>JARLTE010000010.1:731408-6394128 GCA_030578095.1 Auricularia cornea
TCTGATACGCCAAGGCACATTCGTCCCTCGGGACACGGTACGTACGTCATTCGGTCTTGATGGATCTGCAATGCTGATCTGTCGATCTGCAGATCATCTCCACTTCTCGTGCCATCCTGAGGCCGTTGCACGTGTGGCAGCTGCAAGGTGCGTTTGTATCCTGTCCGTGTCGCTTGCAGATGCTGATGGGTGCTCAGGTTTTCAATGTCACGAAGCATGCAGCATCCCTGCATGCGTAGCATCGATAGCAACACCCTCGGGGCTGGAGTCAGGTACGGCCACGTCAACTATCGCATTCTTCTTCCCGCTGACCGGGTCCCCAGACCGAATCCCACTGCGCCGCACATCGGAGAGCGCCCAGCCGCGCTCGTCCGAGCCGCGTCCGCGTCGTTTCGGAGGGCGCTGCAGCTCCCGCGGCCGCTTGCACCTGCCCTCGCTCGCCGTCGGCGCTGACGGTATGTATAAGCTTCTTGGTCGCACCTCTCGCGTTGCTGACGCTTCCCCGCGCATAGACACACCGATGTTCTCTTCTCCGCCGCCGCCTGCGCTACGAAGGTTCCTTAACAGCAGCAAGTTAGCCTCGGACGCACGAGGCAGCCATCACGAGCAACATACGGGAGGAGGCAAACGATGTCGCGACGAAGAGTGTTCTCCCGTCGTCGCGGTCTGTTTCCTTCTGCCGTGGTGAGAGTTTCCTCGCCCGATGTATCGGCCGAGCTAATGGTACTCTCAGGCATGCAATCTCGGCCGGAAGGTGCACGCAGGGTCTCTTCCTTGCGCGTACCGTGCCAGGCTTCGTCCCCCGACCGTCTCCGCTGGTGAATGAACCTGTACGTCGTCCTGGGCTTCGTTCACTGTCAACGCTTACGATCGATGTAGTGTATCTGTACCGTCGCTGCCGATTGGGGTCTGCGGCGCCCTGCGCTCCCGCTGCAAGCGGCTCATCGTCGGGCCGCCTCTCTCGCCCTCACCGTGCCCGGCTTCCGCGGTCGCTCGTTGCTGAGGCCGACGATCCTCATGAAGAAGCACTCGAGCCGCAGATGCGCGAGGCGGCCATCACCAGCAATGTTCACTTCAGGCACGTGTACTTCTCGATCTTCTTCAGCAGCTCTAACATGTTCTCAGGGTATTAGGTCTTCTTCGAGCGAAAGCGCCCGGCCTCCTCGTCGGCGTCTCCGCGCAGCGGAACGTCAGCCTCAGATGCGCGAGGCAGCCATCACGAGCAACATTCCAATTCAGGTATGTGTGCTTCCTCGGTCGTCTTTGGCGGCGCTGACGATTCCTGCAGGATCTCCTCGTCGTGGTGCGTCTCCTGCGGCACGATCCTCGCTGTGCGGGGCGCATCGCAGACGGGTAAGGATGCATTCAGTCGTTTGCCATCCCCGCCTAACATTGGTGCAGGGAATCCACACCGCCGCTCGCTGTCGGTGGCGTCTCGAGCCTCGCGCTCGAGGCCCTTGGCGCGATCTTCTCGTTGAGATCGCCGCTCGCGTCGCAGGCGGCGTACAGCGCGCGATCCCGCAGGCGAGGCGCATAGATTTGGGTCCTCGTCGCCGCCGCCGTACAGCCCAATCGGCAAGAACTGCCTCGCGCGAGGTCTCTGTCGAGCGGAACACCCCGACACGTACAGCTGCCCATCGCCGGCGCTTCACATGAGCCATCTGTGAGTGCAGCATATCGTGGCTTTCGCAGCGCGCCCTGATGCTGACTAATCAAGAGCCATCTCGCGCAGGTCGGGGGGTCGGAGTGGGCATAGCACTGTGGTACAAAGCAGATAACGTCCGGCCGCATGTAACTAGTCTGTAATGCAGTTTTGTTACCCCCGCCCATTGCAACCGCCCGAATAGAAAATAGTACACATACACTAACCCAGGCCACGACCCATGCCGCTTAGTCAGTGCTTTAGGGGCGGCTGCCGACAAGGCACTAGTCAATTTTTTTCGAACTGACGTCATCGTCTCACCGAGGGGAGAGCACGAGGAGCAGGTGCGGACGGCGGAGTTGACACCGCGATTCATTCCGGACACTGCGCGACGTTCCACCAGCAAATCTTCGAATGGCTCAACAATACCTATCCCCACCCCGACAACGTCTACGTGGACGGCAGCGTCGGTGCGCGTGGAAGCAACTACTTCAAGGTGCGTTCGTCGTACTCATGTCCCTCCGCGTCGACTCAAATCTGCTGCAGTTCTGTCATCCGGAGCACATCAAGGAGGATGTTGACCTCCTCGTGCTAGAGCTGAGCATCAACGACGACCCGGTCGAGGCCCACGCCAGGAATATGGAGAGTATCCTTCGCTCAGTCCTCGTCTACCCGCGCAAGCCCGCGGTCATCGTCACGGCGTCGTTCTCGCTCATGGGTCGAATGGCTATGGGCAACGACGTCCACCTGTCGGTCGCGCAATACTACGACGTTCCCGTTCGTAGTTCCTCCAGTACTGCAGTTCTTTTCGCTGAACTCCTTCAGGTCATCAACATCCGGCACGCGCTCCTGCCAATTATCCAGAAGAACCCGGACGCTGTCAATGACTTCTTCGTCATCAAGAACCCCCTCCCCGGATACATCGACCTCCTCCACCTCAACACGCTCGGTCATCACACCCTTGCCCAAGCCACCATTGCGTTCCTGTGTGTCTTTCGCATCATCACACAGCGTACGCTAACACTGCATCTTAGCGAGCGCCAGAGATGCCTCATGGAGAGTTCGCTGGAGCGCGTACCTCCGAACGACACGGCCTTCATGGGCGGCATATCGTCCGACGTGGCCTTGCCGCGGGTGCGTAGCAGCGCGTTGTGCACTACAAATGCAACCTATTTCTGACCCCCTCGCGCGCGAGCTCTCACTATTCAGCAACAAGTGGTCCAGCACGGAGACCGCGCGCATCGACCGGCCCTCGTGCGCATCCGTCGACAGTGTCGAGCACCCGCTAAGCCGCTGCGCTCGTCGCACGGCTGGGCGCTCTGGAACCAGCCGCGCACGACGAAGACGTTCTGGCGCGCGACGGAGCCCGGCGCGCAGATCGACTTCGAGCTGCAGCTCACGGAGGGCAGCGTCATGCTGTACTACCTCAAGAGCCGCAAGATGAACCTCGGCACCGTGCACTGCTGGCTCGACAATCTCGAGACCGAGAAGGTGCACATCGAGGGCTGGTGGGACGACCCGCGCAGCATCGGCCAGTTCAAGAGCATCTCGGAGGACAAGAAGGTCAGCCCGGCGGGCATCAGCTGCACTGCAGGCTTGCGCCGCGCGGGGCGGGGAAGGAACCGGGCCGCGGCACGGAGTTCTTGATCATCGCCGTGTTCTCTATCTGAGGTGTTGCCGGCGCGCGTATAGAATAAAATACTAGTTTCATTCACTTGTTGAATCGCAGTCTGATCCGTCTTTCGCGACAGACCGCGCTGAGGTCCTCCCTGTCCGCCGCTGAGGCCACCGCGAACGTCCGAAGGTGCAATTGCCGAAGAGTCGCGACGCGCCCGCGCCGGATGTGGTCTGCGATCGTATGCAGCTGGTGCCGCAGAGGCTCAGGAGTGACCTTGGAGTCGAGCGTCAGGTCGTGTAGTCCCGCAGGGCACGCGTTCAGGATCTCCTCCGGGAATGGGAGTCTGCCGGACTGGTCGATGGGAGCCACCAGGACGCGCAGGGCTGTACAGGCGCTGATAAGACGCGCAAACTGCACTCCCGTGATGTTTGGATCATCTGTCGCGAGGTCCAGGCGGCTGAGACGAGAGTACCGAGTCGTCTCAAGAGCGGTGGCCAGCGCATCCCGACATCTCTGTTGGTCGAGGTACGAGAACGTGATGCTGAGCGCGCGAAGCGAATCGTGGGAATCGAGTAGAGGGCACAGTGCGTGAGACTGTACACCGTTCATGTGATAATTGCTGATTCTGAGCGAGCTGATGCCCGGAAAGTCCTTTTCCGAGGTTTCTGTCAGCGGAGGCACAGTTCGAAGGAACGAGAGGTCGGAGACATGTGGCATAAGCTGGACAAGGTGATCCAGCGTTTCCAGCGTGGGACGCGTAGATCGGAATGTGTGAACGGTGAGTTTGGTGACACTTTTTAACCCCGAACGTATGGCCTCGACATCCTCAGCAGAGATGGAGTGCGGAGCGAGTTCGACGTGGCGCAGATTGGGGCAGAGTTCGACAAGCCGACCCAAGCCGATCGCGTCTTTTTTCCAGTGTATGCGCAGAAATTTCACTTCCCGTGCGAGGGAGGCTGTCTGAAGCCGGAGGAGCGATTGTGCCTCGGCGCTGTCATTGAGAGAAACGAGTTCAAGTGGCATGCATGCGCCGGGCAGACTCCGACGCTCTGCTCTTGCCTCGACGCGCCCGCGCCACATCCGACAGCCGCCAGCGCCCGCGTCCCCATCCCCGCTCCGTCACCCTGGCTACTCGCACGCGCCCCCGTTGCTCGCCGGCGCCTGTCTGCGCGCTCGACGCTGGACCCGGCGGCGGCGTCTGCCAGAACTGGTCCGCTCGACGAGTTGCACGCGACCGGGCTGTATTGGCACGCGCACCCTCGTCGCGGCAATACATCGAGCTCGTCGAGTGCCGCGGCCCGCGCGAGGGTCTTGCAGTCGCCAGCAGCAGCATGCGCCAGGCTCGCGCGGTCGCGGAGGTCGATGTCCAAGTCCTAGATGCAAGCGGTGAGTACATTGTAGTCGTGCAACAGAAGTAACAATGCTTACTGTTACTTTGTTACTGTAGACAGTTACACTTGCCCGAGTGAATTGCATGTAGACGAGCTCGCGCTGGTGTTCAAGGCCTAAGGTAAGTGTTCGCTGCACATGCTATAAACGAAAGTCAACGAGCTAATGGCACGTTTATTAAACTAGAAACACTTCATTAGCTTTGAGTAACCGCCGCGCTATTCTGCTGCGCGAGGCTTGTACAAGAAATGTTACTCGCGATCGGCCTCGCGCCCGGCACTCAAAGCACTCGACGCCGCCTCTTTCAACAAAGACCCCCGCAGCCCCGATCCCACAGCCATGGCGCAGGTCGACCGCTCGTCGAGCGCCGTGCAGAAGAAGCCGAAAAGTCAGTAGCAATACAAGTGCTCGGGACCGCCCGCACATGTCAAGACCAGCCGTTAGCGAAGTACAACACTCAGGTGCGTCCATTTGACCTCGTTATCAAGCTTCTTAGATGCTCACCAGTACCCTAGATAGCCTGCGATCATTAGAAATAATTGAAACCGAGTTCGGGCTCGATGCCTTCGGCGACCAGAAGTGCTCGATCCACCAGTCAGAGCCATCGGACACGAGTTCTGCACCCAGGGCGTCGTGACCAGCATTGGCCCCGATGCCCTGCACGTGTTGGAATCGCTCATAACGTACGCCTGCGTTCTGCAGCGTCAATTATGCGTCGGCGTCGCTCACGACGTTCCAGAGCATGCCACGGTATCTATCTATCGATCACGCGCTCGGGGACGTTGGAACTGATCGAGGCGAACGTCCTGCGCGTGCCGCAGCGCGAGGTTCGGCCCTGTACGAAAGACGGCATGCCTTGTTCGTAGGCGCCGACTCCCGACCTCGCACACCGAACCAGGCATCAACACGCCGCTCCCGATCTCCGGGGCTGGCTCGGGCGATATGCAGCATCGTGTGCGTACCGCGTTTGGGCTCGTCGGCGCGGAGAACGACGACTGAAATTAAATGCTGGTGCAGCCCGATCAAGTCAGCACCGAACTCGCGGCCGCGCGCGCTCAAATGACATCCCACGACGCTCAGCGCGATCAGCCGCATAAGCCCGAGGCCCTGGCGCGCGCGCAACGAGGGCATCCCGAGCGCAGGCATCGGGATCGGTCGGACGACACTCGCAGAGCCAGGACGACGGCGGGCGCGAGCAAGACGCGCTGCATCGAGCGCGGAGGGTCGGCATCCATGTCCCCGACGTGCTGCGCGCGTGCCATACGCCCCGGGCGCGGAGGAGAGGGCAGATGCGGGTTCGGTCGGAACCGCGGAGCGCACACCCCCGCCGCTCTGGCAGCAAATCTGCCATTCTACGCACGGTCACGACTCGGCGGGTGATGGACCGACCCGCGAGGGATGCGCAGAGGCGGAACGGACGAGATCTGGGGGATGTACGCACCTGGGTAGCACCGAGCGCGGGGGCGCCGATCGTGTACGACGCCGCGCGCGTCTTGCGGAATAGACCTCGTTGTGACTGCCAATGCGGTGTGAGCGATCGTGAAGAACGGGGAACGGAAGGATAGACTCACTGAATGACATTTGAACGATCTGCCGAAGTTGGTCTGACACCAGCGTCAGACGGCACCAGGGAAAGCAAGAACAAGTAAACCACGTACCAGCGTTAGCGCAGAACGCCCTCGCCGTGTTGCGATCGGAAGAGCGAGACAGACGTATCCTGGATGAGTTCAAGGAGATGTTTGAGTATCAGTCCAGGAGACGATCGCGAGTGTAATAGCAAACTCACCGATTGGGACGAAAGGAATGTGCGCCGAGCGCACCGTTGCAGTCGACCGTGAGCGGCGAGCAAGCGCAATGCTGGGCGGCGAGCACAATGACGGCGGCACGGACGGGACGAGGGCGGAGGAGAGAACGAGGGCGAAGGAAGGGAGCGAAGGGCCGATGCAGCCTACTCTCGCCGTTTCCGCGCCCTTCTTATACGCTCAGCCCGGGGCACCGTTCCGTCAGCCTGACTGCGCAGGTCCGCGCGTATGGCATCGTACGACGTGGAGCCGTGGGAAGCCGCGAGATCTCGGGCCCGAGGGCAGGCACGCGATGCTGCGCGGGTGTTTGCTTCGCTCGCCTCGCCACCTCGCTCGCCGCGGCCGCCGCGGCCGTCCCTCGCGCTCCCTCCTCGCTCTCAGCATTTGATGGGCGCTTAACATGTTGACTAAGCGCATACAGGGCTGAGAGCGCGGGAGAGGGGGCCCCTATACCCTGCGAGGTGCGAAAAATGCGCAGGCTCACGGGCGCCGCGCTGCCGCGTCTAGACGCGTTCCATCACTAGCTCCACACCGTTACGCAACCGGAGATTGATTGCCGTGAGAAGAGAAGCGCGTGAAACCAGGGGTTTCTGTATTGCGCTCGGAAAACGTCGCTACGGCCCAGCCGGCGCAGATCGCGCCTGGGCTTCCTTTTCGCGCGGAATTCCAGCGGGTCACGCGCCACGGACCGGATGACACATATTGCAGTGCTTGTACGCGCTTGCCGCGGCACCATACGGCCGGTCTCGAGCTGTTGTTCTCGCGCGAGCGGAGTTTGTACCGCGTTGTTCTCGCACTCGAAAGGCATTCCTGAAAGTTTCTCGTCGATCCAGAGCGTGGGACTGGGTTATCTAGTCCGCCTTATGTCTATATGAGTCTATGTCAGTCAATCAAGGCACTTTTAGCTGAAAGGCAGTTGACTCCAGAATCGCGGCCTACGAGCTCGAAACGCGAACTCGAACTGCAGACGTGTTCTCCTTCCTCTCGTCTCATCTGTTCATGGTTTACTGTTACAGATGTGTCTCCTACAGCTGAGATGTAGCGATTACCCTGAGGAGAAGGGACGGAATTGAGTTCTCAGTACTTGCGGCTACATGACCTCGATCTGCTTTCAGGAGAACACTCCCCTTCAACTCCCGCGCACACACTCTACATTATGTCAAATAGACGCCCGTCAGGGTCCAAGGTGGGTAGGCTAGGATCGTATGGTACCCCTATACGTAGCATGTAGGACCATGCACATGCCGATTATGCACTTGCGCGGCGCGCCGTCTCGGCGCAGCAATCACACGATTACTGCGGCTTCTAAGACCATCAGGCCCGGCGATTGATCTCCGTGAAACGCTAGGTAATCGCGAATTGCGCGAATCGCGCTGGCAACAGAATCGCAACCTGGGCCGATCTTACATTTTCTCGGCGTTTCGAATCGGGAGGTGGCGTCGCAGCACGTCATTGAGATGATTCCGGTGCATACACCGGCTGGGAGGCTGCTTGGCAATGCGGTATCCCCCATGCACTCGGATTCCGACGAGGAAGATCGGAGTTTGAAGCCGTCTCTCCTCGAGCTCCCGGCACGAGTTTGACCTGCGCGCTGGCCCAGTGACACTCCCTCACGACAAATCACCCACTACCGCAATGATTACGTAAGCTTCAGGGTCTCTGACGAGACAAATCGTTCTGAGAGGAAAAATATCGAGATGAGAGGATGTTCCTCGCGAAGTCAACAGCGCTGTGCTGCCTCAAAACAATGACGTAGAGGTCTCAGGGGGCATGATCTTACAGAGCGTCCTGTGTTAATACTATTCTGAGCACAACCTGCTGTGCAAACTGCTCGTTGCACGCACCGCAGAAAGGACACAGTGAACTCGCAAAGCGAGCGTCCTCGAAAGGGAATGTCATTTTCTCAGTGTCAGGATACATGCCGGAGAATACCCTGATGTTTCCACGTGCCAGGAACGGGCGGTGCGCAATTCACTCGGCAAAGAGAAGTGGCGCACTCCGGACTTCTGTCGATCTCCCGTTGCCGGTCATCACAAGTCCGCACAGCAGCGGGGGTTGAAAAATTTTCATCCCTTGGCTTCCTGGGAACCTTGAATCGCCCTCTCACATAAAGACGTTGCCCATTGCCCAGCTGCCTCCCATCGCGCTCACCGTCTCCATGCCGTCGTGCTGCCCTCATCCCGCGGCACCCACGACCCCGTTTCCGGTGAGCTCCACGCGTCGCTTGCCGTCGCGTTCTTGTTTTCTGACCGCCGTCCAGGATGCCGCCGGGGATCGCTGGTCAACGCGAGCATCCGGCCTCGATGGCACGTGCCCGCCCACCGCTGAGTAAGTCCTTTCGCCCGCTCGCGAGGAGTCGACGCTGACCTCGACCAGCCTCGCGCGACGCGACGGACGCCATGCCGAGGACGACCGCGAGCCTGTCGGCGCCGAGTCGGCCGTGATCGGTAAGCCTGTTCTCGTTGCCGTGATGTGTCACTCCGGACGCTGAAACGGCCTCGTTGCAGCCGCTCGCGCCGGCTGATCCGACGCAGCGACCTCCTTCCTCTCGCCGCCCAGGTCTTCGGCGGCGTGCTGCTCGTCATCGCCCGCGCGCGGGGTGGACGTCACTCGCCGACGACCCGCGAGCGCACAGACAGGCTCGACAGGCATGGCTGTGCGACCCGCTCTTCGGGCGCTGTCTGGCAGGCGTCCGCGCCAGCCATTCGGTAAGCAGCAAATTTTTCTTCTCGCGCGCGAGCGCGCGATTGACAAGCCGCAGCTTCGACTGGTTCGCGTGCAAGTCTCCAGCCCGCGACGCGTGAGTGGTGCAGGGGGTCGCGCAATGCTCAAATGCCCGGCGCTGGCGCCGACGCCGGGCTTGAAATCCTCCGCTGTGCGCAAGAGCAGCTGATACGCCAAGGCACATTCGTCCCTCGGGACACGGTACGTACGTCATTCGGTCTTGATGGATCTGCAATGCTGATCTGTCGATCTGCAGATCATCTCCACTTCTCGTGCCATCCTGAGGCCGTTGCACGTGTGGCAGCTGCAAGGTGCGTTTGTATCCTGTCCGTGTCGCTTGCAGATGCTGATGGGTGCTCAGGTTTTCAATGTCACGAAGCATGCAGCATCCCTGCATGCGTAGCATCGATAGCAACACCCTCGGGGCTGGAGTCAGGTACGGCCACGTCAACTATCGCATTCTTCTTCCCGCTGACCGGGTCCCCAGACCGAATCCCACTGCGCCGCACATCGGAGAGCGCCCAGCCGCGCTCGTCCGAGCCGCGTCCGCGTCGTTTCGGAGGGCGCTGCAGCTCCCGCGGCCGCTTGCACCTGCCCTCGCTCGCCGTCGGCGCTGACGGTATGTATAAGCTTCTTGGTCGCACCTCTCGCGTTGCTGACGCTTCCCCGCGCATAGACACACCGATGTTCTCTTCTCCGCCGCCGCCTGCGCTACGAAGGTTCCTTAACAGCAGCAAGTTAGCCTCGGACGCACGAGGCAGCCATCACGAGCAACATACGGGAGGAGGCAAACGATGTCGCGACGAAGAGTGTTCTCCCGTCGTCGCGGTCTGTTTCCTTCTGCCGTGGTGAGAGTTTCCTCGCCCGATGTATCGGCCGAGCTAATGGTACTCTCAGGCATGCAATCTCGGCCGGAAGGTGCACGCAGGGTCTCTTCCTTGCGCGTACCGTGCCAGGCTTCGTCCCCCGACCGTCTCCGCTGGTGAATGAACCTGTACGTCGTCCTGGGCTTCGTTCACTGTCAACGCTTACGATCGATGTAGTGTATCTGTACCGTCGCTGCCGATTGGGGTCTGCGGCGCCCTGCGCTCCCGCTGCAAGCGGCTCATCGTCGGGCCGCCTCTCTCGCCCTCACCGTGCCCGGCTTCCGCGGTCGCTCGTTGCTGAGGCCGACGATCCTCATGAAGAAGCACTCGAGCCGCAGATGCGCGAGGCGGCCATCACCAGCAATGTTCACTTCAGGCACGTGTACTTCTCGATCTTCTTCAGCAGCTCTAACATGTTCTCAGGGTATTAGGTCTTCTTCGAGCGAAAGCGCCCGGCCTCCTCGTCGGCGTCTCCGCGCAGCGGAACGTCAGCCTCAGATGCGCGAGGCAGCCATCACGAGCAACATTCCAATTCAGGTATGTGTGCTTCCTCGGTCGTCTTTGGCGGCGCTGACGATTCCTGCAGGATCTCCTCGTCGTGGTGCGTCTCCTGCGGCACGATCCTCGCTGTGCGGGGCGCATCGCAGACGGGTAAGGATGCATTCAGTCGTTTGCCATCCCCGCCTAACATTGGTGCAGGGAATCCACACCGCCGCTCGCTGTCGGTGGCGTCTCGAGCCTCGCGCTCGAGGCCCTTGGCGCGATCTTCTCGTTGAGATCGCCGCTCGCGTCGCAGGCGGCGTACAGCGCGCGATCCCGCAGGCGAGGCGCATAGATTTGGGTCCTCGTCGCCGCCGCCGTACAGCCCAATCGGCAAGAACTGCCTCGCGCGAGGTCTCTGTCGAGCGGAACACCCCGACACGTACAGCTGCCCATCGCCGGCGCTTCACATGAGCCATCTGTGAGTGCAGCATATCGTGGCTTTCGCAGCGCGCCCTGATGCTGACTAATCAAGAGCCATCTCGCGCAGGTCGGGGGGTCGGAGTGGGCATAGCACTGTGGTACAAAGCAGATAACGTCCGGCCGCATGTAACTAGTCTGTAATGCAGTTTTGTTACCCCCGCCCATTGCAACCGCCCGAATAGAAAATAGTACACATACACTAACCCAGGCCACGACCCATGCCGCTTAGTCAGTGCTTTAGGGGCGGCTGCCGACAAGGCACTAGTCAATTTTTTTCGAACTGACGTCATCGTCTCACCGAGGGGAGAGCACGAGGAGCAGGTGCGGACGGCGGAGTTGACACCGCGATTCATTCCGGACACTGCGCGACGTTCCACCAGCAAATCTTCGAATGGCTCAACAATACCTATCCCCACCCCGACAACGTCTACGTGGACGGCAGCGTCGGTGCGCGTGGAAGCAACTACTTCAAGGTGCGTTCGTCGTACTCATGTCCCTCCGCGTCGACTCAAATCTGCTGCAGTTCTGTCATCCGGAGCACATCAAGGAGGATGTTGACCTCCTCGTGCTAGAGCTGAGCATCAACGACGACCCGGTCGAGGCCCACGCCAGGAATATGGAGAGTATCCTTCGCTCAGTCCTCGTCTACCCGCGCAAGCCCGCGGTCATCGTCACGGCGTCGTTCTCGCTCATGGGTCGAATGGCTATGGGCAACGACGTCCACCTGTCGGTCGCGCAATACTACGACGTTCCCGTTCGTAGTTCCTCCAGTACTGCAGTTCTTTTCGCTGAACTCCTTCAGGTCATCAACATCCGGCACGCGCTCCTGCCAATTATCCAGAAGAACCCGGACGCTGTCAATGACTTCTTCGTCATCAAGAACCCCCTCCCCGGATACATCGACCTCCTCCACCTCAACACGCTCGGTCATCACACCCTTGCCCAAGCCACCATTGCGTTCCTGTGTGTCTTTCGCATCATCACACAGCGTACGCTAACACTGCATCTTAGCGAGCGCCAGAGATGCCTCATGGAGAGTTCGCTGGAGCGCGTACCTCCGAACGACACGGCCTTCATGGGCGGCATATCGTCCGACGTGGCCTTGCCGCGGGTGCGTAGCAGCGCGTTGTGCACTACAAATGCAACCTATTTCTGACCCCCTCGCGCGCAGCTCTCACTATTCAGCAACAAGTGGTCCAGCACGGAGACCGCGCGCATCGACCGGCCCTCGTGCGCATCCGTCGACAGTGTCGAGCACCCGCTTAAGCCGCTGCGCTCGTCGCACGGCTGGGCGCTCTGGAACCAGCCGCGCACGACGAAGACGTTCTGGCGCGCGACGGAGCCCGGCGCGCAGATCGACTTCGAGCTGCAGCTCACGGAGGGCAGCGTCATGCTGTACTACCTCAAGAGCCGCAAGATGAACCTCGGCACCGTGCACTGCTGGCTCGACAATCTCGAGACCGAGAAGGTGCACATCGAGGGCTGGTGGGACGACCCGCGCAGCATCGGCCAGTTCAAGAGCATCTCGGAGGACAAGAAGGTCAGCCCCGGCGGGCATCAGCTGCACTGCAGGCTTGCGCCGCGCGGGGCGGGGAAGGAACCGGGCCGCGGCACGGAGTTCTTGATCATCGCCGTGTTCTCTATCTGAGGTGTTGCCGGCGCGCGTATAGAATAAAATACTAGTTTCATTCACTTGTTGAATCGCAGTCTGATCCGTCTTTCGCGACAGACCGCGCTGAGGTCCTCCCTGTCCGCCGCTGAGGCCACCGCGAACGTCCGAAGGTGCAATTGCCGAAGAGTCGCGACGCGCCCGCGCCGGATGTGGTCTGCGATCGTATGCAGCTGGTGCCGCAGAGGCTCAGGAGTGACCTTGGAGTCGAGCGTCAGGTCGTGTAGTCCCGCAGGGCACGCGTTCAGGATCTCCTCCGGGAATGGGAGTCTGCCGGACTGGTCGATGGGAGCCACCAGGACGCGCAGGGCTGTACAGGCGCTGATAAGACGCGCAAACTGCACTCCCGTGATGTTTGGATCATCTGTCGCGAGGTCCAGGCGGCTGAGACGAGAGTACCGAGTCGTCTCAAGAGCGGTGGCCAGCGCATCCCGACATCTCTGTTGGTCGAGGTACGAGAACGTGATGCTGAGCGCGCGAAGCGAATCGTGGGAATCGAGTAGAGGGCACAGTGCGTGAGACTGTACACCGTTCATGTGATAATTGCTGATTCTGAGCGAGCTGATGCCCGGAAAGTCCTTTTCCGAGGTTTCTGTCAGCGGAGGCACAGTTCGAAGGAACGAGAGGTCGGAGACATGTGGCATAAGCTGGACAAGGTGATCCAGCGTTTCCAGCGTGGGACGCGTAGATCGGAATGTGTGAACGGTGAGTTTGGTGACACTTTTTAACCCCGAACGTATGGCCTCGACATCCTCAGCAGAGATGGAGTGCGGAGCGAGTTCGACGTGGCGCAGATTGGGGCAGAGTTCGACAAGCCGACCCAAGCCGATCGCGTCTTTTTTCCAGTGTATGCGCAGAAATTTCACTTCCCGTGCGAGGGAGGCTGTCTGAAGCCGGAGGAGCGATTGTGCCTCGGCGCTGTCATTGAGAGAAACGAGTTCAAGTGGCATGCATGCGCCGGGCAGACTCCGACGCTCTGCTCTTGCCTCGACGCGCCCGCGCCACATCCGACAGCCGCCAGCGCCCGCGTCCCCATCCCCGCTCCGTCACCCTGGCTACTCGCACGCGCCCCCGTTGCTCGCCGGCGCCTGTCTGCGCGCTCGACGCTGGACCCGGCGGCGGCGTCTGCCAGAACTGGTCCGCTCGACGAGTTGCACGCGACCGGGCTGTATTGGCACGCGCACCCTCGTCGCGGCAATACATCGAGCTCGTCGAGTGCCGCGGCCCGCGCGAGGGTCTTGCAGTCGCCAGCAGCAGCATGCGCCAGGCTCGCGCGGTCGCGGAGGTCGATGTCCAAGTCCTAGATGCAAGCGGTGAGTACATTGTAGTCGTGCAACAGAAGTAACAATGCTTACTGTTACTTTGTTACTGTAGACAGTTACACTTGCCCGAGTGAATTGCATGTAGACGAGCTCGCGCTGGTGTTCAAGGCCTAAGGTAAGTGTTCGCTGCACATGCTATAAACGAAAGTCAACGAGCTAATGGCACGTTTATTAAACTAGAAACACTTCATTAGCTTTGAGTAACCGCCGCGCTATTCTGCTGCGCGAGGCTTGTACAAGAAATGTTACTCGCGATCGGCCTCGCGCCCGGCACTCAAAGCACTCGACGCCGCCTCTTTCAACAAAGACCCCCGCAGCCCCGATCCCACAGCCATGGCGCAGGTCGACCGCTCGTCGAGCGCCGTGCAGAAGAAGCCGAAAAGTCAGTAGCAATACAAGTGCTCGGGACCGCCCGCACATGTCAAGACCAGCCGTTAGCGAAGTACAACACTCAGGTGCGTCCATTTGACCTCGTTATCAAGCTTCTTAGATGCTCACCAGTACCCTAGATAGCCTGCGATCATTAGAAATAATTGAAACCGAGTTCGGGCTCGATGCCTTCGGCGACCAGAAGTGCTCGATCCACCAGTCAGAGCCATCGGACACGAGTTCTGCACCCAGGGCGTCGTGACCAGCATTGGCCCCGATGCCCTGCACGTGTTGGAATCGCTCATAACGTACGCCTGCGTTCTGCAGCGTCAATTATGCGTCGGCGTCGCTCACGACGTTCCAGAGCATGCCACGGTATCTATCTATCGATCACGCGCTCGGGGACGTTGGAACTGATCGAGGCGAACGTCCTGCGCGTGCCGCAGCGCGAGGTTCGGCCCTGTACGAAAGACGGCATGCCTTGTTCGTAGGCGCCGACTCCCGACCTCGCACACCGAACCAGGCATCAACACGCCGCTCCCGATCTCCGGGGCTGGCTCGGGCGATATGCAGCATCGTGTGCGTACCGCGTTTGGGCTCGTCGGCGCGGAGAACGACGACTGAAATTAAATGCTGGTGCAGCCCGATCAAGTCAGCACCGAACTCGCGGCCGCGCGCGCTCAAATGACATCCCACGACGCTCAGCGCGATCAGCCGCATAAGCCCGAGGCCCTGGCGCGCGCGCAACGAGGGCATCCCGAGCGCAGGCATCGGGATCGGTCGGACGACACTCGCAGAGCCAGGACGACGGCGGGCGCGAGCAAGACGCGCTGCATCGAGCGCGGAGGGTCGGCATCCATGTCCCCGACGTGCTGCGCGCGTGCCATACGCCCCGGGCGCGGAGGAGAGGGCAGATGCGGGTTCGGTCGGAACCGCGGAGCGCACACCCCCGCCGCTCTGGCAGCAAATCTGCCATTCTACGCACGGTCACGACTCGGCGGGTGATGGACCGACCCGCGAGGGATGCGCAGAGGCGGAACGGACGAGATCTGGGGGATGTACGCACCTGGGTAGCACCGAGCGCGGGGGCGCCGATCGTGTACGACGCCGCGCGCGTCTTGCGGAATAGACCTCGTTGTGACTGCCAATGCGGTGTGAGCGATCGTGAAGAACGGGGAACGGAAGGATAGACTCACTGAATGACATTTGAACGATCTGCCGAAGTTGGTCTGACACCAGCGTCAGACGGCACCAGGGAAAGCAAGAACAAGTAAACCACGTACCAGCGTTAGCGCAGAACGCCCTCGCCGTGTTGCGATCGGAAGAGCGAGACAGACGTATCCTGGATGAGTTCAAGGAGATGTTTGAGTATCAGTCCAGGAGACGATCGCGAGTGTAATAGCAAACTCACCGATTGGGACGAAAGGAATGTGCGCCGAGCGCACCGTTGCAGTCGACCGTGAGCGGCGAGCAAGCGCAATGCTGGGCGGCGAGCACAATGACGGCGGCACGGACGGGACGAGGGCGGAGGAGAGAACGAGGGCGAAGGAAGGGAGCGAAGGGCCGATGCAGCCTACTCTCGCCGTTTCCGCGCCCTTCTTATACGCTCAGCCCGGGGCACCGTTCCGTCAGCCTGACTGCGCAGGTCCGCGCGTATGGCATCGTACGACGTGGAGCCGTGGGAAGCCGCGAGATCTCGGGCCCGAGGGCAGGCACGCGATGCTGCGCGGGTGTTTGCTTCGCTCGCCTCGCCACCTCGCTCGCCGCGGCCGCCGCGGCCGTCCCTCGCGCTCCCTCCTCGCTCTCAGCATTTGATGGGCGCTTAACATGTTGACTAAGCGCATACAGGGCTGAGAGCGCGGGAGAGGGGGCCCCTATACCCTGCGAGGTGCGAAAAATGCGCAGGCTCACGGGCGCCGCGCTGCCGCGTCTAGACGCGTTCCATCACTAGCTCCACACCGTTACGCAACCGGAGATTGATTGCCGTGAGAAGAGAAGCGCGTGAAACCAGGGGTTTCTGTATTGCGCTCGGAAAACGTCGCTACGGCCCAGCCGGCGCAGATCGCGCCTGGGCTTCCTTTTCGCGCGGAATTCCAGCGGGTCACGCGCCACGGACCGGATGACACATATTGCAGTGCTTGTACGCGCTTGCCGCGGCACCATACGGCCGGTCTCGAGCTGTTGTTCTCGCGCGAGCGGAGTTTGTACCGCGTTGTTCTCGCACTCGAAAGGCATTCCTGAAAGTTTCTCGTCGATCCAGAGCGTGGGACTGGGTTATCTAGTCCGCCTTATGTCTATATGAGTCTATGTCAGTCAATCAAGGCACTTTTAGCTGAAAGGCAGTTGACTCCAGAATCGCGGCCTACGAGCTCGAAACGCGAACTCGAACTGCAGACGTGTTCTCCTTCCTCTCGTCTCATCTGTTCATGGTTTACTGTTACAGATGTGTCTCCTACAGCTGAGATGTAGCGATTACCCTGAGGAGAAGGGACGGAATTGAGTTCTCAGTACTTGCGGCTACATGACCTCGATCTGCTTTCAGGAGAACACTCCCCTTCAACTCCCGCGCACACACTCTACATTATGTCAAATAGACGCCCGTCAGGGTCCAAGGTGGGTAGGCTAGGATCGTATGGTACCCCTATACGTAGCATGTAGGACCATGCACATGCCGATTATGCACTTGCGCGGCGCGCCGTCTCGGCGCAGCAATCACACGATTACTGCGGCTTCTAAGACCATCAGGCCCGGCGATTGATCTCCGTGAAACGCTAGGTAATCGCGAATTGCGCGAATCGCGCTGGCAACAGAATCGCAACCTGGGCCGATCTTACATTTTCTCGGCGTTTCGAATCGGGAGGTGGCGTCGCAGCACGTCATTGAGATGATTCCGGTGCATACACCGGCTGGGAGGCTGCTTGGCAATGCGGTATCCCCCATGCACTCGGATTCCGACGAGGAAGATCGGAGTTTGAAGCCGTCTCTCCTCGAGCTCCCGGCACGAGTTTGACCTGCGCGCTGGCCCAGTGACACTCCCTCACGACAAATCACCCACTACCGCAATGATTACGTAAGCTTCAGGGTCTCTGACGAGACAAATCGTTCTGAGAGGAAAAATATCGAGATGAGAGGATGTTCCTCGCGAAGTCAACAGCGCTGTGCTGCCTCAAAACAATGACGTAGAGGTCTCAGGGGGCATGATCTTACAGAGCGTCCTGTGTTAATACTATTCTGAGCACAACCTGCTGTGCAAACTGCTCGTTGCACGCACCGCAGAAAGGACACAGTGAACTCGCAAAGCGAGCGTCCTCGAAAGGGAATGTCATTTTCTCAGTGTCAGGATACATGCCGGAGAATACCCTGATGTTTCCACGTGCCAGGAACGGGCGGTGCGCAATTCACTCGGCAAAGAGAAGTGGCGCACTCCGGACTTCTGTCGATCTCCCGTTGCCGGTCATCACAAGTCCGCACAGCAGCGGGGGTTGAAAAATTTTCATCCCTTGGCTTCCTGGGAACCTTGAATCGCCCTCTCACATAAAGACGTTGCCCATTGCCCAGCTGCCTCCCATCGCGCTCACCGTCTCCATGCCGTCGTGCTGCCCTCATCCCGCGGCACCCACGACCCCGTTTCCGGTGAGCTCCACGCGTCGCTTGCCGTCGCGTTCTTGTTTTCTGACCGCCGTCCAGGATGCCGCCGGGGATCGCTGGTCAACGCGAGCATCCGGCCTCGATGGCACGTGCCCGCCCACCGCTGAGTAAGTCCTTTCGCCCGCTCGCGAGGAGTCGACGCTGACCTCGACCAGCCTCGCGCGACGCGACGGACGCCATGCCGAGGACGACCGCGAGCCTGTCGGCGCCGAGTCGGCCGTGATCGGTAAGCCTGTTCTCGTTGCCGTGATGTGTCACTCCGGACGCTGAAACGGCCTCGTTGCAGCCGCTCGCGCCGGCTGATCCGACGCAGCGACCTCCTTCCTCTCGCCGCCCAGGTCTTCGGCGGCGTGCTGCTCGTCATCGCCCGCGCGCGGGGTGGACGTCACTCGCCGACGACCCGCGAGCGCACAGACAGGCTCGACAGGCATGGCTGTGCGACCCGCTCTTCGGGCGCTGTCTGGCAGGCGTCCGCGCCAGCCATTCGGTAAGCAGCAAATTTTTCTTCTCGCGCGCGAGCGCGCGATTGACAAGCCGCAGCTTCGACTGGTTCGCGTGCAAGTCTCCAGCCCGCGACGCGTGAGTGGTGCAGGGGGTCGCGCAATGCTCAAATGCCCGGCGCTGGCGCCGACGCCGGGCTTGAAATCCTCCGCTGTGCGCAAGAGCAGCTGATACGCCAAGGCACATTCGTCCCTCGGGACACGGTACGTACGTCATTCGGTCTTGATGGATCTGCAATGCTGATCTGTCGATCTGCAGATCATCTCCACTTCTCGTGCCATCCTGAGGCCGTTGCACGTGTGGCAGCTGCAAGGTGCGTTTGTATCCTGTCCGTGTCGCTTGCAGATGCTGATGGGTGCTCAGGTTTTCAATGTCACGAAGCATGCAGCATCCCTGCATGCGTAGCATCGATAGCAACACCCTCGGGGCTGGAGTCAGGTACGGCCACGTCAACTATCGCATTCTTCTTCCCGCTGACCGGGTCCCCAGACCGAATCCCACTGCGCCGCACATCGGAGAGCGCCCAGCCGCGCTCGTCCGAGCCGCGTCCGCGTCGTTTCGGAGGGCGCTGCAGCTCCCGCGGCCGCTTGCACCTGCCCTCGCTCGCCGTCGGCGCTGACGGTATGTATAAGCTTCTTGGTCGCACCTCTCGCGTTGCTGACGCTTCCCCGCGCATAGACACACCGATGTTCTCTTCTCCGCCGCCGCCTGCGCTACGAAGGTTCCTTAACAGCAGCAAGTTAGCCTCGGACGCACGAGGCAGCCATCACGAGCAACATACGGGAGGAGGCAAACGATGTCGCGACGAAGAGTGTTCTCCCGTCGTCGCGGTCTGTTTCCTTCTGCCGTGGTGAGAGTTTCCTCGCCCGATGTATCGGCCGAGCTAATGGTACTCTCAGGCATGCAATCTCGGCCGGAAGGTGCACGCAGGGTCTCTTCCTTGCGCGTACCGTGCCAGGCTTCGTCCCCCGACCGTCTCCGCTGGTGAATGAACCTGTACGTCGTCCTGGGCTTCGTTCACTGTCAACGCTTACGATCGATGTAGTGTATCTGTACCGTCGCTGCCGATTGGGGTCTGCGGCGCCCTGCGCTCCCGCTGCAAGCGGCTCATCGTCGGGCCGCCTCTCTCGCCCTCACCGTGCCCGGCTTCCGCGGTCGCTCGTTGCTGAGGCCGACGATCCTCATGAAGAAGCACTCGAGCCGCAGATGCGCGAGGCGGCCATCACCAGCAATGTTCACTTCAGGCACGTGTACTTCTCGATCTTCTTCAGCAGCTCTAACATGTTCTCAGGGTATTAGGTCTTCTTCGAGCGAAAGCGCCCGGCCTCCTCGTCGGCGTCTCCGCGCAGCGGAACGTCAGCCTCAGATGCGCGAGGCAGCCATCACGAGCAACATTCCAATTCAGGTATGTGTGCTTCCTCGGTCGTCTTTGGCGGCGCTGACGATTCCTGCAGGATCTCCTCGTCGTGGTGCGTCTCCTGCGGCACGATCCTCGCTGTGCGGGGCGCATCGCAGACGGGTAAGGATGCATTCAGTCGTTTGCCATCCCCGCCTAACATTGGTGCAGGGAATCCACACCGCCGCTCGCTGTCGGTGGCGTCTCGAGCCTCGCGCTCGAGGCCCTTGGCGCGATCTTCTCGTTGAGATCGCCGCTCGCGTCGCAGGCGGCGTACAGCGCGCGATCCCGCAGGCGAGGCGCATAGATTTGGGTCCTCGTCGCCGCCGCCGTACAGCCCAATCGGCAAGAACTGCCTCGCGCGAGGTCTCTGTCGAGCGGAACACCCCGACACGTACAGCTGCCCATCGCCGGCGCTTCACATGAGCCATCTGTGAGTGCAGCATATCGTGGCTTTCGCAGCGCGCCCTGATGCTGACTAATCAAGAGCCATCTCGCGCAGGTCGGGGGGTCGGAGTGGGCATAGCACTGTGGTACAAAGCAGATAACGTCCGGCCGCATGTAACTAGTCTGTAATGCAGTTTTGTTACCCCCGCCCATTGCAACCGCCCGAATAGAAAATAGTACACATACACTAACCCAGGCCACGACCCATGCCGCTTAGTCAGTGCTTTAGGGGCGGCTGCCGACAAGGCACTAGTCAATTTTTTTCGAACTGACGTCATCGTCTCACCGAGGGGAGAGCACGAGGAGCAGGTGCGGACGGCGGAGTTGACACCGCGATTCATTCCGGACACTGCGCGACGTTCCACCAGCAAATCTTCGAATGGCTCAACAATACCTATCCCCACCCCGACAACGTCTACGTGGACGGCAGCGTCGGTGCGCGTGGAAGCAACTACTTCAAGGTGCGTTCGTCGTACTCATGTCCCTCCGCGTCGACTCAAATCTGCTGCAGTTCTGTCATCCGGAGCACATCAAGGAGGATGTTGACCTCCTCGTGCTAGAGCTGAGCATCAACGACGACCCGGTCGAGGCCCACGCCAGGAATATGGAGAGTATCCTTCGCTCAGTCCTCGTCTACCCGCGCAAGCCCGCGGTCATCGTCACGGCGTCGTTCTCGCTCATGGGTCGAATGGCTATGGGCAACGACGTCCACCTGTCGGTCGCGCAATACTACGACGTTCCCGTTCGTAGTTCCTCCAGTACTGCAGTTCTTTTCGCTGAACTCCTTCAGGTCATCAACATCCGGCACGCGCTCCTGCCAATTATCCAGAAGAACCCGGACGCTGTCAATGACTTCTTCGTCATCAAGAACCCCCTCCCCGGATACATCGACCTCCTCCACCTCAACACGCTCGGTCATCACACCCTTGCCCAAGCCACCATTGCGTTCCTGTGTGTCTTTCGCATCATCACACAGCGTACGCTAACACTGCATCTTAGCGAGCGCCAGAGATGCCTCATGGAGAGTTCGCTGGAGCGCGTACCTCCGAACGACACGGCCTTCATGGGCGGCATATCGTCCGACGTGGCCTTGCCGCGGGTGCGTAGCAGCGCGTTGTGCACTACAAATGCAACCTATTTCTGACCCCCTCGCGCGCAGCTCTCACTATTTAGCAACAAGTGGTCCAGCACGGAGACCGCGCGCATCGACCGGCCCTCGTGCGCATCCGTCGACAGTGTCGAGCACCCGCTTAAGCCGCTGCGCTCGTCGCACGGCTGGGCGCTCTGGAACCAGCCGCGCACGACGAAGACGTTCTGGCGCGCGACGGAGCCCGGCGCGCAGATCGACTTCGAGCTGCAGCTCACGGAGGGCAGCGTCATGCTGTACTACCTCAAGAGCCGCAAGATGAACCTCGGCACCGTGCACTGCTGGCTCGACAATCTCGAGACCGAGAAGGTGCACATCGAGGGCTGGTGGGACGACCCGCGCAGCATCGGCCAGTTCAAGAGCATCTCGGAGGACAAGAAGGTCAGCCCCGGCGGGCATCAGCTGCACTGCAGGCTTGCGCCGCGCGGGGCGGGGAAGGAACCGGGCCGCGGCACGGAGTTCTTGATCATCGCCGTGTTCTCTATCTGAGGTGTTGCCGGCGCGCGTATAGAATAAAATACTAGTTTCATTCACTTGTTGAATCGCAGTCTGATCCGTCTTTCGCGACAGACCGCGCTGAGGTCCTCCCTGTCCGCCGCTGAGGCCACCGCGAACGTCCGAAGGTGCAATTGCCGAAGAGTCGCGACGCGCCCGCGCCGGATGTGGTCTGCGATCGTATGCAGCTGGTGCCGCAGAGGCTCAGGAGTGACCTTGGAGTCGAGCGTCAGGTCGTGTAGTCCCGCAGGGCACGCGTTCAGGATCTCCTCCGGGAATGGGAGTCTGCCGGACTGGTCGATGGGAGCCACCAGGACGCGCAGGGCTGTACAGGCGCTGATAAGACGCGCAAACTGCACTCCCGTGATGTTTGGATCATCTGTCGCGAGGTCCAGGCGGCTGAGACGAGAGTACCGAGTCGTCTCAAGAGCGGTGGCCAGCGCATCCCGACATCTCTGTTGGTCGAGGTACGAGAACGTGATGCTGAGCGCGCGAAGCGAATCGTGGGAATCGAGTAGAGGGCACAGTGCGTGAGACTGTACACCGTTCATGTGATAATTGCTGATTCTGAGCGAGCTGATGCCCGGAAAGTCCTTTTCCGAGGTTTCTGTCAGCGGAGGCACAGTTCGAAGGAACGAGAGGTCGGAGACATGTGGCATAAGCTGGACAAGGTGATCCAGCGTTTCCAGCGTGGGACGCGTAGATCGGAATGTGTGAACGGTGAGTTTGGTGACACTTTTTAACCCCGAACGTATGGCCTCGACATCCTCAGCAGAGATGGAGTGCGGAGCGAGTTCGACGTGGCGCAGATTGGGGCAGAGTTCGACAAGCCGACCCAAGCCGATCGCGTCTTTTTTCCAGTGTATGCGCAGAAATTTCACTTCCCGTGCGAGGGAGGCTGTCTGAAGCCGGAGGAGCGATTGTGCCTCGGCGCTGTCATTGAGAGAAACGAGTTCAAGTGGCATGCATGCGCCGGGCAGACTCCGACGCTCTGCTCTTGCCTCGACGCGCCCGCGCCACATCCGACAGCCGCCAGCGCCCGCGTCCCCATCCCCGCTCCGTCACCCTGGCTACTCGCACGCGCCCCCGTTGCTCGCCGGCGCCTGTCTGCGCGCTCGACGCTGGACCCGGCGGCGGCGTCTGCCAGAACTGGTCCGCTCGACGAGTTGCACGCGACCGGGCTGTATTGGCACGCGCACCCTCGTCGCGGCAATACATCGAGCTCGTCGAGTGCCGCGGCCCGCGCGAGGGTCTTGCAGTCGCCAGCAGCAGCATGCGCCAGGCTCGCGCGGTCGCGGAGGTCGATGTCCAAGTCCTAGATGCAAGCGGTGAGTACATTGTAGTCGTGCAACAGAAGTAACAATGCTTACTGTTACTTTGTTACTGTAGACAGTTACACTTGCCCGAGTGAATTGCATGTAGACGAGCTCGCGCTGGTGTTCAAGGCCTAAGGTAAGTGTTCGCTGCACATGCTATAAACGAAAGTCAACGAGCTAATGGCACGTTTATTAAACTAGAAACACTTCATTAGCTTTGAGTAACCGCCGCGCTATTCTGCTGCGCGAGGCTTGTACAAGAAATGTTACTCGCGATCGGCCTCGCGCCCGGCACTCAAAGCACTCGACGCCGCCTCTTTCAACAAAGACCCCCGCAGCCCCGATCCCACAGCCATGGCGCAGGTCGACCGCTCGTCGAGCGCCGTGCAGAAGAAGCCGAAAAGTCAGTAGCAATACAAGTGCTCGGGACCGCCCGCACATGTCAAGACCAGCCGTTAGCGAAGTACAACACTCAGGTGCGTCCATTTGACCTCGTTATCAAGCTTCTTAGATGCTCACCAGTACCCTAGATAGCCTGCGATCATTAGAAATAATTGAAACCGAGTTCGGGCTCGATGCCTTCGGCGACCAGAAGTGCTCGATCCACCAGTCAGAGCCATCGGACACGAGTTCTGCACCCAGGGCGTCGTGACCAGCATTGGCCCCGATGCCCTGCACGTGTTGGAATCGCTCATAACGTACGCCTGCGTTCTGCAGCGTCAATTATGCGTCGGCGTCGCTCACGACGTTCCAGAGCATGCCACGGTATCTATCTATCGATCACGCGCTCGGGGACGTTGGAACTGATCGAGGCGAACGTCCTGCGCGTGCCGCAGCGCGAGGTTCGGCCCTGTACGAAAGACGGCATGCCTTGTTCGTAGGCGCCGACTCCCGACCTCGCACACCGAACCAGGCATCAACACGCCGCTCCCGATCTCCGGGGCTGGCTCGGGCGATATGCAGCATCGTGTGCGTACCGCGTTTGGGCTCGTCGGCGCGGAGAACGACGACTGAAATTAAATGCTGGTGCAGCCCGATCAAGTCAGCACCGAACTCGCGGCCGCGCGCGCTCAAATGACATCCCACGACGCTCAGCGCGATCAGCCGCATAAGCCCGAGGCCCTGGCGCGCGCGCAACGAGGGCATCCCGAGCGCAGGCATCGGGATCGGTCGGACGACACTCGCAGAGCCAGGACGACGGCGGGCGCGAGCAAGACGCGCTGCATCGAGCGCGGAGGGTCGGCATCCATGTCCCCGACGTGCTGCGCGCGTGCCATACGCCCCGGGCGCGGAGGAGAGGGCAGATGCGGGTTCGGTCGGAACCGCGGAGCGCACACCCCCGCCGCTCTGGCAGCAAATCTGCCATTCTACGCACGGTCACGACTCGGCGGGTGATGGACCGACCCGCGAGGGATGCGCAGAGGCGGAACGGACGAGATCTGGGGGATGTACGCACCTGGGTAGCACCGAGCGCGGGGGCGCCGATCGTGTACGACGCCGCGCGCGTCTTGCGGAATAGACCTCGTTGTGACTGCCAATGCGGTGTGAGCGATCGTGAAGAACGGGGAACGGAAGGATAGACTCACTGAATGACATTTGAACGATCTGCCGAAGTTGGTCTGACACCAGCGTCAGACGGCACCAGGGAAAGCAAGAACAAGTAAACCACGTACCAGCGTTAGCGCAGAACGCCCTCGCCGTGTTGCGATCGGAAGAGCGAGACAGACGTATCCTGGATGAGTTCAAGGAGATGTTTGAGTATCAGTCCAGGAGACGATCGCGAGTGTAATAGCAAACTCACCGATTGGGACGAAAGGAATGTGCGCCGAGCGCACCGTTGCAGTCGACCGTGAGCGGCGAGCAAGCGCAATGCTGGGCGGCGAGCACAATGACGGCGGCACGGACGGGACGAGGGCGGAGGAGAGAACGAGGGCGAAGGAAGGGAGCGAAGGGCCGATGCAGCCTACTCTCGCCGTTTCCGCGCCCTTCTTATACGCTCAGCCCGGGGCACCGTTCCGTCAGCCTGACTGCGCAGGTCCGCGCGTATGGCATCGTACGACGTGGAGCCGTGGGAAGCCGCGAGATCTCGGGCCCGAGGGCAGGCACGCGATGCTGCGCGGGTGTTTGCTTCGCTCGCCTCGCCACCTCGCTCGCCGCGGCCGCCGCGGCCGTCCCTCGCGCTCCCTCCTCGCTCTCAGCATTTGATGGGCGCTTAACATGTTGACTAAGCGCATACAGGGCTGAGAGCGCGGGAGAGGGGGCCCCTATACCCTGCGAGGTGCGAAAAATGCGCAGGCTCACGGGCGCCGCGCTGCCGCGTCTAGACGCGTTCCATCACTAGCTCCACACCGTTACGCAACCGGAGATTGATTGCCGTGAGAAGAGAAGCGCGTGAAACCAGGGGTTTCTGTATTGCGCTCGGAAAACGTCGCTACGGCCCAGCCGGCGCAGATCGCGCCTGGGCTTCCTTTTCGCGCGGAATTCCAGCGGGTCACGCGCCACGGACCGGATGACACATATTGCAGTGCTTGTACGCGCTTGCCGCGGCACCATACGGCCGGTCTCGAGCTGTTGTTCTCGCGCGAGCGGAGTTTGTACCGCGTTGTTCTCGCACTCGAAAGGCATTCCTGAAAGTTTCTCGTCGATCCAGAGCGTGGGACTGGGTTATCTAGTCCGCCTTATGTCTATATGAGTCTATGTCAGTCAATCAAGGCACTTTTAGCTGAAAGGCAGTTGACTCCAGAATCGCGGCCTACGAGCTCGAAACGCGAACTCGAACTGCAGACGTGTTCTCCTTCCTCTCGTCTCATCTGTTCATGGTTTACTGTTACAGATGTGTCTCCTACAGCTGAGATGTAGCGATTACCCTGAGGAGAAGGGACGGAATTGAGTTCTCAGTACTTGCGGCTACATGACCTCGATCTGCTTTCAGGAGAACACTCCCCTTCAACTCCCGCGCACACACTCTACATTATGTCAAATAGACGCCCGTCAGGGTCCAAGGTGGGTAGGCTAGGATCGTATGGTACCCCTATACGTAGCATGTAGGACCATGCACATGCCGATTATGCACTTGCGCGGCGCGCCGTCTCGGCGCAGCAATCACACGATTACTGCGGCTTCTAAGACCATCAGGCCCGGCGATTGATCTCCGTGAAACGCTAGGTAATCGCGAATTGCGCGAATCGCGCTGGCAACAGAATCGCAACCTGGGCCGATCTTACATTTTCTCGGCGTTTCGAATCGGGAGGTGGCGTCGCAGCACGTCATTGAGATGATTCCGGTGCATACACCGGCTGGGAGGCTGCTTGGCAATGCGGTATCCCCCATGCACTCGGATTCCGACGAGGAAGATCGGAGTTTGAAGCCGTCTCTCCTCGAGCTCCCGGCACGAGTTTGACCTGCGCGCTGGCCCAGTGACACTCCCTCACGACAAATCACCCACTACCGCAATGATTACGTAAGCTTCAGGGTCTCTGACGAGACAAATCGTTCTGAGAGGAAAAATATCGAGATGAGAGGATGTTCCTCGCGAAGTCAACAGCGCTGTGCTGCCTCAAAACAATGACGTAGAGGTCTCAGGGGGCATGATCTTACAGAGCGTCCTGTGTTAATACTATTCTGAGCACAACCTGCTGTGCAAACTGCTCGTTGCACGCACCGCAGAAAGGACACAGTGAACTCGCAAAGCGAGCGTCCTCGAAAGGGAATGTCATTTTCTCAGTGTCAGGATACATGCCGGAGAATACCCTGATGTTTCCACGTGCCAGGAACGGGCGGTGCGCAATTCACTCGGCAAAGAGAAGTGGCGCACTCCGGACTTCTGTCGATCTCCCGTTGCCGGTCATCACAAGTCCGCACAGCAGCGGGGGTTGAAAAATTTTCATCCCTTGGCTTCCTGGGAACCTTGAATCGCCCTCTCACATAAAGACGTTGCCCATTGCCCAGCTGCCTCCCATCGCGCTCACCGTCTCCATGCCGTCGTGCTGCCCTCATCCCGCGGCACCCACGACCCCGTTTCCGGTGAGCTCCACGCGTCGCTTGCCGTCGCGTTCTTGTTTTCTGACCGCCGTCCAGGATGCCGCCGGGGATCGCTGGTCAACGCGAGCATCCGGCCTCGATGGCACGTGCCCGCCCACCGCTGAGTAAGTCCTTTCGCCCGCTCGCGAGGAGTCGACGCTGACCTCGACCAGCCTCGCGCGACGCGACGGACGCCATGCCGAGGACGACCGCGAGCCTGTCGGCGCCGAGTCGGCCGTGATCGGTAAGCCTGTTCTCGTTGCCGTGATGTGTCACTCCGGACGCTGAAACGGCCTCGTTGCAGCCGCTCGCGCCGGCTGATCCGACGCAGCGACCTCCTTCCTCTCGCCGCCCAGGTCTTCGGCGGCGTGCTGCTCGTCATCGCCCGCGCGCGGGGTGGACGTCACTCGCCGACGACCCGCGAGCGCACAGACAGGCTCGACAGGCATGGCTGTGCGACCCGCTCTTCGGGCGCTGTCTGGCAGGCGTCCGCGCCAGCCATTCGGTAAGCAGCAAATTTTTCTTCTCGCGCGCGAGCGCGCGATTGACAAGCCGCAGCTTCGACTGGTTCGCGTGCAAGTCTCCAGCCCGCGACGCGTGAGTGGTGCAGGGGGTCGCGCAATGCTCAAATGCCCGGCGCTGGCGCCGACGCCGGGCTTGAAATCCTCCGCTGTGCGCAAGAGCAGCTGATACGCCAAGGCACATTCGTCCCTCGGGACACGGTACGTACGTCATTCGGTCTTGATGGATCTGCAATGCTGATCTGTCGATCTGCAGATCATCTCCACTTCTCGTGCCATCCTGAGGCCGTTGCACGTGTGGCAGCTGCAAGGTGCGTTTGTATCCTGTCCGTGTCGCTTGCAGATGCTGATGGGTGCTCAGGTTTTCAATGTCACGAAGCATGCAGCATCCCTGCATGCGTAGCATCGATAGCAACACCCTCGGGGCTGGAGTCAGGTACGGCCACGTCAACTATCGCATTCTTCTTCCCGCTGACCGGGTCCCCAGACCGAATCCCACTGCGCCGCACATCGGAGAGCGCCCAGCCGCGCTCGTCCGAGCCGCGTCCGCGTCGTTTCGGAGGGCGCTGCAGCTCCCGCGGCCGCTTGCACCTGCCCTCGCTCGCCGTCGGCGCTGACGGTATGTATAAGCTTCTTGGTCGCACCTCTCGCGTTGCTGACGCTTCCCCGCGCATAGACACACCGATGTTCTCTTCTCCGCCGCCGCCTGCGCTACGAAGGTTCCTTAACAGCAGCAAGTTAGCCTCGGACGCACGAGGCAGCCATCACGAGCAACATACGGGAGGAGGCAAACGATGTCGCGACGAAGAGTGTTCTCCCGTCGTCGCGGTCTGTTTCCTTCTGCCGTGGTGAGAGTTTCCTCGCCCGATGTATCGGCCGAGCTAATGGTACTCTCAGGCATGCAATCTCGGCCGGAAGGTGCACGCAGGGTCTCTTCCTTGCGCGTACCGTGCCAGGCTTCGTCCCCCGACCGTCTCCGCTGGTGAATGAACCTGTACGTCGTCCTGGGCTTCGTTCACTGTCAACGCTTACGATCGATGTAGTGTATCTGTACCGTCGCTGCCGATTGGGGTCTGCGGCGCCCTGCGCTCCCGCTGCAAGCGGCTCATCGTCGGGCCGCCTCTCTCGCCCTCACCGTGCCCGGCTTCCGCGGTCGCTCGTTGCTGAGGCCGACGATCCTCATGAAGAAGCACTCGAGCCGCAGATGCGCGAGGCGGCCATCACCAGCAATGTTCACTTCAGGCACGTGTACTTCTCGATCTTCTTCAGCAGCTCTAACATGTTCTCAGGGTATTAGGTCTTCTTCGAGCGAAAGCGCCCGGCCTCCTCGTCGGCGTCTCCGCGCAGCGGAACGTCAGCCTCAGATGCGCGAGGCAGCCATCACGAGCAACATTCCAATTCAGGTATGTGTGCTTCCTCGGTCGTCTTTGGCGGCGCTGACGATTCCTGCAGGATCTCCTCGTCGTGGTGCGTCTCCTGCGGCACGATCCTCGCTGTGCGGGGCGCATCGCAGACGGGTAAGGATGCATTCAGTCGTTTGCCATCCCCGCCTAACATTGGTGCAGGGAATCCACACCGCCGCTCGCTGTCGGTGGCGTCTCGAGCCTCGCGCTCGAGGCCCTTGGCGCGATCTTCTCGTTGAGATCGCCGCTCGCGTCGCAGGCGGCGTACAGCGCGCGATCCCGCAGGCGAGGCGCATAGATTTGGGTCCTCGTCGCCGCCGCCGTACAGCCCAATCGGCAAGAACTGCCTCGCGCGAGGTCTCTGTCGAGCGGAACACCCCGACACGTACAGCTGCCCATCGCCGGCGCTTCACATGAGCCATCTGTGAGTGCAGCATATCGTGGCTTTCGCAGCGCGCCCTGATGCTGACTAATCAAGAGCCATCTCGCGCAGGTCGGGGGGTCGGAGTGGGCATAGCACTGTGGTACAAAGCAGATAACGTCCGGCCGCATGTAACTAGTCTGTAATGCAGTTTTGTTACCCCCGCCCATTGCAACCGCCCGAATAGAAAATAGTACACATACACTAACCCAGGCCACGACCCATGCCGCTTAGTCAGTGCTTTAGGGGCGGCTGCCGACAAGGCACTAGTCAATTTTTTTCGAACTGACGTCATCGTCTCACCGAGGGGAGAGCACGAGGAGCAGGTGCGGACGGCGGAGTTGACACCGCGATTCATTCCGGACACTGCGCGACGTTCCACCAGCAAATCTTCGAATGGCTCAACAATACCTATCCCCACCCCGACAACGTCTACGTGGACGGCAGCGTCGGTGCGCGTGGAAGCAACTACTTCAAGGTGCGTTCGTCGTACTCATGTCCCTCCGCGTCGACTCAAATCTGCTGCAGTTCTGTCATCCGGAGCACATCAAGGAGGATGTTGACCTCCTCGTGCTAGAGCTGAGCATCAACGACGACCCGGTCGAGGCCCACGCCAGGAATATGGAGAGTATCCTTCGCTCAGTCCTCGTCTACCCGCGCAAGCCCGCGGTCATCGTCACGGCGTCGTTCTCGCTCATGGGTCGAATGGCTATGGGCAACGACGTCCACCTGTCGGTCGCGCAATACTACGACGTTCCCGTTCGTAGTTCCTCCAGTACTGCAGTTCTTTTCGCTGAACTCCTTCAGGTCATCAACATCCGGCACGCGCTCCTGCCAATTATCCAGAAGAACCCGGACGCTGTCAATGACTTCTTCGTCATCAAGAACCCCCTCCCCGGATACATCGACCTCCTCCACCTCAACACGCTCGGTCATCACACCCTTGCCCAAGCCACCATTGCGTTCCTGTGTGTCTTTCGCATCATCACACAGCGTACGCTAACACTGCATCTTAGCGAGCGCCAGAGATGCCTCATGGAGAGTTCGCTGGAGCGCGTACCTCCGAACGACACGGCCTTCATGGGCGGCATATCGTCCGACGTGGCCTTGCCGCGGGTGCGTAGCAGCGCGTTGTGCACTACAAATGCAACCTATTTCTGACCCCCTCGCGCGCAGCTCTCACTATTCAGCAACAAGTGGTCCAGCACGGAGACCGCGCGCATCGACCGGCCCTCGTGCGCATCCGTCGACAGTGTCGAGCACCCGCTTAAGCCGCTGCGCTCGTCGCACGGCTGGGCGCTCTGGAACCAGCCGCGCACGACGAAGACGTTCTGGCGCGCGACGGAGCCCGGCGCGCAGATCGACTTCGAGCTGCAGCTTACGGAGGGCAGTGTCATGCTGTACTACCTCAAGAGCCGCAAGATGAACCTCGGCGCGGTGTACTGCTGGCTCGACGACCTCGAGGCCGAGAAGGTGCCCATCGAGGGCTGGTGGGACGACCCGCGCAGCATCGGCCAGTTCAAGAGCATCTCGGAGGACAAGAAGGTCAGCCCCGGCGGGCATCAGCTGCATTGCAGGCTTGCGCCGCGCGGGGCGGGGAAGGAGCCCGGGCGTGGCACGGAGTTCTTGATCATCGCCGTGTTCTCTATCTGAGGTGTTGCCGGCGCGCGTATAGAATAAAATACTAGTTTCATTCACTTGTTGAATCGCAGTCTGATCCGTCTTTCGCGACAGAGCGCGCTGAGGTCCTCCCTGTCCGCCGCTGAGGCCACCGCGAACGTCCGAAGGTGCAATTGGCGAAGAGCCGCGACGCGCCCGCGGCGGATGTGGTCTGCGATCGTATGGAGTTGGTGCCGCAGAGGCTCAGGAGTGACCTTGGAGTCGAGCGTCAGGTCGTGTAGTCCCGCGGGGCACGCATTCAGGATCTCCTCCGGGAATGGGAGTCTGCCGGACTGGTCGATGGGAGCCACCAGGACGCGCAGGGCTGTACAGGCACTGATAAGACGCGCAAACTGCACTCCTGTTATGTTTGGATCATCTGTCGCGAGGTCCAGGCGACTGAGACGAGAGTACCGAGTCGTCTCAAGAGCGGTGGCCAGCGCATCCCGACATCTCTGTTGGTCGAGGTACGAGAACGTGATGCTGAGCGCGCGAAGCGTATCGCGGGAATCGAGTAGAGGGCACAGTGTGTGAGACTGTACACCGTTCATATGATAATTGCTGATTCTGAGCGAACTGATGCCCGGAAAGTCCTTTTCCGACGTTTCTGTCAGCGGAGGCACAGTTCGAAGGAACGAGAGGTCGGAGACATGGGGCATAAGCTGGACCAGGTTATCCAGCGTTTCCAGCGTGGGACGCGTAGATCGGAATGTGTGAACGGTGAGCTTGGCGACACTGTTCAACGCCGAACGTATGGCCTCGACATCCTCAGCAGAGATGGAGTGCGGAGCGACTTCAACGTGGCGCACGTTGGGGCAGAGTTGGACAAGCTGACCCAAGTCAATCGCCTCTGTTTTCCAATGTATGCGAAGACAAGCCACTTCCCGTCCAAGGGAAGCTGTCTGAAGCCGCAGAAGCGATTGTGCTTCAACGCTGCCGCTCAAATGTATCGGAGGCGCAGGACGCAGTGTCCTTTGCAGGTCCTAAGCGCAATAATATAAACGCAGCCAACCACAGACTCACATGGAAGGGGGACCAAACAGTCGAATGAGGCACTTGGAAGTGAGCGAGAGAAAGCCTCGGGCCGGACCCCGACTGGACTCTGATCCAGCCACGTGATCTCCCGGGAGCACTTTGCCTCCGGAAACTCAGTCAATCACGCAACGCACCCCAGGATGTACTTAACTGAGTCAGCCACAGGACTCAACATGAAACGACAGTCTCAAAAAGATTGAAATATGGCAGGTACAGATTGCAGGAAACGCTCTGTAATCCCAATTGAAGATGCAAAGAGTATGGGAACCCATCGTAGGCAGGACGACCGGCTAGCAGGTCTGACTTTAACAAGAATATTTACATCAAAGGACATGGATATTAGCTGGAGACTAATATGAGGCGTATCCTTCTTTTTCTACAGTATACCTGCAACGCGGGAGTATCCACGCGCGCATATTCCCTGCGGTACGGCACGGTGAGACGACGTAGATTGGGGAGACCACCAGCTTCCATGTGACTGAGAAGGCCGGCATTCTCCGTCCCAATGTTATGAAGGCGATTTGTGGACCGCAGAACCAGCTCCCGCAGGCCACGGGGATAGCTGGCGAGGACAGGAGGGTCTCGTTTACTGTCAAAAGTGATTCTTGTGTCAAGAACGCGAAGATTGGGACAGGCGGAGAGCAGGTGCGCCGCAAAGTATCGTTCTCCAGCCTGGGTGTAGTCGAACGCAAGGCGAAGATGTGTAAGACGGCGGAATGGCTGCGCCTGCAAGATTTCTGCCAGGGCGTCGCGCATCGAGATGCCATCGCTGGACGTGAACGTAATACTGAGTACACGCAGGGTGTCGCGCGCCTGGTGCAGGGGGAGGAGGAGCGCCCGCCAGTGGTGGGATATGCCCTCGTAGGTGAACGACTCGAGGCGGAGAGCGCGTAGATGGGGCAGGTCCTGCTCATCCAACGACCTTTTGGCTGGTGACATGAGATGCAGGCGGCGGAGATGTGGCATATAGGATATGAGGCGGCTGATGGCCCCCATGGTGAGGTATTTCTGCGAGTGAAGTTTGAGCTCGTGCACACCCAAGAGGAGAGGCCTATGTCGGGCAATATCAATGACGTCTTGGCCGACCAGCGATGTCGACGATATCTCCCAGTTTCTCAGATTTGAGCAGGCAGCGACGATGAGCCAGGATTGAACAGCGTCGTATGTCCATGTTGAGATAAGCTGCTTGACCTGCTGTCCAAGCAGGCGTGCGATGGAGTCATTATCCATGCCATACACAAGCTCTGCTGCGTCGTTACCACAGGTCAAGTGGAGTGGGAAATGGGGAATGCTGTAGGACCATGGGTTAGTACATGACACGACGCGGTTTCAGTAGGGTATGCACCTCATTTTGACTGCCCAGATATGGTTGCGGTTGAGTCAAGTTGCGGAGTGTTTATTTCCGATCACGATGCCGGGACGGACATTACGGACGACTGGTTCAGCTCCGCTCCAATTGCCTCTCTCTCGCGTCCGTCACTCAAGAAATCGTTGTACGAATCAACCGCTCGTCGCTCGGAATGCCAACCCGGATACAAACGCTCAACGGCACTCCTTGTCTTTACGCGCGCTTCAGCGGACGGGGTCAATGCTGGTCAATGTGACACCGCACAGGGCAAGCCGCTAGTGACGCTCCTTACGTTCAAGGCTCCGCTGGCAGACGCTCGTTGCGTCACTTCCTTACAGACCCTTACTTCCCTGCATATTCTATCCGTAGCTCCAAAACCGCGGCGTTCCCAGAGCCATTTCTGTGCATCCTCGAGGTTCCTAAACGACACTACTGCGTCTTCGCTGTCCATTCCGCACCCCTGGATTCCTTTGGGCGCTTTGGCAGGCTCTTTCGTCGGCTGACCAAGCTTTGACCAATCCGATCTGCGTCTCCGCCACTTCTCGGGGGTTTCGAACCTCAAAACAAACATGGTTCATGTGCGCCGGGGGCATGCGATCTTTGTGGCCTATCAGATTCCCCGTCCACCGGTACAGATCGCACTACTCGTAATGACGGTCATTCTCTTCAACGTTCCATGGCCGAGGCCGCCTCTCGTCCGGATAACAGCGTCTAAGAATGCACTGCTGCCGATATGGTGTCAGCTTCTCGTGAACGCTATGGCATCACTGTCTCCGAACTTGCCGGTGGATCCGTGCATCTGTCATGCAAATTGGCTCAGGTCTATCTATATAATCAAGCTACAAGGTATCTCGAGCGGCATCATTGTCCCCCGTCCAACGCGCCGCCCGACGATGCCTTTTCTTGCCCCAGCCGCTGTCACGGCACAAGCTACGCAATGCCCGCTGTTCACGCCGCCACCCATCGACGGCACCTGCACGCTCGTCGAGGCCTATGACTGGCATTTGCAGCACTCTCCCGATCATGTCTTCTACAAATATGAAGACGTCGATGGCTCCATCCGCACCGTGACCTGGAAAGAGGAGACGCAGGCTGTCTATCGCGCCGCCCACATCGTCAAGAAATACGCCGCTGAGAAGCCCTGCTTTGCTGTACTCGCCGTTGCAGGTAGAGTTCATCTATATCCCACAAGCCGTTGGATACTGACAACCACGGCTTATAGACTCGATCTCGTACATCACCTTCGTCGTCGGTCTGATGAGGGCCGGCTTTGTGCCCTTTTTACCCTCGCCTCGCGTCTCGCCAGAGGTGCTGGCGCAGCTCCTCGACAAGGCGGGCGTCACGCATGTGTTCCATAGCGCCGACGCCGCCACGACCAAGTTGGCCACAGCCGGAACCGCGCATCGCGATGTTACGCTTCTGCAATTGCCGCTGTTTGATGTTCTCTTCGACGAAAGCGCAGCGGTCCTCGCGCCACCTCCTGTCAAGCCTTACATATACGACGCAGCGGCTATTATTCACTCGAGCGGCAAGTTGGCAATCATGGGCGCCAGCATCGCCTCTCACAGCTCCTTCAGGGTCCACATCAATCCCGAAACTCCTCCCCATCACGTTCAGCACGTTCGCTCTCCTGGGCATATCACCCTGTGGGCGGTCCGAAGTCTCGTCGGGTGCATTCCTAACCAACCTGAGCAGGGAATCACGATATCGATATCGGCAGTTGGACGATAAACTACGCAGCCGCGCCGATGTTTCATCTGTTCGGGTGCGTTTTCGTCAACGAAGGCGCGCGTAACCCCTGACAGAACTCTCGTCGCAGTTTGTCCCATCTCGGCGTCGCGGTAGGATTCCATTCGCCATGCCTAATGGCCTACGGCTCACGCGACTGGATCGCAGACCTACAGTGGTTCGACAATAGCCGTGTTTCCGCCCGTTTCGCCACCCATCGTACCACGCGTGGAGACCTTCCTCCACAGCGTCATCGCGAACAACTGCCAGCTGGCGATGGCGCTTCCCAGCCTTCTCGAAAGCATCTCGCTCCACCCTGAGGAAATGGAGCAGCTTGCGCGCTGCGAGCTTGTGGTACGTTCATTTGCCCTTTGATTAGATAGGCGCACGCATCTAATCTTCCTTACACAGCTGTTCGGAGGCGCTGCCCTGAAGGCGCCCGCTGGGGACCGGCTGGCCGATGCAGGCGTCAAGCTGATTGGCGGCTATGGTAAGTGGCACCATGTTCGATGCTCGCAACTAAGCTGAGCCGGCGCCGAGGCATGAGCGAGTGCGGGTTGACCACAGCGTTGTTCACCAGTAAGTCTACATGCCGGGTGATCGCTCCTGCCTGAGCGCTCCGCAGGGTCGCTGGGAAAGGAGTGGCAATGGTATCGCATGGGCAACTTCGTAAAACCGGTCTACAGGGATCTCGAAGATGGCACATACGAGCTCATTCTGCTGGTACGATCGCGTGGCGCCAATTCAACGGGACCGCTTTTTTGACCCTTCCACAGTCGCACGACCTTCACCATATCGATACCCCGAACTGCGAGATAGACGGATACAAGGCTATCGCAACGAAGGATGTCGTCGTGCGGCACCCGGCCAATCCTGCGTTGTTCAAGGTGGTCGGACGTTTGGACGATCAGATTGTGTTGAGCACCGGCGAGAAGGTGCGTCGCTGCGCCTAGATTCTGTGATCATATCTGACCTACTGGTAGACAAATGCTCTTCCGCTTGGTGCGTCATTTTTGTCATACGATGCCGATTGCTAATGACACCCGCAGAGGCTATTCTATGCTCTGACCCGCATATCTCACACGCGGTCATTTTCGGCAGAGGGCGCCCGCACAACGGAGTCATCGTGCTTCCCCACCCTCAGTTTGCTTTTGATCCTAGGGATCGCAAGCTTCTACACAAGTTCAGGGAGACGTTATGGTACGTGTTGATCCATATTTTTGCTGTAAAGTCGCTGAGGCAAACGCTGTGCTGTAGGCCGACAGTAGTGAAGATGAATGAGTTTGCGCCTTCACACTCCCGGCTCGTCAAGGAGGCATGCGCCAGGATCTGCGGGCGTTTGATCTGAACTGACAGCCGCTCAGATGATTCTTGTCGCTTCGCCGTCGAAGCCGTTCATGATCAACGCCACAAAAAACACGGCCGTTCGCTCTGCTATTGTGGCCGAGTACGAACGTGAGATTGAGGCTGCGTATGAAGAATTTGAGCTCGCGGCGGAGCCGGACTTCCCGCCACCTGAGTCGTGGCAACTTCAGCACGCGCTGCCGTTCGTTCGTGAACTGGTGAAGGAATCTCTCCCGGACGTCACCAGCGACGATGACGATTTGTTCAACTTTGGCTGCGACAGGTGACGTCTACCGTACCAAAGGAAAGCATTTTCTCTGACCCAGTGTAGCCTGAAAGCCGCCCGGATCCAGAACAACATCGTTAGCTCGCTTCGCGCTTCTGGTGCCGTGGCAGATAGATTACCGACGGACATCGTCTACAAGTTCCCGACCATAGGCAGCCTCGCAGCGTTTGTTTCTGCTACAGGATTGAGCATCGACGCAACGATCGATCCGACGTCTGCCAAGGCAGCGGAAGTCGAAGCGATGCTGGCGAAGTACTCGCGTGACTTCCCAGCGCACACGCCCTCAGCTCAGTCTCCGGACGGCCTCGCCTTCCTCGTCACCGGTACCACGGGAGGTCTTGGTACCAACCTTCTGGCTCAGCTGCTCGGCTCCCCCGACGTGCGAAAGGTCTACGCACTGAACCGCCCCGGGCCTGCTGGGAGCTCGCTTCTGAACAGGCACAAGGCTGCCTTCCTGGACCGCGGCGTCGACCCAGCACTCCTAGACCTCGACAAATTTGTCCTGATCGAGGGAGACACGTCGCGCGACGACCTAGGTATCTCGCCCGGCATATATGACGAACTACGAAAGAACGTCACGCACATCATCCACAACGGTAAATCCCAAATCAACATTGCAGAGTTGTGCTGACCGACTTCTGACTCTGACAGCGTGGCCTGTCAACTTCAACTATGCTGTGCAGACGTTTGAGCCTGCCATCCGCGGCGCCAGGAAGCTGGTTGATCTCGCCCTGAAGTCAACCCTTGCCACGCCGCCGAAATATATGTTCATCAGCAGCGTCTCGGTCTCGCGCTGTATGTCTCCTTACTCCCCCGTCCTGTTCTTACTGGCTGACTTGCTCTCAGTCGCATCCCCCGCTCCAGGCGTTCCCGCACGCGAAGAGCATGTGCAGGACGTCAAGCGCATCATCGGTTTCGGCTACCCCGAGTCCAAGTGGATCGTCGAGCAGATGCTGCGCATCGCCTCCGAGAAGACTCCTCTGCAGGCTGTCTCGGTGCGGGTTGGTCAGTTGGCCGGCGGGAGTAGCGGGTGCTGGAACGTCAGCGACTGGGTGCCAGTCATCGCTCGGTCCGCAGCGAAGCTGGGCTGCCTACCCGATGCCACTGGCGTACGTCTAGTTCACCAATTGCGGGCTTGTCTGATAGCATCCCAGAATATTTCATGGATGCGCCTTGACGAGGCGGCCGCGGCTCTGATCGAGATGCGGGACGCCTCGGGCATCCTCCATCTTGTGCACCCTCGCCCCACCCCCTGGGGCACCATCCTCGCGACATTCTCCAAGGACACGGGCGCGCCAATTGTGCCTTGGTCAGAGTGGATGGTGCGTCTCGATGAATTCGGCAAGAAGGGTGCGGATGCAGCGCGAGACGTCCCCGCGCTTCGGTTGCTCGAATTCTGGCGGTCCTTCGGGGAGGGGGGACTGAGCGGCATGTCGGCCATGGAGCTCATCGCCACAGATAAGGCTGAGGTCGTCTCTCCCACACTCAAGCACATGGCGCCCCTCAATGCCACGGACGCCGGGAAGTGGCTTGCTTATTGGAAGCGGGCTGGCGTTCTCGCTTAGCGACGATGTCGAGCGAATTAGAGGAACGCTTGTAATTACGTTGCGGTCGGTTGTCCTAATGAAGTGGTGTGCACGATTGAACAACGCTCAATAGCAAACTCCGTAGCAGGCACCTCGACCATCCGTAAGAGACAGCAATACGAGATCCGGTCAGTCCGAAAGTATGCACCACTAGTCGCACTATTTCCTTTTTTCCCGGCACAGTTGAAGTACTATACTAGTACACCCAGTCAGCTCCGAGAGCAACGCGAGTCAGACTCCGAGTCGAGCAAGAGGCTACAGGACTCGAGACCCTGTCCCCGCTTTTGTCTTCGAGATCGCCAGAAACCAACCAGAAACTCTATGACTTCTTGACGTAAAAACTCGATGAGGTTCCTTGTCCCTCACAGGTTGCTCACCTTCAGTCCATCATGGCCAGTGACACATAACTTGAAAAACATCTCGGACGCTTATATCTTCCAACTCCGCTGCATCTCTCTGACTCTTCCGATGTCTCAGGTCCGCGTCGAGCCCTAGAAGCGATGCATCAGCGCCTTTTCCCCTGGCGCCAACTTGCCACTGGAAGGCGCCAGGCTGGGCCCCGACTTGCCGCTGGAAGGCGCCGGGCTGGGCCAACCGCCGCAGCAACGTGATCTTATTGGCCGGTCCAACCGCCATTCAATCGGATGTAAATTGTTTCGGCTGTTTCCTGCTGGTGAGTTTCCCGACTCTATCAGAACCCCGAGGAAAGGGGTTGAACTTCAAATGAGCATCGGATATACAGGCGATGTATGATGTCTACAATTGCTAGGTGTAATATTCGGGACCCTGTACTCCTGGAGCAACACGGGAGATTTACTTCATTTTCTGACTTATCCGGATACTCGAAGACGGCGGATATGCAGCACATAAAGGCTCAGAACATGCTTATATGGTCTATACCCTCCCATAGATTACTTTACATGGTCAAAGACTGACTTTCTGGGGAGATAATTGCGACTTTGTGTTGCGGACGGACGTATAAAAGGGGAAATATATAGCTATTTTTTGAGCTGAATCTGCATCCTTACTACATTAAAAGGAGGTATTTAATGTTTCTATTCCCTGAGAGCGTACTCACGAAGATGTAGACTCGATGCAAGGTTGCGGAGGACTTGTCCCGGGATCAATCGGGAACATGCGGTGACCGCCGGCTGGAGTGGCCAATCTTATCAATCTTATCAATCGTCGACCAAAACCTCCGTCCGGGTTCGCAGTTTGCGACTCTAGCCGGTGCATCACTGCATGACCCCGTACCAATCTTAGGCTCTATCGCATCTTCCCATACCGGTGAGATGTGCTCTACCCATGTCAACGAAACTCGTGCTCAGTACCCCTTCACTACGCTGCACTAGCGGTTGTTCGTCCAACACCGGCCAAATTTCTCGACTGGCAGGATGATTAGGGAATAATAAAGGTACCCTATTGACATGATTACCAAGCAGATTCGATTCAACTCCATTCCGCAACCTCCGATGCCCTCCGGACCTCCGAGCTTCCCGGGACTTGCGAAATTCGGCTGGCACCCGCGAAGCACGGTGCATAGCGGATACATATAGCTGAGCCGCGACGTCCTCCTGAGAGAGCATAGCCTGCCTGGTAGAAGTGAACCCATCTCCAGCTACCTCCGATGCCTTCTGTCTCTCTGGATGCTGTCTCACCCAAGTCTGCGCGGCGCCCGTCGTTTTCCCCTCCTGCGCTCGATGGTTCATGCACTCTCGTCGCTGCTTATGACTGGCATCTCGAGCATTCCCCGGACCACGTCTTTTACAAGTACGAAGACGCCAACGGCTCGATTCGCACCGTAACCTGGAAGGAGGAAACGCAGGCAGTCTACCGCGCTGCGCGTATAGCTGCGGAACATGCTGGCCAGAAGCCTCGCTTCGCCGTTCTTGCTGTCGCAGGTCAGTTGTACCTTCATCACCCGGCCCTCACTCACTCACTCCCTGCGTAGATACAATCTCTTACGTCACCTTCGTCGTCGGTCTTATTAGAGCGGGCTTTGCCCCATTCCTACCTTCACCTCGCGTGTCACCAGAGGTTCTGGCGCAGCTGCTCGACAAAGCGGGCGTCACGCACATGTTCCACAGCGCCGACGCTGCTACGACCAAGTTGGCGACGGCGGGAACCTCGAACAGCAATGTAACTCTGCTGCCGCTCCCGCTGTTCGATGTTCTCTTCGATAAGAGCGCGACCGCGGTGGCCCCGCCGCCGGTGAACCCGGACATCCACGACGCGGCCGTTGTCATTCACTCAAGCGGTGAGTTGCGAGTCGTGTAGCGCCCGTTGCGCATCGTGTTGACGTGATACCGTAGGCTCGACGTCGGTTCCCAAGCTTCTCCCCATTACCTTCCGCACTTTCGCCCTCCTCGGCATCGCGCCATGTGAGTATCACCCTCTCGGATGGCGAAAGGATACCGAGCTCCATCTTTCAGCGCTCCGTGAGGTCGGTGTGGGCAGATGGACGCTGAACTATTCGGCCACGCCAATGTTCCATGTCGTGGGGTGCGTTCTTGCAATCTGAGCTCGCAGGACTTCGGTAACCATTCTCCGCAGGCTATCGCATCTCGCCCTCGCGGTATGTTTCCTACCCGGTGACTCGATCCACGAACTCATACACTCCGGATGCAGGCCTACAATGGCTCGTCGATCGCTGTGTTTCCCCCGGTCTCGCCGCCCGTCGTTCCGACGGCGGCGGCCTTTGCCCAGAGCATCGCCGCGAACGACTGTCACCTCGCGATGGCCCTCCCGAGCCTGCTCGAAAGCATCTCCCTCCATCCCGAGCAAACGGAGAAGCTTGCGCGCTGCGAGCTTGTGGCACGTTACTCCGACTTTGTCTTGACCGGCCATTGGGGTCTCATCATCATAACGGCAGATGTTTGCGGGAGGCGTCCTTCCGGGACCCGCTGGAGACCGCTTGGCCGAAGCCGGCGTCAAATTGGCTGGAGCCTATGGTGATCGCGATATGGGAGATTACACGCTATGCTGAATCGTCCGTAGGTATGAGCGAGTGTGGCTTGATAACAGCGCTGTTCAACAGTGAGCCGGCCCGTGATATAGCTTGCTCTGGACTCAGCGCGCATCGTAGAATCGCTGGGGAAGGATTGGCAATGGTACCGCATGGGGAGCTTCGTCAAGCCAGTCTACCGCGACCTCGGAAACGGGACGTACGAGCTCATTGTCATTGTGAGTGCGATTAGCGAGGCAGGGGCACGATTTCTCACCGCTCCAGGATCACGCACATCACCACGTCGACACACCCAACTGTGAGATCGATGGGCAGAAAGCTCTCGCGACGGGGGATGTCATCGTGCGCCACCCGACGGACCCTATGTTGTTCAAGGTCGTCGGGCGCCTGGACGATCAGATTGTTCTGAGCACCGGCGAGAAGGTCCGCGTGCTTTCCATGAGTCTCGGCATTCTTCTGACGAGTATACTACAGACAAATGCTCTTCCACTTGGTGCGTCTACCTCTCACTGCACGGAAAACTTTTCCTCCTTACTGGACGTCAGAGGCAATACTCTGCTCTGACCCTCACGTCGCGCACGCCGTCGTCTTCGGAAGGGAGCGCCCACACAATGGCGTCATCGTCCTCCCCAAGCCCGAGTCCTCATTCGATCCTAAAGACCCCAATCTCCTCAAGGAATTCAGAAATAAGATATGGTGCGCATTTCTCTCATTACCAGGGCGCATTTGAACCAACATAGTCTCAAATAAGGTCCACGGTCGTGAGGATGAACGAGTTCGCACCTTCGCACTCCCGCCTAGTCAAGGAGGCGAGTGACCAGCCTGTTCCCATTCTCGCCCTCACATGTGAATTGACAGATGATTATCGTCGCGTCGCCGTCAAAGCCGTTCGCGATCAACCCAACGAAGAATAAGGCCATTCGATCAGCTGTTCTCGCCGAATATGAACGTGAAATCGAGGATACGTATCGCGCATTCGACAATGCGACAGAGCAGGACGTGCCTCCGCCTGAGACGTGGGAACTCGAACACACGGTGCCTTTCGTCCGTGAGCTCGTGCAGGGTTCGCTCTCCGACGTCATGAGCGACGACGACGACTTCTTCAACTTCGGTTGTGATAGGTGAAGTCTTCTCGCGCCTTCACACACCACGGCTTGCTGACCGAGAGCAGCTTGAAAGCTGCGCGGATCCAGAACAGCATCGTCAGCGCGCTCCGCGCGTCTGGCATTGCGGTGGACACGCTGCCCACGGACCTCGTCTACAAGTTCCCGACAATCTGCAGTCTGGCAGCGTTTGCCTCCAAGGTCGGCCTGAGCACCGGCGATGAGTTCGACGCGGCGGCTGCGAAAGCAGCCGAAGTCGAGGCCATGCTCGCGAAGTACTCGCATGACTTCCCAACGCACACGCCTTCGACGCGGTCTCCTGACGGCCTCACCTTTCTCGTCACCGGCACCACGGGCGGCCTCGGCACGAACATTCTAGCGCAGCTACTCGGTTCCCCCGACGTGTGCAAGGTCTACGCGCTCAGCCGCCAGGGGCCAGCTGGTACCTCGCTCCTCGGTAGGCACAAGGCTGCCTTCGTGGACCGCGGCGTCGACCCGGCGATGCTGGACCTCGACAAGTTCGTCCTTCTCGAGGGAGACACGTCGCGCGAGGATCTCGGCATCTCGCCCGGCATCTACGACGAGCTGCGAGAGAACGTCACGCACATCATTCACAACGGTGAATCCCAGATCAACCTTGCAGGGTGGCGACGTCTAACTGACCGACGTTTAACAGCGTGGCCTGTCAACTTCAACTATGCTGTGCAGACGTTTGAGCCTGCCATCCGCGGCGCCAGGAACCTGGTCGATCTCGCCCTGAAGTCGACCCTTCGCACGCCGCCGAAATACATGTTCATCAGCAGCGTCTCTGTATCACGTTGTGCGCCCTCTAGTTCTATATTTCCTGGACTATCTTCTTACCCGCCCCGAGTCGCCTCTCCTGCTCCCGGCGTTCCCGCGCTCGAGGAGCACGTGCAGGACGTCAAGCGCATCATTGGCTTCGGCTACCCCGAGTCGAAGTGGATCGTCGAACAAATGCTGCGCATCGCGTCCGAGAAGACCCCTCTGCAGGCTGTATCGGTCCGCGTGGGTCAGCTTGCCGGCGGGAGCAACGGGTGCTGGAACGTCAACGACTGGGTACCCGTCTTCGTCCGCTCCGCCAAGAAGCTGGGGTGCCTTCCAGACGGCACGGGTGTATGTACCTTTCTTACTACTCACGGGAACTCTCTCATTTCTCCTCAGGATATTTCCTGGCTGCGCCTGGATGAGGCGGCCGCGGCTCTGATCGAGATGCGCGACGCGTCGGGCGTCCTCCATCTCGTCCATCCCCGGCCGATCCCCTGGATTACGGTCCTTGAGACGTTCTCCAAGGATACGGGGGTGTCAATCGTACCTTGGTCCCAGTGGATGGCGCGTCTTGACGCGTTCAGCTCGAAGGGGGCGGACGCAATCCGCGACATCCCCGCGTTGCGCCTGCTCGAGTTCTGGCGCTCCCTCGGCGAGGGAGGGCTTAGCGGTATGGCTGATATGGAGCGTGCTTCTACGAACAAGGCGGTGACCGTCTCACCCACGCTGAAGAACATGGCACCCCTCAGCGCCGCCGACGCCGAGAAGTGGTTGGTGTACTGGAAACGTGCCGGTGTTCTGGCTTAGACGCACTTTCATTTGCTCGTATCATGTATCATCGCTTAGGTTGAACACTACGATGACCTTTGAGGCATGAGGAGCACAGACGGGATCGTCGCATGCATCAGACTCCGATTTGGCTTAAATTGCGGCAGTGCCACTTACTCGTAGCCTCACGCCTCTTTCTTCCCAACCACCATCTCGGATATCCATGGCAAAGCTCGGAGCGGCTCGTGGTCTGGTGTTTGATCTGGAACGGGCTTTGTGCTGGCGCAAATGGACCCTGACAGTGCTTCAGACCGAGCAACGGGTTGTCAATCGATTGGCTGCTTCCTCTGGCTGCCTGGATCTGGTTTACCTCTGCTTTGCCTGGCTCTCTCCGCTACAGCATCATCTAATCGTGCTCCTTGCTTTCTCCGGGTTGCAGCGATGATTGTCATCGAGGGCTTCCCGAGAACTCGAGGCTGACATCGAGCTTGATGGGACTTACAAGCACGAGCGACAAGCACGGCCAATAGAAATATCTTGCCACTGCGATTGTGCTTTGTGGCCCACTGTCATGAACCATGGCGGCTGTGGCAGCTATACTTGTGCCAAGCTTCCAGTTGTGGCCGCAGTTTGGCACAAGTATAGCGAGCCGAGCCGCTTGAAAATGGAGACTTTCAGGCCAAGTTCTCAGTAGCTGGGCACGCCGCTCCAGCTCCGCTGTCAGTTACTCCGCAGCGTCTTGTGATTTGCCGTCCTGGCTCGGCGCCACGCAGGTCTCACATGCCTGGAACTGCTACGCGTGCTCTCGCAACACGCGCCTCGCGTCCAGTGCTCGGCCGCGAACGCGCTTGCTGCGCCTCGACTCCACGAGCGCCAGGTCGGTGTTGTTCCGGGCCTCCGGAGGGGTCGATCGCAGCCTAAACTTGGATTGCTGAAAGATCCAACTCAGCCAGCCACGTGAGGCCGGCTAGGTCTCTCCTGGACGCTCACCTTCTCTCTCGATGGACCAGCCCGGCACGTCCAGCACGCCCTACCAGGCGGTCGCGACGCACGATGAGCACGGTAGCCCCGTCCCCGGCTTTGCGGGTGTCGGCGCTGGCGGCGGCTTCCACCAGCCGCAACAGCAGCCGCTCGCCCAACCGTCGCCGCGCCCGTCGATGTACGGCGAGCCTCCCAGCAGCCCCTACGAGCAGAGCGCGTACCTGGAGCCTGCACATGCCGCACCGGCGCCGTACGCTGTGCCGCAGGGTGCACGGACGCCGTCCATGTACAGCCCTGAGCCGTCCCCCGCGCCAGGATTCAACCCGTACCACAACCAGCAGGCACATCAGTCGTACTACGACGAGCCGCGTGTCATGCCTCCCCCGGCACCCGTATCTGAGCCGGTCGCGACGTACGAACCGTCCGAGAAGACGCCGTACCTGCGCGCGTACGAGCGCCGGCGGCGGCGCGCCTGGTGCTTCTTCCTCACGCTGCTCGCGATCATCGCGATCGCGCTCGCCGTCGTGCTGCCCGTCTACTTCGTCGTGATCAAGCCGCGCAACAACAGCAGCAAGGGCGGCTCACCGAGCGACGACCCGGAGCCCACAGGCCCGGCGGACGGCGACGGCGCGAGCGGCGGCCAGACGGGCACCGACCCGGACGGCAACACGTTCATCATCGGCATCGACGGCACCACCGTCAAGACGGCGGACGGCAAGTCGTTCGTGTACCGGAACCCGTTCGGCGGGTACTTCATCCAGGACACGAAGAACCCGTACAACTCGGGCGCGCGCGCCAACAGCTGGACGCCGCCGCTCAACGAGAGCTGGCGCTGGGGCACCGACAAGGTCCGCGGGTGCGTCTCTTGCCCCGCAATAGCCTGGCGCTTTGCAAACTGACGTCTTCCCGCGTCTAGCGTCAACCTCGGGTGAGCTGGCAGCAGCACTGGCACCGACGACCGGTCGCTGATGACGATTCCGCTTGTCTTGTGCAGCGGGTGGCTCGTCCCAGAACCATTCGTGCGTCACGCCCTCCCAACGCCCCCTGCGCGTGGGCTGACGGCCGTTTATAGATCGCGCCGGCACTCTACCAGAAGTACTTGTCGACCGGCACCATTACCGGCGACGAATGGACGCTCTCCGAGGCCATGGCGGCCGACACGGCCTCGGGCGGCTTGAACCAAATGGAAGACCACTACAAGACCTTCATTGTGCGTCGCGTCCTGCCCCAGCGTCCAAATCAGGGTGTTCTAACAATGTCGCAGACGGAGGAGGACTTCGCGCAAATAGCAGGCGCCGGGCTCAACTACGTGCGCCTGCCGATCCCCTTCTGGGCGGTCGAGACGTGGCCGGGCGAGCCGTTCCTCGAGCGCACGAGCTGGAAGTACATCCTGCAGGCGTTCGAGTGGGCGCGCAAGTACGGCCTCCGTATCAACCTCGACATTCACACCATGCCAGGTTAGTCGTCTCCCGCGACCCTGCGTGCCCTGGGCGGCCCCTAGTGCCTGCTGTCAAGCGCGTGGAGATCCCCTGCCGCGCGTTTCCTGATCTGCATACTGATAGCAACGCTCGGACAGGCGCGCAAAACCCATGGAACCATTCCGGTCGCGGCGGCCAATTCAACTTCCTGAACGGCGTTATGGGCTACGCGAACGTGCAGCGCGGCCTCGGCTACATTCGCTACATCACCGAGTTTATCTCGCAGCCGCAATACTCGAATGTCATCACAATGTTCGGGATCGGTACGTGACCCAAGCTCGCCCAGTGGGCTGAATGGCATTGACCATCCTGGCAGTGAACGAGCCTACAGCCGATGTAGATGCCCTGCAGAACTTGTACGTTCAACCTCTCGCCTCCCAAACTGGCCCTAACGCTTCTGTCTCCCTAGCTACCTCGAGGCGCACGACCTCATTCGTTCGATCACCGGCTTTGGCGAGGGCAAAGGGCCGTTCATCAGCATCCACGACCAGTTCCTTGGCCCTGGACGCTGGGCAGGTTTCGCCGCCGGGGCGTACGTCCTTTTTTTCATCTCGCCTGCGCGAAGCACTGACGTCTCGTAGCGACCGCATGGCGCTTGAGCAGCATCCCTACTTCGCCTTCGGCGCCGGCAACGCACCCGACATCGAACCCTTCATTGCGCGTCCGTGCACGCAATGGGGTCCGGGGCTTTACGCCAGCCAGAACGGATTTGGTGTCACGACTGCCGGCGAGTGGAGTCTCGGCTTCAACGTGAGCAGAGCTGGGTGCAGAAGCGCAAGCATCCCGTACTGATTCCTCTTGCAGGACTGTGGGTACCTCATCAACGGTATCGGAGACTCGCACGCCACCACGGACTGCACGCCTTGGGACGACTGGCAGAACTACGACGACGCGCGGAAGGCACAGCTGAAGCAATTCGCGAGTGCACAGATGGACGCGCTGCCTGTGAGTACTGCATGGCTTCGCTGTGCTCCTTTCACGCTCTGACGTGTGCTTGTCTACTTAGCACTGGTTCTTCTGGACCTGGGTGAGTGTGCTCAACGTCGTCCCGAGTTCAATTCTGACGCTTGTGCTCAGAAAATCGGCGCTGATGAATCTGGTACCGTGCGTGCGCCACTGTGGTCGTACTCTCTCGGGCTTCAGAACGGATGGATTCCGACGGACCCGCGCGAGGCAGAGGGCACCTGCCAGACCCTCGGCCAGCCACTACCGGCTTCCGGTGCGTACGAGCCCTGGCAGACCGGCGGCGCGGGCGCGGGGACGCTGCAGGGCGCCAGCGCGGTGTGGCCGCCGACGAGCATCCCCGGGCTGGACGTCGCGACTGGCTGGCCGTCGTACACGGCCTCCGCGCCCGTCATCACCATGCCGGGCCTCGGCGCCGGCGCGGACGGCTGGTTCAACGACAACGACAACGCGCCGGGCATCACGACGATCGCGGGGTGCACGTACCCCGACGAGTACCGGCCGGGCGACGACCTGCCGCCCGCGTGCCCCGCGGCGACGGACGTCGCGCCCGTGCGCGTGCGCGCGCCCGCGCCGCTCATCACGCCGCCTCCTTCTGCTACGATATGATAGACGATGCATACTTCACTGCTCTTGGGCTGTTGGACTTGGACTCGGTCGGACTCATCCTCGCCTGTCGCTTTCGAAACTGTCTATTATCAAGGCTCCCCTGACGCACGCTCTCCCGCTTCATGGTACGGCATGTAATGGCTTTAGTTGCGGACTCTGCTCACCGTATGAGTTTTGCATGGCCTCACGATATTCACCTTTATGTCCGCATTGCTAGAGCAATGCATTGCAATCGTCGTTATCCACGGATGAGAGCTTGTGCACGAGTAAGCACCCTGCCTTCTGGCTTCCTGGTCGCGACGCATTCACTACGCGGCCAGTCGAATAAATGAGGAGAGAGTGTGGGCGATGCAATCTCCAACATAGATAAAGCGATAAATTAGCCCGCTGCCGAGCAAAGAAATGAGAAAGAGCAGGGAATCGCGCTTAGGTATAAACGCTGAGGCGCGCGAAGTCCCAGTAGGCGTCCTTGAAAGCGCCCGGGTTGTTGTTGACCATGTCGAGGCAGGCGCCCATGCCACCAGGGAAGGTGTTCCCAGCCCAATCACCACCTGCCGTCCGAGGTGAGAAAGCTCATACACGAGGTGAGACGGCTCACAGAAAGTGAGGTTAATGACGATGTTGTTCGGGCCGAACTTGTCCTTGATGGGGCAGCTGTCGCTGACGAACAGCGCGGTCGGCTTGCCCCACTTGTCCGGGTTAACGCCGTCGACGCCGTCCTTGACCTCCTTGGGCACGCCGCCGTCCTTGCGGCTCCAGAACCACACCTTGATGTACCTCTCCGTGCGCTCGACCGCGTACCACCCGCCGCCGTTCTTGTTGAACCCGGGGCCGAACGAGCGGTCCGAGTCCGTGCGCACGCCGCAGCCGATGTTGCCGTTCGCCAGCGCGTTGCAGTCCAGGCTCTCCGCCTTACCCTTCATCTTGCGCCCGCTCCCGGGCTGCGTGCAGCCGGGAGAGGTGTGCAGGGAGGAGAGATTGGGGCCGTTGTCGTTCGCGCCCTATGCGCGGCTCGAGGTTGGCGGACGAGTTCTTGGTCGAGAACAAACGCACCTCGATGATGTCGAGTTCCCCCTCATTCGGCCAGTTCCCGCCGAACTCCCAGAAAGCGGGCTGCGTTCTCAAAGTGAGATCATGGTACGGGGCATGCAGATGGCTGGCGTACCCAGGTCGCAGTGCCAGTTGGCATGTGGCGGATGTCGGCGACGACGACGTGCGTCTTGTACTGGTTCTTGCTCGTAATGCGGACGCTCTTGCGCCCGCGCCCGCCGCCGACGTTGTTCTTGGAGTCGGCGCGCATGATGAACTTGTTCTTCCCAGCAGTCGTGAGATTCTGCGACTTCGCGGTGTTCATGTCGACGTAGCTGCGCCGTCGTCAGCACGCGCACTAAGAGGAAGCAAAGACGCACTCGACACGGCCGTGTGTCGGGTCGTCGAACGTCTCGAAGTTGAACCGCTTGTAGAACTCGTCCCCGACGATATTCTCCTTGATCTTGTACTTGCCAGTCGGCGGCTTCGGGGACGGCTTAGGCTTCGGCTTCTCCTTGGTGGTGGTCGGCTTCGGCTTCTCAGTCGTGGTCGTCGGCTTGGACTCTTCCTTCGATGTTGTCGGTTCCGGAGTCGGTTCTGGCGTTGGAGTTGGCTGAGGGGCGGGAGGGGCAGAGTCTCCACCGCTGGGCGGCGGTGGCTTCGAGCCTTGGCCCACGGTCAGCTCATGGCATCATAGAGGGGACGAGCACTCACATTTCCTTTTCCCGACCTTGCTGGCACGCGTTGTCAAGCTGTTACCAGTCTGAGGCGGGGATGCCGCCGCAGCGAGGACGCCAAGCGCACTGGCGAGCAGCACGAGGGATTTCAATGCTTGCACCATTGAGCCTCTCTGCGACGAGAAGTGAAAAATGAAGGCAAAAGGCTAAAGAGGGGGAAATGAAGAAGGGGCAAGAGTAGATGAGAGAAGGGAGAAAGAGGAGCGAGGGAAGGGGAAAATGTGCTGCGTATCCAGCGTGCGGGTATTTATACGAGATCAAGGAATGCTGTGGTCGGCAATGCGTGCCGCATTCAGACAGCTGCTGCGAGTCAGTGTCACGATGACGAGGGGGATGGCTGATCTGCTCACTTGAATGAGTATGTAGCGAAAGTGAGCCTGCCATCAGGCGGGCGATCTCTGTATTGCGTTCACAGTGTCTCAATTGCTCTGTACTCTGCACGTACGCACCTTCGTATCCAGTTGTACCAGTAAGGGAGCCGGATTCTCGCTGCTTCTGCGAATCCGTCGCCCAAATGTGATCAGATCGCAGACAGATGCCAAGCGCGAATCGCAAACACGACCCTGAGAGACAGAGACGCTCGCACCCTCGGAGCGCACCTTTCCACGCCTCGAGGAACCCCGACTCTCGGCCCGGGCAGATTGGTGTGATCCCACGCGGCGTTGCATTGCTAAACGGGACCGACAAGTGCTAGTGTACACGGCGGGTATCGCGACACAGAAAGAAAGGAGGCAAAAGCGCGTCGGTATCCCAGCGGTTGATAACTTAATAACTTAAACCAGCGCGTGAGACGGCGGCGAAGGTGGAAGCAGCGTTTACTCGTAGACGCTGATGCGCGCGAAGTCCCAGAACGCCTCCTTGAAGGCGCCCGGGTTGTTGTTGACCAGGTCGATGCACGCGCCCATGCCGCCCGGGAAGGTGTTGCCAGCCCAGTCACCGCCTGCAGGCGCGCATAAGCGAACGTGAATGAGTAGCGGAGCGGGCAGAACGTACAGAAGGTCAGGTTGATGATGATGTTGTTGGCGTTGAACTTCTCGTCGAGGTTGCACTGGCTGTTGACGAACAGCGCGGTGGGCCTGCCCCAGTTGTCGGGGTTGACGCCGTCGGGGCCGTCGCGGACCTCGCCGGGCACGTCGCCGGCGTTGCGGTCCCAGAACCACACCTTGATGTAGTCGTTGGTGCGCTCGATGGCGTACCAGCCGCCGCCGACCTGGTTGAACGCGGGGCCGTACGAGTTGGGGTTGTCGTGGCGGACACCGCAGCCGGTGTTGCCGTTCGCGAACGCGTTGCAGTCGAGGCTCTCCGGGTGGCCCTTCATGTCGCGGCCGTCCTGGGGCTGGGTGCAGCCCTCGGACGTGTGGAGCGACGAGAGGTTCGGGCCGACATCGTTGGCACCCTGTAATGAATGAATGGTGTGAGCGCGAGGCCAGCGAGCGCGGGAACACGGACCTCGAGGATGTCAAGCTCGCCGTCGTACGGCCAGCTTCCACCGAACTCCCAGTACGCGGGCTGCGCGCGCGTCAGCAGGTGCGGGAGGAAGAGCGCGCGTCCTGCTCACCCAGGTCCCCGCGCCAGTGGGCATGTGGCGGATGTCGGCGACGACGACGTGGCGGTCGTACGCGTTCTTGCTCGTGAGGCGCACGGACTTGCGGCCGCGAGCGCCCGGGTCGACAACGCTGTCCGACTCAGCGCGCATGATGAACGAGTCGCCGTTCACCGAGACAAGACCGAGCGACTGCGCGGTGCCCTGGTCGACGTAGCTTCGCGCGCAGGTCAGCACCGTGAGGAAAGAGTGCGAGCTGGAAGCAGACGCACTCGACACGACCGTGCGTGGGGTCGTCGAAGGTGCCGAAGTCAAAGCCGTTGTAGAAGCCGTCGCCGACGAACTTGTCGCGGATGTTGTACTTGCCAGCGGGCGCGGGAGCAGGCTCGGGCTCCGGGGCCGGCTCGGGCTCCGGGGCAGGCTCAGGCTCAGGCTCGGGAGCAGGCTCCGGCTCGGGCTCAGGAGCGGGCTCGGGCTCAGGCTCAGGAGCGGGCTCAGGCTCAGGCTCAGGAGCAGGCTCGGGCTCGGGAGCCGGCTCCGGCTCGGGGATGGGCTCAGGCGCCGGAGGAGGGTCCTGCGGGGCCGCGCCTCCACCGCTCGGGGGCGGCGTCTCGACGGGCGGTGCGGGAGCCGGCGAATTGCCTGGGTAGCCAGCGTCAGTACGGATCCAGCACACATGGCTGATGAGACGCACATTGCCGCTTCCCGACCTTGTTGGAACGCGTCCTCAGGCCGTTCTTAGCCTTGGGCGACGAGGTGGCCGCCGAAACGGCGCCAAGGGCGCCCGCAAAGAGCACAAGGGTCTTCAGAGCCTGAACCATTGGTCCTTATCGCCGCGCAGAAATAAACAAAAAAGGGGGGAAAGAAAAGGAAAAAGGGTAGCGAAGAAGGGGAAGAGCAATCGAGGAAAGACGCGACTCGATGGCCCGGGGTATTTGAAGGGCTGCGGCAGCGCTTTGTTGGCATGGTGCGGATGATCCTGTTGATGATGACGGATTCGGAAGAGAATCAGGTGGGGGCTGTGCCTCGCGCTGCGCAGACGCGGTTCCTTAGCCGACCTCCAACGACACATCGCGAACGTGAGCGCACCTGCCGTGTAAATCGCTGTCATTTCCTCGTGAACGAACTCGAGAAGGTATCGAGAGCGCACCGTAAGACGCCGGTCATCAACCACCCACCTGGTCCGCAGCACAGCATCGGAATTCGTTGCTAACGCGAAGGTGTGGATCAACAACGCCCAACGCTGCACGGAGAACATCGCTGGCAAAGGCGCGTCATGCGGCGAGATCGGTCATACGCTGGTCCGCGACTGCAGCCCACGGACGATAAGCCCTAGAGGTCATCTCGGAGTACAGAGTGCGGTGGTCGTGGGCACAATTACTTCAAGTTCCTGGCTGGCTGGCCACTGTCCCGCGACGGTTCCGAGATGCCACACAATCATGAGCCGCGATGGGCTTTGACAGCGCCACTGACCGAGAGCGTCTCGCCCAGCACACATGTGGGAAAGGCGCCGCTGTTCCCACAATCTGATGACTGGATCCCGATAGTACAAAAGCGGGTCGGAGAACGAGAAACACGGTAGGGGACTTGGTTGGGAACAATCGAGCGAGCTCGGTGAACGTTAGGAGGAATCCGAAGGCGCAGATGACCTGTTCAGGAACGCGAAATATCGAGAAATCCGAGGTGGTGAAGCGCGAGAGTGAGCCGTGGAAAGCGCAGAAAAGTATGCTTGTGCTAGACGTCGCGGAGCACACTGGGTTCGGTTCAATAAACGATCCAACACTTGGACGCACCCGTTGTGCAGGCGATACCAGAGGAGAACGAGGTAGGAGAAAGTTACCAGAAGCAGCGGATTGGTGAGGAAGTGGGAGCATGACTTTCGGCGTGGCCGTTATACTGTGTGCCGTATATTCAGTCCCGTTGACCCTGTTGACCTGAGCTCACCCGTTTATCACCAGAGCACGTCAATGGCCATCCAATGGGTTTCTATGGCAGCCGCTGATTTTCCTCGCTGGGCCATGTATATCCAGGTCGACGAAACGCTTGGAGGATGTCGCAAACGTCGGCGTTAGGACACATTGGTTCACAGACGCGCGCGCGCAGCAGATAGTGAAGAAAGGGAAGGAGCGCTATTTATCACTGTGAGATAGCATCCTGGGAAAAGCGTAGTAATGGCAAGTCTCGGTATACGATGCCAGCAGTCGTCCCTGGATCAGAGCCATGGTGGCCGATCGCCGTGAGTCCGGGATCGGCCCTGATGACGCCGGATACTCGCTGGCAGGACAGGAGCGCAAAAGGCAGTGTGTTGCATACTGGTGTCAGGGTCTGACAACCTCGGCAAAAAGCAGAAGGCAAATTTGCTGTGCAGTCATCGCTCAGCAAGCGCCAGTCTGTGTTCCGTCCTTTCCGGCGAAGACGGGCGCCAAGAAAAGTGTTCCCTGTGGGGACGAGCTCGCAATGAAGAGAGCATTGGAGCAAGGCTTCCTCGAGGTCGGGAAAGGAGGGAAAGAGGCAAAAAGTCTCCGACCGAATTGATATGCATCCGTGCGCCTCCCATCACGTTGCGATGGCATCAAAATAAGTACATCTACAAACAACAATCTCCAGACTCAATTTGCTACAGAACTCACTAAGCTGCTTCTCTCTCATCGACAGGAGAGGTGGTGTTTCTCAGTTGGTTCTGAGGCAGTCGCACAAGGTCACCAGCACAGATAGGAAGAAGTTTACGAGATCCCAACAGCGAGACGGCGCGTCTGCTTACCTCGACCTTCTGGACCGGCTGCAGGTCCCCATAAGTGTGCAGGAGCGCTTGAACTGGTAAATCGCGCTGCACGGATCGCCGTGCTTGGCATATGAAAATGATACATCATTCGCCGGCGTCCGCACCGCCTGGCCGAAAGTCAGGGCAGACGCCGCCGCATAAAAGCCAGGCCACCCGGCCTGCGTCGCCGTGCTCACCCTTGCCCCCTTTTCACTTTCTCTCATCGTCTTTGCCTTCTCTCGCGGACTTCCGCACCTTATTAATATCCTTTCAACTATGCTCACGCTCAAGTCTTTTGTTATCATTATTGCTGCGGTCGGCGCCACCGCGGCGAAGAAGAACAAGCGCGCATGTGAGCAGTCCCGACCTGGTACGGGCTTAGCTCACAAGGCTTCATAGGTTCGACGACCGCCCCGACTCCAGAGCCGACGTCTCCGCCTTCGCAGGACCCGCCGCCGCCCAGCGGTGGAGCCGAGGCAGGCGGGGAATACGGCCAGACTGAGAACTGGCAAGGCGATAGCTGGTATCAAGGCTGGGACTTCTGGGCGTACCCCGACCCGACGCACGGACGCGTAAAGTGCGTCCGGAACGGTTTCGATTACGTCCCGCATTACTCATTCCAGCGTCTGCTAGCTACGTCGATCACGACACCGCCGTCTCGCAGAATCTCACGTCTACGACGGCAGACTCGTTCGTCATGCGCGCCGACTCCTGGTCGGTGCTGGACCCGAACGGCCCCGGCCGCAACTCGATCCGCATCCAGTCCAAGCGCTCGTTCACGACGCATGCTGCGGTGCTCGACGTGCGCCATATGCCGCAGGGCGGGGGCACGTGGCCGGCCTATTGGATGTGCGGCGACAACTGGCCGTACGGCGGCGAGTTCGACATCATCGAGGTTTGTTCCCTCGCCGACGCGGGCCCATCACTCCGGCTCATCTCGTATCTCAGGGTGTCAATGACGGAGAGATGAACCTGTCCTCGCTTCATACCGGACCGGACTGCACTCAGCCGGGACAAGGGCGCGACATGAAGGGCTCTCCCACGCAGCTTAACTGCGACGCCGCGGCCAACGGCAACCAAGGTCAGTCTCACCGTCTGTATGCACGCCGTGTCCGCGTCTCATCTCACCTCTCAGGATGTGGTGTCGTCTCCGACTCGCCCCAGTCCTTCGGACCCAACTTCAACAAGGCGGGCGGCGGCTGGTTCGCGACCGAGCGCACGGAGAACACGCTCAAGGTCTGGTTCTGGGGCCGCGGCGACTCGTCCGTGCCCGAGGAAGTTAAGAACAACTCCGGTTTTGTTTCCCCGTCGGAGCGTTGGGGCAAGCCGTACGCCGTGTTCGTCTCGGACAGTTGCAACATCTCGCAGAAGTTCGGGCCCAACGCTTTCATCATCAACCTCACCATGTGTACGTCTTCGCCAGTGCTCCGATTTCGTGTCTCTGATATGCTTGTGTGTCCAGGTGGAGACTGGGCGGGTAACGCTTACAATGGCGGCATGGGCGCGTGCAATGACTTCGTGAACAACAACCCGAGCGCTTTCAGTGACGCTTACTGGGACATCGCTCGGATGAGCGTGTACGAGAAATAGTTGAGGGCGATGAGGGCTTACGTCCATTGCTGTAGTTCATTCTAATTTATCTTATTCATTGGGTTTACCGTTACGTTGGGCATGGCATGATTCAGACTGCAAAACAGCCACAGGCACGGGCGCAAGTTGTGCAATCTACCAAGAAACCCGTGAAGTCGTGTAAACTGAGCGCACACGGGGGACCAAGCAACCTCTATGTCAAATAATATACATTGCACATCGTGCAGGATCTGAATGCCCTATTAGACTCTGTAGTTTATATCTCCCCATCCAACCGCATCTGAACGATCTTAGCCACCGTCTCTCCGTGCACGGGGATGTTGTTTCCCTGGAAGCCGCCGTCCCCGTCCACTCCCTTGGGGAAGTTGATCTTGACATGAGACGGATGCGGGTACGTGTGCCACCTGCAGAACGTCAATGCGCGGACGCCGGCGTCAGAGGGAGCGTACTGACGTATCATTCCATATTGCAAAATGCTTGAAGCGGAAGGCGCGCCGCGCCGGCCACTCGTAGTCGTGAGTCAGGCCCTCTGGGTAGAACATCTCGATGACAGTCGTCTTCGTAGTATAGGGCATGAATAGCATGTGCGTGAGCCCGTTGCCGTGCACGCCGAGGAGGACCTGAGAGACGTATGAGCATGCCGATCGTGCCAGTTCCTTCACCTAGTACGTACCGTTGTGCGAGCGAAAAGCTTCAGCTGGTCTTCGGTAGGGATCTTCTCTGCGTTGACGTGGTTGAATTCCCAGCCACGTGACCCGCACAGGGTCTCGAGGGCGAGAACGAGCCTGTCATGGTCCCCATCGCGCAGCTTCCGCCGCCGGCCGGCCTGCCTGCTGACGTACGTCACGACGGGACTGTCCGCGGGGCGGAAGGCGAGGTCGAGTATCTCGTCGTCCACTCCGGCAAACTTGAGCACCGATCGCCGCACTGTCATCGCGATAATGTGAGCGTCCCGGCAGTGCAGCCAAATAGGGATTGGCAGATCTACCCGGCTCCCACCACGCCGGCGAGGACGTTTCGAGCGTAGCCTCGTATGCCTCCGCGGCTATCTTGCGCTCCTTCGGGTAGATGACAGCCCCGCGAGACGCCGCGGCGCGGTCGTTCAGCAACACGCGCTCGTAGAGCCAGGCCTTATCGCCGCCGCGCGTCATGCGCACGCGGTCGTCCCAATGCTCCCTCTCCTCGATCGCTGAGTGGTACAGTGAGCTAGGATGAGAATGGGCTCTGGGGTGCGGGCGTACACATGGACGGCCATGCGCTGAACAGGAAGAACGCATTGAGACCGGGCAGGTCCCGCCAGTCGTTGGCGCGGTTCTAACGTCAGGGTGAGCCCTGGCGGCGCATCGTTTGGACTGCGCGCGCACGAATGTGAAAATGGCGCGATGAATGGGCGGCGCCGTTGTATGCCCGGTCGATGTTACCGCCGGGTCGTAACTCCCAGTCCAAAAGCGCCATGCCCCGAGAAAGGTCTCCGCGCAGGCGTGATAGTAGTGCTTGAGCACTGTGCACACCGTTCAGCGCCTAGATCACAGAAGCGGAAGCCGCGTACTTGTGACAGGAGGGTAGTGGAAAATGAACTGAGAGACCAAGAGTCAGTGAGGATTAGATGGTGCGGGTTGACACTTGCCGTGTTGCCGCTAATCTTCCACGCCCCGAGTTGCCACCGCTGTGTTGCCTCAGAAGGCGAGATATAGCGGATATCCTGCTCTGTCGGCTCCCGCGTGCTCCAGTCGGGATCCTCATAAGAGAAATTGGAGCTCATGACAAATTTGAACGGAGGAAGTATGCCGGGCTCGTCGGTGACGATGAAGAAGGTGCCGTTGGACATGTACAGGTTCTCGAATATTGTCCATCCTGCCCGAGGCTCTCAATCTACGCCAACCGATGGACTCGCGCAACGTACCGGGAGCGTGGTTGACGACGCGCGTTGGAGCGATCAGTGCGCTGTGCGGTCGGTACCATGGCTGCTGAGACCCGCTGAGGGATGTCGAAGCGTCATAGGCGGTGTACGCGACTGCGCCGTCGGAATCTGTCGTGAAGGGGGCCCGGAGCGCGCAATCGTTGAGGCGCCAGACAGGGGGGAGGAAACTGCTCGCGAACCATGCGCACGCGGCGGCACACGTACAGTAGATGACCAGCCGGTCACGTATGGCCATGATGGTGCGGAAGAGGAGGCACTCGCAAGGCGGGAAGCACTGCGTTGGCCTTAAGGCCCGGGTGCTGTAGCATCGGAACCGTGATGGCCGCGTCAACTGTTAGACGGGCGCTGCCAGGATGTGTGGGGATCCCGGATGTGAATGAGTATCCCCGCGGTGAGGGTCAGACTGTTGGACGCAACGCAGTTGGACAATATAAACGAGGACGGTCTAGCCGGGGAGATATGACGTTCTCAGCCCTGGAGCAGGAGAGGATGACCCATTGCCCAGTTGAGGAAGAACCCTGAATGACGGGGCGCCAGCTCTCCTAGAAATGGACACAGGTACAGGTCCAGGAAGCCGGATGCAGTGGCGTAACATCGTGTCGTGGCCTGTTAGAACATGGTCAGATTGAGCGCACAGACAGAGATACGCGTTCCGCGACATGTTAGGCGCCTGAGTTGGTATTCGACGACTGAGTCGCAAAGTTTTGAGGGTGATTGTCCGGCCAGCGGCAGCAATGCAACAAAGGAACCGTTGCGGTCGATTGGAAGGCAGCTGGAATGTGGATGCTCGTGCAGGAAGAACGTGGAAGCGGAGATCCATTCCGCTTCCTTCGGGTACATAGAATCTGGCAGCACTGCCTCGCGGAGTCTCGGTCCGACCTCGAACAATTTAGGTGAGAATATGTACACCGATCACACAGCGTCCTCTGGAAATCTATTTGGTCTCTATCAATGGCACAGTAGCTGCCAGGATTGCCAGACACAGCCTTCAACCCCAGTCGCTGCCCCCCCGAACCTGTCCATCCATCATCATCCTCGCATCGAGAGTTGAGAGAGGCACAAAGCCAGATTCCGGGACAAACAAAGTTCAAGTGCTCAAAAAATACATATCATACAATGAACAAGTAATAAAGTAGGTACAACGGCGGGAACACATGACGGAGGCCCGGACCGGTCGACCACACCGGAACGACTCTCCGTCGCTGCACCTGGTGACTAGGTCACCCTAGCCTTGCCCCGCAACCACCATGTCGCTCTTGGACCAGTTTCGCAAGGACACCGCACTTGATCTGGACGCAAATGACGCTGAAGGTCTGGTCTTCCTGCACCACGACATTGCGGGGCTCGTTGTTGAATTGACACCCAACAGCCGCGATCAAGTATGGGCCATTTGGCAACATGACGAGCAACCAGGGAATCGTTCTCGGAGAGCTCAGAAAGCCCCGCCACGCGGATCTGATCCTGGAAAGCGTGCGCCAGGCGCTGCAGGACCTCAAGGATGGCACCGAGAAAAACGTTACTCCCGCGCAGCTGGCAGTGGATTGGATGGTACGCAGCTGGAAAGTTCTACCTGCTTATCATGAGTCTCACACGTGACCTAGACTGCGAAGCTTGGAGCTCAAGTCATCCCGCACCTCAACAGCGACGGCTGCGTCCTTGCTCAGACCAATCCGTCCCTCGCCTACTCGACCTCAGAGACGGTGGAGCACGCCAGGCGCTTCGTCAGGTTGTACAATCGCGTCGGCATTCCTACATCGCGCGTACGTCGCAATCACCCTCCCTACGCAGTCTCCGTACCAATGCCACATATCCGTAGGTCTGCATCAAGGTACCGGCGACGGTCGAGGGCCTGCGCGCGTGCAAGATTCTGGGGACGGAGCACGGCATCCAAGCCCTGGGAACAATGGTGCTCTCCGTCGAGCAGGGCATTGCGGCCGGACAGGAAGCGCTTTGCCTCAACACGAGCCCGTACTGCAACCCGCTCGAGGTGCACTTCACACCGTCGACGCACGTCTTCTTCGCGAATCCCGTCAAGGAGATGCCAGGGATGCGCATGACCGCGCAGATCCAGCGTCAGTTCCGGCGGCGCGGCGTCAAGACCAAGGTCCTGGCTGCCAGGTAAGCCACGTCGTGCGCGTCCGGCATGCGGCCGTGGCGACTGACAGCATACAGTCTTATCACGCTCGAGGAGACAGTCTCCCTCAGGTATGACGCGTGCTTCTTCGACCTTCGCGTCTTCTCAGTGCCTCTCATTACAGCGGCGTGGACCGCGCGACGCTGGGCATCGCGATCCTCGAGAAGATGTCCACGACGCCGGCGTCGGAGCAGCTGGCTGCAATCCGGAAGGACGCCATCGCCGCGTTCGATCCCTCATTCGTGGCGGATGACGAGATCCCCACTGAGACGCGCTTCCCGCTCGAGGAGCCCGCTACCAATCTCAAAGCGGCGCTCGCCCGCCCGGACGTCGCGGAGGGAATGAAGAACGCCCTCAAGCGCTTCACGGAGGCCGAGGTCGCCCTGGTCGAGCTGGCCGAGATAGCCCTCGCGACAGTGCAGAAGGCCGCTTGAAAGTTTTGTTTCCTTCCGCGGCTCGCGGAGATCATGCCGAAATCCAGATCAATTGGTGTCACAGCGGAGTGTATGGTACAAATGGCCGAGCGGCCGTGCATGTTGAATGCGATGCGATGAAAGAGCGAGAACAAGGCGTTGAGCCTTGACCAAAGCGAGGAAAGAGTGAGAACAAAGGCGTTGAGCCTCTACCAAAGCGCGACGGTGCTACCCAAGTTACTCCGCGGGGACGGCCACGACGTGCGCGACGCAGATGTCGCCGCGGACGCGGTTGACGCGGTTGATCTTCCAGCCCGCCTGCGTCATAAGCGCGACGAGCTCCGCGATCGTGCGCTCGCCGCCGTTCATCCCCGCAGCAACGCCGACGTCGAGCGCGTGCACCGTACCCGATGCGCGCCCGAGGTTGCTCAGCAGCGGCGCGGGCGCCGGCCACGGCTCCGCGCCGGGGATGCCGCTCGTGTCGGCAACGGCGCCCGCGGGGCACGCGTACGGCAGGATGCGATCGACGAGGAGCAGCGTCGTCTCTGCCGCCGCGGCGTCCCGCAGATGCTTCAGGATGCGCACGATGAACGCGTCCGGCCAGTTGTGCAGGACGTTGCGGAGCAGGAAGACCGCGGCGTCTTTCACGGGCTGCGGCTCGAGGAAGCTGTGCACTGGAACGCGGTCTTAGCTGCATGTGTGCAGTGGGTACGCACTCCACTCACCGCGGAGCGAAACGCGTCCACTGGTGAGCGCGTCCGGGGACTGAGTGGGCCAGAACTGACAAAGGATGAGATACGGGGACCGGGTAGTGGGATTGCTTACCATCTTCGCGTGACCGATGCTCTGCGCGCGATCCTGAATCTCGAACTTGAAAGTAGGATAAGTCTTATACAACGGGACGACCGCGTTGCCAATGCCGCCGCCGACATCCACGATGACGCTGCCGTCCTTCAGCGATGCCCAGTCGTAACCTTATAGGAATCAGAATTTACTACGACTATAGCGTTGCAGTACAGCGTACCTTCTATGATGCCGCCCGGGACTTCCATGTACTTCGACGTGCCCATCGCGAAGCCGTAAGTCATGGCCGTCTTAGCATTCTCTGGCTTCTCGAGCCACGAGAACATCGTCTGGCCCTTGATGCCGAGCGCGGTCGTCAGCACCGTGTTGTCCGGCGCGTGCGAGAACTTGTCGGGCCCGGTGTAGTGTTCCGTGAGTTTGGCGGACAGGGCGATCATGTCCGCGCTGAGATAAATCTGGTTTGAGACGGAGATCGTGAGTCTGGGAGCGGGCATACCTCATGAGGACGAAGGCCGCCACGCCGTTAGAGCCGGGGAAGACGGTCCTGGGACTGGACGGAGGGTAAACGGGGACGACTCGCCCAGCAGTACGTGCAGGGACAGGACGCACTCGTCGGTGATCTTGTCGAACGGCTTCCCGGTGTCCAGCAGCGATGAGATGCGGTTGTGCGCGAAGACGTCCGGCGCGATCTCCCGGAAGACGTGGTACGTCGCGAGGTAGCGGAGCACGTGCGCTAGTCGAGATATCAGCCGTAAAGTACTAGGGACAGAAGCGCAGACGACGCGCACCGAGTTTCGTTTCGTCCACGGCGGCCTTCGCCGCGATGTCGCGGACATGCATGCCCTGCGCCCCGGCCTCGCGGAGGAGCTCAGAGACGTGTGTGGTGATGACGAATTGCAGCGACGCGGGGATGAAGCTGATCTAGAAGCAAGCCCGGGTGAGCGCGCGCGCAGCGTTGCGTTGAAATAGCGACGCACCTGCGCGTACTCCATGATGTTGGCGAACGGCACGCGCACGGTTGCCGCGAGCTGCGCGGTGGCACCGACGATGAGGTTGGCGGCCTTGATAGCGTCCTCGCTGCCCGTGGCGAGCTCCGCGGGGGAGCCCTCGCTGAACGGCGCGTCGAGCGACGGGAAGTCGAGGCCCTTCTGCTTGAAGTCCGCCTCGAGCGTGTCGACGGCCTCGGTGAGGATGCGCAGGAGCTGGCGGATGTCGGAGAAAGTCATGGCTGGTGTGCAGAGACAGCTGGTGGCGCTGCCGGGGCTCTATATATACTGCAGCCCGGACGTGTTGGTCCTGGGCCTGGACGGCACGAAAGCGATCGATATCTGATAATCACGGCCCAAAATGGTTAATCAGATTAATCGGAGCTGACGCGGCCCGCGGCATCGCTAGCCATCTTGCTCCGTGGCTGGCTTTGGGTTCGTCCGCGGATGTGGGCTGCGCCGTGGGGAACCGACGCTGCGTCCATGTCGCCGGCGTTCATCGCTGTTTGCCGATCAAACACTATCCCCTGGGAGAAGGCTGCAACCTAGGATTGAGCGAGATAGCACGGATATGGGCCCATTGACGTACGAGCATGGATCCCAGCTACGAACGATGCGGTGCTGGACGCGGCGGGAGGTAAGATACCGGGTCATCGAGGACTCCTTCAGAGTAGTCCTAGAAAGTCGGTCCGTGTCGTCGAAGAAGCACAGCGTGCGAAGGTTGCGCAGCGGCGAGTCCGGCCGTTCGAGAAGGCCCGTGAGGAAGGGCAGGCGGTGGTGCCACCGTTGGACCGGGTGGGGCAGCACAAGATGTTTCAGTGGGCTTTCCAGCGCCTGGAGCGCGGGGACCAGCGACGCCTCGGTCGTTCTCGCGCTGCCCGGGCAATGCGAGACCTGGAGCAGCTCCAGCCGCGGACACGCGGCGGTGATGCGAGATATGTCGCTCGGGGGAAGAAGCTCGATGACGAGGTTCCGGAGGCGAGGCAACCGAGTCGGCGCCAGCGCACCGTGGAAGTAGTTGTTGCCCTCGAACAGCGCGGGATCGCCGATGACCAGCGTGCGCAGAGTATCGCATGAACTCCGAAGCAGGAGGTCAAAGCCGGGGAAGACGTTCTCCGTCGTGAAGGACTGCAAGCGTAAGGGCGGGGCGCGGAGACTTGCCACGTCAGCCTGAGGAGAGCTGTCGCGCCAATCGGCGCAGTCCAGAGACAGGCTGGTCAGAAGCGGTGTTCCATGAAGCGCGATGAGGAGGTTCTCCACTGAGAGGGCGGGAGATTGGTGGAGCTTGAGCGTGAGACGCTGCAGATCTCTCCAGCCAGGCCGCAGCATATCTGCGAGAACCTCTTCCTGCAGAGACTCGGTGAAACCAACGTCCACACGCAGACCTCTGAGGTTTGGCAAGGGCAAATCCAGATATTGAGTCACCGCGCCAACGCTGTCGAGCATCCAGCTGCCGTCGTTGTCCGAGTACGCAGACGCGTACAGCGTCATGACCGAGGGTGCCAGAGTGGTCGCCAGCCTGAGGTGCTCTGGAAGGCAGGCAAGGTCCACCTCGTATTCCATATCAAAGACAATTGCTACTGGTGAATTCATGGCCGTGCGTGATGCCGGAGGAACGGAAAAGAGGGGTTGATCCCGGTCAACTCCGCCACAAACCCTCTTGTTCTCCTGCCAAAAAAGCAAAACCCGGGCAGTGATGAAACCAAAGTGACAGGCGGTCGAATCTCATCGAGGATGCATGTTCCAATGGTGGTGGCTCAGCCGCAGCTACGGGCTGATCGGCGGGCATCCACATACTGGTCGACTCCCCGAACTAGTAATCGGGGAAGTCGTTGATACCAGTCGACTTGGAGAGAGTAGCGTAAACATGCTTGTAGTTTCATGGACAAGATATGATTCCACAGCGTCGACAGAGCAGACAAGTTGAAGGGACGAGACTGAGTCATCGTTGAAGAACAAAGCTCACCACGAATCATGTTTCAGCATACGGCCTACGTCGTAGTGCCAGATACCAGGCCCTACCAGATCCTCCACCTTTTGCGCGAGGACCTGGCCGAGCGCGCCGACCTCATTGAGGTTCACCTTCCACTCGCGCCATTCAGCGTCAGATTCCGCGCCACGGCGCTCGCATTGTGCGAGGTCAATGAGAACAACCGGCGAGCGGCCGCCCTCACGGTAAATGAAGTTGTCGATGCGCACGTCGAGGTTGATGACGTCGTACCGCGGCGCGACGCGCTCTACCAGGGAAACGGCGGCCTCGCACACACGCGCGAGCTCCGCGTCCGGCGGGCGTGAAGTCCGCCTAGCCCACGTCGCAACAAGCTCGCGCAGCGTCGGCCCGGGGACGTACTCGAGCAGTACGCCCGGGATGGAGCTCGTGTCGCCGGGTGCGCGATACGCGACTGTCCCGTACAGCCGCGGGACCAGGTCCCCCTGTAGCTCCGCGAGGACGCCATACGCTGAAAGCTCGCGCGTGTACATCTTCATCGCCTCATGCTGGAGGAAGCCCTCAAGTCGCCCGCCGGTGACCTGCTCGCGCTCCCAGAGCTCGTCGTCGTCGAAGTCCGTCGGCGGCACGCTGCCATTGGCTACGCGGCGCAGCCACTCGGCATATTCAGCATCTTTCTCAGGGCTCCACGGTTCCGGCGGGTCCATGTCCTCGCGCATGTTGTTCATGCACCGGCGGTCGTAGAGCTTCAGGATCATCTCCTGCGGGAGGGCCGGGTCACCTGCGCTGAGAGTGCGCACGCGGAGCACGGCGGACATCGTAAATGGGCGGTAGACGTGCACTATTTCCGCATCGACATGGACGTCCGTAGCGGCTGTCTTGAGTTCGAATGCAATGCCGGCGCCGACCAATAGTTCTGAGAATGGAGTTGGGCCAGGCGCCGTTGGATGCTCCCTGAAGACGACGCTTAGTTCATATTGATGGATTAAAACCAGCACGAGCCACTGACGCTGCGCTTTTGCTCATCGTGGTCGTGGTTCAGGTTCAAGGGACGAATCGCCGGAAATGGCCGGAGTGCGGCGCTTGTCTACCTCCCACGTTCCCAGCCCACTCGAGCCCGGCTCTCCATCAATCCATGTCATCGGAGAGATTTCCGCGACTGCTACTAGTAATTCCGTGGTGACACGCAGAATTCCGCTGAGTCTCTCCCGAGCGACCGAGCGATCGGGTGAGCCGCGGAACCCGGGCAGAGCGCCGAGTCGCAGAGCACGGGCAAGCGTGTGACGGGCAGTAAGTACCACGCCGAGTACACGGCCGGCCGTCCCGCGGAGCACACCGTCTCGGACTCTCGGTCGACAGCCAGCAGGCCATCTCGGAGCGCGAGAAGTCGTGCGGCACGGCCGGCGCAGTTGCAGTTGTAATCTCCAATGTTGCCTATCCCGAGCTTGGAGTCGCTTGTAATTGCCAGTGAATGAGTAAACGAACGGGAGGCCCTGGCGGAGATATGAAATGAATCTTCTGGAAAGCCCAGTCGATATAGAGCTCACCATCACATCCTGCCGAGCACCGAGAGTGCCAGGCCTTCCGTGCCCCGCACTCTATTTTAGCAGGGTATTCTTCCATGTTCCTGCCAATTCCCGGCCGACTGAGCTAAGTACCTGTTAAACTTGCCCATGGGCCACGACATCCGCCGTCTCTGAGTCACGGCTTTACGCTCACTTATCCATTCAACACAACTCTGGCGAGCTATCAGGGCCTCAAGGAGACCGAAGGATATGGTTTAGGTACTTCAGAGCGATTGCTTGCGCTCTGCAGATTGCCACTGAGGCGTGTGCTATTTTTTTTTTTTTGAGAAAGTGCCGGAGAGGTTCTTTGTCACATTCGCAATATGGCTCCTATCCTACAACGAAGAGCGATATTCCGCTCGCTCATTCGTCAATGAAGCGTTGTCGATGGGAAAACAACAGTGTATTGAGCGGAGTTCGAAACACCCCTTCCTCCTGCCCGCGCACACCATGAGCGACGAAGAAGACACAGCGCAGACGTCGCGCGAGGAGACGCCCGCGATGCCCGCGCCGAAGCTCAAGATCAAGCTGAAGCTGAACGCGGGCCAGAAGACGGCCAAGCAGAGCCCGAACAAGCGCCAGCCCGCACGGCGTGCCGCCGCGAAGCGCAAGCGCGTCGAGACCGAGGGTGCGCGCCGCCGCCGTTTCCTATCCTTCCTTCCTTCCTGCCGATCTCTACCCCCGAACCGTATGGCCGATTGCTGACGTATCCGTCCGTAGACGAGGTGGAATCGGAGGACGACGACAGCGCCGGCGGCGAGTTCGACCCCGACGGCGAGGACGAGCTCGACGAGGGCTCGTCGCGCGCGCCGTCCCGCGCGCCGGCCAAGCTGACTGCGCGCCAGGCTGCCAAGGCTGGCGGCGGCGGCGCGGAGCAGCACGTTGCGCTGAACATGGGTGCGTACTTGCTTGGATTGTTCGCTGTTGTCCGTTGCGGGCGCAATGCCTCTGCTGCGATATCGCAGCTGTAGCGCTGCGGACGTCGTTGCGATCGCCAGCGCCGATGTGGCTGCTCTTCACGTGCCAAATTCAGTTTCTTACCACGATCGCAGACGCGCCGACAACCAGACGCGGCCGCAAAGCCAACCTAACCGAAACGGAGCTCCAAATCCGACGCGAAGAGACCGCGCGCAAGCGCAAGAACCTGAGCGAGAAGAAGCTCGAGGACGAGAAGGTCTGTCTCCCCCTCTCCCTCTCCCCTCCCACCCCTCCCACCTCCACCTCCACCTCCACCTCCAACTCCTTCCCCTCCCTCTCTCCACCTTGAGCTCGACCTTTGCTGACGCCGACGCTGGCGCTTGCAGCAAGAAACGATCAACCGTCTTCTGCGCAAGCAGGGCCGGCGCGGCGCGAAGGACGTCGACGAGGACGACGAGGACGAGGACGCCGCTGCGGAGGGCGGCGGCGAGGAGCACGAGCCGCCCGAGCCGCCCGCGCCCGCCGTCCCCATGTTCCGCTGGGTCTCGAGCGCGCGCGGCATCACGTTCAGCGTGCCCGAGGCGTGGTTGCCTGCGAAGGAGCCCGTTGAGGCCGTGTAGTATTTGTGTGAGTGTGAGTGTTGTGGAGGAGTTGAGCGGGAGTGGGCTGATGTGCATGTTGCAGAGTGTATCTTGTATTGTGCTTGCAATTGTGCTGTCGTGTATTCGCTCTCGTGCGCAACTGGATGCTTTCTGCCCGCTTCGAGTGGTCCGCCTGGCGGCTGGACTACATTCTGCCAGACTGCGGCCTGTTACTTGGATCCTGCTGGGATGACCTCTTCGACCTTACTCCGCAACGGCGGTGTGCTACGCTCCTCGCCCGCTCTTTCCGCACAGTGACACAGGCAACACGCTGCCTCACGCCTGCGCCTGCTTCCCAGAGACGCTGGGAACGCTGCCCCTCCTGTCATGCCAGGGACTGGATCCGGCTCTTGCACACTGCTGTTCGTCCTCACAGTCCTTTGCCATCGACGCGCACACCGAGCCTACGAGTCTATTGCGATGAAACACGAGGTGTATTGCAGGTCGCTCTCTAATGTCCGTGCTGACTACTGATAAAAAGGAAGGCATGAAGGAAGGACTCGCCCTGGGGCTGGTATTAGTATCTAGTGCGCGGACGAGACTGCGACGGTCGTGCCGGCGGTCGCGCTGGCGCTGGCAGTGACGGACTTGCGGTGGGCGGTCGCGCTGGCGCTGCCCGAGACCGAGTTGCCGTGGGCAGTCGCGCTGCTGGAGGCCGTGGCCGAGTTGGCAGAGATCGGGCGAGCGGTCGCGGTGCTGCTGGCGGTGACCGAGTTGGCAGAGATCGGGCGAGCGGTCGCGCTGCTGGAGCCCGAGACCGAGTTACGGTGCGCGGTAGCGCTGCTGCTGGCGGTGACGGAGTTGCGGTGGGCAGTCGCGCTGCTGCTGGCGGTGACCGAGTTGCGGTGGGCAGTGGCGCTGCTGGAGCCCGAGACCGAGTCGCGGTGCGCCGTCGCGCTGCTGGAGGCCGTGACCGAGTTGCGGTGGGCAGTCGCGCTGCTGCTGCCTGAGACCGAGTTGGGGCTACCGGTGGCGCTGCGGCTCGCGGTCGCCGAGGGGAGAGCCGTCGCGCTACGGCTGGCGGTGACCGAGTTGGGGAGAGCCGTCGCGCTACGGCTGGCGGTGACTGAGTTCGCGAGAGCCGTCGCACTGCGACTGGCCGTGGCGGAGCTGGGGAGAGCCGTAGCACTGCGGCTGGCCGTCACGGAGGGGAGAGCCGTCGCGCTGCTGCCGCCCGACACCGAGTTGGGGAGAGCCGTAGCACTGCGGCTGGCCGTGGCAGAACTGGGGAGAGCGGTCGCGCTGCGGCTGGCGGTCACGGAGCCCGGGAGAGCGGTAGCGCTGCGGCTGGCGGTAACGGAGCTCGCGAGTGCCGTAGCACTGCGGCTGGCCGTGGCAGAGCTCGCGAGAGCCGTAGCACTGCGGCTAGCCGTCACAGAGGGGACGGCCGTAGCACTGCGGCTGGCGGTCGCAGAGATGGGAGCCCCGGTCGCGCTGCTGCTGGCGGCGGCGGAGGGGAGAGCCGTCGCGCTACGGCTGGCGGTCACGGAGCTCACGAAAGCCGTGGCGCTGCGACTGCCCGTGGCAGAACTGGGGAAAGCCGTAGCACTACGGCTTGCCGTGGCAGAGCTGGGGAGAGCCGTAGCACTGCGGCTGGCGGTCGCCGAGGGGAGAGCCGTAGCACTACGGCTGGCCGTGGCCGAGCTGGGGAGAGCCGTCGCGCTGCGGCTAGCCGTCACTGAGGGGACGGCCGTAGCACTGCGGCTGGCAGTCGCAGAGCTGGGGAGAGCCGTCGCGCTACGGCTGGCCGTGACTGAGCTCGCAAGAGCCGTAGCGCTGCGGCTAGCCGTCACGGAGGGGAGAGCGGTCGCGCTGCGGCTAGCCGTGACCGAGTTGGGACGAGCGGTCGCGGTGTTGCTGCCCGAGACGGAGTTGGGGCGAGCGGTGGCGCTGCTGCTTCCTATGATAGTCGTAGCACTTCCGCCGACGGCCTTGGGGACGCCAAGCTGTACGGCGCTCGGGTTGGGGAAGGCGGTCGGGACGCCGACGGACACCGTAGACGCGACCTGAGGAGCGCGCTTCCGTCAGCTTCTAAGAGCTGTACTCGTCCCCACTCCCGCGGCAGCGTACCTTGTCTACGACTGGAGCAGCGAGTGCTGAGGTGGCAAGGAAGACGAACGTGAGGAGGAGCTTCATCGCGGGATGCAAATTAGACTACTGGTCGAGGTACGAGAATCGGGTATTTTTGAGGAGGGAGCTACGGACGAGAAAACCGAGCAGGACGACCTCCATGACTTTTATACTGACACAGCTCACATATGAATCAGCACCTATGACTGGGAAGTCTTCCTGGAATGGCGAGGCGGACTGTTTGGCCTTGCCACGTGCTGCGCACGCGACGAATAGGCTTACGCTGTCGATCCCCGCACGATAGGCAGCTCGCGGCATCAGTTCGCCGCAGTCCGGTGAGATCAGGGTGAGAACATCATTCCGACGTCGGCTTCAGTTTCAATTCTAGTCCAGTTCACACTACATACGTACTCATTCCCTAACCTTCACACAAATGAGTGAGACCCTGGCTCCGCTGGTAGAGCAAGCGATCCTGCATTCCCTTGCTGCGGAGGGCCCCAATCTTCTGCGAACCCACGCCCTTTGCGTCCGCGCAGCATGCTTCCGCAGTGCTGCGCAGCTGTTCTGGTGCGGTCGATCCACTGTTGACCCTGCCAACGGCATCATCGGCCAATTTTCTCGCATGGCGAGCACGTGCGCGCACCGCACGCCGGCGATACTGTTTTGGAAGCCCTCGTCCGACCCAAATATTGGAGAGACATGCCGTGGGAATGTCGGCTAGACACAGGTGAGCATTCAGACAGACTCGATCTTTCCGAATGCGTGCAAAACTTGGGCGGGCATGGAGATCAACGATAGGTTCAACGTCAGCGCCGCTGCATAATGAGCGCAGCTTGTTGGATTTCAGGTTAACGCGCGGGTCGTAAACGACATTACGAAGCTGCTCCTCACGCAAAAGGCGTTTGCATTTTGGAAAATGGAGAGTTCTCTTTATGAGCACGATTCCGACGAGTTGCCGACGAGAGGCAGGAACAGGCCCTGCATTTCGATCGCGCGCTGGCAGGGCGGGTGGGCGAAAGACCGGGAGCACCACAATCGTTGCATTCGTCTAACATGGAGACACAAAGACGTAGGTGAGCAAGGATTGGTATGTTCTGGAGCGCGTTCATTGGAAGAAGGAACTCCAGCGTCAAATGCAGGACAGCATCATGCGATAGAAGCGGCCGTTATCAGGGGAAGGAAATAACCTAATCTCGTGGGACGCGGGAAATAAGTAGTGCACTAGCGCAAGCGGAGGAGCGAGAGCATGACCGGCCGGAGTGTCCAACGCCTTGGGTCGAGTCTGGGTCGAGTCTTCGCAGGCAATGAAAGTCAGAGAAGGGTTGCGCCGTCACAAGTAAGACATATAGGGCTGGTTGGAAAGCATACTAGTCGCAAAGAAGGTATGCAGCATGCCAATCGGTGACTGCTGCGAAAAATAGCTGGACAAGAGCGATCAAGTGCGGATCCAGGATTCGGACTCCGGTCCGCTTCTTGTCCCCGTTCGGCCCCGAAGTCCTGCCAAAGCGAGCGAAACCGCCAGTTTTGGTCGTCGGTCCTACTCGCATAATTTCCCTGCTTTGTTCCCAGGCTTCCCGGCATTTCTCATCTACATAACACAGTGGAAATCGCCCGCAACATGCCTGCAGACGCACAGATCGAGCGCAACGCGACCCTTTGGTACGAAGACGGCAACCTCATTCTCTTGGCGAGCCCTGCTAGCTCTCTCCAAGGTGTTTTCGTCCTGACCCACGCTATCAGGCAGAGAACATGCTGTTCAACGTGCATCGCAGCGTGCTTGTGAGGCAGAGCGACCTGATCAGGGACCTGCTCGCGCTTCCCAGTGGTGGGGGTGACCCAGAAGGCACTGTCGAGAGCCCTCTCTACCTTCCCGAGGTACCCGCCACAGGGTTGACAAATCTCCTCCAGATGATGTACAATCTGTGAGCGCTGCGCCTCTACTCGGGCCTGAAAGCGGCACTTCTAATATCTCCGTCCCACAGCTGGGGCTCGGAGCTACCACTCTCAGACGAAGAGTTCGTCGAGGTGCTCCTGACGGCGCACAGGCTCCAGGCGCACGCCGCGGTCTCGGCTATCCTGAGAATTCTCGACGGCCGGCTGCCCGCTGAGCGGAAGCTCCACATCGGGCTGCAATACGACCTGGACTTTTGGCAGCTGCGCGCGTTCCAGGAGTTGGTCTTGTCCTTCAAGCCCGTGCCCGCGGCACCGCTGGTCGGCGCACCGGTGTGGGTGGCCGTGCTGTCCGCACGCGCGCAGGTCAGCCGCGCGCGCATCGACCACATCGTCAGGACGCTCGCGGCCAGCGCATGCGGCCACGTCGTCGCCGCGCTTGTCAGCTCCGTGCCGTTCGCCTCGCCCGACGACTACCGGCCGAAGTACAATGCGTACCGCGCGAAGTTCAACGAGCCCGCAGCCGTCCACGCCTCGCGCGGATCGTCCTTCTTCCACTTTGGTCCGACCATGATGGAGATGCGCCCGCCAGCGTGCTGCGCGTCTTCGAGCTTCGTCGCCGATGGGGGGACCAACGACAAGATGCACACGGTGCTTCTCCCGGCCGACATTGAAAACGGGATCATCGCCACGTTCTGGAATGCCTCGTGAACTCGACGACCAGATGTGGCACCGTAACGCCATGGGGAACATGGATTCAGAGGAATGGTGCGCTTCGTCAATGTATAGTCAATGTATAGTATGGCCAGTCTACATATCTCACCTTGCGCGTCTCACAGCTTCGGTGCTGCTGTGGAGGAAGCAGTGAACCCGTCGCCGAGTGTCTGAATATTTTAACTTATTGATATGTTTACGCACCCTTGGGCGGGAAAGCAGGTACAGCGATGGGCTGGGGAACACCGTGACCCCAGGTCCCGCACGCAGGACCGCCGCAGTTTCTCGTGCAGCACTTCTATCAAGCTTGGCGGAGAGAGATTACGGGAAAGTTGATAATTTCATTGTGGGGGGAGCGGAGCCGCGCCAGCAGGTCAAGGCGTTGAGCTGATGCGCGACGAGATCACCCTGAGGCAGTTCGATATCCTGGACGAGCGCGAGAATGCTGATACGACCCCACCGTCGTAGATAAAGAAGTCGTCTGCAAGGTCGTTCGCGTTTCAGACTTTTAGTCCAGAAATGGTGGTGAGAGGTCAAGAAGGAATGCATCCGGAAAACTCCGCTCACAAGCTTTCACACGCGCAGTGGAAGTCCTCGGCACCACCTGCGGCGCGCGAGAGCCCCGTCAACTCAATACCGGCATATAACGCAGGATGGACATTGCGCGACGCTGTAGCGGCGGCACGTGACCTCTTTTACGCGCTGGCAACGCTCGCCGGTGTCCATCCGGATTGAACCCGTCACGCGTTTCGCTCTCACTGGTTCCCTGGTGTCCCGCCCAAGGTCGTGCATTACTAGAGAAGCCTGTCATCCTACTCGGACCCATATCAATCCGCTCGCGCTCGTATTAGGCTTTCAACTGCCTCCTTCCAGTTGGACCCCGTCTGGACTACTGCCAGACTGAACGCTCGGCTTGCATTTCATACAGACATGCCTCCGCGACGGGGGTACTTGTTCCTTGGTTCCTTGATAACATAGCGGGCCTATCTCGCGACATTCTTTGGCACTTGCCGAGAACCGCGTTTCAGATTGATATGACGCGTGCTTCTCCGTCTACCTGTGCTTTCTCACGGAATGCTAGGGTGCTGGTCAGAGAGCGCCGGGAAGCGCTGTTTATCTTGCCAGGGACTGTATCCGACCCTCGCATTTGGTTCTGGCGCTATTCGCTTGACTTGCTCAGTTTCTTCAGCGCTACTTCTGGATGAGCGAGGACCAATCTATCGCGACCAAGCAGGAGATGTATTTCAGGCCGCTACGCTAATGTTCGTCGAAAGGAGGGACTGCGACTAAGGCTGGTATCTAGGACGCGAACGGGACGCGGACGACGTTGTTCGCGCTGCCGACACCCGGGACGTTGGTGGGCACCGGCGCCGGGTTGGGGACGTTCACGGGAGGCACCGCCGTCGGGTTGGGGACGTTGACCGGCACACTGGTCGGGTTGGGGACGTTAACAGGCGGCACCGCCGTCGGGTTCGGGATGTTGACGGGCACCGACGTCGGCTCGGGGACGTTAACGGGCGGCACGCCGACGGGAGGGGGAGTTGCTCCGCCGACTGGAGGGGGCGCTGGCGCGCCGACTGGAGGAGGAGTCGCCCCGCCGACTGGAGGAGGAGCTGGCGCGCTGATGGGAGGGGGAGCTGGCCCGCCGATGGGAGGAGGAGTCGGCACGGCGATGGGAGGGGGAGTTGGCACGCCCACGGGCGGGGGAGCCGGCCCGCCGATGGGAGGGGGAGTCGGCACGGCGACTGGAGGGGGAGCTGGCCCGCCGATGGGAGGGGGCGCTGGGACGCCGACGGGAGGGGGTGCTGGCACGCCGATGGGAGGGGGTGCCGGCCCACCGACAGGTGGGACCGCCGTCGGTGCGGGCGCTGGGACGCCAACCGGCGGGACCGCCGTCGGCGCGGGAGCCGGCACGCCGATAGGTGGGACCGCCGTCGGGTTGGGAGCCGACCCACCGACAGGTGGGACCGCTGTCGGGTTGGGGGCAGGCGCGAGCGTCGGTACGCCAACCTGAGGAGCGCGCTGTAAGTGCGTCAGCCTCATCCCCGCAGTAAGCACGCCCAGTCCTGCGCACCTTGTCTACGACTGGAGCGGCGAGCACGGAGGTAGCAAGGATGACGAAAGCGAGGAGGAGCTTCATCGCGAGATGCAGGTTATAGTTGAGGAACGAGTGAGAAGTGGGAGCTGGTTGGTGAGTCCATTCCTTGAGGTCTGCGTTTTATACCTGAAGAATGAACACCTGACAAAGGCGGAGACTCTGGCATTCGGCCTGGAATGGCGAGACGGACTGATTGGCATTCACATCTGCTGCGCACGAGACAGATTGTCGCTCGATCTGCGGTGGTACTGTACGTACTGACTGCGCATAGGACGTTCGCGGCATCAACTTGCAAACGGCCACTCTCGGGTGCGTATCTCGTGTGTCGTCAGCTCGTCGCATGCGCCAGTCCACCTTCAGCTCACTGGTGCACATTTCCAGGTCCCCAGAGAATGGGAACTTTGCGGCCGAGGCTGACGCAGGGCAAGGGAGGCACATTGCTCCCATTGCTGCGGAGCTCGTTGAACCTTCTGTCAGTGTGAAGTCAGGCCCGTTTGGTCTGCGCAGCACGATCGCAGTCCTGCGTAACTGCTATGGTGCGTGCGGACTATCCATTGCTGACCCTTTCAACGGCATTATTGGCCAATGCTCGCGTGTGGGTGGGAGCGTGGCTAGCGCACATATCTTGCAGTTGGCCGACCTTTCCGCGAATTCTGGAGTAGGGATGATGCCGATTCCACACTGGTATGTTGCCTGACTAAGAATCCCAGGCCAAATTGGGCGGGCATGCCAATCAACGAGAAGCATTGTCAGCGCTCCATACCGTAATGCGCGCAGTCTGTCGACTCTCGGGTCAAAACTCTGAATAGAATCAACACTACCAATCTGCTTGCTAGTTCCGCGTGGAAGCTCAGGCTACGGCCTCGCAACGGCTCCGATGCAGATCGCATGGTTGTCCGCGGCCGTGCTCCTCGACGCGCAGATCAACGTGTGTCTCATTCGCAGGGACTCAAGGCACTGAGTCTCACCCTCTGCAGATCTTCCTTGGATCTTCCTCAGCGTGTTCGGAATCATTGTCGTCGGCATTGCGGGCATCATCGCGAAGCTGTACGTGGTCCCCGCCTGAGCATCGCGCGCTAGACTGACAGTCTTGTAGGATCATCAACATCAGGCTGCTGCTCTCGATCCACCTCGTCCTCGTCGCCGACATCTTCATCGATCTCCTCAGGATCACCATCATTCTCTGAGCGTGACGTTCACGGTCATTTACACCACGGGTTAGTCGGTTGTTCTGCATGTAGACTTTCTTACTGTTTCTCCTCGCGCAGAATGTGAATTTGAGTTGCATCTCTGACCAGACTGCAGAAAATTGACGATATATTGGGTATACCTCCACCCCACGCAATAGACCATGTAACCGTGTAACGGGCCGTGTAACGGGCGGGTAACGTCGCTTAGCGCAGATCGTGCAATACCCCTTTAAGCGGTTTACTGCACAGCCCGAGCCCACCCGAGCCGAAGCGAGCCCCCAGCGGAAAGCCCGAGCCCCCGAGCCCGCGAGCCCGCTCAGCCGACAGAGAGCCGTTAGCGCCGTCGCCTTTTCTCTCTCCCTCCCACTCTCGCTCGCTCGCACGCATACACCAGACCTCCTCAACGACCACACTCACGCAGAATTCGCCGGCTAGATTAAGCATTAGGCTTGCGTACACAGTGATTGCCGTTGAGTGGCGCGCGCAAGCGACAAGCGACAGCGCCATTCCTATCCCCGTGCCTGTCGGGCTTCTCTCTTGCTCTGACCTGCCGCTCTCCCTCTTCTTTCTGTCGCTCTCACTCTCGCGCGCACGCTCGCGCCGGTGCCCGCAATTATGGAAAGATGGACTGGACAGCTTCGGTCCGGACTGGACAGCTGCGGTGATGCGACCCACCGAGCTGTGTTCCGAGTGTGATGCCGCAGTCGGCGGCAGTCGGGGAGCGATACCCCCGCGCTCAGATAGCCCCCGCTGTCCATCAGTCGCCGTCATCGCCGTCGCCGCCGCCGCCGGCGACGAGCTCGACCGGCCGCAGAACGGCTCACCAGAAAAATATGATGTTATATACCGTTCTGCACGGAATTTAATTCTCTATTCGATGGTGTACACCCTATCTTGCACAGCCTCATGGGTACCCAGGCAAACAGCACTTGCAGCCAGACTCAAGCCGCTCCCGTGGGGTTAATGTCACAAAGGGGCACCAAGCATGGGATTTTAGGGTAATCATCATACTGAGACTCATGCTGTGCCCGCGGGAGCCTCGGTGTCTCGGTGGTGAGCGCCGGCAAGACGCACCTCGAAATTCAGACCAACCCCTTGAGATCGGGGCAGAGCCCACTAAGGTCCCAGATTGCACACAGTGTATTATAAGCGTAAACCACGCTTAATACCGGGAGGAGAAATGCGGGACCTGCGGACAAGCCAGACTACTGGACGGTCAGCGCGAGGTGCACCCTTTCAAGCTCCGCCGAATACGGCCGACGCGGTCGGCACCCGACTCGATACGGAACGGCGGGCCAGAAAAATATACTTTCATATTGTGTTCCGCTTGGTATTTTGATCTCTATCTAATGGTGCCTTTTTCGGTACGATTCAGGACCTTGAATTCAGCCAGCCGACGTCTCTCTCCCATTTTCAGCCAGAGTCGGCAGCCAGGCACAGGAAACCTAAAATACAAGTTCATATGCGTAAGTTATGGCATTATTTACCCACACTTAGGTTTGTTTGATACTCCACACGCGAGCAGGATCGCTCCGGAAAGCGCCGATCTGGCACCCGGAAATTCAGACCAACCCCTTGACGCCGGGGCGCAGCCCACTAAGGTCCCGTATTGCGCCTGGTATAGTTTTTGACCTTAATGGACCTATACCTGCAATGGGAGACGCGGCAGAAAGGCCCGCGCCTAGCTAGCACATCTACATCGGCGCACATCTTCGGAGTGCACGCTTTTCGAGGTCCGCCGACACGCGTCTGCTCCGCTCCGTCACCGGCCAGTCGAACACGGCTTGTTTCCGTCGTGTTGTTGCGCGTTAACCGCACCACAAATACACACACCACATTTTGCTGTGTCGCTGGGCGTTTGATGCGCATTGGCATCTACATTCAACTTACATCCAACTACGATGGTGCGTATAGATAGTCACAGGCAGAGGTCGGTTGAACGATTTATTTCAATTTATGTCATATGCGTGGGAGCAGTTGAATGCTCATATATGCGAAGTTCTCCTATCAATGTATGCCCTCCATGCCTATGTGTCAGGACCAACCGCTGCCTTGGCGAGGGCAGCTGCAGCATCCGCGCGGCGCTTGGCCAGCTCTATGATAGGAGTCCCTTCAGATCGGGATATGTTTGTGAATACTGTAGAGAGCAACACACCTTCATCCTGCTCGGCTGGAGGGAGCAGGCCAAAGAACTTGCAGTAGGCGTTGCACTTGTGATGTTCGACCATGGAGGCCCATCCTGCCAGGACGTTTCCATCGGCGAAGTTATTTGTGAACTCACTAGTAAGGTGTTAGTTCATGCCGTTGCTCAAAGCGGGAACGCACGGTGAGGTGATTATTTGTGGGTCGGTAAGGATGCCATCGGCGCCTGTCTTCTTACCCTTCAGGTCCTCATAAGGGATTGTGTTCGCGTTGCCGATGTACTTGCACCAGTTGTCAATGTTCAGCCGGGTCTCGAGGAGGACGACGCTGCCGGGCTTGTCCCGGTTGTCGAATATAAAGATGCCGCTGTCGACGAATCGGAAGTCGGGGATCGGAGGGCAGGCGCTCGTGTCGCGACCGTCGCTGGTCATGCGGGCAAGCTCTCGTGCGACGAAGCCGTCGACAAGCAGTTGGAGACATATCGCCCACTGGAGGTTGCGCACCTCCTTGAGGAGTTGAACGAGAGCGTCCGCGTTGGTCATTAGATTGAAGGTCTTGCCCCTGAGCCACTTGGCGATCGACTGCTTGACACAGAGCATGCCGATGAGCTCTGGTCCAAGGATCTTGCCAAGGTCGACGACGTTCGCCGGCCTGCGAAGATCGCCAGCGTACGCAACCTTGAAAGCGCCGGGTTTACCCAGCATGAGCTTGTCGACGAAGAGCATTGCATCGAAAGCCTGGCCGAGGGTCTCGACGCTGATGGGTTGTGCAAGCAGGCATTCCTGGAGGGTCTCAAAGCGCTGGGTCGGATAGAACTTGCCCGGCCTGTGCTGGTTCACTGTGATGAATCATTAGGCGACAACCTTGTACCAAAGAGTCCGTTGTAACGTACAGAGATGCACTGCGTTCGAATGGGTAATATCTGCCGTCCCTGCCAGCGCGGCATGCAGTTGCATACGCTCTGGTGATTCGTATGTGGCAGGCCGGCCAGGCTTCCTTGGGGGGGTAGTTGGCTGGTCGATGTCACGTGTAGACTGTACGACGATGAGCACTGGGCACTAAGATGAGCCTTATTGCAATACATACCGCGTACGTCCGCTTTTGCCCTGTGTAAGATCCTTCGACCTCCGTGAGGATAACCTCATTTGCAGAAGTCTTGGTCAACTTCGTAGTGCGCGCAGGTGCCTTGGCCTATGGTGGTGAGCATGTCGCCACAGTGAGCAGAATCATTGATAGATCATACCTTTGTAGAAGCAAGGTTGCGCTGCACGAGCATGTTAGATGCTACATGTCGAGCCTAAGGGACAGACGCACCTCCTCCATGGCGGCCTCCATGGCCTCGAAGTCGCGGAAGGTGATGCGGAAGGCGAGCTTGATTGGGTTGTATGACTTGCCCTTCTTGGTTACATATGGAAGGAGCGCTGACACGTCGTTGGCAGCGGGAACGAGTTCGACCAGCGAAGGAAGTAAGATAAACCTGGCGTCCATGGGGAATGAGCATGTCTCGCCCGTGAATGCGTTCCAGTGCGGGATAATGGCTTCCAGTGCCATACGTCGAAGCTGTGCTGCGCCAACTGCGATATGGACGGGTGCTAGCCCAGTGCAAACGTCCTACTACTGATGAGTTCTGGTTTACATACCAGGTGGGGACAACATACCCCAACATTATCGGGCTTTCCCTTGCCGACTGGCATGTAGACGACGGCGACGTTACAAGGGACTGTGTCGGCCCCAGGTGACACCTGCTGGGCCTGGCGCGCTGCATTGCTTTTCTGCTCCCGGTAGAACATGTGCGCCGCGTTGTAGCCTGCAGCAGGGAGCATCCCTGGGACGAGCGCGTGTGGTGTCGCTGCTTGGTACGCGGGAACTGCTTGGTATGGGGGAACGGCCTGCACTGGCACGTTCGAACCTTCGATCGCCCCAAGCGTCAGAGGCTTCCACCTAAGCTAAGGGCATGACATACCCTGTCTCCAAGCTGCGGCAATGCTCTGCTGCACGTCGGCGCGAAGGTCGGGTGAGATTTGGACGGGGATCTGGGGCTGAAAGGGCGCGACAGGTGGCCCCATGGGCGCAGCGGGAGGTGGCATAGGGGGAGCTGGTGGCGGGACCGGAGGATGCGACGGCTTCGACTGAGTACGCATTGCTACATAATATCATGTTAGGGTGCGCGCTCTCAGTCAGATAAACCCGGGCGTACCTGTCTTCTTCTTGTCGTAGTAGACCTTACACGGTGCACAGACCTGCCTGTAGATGCGCTGGCCCGCCTTATCATATGCGTAGACGTTGTCCATCGCGGTGCCGGCGGGTACAGCGCCGCCGGGTGTGGTGGCGCAGTTCGCGCCGCGAGAGCAGGCCACTTGAGCGCCTTCGGTCTCGGTTAATGGCACCGACTGCAAGGGTCAGCATGGTGGCCTTCAAGTAGGAGAGCGAGCGTACCGTAAGATGGGACATGGATGCTGGGGGGAATCTGCGCGCGGAACTTGCATTAGTCTGCGCGTTGATATAAGTACTGGGACTCACCAGTCAGGGGCCGGAACAACGAGAAATCATCAGGCAATCTGTCGCTTGGCGTGACTTGCTTGTGAACCGACTGTCAAACCAACTTCAGGCTTTAAGGGTATGATGTTTAAGAGTCTGTTTGCACGCACAGCACCAGAGGGTTTATGTCCTTACTTATCAGCGTCGACTTACTGGCCGCGTACCATAGCAAATGCCAAGCATGCTGACATCGCCAGATGACGCATTTCCACATGCATCTCGGCCCGGGCGGTGTCATGCGACACATAAGTACCCCAGCGGACGCGCGATGCAATCGCTCCGCTTTCCTCCCTCCCTCGCAATGGAAAAGAGGAAAAACCAGCACAAGCCCTGCCGTGAGTGCTGCGTTCATCAATGGCTACCTCTGACGAGCCCAGCTCCCGATGACCTCGTTATGCCGATCATCCGGAAGTATTTCGATCTGCGCCGATCCGACCCAGAGATCCTTCGCTATGTGCATGAGGCGATCGATCTCAACGTCTATGGGATGAGGTAGAACCTACGCCTTCCTGCCCAACCTTATCTCATTCTTGTGTACTGCAGTCTCAAGACGCTTAAGCGGCTGCGACAGAAGTACGGGCTGCTCAGCACCCGGCAGCAGGCGCATACAGTCGACAGTATCGCACCTTTCGCTCGTGAAGTCCGCAGTCGCCTTCCTGCTATTGGCGCCGGCGATATGGTGGCTTCATTGTGGCACGATCATGGTGTGCGCGCCTCGCAGTACGTCAAACTTTCCCGAGTTTCCCTCGTCTTCTACCATGAATTGATCTGTATCCAGTGGGCTCGTACTCGCTCACGATAAAGCTGTCGACCCTGTTGCTGTTGCTGCGCGAAAGCGCCATGGCCTCAAACGACGCCGCTTCTGGGCCACAGGTGTCAACGACATCTGGTCCTTCGACCAACATGATAAATGGAAGCGCTTCGGGCTCATGCTCCATCTCGGCGTCGAAGTCTATTCTGGAAAACTGCTCTGGTTGAAGGTCTGGTGGAGCAACCGTCAGCCCCCCCTGCTTGCGAGTTATTACCTTGAAGCTGCGCGGGAGTGTGGTGGTAGATGATCCTCTACTATACTTATCGCTGCTGACGGATTCATAGGCATCTGTCTGGTCACACAGAGTGACCCGGGTGGCGAGAATTATGGGATTGCAAACCCTCACACCGTCATGCGCCAGCACCTCGATCCGTCGCTCGCCGGGACGATCCAGCACCGCTGGATGCGCAAGGGCGTCAACGTCAAATCCGAGATCAAATGGGCGGTCTTCCGTCGGCAGTTTTCCCCGGGGTTCGAGGGCTTACTCGAGCTGGGGCTTACGATGGACATTTACGATCCTTCTGACGCCCTTCATTCGTACGTTCGTAACTTATTGGGGCCTATGATCTGAGTCCCTTGCAGTCTCACGTTCCGCTGGCTTGTTATTCCATGGATGCAGCTCCAGCTTGACAACTACAGGGTCAAATCCAATCAGAAACTTCCCCGCAAGAACTTGAAGAAGGCCCTTCCTCACGGTATTCCGGATTTGATCTTCGAGCGTGCTCAGGATTACAACACCACCGACTACAAGGTATACAATATCCCTCGCTCAACTGTTATAGAGTTACTCATTCCGCCCAGGTTCGGGTCGACGAGGCTCTGTTCAGTGCGATCGAGGCTCAGTACGCGCCCGCGGATCACCCTGTTTTCCAACTTGTCCCGCGTTTTTTCCATAACCACATCCAGGCCGCCTATGATGTCCTTGGGCGACCTGCGGTCACCGTGGATACGCTCTGGGACACATACACGGCACTACTTCAAGAGGTTAATCGCCGCCTCAACCCAGACGAGCGCGCAGCCGCGTACGGCATTCCAGTCGGGGACGACGATGACAATGTCAATCTTCTACCCGAGCTTCCGGGGACATACGTCCCTTGGCCTGATCCTGGTGCGTCAGGTCATGAGAACTCGGGTTAGTCTCACGTAGCACGTAGTGGATGATAGCGGCTCAGGAGTCGAGTTCACTGACGAGGAGGACAACACCGATTATGCCCCGTTCACCGACGAGGATGGTGACATGCCTCTGACAGATTGCAATGAAGTAGAGTTTAGTGACATGGATGAATAGATAATGCTTTTCAATCTTGAAATAGAGACAAGATCGCACTCGGGATCACTGCGTCATAGCGTATGCCACTGCAGTCCACACACCAGTCTGACAATGGCCAGCAGTGTCAAGGACAGCCCGGTATCCTGAGCCGATGAGACCGCATGCACAAGCTCCAGCGGCCAGAAACGAGCCGAAAGACGATCGTCGCGCGCATGCGCCAATCGGCCTGGATTCTCGCTTGTGCGCGAGTCGATCGGCATCGTGCGCTATCGCCTGCCGCCGGCCAACCCAGTGCGGCGACGTTCGACCCACGGGCATGTGCCGGACCTCCTCACCGCACACTACTCTTGCCGCTAAGCGTAGGTACCATCCACCCCTCCATGCCACTCGAGTCGGACCGTGTAGCCGCCGATTCCTGTGCGCATTCGGGCTTGCAACGCCGACGCTGCGGCAATGCCCACACTACCTCCTTCACCACGACCACAAACCCCCACCACCTCTGTCGCCTGCAACTGGTACACACTGGACAACCCGAACCTCACGACACTCACGACCCGCGCACGCATGCACTGTGGACACATTGCAGCCTCGGATCACTGCTCAGAGCAGGTCCCGGCCACGACGAGTCGCGCGCTCCTCTCCATTACACCGAACAGAGACGTGTCCTCCAGACCATCGCGCCGGCACCGGTACCAGCGTGCCCGACGACAGAGGAGACGTGCACCAGCCAGCTCAATCGATGCAGCGGACGTCGCATACCAGTCCAGATCGTGCAAGCGCCGCCGCACGACGGTTCTCGACGGTGCGCAGAGTCGATTCGCCGGGAACGAGAACACATCACCGCGGACCCGAGGCGGTGGTGCCGCGAAGTTCCGACGTGCCCGCGCCGACAAGCTGGGCGCACACAACAACAGCGCGGGCTCGAACGCGCGACAAGACGCAGGAGCTGTCGGGCCCAACGAACGCGTGCTCCACAACGACCAGCCTGGACAACTGCGCACACGACGGGCAGGCGCCGGCGCGACACGCACGAGCCCAGGGCGGGGCATGCAGGCACGCGTTGCAAGCTAAGTCGAACTCCGTACACTCGAGCTCGAGCCTGATCCTCTGCGGGGCTCGGGCGCGATCAGGACGCTCTGGAGCAGCGCCGGAGCAGCGGGATAGCGCGGTCACGGGTTCCTGCGCGAGCACAGAGGTCATCAGTGGCAACTCTGCGCGCCGCCGGCGCGGACCACGAGCAGGCGGTCGACGAGCGGAGAAGAGCAAGAGCAACGTGTCGCACGACGGGTCCAATGGTCACGCTCGGGCCGAGCTCCGCCAACAAGCCCCGACGGCTCGATTGGCTCGCTGCACAAGCTTCACCTCTCTTTTCACAGCTCGCTCCGCCTCGCACAGCCTCTCCGAGTGGAATCCCAAATGGCGGCGCGGCGCGCCCCTCAGCTCGCGCGCGAGCGGCTCAACCGACTGGCCGGGCCGGCTGTCAAGCGCTGTCCGGGGCGGCACACAAAAGCCCGTGTCGCTGGCGAGATCCGCAGCCTGCCCGCGACAAGGCGTGCGGATACCCATGACTGCTGTCCCATAAGCTCGGGGGTCATTGCTCGCGTCGGTTCGCCCGCGACTTGGGCCCGAACGAATGCACAAGGACCCGACAAGACTCGCGCTCGATAGCGACATCAATTCGCCCAAGCTGAGTGTCCCCCGACCCGGTTGTTATACCTGTTGCTCAAGACTTTCGTTCTCCTGTATGGGAGCTTGCGACTCCCGCACGGGACTTGGCCCACTTCCGACGGGGACCCGGATTCCGCTCTCTTCTCCGCCGAGCTCTGCAACCCGCGCTACGATGCACCGCTCAATGTCTGGACTGACCCTCGGGCACGTCGGTGGCCAGGCGCTCCCTCGAACGACTCGACTCGACCCGGCCCTGTGCAGATCCCGTTGGGCCGCCCTCGGACGCACGACAACCCAATCACGAGACGAGTCCGCGCCAGCGGCGGCCCGCACGTTCCAACACGGGTTTCCAAACCTCTGCACCACGTCCCCGCTCCACTGCGCAAGCTATCCGCTCCGCACGCCGCGCCCCGGACCCCGGAACCTCCATGCACGCCGGGTTTCGCACCCCCCATGTCGCGCAAGCAGTCAAGCCTGGCTCGCGACCCCGCTGGGAGCCTCTGCTCGGCGCTTCATCACCATCCTTGCGCACTCCGACGCGACGCTCCGCCACTTTAAATCTTCGCTATTCTCGCCACTCAGGGACGCTCGCGCTGTACCGACCCTTCAAGCACGAGCGCACCGACAAACTCGTCAAGGCTGCGCCTTGCAAGTGCCCCGCGCTGAGTGCCCTCTTTGGCACGTTGCTTCAAGCTCTAACGAACGCATTTTTGATCCACCCGTAGTCTGGTGCGTCTTGCGCGCCTGGCCGCAACACTATCAAGGTGATCCACATGAAATCATACATAACGGACAACTAAGATACATTTGTGGAATCTACAAGGGGACCTCTAGAAGCAGCTTCGAAAACAATCTGAGCGTCTGCACAGCGCCGCCGCTTGATGACGTGCGGCTCAGGCTCAAAGTCAGAGCTCTCGTCGTCAGAGCTCTCGTCGTCAGAGCTCTCAGAGTCAGAACTCCCAGAATCTGACGACGTGGCAGCTGCAAGGGCATCGAACTCGGCGAGACGCGCAACCAGAAGCTCGTCAACTCGAGCACGCTCACTCTGCGTCAAGGCCCGTTTTTGCTTGCCAGCCTTCTGCGATAGACTGAGTTCGTGACGGATATCCGCACGAAGCTTCTTGATGAAGTGACTGCGCCCGCGGCCTTGCAGCGCCTTGCGATCGGCATTGCTGACTGCAACACTAATGGAACTGAATGATAAGATATGCGCCAGGGTACAACAGGACGTACATGGTCTGATGGCCATTACTGAAGACCCGGGCGCTGCCTTTGTACTCGAGTGGGCCGATTGCGACGTTCCTGGTCTTGTCTACAATATGAGCAAACAGGGTAGATGCCCTGACATCGCCCGGTTCTTCCCTTGAGCAATGTTAGTGCATACAAGACATGCAAGATAATGTGAGACGCACTCAATCCCTGGTGGTGGGCTATTGACAGACCAGACTACACCCGACGAGACACGGTAGAGGTGTGTCTTGAGATAGGCGCGGCGGGCAGTAAATTCGGATGGAGAGAGGATGATGGGATCATATGAAGCAAGGTGAGTGGGTGCGCCCAGTAACCCTTCGGGGAGTAAGTACAGCTGCATCCGTCTGAGCTCTGATACATGAGACGTACCCTTGCTGCGAAAGAACTCAGTGATGGGGTCGTCGGGCATGACGGAAGGGGTGATCCCTGCAGCGCGCAGACTCTCAGCATCCATGCCGAGAATGAGCCCTGCGAGGTGGATGTCCTTGGTCAGCGCGACGGCGAGATAGGTCGGCTCAAACGGATCCAGGCGAACTGCATCGTCAGTGAGGAGCGCATCCTGAGAGTAGGTGAGAAGGGCGCAGGACTGCATAAAGGGACTCACCTCAAACGCGCGTACTCGCTGTGCGAATCGAGGATGTGTAGTCATGTGATCCTTTGCCCAGGCGAGAAGGTAATGGCTTGCAAACGACTTCCGCTGCTCGCGCGATGGGGCAATAACTGTACCGGAGCGCAGTGCAGGCCGGATAACCTTGTGTAGGAAATCCATCTTGGCGACGTGCACGAATGCGTACATCGTCTCGAGGAGGCGACCGACGCGCGAGGGGTTGGTGAAGAGGTCGCAGGCGCGTAGCCCAGGCCAAAGGCCTTGAGGTGTATCAGACCAGCGCAGATGAATGGGAAGGAACACACCGGCAATAATGAAGATCTCAGACGCGCTGTAAAGGCCGATGCCATGGAAGATCTCGGCCAGTTCACGAACAAGGGCTATCGCGAGGCGGGTATCAGTCAGCAGCTTATCCCACTGCGCCGACAGCCAGTTGGCAATGAAAAAGAGGAACGGTAGGTTGCTTTCCAGAACTGAAGGGTTCTGACCGGGATGGACCTCCGGCGGCGGAAGCGGACGCGACAGGACCCATTTTGGCTACAACAATGGTCATTTGTGCAACTGAGCTGTGCCTGACACAGACTTACGAACGCAACCAAATCCTTCGTCAGGAAAGCGAGCACGTACTCCGGGAACTCGATCGCAATGACAATCTTGTAAGAGCGGTGTGTGACCTGGGTAGAACGCTCATTACATCGTGATCTGCGCTCGACGAGGTAGCACATACCTCTGCCTTCACGTCCAACACAGACTCACGCCACTCCTTGATGCTGAAGAGCTGCAAGGATGTGTGGGTGAGGTAGTGCATCTATAGCAATCAGTGACGCTCGCGAATGAAAGAGACTGCAGACAGACGTACATCCAAGAAGATGGACCCAAAGTCGAGAACCAGAGAGCGCGCCGTGTAGTAGACATTGACGAGACGAAGGCCATCCAGGCTGGTAAGTCCCGGCGGCCAAAGCGGTCCACGGACAGGTGCCTTGGGCGGTACCGGCACGTCCTTGCCACGCGATTTCGATTTTTTTGACACCGTTTTCTTGCGCGGCTTGGAGCCACCGCGCTGCCGCTTCTCGCCGTGAATGACCTCGAAAGGAAGCCGAGCTTTTTCGCGCGCGCTGGCCTTCTGCTTCGAAGACTCCTCCTTGACGGGATCGGCCCAGATAGCGATGACCGGCCAGCCTTCGTCGGCATTTGGCTGAGCAAAGAGGTTGGCAGGATCGAACTTGGTGAAGAACATTAAAGTTCTCAGCAGGTAGACCAGATGCAGGTATGAGGCGACTAGCTCCCGAATCTCAGGCATGGCCGACGCGCCGAGAGGGAGGCAACAGAGCATATAGAGAAGAGCAAGGCGAGCATGGGATGCAACAGACTGATGTTTGCGCGAAACGACCGCAACGGCAACGCATAGCAAAGGTGGGTTTCGGCGCAGCGAGCATCGGATAACAGGCAAAATAATCTAATCAGAAACGAAAATTGAGCCAGACGGAGCGCGCACCATTGTTGTATCGGTCGGTATGCGTATTTGTGGTGCGGGTAACGCGCAACGACGCGGCGGAAACGAGCCGTGTTCGACGGCTGGTGACGGAGCGGAGCAGACGCGTGTCGGCGGACCTCGAAAAGCGTGCACTCCGCAGATGTGCTCCGATGTATATGTGCTAGCCAGGTGCAGGCGTTTCTGCCGCATCTCACATCGCATGTATAGGCCTATTAAGGTCACAGGATGCTCCCTGCGAAATACGGGACCTTAGTGGGCTGCGCCCCGGCGTCAACGGGTTGGTCTGAATTTCCGGGTGCCAGATCGGCGCTTTCCGGAGCGATCCTGCTCGCGTGTGGAGTATCAAACAAACCTTCGCGTGGGTAAATAATGCAATAACTTACGCATATGAGCTTGTATTTTAGGTTTCCTGTGCCTGGCTGCCGACTCTGGCTGAAAACGGGAGAGAGACGTCGGCTGGCTGAATTCAAGGTCTTGAATCGCTCTGATTGGAGCATCATTAGACGGTAATTAAAATTCCAAGCGGAACGCATTATGATACCATATTTTTCTGACCCACCGTTCCGGGTCGAGTCGGGTGCCGACCGCGTCGGCCGTATTCGGCGGAGCTTGAAAGCGTGCACCTCGCGCCGACCGTCGAGTAGTCTGGCTTGTCCGCAAGCCCCACATTTCTCCTCCCAGAATTAAGCATGGGGTATGCCGCTAATACACTGTGCGCAATCTGGGACCTTAGTGGGCTCTGCCCCGATCTCAAGGGGTTGGTCTGAATTTCGAGGTGCGTCTTGCCGGCGCTCACCGCCGAAACACCGAGGCTCCCGCAGGCGCAGCACGAGTCTCAATATGATGATTACATTAAATACTCATGCTTGGTGCCCCTTTGTGACATTACTCCCACGGGAGCGGCTTGAGTCTGGCTGCAAGTACTGTTTGCCTGGTACCCATGAGGCTGTGCAAGATAGGGTGTACACCATCGAAGACAGAATTGAATTCCGTGCAGAACGGTATATAACATCATATTTTTCTGTTGAGCCGTTCTGCGGCCGGTCGAGCTCGTCGCCGGCGGCGGCGGCGACGGCGATGACGGCGACTGATGGACAGCGGGGGCTATCTGAGCGCGGGGGTATCGCTCCCCGACTGCCGCCGACTGCGGCATCACACTCGGAACACAGCTCGGTGGGTCGCATCACCGCAGCTGTCCAGTCCGGACCGAAGCTGTCCAGTCCATCTTTCCATACGCAATGGCCACTCGTCGGAAACGGACCGCCGCGGTCGATTCTGACAGCAACCGCCCGACGGCTGGTCCCAACACCCTTGTGTCCGCGTCGATGATACCGACTTCGAAGCGCCCTAGACTTGCTGGTGCTGGTGCCAGAGACCCTTCGGCGGTGTATCCTACTGCCTTTCCTCAGCCTGCTGCCCCGCCTCCTCGGACGGACGTATTTGCCACAACACCTGTGTCAATGCCGGCCCCCGGTCCGCGGCATGTTGACGTGCATGTTAACATGCATCAGATGCTGGCGAATCCTGCCGCTTTCGGTCAGGGCAGTGCTTCGGCTCCTCCCTCTCTTTCCGGCGTCCTGTATGCTCCCAGCGCCAATCTCCCCGAGCTGACGGGACTCGCACGTTCACAACAGCATTTGCATGCGATAACACACGCAACCCGAGCTGAAATGGTCCAGCAGCAACAGGAAACGACCAAGACCGGTGCTACGTACGCGCGTCACGTCAGCAACTATGCGGCATTCTGGTCGGCTTTGCAGGACGACTATTGCGCCCAGGATCCTATGTGGACACGCGTGCCCGCCTTCCCCATCACGGCAGCCTCAGCGTCACTCTTCGTCAAGTTCGAAATGCAGCGCCCCAAGGCATGGCGAATTCTCACTGTTCTCATCTTGCCGATACGCTGACACGTTATCCCAGTTGGTTAAAGCCAAAAAGGGCCAGCACGCCAGCGCAGAATACCAGGAAGGCACCACCGTTGGTGTCGAATCCATCAAGCAAACCATCAGCGCGCTCGAGGCCGTCAGGAAGGACAACGCATGGCAATATCCTCCGGGTCACGAGACCCAGATCAAGCTTCGCGACGACCCTCGCATCAGCACGCTCGAGGACAGCGCTGCAAGGAACGAGTCGCAGCGTGTTGCCAAGGCGCAGAAACTGAAAGCTGCAGGAGCAAGCTCAGGTGCGACTGACTTTTGCTGTGACGATGGGCGCTCATTTGATCTGCTAGATACCTACCAGAAGGAAGAATTGATACTCATGTCCAGGAATGCGTTATGCGACGCCAAAACACCCGCCCAGTTCGTTATCGGCGTCCGCGACCGCACCATGCTGCTTGTGGCTACGCAAATGGCATTCCGAGGCGACAACCTCCGTCAGATTCAGCTATCCGACCTATTTGCAACGACGGTGCCAAACCCGCAAGCGGGCGAAGATCGCTATTTCGAGGCAAGGCAGCATATAGGACACGCGTCTTACTTGGCGCTGACGAGCGGTTGCAGGTGATGGGGATTCTTGCCGACCAGGGCAAGACAAACCAACACAGCCGCGTTGACGAATTGGGCGCGCTCCGGCACAAACGACCGGAGTTGTGCGCTGTTGGCGCTGTCGCGCTCCACCTCTTCGTCCAGTGGCATCCAGAGCTCGGCAACGAGCCATTGCCCTCCTTTGCGCCAGAATTCTCGCAGGACTCCCGGGCCGAGGGGTTCGGCGACTATGGGAAGCGCGCGTGGTACGGCTTGTATGCATTCCATCCGGAGGACAAGACTGCGAAGGAGCCCATGAAGTACAGCAGTCAGTCCAGCACCGTATCCTTCCTGCTATCCGCTCATACGTCTCCAGACCACTATCAGCGAGTCAAGAAGATGCACCGCGATGCAAATGTGTGCATCTCGAAGGCGACACATGCCGCGCGGTCAAAAGCTGCCCAAACAGCACGCGAGTACGGCGCGTCGATGAACGACACGAAGGCTCTTGGCCTCTGGAACGAGTCTGGGTCGTACCGCAACTGCTACGACCGTCTCTTCCCCATGCCCGCCATGCTCGGCGCTGCAAATCATCTCGCAGAGCAGCCTGAGGCATTTTTTGTCGCACGTGCCGCTCTCGGTATGTCACGTCTTGTTACCTTACTTGAAGGAATCCTTACTCGCTTCAGATGTCCCCGAGCAGCTCCTCGGCCTCGTTTTTCCCTGGATCGAAGCCGAAGAGGCTGCGCTCCAGGCGCGCTATCGCGAGAATACCGCGAATCAAGATATTGCCGCCAAGCAGCTCTTCCGCTTGCTCAAGTGGTTTCGGCGTGTTCTTGTGCAGGATCTGGCCGTCCTTTACAGCCAAGAGCCCCGCTGGCAGGCGCTCATATTCGACGTCAAGCCGTTCAATCTGCCTATCTTCGACACGTTCGCCCGCGGTGTTGCAGGACGGCTGGCGGACATCGAGCGCACGGCCCGCCTTCGTTTGGACGAGTTCCCCGAGCGCATCGCAAGCGGCTTTCGCAGCGCAATCCAGGAGTTCGCGCAGCAGCAGCGCGCGGAACAGGCCGCCAACCGTCAGCTCCTCGACTTCATGCGCCAGGAGATGGTCGGAATGGCATCCATTATCCAGGACCTCAAGCAGCGGGCGCCTACCTCGCGTCCGCACGCCCCTTCCAGCGCGCCAGTTCCGTTGTCCGCAATGAGCTACCAGGCAATGCTCGCAGCGCAGCAAGGATCGCTCGCTTCCGGACACAGCAGCGACGCCTCCGGCTTCAGTCCTGGGTATGCAGCACCATCTGGACACCATATACGCGACGGATCAGCCCAGTTTGGACACTGGCCCAATGCACCGCTCGAGCCACCACGCGCCGCGCAACCTGCACATCGCGATCAAGATGTGCCCGTCCATGTAGGACAGTCATCAAACGTAGAGCCCAAATCACTGACTGCTTTGCAGCTGGCGGTGCTGCCCTCTGCTGTTGGGATGCTGTCGGTCACTGTTTCGGCCCAGCCATCTCCTCATTCATCCCCTGTGTCATTTCCTTCGTCTCCAACATCGCTCTCGCCCGCTTTTCAACAGCCAGCAGCCGCCCCGCATGCCCCGATTCCGCTTGCGCAACCTTCGGCACACAACAACCCCGCAGCGGTGCTTGATCCCCAAGTCCCGCCGCGCGCGCTGCTGCCCATGCCAGGCTTCACGTCCAGCAATGCGGATCGCGCTGCGCTCATTCATAGCTGGCACGAGATCTGCGTGCGGCACGCCATGCAGCTGCCGCAGATTGCTGCTGGAGAGTGGCGCCCGTCGAAGAACGGCCGCAGCTGGGTCCCGGTATACAGGTTCTCAAGCAGTACCGGCCTGCTCGACCTTTGGAAGGAGTGGACAGAGGGCTGCAACGGCAAGCTCTCCGTCGAGGCGCTCGACACGGGCTGGGAGCACGAGTGGCGCGCTGAGCCGGCCGCCAGGACCGCGTACTGCAGGCGCTCGCGCGTCATTGCTCTGCTTCGGCAGATCATGTGCGTTCAGCGCGCGTGGAGCATTCACCTCGTCATCCGCTTCCTGCACTCGAGGAGCAAGGACTACCAGAAGCATACGAAGCTTTATAACGCGCTCGCTGCTTCGGGTACCGAAGCACAACTTCTCGCAGACGCGAGTACTCATAGGTTCTCGTCTTAATGTCTCAGTCATTATCTATCTCTGGTCACTTAATCTCTCATCTCCCTCAGTATCCTTAGTCACTTAATCCGTATAATGTCAGTCCTTGGCTTCGAGCTTTGGTGCTCTTGAGTGGTTGACTTGTCCGGGTTCAGGAAACTCGAAGCTTACAGTCCTTAGGCAAGCGCAACACTGAAACTAGAGAGGTAGGACCCATCTTCAGACGCCGAGAGGGCACGTAACGCTTTTGCGGTAGGCTACGGCACACGCTGGAAGAGATCGCGAAAGCCAAGCGGACGTATATCGGACTGTGAATAAGAACAATATGTGTCCCGTACGTCGGAACGACTGAAATACGGCATGGAATCATGCAAATAGCCACTTCAGGGAGCAATCTAGAGTATTATGGCGTTATCTACGCTGCATATAGCGCGCGATCCTTTCCGGAATTGCCGCCAGTCTGAATTCAAATGGCCGGACAAAACTGGCAAGGAATTCGCGCTCTCACGTTCTTCGAATCACCCCAAGACTCCTCATCTGTTTTTCAAGCTACTCATGGGTGTTAAGGACCTCTGGAAGGTATGGGTTGACCCTCGCACTACGATAGGCATGATTATGACATCGTCAAGGTGCTGCGGCCTGCAGCCTCAACAGAGTCCATTACTCGCCTAGCAGTGGACAGATTCAACACCAATCTAGACGGAAATCGCGGACTTCGCGTTGGAATCGATGCAAGCATCTGGTTCGGGCACCTGGAGAAAGTCAAGGGTCGCCAGCGAATGGGCAAATACTACGCTCTGCGTACGCTGTTCTTCCGGTGCACTCACATGCTCGAAGTTCCGATCCTACCACTCTTTGTATTCGACGGCTCAAGTCGGCCCACCGTCAAGAGAGGAAAGAAGTCTCACTTCAAGGAGTCCAAGCTTGTCAAAGCGATGCAAGAATTGATCGCTGCATTTGGTTTTCAATGGCATCCCGTGTGTGATTTCCCCCGCACCACAATTACATGCTGACAATTTATCCAGGCACCTGGAGAGGCCGAGGCTGAGCTCGCATACCTCAACGATGTTGGTGTCATTGATGCCGTCTGGAGTGACGATGTCGATTCCCTTCTATTCGGCGCAACAACAGTGATACGGAAGTCGGTCCCTCTCACCTGCTTCTCGCACCAATACACAAGCTGATGGGTCTCAGCCCGGGAAGCATGCTCAGCGGAAATACAGCACACCCGATCTTGAATGTAGAGGGAAAGGACGACGGCAAGCATGTTATGGTCATCAATGCAATTGACCTAGCGTCACACACCGACGTCCAACTCACTCGCGGGGGCCTTATTCTCATTGCTCTACTGCGAGGCGGCGACTATGGGCCGGTACTGTTTATCCAGTATAGCGATATGCCCAAGAACTGATTGACTGAACAGGGAGTACCGCAGATCGGCATTCAGATTGCGCACGGACTCGCTCGCTGTGGATTCGGTGAATCCCTGCTCACTGGCGTTCAGTCACTCGATAAGGACGCTCAATGTGGATTCATTGCGTCCTGGCGCACTGGTATTGTCGCGGAGCTACGTTCCAACTCGCGCGGACTGCTTGGAAAGAAGCACGCGAAGCTAGCTGCGTCTTTCCCACAAGACTTCCCCGATCTCAAAATCCTTGCGGCATATCTCAGCCCTACGGTATCTGGATCAAACGGGACTGTCCCGCAGCTCGACTGGCGCTGCAAGCTCAACATCCCCACGCTGGCAGAGGTCTGTGCGCGGCGTCTTGGCTGGGAAGGGGATGAGGTCCTGCGGCGATTCAAGTCGCTCGTCTGGCCAGGCGCAGTCCTGCGCATCCTGCGAGACACTGTATTGGATGGACAACACGTCCAAGTAGCGGAAAATGCGGGTGAGAGCGGTGCTGGGAGCTCGTCGATGGATCCAATGTCCATGCCAGCGCTGGCATCCTTGGCCATCACGATTCGCAGCCAGCGCAAGCACGCGTCGACCGACTACTTGCCAGAGTTGCAACTAGAGGTCGACCCCACGTGTTTGGCGCAGTCTGCGATGGACGGGCTTCACGGGTCGTATCAGCAGTCCCTGGTTCCTGCAGCAACTCAGCCGTTCGACGCAGACGAGCACCCAGCGCGCGGAGGTAGGAGTGGACGGGGTTTGTTGGCAGAGACGAGTAGCTGAAGCCCCGCCGTCTCAGATCTCAGTGCAACATTCAGTGTCTGGCTGCCAGCTTGCATCGTGCAGCTGGCGGCACCGCAGCTGTGCGGCGACTACGAGAATGGGCGCGCCATGCAACCGGAAAAGAAGCGCCGTCGAGGAGGCCATTCAGCGCCAGTCAGTGAGACTGCGAAGCCCATCGGCGAGGGTACAAGTCGAAAGAAGGTGCGCAGAAGCGCGAATCAGCAGGCGCCGCAAGGCCGCAACCGCACCGCGTCGGCGCGTGCGCATACTCCGGTCATCGACTTGGCCAGCGCGTCGGATAGCGACGTGATTGTCATATCTGACAGCGACGATGCGCGCGACAACGTTCACAAACGGGCGAGAGCGTCCGGTGTAGTCATAGATCTGACCTAGGATAAGTACCGTACATCATGCGCATCTGTTACCGAACCAGAGTCTATGAATGTGGTCAACCGAAGTGCCTCATTTTATCAACAGAATGCACTCACCAGACGCTGCGTGTCCGACGTTCCGCAGCAATTTGACCTGGTGACCTGCCAAACGAGACTACATCCCGCTGACAATGGAAGGCAGTCAGCGGTGCGCGTCAGATAGAGGTGGAACAGGCAGTACCACAGGCATGCGGCGGCGCTGCTTGTCAACACCGCACCGGAGCGTGCGACGCGTGCGGCGCGTGTTCAGGAACGCAGACATGGTGTCGCGACAGTTGGCGCTCGATCGTGGCGATAAATCGCCCGCAGCGCACACGTTGCACCGTCTTCAGGGTAGACCTGCCCGATGAGGTCATGTTTCGAATTGGTGCGCATCCAGGCCGCGCCGCTGTAGGATGTGTTGACCCGCGATGGGACGAACCGGGTCACCGAAGCCTTTATCCGTGCAAATTTCGAGAGAGTAGGCAATGGGGCGGTCCTTGCTGTTGCGTGAATGGACGCAGATGACTTCTGGGTGTACGAGCGTGTGGTTGTGGGGAGCCTGACAGTGCCGAATGTTTGACAGCCGAACCTCCAACAGGACAGTGCTGTGGATGCGACCATGTGCGCTATGCGGGAAGCAAAGTGTAACAGATCTGTTTATGAGCGTAGAAATGCGTGTCGCGCGTTTATTTGTGAGCTATTCCGACGATCGTGTACGAGACAGAAGACACACCAAAATTGCGGCCAGCTCGCGCTCAGGGCCGCGGTTTGCTGCCCCAGAGGATGCGACAGATGCACACCTAGTGCATGATGCGGCCGTGGAGCGGTAAAAGGTCCTGGTTGCAGTCTGCGGGGGGCTGGAGGAGTCGGCTGCCGACCGAGCCAGCCAATCTCGTATCGGAGCGCGCGTGTCGTGCAATGTCGAGGTCCCAGAAAAGCAGTTCCTGTAGCAACCGCAGTAAGCGAAAGAGCAACACCAGAGGATGGAGCAGTAGGTCCACACGCGCGCGAGGGCCTGCGTGAAATTTCCGGCGCCGGCGGTCACAAGCACCGCACAGATTGCACGAGCGCGATATAACAGATTCGGAGCGCGTTAGGAAGCCCCATGGTATCGCGACGAGCAAGACCAGAATGTGCGTTGACCAGACGAACCTGTGGATGCGCAAGAGGAGGGAATGAACCGCGGGTGACTCAGACACGGCAGCAGTATCGGACCCGTTTCGGCGGCAGGCAGAGTTGTGATAGGCATTGCAAAACAACTTCTGCGGGTCAAGTGGGTGGGGTGCGAATGCAAGCACTGCAAAGCAATGGATAGGATTCTCTCGCGCCCGTCGGCCGCCAAGTCGGTCGCGAAGTGAAAGGACACGATCGGTTCCGCCCCGCGCCTCCGGCTAGATGGGCAATCAGGCCCATGCCCCTGCCTATTCAGCACGAATGAATTCGTGCAAACGTCATGGCCGTCCAAACATTCGGAGTGTCCATCCTGTATCTACTTCGCGCGGCTTTGCACCGTGTTCTGAGGGTTTAATGGCAGGTTACAGGCAGCGTTACAGCGGGATCTAACGGTCATAATACACGAAGTACTAGGGATCGTTCTACGATGGCCGATCGCGCGGATATGACCCCCGGGAGTATATTACCCCGGTTACATGGAGTAACCCGGGTAACTCCGCCAGTCAACCTACATCCCCTTTTCAAGTACTTCGAACGACGATTCGCTCGGGACGCGTCGGTCGGCCAACTCCGGCCGCCGTTCCAGGCTTGGCTTTCGACCACCGTCTTCTCTCCGACCGGTATCTACAGGGCCCTCGATCAGGGTATCCTGGATGGGCCTGACGGACGATAACAATAACAATACATGCAGGGCTCGAACCTGGTCTTGCGTTCGAACTGGCATGCCCAGCGGCGCTGTGCTGGCGCCCACTGTGATCTCTTCGCACTTTGGTCACCGCGCTGACTCTCGCTGCTTGCTCGGTCAGCAACTGAAGGTCCAGCAAACGTTCTCCGGCATGCATCTTCCATAAAATCTGACGCGCCTCTGCGCCGGTCGCCGACCCGGCCGGGGGCGGCGACCAGTTCTTTAACCTCGTCAAGGGACGGGAGCGCTCATCTCAGCCCCGTCCAACAAGAATCAATGTCGCTGGATGTACCCGTCTTCACACAGACCGCACTCGCATCTGCTATCGTCCTCGCGGCGACGTATCCGCTTCTGAAGCGCGCCCTGAGGACCTATCTGCTCGGGAAGTATACCTGTGTCCTTGACCTTGAGCAACTCGGCACCCCGCGGCGTGGCGACAGGATTCATGGGACTGTAGTCGTATGCGGTGGGAGGTGCGCTCGCGCTACCAGCCACGCGGTTCCAAGAATGGCCTGACAACTGTTTCACAGTGTCGCTGGCCTATTCGCCGCCCGTATCTGCTCCGACCACTTCGACCGCGTTGTGGTCATAGAGCCCGAGGCATGGGCGCACACCCCGGAGGCGTGCGCCCCGCCCCAGTTCGACGTGCGCGAGGTGCAGGGCAACGGGTCCGCGTACAACACGATCAACCATAAGCGCAGCAGGGTGTACCAGTACACCGCGGTGCATCGTACGATTCATCTTCTCCCGTGACGGCCTTTGCTCACGCGAGTTGTGCAGTGTACCAGGTGCTTCTTCTCAGGTTCGCGCGACAGCTCTTTGCGCGGTTCGACGAGGAGGTAAAAGACTGGGGCGTCCTGTGCGTGGTCGTCTCTCCGTACCTCAAGAGGAGCGACTGCTGATGATGCATGACGGCGTTTGCAGAATCCGCTGCGCGGACTTCAACCTAAGCCTTTCTGGACATCGTATGCGCTTCCCCGACGCGGAGCACGGCATCATGGGCCCGCGCCGCAGCATCGAACCCATCTTCCGCAAGCTCATCTGCGAGGCGCGCCCCGGGATTGAGTTCGTGCACGGTACAGCAACAGGCTTCCAGCTCGCGCCCGAGGGTTCGATCGGCGTGGTGACCGTGCGCATGGTGGACGGCACCATGAGCGAGATCAAGGACTGTGCGCTGGCTATCGGTGAGACTTTTAATTTGCGTTTTCCTGTCACACTTTCTCATATGGTCCACGATAAAGACTGCACGGGCATCGCACAGAGCGGACTCAAGCTCCTGTCGCGTGCGATACCGAACTTTCCCACAGACCTCCGCGCGACGTACAACGCCGACATCGTGTACTCGTCGCTCGAATACCCCCTGCCACCGGGATTCGAAGAGACGTTGATCAAGCACGGCATGCCGAAGACCAAGAGCCCGGGCGGGTTCGCGTACAGCCCCAGCCCCGAGGTGGACACGCGCATGGTCTCCCTCACGCGCTGTGACGCCAACAGCGGTACGTGCGCGCGCCCACATCTTCGACTTTCCCGTGCTCACGTTCCGTGCAGTCGTCTTCATCATGGGCGGCTGGGCGGTCGACATGCCGACCAACCTCGAGGAGATCCGCGCATTCGCGCAGCAGGTTAAGAACAAGAGCCACATCCCGGACTACTTCTACAAGGCCGTCGACCTCCTCGAGCCCGTCGCGCATCTCGGCACGGTGTTCGAGGCGCGCGTCAGTACGTCCCCTGTATTCCTGACCTCGCTATCGTGGTGGTCTAATCGCGCGCTGGCGCAGCCAACTGCTACAAGATATACTACGAGCGCGCCGCTGACGTGCTGCCATGCAACTTCATCGCGATGGGAGACGCGTCCATGCGCGTCAACCCGCGCTTCGGGTACGTCCCCTTTCGCGTAAATCGCACGGCACCGCGAGCCGCTCACGTGTGGGGCTAGTCAAGGCGTGACGAAGGGCGCCATTGGCGCGATCACGCTGGACAGCATCCTGCGGAAGATGTCCCCGACGCACAAGGACTTCGGCCGGGTCTTCTTCCAGAAGATGACTCCGCGCACTGACGGCGCCTGGTCCGTATCCCCGTGCGCTCCCGTACGGGCTCAAGTCTCACATGTCTCTACATAGGAACGGCACGCGCTTCGCCGACTACGCCGCGCCGACGACGATCCCGCTTCCTAACGAGACGCGCGAGACGGGCTGGTTCATGCGCTGGTACCAGCTGCAGGTCGTCAAGACCCTCGAGAAGGTCCGCCTCACGTCGCGCCCCGTCGCTGCGGGCATTCTGCTGACGCACGAGTCGCAGAATGAGAAGGCTGCCTCGGCGTTCTGGCACGTCCTCATGTTTCTCGCACCGCCGACGGACATGTTCTCGCCGTCTATCGTCGCCGGCGTCATCAAGGAGACCATATGGCCGTCTTCCTGAGAGGATACACGCATCACATTTTTCTTCTGCTGTTTACCGGACTGTCGGGCTCAGTAGCTCGACCAACCCGTATATCGCTCCTTCGTTCATTAATCCCTCATTCTTATAATATACACGAAGAATTAGAGATCTCATCTGCGCTTGTGTCTCCGGTGTGACCGCATGTAATGGCAGTGTATGAGTACCTGGACCACCCCGGCCTCTCCGCGAACCTGCTCGGACGCAGGCCGTACTGATCGGAGGTCTAAGACAAGACTGAGATGATCTATTAATGCATCCAGAAGGCAAAATATCTCCCATTGGGGCACATTTAGTACTTTTCACCGAAGTCATCCACTGGAAGGGGCCGAGAGACGTCATCAATGCCTCGGATCACAGTCTTTGACACTCCGCGTGATGTTGCTCTTTTTTTTTTTGGTGGAGCTTAGTGTGTTGCATCTATACATTGTATGATCTTCACACATGCATCAAGGTAGAGGCTCAGGACTCTTGCCACCACTGGGGAAATGCTTTACGCACCCTAATCTGAGTGTGGGACTCCGGCAGTGGCTGTAGTCAAGGACTACAGTCTGGTGGACGATCAAAATTGCCGCTACCCACTAAAACCCCAGTACTTCTTTCTGAGCGTATTTGTTCTAGTGCTGTGTGTAGGGGAGTATCATCCCAAGTCTGTTTAACTAGTTTCTGAGGTAAACACTTCTGTGATCGTATTGTTGTCATATGGTAATCTAATTTCATGCGCTGATCCATGGTGTACCTCCATTTATGGTGTATTTCAGCATGACTGGGAGGAATTGTTGGATCGGTTGCATGGAATAAACGGCTGCATCGTATTTTCCAAATTAAGTGTGCAGACTCTGAAATAAGGATACGGTACATTCTATTTGTAGGGGATAGTTTCTTCTCAGTAAGTCCCTTGAACTCCACTGAAGCGCATGATAAGAGAGTTGCTAGATTGGGGGTGGGCCAATGGGGGTGTTTTGATGTTGCTCTTCCTCCTCCCGTTTTGCTTCCTTGTTGCAGAGCAGTCCTCAGCTCGCTCTGCGAGCGGGTTCTGGCCGGATGATTCTTGAAAATGGGTAGAGTTAGACGTCCTGGGGGCGCCTGCCTTGTGTCATCCCCCCGCTGCCCTTCGACATCTCCAGGTCTCCTTCGCGATCTTGCGCGCGGGTATTGCGCACGCCGCAAGTAGTCCATTCTTCTTGCACGCAGGATTAAGTACATCAACAGGATTCAGTGGCCGAGATAGATCCAACTGGCCCAATGTCGGGATTGGTCTGCCAGTGCTTCCGGCGTATTGCATCCGCGTTGAACATGCGGAGTACGCGTGCAAACAGGTTGACGAAAACGGGCATCTACTTCTTCCTCTGTCTTCACCGCGAGCGTACAGGTCTCATGTCCTCAATGGAGTCCACAGATCAGCAGATCGAGCACCACGAGTCCCTGTGGTATAACGATGGGAATATTGTTCTTCAGGTGCGTACTGTCAGTGCACATCTTTTTCTAGACTGCCTTTGTAACACGGTCAACGCAGGCGCAGTCCGTCCTGTTTAAGGTCCATCGCAGCGTGCTCGCGCGGCAGAGCGACTTCTTCGAGAACATGTTCGCGCTTCCGAGCGGCGCCGAGCCTGAAGAGACGCAGGGCACCGAATCGAGGCCTCTTCTGGTTCTCCAGGTGTCTTCAAGCGCTCTCGCGCATCTCCTCACGATGATGTACAACGTGTGCGTGAACTGTCGCGTCCTGGCCGATGCACTCTATATTTACCTCGACTGGCTTCAGTTCAGGCTACAATCTCCCGCTGTCAAACGACGAGTTCGCCGAGGTGCTCCTCGCCGCGCACCGCTTTCAGTTTCGCGACGTGCTCGAGATGGTCCCGTGCCACCTGGACGACCGTCTGCCCGCGGAGCGGAAGCTGGAGCTTGGTCTGCAGTGCGATCTGGAGTATTGGCAGCTGCGCTCGTTCCAGGAGGTCGTGCTGGGCTTCCAGCCGCGCGATCAGGCCCGCAACAAGTTGAGTGACTCGGTGTGGATGAAGGTCCTCGTGGCGCGCGCGCAGGTCAGTCAGGCGCGCATCGATCACATCACAACCAAACTCGAGCCGAAAGCCTGTGGCCATATCCTTGCCGCGTTGATCAGCTCCGTGCCGTTCTCCTCCCCCAGTGACTACAGGAAGAACTACTGGAAGTACCGCGCCGAGGCCCGACTCCCTCCACATGGGACATACCATGCTGGCCACCTCACGAATCTGCGCGACTACCCGTGTTGCAGCCCGTTGACGGATTTCGACGTCACCGGCGGACCCAACGACAGGCTGCACACCGTTCTGCTGGACCAAAGCACCGAGCACGCCCTGATCGCGGCCGTCTGGAAGTCCTCGTAACCGGACTGTCGTGCGGAGCTCGCAGTTGCTTAGGGATAGCCTGTCGAATGTACTTGCTTGCTAGTCCCTCCCGCTTTACAGTCGACTATGATTTCAGGTCTACATGCGGGCACTCCGTGTGCACATCCAACCGCACCACCTTGGCCTTCTCCCTCGCAAATATTCCGGGCTGTGAGCTATCCGCGGATGCGTTGAAGGACTCTATGCGAACTCTCATGGACTCCGAGCTCGTTACGGATAGTTAGAGGGCACACACTCTGTTTCGCTGTAGCAGGCCATGAGCTGCAGTCTTTATGGCTCCTTCAAGATTGTACTGAGCTCGACTATCGAATCTACTAGCAGCTCGCGGTACGCAGTGATCTCGGAGCTCTGAGGGAACAAACGTCCTATGTTCCCGCGGGATCTCTACTTAGCAGTTCTGAGATAGCTTTTCGATGTGTCAAATTATTACTGACTACTGGGGCAGATTGGTTTCCGTACAACACAGCAAGAGGATACACATTACACCGTTCACGTTCACGTTAGCGCAGTCCAAAATCGTCTCAGCCCTCACACACGCGTCTCCGCCCCGGGACCTCCAACAGCACGGTGCGTCATACTCTGTCCGCCCATCGCACCCCCAGCGCCGCCCATGAACCCACTGGCATCAAACGGCGCGCCGTTCGCCGCCTCGCGCGCGCCGACGCCCCACCCGCCGGCGCGCGTGAACGGCAGCTGGCTGCTCATCACGTCCGGCGCGTAGCCGTACTGGAAGTACTGCGGCCCGGAGTACAGTTTGCCAGAGCGCGGGAGGAGGAGATGGTTGAACCGGAAGTCCCACACGCTCGCGAAGGTCTGGCGGAAGGCGACGAGCGCTGTTGCTGTGCCGATGAATGCGCCGGCGACGACGTCGTACCAGTTGTGGACTGTCTCGATTGTTAGCGTCAGCGAGTGTGGGTGTGAGAGTGGCAGGATGGGGCTGACGCACACTCGTCGATCGTCAGCGCACCGGCGATGAGCACGGCGCCGAGCAGCGGCGCGAAGAAGAGGATCATGGTCCAGTACGCGGGGTTGTGCGCGCTCATGACCTTGAGCTGCGCGTTGAAGTAGAGCGCGAGGTAGACGAGCCCGGCGAACGCAGCGGTCGAGTGCCCGCTCGGCATGCTCTCGAGCGAGTCGTCGATCTGGTCCTTGTCGCCAGTGCACACGCTGCGGTCGTACATGATATTCTTCTCGCGCACAATCATCAGCCGTATTGCGGATGGTAGAGCCTGTGGATGCTGACCTGGAAGCCGTTCCCGTTCTGCGGGCCGTTGATGGGCACATTTGGTCGACAGACTTCGTAGAAATGCGGGCGCAAGCCGCCAATGAGACATTTGATGAACACCTACGACAGCGATCAGCGATGCACCCTCATCAATGCGCCCTTGGTCGCACCTGGAAGACGGCAGCAGTGATGAGACTCCTGAGCAGGCCGAGAGTCGTGTCCAGCAAGTCCTCGACGCTGCGCCTGCGCGCCTGGAAGAGGCAGAAGAAGAAGAACGGCGCGAAGAACGCGATGAGTGCCGCTGCCCAGATGGGCACTATCTCCTTGCGCAGCGGGTACGCGAATTCGGGGTACACGATGTTCCCGTCCAGGCTGTTCACCGGGAACGAGCGGCTCGGCGCAGGCGCTTCAACCAGCGTCAGCGTCAAGATCTAAGCCAGACAGAGAGGTAGGGATACGCACGCGCTTCGTAGATGCCCAAGCCCAGCGCGCCCATGAGCGCCATCGTGAGCAGCTCGGTCCAGTTGCGGCGCAGCCATCCCCCGGCAGAAAAGCGCGGGCGGGCGCCGCCCTTCACGGTGCCGTCCGTCGTGGCAGGTGCGCTGGCTGCGTTCATTGCGAGATGAAGAGGGCGGTGGGGTCCTGAAGCTTGAAACGCGGTGGGCGGAGGCGCGCTTTTTGAAAGAAAATTGGCGCGGGGCTGACGTCACATGCGCTCATGCGCGTCTCGGTGCAAAAAGACTAAATTTAGCACCGGCACCTGATGGTGTCACAGCTAGCACTCGCCCGTCTGCCTCTGAGCGAGGCGAGAAAGTGCAGCGAGCAGGCACGGGTTAGCGAGGATAGGCGAGCATCGGGGTCTGCCACACTCTGCCGGGGAGAACAGCTTCAAGCGACGATATGTGGAGGTACCCCGACATGCACCCTGGCTGGGCACCTTCCCAGCATGCCGGCATCGAGGACACTTTTCTCCACATTACCCTGGAGCGGGGCCTGAGGCAAGAGCTCGGCACCAACAGTTCCAAACGTCGCACGGTCATGTGACTGACAGTTCAGCAGCAGCCTCCAAAAGACGGCTAGAATGATATCCAAAACAACCAAATCCCAGCAGCAGATCCCAATGAGTGACATCGCCAGTCTTTTGTTCCATGCAGGCGCCAGGTTGGCGAGCAGAATGGGCGAGACGGAGAAGCACGCTTCAGTTCCTGTGGATCTCAAGCGTGCTTCTCCGCTCTACGTCAAAGCAAATTCCGAGATGCAGTCGCCGTAGCACCAAGACTTGGAGTCCAGGAGCAAGGAAATGCGCTCTGGATGCGTGTCTGTGTTATGTAACCGCAGGCCAGGCACGCTTTAAGGGGGAACCAAGACGGCGTCGCGTAGGAATGGGCGCCGAATCCCACGTACGAACAAAAACAATCCGGGACGTTCTACGGGTAGCTGTGTCGCCGCAGGGCGTCGTTGTCGATGCGCAAGAGGGCCCTAGATAGTAGCTTTGTCGTCCAGGTCAGGAGCGGAAACGAGACGCCGCAGCTGGGCTAGACTCAGAATGATATGCGGGCACTGGACCATGCATAGAACAGTCATTGAAGTAGATCTACCAGGATTTGACGATAGCCACGGTTGGTGTCGAGCGCGAGTAAGCAATGACGGAATCACCTGGTCACAGCCCTCATCCGTACCCCAGATATGCGCAGCTGGACGAGAAAGCCGTGTTGTGGCCGTCCAGCGCTGTCTGCGCGCGAGTGACAGACCATACAGTGTCAGTCGAAGTCGCCCCAAAGTCGCCCGCGCAACGGCCGCGCCGCCTGTTGGCCAGACTCGCGTTGGTGAAAGTAGGAGGAAGAAAGACGCGCGCGGGGTAAGAAAAACGAGCGATGATTTATAGCCATCCGAGAAGAATCACATGCTCCCCCAGGAGCGCGACAATGCTGGGGCGGAACCCCAAGGAGTTGAACAGGCGGGGGTCCGAATCGGATGTAGCTAGGCCGCGCGGCGTCGTCAACGCGTGGGCAATGTCACGTGGTGCTGTGCACAACGCCCGCGCTTGTGCAGGTGCGCGATATGTATCTCTGGGGATGACGGAGGTCACGGAGCTTGCCGGTGGTATTGCGGAGTTCCAATGCGCGTTTGAGAGCTTTCGGGCGGAGTTCTACGGATGCGTTACTTCTTGACCTGCTATTCACACCAGCAAATTCGCTTCAGACCCTGTGGAATAGATCAGCTTAATGGATTTTAGGCCAATTTATCTGGTTTCTCAGCGTACAATTGGGTTTCGCGGCAATGTCACAGTAATGTTCCTCAATGTCCCTCGCTTGCGCTTGCGCTGCTCTTTTGTCCTTGTCCTACAAAAATTTGTTATGTTACACGAGAGTCAGCGCTATTTCCATTGCGTGACGCCGTTGTGAATGCGTCGCTTGAGTTGGACTCATGCAATCTTCACGCCTTCTTCAATGCGCTCTCTTGCCCATCCGCATCTCCACGTCTCCAGGTTCGGGTGGTACTTTCTCTCCCGCGCTCCGAGTAATCATTGCCAGCCCGCGTCAAGGGCTTGGTTCTACGTCTCCTGGGCACCTCGTCGGAAACGCCAAGACAGCCCACCAGTTCACACAAGTTCACAAAGCGCACCTCACCGCGCACTTCACACCTGAACCTGTGACCCTGAGACTGCGATCAGAGCGTGAATCGGGGGCCGGCACTCAATGCTTTGGATGGGTTTTGAGGCTGAGGTTTCAGCTGATCTACGGGCACAAGCAGCTTCTGGACGTGGTTTCTGATCTGTTCATCGACCTGAGAATCGACGGGCTGCGCTCATTAGAGGCGCAGGCAGAAGCCTCAAGTTCTCGTAGATCCACACGCGCATCGTTCCTCCTGCGCAGTGTCCCCGTCCGACTTGCGCCGAGATCACGGCGAGTACTATCGGAGAATTGTGCCGGACAGGCTTACTGTACCCGTGTCGGATTGGCGTTCGCACCTGCAGGATTCACGGAGATTCAGCTGAATTCGGTCCTGAATGTTATGTATGTAGCGCCGGCGCACGTGGTTGCCACGCGCGAAAATTGGCCGATGATGCTCAGCAGTGGATCGCGACCACACCAGTCACGCGGCTCACTGCGGACCTGTGCTGCGCGGACCAAACGGGCTTGACTCCAGAATCACAGAAGGTTGGGCATTCCGCAGTAAGGGCAGTAAAATGTACTCCGTGAGAGGTGCAAAGGTTCTATTAGCAGAGGATCTGGGAATGTGCGCCTGCGAGCTGGGCTTGCGCATACCAGAAGCCGAAGACGGAGGATCCTTGAGCTTGCAGTGCCGCGACTTGATGCCGCGAACTGCCTATGCGCAGTCACAATTCAGCACGAACCTCCGGGGATCGACGTCCAATCCGTCGCGTGCGCAGCACGTGGGAATGAATGATGAATACCAAACATTCCGTGCTGCTGTTCTAGGCCGAATGTCGCAATCCCAGGCAGAGATACAAACTTTGGGACTGCCTATAAAGCTCAGAGCTCAAGGGATGGACTCGGCCCGCCGCTCACTTACCCATTTTCTTCCCCCGTCCCTCGTCTCTAATCTGCATCTCGAGATGAAGCTCTCCCTCGCCTTTGTCATCCTCGCCACCTCCGTGCTCGCCGCGCCAGTTGTAGACAAGGTATGCAGGAGTTGAGAGGATTATTGCCAGGACGGATCTAACGCACTTCCAGCGCGCTCCTCAGGTCGGCGTCCCCACGCTCGTCCCCAATCCGACGGCAGTGCCGCCCATCGGTGTCCCAACGCTCGTCCCCAACCCGACTGCGGTCCCGCCCATCGGCGTCCCGACTCTGGTCCCCAACCCCACCTCAGTGCCGGTCGGAGTCCCCACACTTGTCCCTAACCCGACCTCCGTACCCGTTGGCGTCCCCACGCTCGTCCCCGTCCCCAACCCCACCTCGGTGCCCGTCGGAGTTCCCACACTTGTCCCGAACCCGACGTCGGTGCCCGTTGGCGTCCCCACGCTCGTCCCGGCGCCGACGACTCTGCCCGGAGGCAGCGCTACTACTCGTCCCGGCAACGGCGCGACGACGGTGCCAGGCGGGAGTGCGACGACGCGCCCGGGCAACGGCGCTACGACACTCCCTGGCGGTAGCGCAACCACTCGTCCCGGCGGCGGCGCGACCACAGTCCCAGGCGGTAGCGCAACGACTCGTCCCGGCGGCGGCGCTACAACGCTCCCTATTGGAAGCGCTACGACCGTTCCCGGTGGCGGCGCGACGACTCTCCCTGGCGGCAGCGCGACGACGCGCCCGGGCAACGGCGCGACGACCCTCCCTGGCGGCAGCGCGACGACCGTCCCCGGAGGCGGTGCGACGACTCTGCCCGGAGGCAGCGCAACGACGGTCCCCGGAGGCGGCGCGACGACTCTGCCCGGAGGCAGCGCAACCACTCGTCCCGGAGGCAGCGCCACCACTCGTCCCGGCAACGGCGCGACGACTCTCCCTGGCGGCAGCGCAACGACCGTCCCCGGAGGCGGCGCAACTACATTGCCCGGCGGTAGCGCTACCACCGTCCCCGGAGGCGGCGCGACGACTCTCCCCGGCGGCAGCGCAACGACTCGCCCCGGCAACGGCGCGACCACAGTCCCAGGCGGTAGCGCAACGACCGTCCCCGGCGGCGGCGCGACCACAGTCCCAGGCGGTAGCGCCACGACCGTCCCCGGAGGCGGCGCGACGACTCTGCCCGGCGGCAGCGCGACGACTCGTCCTGGCAATGGCGCGACGACTCTCCCTGGCGGTAGCGCTACTACGCGTCCTGGCGGAGGGGCGACGACTCTTCCCGGCGGCAGCGCGACTACGCGTCCCGGAGGCGGCGCGACGACTCTCCCCGGCGGCAGCGCAACGACTCGTCCCGGAGGCGGCGCGACCACAGTACCAGGCGGTAGCGCAACGACCGTTCCCGGCGGCGGTGCGACGACCGTCCCCGGAGGCAGCGCGACGACCGTCGTCCATGCAGTCCCAGTCCCGTCCGCGCACTGAGTAATATCTTAGCAATTCTTTCCTTCCTTTTCTACGAACCTTAGCGTAGCGGCCTTCAATACACTACCTTCTTAATCGCAATACTGTGAGAACGCGCAGAACAAGGTGGCCAGCAAGAGTGTCGAGAAGACGGACTATGGAACTCGGAGATGCCGGTGCAAGTCGTTGGCTAGAGGAACTGAATGGGCATGTTCCCCATCTGGCAATGATGCGCAGGGGGGAGACAGTGTCGCCTGTGGAAAGAGAGACTCAAGCAGTGCAGCGACCTGCGCTGCGGAGTCAAGACTGCAGCCTGGTCCGGCCCAGCTTCAGAGGCAGCGCAAAACCCAAGTCGAAGAGGTCGTCCCGCGAAGAGGCAGTCCGAAAGAGGCGGGTTGGACCCTTTGGAGCACGCAGAAAGCATCCTGTTGCGAATGAAGACGTACGGCAACAGATACAATGCAAATTGCAGCCTGCGATAGTCACTTCAGATTACAGCTGTGCGCGACCGCGAGCAAGACTCACAAGAATACGGTCGCGGCGCGCGACGCGGGCAGCCGGACCTGGGCACGCTGAACGCGCTTCCCTCGTGCTCGACACCCAATGGAGCATGGAGATCGCGGGCACGGCGACGATCCTCGTCACCGTCGACGTCTTTCGCGACACAACGGTCCTGCTTGGGCAGCAGACAGTTGATCGTTTCTTGCTGCGCGCTCCGGGTTAAATATGGTGGAAATGGACGGTGGAATGACAGACCTTCTCGTCCTCGAGTCGAGCTCCGCTTGCAATTGCGCACGTCTCCTCGCGTCGTATTTGCAGGTCCGTCTCGGTGAGGGTGGGTTTGTGGCCTCTTCGCGTCGTCGAAACATCTGAAATCGTATGAGAAAGAGACCCCAGCATCGCAAGCAGACGGAGAGAATATCGATTCGCAGCGCCCTGAGAAACAGTCTGGCGGCCACAATGTCGCGTGACAGCGCCGAATGCTCCAAGCAAGCACCGTGACCCATGCTCAGCGCAACATGATGCTCAGAGCAGCGTGATCCAAGCCCGGCAGCCCAGTGGGCAGCGAGCTTGACGCACGCGACAACCCTCGTCGAGCTCGTCCTCGCCGTCAAGGTCGAGGTCGCGGCGCGGTCGCTGTCTTCCAATTCCACCCCGTCTGCAGTCGGTAGTGAAGTTAGTGCACAGAGATCGGAAGAGTGGAATGGAAACGGCAGCGCGCGTACACTCGGTCTTGACGCGCTTTGGCTTTGCGGCGGTGGCGTGCCGCGCCGGCTGGCGCCTGTTGGGCTCTGCCTGGCGCGTTTCTGCACGCGTTCAGCTTCAGCTTGATCCTGAGCTTCAGCGCGCGGCCGGTGTTTCCTCGCGCGACATCCGTGCCGTGTCCTCTTCGTTGCTCATCATGGGCACGAGGAGAGCGTGTTTCGAACTCCGCGCTTCCCGACCTTGTTCTCGAGTCAACACCGAGAAAATGCCCTGTTTGGGTGCTAAATGCATGCAACTGCTTCCAATACATGAAGCCTCTGCTCAGACAGTTGAAGACGTTCGACGCACGGACTGCGGCGGAAGTTAGTGGCGCCAGTGCCGCGTCTCTCATTTTTCCGCTGCTCCCGCCGCGTCTCCTCAAAGGGTGATCGTCTCGAAGAATCTAGTTTTCCGAATCTAAGTATGTGAATCAGCTCAGTGCAATTATTTGCGCCTTTTACTTCGCGCGGGTGGGCCGCCTGCCCTTTCGTTCCAGTGGAGAAGCGGCATGCGCGGTCTGCGCTCGGTAATAGCGCAGTCGAATACCTGTGCATACGTTTTTCAGAACCCCCAGTCATACATTCTTTCTGGCAATTCGGGGCCTTGGAATGATCGACGCGGTCCAGCGTTATCATAAATGGATGGTTGCTTCGTTTGTGTACACCACCTCAACGCAAGTCCAAGAGCAGCGAGATGTAGCGGCTCCGTCTCATAGCGGCTAAAGACGAGGCATTGGCCTGAGCAGCTCGGTATCCTCACCTCCAATCCGTGCATTGACCTGAGAGTCCATAGGCTACGCGTCGCGCTGAGGTTGAAGCTTATGCCAGGACGATCAGCATGCCCGCCCGACACGGACCGGGGGATAAGACCTCCGTCGATCCGGCATGTCTTCTCCAACGGAGACATTGCCCAAAAATATGTGCACTTGAGTGCCACCCGGGCCGTACGTGCTAGCCACGCGAGGAGAATTAGCCAATGTTAATGATGCCGTCGGCCGGACAGCGGTGGATCTACCGCCTGGCAGCACTGCGGTTGTGCTGCGCACACCAAATGGACGTGAGCTCTACAGAAGGCTGGGGAGCTCCGCAGCAAATATAGAAATCTGTGGTATGCGCATCCTTGGCACTGCGAGAGACGCAAAACTCCCAGTTGCTGAGGAGCTGGAACTTCGTGCACCAGTGAGTTGGAGTGGCGCATGCGAGGAGCTGAACACGCACGGTATTTGTATAGGAGTGCGGAGACTGGAGTTGAACGTTGATGCCGCGAACTGCATATGCGGAAACGGCATTGGCATACCCCCGGCGACCAAGCTCAAGGGCCAATCGATCGCCTGCGCAGCACATGCGGACACCCAATAGTCCCTGTCGCAATTCCAGGCCGAACGTCACAATCTCAGACATTGTCAGAACGGCTGATTCAACTCCAATTTCTCCTTCTATAAGACCCAGACCTCAAGGCATGCCCCAAACTCCAATCGCTCATCTCACTCTCCTGCTCAACTCGAATCTCATCTGCAACTTGCAATGAAGTTCCTCCTCGCGTTCGTCGTGCTTGCCACCCCAGTGCTCGCCGCCCCAGTCGTAGACAAGGTAAGCGGGAGTGGGAATGAGTACTGGTGGGACGAAGCTAACGCGCTCTTCAGGTTGGCGTCCAGACGGTCGCGCCGGCCCCCAACCCGCCGACGGTGTCCATCAGCGTCCCGCCGGCGACGGTCATCGGCAGCAGCGCCGCTTCTGCGCCGACGGTCATAGGCAGCAGCAGTGCCCCTGCTCACGCGACGACTGTCATCGGCAGCAGCGCCGCCCCTGCGCCGACCGTCATCGGCAGCAGCAGCACTCCAGCTGGCGCGACGACTGTCATCGGTAGTAGCGCCGCTCCTGCGCCGACAGTCATAGGCAGCAGCGCTCCGGCCCACGCGACGACGGTCATAGGCAGCAGCAGCGTTCCAGCGGCGACGGTCATCTGTAGCAGCAGCGTTCCGGCGACGACGGTCATCGGCAGCAGCGCCGCTCAGGCGACCACCGTCATCGGCAGTAGCAGTGCCCCGGCTCACGCGACGACTGTCATAGGCAGCAGCGCGGCCCCTGCGCCGACTGTTGTTGGCCGAGGTGCTACGACCGTCATAGGCAGCAGCAGCGCCCCGACTCACGTAGAGACGACCGTCATTGGCAGCAGCGCCGCGACCCACGCGGAGACGACTGTCACGGGCAGCAGCAGTGCCCCGATTATCGCGACGACCGTCACAGGCAGCAGCGCCCCGATTATCGCGACGACCGTCACGGGCAGCAGCGCCGCGACGCACGCAGAGACGACCGTCATCGGGAGCAGCAGTGCCCCAGTCATCGCGACGACGGTCATAGACAACAGCCGCGCGGTCCCAGTCCCGTCCGCACACTAGATACCGTACGGCGTACCAGCCCGGGCCCCAGTACTTCCTTGTCCCGATCGAAACAGTAGCGCAGCGGCTTGAAATACACCACTGCGTCATCGCCATAGACTCGGAAGTGGGAGATTGACAAAACGCCCGAGATAAAGTAGAAAAAGGCGGAAAGACGACCCGGAAGCACATCCTCGTTGCTGCGGAAAGACTGCAGAGTCCACCGAAGATCGGCAGAGTGGCCGAACGCAGGTCCAAGCAGTCTGAAAGCAAGCTTCCCAGCGCGAGATGAGCGGGCAGAGTGCGTCCAGTTGATAACCCGGCACAAACGGTAGCCGGGCCTCGGGCACGCTGAACGAAACGCCCCGCGTGCGAAATCCAGCGGAGCATCGGGATGACCGGCACAGCGGGCTGGGGCGAGTCGCAGTGCGGCTGCCCGCAGAAGCAGCCTGCGGGGCGAAGGTGCGCGCTGCCGTTTCCTATTCTCCCTTGATGCTGGCAAGGCCTAGGGCCGATGGCTGACGTGGTCGCGCGAGGGGCCCGGACAGGCCCGCCGGCGCTGTCCCCATCCTCTGGTTCCACGACGTCTGCGGAAATATCAACTATCGGCCGTGGCTATAGGAAGGGATGGAAGCGCGCATCCTCGGCTTCAAGGCGCTTCCGCGTCGCGCCGGTGCGGGCTGGCGCTTTTTTGCGCTCTGCTTGGCCGTCCTGCGGCCCGCTTTCAGCTGCAGCGTAATCTTGAGCTTCGACGCGGGCACGACGGGCATCTCCTCTCGCGATGTCTGGGCCGTGTCTTCTTCGTCGCTCGTCCGGGCAGGAGGCGAGGGTGATTCGGACTCCGCAATTACCGATGTTGTTCTTGAGTCAGCCCGACGTCAGCCCTGAGCCCTCGCGGTGGGTGCGGTGAGCCGCACCGGCGATTGATTCAACACGTCGTCGATGAGCTTAACACGAATGTGCGAAGCTCATCTGCTATGAGAAGACGTGCATTGAACTCGCCAACGTTTACAGTACATGCGAGCCCAGTTGAAAGTTCAGTTATACCGTCTACTACTCACGTTTTCTCATTTTACGTGGGGTTCTCTCTGCTGCACTTTCAGTCCGCTGTATGCTCTACCCCGTCTCTGAGGGCATTCCAGACGGCCGCGATGATGGCGCTTTCCGTCGCAGATGGCAAAAGGACGGTGTGCATGTCGTCGGGCTGCCCTCCGACGTCATCAATACGAAAGCTCGCAGACGAGCAACACTGGTGCGGACGCCGCATGTTCCCACCCGAACCAAATCCCGAAGAAACCGCCGGTTTTCCAAGCCCCGCTCGGCAGGCCGCGTATTTGGTGCGGTATTCATAGGGAGAGGCGAATGGCACGGTGGCCAAGAGCGCAGCCAGGACGTGGCCACACGCGCTGGACGCGAGCGTAGAGAGGATGTGCTCGATGCGCGCCTGGCTGATCCTCGCGCGCGCCAGGCAGACCTTCAGCCAGACGGACTCGCCCAGCAGAGGCTTCGCCGTGATCGGCATCGGTCGAAAGCCCAGGACAAGCTCCTGGAACGCGCGCAGCTGCCAGAACTCGAGGTCGCACCGCAGCCCGAGCTGCAGCTTGCGCTCCGCGGGGAGGCGGCTGTCCAGGATGCCCAGCAAGATCTTGACGGCGCCGTGCACCTGGAGACGGTGCGCCGTCAGGAGAACCTCGACGAACTCGTCGTCTGAGAGTGGCAGCTCTGAGCCCCAGCTGTAGCACCTTCAGCATCAGACGCAAGGTGTTACGGCACCGCGGCTGGAGACGCACTCACAGGTTATACATCATTTTGAACAGGTCGGCCAAGCCTGGAGCAGACACCTCGGGAAGAACCAGAGGTCGCGTGTCGGTTCCTTCCTCCTCGCCCGGGCTGCTGGGCAGCGCGAAGATGTCCCTGATCAAGTCGCTCTGCCGCACGAGGACTCCGCGGTGAACTTTGAATACAACGTTCTCTGCCTGAAGGGGAGTCACTGTCAGCATCTGGGCATCTGCATCTGGCTGTGATAGAACTGCCCCACCTGAAGAACGAGGTTTCCGTCTTCGTACCAGAAGTCGGCGTGACGCGTCGTTTGCTCGTCCACCGTCTGCGTCGGCGACATAATGCGATGCGATGTGCCTGCGCTGGATGGGGAAGAGACGCAAAGAAGCCTCTTTGCATGCGTTTGCCGCATGTTCGCACGCAATTTGAAAGCCGCCGTCACGGCCCTAATCCACCTATTGGCCACTTGGCCCCAAGTCAAGCAAAAGTCAAGGGCCTATACATATCCAGGCTCCAGAATCAGAGTTAAAGGAGCTCGAAGGAGACTTCCATCCACATTATCGCTAGTGGAATGTCTTCGACGGTCAGATTGACTTGGAAGCCGCATGAACCTGGATGAACGTGAGAGTTGCGTGAGAGGGAGGAGTCGGAGTATTTCGGCCCGTGATCCGCAGGCATGATCCGTGTGCACATCGCTTGCTCAGACTCCCGAACTCTCAACTTTCTCGCCACATGTCCGCCAACACGAGCCCCGTTGCCGTCGTGGATGGGGACGGAGATTGCTCCGCAGCGAGCATGGGCATTGTCTGTGATGCTGTGTCATCAGTCCTCAGGAGTCAGGCTGGCCTACGTCGACTTCGAAGACATCGTGGAGTTGGACGCTGTAACGCAATTCAGGACCCTGCCACTCCCTGCTCTGCGCAATAGTTGGATTGTGCTCTCGGAGCCCGAGGACACTTGGGACAGGCCCCTTTCCAAACTTTGACTGTCGCATCGTATCATGACAGACCTTACACTGGATATAATGCTTGCCAGCCTACGTGACCTGTTTGACGCGCTCCAGGATCTCCATTTCCTATCCGACTGAGGGTTTGCATCCAAAGTCTTGCAGGGTACGACAAAGAGAGCACATCCTGCCTCCAGAGCCCGCGCTTTCGGCTCCGTCTTTTCGAGACTAATGGGTTCTTCTCTGGCTGCGGCGTCCTCATCGGCAACTCTTCCGACTCACTCCAAAAGCTCACACTGGACTATACGCGGTATTTTACGTATCCGGATAATGCCCAGCCGCTACTAAAAGGCCCCGTTGCGAGACTTGCGCCATCTGGAACGTCGTGGCACATTGCCGGCCGCGTTCCCGGAGGTCGTGTCTACCTGCTCGGTGCTCCACCGTCTCACCATCATGACCATACCGTCTGACACCAGTATGCTCGGGTGCGTGCTCAGCGGCGTCCCCGCGCCGATCCAGCATCTCGACCTGGCCGGTCATTTGACCGCGCACCATCTCAACGCACTGGCCAGCGCGCTAGAGCGCCGCGGCCCCCTCTCACTGGCAGCACCCTGCGCACAATCGAATTCCCCGTGCAAGCTCCCCGCCAGCTAGACGCGCTGACATGCGTCGGTCGCGCCTTGCGGACTTCCTGCATTCAAAGCGCATCGCACTCGTTTTCTCGTCGGACAAAGCGTAGCCCCGGCTTCCCTTTGCCATGGATTGACTGCCTGGGAGACAGTCTAACGGGAGCCCAGAAGGGGATGCTGGCAGCATCCCCATCCAAAGCGAGGACCGTGCCCTTGCTGCTCAGATGCGCACGCGCGTGGGGTCAGCGATCCGGCGCTGTCTCTCAGATGAAACCAACAGTGCAACCTTTTTGACGGTGATTTTGTCCGTTCTCGTATACCGCGTGCACACCACTACTACGGAGCTTGAGAATAGAAGTGCGGCTGGGGCCCACCACGGTCACGCTCGTGCGGCAGTCACAAAGGCCAAGAGGATCTATCCCTGGGCTTCCCGGACCACTGAACGATTTCGCCGACATATTGAGCTGTATGAGACACCAAACGCCGGTGGATCTGATTCGCGAGCATCGGCGCGAGGGCCAGCCGCGTGCCCCAATCTCGCGCAGGATCACACCTACCGGCAGACGTTAACTTGCTGGTACAATGGAAAGACGATAGACTGTGCGCCCTGACCGCCGTCCGCGCGTGAGACGAAAGTGTAACAGGCTTGTCTAAGGACGATATTCTGAGCTCCTGTGGCAACCCGAACCTTCGACTGTTCGACCCTGGTTCTCGTTGCAACCTTGGTAACGATGGACTGCACTCAGAGGAGCCGAATAAGCCTCTGAGCGCCCGTCAGGCTTCGCGGAGTCGCATGATTGCCTCGGACAGCATACATACTTCTGCATCGCCATACGCACAGGTACCTGAATAGATGATGTCCAAATCCGTCTCGCCGGGATGCTGTGCGCGCACGTGGAAGCCACGCGCGAGTCTTGGCCGATGATGGCGTGCGTAGGGTCAACAGTGGATCGTCCGCAATGGGGCAGTCAAACAGCACTGCGGAGCTGCGCAGACTTCGACGGGTGTGAAATCGAAGACGGTTGAGACACTCCGCAGTACAGGGAGCAATGTGCAACCCTCTCTAAGAGCTATGTCATAGAAAGGGGGCTGTATGCACGAGCTCCGAGAATACGTGACTGGAAGGTGGACTTGAGACGGCGTGCAATTCCTCCCCAGGCGGCGGGGACATGATTGATCATTGTGTGATGCCGCGGCGAACTGCCTCTGCGCAGCAGGCCCGGGGATCGAACACCAGAGCCAATCCGTCGCGTGCGCAGCACGTGGGAATCCAAACACTGACAGGCCGTATCTGGGCCGTATCGCCATTCCAGGCCGAATCGGCCAGAATCCTCCGTCGGAGACGCTGATTCAGGTACAAACTCTGTGGGTATAAAATACATGCCTCGAGGCGTGGAGTTGTCTCGCCGCTGGGATTCCCACTTCGCACTCGTCACTCGTACCTCGACTCTAATCTACACTCGCGATGAAGCTCCTCCTCACCTTTGTCGTTCTCGCTACCTCGGTGCTCGCTGCTCCAGCGGGAGAGAAGGTACGCGGAAAGGGACTTGTTGAGCAGGGACAGCGCTGACACGTCCACAGCGCGCTCCTCACGCCGGGATCCCCACTCTCGTGCCCAGCGTGCCCGCCAGTGCCCCGACGCTCGTCCCCAGCGTCCCGGCCGCGGCGCCCACGCTAGTTCCCAGTGTCCCGGCCACGGCGCCTACGCTCGTACCCAGCGTGCCGGCCACCGACCCGACCGCCGTTCCCAGCGTGCCCGCAACGGACCCAACCGCTGTGCCCAGCGTGCCCGCCACCGACCCGACCGCTGTCCCCAGCGTGCCTGCGTCGGACCCAACGGCGGTGCCGAGCGTGCCCGCGACGGACCCAACTGCTGTCCCCAGCATCCCTGCCAGCGACCCGACTGCCGTCCCCAGCATCCCAGCCAGCGACCCGACTGCCGTCCCCAGCATCCCTGCGTCCGATCCGACTGCCGTCCCCAGCATTCCGGCCAGCGACCCGATCGCCGTCCCCAGCATCCCTGCGTCGGACCCGACGGCTGTCCCCAGCGTTCCCGCCAGTGACCCAACCGCTGTGCCGAGCATTCCGGCCAGCGACCCGACCGCTGTCCCCAGCATCCCAGCGTCAGACCCGACTGCTGTCCCCAGCATCCCGGCGTCGGACCCGACCGCAGTGCCCAGCGCACCCGCCGTCGACGACCCCGCTCCGACTGGCGGCGCGGGTCTTGGAACCACCGTCGTCGCCTGCGGAGGCGCCACCACGTTCGTTGGAGGAGTCGGCAGCGGCGCCACCGCGTCCCTTGGCGGAGGCGCGACTACTGTCCCAGTCGGCAGCGGGACGACCGTTCCTGTAGGCAGCGGGACGACCGTCCCCGTCGGTAGCGGCACGACCGTTCCTGTCGGCAGTGGGACAACCGTCCCAGTCGGTAGCGGCACTACTGTCCCCGTCGGTAGCGGCACTACTGTCCCCGTCGGTAGCGGCACGACCGTCCCCGTCGGCAGTGGGACGACTGTCCCCGTAGGCAGCGGGACGACTGTCCCTGTCGGTAGCGGGACGACTGTTCCTGTCGGTAGCGGCACCACCGTCCCCGTTGGTAGCGGCACCACCGTCCCCGTCGGTAGCGGCACTACTGTCCCCGTCGGTAGCGGCACCACCGTACCTGTCGGTAGCGGCACGACGGTCATTACTCGCACGCCTACCACTCTCCCCGGCGGCAGCAGCACGACGGCCATCACGCGTTCCCCGACTACCCTCCCCGGCGGCAGCAGCTCGACGGCGATTACTCGCACGCCTACCACGCTCCCAGGTGGTAGCAGCACGACCGCCATCACGCGTACCCCGACCAGTCTCCCCGGCGGTAGCGGCACGACTGTGATCACTCGCACCGCTACTACCGTCCCCGGCGGCGGCGCGACGACCTTCGCGCAGGCAGTCCCCAGCGCGTAGTGAACACTAGTATACCAAACCCGTTCCCCAGAATGTCGTTCTTTCCTCATACGGACCATGACTTTAGTCACCAGAAATATAGCGATTGTTTTATCGCATGCGTACCTTTGGTTTGAACACGAAAAGTCAACACAGATACGCCAATTGGTGACAGGCAATTGAGCAGAACTGCGCGCGCGCGCGACAGATATACAGCCAAGTTCGACAGCCTGAGTGCCGCGGCAAGGATGCCAGATAGAAGATGTCGCAGATCCAGCTCGACACCAATGCGCGCAAAGTCCAGCGAAGCACCGTTCGCGCTGGTCCGAGTCTGGGCCAACACTGAACAGGTCCTTCATGCGCACGAGTACAGAGCCCGGGAATCAGAGCGAAGCGCGTTCCAGCACGAGCGCAGAGCGTTCCCAGATGCGACAGTAGACTGATCACCCTCTCGGCCAAGGATACCAGGAGCCACATGGATTCCAGGGTATCTGCGGTGTGCGCGGGATGAGCGCGTCCTTGTGTCGGGGCTGCGCCGACATTGACAGCGCAACGCACGCCTGCCCGATGCAAAGGACTGTGAGGACGTCTATTGAATGGTCACGGCGCGGCGAAGCCGTGCGCGCTAGCATGACGGGCAGCATCGACGTCAGGAATGACCGGCGTTGAACGGTCGGTGCGCGCGCACGTCGACGTCGGGACGGGCGGCCAGCGCTGTCGACTGTTGAGGGCGGGGAGGGTGGCCGACCACCACGATGCCGATACTAGAAATCGACGCGACTTCCTTCCTGGGCTATCATTTCGGGGAACACAAAGCGCACACGCCCTAATAGGCGGAGTAAGTTCAGCGCTGTCGCGCTCTGCGCATGCCACTACTCACAGCAGGGCAAAGCTTTGCACGAACGGTTGTTACGCTTGCCGTGACCATGGACTATGCGATACGCGCCGGACAAACACGAGTGTCAGCCCGAACGCGCTGACGCAGTTGGTGCTCGCGTGCGTACCACTTGCGTGGTACCTTAATGACCCTGAGCTCGTCACGATGCGTGATTGCGATGTCGTCGTTGCTGTTGCGTTCGAACATAGCCTAGGACCTGGGTCGCGCCAGCGTACGATCGTGCACGCGGGCAAAGCGCCAGCGTACGATCGTGCAGGCGGGCAAAGCAACGGCGCGGGCAATCGGGCAGCAAGGCTGGTGAACATACAGACGCATAGCGCGGCGCAGGTAGGCTCCATTCAATCCGGCTCAAGCGGCAGCGTCGAGGCTAGTCACCGCGGCGAGCAACGAGCTCGATTCAGCGATCTCGTTATATAAGCCTTAACGGCCCAACAAAGCCATTCCCTGACACGCCTAGCGCACCATGATGCCTTTTAGAGAGGTTGAGAGAGAGTCGCGGCCGGAGGGGGTACTTTGCTGTTCCATGGTCGCCAGAGCGGGCCAAGAGCCGAAACGCGGTTTTGGGCTCCGAACATCTGCAGCTGATCGTTCCGTCCACGGTCCCCTCGTGTCTCGCCACCTCATTTTCCCTCAAAGATATTACAAGAACGATGATTGGCCTATATATGAGCATGCTAAATGGGCCTCTCCGTGCGAAACGTTGAACACTTTGTGCTTAACACTTCTAGCCCCAATTACTCACTTTCATCATGCGACATGTCGAGTTTTCCTACTTTTAATACCACTTTGCCTATCCAATAATAAAAATTGGAACATCGAAATTTGACGTCGGATGCTCTCAAAGCGTGGCGAAAGGCGGAATCTATGGCTACCGCTTGAATGAGAGCATGCCCTTCTTGTTTCAATCCATGCATTTCAGCCTTGTTTTCGGCTTACAACACCTTTATCAGTGAATTTGATACTTGATGATGCGGAAAGGCGGCGAAAGCAGCAGCCGGACAGGGTTTGCGTGCGAACGGCGACAAAGACGTCGCTTCCACTTCCCGCAGTTGCACGGTTGAGTATATGCGCTTTTCACTGGAGCGGGTGTCAGTAAAGGCCCGCTGAGGCGCGCGTGCACCTTGCTATTGTGGAGATGAGGGGAGCAAGACTCAAGAGTGTGACTCGGAGACACGCTTTACAACTCTGATGCTGCTCCGCCCGTCATAGCCGTGAACTTCATCAAAAAGCCGTGTCATAGGGTCAAATGTTGTCAAATAGGGCCCCGGGGACGAAGGCGGATGTGAAGCTACGGCAAGGATCCCGTTCGCCGGGCGGATGGGGTAGTGGATTGGTCCTCAGCCCGTCGAGCGGGTCCATTGCAGCTGTTTGCTCAATCCCGGCATATGCTGGACAAGCCACGGCCGCGGCTGCACCGGTGTCGCCAGAGTGTGTACTAGACTGCGGGCATCGGCGACGTGCGAGCGATAGCAAGCCATAGATGGGCACCTCTTTTTGCTATCCCTTTCTCTGTAGCAGCTTGGCTTCCGTTATCATTGTCCAGGGATTCATATAAACCATAAAGACACATCAGAGTCCCACCACTGGAGCCGCACAGTAGGGGCCATCTGTCGTTTCTTCGACTCCAGACGGACTTAAATTATGAGACTCGGCAGATCTATCATCGTGAGGACGCGGTGGAGCAGCGATAGAATGCGTTGGTGCTGTACGAGTTGCTCATCTGCTTGTTTTGCAGCCGAAGCGGCCTAAGAACTTTCTTACCTCTTAGAAACAAGGTCCTAGGGAGAACGAGCTTGTGGATGGCTGAAAATAAGTAGCAATGCAGTCTTACCTTCGAGAATCGTTAACTTTTGCTCACTCATGCGGAAGGCCCGGCGGCAAATGCAAATCGAAGCTTGAAGTTCGAAGTCCGACCCAACCGTGCGGAAGCAGACTTCACGCGGACTTGGAAAGTTCCGTCTCGCTCTTCTCCGCACCACAACCATGGGCGTACCGCATGCTCTGACCATTGTCGCGCGCCATAGGTCCGCCTCTAACCACACCGGCTCTCCTGGTTTACCGGCGCTTCCAGACGAACTCGTTGTGTGTATCCTAGAATTCCTCGGCCTGCGTGACCTCCGGGCGGCCGCCGCCGTCGGGCGCCAGTTTTACGCGGCCGCGTGGCGAGCGGGTCTCTACATAGAACGCACATATGAAACTGGCTACTCCAAGAAGTTTGATTCAGAGGTCACGACTTGCAGGGAGCTCGTTCAGCATGCACTCAGCAAAGACCTGCGACTCGCGCTCACCGTCGACATACCCTATGGTGAACACTTCGAACTTGGCCGAAATGCTCAGCGTGATCTCTGCTTCCCTGCCAGTGCTGGTCCTTCTGTCCCTGACCGTCCGGATGGGCACGCCCGACGAGTTTTTCGCCGCGCTCAGTCAGCCGGCTCCTCGACTGCGCAGTCTGTTCCTTCGTCCTCCAAGATCTAGTATCACCCATATCACCCAGCTATTTTCAGGGCAGGCCCCGCACCTGCTCGAGCTCGGACTTGCATGCTGGTTCACCGGCGCTGGTGCAATTCCCGCCTTCGCTAACGTGGTGCGTTTCCAAGCGGGCTCCTGGGGCGGCGTGGCCACGCTGGAAAAACACGTGCACCTCCCCAACCTCGCGCATCTTTACGTGCCGAGCTCGCCCGACGCGCCCGACCCTCCGCCGCCTGGCGTTGATCTGGCGAGCATGGCGCTCCGTTCGCTGCTTGTCCACGACATCGGTGGCAGCCCCGGAGCGGCCCAACGGTCGCTCCCCGATCCGAAGGTCCCCGTCGCGCACTATGTCGCGTTCAAGCCCTGGCTCTTCGACTGGCGTGGCTGGAACAGCGCGGCCGGCGGCAACCTCAGCGTGCACATCACTGCCGGCGCCGAGCCGCTGAGCGTGCGCGTGGTCCCGGCGGACGGATCGTGGTCCCGCAGCTACACGTTCTCCGACGAGTACGACACCGATATCCCAGTCGGAAAAATGTCCGGTCTGCCCGCGCGTCTCGAGTATCTGCGCCTGCACGCCGACGCGGTCCTGGGGTTCCTGCTCTACGCGGCCGAGTTCCCCGCGCTCCGGTGCGTGCGCGTGGACGTGCACTGCGCTCCTCCCGACGAGCGGTATTTGACGACGACCACCAAGCTGTTCAACAACTCAAGCGCGCGCTATGACCTCGACGACGAGCTCGCCGAGGCGAGCTTCCGCGTGCGCTGCCCCGCGCTCGCCGTCGTCGCCTTCCACCTCCGGCGCCGCGGCGGCCGCGGAAAACTGGCTATCAGGCTGGAAGACGTCGCGTTCCTCTGCCGCGCGCTCACGGAGACGAGACCCGCACTCGAGCTTTGCGGCCTCGACGTTGCACCGCACGAGCGGCCGTACTCGCGCCCGCGCGATGATGATGTGTGCCTGGACGACCTCTTCTCGAGCGTCACTCAGGTTACGCCGGGCGCAGACGCATTTGACAATAATCCTGTGTGGGCTGACATCGACGCGACGCTGGGGTTCAAGTACCTCCGGCAGTCTGTGGCTGCTTAGATGCTCACTCTGTACACACTGGTCTAGATAAAGTGGCTTTTTACTTTGCGTGTTCTACCTGCATCTGCCGTGCCAGGCTGGGGGAGACAGTCGCAAGCGCGGATGCACGTTGGGCTCGCGCTGCATCAAAGTCTGACGTGCCAAGTCCTCGGAGACCGGCGATGGCCGGAGTGGGTTGAGTGCTTCGAAAAACGGACCAGCAGCATAAATCCATAGGTATCATAATGACCTTTAGGGTTTATTCAAAATGGCAGGGGGTGTCCCCGCCCGAAGGCCTATGTACAAAAGAGTTCGGGTAAGAAACGGTTACCTGATGAGCGAGGTGAGGGTGCTGTCGATGTGGATGAAGACGATGCTGAAGGTGGAGACGGGGTGCACGAGTGCTTGGGAGATGAGATGATGCTGGGCTGGGCTCGACGACGGCGCTGGGCGAGATGGGGCAGCGGGGCTGGAGGGGATAGACGACGATGCTGGAGGTGGAGACGGTGTTGATGTTGGCAGCCGCGACGATGGAGGATGGTGACGGCGTGCGCGAGCAGAGCAAGTGGGGAAAAGACGAACCAGCTGGGTTCCAACCTGGCCAGTCTTTTATACTCTCTGCGCGCGCTTGGCACGGAACTGCGGCGCAACAGAATGTGATGAGATTGGTAATGCTGCTGGACGGACTCAGGTTTTGCTCGCCCTTCAGACGTGAGACGTCACTAGGCGCTGTTGCAGCGCGACCTGTGCTTTCTCAGTGCTTCTCGCGGCGTGAAGGACGACTACAAGAGCTCGCGGCGTGCCTGCTGAGCGGGCGCCGAGTCACGCGGCATGCATCCCGGCTGATTTGTTGCCACGACTCCGTTGCCGGTTTCCCACGCGAACAGCGTTCCCTCGCGCGTTCTGGACATACTTTGCACTGGCTGCACCCTTTGCATTGCTGTTAGCCTGTTGAACTCGCTGGGGGAAGTGCGCTGCACTGCGCAGACCGTCTACGCCGACTCCCACGGAATCCCGCATAAAGACTTCATCAGATTTGTGATTTGCGTTTCGCGCCACCTCGTAAGATCAAACAGCATATAGGAATCAGCCTTGTATTGCGAAGCTTGATGTAATGTATGTATGCGCTATGTACAAGTCGGGAACACCGAACAACGGAATGCCTCAGCGCGGACAAAGGTATCTGGGTACGAACGATGGGGAGGCCGGACGGTGATTGGGTAGGCAATGGGGATGGGGTAGGCGATGGGGCTATGATGGGGTATGCAATGGGGACGGAGAACGGGGAAATGGGGCGGGGCAGGTTAGAGACCAGTCCCGCGAGGTGAGAATCCCGCTCGAAAGCGCCGGCGGCCTCGACGAGGACCTGAGAGGCCAGGCACGACGAGCCACCCGCGTGGGAACGTCGGGGCCAGCACAGCCGACGAGATGTGTTAGCCGACGAACGGAAAATCGCTGTTGCGCCATGGCAACGGCAGCAACGACGGTCCCGCCGCGTCTGGACGCGTGCATAGACACCCCAAGCTCAGCGACGAGCTGAGAACCGCACGCTGTAGCTCGTCTGCGAGCAGCGGGGTCCGATGGGCGGCAAACAGAAGTTAGAGAGACTCACCGCGTGGGGAGCGCGCCGAAACGAGTCTTGGCTGCGTCGAGACCGAGAGCGAGAGAAAGAGCGCGCAGAACGACCCAGCGGCAATGGGCGTGCATGGCTGGTCCCAGCGGCATCGGGCGATCCGGCACTCGGCGCGCTCGGCCAATGCGCAGAGCGCGTTTGCTGAGATTCACCGAGACGCGTGCCATACCTGGCGATAGGACGAGAGATGAGCGGAGCGCGAGCGGGCAAAGAGCGCAAAAAACTCACCCGGGTCGCTCGTCGCGAGGGTGCCTGAGGTGCATTTGATGTGCGGTGCCTTGCGGCCCCGGACGACGCAGGCATCCCGCGCTGACAACGCGGCGGTACTGAGTCAGTGTTCTCGCAAACAACCAGGGGGACGATGCGCGACTCACCATTTCGATTCGAAGTCGCCGCGCGGGAGAGACGACCGGCGCGGTGGCGCGGACGTGATCAGGTGAATTGCGAATCGCGGCATCTGTTGCGCGCGATCAGCTCAGGCGCGGCGCGACGGAAGAGAGCACTCACGTCGAGGGGGACTCCTCCTCAAGGAGTACAGTTTGGCGGGGGCATCTGTTCGTAAGGTCAAAATTTCGAAAAATTGCCGTAGGAATGCCATTTTGATGGCCAGGGGGCCCCGGTGATTCCGCGCGGCGACGCGGAAACGAGCACTAGGGCGTGCGCGGGATGCAGCCCGTGCACTGTCCGAGCAGCCTGGGAGGCACGGACAAGCCGCGGGCGAGGGACACGAGGAGCAGATCGGTAGGAAGGACTTACCTGAATGCACAGCACCGCGGCCGGGCAGTCGTCGAGCGAACAAGCTCGACGGTATACGCAATGTCCGACCCGTTCTGCGAGCCGATCGTAAGATAGTTGGCCCGGCGGCAACGCGTGGGATTCACCTGCTAATGAGCTGTCCCTGGCGGAATACGGGCGTCTACATGCCGTCCGAGGCGCCGGCAACGAAGGAATGCGGCGGAGAGGGACGAGAACGACCGGTCGTGGGGCATGGTTGCAGCAAGAGGAAAAGATGCGGAAGATGCCGTGGATCCCAGTCGCGCGAGCTTCAATGTCGGAATGATGCTTCCTCACCGTCAACGACGGGGGAAACGGCGAGTAGACAGCGAAAGGGGCTGTCGCGCGCCGTGGGGAGAAATTGAGCACGCGGGAGCCTGCCCACGGTATATGACCAGGTCGCCAACACGGGAAAGTTCCTGGGCCGGGATTTTCGGAAGCACTCTGACGACACAGGCGCATTGGAAATGCATCGTGTGATCCCTGAGAAGATCTCCGAGTGTCTCGTCACGTTTGTGTCAACAGCATTTGCACAGCTTCCCTGAGCTCTCAGGCACAAAAGCATTGACTCGTGCAACAGACCAGGATACTTCACGACCCATGAGACAGAATGCATCGAACGCACATCGTTCTGCCGTTCGGAGGTGTTGTTCTATTCGCAAAAAGTGCGATTGGAGAAAAGGAGAGGTGGACCCTGTGTTCGGCTTTCCGGGGCTAGATCGTTCAGAGAGAAGCCGGGTGATATATTTGCGCTGATGGACGGGCTTCGCGCGATTCAGGCATGCTGCCGCTCGCGCGGCAGACTCAGAGGCGAATCCGCAGAAGGATTCTCAGTGCACGATGCACATGCATAGTGCAGTGGCTTCAGCACGCCAATACTTGCGAGAGAGGGCGTTGAGAGGGCCGAGTCTCGGCGCAGAGACGCTCGGACGAGTCCGGAAGCTCGGACAGTCGGTTTCGAGAGGTTCGCCTTTTCGAACGATTTTGTCTAATTTGAGGTACCAGTATATGCATTACGTAATCAAGTGTCTGGAGAGAGTGATCAGTCGGCGGGGACGGCGCTGCATTGCGAACGAGCGTCGAAATTCCCTCCGCACACGTGCCGGATCGGAGGCGCCGGGCGTGGAAACTCCGCCCCTTGCGAGCGAAACAGGCCAGAACGACTCCGGTGACCTCGGCGCCCGGCGCCCCTCTACGTCACAGGGTGCGCATACATGCCGGCATGCGTCTGGAGCGGTGCATTACGCGAAATTGAAAGAATTGGGCCGTGGGACGAGATCTGCGTAGGCGGCGCGGCAGCGACGCATTTCGCGCGTTGCTTGGTTTCCCGGGCTTCTCTCATTACAAACATCAATCTCCGGTCCATCACGCATCAGATGAGGCAATACAGCGCGTTGCAACGCGACCGCGCCGCGCTGGTGCCTTGGAACGGTTTTCCGCCCTCCGAGGGTATAGGGGTAGCCCCTGGCCACCCCTACGCTGGGAGCTGGCTTACGTAAGCAGGACCCTGACTGATAATGGCGTATGCAAAGTTTCGACTCGGGGGCGCGCTCGGGCGGAGAGCAATGCGGAGCGCGAGCGGGATGGGGTGGCTAAACACCGCAACAGGCACATCTGCGGCTTCGGCCCCGAGACCTCGCGCTTCCCACGCGGTCCCATCGCACGATCAGACGCGCGTCAGCGTCCGCAGTCAGCTGTGCAGGAGAAGATGCGCGCGGCGTGCCGTGCGCGGCTTGCGAGGGTATAAAGGAGGCGCGGAAGCGGGTCAGAGTCCCCCATCGGCCTTCGCCTCTCTTCTCCCCCGTCCTCTCCCGTCTCGTCTCGCCCTCGCTCACCGTCGCCGACGTCAGAGTTGATGCCGTCGCCGCCGAGCTACTCGGTCTTGCGCGCTCTGCGTCCGCCGTCGCTCGGGTTCTGCGCGACTGCTCGCTGCACGCGCCGACCTTGCCGCCGTCCTGCTCGATCGTCTCGGTGAGTCTTCTTCCTTCGACCGCGTCACACGGCTTCCCTAACGCAGTAACATGTCCTTGAACCCCAGATAGGCCGCATCCATCGGCGGTCGAGCTTTCGTTCGCTCGTGCCACGGTAGCCCAATGCAGCAGCATCGTTCGCCCGACGTTCTCCCGCGCGACTCCGGTGAGCACTCGCTATCGACGTCGCCGCTTCCGGATTCGCTGACGCATTGACATACCCAGATTGCCAATCTGTCAGCAGGTGCGTGGATCGACGTCGCGAGAGCGTGACGGTGGACTGACTCGATCGGCAGCGGCAGCAGCAGCACCGACCGACCTCGTCCGACCGTCTGCGTCGACCCACACCGCATGTGCGCTCTCCCACTATCATTACGCGCTTCCTATCGACTAACACTCGTCCAATCCAGCCGCACGCGTCCCACGGCATCCAAGACACAGGCGCTTGGCAGGCTCAACTCGATCGGCACTTGCGCCAGCGACGAGCGTACGTCCCATCGCTGCCACGACCGGTTCCCTACTGACCCACGGCCGTCTGGCAGCTTCTTATGCGTCTGTTGGTGTACAGACGAGAGGGATACGGTCCCCGTGACGGTGAGTTCTTCCGTTCGTCGGTTCCAAGCATGTGCTGACGGCGCACGGCAGCTCGCAAACGGCGTGGGAAGAACGGCAGTGTATTGCGAGCATGTCTAACTATCGGAACGTACGCCCCCGCGCTCGCGCCGCTCGTCCTGCCGATCTGCGCACTCGGCGCGAGGCCTCCGTGACATCTGCTTCGCGGGGAGCGCGAGCGCCCGAGACCCGCAGGGCGTGATTTCACGGGCGCTGGGCGATGCGCGGAGGGCCCTGAGTCGGCTCCCGTGCGCAGAAGCTCGGGATCGTGGGGTGGCGAGCGGCTGATTCCGCGAGTGAGCCGACCGGCGCCTACGAGTCGTCCTGCGCCTCGCGCCACGCATTCCGAGCACGGCTGGCGTGCGAGTGACCTACAGCGCGTCAGAAAATGCGCGCAGAATCGTCCGTGCGACGTCGGACGCACGGTGAGTGTTGATCGGTGCCGTCCGAGCGACCCGGGCTTGTCACCACGGATCCGCGGACGGGGCGCGCGTTCTGACGCGATAGAAAGGATAGGACGTACCTGTGCCTCGTCCTCCTACCGCTGGAGACGCGCGGCTCGCTGTTCCTGTTGCGATCGTGGCCTGTTTGTCCCGGGGGTGATGTCGGCGGTGGCGGCAGCGTTCGGGGGTATGGGTGCGAGTTTGAACGCGCGGGGCGTATGCGGGGGAGCTCATTTGACCGAGATCCGTCGAGATTGGCAGCCGGAGGCGCGCCCTGGTCGCGATCGCAAGGTTTTCGTATCAAAAGCAGTCGCCGTCCGCCGCACAGAGCTCGGCCAGCGTCCTCGTATATACCAATCGATAGCGCGCGAGTCGACGAGTCAGACGCGCCGGCCCGAGAGCGTGTCGGTGCGGTACTGATTGTTCGCGCAGCCTGCCATTGGCGGAAACAAGTAACAACGGTCAGTGAACTTTGTACATTTCGAGTTGTAACACCACTCACGCATTGTACACTCGCAGGCGACTCTCTTCCGCATGTTGTATTCGGGGCGCGAGCCTTCGGCCGAGGTAAGGAGGCTAGTATGTCGGTGAGACCCAAGGTACGCGATCGGCCATGCCACTCACGGACGCGCGTTTAAACCGCTCCCAGACAAAGGCATAGGCTGCCTGAATCTGTGCCGCGGCCCAGGGCCGGTCTGCGCATGTCGAGCGAGCGCTGGGAGAGGCCGGAGTGGCACAGAGTCAGAAGAAACCGATAGGAAGCCAAAGACATGACCAATCGAGGCCGCAAAGGTACGTACGGATAGCTGGTGGAAAGGCGCATACGATAGGCAGCCTTTTGCGCGGGTTGTGACGCAGGCGCCGAGCGTCGAGTCCGTCGGCGTCGGCGGCATCCAGCAGGCCGTCCAGGTCGCAGCAAAGAGCCCGTCGGGGTCGGGCAGGGCAGGGCTCGGCGCAGGCGACGATGCTCGAGTGCTCTGGTGCACTGGTGCTCGGGTGCTCGAGTGCTCGGGCGGTCGCTGGTCGGCGTCGCGCAGCGTTCTGGCTGAACGGCGCAGGTTGGACGCAGGCGGCAAGCGGCAGGCGGCAGGCGCAGACGATGCCAAGAGCGATGGCGAGCCACGAACGCCGTGGGCGCGCGGACGTCGAGCGAGCAGCCGCTGGCGGGGACGGTCGCGGTGCGGGGTAAGAAGCACTGCAGGCACAAGTCCGAAGTCGTCTCCGCACCACAACCATGGGCGTGCCGCATGCTCTGACCATTGTCGCGCGCCCTCGGTCCGCCTCTAAAACCACCGGCTCTGCTGGTTAACCGCCGCTTCGTTGTGTGTATCCTGGAGCTCCTCGGCCAGCGTGACCTCCGGGCGCCAGTTCTACGCGGCCGCGTGGCTCGCGGGTCTCTACATAGAACGCACATATGAAACTGGCTACTCCAAGAAGTTTGATTCAGAGGTCACGACTTGCAGGGAGCTCGTTCTGCATGCACTCCGCAAAGACCTGCGGCTCGCGCTCACCGTCGACATACCCTATGAGGATGAAGGGGTTAACACTTCGAACTTGGCCGAAATGCTCAGCGTGATCTCTGCTTCCCTGCCAGTGCTGGTGCTTGTTTCCCTTACCGTCCGACGAGTTTTTCGCTGCGCTCAGTCAGCCGGCTCCTCGACTGCGCAGTCTGTTCCTTCGTCCTCCAAGATCTAGTATCACCCATATCACCCAGATATTTTCAGGGCAGGCCCCGCACCTGCTCGAGCTCGGACTTGCATGCTGGTTCACCGGCGCTGGTGCAATTCCCGCCTTCGCCAACGTGGTGCGTTTCCAAGCGGGCTCCTGGGGCGGCGTGGCCACGCTGGAAAAACACGTGCACCTCCCCAACCTCGCGCATCTTTACGTGCCGAGCTCGCCCGACGCGTCCGACCCTCCTCCGCCTGGCGTTGATCTGGCGAGCATGGCGCTCCGTTCGCTGCTTGTCCACGACATCGGTGGTAGCCCCGGAGCGGCCCAACGGTCGCTCCCCGATCCGAAGGTCCCCGTCGCGCACTATGTCGCATTCAAGCCGTGGCTCTTCGACTGGCGTGGCTGGAACAGCGCGGCCGGCGGTAACCTCAGGGTGCACATCACTGCCGGCGCCGAGCCGCTGAGCGTGCGCGTGGTCCCGGCGGACGGATCGTGGTGCCGCAGCTACACCTTCTCCGACGAGTACGACGCCGATATCCCAGTCGGAAAAATGTCCGGTCTGCCCGCGCGTCTCGAGTATCTGCGCCTGCACGCCGATGTGGTCCTGGGGTTCCTGCTCTACGCGGCCGAGTTCCCCGCGCTCCGGCGCGTGCGCGTGGACGTGCACTGCGCTCCTCCCGACGAGCGGTATTTTACAACGACCACCAAGCTGTTCAACAACTCAAGCGCGCGCTATGACCTCGACGACGAGCTCGCCAAGGCGAGCTTCCGCGTGCGCTGCCCCGCGCTCGCCGTCGTCGCGTTCCATCTCCGGCGCCGCGGCGGCCGTGGAAAGCTGGCTATCAGGCTGGACGACGTCGCGTTTCTCTGCCGCGCGCTCACGGAGACGAGACCCGCACTCGAGCTTTGCGGCCTCGACGTTGCACCGCACGAGCGGCCGTACTCGCGCCCGCGCGATGATGATGTGTGCCTGGACGACCTCTTCTCGAGCGTCACTCAGGTTACGCCGGGCGCAGACGCATTTGACAATAATCCTGTGTGGGCTGACATCGACGCGACGCTGGGGTTCAAGTACCTCCGGCAGTCTGTGGCTGCTTAGATGCTCACTCTGTACACACTGGTCTAGATAAAGTGGCTTTTTACTTTGCGTGTTCTACCTGCATCTGCCGTGCCAGGCTGGGGGAGACAGTCGCAAGCGCGGATGCACGTTGGGCTCGCGCTGCATCAAAGTCTGACGTGCCAAGTCCTCGGAGACCGGCGATGGCCGGAGTGGGTTGAGTGCTTCGAAAAACGGACCAGCAGCATAAATCCATAGGTATCATAATGACCTTTAGGGTTATTCAAAATGGCAGGGGGTGTCCCCGCCCGAAGGCCTATGTACAAAAGAGTTCGGGTAAGAAACGGTTACCTGATGAGCGAGGTGAGGGTGCTGTCGATGTGGATGAAGACGATGCTGAAGGTGGAGACGGGGTGAGTGCTTGGGATATGAGATGATACTGGGCTGGGCTCGACGACGGCGCTGGGCGAGATGGGGCAGCGGGGCTGGAGGTGATAGACGACGATGCTGGAGGTGGAGACGTGTTGATGTTGGCAGCCGCGACGATGGAGGATGGTGACGGCGTGCACGAGCAGAGCAAGTGGGGAAAAGACGAACCAGCTGGGTTCCAACCTGGCCAGCCTTTTATACCCTCTGTGAGCGCTTGGCACGGAACTGCGGCGCAACAGAATGTGATGAGATTGGTAATGCTGCTGGACGGACGCAGGTTTTGCTCGCCCTTCAGACGTGAGACGTCACTAGGCGCTGTTGCAGCGCGACCTGTGCTTTCTCAGTGCTTCTCGCGGCGTGAAGGACGACTACAAGAGCTCGCGGCGTGCCTGCTGAGCGGGCGCCGAGTCACGCGGCATGCATCCCGGCTGATTTGTTGCCACGACTCCGTTGCCGGTTTCCCACGCGAACAGCGTTCCCTCGCGCGTTCTGGACATACTTTGCACTGGCTGCACCCTTTGCATTGCTGTTAGCCTGTTGAACTCGCTGGGGGAAGTGCGCTGCACTGCGCAGACCGTCTACGCCGACTCCCACGGAATCCCGCATAAAGACTTCATCAGATTTGTGATTTGCGTTTCGCGCCACCTCGTAAGATCAAACAGCATATAGGAATCAGCCTTGTATTGCGAAGCTTGATGTAATGTATGTATGCGCTATGTACAAGTCGGGAACACCGAACAACGGAATGCCTCAGCGCGGACAAAGGTATCTGGGTACGAACGATGGGGAGGCCGGACGGTGATTGGGTAGGCAATGGGGATGGGGTAGGCGATGGGGCTATGATGGGGTATGCAATGGGGACGGAGAACGGGGAAATGGGGCGGGGCAGGTTAGAGACCAGTCCCGCGAGGTGAGAATCCCGCTCGAAAGCGCCGGCGGCCTCGACGAGGACCTGAGAGGCCAGGCACGACGAGCCACCCGCGTGGGAACGTCGGGGCCAGCACAGCCGACGAGATGTGTTAGCCGACGAACGGAAAATCGCTGTTGCGCCATGGCAACGGCAGCAACGACGGTCCCGCCGCGTCTGGACGCGTGCATAGACACCCCAAGCTCAGCGACGAGCTGAGAACCGCACGCTGTAGCTCGTCTGCGAGCAGCGGGGTCCGATGGGCGGCAAACAGAAGTTAGAGAGACTCACCGCGTGGGGAGCGCGCCGAAACGAGTCTTGGCTGCGTCGAGACCGAGAGCGAGAGAAAGAGCGCGCAGAACGACCCAGCGGCAATGGGCGTGCATGGCTGGTCCCAGCGGCATCGGGCGATCCGGCACTCGGCGCGCTCGGCCAATGCGCAGAGCGCGTTTGCTGAGATTCACCGAGACGCGTGCCATACCTGGCGATAGGACGAGAGATGAGCGGAGCGCGAGCGGGCAAAGAGCGCAAAAAACTCACCCGGGTCGCTCGTCGCGAGGGTGCCTGAGGTGCATTTGATGTGCGGTGCCTTGCGGCCCCGGACGACGCAGGCATCCCGCGCTGACAACGCGGCGGTACTGAGTCAGTGTTCTCGCAAACAACCAGGGGGACGATGCGCGACTCACCATTTCGATTCGAAGTCGCCGCGCGGGAGAGACGACCGGCGCGGTGGCGCGGACGTGATCAGGTGAATTGCGAATCGCGGCATCTGTTGCGCGCGATCAGCTCAGGCGCGGCGCGACGGAAGAGAGCACTCACGTCGAGGGGGACTCCTCCTCAAGGAGTACAGTTTGGCGGGGGCATCTGTTCGTAAGGTCAAAATTTCGAAAAATTGCCGTAGGAATGCCATTTTGATGGCCAGGGGGCCCCGGTGATTCCGCGCGGCGACGCGGAAACGAGCACTAGGGCGTGCGCGGGATGCAGCCCGTGCACTGTCCGAGCAGCCTGGGAGGCACGGACAAGCCGCGGGCGAGGGACACGAGGAGCAGATCGGTAGGAAGGACTTACCTGAATGCACAGCACCGCGGCCGGGCAGTCGTCGAGCGAACAAGCTCGACGGTATACGCAATGTCCGACCCGTTCTGCGAGCCGATCGTAAGATAGTTGGCCCGGCGGCAACGCGTGGGATTCACCTGCTAATGAGCTGTCCCTGGCGGAATACGGGCGTCTACATGCCGTCCGAGGCGCCGGCAACGAAGGAATGCGGCGGAGAGGGACGAGAACGACCGGTCGTGGGGCATGGTTGCAGCAAGAGGAAAAGATGCGGAAGATGCCGTGGATCCCAGTCGCGCGAGCTTCAATGTCGGAATGATGCTTCCTCACCGTCAACGACGGGGGAAACGGCGAGTAGACAGCGAAAGGGGCTGTCGCGCGCCGTGGGGAGAAATTGAGCACGCGGGAGCCTGCCCACGGTATATGACCAGGTCGCCAACACGGGAAAGTTCCTGGGCCGGGATTTTCGGAAGCACTCTGACGACACAGGCGCATTGGAAATGCATCGTGTGATCCCTGAGAAGATCTCCGAGTGTCTCGTCACGTTTGTGTCAACAGCATTTGCACAGCTTCCCTGAGCTCTCAGGCACAAAAGCATTGACTCGTGCAACAGACCAGGATACTTCACGACCCATGAGACAGAATGCATCGAACGCACATCGTTCTGCCGTTCGGAGGTGTTGTTCTATTCGCAAAAAGTGCGATTGGAGAAAAGGAGAGGTGGACCCTGTGTTCGGCTTTCCGGGGCTAGATCGTTCAGAGAGAAGCCGGGTGATATATTTGCGCTGATGGACGGGCTTCGCGCGATTCAGGCATGCTGCCGCTCGCGCGGCAGACTCAGAGGCGAATCCGCAGAAGGATTCTCAGTGCACGATGCACATGCATAGTGCAGTGGCTTCAGCACGCCAATACTTGCGAGAGAGGGCGTTGAGAGGGCCGAGTCTCGGCGCAGAGACGCTCGGACGAGTCCGGAAGCTCGGACAGTCGGTTTCGAGAGGTTCGCCTTTTCGAACGATTTTGTCTAATTTGAGGTACCAGTATATGCATTACGTAATCAAGTGTCTGGAGAGAGTGATCAGTCGGCGGGGACGGCGCTGCATTGCGAACGAGCGTCGAAATTCCCTCCGCACACGTGCCGGATCGGAGGCGCCGGGCGTGGAAACTCCGCCCCTTGCGAGCGAAACAGGCCAGAACGACTCCGGTGACCTCGGCGCCCGGCGCCCCTCTACGTCACAGGGTGCGCATACATGCCGGCATGCGTCTGGAGCGGTGCATTACGCGAAATTGAAAGAATTGGGCCGTGGGACGAGATCTGCGTAGGCGGCGCGGCAGCGACGCATTTCGCGCGTTGCTTGGTTTCCCGGGCTTCTCTCATTACAAACATCAATCTCCGGTCCATCACGCATCAGATGAGGCAATACAGCGCGTTGCAACGCGACCGCGCCGCGCTGGTGCCTTGGAACGGTTTTCCGCCCTCCGAGGGTATAGGGGTAGCCCCTGGCCACCCCTACGCTGGGAGCTGGCTTACGTAAGCAGGACCCTGACTGATAATGGCGTATGCAAAGTTTCGACTCGGGGGCGCGCTCGGGCGGAGAGCAATGCGGAGCGCGAGCGGGATGGGGTGGCTAAACACCGCAACAGGCACATCTGCGGCTTCGGCCCCGAGACCTCGCGCTTCCCACGCGGTCCCATCGCACGATCAGACGCGCGTCAGCGTCCGCAGTCAGCTGTGCAGGAGAAGATGCGCGCGGCGTGCCGTGCGCGGCTTGCGAGGGTATAAAGGAGGCGCGGAAGCGGGTCAGAGTCCCCCATCGGCCTTCGCCTCTCTTCTCCCCCGTCCTCTCCCGTCTCGTCTCGCCCTCGCTCACCGTCGCCGACGTCAGAGTTGATGCCGTCGCCGCCGAGCTACTCGGTCTTGCGCGCTCTGCGTCCGCCGTCGCTCGGGTTCTGCGCGACTGCTCGCTGCACGCGCCGACCTTGCCGCCGTCCTGCTCGATCGTCTCGGTGAGTCTTCTTCCTTCGACCGCGTCACACGGCTTCCCTAACGCAGTAACATGTCCTTGAACCCCAGATAGGCCGCATCCATCGGCGGTCGAGCTTTCGTTCGCTCGTGCCACGGTAGCCCAATGCAGCAGCATCGTTCGCCCGACGTTCTCCCGCGCGACTCCGGTGAGCACTCGCTATCGACGTCGCCGCTTCCGGATTCGCTGACGCATTGACATACCCAGATTGCCAATCTGTCAGCAGGTGCGTGGATCGACGTCGCGAGAGCGTGACGGTGGACTGACTCGATCGGCAGCGGCAGCAGCAGCACCGACCGACCTCGTCCGACCGTCTGCGTCGACCCACACCGCATGTGCGCTCTCCCACTATCATTACGCGCTTCCTATCGACTAACACTCGTCCAATCCAGCCGCACGCGTCCCACGGCATCCAAGACACAGGCGCTTGGCAGGCTCAACTCGATCGGCACTTGCGCCAGCGACGAGCGTACGTCCCATCGCTGCCACGACCGGTTCCCTACTGACCCACGGCCGTCTGGCAGCTTCTTATGCGTCTGTTGGTGTACAGACGAGAGGGATACGGTCCCCGTGACGGTGAGTTCTTCCGTTCGTCGGTTCCAAGCATGTGCTGACGGCGCACGGCAGCTCGCAAACGGCGTGGGAAGAACGGCAGTGTATTGCGAGCATGTCTAACTATCGGAACGTACGCCCCCGCGCTCGCGCCGCTCGTCCTGCCGATCTGCGCACTCGGCGCGAGGCCTCCGTGACATCTGCTTCGCGGGGAGCGCGAGCGCCCGAGACCCGCAGGGCGTGATTTCACGGGCGCTGGGCGATGCGCGGAGGGCCCTGAGTCGGCTCCCGTGCGCAGAAGCTCGGGATCGTGGGGTGGCGAGCGGCTGATTCCGCGAGTGAGCCGACCGGCGCCTACGAGTCGTCCTGCGCCTCGCGCCACGCATTCCGAGCACGGCTGGCGTGCGAGTGACCTACAGCGCGTCAGAAAATGCGCGCAGAATCGTCCGTGCGACGTCGGACGCACGGTGAGTGTTGATCGGTGCCGTCCGAGCGACCCGGGCTTGTCACCACGGATCCGCGGACGGGGCGCGCGTTCTGACGCGATAGAAAGGATAGGACGTACCTGTGCCTCGTCCTCCTACCGCTGGAGACGCGCGGCTCGCTGTTCCTGTTGCGATCGTGGCCTGTTTGTCCCGGGGGTGATGTCGGCGGTGGCGGCAGCGTTCGGGGGTATGGGTGCGAGTTTGAACGCGCGGGGCGTATGCGGGGGAGCTCATTTGACCGAGATCCGTCGAGATTGGCAGCCGGAGGCGCGCCCTGGTCGCGATCGCAAGGTTTTCGTATCAAAAGCAGTCGCCGTCCGCCGCACAGAGCTCGGCCAGCGTCCTCGTATATACCAATCGATAGCGCGCGAGTCGACGAGTCAGACGCGCCGGCCCGAGAGCGTGTCGGTGCGGTACTGATTGTTCGCGCAGCCTGCCATTGGCGGAAACAAGTAACAACGGTCAGTGAACTTTGTACATTTCGAGTTGTAACACCACTCACGCATTGTACACTCGCAGGCGACTCTCTTCCGCATGTTGTATTCGGGGCGCGAGCCTTCGGCCGAGGTAAGGAGGCTAGTATGTCGGTGAGACCCAAGGTACGCGATCGGCCATGCCACTCACGGACGCGCGTTTAAACCGCTCCCAGACAAAGGCATAGGCTGCCTGAATCTGTGCCGCGGCCCAGGGCCGGTCTGCGCATGTCGAGCGAGCGCTGGGAGAGGCCGGAGTGGCACAGAGTCAGAAGAAACCGATAGGAAGCCAAAGACATGACCAATCGAGGCCGCAAAGGTACGTACGGATAGCTGGTGGAAAGGCGCATACGATAGGCAGCCTTTTGCGCGGGTTGTGACGCAGGCGCCGAGCGTCGAGTCCGTCGGCGTCGGCGGCATCCAGCAGGCCGTCCAGGTCGCAGCAAAGAGCCCGTCGGGGTCGGGCAGGGCAGGGCTCGGCGCAGGCGACGATGCTCGAGTGCTCTGGTGCACTGGTGCTCGGGTGCTCGAGTGCTCGGGCGGTCGCTGGTCGGCGTCGCGCAGCGTTCTGGCTGAACGGCGCAGGTTGGACGCAGGCGGCAAGCGGCAGGCGGCAGGCGCAGACGATGCCAAGAGCGATGGCGAGCCACGAACGCCGTGGGCGCGCGGACGTCGAGCGAGCAGCCGCTGGCGGGGACGGTCGCGGTGCGGGGTAAGAAGCACTGCAGGCACAAGTCCGAAGTCGTCTCCGCACCACAACCATGGGCGTGCCGCATGCTCTGACCATTGTCGCGCGCCCTCGGTCCGCCTCTAAAACCACCGGCTCTGCTGGTTAACCGCCGCTTCGTTGTGTGTATCCTGGAGCTCCTCGGCCAGCGTGACCTCCGGGCGCCAGTTCTACGCGGCCGCGTGGCTCGCGGGTCTCTACATAGAACGCACATATGAAACTGGCTACTCCAAGAAGTTTGATTCAGAGGTCACGACTTGCAGGGAGCTCGTTCTGCATGCACTCCGCAAAGACCTGCGGCTCGCGCTCACCGTCGACATACCCTATGAGGATGAAGGGGTTAACACTTCGAACTTGGCCGAAATGCTCAGCGTGATCTCTGCTTCCCTGCCAGTGCTGGTGCTTGTTTCCCTTACCGTCCGACGAGTTTTTCGCTGCGCTCAGTCAGCCGGCTCCTCGACTGCGCAGTCTGTTCCTTCGTCCTCCAAGATCTAGTATCACCCATATCACCCAGATATTTTCAGGGCAGGCCCCGCACCTGCTCGAGCTCGGACTTGCATGCTGGTTCACCGGCGCTGGTGCAATTCCCGCCTTCGCCAACGTGGTGCGTTTCCAAGCGGGCTCCTGGGGCGGCGTGGCCACGCTGGAAAAACACGTGCACCTCCCCAACCTCGCGCATCTTTACGTGCCGAGCTCGCCCGACGCGTCCGACCCTCCTCCGCCTGGCGTTGATCTGGCGAGCATGGCGCTCCGTTCGCTGCTTGTCCACGACATCGGTGGTAGCCCCGGAGCGGCCCAACGGTCGCTCCCCGATCCGAAGGTCCCCGTCGCGCACTATGTCGCATTCAAGCCGTGGCTCTTCGACTGGCGTGGCTGGAACAGCGCGGCCGGCGGTAACCTCAGGGTGCACATCACTGCCGGCGCCGAGCCGCTGAGCGTGCGCGTGGTCCCGGCGGACGGATCGTGGTGCCGCAGCTACACCTTCTCCGACGAGTACGACGCCGATATCCCAGTCGGAAAAATGTCCGGTCTGCCCGCGCGTCTCGAGTATCTGCGCCTGCACGCCGATGTGGTCCTGGGGTTCCTGCTCTACGCGGCCGAGTTCCCCGCGCTCCGGCGCGTGCGCGTGGACGTGCACTGCGCTCCTCCCGACGAGCGGTATTTTACAACGACCACCAAGCTGTTCAACAACTCAAGCGCGCGCTATGACCTCGACGACGAGCTCGCCAAGGCGAGCTTCCGCGTGCGCTGCCCCGCGCTCGCCGTCGTCGCGTTCCATCTCCGGCGCCGCGGCGGCCGTGGAAAGCTGGCTATCAGGCTGGACGACGTCGCGTTTCTCTGCCGCGCGCTCACGGAGACGAGACCCGCACTCGAGCTTTGCGGCCTCGACGTTGCACCGCACGAGCGGCCGTACTCGCGCCCGCGCGATGATGATGTGTGCCTGGACGACCTCTTCTCGAGCGTCACTCAGGTTACGCCGGGCGCAGACGCATTTGACAATAATCCTGTGTGGGCTGACATCGACGCGACGCTGGGGTTCAAGTACCTCCGGCAGTCTGTGGCTGCTTAGATGCTCACTCTGTACACACTGGTCTAGATAAAGTGGCTTTTTACTTTGCGTGTTCTACCTGCATCTGCCGTGCCAGGCTGGGGGAGACAGTCGCAAGCGCGGATGCACGTTGGGCTCGCGCTGCATCAAAGTCTGACGTGCCAAGTCCTCGGAGACCGGCGATGGCCGGAGTGGGTTGAGTGCTTCGAAAAACGGACCAGCAGCATAAATCCATAGGTATCATAATGACCTTTAGGGTTTATTCAAAATGGCAGGGGGTGTCCCCGCCCGAAGGCCTATGTACAAAAGAGTTCGGGTAAGAAACGGTTACCTGATGAGCGAGGTGAGGGTGCTGTCGATGTGGATGAAGACGATGCTGAAGGTGGAGACGGGGTGAGTGCTTGGGATATGAGATGATACTGGGCTGGGCTCGACGACGGCGCTGGGCGAGATGGGGCAGCGGGGCTGGAGGTGATAGACGACGATGCTGGAGGTGGAGACGTGTTGATGTTGGCAGCCGCGACGATGGAGGATGGTGACGGCGTGCACGAGCAGAGCAAGTGGGGAAAAGACGAACCAGCTGGGTTCCAACCTGGCCAGCCTTTTATACCCTCTGTGAGCGCTTGGCACGGAACTGCGGCGCAACAGAATGTGATGAGATTGGTAATGCTGCTGGACGGACGCAGGTTTTGCTCGCCCTTCAGACGTGAGACGTCACTAGGCGCTGTTGCAGCGCGACCTGTGCTTTCTCAGTGCTTCTCGCGGCGTGAAGGACGACTACAAGAGCTCGCGGCGTGCCTGCTGAGCGGGCGCCGAGTCACGCGGCATGCATCCCGGCTGATTTGTTGCCACGACTCCGTTGCCGGTTTCCCACGCGAACAGCGTTCCCTCGCGCGTTCTGGACATACTTTGCACTGGCTGCACCCTTTGCATTGCTGTTAGCCTGTTGAACTCGCTGGGGGAAGTGCGCTGCACTGCGCAGACCGTCTACGCCGACTCCCACGGAATCCCGCATAAAGACTTCATCAGATTTGTGATTTGCGTTTCGCGCCACCTCGTAAGATCAAACAGCATATAGGAATCAGCCTTGTATTGCGAAGCTTGATGTAATGTATGTATGCGCTATGTACAAGTCGGGAACACCGAACAACGGAATGCCTCAGCGCGGACAAAGGTATCTGGGTACGAACGATGGGGAGGCCGGACGGTGATTGGGTAGGCAATGGGGATGGGGTAGGCGATGGGGCTATGATGGGGTATGCAATGGGGACGGAGAACGGGGAAATGGGGCGGGGCAGGTTAGAGACCAGTCCCGCGAGGTGAGAATCCCGCTCGAAAGCGCCGGCGGCCTCGACGAGGACCTGAGAGGCCAGGCACGACGAGCCACCCGCGTGGGAACGTCGGGGCCAGCACAGCCGACGAGATGTGTTAGCCGACGAACGGAAAATCGCTGTTGCGCCATGGCAACGGCAGCAACGACGGTCCCGCCGCGTCTGGACGCGTGCATAGACACCCCAAGCTCAGCGACGAGCTGAGAACCGCACGCTGTAGCTCGTCTGCGAGCAGCGGGGTCCGATGGGCGGCAAACAGAAGTTAGAGAGACTCACCGCGTGGGGAGCGCGCCGAAACGAGTCTTGGCTGCGTCGAGACCGAGAGCGAGAGAAAGAGCGCGCAGAACGACCCAGCGGCAATGGGCGTGCATGGCTGGTCCCAGCGGCATCGGGCGATCCGGCACTCGGCGCGCTCGGCCAATGCGCAGAGCGCGTTTGCTGAGATTCACCGAGACGCGTGCCATACCTGGCGATAGGACGAGAGATGAGCGGAGCGCGAGCGGGCAAAGAGCGCAAAAAACTCACCCGGGTCGCTCGTCGCGAGGGTGCCTGAGGTGCATTTGATGTGCGGTGCCTTGCGGCCCCGGACGACGCAGGCATCCCGCGCTGACAACGCGGCGGTACTGAGTCAGTGTTCTCGCAAACAACCAGGGGGACGATGCGCGACTCACCATTTCGATTCGAAGTCGCCGCGCGGGAGAGACGACCGGCGCGGTGGCGCGGACGTGATCAGGTGAATTGCGAATCGCGGCATCTGTTGCGCGCGATCAGCTCAGGCGCGGCGCGACGGAAGAGAGCACTCACGTCGAGGGGGACTCCTCCTCAAGGAGTACAGTTTGGCGGGGGCATCTGTTCGTAAGGTCAAAATTTCGAAAAATTGCCGTAGGAATGCCATTTTGATGGCCAGGGGGCCCCGGTGATTCCGCGCGGCGACGCGGAAACGAGCACTAGGGCGTGCGCGGGATGCAGCCCGTGCACTGTCCGAGCAGCCTGGGAGGCACGGACAAGCCGCGGGCGAGGGACACGAGGAGCAGATCGGTAGGAAGGACTTACCTGAATGCACAGCACCGCGGCCGGGCAGTCGTCGAGCGAACAAGCTCGACGGTATACGCAATGTCCGACCCGTTCTGCGAGCCGATCGTAAGATAGTTGGCCCGGCGGCAACGCGTGGGATTCACCTGCTAATGAGCTGTCCCTGGCGGAATACGGGCGTCTACATGCCGTCCGAGGCGCCGGCAACGAAGGAATGCGGCGGAGAGGGACGAGAACGACCGGTCGTGGGGCATGGTTGCAGCAAGAGGAAAAGATGCGGAAGATGCCGTGGATCCCAGTCGCGCGAGCTTCAATGTCGGAATGATGCTTCCTCACCGTCAACGACGGGGGAAACGGCGAGTAGACAGCGAAAGGGGCTGTCGCGCGCCGTGGGGAGAAATTGAGCACGCGGGAGCCTGCCCACGGTATATGACCAGGTCGCCAACACGGGAAAGTTCCTGGGCCGGGATTTTCGGAAGCACTCTGACGACACAGGCGCATTGGAAATGCATCGTGTGATCCCTGAGAAGATCTCCGAGTGTCTCGTCACGTTTGTGTCAACAGCATTTGCACAGCTTCCCTGAGCTCTCAGGCACAAAAGCATTGACTCGTGCAACAGACCAGGATACTTCACGACCCATGAGACAGAATGCATCGAACGCACATCGTTCTGCCGTTCGGAGGTGTTGTTCTATTCGCAAAAAGTGCGATTGGAGAAAAGGAGAGGTGGACCCTGTGTTCGGCTTTCCGGGGCTAGATCGTTCAGAGAGAAGCCGGGTGATATATTTGCGCTGATGGACGGGCTTCGCGCGATTCAGGCATGCTGCCGCTCGCGCGGCAGACTCAGAGGCGAATCCGCAGAAGGATTCTCAGTGCACGATGCACATGCATAGTGCAGTGGCTTCAGCACGCCAATACTTGCGAGAGAGGGCGTTGAGAGGGCCGAGTCTCGGCGCAGAGACGCTCGGACGAGTCCGGAAGCTCGGACAGTCGGTTTCGAGAGGTTCGCCTTTTCGAACGATTTTGTCTAATTTGAGGTACCAGTATATGCATTACGTAATCAAGTGTCTGGAGAGAGTGATCAGTCGGCGGGGACGGCGCTGCATTGCGAACGAGCGTCGAAATTCCCTCCGCACACGTGCCGGATCGGAGGCGCCGGGCGTGGAAACTCCGCCCCTTGCGAGCGAAACAGGCCAGAACGACTCCGGTGACCTCGGCGCCCGGCGCCCCTCTACGTCACAGGGTGCGCATACATGCCGGCATGCGTCTGGAGCGGTGCATTACGCGAAATTGAAAGAATTGGGCCGTGGGACGAGATCTGCGTAGGCGGCGCGGCAGCGACGCATTTCGCGCGTTGCTTGGTTTCCCGGGCTTCTCTCATTACAAACATCAATCTCCGGTCCATCACGCATCAGATGAGGCAATACAGCGCGTTGCAACGCGACCGCGCCGCGCTGGTGCCTTGGAACGGTTTTCCGCCCTCCGAGGGTATAGGGGTAGCCCCTGGCCACCCCTACGCTGGGAGCTGGCTTACGTAAGCAGGACCCTGACTGATAATGGCGTATGCAAAGTTTCGACTCGGGGGCGCGCTCGGGCGGAGAGCAATGCGGAGCGCGAGCGGGATGGGGTGGCTAAACACCGCAACAGGCACATCTGCGGCTTCGGCCCCGAGACCTCGCGCTTCCCACGCGGTCCCATCGCACGATCAGACGCGCGTCAGCGTCCGCAGTCAGCTGTGCAGGAGAAGATGCGCGCGGCGTGCCGTGCGCGGCTTGCGAGGGTATAAAGGAGGCGCGGAAGCGGGTCAGAGTCCCCCATCGGCCTTCGCCTCTCTTCTCCCCCGTCCTCTCCCGTCTCGTCTCGCCCTCGCTCACCGTCGCCGACGTCAGAGTTGATGCCGTCGCCGCCGAGCTACTCGGTCTTGCGCGCTCTGCGTCCGCCGTCGCTCGGGTTCTGCGCGACTGCTCGCTGCACGCGCCGACCTTGCCGCCGTCCTGCTCGATCGTCTCGGTGAGTCTTCTTCCTTCGACCGCGTCACACGGCTTCCCTAACGCAGTAACATGTCCTTGAACCCCAGATAGGCCGCATCCATCGGCGGTCGAGCTTTCGTTCGCTCGTGCCACGGTAGCCCAATGCAGCAGCATCGTTCGCCCGACGTTCTCCCGCGCGACTCCGGTGAGCACTCGCTATCGACGTCGCCGCTTCCGGATTCGCTGACGCATTGACATACCCAGATTGCCAATCTGTCAGCAGGTGCGTGGATCGACGTCGCGAGAGCGTGACGGTGGACTGACTCGATCGGCAGCGGCAGCAGCAGCACCGACCGACCTCGTCCGACCGTCTGCGTCGACCCACACCGCATGTGCGCTCTCCCACTATCATTACGCGCTTCCTATCGACTAACACTCGTCCAATCCAGCCGCACGCGTCCCACGGCATCCAAGACACAGGCGCTTGGCAGGCTCAACTCGATCGGCACTTGCGCCAGCGACGAGCGTACGTCCCATCGCTGCCACGACCGGTTCCCTACTGACCCACGGCCGTCTGGCAGCTTCTTATGCGTCTGTTGGTGTACAGACGAGAGGGATACGGTCCCCGTGACGGTGAGTTCTTCCGTTCGTCGGTTCCAAGCATGTGCTGACGGCGCACGGCAGCTCGCAAACGGCGTGGGAAGAACGGCAGTGTATTGCGAGCATGTCTAACTATCGGAACGTACGCCCCCGCGCTCGCGCCGCTCGTCCTGCCGATCTGCGCACTCGGCGCGAGGCCTCCGTGACATCTGCTTCGCGGGGAGCGCGAGCGCCCGAGACCCGCAGGGCGTGATTTCACGGGCGCTGGGCGATGCGCGGAGGGCCCTGAGTCGGCTCCCGTGCGCAGAAGCTCGGGATCGTGGGGTGGCGAGCGGCTGATTCCGCGAGTGAGCCGACCGGCGCCTACGAGTCGTCCTGCGCCTCGCGCCACGCATTCCGAGCACGGCTGGCGTGCGAGTGACCTACAGCGCGTCAGAAAATGCGCGCAGAATCGTCCGTGCGACGTCGGACGCACGGTGAGTGTTGATCGGTGCCGTCCGAGCGACCCGGGCTTGTCACCACGGATCCGCGGACGGGGCGCGCGTTCTGACGCGATAGAAAGGATAGGACGTACCTGTGCCTCGTCCTCCTACCGCTGGAGACGCGCGGCTCGCTGTTCCTGTTGCGATCGTGGCCTGTTTGTCCCGGGGGTGATGTCGGCGGTGGCGGCAGCGTTCGGGGGTATGGGTGCGAGTTTGAACGCGCGGGGCGTATGCGGGGGAGCTCATTTGACCGAGATCCGTCGAGATTGGCAGCCGGAGGCGCGCCCTGGTCGCGATCGCAAGGTTTTCGTATCAAAAGCAGTCGCCGTCCGCCGCACAGAGCTCGGCCAGCGTCCTCGTATATACCAATCGATAGCGCGCGAGTCGACGAGTCAGACGCGCCGGCCCGAGAGCGTGTCGGTGCGGTACTGATTGTTCGCGCAGCCTGCCATTGGCGGAAACAAGTAACAACGGTCAGTGAACTTTGTACATTTCGAGTTGTAACACCACTCACGCATTGTACACTCGCAGGCGACTCTCTTCCGCATGTTGTATTCGGGGCGCGAGCCTTCGGCCGAGGTAAGGAGGCTAGTATGTCGGTGAGACCCAAGGTACGCGATCGGCCATGCCACTCACGGACGCGCGTTTAAACCGCTCCCAGACAAAGGCATAGGCTGCCTGAATCTGTGCCGCGGCCCAGGGCCGGTCTGCGCATGTCGAGCGAGCGCTGGGAGAGGCCGGAGTGGCACAGAGTCAGAAGAAACCGATAGGAAGCCAAAGACATGACCAATCGAGGCCGCAAAGGTACGTACGGATAGCTGGTGGAAAGGCGCATACGATAGGCAGCCTTTTGCGCGGGTTGTGACGCAGGCGCCGAGCGTCGAGTCCGTCGGCGTCGGCGGCATCCAGCAGGCCGTCCAGGTCGCAGCAAAGAGCCCGTCGGGGTCGGGCAGGGCAGGGCTCGGCGCAGGCGACGATGCTCGAGTGCTCTGGTGCACTGGTGCTCGGGTGCTCGAGTGCTCGGGCGGTCGCTGGTCGGCGTCGCGCAGCGTTCTGGCTGAACGGCGCAGGTTGGACGCAGGCGGCAAGCGGCAGGCGGCAGGCGCAGACGATGCCAAGAGCGATGGCGAGCCACGAACGCCGTGGGCGCGCGGACGTCGAGCGAGCAGCCGCTGGCGGGGACGGTCGCGGTGCGGGGTAAGAAGCACTGCAGGCACAAGTCCGAAGTCGTCTCCGCACCACAACCATGGGCGTGCCGCATGCTCTGACCATTGTCGCGCGCCCTCGGTCCGCCTCTAAAACCACCGGCTCTGCTGGTTAACCGCCGCTTCGTTGTGTGTATCCTGGAGCTCCTCGGCCAGCGTGACCTCCGGGCGCCAGTTCTACGCGGCCGCGTGGCTCGCGGGTCTCTACATAGAACGCACATATGAAACTGGCTACTCCAAGAAGTTTGATTCAGAGGTCACGACTTGCAGGGAGCTCGTTCTGCATGCACTCCGCAAAGACCTGCGGCTCGCGCTCACCGTCGACATACCCTATGAGGATGAAGGGGTTAACACTTCGAACTTGGCCGAAATGCTCAGCGTGATCTCTGCTTCCCTGCCAGTGCTGGTGCTTGTTTCCCTTACCGTCCGACGAGTTTTTCGCTGCGCTCAGTCAGCCGGCTCCTCGACTGCGCAGTCTGTTCCTTCGTCCTCCAAGATCTAGTATCACCCATATCACCCAGATATTTTCAGGGCAGGCCCCGCACCTGCTCGAGCTCGGACTTGCATGCTGGTTCACCGGCGCTGGTGCAATTCCCGCCTTCGCCAACGTGGTGCGTTTCCAAGCGGGCTCCTGGGGCGGCGTGGCCACGCTGGAAAAACACGTGCACCTCCCCAACCTCGCGCATCTTTACGTGCCGAGCTCGCCCGACGCGTCCGACCCTCCTCCGCCTGGCGTTGATCTGGCGAGCATGGCGCTCCGTTCGCTGCTTGTCCACGACATCGGTGGTAGCCCCGGAGCGGCCCAACGGTCGCTCCCCGATCCGAAGGTCCCCGTCGCGCACTATGTCGCATTCAAGCCGTGGCTCTTCGACTGGCGTGGCTGGAACAGCGCGGCCGGCGGTAACCTCAGGGTGCACATCACTGCCGGCGCCGAGCCGCTGAGCGTGCGCGTGGTCCCGGCGGACGGATCGTGGTGCCGCAGCTACACCTTCTCCGACGAGTACGACGCCGATATCCCAGTCGGAAAAATGTCCGGTCTGCCCGCGCGTCTCGAGTATCTGCGCCTGCACGCCGATGTGGTCCTGGGGTTCCTGCTCTACGCGGCCGAGTTCCCCGCGCTCCGGCGCGTGCGCGTGGACGTGCACTGCGCTCCTCCCGACGAGCGGTATTTTACAACGACCACCAAGCTGTTCAACAACTCAAGCGCGCGCTATGACCTCGACGACGAGCTCGCCAAGGCGAGCTTCCGCGTGCGCTGCCCCGCGCTCGCCGTCGTCGCGTTCCATCTCCGGCGCCGCGGCGGCCGTGGAAAGCTGGCTATCAGGCTGGACGACGTCGCGTTTCTCTGCCGCGCGCTCACGGAGACGAGACCCGCACTCGAGCTTTGCGGCCTCGACGTTGCACCGCACGAGCGGCCGTACTCGCGCCCGCGCGATGATGATGTGTGCCTGGACGACCTCTTCTCGAGCGTCACTCAGGTTACGCCGGGCGCAGACGCATTTGACAATAATCCTGTGTGGGCTGACATCGACGCGACGCTGGGGTTCAAGTACCTCCGGCAGTCTGTGGCTGCTTAGATGCTCACTCTGTACACACTGGTCTAGATAAAGTGGCTTTTTACTTTGCGTGTTCTACCTGCATCTGCCGTGCCAGGCTGGGGGAGACAGTCGCAAGCGCGGATGCACGTTGGGCTCGCGCTGCATCAAAGTCTGACGTGCCAAGTCCTCGGAGACCGGCGATGGCCGGAGTGGGTTGAGTGCTTCGAAAAACGGACCAGCAGCATAAATCCATAGGTATCATAATGACCTTTAGGGTTTATTCAAAATGGCAGGGGGTGTCCCCGCCCGAAGGCCTATGTACAAAAGAGTTCGGGTAAGAAACGGTTACCTGATGAGCGAGGTGAGGGTGCTGTCGATGTGGATGAAGACGATGCTGAAGGTGGAGACGGGGTGAGTGCTTGGGATATGAGATGATACTGGGCTGGGCTCGACGACGGCGCTGGGCGAGATGGGGCAGCGGGGCTGGAGGTGATAGACGACGATGCTGGAGGTGGAGACGTGTTGATGTTGGCAGCCGCGACGATGGAGGATGGTGACGGCGTGCACGAGCAGAGCAAGTGGGGAAAAGACGAACCAGCTGGGTTCCAACCTGGCCAGCCTTTTATACCCTCTGTGAGCGCTTGGCACGGAACTGCGGCGCAACAGAATGTGATGAGATTGGTAATGCTGCTGGACGGACGCAGGTTTTGCTCGCCCTTCAGACGTGAGACGTCACTAGGCGCTGTTGCAGCGCGACCTGTGCTTTCTCAGTGCTTCTCGCGGCGTGAAGGACGACTACAAGAGCTCGCGGCGTGCCTGCTGAGCGGGCGCCGAGTCACGCGGCATGCATCCCGGCTGATTTGTTGCCACGACTCCGTTGCCGGTTTCCCACGCGAACAGCGTTCCCTCGCGCGTTCTGGACATACTTTGCACTGGCTGCACCCTTTGCATTGCTGTTAGCCTGTTGAACTCGCTGGGGGAAGTGCGCTGCACTGCGCAGACCGTCTACGCCGACTCCCACGGAATCCCGCATAAAGACTTCATCAGATTTGTGATTTGCGTTTCGCGCCACCTCGTAAGATCAAACAGCATATAGGAATCAGCCTTGTATTGCGAAGCTTGATGTAATGTATGTATGCGCTATGTACAAGTCGGGAACACCGAACAACGGAATGCCTCAGCGCGGACAAAGGTATCTGGGTACGAACGATGGGGAGGCCGGACGGTGATTGGGTAGGCAATGGGGATGGGGTAGGCGATGGGGCTATGATGGGGTATGCAATGGGGACGGAGAACGGGGAAATGGGGCGGGGCAGGTTAGAGACCAGTCCCGCGAGGTGAGAATCCCGCTCGAAAGCGCCGGCGGCCTCGACGAGGACCTGAGAGGCCAGGCACGACGAGCCACCCGCGTGGGAACGTCGGGGCCAGCACAGCCGACGAGATGTGTTAGCCGACGAACGGAAAATCGCTGTTGCGCCATGGCAACGGCAGCAACGACGGTCCCGCCGCGTCTGGACGCGTGCATAGACACCCCAAGCTCAGCGACGAGCTGAGAACCGCACGCTGTAGCTCGTCTGCGAGCAGCGGGGTCCGATGGGCGGCAAACAGAAGTTAGAGAGACTCACCGCGTGGGGAGCGCGCCGAAACGAGTCTTGGCTGCGTCGAGACCGAGAGCGAGAGAAAGAGCGCGCAGAACGACCCAGCGGCAATGGGCGTGCATGGCTGGTCCCAGCGGCATCGGGCGATCCGGCACTCGGCGCGCTCGGCCAATGCGCAGAGCGCGTTTGCTGAGATTCACCGAGACGCGTGCCATACCTGGCGATAGGACGAGAGATGAGCGGAGCGCGAGCGGGCAAAGAGCGCAAAAAACTCACCCGGGTCGCTCGTCGCGAGGGTGCCTGAGGTGCATTTGATGTGCGGTGCCTTGCGGCCCCGGACGACGCAGGCATCCCGCGCTGACAACGCGGCGGTACTGAGTCAGTGTTCTCGCAAACAACCAGGGGGACGATGCGCGACTCACCATTTCGATTCGAAGTCGCCGCGCGGGAGAGACGACCGGCGCGGTGGCGCGGACGTGATCAGGTGAATTGCGAATCGCGGCATCTGTTGCGCGCGATCAGCTCAGGCGCGGCGCGACGGAAGAGAGCACTCACGTCGAGGGGGACTCCTCCTCAAGGAGTACAGTTTGGCGGGGGCATCTGTTCGTAAGGTCAAAATTTCGAAAAATTGCCGTAGGAATGCCATTTTGATGGCCAGGGGGCCCCGGTGATTCCGCGCGGCGACGCGGAAACGAGCACTAGGGCGTGCGCGGGATGCAGCCCGTGCACTGTCCGAGCAGCCTGGGAGGCACGGACAAGCCGCGGGCGAGGGACACGAGGAGCAGATCGGTAGGAAGGACTTACCTGAATGCACAGCACCGCGGCCGGGCAGTCGTCGAGCGAACAAGCTCGACGGTATACGCAATGTCCGACCCGTTCTGCGAGCCGATCGTAAGATAGTTGGCCCGGCGGCAACGCGTGGGATTCACCTGCTAATGAGCTGTCCCTGGCGGAATACGGGCGTCTACATGCCGTCCGAGGCGCCGGCAACGAAGGAATGCGGCGGAGAGGGACGAGAACGACCGGTCGTGGGGCATGGTTGCAGCAAGAGGAAAAGATGCGGAAGATGCCGTGGATCCCAGTCGCGCGAGCTTCAATGTCGGAATGATGCTTCCTCACCGTCAACGACGGGGGAAACGGCGAGTAGACAGCGAAAGGGGCTGTCGCGCGCCGTGGGGAGAAATTGAGCACGCGGGAGCCTGCCCACGGTATATGACCAGGTCGCCAACACGGGAAAGTTCCTGGGCCGGGATTTTCGGAAGCACTCTGACGACACAGGCGCATTGGAAATGCATCGTGTGATCCCTGAGAAGATCTCCGAGTGTCTCGTCACGTTTGTGTCAACAGCATTTGCACAGCTTCCCTGAGCTCTCAGGCACAAAAGCATTGACTCGTGCAACAGACCAGGATACTTCACGACCCATGAGACAGAATGCATCGAACGCACATCGTTCTGCCGTTCGGAGGTGTTGTTCTATTCGCAAAAAGTGCGATTGGAGAAAAGGAGAGGTGGACCCTGTGTTCGGCTTTCCGGGGCTAGATCGTTCAGAGAGAAGCCGGGTGATATATTTGCGCTGATGGACGGGCTTCGCGCGATTCAGGCATGCTGCCGCTCGCGCGGCAGACTCAGAGGCGAATCCGCAGAAGGATTCTCAGTGCACGATGCACATGCATAGTGCAGTGGCTTCAGCACGCCAATACTTGCGAGAGAGGGCGTTGAGAGGGCCGAGTCTCGGCGCAGAGACGCTCGGACGAGTCCGGAAGCTCGGACAGTCGGTTTCGAGAGGTTCGCCTTTTCGAACGATTTTGTCTAATTTGAGGTACCAGTATATGCATTACGTAATCAAGTGTCTGGAGAGAGTGATCAGTCGGCGGGGACGGCGCTGCATTGCGAACGAGCGTCGAAATTCCCTCCGCACACGTGCCGGATCGGAGGCGCCGGGCGTGGAAACTCCGCCCCTTGCGAGCGAAACAGGCCAGAACGACTCCGGTGACCTCGGCGCCCGGCGCCCCTCTACGTCACAGGGTGCGCATACATGCCGGCATGCGTCTGGAGCGGTGCATTACGCGAAATTGAAAGAATTGGGCCGTGGGACGAGATCTGCGTAGGCGGCGCGGCAGCGACGCATTTCGCGCGTTGCTTGGTTTCCCGGGCTTCTCTCATTACAAACATCAATCTCCGGTCCATCACGCATCAGATGAGGCAATACAGCGCGTTGCAACGCGACCGCGCCGCGCTGGTGCCTTGGAACGGTTTTCCGCCCTCCGAGGGTATAGGGGTAGCCCCTGGCCACCCCTACGCTGGGAGCTGGCTTACGTAAGCAGGACCCTGACTGATAATGGCGTATGCAAAGTTTCGACTCGGGGGCGCGCTCGGGCGGAGAGCAATGCGGAGCGCGAGCGGGATGGGGTGGCTAAACACCGCAACAGGCACATCTGCGGCTTCGGCCCCGAGACCTCGCGCTTCCCACGCGGTCCCATCGCACGATCAGACGCGCGTCAGCGTCCGCAGTCAGCTGTGCAGGAGAAGATGCGCGCGGCGTGCCGTGCGCGGCTTGCGAGGGTATAAAGGAGGCGCGGAAGCGGGTCAGAGTCCCCCATCGGCCTTCGCCTCTCTTCTCCCCCGTCCTCTCCCGTCTCGTCTCGCCCTCGCTCACCGTCGCCGACGTCAGAGTTGATGCCGTCGCCGCCGAGCTACTCGGTCTTGCGCGCTCTGCGTCCGCCGTCGCTCGGGTTCTGCGCGACTGCTCGCTGCACGCGCCGACCTTGCCGCCGTCCTGCTCGATCGTCTCGGTGAGTCTTCTTCCTTCGACCGCGTCACACGGCTTCCCTAACGCAGTAACATGTCCTTGAACCCCAGATAGGCCGCATCCATCGGCGGTCGAGCTTTCGTTCGCTCGTGCCACGGTAGCCCAATGCAGCAGCATCGTTCGCCCGACGTTCTCCCGCGCGACTCCGGTGAGCACTCGCTATCGACGTCGCCGCTTCCGGATTCGCTGACGCATTGACATACCCAGATTGCCAATCTGTCAGCAGGTGCGTGGATCGACGTCGCGAGAGCGTGACGGTGGACTGACTCGATCGGCAGCGGCAGCAGCAGCACCGACCGACCTCGTCCGACCGTCTGCGTCGACCCACACCGCATGTGCGCTCTCCCACTATCATTACGCGCTTCCTATCGACTAACACTCGTCCAATCCAGCCGCACGCGTCCCACGGCATCCAAGACACAGGCGCTTGGCAGGCTCAACTCGATCGGCACTTGCGCCAGCGACGAGCGTACGTCCCATCGCTGCCACGACCGGTTCCCTACTGACCCACGGCCGTCTGGCAGCTTCTTATGCGTCTGTTGGTGTACAGACGAGAGGGATACGGTCCCCGTGACGGTGAGTTCTTCCGTTCGTCGGTTCCAAGCATGTGCTGACGGCGCACGGCAGCTCGCAAACGGCGTGGGAAGAACGGCAGTGTATTGCGAGCATGTCTAACTATCGGAACGTACGCCCCCGCGCTCGCGCCGCTCGTCCTGCCGATCTGCGCACTCGGCGCGAGGCCTCCGTGACATCTGCTTCGCGGGGAGCGCGAGCGCCCGAGACCCGCAGGGCGTGATTTCACGGGCGCTGGGCGATGCGCGGAGGGCCCTGAGTCGGCTCCCGTGCGCAGAAGCTCGGGATCGTGGGGTGGCGAGCGGCTGATTCCGCGAGTGAGCCGACCGGCGCCTACGAGTCGTCCTGCGCCTCGCGCCACGCATTCCGAGCACGGCTGGCGTGCGAGTGACCTACAGCGCGTCAGAAAATGCGCGCAGAATCGTCCGTGCGACGTCGGACGCACGGTGAGTGTTGATCGGTGCCGTCCGAGCGACCCGGGCTTGTCACCACGGATCCGCGGACGGGGCGCGCGTTCTGACGCGATAGAAAGGATAGGACGTACCTGTGCCTCGTCCTCCTACCGCTGGAGACGCGCGGCTCGCTGTTCCTGTTGCGATCGTGGCCTGTTTGTCCCGGGGGTGATGTCGGCGGTGGCGGCAGCGTTCGGGGGTATGGGTGCGAGTTTGAACGCGCGGGGCGTATGCGGGGGAGCTCATTTGACCGAGATCCGTCGAGATTGGCAGCCGGAGGCGCGCCCTGGTCGCGATCGCAAGGTTTTCGTATCAAAAGCAGTCGCCGTCCGCCGCACAGAGCTCGGCCAGCGTCCTCGTATATACCAATCGATAGCGCGCGAGTCGACGAGTCAGACGCGCCGGCCCGAGAGCGTGTCGGTGCGGTACTGATTGTTCGCGCAGCCTGCCATTGGCGGAAACAAGTAACAACGGTCAGTGAACTTTGTACATTTCGAGTTGTAACACCACTCACGCATTGTACACTCGCAGGCGACTCTCTTCCGCATGTTGTATTCGGGGCGCGAGCCTTCGGCCGAGGTAAGGAGGCTAGTATGTCGGTGAGACCCAAGGTACGCGATCGGCCATGCCACTCACGGACGCGCGTTTAAACCGCTCCCAGACAAAGGCATAGGCTGCCTGAATCTGTGCCGCGGCCCAGGGCCGGTCTGCGCATGTCGAGCGAGCGCTGGGAGAGGCCGGAGTGGCACAGAGTCAGAAGAAACCGATAGGAAGCCAAAGACATGACCAATCGAGGCCGCAAAGGTACGTACGGATAGCTGGTGGAAAGGCGCATACGATAGGCAGCCTTTTGCGCGGGTTGTGACGCAGGCGCCGAGCGTCGAGTCCGTCGGCGTCGGCGGCATCCAGCAGGCCGTCCAGGTCGCAGCAAAGAGCCCGTCGGGGTCGGGCAGGGCAGGGCTCGGCGCAGGCGACGATGCTCGAGTGCTCTGGTGCACTGGTGCTCGGGTGCTCGAGTGCTCGGGCGGTCGCTGGTCGGCGTCGCGCAGCGTTCTGGCTGAACGGCGCAGGTTGGACGCAGGCGGCAAGCGGCAGGCGGCAGGCGCAGACGATGCCAAGAGCGATGGCGAGCCACGAACGCCGTGGGCGCGCGGACGTCGAGCGAGCAGCCGCTGGCGGGGACGGTCGCGGTGCGGGGTAAGAAGCACTGCAGGCACAAGTCCGAAGTCGTCTCCGCACCACAACCATGGGCGTGCCGCATGCTCTGACCATTGTCGCGCGCCCTCGGTCCGCCTCTAAAACCACCGGCTCTGCTGGTTAACCGCCGCTTCGTTGTGTGTATCCTGGAGCTCCTCGGCCAGCGTGACCTCCGGGCGCCAGTTCTACGCGGCCGCGTGGCTCGCGGGTCTCTACATAGAACGCACATATGAAACTGGCTACTCCAAGAAGTTTGATTCAGAGGTCACGACTTGCAGGGAGCTCGTTCTGCATGCACTCCGCAAAGACCTGCGGCTCGCGCTCACCGTCGACATACCCTATGAGGATGAAGGGGTTAACACTTCGAACTTGGCCGAAATGCTCAGCGTGATCTCTGCTTCCCTGCCAGTGCTGGTGCTTGTTTCCCTTACCGTCCGACGAGTTTTTCGCTGCGCTCAGTCAGCCGGCTCCTCGACTGCGCAGTCTGTTCCTTCGTCCTCCAAGATCTAGTATCACCCATATCACCCAGATATTTTCAGGGCAGGCCCCGCACCTGCTCGAGCTCGGACTTGCATGCTGGTTCACCGGCGCTGGTGCAATTCCCGCCTTCGCCAACGTGGTGCGTTTCCAAGCGGGCTCCTGGGGCGGCGTGGCCACGCTGGAAAAACACGTGCACCTCCCCAACCTCGCGCATCTTTACGTGCCGAGCTCGCCCGACGCGTCCGACCCTCCTCCGCCTGGCGTTGATCTGGCGAGCATGGCGCTCCGTTCGCTGCTTGTCCACGACATCGGTGGTAGCCCCGGAGCGGCCCAACGGTCGCTCCCCGATCCGAAGGTCCCCGTCGCGCACTATGTCGCATTCAAGCCGTGGCTCTTCGACTGGCGTGGCTGGAACAGCGCGGCCGGCGGTAACCTCAGGGTGCACATCACTGCCGGCGCCGAGCCGCTGAGCGTGCGCGTGGTCCCGGCGGACGGATCGTGGTGCCGCAGCTACACCTTCTCCGACGAGTACGACGCCGATATCCCAGTCGGAAAAATGTCCGGTCTGCCCGCGCGTCTCGAGTATCTGCGCCTGCACGCCGATGTGGTCCTGGGGTTCCTGCTCTACGCGGCCGAGTTCCCCGCGCTCCGGCGCGTGCGCGTGGACGTGCACTGCGCTCCTCCCGACGAGCGGTATTTTACAACGACCACCAAGCTGTTCAACAACTCAAGCGCGCGCTATGACCTCGACGACGAGCTCGCCAAGGCGAGCTTCCGCGTGCGCTGCCCCGCGCTCGCCGTCGTCGCGTTCCATCTCCGGCGCCGCGGCGGCCGTGGGAAGCTGGCCGTCAGGCTGGAAGACGTCGCGTTTCTCTGCCGCGCGCTCACGGAGACGAAGCCCGCACTCGAGCTTTGCGGCCTCGACGTTGCACCGCACGAGCGGTCGTACTCGGGCCCGTTCGATGATGTGGGCCTGGACGACCTCTTCTCGAGCGTCACTCGGGTTACGCCAGGCGCAGACGCATTTGACAATAATCCTGTGTGGGCTGACATCGACGCGACGCTGGGGTTCAAGTACCTCCGGCAGTCTGTGGCTGCTTAGATGCTCACTCTGTACACACTGGTCTAGATAAAGTGGCTTTTTACTTTGCGTGTTCTACCTGCATCTGCCGTGCCAGGCTGGGGGAGACAGTCGCAAGCGCGGATGCACGTTGGGCTCGCGCTGCATCAAAGTCTGACGTGCCAAGTCCTCGGAGACCGGCGATGGCCGGAGTGGGTTGAGTGCTTCGAAAAACGGACCAGCAGCATAAATCCATAGGTATCATAATGACCTTTAGGGTTTATTCAAAATGGCAGGGGGTGTCCCCGCCCGAAGGCCTATGTACAAAAGAGTTCGGGTAAGAAACGGTTACCTGATGAGCGAGGTGAGGGTGCTGTCGATGTGGATGAAGACGATGCTGAAGGTGGAGACGGGGTGAGTGCTTGGGATATGAGATGATACTGGGCTGGGCTCGACGACGGCGCTGGGCGAGATGGGGCAGCGGGGCTGGAGGTGATAGACGACGATGCTGGAGGTGGAGACGTGTTGATGTTGGCAGCCGCGACGATGGAGGATGGTGACGGCGTGCACGAGCAGAGCAAGTGGGGAAAAGACGAACCAGCTGGGTTCCAACCTGGCCAGCCTTTTATACCCTCTGTGAGCGCTTGGCACGGAACTGCGGCGCAACAGAATGTGATGAGATTGGTAATGCTGCTGGACGGACGCAGGTTTTGCTCGCCCTTCAGACGTGAGACGCCACTAGGCGCTGTTGCAGCGCGACCTGAGCATTCTCAGTGCTTCTCGCGGCATGAAGGACGACTACAAGAGCTCGCGACGTGCCTGCTGAGCGGGCGCCGAGTCACGCGGCATGCATCCCGGCTGATTTGTTGCCACGACTCCGTTGCCGGGTTCCCACGCGAACAGCGTTCCCTCGCGCGTTCTGGACATACTTTGCACTGGCTGTACCCTTTGCATTGCTTTCAGCCTGTTGAACTCGCTGGAGGAAGTGCGCTGCACTGCGCAGACCGTCTACGCCGACTCCCACGGAATCCCGCATAAAGACTTCATCAGATTTGTGATTTGCGTTTCGCGCCACCTCGTAAGATCAAACAGCATATGGGAATCAGCCTTGTATTGCGAAGCTTGATGTAATGTATGTATGCGCTATGTACAAGTCGTGAACACCGAACAGCTGAATGCCTCAGTTGGGGAAGCCGTACGGTGATGGGGTAGGCAATGGGGATGGGGTAGGAGATGGGGCTATGATGGGGTATGCAATGGGGACGGAGAACAGTGAAATTGGGCGGGGCAGGTTAGAGATCGGTCCCGCGAGGCAAGAATCTCGCTCGAAAGCGTCGGCGGGCTCGAGGCAGACTTGGGAGACTAGGCAGGACGAGCCACCCGCGTGGGAACGTCGGGGCCAGCACAGCCGACGAGATGTGTTAGCCGACGAACGGAAAATCGCTGTTGCGCCATGGCAACGGCAGCGACGACGGTCTCGCCGCGTCTGGACGCGTGCATAGACACCCCAAGCTCAGCGACGAGAGGAGAGCCGCACGCTGCAGCTCGTCTGCGAGCAGCGGGGTCCGATGGGCGGCAAACAGAAGTTAGAGAGACTCACCGCATGGGGAGCGCGCCGAAACGACTCTTGGCTGCGTGGAGACCGAGAGCGAGAGAAAGAGCGTGCAGAACGACCCAGCGGCAATGGGCGTGCATGACTGGTCCCAGCGGCATCGGGCGATCCGGCACTCGGCGCGCTCGGCCACTGCGCAGAGCGCGTTTGCTGAGATTCACCGAGACGCGTGCCATACCTGGCGATAGGACGAGAGATGAGCGGAGCGCGAGCGGGCAAAGAGCGCAAAAAACTCACCCGGGTCGCTCGTCGCGAGGGTGCCTGAGGTGCATTTGATGTGCGGTGCCTTGCGGCCCCGGACGACGCAGGCATCCCGCGCTGACAACGCGGCGGTACTGAGTCAGTGTTCTCGCAAACAACCAGGGGGACGATGCGCGACTCACCATTTCGATTCGAAGTCGCCGCGCGGGAGAGACGACCGGCGCGGTGGCGCGGACGTGATCAGGTGAATTGCGAATCGCGGCATCTGTTGCGCGCGATCAGCTCAGGCGCGGCGCGACGGAAGAGAGCACTCACGTCGAGGGGGACTCCTCCTCAAGGAGTACAGTTTGGCGGGGGCATCTGTTCGTAAGGTCAAAATTTCGAAAAATTGCCGTAGGAATGCCATTTTGATGGCCAGGGGGCCCCGGTGATTCCGCGCGGCGACGCGGAAACGAGCACTAGGGCGTGCGCGGGATGCAGCCCGTGCACTGTCCGAGCAGCCTGGGAGGCACGGACAAGCCGCGGGCGAGGGACACGAGGAGCAGATCGGTAGGAAGGACTTACCTGAATGCACAGCACCGCGGCCGGGCAGTCGTCGAGCGAACAAGCTCGACGGTATACGCAATGTCCGACCCGTTCTGCGAGCCGATCGTAAGATAGTTGGCCCGGCGGCAACGCGTGGGATTCACCTGCTAATGAGCTGTCCCTGGCGGAATACGGGCGTCTACATGCCGTCCGAGGCGCCGGCAACGAAGGAATGCGGCGGAGAGGGACGAGAACGACCGGTCGTGGGGCATGGTTGCAGCAAGAGGAAAAGATGCGGAAGATGCCGTGGATCCCAGTCGCGCGAGCTTCAATGTCGGAATGATGCTTCCTCACCGTCAACGACGGGGGAAACGGCGAGTAGACAGCGAAAGGGGCTGTCGCGCGCCGTGGGGAGAAATTGAGCACGCGGGAGCCTGCCCACGGTATATGACCAGGTCGCCAACACGGGAAAGTTCCTGGGCCGGGATTTTCGGAAGCACTCTGACGACACAGGCGCATTGGAAATGCATCGTGTGATCCCTGAGAAGATCTCCGAGTGTCTCGTCACGTTTGTGTCAACAGCATTTGCACAGCTTCCCTGAGCTCTCAGGCACAAAAGCATTGACTCGTGCAACAGACCAGGATACTTCACGACCCATGAGACAGAATGCATCGAACGCACATCGTTCTGCCGTTCGGAGGTGTTGTTCTATTCGCAAAAAGTGCGATTGGAGAAAAGGAGAGGTGGACCCTGTGTTCGGCTTTCCGGGGCTAGATCGTTCAGAGAGAAGCCGGGTGATATATTTGCGCTGATGGACGGGCTTCGCGCGATTCAGGCATGCTGCCGCTCGCGCGGCAGACTCAGAGGCGAATCCGCAGAAGGATTCTCAGTGCACGATGCACATGCATAGTGCAGTGGCTTCAGCACGCCAATACTTGCGAGAGAGGGCGTTGAGAGGGCCGAGTCTCGGCGCAGAGACGCTCGGACGAGTCCGGAAGCTCGGACAGTCGGTTTCGAGAGGTTCGCCTTTTCGAACGATTTTGTCTAATTTGAGGTACCAGTATATGCATTACGTAATCAAGTGTCTGGAGAGAGTGATCAGTCGGCGGGGACGGCGCTGCATTGCGAACGAGCGTCGAAATTCCCTCCGCACACGTGCCGGATCGGAGGCGCCGGGCGTGGAAACTCCGCCCCTTGCGAGCGAAACAGGCCAGAACGACTCCGGTGACCTCGGCGCCCGGCGCCCCTCTACGTCACAGGGTGCGCATACATGCCGGCATGCGTCTGGAGCGGTGCATTACGCGAAATTGAAAGAATTGGGCCGTGGGACGAGATCTGCGTAGGCGGCGCGGCAGCGACGCATTTCGCGCGTTGCTTGGTTTCCCGGGCTTCTCTCATTACAAACATCAATCTCCGGTCCATCACGCATCAGATGAGGCAATACAGCGCGTTGCAACGCGACCGCGCCGCGCTGGTGCCTTGGAACGGTTTTCCGCCCTCCGAGGGTATAGGGGTAGCCCCTGGCCACCCCTACGCTGGGAGCTGGCTTACGTAAGCAGGACCCTGACTGATAATGGCGTATGCAAAGTTTCGACTCGGGGGCGCGCTCGGGCGGAGAGCAATGCGGAGCGCGAGCGGGATGGGGTGGCTAAACACCGCAACAGGCACATCTGCGGCTTCGGCCCCGAGACCTCGCGCTTCCCACGCGGTCCCATCGCACGATCAGACGCGCGTCAGCGTCCGCAGTCAGCTGTGCAGGAGAAGATGCGCGCGGCGTGCCGTGCGCGGCTTGCGAGGGTATAAAGGAGGCGCGGAAGCGGGTCAGAGTCCCCCATCGGCCTTCGCCTCTCTTCTCCCCCGTCCTCTCCCGTCTCGTCTCGCCCTCGCTCACCGTCGCCGACGTCAGAGTTGATGCCGTCGCCGCCGAGCTACTCGGTCTTGCGCGCTCTGCGTCCGCCGTCGCTCGGGTTCTGCGCGACTGCTCGCTGCACGCGCCGACCTTGCCGCCGTCCTGCTCGATCGTCTCGGTGAGTCTTCTTCCTTCGACCGCGTCACACGGCTTCCCTAACGCAGTAACATGTCCTTGAACCCCAGATAGGCCGCATCCATCGGCGGTCGAGCTTTCGTTCGCTCGTGCCACGGTAGCCCAATGCAGCAGCATCGTTCGCCCGACGTTCTCCCGCGCGACTCCGGTGAGCACTCGCTATCGACGTCGCCGCTTCCGGATTCGCTGACGCATTGACATACCCAGATTGCCAATCTGTCAGCAGGTGCGTGGATCGACGTCGCGAGAGCGTGACGGTGGACTGACTCGATCGGCAGCGGCAGCAGCAGCACCGACCGACCTCGTCCGACCGTCTGCGTCGACCCACACCGCATGTGCGCTCTCCCACTATCATTACGCGCTTCCTATCGACTAACACTCGTCCAATCCAGCCGCACGCGTCCCACGGCATCCAAGACACAGGCGCTTGGCAGGCTCAACTCGATCGGCACTTGCGCCAGCGACGAGCGTACGTCCCATCGCTGCCACGACCGGTTCCCTACTGACCCACGGCCGTCTGGCAGCTTCTTATGCGTCTGTTGGTGTACAGACGAGAGGGATACGGTCCCCGTGACGGTGAGTTCTTCCGTTCGTCGGTTCCAAGCATGTGCTGACGGCGCACGGCAGCTCGCAAACGGCGTGGGAAGAACGGCAGTGTATTGCGAGCATGTCTAACTATCGGAACGTACGCCCCCGCGCTCGCGCCGCTCGTCCTGCCGATCTGCGCACTCGGCGCGAGGCCTCCGTGACATCTGCTTCGCGGGGAGCGCGAGCGCCCGAGACCCGCAGGGCGTGATTTCACGGGCGCTGGGCGATGCGCGGAGGGCCCTGAGTCGGCTCCCGTGCGCAGAAGCTCGGGATCGTGGGGTGGCGAGCGGCTGATTCCGCGAGTGAGCCGACCGGCGCCTACGAGTCGTCCTGCGCCTCGCGCCACGCATTCCGAGCACGGCTGGCGTGCGAGTGACCTACAGCGCGTCAGAAAATGCGCGCAGAATCGTCCGTGCGACGTCGGACGCACGGTGAGTGTTGATCGGTGCCGTCCGAGCGACCCGGGCTTGTCACCACGGATCCGCGGACGGGGCGCGCGTTCTGACGCGATAGAAAGGATAGGACGTACCTGTGCCTCGTCCTCCTACCGCTGGAGACGCGCGGCTCGCTGTTCCTGTTGCGATCGTGGCCTGTTTGTCCCGGGGGTGATGTCGGCGGTGGCGGCAGCGTTCGGGGGTATGGGTGCGAGTTTGAACGCGCGGGGCGTATGCGGGGGAGCTCATTTGACCGAGATCCGTCGAGATTGGCAGCCGGAGGCGCGCCCTGGTCGCGATCGCAAGGTTTTCGTATCAAAAGCAGTCGCCGTCCGCCGCACAGAGCTCGGCCAGCGTCCTCGTATATACCAATCGATAGCGCGCGAGTCGACGAGTCAGACGCGCCGGCCCGAGAGCGTGTCGGTGCGGTACTGATTGTTCGCGCAGCCTGCCATTGGCGGAAACAAGTAACAACGGTCAGTGAACTTTGTACATTTCGAGTTGTAACACCACTCACGCATTGTACACTCGCAGGCGACTCTCTTCCGCATGTTGTATTCGGGGCGCGAGCCTTCGGCCGAGGTAAGGAGGCTAGTATGTCGGTGAGACCCAAGGTACGCGATCGGCCATGCCACTCACGGACGCGCGTTTAAACCGCTCCCAGACAAAGGCATAGGCTGCCTGAATCTGTGCCGCGGCCCAGGGCCGGTCTGCGCATGTCGAGCGAGCGCTGGGAGAGGCCGGAGTGGCACAGAGTCAGAAGAAACCGATAGGAAGCCAAAGACATGACCAATCGAGGCCGCAAAGGTACGTACGGATAGCTGGTGGAAAGGCGCATACGATAGGCAGCCTTTTGCGCGGGTTGTGACGCAGGCGCCGAGCGTCGAGTCCGTCGGCGTCGGCGGCATCCAGCAGGCCGTCCAGGTCGCAGCAAAGAGCCCGTCGGGGTCGGGCAGGGCAGGGCTCGGCGCAGGCGACGATGCTCGAGTGCTCTGGTGCACTGGTGCTCGGGTGCTCGAGTGCTCGGGCGGTCGCTGGTCGGCGTCGCGCAGCGTTCTGGCTGAACGGCGCAGGTTGGACGCAGGCGGCAAGCGGCAGGCGGCAGGCGCAGACGATGCCAAGAGCGATGGCGAGCCACGAACGCCGTGGGCGCGCGGACGTCGAGCGAGCAGCCGCTGGCGGGGACGGTCGCGGTGCGGGGTAAGAAGCACTGCAGGCACAAGTCCGAAGTCGTCTCCGCACCACAACCATGGGCGTGCCGCATGCTCTGACCATTGTCGCGCGCCCTCGGTCCGCCTCTAAAACCACCGGCTCTGCTGGTTAACCGCCGCTTCGTTGTGTGTATCCTGGAGCTCCTCGGCCAGCGTGACCTCCGGGCGCCAGTTCTACGCGGCCGCGTGGCTCGCGGGTCTCTACATAGAACGCACATATGAAACTGGCTACTCCAAGAAGTTTGATTCAGAGGTCACGACTTGCAGGGAGCTCGTTCTGCATGCACTCCGCAAAGACCTGCGGCTCGCGCTCACCGTCGACATACCCTATGAGGATGAAGGGGTTAACACTTCGAACTTGGCCGAAATGCTCAGCGTGATCTCTGCTTCCCTGCCAGTGCTGGTGCTTGTTTCCCTTACCGTCCGACGAGTTTTTCGCTGCGCTCAGTCAGCCGGCTCCTCGACTGCGCAGTCTGTTCCTTCGTCCTCCAAGATCTAGTATCACCCATATCACCCAGATATTTTCAGGGCAGGCCCCGCACCTGCTCGAGCTCGGACTTGCATGCTGGTTCACCGGCGCTGGTGCAATTCCCGCCTTCGCCAACGTGGTGCGTTTCCAAGCGGGCTCCTGGGGCGGCGTGGCCACGCTGGAAAAACACGTGCACCTCCCCAACCTCGCGCATCTTTACGTGCCGAGCTCGCCCGACGCGTCCGACCCTCCTCCGCCTGGCGTTGATCTGGCGAGCATGGCGCTCCGTTCGCTGCTTGTCCACGACATCGGTGGTAGCCCCGGAGCGGCCCAACGGTCGCTCCCCGATCCGAAGGTCCCCGTCGCGCACTATGTCGCATTCAAGCCGTGGCTCTTCGACTGGCGTGGCTGGAACAGCGCGGCCGGCGGTAACCTCAGGGTGCACATCACTGCCGGCGCCGAGCCGCTGAGCGTGCGCGTGGTCCCGGCGGACGGATCGTGGTGCCGCAGCTACACCTTCTCCGACGAGTACGACACCGATATCCCAGTCGGAAAAATGTCCGGTCTGCCCGCGCGTCTCGAGTATCTGCGCCTGCACGACGACGCGGTCCTGGGGTTCCTGCTCTACGCGGCCGAGTTCCCCGCGCTCCGGCGCGTGCGCGTGGACGTGGACTGCGCTCCTCCCGACGAGCGGTATTTTACGACGACCACCAAGCTGTTCAACAACTCAAGCGCGCGCTATGACCTCGACGACGAGCTGGCCGAGGCGAGCTTCCGCGTGCGCTGCCCCGCACTAGCCGTCGTCGCGTTCCACCTGCGGCGCCGCGGCGGCCGTGGGAAGCTGGCCGTCAGGCTGGAAGACGTCGCGTTTCTCTGCCGCGCGCTCACGGAGACGAAGCCCGCACTCGAGCTTTGCGGCCTCGACGTTGCACCGCACGAGCGGTCGTACTCGGGCCCGTTCGATGATGTGGGCCTGGACGACCTCTTCTCGAGCGTCACTCGGGTTACGCCAGGCGCAGACGCATTTGACAATAATCCTGTGTGGGCTGACATCGACGCGACGCTGGGGTTCAAGTACCTCCGGCAGTCTGTGGCTGCTTAGATGCTCACTCTGTACACACTGGTCTAGATAAAGTGGCTTTTTACTTTGCGTGTTCTACCTGCATCTGCCGTGCCAGGCTGGGGGAGACAGTCGCAAGCGCGGATGCACGTTGGGCTCGCGCTGCATCAAAGTCTGACGTGCCAAGTCCTCGGAGACCGGCGATGGCCGGAGTGGGTTGAGTGCTTCGAAAAACGGACCAGCAGCATAAATCCATAGGTATCATAATGACCTTTAGGGTTTATTCAAAATGGCAGGGGGTGTCCCCGCCCGAAGGCCTATGTACAAAAGAGTTCGGGTAAGAAACGGTTACCTGATGAGCGAGGTGAGGGTGCTGTCGATGTGGATGAAGACGATGCTGAAGGTGGAGACGGGGTGAGTGCTTGGGATATGAGATGATACTGGGCTGGGCTCGACGACGGCGCTGGGCGAGATGGGGCAGCGGGGCTGGAGGTGATAGACGACGATGCTGGAGGTGGAGACGTGTTGATGTTGGCAGCCGCGACGATGGAGGATGGTGACGGCGTGCACGAGCAGAGCAAGTGGGGAAAAGACGAACCAGCTGGGTTCCAACCTGGCCAGCCTTTTATACCCTCTGTGAGCGCTTGGCACGGAACTGCGGCGCAACAGAATGTGATGAGATTGGTAATGCTGCTGGACGGACGCAGGTTTTGCTCGCCCTTCAGACGTGAGACGCCACTAGGCGCTGTTGCAGCGCGACCTGAGCATTCTCAGTGCTTCTCGCGGCATGAAGGACGACTACAAGAGCTCGCGACGTGCCTGCTGAGCGGGCGCCGAGTCACGCGGCATGCATCCCGGCTGATTTGTTGCCACGACTCCGTTGCCGGGTTCCCACGCGAACAGCGTTCCCTCGCGCGTTCTGGACATACTTTGCACTGGCTGTACCCTTTGCATTGCTTTCAGCCTGTTGAACTCGCTGGAGGAAGTGCGCTGCACTGCGCAGACCGTCTACGCCGACTCCCACGGAATCCCGCATAAAGACTTCATCAGATTTGTGATTTGCGTTTCGCGCCACCTCGTAAGATCAAACAGCATATGGGAATCAGCCTTGTATTGCGAAGCTTGATGTAATGTATGTATGCGCTATGTACAAGTCGTGAACACCGAACAGCTGAATGCCTCAGTTGGGGAAGCCGTACGGTGATGGGGTAGGCAATGGGGATGGGGTAGGAGATGGGGCTATGATGGGGTATGCAATGGGGACGGAGAACAGTGAAATTGGGCGGGGCAGGTTAGAGATCGGTCCCGCGAGGCAAGAATCTCGCTCGAAAGCGTCGGCGGGCTCGAGGCAGACTTGGGAGACTAGGCAGGACGAGCCACCCGCGTGGGAACGTCGGGGCCAGCACAGCCGACGAGATGTGTTAGCCGACGAACGGAAAATCGCTGTTGCGCCATGGCAACGGCAGCGACGACGGTCTCGCCGCGTCTGGACGCGTGCATAGACACCCCAAGCTCAGCGACGAGAGGAGAGCCGCACGCTGCAGCTCGTCTGCGAGCAGCGGGGTCCGATGGGCGGCAAACAGAAGTTAGAGAGACTCACCGCATGGGGAGCGCGCCGAAACGACTCTTGGCTGCGTGGAGACCGAGAGCGAGAGAAAGAGCGTGCAGAACGACCCAGCGGCAATGGGCGTGCATGACTGGTCCCAGCGGCATCGGGCGATCCGGCACTCGGCGCGCTCGGCCACTGCGCAGAGCGCGTTTGCTGAGATTCACCGAGACGCGTGCCATACCTGGCGATAGGACGAGATATGAGCGGAGCGCGAGCGGGAAAAAAGCGCAAAAAACTCACCTGGGTCGCTCGTCGCGAGGGTGCCTGAGGTGCATTTGATGTGCGGTGCCTTGCGGCCCCGGACGACGCAGGCATCCCGCGCTGACAGCGCGGCGGTACTGAGTCAGTGTTCTCGCAAACAACCAGGGGGACGATGCGCGACTCACCATTTCGATTCGAATCGCCGCGCGGGAGAGACGACCGGCGCGGTGGCGCGGACGTGATCAGGTGAATTGCGAATCGCGGCATCTGTTGCGCGCGGTCAGCTCAGGCGCGGCGCGACGGAAGGGAGCACTCACGTCGAGGGGGACTCCTCCTCAAGGAGTACAGTTTGGCGGGGGCATCTGTTCGTAAGGTCAAAATTTCGAAAAATTGCCGTAGGAATGCCATTTTTGATGGCCAGGGGACCCCGGTGATTCCGCGCGGCGACGCGGAAACGAGCACGAGGGCGTGCGCGGGATGCAGTCCGTGCACTGTCCGAGCAGCCTGGGAGGCACGGACAAGCCGCTGGCGAGGGACACGAGGAGCAGATCGGTGGGAAGGACTAACCTGAATGCACAGCACCGCTGCCGGGCAGTCGTCGAGCGAACAAGCTCGACGGTATACGCAATGTCCGACCCGTTCTGCGAGCCGATCGTAAGATAGTTGGCCCGGCGGCAACGCGTGGGATTCACCTGCTAATGACCGGTCCCAGGCGGAAGACCGGCGTCTGCATGCTGTCCGAGGCGTCGGCGACGAAGGTGTGCGGCGGGGAGACGAGAATGACCGGTCGCGCGGCATGGTTGGGGCAGGAGGAAAAGATGCGGAGGTTGCCGTGGATCCCAGTCGCGCGAGCTTCAATGCCGGAATGATGCTTCCTCACCGTCAACGACGGCGGAAACGGCGAGTAGACAGCGAAAGGGGCTGTCGCGCGCCGTGGGGAGAAATTGAGCACGCGGGAGCCTGCCCACGGTATATGACCAGGTCGCAAACACGGGAAAGTTCCTGGGCCGGGATTTTCGGAAGCACTCTGATGACACACGCGCATCGGAAATGCATCGTGTGATCCCTGAGAAGATCTCCGAGTGTCTTGTCACGTTTGTGTCAACAGCATTTGCACAGCTTCCCTGAGCTCTCAGGCACAAAAGCATTGACTCGTGCAACAGACCAGGATAATTCACGACCCATGAGACAGAATGCATCGAACGCACATCGTTCTGCCGTTCGGAGGTGTTGTTCTATTCGCAAAAAGTGCGATTGGAGAAAAGGAGAGGTGGACCCTGTGTTCGGCTTTCCGGGGCTAGATCGTTCAGAGAGAAGCCGGGTGATATATTTGCGCTGATGGACGGGCTTCGCGCGATTCAGGCATGCTGCCGCTCGCGCGGCAGACTCAGAGGCGAATCCGCAGAAGGATTCTCAGTGCACGATGCACATGCATAGTGCAGTGGCTTCAGCACGCCAATACTTGCGAGAGAGGGCGTTGAGAGGGCCGAGTCTCGGCGCAGAGACGCTCGGACGAGTCCGGAAGCTCGGACAGTCGGTTTCGAGAGGTTCGCCTTTTCGAACGATTTTGTCTAATTTGAGGTACCAGTATATGCATTACGTAATCAAGTGTCTGGAGAGAGTGATCAGTCGGCGGGGACGGCGCTGCATTGCGAACGAGCGTCGAAATTCCCTCCGCACACGTGCCGGATCGGAGGCGCCGGGCGTGGAAACTCCGCCCCTTGCGAGCGAAACAGGCCAGAACGACTCCGGTGACCTCGGCGCCCGGCGCCCCTCTACGTCACAGGGTGCGCATACATGCCGGCATGCGTCTGGAGCGGTGCATTACGCGAAATTGAAAGAATTGGGCCGTGGGACGAGATCTGCGTAGGCGGCGCGGCAGCGACGCATTTCGCGCGTTGCTTGGTTTCCCGGGCTTCTCTCATTACAAACATCAATCTCCGGTCCATCACGCATCAGATGAGGCAATACAGCGCGTTGCAACGCGACCGCGCCGCGCTGGTGCCTTGGAACGGTTTTCCGCCCTCCGAGGGTATAGGGGTAGCCCCTGGCCACCCCTACGCTGGGAGCTGGCTTACGTAAGCAGGACCCTGACTGATAATGGCGTATGCAAAGTTTCGACTCGGGGGCGCGCTCGGGCGGAGAGCAATGCGGAGCGCGAGCGGGATGGGGTGGCTAAACACCGCAACAGGCACATCTGCGGCTTCGGCCCCGAGACCTCGCGCTTCCCACGCGGTCCCATCGCACGATCAGACGCGCGTCAGCGTCCGCAGTCAGCTGTGCAGGAGAAGATGCGCGCGGCGTGCCGTGCGCGGCTTGCGAGGGTATAAAGGAGGCGCGGAAGCGGGTCAGAGTCCCCCATCGGCCTTCGCCTCTCTTCTCCCCCGTCCTCTCCCGTCTCGTCTCGCCCTCGCTCACCGTCGCCGACGTCAGAGTTGATGCCGTCGCCGCCGAGCTACTCGGTCTTGCGCGCTCTGCGTCCGCCGTCGCTCGGGTTCTGCGCGACTGCTCGCTGCACGCGCCGACCTTGCCGCCGTCCTGCTCGATCGTCTCGGTGAGTCTTCTTCCTTCGACCGCGTCACACGGCTTCCCTAACGCAGTAACATGTCCTTGAACCCCAGATAGGCCGCATCCATCGGCGGTCGAGCTTTCGTTCGCTCGTGCCACGGTAGCCCAATGCAGCAGCATCGTTCGCCCGACGTTCTCCCGCGCGACTCCGGTGAGCACTCGCTATCGACGTCGCCGCTTCCGGATTCGCTGACGCATTGACATACCCAGATTGCCAATCTGTCAGCAGGTGCGTGGATCGACGTCGCGAGAGCGTGACGGTGGACTGACTCGATCGGCAGCGGCAGCAGCAGCACCGACCGACCTCGTCCGACCGTCTGCGTCGACCCACACCGCATGTGCGCTCTCCCACTATCATTACGCGCTTCCTATCGACTAACACTCGTCCAATCCAGCCGCACGCGTCCCACGGCATCCAAGACACAGGCGCTTGGCAGGCTCAACTCGATCGGCACTTGCGCCAGCGACGAGCGTACGTCCCATCGCTGCCACGACCGGTTCCCTACTGACCCACGGCCGTCCGGCAGCTTCTTATGCGTCTGTTGGTGTACAGACGAGAGGGAGACGGTCCCCGTGACGGTGAGTTCTTCCGTTCGCCGGTTCCAAGCATTTGCTGACGGCGCACGGCAGCTCGCAAACGGCGTGGGAAGAACGGCAGTGTATTGCGAGCATGTCTAACTATCGGCACGTACGCCCCCGCCCTCGCGCCGCTCGTCCTGCGACTTGCGCACTTGGCGCGAGGCCTCCGTGACATCTGCTTCGCGGGGAGCGCGAGCGCCCGGGACCCGCAGGGCGCGATTTCACGGGCGCTGGGCGATGCCCGGAGGGCCCCGAGTCGGCTCCCGTGCGCAGAAGCTCGCGATCGTGGGGTGGCGAGCGGCTGATTCCGCGAGTGGGCCGCCGGCGCCTACGAGTCGTCCTGCGCCTCGCGTCACGCATTTCGAGCACGGGCGCCGTGCGATTGACCTACAGCGCGTCTGAAAAAGCGCGCAGAATCGTCCGTGCGACGTCGGACGCACCGTGAGTGTTGATCGGTGCCGTCCGAGCGACCCGGGCTTGTCACAACGAATCCGCGGACGGGGCGCGCGTTCTGACGCGATAGAAAGGATAGGACGTACCCGTGCCTCGTCCTCCTGCCGCTGGAGACGCGCGGCTCGCTGTGTCTTTTGCGATCGTGGCCTGTTTGTCCCGGGGGTGATGTCGGCGGTGGCGGCCGCGTTCGGGGGTATGGGTCCGAGTTTGAACGCGCGGGGCGCATGCGGGGGAGCTCATTTGACCTTGATAAGTCGCGATTGGCAGCCGTAGGCGCGCCCTGGTCGCGATCGCAAGGTTTTCGTATCAAAAGCAGCCGCCGTCCGCCCAACAAAGCTCGGCCAGCGTCCTCGTATATACCGATCGATAGCGCGCGAGTCGCCGAGTCAGATGCGCCGGCCCGAGAGCGTGTCGGTGCGGTACGGATTGTTCGTGCAGCCTGCCATTGGCGGAAACAAGTAACAACGGTCAGTGAACTTTGTACATATCGAGTTGTAACACCACTCACGCATTGTACACTCGCAGGCGACTCTACTCCGCATGTTGTATTCGGGGCGCGAGCCTTCGGCCGAGGTAGGGAGGCGAGGATGTCGGTGGGACCCAAGGTACGCGATCGGTCATTTGGCTCAACGGCACGCGTCCAAACGGCCCACGAACGAAGGCATAGGCTGCCTGAATCTGTGCCGTGGCCCACGGTCGGTCTGCGCATGTCTAGCGAGCGCTGGGAGAGGCCGGAGTGGCACAGAGTCAGAAGAAACCGATAGGAAACCAAAGACATGGCCAATCGAGGCCGCAAAGGTACGTACGGATAGCTGGTGGAACGGCGCATCCGATAGGCAGCGTTTGCGCGGGTTGTGACGCAGGCGCCGAGCGTCGAGTCCGTCGGCGTCGGCGGCATCCAGCAGGTCGTCCAGGTTGCAGCAAAGAGCCCGTCGGGGTCGGGCAGGGCAGGGCTCGGCGCAGGCGACGATGCTCGAGTGCTCTGGTGCACTGGTGCTCGGGTGCTCGAGTGCTCGGGCGGTCGCTGGTCGGCGTCGCGCAGAGTTTCGGGCGAACGGCGCAGGTTGGGCGCAGGCGGCAGGCGGCAAGCGGCAGGCGCAGACGATGCCAAGAACGATGGCGAGCCACGAACGCCGTCGGCGCGCGGACGTCGAGCGAGCAGCCGCCGGCGGGGACGGTCGCGGTGCGGGGTAAGAAGCACAAGTCCGAAGTCGTCTCCGCACCACAACCATGGGCGTGCCGCATGCTCTGACCATTGTCGCGCGCCATCGGTCTGCCTCAAAAACCACCGGCTCTGCTGGTTTACCGCCGCTTCGTTGTGTGTATCCTGGAGCTCCTCGGCCTGCGTGACCTCCGGGCGGCCGCCGCCGTCGGGCGCCATTTCTATGCGGCCGCGTGGCGCGCGGGTCTCTACACAGAACGCACATACGAAACTGGCTACTCCAAGAAGTTTGATTCAGAGGTCACGACTTGCAGGGAGCTCGTTCAGCATGCACTCCGCAAAGACCTGCGGCTCACGCTCACCGTCGACATACCCTATGAGGATGGTGGGGTGAACACTTCGAACTTGGCTGAAATGCTCAGTGTGATCTCTGCTTCTCTGCCAGTGCTGGTCCTTCTTTCCCTTACCGTCCGGATGGGCACGCCCGACGAGTTTTTCGCTGCGCTCAGTCAACCGGCTCCTCGACTGCGCAGTCTGTTCCTTAGTCCTCCAAGATCTAGTATCACCCATATCACCCAGATATTTTCAGGGCAGGCCCCGCACCTGCTCGAGCTCGGACTTGCATGCTGGTTCACCGGCGCTGGTGCAATTCCCGCCTTCGCCAACGTGGTGCGTTTCCAAGCGGGCTCCTGGGGCGGCGTGGCTACATTGCAAAAACACGTGCACCTCCCCAACCTCGCGCATCTTTACGTGCCGAGCTCGCCCGACGCGCCCGACCCTCCTCCGCCTGGCGTTGATCTGGCGAGCATGGCGCTCCGTTCGCTGCTGGTCCACGACATCGGTGGCAGCCCCGGAGCGGCCCAACGGTCGCTCCCCGATCCGAAGGTCCCCGTCGCGCACTATGTCGCGTTCAAGCCGTGGCTCTTCGACTGGCGTGGCTGGAACAGCGCGGCCGGCGGCAACCTCAGCGTGCACATCACTGCCGGCGCCGAGCCGCTGAGCGTGCGCGTGGTCCCGGCGGACGGATCGTGGTGCCGCAGCTACACCTTCTCCGACGAGTACGACACCGATATCCCAGTCGGAAAAATGTCCGGTCTGCCCGCGCGTCTCGAGTATCTGCGCCTGCACGACGACGCGGTCCTGGGGTTCCTGCTCTACGCGGCCGAGTTCCCCGCGCTCCGGCGCGTGCGCGTGGACGTGCACTGCGCTCCGCCCGACGAGCGGTATTTTACAACGACCACCAAGCTGTTCAACAACTCAAGCGCGCGCTATGACCTCGACGACGAGCTCGCCGAGGCGAGCTTCCGCGTGCGCTGCCCCGCACTAGCCGTCGTCGCCTTCCACCTCCGGCGCCGCGGCGGCCGTGGGAAGCTGGCCGTCAGGCTGGAAGACGTCGCGTTTCTCTGCCGCGCGCTCACGGAGACGAGGCCCGCACTCGAGCTTTGCGGCCTCGACGTTGCACCGCACGAGCGGTCGTACTCGGGCCCGTTCGATGATGTGGGCCTGGACGACCTCTTCTCGAGCGTCACTCGGGTTGCGCCAGGCGCAGACGCATTTGACAATAATCCTGTGTGGGCTGACATCGACGCGACGCTGGGGTTCAAGTACCTTCGGCAGTCTCTGGCCGCTTAGGTGCTCTTCTGTACACACTGGTCTAGATAAAGTGGCTTTTTACTTCGCACTTTCTACCTGCATCTGCCGTGCCAGGCTGGGGGAGACAGTCGCAAGGGCGGAGGGACGTTGGGCAGAGTGATTGCTCGCGCTGCATCAAAGTCTGACGTGCAAAGTCCTCGGAGACCGGGAACAGCCGGAGTGGGTTGAGTGCTCAGAAAACGGACCAGCAGCATAAATCCATAGGTATCATAATGACGTTTAGGGTTTATTCAAAATGGCAGGGGGTGTCCCCGCCCGAAGGCCTATGTACAAGTGTGGTCCGGGAAGCTAAAGTGCAAATGCGAGAGACTTACAGCGACGTTGGCAGTAAGGGCGACGGAGAAGGTGATGTGCTGGATGCCGAGGACGACGGCGACGAAGGACGGTGACGGCGACGAGGCGGGTGTGGCAGATGTGGAGGACGATGATGACGATGCTGCGCGGGGTGCTGAAGCCGATGCTGAAGGTGGAGACGGGGTGCACGAGTGCTTGGGAGATGGCTGGGCTCGACGACGGTGCTGGGCGAGATGGGGCAGCGGGGCTGGAGGGGATAGACGACGATGCTGGAGGTGGAGACGGTGTTGATGTTGGCAGCCGCGACGATGGAGGATGGTGACGGCGTGCACGAGCAGAGCAAGTGGGGAAAAGACGAACCAGCTGGGTTCCAACCTGGCCAGCCTTTTATACCCTCTGTGAGCGCTTGGCACGGAACTGCGGCGCAACAGAATGTGATGAGATTGGTAATGCTGTTGGGCGGACTCAGGTTTTGCTCGCCCTTCAGACGTGAGACGTCACTAGGCGCTGTTGCAGCGCGACCCGTGCTTTCTCAGTACTTTTCGCGGCGTGAAGGACGACTACAAGAGCTCGCGGCGTGCCTGCTGAGCGGGCGCCGAGTCACGCGGCATGTGCAAATCCCATCGCGGGCTGATTTGTTGCCACGACTCCGTTGCCGGTTTCCCACGCGAACAGCGTTCCCTCGCGCGTTCTGGACACACTTTGCACTGGCTGCACCCTTTGCATTGCTTTCAGCCTGTTGAACTCGCTGGAGGAAGTGCGCTGCAGTGCGCAGACCGTCTACGCCAACTCCCACGGAATCCCACATAAAGACTCCATCAGATTTGTGATTTGCGTTTCGCGCCACCTCGTAAGATCAAACAGCATATAGGAATCAGCCTTGTATTGCGAAGCTTGATGTAATGTATGTATGCGCTATGTACAAGTCGTGAACACCGAACAGCTGAATGCCTCAGTTGGGGAAGCCGTACGGTGATGGGGTAGGAGATGGGGCTATGATGGGGTATGCAATGGGGACGGAGAACAGTGAAATTGGGTGGGGCAGGTTAGAGATCGGTCCCGCGAGGCAAGAATCTCGCTCGAAAGCGTCGGCGGGCTCGAGGCAGACTTGGGAGACCAGGCACAACGAACCGCCCGCGTGGGAACGTCGGGGCCAGCACAGCCGACGAGATGTGTTAGCCGACGAACGGAAAATCGCTGTTGCGCCATGGCAACGGCAGCGACGACGGTCTCGCCGCGTCTGGACGCGTGCATAGACACCCCAAGCTCAGCGACGAGCTGTGAACCGCACGCTGCAGCTCGTCTGCGAGCAGCGGGGTCCGATGGGCGGCAAACAGAAGTTAGAGAGACTCACCGCGTGGGGAGCGCGCCGAAACGAGTCTTGGCTGCGTCGAGACCGAGAGCGAGAGAAAGAGCGGGCAGAATGACCCAGCGGCAATGGGCGTGCATGACTGGTCCCAGCGGCATCGGGCGATCCGGCACTCGGCGCGCTCGGCCACTGCGCAGAGCGCGTTTGCTGAGATTCACCGAGACGGGTGCCATACCTGGCGATAGGACGAGAGATGAGCGGAGCGCGAGCAGGCAAAGAGCGCAAAAAACTCACCTGGGTCGCTCGTCGCGAGGGTGCCTGAGGTGCATTTGATGTGCGGTGCCTTGCGGCCCCGGACGACGCAGGCATCCCGCGCTGACAGCGCGGCGGTACTGAGTCAGTGTTCTCGCAAACAACCAGGGGGACGATGCGCGACTCACCATTTCGATTCGAAGTCGCCGCGCGGGAGAGACGACCGGCGCGGTGGCGCGGACGTGATCAGGTGAATTGCGAATCGCGGCATCTGTTGCGCGCGGTCAGCTCACGCGCGGCGCGACGGAAGGGAGCACTCACGTCGAGGGGGACTCCTCTTCAAGGAGTACAGTTTGGCGGGGGCATCTGTTCGTAAGGTCAAAATTTCGAAAAATTGCCGTAGGAATGCCATTTTTGATGGCCAGGGGACCCCGGTGATTCCGCGCGGCGACACGGAAACGAGCACGAGGGCGTGCGCGGGATGCAGCCCGTGCACTATCCGAGCAGCCTGGGAGGCACGGACAAGCCGCGGGCGAGGGACACGAGGAGCAGATCGGTAGGAAGGACTTACCTGAATGCACAGCACCGCTGCCGGGCAGTCGTCGAGCGAACAAGCTCGACGGTATACGCAATGTCCGACCCGTTCTGCGAGCCGATCGTCAGATAGTTGGCCCGGCGGCAACGCGTGGGATTCACCTGCTAATGACCGGTCCCAGGCGGAAGACCGGCGTCTGCATGCTGTCCGAGGCGTCGGCGACGAAGGTGTGCGGCGGGGAGACGAGAATGACCGGTCGCGCGGCATGGTTGGGGCAGGAGGAAAAGATGCGGAGGTTGCCGTGGATCCCAGTCGCGCGAGCTTCAATGCCGGAATGATGCTTCCTCACCGTCAACGACGGGGGAAACGGCGAGTAGACAGCGAAAGGGGCTGTCGCGCGCCGTGGGGAGAAATTGAGCACGCGGGAGCCTGCCCACGGTATATGACCAGGTCGCAAACACGGGAAAGTTCCTGGGCCGGGATTTTCGGAAGCACTCTGATGACACAGGCGCATTGGAAATGCAACTTGTGATCCCTGAGAAGATCTCCGAGTGTCTCGTCACGTTTGTGTCAACAGCATTTGCACAGCTTCCCTGAGCTCTCAGGCACAAAAGCATTGACTCGTGCAACAGACCAGGATACTTCACGACCCATGAGACAGAATGCATCGAACGCACATCGTTCTGCCGTTCGGAGGTGTTGTTCTATTCGCAAAAAGTGCGATTGGAGAAAAGCAGAGGTGGACCCTGTGTTCGGCTTTCCGGGGCTAGATCGTTCAGAGGAAGCCGGGTGATATATTTGCGCTGATGGACGGGCTTCGCGCGATTCGGGCATGCTGCCGCTCGCGCGGCAGACTCAGAGGTGAATCCGCAGAAGGATTCTCAGTGCACGATGCACATGCATAGTGCAGTGGCTTCAGCACGCCAATACTTGCGAGAGAGGGCATTGAGAGGGCCGAGTCTCGGCGCAGAGACGCTCGGACGAGTCCGGAAGCTCGGACAGTCGGTTTCGAGAGGTTCGCCTTTTCGAACGATTTTGTCTAATTTGAGGTACCAGTATATGCATTACGTAATCAAGTGTCTGAAGAGAGTGTTGAGTCGGCGGGGACGGTGCTGCATCGCGAGCGAGGGTCGAAATTCCCTCCGCACACGTGCCGGATCGGAGGCGCCGGGCGTGGAAACTCCGCCCCCTGCGAGCGAAACAGGCCAGAACGACTCCGGTGACCTCGGAGCCCGGTACCCCTCAACTTCACCGGGTGCGCATACATGCCGGCATGCGTCTGAAGCGGTGAATTGCGCGAAATTGAAAGAATTCGGCCGTGGAACGAGATCTGCGTAGGCGGCGCGGCAGCGACGCATTTCGCGCGTTGCTTGGTTTCCCGGGCTTCTCTCATTACAAACATTAATCTCCGGTCCATCACGCATCAGATGAGGCGATACAGCGCGTTGCAACGCGACCGCGCCGCGCTGGTGCCTTGGAACGGTTTTCCGCCCTCCGAGGGTATAGGGGTAGCCCCTGGCCACCCCTACGCTGGGAGTTGGCTCACGTAAGCAGGACCCTGAGTGAGAATAGCGTGTGCAAAGTTTCAACTCGGGGGCGCGCTCGGGCGGAGAGCAATGCGGAGCGCGAGCGGGATGGGGTGGCTAAACATCGCAACAGGCACATCTGCGGGTTCGGCCCCGAGTCCATGCGCTTCCCACGCGGTTCCATCGCACGATCAGACGCGAGTCAGCGTCCGCAGTCAGCTGTGCAGCAGAAGATGCGCGCGGCGTGCCGTGCGCGGCTTGCGAGGGTATAAAGGAGGCGCGGAAGCGGGTCAAAGTCCCCCATCGGCCTTCGCCTCTCTTCTCCCCCGTCCTCTCCCGTCTCGTCTCGCTCTCGCTCGCCCTTGTCAACATCCGAGGCGATGCCCTCGCCGCCGAGCTCCTCGCGGTTGTGCCCTTTGCGCCCGCCGTCGCTGTGGTTCTGCACCGCTGTTCGCTGCACCCGCCGACCTCGCCAGCGTCCTGCTCGATCGTCTCGGTGCGTCTTCGTCTCTCGACTACATCACACGGCTTTCCTAACGCACTAAAATGTCCTTGAACCCCAGATAGGCCGCATCCATCGGCGGTCGAGCTTTCGTTCGCTCGTGCCACGGTAGCCCAATGCAGCATCGTTCGCCCGACGTTCTTCCGCGCGACTCCGGTGAGCACTCGCTATCGACGTCGTCATTTCCGGCTTTCCTAACGCGTTTCCGTGCTCAGACTGCCAATCTGTCAGCAGGTGCGTGGATCGACGTCGCGAGAGCGTGACGGTGGACTGACTCGATCGGCAGCAGCAGCAGCACCGACCGACCTCGTCCGCCCGTCTGCGTCGACCCTCACCGCATGTACGATCTCCCACTGTCATTTCACGTTTCCTATCGACTAACACTCGTCCGATCCAGCCGCACGCGTCCCACGGCATCCAAGACACAGGCGCTTGGCAGGCTCAACTCGATCGGCACTTGCGCCAGCGACGAGCGTACGTCCCATCGCTGCCACGACCGGTTCCCTACTGACCCACGGCCGTCCGGCAGCTTCTTATGCGTCTGTTGGTGTACAGACGAGAGGGAGACGGTCCCCGTGACGGTGAGTTCTTCCGTTCGCCGGTTCCAAGCATTTGCTGACGGCGCACGGCAGCTCGCAAACGGCGTGGGAAGAACGGCAGTGTATTGCGAGCATGTCTAACTATCGGCACGTACGCCCCCGCCCTCGCGCCGCTCGTCCTGCGACTTGCGCACTTGGCGCGAGGCCTCCGTGACATCTGCTTCGCGGGGAGCGCGAGCGCCCGGGACCCGCAGGGCGCGATTTCACGGGCGCTGGGCGATGCCCGGAGGGCCCCGAGTCGGCTCCCGTGCGCAGAAGCTCGCGATCGTGGGGTGGCGAGCGGCTGATTCCGCGAGTGGGCCGCCGGCGCCTACGAGTCGTCCTGCGCCTCGCGTCACGCATTTCGAGCACGGGCGCCGTGCGATTGACCTACAGCGCGTCTGAAAAAGCGCGCAGAATCGTCCGTGCGACGTCGGACGCACCGTGAGTGTTGATCGGTGCCGTCCGAGCGACCCGGGCTTGTCACAACGAATCCGCGGACGGGGCGCGCGTTCTGACGCGATAGAAAGGATAGGACGTACCCGTGCCTCGTCCTCCTGCCGCTGGAGACGCGCGGCTCGCTGTGTCTTTTGCGATCGTGGCCTGTTTGTCCCGGGGGTGATGTCGGCGGTGGCGGCCGCGTTCGGGGGTATGGGTCCGAGTTTGAACGCGCGGGGCGCATGCGGGGGAGCTCATTTGACCTTGATAAGTCGCGATTGGCAGCCGTAGGCGCGCCCTGGTCGCGATCGCAAGGTTTTCGTATCAAAAGCAGCCGCCGTCCGCCCAACAAAGCTCGGCCAGCGTCCTCGTATATACCGATCGATAGCGCGCGAGTCGCCGAGTCAGATGCGCCGGCCCGAGAGCGTGTCGGTGCGGTACGGATTGTTCGTGCAGCCTGCCATTGGCGGAAACAAGTAACAACGGTCAGTGAACTTTGTACATATCGAGTTGTAACACCACTCACGCATTGTACACTCGCAGGCGACTCTACTCCGCATGTTGTATTCGGGGCGCGAGCCTTCGGCCGAGGTAGGGAGGCGAGGATGTCGGTGGGACCCAAGGTACGCGATCGGTCATTTGGCTCAACGGCACGCGTCCAAACGGCCCACGAACGAAGGCATAGGCTGCCTGAATCTGTGCCGTGGCCCACGGTCGGTCTGCGCATGTCTAGCGAGCGCTGGGAGAGGCCGGAGTGGCACAGAGTCAGAAGAAACCGATAGGAAACCAAAGACATGGCCAATCGAGGCCGCAAAGGTACGTACGGATAGCTGGTGGAACGGCGCATCCGATAGGCAGCGTTTGCGCGGGTTGTGACGCAGGCGCCGAGCGTCGAGTCCGTCGGCGTCGGCGGCATCCAGCAGGTCGTCCAGGTTGCAGCAAAGAGCCCGTCGGGGTCGGGCAGGGCAGGGCTCGGCGCAGGCGACGATGCTCGAGTGCTCTGGTGCACTGGTGCTCGGGTGCTCGAGTGCTCGGGCGGTCGCTGGTCGGCGTCGCGCAGAGTTTCGGGCGAACGGCGCAGGTTGGGCGCAGGCGGCAGGCGGCAAGCGGCAGGCGCAGACGATGCCAAGAACGATGGCGAGCCACGAACGCCGTCGGCGCGCGGACGTCGAGCGAGCAGCCGCCGGCGGGGACGGTCGCGGTGCGGGGTAAGAAGCACAAGTCCGAAGTCGTCTCCGCACCACAACCATGGGCGTGCCGCATGCTCTGACCATTGTCGCGCGCCATCGGTCTGCCTCAAAAACCACCGGCTCTGCTGGTTTACCGCCGCTTCGTTGTGTGTATCCTGGAGCTCCTCGGCCTGCGTGACCTCCGGGCGGCCGCCGCCGTCGGGCGCCATTTCTATGCGGCCGCGTGGCGCGCGGGTCTCTACACAGAACGCACATACGAAACTGGCTACTCCAAGAAGTTTGATTCAGAGGTCACGACTTGCAGGGAGCTCGTTCAGCATGCACTCCGCAAAGACCTGCGGCTCACGCTCACCGTCGACATACCCTATGAGGATGGTGGGGTGAACACTTCGAACTTGGCTGAAATGCTCAGTGTGATCTCTGCTTCTCTGCCAGTGCTGGTCCTTCTTTCCCTTACCGTCCGGATGGGCACGCCCGACGAGTTTTTCGCTGCGCTCAGTCAACCGGCTCCTCGACTGCGCAGTCTGTTCCTTAGTCCTCCAAGATCTAGTATCACCCATATCACCCAGATATTTTCAGGGCAGGCCCCGCACCTGCTCGAGCTCGGACTTGCATGCTGGTTCACCGGCGCTGGTGCAATTCCCGCCTTCGCCAACGTGGTGCGTTTCCAAGCGGGCTCCTGGGGCGGCGTGGCTACATTGCAAAAACACGTGCACCTCCCCAACCTCGCGCATCTTTACGTGCCGAGCTCGCCCGACGCGCCCGACCCTCCTCCGCCTGGCGTTGATCTGGCGAGCATGGCGCTCCGTTCGCTGCTGGTCCACGACATCGGTGGCAGCCCCGGAGCGGCCCAACGGTCGCTCCCCGATCCGAAGGTCCCCGTCGCGCACTATGTCGCGTTCAAGCCGTGGCTCTTCGACTGGCGTGGCTGGAACAGCGCGGCCGGCGGCAACCTCAGCGTGCACATCACTGCCGGCGCCGAGCCGCTGAGCGTGCGCGTGGTCCCGGCGGACGGATCGTGGTGCCGCAGCTACACCTTCTCCGACGAGTACGACACCGATATCCCAGTCGGAAAAATGTCCGGTCTGCCCGCGCGTCTCGAGTATCTGCGCCTGCACGACGACGCGGTCCTGGGGTTCCTGCTCTACGCGGCCGAGTTCCCCGCGCTCCGGCGCGTGCGCGTGGACGTGCACTGCGCTCCGCCCGACGAGCGGTATTTTACAACGACCACCAAGCTGTTCAACAACTCAAGCGCGCGCTATGACCTCGACGACGAGCTCGCCGAGGCGAGCTTCCGCGTGCGCTGCCCCGCACTAGCCGTCGTCGCCTTCCACCTCCGGCGCCGCGGCGGCCGTGGGAAGCTGGCCGTCAGGCTGGAAGACGTCGCGTTTCTCTGCCGCGCGCTCACGGAGACGAGGCCCGCACTCGAGCTTTGCGGCCTCGACGTTGCACCGCACGAGCGGTCGTACTCGGGCCCGTTCGATGATGTGGGCCTGGACGACCTCTTCTCGAGCGTCACTCGGGTTGCGCCAGGCGCAGACGCATTTGACAATAATCCTGTGTGGGCTGACATCGACGCGACGCTGGGGTTCAAGTACCTTCGGCAGTCTCTGGCCGCTTAGGTGCTCTTCTGTACACACTGGTCTAGATAAAGTGGCTTTTTACTTCGCACTTTCTACCTGCATCTGCCGTGCCAGGCTGGGGGAGACAGTCGCAAGGGCGGAGGGACGTTGGGCAGAGTGATTGCTCGCGCTGCATCAAAGTCTGACGTGCAAAGTCCTCGGAGACCGGGAACAGCCGGAGTGGGTTGAGTGCTCAGAAAACGGACCAGCAGCATAAATCCATAGGTATCATAATGACGTTTAGGGTTTATTCAAAATGGCAGGGGGTGTCCCCGCCCGAAGGCCTATGTACAAGTGTGGTCCGGGAAGCTAAAGTGCAAATGCGAGAGACTTACAGCGACGTTGGCAGTAAGGGCGACGGAGAAGGTGATGTGCTGGATGCCGAGGACGACGGCGACGAAGGACGGTGACGGCGACGAGGCGGGTGTGGCAGATGTGGAGGACGATGATGACGATGCTGCGCGGGGTGCTGAAGCCGATGCTGAAGGTGGAGACGGGGTGCACGAGTGCTTGGGAGATGGCTGGGCTCGACGACGGTGCTGGGCGAGATGGGGCAGCGGGGCTGGAGGGGATAGACGACGATGCTGGAGGTGGAGACGGTGTTGATGTTGGCAGCCGCGACGATGGAGGATGGTGACGGCGTGCACGAGCAGAGCAAGTGGGGAAAAGACGAACCAGCTGGGTTCCAACCTGGCCAGCCTTTTATACCCTCTGTGAGCGCTTGGCACGGAACTGCGGCGCAACAGAATGTGATGAGATTGGTAATGCTGTTGGGCGGACTCAGGTTTTGCTCGCCCTTCAGACGTGAGACGTCACTAGGCGCTGTTGCAGCGCGACCCGTGCTTTCTCAGTACTTTTCGCGGCGTGAAGGACGACTACAAGAGCTCGCGGCGTGCCTGCTGAGCGGGCGCCGAGTCACGCGGCATGTGCAAATCCCATCGCGGGCTGATTTGTTGCCACGACTCCGTTGCCGGTTTCCCACGCGAACAGCGTTCCCTCGCGCGTTCTGGACACACTTTGCACTGGCTGCACCCTTTGCATTGCTTTCAGCCTGTTGAACTCGCTGGAGGAAGTGCGCTGCAGTGCGCAGACCGTCTACGCCAACTCCCACGGAATCCCACATAAAGACTCCATCAGATTTGTGATTTGCGTTTCGCGCCACCTCGTAAGATCAAACAGCATATAGGAATCAGCCTTGTATTGCGAAGCTTGATGTAATGTATGTATGCGCTATGTACAAGTCGTGAACACCGAACAGCTGAATGCCTCAGTTGGGGAAGCCGTACGGTGATGGGGTAGGAGATGGGGCTATGATGGGGTATGCAATGGGGACGGAGAACAGTGAAATTGGGTGGGGCAGGTTAGAGATCGGTCCCGCGAGGCAAGAATCTCGCTCGAAAGCGTCGGCGGGCTCGAGGCAGACTTGGGAGACCAGGCACAACGAACCGCCCGCGTGGGAACGTCGGGGCCAGCACAGCCGACGAGATGTGTTAGCCGACGAACGGAAAATCGCTGTTGCGCCATGGCAACGGCAGCGACGACGGTCTCGCCGCGTCTGGACGCGTGCATAGACACCCCAAGCTCAGCGACGAGCTGTGAACCGCACGCTGCAGCTCGTCTGCGAGCAGCGGGGTCCGATGGGCGGCAAACAGAAGTTAGAGAGACTCACCGCGTGGGGAGCGCGCCGAAACGAGTCTTGGCTGCGTCGAGACCGAGAGCGAGAGAAAGAGCGGGCAGAATGACCCAGCGGCAATGGGCGTGCATGACTGGTCCCAGCGGCATCGGGCGATCCGGCACTCGGCGCGCTCGGCCACTGCGCAGAGCGCGTTTGCTGAGATTCACCGAGACGGGTGCCATACCTGGCGATAGGACGAGAGATGAGCGGAGCGCGAGCAGGCAAAGAGCGCAAAAAACTCACCTGGGTCGCTCGTCGCGAGGGTGCCTGAGGTGCATTTGATGTGCGGTGCCTTGCGGCCCCGGACGACGCAGGCATCCCGCGCTGACAGCGCGGCGGTACTGAGTCAGTGTTCTCGCAAACAACCAGGGGGACGATGCGCGACTCACCATTTCGATTCGAAGTCGCCGCGCGGGAGAGACGACCGGCGCGGTGGCGCGGACGTGATCAGGTGAATTGCGAATCGCGGCATCTGTTGCGCGCGGTCAGCTCACGCGCGGCGCGACGGAAGGGAGCACTCACGTCGAGGGGGACTCCTCTTCAAGGAGTACAGTTTGGCGGGGGCATCTGTTCGTAAGGTCAAAATTTCGAAAAATTGCCGTAGGAATGCCATTTTTGATGGCCAGGGGACCCCGGTGATTCCGCGCGGCGACACGGAAACGAGCACGAGGGCGTGCGCGGGATGCAGCCCGTGCACTATCCGAGCAGCCTGGGAGGCACGGACAAGCCGCGGGCGAGGGACACGAGGAGCAGATCGGTAGGAAGGACTTACCTGAATGCACAGCACCGCTGCCGGGCAGTCGTCGAGCGAACAAGCTCGACGGTATACGCAATGTCCGACCCGTTCTGCGAGCCGATCGTCAGATAGTTGGCCCGGCGGCAACGCGTGGGATTCACCTGCTAATGACCGGTCCCAGGCGGAAGACCGGCGTCTGCATGCTGTCCGAGGCGTCGGCGACGAAGGTGTGCGGCGGGGAGACGAGAATGACCGGTCGCGCGGCATGGTTGGGGCAGGAGGAAAAGATGCGGAGGTTGCCGTGGATCCCAGTCGCGCGAGCTTCAATGCCGGAATGATGCTTCCTCACCGTCAACGACGGGGGAAACGGCGAGTAGACAGCGAAAGGGGCTGTCGCGCGCCGTGGGGAGAAATTGAGCACGCGGGAGCCTGCCCACGGTATATGACCAGGTCGCAAACACGGGAAAGTTCCTGGGCCGGGATTTTCGGAAGCACTCTGATGACACAGGCGCATTGGAAATGCAACTTGTGATCCCTGAGAAGATCTCCGAGTGTCTCGTCACGTTTGTGTCAACAGCATTTGCACAGCTTCCCTGAGCTCTCAGGCACAAAAGCATTGACTCGTGCAACAGACCAGGATACTTCACGACCCATGAGACAGAATGCATCGAACGCACATCGTTCTGCCGTTCGGAGGTGTTGTTCTATTCGCAAAAAGTGCGATTGGAGAAAAGCAGAGGTGGACCCTGTGTTCGGCTTTCCGGGGCTAGATCGTTCAGAGGAAGCCGGGTGATATATTTGCGCTGATGGACGGGCTTCGCGCGATTCGGGCATGCTGCCGCTCGCGCGGCAGACTCAGAGGTGAATCCGCAGAAGGATTCTCAGTGCACGATGCACATGCATAGTGCAGTGGCTTCAGCACGCCAATACTTGCGAGAGAGGGCATTGAGAGGGCCGAGTCTCGGCGCAGAGACGCTCGGACGAGTCCGGAAGCTCGGACAGTCGGTTTCGAGAGGTTCGCCTTTTCGAACGATTTTGTCTAATTTGAGGTACCAGTATATGCATTACGTAATCAAGTGTCTGAAGAGAGTGTTGAGTCGGCGGGGACGGTGCTGCATCGCGAGCGAGGGTCGAAATTCCCTCCGCACACGTGCCGGATCGGAGGCGCCGGGCGTGGAAACTCCGCCCCCTGCGAGCGAAACAGGCCAGAACGACTCCGGTGACCTCGGAGCCCGGTACCCCTCAACTTCACCGGGTGCGCATACATGCCGGCATGCGTCTGAAGCGGTGAATTGCGCGAAATTGAAAGAATTCGGCCGTGGAACGAGATCTGCGTAGGCGGCGCGGCAGCGACGCATTTCGCGCGTTGCTTGGTTTCCCGGGCTTCTCTCATTACAAACATTAATCTCCGGTCCATCACGCATCAGATGAGGCGATACAGCGCGTTGCAACGCGACCGCGCCGCGCTGGTGCCTTGGAACGGTTTTCCGCCCTCCGAGGGTATAGGGGTAGCCCCTGGCCACCCCTACGCTGGGAGTTGGCTCACGTAAGCAGGACCCTGAGTGAGAATAGCGTGTGCAAAGTTTCAACTCGGGGGCGCGCTCGGGCGGAGAGCAATGCGGAGCGCGAGCGGGATGGGGTGGCTAAACATCGCAACAGGCACATCTGCGGGTTCGGCCCCGAGTCCATGCGCTTCCCACGCGGTTCCATCGCACGATCAGACGCGAGTCAGCGTCCGCAGTCAGCTGTGCAGCAGAAGATGCGCGCGGCGTGCCGTGCGCGGCTTGCGAGGGTATAAAGGAGGCGCGGAAGCGGGTCAAAGTCCCCCATCGGCCTTCGCCTCTCTTCTCCCCCGTCCTCTCCCGTCTCGTCTCGCTCTCGCTCGCCCTTGTCAACATCCGAGGCGATGCCCTCGCCGCCGAGCTCCTCGCGGTTGTGCCCTTTGCGCCCGCCGTCGCTGTGGTTCTGCACCGCTGTTCGCTGCACCCGCCGACCTCGCCAGCGTCCTGCTCGATCGTCTCGGTGCGTCTTCGTCTCTCGACTACATCACACGGCTTTCCTAACGCACTAAAATGTCCTTGAACCCCAGATAGGCCGCATCCATCGGCGGTCGAGCTTTCGTTCGCTCGTGCCACGGTAGCCCAATGCAGCATCGTTCGCCCGACGTTCTTCCGCGCGACTCCGGTGAGCACTCGCTATCGACGTCGTCATTTCCGGCTTTCCTAACGCGTTTCCGTGCTCAGACTGCCAATCTGTCAGCAGGTGCGTGGATCGACGTCGCGAGAGCGTGACGGTGGACTGACTCGATCGGCAGCAGCAGCAGCACCGACCGACCTCGTCCGCCCGTCTGCGTCGACCCTCACCGCATGTACGATCTCCCACTGTCATTTCACGTTTCCTATCGACTAACACTCGTCCGATCCAGCCGCACGCGTCCCACGGCATCCAAGACACAGGCGCTTGGCAGGCTCAACTCGATCGGCACTTGCGCCAGCGACGAGCGTACGTCCCATCGCTGCCACGACCGGTTCCCTACTGACCCACGGCCGTCCGGCAGCTTCTTATGCGTCTGTTGGTGTACAGACGAGAGGGAGACGGTCCCCGTGACGGTGAGTTCTTCCGTTCGCCGGTTCCAAGCATTTGCTGACGGCGCACGGCAGCTCGCAAACGGCGTGGGAAGAACGGCAGTGTATTGCGAGCATGTCTAACTATCGGCACGTACGCCCCCGCCCTCGCGCCGCTCGTCCTGCGACTTGCGCACTTGGCGCGAGGCCTCCGTGACATCTGCTTCGCGGGGAGCGCGAGCGCCCGGGACCCGCAGGGCGCGATTTCACGGGCGCTGGGCGATGCCCGGAGGGCCCCGAGTCGGCTCCCGTGCGCAGAAGCTCGCGATCGTGGGGTGGCGAGCGGCTGATTCCGCGAGTGGGCCGCCGGCGCCTACGAGTCGTCCTGCGCCTCGCGTCACGCATTTCGAGCACGGGCGCCGTGCGATTGACCTACAGCGCGTCTGAAAAAGCGCGCAGAATCGTCCGTGCGACGTCGGACGCACCGTGAGTGTTGATCGGTGCCGTCCGAGCGACCCGGGCTTGTCACAACGAATCCGCGGACGGGGCGCGCGTTCTGACGCGATAGAAAGGATAGGACGTACCCGTGCCTCGTCCTCCTGCCGCTGGAGACGCGCGGCTCGCTGTGTCTTTTGCGATCGTGGCCTGTTTGTCCCGGGGGTGATGTCGGCGGTGGCGGCCGCGTTCGGGGGTATGGGTCCGAGTTTGAACGCGCGGGGCGCATGCGGGGGAGCTCATTTGACCTTGATAAGTCGCGATTGGCAGCCGTAGGCGCGCCCTGGTCGCGATCGCAAGGTTTTCGTATCAAAAGCAGCCGCCGTCCGCCCAACAAAGCTCGGCCAGCGTCCTCGTATATACCGATCGATAGCGCGCGAGTCGCCGAGTCAGATGCGCCGGCCCGAGAGCGTGTCGGTGCGGTACGGATTGTTCGTGCAGCCTGCCATTGGCGGAAACAAGTAACAACGGTCAGTGAACTTTGTACATATCGAGTTGTAACACCACTCACGCATTGTACACTCGCAGGCGACTCTACTCCGCATGTTGTATTCGGGGCGCGAGCCTTCGGCCGAGGTAGGGAGGCGAGGATGTCGGTGGGACCCAAGGTACGCGATCGGTCATTTGGCTCAACGGCACGCGTCCAAACGGCCCACGAACGAAGGCATAGGCTGCCTGAATCTGTGCCGTGGCCCACGGTCGGTCTGCGCATGTCTAGCGAGCGCTGGGAGAGGCCGGAGTGGCACAGAGTCAGAAGAAACCGATAGGAAACCAAAGACATGGCCAATCGAGGCCGCAAAGGTACGTACGGATAGCTGGTGGAACGGCGCATCCGATAGGCAGCGTTTGCGCGGGTTGTGACGCAGGCGCCGAGCGTCGAGTCCGTCGGCGTCGGCGGCATCCAGCAGGTCGTCCAGGTTGCAGCAAAGAGCCCGTCGGGGTCGGGCAGGGCAGGGCTCGGCGCAGGCGACGATGCTCGAGTGCTCTGGTGCACTGGTGCTCGGGTGCTCGAGTGCTCGGGCGGTCGCTGGTCGGCGTCGCGCAGAGTTTCGGGCGAACGGCGCAGGTTGGGCGCAGGCGGCAGGCGGCAAGCGGCAGGCGCAGACGATGCCAAGAACGATGGCGAGCCACGAACGCCGTCGGCGCGCGGACGTCGAGCGAGCAGCCGCCGGCGGGGACGGTCGCGGTGCGGGGTAAGAAGCACAAGTCCGAAGTCGTCTCCGCACCACAACCATGGGCGTGCCGCATGCTCTGACCATTGTCGCGCGCCATCGGTCTGCCTCAAAAACCACCGGCTCTGCTGGTTTACCGCCGCTTCGTTGTGTGTATCCTGGAGCTCCTCGGCCTGCGTGACCTCCGGGCGGCCGCCGCCGTCGGGCGCCATTTCTATGCGGCCGCGTGGCGCGCGGGTCTCTACACAGAACGCACATACGAAACTGGCTACTCCAAGAAGTTTGATTCAGAGGTCACGACTTGCAGGGAGCTCGTTCAGCATGCACTCCGCAAAGACCTGCGGCTCACGCTCACCGTCGACATACCCTATGAGGATGGTGGGGTGAACACTTCGAACTTGGCTGAAATGCTCAGTGTGATCTCTGCTTCTCTGCCAGTGCTGGTCCTTCTTTCCCTTACCGTCCGGATGGGCACGCCCGACGAGTTTTTCGCTGCGCTCAGTCAACCGGCTCCTCGACTGCGCAGTCTGTTCCTTAGTCCTCCAAGATCTAGTATCACCCATATCACCCAGATATTTTCAGGGCAGGCCCCGCACCTGCTCGAGCTCGGACTTGCATGCTGGTTCACCGGCGCTGGTGCAATTCCCGCCTTCGCCAACGTGGTGCGTTTCCAAGCGGGCTCCTGGGGCGGCGTGGCTACATTGCAAAAACACGTGCACCTCCCCAACCTCGCGCATCTTTACGTGCCGAGCTCGCCCGACGCGCCCGACCCTCCTCCGCCTGGCGTTGATCTGGCGAGCATGGCGCTCCGTTCGCTGCTGGTCCACGACATCGGTGGCAGCCCCGGAGCGGCCCAACGGTCGCTCCCCGATCCGAAGGTCCCCGTCGCGCACTATGTCGCGTTCAAGCCGTGGCTCTTCGACTGGCGTGGCTGGAACAGCGCGGCCGGCGGCAACCTCAGCGTGCACATCACTGCCGGCGCCGAGCCGCTGAGCGTGCGCGTGGTCCCGGCGGACGGATCGTGGTGCCGCAGCTACACCTTCTCCGACGAGTACGACACCGATATCCCAGTCGGAAAAATGTCCGGTCTGCCCGCGCGTCTCGAGTATCTGCGCCTGCACGACGACGCGGTCCTGGGGTTCCTGCTCTACGCGGCCGAGTTCCCCGCGCTCCGGCGCGTGCGCGTGGACGTGCACTGCGCTCCGCCCGACGAGCGGTATTTTACAACGACCACCAAGCTGTTCAACAACTCAAGCGCGCGCTATGACCTCGACGACGAGCTCGCCGAGGCGAGCTTCCGCGTGCGCTGCCCCGCACTAGCCGTCGTCGCCTTCCACCTCCGGCGCCGCGGCGGCCGTGGGAAGCTGGCCGTCAGGCTGGAAGACGTCGCGTTTCTCTGCCGCGCGCTCACGGAGACGAGGCCCGCACTCGAGCTTTGCGGCCTCGACGTTGCACCGCACGAGCGGTCGTACTCGGGCCCGTTCGATGATGTGGGCCTGGACGACCTCTTCTCGAGCGTCACTCGGGTTGCGCCAGGCGCAGACGCATTTGACAATAATCCTGTGTGGGCTGACATCGACGCGACGCTGGGGTTCAAGTACCTTCGGCAGTCTCTGGCCGCTTAGGTGCTCTTCTGTACACACTGGTCTAGATAAAGTGGCTTTTTACTTCGCACTTTCTACCTGCATCTGCCGTGCCAGGCTGGGGGAGACAGTCGCAAGGGCGGAGGGACGTTGGGCAGAGTGATTGCTCGCGCTGCATCAAAGTCTGACGTGCAAAGTCCTCGGAGACCGGGAACAGCCGGAGTGGGTTGAGTGCTCAGAAAACGGACCAGCAGCATAAATCCATAGGTATCATAATGACGTTTAGGGTTTATTCAAAATGGCAGGGGGTGTCCCCGCCCGAAGGCCTATGTACAAGTGTGGTCCGGGAAGCTAAAGTGCAAATGCGAGAGACTTACAGCGACGTTGGCAGTAAGGGCGACGGAGAAGGTGATGTGCTGGATGCCGAGGACGACGGCGACGAAGGACGGTGACGGCGACGAGGCGGGTGTGGCAGATGTGGAGGACGATGATGACGATGCTGCGCGGGGTGCTGAAGCCGATGCTGAAGGTGGAGACGGGGTGCACGAGTGCTTGGGAGATGGCTGGGCTCGACGACGGTGCTGGGCGAGATGGGGCAGCGGGGCTGGAGGGGATAGACGACGATGCTGGAGGTGGAGACGGTGTTGATGTTGGCAGCCGCGACGATGGAGGATGGTGACGGCGTGCACGAGCAGAGCAAGTGGGGAAAAGACGAACCAGCTGGGTTCCAACCTGGCCAGCCTTTTATACCCTCTGTGAGCGCTTGGCACGGAACTGCGGCGCAACAGAATGTGATGAGATTGGTAATGCTGTTGGGCGGACTCAGGTTTTGCTCGCCCTTCAGACGTGAGACGTCACTAGGCGCTGTTGCAGCGCGACCCGTGCTTTCTCAGTACTTTTCGCGGCGTGAAGGACGACTACAAGAGCTCGCGGCGTGCCTGCTGAGCGGGCGCCGAGTCACGCGGCATGTGCAAATCCCATCGCGGGCTGATTTGTTGCCACGACTCCGTTGCCGGTTTCCCACGCGAACAGCGTTCCCTCGCGCGTTCTGGACACACTTTGCACTGGCTGCACCCTTTGCATTGCTTTCAGCCTGTTGAACTCGCTGGAGGAAGTGCGCTGCAGTGCGCAGACCGTCTACGCCAACTCCCACGGAATCCCACATAAAGACTCCATCAGATTTGTGATTTGCGTTTCGCGCCACCTCGTAAGATCAAACAGCATATAGGAATCAGCCTTGTATTGCGAAGCTTGATGTAATGTATGTATGCGCTATGTACAAGTCGTGAACACCGAACAGCTGAATGCCTCAGTTGGGGAAGCCGTACGGTGATGGGGTAGGAGATGGGGCTATGATGGGGTATGCAATGGGGACGGAGAACAGTGAAATTGGGTGGGGCAGGTTAGAGATCGGTCCCGCGAGGCAAGAATCTCGCTCGAAAGCGTCGGCGGGCTCGAGGCAGACTTGGGAGACCAGGCACAACGAACCGCCCGCGTGGGAACGTCGGGGCCAGCACAGCCGACGAGATGTGTTAGCCGACGAACGGAAAATCGCTGTTGCGCCATGGCAACGGCAGCGACGACGGTCTCGCCGCGTCTGGACGCGTGCATAGACACCCCAAGCTCAGCGACGAGCTGTGAACCGCACGCTGCAGCTCGTCTGCGAGCAGCGGGGTCCGATGGGCGGCAAACAGAAGTTAGAGAGACTCACCGCGTGGGGAGCGCGCCGAAACGAGTCTTGGCTGCGTCGAGACCGAGAGCGAGAGAAAGAGCGGGCAGAATGACCCAGCGGCAATGGGCGTGCATGACTGGTCCCAGCGGCATCGGGCGATCCGGCACTCGGCGCGCTCGGCCACTGCGCAGAGCGCGTTTGCTGAGATTCACCGAGACGGGTGCCATACCTGGCGATAGGACGAGAGATGAGCGGAGCGCGAGCAGGCAAAGAGCGCAAAAAACTCACCTGGGTCGCTCGTCGCGAGGGTGCCTGAGGTGCATTTGATGTGCGGTGCCTTGCGGCCCCGGACGACGCAGGCATCCCGCGCTGACAGCGCGGCGGTACTGAGTCAGTGTTCTCGCAAACAACCAGGGGGACGATGCGCGACTCACCATTTCGATTCGAAGTCGCCGCGCGGGAGAGACGACCGGCGCGGTGGCGCGGACGTGATCAGGTGAATTGCGAATCGCGGCATCTGTTGCGCGCGGTCAGCTCACGCGCGGCGCGACGGAAGGGAGCACTCACGTCGAGGGGGACTCCTCTTCAAGGAGTACAGTTTGGCGGGGGCATCTGTTCGTAAGGTCAAAATTTCGAAAAATTGCCGTAGGAATGCCATTTTTGATGGCCAGGGGACCCCGGTGATTCCGCGCGGCGACACGGAAACGAGCACGAGGGCGTGCGCGGGATGCAGCCCGTGCACTATCCGAGCAGCCTGGGAGGCACGGACAAGCCGCGGGCGAGGGACACGAGGAGCAGATCGGTAGGAAGGACTTACCTGAATGCACAGCACCGCTGCCGGGCAGTCGTCGAGCGAACAAGCTCGACGGTATACGCAATGTCCGACCCGTTCTGCGAGCCGATCGTCAGATAGTTGGCCCGGCGGCAACGCGTGGGATTCACCTGCTAATGACCGGTCCCAGGCGGAAGACCGGCGTCTGCATGCTGTCCGAGGCGTCGGCGACGAAGGTGTGCGGCGGGGAGACGAGAATGACCGGTCGCGCGGCATGGTTGGGGCAGGAGGAAAAGATGCGGAGGTTGCCGTGGATCCCAGTCGCGCGAGCTTCAATGCCGGAATGATGCTTCCTCACCGTCAACGACGGGGGAAACGGCGAGTAGACAGCGAAAGGGGCTGTCGCGCGCCGTGGGGAGAAATTGAGCACGCGGGAGCCTGCCCACGGTATATGACCAGGTCGCAAACACGGGAAAGTTCCTGGGCCGGGATTTTCGGAAGCACTCTGATGACACAGGCGCATTGGAAATGCAACTTGTGATCCCTGAGAAGATCTCCGAGTGTCTCGTCACGTTTGTGTCAACAGCATTTGCACAGCTTCCCTGAGCTCTCAGGCACAAAAGCATTGACTCGTGCAACAGACCAGGATACTTCACGACCCATGAGACAGAATGCATCGAACGCACATCGTTCTGCCGTTCGGAGGTGTTGTTCTATTCGCAAAAAGTGCGATTGGAGAAAAGCAGAGGTGGACCCTGTGTTCGGCTTTCCGGGGCTAGATCGTTCAGAGGAAGCCGGGTGATATATTTGCGCTGATGGACGGGCTTCGCGCGATTCGGGCATGCTGCCGCTCGCGCGGCAGACTCAGAGGTGAATCCGCAGAAGGATTCTCAGTGCACGATGCACATGCATAGTGCAGTGGCTTCAGCACGCCAATACTTGCGAGAGAGGGCATTGAGAGGGCCGAGTCTCGGCGCAGAGACGCTCGGACGAGTCCGGAAGCTCGGACAGTCGGTTTCGAGAGGTTCGCCTTTTCGAACGATTTTGTCTAATTTGAGGTACCAGTATATGCATTACGTAATCAAGTGTCTGAAGAGAGTGTTGAGTCGGCGGGGACGGTGCTGCATCGCGAGCGAGGGTCGAAATTCCCTCCGCACACGTGCCGGATCGGAGGCGCCGGGCGTGGAAACTCCGCCCCCTGCGAGCGAAACAGGCCAGAACGACTCCGGTGACCTCGGAGCCCGGTACCCCTCAACTTCACCGGGTGCGCATACATGCCGGCATGCGTCTGAAGCGGTGAATTGCGCGAAATTGAAAGAATTCGGCCGTGGAACGAGATCTGCGTAGGCGGCGCGGCAGCGACGCATTTCGCGCGTTGCTTGGTTTCCCGGGCTTCTCTCATTACAAACATTAATCTCCGGTCCATCACGCATCAGATGAGGCGATACAGCGCGTTGCAACGCGACCGCGCCGCGCTGGTGCCTTGGAACGGTTTTCCGCCCTCCGAGGGTATAGGGGTAGCCCCTGGCCACCCCTACGCTGGGAGTTGGCTCACGTAAGCAGGACCCTGAGTGAGAATAGCGTGTGCAAAGTTTCAACTCGGGGGCGCGCTCGGGCGGAGAGCAATGCGGAGCGCGAGCGGGATGGGGTGGCTAAACATCGCAACAGGCACATCTGCGGGTTCGGCCCCGAGTCCATGCGCTTCCCACGCGGTTCCATCGCACGATCAGACGCGAGTCAGCGTCCGCAGTCAGCTGTGCAGCAGAAGATGCGCGCGGCGTGCCGTGCGCGGCTTGCGAGGGTATAAAGGAGGCGCGGAAGCGGGTCAAAGTCCCCCATCGGCCTTCGCCTCTCTTCTCCCCCGTCCTCTCCCGTCTCGTCTCGCTCTCGCTCGCCCTTGTCAACATCCGAGGCGATGCCCTCGCCGCCGAGCTCCTCGCGGTTGTGCCCTTTGCGCCCGCCGTCGCTGTGGTTCTGCACCGCTGTTCGCTGCACCCGCCGACCTCGCCAGCGTCCTGCTCGATCGTCTCGGTGCGTCTTCGTCTCTCGACTACATCACACGGCTTTCCTAACGCACTAAAATGTCCTTGAACCCCAGATAGGCCGCATCCATCGGCGGTCGAGCTTTCGTTCGCTCGTGCCACGGTAGCCCAATGCAGCATCGTTCGCCCGACGTTCTTCCGCGCGACTCCGGTGAGCACTCGCTATCGACGTCGTCATTTCCGGCTTTCCTAACGCGTTTCCGTGCTCAGACTGCCAATCTGTCAGCAGGTGCGTGGATCGACGTCGCGAGAGCGTGACGGTGGACTGACTCGATCGGCAGCAGCAGCAGCACCGACCGACCTCGTCCGCCCGTCTGCGTCGACCCTCACCGCATGTACGATCTCCCACTGTCATTTCACGTTTCCTATCGACTAACACTCGTCCGATCCAGCCGCACGCGTCCCACGGCATCCAAGACACAGGCGCTTGGCAGGCTCAACTCGATCGGCACTTGCGCCAGCGACGAGCGTACGTCCCATCGCTGCCACGACCGGTTCCCTACTGACCCACGGCCGTCCGGCAGCTTCTTATGCGTCTGTTGGTGTACAGACGAGAGGGAGACGGTCCCCGTGACGGTGAGTTCTTCCGTTCGCCGGTTCCAAGCATTTGCTGACGGCGCACGGCAGCTCGCAAACGGCGTGGGAAGAACGGCAGTGTATTGCGAGCATGTCTAACTATCGGCACGTACGCCCCCGCCCTCGCGCCGCTCGTCCTGCGACTTGCGCACTTGGCGCGAGGCCTCCGTGACATCTGCTTCGCGGGGAGCGCGAGCGCCCGGGACCCGCAGGGCGCGATTTCACGGGCGCTGGGCGATGCCCGGAGGGCCCCGAGTCGGCTCCCGTGCGCAGAAGCTCGCGATCGTGGGGTGGCGAGCGGCTGATTCCGCGAGTGGGCCGCCGGCGCCTACGAGTCGTCCTGCGCCTCGCGTCACGCATTTCGAGCACGGGCGCCGTGCGATTGACCTACAGCGCGTCTGAAAAAGCGCGCAGAATCGTCCGTGCGACGTCGGACGCACCGTGAGTGTTGATCGGTGCCGTCCGAGCGACCCGGGCTTGTCACAACGAATCCGCGGACGGGGCGCGCGTTCTGACGCGATAGAAAGGATAGGACGTACCCGTGCCTCGTCCTCCTGCCGCTGGAGACGCGCGGCTCGCTGTGTCTTTTGCGATCGTGGCCTGTTTGTCCCGGGGGTGATGTCGGCGGTGGCGGCCGCGTTCGGGGGTATGGGTCCGAGTTTGAACGCGCGGGGCGCATGCGGGGGAGCTCATTTGACCTTGATAAGTCGCGATTGGCAGCCGTAGGCGCGCCCTGGTCGCGATCGCAAGGTTTTCGTATCAAAAGCAGCCGCCGTCCGCCCAACAAAGCTCGGCCAGCGTCCTCGTATATACCGATCGATAGCGCGCGAGTCGCCGAGTCAGATGCGCCGGCCCGAGAGCGTGTCGGTGCGGTACGGATTGTTCGTGCAGCCTGCCATTGGCGGAAACAAGTAACAACGGTCAGTGAACTTTGTACATATCGAGTTGTAACACCACTCACGCATTGTACACTCGCAGGCGACTCTACTCCGCATGTTGTATTCGGGGCGCGAGCCTTCGGCCGAGGTAGGGAGGCGAGGATGTCGGTGGGACCCAAGGTACGCGATCGGTCATTTGGCTCAACGGCACGCGTCCAAACGGCCCACGAACGAAGGCATAGGCTGCCTGAATCTGTGCCGTGGCCCACGGTCGGTCTGCGCATGTCTAGCGAGCGCTGGGAGAGGCCGGAGTGGCACAGAGTCAGAAGAAACCGATAGGAAACCAAAGACATGGCCAATCGAGGCCGCAAAGGTACGTACGGATAGCTGGTGGAACGGCGCATCCGATAGGCAGCGTTTGCGCGGGTTGTGACGCAGGCGCCGAGCGTCGAGTCCGTCGGCGTCGGCGGCATCCAGCAGGTCGTCCAGGTTGCAGCAAAGAGCCCGTCGGGGTCGGGCAGGGCAGGGCTCGGCGCAGGCGACGATGCTCGAGTGCTCTGGTGCACTGGTGCTCGGGTGCTCGAGTGCTCGGGCGGTCGCTGGTCGGCGTCGCGCAGAGTTTCGGGCGAACGGCGCAGGTTGGGCGCAGGCGGCAGGCGGCAAGCGGCAGGCGCAGACGATGCCAAGAACGATGGCGAGCCACGAACGCCGTCGGCGCGCGGACGTCGAGCGAGCAGCCGCCGGCGGGGACGGTCGCGGTGCGGGGTAAGAAGCACAAGTCCGAAGTCGTCTCCGCACCACAACCATGGGCGTGCCGCATGCTCTGACCATTGTCGCGCGCCATCGGTCTGCCTCAAAAACCACCGGCTCTGCTGGTTTACCGCCGCTTCGTTGTGTGTATCCTGGAGCTCCTCGGCCTGCGTGACCTCCGGGCGGCCGCCGCCGTCGGGCGCCATTTCTATGCGGCCGCGTGGCGCGCGGGTCTCTACACAGAACGCACATACGAAACTGGCTACTCCAAGAAGTTTGATTCAGAGGTCACGACTTGCAGGGAGCTCGTTCAGCATGCACTCCGCAAAGACCTGCGGCTCACGCTCACCGTCGACATACCCTATGAGGATGGTGGGGTGAACACTTCGAACTTGGCTGAAATGCTCAGTGTGATCTCTGCTTCTCTGCCAGTGCTGGTCCTTCTTTCCCTTACCGTCCGGATGGGCACGCCCGACGAGTTTTTCGCTGCGCTCAGTCAACCGGCTCCTCGACTGCGCAGTCTGTTCCTTAGTCCTCCAAGATCTAGTATCACCCATATCACCCAGATATTTTCAGGGCAGGCCCCGCACCTGCTCGAGCTCGGACTTGCATGCTGGTTCACCGGCGCTGGTGCAATTCCCGCCTTCGCCAACGTGGTGCGTTTCCAAGCGGGCTCCTGGGGCGGCGTGGCTACATTGCAAAAACACGTGCACCTCCCCAACCTCGCGCATCTTTACGTGCCGAGCTCGCCCGACGCGCCCGACCCTCCTCCGCCTGGCGTTGATCTGGCGAGCATGGCGCTCCGTTCGCTGCTGGTCCACGACATCGGTGGCAGCCCCGGAGCGGCCCAACGGTCGCTCCCCGATCCGAAGGTCCCCGTCGCGCACTATGTCGCGTTCAAGCCGTGGCTCTTCGACTGGCGTGGCTGGAACAGCGCGGCCGGCGGCAACCTCAGCGTGCACATCACTGCCGGCGCCGAGCCGCTGAGCGTGCGCGTGGTCCCGGCGGACGGATCGTGGTGCCGCAGCTACACCTTCTCCGACGAGTACGACACCGATATCCCAGTCGGAAAAATGTCCGGTCTGCCCGCGCGTCTCGAGTATCTGCGCCTGCACGACGACGCGGTCCTGGGGTTCCTGCTCTACGCGGCCGAGTTCCCCGCGCTCCGGCGCGTGCGCGTGGACGTGGACTGCGCTCCTCCCGACGAGCGGTATTTTACAACGACCACCAAGCTGTTCAACAACTCAAGCGCGCGCTATGACCTCGACGACGAGCTGGCCGAGGCGCGCTTCCGCGTGCGCTGCCCCGCGCTCGCCGTCGTCGCCTTCCACCTCAGGCGCCGCGGCGGCCGCGGAAAGCTGGCCGTCAGGCTGGACGACGTCGCGTTTCTCTGCCGCGCGCTCACGGAGACGAGGCCCGCACTCGAGCTTTGCGGCCTCGACGTTGCACCGCACGAGCGGTCGTACTCGGGCCCGTTCGATGATGTGGGCCTGGACGACCTCTTCTCGAGCGTCACTCGGGTTGCGCCAGGCGCAGACGCATTTGACAATAATCCTGTGTGGGCTGACATCGACGCGACGCTGGGGTTCAAGTACCTTCGGCAGTCTCTGGCTGCTTAGGTGCTCTTCTCCTTTCCACACGCTCTGTACACATGACTGGTCTAGATCAAGTGACTCACTCTCGTCTTTTTACTTCGCGCTTTCTACCTGCATCTGCTGCACAAGACTAACACCAATTTGGCCATAACCGCAACGAACAATAGGTGCCAGACTGGGGGAGACAGTCGCCAGCGCGGAGTCTCTGAGCGAGGGCAGCAGAGGGACTTTGGGCAGAGGCAATTGCACGCGCTACGCTCAGGAACGGAGGGAGGAAAGATTTGCATAACATGCTGCATCAGTAGATATGGAATACGAAAGCATACTGGTCACACACGAAAGGTGTTGACTTGTGCGACGGGCGATCACATTCGAGAAATGGCATTTACTCCAGCACCTCAACGCGCACGAGCTGGATCTCAACCCGGTGCCGCGCAAGCTGCCGCACAAAGTTCGCTAGGGCCGGAGCATCGACGACGACGTTACCTGCAGGCGGGCCTTCCAGAACCAAGCGTTTCAGGCATGGACACTCGATGGGCAGAGTCGGGAAGGGCGTGAGACCCCGCGATTCCTTTGAGGAGTCAAAGACGACAACCAGCTCCTGGATGTTAGCGGCGAATGGCAGCAGGAACGGATGCAGCAGTGCCCACAGCGAGACCGCGACGACGAGCGAGTGCACCTGCTCTGCAAAAGGCTCGTTCTCCAGGAGTGCATTCGGGCTGCAGTCCGGGTAATGATCGTAGTCGCGCCGCGGCTGCGCAAAGCGGCGCATGAAGCCGCTACGCAGCGACTTGAGCGACACCACCACCACGTCCTTAGCGTCAGTGTCGCGGAGAAGCAGCAGCTGGAAGGGGTCCCGCAGTCCTTCCAAGGCACTATAAACCGCGTCCTCGCTCGCATTCCAGAGTCGCACATCAGGCACCTGCTCGATCGGGATGTGGCTAAAAACGTTGACGTACGCGTCGCCGTTCAGCTGGGCATCGACGTGCTGGAGACGGCAGTCCGGCGGATGGACTAGCGGATGAGTAAATACGAACGGCCCGCAGCCTCTCAGAACGAGCCGCCGCATATTGGGAAAGACGCCGTAGAGGTGCCACGGGAACTCGACGCGGTGCGTGTAGAACAGCGTCACGGTCTCCACCCAGGGCATGGCGACGAGCGGCGTGTGCAGTGGGAGCGCAACGTCTGCAAGGACTATGGTCTCCAGTTGCGAGCCGGAGAGCCGCCAGGCGTCAAAGACGCACGGCGGGAGCGGGAAGTGCGCGACATCGAGCTCGGAGCTGACCCCGGCAAACTGGACCTCGAAGCAGACCAAGTGCGGCGCGGGGCCCTGTAGTGCTGCCCACATGTTCAGCGCATACATCGAGTCCATCCTGAGAGTCAGACTGCGCAAGCGCGGGAGCTGCGCAGCGATGAGGGGGAAGAGCTTCTCGGCTGCAGAGGACACCACGGGCACGTCCACATACAGGCAGAAGGGCCGACCGTGGCCCGCCACGAGGCGCTTGGTCGCCCAGGCGAGTGAAGAGGAGCTCGCAGCGGTTATGCTCACGTATTCCCAGAACCCGGGGTGATCTTCAGCGATGCGGCGCCATAGCGCGCAGACCTGGCCCGCGGAGACCAAGTCGCGAAAGGAACCCAGAACGCTGAAGAGGACGTGAAGAATGTACACATCTTTCAGGCATTCGATCTGCGCTGAAGTCCGAGGGCGCGAGATGGTAGGTGTCGCAAGAATGGCGGGAATGCAAGGGAAAGAAGACGACGCCAAAGGGCGGCTTGTGTGTTCCAGGGTCCCCCACGAATAGGCCTCGGTCTTCCGGAATCGCGAGCGGAGCCCGCTGCGAGAGAGCATCCTCAGGAGGAGGGCTGAGAGCGAGATATGCTGATGGTGCTGCTAAAGCAGATGCGCGGAGCAGATAACCGCGCAGTGGGTCAGCTGCTTGGGACGCATGTTTATCGCGGCAGAACCAGGCTGGCCATCGATAGATCCTTCCGGCCGGTTCCTGAGAGGCAGGCACTAACAAGCCTGCAGATAAGCAAATTAGCGGGATAGAAGGTCTTCTGCCCCCGTGAAGTCGGCGCACCGTGCTTCCGAACATTGACTCCCTCTATTGGCAGTCTATGATGCGGGAATGGAGTAGGTGAATGATTTCCTGGAACAAACAAGATCCCAGGTACACCGAGCTCGGCGTGAATCAGATGTAGTGGTGTGCCCAAGGTCGCAATGATTGCAGCTAAGTGTCGCATCGCCCGTGTTTCGTTCGGGCGGAGATCCCGCGGCAGGTCGGGTCCCCCAGAACATGAACAGGCAGCGAAGCGCGTGATGAATCGTGGAACGCATAGACGACAGGAAGAGACTACGGGGTGGTAGAAGGTACTGGTTCGCTTGCGCCGCGGCGGCTGGAAGAACACGAGTGGCCGAAGCTTGGAGATCCGAAGATGACTCGACGTACGGCGCAAAGAACGCAGTGGCCCGACCGAGCGTGCACGATAGATGCCTTTGGTGAGTTTCTGACAAGAATGTGATGCGCAAGCTTGCAGCACGCGGCACGTTTGCCCACGCGTCGTCCTGCCGCCAAATCTGCGCCGAAAGGAATTCGAACGGCCGGTCAGACTCAGACCATGATGTCAATGCAGCCCGCTGCCCCGCTGCGACGACGAGCTGCAGCCGCAGGCCGATGGAAGGCCCTGATGTGGACACATCCACGCGTCGGTCGTAGCTTGCGACGTCGCGCGTCGTTCCCGTCACCGTGTCCGACGGATCCAGGTTAGATCAGTACGCGAGTGTGCAGATCGCAAAAGGCACGGGGCGCACGGCCACGTAGAAGTCCAGGCGCCGAGAGAGGCAGCATCGAGACCACGCCGCGGTTGGCTATCCCGAGCGAGCGTACACGCGACGGTTTTTGAGCTACAGACCTGTTGCCGGATGCTGACGAGCAGAGGAGACATTCAAGCCAGCTGTTCGCTACCCGAGTGCTAGCACCACAAGTTACACGACTCCAGCATGCACACGATCTGGACACGCCTGGGACGTTGATCTGGTCCGCCCGGTCGCCAGCCCGCTGGCAACCCGCTGGCTCGCTCAATCAGCGTTTACGGACCAAAAGGGCCAATTCCGGACGGTCTCCGCGGGGCATCGTGTCTGAAAGAGAAGTGAAGAGGACACTGCCGACTGGCAGCATGATTTAGCGACTCGATGGTCGCAGTAGTGGGGAAAGAGCCGGACGCGGCTTTGGGCTCCGATTAACTGCGCCTTACCATTCCGTCTGCGGGCAACTCGTCTCTCAAGAGGTCACATTTATGCGACGACTTTCGAAAAAGGATAATTAATTGCTCAGAAAGCCTTCTAAATGGGTCTCTCCATACAAATAGTTGAATACTGTGCGCGGGAGCCCGTTCTGCCTCATTTTTTCTTTTCTCCCCACTAGAGAGAGAGTTTTCCTACTTTCAAGACGACATGACCTATGTAAAATTTAAAATTGGAAAACTGAATTTTGCTTCCGGAATATTCTCCCAAAGTGGCGAAGGCGAACTAATCGACCACTTCTCAAAGCAGTGCATGCCCTCTGTGTAGTTCTTTGTAGAGGTCTGCGTATCTCAGCCTTCTGGGCACCTGGGAGGTTCGACCAGTGAGCCTGATTCGTGGTGATCTCAGCCCGTAAGGCGTGGGCATCTACTTGGAGTCGATAACTCGACACTTACTGCGTCAGGTGGCCCAAGCGAACAGACTCTCACCCTCCTGGCCCGGTGAAACACACTCCTACAGTCCGCCTTGGTCCCATATTTAGGTTGCGGTAGTACTTGACACTTCTCCCAGTGGGACTCAGGCTGGCCCGCTGACAAATCAAGAAGGGTATATAGAGACCCGCTTCACATATAGGGTACCGGGAAGGCTGGGGTAATGGATTGAGCCTTGGCCTTCCGAACACAGTCACGGCGACTTCTGGTTCAATCCCGGCGCTTACAGCACGATTTGTATTTATGAGTCACGAACGAGCGAATAGACGAGTTTCAGATCCTACCACTGACATCACTGACCGAGATGACTCAAGCGTAAGTAAGACCCACTGAGCGGAAGCTGAACGATGAGCGCCGGACAAGACCCGCCATGACCCAGTGAGAATCGCTGCGAGCGACCGAGGGACCTTTGCGTACCCCGAGCTCGAGTTGGCATCGTGTTGATCACTGCCCAGTTGACTGTGCTTTTTTGAATCCTTCCGGTGTGTATTCAACTGACCAGGCACAGCTGCTTTTTTTACAAATAGCTGCGGCTGGAACCCACGATCGCCGTCGTTGCAGGAGTTGTAAACACACGATGGTTTTCCAACCTCTGAGCATCGGCCACCAGGTTTAACGTCATGCTTCTTTATTTACCCTATTTTACAGTAAACGAGCGAGAGTAAGAATGAAGGAAGTCGGTGACAAGTCGGAGCTTAGAAGACGCGTTTAGCGCCCGAGGCTTGTGCCAGACCTATATGCTATATATCCCCCGCCGGGCTATAACCTCTAGTGGTATCTAGCGGCGAGCGCGCGGTTATGCGTCGTTTTTTCTCAAGCTGACTACTTCTACGCGCGTCAAAAGCTCGGAGGATACGGTATTCTTGGTGACCACCCATCCTGCGTCGCGCTTTTAGCCCGGCACCCTGCATATAAAGCCATATATGAGCACATCAGGAAGTACCGCCGCACCTTCAGCTTCCCGAGCGTCCAACAACTCAAGATCTCGGCGCCGAGACCGATGGACTTCACCTACGCGACCGTCTTTGGCTTTAGGGCGTTGCTTACGGGTCGCCACCCGTCCATCGAGGGAGTGAACGTTCATTTTGTCTAGCCACCGATCATGTTGCCGTAGTACATACAAACTGTATCTCTTGTATGCCAAAAGCCGCGTGATCATTCAAATCGTCCCAGAGGCGTCCTCCCTGTAGGAATATATCCACCTTACGTTCTCGACTGGGAATTGCACTCCACGAGAGACAGTGACCGACCGACTCTGCTGAATCCAGCGTAGCTCGACCTCACAAGACACCTTGGCACTCTGACCCAGGCATGAGAGAACGAGACTGCACAAGGGTGCCTGGTACTAGCAGCGAGAGCTGCCCAGACACCCCGAGCCGCCGGGCAGTGACATGACAGTCGACCTTGGTGGTAGTCTTACTGGTAGACACTGAGCATCACAGCGCGGATAAAACGTGAATAAAGACGAACTGATAGATGAGCTATGTACACCCTTGACTATCCTCGCGAGCGGCAGTATGAACGCGCAAGTCACGTGATGTCTCTCCTCAAGTCAAGTACATCAGATATCTTGACTGCATACTGAGATTCGTAATCCCACTGCTCCACAACGAGTCTGCACGGAGGATTATTATCGATCTCCCTCGTTGTATCGGAGCGCCGGCTGTCACGCAGCCTGTACGGCGACTGGGACGCGTCCGCGAGGCCATCCTTCCCCGGGCGTACATACTTCGCGAGCGTCGGCGTCAGCAGCAAAACGCGATTCCGGAGGCCGACACCATTCAGTAACGGGCGCTGAACGCGAGCGTGGGAGCGTCGGGAGCAGTGTGCATAATCGCGCTGACGCGTGCTCCGCGGGAGCTTCCCAATGCGGCGGGATCGACGCTGAGCGAAGACGCGCTTCGCGGGACCGCCGTACGTCCTCAAGTGCGTTGAAGAGCTATATAAAGCTGGTATGCGTCTCTAAGTAGACCATCAACTCGCAGGATGACGTTCTCAGCTCTCAGACAACTTGTTGGCATCCTGAGCTCGGCGCTCGATGAGCTCGAGAACGTGCTCAAGCCGCAGGGCCTCGACTTCCCGTCTCTCGACGCGCCCTACAGTCCCAACAGCCCCGCAGAGGCCGCCCTCACGAGCGACAGCGCCGTCAAGGCCGTGGAGCTGATCGTTGCGGCAAGCGCGCAGCTCGGTGCCGCGGTCCGCCCGCCGACGATGAGCATGATGGAGACATGCTGGCAGGTGCGTCTCCCACCCGCCGATCAGAGGCCGAGCTAATCGGTCCTGTTGCAGTACTTCCTTCCTGTATCTCTGCAATTCATCAACCGTCTCAACATCGTCGAGCTGCTCCGCGAGGCGGGGCCGCGCGGCATGCATGTCCGCGAGATTGCGGCGAAGTGCGACGTCGACGAGCTCAAGCTCGGTACGCAAGGTCTGCACTGGCATGCCATGCTTCTGACTGAGCGGCTCGCAGCTCACTGCCTCCGCCTCTGCGCCACCTCTCACATCTTCACCGAGATCGCGCCGGACGTGTTCGCCAACAACCGCCTGTCGACCACGCTCGACAGCGGAAAGCTCTACAACGACCTTGTGGCAGCGTACGCTGCTCTCTCGTCTCAGCATCCTTCACGGTCCCCTGACACTGCTGCAGCCCGCACTCGAAGCACCAGGGAACAAACGGGATGGCCGCCTTTCTCGATCTCCAGTGCGTCCACTCACGTGTGCTTCGTATGCAAATCTGAGCCCTGGGACACGCAGGACGGAGCTGATGATCGGCGCTGCTGCGAAGCTGCCAGAGCACTATACGGACCCACGCACGAAGATGTCGCGCGAGCCGACGCTGACGCTCATGAGCACCATGCACGGGTACGAGGGGAAGGACCTTTTTACCTTCCTCGAGGGGTGGAAGGGTGGTGCGCTCCTGCAGACGTTCGGCCTCGCGATGACCGCTACCACGCTGTGGGAGCCTCCGAATGCCATCGTTGAGGGTGCGTTTTCGTCCTACCTTGGCTATCATGAGTGACAGTGTCTAGGGTATGACTGGGCGTCGATTCCGAAGGGCGGACTGGTTGTCGACGTCGGCGGTGGCGTTGGGAACATGATGATGCCACTTTACGAGCATTTCAAGGATCTCAGGTTCGAGGTCCAGGATCGTGCGGCGACGTGTGAGCATGGCACCAAGGTGGGTACAAGCATGCAATAGTGCTGCGCCGCAGCGTTTCTTACGCCCGTTAATATCAGGTCTGGGATGCCAAGTTCCCCGGGGCCATTTCTACAGGACGCATGCAGTTCAGGCGTACGCACTACATCAATCTCATGTCTACTTTGCAACTAAGATACCGCGCAGCGCACAACTTCTTCGACGTGCAACCCGTCAAGGACGCTGCGGTGTTCCTCCTGCGCAACGTCACCCACAACTGGCCGGACGAATATCTCGAGAAGATGCTGCGGCGCCTTAGAGACGCCGCGGCGCCCAGTACGCGTCTCCTCATTGCGGACCACGTCCTCCCGTACGCCTGCGCGGCGCCCGCGGCTCACGCGTCCATCCCCGGCGCAGCCATGCGCCCCGTCCCCGCGCCGCTGCTCGCGAATCTGGGCCGCGTGAACTCCAACGCGTACCTCCTCGACATTTGCATGCTCGCCGCGGCCAATGCGCGTGAGCGCACGCTCGACGAGCTGCTCCAGGTTACCGCTCGCGCGGGCTGGAAGATCCTTGCTGTTCGCCGCGTGAGAGACGATCTCCGCTTTGGACACGTCGTCGCTGCCCCAATTTAGGCGATCCTTCCTTTGGTCTCCCGCCGTGGCTCAACCCATGGCGTCTGCAGTGCTGCGTGCGGCTCGGACATTTCAACATGTTTGTATCCATAGGAATCGACCTGAGAGTTCTGCTATCCACATATACATGTGCTTCAAACCGCATTTTAACACTTTCCAGCTGCGGGAGAGCAAGACAAGCTCAGCGCAGGCAGTCGGGATATCATTACGTACTCGATACACCGGCGCTCGGCCCGATCCGACTTTTCCTCCCGTTCCTCTTCCTCAGGCCGAACCTGGACACCGAACTCAAAGTTTCCATATTCCCTGCGTCTGTCCCAATCCAAGCGAGTCTTGTGCTTCAGGTTTAGGGGCGGCAACGTTGCGTTATGGTCCGCCGGCCTGTCGATCAAGGACGCAAACCTCGACAAAACCGTGACCTCGCCCGCGTTGCCCGCTGGCGCAGCACCTGTTCATCGACTAATCAACTCTTGAACATCTGACGCGTCGTCTTTATAATCGGTATCCGTCCGTCTCTCCGGGCAGCCCATCAGTATCAATACCGCCCAGTTCGAGGACGAAGAGAAGCGACGTGCGGCACATGACACTGTCTGTCCCAATAATGGACCCATAACATGCCCCTCTGCGAATCTCTCCGCTGCGGACCTTCGTCTTCGCCCACGATCTGTGCTCGACGCCATGTCCGACGTCGAGAAACAGGCCTTTAACGAGGATGTGAAGCAGGTTGAGAACGCGCAGTCGACAGCTTCCGAAATCCCACCACCTCCTGTCGATTTTTCGGAAAAGAATGTCACGAGGGTCTATCGCAAGATAGATCTCAGGTGCGTGTGGGTCTTGGCGCATAGCAGTCCAACCCTCACGCGTCGCAGGTTGCTACCCATGCTGGGGCTGATGTATCTTCTGTCCTTCATGGACCGCGGTACGTCGCATTCCATCTGTGGAGCGATACTCGACTAAACAAGTTGGCGTAGGCAATATTGGTACAGCAGTCTTTTGGGACGCTATCCGACTTTTGACATCTTCTAGGCAACGCGAAGATCCAAGGTCTCGTCGAACAGCTGGATTTGACGGGAAACCGCTATAACATAGCCCTGGTGAGTGAAGACCGGGATGACAGTAGCACTCGTACTGAACGCGCGCTCAAGACCATGTTCTTCATTCCCTACTGCGTCTGCGAGCCTCCTGCAAAGTGAATCCGCGTGGACCCGCTGATCCAAATCTGACCACACACTCGTCAGCATCCTGTTGAAGAAACTGCGGCCCTCCAAGTCAGTGACATTCAGTTCCCAACTGCCCGTTTGACCCACTGCAGATGGCTTCCCGGTATTACGGTCCGCCAGTCGTCTTCGTACGGTTCAAAAGTTGAATTTATTACCAGGTACTATGGGGAATAGTAATGTGAGCTAGAGGACCGCGCGCTAGATTCTCTACTGACAACTCCAGGACGATGATGGGACTGGTGAAGACCTACGCGCAACTTGTCGCCGTGCGCGCCTGTCTGGGCATTGCAGAAGCGGGACTGTACGTCCTACATGCAGTCCTCCCTGATTTTTCGTTGACCAAGATCGCGTGCCTTCAGATTCCCTGGAGTGGTTTACTAGTGAGCAATGAGCTGGCACCTGGCGATCCGCTGATAATTTCTCAAAAGCCTGACGCTGTGGTATCCCCGACACATGTGCGCCTATCGTATCGCCATCTTCTACAGTGCGGCGACCATAGCAGGTATCGAGGGCATCGCTTCTCTCTGTAGATTCGCTGACGGCGCGCTTTCAGGTGCGTTCACTGGGCTTCTCGCCTACGGAATCGCGTACATGTCCAGGACGGGAGGCCTGCAAGGATGGTCATGGATCTTCGTGTGTGCTAGCGGTCCTTGTTCCCACCATATCTGACACGTTGCATTTAGATCCTTGAGGGACTTGCGACAGTAGTTGTCGGTGTTCTTGCCGCTCTCATTCTCCCCGACCTGCCAAAGTTCGTGCATATGCGAACAATTACTACTGTGCTCACAATGGTCCTGGTTTTGGTGTAGCACCGCCAAGTTCCTCAGGGAGGACCAGAAAGAATACGTCTTGTGGAGGAAGAGTACGTCTCCCCGGTTCCAGCTGTACCCTCACTGATAGGCTCGCGTCGCTGTAGAATATGACAACTCTACGGTTGGCGAAGACGAGCAGTTCAAGTGGGCGTACGTTATCGAGGCCTTTACTGATTGGCAGGTTGGGAAGCATCACCCGAGCTACGACGTGCGACTCACCGCTGAGGCAGCTCTACCTACACATCCTCGTTTATCTGAGCATTGTCACGCCCAGTGCGCAGGACCCGCCGGTTCAGTCGACGGATCGACTGACAGTCTCGCAGTCTACGGGATCTCACTCTTCCTGCCGTGCGTCGACCTCTGGTGGGGTCTTGCCAGTGCCTGCCAGTCTCTCACCGCCGAGTCGCAGTTCAATCATCAACGGGTGCTCCCGCACACTGCATTACAGAGCAAGGCTGACATGGCTCCAGGTTTGGCTATACCCGGGAAGTGACGCAACTTCTAACCGTGCCGCCCTACGTCTTTGCGAGTGAGAATTTCCCTTTGCTCGTGACGATGCGAGCCGCTGACCATGCGCCTTAGCCATTTTGATAATCGTTTTTGCAATCCACTCGGACCGGCTGAAGATCAGAGCCCCATTCATCCTCGTTGGACAGGTGGTCTCCTTGGCACGCTCTCGTCCATCATATAGCTCGGACTACGGGATTGACCTTACGTTTTCCCCAGATCGGGTTCGCAATCAACCTTGGGGGAGGTTCCCGCGGCGTGAGATGTAAGAAATTCATTGTTTGCGCACCTGTACAGACTGTCTGAACCTTTTCTCTGAGATTTCGGGACGTTCCTCTGTTGCGCGGCCTATCCAACTTTTCCGCTCATCGTCGCCTGGCTCGGTAACAATGGTATGCCACAAGTAAACTTTCGACTTGACCCTCGCTGATACCGGAGTAGTGTCCGGCCACTATAAGCGGGGCGTGTCGATGGCAGCGCAGATCGGCATTGGCAACTTCGCGGGCGCGATCGCCAGCAACATCTACAGGACGCAGGACGCGCCGCGCTACGCCGTCGGACGTGAGTATCCCCGGCAGCTGATATAGGGATAGCTAATTTGTTCCAGTGGGAACCTCGATAGGCTTCCTCGGGATGGGAATATTGACGGTGCCCGTGTTGGCGTGGCTTTACACGAGAATCAATCGCCGTCGTGATCGCGAGGCCACCGACACCGCTCGTCCGCAGCTGTCTGCGCAGGAGCTCCGTAGGATGGGAGACAGAGCACCTGACTTCAGATATACGCTATGAGCTATGCCACTCACGAACACGATTTTTTTATGATGATCATCGGGACACACGCGATTTCAGGCTCCGATCATCCATTGTTGCCCACGACCTGCTCAACGCAAATGGGCGAGCGGTGCTTCGCGCTTCTTCGTTCCTTTTTTGCCTCTCCATGCTAAGATTTTGAACGTTGTGCGCGACATTCGCAGCAGCGCTTCGCCGCGCTCAACGGTCACGCGCGCTCGTCACAGCGCTCGTGGGTGCCTTCTCGTGCTGCCAGTATCCGTTTAGCGTGGATCCACGTGACGGTTCCGAACTGTCAACCAGTGACCCTTTCGATCACCTATTATCGTGGCCGGTTGGCGGGCCTTCTATGTACAGCTCCCGTCCAGCGCGGTTATCTCCCCGCATGGTGGGCGCCCTACGGTTCCCCTCAGCCCACGGTCGACCGCTATTGATACAAGCCCATGTCCGACGTTGAGAAGCAGAAGGCAGACGATGTCGAGCAAATCGAGAGCGCCGCGTCGCTCGTACACGACATCCCTCCGGCTCCTGGCCAGTTCTCTGAGCTGGAAATCCAGCGGCTTTACCGCAAGATAGATCTCAGGCGAGCCCCTGCCCTTTTTAGCTGTAGCCGTTGACCTTGAGCCAGGCTGCTTCCCATCCTCGGTGCTATGTATCTGTTGTCCTTCATGGATCGAGGTGAGCGCAACAGCGGCGTTTTGACGGGGCTCAACTTTCTTCGCTCGCGCAGGGAACATTGGTACGTGCAACCTAGCTCCGTCTGTTAAGACTCACTAGGCACAGGGAACGCGAAAATTCAAGGCCTCGTGGAACAGCTCGACCTCACAGGCAATCGATACAATATTGCGCTGGTGCGTGAATGCCTTTCTAATCTCTTACGACCACACTGAGGGCTTATCTTTAAAGACGATGTTCTTCATTCCGTATTGCATCTGTGAAACCCCGGCAAAGTGAGCCGTATAACCGGCGGCCTGTTGACCCACTGGGCGCTGAGCGCCACCAGCATCTTCCTCAAGAAACTGCGACCGTCCCGGTGTGTACGGCTCTTAGACGCGCATCTCCATTGACCCGGCGCGCTCGAGATGGCTTCCCGGAATTACGGTGAGAATCTCGCATCTGCCCTTGTCCAAATTCCTGAATCAAGAATAGGTCGTCTGGGGAATCGTAATGTATTACTGTCGCACTACTCACGCTTGGTACTCAAAACGTCGTAGGACGATGATGGGCTTGGTCAAGAACTATCCGCAGCTTGTCGCTGTACGCGCCTGTCTTGGCATCGTGGAAGCCGGCCTGTGCGCTCATCACATTCTTGAACGTTTCTGAGATTAACGGTGACACTGACAGCTTCCCGGGCGTGGTGTACTAGTGAGGATCCTGCCGATCCCCGCTTGATCCTGATACCAATCGCTCGCAGTCTCACCCTCTGGTATCCGCGGCACATGTGTGCCTATCGTATTGCGATATTCTACAGCGCTGTTACCATTGCCGGTTCGTCGCGCACGCGGACGCACGTGGCCCGAGACTGGCTGATTCGCAACTAGGGGCCTTCACCGGGCTGCTGGCCTACGGCATCGCGTTCATGTCGGGCACAGCGGGTTTGTTGGGCTGTTCGTGGATCTTCGTGAGTACGGACACCGCGTGCCGAAAACCCCTCACCCGCTCGTAAGATATTGGAGGGAATTGCCACAGTCCTCGTCGGCGTCGTCGCGGCGTTCGTGCTACCGGATTTCCCAAGGCGAGTCGGCCGCCAGCTGTGAGGCCCTTGAAAGGCTGAGACGATCCGAAACAGTACTGCGCAATTTCTACAGGAGGACGAGAAGGCCTATGTGCTGTGGAGGAAGAGTTTGTTGGCGCCCGCAGGTTACGATTTCCACTTACTCCTCCGGCAGAGTACGATAATTCCACCGTCGGGGAGGACGAGCATTTCAAGTGGGCATACGCAGTCGAGGCCCTGACTGACTGGCAGGTGCGCCTCTACTCACGTCATTACATCGCTGTATCTCTGACCTACTCCGACAGCTCTACTTGCACATTCTCGTTTTCATGAGTATCGTCGCGCCTCGTACGTGTCAACTCCCCTTCCCTCCGGGCCGTTTACATAACGTACACAGTATACGGTATCTCTCTCTTCTTGCCGTACGTGTGCCGGTCTACCGCACTCTCCCGCGCCCTGACACAGTCGTCAGGTCCATCATAAACGGGTGCGACCCATCACCAGCTCGACGTTGCCGCCCGGGCTGACGGGCCCTCAGTTTCGGGTACACGCCGGAGGTTACACAACTGTTGACGGTTCCGCCATATGTCTTTGCAAGTGAGGAGCTGCTGGACTCGATGGAGCTCGCGCGTCGCTGATCACCGTTCCAGCAATCTTGATCATTGTCTTTGCCATGCAGTCCGATCGTCTGCAAATCAGGTCACCGTTTATCCTTGCGGGGCAGTTGGTCTCTTTGGTGAGCGCCCGACGCTGATCGTGGTGCGAAGTTGTTCACTCTTCTCAGATCGGATTCGCGATCAACCTGTCGGGTGGCTCTCGCGGCGTCAGATGTGAGCGCATTGTTTCATCCGGCGTACACACAGCGAATATGAGCTTTTCCTCAGATTTTGGCACATTCCTCTGTTGTGCGGGATATGCGGCGTTCCCTGTCCTTGTGGCGTGGCTAGGAAATAACGGTACGTGACCGTTGCCTTCGACGCAGATCTCTGACATAGAGGCACCATCCAGTGGCCGGCCACTACAAGCGCGGGGTGTCGATGGCAACTCACATCGGCATCGGCAACTTCGGCGGCGCGATCGCAAGCAACATTTTCAGAACGCAGGACGCGCCGCGATATGCCGTCGGGCGTGAGCTATTCGCCACTCGCTCTCACATGAAGTTCTTCTTACATGTCTCTCACTCAGATGGTACTGAGATCGGCTTTTTGGGCATGGGCCTACTCGTGGTCCCACTGCTCATGGTGTTGTACACCAGGATCAACAAGCGCCGCGAGCGGGAAGCAAGCGCGCCGGATGCGCGGAAACTATCGACCCAGCAACTTCGCCGGATGGGAGACAGAGCACCAGACTTCCGGTATACATTGTGAGAGCTTCGAGGGAATGTGTTCGATCGTTGAAAATAGGACGTCATGCACGATCGCGGATGCTCCGGATCAGTCAGCTGCAGTGATCTTCTGTTTGAAACCCCGACCTCTCCTCGTACTCCCGCAATCGTCAGCGCCTTTGCTCTGTTTCTTCGGAAGGCCACGTGGTCCGCATTGCTATCCTGGCATCATAGAGCCCCGCGATCGCGCTGCTCCACGTCACTTTGCCGCGTTGGAATCCGCCGTGCTCACCATCGCTTGCCGTTTTCTCTCTGCGACTCTTACTACGCGTCCTGTTCAGAGCGGTCATTGACATGGACCCAGCATCTCCAACTATGTGCCAGTCAGCTGCGTTTTCAGCTGCCATGTAGGCGGTCGTCGCGCGTGCTTGCAATTCCATTCAAACTTCATGTGGGGTGCTGTAGTCGGCTGTGGGCTGCAAAACGCCGTGTCACTCTGGCAGATGGCGAGGTTCTGGTGGAGCTCCGCGTCCCGCGTAGGCTCCCACTCAGGGCGTCTCTATTGTTGGTGTTGTCGCGCGTGCAGTTGCGGCAGAGCGGTCCGTTCTGCATCCGTCACACGGGTCGACGTTCTGCCAGTCCAGGGCTCTCACATGAGGACGCGAAACCCAGCGAGACGGACGACCTTCATTCTCTTCCGCTATGTCTGACGTCGAGAAGTCCGCGAAGGCAAGCGACGTCGATGAGCGCGTCGAGAGTGTCAACGAATCTTCTGGGCCAAGCATCGCGGCGGCGCCAGTCAAGTATACTGAAGATGAAGCGGACAGGCTATACAGAAAGATCGACTTTAGGTCAGTGATCCTATGAGGGTCTCTGCTCGCTAACGCGCTGACGCGCAAACGCGGAGGATACTGCCCATCGTTGGCCTACTGTTCCTCTTGTCGTTCATGGACCGAAGTGCGTCATCGAGCCCCGTCTTCTCCGTTATTTCCAATGTCAGCACTAGGCAACATTGGTCAGTACTCGTCGGTCCCTCCCACGGCGCCTCACGATCGATGCGCTGCTAGGCAATGCGAAGATCCAAGGTCTTGTCGAACAGCTCAACCTGACAGGAAATCGGTACAACATTGCTCTGGTAATCGCGCTTCCTCTGACCCTGTGATACCTCTCTGATTCTCTGACGCAGACGATGTTCTTTATCCCGTACTGCCTTTGTGAATGTCCCGCAAAGTCAGGCCGTCATGCCGTGGGCGCGGCGGAGTAGTACTGACGGGGATCGGCAGCCTCGTCCTCAAGAAGATGCGGCCTTCGAGGTTCATTTCCCACTCCTTCAGCTCCCGCGCACCGGCTGACAGGCCGGAAGGTGGCTTCCAGGAATAACTGCACGTACATGTCCCTGCCGAGGGAATCTCAATCTGAACTGTCGGTTTGCCGAAGGTTATTTGGGGACTTGTTATGTGCGCTTGGATTGCTTCGGTTATGGAGCGACCCGGCGCGAGACTGACTACGGGATTATAGGGTCAGCATGGGCTTTGTCCGGAACTATCAACAGCTCGTGGTCGTTCGCGTCTTCCTCGGCATCACCGAAGCGGGACTGTTTGTTGTCGCATTCGGCTCCGGGTGCGAGAGTCTACTGATACGGCCTTCTCAGATTCCCAGGCGTCATTTACTTGTCAGTCCATTCACCAATTGACCATTCTGCCGACGTTGACATGTTGCGCAGCCTTACCTTATGGTACCCCCGCCATAAATGCGCGCAGCGCATCGGGATCTTCTACAGTGCGACGACGCTCGCAGGTGGGGGTGTCCTTAGCAGACTATACCTGGAATTCACACCGACGAAGGTGCATTCTCTGGCCTGCTTGCGTACGGGATTGGTTTCATGTCCGGGACGGCGGGGCGGCTGGGATGGTCATGGATTTTCGTGCGTTACACATTCTTTCGTGAGACTCTTCGAACCCTGAGATGAAAGGACAGATACTCGAGGGCAGTGTTACCGTCCTCGCCGGCGTGTTCGCCCTCTTCGTTGTGCCCGATCTTCCAGAGTACGCCTCTCGCTCGCCCAACTTGCGCCCAACGCCGGCTAACCTCAATGCTGCTATAGCTCGGCCAAATTCCTCACTGACGACGAACGGGCATACATCATTTGGAGGAAAAGTGGGTTTCTAAGACTGTTGTGCGGATTTGACTGCCAACCCGTTGACGCGACTAGAATACGACAACTCGTCGGTCGGAGAGGCAGCGCATTTCCGCTTCCGATACGTCTGGCAGGCATTTGCAGACTGGCAGGCACGACTGTCGTGTCGGATGATGCCAAATATCTTACCGGAACGCAGTTGTATCCGCAGATTCTGGTCAACATGAGTCTCATAGCGCCACGTACGTCGACACCGTTGGAGAGCCCGTTTACCAAGCTGAGACGGTCGTAGTCTACGGCATTGGCCTCTTCCTCCCGCAAGTGCTCAGCTCTCCGCATTCTCCATGACCGACCAGCCTACCACAGGTCAATCATCAACGGGTTTGGATACAGCCCGGCCATCACCCAGTTGCTCACCATTCCGCCCTACGTCTTTGGAAGTACGCAACCTGTGCCGAAAACGTTCCCGTTTGCTGACCTCCGGGGTAGCGGTTGTGATCATCACGTTCGCGCGCTTCAGTGACCACTACAAGCTCCGTGCGCCGTTCATCTTGGCCGGTCAATGCATTTGCATAGTTCGTCCGTCCTCCAGTCATCTTTCTTTATCATTCAACGTGCGCCTCAGATTGGATTTGCTATCAACATCGCCGACGTTCCCCGCGGAGCGAAATGTGCGACGCGCTTTTCGTGCATCAACCTTGGCTCACAATTCCCGCAGACTTTGGCACATTTTTCTGCGTCGCGGGAGCGTACGGCGCATACCCCATCGCAGTCTCATGGCTAGGGAATAACCGTATGCATTTCTCTTTCTGCGGTTATATCTACTGAGGGGGATGTTGGCAGTGGCGGGACAGTACAAGCGCGGTGTCGGGACAGCCGCCCATATCGGGTTCGGCAACTTTGCGGGCGCGATATCCAGCAACATCTTTCGCTCTCAGGACGCCCCGAGATACATCCTAGGCCGTGAGCTCTCTGATATCTACGGGATTCTCGACTGAGCGCACCGTATAGATGGAATCGCGCTTGGGTTCCTCGGCATGGGGTTAATCACGGTCAGCGGCCTCGTTCTCGCATACACGCATGTCAATCGCGGGAGAGACGCGGCAGCGGCAAGTCCAGGAGCTCGTACTTATAGCGAAGAGGAACTGAGAGAGCTAGGCGACAAGGCTCCCGACTTCCGCTATACCATCTGACAGCGCACGAATTCCAGTATATAAATTGCTGATAACTGGCTTCCTTATGACTTCAAACCGAGAATTGACAGCATGAGCTCAGCCGATCAGCCGAAACCTTGGATAAACATTTAGTTACATTAACTCGGTCATGTATCGTGATGGCAAGTTGTCAGTTCTAACTCCGCAGAACGACTCTTTTCCATTGGTATTTCGACTGTCACTACACATTGCGCAGCGCCGGTCGTCCTGGAAACGCTGGGCCTAGACAGCGGCGTTCGAAGACACTTGGCGCTTCGTTCACAGCGATACATAGGTAAATACCGCAGCCTTGAGAGGAACTGTGGCCCCACAGCTTCTCATGGTTGACGATGAAGTACACATTTGACGTGGATCTTCAGTACGGCCCCGAAAGAAGTAATTCTGGCTGTCCACGCTGGCTGTCCGATCGTCTCAAACACCGGTCCATTTACGCGGCCCTATCGAACGAACCACTATGATGCAACACCGTTCTCATGCCCCGGGCCTGGGCTAATGAAGAGAATGCTCGCGGCCTATAGAGACGCGCCCTGGACGTGTGCCTTTTCCGCACCCGCGCCACACTCCTGAATGTTCTTCCAATGACAGGGCCTTCGAGCGGCGAAGAGGCATAGAAACTGGAGCTATAGCATCCCTGTTGCCTCCTCTCCCTCATACCATGACGGACATCGAGAAGGTTTCCAAAGAGCTCGAGGTCGAAGAGCGCATCGAAAGCGTTGATGCCGCGGCCTCGTTGTCGATCCCACCGGCGCCAGTCGAATTCACGGACGTCGAAGTGGGCAAATTGTATCGAAGGATAGACTGGCGGTGCGTCGTTGTGGTCTTGCGAGAGGTCCCGCTTGGTAATCGCTCGCCAGTCTTCTGCCCATCGTTGGTCTCTTGTACCTGCTGTCCTTCATGGACCGGAGTACGTCTACATTTCTCAGGGATTGGAATTGAAACTAATTGCTGGTTATAGGCAATATTGGTGCGAACATCTGCAAGAGCTTGCGCCTGAGAACTGATCCATGGCCGTCCACAGGGAACGCAAAGATCCAGGGTCTCGTGGAGCAACTGGACCTGACTGGGAATAAGTACAACATCGCCCTGGTGAGCCCAACCGAGAATCTTGCCTGATTAATCCTCCTGATCATCCTTTGACGCAGACGATGTATTTCGTACCTTACTGCCTCTGCGAATGCCCCGCGAAGTACGTAGGATCCGGCTCCCTCCCCAGGCACTGCTGAGCACAACGCAGCCTCGTGCTGAAGAAACTGCGCCCGTCTCGGTCCGTCGTCTCTCATCGCACCCGAGGGCCAGCTGACGCGCCCCAGATGGCTGCCAGGAATAACCGTGCGCCTCCCTGCCGAACCTGGGTGTTGGAACTGACTTTCCGGGCCTCCGAAGGTTTTGTGGGGCATTGTTATGTGCGTTGGGCTTCCCTGTCAGGAGCGACGCTGACGGCGGTCCATCTGATAGGACGACAATGGGGCTCGTACACAACTACCCCCAGTTAGTCGTTGTCCGCATCTGTCTCGCGATTGCCGAGGGAGGACTGTGAGTCTTCACCATTCCTCTTATGGGAACGCCGTTGAAGTCTCTCCAGCTTTCCCGGCGTCATTTACTAGTAGGCCTCCGATTGATGGATCGAACTGGGTGAGATAATCCGAACACAGTCTCACCCTCTGGTATCCGCGCCACATGTGCGCGCAGCGCATCGGAATCTTCTATAGTGCGACCAGTCTGGCAGGTACAGTACAACTACCCGTCCCGCTGAGGCAGTGTCTGGGCTGATATTTCCAGGCGCGTTCTCTGGTTTGTTGGCATATGGCATCAGCTTTATGTCCGGCGTCGCGGGGCGGTTGGGCTGGTCGTGGATCTTTGTACGCCCATGCACTATTGCCTGCGGAGGGATGCTGACGCAAATGCCGCAGATTCTCGAGGGAATCGGCACGGCAATCGCGGGATTCTGCGCTTTCTTCCTCGTCCCCGACTTCCCCGAGTACGCATAATTCCTCTCACGTTTTTCATTTCCTGAGACTTCAACCTCGTCGTCCAGCACTGCGAAGTTCTTGAACGCAGATGAGAAAGCTTATGTCATCTGGAACAAGAGTATGTCTCGTCCGTCCATCGGTGAGATGTCTCATCCTTTTGAAGAATACGACAACTCGTCGGTTGGAGAGGCGGAGAACTTCAAGGCTCGATACATCTGGAAGGCGGTCACGGATTGGCAGCTATATCCGCACATCCTCGTCAACATGAGCATAGTCGCCCCGCGTGAGTTCATGGAACTGACCCCCGCTGTTTCAGTATGCTCACAATCATCTAGTCTACGGGATCTCTCTGTTCCTCCCGTGCGAAATTCGTTCACCAGTTGACTCGGCCGCTTAACCTCTATCCTAGATCCATCATCAACGGGTTTGGCTATAGCCCTGCCATCACTCAGCTTCTCACCGTCCCGCCATACGTATTCGGTAGTGAGTACCAGTACCAGTTCACCCACCACCATAGCACCCGCTGACTCGGACGCCAGCCATAGTGATTGTGACGTTCGCGTACTATTCCGACAAACTCAAGATTCGCGCACCGTTCATCTTGGCAGGACACTGCATGTGTGTGGTACGCGCGACTTGCTGCTATAGAGAGCATCCAGGCTGACCCTCGGGGCTAGCTGGGCTTCGCAATCAATATCTCGGACGCGCCGCGCGGTGTCAAATGTAAGATGACGCCCCATTGTTCGTCGGCGGTAGTCCGATTGTAAACTTTTTAGACTTTGGCACATTCTTCTGCGTTGCTGGTTCATACGGCGCCTATCCACCGCTTGTTTCGTGGCTAGGGAACAACTGTAAGCGACCTCACTTATCAACTTCCTTCCGACATTGACTGGGAGACAGCCGCGGGACAGTATAAGCGTGGAATCAGCCTGGGCGCGCAGATCGGGATGGGTAACTTTGCCGGTGCGATCGCGAGTAACATCTTCCGTTCTCAGGATGCGCCGCGGTATATCTTAGGGCGTGAGTACTTGAAACCAGGCACCTATAAATGCTTTCACTCTGAGAGAGCACCTTGCAGATGGAATCGTGTTGATGTTCGTGGGAATTGGGATGACTACGGTATGCGGGCTCGTTCTTGCATACACGAGGATCAATCGCGGGAGGGACGAGAGAGCAGAGCATGGAGCAACTCCTCCGCTTACTGCTGAGGAGATTAGGGAGCTGGGTGACAGGGCTCCCGATTTTCGATATACCCTGTGATGGCAGTTGTGAGCACGCTGCACAGAATGGATTTGTACTGTATCGACACGAGCGTAGAAAAAGAATTGTCTCTCAAGTTACGCCTTATTTATTGCGGGTATTTAACGGCGGAAAACGCGTCAGCAATGCGGGCAGCGGCAGGGCTGAATGCATCGGTTCATTCCGACGTGTGGCGGTGTTCACGTGTTCAGTCGCGTTTTGAAGCTCCGCCATCCGCTCTTTCCCTCCTTCTTCATCCTCGTCGCCACATCGGCACGCGTCACCCCGGCCAAGCGCGCCCCAGCCTGAAAATCTGCTACCCAAAGCCTCTGGTGCTCGTAACCAAGCTGCAACTCAGTCTATACCAGCTGCGCTCAGCGCGACGCTCAGCGGGAAGCTCCAGTGAGCAACTCAATTCAGTACCGTAGTCAGCCAGCGCACTTATATATTCTGAAATAGGTCTTTTGGAATACCCTGCGGCCATTAGAGCTCCTCAACATGCTCCGGCGCGCTCCTGCTCTTGACGGCAAGCCTGTCGATGTGCTGCAGTCCAATCGCGTCTTCAAGGCTTTCAAACCACCTACTTTGCTTAATAAGCCCATTGAGCGTGCCCAGCCCCCACGCAAACGGAAACGCGTTGATTACAAGGAGAACAAGGACGAAGAGTAAGCATTGCAGTATCACAAAGCTTGCAGTGAGTCCTTTTAGATGCATTTTCGCTGGCACAAAAGCCGTTGAAAATGCTGAAATGGCTGGAAACTGCGTTCAAATGCTTCTCCATGCATTTTCAACGGCTTTTATGCCAACGAATAGCGTCAAAAAGGACTCCACGCATGTTGTGTCGCCCGTTATTTACTTACTAATCGCTCACAGCTCAGATGACGACGACGGCAAGCGCAAGAAAAAGCGCGACAACAACTACATTCCATTTGACCCTGATGCACCAGCTCCCAATATCAACAAGTCCTACCCAATCTACTCGCCGAAACCATTCACGGCTCTCCAGTCGGCTCGGTTCGCCATACCCGAAATTCGTAACGCGAAGGGCGAAGTTGTGCCGGTACATTCCACAGGAATGGCGCTTGGCATTCGTCCTCAGGCTGTGCTTGTGCCCCGACCGCTGCACGACCCTTTCGCGGACCTTGCGATCGTCCTGTACGACCCCACTATCGACGAGCGCGAAACCGATGAAGAACGGCTGGCCAGACTCAAGGAAGAGGAACGCGAGAAGGAGCGAAAGGAAGCCGAAGAGAAATGCGCCGGCATGTGGAACCCTCACAAGAGCCTACGACAACTGCTCGGCGAGGACAAGAAGAAGGACGTCAAGAATCAGAAGGTCCCAGTCGTCATTGACCCGGTCCTTTCCAAGGTTCTGCGCCCGCATCAGGTCGAGGGCGTCAAGGTGCGCGTTATAAACGAGCGGTCGAGCTATCGCTGACTGCGCAAGTAGTTCCTGTACAAGTGCACGAGCGGGATGATGCTCGAGAACCAGTACGGCTGCATCATGGCAGACGAAATGGGCCTCGGCAAGACCCTCCAGTGTATCACCCTCCTTTGGACCCTGCTGAAGCAGTCGCCGCACGCTGGCAAGCCGACCATCGAGAAGTGCATCATCGCTTGCCCGTCATCGCTCGTCAAGAACTGGGCAAACGAGTTTAGTGCGTTGTTCCTTGCCATCCACGCAGGCAGAGCAGGACACTGACCAGGCTGAAGACAAATGGCTCGGCGTGGGAACCGTGCCTTGCCTCGCGGTCGATGGAAAGGGCACCAAGGCCGACCTTATCGCGAACGTCCAGCGCTGGGTTGCGGCATCCGGTCGGAACGTCACGTTACCAGGTCAGTAGCGCCGCGCGCGAATCTGAATGTTAATCTGACGGGTCCCCGAAGTCATGATCGTGTCATACGAGACGCTGCGCACGCTCAACGCGTGGCTCGCGAACGCGACAATCGGCCTGCTTCTCTGCGACGAGGGCCACCGGCTCAAGAATTCGGACTCGCTGACGTTCAAGGCGCTCAACTCGCTGAACGTCAAGCGGCGCGTCATTCTGAGCGGCACACCCATCCAGGTCTGTACGTTCACGCACGCGTCCGGCCGCGCGTCTGACCCACCCACAGAACGATCTGAGCGAGTACTTCTCGCTGCTCAACTTCGCGAACCCCGATTTCCTGGGCTCGAAGGCCGACTTCAAGAAGAACTTCGAGAACGCGATCATCCGCGGGCGCGACGCCGACGCGACCGACAAGGAGAAGGAGAAGAGCGAGGCGAAGCTCAAGGAGCTCGGCGCGCTCGTCAGCCGGTTTATCATCCGTCGGACGAACGACCTGCTCAGCAAGTACCGTGCGTCTGGTTTCTTTCTGCCCAGGTGGTTTGCATCTGACGATTCGCAGTGCCGGTCAAATACGAGCAGGTCGTGTTCTGCCAGCCGTCGCCGTTCCAGGTCGCGCTGTACAAGCTGTTCATCTCGAGCCCCGAGATCAAGAAGCTCCTGCGCGGCGTGGGCAGCCAGCCGCTCAAGGCCATCAACATTCTGAAGAAGCTCTGCAACCACCCCGAGTTGCTCGACCTACCGCGGTACGTCGGTCCCATTTTCATCTTGCGCCCGGTGCTCAGACTTTCTTCAAAGCGACCTGCACGGCAGCGAGGATTTGATCCCAGAGGGCTTCGTAGGCGCCGGTGGCGACGCCGGAGGATATGGAGGTGGCCGCCGCGAGAGGCGCGAGCTGCGCTGCGACTGGGGCGGCAAGTTTGGCGTCCTCGAGCGGTACGCCCTGCCGCCTGCACGCGCTGGTTGGACACTCATCATCGCGGCAGATTCCTCCATCGCATCCGCACAGAAACGACCGACAAGATCGTGCTCATCAGCAACTACACCCAGACGCTCGAGCTGTTCGAGCGGCTGTGCCGCGACAAGGGGTGCGTCTGCCGCCAACGTCGGCAGTACTTAACATGTTGATTTATCCGCGTGAAGATATGGCTTCTTCCGCCTCGACGGCACGATGAGCGTGACGAAGCGCCAGAAGCTCGTCGACCAGTTCAACAACCCCGAGGGCAAGGAGTTCATCTTCCTGCTCAGCTCCAAGGCGGGCGGCTGTGGCATCAATCTCATTGGCGCGAACCGGCTCATCCTCTTTGACCCAGGTAAGCGAGCGTCCTGTCGTAGCCTTTGCAGATTACTAAGCGCGACAGACTGGAACCCCGCTGCTGACCAGCAGGCACTCGCGCGCGTCTGGCGTGACGGGCAGAAGAAGGAGTGTACGTGCTCCCTCTCGCGCGCAGCGGCCGTCGGCTGACTCGAGGCTAGGCTTCGTGTACCGCTTCATCTCGGCGGGCACGATCGAGGAGAAGATCTTCCAGCGGCAGGCGAGCAAGCAGGCGCTGTCGTCGTGCGTCGTGGACGAGAAGGAGGACGCGGAGCGGCACTTCTCGCTCGACGCGCTGCGCCAGCTGTTCATGTTCCAGGAGAACGCGGTCTGCGAGACGCACGACACGTTCAAGTGCCAGCGCTGCAAGAACCCCGGCCTCATCAATCCGAACGAGAAGCGTGCGATGCTCTATGGGGACGGCAGCACGTACGTCGTTGAACGCTTCGGTCTGTATCCTGGACTGACTCGCGTGCGCAGGTGGAATCATTATACGAACGAGCAGCTCAAGGGCAACCACGATGATCTGCTCCGCGCAGAAGTCGGCGTGCCCGGCGTCTCGTTCGTCTTCCAGTATATCAGCCACTAGACGGTTTTCGTTACGTTCTTTTCTATTAGACTTGTAGAATGACCTCAATGTATTGTAGATCCACGCACTACAGTATTGACCACTTGCGGCCCCTCGTGTTCCCAAAGCAGTTGCTCAGCGCAGCCGTCGAGAACAGGACTCTCCTCTCACTGAAGGCTCCAATGGGTGTCACGTCTGCGCTGGGCCGCCCTTCCCGTGCTCTGTTCGCTTTGGTCGCTACTCCTTCCTGCTGTGTCCCCTCGACAATTGCTCCAGCTATCGAGGCTCCCTGCGCGGCAGGCCCTCGAGCGTTGAGTGTCGACTCTCATGCACTTCTCGTTCTCGTACCTTCAAACACGCTCGCGAAAAGTGCGGGCCGCACGTCTCTGGCATGGTTTTCGAGCAGACTCCATACCAACCAGAATGACAGGAAGATATTTCTACATGATGGACACATGCTGAGTGCAGTGAAGAGTTCGTGTTCGTTTCTCCTGGGAGTGGTACAGGTGTGTTATCGACATGAAGAGGGACTAAACCAGCTGGACATTCATGCCCTCGATCTTTGCGGAGCCACCCGAAAGCATGGCCCTGAAGCCCATGACCGTCGCGTGGCTGAACGTCCTCGGTCTCCGCGCAGAGATGGTAAGTCGGCGGATGCTCGGGAAGTTGAGTGTGCGGGGAAACCTCCTGAAAGGCTGCTGGAGGAGGCGCGTCGGCTCCTCGCCGCGCGGCGCCGGTTCACCCGACTTCTCGTCCAGGTAGACCTCGAACTCCACGACGTGCGTGAGCTCCGCGTCGTACAGCGCCGCGAGCGCGAGGTAGCGCATATTGTCGGGGAGTACGAGGTGCTCGACCTTGCGCAGCGCGCGGCGGTCGAAGATGAACCTCTCGAACTCCGGCTCGACGTCGCGGAGGACGCGGACGAATCCGCTGGGGCGCGCGAGCACGATGTCGTACTCCTCCTTCTCCTCCTCCTCCTCCTCCTCCTCCTCCTCCTCCTCCTCCTCCTCCTCCTCGCTCTTGCGCTTGCGCTTGCGGAGGAGCAGCGCAATGCTGACAGCCTTCTCCGGCATGTTCCAGCAGAAGTGCCGCGCGGCCGCCTCGCTCGGGCGGACGACCGTGAACTTGGCGATGCGCTTCTCGGCCAGGACGCCGAGCGTCCTCCGTAGGTTGAAGTCGCTCCACAGCGCGCGCGCGGCCATGTTGACCTCTGCCGCCCGGAACTCCCACGGCGGGTTGCGCGGCGCGGCGTTGTTCTGGAGCGGCGTGTCGATTCGAATATAGAGCACGTTCGAGCAGAGATTGAACAGGGGCCACGCGTGCGACAACTGGCGTGGGATCTCGCCGCATTGCAGGGCGCTACTGGTGAAGTATAGACGGTCCAGATTGCGTGCGGCGGCGGGACCCCAGCGTGTTGTGTACAGCAGGCGCTGGATGTCGATGAATGATGCGCAGAACGAGAGAATGAGTTGCTTGGTCTCCAACGACAGCCTCTTATAGGCCCTGACAACGGGAGCGTCGGAGGCGGCGATGGATAGCTGGGAGATTGCGCTACGTCGCGTGTGAGCGTCTCAGCATCTACAGAAAAACGCGAGCGGCGTACGAGTGTAATTGTAACAGCATCTCACCGTCGCTCGCTTGCGGCAGGGCTGTCCCCACGATCTCAACGACGGCGATGTTGACCTGACGTCGGACATCGCTGATAGCACGCATTATCCGAGGTTCCCTGTGAAGGCAGAGTCAATTTACTAGCGGGAGGGCGCACATCAACGCGTACCTTCCGACGGGATCCTTGTTGAAGTGCTCGGAGAGTTCGTCGAGGGGAGGGGTAAGGATATAGTCGACAAAGGCGAGGAGATCATCGAAGAACCGCCGCCCCGGGAAGCCCTGGCGAGCTGCGGGCTGCGTCTTGCGCAGGGGAAGGAGCTCTGCTGGAACGTGAGGGCCGGGGTAGCGGTCCTTGACGTCGTCCCGTCCGGGCTCCTCGCTGAGGCGCCCCTCAATCTCGAGGAGGTGGGCGTTGACCGCGAAGAGGAGGTCCTCGGCGTTCCTGGCACTGAGTATTAGGACGGCTCGAGCACCTGAAACTTCGCGCGTGAGACGCACTGGGCAGTGGGACCGCCGAGTGCGGCTAGGGTATACCGCACGTAGTAGTGGGCCGGGAGCACGTGGAGGAGAAAGGGAAAGAAATGTGGTTAGGGGGAGCCGGCGCGCGCGCCCAAGAACTAGGGGCACACGGGGAAAACTCCGCTGCGCGACGTCAGCTGTCCCTGTGCGCGCTGCCGCCGGCGGAAACTGGGATAAGGGGTCGACAGCGCGGAGGCGGCGGTCGGTCGACACTCAGGCCGAACGGGAGCCCCTCAGCCAGCATACCGCCACCTCCATTTGTCCGCCATTAGGTCGTAAAGTCGACCTGTGCAGCTCGAACGCGTCATGTGCCGTTCGAAACCGTACTGCCTAGCCATGACGGGCAGAGTGTCCGGGCGCCAAACGCGAGTTCAGACTCCGATCTCCCCGGCTCCCCGGAGGCGTCCTTCTGGTTTCCCCGACATTTTCTAGGATAAAAACAGATTGCTGACCCTTTTGTACTAGCAGTTGATGAGAATTATAGTGGTATAATTTCTGACGGGTGGACTCGTGTCTGTAGTCTACCTCAGCTAGACGATTATACAGCCGTCCCTTTGACCGGCAAGCGGGCGGGACGGCTGTATAGCTCGTGTCTGCATCCATGTTGGTATCGACGTTGTTCGGTTTGCTTCGGATAAGGCCATAGAAACAGGCTCAAAGCTATTAAATCTTCTTTCAAGATGAATAGAATGCAGAGAATGCCATCCTACTCTGAGGTTACGGGTCGCAGACGCGGCGTCCCTAGTGGCGCAGCTATGAGGCCTGATAACGAGGTACCATGTTGCCATGCAGTCTCATCACAGTTTAACACACTTGAGCCATTCTCCCAGAGTAGCGCACCGGCGCTGAGTTTGGCGCAAGAGCGACGCCTGAGACTCAACAATTGCAGCGAGACGTCGGTTCTCGCTCGCAGAACGCCAGGGAAATCTGATTCCCAATGCATTTGCGTGCAATCCTGCGCCTCAATCACGCAGCAGCTACATCTGCAAGTCTATAACGGCTGCGGGCAATCTTTCATCCACGCAGAACTGCCATCCTGCGTGCAATCCACCGCTCGTCAGCGCTTGTTCGTGGGCTCTCCAGCGCTGGAAAGGCACCGGGTATGGCTGGAGATTGTGCACATGAGCCATCTATTGAGGCCTACAGGGGAAACGAACGGATATTGCTCTTTGGTTACTTGTTTCTGTGAGAACGACGGCATCGATCCAGCGCCCACCTTACCGGCACCCGTGGCTCAACCCACGTCCTCCCTGCAGGGATAACTCAGCAAAACTCAGATGGAGCTTAGAAAGGTCTAAAAGTTGCGCCTTTGCCTACCCGCGACCAGTGGCCGCGGGTGTGGCTAACGGCAATCTGGAGTCGCAGGATGCAAAAAGCGCGCGATCCGCTCAAGACTCGGAGGTCGCTAGCTTCAAGCAAGTCCACTCAATGGCCCCCAGCGAGCTCTGTTCGTGACTGGTCTTGTCCGGCGCTCATCGTTCAGCTTCCGGTCTTACTTACTTGTGAGTCATCTTGGTCAGTGTTGGTTCTATTCGTTCGTGACTCATAAATACAAATCGTGCTATTAAGCGCCGGGATTGAAACAGGAGTCGCTGAGATCGCGCGTGGGAGATGAGGCCCAATCCACTACCCCAATATCCCCGTTATCCTATATACCCATCCGGGCCATATATACCCCTTGTGATTTGTCAGCCGCCTACAAGCCGTCTAGCAGGAGCTGCATCGGACAAAGTGTTGAGTGCTACTGACACACAGATACGGAACCAGACCGTATTCCAGGAATGTTCGGCACCTGTGGGAGAGTGGGAGCTCGTTCTCTTCGCTGGCGGGACACAGTCGGCACGCGAGCCGATGCTCAAGCGCTCACGCCTCAAGGCCTCACCAGCCCTCACGAGCTGAGATGACACGGATCTGGGTAAAGCTCGCAGGTTCTCAGACGCAGGCCTCCACACACAGTGCATGCACTTGAATGCAATGCTCCGAGAAATGGCCGGTTACGTCGCTTTCGCCACACCGGGAGAAACCACCGGAAGCAAATTTCCATTTTCCAATCTCGAAATTTACATAGTCAATGTGATCTAGAAAGTAGGAAATTCGATCTCTAGTGGGATGGAAAGGCAGACCTGAAGCAGAACAGGTTGGCCGCTCAGTGTCCAACCTTTCGCATGGGCAGCTTCAGAGCTCAGTAATCCTTCTAGGGACATCCTTCAGCTGTAATCTGTGCATTGAGACACGAGTTGACCGCGGAGGGAATGACACGAAGCGCACAATCGGGGCCCAAAACCGCGTCCGGCTCTTCGCCCGCTGCTGCGACCATTCAACCCCCAGAGTCCACTGCGTGCAGTAAGTCTCCTTTTCATCTCTGTTTCCAACATCACTTCGTCGTCGCGTGAACGCTCATCGAGCGAGCCAGCCGGCTGGCGACGACACGCCACAACTACGCCACAACCTGGATCCGGGTGTGAGGTCGATCTGGTCCGTCGGGTATGCTCGAGTCCTAGACCTTCTTGGTGTGAGTCTCGGTACTCTCAAGCGTTGGCCCCGATGTCCTATCTGGTCGTCTGCGCGGAGAACGGGCGACTCAACAAACTCGCCCACGGCGCGCGTCGATTCTTCTCGCCTGGGCCCCGCTGCGCACAGGGGGGTTTCTCCCGTGGCTTTGTACGCCTCAGCGCGGTTTTTTCAGCTCTCACAGCTCGGTGTTGCGGCGTGGCAGTGGGCGGCATTGACATCATGGTCTACAGGGCCGTTCGCGCCTGGTTCGCGCGCACGAATGTTACCGTAGCTGGTTCCCGGTGCCCTCAATGGAAATCGGGTCAATATGCACCCTTCAACTCATCCATACGGTCAGAGTCCCATCTGGAGACGTAGTCCGATCCAATTCTGGGGTCAGAGAGGGTGCCTGTGCTTTCGGACAACCTAACTTTCTGCGAACAGTGGCTCATCGGCAACTAAACTCCCGAGAAAATGAGTTGCGCGTGACCGCAAGGTTGAAATACCTGCATAGGTCCCAAAGCACGCGGCAGCGCAGGACAAGGAGCTACGTTGGTAGCTCATCTTCGTCACTTGGAAGGGTATCCGGAAGCAAATTTCGTTTCCCCAAATTTAAAATTTACATGAGGAATATGATTCAGAAAGTAGGAAAATGCGATATACCGCGTGACGATTATGCATTGTTGAGGCTAAACGTGTTCCGTACTGTTTCCTATGGAGAAACTCATTCGACAAGGTTGCTGAGTGAACAATACATCTCACATAGCTTTCTTCTGGTCATATTTGAGGAACGAGTGGATATTGGACGGAAGGACGAGACGCACATCATCGGAGCCCAAAACCGCGTTCCGGCTCTTCGCCCACTACCGCCACCATCAAACTGGTACACCCCGCCGCCATCCCCGAGTCCCCTCTTCACGCTGATATGACTACTCTGCGTCAGGAATGGTCTGCAATGGCTCTGCGCGGTCGTAAACACTTCCATAATGAACCCGCTGGGCGCTCGCTGCTCCGACATCCCGAACTCGGTCAACACCGTGTGGAGACCCATTCTGAGTCACAGCGCTGTACATGGCACAGACCATGACCTCTGGGATCACGGGCAGCTACCGGTCGCTTCCTCCTGGTCGGTTTGATGCTCAGCCAGCCGGCTCGCGCCGGCGCACCTGTCCGGCGCATCCACATTGTGGCCATGCCGGCGGGGCGTGGGCCGTTGTACGATTGTTCGCGTCGCCAACATCCGGTCTTAGTGTGCTTTCTGGCTTTCAAAGTAGGCGAAGAGGCTCGAACTCAGTGGACGGTAGCGTGTGCTCGCTCCGGATAGCCCGCTGCGGCGTGGCATCGCTGCTCTCGCATCTGGATGTGTGCCGGGTTGCCTTTCCCCGTCTTCTCCATAGCCGTGCCTTGTCGCAGCCCCGCGCCCCAACGACAAGGACGCGCGTCGGGTCATCATGCACTGGCGCCAGCCTGTGTCTTGTCTGCCCGTATGGGCACCTTTCGTCTGTCACGCGCAGCTCGTGGGTTGTGGACACCATCTGCATCACGGTCTGTGCGAGAGAAGCTCTCCCTACGCTGCTTGCGGGCCCATTTGACCTACCCTTCTTCTGGGGGAGCTGTTAAATACTACTGCGGATGATTCCGGGGTACCAGGTGTAGGAGCTGGAGGGTTTAGATGCGAGCATCTGCTCAAATTCGAACCATCTGACTCAGTGGTTACACAGGGCCTTCAACTCACGGACTTGTCCTGCGTCTTCGCCGCTGGGAGGCATACCGGAAGTAAATTTCGATTTCCCAATTCTGATATTTACATATGGAATCCGATTGAGAAAGTAGGATAATTTGACATCCGGCGTTGTGGTTATGCGTAGTTGAGTCTGAACGCATTATGTACATACCCATCGAGGTGTCATGTGGAGAAAACTCGTAGAGCATCGTGACCAGACGTGAAACTAACCTTTAAAAGCGTTCTTTAGCGCTATCTGCTTCATTGACACACAACTGGACCGGATACCCAATGGACTCCCGGACGCACGCGATCGGAGCTTCAAACCGCGTTCCGCTCTTGGCCCGCTACCACGACCATCGAACTGACTAACACGGCCGTATGTCCCCTCCTCCTCTTTATTGGACGTCATAGGGGGTTCGGAGTATCTGGGTATGTCTCTCTTGGACCGGGGACGCGCACAGACGCTGCGGGCCGGTTTCCGAGTTCTCTGTGCGGTCCTGGGCGTACCCAGGTCGCCTGCGCTTCCTCTTTCTGCGCATGCATGTGGACATCCGGACGCGCACGGAACGGCAGTCACCCACAGCACGGCTCCCTGTACGACTGCGCGCGGCGAGTTTTTGACGCTGGGACTGCGAGTGTGCGCCAGCTGGCTGCCCCTCCTCGCAGGAGGTTCATGGCAGCGGGGCGCCGAATCTGTGCGGTTCGCGACCGGCCAGGCCCCTGCGTCGCTGCGCGGCGACTGCAACACATGCCCTGTCATCGGGACTGCTTGTTCTACTGGGAAAAAGGGCTGGTGCTCGGTTTACGCGCTCAGCATGTAGTGCTGCACTTGGTGGGGGTCGCCGGAGTCAGCTGACATCGCCCCCTTCGTCCATTTTCGACGCATGGCCGCGCTTCAAAATGGAACTCTCATCGCGATGCCCATCGTGGAGCTTCTGACGCTTCTCCTAGACACACCGTGACTCAGTTGTTTGCCTCGGGAGAGGCGACGAACGGCGCGTATCTACAGACTGGGCAAACGACATAAGCGGCGCTTTCACAAGGTCCGCGTGGTCTGGAAAAGGGCTTTCAGCTTGCCCAACCCTGCGTATCTGCGTCCTGTCTGTCCCGGCGAGTGAGAGAACGAGCGCGAGAGCACGAGCGTCGCGGAGTGCGGCCGACCGTCGGCGTCGATGGCGATGATGCCGGCCAGCACGTGATGCAGCAGAGGCAGGAGCTTTGGAATCGACTTCGCATCTGACACGGCAATAGTGACCTCCTCGAGCAGCGCGCACGCTGTCGGCGGACGCGCGAGCGTGGGCGGTGCGTCTAGCTCTGCGTGGAGGTCCCCCGCCTCGAGATTGTGCGTGAGCGTGAGCGTCCGCAGCTCGTCAAGCACCAGGTCCGTGTGCTGGAGGAACGCCGCGGCCCAGTCGACGGGCACGGTGAGATGGCGGACGGTCCGCGGTACGCCGGCGCCGTGGGTCATGCGGACCAAGGCCGGCACGTCGACCTTGGGAACGAAGACGTGGACACGACGCTCCATGCCGCTCGGCGCAGTTGCTGCGACGCCGACGCTGTGCAGCTCGTCGTCGATCGTCTCCCGCGAAAATTCGAGCGTGCGGAGGGTGCCCAGTGTGCGGAAGCACACGCTCGCTTCGGCCGTCCTGAAGGACCACGCCGTCAAGGTGCTCAAAGCAATGGTGCTGATTCTGTCTAATGGCAACGCGGATAGCGCCTGTGCAGTGACGTCCGTCCCGAGACCGTTCACACCGTCCATGCATAGTGATCTCAGGTGTGCCGCTACGATGCTGCGGGCGGGCGGGATGGCCTCGCCGGCGCGCGCGTAGATGTAAATGTCCCGAATGTAAACCTCTTCCAGGAGGGGACAGGCACGGAACATGCCCTCAAACTCGCTGTAACTGAGCTTCCGAGGATGGAACTCCACGACGCGTAGCGACGGAACGAGAGCTGCGTGAAAGATTGGATATGGGACACCTGTTACGGCCGTGCCCCACGAGGAGGGTATTAAGTAATATCAAGCCTCCGTGGAATCCCACAGAGACAAGACACTACACAGTGCGTTATTAACACACCGGTACGTGGAGTCTTTGATGCCCGTTGGTGACGACGCGGAGGACAGAGAGGCCTGCAGTCTGACAACTACAGGGACTGAGAGCGAGTAAGAGAGATAGAAGAACGAGGTGTGACCCAGTGAAGGGACTGGGGAGTCGAAGTGGGAACCGAAGTCGATTTCGAAACTGAAGCTACTGAGCTATCATACATGGGCTTATATACTAGTGCCGAGAACCAGATGACAAAGACCAAAGTCCAATGCAGTGTCCTCTGAGTCATGAGGCAGTGGAGTCCGGACTGCTGAGTGAGCGCGACGCGTCAGCCGATATGTCATCGTCTGCGTCAGCACATCGCGAGGCAGTGAGGTCCGGAATCTTGTGGACCTGCTGAGTGAGCATGGACGCGTCAGCCGATATGTCATCGTCTGTGTCAGCGTCTATGTCATGTGCTTGACGAGAGAGGTGTCAGGCTGGCACAGCCCTGACAGTATCCCCCCTTTACGTCCTGAGCCCACGAAGGACTGATGGAACGCTGCGGGCCCCGAGGTGGAGAGGTGTGGCAAGTCTTGTATGCGTGAATTTGATTTTCGACGGGGATCTGAAATGGGGAATGATTGCCGATGTTGTGGCGTACCAGCATTTGAATTTCCGCAGCGTGTGATTCGTCGGCGGAGTGCGGAGGAGGCTGATGCACGGAGCATGGAGTAGAGGCCAGCCGTGAGGCTGGGGACTGATAAGAGCGCCAGTCGACTGAGGAGGAACTTGCGCTGTTCTCCTTTACCATGTCCGGCGTTGGCGTTCCCGATTCCCTCGTGCTCCTCTCCCGCGTTCCGCTTGGCGTCGATATCGCCAGCCGCGTCTTCCTCGAGAAGGCCGACCTCAAGCCCCACATCACTGCGTGGGTCAAGGCCGACAGCGAGAGAAAGTACACGGCGGAGCGTGTTGCTGAGAAGGAGCGCGCTGTGGAGGTCGCAGAGGCGTTGAGCGCGGACGACCCGCTGCGCGAAGTCCACATCGAGGATGCGGTCCGGGAGCTCGAGGCGATGAAGTTTTCGTTGGCCGCACGCGACGAAGGGCTGGGAGCGGTGGCGATCGGTTTCTGGGAGATGTGGGAACATTGGGTACGTCGTCGTGGTCATCCCAGATACTGCTGGTCGCTAACGACCACAGAACGAGGAGAATAAGGCCATCATCGAGGACGCCCGCCTGCAAACGCTCAACAAGGACAAGGAGGAGCGTGAGGCTGCGGTGGGCGTCGCAAGCAAGCAGCGCGAGCGCAAGGGGGCATCCAAGACCATCCGGTCGGGCTGGAAGAAGATGGGGGGCGAGGAGAAGCGTCGCCTGTGCCGGGTGCCCCTCGGGAACGAGGTGCAGGGTGATGTGCGGGTGAGTCCATTCGTCTGAGTCGATGACATCTGACCGACCCGTGTTTCTCTTTAGGAGCAGTCTTGCCACCCCTGTAAGGTCCACAGGGTGGTGTGCTTCGACCTCAAGATCCGCAGCAAGGCAATATGCTGCGCCTTCTGCGCGTTCATGCGCTGCAAGTGTGTGCCGGGAGGTTCGAGCACCAAGGACGTCCCTGCTCCGGAAGTGCAGGAGAGCATCGTGGAGCATGTGGCCAGGTTGGAGGAGACGGCCGAGGAGTGTCGTCGAGTGATCGAGGAGACCGCGGAGTCCATGGCGCGTCAGGAGCGGATGCTGAGCGCGATCGCCGCGATGCTCGGAGTTGGTGGGCTGACCGAGGAGACGATGAGGGATGATGACGAGGAGTAGGAGGATAGAATAAGAGACCGATCTGGAGAGAAATGATGAGTACAGATTTTGAGGAATGAAAACATATCAAGATGTGGGGGGAATGGGATACAGGCTTTTGAACCACAGACCGAGAACCACATCGTATTCTAAATGCAGGAATCATGGGATCCGAGACGTGGATTAATGGAGGAAACCGAGATGTGTGAGTCCATGGGGAAGTACAGGCGGTAGAGCGAGGCGTGCGAGGAGCGAGACAGGATACGAGATGGGTTTTTTAGCGGTTAATGTACGAGAGGAACAATTCATAGGAACCTGGCATAGTTGGGTGGTTTTCGTGGAATTCGCGGACAAGGTCGGGTGCGTGTTCGAGGTCTTGCGCGGAGATGGTGGAGAATTCCTCCGAGGAGTCCTCGTAGCCGAGCCAACGGACATGGTACATGAGTGGGCACCGGCGTCTCCTGCGGTCCATCTTGGACCACAGAATCTCGCTGAGTTCCCACTCGCGCTCACCGTCAACGATGACTGGCTCGGGTGGCTCGGGGATGCGCCCTTCGATTTCGTCCGGCGGGTGAGGTTCGAGCTGAGAGATGTGGAAGACGGGATGGATGAGGCTGAGATAGTGTGGAAGTTCGAGGGTATACGACTGCGGACCAGGCTGAGCGATGATGGTGAATGGGCCGTGGTAGCGCGCAGCGAGCTTCTTGGTGGGCTGAGTGGTTTTGATGTGTTCCGCGGTGACGAAGACACGGTCTCCAACGGAGAGCGCGGGAGGAGGAGCGCGGCGAGCGTTCGCGGACTCTGCGTAGCGAGCTTGCGCGTGCGCAATCTGCTTCTTGAGCTCTGCCTGCAGCTCGTGAATGTCAACCGCATAGTCCCGTGCGCGCACCGAGGTGATGTCACGCTCAGGATACACATCGAGGTTGGGGTGGTGGCCTTTGTTGGCGAAGAAAGGCGAGATGCCCGTGGTGTCCGAGGGCGTGTTGTTGTAGGTGAACTCTGCGAGGGGCAGGAGTTCGGCCCAGTTGGTCTGCTGGTAGTTGCAGTAGATGCGGAGGTACTGTTCGAGCGTCTGGTTAGTGCGCTCGACCTGACCGTTCGCCTCAGGGTGGTGTCCGGAGGTGAAGTGCATCTTGATGTTGAGGAGTGCTCCGAGGGAGCGCGTGAAGCGTGAGACGAACTCGGAGCCGCGGTCCGAGGAGATGTGCGCGGGCGCGCCGTGCTTGCTGAAGACGTGGAGGAGGAAGAGGCGCGCGAGTTCCTCAGAGTTGATCTCGTCGTGGCAGGGGATGAAGATGCCCTGCTTGCTGAGGCGGTCGAGAATGACGAGGATGGCGGTGAAGCCGAGAGATGGCGGGAGCTTCTCGATGAAGTCCATGGAGATGGAGTCCCAGGGGCGAACAGGGATGGGGAGCTGCTGAACGCGCCCATAGGGCTTGTGACGGCGTGGCTTGTTGCGGCCACAAGTGACGCAGGACTGGACGTACTTTCGCACGAATCCGCGGAGTTCCGGCCAGAAGTACTCGCGGGAGATCATCTTGTACGTCTTGTTCTGGCCGGGGTGCCCTGCGAGTGGGTGATCGTGCTTAGCGCGGAGAACGCGGAGGTGGAGGTCCGCGTGGTCCGGGACGTAGATGCGGTTCTTGAAGAGCAAGAACTCGTCCGCGGACTTGGTCCAGTGAGGTTGGTCGTCGGAGCCGAGCTTGGTGAGGACTTCCTGCGCGAGTTCGTCCGAGGTGTACGCGGAGCGAATGTCGCGGTGGAGCGACTCGGTGTCCATGAGAACGACTGCGCGGAGGAAGATGGGTTCCGCGTAGGTCGCGCGGAGCGACGTGATGAGCTGCTCGTGCGAGAAGACTGGTCGAAGGTTCTGCGGATTAGCACTGGCGAAGCCACTATCCCCCCTTTTGAGATAGACGTCGTAACGGCGGGTAAGTGCGTCAGGCTTTCCTCCAAGGCGTCCGGGGCGGAAGCGGATGAGCAAGTTGAACTGCGAGAGGTACTCGGACCAGCGTGCTTGCCGGCGTGTGAGCATCTTCGTGGTGCTGAAGTACTCGAGGTTCTTGTGGTCCGTGACGACGTCTATTGGGGTTTCTGCGCCCTCGAGGTAGTGTCGCCACAGCTGGAAGGCCTCGAAGATCGCGAGGAGCTCCTTGTCGTGCGTGTCGTAGTTGAGCTCCGTGGGCGTGAGCGTCCGAGAGTGGAACGCAACGGGGTGCACCGTGCCGTCAGGCAGGAGGTGCGAGAAGATCGCCGCGACCGCGTAGTCCGAGGCGTCAGTCTCGACGATCCGCGGGAGAGCGGGATCGAAGTGATGCAGGACAGGGGCGCGCGTGAAGGCGGTCTTCAGCGTCTCAAAGGAGAGTACACACCGGGAATCGAAGTTCCACGGGGTGTTCTTCCTCGTGAGCCGCGTGAGTGGTACCACAATGTCCGAGTAGCCGTGGACAAAGCGGCGGTAGAAGTTGGCAAAGCCGAGGAACGACTGAATGTCACGCACGTTCCGCGGCTGAGGCCAGCTCGTGATGGTGTCAACCTTCTTGGAGTCCATCGAGATGCCGTCGGCAGAGATGATGTAGCCGAGGAACTCGATGCGGTCTGCATGGAACTCGCACTTCTCGGGCTTACAGAAGAGATCGTTCTTGCGCAGGCGGCGCAAGACTTCACGGACGTGCTCCTCGTGCTGCGAGGGATCGTCAGAGAAGATCAGGATGTCGTCGAGGTACACGAGGACGGTGACGTCGAGGAGATCCGAGAAGATGTCGTTCATGAAGCGTTGGAATGCCGAGGGAGCATTGCTGAGACCAAAGGGCATGACAAGATACTCGTAGGAGCCGTAGCGCGTGCGGAAGGCGGTTTTCCACTCATCCCCCGCGGCGATCCGCACGTTGGAGTAGCCAACGCGGAGATCGAGCTTGGAGAACCGCTTCGCGGAGCGAAGGCGGTCCAGCGCGGAGCTGATGAGCGGGAGTGGGTAGCGGTCCTTGCGAGTGATTTTGTTGAGAGCGCGGTAGTCGACGCACAGCCGGAGACTGCCGTCAGCTTTCTTCACGAAGAGAACAGGCGCACCGCCCGGGGAGGATGAGGAGCGGATGTGGCCTTTGGCGAGGTTCTCTTGGATGTAGTCGCGAAGAGCGCGCTGCTCGGGCTCGGAGAGTGAGTAGATCGGACCTGACGGCAGAGCTTGGCCGTCCTCCATCTCGATCTTGAGATCGTATGGTCGATGCTCGGGGAGGCGGTTAGAAGCCTCCTTGGAGAACACATCCAAGAAGTCATGGTAGACCTCCGGAATGCCTTCCCCAGTCTCCGAGGCGGGGTTGGCGGACGCCGAGCGCGCCGCGGAGACAGGATCACGCACATAGATCGCGGAGACGAGAGATCCGCGCTGGTGCCGGACATGGTTAAAGGCAGCAGCGCCAATGAACCTGATGTCGACACGAGCGGCGGCCGCGCGGAGCACGGTCTCGGAGAGTGCTGGAGTGATGGAGTTGAGTGTAGAAGCGGGGACAGAAGGAGCGCGTAGAGCGCTTGGAGTACGAGGGTCGTGCTCGGAGGCGAAATCCGAGTCATCCGCAGAGAACCCATGAGCGAAATCATGAGTAACCGTAGGCGAGATCTGCGTGTTAAACTGAATGCGGCCGTTAAACCAGTCAATCCGAGGATTGTAGCGGTGTAGCCAGCGGTGTCCTAACACGGCAGAGCAAGACGGATCCAGCTTGGTAAGCAGGAAGTTGATGGCCATACGCGTACCATCCGGGAATCGGACTGGCAGCGTGACAAAGTGAGAGATGAGTCCGCGGGAGGACCCATCGAAGAGACGCAGCCGGAGAGGCCGGTCGAGTGGATAGCGCGGAAGCGCGTGGGAGTCAGCGAAAGCGAGATCGAGAAAGTTGTCCTCGGAGCCCGAGTCCACGAGAGTACGGAACGTGGGTACGGGATCTGAAGACAGGGGTATAATGAGTGCATCCTGATCGGTGAGCGCGGCAGCGTTCAACCGAGTTGCTTTACGTCCCTCGTAGTCGGAGCAGTCCTGCCGAGAGACGCGGGCAGAACTGCCCTCTAGTTTCCCGACTTCGCGGAGCCCGAGGGCGCCGCAGGAGCCGAGGAAGCCGGAGTGGACGAAGCCGTGGCACGCGCCTTCACCTCGCGGTTATGCGCGGCCTTGCGACAGTCGCGGGCCGAGTGGCCTGCCTTGCCGCAGTAGAGGCAGAGGTTCTCCTTGAGACGACGCGCGCGTTCCTCATCGGTGAGCTTGCCGGTGCTGGCGAGCTTGCCAGAGAGGTCGGGCGCGGAGGAGCGAGGAGTTGACGACTTGGATGAGGGCGTCGCCGTGGGTGCCGAGGAAGACGAAGAGCGAACATTCGAGGACTTCTTGTTCGAGGAGCCCGAGGAATGGTTCTTGCTGTTGTTGTTGCTGCTGTTGTTGTTGCCAGAGTTGTTGTTCGAGTGCGAGTTGGAGTGCGAGGAGTCCGAGGAGGACTTCTTGATGACGCCAGAGTTCCATTGGTTGGCGTCGATGGCGAGGGCCCATGCGCGGAGGCGCGTGAGATCCGTGGGGCGCGCGGCGATCTGGTTTCCCATGACCTCCTTGATGCGCCGCGGAAGTCCCTCGTAGAAGCGATCAGCGAGGGCAAGTCCGTCCCAGCCGGACTGGCGTGCAAGAGGCTCGAAGTCTAGAGCGTACTGCGAGACGGTGTGGTCTTCCTTCATGAAGAGCTTCTTGAGCTTCTGGATGGCGACATCCCGTGGGAAGCGAATGCCGAATACCGCGTTGAGCTCGGCCTTGAAGTCCAGCCATGACGCGAAGAACGCAGGGGGCTGGCCGTCGAGGATGGACTCGACGTAACCTTCGTACCAGGTCTGAGCCTTGCCCTTGAGGTAGGAGCACGCGGTGATGATGCGGTTGCGGTGTTCTTGATACGTGCGCAGGTCTCCGAGGAAGTAGTTCTCCAAGGAGACGAGCCAGTGACGGAGGTCTTCGGGCTTCGCGCCGTCGTACGTCTCGGGGTCCTTGACCTTGATCTTGGAGTGCGGCCGCAGCGCGGCGACCAGATTGTCGATCCATTGGTTGCGACGACGCTCGTCGTCAACTGCAGGTTCGAAGTCAAAAGGACCAGGTGCGCCGCCCGAGGGCGGTCCACCACCACCACCACCTCCGCCGCCTCCCGAGGGAGACCCTCCTGAGCTTGGAGGTGGGAATGGCGGGGTGTGGTGGCTACCCGAAGGTACCGAGTGCGAAGGAGTGTGGTGCGAGGCCGGAGGTACAGAGAACGAGAAATGTGAAGAGGAGTGGTGCGAGGACGAGTGGTGCGAGGAGTGATGGCTCGGAGGACCACCGCCTCCACCACCGCCGCCACCTCCTCCCCAGCCACTGCTACCGCTCGGAGTCCCAGGAGGTCCGCCAGGAGGCGGGCCGGGCCCGGGAGCCACCGAGGAGTTCGCGGAAGAGTGACGCGGGTGCGGGGAGCGGTTTGCACAAAACGGGTTCATGCAAATGCCCGGCAGTGCGGCCTGTCCGGAGTGCACGGAAGGGTCAACGTGCAGGAGCGACGCACTGTGGGAGCTTGGGATGGGAGCGAAGTACGGGAGCTGCCCAAGGTTCTCAAAGTTGGGGATTGAGGGGGCCGCGGACGACGAGGAAGTCGTCGTTGGCGGGTGGTGAGATGCCGAGGATGAGTGCACCGTGATGTGCGAGTGATACGACGGAGTTGGAGTGACCGTCGAAGAGTGGTTGGTCGAGGTTGCCGTGGGCGTGGGCGAGAACGATTCGTCCTCGAGGTCCTCGGGGTCGACACGAGCCGAGCCGAAGACTGATCCACGCGAAGACATTGCTGAGGGCGAGGGAGTGAGAGTGGTGAGGGTCGAAGGCGAGGAGAACGCGGGTGCCGCGGATGAGGATGCGGCAGGCGTTGGTTGCTGGTTCTGTTGTCGTCGTCGTCGGTTTGCTTCTCGGAGGATGCGGTCCGGCGAGTTGACTTGTGGTGCAAGATCTTGCGCGTTTTGTTGTACTTGACGTCGTGTCCCAAAGGACATACAGTGACTCGAGCGTACTCGAGTTTCGAAATACTGTTACGGCCGTGCCCCACGAGGAGGGTATTAAGTAATATCAAGCCTCCGTGGAATCCCACAGAGACAAGACACTACACAGTGCGTTATTAACACACCGGTACGTGGAGTCTTTGATGCCCGTTGGTGACGACGCGGAGGACAGAGAGGCCTGCAGTCTGACAACTACAGGGACTGAGAGCGAGTAAGAGAGATAGAAGAACGAGGTGTGACCCAGTGAAGGGACTGGGGAGTCGAAGTGGGAACCGAAGTCGATTTCGAAACTGAAGCTACTGAGCTATCATACATGGGCTTATATACTAGTGCCGAGAACCAGATGACAAAGACCAAAGTCCAATGCAGTGTCCTCTGAGTCATGAGGCAGTGGAGTCCGGACTGCTGAGTGAGCGCGACGCGTCAGCCGATATGTCATCGTCTGCGTCAGCACATCGCGAGGCAGTGAGGTCCGGAATCTTGTGGACCTGCTGAGTGAGCATGGACGCGTCAGCCGATATGTCATCGTCTGTGTCAGCGTCTATGTCATGTGCTTGACGAGAGAGGTGTCAGGCTGGCACAGCCCTGACAACACCGTACACCGACAGCCTCTTCAGCTTTGGCATAGCCTCAGAAAGAAAGCGGGGAACATGGGGAGAGATGGTGTAGGTAGTCTCGGTGGTGCGGACGGAAACCGTGAGCCGTTCGAGACTGCTCGCCGGCGAGCGCAGAAGATGCACAGCATCGAACAAGCGGGCGTCGATAATCAGCGTGAGGGCGATCGTGCGCCATAAATGCGCGTTGATAAGTGTAAGAACGGCGGTAGCACTGTGAGTATCGTGCTCTGTCCCGATCGCGTGGGACCGCGAGGTCAAATCGACCCCGATCTCGATCGGTCTCGTACGAGAGTTCGTCAGTGCGGTGAAAAGATCGTCCAATGCCGGCTGTCCGGAGACGTATATCTGCGCCCAGAAGCTGGAGTCTTCCAGGACCCAGCGTTGCCAGGCGACACAGACTGAAGAAAGCATTCTCACGTAGCGCAGATGGCCCTGCAGGCTAGCCCCATCGCATGCTGCGTGTAGAATAGCAAGAATGATTTCCTCAGGGACCTTGTCAAGTATGAAAGGGAGTTGACTGCTTGCACGCCGGTATAACGGACCTGGATACTGGTCAGCCGTCAGCCCCTTAGATCCCCCACGAGCGGCATCAAGATGATTGCTACGACGTACGGTTGCCCGGAAGGTAAGCGTTGCGAGACCTATTTATCCCCAAGCAGGATATAAAACCACCCATTCATCCGCGCCTTTCAGTCGGTTAGCAGGAAGGAAAGAACAAAAACCGAGTCAGACACCGCTGGTTGCTCGGCGGTTCTGATCGGCCCCTGGATGTACGGTGTCTTCAGTACAGTACCCGCCTGGCACCCGTCATCAGAGCGCGCACCTGCGCTCTATGCTCCCAGGATGCTGGAGTCTCACTGAGCCCTCACTCTGCCATCTCGGACAGCACCGTGGCCTAGGTAGTGGGCAAAGAGCCGTACGCGGTTTTGAGCTTGGATTATTTACGTGCAATGTTTCGGTTTTCAATCCCACAGACGGTTCGGTAGATGTCTGCTCCCATTTGATACAGGGCTGTGGCAATGAGACGCTCTGTGAAAGAAGCACTTGGTTGAGCTGTGGCCCATGCCTGTGGGACAACCGGTAACAGAGTCAGCACCGCACCGTGGCTAAAGCGAAAGATGGAAGTGAGCATGAACCGCAAGATCTAATAGGTCGATGTTGTTGGGCGGCGCGTTGGTAAATAATGCAGCGGCTCATTGAAGTCTCTGTATTCATCGTTGTATCGAGCAATGGCCTGGAACTGCTTGCTCGTGGCACACATACGTGTTGCTCAACAATAGTACACCGCCTGCACGCTCGCTGGGCGTGCCAGTCTCTAACCTCCTACAAGTTCCTCGTGGCCCGGAAATGGGCCTTCAAGTTGTCCAGATCGGCGTGTCCGTAGCCTGCGTTTCCCGGAGCGTGCGAGAACGACCGCGAGAGCACGAGAGTCGCGGGGTGCGGCGCCCCCGCGGCGTCGAACGCGATGATGCCGGCCAGCACGCGCCAGAACAACCGTACAAGCTCGTGTATGACGCCCGCGTGCGACACGTCCAGTACGACCTCCTCGAGCAGCGGGCACGCGCTCGGTGGGTTTGTAGGGGCCGGCGGCGGGTGCGGCGGGGAGAAGAAGTGCGCGAGGGTGTACGTGAGCGTGAGGCTCTGCAGGTCGCCGAGCGCCACGTCTGTGTGAGCGAGGAACGTCGCGGCCCAGTCGACGGGGAGGGTGAGATGGCTGAGCGCCCGCTGCGAGCCGGTCCCGTGCGTCAGGCAGACGAAGTCCAGCACCTCCACGTCCGGGATGAAGACGTGCGCGTGGCGCTCGGTGCCGTCAGGCGTGGTCGCTTTGATGCTCACGCTGTGCCACTCTTCCTCGATCGTCTCCCGGAGAAACTCGAGGGTGTCCAGGGCGCCTAGTCTGCGGAAGCACACGCCCGCTTCGGAGAGCACCGACTGTGCCGCCACAGCGTTCAGGCTGATGCTGCGGATGGTGTGCAGTGGGAGCAGAGACAGCGCCTCGGCGGTGACGATGTCTGTCTCCCACGGCACATTCGCGTGCACGCCCTCTATGCTTAGAGATTTCAGGTGTGAAGCGACAATTGGGGTGGGCGGGATGGCCTCGCCTGCGCGGGCATAGATGCAGAGATCGCGGATGTACACCTCCTCCAGAAGCGGACAGGCGCGGAAAAGACGAGAAAAGTCGTCGTAACTGAGATTCCGAGGATGGAATTCGACGACTCGCAGCGACGGGACGAGAGCTGCTTGGAAGACCGGATGTGGGAGGGCGTACACGGACAGCCTGGTCAGCTTCGGCATGGCTTCAGAGAGAAAGCGCGGTATTCCTGAAGAGATGAGTTCTGTAGCATCGGCGTTACGAATGGATATCGTGAGCCGTTCGAGACTACGCGCCGGCGAGCGCAGACGGTGCACAGCCTCAAACAACCGTGCGTCGATAGTGAGCGTGAGAGCTCTCGCACGTCCCAAATGCGCGTTGACGATTCTCAGAATAGCGCTAGACCTGCGGGTGTCGTCCTCTGTCACGATCGCATGCGGCAGCGGCATCAAGTCCACCCCGATCTCGATGAGTCTCGTACGAGAATTCGTAAGGGCGCCCCGAAGATTGTCCAAGGCTGGGTACCCAGACACGTATATCTGGATCCAGAAGCTGCTGTCTTCCAGGACCCAGCGTCGCCACGTCGCACAGACCGAAGAAAGCCTCCGCGCACAGCGCAGATGGGCCTGCGGGCTCGCCGCGTCGCAAACGGCATGTAGAATGGCAAGAATGATTTCCTGAGGGACCTTGTCAAGTATGAAAGGTAGCTGACTGTTGGCGCGAAGGTAAGAGGGACCTGGTGGCAGTTCAGAACGTTAGAGTGACCGCCCGCGCGCGGCATAAACCTGATCACTACGACGTACGGTGGTCCGGTACGTTGGTGTTGCGAGACGTACTTATCCCCAAGCAGGATATGAGGGTCCCCATCCATGTACGTCTTCCAGTCGGTTGGCAAGAAGTGAACGCCGAAAACGAGTCCGACACCGCTCGTTGCTCGGCGGTTGTGATTGGCGCCAGGCATTTGCTGTGTATCTACTACAGTACCCGCGATCGGGCCGCGTACCTGTGCCCAAGGCTTCCAGCATGCTGAGGTCGGAGTGAGACTTGAGTGAGACTTCACTCTGCGTGCTGAGTGCTCCCGGGAGTCAGCAATCATGATGGTGTAGCCATGGGAACAACTCGCGAGATCAAGCGGCGCTTGAATCTTTGGCTTCCGCCACCATCACGATGGCCTCAGGCTGCTGCGCGAAAAGGCCGGGCTGGACTCCTCCAAAACCCTTTGAGCCCGCTCTCATCCGCTACTGCGACCTCATTCTACACGAGATCGACACGGCGCGCGTGGTGGAAGTGCGCAACGCAACCTTTCTGTCGGAGGAAAAATGGGAGCCTGAGGGCTCTCCGTACAAGCACTGGTACAGGACCGCCTCCACTCGCGGTGCGGACGGGAAGAGGTTGATTGCGTGGAAGAGAGACACGTTTTTCGAGCCCGAGCGCCTCTATTTCCGGGCTCTGGACACTGGCCGTCTGCTTACGATGGAACTCGCGGACTTCCGCGCGCAGGTTTATGGTCATCGCAGTATCTGGAGCTACCTGGACTCGACCAAAGGCATAAAAACGTCCATGTACTGGTTCCTGGCAATTTTGGTGCGTCTTGAATAATTATGCTGAACGTATCGAAGCTGTACGACGTAGCAGATGCCGAACGTGTTGCTTCTACGCAACTTCCACGACATGCACGCCGGGGACATTCCCATCCTCATGGTCGATTGGACGGACGAAATTATCGCTCGCGTTCTTGAGTACTACGTCGCACTGAGCAAGCCCGATCACGACGCACAAGCCCTGGCGCTCGAATGTAAGAGGTTCCATAACATCGCACGTGTTTTCTGAAATTTTTTAGTCGCAGAACTCCACCATCTCATATCACATACGGGGATGCCATGCCTTACACAAACCGACATCCTCATTCGATCTCTCTTCAAGGATCCCGCGGTCGACTACCTGCCCCCGTTTGTGATCATCGCCCCGGCCATCGGGAGCAGGCACCACATCGAGCAGAAGGGAAAGGCTCGCGTTCTCTTCCGCTCTCCGGACTGCGCCCCGCCTCTGTCTCTCATCCAGTCATTCCCGCAAATCTGCGGCGGAGCGGGCTGCCTCGATCCCACCTGCGCGGCGTTTACCTGGGACAAGCTCTACGCTCTCAGCCCGGGCTCTCCCCTCGTGCGCCCCGACGACCATATCCGCGGCGACCTGTGCAACGTGTGGGGCTGCAACGTTAGCAAAGGCCTCATCTGCTGCTCACGTTGCAAGGAGGTCAAGTACTGCTCCGCGCAGCACCAGGTAGTCTCAAATTCGAAACGTCGTTCGCTATGCTGACCGAAGAAACTCGCAGAAATTTGACTGGGAACTGCACAAGCTCGTCTGCGAAAAACCTTGACGCTTTTACAATAGCTACGATGTAGGTAACTTACAGTATGCCCTCCCTCAATTCTACTACGCACTATCGCTCGCTCAGCCGCCCCATCAGCGATGCGGGAGCCCGTTACGACCAGCTATAAATGGGACACTGCTGCCGCGGTTGCCGGCCTGTAATCGTCGACCCGAGCCGTGGAGGGCGTCGGCCATGGTTCGCTGCGACAGTGGCCCGGTCGTACCTGAACAGTCGGTCAGCGCGTTCGCTATTGGTGAACGCCGTATCGTCGTGTTGCATCCGTGTGCGGCTGCATTCAATAGCCACGGTGGAACCGGCACCCGGACGACAGCGGTCGCGGATGACGATTTTCCATATAACGCCGCGATCTCAGAAAAACATTGCACTCACTCTTTTGCCCACTGCTATGGCCGAGCTCGAGAAGAAAGGACTTGACGAGGGCGACAAAGAGTCGCGCGGAGACAGCCCAACCGTCGCCGAGGGCACAACTGGAATCCCCCCGCCACCTGTCGACTTTTCCGATGCCCAGGTCAAACGGCTGTATACCAAGATAGACTTGTGGTGCGCCGCAATGGTGCACCCTCGCTGAATTTCTGTCTCATCTGGCGAAAGGCTCATGCCCATTCTCGGGTTTATGTATCTCATGTCGTTTATGGACCGAGGTGCGACCCGCCCGTGACGTCGCTATGCATGGTCCGCTGAATATCGCATGAAAAGGGAATATTGGTACGCCCACGCGCTTCCGCGATATCATCGGGACTCATTCAGTTCAGGAAACGCGAAAATCCAGGGTCTGGTCGATCAACTTCACCTGACGGGAAACCGATACAACATCGCATTGGTCCGTCTCAGTAAACAGCCCGCAGCCGAATCTCATACACCGCAGACTATGTATTTCATAAGTTACTGCCTTTTCGAGTGCCCGTCGAAGTCAGTGTGTCCTCTGCGCCGACAGGCCTCGTGATCAACTCTCTTGCAGTCTGGTCCTGAAGCGGCTGCGTCCGTCGAGGTACGCACAGTCGTCGTCTCTCAGTGCATCAGACGCGTTCTCCTAATAACACTTCTCTCTCCGCAGATGGCTGCCCGGGATAACCGTATGTCGCTACTCCTCCCTCCTGAGAACGTTCAACACTCAACGCCTCGCACAGATGCTTTGGGGAATCGTCATGTATGCAGCCACGATGGTGGGTTGGCGCGCGTCTGATAGCCCGAAGGACAACGATGGGGTTGGTCAACAACTACCCCCAGCTCGTCGCTGTGCGGGTCTGCTTGGGGGTCGCAGAGGCAGGGCTGTAAGCACGCCAGCGTCTTCGATTCTCGCAGGTGCTCATCTGTGTTGCTCAGCTTCCCCGGGGTCACCTACTAGTACGCGCCGGCTCTCGTTGTGAACAGAGACGCTGACAGCTTTGTCCAGCCTCACGCTGTGGTATCCGCGGCACATGTGCGCGTACCGGATCGGCATTTTCTTTGGCGCCGCGACCGTCGCGGGCGCGTTCTCCGGCCTTCTGGCCTACGGCATCGGATTCATGTCGGGAGTCGAGGGGATGCTCGGGTGGTCCTGGATTTTCGTGTGTTGATGCCTTCGCCAGCTGATCGGAGCACCATGCTTACCTAGGATGCAGATACTAGAGGGCATCGCCACTGTAGTCGTGGGGTTTGTCGCGCTGTTCATTCTCCCCGATTTCCCCAGGTATGCGTGGGTTCAAATAACTGCATTAAGCGCTGATAAAGGGCTGTAGCACGGCGAGGTTCCTTCGGGAAGATGAGAAGGCCTACGTCATGTGGAGAAAGAGTATGGAAGGGTAGTTTTTGGTGAGAGGATGAGAGCTAACTCGGCGGTAGAGTACGACAACTCCACCGTCGGCGAAGCGGAGCACTTCAAACTGCGCTACCTCGTCCAGGCGTTCACGGACTGGCAGGTAGGCTGCTGTGATGGTGGCGTAACTCATTTTCTTACACATTTACAGTTATACCTCCACATCCTCGTCTACATGAGCATCATCACTCCTCGTAAGCCCTTTCAGACTATGCAACCTGAGTCTCACAGATATCCTCGTAGTCTTCGGCATCTCATTGTTCCTGCCGTATGCTCTCCCCCGCCCCGAAGCCTTCTCATCTGACCAGTCTTACAGGTCGATCATATCTGGGTACGCACCCACCGAGCAACTCCACTGCTACGTGACGTACCCTTTGCAGCTTCGGCTTCAATCCCGCTATCACGCAGCTTTTAACGGTGCCACCCTACGTCTTTGCAAGTAAGTGCACGCATTTGGAATGCGGATATTGGTGCTGAGACGCGCAGCCATCGTTCTCCTGCTGTTTACGCACTTCTCCGATTATTACAAGTCGCGCGCCCCGTTCATCGTCGCCGGCCAGCTCATGTGTGTTGTGCGTTTGGCACTGTGCTTGGACGCAAACTGGCCCTTGTCCCTGACGGCGTCTTGTGTGCCAGGTCGGATTTGCTATCAATATCTCTACCGCTGGCCGCGGCCCGAAGTGTGAGTTGCTTCACGTACCAGGTCAGCGAATGTCACTTACGTCTCTCAGACTTTGGGACTTTCCTCTGCGTCGGAGGATCGTATGCGGCGTTCCCTGTCCTCGTCGCCTGGCTCGGTAACAACGGTGCGGTGATTGTGCCCCGGGAGAGCGCTAGCCATGACCGGCGTTACAGTCGCCGGGCAATACAAACGCGGCATATCCATGGCCGCGCACATCGGCATTGGCAACTTTGGCGGTGCAATCGCGAGCAATATATTCAGGACACAGGATGCTCCGCGTTACATCATCGGCCGTGAGTTCAAGTGACTGCAGGCTCACCACTGCTGAATCTTTTGTTGCGTAGATGGCGTGGAACTCGGGTTCCTAGGCATAGGCCTGACAGTCGTGCCACTCCTCGTCGTATTGTATATGCGCATCAACGCGCGGCGCGACAGAGACGCTCGCAGCCCCGTTGTCCAGGAGATGTCAGTCCACGACCTCAGGGAGCTCGGCGATCGTGCACCCGACTTCCGCTATACTCTCTAGGCGTCAGACCCGAGACAAACGCGAAGCTGGACCCGATTCGCAGTGTTTGTTGTGGATACGTATGCCTGCTCACATGCGAAACCAGCAAGTGCCGAGTTGATCCTCTCCCAGGCCTCTCCCAGTTGGGATATCGTGGGAGTATGCTCAGGGATCCGGTACAACTCGGGATGCGGTGGATCGGGCATTAGTAGTCAGCGCCACGACAATGGCTGCAATAATACAGGTCCTTTGATCGACTGAATTCAGTCCGTGCATGAGTCGATAGATTAGGATGAGATGGGACCGCATTGCCACATCGGAAATACGTACTGAGCTGGCTGGTCATTACTAATAGAAGAGCTGGGATCTGTGCAACTGGGGATCTCGGGCTCATCAGCTGCTCATCCACCGCTCCCTCATATTAAACTTGCACAGGCTAGCAGATCTCCGGATATGCAGTGCAGGAGCTTTGTAAGCCATGGCTCGGGCTTGAGAGTTACCTCCAAATTCCTTGTACTAGAAAATGGTTGTCGAGAGAACGTGAGGGTCGGGAGGAGTATCCCGCTGCAAATTGACTTCATCGCCTGAGTCAGGCTGGTTGTGGGCCGGTGGCGGGTGGTCGGCCGGTGCTTCGCTCGCTAAGGCGGCGCCGATCCGTCTCGGCGCCCGGGCAGGGGCATTATGTACATAATCGCCGGAGAGTACATATACCAGGCCACAAAGACGAGTGTTCGCCGTGAGCCCCACGGTTTCTCACTTTCTCTTCCTCTTCGTGCTCGCCCGATGCGCTTTTTTGCCCTTGCCCTTCTTGCCCTCTGCGCGACGGCGTCTTCCAGTCCGTCGCAATCGTCTTCATCGCAGAACATCCACTTCAACTGCGACGTCTCCGATGTGAGCCTATGGCTCCCAGCAGGACAGGACAACATCACGTATCCGATGGATGTCAAGTACGAATCACTCCCTCCGTGTCTCATCATCGACTGAGGCTTCTACTAGGCCGCGGTTCATTGTGGTCGGCCTCGGTACGCAGAACTACACGTGTTCCGACAAGGGGACCTATGTGTACGTCTCTCAAGTAGCGCCTGCGATATATTCTAATCCGCGTTCTATAGTTCGGTTAGTAGTCAAAACGCGGGCTCGTGGCCCCAAACTCGCTCACACCAGCGTGCAGGCCGGCGCGGTGGCCTCGCTCTACGACGTCTCATGCATTGCAACGACGCCTATTTTCAAGTCCATCCAGGACATCTTGTTCACGAAAACGGACACGAGCAGTGCACAAGCGGTCATCGATATCCTTCTGCTCGATGCGGTGCTGAAGATCGGCGATCACTTCTTCAAGCCCGCGCAAAGCGGGACAGGCATCGATCCGGTCTTCGACTTCACGAACACCTTGAAGAACGACCGCGAGTTCGTCAGGTGCAAGAAGACCGGCGGCATTCCGTCTCCATACTCGCCGGGCGACGTAGACTGGCTCGAACTCGAGAACATCGACGGCGACCTTGCGAAGTACGTCTTTAGGGTCAGGACAAAGGCTGGACAGCCGCCCGCTTCTGTACGTAGACCCATCTCCTGGCTCCTGGAAATCGTGTCCCAGTCGACGCTGATCTCCTCGCAGTGCGTCGCGGGGTCGGCACCGATCACTGTGCCGTATGCAGCCCAGTACTGTGCGTTATTACGTAGAAGTGACGCTCACATACGCTGATACACCAGTAATAGGGTTCCTGAAGTGATTTGAGCTTCGCAGCGCCGTTCTCGGATGCCTGATGCCTAGGAGGTTCGCTGGTCTCCATTAATAATTCCTATGGACATTTACTACTTTATCTATGTAATAGAATAGTACCAGAGACATTGCACCCGCGATTCAGGCTGGACGGTTCATCGACGAGCATACTGTGCATAAGCGCCAGGTTCGGGGCAGCCACTGTCTTCGCTGGAGTATAGCCTGTCACGAGATTGAGGCACGTGCACCCGCCACGCAGCAGGCGCGCTGCAACATCGCCACCGGTTCTCTCACATTCCTGGTAGGACCGCGTGAACACGGCTTCGGGGGATCTGGAGACCCTGGGCCCTCAATGTCGGGGTCTCAGGGGCGTCTGGAGAATGGTTGCGGCGGGCGTGCACTAGTGTCGACTGTAGCCGCCCGTCCCAGTCGCAGCCTCCTTGGATTCATTGGGACATGGCGTCGACAGCTGGCGACTGGCGAGACTGCTCTTGGCTCTTCCAATCTGGACCCTTGCATTGCTGGTTTGAATGATGAATTCCACGTGTGCTGGGAATGTCTCGGATTATCAGCACGTCTGAATATGAGGGGCAGACGTCTGGGCTTGGCAAGAATTCACGTTCCTAAGGCGCTGTGTCCGCAGCTCCGCAGCCTTCGAGCGAGGACTCGCGGATTCTGGAAATCGCGTGCCAATTGCCAAGTCCGAGGTGACGACGGCGATGGCTAAATTTGAAGTTCTCGCTGTATGATCATATCCCTCGTCGTTCCCGCGGGAGCTAGCGGTATCGAGACCTGGACTAGTGGGCTACGCATTGCGCGATACATGAGAGCAAGGCTCGCAAGATGAGGGTGATGCACGGCTCATCCGCAATCCGTTGCTGTTCCGGGACTTGCACGACATCCAGATGGAATGATAGCACCGCCCCTGCATGCAGCCTATGCGTACCTGAGTGCCCTCCTGGTGTTACCGGCTGCACTCACTCAGTTCCCACGTGGGGGCCACGCGAGAGACTTGGGCGATGATGCCCGTGTGATCAGCATCGGATCGACAGCCTGCGCACTGCGCACGCCGCGCGGGTTCAACCCCTTCCCGGCCACGCCGCAAACGCTACGTCTCCCAAATCCGAAGGCCCTTAGAATGCACATCCTACAAGCTCAGTATCAGTAGCCATGATCGCACGAGAGCGACGGCGAGGGACTCGAAACGAACTTGGGACTGAGTCGCACGAAAATGATGCTCATAGTAACCGATATTGCCGAGGAGTTGCCTATCCGCAGCCTGTCGAGATGCCTGCGCAGTCCTGGACGGTGCAGACCCAGGCACGGCCGATCCGCCACGTGCGCAGCGCGTCCATGTCCAGAACAGGAAGCCTGATAGTTACTGCATGTCCGGGCATTCCTGTCCGACAGCCCGAACATATCCGTCGCTCCGCGGCTATAAAGGCAGGCTCTGCAGACTCAGCGACATCCCCACCACTCGCTCACACCCAAGCCCGTAATATCTCAGTATCCTCACGATGAAGCTGCTGCTCACGTTCGCGCTCCTCGCCACCTCCGCGGTCGCTCTCCCCGCCCCGAACAACGTACGCGAGCCTCGTGCACTGCGAGCGCAGAGATTCTTACTGAGATGCTGCTAGGTTAACTCTGCGGGCGGCGCCAGTGGCACGGCCATTGCTACGACTCGCTCCAGCGGCGGGGGCTTCGAGGGCAGCACCGGCCCGTTCCCCACGGGCAGCGACGGCGGCTGGGGTGGCACTGGCAGCGCTGGCCCCGCACCCACTGGCGGCGCTGGGCACGGCAGTGGCACTGGGCCTGACCCGACTGGCAGCGACGGCGGCTCGAGCGGCACTGGCGGCACTGGCCCCTTCCCCACAGGCAGCGACGACGGCCACAGCGGCACTGGCAGCGCTGGCCCCGCGCCTACCGGCGGCGCTGGACACGGCAGCGGTACCGGTCCCGACCCGACTGGCAGCGACGGTGGCCACGGCGGCACTGGCAGCGCTGGCCCCTCCCCGACGGGCATCGAATGGGACATCACGTGCTACCCCATCCCCGGGCCCACGGGCGGCGACTTTAGCACGCCGCCCGGCGAGTGGAGCACGCCCGGCGTCCCGTTCGGCACTGGCAGCGCGGGCCCCGCGCCCACTGGCGGCGTCGGCCACGGCCACGGCGGCGCTGGCCCCGTCGGGACAGGCGGCGACTGGGGGAACAGCGGCAGCGCCGGCCCCGTGACGACGAGCGGCGGCTTCGAGGGCACGGGCAGCGCCGGCCCCGTCCCCACCGGTGGCGGCAGCGGCGGTGGCGCGTACAGCTGCGTCGCCAGCCCGCGTCCCACAGGCGGCGCCGGTCACGGCAGCACCGGGCCCAACCCCACTGGCAGCGACGGCACCGCGACCCCGGTTCCCACTGGCAGCGACTTCAGCACGCCCGGCGGCGACTTCAGCACGCGCACCGGCTTCGACGGCAGCACGGGCCCCGTCCCCACTGGCGGCCACGGCGGCAACGGCAGCACGGGCCCGGGCGGCGAGCACGGCACGACCATCGTATTCACCGGCTCGGCCACCGCCATCGCCACCGCGACCGCGGTCTGAGCACCCTCCCACAGACGAGATATCATAGCCCCTCCCCTCTTCCACCCTTTGTAACCCGTCCGTAGCCCTTCGTAGACTCTAATACTCGAAATATCTACCTTTGTCGTTCTTTGCGTACGAGCTCCGAGTCGTTCAGCGCACCGTGACGAGACAGTTCCGGATCTGAGCTCGATGCTGGAGGCGGCCTTCAAGGATCATGTTCGAAGGAGCCATCTCGCGCGAGCGCATGAGCCAGAAAATTTACCAGACAGATCCAGCAACGTGCTTTGGGAGGCGCAGTAACTGGATCGAAGTCATGACCGACAAGCCACAGCCAGCCGCCCAGGGGCCAGGATACCAGGAGCAGGTCAGAGTGAAGCACCAGACCGCAGGGAAGCGCTTCAAAGAAGTGCAGTAGAATCGCAGCCTGGCGCGCGCAAACAGGGCACGTGCGGGGCGCATGTGGTCGGAAGTCAGATGGTTGGAGTTCGGAGTTGAGGTTCGCGATCGGGGCTCGAAGTGCTCGGACTCGGCCGAGCTCGATTTTCCCGGCTAAGAACGCGCGCCCACAGCCTCTCCAGGTCAAAAGGGACTCTCCCCCGCGTCGCGCACGCCAAAAGGAGAGATTACTTAGATCAAGCCCATAACTCCGAAAGATTCAGAATTTTCATTTTTGAGCTCGCCGTCGTCGGCAGCGACGACGCCGGGGCCTTCATACGACTTGTAAAAGTCCCCAAGGGTGCCTGGGCACGGAATGTTGCGACGGCGGTGCGTCGGAAGCCGGTATCTGGTTTGATTTTGTCCCATTCCACACCTGCGCCGGCCTGCGTCATTTTCCCTGCTGGACTGGCGGTATCAACGCCTCGCACGGCCAACGGCTGTATAGACGCGTGCAGAATGCAAGGAGACTGTCGTGGAGAGTGTCTCAGCGGGAACTCCCCGCGAGTACATGGCGTAAAACTGGTCTCTAGCTGTGGAGCTGACTCTCTGCTGCGCTGCGAACTCGACCGAATCAGGCGCTGCTGAAGACACCAGTCTAACCCCGCAGCCTCTTGTCGCATGGAGATGCTCGAAGCGGAGTGCCTCCAGCAACAGTGGCGCATGCGCAAGCTTGGGGACGAGGAAAGTCTGAGGAAACGTCGGCGTCAGCTGCACCTTCCCATCGCATGTCGACCATCTCGCCCGCCTCCGTCTGCCGGAGACGCAACTTGCGGTGGCCTCGAGCGCACACGTGTCTACAACGCAATGAATTGCTACGCTATTCAATAACGGTATAATTCTTGCAACTAGTGGACATATTCCGCGTATGTCGCCAATCCTCCACCATCTTTGATGTAAGATGCACTGGCAGGATATCGATACTGTATTTGTCCAAGACAATGCGCTCTGAATCCTCGCCTAGGCACCGTACTGAAAACAGATGAGATGCGGTCCAGTGATGGGGCGCGAACAAGAATGGAGACAGATACCTACTTTCCAAATGACCTGATTGACCTCGTCTTCCAAAAAGCGCCTGCGTTGTCACTCGGCGCATGTGGCTGCGGTTTGTGTTCAACATGAACAGCAGTTGTGGCCATTCCCAGTGCCGAAACCTTGCTTGGTTGACATCCTTTAAGACGTGATCCATTACCGAGCGGAGGCGTTCGGCAGTATCGCCACTGAGAGCGTATCTGCCGGCAAAGTCGCTCTTGAAGATGATATAGCGCGTCCTATATATACTGTATTTGCTCGGCGCCGGCACCAATCGTCCATCGATTAGGCTAATCATTGCCGCACGGAAGTCTGTGGATGACACCTTCCTCGCCTGTGCAGGTTCAATGTACCACAGGTTGTCCTAAAGTCATGCCGTGTTCTCAGCGAGGCTCCCGGACGAATCAAATACCCACAAGGTTTGTTGCCAGGACCTGTGCTTCTATTTGTTCCACTGGGTCGTTTCCGGAATTGCTGCGGTGCAAGTCATCATCCAGACCGATGATGGGTTCCAGATATTCGTTGAGCTTTACGCTGGGTGGCCAGGGACGGGGTTTCCAGGTTATTCCCAGCGTTCTGAGATGGGCAGCAGCAGCCTGCATGTGTATTAATACAAATATGTAAAGGATGCTGTTCTCAACTTGTAGCTTGAATGTCTGCAGATAATAGGTAAGTAGACTTGCGCGTATTCAGGGAAGAACTACGCACACAATGAATCGCGTTTGTGAGAAAACCGCCTGGCTTGCGCCACAGCGCGAAGTATGGCAAGAACCCTCATAGAAGTCAGTGATGACCGCCCTGAAGATCCCAGGCTACACACCGGACTTGAACACGGTAAATGGTATGTGGGCGCCTGTGCTCCGTCCATACATTGCTGCAACGTTCGGATGCGAGTTCTGGAAGGTTCTGTGTATTTATTTAAACTGCGTGAAATAGCAAGCTAGGTTCCTTAACCCACGAGATGTCCTTCAAGATGTCGTCGTGGTAGGCCATGCGCTCACGAAACGACATCTCGTCGTACGCCTTCCGCTCCGTTGGGCCCGCGGCCCGCGGCTGTTCGGGGGGTGTTCCGAGGACGAACCGTACCGCAAGGAACTCTTGGTTGACCCTCGCTTTGTGATATCGGACGACAAGCCTGCCATCTTCAGTGCGAAATTCGTTCTCCTCAAGGAGTTCCAGCTTGAGAATGTCGCTGCTGCGTAGGAGACGGAACTTGGCCATGAATGTCAGTCTATGAATTATGTAGTGTGCCACCCGGGATTCGCACCTGTCCGTCGTACTGCGCGTTCTCCTCAATGGTGCGCTGCATGGCGCCGACCTGAGCCTTGACGGAAACGAGTGCCACAGTCTGCACGAGAGACATGAGATGTGAATCGAGGACAACCTGGGGCAGCACATGCATAAATCTCAGCCATTGAGTCGTCCATGTTGCGCTTCAAACGGTCCACGTCATCCTTCACGGTAAACGCGTAGTGGGCGACCCGCAGAAATGGGTTGCGCTTGCGATGCTTGACCGTGAACTCGTCAACGTCCTTAAACGCTCTGAAAGTGTGTCACAAGTTGAACCCTGGGATAAAAGCTGAAAGCCGTACTTATAAAGGCGGTCCAGGCTCGGCTGCAGCACGGGGTCCAACTCTTTATCGCCCACTACCTCCTTCAGTCTGCGAGAAAGTTTCGACACCGTCTCCACGAGCGCACGCAGAGCCTCGCGGTCCCTTTCGATCTTCTGTAGCGATATGTCAGACCGCATCCCGCGTAGACATCGAGGGTAGCACGGGCCTCGGCAAGGGCAAAGATCTTGCCAAGGGCGCCGACAACCTCCTTCGCGACGGGAACGTCGTCCACCGCCTCGCGCGTGATGCCTGCGGCTAAGCGCATGCCAGCGAGAGCGGGAGATAGTGCTGCACACAAGCGCGGACGACTTGGCGACTCGGAAGCCATGCGGGGGGAATAGAGCAGGCACAGCGAGCGCCACCGCGGTCGTAGAATAAATACCCAGCCGTGTATTTGAGCTCCGTCCCCCCCACACTTCCGTTTGGCCGTGCGGATTGGCTGTCCTGCGAGCGTCTGGACGGGATTGAGTCATGCTGCCACGGCGTCGCAGGCAAGGAAACGACGATCACGATTCCCGGCAGGTGCCAGAGCAATGCATCCGACTTTGCGTTACACGCTGCATCCGCGCCGCGCGCGGACCCCGCGACCTCAACTTGTGCGGGTTTGGGGTCGCCGTTGTGCCTTGGCTGTGTAGGCCTTGAGAGCGAACTGGTGAAACATGTAGGTTTCAGGAATACGGAATGCACACACCGCGCAGAGAAAGCCGCGAGCGGAAGAGAGCCCTGTGAAGTCCTTAATTATTAGCAACGAGTGCAATTCGTGACCTCGCGGAGACATTACTGCCCCGAGGATGTGACCTATGACCAGAGCCGTGCAGAGAGAATGAATTGAGTTGCTGGCAGCAGGCTTATCAAATGTATGTGAGCGAAGATCCAGGCACAGGCAGCTCTATTGAACGAACCGGTATGCCTCTCAGAAGGTCCCCAGGCAACCCAAAAGCAGAACTTCAGGCCGTCGAAGGACAATTTCGGCGACATGCTTTGCCACGAGACCCGCGTTACCGGTATTGCAACAAGGTGTGCTACCTTACATCGAGGGCACCGTGACGCGTTACGCGTTAATAATTAGGGCCCCACAGTAAGTAGGGTCGCCTTCGAACGCGGAAATCGGCTTCTGTAGTGAGGCGCTGTGGAAAGGTCGAACCCGAGTGCCTTTGCGGGATTCCCGCGGCACGTCCAACTTTCCTAATGCAAATCGCCACCGCAAACCCGGCCAGGGCTGCGCGAAGCAGAGTCGGACGCACGGCGATTATCCGTACACAAACCACCTCCCCCGGCCTGGCACCACCGTGCGGTGAAACTCCATGCAGGCGCAGGTAGCCATTATAAGGTCGAAATCACAGCATAGCAGTGGCGGAAGCCTCTCCGCGGTGTGATACGGGTCAAGGAAGGTGGCAGAGGGCAGGGTTGTCACCGCAAATTACCGAGAGTGGGTCTGCCGTCGCCTACCTACCTACCTACCTAGCGCCGGTGCCCGCAGTGATCCGAGCATTTATTTGTCCGAGTCTGTCTTACTCAGGGCCATTCCCACCACATTACATACCCATTCATACTGTGCGCAAATTCTACTGCGCCCGGCTGATAGCGCATCCTCCCGGCCAAACGTGGTTTGCGCGCTAATGCAGAGCCGCTCTCGACTCGTGTGTCTGACGACGTTGTCGGTCTCCTCGTGCATCTCCTACCCGCCCTGCCCTTCTGCCGCCTTCGCTGACTTGCTGGATGCTCCGTACTCGCTGATCTCCTCCGTTTATTCGAAATGTGCTCGCTTATCTGCTTCGTTCCCATGCACCTCTGCCTCTATCTGCAACAACCCTGACGCCTGTTCAGGACATGGGCCCTGCTTGGTACCACTACCTCTTTCCCCATTATGTGCTACTGCGCGAAGCTGTGTCTCCGGAGAACCTCCGGGGAAGCCTGTGCGCACCGGTTTCCGGGACACCTGTACAGACACACGTCGCTCATGTCTCCCTCAAAGTCAAACAGAGGCGTGTTCCCAACCCCGGGCGGCACATACCTGAGCCGGAAACGAGCGCTCGTCCACAGCAACCGCGTCGTGCGCAGGAAAACACGTGAGAGACAGTGTGTCATCGCACGTGAACGAATGTGCTGGTCCGGAAATGCTGCCTTCGGGAGTGCTCGAGAAACTTCGTCTGTGTCTTGACATCGTATCCCTGTTTGCAGAAGACTGGCTGACATCTGCGCGAATCGCGGCGCGCTCCACGGGAATCGGGACGCCCAGGGTCATGCAGTCAGACCAATACATCTCTCTCTGCGAGGCAATTGTGCACTCCCAATGCATATCATCGCTGATCCCACGCCGCCCTGCCGCATGTTTACATATATCTAGCTCCACGAATCGATAATCGGTTTCTTCTCCCGGCACCCAACAGGCAGAGATCAGTCATGAAACTCATTACACCGTCCGGCACTCGCTCCTCCAGCTCCCCCGCGGCCGGCTCTCCACCTTCTAGCCTTCTACCCACAGCTGCTGGTCCTTCCCCCGCATGTGGCTACCCTCCCGTGGCGGCTCTTCCTCTCGCCGTGACCGCAGCCGCTCGCACCTTTATCCCAGCCGGTGACTATCCCCCTGTAGTCGCTGCCGCTCCCCGCACGGTCCCACCCGCCGCTGCCCCAACCTCTCCCTCCGCGGGATCCTCGGTCGGGAACGCGATGACTCCGCTCGGTGTTCTGTATCTTGTCAGCGTGGGACTAGCTGCGTTATGCGGCTGGTGCGGGAACGCAGACGATAGATGCGAACTTGCTGTGAAGGACGGGCTCGTCTACGGAGCCGCGGTCGCTGCATTGTAAGTACAGTATGTGGAAGCGCCGCGCCGCATGGCATGGCAGAACTCGTAGCCTGACTGGACTCGCGATCACAAATCATAGGCTTGGTTTCCTCGAACAAAACACGCCGGCGGAGAAGCGCGGCTGGCGGGAGAGAGCGTGCCAGACATACAGGTGTGGATTAACTCCCCGACCCAGCCTTAACCCGATCTAATTCCTCAATTGCGCTGCAGATTATTGGCCATACTCTTTCAGCAAGTGGTCTCTCACGGCGTCCTTGACTGCTGACTCCCTTCATTACACAGCGACCCGACGGCCTTCATTTTGACTCATCTAGGCGTGGCTGCTGAGGTGCTCGTCACCGGCCGCACGAACTCTTACTGCCGAGAATCGACGCCCAAATCGGTCGTCGCTGCCATCGGGCTGACTGCCGCGGGCCTGTTGTGCGTGTCCCGCGCCGGCAGACGAGTTGGGCATATTTAAATTATGGTTTCAGGGGCACAGTCATTGTGCCTGGACCTATCTGCAAGCGCTATGGGGTTCCGGATTGGGTGCTTATGTTGTGAATGCACTATCCAGATGGCCTGGGAACTCTTGACTGACTGACTGACATGTCGTAACGCAGGGCGGCTCCAAGCTTGTGTACAGTTGTGGGGGTGGCCTTCGCCGCCGCGATCCCCGTTTGCATCGATCCGTCGGCGAGCTTTGACTCCCTCAGGAGTCGGCTAGAGCGCGGTCGGCACTCTATATGGAGAGGCGTTGCATGGGGAGCATACATAACCATGGACTTCATCTGGACGATGATGAAAATCGTAGCAAGTACGGTCCTGTGCAGCCAAATCTCTGCTGATTGTGACATGTCCGCCAGGTTGAATACCGCCGGCGCAAGGCCGCTCGGAGCAATGACGGTTAGAGTTTGCGGATAATCCGCACGTGCGACTTCCACTCCCTTCCCCTTGGAAGTAGAACTCGGCGTCGTTAACTACATGTCCGACTATGCGTAACCGAGGGATCTGATTTCGGAAATTGGGCACTGGCACCAGAAAGGCTAGTCTCTCTATACCCCCTTGCACGCAAAGGCAAGATTGCGAGCCTCGCGGATAGCAAGACAGTCACAGAATGATGTAGAGCCATGCATGGTCGAGTCCGTGAGACGCGAAGTGCTCGCAGTGAGTATCAATATAGCTTCGCACATGGCGAAGTCGCGGTGCAGGTGATGAGACCGCAAGAAGCCAGAACCCGACGGAAACCAGGCCCAAGACTGAAGGTCAACGCGAAGCTCGTCGAAGCGAGTCCAAAAAACATGGTTGGCACCAGGTGCCAAGTGGCAGCACTCGCCGGAAACCAAGTCGCCAGCACATTCGACCACCTATTTGCCAAGTAGCATCTTGACGCCAAACGACCTAGGCACTACGAGAAGAAGCAGAGTGCGGCGGCGGCAACTTGCGCGAGAGCAAGCATGGGTGGATTTTTGTGTGGCATGGCGGGCGGGACATGGCATACAGGAAGTGCGGGACGGACGTGAAGAAGAAAGAGCGCTGGACACCACAACCCGGTCGGCCTGGGGGACGCTTAACGGCCCTTGCCACCCTTCATCTGCTGCTTCGATACCTTGGGCGCGTTGCCGGCTGGGCGGGGTGCGGCGGGCTGAGCGGGGCCAAGCGTCAGCACAACACCATACACATAGGACAAGACGGACCTTCGCCTTCTTCGCCTCCTTGTCCTTCTTCGCGTCCTTGGCCTTCTTGATCGCGGCCTCGCGGGCAGCCGAGCGCGCTGCCGGCGCCTGGTTGCGGCGGGCCATGATGGTCGCGAGGTCGGCGCCGACGATGCCGCGCTGGTGCTTGACGGTGCGGCGGGCGCGCTTCTTGGCGACCTCCTCCGTGATGCCCTTCTTGTGCATGCGGCGGTAGACGACGGTCCAGGCGATCTTGCGCGGGTTCTTGCGCTGGTGTGTCAACGACTCGGTCTTGCTCGTCGAGAACCGGAAGATCTAGGACGAGGGATGGCGTTAGTGACTTGTAACACAAAGTAAGAAAGAAAGTGTAGAAAGGAAAGGATGTGCAAATGTAGAACAGGCGAGAGGTAAATGCTACAAGTTGATCACGAGAGACCCGGATGAACGAGCAGTTTGAATCCCGTCCATGTCGCAGCACCTCGACAGGCGGGTCTCCAGACAGTGGCTGTAGAGTCGCCCGAGCAACAAGTAATGGGGAAGGAGTAGTGACGAATGAAGACGGTAGGCGAAATATAGAAATGGGGCGCGCAAAGTAACAATTCGAAGTAACAACTCACCTTGCCATCGCCACGGACGAACAGCTTGCCCTTAGAAGGGTAGATCTTGTAGCCAGAGAAAGTGTCGATTTCGAGTTTCTAATCACGAACAGGCCGCGCTCGTCGTCAGGCACGCGCACGGCGGACGGCGAGCAAAATCCTACGTACGACCATCTACGAGAAGAATAACCAGGTCAGTACGACGGCAGGGAGCACAGGCGCGAGGGACGCGTGGACACGCACCTTGACGGCGGCAGCGGCGGCCTGGCCTGATTATTTGGGTGGTGGGTCGGGAGGGGGTTGTGGGTGCGTGTAAGGTTCGGCCCCGGCCGGGTTACTTCCGGTAACTGTACAGCCCGCCAACTCGGCGCTCGCTGATCGTCAGACCAACGTCCTCACATCTCGACCTCAATTCAGATTTTAAGATACAATTGAGGTTAATTCACACAAATCCTTTTTTGTGCTAAATGTGTAGATTCCCTGTCATTTGTGATTTGCGCTAATGTTCATATAGACCTTGTTACTGTACAAAGCCCGGCACTCGTGCTCCTCGTCCAAGTGATGCACTCTCAGATCACTCTGGCTCTGGTCAGGACGTCTGCGTGCCTCAATTGTTCAAAGTCATCTGCGGTGCAAGATTCGGCCGCGGACGTGCAAACTCCGACCGCTCCCTTCGTCTCGGACCACGACCTGAACTGGCTCTACTCACCGGCTACGTTGGCGCTGGATGTGCAGACAGGCGTACTTGCAGAACATCAGCGCAGCAACGAAACTACTTCCCGCTGCGGTTCCAGGCAGGAAACCGTCCTAGCACCCAAAAAGCCGACCAAGCACCGCGTTGGGACCCGGTTATGGCTTTCCAGATACCCAGTACTCCGCCCAGAGACAATTCGCGGCCAAATTAGGACGGGCATGCATACTTGGTTGCGAAGCTCATCGACTTCTCCGCGCGGCCGTGAAGACGGTAACAGCGTCTCTGGGAACTTTCAACTGGAACATGGTACGCGAGGATCCATGCTGTCAATGTGATCCAGGGCCTGATTAGCAAGAAGACACAGATCTGACACAGATACGGAATCGCTTCACGAAGAACCGGCGTTCTGAATCACATTGGGAAGTCATCCACTGATCTTCCTGCTAGACGCGTACATAGGAGCCCCCTGCTTACTGTCGCCGTGGGCTGATAGTTTCGCAGAGCCATCATGTGCGCTCTCACCGCTAGACGCATGCATAGGAGCCCCTGCTTACCGTCGCCGTTGACTGATAGTTTCGCAGAAATAATCGTCTGCGCCATTAATCGTGTGCGCCATTACTCGCTGGGTCAGCCTGATCGACTACACAATGCACCGTGCTTATTCAACCCCTACGGAACAGCGACGAGTGTCTCAAGTGACGAAAGTAAGTCTGGTCCAGCCAGTGGCATTTGTGCACTACCTGAGCTAGTAAATCCTACCTTTCTAAACAATTATCTCGGCACTGGAAGCGTACAAGTTGATTCGGAACAGCAACAACGATCAGACTCATAGGAGATGCTCCTACCAGTCACGGCGCTTGCTACCGCCGGTAGTGTCCCAGGTTGTGCTGTACGTCCTCACAATCATACTTGACGCTCTCACGCATGGTTGTACGCGATGAACTGTGCTTATTCTGACGATAGGAAAGCACTACGGGGCACGCGTCTCACGTAACGAAAGTAAGTATGCAAGCATGGTCCAGCCAATGACTCCCGCCTCCTCCCTAGGCCTGCTCCTCCTCGCCGGGGAGCTGCGTCCCGGCCGGCGGGAAGAACGTCTCGGTCGCCTCGACGACGGTCGACGGGTCCGGGGCCGGCGCCTGCTCCTCCTCGCCCGGGAGCTGCGTCCCAGCCGGCGGGAAGAACGTGTCGGTCGCCTCGATGACCGTCTGCGTCGCCTCGATGGTGGAGGGGATGAAGGTCTCGGTGGCTTCGATCGTCGAGGGGATGAATGTGTCGGTCGCCACGATCGTCTTCGTCTCGCGTTTGACCTGCGCACGTCCGAGTCTCAGTAAATGTAGAGCACTGCCCCGGCGGGCGCGCGCTCACCTTGCCCCCGAAGGGAATGAACGTCTCGGTCGCCTCGATTGTGGACGGGATGAACGTCTCGGTCGCTTCGATGGTCGAGGGAATGAACGTCTCGGTGGCCTCGATGGTGGACGGGATGAAGGTCTCGGTCGCCTCGATGGTGGAGGGAATGAACGTCTCGGTCGCCTCGATGGTGGAGGGGATGAACGTGTCCGTCGCCTCGATCGTCGAGACCTGCGCACGTCTCAGTAAAAACATTCACTGGCAGAGCAGCCGCAGAACGCTGTTCTTACATTGTCAGGGACGGGGAGCGCGACGGCAGAGGCGGCGAGGAGGACGAGGGAGAAGAGCATCTTCATCGTTGCGAGCAAGTGCGAGTGCGAGTGGTAGTGGAGACTGTTGGGCGGGGTGAGGCATACTCCCGCGTTCGGTGCACAGACTTTATACTGCCTGGGAAGGAGTCAGAATTTGCGTGTGCCGGAGATTGATCGTCGCGTGCACTGCGGCAGTGATTCTCTCTCCCGCTGCGCAGACTCAGAGCCTGCTTCGGAGCGGGATCGCAGTCCACGCCTGTCGTTGCATTGAGACGCGCGAGTCTTCTGAATGTCCGGCGTCTGCTGGCTATGGCAATTTTGAAATGCGGGCTCTCGTATCAGGCCGGGCTCGTGGATGATCTGCGCGCGCCACATCGCACGGCCGCTGGGATGCCGCAAAACCTCGCAACTTCAGAGAGCTATTGCCACTGCTCCACTACCAGTGGGGCGTGTATCATGGAGAAATCTACGAGAGCAGATTTCGGAAGCACAGACTGAGACTTCGGCCGGATTCCACGCTCCTCAGATCTGCAAACTGGAATTGCTGTCAGTGTCGATCGCACGACAGATGGCTACTCCCGTCGGCCGTTCCTGATCGACCTGATCTCTGATACGCAGACTGCGTTGCACTTTCTCTGTCTCTTTGCGACCCGTAACGCACGTTTTTGGGCCCACGTCAGGAGCCCCAACCTGCGCATTCCCCGGTGCGCAGTGCTGTCTATCCTAGGTTATTCGGAATCGCCGGGCTCGACCCATTCGCGTCTCGACAGACGGTAGCCATGTATCTCAATCTCACGTATTTGGAGCTATAGAAAGTAGTAAATAGGGGGGTCCAGACTGCCACACAAGGACATGATTCCCGAACGCGACTGAGGGACACCGTGTTGACACCGTGGCTAGGTAGATCTGCCAAGCCAAAGCAGCGGCATTTCATTGTTTCTCCTGCCCATCCTTAGGCGTGGATTGAGTGCAGCCTGAGCCGGAACGCTGAGCCTGTGAACAGTCGCTGAGCCCCTCTGTCTCAGATCAAAAATTGGAATTCTCGTTGCAATCGCGACAGTTGAACAGAGACCACGTCGGATCCGGAGACCCGTCCCGCCGTTCTCATACCGGCGTTTCGAGCCGCTTTCGTCAATATCGAAAGCTCCTGGTAACGCTCCGGACGCTTCTGACCGGCAGCAGCAGGACAATTCAGTTCGCACCGCGGACTGCGGTGTCATATGTCTCCCACTAATACTATGCGACAAGAACGGCGTGTCCAGGCCGACAGACACAGACATCTTCAACGGCAGGCTGAGCACTCATATTTTCGATAGAGGATGTTCGCCAGGCGTAGCAGCGCGAATACTGAGTTGTACACGAAGTCTGCCGCACAACATGGAGCAAGGCTCCCGGCTCGGCATGTGCTATGTACACTACCCCTACGCAGTGAGGCGGGAGTACCGCGAGAGGGGCGAGAGCTCGCGGCGCACGCATCCTCGACGATAACGCGCTGAACCGCGGAGTCGATGTCCAGCTGGAGGTCCGCGACCAACTGCTCCGAGTGCGGGCGCATCCAGGCCGCGAGGACGACGTATTTGCAGGGCATTAGCCCCTGCTAAACAATGGAAAGCGTGGCGGACGAGCTTCTGGACGTGTCGGTGCGCAGCGCGAGGAAGTTGAGGAGCGCGCGGGTCGCGGAGCTGTCGAGGGAGCACTGGCTCAGCGAGATGGCCTACAGCAGAGGCTGCTGCTGCGGCTCTTCGGTTCACGCCCGCAAAGACCAGTACTCGCGGCTGCTGGCAGCTCGACGAAGCGCAGCTACCGGAGCGCTAGGAGCGCGGGGAGGATGGGCGGCAGACGCGTGAGCTCGTATACCGAGAGCGTGGTTCGCAGCTCAAGAGTCCGGAGGGACGAGCAGGGCGCCGCGGAGAGGAAGGCCGTAACCTTTCGAGGGTGGGACTGGAGGCAGAGATGCTGAGGTGCTGCAGGCGCGGTGCGTGCGCTGGCCGGGAGGCACCGAAAGATCCCGGCGTTGGCGCACGTCAATGTCCGTAACTCCGGGAGCACCACGGAACTGCCGTTCTGTGAATGCCGTAAGCATCGCTCAGGCAGAAAGGCGCCGGGAGAACTCCTCTGCGGACAGAGTGGCCCTGCAGTGAAAGGAGGGCAGGTTAATCGATCTTACGTCGATGAAATGCAATGGTAAGGTATCGGGATCGAGGGCCCGGAGTTTGGGATCGAGCATTAGGATGAGGGTATTCACCAGGTTGTCGAAGACTCGGTGAGAAGTGGTGTAGAAGAGAACCGACAGTGTCAAAAACTTCAGATGAGGCATCGGCACCTGTAGGAGAGGTAGGAGCTAGTCTCCGAAGCATAGGCTCCGGCACAAAACATCCAGAGTCAGAGACTTTGAGCGCTCGAAAATGGTTTCAAGATGCAGATTGATGCCTTGCGTCGGTTATCAATTCATGATTGCGAGTCCAGAGCAACGGGGTGGCAAGCGCGACGGCCCTCCAGCGTCGATTGACACAGGCGGCTACATATCCATGGGACATGCAGCGCATCGGGTAGCTGCATCCATTGCTTGTTGGAAGTTTGAACCAGTCTATGAAGATCTAGGCGAGTATGTCATGAGGCAAAGAATCAGATCCTGCATGCTTCCAGGACAGTTTCGACGGAGACCTGAGCCTGTGGACCATCGAGCCGAGTGCTGCTAACGAGGCCGAAGTATTCTTCGGAGTCAGCGTTAGCTGCTTTGCGACTGGGCCGCTGGCCATCGTAATCGTGCCGGGGTTGGAGAAAGTTGGAGAACCGCTGCAATGGGGCAATAGCCTCGGTTGCCGTGGGGCGCAGCGAGTTCTGTAAACGTGTCATGGGAGGTGATGGTTCCCACAATGGCCGCGTGCAACGTGGTAGGTGGGTAGGTGGGCGGCTACTAGTTTAAGTTAAGAAGACAAGTCACGGCATTTGCCGTTTCGTCTAGGGTTCAAGTCCGCCAAAGTCCGAGGCGTTCGATCGGAGTTGGAATTCACACCTCAGCACCCAGAACCATTCTCTCCGAGCTCGAGCTCTCGAATGTGGGATGTCAGCGCTTCAGCGGCCGCCGCGCGCTCTGCATGTAGGATGAAGACAATCAGCTGCCTGTTATGATCAGTTTTGTCAACCAGCTTCCCCGCTGCGGCTTGGCTGCGGCTGTCGCCAGACTTGGACTCATGGAACGCGCGTACGCCTCTTTGCCGGTGATTTGCCTACTCGTAGACTCTGGCTTGCGATCATTCTGGCCCTGCGACTTTATGCCGATGAATGCGTCCGTCTAAACATTGCAGCGCCGCCAGGCGCGAGCACTCGGGCGACAATATAACGGACTACACAGTGTGTCTATCGGACGATCTGCCAGCTACGAATGGAAAGAATGGCTATAATTATGGTGATATTGTCCTGGCTCATTTCTAGATCCCTGCAGCATTCTGGACCGCCGTCGCGACGCTGGACGTTCCAGGGAGGATCGTGGCAGTGGCCGTGAGCGTCGTACCCGGGAGACTAGTGCTGCTAGCGGTGAACGTGCTGCCCGGGCGAGTAGTGCTGCTCGCGGTGAGCGTGAGCCCTGGGCGAGTGGTGCTGCTGGCCGTGAGCGTCGTGCCCGGGCGAGTAGTGCTGCTCGCGGTGAGCGTGGTTCCCGGGCGAGTGGTGCTGCTAGCAGTCAACGTCGTGCCCGGCCGGGTCGTGCTGCTGGCCGTGAGAGTCGTTCCCGGGCGAGTAGTGCTGCTCGCCGTCAGCGTTGTGCCCGGGCGCGTAGTGCTGCTGGCCGTCAGAGTTCCTGGGAGGCTGGTGCTGCTCGCGGTGAGGGACGTTCCCGGCCGAGTGGTGCTGCTCGCCGTGAGAGTACCGGGCCGACTCGTGCTACTGGCTGTCAGGGACGTTCCCGGACGAGTGGTGCTGCTCGCGGTGAGCGTCGTCCCAGGACGAGTCGTGCTGCTCGCCGTCAGCGTCGTGCCCGGCAGACTGGTGCTGCTGGCCGTGAGTGTCGTGCCCGGGAGACTGGTGCTGCTCGCTGTGAGGGACGTTCCCGGGCGAGTAGTGCTGCTGGCTGTAAGGGAAATGCCCGGGCGAGTGGTGCTGCTCGCCGTCAACGTAGTGCCGGGCAGTCTCGTCGAAGTGAGTGTTGTTCCCGGAAGGCTCGTGCTGCTCGCCGTGAGCGTCGTTCCCGGAAGGCTCGTGCTGCTCGCCGTGAGCGTCGTTCCCGGAAGACTAGTGCTGCTAGCCGTAACCGTCGTGCCCGGGCGAGTGGTGCTGCTCGCGGTGAGCGTGGTGCCGGGCAGCCTGGTCGATGTGAACGTGGTTCCAGGCAGGCTAGTGCTGCTCGCGGTGAGCGTCGTGCCAGGAAGACGGGTGCTGCTCGCAGTAAGCGTCGTTCCAGGTAGGCTCGTCGCAGTCGGCGCGCGCGTGAAAACCGTCGTAGCCACGGCTTCACCGATCTGAGCCGTCTCAGCACAGTCACGCCATCCTTCCTTTCACCCCACACTCACCTTGTTCGCAACGGGAAGCGCGACCGCAGAGCTAACGATGAGGGCGAATGCCAGGGGTAGTTTCATCGTGGTCGGTCGAGAGAAATTAGAATCTAAGTATCGGTCGGTGGGTCGAATAGACCGTGCTGGGGCACCCAGACTTTATACGCGACTGAGGCACGCGCAGGATTGGACATTCATCCGGCTGCGGCAGTGCTTCTCGCACTGCGCAGAGACGGCTTCGGGATCGCAGTCCGCGCCTATTGAGACGCGGAGCAGCCGCAATTCCTCTGCGCAGCCATTCACTCGCATAAAAGCTGTATCCTTGCCTACTATCCGTCTCCCTGATTTCTGGTATACTTACTGCCTACTTATTTTGGGAACCTTGCGCACGCTGTGGGGGTCTCCAGCCATGTGCGGGTGTTGCGCAATGCGCGGTGCGCAGTGCTGTCGATCCTAGGTTAATCACCGTTCAGCGCTCAATTGAAATCATCACCGGTGAGCGGCTGCCAAGTCTCGCGTGGCTGTCGCGTGGCCCGGGCATCTTGAACCTTGAGATCTTGAGAAGACAGCTGATAAGGCTGCTTGTGGAGGAGAGGACACGACCCACGGACTGCGGTGTCACGTGGGGGCAATATCGGGTCGCAGGAGTCTCGAGAAGCTTCTCGGCATCGCCACAGCCGGGCGACCCTGTCTACGGAGCGCGTTGTTTGGCTGTTGTATGTCGTTCGCAGTAAAGTCACCAGCAATTCTTCGAGGATGACGATATTTCATATTTATGCGCAGTTGCATGTCCTGATGGACGGATCCACAATTTGCCAAGACCAGCTATTTGTTGTGCGTGCAAACTCCGACGGTTATCTCCGTTCCCGACCGTGATCACCGATTGGGCCCGACCTGGGCGCGACGTCGACGGGTCGACGCTCATCCAGATTCTATGCCCCTGATCAGCACTTAGCGATACCCTCAGTTGACATTCCAGGCATAGCTCTTGTCGACGAGCGCCGGCGGCCCAAGCTCTGGTGGCCACGGTTGCACTCTCCTTGTACTTGCTCTCACCACCCAACTGACGTGATCGTTTCCCAGAGAGCTCCTGTGCCAGAAATGCATGGTTGCACAAAGCGGATATCCCTCGGTTTTCTGTGTGTGGATGCCTCAATTTCACTGTGGAATGTTCTATCTCGTTGGCCTCGGGTCCTGGTCCACAGCTTCAGTGTAAGCTTTGACCTGCACACAGCTGGTCCTAGTATTGTGCGACGAGATGCACAAACCACGCATCGCGACGGACAGTTGACCCCGGTCCACGCTTCAGGACCACGGTTACCACATTGACCACAACGCTTCGGGCGCCATACATAAGGCCACATACAAACAACACGTTCGCCCCATCCCGAACCTCACAACACGCGAGTCGCTATGCGCAAGATCCAATCCCCCGAATACACCCTCGAAGGTTTCATTGCGGTACGCCAACCTTCTCCTGTGCCCAGGCGAAATTCTCATTCTCCCTGCAGAAGGTCCGAAGGGACGCTGAAGCCGAGAAGCTAGCACGTTCCGCCAACTCTCTCTCCTCCCAGACGGTCCCAGCCGACGCTGAACCGAAGTGGTTGGAGACCATCCCAGAGGAACCACACCTCATCCAGAGGGTCCAACGCGATGCTAAACCGACTATTTTAGACCTTCCTCGGCACCTGCTCGCGCGCGTGTTCAACAGCGTGTTGATGAGGAGCAAGGTGCCGGATTCAAGTCGGGTCCTAGCACCTCTGCGCCTGGTCTGCTCGACGTGGGCCGATGTGATCGACTCTCAGCCGGTCCTGTGGCGTCACATTGTTCTCAGGGACACACGCCCTTCTCTCACCGCCATGCCCAAACTTTTCGAGATGTCCGGCGACGTTCCTCTATCTGTCACGCTCGACTTCCGCAGGCCGCAGGGCAAACCCCCGGCGTCCATCCGGGAGTGCACGGATATCTGCAGCACGCTCTCGCGGCATCTCGAGCGCATCGAGACGCTTGCTATCGTACTGGCCATAGACCACCAGTCGCTGGCACTCAAGTACTTAGACCGGGCGACGCCGTGTCTCAAGACGCTCTCCGTGGAATACTGCGACCCCTCGGAGCACAACACGCTCGCCCCGTTGAAGCGAGGGTTGTTCAGGAACGATCTTTCGCGGCTGCGGGCAATGCGGCTGGGCTACACGGGTCTCTCGGCGGTCTTCAATCCACGCAAGCCGCTTCCGTGTTTACGCACCCTCGAGCTTACCGACAATACCTTCGACTGGTTCGAGCTTGAGGCCGCGTTCGCCGCGTGCCCGGAGCTCGAGGACCTGACGATCTCCGGCTTCAACTTCGTGTTCAACGGGAAGTTCGTCCCGTCTGGCGAGCTCGCGGTTCCTTTGCCGCTCCGGTGGCTGGAACTGCAGAGCGCACGCGTGACGGACATCAACCACCAGGAGTTCCTCGCGGCGTTCGCGCGTATGCCGCTGAGGCGGACCGCCGGCGTGCAGCTCGGGGACACGTTCGTGCCCTGGCACCGGTCAGACGACACCGCCGCGCTGCTCGAGACGTTCTTCGAGCATGTCCCGTCGCTGGAGACGCTGGGCGTCGACATGGACGACGAAATGTTCGAGATGGAGGGCATCCCAGCCGACCGCCGGTTCCCCTACAAGACCGTTGCGCGGAGCATCGCGCTTCCCGCGGATTCCGTAGACCTCTTCGCCACACAGGATCCCCTCAAAGAGGCACTTGCGCGGGCGCTGATGCTGCCCAGCCCGGCGTTCAAGTATCTCTCAGCGCTCCGTATGCCACTCACGTTCTGGTACTACGTCAACTCCTCCATCGACGGCATGCTACCCCATCTGAACGCGCTCGAGGTGGTCTGGGACATCTCCGTCATGGATACCGAAGTGCCGAGCTTGCCTCACCTCGTGTCGCTCGAACTGGTGCGTCTTCTCAAGCCTGCTGCGCGGGACACGAGAATGCTGCTCCGTTTCGACAAGGTTGAGCAGCTTCTGCGCAACTACGAAGGCGTCCAAGAGGTTGTTTTAGCTCTCTGTGATATTCGCGTTATCCAGGCAGAGGATGATGACCTCCTCTCACTAGTGTCCCGCATTGTACTCGACGATTAATTTGATTTACACATTATGTTTCCTCCCATCGTTCCATCTGACCCGATGTTGCCAATTCTGCATTACAAAAACGAAATCTTTCCCTTAATACGGCCGGCCCACTTTGGGGACCCAGGAGCCAGTGAGGGACATACATAGAGTGTACATGGGACACGGAGACCGCTGCATAGACTCATGAAGCTGAGTGAGACTGATACCATATGTAGATAATCTGAGGTGGCGGGAGTGATCAATCCATTGGCACGTCCCTAAAGTTAAAACAGTCACTCACTGATTTATCAATCGGTTGCGACTTCAAATGCAGTGTCGACGTCGACATGAAGATCGCGGACCAGTTGCTCGAAGCGGGATCGCATCCAGCTCGGAAGCTTCGCGTAGGTTTCATGTAGTCTCCCCTTCTGGACTAAAGACAGCGACGCAAGAGCGCGTCCCGTCTGCCGTTTGCGCCGCGTGAGGAAGTTGACTATCGCGCGCGTTGCAGCCACGTCGAGGGAGCACTGGCGTAGAGAGATGGTCTCGAGCAGTGGGGGCTGTTGGGTCGCCTCGCTCCAGAACCGGAAGAACGTCTGGATCTCCCCCGTGCATAGATCCGCGAGACGGAGTTCGAGGAGACCGGGGAGGGCTGCGAAGAGGCGAGTGAACTGTGCGGCCTCCGAGCCAAGGCACGCCCGTAGTTCGAGTACGCGAAGGGAGGTACAGGCGGACCCGGCAAGAAATTCGCTCAATTGCCGATGGAAGTCTGGGGTCGCGAAGATGCTAAGATGCTCCAGACACGGCGCGTGTGCCGGCGATGGGATGCATCGAAAGACACCGGCATCGCAGCAGTCGAGCTTCCGAAGTTTTGGAAGCAACACCGGGCGACCGTTGCGTACCCCGCGAATGTCGAGCGAAGTAAGCTCCGGCCACGCCTCGTTGAGCCGAGAAAAATTGTCTCCAGACAGAGTCATGCTCGCACTGAAAGAGTGCAGGCGCAACGACTCCATTTCGATGAAGTGCATCGGCAAGGCGCCGAGATCTAGAATCCGGAGCTTGGGGCAGATGGTCAGAAGGAGGGTATCAACCAAGGTGTCCCCGAAAAACGCGACGGCCGTGAGGCCCTCGAGACGCAAGGATTCCAGCTCAGGCATTGGTACCTGCAAGAGAGGTAGGAGCGTCTCTTCGAAGCGCATCGGTTGGCGACGTAGAAACGACCATGAAATCGAGAGGCGTGCGCATCTGGAAAATACGTCGACAAGCTTGTCGACCACGCCAGCAGCGAGCTTCTTCTCCGGAAGCAGTCCAGAAGGCGCGCAACGGCAGCGCACGTCCAAAGGAAGTGTCTTCGAGCGCGAAAGAATGGCGTCAATATGTAGGTCGATGTTAGCGATTGCTTCGAGATCCAGAACGGTCCGCGTCCAGATAGACGGCGTCGACAATGCGGCGGCTCGCCAATCCCTGTTGACGCTGGCGGATACGTAGCATGAGGCCATGCTACGCCCTCTGTAGCTGATTCCATAGCCGTCCGGCAGCTGGAACCAAGCCTTGAAGATCTCGCCTAGGACATCGTGCGGTAGTGACGCCGGGCGGCCACGCAACGGGTTCGAAGGAGGCTTGAGCGCAGGCAATATTCCCTCTAGTGCACCGCGGGCGGCAGAAGTGCCCGCAGATACCAGACTCAGCCGTGCGCCGAGATCTGAATCACCGGGGCCGAGGACGGATGCAGTGAAGCGTTCCAGGCAGGCAATAGCCTCGTTGATGGTGGTGAGTGCCGCCGATGTGTCCTCGGGGCGCATTGTTCTGCGTTTTGTGTTGCACACGGATGAAATGGTCGGAGGCCAGGCAAGAGAGCGATGGAAACAAGACAAGCTTCGGACGGATCCTTCCGATCCCCTCGGGCTTTCAACATTAACGCCGTCATCGGGCATCGCCCGGCCGCAGCCGAAGATAGCACGGGAATTTCGATCCAGGTTCGATTATAGAAATGCAGGGAGATATTTTATTAGGGAATATCGCGCTTTAAGTAGTATCCAAAGGCTGGGACTACAGCTACTGATATGGAAGCGCGAGCTAGTGCGAGTCGCTACTACTGAGGCGTCTTTTGATCCCATTCGCGTTGAAGTATACTTGGAGGGCGTCCCCGCTTGTACAGCAATCATATTGCAGCATATGTTGCATCTGAGCGTACTACTGAGAGGTGAGAGCTTCGCTCGCTTGCCGAGCTCAGCCGAGCTCGGCTTATCAAGCTTCCAAGCTCGACAGGTCTGAGCCGCCTCAGCGAGCTCGTCAAGTAAAAACTAAGAAGAGCTTTGCTTGGTGATCTTGAGAGCTTGAACAGCGTTTTACACTCACCGTGACGGAGCTTGTCGAGGCTTGTCAAGGTTTGTGAGCAGAAACCAACCTTGCTGATGGATGGCCATTCTCTGTAAGTAGGCTCTGAGTTCTTCGATGCCGCTCGTTGTGTCGGGTATGGAAGTCGAATCCATGATGGGGCACAGAGTCAGGGAGAATATGATGGTGATTGTGGACAAAGCGAAAGACGATCCCGGCTAGCGCTGGCTGTCTGCGAAGAGATACATATACAGCTACTGCGATGACAGGTTTGACCAGCCGAAAACTAAAGAATATGGGACGTTCTACCGGGTTAGGAATAGTCGTAGAAGGGGATCTCGGCGGTGCTGACGTCGACGGTAACGGTGCCCGTTACGAGCTGCTTGAGCCTCCCCTGCATCCAGGGCGCGAAGATCGTCCACGTCCACTGCTGCTCGCCCTTCTGCACGATCTCGACATCGTCCAGTGGCAGGCCGGCCTCCTTCCTCGCCGCTAGAAATCCCACCAGGAGCTGCGACGTCGCATTGCACAACGAGCAATCGTGGACCTCCAGTCTGCGCAATTTCGGCGCAAGACGGATCTGCTTCTGCCACGACTCGAGGAACGTGGACAGCTGGCGGTCGCAGAAGCCGTCCAGGCGCAGCACCGAGAGATTCGGCAGCTTGGGAGCGAGCTCAAGGAGCTTCCAGGACTCGTCGACGTCCGTCAGGCTTGGGTTGTCCGGATAGATGGCCACGCAGTGCGGATGCGCGATCTCGAGCACGGCCAGAGACGCGCATGGCCCGCTTTCGAGCAACTCCGTGAAGAGCTCCACCGTTATGGGCCGGGTATCGATGACAAGGTGTCGCAGAGCAGGCGCACGCGTGGCCGAGGCGATCCCGAGGAAGATCCCGGGCGCGCCGACGCACTCGAGAGTCGACACGTTTGGGAGCGTGAGCGGCACGACGTCCTCGAATGCTGAGATCTCCAGGCGAGTGAGGAGCGGGCACGCCTTGACCAGCGCTTCGACGTCTGCGCCTCGCAAGCGAGCGTGGCTCGCGAAGTGTTCCAAGCGCGGGAGCACGGCCGGCTGGATCAACGAGAACCGGAGGCATTCCATCTTCAGCGTCTTCAACCGCGGACACAGGGTCAACAAGGTCGTGTGAGCCGGGAAGACGCGGGACGGGTGAACCCCAGAAAGCTCGAGGTGCTCAAGGATCGGCATGGGCATCTGTAGCGCCTGTAGAACCGAGGCGCTAAAGTCGCCGTCGTCTTTGTGGATGTCCAAGGCGACAGAAAGGCGGCGGCACCGCGACAACAGATCTTCCAGGAGGGTGTCGTCCATATGGTATCTCCGGGCAGTCTGAGCATTGCTCATGTCAACGCGAAGAGGTGCCGCACCGCTGCGGGATAGGTTGGTTTCCACATAGGGTAGGAGACCGTTGAGTTTCTCGAAGTCCAGGATAATCCAAGACCATAGTGACGCTGTAGAAAGAGCAACCGCCCGCCAGTGGCGATTGACGCTCGCTGCAGCATACGATGCTGGAATTTTCCCGTTTCTGTGGTTGAGACCAAGCCCGTCTGGCAGCTGTGCCCAAATGCGGAAGATCTCGGCTAGGACGTCGTATTGGAGAGAGCCTATGCGACCAGACACTTGGCTCCTCTGGGTGAGAATGGACCTAGAGGCTCTAAGAGCGGCGAGGGCGGGTAGAGCAAGTAGGGTCGTGTCTTTAAGCAAGGTGCCGAGGTCTGTCTGCGCGGCTCGATGAGCGTGCTGCGCTGCTTGTGCGGACTCGTAAAACGCCCGGAGAGATTCCATGGCACCTTCCACGAGGGCGTGCGGCTCCGCGGAGTCGGCAACTTGCATGGTGGGAGTCGAAGGCAGAGATTCGGAGCTAACGGCCGGGCATTTTGCCCCCGATCCTGAGTCTCATGATCGTATCCTTGCCCAACTTCCGTCAACTTTTATACACAAGAATGACCATCCGACCTAGACGAACATAGGGTCGTAGCGACGCGAGGGTGAGTCTTTTAGGAATGAACACTTCTGCTGAGCTCACGCGACGTAGAGGGCCAGCAAACCTGAGATTGTAACGGTTACTAGTACGCGTCGCGTTTGTTTCAGATTCAACGTGTAACGGAGATACCTCTCACACAACCTGCGACAGATTCCATCGGCCGTGCCATCTGTGAGAAATACCAGTGCAGCCGTCTGAGAGCGCTCTCAGAGCGTTCCGTGGCACTATTTCTCACTCTCAGTAACTACAAGGACTAAGCTTGCGATGCAACAGCATCTCTCACCGATCGCGTCCTCGAACTGGTACCCGTCTCGGGAGAAACAGAAGTCGTCGTCAAGATCTACCAGAGGTTTACAGCATCGGCGTCAAGCACCTCAAGGACTACGGGACCCTGGATAGAGAGAACTGGGAAGAGGTCCCTGGCGCCGCTGAGAAAGGAAAGGTGGGCGTGCACGCGGTTGGCCGTCCTGCAGGGTAGCATCAACCCGCACGTCCATGGCTTTAGGTATCGGGGAGTGGTCGTCCATCTCAGATAGGAAATCGCGTGCGAGCTGAAGACTAAAATGACTTAGAACAGCAAGAGTTGCTAAAGATGTGCTCATGCGAAGACTGAGGAAGGGGCCACTGTCAGGTGTGATCTGATAAGCCAACTCTCTCCCGAAACTACTCATGAAAAGATCACATACTGCCAGGTGTGATCTGATAAGCCAACTCTCCCCCAAAACAAATAAAAAGATCACATAAATTCCGACCGAAACGAATCCGACTGACAATCGAAGTCGAACACAAGAGACGGTCGGCACTTTCCGTCCATGGTCCTCGGGAGTCGAAATCGTGTCCACACTCCGACCAGCCTCGCGACACGTCAAAATGGCAGCAGGCCGCATAGTTTCGGAATGGCTCCCCATGGAAGTGACATGGTCGAAGCGCATACGAGACGTATACCAGCGCCGGGAGTACGATATCCCCTGATATCCCGCAAGTGAAGGCATACGCGAGCCCGTCGTTCACGATCTCACAGAGGATGAAGACCGCCCGTTCGAGGGCTGCCAATAATACCGGCGCGCTGAGACGCAATTTTTGGATGGAGATCGCGCGACTTCCTAGAAACAAAACTCGGAATACACGTCCAACGAGCCTCCTCAGTCACTTCAAGATTATCCCGTTTGATGTGTAGACCAAGTAGGATTATTGTGACTGCGTCAGTTGGGTCCAACCACCTCTTCTTCCGCTCGCTTACACTAAGCGCCTACCGCGCACGCCGCTCGCCAACTTCAAGTGCAGTTATACGCCTATCCTTATTTCTGAGCACCGATCCAAGTGCGGAACCGAAGAGGACATTGTGTACGGCATCAGAGCGTACTTGGATTTCAAGCTTATCACCTTCGTACGTTCGGGTTTTAAGGGCGGGCGAGATGCTGCTCTAGGCATCATTCCGTACGATGTTTAATCTGCTCGCCATGGCAGCTACTCACAGTGAGTCCTGCAGGCGCAGGATTTGGATCTCCAAAAGCGCGTGTGTGCGGCGCGCTGACGTTCGTTCCCATTCCTCGATAATTGAACTCCCGCGTCCGATACTGGCGCAGAAATCCAGCGACCTTTTCTGCTCTGAAGACCACTGCTCGATTCAGCGGTCTCAGTAGCAGGGGTTGTGCGCGGGCGGTCTGCGTGAAGTCAAGTTCATTCACGGTGCGTCCGTGACAGACCGACTGCATTCCTTCTTTAAACGACTACATGTCAGCTATTCTCGAATTCCTCCTCACTTATAGACGTCACGAAGCGGTCGAGGTCATGCTCCAGCATGATAATCTGGACGCCGCACAGAATGAGCGCGGGCCTGGACGCCATGCGGTATTCGCACAAGAGTTTCTCCACCTTGTCCGTCGTGAGCACCATGCGCCGCCGGGACTCCGGCCGCAGCAACCGCACGAAGCGGAGGCTCGGGAGGCGGGGGAGAAACGGCACGCGCTCGTCGAAGCTGCGCAGGTCCCAGATGATGTGGAGCTGTACGACGCCCGGGAGCGCGCCGTCGAGGAGCGTGCGGTTGAGGGCATTCCAAGTCATGATGCTCAGCGGGATGCACAGCCGGGTGAGCCGCGCGAAGGCGGGCATGCGCTCGAAGAGCAGCGCGTTGGCCAGCGCGGCGCGCATGAGACACTGGATCTCCCGCAGTGCTTTCTTGGACGTTGTCTCTGGCAGGCGCAGGGTGCGTGCCCGGATGTCGTCGTCTGAAACCGCTTCCGGGTCGGGGCTATCGTCGCCCTCTGATGCTAGCGTGCCGGCCATACAGAGCTCATCGTCGTCCAGAGAGACTGAAAACGTGGCGAGGACGGGAAACCGCAGGAGGATGAGGTCCATGATTTCCTTGAGTAGGTCGACGTTTTCGTACGCAAACCCTCGCCCGATTTCGATCACGCGCGTGGTGCACAGCGGGAGCCGCAGCAACGCCCCGAGGAGCATATACGCCTCGGGGTACTCCGCACGCGCGTTGTCCAACTCGAGGCGGCGCAGCGGAAGCGTCATCTGGCCGCGCGGGATAAGATCGCCGCGCGGCGCGAAGTTGAATCCGCGTATCGACAGGTCTTCTAATGCGGGGCAGAGACCAAGCATCTCTTCCATTTCCGTCCACACGAACTCGTGGCCTACGAGGATGAGCTTCCTGAGCCGCGATAGCGACACTGCGTCGGGCCTGAGGAGCACCGCGAGGCCGGTGCCCGCGAGCATCAAGGACATCGGTCGGCCGAAGAGCGCTGGGTCGAGGGGCGCAAACCAGGCTTCTTCCGAGGCAGAGGGATCGCCGAAGCCCACGCACAACCATTGCAGTCGGGGCGCACTGTCTAGCTGCGCTAGCGCGCGCGCCTGCGCCGCTCTGTCGAACACCCCGGTCAGCATCTCGAGACGGTCAATATGCTGGGCTATAGCGGCACAGACATCGGTGCAGAGGCTGGTAGAAGCACCGAGGCCGCTGAAGGCGAGGTGTACGCAGAGCAGACACGCGCCCGACCGACCGAGGACCAGGCGCAGGTTCGACAGTACCGCCGTGGGGGACAGAGACGTCAGCTCTTCGACAACAATATAGCACCATAGCCTAGGGCAGGACAAGATAATTCCGTTCCACGACGAGCAGACAAGCCGCGGAAAGGCGAGGTCGCGACAAGAGTCCGCCGTTTCGCTGGTCTCCAGGAGCTCCTCGAACACCAGGCACATGACATCCGCGTTGAAAACCAGTCTATGAGCAGACGCCTTGATTGGGTCGTTGCGAAGCGCCTTATCTATCTGCGAGGGAGTGAGCGTACGTCCGTCCGTCGTTCGAATGCACACACCAAGGATCCTTCATAGCCGACGCAGCTCGGTCTTTGGATCCTGTGCACGACAGAGGGCATGATTGAGAGCGTGGGTGACGATTCGGGCGCTGGCTCGCCTTATGTCTGCCCGCAATGCTTGTGGTTAGTTGAGGCAGTGCCGCCATTGTGGTCACCAGGCGCCGAGAAAACAACAACGCGACATGCCACAACAACCGCGATCGCGAGCAGCATCAGACGTGCTTTCCATTGGGCCGCCAGCGTTCCGGGGACGAACGAATGGCTGAGCAGGGGAGAGAGATCAAGAAAGTCGCGACTCCGCTCGCTCACTTGAACTCGCTGACCTCGTCACTACAACTCGACACAACGGTTGCATTTATTGGTCCCGAGTCACAGTTATGAGGCTCGGCCGACCGGCGGCCGATACACATCGAGCTGGAGAGCCGACTCGATTTCCTGTGAGAGAAAAGCAAAACCGTGTTGAAGTCATAAGAATTACCAGAGCCACTGGAAGCAACTCAAAAGAGTGAAGTACATACTAAAGCTGAGGCTGATGTCCGAACGCTAGACGTTAGTATACTGATGACATGTGACAAGCGGGCGGGAGGACGCAGTCATATACTGATGACATGTGACAAGCGGCAGTCAAACACTATGGGAGGTTCAAATTACCAGGAAGTTGAGAATACGACTCGGACGAAGTTGATAAGAGACAGCATGTTTGAGACTCGCCGAGCCGCCAGACGTGACGCCCATGAGAAGAGGGCAAAGTTTCAGCTTTTCATTTCTACAAGGAGTCGGACGGGCGCTGCGCAGATCTATATATACAGTGGATGAGTACGGGTTGACTTGGCTGGCGGACGGACGGACGGCGGGCCGGGTGGTTATGGGCGGCGGACATGATGCATGCAAGACGGCGGGCGGGCATGGTGAACATGGCAAGAAAGGGAGTAGCAAGACGGTGCAAGAAGCGGAGATGACGAGTGGGCAAATGCGGGGCGATGAATGCGAGTGACACGGGCTAGGTGCATATCACACCCGGCCGCGCTGGGCTCCACGGCCGCGCGCCTGACCGCGGCCACGGCCACGTCCGCGACCGCGCGGGACGAACGCGGGCTTGGGCTCACCGCCGTACGACGCCTGGCGCTGGTGCTGGTGGTGCGGCGGGGAGGCGGGCTGCGGCTTGGCCTCTTCAAGCGGAGTGGGCGGGACGACGGGGCTCTCGGGCTCGACGCTGGTTTCGGGTGTGGCCTCGCTGCCGCTGTCGCTCTCGTCGTCGCTCCCCGCCTCGCTGAGCGAGAAGCCGCCCCATTCAGCGAGCATGTCGCGAATTTCACCCGTTGCGCCGGGCGCATCAACGGCCTCGCGGGCAAGCGCCTTGTCAGTGACGAGCTTGGAGCAGAGCATCGCCCACACGAGTTGCGCGTCGGGCATTGCGAGTTCGAGAAGGTTCTCGCCTGGCGGAGGCGGGAGGAACACCGCGCGCGACTCGGGCTGGGCGGGTGGGTACGCCTCAAGGAAGTAGTCAACGACGGGCGTGAGCGAACGGTCGAGTGCGATATGGAACGCCGTGTAGCCGTGCGCATCGCGCTCGTCGGCCTCGGCATTGTGCTCGTCCAGCCATTTGAGCAGCTCGACGTCGCCGCGAGCCGCGGCAATGTGGAGCAGCGTCTCACCCTTCTGCCCCGCGCCGAGTTGCTCGGGGCCCGCGGCATCGACGGACTCCTCCCAAACGCCCTTCTTGACGCGGGCGGCGTCGCTGCGGCGGGCAGCGGCGAAGACTTCCGATCGGATAGCCTGCGCACGTTCGCGGAGCGTTTGCGCCGCCTGCGCCGCGGTCGCCTGGCTCTGAGCGGCCGCAGCCTTCTTCTTGTTCGCCTTTTTCTTGCGGCGCTCGGCGCCCGCGCGCATTTCGGCCTCGCGTTCTGCTTGCACGCGCTGCTTGCGCGCTGCCTCCTCGCGGGCGAGCTTCGCCGCCTCCGCCTCGCGAACATCGCGCTCGCGCCTGAGGCGAGCCTGGCGCTGCTCGTCGCTCTCGGGTGGCGGGCTCGGCGGCCTGCGCATGTAGGATGCGCCGGACGGGTACGGGCTGGAGTACGAGTGCGGGTGCTGGTGGTGGAATTGGCGTCCGGCGAAGCGCGAGGCGCGGCCGCGCAGCAGTTCCTCATAAAGGAACCTGTGTGCTGATTAGATATCTGAGGCGACCAGTGGCGGCGGAGAAGAGGATCCCTGGAGTATATCAAGAGTACCTGAGCCGGTCCTCTCCTACATTGCAGGAGCGACCCATAATATCAGGGTATCCCAAGAGTAATAAGGTGTACTCTTGGGATACTCTAGCAATGTAGCACGAAAACGAGCAAAGGTAATCTTGATATACCCGGGGAAATCTCCTCCATGGCCCGCGATGAAATAGACGTACATATGGAATGCCAGGTCGAAAAAGTCGTCGTCGTCCTCGGAGTCGTAGTAGTAATCATCGTCGTCGTCGTCGTCGTAGTCATCGTAGTCACCGCCAGCGCCAAAGCCAAACGGCGACCGTGGGCTGGGACGAGAGGACCTGTCGAGATGTTTGACCAGCGTATCGTAAGCCTCAGATAGCTGCTGGAATTTCTGCGTCGCCATTGGGTCGTTCGGGTTCTTGTCCGGATGTGTGGTCATTGCCAGCTGCATGTACATTTTCCGATTAGTAACTCGCGCAGAGTAACATTTAGTTACTAACCTTTTTGTATGCGCTCTTGACTTGGTCGAGCGAGGCACCCTGGGCGGAAACAATTGAGCTGAAGCGCCTGAGCCACACGAGGGCGACGGACCTCGTCGAGGCCAAGGCGGCTATAGGCCTCGGGGACCGAGCTGTGACGGTGCTGCACCATATCGGGTTATCTGGCAGGGGCGCGCACGGCGGATAATCGGCGTGGTAAGAGGGAAAGAGCTGATTTGAAAAGCGGGCGTCGCCGCGTCCTCGTGCCGCGGTTTCGCACTCCGACTCCGCTCGGACCCTCTTTTCCGTGGTGGTCCTGGACCACCGTTGCCACAATCACCGATACCGCCTGAGATATCTCACAACACATAAATTTCTTGTAAAATTGCGTTCGGCAAGTAAATTTTTTGGCCTATGAAGAAGACGCCGTTTCTCTTGCTTCGATCAACTGAGAAGTCCAGCCGGAAGTTCGGAACGCGCTGAGACTCGTGATCGACGCATTTTACAGCCGAATTGCAGTGTTTCCGTGGAAGTCGCGCTGTATGAGACCACAGCAGCTGCCACCAGATGTCGCCTACCCCTACCGGCGAGTGAGCAAGTTGTGTTCCTACATCGATCGTAGCATCGCTAGGCACCTCTTCATGTCGGCCCCACAGTTTTCCAACCCCTCGAATGCGGTACAGCAGGTTCCTAGTATCAGGGACATGAAGCATGCGCGTGAAGCAGCATGAGTCGGCGCTTCGGTGACCACTCTGAGGACAGCGCATCCACGGGAAACCACAGGGCGTATTGATATAAAGCCCATGTATACGTGAAATGTATGCTCCGCTATCCAGATATGCTGAGAATCCTGCGTAAGATACGTGAAGACAAGGACGCCGTCCAAGCCAGATCCTCCACAGTGGTATGTCCGTCTTCTGCTGTAGGTGCCCTGGATTAAACTCCCACTATAAAGGTTGGCAAGGATATTGGTCCCTCTTCACTCCGAAAACCCACGCTGAACTCAGACACCCTTGCCCTCGTCTTCGAGGAGCTCCTCGCGTTTAGCACCCAGCCGAACTCGTGTCGCGACCTCGCACCAGCGCGGCTTGTCTGCTCAGCCTGGAACGATGTAATCCTCTCCCATCCGTCGCTTTGGCGCTATATCGTTGTACGCGACGACGGAAGGCTTCCTCTGAGCGTTCTCAGCACGCTCCCAGCCGTGCTCGCGCAATCCGGCGACTGCTCGCTGTCCGTGACGTTCAATCTCAGCGGCTCGCACGCCATCTCTCCGTCCACCGCGTTCGTCTACTCGCGACTGTTCACATTTGTCTCGCTCCATATGCACCGGATCCAGCGTCTCAGCGTGGTACTCGCACACGACGAGCAGGCGCGCTTCCTGGGGCATTTCGACAATCGACCAGCTCCTCGTCTCCGGAAACTCGCAATCGAGTTCAGCAACACAGTCATCTCTCACTCTCTTGAGCACATCCCCAGCTGCCTATTTACGGGCCTGCATTCGCTGAAACTCGCCTGCACCGGCCTGTCCGTGATACTCCAGCGGGGGGCGTCGCTTCCGTTCCTGCGCACGCTGGTGCTCGCCGACACCAACTTCGTCTGGTCTGAGCTCGAGCAATTCTTCACTCTCTGCCCAGCGCTGGAGGACTTGTCCATACTGGGATTCAACTTCCTGCCAGGTGGAGACCCCGTCCCGGCGGGCGAGCTGCGCGTGGCAACGCCGTTGCGCCGTCTCGTGCTCGATCGGTCGTTCATGGCGCACCTGGACATCTCCGCGTTTCTTGGAGCTTTCGCGCGTCTGCCGTTGCGCAAGACGGCCGAGGTCGAGATCGGGCGCGTGTTTCCCGTGTGGCACGACGAGGTCTTCGCGGCCATCCTAGAGACGCTTCTCGAGCAGCTACCCCCGCTCGACACGCTCGCGGTCTCACTGGACGACGATTCCTTCTTTCTCGAGGGCGCTCTGCTGGACGCACCCGGGTGCGCGCACTCGGCTGTCCGACGCACGCTTAGACTGCCGCACGGCCTGCCCAAGCCGGAGCTGCGCCACATCCAGCGCGGCATCTGCGCTGCGCTCGCCGCGGCGCTCGTCCAGCCCAAGCCCGCGTTCGAGCGGCTCAGCCTGCTACGCCTCCCGCTGAGCGTGGGGCGCGCCGCTCCGGATGCGGAGCGCATCGATGGGCTGCTCGCATTCGTCGCGGAGCTCGACGTGATCTGGGATCTGCGCCCCTCCGACGAGGACGTGCCTGCGCTGCCCCGCCTCCCGGCTCTCAGTGCTGTGCGGCTGATGAGACCGCGGAATAAGCCTGTGGTTATCACTGTGGACAAGGTCGCGAGCCTTCTGCGTCAGTATCGGATGGGGAACAGACCGGATCTCATTCTACGCGGAGTGGAGATTGTCATGCTCGAGCATGACCTGGATCCGTTTGTCGCACGCGTGGTGATCGAGTGAGTGCGAGTATATCTGGTGGCCAAGTAAGTATGGAAGATAGACGAAATGTTGTTGATAGCATAGAATATTATTAGAGCATAGGGCAGATGTCAGCGCGCCTCGCACACGCGCTTATGGATACTCCAGTCCTGCGCCTGTAGGACTCAGTGTGAGCAGATGACATGGAGAGCAGATCGAACATCGTACCTGATGCTGCACGGAGCAGTATCTCACCTCCTTGCACTTCGAGCACCGCACGAGGCCCTCCGTTTTGTGGCAGGGCCAATGGTTGCACAAAATCCCGCGAATGTGGTTGTGCGGGCGCACGAGGTGGCTGTTGGGATGCATGACGTGTAGCCGGTCGAAGATAAAGTGCTTGCACTTGTGATGCGTGGCGGTATCGCATCCTGCGCCGCAGCACGCCTGTGGGAGCGTCTGGAGGAACGCGAGCGGCGGCGCGCAGTCCGGCGCGCGGAAGAGGACGCGCGCCTTGGTTTCCGCGCGGGTCGAGATGAAGATGATGAACGGCGGGATGTACTCGACCTCGGGGTCGGCGAAGAGTGCGCGTATGAGCAGGTCCGCCTGGAACATGCACGGCGTCTTCGAGCCGGCGCGGATCATCTCGAGAATCGACTCGTCTGCCAGTGCGTGCCTCAGCGGTCGAAGGATGATGGGAAGGGGGAAATGGGGCTTACATTCTTCAGCCAGGATCTTGTCGTCACGTTGATCCTTCGGTGCGCTGAGAGCGACGAAATAGTCGAGGACGTGCTCGAGCTCGTCGTCTGTCCAGCCCACGAATACGAGAGGAATGTCCCCCGCGTTCATGTCGTGAAAATTGCGCAAAACCAGAATTGTGTGCATCTAAGCATAATGAATCACGCGGGGAGCAAAGTGAGACCGTGTTAATCGTGACCGAGTGAATTTAAACGTACGTGGGTAACAAGCTTCCAGTCCAAGTACCCCTTGACGCCATGCAGAATGTCCTCTTCGGTTCCGCACTTCGCCCAGTGCTCCCAGAGGTGAGGGTACGCGTAGAACTGCACCCTGAAGTCGGCGAGGCCCATGCTTAATAGACGCCCGGTGTCAAGTGAGCGGAAGAAAAGGTGGTTGGACGTGTATTCTGAGTTTTGTTTCCAGGAAATCAAGCGCTCGCCGTCCGAGCCTCGAGTTGCGGCGCGCCGGTACCATCGACCCCAGACTGCGAAAGGGTGGTCTTCATCCTCCGGGAGATCGTGAACGACGGCCTCGCGTATGGCCTCCACTTGCGGGATATCGTACTCCCGGTGCTGAAAAAATATGTCTCGTATGCGGGCGGGCCGTGTAGCTTCAAAGGGAAGCCAGTCCGAAGCGATGCAGCATGGTGCCATTTTGACGCGTCGCGAAGCTGGTCGGAGTGTGGACACGATTTCGAGTCCCGACTCCGCAGGAGAAAAATGGCCCGGAACAACGGAAACAGCCGGCCGTCTGTTGTTCTTGACTTCGATCGGCGATCGAACCCGGCCAGGTCAAATTTCGTCAGTGATCATTCTTGCACGCATTTTAGGGAGACGGTTGGCTTATGAAACTTTTCAAGCCTTCCATGAGCACATCCCTAGCAACGCACAATCTGCCATCTGTCTCGCTGCGACACTCCGTCGATGTTATGAAGCGGTATCCAAAACTGGCAAGCTCGATACGATCGGCCGGTCCCTTCTCTGAAGTGGGCTGTCCGGGTTTGCTAGTGCAAGTGAACGTCTCATCCAAGTCGCTCCGCCGCCTAGAAATCAACTCTATTCCATATTTTCCCACCGGCCTTGTTCCCTTCTGTGGTCTTACTGTGCTCGTGGTTCATCACAATGGCCTCCCAATGGTATCCAGCCTCAATCTCTTCTCCCTCCTGGAGCGATGCCCGGCGCTCAAGGTCCTTGCGATTTCGGGCGCGTTTCTTGCAGTCATGCCCGCGCAGCTGGATGGTACGCAGCTTCCGTTCGCGCTGGAGAAATACCGGTGCTACACTATCTTCACTGGCGACCCGCTTCCCGTCATCGCCTCGCGCAACTCTCTTCGCGCGCTCACACTGCATCTGCCGCCCTGGCGGCCCGTCAAAGGCGGGATCAACCCCAATCAAATCGTACCTGCTGCACACGCCGTCGCACATCAGCTTTACTCTCTCCATATCAACCTCCATAAACCCGGCTCGGCGCTCTCACTAGAACCAGCCTGCGGCCTCCTGCAACAATGCGTGGCGCTGCGCAAGCTGGAGCTCGACTTCCAGATCCTGCCCATCTCTCCGGAAACTTTAGCGCTCATCCTCGACTCACTGCCGCACGGCGGCGCGAGGGTTCGGACGCTCTCTTTCGTCTTAGTCTTCAGCAGGTATGCGGTTCTCAAATTGCCGCGCTCGGTGTGCCAGCTGCTGGCCGATGAAATCTACACGCGCTGCGATAATATGCGCGGACTGAGAGAGCTGCGCGTCTTGGCGACTGCAACGGACGCGGGGCGGTACGGAGAGGCCGTCGCCAGAGCCCTGGAGCCGTTCAGGCAGCTCTCCCGCATGCGAAGATATCTATTCTCTTCAGGGACCGCAGCTCGCGAGCCTTGATCGACAACTCGAAACTTCGGTTGATCGTTCCAAGTATCTACAATAAATTGGCTACCAGAATCGTCGACAAATGGGATATCTCTTCTATAGACCTGGTCTGAGTTGACAAGAAGCGCTTTTTGTAGCGTGGTGGATGACACTGTACATGATACGCCGACGGCTGCGATCCTCACTTCGAGCCCTGTTCTGCATCCGGCGTCTCGTGCGCATTCACCCACAGGGCGTTAGCCTCCATGTACACCTTCCACATGAAGATGCAGTACGCCGGTAGGAAGACCACGCTGCCGAATTTGTCCACGGCAGCCTTGCACGCGGAGAACACACTGGCACAGACGCCGGTGAATGAGGCGTTGGGCGCGCCCTTGCGGTCGACAAGGCCGCAGAACCACAGCAGCGCCTCGACATCCATCATGACGAGGACGGCGAAGAACGCCGCGGCGAGGACGCGCTCGGCGGCAGCCAGCGCGGGCGCGCGCACGCGCGTCCGCGACCCGCGCAGGATGAAGGGGACGAGGTATGTGTTCTCCACGATGATGAGGTGCCAGACTAACACCGTGATGTGCTCCACGAAGCCCGAAACGCTCAGTGCGACCGGCCAAACGGCGGCGAGCAGCAGGAGCGCCGTCCGGTCTTCGTTTTCGCGCAGGATCAGAGAGCCGTCCTTTTCCGCCATGCCGCAGGCTATGAGAACGTCGCGGATGGGGTAGAAGAGCAACAGGCCGAGCACAAAGAGAAGCACGGCCAGCCCGATGAGCAACGCGCAGATCGCTGCGCACGGCCCACCACGCGGCCGACTCGCTGCCACGTCGGACCGGTCCTGGTTTTCCTCGTCGACCTTGCGTGAAAGTGTAGCGCCTTTGTCTGGGGTTCTGAGGAGGACTGTGTGCGACCGTGAGAATGGGACTCAAGCAGGGTTTAGCCACTGCGCTCACCGGCCCACGCGTGGACATGGATGGCCGCGTAGATCTTTACAAACTCTCGCAGCGTGGTCCTCTTGCTCGCATGGCTCTTGCATGGCTGGTGGACGACATCGAACCGAGATTTAACCTGTCCGAGCCATCGATCAGTACGAATCGTAGCAGACCACTGGGTGTTGCACGGCCGACCAACCTCGAGATTGTCCGTAGGCAGGAGGCTCTGGTTAAAAGAGGACATATCTGAGACAGCTTTACCAGATCTGCCGTGCATGGCTCGAATATATAGGTGCAGGTAGGCGGGCGCCTCACGCCGGGCAGTGCAGACTGCACCCGGTGTGCATTCAGCCTGAGAAGCGTCCCACACCGCCCCACCTTTCCCGGCCGACATTCATTGGCATCGTCGTTTGGCCTCGATGCAGTGAGAAGAATAGATCAGAGTTCCCGTTAGGGTCGCATATAAACTTTAGCCACACTTGGATCGCCGCGACGCGGAGAGGAAACCCGGGCGGTGTAAAAGAAGCCATCTCAGAGGACGCTGCGACAGGGAGTGTCCAAGACCAGTTTCTACACTAACTTAGTCGGATGGAGAACCACAACAACGAGAGTGCTTCGAGAATACCCTCGGCCTGTATACAGTGGCATTTCTACTCTAGTACTACCACTACTGTCGAGCTGTGGATGCGGATGATGTCTGTGAGCGCGAGGATGAGACCCATCAAGAAGACGGCTAGAGCGACGAGCACGAGGATGCAAAGGAGAGCGAAAATCTTCTGGAATAAAGCAGTGAGCGACCTGTCTTGCTTGAATTGCCGTCCTCGGCAGGCTGCGAAGCTACTGTATAGCCGTTGCAGGGGAGGAGAGCGAAAACTTCCAAAACCTTACTACCCTTTCGTCCGGTCCTCGAACGTAAAACCTCTGCATAAGCAGCACCAGACAAGGCGCTTTGTCAATTCTCAACCTCAACGTCTTCTTACATCTCTACACCGCTGAACTCGAATTTTACGAGCGCTCGGTGTCAGTACTGGAAGGCCGAGAGCGGAAACTCGAAGCTGTCGAGGGCAGAGACTCAGCAATTGGCGATTTTGACAGCAGGGAAGACGTACGCCAGCCACACATCGTACGACTGTTCTGAGGCTGGCACGGGGGGCTTGACTGGGATGGTTTTGTCGCCGAACTTGCTGGCGAGCCAGGCGTGCCACGGGTAGTCAGCGCAGCCGTTCGATAAGGCTCCAACCTATTTAATTAATTACTGAGTATAATCGATTAAACCCCATTACTCCATACAATTAAAGTACGGTATCCTGTAATCGGGCACTAATTAGTTATAACTGGTTATACTCAGTTGAGGTATCTCATGCTCTCAGATTCCCATCTTCCATGCCATTTGAATGATCCAATCCTGTGCCTTCCATGTCCATAATCACTCTAACTTCTTAATATGTATTTACACACATGAGATGACCTTCTCAGTGACTATCCGAGGCTCCACCAGGCATCAGGGTCCTTCCTGTTTCGGACCCAGGTAGTGAAACCACTGGGGAGGGCTTTCCCATGCATCCTGAGCACGTCAGAGTTGCATACTAAGCAAGTTGATGCATGAAGAGTAATGGAGGGAAGTTATTACCAATGACTTGTATTATATAAGGGTTTTTAACCAAGTATAATTAGTTATAATCAATTACAACTAATTACATTACTAATTCCGATTAAAGTACGGCGTGGAGTAATCGTAATGTAATTGGTTGGAGCCTTACCGTTCGACAACAGCTTGGGCTTCGCGCGGAAACCGTCCTGGACCTTCCAGAGCGGGCCGTGTTCGTACAGGGACGGGCAGTCGACGCGGCTGGTGTTGTCGTTGACGTACTTGCCGGTCAGCTCGAGCTTCTGGTCGATTTGCTTCACGTCGTCGGCGAACCAGCGCTGCAGACGTCTTCAGAACTCCGTGTCTCATTGCATCCCGGGATGTCACACACCATTCCTCCCGTGCCTCCCCCGTTGGAAATGCAGCAGTGGATCTCACAGAAGGGAATCGTGTCGTGGATATCTGCGGCGACGTTGAGTGCTGCCCCGTCTGGCCAAGATCCTGGGCGACTCACGGAACCGCGCCTGATAACGGGTTAGCGAATTCTGTGCGCCATCGTAGCAGGGCCAGGGCGTACCGTTTCGTAGAGCCCAAGCGTCCACAGCTGGACGTGACAGATCTTGTCCATCGCGCCGTCGCCGAAGAACACATGGAAGCCGGTCATGTTGTAGAACTCGAAGTCGTTCCAGTTGCCGTTGCTCGCCCAGGGAAGCTGGTCGACCTTGATGAACGGGAACTGAAGCGCCTGGACGTCAAGCGGGACGGAGTTTGGGAATGCATTGGCGATCGGGAGGTCCGTCATCGTGCGGTACGGGCCTTGGAACTGGTCGGCGAGGTACTCGAGGCGCATGAAGACTGCGCCCTCAGCGCCGGCCTTGATGGTGCCGTCCTTGGATAGGATCTGCGTTGTCGCTGCCTTGCGTCTCTCTGGGGCCAACCCGCGCTGTATCTCTTTGCCGTTGGCGTCCTTCATGACGACATCCCCTGTGCATCTGTGAGCTACGGCGACAGCAGCATGCAATGACTCCACTGGCACGTACCGCTCATAACCTTCACCGCATCTCTCGGATCGTACTTGATGGTCCCATTGGGTGGGAGGACAACGACGTGCAGCCGTCTCCCGGCAACAGTGATCAAGGGCAAAGAGGCACTGGATCCCGCGACTGCGCTGGGGCGCGGAAGGAGTAGAAGAACTTCCTTGTCCAGCCGATGAACACGGATGTCGGTTGTCGAGACCGGCGAGAAGAACGCATTGGCGTCGATTCGGATGCTTGGGCATTCAGGTCCCGTGTGGTAGCCCGGGACAAAGTACGAGATCGACGCGATGTCCTTCACGTATCGTCACCGCCTTGGCAATCCACGGCCTCGTGTCAGACGTACCAGAGTTGGGCCACTGAAGGCAGCGAGTGCAAGCCGGCCGGCGGACCTATCTGAGACTTTCGACCGGTGGAACTCCCCCTCGCGCAGATTGGTCGGCCTATACACGTACACGCCCTGGTTCTCAGCTGAAGGGAATTGCATGAGGCACTCCATCGTGTCGACGAGGCGACTCACGGATTCCAATGGCTAGTCACAAATGCATCAGCACTCGCTGGAAAGCTGCGGTAGGACATGAGGGACACTCACGAGCTCCCATGCACGCGATCGCAAAGGCGTCGACGCCTGTACCGTCAAAGTCCCCGGTAGCGACATGATGGATGGTACCAGTGTAGTCGCTGTTGAGCGGACCGAAGTTATCGACTTGGACCCGCTTCCAGTGCGCAGCATCGGACAGCGACTCGACACCCTTCGGAGCACCTGGCTGTTTCACGTACACAGAGACGACGTTGCCGTGGAATGCCTAATCCGTTATCGGCTCGTTAGAGAAGGGGAAAACGCTGTCAGGGTCCGACAACGCACCTCGCATGTCGCAATGTAACCGACAGGATCGTCGCGGACTGCACCAACGTCCACCGAGCCCGAGCCCCAATACGGGTTGCCTGTCTCCTGCGGCAGTCCTGTGCCGATCTTCACGTAGTTCCACGTGGAGGATTTGTCGTAGTAGAGATGCACGATTCCCTCGCGCCCCGCTACTAACGCCGTGTCGAACGCCGCGCCGCGGCCGGGAATGACCTTGATGTCGTGGATGAGTCGGAATTCGTTCGCAAAGACGGTCTCCCCCTTCCAGGATGCAGGGACGCCGTTCTTGTACTCCGGTATGTAGACGATTACTGGTGCTGGGGAGGTGCGGTCGCCGGACTTCGGGATCACCGGGATTGCGAGGATCTGCAGGGTGTTCTTCGCGGAGAAGTGACCGACTGTAGGACGTGAGCAAGTCTACGCGCCGTCTCAATCTGAAAGCAAAAACACCTTTAAGCCTAGGTGAGTGCAGAGTCAGCCCAGGTGCTATCAAGGTGGAGGGTGCACATACCTGTGCATGCCCGTCGAATTGCCGACGTGGTGGGCTACCCAATCCTTCTGAGAGGAGCGATCACCGCCAGGGTTCTTGAGCCACTGAACTCGACCGCCGTCCTTGGTTTTGGCGTCCCAGAGCTAGCCAACTCGTAAGCGTTGAGACACGAGAGAGAGACAGCGATCGTACGTCGTCCATCGTAGGGCCATAGCGATCGCATATCACGACTATGAGTCGCGGTCAGGGTGAGGACAGTCTTGCATATCTAACCAACCACGCACTGTCATTGTAGCCGTCGCCAGTAAGATCGGCGGCGGCCATGGCCACAGGGAAATCCATCGTTTGGATAGGCACCGGGAGCCAGTCGGTCGCGCCTGAACTATAGCAAGGAATGTGAGTTCACATGCTCGGCGCCCGTCCAGTACTATGAACGTACGTGGAGTTCCTGGGGTTGATGAAATGCGTGATGGTGGCAGGTTTGCCCGCGAGGCCAAGCCCATATCCAATCACGTCCGGGTACGCGTCGTCCTTGTGAAAGTAGAAAGCCTCTAGCCAATAGCCATCGGGAAGGTCCTGAGCCACAAGCGTCTCCGTTGGATCGGGCACAAGAGCAGCGCAGGCCCCCGGAGCGGCAGCAGTCGATATCCCATGGCTCCCGCACATAGTGAAGCGACCAGTAGAAGGAGTTGGAGCTGGGAAAGCTGAGAAATAAGGTCCCATTTATACGTCAGTGACACCTTATATGAAACCCCGGACACTGAGCGCACCGGCTCGACCTTGGGCCTGTCCGTATGAACGCACGCGTCCGTTGCAGAAGCTAATCTTGACGCGCCAAGTCGGTACACCGCACTTCCGATGTATTGAGGGATGAATAGGACGGCCAGCCTTGAAATAGGATCTCTGACGTTGTTGCAGTGTGAAGTGGTTCGGAGAGAGCGGGAGGCGACGCCAACGAGTTCGTCTCCGGTTTCTTACTGGATTCTCCAGGGTCTCTCCGTCCGCGTTAGCGACACGGAGGGCGTCGGTAGACACATCGGACTAACCGTATGGCGTAGCCTGGCGCTCTCCTCCATTGTTCGAAGCTCGCCGAATGAGGTCTAGCTGGAAACCTGGCTATACTTCACAGAGCGCGCGCAGTGAGAAGCTTCTCCGGGAAATGTAGGTGGCAAGGGTTGATTCAGTGGCGCCGCATCCTTGCATTGACAGTGACAGGCGATTAGCTTACCGCGTACTCGCCTCTCCCACGAGACCGGCCCCTATGCCGCGTTTGGCCAAGAGCCCCCGGAATCCATTGATCAGAGCCGCCGCATAAGAACTGCCCAGTTTCTTCGGTCTCCACGGTGCCCTCAGACACTTGAACGCGACATGCCCATCAGCTCTAGCGACCCGTACCATGACTTCGCCCAGTCGGGCTGGAAGAGCAAGGTCGCCGCCACTATTCCGACAGTCTCCGCGGCGGCCGCAGAGGGAACCCTTCCGCCGTTGCCGAAGGTCGGAGAGACCCCCTCGGTAAGCTGCTATACCTACACATGTTCTCCTTGGTGCTCATGGTCGGGGAATGTTAGGGACTCGAACCGAAGTACGACGTCGTCATCGCCGGCTCTGGCCCCGTAGGCGCGACGTATGCTCGCCTTCTGGTCAAGGCGGGGTTCAACGTCGCCATGTTCGACGTGGGAGAACTGTGAGCTATCTCCAACAAGACCGAATCTCGCTGACGCACGCGCTCGCAGCGATTCCGGGCCCAAGCGCGGCTCGCACAAGAAGAACGTGAGTTTGTTCCCCCAGGAGAGTTGCGACCACGCCCTGACATTGCCGCCCCGCGCGACAGACGGTCGAATACCAGAAGAACATCGACAAATTCGTCCAGTACGTCTCTGCGCGGCTCGTAGCGTGCCCCTGTCCTGACGGCCATTCAGTGTGATCCAGGTGCGACTGCACGCTGCGGGAGGCCCTGTTCGTAAGAGATGACCGCGATCCGATAGGGCCAACTCATGCCGGTGTCCGTGCCGGTGAACAAGCTCGTCGCCGACACACTCAGCCCCGCGAGCTGGCAGGCGTCCAGCTTTTTCGTGCGCAATGGCGCGAACCCTGGTAAGCATGCGTATCCCCCCGCACACGGAAGTGAGTCTCAATCCCCGCAGAGCAAGACGCGTTCCGCAACCTATCTGGCCAGGCCGTCACCCGCGTCGTCGGAGGCATGGCCACCCATTGTCAGTCCAGCGCGGGTCAACACGCCAGTCGGTGCATAACCTGACGGGTTTGCAGGGACCTGCGCGACGCCGACGTTCCACGCGGCGGAGCTCCCGCTGCTCGTAAAGAACAACGCCAGCCAGAACGCCGCGGAGTGGGCGCGGCTGTACGACATCGCCAAGGGGTTCATCAAGACGGGCGACACGCAGTACAGCCAGTCGATCCGGCACAACCTCGTGCTCGAGAAGCTGCAGCAGGTGTACAGCAACTCGCGCACGTTCCAGCAGATCCCGCTTGCTGCGGAGCGCAAGAGCGAGCGCTTCGTCGAGTGGAGCTCCGCGCACACCGTGTTCGACCTCGAGAACCGGCCGAACGCGAACGACAAGGAGGGCCGGTTCAACCTCTTCCCCGCGGTCCTGTGCGAGCGCGTCATCCGCGACGCGGGCAACAAGAAGGTCACCGCGATCCAGCTTCGCGATTTGTACACGAACCAGGTCCTCAGGATCAATGCGGACGTGTTCGTCCTCTGCACTGGCGCCGTGCACAACCCACAGGTGCGGTCACAATCTCTCCCGACGGGGCCTCCAGACCGACGTCCGGCGCAGATTCTCGTCAACTCCGGGTTCCGCAAAGTCGGCAACGCGGCGGGGGCGGACGACCCCCTGCCCTACCTCGGAAGCTACATCACCGAGCAGACGCTGACGTTTTGCCAGACGGTGCTGAGCACCGAGCTCGTCGAGCTCGTCAAGTCGGACATGGTCGTCACCGGGACGCCTGGCCAGCCGGGCTACAACGTCACGTTCGACGCGAGCAGCGCGAAGAACAAGCACCCCACGTGGTGGAACGAGCGGGTCAAGAACCATATGATGAAGCACCAGGAGGACCCGCTGCCGATCCCTCTGGACAACCCCGGTGCGCGCGCGTTCGATGCCTGAGTACCGCGCGGCGTGTCATGCTGAGCCACGGACATGCCACAGAGCCACAGGGAGGCATCCACAGGCCACACTTTCTGGTATAACGACCTCACATTTGTGGTAGTACCTCAAGTCCGGGCCCCCCGAATGCGACGGCCTGCGAAGAGGTGCCCCCCATACTTGGTGTACCAAATATGTGGGACACCTCATTGTAGGTGACCGCATTCTTGGGGCACCAGATTCGGGCCCCCCACCTTCACTAACTCGTCTCCTGTATATACACCCAAGTCGCAAAAGCGCGCTGTCCGGCGCAGATACAGGAGCAGAAAAAAACATCCTAAGTACAAAAATGGTACAAAGTGCTCAGGAGTCGTTTTCTAATAGACCACAGGGCGCTTGCGAGAGCCATGAAGGCGCCGATCACGGTTCCACGTCGCCAGGTACGTGCGAACGTAGATTATTGCGCGGCGCTGGGACATGTAGCGCAGCGGACGCCGGATCTTGAGGAGGCCGCGGTTGCCGCACTCGGCAGCGCTGGAATTGACGGTGCAGAGCTCGGAATCCTTCTTGAACGTCGACACGAAGCAGCACTTCGTACAGCGCGTGTGACCCTTCGAATGGAAGCCGTCGATGAGAAAGCGGGTGTTCATGAAAAACTGCGGTTCCCGGAGCATGCAGTAGTGGGCGAGGGCGCAGGCGAAGTCGTAGATGACGGTCTTGGGCGGGGTCTCCCACCGAGTGAACAGCGCTGAGAACACGTCGTTGCGACCCTCGCCGAGAGGAATGAAGTGGAAGCCGAGGCAAACGAGATGAGGGCACCAAACAGCCATGAGACCGCCCGACAGGCCCTTGCGCGCGTAGGCCTCGTAGAACTTCGAGCATCCGATGCCGCCGGCGCCTGTCTCGGTGACGGTTGAGCGGTCCACCTTCTTGTCGCCGGGCAGGTGTGGATACTCGGGCCGTAAGCGAACTTGAGGTCGACCATAATAACAGCCGGTCTAAAAAGCTGTCAGTACAAAATTACACATATCTCACAAAACACACCTCCTCCCAGTTATCGCTGAATGCCTCTGGGTTGGCGTCCTCGACAGGGTGTTCACTGAGGCTGCATTTGACGCGCATAGCACGGTGCCAGACGAAGGACGCAACCCCGCGAAGGACTTCAGAATAGGTTCGGTGGTCCCGCCACTCCAGCTCGGCTACTACGCCCAGCGCTGGAATAGTACGCGCCAGGACGGGACCAGCTAGTTCCTCATTCGCGACGAGTGATGCGAGCGCGAGCCATGTCGGCTCGGGGGCTAGAAGGAGCACCGATTCATAAGCCAAGACCTAAGCTGTGTGAGCAAATTTTACAGCGGCAGTAGCAAGCACATACCTGATTCAAGAGCTCAAGGTAGAGCTTCCTGTACTTCTCGCCTGGAGCGTAGCGCGGGGTAACGAACGTCTCGAACATCTGGCCGAGCGACTTGTCCACCAGTGACAATTCGTGTGCAATGGACGGAAGACTCTCGCGGACGGCGCGGTCCGCGATGTCCCGCAGGGAGAGCCGTTCGTCGGTCGCGCGGGCGGCGGCAGTGGTGTTGGAATCGGCGTCCGGTACAGCGCGCGAGTTCTGCGTGTCATCAACATCGGCGGCGATGCCCTTGGCGCGAGTCGAGTTGGTCTTTGTCAGTTCGAGCCTCCACCGAACAGCCTTCTGGGCGCGCTGCCTGAGATAGCCCTTCACGGCGGAAGTCCCCTCCACGGGCGTACGAACAGTATCCCGAACAGGCGCGCCAGGCATAATCAAGGTCGGGGGAGCGAGGGAATCGGTGATTTGAGACTTGGGGATGCCAGCCGTGAGGCCGTCAAAGATAGCGACAGGCGGATTAGGACCGCATTCCGCACACTGGAAACTGTCCGAGAGTGCCTGGATGCGAAGGAAAGTGTACCAGACGCGGCGAAACGTCTCGTCGGACACGAAGTTGTTGGCAGAATCGTGCTCCATGTAACTGCGATCGACGGTGGTAACGAAAGCATGAAAGGGCAACTCGTGCGCGGTCATGGCGCTGGTAAAGGCGTTCAGGAGCTCGTGCGTGTATATGCTCCTGTTGTTGAAGTTGAACAGGCCGAAATCGCGCAAGTCTGGACCAGCGAACTTCTGCTTGTTGCCGCACGACCCGCAGACCCGCACCTCCACGGAACGTTTCCAGGCGCGGTGAGACCCGTAAACAATGCAAGGAAGCACGCGCTTGGGCATACTAGCATCTGCAACTGCACCGCAAGTACAGCGCCCCGCTGTGGTCAACGGCAAGACCTCGGGGATGGGATCGACCAGAGGGACCCAAGCAGGATCGCCCGGCAACAGACACCAGCGCGGCGGACTGACAGGATCCACAGACACGCTACGTTCCTTAAGAACGCTGGCGCGAACCTTCTCCTCCACTAGACCAACATGAAAACGTAATCTCGCACGTAGCGTTGACAACGTACCCTTCGCGCGATCAGCTGGGAGTAACTCCTCCACCGCCGCCTCCTCCGCCTCGTCCTCGTCGTCCGAAACAGGATCTGCAGTACCGTACTGTTGCTCCACCTCGCGCACACGCTCGCGTACACGGGCGACGTGATGACAGTCGCTGTGACGATGAACACTGCACGCCCAAGTCCCCGTTGACACCGTTGTGCCCGCGTGGCTAACGAAGACCGGCTGCTTCTCGCGAGACAGACACGCGAAGGTCCACTGCTGCGAACCGGTGTCTTCTTCCGGACACCCCTCCAGCGGTACCACATCGTCTCCATCTGCCGTACTTTAGTGAGAAAAATGTAACAATTATTTTGAATCACGAACAATCTTCACACAGTATGCGCCAGTCCAACCCGTGCTTATCCATGACGAGACGAACATGCACACATTCTCGATGGGCTGCAAAGTCGGGGCACGGCGAACAACTGTACTTGCATGTACCGTCGAGCTCAGGCTCGGCGACGACCACTGTCCATCCGTGTACGCCACGGTGACGCTCATCGCGGTCGAAGTCGTAAAGTTGAGCGGCCCACGTGCGCTGCTCGAGTCGGACGAAAAGGACTTCGCGATCCAAGACAAAATCACGGTACACGGGATACACGGAGTTCAATGGCAGAGAGCAAGCGACAGGTTGCACACGATGAAGCACACGCCTTGGAGTCGTGCGCGACGGGGTAGCCGTGGACATGGAGATCATCCGGTTCTTGGACGGCGTGCATGGTTCCTTGGCGGACGTGCCACCTGCGGCGCCAGCAGTCTCTGCAACAGAGTGGTCCGCCGTCGACTGCGTGCCAACTTCATGAAGTCCCGCCCCTGCTGCAGGTGCGCGAGACTTTTTGCTTTGGGAAGACGGGACGGCGGCCCCGTCGACTTCAGCGTTTTTCCGCTTCCTGCCCCTGGTGGGCCGCGGTGGCGCTTCTTCCATCACGACAGCGCTTCACCACACTTCACCAAGCGCCAACCGCCGACAACTGTCGTGCGGATGGCCCCTCGGTTCCGTTGCTGGCCGCTCACACTAGGCTGTGATGCGGTTCGCAGTGGATCGGACGCAGGCGGAGAGGGAGGGAGGGCAGGAGGGGACGTGCGCGGGCGGGCGGGGACGGCGGGCGGGGTCGACGAGGTCGAGAGGGTCGAGGCGAAGTGCGGATCGGCGGCGGTGGCGGCGTAGACGAGGGGCCGGGGACGACGACGGCGGCGAGGGCGAGTCGGGGACGGCGGCGAGGGCAAAGGGGGTCGACGGCAAAGGGGGGTCGAGGGCGAGTGCGGGTCGGCGCCGGCGGCGGCGGCGGGGAGGAGGACGAGGGGTCGAAGACGACGACGGGGTCGACGGGCTCGAGGACGAGTCGGCGGCGGCGGCGAGGACTTGGGAACGCGGCGAGCGCGCGGCGAGCGCGCGGCGGGCGAGGTTGAGGTGGTCGAGGGGGACTGCGGGTCGGCGGCGGCGGCGGCGAGGACGAAAGGGACTTGGAGCGCCGCGAGGGCGCGGCGGACGGGGCGGAGGAGAGAAAAGGAGAGTGGCTGAAGTCGAATTGGGTCTCCGCCCCATTTGACGTTGGCCCCGAAACTCCGCCCGAACTTTAGTTCGGGGGGCGGGCTTTCAAACGTCTCTTGCCTCTCCCGCCCCCGTATCACAGAAAATGTGTGAGCGGCGCGGCAGCGCAGGAACCTGGGCCGGCGGATAGCACAGCTGTGCGTGCGCGGCGAGGGGATCGCGTGGAAGGTATTGCAGGTACAATAAAAGACTGCGCGGCCCCAGGCCAGCGCGCGCGGCCCCAACACAGGGCCAGTCTCGTCTTGGGCCTAATACTAACGCTCCGGTGTTTCTTTCTGGTGTTCTCGTGCTCGCAACCATGGTGTAACCATCGCACATGTCGGGTGTTCCTCGTGTAATGGCCGTGTACTGTATTGGTGTCCACCCCTCCCTTTTTTTTTTGAACAATGGTTTTTTTTTTTGTGAACAATGGCCTCTGGCTCGTGTGACTCGTGAACCCATCCCCGTCTCGTCCATGTGTATCAACATTTGTATCCCGCACCTCACACGCCACATCGCGCAACTGGAGAAATTTATTATCGCCGTTGGCAAGCGGCAGGGTATTATGAGGGGAAAAAAATTAAAATGAACTACCGAAATAATTAGGTGAGGGCCTTGAGCCTGGCAACCTCCTCGCGAAGTCTAACATTCTCCTCGTCCCTCTCCTCGGCCAGGGCTTTCCAATGGTCCATTTTGGCCTGGATTGCCTTGTGCTCCTCCTCGACGGACGCCATGTACCGAAGGCGGACCGGCTCCAGCGCACCGAAGACTTGGCGCCGAATCTCCGGCATGAGGTCGGGCACGTCGGCCTCCACGCGCTCGGAGTGCCACGTGCGCATGATGCCAGTCCCGGCGCGAGGCACAAAGACGCAAAGGGCATATCCGCCCGTGCGCGCGGCCAAAGTGTCGCCCTTCTGCGCCATGGCCTGGAACATCCTGGGCGTGCGCTTGGCCTTCTCCGCCTGGGTCGGATATTCGGCACGCTTCAGGCCGTTGCCCTCGAGATCTGCACGCGCATCAGTCCCGTGCGTAATTGGCCGAGGAACGACGTACCGAGCGGGATATCTCCACCGCGTGTGGACCTCCAACCGTTGGTGAGTGAATACTTGACGCGTTTCTTGACCGGCTTGACCGTGACTAGGACCGGCGTCTTGGCGCGGGAATCGGCCTCCGAGCTTTCCGTCGGCGTGACGTCCATCGCCTCGGAGTCAGGCCCGGGCCCCTCGGTCGCAGCAGGCGGTCCGGGCGAAGGCGGGCCTGGAGTTGCTGGCGGCGTCGGGAGGTTGCCCCCGTCGGTGACCGACTCGGTCCCCTCGTCGTCCTCCTCGGGGATGTCAGGAACATAGTCGTCGAGCGACTTACCGTCAGGGATGACAAGTCCCGCAGCAGCGATGGCTTCCGCGATGGCGGCGCGGTCGACCTTGCCGTCGGCCTCCTCGAGGGCGCCCGCAACAACGGCGTCGATCTTGCGGGACACGAGGTCCTTGTGCGCGGCGAGGACGGCCTCTTCGGCGGCAGCAGCCTTCGCGTCGAGCCCGCGGCGTCCGTTGCCAGCCATCTGCCTCGACGTCAGCAACATGAACGTGCAAAAAAAAAAAAAAAACAAAGAAGTACGTACGCCACAAGCCGTCTTCGCGTGGCCTAACATGGGCTCGCCGCAGGTCTTGCACTTCGGGGGAGCCCTCGTCGACACGGGGGCCGAGCTCTGCGTGCCGCGCGTTGAGGCCCGCATCTGACGAGGGGTCGCGGCCGCGGTGGGCGTGGCAGGAGGCAGGCCCGTGTCCGCGGTCTGCGCGGTCGGTTTTGTTTTACCTGGTAAGCGTCAGCTGGTCGTTGCGCTCGTCGGAGACCAGGGGACTTACGAGTTTTCTTGGCCTTAGGCATATTCGCAATGCAAGGAGGGGCGGACGACGACAACGGGAGGTGAACGAACGCGAAATGACAGTGGGTAATGCCGCCAAAGTCCCCACGCGCGCATGCCTTTTATACCTCTTGCGGCCGTCTTTGTGGCGTGGGAGCGGTCTCCAGCCTGCAGTCCGGCGCCCATCATCGGCGTCCGCAGTGATTACGCATGCTCGGCAGTCAAAGAAGCAACCGATCAGGTATGCAACTGCCTTTAGACTTCCCAAATAACAAGCCAATTTTTTTCTTATATCGTTCTGGCAGCAACGAACGCAGCCAGGATTGCATTGCCTCGGTACAGGCATTTCTCCGAGTCTGACCGCTGGTGGAGAGCAAGCCATTTTCTTGGTCAGTCGTTCTTAGGCGAGCATCAATCCCCCGTTTACATACTCGCAGCTTCTGACATTCATGAAATCATGACGTTGTCGGCAGCATTGGATGATATGGCCCAACGTGGGTTTCCTTAATGTAGAGTCTTCTCCAGCTCAAAGAGGGAGATTGCAGGATTTGCACCGTGCAGGCAGCTACATCCCGAGCTCACAGAGGAGCGCAAGGGCGTGCAGTTCGACGGTGGGGAGCATCTCGCAATGGTGTCTCGACTCGCTTATGTCGCCGAAAGGATCCCCTGAGCGTTTCACCGGCCCCGGCAGCTCGCGCCGCGGCGAGACTTCGCCCGCGTAACGCCAAAATATTCACGCTACCGCAAGACGATGCTCGCCAGATGACCTTCTGGCGCCAGGCGACGAATCTTGTCTCGTCTGCCCTCCTCCACGCTCGCCTTCCTTCCGTTACACCACAACACCCGCTCATTCTCCACCACCATGTTCGCCAACCGCTCATTCTCGCCTGTACGCCCGCGCGCTGGGCCTTCGAATATACGCGCGAGCGCCCGTCGCCCGTCGACCTTCAGCCCATCCTCCCAGATCGACCGCGCGGAGGGGACGCAGTTGGTGACTTGTATGGACGCCTACGTCCAATATCGTCGTACCCACCACCCACATGCGTTCGTCGCTGACCCGGAATACGTCTGCGGCCCACATGACCCCAAGATCTGCCTGTCCAAGGTGTTGCCGCCCAAGTTCGAACAACTCATGTGCACCACTTGCGGCGAAACGGAGCGCCTGCAGTCTTTCGAGGGGCGCGATTTCTGCACCTACGTGAAGGTCCGATCCTTCCTGCTGTGTCAATTGCGCTCCCGGTGCTGAACCCTTTGCAGTGCCTGCCCTGCAACACGCCGCCGCAACCGGCAAGCGGTGATATCTGCCAGTCGTCACCGGGAGCGAAACCGCGGGGGCCCTTCGCGGTGTACGACAAGGAGAAGTTCCAGCTGCGCACCTGGGTCACAGGAGAATCTCCTGGTGCGTCCTGATTAAGACAATTTTTCATCCATATCGTGATTCTGACAGGTCGACAGCAGCGCGCGCGGCAGTTGCACAGTCGTCTTCCAGCAGTCCGCTGTCGGAGCAGTCAAGCTCTGAGAGCGACAATGACACGGATGATCGCGCGTTCTTCAAGGCCCACCGTCTTCGCGCCTCCTCGCCCAGCCCTCTTCCTCACGCGCGCCCCGGACGTCCCGGCCTGCGGTCGTCCGGACCAGTCGCTTTGTCCACCCCGCCAGTCACCCCATCGTCTTCGCGTGCGTCCTCCGCCTCCAGCGGTGGAGGAAAGACAGTCGCCGATAGCGCGACAGCTCCGCGCGCCCTGGCTCCTCTGCCGAAGCGCGCAGCGCGTGCCGGTATACAGACAGTCAGTTTCGACATAGAGCTCATTGTATGTGTCGTCAGTATCACGCACTGAACAACGCTCACATCCTCTCAGTCAGGCAAATTCAAAAAGCTGGGCCGTGTGGGGTTCAAGAACAGCCGTGTCATCTGGGAGAACATCCACCCCGCGGTCGCGGACTACTTCTCCACTGGCCGCTACGCAATGGAGGCCTATGATAACAAGTTCGGGCGGTGGGTCTGCTTCGGAGTCGACGACGTCGTCAACGTCGCGACGAATCAGTCAACGGTCAGCGCGCGCATCATCAACGCTCACCCTTCGTCTGTCGATCCCGTCGAGCTCGCCAGTGAGCCGGAGAAGAGCAACGCCCGAGTTCTTCCCCGGGGCAAGCGCCCCGCTCCGGAACCGTTGAAGATGACCAGGCCGACCAAACGTCGCTAGGCCTTTTTTTTTCTTTCAGGTCAAGGTCGTTTAGTTTCACCAGTCCACCCACCCTTTCCCCCCCGTAATACTGCCCCGAAGTCATTTGGCCATTCATCCGCACCGTCCATCTTTACCTCCTACAGTCTCGAATAATTTTTAAGAAATATGTTGTCCGTTTTCAATGTGTGGTGTGAATTTTGTGTAGCAGCAGTGGCCAGCACTCGCCATCACAGTCCAGGGCGGCATATATCGCGGTCGCCGCAGCACCAACATCTGGAGACCCGACGAAGACACACCGCGCGCTAGTAGCCGTATCGGTCTCCGCGGTCGCCGCCGCGTGAGACACGCAGGAGATAACCTGGCACGGGTCGCAATACCCGTACCAGTCTACCGCCGAGCATATCGCGGTCGCCGCAGCGAGAAGGTCAATGGAGACATGCTGGCACAGGTCGCAATACCCGTACCAGTCTACCGCTGAGCATATCGCGGTCGCCGCAGCGAGAAGGTCAATGGAGACATGCTGGCACGGGTCGCAATACCCGTACCAGTCTACCGCTGAGCATATCGCGGTCGCCGCAGCGAGAAGGTCAATGGAGACATGCTGGCACGGGTCGCAATACCCGTACCAGTCTACCGCTGAGCATATGGCGGCGATCACGCATGAGCGCATTCGCATCCAGAGGAGTATACGGCGCGGCAGGTTTTTTTTTTTTATGTTTTACGCGGCCTTCAATATCTAATTCGGGTGACAGAGTCCCCTTTACAAAGGCAACGGACGGCTCAGGGATGTGCACACGAGATCGCGATGATCGGCGTGTGGTGCACCACGGCGCCGAGTTTCCGGTGCCGACCCTGACCCCGGGCGGAGTTCGATCGGGGTCAAAGCGGACGGGCGGCTGTTTCCGCTTCTTCGCTTCGCTCCCTGCGGCGACGTGACATTGCAATCTGCAAGTCGCGTTGGGCACTGTAGCGCGGCACCTGCAGACGGCCTAGTTGGTGTACAGTCTGTACCCGACGAAGGGGTCTTGCACGCGATCTTGCACGCGAAGGACTGATCGACGCTGATGGCATCGCCGACGATAGGCACGACGGCAGCCAGGTACGCGTGATCGTCCGATCAGCGCCTGTTCTGCACGCTCAGATGCTTTGACAGCTCGGCCCAGGCATCCAGTGGCGGCCAGGCAACAGCGCCTGGCGTCCAGACATCCCGGTACGTCGAGTCAACAGCACCGACCCGGTCGCTGACGCGTTCCACCAGCTTGGCGCAGGGCGCGAACACGCATCAAGATGGACCCAGGTTCGTGCATATGTCGTGGCCCGTCCTCCCTACTCATCACTGTGCAGTACGCAGGGCGACGGTGGCACAGCTGTGTCTGCGGACGATGTTGCCAGATTGTAAGGCTTGTCAAATCTTACTTCGTTGCAGTCACTGACAGTAACATGCAGAGACAGCCGGACGTCCGATCCAACGATGGACCTGTTCCAGGCCGTCGACGACGACGACACGACGTACGTCCAGACTGAGATTGTCTGGCGCATATTCAACTCGCTCAGGCCCATTGACCCGACCACGATCGACCCGGAGACATCGCCCTGGGTCAAGCTCTACCCAGTAGGCACGAAGGACATGTGCGTGGAGACTCTGAATACAATGTAGTCTGACCGATCTCCCCAGTCGAACGTTCAATCAGGACCCGACTGTGCCGGACGCGCCGCCACCCACAAGGCCTCGCGATCTTATTCGGGACCGGGCTGAGCGCCGCGAACGCGAATCGTGCGTTGTCTCCTTACGAGCCAAAACGTGCGCTTACCCGTGCATGCAGATACACCTTACTGGAGCAGGGCATGTTGGTCCCCCTCGCAGAGTACCGCTTCGAAGAGCAATACCAAAAGCTCTCGAGAACGCACACCCTGTCGTTCATCGGTCATTGCTTCTGGCTCGAAAGCGACATGTGCACCGAGCTCACGCGTCACTCGCGACCGTTCGTCGTCAGAATGCGCCACGGCCTGGGCATGGGCCTGCTAGATGAGCCGCGCCCCGGGATGCCCGTGACGGACGAGTTGCGCGAATGGTGGCAACAGCCGGACCACAAGAAACGAGACAACGAGCCGATCCCAGAGCAGCCGTACGAGACGCCGGAAGACTTCCTCGACGCGATGGCCGAATTCGCCTGGGACGCGCAGAGCTGGCTCGTGCGGCGGCATATGGAGGCCGTCAAGATCAAGTTCGCCCTCGTGGCCGAGGAAATACCGTGGCCCAAGGAGGTCAAGAAGGTCGATCTCCTGCAGGGCGTAGTGCCGATACGCCTGCAACCTGAAGTCCTCGCCGCCGATCCCACTGCTCCTCCTCTCCTGCGCAGCCATCACTGGTGGAAGTACACATACATCGACCTACCCGGCTCTCCCCAGGATCCCAGCGGCAAGCTGCGCCGCATCGTCATCCTGACGAACACCGACTATATCCCCCCGCTCCCCTCTACCGATCACCCGCTGATGGCCCTCGACGGGTTCTACGGCCTCCTGGAGAAGTGCCGCTTCCCATGGTGGCACGTCCAGGGCGGCTACCACATGGCCTACATCCCCGCACTGCGGCGCGGTGGCATCCATACTTTCTTGCACAGCTCGATCAACATCAACAAGATGGAGTACTACGTCCCCGACTACGCCAACCATTTCCTATCGTACAACGGCACACGGTTCTGCCCGAAGACCGTGCTCAAGGAGGCGATCACTGCGCGTTGGGACGCGCTCGTCAAGGAAGTGCACGGGGACGAGGTGAAGAAGTACGCCGGCGAGGTTCCATTCAACGCGTTGACGGTTGGCGCGTCGGCGATGAGGTACTTGTTCAACCACGACCTGACCAGGCGGGAGCTGCTGGAGACCTTGGCGTCGTGGCAGCGCTCTGCCGCCGAGCTCGTTGGCTGGATCAAGTATTGCCACAGCCGCTTGTGGCTGCAAGCCCAGTATGACAAGTACAAGGGCAAGCTCCACATCGCGGCCGACCTGCGCGTGCGCGGCATGAGACTCGGCGCGCGCGGGGTGTTCACGCACGACCCCAACGTTGCCGCTCGCTACGCGCAGCACTGCGTGCCGGTCTGGCTGGTACAGCCCGCGGACTACGAGTTCTGGGTGGCTGGAGGCCTGGCCGACCAAGTCAAGATCAGCAACCCCTTCATCTGCGAGACAAGGATCTACTCGGACGAGCTGGCTGCCAGACAGCTTGCGCATCTTGCGCGTAACGAAGAGCACTACGCCATCAGCCGTGGGGTCTACAGACTGTCTGACCAGGCCGGCACGCATGCCGACACGCATGGCAACACGCAGCGCGACCAGGAGAATGACGTGGTCATGCACGACGACTTCGCCCCGCTCGACGACTTCGCCCCGCTCCCGCTCGAGCCCCGCGAGGGTGAGTTTGTCCTGATGGACCAGGCTACGGTGCTAATGAAGTTTCACAGACGATGACGACGTCTTCATGGACGAGTACGTGCCGCGCCAGCGTCCGAAGTTGAAGCGCAAGGGTGAGACTCATGCCTCACATCCTGCGCAATGCTTACACATCCCAGCCGACGAGCCTCCGCCTCAACAGCCTCAACCCCAGCCCGACGCCCCTGGCAAGAAGAGGAACAGGGCGGCGAAGCTCCGCCTCCCCAGCTATCCGAGGAAGCGGCACGACGGCGAAGACAAGTTGCCATCGTGGTACCCAACGCGCTGGCCCGTGGCCTTGAAGGCCGTGAAAGAAGTGAACCCTACCGACCCCGGCCGCATCAAGTCCCTGCGCCGCGACAAGAACTACCCCATCCCGGCGCAGCAGTACAACAAGGCTGTCTATGCAACGCCTCAGTTGGAGATGTTCCGCGCAGAGATGAATCCCGACGCCCTCCCCGCGAACACGTCCGCCCTTTTCGCGCGTTACGCTGCTGGGCGAGAAACCTTCCTCGCCAAGATATCGAAGACCGCATTGGAGGCGCTGGAGACGTTCTCGGCAATGAACTGGAAGGAGATCCTGGGAGGGAAGGTCAAGCAGGCGGAGCAGCTGCGGTTTGCAGTACGCCTCGGCTTCGAGATCGAGGAGCCCCAGATCATCGACAACCCGCACGACTCGATCCCCCGACTCCCCGATGCGCTCGAGGCAGCGCTCTCGGCGGGCGAGTCCCCTGAGCAGGCGACAACAGTCCCGGCGATCGCGTCTCCAAACCCTTCGAACGTGCCCGGTCCTTCGACCGTCCCAGTGCCCACGCCTGAAGAGCAAGCCGCCGAGGCCGAGCGCGCCGCGCGCGAGGAGTCCAAGCGGATTCAACTCGCGCTACTCGAGGCCATGGAGACCACGTACTTCGAGCCGCTCGACATGTCCCTGTCCCCACGACTCATGGTTGAGGACGAGCGTTACCTGGCGGAACCCCCTGCCTGGCGTTTCACCGGGCTGGGCAAGAGACGCGCGATGAAGAACTTCTCCTGGTTTTTGGAGCAAGCGTCGGACAACAGCGAGGACGACGGCGTGCTGGAGTTTGTGCTCGTTGGGAACGATCGGCGCATCGAAATTCTGGGCAACGACGACGTCTCGCTCTTCTGGGACTACGAGAACACCATCGTCTTCATGTTCGCCGGGGAGCCAAGGAAGAAGGAAGGCCCCATCCTCGGCGAGCGTCTCACCAAACCGTACCGCCTCTACACGCCGGACGGTGGAGGCAAGCCGACCTACATTCGAGGCACTAGCTTGCGCAAGCCGCACCAGTCTCGTGTTTGGCGGGCGCAGCGATGGGACGTACCGTAAGTCGTTTCTGCAATGAGAATACCAACATGCTCACCTCATGTAGTGTTTCGTTGCCGGTCTCTCCTCTGGGTGCCGTGGGATGCCGTTCGGCTCGATCGCTGCAGCAGTCGTGGTGCCTTAGCGAACAGGACTACGTCGCCCTTTACCCCAATGCCCCGCGTCCTCGTCCTGTCGGTCCCGGTGCCGCGCGTAACTTCAACGTTGCCGATCTCCCCGAGCTACCTGAGCTTGCTGCCGCGTCGTCCTCATCCACCCCACCGCCTAATGCGTCGTCGTCCTCGTCCTCCGCCCCGCCGCCTGGCCCATCGTCGTCCTCGTCCTCCGCCCCGCCCCCCGATGCTTTGCCGTCCACTTCGCCTGCCGCTGTTACCACGGGCGCGACTCTCACGACCGCGGCGTCACCGTCTACAGCGCCTGAGCCAGAGGCTCCAAAGCCAGGCGCTCATCTCGGCCCTACGCCGCTGGTCAAGCTCCTCGAACCGCGTCGCGTTATGTACTTCAACGGGATTCAGCTCTCGGATTACAACCCTCCGCCGGGAGACAAGCAGTACCGGTGGCCCACGGACGATGAGCGCGCAATGATCGTCTGGGACGTCGCCGAGCTCGCATTCAGGCTCGAGCTTGCTCAGTTCGATGACATGCTGCGCTGCATGTACCGCGACGACGAGAAGCTGTGCGCGCAGAACCCAATGGAGCGCGAGAAGATGGTATGCGCGGTGTGGGACTCGGACACCGTTGTGCCCAACTCGCAGAGCAGCCTCACCAGCTCGGTATGGTTCCAGCGCATCGTGCCCATCCTCGCGTTCCACACACTGGTCTCCACATGGCCGCGGACGGAGCTACCGGAGCAGCCTGAGAATGGCTTCAAGTCGGAGGACGATTTCCTGCAGTTCGAGTACGCTGTGTGGCAGCAATACGCACGCACATATGCGGACTATATGCAACGCGAAGCTGCTGTCCCTCTTGTTCCCCCGGGCGATTATCTGGCTCCTCGTCAAGTAGATTAGCTTTTCTCGCATGTGAACTCCCAATCTTGGTGTACGCAGTTGCTCGACCTGACAGTTCCACTCTCGCCTTCGAAATCTCTCGCTCGTCTTGCGCCTGGCGCGCTGCACAATGACAAACATTTTTGCTGCTTATACTGACGCTCACCCATGCTCCGAGTGACTTGCGTGCTCGCTAGTATCTTACTGGCGCTCTTAATTGACTTCATCGAGCACAGCTGTGCATTCACTAGCAACCTACTTGCGCGCACTTACTTGCGCGCACTTATTCGCACTTGCTTATTCGCGCACTTACTCTCGAGCGCAGCATCTGACTTGGACTTGTATGCGCTAGCATACCACTCCGGTAATGTCCGGTGCTCTGGTCCCGGCCCGACTCACTCACTCTCAAAGGCCCAAGTGCTCATCTACCTGTGGTAGTGAGTCAGCTTGGGTTGTGTATATACAGGGGACGAGCTAGGTCTTTGGGGTACCCTCCTTTAGGGTACCACACATGTGGGGGGGTTATACCGGAATTGACCTGCGTCGTATACCCGGCCACAGGTCACAACGCTCTTCAACGACGCCCACCCGTGGCACACCCAGGTGCGCGATCATGGTGGCCCATAGACGCAGCCCGAGGCTCACCGCTGTCCAGATCCACCGTGACGCGTTTAGGTACGCCGCAGCGTGGTGCGCGGATTCCGACCCGGGATGACGAGCCGCGGCGCGCAGCTACGGCGCGGTGGCGGAGAGCATCGACAGCAGGCTCGTCGTCGACTGGCGCTTCTTCGGGCGCACGCAGCCGGACGAGAAGAACAAGCTCTGGTTCTCGGACAAGTACACGGACGCGTACGGCCTGCCGCAGCCGACGTTCGCGTTCCGCTTCCCGTCGGGCGACGAGCCCGAGCGCATGATGACGTGCGTGTGCGGCGCGGAGTTGGGTGTGGAGGCTGAGCGGGAGCACGCAGGGACATGTGCAAGATGTCGACGCACATCGGAGGCTTGTACGTTCTACGGTGCACCGTATCTCGCGGACTATGCTGACGCGCCCGCACGCCGCAGCCTGCCCGGGTCGAACCCGCAGTTTATGGCGCCCGGCCTGGTGTTGCACCTCGGCGTGCGCCGCGGGCTTCTGCGCGTCTGCGATCTGTCAGCTGACGCCGGCGTTGACAGGGATCGCACCGCATGGGCTTCGACAAGGAGGCGGACAAGGCGAGCGTCGACACGAACTCGAAGGTGTTCGGCATGGACAACCTCTTCCTCGGCGGCTGCGGGAACATCGGCACGGCGTTCGCGTCGAACCGTGAGTCGGCGCTGGCACCTGCAGACCGTGATGCAGCTCACGCGCCCGTTTTTCAGCGACGCTCACCGCCATGGCGCTCGCGATCAAGAGCTGCGAGTACATCACGAAGACGTTCACGCCGAGTCCTCGCACGTCCAAGGCGGCCACTGGAAAGAAGTGAGCCTGGCTCGGGATTCCAATGCGCGGAGGACAGATGTTTGGTTGCATGTACAGTATGTTGGAGAGTCACGGAACTGTAAGCGCGCCCAAAATGCAGATCGGATATGAGAACAGACGCACGCCAGCCAGTCCCATTCCAGCAAATACCGGCAGCAGATGGAAAGAATGAACGCGAGTACAAGAAGATAGCGAGCGCCTCCAAGTCAGATTGAGGATGCACGGGTGTGGGTTCAACACAAAGATATCCCAGTCGGAAGCCGCTCCTTGCTCTGTAATCATGGCGGTATCGCATTGGGATAATCATGGATGTCCAGGGCCAGACAGAGACTATGCCAGGCTTGTGATTTGTCGTTGTATGACCAGCCTGAGCAAGCCGGAGTCGGTGCCACGAAGAAGCGATATCAGGGTCATGCCAGGGCAATATATCAGCGGCGAGTAAAGTGCTTGAATATTCTACGATATTCTTGAGCAATGTGCAACCAGCTGGCACTGCAGACAGCAGCGAACGAGTCAAGGTTGCAAGTTCGGGACAAGCGTGCGAAACATGCCGGAGCTAGCCGAAACCTTCTTGGGGCCAGTGCTCCGCGCCCGCGTAGTCGCCGTCAGCAGCCATGGGCCGGTTAGTCGAGGTATGCAATGTAATCCTCTACAATGCATTTATACATGACTAATGAGTCTTCCTACCCTTCTTCTATTCCGCTGTACTTACACTTCGACTCTTACTCGCATTATCTGCGTCTTACTCGTCCCGCGCTACCCCTTCAACTTCTTACGCTCACCATCTACACTTGCGCCCACTATAGCAATTGCCCGTTTATCATCTGCTGTGCACCGACGCTGGGAATGGACGCTGCTCGACCCGCTTGCACTCGCGTCCCATGCTCTGGCACACCAGCAAATGATGGGCCCAGAGGCGATGGGTCTTGCGGTCGCGAACCTCAGCTGGGAGGACGAGCGCACGTGCCCGCACATCCTCTTCACCAACACGGTACGTCGCGTCCAAAACTCCGCTTTCTCCCAGCTCCAGTCAACTCAACATAATCTTCTAGAAAATGGACCTAGGCGCGTGCCCGAAGAGCAACACGGAACGCCTGCGCAGCGAGTACCTTCCCGCGAAGGAGAAGAACCCGAGCGACCCCATCTTCGCGCGCGTCCGGAATGAGTATGAGCAGAACATCTTTGCCTTCGTCGACGAGTGCGACCGGCGCATTCGCGCTGCCCACCGCCGGTAATGCCAACCTTCTTTTCCGATATTTTCAGTTGACTGACGCCGTGCGTTATGGACTTGCCAAGACGCCCGAAGAGAACGCAAAGACGACGAACCTGATGCGCGAGATTGGCGAGATCGAGCTCGCCATCCGGGGCGGTATGGAGAAGACCGAGACGCTCGGCGAGCAGGGCAAGGTCGAGGAGAGCATGCAGGAGATGACCACCGTCGAGGCCCTCAAGGCCGGGGAGGGTGAGAAGGAGGTGCGTTTCCGTGCTCGTGCTCAAGATGTCGGCTGACGCAGGTTGTCGCTATAGCGTGAACTTCAGCAACTCACGGAGACGCCTGGCGCGTCGGGCCACCAGAAGCTGCGCGTGTGCGACTGCGGCGCGTACCTCTCCGTGCTCGACTCCGACCACTTCGGCGGAAAGGTGTGTCCATCTCGCCTCCCCGCGCGCTCCCTTCGCCCGGCACTGACGCGCCGCAGATGCACCTCGGGTACCACGAGCTGCGCAGCCTGCTCAAGAAGTTCGCGGAGGACCGCGCCGCGCGCAAGACGGCGCCGCTCGGCCCGCCCGCCGGCGTGTCGACGGCGGTGGGCATGGGCCCGCGCGCGACCGCGACAGCCGCGACCACCGCGACCGCGACCATCGCGAGCGCGACCGAGGGGGCGACAGGGACCGCGACCGCGACCGCGATCGGGACCGGGGGTACTCGAGCCGGCATGATTCGTATGTTTCTTCGTTCCTGCGACGTGGGGACGGTGCTGACGCGCGGTGCAGGGATAGGCGGAGAAGTGACCGCGACCGGGAGAGGTCGCGCAGTCCAAGACGCGGGTCGCGCTACTAAGCGGTTGTTGAGTGAAAGCGCCTCGTCTATTTCTTGCTGTTTTATTTCCCCGATGTGTATGTGTATACGAATGCTAACCGAGTCCTCTCCGACTCCACGCTGCGCAGGATACAGGTTTTCTGCGACTCGCCGACCAACTGGCACAGGCCACTTCCAACCTACCTCCATGTCCTTCTCTGCGCCGGGTTTCCGCACTTCAAGACTACGCGAAGGTGCACGCACAGCTCCCTGCGACCGTCGTCTAGTTGCTGCCTGCCACTCCACCATTGTCTGTTGCAAGTTATCGCCAGTCACAGCGCGTTGTTCGAAGGCATGCGCGAACCCAAGAAGATTAGGTAGCTCGAGAACTTGACATGCCAGGCAACAACTTCTACTCACGTAGTGCACGTGGCGCGGTGATTCTGTTGAGCGCCGTTCTTGTTAGCGCTCGGCTTACAAGTTACTGATCCAACATCGCCTCACAGCGGTCGTCCAGGACGTGACGGAGGGCATCGCTTGGGCGTCGCGGCAGAGCGCACGGCCCAAACTGTGCGGTCCAGTCAGCACCGTATCGCAACCTGAGGCCGCCGTCCACACCGGCAAAATATCCCCCGCTGTCAAACCGTCAGAACATGCGTGATGCCGCCGACTGGTCCCAGGATCCGGGCTGCGTTTGGCTAGCACCCCGCTGGTCGCGGTGAAGCACATATTTAAGCCTGGCATGTGCGATGTTGCGTCGACTCGCCTTCTTGCTGCCCGAACAGCTCTTTGCGCGTGCTCTGTGCATAGCCCTGTGATACATCCTCGTCATTCCCCGGGTATGCAAAGGCAAGGAATCGCACGGGCATCGACTTACGATGAATGTGCGTTCTCGCTCAATTTCGACCCGTACGGGGCGCTGACATTCCGGCACAGCGGTCCTTCCAAGCGATGATGAGCAGCTTCCCGCTACCCGTAAGCATGGTCAGAGGCCCGGGGCGCTCGGCGCTGTTGACCTTCGAGTTTTGCAGTTAAAATCGCGAAGTATAAGCAATCGGAGGAGTTCGCTGCTTATGAAAAATTTGTGTCGTGCGTCGCCCCCCAGCTCTCCTGCGCTCCTCATTGGTGTCACTGACCGTCTATGCAGGCATGCTAACGGTTTCGGTCGACAAGTACGACGCATTGCGTCCTTCAACTGCTCTCGTCTAATCTCACGTTGCCTAGCTCCTTATTTTTGCTGACGCGATGGCCCAGCTCGGTGCCTCAGGTGCGACATGCCCTCTTCAATGTTCCACTATGTAGCTGCAACTCATCACATTGAACGTGATATAGCGAAGATAGTCAACGCATGTTGCGACCTGCACGAACGACTCTGGAGCCTTCTGGAGATCTATCGCCTCAACGCCGCAGCGTTGTTCCCGCAGAATGCGAAAATCCGAAAGGCGCAGAAGGAGAGCGCCGTTTCGCACGGTCCCCTTGATCTTCGGCCCTCAAGGAGACGTTTGAAGCTCCCGCCTCTCGCGACGCCTCTCGAACGCGGCAGGATGCAGCTTAGCGATTTGCCGGCGGCGCTGCATTCCCTCGCACATGACCTCGTCCGGTTCTCTGCCTGCCTGGAAGACTTCGAGGAGTTCGTCGACGAAGCTCTCGGGGCCACCATCGACCTGTTTGAGCGCGACCTCTCCTACTGGGCATCGAGCATGCGCGACTTCGAGGCGCAAATGAAGCTCCCCGCGGAACGCAACTCGGATGATCGCTTCCCGCTGTACGATATCGCGCGCTACTTGCACAACCTCTCGGACGACGTGGGCGAGCATCTGGAGAGCGTGACGCGCGCGCTGGACGTCCTGGTGCGCGTGCGCGTGCCGACGGTGCGCTCGATGCAGCACCGCCGGACAGCGCATTTTGCAAACATGACGACGATCGCGACCTTCTTCTCCGCCGTGACGGCGACGACGCTGCAGTTCTCGTTCGAGAGCCACGCCACACCGCTCGAGTCGCTCGTCAACGGCTTCTGGTTCACGTCCCTGGTGTTTAGCGTCGCCAGCGCCGTCAACAGTCTTGCTAGTCTCACGTGGATCCCCGCGATGTATCGGTCGCCCGAGTCGCGGGTGCCCTGGCTGCTCCGAGTGTGGATCAAGCGCACGCCCCTCATCTTTCTGAGCGTTGCCATCGCGGCGTTCTCTGTGGGATTTGTATTATTCACCTACAGTTCCAAGCAGGTGCGCCGGAGACCGTCTCACCTCCTCTCCCTCATCAGTAAATGACCGGCAATAGGTCGTGGCATTGCGAATCACTGTCGTGGTGTGTACGGCATGCAGTATGTGCGGAATTGCCGCCGTCGGTATCTGGTTCCTCCTCGAACGTTTAGTCTTCTTATGGCACGGGGTGAGTGATTCGGCGCCAGTCGGAGAGTGATTCGAGCCTAATTTTCGACTATGTCTAGGGTTTGGTATGGTTGCCCGAGCTGATGGATGCGCACCATGGTATGGGGTCCGAATTGTTGTCCTCCGTGGACCTCCCTCCAGAGAGGCAAGATCAGCAATCTGCCCAGTCCGACCAACAGCTCGAAGAAATAGTGGTGACGGGAGGGACAGCGATGACACGCCGCAGGGCGGCAGGGCGCACCCGAGTACAAGTACTGCACCGCCTGCTTCGGCGAATACAGGGCGAACGGTTCACGGCCGAGCCGATTCAGCATACGTGGCCCAAATTCGGCGGTGGGCGCCGCATGTTGAACCATATCAAGGACGCCAGACCCGAGCTGCAAAGCCTGTCTTTTGTGCAGGTCGCCGAGCATGATGATTCGGTGAGGGATATCGCGTTCAGCCCCAACGGCGAATACCTCGCCACAGTTAGCAGCGACAAGCTTGGCAGGGTCTTCGCAGTCTCCGTAGGCCGTTTCTCAGCTTGTGCGCCCTCGCTTTGGTTGATTCTCTTTCTAGAGCCAGGTCGACAAGAAGGAGTACCAGTTTGGCTTTGGCCGTTTGTCCGACCGCGCATCGAACGTCTGCTGGGCACCGAATGGTGCCTATCTTTTGGTCAACGACAGTCACTCAGTCACGCTGTGGACTACCAGCGTATGCCACCTATATGATCAGATACCGAGCTGGATTGAACCATCCCCATAGAATTTCGTTCGTCAATTCCGCTACCTAAGCCCATTGAACCCAATATGCGGCGCGAAATGGTTCCCTACTGGTGTCAGCCAAACGTGGGCGGGAGGTACGTCTTATTCGTGCAGTCTGGAGGGAGTCTGACCTGTACAGAGTTTTTGATCATCAAGAAAAACGATGCATTGCACATGGTCCGCTCGCTACCTAGGGAATCTCCACGAGATTTAATATCTCACACCACACCTGCAGGACGTCAAAGAGAACATCCTCGCTACATATGCATTCGAACGCTTGCGACTCTTTGATATCGCAATCAGTCCAGACGGCGATTTTCTCTTCGCTGTAGCGGCGTTGGACGAAACCGCAGATCGGCACACACCCGCAAAAGCACGCCGGCAGAGGCGCATTGTCGGTATGTACTGTATGTCCCACACGCTGTAGTGGATTGGCTGATCTGCTTTGTCCTCAGCCTACGATCGCAAGGAACGGAAAATCCGCTAGTATGCAGGACTCATTAACCACTGGCCATGCGCTCAGAGACTTCCACCAGTCAAGTACCCGTGTACCACCAGGCGCGCTATATAACGTTATCAGCCGATGGGCAATACGCCTTAGTCGCCTACGAAGACAAGGTGAAACCTCCGCTCCGGGAAGATGTGCGAATTTATTGAACATAGCAGGTTCCACCTGAGCTTTGGAGCATTGGAGACACAAGGCAGCATCACCATGCTCACTTGGTGCATAGCTATCTCCCAAAGAAGCAGACGAGGTTCGTAGGCCGGTGTTCCTTCGGCGGGAATAACGACAGACCCGATCTGGTGGTGTGCGCGAACGACGGTGCGGGTGAATTTGGATGGTGTGAAACGAGCGTGCTGACGCAGCGCAGCGGGACACGTTTTCATATGGGACCTTGCTTCTACCACCCTCCTGCACGTCCTGAAACGTGGTGCAGATGGTGACAGGATTACCTGTGTCGCCTGGAATCTTCACGTGTCAAATGGCTACATGCTCGCAACGGGCACGCACGAAGGGACAGTCAGACTCTGGAAGTCGAAAGGCTTCGCCTTCGCCGCTAAAACCCTCACAAGCGAGCCTGTCGCGCTGAAGGAGTGAGCATTGCAGTAAGCATGTCAACATGTATGCACATACTTTTTTTACAGAGTTGGATAAAACCTGTACTTCCCAGCGCAGGAGCAGTCACGCGCGCCAACGTTGAACTGGGCTTCTGAGTTTTTGTCTGACGACAGCAGATGGTTCGATGAAAATCGATCCGTGATGGACGTTTGATTATGAGCCGGCCACGGCCAGGCCGCGGCGTGGGAGCAAATGTTTTCCTTGCTTCCGCTCCGTCATCATGGCCGGATATTCTGTCACTCGCGCAAGAACTGGAGCAGCACAAGCTGGCAAATTAGCCTTGTATGGACAACCTGCGTGCATTCAAGCCCTGTGTCTTGGTGCCGAGCTGCTGCTCTGTCTTGCTCCGTTTGCTGCGCCTGCTGCTACATCCTTGTGGTCCTGTCAGTTGTGGACCTTTCGCTCCGTGTCACGAACGGCGCCCTAATGGTATGCTGAGGCATCGGCAGCGGGACCGTATCTCACAAGCCTGGCTTTTACTTGTTTACCGCTTTCTTCTTACATTCTCCCTGCCTGCATGCGATCGTGGATCGGTCGGTCGACTCTCCTCACTGGCGGCAACGGCGCTGGGCTTGAACATGACCTTGACGTACTCGCAGCCCTTGACCGCGAGCGCCAGAGCGGTGAGCGCGGCTTAAAGACCGCATCAGCTGTCTGCCGCAACCCCAGAACCCAGATGCGCCAACTCACAGTTCGACGCGAATGCGGCGCCGATATTCCCGCAGCCGCCGAGGAAGAGGTTGTCCATCCCGAACACCCTCGAATTTGTGTCGACGCTCACGCCAGCGCGAGACATCGGGTCATTTTTGGGATCTTTTGGACCCGTCTCTGTCAACTCCGAAAACCGTATCCTCCTTGACCCCGTACCACTCTGCCTGCCACCGGTAGGTACTGCACATTCCAGCTCCCGTACACGACAGCATGGGCGTGTGGCGAATTATCGACGCGGTCGTCACATACCTCTACTTCCTGCTTACGCCGTACAATAACGACAAGACAGTAATCATATGGCACCATCCCGTCAACGTGCGCTCACGCGCCGTGCCACCGCTTGTGGATGACACAAAGTACCAATCTGAGCACGGCGTTCGCGGCCTTGTAGAGATTATTCGGAAAAACGCACGGCATACGCTCTACGTCCCGTACTACGACGGTCTCGCGCGCTGCGCGGTCACTGCAGTATGGCACCTGCGCTCGGACAAGGCCGTGCACGAAATCGTCGTCGTCGAATACACGATGTCTGTTGACTCCGGCTCAGACACGCGTTTCGCGCGTTTCGAGCGCTTCCACGTGCCCAACGACCCGCACCGCAACCAGAAGCTGCTCCGAACTGTCACGGGCCTGGACTCTGTGCGAATCTCGGACTCGTGGGACGACCTGGGGCACAACTACGCGGTCGTCCAGACGCTCTCCGCCATCCTGCCCGGCAGGCTGGACATACTTGACGTCGTCGCGCTCGCCGAGGTCGTTGGCGATACTGCACAAAAGTACAGCAATCTAGCGTACGTGTGCCAGTGGCATGCGGCGGCGTTGTTCGGACTCCTCCTCGCGCGCCTGCACGGCGACTATGGCACGTACAAGCGTGGATCAGCCTATGACAGGGCAGGCACCGGTCGGTTCGCCGGGAGGGTCTTCCGGCTTGTCGACGTCGAGTCTGCGGCGCTGTTGTTCCCGTCGAGTGACGCGACGCCCGAGGTCGTCGAGGATGCCATCCGAGAAATCTGGCACCGGCAAGGGCTTGACAGTGACACGGACGATCTGCGCACCGCGATCCATCGCGACGCCGAGCTTCTGCGCACCAACCGGCCGACGCTCGCTTCCATGCAAACGGCTGCCGACAAGTCGATTCCCGAACTGCACCAAATGGTCAAGGAGAACGCCGCAGAAACAGAGGAGATCATCGTGCGTGCTTTGTGCCTCCCAAATGCACCGTTCTGACTGCCTTGCACAGCTGCGCGCGAAACGAGTGCAAGCTGCCGAGGATAGCGCCAGGCGTGACCGGGAGGCACGAGAATTCGTGGAGGCTCAGGTGGCGGAGCGGGACGCGCGCATCGCAGAACTCGAGATGCAGCTCGCCACGGCTACTGGCGCGTCGCCTGCGTCACTGTCCCGGGGTCACGCCGCCAGTGTCCTATCCCTTCAAGATTCTCATTGATGTGACCCTGGAATGGGGGGCTCACCATGTCTATGCTCGGCCATGTGATGCTGCTGCTCGCCACGATGCTGGATGCTGAGGCCGGCGGCGAGTTCGCGGGTTGGCATTTTCTTGACAATGAGTACTATGAAAGGGCTCCGCCCCATGCTCGTACAACTGTCACCTTCTCATGAAGCCGTCGGCTTCTGAGTCGACCGTGGTTGCTCTGCATGGCTCTCCTGTCGCGCTCACTGCTCACGCCTTCCGTCAATCTGGTCTTGCTGCACAAATCGCGGAGCCTAACGCATGCATGCACAAACTGGTTCTCACCGTCGCCCATCCGATGCGGCGGCGGAAGCCACAAGGCATCGTGGCCCTGCCCGCAGTTACCAGAACTTCAGAAGAGCTGCTCGGGCTGGCCGAGAGCACCGCCTGCTTCCTTGCCTGCCTGAACGATTTTGACGTGTTCTGCGACGAGACACCTCTGAGACACCTACAGGTTCACCTCCCAACCCTAAGCACTTCCTCGTTTAGTGATAATACAGGACGGGTAAACGATCGTTGCGCTTGGACACCGAAGTTATGAACGAGCACAGGAAAATACGCCTCGCGGTTCCACTTCTGTAGCTCAGCGATTGCGAGCTTTGACAAGATCGGCGGCCTATTTGAAAGAGCGGTCAACGAATATGGTAGAGCTGGGAGACCAAATGAACGCACCTTCTCTGCGATCGCGTATACGGTGGCGCATGTATGTGCGCCAACGATCAATGGTGCCACAGAGTTGTCCCCGACGCTGAGGCCAGTGACTCCATGCACGCGGAGATCGGGGCCCACGACGCCGCCGAGTGCGCGCGGAGACATCGCAGCGGTGCAGCACCCGTGTCCTTCGCCCGGGCCCGCGGCAGAGCGCGCCGCGGCGACGAGCTGCTCGTCCGTCGTGAGCGCCGCGCCGGGGGTGAGCTCGACGGGCGACAGCGCCTGCATGGCCGGCGTCGCCATCCACCTGCGCACGAACCGCCACGCGCGCGCGGCGACGAGCGGGTCGATCGGGTTCGCGAACGTGTTGAAGTCGACGACCGGCTCGGCGTACTTGTCCGTCGTGTTCAGCTGGATCGTGCCGCGGCTGAGCTGGTGCTCGACGGCCATGATGGCCTGGCCGCGCGCGTTGAAGGGGAGCTCGAGCACACCGGTGTCGAGACCCGAGTAAGCCTTCGCGAGCAACTCGCGCTGCACTTGGTACCCGGCGATGAGAGTCGATTCGTATGACTTAGGCAGGTAGTCTGCGGGTTTCTGCGCGCGAATTGCGGCAACTATCTCCTTCCAGTCCTCGGCGAGCTGAGGGAGAGGGATCCATGCACCTGAGACGAGAGTTATTGGTCGGGGAATGTTGATATAGCCGTTCAAGCTCACCAACGTTTCCGACAGTGAGCGAGCGAGGGCCTTCACAGAGAGTCAATCGAACTGTAATCGAGTCGCACAGCAGTATCTCACCCGTTCTGTTGGCCGCCCAGAGCCCATTCGCCCATTGAGCGAAGCTCTGATTCGTAAACATCGAGTTCGGGTTCGGGTTAGCATCCGTGTCGTCTGTTACAGGATTCAATGGACGTGCTCTAACAAAGGATTGGCACTTACAGCGCCAACCGTGCGCGAAGCCTGGATGATCCTGCAGGTTTGCCCCAACGCCAGGAAGGTCTACGACAACGGGAATGCCCGCCTCCTTGAGCAGAGCAGCGGGTCCGACGCCGCTCCGTTGCAGAACGTGCGGCGTGTGGAGGAATCCCGCCGTAAGCACGATCTCGCGCTTGGCCCTGACCGTGCGCACAACAGCAGGGTCCCCGTTGGGCGTTCCGCGCTCCTGGATAGTGACGCCGGTCGCGCGCTTGTTCCGGTCGAAGATGACCTCGTTGACGCGGTGGCCGGTGAGAAGGTGCAAGTTCGCCCGCGACGCCACAGGGCGATAGTACCCGCTGACAGCGTACGAGCGCGTGACAGTCGCCGCGCTGAGAGCCCCGGGAAACCAGAAGAGGCCATGGGCGTTGAGCGCGCCTTCCTTCTGCGGCTGGATTCCCAGCTCCTTCATGCCCTGAATCTGGTTCTCTGCATCTGACGTGAGAAGAAATGAGGATGCAAATGCACTGGTGACGCACTGATGCCTGGGTACTGATAGGTCGGGTAGCTAACATGGATCGGGCTGTTCTTGTCGCCGTATGCGGCGAGGTCGTACGTAATATTGAAGCCTTTGGCCAAGGCCGGCTCAGGGAGGTCCAGTTGCGTCGCCTGGAAGATGATCGATATTCCCAACAACTGACGTTGGGTATTGAACAAACCTTCTTGAAATACTTCAAAAGCTCTTTGAACGACCAGCCGGGGTTGTCGAGCTTCGCCCAGTTGTCGTAGTTCTCAGGCGCGCCGCGATCGAGCATCATGCCATTCACCGTAGAGCCGCCTGATGGGCGTCGGGGGAGTGAGACGCTGGTGAGACGGCAACTACGGATCTGACGCACCTCCGACGACGGCCGCAGCATACACGGGACCATTCTTCAGGCCGTTGAGACCGGGGAGATCAACAGAGGTGACGTTGTACAGCAGGCGTTGCTTCCACGATGTGGCACTTGTAGGCTCTGGCCGTGGATAGTCAGTGCGTCGGCAACTCGATGGGGAGAAAGGATAAAGAACCTTCTTGGGCGGGGTCGTTCTCGATATAACCGTACTCAACGACAAGGACGGTCTCTAGGGATGCAACACGTGAGCGGCCTGTAGGAGACGAGGGAAAATATCGCACTCTTCGGGTCCTCAGACAGCCTGTTCGCAATGACAAGCCCACTCTGGCCGCCCCCTACGACAATGTAGTCGTACGACTCGTTGGTCTGTCTCGCCGAGATCTCGCGTTGGTGGATACCAGCAAGATCGGCGGGGTACGCGAAGCAAAGGCTGGAGACCGCCCAAAGCGTGGCAGAGATGCCCAAGAAGCGACGAGTAGCCATGCTGGTATGCCCGGCGTTGCCAAACCACATCGGGATATGCTTTCCCGCGTTTGATTATATACCGGGAAGGGCGTCAATCCCCACGTGTGGGGAGAAGCGCTTTGCGGGGTCATGCGAAAGCTCGAAGAAGCTTGAAGACCCCCGACTGATATCCGTCCGGGCGTCGCGACCGCCTTGTTGACCTGGGATTCCCCGATTAATGCTTGGGGAAGAACAGGCCAAATAAGTGCAGTGGGGTCTGTTTGGCCCACCTGACTGTGTGAGCGGAACGCTGGAACGGCAGCGCAGCAACGAATGCGGCACCTAGTTACTATTAGTAGTGCAACAGTGCCACCACAACGCCGAATGGGGGCTTGGCGTTCGTGGGCGCTTCCACAGACAAGCATTTGTCGTGTTCATTTTCCCCGCATTTCGGCATTGTTTCGGGCACGCTGCGCAGAGCATCGTACGCGTCAAGGTCGGCCAGAGCCCAGTGACCGAGCTGTCTCCCGCAGTACCACCGTCCGGAGAGAAATTCAAGCGGACTGCTTGGAGGCCACTCCAGATTTGCTGAGTACGTGAGTTGGCGAACAGGGTCGGCGAAGGGAGGCCAGTGGATTCACTGTGAGCGACACAGCAAACCTACGGGATTCTCGAGATAGTGAGGCCGAACGGAAGATGCGGGGGGTCTAGAAGCAGCTAACACCATTGAATCCGCGTATGACGGACAGTGGTTGGAGCGAAGAGGAGGCTGGGAGTGGCGGTGGAACGGTCAAGTGGGACGTCAGAAAGCCTACGCGCATGGGATTATATATGGTACGGAGAAGCATACGTCATCGGCTCAGTGGTCTAGTCGTATGATTCTCGCTTCGGGTTATCCTCTCAGATGCAATAGCGTCTAAATTTGCGAGAGGCCCCGGGTTCAATTCCCGGCTGAGCCCTTTTTCGTCATTATCGGATCCGTTTCGCTGCAAAGCATCTGTCCAGCTCCCAACGGGCGGGCCTTTCAATCAAGTTGTTATCGTTTTGAGCGTTTGTCTTTTCGCGACTTTAACTAAATCTAGATTATATTCTGGACACTGGGTTAGCCGCCAATGGACATTGTAGGTGCCCTCCATGTGCCTGTGATGTCGATAATGACGCGGTCGACGAGTTGCCGCAGTCTCGGCTGCATCCAGGCAGGGAATACCTGTCGGTCCTGTTCGACCTCGCCCTGTTCCCTCGCCTGGACCGTCGTGACACGCTCCCATTCGACCTCTTCTCGGTTTCTAACTTCAAGGAAGCAGAAGAGCGCCGTCGCTGCGGCGACACAAAACCGACATCGGTCGTGCTGCAGCACCTCGACGCCCCCCGCCAGGTACGGCTGCAGCGCCCAAGCGCGGTAGAAGTCTCTCAACGAGGACGACGAGAACCCTTGCAAGCTGAACGTACGCGCGTTGGGGAAGTTGTGCATCAGGCCGAGGAAGGACGCGATCGGTGCCGTCTGCGGCGTCGACCAGTCCGCGACGCTGACGGAGAGCGTCGTGATCGACGCCCAGCCTGTCTTGCCCTCGAGGAACGCGAAGAACGCGTCGAATGAGCGCGCGCTGTTGCAGATCTCCATGAACTCGAGACCGGGGACGCCCGCGTGCGAGCGAAAGCAGGCGAAGATGCTCGCGTCGCGGTTCCGCAGCGTCCGGAGGGCAGCAAATTCAACGGGCACCGGAGCGGCGATGTGAGCGACGGTAAGGGAGTGGAGTCGCGGCCAGGCGGCGGCCATGAGGACCAGCTGCGCGCCGGTCAGCTCGAGCTCTGTGCTGAACACCTCGACGCAGGCGAGCGTGCGCGGGTCCAGCACGCAGAACGGGATGCGGTGCATGTCGATCGTGCGCACGTTGGGGCACAGCGTGAGGATTTTCGCAGCGCGCGGCGACGTGTCCGAGTCGGAGACGACCATTCCATCGAACGCGACGGCGTCCAGGAGGGGTGCGGGGGCAACAAGTAGCGAGAGAACTGAGTCCTCGAAGTGGGGGTCCAACGGGAGGCTCTCAGGAAGCATATCCCAGTGGATTCTCAACGTACGCGCGCGGGCGATGAGGCTGGCGAGCACGTCCGTCTCTAAGCAGGCGGTCGAGTCGGGCACCCAGAGTCCCACGTAGTCCAGTTGCAGGTGCAGTGAGCAGGCGCGTGCTCGCGGAAGTACGAGCTCGATGTACCGTCGCAGCTCGGGTGCCGCGCGGCGCATGTCGAGACTGATGTTTGTCCACAATGACGCGCACGCGAGAGCGGTAGCCCGCCAGTGACGGCACACCGTAGCCGCGGCGAACGCGGCCGGGAGAATGCGCGCCGCGAGCAGATGCGCGTCGTCCAGATCGAAACGCTGCGCGCGAGTGTCCGCGGCGGCCCAGAGTTTGAAGACTTCGGCAAGAATGTCGAACGGAAGCGCGGCAAACGGGCCCGAACGGCGCGCTAGATGGTGGCCTGCAGATTTTATGCTGCTTAGCGCCGCGGAAACCCTGCTGCGCGAGTCGGGTGCGAGGCATGAATCAGCGAGGAGCGACTGTAGGAGCGCGGCTGAGAGGCGGAGCTCGCGCTCAGCTTCGGTACGTGCGTCTGATGATTGTTGCGTCATCTGGATGACAGGATCTGCCCGTAGACGAGGGTGGGCTTTCTGAGGCCGTCAGGAAGGGCACCTCGTCTGCGGCAGAGACATACTAGGTGATCGGTCCGGGTTTTGCGCGCTGGCGTCTGGCCCCTGATCTGCAACCACGGTCCGAAGTAGAATCGATCGAAGATGGTGTGTGCGGGCAGCGAATGTAAGCTGTATATTTGCGAGCACGCCGGGCAGGTACGCAGGCTTCAGGACAACAGCAAGATGGAGACAGGCGGCCGCCGCGAGCTCGCCGCACGAACACGACAAATCCACGATCCGTTCCTTCACAATTAGGCATGCGGTCACGGTTGAAGGGAGGCTGGAAAGCTATCCACGTCAAAGTCAAATGAAATGGGGCCCATTGAGAACCAGAACCATCAGCCAAATAAAAGACATGCGGCCGCAAGGGTTGAGAGGCTGTTAGGGCGTCCAGCGCGGATCGATGCCTTGCCAGGACCAGGCGGAGCGCTGCGCACAGAACCCTCGATGTTCCCACTGCACACGCTGGTGCAGGGATTGAACTGTGGCATGCGCAGTGCCGGCGGCTATCATGTCCATGTGAGTCCGCGGTCGCCCGATGAGATAAAGATGCAACCACACTTCAAGCTCCGATACTGTCCGTGCTTGCTCTATCCGCTGATTTTCCTTTTCATCTACTCTTTTGGCCTCCCGTCGTACGCGTACTCGTTAACGCAGATGACCGGGGTCACGAACATTGTACACCTCACGCGCTGAACGCGACTGAGGACCGACAAGTAGGTGGACGAGGGCGTAAAAAGCGGGGACGCTGGCAGTGCGCGAGAGAGAGGAGAGGATGCAGTGAGGGAGATGAAATGAAACGCCAGGAACGCGGTACGGATGCGAGTAGGGCGGCAAGATCTGCCGGTTGAGGAACAGGTGGTGACACTGCGCTCGAGATGCGGGTATGTATGTCAAAAAAGTGCGCGGGAGGGAGCGCACCACTGGCAGATCGGGCAAGCCTGTGATTGGTTGCTGTCGACGTCTTCCATCTCCTGTTGGTACCGCAGTGAGTGAACAGACACGAAATATGATAAAACACCCTGTCAACTTGACCGTCCTGGCCAGTGTTCGGAACGAGGCCAGTCAACAGGCTGCTGGGTAGCTGCTACGCAAGGAATCACACGCACCTGTCGATTCCAAGAGCACAACATGCGTACGCACCTGGTACGCACTCTACTGTTCCAGACCGGGACTCGCGAAGCGCCACTTCCTCATGAAAGGCACTTGAGGCATGAATCGCCGAGGGGAGACTGGAGTTTCGGCGTGTGGCTGTATCACCGTCCGTTGTCGTCTTCGAAGCCCAAGACAGCCGCCCATGGCGGGAACGGAAACGAGACGGCGGGGCCAGACCTGGGAGTCACGATGAAATGCTTTCAATGACGCGCCGAGCACACTGGAATAGCAAGCAGCGGGTATTCTGCGAGAACCACCCTGACTCGCCGATAGCCATTGTTGGGTGTAAGCAAGATCAAGCCGGAGATGACGGCGATGATCGGGTCGGAACATATACGAGCCCTGGCTGCGCGTTCAGGCCAGCCAAAGCATTCCCGTTCATACTCTGAATATGAACGGGAATGTCGCGCACTGCTAGATGATCCCGGGCTGAAGGTTGTATCCGTCAAAGGTATAACTTCTGGCACACAACGTCGGAAAGCTGCAAGTATACGAGACGGGCGTGTCGTAGCCGTCAAGCAGTTTCTGACGAGTCATAGGGCTTCAGTCGTAGTCCACCAGCGGCGTAGAGAAGACGGAAACGGCACGGACGTCACGGCGTCCATCCTATGAATCATCACGGGACGCCGAACAGGGAGCGGACGCAGGCGGGCGCAGACTCGGGAGCCGACTGTGCAGTGCGTAAGAGCACGCGTAATGGACGTCTGCAATAAATCCACGGAACAGGCGCAACGTGGATGAGATCAAGATGCAGCGACGGTTGGAGCTCCGACCTCTACTCTTGTCCCCGCCTACTCGATTTGCCCGCAAGTGATCGTGCTGGCGCGGCGCGATACTCACCCTCCTGATACCACGACATCGCGCGCTATTCATCTCGTGCTTGTCGAGCATATTCCCCGTCTGGTCCTACTATTTGCCTACTATACAGCAACAGCCTCGTCGGATTACATAACGCGCCGACCCTCGATAGCTCATGCCCGAGGCGCAGGAACTCTGGAACAGGCTGGCTAAACTAGGATGTTGGCTTTCGCTTTGTCGGGCCTTTTTGGTCGTCTTCGAGCCTCTTGCTTCACAGGCACTGATAGATGTCGCTGCCGAGTATGCCATCTCAACGACTCGTATGATCGACGTTCCTCGCTCGTTCGAGCAGAAATGCACAAGGATCCTTTGCGTGTACAATTATTGGAAGGTCTTATAACATCAGAACTGTTATTTTCTGCTTGGTCGAGCGGACAGCTCATGCTGACGACTTTTGGCTATTATTACAATCTTTCGGTTTCTACTGCGGTCCCATCCTGGCAGCCATCTACTTCTTGGGGCTCGGCTTGAAGTTCTTCTTGATGTACTCGCAGCTTTTGATCGCGAGCGCCATGGCAGTGAGCGTCGCTGTAGGACAGATGAGCAAGCGCGCTTCTACAGGCGGACCCCCAACTCACGGTTCGACGCGTACGCCGTAGGGATGTTCCCACAGCCGCCGAGGAAGAGGTTATCCATGCCGAACACCTTTGAGTTCGTGTCGACGCTCGCCTTGTCCTCCTCCTTGTCGAAGCCCATGCGGTGCGAGCCCTATCCACCGTCATTGGCTCGCGATCAGTTCTAGCGCAGTCGATGACGACTCACCCCCATGTGCAGCACCAGCCCGGGCGCCATGAACTGCGGGTATGACCCTGGCAAGCTGCCGGGAGCGCATCCCGTCGTCAGCGGCACTGTCCTTCTGGCACGTGTAGTAGAACGTCACGTACAAGCCGCCAACCTTCGCCGACATCTCGCACATGTCCCTGCGGACCTGTAAGCCCGGAGGTACAAGGAACGTGACGGCTAGGCTGTTGCTCACGTCATCATGCGCTGCGCCTCATGGCTCGTCCGTCCTGGGGGAAACTGGAACGTGAAGGTGGGCTGCGGCATGTTGTACGCGTCGGTGTACTTCTCCGAGAACCAGAGCTTGTTCTCCGCGCATGGCTCCGTGCGCCCGAAGAAGCGCCAGTCGACGACAAGGCGGCTGTCGATACTCTCCGCTACGGCGCCGTAGCTGCCGCACCTTTATTATCTGCCGAAATGCGCCTCACGGACGACGTACCTGAACGCGTCGCGGTGGATCTGCATGCCGGGTCTGTTGAATACGCGTCGATTCGGCGCTGTTGTTTCTGGCGCACCTGAGTGTGCCACGGGTGGTCTTCCTGGAACAGCGTCGTCACTTGGGGCTCTGGATGACCGCATCAGCGCCATCCTGCCTGCGTGTCTGATATGCGCACCAGGATCGTTGAACGGGATGGGGAGCGGGTCCTCCGGGTGCTCCATCATGTGGTCCATCACCGCCTCGTTCCACCAGTCCGGATGCTTGTTCTTTGGGTTACTCGCATCGTAAGTGACGTTGTATCCCGGTTCCCCGGGTGTGCCGGTGACGACCATGTCCGCCTTGACGCGCTCAATCAGGTCGGCGCTGAAGACCGTCTGGCAGAACGTCAGCGTCTGCTCGGTGATGTAGCTCCCGAGATAGGGCAGGAGGTCCTTATCCGACGACGCCTCGCCGATGCTCCGGAATCCAGAATTGACGAGAATCTCGAACAGGCGTCAGGGTATCACAAACGGTAATGGACCTTCTCAAAGCGCACCTGTGGGTTAGGCACCGCTCCGGCGCAGAGGATGACGACGTCTGCCGCGATCCTGTAGACTTGGTTACTATGCAGGTCGCGGACCTCCATTGCAGCGATGGTTGTGTTGGTCGCGTCGGGTACCACGCGCTGGCACATGACGCCGGGGAAGAGGTTAAAGCGGCCATTTGGGTCGTTCGCGTTCGGGCGATTCTGGAGGTCGAACACCGTGTTCGCCGAGCTCCACTCGACGAACCGCTCGTTCTTCCGCTCTGCGGCGAGCGGGATCTGCTGGAACTCGCGCTTGCCCGCATAAGCCTCCTGCAGCGTCTCCAGCACGAGGTTGTGCCTGATCGACTTGCTGAACTGTGTCAAGCCTGTCTTCATAAAGCCTTTGGCGATGTCGTAGAGGCGGTTCCACTCTGCGGTGTTCTGGGCGGCGTCGTTCCTCACGAGCGTCGGAAGCTCTTGTTCATGGAAAGTGGGCGTCGAGCAAGTCCCTGGCATCACATCAGATATGGCGAGTCCCGTGGCGGAAGGGTAGGTCCTCACAGTGAGTGGCCATGCCTCCAACGACGCGGCTCACCGCCTGGCCAGACAGGTTGCGGAATGCGTCCTGTTCTGCGACCGTGAGAACGCTGCTCTTGTGAGAGTGACCTCGATGCTCACGTGGGTTTGCGCCGTTACGAACAAAAAAGCTTGACGCCTGCCAGCTCGCGGGGCTGAGGGTGTCGGCGACATATTTGTTCACCGCCACAGACACCGGCATCAGTTGTCCCTGGTTGGTCACGCTCAGCGTCCGCGAAATGAACGGAAAGGACGTCTCTCACCTGGATCACACTGAACGACAGTCAGCAAGTGCGCACGAGCGTTGATAAGACAGGTGCGTACTGGACAAATTTGTCGATGTTCTTCTGGTATTCTACCGTCTTGATCGAGAGCGCTGAAGTCAGAGGAGGAATGAGCGCTTGCGAGAGAATGGCCATACATTCTTCTTATGCGAGCCGAACTTTCGCCCGGTATCACTGGGAGTGCGGGCGTCAGCGAGGTCCAACATCGTTCGCAAAAGGCTCACAGCTCGCCAATGTCAAACATGGCAACGTTGTAGCCGGCCTCAACGAGGATTCGAGCGTAGGTGGCACCGACAGGGCCAGAGCCGGCGATAACGATGTCGTACTTGGGCTCGAGGCCCTGTGATTACTCAGTCATGCACGCTGCACAGAGACCGAACGGTGCCAAAGAGTACGTACCGATGGAGTCTCTCCGACCTTTGGCAGTGGCGGAAGACTGGCCGCTTTGGCCGACGAGTAGCGTGCGGACGAGTGGAGCGCTGGAGAGGAGAGCGACGGAATCGCCGTGGCGACCTTGCTCTTCCACTCCGACTGGGCCAGGGAAGGCGACGGGTAGTTGGAACTGACTGGCATGGCTCGAGGTCAAGTTGCGTGGGGCTTGAGCATTGACGACGCGATGAGAAGCAGTTTATAAGGAAACGTTGCTAAATTCGTCCAGGAGGCGTTTGCTGCAGTGTACGAACTTCGAAGGGAGCCAGATCGTCTGTTATCACACCTTGAGCTATATTTACCTGACAGTCTCAACGTAAGGGTGCGCCACGGGTGTCCAGGCCCTTCTCAGCCAGATTCTCCGGGGGCTTCCCCACGACGGGCGCTCGGCGAAGAAGTGAGGCATGCAGGCAATGACACTCCCCGCGATCTTCGAGAAATAGCGGTAGACGCCCTGCTACACAATACGATCGGGACATGGTGCCGAGTGACAGATTCCCGCATCTCATGCTCAAACGGAGATCCGTCAGACACCGGCGATAACTCAGAACCGTTGTTCCCGTCCATCGCTGAGGCTGCTGCAATAGCGTCATGACAGCTAGTTTGACGCAACACGCAGCCCTTATTTAGTTTGTTGTTTCTCCATCTCGCTTCGATCTTGTGAGAAAGAGGCAACCTGACTTGGGGCTCGAGTCGGCGCAACCTCACCGCCGCCGGGCCCGCACTCCCCAGACCGTCTCAGCTGGTGCAATGGCGTCATGACATCCGTCTGAATTATTCCTTAGCCATTTTTGCTGCTGTATTTCGCCTCAATCTTCTTCGACAGGCAACCTGATTTGGGTTCGAGGCGGCGCGATTTCACCGCCGTCGGCGCCGACCCTCGCTGAGCCGTCTCAGCTGCTCTAATTTTGTCATAAGACCTGAATTACCCCATAAGTTAGCCCCTATCTCTGCTGTACTTGTCTTCTATCCTTCACAAGATGGCGTGCTGGGTTGGAGCAAGAGCTGGTGCACATTCGTAGCCATCGCCTCCCGTGCTCTCCGAGCCTTCTAGATTGGTATTATAACGTCATAGATACTATATACGGACCGCGATAGCACCTTTAATGATATACCTGACTTCAATCTTTCCGAGCAGCGGCGTCTGGAGCTCTCAGGATGCAGCGCAGCTGGCCCGAGTGGACTTCGCGCATTTCTCTGACGTCAATGAGATCTCTAAAATGAGAAGATACTTGGGAGTATAAAGGGTGTGTCAGCGATGCTCGCCCAGCTCTCTCGCCGTCCACCCACCCTCTCGTCATGTGCGGTTTCCCAGACTCAGCGCCTCCGGGAACTTACACCACTTTCGTACCCGATCCAACCGAAACGCTCGTAGCTCAGAATTTGCCGGACGGCTATTGGCTCCAGGCCTACTACTTCCACGAAGACGACGTGTATCCCGACTTGATCGGATATGGACTCGGCCTTGCGGGCAAACCTGCCACCATCACGCATTTCGTCAACCCCAGGAACTCCGCGTACGTCGCCAGAAAGATGCCGATTCCGTGAACTCGTACTAACTGCAGTACTTCCAGCGCAACTGACTGGCTCCCGGTGCCGATTCAAACGATGGATTTTCCTGTGGCGCTCGCCGCCGCGGACCTGACTGGGGACGGCTACAATGACAGTGCGTGCTTTCTGGGGTGGACAAGACGTTCGTCTCCCTGACCGCAACTCATAGTCGTGATCTGCGACCGCTATGGCCCGACGATGGATGACGTATGATTGTTTTCTATCTTTCGTGGCCCGGCGCTTACGACTTGGCTAGCTCTGGGACGCCAAAGCCGAGGATGGCGGTCGAGTTCAGTGGCTCAAGAACCCCGGCAATCGTTCCTCTAAGGGGGATTGGGTGCCGCACCACGTCGGCAATTCGACGGGCATGCACAGGTATGAGCGCCGTTCGTTTTGATTGCACCTGGGCTGACTCGGCACCCACTCAGGCTGAAAGGTGTTGCGTTCAGAATGAGACTACGCGCAGACTTGCTCACGTGTTCTAGTCGGGTACTTCTCCACCAAGAGCAACCTCCAGATCCTTGCTATTCCGGTGATCGCGAAGTCCGGCGACCGCACCTCCCCAGCACCAGTAATCGTCTACACACCGGAGTACAAGAACGGCACTCCCGCATCCTGGAAGGGGGAGACCGTGTTCGCGAACGAGTTCCGCCTCATCCACGACATCAAGGTCATTCCCGGCCGCGGCGCGGCGTTCGACACGGCATTGGTAGCTGGGCGCGAGGGCATCGTGCATCTCTACTACGACAAATCCTCCACGTGGAAGTACGTCGTGCTAGGGACCGGGCTGTCGCAGGAGCCAGGCAACCCGTATTGGGGCTCGGGCTCTGTGGACGTTGGTGCCGTACGCGACGATCCCATCGGTTACATTGCGACCTGCGAGGTGCGTCGTCGGGCTCTGACAGCGTTTTCCCCGCCCTAACGAGCCGATAACGGAACAGGCATTCCACGGCAACGTCGTCTCGGTGTACGTGAAGCAGCCGGGTGCCCCGAAAGGCGTCGAGTCGCTGTCCAATGCGGCCTATTGGAAGCGCGTCCAAGTTGATAGCTTCGGCCCGCTGAACAGCGAGCATACTGGTACCATCCACCATGTCGCTACCGGGGACTTTGACGGCACCGGCGTCGACGCCTTTGCGATCGCGTGCATGGGAGCTCGTGAGTCTCCCTTGTGTCCTATAGCAGTTGTTCAACGAATGCTGATTCATTTTGGACCAGCCATTGGAACTCGTGAGTCGTCTCGTTGGCGCGGTTTAACTGATCATGCAAGTCGTGTAGCCGAGAACCAGGGGGTCTACGTGTATAGGCCGACAAACCTCGGCGAAGGCAAGTTCCACAAGTCGAAGATCTCTGACAGGTCCGCCGGGCGGCTTGCAGTCGCCGATTTCAGTGGCGCAGCTCCGGTGAGTCTATAATTATAACATGAGACCATATTGTCCAGACGGTGAAAATGCGTGCAGGACATCGCGTCTATCTCATACTTTGTCCCGGGCTATCACACGGGACCAGAGTCCCCAAGCATCCGAATCAACGCCAACGCGTTCTTCTCGCCGGTCTCGACAACCGACATCCGCGTTCATCGGCAGGAAAATGAGGTTCTTTTATTCCTCCCTCGCCCTGCCGCGGTCTCAGGATCGAGTGCGTCCTTGCCCTTGATCACCGTTGCTGGGAGACGGCTGCACGTCGTTGTTCTCCCGCCCAATGAGAGCGTCAAGTACGATCCGCGCGATGGGGTGAAGGTTATGAGGGGTACGCCCCAGTGGAGTCGCTACGCGCTGCGGGCCCGCTTGCTCACAGATGCACAGGGGAGATCACGATGGAGGACGTCAACGGCAAAGAAATACAGCGCGGGTTGGCCCCAGAGAGACACAAGGCAGCGACGACGCAGATCCTATCCAAGGACGCCACCATCAAGGCCGGCGCCGAGGGCGCCGTCTTCATGCGTCTTGAGTACATCGGGGACCAGCTCCAAGGCCCGTATCGGACAATGGCGGACCTCCCGATTGCCAATGCGTTCCCGAACTCCGTCCCACTCGACGTCCAGGCGATGCAATTCCCGTTCATCAAGGTCGACCGGCTCCCCTGGGCGAGCAACGGCAATTGGAACGACTTCGAGTTCTACAACATGACCGGGTTCCATATCTTCGGCGACGGCGCGACGGACAAGATCTGCCATATCCAGCTGTGGACGCTTGGGCTCCACGAGACGGTACGCCCGAGTAATACCAGTGACCACCGCAATCGCTGACCATTGTTTCAAGGCGCGGTTCCGTGAGTCGTCCAGGATCCAGGCGGGACCAGGCACTGGCAGCACTGAACGTCGCCGCAGATGTCCACGACACGATCCCATTCTGTGAGATCCATTGCTGCATTGCCAACGGCGGCGGAACGGGAGGCATGGTGCGTGATACCCGACAATACAACGAGGGTGGGGAAATCCTGACGGCGTCTGCAGCGCTGGTTCCCCGACGACGTGAAGCAAATCGACCAAAAGCTCGAGCTCACCGGCAAATACGTTGACAAGAATACCAGCCGCGTCGACTGCCCGTCCCTGTACGAGCACGGGCCGCTTTGGATGGTCCAGGACGGTTTCCAAGCTAAACCGATGCTCTTGCCGAACGGCTGCGCGGATTACCCATGGCACGCGTGGCTCGCTAGCAAGTTCGGCGACAAAGCGATTCCAGTCAAGCCACCAGTGCCGGACTCAGAGCAGGCGTACGATGTGTGGCTGGCGTACGTCTTCCGTGTTCAGATTACGGCGCATGGCTGAGGCTCTGCCGTCGACAGCTTCGAGTTCCCGCTCTCGGCCTTCCAATACTGAGCAACAAGGGAGCGCTGCAAAGATCTTGTTCTTGCTGAGCGTGATGTACAAAAACGGCGAGGCTGAAAATAGATATATGCGTCCTGTCTGGCGTCGCTCCTGCGAGCAGCGTCCACCGTGTCGGCATGATGATGATCAGGACGAAAGGATCAGCAAGGTTCCGGAACTTTCCGCACCTCTCTGCCGCGACCCACCGTGCTGGAAAGACAGGCCCTGCTGGCTGCTCAATTTTTCTGGACTTCGGATCTTTACATGGCGCATCCTGGGCTTGCCTGGCTTCTGAGGCTGCTACAGTGCTGCCTTGTTCGAGAAGCCACGTTCTCGCCGAGTCTCCCCTCCTCCGCTCGGCCTCTGCATGTCTTCTCAGAGGACGTTATGCGAGTATCTGTACGCGCCTCTGTGATTGCTGGGAAACACATGTGTCGGACGGAACCCAAATGTGCTCTGACAGGTGTCGGGCGGAGTACAGTCGACGGATCGGGACTGTGGGCCAGAACTGAATGTGAACGGAACCCCTTTCCCAAGCGTCGTCATCTGCGTTCATCTACGCATGCCCCAGCAGCCCACCGTCGTGCGCAATGGCCGTGAGCACCACTAGAAAGGCACGTCTGTCTCTGTAGAAGCACGATCATCCGCGCTCAACAGTCTGTGCATTGGCAGCCTTCGCGCAGCAGCTTTTCGCTCGCCAGGGAGAACGACACTCCCACTGATAGGCCACCGCCCTCAAGACCCGCCGCTCTTCTGCGCTCGTACTCGGACCTCGAGGGCCAGCCGCTGCCCCAAGAGCCGAGCTTCGCTGCCAAACTGCTCGTCGCGCTCGTCCTGCTGATTCTTGCGACGCTCGTCTTCGGCTTCGTATTTCGATTCATCGGCATAATGGATGCGGAGGGTGCCATCCTGTCTGCGCCGAGGACGCTCGCGGCCATATGGAGCGTGCTGTGGCTCTGTGCTCGCGTCACGACACAGTGGAGTGTCCTTTTCCTCCTCGGAGTCATGGCGGCGTGTTACCAGTGTTAGAACCATATGTCCCTGGCACCATGTCTCGCCCAAATGCTTTACGCGGTCGAAGGACCAGTGCTACCTGGACCTTTGCGTGATCCTGCTTCCACCGCTTCATTGCTATCCTTCCGCTCCTTCGTCAAAGACGGTATGAAGTATTTTGCCATACAGGCGACCCTCAGAAATGCTATTCCCGTTCAAATATCGGAGGCACATAGTCATTGTGTGACGTATTTGACATTGCTGGCTTCCCAGACGCATGCCAGTGACTCCTGGACAAGGACCACTGTACATCGGTCTCCGTCGCTTCGGTAAACATATCGCTCAACAACTTCAGGCGCATCATCTCATGCCTCTCACTAGCCACCGTTTCTTTGACCCTCTTGAGCAGCGCGCTCCTGAGGGTACTTATAGGACCACCCCCAATCCTCCTAGGCGTCATCCCAATGCGGTGCAGAAGAGAGCGCGCGATCGACGAGGTTCCCGAGCGGCTCCTAATAAGCCCGAATCCACCTCGACGGTATATATCCCCGTTCGCTCTCTCACCGCGGTACCCACAAGTTCCAGCCATGGCCGCATCCACTCCGGTGCGCCTCAGCGACTTGTCCCGCTTTACACGGACTAATCTGTCCCCAGATACCAATCACGCCCGCCTCCGAGCCGCTGAACCAGGACACCGAGGCTCAGCTCGAAAAGTCCGCCGACGGTGACGACAAGAGCTCCGTTGAAATGCCCCTCTTCTTCAAGATTGCCATAAGCCTCTTCCTCGTCGCGCTCATCGCGCTGCCCGCCATCTTCCTCCTCGGCGTCGTCTTCATCCTGACCGGCGTCATGCGTTCCGACGGCACGATCATCCTCGACGAGGACGACGATCGGCCGATCGTCAAGGCGCTCGCGGGATGCTGGCTCGCCGTTTGGCTTGGCGCGGACATGCTGGCGAAAGTACTCTTGCTGGGTCTTGTCGTCGGGGCGTTTATTACGTACTTTTCCAGCTGAGGATGAATATATAGCGCATCTGTAATAGAACTTTTACCTCCTACGCTCAAATACTCGAGTGGCTTTAATTTGCATCCGTGCCGTGTCGGTCCGTTCTTCCCGTCCACCATCTCAGCTCTCAGCTTCCAGGTGCTCCGAAAGACTGCACAGGTGTATTCAGGCTCTGTCGTGACTATCGTATCCCGCCTACTATCATGCAGCTCGAATCGTTGCGTACAATCCATCTCGGGGTCGCTTTGCGTAGCCGGCACCAGGGGCTGAATGACCTCGACAAGGCCCCGCGGTAGCGCCCAGTTACTTATCGAAAGTTAGTAACAAAGTTAGTAACATGTTAGTTACTAACATGTTACTAACACCATGCTCGGCCGCAGGTCGAGTTACTAACTGGCGGGGAACTTGGTGCGCAAAACCTCTCGGCCCTACTGTCTTCCATTAAAGTCTGCAAAGGAGACTATCTCGGCCCTCGCAGCTCATTCTGAGCTTCGATCTCTCAAGCCAACGTGACTCCCTAAGCTCAGAAAATTCCCACGTAGCGATTGCCTGCCATGGGAGAGGTCTACGTCGGGATTGCGTCGGGAATTGCAATCATGCCAGGTCCTACTAAGCGCACGCGGCGCCCTGGGAGCCCCACGGAATTCCTCACTGTTATGGACTGGTCTTTCGATGAGTTCCAGTCGCTCAATACGTGCTGGGGAGTGTTATTTAGTACATATACTAGGGGAGTAACAATAATTGTTACTTAGTTGTTACTAACATTGTTATTAACACGGTGTTAGTAACACCATATGTTAGTAACGTGTTAGGTATCCCCCGGGGAATAACTAACCGGGCGCTACCCCGCGGAGCGCCTCCAGGGTGGTGGCAATGTTATTATCCTTCTCCTTCCTTTGTCGGATCTTTTACATCGCCAGTATCACCGGTTTGCTTGCAGCGATCGACGGACCTTTGGCAGGCTCTGTGCTGTCGGTGGGCACATGGGACATGAATGCGTCGTCGTCGTACTCGGCCGCGCCAACATGAATTCTCTGCGGGCAGTCCGTCAGACAGTCGAGGCTTTCCGTCCATGAGGTGTTCTGTCATCGCCTGTGCGGTCTCCGTCCGACACCGGCGCTCTAATTCAGGTTTCGGGATACCATCGCCGTCGACTTACATGAGTCTGACAAAGAACAGACACAGCTTTGGGTGCCAAACCCCTTTGCGCACGAGTCTCCGTGAGTGTTGAATCCATCATACAAGGCGCAGTGCGTGATAACAGAGCCGATTCAGGCATGTCGACGGACGAGCGCGCAAAATTTGGACTCATTGGTCAACCGTGTTCACTGTTAGGCACTCGGCGTTTTCAAGGGTGGGTGGCACCGGCTGACTCCTCTGGAATATCAATCCACGTTTCATGCAAGACATATAAAGGGCAAGCACCGTCGCAGCCGGCGGCGCGCTGCGAACGACTCGACCATGTCTCTCGCTATTCCGGCAGCCGTCGCTTCCCAGAGCGCGCAGATTTCGGGGAACGCGGGGGCGCGTTTATCAATCGGCCCCATTGGAGAGATCCTCAAGAGTTCGGCTGTGAGCAACTCGACCTTCGCGGGGGATGTCGCTGATATATTTTTGCCGCAGGGCGTCCATGTCAATAAGACAGTCGCTGTAGCCCTGGCGAAGCGGGTACGGGATATGGCAGACGCTATTGATGCCATTCTAGATGATCGTGTTGTCCTCTCATCCGCGAAGTGCACCGAATAAGGCTCCAACTTATTCCATTAATTACCCATTTAATGGGATTAAATTACATTACCCATTACCATTAAAGTACTGGGACCCATAATTTTAGTGTAACTGGTTATAATTAGTTATATCAGATGATGTCCATATAGTGGATGATGCACAACCTTGCCCACATGAGAGACCTTTGTGAAGCATGTTTATGGTCTGGTAAAGTACCCTTTAGGCATACTCTTAGCTGAGACGAGTCAGAGTCTTTCCTGGGGTTCTCCGGTGGCCGTTCAAGGATAGGGTGTATAGTTAACATTCAGATGTTCGGTATAACATCAGATTTACATTTTCTGCACATGGGACATCGAATTTTCCTACTTTCCACATCACATTCAATATCTAAATTTGAAAATTAGAAAATCGAAATTTGCTTCCGGATCGGGTGGCCGTCCGAGGAGCCAATAATTGGGCTTCCCAAACGCCGTTGAGCCCGGATGTAAATGTTCGGCAAACTCCTATAGGGAACTTGTCCAGGCGAAAGAATAAGTCCCAGAGAACTCTGACCCCCTTGAATCATGTCCAATAAATTAGGCGTTAATAGTATCTTTGGCTCTCAGAGAGCCGATTTTTTATATCTGTCCTGGAAAGCAAACTACATACCGAATGTACTGATCAGACCTCAAATATTCAGATTGCGGCCTCTAGGACCTCTTCCTACGCACTCAAAAGTACTATATGTGAAGTGACGAAGGGATAGGGGCACTGAGTCCGGATATCTTATGGGTTTATGGTATTTCAGGCTGGTACATGAAAGTGCTGATTCCTGCCAATATCCTGCTGCTTTTTTGCGCTCCTGCGTCTATGAATAGTAAATCAATGCGATTTCTGATGCAAGAAAGGTAGTGGTGAGGCCTCGGACGGTCTAAGAGGATCATGCTCGTCGGACGCTGGAGCTCGGAAGCTTTTCTGCTGGCCATCAGCATCCAACAGCCAGCTCATGGCAACATCCTGGGTCCCTCCGCATGAAATTTACAGCAGGTATATAGTTCAATCGTACATTAATAGGCTGAAATTGCATTCTGGGAGAGAGAGAAAGGGTTTAGCAAACTTATTTGACATACAGAATACCAGCCTTTGTGGTGAGTCTCGACGTAAGGTGCTCCCGCACCAAATATTTTCTCAGAGACACTTAATTAAGGAGTCATTTAGCACACATATGAGAGGGTAGCACTGAGTCTTTGATATTGAGACCTCTAGACCGCGTTCAGTCGTCCCGGGGACTTATCACGGAACTTATCGGGCGTCGCCGGTGACCGGCGTTTGGGATGCCCACAATAATTACTTCCGAACTCTCGGAAGCGCCGTGCACTGTCCCTGAGGTGGTACATCAAATGTGTACATCACCCAATGCATTTATTCTAGCCTTTAAAGTGCTCTAAGCAGGTTGGGGATGAGGTAGAACCTAGGACCCTGTCGAGTCTCAGGCACCAGGCCCAGAGACCTGTTATAACTGGTTATAATTAGTTACTACTAATTACATTACCCATTCCCATTAGATTACTTTTCAGAGTAATGGTAATGTAATTAGTTGGAGCCTTAGCACCGAAGCGTTGAGTGCCTTCACCGACTCCGAAATTAGGTAAGACGAAGTCTAACCTGATAAGGAAAGTCGGTTCCTTTGGAGGGGGGGGGTCTTTGAAACAGTGAAATCGGCGTCGGACCGGCATCCGGAAGCTCAACTCCCTTGCGGTGTCTCGCTCTCCAGCCCTCTATTCCTGGTACAGTAGCTCTAGTCTGCTACGGATACTCTCCACCCAGTGTGCATTAGTCTCTGCTCAAATCGAAACAGGGACCCCCCGGTTTGTTGTTTTTGGGTCGTGCGGCTAAAGTCAGCACCTTCCAGGGCCTGTTCTTTCAAAAATCCGGAGCAGTGTTGATCTAAATGCAGCCAACTATTATGGGGCTTGCGCACCGCACGGCGAAGCGCGAAACGCTGCATGCTGGCCGAGCGACCGAACGAGCAGGCCGGGATCTGGTCGGAGCTCCAAATGGGCCGCTAACTCCTTCCCTGGCGACGCGCGAGGACGACACCCCAGCAAGCTGTCCGCGTCACACCTTGAGCTGTCCGGTGCGCAATGACTTACCCATCTTGCATTTTCACTTACTCCAAGCCTCGCTTTCCTGCAGTTACCCTACATCTCGTTCCATCAGGTTCCGTCACTGTCGCCGCCGCATGCGCCCTTCGACCCACTTCTGCCCTTCTGCCGCGGCTTTTGCTGCCATCTTCTGCCCTTTCTGCTTCTAGTCGGCCTCTGTCTGTCTGCGCCTAGAGCCCCGCACCGTTGCAGCTTCCCATTCAATTCTGTGTGAATGAAGGTCCTTCAGGTCATGTGTCGGCAGGCTGGTTTTGTGTGCCCAGACTGGTTGACCAGGGCCATTGCTGTACGATTTATACAGAACCTTCAGGAAGCACTCTTTGGAGTTACCAGATGAGGAGCCTCCCGAGGATCTTGTTGAACTCGTGACGGCTTCAACTGATCCCAACCTCGGTTCGTATGAATTCATCTCATTGGTATAGAGGAGGTCAGGAACCACGAGCTGTTCGAGAAATAAGTATGGCATTTCCCCCGCGAGTCGCGACGGTCTGTATGGGAAGAGGAGCCGACGCGCCGACGCCTTCGAAAGCCTCTATGACTCCGGCTCTTAATAGCAAGGAAGGCCTGATATGGCTGCGAGACGATGGGATCTTCTCTCACGAGAAGTTTTTTGAGCTGAGGTCGCAGTTCATAGTATTGGCCGGGACCCACTGTGCGAAGCACTGCACAGACTCAGGGATCCGACAGCTTTATGAAACTGCAGAGCATTGCCTAGATCCCACCATTCCACGCTATTAAAATGACTTTCGTTTTCCTTTGCCGCCCTTGAACCCGGAGTCGGTGACTTGCCGCAATCCAGCGGCGCTACGATCGAAATGTGCGTCGCGAAACGCTCGCATTCAGAGTGTATGTGATAACCGCAATGTCAGGATTTTAAAGGAGACGCAAGAGGCGCTTCACGAACAAGGGCGAAAGGGCTATTTTGCACAACTGCTGCACCAGCAGCGCGATAGGGAGAGCCTCAGCGCATTGGCCGAGCGCCTCGATCATGCTTTCAAGGTCCTCATGGTAAGTTATACCCGGCCGCATATACCCCGTGGATTGAATCTCTGCCAGGTGAATATGAGGATTCAGATGGCAGATATAGCCGCCGGGCTGTCTTCGCATCTCGTCGGAATGCTGGACAATCAACAGGCGCTGGCCCAACCGGACCCGCCGAGCAGACCGCAGCAGCACGCCGCACGCATCCCACCGCAGCCTCAGCTCTTCTTTGGGCGGCAGGATGAAGTGCAGTGTGTCGCTCACACTGTCCTCGGCGAACCTCTCGGGAGAGTCGCCATTCTCGGCGGCCCGGGAATGGGAAAGACGACGCTGGCGCTGGCGACGTTGCATCATCCCGCGGTGGCGCAGCGTTTTGGCTCGCGGCGATTCTTTGTGTCTTGCGAGACAGCCGACTCCAATCTCCTCGTCGTCATTTCTTCTGCATTCGGTTTCACTGCGTCAGATCCCGGGGTCCTGCGAGCCCAGATCCAGAAGGCAATTGGTCATCATCCCGCCGCACTCGTCCTTGACAACTTCGAATCTGTCTGGGAAGCGCTCGATAGGCGCCTTCACACCGAACAGGTACTGCAGGCGCTGGACGCTATCGAGACCCTGGCTCTCGTCATGACTATCCGCGGGACGGAGCGCCCGCTGGGAATGCGGTGGACTCGCCCGTTTCTCCCACCACTTGCGCGTATCAGCGACACCGCAGCCATGCAAACCTTCCTTGCGATCTCTGACGTCGACAATGACGATGCCGGCGCGAGCGCTCTGCTCCGCTGCCTCGACAACGTCCCTTTGGCGGTCGTGCTGGTGGCAAACCTGGCGCAGTATGAATCTGTGGATGCGCTGCTGGAACGTTGGCAGGAGCACGAGACCGCCATGCTTGTGCGCGGTGACGCCGACAATCGCCTTTCGAGTCTTGACATCTCCATCGGGCTTTCAGTACAGTCCCCGAGGATGCAGGCGTCTCCGACCGCACGCAAATTGCTCGGCATCCTCTCAGTAATACCGCACGGCGTCTCGCAGGCCGACCTCCATCTGTTCGGAATTGAAAACGAGAGTCACTCATTGTCGGCATTGCTCCAGACATCGCTCGTCACTCGCGCCGACGCGCGAGTCTCTGTCCTTGCGCCTATCCGCAGCTTCATGCTGGCTCATTTCCCACCACAGAAGGACAGCATAGCGCCTGTGTATCGGCACTACTATCAAATGGCAGAGCTCGCACGTGCGGCTGTGGCATCTGCATTCGACGCAGAGGCGTTCGCCGCAGTCTCAGCCGAACTGGCCAACATCGACGCCGTCCTCGACCACGCCCTCACCCATCAGCATGACAGCCGTGCAGAGGCCGTCAAGGCTGTCGTAGACCTGTGCTATATGCGAAGAGAGACCGGGATCGGTCTTGGCCTGAACCTGCTACCGCGTGCGCATGCGGTGGCTCAGGAGCTGAACCTCGAATCCCTCCGGGCGGACCTGCTCCTCCAATGGGGGCTGCTCTCAGCTTCGTATGATGTCCCCGGTGACGCGACGGCCCTTGTGCGCGGCGCACGGGAATTATACGAACGCGTTTCGTCTATGTCTGGAGTTATCGACTGCGGTATATACCTCACCGGCTGCCTCTCTCCAGAGGATGCTGTCGACGAGGCACGGAGGCTTTTCTCCATTGCCGAAGCGCTGAATGATCGACGGAACATGGCTCGCTGCTCGAGCTTGCTTGCCGATGGGCTGCAGCGGCAAGGGCGCCTCCTCGAAGCCGTCGAACAGCACAAGCTCGCCGTCTCCATCTTGTACGCCATCAGCGAGCCCGACCGCCCCGAGCGGCTCATCGGTCGCAGCATGTGTCTCATGGCTGCCATATATCGGCATCTCGGAGACGTTGTTCAGGCCGCAAGAGTCTACGAGGAGTCTCTCGGTGTGTACGAGCGCTCGCATGGCACGGTCGGCGCGAACTTCGTCCGCATGCAGCTCGCGGACATGTTCATGTTCGGTCGCCCGCGCGAGGCGGCGAAGTACGCATCGCAGGCGCTCGCACAGAAGACGGCCAGCAACTTCCGCTCCTATACGGCTTGCGTACTCAACCTCGCGCTGGCAAATGCGCTATCTGGCGATGTTGCCGCCGCGACGGCGGCAATCGAGACCTTGACGCAGGTCCGGCCGGCGACGGGATTCTCACTGCTCGAGCAGGGGTACATACTGCAGACGCAGGCGTACATCGCGCTTTCGCGGGGTGACTTTGCCGAAGCACGCGTGCTGCTTGGCGCAGCGCGCTCTACCGGGCGTGGGACGGTTTTCACAAAGATGAGCACTGGGATGCGGACCCTCGAAGCCAACAACCTCCAGGCTCTCAGCGACGTCGCGTGCGCCGAGGGAAACCACCACGATGCTGTTATCTTTGCGATTTGCGCCGCCGCGCTCTTCCGCAGCTTGAAAGACAGCGTCAGCGCTGTCAACTGCCTCGTCCTGCTGGCGTTCGCGCTCGACGACGACGGCGCGGCGCCACTGCTGGACGCAATCACGCTCCCACTTCAGCGGATGGGACATGACCGCGGACTGGCGATCGCGCTCCTCCGATCGGCCGAAATTGCCCAACATCATGGGAAGCGGGACCTGGCAGATTATTGCGCAGAAAATGCAGTGAAGCATTATGGTGGGAGCATGGATGACAGATGGCGCGGGATAGCTCGGAGGATACAAGAAGAGACGACACAGTAGGCAATCGATGGAGATAAGATATACACCGTCAAGAAATCGTTGTGGGGCGCCCAAAGGACAGTAGACGTCCAGCTAGCCTCCTGCAACGGCTGCAGGAGGTGCAGGGCGGGGAGGTGCTGCAGGCGCAGCGGGGAACAATGTCTGATACATTTCCCACATTACCTTACAGTAGCCTCGGAGCATGATGTACGCGAGGCAAAATGCGAAGCTGTAGAAAGCTGCCTCGCGAAGCACTCTAAAGACGACCGCGAGGGGTTTATAGCGTTCCTCCGCGAAGACTCCAACTGGATCGCGTTTGTCGTCCACGATCCCGAAGGAGGGATAGAGCAACTCGGTGCCAATCGCGCCCAAAGTCGCGGGGATGAGCACTCCCGCGACAATGCGGTCAATCATCCACTCTGGGTTGGCAAAATCGCCAAAGATACCAACGCGGAGGCCATAGAATGCGAATGCGAAGAGATTGGAGATGGATGATACCGCGGATATTGCGCCGACCGTCCCAAGGACGAATGGGCTGGGGCGCGCGCAGAGTGTCCAGAGCGAGGCGATCGGCCGAAACCAGGGCCGTGGTCGGAAGGTGAGAGAAGCTGTTCGATCTACAGCGCCAGACCGTTGTAGGAACTTGAGCGAAAGGAATAGGGCAGCCGAGGCGAAGACTATGAGGGCAATGCATCTGATCCAGCGCAGGTTCTGCGGCCACTGTCTGATGCGCACGTTATTCTCCGGCGTGGAGAACCCGCGCAGGGAGATTTCGATATCCGAGCGAGACCGCTTCGGAAAGAGGACGGCTACGGTTCCTACGATAGACATGAACAGCTCTTCCTCATAAAGGCGCCACGATCGCGCTGCCAGGGCCGCCAGACTGATCTGTACGCAGCCAAGTCAGTGCAGGCCTCACAATTAGAATCACTGATATACCTCATCGAAGTCTACTCTTCGAGGCTCAGCATCCTCCATGTTGGTACGAAGACAAGTTGCGTCTACAGAACAAACTCCGCCACTTTTTTGCATCCGCCATTTGCCGGCCCGAGCTGCCCGTTTAAATGTGTACTATAGTACTTCGGAGTTTGCTCCGTCTTTGTCTCTTTCCTCACCCTTACTTGCCGATTTCCGCAGGGAACCCTAGTTCCAAAAAGGCAATGTCCCAGGATGATCACGGAGATGCCGACTCTTCCTCCGAAACACCACGTCGCCAGAGTGAAGAGAAGCGCATCTACTCACACCAGCGTAGTAACAAACCAGTACTTCAATTACTAGCTTCGTAATGACAACGGTGTAGGTGGGTAAACGGGTCCTGTTTGTTCGCCTACTCCCTCTTCGCAGCGCTAGGCTCGAAGTTCAACTTGATATACTCGCAGCTCTTGATTGCGAGCCCCATGGCGGTCAGCGTCGCTAGAAAAATGTCTGTCAGCTTGCGGTGCGCTTCTCTTGGATAAGTCCTCACGGTTCGACGCATAGGCCGTGCCGATGTTTCCGCAGCCGCCGAGGAAGAGGTTCTCCATTCCGAACACCCTCGAGTCCGTATCGACGCACACCTTATCCCCATGCTCGTCGAAGCCCATGCGGTGCGATCCCTGCGTCTTTCAGTGCCAGCTGCAGGCTCCTCGAGCGAAACTCACGCCAAGGTGGAGTACGAGACCAGGCTGCATGAACTGCGGGTACGATCCAGGGAGGCTATTGATGCGCGTTAAGCACTATCCCTAGTACCATGGACGGTTGGAACCACGCACAATCCTCCAATCTTTGCCGACATGCTGCACATGTCACTGCGCACCGATCAGACTTACGGAATCTACGGGGCTGGCTGCTGCCAGACTCACGTCATCATGCGCTCTGCCTCCTCGCTCGTGCGGCCGTGTGGGAAGCGGAAATCGAATGTTGGCTGCGGCATGTCGTACGAGTCGGTTATCTGCTCCGAGAACCAGAGCTTGTTGTCCTCCTTGGGCTCCGTGCGGCCAAAGAAGCGCCAATCGACGACGAGTCGACTGTCTATGCTCTCTGCGACGGCGCCGTAGCTACGATCGTCTTCAGCCTCGCCTCCCCGCGATGGCGCTAAGCGTCTCACCTGAAGGCATCGCGGTGGATCTGGCTGTGCCACGGAAAGTCGTCCTCGAAGAGCGCCGTGACTTGCGGCTCTGCCAGTGTGGCAAACGTGAGTCCGCGGAAAACACGACGTCCCCGCCACCTGCGCGCGCACCTGGATCGTGGAGCGGGATGGGAAGCGGGTCTCCGGGGTTGTTCATCATATGCGCCTGCACCTTCTGGTTCCACCACTCGGGGTGCTTGTTGGTCGGGCTGTCCGGGGTGTACGTGACGTTGTAGTCTGCGTCGCCGGGGCGGCCGGTGACGTGCATGTCCGCCTTGACAAGATCGACGAGCTCCTTGCTGAGAACAGTCTGGCAGAATGCGAGTGTCTGCTCGGTGATGAAGCTGCCGAGGTAGGGCAGCAGCGCCGGCGCCGGCTTCTCCGGGTCCGGGCGACCGATGCGCCCAAAGCCAGAGTTCACGAGGATCTACGCAAAGACGGTGAGATGTGTCATGCGTGGTTGTGGCGTGTGGAAGAACTTGCCTGGGGATTGACTACAGCGCCGGTGCACAGGATGAAGATCTTCGCCTTGATTCTGTAGCGACCGCCGCCGTAGAGGTCGTGAATCTGGATGCTCTCGATCCTCTTGTTCTTCGCGTCGCGCGTCACGCGCTCGCAGAGTACCGCGGGGAACAGGTTGAAGCGCCCCTTTCCCGCGTCGATGTTCGGATTGGGGCGGTTCTCGAGGTCGAAGACCGAGTGGGCCGAGCTCCATTCGATGTAGCAGCCCTTGTCCTGGCCGTGGCGCTGCGCGGCGAGCGGGATCTGCCTGAAGACGCGATCGCCGGCGTACGCCTTCTGAAGCGTCTCCAGGACGAGATTGTGCCGGATGGAGTGCTCGAACTGCGTGTGGCCCGTCTTGATGAACGACTCGGCGACGTCGTAGAGCCGTTGCCACTCCTCGTAGTTCTTGTCAGAGTCGCCGGCTACGATTGTTGGGAGCTCGCTCTTGTGGAATCGGGGAGTCGCACAGGTCCCTGCGAGCGCGAGATCAGGGCCGCCACGACGCCGGGTGAGATGCACAGTGAGTGGCCATTCCGCCGACAACGCGAGCGAGAGCTTGGCCAGACAGATTGTGGAAGGGATCCTGAGCTGAGAGAGAGGTGAGAGACTGCATCTTCGTTTGGAGGCGCCTTTACCTGGGTTTGCGTTGTTGCGGACGAAGTGCCTCGACGCCTGCCAGCTCATGGGGCTGAGGTTGTCCGCGACGGTTGTGTTGACCGGCACGGACACAGGCATCAACTGGCCCTGATCCGATATAAGCGAGAGAGCCCATAACAGAGTGGGATACAACAGTACCTGGATGACGCTGCGAGATCGAAGTCACTCAGTGCGACCCGGAGTGGAAGCAGGGGAATACGCACTGGACGAACTTGTCAATATTTTTCTGGTACTCGATGGCCTATTTTGGTGTGAGAGACGCCGTGTAGATGTCGATGGTACCAGGTACGTACGTTCTTCTTGTGCGAGCCGCGCTTGGGGCCGGAGTCGCTGCGGACGAATCAATCAACTGAGACCACGTGTGGGGAGTATCTTACAGCTCCCCAACGTCGAACATGGCTACCTTGTACCCCGCCTCGACAAGGATGCGGGCGTACGTAGCGCCAATTGGGCCTGAGCCCGCGATGACGACGTCGTACTCGGGTTCAAGTCCCTGTCAATAACATGAGACGCTTCTGAACTCAGTTTGGCGTCACGAATGGCGTTTCACGGGAGGAAGCTCGCCGGGATGCGTTGGCAGCGGAGGCAAGTCTGCTGTTTGCTCGAACGGAGGGATGGACGATGCCGCCCGACTGCGCCATTGCGACTGCGAAAATTGATGGTGAGAGTCTGTAGAGCTGATAAAGACCATAGTGGGAGAGGGAATATGTGTTGATGATGCTTGGCGCGCACCGCGCTGCGCCTTTAAATCCCCCCGCAGAAAGGAATTCCAACAGAAAGCGGGCGGCTAACGCCACAGCCTTCGACGCGGCGGGAGCGGAAGGCGATATAGGCGCACCGGCTGTGCTTCTCTCCAACGTCACTGTTTGTGGGGGAGCAATGCAGCGAGTGTGTCCAGAAGCGCCTGCGCTCCGCGGTAGCCACAAACATCGGGGTCCTTACAATGCTGGCACCCTCATCCTGCCTTCCAGCGTCTTCTTTGTTAGAGATGCGTTGGAGAAATGACAGACTGCATGGTTTCACCGTATGTATTGAGGAGGGACGGGCGCGACAGGCGTGTCGACTCCACATCCAACAGGGATCGTCGTTCCTGGTATGACAGTCCCATTTGCGTCACTGCGCGTAGGACCTCCTAACGCCGACTACAAGCGGGAAAGGACGATGCGGTCTCCCTTCACCAACTCTGAGACTCAGCACACTTGGACCCGATGATTCAACAGCCAGGTTTCTGGGTTTCTATGAAGCGACTACTGAAAACTGGGACGGTTATATATTTCGAATTACAAACGTACATGGTGTTTAGGTACTCCGCAGTGCCAACAACCTGGATTCAACTACACACAATCGAAGCTGCAGGGCGCTTGCGCATGAAACGACCGTAAATGCCAAGAGGCTGCAGTCATGTTTGGCGAAGTGGGGCTCCGAAGGCGGCGTGATAGAGAATTGCGCGACACCAAAGGGGCTCTCCCTTGCGAGCGTTCAACAAAGCGTCAAACTGCTGTCAGTCGAAGTCACAAGAACGCTGATGAGTGACGCTGTGCGGCCTAGCGAACAAAAATAGGAATCTCCTGCCAGAGCGCTGAGATTAGAGAGCCGTGGCTGTGAGTATATAAGGCCAATCCACCCTCGACGGGGGCTCCAATATCAAGATGTGTGGACACGACAACTCCGACGCCCGGGCAAGCTCGCCGAATTCGAACACCGCTGGCGGCCCTGGGCTGCTTATCCCCGATCCGACCGAAACGCTGGTCGCACAGAACATACCCGACGGCTACTGGCTCGAAGCTTTCTACTTCCACAAGGACGACAGGTTCCCCGACTTGGTTGGTTATGGGCTCGGCTTTCCCGGCAAGCCCTAGGCCCCCGGCATACTCCATTTGAGGTCCGATCCGCTCAAGGGCACTTTGATGGGCGCAAAAATTGCCTTATAAGGAAGGTGTGATTGCATATCTCGGCCAGTTTTTTCCCAATGGTCATGGAAAGACGCAAATGACATGATCTCGCCAATAGAAGCCCCCTCAAAATAATTATATTTGTGCCAGATCAGCGGTTCTGAAAAAAGTGCCCCAAAATTTGGTCCATTTTGATGGGCGCAGCGGATCGGAGCTTAATCGGAGCTTTCCGGGGGCCTCAAGCCCTCCACCATCACCCACTATGTGAACCCGAAAAACTCCGAGTACGTTCGTTCAACCAGACATCTATCTTCCAGGGCCGAACTCGTCCTCAGCAGTTCACATGGCGGCGCGTGGCGCCCGATTCCTATCCAGACATTGGACTTCCCGGTGTCCATGGCCTTCGCCGACTTCACGGGTGATGGCTTCAACGACAGTGCGTACCCTCCATGTTCTCAAGGGCGCTTCTCTTGCTCATCTTACACTAAGTTGTCATCTGTGATCACTATGGCCCTAGCATGGACGACGTATGATGGCATTGCACTCATTGTTCAACCGTTTTTCACACTTTATTCAGCTTTGGGATGCCGAGTCCAAAGACGGCGGTCGAGTGCAGTATCTGAAGAACCCGGGGGATAGATTCTTGAAGAAAAACTGGCAAGTAAATCACATCGGAAATTCGACCGGGATGCACAGGTATGCTCGCCCTCATCTCCTGCCCCAGACGCACTGACCCAGTCCCAATTCCTCCCCAGACTCAAAGGTGCCGCGAACCACAATAATATCTGCCCTTACTGATACGCGTCCAGTTGGCCACTTCACCACACGCGACCATTTCGAAGTCATGGGCCTTCCCATCATCTCCGCGACGAGTGATCGCACGTCTCCTGCTCCGATCCTCGTCTGGACGCCGGTGTACGAATCCAAGGACGCAGCCCCTATTTCTTGGACTGAGGACATCCCGTTCCCCAACGAGTTTCGGCTGATCCATGAAGTCAAGCCCATCCCTGGCGAGGGAGGCGCTCTGGACACGGCCATCGTCGCCGGCCGCGAGGGCATCGTGCATCTCTACTATGACGAGACTGACTCGGCTTGGAAGCACGTCGTCATTGGCACGGGGCTAGCACAGCAGCCGTGCAACCCTTATTGGGGCTCGGGCACTGTGGATGTTGCTGCTGTGCATGACGATCCTGTCGGGTACATCGCAACCTGCGAGGTGAGTCAGGGTCGCAGCATTTGAGGTCTGTTCTAATATTCCGTCCCCAACTCGTAGGCATTCCACGGGAACACCGTCTCTGTCTATTTGAAGGGGCCTGGAGCTCCCAAGGGCACTGCGTCGCTCTACGACGCGTCCAACTGGAAGCGCGTCCAGATCGACAACTACGGCTCGCTCGATACCAAGACGCACACCGGCACCATACATCATGTATCGTGCACTGACTTCGACGGAACGGGCGTGAGTGGTTTTGCCATTGCGTGCATGGGGGAACGTAAGTCCCTTTCGCAACGCTGTACGCCTCCCCAATGCTAATTCGTGACTGAAAGCGATCGGAAAGCGTGGGTATCTCCGTTCTGACCCGAAGGATCCTGCGACCTGACGAACTGCTGCGCAGTTGAGAACCAGGGCGTGTATATCTACAGGCCGACAGACCTGCGAGAGGGCAAGTTCCACAAGTCCAAGATAACGGACCGCTCCGCGGCTCGGCTTGCTATCGCCGCCTTCAGCGGAAAGACCCCGGTACGATCGCATCCTGACCACTGGATGCTACCTATGTGCTTACGCGAATGTCAGGATGTCGCTTCGATCTCATACTTCGTCCCAAATTACCACACAGGGCCCGTCCCTGCGAGTATCCGTATCAACTCCAACGCGTTCTTCTCTCCGCTCTCCACTGCGGACATCCGTGTCCAGAGACTCGACAAGGAGGTCTTGTTGCTGGTTCCACAGCCAAAAGCCGTCTTCCCGGGCACTTGCACGTCCATGCCCTTGATTACGGTTGCAGGAAGGCGGCTCCATATCGTCGTGCTTCCTCCGAATGGGACGGCAAAATACAGTCCTGAGGACGGCGTAAAGATCATACATGGTGCGTCTGTGGTCTCCCATCATGCTCGCGCACGCGCTCATGGCTGCTGCACAGGCGAGATCCTCATGCGCGACGACAACAGCAAGGTCGTCAAGCGCGGACTGGCGCCAGATCGGCGCACAGCTGCGACAACCCAGATCTGCGCGAGCGACGGGCTCATCAAGGCGGGCGCCGAGGGCGCCGTCTTCATGCGGCTCGAACACCTCGCGGACCACGTGCGGGCCCCTTATCGCACCATGGCGGACCTCCCGATCGCGAACGTCTTCCCCAGCTCCGTCCCGCTCGACGTCCAGGCGTTGCAGTTTCCATTCATCAAGGTCGACCAGCTACCCTGGGCGAGCAACGGTAACTGGGACGGCTTCGAGTTCTACAACATGACCGGATTCCACGTGTACTTCAGCGATGGCGCGATGGACAAAATTTGCCACATCCAGCTCTGGACACTCGGGCTGTACGAAACGGTACGCTCGAGAATCTAGGGTGCTGGAAAGACGTTGACCATGCATTCTCAGGCGCGGTTCCGTGGGTCGCTCGCGCTGTACTGAGTACATGGGAAGACGCTGATGGGTGTTTTTCAGACGTGCACGACACGATTCCGTTCTGCGAGATCCACTGCTGCATCGCCAACGGCGGTGACAGCGCGGGAATGGTGCGTCTACTCGAATCTAGGGACTGGGCCCTTCGTGCTCACCAAGAGCTTCTCAGCGCTGGTTCCCCGACGAGGTATCGCAGGTTGACCCGAAGCTCGAGCTCGATGGAGAGTGGGTCGAAGAACGCACCGACCGCCTCATCTACCCTCCGCTGTACGAACACGGCCCGCTCTGGAAGGTCCAGGAGGGCTACAACGCGAAGCCCAAGCTCCTGCCCAACGGCTGCGCGGACTACCCGTACCATGGCTGGCTTGCGAGCCGGTTTGGAGAGCGCAAGATCCCCGTCGAACCCCCGGTGCTGTCCGCCGAGCAGTCGTACGACGTGTGGCTGGCGTGCGTTGTCCTGCATTCCGGTATGCAGCCGAGCTGACGTCCGTTTGTCTGCAGCTTCGAATTCCCGCTGTCGTCCTTCCAATATTAAGTTGAGAGGGTGAGAGACTTGATCCTTGTAGGGCAGCGGATGTAGGCAGTAAGTAGACAATGAGCAATGCTCCTGACCAGTTAGTGTATGTATGTATTGATGTACGTGGCCAGCGATGGGCGATTTACCCGCACCAAGAGAGTTGCGCAATCTCGCTATTCGCCCGAGGGACACCTTTTCTTCCATCGGTCACTGAATTTCCTTAATTTTGACGAGCCAGTTGCTTTGAGAGAATCAGAGTACCGTCCGAGGGTCAGGCACAGAATAGTGGGCATTGTAACCTTCCAATAACAGCGTACCACCACCAAGGGCACGATATGTGATACATGAATCATTTCCATGGGGACGCACGTGGATGCCTAAGTGACATGGGCGACACAGTGACTACAGAGCGACCAGCCGTTCCGTTTGGACAGCTCCTTTTGGAGCAATGTGAGCCAGCCGGATACCCACGACCTATTCGGCTCCTCTGCAAACGCATCGCCCACGCATATAGTCGTATCCTGGTGCACGATGTGGTCGACGACCTCGAGCACCGAGTGCATCTCCAATCGCCGACGGACATCGTCCGTCTCCAAGATCACCGCCCGCGCGGTAGGACAGTTGAGCGTCTCAAGATGCCAGTTGTTGGGGTCAACGAAGAGGTTGAAGCTGGGCAGCGGGAAGCGCAGCTGGAGTTCCGGGTGGCGTGGGGGATCCGTGTTGAAAGCCTCGCAGACTGAGGCCCAATCTGAGAACGAGAACGAGGCGATGGTGTCGAGCGCATTCGTCTTCGATACGAGGCCGCGCCAGAGGCCGCAGAAGTAGGATCGGGGCTCCTCGATGAAGACGCGGCGCTCCCTCCCCGCGCCGTCGACGAGCAGGACGTCCAGCTGCGCTTGGAGATTTGAAGGCCGAATCCGTGCGGCGCAGGATACTGGAGACCAGGCGGCGGGGAAGATGTTCTTGCCGATGAACGTAGTCGTGCCAGGCGGCGCATCGTGGGCGATGGACACAGTGACGCTGTCCAAGACCGCGCCGCTAAGCACAGGGGCAATGATGCTCCAAATTTCCCCGACAGGCCCTCCAATATGCAGCGTCCGCAGGCGTTCTAGCTTGGTGGACAATGGCTCTGTGGCAAACCTGAAATCGGCGTCGCACACGGGCAGGAAGGTGAAGCGAGAGAGACGGGTGCACGTTTTCAGTATGTCGACGAGCAAGCTTTTCTCATCGACCCAGACTTTCAAGAAGAGCGTTTCTAGCGCGGGGCCGATGACCGTCCTCCAATCATTGGGGATAGCACTGGTGAGCGCGAGGGAGCGCAAGCGCGGTGCAGCCTCCAGGGGCACGACGGGCTGGTGGCCTGCGGACGGCCAACCGGAGAAATGATCCAAGACGATGGAAAGTCTGTCCAATGCGGGCGTCGCAAACGTGAAGAGCCGCGAGAGAGGTTCGTCCCTGGTGATGTCAATGTCTCGCTCTCGCATGCCGAGTTCGATACACAGACGTTTGACAAACGGCATATGCGGTTCGAGATCCTGGTATATTCCAAGGCGGTCCCCAAGATTGATCAGCGGCACAACTGTTTCTTTGCCATCGACGTCGACGACCTTGCGACCAGCGAAGTCCAGCGTGATGTCCATAGGCACGGACATCCTGGGACTGGCGCGCCGGATCACAGTAGTAAGCCTAAGCGCGTCCGCCATAGTCCGGACTGCGAAGCACGACCAGAGGCAGGGGGTGGAGAGTGCCACGTTGCGCCAGGTGCGGCAAACATGAGAAAGCCTAAATTTGTCATGGATAGAATTTCCAGTGGCCAGAATCATGACGGCGCTGAGCTCGTCATAGCCAAGTTCCTTGGGCGGCATGTGGCAAACGACGCGGTGAAAGGCAGAGGGAGAGCAGTGAACGCGGTTTCGGGCTCCGCTTGATCCGCTTTTATCTGATCTGATGGAAACCTAATACATACTTCATGTACAGTACTGTATCCGCGACGAGTAGTAGTATTCATCATACCTCTTTCCCAGAGGGCACCTTTCTCATCACCGGGCCTTATCCACTGCCACGCCAATGCCATCATCGTCCAGCTACAGGAAAAGCCTCAACAACTTTTGTAGTATACGACGCAGCGCTCGGTCTTTGATGGGGTTACGCCATTTGATTCGGAGGTGAGCCAGGTGACCCGAGCTGGACAGAGTGCGTCGAACTTCGGAACATCCAAGGACGTTCAACCGCCGGTGTACCAAAACAGGTGAATTGTGAAGGTCTAGGAAGGCCAATTCAATCCATAGCACACGTAACAAGATATTTTCGACTGGCTGCGGGAGCTACTCACACGACGGCGGCATAAACAGCGCGAGACTCCGATTGAGATCAATTGCCACCAAATGAAGTGGAAATCGCGCCATGAAGAATGTAAGACCTTGATCGATTGAGCATGATAAGTCTTTATCAGCGTTCCTGTGGCAACTGAGGCTAATTGTAACGTCTGCACTGTCATGCCGGGGAAGAACCCCACGCACGAAGGCGTCCGCATATACAATCAGATATGCAAAAAGCTCTTATAACACCGCAGAGGATTCACGCAGAAAGTTAAGTGATTTTTCTGGGTGACAGGTCCTCAACGGAGACTGCGGTTGAGTTGTAAGACATCGACGGGGTAATTGCCACAATACTGACTTACGCCTGTCACGCATAATTAACGCCAACCAAAGGTTCCCTTCATACACCGGTGTCCTTTTGCGATAATAATCAAGCCTATTCGGTGTCGCCGATGCAGACGTGAAAGAGACAGGTCACGTCCTTCGGAGTTTGAACACGCTTTCCTCCTGCCACCACCTGTCTTCTGGGCCCACACGCGACATTTACTTTTCCGCGAGCGCTCCACGTGTCAGCGAAGATTTGAACCGCCTCTTTCTCTGCTCCGGAGCAGGTGGATGTCATCGGGGTCAGAAATAGAAGAATATGGACTTGTCGGTGCGTCAGCCGGGCGCCTCTTGACGCCGCTCTGAGCGCGCTTCCAGAGAGTATCCTTAAAGCTAGGACAGTATCTATTAAGGGGAAACTGGGTTGGGTACGCGCACATTACCTATCCAATATGCCACCCACATCTCATCATGAAACATGCAGCGCTATTATGTGAAGGTTCGTAGGATGCACGCGCGTACGTGCTCGATCCGACGCCATTATGCGCGATTTGATGGTCTCCCAGTGGGTTGGACAACCCGAGGACCAATCGAGGTCAGTCCAAAGCAACCAGCAACCACTCCTTTGCGCTGAGCCCCGTACAGCTGGCTGAACGACTCCGACTTTGGCGAACAAACTTGGATTATAAATCAGTTTTGGGACAACATAGAAGGCGGAACCGGTCAAGAAGAGTATAGCGAAGGGGACGTTGTCTATGCAGCAAAACCCTGGCTAGGTTCGCTTTCCGTCTTGCATCCGATTTACCCACCGTTTGATTGTCTGTAGAGAAACTTCACAGGGCTCGCGGAAAGAAGGCTTCATCCAAGCCGCCTCAGAAGCCAGCGGCGTCGCGCTCCCGAGCGAAATCCGACGACAGCGAGGCAGACGAGCCGTTCTTTCGCGGCAAGCGCCGCTCAGCCAAGTCGCAACGATCAAGTCCGCCACGGAAATCAAAGGTGACGCCCTTGAGACAGCAAAAGCTCGATTTTTCCAAAGCGCGATCGACGTCCAAACCGGTCAAGTCTTCGCCTCCCGTCGCCTCATCGTCCCGTCTAACGCAGACTGGCGATTCCAAAGCCGACCAGTCCGCGATCATCATCAGCTCTAGCAGTGAGGACGAACCTGAGGAGCCGCCCGCGAGACAGTCACGGAATCCCACACGCCTCGGGCCTACAGCCCCCCAGCGCGTCGGTAATGATTTGGATCGGTCTGTTCCAAATGGGTCAAAGGTATCCTCAGAACGGGCGAGGAGGGCTAGCCCTACATTTCCTTTTCCCTCCCGGCGAAAGATTGACTCGACGAACCGTGTCTCGCGCCGAGCCAATGCGAAAGACATCGGCGCAGCCCCGTCTTCCCCGGATTCGCCTCGCTTGACGCGTTCCACTCAGGCTGCAGGTCCCTCGCGCGCGGTGCCCGATGTGTCCCATAAGTCGCCCTCTCCTGCTCCATTTCCGCCGACAATTGCGACTCCATATAACGCCAGCGACGGCGTTCCCCCTCCCGCGGGCGTGGTGGATCTCTGCACGCCGTCTCCGGAACCCCTTCGTAAACAACCACCCCACAGGCCCTCGCCTGTGCTGACGTTTCCGCCGAAGCGCGCCCCCTCGGCCCCCGCGTCCGCCTCGACGAACAAGCGCCAGAATCCGTTTGCGAGCTTTGCGTTCGATCCTGGTGCTCAGACTACTGCCCGTCCCGCGAAGAAACGCCGCCTGGAAGCGAATGATGGCCCTGCTCGCCCGGTCCCTCCTGAGCGTCCTGCCCGTCCCGTCGCTCCGCAGTCATTCCGTGCTCGCGCCGACTTCAAGTCTTCGAGGCCCAGTTCTTCGAAAACTGCGACGGCTCTCGATTTGGCTGAGGACCTGGTCACCGATGCTATGGATGTTGTCGACCTTACCGCGGGAAACGAGCAGATTCCCTTGTCTCCCGGCGGCGGGGACAGCCTATATCCTCGTCTGTCTCCCAGTCCCGGTCCCACGGCCCTCACTGAGCGGCGCCCGTCACACGCAACAACAGGTGGTGACCCCCAACCTCCTCATCCACCGGCCAGCCCGGGTCCTTCAGATTTTGTTCCGAACGGACTTCTCGGTGGCTTCAGCCGTCCATTGAACGGAACTTTCTCTGGGCAACGACGTGGCCTGGATGTATCGGCGCCGCGAACGCCGGTGGTCTCTCACCGTCCTCTGCCTTCTCCGCCTGCACAGAACCAATTTTCTTCCCCCGTCAATCTGTGGTTCTCGCCAGGGGTAGGTACGCTGACCAACTATACGCCTCTACGCCCAAATGGTCTGCTTAGCTCTCCGTCCAACTCTCGGGCGCGCGCTGGGCTTGCTCTCGAGGACCATCTCGGCCAGCCGAGCCCTCCCTCGGGGCTGCAGGCCGCCCCTACGACAACCCACGATGAGCGCACACCCCTCAGACCGAACGGACTGCTCGGTTCTTCATCATCTCCGATCCTGGAAGTCAGCCCAATCCCCAGACGCGCGTCGCCCATCACCAAAGGCATGGACGAGCCCGAAAGCGAAGAGGACGACGTGGATGCTTTCTTCCGTGGACCACGCAGGAAGGCCGGGCAAAGGTACGCGTCCAGCCCGTATCGTTGCTGTGCTGAAGGTCCGTGGGGATGGGTGCAGTGGGAAGAAGAAGCAGATAAGCAAATCTCCATCACTATCACCGTCACCGGAAAGGCACGTTGAACACGAGGCGTGAGTGGATTCTCCCACTGGCAGCAAGGTCCGAGATGCGATTCTATTTGCAGTGCGGGTCCAGAGAGCTATCGGCGCCCCACCCGCCCCGCGCTGGGCAGCGACGAACTGTACGCACAATCTCCCAAGGCGTCGCGGCGCGTACTGACAGCCCGCGCGCGCCAGGGCGATGCCGGCATCGTACCGATCGGAATTCTCCCTCGAGCTCGGGCCTGGCTACGCGCTGCCCGTCCGCCTGCGCGACGTAGTCGCCGGGCAGGAGATAGAGATGCCTCGCAGCGTATTTTTACAGGGCGCGCAGGTCTACGACGCCCGGCACGCCCGCAGGCTCGTCCGCGCGCCGGGCGCAGCGCGCGTTGTGCCTGATCCCCGCACCACATCGCGTCTGGCCGCCTCCAGGCAGCAATGCGAGTGGTTTCTGGAGTTCTGGCGGCGACTGGCGGACGGTGACAAGGCACGTCGGATGTTCGCTCAGAAGCGTGTATGCGGCTCACCCTGACGCGCCTCCAATCCGCAGTTCCTCGTGCTGCCCAAGTCGGGCGACGCGCATCACGCCCTCGTCTTCGCGGCCGCAGACAACAACAGCCTCATGCGCGCGCTGGGTATCCCAGAAAATCTGCGCGTCCACCGCCATTGCGTCGTTGTCGCGATGGTCTCCGCGCCGGACCTGGATAAGCTTGCGCCCTCGGACGAACTGTTTGGATTTACGGGACAATGACCTATTTAGAGCACTCTAATACCTTCAGCCGCCGCATTGCAGATCGCTGGCTCACATCGCACGCACATCTCCAGATCCCAGTGGCCATCTCATTTGTCCCTCTCTCTTCCTTTCGCTAAATGCGCGGCTGCTGTCGGACGGAGGGCGGGCGCGGTCCGCGCGGCTGCTCCCGCGCAGAATTTCCACAGGGACGCTGCCACCTGACGCGCTTTCAGTCGTCCCTGGGACGGCGTTGCCGCGTTTTTCACGTCACGAGCCCGAAGCGGCGCGCAGGGCCCCGCGGCGTTTCCACAAGATATAGAGTGCCTCAGGCTGGCCGGGCTGCTGGCGATAAGGCTCGGCGTGCGCGCTCGACGACTGCATGGCGCCACCGTGACGATGGCTGCCTGCGATCGGCGCCGGCGCGGCGGCTACGCCAGCGGTGCCTGGCGCGCGCCGTGCCCGGGGCCCGGGCGGCCACGCGCGAGAAGCCCGCGGGCCCGCTGCGCTGGACAGAAGCCCGTGCTCCAGCCCACGCACGCGCTGGCGGAGATGCCAGCTCGCCAGATCCAGATACAGTATCGATATGGAAGCGGACGCGGTAGACGGCTCGGAGACTGCTTATTCGGGATTCACGCATGGATGGGGCACGCTCGCATGCCCGGCGCGCGCTGTCGCTGTCAGCGCATTCAGTCGCCGGGCGCTGAAGGCCTGGCTAGCTGCTCGCGCAGACGTGGGCGGGATCGGCGCGCGGCATGGGAACTGGCGGCGGGCCGCAGAGTCGCGGGCTCGCGCTCTCGCGACGTAGTGTTGGGGTTTCCTTGTCTATCTCGGTGTCGGGCGACGAAAGAAAGAAGCAGGCCGCCCTGTCGAATCAGGAGTAGGAGTCTCTCGAAGGCCAGGAGTCAGTTGACCCCGTCCGGGCGCTATCCCAGTTTTGCCGCAGCACGGACGCGGGCGCGGCGCAAACAGATGGCGCAATCGCCAGCTTCGGACGCGCTTCACGAAGAGTCGGACGGCGGCAGCGTCCCGCTCTGAGATTCGGTTGGGCGATACAGTTAACGTTACGGGACGGGACAATAGCCAAACAACGGCCAGATGGGTTCCCGAAGCTGCTGCGGCTGTTTGGCTCCTGCTCCCAAGAGCCAGCCAGGACAAACAGAACTGAGAATCGGTCGCGCCAACGCGTGCATGACGTCCGCACAGCTGTCATCTGCGAGATCCGTGCGTGGGCTCACTCATGACTGCGCTCAGCGCGTCGTCGGGCGGAGCATACTAAGGGGCTAGCTTCGCGCAAACACGGCAACAGGTACATACAGGACGAGTCCGGCCGCCCACTCTAATCCGCTCGCGGGCTATTTTTGCCGCCGCAGCGCTCCCCGTCAGTTGGATGATTCACACGCTTGCTTGGCCAATGTTTGCGCGGGCAAGTTGCGGGGGCTGTGCGGATCGTCGTTCTTGGACTTTTCTGACACAGCATGATCATGAGCCTCCCGCCGAGGATGAACGAGTGCGGTCTGGCCAGAGAAACCGATACTTGATGGAGCCAGGAACGTCAGTGCAAGCGGCTTAGTGGGTGGCGGAAACGGAGCAGCTTGACTCACGTCGGACGTCGGTGTGGCTAGCTCGCGGTGTACGTCAAGGATTGTATATAAATATCATCCACGACTGTCGCCACGGATCCGCCGTTCAGTGCGAAACCTAATCTAGGCGAGGGACTGTTCCTGAGCACGCGCTCCCTCGTTGCATTATGCAGATGCTGAATCGAATGCGCTGAAGCAAGTGGACCACGCTCGCCGGATTGGGCGCGTCTGTTGAACGCTGAATGCGGCGAGTTCGGAGTTGTATCCATTGTCTCTGGGCTCGAGGACAGCCCACCACACAATCATCCGGATTGGGAACGCTCTGCGACGTCTCTCAGGAACGACAGGCTATATTGCCCAGGGCCGGCGCGCCTCGCTTGCCGGAATGTTCAGTCGTTTTCTAGATGCTTTGAGCCGAGTACGTACAGTACATTGCATTTCTCCCGGGAAGGATTCACGCGATCCATTGTGTCGTAAGCTGACAGGGAGCTCCAGGATGGGCGCGACGTCGGTGAGTCAAGCTTCCCACGAAGGGCCAGCCAAGGGCGCACATACATTTAATTGCATTGCGTTCGCACCGGCAACTCAACCGCGACCCTTGGACGCCGGGAGTGTATTGCCAGGCGCAATTCGCGTCTGATGCGGAACTCCCCGGCACCTGGCGGCTGGGGAGATGCTTGACACACGACGCCGGCAACTCTTATGTATTGTAGGAGCCATAGAGTTGTAACTGCATCGGTGCGTGGTTGGAGCTGATAGGACGCATTGGGCCTGTACTGCACTTGTACTGGTCGGCCTGTCGAGCCCGGGAAGACGCGCGACGAGAGCGCGGTATTGTGGCTGAACGCTGTTCTACATGTAAAGGACGCGCAGGGGGCTCAGACCGTGGGGATGAGCACCACTTGCGGCCCCTCAGATTCGATACAGAGCTCGCACGCCTATTCCCACGCCGTCCCCTCTCTCACACGCCCGCGTTTTCCTCGTCCAGCCTCCAGTCGGAGAAACGCATATTGGGCACGCAACCGCGCACAGGACGCTTTGTGCAGGTCACCAGTGGCATTCGTAGCTTCGCTGAACGTTTGTTCAAATCCCAGCCGAAGAGAAGACGCGTCCTGCTGTGCTGTGTTCTGTGTTCAGTCTAGAAAGCGCTGAGATGCCGGCCGGCGTCCAAGTGCTGGGGCCGGCGAATATGGCGCGTCACGCGCGGGGGAGCCTGGGACGACGCAGCAGGCAGGTCGGATTCGGAGTCTGGGGAAATGTCTAGAAGCCGGACTTCCTGTCCTACACACTTGGCGAGAAAACCGAGCGCAGCGTTCCGCGGGAAAAGACGCAACTGAGAGCTCTTGACCATGTGCAGAACGCTGCGCGACGGCCGGGATTTCCCCAGACACGCGTCGGCGGCGTAGCGCAGTGGAAGTCGACGATGGAACCTCAGGCTCGTCAGGATGTCCGCTCGCCCACTTTCGGCACATGCAGGACTGCGAGGCGCGACGTGCCGGACAAGACCTCGTCGATGAGATCTGCTAGTCGTGAGAAAGTGCTGAGATGCCGGCCGGCGTCCAAGAACTGAGTACTGCATTGAGTGCCGGCGAACCTGAGCGCATTCACTCGGGAACCTTTCGTCTGAATCGCTCTTCACGTTGGAGTCGCTCACTGCGGGTTTGCCACGGGAAGGAAGCAAAGTGAGAGACAGAGAGCGTCGCCTGGGCATTCTAGAAACCAATCCACAGGCTGGACGCTGGCGAAGAGCGAGTCTGGCTGCTTTGGGAAGGAGACAAGGAACAGCGACCGCGACCGAGTCCGCGGGCTGCATGCGGGGAATGTTACGACCATAGCACATAGGAAAGCATTGCGCCGGCTCTTGTCTATCTTTGCGCGGGCTCGTCCGGTGTGCTGGCGTACGCGTGAGCGGAGAGCATGTATCGATACATGAATGATGAATCGATGGCGGCGGGAGCACTCCGCCTCGCTGGCGCGGAGCGGGGTGAGAGACCGCGTTGAGTTACAGTGAGAGGCTGGCGGCGCGAGAAGAAGTGCGGGACGTTGCATGGGCCAGTGGCGAAGGCCTCTCACTGCCAGGGGGAATGCGCTGCCAGGTGTGCTGACTGAATGCGGTGATGTCTGAGTCACGGACACACGATGGCGGGGGCAAATATTATCGAGTTGAGTGGCATAAGCAAAGTCAGACTGAGATTGAGAGCACGCTGCGAAAGGGGGACGGGGGAGGGCATGCAGGCACGCGAAGCCCTGGTTGGAGGGGGCGTGCACACGCTCTTGGAAACTTGGAGACAGGTAAGCAATCCGGAGATGTGCGGCGGGAGCAGTCGGGCGACGTGTCCAGCGCGTGGAGGTCAGGCGGAACGAGGCGGGGCGGGGCGGGGCGCCTGGGAAGCCTGAGGCCGGGAAGGGAGACCAGTAGAAGTTGGAACACTCAGTGGAAGCAAGGAGGCAAATATAGGAGAGCGTCGGCGTCGCCCGGCGGGCTCGGACTCAGGCTGGGTTCCCCTCCCCCTTTCACCCGCACGCCGTCGTGTTCCGTGTTCTTCCTCCTCCTGCTGCAACAACAGCTGCTGCGTTTTTGGGGTGCCCTCCACGAGGAAACTGGGGCATGAATTATTCGGTGCCGAGCAACGCCCCGCCGCCGTTCACCGCGTCGCCCGGCGGCAGCGGGATGCTGGCGGCGTACCCGACCGACTATCAGTTCCCGCCAACGCCTGCCGCGCACGCCCAGATCGACGTCGAGGGCGATATCGGAAGGTGCGTTAACGGCGTTATCGCGCGTGAGTCCGTGCTGCTGCTGACCACCGCCGGCGCCGTCGGTAGCATCGAGCGCAGCATCCGGTTCGCGCGGCACTCGCTGCAGCAGCACAAGGTCGGCGAGTGCCGCCGGTCGCTGCTCGAGGCGCAGGCGCAGCTGGCGCAGGTGCTCGCTGTGCTGCCCGTCTCGCCGCCGGCCCACCACGCCCACGCGCCCCCTGTCGCTGGCCCCTCGCGGCTGTCCGGGAGCGGCGACGACGGCGCTCGTTATGGCGGGACGAAGCGGCGGGTGGACGACCTGCAGCCCGGGCAGCGCGTGGAGAAGGCGCTCAAGTTCAACGGCTACGCGCCGCCCGACGGCCACCTGCACTCCGCCTTCGCCGACGCCGCGCCCGCCGACATCAAGCTCACGCTGCCCGGCTCGTCCGTACAGAGCTACCCGGACCCCGTGCCCCCCTACGCCGACTCGCCCGACGTCGCCATGTACGCCGAGCAGCAGCCGCAGTTCGCCGGCGCGTTCGCCCAGACGCCGCCGTTCGCACAGCAGGGGCCAGGGAGTGTACAGACGTCGCCGTCGTTCGCGCAGGCCATGGCCCACATGCCTATCTTTGCCCCGCCGTCGCAGCCGCCGCCGGCCCCAGCGAGCAGCGTCGACTCGCAATCGCCCGTCGACACAAAGCCCACGCCGCCTGCACCGTCTGAGCCAGCATCCTCTCCTCCAGCATCGACGACGACGACGACGACTGCAACGGCGGGAACGGCAACGGGCACACTCAACCCCAACGACCTGCCACCCGACTTGCGGCTCGCGATCGACGAGATCTTCTTTTCCTTCGTCGACGGCGTGTGTTCGAACCGTGCGTGTGCCACCTTTTTGCCAGCTGATGCTCACACGACCACGGGCAGTGGACGCAACCGACCCCAAGGGCGAGGCGATCCACCAGACGCTCATGGCGAAAAAGATGCAGCGGCTCGACGAGAGCCCCGACTACCGCCCGTTCCGCTTCCGCATCCAGGCCTTCACCAACGGCTTCCTCGACCTCGTGCGTACTCGTTCCGCTGGCGTCGTAGTCATTGCCAATGCTCATGCATTCTTTCTTCTCGCTACATCATATGTCTTGTTCTCATTCCCGTTCGTGATGATGCCCGCATGCGCGCTTCTTCCGCCGCGCGACACACACACGCACTCACTTATCGATGGGCTGCTACGTGCTTATCACTGCGTGCGACGGCCGGTGTCCGACGCGCCCGGTCCGCCGTCCGCACGTGCGGTGCTTCCTGGCTCGGGCTGTCCGTGCCTTTTTGAATTTTTCTCTCTACCCCTCGTCCTCGCTCCCATTTCTCGCTCTCGCTCGCGTTCGACGCCATGCCCTTATCGACGCCGGGCCCGGGAAACCCGCCCACGTGCGCGATGACGCCTTCTCCTTCTCCGCCGCGCGGGCCCGCTCCGCCAATCCCGACGCGGCGCTTGCATTGCTTTCGTCGTATCGTATCCGGGATCTTTTCCTACTTACCCTCTGCGTCTGCCTCCGTCTCTCCCGCATTCGAACTTTCCCCGCTGCCCCTGTGCACTTCCGCCCTACACTGGACGCGGCGGACGCGGTTCATGCCCGCGCGGGTTCTGCCCCTATTCCCTGACGCGTTTCTTTCTGCGCGCCCGATCTCGCGCTCGCTTTCGGGCCTCGTGTTCGCGTCCCCCTTTGTGGCGCGCCCGAACGCGTCTGGCTCCCCTTTCTTTGGCTGTGCCTTTCCTTTCTCCCGCGCGCTCTTGTTCGTGCGACGGGGTCATGTGTCGTTTTATCTTATTCCCGATCGCGTCTTCGCCCGGTCCCGCATAACGTCCGCCGCCGCCCGACGGCGTAATCGTTTATTCTTTCTATTTCGTTTTTGTCGTCTTGGCTGCTTTTGGAAATCGTCTTTCCCTGAATTTCTTTTCGTTCTTTCTCCCGATCCCGTCTTCTTTTTCCCTGCTGTCTTCTTTCTTTTTTGTTTCCGCCCCGCCCGGGTGCATGTATGCCCTTCTCGCATATCCCCGCGACGCGCCAAACGGCCCCTGTCCTATCTTTTTCGTTTTCCTTTTCTTTTCGCGGCCTCGTGTTCGCAACGCGCGCGCATGCTTCGCCGACGACCCTTACCTTTGCACCTGACTCGACTCGACCTTCCCCCGCGCACACAATAGCTTGCGAAGCGCGGATACCCGGAGGACAAGCTGCCCACGAAGAAGGTGCGTTTTTGGGATGATATGTGGAGGGGATGGGGATGGGTGCTGATGTGGGTGTTGGGTGTAGGTCCGGCATTATTTGTGGACGCATCCGTATATCTCGCGGTATAATGAGGAGGGGAAGAAGGTGCGTTTTTTTGCGTGCGTGTTGGGGTGTGCATGCATTCGCTGATTATGCTTTTGTCGCTATCTCGCTCGCTCGCTCCGATTCACTCGCCCACTCAATTACTCAACGGGTCGCTCGGCTCGGACACCCCTCTCCCCGCTCACTCCGTTCGCGCGCACACGCACACAGACCAAGTCGAAGGGCAACCACATCTGGTCGGTAGAAGCGCGGCGCGTGCAGTCGCACGAGACGCGCGCGCCGAGCGAGCCCGGCGGCGGCGTGTGGACGTTCCGCAAGTTCGAGCGGCGCATCGCGGGCGCGCCGCCGGGCGTGGCGTACGCCGGCGTGCGGTGGGCGTGGGCGCCGCGCGTGTGGGACCCGCAGGCGCCGCGCGTCGGCGGCGAGGTCGCGTGGAGCAGCCCGCCCGATGGTCTGCCGGCTTGGCTCAAGTGGAAGGGCGGCGAGCTTGCGGGTGTGCCGCGCGATGGGGATGTGGGGGGCGAGGTTGTTGTTAGGGCGCATGTGAGTGGCTTTTTTCTTCACTCTTTGCTCTCTTTCGGTGGATTTTTTGCTTGCTTTTCTCTCTTCGTTCAATTTGCTTCGACGACCTCTCCGCTCTCTTTTTGCCCCTCCCGCTCCGCCACCCGCCGTGCCGTCCGTTTGTTCCGAGCGCGTGCTGACTGGTTTTCGATTCTCTCCCTTCCCTCTGCGCTCGGTGGGACAGTTCGTGCACGACGGCAAGGACGTCAACCTGGAGCACAAGTTCACGCTCCAGGTCGCGCCGATGGGCGCGGACGTCGGCGGGAGCCCGACTGGCGCGCGCCCGCGCCGGCCGACGCTCGACAATGCGCGGCGCATCCTCAGCGAACCTGCTGTCGCGAGCCGGAGAACGGTCAGGTGCGCTTTCTGCTATTAGCTGCGCGGTGACAGCGGTTTGTTGACTGTCTCTCCTCCTTTTTCTGTGCGGTGTGGCGTATCTAGGCGCGCGTCCATAGCGGAGATCCCGAGCACGCCTAGCGGCGTGGACCAGGTGACGCAAGTCGTCGCGGCGACGGCCAAGCGCGTCTCGCTGGCACAGCGCACGACTAACAACCCTGGCGCGCTCGCGGCGCTCGCCAAGCAGGAGCAGGTGCTCCTCGCCGCCGCGGCGCCTGCGGCCAGCGCGAACCTCGTGCAGGCCGCCCAGGAGGTCGTCCTGGCTGCCGCGCACCACCTCCAGGCGGAGAAACCGCCGGGCGAGGGCGTTATGGTCAACGAGGTGATCCTCGCGACGCAGGCGGCCGTCGCCCAGGCCGTGCTGCTCAGCCCGGAGCGCGCGAGCGACGTCGACGTGATGCGCACCGCCGGCGCGCTGCAGCACCAAGTGCCGGCTGGCTCGTTCGGCGTCGCCGTCGCGATGCCGCCGAATGCGATCAACGGGCTCGGCGTGCCGGTAACGATGAGCATGGGCCCGATGCCGCCGCCCGCGCCGATACCCAGCATGCCGCCGCCGCTGCCGCCCGACGGGCTGCTCGGGATGGACATGGTTGTCGCGCCGGACCCCAGCATGATGCTCCCGCCGCCGCTGCCGCCGCCACCGCAGCCGGGCGACTACGTCGTGCAGCACTCGCCGACGGAGTATACCGTGCAGCAGTCGCCGACGATGGCGCCCGGCGAATACCCGCAGCAGTTGGCCATGGCGCCGATGCACCGCCATTTGCACGGGCCGTTGATGTAAGGCGGCTTGCTCGACGCGAGAGTCTGCCGGCGCTCGACGTTCCTGCGTATCGGTCTCGCTTCCTCCCTCGACCGCCCGCCCCGTACCGGCCTCCCTCGCTTGTACGCCCGCGGCTTCACTGGCGACCGGTCGTGCCCGCTTCCCCTAGTGGGATAGGCATGTATTCCCGCGTCGCCCGTGAAGCCGGCCCTCCACGCCGTCCTCTTGCTGCTGCTCTCGCTCGCGCTATGCTCTCCACCATTAACACACGAACTTGCATGTCCATTTGTCTGTCTGTCCGTCCGCCCCTCTGTCGATTTGTCTGTCCATCCCCCTCCCCCTCCCACCCCGTTTCTTCCTCGCATCCTGTCTCTCCTCCCTTGGGCTTTTGGTGTCGGGCTTCTCACTCTGTCTGTCTGTTTATGCAGCTCCCACTCCGGACTCTGTCTGTCGATCTCAAAACGGCATCCCTCCTCGTCGTCGTGTCTTGCCCCTCAGTCCCTGCCGCGCTCGCTAAAATCTTGCCGGACCGTGTAGCCATGTGTACCTATCGCCGTGTACTGTTACCACCACGCCACCCCATCCCATCCCCTCTGATGTACAAACGCCTGCGCACGCCGAGGACGGCGGCCGAACCTCTCCCCACGTTTTTTTGTCAATGTCGATGTTGAATGGAATGTTATAGACTTTTTCGCTTTGTCGTTACTTCACCCCGGGCGGACACCAGGTGCCAGCTGATTCCGCGGCCATTATGTCTTTCCATACGTTGATTCAACCTATTTCAATCAGATCAGATAAAGCGGATGGCATCGAGCGGAGCCCGAACCCGCGTTTCCGGCTCTCCCTCCGCCTATCATCTCGCGGGTTTTGCCACATGCCGCCTGCGGAACTTGGCTATGACGAGCTCAGCGCCGTTATGATATTGGCCTCTGGCAACTCAATCGATGACAAGTTCAGGCTCTCGCAGGTCTGCCACACCTGGCGCGACGTGGCACTCTCCACCCCCTGCCTCTGGTCGTGCTTCGCAGTCCGGACTATGGCGGACGCGCTTAGGCTTACTACTGTGATACGGCGCGCCAGCCCTAGGATATCCGTGCCTATGGACATCACGCTGGACTTCGCTGGTCGCCAGGTCGTCGACGTCGATGGCAAAGAAACAGTTGTGCCGGTGATCACCCTCGATGACCGCCTTGGCATCTACCAGGACCTCGAACCGCATATGCCGTATGTCAAACAGCTGTGCATCGAACTCGGCGTGCGAGAGCGAGACATGGAGCTTACCGCGGACGAACCCCTCTCGCGGCTATTCACGTTTGCGACGCCCGCGCTGGAGAGGCTCTCCATAGTCTTGGATAATTTCTCCGGTCGACCGTCTGCGGGGCACCAGGCCGTCGTGCCCCTGGAGGCTGCACCGCGCTTGCGCTCCCTCGCGCTCACCGGTGCTATCCCCGAGGATTGGAAGACGGCCATCGGCCCCGCGCTGGAAACGCTTTTCTTGAAAATCTGGGTCGAGGAGGAAAGCTTGCTTGTCGATATCCTGCGAACTTGCCCCCGTCTCACTCGCTTCACCTTCCTGCCCGTGTGCGACGCCGATTTCAGGTTTGCCACCCAGCCATTGACCACCAAGCTAGAATGCCTGCGTGAGCTGCATATTGGAGGACCTATTGCGGACATTTGGAAGACGATTTCTCCTGCGCTCTGCCACGCAGTCTTGGAGAGCGTCACTGTGTCCATCGGCCAGGACGCACTGCCTGGCACGACTGCGTTTGTCGGCGAGAATATCTTCCCCGCCGCCTGGTCCCCGGTATCCTGCGCCGTGCGGACTCGGCCTTCCCATCTCCACGCGCAGCAGGACGTCCGGCTCGTCGACGGCGCGGGGAGAGAGCGCCGCATCTACATCAAGGAGCCGCGATCCTGCTTCAGCGACCTCTGGCGCGGCCTCGTGCTGAAAACCAATGCGCTCGACACCATCACTTCGTTCGCCTTCTCCGATTGGGACGGAATTTGCGACGCGTTCCGCACGGATGCCCTGCGCCACCCGCAGCTCCAGCTGCGCTTCCCGCTGCCCACCTTCAACCTCTTCCTTGACCCCAGGCACTGGCGTCTTGAGAAGCTCAACTGCCCGACCGCGCGGGCGGTGATCTTGGAGGTGGACGATGTCCGCCGGCGATTGGATCTGCATATGGTGCTCGAGGTCGTTGAACACATCGTGCACCAGAATACGACTCTGTGTGTGGGCGATGCGTTCGCGGAGGAGCCGAATAGGTCGTGGGTGTCCGGCTGGCTGACAAAGCTCCAATCAGAGCTGTCCCGACGAAACGGCTGGTCGCTCTGTAGTCACTGTGCTGCTCATATTTAGGCCTCCTTGTACGTGCTGGAGGAAAGGCTTCATGTACTATGTACTGGACCGTGTCATTCGTAGATGAATTATCTTGGAAATGTCACAAGGTGATAGATTCTCGACCTATGCTCTGGCAACATTCCAGGGCCACTGCAGGACCGTGTAACCATGTGTACCGGCATCCGTGTGCTGTTGCCGCCACTATAAACCTTCATGCACAAACGCTTGCGCACGGCGGCCGAACTCCTCCCTCGTTTATTGTCGACTCTGTCGAGGTTGAACCTGTATTTGTCGCCCATTCGGTTTCTGGGAGGTGCTCGGCGCTGTGGGGTCTGACCCCCGCTCATTTTTGGTTGTGCATGGCACTCCGCGCGAGCGCCTATGATGTTTGCATTTGTTGGTCCGCGCTTGCTTGCGTGACAGATTGGGCGCTCCGAGGTCTTGCCGTGTTCGTGTTCGCCATTGTTCCTGCTCCCGGTGCAACACGAGGATGCGGTGCATCTTGTGGCTACCGGGTATATAAAGGCGCCATCCCTTGCATTGCGCGGAGCTACTTGCATCATGTCCCGCCATCTTCCGCCGTCGTGTGTTGCGCGCCAGCTTTCGGCGAATGAGGCCATCGTTGCGCGCATTCTGAGGCCACTGCTGGACGTCCCCAACGATCGCTTCGAGTCTATGTCTCTTGCGACGTTCGGCCAGCGTCACAAGGAGGCCCGTCGGTCGCGTGGCTATGCGTGGCTGCCCTGGACGCTCCTGCTCGTAGGCCCCGCATGGAGGCGCGCTGGGGAGAAGCTGTTGTACGAGACGGTGGTGATACGGTCTCCGGGACAGGCGGACGCGCTGTTCCTTGCGTTCCGCGCGAATCCGGTGCTCTCGGGCTACGTCAGGCGGCTGCGGCTCGAGGGCGAGTACGCGGCGATCGGCGCGGGCGTCATCCAGGCTGTCGCTCACACGCTCGAGGACATATGGCTCAATGCCAACGATCCAGATAATACATGGGATTTCGACGAGATGGGGCAGCCATCGCAGAGCGTCGCGCTCGTGTGGGCGAATCCGAGGCGGCTGTATGTCTACGGCAAGCCGTCGATCATAAGAAGGTCAGACGAGGCTTCGTTTGGCCCTGATGGGACAAAAGAGTTCAGAGCACGCACGCAAGCCGCTTATGGGGGAATCATCTCGGCGATAGCACTGGGGGTGTGGACCAAACTGGTGAGTTCCGCGAGCCTGACCCGCTATGAAGTGTGTTAACTTGCAGATTTGATAGCAGTGCGTTACCCATTTCTTTTGGTTGTCAATATCCGCCGAGGACAACGTGCCCATTACGCCGGAAACCGTCCATCAAAGCTGCGGTCCTCTTGTCAGAGCCCTATCTTCCCTCCCCTCCCTGGAGATTCTCGTCGTACCGAGCGACTGTGACACTCCGTCGGCATTGGTGCTAGGATACCTTGCAAAGTCCTGTCGTATTCGAAAGGTCACTGTTCAGAGTCCCAGGATTTCCCAGGATCTCGCTGGCCAGTTGAGGGCTGCGCTTCCATACTACACCATGCTTGAGTGAGCTAATGGTATTTCATTTGGGGATAGGTGCCTTTCTGACTGCTAGCAGGATCACATGCGGAGACCTGGATTCACTCGTATTTCGCAAGAAATTTCCCAAAGAGATTCTGCGCATGATTATTCTGCTGGCGATGGAGCGGACGGTCGACGAGAACGATGATAGCCATCCTGACTTCTTGTATGACGGCAGACGATCCTTGGAACTAATGCGAGTGTCTAAGGAGTTCTACGTACGTTTCTCAGCCTGGAAGCCATTGAGTGGGTGACATACACATGTACAGGCTCTCATAGTGCGGGAGCTCCCACGAGTGCTCTACTTCCAAAGCCCGCAGAGGTTGATGGCATTTCAGAGCTACCTTGCAGCCGCTGGTGAGACGGCAGGTCCTCTAATCGTCTCCCTCACGGTCAAGTATCCCTTCTCGTCCCTCCCTCCGGGAGGTCGGACCCTCCTGGATTACTCTCTGCTGATCTTTGGGATCCTACGCGTAGCCCCCAACCTACGAAGGTTCTCCGCGCTTTTTGGTGATACGGAGGACATTGGCGCATGCCCAGGCCTCGAGCTGACGCCTTGTATGCTCGACGAGCTTTCGAGACTGCCTCACGTGGAAGAACTTTCAGGGGTCTCCATTGGTATGTACGGCCACGAGCGCCGGAATCAGGTCATTTCCCCTGGGACATTCGCCAAATTTGCCCGTCTCCGCGTTTTGCGAGTCAAAACGTGGTACGGGGATATCGGTGGCGGCAGATCGGCACGTCAAGCTGCCTTCCCGGCATTAGAGGAACTTGTCATCCAGGACCCAGCTCATCCGCATATCTGGCTGATGCTAGCAAACATGCCGTTCGTTGCTCACGACCGTTCCGACCGCAAGCGCTGACGCATCATTCGTTAGTTTCCCCGCATTACGCCATTTAGAGGTTGGAACGATCGATAGCGACAGCTTTGCGATCATTTGGTACTTCATTCAAGCAGTTCATGGCGCCAAGTTGAAGACCTTCGGCGTGGGTTACATCAAGCAGGATATGGACAAGGATGAGGAACTGTCCCGCTGGGTGCCCAATATCGACACAGTCGTATTTCGTGAGGTGCAGTACCATGTTCGACGGTCGCATGTGCGCGGATCAACTGACACACTCAGTGCCCGCCTGATCACCTCGTCCTTGCGCACGACAAGGCGACGAGGATAGTGATCCGCAACTGCATGAGAACCCACCTCTCACCTTATTCGGACATGTATGATCGACCGCGTTGTCTCGCTTCGGCTTGCCAGGGTCGTTGGCGGGAACTCATCTGTGAACTCGTCGGGGAGGCTTTCCCCTGCCTTCGCGAAGTCATCGTGGACCACATCAAAAGCTGGTCCTCCGAAGGAGAAGATTCTTTGTTGGTCATATTGTCCCATCCGCGTAGCCTGCGTCGTTAACGGACACTGCAGGTGGATCGACCTTGCGAAGACCCTTCACGCCAAGAAAGTTTTGCTATTGGACCGAAATGGTGACGCATGGGTCCCTCGTATTCAGCGACGTCTTGATCGGCTTCCGAGAGGTGTACTATAGTAGTTTGAATGATTTTGGCTCTACTACGCAACTCTGACTCGCACACGAGGTCTCAATGAGGGCCTGAGGGACCTCGACACGGACATCCTCGGTCACGGAGATGGTATATCGTCTCCTTCAGACGCCAGTGAGCCAGAGTCCCCCCCCCCCCTCCCCCTGGGCCGTGGGAGCTGCGAACGCAGTGTTCAAACATGGACGATTGCGCCATCGTCGGTACATGAGGAACCGGCCGACGTGTATCGCCTAAGCGCTTCGATGCTACACCTGACACTTCCCTAAACACGGACACGGAAACAGCCAAATAACAGTAGACGGGGAACTGGTAGAACTCTGGCTAACCTTCGGATCGGCGAATGAAGCTCGAGCTAAAGCTATCAAGACCGGATCGGGTAAATCGCAGGGCATCTCCCACTATACCCGGCCACGAGACCTCTGGGAGCGCAAATAGAACAAGGGCCGATGTTATTCTACATAGATTGATAAGCGTAAAATCAGAAAAAGTACACTGGCAGGGTTCGTCTAGGCAACAGTCTCCCCGGAGATGACCTGAAGACGACGACACTCAGGGTCAGACTCGGAGACGGGGAGAAAGCAGGAGAACGTGTACTTGCCTCCTTGCCCGTCTTCTTGATACGTTCCAGCACGGTGTCGTAGGGCAACCCGGTGTTCACGACAACCTCCTGCTTCTCGAGGCTCACATCGAAGCTGTCGACGCCTGAGGGAGCAACCAGGTCAGCACTGCTCGCTATAAAGACGGTCAATATTACCCTCCGTCTTCTGCAGAGCACGCGTCACGGCGCCGGAGCAACCGCCGCAGGTCATCTTGACGTTGAACTTGTAGGTGTGCGCCTGCAGCGCGCGGGCGAGTATCGGCATCAGCTGAGCGTTCCATACTAGCCAGCAGTTCGTAGCGCACCGACATAGTACGGTCCTTGTGTAGTAGTAAGAGGAAGAGAGTGATGTGGCTGACACCGCCAATCGCCCGAGCTTTATCAGTCCCGATAGACGCCCAAGGCTTGAAGGCAGTGCTGGCCTGCATAGCACTGTTACAATTACAAAGCTCGTTGCTGACAAACATCGGTTGGAACAAAGACGTGGATTCGATGATTCAATGCGGTTCTATAGTGGTAAAATGGCTCTACGGTGGGTTTACGGACAATGGGAGAGTTTATTGTGCTGGTTGCAACTGTTCGGTGTATGTAGCTGGGTGGGACCGGGAAATCGAGAGGCTGTACTGAGGGCTATACTAAGCGGTAGAGTGGCAGTTGGGCGTAGAAGTCGGGCTCGGGGCGTCGGACTCGGCGAGGCCATCTTCAGCGCGCTTCTGAGCTTTTGCCGCACGCTTGGCAGCTGCACGCTTCGCACGCTTCCGCTGGTGTGCGAGCTTCGCGGCTATAATGTCGGAATGGCGCGGCGCACACGCATGCTGGGACCAGATCAGCCAAGGGGAAGGGCCGAGTTAGCGAGACAGACCCACATTGCAATTCTCGCGATGCTCGTCCTTCCAGGGGAGCGCTTGAATCTTGCAGTCGTAGCCGTGCCTGCAAGCCATCACCGTCAGACCCTCGCAGTCAGCATGACAGGTGACGAACCAGCAGTCGGGCTTCCGCGAGGGATCATCCAGGCGAGAATGCTTCTCCACGAGCCACCACGCCCATAGCCGATCGCGGATGAGGCGACCGAGGCAGGGTCCGCAGAGGAGCGAATCCTCGGTGAGATGGGCGTCCTCGAACTTGTGGCCGCGCGAGACGATCGCTTCGGCGTCTTGAAGACGGAAGAGCTCTCCGACAAGTCCCGAGACCGACGGAATCTGCGGCTCTGCACTGCGAAGTTTTAGACACAAAAGTCCGCAAATGGGAAGACATACTGTTGCTCGCAGTGCTCGCCCGCCGACAGCGACAACTGCCGCGTCGCAAGGTGCTCGATGAAAGCAGACATCTCGTACGTGTTGGAGTGCAATCCCGGGGCAAAGAGTTTGGAAGAGATGGTTCGGAGGGGAAGCGGGAGATGCGACCAGTCTAGAAGATGCGTGAGTAGCAGATTCCCCCGAGGGAGTAGCGCAGATGCAACGAACTTTCATAATTCCAGAAAGGATACCTCCCTGAGATGCCGCATCTCTCGCCTACAAATCTGTTAGAGTCTCCTTCGCGCGAGACCGTGCTGGACAGACGCACATATCTCCGAGGGTCCATCGAAGTAGAGAATGCCGTGCGTGAACGGCGATATTGCCTTCTGCGTCGTGAGGAGGTGTGGCGCCTCTGCGGCGTCGAGGATCTGCTGAAGCGCGTGCGAGTGGAAGTCCGTGACCTTTCGAGCGTCGAGGAGAGCCTGCCGGTAGCGCGGCGATTCGATGACGCCGAGGATCCCAGCGGGGCCGAGCCCCAGCGCAACACATCCTGCGAGCCAGTCCGGGTTAAGGCCCGGGAAGACAGCTACAGGTTTCAGAGTCCATTCAGCCAGGCGCATTGCGGGCATTGAAAGCTACGCACGCGTCGGATGGGTGGCCGAATCGGCATCGCAGAGCCAGGCGAGCCAGCGCCAGACAGAGCAGAATGCCGAAGCCTCCTCGCTAGAAAGAGATTCGAGGAAGACCTTCATTGGTGTGGATATCGAATTCGGGGAGGAAAGCGTGGACGTTTCGATTTCGTCGAAGTCGCGAGCCGAGAGAAATGATGAGAGCCAGACGTTGTGGAGCGCCATCCGAAAGACGGAGCCCTCTGCAGACGTGAGAACTGTCACGCCTTGGCACCGGCGGTCCTTGAACCTGTGTACGCGATTAGGGGGTCGGAATGTGCACGTGCGACACGAGAAAGATCGACGCTGCAACTCACATGCAAGAGTAATAGACTTCTAGTCGATGACATACTTCCGCACGCTGATGGAGCGCGCGGCAATATCTTGCAGAAATCGCGCTTTCGAAGGAGTCGCCGGGACCGAGCGCGCAAAGCGCAGCAGAGATGGAGGTGCTTTCGTCTATCTGCGAGAGTGTTTCCTCAATGCGAATCGCGCGTAGGACTGCAGAAGCAATGTGAATTGAACCGAAAACGTTCAAAGCTACAGCGCGAAGGATTGTGCGTGGCGTGCTGGCGAAAATGGCATAGACCGTCTTGCATGAAAGCACGATTGCGATGAGGTTCTCGAACGTGGGCATTGCGCAGAGTACGGAGCGTATCACGTCGTCGGGGAGGCCCAAAAGATCCATGTGAGATGTTCGGTGTGATAGGGGTCGGTACGGCAGTGTGCGGTGTGCAAGGGGCGGGCTTCACCCGGAATGAGCCGCGGCGGAGGTAAGAAGCCATCGGACTTTGAAACGCGTTGTTGTTCGACAGATTTTGATCGAACAGTCACGCAAGTCACGTGCTCTCAGAATGAGACGAATTCGAATCATATGAAGCCTTAGAAGCCCTCATAAATATTTATGACCGGGAGGAGTGCGTTTGACGACCGAGGGATCTGGTAGAGCCACCAGTGCCTGACTAGCAATCACCAGTTTTTATCGGGTGTAGTTAGTGTGTTTGAGCGCTCAGTTGTGTGGAGCGGGGACCTGGACCCCCTTGGGTTCTGTCGCGGAGCTGTTTACGGTGGGTGCAATTGTCAAGCGCATGCGGGTCCTGGCTTCTGCCGGTGCTTATCGGTATCAAGCCGGCACCGATTGATGCAAACGGCGATGATGGATTGACCGCTCCGCCAGCTTGACTTTCGTTTCCCACTTCTACCATGGCTCCGTCCTCGGTGCATTCACGTCGTAGCGGCGAAGAGGTCAAAAAGCTCGACGAGAAGAGCAATGCGACAGTTGCTGTCGTTGACTCGGAGTCGCTGCTGAGCGAAGACGCGTATCTCGAGCAACTGGGATACAAGTCCGAGTTCAAGCGCGACTTCACCTTCCTTGGCCTCTTTTCGCTAGTGTCGAGCGAGCTGGCTGTCCTTCCCGGCGTCGCTGGCACCATATGGCGCGTTGATATGCGCTGCGCGCGCGACATCGCTCGCTAAATTTTCTCAGGTACACGCTGGGCTACTTTGGTCTCGTGGGCATGACCTGGGGGTGGCTGGTCGGCTGGGTCATGGGCCAGGTACGTATAGAAGCCAATATCGCGGACGAAGACTGATTACATGCCCAGTTTTTGGTCTATTCGTTGGCTGAACTTTCGTCTGCTTATCCGACGTCTGGTGGCCTTTATTATTGGTACGCTCGGCTATCGAAAGGTTCTTTCGGTCTCTGAGATAACGCAAAGGACCTACATGACTGCGCCGCCCAAGTGGAAGATGTCCTGGTGCTACTTGTGTGCCTGGTCAATGGTCATCTCCACGCCGCTCGCCTGCTGCTCCATTACATTCTCGGTCCGAGTTTTTCTACTTGTCAAGGGCCGGCGGTGAACCTCATTTCAGGCAGCACAATTGCTCATGTCGACTGTCGCCCTGGCAAACCCAGGTTACTCGCTGCAGGCATGGCACACCTATCTCGGTACGCCTACTGGGACACGCACATGTCAGCCCCGCTTGACATGCCTGTGACAGTGTACCTGGCGATGATGTTTGTGTCGTACCTCATCATCTGCATGCCCACGAAGTATGTGAGCTACTTCAACATCTGGGCCACAGCGGTTGGCACAGTTGTGCTCGTCGTCACAACCATCTGGCTGCCGATTGCAGCCCCGGAGCTCAATTCGGCCAAGGCAATCTTCACCGATGTTCGCACTTCTCCACTTGCTTTACGCGGTCTTATTTGGGATGACAGACGAGCTACAACGGCACCGGCTGGCCGAAGGGCTGGGCGTTCTGCATGACATTCCTGTCTGCAACATGGACGCTGTCCGGCTACGACGTTGCCGCCCACGTCGCGGAGGAAACATCGAACGCTTCCCGGACTGTCCCTCGCGCAATGGTCTGGTCTACGTGGAGCAGCGGCGCGCTCGGTTTCTTGTACCTGATCTCGCTGGCACTGTGCTCTGTGGACGTGGAAGCGCTCATGGCGGACGACGTCGACCAACCGCTCGGCAAGCTCTTCACCGACGTACTTGGTCAACACGCGGGCGTCGCGCTCCTGGCCATCAACTTCATCTGCCAGTTCGCGTGCGGCGTCGCCTTCGTACGTCATCCACTCCTGCCTGAACACGCACTCACTCGCGCAGTTTGTCGCCGCATCGCGCATCTTCTTCGCCTACGCGCGCGACAAGGCGCTCCCTGGGCACGCCTGGCTCGCGCGCGTCAGCCCGCGCACGCAGACGCCCAACAACGCATCGTTTGCGGTCTTTGTCATCTCGTCCGCCTTCGGCGCCATCTCCATCGGGTCCGACACCGCGTTCGAAGCGTTCTTCTCTGGCTCTACGCTTGCAGGGCAAATCTCGTACATCCTCCCCGTTCTGGGACGCTGCGTGTACGAAGATAACAAAGACTACCGCCCGGGGCCGTACAACCTCGGCAAGTGGAGCAAGACGATTAGATGGTGTGCTGTCGCATGGAACGCGTTCATCATGCCACTCGTCAGCTTGTAAGCTCGATACCTATCCGTCCCTGCGCCGCTCACGCTCGACAGCCCGGACTATCCCGGTCCCACGCCAGAAGACATGAACTGGGCGGTTGTGATCTATGTGTATGTCTGCTGTGCCTCCCGTCAAGCCTACCATTCTGACAGTGCACGGCACAGCCCCTTCCAGATCATCGCCGTCTTCTACTGGTACTTCTGGGGCTACAAAACATTCAAGGGCCCGTGCCCGAACCTCGCGCCGTCCTCCAGCACGGAGGCCATCATCGACCACGTCCGCGCGGAGGTCGCGGCGGAGGAGAAGCCGCAATGACACGCGGCATGCAGCGCCGATATTTATGGACTCGAATCGATACGCTGTGTGTGCACTGTGGATGTTACGTCTTGGTGTTGTACGTTGACCCCTTCTCATGCTTTCGAAAACACTGTCGTCCATACGCCGGACTATCCACCGCCCGTGTCCGTTCACTGCGGCAACGAGAAATTTTCTATCCTTATCGACGCCTCATATCGCCTACCCATCTCGCGGCTCTGATCAAGCATCGCGTGCTTTTCTAGGAACTTCATGAGTTCTGGGTGCTCCGTTGCTTGTGGCGTCGAATGAAGTCGGATCCGGCGCGCGGACCCGAACCCCTATCACCGGCTCTCTCTCCGCATTCCACCGCGTCTTTTGCCACATGCCGCCCAGGGAACTCGGCTACGACGAGCTCAGCGTCGTTATGATGCTAGCCACTGGCAGTTCAATCGACCACAAGTTCAAACTCTCGCACGTCTGCCGCTCCTGGCGCGACGTCGCGCTCGCCACTCCGCGTCTCTGGTCGTGCTTCACAGTTCGGACGATGGGGGATGCGCTTAGGCTTCCCGTTGTGATTCTGCGCGCCAGCCCGAGGATGACCGTGCCTATGGACATCACGCTCGACTTCGGCGCTCGGAAGGTCGTTCTGGTTCACAATGAACAGGTAGTCGTGCCTCTGATCGACCTCGCCGACCGTCTTGGGATCTACCAGGACCTCGAGCCGCACATGCCGTTCGTCCAGCGACTCTGTATCAAATTCGGGGCTACGAATTCTAACCTCACTGCGGATGAACCCCTCTCGCGTCTTTTTACATTTGCTATGCCTGCGCTGGAACAGCTCGCCATATTCTTCAGCACTGTCAGCGACGGTCCTCTCGCAGAACAGCCTATCGTGTCCCTGGAGGCTGCACCCCGACTACGGTCTCTCGCGCTCATCAGCGCCATCCCTGAGAATTGGCGGACGGTTATCTCTCCCGGGCTTGAAAGGCTCTACCTCAGAGTCTCAGGCCTAGATCCTAATATGCTTATCGACATATTGAGCACATGCCCCAGTCTCACGCACCTTACCTTCCTGCCGCTGTGCCGGCCCGACTTCGAGTTCACCACCAGGCGCTACGACACCAAGCTGGACCGGCTATGTGCCCTGCATATCGGAGAACCATTCGAGAACATCTGGAACACCGTTTCTCCCATGCTGTGCCCGGCAGTCTTAGACAGTGTAACCGCGACCATAGTCAGGGACTCACCGGTGACCGGTTGGCACGGCTACAAAGTTTGTCGCTCAAAACGTTTTCCCCGCAGCCTGGTCCCCGGTGTCATGTACCGCATCCACGTTGCATATGCCTTTCCATCCAATGGCGCAGAGGGACATGCGACTCGTCGACGGCGCGGGGAAAGAGCGCCGCGTCCTGATCACCGCTTATCAAGGGCTTCAATGGCTACCACCGTCCTACTTCCGCTATCTCTGGCGCGGTCTCGTTCTGCACACCAACGCCCTCGATACAATTACCACGTTCACATTCCGGTCCATGCGAACCGAGTGGGCCGATGTCTGCGAGGCTTTCTCTGCGCACCGCCCGCGCCACGCGGGCTTCCAGCTGCGCCTTCCGCTACTCCGCCGTCGGCAAAATGACCGTCCGTTCCGGCCCATTGAGATGCTCAGATGCCCGACTGTTCAGACGGTCACTTTCGACATGGACGATCACCGGGGTCTCGACATGCAGGACGTGCTCGCCATCGTCGACCACATCGTGCACGAGGACACGAACGTGTGTGCGGTAGACGCTTTCTCCGAGTCTCCAGACAGGGTGTGGGTTTCGGACTGGCTCGTGATGTTTGAGGAGGAGCTGTCTGAGCGGACAGGTTGGGCGCTCTGCCGCCACTGTGCCGCGCACATCATTTAGGCATCGTCTTGCTCCCGAGTCCTCTTCGTCGAATTGGTTCCTGTACCACTCCTATCTCCTCAGTTCTACACCCACTGTATTCGCCATATACAGTATGCTCAGTGAAAACCGTTGTTGTAATGCCGTTCAGCGAATCCTTGATCGATCTTCTAGCAACATCTGCACACCCGAAGAGCCAGAGTGATGGGAGAACCCTTCGCCTAGATCACAGCAGCCATGTAGTAAAATGATCCAGCACGCGCTGCAGGACGTCCTGTGCATGAGTCCTCTCGGTGAATCTGGTGGGCGAATCAGGCATGTCTGGACAACGAACGAAGGGACGGCAAACCCATGTGGCTCCCTCGGGTAGATAACGAGGTCGCTCCTCTCGGGATACTTGGCCTCGCGTTTCAGGCCTCGGAAGTAGCCAACGGCCTGGCCGACGGGCACGCGTTCGTCCTTCTCGCCATGGATGATGAGAACGGCGGTCTCCACGTCTTTGACATTCGTGATGGGGTCCCGTCTCTGGGGAGGGGGCGAGGACCACGGCGCGCCACCCGCCAACACCGACTGTGCGCAGAGAATGGGCTCTGAGGAGACGGGAGGGGGCCGGTGTAAGAACGCACCTCGAATTCTGGAACGTCAGATTCCTCGCTCATCGAGCCCCAGTCGCTGACGCCCGCGCCCATACAGGCTGCCTTGAACTTATTCTTGGTGAGCGCTACGCCGCAAGCGGTCATGAAGCCGCCCTGGCTCCAGCCCGCAATCCCGAGGCGCTTCGGGTCGGCGATGCCGCGGTCGAGTGCGGCATTGAGCATGTCCTCGCAGTCCGTCCAATCCACCGTTCCAACGCCGCCGCGTGCGGCCTCAGCGAATGCTGAACCCCTCCCTGAGCCTTGAAAACATGTGAGACTGCAGTCGCGCTGAGGAGGCCATTCTCTCACCGCCCCGGTAGTTGGGAGAAAGCGTGCAGAATCCTGCCGCAGAGAGGTACTCGCGCCAGCCGGAGCACGTAACGTTGTAGTGTAGATTATCGCGGCTGGAGAGCGTGAGATGCTGCAGATACGGTATGCGCTGCGTCACGCACTAGTACGGTCCGCCGTGGACCACCAGAATGGTAGGGAGCGGCCCAGAAGCACCGGTCGGCTTCGAGATGATTCCCTCGAGCTTCGTGCCGTCCCGAGCAGTCCACGCGAACGCCTCCGTCTTGGCCTTCGTCCTCGAGTCCTCGAGCCACCTCATGTGGTTCGACAGCTTCGTCAAGCTCTCCGGTGCAGGCGTCGCGGATGCCGCCGCAGATAGCTTCCCGTACCAGATATTCGACCCCTCCCTGCGGGGAGCAGAACTCCGGATGCAAGCGAAGGCGTAAGAGCCGTCTGAGAGGCGCTTTATGTCCCAGGCGCCTATCGCATCTTCGTGCGTCTGGTAAATGGAGTGTACGAGCTTGCCGGAGGACGTGACGACGTCGATACGGGACTCGAGATCCGCGAGGATCTCGACCGCGACGAGATTGTCGTGCCGGAGGTTGACGAGGCTTTGCGCGTCGTCTTTCACACCGGAATACAGCGCGGCGGCTTTGCCCAATCCTTTCTGCAGCCCGTAGACGTTGACCACGGCGCGCGCGGTGGCCAAGGTGTCCGGGTTGTAGTAACGAAGCTCGAGCAGACTCCCGTCGCTCAGCCAGGTCAGACCATCGGACATCGCATCCTGGTACGTCATGAGCAGAGTGGGTTCCGCTGCAGGGTCGTGGACGTCGACCACAAAGTACTTGGCCTCCAGGCTCATCATTTCCAGACGTGAATGCTGAATCATGGACACGACGAGCTTGTCGCTGTCGGGACTCCAGGTGTACGACCAGACGTGCAGACGATCGGGCAGATTGAACGTGACGGTCGTGCGCGTCGCAAGACGTAGGAGTCTCAGCTTGCTGAGCTTCTTGCGATCGCTGAACACGATCGCGTCGTCCTTCGCCTTCTTTTTCGCGTCGTCCTCCGCAGTCGGCTCATCTGCGCTGGTGTACGCAATGAACCTGCCGTCCTGGGACGGCTTGAACGTCGTGACTCGGCGCTCGAGTTCGGTACCAGTGAGCGGAACGGCCTCGCCGCCGACAGAAAGAGGGAGCGCGTAGAGCTGCGGAGAGCCGCCAGCCTTGTGCCTGTCGCTCATAAAGAACACAGTCTCGCCATCGTGACTGAAGACAGCGCCGGTATCGTTGAACAAGCCACTGGTGAGCTGCCGCGCGCTGCCCGCCTTAGCAACGTCGGCGATCCAGATCGCAGAAGTAGCATGCTCCTTGTCGTGCGCTTTGTACAGCGGCCTGACCGTGTAGAGCACTTTGGAGCCGTCCGGAGCCAGGACAGGGCTCGCCAGTGCCTCGCTCGATGCGATCGCTTGCGGGGAGATGGGAGCGGACATATTGGTCGCGTCGAAGAGGGTAGCAACCGGTCGGTCTAAGACTGAACCAATGCCCTCTTCGGGCGGAGCGCTGCGGGGTCACAGTGGCACCTATCTATAGATCTCCGCAGCAGGCTGACAGTGACTCGTCCGTTGCTCGTCCGTCAATCACCGCGCCGGCGGCACGGGACTGGCAGGGTTGTGATGTGGATTCCAGCTCCGTCGCCTGTTTTCCTTGGTTCATTGGAAAGTAACAAAGCTGCCAGGCCTCTCCCATCATGGGAGAGCGAGAGAATATTATTTCCGTCACGTATACCTGCCAAGCCGAAATATTTGGCCTCTCAGAGCTATTCAGGCCCCGGAAGCGTCTTCAATGACACCCCCAAGATCAACGTGCGTACAATCTATCACGACGTACAGTTGCCCATATGGAGTCACTTTAATAACTATTCGGTTTGGTTTGTTGTACTTCGAATACAGTGGGCTAGGCGAGAGACGGGGGATGGCGACGGATACAGCGTATGGGATGGTGATCTAATACTTACAGGCGTGTGCAGGTTGTTGTGGTCGGTGTTCATGCTGATAGCGTATGCGAACTGGAGAGAGCGAAGACGTGGATGATGATCGGAGAAAGGGAAACGAGAGGCGGGAAGGGTGTCCGTACGGCACGGACTGGATGTGGAAATGTACTTACTGATGCGAGCAGCGCTTCTCTGCGCTCGCAATCGCCACTGGGGCGGCGTGCTATAGGCCCATGAGTCAGATAATGAGCGAGGTCATCCGCCGAAGCGACACACATTGTGGTTCTTGTTGTGTGATTTCTGCTTCTGCAGAGTGCAGTCGTAGCCACCCCTGCGCGCGAGCAATGTTGAGCACGGAGCCAACACACGGAGCGTGCCGAACTCACGGGCAATCCGGCTGGGCCTTGTAGCCGTCTACGTTGCCGGTCTGCTTCTCGACGCGGAACCAGAGCCACAAGCGTGATCTCACGAGCAGCTCGAGGCACTCCCCGCAGAGGAGCGAGTGCGGCGCCAGTCCCGCGGCGGTGAACGAGTCTCCCGCGTCGCAGTTGACTAGGTCCAGCATCAATTGCGCGAAGAGGTGATCCGACGCCGAGGGTTTCATCTTAATGCTGGAGACGGACACAGTCATTCGACGGCGCGGCGCAGGGACAGCGCGGGAGACACTCACCGCAGCTCGGGAGATACGCTCTGTTCAGCCGCAGTCGGCGCCTGCACTCCAAGACGGTCGTGGAGAAGTTGAAGCTCTTGAGCGTTGCGCCTCAGGCTGCCAGGAAGGTAATTGCTGATGGTGGGTACTTGCAGGTGATACGGGCCGTATAGCCAATCTGTGCGGCAAAGTAAATCAGGACGAGAAATGACAATAAAACCGATAGATGGATGACGGACTCTTCTCGTTGTAAAGCTGGTGGGTCGTCGAGCTGCAGTGGAAACAAGCTGGGAGGCGTCAGAAATTTGTGGCCCACTGGCGGAACGAGGACTCACCGGTGACCCCCTCTGGTGGGGACGAGGGCAGCTTTTCATGCGAGGCAGGCAGCCGTCGTCCTACTGAGAGGGTCATACTGGTGTCGTCGTCGCGCAGGATCCAGGGCATCTTCGCGGCGACCGGCGCCGGGCGGACAAACGTCTCGATCGCCGGGTTGTCCAGGAGCTCCAGGATCCCCTCGGGTCCGAGACTCATGAACTGGCGAGCGGCGTCGTCTGCAACGCCGTCAGATGAGTAGACCGAGCAGACGATCCCACCCACCGTGCGAACGAATCCAGCCACGCCTGCATCGCTCGACGACCGAGATCATCCAGCCAGCGACGACCATGAAGTTGTGCTTGTCCAACGCGGAGAACGTCTTGAAGAAGAGTTTGTTCCGGACTCGTGGGTTCGCCCAGGTGTTGACGGCAAGCATCCAGCGACACGAAGAGAGGAAGCAGTACAGCCAAACGCGATGGACGGCGACTTGGAACGCGACACCCTGTGGCGCCGCGAGCATGCTGATATCTTGCGTCGCGTTGTTAATCATTCTGAAGGGATACTGATCTCAGCCTGTCCTGCTAGGGAAAGACGAGAGGGCACCGGACGCACGCTCTACTGAAATGCACCTCGAGTCTCTGCGCGACCGCAGCACGCAGCGTAAGGGACGAGAAGTGGCGCGGCTTGAATTCGGCTTCGGGACTGGGATTCTCGAGCGTCTTGAGCATCGCGATCTCGAGAGACGCCGATCCGTGCGTAGGGGCTAGGAGCGCCAGTCGCTCCTCGACGCGTATCACTCGCAGCGCTGCGGTCGTCGCGGCGCGTGAGCCGGCGGCAGTGGTGACAGTGTGACCAAGTATGGAGGCAGGGTGTGACTTGCAGAGGTTGTGGAGTGTTTTGCAGGTGCGAGCAGCAGCGGCCAGTGTCGGAAAGTCCGGGCTCGACGCGAGAATCTGAACCAGAACATCTTCCGGGAGCTCGACCAGACTGCGGCGCAAGAGACCTGGCATTCTGATAGGAGGTGGTGTGTGCGTGTGCAAATGTGCAGGTGAAAGGTGTGGCAAGGAGTGAAGCCGGGTTCTCCGGAACCGGCCGGTGGCGCGTTTTTGAAGGACGCGGACTTCGAAATATCGTTGTTTTGCCGTTTTCGGACAGCCATTATCCCTTCCTTCAGAGCTACATTATTTCAGAAATTGGTATTAGGAACACGTGTAAAATATTCTGACAGCATTGGAACTCATCCCTCTGTTTAATTTGAAATAAAAGCGCTACCCATCTGGCTCGCCAACGGTGCCACGCTCATGATATTATGACCTTGACCTTTCTTTTTTAATACGACTTTTCTCACTATTACAGTACGTTTATAGGGATATACGATGGGTACGGTGGACCCAGGGTGCTTGCCAAGCTTAGCGCCGGCTATTCCGGGCCGCTTCTCTTGATGACGCACGCGTTTTGCCGCTGTCCGACCTGTCCTCGTACACTCGCGCGATGGCTCCGATCAGGCTGCGACACCCAAAGGGCGTCACGACGCTCGACATAGACCTCGAGCCTTCGTCGACTCTGACCGTACGCGACCTGCAGCAGCTTGTCTTCAGCCATACGGAAATCCCGCCGGCCAGCCAAGAATGCGCGTAAACATCCTGTCTCCGGCCTGTCGCTTGCATCCTGACGGAACCGCCCAGTGAAGGCCGGATATCCGCCTCACCCGCTCACGCTTGTGCCGGAGCTCCCGCTGTCTTCTCTGGGCTTGCAGCGCGGCGAGCAGCTGGTTGTCACCGAAGCTCGGTCGTCTGCTCACAATGTCTCTGGCTCTACATCCTCCCGCGCGCCTGCTTCTACCGCCACTTCAACAGCATCTATCTCTGCTACTAGCCGTGGAATCGCTGCGGGATCTTTGAAGCCGGCCCCGGCGCCAGTTCCACCCGCTGTACTCGCTGCGTCCTCAGTCCCCACTCGGAGTACTGGCCCAGAGACAATTAGAACTGAAGGGGGAGTCTTAGTGCACAGGGTGCGATGGGCGTGCGTGGGACACTGCGGGTCTCTCACCGAAGCTCGCCCAGGTCGTCCCCGATGACAACTCCTGCCTGTTCTCTTCCGTCGCGATTCTCTTTGAACAGGACATGTCTGCCGCCCAGAAACTGCGCCAGATTGTCGCGGAAGAGATCCGCAAGAACGAGCTCACCTACGACGAGGCGGTCCTCGGGTGCGTGCTCCACGCAGCCTTCCTCCAGGCGAGAGGACGTCTGATGCAGCCATCCGCCCCGCCAGCCAATCGCGGGACTCGTACATCACTGCGATTCTGAAGCCCTCCACCTGGGGCGGGGCCATCGAGCTCGCGATCCTCTCGGACCACTACAATGCCGAAATCTCGTCCATCGACGTCGAGACCGGCCGCGTCGACCGCTTTGGCGAGGGGAAGCACGCGAACCGTGCGATCCTGCTGTACAGCGGCATCCACTACGACGCCGTCTCCCGCGCACCGACCTCAGACGCACCAGTGGACTTCCACGAGACCCTCTTCGACGTCAGCGACGCGGGTGCGCTCAACGGCGCGAAGGAGCTCGCGAAGAGGCTGCGGGAGAAGAAGGCCTTCACGAACACTGCGACGTTCGACTTGAAATGCCAGGTGCGCCTTTTCCCGGTGCTGTGTTCGCGCGAGTATCTAATGTTTGTCCAAAGCTCTGCGGAAAGGGACTGAAGGGGGAGAAAGAGGCCCGAGAGCACGCCAAGCAGACCGGGCACGCCGAATTCGGCGAGTACTAGCTGCCAGTGCCCCCTCCGCGGCCGTTGTGTCTTCTGCTGCGTCTCATGACTTCTGTCTGTTGTTCCTGCGTGCACTGCTGTCCAAATGTGGCATATTTCCGCGCCCATCTCCCTTCCCGCACGCCAGATCTGCGGCCTTTATCCCGGTTCCTGGGCGAAGACAAGACACCGAATTCTCCGAGCTGCGGGAGCATGCGCGCGGCGTGGGGAACCGGCGGAATGTGAGGGCGTGTTGGAGGTTCCTCACGCACTCGGACATCCGAATTCAGTACTCTGCATGGGCTCAATGGTCCTCAGCTGCCGGGGCGTTGACAGACTAACAGCCTATGCCCCTACTGTGTCTCCCCGAGTCTTCATGAAAGGCCTAGTCGGGTCTACGACAGTGATACTCGTGCAGATCGTGTTATGGTTGGAGTCGTTATTGCGGTCGACTCTGCTCCAGTGCCCTCCCGCTCAACATCGCAGCTCGTCTCACGGCGGCCGATTTCCCCGGTCCGGCACTCGCTGGGCAATCGGGCCCTGATATGCCCTGCTGAACGCGGGGGACAATAACAGTGACGGCACGCCCGGCGATTTGCTCTCTTGAGGGCGCGGGACAACGGCCTGCCACTAGTGTAGGTATTCTGCCGGTTCTGGACATTCTGCTTCGCCACGGATACGCGTCTCCGGATCTGCGCTGCCATTTTGGGCCGCTAAACTGACGAGTTCGAATTGTGAGCGCGAGTCTGGGGCTCCCCGGTGCGTGGGAACGCAGGGCCAGCTGGCCCCTACTCTCCCATTGGAGTGCGTCCATTCTCGCGATGCTCAATGCTTCTGGCCTGGGGCGGGGAGCGAGGCCCAACATCTTGGTCAATTTAGAAACTCACCGGAGACGGGTTGTTATCTGGACGTTGCGTATTGCACCACTACCACGTCAAGAAATCGTGCCCTATTCTATCGTCTCTCCGCATTCCCTGCACTTCTTTTTGGATAAAATTTGTGGTACGGTGAAGCTTGGGCACGGGAATCTGCATCCAGGCGAGTTTATCCAATGCGATTGGACCAGACAAGTATCCCGATCTGTCTCTTGCGTCTGACAGATCACACAACTTCGGCATCCGGCCTGCCTGGATCTAGAGCTACAACGCCTTGATTCGCGTGCAACTCCACGCGCCGTTGGACGCATTCTCGTTCATCCTGAGGTGTCGATGATCCAGTCAGATTACATGATGATTGACCAATGGCAACTTGCCTTCAGATTCCTTGTCAATGTCAAGCCGGAAGAACGGGGACGCTGAGTCTTAGATCTTATGACTGAGCTGTGTTGACCACTTCCCGGTTCACCAACCAGTCGCCCGCATGCGAGGGCATGGCGATCTTCCAGCTCTCATAGATTGGCAGCCAATTGCTGGGCGCCTCTGATAGCGCCGAGATGCACGCTTAGTGAGGACAGCAGCCCGCACCCGATGCGCCGACACCTCAACAGATCGTAGAATACACAGATAGAGTCCCCGGCGTCCCGGAGTGCTCAGGACGCCGACTGGATTTCTCATGCTGCACTGCACGGTCCAGCTTCACTGTGTTCAGCGGGTGGGGCCGTTGCACCGGTACGCGTGCATGGGCGAGCATGGCAGTGCTGGCGGATTGTATTCATCAGTCCGCATTAGGCAGGCTCCGGACGATACATATCGGCACTCTCAGCACGGCTGAGGCTTTGCACCGTTCGGAAACCATCCGGGGATTCCTTATCCCGAGAGGGGGGCCTTCGAAGGATGGATTTGCACCACGTCGCTGTCACGGGCCGAGCACACATGGTTCTGACCCGTGCAGCCACGGCTTGTCTATAAGAAGGCCGTCTGATATCTATCAGATAGCTCACACACCCCACGCCTGCATTTCCCTCGACCATGGTTGACGTTCGCGACAACGACTTGTACGCAGCGGCCGACGCCGTCCAAGACCGTGTGGTCCTCGTGACGGGTGAGAACGCTCCAGTTCTTCGTAATGCTATAATGGTGCTCATGTTCCCAGGCGCTGGAAGCGGCTTCGGACGCAAGGCGGCTCTGGAGTATGCCAAGCATGGGTACGATGACCATTCGTCGCTGGGGGTGGAATCAGGCGCTGAGACCCGACAGCGCCAAACTCGTTCTCGGGGATATCAATCCTGATTGTGTCAAGGCCACAGCGGACATCATCGCGGGCGCGGGAGGGTTAGCATCGACGCCGACTGCTGCAGCACTTCGGAAGCTCATCGATGATGTAGCCAGGCTGTTTGGAGGCAATGTGACGTCCGCAACTGGGATGATCAGGTTGGCCTGTTTGAAGCCGGCGTCGACGCCTTCGGCCAGCTCGACATTGTCATCGCGAACGCTGGGATCCGGGAGATGGGCGTCTTTATGGATTTCGAACACGACGAGCATGGGAGGCCCTTAAGACCCGTTATGGACACCATGGACGTGAATCTCACGGGCGTCTTATACAGTAAGCGCTCCTCGAGCGCGACTGTGTGGTGGCTGACAGGAAGCGTCAGCGGCTCGGCTTGGAGTGTACCATCTCACCAAAGGTCCCGAGCGTCCAGGCCGTGCCATCATCATGGTGGGCTCTATGTGTGCGCTATTCTCACGCAGAGCCCAGCGCACTGTAAACTGACCGCGTCGCCAGCTTCCATGTGTTCGCTCCCCGGCGGAGTCATTTACACGGCAGCAAAGACGGCGTTGCTGGGTCTTCTGCCCGGATTGTACGCGTCCCTGCGGTCAAAGAACATTCGGACGGGAATCATCTGCCCCTGGTTCTCCGGTAAGCGCTGACATGTGCCCGACCAGTACCCTTTCGGTGCTCACCAGGGATCAGATACCGGTATTCTGACGGACGCAGGGCGGTCGTTCCTGCAGGGCATGCCACTTGCGCCTGTGCCACGCGTCGTCGGCGCCATCTTCCGCGCGTCGACGGACCCGGATGGCGCGAGCGACGGGTGCGTATGGACGGTGCCCGATGACGGTGAAGTCTGTCGTATCCCGCGCGAGCAGATGCAGCTCGTGGGTGGCGTCTATACCGTCCTGAACGAGCGCCTCGCCCGTGCCGGAACGCGTAAGAAGTGGTCCGACCCGGCGCCCGCGATCAACCTCAAGGCCACGGGCGACGCCCTGGGCGCCACCCCTCCCATCGTCGAAGTCGTGAACTGATCTGGAAAGTGGGCGTCAGTAGCATGTATTTGTAGCATCGAAGCCGCTGAATGCGATAGGGGATGCGTATATATGTGTCTCTGGGGCGTCCAGAGCCCACACCGTGGCAGAGCTTCATTCTGTCAGAAGCTGGACGGATGGTAAGCTGATTGCCACCGCTGCGCCGCCGAGTAGGCGCTGAACACGCGACCCTGCAAGCCTGCTGCATATGGCAAGTGATATCATTCCACTTCTGTTCACAAGCACGGCGCACGCTTGCAATTCGCGCCCGTGTGAGCTGCCGACAGAACGCCCGCCTCTGGCAGAGAAGCAAACGCCACAACAAGCAGCCACAGACGCCAGGCGGCGTTCGAGAAACACCAACACCATGTTCGATTACTGACGTACGTACGCCTTCCAACCGCAAGCAAGACAGGACAAGCAATGCTAAGAATACAGACACCAGAGTAGGAGCAAGAGCAGCGCAGGAATTTTTGGGAATCGGTCGACCGAGTGGCGACGAGGTTTTGCGACGGAGAGGAGACGGATCGGGATGGGGGATACGGGTCGGTTGATGGGTCCGAGAGCGAGGCGAAAACATGCAAGAAAGGTCGTCAAAGCGGCAGATATACAGTTGGGAGATCAGCGAGAGCCCATGGGAATCCAAGAGAAACACCAGGCAAGAAGAGTGGCGGACGTCGGCGCGAGCGCTGGAGAGCCAAACAGCCGATGGAGCGCAGGGAGCAGATGATGATCCCCGTCCTGAGGGTTCAAGCGCGCGAGGGAGGGGCGAGCAGCTGGCCGGTTATCAAGCACTGCTTGACCCACGACGGATTGCCCACCATCCCGTTGACGGCCATCCGCGCGCGCACATCGCTAGACGCAGGCCGCGCTTTGTCTTCGACGATGACGATGTCGAACCGGCGCGTGCTTGCGAACGGAAAGTCACGGACTGCCTCGACTTCGGATGCTCCCATTGCAAGGCACACGGGTGGGATGCACCTCTGCAAGGCAACAATCAGTAAAGAAAAGAACACACGGAAATGAAGGACGGACCTGCGCGGTGAATTGGTCCTCGTCGGTGGGCACAAGCGCGGCGCCCACAAGGAGAACCGTCTTGCCAAGGAAGGGCATCCTGCGTTGACGGCGGATGCGAGCCCACCCGTCCGCTGCCACAGCATCACGCACGGTCGGGCTGTTGCCGTTGGCATCGGTCGCGATCATCTGGCTCACGGCCGCGCCCAAGTGGTCCGCTTCGCCGGCGCAGAGTAGATACGACGCCCACACATCGAGATCGACTTTCTGTGGAGGGCGCAGTCAGAAAAACATCCCGCACAAAACATAAATCCAGCAACGCACCCCTTCAAGCACATCGAAAACCCAATGCATGCTCACGCAAGGAATCCCCAGCGCGAGCGCCATGAGGAACTTGGGCGTCATGACAGCGACGTCCGTCAACAAGAACGCCCGCTTGTCAGCGGCGCCGATCGGGACGAGGTCGGCCGCCTTCGCGCACCAGCGCCGCGACCCAGTCGGCGGCGGCCCGGTGCGCACGACGTTCGTCCAGTCTGGAAGCACCAAGCCCTGCGCGTCCTGGATGTCGTAAGGCAGCACGTCGCGCCACGCGCGGTCGCCCGCGGCCGAGCACGTCAGCACGAACGCAAGGTCCTTCAGGCGCTCCGAGGGAGAATACTGGCGCGCCGCGTAGTCCGGCGCGGCCGGCGTCGCGCGCGTGCTGACGGGCGCGCGCGCCGGCTCCTCGCTCGCGCCGTCGCGCAGCAGCGCGTCGATCTGCGCGGCCGTGAGCCCCACTGTACCGGCGATCGCCTTGGTCCTGAACACGGTGCTCCACTGCAGCTCTTCCTCGTCCTCCTCGCCGTCGGTGCCCTCGGTGACACGCGCGCCGGAAGAGCTAAGGGAGACGATGGTGAAGGTCCTGAGCTTGCCGCCGATGCGCTGCTGGACTTGCTCTCCGACGGCAGGACCGGGGCGCAGTTGGTCTGCTGGCACAGAGCCAAGGCATCCGTCGGCGTACGAAATCGCGTACGAGTGGCCCTCGATGCCCGTCACCGTAGCGGGGTAATACTTCTTGTCGGTCTTGTAGAACGCAAAGACGGTGGGCATCTTGGCTTCGACCTCCTCCAGCTTCGCGCGCTTGCGTTGCGTCTGCGTGGGCTGCGACGCGTTGTCCGACACACGGCGCCGCTTCTGGCCCCTCTGGGCCTGCGTCTGCGATGGCGCGGTAGACGGGCCAGCCCGCGCCAACGCACCGGCGGTCTTCCTGGTCATCCTCGCCGGGGGCTTGACCGGCGCGGGCGGGGGAACGGGCGCCGACTCCTGCGTCTCGCGATAACTCCCGTCCTCGTCGCCCCCGCCGCCCTCTTCCTCGGAGTCGCTCTCCTCCTTGAGATTGCGCAGGGCAGCAGCAGCAGACGTGCGGCGCACACGCGTCGCCGCGCGGCTGCGCCTCTGCGTCGGCTGCGTGGGCGGCGCGTCGTCGAGGTCCATGTCCATCGCGGCTTCGGGCACGGCCTCCATGCTGATCATGGGCTCGACCGCGCGGCGCGCCCCGCGCACGACGCGCCGCGGCGGGCGCGTCGGCTGCGGGTCCGTCGCCTCGACTGTCGGGCTGCGGCGCGGGAGCCTCTTGCGCTGCGGCGAGCCGGCCTTGAGCGGCGGCTGGCTCTCCGGGTCCGGCTCGCGCTCGCCTTCGCCCTCGGACGGCGACGTCAGCGACATGTCCTCCTCGCCGGGGAACGCCTCAGCCGACGCCGACCGCGAGCGCGGGCCCGACTTGGCGAGCGCGGGCAGCGCCTGCGCGTCGTCGGTCCGCTCGTCCCCGCTGCGCCGCCCGCCGTACTTGTGCTTCGTCGGCGGCTGGCGCTTCGGTCCCAGACTCGCGTCCGACTGCAGCGACGTGTTCTCGTTCTCCTTGCCCACCTGGCCAATCAGCCTCTGTATCGACTTCAGACCGCAGAAAGAACATACCGGCGGCGCCTCCTTGGCCTTACCCTTCCCCTTATCCTGCTTCGCGGTCGTCTGGGCCTTGGCCAGCGCCTCAGTCTCCTTCTTCCGGGTGAGCATGAGCGCAAGCGGCACGGGCTGGCTGCTGGGCGTATCGCCCATGGACATGGACGATGGCGGGTTGCTGTCGGGCACAATCTCCTCGTCCTGCTCCCGGGGCCTGCGCGGCGCGATGAGCGATGACGAGAGGAATTGCGATTGCGGCGGGCGGCTCATCGGCGGCGCGGACACCTCGCTCGCGACGGACGGCGGCACGACGCTCGAGCTGTACGTCTGGCTCGGGCCCGAGTGCGTGTTGTTTGTCGCGGGCGACGAGTGTTGCTGCTGGTCCTCGCGCACAGGCGGAGGGGCCGGTGGCGCGGTGCTGCTCGTCGCAGCGGTGGCGGGGCGCTGGGTTGACTTGGCCGACGGGATCTGGCGCTTGCGCGGCACCGTGCGCGGCGGCGACTGCAGCTGCGTCTCGATGAGTGGCCCGGGCGGCGGCGTGCCCTCGGGCTCCTGCTGTGTGCCGTCCGGCTCCTGCTGCGTCTCGTCGCCGTCGTGCACGAACGCGCGGTTTGCGACGCTGTTGTTCGTATTCGTCGGATGAGTCTGCTGTACCGAGGGAGTCGGGCCCGACGGATTCGACGGCGTCGGATTGGACGTCGAGTCTGGAATGTGAGTCAGCCACGTGAGTTGGGATAGAGATGCAGAATGGAGCGGCCCGGGTGAATGAATGAAGGACGCGTGCGTGGCGAACAGGGGAATGGCGACAAGCAAAGCGACGGGATGGATGATATAAGAAGTTCACTCACTGCTTGCATTGGTGGACCGCAGCGAACGCTGCAGCGCCTGGAACCTCTTCGGATTGTGCATCCTAAGCAGCTTCTGCGCCTGTTCGCTCATGCCCGTCTCCGTGCCGAGGCCACCCGACGTGGTGGCAGTCGCGAGCGGCTGAGTCTCCTGCGTGGCCTCGACAACCTGCGTCGCGACGATCTGGGTGGGATTCTCCTCGTCCTCCTCGTCTTGCACGCGCGCGTCGAAGCTGTCGTCGGACTTGGCGTTTTCCTCGTCCTCCACGTCGACCATGGATAGGTCGGGGAGTGTCTGGAAGGCCTCGTACATCTGCGAGGACTGGCCGCCGCCGAGGAGGTCGTCGTCGTCGTCCTGCGCAGGGTTCTGCGACTGGTCTTGCGACTGGGACTGGGATTGGGATTGCGAGGGCGTGCCCGCGACCAGAACGACAGGCTCGGGCCTGCAAGAGATATCAGTTACGTGCACAAAATCGTAGGAAGTGGCCGGGGTTCAAGCAACCCAGACAGAAAGATAGATCAAGCGGATAGGCTGCAACAGACAGTGATGGCGTCTTTGGTGAACGCCGCCTGGCTGCCTACGAGTCATAGACTTTGCGCAATGGCCCCGCACGTGGCGACTGTCAGTCAGGGAAGCCCAGATGATCGATGGAGAGCATTTTGGCCGGAGCGTTGGAGCTGGAGGCACAGGGTCTACTGCTGGGCAGCCGCACGACGAGATCAAGCGTGGGCCCGGCGGTGAACGAGGCTCTCGACCCACTCGGCCGATAACCAAATGCCTGAGCGCGTGCACGCACCCGTCGGCCACCATCTACCACAAGCCAAATTGCCGGACGTAGCGACTGACAGGCCAATGCGTCTGGTACGCTGAGCCGCCCGGAAAGTCAGGCCATCCGAGGCATGCTCGCCATGGTCTGCGTGACTGGGAGCGAAGGGTTGGACCCTGGGATCCTGGGAGAGCATGACAGCCGCTTCGCCGCGCACCACGAGCCCGGAATGTGGACGGCATCACCGAAGTTTCGGGGACGCGAGAACGAACCCGGGAGAGGACAGAATTTCGAAGAAACACTCACATTTCGCGCGAGCGATCGCCCGGCTCGCTCGAGCTCTGCGTCTGGCTGCTTTCGGGGCTGGCCCTTCTTGGGCCTGCCCCCAGGCGGGCATTGTCCTCGGCGACGAGCTGGGCGATGCGGCCGCCGTTGTCGCGCAGGTGGCGGGCGTGCTCCTGGCTGCCGGTGGGCACACCGAACGAATCCTGCGACGGTGGGTCGGGCGACCGCGCCTTGAGCAACCTCTTGAGGCTCAGTTTCCGCGACATGGGCACCGGCGATGGGGGCTGCTTGTTCGCTGCCCGCGACGACGACGCGACGGCGTGCTGCGGTGGTTGGCTGGGGCTGGGCTGGGGCAGGAACGGCTTTTTGAAGACGTCGGTGCCACCCCCGGGCGCTTCTTGCCCGAGTCCTTGTTCTTCGGAGTCCTGGTCGACGTCCATGCTGTCGCCGGCGAGCCCGAAGCCGCGGTACGCGTCGACGGGCGCGGGCTCGGCGCTGGGCAGCACGACCTGGCTCTGCGTGCCGCCGCTGCCGCTGCCGGTCGAGACGCTCGTCGTCGACGCGTGCGCAGCGGGCAACGCGTTGAGCAGACGCCACGCGGCGTCGCCCTGGGACTCGTCGGGGTTGCTCATCGTCGACAGCAGACGGTAGACGAAAGCACGAACGCGGGACCTGCCGGCGGCGCGACACAAGTTTCCAACCGGGCTCGACTATGTATGCGGCTCCCTGCGCATGCTGGCTCTTTCCCCTCGATCGTCCATCCCTCTTCCCGGTGACACGTTTGCAGCGGCGGCGAGGGCGCGAAGCGCCCTCGCCCTTGCTCTTGCCTCGCTCAGTCTGGCTCGTCACCGTGCTCTTATTTGCGGCAGTCCAGTCAGCCGCTTTGTCTCCCGCGCCCGACTCTCGTTGCTCTGCTGCTGCTGCCCGTCGACCAGCTTGTCTCCCGCGCGCTCTCTATCGCTGCTGCCGTCATACCAACTCTGGCCCGCTGGCCGTCAAGCCCAACGCTCAAACGCTCACGGCTGTGCCCCGCGGACGATGACGACGACGACAGCAAACGCCTGCGCACGACTCGGCCAGCGAGGCGCCGTCGCCGTGAAACAGCCCAGAGTCGGCTGGTGCGGCTTACAGCTCGGCGAACGCGTCCGCATCTCAGCACTCACGCCCAGCCAGCCAACGACGGCGGCGACGGCGAACGGGCAAACGGTCTCTGGGCACTCGGTCGACGCGCTCGTGCACGAGGTACGCATACGGCGCAACTGAACGGCAGGTAAAACTGCTCGTCATGGCCAGCTCCTCGGCCGTCTGACCTCGCAGCAGCAAACGATGGCCAGCGTCAGTACGGTGCCCTAGCGCCACGACGCTGACAACAACGTCCAGAACGCACCTGATCGCAACCGGCGCCCGAGGGTCCGCGCTGCTCAACGGGTCAGCGTCTGCGTGCGCCGATCGGCAGTCATACACGGCGCTCACCTGCTGTCAGCAGATCGTCGCGCACGCCCCGGCGGGATTCTATCAGGACAAGTCAGGTACGTCGGCAGCCTGATAACAAGGCTGAAACTTACTATCCATTGCACAGGCACCGCGCGGACGGTCCTGGAAGCAGGGTCAGTCGCCGAGTCCGAGGCGCACGCGATCGCCGGGCAGGGCATACCGTGTACATACATAGCGCCACATGCACCGAATAAACCTGTTTTACGCGTCAGAATGAGCACACGATCGTGAGCGGCTTACCAAGCACACCAAGCACCTGTCGGTCGCGTTAGACCTGAATAGGGGCGGATGATCATGTAAAGAGAGTACTCACGACGTCGGCACCGGTGAGCTGCAGACGGTCGCTCCGACGCTGCAGAACGCGGTGAGCAGAGATAATACGACGACGGAGGACGTACGGTGCGACGACGGGCGAGGCGCTGCAGACGAAAGGCGGAGGGCGATCGCGAGGAAAGAGGATGCTGTCGGAAACGCGGGCGTGCAGCGCGAGGCTCTTATACGCCTCTCGCTGCCGCAATCCGCGCCGAGTATCCGAGATGCACGGGGCCATCAAGGCCCGGCATCTCGTAATGCCACAGGACGCGTACTGATGCGCGTTCGAGCGGTGGAACGGCGACTTCGCACGCGCCGATCCGCTCGTCCGCCGCCCGCACTCCTCCTCCACCTCCAGCTCGCAATTCCCTCCCCTCCCTCGTGCGCAGCCCGGCAGGTATAACGTCACGTGACCCATTCCGCGTGCTGGGGCTGGCGGGATACCCCCTATGAGAGCGGTAACTACAAAATGCACCTACGGCGAAATCGCGCCGCCGCGCACGCAGCGTTCCTCCGCCGCGCACTTCGCATCATTCGAAGCGCTCGCTTAGCGGGCTGTGCAGCCCGTGATGTGAAACGTAGGGGGGTACCGGCGGGTTTGGGTGCGATGCGCGCATTCGACTGCTACGCGCTCCGCCGTGTTTGGCGCCGCTCTGGGCTTTTCTTGCGTTGAATTCTTACTGAGAGGGTTCTCTGGGGCTGGGCCTGTCTGACGGAAGTGGGGCCATTGAGTGAGGGACGCACGGACGGGCCGATTTGTCGGTTTCACGGGGATGCGCTACCCCGCATGCATCGACATTTCTGCGCTCGTTTCTCGTCCTCTGGACGATTAGAGTCTATAGAGCAGTTGCTGAATCACAAAATGTTAGTACTGAGACATGAGACGTGCGAGAACCCCACGGATATGCAACTATCGCAAGCCGTACTTTGGGCTGTATGCTGCAATCTACAGCTCCTCGCCACCGTCCAACCCGCCGCCCGTTCTCGTGCGCTCCGGTCTCGATCATCAATCAGACCCAGACGTAAGCATGCTAATACAAGCTGTGTACACAGAAGAAGCCCCGGCATGTGCTCATTCACTGCGAGTCTGCGAATGGTCGAGACGCGGGAGGTACACTGGTCCGCCCCAATATCGATCGCGCACCGGTGCTGCCGCCGCCCGTGCGCTGCATCATCGAATGTCGTACGAGATTACGCTACTCCGGTGTATGCATGCTGTTCCCGTGCATTCACGCTGTATGCGGGTTCGTCTGTGTTGCTTCGCGATGTGCATTCCCCGCGGACCGCTACTGCACCGCGAGTGCGACGCTGTTGCAGCTGCGCCAATGAGAGCACTCTCAATGGTGTAATTCTATTCAACTAGTGTAATGAGACCCTGAGAGAGTATCCCACTGGAGGTGGTACACCTGTGACGCTGGTCCTCTCAGTCTCTCGCAAGTTCGATTCTCGCCATCTACACGCGCTCTGGTCTCTCCCTTTGCACCTCTTCGCAAGAACACTCTGAGCGCATACATAGAAATAAGCGCCCGTAAGGGTCCAAGTGGGAGAGCAAAGGTATAGGGGCTTACCCCTATACTTTTCCTCCAGTCGGCGAAAACGCACCAAACTCGTGCCTCGCGCTCGCGCGGCGCTCCGCTGCTTCTGAGCTGCGGCTTCTCGGACTGATGGATCCGAAGCCTGATGCCCGTGAAACGGGGGCCGCGCGTGAATCGCGCGTTTTGCGCTGGCGGCGGTATTCGCTCGCCTGCGCGATTCCAGACTTCCCGCATGATTCTTTTCGGGAATTCCACTGCGTAAGTCTTGCTTGGCACGTTCTATCTTAGTAACGCCGGTGAGGCCGGCCGCCGGGGTCGGGACAGGTCAGATACTGGCTCGTCCGAGGTCCAAGGACGAGGACCAGTGCGGAGTTTGAAGGCGTGTTCTCCCGCTCGTCCGAGTGCGCCACAGCGGCCTCTCCGGCATATTTTCTCATTTTCACTGTCTCAAACACCGCTTACGTAAGCAATATATGCTGCCATACTCGGGAGAGCTTACGGGCGCATAAAAATGAAACTCTCGTTGAACGCGCGAGAGCGTGAGCTGGAACTACATCGAATACGGCGTAGGACGTCAATGAGAGTGCAAATCTTGACTGAGAGCACGGTCCCACGACTGTGTCCATATCAGGCATGCTGGGTTGGTAGGTGAGGTACAAGTTCTTGCGGCCGTCCGGCGAATGCTGTCTCTCATGGCGACGTCCACGTCGTCTCAGAATCGACTCGCGTGCGATTTACCTTTCAATATGCGTCTGTTGGTGTACGAAGACACCAACGCTCGGTTGGAGGGCTGGAAATTCGTGACGGTGGATCCGGCGACAGCGCCGGCCTCGTCGCTGCACCGTCGCGGCCACCTCGGCGGGACGTCTCGAATCCCCACTCTCGGAAGCATGATTGTATGCCTGAGAACCGTTCGGACACTCCGTCCGATCTCTATGCACGTCTCGATCGTACGAAGCTCGGGACGAGAGATGTTCGGATTTCGAGTGTTTTCTTCACGTAAACGCTCCTCGCGAGCCATTTCTCCGGAGGAACGGCGGGAGGACCGAGAATGGGCCATTTCATGCGCTTACGGAGAAATCTGCCGAGGGCACGTTTATTGCAAGCGGTGGCGGAGCAGAAGAAGTTGCATGTCAAACGGTTTGATCCCGTTCCGCTCCTTGCCCTCCTTCCATGACCGCCGGCGGACGAGACCTCAAAAAGCGCGCTCTGCGCTCTCACATATTTTTCTTCCCTCGTACGCCCCGCTTGCTCCCCGCCGCCGTCGCGCGCAACTGACGCGTCTGCCAGTCGCCCGAGTCGCGTTCGACGGCTGGTGACCGCTCATAGCAGGTACGCTGCGACTGCTGCGTACCACGTCCGTTGCAGCTCTTCTCACGCCAAAATCTCCTACAGCTGCTTTCTGCCGCGCGCAGAACCTCTCTTTGACGCCGCCTGTCGGCAACCGGCTCTCGATCTGGTCGCGTCTCGTCGGCCCCGGCGCGTCCGCCGAGCCCGTGCCGCCACGGCCGGCGCGAACGCGCCGGCCGTGACGACGAGTATCTGGTAAGCAGATTCGTTACGCTAGTCCTTTTTCCCTCCCGCTCCGCGGCGCGCTCGACGCCACGGCGTCGGCGCTCGCGAGGGCCGTGATGGCCGTCTGCGACGCGGCGCGGTGATACCGCGCCGACCTTCGACCCTCTTCCTCTCCCGTCTCGCGACTGAGCTAATGCATTCTAGCCCTATCTCTCTCCCGCGGGGCGTCGCCGTCTGAGGCGCCGTTCGGCAGGAATGCCGAGCATGCTCCCCGAGCCGCAGCACACAACCCCTCGATCCACCGAGCCGGGGGCCGCTCCAGCGTCGTCCGCCAGGTCATCCAACGCCATAGGACCCAGGAAACCTGCACGGTACGTCCTTCTCTGTCCGCATCGCTCGCCACCGCGCCATTTTCTTCGCGCCGACTGCGACGCTTTTCTTCTATTCCTCTCCCGTCTCTTGTCGCGCGGCATTGTCTCAACATTTTATCCGTTTTTATTCACCCTCCCTACCATTTCCTGCCCACAACGCGCCGTGTCTGGCCGTTTTTGCGAGATTCTTCTTTTGGCCGTCCCGCGAGCAGATGCCGCCGTTGCGCACACCTCGTCGAGCTGCCTCCTGGGCTCGTTCCCTGGCTCAGTGAGCCTGACCGCGGTTGATGACACCCCTGCGGGGCTAGCCCCGCCCCTCACCGCCGAGCACGGCTCGTTTTTCTTTTGCTTCGCGAAGCTTTTCCCCGACTGCTCGCTCATTCCGTCTCCCCCTTCCTTCTCTTTTGTACCAATCTGTTCCTAATTTCTTGCGCTATTATTTCCCTGCCACGAGCACCCCCTATCCTACCGCGTCGCGCAAAATCCATTTTCGGCCGTCCGGCGAGCATGGGTCTCGCCACCGTCGAGATCGCGGCGGCACGGCTTCGCGCGTTGCGCGCTGGTCGTTGGACATTGTGGGACGCGCATGGCGCCTCGGTACTGCGTGTCTCGGCGCAGCTCGCTCGGAGCGCCTCGCTTTTCTCCTGCATGCCCAACCTTTTCCGCTGCTGCTCGCCCGCCCTTCCCGCAGCGCTGTTCTATTTATCACCGCTGCATATCCATTGGATAGCGCTACCGGTTCCCCGCTTCACCCACCCCCTACCCTCACTTTTTTTTTCGAGTCCATATTCGGCCGTCCGACGAGCAGGGTGCCGCGCTCGTCGGGACCGCAGCGGCGCTGCTCCGCGCTCGGTCCCAGGGCTCATCGAGCCCGTCAGACATGAGAAACCCGACCGTGCGGCCCGTCTCGTCGTCCCACGCCGAGGCCGCTGCGCATCTCTTCGCGCTGATGTCCGCGGAGGTCGATCCCGCCCGTTCTGCGCGCGCACCGTGCTCCGTACACCTCCCGCCCGGTCGGTGCATTGACTGACACCGCGTTCGCAGCACACTGCCCCCGTCTCGCTCTCGCATCCGGCGAGCGCCGCCGTCCTCGCGGGACTCGCCTCGCGCCGGCTCTCCCACGACGCTGCGCCCCCGACGTCACGCGAGCTTCCTCTCGCCTCCGTCTGCCCGTCAAGCGTCTCGACGCCGAGGACGTCTCGCTCCGGCCGTCCCGCGATCGCCGGCCGCCCATCTCGTCTCAACGCAGCAGCACAACGCGAACCCACCGCGTGCACCCACTCCTCGTGGCCTCCGCCAGCGCTCTCGCCGCGCGCTCCTCCCGCCAGCCGATGGCGAGACCGGCGCCTTCGCAGCCGAGGGCTTCCATCATCGCCACGCTTGTCCCTCATCACGTCTCACATCCCCGATCTCCTCGTCCGCGCCGTCCCCGCCTTTCCCCTCAGATAGACAGCACGAGGTCATGTACTTCGACAGCACGAGGTCATGTATTTCATCCAGACACCGTAGCTAGTTGTTTGCAATACAATTTGTTCTCTTCGTAGCCCCGCCCGCGAGCACCAGCGCCGCGATGGTCCGTGTGGTGTGAGTTCCGACAGTACGTGTTTCTCGCCGTCGAACGATCCCAGCTGACGTTTGTGAGTCTCAGGTCTTTGCTCGACGCATGAGACGGTGAGCACGTCTTTCTCTCCGTGCATACACGATGCTAACAACGAAATAAGCGCCGGTGAGAGTCCCTCTGAGACACACGTTGGGTGAGCATTTGCTGCAGCGCAAGTAACATAAACTGACGAGTCTCAGGGTCTTTCTGGCTGCTTGAGACGATGAGTACGAGCTTGGCTCGATGAGGCACGGTCTTTAATTAGATAGTCGCCACTGCCCCGGCGCTGAGGGCTGCATGTACCTTAGCCGTGATGTCCGCGTCCCCGCGTCCCACGAGATGGGCGCGGGGGCGCTAATGCACAAGCAAACAGCACAGGTCATGTCATTTCGAAATCCCAAATCCCACTCGACTTGCCTCAGTTTTTTCCCATTTCCCCAGAAACTTGCCGGGCGTATCGGGGTCCCTAACACCGAGTCTCAGCCTGGCACTCGGGCCTCACGCGAGCGGCGGTGCGCCTTCTTGCACCGAGGAAAAACTCTGTATTGCGCGCTACTATGTACACGGAACAAATGCACCGTGTCGGGCTGCGGCGCGGGAGCCTCTTGCGCTGCGGCGAGCCGGCCTTGAGCGGCGGCTGGCTCTCCGGCTCTGGCTCGCGCTCGCCTTCGCCCTCGGACGGCGACGTCAGCGACATGTCCTCCTCGCCGGGGAACGCCTCGGCCGACGCCGAGCGCGAGCGCGGGCCCGGGCCCGACTTGGAGAGCGCGAGTAGCGCCTGCGCGTCGTCCGTGCGCTCGTCGCCGCTGCGCCGCCCGCCGTACTTGTGCTTCGTCGGCGGCTGGCGCTTCGGCCCGAGGCTCGCGTCCGACTGTAGCGACGTGTTCTCGTTCTCCTTGCCCATCTAGCCAATCAGCCCCCGTGTCCTCAGTCTCAGATCGAGAGAAGAACATACCGGCGGCACCTCCTTGGCCTTACCCTTCCCCTTATCCGGCTTCACACTCGCCTGCGCCTTGGCCAGCGCCTCGCTCTCCTTCTTCCTAGTGAGCATCACCGCGAGCGGCACGGGCTGGCTGCTGGGTGTGTCGCCGATAGACATGGACGATGGCGGGTTGCTATCGGGCACGATCTCCTCGTCCTGCTCCCGAGGCCTGCGCGGCGCGATGAGGGACGAAGAAAGGAACTGCGACTGCGGCGGGCGGCTCATCGGCGGCGCGGACACTTCGCTCGCGACGGACGGCGGCACGACGCTCGAGCTGTACGTCTGGCTCGGGCCCGAATGCGTATTATTGGTTGCGGGCGAGGAGTGTTGCTGCTGGACCTCGCGCTGCGGCGTCTGGACGGGCGGCGGAGGGGGCGGCGGCGCGGTGCTGCTCGTCGCAGCGGTGGCGGGGCGCTGTGTCGACTTGGCCGACGGGATCTGGCGCTTGCGCGGCACCGTGCGCGGCGGGGACTGCAACTGCGTTTCGATGAGCGGGCCGGGCGGCGGCGTGCCCTCCGGCTCCTGCTGTGTGTCGTCCGGCTCCTGCTGCGTCTCGTCGCCGTCGTGCACGAACGCGCGGTCTGCGGCGCTGTTGTTCGTGTTCGGCGGGTGGGTCTGCTGTACCGAGGGAGTTGGACCCGACGGATTTGACGGCGTTGGATTGGACGTCGAGTCTGGAATATCAGTCAGCCACGTGAGTTGGGATGGAGATGCAGAATGAAGCGGCGAGGAAATGAATGAAGGAAGGGGAATGGCGACAAGCAAGGAATGTGACGGGGTGCATATTATAAGAAGTTCACTCACTGCTTGCATTGGTGGACCGGAGCGAACGCTGCAGCGCCTGGAACCTCTTCGGATTGTGCATCCTAAGCAGTTTCTGCGCCTGTTCGCTCATGCCCGTCTCCGTGCCGAGGGCGCCGGAGGTCGTGGCCGTCGCGAGCGGCTGCGTCTCCTGTGTGGCCTCGACGACCTGCGTAGCGACGAGCTGCTGCGACGGGTTCTCATCGTCGTCCTCGTCCTGCACGCGCGCGTCGAAGCTGTCGTCGGACTTGGCGTTCTCCTCCTCCTCCACGTCGATCATGGATAGGTCAGGGAGTGTCTGGAAGGCCTCGTACATCTGCGAGGATTGGCCGCCGCCAAGGAGGTCGTCGTCGTCATCCTGCGCGGCATTCTGCGACTGCGATGGCTCTTGTTGAGGGTCTTGCGATTGGGACTGGGATTGCGAGGGTGTGCCCGCGACCAGAACGACAGGCTCGGCCCTGCAAGAGATATCAGTGACGTGCACAGAATCGTAGGAAGTAGTCAGGGTTCAAGCAACAAAAAGACGGGTCAAGCGGGTCGGCTGCAACAGACAGTGACAGCGTCGCTGAACGCCGCCTAATTGACTACGACTCATAGACTTTGCGCGTGGCCCCGCGCGTGGCTGACGACCGTCAGTCCGGGTGGCCCAGATGATCGATGGAGAGCATCTTGGTGAGAGCGTTGGAGCTGAAGGCTGCAACAGACGGTGACGGCGGCGCTGGTGAACGCCGCCTGACTGACTACAAGCCATAGACATTGCGCAATCGCCCCGCGCGTGGCTGACGACAGTCGGTCCAGGTATGGTAGCTGCTCGGTGTGCAGCCAAAGCATCTTGGCCAGGAAATACCCGACCATGAGCTGCCATGGCGGCCAAGTCGCGCGCGCACCAAGATGTAAAAACAGAACATATGCAGGGCGGCCCCGTAGTCGTAATGCTTGAGCACGCACATCACGGTCTACGTGGCCTGGCCTGTAGACTGCGCGCCGTGCTCCGGGCAGAGCGTCGGAGCTGCAGGAACAGAGCCTGCTGCCCACCAGCAGCACAACGAGATCAAGCGCGCGCTGGGTGCTGAACGAGGCTCTCGACATACTCGGCCGATAACCAAACGCCCTGAGCGCGTGCACGCACCATCGCATCTACCCCAAGCCAAATTGCCGGACGTAGCGACTGACGAGCCAATGCGTCTGATACGCTGAGCCGCCCGGAAAGTCAGGCCATCCGAGGCATGGTCGCCATGCTCTGCGTGGCTGGGAGCAAACGATTGGACCCTGCAAGAGCATGACAGCCGCTTGACCGCGCAACACGAGCCCGGAATGTGGAAGGCATCATCGATGCTTTGGGGACGCGAGAACGAACCGGGTTGAGGACAGAATTTCGAAGAAACACTCACATTTCGCGCGAGCGGTCGCCCGGCTCGCTCGAGCTCTGCGTTTGGCTGCTTTCGGGGCTGGCCCTTCTTGGGCCTGCACCCAGGCGGGCATTGTCCTCGGCAACGAGCTGGGCGATGCGGCCGCCGTCGTCGCGCAGGTGGCGGGCGTGCTCCTGGCTGCCGGTGGGCACGCCGAACGAGTCCTGCGACGGCGGGTCGGGCGACCGCGCCTTGAGCAACCTCTTGAGGCTTAGTTTCCGCGACATGGGCACCGGCGACGGGGGCTGCTTGTTCGCTGCCCGCGACGACGACGCGACGGCGTGTTGGACGGGGCCGGGTGGTTGGCTGGGGCTGGGCTGGGGCAGGAACGGCTTTTTGAAGACGTCGGTGCCACCCCCGGGCGCTTGTGCTTGTTCTTCGGAGTCCTGGTCGACGTCCATGCTGTCGCCCGCGAGCCCAAAGCCGCGGTACGCGTCGACGGGTGCGGGCTCGGCGCTGGGCAGCACGACCTGGCTCTGCGTGCCGCCGCTGCCGCTGCCGGTCGACACGCTCGTCGTTGACGCGTGCGCCGCGGGAAGCGCGTTGAGCAGACGCCACGCGGCGTCGCCCTGCGACTCGTCCGGGTTGCTCATCGCTGCAGAGGACGAAGCACGAACGCGGGAGCTGCCGGCGGCGCGACACAAGTTTCCACAGGCTCCCTGCTGGCTCTTTCCCCTCGATCATCCATCCCTCTTCCCGGTGACACGTTTGCAGCGGCGGCGAGGGCGCGAAGCGCCCTCGCCCTTGCTCTTCCCTCGCTCAGTCTGGCTCGTCACCGTGCTATTACTTGCCGCAGTCCAGTCAGCCGCTTTGTCTCTCGCGCGCTCTCTATCGCTGCTGCCGTCATACCAACTCTGGCACACTGGCCGTCAAGCCCAGCGCTCAAACGCTCACGGCTGTGCCCCGCGGATGACGACGACGACGACAGCAAACGCCTGCGCACGACTCGGCCAGCGAGGCGCCGTCGCCGTGAAACGACCCAGAGTCGGCTGGTGCGGCTTACCAGCACTCACGCCCAGCCTGCCAATGATGCCGGAGACAGCGAACGGACTTGCTCACGCGGCAAACGGTCTCTGGGCACTTGGTCGCCGCGCTCGGGCACGAGGTACGCATACGGCGCCACTGAATGGCAGGTAAAACTGCTCGTCATGCCGCCAGCCCTTCGGCGGCGCGCGCACGGCCGTCTGACCTCGCAGCAGCAAACGAAGGCCAGCGCCGTAGCGCCACGACGCTGACAACAACGTCCAGAACGCACCTGATCGCAACCCGGCACGAGCTCAACGACGGGTCCGCGCTGCTCAACGGGTCAGCGTCTGCGTGCGCCGATCGGCAGTCATACACGGCGCTCACCAGCTGTCAGCAGATCGGCGCGCACGCCCCGGCGGGATTCTATCAGGACAAGTCAGGTACGTCGGCAGCTTGATAACAAGGCTGAAACTTACTATCCATTGCACAGGCACCGCGCGGACGGTCCTGGAAGCAGGGTCAGTCGCCGAGTCGGAGACGCACGCGATCGCGGGGCAGGGCATACCGTGTACATACATAGCGCCGCATGCACCGAATAAACCTGTTTTACGCGTCAGAATGAGCGCACGGTCGTGAGCGGCTTACCAAGCACACGAAGCAGCTGTCGGTCGTGTTAGGCGTGAATAGGGGCGGATGGGCATGTAAAGAGAGTACTCACGACGTCGGCCCCGGTGAGCTGCAGACGGTCGCTCCGACGCTGCAGAACGCGGTGAGCAAATGCAGCACAACGACGGGGGACGTACCGTGCGACGACGAGCGAGGCGCTGCAGACGAACTGCGGAGGGCGATCGCGAGGAAAGAGGACGGTGTCGGAAACGCGGGCGTGCAGCGCGAGGCTCTTATACGCCTCTCGCTGCCGCAATCCGCGCCGAGTGTCCGAGATGCACGGGGGCATCAAGGCCCGGCATCTCGTAATGCCACAGGACGCGTACTGATGCGCGTTCGAGCGGTGGAACGGCGACTTCGCACGCGCCGATCCGCTCGTCCGCCGCCCGCACTCCTCCTCCACCTCCAGCTCGCAATTCCCTCCCCTCCCTCGTGCGCAGCCCGGCAGGTATAACGTCACGTGACCCATTCCGCGTGCTGGGGCTGGCGGGATACCCCCTATGAGAGCGGTAACTACAAAATGCACCTACGGCGAAATCGCGCCGCCGCGCACGCAGCGTTCCTCCGCCGCGCACTTCGCATCATTCGAAGCGCTCGCTTAGCGGGCTGTGCAGCCCGTGATGTGAAACGTAGGGGGGTACCGGCGGGTTTGGGTGCGATGCGCGCATTCGACTGCTACGCGCTCCGCCGTGTTTGGCGCCGCTCTGGGCTTTTCTTGCGTTGAATTCTTACTGAGAGGGTTCTCTGGGGCTGGGCCTGTCTGACGGAAGTGGGGCCATTGAGTGAGGGACGCACGGACGGGCCGATTTGTCGGTTTCACGGGGATGCGCTACCCCGCATGCATCGACATTTCTGCGCTCGTTTCTCGTCCTCTGGACGATTAGAGTCTATAGAGCAGTTGCTGAATCACAAAATGTTAGTACTGAGACATGAGACGTGCGAGAACCCCACGGATATGCAACTATCGCAAGCCGTACTTTGGGCTGTATGCTGCAATCTACAGCTCCTCGCCACCGTCCAACCCGCCGCCCGTTCTCGTGCGCTCCGGTCTCGATCATCAATCAGACCCAGACGTAAGCATGCTAATACAAGCTGTGTACACAGAAGAAGCCCCGGCATGTGCTCATTCACTGCGAGTCTGCGAATGGTCGAGACGCGGGAGGTACACTGGTCCGCCCCAATATCGATCGCGCACCGGTGCTGCCGCCGCCCGTGCGCTGCATCATCGAATGTCGTACGAGATTACGCTACTCCGGTGTATGCATGCTGTTCCCGTGCATTCACGCTGTATGCGGGTTCGTCTGTGTTGCTTCGCGATGTGCATTCCCCGCGGACCGCTACTGCACCGCGAGTGCGACGCTGTTGCAGCTGCGCCAATGAGAGCACTCTCAATGGTGTAATTCTATTCAACTAGTGTAATGAGACCCTGAGAGAGTATCCCACTGGAGGTGGTACACCTGTGACGCTGGTCCTCTCAGTCTCTCGCAAGTTCGATTCTCGCCATCTACACGCGCTCTGGTCTCTCCCTTTGCACCTCTTCGCAAGAACACTCTGAGCGCATACATAGAAATAAGCGCCCGTAAGGGTCCAAGTGGGAGAGCAAAGGTATAGGGGCTTACCCCTATACTTTTCCTCCAGTCGGCGAAAACGCACCAAACTCGTGCCTCGCGCTCGCGCGGCGCTCCGCTGCTTCTGAGCTGCGGCTTCTCGGACTGATGGATCCGAAGCCTGATGCCCGTGAAACGGGGGCCGCGCGTGAATCGCGCGTTTTGCGCTGGCGGCGGTATTCGCTCGCCTGCGCGATTCCAGACTTCCCGCATGATTCTTTTCGGGAATTCCACTGCGTAAGTCTTGCTTGGCACGTTCTATCTTAGTAACGCCGGTGAGGCCGGCCGCCGGGGTCGGGACAGGTCAGATACTGGCTCGTCCGAGGTCCAAGGACGAGGACCAGTGCGGAGTTTGAAGGCGTGTTCTCCCGCTCGTCCGAGTGCGCCACAGCGGCCTCTCCGGCATATTTTCTCATTTTCACTGTCTCAAACACCGCTTACGTAAGCAATATATGCTGCCATACTCGGGAGAGCTTACGGGCGCATAAAAATGAAACTCTCGTTGAACGCGCGAGAGCGTGAGCTGGAACTACATCGAATACGGCGTAGGACGTCAATGAGAGTGCAAATCTTGACTGAGAGCACGGTCCCACGACTGTGTCCATATCAGGCATGCTGGGTTGGTAGGTGAGGTACAAGTTCTTGCGGCCGTCCGGCGAATGCTGTCTCTCATGGCGACGTCCACGTCGTCTCAGAATCGACTCGCGTGCGATTTACCTTTCAATATGCGTCTGTTGGTGTACGAAGACACCAACGCTCGGTTGGAGGGCTGGAAATTCGTGACGGTGGATCCGGCGACAGCGCCGGCCTCGTCGCTGCACCGTCGCGGCCACCTCGGCGGGACGTCTCGAATCCCCACTCTCGGAAGCATGATTGTATGCCTGAGAACCGTTCGGACACTCCGTCCGATCTCTATGCACGTCTCGATCGTACGAAGCTCGGGACGAGAGATGTTCGGATTTCGAGTGTTTTCTTCACGTAAACGCTCCTCGCGAGCCATTTCTCCGGAGGAACGGCGGGAGGACCGAGAATGGGCCATTTCATGCGCTTACGGAGAAATCTGCCGAGGGCACGTTTATTGCAAGCGGTGGCGGAGCAGAAGAAGTTGCATGTCAAACGGTTTGATCCCGTTCCGCTCCTTGCCCTCCTTCCATGACCGCCGGCGGACGAGACCTCAAAAAGCGCGCTCTGCGCTCTCACATATTTTTCTTCCCTCGTACGCCCCGCTTGCTCCCCGCCGCCGTCGCGCGCAACTGACGCGTCTGCCAGTCGCCCGAGTCGCGTTCGACGGCTGGTGACCGCTCATAGCAGGTACGCTGCGACTGCTGCGTACCACGTCCGTTGCAGCTCTTCTCACGCCAAAATCTCCTACAGCTGCTTTCTGCCGCGCGCAGAACCTCTCTTTGACGCCGCCTGTCGGCAACCGGCTCTCGATCTGGTCGCGTCTCGTCGGCCCCGGCGCGTCCGCCGAGCCCGTGCCGCCACGGCCGGCGCGAACGCGCCGGCCGTGACGACGAGTATCTGGTAAGCAGATTCGTTACGCTAGTCCTTTTTCCCTCCCGCTCCGCGGCGCGCTCGACGCCACGGCGTCGGCGCTCGCGAGGGCCGTGATGGCCGTCTGCGACGCGGCGCGGTGATACCGCGCCGACCTTCGACCCTCTTCCTCTCCCGTCTCGCGACTGAGCTAATGCATTCTAGCCCTATCTCTCTCCCGCGGGGCGTCGCCGTCTGAGGCGCCGTTCGGCAGGAATGCCGAGCATGCTCCCCGAGCCGCAGCACACAACCCCTCGATCCACCGAGCCGGGGGCCGCTCCAGCGTCGTCCGCCAGGTCATCCAACGCCATAGGACCCAGGAAACCTGCACGGTACGTCCTTCTCTGTCCGCATCGCTCGCCACCGCGCCATTTTCTTCGCGCCGACTGCGACGCTTTTCTTCTATTCCTCTCCCGTCTCTTGTCGCGCGGCATTGTCTCAACATTTTATCCGTTTTTATTCACCCTCCCTACCATTTCCTGCCCACAACGCGCCGTGTCTGGCCGTTTTTGCGAGATTCTTCTTTTGGCCGTCCCGCGAGCAGATGCCGCCGTTGCGCACACCTCGTCGAGCTGCCTCCTGGGCTCGTTCCCTGGCTCAGTGAGCCTGACCGCGGTTGATGACACCCCTGCGGGGCTAGCCCCGCCCCTCACCGCCGAGCACGGCTCGTTTTTCTTTTGCTTCGCGAAGCTTTTCCCCGACTGCTCGCTCATTCCGTCTCCCCCTTCCTTCTCTTTTGTACCAATCTGTTCCTAATTTCTTGCGCTATTATTTCCCTGCCACGAGCACCCCCTATCCTACCGCGTCGCGCAAAATCCATTTTCGGCCGTCCGGCGAGCATGGGTCTCGCCACCGTCGAGATCGCGGCGGCACGGCTTCGCGCGTTGCGCGCTGGTCGTTGGACATTGTGGGACGCGCATGGCGCCTCGGTACTGCGTGTCTCGGCGCAGCTCGCTCGGAGCGCCTCGCTTTTCTCCTGCATGCCCAACCTTTTCCGCTGCTGCTCGCCCGCCCTTCCCGCAGCGCTGTTCTATTTATCACCGCTGCATATCCATTGGATAGCGCTACCGGTTCCCCGCTTCACCCACCCCCTACCCTCACTTTTTTTTTCGAGTCCATATTCGGCCGTCCGACGAGCAGGGTGCCGCGCTCGTCGGGACCGCAGCGGCGCTGCTCCGCGCTCGGTCCCAGGGCTCATCGAGCCCGTCAGACATGAGAAACCCGACCGTGCGGCCCGTCTCGTCGTCCCACGCCGAGGCCGCTGCGCATCTCTTCGCGCTGATGTCCGCGGAGGTCGATCCCGCCCGTTCTGCGCGCGCACCGTGCTCCGTACACCTCCCGCCCGGTCGGTGCATTGACTGACACCGCGTTCGCAGCACACTGCCCCCGTCTCGCTCTCGCATCCGGCGAGCGCCGCCGTCCTCGCGGGACTCGCCTCGCGCCGGCTCTCCCACGACGCTGCGCCCCCGACGTCACGCGAGCTTCCTCTCGCCTCCGTCTGCCCGTCAAGCGTCTCGACGCCGAGGACGTCTCGCTCCGGCCGTCCCGCGATCGCCGGCCGCCCATCTCGTCTCAACGCAGCAGCACAACGCGAACCCACCGCGTGCACCCACTCCTCGTGGCCTCCGCCAGCGCTCTCGCCGCGCGCTCCTCCCGCCAGCCGATGGCGAGACCGGCGCCTTCGCAGCCGAGGGCTTCCATCATCGCCACGCTTGTCCCTCATCACGTCTCACATCCCCGATCTCCTCGTCCGCGCCGTCCCCGCCTTTCCCCTCAGATAGACAGCACGAGGTCATGTACTTCGACAGCACGAGGTCATGTATTTCATCCAGACACCGTAGCTAGTTGTTTGCAATACAATTTGTTCTCTTCGTAGCCCCGCCCGCGAGCACCAGCGCCGCGATGGTCCGTGTGGTGTGAGTTCCGACAGTACGTGTTTCTCGCCGTCGAACGATCCCAGCTGACGTTTGTGAGTCTCAGGTCTTTGCTCGACGCATGAGACGGTGAGCACGTCTTTCTCTCCGTGCATACACGATGCTAACAACGAAATAAGCGCCGGTGAGAGTCCCTCTGAGACACACGTTGGGTGAGCATTTGCTGCAGCGCAAGTAACATAAACTGACGAGTCTCAGGGTCTTTCTGGCTGCTTGAGACGATGAGTACGAGCTTGGCTCGATGAGGCACGGTCTTTAATTAGATAGTCGCCACTGCCCCGGCGCTGAGGGCTGCATGTACCTTAGCCGTGATGTCCGCGTCCCCGCGTCCCACGAGATGGGCGCGGGGGCGCTAATGCACAAGCAAACAGCACAGGTCATGTCATTTCGAAATCCCAAATCCCACTCGACTTGCCTCAGTTTTTTCCCATTTCCCCAGAAACTTGCCGGGCGTATCGGGGTCCCTAACACCGAGTCTCAGCCTGGCACTCGGGCCTCACGCGAGCGGCGGTGCGCCTTCTTGCACCGAGGAAAAACTCTGTATTGCGCGCTACTATGTACACGGAACAAATGCACCGTGTCGGGCTGCGGCGCGGGAGCCTCTTGCGCTGCGGCGAGCCGGCCTTGAGCGGCGGCTGGCTCTCCGGCTCTGGCTCGCGCTCGCCTTCGCCCTCGGACGGCGACGTCAGCGACATGTCCTCCTCGCCGGGGAACGCCTCGGCCGACGCCGAGCGCGAGCGCGGGCCCGGGCCCGACTTGGAGAGCGCGAGTAGCGCCTGCGCGTCGTCCGTGCGCTCGTCGCCGCTGCGCCGCCCGCCGTACTTGTGCTTCGTCGGCGGCTGGCGCTTCGGCCCGAGGCTCGCGTCCGACTGTAGCGACGTGTTCTCGTTCTCCTTGCCCATCTAGCCAATCAGCCCCCGTGTCCTCAGTCTCAGATCGAGAGAAGAACATACCGGCGGCACCTCCTTGGCCTTACCCTTCCCCTTATCCGGCTTCACACTCGCCTGCGCCTTGGCCAGCGCCTCGCTCTCCTTCTTCCTAGTGAGCATCACCGCGAGCGGCACGGGCTGGCTGCTGGGTGTGTCGCCGATAGACATGGACGATGGCGGGTTGCTATCGGGCACGATCTCCTCGTCCTGCTCCCGAGGCCTGCGCGGCGCGATGAGGGACGAAGAAAGGAACTGCGACTGCGGCGGGCGGCTCATCGGCGGCGCGGACACTTCGCTCGCGACGGACGGCGGCACGACGCTCGAGCTGTACGTCTGGCTCGGGCCCGAATGCGTATTATTGGTTGCGGGCGAGGAGTGTTGCTGCTGGACCTCGCGCTGCGGCGTCTGGACGGGCGGCGGAGGGGGCGGCGGCGCGGTGCTGCTCGTCGCAGCGGTGGCGGGGCGCTGTGTCGACTTGGCCGACGGGATCTGGCGCTTGCGCGGCACCGTGCGCGGCGGGGACTGCAACTGCGTTTCGATGAGCGGGCCGGGCGGCGGCGTGCCCTCCGGCTCCTGCTGTGTGTCGTCCGGCTCCTGCTGCGTCTCGTCGCCGTCGTGCACGAACGCGCGGTCTGCGGCGCTGTTGTTCGTGTTCGGCGGGTGGGTCTGCTGTACCGAGGGAGTTGGACCCGACGGATTTGACGGCGTTGGATTGGACGTCGAGTCTGGAATATCAGTCAGCCACGTGAGTTGGGATGGAGATGCAGAATGAAGCGGCGAGGAAATGAATGAAGGAAGGGGAATGGCGACAAGCAAGGAATGTGACGGGGTGCATATTATAAGAAGTTCACTCACTGCTTGCATTGGTGGACCGGAGCGAACGCTGCAGCGCCTGGAACCTCTTCGGATTGTGCATCCTAAGCAGTTTCTGCGCCTGTTCGCTCATGCCCGTCTCCGTGCCGAGGGCGCCGGAGGTCGTGGCCGTCGCGAGCGGCTGCGTCTCCTGTGTGGCCTCGACGACCTGCGTAGCGACGAGCTGCTGCGACGGGTTCTCATCGTCGTCCTCGTCCTGCACGCGCGCGTCGAAGCTGTCGTCGGACTTGGCGTTCTCCTCCTCCTCCACGTCGATCATGGATAGGTCAGGGAGTGTCTGGAAGGCCTCGTACATCTGCGAGGATTGGCCGCCGCCAAGGAGGTCGTCGTCGTCATCCTGCGCGGCATTCTGCGACTGCGATGGCTCTTGTTGAGGGTCTTGCGATTGGGACTGGGATTGCGAGGGTGTGCCCGCGACCAGAACGACAGGCTCGGCCCTGCAAGAGATATCAGTGACGTGCACAGAATCGTAGGAAGTAGTCAGGGTTCAAGCAACAAAAAGACGGGTCAAGCGGGTCGGCTGCAACAGACAGTGACAGCGTCGCTGAACGCCGCCTAATTGACTACGACTCATAGACTTTGCGCGTGGCCCCGCGCGTGGCTGACGACCGTCAGTCCGGGTGGCCCAGATGATCGATGGAGAGCATCTTGGTGAGAGCGTTGGAGCTGAAGGCTGCAACAGACGGTGACGGCGGCGCTGGTGAACGCCGCCTGACTGACTACAAGCCATAGACATTGCGCAATCGCCCCGCGCGTGGCTGACGACAGTCGGTCCAGGTATGGTAGCTGCTCGGTGTGCAGCCAAAGCATCTTGGCCAGGAAATACCCGACCATGAGCTGCCATGGCGGCCAAGTCGCGCGCGCACCAAGATGTAAAAACAGAACATATGCAGGGCGGCCCCGTAGTCGTAATGCTTGAGCACGCACATCACGGTCTACGTGGCCTGGCCTGTAGACTGCGCGCCGTGCTCCGGGCAGAGCGTCGGAGCTGCAGGAACAGAGCCTGCTGCCCACCAGCAGCACAACGAGATCAAGCGCGCGCTGGGTGCTGAACGAGGCTCTCGACATACTCGGCCGATAACCAAACGCCCTGAGCGCGTGCACGCACCATCGCATCTACCCCAAGCCAAATTGCCGGACGTAGCGACTGACGAGCCAATGCGTCTGATACGCTGAGCCGCCCGGAAAGTCAGGCCATCCGAGGCATGGTCGCCATGCTCTGCGTGGCTGGGAGCAAACGATTGGACCCTGCAAGAGCATGACAGCCGCTTGACCGCGCAACACGAGCCCGGAATGTGGAAGGCATCATCGATGCTTTGGGGACGCGAGAACGAACCGGGTTGAGGACAGAATTTCGAAGAAACACTCACATTTCGCGCGAGCGGTCGCCCGGCTCGCTCGAGCTCTGCGTTTGGCTGCTTTCGGGGCTGGCCCTTCTTGGGCCTGCACCCAGGCGGGCATTGTCCTCGGCAACGAGCTGGGCGATGCGGCCGCCGTCGTCGCGCAGGTGGCGGGCGTGCTCCTGGCTGCCGGTGGGCACGCCGAACGAGTCCTGCGACGGCGGGTCGGGCGACCGCGCCTTGAGCAACCTCTTGAGGCTTAGTTTCCGCGACATGGGCACCGGCGACGGGGGCTGCTTGTTCGCTGCCCGCGACGACGACGCGACGGCGTGTTGGACGGGGCCGGGTGGTTGGCTGGGGCTGGGCTGGGGCAGGAACGGCTTTTTGAAGACGTCGGTGCCACCCCCGGGCGCTTGTGCTTGTTCTTCGGAGTCCTGGTCGACGTCCATGCTGTCGCCCGCGAGCCCAAAGCCGCGGTACGCGTCGACGGGTGCGGGCTCGGCGCTGGGCAGCACGACCTGGCTCTGCGTGCCGCCGCTGCCGCTGCCGGTCGACACGCTCGTCGTTGACGCGTGCGCCGCGGGAAGCGCGTTGAGCAGACGCCACGCGGCGTCGCCCTGCGACTCGTCCGGGTTGCTCATCGCTGCAGAGGACGAAGCACGAACGCGGGAGCTGCCGGCGGCGCGACACAAGTTTCCACAGGCTCCCTGCTGGCTCTTTCCCCTCGATCATCCATCCCTCTTCCCGGTGACACGTTTGCAGCGGCGGCGAGGGCGCGAAGCGCCCTCGCCCTTGCTCTTCCCTCGCTCAGTCTGGCTCGTCACCGTGCTATTACTTGCCGCAGTCCAGTCAGCCGCTTTGTCTCTCGCGCGCTCTCTATCGCTGCTGCCGTCATACCAACTCTGGCACACTGGCCGTCAAGCCCAGCGCTCAAACGCTCACGGCTGTGCCCCGCGGATGACGACGACGACGACAGCAAACGCCTGCGCACGACTCGGCCAGCGAGGCGCCGTCGCCGTGAAACGACCCAGAGTCGGCTGGTGCGGCTTACCAGCACTCACGCCCAGCCTGCCAATGATGCCGGAGACAGCGAACGGACTTGCTCACGCGGCAAACGGTCTCTGGGCACTTGGTCGCCGCGCTCGGGCACGAGGTACGCATACGGCGCCACTGAATGGCAGGTAAAACTGCTCGTCATGCCGCCAGCCCTTCGGCGGCGCGCGCACGGCCGTCTGACCTCGCAGCAGCAAACGAAGGCCAGCGCCGTAGCGCCACGACGCTGACAACAACGTCCAGAACGCACCTGATCGCAACCCGGCACGAGCTCAACGACGGGTCCGCGCTGCTCAACGGGTCAGCGTCTGCGTGCGCCGATCGGCAGTCATACACGGCGCTCACCAGCTGTCAGCAGATCGGCGCGCACGCCCCGGCGGGATTCTATCAGGACAAGTCAGGTACGTCGGCAGCTTGATAACAAGGCTGAAACTTACTATCCATTGCACAGGCACCGCGCGGACGGTCCTGGAAGCAGGGTCAGTCGCCGAGTCGGAGACGCACGCGATCGCGGGGCAGGGCATACCGTGTACATACATAGCGCCGCATGCACCGAATAAACCTGTTTTACGCGTCAGAATGAGCGCACGGTCGTGAGCGGCTTACCAAGCACACGAAGCAGCTGTCGGTCGTGTTAGGCGTGAATAGGGGCGGATGGGCATGTAAAGAGAGTACTCACGACGTCGGCCCCGGTGAGCTGCAGACGGTCGCTCCGACGCTGCAGAACGCGGTGAGCAAATGCAGCACAACGACGGGGGACGTACCGTGCGACGACGAGCGAGGCGCTGCAGACGAACTGCGGAGGGCGATCGCGAGGAAAGAGGACGGTGTCGGAAACGCGGGCGTGCAGCGCGAGGCTCTTATACGCCTCTCGCTGCCGCAATCCGCGCCGAGTGTCCGAGATGCACGGGGGCATCAAGGCCCGGCATCTCGTAATGCCACAGGACGCGTACTGATGCGCGTTCGAGCGGTGGAACGGCGACTTCGCACGCGCCGATCCGCTCGTCCGCCGCCCGCACTCCTCCTCCACCTCCAGCTCGCAATTCCCTCCCCTCCCTCGTGCGCAGCCCGGCAGGTATAACGTCACGTGACCCATTCCGCGTGCTGGGGCTGGCGGGATACCCCCTATGAGAGCGGTAACTACAAAATGCACCTACGGCGAAATCGCGCCGCCGCGCACGCAGCGTTCCTCCGCCGCGCACTTCGCATCATTCGAAGCGCTCGCTTAGCGGGCTGTGCAGCCCGTGATGTGAAACGTAGGGGGGTACCGGCGGGTTTGGGTGCGATGCGCGCATTCGACTGCTACGCGCTCCGCCGTGTTTGGCGCCGCTCTGGGCTTTTCTTGCGTTGAATTCTTACTGAGAGGGTTCTCTGGGGCTGGGCCTGTCTGACGGAAGTGGGGCCATTGAGTGAGGGACGCACGGACGGGCCGATTTGTCGGTTTCACGGGGATGCGCTACCCCGCATGCATCGACATTTCTGCGCTCGTTTCTCGTCCTCTGGACGATTAGAGTCTATAGAGCAGTTGCTGAATCACAAAATGTTAGTACTGAGACATGAGACGTGCGAGAACCCCACGGATATGCAACTATCGCAAGCCGTACTTTGGGCTGTATGCTGCAATCTACAGCTCCTCGCCACCGTCCAACCCGCCGCCCGTTCTCGTGCGCTCCGGTCTCGATCATCAATCAGACCCAGACGTAAGCATGCTAATACAAGCTGTGTACACAGAAGAAGCCCCGGCATGTGCTCATTCACTGCGAGTCTGCGAATGGTCGAGACGCGGGAGGTACACTGGTCCGCCCCAATATCGATCGCGCACCGGTGCTGCCGCCGCCCGTGCGCTGCATCATCGAATGTCGTACGAGATTACGCTACTCCGGTGTATGCATGCTGTTCCCGTGCATTCACGCTGTATGCGGGTTCGTCTGTGTTGCTTCGCGATGTGCATTCCCCGCGGACCGCTACTGCACCGCGAGTGCGACGCTGTTGCAGCTGCGCCAATGAGAGCACTCTCAATGGTGTAATTCTATTCAACTAGTGTAATGAGACCCTGAGAGAGTATCCCACTGGAGGTGGTACACCTGTGACGCTGGTCCTCTCAGTCTCTCGCAAGTTCGATTCTCGCCATCTACACGCGCTCTGGTCTCTCCCTTTGCACCTCTTCGCAAGAACACTCTGAGCGCATACATAGAAATAAGCGCCCGTAAGGGTCCAAGTGGGAGAGCAAAGGTATAGGGGCTTACCCCTATACTTTTCCTCCAGTCGGCGAAAACGCACCAAACTCGTGCCTCGCGCTCGCGCGGCGCTCCGCTGCTTCTGAGCTGCGGCTTCTCGGACTGATGGATCCGAAGCCTGATGCCCGTGAAACGGGGGCCGCGCGTGAATCGCGCGTTTTGCGCTGGCGGCGGTATTCGCTCGCCTGCGCGATTCCAGACTTCCCGCATGATTCTTTTCGGGAATTCCACTGCGTAAGTCTTGCTTGGCACGTTCTATCTTAGTAACGCCGGTGAGGCCGGCCGCCGGGGTCGGGACAGGTCAGATACTGGCTCGTCCGAGGTCCAAGGACGAGGACCAGTGCGGAGTTTGAAGGCGTGTTCTCCCGCTCGTCCGAGTGCGCCACAGCGGCCTCTCCGGCATATTTTCTCATTTTCACTGTCTCAAACACCGCTTACGTAAGCAATATATGCTGCCATACTCGGGAGAGCTTACGGGCGCATAAAAATGAAACTCTCGTTGAACGCGCGAGAGCGTGAGCTGGAACTACATCGAATACGGCGTAGGACGTCAATGAGAGTGCAAATCTTGACTGAGAGCACGGTCCCACGACTGTGTCCATATCAGGCATGCTGGGTTGGTAGGTGAGGTACAAGTTCTTGCGGCCGTCCGGCGAATGCTGTCTCTCATGGCGACGTCCACGTCGTCTCAGAATCGACTCGCGTGCGATTTACCTTTCAATATGCGTCTGTTGGTGTACGAAGACACCAACGCTCGGTTGGAGGGCTGGAAATTCGTGACGGTGGATCCGGCGACAGCGCCGGCCTCGTCGCTGCACCGTCGCGGCCACCTCGGCGGGACGTCTCGAATCCCCACTCTCGGAAGCATGATTGTATGCCTGAGAACCGTTCGGACACTCCGTCCGATCTCTATGCACGTCTCGATCGTACGAAGCTCGGGACGAGAGATGTTCGGATTTCGAGTGTTTTCTTCACGTAAACGCTCCTCGCGAGCCATTTCTCCGGAGGAACGGCGGGAGGACCGAGAATGGGCCATTTCATGCGCTTACGGAGAAATCTGCCGAGGGCACGTTTATTGCAAGCGGTGGCGGAGCAGAAGAAGTTGCATGTCAAACGGTTTGATCCCGTTCCGCTCCTTGCCCTCCTTCCATGACCGCCGGCGGACGAGACCTCAAAAAGCGCGCTCTGCGCTCTCACATATTTTTCTTCCCTCGTACGCCCCGCTTGCTCCCCGCCGCCGTCGCGCGCAACTGACGCGTCTGCCAGTCGCCCGAGTCGCGTTCGACGGCTGGTGACCGCTCATAGCAGGTACGCTGCGACTGCTGCGTACCACGTCCGTTGCAGCTCTTCTCACGCCAAAATCTCCTACAGCTGCTTTCTGCCGCGCGCAGAACCTCTCTTTGACGCCGCCTGTCGGCAACCGGCTCTCGATCTGGTCGCGTCTCGTCGGCCCCGGCGCGTCCGCCGAGCCCGTGCCGCCACGGCCGGCGCGAACGCGCCGGCCGTGACGACGAGTATCTGGTAAGCAGATTCGTTACGCTAGTCCTTTTTCCCTCCCGCTCCGCGGCGCGCTCGACGCCACGGCGTCGGCGCTCGCGAGGGCCGTGATGGCCGTCTGCGACGCGGCGCGGTGATACCGCGCCGACCTTCGACCCTCTTCCTCTCCCGTCTCGCGACTGAGCTAATGCATTCTAGCCCTATCTCTCTCCCGCGGGGCGTCGCCGTCTGAGGCGCCGTTCGGCAGGAATGCCGAGCATGCTCCCCGAGCCGCAGCACACAACCCCTCGATCCACCGAGCCGGGGGCCGCTCCAGCGTCGTCCGCCAGGTCATCCAACGCCATAGGACCCAGGAAACCTGCACGGTACGTCCTTCTCTGTCCGCATCGCTCGCCACCGCGCCATTTTCTTCGCGCCGACTGCGACGCTTTTCTTCTATTCCTCTCCCGTCTCTTGTCGCGCGGCATTGTCTCAACATTTTATCCGTTTTTATTCACCCTCCCTACCATTTCCTGCCCACAACGCGCCGTGTCTGGCCGTTTTTGCGAGATTCTTCTTTTGGCCGTCCCGCGAGCAGATGCCGCCGTTGCGCACACCTCGTCGAGCTGCCTCCTGGGCTCGTTCCCTGGCTCAGTGAGCCTGACCGCGGTTGATGACACCCCTGCGGGGCTAGCCCCGCCCCTCACCGCCGAGCACGGCTCGTTTTTCTTTTGCTTCGCGAAGCTTTTCCCCGACTGCTCGCTCATTCCGTCTCCCCCTTCCTTCTCTTTTGTACCAATCTGTTCCTAATTTCTTGCGCTATTATTTCCCTGCCACGAGCACCCCCTATCCTACCGCGTCGCGCAAAATCCATTTTCGGCCGTCCGGCGAGCATGGGTCTCGCCACCGTCGAGATCGCGGCGGCACGGCTTCGCGCGTTGCGCGCTGGTCGTTGGACATTGTGGGACGCGCATGGCGCCTCGGTACTGCGTGTCTCGGCGCAGCTCGCTCGGAGCGCCTCGCTTTTCTCCTGCATGCCCAACCTTTTCCGCTGCTGCTCGCCCGCCCTTCCCGCAGCGCTGTTCTATTTATCACCGCTGCATATCCATTGGATAGCGCTACCGGTTCCCCGCTTCACCCACCCCCTACCCTCACTTTTTTTTTCGAGTCCATATTCGGCCGTCCGACGAGCAGGGTGCCGCGCTCGTCGGGACCGCAGCGGCGCTGCTCCGCGCTCGGTCCCAGGGCTCATCGAGCCCGTCAGACATGAGAAACCCGACCGTGCGGCCCGTCTCGTCGTCCCACGCCGAGGCCGCTGCGCATCTCTTCGCGCTGATGTCCGCGGAGGTCGATCCCGCCCGTTCTGCGCGCGCACCGTGCTCCGTACACCTCCCGCCCGGTCGGTGCATTGACTGACACCGCGTTCGCAGCACACTGCCCCCGTCTCGCTCTCGCATCCGGCGAGCGCCGCCGTCCTCGCGGGACTCGCCTCGCGCCGGCTCTCCCACGACGCTGCGCCCCCGACGTCACGCGAGCTTCCTCTCGCCTCCGTCTGCCCGTCAAGCGTCTCGACGCCGAGGACGTCTCGCTCCGGCCGTCCCGCGATCGCCGGCCGCCCATCTCGTCTCAACGCAGCAGCACAACGCGAACCCACCGCGTGCACCCACTCCTCGTGGCCTCCGCCAGCGCTCTCGCCGCGCGCTCCTCCCGCCAGCCGATGGCGAGACCGGCGCCTTCGCAGCCGAGGGCTTCCATCATCGCCACGCTTGTCCCTCATCACGTCTCACATCCCCGATCTCCTCGTCCGCGCCGTCCCCGCCTTTCCCCTCAGATAGACAGCACGAGGTCATGTACTTCGACAGCACGAGGTCATGTATTTCATCCAGACACCGTAGCTAGTTGTTTGCAATACAATTTGTTCTCTTCGTAGCCCCGCCCGCGAGCACCAGCGCCGCGATGGTCCGTGTGGTGTGAGTTCCGACAGTACGTGTTTCTCGCCGTCGAACGATCCCAGCTGACGTTTGTGAGTCTCAGGTCTTTGCTCGACGCATGAGACGGTGAGCACGTCTTTCTCTCCGTGCATACACGATGCTAACAACGAAATAAGCGCCGGTGAGAGTCCCTCTGAGACACACGTTGGGTGAGCATTTGCTGCAGCGCAAGTAACATAAACTGACGAGTCTCAGGGTCTTTCTGGCTGCTTGAGACGATGAGTACGAGCTTGGCTCGATGAGGCACGGTCTTTAATTAGATAGTCGCCACTGCCCCGGCGCTGAGGGCTGCATGTACCTTAGCCGTGATGTCCGCGTCCCCGCGTCCCACGAGATGGGCGCGGGGGCGCTAATGCACAAGCAAACAGCACAGGTCATGTCATTTCGAAATCCCAAATCCCACTCGACTTGCCTCAGTTTTTTCCCATTTCCCCAGAAACTTGCCGGGCGTATCGGGGTCCCTAACACCGAGTCTCAGCCTGGCATTCGGGCCTCACGCGAGCGGCGGTGCGCCTTCTTGCACCGACGAAAAACTCTGTATTGCGCGCTACTATGTACACGGAACAAATGCGCCGGGTCGGGCTGCGGCGCGGGAGCCTCTTGCGCTGGGGCGAGCCGGCCTTGAGCGGCGGCTGGCTCTCCGGCTCCGGCTCGCGCTCGCCTTCGCCCTCGGACGGCGACGTTAGCGACATGTCCTCCTCGCCGGGGAACGCCTCGGCCGACGCCGACCGCGAGCGCGGGCCCGGGCCTGACTTGGAGAGCGCGAGCAGCGCCTGCGCGTCGTCCGTGCGCTCGTCGCCGCTGCGCCGCCCGCCGTACTTGTGCTTCGTCGGCGGCTGGCGCTTCGGCCCGAGGCTCGCGTCCGACTGTAGCGACATCTGCTCGTTCTCCTTGCCCATCTAGCCAATTAGCCTCTATATCAACATGAGACCGCAGAAAGAACATACCGGTGGCACCTCCTTGGCCTTGCCTTTCCCCTTGTCCTGCTTCGCAGTCACTTGGGCCTTGGCCAGCGCCTCGCTCTCCTTCTTCCGGGTGAGCATCAGCGCAAGCGGCACGGGCTGGCTGCTGGGCGTGTCGCCCATGGACATGGACGACGGCGGGTTGCTATCGGGCACGATCTCGTCGTCCTGCTCGCGGGGCCTGCGCGGCGCGACGAGCGACGAAGAAAGGAACTGCGACTGCGGCGGGCGGCTCATCGGCGGCGCGGACACCTCGCTCGCGACGGACGGCGGCACGACGCTCGAGCTGTACGTCTGGCTCGGGCCCGAGTGCGTGTTGTTCGTCGCGGGCGACGAGTGTTGTTGCAGGACCTCGCGCACGGGCGTAGGGGGCGGCGGCGCGGTGCTGCTCGTCGCAGCGGTGGCGGGGCGCTGCGTCGACTTGGCCGACGGGATCTGGCGCTTGCGCGGCACCGTGCGCGGCGGCGACTGCAGCTGCGTCTCGATGAGCGGGCCGGGCGGCGGCGTGCCCTCAGGCTCCTGCTGTGTGCCGTCCGGCTCCTGCTGCGTCTCGTCGCCGTCGTGCACGAACGCGCGGTCTGCGGCGCTGTTGTTTGTGTTGGTCGGGTGAGTCTGCTGTACCGAGGGCGTCGGGCCCGACGGATTCGACGGCGTTGGATTGGACGTCGAGTCTGGAATGTGAGTCAGCCACCTGAGTTGGGATAGAGATGCAGAATGGAGCGGGCCCGGGCGAATGAATGAAGGACGCGGGCATGGCGAACAGGGGAATGGCGAAAAGCAAGGAACGCGACGGGATGGAAGATATAAGAAGTTCACTCACTGCTTGCATTGGTGGACCGCAACGAACGCTGCAGCGCCTGGAACCTCTTCGGATTGTGCATCCTAAGTAGCTTCTGCGCCTGCTCGCTCATGCCCGTCTCCGTGCCGAGGGCGCCGGAGGTCGTGGCTGTCGCGAGCGGCTGTGTCTCCTGCGTGCCTTCAACGACCTGCGTCGCAATGATCTGCGTGGGATTCTCCTCGTCCTCCTCGTCTTGCACGCGCGCGTCGAAGCTATCGTCGGACTTGGCGTTTTCCTCCTCCTCCTCCGCATTGATCATGGATAGGTCGGGCAGCGTCTGGAAGGCCTCGTACATCTGGGAGGACTGGCCGCCGCCGAGGAGGTCGTCGTCGTCGTCCTGCGCAGGGTTCTGCGACTGGTCCTGCGACTGGGATTGGGACTGGGACTGGGAGGGCGTGCCCGCGACCAGAACGACAGGCTCGGGCCTGCAAGAGATATCAGTTACGTGCACAAAACCGAGGGAAGTGGTCATGCAATCTCAAAAAAAAAGACAGATCAAGCGGATAGGCTGCAACAGACGGTGACGGCGGCGCTGGTGAACGCCGCCTGATTGACTACGAGTCATAGACTTTGCGCAATGGCCCCGCACGTGGCTGACGACTGTCAGTCAGGGAAGCCCAGATGATCGATGGAGAGCATTTTGGTCAGAGCGTTGGGGCTGAAGGCAATGGGTCTACTGCTGGGCAGCAGCGCGACGAGATCAAGTGTGGCCGAGTGGTCAACGGCGCTCCCGACACAGTCGGCCGCTAACCAAATGCCCTGAGCATCCATCGTCCCAGCATGACTGGTCCTTCGCCATCCAGCAAAGGCCAAATTGACGTAGCGGCTGACGACCCAATGCGTCTGATACGCTGAGCCGCCCGGAAAGTTATAGAATTTGCGCAATCGCCCCGCGCGTGGCTGACGACGGTCAGTCCGGGTATGGTAGCTGCTCGATGTGCAGCCAAAGCATCTTGGCCATGAAATACCTGGCCATAAGCTGCCATGGCGGCCATGTCGCGCGCGCACCAAGATACGAGGTCAGAAGACATGCAGGGCGGCTCCGTAGTCGCAATTCTTGGGAGCACGCACACCACGGTCTGCGCTGCCTGGCCTGCAGATCGCGCCCCGTGCACCGGGCAGAGCGTTCGCGCTGCAGGAACTGAGCCTGCTGCTGGGCAGCAGCACGACGAGATCAAGTGTGGGCCGTCTGGTGTACGGCGCTCTCGACACACTCGACCGCCAACCAAATGCCCTGAGCATCCATCGTCCCAGCATGACTGGTCCTTCGCCATCCAGCAAAGGCCAAACTGACGGACGTAGCGACTGACGAGCCAATGCGTCTGATACGCAGAGCCGCCCGGAAAGTCAGGCCATCCGAGGCATGCTCGCCATGGTCTGCGTGACTGGGAGCGAAGGGTTGGACCCTGGGATCCTGGGAGAGCATGACAGCCGCTTCGCCGCGCAACACGAGCCCGGAATGTGGAAGGCATCATCGATGCTTTGGGGACGCGAGAACGAACCGGGTTGAGGACAGAATTTCGAAGAAACACTCACATTTCGCGCGAGCGGTCGCCCGGCTCGCTCGAACTCTGCGTTTGGCTGCTCTCGGGGCTGGCCCTTCTTGGGCCTGCACCCAGGCGGGCATTGTCCTCGGCGACGAGCTGGGCGATGCGGCCGCCGTTGTCGCGCAGGTGGCGGGCGTGCTCCTGGCTGCCGGTGGGCACGCCGAACGAGTCCTGCGACGGCGGGTCGGGCGACGGCGCCCTGCGCTTCCTGTTCCTCGGCATCGGCACCGGCGACGGGGGCTGCTTGTTCGCTGCCCGCGACGACGACGCGACGGCGTGCTGGACGGGGCCGGGTGGTTGGCTGGGACTCGGCTGGGGCAGGAACGGCTTTTTGAAGACGTCGGTGCCACCCCCTGGCGCTTCTTGCCCTTGTCCTTGTTCTTCCGAGTCCTGGTCGACGTCCATGCTGTCGCCGGCGAGCCCGAAACCGCGGTACGCGTCGACGGGCGCGGGCTCGGCGCTGGGCAGCACGACCTGGCTCTGCGTGCCGCCGCTGCCGCTGCCGCTGCCGGTCGACACGCTGGTCGTAGACGCGTGCGCGGCGGGCAGCGCGTTGAGCAGACGCCACGCGGCGTCGCCCTGCGACTCGTCGGGGTTGCTCATCGCTGCAGAGGGTGAAGCACGAACGCGGGAGCTGCCGGCGGCGCGACTGTTGAAGTTTCCAACCGGGGTCGACTATGCGGCTCCCTTGCTCGCTCTTTCCCCTCGACCATCCATCCCTCCTCCCGGTGACACGTTTGCAGCGGCGCCGAGGGCGCGAAGCGCCCTCGCCCTTGCTCTTGCCTCGCTCAGTCTGGCTCGTCACCGTGCTCTTATTTGCGGCAGTCCAGTCAGCCGCTTTGTCTCTCGCGCCAGACTCTCGTTGCTCTGCTGCTGCTGCCCGTCGACAAGCTTGTCTCCCGCGCGCTCGCTATCGCTGCTGCCGTCATACCAACTCTGGCCCGCTGGCCGTCAAGCCCAGCGCCTAGACGCTCACGGCCGTGCCCCGCGGACGACGACGACGACGACAGCAAACGCCTGCGCGCGACTCGGCCAGCGAGGCGCCGTCGCCGTGAAACGACCCAGAGTCGGCTGGTGCGGCTTACAGCTCGGCGACCGCGTCCGCATCTCAGCACTCACGCCCAGCCAGCCAACGACGGCGGAGACAGCGAACGGACTTGCTCACGCGGGCAATGGTCTCTGGGCACTTGGTCGACGCGCTCGGGCACGAGGTACGCATACGGCGCCACTGAATGGCAGGTAAAACTGCTCGTCATGCCGCCAGCCCTTCGGCGGCGCGCGCACGGCCGTCTGACCTCGCAGCAGCAAACGAAGGCCAGCGCCGTAGCGCCACGACGCTGACAACAACGTCCAGAACGCACCTGATCGCAACCGGCGCCCGAGGGTCCGCGCTGCTCAATGGATCAGCGTCTGCGTGCGCCGATCGGCAGTCACCTGCTGTCAGCAGATCATCCAAGGCGGCGGGATTCTATCAGGACAAGTCAGGTACGTCGGCAGCTTGATAACAAGGCTGAAACTTACTATCCATTGCACAGGCACCTCGCGGACGGTCCTGGAAGCAGGTGTCAGTCGCCGAGTCGGAGGCGCACGCGATCGCGGGGCAGGGCTTACCGTGTACATAGCGCCGCATGCACCGAATAAACTTGTTTTACGCGTCAGATTGAGCACACGGTCGTGAGCGGCTTACCAAGCACACCAAGCACCTGTCGGTCGCGTTAGACCTGAATAGGGCCGGATGAGCATGTAAAGAGAGTACTCACGACGTCGGCCCCGGTGAGCTGCAGACGGTCGCTCCGACGCTGCAGAACGCGGTGAGCAGAGGTAGCACAACGACGGGGGGCGTACGGTGCGACGACGAGCGAGGCGCTGCAGACGAACTGCGGAGGGCGATCGCGAGGGAAGAGGATGGTGTCGGAAACGCGGGCGTGCAGCGCGAGGCTCTTATACGCCTCTCTCTGCCGCAATCCGCGCCGAGTGTCCGAGATGCACGGCGCGTCTAAGCCCGGCATCTCGTAATGCCACAGGACGCGTACTGATGCGCGTTCGAGCGGTGGAACGGGGACTTCGCACGCGCCGATCCGCTCGCACTCCTCCTCCACCTCCATCTCGCAATTCCCTCCCCTCCCTCGTGCGCATCCCGGCCAATAACAAGTCACGTGACCCATTCCGCGTGCTGGGCTGGCGGGATAGGGGCTATACCCCCTATGAGAGCGGTATAGTACAAAATGCACCTACGGCGAAATCGCGCCGCCGCGCACGCAGCGTTCCTTCTGCCGCGCCCTTCCTTCTCATCATTCGAAGCGCTCGCTTAACGGGCTGTGCAGCCCGTGATGTGAAACGTAGAGGGGTACCGGCGGTTCTGCGTGGAATGCGCTCGTTCGACTGCTACGCGCTCCGCCGTGTTCGGCGCCGCTCTGGGCTTTTCTTGCGTTGAATCCTTACTGCGGGGGTCCTCTGGGTCTGGGCCTGTCTGAATGGAGTGGGGCCATTGAGTGAGGGGCGCGCGGACGGGCCGATTTGTTGGTTTCGTGGGATGCGCTCCCCCGCATGTAACGACATTTCTGCGCTCGTTTCTCGTCCTCTGCTCGATTGGAGTCTATAGAGCTGTTGCTGCATCACAAAATGTTAGTACTGAGACATGAGACGTGGGAGAACCCCACGGATATGCGACTATCGTAAGCCGTGCGTTGGGCTGTATGCTGCAATCTACAGCTCCTCGCCACCGTCCAACCCGCCGCCCGTTCTCGTCTGCTCCGTTCTCGATCAATCAATCAGACCCAGACGTAAGCATGCTAATACACGCTGTGTACACAGAAGAAGCCCCGGCATGTGCTCATTCTCTGCGACTAGGCGAATGGGCGAGGCGCGGCATGTACACTGGTCCGTCCCAATATCGATCGCGCACCGGTGGCCTCTGCCGCCGCTCGCGGGCTGCATCACCACATGTCATACGAGATCACGCTACTAAGGTGTATGCATGCTTCTCCCCTGCATTCACGCTGTATGCAGGTGTTTCTCTGTTGCTTCGCGATGCGCATTCCCCGCGGACCGCTATTGCACCGCGAGTGCGATGTTGCTGCCGCTGCACCACTGAGACCACTCTCAGCAGTACAGTCAAATTCAGATCGTGTAATTAGACCCTGAGAGATTATCCCACTGGAGGTGGTTCACATGTGTCGCTGGTCCTCTCACTCTCTCGCAAGTTCAACTTTCGTCGTCTACACGCGCTCCGGTCTCTCCCTTTGCACCTCTTCGCAAGGACACTCTCAGCGCATACATAGAAATAAGCGCTCGTCAGGGTCCAAGTGGGAGTGCAAAGGTATAGGGGCTTACCCCTATACTTTTCCTCCAGTCGGCGAAAATGCACCCAACCGGTGCCTCGCGCTCGCGCGGCGCTCCACTGCTTCTGAGCTGCGGCTTCTCAGCCTGATGGATCCGAAGCCTGATGTCCGTGAAACGGGGGCCGCGCGTGAATCGCGCGTTTTGCGCTGGCGGCGGTATTCGCTCGCCTGCGCGATTTCAAACTTCCCGCATGATTCTTTTCTGAAATTCCTGTGCGTAAGCCTTGCTTGGCACGTTCTATTTTGGGAAGGCCGGTGAGGCCGGCCGCCGGGGTCGGGATACGTCAGATACTGGCTCGTCCGAGGTCCGAGGACGAGGACCAGTGCGGAGTTTGAAGGCGTGTTCTCCCGCTCGTCCGAGTGCGCCACAGCGGCCTCTCCGGCATGTTTTCTCATTTTCACTGTCTCAAACACCGCTTACGTAAGCAATATATGCTGTCATACTTGGGAGAACTTACAGGCGCATAAAAATGAAACTCTCGTTGAACGCGCGAGAGCATGAGCTGGAACTACATCGAATACGGCGTAGTACGTCAATGAGAGTGCAAATCTTGAGTGAGAGCACGGTCCCACGACTGTGTCCATATCAGGCATGGTGGGTTGGTAGGTGAGGTACAAGTTCTTGCGGCCGTCCGGCGAATGCTGTCTCTCATGCGACATCCGCGCCGTCTCAGAATCGACGCGTTTGCGATTTACCTTCCAATATGCGTCTGTTGGTGTACGAAGACACCAACGCTCGGTTGGAGGGCTGGAAATTCGTGACGGTGCATCCGGCGACACCGCCGGTCTCGTCGCTGCACCGTCGCGACCACCTCGACGGGAAGTCTCAGATCTCGGAAACACGATCGTATGCTTGAGAACCGTCCGGACGCTCCGTCCGATCTCCATGCACGTCTCGATTGTACGAAGCCCCGGGACAAGAGATGTTCGGATTCCGAGTGTTTTCTTCACGTAAACGCTCCTCGCGAGCCGTTTCTCCGGAGGAACGGCTGGAGGACCGAGAATGTGACATTTCATGCGCTTACGGAGAAATCTGCCGAGGGCACGCTTATTGCAAGCGGTGGCGGAGCAGAAGAAGTTGCATGTCAAACGGTTTGATCCCGTTCCGCTCCTTGCCCTCCTTCCATGACCGCCGGCGGACGAGACCTCAAAAAGCGCGCTCTGCGCTCTCACCTATTTTTCTTTCCCCGTACGCCCCGCTTGCTCCCTGCCGCCGTCGCGCGCAACTGACGCGTCTGCCAGTCGCCCGAGTCGCGTTCGACGGCTCGTGACCGCTCCTAGCAGGTACGTTCTCACCGCTGTCTACCACGGCCGTTGAAGCCTTTCTCACGCGCGAATTCCCCACAGCTGCTTTCTGCCGCGCGCAGAACCTCTCTTTGGCGCCGCCTGTCGGCGAACGGCTCGATCTGGTCGCGTCTCGTCGGCTCCGGCGCGTCCCCCGAGCCCGTGCCGCCACGGGCTGCGCCTTCGCGCCGGCCGTGACAACGAGCATCTGGTAAGCAGAGTCGTTTTGCTAGTCTTTTTTCCCTCGCGCTCCGCTGCGTGCTCGACGCCAAGGCGTCGGCGCTCGCGAGGGCCGTGATGGCCGTCCGCGACGCGGCGCGCTGACGCAGCGCCCACCTTCGGTCCTCTTCCTCTCCCGTCTCGTGGCATAGCTAACGCATTGTAGCGCTACCGTTATCCCGCGGGGCGTCGCTATCCGCGGCCCCGTTCGGCGGGAATACCGAGCATCCTCTTCGAGGCACTGCAGCCCGCTGCTCGATCCACCGAGTCGGGGGCCGCTCCAGCGTCGTCCTCCAGGCCATTTAACGTCGTAAGATGCGGGAAACCTGCACGGTACGTCCTTCTCTGTCCGCATCGCTCGCCACCGCGCCATTTTCTTTGCGCCGACTCCGACGCTTTTCTTCTATTCCTCTCCCGTCTCTTGTCGCGCGACATTCCCTCAACATTTTCTCTGTTTCTATTCACCCTCGCTACTACTCCCCGCCCACAACGCGCCGTGGCTGGCCGTTTTTGCGAAATTCTATTTTTGGCCGTCCCGCGAGCACATGCCGCCGTTACGCAAACCTCGTCGAGCTGCCTCCTGGGCCCGTTCCCTGGCTTAATGAGCTTGACTTCGACTGGTGACACCCTTACGAGGCTAGCCCCGCTCCTCACCGCCGAGCACGGCTCGTTTTTCTTTTGCTTCGAGAACCTTTCCTCCCGCTGCTCGCCCACCCCTTCTCCCCCTTCCTTCTTGTTTCTACCAATCTGTTTCTTTTTGATGGCGCTACCGTACCCCCACCACGCGCACCCATGTCCTCGCTTTTTTCACAAAATCCATTTTCGGCCGTCCGGCGAGCATGGGTCTCGCCACCGTCGAGATCGCGGCGGCACGGCTTCGCGCGCTGCGCGCTGGTCGTTGGACCTTGTGGGACGCGCATGGAGCCTCGGTACTGCGTGCCTCGGCGCTGCTCGCTCGGAGCGCCTCGCTTTTCTCCTGCATCCCCCACCTTTTCCGCTGCTGCTCGCCCGCCCTTCCCGCAGCGTTGTTCTATTTATCACCGCTGCATATCCATTGGATAGCGCTACCGTTTCACCGCTTCGCCCACCCCCTACCCTCACTTTTTTTTCGAGTCCATATTCGGCCGTCCGACGAGCAAGGTGCCGCGCTCGTCGGGACCGCAGCGGCGCTGCTCCGCGATCAGTCCCGGGGCTCATCGAGCTCGTCAGACGCGGTAAACCCACCCGTGGGGCCCGTCTCGTAGTTCCCCGAAGAGCCCGCCACCCATACACATGTTCGCGCTGATCTCCGCGGACAACGATCACTCGTATTCTGCGCGCGCGCCGCCCTCCAATTCGCGTTCCCGTACCTCCCGTCCGCCAACCGCATTGACTGACACCGCATTCGCAGCACACCGCCCCCGTCTCGCTCTCGCATCCGGCGAGCGCCGCCGTCCTCGCGGGACCAAGCTCGTCTCAACGCAGCAGCACAACGCGAAGCCACCGCGCGCACCCACGCCACGTGCCCCCCGCCAGCGCCCCCGCCGCTCCGTCATCTCGCCAGCCGATGGCGGGACCGGCGCCTTCGCAGCCGAGGGCTTCGATGATCGCGCCACGCTTGTCCCTCATCACGTCTCACATTTCCGATCCCCACGTCCGCGCCGTCCCCGCCTTTCCCCTCAGATAGACAACACGAGGTCATGTATTCAGACAGCACGAGGTCATGTATTTCATCTAGAAACCGTAGCTAGTTATTTGCAATACAATTTGTTTTCGTCGTAGCCCCGCCCGCGAGCACCAGCGCCGCGATGGTCTGTGTGGTGTGAATTCTGACAGTACGTATGTCTCGCCGTCAAACGATCCCAGCTGACGATCGCGAATATCAGGTTTTTCCTCGACGCATGAGACGGTGAGCAGCAGTTTCTCTCCGTGCATACAACATGCTAACATCCAAATAAGCGCCGGTGAGAAGGCCTCTGAGACATACACTGGGTGAGCATTTGCTGCAGCGCAAGTACCATAAACTGATGCACGGCCGTCTCAGCGTCCTTCCCCATGCTGACGAGGAGTGAGGCACGGATTTGAATTAGATAGTCGCCACTGCCCCGGCGCTGAGGGCTGCATGTACCTTAGCCGTGATGTCCGCGTCCCCGCGTCCCACGAGACGGGCGCGGGGGCGCTAATGCACAAGCAAACAGCACGGGTCATGTCAGTTTGAAATCCCAAATCCCCCTTGACTTGCCTCAGTTTTTGTCCGTTTCCCCAGAAACTTGCCGGGCGTATCGGGGTCCCTAACACCGAGTTGAAACCTGGCACTCGGACCTCACGCGAGCGGCGGTGCGTCTTCTTGCACCGAGGAAAAACTCTGTATTGCGCGCTACTATGTACACGGAACAAATGCACCGGGTCGGGCTGCGGCGCGGGAGCCTCTTGCGCTGCGGCGAGCCGGCCTTGAGCGGCGGCTGGCTCTCCGGCTCCGGCTCGCGCTCGCCTTCGCCCTCGGACGGCGACGTCAGCGACATGTCCTCCTCGCCGGGGAACGCCTCGGCCGACGCCGACCGCGAGCGCGGGCCCGACTTGGACAGCGCGAGCAGCGCCTGCGCGTCGTCCGTGCGCTCGTCCCCGCTGCGCCGCCCGCCGTACTTGTGCTTCGTCGGCGGCTGGCGCTTGGGCCCGAGGCTCGCGTCCGACTGCAGCGACATCTGCTCGTTCTCCTTGCCCATCTAGCCAATTAGCCTCCGTATCAACTTCCGACCGCAGAAAAAACATACCGGCGGCACCTCCTTAGCCTTGCCTTTTCCCTTATCCTGCTTCGCGCTCGCCTGGGCCTTGGCCAGTGCCTCGCTCTCCTTCTTCCGGGTCAGCATGAGCGCGAGAGGCACGGGCTGGCTGCTGGGCGTGTCGCCCATGGACATGGACGATGGCGGGTTGCTATCGGGCACGATCTCCTCGTCCTGCTCCCGAGGCCTGCGCGGCGCGATGAGGGACGAGGAGAGGAACTGCGACTGCGGCGGGCGGCTCATGGGCGGCGCGGACACCTCGCTCGCGACGGAGGGCGGCACGACGCTCGAGCTGTACGTCTGGCTCGGGCCCGAGTGCGTGTTGTTCGTCGCCGGCGATGAGTGGTCCTCGCGCGTTGGCCGCTGCGGCGTCTGCACGACCGGAACTTCGGGCGGAGGAAGCGACGGCGCGGTGGTGTTCGTCGCCGCAGTGGCGGGGCGCTGCGTGGACTTGGCCGACGGGATCTGGCGCTTGCGCGGCACCGTGCGCGGCGGCGACTGCAGCTGCGTCTCGATGAGCGGTCCGGGCGGCGGCGTGCCCTCCGGCTCCTGCTGTGTGTCGTCCGGCTCCTGCTGCGTCTCGTCGCCGTCGTGCACGAACGCGCGGTCTGCGGCGCTGTTGTTCGTGTTCGTCGGATGAGTCTGCTGTACCGAGGGCGTCGGGCCCGACGGATTCGACGGCGTCGGATTGGACGTCGAGTCTGGAATATCAGTAAGCCACTTGAGTTAGGATAGAGATGCAGATTGAAGCGGCCAGCGCGAGGAAATGAATGAAGGACGCGTGCGTAGCAAACAGGTGAATGGCGACAATGAAGGAATGCGACGGGATAAATGAAAAGTAAACGCACTGCTCGCATTGGTGGACCGCAGCGAACGCTGCAGCGCCTGGAACCTCTCCGGATTGTGCATCCTAAGTAGCTTCTGCGCCTGCTCGCTCATGCCCGTCTCCGTGCCGAGGGCGCCGGAGGTCGTGGCTGTCGCGAGCGGCTGTGTCTCCTGCGTGCCTTCAACGACCTGCGTCGCGATGATCTGCGTGGGATTCTCCTCGTCCTCCTCGTCTTGCACGCGCGCGTCGAAGCTATCGTCGGACTTGGCGTTTTCCTCCTCCTCCTCCGCATTGATCATGGATAGGTCGGGCAGCGTCTGGAAGGCCTCGTACATCTGGGAGGACTGGCCGCCGCCGAGGAGGTCGTCGTCGTCGTCCTGCGCAGGGTTCTGCGACTGGTCCTGGGACTGGGACTGGTCCTGGGACTGGGAGGGCGTGCCCGCGACCAGAACGACAGGCTCGGGCCTGCAAGAGATATCAGTTATGTGCACAAAATCGAGGGAAGTGGTCATGCAATCTCAAAAAAAAAAAAGACAGATCAAGCGGATAGGCTGCAACAGACGGTGACGGCGGCGCTGGTGAACGCCGCCTGATTGACTACGAGTCATAGACTTTGCGCAATGGCCCCGCACGTGGCTGACGACTGTCAGTCAGGGAAGCCCAGATGATCGATGGAGAGCATTTTGGTCAGAGCGTTGGGGCTGAAGGCAATGGGTCTACTGCTGGGCAGCAGCGCGACGAGATCAAGTGTGGCCGAGTGGTCAACGGCGCTCCCGACACAGTCGGCCGCTAACCAAATGCCCTGAGCATCCATCGTCCCAGCATGACTGGTCCTTCGCCATCCAGCAAAGGCCAAATTGACGTAGCGGCTGACGAGCCAATGCGTCTGATACGCTGAGCCGCCCGGAAAGTTATAGAATTTGCGCAATCGCCCCGCGCGTGGCTGACGACGGTCAGTCCGGGTATGGTAGCTGCTCGATGTGCAGCCAAAGCATCTTGGCCAGGAAATACCTGGCCATAAGCTGCCATGGCGGCCATGTCGCGCGCGCACCAAGATACGAGGTCAGAAGACATGCAGGACGGCCCCGTAGTCGCAATGCTTGGGAGCACGCACACCACCGCCTGCGCTGCCTGACCTGTAGACTGCGTCGGAGCTGCAGGAGCTGGGTCTGCTGCTGGACAGCAGCACAACGAGATCAAGTGTGGGCCGGGTGGTGAACGAGGCGGTCGACACTCGGCCGATAATCAAATGCCCTGAGCGCGTGCACGCACCACCGCCCCGGCCGCCATCTACCACAAGCCAGATTGCCGGACGTAGCGACTGACAAGCCAATGCGTCTGGCACGCTGAGACGGCCGGAAAGTCAGGCGATCCGAGGCATGTTCGCCATTGCTGGCTGGGAGCGATGGATCGGACCCTGGAAGAGCATGACAGCCGTTTCGCCGCGCACCACGAGCCCAAAATGAGGATAGGATGGGATGGGATAGGATATGGGTTTTTACACCGAGATTCCATTAAGAAATCCCGGCTCCCCGCTGCTACAGCGCAGCGGCGGACACTTGTTACGCAAGCCCACGCCGATCTTCCGACAGTACACGGCCGGAGTAAGTTCAAGTGGCAGCGCTCCGAGCGGGAGACGGTTGGGGGACGCGAGAACGATCCCGGGAGAGGACAGAATTTCGAAGAAACACTCACATTTCGCGCGAGCGATCGCCCGGCTCGCTCGAGCTCTGCGTCTGGCTGCTTTCGGGGCTGGCCCTTCTTGGGCCTGCACCCAGGCGGGCATTGTCCTCGGCGACGAGCTGGGCGATGCGGCCGCCGTTGTCGCGCAGGTGGCGGGCGTGCTCCTGGCTGCCTGTGGGCACGCCGAACGAGTCCTGCGACGGCGGGTCGGGCGACCGCGCCTTGAGCAACCTCTTGATGCTCAGTTTCCGCGACATGGGCACCGGCGACGGGGGCTGCTTATTCGCTGCCCGCAACGACGACGCGACTGCTTGCTGGGGTGGTTGGCCGGGGCTGGGCTGGGGCAGGAACGGCTTTTTGAAGACGTCGGTGCCACCCCCGGGCGCTTGTGCTTGTTCTTCCGAGTCCTGGTCGACGTCCATGCTGTCTCCCGCGAGCCCAAAGCCGCGGTACGCGTCGACGGGTGCGGGCTCGGCGCTGGGCAGCACGACCTGGCTCTGCGTGCCGCCGCTGCCGCTGCCGGTCGAGACACTGGTAGTTGACGCGTGCGCGGCGGGCAGCGCGTTGAGCAGACGCCACGCGGCGTCGCCCTGGGACTCGTCGGGGTTGCTCATCGTCGACAGCAGACGGTAGACGAAAGCACGAACGCGGGAGCTGCCGGCGGCGCGCCTGACAAGTTTGGGCCAACCGGGGTCGACTATGCGGCTCCCTTGCTCGCTCTTTCCCCTCGACCATCCATCCCTCCTCCCGGTGACACGTTTGCAGCGGCGGCGAGGGCGCGAAGCGCCCTCGCCCTTGCTCTTCCCTCGCTCAGTCTGGCTCGTCATCGTGCTATTATTTGCCGCAGTCCAGTCAGCCGCTTTGTCTCCCGCGCCCGACTCTCGTTGCTCTGCTGCTGCTGCCCGTCGACAAGCCTGTCTCCCGCGCGCTCTCCGTCAAGCCCAGCGCTCAATCGCTCACGGCTGTGCCCCGCGAACAACGACGACGACAGCAAACGCCTGCGCACGACTCGGCCAGCGAGGCGCCGTCGCCGTGAAACGACCCAGAGTCGGCTGGTGCGGCTTACCAGCACTCACGCCCAGCCAGCCAACGACGGCAGCGGCAACGAACGGACTTGCACACGCGGCCAACGGTCTCTGGGCACTCGGTCGACGCGCTCGGGCACGAGGTACGCATACGGCGCCACTGAACGGCAGGTAAAATTGCTCGTCATGCCGCCAGCTCCTCGGCGGCGCGCGCATGGCCGTCTGACCTCGCAGCAGCAAACGAGGGCCAGCGTTAGTACGGTGCCGTAGCGCCACGACGCTGACAACAACGTCCAGAACGCACCTGATCGCAACCCGGCACGAGCTCAACGACGGGTCCGCGCTGCTCAACGGGTCAGCGTCTCCGTGCGCCGATCGGCAGTCATGCACGGCGCTCACCTGTCGGCAGATCATCCAAGGCGGCGGGATTCTATTAACAGGAAAAGTCAGGTACGTCGGCAGCTTGATAACAAGGCTGAAACTTACTATCCATTGCACAGGCAACGCGCGGACGGTCCTGGAAGCAGGGTCAGTCGCCGACCCGGAGGCGCGTGCGATCGCGGGGCAGGGCATACCGTGTACATACATAGCGCCGCATGCACCGAATAAACCTGTTTTACGCGTCAGAATGAGCACACGGTCGTGAGCGGCTTACCAAGCACACCAAGCACCTGTCGGTCGCGTTAGACGTGAATAGGGGCGGATGAGCATGTAAAGAGAGTACTCACGACGTCGGCCCCGGTGAGCTGCAGACGGTCGCTCCGACGCTGCGGAACGCGGTGAGCAGAGGTAGCACAACGACGGGGGACGTACGATGTGACGACGAGCGAGGCGCTGCAGACGAACTGCGGAGGGCGATCGCGAGGGAAGAGGATGGTGTCGGAATCGCGGGCGTGCAGCGCGAGGCTCTTATACGCCTCTCGCAGCCGCAATCCGCGCCGAGTATCCGAGATGCACGGGGGCATGAAGGCCCGGCATCTCGTAATGCCACAGGACGCGTACTGATGCGCGTTCGAGCGGTGGAACGGGGACTTCGCACGCAAGCCGATCCGCTCGTCCGCCGCCCGCACTCCTCCTCCACCTCCACCTCCAGCTCGATTTTCCCTCCCCTCCCTCGTGCGCAGCCCGGCCGGTAACAAGTCACGTGACCCATTCCGCGTGCTGGGCTGGCGGGATACCCCCTATGAGAGCGGTACTACAAAATGCACCTACGGCGCAATCGCGCCGCCGCGCGCACAGCAGCGTTCCTTCCGCCGCGCTCTTCGCATCATTCGAAGCGCTCGCTTAGCGGGCTGTGCAGCCCGTGATGTGAAACGTAGGGGGGTACCGGCGGGTCTGGGTGCGATGCGCGCATTCGACCGCTACGCGCTCCGCCGTGTTCGGCGCTGCTCTGGGCTTTTCTTGCGATGAATTCTTACTGCGAGGGTCCTCTAGGTCTGGGCTTGTCTGACTGCAGTGGGGCCATTGAGTGAAGGACGCGCGGATGGGCCGATTTGTTGGTTTTGCGAGGATGCGCTCCCCCGCATGTAATGACATTTCTGCGCTCGTTTCTCGTCTTCTGCACAATTAGAGTCTATAGAGCAGTTGCTGCATCACAAAATGTTATTACTGAGACATGAGACGTGGGAGAACCCCACGGATATGCGACTATCGTAAGCCGTGCGTTGGGCTGTATGCTGCAATCTACAGCTCCTCGCCACCGTCCAACCCGCCGCCCGTTCTCGTCTGCTCCGTTCTCGATCAATCAATCAGACCCAGACGTAAGCATGCTAATACACGCTGTGTACACAGAAGAAGCCCCGGCATGTGCTCATTCTCTGCGACTAGGCGAATGGGCGAGGCGCGGCATGTACACTGGTCCGTCCCAATATCGATCGCGCACCGGTGGCCTCTGCCGCCGCTCGCGGGCTGCATCACCACATGTCATACGAGATCACGCTACTAAGGTGTATGCATGCTTCTCCCCTGCATTCACGCTGTATGCAGGTGTTTCTCTGTTGCTTCGCGATGCGCATTCCCCGCGGACCGCTATTGCACCGCGAGTGCGATGTTGCTGCCGCTGCACCACTGAGACCACTCTCAGCAGTACAGTCAAATTCAGATCGTGTAATTAGACCCTGAGAGATTATCCCACTGGAGGTGGTTCACATGTGTCGCTGGTCCTCTCACTCTCTCGCAAGTTCAACTTTCGTCGTCTACACGCGCTCCGGTCTCTCCCTTTGCACCTCTTCGCAAGGACACTCTCAGCGCATACATAGAAATAAGCGCTCGTCAGGGTCCAAGTGGGAGTGCAAAGGTATAGGGGCTTACCCCTATACTTTTCCTCCAGTCGGCGAAAATGCACCCAACCGGTGCCTCGCGCTCGCGCGGCGCTCCACTGCTTCTGAGCTGCGGCTTCTCAGCCTGATGGATCCGAAGCCTGATGTCCGTGAAACGGGGGCCGCGCGTGAATCGCGCGTTTTGCGCTGGCGGCGGTATTCGCTCGCCTGCGCGATTTCAAACTTCCCGCATGATTCTTTTCTGAAATTCCTGTGCGTAAGCCTTGCTTGGCACGTTCTATTTTGGGAAGTCCGGTGAGGCCGGCCGCCGGGGTCGGGATACGTCAGATACTGGCTCGTCCGAGGTCCGAGGACGAGGACCAGTGCGGAGTTTGAAGGCGTGTTCTCCCGCTCGTCCGAGTGCGCCACAGCGGCCTCTCCGGCATGTTTTCTCATTTTCACTGTCTCAAACACCGCTTACGTAAGCAATATATGCTGTCATACTTGGGAGAACTTACAGGCGCATAAAAATGAAACTCTCGTTGAACGCGCGAGAGCATGAGCTGGAACTACATCGAATACGGCGTAGTACGTCAATGAGAGTGCAAATCTTGAGTGAGAGCACGGTCCCACGACTGTGTCCATATCAGGCATGGTGGGTTGGTAGGTGAGGTACAAGTTCTTGCGGCCGTCCGGCGAATGCTGTCTCTCATGCGACATCCGCGCCGTCTCAGAATCGACGCGTTTGCGATTTACCTTCCAATATGCGTCTGTTGGTGTACGAAGACACCAACGCTCGGTTGGAGGGCTGGAAATTCGTGACGGTGCATCCGGCGACACCGCCGGTCTCGTCGCTGCACCGTCGCGACCACCTCGACGGGAAGTCTCAGATCTCGGAAACACGATCGTATGCTTGAGAACCGTCCGGACGCTCCGTCCGATCTCCATGCACGTCTCGATTGTACGAAGCCCCGGGACAAGAGATGTTCGGATTCCGAGTGTTTTCTTCACGTAAACGCTCCTCGCGAGCCGTTTCTCCGGAGGAACGGCTGGAGGACCGAGAATGTGACATTTCATGCGCTTACGGAGAAATCTGCCGAGGGCACGCTTATTGCAAGCGGTGGCGGAGCAGAAGAAGTTGCATGTCAAACGGTTTGATCCCGTTCCGCTCCTTGCCCTCCTTCCATGACCGCCGGCGGACGAGACCTCAAAAAGCGCGCTCTGCGCTCTCACCTATTTTTCTTTCCCCGTACGCCCCGCTTGCTCCCTGCCGCCGTCGCGCGCAACTGACGCGTCTGCCAGTCGCCCGAGTCGCGTTCGACGGCTCGTGACCGCTCCTAGCAGGTACGTTCTCACCGCTGTCTACCACGGCCGTTGAAGCCTTTCTCACGCGCGAATTCCCCACAGCTGCTTTCTGCCGCGCGCAGAACCTCTCTTTGGCGCCGCCTGTCGGCGAACGGCTCGATCTGGTCGCGTCTCGTCGGCTCCGGCGCGTCCCCCGAGCCCGTGCCGCCACGGGCTGCGCCTTCGCGCCGGCCGTGACAACGAGCATCTGGTAAGCAGAGTCGTTTTGCTAGTCTTTTTTCCCTCGCGCTCCGCTGCGTGCTCGACGCCAAGGCGTCGGCGCTCGCGAGGGCCGTGATGGCCGTCCGCGACGCGGCGCGCTGACGCAGCGCCCACCTTCGGTCCTCTTCCTCTCCCGTCTCGTGGCATAGCTAACGCATTGTAGCGCTACCGTTATCCCGCGGGGCGTCGCTATCCGCGGCCCCGTTCGGCGGGAATACCGAGCATCCTCTTCGAGGCACTGCAGCCCGCTGCTCGATCCACCGAGTCGGGGGCCGCTCCAGCGTCGTCCTCCAGGCCATTTAACGTCGTAAGATGCGGGAAACCTGCACGGTACGTCCTTCTCTGTCCGCATCGCTCGCCACCGCGCCATTTTCTTTGCGCCGACTCCGACGCTTTTCTTCTATTCCTCTCCCGTCTCTTGTCGCGCGACATTCCCTCAACATTTTCTCTGTTTCTATTCACCCTCGCTACTACTCCCCGCCCACAACGCGCCGTGGCTGGCCGTTTTTGCGAAATTCTATTTTTGGCCGTCCCGCGAGCACATGCCGCCGTTACGCAAACCTCGTCGAGCTGCCTCCTGGGCCCGTTCCCTGGCTTAATGAGCTTGACTTCGACTGGTGACACCCTTACGAGGCTAGCCCCGCTCCTCACCGCCGAGCACGGCTCGTTTTTCTTTTGCTTCGAGAACCTTTCCTCCCGCTGCTCGCCCACCCCTTCTCCCCCTTCCTTCTTGTTTCTACCAATCTGTTTCTTTTTGATGGCGCTACCGTACCCCCACCACGCGCACCCATGTCCTCGCTTTTTTCACAAAATCCATTTTCGGCCGTCCGGCGAGCATGGGTCTCGCCACCGTCGAGATCGCGGCGGCACGGCTTCGCGCGCTGCGCGCTGGTCGTTGGACCTTGTGGGACGCGCATGGAGCCTCGGTACTGCGTGCCTCGGCGCTGCTCGCTCGGAGCGCCTCGCTTTTCTCCTGCATCCCCCACCTTTTCCGCTGCTGCTCGCCCGCCCTTCCCGCAGCGTTGTTCTATTTATCACCGCTGCATATCCATTGGATAGCGCTACCGTTTCACCGCTTCGCCCACCCCCTACCCTCACTTTTTTTTCGAGTCCATATTCGGCCGTCCGACGAGCAAGGTGCCGCGCTCGTCGGGACCGCAGCGGCGCTGCTCCGCGATCAGTCCCGGGGCTCATCGAGCTCGTCAGACGCGGTAAACCCACCCGTGGGGCCCGTCTCGTAGTTCCCCGAAGAGCCCGCCACCCATACACATGTTCGCGCTGATCTCCGCGGACAACGATCACTCGTATTCTGCGCGCGCGCCGCCCTCCAATTCGCGTTCCCGTACCTCCCGTCCGCCAACCGCATTGACTGACACCGCATTCGCAGCACACCGCCCCCGTCTCGCTCTCGCATCCGGCGAGCGCCGCCGTCCTCGCGGGACCAAGCTCGTCTCAACGCAGCAGCACAACGCGAAGCCACCGCGCGCACCCACGCCACGTGCCCCCCGCCAGCGCCCCCGCCGCTCCGTCATCTCGCCAGCCGATGGCGGGACCGGCGCCTTCGCAGCCGAGGGCTTCGATGATCGCGCCACGCTTGTCCCTCATCACGTCTCACATTTCCGATCCCCACGTCCGCGCCGTCCCCGCCTTTCCCCTCAGATAGACAACACGAGGTCATGTATTCAGACAGCACGAGGTCATGTATTTCATCTAGAAACCGTAGCTAGTTATTTGCAATACAATTTGTTTTCGTCGTAGCCCCGCCCGCGAGCACCAGCGCCGCGATGGTCTGTGTGGTGTGAATTCTGACAGTACGTATGTCTCGCCGTCAAACGATCCCAGCTGACGATCGCGAATATCAGGTTTTTCCTCGACGCATGAGACGGTGAGCAGCAGTTTCTCTCCGTGCATACAACATGCTAACATCCAAATAAGCGCCGGTGAGAAGGCCTCTGAGACATACACTGGGTGAGCATTTGCTGCAGCGCAAGTACCATAAACTGATGCACGGCCGTCTCAGCGTCCTTCCCCATGCTGACGAGGAGTGAGGCACGGATTTGAATTAGATAGTCGCCACTGCCCCGGCGCTGAGGGCTGCATGTACCTTAGCCGTGATGTCCGCGTCCCCGCGTCCCACGAGACGGGCGCGGGGGCGCTAATGCACAAGCAAACAGCACGGGTCATGTCAGTTTGAAATCCCAAATCCCCCTTGACTTGCCTCAGTTTTTGTCCGTTTCCCCAGAAACTTGCCGGGCGTATCGGGGTCCCTAACACCGAGTTGAAACCTGGCACTCGGACCTCACGCGAGCGGCGGTGCGTCTTCTTGCACCGAGGAAAAACTCTGTATTGCGCGCTACTATGTACACGGAACAAATGCACCGGGTCGGGCTGCGGCGCGGGAGCCTCTTGCGCTGCGGCGAGCCGGCCTTGAGCGGCGGCTGGCTCTCCGGCTCCGGCTCGCGCTCGCCTTCGCCCTCGGACGGCGACGTCAGCGACATGTCCTCCTCGCCGGGGAACGCCTCGGCCGACGCCGACCGCGAGCGCGGGCCCGACTTGGACAGCGCGAGCAGCGCCTGCGCGTCGTCCGTGCGCTCGTCCCCGCTGCGCCGCCCGCCGTACTTGTGCTTCGTCGGCGGCTGGCGCTTGGGCCCGAGGCTCGCGTCCGACTGCAGCGACATCTGCTCGTTCTCCTTGCCCATCTAGCCAATTAGCCTCCGTATCAACTTCCGACCGCAGAAAAAACATACCGGCGGCACCTCCTTAGCCTTGCCTTTTCCCTTATCCTGCTTCGCGCTCGCCTGGGCCTTGGCCAGTGCCTCGCTCTCCTTCTTCCGGGTCAGCATGAGCGCGAGAGGCACGGGCTGGCTGCTGGGCGTGTCGCCCATGGACATGGACGATGGCGGGTTGCTATCGGGCACGATCTCCTCGTCCTGCTCCCGAGGCCTGCGCGGCGCGATGAGGGACGAGGAGAGGAACTGCGACTGCGGCGGGCGGCTCATGGGCGGCGCGGACACCTCGCTCGCGACGGAGGGCGGCACGACGCTCGAGCTGTACGTCTGGCTCGGGCCCGAGTGCGTGTTGTTCGTCGCCGGCGATGAGTGGTCCTCGCGCGTTGGCCGCTGCGGCGTCTGCACGACCGGAACTTCGGGCGGAGGAAGCGACGGCGCGGTGGTGTTCGTCGCCGCAGTGGCGGGGCGCTGCGTGGACTTGGCCGACGGGATCTGGCGCTTGCGCGGCACCGTGCGCGGCGGCGACTGCAGCTGCGTCTCGATGAGCGGTCCGGGCGGCGGCGTGCCCTCCGGCTCCTGCTGTGTGTCGTCCGGCTCCTGCTGCGTCTCGTCGCCGTCGTGCACGAACGCGCGGTCTGCGGCGCTGTTGTTCGTGTTCGTCGGATGAGTCTGCTGTACCGAGGGCGTCGGGCCCGACGGATTCGACGGCGTCGGATTGGACGTCGAGTCTGGAATATCAGTAAGCCACTTGAGTTAGGATAGAGATGCAGATTGAAGCGGCCAGCGCGAGGAAATGAATGAAGGACGCGTGCGTAGCAAACAGGTGAATGGCGACAATGAAGGAATGCGACGGGATAAATGAAAAGTAAACGCACTGCTCGCATTGGTGGACCGCAGCGAACGCTGCAGCGCCTGGAACCTCTCCGGATTGTGCATCCTAAGTAGCTTCTGCGCCTGCTCGCTCATGCCCGTCTCCGTGCCGAGGGCGCCGGAGGTCGTGGCTGTCGCGAGCGGCTGTGTCTCCTGCGTGCCTTCAACGACCTGCGTCGCGATGATCTGCGTGGGATTCTCCTCGTCCTCCTCGTCTTGCACGCGCGCGTCGAAGCTATCGTCGGACTTGGCGTTTTCCTCCTCCTCCTCCGCATTGATCATGGATAGGTCGGGCAGCGTCTGGAAGGCCTCGTACATCTGGGAGGACTGGCCGCCGCCGAGGAGGTCGTCGTCGTCGTCCTGCGCAGGGTTCTGCGACTGGTCCTGGGACTGGGACTGGTCCTGGGACTGGGAGGGCGTGCCCGCGACCAGAACGACAGGCTCGGGCCTGCAAGAGATATCAGTTATGTGCACAAAATCGAGGGAAGTGGTCATGCAATCTCAAAAAAAAAAAAGACAGATCAAGCGGATAGGCTGCAACAGACGGTGACGGCGGCGCTGGTGAACGCCGCCTGATTGACTACGAGTCATAGACTTTGCGCAATGGCCCCGCACGTGGCTGACGACTGTCAGTCAGGGAAGCCCAGATGATCGATGGAGAGCATTTTGGTCAGAGCGTTGGGGCTGAAGGCAATGGGTCTACTGCTGGGCAGCAGCGCGACGAGATCAAGTGTGGCCGAGTGGTCAACGGCGCTCCCGACACAGTCGGCCGCTAACCAAATGCCCTGAGCATCCATCGTCCCAGCATGACTGGTCCTTCGCCATCCAGCAAAGGCCAAATTGACGTAGCGGCTGACGAGCCAATGCGTCTGATACGCTGAGCCGCCCGGAAAGTTATAGAATTTGCGCAATCGCCCCGCGCGTGGCTGACGACGGTCAGTCCGGGTATGGTAGCTGCTCGATGTGCAGCCAAAGCATCTTGGCCAGGAAATACCTGGCCATAAGCTGCCATGGCGGCCATGTCGCGCGCGCACCAAGATACGAGGTCAGAAGACATGCAGGACGGCCCCGTAGTCGCAATGCTTGGGAGCACGCACACCACCGCCTGCGCTGCCTGACCTGTAGACTGCGTCGGAGCTGCAGGAGCTGGGTCTGCTGCTGGACAGCAGCACAACGAGATCAAGTGTGGGCCGGGTGGTGAACGAGGCGGTCGACACTCGGCCGATAATCAAATGCCCTGAGCGCGTGCACGCACCACCGCCCCGGCCGCCATCTACCACAAGCCAGATTGCCGGACGTAGCGACTGACAAGCCAATGCGTCTGGCACGCTGAGACGGCCGGAAAGTCAGGCGATCCGAGGCATGTTCGCCATTGCTGGCTGGGAGCGATGGATCGGACCCTGGAAGAGCATGACAGCCGTTTCGCCGCGCACCACGAGCCCAAAATGAGGATAGGATGGGATGGGATAGGATATGGGTTTTTACACCGAGATTCCATTAAGAAATCCCGGCTCCCCGCTGCTACAGCGCAGCGGCGGACACTTGTTACGCAAGCCCACGCCGATCTTCCGACAGTACACGGCCGGAGTAAGTTCAAGTGGCAGCGCTCCGAGCGGGAGACGGTTGGGGGACGCGAGAACGATCCCGGGAGAGGACAGAATTTCGAAGAAACACTCACATTTCGCGCGAGCGATCGCCCGGCTCGCTCGAGCTCTGCGTCTGGCTGCTTTCGGGGCTGGCCCTTCTTGGGCCTGCACCCAGGCGGGCATTGTCCTCGGCGACGAGCTGGGCGATGCGGCCGCCGTTGTCGCGCAGGTGGCGGGCGTGCTCCTGGCTGCCGGTGGGCACGCCGAACGAGTCCTGCGACGGCGGGTCGGGCGACCGCGCCTTGAGCAACCTCTTGATGCTCAGTTTCCGCGACATGGGCACCGGCGACGGGGGCTGCTTGTTCGCTGCCCTCGACGACGACGCGACGGCGTGCTGAACGGGGCCGGGTGGTTGGCTGGGGCTGGGCTGAGGCAAGAACGGCTTTTTGAACACCTCGACGCCACCCCCTTGCGCTTCTTGTGCTTGTCCTTGTTCTTCGGAGTCCTGGTCGACGTCCATGCTGTCGCCCGCGAGCCCGAAGCCGCGGTACGCGTCGACGGGCGCGGGCTCGGCGCTGGGCAGCACGACCTGGCTCTGCGTCCCGCCGCTGCCGCTGCCGGTCGAGACGCTCGTCGTCGACGCGTGCGCGGCGGGCAGGGCGTTGAGCAGACGCCACGCGGCGTCGCCCTGGGACTCGTCGGGGTTGCTCATCGTCGACGGCAGACGGCAGACGAACCACGAACGGCGCGGGAGCTGCCGGCGGCGCGACACAGCAAGCGTGATTGGCGGCCGCGAAGAGCTTATCGCCAAAAATTGTGGCGAAATCCGCATATATTCGATTTTTTTTTGCAACTTTGAAGTTTCTTGGGGGATAGACCTTGCAGTCTTGAGGCTTGAAGATGCGGCCCAGGGTTCCAATAACGCCGCGGCCGCCGCAGAGCTCGACGCACATCTAGAGTTTCTGACATGCACTGTGGCACATCGCTTCTTCAGCTCAATCACCCATCCAGTGCTGCATTCAGCCACTTTCGATGAGCATCGCGCATCTCTCAATCCACTTGTCATGCTTATCGTGCTTGACATCGACCTCTTGCGCCACATTCGGCAGTCAGAGTTCAATCCAAGTTCAATCTTGACTGTTGGCGCGCTTGCCGTCTTCATGCTCGGGGCGGTGTTGTCTGCGCTTGCATTTACTTAGAATGTACGTGGTAGTCGGAGATCAAGTTAGCAGCACACAAACACGAGGGCGCGACCCTTAAGTAGTTTGGGGTGCAGGGCCGCCGGGACATGCTCCCGAGGAAGCAGATGGGCATTATCGATGCTCTCCCTGCTATAGATCGCGATGATCGTTTCTTCAACCCCAATCTCATCTCATTAACGCCCCTTCGATGCCCTGACGACGAACTTGTGGTAGGATTCCAGAACTCATTCATCCCCGAGTCGGTCGGCGGCGCATTTCAGTGTCTCAATCCGCGGCAGTCACGTGCACAGATAGGCTGCGACTCCGGTGCGGAGGATGTCAAGTTCAACTGGCTGTTAGACACGGGCATAATCCCGAGTCTGTGCGCTCCCGTGTCGTCCGGAAATGTCCAATGGGAACAGACCTGGAACAGACTTTCTCGCTCGAAAAACGCGCCACCGGCCGGCTCCGGGAAACTAGCGCTCAGTTAGTTATGTCCGGCGAGCAACCTAACACGTTAGTAACACCCGATGTTACTAACACCGTGTTAGTAACATTGTTATTAACAAAAGTAACCACGAAGTCAATTAGGCTGCTCGTGCATCTCTACAGGTCATTTCCATGCCCCAGGACTCTCCTGCATGTGCAAACAGAAGATTGCCCCTCTTTGCAAGGCAGGCAGCATGCTCCGTCGGGACCTGACATACTACGCTGGTCCTTCGATGACCAACTACCTGCCGCACCGTCGATCTCCGAGACGTAGAATGTCCGTTGAATCACAAAAGGGGCCGAAAAAGACCGTGCAAGACAGACGATATCTCTGGATGACTGTACCGTATCAGCATCCTCCAACCTTCGCGATGTTATTAACTCGAAGGCACCCAGACGAGGGTGTTAGTAACCAGTTACTAACATGTGAGTTACTAACATTGTTAGTAACAAACAGTAACTAACTGAGCGCTATGATGGGTGACAGCACCTTTCATCAAGTCCCAATTCCCGTCCTGAAGTCCTGATTATATTTTTATTATTACTTCTGGAGTCATATTTTATATGAAAATTTAAATTGCGGAATAAACTATTTGCTTCCGGATTTGCTTCCGAAAGTGGCCAACTTCTCAGTCGAGTGCAAAATAAAATAAAGTTTTCTCAACATGTGTGCACTCTTGGGAGATTGAGAGCAGCTCATATTCACCATCTTTGCCTGTTTGGTACATGCATGACTTCCCAGGGCGAGACTATGGTTCGTTCAGCTCCAATCAGCCGTCGGTTGCGCCTCGCCTTATCTAAGCGCCCGTTATCTGCTTCCGAAAGTGGCCAACTTGGGGGCTGAAATAGTATATTTTCGAATTTCGAAATTTCGCCCGGTAGATCTGTTGAGACCGCTTCAGAGATGCTAATTATTGAATATGAGGGTCAGGGAATGGTCCCAGCGAGCTCTGATAGAGCTGCAAGTTCGGAGGTTGCCGCTTGATGACAGGTGCTGTCATCCATCATACGGGAAACGCGGCTTCACTCCTTGCCACATCCGTTCCACGCACATTTCCACACGCACACGACAGCTTCCTTCAACATGGCAGATTCGGCACGCCTCGGTCTCCTCGACCTCCCGGACGACATTCTGGTTCTTATCCTCGCGTCCAGTCCGGACTTTCCAACGTTGGCCGCCCTTGCCCGCACCTGCAAAACGCTCAATAACCTCTTCATTTCCAACATGGCTTCGATCTTTCGCAGCACTGTCCCCACCGCTGCCGGCTCGCCCGCCGCAACGGCTGCCGCGTTGCGCGTTGTACGCGTTGAGGAGCGACTCGCGCTCCTAGCCCCTACCCATGGATCCGCGTCTCTCGGGATCGCGCTACTCAAGACGCCCGAGAACCCCTCTCCTGAGGCCGAATTCAAGCCTCGCCACTTTTCCTCCCTCACGCTGCGCGCTGCAGTCGCCCAGCGGCTCGAGGTGCATTTCAGTCGAGCGTGCGTTGGTTGTTCGGTTGTTCGGTCGCTTTGTTGCCACGGCGAGCTGAGACGTCCTTGTAGACTTGTAGACAACAACACACGCGACTTCAGCATGCTTGACGCGCACCAGAGCGTTGCGTTCCAAGTCGCCGTCCACCGCGTTTGGCTGTACTGCTTCCTCTGCTCGTGCCGGTGGATCCTCGCCGTCAGCAATTGGGCGAATCCCAAGGTCCGCCGTGACTTCTTCTTCAAGTCGTTCTCCGCCCTCGACAAGCACAACTTCATGGTCGTCGCGGGTTGGATGATCTCGGTCGTCGAGCGGAGCAGGCGTGGCTGGATTCGCTCGCACGGTGGGTCGGCATGCCTAAGAAACTCACTTTTCTGATCATCTTGCAGACGATGCCGCTCGCCAGTTCATGAGCCTCGGACCCGAGGGGATCCTGGAGCTGCTGGACAACCCGGCGATTGAGACGTTTGTCCGCCCGGTGCCCGTCGCCGCGAAGATGCCCTGGATCCTGCGTGACGACGACACCAGCATGACCCTTTCAGTTGGAAGAAGGTTTCCTTCCTCGAATGGCAAGCTGCCGTCATCCCCGCCAGAGGGTAACAGCTGTGAGTCCTAAGTCCGCCAGTTGACCACAATTTTCTGATGTCTCCCAGCTTGTTTCCACTGCGACTCGACGACCCACCAGCTTTACAACGAGAAGAGTACGTCATCCGTCCATCGGTTCTGTTTTCATTTTTCATCCTCATTTGCCTCGTTTCCCGCGCACAGATTGGCTATACGGCCCATATCACCTGCAACTCCCTACCATCAGCAACTACCTTCCTGGAAGCCTGAGGCGCAACGCTCACGAGCTGCAACTTCTACACGACCATCTTGGAGTACAGGCGCCGACTGCGGCCGAACAGAGCGTATCTCCCGAGCTGCGGTGAGTGTTCCCCGCACTGTCCATGCGCGCCGTCCGACGATTGACTGTGTCCATCTGCAGCATCAAGACGAAACCCTCGGCGTCGGATCACCGCTTCGCGCAATTGATGCTGGACCTGGTCAACTGCGACGCGGGAGACTCGTTCACCGCCGCGGGACTTGCGCCGCAGTCGCTCCTCTGTGGAGACTGCCTCGAGCTGCTCGTGAGATCGCGCCTGTGGCTCTGGTTCCGCGTCGAGAAGCAGGCCGGGAACGTAGAGGGCTACAAGGCGCAGCCGGATTGCCAGTGAGTTCGACGCGCTCCGTGTGTTGGCTCTGCTCAATATTGCTTGCGCGAAGGGGCGGCTACGACTGCGCTCTGCAGAAACAGAAATCACACAACAAGAACCACAACGTGCGTCGTTTGTGCCAATTGACACCTCGATGTCTGACTCCTGGTCCCGCCTGGTCCTCTAGCACGCCGCACCAGTGGCGAATGCGAGCGCACCGAAGCGCTGCTCGCATCAGTAAGTACATCTCCACATCCCTGCCTGTGCTGGACGGACCCCACACGTCCCGCTTTCCTTTCTCCGTTATTATCTTCCGCGCCTCCCCTCTCCCCGTCTCGCATACACAAATTCCACGGACAACGATCATAGAAGACCACACAAACGCTTGTACTAGCTCCATCCCACACATTGTATCCGTCCTCCTCCCCCGTGTCTCGTCCAGCCGACCAGCCCAGTGTATTTGAAGTAAGAGCCAATGATATAGTATCGGCCAGCACGCCCGTATGAAAATTGTACCGTGTGGGCGATGAGGGCCGGAGGCTTTCGGGATTGCGTTAAATTGATGGTGTAGTAGTATGGGAGCAGCGCAGAGCATGCGACCAAACAGGCGCCTGAGCGATCAGCTTACTAGACTGCGCATTCTCAGAAGTTCACATGTGCCAGTGGGCGATAGTTGTCACTCCGGCAAGCCCCGCTCCCGCGCGACCGCACAGCGTACGAAGGGAAACCTCGAACATAAGTCGTAATACAGGGCTAGTAGATACAAGGATGCGTGTCCATATCGCGGAAAGATCAGAACCGACATATTGTACAAATTGTCCGAGCGAGAGATTACAGATGAGAGCAAGTCGGGTCGCACAACGCCCATCCGGTGCGCCTAGCGAGAGCATTGGTCAAGCACGTAATCCAGTGCTGGCGCTGACTGCAGTTGACCACGCAGACCAGCGTCGGGTGGGTGAGGCGGATACCGATGTTGTCGAGGATGGCGTACACGACGGCGCGCTTCCTCGCGGGCACCGTGCCCGAAACGTCGAAGGTAATCTTCGTCAACGTGGAGCAATGGAGCGTCTCAGGGTTTGTGACGCCCGTCACGTACCCTGGCCGCTGGACGGGCTCCAGCATTGACACGAACCTCTCGTCGTCGTAATTGCCAGCGGGGAGCACGACGCGCAGCTCGAGCCGCGGGTGGCGCGGCGCGTGCTGGTTGAACGCCGCGACGACGTTGAAGTAGTCGCGCTGCGCGAACGTCACGCGCTGGATGCCGCCGAGGTCGCCGTGCGCCGCAACGTGCGCCCACATCTGCGCGAACGGGTTCTGGCGCTGCCGCGCGTCGGCGACGATGATGCTGCGCGTGCGTCCGGTCGCGTCCTCCATCGTGAGGACCTGGTCGCCGTACGTCTCGGGGTCGGCGGGCGTGAGGCCGAACGCGACCGGCGGTCCGAGGCCGGGCAGGATGGCACGCGCGACCGTCAGGACCTCGAGGTCGCGGCCCTCGTCCCGCATGTTGACGGTGATGGCGTCGAGGTTCTTGCGGCTGACGGCAGTGCGGAGCACCTCGAAGATGTTGCCGAACGGGGTGCCGATGTGGACGCTGCGCAGATTCCCACAGACGCCTTGTCCGGACGGCACGCGGTCGAAGGTGAGCCACGGAGTGCAGGATGGGAGGAAACCCAGGTGCTGCAAGAGAGGGCATGTTTCGAGGATAGCGCGGAGCAGGTTGGGGTCGGCCACCGCGGCGTCGATGTGCAGGCTCTCGATGGTGGGGAAGACGACGGCGTTCCAGTCCGCGGGGACGACGTTGGTCAGGCTGACAGAGCGCAGGCGCGGCGCGGTCTCCGTTGGGAGCTCCAGAGGAATGACGATGGGCCCCGTCGCCTCGGAGTCGCCCCCGATGGGGTGCCTCTGCCAGCGAGACATCCGCCAGTGGATGGCGAGATGCTCCATGCGCGGGATGGCAAATGAGAACAGGTCTTCGAGCGGTTCGTCGGGCCCGATGAGTTTCGTGGCCCCTCCGAAGTCGATGGACAGCGAGCGGATGCGGTGCATCTGCGGCTTGAGGGACGCGTATATGCCCGCGCGGGTGTTGAAGTCGATGAGCGGCACAGGCGGCGATTCTGGGTCCTTCGGGTCCTCGCGCATGCCGAAATCGAGTGAGACATCCAGCAGCGCGCCGCGCGCGCGCTTCATCACGGTGGGCACATTGAAAGCGTCGCCTGGCGTCTTGACTGCGAACTTGGCCCACATCGAGGAGGTGCTAGCCGAGACAGCGCGCCAGCGACGTGAGACCTGTCCAAGTGCGAGCTTCGTGGGGATGCTGCTACTCTCGCCGACGACGAGGCTCATGATGTAACCGAGCTCGTCGTCGCCGAGTCGGTCACTGCTGCCGTTGGGAGCAATATCTTGATGAGACATGGTGCGACGGCTGCGAGAGATGAGGTGGGAGAGAATGATGCTCAGCGGCGTTTAAGAAACTCCAGACATTTGGAATCGGACCAATACCTTATTCGATCGCGGAAGCGGATATCCCGCGGATCTGACCACCATTCGCTGGTAGGTAATAAGAATAGCCGTATGATCGTATCGGTACTGGAGGTGCAGTCATGAAGAGTGCCGGTCACTAGTAAAGGGTCGGTCCTCGAGTCTGTCGAGAGTAGGCCTGGATCATCGGATCTCGGCCCGATGTCGCCGTCGACACGCTTTTAAGCTCCGACCCAGTTTGTTTGTGCAGAACCGGCCAGGCAAGTATTGCGCTCATACCTCATCAGGGGAGGTATCCCTGCTTTTAAAACGCAAAAGGATGTGGTGGCGCACTTATTGGTATATGTACCACGTGACTTGTAGCAATTTTCACGGCTCTAACATTTGAGTGATATTGTCTGCGCGGTCCATCGAACTCTGCGCCCTCCCTGCGCATTCTTACGCATGTCCTTCTTATCCTTTCTCCAAAAGATTGAGTTGTCCGTGGATTATTGAAAGGCTATCATCAACACGATCTTGAATTTGCCACCGACGAGGCTTGTGAATCAAATGGCATTACACAACTAGTACATCTCTTATAGATGCGAGCATCCATGTTCGCACAGCACCCACTTTTGACGTTCTGCAAGTGCATCACGCATGGGAGTGACCCACAGCTGGCGTTGCGAGCAGTTGGCCACGCACACCTGCGTGCTGTGGCCCCCTACGCGGTCGGCGGTCATGTCGAGGATTGCGAGGACGGTCGAGAGTTTCGTCTCAGGCAGCGCGTCGCTGACATCGAAGGTGATTTTTGCGAGCGTGGGGCACTCCAGAGTCTCTGCAAAAATGTAGTCCGGGCGCCCCAGCATCGACACAAACCGCTCGTCGTCCTGACCTCTCCTGGGCCTGGATGGAAAGACGAAGCGTAGCTCGAGGTTCGGGTGCTGCGGCCGCGCATTGCGGAAGGCGTCCACGAGGATGAGCCAGTGCCATTGCCAGAATGTCATGTGCTGAACGGTGCTGAGGTCAGGCCCGAGGTCCGACCAGAGCTGCGCGAACGAGCCATGCTCCTCGTACACGGAGGGCATGATGATCTGACGGCTGCGGCCAGCGGCATCCTCGAGGCGGAACTTGTTATCATGCTCGTCGGGGTCCACAGGCAGGAGGGAGCAGGCGACTAGGGGTCCGAGGCCGGGGAGAATTGCGCGCGCGACGGTAATAACCTCCGGCAACGGGTTCTCGTCCCCCAAGTTGATGGTGATGTTGTCGATGTGGCTGGGTTCCATCACCACGGAGAGCATCTTCCACAGGGACTCGAAGGGACTGCCCAAGTGGATACTGCGCAGGCGCGTGCACACGCTTGGTGGGCAGTCAAGGGCCTCGATGGCTTCAGCCGTAGGGTTTTCGACGAACAATGGCAGAAACGTCAAATGTGTGAGGCGACGGCACGTGTGGAGAATGCGGAGGAGCAGGAAAGGGTCGTCCACCCTCGTGATAACGAGGTCAAGTCTCTCGATCGTTGGGATGATTGCTGCGCTCCAGTCCGTGGGCACGACGTTGGTCAGGCTGAGCGAACGGAGTCGGAGTGTAATCTCGGTGGGAAGTTCAAGCGGAACGACGATGGGCCGCACTTGGATGACGCGGGCTGTACGGGGCTCGCGCACCCAGCGCCCCGTCCTCCAATGGATGGAGAGATCTTCCATCTGAGAGATCGCAAACGAGAACAAATCTCCGAGCGGCTCGGCGTGCCCGACGACGCTGGCGACAGACCCAAAATTTACGGACAGAGAGCGCATGCGGTGCACCTGAGGACCGAGGTATCCGTAGACCACCGCGCGTGTATCCAAATCGATCAGGGGTACGTCCGGCGCAGAGTCCGCGTCCTCGGGCTCCCGTCGAAGGCCGAAGTCGAGTGAGACGCGCAGTGGCGCTCCTCGCACGCGGTCCAGCACGGTTGGTACACTGAGCACATCGCCTCGAGTTTCGACGGTGAACTTGGACCATAGCGTGGGTGTGCGTGTTGCTACAGCGCGCCACCTTTGTGAGACCTGTCCCAGGACGAGCCTCTCAGGGATGCTGCCGCTTCCTCGGACGAGCAGGTTCATGATGTAAGCAAGCTCGACGTCGCCGAGTCGGTCGCAGGTACCGTTGGGAGTGGCTGAAAGTGTGGACATGGCGGTATGGCGGAAGGCGGGGCAACTAGAGGGAATTGCACACTGCCGAGAATCCGCCTTGTTCGACCATCGAACTAGGTTTGATCCCGAGTAGAGTACAGGGTGCCTCGGGCTTATCGGATTCCCGAATACGCCCAAAGCAAGCCAATATAAAATGTGCGCGCTGTCTGAGGGAGGACAGGTATTTCACATCGTGTGTCGCAAAAGCACCGATGCGGCACGAGGACGAATGACGGTCTGTGATTGTCGCCGTTGACACGCTTTGAAACCCAGCCAACTGTCATCACTTACTGCGAACAGCTGCTTATAGGAGAGGACGTACCATTCATAAAGTGAGTCGCGGAGAGAATGGGAATGAACCTATGGAGGGGGTATTGGACTATTGGTTGAAAGCACACCGAACAGAGGCCAAGAGCTGCGCCTGACCGAAGCTAGCCCACTGTGCAGCGCGCCCGTCCGCTCGTCGGTTTGACGGCGCTATGCAAATAGCGGTCTGCTCGAATAGCCCACTAAATGAAACGACATGACCGTGACCGCTGAGGGACCCCAGAAGCATGAGGCCTGATCGAAATTTGAGAAACATACCCAAGGGCACGACGGCCATCTTCATACCGGGCTCTTCGGACACAAGCATGATCATGATCCCTGGTCCATGTCAGTCTCTGAAGGCGACCTGTCGCGCATGGGCGACAAGATCCAGCCGATGCGTGATACCGTCGATATCAGGGAGATGCATGCTGTTGAAGTCTTCTGCGACTTGAGAAGAACACCTTGTAGGGCCGCGACAGCTCGGAGTAAGTGTTGGTCAGGTTGCTATCAGACGCTGCCGTGGATCGTGTGCGATGTCCTATGCCACGTAGCTGCTTGATAGATGATCTCGGTGGCGAGAACGGCGAGAGGACACATATGTCGAGACTGTGGCCGCGGGCCGCGCACGATGTGCGATGATGATGAGCCTGGAGGAAACTAGGATTACATTGACAAGTGACATCCCGTTTTGAAAGATGTTGCAACAGGGATAATATAGGTGATTTACAGCTTGCTCTCGACGTCTTCGGAACGTTTGGAGACCTTCACCACACTGCAACGCAACATGAGCGGACAGAGCACGGAAGTCGATGGCAGACGCACAGCTTGCCGGTGTTGCCACCGGTGTAGAGCAGCGGCAGGGCCTCCGGTGCGGACTTGATGCCCTCGACAAGGTGGAATTTGCGCTTGATCTTGCCCTGCGCGATCCATTCCTGCATGTCCTTGATGGCCTCGGGGTAGCGGGGGATGTAGTCGAAGACGATGAAGCCCTGCATGCGGGCGCGCTGCGTGATGAGGTTCAGGTAGCCCTTGAGGCCCTTCGGGTCGGGGTTGTCTGCGCGGACGTGAGCGGGCACTGGCTCACGCGGGGGACAGGACGGGTTGGCACGCACTGTAGTCCGAGATGCCGCCGCACACGACGATGCGCGCGCCCTTGTTCATGCGCGTGAGCGCGAAGGAGAGGATGTCGCCGCCGACGTTGTCGAAGTAGACGTCGAAGAAGCCCACGTGCGTCTTGAACTGCTCGTAGAAGTCCGCGTCCTTGTAGTTAAGCGCCTTCTTGACGCCCAGCTCCTGCTCGAGCCATGCGCACTTGTCCGCCGAGCCGGCGACCGCGTAGACCTCGAGGCCCTTGAGTACGCCGAGCTGACAGACGATCGAGCCTGTGGCGCCGGCCGCTCCGGTGACAACGAGCTTCTCGCCGGCCTTGGGCTGCCCGACGTCAAAGAGGCCAAAGTAGGCCGTCATACCTGCACTTACTTAGCCGCCTGGAAATGATGATAGGACTGCGTCACTCACCGACGCTGCCGAAGGGGCCCAGGAAGTCCAGTAACTGCCCACCAGCGGGGATCCTGCAGCCCGAGCGTCAGCAGCGTTGCGGCGCGGGCTTTCTCTGGGCGCACTCCTTGGGCTCCAGCAGTTTGTCATCCAACTTCGCGTATTCCGTCCAGCCTGACGCGCGGTTATGGGGGACCATGCTCAAAGTATACGGGCAGACGTACCAAAGGCGCCCTTGACGGTGTCGCCGACCTTGAACTTGCTGTCCTTTCCGGCCTTGACGACGGTACCGAGGCCCTCCGCGCGCATGGTCTCGCCGATCTGGACCGGGGGGATGTAGCTGCGCTTGTCGTTCAGCCAGCCGCGCATGGCGGGGTCGAGCGAGAGGTAGTCGACGGCGACGAGCGCCTGGCGCTCGCCGGGCTCGAGGTCCGCCGTGCGGTGCTCGCTCTCCGTGCGGAACGTCTGGTGCGGGATGATGTCGCCCACGGGGCGCTCAGCGAGCACGATGCGGGTGTAGGTCTCGGGAAGCGCCATGGTGTGGGTGAATGCGCGGCGCATCGCGATGTGGCTTTAAAGAGCCAAGGTGGTGTTGCCAGATGAACGTGAATGAGCCCGGATCACCCGTCCAGCTGAAGATTTGGGGCCCGGCGAGGACCCCAGGCCGACCTGACGAAGGATAGGGGCATGATGCGTAATCCGTGCCTGGGCGGAGGGCAGAGGTTGCAAAGCAGGTCAAGGCTGGGAAGGCAAGGTGGTGGGATGAATTCGAAAATCCGGAGCCGTGCGTTCGGCGCGCGGGATCGGTACACTCCGCAGATCCTGCTGTCAACCTTGCGACGATGCTCTCGCGACAAACGGCGCTGGCGGGCCGTGCGATATGGCGCCGGCCTGAAACTCTTCAGAAAATGCTCGCGCGCTCAGCGGCGACGACGGCATACGTACCGGGCGGCCCCATCCCTCGCGGGACGGTCAACGACGGCCTGCCGTTCCCGACGCCGTCGCGTGCGCACGGCTCGCACCACTGGGCGTTCGAGCGCCTCCTGAGCGCGAGCTTGGTCCCGCTGACCGTCGGGGCGTACGTGACCAGTGCAAGCCCGTACCCCGTACTCGACGGCATACTCGGCGTATCACTCGTCATGCACTCGCACATCGGCTTTGACCAGCTCATCGTCGATTACCTGCACAAGCGCAAGTTCCCTATCATCGGGCCGGTCCTGACCTGGCTGTTGCGCTTCGCAACGGTCGGCACGTTGTATGGCGTGTACGAATTCAACACGAACGACGTCGGTGAGCATGTTCTCCCAGGCTTTGAGCGCGTTGTTCCTGTACTGATACAGTGTCAAAGGCCTGACAGAGCTCATCAAGAGGGTATGGCATGCCTGACCATCCACCGGCCCTGTCTCGAATGTCCTTTCTGTCGCGAAGTAATTCAGTTTCGTCTCCAAGTTGCCGTTAGGTCCATTGGCCACCGTTCGCCAGCCACTGGCGGTTTCGTGTCGAACCCGAGCCCGACCTTTGCGAATGCGTCGGCATAGGCGCGGGGCAACGTCTGTGGTCGGACCCGAGTTGCCGTCAGCATGCAATGCAACACACTCAAGGAACCAGTGGAGCGACCGCAATCCGCGCCGGCGTGTTTGCGCAGGGGAACTGGTGCTCGCTGTCGCAAGTATCTCTGGGAAGCTGTATCGCGGCGGGACTTGCTTCTGTTCAGGTAGGCATCGCTCGAAGTCACAAGGGCCGCGGGAGCCGACAAATGTCAACGACTGAAAGCAAAACGTCGTATAAGAGTCGAAAGCAAGCCTGCGTCACTAAGCGCATATACAGATAGCCAGGTAATTCATAAAATACAGATACCATAGATGCAAGCAGAGTAGAGGCGGAGTCGTTGATCATTCGTCGCCGAAGAAGTCGCGCTCCAGCGCCGAGTCGCTTTTGCGCAGGGCGAACGGCCGTGGGGTTTGGCGCGCCAGAAGAACGCTGGTCTTGAGCTTGGCCATCGTCTCCTTGCGCGGCGCGGGCGAGTAGTTCTCCTTCGCGCCGGGGCTGGACGAGCGGGCGGGCGGCGGCGACGAGGCGCGCTCGGAGAGCGCGGTCAGGTCGCTGTGCTTGCCGGGTGACGACGACAGCGACGACTCGATGGCGGCGAGCCGCTCCTTCGTCTCGCGCGCGCGGCGCCTGATCTGATCTATGCGCACGGCCTGCTCGATTTTATGGCGTAGCTGCTTCGCGTGTTTCGCGCCTTTGTGGTGGTGATTCCTGCCACAGGGCCGGTCAGCCAAAGATACGCCTGGAGTAAAGGCGAAAATTTTGGCATACATTCCGTTGAAGCCTGAGGTACCAACGCGTATCGTCTGGCCACATATGCACGTAAGTGATGCGCCATGCGCCCACTGTAATGTCGCCAAATGCACATCCATTGAGGACCAACAGAGCGACGCGTCCAGACCATTGGAATGGATGATAAACGCGTCGAATTAGCCAATTTATCATGTAAAATAAAGACCAGTGGTATATATGTGAGTAATACATTGCCAATGAGTGCTGGGCAGAGATGGCAGCAGAGAGCACACGCACGGGTTCGCCAGTCCTAGGATCGAGATGGGAGTCCGAGCGCCAGCTGGATTCGTAAAACTTGGGTTCTGAAGGGTAATCTGACATGGCAGTAGTAGTGGTTGAGGTGTACCAGAGTCGAAGGACGTGGTTACTGGACAAGCAGCGGGATGCGGAGTTTGTATACGCGTCACGGACTTTCCCGTCGGGACCATTTATGCATCCGCGGATGGTTTAATCCTGACACCCATCTACATGCTGAGGCTTGTTCAACCCTATTATCGCGCTGCACGTGTCAAAGGCGAACGCGAGGATCCTTCGCATCATTGGGAGGAGCATGACATCACGCGTCACCGATCACGTGCTTCGCGTTGCAATTAGTTACTGCGACGATCCCTTGCGGCTTCGAGCGCCGCCTTCTCCGCGAAGTGCAGAACATATACCGATACCTGTCTTCTGTAGAACTTCCAATGTCTCATCCACTGCGCGCCTTCAGTCCGATGTGTACGAGAAGGCCCGAGAACGCCCAGTTGGGTTATATTTAGGTGTACAGGGTGCAAAACAAAGATAAGCTAGTTCAAGACGTCCTTCCACTGGAGATAAGAGTCAGCTCTGGCGGCAACCTACCTCAGGGAGGTGCACTTACGAAGGTGCGGTGGTGCTGGCCCGTTCCGGCGTCGTCGATCTTCTTAATATCCTCGGGAGAGAGGTCCGGCAGGCTCTCAGTCTCGACGATCTCCTGCATACGGCTCTCCTTAGAGGTGGTACTGTTGACGATAATGAAAAAGAGGGCACAGGCAAATGCGAGCACAGACGCACGTGACGGCGATGATGCCTTTCTGGATTAGCCACTTGATGAGGAGCTGGCCCTGCGTCGCCTTTCCGCCCGCGTGGCGTGCCTGGATGTCCTTGAGCACGTCGTCGACCGGGCCGCCGGTCTTGCGGAACAGCGGCGTCAGGCCGCCGTAAGATGCCGTGACGATGCCCTTCTTCGCCGAGTACTCCAGCAGCTCGCGCGTGGCGTCCAATAGGTACACATGGAATTCAATCTGCCGGACCGGGACAGCACCCGGGTGAGCACGGCGTTCCGCGCAGGGGAGCTATAACGATTACGCACCTGGTTGACCGCAGGGACAATGCGCGCCGTCTCGAGGAGGTCCTCGAAGTCCTGCACCATGAAGTTGCTCACGCCGATCGACTTGGTGAGCCCCTCTTCCTTGAGGTCCTCGAGCGCCTTCCACACGGCCTGCAGCGTCTTCTTGCCGTCGGGTGCGCGATGTTGCGTAGGCGAGTGGATCAGAAACAGGTCGACATAGTCGACCTTGAGCTTCTTCAAGCTCTCGATGAACGTCTCGCGCACGGTCTTGCCCGCGGGGAGCGCCGTGAGCTTCGTGACGACGTACAGCGACTCGCGCGGCACGCCGGAGTTCGCGATGCCCGCGCCGAGTGAGTCCTCGTTCGCGTAGATCTGCGCGCCGTCCAGATGCGTGAGGCCGTTCTTGATTGCGAGCGCAGTGACATTCGTCACGTCCTGCTTGTACAGCGCGGTGCCCGTTCCCCAGGCAATGGCGGGGATGCGCGTGCCGTCGTTCAGGAGGAAGGTGCGGATCTTGGAGGCGGACATGGAGTGCAGCAGGTAGTAGACCGCAACAGAGAGGCAGAGGGGTAAGACCAACTGATAAGATCGCATCAGTACTCTATTTGTAATGCGGCATTTGGCGTCATCGGCGCGCCATTGGAATATACCGGTGCTTAGTCACAGCTGATAATAGCCGGATACTGAACCCGAATGTCGGTGGCCAGTGGCCACCACAAGGTAGCTTGCGTGAGTTGCTGACTGCTGGCCACCAATTCTAACCTTTCTGGTCTGGCCGCTAACCAAGACGATTATTTTCGTGGCAGTCTGCGAAGGAAACTACGAGCCTTCGAGTTCTGGCCTGGCTTTAAGCTTCCAGTGCTGGTCGTGGTGAAGCGACTGCCGCGTGTCCCTAGCCACGCTCGGTTCCTAAATCCATGCAATATCAGGTTGTTGTACTTGACGTTCAACTACGATCCTGCAGCCCAAGAGCGAATGTCATTGACCCTATCTCATTGCGGGAGGAGAGCGCGAGTGAATATAAATTACAGTACATATGAACTCGAGCGGCGCACTGCAGCTCAAGACGAGATATGCGTTATGGGTTCCATTCTATGCAGCGTCGACACCGATCAAGCGGAACTCTGTCCGCTTCTCGGGGTCGTGGGTGTGACCCGTAAGTTCGCACCACAGGAAGTGATCACCGACCGGGACATCCTTGGCCACGACAGCAGTGTTTGCGAGGTTCCTGTAAACACTGTCAGCATGTGTACGCGCGAGAGGAGGGGCACACACAGCGGCGACTTCCAGAAGCCGTCCACAAGAACAGCCTTGTCCACGTTGTCGTCCAGCCAGCACTTGACGATCCCGAGGCCGAAGGTGCTGCTTTGCAGGAAGCTGACGCGCACGCGGCCCATCGCGCCCTCGTTCTCGCCGCCGCCGCTGCGCACGGGCACCTTGAACGCGATCTTCGCGCCGGGCTTGTTCGCCAGGACATACTTCTTCTCGCTCCCGCCCGCCGCGGTGTAGCTCCAGTTCGCCCAGCGCCCGTCGTTGAACTCGGGCACGAGCGGGTGCTTGAGCGTGCGCGTGCTCGCGCAGAACGGGCGCAGCCGCGGCGCGGGCGGGTCGGCGAAGTTCTGGAACAGCCGGTGCGTCGGGATGTGGAAGAGGTCAAGGTGCTCCCGCGCGAAGTCCTGCTCGCGATCGGCTGCGCGCGGCACCGGCTCCTGCGCGATGTGGCATAGCTGGCGCTGTGTGTACGACGCGAGCAGCTCGGCCAGCATGCGGTGCCCGCGGTTGTTGATCTGCGCGCCGTCAGAAGGGATGCGCCGCGAGGCACGGCGCACACACATGTTTGAAGTCCGGATTTCCATTGTGCAGCTTCGCGAAATAGGCAGGCGCATACCCACGTGCGTCAAGCAGCTGAGGGAGCAGCGCATTCCGCATGCTGATGATGGGTGCATCTGTGCGAGTGGGGTTGAGTGTTGACTAGTGGACGAAGACATGATAGTTATACCATAGTAATTTGCGACGGCTGTTGCGACATGAGCGACCGCCTTACAGTAATGAAGGCGTCATACCTGTATGCAGGTCGCCTCCCGTGGTTATTTGTGCGTAACCAACGCCAAACGTTTGTAGGTTGATGACCGCCGGCTGCTTGGGCAAATCTAACAGCTGACGGATAAGCCACTCGAAGGATTCCGCGTTCCCTTCGTTCCTGGGCGACGCGTCAGGGTCTGCCTGCACAGCAAGGTGTATCCTGACCGCTGATCGTTGATAGCGAACTCCGTCAAAATTATGTCCGCGTCGTCGTCGATATGCTCCAGGAAGCACATGCTCATGTAGCCGCTACCTGTTGCCGCGACTGCGCCATTTTGCATGGTGAGCCTGGAGTTGGGGAAGGTCGATTTCCACCATGCATCGAAGACGTTGACCCAGAGCTCGTCGCGCTTGACGCCCTGCCCTCGCGTCACTGCCGAGAAGGACGATTAGCGCTGTTGCCCATCGCAACACGACGGCAGCGACGCGCACCAGAACCGCCTAGGACTGATATCTTCACAGGCTTGCCAGCTTTGGCGTCCCGCAAGACGCGTCGGAAGCGTGCATTAGACCCTTCATAGGATCTCGATCGCGCCAGCACGTCGGCGCTGCGACGTCGGCGTGAGCAGGACGCCACAGACGATCGGGGCGACGCCGCGTACCCGTATTTGCTGCAGAATGCGTCGTCCGCGCCACATGCGTCGCACGAGGCAACCGCGGGCCCGACGGACGCGGGAGCGACGGGAGCGGGCTCGGGCGGTTGCGGTTGCTGCGTATCTGCGAACGCGCGCGTGTTGTCGATCCAGACAGAGATAGGGGCGGGGGAGTCGAAGCCGACGACCCAGTAGTGAAGGAGCCCGGTCAGGAGGCACGCGTTGAGGAGGAGAAAGAACGTCGAGGGCTGCCCGGCCCAGCGGGGTGTCCGGGACTTCAACGCAAAGGCCATGGCGAGCTGAACGAGAGGCGTATGGCCCAGGAGGGGCCAGAACGTAAAGGAGGAGGGCAAAGCTGTGAGCTCATATGGTGATCACCGGTGAGCCGTAGCGGCTATCAGCGAAACACGCGAGAGGCGCCGCTGGGCGCCGCACATCGGGGTACGCCCAGCAAATGGCACCTGTTTTGACGGTGCTGATCTCATAAGCAGCAGTTCCGCCTCCTAGCATTTACTCACCTGGGAATTCGTGAGATTCCGAAATCGGAATTGCGCCCGCACAGACCAAGTACAGTCCGTCCTGATCAGACGCCCTGAGACGCCTGAGAAGTGGCGGTGCCGAGGCAGTCCTAGGCGGTCCAGTCCGCCCGCATACATGTGCGTTGGAAAGTTCGGGACATCTGAGATCTGAAATGGTTCTCGTCCAGAAGACCTCAACGCGCAAGGAAAACTGTAGGTTACTCACACATCACAGAAGCACCGTGACGCGGCAGCTGGGCGGACAGAAGTCGGTTGCTATTACTTAGAACGCAACGATGTGGATCCGAGGAAGACGTCCAGTCAACGTGCTCCCGTCTGGCCAGGTAGTAGCCAAAGCACATCTCAGTCGCAGATCTAGAAGCCCGATTCAAACGCTTTCGTCGAACGATACGCGTCTAACCCGCGCGGCCTCCGACTCGGAGGGTGTGCGGTATACCCATTGCCAGTGCAGACGGCCTGCCGAGGTCTCGCACTAGCAGAGCGAGCAGTCGCGGACCTCAGGGTGTGTGATGCGTGTTTGTGTGCTGCTACTGAGAGCGCTTGGGCGCCCTTTGAAGTTCTGTAAGCAGTACAGGTCATGGAAGGCGAGCATTAGCGACAGCCTGACTCGGATATGGATGTCTGGAGGAATTGTAACCGGCGCGCGCGCGGAGCATTCGGGTTCGACCACGGATAGGCGACGGCAACAAGCAGGCGGCTGGAATGCTCGTGCTGCGCTCGGGATAGCGAAGGTCCGGTGGCAAAGCGTGCGCGTCCGTGTCAACGTCGCTAGATCGCAGATCGCAGGCCGGAAGTCAATTTCGCCCCGTGACGTCCACGCGTAATGCATTAAGACGATCTGCGTGTATGCGGGCAAAATTATATTACTGAGACGATGTGCGTGTCTGGAGAACATTGCGGAATGTCCACAATTACGGCTACAAATGTACATTCAAACGGTGGGATGTTGGAGAATGTTCAGACGTTGCCCGCGGTCGCGGCGAGGCTGACGAGGTCGTCGGGAAAGTCGTCGTCCAGGGAGCGTTCGAGGAAGGCGGAGGCGGCGGCGGCCCGCGCCAGGGCAGCGCGCTTTTTCGCGCGCTTCTCTGCAACCCAAGCCTTTTTCGCCGCCCTGTAGGCAGCGTACTCCTGGGAAGGTCGACAGGCGTGCTGCCGGAGCAATATCAGCGCTGCAGGACGCGCCAGGGAGAGAGAGGACCGTACGTTGAATTTAAGGCGGTGGGTCTCTTTGTGCAACTGCCTGCGGCAGTCATTTCCGTGCCTGTAAGAGGCGTCAGCACAAGAGGCGCCTCAGGGAGACAAATTCGCAGACGCACCAGCAGTCCTGCCTCCTCGAGTCCATGTACTGGTAGACGGTCTCCGTCTGTATGAGCCACCAGGCCCAGAGCCGGCCGTCGAGAACCTTTCCGAGGCACTTCGCGCACAGGAGCGACTGCGGCGTGACGTCTTTGTCGGGAAGCACGTAGGCTCTCTTGACGAGCGACTCCGCGCCGTCTATCTCGAAGATTTCGCGAATGACGCGTCCCATGGCGACGTCCACGCCTGCGGCAGGGCTAGAGGATATCGCGATGAGACGCGACGAACGACTGTGACTGATGACGCACCGATACGCCTCGCCGGAGAGCCTGATGCGCTCCATCTCAAAGCGCTCGAGCCGCTCCAAGAATGAAATAAGGATCTTGCTGTCGGGCAGGCTGTATCGCAGCATGCCGCCGAAGTGGCGGAAGAGCGTGGAACGCTGGAGGTCGCGAGGCGGACTGCTCGCGTCTGCAGCACGGTCAGCCAGGGGAGACAAATTGGAAGTGCGCGCATTACTCTCGAAATTCCAGAGCGCAAGACCGGCTTGCTCTCCGCATTTGCTACCTGAGAGACACAATGAGTGACAGCCAGAGCACACATGGAAGCACGTACAGCACTCGTTCGCCCCGACGATGGTAGAGAGAATCCCGCGGGTGAGGATGGCCGCGTCCAGGCGTGGATCGGGAGCGCGCAGAGAGCCTGGCAGGAGGGCGTCGCACTCGGACAGCAACACGTCGAGATGAATCCTTTCGTTGTGCTCAAACAGGATCTTCTCGCGCTCCGTTGCATACTTGTCATGCTCAAGGAGTTGAAGAGCACCGCGTGGGCCGCGCTCGAGGACAGCGGATTTCGTTCTTCCACCGACTGGATATATCAGTCAGGTGCTTCTACGTTTGCAGGAAACGGCGACTCACGCCACGAGCCGGGACGCCCAGGACCATGAAGGATCGAGGCCATCCAGTGCCAGATAGTAACGAACGCCGCGAGCTGCGCAGCAGGCATGTCGGAAAGGAGGAGCTGGTTGCAGGTAGTACCGGTCGGCCAGGTCGGGTGATCGGGAGGGAGTTGCGCGACGTCGTGGCAATAAAGAGAAGAGACGAGCCAGGCCCGATGAAGTGCGGTCTGAAAGAGATCGCTCTCCGAGGAGGAGAGCAGACTAGTGCGGTAAGTCACCCGGTTCTTACACCTGCCGTCGCCATCAGGGGTCACCGGCGAGCGAGCAAGAAAGAAAGCGTACGAGCGCGAGTACGCGACTTCCAGCGCATGCCCGACCGCGAGACGATCGTCAAGGGCGGCGAAGATCCAGGGTTTGAGGACCTCCTCGAGCGGGATGTCCTCCTTCACCGCTCCGAGGGCGACGATATCCGCGGTGGCGGTTTTACCGAAGTCGGGGAGTAACCTCTGGATACGAATGGCGCGTAACGCAGCTTCCAGACAGGAGGTAGACCCCGAGGCGTTGGATGCAACTGAGCGCAGGATGCCCCTTGGATTGTCGCGAAAGACGCGGTTGTACAGCCCCTTACAGGTCATCGCGACGCTGCTCAGAGTACGAAAGTCGGGCATCTGGCAGAGAATGGAGTGGATGATGTCGTCGTTCAGAGCGAGAAGCCCTTTCCGGGGAACGCTCCCGGGTGTTCGTGTGTGCATGTACATGGCGAAGTGTGCGGGGAAGGCTGGAGTCGGGCCGCGCCGACAACGCGCATTAAAAGGGTCATACCCGCGGATATCTTATGGACCCCCAAGAGCCTAGAAAGGGCAAAGGATCTCCGCCTTCAGACTCGCGCGCATCATGATGAACCCGGCGGGAATAAATCGTAAGCAGTTGCGCCGGCGACATCCTGGAGGAAGAAACTCAAAGCAATTGGAAAATCACGAGTGGCTTGTGTTGTCAAAGTGTCGCATTAGCAAACCCCGAGGCATCATTGGAAGAAGGATTCAATAAGGGATTTCGACGCTCGGGGGGTAGCAGTGTATGAGGGTAGACGAGGGTAGCAGAATCATATATGGAAGGCCAGCGTCGCGCAGGTACTGTAGTGGTAGCGCAATGATTCAATGATGGTGCGTGGTGGAACTGGAGCTGGTCATAGCATAGGCCTCGAGGGAACCAAGAAGGAAGAACTGGCAGTAGGAGGAAGTGAGCTTCGGTTCAACCGGAATCTGCCGCCACCTTTGGTTCATGATGACAAAGTAACAATGATGAAAAATTGTGGATGATAAGTACCTTAGAAAACGAATTCCTCCTAGAGTGAACCGCAACAAATACAGGACAGAGGTTCTAGTACACAAAAATACAGCATCAAAGTTCGGCCTCGCAGATCAAGCAAATATCGTGGGTCGGGTCATTCGCGTACGTGCACTTGCTGCAGGGCTTTTCGAGCGGCTCTAGGGCGGGCTCGTGCGGCTCGGGTTCCTGCGCTTTGAGCGGCGGCGACGAAGACGCCGCGCTATTGGCTGCCCCGCGCGCCGCGGCGCCGCTCAGCAGCGTCCCGCCGAATCCTTCATCGCCTCGCGAGGCATAGGCATCGGTGGATGCCCGCTCGGCGCGCAGCTCCAGCACGTCTCCAGGGAGGATACCCGCCTCGCTGATCGTCTGCATGTGCGAGAGCTCCTCGCCACGCAGGAAGAGCCGTTGGCGCTGAACCGAGATCTTGTACTCCTGGGAGATCTAGGCGGGGTCAGCCGTCTGCAGGCGAGGATTAGAGACCTCAGTGTGCTTACCTCGATCTTGATAGCCTTGACCAGATCATGCCTTTGGATGGGCACCGAAACCTCGCGACGCTGCTTGTTGCGTGTCTTCTGTCGCAACCCGTAGCGCTTCGTTCCGTTGCTCTTCCCGGCTGGTTCTGGAGGTGTCGTTGCGCGCGAGAGCTCGTACGCATCGGGAGTGGGCAACGGGTCGTCCTCGTCGAGAAACGAGATCGTGACATATGCGGACTCGTAATTACTCAACCTATGGCCCATTAGATGCGCGCAATGCACGGGCAATGCACTCACCGCTCCGTTCGACAAGTATCGCAGACATCACGGTCGGGTTGGACGCGCATAGGGACCGAGCCGTTCTGCCCGCGGGCGACGATGTGCGGGCCGCCGTCATGTCTGCAAAGCGCATTGAGCGAAAGATGCCTCCGCGCGCTGGTGAATACTCACAGCTGGACCAGAGTAAGGAAGTCTGCCTCCGGGATGAACCTGATCTCAGCGCGGTCGCCCCTCTTGTTCGGATCGAAGCAGAGCAGGTCATGCTGGCACAGCAGGTCGTTGCAGTTCAGCGCTGTGGGTCGCTCGTTTTCCGTGGGCTTGTTGAGCCACTTGTACCACGCGTTCATGAAGCAAGCGGGCACGATCGCATAGCGTTCCGAGCTGTCCTTCGGGTTGTCGCACAGGCGAGTTTCGTCGATGTAAAGCCTGCTGAGCAATTGCTGGGGAACGATGAGCGCATTCTTAGACGGGAATAGATGGCTGCATACCTTCTCGTTCTCCGCCTCCACCTGCCGTTGCCGTTTGTCCTGCTTGGACGTGTTGAGTTCGACCTGGCAGATCGGGCACTCTTCTTCTGTCGCGGGAATGGGTTTCCAGTCGATGAACACTGTGCGCAGGAGCTCCGCGGCCTACACAGGATCAGAACACGATCTGGGCGCGCGGTGCACGGCGAACCTTCTGTGGGATCTTGCGGCGCCAGGACATGTTGGTACTGAGTCCGTCATGCTCGCATTTGACATGCGACGCAAATTCGTCTGCATCGGGCGCAGGGTCGTCCACCCCGGGTTTATGCATCTTCGGCATCTTCAACTTCCAATCTGCAACGAACGTCGATCAGGGACCACAAGAGCCACTGTCCGTATTGCATGCGCACCCTTGAGCCAGGCTTTGGATATCCAAACGCTGCCTGTTTCGTCCATGCTGTCGCGGCAAAACTCGTCAAACTGTTCCGTGAGCTTCGGGTGCGCCAGGGCATAGTATTTCTCTACAGCATGCGAATCAGAGAGCGCCCTACAGAGTGGCATCGACATACCGTGGAAGGCCAACTCGACACAATCTTCACACACATCCTGTGGCCGGAAGATTGGCTGAAGTATACACCCAGTCTCGCGAACGATGGTGTCGTATGCGGCCTGTTCAGTCGGTCGTTAGCTCTCCCATGCGACGCCGTAATGAAAACCTGCCTTCGAAATGCGCTTCATCTCGCCTGACTTGCTTGGGTCCAGCCGCCGGTGCCAGCACTCTATGTCGGAATTATCAATCTCGTCCAGCTTCGGTGCGGGAGGCGCGTCCGCTGGAGGGTCCGCGGGCTTCTCCATGCCGTCCCAGGCGGTCGCGTCGGTGTCTCCGTCGAGTGTGGTCGCATCGCTCGCAGAGCGCTTGCGAGTCGCGCCCTGCGCGGACATCGGCTCGAGCCCGCGTTCGAGCCAGTCCACCAGCGCGGCGCGGCTGGCGATGACGGAGTCCTACGTCCCAGTTAGCAAATCAATCGACGACGAAGGCAGCGCACGCACGTCCGAGAAATCTCTGATGTTCCACGAGCGGTAGACGGCGCGCTTCGCGTTTCGTAGGGCCTCGAACTGCGCGTCCAGTTTCTGCAACCTGCCCACTGCGTCAACGCCGAGGGGGGACCGAAGCGAAGGACCCCCTACCTGTCCTGATATGCAGAGCATTGGGCAATGTGCGCGCTGTTCATCTCGTCGATCTTGGCCTGCGCTTCGGGTGGTGGATCCGGTATCTTGGCGGCGGGTTCCCCATCGACGTCCATGGCGTCGGCGTCCCGCCCATTGTCCGATCGGCGCGCATAGACGAGCATATATGCGTCCCGCGAAGATATGTAGCTCGCGCCATTTTCCACGGGTTTCGGCCTGTGGTGATAATCAGCAGCATAACGCAGACAGACAAGGCAATATGCGCACTCGATGATCTGAACTTCGTCCTCATCGTCGCTGTCCACTATCACGGTCGCGCGCGGCCGTTTCGTCGCCTTGGATGCCGACGCTTCGCCGCCATCCTTCTTGGCCTGTAGCTCAATGTCGACCTCTTGTACAAGATCGTCGTTGAAGTTGAACCATCGTTGGCGTCTGAAGACCCTCAGCTGAGTACATGGCCGGCCGGCCGGCGGGACGCGAAGCACTCACGACATGTCATAGACCTGACTCTCATAGTGGCCATGGTGCGCGCTCCCGCCCTTGTGTAGTAGGATGCCGCGCAGGTCGTACATGCACTCCGCGCGCTTCGGTGTTAGGAATGGGCCCATGTCGATAGACAACGGGAAGCGGATCGTGTCCTTGGACTTGCGGCGCTCGCCGCTGGCGTCCCACACGAAGCGCACCATAGTGAAATGCAACACGGGCGGGATCTCGTGCAGCTCGGTGTGGCGGACGGCGTTCTGATGCGACTTGCACGTCGAGCAGTCGTACCTTTACGACAACCATAAACATCGGAGGCAAACGAAGACGCATATACGCACTTGTTATCGCCTGATAAATGCTCTGACTTGAGGAGCTCCGCGAGCTGATCCTGCAGTTTGCAGTTTGGCTGCAATCCCGTCAACGAACGTCGACACGTCGACGACGAACCAACCTTTAGACTGATGACGAGCTCGTGGAACTCGTCCGGTCGCTCGGAGCGTGTCTTGCAGTTCTTGCAGACGTTTGCGTAGATCATCTTCCCTTGAAACTGCCGCGTTTGGTTAGATGCACGGCGGTAGACATAGAACCCGAGCGAACGCCTTGCCCACCTGGTCTGGAACAAGGGATTTGAGACTCGCCACTTCCTGCATGCGGAATTGCGCATCGAGGTGATCCAGGAAAAGCTTCGCGAACCTGTGCGTAGCGTTACCGTTTCGCAGGGAAGCGATGACGGAGAGATATACTCTTGCGCATCCTGCTGCACCGCCGCGGAGAGCTTCAGGCTATCGGCCAGGCTCTTTGGGTCGAAGGCCTTCTGGCGGCTGTACTGCAGACCTGCAAAGGTGGTTTGGAGCTGAAAGACCGGCGAGCTCTGCGCGATGAGTAAGCGAGCATGCAGGGGGGAAGCCCACCCACCTCGAGCAATACGCCATTTTCCGTGGACGGTCGACAGCGGTAGACTCCTTCTCTGAACGCGAGATGCTGAAACCATATCTTCAAGAACGTAAGAGCGAAGCCGATGGATGGCGTGTTGTAAGGACGTACCTGGAGGAACGCGTTCACATAACATGTGGCACCGAGGTTCTGCGCCTATGAGCATATATACCAGTGTACCAACTGGGTACCTGCCTTGAGGCCGACTGGGATATTGAGCTTGCGAGTTCTGTTGGCTGGATTTGCGCCCAGCTTGTTGGCCTTCATGAACTTGGTTCTCGCACCACCTACAACCCCATATCACACCAGTCAGTCATGTATATATGGCCCTTGTACCAGGCCCATACTTACCGCCGTCTTCCCACTCCTCCTGGCCCAGCCAATTCAAACAATTTGGGTTGGCCTTGCAGACCTTCTTGGTGCATTCAAAGTCGACCTCCTCGTCCTTGTAATCGTCGTCGTCGTCACCCACTGCTGCGCTGGACGAGTCCAACCGCGGCCTCTTCTTGCCGCGCGCGTCGCCGTCGTCCGGCTGGGCGTAATGGTTGGCACACAGCGGCCACTTGCTTGCTCGCGCAAGGCCACACGTCCTCAACCGCAGGTCTGGCGTTATTTCTGCGGCATCGCGGGCGATGGTGCCGACCCAGCCCCACTCGAGCCCGCGTTGCGGCTGCGTTGCTCGCTTCTTCGACATGGGCGATTCGTGACCAGTGTCTAGGATGCTGGTGGCGGTCAGGTCAACAAGCTGAGGCCACTGGCAATTTGCCGGCCTTCGCCTGCATTTACGTCGGCCGCTCTGCGCCTCATTATCTCATGGAACAGCACCAGGGACTGCCATTGTGCTCTACAACTCGCCCACGACCTTGTATATTTGTTCGTCCATCGCCCTCGTCACGGACCGGAGGAAAGAGACTCTGGCTCCGCCGGATCTATTGCGTAGGGCAAGCCCTGGGACCTGCGTGTGGATGGCCTTGTCTACTTTCAACCACACTTGCCAGCGAGCTCGAATCAGGTTCAAATCGGTATACAATGTGGATTGCAGAAATACATTGAGGAATTGTCGGACCACGGCCGGCCAAAACAATGATCATACATTGCAGAGGCTCAAAAGGACAGCATTCACCCATCATCTCCACCAAATAGCGGGTCGACATCGTCGTCCATCTGCTGAGCATTGGCAAAGACTTGCACAGCTGCAGCCTCCATCTCGCCGTCATCCTCGGCCTCATCTTCCTCATCCACATCGACGTCCATGGCCTCGCCCTTCTCCGCACGCGCATTCATCTCCTTGCGCCTTGCACGCTCTTCTGTGATGGCGTCCCGCTGCACGTATTTCATCTCGACGTCGGCCTGCAGCTTGCGCAGCGCGTCCTCGAAGCGTTTCTGCATGACGTCAGCGCACCGAACCTATACACCAGCAAGACATACCTTGAGCAGCGGGTTCACCGAGCTCGCGATCTCGGCATGCTTCTTGGCTACGGCCGCCTCGAGGTCGCGGATCTCCTCGTTGAGGCGCTTGCGCCCGACCTCGAGCTCGTCGTCCTCGCCCTCGTCGTCGTCATCGTCCTCGCCATCCTCCTCTTCACTCGCCTCGCTCTCGTCCGCGCCCTCCTCCTCGCCAGACGAGCCGCCGTCCATCGCGCGGTGCAGTTCCGCGGCAAGCTCGGCGTCCATGGCGTCTTCGTCTTCGGCCTCGTCGGGCTGCTCCTCCTCGGCGTCATCCGCCTCGCCGAGCGGCGTCGGCGCGTCCCCGTCGACCGGCAGAGGCGTCTGAGGGTCGAACTCGTCGCGCTCGAGGAATTCTGAGTCGGACAGGTCCGGGTTCACGCCCTCGAGCACGGTGTACTGCACGCTGTCCGCGGCGGCGTCCGCCTCGAGCAGGCGCTCGACCTCCTGCTCAACCGTCTCGATCGTGCGCCGGTTAATGCGCTTGCGGAAGCGCCGCTTGCGCACGTGGTGCAGCGGCGGCGTGATGCCGTGCGGCCAAATGAACTCGTCGACCTTGAAGTCGTGCTGCCGGCTGGCGGTCTCGGGCTCGAGGACGAGCATCTGCGAAATGTCGGCTACCTTGAACATGTTCTTGCGGTCCAGCGTCTTCTGCGCTTCGATGATGCACGGCAGGTCCACCAGCTTGGCCTCGAATTTCTGGGTGCCGATGACGAAGGTGCCTCTACGCGAGTCGCGAAATTTGAACGATACGTCGGGCGCATCCAGCCTGTCCTGGGCAATGCTGCGTATGCGATCGCAGGCCTTTCCAGCTGGCACGCGCAAGATGAACTGCTCTTCGAACACGAGGTCCTCCTCGCCGTCCGAGTCCAGCTCGCGGTCGTAAGGCCCCATGAAGCTCATTCCAGAAGCATAGGGTCCAGATTTGTCCCCGAGCTTCAGCTTGAGCTTGGGTGGCGGTTTACCAGACTTCAGAGCACCAGTCGCAGAGCGGGTTGACCGTGCAGGCGCAGCGGACGTAGAAGCCATGGGCGCAGACCCATATGGGCCGCCATGACCGTCATCGAGGTCATACATGGCGTCCATATCGGGAGATATTATTCGGAGAATGTAGCTTTGGCGTCACAATCGTGAAATGGAGGCGCGGTGGTAAAGGTAGAGGAGCGAAGCGGAGTCTGAAACCGTTCCGTGACTCCGCCGGTAGCGAAACCTCAACATTCCCAGCAAGTCAGTTCTCGAGTGGTCTTGGATCACCCTCGGAATTCAAAACATTCAACGATATGGGACGGATAAAAATTCAAATTTGTCACAAAGGCCTTCACTTTAGGAGGAGTTGAATGTCCAGAGGACGTGACAGAAGTGTCCCGAAGTACCGCAAAAGCAACCTTGCTATACTCTTACACCGAGAGATGAACTTGCCAGTTGACTCAAAACCGAGTTCATCGCCAGCGGCCACACATATGAACAGTGCACAACGGACTGGGGGTGCAAAACTGGAGATATGGATTAACATGACGATAAAATGCTCTATATGTTCGCGCAACATTCGTGCTGCACGATGCTGGCGAGGAAAGGTTCCTAATACCGGGAAGGCGCCGCTTGGAGCCCCTTCGCGAGCAATGTGACAGCCCCGAGCGCACTCAGCGCTAAACAACTGAAACGAAGCCAAGGATGGGAGTCGAGCAGTGTCCGGGGCATATAAAGCAGGCTCGGAGACGGCGCAAAGACGATTTGCGGTGGAACATGTTTGGGGCCGGGCTGGGTCGGGAATGCGAGCGAAAGAATGAGCCGAGCATGAGCCGCCAATGACGGATACGACTCTTGTATGAGCGTTCCAAGTAATGGGTCTGGATACGGCGGGACGACCAGCAATAAGGTATGTGCTGCAAGTAAAAGGTCGAGGGAAGTCGGGCTAAGGAAAACGGTCATCAGCGTATGGCGGAGAATGTAGTGGATGCCTACCAGTCTTGATAGACGAATGAACGGGGGCCCAAGAGACGGTCAAGCGGGTCAAGCGCTGCCCGCGCCTTCTCCAGTACACGCTCCCGACCGAAAGCTGTTCGAATTTTCCCTCCTTCGTCGTCCTGCGGCGCCTTCTTCGTGGCTAATGGGTCTTCTCCGGTATTTTCATACCCCACGTCCCACAGGGCAGCCGCTTCGAGTCGTGCGCGATATAATTCCCGAATACGCGCGGGTACAAAATACCGTTGCGGAACCGGTAGATGCGACGCCAGCGCAGTGCGTGTCAGAGGGTAGTAGTTCGGCCCGATGGCATACAGCGAATGCGCCTGTAGGAGCCAAACAGTTTGGCTGGCGTGCCAAATGATACAGTGGGCAGCATACCAAAAGAGCGCCGAGTTGCGACTCAACGAAAGCCTTCCATGCTACGCTTGCAGCTGCCTCAGGAGGTTGTAGTTGGTCGTCCAAAGCGCGCTCAAAGTATTGCAGTATAGCTTGAAAGCCGGACACAGTCCGTCCATCGTGAACGAGGTAGGGTAACTGCCCTGCACACGCTTAGCCGACGTGGATACATCGTCCCATAAAAGCACGCACCATGCGGAGCAGAATCGGCGTCCACAGATTCAACCAAAAGAAACTTTCCAGGAGCAACGAGCTGAAGATATAGCGCAGCTGCCAGGCTATGCGGGTCGATGGATGGTAGACCCCATTCGCCAGGCCAAATGTAGAGCTGGAAACGAGTGGTGGACATTCGACCGACGCGGTCCGATCCGCGCTTTGCTTCGGTAGGCGGCTGAGATTCAAAAGGTGTTGTTTCCGCGGTAACACCAAAAGATAACACAAGACGAGGCAGCGTCAACGGTAAGTCACGCGAGAAGTCGGCCTTTAAATAGAGCGGGCAGCCCCGGGAAAGTATATTCAAGAGGAAATGCCATGTATAGAATCTGTGGTCGACCGCCCGGCATTCCCAGACTACTTCCTCGGAACTCCGACCCGTCAGCCTCAAGACCTGCGCGTACTTTATTGCTTATCAAAACGGGTAGACTATTTATAACTGATTTGGCTCGGTCTGTCACGTTGTGATTATGCAAGACGCTCCGCAGCAAGCGGGCATTGGAGCATGAGAAACTGGCCCCAACTTGAACCTACTGTATCCTCATTCGGCGCTGAGTCAAAGAAACCGTTTCAAGTGGGGATAGACCCATGGATTGCTGGCTCGGTCATAAGATGGCATTGTAATATGAGATTCGGCCTATGATCTTGTGCCCCGGACCTTGGCAAATGCGTCAATCTCGAAGACTCGAACATCGAGCACAAGAGACTCAAGCACATAGTTCCGCACTGCGTCTTAGGGGTTTAATCTTCCGTTTCTTACATTCAACTGCTCCGGCCTGAGACTGACCTACCCTAAGTTTGGCGGCTGTATGCCATCGAACCCGTTGATTCTAGTATTCCAGAGAGGACCGTACGATCAAGTACTCCTGAAACAAAACCGAAAAAGGAAAGTGAATAGCCATGCCTTGTGCATGGAAGTCTATGGAATGCGGGAGCAAGTTAGCTCATTCTGATTGTGATATAAGCCGTTGAACCACTCAGCACTGGTGCGTCGATCCCCAACCAGTCTTGTCCTCTCAACCGTAAATTCCTCCTCAAGACTCGAAGCGAAGATGTCCCTCGAAATGTGCGTGTTTCGGGAGGGATTCGACATCGTAACAGTTGGCTCCGAAATGGTATCTCATGTTATCATAGGGTCGCCGTCGACACTCGATCTCCCAGCGCCTCCGCAGAGTCTCTTCCGTTATTAGGCGTTTCCACCGTCCCAGATGCCAGTCAGGAGGCATCCTCACATGACAAGCAGTTGGGAAACGAACTAGGTCTTTTCAACTTGGAGTACGCGTCTCTTCCCTCCTTCACCATTTCCAAGCGCCTTGTGTCGTCTCAACCAGCGCCCGCTCACCCTCGCTATCTGACGCTTTGCTCGAGTGCCGACCTGATTGACAGGGCGTGGAAGGCTTACCCACTGGAAAAGCCGGGGTGAGCAGCATCGACTCGGCCAAATTCGTTGCTAAATACCGGCGGCTGTCGCCCTGCGCTGATAGAAGCTTCACGTTATACTTCGTCCCAAAACCAGGTCAGCCGCTGTTTCCCACTGGGCACTGGTCCTCATGAATCCTTCGGTCCCGAAACACTGGGAAGAGGGTCGCACTGAGTCCAACAGTGCACTCGAGAAGATCCGCGAGGCGATGAGGAAGCAATTCTCCGAGGAACTCGCTGAGATCGGGGCTACAGACAGAGACGGCGAGACACTAGAGTCCCCAACCATTGCTGGCAAGTCAACCGGTGAGGCGCGGCACGAGTCCTGTTGGGTGACAATGACCAACACCGCATGTAGAAGTCTCAAGCTCCAAGTTGTCTGAGGCCCAGTAAAAGCCGATAAGAACTGTGATGACACGGCGGTTGTGGATCAACTGTGGATAGCTGATCGCCGCCCTTGGAGTTTTGTACGCCAGATTATCGGCCGCTGTGCCCAGCTTAGGATTCCCAGCTTAGAGCATTGTTTAGAATCAAATCTAGTTACGGTGCTTGCTCGTCGAGTTAGCGAACGCCGGCAGCTTGAAGAGGAGTAGTGAACGACGCGAGGGCAGTAATGACACCGGCCGGGGTTAACGGGGGACGTGGATACAAAAGCCCATAATGAGCACAAGAAAAGGACGTTGGCACCATATGGCCCATGTGTACCGAGAACATCTGTTTAATGTAATCAGTCAGCTCAGATGGTTAGGAGTGGTAATATCACGGTCCGTTCATTATTGAGTACGGACATGCACGGTGAATGATAACGTCCCAGCGTCCGATGGTTATAACCAATGTCCGTCATACGAAAAGATAGAAGAGTGGAAGGAGGGCCAGGACCCCGACGCTGATGCTAGGTCTTGACGCCCCATTGCCCTTGTCCTTCTTGGGGGTCCCGAACGACGCACCACTAGAGAGGCAAATTAGCAGACACACAGAGTAAAAGTAGGGAAACATGCCTGAAGCTAGAACCGGAATACGCGCAGACGAACTGCGTCTGGTCCTCGTCCAGCGGTTGGCACGACGTTCCACTCGAGCAGCACCCTCCATTGGGGCAGTGCTTCGCGTCCGAGGGACACGAACCTGCGACGTCCTTGGACGGCGTGGCAGCCCCAGGAATGACGCGAGAAGCCGCGCAGATGAAGCTCGAGCGCGCCGCGTTCATCGCAAGACAGGACGTTCCGCCGGCACAGCAGCCCGCGCCTTTCGCGCACAACGCCGCGCCTTTGTCGCACGACCCATCCTTGTCCGCCGCGGGAGCCAAGCTCTTCCCTGCAGGGACGCCATCCGGCCAGGTAGGCGGCATGCACACGAAGGCCGACGCCTTGTCGTCGATAGGCGTGCATGCAGTGCCGGCGGCGCAACATCCGCCGGTCTTGCATTGCTGCGCGCCCGAAGCGCATGTCCCTTCGACCGGCGGCTGGCTGTCGGACAGCGAGCGGTCGCTGGTGCACGCGAACTTGGACCGGTCTGTGTTGGTTGCGAGACAGAACGAGCCCGCGTCGCAGCAGAGACCACCGGCAGGACACAGTTGCGCGCCGGTTGCGCAGGCCGACGAATTCGAGTTGGCGGGATTAATGGGCTCTGCGCGGAGATGCAGCGCAGAGTCGTCCAGGGAAATATCAAGGTCGTATGCTGTCGCGCTGGCTAGCAGCAAAAGAGTGACTGCTGCAAGGCGCGCGAGCATGGCTGCCAGAGGGAATCGAGAGAAAGCACAAGTCAACGATTTACAAACACGCTCGAGGCGCGAGCGCCAGGCAAGGTTATCGAGTGAGAAGACGGGCCGGGGCAATGCGCAGCCGCGCTCATGCACGTGGTGGCTTGCACTCTCCTTGATGTCATCGCCTTCCGCAGGCGTGCAAATCTTCAAGTATCGGAGCTGCAAATACGTTGTTCTCGACAGCAAAGTTCCACAGGACGGCAGCCCGCGACAATTAGCATGTTTCTAGTGTTATGTTGCGCAGACATGCGGATATTATTTCGATCAGCGTTTATTTTTCCCGTACCACTACATCCTTGTATGGTGCTACAAATGACTGTCCCAAATAAAGAGGAGTTAAGACTACAGAGTACGGTATGCGTGTATGGTCATCCAGTCAATGATGGGCAAGCTCTATGACGGCGACTGCCAAAACCGATACCAAGGACGCATCGGTTGCGGCTGATTCAGGCTGGCGTATGTCGGCGGCAGCTCGAAGACCATCTCCTCCTCGCTGCCAGGTGACGGGAACGGCGTGCCCTCGACCTCGGAAAAGGTATGGCCGTGGTGGGCGAGGTTCATCGCGCCACGCGGCAGCGGCGACGGCCCTCGCTTTTCATCGCGCGCGATGGCCATTACGGCCGGGTCGTCGAGCAGGCGCGTCGAGCTGGACGCCCGCGTGTGCAAGGGACGGCCCGGCGGCACCGCGAAGGGTTCTATGCGATATTGCGAGGAAAGGGTCGACGCAGACGCGGCGCCAGTGTACGGGTCGATGAGCCCGCCGCGTAGGCGCTCGGCCATCTGAGGGTCTTGTTGATACGACGACTGGGTGTACAGCTGTGGTCGATGGAAAGCGCGCAGGCCTACGCGATGCCTCTCGCGATACCTTCTCCATAACAGGCGCACGGCAAGCGCGAGGATGGCGAGGACGAGGAGGACGGACAGTAGAATTGCAGTAATAGCAGCAGGACTGAGACCGTGCCGTCTAGCAAGCGATCTTAGCATCGAAAATGTGCGCAGAGGAGGCTGTCTGCTCACCCTGACCCGGGACCGCTCACGGTGCCACTGCCGCTACCAGGTATGCCAGGAGTTGAAGAAGGCCCGGTGCCATTCCCATTCCCAGTCCCGCCGCCGTTGCCATTCCCACTACCATTGCCGCTGCCGCTTCCATTGCCGTTGCCGCCACCTGGAAGCGCGGTAGAGCCGGTACCGGGCGCCTGACTGGAGTTGCTTCCAGGTGGGGCAGTGACAGTAGGCGACCCGCTATCGCCTTGTCCAGGCTGGTCAGACGGATTTGCGCCTTGGTCGCCTCCAGGCGGAGTGGAGCCTTGTCCTGGAGGGCCAGTCGGCTGAGTCCCTTGGCCATCGGTGGGGTTTGCGCCAGGTGCGTCGCTCATCCCTGGTTCGTCCGATCCAGTGCCAGGCGCCTGCTGCCCAGGAGGCTGCTGCCCACCCGGGCCGCTGGAGACGCCTTTGCTCGGATCCTGACGCTTGGCCTTGGCGCGAAGTTGCTCTATACGCGTTCTGCGTGTCATAGGGGGGTTGTGTCGAAGTTATGTAACGATTAGCAGTAGCGAGCGTCGAAGAGTATCGTCGTGTCGGTTCGTGTCCGTATCGTGTCGTGCAAGAGTGAGTGGTGCAGGGTGCGGGCCATGATGCGGGGCTTGCGCGGTGTATATGAGCGCGGAGCGTGCGGGGCAAGCTTCGCGGTCGACGTCAAGGTGGCGCACAGGGAAATATGCGTCCGGCTCCCAGCGCTCGGCTTGCACCGTCGATGATGTCACCAAGCCATACGAAGATCCCGTCGAGACCCTGACAGGCCCAACTGCCCTGAGTAACGCAGTCAGTTACGGTGTGCAGGGGACAGCCCGGTGTGGTATTACGGACCTTCCCACATTCGGTGACATGGTCCAGACGTCGCCCGGGTGGAACCGTACTGGGCAGTTGGCGACTGCGTCCAGCCGTTCTGCAGGGGCTGGGGCAGAGGAGCCTGTGAGTAAACAGCCGCCGTATAATAGATGCGAGGTACATCCTGGAAGTTCTGCGCAACTTCTTGGCGAGAACCGACCGACCGCGGGACACGACATCACGGTCGCGGTCGCACGCGCCTAATCCAGCCATGTCAACCATCCATTCAACTGCTCCGACGACTCCAAACGTACAGATTTCCTCATTGTTGATCTCATGGATTGCGTCCGAAATTGGGCTAGACAGAGTCGATTCGCCACCCCGCACGTGACAATCCGGGGTAGTGAGACATAAAGCTGGTCTGGCGACCAGCTCCAGTTTATGCCCTACTCCCCCATTTTTCAGAACCCAAGCAAACCGTACAACACCAACGTACCGCTCTGGCAAAGCCTCGGAGCCCCCGACAACCTTCGCTAAGGACCCTGCTTGCCACACATGAGCTGCACACACGACCGTGAGCCTTCGCGAGCGTCTATCGTTCCGGTCCGCGCACCTGTCGCTTCGCGACCCAGCTCGGCTCCAGTGGCCAGCATCGACGCGACCCGCGGACTGTTTCCAAACTGGGCCGGGCAGCATGATCGATGGAGCCCGGCGCTGAAAGCGTCCATGACGGAACCGGGCACGCGCCCTCAGTCCGCATCTAAACCTCACGATGTGCTGGCCGCGCGGGATTCCCAGCGTCACACTCCCTCTGCCTCGCCCCCCACCATGCACTCCCACGCGCCGCTCATCGAGGACCCGTTCGACGCGCCGACGCACGCCGCCATGGACGCGGAGGTCATGCGCAAGCTAGGCGGTGACCCGTCCACGGATGATGTCGCGCTATACAACATCCTCTCGTATGTCGACTACGACATCAAGTGCACTCCCGGCCAGCACCTCGACACGTCGATATGCCTTATGCTCGAGTGCCGCCCGCAGCTCAAGGACATGCTCCGCCGTGCGCTCGAGGCGCAGAGCTTCAAGCAGATCCGTCTGCTGGGTGCGTCGCGCGTCGCATGTGTGCGCCTACAGAAAATTAAAACGTTAATGCAGAGTTCCTATGGCCCATCCGCACGCAGCAGTCCGACCGCTGGCTCACCGTGTCGTTCATCCGCCACGCCCAGGTGCGCCTCTCCCGCAGCTGCTGCTTCTCGCCCGCTGACCCAGCCGCCGGCAGAGCTTCGGGAACGTGCATGGCCCGCACACCCCTAACGCGGATGTTCTGACGCCGTACGGAGAAGCGCAGGCACGCGTTCTCGGCGCGCAATGGGCGCAGACGCGCATCGACGCCGTGCATTGTTCGACGTTGAACCGTGCCAAGCGCACGGCAGGTGCCCTCGGCCGCGGCGTACATCCCGTACGCTGGCTTGTCGAACGTAATGCGCCCGCCCGCCCGCGGCGCAGTGCCGAGCTCGTGGAGGGCCACGAGTTCTTGTGCGACGGCCCGCACGAAGCCTGGAGAGATGAAACACCTGACGGGCACGGCGAGAGCTTCGCAGAGGTCGCCGCGCGGGCCGTCCACTATCTTCTCTGCCTCTTCAGCTACCACGGCGTGACCGTCGACCATCCGCCGTCTGTTGCCGGCCTGTCCGGCGACAAGCCCGAGGACGTGCCCGCCGAGATTCCGCATATCGTCGTCGTTGCGCACAACTTCATTTTGTGCGAGATGTACGAGGCTTTGATGAGCTGGAACGACGACGAGCACACTGCGACGAACGCCGACTTCGAGCAGACCGGCTGGTCGAGGCATGTCCTTTGCTTGAAGGGCTCTGATCGTGCGGTTGGTGGACGCGGCAAGCTCTACGGGAAACTGGTTCAGCACGTCCTGCGCCATCCCAGCGAGTACAACCCCACCAACTGCAACAACGGTGCGCATGGTGCTCATGCAGGCGGCAAGACCTGACGAGCATATTGCAGGCGAATGTCCCCAGATGTTGCATGCGCCAGCAAATACGTATGAAAAGGGCGTGCCGGCGGTGGCTACGCCTATGAAGCTGCCCTTGGTGGCCGCTTAGCATTGGCGCTCGCGACGCTGTCCATTATGCCCTCCTCTTGCTATCGTCGTTATCTTTCTTGGCTGTTTCTTGGCTGTCATAAACGCGCTCAGCATTGTGTACATTAAATAGGACCTGCATGCTTACCATCGGAGCAGGAATAGGTAAAAGGATTATAAAATAGATGATATCTTGGTAAAGCCGTCTTGAGTATCGCTGCCTCTGTCTATCCGCACGAGGAACAGGCGGGCCAAGTTTGTGAAAAGAATCGGCGCCGGAAAACCTGGAAGCTAACGCGTCGCGACGCGTTGGAGCAGGTCACGTGCGCTGCATCGTGCCCATGTCCTGCGCCGTATCCCGGAGATCCATTGAGATCATGTCGGTGCTTCCCATCGGTTGCGTCCAATGGTGAGGATTTGACAGGATATGCTGCAGCAGAGTGCCTGGTGTTGGTCAAGAGATAAGCCGTGTGGGCGGGCTGCGAAATCAGATCCATCCGTCTTTCCTCTCGCCTGTCCTCGATATTACAGTAACACAGATTATGGCCGCTGGCTCTGGTGCGTGGCGCATATCCTCTGGCTTATCCTTGCGCCGTTCGCCTGACAGTGTTGTTCCCAGGAAAAGCTGGCAGCTCGAATCTGTCGCTGGGTCATAAAACGGACGCTTCTCCGCAGGCCGCGGTTCGCCCATCTAGAATGGCCGTTCGATCCCCTGGTCTGTTGCTAGAGGCCCATAACGACAATCGACGTGTTGCCTCATCAGCGCCGTCCATCTAGCCGATTGCTTCGTTTACTCAGTCCTCGCGGCCGAACTCGAAGTCCTTTACCAAGCGAGTCCTTGCTGGGCCGCACTCGAATCCACCGGCGTCCAATCCAAACCATCTCCTTCTCTGTTTAATGTGCCTTCGCGATTGGTTGCGCGAAGCATGTACGCCCATAGGACCCGTTGCGGGGTACCAGAGCGTCCCAGCCACCCTGGAAACGCGACCGGACCAGAAATTTCTCCCTGGTGCACGACATTCAGCTGAGTTGGCCACCGTGATTGACCGCGAGCGCTGCCCAATCCAGCAGATCTGGCATGCGCTGCCAAAACAGCCTAGATGGAAGCAGTGTCTATTCTGCCCGGCGGGACCGACGCTCGCTCCATTTATATGGTTGTTGATGCACAGGCACGGGAGCGGGGATCTGTCCGTCCGTGGATAAGGGTCGCTTGCACGGGAGCACTGGTCTCTTAGACTTGACCGCGACCTATTATGGAGTTCGGCAGCACCTTCGTCCTTGCTGCTCCACCCGAATACGAGGGTGGCATTCGGGGCGGCGTTTCGCGCACTACCAGCTTCAGGCAGCGGTTGCGCTCGTTGTCCATCTCGGGCGGCAATAATGCCAGTGTTGTGCACCTTTTGGACCCCTCGACGTCCAAGCCAGTGCCAGAGGCCGAACGCGCGAGGAGGAAGGAACAATATATGCGCGACGCCGATGGGTTCGCGCTCGTCTACGACGTCAGGAGTCCAGACTCGTTCAGAACCGCTAATCTGATATACGAGGTACGCACCGTCCGGTCTTGCATCCACATGAGCCTCAATAGTGGATGCCTCTGGTAGGAATGTTCGATGCTCAATAAGCCCGTCATCCTATGCGCCAATTTCTCCGACTGTATGGACGACGAGAGCGTTCCGTATGCCTCTGCCGTCGCGTGGGGTCGTGCTCGCGGAGTACCAGTCCTCCGTACATCCGCAAAGACGGGAGCCCAAGTCGACGATGCATTCATGCGGCTGACGCGGGCGGCGCGTCGGTCGGGCCGCGACTACACATTCACCATCCTCGGCGCACATTATGTGGGCAAGACGACTCTGGCGATGCGCTTCTGCTACAACTCGGAAGCTATTCCTGTGCGTTTGTCCTCGTCTCTTGCCGTCACTGCTCATCGCGCGCTTCAGAAGGACGTTGCCGAGGGTCAAATCGCAAATACGCGCAAGGTAGCCATTCCGGCCCAACGCTCGCCCCCCAGCGCTCCCGCGCCTGCCCCTTCTACGGAGCCGCAGGCCAGCAGCAGCCGCACCCGTCCCAACGGTCCCGCGAAACTGCGCAAGAAGCGCTCGATGAGCGTATCTACCCCGCAGAGCCGCGGTGCAAGCATTGATCTGCGCAAATCCTACACCGATCCCCCGCCACTACCAACGCTCTCCGGGTCGCGCTCGCTGGTCGATGTCCGCGGCGCAGCGCAAGCGTCTGCAAGCACGTCGCGCTCACAACTGCCGCCCGAGATGTCGCCTCAGTCGTTGTCGCCGTTCTCGCCGACCGTGCGCCACCGCAGGGCGGATTGCAACATCCTACTGCTCAACCTCGGGTCCCTGGCGCCCGACGACCCAAACACGAAGACGGTGGCGCGGGGCCTGCGCGGGCGCGCGCCCATGTGCCCTGAATGCGGCGCGCGAGCGCGCGGTGGCGCCCGCTGTGCCTTTTGTGGTGCACCGACCAGCGCGTTCGTCGATCTGCGCGCGCCGCCCGCCGCGGAGGAGTATCCGCTCGTCCAGCGCTTCCAGCCCGTCTCGTGGTCCGTCTCGGACCCTGCCAGCCACCTCGCGCCCAATTCGTCAGAAACGAGTCTGACAGTGTTTTGCGTTGATGTTTCCGCGTCAGGTGTGTCTCCTCGGCGAGATCGGCATCGGGAATTGCGGGGCTGACGGTAGCGAGCTAGTGAAGGAGCCCCATGAAACGCGATACGAGCATATCCTCTGGCGGCGCGCGCACGGTCACAATGCGGAAGAGCACGTTTCGCGCCTACAATGCATGCAGGACGCGGTTCTGCTGCACCTGGAGCGGTTACGAAAGTACCATCCCACGCGCAAGGTCGCAATCCTGCTCGTGACGGGCGACGTAGACGTCAGCTTCAGCGGACTGTACGCGTCGCACCGCATACGCAATGCGCACGGCTACGTTCGCACTATGAAGCAAGGGCTCATCCACGGCGAGGAGCTAGTCTCGCCGTACTCCAAGGACATCGAACGCGGATACGACGCACTCGTGCGTCAAGTCCAGATACTCCAACCATCCGCCAGCAACGAGAATGCCCTCGGGGTGGCCATCGCTATTGCGCTTGGCCTCGCAAAAGGCCACATGAAGTTGGGAGGGACCAGCACAGAGATATTGCTGTGCTCCCAGAATGCAGCCAACGTTGGGCTCGGCAACATGGCGCCTCTTTTCCGGGATCAGGGGAGGGATTTTTACACGCAGGCCAAAGATGCGGCGAAAGAATGCAGGGCGACGTTCAGCCTCGTCAGCGCCTCCCGCGACAGCCCCGACATCGACATACTTGCAGACCTAGCGCGCCGTACGGGCGGGTGCGTGAGCGTCATGGACGAGGCAAAGCTGCACCTGCTCGTCGAGCCGCGGCGCGCAGGTAGCAGACGTGTCGTCGCGGGCGAGGTGGAAGCGAAGCTGTATCTCCCCCGCGGCTGGCGCTTCGACCCGGACGATACGCTCCCGCCGCACGTCCGCTTTGGCGAGTACGACAACACCGCGACGGTCAGCCTGCCGCAGGTCTCCGACGACACGCTGCTTTCGCTCGCCTTCCACTTCACATCGGACGTCCCCCTCGCGCCCGACGCGCAATTCGTCGTCCAGGCGCAGATCCAGTACACGAACCCCGCGCACGACACGATGCTGCGCGTCCTGCACGCCCGTGCGCCGACGACGCGTGCGCGCGAGCAGGCGCAGCTGACCGCGCGCTGTGACGTCGTGGGGCTGTATGCGCTGCGCTCCACCGCGATCCGCGCGCGACGTTATCTCGCAAATGCAAGCTGGGCGGACGGCCGCGCGCTGCGCGACTCCCTTGCGTCCACCCGACGACTGCTGGAGGCCACTGGGGAGGCCGAGAAGGTCCTTGCAGAATGCGATCAGCTCGACTGTGAGCTTGAGGCTGCCTTCGGCGACGGGGTGTTTCGACCCACCGGCGGCGGTGCCGCATACGACCACCTACTCGCAGCCTTCACGCGCTTTGAACAGCTATCTCTATCCGCTTTGTCTAGTCCCGCGACTGTCCAGACCCGAAAACGGCGCCAGAGTGTTACTTCGAAACGGTCTATCAAATGGAGATGATTACAAGTTGTTGCCCATGCATATGCTTCGTTCATACCCTCAGTGATTCTATACCAGGTCGTGACAGCGAGAAAGCATAGATTCGTATCAGCGATTCCCCGACCTCAAGATGCCTCCTGCGCCTCGCGCGCCCGTTCTTGAGCCACATCTGCCTTCGCGGGTTCCGCCTCGGTGGGCACGCGCTGCGCCGCGAGCTTCCTCGCGAGCTCTTCCGCGCGCGCCGTCTCCTCCTTCTCCTTCTCCTCCTTGCGCACCTCCTCCTGCAGACCCGCGAGCTCCGCGGCGAGCTCGTCGTCGTCCGTCTCGGGCACGATGCCGATCTCGCCGAGCTTCATCGCGTCCTCAATCTCGCGGTGGTCTGCAAGCGCCTCCGCCATGCCGTCCATGGTCGCTTCGACGCGCTCGCGCTGTAACCGCGGGTCTGCGAGCGCGACCCGCAGCGTGCGTGTGCTCGTTTCGTAGGCTTCCATAATCTGCAAGAATGTGAGCGAAAGACGGGTATGGCGAGGTGCGCGTACCTCGGCGTCGCCGACAGCGCGCTCGACAGTAGATAGTTGCGTCTGCAGCGTCTCGAGCGCGCCGAGCCGCTTGGACAGCAGGTCCTCGAGCTGCTTGCGAGAGCGCAGGTACGACATCGCGAGAGGCTTCTGCGCGCTCCTTAAGGCACTGGCGATCTTCTCTGTCCGCCTGCAAAACGCAGATCCCATTAACGGCGGATAGATAGCGAAGAGAATTGGGGCGTACTCTGATATCTGCTTCTGGATCTCCGCGATCTGCACCTCGAGCTTGGTGACGGCCGTCTGCATTTGCAGCACGCCGCGGTCGACCTCTGTTATTGCAGAGTCCTGCTCCGGCTCGACGAACTTGATGACCTCCTTATCCGCGACGACGACGCGTTTATCTCGCGATAGGTAGCGAATGAGCACTTTGAGGTCTGCGTCGGACAGGGTGACGTCCGGTAACGCGCAGCCTGCGAACGTCGCGCGGAACGAGTCGAGGGTGTAGAGTGAGCATGTAAGCGATATACGTGGTTCTTCAGACTGTTTCTGAGTTACAGCCTCTGCTGCCCTCTATGAAGGAAGATAAGCAAGCCAATTCTAGTATAACGCGCAAACTCACCTCAAGATTTGAGAGCACCACATAGTCGCCCCGAGCGCGTTTCCAGACGTCCTCTGCGCCGACTTCACGCTCGCCGTCGACGATCGAAAGCTGCTCCAGTGCCCACCAGAGCGGCTTGCCGACCATGTAACTCGCAACGCGGTATACGAGCGACGAGGGTGTGTATATCGATTGCCGGGCGTCCAAGAACGTTTGTAAGGGGATCAGCTTGGGCGGCACGCCGGAGCTGACAGGGACGGCAGCATCTACCTGAGGGTGAATGCTGAGGAAACACTCGCGATGTGTAGGACACGACGTACGACAGCAGAGCCCAGGCCGAGCGGCTTGCCGGCTTTCTGCCAGCGTAGGCTCTCGACCAAGTCGTTGTTCACGTGTAATATGAGCTTGTCGGCGTCGCCCTGCAGGCCCTGCGCGGCGAGGTCTTGCAGGGTGCGCTGCCACCATGATACGGTTGATTGGTACGAGGCGGGGTTGGATTGCTTCTTGCGGGCTATGTCGCTGTATAAAGACGCCACGCGTGCAGGCGAGCTGAACTCGGGCAGAGTGCCCAGGTAGGCCGATGTAGCCGCAGATCGGGAGGTCATAGCAGAAGGCTCTTGGATGGATGTGGGATGTTAGACTGAGCAGCGAGTCAAGTGCGTTCAGAAGCAATTCCAGCACAGTCTTTCCCACAAGAGGTGTAGCTGGGAAGAGAACAAGTCGGTTCCAGTCACCGTCAAGTGCCACCAGAGAAGATAGACGGGACCGCAGCCAGCCAGGATCGAGCGCGTTCGTATCGAGTCGTCGAGAAATGGAGCGTGACAAAGGATGCAAAGCCCCTGGGATGACGGGGATTCGAACGACGTCCTCGGACGTCGGCGAAGTGTGCAAGCGCGACACCAAGGTGGCTTGCGGCAAAATCCGGGTGACGCGTCCGGCAAAAGCCGGTAGCTATCGGCGTCGCTTGCTATTGTCGTCATCGGGGTGATAGGTATTGCTATGCTTGCGAGTCTTCGCGCGCATCTAGCATGTCGTCATACACTCTTAAGCCCCGAAAAACGGCTGACTGAACGGCGAGCGTATATACCGCGGCTCTGTGTCCCCCTTCAACCACTGGTCCGCCACGTCTCCGCGGTAGGGACGCCGATCGAATACAATGGCACCATTCGAGCTCAATAGTCCTAGCCTCACCAGGACACAGGACTCTACCACCGTATACTACGAAACCGGCCAGCGCGACGCCTGGCTACCCCTTACCGTGCGCGTTGAGATGCCGCTCCCACCGGCGGTCGAGCTCCCGCCAAAGCGTGACCCCTTGAACTGTCTGCTCGAGGACTGGTTTGACTGGAGCACGCCGAACCTCATGGCGCGCTTCGACCGCCGGTACGATGTCCAGCACGATCTGGGCCGCGGCGGGTGCGGTGGCGTCTATCTCGCGCACCACCGGAAGCTGCGCCTCGACTTTGCCGTCAAGTTCGTCCCCTGGGCGCTCGCGAACCCAGAGGGCGACCATCCGACGTTCAACAACGACCATGACGTCGTCGACCCGCCCGAGGAGCTCGTCATCATGCATTATCTCCGCGGGCATCCCAACATCATCCGCGCGTTTGAGTGGTACTACGACAACGATGGCTACATTATCGTGCGTTTTCGCATTCAGTCGACCAGTCATTCCGCATCTACCATCTGTGCGGTTGAAACCCCTTTGCTGCTGAGGCGACGAGGAACTGTTACAAAGGTGGCCCATGGGCTCATGCTTTCCAAACCCACCGCCTGGTCCATGCCCATTGATGGCGCCAATCCACTGGCAGGCGTTCGGTATGCGAAGCTTGAGTTCCCCTGTGCCAGCTGTGTAACCTGGGACTTCTCTCCCGGCTAAGCAACATGTTGAAACCGGCCAAGCAGTCCTGAGCCACACCCACCCTCGCACCCCTTACACATGCCCTACTGGTGCAACCCTGCTTGAGGCTCCTTTCCCAGTGCTGATACCGCAGACTCAGGTCATGGAACCCCACGGCCCGCAGTGGAAGAAAGCCGGCGACCGCTGGGCGCGCACGACGGCCGTGCCGCTGCAGTCGCCGGACCTGCGCGCGAGCTGGGCGACGCACCCCGCGGCGTTCAGCGAGGCGGAGGTGCGGCACATCTTCGGGCGCGTCGTGCGCGCGGTGCACTACATGGAGAGCATGGAGGTCGCGCACCGCGACATCAAGCTCGAGAACATCCTCATCGACGACGATAACGCCGCACGTCCCCTCTACCGCCGCCCGCGCGCGCACGCCGTGCTGACCCCGTCTGCTGTAGGTCAAGATCGGCGACTTCGGCTCTGCCGTGCTCGAGCCGCACGACAGCGCCACAACAGAACCGGTCGGGACGAAGGTCTTCTGGCCGCCCGGTACGCCACCCTCACGCACCCTTCCCTGTATGCTGATGGGGCGGGTTGCAGAGTACAAGCAGGCGCACAAACGCGCGGGCTGCCAGCTCGGGCACGTCGAGATCTGGCTGCTGGGCACGGTGCTGCTCGAGCTCGTGCAGGCGCCGTACGCGCCGGGCAAGAAGCACCGCGCGCACAAGCCGCGGGCGCGGGGGCGCGCGCAGGACCCCGACGCGCGCCCGCCGGGCTGGAGCGAGGGCGCGTGGCGCGCGTGCAGGCAGCTCATCTTCGCGTGCCGCCAGCCCGACCCCGCGAACCGGCCGACCATCCGCACCGTCGCGGCCAATACGTGGCTGTTCCCCGAGCAGGATGGGTTCTGACTCTGTTGTGGATCCCTCCCTGCATTGACACTGACATTTCGCCGCATCTATGCCCACACCACATCCAGCATCTGCACTGTATGACACTGTACTCATTTGTACCCACGCATACCCCGCGGGCTAAAGGCCAAAAACATCATACCCTTGTCCATATTCGTGTGGCTCCGGTTCCAGTTCAAGTACCCGGCACTTCAGCAACGAACGTTGAAGGCTGGATGTTGCCTACCATTACGGTCAAAGTGCAAGCTTGATTGTGAATAATATAGTTGTGTCGAGGCGTCTTGTGGCCGCGTGGGATTGTATGCGGATCGTAAACGCGAAGTCGGTCGGAGTTGGGGCAGCGCGTCTTCCTGTCCACAGCGTGTCGCATCCCCGTCCATGGCCACCTCGATCAAACAACACAAGGCCATTGGCGAAGACCTCTGGAAGGGCCGCACAGATAAGATTGCATGTGCCCTTCCATTGACTGCAGCATCCACCGCTGAGCGTCATTGCAGAATGCGGAGCTGTTCACGTTCACATACGGCGCGCTGGTCGTGCAGCTGATCCAGGACTACGAGGACTATGCCGAGGTCAACAAGCAGCTCGACAAGATGGGGTACAGCATCGGCACGCGGCTCATCGAGGACTTCCTTGCGCGCTCCAACCTCGGCCGCTGCGCGGACTTCCGCGAGGTCGGCGAGGTCATCTCCAAAGTACGATCTCGTGTGGTGCCCACACCGAATATCCTTGCTCATGCACTGCAGGTTGGCTTCAAAGCCTTCTTGAATATCACGCCAACTGTCACGCATTCCGCCCCGTCCTCGCGCCCCGTGTCGCAGATCACGACGAGCTCAGGGCCGGGTGCTCAGCCGCAACAAGGGCAGGCGCAGGCGCAGGGCCAATGGTTCACGCTCACATTCGACGAGAACCCGCTCGCAGAGTTCGTCGAGTTGCCCGATGACGCGCTCGACGGCGGGCTGTGGTACTCGAACGTGCTCTGCGGCGTCCTCCGCGGCGCTCTCGAAATGGTGCGTATTTTCCTGCGTCGTTTCGTTTCGTTTGGAGAGTTCTGACTGCATTGTGCTGCAGGTCCAAATGCAAGTTGAGGCGACATTCGTTAGCGATGTACTCAGAGGGGACGAGACGACCGAGATACGGGTCCGGCTTGTAAAATATCTGGAAGAGGAGGTGCCCGTGGGCGACGACTGATGCAGTATTTATCTAGAGTCTGACGCTGTATTGTATCGTATTTTCATGAGCGTGACACTTGTGCACTCAGGGACCGGAAGCGATGAGAGCGCACTGCGCGTTGTGGGCGTTGAAAATGCACGGCATCGTGAGGTGTATATGTGGGTCGTCACAGATAGTACAATATGCAGCATGTCCGTGTAAATGGCAATGGATTGAGTGAGAATGAGAGTCCATTCGGGTGAATCAAGGCCCCGTCTATGTCCTGCTGATTCCAGGGATACCCAGCGTGCCCGCGACGACCTGCAACTGCTCCGCAGGGCAAGGGAAGTTCGCCTCGCCGTTGAACTTGGGCGAAATGGTGGCGACGAGGATCTTAATCTTGAGCTGCAGGGTGTATTTGATTGGCAAGTTGGATCTGCTGCCGCCGATGAGCCCGCAGCGCGTCGCAATGTCGAGGATTACAGCCTGCGTGGGGTCGATCGCCTTGTCGTAGGTAATCGCGATCGGGAAGCTTGTGTTGGACACGGCGTCACCGCCCTTGAACACAATGTCCTTCTGGCTGCCGCCGCCGACAGGGGTATCGGCCATCCCGCGCACAGGGTAGAACGCCTCCGCCGTGATGCTCTGGAAGCCCGCATCGAAGAAGTTGGGGTTGCGGATTGAAATCGGAATTCTGAGGTTTATCGTGAACGCGCCAGGCGTAGAGACGTCCACCTGTTCGCGGCTGGCGCATCAGTATGGTACGCCTAAGAGTGACATGAGCGTAGACACGTACAGCGCCCTTGTCAGTGTCCAGCTCGACAGAGCCAAATGCGACGTCGGGTGGTCGGACGTACTGCACAGGCGATGTTTCAGCATCATGACATGCGCTATTTGCATCTGCGACTCACGACAGCAATAGTCAGGACGATACTTATTATAAGCATGAGGGTTATAAGTATCGTGCAGCAGAAGAACCGCGTAAAGCAGCCGATCCCGCGTCCCTGAATAAATGGTCCCAATGAACACTAATTCAGAATTCACAGAATAAATGAGCATACCTTGGTCCAGAGGCTGTTATCATAATAACCCCTTCTCCATGTCCGGAAGTCCTCCTTCTCGGTGAACCTGGGCATCGCTGATGTTAAGACCAAGGCGACGTCTCGGGCGGCGCACGCCAAGCTGACAACACTCACCTGGGCGTCGTCGGGCTGAACCTGGAGCCTCCACTACTCCGCAGCGACTTTTCGCGCACGGGGGTGGCATCGGTGTCGACCTTGGTCGTCGGGCGACTGCTGGCGTCGTCGCGGTACCGCATGTTGCTGCTGGAGCCGCCAGGCATAGGGTCGAGCCGCTGCCGCGACGAGGCCGCGCTGTACGGGTCGAACGAATCCTGCGTGCGCGTCGTCGGCATCCGCGACGGCGGGCCGGGGTACGGCTGCTGCCCGTAATTATTGTAGGACATGGAAGCGGACGATGAGGAGAAGGTAAGCAATGACGGAGTTTAGACTACCGCAGCTGCCGGCGTCTGTACGCCACACCGCCTCGCGTGGGAAAGCTCCCGGGCACTGCAATAGACTCTGGGGACTCCTGACAAGACGGTAGACAGAGGCGACAATCATGTCCATTAGAAAATTACCTACAAAAAGTAACAATAACCCAATAATGATACCTGCTACAAAGTCCCGGACCAATGCAAGGAAAATCAACTGTTTCTAATGTGTCGCAACCACCTGCGGCATTTCGCTCGGGAGCCAACAGAAATGCCCACACCCAGCCGCACACGGATGGGCCACCGGCGTCCGCGCCGGCTCACGCTCCTGGGGAGCCGCGTCCTCCACCTTCTCGCTGCTGTCTTCCTCGTCGGTATCTGACATAGACTTGTCGCTGGCGCTCGTGCTCGTCGTCGAGAGCATCGAGCTCGCGCGCGACGGTGCCGCGGCGGTGAGCAGCGAGACCGGGTGTGGGCTCGCTTCACGCGGAGGGTGCTCGGCGTGCACCTGCGCAGGCGGGTCGGGCTGTGGCAGGGCCCGCATCGGTTGCTGCGGATAGTACTTGCGCATGCATTCCTGATGTCCGCCGTGTGAGCATACCGGGCACAAGGTCATCGGGCCCTGCACAGGCAATCGGCTGTGAATGCTTCAGCGATCCCTCCGCGATGGGGAGGACAGGAGCTGGACGCACCAGATCGAGCAGCGCGCGCTGCCTTGACGACAACTGCGACACAGAGCGAATGTACGCAGCCCGGACGGCGGCGGCGGCTGGTCGAGGAAGGAAGAGCCCTCCAGTGCCTTCTTGCACCGCCCGCACGACAGCATCCGCTCGCGCACACTCGGCACGGTACAATGCTTGCGGATGTATGCTGCTTGTGTGTGCATCCGCGATCGCTCAAGCAATTCTGGCACTACAATGAGCGGATGGCACGCAAAGTGACAGGGACGCGACGAACCTACATGGGCCTTGACGAACTGTTCGACGCGGAGAGGCGCAAGAAGCAGCTCGTCGGGCGCAACAGTCGCAAGATGCGCACACATCTGGACGTCACCCTACGAAAGAACCCATGAGTCTCGACCCCGCAGACACGTTGCAAACACGGGCAATAATGGGACGCACCTTCTCAGCGTAGTATTCCAGTTCCTCCCGCACCGCAGCCCACCCAATCTGGCGATACCGTTCCTCGTCCAGGCGCACCGCGCATCGCACCGACTCGCTCAGCTGGACGTTCGCGTACTCGGGCACGCTGACCTCCGAGGGCGACTCCACCTCGATCTTGCGCTCGGAGGCATCGCTCTCCACGAGCGCGCCGCGTTCGAGAGGCGAATCGGCAGGGGACTCGTCTCGCAGCGCAGGCGGACCCAGCGCAAGCCCCAAGGATCCGCTGCTCGGCTCGACGATCTCGGCCTGTGGTGTGGGTGTCTCGCCCATGACTTCGACCGCCGATGAGGGCGTCTCGACGGCGTTCTCCAACTCCGGAACGGGCACTTCGATGGCAGCCTCGACGTCTGGACTAGGCGTTTCGCCAACACGCTCGGCCTCCGGGACGGACGTTTCGCCAACGCGCTCGACATCCGGCAGGGGCATCTCCTCTGCGCGCCTGACCTCCAGAACGGGCGTCTCGCCCGCGCGCTCGTCCTCGCTCGCAGGCAGCTTCTGTTCCGCGCGCGCCGGGCTGGCCGCGACGACCGTGCGAATGCTCGCATGGCTATCCTGCTTCGCGAGCGTGCGGCGCCCGGGCGCGCCGAGCGTCCCCGAGCGCGGCCGCCGCCGCCTCCGCGGTTTGTCGCCGGCACCTGCCTCCGGCGGGGACGGCGACACGCCGTTGCTCTCGCTGGCGCTGCTCTCGCCCTCGTCGTCCGCGGCCGACGCGCTTTCGTCCGACGTCTTCGCCTCTGCCCTGAGCGACGCCTTCCGGCCCCGCCCCACCAGCCGCGAGCGCGAAGGGCTGGAGCTCGAGGTCGGCAGGGCGCCGGTAGACATGGAAGGCACCATGAAGATGGGTTCTACGAAGCTCGTGCTCGTCATGTGCGGCGCAGACACGCTGCGGCTCATCATGCCGTCGTTATTGTCGTCATGGTCATTATCGTCGCCGTTGCCGTTCTCGATCTCGACGACGTGCTTGAGCGGCGAGCCCGGGTTCGACGAGTTGGGCGTCGACCTGCCGCTGCGCGGTCTGTGCATCGCGTGCGCCCCGATGATACTCGGCCGCCCGCCCATCAAGCCCCGGGCGTGCTTCCGCAGGGATGAAACGGCCGGACTGCCCACAAGACCGCTAGTTCCAGCAGTAGACACGGACGTGGTGCCACTCCCGATAGCCGCGAGAGTGAGTACGGTGGGCGCTGAGAACGCATGCTCGGCAGCAGCAATGATGCTAGGTCGCCGGACGGCAGACGGTCGTGGGCCTATGGGGAGGAGCGAACGGCGCGAACCTCGCGAGGAAGACGAGTCGCTGAGCAGGCTGACGGTGGACGAGCGACGTTCAAGCATGCTGGCAGTCGGCAGGGTGAACGAGTCGTCGCCAGAGTCGCCGCGCAGACTTGACACAGAGCTAGAGTCTCTGCGGCTCCCGCTGATGCTGCTGGTCGTCGAATCGCGTCTGGGCAGTGGCGACCGGAGGATGGTCACGACGTCCCGCTGCTCCTCCTTCTCCTGCTCGTCACTCCCTCGTCTTCTGGATTGAGCAGTAATCTTCGCTACCTGCGGCGAAGCGGGTCGCGCGGGCGTCCTGAAAGCGACGGGCGAAGACTGCCGTACAGATTCCTGGTCTGCGCTCGTCTGCTTCCTCAGCGAGCGAGCCGGCGTCTTCATGATTTGAGGCGAAGGGTGTCTCAACGATCCTGACGTTCGGCGTATAACGACTGGAGACGGATGCTGCGACTTGGGCGTCGGTTGCGCGCGTCTTGCCTCCGAATCAGACGAGGGCGGAGACGGAGACCGCGTAGGCGGGGGCGGCGAGGGCATCGGCGTCTCCGGAGGGTGTAGGTCCGCGAGCAGACTCCGGACCATCTCCCACGTTTGTGCTGCCCGCCACTGCTCGCCGTCCGCCGCAATTTGAGCGTTCATCTCGCATACGCGTTCCCGTCCCAGAGATAGATCCAGCACGTAGCGTACGCCGCCGCCGACGGCGCCGTCCGCACTCGCCGTGGGCACAACGGCCGTGCCCAGGGTTTGGCTGGGAGGGATGCCCGAAATGGCCGAGTCTGCAGGGCACTTGTACCGCACCCCGTGGGCGGCGACGAGCGGTCTCTGCTCCGGATGACTGCACGCGAGTCAAAATACTACGCACGGACCGTTTATGGGCACATACACATCATCATAGGGTAGCTCGAACTTGTCCTCCTTGTGGACGACGAAGGCGATGGTGCCGTTGGGATCCCAAGCAACCGTGCCGCGCGGGATGTCATCCACTGTGCGGCGGAGGCCCGACGGCGCCTTGTTCGTGGACGAGACGCTGATCTTGGACCCGACAGAAGAGGGGCGCGACGACACTGGCTGGGAGCGCAGATCATGTTGCACGAACGCCCCACTAGCGTGGATCGCCCATAACGAGTGCGCATCGGCCGGTACCAAGTCTACAAAGGTCAGTTATCATAGTTGTGAGTAATTGAAGTACAGACCGAGTACGTCGCTTTCTCCGGCAGGCTGCAACGTCCACTTGGGTAACCATTGCCGGCGCACATCCCATATCTCCACGGGATGCTCGTGGTCAGCCTGTGGAATGGCGATGATCTCCGTGTCGTGTTTCGGGCGGAAGAACACGCGGCGAATAGGGAATGAGGCGTGGAGCGTGCGGCTTGGTGTGGACGGCAGACTGGACCCGCTGAGGTCCCAGAGCTTCAAACGTGTGAGGAGGGCATATCGAGGACTGTATACGCGCACCTTGATCGTCTTGTCCATGCCGCATGTTGCCAGCCAGCCGTGGCCGCGGTCGCGGTCGGCTGTCGACGGCGGAAGCCAGTCCATGCCCAGTACCTGGGCCACATGTGCGAGTCTGACTGTCTCCATGGGCCTGTTTGCAGATCGGAGGTCCCACCGTTGCAATGTGCCATTATCGAGGCCTGAGAATAAAGAGGTCAGTTCTCCATGTCCCGCAGGCGCTATACAGGCGTGGCCACCCAGTAAGACTGCAAATCGAACTGTAGCGGCCACGTGTCACGCAGCTGATGCCTAGCAGGACCGTACAACGACGGAGGGCTCTAGGGCTGCAAGCCGTAACCGTCGAACCCGTACCACGGCTGCCATAGTACGGGTACAGTGCCGTACTGTAGCTGCTGTGAGCTGCAGGGGAGCCCCGCCGTTACGGCTCAGGTTGTGGGAAATACGGCCGTTTGTCCACCGTAATACCGTACTGGGACGTCAAAGGTAACGGCCCATAGCCGTACAGAATCGCAAGTGTACGGCCCGTAACCGTTACGGCTCGGTTTGCAACCCTACCCGGGAGAGCCTCGAAGGTAGTATACCGAGCCCATAGAATACGGCCGGATACAGCGCATCATCGAGGTTCCCCGAGGTTCCCCTCGAGGGGTGCAGCATGTATAACGACAGCCATCGGACGGGTTCCACGGCATTAAACGTGCCGCAACAAATTCGCCCACGCCAGCAAATTGACCATCTCCGTACGAAAAAGGTTGGAGGAAATAGATCGTGATGGGGCTCATGTGGTAGGGGCAGCAGGGTACAAGGTGGTTGTAGGATCGCTGTTTCCAGTGACCTCTGGCAATGCTGCAGTGCGATGGCAGGCGACCGCACGAGCGCGGGGGACACGGTACAGCAGGGTACAGCTGCCCTGCCCGTCTGATCATACGAACAGCTCTATGCCCATGGCTGCCACTGAGAAAGGCAACAACCATACGCCGAGGTCCGGCCCTGAGCGCCTCGTTTGCTGCTGCAGCTCAGCATGCACACGAGCCCTCTTTTTTGGTCCCGCGCCACTCAGGATATCGTAACACGTGCATATCGCTGCAGCACGAGGCTGGGGACGCTGATCGTTCAAGGCAATCCTCTCGAGTACGAGCGAAGCCGGGCGAGACGAGCAGGGTGCATCCAACCAGACTCATGTGACGATGGTCCGCATGCCACAGATGCGCACTATCGTCAAAGGCCGTCCTGACTCTAGGCAGAAAATCTCTCGAGTCCGTAGGAAAGGGAAGAAGGAGCGCGAGACGACGTACGTACCGACGATGGCAAGGTGCGCGTCCGTAGCTACTGGCGATAAGACCAGCGCTCGGACGGGGCTACCGGATCCGCTCGCGTTGAACGACAACGAAGGCATGGGCGGTTTCAGATGTCGAAAGTCCTGCAGTATTCTCAGAAGGTTCATCGCCTTCTAAAGCAGAATACGCACCCAGAGGTGAACGTGGCCATCGTGAGCGCCGGCGGCAACCATGTTGAGCGACCGAGGCGAATATGCAAGTTTGTTGATAGGTCTTCTTCGCGTCGCTGGTAATTGCAGTCGCTGATCTTTAGAAATACGTCATTATATAATTCAATTAAAAAATGCAATAGAAATGACCTACCGAACTTGGACGCGCCCGACTTATTAATGTCCCACATATAGACGTCACCGCCGCGACTGCTCGTAATAATCTTCGAGCTCCAATCTTGCAATGGGTGAATACGCTGAGGCGGCGCTGGGCTGGTAGGACTGACTGCCATGGGCCCAGACGACGTCCGTGGGCGATTTCTCGTTGGTGAACCCGCTGGCCCACCACATGTTCTTGCTGCCCAGCTCGATGTTCGTCCCAGTCGCCGCCGAGTTATTGACGCGCACGATCTGCAGCACTATATGCAATTGGTAAGCAATAAATATCTAGGGGCCAAACCAGGGCTGTACCGGCATGCGCGGCGACGACGCAGCTCGCGCCGTCCTCAGCGCGGGCGATATGGGCGCCGGGGCTCCGCGCGACATCGGCCAGGCGCGCCTGCTTGGACGGGCCGGTGTACACGCTGTGCCCGCGGCCGTCGCTGAACAGATCGGCCAGCTGCCGCGCAATCGGCGGCGACGACGACGGGAACATGTCGCGGTCGCTGAGACCGGCGCGGAACGCCGAATTGACGGAGTTCGGAAGCGGCGTTGTTTCCTGGACTCGACACGCGGAATCCACGGGCAAATCACCGTCTGCCATGTGCGCGGCGGGTGCAGTGAGAGAATTCGGACAGGAAGTGGCAGGTGGGCCTAGATGTGCTTCAATTAAGTACTCGTGGGGACTATGCAATGAAGTTGCGCCACATGTAAATACAGGGATAGAATTTACAGGTTCAAAGGGGAGTTCGGAGCTCAGCAATGATGAATGAAGCTATGGGTCCCACGTTAATGGCGTGGGTAATCAATAAACTCGAAAGGATGAGCGTCAGAAAACTAAAGCCCGTCCCACAAACTGAAGTTTGGTTAACGAGCACAAAACCGTCGTCCCGCTGAAGATCCGGGCAGAACCAGGTCTCCGGCGTTCATGCCCTACCGTTGGTCTAGGTACCCATCGTGTTTTCAGACTTCCACGCCCTGGGCATCCAGAACGGTGCATTCGACAGTCATGTGCCATGTCGCTGCGATGCAGTCCGCATCCGAAAACTTGAAGTGGCAAAGTAACATGAGCATCCCAGCAAGCACAGAGCTGAAGTACAGGCTCTGTGAATGACCAAGGCTAGTTGATGAGGGCACTCCTCAGCTGCGTTTCCAGGAACCACGGTGCGGCGCACTCATCATTAGGATGCCCACCCAATTCTTCTGAAACGAAATGCATCGTGTGCAAAGAAGGCGCATAGTGTCCAGTATTCATACCGTAAGATAGACTGTTCGATGTACAGTGCGTGGATGAAGACTGGCATGAGCGTAATGTAGGCTGAACGACCGGCGGGGGACAGAGTGGCCGAGCGGCGAGTTAGAGAAGAGAGAAGACGACAAAGAGTCAAGACGATGCGGAGAGCCGTGAGCTTGTTACATGAGTAGACAATCTGCATTGATGAATGTCGACTATCATAAGGCGGCGAGAGAATGAAATAACCGAATCCCGAGCGACAGGTGTAGCGTGAAACGGCCAGCATGGACAGTGACCAAGCGACTGGAGCAACGGCGACTGGAACAACTGCGAAGAGTACGACCGGAAGGGGCAGGTGTGAAGCATAATCCAGCACTGGCAGAGCATGACGAAGTCGGCAGAGAGCAAAACCCAGGCGATACGGGAAAGAGCATGAAATCACGACCGGAAACGCTGGTTGAATCATCCAGCCTGTCGAAAGCTGCCGCCTCCAGGAGCAAACCGCTGTCTCCCAGGCGCAACACTGCCAGTCCTATTGATAGATGGCGTAGAAGCTCCGTAGAACGCAGCGCGGGCACCAGGAGTAGGAACCGACGGCGGAGGAGCAGGTCTGAAGCGCGGTGCAGCAGGTGGCGGCATCTGCTGTCGCGAGGGCGGCGGATGCGGGAGCGGCGTAGACGACCACGCGCCCGGCCCTTGCTGCGCGACCCGTATAGGCGCGGTGCGCGCCGGTGGCCCGTGTTGCTCGGGCGGCGGGTGGAATGCGAAGTTACTGCGCATAGCGGCGTGAGAAAACGCGCACATTCAACGATAGGGCATTCATACTCGAAACGAGACTCGGGTCGTTGTGGATGTTGTATGGGAGGGGCGGGTTGAACAGGCGGCGGATCGTAGTATGTCCGCGCCGGGCCCTGCGGCTGCTGGTACTGCATGGTCGGCGTGCGGAGGCCCTGGGAACTCGGACCTGCGGACGGCGGATAGTCCAGCCTAGGCCGCTTCCCGTTCGAGTTCGGTGCAGCATCGCGCGCGTCGAGTTCCCTGCGACGCAGTTTGTCAACAAATTTTCGTCGTTAAGACGCTCACCTCTTGTAACCATCGATTTCGGCACGTAAGGAGTCAATGAGCTGCCGTTGCTTGAGGCACTTGCTCTTGTACGCCTGGAGCAGCGTAGTTATCATGTGCATTTGGAACTGCGCGTTTGCACGTAAGTTTCGACGAGTTGAAACGCTTGTGGTAACGCACTTTTGCGGCATGCGCAATAGCGTCCAGCGCATAGGGAAGCGGCCTGAACCAGTCTGACATAGGCGGATCAAGCTTTCGCGGATTAGCAGCGGGTTAAACAGATGGTGGCAGCGTACGTTGTACTGCAGGGAGACCACTTGAATGTCGTTCGCGCCGCACTGCGCACAGGCTTTGTCCGATCCTGAGGCAAGCGCATCTTCAGTTTCCAAGGTCTACTCTGGGCATGCGCAGCGCGTACGAAGATGGGAATTGCAGACGACATGGCCGCATTCAGTGAGCCAGAAGGGCACAGACGGAGCGCCTGTTGGCTCGCGCGAGCGCTGGTAGAGGTTGTGGCATATACCGCAATGGATGTATGGCCAGACGGATTCGTCTGCCTGGTCCATGCGAAACGGCTGCGACGCGGGAGGCAGACAGCGATCCGGAGAACGCCGGTGACGCGTCGTCCGAAAACGGAAGGCAGACAAAGATGCATCCCTATGGACGTCATTTTCAGCTGTTCAGGGCATCAATCGGCCATTAAGAAGTAATAACTCTCTAAGAACTTCCCGTCTGTTATTGTGATTGCATCCGGCAGACAGACGAGCGGGCGGCATCACTCGGTCAGGTCAGGGTCCCGTTTGGGTTGATCCCTACCTCGTGGTCGCCGTGGGCCGAGTTTCCACCGAAGCTCTCGAGGCCGCCTAAAAGGTACGCCTGCCATTTGGCAGTGCAACAGCCTGTTTTCCTTGAAGATTGCGCTCGGTTGTACGCCCTTGTACAGCTTTTAATGGTACGTCACCCTCCCGCTGGCCTTGAACGGTACAAAATGGATGGCGATGCACTCTGGGGATCTCCGAACACCCGTGCTTCCCCGCCGTTTGACACCAGGTCGGTTCAAACATTGCCACCCAGGGTAATTCCGGCCTCCTTGGGGGCTCGTGGCGTAGCATAAGGATCGAGGCCTCCGGCGGCCACGCTGGCGATGTCAGCGATCGTTCACCAAGATGTACACTTGCTACCAGTGCATATACACACCAAGGCATAGCTACTACACACTGAACACTTAAGTACAATGCATGCTGATGTTGATGACCGCGCCGCCATCTCCGGCCCGATTGTTCTCTGGGTGGCAACGCGAACTGCCGCGTTGTACCTCGCCTTCGCCCAGACCTCAAAGAAGAACACGGGAATGTGCGTGCGGCGCGTGTTGATTGAGAAGCCCGCGCCAGCCATGGATGCCGGAGTGCGTGCGCGCGGCACACAATGCAGCTGCCGCGAGCACGGATCCAGCAATAAAGGCAGCCGCTGCTCCGCTGCTTGTCCCTCTCACGTCTCTTCCCCGCGACGCATCCTTCCAGCCCAGCCCTCGATACTCCAGCCGTATCCGCTTTCCACCGCGACACAAGCTCCAGACATATCCACTTTTCACCGCGACACAAGCAATGTACGCACAGACCTTTCGATCGCTGCCCTCGCATTGCGCTGACAACTCGCCGAACAGGGCATCGATGACTGCCCCCGCCACCGCCGCAAACATCCCACCAAATCCCGTGGCTACAACGGCCCCGATGCCGCCTCTGCCACCGCCCGTTCCCCCTACCGGTGCACTCGGGCCCTACAGGTGTGTCTTAGTTTCAGTCCAAGCCATCCCCTACCCCTGCATTCTTATTCGTGCCGTCGGACTGTCTGTTGACCTGTCCCCGTAGCCCGTACAGCGCCCTCTACGCGCCGCATGAGGCGAGCGCGTGGACCCACTGCGTCGAAGAGCCCGATCTAGAGCTGATCTCGCTCGGAAAGCGACGCAGGCTGGGGCCACCCAGCGGCTATCCAGTCCGGCGCATCAGTGAGCATATAGTATCCAGCTGATGAGTACCCTCCACTGACCTGGAACATAGGGCCGCATCTGGACCCGGACGCCAATCCTACAGGACAGGCGACCCGGACGCCGTCCAGTTCGACTGGACAGGCCGCACAACAGGGACACACAAATTCGCCTCAAGCAGTCGCAAGCGCAACGCAGGCGCGGCGTCGGCTGAGGCAGGGTCCACGTGACCAACGCGACGCGCGCAAGTCGCGTGACGCCAGTGAGGACAACCCAGTCTATGTTGAGGGTGAACACTGACGCCAATGGTATCCGCAGAACGCGTGATCTAGAAGGTTTTAGTTAGTATATTGGAAATGTTTTGTGAACGGAGTCTGACCTTTGTACGCCTGCCTCTTGATTGAAAGTCATTACCGCGCGAACGTCCGCTTGCGAAGAGAGACGAATTGTTGTGTCGGTGTCGAGAGGTACCATCCAGCTGACTGCAGAGCCCAAAGTCCCTGCAGCTCACTATCAGAAATTTTCGGCGCGGGGATAATAAAGCCGCAGGAGAAGAACGGGCTCCGGTCCGCGCTCGCGAGGCAAGATCGGGGACATCAACACGCGTTTTGGGCAAGGTCTTCGAGCGAGGTAGCGGGTAAAATGCAGGACTCAGCTGGAAACGCGTCGGATGCGGAGGATTTTGTACTGACACGAGGCGGGTGCGGACGGTGGCCGAGCTGCGTGCCGGATTCACAGCCCGCTGCTGGACAAACTCTCTCTCACCACGAGGCGCTATGCTCCGGGAGGGTAACATCGCGTTCCCGTGCCTGCAACGCGGTTTTCCCCCCGGGCTAGGTCCAGATGACACAGGTGGCTGGTACTCAAGAGATCTTTATGCGCTGTTGCTAAATCCCGAGCTCGTCGAGATTGCCAGTCAATGAATGCCACGATTGTATGCAGCTCTGGCCAATGGAATCGATGCGGCAATCAAATCTTCACCACACTTCGCGTGCCGGACACTTCGTCTGGGCCCCCTTCGGGTCATGCGGACGTCCAGGACTGGCTATCTAAGCTCTATCGTGGGCCACTGACAATGCAAGCGCCATCGATTCTGTCACGCATCCGACTCTCACGTTGGCGGGCCCGATATTGTAGGATAGACAATGTGAATGTGCGTCCGACGGCACCTCTCGTGACACGAGACACGAAGCCTGGCTCCGAGCACCATTATGTCGTCGCAGTATACGCGTGCGCTGTGATAGGACAGATAGAGACGGTCTTCCTCCGGCGACGGCGGGGAAGTACGCATTCTCAGGACACGTGACTCGGACGGGTGTTTACACCGTGCCACTGCCCGCCATGATCTATGTTCCACCATCGTCAGCAGAGCCCTGACCACCCGTGGGACGACTGAGAATCCCGCTCGCACACGGGAGCTCGCAGGGAGTGACGCAAAGCCGGCGAGTTCTGGAGCTGTGCGCCGGGCGTGGAGCCTTGACCGTCACGGTTTCGGATCTGTGTCGTCCAGAAGCGGTGCCGAGTCGACCTCTGAGAGGAAATTGGGCCCACGCCGGAGGTCTCATCCTATCGTAGCCTCGTTCGGGTTCGGAATGACATTGCGAGCGCCACTGAGTTTCGCCTGGAGTTTCGCCTGGAGTTTTAGGGCTCCGATTCCTACGAAAAGCGCGGATTGTTAGTGGAGAGGATGAATATCTGCCTGCTGCGCACACTGAGATCTGTGGGGAAGCATAGCATTAGGATTCCATTACGGCACGCGTCTCAGCGCTCCAACTGCGGGCGTCTGTACTTGGAAAACATTACCGTAGACTCACATATTCATGACGTCGAGTCTCTCCCAGAGAGAATATAAAGGGCTGTATCCTGCGATGGGGAGTGGCAAAATCAGCCCACCAAGTCAGCCATATTGAACAACATGCGCTTCACCTCTACTTTCATTGCCGCCGCCCTGGCTTCGCTCATCGCCGCGAAGACGGTGACGTTCCAGTACTGTAACACCTGTACGCCGTCGGGGACAGGCTTTCCGCAGTGCGACCAAGTGGTGTACGGTCAGGACGACGGTCAGAACTGCTGCGACGCGCCGCCGTTGGGCTCCGAGTGCGACGGTTCCTGGGAGAAGGGCCAGAGCTGCGCCGTGACGACGCACGGCGAGGTACGCGTCTTCGGAGAGCGTGAGAGATGCGGCGGGCTGACGCGAGAACCGCAGGACTGCACGTTCTTCGACGACGCTAACTGGGACGACATCGACGTTGGCGCCGGTATCGGCCATATGGACTGCCCCTCGTAAGCCGACCAGTATCGTGCAATGGGATGGACCTTGCTCACCATTCCCATCATTCGACAGGCAGGGTAACATCCGTTGCAACAAGGTATGTCCCTCGCATGAGCTGGCGCCGCAAGCGGCGTCTGATAGTGCCTCAGGGAGACAGCTCGTCGAACTCATGTACCTGCGGACTCACGTCAGTCCGTTTTCCGGACCCACGACGAAGCTTACATCTGCGGCAGGTCTGCGTGCCAGAACGTTGTGGTTTGCGAGTGGTGAATGTGAATCGTGATGGCTGAGGAGAAACTTGCACTGCTTGGTTGTGTATTTTATGTTGCCGGGCCTTTGCCCCCCAACAACTGCAAGTCAACAGCGCCTCGCCGTGCCAGACACTAAACATGAATCTGTGATAACCTGATGCGTGTCTACTCCGACCACCGTGGCTTCAGACTTTCGGGCCACAATGTGGGAGAGCTCCAAAGAAAGGGAATGACACGCTAAGAAACAGGAATATGAAGGGGAGGAGGGCGAAAGGAGTACAGTCTGAGTACAGTGCACTTGTTTTGCTAGTCCGAACAGCACACTGCCAAATTGGCTGGCTGTCGAAACCAACAAAGCATAGAGCATGCAAAGAGGAGGGTTTCCAAAAAGTCCCGGAAGGCATAAGCCAACCGAAGTGTACGGAAATTAATTTGCAACTAGCAAAAGACTGCGACTCGGTTGCCCTCACTGTCGACAGTACTTGCCCGAGCACAAGAGATGGGTAACACGGAACGTTTCGCGGCGGGGTTATAAACTTGCACGTGATTGCGCACGGACCTGTCAGGCTCGTCGCGATCGACGGCTCTTCCCGCGCGCAGACGCAACAAACGGAGTGACTGTCCTCTATCTAGTTTATGTAACGGACTAATTATACTGGACCGGTTTCGGTGGCTCGCGTGTGCTTACGCGAAGTTCAAGCACGACTGCAGAGCACTCACTAAGGCGAGTTAGAGTCTCTTAGAGAGGTGCCGTTCAAATTGTCGTCCTATGTCCCAAAAAGTGCATTTGGGTGATCAGACCTTACGCTCTTATCAGAGCCGTATTGGCTGTGATGAGCCGTGACCAGCGTCTATGAACGACCGTAAGAGCATATAAGGGTCGGTCAGGTTTGATCAGCCACCGTTTCGCTGTGACAAGCGGTGATCAGAGGCGATCAGTGACTCCGCGGCCGGTGATAAGTGCCGATAACACCTGACATGTCATGATCAGACCCCCGCTCCCGGAGCTGAGAAACCGTGCGAGACGGTGCCAAGAACAATTTGAGCGCTGTTGAATGCTGTCTTAGTAATGGGGATACGGGTTAGCACCCTGAGTCAACGCGTTTGGAGCTCTCGCGGGTCTTGGGTGGCTCTGGGGTGGAGCCGTGGAGCGGTATGTCTATCCCACTCCACATACAAAACTATCTGGAACAATAGCTCAGTCAGTAATGCGCGCGTGCGCGCGCGCTAAGTACCGCTCCACTGCTTGAGGAACGCCGGTTCGACTCGGGCAAATGGAATCTAAGTCGTTGAATACATGTAAGATAGTAAGATAGTAAGTAAAGTAACCGAATAGTATAAGTAACACAGCACCACAAGGAAATGGAAATGGGTACCACTACTGCCGCCAGAGTAAGGCGGCAGTAAGATATTTTCAGTATATTTGCGCTGTGGGCTGATCAGACCCGGTCAGCGGGATAAGGCTGACCAGCCTTATACCGCTTATCCCAAGTATATCGTCTGAACCTCGGCTATAGGAAGGGGGAACCTCTGACCCTGTTATCACGCCTTACCACGCCTGATAATCGAATTGCACTTTTTGGGACATAGTTGTCTGATAAGCAATCGTGACTTAGCAAACTTACACGATCATGGGGAGCATCAGTTGATAGGCATCCCAAGCTGCAACCTGAGACACCGGCGCGTGATAAGACGAGGCAAGGTGTGCAGCGTCGGAGATGACACGCTAAAACTCCGAACCCGACCCTCGTTCCTCCTCGACCTTCTCCTCAGGTTACCAGCGATAGCGAAGTGGATATAGCCTTCCGAAGCAGAAACAAGAGGTAGTCGTTCAAACGACGAAAGTTTATGCCTGATAATGATATAAATACACAGATTCCAGCGAGAGAGATGCCGCAGACGTAAGATTCTATCCAGACAACGATGTGAAAGCAAGCGAAAGCGTGTGTGCGAAAAATCGAGATGAACGGGACCTAGTATTCGTGTGGGTCCGTCCTATATCCATGTTGTTGGTGTTGCTGCTGGTGTTGCTGCTGCTGCTGGTGCTGCTGCAGCGCAGGCTGAGGGGGCGGCGCCATATCCGACATGCCGATACTATCCATGAACGACTGCCATGGCATGTCGAGGTTGCGCGTCGCCGCCGGCGCCGACATCATCGGGACGTTGTCGAAGTCGTTCCACTGCGGCGCGGTGCCCATGCCGTCGAACAGCGGGCCGTTCCAGTCCGGCGGGTGCGCGAAGACGTCGTTCTGGGTGGCCGTTCCAGGCATAGAAGTGAAGGGATCGAGGTCTACGGAGTAGTTATGCTGTTGTTGCTGCTGTTGCTGCGCGCCTGGCGGGAAGAACGACGAGTACAGTGCGGCGAAAAGGTCGTCCGTTTGGTTGGCGGCTGGATAGCTCGACGTTGCGGGGACAGAGGGCAGACTCTGAAGACCGCCGGACGGCAGAGATGTTCCGGGGACCAAGGAAGGCGTCAGGGTACCGGAGCCTGGTAAAGCTGGCAGGGACGACATTGTCGAAGGGTTGGAAGCTCCAGTCGACAGAGGGGACGGCTGTTGCCTGTCGGCCACTATCGTTTTCGTCTTGCCCCAGAGAAGCTGCATCGCGGTTTCGTCGAGGTCAATGGGCCGCGGCCGTCCATCAGAAGCAGTCGTGAATGCAGTATACGCCTCGTGCGCCTTGGCCCTCAGCTTGCGGAGCTCCGGCTAGGCTTTCGTCAACACCGCGCAGGGAATGCGACTACGTACACGCTCACCATGATATGCGCAATGCGTCGCGACTGCGGCGCAACCTGCTCGAACAGCTCGTACATCCTGTCGAGCTCGACCCACGCGGGCGGCGCGAGGCTGCTGCCCGGCGACTTGATGACGACGGAGCCGAGGATGAGGCACGCGGAGAAGCTCTGCGTGCAGTACACCCAGTAGCGCAGCGAGAGCGGCGCGCGGTCGTACACCGCGCGCACGCTCGTCGTGATGTAGAACGCGCTCCGGAACGCGGCGAGCACGGACTGCGCGTACCGGCTCTTAAGCGGGTCCTCGGGGTGCTCCATCAGCGCGTCCGCGAAGAAGCTGCGGTGAAGGAATAGGAGCACTAGCGCATGTTGAGTGGCTGCGACGACGACTTTGGGTCGCGGAGCGTACATTTCTGCGTGAGAGCGAACAGCGCGTTGCGCTGCAGTAGCAGCTCGGTGGCGCGGCCTGGGTCGCCAGAGTTCTCGGTGGCCGTGCGCAGCTTCTCGCACAGCGGATGCTCGCGCACGAGGCGGTCGAGGCGCATGACGGTGGTGTAGGTCGGCGGCGTGACGCCGAATGCCTGGTCCATGACCTTGAAGAGAACTTGCTGGATGAACGAGTGGCTCCAGAAGCGGACTGTGCGCAGGGTTACTTGCGTTCGCGTCAGGCCCGGAATGAGTCTCCACGAGAGGACGCACGCGAGATTTGCCACTTGCCCTCGCTGTCGAGGTACTTCTCCGGGTCAGCGGCGACCTTGGCATCGACGTTTGCCGGGCTGAAGCTTGCGGGCCGTCCGAGTGCGAAACTAGTCCAGGTGTTGAATGAAGCGAACTCCCACTGGGGAACGCACGAGTCAGGATCTAGGTGTGCCTGGTCGAGAGTGACGCACAAAGAGATTCCGTCGATTATGGCGTTCGCGATCCGAGAGATTCCATTCCGTGTCGTCGCGGTGCAAGCCCAGCTGGAGGGGTAAAGTCACACGACTGGGCGGAGGAAGAGAAAGTGCCGCGCACGCTATGGCAAAGCTGGGCGGTCAGGCCCATGAGGCTGTAGCACGTCGTTGCACTGTTTGGATGGTCACATAGTTGCAGGAAAGTGGCCAGCAAATGCTACTCGCAGTGAGTTGCTTTATCAATGCACGGAGCAAAATGCGCCGCTTACGGCGGCTCGAACGGCTTGTATCGTGGGGTGGTCAATGATTGAATCGAGTCCAAGTGATGCCCGCGACAGCTGATAGTAATTGGAACCTTCAGCGCTGTATGGTGGTCGCGCTGGGTCGGCTAAGCATGCGACGGCGAATATCACTGTACGCTGCATTAGGATTGCATGGCCCGGGACGGTTGGTGCGGCGAATGGACTGACCGAACAAGAGTCCCAGGTCGTGCGGCGTGATATTGGCGACGCTGGCCGCAGGTCCCGCGTAAACTCGATTGAATATCGTCTCGGTGAACTCGTCTTCGGGGATGACGTTGAAGAGCCATGTGAAATGTGTGTAGTATGCCTGAACGAGCTTCACCGCCTGCGGCGCGGAGGGAAGCCAGGCGGCGAGTTCTACAGCAACTTGACTACGCGTATCGCGGATGTTTGTGGTCGGGAACGAGCCGGCGAGGAGGAGGATGTCGAGTGGGAGGGAGACGGTAGACGCAGGCGTCTCTGACCGGCTTTCTTCCTGTGCGTGCTTGAGCTGAAGCTATCTATGCCACAGCGGGCGAGTACTCACTGTTATGACATACTGTGGAGGCGTCAGGACACGCCCTCGAAGTACAGGGTAAGAGGCTCACATCTGCTGCAGCATGTTGACCGAAGAAGTTGGCGCGTTCTCCGAGGGTGAGCGTGCCAAAGTTCTCTGCCAGCTTGTCCGTCGCCTCTTTGGCCGTCGCAGCAATATCCCGCGCCAAGGGCGGCGCCTTGAGGCGCACGAGGTCGTCCGACAACAGGGGGTGTTTCTCGTCAGATATTTGGGACTGCAGCGCCGCGAGCGCGTCCTCGAGCTCCGCGATGCGTTTCGCCATCTGTCAAGGGTCCGCGCTCAGTCCAATGGGCGGCCCGAGTGACACGGATGCACTGACAGCGTCGATCCTTTCATGCAGCTGCTGCGTATCCGCCAGAATAAACCTGGGAGGTGTCAGATTTAGAATGGCCGCCGAGCCTCCGGGCATACTTGCCTGGTACCAGGGCCAGCTGCCAGGGTTCCTGCAAATGACCGTCAGCTGGGAGCTGTATAAACATACTGGGAGTAACAATACCATTGGGACATATTGCAGCGCAGCCTCGCTTGGAGCAAGACGAGCATGGTAGCCTCTTGTCACATTTGACTTTCAGTCGCCGACATTCTAAACCGCATTAGGCCCAACATAATCCTAGGATCATAGCGAACATGATTCTGAGATCGTAGCGACTAACCCGCGCACGACACAAGCCCACGGCTGCGCCTGTTGCTCTCGTCCTGCTTCCGTAGTTCTGACAGTCCTGGGGCGGGCGCGGACGTTGTGGACTCTGAAGCCATACGAAGGGCTGGGAAGCAAGGTGAAACGTTCCTCGGTCAGCGCCGCCGCGCGCCCCTTCTTGAAGTTGGCGCGACGCGCTGCGGCGGATCGGTGATGGAAGTCGCATGACCTAATTTGGCCTTGAGGCGGTTCCGAGCTGTGCAGGCGCTGCGGCGTAAATCTTACTGAATTGCAACGCGTTCCGAAAGGGGAGTTCTCCTTGCAGCTCACTGCCAATTGCCCAAGCTTCGAGGGCCGCACATTACCCACGAGTACTCTACACACAGGGATATAATACAAAATACGGACACGGGTCATGCGAAAGCGACGAAAGCGTAGTCAAAGCCCCTAGAACGCGCCGTGCCCAGCACCGTTCTGCTGCTGCTGCTGCTGCTGCGCAGCATCGTCTGCGCCGAAGACGCCGATGGTCCCCATGAAGCGCTGCCACGGGATATCAAGCTGGTTTCGCGCCGGGGCGATGCCCGCCATCGCGTCTGGGGAGCTGTCCTCCATTCCAGGGAGCGGCAGAGTGTCCAGCTCCGCAAAGTCAAAGTCCCACGCAGGTCCTCCAGGAAAGTCGAACTGGCCTGCTACATTCTGTGTCTGAGACTCTGTGGGCGCGGCGAAGACGCTGGGGTCCCAAGGATGTTGTGGCTGCGCCTGCGCCTGCATCTGGGGCTCGGGCGGGAAGATGGACGAATAGAGCTCGGCGAAGAGATCAGGCGTGCCTGTCGTGAGCGGCGCAGGAGCACTAGGAAGAATAGTGTCGACCTGGGGCGCCTGCGGCACAACAGGCACAGCGTCAGCCTTAGGCGCGCTGGCATCCGCATCGGGCGGGCTCGAGTGCGCCGTGCTCGTTTCCGAGAGCGGTGTCGAAGAACAACCCTGCGTCGGGCCGCACGGCTTGTTTGCAAAGTCCACAAGCCGCGTCACGCCCCACAGATAGAGCAGTTCCTGCTCCTCGCGCGGCGTGCACACGTTCGGCGGCGGGCCACCCTTGGAGGTCGAAAACGCCATGTACGCCTCGTGCGCGCGCTGATGTAAGCGCCGCATTTTGGGCTGCAGGCGGACTGTGAGTGAAAGGTCACAGATTTTGAGGGCGTCGGGCGCACCATGATGCGCGCAATCCGGTGCGAATGCGGGGCCACCTGCTCGAAGAGCTCGAACATCCTGTCAAGTTCGACCCACGCGGGAGGCGCAAGCCCGCTGCCGGGCGCGCGGATGACGACAGAACCTAGCATGAGGCACGCCGAAAAGCTCTGGCTCCAGAAGACCCAGTAGCGCAACGCGAGGGGCACCTGCGCGTACAGCGCGCGCACACTCGCGGTGATGTAGAACGCGCATCGGAATGTCGCGAGCACAGACTGCGCGTACTTGCTCTTCAGCGGGTCATCCTGGTGCTCGAGCAGCGCCTGGGCGAAGAAGCCGCGGTGCAGGAAGAGCAAGACTGACGGCCCGGGGTGGATCAGTGACTCTTGCTCGATATGGAAAAGGCAACTTGCAAAACGCACGTCTCTGTGTGAGCGCAAAGACGGTATTGCGTTGAAGCAGCAAGCCCGTGGAGATGCCGGGCTCGCTCTGCCCGACATTGATAATGCGCAGCGCGTCGTTGAGTGGGTGCTCGCGAATTAGGCGGTCAAGCCGCAGGACGGTGGAGTAGGCGAGCGGCGTGACACCAAATGCTTGATCCATGACCTTCAGCATGACCTGCTGAATGAACGTGTGGCTCCAGTGGCGGACTGGGCGTGCCGGATTAACCAGAGCATTCGAGGTGATATGAGTGGCACGCACAGGCTACTTCCCATTGACCTTCGCTGTTCATGACCTTCTCGATATCTCCTGCGACCTTTGCGTCCACATGTGACGGACTGAAGCTCGGCGGACGGCCAAACGAGAGGCTGGACCAGGCGTCGTAACATGCCACTTCCCACTGACATGAATACATCAGTAAGAAGCCTTGCGGCGCGAATTCGCGACTGACGAAGACGTGTCGCCGTTTCTGTTGTTCAGACGCGGGCAGCTTCCACTGCGTGTCGTCGCGGTGCAGACCGAGCTACGTCGCGTAAGGGACGGTTAGAACGTGACCGGAACAACGCACGCTGTAGCAGAGTTGTGCATTCAGGCCGAGGAGACTGTAACAGGTCGTCGCGCTGTTTTGATGGTCGGTCATTTGGAGGAAAGTCGACATCAGGTGCTGAATGCGGTCAGGTTGGTACGGCGCGACGGCGACGAGGAGTGCGCACTATGGCAATGACAGCTTGTATAGTCGGGTGGTCGATGACGGAGTCAAGACCGAGCGCCACACGCGCCATCTGGTAGTAGTTCGACGCCTCCACGCAATACGGCGGGCGGTTCATGTCGACCAAGCATCCAATCGCGAGTATCACTGTGCGATGTCAGAAAATGGGGACACAGAACGCCAACGAAACAAAGCCATACTGTACAATATAGCCATTTCGTGCGGTGACACGCTCAGGACGTCTGGAGGGTCCGTGCCGTAGACGCGGGTGAAGATGGAATCCGAGAACTCGTCCTTGGCGATAAGGACGTAGAGCCATGCCGCGTCGGAATAGTACCGCTCGACGAGCGGCCAGGCCTGCGCGGCAGGGGGCAACCAGTGCGCGAGCTTTAGTGACACTTTCTCGCGTCCTTCGCGGATGTTGGTCATCGGAAAGGCGCAGGCGAGCAGCAGAGTGTCGATCGGAAGCTCGCAAGCCGATGCAGCTGTCTCTGCCGGCGCTTCTTCCTGGGCGATATGAGTAGACGGTAAGGATAATACGGCCGGACGTACCGCTATGAGATACTACGGCACAGACGGAGGGTTTCACGTTATTCTCCCATCTGTGTGCGATAGAATCGAGAACTCACGTCGACCGAGGCGTGGTTTCCGAAGAAGTGACCCCGTTCGCCCAGCGTGAGCGTGCCTAGACACTCGGTGATCTTGTCGCTCGCGTCGTTGATTGCAGCAGCAACGTTCTCAGTGGGTGGGGGAGCCTTGAGGAGCATAAGCTCGTCTGCAAGCAGTGGATGCTTCTCGCTCGAGATCTGGCTCTGTAGCGCCGCGAGCGCATCTTCGAGCTGCTCAATTCGTCGCGACATCTGAAATATACGGTGCATTGGTGCCAAGTATGGATAAAGTATCGGTCAATACGTACCGCCTCAATCTTCTCATGCAAATGCTGAGTATCGGCCAGAACGAATCTGCCCGGATCCAGTCAGCGCGCGTCCAATCCGCGTCCAATACCAACGGACCTGTTTCCAGGGCCCGCCGCGAGCGTCCCTGTGTGCCGACGCGTGCGTCAGCTCGGCGCTCGACATGCTGCGCAGCCCCGTCCGGCTCACCATTGGGGCAGATTGCAGCACAACCGCGTTTCGTGCAAGACGAGCATGGTAGTCGTCGGTCGCATTTCAGCTTGAGCCTCCGACACTCTACGCGGGCGATGAGTCCTTGGCAGCGACAGTCGGCGCGACGACGCACCAGCGCATGACACCGGGCCCCTGCTCCGTTTTTTGGTCTCGTCGTGTTTGTGGAGGTCGGCCGGTCCAACTGGAGGCACAAATGTCGTTGTGGTGGGTCCACTGTCGCCAGTGGGTTCGCGTGGCATGGTGTTGCGGGGCAAGATGGAGAATCCGGCACGCGCCGCGCAAGTCCGTTGCCGCAGCAGCGCCACAGTTCCATATTATTGCCAATTGGCAAAAAAGGGAATCCGGATCAATTTTTGATCGAGCCTAGACTGCTGCGATCGGCAGGACCGAAGGGTGCTGCATCAAGGTCAATATTTTGACTAGATCTCGACTCTCGATTCACTCACGGGGGGTTCGAAGTGTCCGCAACGACATTGCCAATATGTGGAATTCGGCAAGGCTGGCTGCCTGACTCGGGCTGCAACAGTCAGATCGCGCGTAAGTATCATATGTGCAGGTGATGCTCAGATTGTATTGATCCCGTTATTTCGCCGCGGCGATGCTGACACCGAGCAGGTCCAGCCTACAATACCCTCGTCGTCGTCGCACGTCGATCGCACTGTACCCAGGTTGTCCGGCTTCGTCAGCATTCATCTGAATCTGCCTTTGCAGGGTATGAGACGGCTAGAGAAGCCAGGCCAACGTCCATGGACAGCGACAATGTCGAGCGAAGGCCGTATATGCACAAGGCCCGGAATGCATGGCGCAAGCCGCGTACAGATATCGAGCTGGCCGAGATCAGTCTAGAAGAGCTAGTTAATCACCCAGGCATCCGTTTACTATCGCCACCGCCCGGCCAGTAGTGAACCAGGATGATGGCCGTCGGTTTCGGCGCATGGCCAGCCTCGGCTGCCTATCGAGACCTTTCTTCCAGGAACGGATGAACCCCAGGCTGCCGGGGTTGATTATAGCCAACTGCGCTGCCAGATGTGGGCTGCAGACTGCTGCAGACTCTACTCCTGGTAGACGGCGCACAGCACATTCAGCATGGTGGCGCGACTTACCCTGCGACAAGCCGTAAAGTCCGTACAATGAAGGCGTGCTAGGGGAGTCGCATCGCGCAAAGACGTCCATTGGAGACAGGATGGGGCGTGACGGTCAGAGGTTTGTCACGCTTTGACACTCCGCACCAGTGCAGCTGAGCTTCAAAGCCGTAGATCTGTGTGTTCAGGCTCGTGGATACGTTAGATTCGCGCTTATTCCAGGCGCTCCGAGCTCCTATATAGTCTCTGTGCAGCGCGCCGCTGAGAAGCTACAAATGCAATCTCTGAGACTCCTTTCCTGTCCTGTGGAAAGGGGTTCGAAAGACCTGAGTTTCGCGTCCGTACTGGCGCTGCAACGCGTCATTGCCTCTGACTATGACGGTTGTTCGAAGAATGAAAGGTCACACTGAAGAAGGTGTAGCCGGTATCAACTGAGTTCCAAACCGTGTCGACTGCGACATCGGGCCGAAATCCGATCATCACTGTGACGATCTTGACGAATCGTCCTGACGTAAGTAGGTGTTCGCCGCATCGATGACAACTGGCTGGGTTTCAAAGCGTGTCGTCTGCGACAACCATAAATTTCGGACCATCATTCGTCCTCATGGCGCATTGGTACTTTCCCTGTGGCCCACTAGGTGATACCGTCCTCAATCACCTAGCGCGGCATAGTCTATGTACGGGCGGGTCTCGGATAAGCCTGAGGGTATACCCTCGGGATCAAACTTACTTCGGCGGTCGAACAAGGCAGGTTCGGGGCAGTCATGCGGCTCACTCTTTGATCCCTCACGCGCCATAGCGCCATGTCCACAGTTTCCACCACTCCCAACGGCAGCTGTGACCGACTCGGAGACGTCGAGCTTGCTTACATCATGAACCTGCTCGTGCGAGAAAGCGGCAGCATCCCCGAGAAGCTCGTCCTGGGGCATGTCTCACAACGCTGGCGCGCGGTATCGACAAATACGCCTACGATATGGTCCAAGTTTACCGTCAGAACCCGAGGAGATGTGCTCAGTGTACCGACCGTGATGGAACGCGTGCGAGGAGCGCCGCTGCACGTCTCACTCGATTTCGGCCTTCGACGGGAGCCCAAGGACGCGAACATTGCGCCGACCGAACCCCTTATTGACTTCGATACCCGCGCTGTGGTATACGCGTACCTCAGCCCTCAGGTGCACCGCATTCGCTCGCTGTCCATCGACTTTGGGCCGCCTACCAGCGTCGTCGGGCCCAGCGAGCCACTCGAAGAACTGTTCTCGTTTGCTATCTCTCAGATGACAGATCTCTCCATCCACTGGAGGACGGAGCGCTGGGTTCGCGAGCGGCGTACAGCACGTGTCATCCAAGCGCAGCCCATCGTCATCCCGCTCGAACTTCCCACCGAGATTACGCCCCGACTTCGTTCGCTCAGTCTGACCAACGTCATTCCTACGGACTGGAGCGCAGTTATGATCCCCACGCTCGAGAATCTGTACCTCGCTATCACGAGGGTGCACGACCCTTTCCTGCTCCTCCGTATTCTCCACTCATGCCCTCGCCTCACGGACATGACCTTTCTGCCCTTGTTCGTCGAGGACCCCACGGATGAAGCTATTGCGGCCCTTGACTCCCCGCCAAGCGTCTGCACGCGTCTGCGCAGTATCCACTTGGGCAGGCCTTTCGAGGCCCTTTGGAAGATGCTCTCCACGGTGCTGGATCCCGGCCATATCTCCACCATCACCATCTCCCTCAGAGACGAAAACCCGCTGCCGGAGGTGATTACCGTCGCGCGCACGATTCTCCCCGGCCTCGGGCCGCTAGTCGCCTGCTCCCTCCTACCCGTCGATCCTGACGGGTTTGAGAGCAGGTTCCTCATGGAGGACGCCGATGGCCGCAGTCGCGAGATGATCATGCCCGCCGTGTACGAGGAGCACGGCTCCTTTGCGCAGCTCTGGGCGGACCTCGGGCCCGACCTCGGCACCATCCAGCACATGACATTCTGGCAATGGCACTGGCTCATCCTCGTGGACGCCTTTCGCAACGAGCGGCCGAGCCACCCGAACCTCGAGTTGCGTTTCGTCCTTGCCTCCGGGCCCATGAGGGGCCAGGACGACGCGCGGTTCGTGTCGATGCTGGGGCGCCCGGACTACCATTTTGCGGAGATGCTGGAGTGCCCCACGCTCACGAAACTCACCTTCGATGTCGGCGAGGCGCTGCCAGAGAAGAAGCTCCCGACCGTCCTCGCAAGCCTCGACATGATCGCCGAGCGCGACCCGGGACAGAGTACTCGAGTGTGCGTGGCTAATTGCTCGCAACGCCATCTGTGGGTCACTCCCATGAGGGATGCGCTTGCAGAGCGTGGAGGGTGGGTGCTATGCGAACATGGATGCTCTCACCTATGATATTTTATCCTCCTGTACTACATACGCACTTGCAGTGTCATTCAAATGCCACGTCGGTGGCAAGATTCCAAGTAGTGTAAATTGCTACAATAAAAGTTTAATAATGCGCCCTCGCGTCAGCTTGAGTGAGCTGAGTCCGGGAATTTTGACTGCTGGGGTATGCGCAAGCAATACTCAGCCGGTTCCAAGGGGGATTGCAGCATTTGGCGCCGAAGGATAGTCGGACTTCCGGTCGATAAGTCCGAGGAATCGCGCCCGGATTCGGATGCCGCTGACACACCTTGCCGCCGACCCGCTCCCTTGACCATAATGCCGCGAGAGCCCACCAGCGGCGCGGCGCCGAAGTCGTCCGCGTCAACGAGCGCGAGCGACGAGGCCAGGAAGCGGACCCGGGCGCCGGCGTCGTGTGCAGGTGCGTTGCGCGCCGCCGTCGCGCGTCGGCGCACGCTGACCGGCGCCTAGAGTGCCGCAGATTGAAGCTCAAGTGCGATAAGCGATGGCCATGCTCGTCCTGCTCCAAGCGCGGCTGCGCTGCGATATGCCCCAACGGTGTGCAACGCACTGGTTCAGGGTTGTCAGTTGGCTCATCACTCGGGCTATACTACAGGCACGCTCGCTGGAGGACCAGGCAACAGGCACGTTTTGGCTGGGAGCGCGAGGTAGTGGATTTCACTGACTCTTCCTAACGCAGGTTCATTCTGGCTGGCACGGAGGACTTGCACCAGAAGATCGACGTCGTAAGCGCCACCGGGTCGGGTCGGGAATCCTCAGATATTGACATAGTCTGGGGATTCTTTGACCGCCATAGAGCGTACCGGTCACGCTAATGCTTCATCTGTTACAGATGTCACGACGCATCGCGGAGCTGGAGGAGGCCCTTGCAACCCTGCAAGCCCAGATTTCAAACACCAAACACCCGTTACTCGTAGAAGAGCTGCTGACGGTCAAGGAGCCCATCGCGACCCAGGACCTTACCGCCGCTCCGGCGGTAGACAACACGGACTTGGTTATCGACCATATTGGCACACTGACCCTCGGAGATCGTGAGCATTTCTACGGCCACCACGCCGCTGCAGATGTACGCCTATTCACCCTCGCGCGCGTGCCAGAATTGACGCTGCCATTTACCAGTATCTTCTCTCTGTGCGTTATTCACTGTCACAGCACGCGACGGCATGCTCACGTCGTGGTTTGATAGGAATCCTGCGCACGAGAGGCACCGCTCTGCCGCTCGCTGCCGTACCAGCTGTGGCTCCTCGACGGAACATTCCCAGTGCCTGAAAAGGGCGGGATACCTGACGAAGTGACGCAGCGGATCCTGAGCTGGCTCCCGCCAGCCGACCAGGCCTGGTCTCTCGTCGAGATATATTACCGCGACGCCGCGTGGTTCTCGGATCCAATACCTCGCGAGGAATTCAAGCTCACAATATTTTCTCGTGTCTATGCGGGCGGCGCGCCCAACGCCGACTCTCTATCTGCACACGAGCTGGGGATCCTGCTTAGTGAGTCTCGTGTGCACATTGGGTGATTGGGTGGCCCTTGCTGATCGTACGCAGCGATTCTTGCCATCGGCTGCATGGTCGACGTGAATCGCCCACCCTATAATCCGGACGCGTCCAAGTTTTATCACCTTGCGCGTTTGGCTCTGGGTATGGACTCCATCCTTGACCACCCGACCGTTCAGGGTATACGTGCGATGGTACGCCCGAGCAAACCCTCCACCCTACGCCCTGCTGAGCCACAGATAGCACATGATGGCCTTGCTCCTACAAATGTGTGACCACACCCAGGCCGCGACAACAAGCTATAGCTTCGTCGGGCTTAACATGCAGCTTTGTCAAAGCGTATGCGATATGACTCGTGGACTTTACTGTATAATGACCTCCTTCACGTGCAGCTCGGGCTCCACCGCGATGCCGGTCGTTGGGACCTGTGCGAAGTCGCACAGTGCATACGACGACGCGTCTTCGTGCGTTACTCCGACGCTCCTGCGCGTGGCTTCTCTGACAATACCCGGCAGTGGGAGGTAGCCGCATCGAATTGCTGGCTAGGGATTACGTTTGGGCGGCCGTCAAATCTGTGCCTCACTCAGGTGGATACCAAGCTCCCCTTCGAGCACAGAGATTTCGCGGACGGCAAAGAGCACGGGCAGGCACTATGTCAGCGACCGCAATGTCCGTGTTTACGAAGGCTCATCTGCGCCCAGTTGCACATTGGGTACATACATTCACGTCCCGGGTCATGACCAAGGTGATGGACGAAGCGTTTGGCGTCACCCCGCCGACGTACGCGACCATCCTCCGCCTTGACAAGCTCATCCGCGAGCATCCCGTCCACGAGCAGCTGCGCATCGTCGATGTCGGTATGCCAATGCCTGACACACCCACTGCCCTACTCCTGCAACGCAACGCCGTGTTCTCCCTGACTCAACAGCGTGAGTATCATATTCCCATGGACAAACGCGGCTTACAGGGCGTCCGCATAGTGTTGCTGCTTCTGCATCGCAGCTCTTTTTCGCGCGCGATCATCGAGAGCCCGGAAGACCCACTGAAGGGCAAGCACCCGCAGTCGGTGCTCGCGGCGTTCCGCGCCGCGTTCTACCTCACGGCGAGCGTGCGCGCGCTGTACGCGCAGGCGCCGGTCGCGCTGCGCTTCTGGCTCTTCTGGAGTCACAGCTTTTCGGCGTGCCTCGTGCTCGCCACGCTGGCCATCCGCGCGCCGGGCAGCTGCATCGCGCAGCCCGCGTGGGTCGAGCTCGACCGCATGGCCGCGCTCTTCGAGGCGCTCGCGCCGCAGTCGCGCCGCATCGCGCGCATCCTCGTACGTCGCTCCCTCACCCCTCACTCACTGGCTCGTCTAACGCACACGCTCAGCCCGCGATGCGCCTCATCCGCGCGCGGGCGCAGGAGGTCCATTCGTCGGCCGTACCGCCTGTGTTGCCGCACGGCCCCCCGCGCACGGAGATCGAGCGCGAGATCTGCTTCATGCTCGGCCAGACGCGGCTCGTGCGCGAGGCGGGCAGCAAATGGGCCGTCCCCCTCCCGGACGGCGCGTACGCGTCGCCGTCGTCCGGCTCGGGGTCGGGCTCCGGGTCTGGGACAGGGTCGCTGTCCCCGCCCGCCGTGCTCCCCTTGCCCGCCGACGCGGGAGCGGGCCCAAGCGCACCCTCAGACGAGATCCTCGCCGGGCTGTACTCGTCCTTCTGGCCCGCTGGCCCCGCGGACGGGCAGGACGGCGCGGGCACCGCGTGGAACCCGGAGGCGTTCGCGCAGGCGGCGCCGCAGGACCCGATGGCCGAGCTCCAGAGCCTGCTCAACGCGCAGATGCCCCCGCTCGACGGCAGCTTCAACTTCTCGTCTGTGCCCAGCGTCCCTGGCGATGGCGACGACTCGTGGCAGCGCATCCTCGAGGGCTTTGGCATGAGCGTCGATGCCGGCCAGCAGTTGGCTGAAGCAGTCGGTATGACGGGTGGTGGGGGTGTTTAGAATCTGGCTTGAGTCTGTCTGCAATCTGTGTTAATTGCTTTGCTCGCTGTCGTTGTGGAACGTTTGGCGCCCGTAGTTCTATCATGTAAGGCCCTGTTTGACGCTTATCATATCCTACTGTATGGCGCTTGCGTTGTCTCCTAGAGTGCTTTTGCGAGGTCTGGAGCATTTCTCCTCGCTAGCGAAGAATGCCTCCGCTCCCACAGCACCGTCAATGCCCCCGTCGACCTATGCACAGTGAATTCCATCACACAGCTATACAAGCCGGAGCTACCCAGATGTTTAGAATGGTTCCATGCTGCATACTCGTTCGGTCGGAGTCAAAGCAGTGACCGTAAACTCCGCCGCTCGTCTCGTGACCACGCCCGTAACGTTCACCATGCCGCCCGCCGAGTCGCGCCTTGCACCCGTGAAAGACACGTCCTCGTCGCGCTCCAGGTGGGCCACTGGGACCCCTTTACGAACCTATCCGTCTACGTGCGAAACGGGCTTCCGTACTCATGACAAGTCGCTCGAGTTGTCGACCCCGCCATGCTACATGGAGCCCGATTCTGAACTCTCTAACAAGGGCCACGAGTCGCCGTTCCATTCCGTGCTCGGACACAGCGTGCCGTCCGAGGCGCTCCCATGTCCGTGCTCCGATGCTCAACCACAATCATTCCCCAGCTACGACCTACCTATTACGTCCGCTCAGCCTTGTCTCGTGCCATTCATCGCCGAGGATCTCGATGCGGCTCCAGATCCTCTGGTGGCGGGCCTTACATTCCAATTAGGAGTTGCCGCACGGGACGTGGTTCAGACTCTCGGGGATGATAGCCTTGACAGCCAGGCGAAGCTGCTACGATATATCGTAGAGTTTATCCGCACTCGTGGACTCGCGTGCACGTATTGGTTCAAGGGTAGGTCGTTGGAGGAGTTGCGTGCTGCCTTAGAACGTAACCCGTCTTTCTCGGATGCTGTCCGAATTTGCCTGGGAAGTGACATTGACAGTTATCCTCGAACCATAATTCGCATCATTTGTTACGGTGCGCATTGTTCTAAGGCATATTTATTGCGTTCCTTGCTGATCGTCACGCGCAGTCTGCCTGCGCCCACCGTCTTACAAGTCTAGTAAACATGTGCGGTTCGCAGATCGCGTGCAAACGATTGAGGCTGAGCCTGAGCTTCCCGAGGAGGAAGGCCCTCCTGATGTGCAGCTCCCCGTGCCCCTACCGCCCTTTGTCGCTGAAGATCTCCGCCGATTACCTGACCCCTTCCGGATGGACGATGTCACGCACATCATGCTCGAGATGGCTCTCCGGGCTCAAGCTCTCGCGGGTGACCCTGACGCTCAAGTTCAGATCGTGCGGTGTATCTTCGATATCTTGCTGGAAGACAAGCTCGTCGCGCCTAGTTTCGTGACGGCTCTCGACACCGCAGGCTTACGCGATCTCCTCCGACACGATCCAGCACTCTGGGAAGCACTGTGCGAGCTTCACCGCTGCGATACCGCAACGTTCCATAGCCAGTCATCTCTGGTCATCCGGTATTGTATGTCCCCACGATGTCGTCGCTGCCGGTAGCTAATTTCCTAATTTAGTCGGACTTTCCCTACACTCATAATCAGCTCATAATGCAGATCGGAGAGGCCGTTAGGTGGCCGCTCCTCAACGCGATATCAGAATGAACCCTGCAGTGGGAGTAATACTAGTCAGAAGGGCGTGCTTCCCGTTGCACCCAGGAGGGACATGCCTGTTGCCTGGCCCGCCGGCGAGCGTGCCTACAGTGCAACCCTCGATGAGCCGCCAGGCGAGAAGCCGTCGCCAGTGCCCCATTCAGACATATCGCAGCGCAGCCGCGCTGGGAACACGACGAACACGGCCATCGCTTGTCGCATTTGGGCTTCAGCCTTCGGCAGCATTCTGGGCGCAAGTCAGCGGGCGACGCTGAGACGCGGCGCGGACGGACCTGCACAGGATGCTGGAGTGCGGGTCCTTTTTCTGGCGCATCGCTCGTGCTCGCCGATGCCGACGACTTTGGCGCCGCGCCGCTGCTGGGCTCTCGCGGCATTACGCTCGAGGGAGTGGTTGAACGGCTTAGGCGCGCGAGGGTGTGTCAGCAGCCGAATCTGGGTGCGATCGGACTTACGGTTCAGAAGGCTGATTATCTGTCGGCATCAAATTCAAAATGTTTTCAGAACTTCAAAATTTCCGAATATTTCGGTTACTTATTGTGATTATTGTTATAGTGAAGTGTGGCTGTTGGAATGACCGTGTAAACTTCGGGACGAGGACATTAATCTTCATCCGCGTGGTAGCAAACAGTGACAAACGTGACACGGCCTTGTCCTCTGACCGCACCCAACGTTCACGCCGTTTTAGCTATGGCGCCGTCCACGATGCCTCTAGTGGGCGGCGAATGGCCGTCGTTTCCAGCGCCAGCTCCGACGAAGCGAGCTAGAGCATCTACATCAGGCAACGTTGCCGCTACCTGCATTGCGCCACATAGTACTGGAGGTGGCCGGTCTCACGCGTCGCCAACGGCCCCTACCCAGTCAACTGATTCTCTGGCACCCATGGGCAGCGGTGTTCCCACCATTCATTCTGCTCCGTGCGAGAGTGAGTCAGTCACTACGCGCACGTCTCATCCTCCGCCATTCGTCGCCGAAGAGCTGGAGCGCCTGCCCGATCCACTTTCTGTGAATTTTCTCTGCCAGCTGTCCTGCCGACTAGTGCTGTTGATTCCAACGCTTCCCCGCGACGGCCCCGACGACGCTCGGGCTCAGGTGCTGCAATTCATCGTCGAGTCTGTGCGCGTAGACGGCTTCAGGACATCGTTCTTTTTCCAGGACAAGTCTCTAGAAGATCTGCGCGCCATTTTGCAGCGCGACGACGCGCTCTCGGATGCCATTGGAAAGTTATTTAGGGACGACTACTTTGCGTATGGGCAAGCGCTTGTGCTCGTCCTTCGACACGGTGCGCGTTTCCGACATGTCGCCTATTCGTGCCTGATAAATCTCTCTAGTATGCCGCCGACCACCATCGAAGAGGAAAAGTCACAGTGTGCAATTCGCTGAAGAGACTCAATCCATCGAGGCGGACGACGCGCCTGAAGAGGTTGACTCCTCGGCCTCCTACTCGGACGATTCTCCCCGCGTCTTTCCGCCGTTCGACGTCGAAGAGATGCTTGAGATCCTCAACCCCTTCGACCCGGGGCCCATGGCACATCTCACAGTGCTTACCATGCAGCACGCTAAAGAACTCACGGGTGATCCAGACGACGATGTCCGCCTCGCGCAGTTTCTCCTCGACACAATGCATCAGCTGGGGCTAGTCTCCAGCGACTCGGCATCCAATGACAGCGAAACCTTGCGCAATTGCGTGCGACAGGACGCGCTGCTTTCGGATTCGCTGTACGCGCTGCTCAGCGACACCACTGTCATCGCTGTCCAGCGCCTGTTCCCGATCATCCGATACGGTGCGTCTCGTGTGCGCGCTCGCAGACAATCGTGCTCTCAACTTGCATTCCAGTCCATTTGCTGCTTCGCGGCGTGCCGTGACTGGCCCTTACGGGAGTGCATGTGCGGGTTCGATGCTTCGATCGGATTCTCGGAGGACAGGATCTCTCTTGGGCTGCCTTCTCTGTGCCTTCAGGCAGTACGGCCGAGTCGAGAAGGGTGTACACGTCTGGAGGTACCATGTGCAATAGACAGGCGACTTCTTGGGCTCGCCGCGCCGCGTGATCACAACTGCGAGGCGACGCTGCTGCAGCACCGAACCACGTGCGTCTCTGCTGGAATGCAATCATCGTCACGGGACGCAAAGTTGGAACCTTATTGTCTTGGCCAGTCGGTCCATTCATCGATGCCTTGGAACATTGCCTGCAGTCTGCATGCAGTGCTTTCTCCCCGATCCGGAAGTGCTATCAATCGATACAGTGCCTTCAGTCTGACGCACAGTGACAACGGAGGTGGCCTTGACGGAATTGCCGCGCATGCAAGCTGCGGCATGGGAATGCTTCGGACAATGGGGCTCACCCGAGCATGAGGAGGCGGCCCTGGCCGCTTTTGTGTGATGCTCCGAACAGCAAGGGGCGTCTCGCCCGGTGCCACGTTTGCCTTACTGCCCTGAAGCATTGTTACTAGACGCTCACGTATAAATTGAGCAGCGTTGCAAATTTCGAACGCGCCAAATACCGTCAGCATGCAGGACCCGGTCGATCACTCGCGCGGCCCGACGCGCGCTGCTCCGCATTCTCTCCACGGCGACGCCGTTCCTCCTGATCCTGCTCCATGCTTTGGCCTCTCCGTCACAATTTTCATCACCAGCACTGTCGTCTATCATGTCACCCCCACGACGCAAGAATACCGCCCTGCGTCCTCCGTGCGACCGTCGGCGATGCCAGGGCCTGCGCTCTCGTATCTTCTTAGTTTATGTGCGAGTGTACGGGGTGGCACGGCGTATGGCTGACGCACTGCAGCAGGCAGCGGCAGATTATCATTCCCTGACGGTGTCCTGAAGGGCAACGAGTCGCCGTCCGGGATGGTCTGGCGCGATCGGGACGGTAACGCTGTGACGACGCAGTATTCTGCCCATCTTCGCGCGATCGCAAATAGTATCCCTCGGGTCCTTCTTTGGAACAGTCCATGTTGGCCCGGGAATCCATTGCTCAACGTAGAGGTGCGGCAGACTCTCCGGCATCATGGAAAAGCGGCCCGGGGTGTCTGATTTCCCGGCGAATTTACAGGCTAGAGCTCTTGTTGCGCCGCTGGCTCCTCTTCTTCAAGGCAACTTGATTGACCCTGCGCTGAGGAACGAGATCATAGCTCGCTTTCTGTGGGCCCACTGCGTCGATCGGGCGACAGACCGTCATGCACGTGCGACTGAGGTGAGAGCGTGTTCTTCCTCGAGGAAACCTTCTCAGACGACTCATTCACTCTGTCCAACAGATTCTCGCAGCTTCAAACGGCTTTTCTGGCGGGGCGTCTGGCTCGCTTCAAGTTGTTCCGGGGTCCGAGTCCGACAGCTCAGTGCTGGCCTCAGTCACCGCGGTCGTCGCGCGTCCCGCCGATCCCGGAGAGACTTATTCCCATCAGGTGATTCGGGTGCACAACGACATCCTTGTGTCCGTGCTGCTTCCAGGTGTTGTACATCGCGCGGTCTCGCGAACGCGAAGGCACAAAGGGGACGATGAGCAGCAGTACGTTTCAGCCAACATGTAAATAATAATGATTCCCTCTCTTCATCCACCACCGTACATCATGGCTGCAGACTGAGATAGGCTGCAAAACTCCTCCGAATCGTCCATCAGTGTATTCATTACGTAATAATCCTGTCTGATTCCGCGGTTGCTTTCGGACCGGGCCGACGCACCAACAGGGACAAACACAACGGCACCGTGACTGGACAGTGCCCCTCCACACCGCCTTACCATGGCGTTCTCTTCACCGCGTATCGGGTCTCCGGCGACCTGCGACTCTTCGCAGGCAACGGCGACAAATGTTCGAATGTGTCCTCAAGTCGACGTCACCTCGCCTGCGTTTGAACCAGATGCCGGAGGATGTCCACGGACCGTGCCACTTTCCGAGTCTGAACCAGCATGTTCGGCGGCTCAGGCTCAGTCCACCCTGTTCTACCCTCCAGTCTTCGTGGTCTCGGAACTGCAACGTCGTTCCGATCCGTTTTCGCCGTCGCTCATGTGCAATCTATGCCTCAATGTAGTTTTCATGGCTATCAGTCTCCCGGACGATGGCCTCGACAGTCGGGCTCGGGTACTGCAATACATCGTCCAGCTTATACGTACCGAGGGATTTATGCCCAGCGTTCGTCTGAACGGCGCGTCGCTTGAAGAGTTGCGTGCAGTTCTGCAGCAGGACGTGGCCTTGTCAAATGCTATCCGGCTGCTCTTCGTGAAAACAATCCTGAGCGCCGAGTGCTCCGACTCATTTTTTCTCATTGTCCGATATCGTGCGTGTCTACTGGTCGCTTCTACCCACCCTCTGGCTCAGATCACCATTGCAGTTTGTCGGCGTTCTCGGCCGCTGAAACCACGAGCAGTGCGTTTCAACCTAGTGCCTCTAGTCTGCGGTAGCGACGATGACGAAGACGACGATGCCCCCCCTGAGCACCCTGCTGTGGACTCTGCTGTCCTGCCCCGAGACTTGCCTCCGTTTATCGTCAGCGAAATGCTTCAATCGCCCAACCCTTGGGAACCCAACACCGTCCTGCAGCTGATCGATAAGACATATCAGTGGGCTCGAGGGCGTGCACAAGACTCGAACGGCGATGTTCAATTCATTCAGTTTCTTTCGGATCTCCTCGTGGACATGGGCCTGCTTCCGTTTCAGCTCCTGTCCAAGATCGACGCTGCGACCTGGCGCGACTGTCTTCGTCGGGACGCTGCGCTCTCGGAGACGCTGCAGACTGTCTTGCATAACAAGGGCATCGCAAAGTTCGTTGAATGTTTCTGCTTGATCATTCGATACAGTACGTTTTACTTACATCTTCCTGCGGGGCGTGACTGATTTTAATCTTTCAGTTGTATTTCGCCTGATATAAAATTAGTGCGCTATCTCCTGGTATACGGTCTTGCCTATCTCCGCTAGCACAGGTAGTCCTGCGACACGCGAGCAGGCTGTCCACGAGCACCTGCGCCGCCCTGTCGACGTCCGTCGCCTACAGCGACATCCCCGCTGCTACCGAGGCTGCCTCGAGTGTGCTGTGTTGCTGTCTGTACACCACAGTTCCTTCTTCTTCCGGACCCGCAGCCTTTCGGCGCGCATCCTGCTCGCCGTGCTCTGCACCCGCGCACTCGGCAGCCCCGCGGTGCGCGCTTGATCCAAGATTGACCGCATGGTTGCGCTCTTAGCGCCGCTCCCTCCCCAGTCGCGCCATATCGCGCGCCCTCGCCAGTACGTGGTCGCATTTGCGCACACAGCAATCTACGCATCTTGCCCGCGCTCGTCTTGCTGCGTGTCCCCGCGCATACGCGCGGGAGTCGAGCATGGGATCTGCCTCATGCTCGGTTATAATCGGACGCGACGCGTCCGTGAGGTGGTTGGGCGAGGTCTTTCGCTTCGCACGGCCTTGCTGTATTCGCGAGCTGTGACTTCCGTTCTCGCTGAGGATCCGCGTATGAGCACGCTGGTTGAGTGGTGGACTGGAGGTATACAGAAATCAGTATGCTTAAAAGTTGGATTCAACTCTGTGTAACCAATATTTGATAGATAGAGCTATGGGAAACTAATGTTCTATAGAGCTATGGGAAACGAATGTTCTATTATGCCACCGAGCTCACGAATTTGTTTGAGCATCGGAGTGACCGTGTAAACTCCGGCATCCATCCACGTGCTGGTAAACAGTCACAAACACCCGGTCTTGTCCTCAGCCACACCACACGTTCACGTTCAAGTCGGCGACAGCACTCTCCGCACAGTCAATGGCACGCGGTAGCTGTCCGCTCAGGCTTGCTGGCGACGCCCAAGCATTGGCGCGAGTCGACAGTATTGCTTGGTCAGGCGTTCAGGCGGATAGTAGAATGCAGCGCCACCCGTCGGTGACCTCCAGCGACTCGCTCGGCACTGCCCACACACCCTTGACCACCGATGCGCCGGGCCCATCCGGCCCATCCGGCCCTCCGCCTTTCGTTGTCTCAGAGCTGGATAACCTGCCCGATCCGATGTCCCTGAATTTTACAGGCCAGCTTTCTTGTCGAATGGTGATGTTCGTTGGGGCACTTCCAGACGACGGCCTTGACTCTCAGGCTCGGGTATTGCAATTCATCGTCGACTCGGTACGGGAAAAAGGCTTCTCATCGTCCTACTATTTCGGGGGCAAGTCTCTGGAAGAGCTCCGCGCCATCTTGCAGCGTGAGCGCGCGCTTTCAGACGCGGTCAGATCGCTCTATGGGCCCGATTATGCAGAGGCTGGAATATCGCTCGTGCTCATGATCCGGCACGGTGCGTCTCCGGTTCGTGTAGGTTGTCCATACCTAATAATGACTTCCAGTATGCCGCCGTCCGGCATCGAACGCGTCACACAAAGGTGTCCAGTTCGCCAACGATACTGAAATGATCGAGGTCGACGATGAGCTCGGCACGCACGATGCCTCACGCTCAGCTGGTCAGCTTCCGGCCTTCCCGCCATTCGTCGTCGACGATCTGCTCCATTTGCCCGACCCCTTCGATCCCAAGGTGATGACCCAACTCGCTCTACTTGTCTACCAGAGCGCCCGGCAACTCTCAGGTGACCCAGATGACCATGTTCATCTCGCCCAATTCCTCCTCGATTCAATGCATTACCTCAAGTTGGTACCGACAACTTCAGTGTCCAGCATTAACGTAGCAGCTCTGAACGCTTGCGTGCGGCAGGACACAACGCTCTCGGAGTCGCTGCGTGGGTTGCTCACTGACGCAATCCCTGCCTTCGTCGACCGCTTGTTCCCAATCATTCGATACGGTGCGTTCGCACGCACTGGCCTGGTTTATAGGCTAACCTTCAGCAGTCTGGTACTCGCTATTAAATGAAATGATGAAGCCGCCCGTGAATTTCTGAAGTCATCCCTGTGCGCACGGCATCGTGCGGACCTAAACCCCACCACTGGCTTTGCCCGGCATGGTGGCCGGCGTCTCCTGCGCGTGCCATTTTATGTCCATCAATTGCGAAAGCACAGCGCCCGGCTTACCACAGGGAGTACCTCATGTATCACGAATGTCCACAGGCTCTGCTTTGCCACAAAATGACATAGAGCACAGCTGTGCTGCGAAAAGAGATCATAGCCCGCTTTCTGTCGGCGCGTTGCGTCGATCGGGCGACAATCCATGCGTCTTTAACCAAGGAGAAAGGCTTCAAGGCGTCCTTCAGTGCACTTCGGGGCTGATTAGTCGAGGGCTGACGTAACTGTTGCTTCCGGACCGGAGTAACCTTGGCCTCCTACACATTATTGTGGCGCGCATGAGCGACGTACTACACCAGCCACCGTCTCTCGAGGGGTCCCCGGACCCAATCACATCTGGCGTTGTGGGGGGTGACGCCCCGGTGAGCCCACAGCAGGGAAACATCACCATTGTTCCTCCGAGCGAGCACCGCGCCGGCGCCGGGCGACGCAATATTGTGGAACTGCACGATGACGGCCGCGTGACGCTGAATATTCCCTCCTACCCGCGCGACCGAGGCGCTCTGATTTTTGACGCTCCGGAATCAAGCACCAACGACGACGCGGAAGCTTGCTATGACCCTCCTCCATCCCCGAGTCTAGCTCCCTTCAAGGAATTCCGCCCTGCGGCCTGGTCATATCTCATGCTTTTTGTCGCAACTCAGTTCTATACCATGCGACTTGGCAATCGGGATGCTCTGTCCGGCTTGGAAGCGCAAGCCCAGTTACTGCGAAACATCGTGACATACATCCGCGACGAGCTGCGCGTCCATCTGCCGTGTTTCGGAAACAAGACCGCTCTACAACTGCAGGCGATTCTCGAGCAGGATCCTGCGCTTCGTGATGCCATGCAACGCATCGTCCGCGACATGGACGACGAGCTGGCGATGAGGAGCATCGTGCATTACCGTGCGTGTGTTTGACACCGTGCATTTGCACAGAGACTTAATTTTACATAGTACTCAGCCGCCCAGGTGTTGCGCCTGTGTCCCCAGCAAATTCTGTGGGGTTTCGAATAGACACAGGGTTGCTGGGACACGGAGACTCGGATGTGAGTTAAGAATCTGTCGCCATTTGTGTCTGTATCTAATCCCACTCGTATCTATAGGCCAGTCGCTCCTCGCAGGCAGCAGGATCCCAGTCACAGCCGCATCGGCTTGATGATCTCGAGGCAGTCTCTTCAGCGAACCTCGATCCGTCGGCAGTCTCAGGCTCCCTGTTACCATCTTTCAAGCCTCGCCTCTTCAAGGGACAGTTCGAGGAGAACAAGACACATTGGACAAACTTGGTCTGGAATTCCGGCCACATCTTCCGTGATATACCAGCCACCACCGCTACCGTCGAAGAACTCGGACGATTGGTTCATGCGGTCGTATCGCGCATTCACGTTGACAGCCCCGGGTCCGCACCGCTGTTCGAAGGCGTCAGTATGGCGCAGTTTTCCGCGCTCTTAGCGAACGACCCTGCTTTCGAGAGTGCGGTGCGCGACTTGCATACCAAAGCTAGCCAGCCCGACTACTTCGCCTACTGCAAGGCGTTACGGCTGCTAGTTAACCATTGTACGCATTCAGGTGCTATTACTTTCAGGAACTGATTACACCCGCGAACAGTATGCCAGAAACGCAGGGGAGCGCAGAGACCAGCTAAGCGTGTGCGGATTTCCGAGTCTATGCCCGACGTGGAATAAAATAATGGAATAAAATATTGACGGAAAAACTCATGAGAAGTGATTATTTAGCACTTGAGAAATACGGATGGTCGATCAGCGTGGTGGATCTGTAAACTCCGGCCTTCATCCGTGTGGTGGCAAACAGGGACAAACATCCGGCCTTGTGCTCTGCCACCGTACCGCACGTTCGCGCTGTTTCAGCTATGGCGCTCTCCACACAGTCCATGGTACACAGCGGCTGGCGGCTCTCGCCTTCGCTGGCTCAGGCTGGCCGAGCCCAAGCATTGGGGCGAGACGATGCCATGACTGCTTGGTCAGGCGTTCACGCGGATGCTAGTAGGGCACAGTTTCGCCCAGCAGCTACGTCCAGCGAGCTCCGCGCTGCCCACAAACCCTTGTCTACCAATACGTCGAGCGCATCCAGCACATCCCAGCCTCCGCCTTTCGTTGCCTCGGACCTGGAGAACCTGCCCGATCCGCTGTCCCTGGATTTCACCTGCGGGCTTTCCTGTCAAATGGTGACGTTCGTTGGCGCGCTTCCTGACGACGGCCTCGACGCGCAAGCTCGGGTGCTACAATTCATCGTCGACTCGGTACGGACAAACGGCTTTACTTCGTCCTACTATTTCGGGGGCAAGTCCCTGGACGAGCTCCGCGCCATCTTGCAGCGTGATCGCGCGCTTTCAGACGCAGTCAGATCGCTCTATGGGCCCGACTTTGCAGAGGCCGGAATATCACTCATGCTTATTATCCGACACGGTGCGTCTCCACTACGGATTAGCTAGTCACAACTAATAATCATATTCAGTATGCCGCCGCCCGCCATCGAACGCGTCGCGCAAGGGCGTGCAATTCTCCGAAGAAACTGAACTCATCGAGGCCGACGATGCAATCGATTCGCAGTCTGCCTCACGTTCAGCCAGTTCGCTCCCTGCCTTCCCGCGATTCGTTGTCGATGATCTGCGGCGGCTACCCAACCCTTTCGAGCCCGACGTGATGAGTCAACTCGTTCTGTTTGCCTACCAGCGCGCCCGGGAACTCTCGGGTGGCCCCGATGACGATGTTCATCTTGCGCAATTCATCGTCGAATCGCTGCAATGCCTTGGGCTGCTTCCGAACCCAGCGGTATCCAGCATTGGCGAAGCAACTCTGTGCGCTTGCGTACGGCAGGACGCCGCGTTCTCAGAGTCACTGCGTGCGCTGCTCAGGGACGCAATCCCCGCCTTCGTTGAGCGCTTGTTCCTGATAATCCGATACGGTGCGTCCTCGCGCGCAGACCCGGGTTATAGACTGATTTCTCCCAGTATGGTACTCGCTGTTACATTAGTCGATCCGTCGGGCGCCCTCTGTACGTTGGCCCTGTCCTCTGACCGGCCTCATCACTGATGGCGCGCAGTTTTAGCAACTTGCTCTTCAAGACAGAGGGCATGAAAACGGATGTTTTGCATGAACGCGAGGCCGATGTTCTCATACTCGTGTGCGCCAAGCTGGCTGGAACGTCGAACTACCCGTCGTTCGCCAAGACGAGGGCAGAGCGGCCATACGCCGAGAACGCGGTCGTGGACGTGCGCCTATGCATCGAGTACTACGAGCCGTGCAAGAGCTCCGTTTCCGACTCGATCGTGGCCGAATTGGTAGCTGGCCACTTGCGCCTGGCGCACTCAGTGCCAGAGCACCGTCTCTATTTCTACTCGGGGTACTTATCGGAGCCCATCATCGCAGAGGTTCGTTTTATACCGTTCGTCGCACACAGACGTTGACAGTCTTCCGTGCACTGCGTAGGCTGCGGCTATCATGAGTTTCTGGATGCCCCCTCCTGGCGTCCAGGACCCCCAAGAGCGCGCGACGTACTGGAATCCGCTCGATACGCTCATTGACATGATGAAGTCGAACCTGATCGCTCTCGGGGAACGGGGCGAACTGGTCGCGCGCTTGCTCCTCACGCTCGCCTACGACCGCGCCATGCTGCTCGCCAATCCGAAAGAGCGTGTCGGCACTCGCGCACTCCCGTTCAGCCGCGGCTGTGGGTTCCCGCAGTTCATCACCGCGCTCTTCGGCGACAAGAACGCGAAGGTGATCCTTGGCAGCAAGCCGGACAACCTTTCGTCCAAGGTCAAGCTGTCCGAGGCGTTCGCCAACGCTCGCGTGCGCTTCACGCACTTCGTGAGGCTCGGAGACGACAGCGGGCTGACGACCACGGCCCTCTGCGCCGCCTATATCCGCGGAATGGCGTTTATCTGCAAGCTCGGCCAGGAGCGCGTTGACCTCCTCGTTCCGGTGCTCATCAACGCGGAGGGACCGATCTGCCCGGGCAACATGACCGTGCTCATGATCCAGGTCAAGCGCCGCAAGAAGCCGTGCAAGCCCAAGGACACCAATTACACGGCGGAAGCGCTCCACGTCTTCGACGACAGCGACGCTGGCGACGCTCTCATGCCGGACGCGAAACTCCAGGACCGCCCGTACTGCACGCTTCTGATGGAGCTCATGGCGCCCATGCCGCGCGAGCTCAGGAAGGAGGCGGCGCGTCCTTCGTCGTCGAGTTCTTCGTCGTCGGACACGTCGTCCCCGGAGCCGCAGAACTCGGGCGATGGTGAGCCGACCGCGGCTGCCTCGCCCGACGCCGGCGTTCACGTGCTGAAAAGCAAAAAGGCGACCCGACCCACCCGAGCCCCGCCGCCGCCGCTGCCGCACCCGCGCTACAACTTGAAGGCGTACGGCTGCTCGCACACCGTCTATGGCGGCGTCATCGACGCCGATCCCCACAGCGGCTGGGGCAAGGCGAAGTACAACCAGCTACTCGCCAAGAAGACCTTCTTCGATGAGCATCCGCGCAAGAGCCTCCTGTCCCTCGTGTGGCGCATGAAGCCGCAGTGGGTCAGCAACGCCGTGAACAACTGGTACCACTGGCTCAAGGTGAAGGTCCAGGAGGAGCCAGAACCATCCCTCGACGATGCGGGCCATGGGGTGCAGCCGATGTCGTATAAGGAGAAATGATGTTCCGTTATCTGTCCGCCGGCGTGTACGCGTTTCGCATACAAACATAGCCTTGTTGCACACAACGACGAACAGCTGGCGCGCAGCGCAGACAAGACCGCCGGCTTGACGCGCCCAGGGCGCCCGCGCAAAGCAGCGCTCGTGATCTGGGAATGCAAGGTGCAAGGGACCCTCGCGGCCTCCGGAGAAGATCAACGCATGCACCTCGTGAGAGAGGCCAGTGTGCGTACCGCGGCCAGTCCTGTTGCCATGGGCATCCACCGTTCGGTGTGCATGGGCTACGCAGAAAGCCCACCAAACTCATCCTAATAATCTGCGCGGACGTTTAGATGTCATGAGCAGCATGCAGAGCACCGCACTAACCCTACTTGCACGCCGACCTGGAACCGACCACCCAGATTATCTCGAGCGGGGCCGCGATGCCGCGCTGGACACGGGCCAGGGGTGGGCGGACAAACGCAACCGCCGGCGCGGACAAGAGTGGCATGGTCCCCACGGCAGCGCCGGCGCGGTAGGTGGTAAAAGCGGTCCGTGTCGGCCGCGTCTTGCTTGCACGCCACGAGCGGCATCCGCTGCGGTGAGGAGGTTCAATTCCGGCTGTCGCGTTCGATGGCCCGCGCAGCGACAGCGCGGCAGTCCGACGAGGAGGCCCTGCCCAAACATCAGCTTTCCGAGCGCGCAGATACTGCAAGAACTCACAAGCAGCGGCCCTGCAGAGCATCACACGCAGCGCAAAGTATCCCTGGCATGCGCCCGAGCGAAACAGCCCGGGGTGGTGAATGACCAAGCTCGAGGCGATGGGCCGCGTCCGATTGTCCAAGGGGCGATTACCCTTCACGAGCACGCGCGTGCCCGAGCTGGACGCGCCGCATGCCCCGCCCTCGCTGACGTCGAGGTCGATGGCACACATGCGCATGAAGCCATCGCCCGCCAACCAACAGTCGTCGCGCTCGTCGTCCCCAGCGGCCGCGGCTCGACAAGGCCCCACACAAGCCTGCGAAGAAGCGAGCGCGACGCAGGACCGGTCCATAAGTGCGAATGCCGATGCTTCTGGGGCCAGTCAACGACAGCCTCGCCGCCAGCCCCTACTGCGGAAAGCAGAGTGTTTCAAGGCGGAGGCTCATGAACCGTCAAACGCAAGTGTTGAACCGAGAGCAATAGCGAGCGTGCGGGCGCGTAGGTGACGCTGATGGCGTGTACCTCTTCAAGCACTGGTTGCCCAAAGCTCAAGTACGTCGCCGACCCGCGCCCGATGCCCAAGGACGACGTGAAGCGCGTCTGCGCGGGGGCCGGCCTCTCGATGTCCCAGGTCTCGGGTTGACGATGTACCGCCTGAATAATCATCGCGCCGCGCGAGACGGCATGCGCACATGTCGCCCGACTGACTGCCGCGCTGGCTGGCAGTGTGCGACCATTCCGCATCGGCACTGGGCCCTCGCGGCAGCTGCGCGCTGTGCGCCGCACGCGACGTTGTTGGCGTGTGCGCGGACGTTTCAATGCGGTGGCTTCGAACGGCATGTGGACCGCCCTCTTTGAGCTCGCGAGCACGGGTGAGCGTCGCCGGGACTTCAGGACCGGTCACCGCGACGACGACCGCGCGAAGGTGGACGCCGTGACGGCCTTGATTCGAGGTCGAGGTCGCCGTGACCATCGTCTGCGAATGGGAGGTCAGCCCTCGTCCTCAACCTCGTAAGTGATAGTCTGCGGACGCACATGAGTGTCGCCCGATGAGTTGAGGACCTGACCCCGCGACGACTGCGCGCAGCTGGACGCCGCGCACAACAGTGGGGGCCCTTCACGATCTGCCCAAGATCTGCGCGAAACATTAATCAAGGCATCCGCAACGTTTCGGGTGCAAGCGAAACGCACCGAAGATGCGCTGGTACTCGCGCTCAGTTGAACCAGAAATCACCCGCATCCGAGCGACGGGTAGACAGCGAAGCGCGTGGGGCCGGTGAAAGAGGTCTGTCTGATCCCGCCAGACGTGGTTCCCTAGGAGCCAGCCCGCGAGGACGGGGACCGCCGCACCCGCCGGCAGCAAGCAGGGCAACCACGCAGCCACTCGAGGGCGCTTGCGCAACTCCGCAGCATGCAGGACGGGGCGTTACCGAGGCATGCATTCTCGGACGGCAGCGTCCATAATTCAATGCAGTAATGAGTACCACACTGAGGGGAAGGTCAGTCCAGAGGCCCGCGCAACAGGCATAGGCGTACCGTATCGTATGATTAGGGGCAAGCGCTCGACGAAAGGGTAGATGGCGTCGCTGGGCAGGCTGCGCAGTGAGTCCGAGAACGCAGCGTCCTGCCGCAGGCGGTCGCGCAGCATTTCCCGGCCAGCAGACGCTGAATCGCTTGAAACGAGCCCAAGTTGGTGCATCGAGTCAATGAGGCACTCTGCAAGTCGTACATGGCCGTCCGGCTCGCCCGAGAGCCGCTGGACGTGCTGGTGGGTAACCAGGGCGAGGTGCGTCATGATGTTGGGTTCGAAGGGGTTGGGCAAGTGTCGCAGATCGTCGGCGGCGAACGGTGGAAAGACACGGGGCGAACTGGGCGGACATGACGCAGGCTTCGAGTCGGAATCTTCAGGTGCATCGTCGGCCTCGATAACTTCAGTCTCTTGCGCGAATTGCACGCTTTTGCGCAACCCGTTCGACGGCGGGCGGCGGCATACTAGAGATAGTCGTCAGACATGAAAGGCCAATATAAAGCGGAGACGCACCGTGGCGGAGGATGAGCAAGAGTCATAGTCCAGCATCCACATAGTTGGTCCCAAAGAACAGTTGCGCGGCCCACGAAAGCGCGTCGTCGCGCTGCAATATGGCGCGGAGCTCGTCCAGAGACTTGTCCTTGAAGTAGAGAGCGCCGTAGTTGAAACAGCGTGAGCCTGCGGTGGCCCTGAAAGCAAGGCGCCACGGTCGACCAGTGGGTAGCCTCCCTTGCGGCAGACTTGATTGGCACGGATGGGGATTATGTAAATAGCGGCAAACATCGCGCTTCTTTAACCCGTCGAACGACAACCCCGAGTTCTTGCCGCATTGTCCAGCGCTGCTCTACCCTCTGCATCTTCGGCAATGCAACGTGAGGAAGGCCATGACCGCACATCTGAAGAGATGCTACCTGCACCTCTGTTCAACTCAGTGTCTCCCGGACATTGCTATCCCGCCCCGTTTGTTGTCAGCGAGCTTCAGACTCTGGAAGATCCCTTGCTGGTTGAATGCTCGACACCAATAGGTGTCAACGCACTTTTACTGGCGGAAGCCCTTCCAGACGACGGCCTGGACAGCCAGGCGAAACTTTTGCACTATATGGTCGACGACATTCGCAAAGAGAGCTTTCACTCCACATACTGGTTCAAGGACAGGTCGAAGCAGGAGATACGCGAATACCTGCAGCGCGACCCTGCGTTCTCCGACTCTCTCCGCGATGTCTTCAGGCCCGATCTAGGCGGTCGCATCCGAGCGTTGTTGCTTATCATCAGACACAGTGCGTACTTTGCCAAAGTAATCAACCATCTGACGAGCCCTCCTTCAGTCTGCCGCCGTCCGCCGTCTTACAGGGCGCGAAAAAGCGTCAGTTTTGTGCCAGAGCCGCAGATATTCGAGGACGACAGAACCTACAACGATGACGGGGAACGCACCACGCCACCTTTTGCCGTTGATTTTCTACGAGACCTGCCCGACGCCATCGACAACGCAGATATAATGGCGTTCGGTATGGCGTTCGGTTACAACGCGTCCATTGAGCTAGGCAATCTTACCGCTGACGGCACGGACCGCGACGTCCAGGCCATACGGATAATGTGCGATAACCTCGAAGAACTGGGCGTCACACGGCACCTTCTCGCGGATCTTGACGACGCGGGCCTCCGTAGATTGCTGGACACGGACGGCGCACTTCGGAACTGGGTGCAGGCCATTCTCCAGTTTGACAAATCCGCGCTGGCTGAGCAGTTGCTCCTTTTTGTGCGATACCGTGCGTCTGCTTGTTCACTGCACGGTCGCTCACTCATCTTCCGTTCCAGTCTGTCTTCCATTATTGGTCTAGATTGTGTAGGTACCTGATAGACCACACGTGGGTATCCATGGTCAATTGTTTATATTTCTTTGGACCCGGCATGACGGAGATTTGGGTGCTTGGACGCGTTAGAGTCATCGATAGAGCGGAGTTGCCACGGAATTCCAACTCCGCAACTCTGTCCTTCTCCCACGATGCAGCACCGTGACTTCGAAGCCTGGATCTCCTCGGACGGCGCCAAACTGCCAGTATACGCTACGACCGTTATGGACCGCATTATAACCTGCTATATCGGCGCCGAGCCGGGACAGGTGGCCCAAAGCTCTGTCTAGCCTTGCACGCGGCCTGTTTACCCTAGCAGCCATTTACCGTCCACTGGAAGGACCTCAAAGGCGGCGCACGCATTAGAGGCACCGTCTTCATAGACGGTGAGCGCGCGTGCGGCGCCTTGACGGACGGTTACGCGGGCGAGGTGGCCGAACGCTCCGACTTCATGGTCAACCACACGACAAGTCGCGCGCTGCGCTTTGCTTCTGCGGATACCATAGGTCAGGCTTTTACACTTGCTAGAGCGCGCTGAAGGCAAACCGCACGATAGAGGAAGAGGACTTACTCCAGGACGTCGCCGAACGTCGTCGGCAGACGCAAGTCATCGTCGTCAAGCTTTCGAAGGTCAAGGTCGTCGGAAAGACCGGCATACGTCGCTACGACGGCGTCAAGAAGATATCCACGCGCCCACTCGTGCTGGAAGAAGACAAGGCGCTGGATCCGCTCTGCGTGAGGTGAGCGAATACATGCGCCCTCCGCGGCGCAACGCGCAAACGCAACTACCCTTCAGCCTGGGCCCCGAGCGCCCCGTGGCGCCCCGCAAGGTCGTGAAGACGCGCCCGCTCGATCCGGCCGACCCGGGGTATCACGTCGTCTTCGAGTTCCACTATCGTTCGCACAGTGAGTGTCCCTCGCGATCGGGGCACTGCGGTCGCCGCAACGCACTTGCAGCATGGCTCGAAGTCCACGGCGTTATTCCTCGTGTGCCGCAGATCTCGCGGAAGTCTGAGGAGGTACAATCCGAGATCGCGACGCTTCGGGTACGTGCGCTCGCGGTCAGTCTGGAGACGCGCCGTATATGCTACTTTCTCAGAGACGGCTGGGCGAGCTCGAGACTTTGCTTGTGGTCAAGAAGCAGGAAGATTCTGCGCAGTTGCCCCCGCTGAAGCCCGAGCCGGCCGTTCTGACTCTGCTTTCTGCTGGCAACTGTATCGACTTGACGGGCGACTTGGACTGACTGTGGGCTGGCTTGGCTTTCCGACGACGCTCGAACACTGTAGGCTCCTTTACTGCTGCTCCGTGACCCCTTGTCTTCATGTCGGTTTAAGGTCGATCAAGCTTCTGTATATGCTGCATCGTTTCCAAAGGACTCATCATTCTGACGCCATACGCTACAGTGCTAATTCATCCTGTAACTCTGATCCTTTTTGGTCGACCACAACAAGCTACAACCAGCACGTCACCCCACAGACTGAGCACACGAATTAGTCAACGATTGAGCCGAGCGGCGCAGACGCACAATAATGACTGAGCGAGGTAATATGCTCAACAAAGGTGTCGACGTCGCAGTGCGCAAGCTCACGAAGCGTGCGCCAGAGGGTAGGATCACGTTGCAGAACGTCGCGCAAGCCTGCCATGTCAAGATCTGTAAGGGGAGTCGGAGGAATTAACTCCTTGCGCAGCAGGATGCCCAATAGCCCCTGCGCGATCCGTACTTCAAGATCAGGACCTTCCCCCGACTTCGCGATTCGCTGACTGGCGTCGGCAGCCAAATGGGTGAGTACGCTGGGTGGCAGTGGGCTAGGCGTCGGGGGCAAGTCGTCGGCGACGAATGGAGGGAGGTGAGACAGATATAGAACACCGGCGCCCTGCGGCTCCTCCGGCTCGATCTCGTGGACAGTGTCGGCAAAATGTACAAGTTTGGGGGACTTGTAGGACGGCGGTCGTCGACAGACTACTACGGCTTTCAGATTGCCGATAAATCCGCGAGTTAACGAGGGGCGCACCGTAGCGCAGCACGTGAAACAATGCGTCGCAGTACTCGTCGATATCGCCACTTATGAGGTTCCGGACGGCAGTGGAGAACGACGGATCGAGGTACAAGGCGGTGCGTAATTGCTCGAGCGACTTGCCCTTGAACCAGTACGTGGACGTGAAACCACGCTCGCGGATATCATTGATGATGAAGTGCAGCAACTGCGCCTGACTGTCGAGGTTGTCGTCTGGAAGTCTTTCGGTCATGCGGCGGATGCGAACGGTGAGGCCAGTGGTGAACGAAGCCTTCAATGAATCCGATAGCAACTCGAGCTCTTCATCTATGAATGGCGGGAGGCAGATCTCGATGGCCATGGTCGCAGCCGGCTCGTCATCGCCAACGAGCGGCTGTGGATCGAGATTGCTACTGCCAGAGACAGACGGCTCAGGACCACTGCATTCGGAGGTCGGTTGGTAGCGCAAGACGTCCGCCTCATCAAGCCGCAAGTTGGTAGATCTAGAGCCCGCCGAGGTGGACGGAACGCAGCCAGGAGACATTGTCTATCGAGCACAGCAGCCTGCAACGCCCCTGGACGTCTCGCTTGATGGCCGCGGAGAAGGCGCTACCACGGAAGCCCAAGCCAAGAAGAGCGGGTGCGGCGTGCTTTCAGCGGCCGGGCTTACTGGTAACGTGGCGTGGGTCACGAGACGGTTTGTTGTGGTAGGTTTGTGGTCCACCCCGAACTCCGACCACAGCCTGCCTTCCGGACACGTGCGCTCCAGCCTGGGCCCCCGAGTGCACAGTACTGCGGTGACCTTTCATCAGAGAACACTTCAGCAGCAGCCTGTTTTTATTATTTGATTTTCAAAAATGCTTCAGACTGGCGACTAGATTCTGTTGTGGTCTGAGAATGCGTATTTGGGTCCTGTCCAGCCCGGGGCCAATCGCAGAGGAGTGCTGGACATGGTTCAACTGAACGGTGGGACGGTGCAGTCCTCCGCGACTTGATTCGGCCGCTGCATGGTAAGCATCACAGGCCGAGTCGACGCTCTCAGAGCTCCCAGCATGAAATATAACAGCGGCAGTAAGCATCGGTGTTCCCGCAGTTTGAGTCTGGTCCTCGATGAGCGCGAGCCCGAATCCATCTTTTGCAGCGGACAAACTACTAGTAAGAAGTCACTCCGTGTACGATATCCAACAGACTGAATGCGCAAATTAGTTGTGACCAAGCGCAAAATGACGAGGACATACAGTAATGACTGAGCAAGGTCACGGTCTGAATGAAGATCTCATCCTCACGATCGGTGTCGTACTGCGTGAGGTCGTGAACCGCGCGTCCAAGCGCAGGATCGCGCCGCAGAACCTCGCGTAAGCCTTCGGAGTCGAGTTCCGTGACAGGGTTCGGGGCAATGAGCTCCCTCCGCAGCAGCACGCGCAGCAGAGTCTGTACGACTTGCACCTCGAGCTCAGGCTCGTCTGCAGGCTTGTAGATTCGTTGGCTTGCGGTATGAGCTAGATGGCAGAGTGCGGGAAAATCGATTGGGCTGACGAGTCGGAGCAGGTCGCTTGCGACAAATGGAGGAAGGTGATATGGGTCCAGAACACCGGCGCCCGGTGGCTTCTCCGGCTCGATTTCCTGGACGGTTTCGGAGAACTGGACGCTTTTCGAGGACGTGTAAGACGGCGGTCGTTGACAAACTACGCGCGCACATGAGGGTGACAATAAATGTGCAGTTTGTCTATGACACACCATAGCGAGTGACATGGAAGAACGCGTCGCAACACTCGTCGAGGTTGCCGCTAATGAGGTTTCGGACGGCAGCGGAAAACGATGGGTCGCGCTGTAAAACGGCGCGCAGCTGCTCGAACGACTTGCCCCTAAACCAATGCGTCGACATGAAGCCACGGCGGCGGATGAACTCGACGATGAATTGCAGTAAGCGGGCCCGACTGTCGAGGTTGTCGTCTGGAAGCGTTTGCGCATGCCGTCGGAATTGAACGGCCAAGAAACAAGCAAAAGACGGCGTCAATGGGTCCCAGGCATGTTTGAGCTCTTCGTCGTTGAATGGCGGGAGATGGATATCAATGGAGGTAGCGGGCATGTCAGTACTGGCGAGTGTCTTGGGATCGGCATTGGCGCTAGCAGACACGGCAGGCTGAGGGCCACTGCATTCGGAGGGAAGGGGGCAGTGCGAAACATCAACTGCAGTGGTCGGCGGGACACAGCCAGGGGGGAATGTCGTCCCAGCACATTGGCCGGCGACACTCGTAGATGACTCTCCTGGTTGGCCCGGAGACGGCAGTACTCCATCGGTCACAATTGGGCAGAGCGTGAGCATGTTTTTTTCCTGGTGCCAGGTGCGAGTCGGCAGGAGATATGGTCAGCCTGTCGCTGACGGACACGAGAACTTGGTGTGCCGTGGTGCTTTTTTCGCTCTTGATCCCGAAAATTCGTGTGCTGAATGCTCAATGAGTCATGGCAGAAGTCAAGAAATTGACCGGACGGCAACCGCCGATGACTCTTTGGCCTCGACCTTCTACTCATCTACGGTTACCTACCGTGTTACGCATGAACGACATGCACCGGTCGCTGTCTCTCGCCATGTCACCTGGAACAGGCAGTTCAGGCGGCTCAGCCCATGATGATACGAGCTCCCTGCAAGGAAACATCGACGCTGTCTCTGCGAGCGAATCGGGCGCTGGGCCATCGAGGGCGCGCGGTTACGTCTATCTGCGCGATGACGGCAGCATTGGGATGAACGTGCCGTCCTACCCGCGCGACTGCGAGGCTCTGATCTCGCCTTGTGCTGCACCGAGTACTGTACGCACGCGACGTATTACCGCGTCACGCGTCACAACCTGGTGGCGGTAAGGTAATCAGGTCAATTTTTCACAGGTCACAGGCACCCTGCGGTAATGGGGTGTCACGCATTTTTCGTCCACTTTGACCGAAAAATGCTCAAATTTTGCGGCCGCCGCTCCGCGGCGGCGCTCTCGGATCTAAAACCTGCCTCCGGCGGTAATGGGTCACGCGTCGCTGACGCTCCGCGGTAACGATCCCCGCGTGTCACACGGCCGGACCCGGCGGTAATACGTCGCGTGCGTACAGTACGAGCGACGACGCGGCAACCTCCGACCCGCCTCCGTTTCCGAGCCTGGCGCCATACAAGGACGTCCGTCCTGTGCCCTGGGCGTATCTCAAGCTACTCCTTGCAACCGAGCTCGTTAATATAAGACGCGAAAATAAGAACGCCCTTTCCAGCTTGGAAGCGCAAGCACGGCTACTACAAAATATCGTGACATACATTCGCGACGAGCTGCACGTCCATCTGCCGTTCTTTGGCAGCAAGACTATTCAACAGCTGCAGCTAATCCTCGCGAATGACCCTGCGTTCCGTGACGCAATGCAGCTCCTGGAGACGGACGGCGAGCTGGCCATGAGGACCATCGTGCATCACCGTGCGTGCTGGAAGATGCGATCCCTGCGCTGCTTGGTCGACACTAACTTGTGATAGTCCTCAGCCAGCCCGTCCCATCGGCGTCTTCTCGTAGCGCAGACACCGCGGTTTCTCGTGAAGACGCACCTCCTCTCGGATACCGAGATTCCCAGGTCAGTGCGAAACTATCCACCATTCGTGTCCATATTAAATGCCGCATTTTCTAGCCCACCGACTCCTTACAATTACCAGGAGCCGACCCGAAACCGCATCGGCTCGATGGTCTTGACTCTTCAGCGCGGCTCGCAGATTCCACGTTTCCGTCTTTCAAGCCTCGCCTCTTCAAGGGCCATATCGAGGAGAACACGGCAAAATGGACGAACCTGGTCTGGAGCTCCGGCCAAATATGCCGCGAGCTTCCTGCCACCGGTGCCACCGCCGAAGGACTCGGACGGGTGGTGCATGCGATTCTCTCGCGCATTCACGTGGAAAGTCCCGGGTCAACACCAGTGTTCGAGGACGTCAGTCCAGCGCAGTTCTCCGCGCTCTTAGCCCGCGATCCTGCTTTCGAGACGGCAGTACGCGACCTGCATGCGAAGGCCAGCATGCCCGACTACCTGGCCTTCTGCCTGGCGCTCCGACCGGTGGTAAATCATTGTACGCATTTTTTCCCCCTCCGTGACTGCGGAATTGAAGATGTGCAGTATGCCAGAAACCCAAGGGGGCGCACAAACCAGCCCTGCGCGTGCAGATTTCTCTGCCAGACCCAGAATGATCGACCAAGTCGTCCAGACTCCGGTGAGACAGTGTGAGAGTGTACGTACGTACAGTCAAGAAGTGAAAAAATTGCCGCGTTGAAGAAGTTGTTGCTCCTTCGTGACGCAAGAACTTCACCGCGACGGCACTCTGACGGTGTACTTCCTTTCACTTGCGATTTGCCACTGACGACTCGCCGAGTCCGCTGTGACTCTGTAGTATCCATGCCGACACATGCTGTTATGCAGACACAACTTTGGGGAAATTCTAAAGCGGCTAGACCTGCTCGTTTTACTGGCCGCACCGTCCTCAGTGGACGCTTCGATGTCGATCTCGGGCAACTGCCAAACGTGTACTATTTCATTTGAAATTTGCGCAGGATACTGGAGTCAAGACCTCGTTACACGCTCTAGAATCCACTGTATGCAACCTCCGCGCTCTTGAAAGCGTCTTCGATGGGTGCGACGAGCGCCTGGGCCTGGGGGACCAGCGAATCCTGTAGCGCCGCCGTATCCGTGTCAGCGTCGGCCACTCGCACACGATAATGTTCGGGACATACGGGAGTCTTGGCAATCAGGGCTTCCTTGAAAGCCTGTTATCGGGCTTAGCTACCTTCCCGGTGAATGCCTAAGACTTTACCTTCGTGTCGGTGTGCCTGCGGGCAAGAGTAGTCAAATATGCGGTTAGGCAGGAACGCGAGTCTCTTACAGGTTACCAATGTCGCTCTTTCTATGAGGCATCGGGGAAGTCATCAGCCCCAAGCAGCCCGCCAACATGCGCTTGATGTACTCACACTTGAGCCGGAACACCACCAATGGGCACGGCTTGGAAGTCTGCCTTCTTTGCCACGACAAGGTTGAGCAGTTCGATGCTGAGAAAATGGACCTCTCAGTGGCAGAAAGGACGGTTTGCGTTGTGGGGCGTACATGCCGGGTTTCATGCCGTCCACCTTCTGCAAGACGGCTGTTCCATCCGGTACAGTGACAGGGCCTGGCGTTGCCTGGCGTATATCAGCCTCGTGCCCTCCTTGTACGATGGGATTGACGGGACTAACGATGGTGTCAGTGGTTGCCTTTTTGATGATACCGTCGAGTTGCACTGTGTCGTTGTGAATGGTCTACAAGCCGTCACAACCGATTCCGCAAAGATATATGAAGATAGTGCATACGAGGGATTGAATGATCCCCGCGGACGAGCTGCCGTTGAAGCTGCTAATCGCGGCCTTCATTCCGTCCAGTTTGGTCGTAATCGCAGTGATGTCGGCCAGGACGTCTGCGACGCTGCACAGAACTGTTGCAGGAAGAAGGGCAAGAAAGACGAGGGAGCGGAGAGAGAACATCGTTATTGTGCTGTCCAAGTCCGAGTTGGGCGATGGGGGAATGGGCGAGGCGGTCACGACCTTTATACTGTCGTAGGTGGAGTGGATGCCGCGCACCACGGGACACAGACGTCGCATGCGCATGCTGAGAACCTCCTGCACGCCTTCTGGACGATCCCAGAGACAATCTATGCCATCCGGCACCGGGACGGCGAGTATCCCGCAGAACCATCCCCAGCGACTCGGGAGTGATGACACTGCGAGCCCAGCTGACCGGGATTGCGTCCCGTAGAAATTGCTCCCCAAGCCGCTCTTTCCTGCCGTGGTCGATTGAGAGGGCTCTCTGACCCGCATTATAATCTGTTCGCCTCATGAATATCTCAGCGACTCGTGACAAACTGCATCGCTACTCAATGCATGCCTTATAAACACTGGGACGAGAATTATCACCGTTTTGTGCGTGCGCGCCGATCTTTGGACGATACCCTAGTGGCGCGTCCGTCATGTTGCACCATCTGGGGGGTGACCTCTAATTGCTGCTCAGCGACGACGTCGCCACGAGATTATACCTGATTCGGCAGAAGGGAGGGCAGACTATCGCAGCTCGCCCCACCTCTATGCCTATAATCGGGAGAGTATTAGCCAATCATCGGGTGTGGAAGGTAAAGACCGCACGTGCTGCCGCACCGCGAGTCCAAGGTCGGTTCCCTGTCATCTTCTGGAGAGATTTGTGCCATGGCGCAGACAGAAAGCGCGATTCGTCGTGCTCACCGGCTCGTGGCAATGGGTTTCATCCGCCGGCCGATCGGGGCGATGAACCGCATGGCAGGAAAGAACCACAGTGAACATATCTCCAGTCAATGGCGCCTGTACGACTGGGGGCTCCCAAGAAGTGAGTCAACGATATTTTTAACATCGACCACGTAGGCAGGGCCCGGTGTGGAAACATTGACTTTCCCATGCGGCTGACAGGATCGATGTTCGCGTTTGAAGTTGCGTTGTGAGTAGTGACACAAACCGGCGCGCCATCAAACATGCGCAAACCAGCTTGCATATGCTACGGACCTTGTATGATAGGTAAATCCACAATGACAGAGTCAGTTTCCAAAAGCCTAGTCCGAGTTTACTTGAGCTTTCTGCGTTTGGTCTCGCGATCCTCGCTCCCCGCCTCCGACGGGGCGACACTCATGCGCTTCCGCGACTCCTTGAGTTCCTGGGAACCGTCAGCACGCCGTCCAGCCAGCGACGGACAATGTACCTCGACGTTGCGCCGCTCGCGATCCTCCTTGGCTAGGGCTTCAGCCTCCTTCGCCGCCTCCTTCATAATGCGCCGCTCGATCTTGGCCTTGCGCTCTGCCTCCTTCGCCTCCTTCTTACGCTGTCGCTCCTCCTCCCGCAGCCGCTTCTTCTCCTCTGCCAATCTTGCCTTCTCCTCGGCGTCGACGGTGGACCGCGATCGTCGATGCTTCTTCGCCGGTGGTCCATCTGTTGCGGGCTCGTCTGCAGGCCGCTGGCGTTTGGGTGCGGCGGACGTCGTGGACTTGGCCGGCGAGGGCGCGTTGGACTTGGAGACGGCGGGCGACGGCGGCTCGGGCGTCTCCTCCGCCTCCTCTTCCTCGTCCTCCTCTTCGCTGTGCTCGTCATCGCTCTCCTCGCTCTCCTCGCTGGGCGACGCGCGGTCCGAGTCCGCCTCGCTCTCCGTGCCGTCACCGACGCGCACAGCGGGCGGCCGCGGCACCGGCGGGCGCGCCTTCATGCGCGCGCGCACGGGCCGCTTCGCGGGCGCCGCGCCCTTGCCCTTGCCCTTGGAGTTCTGCGGCGACGCGCTCGCGGCGAGCGTCGTGCGGTCCATGTCGTCGTCGCGCGGCGAGTTGGGCGGGATCGTCGCGCTGCCGCCGTCCGTGGGCACCGTGCCCGCGCTCAGGCCGCCCGGCGACGTGCCGCGCACGTCGCCCAGCGTCGGCTCGAGCAGGCCCAGCACCTCCGACTCGTCGTTGTCGCTCTCCGGTGCCACACTCGGCGCGACGGAGCCCGAGCGCCGCGGTCGCGCGCGGGGCGGCTCGACGTCCTGCGGCGCGCGGATGGGCTCGTCCGTGAGCGACGGGTGCACGAGCGTGATGCGGCCCTGCAGCAGCATCGCGAGGACGCTGTACAGCTGCGGGCTCGACCATGCAGATATCGCCTTGTTCAGCGGCAGGCCGTCCGGCCAGCCTCGTAACGCCCAGCCCGGCGCGCGCTCGTCGAGCCATGCAGGCGGGTTCTGTAACGATCGTCGTAATACGATGAATCCACCGCCGAAGGTCAGCGCCATTTCGAAATGAGCCACAAAGCACGCACATTGGCAAAGCCGTTCGGAAGCCGCGCCAGGGCCTTCTCCTTGCCCTTCTCCTTGTCCTTCAAGGCCGTATTGGTGATAGTACCAGACGCGCCGATGCGTGCCTCGTTCAGCATAGCTCGTAGCCGCGCGCTGACCGCATTAACCAGTATAACGCGGTCGCCGACCGCGCCGTGCGTGCGCGCTAGCTCGCGGTTGGCCGTGAGTTCGTCATCCTCGGTGCACTGTGTCAGGCAGATTAGCAAGCCTTCAACCGCGACCATCCCGAGCACGCGCCTTTGCTAGCCGGATGGTATTCTCGCCACGAAGCGCAGAGTCTTGCGCCATAGTATGGAATGTTCAGGTAATTTGCGGTACGCCACCGCAGATGGGTGCTTGATGTACGATGTTAAGGAACGACAAAGAAAATTGTTGAATGAAAAGAAATGGAATGGGCGATTGTGCAGCGCGGGAGGAGAGAGTGCGGGTATCGCCGGCGCGTTGTTGCCCCCGTGATTGTCCACCCGTCGAACCGATCGGCTACAGTAACAATTGACAATAGAGAAATGTACACAAAGGCGGGGCTAAAGAGCTACCCGTGCTCACGAGATGGTATACTTCCCGTAGTTCTTCTGCGGGTCAAACACCTCCCAGCGGCTTGCGGGGAATATGTGCTTGTTCTTCTGGTACCAGCTCCGCTCCACCACTTTGCCCGCATGCGACTCGTTCTTCTCGACCGTGGCGTCCGCCAGCAGCCGCACGTCATCGTGCACGTCGAAGTTGAACAAAGGCCCCGACTTGCCGCGTGCTTTGTTAACGATAAAATCGTAGAATGTGTAGTGCTACACAGTAAAGTCAGTCTGGCCTCCTGCATGCAGAGAAAACTGGGCGTACATGCGGGATTATGAGGTCCTCCTTGATGTACATGAGGTTATCCACACTGATGCCCCGTAATTCGGGGATCTGCTGTCTGCAGCGGTCGAGGAATGTCGCAATGTCATGTCCTTTCTTGCACTGGCAACGTGTAAGATTACCATGGGACAGGGAATTCATATAGACCCACCATGACCGTCCTACGATGTCCGCTTCCGTCCCAGAAGCTATATGTGATCTCGATATCTTCGTCCTTCATGGTTTCTTGCTTCTTTAGCCAGTCCTGCCGCAGTTCCTCGCGCTCGCGTCGTTCCTGCTCTTCGCGTTCGCGGTCGGGGAGGAAGGAAGTATCCACGGTAGGATTCTTGCCCAACTTCGCTCTTTTGCGGTCTACGGCATGGCTGGCATGTCAGAAAAATACGACAACTCGGGCGACATTTTGGGCGTACTTTCTTCTTCCTCGCCGTTCTCCTGCGCATCGCCCTCTTCGTCATCCGCGAAGGAAAGCTTCGACTTAGCAGCAGCAGTCTTCTTTCTCTTCTTGACGCGCTTCTCCTCCCTACATCGTCAGGGATGTGCTACAATCGTCAGCATTCGTCCTATTCCACGGGCGACGGGGTATCGCAGCGGGCTCTGGCGACGTATGACGCAGGCTGCGCCGATGGTTTCGACAGCATACACTGGGGTAACAACCCCAGCGCCTAGGACGGGCCCAATGGCGCCCAGGATCGTCGCCCATGATCGTCGCATACGCGGCCCGCTGCGATACCCCGAACAACACGCACTTGAGCTCGTCGGTCCTCGCAGCCTCGCGGGCTTTGGCTTCTTCGAGTTCCTTGCGCCGCTGCATGAAGTCCTCGAGATGCACAAGACCGATAGTCGACTTCTTGAGTGTGTCCTCCATCGAGTCGTTCTGGCCGACGAACCGCTGCGCGGACGGACGCGCTTTCTCGGTTTCTTGGATGAGCGCTGCTTTCTTGCGCTCAAACTCATCCTAATAGCAAGGACACCCTTCAGCTCGCGCAATTATAGCACCACATTGCCCAATAACGAACCTGGGTGCGCATGTAAGCGGTCGCTCGAAGTCACGACACTCGGCCGTACCTGCATTTCTTTGCGCTGCTTTTCAAGCGCCACCTGGCGCAGTTTCTCCTGGCCGTTAGACGCCATCGTAGGACACCAGGGGGGAAGGTGAGGGTAGGAGGACAAGGTGCGTCGCGTCACCGGGCACAGCCGGTAGCGCCTTCCTCGCGTTTCACTCCCCGAAAATGGTGTTCATCCTGGGCACTTTGCTGCCGGATGCGCACTGTGTGCACGTGCGTCAATATCTCTGGGTCTGAATATGGTGCCGAATATCCTGAAAAAATCTGCAGTTCGCGCTGCAGAGATTCTATGGCGTCGGCCCAGTCGTGTCCAGCCGCATCTGCGCCCGCTTCCAGATCCACTCCAAGCTGAAGGTCGGCCAGCTCTCGCAGCAGCAGATTGTTGGTCTGCAGTCGTTCCTGGCTGCGCCGCAAACCAGCGCGACGCTGCCGTCCTTCCCGCGAGCTGCGCCAAATTACCAACCACCGCCAGCTGGAACGCAGCTACCGCCCTACCCGGTCACGCCAGACACGCCAGAGGATACGCTGCGGAATATGCGCTTCGAGGGCGAGCTCAGGAGGACGATGCGCGACAATATTGCCCACCACAAGAACATCGGCAGCTACGTCGGACGGCGGCATGCAACAGGCTTGCCTGTCCGCGGACAGAACACCAGGAATAACGCTGTCACCGCCAGAAAGCTCAACCGGATAGAGCGGAGGGCATAGATGTATGCTGTACCATGTCACTTTGCTGTTGACGCTTCACTGACGAATTATCAAACATAGTGTTTTTCGAGTTAATCAATATTATTTCCTTTATTACCCCTGCAATTCCCTTCTCGGTGTCATACCTCAGCCTACCCAACACAAGACATGAGCGTCTTCAGTTATCAACGGAGACATCTCCGTGGGAACCCAGTGCTCTGGAAACACGGGGTCGATATACAGGGCGCTACCGTTCCCGGGTCAAGTACTCGGCTACGCGTCCTCGTCCTCATCGTCCTCGTCCTCGTCCTCCTCGTCCTCCTCCTCCTCCTGCTCGTCACTGTCGTCGCTAGCGTCTGTCCATTCAGAAGGGTTCTCTGCGCTGACAACCTCTTCCTTCTTCCCCTTGACCCGGTCTCCGTCGCCCTGCAAAGGGTTTACCATTTCAACCCGGCCGTGCCCAGCCGCATCTGCACCCGCTTCCAGACAGATCCACTCCAAGCTGAAGGTCGGCCAATAATGGCGGCAGCAAATAGTTGGCCTGCACTCTTCCCTAGCAGCGCCGCAAACCAGCACGACGCTGCCATCCTTCTCGCGAGCCGCGCCAAATCACCAACTAGACGCAGCGGACAGGCAACTGCCGCCCTACCCGGTCACGCCAGACACGCCAGAGGATACGCGGCGGAATATGCGCGTTGAGGGCGAGCTCAGGCGGACGATGCGCGATAACATTGTGCACAAGAACATCGGCAGCTACGTCGGACGGCGGCATGCAACTGGCTTGCCAGTCCCGGGACGGAACACCAGGAACAACGCTGTCACCGCGAGGAAGCTCAACCGGGTCGAGCGGAGGGCATAGATGTGTGCCGCACCTTGTCACTCTGCTGTTAATGCCCCACTGACGAACTATTATAGTGTTTTTGAGATTAAAAAATAGCCACAATATTATTTCCTTCATCCCCCTGCAAACAGCCTTTCGATGCCCTACTTCAGCCGACCCAACACAACGCATGAGCGTCTTCGGTTATCAACGAAGACACCTGCGTGGTCAACTTGCTTGAAAGGTCACGTTACGGTCAAAATGCAACCAACGTTTCCGCACTTCTGTAGAACATCTAGTCACTCGCTCGGTGTTTGCGGAAAAGGTCTGTCCAGGCCCGCCAACGTGCGGGCCGTCAGTTGGCCAAATGTTGAATAACTCGGTTTTTTGGGAACACAGGGTCGATATGTGTACAGGGCGCTACCGTAAAAACACATTGCTTGACTACGTATCTTCGTCGTCGTCGTCGTCGTCGTCGTCGTCACCGTCGTCGCTAGCGTCAGCCCTTTCAGAAGGTTGCTCTCCGCTGACAACCTCTTCCTTCTTCCCCTTGGCCCGATCTACGTCGCGCATAGGCTTGTCCGGCACCCATCCGTACGCGTTGTCCGCCGACCACGTCGGCAACATGCGCGCGACGCAGTCGCGCAGGTCGCGGCGGGGATGGTCTTCTTCCCACTTCTGGTTCGCGAGCAGGATGCTCGAGTAATTGCTGTTGTCCTTCTCCTCGATGACCTTGTAGACGTTGCTCGAGCAGCCGTACGCGCGGATGTTGAAGCGTGGGTGCTTCAGCGGTTTCGCGGGCGCGTCCTTGCCCGGCTTCCGAGTCGAAGCCCGCATCGGCGCCGTCGCGACGTCCACGTTTGACAGCCACTTCGGCGGCGCGCTCGCCTTGGTCTTGGGCTTCGCCGCCCCGGTGGTCTTCTTCCCCTTCCCCTTCGCGTTCGCCCGCGCCTTCGAACCCGCCTTCCGCTCTGAAGAAGCGACCTTGACACCGAGCTCCATAAGCAGCGTGATGTACGGGCGCTGGCGCAGCGGGTGCGTCTTGTCCTGCGGGTCGCTGTCCTTGAAGAGTCCGAGCTGCTCGGCCGTAAAGTCGTAGTCCGCTGGAGTCCCCGCGCGCACGCGCAGCTTGATCTGCACGAGGATAGCGGACATGTTCTGCGGCGTGATCGGCTTCGTCGGGTCGAGAAGGACGGGGAGGATCGCGTCCACCTTCGTCTGGCTCGGCTGCGCGATGAACGCCGCGCCACGGATGAACGCCGCGCAGAGGCCGCGAGTGGTCAGGCCGCTCTCGTCGTCGAGCTTCACGAAGTGTGTGAAGCGCACGATGCCGCTGCCGAGCGACTGTTCCAGTGTTTCCACGACATGGCCCAGCGCTTCCGCAGCCTGGCCGAGCGTTTGCGCGTCCTCTCCCAGCATCTCCGCGTCCTCTCCCAGCGTCTCCGCGTCCTCGCCCAGCGCCTCGTCATCCTGGACGACGACGTTGTCTGGCTTGGCCGCCAGGACCCGCTGCGCGAACTTGTGGCGGAACAGGGCAGTGAAGAAGGCCGAGACGGTGCAGCCGACGCTGCAGATCTCGCCACGGCCGCGCACGGCGTTGTCGTAGGCAAGCGTGAGCAGGAAGCGAGCCACCAGTTCGCCGCGCTCGCCGCGATCGAGAAGTCCTTTTTGCAGCAGACGGCCCAGCGTGTGGACGGGGTTCCACGCTCGCGCGCTGGCTCCCCACATCCACCTCCGCATCAGGCGCGCCGCAGCCTGGAGGAGAGTCAGTATATGATGCTCAGCAGGCTGAAAGCACTTCAGGCGTACCTCTGCAAGCATGGGCTCGCTGGAATAGCCGGAGTAGAAATACTCGCGGTTGAGAGGCACGGTAAAGACGAGGCGCATATGAGTCGCGACGAGGTCGGCTTCGGTGCCATCGGCAGTCGATTTGCGGGGCTCGTAGTCGATCCAGATGCGCACGTCGATGACCGCGATCTGGCCGTTCTCAGGGCCCACGTCCCACCTCAAGTCTGGGTCCCCTGGCGGGATGCCGATGAGTTTCGCTTCCGTCAGCTGGACGATGTAGTCCTCGACGTCGGTCTTCTGCCCCTTGTCCATGGTGTCGTATTCTGGGAAAACGCTCCAGAAACTAGAAAAGAGGTGAGTACATGCCTATGTCCCATTGCTTTTCCGCACTCACAGAGGGCGGCCAAAGTTGGCCAGAAAGCGTATCGACGAAACTTCCGCCAAAGTAAGAACCCTCGTAGCAACCGCAGCAGCCTTGCAATCGAAGGGCAACTCGGTCAGCGGCGGCTGGAGCAGCTTGCTCTGCGCCTGGCGTGCCGATGCAGACAGTGCTGCGTGCGGGGCGAGCTGGCGAAGACGGGACGAGGTGGACAGAAAGAGACCCATGATATCCTTCAACATCTCGTGAAGAACTGAGAGGAGGTAGTCGTAATGGGTCTTCGCATGGTGGCCCTGATTGTCAACGCAGAGGGTGTGCGCCTCGTCAAAGTAGACTAGCACGGTGAGCTTCGAGTCGTGCGGAGCAAGGTCGTCGGCGGAGACAGTCACTGTCTTCGGCCAAACGTCGTCGGTCCAGCGGCTGAGAGCGGTCTCCGCAGCACTGTTCACGGAAGAAAGCTGGGAGGTGGAGAGCGTGGATGTGAAGATAGGAGACACCTCCACGTCGTGTGGCGGAATCCGTTCAGTGGGACCAATGGTCTCGAGCTCCCTACGTAGCTTGCGTAGGGCATCGCGAGCGGCATACGACCCATCGTCGAGCCAAGCACCATGGATGTTAGTGCGTGCCTTCTCGTAGACGAGTTGAGCCTCCTTTGGGTCAAGACCCGTGGCCCGGTCCCGTGTGTAGGCCTCCTTAGCCTCATCCTCCTCGCCGCGCACTCGTCTTTCCTGAGAAGTCGGTCAGATCATCATGACTCGGACGGTCCAGGTGAAATATGGCGTCGTACCGATTCCTTTACGACGCCGACCACGGCGTCGTAGATAGCCTCCCTGTTGCTGTCGAGGAAGGATTTCCACCCATTGGTTTTCTCCAGGTAAGCAAGAGGCTGTGCTGTCTGTGTCCATTTCTGACCCTGGATCCACCGCGTAGCAGACTTGAATAGTACTTTCAGAAATCTGCGGTAGCGGCCAGGGTACAGGACGTGCGGCTGCATCAACGTCTCGCTGGGTCCCGTCAACAGATCACGGACGCTGCTGTCCGCAGCGGGAAATTCGCCCGCTGGAGCTGTATAAGCACATATTCACACAAAGGAGGTCGGAGAGTCCGCTCACCCCGAGCATCTTCTCGCAAGACGACAGCGAAGGTGAAGACGAGGTGGCTGATTTTGTCTGCTGAGCGGGTTTTGCCCGTGCCCGAGCCTTGCAGCATGGAAACGTTATTCGAGTAGTCGGCTCCCTTTAGAGGGCCGTTTTCGAAACTTGAGCGGAGCCCTTGTAGCAGCCGGACGTCTGCCGTGCCTGCGAAAGGCGCCTCCCATGCCTTCTTGACATCTGGCGATATATGTCAGAGGGCTTAACTCTGGATAAAAGGACTCTTTGCGGCTGACATTCGGCATTTCGTTTGGCTATACCATTGATCGATTAGCACCGAGCAGAGGCAGACCGGGGCCGATGAAAGTGACATTACCATGTGGAGACACATCGGGCTCTGACTGGGTAGCAGGCGCACAAACTAGAGCCATCATTGAGTACCAAAAACAGTGATGAGAAACTGAAAACATACCATGGTTAAGAATACGTCGGATACTACTCGTCACCACGGCGCCATCCTGGTGAAGCGTCTCGATGAATTGATAAAGCTGCGACAACTCGCGCTCGAAGTCCAAGTCGTTCTCCAGGATGGACGACAAGGCTGTGGCGTCCGCGTCCAGGAAGTAAGGGCTGGGGGCCATGTTCAAACCGTCGAACGCGCGGAGACTGGTGACCATCCGCTGAAGCAGCTTCGAATAGCCCAGACGCGTCCGCTCAGGCTTCGCTGCCGCGAACCAGCCGTGGAGGCCCCATGCAAGGCTGCCAGGGATTGATTCGTTCACGACTCCACTGCGAGAGTACGTCGCGGGGCCGTATTTTGGGGGAGACGCTGCAACGCGGCGTTCAGCACCTCGAAGTCGTATAATGGATCATCGACGGGTTACGCACGAGCCTGAGGAACCCGAGACGGAAAGGTATCTCCAGGGGTAGGGATATCCTGCGAGGAACCCGGGTCCGCCGTATCGGGCGGCGCTGCAGGATCGTGCGAGGGGGAGGTGAGACGGGCTTGCTTCGCCGCTGGCATGGAGGACGCCATCGGCGGCGAGCGATCCGACGCAGTGCGCTTGTTCGGGTTGGGATCCATGGAGCTCGCTGCGAGAGGGAGGAAGGAGTTCGCGAGGCTCGAGCAGGTATATATGTGTGCCGCATCGCCGAGTCCACCCAGCGTCGAGACGCGCACCATCCCTGAAAAGCAGTTAGACACGTGTAGCAGCGCTTCGTCCATGAGGCGGAGCGTAGAGTGTGATAACCTAACGCAGAAGGCTTAGCGTCGCGGGATGCAGTGATTGCGAGTCAGCAGCCACCTCCGCGGCGCACTGCTAGGAGGCGGGCCAGGAGGCTTACGCGCCGCATTGTTCCCAAATCCGATGATCATTGTCATCGATGCTCCTCGAACTGCCTAATAGCGAAATAAGTATGGACAAATTCAACTTCATCGCATGTAATCGATCAAGGCTCACATGCAGGGGGCCCCGTGCTGCGCGGCAGGAGGACCGCGTCAATCTGCCCCGCTCGGCCAGCCGCAGGCAGGGGTGCGTGCTACGCGGCAGAAGCACCACGTTTATCTGGCCCTGCTCGGTGAGAATGTGAACTATCCGGGGGGAGTGGCAATGACGAGTCATACAATAACGTGTCCAGCACAACTTGATTCGCAGAAACGTGTTTGATTATCGGAGAGGCCTTCGCAGAGGCGTCTGATAGCATACATGCAGCACAGTCGACCACCTATCGCGGAAGATTCGGACGCCTACGAACTTGTCAGGGGCAGCCGCGCATAGGACGTGATGGTTTCTTACAAGCTGTCAATTCACTCCTCTACATCGGGCGAAGACATTCGCACGCGCCGCATGGGCTTCCGTGAATCCTTGCATTTCTGACAAACTGCTCATGTTTTTAATCAGGGACGGAGGACACGGGGAGTAGCAAAATACGTACGGTGGTTGACCACCAGCCGCAGCGCCTTGCAATAGGCGAAGTAGTCGGGCTCGCTGGCCTTCGTCTGTAGATCTCGAACCGATGTTTCAAAGGCAGGATCGCGGGCCAAGAGCGCGGCAAACTGAGCTTGGCTGAGGTCTTCGAACAGCGGTGCTGACCCGGGGCTGTCCGCGTGAATGCGTGATACTATGGCATGAACCAATCGTGCAAGCTCTTCGATGGTGACGGCGGCAGCTGGGATGTCTCGGCAGATCTTGGAGGAATAGAAGATCAGATTCGTCCACTGCGCCGAATTCTCCTCGATGAGACCCTTGTAGAAACGCGGCATGAAGGAAGGGAGCGTGGAGGCTGGGGGCGAGTCGTGGCTCGTTGTACGGACCGCCTCGAGCCCATCGATCCGATGCAGCTGCGGATGGAACCCGGCTGCTTGCGATGAGTGGTTGACCTGGACACGGCTGTGATTACAGATACGGGTAGCGGGAGGTCCTAACTCACTGCCGAGTCACCGTGTCCCAGTGACCGAGCGTCGGTTCGAGAAACCAGAGGATTTGCGGGAGGAGATGGCGCAGGGGTGGGAGGGCTAAGAACTGTATGCCATTGAGTGTCTGCCGCGGCCGAACGCTATCGAACACACGCACTGTGATGCACGATAGTCCTCATGGCCAGCTCGTCGTCCATGTTGAGAATGATTCGTTGCATTGCATCTCGGAATGCAGAGTCATGCTCGAGAATCGACTCCAACTGTAGAGCGGTCTTGTGACCGAAGCACGGCAAATGGACGCGCAGTTCGTCGCGAATGTAAGCCACGATGTTTCGCAGTAACTGGGCTTGTGCTTCCAAGCTGGAAAGAGCATCCCGATTGCCAAGGCGCATGGTATAGTATTGAGTCGCGATGAACAGCATGAGATAAGACCAGGCCGCAGGGCGAAGCTCCTTGTATGGAGCAAGACTCGGAAACGGAGGCGGGTCAGAGCAAGCTCCCACGCCGTCGCTGGTACTCGGTTCCGGAGAGTCCGAGATCAGAGCACCTTGGTCGCGCGGGTAGGGGGGCAGATTCAGCGTCACGCGGCCGTCATCGTGCAATTCCACGATATTGCGTCGCTGTGACGATCCGCGGTGCTCGCTCGGAGGGACAATGGTGATATTTCCCTGCCGCGGGGCCGGGGCGTCGTTCCTAGCAGTGCAAGACGTGATCACTTCTGGGGACATGGAGAGAGGCAGCGGCGGGTGTACGTCGTTCATCCGTGGCACGAATGGGTAGGAAGCCAAGAGTGTGGTCGGGTCGGCCCGGTCCGGGACAAACAATTACGTCAGCTCAGGTCCATTCGCGGAATCAGACCCTGCTAGGTGGACGACTCGAAAGTGTTCACAACGCGAAAATGAAGGTTTGGGTAAAGCGGTAAATTTTATTTATTTACATGTTGGACGAAACGGACTTCTGGCCTTTGACTCCTTTGGGTGTTCGAGTTCGCGGGGCCGCCGCCAGTGTGGGACGCAGCAGCGCAACGGGTGTCTCGTTGTACACATCCAGCCACGGGCGATAAGGGCCTCTATAGCCCGGTTCCGGCGCGAAGGCTGGAATGAAGTCCGCGCCTGAGCGCTCCTTGGAACAATAAGTGGGGCACACAACCGCCTTGGCGATGAAAATGCGTGCTCACAGTTATCACGGCCCGAGCACGGCTTGCCGTCTGATCAAGCCAACTCTCCCACCGCCAACGGGCTATGATATCGCGCACCGCAGGGCTGTCACAGCAGTTGCATTGAAACGGACGGTTCCGCGATGCAACAAGGACTCGAGCCTGTGAGGCCGCCCGAAAATCAGAGCCGGTACGACGCTGTATAGGCAGCCGCACCGCTGGGTCGAGGAACCGTGTATCCCCACGGTGGAAAGAAGTGGGGTTCAACCGAAGGCCGCGAGGGATATGGCTCTCCGTGACACAGGCGCCGATACGCAGACGACGGGACGTCCTTCGCAGTATTGGTGCCCGTGCGGCACAACACAAGCGCAGACGTCGCGTTGTCCCGCAGGTTGTCGTCCCGTGCCAGAGAGGATGTTCGGAAAGACACTGCTGCTCCGTCAGCCAGACAAATTCAGTCCTTTCAGCGCGCACCATAGCCAAGAAAGTGAGAGGGAGCAGGCTCCGGCGTCGGGAGAAAGGACCGCTGAGTTTCTGGAGCGTCACGACGGACGAGAGTGCCGGTGGGAGAAACTATGATGAAGACGCTGGGCGAGCCAAAGTATGAGAGCACCGCGTCGGCGACGAGAACGCGCTGAGAGACACGGATTTCGTTGCCTGAATGATTGTCCAGGTCATCCATGATGGTCTAGCGCGCTGAGATCCCCGCGAGCGAGTGCGATTATATGAGTACACACGCTTTGCAAGCCTGATCTCGCACCGATGTCAGTCCAGGCAAAACGTGCCACACGGCAGGACGCCGCATGCCGCCCAGAGCATCGCGCGTAAGGTGGCGGAGCGCCAGACCGCATCGCCCTATCCGGGCAAGCTTCCTTGTTCGAAGCATGCCAATCCCGTGGTTCTCACACCTGGAATATCTGTCAGCCTGTTGTCTGGGCGCAGCTGAACCGAACACGCTGCATCGATTAATCGCACCGTCCACAGCGGGCGGGCGATCGCATTGCATGCAACCATCCGTGCCACGCTTCTGTGAACGGCAACGAATTGACAGATGCTTACTCTAATAGGATGAACCGCCGAACGATTTTGTGCCACAGGAACAACATGCCGACGGGGCGGCTCGCCGTTAACGTGCTTGTTGATTGGCCCGCTTGAGCAAACTGACCGTGAAAGAGTTTCCACGCGTTCCTGGAGCAGGTTTGCAGCCATACGGCGGAGGGTGGGCCGATGGAAGTGCGCGCACGGGTCGCTATGGAGTGAAGCGTTCAGCACGTGTCAAAGGAGAGTGATATTCGAACAATGAGCCGGATGCAAGTGGCTATCTGCCACACCACTCGGGAACGATATGCTCCCAAGTCGGCGTCAAAATGTACCTGACGGACCAGATCCTTCGTCGTCGGTCTGAGACATTGGACGAGTCGTGAGTACATCTCCTCCGAGTCGAGAACACAGGCAACATACGGTGATCCACGATGCGCCTGAGCACCAGGGAAATCGTCCAACGGGCGTGCAAGGCCGCAGGCAATCGCAAGCAACTTCCGTACCTCCTTTGAGAAGGCAGAGGCGCGTGCCAGCACATCCTGAAGTTTTACCACATGAATATTTTCGAGATATGGGGCGGCCGCGCTGCCTCGCTTTTGCATGTAAGCGCAGCCCGGACAGCACATCGGGCGCGTCCCGGCCCATGGAGCAGGCGCGCAAGCAATGGCGAGAACGCTTTACCATTCGGGGCAGTTGTTCCGCTCGAGAATGCAGCGATGCAAGCGCTGGAGGCGGCCCGACGTCGTCCGAAAAATGGTCGGTGTGGTCATCGAAGTAGAACGAACAACAGCCGATGTGGGAGATGATACAATGACCATACCTCAAATACTGCATATGAACAAGATTAGATAATATGCAGCAAGCGTGGCAGTCCGTACAGCAGACTTGCGGCAGACTTGCGGCAGACTTGCGGCAGACGGTCGGAGTTAGGGGCCGAGAGCACAAACCTACCACAACAAACCTTCTCGTGACCCGCGCCGCGCTCCCACTCAGCCGCATGCCGCCCGCTGAGTCGCGCCTTGCGCCCGCGAGAAGCACGCAATCGCTCTGCTCGACTGGGGCTGCTGCACTACTTCCTTCTCCGGTGTCATCAAGCGAGATGGCTAGGAGCGCAGCAGGCTGGTGTGCTCGGCAGACATTGTCTCCTGGCTGCGTCACGTCTACCCCGGCGGGCTCTACCAAGCAGATTAGTGCGGTCGACGTCTTGCGCTACCCGCTAGCCTCCGAATCCGGTGGTCCTGAGCCGTCCATCTCTGCTACTAGCAATGGCGGTTTTCAGGCACTCGGCGATGACGCGCATGCTGCTTCCATAGATAACTGCCTCCCGCCATTCATTAATGAAGAGCTCGAGTCCCAATCGGACTCATTGGAGCCTTCATTTACCACTGGCTTAACCGTTCGCATCCGACGCATGACACAAACGCTTCCAGACAACAGCCTCGACAGTCAGGCGCGGTTGTTACACTTCATCATCAAATATATCCGCGAGCGTGGTTTCACGTCCACGTACTGGTTCAAGGGCAAGTCACTCGACCAATTACGCGCCGCCTTGTACCTCGATCCATCGTTCTCCACTGCCCTCCGGAACCTCATAAGCGGCGATATCGACGAGTATTGCGACGCATTATTCCACGTCCTCCGTTACGGTGCGTCCCGAACCAACTCGCGTATTTGACGACCATCTAATAGCTCGAGTAGTCTGTCGGCGACCGCCATCGTACAAATCCCCCAAAACTGTACACTTCGCCGAAACCATCGAAGAAATCGACAGTAATCTGTCACAGGGCGGTGGCGGATTGGACGTATATGATATCCCTCCATTCGTCTCCGATGACTTGCCGCCAACGCCTAGCCCAATCCCCCCCAGCATACTCACCCATCTGGCTTCCCACGCCAGTCAGCTAATCGCCAAGTCAGGAGACGATCCTGACCTTGAAGTACGGATTGTGCAGGGTCTATTGGGCGTCTTGCTCCGCAAGGGGTTGATCCCGCCGAATCCCCTTACGAATCTTGACACGGCAGGCTTGCGCGACGTTCTGCAACGCGATCCTCCCCTCTGGCACGCGCTTCGTGAGCTTACGCACTGCGACGTCGACACCTTTGTCGAGCACATGACCTCGCTCAGTCACTATTGTGCGTCCGCACGATTCCGCACCGTCATTGACTGATTCGTTATCTCAGTCTGTGGGGTGACGTGCTAGTTCTAGCCCGGCGTGGTCCAACAGGATAGATCAGAGTACCGATAGCCCCTCCACGCGCGTTCTCCATGCGACTCGGGATTCGCGCATGGTCCGTGTGTGTAACGACATTACCATTGTATCGATTGACCAATGCGGGTGGGGAAGGTGCTCCTGCACAGAACATGAGGCTGCGCAACATGCTTGAAAGTGCTACTCAGAAGTTCGATCGCCGTCGATAACCACGAGGCAAGGCTTCCTACAATAATCAGATCGTAGCGAAACGACACGAGGTAGCGGATTTTCCTGATATTCGAAGGAGATCGATTGCTCACATGAGGTATCATCGTGTTTGAGCCGGATTCTTGAGGTGTCCGATACGGAGAACAATGAGAACCGGATGACCTACGGCATGCAACCCTGCCGCGCAACGCGTGCGATTAACGATGCGGCGAGGCTTCCGCGTTCGCGAGGGTGAGGATATATATCCCTGTGCGTCCGCGTTTTCGAGATTCACACCACGTCTCCGTCTCTCAGCATCCTCGCGCCTCCACTCGATGAGCAAGCGTCCAGAGTCTAGTGATAGGTCCCCAGAACAGAACCCTTCGAAGCGCCGTCCAACAGGCTGGCAGAGCACCCCCGCCCCGCCTCAGCGGCCGGTCTTCGGAGTCGGGGCAGCCCCAAGCGGTCTTCCTATGGGCCCTGCGGCCCAGGCGCCAGTCAACCTGTCTGCCACGTCGGTACCAGTGACCGATTCGCCGGAGGTGGGACTCGAGCAACCTTTTGTCGTGGACTTACAGATGAATTCCTTTTTAGACTTCCGAGCCCGCCGCACGCGGTATACATGGGCTGACCCGCTCTGCCGTCATTCACGACTTACTCACCAAGAAGAACATCATAACTGCGGCTACGACCATTTCAACTGAGAATCATGGACGGTACGCCACTCGGCTAGCTTCGCAGTCCGTTATCTGGAACCCTCCAAACCTGATCCCCCCTCCTTTCGGTCGAGAAATTGCTGTGCTCCGAGGCATCCTCGACGCCATGCGCTCGCATCGTTTCTTTCAACCGCCGCCTCTCCTGACAGATCTTGACGACGACGAGCTTCGGATTGTGCTGGGACTGAACCCAGCCTTCGCTTCGTCCGTTTCCGACGTGCTGCGTGCGTACGCAGAGAACCTCGACGATCTTCATCCCACGGTCGTGGTCTTGCTTTCATACCGTGCGTGACTGCAATGACAGGCCATCGCTCCAGATGTACTGATCGACCTGCCCTCTCATAGTGTGCTACGCGCCTGAAGGCGACACTGGTATGTGCTGATTTTGATACTCGTGTGGTTCTGGTTGACTGATCTCGAATTAGTTCGCGCGTCTGCGCCGGCGCAGGAAGAGAATGGTGAGTTATACTTCTCATCGCGGTCTTCTTGATAATTTATGTCAGACGTCGCAGAGGTGCTTGAGGCGTGGGACGCTCCTCTGAAAGGAGCTGCGCACGTTTCTATCCTCCAGGCGCTGCGTAACGCACATGTCGAAAACGCCAACAAGTACCCCAATCAACATTACACCAACAACGTGACAATGCTGCAGAGCTCCGGAACGGGCAAATCGCGCTACGTGAAGGAAATGTCGAAGCTCATCCTCCTGGTCGTGCTCATTCTTCGAGATGCCCTGGACCGTGAGTTTGCGTCCCAGCATTCCTTTCTTGAGTTGATTGTTTTTGCATCGCGCCTCAGGTACTGGATTCCCGAAGGCCGACGTCGCCGTGAGAGACTTTCTCGTGGTCCTGCCGGGCGCGAAAGTCAGCGAACAGCAGTATCGAGAGAGAGTTCGCCTCTTCCTCCTCGTTACGTTTCTGTCTGTCCACGCCTGGCTACGCCCTCAGACGCCGCCTCCCCCGCCAGAAGAAAGTATCGACCTGAAGCATTGGGACTATCTGTACAAGGTCAACGCGTGGAACATGTTCCTCACCAAGAATAGGACTGAAGCCTACGCCGCGATTGTTCGCACGGTTGAACAGGCATGTTGCGTGTACCCCTAAGCGCGGCTCCGCTGACAGCGTCTAGATCGTGCATCCGGTACAGAACAGCGCAGCGGCCATGGCGGCAGCATTGGAGAACCTGGTTTCCTTCCTGAAAGGCTCGACAGTCGCTTCAGGGGGGGACGGGTCTCTCGTTCCGCCCATCTTTCTCACGGCCAGATTGCTTCCTGGGGAGCTCGAGGTCGTCCTTGTCGAGACAAAGGCGGCTTATAAAGCAGCCGTGGACTCGAAGCTCCGTTGTCCGGACTTTTCCGACGAGTCGCCGGAGCTTCTTGTTCTTCTGTCTTTCGACGAATCTCACGGTCTTACCGAGTCTGCCCTCGGGGAGGGCGAGGGCTTTGATTCTGACACCTCCGCACCTTCTCTGCGTCCTAAATCGGCGTACGATGTCGTTTTGGGCGTACTGAACGACGTAAGGCCTCATGTCGCGGGGCTGTTCCTCTCGACGTCCACGAAGATCGGCCAGTTCGCGCCGCCAGCAGCGTTGGCACCTTCGGCACGTCAGGTGACGAGCAAGCGCTTGCAGGCGCCCATCACCGAAATGCCGTTCGATTGCTACTTGGGTAGAAAGGTTCTTCGAGTTGGAAGCGATGACTTGACTCTCAAGAATCTTTCCTCGGTTTCGTTCATGGCCAGGTTTGGGCGCCCACTGTACGTGACACACTCCCAATGGTGGTGTTCTATGATTTCTCACGTCTCTGCAGGTACGGGAGCCGGCTCGTCACGGAAAACGCGAAGAAACTATCCGTCCAGGAGAGGGCTCATCGCGAGAAAAGGCTCCTTGAGCTTGTCCGCCAGAAACTCGCTGGCGGCTCCGAGCCTCCGACGATCACGTCGCACTTGGACAGGGCTGCGATCGCGGCTCTTGACGTGCGCATACGAATCGAGTACGAGCCTCGCAAGAGCTCCGTTATCGACTCGACCCAGTCCGATATGGTCGCCACGAACCTACGGTGGGCGATCTCAGTGCCAGACCATCGGCTGTACTTCCATTCGATGTATCCATCGGAGCCCATAAACGCTGAGGTTCGTATGGACTCGAGCTCTCGGGGAACTTTACTTAGACGTGCCACAGGCAGCCGCCGTGCTGATGAGGACGTGGATGAGCGCCCCCAGCCCCTGGAGTCCCGTCAACACGCTCGTCGAGATGATGAACCAGGGCACAATCGATCTCGGAGAACGGGGCGAGCTGACAGCGCGGTTGCTCCTGACGCTTGCGTACGACCGGGCGATGGCCAACGAGAACCCAGGCACACCGGCTGTCTGGATGTTCAGCAAGGGCTGCCGGTTCCTGGGGTTCATCGGCGCACTCTTCGGCCCCGAGAACGCCGCCTCGCTCGAGAAAAGCCCGCCCGACAACATCAGCGAAGGACTCAGAGAGCCGCTGTCCACCGCGTTCGAGCACTCTCTCGTGCGCTTCACCCATTTCGTGAAGCTCGGCGACAGGAGCGGTCTGAAGACGACGGCCCTCTGTGCCGCGTTCATCCGCGGGATGGCCTACATCGGCAGCGTCAACCAGGCGCGCGTCGACCTGATCATCCCCGTCCTCGTGGACTCGACCCTGGCAGTCCCCGTCTGTCCGGCCAACATGTCCGCGATTCTGATCCAAGTCAAGCGCCGGCTCGCGCCAGGGTCGGACAGCTCCTACGACTACACGGCCGAGGAATTGGGCCTGTTCAGCGACAGCGATGACGGCAACGAGCTTGTGTCGCAAGTCGACCGCCGCACTCGGCCGTACTGCACGCTCCTCATGGAGCTCGCGACGTACCAGCCCGTCAAAGACAGGCCGCCCGCCACCCCCACCAAGAAGCGCAAGACCGCGGAGCCCAAGGCGGCGGCCACGCCTTCGGGCCTGACCATCAAGCAGCCGGCCGAGCGAGAGTCGGCGCGCATCAAGGAGTTGAAGTTGAAGAAGGACCCGACGCAGCCGCACCCGCGCTACAAGATCAAGGCGTACGGCTGCTCGCACAGCGTATACGGCGTCATCGACCCCGACGACCACGGCCTCGCAGGCAAGACGAAGTACTCTCAGCTTCTCGGCACGCGCGACTTCACGGACGAACACCCGCGCAAGGAGCTGCTCCCCCTCGTGCGGGCTGTGAAGCCTACGTGGGTCAGCAACGAGGACACGAACTCGTACGAGTGGTTCGACGCCACGGTCAGCATCGAACCTGAAGACTTCGAGGACGAGTCGCAGGATCGGGTGCTCGCGCCTGGGTATGGTCAGGAGGAATAATGGTGTACGTTAGTCACAGTGTCGTGGAACCAGCGCCAGCGCCGGCGCCAAATAAACCGAGTCTTCGCCTGCAGCATGGCAATGGCCAGTGTCGATGCACGCCAGCTTTTTTGCGGACTGTGAGTTTCGAGCGACTGAACGCGAGACCGCCACTGCACGTCGGCAGACGCGTGTGGTTGCAATCACAGCTTGAGCTCACGAGGCAGGTGGGGGAAGTTGTGCTCAGAGTTCAAGGCTCCGTGTCGCCGGTATTGAATGGGCTGGACAACGGGATGCTTGGCAATGGTAGATGGTACGAACTCATCGGGCGATGCATAAAGTAGCGTATAAGTTGCATGTATGGCCGTAGCGAGGGGTAGAATACACGGGTACGCCAACGTCGAGTCAGCAGCCCTGCACAACGAAGATCTGCTATCGATACTATCAGCAGGGATGCCCGCCAGCGACGACTAGGTACATACCGTATCCAAGTAGAGCCCGCTGTGATGGAGCGCTCCGAGCGCACACACCCTACCTACACAGTGCATATCCGAACGTGAGATCCATTGGCTTGGACTCCAGCGGGTTGGCGACGCCGCGCGATGGCGCAACAGCGTCCGCGGTGGTGGCCGATAGACTTCCCAACATGCGAGGCTGGTGCAGGCAGCTTGGAGTTCACGCTTCAAGCTTCAAGCTCGAGTGAAGGTCAGAGTCACAGTGTCGCTGGGAACCGCCGGTTTCTGGTCGCCGCCTCTGGCCGGCACGACCACGTGGCACCTGTCACTCCTTCGCTCTGACGCTTCTCCCGGGCGTTCTTGATTCTGAAGCTTCTTCCTTCGAGCATGGTGACATGTGATACATCTCGGGTTTCTTGCACCACGCTGCGTGTCCAGGGACTGGTTCTGAGAGGAGACCCGAAAGCTACGCTCGCGGAGAACAGGGGAAACACTTTCAAGACGCCCGCCGCCCATCTTACGAGCAACCCACTACCCCCGTTCAAAGCTCCGTGTTGTAGTCCTCCGCGTGACTCCTTCAGCGATCTGGTCTCTCTGCCACAGGCTTCTCCGCTTGGCCCCCGCCGGTAGATCGTGCTTCTGTGTCTTTGAGCCGCCCCTGCTTGCCGGTTACCACTGTCTGCGAAGCGCGCGTCCATCGATTCCCGTCATTGCTTGTGCCATGCCCGCTCCCTCCGCCGACCGCAGGCGGTAGCACTACCGATCATCATTAAGAAGACTTTATGCGGTGCTTGTTCGGGAACTCATTGTCCTCATGCTGGAAGGCCAATCCATCGATGTAGGACGATTGGTCCAGCTCAAGGCCTGCGTCCCTTTTGTCCAGCCCCCTTGGTAATTGCCATGCCTAACGCGCCAGTTCCCGTTCGCAGAAACATCTGGGCCACGTGCAAAACTGCCCTTTCCTCTGTCACCGCAGGTCTAACATCGGACAGACGATGCGATTGCATATATTCCCGCGCGACTTCGAGACGTTCCGGCGCCTACCTGCTTTGCCATGGAGTCCGTGCATGTGCAACCCACCAGGGATGCTGGCGCAGGTCGTTCCATCCTGGGCGACCTTTCAGTCCGCCACATCGCACAGTCTGACCTGCCCGACGTCGACGCATCTAGTACCAGGCTCCGGCCTCGCGCCCTTGTGCTCTACGATGCTTATTCCCTGGCTCTCGTAGTCCGCCAGGCTCAGCTTGTCCGCTCTCTCGCAATCGTGGCAACTGTGAATACAACCTCGGACATGCGTCTCGTGCTGCACGGGCTGTGCATGCACGCTGATGTCAACGCGCTTCTCCTCGCTCGCATCCGCAGCTGCTGGTATGGCATCCTCAGAGGCCTTATCACTGGCACGTACGCGCCGGTCTATGCTTGCGGGAGTTTTGACGAGATGGTGCGTGCTTGCGCAGATCGAGCGCGCCAGTGGTACCGAAGTACCGTACTGACCAAGCTTCTCCCCCAGGTCGCTCTCCACCACGCGCGCACCCGAGTCCCTCCTGGACCCTCCGACGAGCGCACAATCGTCGATATCCTGCAGAGTCTTGCGCCCGCCTGCCTCCTGGACGATGCGACGCGAGGCGAGATAATCGCGCGCTTCCTCTGTGCGCACGTGTTACAGGACAGGTGCAGCGACGCGGGAACACAGATGATTGCTGCAGATGTTCGAGCTGACTCGGAGGCTGGCAGCTCCGGGAGCGTCAACCCGGCGGCGGGCAACACGCTCGTGGCGCAGCCGAATCAAGTCTTGCCGGACCTCATCATCCCACTGATCATTCGAACCCGGCCCAGACGTGCGCGGCGGTTGGCCCGGGGCCATACCACCAATAATTAGGCTCTGAATGGAGAGGTATCATGTTGTAGTCGCCAGTGTCAGCAAGCTTTGACATCAAATAATAAAACATGTAGCCGGTGAAGCGTTGTGCAATGAATGCAGAGCGGATCCGACCGACGGTGACGATCGCATCCCAGCGCCGTCTGTAGGGAGCAGGCCCGACGTCATCAGGAGGGGCGAGGTCGCCGGCGTCATAAGCCACGATCGTCTTCCCTCAGGATGAGGTGCTCGCGAGCGGCTGTGAGGCCAAATCAGGCCGGACTCGGAGCACACAGGTATCATATGCGTGCCCTCACAGTGTCAAATGCCGCGTTTCTCGCAGAACTGCTGGTCGGCAGCTTCTCTGGCCGGGGGACGTGATCATGGCAACCTATCATCGGGTGAATCAGGGACTCTATGGGAGACCTGAGAAAAACATGGGAAGACTCACTACATCGTGAAATAGCTCCTCGACCGACCAACTAACTGATTGCAGCCATAAGGACCCACATTCTCTGACGGGACAAAGATACTCGGCGTGACCATCGAAGTCGTCCATCGGGACGATCGTGCCCTTACAGTAAACGAGCTGCAGAAGATTCCAATAATCTGGTCTATAGTTCAGATGTTCCAGCAGCCAAGGTGAGGTCGACGCCGCTAGACGTGGTCCATCATCGGGTCTTACTTGCTGGAAAGAACAACTGTCATGACCCAAAATGGGGACAGCCCCCAAGGACACATAAAGCCAGCCATGTAAGATGACAGCCCTGAGATCTGACCCGCGAGCCTGGCTACACAGCGTTGACCAACGCGCGAATCAGCGCTTCAAGTTGCAAACGAGGCTTTTTGGGTCATCTACGTACGTCGGTCAGCGCATTGCTTACTTTGATATTCGACAGATAGCGCCTGCGGAAGTGGGTCGGGCGTCGTGGTAGCCATGACGGGCAAGCTCAGAAAGGCGGAGCTTGCGGATCCTTGCTGCCCGCATCGGAGCTAGTCGGAGTTGACGCGTGAGCAATACTCCGCTCTCCCCAAGCTAGCCTCCTCCCTGGGAGGCGGTAGTCGACGAGAAATCAACGATCAGGTGTTCTCCAGCCAAACCTTCCCCTTTAATCTTAGCAACACGCTGCGTACAACGGGGAGTAAGCTGGAAGCGTCGGAAGCTGCTCAAGGGGTGTGCATCGGCAAGATCCGATACAGCGACGGGGTGGGGGGTGGGGTCCGGCTCAGAGCTTGTTCAGATTTTTTTTCCTCCGTTCAAACATGCTGCGGGTTATAAAATTGTCACATCCACAGTAGGTAGCAAGCTGATTAATCCTAGGGAGACATTAACACCCTCTCTCAGTCATTTTTTCAGTGGCTTGGTCTGTAGGCCATCGGAGCAGATCCGGAAGCAATGATGGCATCGGGCGATCCGCTTTCGGATTTGTCTCCGGGGTATCCCTTGGGTGTCCTCTGACGCGACGACGACTCTCCTAGACACTCAGGAACGTTGAGACTACGAGATATCATTAAATGTGAGCCTCATAGACGTGCTACGGACCCCCGGAAGCATTTTAATTCATTGATTTGCCTCCGGGGTGGGAGGGGCGGTCCAGAAAATGCTTGTTCAGATTTTTTGGGTTGCTGTCCCAGATTTTTTTTCTGCACACCCCTTGAAGCTGCTGGAACTAAGTAAATAGCACGACATGAGCTGCGCGTCCATCCTGATTTACTCCCAATCACTTCAACTCATCCTTTAAAATTTTCTTTCTACGGATTGGGCTCGTGTACGCAGTCGTACTTCAAGCCGCGCTCCCTGTGCGGAGCGGGAGGCGTCTGGGCTAGCTATCTGTTGGCGATACCGCAGCCTAGAGATCCCCGCCGCATTGTATGGTTTATATTGCGCTCTGAGGGTGTCTGCGACTCTACTTCCGGCATCCTTCCCCATTTCTTCTCGTCGGGGACCAACACGTGTTGTCACTCGTCCTGCGCCGCTTCCATGCCAGTGTAACGTCCCTCATCTCGCCCCCGTCTAAATTGGAGCATTCTGGCTCATATCACGCTTGTTATCTTCCCTGATTTTGTTGTGCCACAGCATGAGGTTCTCTACGAGTTGCGCGCGACCGTGAACGAGTTCGGGGTGCATACTCCTTCTCGCAACACAGCGGAACGTGCCTTACATCCTCTCACGCATTATTTCCTCTCATCTGCACAGCGGAGCTCCGGGGCCCTGAGGTTCGCCCATGTCGCGCGCGAGAAGTTCGTATCTCGGCATCGGTGTCATCACGAGCCGCTACCATTCGTCATAACATCGCACCACAGTAAGTAAGTAGATTCAACTCAAGGGAAAGCATATTGTGCGGTGAGAGGTATTTCCTACGTGCAATCCGACGAGACGCGGCGGGTCACGACGGACTTCGTCCGGTGCGCCCTCAGGGGGCCGGTCTAGCAGAGACCTGGCTGATCGGACCTATAGTTTCCTGTGCATGTGCTACAAATGTGCCATGAATGCGCATTGTGCTGTACATACTGGCCACTGCCAGACCCTGGCCCCTGCTGTGTTCCCCGGACGGGCTATGCGAATAAGTCGATATGCGGCCAATGCGGATTCCTGACTCGGACTTCTCCCATGGACTAGATTGCCTAAGGGCTATGTGCGCCTGTAATAAAATCATAAAGTATACCCCGATTGAAGCGAAGTCACGGCTCGACAGCACTTGGGCCTTGGCACAAGACGACGTAAACATACGCAAACACGCTTTGGTTGACCTCAGGATCAAACTCCGCAGAGGACTCTTCCACCTCTTTTCCTTCTCCGCCCGAACATCACTCTGTCGGACGAAGCGCAGCGATGTCCACTATCTCCTCTGTGTTTTCGACAAATACGGGCCCCTTGGGCAGCACGCCTGAATTCAGAGTGGACGGAGCGACGGCGTCCGTGCAAGGCACGCCCACAGCGGGCGAAATTCATAGCGGCGAAGAGGACGATATTCTTGACTATGACGAACAAGCCGATTTAGAGTGCCAGGTCCGTGCCCTTCGAAGCTGCGGCCTCGTCAGACTCACGAGCGAGAAGCTATACATGCAAGACACCCTTGACCTCCTCGCGATGGTGCCAAAGTTCTTCATCAAGGCCTTCCTCGAGGAACTCGGCGTGCGCGTGCCTCAACCCGTACCCGGCATGAAAACGACCACGTTCGAGCTCGTTGACATGGCTCTGCACCACCTGCACGCGTTTATGCACGCCGGTGGAGACGTCGCGGGGGTGTACGCGTCGTTGCGCTCGCTCGTCGACGACATCGTTGCCGCCGGCCACATGGACGATCCTTGGGCCGACAATGCGGAGCCGCCCACGCTCCTTGTGAGTCATAGCGGTCTGGCACCTGCGCAGCCCTCTGACTCGCCTCTAGGACATTCACCGCGAGCTTGTCTCGTACGTCGACCAGTCCCTGGAGCACGAGATCCAGCTCCTCGTCGCGAAGCTGGACTGCAAATGTCTACCCGCCGCCAAAACCCTGCCGACCATTGACCCGGATGTCCTGACGGACGCACTGCTCGAGCATCTCCAGCACCGGCTCGAGGACGAGAAGGATCTGTCTACCGAGGCGGATGTCATTCGCAGTTTTCGCCGCCAGCTCATCGATGATAGCGACGAGGAGAGCGACAACGCCGACCCGGAGCCGATCGAACCCCTCCCGGTACAGAAACAGAGCAGCGTTCGGACGGCCACGAAGCAGCCGGTCAAACGCTTGACCAAGGAACAGAACCTGGTGAGTCGCGGTAGCTTACCCTCGCCACGACAATACTGAATCATAGTGCCGGTAGGCCCTCATCGCCCAGCTTCAGGCCGACTTACGCACTCTGCCCCGGGACATTATTGTTGACGTCTGCAACCGGCACCTCAAATGGATGCAGCCCGAGGACAAGACCCGCAAGCCCAGCAAGAACAAGAAGAACCTCATCGGCCAAATGGGCAAGCTACTCCGTGCGAAGGCGGACCATCGGACCGACGTCTCGCGCGCGGTGCGCCAGGTCGAGGACGCGGTGAACAAATGCTGCGAGCGGCGCCTCAAGCATACCCTCACCGGGACACTGCGCCCGCGGGGACGGTCACCGGTGGACTCCAAGAGGCTCAAGGCCATTGGTGTCGAGTTTTCACCAGACGGCGCTGCACTTGTGGCCGGAGATGCAGCCACCTTCGAAGATGAGGCCCGCGCTCTCCGGCTTGTTGTCAGGCGCAACGTCACTGCTGGTAGGCTTTCATAATCAAGCCCATTTGGAACAGGCTCATCCACGCGATTAGAGTAATCAGGCGCTCGGGGTTGACCTGAGACGCCCTTGTGCCAACATGCGCCGCTCATGTCCGAGAGCGTTCCGATTTCTACATATGTACTTTCTCTCAAAGTTATGCCGCCGCCGCCGGCCCCGCAGCGCGCCTCTCGGTAGGACATTACCAGCTCAGATTTTGTATGTATCTCAGAGGCATCTCCACCAAGTATACGCTGTTTCATGTCTCCATGCGGTGACTTTCGGTCGTCTGTTACAGCTCATCGTCGGTTTCGACTGCAGCACATGCGGTGAGAATAATTGGAAGCGTGCGTTGTCCACCTTTATTTGACCTTTGGGAAGTGTTGCAAAGGCACGACATTGAAGATAGTTGATACTCCGTCCATCCATTCGATATCGCATGAGATAATCTGCATTTCCGAAAGGCTGGTGGGTTGTGCCAGCATCGCGAGCGGCCGTCGTCGGAGTCGACACGTGCACGCGCGGCGATGTGACTCCGCTACTATGTACATGACCCCACCGACAATCAGGGGCTTTCCGGTCATGACCAGACTTCCTTTCTTGTCCCCCACAGTCGTGGGTCACGAGCATGTTCGCCCACCGCAAGCAGGCACGTTGCCTCGTAGCGTCATAAGTAAACGGCATGTGCCTCGCATGAGCCACGTTTTCTGCTTTCTCTCTTCTCCTCGCACACCTTTACGATACATCTATGGCGACTGAAGCCAGCACGCCCAAGGCATCGTCGAGCAGACAGTGAGCGCTCAGTGCATCCGGGCAACTGCTGGTCTGACGCAGGTCTCGAGCAGCATTTCACCCGGTCCATTTGCAAAGCCTCAATCGGTGGCGGCGGAGAGCAATGGCAGTCGCCCCAGCATGGGAAGGTCGATGTCGTCACGCGAGAAGCTCCTCGAAGAAATAGCTGCGGCTCTCGATGGACGCGGGACACCGCGGCCCACGCTGAGCCGAACGTCGTCCTCCGCTGTGCGGGAACGATTCCTTGCGGAGCTCGGCGGCGTGCCCGGGCCCTCTCGTTCTCCCCTGTCCGCGAGCACGAGGTTCATGGACAACCTGGATGAGATCCCCGGCAGCTCGTCGGCGTCGACTGAAGGCCCGCGAACGGCGCGACCGATGCCCAATCGCTCTGCATCTATGCCGACCCCCCAAAGCTTCAGACCCGGGAGCGGCCTCTCGCGAGACGGGCTTTTCGAGGAGATCGACAGGTTGCACGAGATTCTCGCGCGCGAGGAGTACCGTGAAGCGAGCGAGGCGTCCGCCGCGCAGCATCATCGCGACCGCGAGATGACGAAGCTGGTTCGTGACATGCGCGCGGACCTGGCCGCGGAGAGGCACCGCGCGGACACGGCGGAGAAGCGTGCGCGCGAGGCGATGAAGCACGTCACGCTGTACCGCGAGAAGGAGCAGGCGCTCGAGCTCAGCCGCGCGCAGATTGTCGAGAACCTCAAGGCATACCGCGACGAGCTCAAGGCCGCGCACGAGCAGCTGCGCATCGCACAGCAGGAGATCGACAAACTGGCGCGCGAGAAGCACGCCGCCGAGGAGGACGCCGCCAGCGCACGTGCGGATGCACGGCGCGCGACGAGCACGCTCGAGGCGGAACGTGCGCGCGAGGAGGGCCGCCGTGCTGGCATGGAGGCTGCGCGCGAAGAGTGGCAACGCGTGCTCTCCGCCCACGAGGAGGAAGAAGAGGAGGACTATGTCATGCCAGACATCCCGTCGCAGGCACCCGCGGTGCGCACAACGCGGCGCCCTGCACGGGGGGCGCAGACGCCAGGGCCGCGGCGGCGACAGCAGACAGTTGACCCGGAAGAAGACGAGTCCCTTCGCGCGCACGCGGCGCTGCTCGAGGCGCGACTGCGCGACGCCCAGCGCGAGCTTGCGGCGCAGCCTGGACAGGCAGCCAGGGTTAGTGCTTACACGGACCCGAGCCGCGAGGAGGAGGTACTGCAGCAGATGGCACGCAGGACGGAGGCGCGCATCAAGCTGCTCTTCCCGCCTGGTCCGCTCGGTATCACGTCGTGCGTGTGGCATCAGCGTCACCGCGAGCCGCCTCCGTTTGCCGCGGGCATGGCGCCGCAGGGCGTGCTGAACTGCGGTTGCTCCATGGAGGAAGGCCTGTTCGAAGAGGCGCTCATGCGGAACAGTGTTGGGTCGTTGGCGGGCGGTCAGGCGAACTTTGAGCCGGAGTTGAGGAGGCAGCTTCTTGCGTTGCTGAAGAAACGCTGGGACTATCAGGACGGAGACTTCGAGATAGACAGAGAGACGGGAGACTGGAGGACGAGCGAAGGCCCCGAGTTCTGGGAGCGTGCTGTGCGGTAGGTCTGCTTGGTGTGGGTTGCTGAGGGCCCGGTGGTCGCTGTTTGTCTTTGGTTGAAGCATACCGTAGTGATGCAGAATAGTCAGTCGATGATGCTGGTGTTTAGACCTGGACTCGGTGTCAGCACAGATCCTGAAGCACTGAGAAAATTGAGACGTCAAGCCATGGCGCGAAGCCGTGACCAGCTGCGATAGCCAGGCAATGTCATGGGCCAGTAGTTCTGCCCACATGGGATACCAAGCATTGCATGTCGAGCGGGCGAGCATAGCATTCAGACGAATTGCCATCCCACGTCCTGACTGCTGGGGAGTGATTATGCGGGAAATGAATCGCGGGTGAGGCACAATACAACCTGCACAACCAGGCAAGCGTTTGAGATGGAGCAGGTTTAGTATACGTTGTTTCCACACGGTGATAAGCTTTAGCGTTCGCGCCGTTCGGCCTCCATTGACGACCCGTGAACGAGACTGGATCCGAAAAGACCAGAGCAAATCGCGAGATGTCAGACTTGTTCTTTGCTGGACTGGACCATGCGAGGACGCGTGGATGGCGTGCTGGTGGGGAGGCCGGAGCCGGGCAGAGCAGGGTCGGGAGAAGAGATCTGTGTAACGGCAAGCACCGCTTGCTGCCTGACGTTTACCAACCAACAGTACTGCCAATCGTGTCAGCCCAGAAGACTGGAGTCTGACCCTACATACCGTATCTGTTCAGTATTCACGCGCAGAATCATGTATTATGGATACAAATCACAGCGAAGGATGGCGACACGGAATGAATTTAACGACAGTGGAGACTCCCAACACAACTCGATCCAAATGCAAGAAAACATGATGCAGAGGGGACAGCGTCACTCGTGCCGCTTGACGGTGACATCCAGAATGTACTTGATCTCGGCCGCGACCCACTTGACCAGCGAGTGGTCGTCGGAATAGAACTCATGGATGGGCAGGGGCTGGCGCGCGCCGTCCGTCGACGGGAGCTCGTTAGGGAAGTTGCGCGCTCGCAGGAGGCGGACGAAGCCGTCGCCGTCGGGCGGGCGCATGTCGACCTTCTCGAGCTCGATGCGGCGCAGCTCGGGCCAGATGGGCTCGTCGGCGCGTATCATGGCGTCGATGAACGCGTCCTCGAGCTCGCACTCGATGAACTTGACTGTCTGAAGGCGGCGTAGCGCGGCGAGGCTCTGCGCGGCGGGTTGGTCAAGGAGGCCGGTGAAGACGACGAGCGAGGTGACGCTCGCGCACGTCTGCGGGAGGAAGTGGCGCAGCGGTGTCACCATATGGCCAAAGAGACAGAGCTCGTTCAGCTTTGGGAACGCAAAGTCACGACCGTGGGTGACGAAGAGCGGCTCGACGGCGTTGTGCATCTCGAGCGTCTGCAGCGCGGGCAGGTTGACGGGCGCGGGTGGCGGCGTGTCAAGCTCGACGGGGCGGCAGCTGAGCAACAAGCTCTCGAGCGCAGGGCAGCGGCAGAGTATGTCCCATGCGCGCGCAGCGGGAAGGGTCGTTAGCCATATGTCGAGCATGGTGAGGGCTGGGAGGCCGGTCGTCGAGATGAGCGGGCAGTGCTCGAGATAAAGCGCCTGGAGGCGAGGGGCGACTGGCAGGTATCGCGGGTACGGCACTTTCCACGCCATTTCGCCGTCCTGTTGGCTGAGTATGCTGAGCTCCTCGAGGAGCGGCGTTGGAGCGCGGAAGACGTCGAGCCAAAAGAGCGGGACGCCGACGTGGACGCAATGCAGCTCGAAAGAGCGCCAGCGGTGGGCGTGGGCGCCGAGAAGGTCGAGTATGGTCTGATAGTGTGGATTAGTCAATACGTCGTCTGCTTTGGCCCAGTCGATGTGAATGTCTAGCGGAACGGCTCGGGAGCGTTCGAGCAATGTGCGGGCGCTTTGCACGCGGCGAGCCCACCTCGCCGCGAGCTGCGTCTTTGCAGCTATATTCCCCCCGCTAGGAGGGACGAAATGGCTGATTCCGATGTAACTCCAGATGGCGGGAGTGGCAAACGCAGCGTTCCGCCAGTGCCGACAGACTGCAGCGACGGTGTAGGCGCGAGCGGTTCGGTCCTTGTCGAGCTGGCGCTTCCCCAGGGCAGTCTCCATCCATTCGTCCATGGTGTAGACGCAGAGATGTTCGAAGATGGTGCCAAGCAGTTCGACGGGGAGCTCCATGAATGGCCGTGGTACCAGAGCGGCGCGTTTCCGGCGGACGGTCCCATAGAGTTCGTCGCGACGTGAGGCAATATCCCGAACCTCATTGTCTACCGCATCCAGCGCAGCCTGGCTTAGGGCGATGGCCCGCACAATTTCGTCTCGGGTGACCTGTAGTGCGCGCAACTGGCCGTCCAATTTATCAAGAATTTCCTCGTCAAGGCGAAGGCCGCTCCGGCGGATGTCGTCCTGGCTGGAATGGGTGACTGTGCTGCCTCCCCGACCAGTAGCCATGATGACGGCCATGCGACCGTGGCCGGTCTATGCCTCGGTGGCGCGTGGAAAGCAAAGAACGAGTGAGACGGCAACCGCCGAACTTGCCGCACGCTTTTGGCATGCTACGTCGCCATGGTAGGCATATCCCCATCCGGGCCGACCAGGCCCTGTCTCTCTACTTTCGTCTCACTCGCATTGTAGGATATGATGTATATGAGAATCACTCAGTGAGAAGGCCGAGATTTTAACTGTAATCTGGTACTCGGAGTCCCCGAGACTCATAACAAGCAGAGATCACGAGTAACTACTCGCCAACATATCACGTCCTTACAAGATTCAAGATTATTCGATATATTACATCAACTGAGAGAAATATGGCATGGCAGGACTTTCATAGATGCGGCATGTTGTGAAAGACCGTTGAGCGGCGCTCCCGTCGTGGCTACCTATTCGTATCGGATGAGATAATCCCTCGAGACTCAGATTATCTTAGCTAACGACTTACCGGGGTGGCACCTAATCGCTGTCTGCGTCAACATGTCCGCCGCCTTGCGAGACGGCGGTCCGAAGCGCGTGGGCAGTAGCAACAGCCCTGAACTTCTTGCTGCTGTGCCACGGGCGTCCTCGAGATATCAACTTCCTTTGAAGTGCGTTGCTGAGCCATTTCTCGACGTGCAGATCTACCGCGTGGTTACTGCGCATGAGAGCAAACGCAATCGCGCTTCCTGAAGCAGCCGCGCCGCGGAGCAAGTCGGCAACCACGTCGATGATATGGTCCTTCGTGAGGGGAAACGCTTTTTCACCGAGAATTTGAAGCAGCTGTACGTTCTTGTCTGCGAGCACGTCGATAACGATGTGCTCGGGGAGATCGCGCAGCTTCAGCACAAGTTCCTCGATCCGTACCTATGCCGTGATCAGAAGTACCTCCCGATGGAAGGGAAATTAAGCCCACCAAAGTCTCGCCTGTAGTGAGGATCCTGGGCAGCCCCGGGGGAGCCGTCGGAGGCGGAGCTGGGAGCGCACCGAGCCTTTGCGTGTCCTTGGGGGGCTCAATCCGAGTTGTGTCGGTCTGCTCATCGCTTTCCTCCTCAAGATCGCGGTAAATGCGACGCAAGACGGTCGCCTCAGCCGAAAGATCCTTCTGGTCGTTCGCTCGGTGCTGGAGATGGCAGATGAGCTCCTCCCTAAGCTCGCGCTCGGACATCGGCTGAGTCTTCGCATCCAGAAGACAGATGCAGCAGATTTTTAGCACAGCGAGCTGAAGGTCTTGTTTTTTGAAGTTCTGGACGTAAAGGGCAAGCTCGTGATACACATCCTGCGGCGCGTCAGAAGGCCGAGGCGGCGTAGGAGCGAATGTATCTGGCTTACGACGACGCCCGGCTGCTCATCGTCTGCAGATGCCCAAGGATCGGGCATGAACCCATTGTCGACAAGGTCTTCTATGTAGGAACACACTGTGATCTCGTAGCTGACGAGGTCGCCGTCCCTATGTAGTTCCTCGTGCAGGTGCTGGTTACCCGCACACACAAGTGCGAACTTCGACATGCCGGAGCCCGCGTCCGGGGAAGGTACTTGAACACCCAGTGCCACAAGAAGTTCCCAGAGCAGTCTCTTGGGTATCTTCTCGAGCAGGTCGACGACTGCCTGGACACGAAGCTTCAAAGCCCTGAGTTCAGCAACCAGGCGAGTGATGAATAGTGCGTACCTGTGCCTCCAAGTCGGCTTGGTCTTCCTCATCTGAATTCATGTCATCCTTCCCGCCACAGTAACCACCAGTGACGCCAGTGCTTTGGCCAGACTCCGCTGCCTTGTAGTCCGACTCGAGAGCCGGATTGCTGGGATCCGCGAGAGGACGCGTGGACATCGAAAGGGTGTTTCGGCGCAATGAAAGGTGAGTCGTGGCTCAAGGTAGGAGCAAGACAAGAGTTGCGAAAGTTCTCGGCGGAGTCCGAACCACCACAGAATACAAACAGGGCGTGGCTTGGCGTGGTGGTTCTTTATGCTTACGTAAATCATCCGAAGTTTCTCCTGCGAGCATTGAGCAAAAGCAGCGCAGCTGCATTAACTTGAGGGCAAACCAGGGGCAAACCGCTCTACATCATTCTGAGCGATTCTGAAAGTATCTAACTGCAGGCCTGCTGCAGGCCTCGTATACTCATGGAGAACAACAGCCAACCCTGAGTCAACTGGCGGGACGTGTCTGACGTGGTCTGGCGCGTTGCACCGGTGCAAGTCCATTTGTATTCGCGGGGATGCTACGCTAGCGTCCATGAACTATGGCGAGAGGCGTACACATACGGGATTAACTAAAGTCCGGATACTGTATGGCTACGGGAAAGCGAGCGTGGGGGGGGGGGGGGGGGGGGTTCAGTGTTCAGTGGAAGTCCTTGTAGTACGCGGGGATGGGCTGCAGCGCCTCGAGTCCCCTGCTCTCAGTTAGCAGACTGGCAAACGGGAGGAAGCTAGCCACTTACTCCATCATGATGAAGCTCATTCCTCCCGCTAGGTGCGGATCTTCACGGACGTGAGCATACGAGAGGTCTGTGGGACGCGCGCCAACGTACCAATGTGACAGTGCATGATCGTCACCATCGGGTTGACCGACTGGAAGCGGAGCGCCGCCCAGTTTGTGTTCTCGCGCGTGGGAGGCGTGTTGAAGTCGTCTGCAACGCGGCTCAGCTGTGTATCTCCCGCTCGCTCGCGACACACCTCTCAGCGGCGGATTTATCAGGTTGAGACCGGTGACGTTGCGCTTCCACGCTTCCCAGACGGTAGCCGCGGGGAACGGGCCCGTCCCCGTGCCGAGGAAGAATGCCTTCGTATTGTGCTTGTGGATCGGGTGCGCGGGGTGAGCCGCGGGCCCGAGTACCTTCGTCTGGACACCTGTCGTCAGCGAAAAAGAAGGGAGATGGAAGTCGGAGCACCCCAACCTCGAGGATGATATCAACGATGCTGCCGTTCTTGAAGGACGTGTACAGCGCCGGGTCCAGCTTGGAGATCGCCTGAGGCTCAAGCAGGAGCGGCGTGAATTGGTCTGGGAGCGCCTGTCGTAGTGGAGCTGATGAGCGGCGAGACAAAGATGTCCCATATGTTGCTCACCGGAAGAGGGACGCCGTTCATTGTCCAGGTGAGCGCGTCAGATCTCTGAAGCGCTATAGGACGACAATTAGGTTGGGAACTACAAGAGAGCCCTGTCGACGAACAGATGCGGATGGTAACATCGGCAGGGCCGCTGGGCGGTGCTTCAGGCGGGAAGGGACGGATCGTCATCGGGTCGAAGAGCACGGCGTTCGAGTCCTTGATCACGTTGCCTCCGTAGTCAATGAAGGCTGAGAATTTGAGTCAGTCTTCATATCCCCATAACGGAGTTGCTTCTCACGTTGTTTCGCCGCAGGAGCGCTCGTAACACCACCAATCGAAATTTCCAGGAGGGCTTTCTGGTAAGAAAGAACCTGCAAGCGATCTCAGCAGGGGCTCCGCGGTCGCAGGATGTCAATCTCACAGCGTATCCGGACAGAAGCTGGGGCAGCGCCTTCGACGCGGCGCGGATCGTGTAATCATCCGCCTTCTGGTCCAATGGCACGAGGATCTGGAACCGCTCGCCAACGGGGACGGTGATGACCTAGATGCTGTGAGAATCGTGAGCCGCCCGCAGATGGCGCACTCACGTTGACCTTGACCGGCGAGATGTAGGCGCCATCTGCAGTGAACACCCAGAAGGAGTGGCTGTCGATCGAAACTGCGACGAGGATGAGTCTGGATGAATAGAGGAATACGGCAGGCTGTGTACCTCGCAACTCCCATGTTGTGCCACTGTTGACGATGTTGAAGGCGGCGAACTTGTCGGACGCCGAGACCTTGAAGACTTCGAGCGGTGTCTTGGTCGGGACGCAGTTGTACCAGAGGTCGGGATCCACGTCGGAGGCGTTGCCTGCGAGCAAGGTCAGACCACCGGTCATTGTCAAGCCGGATAGTGAGGACTCACCGCCGAAGGGCTGAAGATTCTTGTTGTCTGGGTACGCACATCCGCGTTTGGTGACTTTGCCAACCGCCGGAGGAATCAACGGCGCGATCTCGTCGAGGTCAGGGCAAACAACTTGTCTACGACCGCACAATATCAGTCACGAGCGTTCCCGGTTTGGCAGGGACGAGCTCACCCCTTGCCGTTGATTAGGATGTCGTCGAGACACAGATGCTCGATGCCGGTACGCTTCCACTCGTCGAGAACGTACATTCCTGGCTTGTGCACGTTGTCGTACACGCTGAAGAAGTGGGGGTTCAGTTCCGCGCGGAGCGCCTTCTCCTCGTCGGCGCGAGACAGGCCCAAGGTTGTGAGAGACGAAACAGTGTGCGAGTCAGGCTTGAGGAAGACAGGCCCGAACAACCCGTCGACCATTTGCATGTGCTAGCCGCATGTGAGGGAATAGGGAGCGAATACGACGGGTGAACGCACATGATGCGAATGGTACCAGTACGCCCCTGAGACAAGGTTAGATAAGGGCGTGCGTCAAATATGTATTCTATACCCGTCTGAGTGACCTTGAAGTTGTACGTGAACGACTTGGTGGGCCGGATGGGGAGCCTGGGAGATGCTCGACGACGCTCGCGGAACATCGAACGCAGCGACATACTGTGTGAGTCCGGGAACGCCATCAGACCTGCGTGAATGTCAGGTTCTGCTGCATTGAAGGAGAGGGTGTGACTCGGGACGCACCAGGGTGTCAAGAACTGCTCTATGCTGCACACATGTGAGGTTCATATCGTTCGACGACGTTACAAACGCAAGCATACCCATGCCAGCTGCCGAGATATGTCAGTTACCATGTGCATGCAGCCGCGAACGCGCGTGAAACGCACTGGATCGTAATGTTGTCAGAGGCAAGATTCAGGACGCGAACGTTCACGGTGTCGCCCTTCGTCGCGACGACGGCAGGACCGGGCGACTGGCCGTTGATGAGCCACGAGCGTTTCGACTGGCCGTCCTTCTTGACGGTGCCCTGCGTAATGACGAGGTCGTACTCGACGAGTGCTGCGCGGGATACGGTGGCCGCAAGGAGCGCGCCCGCGAGGAGGCGCACACTCATGCGCATTAGTGTAGGTGGAAGAGGGGTAAGGAGCGAGAGGGGAGGCGCGAAGCCGATGGCTGGGCACGCGCAGAACGCCTGCCTTTATGTACGCGCGCCGGGGAATGATGGAAGCGCGTTTAGCGAAGCATCTTGCATCCCGAGTGGCGCCGGCCGCTTGCAGCGTGGCTAGGTCTGCTGTCTGGACAGTCGTTGGAAGAGTTGCGGCGTTGTTGCACGTCGCTGTCAGGGTGTCAGGTTTTTGAACGTCAAACGTAGCACACCAGTCCGCGGCGTGTATTGATCAGTGACTCGTGGCAGCCAATTGGAGCGCAAAGCGGAGACCGACGGAATGAGGTATTTATGCTGACGCGCGAAAGCTGGCCTGGTCCTTCACTAAGCGAAGACTTGACGCGAATGCGATGAGCATGGCCGCGACCAGCGGCGGCTGGCCCGGGGCGAGGCGCAGTTTCGGCCAGAACTTTTTCGGATGACGTTCGTGCATCCCGGATCGACAGAAGCCTGGCGATCCTGGTTCTAAAACGCGTGGCAGTGTGCAGAAGGCTGTGTTGCATCACCAGAGCATCCAGGCAGGTATGAAGCCGGAGCACTAGTGAGAGTTCTGAGCTCAGTCTTGCGTAGAACGGACGTGGTGACACGGAGACCACTGAGTTCAAGTTCTCGCAGCACGCAAATTACGCTTAATGCACGTCATATTACTGATCATACATAGGTTACAATACAACACTTACGAAACGCGCAGTCTCTGCAAGTAACAGGAGAAGCGAGAAGGCATTGGGGTGGCCTCAATCCGAGGTGAGGTCGATTACTTCACCTTTCTTGAAGGGACTCGGACGAGCCGGGCTCTCGGATTTGACGTTCACCTCAGGAACGTCCTCGTCCGACTCGAGTTGTCGTAAACGTTTCTGTAGACGGGGTAAGATGCGAGGAAGAAAGAAGGTGCAGACATACCCTTAGTGCTTCTATTTCGGCTTTTTTCGCTGCGTCACCGCGTTTTCGCTTTGTCGGTGGTGATGCTTCTACCACTTGTATTTCCGTACCACTGGGACTACTCCTGTGGGACAGGGGTATGATGCCTTGAGCTTGAAGGAACTCTGGATTTGTGAATTCGGGGGCCATCGCGCGCCTGCATCAAGTCCGAACAACTTACCCCGCGAGCGATACCGGAACTCGAACTCAACCCACGGAAGCCTATCGTTCGGATCGTATGGGCGCTTCTTGGTCCTAGTAAATGATGTGGCGGCCGTTCGTTCCGGTCCCAAGCTGCGTCGGTCAGACCCAGAGAAGCCCGAAAGTTGTGATCACATACGCCACGCTCTGACCTCCTAGTTTCTTGTCCTTCTCGTGAACGGTTATTTCGGAGAGATGGGAGGGGTCGAATATGCGCGCGTGGTTCGTGACTGAGCGACCAACGACGACAATACGGTGAACGACGATCCGGATCGTGCCCAGGGCGGCCGTTGCCTGCCCCGGCGGTACCAGGTCTTCGTCATCTGAAGGGATGCATAAGTCGGCGGTAAAATGGGATATCACTACGATACCTGTTGTTTTGATACTGGAGAATTGAAAAGGCCGTGTTGTGGTCGGACCGGTGCGCAAGGTGCCCCTCGTAAGGACCTGCCCCGGCCTTTGTGTCGTGTTGGAGCCACCCAAAACACCATCGAGGTATACGCGGATAGTGGCATCAGATTTGCGTGCTATGTCCCTGACGTGGACGGCGAATGTCTGGCATTTGTGAGCAAGCTTGCATGAATTGTCGTGGTCGCTCACTTGGCCCGGCTCGCTGACGATCCAGGCTGCAACCTTGCGGCCTTCGACCGATACTGCGTATACATCCATTCTTTGCCCCGCAGAAATCCATGCTTCGAAGTCCCGATGCTGCATCATCCGATGTTGCGAGTGGGGGGGCGGCAGCGCCAAACAACGGGTAAACAGGGGCCGTTCTTGCGCGACACTGTTGCGCAACACTTTGTATGTACTCGACGTCCCGGTCAGGATAGGCTGAGACAGATTGCGCCAGGGAGCGCCCTTTCGTGCAACGGACACATAATAGCGAATGCAAGTTTATTACTCTAGCTATGTACATGAAAAGCTATTCCGTAATGCGGTAAGATGAAGGCGAAAGCGATGGGAATGGAACCAGTGGGACGTGTGCAGTGGCAGGGGAAGAGGGTGGAAAATAGGAAGGGTCGAGACAGGCGTACCGTGTGATCGTGCGTCAAATGGGAAACGTGCAATGGGTGATTAACCTGATCTAACGGAGGCATAAGCAACTCGTGAGGTGTATCTGATGCAGCAAGTCAGCTAGCGGGTGCGCTGCCGTAGTAACGCGCAATGCAACGTCGCGGAACGTCGTGTGCGCTGACAAATCTGACATATATGCGGGAGAGGCAAGTACCTCGTCTCGTCTCGGCGAGACGAGACGAGGTACTGCCCGAGACGGTCTCCGGCAGTCGGTGCAACGGCAGCACGCACCATGGGTCGAGCCAGTCATCGTCTGTTGGCGCTCGAAGGACTCAGACGACGCGAATACGGACCCTGATATCACATCAGTGCCCTGTCGTGCGACCGAACCACCTACAGATCGGTGTTAACGTCTGACCCAGAGTCGAAACATGCTAGGCGTACCCTTACGTCCTGGGAGTCGACTTTGACCCATATTATGAGGCACAACAATTTCCTGAACGCGTGGCCGGGTCGGCAAAAATCTGGGGTGGTGACTCACCGGCTTACAGGCTCTTTGTGTTCGTCGAGCCTGACGGCAATGGACCGGAGCACAGGTCGGTTGGGCTCACAAAGGCCGGGTCTGGGACATGCCTCATTGAGAGAGCTCTCCTGGGCCAGCTCTAGGTACCCTGAGCACGGCGCCGGCCCAGTGAGGCCGACCAGTCGTATGGGCGGTCGCTCGGAAACTATAAGTAGAGGCTAGCGCAACCAGCTTTATGCCGCAGGTAGCGCATCAGGGCAGCGTGGGGCTGCAGAAGCTCGTGGTGGTAAGAGGAAGAGAAGCATCGCGCTTTCCAAGTCCGATCCGAATACACTTGTCCCACTCGCGTCCGAACCCACCCTAAAGTCATTTCTGTTCAGGAATGAAAGTTTGTTTCTACGACGGCAGAACACTGCGGTAGCAGTGGAACTAAATGTGTCATAGATACAACATGAATCAACCCAGAAGCAACTTGTCCTCGCCGCCGCAATTCTTCATACGTGGCTGCCGAGTGAGGATACAGGTGCGACGTTTTAAGTGCCGCATAATCCGAGTTCAAGACACATTTCGCCTCTTTTCCGGGACATCCAGCCGAGTCAGCTGCTACGTTACACCCTTATCAATCGAGATCGGCTATCCGAAGTTCCATGAAACGCGAAGCGAAGGTCGTGACAGGTTGAGGTGGTTTGGGAGCAGCCGCGACGTCCGCCCGGCGTCGTTGTGCCGCCGCTCTTTTCTTCGCGTTCTCCGCCTTGCGTCTTGCCTCCTCGCGCAGGATCTCCTCCTCGTCGTCCGAGTCCTCTTCCTCCTCCTCGGAGTCCCAGTCGTCATCAGGGGGCGCCGAGTCGAGGATGTCGCCAATGAAACCGCTGAGGATGTTCGGCAGGCCGTGTCGCGAGGTCGGGCAGCCAAACTGCGCGGCACCCATGTGCTGCCAGTTGAGCGCGTGCTCGAGCTCGCGCGAGTCCTCGGACCGCGTCCAGAGGTTCGGCCGGACGAGGAGGTTGCGGCTAAACTTCTGCTCGCCGAACATGAATGTCCCCTCGATGAACTGCCACAGGCCGGGATTCCGTTGGACCCTGCCCCGGCGTCGTCAGCGGGCACGCCAAACCCGCGCTGCGAAAAACGTACATTCCCAGCATCTCTTGGTTTTGCCCGGTGATGTTTTCCGCGTTAGGCTCGTCGGCGGAGACTTGCTCCTGGAACTTGTAGGTGAAGATGTTCTTCAGCGAACACTTGCCCGCGGGCCACTCCGGGTCCGTGTAGTCGATGCAGATGATATGGTGCTCAGCTGGCGTCTTCGGATGGTCACGCTTCGCCAGCGCGCGCAGATGTTCCAAGTGCACGTTGGCATCGGCGCCGAAGAGTGCGCGGAGGAACTGTGCGTCCGTCTCGAGGAACAGTGGAACGTTCCGTGGGTCTGTGCATCGTCAATAAGAAGAGCAGCCGGGACGGGTGCGCGTACCTTGTCTGTGCACGTTCATCTGGTTTTTCAGCTTGCACATCCGCTTGTGAGAGGGCCAGGCCGCCGCTTGACACTGTATATGAGGGTCAATAGGGCGTGAAGATGGTTGATCGGTGGAGTGAACATGCCTCTTTCGAACAGTAGTAAACATATTGACAACCAGCGCAGCGCTTGAGCTCGGATTTCTTTCCCCACTTCCCGCACTGTCGGAGCACGTGAGTAGGACACTAGGCGTTGCACGGTGAACTGGGCAACGTACGGCGATGCTCTCACAGCTCACGTTCCCTTGTTTCTTGAAGTCCTTTGGAAGCTCTGCGACCTTCGCGCGAAGGTCGACTAGCGATGCGATGGACTTCCAGTCGTCGGCGATGAAGCTGCGCTCGACGCGTTCGCGGACCAAGTCGGGGCTGACGTCGGCGAGTTCTCGCTGCGTGACCTTGACCACGGACTTGTACACGAGGTGCAAAGGGAGCGTTTCGTGGACGATGTGCCGGAGGCAGGCGCGCAGATGCTCCGATCCAGGGTCCTTGCCCATGAGGTGGAGGGACAGGCAGACGGACGCGATACCATGCAGCAGACCCGCATCTAATGCCTGGCAGACCCAGCGGAAGCTCTCGTCGCGCATGAGCGCATAGCGGATAAACGAGATGGAGCCGTTGACGCAGTCGACCAGCTGATAGTTAGAGCCGACTTCGTCGATTGTCCTCGACACGAGGACCAGCGCGCGCGCGACCGTCCACGTCGCGTTTTCACGAAGAAGCGCGAACGTGAGAGCGTGGCCGGGTAGGCGCGAGAGGATGAACACGACGTATAGATGGCAGGAAAGCTCCATCGCGCGCAGTGGTTCGTGCAAGTCTTCCGGAGTCCCGGGGACCATCGTGCGTTTCAGCCGCTTGAGAGCGAGACGAGCGCACGGAAACGGATCGTCTCCGCCCCCATCCACGATGCGAGCGACGGTGTCAAGCTTGTCGATGGTCTCTAGGGTTGGTCCACCTTCTAGGAGGAGACTGCGCAAAATCCTGGCGCAGCTGAATTCGACATACTCGGCCAGTCCCTCCTTAGATTTGACGGTATGCCGGTACGCCCAGAGATGGCCAGCAACAGCGACGATGCCATCCGTCTTCTGGATGAGATCGCTCATCGTCGGATTTGAGAACAGAGCATTAAGCAGTTGCGACACCGTTTCGACCGCCTCCAGAGTATCGTCGGACGAGCGCTTCCCGATGATGCGCTGGGCACAGAAGTACTCGGTCCATTTAAAGATGCCCGGCCATCCAGCGACATACTGCGCCAGCAAGTCGGGGTTGGACGCAAGAACCTTTGTAAAGCGTTCGTGGCCGAGAGCAGGAAAACAGGCCCAGGCACGCTCCGAGATGTCGTCCTCCCTCGGCGGGTTCGCCGGGAGGCGCGGTACTCTTTCCGCGGAGGTATGGTGCAAGAAAACGCGCAGAAGACCCTCGATCGGTATGGGGCCATCGACGGGACTGTGCATGAAGGTATACCCAATACCGTACAGGGCCTTGGAGCTGCCATTCTCGCATAGACTCCTGACTATCTGCGAATCGGGGGCCGCCTCTAAGTGGCTGCTGAGACAGATCATTGAGGACGACGTACCATATCTGATTCGTTTCTTAGAGTTTCCTCGAGTATGTCCACCCTACGGGAGGCCTCTTCACTGAGAGGGCCTCCTCGTAGACGCTCCAACATGTGTGCTCTTACGTCTGGTGCGCCGATAATAGGCATTTTCGCGATCGGCTCTGGCGACGGGAAATGCGGATAGGGTGTATAGCCAGAATATGTCAAGAGCGGCGCAGATGAAGCCACTCGTCGATGCGAATCTCGTTCGCCGCCGGATTGGCGCGCGATGTCGGGATGGGAATTGCGGTACAAGCGCGGCACGGGCGCTCAAAATTGTTAGCCGGGCATCACCGTTATCGCCGGCCCGGAAAGCCTCCAGGACCTGACATCTGCTGTGAAACCTGAATAGGGGACAGAGGTCGCAGAGGGGTGGAGATTTGGTCAATCTCAGTTCATGAGGTCACAACATGTTTATACATGAAAGTTTCTACGCCGATATCGCGGAAACGTCGGATTCGACATGTGGCCCGCGCATTTCTCCTGAGAACCCGAGCACAGTCGGTCGTGTGAATACCAGCAATAACACATCCACTACACCACCCGAATTATTGAGTGTGATGAAGAAAAAAAAGAGCTCCGTGTTCAGCCCTCCGGTGTCCTGAAAATGTCCGAGCCAACGCAGCAGGATGTGCGGGATGTGAACTATCATGTACGCGACTGGGTAGCTGCAATGGATAGGTCATCCAGTTAGTCACAATCAGTTCTTTCGGATACTCACAAGAGTAATCTTCTGCTGATGCGCTGACTGCTGGAGATGACGCCCAAATGCTGCTCGAGAGACTCGCGCCTGAGCCGGAATCGCGGAACGTTTGCGCGCGTCAGGTAGAGGTTGCCGCGCATGTACAGAAACAGTAGCAGATAGACCGCGGTTGAGAGTCCTAACATGATCCATATCCAGAGGAATATCACTGGAATCCTCAACTCTGCGTAGTGCCGGGATAGCCAACACCAGTATGGTATCGGGGAGTAGATGGGCTTGTCGGGTTGTTGAAGCGTCCTGACTACGACGAGGAGAGTCGCCTGATAGATCCACATACAAGCGACCGTTATTGCTGGCATTCTGAGGTGACGAGGAGGCGTCCGGTGCAGAAAGATGATGAGGAATGTATGGACAGCGATGACCTGCGTACCCTAGGTAAGTCATCAAAGACCGTGAATAGGATCTCGTTGTGCGTACGGTAATAAGCATTGAGCAGATAGGATCTCCGAAGGAGATGAGAACGCCTGTTCATAAATTGTACGGCGCGCGAGATGCAATGACGAACTAGCATACCTTGCATATCACAGATAATCCCACACTTGACCTGCCCGCGTAGTACCCAGTGCAGAGATAGCGTGTTCCTAATGCTCTGGATGAAATCTGAGAGGAGGAGGGAGAACTCCGTGGCGATCTCAGCGAGCGAAGCGACTGTAATGCTTGCAGTTTACCATGTAGACGTCCAGGTGCGTAGATATGATACGCTTGCGCAGGTGCAAAGGCAATTGTGCGTTCCTCACGGCATTGCGCTACTTCATGTCAGTTTTGAGAGATCGTCCCAAAGCCTATGTTGACCCCTAGAGCAATGAACATTCCCAGTGCGGCGACCATTGAACCCAGGCTTGCCATGACGGCGAACTACAGAGAAGGGAACGCGGTGAGAATCGGCTCATTCAACAGCTTACGGCTTACTAGAAGTCCGATACGCTCGTTGGTAGCAAGGTTCCTGGGGGTGCAGACGTTTTCCATGGGTAGGGAACCGTCATCCAACAATGTGCCACCGTATGTCGGGATGGTGACTTTTATGGGGTCGGGACCTCCAGGCAGTGCCATCTTGTTAGGTCTAAGACGGGGAAAGCTACACGGGCCCTACGATATCAGCTGTCTCGCGGGAGAGGGTAGCTACCATAATGGGCAAAGCGAGGCGCCAATGATATGCTGGTTTGTCTGATCGCAATGCCAAGAGGCAGCTGAGGCACCTTCAAAGCAATGTTATGAGCCCGCTCGGTCTTAAGTGGAGCCAGATGGCATTTTGGCGACCTATCTAAGTAGCCAGTAGATGATTCAATGTCGGACTTTCCGAGCAGGGAAACAAGACCTCTGTCAACCGTTCGGGGTGCCGAACGCGACCGTAAGGGCCAGGACACCGGCGAGGTGAGACAGAAACATAAGCAATCCCCCCAGTGTTTATGAGTGTACTGTTACACAGACATGGCTTCGTTGTTCCGCTGGCGGCACCCCGAGGGTTAAGACTATCTGGGACAAGACGAGAGCCCAGATGCAGCCAGATATGTGAAAGTCGGCAACAGTGGCATAAAGCGAGCCAGGTACCGCAGACACAGGTAGCGCGCGACCAAAGACAGGCCCGCATTCAGTGGGCAAGCAGAGGCGATATACGGCGAACGACTTGGGGGCACGGAGCGACGAGCTACGGCCTTGTGTAGATCATAGCACGTGCAAGAACCCCACAAATAAACATGAGCCTGCGGGCGCGCGCTATACAGGCTTCGCCGCAGTACGTCGACTGAGACTCCGGGAGCTCACAAAGATCGGTGGACCCATACGTTCGAACGAGATCGCCTGGTGCAAAGACTTCTTTGCCCAGCCGCATATCATGTGGATAAGGGCTTCGTATACCACCCAGCGTGACGGCGATGGATGGTGAGTGCAGCAAGACCGAATTCGAAGAGATCAAGCGAATTGAAACTCCGGCATTGTTCTCGACTCCAACCTCCTATAGAGCGGAGAATACGGAGGTAATAGACTAGGACACGTCACCAATTACTGGTTTATATCTTGGGCCAGACCGTTTGATACGGTCCTAAGGTGGACTATGAGCGAAGGTGAAGCTGTGCCATACACCCCCTTCTTCGCGCTGAGACGGCACCGGCTAGGCGCCTCCATGAACACGGAGCTAGCGCAATGAGGGAGAAGAGTGTTGGTGGCTTGGAAGAGGACGCAGACCCGCGTTTGTGGCGAGTTGAGATGATGGCGTGCGGCGCGGAGCCATGCACGCGTGTGCGACCGGGAGAGGCGGCCCGGGAGGAAGCAGAACTCATCGAGGAGTATCTGATAAGCAACGTGAGCAACCAGCGGCGCGAAAACGAAGCTAACGGAAGCACGTACCTGCTCGGCCTGAATATACCAGAGCTCCTCCGGTATCAACAGCATAGCCAGATCCCAATGTATGCCTATGACCTCAGGGCCAAGGTCGTCGACAGAGCAAGTCTTTTTCTCGAGGTCACAAATGGCAGCGAAAGCCCAGATAGCCATAGATGAGTTCCGATACTCCTTGGAGGCCGGGCTGTTGAAGGGCACCCACCAGCCCATGACCTTGACCGAGACGAGGCGGACGAGCTGAATGAGGAGTGCAGTGTACTGGGCCTCGCGCTGCCACTCCTCTGGGGATCGGAAATGAGACGACTCAGGAACCCAGGCGGTCAGAGGGACCTGACGCGGGCACGAGAGGGAAGGGCGGGGCGGGGATGGCACGCGGTCGACGCGGCCGGGGACGCCGTGCGGCTCTGCGCTGGACGTCGCGAAGCTGGCCGGGCGCGGGAGTGTGTGCAGCGGCGGGCCCGTCTGCCATTCCCCATAGCGGCCGACAGGCCCTCACCGGACCGTAGGCACTGCCCGTCGGGCTTAGCGGCTGAGTAGCGTTGGACATGTCCAAGTGGCCCCCGCGCACAAGCCCAAGGACACGGCCCATTGCAGCCGGTACGCCCAGTCGCAATTGCTGGTGTCGAGACTATCGCGTCGGCGGGAAAGTGGGGATAAGCGCGGCTGGGGAGAAAGACGACATAAACGCACTCGGTGAGGAGCGGTCGGATGGCAAGGGACGAGCCCTGCCGGGTGGATAATAGGGGTGAACTGGCCCTGGGGAGTGCCTGACGCACTGTACGCCGATTGCGTGAGTATTCGGGCGCCCCCCACCCGAAGCGGCGTGACTTACAAGAGTGGAAAGGGCTCATGCGTATTGGTCGGCGTGGGATGCATATAGCGGCGTGAAGCGCGAGGCGGCGTCGTGAGGGTGGAATCATTGGCAACGTCTCCCTTCAGCTGGATCGTTCCCTTTATAAGCCGCTGTTAGACCTTTCACAGCGGAGGGAAGCGCGCGCGAGCCAGTGTGCCCATTGTGCTTGCATTCTCCGAGTCGAAGGGCGGCGGCACCCGGCTGTGTTGCATTGTGACGACTGTCCCGGGAGTCTGTCGCATTGTCACACAGAAGCGCAAGCCATTTGATATGAGAAGGAGGGACGAGAGAGAAGTCAGGGCGAGCCGATGCAGTTCAAATTGAGGCCTTCTCGTTCCATGGGGGCGCAAACACGCGATCGTTCGCCTTGTACACTGCCCCTGGGAGACCGAAGTATAACCGACACCGCGTTTATATTGTTTGAACGAGCCGCTTGGCCCCCAGGAATGCGCGCATTGTGCCGCAGGCGCGCGCTTCCGTGCAAGCTGAGAATAGCCGGTTTCGAACGGACCAGCTTCGCCGTTCGGGCGCCTTGAGACACGTCGGAAGACCGCAGGAGGTCATAGCCGCAGGAAGGCGCGCCTAGAGCACAAGATAGTCCAAATAACTTCGGGACAGCAGATGCGACGTGCGCGGCGAGGCAGGAGGTCATTGCATGGCGCGCCGGGCAAGTACGCCCTACCCATGACCCAAGGTGCACAAGAGACGGCATACACGCTCGTCTTCAAGACAAAGCGGGTCCTCGCGAGCACAAAGAGTTCGTGTATTCAATGCTGCTTCGAATCCGGGGCCTGTGCTGGTCTGCGCTCGTTGACGCGTGAGCGGCACTAGCAATTTTGATGAAGCAGGATTCAGACAAGGCGACCGCTCTTCGCAATCGCAGCAGCGCACACGAGGCATCCTTGGTGCAGTGACTCGACCTGCCGTCACGTTGCACGAGGAGGACGAGCGGAGACTCGGACCTTTCACGATTTGGAACTCCGGCGTTGTTCTTCCCCCACTGCCTAAAATCGGTAGAGAAATCGAGTTATATACACCATAAAAGCAGATATTCCAGTATTTTACATCCTAAAAAAGTTTTTGCGTGAACATCCAAACTGCAAGAAGGGCCCCTGTCACTGGTGGACGGCGAGCGATTCCTTGCCGATTGGGAAGGGCTAGATAGCCGTCTAGCACGGCCGCGTGGAGTGTTGCGACTGGACCTCAGTCTACCGCGGCAATGCACGGCGCTGATGGTATGGATGATAATTGGTGCGTGGAGATCCCATAGTGCGGGCTCGTGAGCGAAGTGCGCCGAAAGGCGACGGCCTGAGGCTGAGGAGGATCCTCATCTGTCTGCGGGAGTGGTCATTAAGTAGATGGGCGAGAGCTTTGGGAATGGAAATACCAGGTCAAGCGGAGCACTGCTGGGGAGACCGCGAACTGTACGTCCGGACTCCGCATGCAATACTGGACGTTGAGTAGTAGATTGTCCACCATCGTCTTGTAGCAGGAAACCACGGCGCGGTCATTGTCCTTCCATCTGGCGGAGATCGAGCCGGGCCACGCAGGCGATCGCCCATTGAGGCGTGCTGGCTCCGTCTCGAGCACAAAGTCGCCAACCAGCGGCGAGGGCGTCGCGCGGCCAACTGCCACAAGCCAGTGCCTGAAGTACATACTCGTGTAGCTCGAAGAACTGGACACTTTTGCCCTTGAGCGTCGTGAATACGACGGCATCGAATGTGCCTTCGGCCGGCCCGTCTCCTGCCCGGCCTCAGGGAGTCCTGTGTCGCGCAAACAGTCGACTGGGAGATACTGCCTGTAGCAAGTGGCAAGACCAGCGCGCTTTACGCAGGCCGTCCAACCGTACAGGTAGCGTGAATGAAGCGTGCCGGTCGGTGAACGCTGGCGCTATGTGTTCGCCGATGGGAATGGCAACGATCGTCCTTCCGGAGCATGGCGGGAGCCGGACTCGCGTGTACCTGCACACGAACAATCGGTGTTCGGGCACACCTGCTTGTGGCGGTCAAGATGGCGCTGCGCACCGTCGCTCCGAGTCAGTCACGTGACGACAAAGAGAAGAGCGGAGGATAAAGGACGCACGCTATGACAGTACACCTCGACGACGAAGTGCCCCGGCGCGAAAAACCGCTATTCCTGCATAATGAGGCGCACACCGTGCGCCCCTTGGCCCGGACTCGGCGCGTGTGCGATGGCGGGAGACGGGACGGTAGGCGCTGCGACTCGGAGCTCCATCGTCGCGCCGCGCCGCGAGCGTGTCGCAGATCATTTGTCGAGCATATCAGCGGCTGTCACCAGTCTGCGGGACGGGAGGGCTATGGTGCGTCGGCCTGGAGGTTCTTCGGTGTTCCGTGCACGCGCCAGTCTCAGCGCGGACGCGGAACGCGTCGGATAGGCTGCTCCCGGAGCTGAGCGCCACCACGCGGATGTTCATTTCCGCCTACATGGTGCATGATGGTTGGATCGCGGCGGGAGTGAGAGTGAGACGTACGAGCTCGGGCCTGTGGCGTGTTGCACGTAGGGGACGTCGCGCCAGGAGGCGGTGGAGGTACGTGAGATGCACCGTCGCACTGGTAGGATTACCCTGTTCATCGAGGAGGACGGATTCGAGTCCGGCGTCCTAGGACCGGGGAAGAGTTCGCCAAGAGAAGGCACGTTGATTCGAACGTGGTCGACAGCCGCGAAGGCCGGACAGGGCGAGTTGAGTGCAGGCGACGAGCGCCCCGTTTGGCAGTCATCGCTCCGTAGACGCGGCCGCTGGCCCTGCGCTTTTACGCGTGTCCGACGAGCAGGATTGCCCAGCCTCGCCGGATGCGACACGCTTCCTCTTGACCCCTGCCTCCGAAGCGCGCGAAGGTCACTGCGTCGGGTCAGGCTGAGGGCTCCCCGTGAGTGCTTTCACGCGTGGCGGAGCCGTTTCGCCATCGCCAGTCTGGATTCAGCGCGCGAGCCCGAAGCAAACCGGACAGTGAGGTTGGTCCACTGCAACGAACACAGCGTATTGCGGCGGGGCGGCGCCGGGACGATGGCCAGGCGCCAGGCCAGTACGTCCAGTTGGCATACTGGGCGTAGCCACAGCCGGCAGTACCGATCAGATCCCATTCGTAGACTGGGCGGCTCGACTCAGTGGAACCGCGCCCTCGGGCTCGTAGTCCGTGCTCACCGAGTACAACAAGGCGTCATCCGCGAGTTGCGTGGAGTCACAAGCGAGAATGCTTCCATCCCGGGGGCGTTCGCCGCCAGAATGTTCTCGATCGCCTGCTGGTTTCGTCCCACGTGCAGCTGGAGATCCAGAACGCGCATGTGGTGCATGTGCAGGACAATCGACTGGCACAGGAGAGCCGTATCCGCCTCCAGTACGGTGCAGCTCTGCCGACTGCGGCATTCGCGTGAGAACCCGATGGTAACAGCAGTACAGCTACCCACTAGGTCTAGTGAGCTCTCCGTTGCGTGGCGTGGGGTGCATATAGCTGGGTGGAGGTTGAATGGAGTGCGGGGTGACGATGGATCATGGCTGCCGCTTTGTGCGGAGGGGCACCAAGCCTCCTCCTTTATATACCCTCCTTGGGAGCTATATTATAAGAGATCTGAAAGGGAATGGGTGCCACCCGAACCTGCCCGTTGTGTTGGCATCCGAGTGGCACGTTGCATTGTGTATTACGGCTCGCGGACCCAGTTGTTTCAATCATAAAGGATTGAATTATAGTTAGTGAGTTTTCCCTCACGAGAAGGGCGGGTGAGAGACTCGAAAGGGGGAGAGAGGAGGCAATTCGAGGGAACTGGGCATGATGGTGATTTGGTTCCGATCCGGGTTGCGAACCTTATTCCGTCCCGTCCGCTCCCCTTCCTATCCTCAAAATCAAGTCCCGGCGCCGCCGCTCGCCGCCCCGCAAGCTTCCCTCCTCAAGACACCGACATGAAGTACAACGCTGGTGCGCCGCTGCCGTTATCCTGCCAGGCCAGGTCGGTTGGCTGACCGCTCCGCCGGGCTGCTGCAGACGTGAGCTCGTCGCGGAGGAAGTCGCGCAAGGCGCACTTCAGCGCGCCGTCGTCCGTGCGCCGCAAGATCATGTCCTCCGCGCTCAGCAAGGAGCTGCGCCAAAAGTACAACGTGCGTTTGTTCTCCAGCCTTGTTACTTTCGCGTTTACTTGTCGCGTCGCCGTCCTTGTTGCACATAACATTCGCCGTCTACATCGCCTGCCATTCATCAACCCTTTCTCTTGTCCTGTTTGTTACTTGTGCTTACCACCCATTTACTTTGCAGACGCGCGCTGTGCCCATCCGCAAAGACGACGAGGTCCGGATTGTTCGCGGCAAGCTCAAGGGTCGCGAGGGCAAGGTCACCCAGGTGTACCGCAAGAAGTGGGTCATCCACGTCGACCGCGTACACAAGGTACGTCCTCGGAGCCTTCTAGCCCAGCAACTGTACAGTTGCTCACTGCGTCGCGTGTGTTCAGGACAAGTCCAACGGCGCAACGGCCCCGATCGGCGTGCACCCGTCGAACGTCGTCATCACCACGCTCAAGCTCGACAAGGACCGGTCGGCGATCCTTGCGCGCAAGGACCGCAAGGCGCACCCGCGCGCAGAGAAGGACGTCGAGATGGTCGATGTGCGTCCGCTCACTCAAATATTTAATGTTACTTTGACTTTTACTAACTATTGCCGCAGTAAACAAAATCGTTCGTCATTGGGTCCCCTCAGCACGCCGCCTTGCTTTCTCCCCTGCCGTAAAACTGCCTCCGCCTGTAGTCATGCTTATGCGTATGAGCAACCCACGTCCCTATGCTTTCTCTGCACGCACTTCGCATCACTTGTACCTGGGCGGCCAATCGCAAGCGCTTTCCTTGGGCCAAATTCGTGCGCGACTGAGCAACGTCTGTCGCAAGCGCGCAGGCAATGCTACTCTATCTGCAGAACTTGGGATGCGAGGCTTGTTGGATGCTCGCCCAGTGTGACGTCCTCGACAGTCTGAGCAAGATGACGGCCGTCGGACACGGTTTCAAGCTTCAAGGGGGCGTCTCGATATCAGACTGCAAGCTATGTGTTTGAAGTCATGTCTCCTGGTGGTTCATCGTCCACGAAGGACGACAGCACGATTGCGGACACGGCCGCTTCATGATGCTGCAACCCTCGCTGCATACTGATACACTCGCATGCCGAAGGCGTGCCGCCGCCCACGGTCCCGGTGGCGTCCAAGGTGGCCCCGTCCGCGTCGACACTCGCTGTCCCACCGGCGTCCAAGGTCGCTCCGCCCGCAGTCCCGCCATCGTCCAAACCCGCAGCGAAGGGCACGCCAGCCACGACACCCATCCTGCCGGCGCTTAAGCCTGCAAACGACGGCACTGCGACCAAGGAGCACGCGTTCGACTTTACCGCGGGGGAGGGGCAGACCAGGAACATGAAGATCTTCCAGGTGGTCGATGTACGTGCGCGCCGACGATGATGTTGCTCAGCAGGTCGAGCGCGGACTTGCCGACGGACCTGATGCAGGTGCCGACCGCGTACGCGGCGAACGTGGCGTTGCCGACGCCATAGAAGGCGAGGATGACGCGTCGGGCGCGACGTGACGTCGGCCGGCTTCCCGACGAACACGGCGCTCGCGGGACCGACTGCTGCAAGCAAGCTGTGCGGGCTGAAGGTCGAGTTCGCCATGGTGGGAACACGGGCAGCCTCCAAGTCCTCGTCCGCGCGCGGATTGGAGAAGCCGCTTCGGCATGTCCGCTGCAATATACCCTCCTGCCTCGACTGATGTTCTATCATTTCCTCAGGACTGTGGATCTAGATTGCTCTATGTAACAGAAGCCTTTCGCACTCGTACCTTGCGCCGCACGCTCACACTTGCAGTGCTCCGGCGCGCGCGCCACCGTCAACTGCCACTCGCTGATCTACAAGCGGCAGCGCGCTGTCGCGGCGTCGCTCCCCGCCCTGCACGACCGCGGGGACGATAGACAGCGCGAGTGGGCGCGGACGCCGCGGCCGCGCCCGCACCAGGAAGGACGGTGTTGCCCTCCGGTCCCGTTCCCAAGTCGGCATTCTAGCCCTCATTCGCAGCGTCCTGTGCGAGTGCGTGGCATGTCTTGCGGGGACGCTCGAAGCCATGGCGCGTGATCGACACCTCGAGGACAAGCACGGTGCCGTGTTTCTATGCAGCCGTCTCATGTGCTGCCGGTCGCACGTCCCCGCGCTGCCCGTGGGGTGCTGCTGGACCTCCGGCGCCTGCATACGACCAAACTTGACTATTTCGCCCTTGTCTGTTCATCGCATTCAGACTGCTGCATGCACGACTCCGCCTGCGCATCACGACTCGCGCCCTCGACTCTCCCTATCCTGTTACTCTATCGCGTCCGCCCGCGTCTGCGAGATGAGATTATGGACCGTGGCCTGCAAAGACATCTTGCTCCTGTTACTCTCCGGCGGTGAGAATGCCCGAGACCATACCCCACACTCTCGTCCCGGATCGGAGCATGCCATCGTTGCCGTGCGCGGGGGAGGTCGCCACTTTGCGCACCGCCCGCCCGCCCACGGGAAATCACTGGGCACCCCGAGCATGGCAACCCTTCCAACAGATGTCTGCGAGAGGAGAGTGCTGACGGAGGCGGAGCGCGTTGGACTTCTGGTGAGATTTGTGCGTGTCTTCGATCGGTCGCTTATTTATTGCAGTTCGTGGTCCTATCGAGCGTGGCGTCTATCCTGTCTGTCGTGGTCATCTTCGCGGGGTTCATAGTGAGTGGCCCGTGCCTGCGCGAGGGGTGGCTAAGCCTTGGATCGAAGCATCGTCTGTTTCGCAACTTCAGGACGCCGATCCATCTCCGGAAACCAATCATCAAAACGCACTTGGATGTCTATGTCGTGCGCATCGAGTGCCCGTCTCTCACGATCGGCTGATTTCTGATGCAGCTCTTCCTGTTGTTGGCGGACACGACACGGTGTTTCTGGGGTGTGCTGGCGCTGACTTCAGTGCTTCGCGCGAGCGTGACATGTGAAAAACTCCGACTCCTACCACCACCACGTGGATCGGTACAGGGGTCGTAGCTAGCAATAATCGTAGTATCTCCTACGCTATACTCCTTATACTCTATACTCTACATCGAGACCGTAATCCATGAATAATGGACCGGACAAAGTCAGCCAGAATGCGCGGACGGTCGCAGCGGTGAGGGGCCGCAGACCAGCAACCGACATCAAACTTGCCACCAACGACGGCGTGAACACGCTCACCTCGTCCAACATATCAGGCGTGAAATCGAGCGAGACAGCGCTCGAATACGCCGCCAAGGTCGGGCTGTTCACGCAAGGCGACACGAACGACCCAGAAGCTCTCGGCACCAAGCTACTCTACAGCATGCTCCTGGCCGCCAGGCGCATACAAGAAAACACGACAGACCGGGCGGCACAGGACTGCGCGTGGGCCATCCGGTTCATCTACAGCGCAGTCCACGAAACCTGGCGCGCGCAGACGGAATCGCTGCGGTCCCAGCTCGCCGCCGCGAACCAAGAAATCGAACACCTCAAGGCGAACAGATGGGACGAGGAGCCCACGCTGGACACCAACGCGCTCGCCACGGCCGTCATGACGCGGGTCCAAGGCGTCATCCAGACGCAGCTCGCAGCATTCCAGAAGTCCGTGACCGCGGACGCTACCAAGCTGGACACCCTACACCAGAGGATCTCCATCCTCGACACCACGGTCAAGGACGTCGGCACAGCGATCGAGACCATCACCAACACGCTGTCCGCAAAGCCGTCATACGCAGCTGTGACGGCGAACGCGCAGAACATGCAGGAACAGTACGCCGGCCGCACTCTTTCAGAGCAGGATGCTCTTGCACGCACTGAACTACAGGACCGACGCCTACTTATCATCGCTGACGGAACACTGCAGAATGGCTGGCTCGATAACACGATGCCGCAGTTGATAGCTGAGGCTGTCATGGGCATCGAGAAAGCCTTCACGGGCAGCCCTCCCCCGCCCGAGCTCAAGGACCTCGACTCGGTCACCCCACGCCACGCGTTCAGGGCGGGAAAGTCGGGCGTGGTACTCAGCTTCGACTCGCGCGCGGTAGTGGACTGGCTGGTCACCCCCAGCGCCTGGCAACTGTTCGCTACTCAGTTCGAGGGGGAAATCCGGGCCCGCCCGCGCCTCTTCGAGATTCTCCTTCGCAACGTCCCTGTCACTATCGACCCCACCACGCCGAGCTTCCTCGCGACGCTCAACAAGGAGAACACACTACCGGACAACTGGATCAACAGCGTCAAGTGGATGAAGCCCGCATCCAGAAGGGCGGACACTCAACGCTCGGCTCACGCCATGATAGCGTTCCGCTCCGCCGACGCCGCGAATGAGGTCTTGGACAAGGGCTTCCTGCTGCACGAAGGGAGCACATACCGCGTCGAGAGGCTGTTGCGCGACTCCCCGCGCTGCGCAAAGTGCCAACGCCATGGGCACTTCGCCAACAAGTGCAGACGCGAGCTGGCCTGCGGCCGTTGCGCGGGAACGGGACACCACGCAAATAGCTGCGAAGCGGACTCTCCAAAATGCGCTACGTGTTCATCACAGCCGAATTGCGACGCTGACCACCCAGCCTGGGCGCGCGAATGTCCAGCAAGGCTTCGCGCGCTCGAGAGGATGCAGAACTCGAACCCCGAGGACTTCCTGCCGCGCTTTCTGACGGCGAAGTCTGCCTCGGCGGCCTTCAAACGGCAAGCCGCCCCGCTGGCGGACGTCATCCAACATCGCGCGCCGGCCGCATCCAGCGGCGCACGCAAATACCACAAGCCAACCGAGGCGCCCAACAACCAGCGCAAACGCCAGGGCAAGGGCACGGTCACGCCAGCGACGGGCTCCCGCCCGGCAACCCCAGTGGAGGGCCCATCGCGCGGCCGACGCAGCCGCGCCACTTCAGCGGCGAGCATCGCTTCAGGGGCTTCGGAGGCCTCGGGGACCAGCAAGAAGCAACCCTCCAAGAAGCGAAACGCATCAGCGAGCGTATCGAGCGTCAGAGACGTCGAAGCCGCGCTCAGCTCGCAGCTCACCACTACTAACTGACCCGCTCATGTCCAGCCCGTTCTCTGACGGAAACACTGACCAACTGCCCTCTCCACCCCTCCCCCCGCTCTCCGACCTCTCTTCGCTATCCTCGCTGCCCTCTTCGCGCGCATCCACACCGGACCCCGCAGACGGCAGAACTTCTCTCCGCATCCTATCCTGCAACCTGCACAAGTCACACACAGCGCTCTCGCATACCGTACTTCAGGCCGCTCAGAACGGCATTGACATCCTGGCCATCCAGGAGCCCTGGTGGTCCGGCCCAAGCGCCACCCTGACCGCCAATTCGGACTGGATCCACGTCGTCCCGACGGCGCACAGCCCGGACAACCGCGCCCGCGCGGTCATTCTTGTCAACAAGGCTATCAACATGGACCGATGGGCGCCACTCTCGGGCACTGGCGGCGACTTCGTTGGGGTCCGGATCTGGACCTCGACGGGGCGTACGCTGGTCATCTATAACGTCTACGACGACCAAACCGGGTCCACGGGCCTGCTCGAGCTCGAGCGGGAAATGGACACCGACGAAGAGGACGACCATGTGATCTGGCTAGGGGATTTCAACGCGCATCACGGCGCGTGGGAACCCGACGGCAACGAGGCGCTCTATGCTAGCGGTACTGGTCGCACGCGGGGGGAGCGCCTGCTCCAACTGGTGGCGGACTACGGCATGATTACTGCGCTCCCACCGGGAGTCGGAACATTCATCACACACGGCACAGCTACCGCCCCCTCGAAGCGCACGCGACCTGACGGCGTCTTCGTATCGCCCACCCTGGAGGACCTCGTCGTGGACTGCGACGTGCGCGAGGACTGGCTCGCACCCGCGGCTGACCACCTCCCCATCCTGACCGAACTCGACCTTGCTGCTGACCACTCTGAGCGCGGCGACAGACTGAATTGGTATGGTGTGGATTGGACCAAGTTCTATCCAGCGCTCAAAAAAGCGCTGGAGGCGGGTCCGCCCCCACGAGTAATATCCAGCCAGCAGGCACTCGACGAAGCGGGAGATCACATAACTAACTCGATTCACCAGGTCATGGAAACACACGTGCCGAAAGCGCGGCCGTCACCGCGTCAGAAGCGGTGGTGGACGCCCGAGCTCACGAAGATGCGGCGCAAATGCGAGCGCCTCGGCGACAAGGCGTCCAAGTTCCGCCATTCGCTCGGTCACAGCGTGCACGAGCGCCACAAGGCAGCACTCGAGCAGTACGGCACGGCCATCAACCAGGCCAAGCAGCAACACTATGAAGACTTCCTCGAGTCCGTCGACAGCCAATCCATCTGGCTGGCGCACAAGATGACTTGCGAGGTGCCGATGTCCGTCGGCAGCACGCGCATCCCAACGCTCGTGCTCAAGGACGCCGCCGGCAACGTCATCGAGACATGCAAGACCAACGAACAGAAGAGCAAGGCGTTCTACTCATCGTTCTTCCCGGCCAAGCCGGACCACGTCGACCTGAAGCCCGTTCCAGAAGGGCCGCACCGCACGGAGCGCATCAAGACGATTTCGCGCGACCAGATACGGCACAACGTCGCAAAGCTCGCGCCATACAAAGCGCCGGGCGAGGACCGCATTCCGAATGTGGTGATAAAGCGCTGCATCGAGTTACTGATAGAATACTTATTCCAGATCTACAACGCAATTGCCAGACACGGCTATTACTACGACTGCTGGCGCCGCCTCGTCACCATCGTGCTGCGCAAGCCGGGACGCCCCACGTACACCATCCCCAAGTCCTTCCGCCCCATCGCGCTCTACAACGGGTTCGGCAAAGTCGGCTCGTCGTGCGCGGAGGAAGACTTGCTCTACCTCGCCGAAAAGCGCAAGCTACTCCCGCCCACGCACTTCGGCGGCCGCCCGCGCCGCTGCACGACCGACTCCCTCCACCTGCTTACGAAGACAATCAAAGACGCCTGGCGCAAAGGCGAAGTGGTCTCGGTTCTGTTCCTCGACACAGCCGGCGCGTTCCCGAACGCGGTACCTGAACGTCTCTACAATAACATGCGCCGTGCCCGCGTCCCCGAGGGCTACGTCAAGCTCGCGGAGACGATGCTCACCGGCCGCCGGACGTGCATCAAGTTCGACGACTACACGTCGGAATGGTTCGACGTGGACAACGGCATTGGGCAAGGAGATCCTTTATCCATGATCCTATACCTCTTCTATAATGCTGACATGGTCAGACTCGCAACAGGAGACAACGAGCTCAGCCTGGGCTATGTTGACGACATGGCCCTGGTGGCCATAGCCAAGACGTTCGAACGCACTCACAACATCTTACAGGATATGATGACGAGGCCCGGCGGCGGCTGCGAGTTCGCAGCGTCGCACAACTCGCCGTGGGAATACGACAAGACCCACGTCCTCGACTTCGCGACAGCCGCGCGCGACGCCACGCTCAACTACGCGCCGCGCGACCTGCGGGTCGGGGACAAGACCATCAAGAACGTGCCCACTTTCAAGTTTCTGGGCGTCCACCTCGACCGGCGGCTCAACTTCAAGAAGCACGCGGCGCAGGCGGTCGCGAAGGGCGCCAAGTATGTGGCACAGATCCGCCGCATAGCACGCACCACGAAAGGGGTCAAGGGGGAATACATTAGGCGCCTCTACGTCGCCGTAGCCGTGCCTAAAATGTGCTATGCGGCGGATGTGTGGTTCACGCCCATCCGCGACGGCATCAACGGGCGACGCGGCGGTTCGCGCGGCTTCGCGAAACAAATGGCTTCCGTCCAACGCGCCGCCGCCATTCTCGTCACGGGCGCCATGCGCACCTCTCCCGGCGACCTACTCGACCTGCACGCCGACCTATGGCCTATCCCCATCCTACTCGACAAAATCTGCTATCGCTCAGCTCTCCGTCTCTGCACCATCGAGAACCACCACCCTCTCTTCCAACACACCCTCCGCGCCCACCGCCACCGCAAGATCATCAGCCACCCATCCCCTCTCCATCTCCTCTTCGACGCCTTCCACTCACTTCGCCCCTCCGACATCGAGACAATCCCGACATACCACCACGACACCAAATGGACCAGGTCATTTCAAGACACCATCGCTCCCAACAAGAACACTGCCATACAACAAGACAAAGAAGATTTCGCTAGCTACAAGTATTCGGTATATACAGACGGCTCTGCCATCGACGGCAAGGTCGGCGCGGCGGCCGTTCTTTTCATAGATAGAAGACTGCACAAGACCCTCTACTACCACCTGGGTTCGGAGGACGACTTCGGCAACTACGAGGCCGAGGCCCTCGGCCTTTGGCTCGGCGCGCACTTGCTCCTGCTGGCGCGCACGGACGACGACGCACGCATGGGCTCCGACAGTCAGGCGGTTGTGAAGGCGTCGCGCTTCTCGCGACCGAAGCCCGGTCACTGGCTCCTGGCCGGCATGCACCGCTGCCTCGAGGCACAGGATGTGGCGACGCTCGCGCGCAACCGCGAGAGACAGCTGACACTCTCCTGGGTCCCAGGGCATCGGGGCGTGATAGGCAACGAGGCAGCGGACAGGGCGGCAAAGGAAGCGGCGCGCGGCAGAAGCTCACTGGCACACGAGCTCCCGCTCAGGCTCGCGGGTCTCGATATCGAATGGCAGCTCAAGCGCCTGCCCGCCAGCGCGTCGGCGCGCAGGCGCGCGCACACGGCCGCGCTCAAGAAGCAGTGGGAGCGTCTGTTCAGGCGCTCGCCGCGCTACGCACGATACCGCAGCGTGGACCCCTCGAACACCCCGGCGAAACTCAGGGCGCAACTCCTATCCCTTCCTCGCGCCCACGCCAGCATCGTCACGCAGTTGCGCATGGGCCATGCCCCGCTCAACCGTCACCTGCATCGCATCAAACGGCACGCTCATCCCACATGCGACGCCTGCGGCGCCGCGCCAGAATCGGTTCGCCACTTCCTGCTTGAATGCACGGCACACCGCGTACACAGGGAGCGCATGATGCACTCCCTCGGCCGGGGATACGACCGCCTCGACAGGCTACTTTCGACCACAAAGGGCATCGCCGCCACAATCAAATATGCAGCATCAACGGGCCGTTTCAAGGACTCGCATGACCTCGCACGCCCCCGCTCGAGCGGTACCCAGCCTGCGCGCCCTCCAGCATCAGCCCCGCAGGCCCCAGCACCGTCACGCCGCGCTTAAGCCCAACGTAGCTGCCAAACGAGACCACTGCGGCGCGCGCTCCGCGCGCGCCCGCCCCGCCGCCACCCACCCACGCCTGCCCCCGCAGCGCTGCCCACGAAGCGCACGTCCCACGCAACGCCCACATGCCACCGCCCACCGCGCAACCCGTCCCCCTCCATTACAGTTGTGATGCCACGCGCCAGCCAGTCCGCCACCGCCAGCCGCCATCGCGCCCCATGCCTCGGTCGTCCGCAAGCCTCCGCCCTGAATTACCAGTGCTCGGCATACCATGCGGCGCTAGGATATATGAGACAGACATTTATATAGATCAAGTAGCCCGCTACCGGTAGATACAATGGCATGATGTCCGCGTAGAACTCTAGGGGACAATAAACGAGCTTCAAAAAAAAAAAAAAAAAAAAAAAAAAAAAAAAAAAAAAAAAAAGAGCGTGACATGTGGCCGGATATGCGACGCTCAAGGTCTGTCCAAGCGATTGTCAAGCCTGCCGGTTGCTAACGCAAATACCATCAAGGCGCTCTAGTTATGCTAGGGGATCCAATGGCGTCCATGCTCACGCTCGTGCGTCCCTCGCTCGAGGGGAAACCGTCCACTCAGTCCCTTCGAATAGGCGATCGCGGTCCACACCTTCCTCGTCATCGCATTCAGATGGACGCCGTCCCCAAGCTTTCGGATTCCCATCGTTGCGATCAGCCTCATGTGGAGTTTTCAACTTACCTTTCTGGTTGCCCTTATGGCATCGCACGACCGAACGAAGGCACTATTCGCGCCTTTACCTTACTGGTGCTGGCTGTCGAGCCACTACGCCCAAATGCGGCTCCCCTCGGACTACTTCTGGCACTGGTTCACCGTCGCGGCGTCCATCCTGCTGTACGTGCCGCTCTTCTTCGTCATCCGCGGGAACCTGGAGTTCGGGCACGATTATGTCCCGCGCGTGCGGATCCGCCGGTCCACCTTTCCGGGTGAGAGTGCTAGCAGCCACTTCAGCGTCGCCAGTCAGAGCAGGAAAATGCTGATGTGAGCCGGATGCGCGAAATCTGCCAGCGAGAGGTGAATCTGAAGGAACGTTTGCAGGTACCCGGTCGCCTATGTGGTCTTGCTCATGCCCTTCACCATCATTCGCTGGGCGGGAAACTTCACCCTCAAGGCCGGGCAGAACGTTCATTTCTTCTTCTTCTGCGTCAGCCTATACTTTCTCAATGGACTTGCCAATGTGCTGCTGCTTGTGTTCACGCGGCCGAGCATCCTTGGTTTCTCGAGGGAGACGCAACGAAGCACAAGCGAAAATGTGCCTTCCGCCGGGATTGTGTCTACTGCTATATTTGCGAGCGCACAAGGGGAAGGAGATGTCGACTTCGACCACCCATGATGTACTCAGTAACGTTCTTGGAATCTGAGGAAGGAAAGATCTGTCATTTCGACTGCGGGCGTGTTGGAATCACAATATCTTCTCTATCTAATCCTTTAAGACCCATTTTTGTGGGTCGCACTGTATTCAAGCTTGAGACATAAATTTTTCGACATAGCACGTCGGAGGTATCGGAGATTCAATACAGCAGCGCCCGCCTTGTCCCCGCGGACCCTGGCCATCCCTAGTGCACGGCGTCGTACGGGAACTGCTCAAATCGCCGACTTCCACTCTGCATATTCCCAAGAGTGGGTGTCACACCGCTGCATGACCCACGTGCTTCTGCTTTGCCTTTCAACCCTTAAGAGCCTGAACGCCGGATCCCGGTATTTACTTGCGACATTGGCGGATCTGCGTGCTGTTTGTCTTCATATGGCACCCTTTCAGTATGCTTGCGGAATCTTGTTCTGCCGGACAGGCAGTGGGCGGCGACTTTGGATTGCTCGTTCCAACAATACACGGTGCTACGATCCGGGGACGACTCCCTGGGCCCATTTCCGGCGTACCGCACGTGCAGCATCCTATCTAGTGCGACATACATCACTTTTCCTCTGCGCCAACCATGAATTTACGCCGACATCCGGCGTCCAGGACGCTGGGGAGGTTTAGATGCATTCCCAGCATCGCGCGTCCCTTATCTGAACCACATCATCTGTGTGCCATAGTCTTTCCCACTGAGGCTTTTACGCCAGGGTGCTCGCTATCTGCAGATGGGTGTGATTACCAGTTACCACCTAGCCTCAGTACAAACGCGGCGCCAACGCGGCCATGTGCCCTGTTTCCAGGCACCCGTCTCAGTTCTGGAATACGTTCGGGTCGTTTCTTGGCTTCCTTTGAGCTGCGCACGCTTTCCGAGGTCCGCGCGTGCTTTCGCGGCCCAGAAAGGATCAAGCTTCACACTTCTGGCGTGCCTGCCTGTTGCCTTCGGAATGCTCCGCCCAAGCTGTGGGATGCCGGTGCGTCCCAAGTCCCGTGCAGCCTAGCCTGTTACTTCACTCCACCCGTCACCACAAATGTTGCGCGGGTAAGAATCAGGGCCTGTGGGGACGTCTTCCTTCTGCTGCTGCGTCATGAGATTGGCCGCGGGCAAGCCCGCTTCGCCGAATGTTCTGGTCCTCGAGCATAGGCTGCTATCCTTCTCAATGGCTTCTATGCGGCCCAGAACCTCGTCATACCTCACACCGCCTGTCCACGCCACCGAGAAACGGGGGTCTGGGTCAAAAATACCACAGTATCCGATGTTACCAACTGTCGAGGTGAACAGGTAGTTTGCTGATGCCTGGGCGTATAAAGCTGGGAAAGAGATGGCCTGGGGCCTCTCGTAGACCATGGCGGTAACCTCGGATGCCTGTGAGAGACCTCTGACGGACGGAGAGCGGGTTGGACTTGCCGTGAGGAGCCCGTGCATCCTATTTCTTCGACAAGCCGCTGATGCCTCAGCAGTTCGCAATTGGTTCGAGCGCGATTTCTATCCTCACAGTGGCCGCTATCTTTGCAAGACTCATCGTACGTTGCCTGCACCAGGACACAAACTATTTGCTAAGCTCTGAGCCGAAGCATCGTGCGCTCCATAACCTCAGGACCCCGAACCATCTTCGCAGACCAATCATCAAAACGCACTTGGATATCTACGTAGTATGCCTCAATTCCTCTGATTTCCCCAGATACCCCGCTGACCGTCATACAGCTCTTTCTGCTATTAGCGGATACTATCCGGTGTTTCTGGGGCGTGTTGACGATGTCCTCTGTGCTTCGGGGGAGCGTGGCATGTGGTCGGATATGCGCCGCCCAGGGTCAGTATATCATCGCCCACTGTTTCTTTATTGCTGAACAGGCCACAAAGGTGTCCTCGTCATGCTTGGCGATCCGACGGCTTCTATGCTTACACTGGTGAGCCTCTATCACATATCGAGTAATCACGAACTCAGCCCTCCCGTCGAATAGGCCATCGCAGTCCACACTTTCCTCGTCATCGCACTCCGATGGACGCCGTCTGGGAGCTTCAGAGTTCCTCTGATCTCTGTCGCGCTCATATGGAGCTACCAACTCGGCTTCCTGGTCGTCCTTCTGGCATCGCATGATCGCGAGACGGCGATTTTTGCGCCGTTGCCGTATTGGTGCTGGTTGTCGCCCCACTACTCCAATCTGAGACTCCCATCGGTCTACTTCTGGCATTGGCTCACCGTCGCAGCCTCCATCTTCCTGTACGTGCCACTGTTCTTCGTCATCCGCGGAAACCTCGAGTTTGGGCACGATTATGTCCCACGCCTGCGGTTACGCCGTATCGCCTCACCGGTGGAGAGGGTTGGTAATTATTTCAGGGTCGCCAGTCAGAGCAAGAAGATGCTTATGTGAGATTCTTGCCCCGCTACTGCGACGCTAACATGGAAGAACGACTGCAGGTACCCGATCGCCTACGTGGTTCTACTCGTGCCCTTCACTAGCATACGCTGGGCGGGCGATTTTACCCACACTGCCGAAAACGTGCATATTTTCTTCTTTTGTGTCAGCCTATACTTGCTCAATGGCCTCGCCAACGTGCTCTTGCTTGTCTTTACGAGGCCGAGTATTCTTGGGTTCTCTAGGAAGACGCAACAACACGCTAGCGACAACGCGCCGTCCCCCGCGGTTGTATCCACTGCTATGTTTGGGAACGTATCAGGTGGAAGAGATAGTGACTCCCTCCCATGATGTACTGTAACGCCGCTGTGCATAGAACAACCTGGAATTGGTGCTGCGCGCCGGCTGCGGTCGAGTCTCCTCGCTCTCGTTTCTACTTCCTACCCCACCCATCGCAGCTTACACGCCGTCCAACTTTGAGGAACAATCTACCAGCGCCGCATAGCACAGTGCATAGCTCGTTCTGCGCAGAACCCGGCGCGGACGCTTGATCACGTGTCAATGTCGTGGCTGAAGAGCAAGATCAAACATCGGGCACAGTTGTGGCTTGACCTCCTACCACTACCATCTCCGCTATTAGATAGCATACCCAGCCTCTCTGACCCGTACGATCGTTCAGCTCGAACGCCTGACTGTCCGGGCTGATTCACCCCCCCGCCAGAAGCCAGATGTCTCCCTCTGTAACTGTGGCGACTGTGACGCTCGCGCTCACCTGCGCCGTCGCGCTCATCGCACTTTATCACACCGCCGTCGCTTGCACGAAGGCGATCAGAATTCGACGCCGCCTCCGGCTTGCGCGCGAGCGTGCACTGCCCGCCTGGGCGGTGGAGGACAGCACGTCAGAGCGTTCGACCGTCGTGCTCATCGCCACGCCGCACAGTGTGTCCGATCTCCCCATTTGGGCCGGAGATTCGTCAGTCGCGGAATTACTGCCCCATCTACGCTGTGCTCATTATCCCGGCTTCGCGCAGGAGGGCCCCCACGCCGCCGTTCGCCTGGCAGTCACTGCACCCGGTGACTCTGCCGCAGTCGGACGTCGGTCCCGGCGCGGACGTGCTCGGCCTCTTCCAGTCGGACGCTTCTGACGACAGGTGCGGCGTTCTTGATGGGCCTTCTCAAGCATGCCGGCGCTAACATAAACAAACAACCAGGCTTCCGCCCTCGCCGCCGCCCTCTCCCCCGAGCGGTGTCCTTCTGAGGCACTTCTCCTCGTCTCAGTCGCTGCTCCTGATACCCGCGCGCGGAAGACTCAACATCGACCCGGTGTTTAGCGACTCGGACAGCTCGGACGGAGAATCTCTGACCTCAAACGGAACTCGGGCGCGGCTTGCGCCTGATGAGTAGGTCGTGTGATATTCAAAAGCCCCCCTCAGATTCTGACTGAGTGACCAGATATGGGGAGCATTCCATCCCAGTCACCTATCCAGGCACCTCGCCGGATGTCGTAGGTGGCAACGACACCGAGGGCGCAGGCGCGTCGGAGACCAGCCTCACCGAGGCCATCAACAAGCCGTGAAATTACTCACATCAGTGAGAGGTGCATTTCCAGGAGCCATATCTTGATTCAGGGCGGCGGTGACCGCCCATAGCGATTCCCTTCTTGTGACCGAGTGCGTACTGAAATTACGAAACGACAAAGGTAGATCTACCAAAGATAGTAGATCCTCAAACTTGTAAATATTGTTTCTGTAGCGTTGGCGTTGTGGTGAAATGTCGAAAGTGTTCTCGTTTGCGGTGCAGCGGATTGAGCTCGGAGATAAGGAACACCCGTGATCGGAAGTAAACCTTTGAGGTCATCCCTAACTTCGGCGCTTGACGCGCTTGCGCGTGCAAGTACCGATCATATCATACTTATCGGGGTGCAAGCGTGACTCGTATAGCACGGCAGCATGCCACAGGCCCGTCTAGGATTGCACCTGCGAGCATTGAATCACTGCAAGACTTGTTTGTAGAACAGTCACCTGGCCTGGCGACGGGGACGCTGTTGGGACAGCACCCGACGATACAGTGCCTATGTACCGCACCCGACCTCGGAAATGGGCTTGGTAATCCGCGTACCGCGGTCGATGCCCCACCATAAAAGGAGCACGACAGCCGTCTGGAGTGTAGAAGGCAGATGACACCAACTATTCTCATCACCGGCGCTTCCAGGCAAGCGGCCTAGTTGCGGCAAGAGTCGTGCTGACGCGGGCGACACGGCAGAGGCATCGGCCTCGCGACGACGGACGCGATGCTAAGCGACGGCGCACGCGTCGTTGCGCTTTATAGGACGCTGACGCCCGAGCTCGACGTCCTGAAGAGGAAGCACGGCGACTCGTTGCGCCTCGTTCAAGGTGACGTGTACGTCGTATCGCGCGCCGGGAGGTCAAAGCTGGACTGCACGCTTCAGGACTGACGAGGCTGGGATCAAGCGGGCTCTGGAAGAGGCCCTGGAGGCGTGGGGTGGGCTCGACAGCCTTGTCCTGAACGCAGGCATCAACCTGCCGATTGGCAGGCTCGAGCAAGTGCCGCTGGCGGGTTGGCAGGCAATGTTCGACGTCAACGTTTTCGCGGTTATCAAGTGCCTTCGCGGGGCCATACCCTTGCTGCGCAAGAGCGACTGCGCGAGGGTCGTCATGCTGAGCTCGGAAGCCGCGACTGCAGGCATCCCAGGCGCGGCCATGTACTGCGCGTCGAAGGCCGCGCTCAACAGCTTGAACCGGTGTGTTCCACCGTTGTCTGCGCTGCGCCGGCGACACATTTCTGCAGCACGCTGGCAGTCGAAGAGCCGTCCATCATCAGCGTTGCCGTCGACCCAGGACGGGTGCAAACTGACGTGCGTCGTATCCACCTCGGACTCGAAGCTGCTTAGAGGGCACAGATGATGGACATCCTGCTCCGCGAAGGCAAGGCTTACATTCCAGAGCATGCATTGGACGACATTCGGTCGACGACGATACAGCCGGAGGTGTCTGGTCGTGCCATAGCGACTCTTGCGCTGCGGGCTTCGAAGGATTTGTCGGGCCAGTTCATTCGATGGGACGACCCTGCAGCCGCGTCGCTGTAGTTCTCAACACCGTATTGTACACGTTTTACACATCAACAGAACCGGTCCCTGCGAGAATGGACGTCAGTAGGAATGCAAATTAGCTGCAGAACACACGATTTGAGCTTCGCGCGGCGGTCCAGCAGCGCCTCTTGCAAACGACCGTCCTTCTTCGCCTTCTTGAGCTGTCAAAGCAGTCAGCGACGGCACTGAAGGCGAAGACGAGTGTTCGTACCTCGCGCTTGTCGCCAGTCGAGACGACCGATCTGCCAGCACCCCATGCTTGGTACATTTTGCTGCAACAAAAACGTCAACATGAGTTAGGTAAAGTAGGCGACTGCCCACTTGCTCTCGGCCTCGTCCAGCAAAGGCGCCTCGACATCCTTCCTCTCCTTCTTCTTCCGCTCCTCCGTGGCTTCCTTCTTGTAGCGAGCCTGGACTTTGACCCAGAACTGTTCCGCGAAGCCGATGGTTTCGCTGTCACCTCTGAGCGACATGGAGCCGCCGGCAGTCTCGTCCACGCTAAGATATTTGCCGTACGAGTTCTGGAAGGCGACCATGCCGCCTGCGTCGGGAAGAAGGACAGGGGTCCATTCCTCCTGCGGCCCGCGCGCCTCGCGGTCGGCGCTGACGAGACCGTGTGCGTCGCACCCAAGAAATTTGGGAGCACCGGTCGAGGTTGATATGCCGGTGCGGAAGTTGACGGTCTCTGCGCCAGCGACGCGCGTGGTCACCCAGACGTGGCTGACTTGTGCTGGCGTGCATTCCTTCAACGGCTGGTCCGCAGCTGGCGAAAGCACAGAAAGGGCCAGCTTGTTCCGCCCTGTATCGTATGATACGCATAGCGGCGGCTCGGATGGATGAAAAATGAACGTCGGCCCGCGCAATTCGAGTGCCGTCTCCGGGAGCACCCAGCGCTCGGGCTCGTCGTCGGCGCTTGGGGAGTGACGAGACGATGATGGACCATCTTCATCGCGATCTTTACGCTTGCGTTTCTTCGATGGTTTGTCGCCTTTAAACGTGAGCTTTGTTGCGCGAACCGACATGATGATGGTAAGAGGACAAGAGGGACACCTGTCACCGCTTATTGCCGACATCCTTCTTCTTCCGTTTCCGCAACACATTGTCAGCAACTCAGCGGCAACGATATGAGACAGGCTTGAGCGCAGCAAATCAGAAAGGTGTGTGCATATTGGTAATAGATGTTCAGTCATCAACGTAAAAATGTTACCATGCACGCAAGGCGGCAACTACGGGCATAGATCGGGGCCGTGTCTGCATTTGACCGTGATAAGTAGTTCTCTCTATCGGTGCTACATTGGCTAACACACTGGTCCTAGAGCTTGTTCACGCGCGGGTCATTCCAATGGACATACTCGCCCGAAAGCTCCTTAGGTGCCCGCAGCGCCAGCCCGGCAAGAACGCGTCCTGGAACATCGGGCTCCAGAAGATTATCGTGAATGATCTTCATAGCCTCGTCCGGAACGTATCCCTTCCCCTCGCGTTCCAGGTCAGTGAGCATCTGGGCTCTTCTCAGCTGCTGCCGCAGTGCCGCGCCAGGTTCTCAGCTTACCTCAGTTCGCACTGCTCCGGGGTGGAATGCGATGGCCGTGATCCCGAGCTCCTCAGCCGCGATAGTCCTAGGCATGGTCATCGAACGTGAGCATGCAATGAGCCACGTTCTCCGAATCTGAACACCACACACCTATTCAGACTGTTCAGTGCGGCCTTAGACGCACTGTACGCCGCCATCCCCGGGATGCCTAGATTTGCTGCCTCCGAGCTGACAAGGACGATGCGGGCCGCGTCACTTGTACGCAGAGCCGGTATCGCGCCCTGGACAAAGGTGACGACGCCAAATAGGTTAACACCGAACATCTGCTGCCAGCCGTCGAGGGACAGCGTCTCCAGAGTGCCAATGGGGAGATTGACGGCCGCGTTGAGAACGATGCTGTCTAGGCCGCCGAATACCCTCTGCGCTTCGTCGATCGCCTCCTTGACGGTCCCTTCCTTGGTGCTGGGAGAACGGTGGTCAGTACTGGGAACGGCCATGATGCAACACTACTCACAAATCGCCGTGGACAACGCGCAGGGTGTCGCGATATCTGTTGAGGAGAGCGCTAAACTCTTTCGTCGACGATCTGTGGACCGCAACAACGCGCGCCCCGCCCACCAGCATGGATTCCGTCGCGGCAAGGCCGATTCCCCTATATGCCATCGACGACTGTCGGTATCAGCAAGTTTTACCGCCGTCGAACCCTGCGCACCGAGAAGCGCCGGTAATGATGACAGTCTGGGGCATTGTGATCCTTTCTAAAGATCTAAGGCCACCTCTACCCGCAATGCCCACTTTATAGTATTATTTCTGATACCGATTACTCAGGATTGTGGCAACCTCGCATATGCTTCACTCGCTGCATAGGTCAACACACTACCTGTTTCAGACGAATTATTGCCGACGCGGAGATGATGAGAAACCACTGGCAGACTGACTCGTTCTTATAGTTCGGTACCGCAAGCCACGGCCATCGAGCTCCGGACATCTGTGAGCACTTACACGGAGGCACGAAGAAGCAGGAAGAAGCTACAGCAGGAGTACTACGCTGACATATTCCCCCCAACGTCTCTTTTACGAAATCCCCATTTATCGTAGCCTACTTTGGATTCTGATGCTGAAAATACAGGCGTGCTGGGCAGGGTGAGGACGGCGAGCGCTTCACGGGCATGCTCGCCCGATGGAAGACGGCTGACATCGCCAATGTAAGCACCTAGATCTGACATCGTGTTCCCAAGCCGCGTACGAGTGCAAATGAATGGGCCCCTTAGCAAAATGACTGCGAGCGCAATCTACAACCATGGAGCCTGCTGAACACATCCATTAATTTCCCCGAGTGCTTAAATAACTCAAAGACACGGGATATAAACAACGGGAAGGGGATTGAAGTCCGTCTATTGAATGGTCACGTGACAATCTATCTTCCTCCGCGGGCTCAAAGTGCGGCGCCGCTGACACATGCTCCCGACAGTCCCTCTCTCAAAGATCTAGCAAAAGCTTATCGTTGTAGTGGAGATACTTTCCTGAGAGCTCGGCTCCAGCGCGCAAGGCGAGACTGGCAATGACACGCCCTGGAACATCGGGCTCGAGGAGTCCTTCATAAAGCTGGGCCATCGCGCTCTCGGAGAAATACTCCTTCGCCTGTTCGGCAAAGCTTCCCGTCATCTGCTATGGTCAGTATCCAGAGAAGAAATAGGCAACTGACTTACCTCCGTTCTAACCGGGCCGGGGTGCAACGCAACGCAAATCTTCCCGGGATTCTCGGCAGCGACCGTCCTGGGGGTGAAAAGTAGTTCAGACGGTTTAGGAACTATTAACCATGGTCATTGAGCGTTGGCTCACCGATTAAGGCTGTTGAGCGCGGCCTTGGATGCGGCATAGGGACCGAGCGTGATCGGCCCTCCCTCGGACGCGGCAGAGCTGATGAACACAATCCTCGCGCCCTCCTTCAAGCTCGGGAGGACGGCGCGCAGAAACCTCACGATGCCGAACAGGTTCACATCGAAGGTCTTCTGCCAGCCCTCGAGCGAAACCGCAGCGACCGGTCCTACAACCGAATTCGTCGCTGCGTTGAAAACCACGGCGTCGATCGGTCCGAAGGAGGTGAGCGCCTCCTGGATTGCGCGCTCGATGATCTCTGGGTCGGTGCTGTGCAAGTGAGTTCAGTTGAAGAACTCGAACGCCACCGTAGCTATGCGTACCTGTCTCCCTGGACAATGCGAAGGGACTCGTGGTACGAAGTCTGGAGGGACGATAGCTCTTTGGTGATGGAGCGCTGGACGGCCACCACGCGGGCGCCGTCCTTCAGCAGAAACTGGGCTGCAGCGAGCCCGATTCCTCTGCAATCTATAGGTGAGCTCACCTGCCTGGAAGGCGCGAGCGAGAGTCTCACTTGGAAGCACCGGTGATTATGACTGTAGGGGGCATAGCGAAATGAGACTGAGGATGGGAAGCGAGTGAGTGGCGCTGAGATGGATTTATAGCAATTCTGCGATGCTGACCAACATCATGGGCGGCCGCTGTCCATCTCCTTCACCCCGAATATTGTCATAGGGGATTGGTCTAGCTAGCGCAGCGGGTTTTCCTGTCGCTATAGGCTCAAGGTTACGACTCGCGTCCGGCGTAAAATCCCGGTCTGATGTCCGAGATGCCCCTCGAGTAAAAGCGCCGGACAGTCCAGATTTGGTTCCTCTCGCCCGCCATCGTCGGGTGAGAGCGCTGCGCCAGCTGCGCTGCGGGATACTATCCAATGAGCGGTCCCTTTGACGCGGTCATGCCGAAGTGTTTGCTTGATTCGGCCGCGAGCCCACGTAGTGAGGTGAAGTGGTCCGGTGGCGACGCGTTTCTTGTTTGATTCCCTGGTGCAGCTCCCCCTTCCATAACCACCGGATTCTCGGACTCTGAGAGCGCGAGACCCAGGTCATAGGGGCGAGTCGACGTCAGACCGATTCCTCACAGTGAGCCTTCGCCGCGAAGCTCCAGCTCCACATCGGCAAGAGCGTTTCCGGACTGCCAAGAGATTGTAGCTTATTCCATCCTCGAGTCTATCAGGATGGAAGCCTCATTCAATAGTGCCCGAGATACGATATATGTTCGTAGGCACGAGTGCCAGGCGTAGTGGGCGAAGAGCGTGGCAAGGGGCCAGCAGGCGCAAGGTCTCCTGCGCCAAGACGCATCTGTTGCGACAGCGTGAGTTCTCCACGGGTGACTGGGCAGCCCTCGTTCAGTCGAGGCCTGCGACTTCGAGGGGCGAGACGGCGTCAGGAAAAGCTCGCGTTGTTTGCCATTCTTCGATTGAATATGCCAAGGCTGTCGCGATGAATTGTCAGGACTTTAAGCGTGCGCGATCGCCTAACAGTCCGCGTTGAATCCCGCGCCCAGACACCACGTGACCAGACTTCAGATCACACAGCTCGACGTCGACAGTGGAGCCCGCTTATCGTACAGCACGCGCCGACCCATGACATTCAGCACGTGAGGGCGCCAATGACGCGTCGAGCCACGCGTGTACGTAGTATTGTAACGTACGCGCTTTCGGGGTCCCGGGGCGCCCCGATTGCTCGCGCGTTTGCGGAAGTCAAGGGCAGACAGCGCTTCGGCCAGGGCTGCACTGGCAGCACAGTCATGCGGCACCCGACAGCTACACAACTGCAGAACACCCAGCAGAAGCCGTCCCCGGCAGACACAAGTGGCAGGCCGACCGCATCGATGAGGCGTGCCGTCCGAATCGCGCACGATCCTCGTGTGGAGCTGCGCGCGCCGATCCGCGGCGGGGAGGTGCGTGCATCGCCACGAGAGCGCGGCCAGAGGTTAATTATAGGAAGAATCGCACGGGGACGCCGCGAGAAGAGTGCGAGGCATGAGTCCATTGCCACTCGAAGCACGGCGCATGTGGACGCCACGATCGTCAAGCGTCCTGGCACAAGCGCCAGGTGGAGAGCTCACCATACGACCAGAATAGACCAACACAGATGATCGAGCACTGACCGAGGCAGCGATCAGGGAACATGCAAACACCCCGGCCCGATGAGCGTACTACCATTCTAACATGAGAATAGAGCCAAACCTCAGATAGGCGAGGATCCGGGAGATCAAACATGGGAGAGTGCGACCCCTTGCACCAGGCTTCAGAGTGCTACAGTTTAATCCTAGTCCTCTGGAAGAGACCCAATGCGGATCGCAGGCCGCGAGGACGCAGGTGATGCTGAGAGACCCAGAAGCCTGCGGAACATAGTCTCTGGCCAGCTCTCGCGCTGCGACGTGAGAGAACAGACTGATAAGGTGAAACCGCAAATCTCCGCGATTGCGAATCATATGCAATTTGCGCCTTACTAGCGGACGGTTACTTCAAACTTGAACACTAGCCACGAGGCAGCGAGTACTACGTGGATCCGCGGGAGACCCCAGGTCCGAGCTGATGGATAACCAGGTGCTGCAAAGATACGACGTGAGAGTGACGGTCCAGCAGGCATTGAAGCAGAGCACGCCTCGCGTGCACGTTGAGTGCGTCCCGCAATTGAACAACTTCATCCCCGATCGAGAGCACGGGCCATAGCCCATACCTCAACTTCTTTGCCAATAAGCACTGCAGAGAAAAAAGAATTCTGCGGCGGCAGCAAAAATCTCTGTTGTAGGATTTTGCTGGAGGACACTCACAACTGGTTGGTCTTTTTCGCGGGCTCGAAGGTAGTTCTTTTCGCGTACTTGTGTTCAGGCCCGATCCCGGCTTTCAGGACTCGAAACACTTTGACGCTACGTGTATCTGCATGCTGCAAGCTCACTGGCTCAGAGAACCATGCGGGAGATCTGCTCCCTTGCGGTGGCAGTACCCGCTTCTTTACCACGCCAGCGGGCTGTACAAGCGCGAGCCCGACCGTTGCGTCACTCGACCCCGGGACACTCGCTGGCGAGCGGTCTGATGTCTCCGTCGACAGACTCCAAGGTCGAGCGCCCTCCGGCGTTGTCGTCATCGCACGTCAGGGTCCAGGTCGCGCCCGCTCCTCCCGCTCCTCCCACTTGCTCCATCGCTGTGCTCCGATCGACAAGGTTGACCGCGCGCGCGTTGAGCCCGCTCCCGCGCCTTCATTGTGAGTTCTGAGGCCTGAGGGGATCGGCATTACGCGCTTCGGCGTCATCACCGTTTCGCGGAGTCCGCGGCAACAGTTCCATACCCATCTGCCATTAATTCCTTCCGAAACCTGCGATGGGCATGCGCATACCCGCTCTCACCACAGCCTGGCCTCGGATCGTCGTTGCTCTGTTAGCTCTGATGACGATGACGGCGACAAGGCGCGCGCTCCGTGGTGTTTTTCCTGCTGCCGCTTGACGTTGCAGTTGAGGGTCCTAGCTGTACTGTTCTCCTCGGACCCGGACGATCTGACACTCAGTATACAAGCCTACGCATTAATGGCAATGATTACTGCTGTTTCTGTCTTACAGAGCGCGAGCCGACGGTCGGGTGTGCTGCGGTCGCGTGGCAAAGCACTGAATCCGGTGGTCGGGTGTCAGTTTCGCTGTTCCCCTCCCTGCGCCAACAGCCCGTATCTCCTGTGCACGACAACTGGGACTCCTGGCACCTTTCCAAATGCTCACTTGATTTCCGATGTCGACCCCGGCGCACAGCACCGTGCGACGGATCGCGGTCGCTGTTTGCACTCGGCGTGCAACTCATCTCGCACGCCTTTCTCCCCGCATCAGTTTCACCCTGGCGCACGTGGTTTCAAGCATACAATGTGGAGCTTTAGTATTTACGATCGCAATCACCAAGTCACTCTTTCGTACCTTATTGACTGCGTATGCAAGCCGCGTGGCAAGCCACCCCGCGGCCCGGGGGAAATCGCACTTCGCGCGCCCAGTTCGGGCAGTGTGGGGCTTGGGAGCACACTTCTCCAAGGCCTACCGCCTGTTTTGGAGTCCATTTACGCACTAAAGCGCAGGGAGCGTATCCGACCTTTGTAAGAAAGGTCTCCTGAGACTGATCTGCCCACGTGCCAACCACCACGTCTTTCGTTGCAGCTCCGCCGCAGGATGTACTACAGCGGGACGCACAAGTCGCCTCTAGAAGCCGAGATTATAGGCAGCTGGACCGCCGAGTTCAAGATCCTGGCGAACAACTCGAGACGATCCTGCCCGTCCAATCACTAAGCCGATTTTGGAGGTCTGCAGCGCGGCTCGGACGGCTCCCAGCGAATGAGAAAATACACGGGGATGCCGCTCATGCTCAAATATGACTGACACACGTAATATTATGGCAAGAATCCGCGATACTTGTCGACTGTCGCGCGAACAGCTCTCGCGGAGCAGCCGCACCCCGGGGAGCTTTTTGAGGTGGCAGGTATGAGAGAACCAAAATCGAAAGCTCTAAGGGCACCTAACGGGACCCTCAAGTTGTCCGGCTGCTGGATACAACCTCATATGAGGGATTCTGGGAGCCTCCAACCGGTACGAATGTCGATTCGGTCGGCCTGCGCCATGGCGAGATCCTCGGAATGCGGAGAGAAAGCGATTCCTTGCTCGCTCGGAAAAGCACGCTGCGGAGGAAGATACGAAGCCCTTTTTAAGGCTCCAAGATACAAAGCTGTTGTCCACGATGCACACCAGAGAGATGGGAACTTCTCGACGTACTTCCGGTGGCAAAAATCGCGTTCGAAAAGACCGAGGTCATTCCCAGCAGTCGGACTCCGCAGGCAAGGGATGACAAGCATGTACTTTCCGCAGAGTACAGGCTCGTCATCGTTCGCCTGCGCTCTCGGTCTGCTGGGGAAGAACTCGGTCGAAGCCATTGGAAGGACCACTGGCAGTTCAAACCGCTTATCACAGCATCTTCACCGCGTTTCGTGCCATCCAAATCGGTCGAAAAGGACCTGAACCGAGCCGTGTTAGCCCGGCACTGCGGGAGCGAGTAGTCGAGCGGAACGCGTGTGCACGATTGTGCTCTCCCAATTAAATTACCCTTCCACGTGCGACTCTGAAGCTAGACGAGCGTGAAGAGGCCTCCTCAGTCGTGGAGGCAAAACGGGGCTGGCACCCATGCAACAACCCGCCAACACCTACGGCCGCCGGGCGTACAAGAATCGCACTGTGATCGGATGGATGGAGACTGATAGAAGACACTCATGTACGGAAGAGTGGATAGATTGGGTAGCCCAGAGATTCAAAGGATACGGCCCCAACGTCCTGCCATGCGCGGCGGGTCGGGCAGGGTGTCCCACATTGAGCCAGGGAGTGTGGTAGCTACGTCCCCGGCGGAGATCGTGGAATAAGGCCAGCGCGATGGATACGGACTCCTTGCAACAGCAGAGAAGAAACGTTAAGGGCCCAAGGCAGTTAATGACTAGTGCGACGGTCACTGTCGCAGGTGGGTGTGGTAGGAGTGCTCTCAGCCATGGTCAGAGCGCCCAGCTGCAGACTTCCGCACCAACCTGTGCCGCAATGCGTCGTCTGTTGCAAGTTTCACGCCAAATGTCGTCCTTCGGTGCGAGTCCCTGAAGTTAGTATACGTGCATTGGGCGGTGATCCCTCGGAGTCAATGCCCGGCCGGCGGTCCTGAGTCCTGACGAAAAGAAACGTGCGCGCGCGCGTACGCGCTGGACGCAAAACAAACGCCACGTTAGAAGCACCGGGAGAGCCGTGCGGCGCCTGAGGCGGGCAGTTGCACCGTCGCCAGCGTGCTGGTCGAATATTGAGTCCCAAGCACAACATGCCAGCGTAGAAATGAGAGTCACGAGTGAATTGCAGGCCCCGGGGTTGTAGTCACGAGCGAGTGGTCCCGGCGCCGCGTGCAGTAGAGCCCATAGAGTCGCGCACGCTGGCTGGCCACGCAGCCGAGGGTGCGAGCCAGCTGGCTCTGAGAGTCTGAGCCCTAGAGTAGATGGTTCGAGGTCGGAGGAGCCGGTGACGGTGCTGGCGAGCGGATCAAGATCAAGCAAGCAAGCTGTCCAGTGTCCGGGCCAAGCGAGCGTGCATGTTTGCCAATTGCGGCGGGAGCGACGGCGCGGGGGGCAGGCAGCTGCGCGGGGGGCGGGGCGCGCACGCAGAGCCAGTGAGAGTCGGGACAGATGAAACGGCGGTTGCGGGAGGCACTGCACAGTGCAAGGAGCGGGATGAGTATGGAGGCGTGGCTGTGCCAGGACCCCGGGAGCGGCGTTTGTCGATTGTGTTTTATGGGGCCCGTTCAGAGTGCTCTTCAGAGACCAACAAGTGACCAAGTCCCCCTCCCGTTCCAGACGACCTCGATGCCCGCAACCACACCGCTCGCCATTCCGGCAGCCCGGCCCGCGTGCCTGCCGACGCCGGTATCGCCGACCGCGCCGTTGGGCAAGCGTGCGGCCCTGCACATTGACACCGCCGCCGCCGCCGCCCGCCAGCCGCGCCCGCTGACCCCGACGTCGCCCAGGCACCGGCAGCCCGGCTCGGCGTACCCGTACTATACCCCCCGCCGCCTACGTGCCGGCTCGACCGCGTCGTCGTCGACGCCGACGCCGACGAGCGCGCTGCAGAGCGCCGAGGACCCGTACCGCGACATCACGCGCCTGCGCCCGCCGCCCGCGCCCCAGCACCCGTGCCTGTACCCAGGCGCGACGTTCAGAGGCACCCAGCGCAGCGGCCGGCACGCGTACGAGGTCGGCGTCACGCTCGCGACCGTGGACCTGACGTCGCCGTCGCCGCATCTGTGCGGCTACTTGCGTATCAAGGGGCTCACGGACGACTACCCAGAGCTCACGACGTACTTCGACGCCGAACTCGTCACGCCGGCTGGCCCCGCGACGTTCAGAACGCCTCGTTCATGGGGAGCCTGCGAACGGCGCGACTGGGAGCATTGGTCGAAATTCCCGGCGTTCCGCCGCATGCGCGTCGGGAGCCTCGACGCCACCCCACAGCCCGGCGGCAGCGCCGTGTTCATGCGGTGGAAGGAAAAGTTCCTCGTGCCCGACCACCGCGTCAAGGACATCACCGGCGCCTCCTTCGCCGGCTTCTATTACGTCTGCGTCGACCTCGACCCCCAGGCCACCGCGTCCGCGAACGCCCACTCGGCACGCCGCAAGCCGCGCACCCAGCCACCGCCCGCCTCTCAGCTTGCAACACAAACCATAGCGTCTCTAACGTCTGCGGCCTCGAACAACAAGACCCCTGTCGCTGAGCCAGAGCACGACACGCCATTCCCAGCTGGAGAACCACATGCGGATGCAATGGATGTCATCGAGGAAGAGGAAGATGACCTGCCGCCAGGCACCGGCGCGCTCATGTCGGGATACTACTTCCATCCGCATTCGGATCCGTACGTCTTACGCCCGCCAATCTCCCTCTTATCTTACATTCTCTCCAGGTTCCAGAAGCTCACGCTCCGGCACGTGCCCAGCTCGTGCGGCGCCGCGTTCGAGTTCCGCTAGCTCTACCCTTCACTTTCCAAGTGAAGGACGAGTCAACTCCTACAGGACTGGCCAACTCCTACGACCTCCGTTACCCGCGCGCCCACTCTTCACCCAACCATTCACGCCTTGATATGTCCACCTCCCTCTTGTGATACCGCATCCCACTGTACAGATACGCAGAGTTACCCCGCCCCGACGTTTGTTATATTACTGTTTTATGCTCGCTTCCGGAGCTCGACGTGCAGATCCCGCAGGCCACACACGCGTCAGGCCCCTATTCCCCATACGAGCGTCAGGGCCACATACCGATCAGAAACCGCCAACATCAGTACGACGTATGTACAACTTCTTCCTGAAGCAACTCGAACTTCAAGCAGGACTGTACAAGTACAGAATAATACACCAGGACATTGTGAGTGCGTAACAACCCGCAATTCATAGTCTACTATAATATGCTTGCCCCGGGCCCCTGCAAGCTTCATTTCGCTCACACTTGCCTCCTGCGGCGTCGGCGGCGGTGGCGCCGGCTCCCGGTCCGTGCGTTGCGTCCAACTTCTGCTTGCTTGCGCTCGCTCAGGGAATGCGCGTGCGCGCTCTGCGGGGTCCTGGCCATTATGGGCGTCTGCCCGCGGCGGCCGGCAGTGGCGGACAATCTGGACTCGACTGGGCCGCTGTGCTGTGCGACTGCGACGAGGCTCTTCGAGGCTTGCGCCCGCGGCTGCGCTGGTTTCACGGCCATGTGTTCACTCAGTGGAACGGGTGTGTCTGGGCGCCTGTCTGAGTGCCTGGTTTGTCAGACGTCGCCGCTGGTTGCCGGAGTGAGGTTTCCCCGATGCAAGAACGACACCGCCGCTCGGCTGGCTCGCCCAAAACCTGGTTATAACTCGGCGTTAAGGCCTCCGTGCGCGGCAAAGTACCAAATAAATCGCCTCGTGGAGCAACTGGGAAAGAGTTCGTAAGTCCAACGAATTTTTGTCTTTTCTGAAATCAAACTGGCATGACCCGTGCTGTTTTCACGTACATTAGCGCCCCCCGCGCCCAAGTCTCGGGCGCAGGGAGTGCGGACATCACGGCCTAGGTACATGCACGGGAGTGACCCCGGTCTATGGAGGATGCAGGCACTATTCTAAGAATATCCACCCGTCACTCGGCATCCCAACTCTGCGCAGCGAGCTCGTTGTTCTCCTTGGCGCCGGCGCTTATCTGCGAGGGAGAACTGTTTAGTTACTGAAGTAGCAGAAATGAATGTTACTCACCAGAACACTTTTGCGGCTGCATTCTGCATGTGGCTGGAAAAAGTGAGTTTTCCGCAACAGCTACTAAAACACTGTACAAGTGTAAATTCTTGACACGGGCGCTTATTCGCATACAACCTGCAGAAATGAGTTTTAGCGCCGTTTGGGAGATGCTGCGCTGCACGATGGGGACTGCGCGAAGCAGGTTTGCCGCGGAGCGCGACGGGTTGGCATGCGCGAACGAGCTGCTTGCTCGGAGACCTCGGCGCCAGCGGTTGCGCGGCTTCAGCGCGTGCGGTGATATGGGTTCGAGCGACGGCGCGATGCGCGAGGTGGCTCGACGGGCGAGAGCGCGAGATTCGATCTCGGGGCGGAGTGGCCAGCGCTGAGCATCGCCCGAGGCGCGATCGAGCGAGAACGGTGGCGGGTGGGAGCACGACGGCGAGCTACTTGGTCGGAGGCCTCCGCGGCAGCGATGGCGGGCGGGTTGATCGCGCGGCGGCAGGAGGACGAGAGCCTGCCGCGCGTGGCGCGATGCGCGACGAGGTTCGGCAGGCGAGCGCGCGAGAGTCGACCTCGGGGCGATGCGGGCGCGGAAGGACCTTGCACGAGCGGCGCACGCGATAGATAGGCCGTCCGAGCTCGGCGTCGAGCAGAATGGCCGTAGGACCGTGGTGCGCGACCGAGGCGACTTGCGCGATCGAGCGGGTTGTTCTGCGCGTTCTCGGCCGCTGCGAATGCGGTGCGGATCGAGGGGCGAAGGTCGCAGCAGGGTGGACACGCTCGCGCGAGGCCGCTGCGCGAGCGGCGCGGCGAGAGGCTTCCCGACGCTGCGACCGAGCAGCAGCTTGATGTGGCGCGGTAGCGCACCCACAAGTCGTTTCACCCGGTTCGCGGGACGACGAATGAGCTAAAAATCGCCGCCGAGGTCGATTTCGCTGCAAACAGGCCGGGATCGGGCGATGCGCGCGCGCAGGACGGCGAGCGAGGCCGAGGCCGACGCCAGGAAGCCGTTGGGGGCTCGGGGGAACGGCGCTGGGCTCGATTCGGGCGCAGCGCGAGATCCCTTCGCGGTGTTTGCTCCGCAAGGCTCGGGGCGTCGAATTTTCGAGCGAGAGGACCCCCTGGGACACGAGCGAGGTCAGCAACGTAGGATAGCATCGGGTGAGGGTACATACCGAAGAATCGACGTCGTCCTCGGGCGAGACGCAATCCCTCGCACGGTGTTTGCTCCGCAGGGCTCGGGGCGTCGAGATTTCAGGCGAGATCAGCTTCAGCGAGGTCAGCACCACAGCATATGATCAAGTGAGGTCACATACCGAAGAATCGAGCAGAGATGCAATTCCTTTCCGCGGTGTTTGCTCCGCAAGGGCTGGGGCCCGCGATTTGGAACGGGGAGGGTGCCATCGCAAGCACGATGCCGATTCGGCGGTCTGATCGAAAGAAGTCAGCACCGAGAGACAGGTTCGAATGAGAACGTACACACCAGTGATTAGAGGCTTCCCGCTCGCGATAGGCAGTGTCTCTTCGCGGTGTTTGCTCCGCAAGGCTTGAGGCGTCGGATTTCCGGCAGACAGGAGTGTTTGCGGCGCGCCGCGAGGGCGAGCGCCACGTCCTCCGCGGCGATCGCATTCCGGAGACTGCAGCCGCCAGCGCACGAGAAACGCGCAGATACGGCCTATATACACCGGCCCGTGTGTACTAGCAGCAATCCTGGAAGAGGATGCATCAGCGAACGAGAAAGGAGGGGTCGAAGCCGGAGGAGCGTGCAGAACGGGGCCAGGCGTCGTCGCGGCGCGCGCGGCGCGCCGCTCCGAGCGCAAGCTCCCGCAGTCGATGCACTCTTGCCCTCAGACAAGCCGCATGTGGAGAAGGACATGCAGACCAGGCGAGGGGAAGAGAGGAAGAGCGCGAGACGAACGTACCATGCATCCTGCAGCGGGCCGGTCGTTGGCAATTGAATCGAGCGCGGCGCAAAGCGCCGCGCCGTTCTTCGGCGTCGTCTTCGCGAAACGCGTTCTAGCCGGGCTGGTTGCATCGTTTGCGGTCGTGCAGTAGCTGTGCGCGGCCGAAGCATCTGTACAAAAAATAATCGAAACGGAGTGAGCAGCGGATTCAGGCACAGGATGAGCTCAACGCACGATGTGCGAGAGCTCATAGGTAGCAGAGGGTCAGACGCGCCGCCGTTGGCGGCGCCGTCGGAGAAGAGCGCGCAGCGCCTGGAACAAATATGAGCAAAGCGTGCCGGAACGAGCCAACCCGACGCGTACGCACCTCACACCGACGAAACAACGCGTCGAGAGCGCGCCAGACGTTGCAAGAGCGAAGCTGGGTCGTCGAGGATGCCCTCCGCGTTGAATGCCGGCGGGGACGAGAATGGCACCGAGCAGGTCACGTGACCCGCGTGCCCTGCAGACGCGTCAGGAATGGCAGCAGAGCGTCAGGAACGAGCTTACGAGCGAGGACGGGTCGAATTACAACGCCGGCGTGTGCAGAGGCCGCGGCGCGGATGCTGGTATGACAGCACAGACTGGCGGTGGCGGCCGCGGGTGGCCGCGCAGCAGACGGGGAGCGAAAGGGTGAGGCCGTGTGCCCAGGTGCCGCCTTTATGTAGCGCACGTAGAAGATGCAGGGGAAGAGCGGGGACGGAGAGCAAGGTTTCACCGCCGCGCGCCGGATGCTCCGGACTTCGCTGCATCCGAGCGATGTTACATACAGCTCCAACCTTAGCCGAGCATTGCATAACACGCGTTTGCTCCATTCAGTCCCTTTCCAGGGTTCTCCGAGAAACCGAGTTCTCGTGAGAATTGCCAAGCTGGCCGCGCGATTCACCTCGGCGGCTGGCGTCCCAAAATAGCACGAGACGCGCTGCTGTTCCCCGGCTTACGAAAGCGCATGAACATGCATTCTGTGGCAGAGATCGTCTCAGAATGCTGCCCACTACGTCGGATGAGAATCTCTTGCAATGTCTCGACTGCACGAATCGCCCGCATTTGGCCCAGCATCTGTCTGACTCGCCCGCATTTGGCCTAGTATCTGACTCACCCGCATTTGGCCCAGCATTCAACCTGCCTCGGGCACCGTATCCGACTCGCTCGCATTTGGCCCAGTATCAAAGCTGGACCGAATGTGCTTCAATGAGTGTCTTTGAGAGCTGTTTCTCATCGGATGGTCGCTTTGTGGCTGGGAGAATCGGTGACGCGAGGCGGCGATGGGGGTTGTCCCACCGAATCTCGCACAGTTCGCATGAATCCGACGGTGAGATGATACCTATGCGCATATACGGGGTGAGAGACAACGTCTCGAAAGCTGCCGTTAGCACCGTCGTCGACGGTCATCGAGAGATCGTCCGGTTGGAAGCCCTCACATCGGCGCAGCTGTTCACGGCTCGCGCAACGACTGCAACGTCTGCATACAGACCCTGATGCAGTAGCAGGCCTTTACTAACTGCATGCATTTGATCTCACGTGTGAGAGCGAGGGACGCTTCCTGTTCGATCGCGAGCGGTGCGGCAGGTCCTGCCATCCGCACATACACCTGCTCGTCCAAACGGCCGTCCTCGGCTTCCGCGTCTCACACGGGGCTAGGCCATGCTGCGGATCAGCTTACGTGCGGGGCTGTGTGTGTGTGGATCACCAAGCGCAACGCATGATCGAGCGCGAGTGCCCTGGAGGTTCGCATCGGAGAATGGCACCGCGCATGCATTCAGCATTTACTACCCCTATCGGTGACTCCTGGGCCCCTCTCACATGTGTGAACTATATATAGACTACATGCCAAGACGACTGCACAGTGGGAATTGCGAAAAGCTAACGCAGACGAGAAGAATTGAGCTGAACGGCGGGGTGCACGGTTTGGGGGGAAATGCGCAATGCACGGCGTCCGGCCACGTCTCCACCCATGACGCACGTCTCATCAGCTTACGGCTGACCGATGAGGTGCTCCCAAGCGAAAGAATTCCAAAAGAAAAGCCTGGCGCGGCGCAGAACGCGGCGGAGCGCGTAGCAGTCGAATGAGCGCATTCCCGCAGAAACCGCTGATACCCCCACCCGTTTCAGTCCAAGGCAATCACAGATGGCTTCCTAATGATGCGAGATCTGCGCTTCTCGCCGCTGGAAGCTCTCTACGCGGCGGCGCGTCGTTCCGCCGTATGTGGGTTTTTCGCCCTCCAGAGGGGTATACCCCCTCCCTCTTGCCCCTGACTGGCGCAATGGGTCACGTGACATGGTCCCAGAGTGGTTTGAGGTGAGGGAGCGCGCAGAGAAAAGTGCTGGACGGTGCGCGAACGGCGGGAGGCGGGGGCGGAGCAAACGCGCTTAGCGAACTGTATGTCACTTCTCCCTCCGTCAGCCCGCGCATCAGACCTCGTTCTATTACGGGATTAGAGGCCCAGACTGCTGAGCACACGGAGAGAAGCACGGAGGGCGCGGCGCATCGGGAGGCCGGTGGGTGCTGCCAGAGCGTATATAAGCCGCACCCCAGCAGCCTCGATCGACCATCGTCCCTTGCTCCCTCTTCCTTCCTGTCGCTTCTGGGAACGCTCGGCACTGTGCCCCGCGCTTGACGTCGTACGTGCTCGCTGATTCTGTTTGCTCGCTCGGTGCTCATCGCCTCGCCCAGCTCGCTCGTCGCAGCCCACCCTTCCTCGCCGTCGCAAGCACTCAACACTCCGCGTACGTCGTCATTTGCATTCATTTCCTTTCTATCGCGCTGACAGCCATCGCATAGGACGCGCTCTCGGGGTCCCGCGATCGTGCGCGCTGTCTGTCTGTCTGTCTGCACCGGTACGTTTCACGTCCGCCGTCGGTCGCTCAGACTGCCCCTGATCGAGCCCGCAGGCGCGCGCTCCGTGCACGCATTGCCCCCGTCTGGCGCTCGCGCGCTGTGCAGTTCTGGAACGGGCGCGGGCGCGGTTCGGGTCGGGGGCGGGGCTCGGGCAGCATTCGCATTTCCTATCGTAAGCACACGCTATGTACAGCTCGGGCCGGATCTGACGCTCGTGCACGCCAGGATAGCGCGCTGCGCTCCTTCCGAATCGGCGGGTTCTGTGTCTGCGCGATCTCGGTCAGTCGTCGTGCTCCTCCTCGGCGCCGCGAACGCGCACTCACCCCAGCCACGCAGCGCAGATCGACCCGCGAGCTCGCCCGAGGCATCGATGCCGTCCTTCTCCGCGCCGCAGAGGCCGTTGTTGTCGTCGTGGGTCAAGTTCGTGCTGCTCCGCTTGCAGACCGTATCTGACAGTCCGATCGCGCAGTTCGCCCGGGCCACCGCAGCCACACTGCGCTGGCGCACCAACATTGACCGGAGCACCCGCCGCGCCGAGGTGCTGCCCTTTTCGGTGAGTTCGTGCGCGTTGTCGTCCGCGACCGCCGACCGCGTTCGCTGACTGCTCTCGCAGCCATCCTCCGCGGCGCGCGCAAAACCACCTGCTCGACGGCGACAGCATCGGCCTGCATCGGTACGTACCTCTCCCGTTCTCTGCCCATTCGTTGTTCGGCGCGTGTTGCTCGAGTCGGCCGGCCGATCGCAAAGGACCGCATTCATCGCGCTGCGCGCACGAACGCGCGTCTGACGCCTCGGGAGCTCGTGCCCTATGCCCACCCCGACGTCCTACGCCGTCCCTATGCAGCGCCGGGCATGCCGTCGTAATGTTGCCCGGCCGTTCGGCCCCGCGGGCGGAATGCTCGTCTGGCGCGCCGCGCGCTGCGTCCCGCCGATATCTGCACATCGGAGGTGGTTGCGCTGACCGTCCGCGACGACGTCCTGGCTGCATATTCGCGCGATTCGCGCTGTGGGCGGCGCGGTCGGAATGCGCGATATGAAAAAAAATGTTGTCAGACGCCTGCAAGAAGCGGCGTCAGCGATGCCAAACATGACTACTGACCTGCGCGATTGACTTACAGCGTGAGTCGGGCGTTCGGGGAAGTGGAATCGCGTGCGCGAGCCCGAGGGCGGGTCCGCCGAACTTGCCCATGCGCGCTCGTCCTATCGCAAATGCTGCGCGAGTCGATGAGCCTGTGAATGCCCATGCTGTGCCTGCATCGTCTGGGGCCGCTGTTAGCAAATGAACCTGTCTATCGCGTCGAGTTCGGTGTGGTACTGACCTTGCCTATCGGCCGCGTTCTAGCATCGGCAACCGCAGCGGGGCATGTCTGAGTCGTAGATAGTTGATATGCAATGGCGTCTGGCGCCGTGCGCGATCTTGTTTGTGTTGGGTTGGCGGATAGGGATCTGGTCGCGGTCGAAGCTGCAGCAAACAAACAAGCCATCGGCGGCGCCTCGAGGACTCTGCCAATGAACTGGGTGCGCCGCGGAGGCGCACGACCATCGATACGATCTATCTATGCCAGTTATCGCGAGTCTTTATCAAAGTAATGTCTACTTACTTACCTCGTCGATCTTGTCCTAACGAACTTCACCAGATGCAATGAAGCATTATACCTGGTAACGCGGTGAGTGTTACTCGAAGCCCAGAGCTAGTACACTGTACTTACCCGATGAATATTGTCGATTCGAACACATTGGGCTTGAAGTCTAGGATCTCCAAGTTGGTAAGCATCCTCTTGTCTCGCGCCCGCCTCTAGTCACTCACCAGTCATCCTATGCATTGCCAGTAGTTGCTCGAGCAGCCGCCCTGCGAGGCTAGTATGCAGGGTGGGTCGAGTATTCGGATCGCGCCGTCGGTTGACAACGTCGACGCAGTCACATTCCAACACCGACTCGAACATCGCGGGCACGCAGCGGCCGGCACTGGTACCTGGGAACATCGGTATGTCACCCACTCGTTTCGATTTCAACATTACTTACCTTTCGTATCTTGTCCATCCGAACACTGGAGCCAGTCTATCCAGCGCCGCACGCAAGTCTGGCACGGCGGCGGGTTCGAAGACACGCGCACGTGAGTCCTTTACCGATTAACTGCCGTATCCTGTCGATCTGAACACCTGCATAAGATCCAGCGGCGCTGCGAGGACTAGTACTCGTGAGTGGGCCAGGTCACTTGGTCACAGTGTTACTTACCTTTCATATCTTGTCTATTCGCACGCAGGGTTCAGCGCCGCTCCACTGCGCTGAAAGGGCACCCGCCAGTGAGTACCAGACCGGTTCCCTCTCGTATCTTGTTGATTCTAACACATGGCGCGCGCGGTCGAATAGGGGACAGCGGGGTACGTCGGGAACAGAGCAGCGGACTTGCTCGAGCTGAATCCATCCAGAACGGTGCTGCGGCTCGAAGACAGCAGGTGCGCGGCAGCTCAACATCGCGTTCGGTGACGGCGCGCGCAACGCCGTCAACATCGCGCTCGCCGTCACCGCCGACGAGCTCGAGTACGGACTCGAATGGCACACTTCTCGACACGGGCAGCACGGGCAGCGCAAGTTCTGACGGAGGGCGGGCAAGTTGCCGCGGTCAACGTCGTGGACAGCGGCGGGGTACTCGGGCTCATCACCAAGTCTCGAGCGCGGCAAGGAAGAGCAGAAATGCGCCCGGGGCACAGGTCGCGAAGGGGAGGAGTAAGACGCGAAATGTGTTCGCGGGGATGGACTCTGGCGCTCGAAAGCAGGGAGGGCGCGCGCGAGAGAGGGAAGGAAGGAAGGAAAGTCGGCCAGCCACCCCAGCCAACGACTCTGAAAGTGGATTGGCACGGCGCTTCGCGCCGCGCCCCCGCCCCCGCCCCAGAAGAAAGAGGCAACGAGAGATGATGATGACGGCGGGAAGAGAGTGTGTGCGCGTGGCTGTGCGGGTGCCTGCACCGATGTTTGCCGTTTGACTTCAACTTTGGCGGAGCCCGGCGTGCTCTTCAGAGACCAACAAGTGACCAAGTCCCCCTCCCGTTCCAGACGACCTCGACAATGCCCGCAACCACACCGCTCGCCATTCCGGCATCTCTGCCCGCATGACTGCCGACGCCGGTATCGCCGACCGCGCCGTCGGGCAAGCGTGCGGCCCTGCACATTGACACCGCCGCCGCCGCCGCCCGCCAGCCGCGCCCGCTGACCCCGACGTCGCCCAGGCACCGGCAGCCCGGCTCAGCGTACCCGTACTACACCCCGCGCCGCCTACGTGCCGGCTCGACCGCGTCGTCGTCGACGCCGACGCCGACGAGCGCGCTGCAGAGCGCCGAGGACCCGTACCGCGACATCACGCGCCTGCGCCCGCCGCCTGCGCCCCAGCACCCATGTCTGTACCCGGGCGCGACGTTCAGAGGCACCCAGCGCAGCGGCCGGCACGCGTACGAGGTCGGCGTCACGCTCGCGACGGTCGACTTGACCTCGCCGTCGCCGCACCTCTGCGGCTACCTGCGTATCAAGGGGCTGACGGACGACTACCCCGAGCTGACGACGTACTTCGACGCCGAACTCGTCACGCCGGCAGGCCCCGCGACGTTCCGAACGCCTCGTTCGTGGGGCGCATGCGAACGGCGCGACTGGGAGCACTGGTCCAAGTTCCCGGCGTTCCGCCGCATGCGCGTCGGGAGCCTCGACAGCGCCCCACAACCCGGCAGCAGCGCCGTGTTCATGCGGTGGAAGGAAAAGTTCCTCGTGCCCGACCACCGCGTCAAGGACATCACCGGCGCCTCCTTCGCCGGCTTCTATTACGTCTGCGTCGACCTCGACCCCCAGGCCACCGCGAGCGCAAACGCCCACTCGGCGCGCCGCAAGCCGCGGGCTCCCCCAACTCCCACGGCTCAACTGGCGACACAGACCATCGCATCTCTAACGTCGGCAGCGTCCAACAACAAGACCCCTGTCGCAGAGCCAGAGCACGACACGCCATTCTCTGCTGGAGAACCACATGCGGATGCAATGGATGTCATCGAGGAAGAGGAAGACGACTTGCCGCCAGGCACCGGCGCGCTCATGTCGGGATATTACTTCCATCCTCATTCGGATCCGTACGTCTTACGCCCGCCAATCTCCCTCTTATCTTACATTCTCTCTCCAGGTTCCAGAAGCTCACTCTGCGGCACGTGCCCAGCTCGTGCGGCGCCGCGTTCGAGTTCCGCTAGCTCTACCCTTCACTTTCCAAGTGAAGGACGAGTCAACTCCTACAGGACTGGCCAACTCCTACGACCTCCGTTACCCGCGCGCCCACTCTTCACCCAACCATTCACGCCTTGATATGTCCACCTCCCTCTTGTGATACCGCATCCCACTGTACAGATACGCAGAGTTACCCCGCCCCGACGTTTGTTATATTACTGTTTTATGCTCGCTTCCGGAGCTCGACGTGCAGATCCCGCAGGCCACACACGCGTCAGGCCCCTATTCCCCATACGAGCGTCAGGGCCACATACCGATCAGAAACCGCCAACATCAGTACGACGTATGTACAACTTCTTCCTGAAGCAACTCGAACTTCAAGCAGGACTGTACAAGTACAGAATAATACACCAGGACATTGTGAGTGCGTAACAACCCGCAATTCATAGTCTACTATAATATGCTTGCCCCGGGCCCCTGCAAGCTTCATTTCGCTCACACTTGCCTCCTGCGGCGTCGGCGGCGGTGGCGCCGGCTCCCGGTCCGTGCGTTGCGTCCAACTTCTGCTTGCTTGCGCTCGCTCAGGGAATGCGCGTGCGCGCTCTGCGGGGTCCTGGCCATTATGGGCGTCTGCCCGCGGCGGCCGGCAGTGGCGGACAATCTGGACTCGACTGGGCCGCTGTGCTGTGCGACTGCGACGAGGCTCTTCGAGGCTTGCGCCCGCGGCTGCGCTGGTTTCACGGCCATGTGTTCACTCAGTGGAACGGGTGTGTCTGGGCGCCTGTCTGAGTGCCTGGTTTGTCAGACGTCGCCGCTGGTTGCCGGAGTGAGGTTTCCCCGATGCAAGAACGACACCGCCGCTCGGCTGGCTCGCCCAAAACCTGGTTATAACTCGGCGTTAAGGCCTCCGTGCGCGGCAAAGTACCAAATAAATCGCCTCGTGGAGCAACTGGGAAAGAGTTCGTAAGTCCAACGAATTTTTGTCTTTTCTGAAATCAAACTGGCATGACCCGTGCTGTTTTCACGTACATTAGCGCCCCCCGCGCCCAAGTCTCGGGCGCAGGGAGTGCGGACATCACGGCCTAGGTACATGCACGGGAGTGACCCCGGTCTATGGAGGATGCAGGCACTATTCTAAGAATATCCACCCGTCACTCGGCATCCCAACTCTGCGCAGCGAGCTCGTTGTTCTCCTTGGCGCCGGCGCTTATCTGCGAGGGAGAACTGTTTAGTTACTGAAGTAGCAGAAATGAATGTTACTCACCAGAACACTTTTGCGGCTGCATTCTGCATGTGGCTGGAAAAAGTGAGTTTTCCGCAACAGCTACTAAAACACTGTACAAGTGTAAATTCTTGACACGGGCGCTTATTCGCATACAACCTGCAGAAATGAGTTTTAGCGCCGTTTGGGAGATGCTGCGCTGCACGATGGGGACTGCGCGAAGCAGGTTTGCCGCGGAGCGCGACGGGTTGGCATGCGCGAACGAGCTGCTTGCTCGGAGACCTCGGCGCCAGCGGTTGCGCGGCTTCAGCGCGTGCGGTGATATGGGTTCGAGCGACGGCGCGATGCGCGAGGTGGCTCGACGGGCGAGAGCGCGAGATTCGATCTCGGGGCGGAGTGGCCAGCGCTGAGCATCGCCCGAGGCGCGATCGAGCGAGAACGGTGGCGGGTGGGAGCACGACGGCGAGCTACTTGGTCGGAGGCCTCCGCGGCAGCGATGGCGGGCGGGTTGATCGCGCGGCGGCAGGAGGACGAGAGCCTGCCGCGCGTGGCGCGATGCGCGACGAGGTTCGGCAGGCGAGCGCGCGAGAGTCGACCTCGGGGCGATGCGGGCGCGGAAGGACCTTGCACGAGCGGCGCACGCGATAGATAGGCCGTCCGAGCTCGGCGTCGAGCAGAATGGCCGTAGGACCGTGGTGCGCGACCGAGGCGACTTGCGCGATCGAGCGGGTTGTTCTGCGCGTTCTCGGCCGCTGCGAATGCGGTGCGGATCGAGGGGCGAAGGTCGCAGCAGGGTGGACACGCTCGCGCGAGGCCGCTGCGCGAGCGGCGCGGCGAGAGGCTTCCCGACGCTGCGACCGAGCAGCAGCTTGATGTGGCGCGGTAGCGCACCCACAAGTCGTTTCACCCGGTTCGCGGGACGACGAATGAGCTAAAAATCGCCGCCGAGGTCGATTTCGCTGCAAACAGGCCGGGATCGGGCGATGCGCGCGCGCAGGACGGCGAGCGAGGCCGAGGCCGACGCCAGGAAGCCGTTGGGGGCTCGGGGGAACGGCGCTGGGCTCGATTCGGGCGCAGCGCGAGATCCCTTCGCGGTGTTTGCTCCGCAAGGCTCGGGGCGTCGAATTTTCGAGCGAGAGGACCCCCTGGGACACGAGCGAGGTCAGCAACGTAGGATAGCATCGGGTGAGGGTACATACCGAAGAATCGACGTCGTCCTCGGGCGAGACGCAATCCCTCGCACGGTGTTTGCTCCGCAGGGCTCGGGGCGTCGAGATTTCAGGCGAGATCAGCTTCAGCGAGGTCAGCACCACAGCATATGATCAAGTGAGGTCACATACCGAAGAATCGAGCAGAGATGCAATTCCTTTCCGCGGTGTTTGCTCCGCAAGGGCTGGGGCCCGCGATTTGGAACGGGGAGGGTGCCATCGCAAGCACGATGCCGATTCGGCGGTCTGATCGAAAGAAGTCAGCACCGAGAGACAGGTTCGAATGAGAACGTACACACCAGTGATTAGAGGCTTCCCGCTCGCGATAGGCAGTGTCTCTTCGCGGTGTTTGCTCCGCAAGGCTTGAGGCGTCGGATTTCCGGCAGACAGGAGTGTTTGCGGCGCGCCGCGAGGGCGAGCGCCACGTCCTCCGCGGCGATCGCATTCCGGAGACTGCAGCCGCCAGCGCACGAGAAACGCGCAGATACGGCCTATATACACCGGCCCGTGTGTACTAGCAGCAATCCTGGAAGAGGATGCATCAGCGAACGAGAAAGGAGGGGTCGAAGCCGGAGGAGCGTGCAGAACGGGGCCAGGCGTCGTCGCGGCGCGCGCGGCGCGCCGCTCCGAGCGCAAGCTCCCGCAGTCGATGCACTCTTGCCCTCAGACAAGCCGCATGTGGAGAAGGACATGCAGACCAGGCGAGGGGAAGAGAGGAAGAGCGCGAGACGAACGTACCATGCATCCTGCAGCGGGCCGGTCGTTGGCAATTGAATCGAGCGCGGCGCAAAGCGCCGCGCCGTTCTTCGGCGTCGTCTTCGCGAAACGCGTTCTAGCCGGGCTGGTTGCATCGTTTGCGGTCGTGCAGTAGCTGTGCGCGGCCGAAGCATCTGTACAAAAAATAATCGAAACGGAGTGAGCAGCGGATTCAGGCACAGGATGAGCTCAACGCACGATGTGCGAGAGCTCATAGGTAGCAGAGGGTCAGACGCGCCGCCGTTGGCGGCGCCGTCGGAGAAGAGCGCGCAGCGCCTGGAACAAATATGAGCAAAGCGTGCCGGAACGAGCCAACCCGACGCGTACGCACCTCACACCGACGAAACAACGCGTCGAGAGCGCGCCAGACGTTGCAAGAGCGAAGCTGGGTCGTCGAGGATGCCCTCCGCGTTGAATGCCGGCGGGGACGAGAATGGCACCGAGCAGGTCACGTGACCCGCGTGCCCTGCAGACGCGTCAGGAATGGCAGCAGAGCGTCAGGAACGAGCTTACGAGCGAGGACGGGTCGAATTACAACGCCGGCGTGTGCAGAGGCCGCGGCGCGGATGCTGGTATGACAGCACAGACTGGCGGTGGCGGCCGCGGGTGGCCGCGCAGCAGACGGGGAGCGAAAGGGTGAGGCCGTGTGCCCAGGTGCCGCCTTTATGTAGCGCACGTAGAAGATGCAGGGGAAGAGCGGGGACGGAGAGCAAGGTTTCACCGCCGCGCGCCGGATGCTCCGGACTTCGCTGCATCCGAGCGATGTTACATACAGCTCCAACCTTAGCCGAGCATTGCATAACACGCGTTTGCTCCATTCAGTCCCTTTCCAGGGTTCTCCGAGAAACCGAGTTCTCGTGAGAATTGCCAAGCTGGCCGCGCGATTCACCTCGGCGGCTGGCGTCCCAAAATAGCACGAGACGCGCTGCTGTTCCCCGGCTTACGAAAGCGCATGAACATGCATTCTGTGGCAGAGATCGTCTCAGAATGCTGCCCACTACGTCGGATGAGAATCTCTTGCAATGTCTCGACTGCACGAATCGCCCGCATTTGGCCCAGCATCTGTCTGACTCGCCCGCATTTGGCCTAGTATCTGACTCACCCGCATTTGGCCCAGCATTCAACCTGCCTCGGGCACCGTATCCGACTCGCTCGCATTTGGCCCAGTATCAAAGCTGGACCGAATGTGCTTCAATGAGTGTCTTTGAGAGCTGTTTCTCATCGGATGGTCGCTTTGTGGCTGGGAGAATCGGTGACGCGAGGCGGCGATGGGGGTTGTCCCACCGAATCTCGCACAGTTCGCATGAATCCGACGGTGAGATGATACCTATGCGCATATACGGGGTGAGAGACAACGTCTCGAAAGCTGCCGTTAGCACCGTCGTCGACGGTCATCGAGAGATCGTCCGGTTGGAAGCCCTCACATCGGCGCAGCTGTTCACGGCTCGCGCAACGACTGCAACGTCTGCATACAGACCCTGATGCAGTAGCAGGCCTTTACTAACTGCATGCATTTGATCTCACGTGTGAGAGCGAGGGACGCTTCCTGTTCGATCGCGAGCGGTGCGGCAGGTCCTGCCATCCGCACATACACCTGCTCGTCCAAACGGCCGTCCTCGGCTTCCGCGTCTCACACGGGGCTAGGCCATGCTGCGGATCAGCTTACGTGCGGGGCTGTGTGTGTGTGGATCACCAAGCGCAACGCATGATCGAGCGCGAGTGCCCTGGAGGTTCGCATCGGAGAATGGCACCGCGCATGCATTCAGCATTTACTACCCCTATCGGTGACTCCTGGGCCCCTCTCACATGTGTGAACTATATATAGACTACATGCCAAGACGACTGCACAGTGAGAATTGCGAAAAGCTAACGCAGACGAGAAGAATTGAGCTGAACGGCGGGGTGCACGGTTTGGGGGGAAATGCGCAATGCACGGCGTCCGGCCACGTCTCCACCCATGACGCACGTCTCATCAGCTTACGGCTGACCGATGAGGTGCTCCCAAGCGAAAGAATTCCAAAAGAAAAGCCTGGCGCGGCGCAGAACGCGGCGGAGCGCGTAGCAGTCGAATGAGCGCATTCCCGCAGAAACCGCTGATACCCCCACCCGTTTCAGTCCAAGGCAATCACAGATGGCTTCCTAATGATGCGAGATCTGCGCTTCTCGCCGCTGGAAGCTCTCTACGCGGCGGCGCGTCGTTCCGCCGTATGTGGGTTTTTCGCCCTCCAGAGGGGTATACCCCCTCCCTCTTGCCCCTGACTGGCGCAATGGGTCACGTGACATGGTCCCAGAGTGGTTTGAGGTGAGGGAGCGCGCAGAGAAAAGTGCTGGACGGTGCGCGAACGGCGGGAGGCGGGGGCGGAGCAAACGCGCTTAGCGAACTGTATGTCACTTCTCCCTCCGTCAGCCCGCGCATCAGACCTCGTTCTATTACGGGATTAGAGGCCCAGACTGCTGAGCACACGGAGAGAAGCACGGAGGGCGCGGCGCATCGGGAGGCCGGTGGGTGCTGCCAGAGCGTATATAAGCCGCACCCCAGCAGCCTCGATCGACCATCGTCCCTTGCTCCCTCTTCCTTCCTGTCGCTTCTGGGAACGCTCGGCACTGTGCCCCGCGCTTGACGTCGTACGTGCTCGCTGATTCTGTTTGCTCGCTCGGTGCTCATCGCCTCGCCCAGCTCGCTCGTCGCAGCCCACCCTTCCTCGCCGTCGCAAGCACTCAACACTCCGCGTACGTCGTCATTTGCATTCATTTCCTTTCTATCGCGCTGACAGCCATCGCATAGGACGCGCTCTCGGGGTCCCGCGATCGTGCGCGCTGTCTGTCTGTCTGTCTGCACCGGTACGTTTCACGTCCGCCGTCGGTCGCTCAGACTGCCCCTGATCGAGCCCGCAGGCGCGCGCTCCGTGCACGCATTGCCCCCGTCTGGCGCTCGCGCGCTGTGCAGTTCTGGAACGGGCGCGGGCGCGGTTCGGGTCGGGGGCGGGGCTCGGGCAGCATTCGCATTTCCTATCGTAAGCACACGCTATGTACAGCTCGGGCCGGATCTGACGCTCGTGCACGCCAGGATAGCGCGCTGCGCTCCTTCCGAATCGGCGGGTTCTGTGTCTGCGCGATCTCGGTCAGTCGTCGTGCTCCTCCTCGGCGCCGCGAACGCGCACTCACCCCAGCCACGCAGCGCAGATCGACCCGCGAGCTCGCCCGAGGCATCGATGCCGTCCTTCTCCGCGCCGCAGAGGCCGTTGTTGTCGTCGTGGGTCAAGTTCGTGCTGCTCCGCTTGCAGACCGTATCTGACAGTCCGATCGCGCAGTTCGCCCGGGCCACCGCAGCCACACTGCGCTGGCGCACCAACATTGACCGGAGCACCCGCCGCGCCGAGGTGCTGCCCTTTTCGGTGAGTTCGTGCGCGTTGTCGTCCGCGACCGCCGACCGCGTTCGCTGACTGCTCTCGCAGCCATCCTCCGCGGCGCGCGCAAAACCACCTGCTCGACGGCGACAGCATCGGCCTGCATCGGTACGTACCTCTCCCGTTCTCTGCCCATTCGTTGTTCGGCGCGTGTTGCTCGAGTCGGCCGGCCGATCGCAAAGGACCGCATTCATCGCGCTGCGCGCACGAACGCGCGTCTGACGCCTCGGGAGCTCGTGCCCTATGCCCACCCCGACGTCCTACGCCGTCCCTATGCAGCGCCGGGCATGCCGTCGTAATGTTGCCCGGCCGTTCGGCCCCGCGGGCGGAATGCTCGTCTGGCGCGCCGCGCGCTGCGTCCCGCCGATATCTGCACATCGGAGGTGGTTGCGCTGACCGTCCGCGACGACGTCCTGGCTGCATATTCGCGCGATTCGCGCTGTGGGCGGCGCGGTCGGAATGCGCGATATGAAAAAAAATGTTGTCAGACGCCTGCAAGAAGCGGCGTCAGCGATGCCAAACATGACTACTGACCTGCGCGATTGACTTACAGCGTGAGTCGGGCGTTCGGGGAAGTGGAATCGCGTGCGCGAGCCCGAGGGCGGGTCCGCCGAACTTGCCCATGCGCGCTCGTCCTATCGCAAATGCTGCGCGAGTCGATGAGCCTGTGAATGCCCATGCTGTGCCTGCATCGTCTGGGGCCGCTGTTAGCAAATGAACCTGTCTATCGCGTCGAGTTCGGTGTGGTACTGACCTTGCCTATCGGCCGCGTTCTAGCATCGGCAACCGCAGCGGGGCATGTCTGAGTCGTAGATAGTTGATATGCAATGGCGTCTGGCGCCGTGCGCGATCTTGTTTGTGTTGGGTTGGCGGATAGGGATCTGGTCGCGGTCGAAGCTGCAGCAAACAAACAAGCCATCGGCGGCGCCTCGAGGACTCTGCCAATGAACTGGGTGCGCCGCGGAGGCGCACGACCATCGATACGATCTATCTATGCCAGTTATCGCGAGTCTTTATCAAAGTAATGTCTACTTACTTACCTCGTCGATCTTGTCCTAACGAACTTCACCAGATGCAATGAAGCATTATACCTGGTAACGCGGTGAGTGTTACTCGAAGCCCAGAGCTAGTACACTGTACTTACCCGATGAATATTGTCGATTCGAACACATTGGGCTTGAAGTCTAGGATCTCCAAGTTGGTAAGCATCCTCTTGTCTCGCGCCCGCCTCTAGTCACTCACCAGTCATCCTATGCATTGCCAGTAGTTGCTCGAGCAGCCGCCCTGCGAGGCTAGTATGCAGGGTGGGTCGAGTATTCGGATCGCGCCGTCGGTTGACAACGTCGACGCAGTCACATTCCAACACCGACTCGAACATCGCGGGCACGCAGCGGCCGGCACTGGTACCTGGGAACATCGGTATGTCACCCACTCGTTTCGATTTCAACATTACTTACCTTTCGTATCTTGTCCATCCGAACACTGGAGCCAGTCTATCCAGCGCCGCACGCAAGTCTGGCACGGCGGCGGGTTCGAAGACACGCGCACGTGAGTCCTTTACCGATTAACTGCCGTATCCTGTCGATCTGAACACCTGCATAAGATCCAGCGGCGCTGCGAGGACTAGTACTCGTGAGTGGGCCAGGTCACTTGGTCACAGTGTTACTTACCTTTCATATCTTGTCTATTCGCACGCAGGGTTCAGCGCCGCTCCACTGCGCTGAAAGGGCACCCGCCAGTGAGTACCAGACCGGTTCCCTCTCGTATCTTGTTGATTCTAACACATGGCGCGCGCGGTCGAATAGGGGACAGCGGGGTACGTCGGGAACAGAGCAGCGGACTTGCTCGAGCTGAATCCATCCAGAACGGTGCTGCGGCTCGAAGACAGCAGGTGCGCGGCAGCTCAACATCGCGTTCGGTGACGGCGCGCGCAACGCCGTCAACATCGCGCTCGCCGTCACCGCCGACGAGCTCGAGTACGGACTCGAATGGCACACTTCTCGACACGGGCAGCACGGGCAGCGCAAGTTCTGACGGAGGGCGGGCAAGTTGCCGCGGTCAACGTCGTGGACAGCGGCGGGGTACTCGGGCTCATCACCAAGTCTCGAGCGCGGCAAGGAAGAGCAGAAATGCGCCCGGGGCACAGGTCGCGAAGGGGAGGAGTAAGACGCGAAATGTGTTCGCGGGGATGGACTCTGGCGCTCGAAAGCAGGGAGGGCGCGCGCGAGAGAGGGAAGGAAGGAAGGAAAGTCGGCCAGCCACCCCAGCCAACGACTCTGAAAGTGGATTGGCACGGCGCTTCGCGCCGCGCCCCCGCCCCCGCCCCAGAAGAAAGAGGCAACGAGAGATGATGATGACGGCGGGAAGAGAGTGTGTGCGCGTGGCTGTGCGGGTGCCTGCACCGATGTTTGCCGTTTGACTTCAACTTTGGCGGAGCCCGGCGTGCTCTTCAGAGACCAACAAGTGACCAAGTCCCCCTCCCGTTCCAGACGACCTCGACAATGCCCGCAACCACACCGCTCGCCATTCCGGCATCTCTGCCCGCATGACTGCCGACGCCGGTATCGCCGACCGCGCCGTCGGGCAAGCGTGCGGCCCTGCACATTGACACCGCCGCCGCCGCCGCCCGCCAGCCGCGCCCGCTGACCCCGACGTCGCCCAGGCACCGGCAGCCCGGCTCAGCGTACCCGTACTACACCCCGCGCCGCCTACGTGCCGGCTCGACCGCGTCGTCGTCGACGCCGACGCCGACGAGCGCGCTGCAGAGCGCCGAGGACCCGTACCGCGACATCACGCGCCTGCGCCCGCCGCCTGCGCCCCAGCACCCATGTCTGTACCCGGGCGCGACGTTCAGAGGCACCCAGCGCAGCGGCCGGCACGCGTACGAGGTCGGCGTCACGCTCGCGACGGTCGACTTGACCTCGCCGTCGCCGCACCTCTGCGGCTACCTGCGTATCAAGGGGCTGACGGACGACTACCCCGAGCTGACGACGTACTTCGACGCCGAACTCGTCACGCCGGCAGGCCCCGCGACGTTCCGAACGCCTCGTTCGTGGGGCGCATGCGAACGGCGCGACTGGGAGCACTGGTCCAAGTTCCCGGCGTTCCGCCGCATGCGCGTCGGGAGCCTCGACAGCGCCCCACAACCCGGCAGCAGCGCCGTGTTCATGCGGTGGAAGGAAAAGTTCCTCGTGCCCGACCACCGCGTCAAGGACATCACCGGCGCCTCCTTCGCCGGCTTCTATTACGTCTGCGTCGACCTCGACCCCCAGGCCACCGCGAGCGCAAACGCCCACTCGGCGCGCCGCAAGCCGCGGGCTCCCCCAACTCCCACGGCTCAACTGGCGACACAGACCATCGCATCTCTAACGTCGGCAGCGTCCAACAACAAGACCCCTGTCGCAGAGCCAGAGCACGACACGCCATTCTCTGCTGGAGAACCACATGCGGATGCAATGGATGTCATCGAGGAAGAGGAAGACGACTTGCCGCCAGGCACCGGCGCGCTCATGTCGGGATATTACTTCCATCCTCATTCGGATCCGTACGTCTTACGCCCGCCAATCTCCCTCTTATCTTACATTCTCTCTCCAGGTTCCAGAAGCTCACTCTGCGGCACGTGCCCAGCTCGTGCGGCGCCGCGTTCGAGTTCCGCTAGCTCTACCCTTCACTTTCCAAGTGAAGGACGAGTCAACTCCTACAGGACTGGCCAACTCCTACGACCTCCGTTACCCGCGCGCCCACTCTTCACCCAACCATTCACGCCTTGATATGTCCACCTCCCTCTTGTGATACCGCATCCCACTGTACAGATACGCAGAGTTACCCCGCCCCGACGTTTGTTATATTACTGTTTTATGCTCGCTTCCGGAGCTCGACGTGCAGATCCCGCAGGCCACACACGCGTCAGGCCCCTATTCCCCATACGAGCGTCAGGGCCACATACCGATCAGAAACCGCCAACATCAGTACGACGTATGTACAACTTCTTCCTGAAGCAACTCGAACTTCAAGCAGGACTGTACAAGTACAGAATAATACACCAGGACATTGTGAGTGCGTAACAACCCGCAATTCATAGTCTACTATAATATGCTTGCCCCGGGCCCCTGCAAGCTTCATTTCGCTCACACTTGCCTCCTGCGGCGTCGGCGGCGGTGGCGCCGGCTCCCGGTCCGTGCGTTGCGTCCAACTTCTGCTTGCTTGCGCTCGCTCAGGGAATGCGCGTGCGCGCTCTGCGGGGTCCTGGCCATTATGGGCGTCTGCCCGCGGCGGCCGGCAGTGGCGGACAATCTGGACTCGACTGGGCCGCTGTGCTGTGCGACTGCGACGAGGCTCTTCGAGGCTTGCGCCCGCGGCTGCGCTGGTTTCACGGCCATGTGTTCACTCAGTGGAACGGGTGTGTCTGGGCGCCTGTCTGAGTGCCTGGTTTGTCAGACGTCGCCGCTGGTTGCCGGAGTGAGGTTTCCCCGATGCAAGAACGACACCGCCGCTCGGCTGGCTCGCCCAAAACCTGGTTATAACTCGGCGTTAAGGCCTCCGTGCGCGGCAAAGTACCAAATAAATCGCCTCGTGGAGCAACTGGGAAAGAGTTCGTAAGTCCAACGAATTTTTGTCTTTTCTGAAATCAAACTGGCATGACCCGTGCTGTTTTCACGTACATTAGCGCCCCCCGCGCCCAAGTCTCGGGCGCAGGGAGTGCGGACATCACGGCCTAGGTACATGCACGGGAGTGACCCCGGTCTATGGAGGATGCAGGCACTATTCTAAGAATATCCACCCGTCACTCGGCATCCCAACTCTGCGCAGCGAGCTCGTTGTTCTCCTTGGCGCCGGCGCTTATCTGCGAGGGAGAACTGTTTAGTTACTGAAGTAGCAGAAATGAATGTTACTCACCAGAACACTTTTGCGGCTGCATTCTGCATGTGGCTGGAAAAAGTGAGTTTTCCGCAACAGCTACTAAAACACTGTACAAGTGTAAATTCTTGACACGGGCGCTTATTCGCATACAACCTGCAGAAATGAGTTTTAGCGCCGTTTGGGAGATGCTGCGCTGCACGATGGGGACTGCGCGAAGCAGGTTTGCCGCGGAGCGCGACGGGTTGGCATGCGCGAACGAGCTGCTTGCTCGGAGACCTCGGCGCCAGCGGTTGCGCGGCTTCAGCGCGTGCGGTGATATGGGTTCGAGCGACGGCGCGATGCGCGAGGTGGCTCGACGGGCGAGAGCGCGAGATTCGATCTCGGGGCGGAGTGGCCAGCGCTGAGCATCGCCCGAGGCGCGATCGAGCGAGAACGGTGGCGGGTGGGAGCACGACGGCGAGCTACTTGGTCGGAGGCCTCCGCGGCAGCGATGGCGGGCGGGTTGATCGCGCGGCGGCAGGAGGACGAGAGCCTGCCGCGCGTGGCGCGATGCGCGACGAGGTTCGGCAGGCGAGCGCGCGAGAGTCGACCTCGGGGCGATGCGGGCGCGGAAGGACCTTGCACGAGCGGCGCACGCGATAGATAGGCCGTCCGAGCTCGGCGTCGAGCAGAATGGCCGTAGGACCGTGGTGCGCGACCGAGGCGACTTGCGCGATCGAGCGGGTTGTTCTGCGCGTTCTCGGCCGCTGCGAATGCGGTGCGGATCGAGGGGCGAAGGTCGCAGCAGGGTGGACACGCTCGCGCGAGGCCGCTGCGCGAGCGGCGCGGCGAGAGGCTTCCCGACGCTGCGACCGAGCAGCAGCTTGATGTGGCGCGGTAGCGCACCCACAAGTCGTTTCACCCGGTTCGCGGGACGACGAATGAGCTAAAAATCGCCGCCGAGGTCGATTTCGCTGCAAACAGGCCGGGATCGGGCGATGCGCGCGCGCAGGACGGCGAGCGAGGCCGAGGCCGACGCCAGGAAGCCGTTGGGGGCTCGGGGGAACGGCGCTGGGCTCGATTCGGGCGCAGCGCGAGATCCCTTCGCGGTGTTTGCTCCGCAAGGCTCGGGGCGTCGAATTTTCGAGCGAGAGGACCCCCTGGGACACGAGCGAGGTCAGCAACGTAGGATAGCATCGGGTGAGGGTACATACCGAAGAATCGACGTCGTCCTCGGGCGAGACGCAATCCCTCGCACGGTGTTTGCTCCGCAGGGCTCGGGGCGTCGAGATTTCAGGCGAGATCAGCTTCAGCGAGGTCAGCACCACAGCATATGATCAAGTGAGGTCACATACCGAAGAATCGAGCAGAGATGCAATTCCTTTCCGCGGTGTTTGCTCCGCAAGGGCTGGGGCCCGCGATTTGGAACGGGGAGGGTGCCATCGCAAGCACGATGCCGATTCGGCGGTCTGATCGAAAGAAGTCAGCACCGAGAGACAGGTTCGAATGAGAACGTACACACCAGTGATTAGAGGCTTCCCGCTCGCGATAGGCAGTGTCTCTTCGCGGTGTTTGCTCCGCAAGGCTTGAGGCGTCGGATTTCCGGCAGACAGGAGTGTTTGCGGCGCGCCGCGAGGGCGAGCGCCACGTCCTCCGCGGCGATCGCATTCCGGAGACTGCAGCCGCCAGCGCACGAGAAACGCGCAGATACGGCCTATATACACCGGCCCGTGTGTACTAGCAGCAATCCTGGAAGAGGATGCATCAGCGAACGAGAAAGGAGGGGTCGAAGCCGGAGGAGCGTGCAGAACGGGGCCAGGCGTCGTCGCGGCGCGCGCGGCGCGCCGCTCCGAGCGCAAGCTCCCGCAGTCGATGCACTCTTGCCCTCAGACAAGCCGCATGTGGAGAAGGACATGCAGACCAGGCGAGGGGAAGAGAGGAAGAGCGCGAGACGAACGTACCATGCATCCTGCAGCGGGCCGGTCGTTGGCAATTGAATCGAGCGCGGCGCAAAGCGCCGCGCCGTTCTTCGGCGTCGTCTTCGCGAAACGCGTTCTAGCCGGGCTGGTTGCATCGTTTGCGGTCGTGCAGTAGCTGTGCGCGGCCGAAGCATCTGTACAAAAAATAATCGAAACGGAGTGAGCAGCGGATTCAGGCACAGGATGAGCTCAACGCACGATGTGCGAGAGCTCATAGGTAGCAGAGGGTCAGACGCGCCGCCGTTGGCGGCGCCGTCGGAGAAGAGCGCGCAGCGCCTGGAACAAATATGAGCAAAGCGTGCCGGAACGAGCCAACCCGACGCGTACGCACCTCACACCGACGAAACAACGCGTCGAGAGCGCGCCAGACGTTGCAAGAGCGAAGCTGGGTCGTCGAGGATGCCCTCCGCGTTGAATGCCGGCGGGGACGAGAATGGCACCGAGCAGGTCACGTGACCCGCGTGCCCTGCAGACGCGTCAGGAATGGCAGCAGAGCGTCAGGAACGAGCTTACGAGCGAGGACGGGTCGAATTACAACGCCGGCGTGTGCAGAGGCCGCGGCGCGGATGCTGGTATGACAGCACAGACTGGCGGTGGCGGCCGCGGGTGGCCGCGCAGCAGACGGGGAGCGAAAGGGTGAGGCCGTGTGCCCAGGTGCCGCCTTTATGTAGCGCACGTAGAAGATGCAGGGGAAGAGCGGGGACGGAGAGCAAGGTTTCACCGCCGCGCGCCGGATGCTCCGGACTTCGCTGCATCCGAGCGATGTTACATACAGCTCCAACCTTAGCCGAGCATTGCATAACACGCGTTTGCTCCATTCAGTCCCTTTCCAGGGTTCTCCGAGAAACCGAGTTCTCGTGAGAATTGCCAAGCTGGCCGCGCGATTCACCTCGGCGGCTGGCGTCCCAAAATAGCACGAGACGCGCTGCTGTTCCCCGGCTTACGAAAGCGCATGAACATGCATTCTGTGGCAGAGATCGTCTCAGAATGCTGCCCACTACGTCGGATGAGAATCTCTTGCAATGTCTCGACTGCACGAATCGCCCGCATTTGGCCCAGCATCTGTCTGACTCGCCCGCATTTGGCCTAGTATCTGACTCACCCGCATTTGGCCCAGCATTCAACCTGCCTCGGGCACCGTATCCGACTCGCTCGCATTTGGCCCAGTATCAAAGCTGGACCGAATGTGCTTCAATGAGTGTCTTTGAGAGCTGTTTCTCATCGGATGGTCGCTTTGTGGCTGGGAGAATCGGTGACGCGAGGCGGCGATGGGGGTTGTCCCACCGAATCTCGCACAGTTCGCATGAATCCGACGGTGAGATGATACCTATGCGCATATACGGGGTGAGAGACAACGTCTCGAAAGCTGCCGTTAGCACCGTCGTCGACGGTCATCGAGAGATCGTCCGGTTGGAAGCCCTCACATCGGCGCAGCTGTTCACGGCTCGCGCAACGACTGCAACGTCTGCATACAGACCCTGATGCAGTAGCAGGCCTTTACTAACTGCATGCATTTGATCTCACGTGTGAGAGCGAGGGACGCTTCCTGTTCGATCGCGAGCGGTGCGGCAGGTCCTGCCATCCGCACATACACCTGCTCGTCCAAACGGCCGTCCTCGGCTTCCGCGTCTCACACGGGGCTAGGCCATGCTGCGGATCAGCTTACGTGCGGGGCTGTGTGTGTGTGGATCACCAAGCGCAACGCATGATCGAGCGCGAGTGCCCTGGAGGTTCGCATCGGAGAATGGCACCGCGCATGCATTCAGCATTTACTACCCCTATCGGTGACTCCTGGGCCCCTCTCACATGTGTGAACTATATATAGACTACATGCCAAGACGACTGCACAGTGAGAATTGCGAAAAGCTAACGCAGACGAGAAGAATTGAGCTGAACGGCGGGGTGCACGGTTTGGGGGGAAATGCGCAATGCACGGCGTCCGGCCACGTCTCCACCCATGACGCACGTCTCATCAGCTTACGGCTGACCGATGAGGTGCTCCCAAGCGAAAGAATTCCAAAAGAAAAGCCTGGCGCGGCGCAGAACGCGGCGGAGCGCGTAGCAGTCGAATGAGCGCATTCCCGCAGAAACCGCTGATACCCCCACCCGTTTCAGTCCAAGGCAATCACAGATGGCTTCCTAATGATGCGAGATCTGCGCTTCTCGCCGCTGGAAGCTCTCTACGCGGCGGCGCGTCGTTCCGCCGTATGTGGGTTTTTCGCCCTCCAGAGGGGTATACCCCCTCCCTCTTGCCCCTGACTGGCGCAATGGGTCACGTGACATGGTCCCAGAGTGGTTTGAGGTGAGGGAGCGCGCAGAGAAAAGTGCTGGACGGTGCGCGAACGGCGGGAGGCGGGGGCGGAGCAAACGCGCTTAGCGAACTGTATGTCACTTCTCCCTCCGTCAGCCCGCGCATCAGACCTCGTTCTATTACGGGATTAGAGGCCCAGACTGCTGAGCACACGGAGAGAAGCACGGAGGGCGCGGCGCATCGGGAGGCCGGTGGGTGCTGCCAGAGCGTATATAAGCCGCACCCCAGCAGCCTCGATCGACCATCGTCCCTTGCTCCCTCTTCCTTCCTGTCGCTTCTGGGAACGCTCGGCACTGTGCCCCGCGCTTGACGTCGTACGTGCTCGCTGATTCTGTTTGCTCGCTCGGTGCTCATCGCCTCGCCCAGCTCGCTCGTCGCAGCCCACCCTTCCTCGCCGTCGCAAGCACTCAACACTCCGCGTACGTCGTCATTTGCATTCATTTCCTTTCTATCGCGCTGACAGCCATCGCATAGGACGCGCTCTCGGGGTCCCGCGATCGTGCGCGCTGTCTGTCTGTCTGTCTGCACCGGTACGTTTCACGTCCGCCGTCGGTCGCTCAGACTGCCCCTGATCGAGCCCGCAGGCGCGCGCTCCGTGCACGCATTGCCCCCGTCTGGCGCTCGCGCGCTGTGCAGTTCTGGAACGGGCGCGGGCGCGGTTCGGGTCGGGGGCGGGGCTCGGGCAGCATTCGCATTTCCTATCGTAAGCACACGCTATGTACAGCTCGGGCCGGATCTGACGCTCGTGCACGCCAGGATAGCGCGCTGCGCTCCTTCCGAATCGGCGGGTTCTGTGTCTGCGCGATCTCGGTCAGTCGTCGTGCTCCTCCTCGGCGCCGCGAACGCGCACTCACCCCAGCCACGCAGCGCAGATCGACCCGCGAGCTCGCCCGAGGCATCGATGCCGTCCTTCTCCGCGCCGCAGAGGCCGTTGTTGTCGTCGTGGGTCAAGTTCGTGCTGCTCCGCTTGCAGACCGTATCTGACAGTCCGATCGCGCAGTTCGCCCGGGCCACCGCAGCCACACTGCGCTGGCGCACCAACATTGACCGGAGCACCCGCCGCGCCGAGGTGCTGCCCTTTTCGGTGAGTTCGTGCGCGTTGTCGTCCGCGACCGCCGACCGCGTTCGCTGACTGCTCTCGCAGCCATCCTCCGCGGCGCGCGCAAAACCACCTGCTCGACGGCGACAGCATCGGCCTGCATCGGTACGTACCTCTCCCGTTCTCTGCCCATTCGTTGTTCGGCGCGTGTTGCTCGAGTCGGCCGGCCGATCGCAAAGGACCGCATTCATCGCGCTGCGCGCACGAACGCGCGTCTGACGCCTCGGGAGCTCGTGCCCTATGCCCACCCCGACGTCCTACGCCGTCCCTATGCAGCGCCGGGCATGCCGTCGTAATGTTGCCCGGCCGTTCGGCCCCGCGGGCGGAATGCTCGTCTGGCGCGCCGCGCGCTGCGTCCCGCCGATATCTGCACATCGGAGGTGGTTGCGCTGACCGTCCGCGACGACGTCCTGGCTGCATATTCGCGCGATTCGCGCTGTGGGCGGCGCGGTCGGAATGCGCGATATGAAAAAAAATGTTGTCAGACGCCTGCAAGAAGCGGCGTCAGCGATGCCAAACATGACTACTGACCTGCGCGATTGACTTACAGCGTGAGTCGGGCGTTCGGGGAAGTGGAATCGCGTGCGCGAGCCCGAGGGCGGGTCCGCCGAACTTGCCCATGCGCGCTCGTCCTATCGCAAATGCTGCGCGAGTCGATGAGCCTGTGAATGCCCATGCTGTGCCTGCATCGTCTGGGGCCGCTGTTAGCAAATGAACCTGTCTATCGCGTCGAGTTCGGTGTGGTACTGACCTTGCCTATCGGCCGCGTTCTAGCATCGGCAACCGCAGCGGGGCATGTCTGAGTCGTAGATAGTTGATATGCAATGGCGTCTGGCGCCGTGCGCGATCTTGTTTGTGTTGGGTTGGCGGATAGGGATCTGGTCGCGGTCGAAGCTGCAGCAAACAAACAAGCCATCGGCGGCGCCTCGAGGACTCTGCCAATGAACTGGGTGCGCCGCGGAGGCGCACGACCATCGATACGATCTATCTATGCCAGTTATCGCGAGTCTTTATCAAAGTAATGTCTACTTACTTACCTCGTCGATCTTGTCCTAACGAACTTCACCAGATGCAATGAAGCATTATACCTGGTAACGCGGTGAGTGTTACTCGAAGCCCAGAGCTAGTACACTGTACTTACCCGATGAATATTGTCGATTCGAACACATTGGGCTTGAAGTCTAGGATCTCCAAGTTGGTAAGCATCCTCTTGTCTCGCGCCCGCCTCTAGTCACTCACCAGTCATCCTATGCATTGCCAGTAGTTGCTCGAGCAGCCGCCCTGCGAGGCTAGTATGCAGGGTGGGTCGAGTATTCGGATCGCGCCGTCGGTTGACAACGTCGACGCAGTCACATTCCAACACCGACTCGAACATCGCGGGCACGCAGCGGCCGGCACTGGTACCTGGGAACATCGGTATGTCACCCACTCGTTTCGATTTCAACATTACTTACCTTTCGTATCTTGTCCATCCGAACACTGGAGCCAGTCTATCCAGCGCCGCACGCAAGTCTGGCACGGCGGCGGGTTCGAAGACACGCGCACGTGAGTCCTTTACCGATTAACTGCCGTATCCTGTCGATCTGAACACCTGCATAAGATCCAGCGGCGCTGCGAGGACTAGTACTCGTGAGTGGGCCAGGTCACTTGGTCACAGTGTTACTTACCTTTCATATCTTGTCTATTCGCACGCAGGGTTCAGCGCCGCTCCACTGCGCTGAAAGGGCACCCGCCAGTGAGTACCAGACCGGTTCCCTCTCGTATCTTGTTGATTCTAACACATGGCGCGCGCGGTCGAATAGGGGACAGCGGGGTACGTCGGGAACAGAGCAGCGGACTTGCTCGAGCTGAATCCATCCAGAACGGTGCTGCGGCTCGAAGACAGCAGGTGCGCGGCAGCTCAACATCGCGTTCGGTGACGGCGCGCGCAACGCCGTCAACATCGCGCTCGCCGTCACCGCCGACGAGCTCGAGTACGGACTCGAATGGCACACTTCTCGACACGGGCAGCACGGGCAGCGCAAGTTCTGACGGAGGGCGGGCAAGTTGCCGCGGTCAACGTCGTGGACAGCGGCGGGGTACTCGGGCTCATCACCAAGTCTCGAGCGCGGCAAGGAAGAGCAGAAATGCGCCCGGGGCACAGGTCGCGAAGGGGAGGAGTAAGACGCGAAATGTGTTCGCGGGGATGGACTCTGGCGCTCGAAAGCAGGGAGGGCGCGCGCGAGAGAGGGAAGGAAGGAAGGAAAGTCGGCCAGCCACCCCAGCCAACGACTCTGAAAGTGGATTGGCACGGCGCTTCGCGCCGCGCCCCCGCCCCCGCCCCAGAAGAAAGAGGCAACGAGAGATGATGATGACGGCGGGAAGAGAGTGTGTGCGCGTGGCTGTGCGGGTGCCTGCACCGATGTTTGCCGTTTGACTTCAACTTTGGCGGAGCCCGGCGTGCTCTTCAGAGACCAACAAGTGACCAAGTCCCCCTCCCGTTCCAGACGACCTCGACAATGCCCGCAACCACACCGCTCGCCATTCCGGCATCTCTGCCCGCATGACTGCCGACGCCGGTATCGCCGACCGCGCCGTCGGGCAAGCGTGCGGCCCTGCACATTGACACCGCCGCCGCCGCCGCCCGCCAGCCGCGCCCGCTGACCCCGACGTCGCCCAGGCACCGGCAGCCCGGCTCAGCGTACCCGTACTACACCCCGCGCCGCCTACGTGCCGGCTCGACCGCGTCGTCGTCGACGCCGACGCCGACGAGCGCGCTGCAGAGCGCCGAGGACCCGTACCGCGACATCACGCGCCTGCGCCCGCCGCCTGCGCCCCAGCACCCATGTCTGTACCCGGGCGCGACGTTCAGAGGCACCCAGCGCAGCGGCCGGCACGCGTACGAGGTCGGCGTCACGCTCGCGACGGTCGACTTGACCTCGCCGTCGCCGCACCTCTGCGGCTACCTGCGTATCAAGGGGCTGACGGACGACTACCCCGAGCTGACGACGTACTTCGACGCCGAACTCGTCACGCCGGCAGGCCCCGCGACGTTCCGAACGCCTCGTTCGTGGGGCGCATGCGAACGGCGCGACTGGGAGCACTGGTCCAAGTTCCCGGCGTTCCGCCGCATGCGCGTCGGGAGCCTCGACAGCGCCCCACAACCCGGCAGCAGCGCCGTGTTCATGCGGTGGAAGGAAAAGTTCCTCGTGCCCGACCACCGCGTCAAGGACATCACCGGCGCCTCCTTCGCCGGCTTCTATTACGTCTGCGTCGACCTCGACCCCCAGGCCACCGCGAGCGCAAACGCCCACTCGGCGCGCCGCAAGCCGCGGGCTCCCCCAACTCCCACGGCTCAACTGGCGACACAGACCATCGCATCTCTAACGTCGGCAGCGTCCAACAACAAGACCCCTGTCGCAGAGCCAGAGCACGACACGCCATTCTCTGCTGGAGAACCACATGCGGATGCAATGGATGTCATCGAGGAAGAGGAAGACGACTTGCCGCCAGGCACCGGCGCGCTCATGTCGGGATATTACTTCCATCCTCATTCGGATCCGTACGTCTTACGCCCGCCAATCTCCCTCTTATCTTACATTCTCTCTCCAGGTTCCAGAAGCTCACTCTGCGGCACGTGCCCAGCTCGTGCGGCGCCGCGTTCGAGTTCCGCTAGCTCTACCCTTCACTTTCCAAGTGAAGGACGAGTCAACTCCTACAGGACTGGCCAACTCCTACGACCTCCGTTACCCGCGCGCCCACTCTTCACCCAACCATTCACGCCTTGATATGTCCACCTCCCTCTTGTGATACCGCATCCCACTGTACAGATACGCAGAGTTACCCCGCCCCGACGTTTGTTATATTACTGTTTTATGCTCGCTTCCGGAGCTCGACGTGCAGATCCCGCAGGCCACACACGCGTCAGGCCCCTATTCCCCATACGAGCGTCAGGGCCACATACCGATCAGAAACCGCCAACATCAGTACGACGTATGTACAACTTCTTCCTGAAGCAACTCGAACTTCAAGCAGGACTGTACAAGTACAGAATAATACACCAGGACATTGTGAGTGCGTAACAACCCGCAATTCATAGTCTACTATAATATGCTTGCCCCGGGCCCCTGCAAGCTTCATTTCGCTCACACTTGCCTCCTGCGGCGTCGGCGGCGGTGGCGCCGGCTCCCGGTCCGTGCGTTGCGTCCAACTTCTGCTTGCTTGCGCTCGCTCAGGGAATGCGCGTGCGCGCTCTGCGGGGTCCTGGCCATTATGGGCGTCTGCCCGCGGCGGCCGGCAGTGGCGGATTGAAAATCTGGACTCGACTGGGCCGCTGTGCTGTGCGACTGCGACGAGGCTCTTCGAGGCCTGCGCCCGCGGCTGCGCTGGTTCCGTTCCATAATCGTTTTTTCGCTGAGCACAGAACGCATCGTGTTCCCCCAGACTTTGCGCTACTATAACTTGAAGCTCATAGGCTCACGCTCCTGGGTGTTACGTGCTGGCTCGCTTTGCGTCCTGGGGCTACGATTCCGCCGAAAAACTCTGCCTCGACTCCGAGTCGCGCCTACGGTTCCAACGGCCACGGCAGTACTCCAGCGTCTGCCAGCAGGTGCCAGGATCGAGCATTCGCAGCCTCCTCTGCTTTCGCAGTGCGGGCGCTTCAGGCTCAGTAATCCCCCGCGCGCGTAAATCGCCACCCCTTTGTCCCTGGATTACACATGGAGTGTTCATTCAGCCTTTCAGAATCAGTACCTTGTGGGCTGGTGTATATCGTACCACGGGTCGACGCAAGTCCTCATGTCTGCAGACGCATGGGGACAACGGCCACCGAGCATCAACTCAACTGCGGGGTCTCCCGTTCTCCGCTGAACCCTGATTCCTGGAGTCTGGGCTCGACTGGATCTAGGGATATGTCCGTGGACGAGGCTCTCAAACGACGCGCACAGGCGGGCGCTCCTCCAGGGCAATACGGCGAGGCCCTCGGGCATCCTCGGGTCTCAGGAAACATCCTAGGCCATCGACCGTTCTCCATGCGTCATAGACGTGTGCGCGGACGGCGAAACTCCCCGTCTTCGGAGGTTCTCCTGGGTGTTCACTCAGGTTGAAACTCTGTGAAGCCCACACTCTTCCGCTCACAGCCGCGACGGTGTCCGCGTTTCTAGCACTGGGTTGCGAAGTTTCGAACGCACACGGAGGGCCCTGGATTGTGTCGACGTGAGCCTCCGGCAGGAACCTGGACTTGGCTAGATTCACGATGGCGCACAGTCTCCGCGGCAATGCGGCCAGGATTTTTTGTGCCCGGTGTTCGGGCGCCTCACTTGCACTCGTACGGGGTCCCTGTTTCTAGCACTGGGTTGCGAAGTTCCGAACGCACACGCTGAGCCCTGGATCCCGGCCGAAGTGCACGTCAGGCAGGAACCTGGACTTGGCTAGATTCACAACTGCGCGGGGAGGAAGGGCTCTAGAACGGCGCGCACAGTCTCCGCGGCAATGCGGCAGGGTTTCTTCGTGTCCTGTGCTCGGGCGCCTTTGTGGTCAGGCTGGATGAGTATCGACTTGGTGGGGAATGGAGAGGACAGTTGCGGTGCGTGTACTCGGCCTCGCGAGCGAGCTAGAACTCAGTACTCAGACGCTGTACTCTCTTCCCGGGTCACGATCTCCTGTCGCCCTTGGATCTACTCCTCGCTGCTTTCAGAACGCGTCGCCCACTGGCACCCCGGCTTCCGCCCACAATCTCCGTTCTGCGATTGGGCCGGCATGCCCGTCCAGCGCCTGGCGGTTCTAGTGTGCCCCAGGCAGGCGTATTGCCCGTCTCGTCCTGCGGTGCAGGCACTCCCGGGGCCGACGCACCTGCCGCGGACCGGAGCCGCGTCTGTCTCCCTGGGCGTCTCGCACTGAGACGATCTCATGTAGGGGGTCTGCTGCCCTGTATCGTCGATCTTCCTCGTTCTCCCAGCTGTTCGTCGGGGCCGCTGCCTTTGCGTCATCTCCCCCCGCACAATAGCATGAGAGCGTCCCCATGCTCATGTTCCTGACGCTCTGGGAGGGGCCGCCCCGTGCCGGCCGCGTCTAGGCGGCATGCCCCCGCCGCGAAACCCTGCGTCTTCTCAGGCACGGACTTGCGTCCGGTGCTCTGGTGGATACACTCCTGCACATCTGCCACGCTATTCGAGAAGCCAACCACAATGGCCGGGCATACTCGGCCACTGGAGAGCGGCATGAGGCGTGGGCATCTCTCCAACCTCACCTGGCACAATCTGATCTCTCCCGCTCGGCTCTCCCACAGAATTCCCCGGTAGGCACACACGTGCCGCACGAGGCAGCATGCCTTGACTCATCCGCGGCCTTCATCTGCGTCTAATTACCCGCGCCCCGCCTACCTCGCGTGCGCTACTCCTCATCACAGCGTCTGCAACCAGACTATCTGCGGTGCAGGTACACTGATGGCAAGCAGGTCCCTGCGACGCACGCGCTTCTCTCCTGGACGGGACTGCCCCAGCTCGCTGAGATCCATCGTAGCGCCTGCCTTCTCCTGGGCGGCTCTCTGGAACGGGACTACTCACCGGGCGCCTCGTCGATCTCTGTGCTCTCCAGCGCTTTCGAGGCGTCATCATCGGTAGTCTCAGAGGCGGTCGCAGGACTGATAGCTCGCCGTCGTTTCGCTAGCGATCTGGTCTCTGAAGCAAGTCAACAGTTGCTGTGGCAATTACAGAATCCTCTGGTCTTCTTCCGCTGGCGCGCGTCAGGGATATTGGCACTCAGAAGCCTGGCACTGACTGGCGCCGTTCCCGCGGTGCAGGAACGGCGGACTGCCTGGACCGCGTCGCGTCTATCTCGCGCTTCTCTCGAGTGCACGGATGATTTGAGAATTGGCATGCTGGACTCCCGACACAGTGCGGTCGTAATTCTCCTGCCACCGCACGATTGAATGCATTTGCACTTCTCGCTGACCGCTGTCCGATCGCACCACGCCATCCCGAGCAGCTGGGCACGGACAGGCAGCTTCTCGAGGAAGCCTCAATAGCAGGCTGGCGCCGTTCCTGCACCGCAGGGACAGTCGAACAGCCAGCCCAGCGCCTGTCTCGCGCTTCTCGCTCATTGTCCGCCGCGATGCTCGCGCTGTCCATGCAACTCCCATGGCGTGCAATAGGTCTGGTACTCGAGTGCATACTCTAGAGCAGCCCGGACACTGCTTGTCTCTGAAGGTGCCGGCCGGGACCCACCTGGAAGCATGTTCCAGAGGCCGAACGCGGCACACGTCCCGGCCGCATCTCATCTCAGATCCAAACAACAGTGCAGGGTCCGGAGATCGGGGGCCGCGCCCTGCTGTTGTGTGCCATGTACATTGTATTAGCGGAAATCGCCCGAGGCAGGACGTACCGCTGCAACGCACCGCGCCTTGCTGTGCCGCGGGACCCCGCGCACCTGTTTCCGGCGCCTGCGGCGTAGGCGCGCGCATGCGTTGCCACACAGCGGACCCGCCGTCGCCTGCTGGCAGAGGACCTGCGTGCAGCATGCACTGCGGCAATCTTAGCTGCTAGAGATGCGCTTAGATGCGGTATATTAGCGGACGAACGTGCTGCATTTCGTGGGTGGCGCCCGCCACCTGGATGTTTTTCGTAACAAACGCCGCACTGACCTGTTCGCGGGGCTTTTACGAAACATGCCGACGCCGGTCTCTGGGTGTCTGGTAATTGCGCCAGGATATTGCGGTGCATGTGCTGGCTGTCTCGGGTTGTCAGATGCAGCGCAGCGGCTGGCAGATCACTGATGACCAGGGATTTGGCGCATTTGGGGGCTTGCGTAGAGGGCCTAAGGGCTTGCTTGGGGTTTGCTACTGTTCATATGATCAATGTCTTTCCCAGCGCTTAAAGGGATGACCGCACAAGAATCGTCGTTCTTTGCGATTATTGATCATAGTACAGAGTCACCTTCCGGAGTTCTTTTAATTGTTCATTGAATATTCACTGCTCATGAACTAGGATATGGAATGCCGACTGCCCCAGCATCAGTTTCTACGCTCGCCCAGAATGTGGCTACGAAGTGCCGCAAATTGCCGGAGTGCCGTTTCACACGAAGCTAAAGCTTCGTCTTCCTGCACTCACCCTCTTTTCGCCAAGAATATCACACTCTCAGTTATCTGAGGTTTGAATTATGCTGTATAAGGGTCTTGCAGGTATCTGAGACTGACTGTCCGGATGTAGAAACGTCAGCTGTGGCATGTGCCCTTTTCGCTAGCTTGGTCGCTCTCCCTTTTGGAAAAAGAAAAAGCAATGCGAGAAGCGTGAATATGGATGAGTGTCATAGTGCTTTCCCCTTTCATGCCCAGCGTAGACGTGTGGTGGCGTAGGAATTACAGTGTAAAGCCTTCGAGCCCAGTGTTTGAACGTCTTATAGCAATGGAATAGAAGTAAACGGTCAGTGACCTTGGGCCACCTCGATACCGTGCTCTGGTGATGAAATGGATACGTCCTCGATGAGGCGTACACAGCCTGAGAATTTAAGGTTGAGGGTCTGGCGAAGTGTGAGCAGACATCACGCCACAGCCAACGGAAAGGAAGAATACTACCCCTGAAAGTTGAAGAGCCAGTTTAGCGGTCAGTCGGGGTGCGTCGGGACCCCGGAAGCAAGTGTCTGGTCACGTGCTGCCATCCTGGTCACGAGTTCCGCTCTTGTATGATAAGCCATGGAACTGAGACATGCTCAGTGTCAGGCCTAGAGAAGCAGTAGGCAAAAGTCTATTCTAAGATGTCTCTCAGTAGACCATCCGTGGGTGTGGCGCGATCGCAGCGATCGGACAACAAAAGGAAAGGAGTCGCGTTATCAACGTTGCCAAGATTTGTCTCGGTCCCAGCCTCGCGTGAGCTATTTTAGATCCTCCCAGCTCACGCGTGATTGGCCCCTGATCGAGCATGTAGCACTGCCAGGACGAGCCACAGGCGCTGACTGCCAGTGCTCTCTATGAGGGCGAGCACTCTCGAGTAAGTACCGCTTATAGGCTTTCAGTAGCCTATCGCCTGCAAATGAGCTCACCTTTATCTCTCATAAGCATGCTAACCCAGTAAGCGGAGCGAAGGGCAGAGTGCACGCTCGAGATGCTTGTGTTGAATGGACACGCCTCCGCACCCTGGAGCGATGATGCGCTTTCAGATCTCGTCAATATTGGGAGCATTCCTTGAAAGCTGCTATGATTCTACGGTTAGTGTAGGAAACGCAGGTAGCAGGCATGGGCTAGTAACATCACTGGTGGTGCGTGCCGTTGGTCCAATAGAGGGATGCACGGCACAGAAACGGCGGGCCAATCTACAGATGCAAGGTGAGAAGGTTCACTGAAGTCAGAATCGACGCTCTCACCTTGTCAACATTGCGTATATACGCCGGGAGAAAGGTTCGCGGCATTAGTCCGGCTTCGTCAATCCCGTAAACAAATCCGTTGGACGGGTTTGGGCAATGGATATGGCATGATTCAAGAGCAAGAACATCATGGTCGATGTCATTGATCTGACCTCCGAAACTTCTTCGAGATGTCTCTCTGCCACTTGACACCTGTAGGGAAGCGGTACGCGTACATTGCGCGTTTTGCCGGAGTGACCCTCGAGCCTGTCAGTATGGGATAGTTTACGCACCCATGCATCTCACGGCGAAGGGAAGGAGATAGCAATAAGTAGTCGACAGCACTGGCTCTAGGCACAGGGCGGAGGCCCACTGGTTGCAACTAGCCTACTCATGCCCCCCAAGCTCCGGCGCTCGGCCACTTCGGCCTTATAACATTGTTCCATTCGATTCTAGAGATGTCTTCCTCGTTGGAGGCTGGTAGCACACGCGCTCATAAGTCTGGCCAGCATGGTCCGAGTCACCGCGTGTGCGGCAGACATGTACTACCAGCATTCTGACGACCACTGCGCTCTTGACGTGGCTGTCGATATGCCGCGTTCCATCGATGCCATTCCGTGGATCCCTCCCCATTCCAGAAAGTAGCTACATGATATATATGCCGGGCTCATCAGCTTCCTCTCGACAATCAGTTTGTTTCCACGTCTGAAGAATGAGCACTATTCGGATGTGAATCGCATCATGGGGTCTTCCTATGAGGGGTCTCTGATAGCGAGTCGGACGGCTGGCAGATGTACAAGCACGCCGCTTGAAAATGGCAAACACGTCGGCGGGGATGCCTTCGTATTCACTCGGTAGATACATCTGTCACGGTCAGAAGTCTGCTATATTCGGGCGGCATGCCTGGCAATTTGAACAGCCAACGGAACACCAGGCACAGCAGCGGGCGGCGACTGCGGCGGCCGGAGCGCACGCCACGGCGGGCGCGACAGATGCGCGCTTTATCAAGCGTGTAAATCTGAAATCAGGCGGTCGGGATTATGCGAGGTGCGCCTCTAGGGCGCTGCAGAACAGAGATGGAATTGCAAAGGAGCGTGTGTGTGTGTAAAGCGCGAGTGCGAGGTCTACGGAGAGTTTAAGGAGCGTGGTATCTGTGACTACGAGGTATTTACTACGTTGCAAGCTAGCAGCGCCCGCGCTTCGCGGGCGACGTGCCACTGCAAACTGTCCCACCATTATAAAGAGCCGACGTTAACTTAGGCCGCTTGCAGTTTCTGCAGCGCGGTCTCAATCGCTTTCCAGCGATTGCGGCGGCACATGAGGTTCAGGACGTAACCGTCGTTCAGCTACGATAGGGGATTAGGACACGTCTCGAAGACCTGCGAGCGTAGCGCACCTTGTTGATGACTGTCGTGTGCTCGATGTTGAGCGGGCAGAAGAAGTAGAAGAAAGCTGCAGTCGGGACGCCGAAGGAAATGTCGGTGGGACGAGCGAGGACTTGGTTAGTGAACGTCCAGACATCGAGACCGCGACGCCGCGACGGGATGCTGGGACGGCCTTGCGACTTAATGTGCCGGGCCCACGCCTGGATGTACGGGAGGTTGCGCACGCCCTCGACGGCTTTACGGTGGTGAAGCGCGAGGTCGGCGAAGCGACCCTTTTTGATGGCAGACTGGGAGGTCAACTCCGAAACACAGGGGGTAACGCCGTTGTGGGGGTACGTCTCGATCTCTGAGGGCAAGGTCAGGAGTCAGAGGCAGGTCCTGAGCACGAGTCCAGAGCTCACCCGGGTCGATCTTTGCGAGAACTGAACGGAAGGAAAGCGCCGAGACAAGCGCCACCTTCTGCTTCTCGTCCAGGGGCTCCTCATCGTAGATAGACTGTGGATCGTCAGTGCACTGGCACGGGACCTGCAGAGTAACCGGCATACCTTGATGACCCACGCGACGAGAACGTCGGAAGTGGAGACAAATGCGTCGCTGCCTGCGTCCTTGGCGTCCTGCTTGGCCTGCGCAACGATCTTCTCGACGACGTTCCTACCGTGCAAGTCAGCACATGGACGACGAGCAGGGAGCCGCGTCGGCAATCCTTACTTTCCGAGGAAAATCCCGCGGTCTTCGGCCTGGCGGGACGACGCGTGAGCAGTGGAGCAGCGGCGCGCTGGTAGAGCGGCAGCGTACCTTATGCCACAGGTACTCGTATCCAACCTTGCCAGCGAACGCCGCGAGGCTGCCAGCACCGAGGGCGGGGAACTCGCGCTTCAGGTTCGCAAGCGCCGGCGGCTCCTCCTTGTACATGGCCTCGCCAGCGTTGAGCTGATCGAGGATTTTTTGCATCAGGTTGGTGGGGCCGAACGCGGGCGGCGACCAGGTCCGGCCTGTCGGGGGTAAACGTCAGCCAAGGCACCGTAACCTAGCACCGCGCCGACGCACCATGCAGCTCGGCGTCAATGGCATGCACGACCATGGCCTGCCCGGTGCCATCGAGCGCGCCGTGCGGGCACGAGATCCCGATGCCTGCAAAGAGACGAGACTTTAGCACTGCCAAAATCCCGCTGATGCGCCAATGATTCCTTGTGCTCACAAGTATAGTCCGAGTACGTGCTGACATGGATCGAGACGATAGGGTGAGGAGCTTTGGCGTTGGCGTGGCCGGAGAGCGAGTTCGGCGTGTTCTTGTGCCGGAAGCAGCTGAGCGGGGGGCGCTCGAGCAGGACCGAGGAATTGTGGCCGAGCTCGGGGAAAACAATCCCGAGCGGCGCTGCCGATGTCGCGGTCGTGAAGTAGACCCTGCCCTCAGGCAGCGGGCCAAGGGGAACGCGAATGTTGAAGTTCTTGTTCGAGTACTCGACCGTGCCCGCGAGGAGACGCCACTTGTCCACAACGCGCAGCGCGGCCTGCCGCAAGCCGTCGACGTCGATGGTCCCGAGAACGACGTAGGCGAAAATGGAGGCGCTCGTCTCAACGCCGGCCTGGTCGACGCTGCTGAGAGGGACGAGGATTGTAGACGACATGGCGGAGAGGAGGAGCGCGCGACAGGCAGGTGAGAGAACGGTGACAAGAAGAGACGATTGAATGTGGAAAACGTCGAAGACTGATCTCCCTGGGCGTGGGAAGAGCGGAAAGGGACAACTTATCAGAAGGGTGGAGAGCCGAGAGAATACATTTACAAGCTGTGCTGTCGGTTAGCGACCTCGCCAAACTCGTTACCCTGTCACTTTACCCGAGCCCCGCATGGCCGGCCGTGATGTATGAGCTCCCGCTGCGGGCCTTTTACTCGTCCCTGACCCCCGGGACGATGGCCAAAGCAGCCAGGTCGACGTCGAAGAGAGCAGTCCGACACGCTTTTCTTGTCTCCAACCTAAACTGAACGCTGTAAAACCCGCGATCAGACTCCCGGGCTTCCGCCGGTCGCAGCATTTTGCAAACGGCGAAGTTGACAGCGCTTGGCCCACCCGGCTTCTTCCTTTCCCACGTGCAGTCCGGCCGATTACTTATTTGCAGCGCGTGAGATCCCGTCGACTTACCCCGCCCGCTTCCCCTCCAATGTCTGCCGCGCCCACTGGTCCTCTTACTCCGTCTCCCGCGCTCCCGGGCGTTGCGGTCGTTTTCCCTCCCGGCGTGTCAGTTGACTTGACCGTCGGCGCCTTCGTGAGTCTCTTGTCGCGTGCCAGCTTGGACCTGCTCGCTGAACCTCGCTGTCTCAGACCATCAGCACTTGGTTCTCGGTGAGCTCGCATCTCCGTCGCGTCCCGGTCGCGCCCTTACGCTGGTCGCAGGTTCTCTTCTGCGGCGTTGTTCTCGCGTGTGGTGAGTCGTGCGACCGTAGCTCAGACACGCGCTGACCTCGTCGCCCCCACCCACGCAGGCTATGTCTACTTCATCTCGTTCCCGAAAGACCGCATTGGCTTCAAGCTCGTCGCTGCCGCGTCGATATTGATATCCCTGACCGACACGGTTGCCAACTTGGTCTGGTGCTACGAGTGGACAGTGACATTGTGGGGTTCGATCCCGGCGGCTGGCATTATTCCAATGTGCGTGTCTCCGCGCGATTCTCGCTCCCTGTCTGAATGCGGATGTTAGTGGGTTCTACATCAACATCCTTGCCGCGTCCTTGTCCTGCGTCGTCACGCAGTGCTTCTTCGCATGGCGACTATGGCGCATCAGCGGCGGCAACATCCCGCTCATTGCTATCATCATCATCGGGTCGTTCATGCAGCTCTGTGAGTCGTTGCCGTTTCACTGTCAAGTTGCGGGATAGTTCCTGACGATCCTGATCCTAGTCGTCGTGATGTGGGTCTTCTCGCGCTGGGTCAAGCACCCGATGTTCTTCCAGCTCGGCGAGGTCCTGTAAGCACGCCAGTCTGCGTCTCGCCCGGTGTCTGACGGCGGGCTCAGGCCGACCGCCTACATCTGGCTCATTGCTCCCATGTGCGTCCACGTTTGTTGACGCGTACCTAGTCGCTGATCGGCGTGCAGCATCTCCGATATGGCTATTTCCGGCGCGATGTTCTACTATCTGCGCGTCAAGACCAAGAACGCGCCATCGCAGTCTAAGCTGTACATCCCGCCGTCGTCCCATATCTCAGCGCCAGTGCTAATTTTCGGACAGGACGTTCAACGCGATCATCTCCCGGACAGTCCAGGCGAACGTCGTGTCCCTCATCAGGTTTGTCCCTGCTTCTAATCTCTTCCGCGCCGACTGATTGCGGCATGCAGCCAAGTCTTGACTGCGATTCTGATGAAGGCAAATCTTGGCTTGTGGTTCTGTGAGTGATCCTGGCAACCGTCGTCGGCGACGACAGCGCTGACGCCTTACGTTAGTCTTCAACGACGTTACCATCACCAAGATCTACACGTTCTCCATGCTGGTCTCCTGTGCGCGCAGTCCTCCAAGTGCGGGATGAGAGTAACTGATGGTCATCTCGCAGTGAACGCGCGCCGCAGCCAGTCCGCCATGTTCGGTACCAGCGAAATGCGCTCGAAGGGCGAGACGAGCGGAAGGGAGATTTCGCTCAACAACCTGTCGTATCAGCGCTCCGGACATTTCGTCCGCAGCGGCGCCGGCAGCGCGCCTGTGGTCCACGTCTCGTACATCACCGCGCCGTGGCCTCTCGTCCCAACTGCTAACTTGCCTAACTCAGGGAGAACGTGACCGTACATGCGGATGACTGGGAATCGGAGGGCGATAAGAAGTCTCACGTACGCTTAGACTTGTTTTGCCATGATCCAATTTCTGACTGACATGTTGGCAGTTCCCTCAGGTCTAAGTGGCTTGGATGTCTTGTAGCCGTGCAAGCACGGCGACCCGCATAGAGGCGTATGGAGAGCGCCATAAAATTAACATACTCTCTTCGTGGTTCACCCGACCGTCGAGCGTCTCGGTGCATGGGTGGTAATCGTCAGTCAGAGGCTGCTCCTCACGCTCCTTTCAGCGTAGGCCAAGCCCGTCGATACTCGCAAAGGGCGAGCGCAATACCACATTCGTTTGCTTGCTAGCTTGCTGTTGTATTTGGATGGGTTGGCCTCAGAATCAAATTGGTTTCCTTGGGGAAGATGGCCCAGTGCCGCATTGCGTGCTGTTCTATTCCAAGGTGCACTTGCTGCCTGTTGAAGCAGCAAGCACATGGTCATTACCCCACATCCTGCACTCATATTGTAGCGGATCTTAGGCAAATTGACTCATAAGCGTTTCGATTTGCAACGTCAGGGGCCTCAGGTGGATACATGCGGCCCAGACCGCGCATATAGTGCTGTCGTACCTTGATCCCGGGCCATACATGCCAATTCCAAAAGTAGAGACAACGTCGCCCCACTGATGCGTGGAAGAACAGTGGAAGACGTCGAAGTCAGTAGCCGAAAGGCCGATGTTTCAAGGAAAACTGAATTGCATGCGCCTGGAGAAGGTCTGGATTCCGGATTGGCGAGGGCCCGGAGGTTCGTGAGCAATATGCATCATCTGCTGTCAGAGATAGTCGATGCCCGGTGCCAATGTCGATCCTATCGCCACGGGTCGCCGCCCGAATCTCGGAGATCCTCCTTCCGAGCACCGCGGACGCTCTAAATATTTCCCTGGCGCTGCATTTCCGGCGGTGCAAGAGCTGCAAGCGGACCGCCGATTGGGGATGCATTCAGTCGTGCAAGCTGGATCTGGATCTCGGGGCCGCGCCCGACTGCGCCGCATCGCCTTGCATTCTCCGTACGCGAACGGCAATCTGAGCGTGCCATATAGGCGGCCGGTACGTAAGTCGTAAGCGCCGGCGGGCGCCCCGCTCGCGGGATTTTTCTCGCCCAGTTTGGTATCCCTTGTCCTCGACATCGGGCAGCCCATTCCCACCGCCAGCCGTCTTCGAAGATTGCGAAGGAGCCAGCACGAAGGCGCCAGAACGATGCCCGTCGCGACCGCCGGCTTTCTCTATTCGACTGCCTATCTCTCAGCGTGGGCCAAACAGCGGCAGCTCCTCCCGCTCGACTTCGTGCCGGAGCCCACGTCGCCCAACTCGCTCGACCTCCCGCGCCGCGTCGAAGAGTGGCTCGCCGCGCACCCGCCCGCGAAGCGCTCGGTCGACTTCGTCGCGCTCAGCTTCCCGCCGTCCTCTCCCCGGGCACAGAACGTCATCGTGGCCATCTGGAAGAAGTCATGCACGTGCTTCGGAAGCCTAGGGCTGCAGCTAGACGGCGACTCAGAAGAACGTCAATGTCGATGTTGGATCGCGCAGGATGCCTTCCCGGAACAGACTCGGAAGGCAATGAGATTCCTACAAGGTGCCGGGCTGCAGGTCGCGGACGATATGGAGGGCCATGCGGACGACGAGGAAGGGCTCTGGACTACCGTCGTTGATGCTGAGGGCTTGGAGTAGGGTCTGTTGTCTCATGCTGTCATCGCTGTGCCGCCCAACGTTCGTTTACACTAGTCTAAAAGTGCCCTGTCGGGCAAGGGGACTAATCATATCACGCTCGTCGTGCTACATTTAGAATGGATGTCCCTATCTGAGTCTCAGGTGCCCTGCAGCTCTACGTACCCTGCGTTGAACGCACGGTGGCCCTGCATGAATGTTGCAGGAACTCAAACATTCGAACGTATGGGGAAGAAATAGTAGCCGAAGTGCACCCACGGCACCACCTCTTTTAGAGTAAGCGCCTTCCTTGATAACTCGTCTCAGCTCAGTTGAGAGCTCAACAGTCTATTCCTGTCAGATTGCATCTGGGGGGAAGTCCGGAAGTATTAACGACGATGCCCGCGCTTGGGCGCAGCAGGCTCAGCTCCGTTTTCATCTCGCCATTTCCAGAACCAGAGGTTTCTTTGACAGGGACCTAGAAGTGCGCTTGTTTGCGCAAATGTACGAGATCGCGTGATTGCAGACTCAAGCAACTCGAATACTTCGGTTGTGCCTGAGTTGCACCCCGAGATAATGCAGTCCCACTTCAAGCTCTTCATCTGTGATACACGTGAGATGGGCCTCGCGGTCACATTACTCGGATCCCTGCAGGGACAAGACGATCTATACCCGATAAAGAAGCTGTATTATCCCCGGCAGTTACTCTAGCACCAGGTCGAGAGTGCCTATTCATACTCCAACATACTCAAAAAACTCTAATGTGAGTTTTTGGCTTGTTTTCCCTTCATTTGGAGCCCAGGGAAGCGCAGATTTCGCACGATTAACGCGAGTGGCGGAGTATTGATACCGCGTCAACTCCGCCGTCGCCTCCAAGAAGCGATCGATCTGCGACCAAGACCCCGCGCCCAGCTGTGTGTTTCAGAGCTATGTGGAAGACCCGGAGTCCTCCCGCACATCACAGGTCCGCGAAGAATACATCAAATTCTGAGCTGTTGCCCTGGCCCTTGCCTGACCCCTCCCCAACCCCTCCCCTCTTCTCGGTTTCATCGGATGGTCTTCCGCTTTCGTATTGGCTCCAGACGTTGCAGACCTTATTAAGCTCTTAAAATACCCTGCACGCCCAGGGCAACTCAATCCCAACCGACACAGAGTTCTACCACAAGTTGCCGCTTTGACCCGCCCGGCAGTACCGGCCAGTGTCGTCACCGTCGCGTTCGCCTGAGGCCTCGGCTCAAATTCTTCGAGTACCCGCCAAGAGACAATCAATAGGGGATTGCGTGCCATGATAAAAGACGCAGGATGACTGACAGCACACAAGGCAGGCGACTCAGTGTCGGGTATCCCCGCGGTGTGCAGCTTCCCTGTTGTTCCTTTGTTTGATTCCGCAGGTCAGCGCAGTGACGAGACGCAGTCTTCCCTCAAGTGACAGAAAAATTCATGCACGGGACGTTCGGAATATCTTTGAAGACGCGTGGTGTTCCGATTACCAAAGCACGACGTATTACAATGTACTTGTAAGGGGATACAGTTTTTCATTGCGCCAACTGCAACCTTTCCCCGCGTACTGGTACTTCTATCAGATCCCCGCGAGAGCAGGGTCGTTCCAGTGCAGGTACTTCCCGCTCAGAGCCGCAGGGGCGCGCAGAGCCAGGTCGGCAATGACACGCGCGGGCTCCTCAGGCTCGAGTAACTTCACGAATAGCTTGTCCAAGAAGCCGTCGGGCACGACGCTCTCGGCCTGTTTCGCGTATTCCTGCTGCATCTACGCCCCGTGCCCTATTCTCAGCGTGGGAAAACTGGCTGGGATGCAACTTACCTCGGTGCGCACGTTTCCGGGGTGCAGTGAGACGCTGACGATGCCGGGGTGCTCCGCAGCGACGGTCCTGCACGGTATTGAGATGAAATGCGAAGAGAAGAGTAGGGAATAGCGATTTCACCTGTTGATGCTGTTCAGCGCGGCCTTGGACGCGCTGTATGGCGCCGCGCCAAGGAGCGCGTTCTCAGACGCCACAGAGCTGATAAACACAATCTTGCTTCCGTCCTTCAAGGCAGGTAGGACCTCCCTGAGAAAGCGCACGACGCCGAACACGTTGACGTCGAACGTCTTCTGCCAATCGTCCAGCGCGACGTCCTCGACCTGGCCGATGCCATGCGCAGTCGCGGCGTTAAACACAACGGCGTCCACGGCGCCAAATGAGTCCAGCGCTTCGCGGACGGCGCCCTTGATGGTCTCCTCGGCGCTGCTGCAGGCCGAAGTCGGTGAGCGTTGCGATAATGGGTGTGGCTACTGCGTACCTGTCTCCCTGCACGATGCGGAGCGTGGTGGGAAACCCGCTTGCCAGCGCGGTCAGTCCGGTAGACACGCTGCGCTGGACGGTGACGACGCGCGCGCCGTCGGCGAGCAGAAACTGCGTGGCGGCAAGGCCGATTCCCCTGCACCGAGAGTCAGCAACGCCGCGGGATGCCCGAAAACGCGGCCTCACTTGGACGCTCCGGTGATGATGATCGTAGGAGCCATGGAAGTATCTATCGGTGAGAGTCGACTTTGGATGAGGAACTGCAGCTCCACTCCCGCGACCGCGCGCGGGCTATAAAGTGTCCCGAAATGCTGATCAATGAAGCTGATAAATGTGAAGCCCTCTTCTATGATACCCAGCGCTCGGAGAGACGCTCCGCAGAGGCTTTGTCAGCCATCCATAGCGCATGGTGCTGCGAGGGTGTCGTGACCCGGCTCAGGAACGCAGAAACTGAGCGGGTGACTTTGAAAGAGCCGACTATAGAACAAGGCCGCGTAGAGTCGCAGATCGAATTTTAGATGTCGGGCAGCAGTCCTCGGAGGGACAGGAGCTCCGAGTGGGCTGGCGCCGTGGGCGCGCCCGACAGATCTTCGAAGTTGTTCTCCGGTCTCCGATCCCAGACATTCGTACATATCCGTGGCACCGTCGCGCGCAGCCAATGGATAGCTGACCAACACTGTTACCACCAGCCCACAAACTCCCAAGAACGGTAGCTCCGATTATGAAGTTGCCTCGCACGCAGCAGGACCATGAGTTTAGACGCCTGGGGCGATGGTGCCGTCGATCAAAATTCCCGGCCCTCGGGGAATAATCAAAAGGTGCAAGGGGGAGTCCTCCTGTCGTCGGGACATTGCGACGGCCGGGGAATCCGGAGTTTTGGCCTCCGGTTCGGCGCTCCATTGCGCGCGTAACGCGTCAAGCACAACCCGCTGTCCCCCGCGGCGTGATACTTACTGAGATGCGGTGTCCTCCCGTACCGCGCGACGACTGACAGGGACTGGATTCAGACTACCAGCGGCATGTCTCGCGACATTGAAGAGCACAGGAAGATGGTGCCTCCGGGAGGCCGTCCAGCGTCGCGCGGCCAGGACTTAGACCGTCATCGGGGTCCTCGCACCGCGAATCCAATGACCTGAGCTGGAACCACGTGAAGCACGAGGACATCCTTCACTTCGAGTGCGAAATGCAAGATAAAGAGCCCAGTACTCCTCGAGAGTGTGGCCATACAGGAGTTACGGGACAGCGACGGCACGCGGCAGAGGTCTGATACAGTCTGATGCGCGAAGAACGGCGAAGGCGTGCCGTACGAGACAGCGGCGCCGTGGGGGCGCACAACCGTGCCGGCGCGCAAGGAGGTCTCAACCTTTAAGGGGCCGATGTGCGAGGGACGGCAGCCTGTGCTCTCAAGCGTAAGAGGACACGAGTGTACGAGGGGAAGATCCGGCGAATTCCGACGGCCGCGGAGGGTGTTGGCTAGATAACTTTCACGCGCATCCAGTCATAGGACACCCGCCTCAGTCCTTCGTTCCGCTTGAACCGCGCCAGGAATGTACACCTCCATCTCCCAGAATTTAATCGAATTAAGAAGATGCAAAACACGACCTCGACTCCACATTGACGACAACCGACTGTCTCGTTCGGTATTGCTATCATATTCCCACTACGGCAGGGTCGTTCCAGTGGAGATACTTCCCGTTTAACGAGGCAGGAGCGCGCAGCGCGAGATCGGCAATGACGCGCCCGGGCTCCTCGGGCTCCAGCAACTTCACGTACATATTCTCCAGCGTTCCCTCCGGGAGGACGCTCTTGGCTTTCGCGACGAAGTCCTGCTGCATCTGGAATCCCGACACAGACGCGTCAGAAGGCGGACATCCAGTGGGACCGTGGCTGGCAAAGGTGAACTGTACTTGCCTCCGTTCGCACGGGCCCGGGGTGCAGCGAGACGCAAATGAGGTTGGGATGCTCCGCCGCAACCGTGCTTCCAGTTTGGGGTAAAAAAGAAGGTCAGATGGATGTTAAACCTCCACGGGCAGGGTCCCGACGCGACTAACCGGTTGATGCTGTTCAGCGCAGCCTTGGACGCGCTGTACGCCCCCGCAGCGGCGACGCCGTGCTCGGCCGCGGCGGAGCTGACGAAGACAATCTTGCTGCCGTCCTTCAGCACGGGGAGCACCTCCCTGAGGAACTTGACAACGCCGAAAACGTTGACTTCGAAAATCTTCTGCCAGTCTGCTAGAGGGAGCTTCTCGACGTAGCCGACGCCGGACGCGGTGGCTGCGTTGAACACGACGGCGTCGATCGCGCCGAACGTCTGCAGCGACTCTTTGATGGCGCGGCGGATGACTTCGTCCGAGGTGCTGCGTGGAATGAGAGACGCCTGTGAGAAGAGCAAAGGAGCGGCTTGGCGTACCAGTCGCCCTGGACGATGCGCAGCGTCTTGGGGAACTTGACCCCCAGCGCGCTGAGATCGGGAGACGTCGTCCTCTGGACAGCAACAACCCGCGCGCCGTCGGCCAGCAGGAACTGCGCTGCGGCCAGGCCGATGCCTCTGTCGCCCCGTTAGTCCGCTCCCCCAAATCACCCCGAAGCTCTCTCACCTCGACGCTCCTGTGATGATAATTGTAGGTGCCATTGATTATTAGTTCAGGACAGTGGGATTGTGGCAACAGCAGTCTGTGGGAGGGCGGGGCATTTATGCATGCGTCTCGCGGCCGCCGCGATGCTTACCAAGGCGCGCGGCAAATTAGACCTGACGAAGAATTCCTGGCCTGTAACGCGGAATGTTTGGCGCGCCTTGGGCCCCCGAAGAATAGGATAGGATGCCCAAGCACGCGTCGAATGTCAGGCGGTATGACTAGAGCCTCCAGCGGACCGACCGAGAGTGCACCTTCACAAGCAGATAGGGGCTAGGGAGAGCCACGAAGTCAACCGTTGGCCATAGTAACATTGCGATATGGCGTGCATCAGAGCATCGTCACTGAGATGGCCGGCTGACCAACACGGGCATGGACGGCGAGTATAGCGAGTCGAGTCACTTTACATGCCAAACTCGGAGCGTATAGGCCCGATGGACTCGCAGAGAAGGACGCGCGTTAGTCTCCTTTGCAGACTTTAAGTCGAAGATAGTCGTTCGAATGTAAAGACGCGCGTGAGTGGCTGCCGCGGGCAAGTAACTTCAGACCGAGCTCGAGTGTCCCTGTCTGATGATGTAGATAGGAATATTGACGCGCGTGACGGTGTAGTTCCTGGCAAATAATATGGAGACCTCGATGGAGAAGGGCGAGTCGGAGGAGGCCTCGCAGCCCATACACACAGTCCTGCTTCCGTCATCCGGGGCGGGCAAGACTGCCGAACACCGTCACGGTGAGGTCAAACCTCTTCTGCCAGTCGTCCGGCGCGACCTCTTTCAATGCCCAGACGTCCGCGCGCGGCGTGGACGATGCCATGTGAATCAAGCGCCTGGCTGACGACGCGCTTCAAGTGATGATCTGCTCGGGGGTGCTGCTGCAGAGCCGCAGGTGAGACTCGTGGCGTGGGAACCGGGGCATACCTGTCGCCTTGCACGACGCGCTGGATCGCGGGCGATAATCTGCGACCAATGCTGTGGCCACGAAGCGCCCAGTCGACCACAGGCGAGCCCGCGCACCAGGAACACGAGCCCAGACGCTCGAGCCGCCAGTCAGAACCAGATTGCTAGTAATCCTGTGAGGGAATGATACGAACAGGAAGTGCCCATTGAACGATCAAACTCAGTATCCAAAATGGTGACCCGGGCGGCGGGGACGAAGTGTAGCTGGGGTACAGGCAGGCCCCGGACTCAGAGACCCTTTCGATTACACGACATGCAATAGATCATGCCCAAGCGGACATTCTTGGGGTGGTAGAGTCGGCGGGCAGCAGACCAAGGAGCAGCGGGCTGCGGCTGATACATAGGTCCATTGACGATGCCAGCGCAGTCGCCAGAACCGCGGTCTCTCAGCCCCATGTGCACACGCCGTCGTCGGATTCGGCAGTCGGGAGGCCGTCCCAGGAGTGCGGTGCGGCTACATACGAAGCCCAGGCAGCACATTCCGGACCGACGCGACTGCCATGCGCCCTGGGCCCAGGACAGATATAGCAAAGAATATGGACGGGTTCGAGTGCGATTTGTATGCACCCGAGCCCGTACGCTGCAAGCCGTGCAGGTCACGACGGTATTACGCGTTCCAAGCAAGTCAGTTCCAAGTCGCGTGAACCAGTTCAACTCCCGCCCATCATCTACGTCTTGCCAGACCATCCCGCCTCCGGCTAATACTTGACTGGGTGTAGAAAGAATCGTGACGATAAGCAGCGTCACCTCCGAGAGCAGTGACAACACTCGCGATCAAACGTAGAGGTGGGCGAGGGTGGATGGATACTCAGTCAACATCTTTCAGCATTGGGTCGGATCTAATGGAAACAGGCGAAGTCGGACAGGAGGAGGACGGATGCAGTGCAGGGGCGAATGTGTATATATTTCAAGAAGAGACCGAGTCGATTAGAGGTCCTCGTCCTCCTCGGGCAGCGGCGCGGCGGCGGCGGCGGCGAGCTCCTTGTTGTACCGCTCCATCAGCTCCGCGTCGACCTGGACCTCGGGCGGCGCGAGCGCGGGCGCGGCGACGAACTCGAGGTTGGTGTTGCTGGAAATTATGTTAGCATGAGCCCGGACGATAGTAGACAAACGGTGCAGGTAGAGGGCAGGGGAGAGGGCGCAGACATCGAAGAAGCAGGGATAAAACAATGTCTGGCAGAAGAGTGGCACAGAGGCAAGGGCGAAAGCGGAGGCTCTCCCTGCGCGACAGTCCCGGTGCGCGCGCTGGATAATTGACGAAGAAGACGCGGGTGTAGTGTCGGATGATTATGAAAGGAGCGCGAAAGAGAGGCGAGTGGATAAAGCCGATGTGGCGCCAGCGGGAAAAAGTGGCCAAGACACGGCAGCGCCCATCGAGCTCACGAATAGGCTTGGCCACCGCAGCGCGGTCAACACGGCGAACCAGGCAGGGCAGAATGGGGGGAGATGCTGCCCGCCGCAAATGAACGGCGCTGGATCCTGGGGCGAGCTCAAGCAGAACCCCGCATGCCAGAAGAGCATTGCAATAAAGACAAAGAGTTGAATCGATGAAAGACTTACCCAACAAGCTTGCGGGCGAGCCAGAGGAAGGGCTTTTCGAAGTTGTAGTTGGACTTTGCCGAAATCTCGAAGTATTGAATCGATTTTTTCCGGTGGAAAGTCACGGCGCCCGTCTTGACCTTGCGTTCCTGTTGTAATCGAAGTGATCAGTGTCGATTGTGTCAGTGGGTGTTAAGTAATGCCTACCTTAACATCAACCTTGTTGCCGCAAAGCACGATGGGGATGTTCTCGCAGACGCGCTCGAGGTCGCGGTGCCAGTTGGGGACGTTCTTGTAGGTGATGCGGGAGGTGACGTCGAACATGATGATGCCGCACTGGCCCTGGATGTAGTACCCGTCGCGCAGGCCGCCGAACTTTTCCTGGCCCGCCGTGTCCCACACGTTGAAGCAGATCGTGCCGAAGTTGGTGAAGAACTGCAGCGGGTGCACCTCGACGCCGAGCGTTGCTGCCGCGCCTGTCAGGATCGAGTATCCTAGGATATGTAGGACGATGCGCACCGATGTACTTCTTCTCAAACTCGCCCGTCAAATGGCGCTGTTCACGGCGTCAGTGTCGCCCGCGCCACGATCCCTGCCAGCTTACCTTGACGAATGTCGTCTTGCCAGTGCCGCCATCGCCGACTGCAGCGCGAAAGACGGGTCCAGGTGGCACGCATCGGGCGAGTCAAAGGGCAGATCGCGTGCACGGATTGAAAGGGGCGAGCAGAGCGCGGGCAACGACGGTCAGCGCGATGGGCTACGATCGATGGGATTGGCGCCGGCGTACCGAGCACAAGCTTGAAGGTGGGGACTTCGGCCTGGGGCGCGGCGGACATGATGGTCGTACAGGTGCAAGAAGGGCGAGCGGGTGGCGGCAAAAAAACCGAAAGGGTTGCCTCCGCGATTCAACGCCCGACCCAACCTGCACCTCCCCAGCCCGCCCAGCGCGTGCTGCCACGCGTCGCACGGCCCCCATCGCGTCCGATGCCCCGCGATCGCCCGCTGCGTGCCCCGCATCGATAGCCGCCGGCCAGCGCATCCAAGCCTATCAATCTCTCGCCGCGCCTCACCCTGCGTTGCCACCGCGTGTCCGGGAACCCAGGAGTCCAATCGCACCCATCTCCCCGGTCCCGAGAGCCTCGTCTCAGTCCCCAAGTCAGGTTTTTTCGACGCATCGCCGCGCTTAGTCATGACCTCATCGGTCCCTATCGGTCCCGCGGAGCGCTCCGAGGATATGCTGTTTTGACTCCGGTTCGGCATCTCTGTCCCGCGTGCCCTCCTTGGTACTCCCGCAGACAGGATGTTCCTTTGACGTCTGTATGCACTGTCTGCTTGCGTTTTGTACCCGCCGATGTACCCTCTCATGCCTTCGCCGGGTCTTGACTGACACTCTCGCCCACGAGCCGGCTGGATGAAATCTCAGGCTGGGCGGCACGCCCCTGCTGTCGGGACTACAAAGCCTCTATGGTAAATTTGAGTGCCAGATGCGTGCACGGTCTATCGGCCACATTGGATAGGGCACTTTGATCCTGGCGCGGCCGTGGGACTGGTCCTGCACTTCTTGCTCCAAAGTCCACTCTGCACTTAGCCTACATACAGCATAAGCATAACCGGAGCTTCTCAGGGAGCGCGCTGGGATGTCCGAAGTCCCTGCTGACGGCGCTGTCCAGCGCGACAGGCACGCCGCCCCGGTTCGCACTGGCACCCGACACAACGAGTGAGCTCGACGTCGCACTGCTCAGCGCCAACTCTGGCGCGCTTTCTGGTGCTTCTGCTTCCTCGCTCGATTCTCCAACGCACGATGCACATCGGTTTCATCCTGCTTCATCGCCGTCTGCGCCTGCTGTCGCTTCGCTCCGAGTCAGCGTCGACGCGCTCGTCTGCAACACCGCCGACGAGATGATCACTTGAACCGCGCCGCCAGCCATGCGCTTGATTCACATGGTATCGTCCACGCCGCCGGCCAAGGAGGCTGCGCCGGACTGGCAGAAGAGCATGTCGAGGTTAGGCGGCCTGCAAGCCCGCCCCGGATGACGGAAGCAGGATCGTGTCCACGGGCTCCGAGGCGTCGTCCTTCAACCAGTCAGGTCACGTTCCTTCCTCCCCACTCAGTACTGTCTCGGCGGAACGTGCGCATGGACGGCCGTGTGAAGTCTCCTGGCAAGAAGTCTCCTGGCAAGACCTCCCGAGTACTGCGCAAGGCCCGAGGCGTGTGCTTATGGCTGGCATTAGTACGTGGTTCTGGCGGCCGCGCTGTCACTGTCAATGGACCGGCGCGAGTCGGACCTCAATGGATGGGCCCTCGGTCGACTACTTATCAGCCGCAGCCCGCTGCTCCTTGGTCTAGGTCTGCTGGTTTATAGACAACCTCCCCGGCGTCTCTCTTTCTCTCTTTTTGAGGAGACGTGACCGACATGTGCGAGCGTCCATGCGCGCAGGCCCGTCCCCACAGTTCCCACTCTGCCCGCGTCCCGATAAGTATTGTACAACTGTCTGACAGGTTGGCAGAGCCTCCGCAGCGCCCTCGAGTTCCGGGCATCCTAGAAGACGCCTGGACGGCCAGTCAATCCTTGTCTCTGGCGCGTCCAAGCGAGAGCACATTATCATGCTCCCTTCGTCGTCGCCGAGGCAGGCTGCATGGCCGATATTCCATCTGTCTTGGGCGTTCTTCAACTTGCATCGCGCTCGTTAGACTGGCCACGCGTCGCTCCCTGCTTCCTGGACTCGCTGATTCATTGTCGGTCAGCAGCGAGCATCGATCATCTCTGAATAAATGAAAAACAGTAACTTGGCAATGGATGTTGCTACTTACCGGAGGCGGGCAGTCGGCAGCCATGTTCGACTCCCACCGTCCAGCTTCAATGCCAATTGTCAATCAGGAAGGAACGGCTGGAGGGTTACGCGTTTGTTTGCCCTCGGATGTACATCCATGCCGCTTGAAGCTTACTCTGAGCTTACTTGTCGAGGTCTTTGCGCTCCGGAAGTCCAATCGTAGGACGACCAGGTGGCCAGGCACGCTGCACCTCTTTCGGTGATCTATGCCTGAGGCTTCCGCATTCGCTTAGGCCGGTCGCTTTCCAACAGTGCCAGATCACCCCGGCTGCCCAGCTTACCAATGACGACCTCTACAGCGCTCCTGTTCGCTGAGAGTCAGCGAAGAGTCCTTCGCAATTTGTCAGACCCGTTGGTCAGCAATGTTGCGACGGTTTATAGCACTGGCCCGCATGGGGGACTGTGGGCAGCACTCATTCCTCGAGCATTGCTCCACAATGGCACCTACCATCATTATTACTGGAGCGTCAAGGTGCAATCTCACTATTTCATCCATGCCACGCGCACGGAAACGTTCCGCTGACGGGTGAGTTTCTCTGCGGCAGGGGCATCGGCCTCGCTGTAGTGCATTTTCTACTCGCCGACGGCGCACGCGTCGTCACCGTGCAGCGCACCGTCACTCCTGAGCTTCAAGAGCTGGCTGCGAAGTACCCAAGCGCAATTCGCAACATTCAAGGAGACTGGTAGGCTCTCTCTCACCGATGTCCACGCGGTGCTCTCAGGCTCATGAGTCTGCAGTGCCGCGGAGGAGGTCATCAAGCACGCCGTCCGGGAGGCGCTGCAGACATTCGGCAGCGTCGACGCCGTGGTGTTCAACGCGGCGGCCGGCGCGTACAGCGTCGCGCACGTCGACGCGATCCCGCTCGCGGACTGGCAACGCACGTTTGACGTCAACGTCTTCGGCGTCGTGCGCTTCCTCCGGGAGGTGCTGCCGCACATGAAGGCGGGAAGCAGAGTCGTGTTCACCAGCTCGGCCGCCGCGGAGCACTCCCTGTACGGCGTCGCGCCGTACAGCGCGTCCAAGGCCGCGCTGAACTCCATCAACCGGTGCGCCCAGGTCGTCCTGCCGATCGAGGTCTGACTCAGGCGGGCTGGCAGGACTGTCGCGGTCGAGCACCCGGACAAGGTCTGCGTTGCGATCCACCCCGGGAGTGTCCGCACCGAGGTAAGTCGGTCCCCCCGTGCTGCCCGCTACTGAACTTCGGCGGCCCAGATGGCGAAGGACTTTTCTTCGCAGGCGAAGGGCATCGTGCCAGAGACGTTCCTAACCAAGCTGTTTGAGAACGTCCTCGAGCCCGAGGTGCCCGCCCGCGTCATTGCGAACCTCGCGCTGCGCGCGCCCGCGGCGGTGACCGGGAAGTACCTGCATTGGGACGACCCCGCTTTGGCGGCAATATGATGAGGGAACCGGGGCGCTCAGATTTTTCGAGTGTATCTCGGGCTGTACGCTCGAGGACTTCCAGCTCTCTGAATGGATTGGTGCCGACGAAGACTTACATAACAAGTTATGGTAGAGTACCTAACGGGGTAATGACCTGTGAGATCAACGAGATATGCACACCACGCATACGCTCCAAAGCCAGTGAGGATGACAGTCTGAATGTCAATAGAATTTGATCGATGCAGCTGACAGTAGGCACATACTCAGATTCGGATTGACTCGACGTCGGAATCCTCCGGCTCATGCCTCTTGCTTGCTCCAGGATCCCAGCTCGCGGCGCGTTGTCATCGAAAACGAGATGCCCGCTGTACCACACTCGATATATTGGGCCAGTTACTTGAAATGTTGGATGACGCGCCGGTAACCCCGAGCCGTGGTGTGTCAGCCAGGCCCTCAGGACCAGACATGTGCCTGGTACAGTACAGTACGGCCGTTTCGATTGCTGGACGCACACGTGCTCCGACTTGTCTTATCTCTGCTTCGAAATACCGATTGGAATGGTCAGCGCGCCAGCTTTCGCGCATCGTAGCCGTCAGCCCGGCCATTTTGCCGAATGATGCACCATTTGCGCCATCCTGCCCGCTGCAACCACTCAGAATCACAAGCTTTGCTCCCTGCAGGCGTATCGGGCACCTACTATCCGGTTCCGCCTGCATGTAGGCTGACTGGCCCTTATCCTGGCCATCCCTGCCCGTACGCGTGTTGGTCAGCCGGCCATCTGACGATGCTCTAGTACGATGTGTCTACGGTGGCTTCGTCTACAGGGGGCAACTGACTATTCTTCTGCCTAGATGCGAAGGTGCATCATCCGAGCATCCTTCCCTGGTCTCAGACACTCGACTGGTGCTTGCTGTCCTTCGGGAGCCTATATTACTAATCATTGGCCAGGATGCGCTAAACATTCCGCGGCATTGCGAAAGTTCTTCGTCAGGTTGAATCGCCACTTTGGTAAGCAAGGCGGCGAGACGCATAAATTCTGCGAACGCCTGAGCTACTGCCACTATCTCACCTCCAAGACTTCAATGGCACCCACAATCATCATCACCGGAGCATCGAGGTGAGAACGTCATTCTCGCCAATGACGTTCAGAACGGAAGGCTAACGGGGCACTTGCGCGACAGGGGCATCGGCCTTGCTGCCGCTCAGATTCTGCTGGCCGACGGCGCTCAGGTCGTCACTGTCCAGAGGACGACATCTCCCGATCTTAAGACACTTGCGGGAAAGTACCCCAAGACCCTCCGAGTTATCCAGGGCGATTTGTACGCCGCACGGCCCCTCCGTTCTTCCCACAGGCGTCTCATGCCTTGCAGCACCGCGGACGATGTCATCCGCCAGGCCATCAAGGAGTCTCTGCAGACGTTTGGCGCGATCAACGCCGTCGTGTTTAACGCAGCGACCGGGGCCGGCGTCGGCTACGTCGAGAAACTGCCCCTAGCAGAGTGGCAGAAGACCTTCGACATCAACGTCTTCGGCGTCGTCAAGTTCCTCAAGCAGGTGCTGCCCGTGCTGGAGGACGGCGGCAAGATCGTCTTCCTCAGCTCTGCCATCTCCGAGCACGGCATCCCCGCTTCGGGGCCCTACGGCGCATCCAAGGCCGCGCTGAGCAGCATCAACCGGTGCGTCGCAGCGGGACGCTACTCGTAGACGTGTCTGATATTCGTTCCGAAAGCACGGTCGCGGCGGAGCATCCCAACCTGGTTTCCGTTGCACTTCATCCTGGAACGGTGCGAACGGAGGCAAGTCAGGGTGGACTATGGCCGCGGGGATTCACATACTGATTGGTTATTTTGGGACTTTAGCTGCAACAGAACTTCGTCGACGATGCCAAGAGCATTGTTCCGGAGGGCACGATGGAGGGTATATTCGCGAAGTTGCTGGAGCCAGAGGAGCCCGGCCGCATCATCGCTAACCTTGCGCTGCGCGCTCCTGCGTCGCTGAGCGGGAAGTATCTCCACTGGAACGACCCTGCCCTGGAGGGAATCTGATACAGGCGACTGAGAGCAACATACTTAGATACGTGTTGTCGAAGTCCCGTCCTGAATGTAGTTGATTTCATCCCGAAAGATGTCGCCGTACAATCCAGTCGCGCTGAAGCGGTTTGGAGGACTGAGACTGATCTCCTCAGGTGAAAGCTAAACACGTGGCCGTCGGATTTCGCCGGATGTTCTCCTCGTCGCACTGCCTACCAGGTCGGCTGTGTTCGCGCCCACTCGTCACGGTCGTTGTACTGCATAACGGGCTCGAAGCTTATGTATCCCTTGCCTCTCTTCACGCCACTATGCTTGATATTGTCTTGTTGTGGCCCCGAGTCGGCGCTGTCAGCGCGGGACGTTCCTACGTACCCAGAGGCAGAGCTTGACCGACCGTAACAGAGACGCGTAGCATCCCCCGAATGCATTTCGAGTGGTGCGATGCGCACGTATCAATCCGGTACACCTCCTGGCGGCTTGATCCACTTATACTAGGGTGGCTCTCGACCTGGACTCCTGCGCCTGTCTACTTATGTCGTGTAAACCCAGGCTGAGAAATTTCACAGCACAAGTACTACTTGACATAGCGGAGCTTTCTGTAACTCGTATGGCTTGTGTATGATTCGTTTACGCGCTTCGACGTCGTGTCTGGAACAGTCAGAATGAAGAACTCGGCTTCCTGGGTGTTCGAATCCTCGCATGGGTCACACGACGTTTGCGGGGTCACTTGCAGATTCTGACCCTGAATGCAGTACGGATCCCGCGCGCCATCCTGGATCCCTGAATGTTTCGATTCAATAACCTGGAGGCTGGCGGCCTCCGCGGCTGCTTCGCTGAGGATTTATAACTCGTTCACGTCGCTTCACTGACCCGAAGTCAGCGAGCTCAAATCAGACCAATCACAGAACGTCCAGATGGCAAGGAACGTTTCCGTCCCGGCGATTATCCTCTGAGTTCCTCCTTTGGTTGCGCCGGGTCTGACATTCTCACAGCGACATGTCACCCAGGCTTATGAATCCCGACATCGGGACACTCCTACTCTCCATAGGTCGAAGGTGCTTGCGCAGTTTGTCAGCGCATTTGTCAGCGTTCTGGGGGCGCATTAAATGCAGACTTGGTGGGACCGTAGTTGTCTATCCCACTTTGCACCACAATGGCTCCCACCATCATCATCACTGGAGCGTCGAGGTGCGAACCAACCTCACCTAATTGGTGATCCCGCTGATCGTGCACTTTTTGGCGGTAGGGGCATCGGCCTCGCTGCAGCGCAGTTCCTGCTCGCCGACGGCGCGCGCGTCGTTACCGTACAGAGGACGACGTCGCCGGACCTGACCGCTCTAAAGGAGAAGTATCCCCAGACGCTGCGCAATGTGCAGGGCGACTGGTGAGCGTGGCTTCCAACGCAGCGCTCCCGCCGTCGTCTCATCATTGTCGCAGTACCGCGGAGGAGGTCATCGCTCGCGCCATCCAGGAGGCGTCGCAGACCTTCGGTTCTATCGATGCCGTGGTGTTCAATGCTGCGGCCGCTTCCGCTGTTGAAAGCCTGGAGAAGATTCCCCTGGCCGACTGGCAGAAGACATTCGACATCAATGTCTTCGGCGTCGTCAAGTTTCTCAAGGAAGTCATTCCGAAGATGAAGAACGATGGCAAGATCATTTTCATCAGCTCCGCGGCGTCCGAGCAGATGCTGCCTGGCGCCGGTGTATACGGCGCGTCCAAGGCAGCTCTCAACAGTATCAACCGGTGCGTTACTCGGGACGCACTGTCGCAGACTGGTCACTGATATACCTTTGGACAGTACCGTTGCGGCGGAGCACCCCAACCTGCGCTGCGTCTCTCTCCATCCTGGCGTAGTGCGAACAGAGGTGAGCCGACCTCTCCCAGAATCCATGGGCTGCGATACTCACGGTGGACCTCATTAGATGCATCTGAGCTTTGTCTCCCGGGCCAAGGACTCCGGCCTGTTAGTCGAGAGCGAGCTAGATCCCGTCTTCGACGAACTGCTCGAGCCGGAAGTCCCTGGGCGCATCATCGCCAATCTCGCCCTGCGTGCGCCTCCGACGCTGAGCGGCAAATATCTTCACTGGAACGCACCCGAATTGGCTTCGATCTAGCTCAGGACCGAGAGCTCATTCGTACGTGTGCGCCATCTTCAACAGATGTGCAAGGTGGTCCGAATGTAGGCCAGCTACTCGAGGCAGCTCTGAATGTTATAATGCGAATTTCCTGCTGCGTTGAAGCCCGTAGCGAAAGCAATCAACTGAGGCTCGCGTCGTCTTCCGACTAGTCTAAGTACGGGGCGCAGGCGCTACTACAACAAATCAGGCGTTTGAAAGGCGTCTGTGAGCTCTTCGCTGTGAACTTCGCAGAATGTATGGAGCTCGTGCTGACTGTGTGGAGCCGAGCGAGGTGAATGTTAGAGCGGAACACGGACATAGAACCTTAACACCGCTGTCCCGGCTCGGAACCATCAATGAGTCCGCGTCAACTTCGGCGCCAATTGCAAGTTTTGCTCCTTCCTTCCTTCCAGCCCATTCTGTCAACGCCCTGGGCTCTTCGGTGTTGCACCCAGACATCTCCCACATACCAACGAGAGGCGCGCTAGACCTGGTGTTTTATTCATTGCTCCGGAGCACAAGCGACGTTGCTAGAACCGTTTATGGCTGCCTGCAAACTCGTGCTCGGCCGCACACTCGGCCGAGCATTCGCGCTCTCGTAACAACCTGCCTTCTAGACCTCTGTGGCTCTGCGTTTATACATATCCCTACCCGCGTTTGGGACGGGCGGCACGTCGACTGACCAGAGTCGGTACACTCTCTGGCCGTCCATGCCCGTGCTGGTCAGCTACTCATCGTCATCTACTATCTCCCAATGTAGGCTATCTTCGGATGCCACGTGCTAACTCATGGGGGAAACCTGCTCTTATGCCATCCTCATCTCCCCCTTGGCGGTCTGTTGACCCTCCCGTTCGCATCGCGCATCCTGGAAAGTTATTCTGTCCCGTGGCGAAACTCCGTCAGCCTGCCTTACGGCTCTCCTCCTTTTGGCCTACACAGACATCCTCTTTGGGGAGCATATTTCTGCAGTCCAATCATCGACGACGGGGAGCGAGTTATCGCGGCCCGTCCCTCACGACTTCTTAGTCAGGTCCAGCTTTCCACGCAGCTACTTACGAGTAAGCAATGCTAGGGCTATAAAAGCTGCGGCTCGTGGGCATTCGTTGAGAACCATTCAAGTGCAATGGCCTTCACCGTCCTCATCACCGGAGCCTCAAGGTTGGTGCCTCATTCGGACGCGTGCCGGCTCTGCTGACGAGGAGCCCGGATGACAGGGGTATTGGCTTGTCCGCAGTGCAGTTTCTGTTAGCCGGTGGCGCTCAGGTCGTCGCCGTGCAAAGGACGACGACGCTGGACCTGAAGGCGCTGGAGGAGAAACATCCCAAAGAGCTACGCATCGTTCAAGGCGATTGGTGAGCCCAGTTTCGAATGCTGCCCGCAGGTACTCAGGGCCCCTGTAGTACCGCAGATGATGTGATTCGCCGTGCCGTTCAGGAGGCGCTGCAGACTTTCGGTGCCATCGACGCTGTCGTGTTCAACGCCGCGACTTTCTCCGGCATCGGACACATCACAAAGGTTCCTTTGGCGGACTGGCAGCGGGTTTTCGACATCAACGTCTTTGGCGTGGTCAAGTTTCTCACGGAACTCCTTCCTGTCATGAAGGACGGCGGCAAGATCATCTTCGTCAGCTCTGCTGCCGCCGAGCGCGGAACCCTCGCTGCTGGAGCCTATAGTGCGTCGAAGGCGGCGCTGAACAGCATCAATCGGTGCGTTTCTCCAAGTCTCGTGCGTCTGAAAGGTCGTCAGTATCTGATGCTTCCTCTCGCAGCACCGTCGCGGCTGAGAATCCCGGGTTGATCTGCGTCTCGCTCCATCCTGGCGTCGTGCGAACCGAGGTGAGGCACCCTCACACTACGCAATTCGTGCGCCCGAGGCTCACGGCTTATTGTCGTTGTATAGATGCAACAGGGCTTTACCGTCCAAGCGAAGGATATCCTGCACGAGGATACGCTGGACAAGCTCCTCACAGGCATACTCGAGCCGGAAGTCCCGGGGCGCGTCATTGCCGACATTGCTCTGCGCGCCCCCTCATCCCTGACGGGGAAGTATGTCCACTGGAACGACCCCGCCCTGGCGTCGATCTAACCGAAGGAGAGATCGCCTGTTGAGTGGAGTGACTCTCTCGTGCCACCGTTCTATGTTCGGCGAGCTTGATATGTTGTATTTTAGCCGTGATAGGAAATTCGCAAGCTCACAGCTGGTTGTTTTACACCAATCTTATATCAGCCTTTCCCTAGAAGATGCTCTATCTGACTACAGCGTTTTGATAAAAGCTTGTCACTAGCGCTTTTTTTCCGGAAGTCTTTTTTTTTTCTGCGATCATGCGGAAGGGTGAGGGGATGCACGAGCAGACTTCCGAGAGCATTAAGCACGCCCAGGGGTCGATAAGGAGTGGGTCTAGCCCCCTCCGAGGGCTTCGTAGCCTGCTACTCCCTGCTCGGAAGGCACGCGGCTACTGACGTCACATCCTCCGAGGAACCGGCTGGTGGGTTCCCTAGGAGCTGGCCCATATAGCCCATACGATCGCAGAAAAAAAAAGACTTCCGGAAAAAAAGCGCTAGTGACAAGCTTTTATCAAAAGGCTGTAAGCGTCCAATCTGTTGAATATGTCAACGCCCATGACCAGCCTCAGATTGCCGCGCGTCGCAGGCTTACCAACGTCCGTTGCATTGGGGGAAGAACTTCCCGGAGAAGCCAAACATTGTCTCGCACATTTTCTCAGCCGGAGCCCGCGTCCAGCCAGCCTTGGTCAGCACGCTGCGTCTCGAAGCACTTTAAAATGGTCGCGGATGGCGAGACGTTGCTACCAGATACCCCTTGTCTGCAATTCGACCCCAATGCCCACCACCATCGTTATAACTGGCGCGTCTAGGTGAGAGGACTGCTATACAACCTCTGTTCATCAAGGGCTGACTAGACGGTATCTTTGTAGAGGCATCGGCCTAGCCGCCGCGCAGTTCCTTCTGGCCGACCGCGCGCGGGTCGTCACCGTCCAGCGGACGACCTCTCCCGACCTCAAGGCACTGGCGGAGAAGTACCCTCAGACGCTGCGCAACGTCCAGGGCGATTGGTAAGCGCAGTCTCCTGCCAGCACATTCACGATTATCTATGCATGCTCCTCTCCCACCACAGCACGGCACAGGAAGTCATCCAAAGCGCCATCCAGACAGCGTTGAAGACATTCGGCGCGATCGACGCCGTGGTGTTCAACGCAGCCGCGGCGTACGGCGTCGGGCATGTCGAGCACCTCACCGCTAAGGACTGGCAGAAGACATTCGACGTCAACGTGTTTGGCGTCGTCAAGTTCCTCAAGGAGGTTCTCCCCGTCTTGAGGGACGGGAGCAGGATCATCTCTATCAGCTCCGCGGCGGCTGAGCTCGGCATTATTGGGGCCGCGCCGTACAACGCTTCCAAGGCTGCGCTGAACAGTATAAACCGGTGAGATTGCTCGTAGTGGCATCTGAGACGGGTTTATCAGTGATACTTTGGTGTACAGCTCAGTCGCAGCGGAGCATCCCAGCAAGATATGCGTCGCGCTTCATCCAGGAGCTGTTCGGACCGAGGTAAGCATCGTTTTCTGCCCACACATGCGCATGTAGTCTCACCGATAGGTGATGTAGATGCAACAGGCTTTTGTTTCCAAGTCAAGAGGTGTTCTCCCGGACGCCTTGGTGGACAACATGTTCCCCGAACTGCTCGAGCCCGAGGTGCCCGGTCGCGTCATTGCCGACCTCGCTTTGCGCGCGCCTCAGGCGCTTACTGGCAAGTATCTGCACTGGAACGACCCTGTATTGTCGTCTATTTGAGTGAGATTACGAGCCGACTATGTAGGCATCCGGACTCTCTCATCATTGCTCGGTAGTCCGCAGTGCGCACTAATCGGTGTTGTACCCCTATCAAGTACCTGGCTGCTCTGACTATCAAGATATGACTCATTTAATTTCTTTCGCGCGCTGAGACGACCGGAGAAAGCTGAAAGAAAGGACAATTCCGCGTCAGGAGCAGGTCGGGAGGACCCGAAACTCTGACGCGCTTTTGTCTCCGCCCACCATGCACGCCACGACCGCGGTTCCATACCAAAGCGCTGTACCAAGAAACGTTATTTTGACGTTTTGGAACGCACTCCTGGGGCCGCGCTACTCTCCCATATCATGGAATTCGGCCTGAACAGCGACGGCGCCGCACGCTTTGTCGGCCAACCGACCCTTCGCCAACACCGTACTGTATGCAAGGCTGTCGGTGTTTTTCTAGACCTCTGAAAGGCGTGTAAACTGTCCGGACGGGCGCTGCGCCTCTCTGGTGCTGCTACTACTGGCAGGACGGCACTCGCGCCCGCGATCTCAACACTTCAAAGTTCTGTCGGCTTAGGTCAGATACTCGGCTCGAAGGTCTATTGGCACTATTGCTCGAGGTCTTGGTGTGGGAGTTAGAGCGCTCTATCGGTGAGTGTAACTTTCGCCAATACTTGACATTATTGTGACTCTCACAGTCCAGCAGGGCGCAGTACAATAATCCTGTCCCACCTTAGTTGCAATCGCGGGATGCGTGCGTGTAGTGGGACGCGGATCTACGGCGTGGAAGCGCTAGACCTTCATGTTCACTCGGACGATGCAACATCCCCGTCGACCGCGGCAGCTCGACCGTCGGTCGCTCGTCAAGGCTTTGTGCCGCGCAGTCAACTTCCCTCCCTTCCATCTCCGCTGGCTGCCATTTGCGCCCTATGTAGGTCAACGCGACAGATGTGCGCGGCCCTCAAGTGATGATGCGTCTTACAGCGACTTTTCGACGAGGGGAATAGCAACAGCCTGCGGCAGCTGCGTGCATGCTCGGCGATCCAGGAAGAGGACCTCGGCGAGAAGGATGGGCTCTTGCCTCGGTGCGTGCGCCAGCGCCAGCGTCCCGTACAGCCTCCTGGATCGTCGCCCGACTCTCGCGGGATCAAATACGATCAGACGGCGGCATCGCTCGCTCGCCACCCCGCCCCATCGAGTTTTGCATGGCGCCCGAGGCCACCGTCGCGCGCCCGGCGGCTCAGCAACGCCTTTGTCGCCAGTGTCGCACGCAGTCTTCCCCCCGCGTCGATCATGGCTCCTGCATCGGCAGCGTGCTACACCCTGCCGTTTGCCGTTGCGTCCGACTCGCGCGGCAGCCCAACCTCGTGCAGCAGGCTCACCGCGGCGTGATGACCGTTTAAAGGAGCAGTGTACTGAGTTTGCTGCGTTGGGCTGCTTTGCGGACATGATGTATCCCTTCGCTTTCCGCGTTCACGCGACGAAGCTGCAGACCGATGTTCTGACATTCCGGTAAGTAGCTACTGAACAGTGAATACATGAGTGCCGTTCTACATGATGCATGTTTCCGCAGCTGATGGATTGGAAAGACATTTGAACGCGAGACGAGTCCTACAGGCGGGGCAATGAGAGCGAGAGCAGCGGGCTAGATGAGAACGGCAGTGTACAAGCTTGGGAACTGGATTGATTATCGTCCTGCCTGGTGGTACGCTACGCGTACTCATGCTCAGGCACCTCTGGGTCCTCGCGGCGGGTGACCAACTCGCGCGCGGTGGACGTTGTGTCCGCGTGCGAGGATACGCGGACGGGCCGCCCGCCGGGGTACGGCGCGGCGCGGTGGACCTGCCGCCGCCGCGTCGTCTGCGTCGTGGTTGTCGTCCGATCATGGCGCCCGCCTGGGTCCAGGGGCGCGCGCACGGGACGCGTAACCGTCTCCTCGCGCGTCTCAACGGTCAGCGTCACGTAGAAAACCGTGCCGCTCGGCGCGATTATTTTCAATCTCTGTTTGTCGACTGTGAATGTAGTCTTGGTATGCGCTTCGCGCTCCATGGCTCAGAATGCGCGAGGACGGTTGTGGCGCGGAAGCGGGGTAAAGAGCCGTTCTGCGGACTCCGAAAAGCGCGCTGCGGAGCCGGTGTAAGTAGGTCCGGTTCTGTCGGCGTCCGGTCCGGAAGGTACGACGAGGACGGGGAGGTTTAATCGGCGACCGTAACCGTTCTCTTCCGATCTTCCGTGTCACGTTCGCCCCAGCCTAACAGGCCCCCTGAAAGCTCCATATGAGGTCCGATCCGCAGGCCCACACCACGGGCGATTTTTGAGCAGCCATGTCCGATCCGCAGGCCCACACCACGCCCTCGGTTTTGACACGATGTCCGATCTACATAGGCCCACACGAGCAAGTCTGAGCACGGAGGTTGCATGCCGTAGGCCCACACAGGTCGGTCTCAGTTGGATCAGCACTGGTACCTAATGTCAGTGATTACCTGGGGTGGCCATTTTAAGTGATAAAACCCTTGATACTTTGCAAACTCAAGGGATATCGGCTCGTTTGGAGTGAATCTCACGTATTCTTGGTGCAGGAAGGTTTCGGCAGCCCCCAAAAGGCTCCGGAAGCCCCCGGAAGCCCCCGAAGGTTGCATCCGGTTAGGCCCACACCGACCCACGATTTCCGGGTACCTGATCCAGTAGGCCCACACCTCAGAGGCAAAAATTGGGCCCACACGAGACCCCCTGTGGGGATCGGACCTCACATAGAGCTTTCAGGGGGCCTAGCCTAACGTTTGAACTCCAGGGAGCGCACTTCTGCTCGCCCCGACTTCCCTGGCGCACCACCAGTGGGTACGCAGGGATCGCTACAAAATGCACTGTCGACGTCCTGCGCTGGCCAACGCTCGCGGCTCGGCTCCCTGGATGCCAGTCTGCGGGACGCATCCGCTACTATAGCGCTGCGCAAGCGCTGCGCGGTGCCAGAGGACGAGGATAGCTTGATATGCTGCATAGGTATACATTCTGGTAATACATTGACATGCTCCATGATACACATGGACGATTGCACATGCACGTTGCGGTATAGTGTGAATCCGAGGGTATCTTTAGCGAGTCTTGGACCTAGAACGGCGCAAAGCGCACGCTCCTGGCCGCGGCGCGAGTCCGTTTGCGCGGCTGACACACTGCGCAACAGCGATGCGGTGAGCAGAAGATACACGAGCCAGGACACGAGACCCACGATGATTCACCAGCCGTCGCACGCAATCGTAGAGCGAAGGATCCGACACCGGCCTGGTGACAGCGCGCTTCAGCTCTTCCAGCTCAGTCGCGAAGGCGGGGTCGCGCTCGAACGCGGCGCGCAAGTCTGCATCAGAGATGCCCTCAAAATATGGCGTCGGCACCGTGTCTTTCGTCCTGATGCGTGCTAGGATTGCCTGAACGACGGCGACGTGGTGCGTGAGCGCGTCCGGTTCGTCTTTGAGGCGCGTCGTCTCGCTGTACGCAGCGTACACGATACCGTCCCATGCATTAGGCTCTCCCTGCTCGAGAGTGGCGCGGTGTAGCCTCGCCCGGTAGAGGGGCGGGTGCGGCGCCGGGTCTGCTGGCGGCGATGGTGGTCTGGGCTGCAAGCTGGGCGTGAGCAGTGGATGCATAGCGGAGAGGTGGTGCTCACAGCAAGGGGAACATCGTCTGGCACAACGACGCGCCGTCTCTGGCGCGGCTTCGCAGCCCGGCAGTGGCGCGCGTCGCCGTGGTCGTAGCAGACTGGCGAGTTTCAGAGTTGGTCAGGCCAACACGCAGAACGACACGCACTATACGCCACCACTTCCGCGAATGCCTCTCTGTGTGCGTACAGGTCGCCCGTCCGCATTCTATGCATCCGGCCGCGGAATGCGCGCATGTTTGCAAGCGCCGTCAAGAGCCGGGTGGTGGCGAGCTCGGACGTGAAGTTCTGCGGCGCAAATATGAAGTCCCTGTGGAGGAACGCAGTATCCCGAATGAACGAGAGTATGACGCGCAGATAGTCGGCCTGGGTGTCAAGCGCGTCGTTCGCGAGCGTCTTGCCGGTGAGAAAGGAGAAATACTCGAACATGTCCCAGTCCGGCAAGGTCTGCAGGCGCTGCACCATAGCCATGCAGCCGGGCGCGTTCCAGGACGCAGGACAGTAGAAGTAGTCGATGACCGAGTTCACCTGGCTGGTGTTGCGTTCCTTGACGAACTCGCTGTACGGCATGTGCGCGAAGGGATCGGTCGTAGATTCAGATCTGGGAGGATTCAAGACCTCGCGTGTGAGCCGCCCGGCCTGATCAAGTTCCTTCATGACTGCCTTGACAAGCTCGTTGACTTGACCGGCCATAATGCATAACGGTGATGATGGTCTGAGGGAAACAGAAAACGGCTGAAGCGATCATCGGCAGACTCCGCGTGTTGCCTCTCTATTCATCACACTACCTACCTACCTACCACCGTCATGTACGGACCAGCCAATGAGCTTGTCAAGGCTGTCATAAAGGAATTGAAACAGGCCGGGCGGTTCAACTCTGAGGTCCTAGAACCCTGCAGCCCTGGTTCATCAGCTCCGAATTCCACAATTGATCCATTCGCGAGCATGCCATACCACGAGTTCGCCCAGGAACGGGAAACCAGCCAGGTCTACTCCATGATCGACCCAATGTACGACCCGCCGCCGTGGACTACACCTGGTGGCACGTACATGGTTCAGCTGCTGCACGGAACGCCCGACTGGGACATGCTCGAGTACTTCTCCTTTCTCAAGGGCAAGACGCTTGCGAGCGACTCGCTCGACATCCAGGCGGACTATCTGCGCGCCATCTTGTCGTACATCCGTGATACTGGGTTCCTGTCGGTTGACTACACGTCCGAACGAGCAGTCGCCCGTCTGCTCACTGCGCTCGTGTACAAGCGTGTCTTCCGCGGCCAGATGCACAAAATGAGGACGGGCGATCTGGAAGCACACAGCGACCCCTTCGCCGAGGTCATGTCGTACAGTGCGTGTCGTGCTGCACAGCGGCTTTTGTTGGCTGACCGAGACTCCTCTGCAGTTTGCTACAACCACGGCGACCCGCGTCACTGCAGAGCTGCAAAGCCGCGTCAAAGACGGCGCATTGTCGTGCCCGACGATGTGCCTCTTCCGGTAAGTGCTTTCTCGCACGAGCACCGCGCACAGCTCACGCCCGTTCTCCAGCCACGATCACCCTCGCCGCCGACCGAAACAAAGCTCGAGCGGTCAGAACCTCCACTTTACCGGCCCAGGCTTCATCGCGCTACTCTCGAGCAGGGAGAGCCCAATGCATGGGACGGCGTTGTGTACGCTGCGTACAGCGAAACGACGCGTCTCAAAGACGAACCGGACGCGCTCACGCACCATGTCGCCGTCGTCCAGTCGGTCCTGACACGCATCAGGACGAAAGAGTCTGTGCCAACGCCGTATTTCGACGGCATCTCGGATGCAGACTTGCGAGCTGCGTTTGAACGCGACCCCGCGTTCGCGGCGGAGCTCGAGGAGCTGAAGCGCGCGGCCGCCAGCCAGGTGTCGGATTCTTCGCTTTATGACTGCGTGCGAAGACTGGTGAACCATCGTGAGCCCCGGATCCGTGTGCGTGTACCTTGAGCTTACGTCGCTATTTCGCAGTATGTCAGCCCCGCAAACGGACTCGTGCTACGACCAGGAGCGTTCGATTTGCACCGTTCTAGGTCCAAGCCTTGCTCAAGTTACCCGTGGAATCACTATACCGCAACGTGCGTTTGCTATACCCCCATGTGTACCAGATAGCATGCCAATGTATAATCAGGTAATTTTATCGGCCAAACAAGAAATGCGCAGATTGTCCAATGTGACAGAAATCCATGAGCGATGTGGCTGGCTGGACCCTTCAAAGAACACTAAAAGGAGTGGACTTCCGAGCCCGGCCCGCGATCGTTGCTTCCCTGCGCCACCGGCCTGTCGGTGCTCACTGAGCACTCACCGCACGCCATGTTCGATGTGAGCGCATCCGTCGAGGAACGCTTGAACGCCGCCATGCGGGAGGCCGAGTGGGTGCGTCCGCTGAGGCACAACGACCCGGACGCGCAGCCCGGGCCTGACCCGTCTGCGAGCATGTCGCACACTGAATTTATGGACGACCTCCGCGCCAGCCAGACGTGGGATGCTATGGACCACACCTACGAGCCCCCGCCGTTCTCCTGCAACGCCCAGGCGATCCAGCGCATGAAGCGCGAGCCGCAATGGTCGCTGTGCATGATCTTCGCGGGCCTCAAGGCCATGACGCTCGCGCCCGACCCGTCCCTCGACGCGAAGGCCGACTATCTGCGCGCCATTCTCGAATATATCCGCGACGCCGCGCTCCTCCCGCCTGAATACACCGGCGAGCTCGCGCTGTCGCGCATCCTGATCGCCCTCGTCTATAACCGAGTCTTCCGCGACCGCGTGCATCGGATGATGGCCTGCACTGGCAGCTCAACCGCATTCCCCGACCTCTTCTACGACGTCGCGGCCTACAGTACGTGACCAGTCTGTGCATACCGGCGGCTCGCACGCTCATCACCGCTTCTCAGTCGCCTACAACCATGCCGACCCGCCATGTAACCGTTCGGAGAGCAGACGGAGGCCGCGTCTGCGCATTGCAGCGCCAGAGGACATACCGCTTCCGGTGAGTGACCTTCTCTGCAGTTCCCTCCAGTATTCTCACGCCACCCGCAGTCCCGTCCCCCTTCTCCCCCGGCGGAGGAGACGCCAGGTCCGCCGCCTTACAAGGCGCGGCTACACAAGCCCTCCGTCGAAGGGCCTGAAACCCCTCAAGCGCTGCGTGTAGTGGGGTTTTGGGCACTCCAAGCATCGCAGGCCCACGCGGAGGGTCCCGACCCACTCGCACATCACGTTGCCGTCGTCCAGGCCATCCTGAAAGCCGTCCGCGAGTCGCAACACCCCGTTGCGACGCCGTACTTCGAGGACATGTCCGACGCGGACCTGCGCGCCGTCGTCGAGCGCGACGCGGCGTTCGCAGCGGTGCTGAACGAGCTGAAGCAGACGGCCGCGAACCTCCAACAGGACAAGACAGATGACAAGCTCCTCAATGTCGTGGGACTGGTGGTGAACCATCGTACGTCGCGCATTCGTCTGCCGCTGCCGCTGCAAGTTGCTCATGTCGTCAAATCGCAGTTTGCCACAAGGGGAGGACATCGGCAAAGTCCGATACTACAGAACCCACTTTGAGGGTGTCCTTCCTTGGCCATCCGGCGCTCATCTACCCAGCTTATCTATCTCAGCATGTTTCCAATGGTCAGCCCGGGTTTTCCTGGGTGTCCATATACGCAGAGAGTGGGCTTGAAATTTAAATCTTCGGTGGTAATTGCCCTTTTGGGTCAGATCCGTCACGGATGCAAACGAAATGCCGCCGTTGATGAAACAGAAACTGCTGCTTGTGCTTCGGTCTCAGGCTTTCAGGACCTCGCTGTTAACTCATAAAATGCTATTTGCATGTAAAAAGCCTGCCTACAGTGTATATTGATGCTCCGCGGATCTCCGGATGCAAACCGGAGGTATTTGGGTGGGTGGGTGTCCCGAGTTGGCTGCCTATTCCGAAATTTCGGGTTAGTGTACGGAATTTTTCGGGTGTCGTCCCCTTGGTTTGCCAACCCCGAAAACGCACCCGCGCGACGACGAGAAGCGTCCGGTTTGCGCCATTCTAGGCACACATTTGTCTATGTTAACCAGGGTTTTATATGATACCGCCCTGTATAGTAGTGTCCAAGTAGTGTCTCCTTCCAATTCCGATGTCTTTCCCGGAAGCTTTGAGGCGTGGCTGTGTGCGCTGTGGCGTGGCACGTGGGAAACAAGCACCGGCGTCTCCCGATACTGCCTTTCCCTCTTCCGCTCATTGTGCCCTTCATAGGCATGGCCATCAACCTCCCGGACGACGCTGCTGCGGAATGTAGTGCTTTGGTGCATTCTGTGGCCCGTAACGCAGACACTGACGCGGCTTTGGCAATCGAAATGATCTCTCCAACGGACCAGGATGAGCTGGACGAGCAAGAGCTGCTTGTTAGCAAGGTCTTTGCTACGATGGACCCTATCTACATTCCACCACCATTTCCCAACTCGGGTTACGCCAATCATTCCCTCTCGAGCAGCGAAGCCTGGAACAAATTCGTCAGATTCGTATTTCACCGGGGTCTGCTCCTCGAGTCCGACTCTGTCGATTCGCTGGCGCGGTGGTTGCGCGAGTTGCTATCCTATCTGCGCGAGAACCGCCTGATCTTCCGCGAGTGCACGAGCGACCTGGCGTACACCCGTCTGTTGACCGCGCTGGCCAGCCTGCGCGACTTCCGCCGGCACATGCGCCAGCTCGCAGACGCAGACTCCAAAGGCATGACCCTACTGTTGAACGACATCGTGTCCTACAGTGCGCTCGATTCAGCCCTCCTTGCTGTGTTGCGCGCTTTTTGACATCCTCCCGCCAGTTTGTTACAATCACCACGATCCCCCGCACCAGCGGGCATGGAGACGCAAGAGGGCGCGCGTTCTTGCTGCCTTGAAGGACATGCAGTCTCCTGACATTGTGCGTCATGTGCACTTTGGGCTGTACTATCGGCATCTGACACGACCCCCCGTGCCCGCCGCGCAGCTACCAGAGCCGTCGCCCGATACGCTGGAACCGCCACCTTACGAGCCGCGTCATTACAAAGCGTCGATAGAGACTTCAAATCCGGCCCAGTGGCACTTGCTTGTGGGCCAGGCGTTCGGCGAGTCGTGGCGCGCAAGGGACGCGCCGTCGCTGCAGAGGCAAATGCACACCCTGCGCTCCGTGCTCTCCTTCATACGGGACAAAAGCCTCGCGGCCATGCCGTACTTCACCGGCATTTCCGACGACAAGTTGCAGCGCGTGCTGGAAAGAGACGCCGGCTTCGCCGCCCAGCTGCAGCGGCTGATGACCGCAACTGACGACGATGTCGAAGAGTTCGAGCCGACCTTGACGCGTATAATCAACCACTGTACGTCTTGCAGTCTCTCGTTCAAGGCAAGTCCGCCTGACCCGCTGCAGTGTGCCAGCCTATAAAATGCACAAGAGGGACATCGAGACAGGTGCGGTTCGCACCTTACTAATGTCGCTATGCCCGCCGTGCCGCACAAGCCCACCCGGCTGTGCGAATAATTGGACTCCTTGTCTTCCTCACCAGCTGGATAGTACGGTGCAAAGCTCACGTTTCAGTATTACACCCTTGGAACGCTTTCGGGGCACGATTGAAGTTGAATGAGGACGTGCCTTGGACTCGGACTCCATGAGTCTCCATCGGAGCCGCCGCGACGATCTCTTGTAACCATATCTTTTGCTTTCCTCCCACTTGTCAACGTCATGGATTGTATCTGTACACGATCTGTATGTAGCAATAAAGTTCTAAGAAACGCAACGTAAATCACAGTATTGTGGGAGTGCATAATATCCGTTCAGAAGGGCGCAAAGCGCACACGTCGCGAGCGGTCCGAGACGCGTTTTCGCGGCTGACAGACTGAGGGGAGGGGAGGGTAGGTCAGATAGGTGATACGCGTAGCATGAAAGCGGTACGCACGATGGTTCACTATGCGCCGCATGGCCGGCGCAAACCCGGTGCAGTCGCCGTCCGCGGCGCGCAGGAGCTCGTCCATGACGGCCGTGAAGCCTGCGTCCTTCTCGAGCACCTCACGTAATCTTGTTTCGGACATGCCCTCGAAGTAAGGCGTCTCCACGCACTGTTGTTCCTTGATCAGTCGAAGAATGGCCTGCAGAACGCCGAGGCGGCGCTCCGGCGCGGCTGCGCCCTCGCACTTGAGCTTCAGCGCCGCGCCGAATGTGTGGCCCACGACGGGATCCCACTTGCTGCCCGACTTGTCGTCGCCCAGGTTTTCGAGCGGTGCTTTGTGCAGCCTCGCCTTGAACAGCGGAGGGTCGCAGTCGCTGGAGTCTGCTGCGGGCGTCGGCGCGCGTTCGGCTGCCGGAGTCGACGGTCCCTGCAAAACGAAGCCTTTAGTAAGTCGCGGTCGACGTCGACGTGTGAAGGTAGTTTACACACCGATAAAGGCTGGACATCCTCCCCTGGTAAGGCTATGTGGTACCTGGGTCTGCGCTCATATGGGCCGCAATCGTGGTTGAAACATACTTCGCAGAAGTGTCACCACTGCAGCTGGCGCCCGACACCAAGCGGCTACGCACCGTAGGCGACGACGTCGGGAAAGAGATCCGGAAAATCCCAGGCGCTGGCCGCTCTGAGGCGGCGCATGTGCTGGCGGAAGCGGTGCTGGTGCGCGAGAGCAGTAACAACGCGCGTGGTGGCGCGCTCGCTCGTGTACTCGGGCGGCAGGAGCTGACCCTGGCGCAGGTACGCGATGATGTCGCGTATCCACCGCACGTGCGCTTCGAGCGTGTCGGAGTCCAGCACGATGCCCTTCCAGTGCGCGAAAAACAGCATCGAGCACCAGAAGGGATCCTTCTTCAGAGCCTCGAAGCGGCTGCAGGTCAACACTGGGAACTTGGGCGCGCGGTATGCAAGGTCCATCGTGCTTTCCAGACCGCTCGAAGTCAGCTCCTTCAGGTCCTGGAACTCGAGAGCGTGGGTTGATTCTGGTACCGCGGCGGACACCTCGCGAGCGATGGCTGCGAGCACGGCGGGCGAATTCGCATTACGCGCCTTGAACTCTTCCAACTCCCGAGCGGCGGCGAGAAGAAGTGGATCGGCGGGCATGCGAATGGGTGGTGTGGGCGAGTTGGAAAAGCAACGAACGCGACGGTTGTTCCCGCGGCGTGCTTCTCTATTGTCCCAGTTTGGTTCCGGCGTGTGGGGAAAACGGCCAAAAAGTCACCTCGTGGTCTTTCAGGAGGATAGACACTGTATTCGCGGGTGTGAGGGGTAACATCGACAGAGGGTATGTATGCAGGGGGATCAGTGAGGGGTTAGTACGGCGCGAAGCGCACATTTCGTGTCACGCCCTTGGTGCGCTTACGAGGCTGGCACACTGCGGCGAAAGCAGAACGTCAGTCGCGATCACTGGGACGATGCGCGACTCACGGTAGTTTACTATTCGCGTGTAGGTCGGCTGGAACAGGATGGCGTTCTCGCCAGTCGCGGACGTCAGGCGCTGCATTTCAGCTGCGAAGGCCGCGTCCTCCTCAAGGAGCCGCTGCAGCCTGTCGTCCGACATGTTGTCAAAATACGGGGTTTGCGCGAGCTGCTTCTCCTTGATCCTCGAGAGCGTGAAGCGCAAGATGTGCAGGTGCTGCTGTGGCGGCGGCTCGGCCCTGTGTTTGCAGAACTCGCCGAACGCGTTCAAGAGCAGGCTGTTCCATTTCGACTCGTCCGCGGTTTCAATTGAGCTCGTGTAGTGCCGCGCTTTGTATGGCGGCGGATCGAGGGGTTCTGGCGGCGATTCCGCTGTGTCGGGAGACTGCTCGATGGTGGTTGGTGGCGCCTGCAGAGGCCGTGTTAGCGGGAGAGGGCTCGCAAGGAAGAGAGAGGCTTACAGTATCCAAGGGCGTCGCGTTTTCCGCAGCAGCCAGGCGACGTGCCAGCCAGCGCCTCCAGGCGCGTTCGTGCGGGGGATCGTGGTGGTTGTAGCAGACTGGTGCAAGCTTTTAGCGGAGGAACAGAACAGTGACCAGGAAGCAACGCACTGTACGAAACAACGCCTTCAAGAACGTCGCTGAAGTCGCTGGCATCGGCGGCTCTGAGGCTCCGGAACTGTCGGCGGAAGCCACGCACGCAGCCAAGGGCGGTCAGCAGGCGGGAGGTCGCCAGATCGCTCGTGTAGTCGCTGTTGACCATCTGGTACTCGCGCAGGTACAGAAGGATGTCTCGAAGCCACCGTGCGTGCGCATCGAGCGCGTCCGAGTCGAGCACGATGCCCTTGAAGTATGCGAACGCCATCAGGTTGGTCCAGCGCTCCGTGTCCGCGAGTAGGCCTACGCGGCGGTAGGAGAATGTCGGAGGCTCATAAGCGTGGTCCATCATCGTGTAGACCTCGCTGACGAGCAGTTCTTGCGCGTCCAGAGTGTCCTGATGAACCCGGCGTACGCTTGGTTCACTCGCTTCTTCAGGCGGGGCAGAGGCAGCAGCAACAGTACGCGCTTTCTGCGCGGCAGACTGCCTAAACTCATCCAGCTCGCGCATGGCGTTGCTCAACAGATGGTCCGCGGCCATGATGGTGGGAGAGGAAAGGCAAGTTGTTGTTGCCAAATCCGGCAGATGCGCCGGAGTCACGGTCTCTCTCAGATACTAAGTTACCTATCGGATCCCCATTCCGCCATTGCGAAACGATGCTACGTATTCGAGCACAATGTACGGTGTTATTCGCGGATATGCTGGGCAACAACGACAAAGGGTAACATGACGCCCGGAGCCGCATGAGCTCGCGTGGTGGGGCGAGAAGGGCAACGTTACTAGGGTCTGAGGTAATAGGGCAAAGTTGTATTCTGTACACGGTGGATAACAATGGAATCATACAGTACGCGGGTATGGAGCAGAAATCACGACTAGAATGGTGCAAAACGCACTTGTCGCGAGCTATCCGATGTGCGCTTGCACGGCTGACAGACTGTAAGGCGTCAGTGACGATCCGAAAGAGAGCGGGCAGCACGCACGATGGTTCACTATTCGCCGAAGCGTCGGTGCGAACGATGTGTAGTCCGAGTCAGCGGCGCGCAGGAGCTCGTCCATGACGGCCGTGAATCCTGCGTCCTTCTCGAGCACGTCGCGCAGCCGTGCCTCTGACATGCCGTCAAAGTACGGCGTCTCTACACACTGCTGTTCCTTGATCAATCGAAGAATCGCCTGCAGGACGCCGAGGCGCTGCTGCGGCGCGGACGCGCCCTCGTCTTTGAGCTTGCGCGCCTGGCCGAAACTATCGAACACGACGGGGTTCCACTTGCTGCCCGACACGTCGTCTCCCAGGTTCTCGAGTGCGGCTTTGTGGAGTCTAGCTTTGAACGGAGGGGGGTCACAGTCGCTGTGTTGTGCCGGTGCGCGTTTGACCGCCCTAGTTGACGGCCCCTTCAAAACGAGCGTGTGAGCACTGGTCAGCATGTGGTGCCAGAAGACATACCGGGTCCGGGAGCTCGTGCTCCGCTGGCAAGACCACGCGGCGTCTGGTGTGCCAACGCTCGTACGGGGTGCTGTCGTGATTATAACATACTAAGCAGAAGCATCAGCGAATGTGCAGCTGTAGCGCGAGATCCAGTGGCTGCTCACTGTAGGCAATGACATCGGCAACGAGGTCTGGAAAGTCGCGGAGGCTCGCCGCTCTGAGACGGCGCATGTGCTGGCGGAAGCGATGTTGGCCTGCCAGGGCCGAGACGACGCGGCTGGCGGCGCGCTCGCTCGTGAACTCAACTGGGAGCACCTTGTGATATCTCAGGTAAGATATAACGTCGTTCATCCATTTCACGTGCGACTCCAGCGCGTCGGAGTCCAGCACAACGCGGCGGAAGTGCGCAAACAGGAGAAGCGAGTACCACAAGGGACCCTTCCTCAGATCCGTGACGCGGCTGCAAGTTGCAACAGGAAACTTGGGCGCATAGTAGGCACGGTCCAGCGAGGAGTAGAGCTCGCTTGACTTGAGCTCGTTGATGTCCTGGAGCTCCCGCGCAGGGTCCCAAAATGGGATTGTGTCGGACGTCTCGCCAGGGACGGCTGGCGGGTTCTGCGGCGCTTGCTTCGCCTTGCGCGCTTGGAACTCTTCCATTTCTCTGCCAGCTGCCACCAGGAGAGGGTCTTCAGGTGGAGTTGGTGTGTGGCTCGTCATGGTGCGGAGAGAAGCCACGCTCGGCTTTCTCCGAGGGTAGCGAGTGATCTGGAGGTCAAATCGAGGTGAGAACATGTAATAGTGCACCTTTCGCGCAGCTGAGCAGCAATGCGCGCGCAGGCCGACTTGTCCTCACGCTGGTTTCTACATTCCGACGATTTTATTGCGCTTTCGTTGTATTTCGTGTCTGTCAACATGACGACTGAAGTTATATTCGGTACACAGTGGGTAACAATGGAATCATGCAAAACGCGCGTATCGCGCAGACATCAAGATTAGAACGGCGCAAAACGCACGTGTCGCGAGCTATCCGATGTGCGCTTGCGGGGCTGACAGACTGTGAGGCGAGGTCAGTAGCGCGATCAGGAAGAGTGTGTGCAGCACACACCGTGGTTCACTATTCGTCGCATTGCCGGTTCGAATGATCGGTAATCCGAGTCGGCGGAGCGCAGCAGCTCGTCCATGGCGGCCGTGAAGGCCGCGTCTTTCTCAAGCACATCGCGGAGCCGTGCCTCGGACATTCCGTCGAAATACGGCATCTCCGTGCATTGCTGCTCCTTGATCAATCGAACGATCGTCTGCAGGACGCCGAGGCGCCGCTGCGGTGCGGGGGCGCCCTCTTTTTTGAGCTTGTGCGCCTGGCCGAACGTGTCGAACACGACGCGGTTCCACTTGCTGCATGAATCGTCGTCGCCCAAGTTTTCGAGCGCGGTTTTGTGCAGCTTTGCTTTGAATGGAGGAGGGTCGCAATTGCTCAATTCTGATGTAAGTGTCCGCCCGCGCATCCGGTTTGACAACTCCTACACAACGAGACTGTAAGTCACGGTCGACGCGGGATGTCAGCCTTTGCATACAGGGTCGGAGGGCTGGCCTTCCACAGGAACAGAGATACGGTGTTTGTGCCTACGCTCGTACGGAGCGCAGTCGTGGTTGTAGCATACTACATAGAATTCATCAGCTCGTGCTCCTGCAGCGCAGCAAGACCGAGTGGATACTCACCGTAGGCTAGAATATCAGCGAACAGGTCTGGAAAGGCACTCAGACTGGCCGCTCTGAGGTTACGCATGTGCTGGCGGAAGCGATGCTGGTGCGCTAGGGCCGTGATGATACGGGTGGCGGCGCGATCGCTGGTATACTCGACTGGGAGCACTTCATGATAGCGGAGGTACGCGACAATGTCGCGCATCCACCGTATGTGCGCATCAAGCGTGTCGGAGTCGAGAACGATGCCCCTCCAGCGCGAATAAACAAGCATACAGATCCACCAGCGATCCTTCCTGAGATCCGAGACGCGGCGGCAGGTCGCGAGTGGAAACTTGGGTGCACAGTAGAGATGGTCCAACGTCGCGTATACTTCGCTTGACTCTAACTCTTGGACTTCCTGTGCCTCCAGCGCACGGCGGGATAGCGGTTGCTCCGCGCCAGCAATGGCCAGGGTCAGAGGCACTTGCTTCGCCTTTCGCGCTTCAAATTCTTCCAGTTCCCGCCCAGCGGCCACCAATAGAGGGTCGTCCGGTGTGGTTGGTTTGTGACTCGTCATGGCGCGAAGAGAAGCCACGCTCGGCTTTATCCGATGGTCCGGGAGATCTCAGTCCGACCGTGGTGCGCATTTGAGTCTAGTGACGACAAGGCGGCGGTTACCACAGACTGTCAGTCACTGTCCATCTCGATGGCATCATCGTTGTCATGTTCCATACTGTTGTCGCATTAGTGGGAATAGTCCCAGTCTGTCCCAGTCGATCTCCTGGCTCTTCGAGCGCCGTGGGGGTGCTTGCCACTTGGTCCCCGGGGCGGCGTGCGCGCGCCGGTAGAGCGCGTATCTCTGGCCACCGAGAGTCGGAAACGGTGGGTCATTGTTAGGAATGAAACCGAGTGGAGAGGGGCACACCGTCAAGCCGCCGCGCGCGCAACTGCGGTTGCAGAACGCGTTCTTGACGCAAGGACCGCCAGGATGCGCGACGCAGCGAGCTTACCGGCGCATTTGGGCGGGAAAGGGGCACGGTTAACAAACAATTACGGACGTAAGTACGATGTAACTACGCCCGGGCACCCGGCTTTGGCATCGAGAGACAAGTGGGCGTGATTTTGCCGAGGTGCGCGAAGGTGTTGTTGTCATACTGTGGTGTTATGATCTAGACGGCATGAGTTGTATTCTGTACAGGATTAGATGCGGGTGGTATCAAGAAACACGGGGTAAAGGCCAGATGCGGTTGCACGAAAACTAGAAACTAGAAAGGCGCAAAGCGCACTTGTCTTGACGGTCCGCCCTGCCCACGCTTTCGTGGCTGACAGACTGGAATAAGAATGACGTTAGACGGGTGCGCGGGCAGGAAGACGTAGCACACACGGTGGTTCACGATGCGGCGCAAGATACGCGCGAATAGGCTGTAGTCGCCATCGACGGACCGCAGCAGCTCGTCCATCACCGCGACGAAACCGGGGTCCGCGTCCAACACGCTGCGCAGACGCGCCTCGGACACGTCGTTGAAGTAGGGCGTCTCTACGGACTTGAGCTCCTTGATCTGGGCGAGGGTGAATTGCAAAACCTCCACGCGCCGCTGCGCCGCCGGCGCGTTCTTCCAGTGGAGCGCCACGGCGAAGGTGTCGCACACGAGGTCGGTCCAAACGCCGTCGGCGCGGCCGTTGTCCAGGTACTCGATCGAGGCTTTGTGGAGCCGCGCCTTGTAAGGCGGGGGGTCGTCGCTTGTGGGGGGCACGGATCGCGGAGGGTTCGCGGCGTCAGTTTGGACGATGGTGGGTTCGGCGGAGGTGGGTTCGGCGGAGGTGCATGAGGCGGAGGTAGATTGTGCGGAGGAGGGTTGGGCGACGGAGGTAGACTGGGCAGAGGCGGGTTGGGTGACGGGGGGTTCAGCGGCGATGTGTTCGGCGGGGGCGGCTTCAGAGGGTCCGGCTGATACTGGCGCAGGCTTTCGAGCCTGAGTTGGTAGCATTCGGTGTGCAGGAGGGACACGTGCAGCGTCAGACGGGGAATCATCCTCTATCATGACCACGTGGCCCGCGAGCTGCCGCTCGTGAGGGGGTTCAATATGATCGTGGCATACTTGTAACAGATGTCAGTCAAACACGCAAAATGAAAGCCATGGCAGCTACTCACTGTAGGCAACAAGATCGGGCAAAAGCCGTGGAAAGTCTTTGATGCTGGCAGCTCTGAGTTCACGCATGTGCTGCCTGAACCGATGCTGGTATGCGAGCGCGGTGAGGATCTGAATGACAGCGGTGTCACTCGTGCACTCGGGCGGGATGACGCGGTTGTCGCGGATGTATGATATTATGTCGCGGAGCCACTGCGTGTGAGCGGCGAGCGAGTCTGAATCGAGCACGATGCCCTTGGCATATACGAATATGCCCAGCGAGAACCAGAATTCGGTTTTCTTCAATTCGAGCATGCGATTACTTGATACTGGGAACTGTGCCGGGCTGCTCAGGTGATCCAGCGTGGCATAGAGATCGCTCGAGTGCAGCTCCTGCAAGTCCTGTGCTTCAAGGTCGTTGTCCTGTGGTGGTCTCGCCGCCGCCATGCGCGTGACGTCCGACGTCCTGAGTGCAGCCTCGGCGTTGTGCGCGCTGAAGCTGTTCAGATCGCGGAGAGCGGCCTTGAGCTGAAGGTCGGTGGCCATGCTGCGGTGACGGCGGTGACACTCAGGGGTGAAGCTACTGTCGGCATTCTCCGATGGTTCTGCTTTCGGAATGTGACTCCGGTCGGAGGTTGAATCGCCTGTTGAGTGTTGATTGAAGTTTTGAACAGTTTGGTTGATCTCGCCCTCCGTCTTCGTCCTCCCTTCACTTGCTCGTCATCGCAGCAATGGCCTCCCGGGATCGGAAGCGCCGGCGCAGCGACGGGTCATCCGCATCCGCAGAGCGCCCCCCGAAGCAGCCCCGCCAGGACAGCGACTCCGAGTCCGAGTCTGGTGGTCGTCCATCTGGACCCCCGCCACAACCTCCCTTCGGCCCCAGCGTGAAAAACATGCTGGACGCGACGCCCGTTGACACGGCCTACGTCTCCACCACTCGAAGCCGTTCGAACGCACCATCCAGAGCGCCGAGCCCTGCAGCGTCAGCAGCGAGAGTATACCCGCCGCCATACTCGTTCTCTGAAAACCAGGGTCTTTTTGCTCATCCTGACATCCATCAATCGTTCTGGATGGGAGTGCTTATTGGCTTTGGCCGAATCGACCAGCATTTGACGGGATACGCTCTGCTGGTTGCCTGCCTGCAGCTCATTTTCATACAGGCGAAGGCAATGAGCGGAGCACAGCCCAATGTATACTTCGTTGATCAGTCGGCCGAGTACTTGCAATGTGTTCTCGAGAATGATGTCGCCCTTTCAGTGGAGATTCGAGAGTGGGTCGAAACGGCTACGTCGCTCGTGCCTCACCGTCCTCGGGCTGTTGCGACCTCCATTGCTTACCACAGTCAGTACCTTACTTCGTCTTCATGCACCTGCTCATTGGTGTCATCAACCAGTGTTTCGCCCCGCGGATACCTACCAAGGAAGCACTCACCGTGTTACTGTCGAAGGTGCGTTGCGCGTTATGAATGACATCGATTCGGAACTGACATGAATGTCAGACGAGCAATGTGCCCTCCGTGCGCTCTCCCCCCGTGATCATCCGCTGCTCTTGCTCATCCCGCAACAGTCGTTCGAAATGCGTGGGAGGCACCCCTCCTAGGCGCGACGGATATCAAGCTTGTGATGACACTGCAGGCGGGCTTTCGCGCAGGCCCAGAGGAGACGCGAGACTATTCCAACAGCGCTACGATGCTCCAGAGCTCTGGAACGGGAAAAACGAGAACCGCGCACGAGGCCGGAAAGTTCATCTTTTCGTTCCCGGTGGTCCTTAGACCTGGCGATACCAGTAAGCCTTGAGTGGATCTATGGTTTCGGTTACTGACGACCGTGCAGATGTGGCATTCCCAAGCGCGGATGTCTCGATTCGGGACCTGATGACCAAGTCCGCTGGCGACTTCCCAGACGAGAAGATCTACCCCGTCCGCTACGCCCACATCATGCGACTCTTGGCTGCCTTCGCGACGCAGATCCTCGACGGACAGACATGGACGGAAGTTGAACAACCTCGCGCTTACCTGGAGAAGGTCAACGCCTGGAACATCTACATCAATGACGACGGTCGCCGCAAGGCGCTATACGACCTTGTAGCGGCCCGCGTCGAAGAGATTGTGAGCATTTGCAAGATGTTTGCTGGAGCTTCTCCTGATATGCTCCAGGAACTTGCGTACTGTAAAGAAGCGTCTGCGGGAGATGCTGCATCCCCGTCACGCAATACGGCTGCTCGCGCCTGGTTGGACCCCAACTCGGCGAGGGCCAAGCAGGCATTGAAGGCACTGCACGACGTCTTGCGGGATACCTCCGAAGTGGGCGATCGGATGTTCGAAGGGGACGAGTTGCTTCCAGAGACCTTACAATACGCTCTCTCCGATGGCGAGATGAAGGACGTCCGCCTCTGTGTCAATGACCTTGCTAGACGCTGGAAGAGGGTCACTGGCAAGCCGATCTCGACATTCTGGCCAACCACGGAAACCGGTTTATCTGTCCTCGTGTACTTCGATGAGGCGCACGTTCTCTTCCCTCCCAAGAACCGGCCCGTCTCCCGGCCAGCGAAGTCCCAGTACGACTACCTTCTGTCAGTTCTGAACGATCTGCTCTCCGAGATCTTTGGCCTCTTTCTATCCACGTCGTCGCATCTTCGCCGCTTCGCTCCGCCCGCGGCTCTCGCGGCGTCGGAACGCTACTCCAAGAGCAAGTTCCTCCAGCCGCCTATAACGGAGTGTCCGTTCGACTGCTTCGCCCGGAACATCTCCATCTCCACGCTCAAGCTCGAGCAACTCAGCACGATCGAGTTCATGGCGCAGTTTGGCCGTCCCTTGTACGCACCCCAAGCGACTCCGTCTCCTATGTCTAACCCGACTTTCAGGTTCTGGACAATGTTGCACGCAGACGCTGATACGGTGGACGAGGAAACACGCATTAAGCTCGTCATGAGGCTCGCGGTGGCCAAGCTTTCCGGTCTCGACACGCAGGACATCGACCACTTCAGGTGGTATTCGGCAAACGGCCGCCTCGCGGTCCTGGACGAGCGCATGTGCCTCGACTATGAACCGCGCAAGTTCCTTTCCATCGAACTGGAAGCTGAGCTCGTCGCAACCCACCTGCGCCTGGCCTACAGCGTTCCCGAGGACAGGCTTTACATCTACTCCGGCTATTCAAGCGAGCCGTTGTTGGCTGAGGTACGGTTCAGCGTCCCGACGATGATCTAGCAGACTAACTCCCTGGCAGGCCGCTGCACGCATCATGCGCGCGTGGATGTGGCATTGGTCAAACGCATCGCTCGCCTGGAATCCTTTGGAGGAACTCGCAGTGCGCATGAACGAGAGCCTCCTCGACCGGGGCGAGCGCGGTGAGGTCGGCCGGTATATCCTCATCCACGCCTACGACCTTGCCATGATCATCGTCAACAACGATACCGTGCGCGGGTGGTCGTTCAGCGCTGGTTGCCCGCTCAACACCTTCATCCGGGGGCTGTTCTGCGAGTCCACTGCGGACGACGTGCTCGCCGCGTACCCAGACAACATCGCCACCAACCTGTCGGAGAGCCTTGGCGAGGCGTTCGAGCTCGCATACGTGCGCTTCACGCACTTCGCCAAGCTCATCGACACAAGCGGCCTGACGACCGTGGGGCTCGCCGCGGCGTTCATCCGCGGCATGGCGTTCATCGCGAAGGCCGGCCAGATCTTCGTCGACCTCATCATCCCCGTGCTCCTCGACTACACGAAGCCCGTCAGCCCGGAGAACATGACCGCCATTCTCGTCCAGATCAAGCGCCGCGTCCGCGCCGGCACCACGGCGAAGTACAACTATACCGCCGAGGAGCTTGGCCTGTTTGAGGACAGCGACCCGAAGCCGCCGCGCGCTGCCAAGAAGGAGGAGCTCGCTGCCATCCGCAACCGCCCGTACATCACGCTCCTGCTCGAGCTTGGTGTCAAACCGGTAGAAACGCCCTCGGCGCAGGCGGCGAAGGGCAAGGGCAAGAACAAGGGCAAGGGCAAGGGGAAGGCCAAGGCTGCGCCGCCGCCGATGAAGCCCGCTACGAAGGCGAAGGCGAAGGCGCCAGCCCAGGCCAAGGCTCAGCCATCCACGAAGGCGCGGTCGTCGAAGGTCCAGGCGCAGTCAAGCGATGACGGTGGTGACCGCGCTGTGGCCAGCGGCTCGGCAGGCCCGTCAGCAGGTGGCCCAGCGATGGCGACGAGGGCAAGGACCAAGGGGCAGACGGGTCATGCGGCCCCAAGCAAGCAACCTGCCCAGACGGCCCCGAGCGCACAGACCGGTAAGACGGCGTCGACCAAAAAGACCGCGACATCCAAAGTCCTCATCGGCACCGCCCCGGAGCGCCAGTCCCTTCGCGTCCAAAAGAACCTCCCGCACCCGCGCTACAACATTCGCGTCTACGGCTGCTCGGAGACTATCTACAACGTTTTCAACAAAACGGACCGGCCCATCGTCGAGCGCATCTTGCTCTCCAAGCTCACGATGTTCGAGGAGCATCCGCGCAAGGATCGCATAGCCGACCTCTGGGACATGAAACCAGTGTGGGCTGCGCCAGACTCGTTCTCCTGGTCGGACCGGGTGCCCATCGTCAATGACCAGTCCGTCGAGCCCGATGATGGTTTGGTGGAGATAGAGCGTTATGCTGGAGGCGACGATGGTGCTGAGGATGAGGATGGTGACATTGACGAATAGACGGGATCCATATGTATGTATGTATTGGCAAACGCATTGTACATTACGACACAAAGAACGAACGTATGCAGTACCTTGACAAGTTGACACGTCTATCCAAACGCGACGCCCAACTAAGTGGTCATTTGTGACTGTATCCCCTCGACACATAGAGCAAGCTCTTCTCTGTTCGCTGCACCTAGATGTTGGCCGGTGAGAGGTGCGCGCACTGCAATGGTTCGGCAACTACGGGAATGAGAGCGAGGAGGCAGCAAAGTGCCAGTCATGCGTTTGAGGAGGCTCCACGGTGCACACATCGTGACATATAAGTAACATAAGAGAGGGAGTATGGCGTGATATACACGACTATTGATTTTCACACGCGTTCCCGGAAGGAAAAAGAACAAAGAATAATTCATACGCCTGCCAAACAGTGAACGGGTTCATTCCTTCCATGCGCCAGGACCGAACCCGCGGTCCCCGAGCGCGCTGTCGACTAACTCCATCATGCGAAGGAGTTTCTCGTCCTCCCACCGTTTCCCGACGATCTGTATACCGACGGGAAGGCCATGCATGTGCTGCGCGTTGTAAATTGGATTCTTCCCATAGTACAGATCGCGTTCGACCATGATCATGCCCCCGCGCGGCTCCCGCGCGAGCCATTCGGGCGTCGCTGCGTCCTTAGAGGCGTCGACGCGTGTTACCGGGACAACGCCGACGGGTGCTGCACGGAATCAGCGGCGTCGGGAAGGGATGTGTCTTCACGTACTGTCAAGGATGTTGTACAAGAACGTCGACATGGAGAGTTGCGGTACCATAGCCGTTTGCCTGCGGAGGGTGCAGATTAGCGAATGTCCGAAGTTTCTGAATGTCAGAGCGCACCCATGCCGAGGCGCGGGGATAGCCTGACCGGGCGCGATAATGCCGTCAAACCCGTACCGGTCCCATACCTACAAGTTCGCAATATGTATCAGCGCGTTCGGCCTGAGTCCCGCGAGTGTCTTATGGGTAGCCCGACCTCCTTGTACCACATCTTCATATATACATCCCGCTGCGCCTGAAGTTCGAATAGCTCCTTGGCGTTGCGCTTCCGAGAAGCCTGAATGTCTGCGCGGAAGTACGAGTCGCCGAATATCGTTTCGACCGCCCAGCCGACGAGCCAGCGGACAAAGCCTAAGCGTCGGTGAGTCGCAGTTACGGCGCGACCTAGGATTGCGTACCAGGGACCCTGGGCCCCAGTGTGATGAGAAACAGTTCCTTCTCCTGTGAACAGATGGTGAGGCCCGAAAGCGAGTAGTCAAAAAAGACCGCACCGTCGGATCTGAACCAATGGGGTCCATGATAGTCTCGTACCCATCCGAGGACGTGATTCCCGCGAAGAGCTCCAAAGAGCGATGGACGTCGGGCGGCTCGAACTCGACGACCTCATGACCGGCCGCGCGCATGGCGGAGACCGTCTCGAGAACGGCACGCTGGGTCGCGGGGGACGACCTGATGCAGCCGTCGAATGTAAAGTATCCGAGGCGAAGCGGGCGTGTCTCCGCTGGCAAATCGCGGTAAGGAATGGGAGGGAGCCCTTCCCACTGCGAGGAAGGCGTCGAGCGGCCGAATGCGATGCGTGCGACGAGGTCGAGGTCGCGGACACTGCGACCCATCGGTCCGCTAATAGACGGGATGGACTTGAATCCAGGGCACGGATCTGGGTGACACATGTCAACTATTGCCATGATTCTGTAAAAGAAAAACGGCTGAGAATCACCTCCTAGCCCAGTGTTGGTGATACGTGCGCTGGTGGGCTTTAAAGAGTAGATGCCGCAATAAGAAGTCGGAATCCGCAGGCTCCCTCCGACGTCTAATAGGAATTTTCGTTAAAGCGGGGAAAAACCACTACTTCGAACATGGAGATACCTGTACCGAGCCCAAGGGCACTTCCATCAGCTGCTAGCAAGGCAGCTTCCCCGCCGGAAGAACCTCCCGCGGCATGCTTATTATTCCATGGATTCGTTGTCCTCCCAAACACAGGGTTTGTCGATTCGAAGAAAAGTCTGTAACGGCGACTATCAACCAGTGAGATACAAGCTGTAGTGCAGAACGCACAGCGTCTGAGGCAGGTTCGTCTTGGCGATTATGATTGCGCCCTCCGAGCGCAGGATTTGAACAAGCTGCGGCGATATCATTCTAAACCCGTTTATGTGCTTAGGAGAGTTCCATACCGTGGCGTCCTCGTTCTGTGGCTTGTTAATGTGGCAGGAATATCCGTTTGAGGTATCCAACCCGACGACGTGAACTATGAGCCTCCGTTAGTTGAGAGTCCTGATTTAAGGATAAAGACCCGCACATTGTTCCTTGACGCTGACTGGGACACCGTGCAGGCGACCGCGCGGAGTCTTGGTCGACGCATACTCTGCGTCCAATCTGTCCGCCTCCTCGATCGCAGCTTTGAACCGAACTACGTTGAATTAAGAGTTAGAGTGCGTGAGAATTGACTTGATCGAGCATACTTTCTGTCAGGCAATTGTGCCTCGCTTGCACGAGCGCCGCACGACGGACATAGGCGCGTACGACGGCACCGGAGGTCCAGCGCCCGGAACCCACATTCTGGGCAATATCTGAGGCTAAAAGCGCGTCAAACGCGCTACATAGCCATCGTGCTTGCATATTAAACCGTACCTGTCGCTCTGAGGTAATCGTTATCCTGAGGAGTTGGTGGACCGGCCAACGCGAGGCCATCGTCGATGGCAGCGGCGCGCTGATCCTGCTTTGCCTGCGCGGCAGCCTTCCAGTCGGACGCAGTGAATGGCCACATGGGCGCTGTAGGGACGTGCACTGACGCAAGGTACAGGTCACAGGTGCAAGACACGTCGGTCGCTGCCGCCGGCCGGGTACCAGCAAGGCGCCGTGATGCCGGGTCGGCATCTGATTCTGTGTCGCTGACAAGTTCAACGATCGCAGCGTCGCCTTCAATCGAGAAGCACGACGCGACTCCGAGCCAGCAAGACACCAGAAAAAAACTATAGCTACTGGAATGCGAGTGAAAAACATATGTTCATTAATCGTACATGAGGTCGATTGGTGAGCCGTCTGGAATACAAATCGATTGGAATCTCGAGAATTCGTGGATAGGAAAGTCTGTCCTCGCAAATCGCACAAACCCCTCCTCTGTCGGGATCGTCCCTTCCTTCATGAACTTGCGCTTTTTTAGCGACTGGGGAGGAACATCTGCCATGAAGCCGTGATGAGCGCAGGGATATAGCCAGCCATGCTAGTAACTCACGAGAAGTCCGGACGGACAAAATGCCAATCGCGTTGCAGGCCCGTACCCGATTGCGGATGAACCGCTCCGCGGAATGCGTGATAGTCACGTCGTCGCACTCCGTGAAGCACACCGAGACTACAAGACTGTAAATGTTCTTCCACTGAGGACCGGCGAACGTGCGGTCGAGCACGTTCCAGTCATGATGCAAGAGCACAGCCATATCGGCAGCCGGGAGCTTGAGCTCTATGACGACCATTTCGATCGACCGGGCCTTGTATGGGGCCCTCTGCTCGATAATATCCCAGCGCAAGGTGAACATGTTGACAATTTGATGTATGGGGTCGTACACGTAGCTGCCGGGCACGGCTCGCGTTCCACGCAGTCGTTCTTCGGATTGCGTATCGGCCCCATAGGTCGTGGATATTTTGATGTACGCGAGCTTGGGAAGACAGTTGATAGCACGCTGCACGCGGCGCCAGGAGGCCGTCGATACTGGGGCCCAAGACACCGTTTAGACGCAGGACAATGCTTCGTTTCACGAACATACCTGTACCACCGTCCGCAGCAGACATATGGAGACCTTTAATCAGCTTCTGCTCGGCTGGTTGCATTGTGACTAGCTCGTTCGCCAGGTGGTCGATGTCGTAGTCGTGTCTCGCTGGTGAGAGTTTGTCGATGACGATCCCTTGGACGCGGGCGTGATCCTCGCTGACCCAGCGCAGAATGAACGGAAGGTACGTTTTATCCACAGTTATGCGGCATGCAGAGAACGCCGGCCGAGGAAATATGCGAGGGGATGCCAGCCAGACCTCGCGAAGGGCAGAGCGCATGGAGCCATCCCATTCGACGCGAAGAGACCGAATTCGTGGAAATGAATTGATGCAGGTGGCCATGTCCGAGGGTTCTGCGAATGTCCCGTGTAGATCGAGGCTTGTCACGTTGGGAAAGTGCAGCGCAAGAGCCTGTAAGAGCGAGCCCATGTTCTGCTGAGATTGAACGTAGACCTGGAGGTGGTCTATAGAGAGATGTGCGACCAGCTGCATCTCTAGCCAGGTAGACACGTATTCTGACCAGGATGCTTCGTCGTTATGCCAGAAACATGCTATACGCAATCGCCGCAGATGGACCGAGGCGGGATGCGCAGTCTCGGCAAACGGTACGAAGTTGCGCATGCGCATGGTAATATACGGGGTGCGCCTGCGTATATAGTCGAAGTCACCAACAACGTCGTCGATGACTTCGATGGTACGGTAGAGCCACATCTGGGCGCGAGCGTGCCAGGCCTTCGACACCAATGTGCACTGTCGGATAGCATGGATGTCGTTCTTGAGCCAGTCAATAGTGTTCTCGTAGAGCTCGGTGGGAAGGCGAGCAACAGGCATGGCGGCAGCAATTGAGAGGGAGAGTGGATATTTCGGAGATCGAAAACGTAACGACGCGCGTCGGTGATTTCGGCCGTCTCAACCGTCATCCATGCTTCTCTCATCGCGTCTGCCACAAGAACTATGCGACCTCGTCATCGACTATTCGGGAAACGACCTGAGAGCCGTAAAACAATGCTCTCTTGTTTCGAAACCCTGGCACGCCCGGTCGCGCGTGTGGCTGTATCACACCATTCAGGTCGTGGACGACCTCGTCGGCGACTTTGAATACATCCAGAAGAGCACTGGCTTTGTTACCATGCGCATGCGCACTTTCGCCCCATTTCTGGTCTCCGACGACCCCCTCGTGCGCTACGTCCGGTGCCTCCGCATAGCGTGCTTCTGGCACGACGACGAGAATTCATGGTCGGACTACGTCTCCAGCTGGCTCGAGCTGCGGACACCTGCCCGTCTAGCAGTGGAAAGCCTACAGGTCTACAGCCACTCGGTTCAGAATGTCGGGTCGCTCCTGCAGGCGCTCGCTTTGCACTTTCCAAAGGCGACAGCCCTCGAGCTACGCGGGACATTCGGGCAGGCAACAGAAATGGCGACCTGTCTGTCCTCGTTCCCCAAGCTCAACAAGTTGCGCTTTCACTGGCGAGACCACATGCCGCGCGCCGTCCTGGACGTCTGGCGGTTGGCACCCGATGTGCAACCTCGCCCGCCGTTCAAGTCTTGCTGGCTGTCGCTCGACCTGCGCGCGCTGCCTCTTTTGGCGCACTGGACAGGCGACAAGCTTTCCTGGATCAGAGGCATTGTCCTGGAAGACGTCGAGGCGACCGCGAGCCGATACGCCGAAGACGGAAACAGCTTAAACTGTCTCCTCAGAGCGCTCGACCAGCTCCCCGAGCGCGGCAGAGCGCTTATTCGCGGCCTCCACATGAGGACGAGCGAGATGGTCTCTTGTGCGTCCTTGTCCATTCGCTCCTGCCGTTCTGTCAGCTCACGAGTACTATATCCAGTCACGCCCAACTGCCGACGACCGATCCAGCGCGCCATCCTGGCCATGCCGCGCCTTCGGTCCTTGGTCATCAGCATCGACTACGCCCAGCATGCACAACACAGCACAGCGAACGGCGCCGACCCGTCCGACCACGACCCCATAGCCAACGTGGCCTATCTTTTCTCGCACAGCTACGAAGACACCGGGGCAGGGCCCCGGCGCGCATTCGAGTGCCGCTCGCTGCGCAGGCTCGTCGTCGAGCTCACCGTGAAGGCCGGCGACGTCGCGCTGCTGTGGCACCACGACTGGCACGCGCTGGACCGCGCGTTCGCGTACGACGAGTGGTCCGACCTGCGCGAGCTCGTCGTCGCCGTGTGCGTCACGGACTGCGGCGAGGCGGACCGCGCGCCCGACATCGCGCGCTTCGTCCGCCGCGTGCTGCCCTGCTGCTGCGAGCGGGGCACCGTGCGCGTGCGCTACTCCGGTGCGGCCGCGCGCATTTTGCTCGTCATCCGTCCGTGCTGATGTTCAACGTTCCTCACAGAAATCCCGCGCTACGTGCCCCGGCGCAAGAAGAGCCTCATGGAGGGCAGCGGGCGTCCGGAAGACGGCCTCGTCAGGTTCGGCCGCGGCGACTTTGCGGACACGGAGGCATGGTCCATCGACGACTCGTGGGCGCGGACCGACGCGCAGGTCTTCGGGAGCTAGTGGCGCAGCTGGCATGCCGCATATGGACCTCTTCTTCGCACCAGGCGTGCGGCGCGGCGACAATCCTCGGACTGTAATACCAATCAAGACAACTCGGCGCAGTATCTACAATATGACGCGTAATAAGATTAGTGCTCTAAGAGTTCGATGGGCGATGTGCCTGGTCATGGTGGCGGATCGCACACGCTGTTCAGCCACACCTGCATGTGGTTGAAGTTAACCATGTCGCGCGCGTCCCTGTCCCGCGGCGTCAGCGCGAGCCGCAGCCTGGCGAGCGGTACGCACCAGTTCATGGGAGCTTTCAGATTTTGCAGCCCAGGCTTGATGGGCTCGTGCAGTTGCACATTGTCGTAGTCGCACATGTAGTGCACATCAACTACGAGCACATCAGCATGAAGGCATGGACTCGATGGGCAACGCACTCCACACGCTGTCTATGGGTTGTCTGTCGCGGAAGTGCTGGCGACCGTTGAACTGCCGCACTAGGCGGTCGATGGGGAGCACGCCGACGTTATGCCGGCCCTTCTGTCTGCAAGCGACATCCTTCAGGATACAAAGGCGAAGCGAAGTACCGTACGCACCGCCAGCCGTTGAAGAACTCGCGCATCTTGTCGTTGCGCACGTTGTACAGCCATGGCTGCTGTGCGTTGTGCTGCGGCGTGGTGAACCAGCTGAGGCTGCCCTTCCACTTGTTCTCCTCGAGCAGCTTGCCGAAGACGTTGCGCGAGTCGACGAGGTCGGTGTCCCAGCCGACCCAGTACACGAGGCCGTGCACCACGATGTCGATGTTGTTGTCAACTATGCGCTGGACGTTCAGGCTGTGCCGTCGTGAGCAGCGCGCAGTCTCCAGGTGGTTGGCTGAACGCACGTTTCGTTCGCCTGGTCGTGCCATTCATATTGGATGGTATATAGGGAGTCCGCGGGGTATGTGCATTTCCGGTCCGGGCAGTCAGGGTTGAACTTGTCTAGGCGGCGGGTAAGCCAGATGCAGCCATTCGTTCCCGAAAGAGTGCGCACCTGTCCCATTCGGGAATGTTTGGTAGGATGCGCTGTGGCAGGGTGCTCGGTAATCGTGCCAGAAATAGGAGAGCGCTTGACGCACGATGACCACGAAAAGACGTGCTCGCAATTCGTTGCCTGCAGGCGCAGGTATTGTACGACGCGCGAGAACTATGCCACTGGTGAGTGTGTGCGGGCGCGGAATCGCAGTCAATGGCGTACCAGTTGGCGAACCATGCTGTCTCCCTGGAGCATGACGCGCTTGCCAATGAAGCACTGGTGGACGTCCTCCGGAGTGAAGAAGTGGTATTCATGTTCTGGAGCCTTCACAGAGCCGTCTGCCCATGTCAGTCGACCGAGGTCGCTGTGGAAATCGTCGACTCACATGGATGCCACATGTCGCCAATCCAGCGTCCCGCCCGATCCCAGTCAAGGACCTCTTTCCGTTGCGTGCTGGGCTTCTTCAGGCCGCCTCCCGCAATGAAGCGCTCCAGGCTAGCGCTGTAGCCAGTGTCCCAGACAGCACACGGCTTCTCGCCTGGCGGGTCCGCGCTGGCCGGCGGACAAACGCCTGGGAACGGGCAATGGTCCAGCGGGTAGCGGTCTATGCACTGCAAGCCGCGGAACTGCGGTTCCAGGTTGAGCACCTCTTGGTCTGGGTGCGCGACGCGTATGTTGTCGAATGCGCTCGACGGCGGCAGGTGCGAGCGGTAGTCGGCCGTGTAGTTGTAGCCGCCATGCAGCTCCATGTCCCGAGCCAGCTCGTGCTCGTGGTAATGGGGGTCAATACCAGCCAACGAGGGAGACATGACTAGTCTCGGAATCCTGACCACACTTCAGTAAACGCGGGAGCTGGTGAGAATCCTGGTGCTCACTGGGCTGCTGGTCGTCTCAGACTGCGCATAAATTCGATAGAAAGCACGTCGGGCAATACATGGGTCCATATTGCTCGTCGTAATGCGGTATTTTGAAGACCGCCTGAGCGGTGGAAGAGCGCGCCGAGAAGCAGCAGCGAGAAGACGGTCGCGAAGACGATAAATCGTCGTGAGCGCCGCAGCAAAAAGAGAGCGCTGCAGGCGTTGGAGACGCTCTGAAGCGGTGTGCTATACCGCGAACTCATGCCGGGATGAGTGGAAGGAGGCGATAATATGGCGGCCTCCGCTACGGTAGAGCCAATTTTAGCGCCGCGGACCCGGATGATGTACGGAACAACGATTCCCTACGTCACTCGGGACTTGCTCGGGACTATCCGTTGAATATCTCGACGAAAACTTCATTTGTATTTAAGATGCGTCAAGTAACGTGAGGCATAATGGGAAGACATCTCTTTGCTATCTACAAACGACCCAAACCGCAGAACATGGCCGAGACCGACGAAAAAGCGGAACGCTACGCCTGGAACTCCAAGTCGATCGTCTAGTTCGGGACTGAGCCATTGGCGTGGCCATTCGCCTGTTTCTTAAGAGGGGCGTCGCGGCGCACAGTGGGAGCCGGAGGCTCAGCCCGTGCGTAGATATCGTACGAGCCCTTGTAGCCCGCCATCCGACCAATCCACCGACCTGCCCCGTGTTAGCTGATGGCATGAGAGAGTAGATAGAAACACACCGAAGAACCATACGAGGAATCTCCCGACGAACTTGGGCTTTGTGCCCGGCACGCCGTCCGCCTGGTCCCAGAACACCATGAGCTGCAGGAAGCTCAGCCCCTTGCCACTCTCGTATGCCGAGTCGAAGTAGCCATAGAGGCTATGAATCCAGTCTTCGTCCAATCTGGGAAGCTGTCAACATGCAGGACGCCGGTGGTAAACTCCGTTGATGCGCACCCGACACCTGGCCTGAGCGCGATGTCGATCATGAGGTCGTTCGGGTCGCGCGGATCCGCCCAGAACTGCAGCCGATGTGAGACGCGCGATTCGACGCGCGCGACGCGGGCGTACGGTGTGGATGTGGCCTGGGTGCAGCGTGATCGTCTCGCCCTTCTTCGCATAGTGCTCCACGTCGTCGACGAGGTAGCCGAGCGTCCCGTCCAGCACGGTGAACTCCTCCGCCTGCTGCCGGTGCCAGCTGTCGCGGCGCGTCGCATCAGCTGTCTGTCGCCGGCGTGAAGCGCGGCAGGGACTCACTGGAGCGGCGGACTCGACTGCGACGCGCGCCCCTTACCGGTGAACGGGTTGCTCACGGAGTAGATCTGCCAACAATGTGAGCCGGCGCGCAGTGGACGGTTCCGGAGAAGCACGCACGCAGCGCACGACGAACTCCTCCGGCGTCATCTTTAGCGTCTTGTGCCGTCTGCCGCCAGCGAAGCCCATGCGCCATCCGTTCTCGTCGAACTTCGGCGGGACGAGCGGGACCTGTCGCAGGAGTGAGAGCAGCTCAGAGACGGGGAAGACGCAGCGTACCTTGGGGAAGAAGAAGTTCTGGAGGAAGGAGATGAGGCCCATTGGGATCGAGTGCGGCGCAGGGGGTTGGAGTGTTCACCAACATCGCCAGACGAGGCTATATAAAGGTGGATGATAGCGACAGAGAAGGATGGCGTGACGCTGGGATAATCGGAGGATGGCAGCTTGCCAGAGCCACTGTCAGACCGCGGCAAGCCGACGACCGCACAAGGTATGCGCGCCCACAGGCCTGACGGATTTGCACATCAGCGGCGCGCCTTGACAAGGTCAACACACAGCCAGCGCGAGCAGCGGGCCAATCAGCATCCTATCTCTAGCAAACGTCGCTCAAACCGCCAACTGACGCTGTGGTAGCGTGGAGAGATTGGCGCTGTGAGGACGGGCGCCCCGGGGCCATGCTGTCCAACGTTGTGATGCACTGTTGCCGGTAGGCGTTTAGGCGCCGGTGAGTGTGAGAACGCGTGGGAACGGGATGACCGAGAAAGCAAGCTGGGGTGGAGCGGCACGCCTGTCTCTCCGGCCTGAGGTCCAGACATGCACGATGGCTGACAGCTTATTTCCATAGCCAGCAGCGCAGCGCTGACAACGCAAACAGTCTCTGTGCCCTCGAAGGCTGACCGCCGACGATTCGCCCAGTCAGCGGATTCGCGCGCTCGCCCATGTTTACCAGAGACCCCGCAGCGAGGAACTCGGAGCCCGATCGTGACGTGGGCGAGGCGACGGTGAAGGTGGTCGCTGAGATCATGTTGGACAGCGATTACCATTGCGGCAGCCGAAACGTATGAGCGAGTCCGCGACCCGCGGAGCGTATATATCTCCCCCGTTGTGGGACGCACGACCAGCGCGCACGACATTTTACTACTGTACACCTGCCTGGATCCTTGTGAGAAAGGGTCGGGGACGCCATCGCAGTCGAACTGGAGGAATGGCTCACCTATTTCCCACTCTCCAGGGGCTAGCACTGAGACGATACTGTGGAGCGCTGAGAGTCCTGCAGACAACCCTCGATGGGGGAAAGCGCCAGCCCTCCTTCACATGTTTTGCTCTCGCTGTCCGTCTCCTCGCGCGTCTCGAGTCTGGCGAAGCCGAGCAGGCTGGGCCGCGTGAGCATGAGCAACAGGACGTTCGCGAGCCCGCCGAGGTAGTACAGGCTGACGCAGAGGAAATACCACGGCGGCGCGATCGCGCCCTCGCCCGCGAAGTTGTCCGCCCAGCGCATCGCGGAGAAGGGGACGATCAGCACGACGTAGACCGCAGGGTACCTGACAGGAGAGAGAAAGAAGATATAAGCACCGTGAAGCTAGAAGAGACGCCCTGATACGCACAGCAACATCTTGCGGCTCTGCTTCGACAGGGAGAACCTGCCCGAGAGCGGCCGGACGTCCGACGCCGCGCGCCGATGCAGCGCGACGCGCCACGGCCGGCCGGGGTCGACGTCGAGGTTGCCGCGGATGTAGAGGAAGAGCGGGACGTAGAGCGCGGTGGCGATGCCCACGCAGAGCCAGTGCCAGAGGTAGCCGACGGGCACGCGCTCCGCGGCGTAGTGCTCGGAGACCCAGCACCAGTACGGCGTCGGCGTAAACAGCGGGAAGCCCGCCTTCTCGGCCGCTTTCGCCGCGCCGAGGAAGACCGCGCGGTAGATCCACGTCGCCGCGATGACGACCGACGGGATTGCGAAGGATGGAGGGGGTATCCATTGGAGGACGATGATGAGGAAGGTGTGCACGGCGATCGCCTTGAGTTCGAGACTATGAGGAAGGGAAGGCGAGTCGGAAGGCGCGCTTACCAGCGTCAGCATCGAAGTGCCTGGGTAAGCCAGGAGCTTGAGCACAGCTTCTAATGCGTGAGACTTGACTCCGAGGGCGTTTCCTCGGACGGGGGCTGACCTTGGGCCGTGCAGACATGCCCGCACGAGGTGACGCCCAATCGTACCCAGTGGAATGTGAGGACCTCAGGAATCGCTTGCATGGCGTCCGCAAGGAGGAGGAAAAGCTGTATTGTGGTGTGAGTCGGCGAGGTGCACTGTGGGACCCAGCTCACAACGTATAGATCCAGATGGGTGCAAAGTATATGGCGCCGCTTCGACAGAGGGAGACGAGTATTCCGGATTGCCTGGATCTGCGGACAGTCATTCAGATAGAATCCGCACGAGGATAGGGTGTGCCGCATTACCGCAAGCCGGGCGAAGAGAACCACAACCGTCGCAAGCGAGCACAGACTCGCCAGGGCAGTACACTGCGTCGGAGCAATCGACCTCCATGTGAGAACATTTGCGAAGACAAAGGCGGCGCTCACGAGAAGACCGATCCGTTCCTGAGAAGTGAGCACACGGGGAGCACACGAGTCGGCTTCGTCCATACTGATGGCAACATGTCCGGGCATTGGGTGACGCGCTTTATGTAGATTGAACTACGGTGCGTGTTTGCCCTCTCTGGCTGTGCGCAGTAGCGTCTTTGGACAGGCGAGGAAGTACAACGAGACAGTTCGGACAGAGTGCGACGGTTATACCACCCCCGCAACCGCTTCTAGCCCGCTTACGCGAGCAGATGACATTCCAGATCCCCTGCCCGGGATCGTCCTGGCACGGATACAGCGAATGGGGTTCCTTATCTGAGGTGCGCGACGCTCTGAGAAACGCTCGTTGGTAATCAAGACCGTGAAGCTCTCGTCACTGGCGGACCATTGACTCCTCGATCACTAAACCGAAAAGGTGCTCTGCCACACTGAGCCGGGAGCGCCGTTCGGAAGATCCAGCAAAGTTTGTGACGGGTAGTTCCCTCGACAAGCTGGGGACGTGCAACAGCGTCACCAAACAGTCCTCGCACAGCGCTGTGAGATCCAGTACAAAACGGTCCAAGGTCCGCGTAATGAGGTTGCATAGACAATCAGACGGACTGATATTGAGAGCGCGAGCCGCACTACGAGTCCTGTGCGGGCACAGAGTACTAGTGCAGGTGCAAGTCGGACAGAGGGGCAAGTTATGGGGATCCATGTCAGGTGCCCGTCGCCGTTTGGAACTGTGAGAACGGGCAGCGGAGCCCGCGCGTTTCGGAGTCAACGTCAAGGGAGAGAAGGAGATAAGTAACGACAGACAGTCGTTCACGCTGCAGCGACTGCTCGGCAAACAGGTCTGTTGGCACCACGGAATCTGTGATATCGAGACGGACGCGCTGTTGGGGACAAGCTCCAAGGTACCGCAAGCAGACATGCAAGTTCCGTTTGACTAGCTTGCAGTGACATGGCCCAGATGTGAGATGAGCACCGTCCGGGAGCCCTGCCAGTGCCCAGCAGCCTGGTTCTACCGCCGGAACTAGTAATTTGTTGGCGGAAAGGCGATGAAATCCTGAACATGCAGTATTCCAGTGGTTTTAGACGCATATTCGCGGCACGCCAGACGACAGGAACTCGGAGCACTGAGAAAAGACGCAAGACGCGGTTCGGCAACCGCCGGGTCAAACCTCCCTTGCTCCGCTTCAGCCACCTGCGTCTTTGCAGGCTTCAATTATGCCCAAGCTTGACATCAACAAAGCTGGCTGGGAACAGAGCGACTTTCCGATTCTTTGCGAAACATGTAAGCGAGTACATTCCAACTTCTGTTCGCAAATCTCACGCGGTACTGTCCAAACTAAAGGTTTGGGCGACAACCCGTACATTCGCATGGTAAGCACGTGACCCATCCCATATACATAACCACCATTGCTGAACGCAAAACAGACGAAGCAGGAATTCGGCAAGGCCTGCGGCACGTGCGCGCGCCCGTACACCGTCTTCCGCTGGAACCCCGGCGCGCAGTCCGGCTCGCGCGCCAAATCGACCGTCGTCTGCCAGACGTGCGCGAAGGTCAAGAACATCTGCCAGACGTGCCTGCTGGACCTCGAGTACGGCCTGCCCGTGCAGGTCCGCGACACCGCGCTCGGCCTGCAGCGCAGCGCGCCGACGAGCGATATCAATCGCGAGTATTACGCGCAGAACCATGATGGGAAGGTGCGTATTGGTGTGGTATGGGGGGAACGGTACTCATGGGCGTCGTTTTGTAGGACCAGGGACTCGAGGGCGGCCGGAAAGCGAACAGCGCGGGCAAGGAGATGCTCAAGCAGCTCGCGCGCACCGACCCGTACTACAAGCGCAACCGGCCGCAGATATGTTCGTTCTTCGTCAAGGGCAACTGCACGCGCGGCGACGAGTGCCCGTATCGGTATGCCAGGGTCCCGCACTCGCGTAAATTGTTGCTTATGAGTTTGCGGCAGACACGAGATGCCGACGGAGGGCCCGCTCGCGAAGCAGAGCATCCAGGACCGGTTCCACGGCACGAGCGACCCCGTCGCGCACAAGATCCTCGCGCGGCACGCGGAGAGCCAGGGGCTGAAGCCGCCGGAGGACGCCTCCATCGTACGCTCCTCCCCTTATCCTCATCACCACCTCGCTCACTCACTGCAACCGCGCTCACTTAGACATCCCTCTTCCTCTCCTCGCTGCCCTCGAGCGCATCAGAAAGCTCGATACGCACGCTCGCCGTCAACACGCTCCCGTTCCTCGAGCCCGACGCGATCCGCTCCGTCGTGCACGTCGCCAAGACGCGCTGCGCGTTCGTCAACTTCACGAGCCGCACGGCCGCCGAGCGCGCCGCCGAGGCGTGGGCGAACGGGCTCGACCTTGATGGCGAGCGCGTCGGCGTGCGGTGGGGCAAGGCGAAGAAGGCGCCTGCCGCCGCCGCTGCCGCTTCGTGAAAATTGTATTATCCTGTAGCCTTACAATACGTGTATCTAGATGGGCCGTTTCCTCGGACGACGCGCTGCAGCATGCCAGAACGCAGAGAGCTGCGACATCGAGCGTTCTACATAATCGCGCGCGCACAGGCAGGGGCGAGAATTGACTTGGATTGATTGGCTTGGCTTGGTTTCACTAATTGAGCTCTATGGATATACAGCTTTGATACAGAGTAAGCAGCAGAGGGGCCGGGGGCGGGGGGCAGGCAAGTCTTAGTGTTAGGGCCGGCGCGGCAGGCGGTCAATGACGCCGCCGGTGTAGTCGAAGATGGTCCAGAGCAGGCCGTGCGTCGTGACGCTGCGGATGGCGCTGACGCTCAGCCCGCGGTACAGGCGGCCCATGCCGCGCAGGAACGAGCGCGGGTTGTTCGGGTCCGGGCCTTCGCGAGGTCAACACACACACACGCACGACGCACACGATTGAGGACGCACCGCGGATGAGGCGCGTGAACGTCTCGACGATCCCGCGCTTGCGCTGCCCGCTTAGCGCGCGCTGCTGCACCTTCGTCTTGACGCTGCGCAGACGAGTTTGAGTCTCAGTTTCGCTTTGAGAGGGAAAGAGGATTGGGGTGGGTGGGGAGGGGTACGCACACGTCGAGCGGGTAGATCAGCGCCCAGCTCGTCACGCCTGCGAACGAGCCGCACGCGAACGGCACGAGGCTCGCGGGCAGCGGGAGCCACGCAGGCGTCGGGCCCTGCTCGCCGCTCGCCGAGCGCCCGAGCAGGAACCGCAGGCTGTCGTATTCCCAGAAGTACAGCGCCGTGCCCGACGTGTCGCGCACTGTGCCCCCCGTCGTCCGCATCAGCAGGTCGAGATAACAGTCAGCGGGAGGGAGACGCGGGGCGCACGGAAATGCATCGGGAAGCCGGAGTACAGCCCGCGCACGCCGGCGACCTTGACGATGTCGGTCACGGCCTGCCAGTTCGACGGCGGCTTGTCGAGGTGGAGCCCCTTGGCTTCCGCGATGGAGTATTCCAGCTGCCGGCGCACTTTCACGAGCTCGAACGCTGCACGCGTGAATAAGAAGAATACGCCGTCGGTGTGCTTCTGGAGGCGTACGTGCGGAGCCAAAGCAGATGAGCGCGCCGGCCGTCGCGCCGCCGAGCCCGCCGGACGCGCCGACGTCCTGTATCCGCGGGCGGTCGAACCAGTGGTGCGCGTGCAGCAGCTCCTTGGTGTTGTTGTAGATGCTGAACGACGTCGCGCCTGCGCGCCGTCAGTCATTCACGCTAATTTCGTGCTTCGGCCTGCCAGTGCCAGACAGACGTACGGACGACGGAGATAGTGAACAGCGGGACCCAGAGCCCGCGGAAAAAGCCCGCGAAGCCCTCTTCGCGTAGCACGGTCGCCGCCATCTGAGTATCTCGGTGTTTGAGACCGTGTTACGACGCGGGGTAGCAGAGAGCGTTTACCCGCGGTACCGTAACCGGGACGCGACTCGCTTGCAGTCTGCTCTTGAGCGAGTCCAGCTGCGTTGTTCCCGATGAGTACATTGCGCAAACAGACGCCGCGTGGGTCGTACAGGGTAGCCTTGTAAAATGTAATTAGGCATGTGGAACGCGAGTCTGGAGCTCGTAACGCACCCGCGAGAGTCGACAGCAGGCTGGCCGTCGTCGCGCATACCACCGGCTTATTTTCTACCATCCGCCCCAAATATACGCGTCAGAAAACGCATCTGAGACTTGGCGCAGGGCAGCGTACGCTTTATGCGCTCCGCCAGCTCGAGGCTGATGAAGCGGTGGCCATGGCTGCAGCCGCCAACGTCATTGCGACGAAAATCGGGTTTAAATCCGGGCGGAACGCGCCTTGGACCATCCATTCACGTCGGCGTTCGCGCGCCGCAGGCTGGAGCAGGTGTGCGAGGAAGAAGAGCTTCGTGGTTCCCGCCTTGGACGAGCGCGTGCGAGTGTGTGCGCGGGATGAAAAGGGGTGTACCGATCGGCTCTTGCCGGCGTGCGCCACCTCTAATTGGAAGCGAAGCAAAGATGCGGCGGTCACATGAGAATGTATGGGGAAGTCTTCCGGCTGCGGCTTTCCTGACACCGACGCTTTGGGAGGGCATACTACATGCGGCTGAATTGCCAATAGACTTCGTAGGTTCGTCGGTTGAGTTCTGTCGTGCATTGCGATTTTGACCTAACACCTGAGCGCTCTGATTCATGTGAGTGGATGATCTCACACTGCCATTGCTAATCAGCTGCACATAGGTGTTTGTTTGCGACAGTGATCCCTGAAACGGCTTTATGACCGTAACTCCGTGATTTGACATCGGGAACAACTGACTTCAGGATCCACCGTCCAACCGATATAACGAACCCTTCTACTCGTCCAAGCTGGCCTTGGACAATTTAAAGATGTGTAATGATTTGTTAAATTGCGTGTCCGTGGATTGGAGCCAGTTTCAGCGTATACGTGGCCACTGATATTCCTCCGAGATTAGATTTTGTCTATCTCAAGGCTAATTCAATCTACGTAATCCATGTTTTTTTTTGGGTTATTGCTGTCAAGTCGAATCACTCACACATCGATATGTAAAGAATCAGGAAGACAAATCGTTGTGCTCGGTCCGCGTCTCCGCGTTTTGCCGATCCTGCTTCGTGACTTGCGCGTTCCCTGGTCGCACGCATTCAAAGCACCCGCACCCAATTTCCAGCACCAGAATGGTGCGCATCCGCATATAAACGGCGCTGAACGCGATCTGACGCACTCGTTGCAGTTTGGCGGTCAATACAACCAGGGCGGGCCTGGTGGCGGCCCCGGCGGGCTCTTCGCCCATCTCGCAGCGTACGCGTCCAGCCAATACCATAATCCCAATAGCTAACCTTTTGTCTATGCTATTGCTTTTCATCTGAAACTACAACGGCGACGCGGACGATTGTGGCTGGGACGCGTCACCGACACGCAGCGGGCTCGGCGGCGGCGGCTTCGGCCACGGCGCGCCTCCTAGGGCGTACGACGACTATTTCAAGGCGTATAGCATGGCCATGCTCAGCAACCGCGAGCGCGCGAACGTGTCGTACGGCGGCAAGAGTGCGTCGTGCTGACGTGACGCGGCCCGTATGCTGACGGCTTTGACAGTTATTTTGCCGCCTTCGGCGCTCGCCCGACTCAGTGAGTACATGGATTTGATCAACGCCTGCACGCAGAAAGTTTGGGATTTTTTCGCCGTGCAGAGAGTTGCTGGACCTGTTCTCGTGCGCCATTTCGGTGGGACGCGGATCGGTCCAGCAGGCTTGTGCGCGGGGAAGAGCTCATTCAACGTCCTGCGTGTAGTTGCAGTGTCTACACGAGTATGTTACTGACCTGATCTTACAGCGGGAATGGAAATCGAATCGCCTTGGTTGTTCTCGCTCAAGAATCCCGCCAACCCTGCAGCGTCCACTCATGCTGGTGTGCTGGAGTTCATTGCGGAAGAGGGTGTGGCGCATCTTCCATACTGGGTAAGTTCACTAGTCTACCGCATGGATAGAATACTCATGTAGTTTGCGTCCAGATGATGAAGACTTTGCGTCTGAAAGAGGGCGACCCCATTCGCATCACTGGCGCGACGCTTCCAAAGGGCAAGCGCGTCAAATTGCAGCCCCAGACAGTCGACTTCCTCGAGCTGGCGGACCCGAAAGCCGTGTACGTCCCTTTCAACTCGTCAGAGAGCCTTTTCTGACTCGGCATTCAGCTTGGAACAGGCCCTGCGCAACTTCAGCACGTTGACGCAGGGTGATATCGTCGAGATCAACCACAACACGATTACCTTCCCTATCCTTATCATGGAGATCTTGCCACCCGGCCCAGGCATTGCTATCGTCGACACGGATCTCGAAGTGCGTCCTTCGGCTTTGGATGGTAGTCGGCAGCGGGATGTTGACTTTTCGTTTAGGTCGACTTTGCCGCACCAAAGGGCTACGTGGAGCCCGAACGCCCAGCACCGGCGCCCGTACCGACCATGGCGTCGAAGCTGAAGATCGACCTGAATGCATCGACGCCCGGCTCCTCGCGCCCTGGGTCCGCCATGGGCGGAGCTACCGGTGCGGGTGCTGCGACTGGCTGGGAGCACTTCAAGGGCCGCGGCGAGACGCTAGCGGGGCGTAAGACGAAGGGCAAGGGTGTCAGCGTCAAGAAGGCCGAGGAGGTGTCCGAGGGCAGCAAGATCAACCGTACAGAGTGCGTTCGATTTCTATACGCTCGCCGGGTGCGACGATGCTGACGATGTCTGAACAATAGCAAGCACCGCGTCATCCACACCGACGACCTCGACAGACCGACTAGTGCGCCGGCGCCGTTGAACCTCCCCTTCGGTCAACTATTCTTCGGCTACAACTACGTCCCGTACAAGCCGCCTGCCACGGCGAACGCGACTGCTGGCCCGTCTTCCTCGCCCAGCGGTCAGACGGTAAATGTTCACGGCGCTCCACTCTACTTCAACCCTAACAAGGACCCGCAGAGCCCGAGCTTCGGTGGACAGGGCAACACGCTCTCCGGACGCGCGCCTGCGCCGCCCAAGGGCAAGGGCAAGGAGAAGGAGAAGGAGGTCGAGAAGTCTAGCAGCGAGCACGGCTGGGGCAAGGGCGGACAGACGCTCAGTGGACTCAGCGCCGGTGCTGCAGCGCTTGCGCCCAAGCCGCGCACGGTGTCGGCTTCGGCAGCCAAGCAACCTCCACCCCGCTCGAAGAGTCCGGAGATCGACTGGGACTATTACGACGACAGTATGGACCAGGACGACGACGATGCGATTGACGTCGACAGCGACTGATGCTCGACGTCGTGAAGACATAGAGAACCGTTTTCGAGGATTGGCGATGACGATCGCGTGTGTACAATTGATCTGAATGAGAAATCTTGACTGCGAGTGCTGCTTGTTGTGACGCAAAATACAACGGGGTGCACAATAGGATCACCGGAATGTTGAACCCGAAAGAACAACCGGACCGGGGCTGCATCGTTGTGCTGGACGGGGAGTACAATGCAGTGGCTACGGGTGACCCGTGATCGAGACTGGGCCTCAATTGTGTCTCGAGTGTTGTGCTCTCACCGCACCCCTCATTCAGACCTGCCCGCACTCATCGTCCCATACGAACTGGACGAACGTAAGAACATTCGCCATGCGTCGGAGTAAGCGCCTTTGGGCGCTGATACTTGAGCCTCGGTTCTCCGGCCGGGCCCTTTGCCGCTCTTCTCCTCACCCCATCCTCTCAACTCGCCACATTCCCATACTCAAATTGCTGCTATACACCAGGCATCCGACCCAGAATGTACGTAGCGCGTCCTCGTCGCATCCCGTACCCTGACTCCCGGCGGCAGGGCATCCGATTACGCCTTCCCAGAACTGCCCCGCGACGGGTCCATGTCGCCGTACAGCCCGCCTCCGAGCATGCCCTCGCTATTCCCCGCGGAGGAGGCGAGCTGCGCGGCCTACCTCGCCGACCCGATCGCCGGCGCGGACTGGGGCGCGCGCGCGGTGCACGCGATGGCGACCAGCCACAGGGCGGCGATCCCGCGCCCGCCGCGCCCTCCCCGGGACAATGGGAGTCTCAGCGAGTACAGGAACATCCTCCTGGAGTACCTGGATGCCGCCGACGCGTGCATCCGAGTCGCCGTCGCCACCGCGACCCCTGGCGTCGCCATTCCCGCCGCCGCGTGGCCCTCGCCATCCGGCCGGTACGTCTCTTCTCCATCTCTCACCCTTTCGTTTGTGACGTTGAAGTGCTTGTGCCCTTGTTAGCAAACGGAAGCGCTCTCTCACCGAGCTTGCCTCCGACACCGGTGCTCCCGCGCCGAAGAGGCGCAAGCTTGCTGACCCCATCCATGACGGTGTGTGCAGTGCGAATGTCGCTTGCTGTCGGACGCTGATAGCCCACGTCTTTACAGACGTGTCGCAGAGAGGGTGCAGCGGGCGACCGAAGCGCGGGATGGGGCGCGGACTTGCGCACCGGATGAGAGGAAGTGAAGACGGTGCGTCCTGGGGGTTAGAGAGTAATCTGAGAACTGACGCACTCCCCATTGGCGCAGTTCCTCTCGGAGATAGGATCTCCAAGGGTACTGGGCTTCCCGCCCAGAACACCTTACAGAATGACAACTCGAGCGACATGAGCGACGACGCGCAGCAGCGTTTCGCTGAGGCCTGAGCATACGCAAGGCCTAGTTAATGGATTGGAGCTACCGAGAAGAGGTGAGACTCACTGATCGCTGCGAGGGATGCGGGTGCAGGCGCTGATGAGCTGCAGATTCGGACTGTCCTGTGTGCACGTTGAGAAATTCTTGTTGCTGTTGTCCTGTGGTTCCACTTACTGTACAGTATCCCCTGTCACGAGAAAATGGTATATTCCCGGTTTCGCAGTGTCACTCATGGCCCGAGGTGTGGTGCTGTAGGGTCCCTGGACTAGAAAGCCCAACAACATCGCGTCGACGTGTCAGGCGACGCAGATCGATGACCGTGCGATGCTCCTGCAGGAGCATAGACAGCAACTGGAACGTGGATTAGCGTGAGGACAATCAGAATTCTCGTGCCTGTGGCGGAAGGGGGCTTGGATGAAGACGCGATGGCTCTAAGGAAAGGGCGCCGGGCTGTTTGTAAATAGTTCCGGGCGCGGGCGCTTCCTCCTCCGTTACTTCGAACTTTCAACCATAACGGCAGCATTGGGCTGGGTTTACCTCCCGCCCGAGGTTGCGCGTACTTCCAGGAAAATTTAGGCACCTTGGAGAGAAATCGCGTAGCCCAGGCATGCTCTGTCGACATGCGCCGCGCTCAGAAGCCGCAGGGCGCTCGCTGTCCGGCTAGGGCGCTGTCGGGCGGGTATACCGAAGTCAGGCAGGTTGTCGCTTTCTCCCGCTTGGTGCTCACGATACAGGTGTATTAGGTAGTTTGCGATATTTTCGGTCAGGACGGCGCTAGGGGTTCAGCCACCCGATGCAGCCGGTGGAATCCCTCATAGGGGACGAAAACGCGGCCGACCTGGTACCTATTGGTTTCACTCGTCGAGCTGGTCGGATGAGCGTCCCGTGCCCCGTGATGTAAAACGCGGATCCGGACCCTATGGCCAGCGCAACGGTATAACAACCGCCATCCGACACGGCGTAATGGCTCTTCGACGTCTTCGATCCTGGCACCTTGCTCAACGGCTGCCTGATATCTGTCTCCCTAAAACACTTACGAATTCATGGCGCACCTGGTATCCACACCTGCAAACACCGCTAGTTCACCGCCATGGAGTGCGCATCCTACTGCGCCGCCCCTGCATGTCTATGAAGGTTCTGAGCATGGAAGGCTGGATCTGCACGCTGTCCCTCATCCGCCTCATGCAACAGGAGCCGCTTGTTAGTGAGCTCTCACCTCGCCTCGGGACTCGCAGGCCTCGTTGCACGCACGCCTGCATGTCAAGGCCTCTCTCCTTCTCCCCTCGACCTCAGCGATGTCTTGGATCAGTCCGGAGCAGCAGGTCATCAAGCAGATTCGCCGCGACAACGGCGTCGACGAGGAGCTCGTCCAGCAGGCCCGCCGCGATCCCATCGTCTGGAACACCGTGACGAAACTGAAGCAAAAGCTGGATAAGTCGCTCCAGATGTGCGTCTTTTCCCACTTGTATAACAAGAGTAGGGAGCCCTGATCCGGCCTTGTGAACAGCCTCTCGGACGAGCTGTATTCGAAGCCAGCGCACTTCGTCCTCGAACTGCTGCAGAATGCAGACGACAACTCGTATGCCCCCGGCACTACTCCCGAGATGCGCGTCATTCTGCGCGAGTCGTATATGGAAATTCAGTGCAACGAAACTGGCTTTACCGCAGAGAACGTCAGGGCGTTCTGCGGCATAGGTCAGAGCACCAAGAAAAATCAGACGGGATACATCGGTGCGTGACAAGCTCTGTCGCTTGGTATCTTCCTCACCGGCCACGACAGGCGAGAAGGGCATCGGTTCGTATCGGAAATACGTCCCGTGCGTTTGTTCTGACACGGACCAGGTGCCAAATCAATGTTCAAGGTCGCGAAGAAGGTCCATGTCCATTCTCTCGGCTACCATTTCGTGCTCGATCGGGACGCAGAGCTGGGCATGATCTCGCCCCAGTGGACGGGATCTTCGCCAAATACCCCCGGGTGGACGCTCATCCGTCTCGACTTCTGCGACGGCAAGCAGTACGCTTACGTCAAGGAGCAGCTCGGCCATGTCCGCGAAAGTGTGCTGCTTTTCATGCGGAGGCTTGCTCGTCTCAAAGTCGATGATGGCAAGAGCTTCTCTGTCGAACGTGACGTTGACGGACCCTTCCTCACCGTCAACATTACGAATGGATCGTCCACGACCCGTCGGGCATTCCTGCGCGTTGCCAAAACGATCCAGGTCAACTGCCACGAGCCCAAGCGCGAGCACTCGACGACAACGGAGGTGGTCTTGGCGTTTCCTGTGGACGCTTCGCGCGAGCCGCTTGACGCTCGTCAGATGGTGCATGCTTTCCTTCCGATGCGCTCCGTCGGATTCAAGGTGCGACGGCTAGTTCTCCGATGCGCAAGGCGAGAATCTGACCCAAACCTGACTCAGTTCATCATTCAAGCGGATTTCCTCACCGCCGCCAGTCGCGAAGACGTTCTCTCTGATCTGCAGTGGAACAAGATGCTGCGATCGGGCGTTGTCGATGCTTTCTGCTCTGCCATCCCTCAGTTCCAGTCCAGATCGACACTGGCCATAAGCTGGCTCCGTTTCTTGCCCGATACGTCTGACATTTCCGGCGAGTTCTTCTCCCCCATCGCCCGCGACATCCTCGCTCGTGTCAAGGCGCTATCTGTCATCAGGGATGTCGATGGCGCCTGGCTTCGTCCCAACATTGTCAAGTTTCCATCCGTCTTCTCGGAGGACGGCGTCGGGCTCGTTCCTGAGCCTAAACTGCCGTTCTACTACGCTTCTAATCAGTACTCTGGCGACCTCGAGTCCAAGGCGAAGGCCCTCGGAGTTGAAGACATGACCTTCGATGACTTCCTCGCCGGTCTCTGCAAGATGGGAGACAGCATCACCACCATGGGGAATGTCTGGCTTGAGCGCGTCTGTGCTATGATTTGCAGCCATGGATTCTTTTTGATGCACTTGCTCGACAATCGAGTTCGTACCTTGCCCCTTGTCCCTTTGACAAACGGCACCTGGATCTCCCGCGCTTCATCAACGACGTTGTTCTTCAACTCTAGCTCTTCGGATTTTCCGTCGGGGCTGGGGATTGATGTTGTGCGCTCCGAATTGTCCACACCGCGGCGCAGAGAGCTGCTCGAGCGGCTTGGCGTGCGCGATATAGACCGTAACGCTGTGGTCCAGAAAATCGTCGAGGTCCATGCCCGTCAGCGGGCTGTCTCCACCGCCCACGCCGTCGAACACGCCGTCTATACGTTCGAAAATGAGCGCTATACCAATATCTCCCTCTCGCCTCGTTCTTTGTGTCTTGTCGATACCGACGGAGACTGGGCGTACGGGAGCGACCTCTACATGGACGGCCACGACTCTGGCCCGTCCGGCATTGTTCTCAGCCATGTTCTCAGTTCTCCGGCGAGATTCATTCACAGCAGCTTCATGACGCCCAGCCCCCGCCTGCTCAACCCTCGCCGGCTCGTTGAATGGCGCGCCTGGCTCCAGTCCACATTTGGAGTGTCTACCGTCCCCCGCGTGTCAGCTGGGACTCCGACGGAGGAGTTCGAGGACCTGATCGACGAGCTTCGTCTTTCTGACTGCGGACGACTGCTCTCTCTCCTTCGCCACTTCTGGCCGGGCATTTCTTCGCAGATGACCCAGCAACCTCAGCATTCGGTGGCGTTGAACGCGTACTTCTCGGCGCTCGAGGTTCGCTGCATCTGTGGAAGAACCGCCTCGCTCGCGTCTACATTCGTACTCAATCGCACGCTCGCCCGATTCGCGACTCCGGATCTACTTCGCCTCCCTGTCCCCGACCCGGACGGGGATTGGTCATTCTTGCGGAAGTTTGGCGTCAGCACGGATGTAGACGCCAAGTTCTTCTTGAAGCGGCTCATCGCCTTAGCTGGTTCTCCGAGCGCGAAGCGGGATCAGGTATATGCGCTGTACCAACAACTGAATGCGAGGGGTCATGAATGTCCAGACGAAATCCGGTATGTCAAGATACTCCGCAGAGACGATACGTATTCACGTTTCATGTAGCAGCGCCTTCGAGGGGCGGAATCATGCCCTGTTCTTTGTGGACGGCGAATGGCACCATCGCGAGGACGTCGTCTGGGACGGTCCGGTAGTTATGACCCTGAAGACTGCGCTTGCCTACCATTATCCTTCGCTGGCAGAATTCTTCCGTGGCTACCTGCAGGTCCCCGATGCTCCGCCGACCATCATCGCCGACGAGTTACGTTCCTTCTCAGAGCAGCACACCGACCGCAACCTCTGTAGTGATGAACTAGACACACTCTACGGGCTGTTAACCCACGCCGATAGCACGATCAAGCTCATGGAGGAAGGACGCTGTGACGACTGGACGACGGATATACGCGACGTGGCGATCTTTCCGGTGCACCATCACGCGACCGGACGCGTTGTACTCGCCGCGGCTGACGAGGAGTCCTTCTTCATACGCGATTCGAGCGGCGTCCTCAGCTGTCTCTTCCCCAAACTCACTTTTATGGCACTCACACCATTCACCTTGATCCGCATCAGGAAGTTGTTAGCCCACCTTGGGCTCGATGACAGACGGCTCGAGCGTCATATCAGCTGCACAGTTCTGCTCAATGGCGCTCCGATGGTCGACGGTTCCCGTCATGGAACTTTCTCTGACTCAGAGACAGCGGAATACACGGCCGCAGTGCCTTTCATTGCTCGGTGCGCAACCTCGTGGAACAACCGTCATAATTCGCTCATCGCCTCCAAGCCTGCAATTTCCGAAGAATCCGTCGGCAAAAGGTCTTATCAGGTCGATTACCGTACACGAGGTCGACACCATCTCCGTCTCCTATGCACTCGATGACCCCACTGTCGCACCGATATCACACTCGAAGGCCAGCTGGGCCCGCTCTGGCAACTCCGAGGGAAGTCTCGAGTTGTACATTTCCTCCGATCCCTCCTTGACCCACAAGGACCGCTTTAGCGGCGTCGTCGACGCGATCGTACAAGCGTTGGACTTGCAAGGAGATTATCTCAACATTACTACCATCCTGCGCTCCGATGACCCTGACGAGCTGGACACCTTGCTTACCAAAGCGGGCTTTCCTGCGCTCGATGAGAGACATTTGTCTCTGCTCCAGAGGAGACCGAAACTCGCCGACAAACCTGCCGCTACCGAAGGGCTCTCGACTGTGGCATCGGAGCCCGTGCCGCGCGATACCCTCCCACAGCAGCGACCTTCCTCGCCGACCCCGCCCCAGGTTTCACTGCAGGATGCGGTTGCCGCTGCAGCCTCGACTTCCATTCCAACGTCCGCTGCCACGAACTCGATCGATATGTACGTCCAGAGTACCCAGGGTCGCGCAGAAATGGATCGCGTCAAGGCCGCTGCAATGCAGAGTTCCCTCCCGAGGATCGTAGCGCTGGACTCTCCCGTCCTCGCGCAACTCGACTTGCCGGACAGTGCGTCCCCGCCTCGCGATGTAGAGATTCCCCCGGAACAGGAGCTGGAGGCGCTCGGCCTGAGCAGCATCTCCATCCGAGGGTCGAGACGCGGAGGCTCACAGGGCCAGTCGTACGAGGACGCACGCATGAAGGAGATAGGCTTTCTGGGAGAGCACTTCGTGCGTACTCCTCGTAAGGAGTCGGTGCTGGGAACGTTTCTGATGCGGACATTCAGGTCTTCGAACTGCTCAGCAAGTGCCTCAGCGACTGCGCGACGCCGTTCACCTACGAGAATTGGACGTCGCCCTTCCGCTCTCTGGCCGGTTTCCCCGGCTTCTCCGGCGACGAGGTCTCGGACTTCGTGTACCACGATACGGAGGGCGTGTTGACGCGGCGCCTGTTCCCGTCCGTCGAGGCGCACCTCTATGGGTCGCCCAAGTACTTCATCGAGGTCAAGTCTACCAGCGGCGACCAGTCTCGGCCGTTCTTCATGAAGAAGCGCCAGTTCCTCGAGGTGGGCTCAGGTCACTGTCCTTATATCACTGCCGAGCATTGACGGTGTTCAGGCATTCCGGATGTCGCGCTCCAACCAAGACGAGGACGCCCCGCTGCAACTCTATGTGCTATTCCGCGTGAGCAGCATCGGAGGGCAGGGCACGCCTGTCCTGAGACCCTATGTGGACCCGCACGACATGCTGTCCCGCGGCACGCTTCGCATCGAGTCCGACTCGGTCCAGGTGAGGATCGTCGGGGAATAGCTGGGATCGCGATGAGCACTGGAGTTCGAATACGATCGTACATTTCTTGAAACACTGTAAGAACACTCTACGGCCCCCGCACGCCAATTGCCTTTTCCATCATCTTGAAACACTCGGCGGCATACGCCTCGCCGTCCGCGGTGACCGTCTGTGTCGGCAAGCCCGCGGCGTCGGAAGCGGTCTTCGTGAGCTGCGCGCGCGGCGTGCGGAGCGACCAAAAGGCGTCGATGAGCGCGAGACGGGCAGAGCTGTCGCGAATGAGCGCGATGGCGGCATTATGAGGAGCGGGGACGCACCCGTCGGGTTTCCGTACAAGGAGGATGCTGTAGTCCACGCACCCCATGCGCGCCAGGAAGTCGAGGTCGCGTTTGAGCGTTTGAAGCGTCGTTTCGCGTTCTTTCTCGGTCTGTAACCGCCGTCAGCAAGCATACAGGTGGAGAAGACGATTGAGGGACCATCAAAATAGGCTTGTCATCAGGCAGTACATCCGTCACGCCACTCCCCTGCACGGATTCGGGGAGCAGGTCGCGGAAGGGCTCGATGAACTTGGTGGGCTTCAGGTCGAGCATCTCCCAGTCGTCTTGCTTGTCCGGCGCGATGTTTTCCAGCACGAGGTAATGGGACGGAGAGATGCTGTCAGAGGTGTGAGAAAGGCATCGAAGTGGGTTCTGTCGACGCACTTGAGCCATTCGCCTAGACGGCGGTCGAAGCTGACCAGGACGTCGAGGATCTTGTTAAGCAGCGTGTCGGGATGGTTGTCTACATGCTCGAAGAACTCGCTAAGGAAGTGCTCGTGCAGGAAGCGGTTTTCGAATGCGCGTCCGAGCGATTTCATAAGGTATTGCGACGATTCTGAGCGGAAGAAAAGGCTGCCCGAGAGACCAGCAGTGTCTCCCATCGGCTTCCATCGCCCGGTCACCTATCATACTGTCAGTTTGCAACGACACTTGCCTCACAGAATCCTACTGTACCTCGCGCGTATACTCTTCTTCTGAAATCCCCCATTTCTTGCGGAGTTCTTGGAATCGCGCTGGTGCGTCTCTGACGAGTTTGAGATCGTACAGATTCAGCAGGCGGTCCCATTTCCACGTGAATTTGTAGGGCAGCAGCTCGGAGCTGGATGGCGCGGTGGAAAACGCACGATGGGCAGCGCGAAGTGTGACGCGTTCCTTGTACTTGGCTGGGCCGCCAAAGATAAGACGAAACGAGACTTGATGGACAACCAGCAGGGCTAGCAAGCCCAGCAGAACGTGCTGGAACGTGTCTCCCATCCTGTAAAGGCGAAGGATAATGGAAAGCGTGCGAGATTGGCGGGTCGTGGCTCTTTGTACTGAGCGCGAGGATGATGTCACAGGATGCACAGAGACGGCGTGCCTCATTTGGGCAATATCAAGGCGTGTCCGGGCAAGGATCTGCGACATTCTGAGCCGCAAAGAAAGGACCACGGTCGGGATCGCAGCCTGAAAACATTACCAGTACAGGGGCTGCGGAAGTGTCCTGAAGCCGGCGCTTGTCGGATGTTGAACTCTGTCTCCCAGTGGTCACCCCGTTACCATCCAGTATCTGACCTTCACTGAATGCTCTAACTGACCCAGATTATGCGTTGACGATGGGAATAGCCAAGAAATTGGTACTGTAATTATGTGAGTCGTACGGGAATAACAGTCAGTCAAGAAGATAGGCGAGATGTTGATAGTACAATAGATTGACTTGCGTCCTTGCGAGGCCCGCTCATTCCGCCTCGATTATCCGCATTTCGACGCAGTCTGACTCCACACGCAGGACCCCGCGAGACAGCATGTCGTGCGGGTCCATGTACGCCTTCACGACGGGGGCGCCCTCATCCCCCGCAATACCGCTAACACGGAGCAGCACGTAGAGCTGCAACTTTTGGTCGGGCTGGCGTGCTGCCTGGGACAGTTGCATGGCCTGCAAAGGGACTCAGCATACTTTTACTGGTAGAGGTCAACAAACCTGGAAGAACTGGCGCTTTTTCATGTGGAACGGCTCTGACTGGTCGCCGCTCGTCGTCTTCACCTCGATGAAGTACTCTGGGGCCGCCTTGTAGTGCTCCGAGCCGCGCGAGAAGAGATGCTTCGTCAGGGTGCCGCTCTTGTCGTGGTAGACGAAGTCGGCGAGCTCCTGCTGCTCGAACGCAGGGTGGCCCGCGAGCGCGCGGAACGGCGACGTCCAGTTATCGAACGTGAACGCGGGTGAGCAGTCTTTCAGGTGATGTTTCAGCAGCTCGAAGACCTGGAACGCGGTCAGAAGGACGAGGCACGCCTCACGCCGGGAGGGCTCACAAAGCATTCGCCGAGGAATCCGATCTGCTTTGTGCGCGCGTCCTCCGAAGGGTGTGCTCCCCGTGCCGCGCCGCCAACACCGGCCTGTGGCTGCGCACGCCGGCCTCCGCGACGACCAAGCCCGATTCCACTCAGGCCCTCGCCTCGCGTGCGCCGGCGGGCTTGAGCGGGCTGCTGCTCGTCCTGCTCGTCCGGGACTTCGGGATCGAGCTCATCTTCCTCGCCATTGCCTGGTTCTGCAAAAGACGCGTCGCGAACTTGCGCGACCTGCGGGAGCCACGCGTGCACCGCAGCTCTGGTCACCCGCTCGATCTCCTCGCGGCCTTGTGCAGTACCGACGTAGTCCTCCACAGCTTCGCCGCCCCTGGCTGCCGGAGCCGGTGCAGGCGGGGTTGCGATGCGCTGTGGGCCTGGAGTCGGGGGGCGAGCAGGAGCACGTGCGGGTGCGGGGGCTGCTACAGGTTCCTGCGCAGGCGCAGGCCCGGGAGCGGGAGCGGGCGAAATAGGATGTGCCTGTGCTGCAGACTCGCGCCGCGAGTTGCGGCGGGCCCGTACTGCTGGCAGATCTTCGTATAGCAGAGGGTCCATATCAGAACTCTCATCGCCCGCCATGTCTGGCGAGGGCTGGCGGACATGGGCGACACTGGCCGCCGAGGGTCTGCCGCGGGACCGCCGGCGCGGTTCAGCGTCGAGGTCCTCGAAGATTTCTGGTGGCGCGGGCTCTTGAGGGTGGTCAGAATGCGGGGCCGCCTGCGCTGGCTCGTCGCCTCCGACTTCGGCCATTTCGACATCCTCGTCGTACTCAGGCTCGGACTCGGATTCGTCGCTTGATGAGTCAGGCTCATCGGCAAGCTCGTGGATGCCGGCGTATCTGAGAGTGTTCTCTAGCTCCTCATCGTCGTCGGTGCGGATGATTGCGCTCGCCGCCAGGCCGCCATCGTCGGACAGGCCCAGCGCGCGCGAGATTTCCTGCTCGCAGTCGGCGCGTCGCTCCTTGATGGAGCAGCTGGAGGCGAAGAACAGATCCATGCATCCATCGACGCTACCGCGCGACCAGCATGCCCGCTTCTTCGAGATGGCCGGGACGTCGCCCTTGTCCAGTTCGTACGAAATGTCGATTGTCTCCACCCTGAAGACGGAGATGGAGCGTATGAGTACCAGGTCTTTCTGCTTGCCCTTGTAGTACTGCAAGCTGGGGTGCATGAGGAAAGGTCAAGTAAAGCCTTTGAGCGAGCACATACCGACGGAAGTAGCCCACTTTCTTCTGGTAGGCCTTCGTCTCGCGAGCGTCGATCGCGCCGAAGTCCTCGTCGTCGTCGACGCGCTCGCCGTCGATGCTGACGGTGGTACGGACGCGCTTGTCGATGCGCTTCGCCTGCAGATTCAGGTGCTCGACCAGGGGCCGCAGCTCGACGAGACGCTCCGGGGAGACAGCTAGGAACCAGACCTTTCCGGCGAAGAGCTGCTTGAGCCGCCCACTAGGGTCAGCCAGATAGAATGTCGAAGTCTGCGCGCGCAGCCGGACGTTGCCCGTCTCCTTCCGATGGACCGGGAAGTACGCGACTTTGCGCAGCGACGGCGTCCAGTCCCGACATGTCCCCTTATTCACGGCGGCGATTGTCTGCGCGCCGTACAGCAGCAGCGCGCCGAGCCGCTCGCAGTCCTCGGGTTTAAGCGCGTGCGCTTCGTGCGCCTCCGCGAAGGCCTTCAGCTCGTCGGCCACGATCGCCGGGTCCGCGTCGGAAATGCCGATGTGCTGCCTGAAGAGCGTGTCGAGGCCGGGATATCTGGACTTCAGGCTCGTTTTCAGCGTGAGGATGGCTGGGCCATCCCAGACGACACTGCGCAACGAGAGCCACTTCTTCCTTGCAAAGAAGACCTTCTCCGTCCGGAATGCGTTGCTGGAGGGAGCGTGAGCATCGAGCAGGGAATGTCAGGCTAACATACCGAATCTCTGTAGGTATCTCGTGGAACCTAGCTTCCAACTGCTTGTAGATCTGCTCGACGGTCTCCTTCTTGGCGCCCGTCGTCTGTGAGAGCGCGAGGAGCCGCTTGAGGAAGAACGCGCCGTTCACGTCGACGCTCACGCCGAACTTCGACAGGAAGGACCAATCCTTGTCCACGTCGAACATGATGAGCTGGGGCATGTCCGGCGTGGCAAACGGCGCGATCCGGTCGTTGGGGACGAACGTGGACTGGAGGGGGAAGCGCTTGCCATTCGTGCAGCGGAAATGCACTGTGGCAAAGTACTCGTTAAACTTGGTCGCGTCCCGGGGCTCGCGGAGCTGCGCGCTGATGCCGGGCCAGAACTTGCGCAGGAGCGTGAGCAGCCGGCCGGTCTTCTTGCTAGTTTGGAGACGCGCTATGAGGTTCAGGAACTCCGGCGAGGGCATCCCGCCGGCGACTCTGGGAACCGTGGACACGCCGAGATCGGATTTGAGCCAGCGCTGCCACGTGTGGAGACGTTCCTCGTCAGAACGGAAAGAGGCAGGGGTCACGAAATCGGGGTGGAGAAACCGCGCTGGCGCCTCAAGGAGCTCGCTCAGAGCCGGCAGACTGCCAGCGTCGTCCATGTAGAGATGGCTCCCGCGCAGAAGCTGGCCGCCGGCATCGGGGAGCCAAAGGGAGTTGCACGTCATGGGCTGTTTGAGGTGTGATTTCCACTTGAACACATAGAGAACGTGCTCCAAGGTCCTCGCGACCGTCAGATCCATGTTTCCGCGGTGGAGCTCGAAGATCTTTCTGGCGACGACGTTGACGTCGATAGTGGTAATGCCAAGTCGACCCAATAGGTCTCTGCGCTGCGGGCTGGTGCCGTCCATGTGGAGAACGTCTATGCCCAGGCCGGAGGGAAAGCGGGAACTGTCGCCACTGAAGAACAACGAGCCGCTGCGTTCGCACGTCGTCCACGAGCCATCCGCGAGTTGAACAAGGGGAAGGCTGTAGAGACGTTGGTCTCGTGGTTGCGAGCCGAGGCGCTTACGCCACGTGAAGCCATGCGAGATGATGAGACCGCAGACCTGCTCAAGCCAGTCGGTTCCGCGCAAAGTGATCGCGGAGCCCATCCTGCACAGGCCGCTGAGAAAGTCGCCGAACGACATGCTTTCTACACCGAGGGCCTTCAGCTTGGATGTGGTGCTGGACGGATACTCCGGAGAGATGTAGTGGAATGGGAGATGGTTCTCGGGGATGATACCCGCGTTGTCGACCGCGAAAGAGGACGGGAATCGAACACTGGCAGGGGCACGGTAATATCCGTCGGCGCATAGGATTATCTCCATGGTCCGCAGCTTGGCGAGCATCGCAGTCCCGAGCTCCGCGAAGAAAGGGTCAGCAACGTCGCGTGCGTCCGGAAGGAACAACAGCCAGGTCAGCTCGAGGCTAGGCATGGCCCTGAAGTCTGTGACCGCAGAACAGAACGCGTCGGCTATGCCGCTGCGGAGCTTTTTGTTCCACTGGAGGTTGGACAGGACGTCCTCTCGATTGGCGGCGGTGAGGAAGTCGGCTTGGATGATAAACTAGCCCATTACGCTCAGCACGCGATGGTCGATCTCAGCTGAAAGAACGATCCCACCTTGAATCCTACGGAACGCATCGGGAGAAACGCATGGACCATCTGGTTGGCGATGACGGGCCGGAGGTCCACGTTCAGCGGAAACGCGAGGACAACCTCGGTGGTGTCGACGTTCTCGCGCTTTGGCTCCTGTGGGAAGGCAGCAACGCGTCTCGCCACGCGAAGGTACGGCTGGCGGGAGACTGAATCCCCGATCTTCGTGCGGATGGTGCAGATGTTGCCTTCGGTGCTGCGCGAGACGGAGAACTGCTCGGCGCCGTCGTCGATCTTGAACCGCGACAGGCGCCGCATGAAGAGGAGCACGGTGTCGCGCACGTGTTGTAGTTGGGCCTGTACGACAGCGTATTGGGTGTTGTCGCAGAAGTCGAGGCGCATGAGAGTCCAGCCGGGATCGTTCAGTACCTCCGAGGACCATAGAGGTGAGATCATCCCCAGTTCCGCCTCCCGGTCGAGGACGAAGTGGTATCCGAGGGAGTGGACGTGGACCTTGTTAGCAACCTTGAACATGGCCTTCGCACCTGGATTGTATGAGTCGGACGATCGTGACCGGTCTGTGAGCGCGCACCAATGCCCTTCTCCCCTGTAGTACGAAATGAGTATAGTAGTAAGACGAGCTGAAACTTGGAAGCTGACCAATGTATCCCGCCTTGTTCTTTTTCGTGCTCTTTCCAATTCCGCAGAAGGCTTTCACATTGGCGGCCGAAAAGCCGACTTCGTTGCACTGGATCGTCATGTAGGTCTGTCGGAGCACAATACGGAGCTCTGGCGCAATCCCATTGGCATACGCGTTATCGTCGGCGTTCTGAATAGTCTCAAGAACGAAGTGGGCTGGCTTTGAGTAAAGCTCGTCCGACAAGCTGCAAAAGAGCGTCAAAGGCGCACGGTTCAAAAGCTAAACACACCGTGCAGCCAGTCCTTTTCGACCGATTTTCGGTGGCACAAAAGGGGTTGAAAATGATAAAATAGGGGAAATTTGAAAATGCTTCCCAAAGCGTTTTCAACCCCTTTTGTGCCACCGAAAAGCAGTCGAAAAGGACTGGCTGCAGGCTGTGAAAACCATGACCGTACATTTGCAGCGACTTCGCCAAGTTATCTTTGAGCTCGTTGACGGTATTCTTGACGCTGGAGTTGCCGCGCGCGAGCTCCTCGACGAGGTCTGCCGCTACGCCGTTGTTCCGGCGTATCTGGAGCACGACCTCTTCCTCTTCCGAGATCTGCAAAGCGGTCAAACTTTAGGCGGCCGACACGCGCCTGAGACAGCGCGAACCATGTCCACGTCTTTCTTCGATCGCGACGCGCGCGCGGCGCGCTTGCTGGACTGTGACATCGATCACGTCGGAATGTGGCGGAGAAGACGCGTGCAGCGCGTTCGAACTCCGCGAACTATCCGGGGTTAGCGGCTAAGCGCCGGCTCACGTAGGCCTTACTTTTAGTTATTTATAGAATCCACGCTCTATGACAGCGAGGGGAACATGAACCCCTCTATTCTCCTGAGACTGCCGACTGTCACGGCCCGGCTCGGCGGGCCGTTCTCCCAGTAACAGTCTTCGGAGCCTGGCTAGCTCTTGCTCTTGCCCTCACCCCTTACCTGGCCTGTACATCCGCTGCGAGGCTTGGACGCCCGGCTGCCCCATGCTGGACTTGCTGCCGTCTCCGTCTCGCAGCATGCGCACCAAGGGACGGCTCTCTACCATCTCTTCTCCTCCTACTACACCCGCCAGTACGCGTCCGCATGGAGAAACTCTAGACGGCGCGTCTCTTCCACTTGGTTCAGAACTAGACGCCATCGCCTCAGTGGAGCAACCGCCCGCAGCCATGCTGTCGCCGCCGTACACACCTGACAGGCGCCGCTCGCTCAACTCCATTGCGTCGTTCACCTTTCGCGCGCTCGTCCCTGCGAAGTTCAAACCCAAGCCAGCCACGCGCGAGCAAACCGCTCCCCTGACCCCTGACCCTTCTCCGGCGCGTCAGACGCGTCCCGGCAATCCGGTGTGCGGCGTTTCGTCCAACGGCGACCACGGCGCCGCTGTTCCCGAAGACGAGCCACTGTTGCTCTCGGCTGATGTCTCGACGTCGTCTCCGGGATCCAGCACGCCTCCGCTGAGCTCCCCTCCGTCACCCTTCGAGGAGGCCTCGGTTCTGTCGCTGCCACTTCCTGCCTTAGCATCACCCGCCAGCCGCAGCACTACCGGCTCCACCATCTCGCATGCACCAGCCACGCCGGTCAAGTCGCTATCTTTGTCGTCCCCCGTGTCGATCATGTCTCCGCGCATCGTGCGATCCTTCGACGGCAATACGCAACCACAACGCTCGCATACCATCGGCAGCCACTACGAGCGCGATTCGCCGCTCGACGACCTGCTCTCTCCGGGCACGGAGCCCTGTACGCCCAAGCTGTCCCCGTCGGGCTGTGCGCCGTCGCCCGACACACCGACGCCGCGCCGCGCGCCGCTGCGCCGGCTGGGGAGCACGTACTCGGGCCACTTCTCGCCGCAGCACGTGCTGTGCGACGCCTTCCTCGCCAAGTACTCGCTCGACAGCGAGATCGGCGCCGGCGGGTACGGATTCGTGCTGACTGCGCGCGTGCGCGAGACCGACGAGGAGGTCGCGATCAAATTCGTGCGCAAGGCTCAGCTCGGGCCCGACCAGTGGACGCGCGACGACCGCGGGCGCCGCGTGCCGCTCGAGGTGTACCTCCTCCAGACGCTCGACCACCCCGGCGTCATTGCGTGTCTCGACGTATACGAGGATGAGATTTACTTCTACATGGTGAGACGGCGTGTGAGGCTGCTGTAGCTCGTCGCTTACCTCGTCTGCAGGTTCTCGAGCTGCACGGGTCGCCGTGGTCGAAGCAGCGTTCTCCGCGCGTCGCCGAAAGCTGCGGCGACGACCGCAAGCTCGCGGAATATCCGAATCTGGACCACGTCGACGGCGAGTGGCAAAGTCTCCACGGCGACCGGGCTCCCACCCAGGTCGAGCTTCCCGAGAACCTCAAGCTCAGCCCCCAGCTGAACGTCCGCCGCCCGGGGCTCTACTACCGCCGCCCGTCGCAGGACCTGTTCGAGTGCATCGAGCACAACCCGCTGTCCGAGGAGGAGGCGAAGTACGTGTTTGCGCAGGTCGTTGACGCCGTGCGGTATTTGCACCACAACGGCATCGTCCACCGCGACATCAAGGATGAGAACATCCTCGTCGACCATAATCTCAAGGTTCGTCGGAGCTCTCTGTGCCTCCTGCATACGCGTTGCTCATGCGTCGCTTCTAGATCAAGTTGATTGACTTCGGGTCCGCCGTGCAGGAGGATCTCAGCCTCCCAGCGCCGCTTTATACAATCTTCTACGGCACGCCCGTGTACGCGGCGAGCGGTGCGTCTCAGTCTCGGTGCGGCTCTTTTCAGCCGTTGGATGCTCACGTGACGTCCAGAAATCTTGAACCATTTCCCGTTCTACGCCGCGCCTGCGGAGATCTGGACGCTAGGGATCCTACTGTGCAACATTGTGTGGGGCTGCTCGCCGTTCGTCGACGGCGAGGCGGCGCGCATCGGCGCGGTGCACCTGCCGCGCTTCACGCCCAACGCCCGCTGGCGGGAGTCGAGCACGAGCGAATCTATCGTGTCCTGTATCGACCTCGTCAAATGGTGCCTGCACCCGAACCCCGCAAAGCGGCCGACCATCGACGGCATGGCGCACCATCCCTGGCTCCGCGGCGCGTTTCCCGTGCGAGCGGCGTAGGCTGCTCCTCCCTCGCTAATTCTTCTTTTCAATTTGGTTGTTCAGACATCCTCTCATCCTCTCTCTCGTTTATGGCAACCTCAGTGTCTCTAATTTAGGTAGACCCCCCCCCCCACAAGCTCCCGTTCCTCGTCGTGACTATGGCTGCCAGTCAGTCAGCACCCGTGTATTACATCAAACAGCGCACATATTCTCTCTGTAGCTCCAATAGAGCAATAATTGCTGTGTATATTATACTTGTGGTACAAAGTCCTTCAACCGCATGAGGAATGGGCGCTTTTTGGGCGCTTAGTTGCGCAGCAGCACGGCGATCCAGTGAAAGCGCCGTTAAGTCCGGCCTCACCTTTCGCAAACTTGCAACGCTGCCCAGTTCAGCCGAGCCAGCCCACCGAGCTGAAGTGCTGGCATGCGGGTCTTGGCTCCTTGGAAGGCCTTGGATGTCTTAAAGTCGGCCGCGCAATCGGCCGCCCGCCTCCCCCGGTACGCCTTGGCTGGCTTGGTACTATTCGCCTGTTTGGTGCTTGTCCTCCTCCAAGAGCCATGGCCTCTGCGCTCGATCTACATATCTTTCCGCTCGAGGCTGCCTTCGACCGTCTCTAAGAGCTACAGGTGGTCCATAAACCGTGATGCTGCTCGGTAAGTCGAACTCACCGTTTATAAGGTTTGTATTCACTTGAACTGACGAATAAATCTTGTAGAATACCTCGGACACTATTATCGCCTTCGCTCATCGGTATATCCCCGGGATATGCCACCCATGAGCTGGAACGCGACATGGCCCAGTTCGGTGGGGACGACCATAAAATAGCCCCAGTCTCTGGAAAATCCCTGGCCGATGCCTGGAAGGACCTCAAACGCGCTGCACCAACGCCAGAGGTGTTGGACCTGCTGCCACAGTTCCGCGGCACGCGCTGTCTGTCGCGGTATCCGCTCCAGGAATGCCCGTTCCCCGGCCAGTGCCCTCCTGCCATCCCCGGCAGCTACGCGACGAAGCAGAAGGACAACCACCTCCCCTGCGCGCAGTGGGCCACGGGCGAGCCTGAAGCTCTGCGGCGTTTTCTGGACCAGGAGCGGATACAGCCCGCGCCCGCGTTCCGCGAGAAGCTGCTGGACTGGGACGTCGACGGGCAGTGGATCGACGACATGTGGCACCCGTACGACCCGCTGCTGCGCGCGCCGGACGACTTCCACTTCTTCACGCCCGAGGACGCGCACCGCTGCTTCCGCGGCAAGCGCATCGTGTTCCAGGGCGACAGCCTCGTGCGCCAGCTCTTCTACCGCGTCATCAACTACCTGCGCCAGCTGCCGACGAGCGTCGAGCACGTCTTCGACTGGGGCACGTCTTCGTACCAATCCTTTCCCAACGGCACCGACAAGTGGTACCCCAACTGCCCGGATCGGCAATGTACCTTTCCGGACGAGGCGTTGTACACCATCATGTTCGACTGGCACAACCCCTGGGACCCCGCCGGCGAGCTCAACCGCCTGCGCAACTACAAGGCGGACGTCGTCGTCATGGGCTGGAACTACTGGCTCGCGGGCAACTTCGACTTTGGGCCGCTGCGGCGCGAGCTGGACACGTTCCTCGACGACGGCCGGTGGAAGGGCCAGTTTTCGTGGTACACGACGCCGGTGCGGGGGCCGTCGGAAGGGGACTACCAGGAGTTCAGGTGGAGGAACCGCCGCATGCGGCAGTTTGTGCACTCGCGGAGGTGCGTGCTCCCGTCCATTTCACGCCGCAGCCTCTGACTCTATGCCCAGAAAATCGGGGCAGCTGAACATCAACGTGCTCCCGAACGACTACATGACGACGAACGGCAAAGGACGCGAGATTGTGCGCGATAGGCGGCCCATTGACAGCCCGTTCAGTGCGTCGTCGTTCAGCACGATCCGAACCGCGCTGATTCCGGTGCCGCAGACGACGTGCACTTCATGGCAGACTTTCTAAAATCGAACTTCCCGGAACCCATACAGCCCGGGCTCCAGCACATCAAGGTGGGCACTCCCTTGCCGCTTGATACGGTCTGACATTCCTTCCTAGGCACCCATGGATTGGGACACACGCGACGTCGTGGATCTAAACATGATCATGGTCTGGTTGAACGGTTTATGTCACTCGTGGTCATGACTGGCGGAACATTCGGACGGATAGCTCGCGGAGAGCGGGTTCACACTGATTACATATGTATCATTACCTTTCCCTTGACTTAGTAGATGCCCGAGATACCACTCGTACCGCTAATCTCAAGTTGCCGTTAGTCGCGGACACTGTTACCTACCTAGTTGGTATACCCAGGCCATTCAGACATGACCCGGCGCTTAGCCGCTAACCCCGCAGCCGGATAGTTTGCGGAGTTCGAACGCGCTTCACGCGTCTTCTCCGCCGCCGAACAAAGGGATCATTTCGTGCGCGCTTACGTCCTGCGCGCGTTTGACGCGCGTAATCCGAACCGCTTGTCAATGGTAAGCGCCTTGTGCACAACGTGCGGTGGTGTGGCCCTTGCGGCGCCAGCCAAAGCGACTGCTAAAATCGTACTGATGTTGGCTTGTAGTCTTTTCACGGGATCTCCGAGGAGCAAGAAGTCGTCCGCCAGATTCGCAGGGACATCGGCGTCGATGAAGAACTCGTCCAAGAATTAGCTCGCGGAAATCCCGGCGTGCTAAACGCGGTCCAAAATCTGAAAGACAAGCTAGCAAGGTCGCTGCAAATGTGGGTTTTACTCCTTGTGCTGCACGCCCCATTCATGTAGCTGATGCACAACTCAGCCTGTCGGACGAGCTGTACTCCAAGCCGGCCCATTTCGTCCTCGAGACTATTCAGAATGCCGACGACAACGCCTACGCCGCTGGTGTCGTGCCGGAGCTCCACATAGTCCTTCGCGAGTCCTATATGGAAATCCAGTGCAACGAGGCTGGGTTTTCTGCGGCGAACGTCAAAGCCTTTTGCGGCATCGGGCAGAGCACAAAGAAAAATCGAACGGGATACATCGGTGCGTTTCGTGTCGGTCGTCTCAACTTTGGCAAACCATCTCATGTACGCATAGGCGAGAAGGGTATCGGTGAGCTAGAATTGTCTCATTGGGGAGCAAAGATTGAGGAATTTGGAAGGTGCGAAGGCGATGTTCAAGGTCGCAAACCGGGTTCACGTCCACTCCCTCGGATACCACTTCGTCCTCGACAGGCACGCTGAGCTGGGCATGATCTCGCCGCAGTGGACCCCGGACGTGCTGAACCAGCCTGGCTGGACGTTGATTCGCCTCGACTTTTGCGACGCGAATCAGTTTCCCGCCGTCAAATAGCAATTGCATCACGTTCGCAAGAACGTGCTCCTCTTCATGCGACGCCTCGCGCGATTGACTATCGACGATGGCCAGCACTGGTCTGTTTCTCGCAGTGTGGACGGGGACATCTGCACCATTACGACCGTCAGCGCCGGCGTGCAGTCCGCGCAGCCATTTCTTCGCGTGGCCAATGTTATTCCGGCGCATCGTGGAGAGCCGAAGCGGGAGCACGTGGAGACGACTGAGATCGTGTTGGCGTTCCCACTTGACGAGCAGTACAAGCCAGTTGTCGCTTATCAGATGGTCCACGCATTTCTTCCCATGCGTAGCGTCGGGTTCAACGTGAGTGATATCAATTACCCAGACGCACAGGTTTATTACTCACATTCATGGGCAGTTCCTTATCCAGGCGGACTTCCTGACTGCCGCAAATCGCGAGGACGTCCTCAACGAACTTCAATGGAACAAGACCATTCGCGACGGAATCTGCGACACGTTTTGCTCCGCCGTCGCTCATTTCAGGACAATTCCCAATCTCGAAATGAGGTGGTTGAAGTTCTTGCCAGCCAAGTCCGACATCATCGACTCGTTCTTCTCGTATCTCGCGACCGGCATTCTTGCCAAGTTACAGCAGTCAGAGGTCGTAAAGTGCCGCGACGGTCAATATCGCATCCCTTCCTCCGTGCGGTTCCCCTCCGTCTACTCGCTCCACAACGAACCTCTGATCCCAGAGGACAAGCTATCCTTCCACTATGTCTCCGAGGCATACCCAGGCTCTCTCAAGGCGAAACTTAAACTCCTCGGAGTGCAGGACATGCAGTTCGGCGAGTTCATGGGCGGTCTCACCAGGCTCGGTCATGCCATCACTCTTCGAGACCAAGATTGGATGGAGGCGACGTGCTCCCTCGTCACATCGCACGGCATCACCTTAGTCACACGCAGGGGGATGTCCGCCCAGTACCAGATCTCGGACAACCGCATTCGCGATTTACCTATCGCCCAGCTCGCTGACGGCTCGTGGACGAACTGCACGAAGCCAGGATCCCTGTTCTTCAGCACGGACAGCTCGCACTTTCCTCACGGGCTGGGGATCAACGTTCTCTCAACTGCGTCTCTAGGCGCGAATCGCCGACAGCTCCTGTCGAGGCTCGGCATCGAATCCGTCAGCGTCAACGTCGTTGTCGGCAAAATCCTCGCAGTCCACCGTACGAGCATGTCTCTTACGGTGGCCAGGGTTCTGGAGCACGTCCTTTACGTCTATCGCGAGCGAACGCGCTGGGCACACACGACTCGCGTTTCGTCCGACTCGCTTTGGCTCGCATCGTCCAGCGGACAGCTCCTGAGAGGGAGCCAGTTATACATGGACGAACAGGGCAGCAGGGACTCGGAGCGTCTTAGCAGTCTCCTGGAGCCGCCCGCCAAGTTCCTCCACCCCGACTTTCTCTCTCCCCCGAGTCTCCCGACTGAGTCCGAGCAGAAAGACTGGCGCAGATGGCTCCGTATTCGACTCCACGTCTCGATAGTGCCGCGGGTCGCGAACGGGCGCCCCTCACCAGAGTTCACGGCCCTGATCACGCGACTGCAGACTGCAGATACGCCGCGCTTCCTGACCCTGTTGCGCAGATTCTGGCCGGGGCTCAAGTCGCAGCTGTCTCCCTCCGACCGGCACATGGATAGATTCAGAAACTACGTCAGCTCGCTGCTTGTTCGCTCTTCCAACGGTCGGGACGTACCTCTCAAGTCCGCGTTCATCCCGAATCATCGAATTGCGCCTTTCGCCACGGACGACATGCCTATGCTACCCATCTCGGACCCCGAGGAGGACTGGGGATTTCTTGGGACCTTCGGCGTCAGCAGCCAAGTCAACGCTGCGTTCTTCTTGAAAAGGCTCAGTGCGCTTTCTGAGATCCCGGGAGCGCGGCGACAGGACGTTGAGCCGCTCTACAAGCAGCTCGAGGCACGATTTCATGAAATCCCAGATGAAATTCGGTTCGTTTATGTCGTCCTTCGAAGCGCACACTGATCAGCGTCCATAGGAATACTTTCCAGAACCATCCGGTCTTCCTGGTCGATAACCAATGGCGCGGTCGAAATGATGTTGTCTGGGAAGGTCCAAGCATCATGTCCCTGAAGATAGCGCTCAAGACGAGGTATCACGCGCTCGAAGGCCTCTTCCGACAGCACTTGTCCATTCCGGACGCCCAGCCTGGGATCATCGCCGATGAGTTGAAGGCGTTCGCCGAGCAGCACTCCGAGAATCCACTCAGCGACGAACAGAAGGACAGACTTTCGTCCTTGCTCTCGTACGCCGCACAAACGATACCGTGGATCAGAGGAAACACCTGTCCGGACTGGACCCCTCTCGTAGGGCAGACGGCAATGTTTCCAGTGTCACAGAAGGTCGCTGGAAACACCATTACCAAGATATGCACGACCGACGCAGAGTTCTTTCTTCCCGATCCTAGTGGTCGCCTCGAGAGACTCTTCGCACCTCATGCATGGATTCTGGCTATTCCACCGCAGCGCCTTGTCTACCTGCAGCCACTAATCGACCACTTCGGATTGCACGCGAAGCGGATCGACCGCCGTGTGCGCTCCACGGTCTGCATCGACGACACGCCGGTGGATGCTGACGCGGACTTTGGGGTCTACGCGGATCGCGAGACGGACGCATATCAGGCAAAACTGCCGTTCCTACGGCGGTACGTCGACGTTCACGTCATTTGCGATCGTTCGCATGCTGATATTTCCCAGCGTCCAGCACTACAAAGGCTCTGGGCAGGTCCTGATCAGCTCTATCGCCATTTTCCAAGTCCAAGACGTCAAGGTCACCTATACGCTCGAAGGGACTGCAGTTCAGCCTATTTCTGTGACAAGCGCTTGCTGGTCCAGGAGCAACGCCGACGGGGCCCTGGAACTCTTCGTTGCGTCAAGCGCCTCGGCGCGCACTCGACGAGTCGACGTGGTCCGGGAGATATCCCGCGCACTTGGCCTCAGTGACGAAGGCAACATCACCGTCAGCGCCGTCATCCGCTTCACCGACGAGGACGAGATCAACGACATGCTAATCAACGCCGGCATTCGCGAGTTCGAGGAGCCGCAGCCCAGTCCACCGCAAGATCCTGTCCCCGACGAAGAAGACGACATCGAAATGGACGAAGAGGTCGTCGACCCGACGCAGCCCGGCTCGCAGATAGAGGAAGACGAGCTCATCGACGACGAAGAGGCGCACGATCCTCATCGCCCGGCCGAGCGTCACGGTACTGCGTCCATCGGGGACGACGCCGGACGCGACAGGGCGGAAGACGATGCGGCGTCACGGGCACACTGGACGCCCGCGCTCAGCGACGACGAGCTGGGGAACCGCCGCGACCTTCAGCTTCGGCCACCAGCCCGGCGTCGGCGCAGGTCGCGGCGCAGCGCTGTGCCCGCGCCCGGTCGTGCATCCGCGACACCCGCCGCAGCCGACGGCGCAAGGCCGACCCCGCCTCCGACTGCACCAGTAGACGAGGACATCGACGCGTACGTCGAGACCGACGCAGGCCGCGCGGAGATCCAGCAGGTCAAGAACGCCGCGGCGCAGGCGAGGCTTCCGCAGGTCGCTGCGTCCGCCGCGCCACCTGCAGGTGAAGACGACGAGCCGTCGGACCAAGATCAGCCCGCCGGCGGGCATGGCTCCCGCTCTGGTCGCCGTTCCGGTGGGGGTGGTGGTGGTGGCGCCGGTGGGGGCGCGGCTCGCGAAGGCCTGAGCGGCATCGCGTTGCCACGCCGCGCTGGTGGCGGCGCGCGGACACCCGCCACGCAGGGACGCGCTCCGGAAAGGGCACAGCCGCCGAACGACGCGCGCATGAAGCAGATAGGCTTCCTGGGCGAGCGCTATGTGAGCTTGCCTGTGCGCCTGCGCGTACGCCCGTCTAATGCAGTTCCAGGTCTTCGAGCTGCTCAGCGCAAAGCTGACGGACTGCGCGCCGGCGTTCACGTACGAAAATTGGACGTCGCCGTTCCGCGCGCTCGCCGGGCATCCGCCCTTCGAGGGCCAGGAGCTGGCCGACTTCGTGTACCACGACAAGGCGGGCCTGCTGACCAAGAGGCTGTTTCCGCGCGACTCGGAGTATTATACCGCTGCGCCGGAGTACTTCATCGAGGTCAAGGCAACGAGCGGGGAGCAGTCCGAGACGTTCCATGTCAAACGGCGGCAGATCCTGCAGGTAAGCTGTCGATGCTCCTTCGAGTTCGCTTGCCGACTCCGTATGCAGGCCATGCAGCTGTCCAAAGCAGCCCGGAAACCAGAAGACAAGCTCCAGCTTTACGTGTTGTTCCGGGTCAGCGGCATTGGTGGTGACGGTGCGCCAGTCCTCAAAGCATACGTCGATCCGCACGATATGCTTGCCCGCGGAACGCTGAGGATCGAGACCGATAGCGTGGAGATGAGTGTTCGAGATGCCGAGTGAACTGCACCGTGATTCAGAACTGCTCCAAGCATGTCCGATATGTTGTCCCTATAGGGACGCGGAATCTTATACCTAGATCTAATCGCAGACCATTGCTAGAATGAGGCCCCGTATTCAAGTTGGCGTCCGGATATGAGCAAAACAGAGCAAAGCCGTATCGGCTCGAACCGTGACTGGCGTGAGAGCCGCGCTCACGCCGCGAACCTACCCAAACCAGACCCAAAACGCATAGAGACACAAATTCTGGCGTCGGCGGGAATTCTATGCTGCTTGTATAGTTAACTCGTGGGGGCCAAAAGACACAGCCAGTGCCTGCGACGGTAAGCCATCGAAAGATGTGACCGTGCCTGGATTCGAACCAGGGTTGAAGGAACTCTTCTTCAGAATCCTCAGTGATAACCACTACACTACACAGCCGTGGACGACTGTCAACTTGCTCAATTCTCGATGCGCAACGAATGGTGACCCTGTGTACAGAATTCCAACCTACATATCCTGTTTTCTAACCCATGCTATGGTGTGTGTCACGCCTTCCGCTCTTGAGCAGCATTGCAGACTTCGAATTTGACTTGTCTTGTTTTGTGATTTGCAAACTCCGCCCAGTGCCACCGCCGCCGAGAACCGCCGTCGGTTCGCGGAGCCGCTCAGCGCTTGAGCAGCCATGTCGGTGACGGTCTCCTCGCTGGAGCCTGCGATCCGGGCTATTCTGACCGACCCGAGCACGGACCTCTCGTCCATCAGCGCCAAACGCGTCCGCAAGCAGCTCGTCGAGTCCGCGGACGCCGGCGTCACCAGCGACTTCGTCCGCGCTAACAAGGACGACATTGACGCGCTCATCGCCCAAATCTTCGAGGCCGTGTCCGCCGACGTCGGCGGCGTTCCCGAGCCTCCGGACGACGACGACGGGTACGACGCCGGCGCGCTCAACGGCGGCAGCCCGCTCGACGCCGCCCAAGACGAGTTCGACACGCCAACACCGGCACCGCGCGAGAAGCGCAAGCGGAACGGGTACAGCGACGACGAGAATGGCGACTACGCCGCCACCGACGACGGCGACGACGACCCGCCCGCGAAGAAGCACAAGTCCAAGGTATAATTCAACTGGAGGTTTCATCGGCCGGGACGACATATTTACATTTTTCGCGTGTTACAGGACGCTTCATCCAAAAAGTCGTCGTCGAGCAAGTCGCGGCCCGCCCTGACGGACGAGGAGCTCGCGCGCCAGCTCTCCCAGGAGCTCAACTCGAACCCGTCACGGAGGTCCGGGTCGGCACGCGTCGTTGGCAAGCGTGGCGCGAGTCGGACCCCGAAGAGGATCAAGAAGAGCAGGGACATCATCGACGACGATTCAGACCTATCTCCGAATGACGACGCGAGCCCGAAGCCCAAGAAAAAGCGCAAGTCGACGACCGCCAAGGCCGGCGGTGGCGGCCGCGGCGGGTTCCAGAAAGAATTGATCCTCAGGTTCAGCCCGTCTTCAACCAATATGGCCATTGCTAACTTTAACGCCTCTCCCAGCGAACCGCTTGCCCACCTTCTGCAGACCGACCGCATGCCGCGCACACAGGTTGTCAAGAAGATCTGGGAGTATATCCGGGCCCACGACCTCCAGAACCCTGCAAATCGGCGCCAGATATTGTGCGATCCCACCATGCGCGCCGTCTTCAAGCAAGACAAGGTCGACATGTTCACAATGAACAAGCTGCTGAAAGAGTAGGCCACCAACTCTACCCTGTTTCTGCGCTGATCTCGAAGCGCAGTCATCTGAGCCAGCCTGAGGAATAACTATTCTTGAACCGGATCCTGCTCTCGCTCGTTTGTCCAGCCTATTATTCGTCTCGCGTCCGACGTTGCCTATCTCTGCCGCGCAGTCCTTGCGCATAACGCTTTCCTTGCTGGTCTCTCTCCCCCTTCCCCACCATCTGGCTGTATATTCGTGTCTGTCGCATCGTACATAGTCATCGCCGCCCGCAATCTCCAACACTGCATTGTACCGCGCCGCCGCTGGCCAGCCCGGCCGACTGATGGACGGTAACCAGCCCCCGGCAACCTTGCCAGCCACTTCGGCTGCAGTTCCTTGCTATCACCCACTGGCCTGCGATCTGGTTGTGCGAGTCAACTGTTATCGGCACACGCACTTCTTGCTCGGCGCCCATCGATTGTCCGTGGCACCAGCATCCGTGTTTCAGCGTCTGAATCCAGGGTCGCGAATGCTCACATGAGCACCACACGCCCCTGTGACGACATTCTAGAGACTGTCATTCTGTTCCTTCAGCCTGCGTCTGCGACGATCTGGCGAATACGAGATCGACCGCCGCTCACGTCTACTCTGGGCTGTATCGGCGCAAGATCGTGTTGGAAGACAGTCCGGGGGTTCTGCCATGACCACGCTGCCGACTTCAGATCCATGCCAGTGTACATGTCCGTGCCATAAAACTCGGAAGAAGTGTACAGTGTATGCCCCGCGAGCTTGCGAACCACCGCGGTCGCGGTCAGTCTCAGTCTTCGGCCGTGAGATCGACCACCTCGCCAGGGATGAAGTGAAGGTGGGCGTTGATCTGCTCGGTCTTGACAAGCACGCGGGCTTCCTCTGGGAGCTGTGCTTCCAACTCTCGAATGCGTGCCTGAAAGGAAAAGGCGGTCGGCACCCATTCGTTGACCGCCAGGAAAATGGCGTGCGAACCTTCAGGCTTTCTATGGACTCCTCAGAGTGCTCCGCCTTTATTCGCTTTGCCGAGCTTGAAGGTGCCGAGTTTGAAGGACCCGACGAAGAAGGTGCGGGTTCATGCTCCAAGACTGGTCTCTTGTTCGAGCGTGGTTGTGAAGCGACCTTTGCGCTCTCGTCTTCGCTGATGATCCCTTGGGCTCGCAAGATATCTGAAAAATGATTAGTCCTTCGGCGAGACAAAGAAACGGCGCTCTTGCCATAGGGACGGTACTGCAGGATGAAGGTCACGTGCGGATCTTTGTCCAGGTCTTCTACCCCCACAGTCACGGGCGATTCCATGAAGACCTCTTCCCCCAGGCTGAGATTGCGAGTCACAATGTTGTTGCGCTGACGGGGTATAATCGAACAGATTCGACGTACGACGCGTGATGGCCACCCAGTTTCTTAGCCCCTCCGTGCACGACAATGCTTCCATCCGGCAACTTCTGGGGCCGCAGGGTGTGCTGCATATTGCCGTGAACGAGAACGCGCCGTACTTCGACGCGAATGCTGCCTAGATCTTGAACGGCTGTTGCAGTGACTTGATCTTCCAGGTCTATAACACGACCAAATTCGCTGTTAGAGGGCCCATTGTATATTGCTGAATAGACTCACCTGAAACCGTGAGGTTAGAGAAGTACATGCGCTTGACTGACGCGCGGCCCGTGCGCAATCCGCGAAAGGTGCCCGATTCTCGATGGCCGCGCTCGAGAACGCGACCGCCAACCTCAACTCCATCCACATAGGCGTAGCACGACACAGCGTGGCGCAGGTCCGTCGCTTCTACGTGCACTTCGAAGTGCTGCATTGTTTCAGCGCTAACTGCACTGGCCCGTCGATCTACGGCGCGCACCTTCCCCGCCTCGCTCTGTATCCAGCACGTTGCGGTCTTTGAACCGTATTCCGGCCCGTATATCCGGGCTTGGGCGTCGTCGCAGGTCACCCAGACCTTGTACCCGAGGTGCGAGAGCGCGGTGGCCATGTTGTGGTTGAGTCCAAGCTTGTCGATCACCGATCACGCTCGGATGATTGCCTCGACAGTTGACAGCGGCCTTTGATCCCGCGAATCTCCGATGGCATGCCTTTTGTCTCGTCCTCCAAGTGTAAAGTCATTACTAGCAGCTAGAGTGACTTTCCAGTGAAAGGGACGCGCTGGCACCCTAGTAGTGCTTTACATATGTAATTAGTGCGTCATGACGTCCGCCTCGGTACCAGACCCCGCCGTAATAGTATTAATTAGTCTGCCTCAACTTGCCGATTATATAGGCGCCCCTTTCAGCCTCACCAACAAGCGGGAAAGCCGGCAACCCTGCCACTTCTAACGAGATTCCAAATCGCAACACGACTATGGTATAGATGAACAATTTCCACTATTTGCTCTAAGCTGAAGCGTCCCGATTTCAATGACTTCTCGCTGGTCTCAAAACACACGCCGCAAAAGAGATGTGGCGTGTCCTCGACCTATTGCTATGTACATCTGTATCGTGACGGCGTTCACAAACCCGGCCATATCTATTATTATCCAAGCGAATTCCACGGTCAACTCTCCTCCGCGCACTCCGAGTCCGTCACATCGGCGAGCCATTCAGGGACAGACCTGAACTTTTCCAACACTATATGAACACGATTGGGTGGTTCCCGGTGGATCCTCATGCATCTTCTCGACATAGCCCTTTCCGTCCGGCCTTCACTAGCCATGCGAGAATGTTGGGGCCCTCGATGAGGCACTGAAGTGTGTCTCGCAGAGGCATCCTTTGATGTCCAAGGTTTTGGTTCTCCCAGGGCAGGTCCCATGGTTTTGTGGAGCGACGTGCCCTTGACAGGCACCTTCAATCATGCGGCGCGTGCTCTGAACCCTGTACTTGGTCGATTGCATGCCTCGACGGCGGTTGAAATGGGCATCAACACCTCAGACGGGTCGGGGCACCCTAGTCTACCGGGTCTAGAACCACCATATGTAGGGGAGTTAGGACTCAAAGTCGGTGCGACGATCCTCCGTGTTTCGGGAGTGGTTTTCTGCGTCGTGGTTTTGGATAATGGACCCTGTGACCCTGGCGACATGGAGTAAGCCTAGCAATATCAGGACTGTTTATCAATATCGGGACTCTATATACGGGGCAACACCGCGTCTCCATGCGGTGTGCGGGAGCTGCGGCACGGCGACGCGCCCGATCCATCGCCAATCCCACTAGTGCATTTCTAGGGCCCTTGCTGTGGGAGATTGAGGAGCTACGGTATATATCCTCGTGGGACTGCGAGGGAAAACAGTAGCCCACTCTCTCAGGATGGGCCTCCTCAAGCTCGTCGTCCTCACCACACTCCTTACGCTCGTCTCCACGTCGCCTACTTCTATAGAGCGGCGAGACACATTCGTTACAAACATCTCAGAGTGCCCGTTACTTGCCACACGCGCTGCGGCCGAGAAGAATGTGCACAACTTGCGCCCGGACGAAATCGAGGTCTGCATGGCCATCGGTGACTCCATTACGGCCGCCGCTTTAGCAAAGGGTAGTTTTAGCTGTGTTTTGTGCATTCGTACGCCATTTCTTACGGTGAATGTCGTAGGCATCATACCAGTCGACCCCATTGGAACTCTGGACGAGGCGCGTGGTGTGTCGTATCCCATCGGCAGCGACCCCGGGGCCCTTACTCTGCCCAATGTGAGGCCAAACAGCCCCATGAATCTGAGAGTGTCACTGATGACCTATCTAGATCATCAAACGTTACAACACCGGCGTGCAAGGAGCTAGCATAGGCCGCCACCCCGTAGAAGGCTGTGTTGGTATACATCGTCTCATTGGCACCGATTGATCGCTGACACTGTACCCAGGCCTCTTGTGCGCACGTAAGACTTCCATGATTCGATCGAGAAGCTATTGAAGCGACGGGTGCCTCCCTCAGCTTTGAATCCCACGCTCGACAAGTTGAATGCAGCGTTGAGCGGGTCGACCGTTGACAATTTAGAGCACGCAGTCCGAGGCGCGTTTCCATGCTGATAGAGCCAGTGACATACTGCTGAGATCTCGCAGACTATCTTGTACCGCAGGTGCTGAGGATGAACATCCCGGCGTCTAAATTCAAGTACCTCAATCTTCAGATTGGGTCCAACGACATCTGCCAGCGGTGCCTTGGAGGTATGTAAGCCGTTCACGTGACTCGCCGCGGCAGTTATCGCGTATTTATGATCTATACTAACACGACTCGTTCAACAGCGAACGCTGACATCACGGCGGATGTGTTCGCAGAGAAGATCAAGGCTACTCTGGAGATGGTGCGCTTGAACATTCGTAAGCTCCGTCGTCTTCTTCGACCGCGCGGCAGCGGCTCAGATGGCCTTACGACAGCAAATACGATCGTCAACGTTCTTGGCGTCATTCGCGTCTCAGAGATCTACGACGTGAGTGCAAACACGCGATGTTGACGAAGTGGCTGAGCCCTGCACACCTTCGCAGTTGACCTTGAACCAAACGTACTGGTGCGTGCCAGCCCCAGCTCTTACTGTCCCGCGGTCCACCGAAACTGAGATCTCTAGCCCCGAGTCGAGGATCCTACCGCTTCCGCACGTTAATTTTGAATGTCCAGTTCGTGATTGGGCGCGTCAGACATACGGTCATGAGGTTCTGACGCAACGATCCAGTGCGCGCTACTGCCGGGCGCGGCTGGTGACGCCACACGCGCCGAGATGGATAGTCTACGCGACCAATTTGGCGAGTAGAACCCGGAATTCCGCCTTACGCACGCCCTGCTGAATCGAAGTCTGCATACTAGACGCCCGTCTGCTTCGCATTGTGCAAGACTACCAGGTAGCTCACTACCCAGACTTGTACGCCGCGTGACCCCCTGGCATTTGCACACCCCGGTAGCTGATGGATCGGGACGGCAGCGCGGTGACCTGGCAGCCGCTCAACCTATCGCTGGCATCCTTCCCAATTGAAGGTACGCCCTACCAGAACCTGCGCGAGTGACTCTGAATAACCGGGTGCCAATAGCTGTCAGCAACGTCGACTGCTTCCACCCCAGCGAGGCGCTGCACGCGCGCGTCGCTGCGCAGCTGTGGAACAAGCTGCCCCTCGACGCGGCCGGAAGGGCGACCGCAATCACGTATCCCGCTGTGCCGCAGATACGTTGCGCGCAGGTGGAGGATCGCATCCTGACCTCCGCGGCTATCGGGCTGTAACATCGAGCACCATGTCTAGAGTTCCATCGCGTCCAGATGTATGAATCGGCATGGCCAATGTCAGCCGACCAGTCGAGCCTCTGCGAGAACCAGTTCGGGAAGAAGTGTTCGGGAAGAAAGGCCATGAACTTCTCGATAACGCGCAACAGCTGACCAGTTGTAAGCTGCATCACCAATTGTGCGGAAGCAGCGGCAGCATGACCCAGTGCGTGAACGCGCGCACAGACCAGGTGGTAAGATCACTAGTAGGACTGCGCCGAGACCTGCGGCTTTGAGCCACAAGCCTCTGGGCGGTGCCGCACATCCGATAGACCCCACGGGCTGCTCGCGCCAGTGGTCGTGGATCCGGCCTAGCAGCAGCACAGCGCGATGAGGTAGTGGGCCGGAGCAAAGTGTGTGATGCGGAGTTTGAGTCGCATCAATACCGAACCTCACTTGCTTCACGAACTTAGCTTATGTATATAATTGTATACTCGCCGAGCACCGCAACGGCCCACTTGCAGCATCAGGTCTTGGGATACTGAGAGGGAGAGAGAAATCTATTCGTGCACGTAGGGAGTGTTGGTCGTGGTACGAGTCGTACACGTGCGCAGTCACAAGAGGGCCCACTAGTCGGGCAAATAGAACGTGAAGGGTAGGTAATAACAATAGGACCCATTCGGGCAAATAGAAGGTGAAAGTAGTAGTCTGCAGTGCTCACACGGCCGCGCGACGGCGCACAAGGATGCGCAAGAGCATCCCTACAACCGCGCTTATGCACGGTGTTGCAGGCTGGGTGGGCGTGGATGTAAAGGATGGAGGGTGCTCGGGAACCATAGGACGCGGAAGAGGTGGGAGGCGAGGAGCGGAAGAGAGTGCAGGCGGGAAAAGAACGCAGTTGGCGCACTCACTGACGGCGCTGCGTCTCAAGCGCGTCGTATATGCTATTGACCTGTGCGGATATCGTGGTTACGACGCTCTTGATGAAGGTGATGTCGCCCTCATCAGTGTACCCTTCGTCGGTAGCGCAGTCCTTACGGAAAACGTCGGGATGCAAGATGGTGCGGGCGACCTTGAGGTCAGCCTCTGTGAGGAACTGTTCGCATTGCGCGAAGAATGAGGACACCGTGCTTTCGTTCACGATGTGAAGCGAGTATTCCGGCCTGTCTCGTTGGTCAGCGCGGTTCTAGAAAGAGAGAGCGAGACGGCATACCGATAAAGGACGGGGCACGGTATGTCCCGCACATGTATATCCTCGGTCGACTTGCGAATCTCCTTGAAGTGGGCAAGTCGATCCTGCCAGACCTTGTACGCCGCCTGCGGAGTGAGCGCTTCGGGGTGAAGCCGCCGCTCAAGGAAAGCCGCTGCCGACCGCCGGCGCTCTTCCTCGAGCCGCTTACGCTTTTCCTCCCCGAGCCGCTTGCGCTCCTCCTCCTCCAAGCGCTCCGCCTCGCGGCGACGCATCTCCTCGAGTTCCCGGATATGCGCCTCCTCTTGCAAGCGCATCTCCTCCAGGCGGCGCCGCAGCTGCTCGACCTCGCGTTTCCGGGCCTCGTCGAGCTCCCGCTGCCGCGCCTCCTCCTCCTCACGGCGCCGGAACTCCTCGCGAGCCAGGCGCTCCTCTTCGTCCATCTGCTTGAGCCGAGCCTTCATCTGCGCGACCATGCGCGCGTGTTCCGCGGCCACGCGCGCGTGCTCCGCGGCCACGCGCGCGCGCTCCTCGGCCTCGTGGCGCTGCTTCGCGGCGTCCTCGAGTAGCAGCTGGAGGAGAATCTGCTCAATCAGCGCGCGGCGCGCGGCCACGTACGCCGCGCGCTGGGCCCGGCGCAGCGCACGCGCCGCCTCCGTCTTGACGAGCACGGCCCGCGTCTCGCGCACGCGCTTGGGCGGGTGCGGCTCGACGAGGCGCACCTTCGGCCGCTTGCCGTGTGCGTTGCGCGGCGCGCTGCGGCTCGAGAGCACCGACGGCGCGTCGATGCTCATCGCAGACCGCGCGCGGGACACGACGGAGCCCTGGGGCGAGCGCCAGCCGCCGAAGGAGACCGGCAGCCGCGGCGCGCGGCCGGCCACCGCGCGCTTGCGCGTCGCCGTGGGGAAGCCGCGTGTCGGGATCGTGCACTCGTGAGTCCCCGCGAGCTTCAGTTTGTCCCATTCATCGCGCTCCATGAGCTTCTTGAATCTGCGCGCGGGTCAGCAATGATAACAGACAATAACGCAGCGCAGACGTGCCCATCCAGCCGCACCAAGCGCGGCCACATGCCCTCGTCGACGACTCCTGAGCCGAGCTTCGCCGGGGGGACCACCGTTGCAGTCCATTGCCCCGGGACCGACATGTCGACGGCAATACGGGCGCGATTCTGCGCCGTATTGTCCGGGGCCGTCAGCTCTTCGCGCTTGATCAAGTTAGCGAAGCGAAGGTTCTTGAAGAACATTGCTCGACGAGGGGAGGTTTCTTCCTGGGGAACATACGCTGCAACGCAGTATGTTTTATAAGCCTGCACCGGGCGTTGTACTTTGCTCGGTGTCGTTGTGATCCCAACCGGACCCGAGAGTACAAGTAATACAACCTGGTCGCGAAGCTGCGAGCGGCTGTTGGGACGACGAAGCTTCCAACGTTGTTCCTGCCGGCGACGAAGACGCCGGGTCGGTGATGCGCAGCTGGACCGTGTGCGTTGTACGGCTCGAGAACAACGGAGTCCAGGTTGTCGGGGGCGATGGTATCAGCTAGATGGTCTTCCAGCCCGGCCAAGCACAGGTCAAGCGCTGTAGCGTCTTCTCCGAATCGAGTTACAGGGACAGAAGTTGAACGTGAATGTTGAACAACTGCGTCGTCGTACAAGGCGTATGCGTATGCCGAGAACAACCCGTAAAGCAGAATGTGGGTCAGAAAAATCACAGAATAGCGTTGGATCGACGAGATGTCGCCTTGTCGTTACAGCTGTGCGCATATGGGTTGAACGTGCACCTCCGTCCGTGACCGGCCGGTGCAATCCCAGACTGAGCGTTCAAGGTTCAGGCTGGCGCTGAGCCAGCTCGACTGGGCCGGGTATCTGGATAGAACAGTTCGTTACCCAGAGCTTCTGGAATCGATTTTGAGATCGCGGACGAGCACATCGGGTCTGTGGCAGGGCAGGCGAAGATATGGCCAGAGTACATGTGGAAGGCAAAGCTTGCCAGCAGCGCCCGACGCAGCCGGACGTCATTCCACTCGGCTGCAACGGCGCACGGGAGCCTATGTGTGTCGCTCGTTGGCGCGTGGCAGTCAGTGGTCGACATCAACGTCACTGCCAGAGCCAGACGGCGAACTCCGCTGCTGCAATCCACAGTGCACGGCAGTCACACGCCTAACGTGCCTGTAGGACAGAAAAAACCATGCACATTTATACGAGCGTCGACAGCATATGCAAGTGTATACAAAGCGTGGTGCAGAGCGAGGTGCAGATGTACAGTACATGCGACAAGCAAGATCGATGTCTATTTCACGAAACGCTGGACTCGCGCAGTGTCTTCGAGAAGTCGAAGAGCAGGAGCGGACTCGCGGGCTCGTCGGAGCCGTCACTGTCCTGGGCCTCAGACGGAGGCGTGGGCGGCGACGCCTTGGGCGAGTCGTTGGACGAGCCGAAGGACAGGTCAGGGACGTCCTCGGCGTCCGGCGCGTCGTCCCACTGCCGGTGGTCGGGCGGCGAATGCCTGGCGCGCCGGTATTCCTCATCGTCCGTGTCGACGTCGTCGTACTCGGAGATGTCTTTCCCGAAGGCAAGCTTGAAGGTGCGCTTGAAGTTGCAGAAGCGCGTCTCCTCGTCAACCTCCACGGGTGGATCTGCCATTCTCCACGTCGAGATCGGCGAAGGGGGGCAGGCAGAGTCAGTACTCCCGCTGAGCAGCGCGCGGGCCAGGGCCAGGACGTCGGCTGAAGAGTAGACGAGCCGTGCGTCGCCGCGCTGCGCTTCCGGGAGAGCCGCTTGAAGAGCGCTCGGGAGGTCGATAGAAAGTGCGTGACCGAGAGCAGAGACCTCGGAGGACGTGAAGCCAATCGCAGCCGAGAATGCCGGGTCGTCGGTGAGGTCGGACCAATAGTCAGGCACATGTGTCAGCTTTGCCACGCCTGGCGCGTCCTCGCCTACAAGAAATGCGTAGCGGACCCTGTTATATTGGACGAGGGACTGCAACGCGTGGAAGATAGCCAGGCTGATCGCACTGTGCAATAGCGGATCAACGAAAGAAATAAACGGCGCCGTGTAGTTGTCGATGAGAAAACACAGCTCATATTCTTGGTCTTCAGACCAGGCCTAGGAGTGAGTGTGTTGTCAGTTTGTGCCACCATACTCGAAGAACGACGCACCAGGACTTCGTTAAATGTTGCAGAAAAACCAGGACGCGCTGTGGCTGCCGCAGGCGCCTGGAGAATATGCCGGTACCGGTCGTAGAACTTGGCCGCGGCGGCGTCCAGGAGGTCGAGGCACTTGGCGTGGGGCTCCAACAGTCCGGGGGGTAGGACTTCGTCTGTGCCGTTTGAATAGGGGGAGATGTCCGCGAGATCCAGGTGAAATACGAGTAGCTGCCCGCGGTAACGGAAGGCGGACTCGCTCATGATGGATTGGTCGAAGATGAACGGGAAGTGCCCGCACGTCGTGCAAGGGTCAAAGAAAGCGTCGAGCATAGAGAGCAGCGTCGATCTCCCGAAGCCTCGCGGTCGCCGCATGACGCTGACTTGAGACGATGGGAAGCTGTCGAGCAGGGATTGGACCGTGCCCGACTTGTCTACCCATACAGAGCCCGGCGTGGTGCAGATGGACGCGAACGACGGCGCGTCGGCGGAGGGTAAGACGGGCTACTGGTATTTAGCTTCGGCGGATTCAATGGATTCAGCACACACCTGGTGGTTGTCCGTTCTTCTGAAGACCGTGGCGCCGTCGCTGGTGAACGATCGGAACCTCTTCAATCGGGCCAGTCGGAGGAATTCTAGCGCAGGTGAGTCAATTGCGCGTCGGGCCAAAGGTGTCGGACGCACCGTTGGGACCAGTTTCTTCAGTCGCGATTACCAGGGTGACCTGGCTACCTCGCGCGAGGGACTCGAGGGGTGTATGAGGCGGGAGAGCATCCGCACAATGCGAGGCGGTTGTGTCGAACGGCGCAGTCTCCGGCCAGACGTGGCCCACGACAACGACGCCGCAGCCGCACTCCAGTTCGTGATATTCCGCGACATATTCGAGCAGGTCTTCTATGGTTGGTTGCTCGAGCCTGACACAGCCCGTACGCGCCAGGTCAAAGACAAAGTGAGGCTCGTGCCCGGTAACGGCGCAGCGGATATCCGGAAGCATGGTCAAGGAGCAAGCCAAGCCGTGTGGCAGATATTCAATCGCCGACCCAACCGTGAACTCAACCAACCACAATTTCACACTCCGTCGTCGAGTCCGCTTGAACCACTGCTCCCACCATCCTTCACCATGGCCCCGCTCGTCAAGAGACCAAGGCCCAGTAAGACTCAACAGTCGAAAATGACACCACTCGACGGAAGGGTATTTCGAGTCGCAGCCGACCCTTCCAAGAAACCAGCCACAGTAAGGCACTGTGGCGGACACGATGATATCGTTGATTGACGAGGGGATTGCAGAAGGATATAGAAGCGAACTGCTACAAGACACTGGTCACCTCCGGGGCGCTCTTTGCCGACAATACCGAGATGCTTGGACGCGTAGACAAGGGCGCTCTTCTGAAAGCTCACACTCGACTGTATCTCGGATTCGCTTCACCAAGCAACCACAGCGTGACGCATATTGCGACGTCGCTCATGGTATACCATGATACTCAGACGAAGCATCTATATGATTGGTACAAGGTCTTTCGGATGTCGGAGATCGCTGAACCACTCGGCGGCTCGCCTGGCACACACGCATGTCTGGACATCGATTTCTCCCGTACCGAACGCGATAACGTGGAGACAGCTCAGCTGTTAGAGGAAAGAGTTTCCGTCACAGTGTCCGCCGCCATTCAGGACTTTGCACGTGTCTACAAGAAGACGTTCTCCTTGCCCACGGATAATCCGCGTTCGGGGCTCCCAACGGATCTGAAATCTTTTCTCGTGAGTCCCGCACGGCCCCTCGCGTATCAAATTCTGAATCTTTTGCCAAGCCTTGGCTGCAGAGAATTCCGAACATGAAGTTATTCGTCACTGTCCGGAACATGGATCGATTATTCGGTCGGTTCCTTAACGCAGCGATGTGGGAAGAATACTACAAGGAAGGCGGCTCTACGCTCGACGACAGACTGGCTACCATTCGCAAACTCGTGCTCGAACCTCTCTGGAAACAGTTTGACAGCGGCGTTGTTAGGAAGCTGTTGCTCGCGGGGCCCTTTCTGCTGCAGCCGTTGATCCATCCGCCCAAGCCCGCCAAGTTTCCGTCGCTGCCTGCATTCTGTGATCTGTCCTCGCACGACACTCTGCACGGATTTACTCCGCCTCAGATTCAGTCTCTGTACAAGATCAACGGAGACAAGGTCCCTCGCGTGGCTTTCGACAAGATCTTGACCTTGTGCAACAGCGTCATCCGGCCCTTCATCGATTCTGCGATCTACACCCCGGAGTCTGTCGATGCTATCTTTGGGGATTTCGATGATCGTTTCAACCAGTTTACCCAGTTCAAGAGCCTATCTCTGCTTGCCGTTCAGAAGCGTCTCTGCAACAAGTTCGTCACGATACACAGAGATCGTGTGCTGGGCACGCTGTATCCGGTGCTACGGAGGGACGACTCGTTTCTCGCCATTGCGGAGGGCTTGTTGCAGAATGAAAGGCTGACGCAGGGACATGGCCCCGTCTTCTCGCTCGCCCAGCTCATTTCTGCTACCACTCCAGACCAGAAGGCGTCGCGGCTCTTCCTGACGGGCTTGTTGACCAAGGTCCAGCACAAAGACGAGGCCAAGCCGGATTACTACGAGATCGCAGGTGGATGCGCTCGGGTCCTACTGGCGGATGCAGTGTCGGAGGCCAGGGTGCGTGCGCCCACAACCTTCTGACGTCGCTTACTGATATTTTACCCAGAAAACCCTTGCTGAAAGACGGCTGGATGTTGACGACCTCTTCGCCAAGTTCTTGACGGAAGATAAAATCGCGAAGCTCATCCTGGAGCATTATCGCAACGTCCCGCTCGATAAGCTGCCCAAGGACGAACCCGGATTCCAAGCCGAGCTCGCGGAGATCCTGCGTGCTGCCCTCGAGAAGTGTCTGGACAAGGCGGGCTTCGCAAGTGACGTGCAGGTGGAGGTCTGGCTGAAGGATAATCGGCGCGAGAGGCACGGCGCACGCAACCTTCGCTTCGACATCGCGATCCGCTTGCGGGGCCGTAAACCCAACTCGGCGGACAAGCTCTACATCTTCGAGCTCAAGTACTTCAACCTCGGAGACACGAAGAAGGCCACGTACGCCCACCTCGACGAGCTCAACAAGCACCTGAACGCCCGCGACCAGTTGGTCCTCGACAGCCGGACCGCCGTCGACAGCTCCGCGCGCTTCGCGAAGGAGCTGCGCTCGATCCTGCCGAAGACCCTCGAGGAGTTCAGCAAGAAGGAGGCCACCAGGATGACGAGCCCGGACGTCGCGCCCCCAAAGGAGGTCCCTGTGCACTGGCACACTCCCGCCGGCCCTCCGCCCTGCGAGCTGCGCTTCCCCTTCTCGCCCGAGCACATCCAATGCGACTACAAGGAGTACCCGCCCAAGCCTCACCCCAGCGCGCCTGAGCCCGCCCCGATCCCTAGGGTCAAGACGGCCGTCGACGTCGTGCGCGGCGCGGGGGACCAGGCCGGGCTCTACGGCGCCGCGGCCATGCTGGGCGTCGCGGACCAGCTCGGCCACGGGCAGGGCTTCGCGGACGCGCGTTTCACCGACCTCGGCGCGGGCAAGACCGTCATCATGTGCTTCTCGATCGTCAACATCGGCGGCCAGCTCGTGTACGTGAAGTTCCACAGCCAGCAGCTGCTGGAGCGGCGGCTCGCGATTGTCGGCACGTACCCCTGGTCGCGGGACCCCACCCAGGCGGAGACGAAGGCGATGCTTGACGCAAAACGGGACCACGATGCAAAGACCCGGAGCTGATCATCGCACACATAGGTACTTGCTCTCATCTTGGACTTTCCCCATGTCTCATCGGACTCGTGTAACGCATCGACGTGCGACTGGATTTGCACCGCATATGTACATTACGCATCGCTATTCTTATGGACTCGGAATGAACATGCAGCCCGTCGGACGCGTGCCTCTCGCATTATGATTCCGTGACCCAGCGCGTTTTGGTTTTGAATCGTGTCAACTTCACCTTCGAGCTGGCCTACCAGGCGCTTGTTGGCGGTCTAGTGCTTCAGCGATACCTCGGCGAGCCATTCCCGATAGGCCGGGGACTTGCGAACTGCATCGCAGTCCTCTGTCCCCAGCATATACCGACAGTATGCCCTGTGCGCATTGGGCCCCGCGTAGCACTGCGGGTCGTTGCCTGCGGTCAATTTCACGGCGCACAGCATCTGGACCAGCGTCGAGGCGTGGAGATCGGCAATCGAGCGTCCGGACGGAAGCGCCGGGCTTCCAGCGGCGCGCAACGCGCGGTTGTAGGCGGTGAACCAGTCACGGCGCTCTGCGAAGTGGTGGGTCATGTCCTTCGTCCACTCGAAGGCCATTCCGGCGAACGATTCTTCCGGTACACACGCTGCGTTCTCCCAGTCGAACACACCGACGATTTCTCCTGCCTAAAGAAGATGAGCCTCAGGCTGGAGAGTGGACGCGGAATCAGGGTACTGACCGCATTGACGAGCGTATTCTCGGTATGCAAGTCCTGATGTGCGAGCGCGAACGACCGCTGGGGGTGAGGGCTGGCCAGCGCAGCGGCCGAAAGCACGAGCCGCATAAGCCAGACGCCAAAGACGCGGCCTTCGTGATCCTGAGCGTGCTCGGATCCCAGGGCGTCCCGCAGAAGATAATCGGCATATGCGGCATAGAACTCTCCTGTTGTCGCACATGGACCTATGCCAGTCTCTGCATCGGGGCCAATCACGTAGCCGTCAGGAGCGTCATCGTCAGCATAAAACGACCCGGTGCGATCCAGGGTGATGTTTCTGAGCTGAAGATGAACGTTTGCGAGAGAAGCAGCATAAGCCTCGAGGAGCGGCTGTTTTTCTGGCGAAACAGGCTCATTCGAATACATCATCGCGAGCCCGAGCTCCGCGGGATTGTGCCCGACGATGGCCGAGAAGAACGCGTAGGGCCATCCGATGGGATTATCGGCAGCTGCAGAATATCCGAAGACGGCGGGAACGGGGATCGACGAGCGCTGCTTCACGACTTTCAGAGTAGCCACCTCGCACCGCACTCGCCTTTCCACGAGTCCTGGCGCCAGATCGGGGTCGTGATGGGCGGTCCAGATTTTTGCGACCCAGCACACGCCGTCCGCGAAGACAAGCTCTGATGATCGTCAGGATGCAGCGAAGGATGAGCGAGCAACGTACCAACGACGATAGAGTATCTGCCGTTGGCGTACTTCTGACGATTTGCCGTACACGGGACGGGCGGAGAACGGAGGGCAGCAGCCGTGCTCTCGATGATTTCGAGCGGAATGCGCGGCCAAACCTTATCGGCACCTGACCAGTGCCCAATGAGCTCGTCTACGGTCTTCCAAGAGTCACTTGGGAGCATGGCCGTGTTTGCGTCGGTTGAAATTGTTGCCTGGAGGAGCACAGAAGGCAAGTTTGAAGATCGGATGGGACTTTCGGTCCCCGACTGCTTCTCGCGATCGGGCGCTTTCTGCGATCTTCGTTCAGTTTGCCGGAATCACACCGCTGCCCCTGCGAATGGTACTTCAGTCGAGGCTTAATCCTTGCGTCGCCGCAGGCGAAGGATAGCTTAGCTTCGACGTAATCATCTTGCGAGGCAATCATCTTGCAAGGCAATTGCCTGTGACGATGTGAGTTCAAGAAGATGGGGATGGTGCATAGTGCGCACGTCGGCAGACTGAGCATCGGCACCGGGCCCGGAACGCGCTCCAGCGGTGGACACCCGACGATCCGGGAAGGCGGACGCGTGTAGTCTCGATAACCGGCGACGCGACCCCTGCACGCACGGAAGAGAAGAGCGCCGCTGCAGGATGGGATCGGAAGAAAGGTGTGTCAACGCTGCCAATGCGATTAAGAGAGAGGGAGTGCAGTCGTGAGAGCGGAGTCGGCAAGTGCGTGTCCCGCGCTGTTGTCCGGGCACAGATACCGTGCCAGTACGAGCAAAATCTACACACGCACGCGTTAGCCGCTGGCATCCTGCGGCAACGCGCCGATTGAACAACGCACCACCGACACCCGCTTCCTTCCGGCAGAGCGAACGCACGAAGACGTCAATGGCGCGCGACCGGGCACGCAGGTGCGCGGCGAAAACGAAGCCCCATGCGCGACGTGCCAGCAACGCGCGCAGAGGCCACTTGCAGGCGCGTCTTCGTTTCGCCGGACAGGACGGCGTCGGGGCGCGGCACGCGCGACGACGGGCGGCGCAGCTGGTGTGTTTCGACGACGTCTCCAGGACAGACGCGCGCGCATTCCCGCGGCGCCCAGCCTGCAGTGGAAGCGCCGGGACGAGACGAGACGTCAGCAGCGCACGTCCCACGCCGACAACTGAGGATGGGTATTTGCGCGCGCAAGCCCCGACAGCGCTCCGATCGTCGCCGCCCGCGCGGGGACGAGCTGCTCCAGGACTGCACCTCGATTGCTACTCCAGTCGAGGATGCCCCTTAGGTCGTCACAAGGAGGTGCAGGCGAAGGATAGCGAGGCAACCGTCTTGCGAGGCAATTGTCTATGACGATGCGAGCTCGCTCGATTGGGATGGGGCATAGTGAGCACGTTGACAGACTGCGCTCCGACACCAGGCCAGGAATGCGTTCCAGCGGTGTACACCCGACGCGCCTCGTCGCATACAGCACGGTATCCGGGAACGCGAACACTTACAGTGTCGATGGCCGGCGACGCAATCCTCGCACGTACAGAAGAGAAGAGCGCCGGAATTGGAAGGACAGTGTGTTCACGCCGCCAGGGAGACAGACAGCCGCGACGGCGATGCGAATGGACTCGGCGCGGTGTTGTGAGGGTATAGTTGCAGGACAATCAAAACCTGCGCACGCACGCATCAGCCGACGCGCCGCACCACCCACACCCGCTTCCTTCTGGCAGAATGAACGCACGAAGACGGCAATGGCACGCAACCGGGCACACAGTTGCGCGGCGAAGAGACGAAGCCCCATCCGCAGCGTGCCGGCCATGCGCGCAGCGGCCACTGGCAGGCGCGTCTTCCTTTCGCCAGACAGAGGCCGTGCGCGAGCGGGGGCACGCAGGCAGCGCGTTGTACTTCCGGACGCGCAGTGGCAGGCCCAGGTGCGGGCGCCGTAGCTGGTGGCAAGGACGGACGAGGCGGGCGCGCCGGACGCCGGGAAGGTCCCATCCCAGGGCGCCCAGCCTGCATCGCGAGGACTCGAGCAAAGCGCGTGGAAGCGCCGGGACGAGACGTCGGCAGCGCGTCCCACTGACATCGCCGAGCGGACGTCTGCACGCGCATCCGTCTGCGCGAAAGCCAGACATCGCGCGCCAGCGCTCCGACCGCGGGGCGGAGATGGGCTGGTGCGCGAGCGGGGCGTGGCGCCGCCAGATGCGCTGAATGCGTACGCGGACAGGCGAGAACAGCTCTTGTCGCAGCTATACCTGGCCGAGGACAACGTTGCCTCGCGTCAGATATGGCCGTGCACGATTGGAATGGGAATGCCATTTACTCGGCACACTGCGCGCCTGCAGCGTCGGCCAGGAATGACTGCCAGATGACTGCCAACGCAGGTACTTTTCAATGGCAAGCTCCTTCCCAGCAGACCCCGCGAGAGCTTGTCATCGTCACTCTCGCGGGGTCTCCTGGGAAGGAGCTTGTGTCAGTGGACGTGCACGTGTAACATGCAGTACTGGGGCAGATGCCACGATAAAGCACGTCCTACATTTCGAACGGTGTCAGGGCAAATACAAGGCAAAAAAAGGAAACGTCGACGTACGCGCGCGAGATTTGGCGCTTCCAATGCCGAGGAAGGGGGTAGGGTGACGCTCAGCTGGTCGGGCGCATAATTCCAGCAGCGCAATATCCGGGCAGCGCGGCGTCGAGGACGCGTCTGGAACGACATGATCTCCACCGCTTCAGATGATACACATGCTAGAGGTGTAATCCAGCGGCGGGCAAGCGGAGGGTCTACGTTGCAGTATGAACCCAGTGCTTTATGAATGTGCCCCGAAGGCGCTGAGCACGCGAACAAATGTGCAGATCGTGCATGCGCGGCTGGGACGTCGATGCAGCTGCGAAGGGCACAGTCCCGACCCCCCGAGGATGAGTGACAGTAAGTGGCTGCAGCAACACGCGCATCGAGCCGAAGCCATGTCCGACCGCAAATCGACAAAAACGCGCTGGAGTATGAGCATGTGTCATGCGCTATTTTTCCAAGAACGCGAGCACGGATACAAATACAAGCAACACCTGCAGCGCACAGCGTCAGCCACCCATATACCATGGCACTAAACCAGAACGCACCATCCACGAGCTACTCAAGCCCCTCAATCCACTCGCGAACCTCCGCAAGCCCATCACCCTCCTTCTCGCGGAGCGAGCACGCCAGCACAGCGATCTCCCCGCCCTCCCACTCGGCCAGTCGGAACGGCGCGCCGCGCGCGCCGACGGTGTCGAGCGCGCCCTTCGTCTCCTCGGTGTCGTCGGAGTCGACGTCGACGCGCGCCTGGCGGCGGCGGTCAAGCTCGCGCTCGAGCACGGCGCGCACGCGCGAGGCGCCCTGCGGCGCGAGGTCGCGCTTGGCTGCGACGAGCGCGAGCGGCGGGGGCGAGGCGCCGGGGAGCGCGAGCAGCGCCGCGAGGACTTCGTGTAGGTGTCTGCCGGTTCCGTTTCCTAGTCAGCGACACGGTGCGGGGGAAGGCAGAGACGCACTCTGCGACGGCAGGCCCGGCGCGCGCGACGGTGGCGGCGTCGACGACGAAGAGCACGCCGCGCGCGGCGGGCAGGTGGTCCGCGAGGCCTTGGGCGCGCAGGCGCGCGTGCCCCGGGATGTCGACCAGGCGCGTCTTGTTGGGCAGGACGGCGAGGTTCGGCTGCATGGAGGTGTGAGTCGGGACGGTGCGCCCGTGCGCGAGCGCCGCGAGGAGCGCGGTCTTGCCCGCGTCGCTGGGCCCGACGAGCAGCACGTCCGTGCCGCGCTTCTTGCTCGAGCGGCGCGCGAGTAAGACAGCTTCGGCACCCGTTAGTAGAATGGCGTGGATTGAACGGGGAGGCCGCACCGAGCAGGGCGAGCACGACGGCCGCGACGAGCGAGCCGAGCACGAACGTCGTCGTGCTGTCCGTCACGCCGGGGAGGATGGCCTCGGGCGCGGGCGGCGCGGCGGGTGTCTGCGTCTCGATGAACTGCGCGAGGTGCTCGACCTGCGCCGGCAGCGCGGCTGCGTCTTCCGGCGTCAGCACCAGCGGGTCGCGCTCGCGTTCGACTTGGGCGGGGTCTCCGCTGTCGGCGATGAGGCTCTCTACTTCCCGGTCGACGCCCATGACGTGGAGCCAGCGTGGAGCACAAAGTTGCAAAGTCTTGAAAGTGACGGGCAAAGCCGGATGACGTTCAATGTTCCTTGTCGCGAATCCCAATGATCAGAAAAGTACATCTTCTAGTACAGTACAGTGTACACTTTGGTACAGAGAGTAAGACACTACGAATGAAGCAGCTTCGCGTCGATGGCCTCTTTGGTCAAGCTCTCCGGTCCGTCGCGTATCTCTATAACCTGGCTCTTTCGTCAGACGCATGTTGTTTCTCCAAGTAAATGTAAATACCTTGGATACATCCGCCTGTGCAGTTCATGAGAAAGTTGTATTAACTGGGAAGGCAAGACGGGCTTACCGTCTGCTGGAAATCGATAAATGCGCTCGCATGGAGCGTGAGCAGGCTCGTCTCGCTGCCGGACGGGGCCCAATTGACGAGCACGAGCGGGAAGCTGACCCTTCCGTCCTTGTGCTTGAGCTCGTACGACAGCACGACGTACCGCGGCGATGTCTCCGGCAGCTCTGCCCGTCTATCAGCCACATCCTAACCACCTCACCTTCCCTCGCCCGACGCTGGACGCACCCTCTGCCAGGTCCTCCAGGCTGATAGAGTCAAACTGCTCGACCTCCTCCATGATCAGCTTCTGCTTGTTGACCTTCACTATAGCCGCGTCTTAGAGGAGGGCAAGCGAGGGCACGCAGGACGCACCGACGATGGCCGCGCTCCCCGCGCTGCGCCGGGCGAAGCGGAACTTGCGCAAAGCGTCCTTGAGCTCCTGCGGGATGTCTACGGTGTGCGACTGCACCTGTAAGCCACGCGGATGCGCCCGATGCGCACACTGACCATGATGTGGCTGGAAGCAACTTGAGCTCGAGGGGACCGGTGGCGGTGCGCTCGTCCGGTCCGGCGCTTCTCTTCCGACCTGGCTCGCAGGTCTGTCTCGACTCTCGGCCGCATCGCACTGGCACCCGCTTGCTCTTCCTGCTACACTGGCGCTGGCGTAGGGGCCCTTGGCTGCAGTGATTCTGCGACTTTGTCAATTTCGAACTTCGAAGCCGTTGAAACGATGCGAACGATGGCTCGAACCTCTCGCGCCAGTACCTGTGGCCTTCACAAACTTCTGACTTGAAACCGTGAGCTCTTGGGTCCACAGGCTGTTTGCTCTATCATACTCCTCCAGCACAGTCATGCTCTACATGGTCTACATCTCTTTCGCCGGATTCTGCGTCCGAGTCCCGCCTCGAGCGATGCCCAGCGCTCAATGCTGGCCCTGAGAGACACGCCGAGCGAACAATATCCGGGATGACTATCGGCCATAGGACACTACTCCTATCTCTCCTGGACCGGGTGCGGTGACCTCCGGCGCGCGATACAAGGCCAAGACCTCTTCTCCAAGCGCAAGTTGCCCGCGTACTTGCGGAAGTCGCACAACCGGCACCGAGACCCCCACCGCGTGGCCTTACAGTGCGGTACGGTCTCAGCCCCGCAGGAACGACGAATGTGTTCACAATATATGGGCGCGGGATGCATACGGACCGCAAGCCTGGACGGGTGTTGTTTCCCCTCGATCGGTGGCGAGGACACGCGTCGAGCCTGAATGCCGCGAGGATGCCCCTGATGATTCGATATGCATGTGCCAAGTCATCGTGTTGCGGAATCTCTCTCGGGTTCGATGTTTGGTGAGAAGGATTCAGACCATCAGCTGCGACATGTACACGACGGCGTGCGCTTCGCAACTCGCCACCGGCGGCAGTCCTTCCCTGGATGTCGCACGTCGCGCTTTGCGTGATGTCCTAGCAAATGGCGCTCTCCGCTCGGACGATGAAGTAAGCCCAGGGCCGAAGTAACGCTGAGGTGCTTCTGAATACTTGGGCAGACCGTCACACACCCGAGGGCGACGAGAAGGGATCGACCGTGAAGAACTTCACGGTTCTCACCCATCCAAGCAGTACATTTATCTGCATAGACGCTGAAGTGAATGGTATCTAGCGCTCCTTTTCCTGAGAGTGCTCGCTTGCAGACGCACGACGACTGATAGGACCCCTGGATCCTGACATAGATCCTTCGCCACTCATTATGCAGGAGACAGCTTCATTCCATCCCCATACGCGTAGAAAACGTCAATCCCATGAGGCATAAACACCCACGATGCGCGCGGGACTCCGTTCCGTCCCTGCAAGCTCGTATAAAGCGGATGCCACGGCGTGCTCAGAGAGATCCCCAGTGCAGACGCACATCACAGAAACAAGAGCAGCATGGCTATCTACACCTCTACCGTTCTCACTGACTACTCTACTGGGGACACCCCGGTCGGGTGCATCGGCTGCGAGGTCGCCATCGACCACAAACCGGACTGTCCTGCCAGTGAGGCCCCGAAGATGTGAGACACGGTCCGTGACTTTCCTCGGGTACTACCCTCTCTCAGGACCTGATTTCTCATCAGCATATTTGAGGGCATGCCCTCTACGAGTCGGGGAATTGGGGCGCGTGTTGGGGCACTTGTATCGGGATTGTTCACTGCAACATGTGACTGTGTTGAATGGTAGATCAAGCACGGAACAGACAGGACAGGGACGCCGGAATTGGGCTAATAAGCCTGTGGATTGATGATCATACGGCCGGCCATGCCTATATCTGAAGGTAGTTTCCCTAAAGGGCACACGAGCGTTCGCCGGCCGCACGCAGGCGGGCTGCAGGCAGACGGCTATCGCTCAAGTCTGCGACTTGCTCGCTCCGGGTGACTTGGGTGTGCCGTCTGCGTAGCGGAGGCTATCTGAAGCGAGAACTCAAGCGAGTCGGCCGAGAGTGTGACAGGAGAGCTGGTTTCCGTATATACACAAAGCTACTTACAGCGACCGCGCTCCTTGCGCGGGGTCCTGAACCCTATGGATAATGCCTATTGCAGTCGTCGGCTGTGTGCAAATGCGGTGGCGATCGAGCAGCTCTACTCATGATTACACATGCAACGGTTTATACCAGACACAGTAGTATTATAGATCCGGCTGCAAGTGAAAATGGCGGTGTACGTGCAACGCATAGGTATGACCAACAGTGGCCGCACAGTCTCAATCGGAAGGGCAAAGTAGCCACAATTCCTTCCGCATCGAGAATCGCTCCGAAGAACGCGTCCACGTCGTACGTAGTGGGTCGGGATTCGATGGGAAGCCAGTTCGCTTGCAGCCCTTCCAACTGGGTGATCGAGACGGTATGAACGTCGGTGAGACTGCGGTCGGACAGGGTCACGCTCGCGCACGAGGCACAGATCCAACGGGCGGGATCCGGTCTGTGCACGCACGTCAGACGTAGCAGGGTATTTATCGTGAAGACTCACGCGTTAACCGCATGCAGCCACTGTTGCACGAAGCCGGCCATGTGAGGTGGAGAGGCAAGGGGGCGAGACAGACTGCGACCCGCACGTTGACACCCGGCACATGATAAGAGCTGACAATAATGGTCCCGGCCAAGACGCGAAACGAGCGACAGGCAATTCACAGTCCGACACTGCGACGGTCAATGCGTGGGCAGGTGGCAGTGACGCGACCGTTTTTCCATATACTGTACCATTTCGACCGGAGCTTCGCTGTAAGGTGTAAGGTCCGCCCCGCAGCGAAGCTATCCGGGACCTGTAAGGTGTAAGGATACCGCGCGAAGTAAGGCCATGCCGGCTGACTAATTTGCTTCCGACCCTCACTCTGCCGCGTGCCACGTTGGCCGTGTTGACCACAACAGGTTGAACGAGATCTACTGGCTATTGTACACATATCGAGCTACAGTTCGTCAAAAAAGCGCTTGAAATACCCCTCTGTTGGCAGGCTGCGGGTAGAACGTCGAAGACCAGGTGCTGGGGTGGCAGGGGAGCTGCTGGATCCAGCCACATTGCTCTCGGTGTCGTGATCCATGCTGCCGTCCTCCACGAAGATCTGGTAAGGGTCGTCTCCCTCCGACGCGGCGGATGGCTGCAGGCGACCATTTCCATCAGGGACCCAAGCGCTGCCTGCGGCGCGGCCAAGGATGGATTCAATGACCTGGGCAGTTGGCACTGCAGTATCGTCCTCGCCCAGGTCCGCACTGTCTTCTTCTGGCTCTGGTTCGATTCCATCGCTGTCAGACGCGAAGGCATCCTGACTGAGCTGACTCCAGAGATCCGGGTTGGTGCGGTGGAGGTTATTGATCCGCGAGAGCGTCGCGCGCGACCTCAGATACTCATGTGTGAGCCTGTTCTCGCCTATCTCGACGCTGTGCCATGCCTGCAGTGTGATAAGCGGAGAATGCTGATATTGACAGGCATTGCGTACCTTTTTTACGAGCTCCACGTTATTACAAGCCTCATACGCGCGAACCAGCCATTGCACGGAGCGATCGCGAAGGGTCCCAAGCTGAGTATCAAGCTGCAAGACTTCAGGCTGAACGCCGTTGCGCAGCTTTGTGACAGTCTCGTCCACGATATCAGCATGACAAGCCCGCTTCAGCGCGTGCTTCAAGACCCGTTGAATGCCGACATCGCAAGGCTGATAAATCGATGTGCAGTTGGCTGGGACGTAGAGCATGGTGATGCGGGGATGGTTGACCTTCATCCAGGTGCGAAACTCCACGGAGCGATGGACGGACCAACAGTCGATCACCCATAGGAACTCCTGGTCCTCGCCCAAGCCGAGAAGGATGCGCTGACGCTCATAGTAGGGTACAAGAATGTTCTCCACATAGGAGCGCATTGTTGCCTGCGTCGACCAATACGTCTTGGTCATCGAGGGCTCAAAGAGCATGCCAATCTCCGCGGCGCGGGCCTGACCGCGCGCATCCGGCTTGGGCAAGGATCGTCGCGTCATACCCTGGTAGATGGCTTGGAAGGGCAGGAGCTCCCCGCTCATCGAGATCCCGACATTCAAGGTGAATGCGCGTTTCTCCTCCTGGCCAACGACGCTGACCTGCTTGGCACCAGCCTCTGACCATGTCGCCGATTCGCCATGAGCGTAGGGAGACTGTGTCTGATCTGAATTAACCGTGAGCTCTGGCGGAATGTATTTGCGGTCCGTGACGTAGGCGTTCCGCAGGAAGTAATCATCGCCGATCTGAGCAGCGTTCACAGGGACCTTCTGTGCAGCCCGTGTGGGACGACGCTTCGAGAAGCCGGCGGCGCGATGCAAGACAACGTTGCGGAGGAAAGAATCGGAGCAGACGAATAGCTTGCCGTCTCTGGTCGGGATATGAAAGATCTCGGGGCAGTAATGGGTGAGCATGCCATGGACGATCCCGCGCGTCGAGTGGATCGTCAGCGGCACTCCCGCAATTCGGAGATTCTTGAGCGTCTTCACAATGCGCTCAAGCTCCCCTGGAAAGCGAGACTATGTTGCATTAGACCTGGACAAGCAGACTTGCCTCAATGCAAAGATGCGCACCATTATTCCCAGTCGGGTCGATTCTCCTCCTGAACGGAAGCCCTTCTGAACGCGTTTCAAGCAGGCGTCGTTCCACCGCGGAGTTGGCCCGGACCTATCAATCCAGTCGCCGAGTGTCTGCGGCTTCAGAGCTTCGTAGACTTTGCTGATAGCGCAAGCACGGTCTACGATATCCTTCGGGCTCATCCGCGGTCCCGAAGCGAGCGCCGCGCGCTGGATCGTTGGCCAGAGCGTTGGATTATGCCAGTTTGTGCGTACAGCAGGTTTGTCGGTGGTGGTCTTCTTCCGACCCTGCGGCTTCTTGTCCTTCGGCAGCTCCTTGAAGAGGCGAAACGGCCGGCTCAGTTGAGCAACAGTCATCGAAGGTGGACCTGGAATCTCGGGTGACACGTCGTCGTGCGCTGAATTTGCAGTCGTGGTCGGCGGAGGGTCTCCGGTCGAGTCTCTGATGGACTCTGCGGACATGGGAGCTGAATCGCGTGCGGCAGGATCAATCCCGTCCTGGGTGGAGGCAGTTGGCAGCGCAGGCAGGACAGGACTGGGAACTGAAGTACGCAAGCGTGACGAAGTAAGGGTGGTTGTGGTCGACAGCCCTGGATTTGGATCCAGTAATTCGTCCGGGATGCTTGTCTGCTGGACGGGCTTTTTCTTTCCACGTGGTGCGCGCTTGTAGATGCATTAGCAAGAGCCTCGCGAAGCGCTAAATGAGGCACATACAATGACCTTTCCCGACTCATCTCTGCGCCCGCTCTCGATCTCGGCCTCCTTCTGGCGTGCACGATGTGCTGCAACGTACTTTTTGTTGAGAGCTCGCTGACCTGCGAGTTTCTCCTCGACCGCCTGTTGTTCTCGGAGAATGCGCTCCTCGCGGTCGCGCTGCGCTTGCTCCAATCGCTCCGCAAGTGTTGCCTGCCGTTCTAGCTCTCTCTGTCGCTTCTCCTCGGCCGTCAGCACCTTGAATCCGAGCATGCCTTGCATTGCGACGCTTCGCTTAGGAGCGGAGTGGCTTGGACCCACGGCATGCGTGTCAGAGGAGGGTTCTGGCTGTGGGGAAGCCTCAGATGGCTGTGGTACTGGCTGGCGAGGCTGATCGGCTGGGGGGACGCTTGGCGACGATGCGGACAAGGGTGCGGTGTGCCAAAGAGAGCGAGGTAGCTGAGATGATGCGTCGTCTAGATGAAGCCAGTGTAGGACATCAAGCACTTTGCACATGCGAAAGAGGTCGCGGTGCATTGGAGAGAATCGCGGGATGTCAAAGAGAACATGCTCGAGGGTGTTGATAGCAGCAATCCCACACGAAATTGTATCGTCCTGGAGACCGTGAGGAAGGATATTGAGTTCGTCGTCGGACCCGATCTCTAGACCACTCAGTCGCACAAAAGTCTGAAGTGCGGAGACAAGGGGAGAAGGAGGCTTGGCTCCGATCGAATCGCCATACGCAAAGCTGACCCGGAGCCCGTCACTGCGCCTGATACGAAATGCTGCCCAGTGTCCCATCGCGTCGAGGAAATACGGAAAGACGATCTCTGTCACTTCCCGATTGTATAAACGAAGTCCAAGAGCACGGAGTGTTCGAAACTTCTGAGCAGTGGGAAATTGTCGCGCGTATTCATCGGTGGCAAGTTTCAGGAGATGAGTCACCATGACTATCGGAAGTAGGACAGTTGTGCTTGCGGATTGATGCTTGTCGAGGCGCTGCTGAAGGCAGCCGACCATGCAGTCAATATGGTCCTGGTTCAGGCAACCGTCCTTCAACATCGTCGCAAGGAGGATGATATGGCTGTCGCGATGAAGCTTCGGCAGATACAGATCCCATGGCGTACTCGAGAGATAGGTAACGACCTGGTAGATGCATCCCTGCAGCTCTCCATCTGAATAGACGTCTCGTGCATGCACTGAATCCAGCCACCGGTAGGCTGCGACCCAGGACTGCCGGCAGAGCGCACTGGGATAAAGCTGGAGCCAGAGTTTTGCAACCCAAAGCGGCAGCGGAATGCGAGAGGTCGGGTGAATGAGGCTGCGGCCATCAAGCCAGGCCTGCGGTAACTGATTTACCACAACCAGCATGAAGTCCTGTGGGTACAAGACCAATGGGGCGAGGAGAGCGGCGATAGTCGGACAGTGAGGTGCAGCAGAGACGAAGAACGCGCCTGGGAGTATGTTGTCGGGGTGTGTCTGTATTACAGACGGTAATGAGATCTCGACAAGGTCCGATATAGGCATCGAGGGCGCTGGAATGAGGCCCATGAATTCGGCAGGGACCTCAAGAGCATGCTGACATCGCTCTTGCACAAAGGCGGGCACAGTGTGGAAGGCGTGCCCGCGGCCGATCCAGGCCTCCAGTGGTAGCACAGCAGCAGAGGAAGCCATGAGGGGCACAGCGTCTGTTTCGGGGGAGACACACATTGGGATTCACGGGCCAAATTTATATGTAGCGCTCCGACGCATCGTGGTGCTGACCATGATGCGTGAACCCCCACGCTGGCGGCCGTGGTATGTGTCCTGCGTGGCAGAATTGCTTGACCGTGGTGTGTTGGATTGTTCCACACGTGGTTCCACGCGGCAAGTTCCGTGTAAGGACACCCGCGGAGCGAAGCAATCTCACCACGTAAGGTGTAAGGTGGGCCGACGAAGCAGACCACGGCGTGATGGGCAACATGCACAAACATATGTACACGAAGCTCCGGTCGAAATGGTACAGTAAGGCAATAAAAATTACTATATAAGTACTAGTGGGTGGCGTTCGGTCCAAGCAATTCGTGTGGAGAGACCTGAACCAGGGTTCAGGAATTTGGGCCACGGTCTAATTTTCGCTGTGATAATTGAGCCTAAGGATTCGCGGCCCGTTCTGGCAGTGAGATCACGACGCGCCGCTGTCACATCGGCTTTCCCCGCATTACTTCGGCCCGTGGCGGGGTTAGAACGCGAATTGAAGCTCCGCCACACGCTTCTTTCCTCGGACCGCGGAGATCCAGCATGCTCCCGGACATCCTTTGCGCCGTTACCGGACATCAGACGCGATTCGTCTTCGACCTGGCGCGTACGGGCTGCGCTTTGCTCGACCGCTCCACCATACAGGACCTGCTTGAGCATGTCGCGGAATACCACGAACTCGAGTGTGGCTGCGGCAAGGTTGTTGTCGGACGCGTCTGGCGGGCCACGGCACAGCTAGCCGCGGCAGATCCAGAAGCGCACTCTCGGAACAGCTGTGCAGATCAGCTCCCACTTCATACGACCCTCGAGTCCCTTGGACACGGAAGCCAAGTCTCCCTGGTCATTGCGGCTGAGGATTCCGGTCTCAACGGTGCGTGAGAGACGCATGGCTCTGTGACACTCAGCTGACTCGACTGTGCTAGATTTTCTGCGGCTAGCCCGGTCGAAGAAGTTCCTGTCGTTTACTAGTGCTGGCGCCACGGTGTTCAGAAGAACAGGCAGCGACGTGCGCACACAGTCCACCGAGGTCTCCTGAATTAATGCTTAATAGCCCGTCTTACCCTCCGCCATTCCGCCGTCTTTCGCGTCCATATGCAGCACGCCAGGCTCGGTATGGGTAGACAAGTCCGACACTATCCAATCCCTGCTCGCCAGATTCCGATTCTCCTGGGCCAACGTCCTGCGGCGGCCGCGAGGCTTTGGGAAATCGACGCTACTGTCTATGCTCGACGCTTTCTTTGACCCTTACACATCATGCGCGCATTTCCCATTCATCTTCGACGAATCCATCATGTGTGACGGCGCCTTTCGATGTCGAGGGCAGTTGCTTGTCTTTCATATTGATCTTGCAGATCTGTCTCTATATCCTATCACAAGCCCCAGGATACCAGAGCTGGAGGACAAATGCCTTGCCTTCTTGGACGCAGCGGCGGTCAAGTTCTACGATAGGTATCGCGAAATTCTGAAGGCGCCTCCAGTGGACACGGAACGTCCGGAATTTTCTCCAAATTCTTCCAAGTCCTGGTTAGTCCAAGTCGTTGTTGCAGACGCTTTGCACAGTAGTAACCTTACACACAACAACCGCTCGGCGCAGAATTGGGCCCAAGATCAAGACTACCAAATATGTTTCCTCGTCGACAACTACACAGCGCCGTTCATGGCTTTCTGTTCCGCCACGACGGGTCTGAGAGTAAGGGCGAGCTCGAGGACGCACGCCTCGCCGGACGAGAGGGCGTTCGCGCCGCCTCCAGCAGAGCTTCACTCGACGCAACGGACCTAGCGGCAGTCCCGACGGAACTCTGCTCGGCCGCGCGATGGACCCGACGGGAGTCCCGATAGAGGTCCGCCTATATAAGACGACTCGTGACCCTCGCTGTACTCTAGTCTTTGGATTCTTGGTCTCTCAGAGTCTTTGTGCGTGCACTTGGCCTGGGAGCGTTCCTCCAGCACCGCCGCGCCTCTGGGCCGCGGCGGCGCCCCACCTCTGGTCCGAGGCCTCGGGTCCCACACGTCGCAGACCCTGGGTGCGTGGGAGTAGAGGCGGGTACTCCTCATCAGCCTTGGGTCCCCTCCAGAGACTCGAGCGGAACTCCCGTCGGGACCCTCTTGGGGGTCTCTCTCCCTCCGTACGCCTGCTCTGCGCTTCCACCGTTGCGGGCGAGAGTCAAGGGTCGGGTTGGGGTGTCTCCTAGGGAGAGGGATGCGGTCCGTGTGAGGGTGGGCTGCGGGTGGTGTTCCACTCGTAGGCTCTCGCTCTGCGCGGTTGCCGGCTGGCCGCAACATAATCCAAAGACTAACACACCATCGCGGCGCGGTGTAACGATGCCCGTGCCGCCTCGCTGCTCCCTCATCCTCACGAGACCCGAGGCCAAACAACTCTCTCACCATATACCAACTCTTGTTTCTCTACCACGACCTCTCCCTTCGCACCGCACGGACGACGCGAAGGACTACTACACCTCGCGTACGACCAGGGCGAAGGCTCCCGATGACTGCAACCGGCTCTCTGCCGCGACCCGCACGAAGCGTGCTGCGACCGACGAACGGGTCCCGACACGAGCGAGCGCGCGAGAACGCCGCCCTAGCGAGCGCAGATCCCCGCGCGCGCACGTACGACAAGGACGGGCAGAGCGAACCCGATCCCGAAGCTGAAGGCACCTCCCATCTCGGCACACGATCGCTCGAGAAACTCGTCGGACGTCCTACGGAGACCCGATCGGGGCTTGAGGAGACCTTCTCCGCTGAGTCTTTTTCGGAACTTACGAACTTTGCAACCATTTCTGACGAACCATTCTTAACATTCGGACACGAACTACACGCGCGAATTCTACTTGACAAAAAACGAGACATTAGACGTCCGAGGACGGGTCACGGGCCGGAAGCGCGACGAGCGGCGGCAGCGCGAAGGGACTCCTCCAGAGCCAACAGCTCCCTCGTTCGCTGCTCCACGAGCTCGCGGGCCTTGTCCACCTCCGCTCGCATCTGCTCTTGCTCCTCGAGGACGCCGGTGAGCTGTCCCACGACCGCACGGACGCGCTCGCGGTGGGTCTCGGAGTCGCTCTCGCTCTCCGACTCCACGACGCAGCGCGCGTGAGACGCGCTGCAGGCCACGCACGACTGGCCCACCCCACCGTCGCGACCGTCAACGCGCGCCACGCACTCGATCTGGCGGCGGCGGCACCGAGCGCACTGCACGACGTGAGTAAGCAACGCGACCGCGCGGAGATCCACCCCACATACCGCGGGACCGAGATCGTCCTCGTCCTCCTCCCCCTCGCCGGACGCGGCGACGGAACCCGGGCTCGGACCGTCCACTGACATGGCGTCGCCCACCAACTCGTCGACCTCGGCGCCCGAGTCGCCTGGCGAATCGTGCTCGACCTCCGGCGGACCTCCGCCGTCACTCAGGTCCGAGAGCTCGGAACCCTCGAGATCGCGCAGCAGGATCGCACGACGGGCCAGCGCGCGGTTGCGCTCTTCGAGCGCCGGAAGGCGCGCCAACACGGGGTTGGGGACGGCGGCGTCTCGGCGCCACTTCTTCGCGACGGCGACGTCGCACTCGACCCAGAGCTGCTCGCGCATGCCCAATTCGTCGCCGGGCTCGAATTCGGCATTGCGGGCCCACGCCCGCAGCGCGATGCACACCGCCGTCAAGAACTGCGAACGGGCCCGGACTCCGTCACGACCCCGCAGCTCGGCCACGAGCTGGGTGAGACGATCGAAGGTTCGTTTGTACCGTCGAGGGTCTCGACGGGACTCGGGGACGGGCGCCTCGACGACGACCCAGTGCCCCGTCACCATCTCGGCGACGAAGGGATCGTCCTGGGCGGGGAGGAAGTCTCCGCGACACGACGCGAGGCCCGCGAGGACGGATGCGCCAAGGGCGAGGTGCGAGTTGAGAGCGTACAGCTCCACTTCGACGGCGGGCGGCTGTCGCGACATGGTCGAGGTCAAGAGTCAAGGACCAAATGACTTCGAAGCTCCGCCACGCCGCCTTTTATATGCCCAGGCACGGAACCTTCTTCCCAGAACGGCAGGGGAAAGTCGTCTCGGTGGAGGACCACGCGCGGGACCGCCGCTCGGAGGTGAGACTCGACGGGTTTCCGGTGAGAGCCCCAAGGAAGGGGAACGCGGTGGGTGAGAGGCCAGTGGACGACACCCGACGGTGCTACGATTCTCCTCACCGTGGACCAAACGGGGCGGCGACGAGACGAAGGAGGTTCGACCGTACAAGCCACCGCCGCGCACCCGCCCCGACGCCCACCGAGGGTCCTCCCGTTCCTACGGGCTTCGTCGTGGGCGATTCGACCACGGAACACCCACAGATCACCTCCACGACGTTGAAAGCGGATGTCGCTGGAGGAAGACCGACGATCCACGAGCAAGGCGGAGCGGTACAACTCCCCGCGACCATCGAGCTCGCCCTTAGGGGGGGTTATGTTCCGCCACGACGGGTCTGAGAGTAAGGGCGAGCTCGAGGACGCACGCCTCGCCGGACGAGAGGGCGTTCGCGCCGCCTCCAGCAGAGCTTCACTCGACGCAACGGACCTAGCGGCAGTCCCGACGGAACTCTGCTCGGCCGCGCGATGGACCCGACGGGAGTCCCGATAGAGGTCCGCCTATATAAGACGACTCGTGACCCTCGCTGTACTCTAGTCTTTGGATTCTTGGTCTCTCAGAGTCTTTGTGCGTGCACTTGGCCTGGGAGCGTTCCTCCAGCACCGCCGCGCCTCTGGGCCGCGGCGGCGCCCCACCTCTGGTCCGAGGCCTCGGGTCCCACACGTCGCAGACCCTGGGTGCGTGGGAGTAGAGGCGGGTACTCCTCATCAGCCTTGGGTCCCCTCCAGAGACTCGAGCGGAACTCCCGTCGGGACCCTCTTGGGGGTCTCTCTCCCTCCGTACGCCTGCTCTGCGCTTCCACCGTTGCGGGCGAGAGTCAAGGGTCGGGTTGGGGTGTCTCCTAGGGAGAGGGATGCGGTCCGTGTGAGGGTGGGCTGCGGGTGGTGTTCCACTCGTAGGCTCTCGCTCTGCGCGGTTGCCAGCTGGCCGCAACACTTTCCGTGACTCCCTGCTCCACTTCGTGATCAGAACAGTTATATTCGGCGCGTTGGGAGACTGTCTGCACTGCAAGAGGGCCCGTTACGCATTTCTTGTCGGCGAGGATGCCCCGGACGTGGCGAAGCTGACCCGTGTACCCGCCCATTGGACCGACCTCACCGACGACCCGGCATTCTCGGCGGCCGTTGGCTTCACGTCCTCCGAGGTCGCAGCCCTCGGCAAAGCGCTCTCTGTGGACCTTGCGAGCGCGCTTCAGGCGGCCCTCCCAGAGGCGCAACGCAGTGACGCGCGGCTTGTATACTCTTCGGCCGATGTCCTCTTCCTCGCTCGCCAGCTGCTCGGCCCGGGCGTCGTTTCTTTCAAACCGCCGCCAGTTATCTCGGTGTGGAGGATGGCGGATCCGCCCGAGGACGAGGAGACGCGTAACCGCATCTTCCAGGACACCTTGGAGCGTATCTTCGGCCAGGGCGCCTCCGCGCAGGACGACGTCGATGTGAACGAGGAGGAATACATGCGCAAGGCCAGGCACATGTGCCGCCCTACCACGCAGCTGCGACCCCGTGCGAGTTATTCCGCCTAGAACGGGCACATTACACGTGGGGTGAGGCTCGCCGTTGTGACGGTCCGCAGAAATAGCATAGATTTTAGACTTTGTCCACGGCAACGGCCCCGTCGGCTCGGAGATCGATGTTAGCTTCCGGCGGAGCTTGACTCATTGTCCAACCGATCCCGCGAACTTTTTCTCTGTGCACCTCCAGCCGGCAGTCTTAGCCAGCGTAAACCTTGCCATGCTTCCCAGTGACTCCTGGAAGACTGTAGACCAACTCGTTGGCCACTGGTCGGGCGCCGACAAGGTTTGGCCCCGCATTCCGCTCGATACCATCGAGAGCATCGCAGCCAACCTCCGTTCGCCGCCCGTTCCTTGCACAGCGAACCGTCAGAAATACGCCAACGGCACATATGCGATCGTTATCGGCAAGTCGCTCCATTATCCTCTCTGCTTCATCTGGATTCTGTGCTGATCGGATGACGGACAGAGCTTATATTCGCTGACGGCGAGTGCTGGGTCGCAAAAGTCTGGACCGCCCATGGTGACGACGACATTCTCCCCGAAGTCGTGTCCAGGAGAGTGCGGTGCGAAGTTGGTACTATGAAAGCGGTCAAGAAGCGCTCTTCGATCCCTGTTCCCACCGTCTTCGGATATTCCGCAACCGCCGATAACCCCATCGGATGGCCGTACTCGCTCATGTCTGCCATTGTCGGGCACAAGCCTTCGGATCTCGGGATCAAGATGATGTATTCGAATGACCCTGTCCCCCCAGAGAAACGGCCGTGTCGGGCACAAGCCTTCGGATCTCGGGATCAAGATGATGTATTCGAATGACCCTGTCCCCCCAGAGAAACGGCCGCTCTTCGAATCTTACGTTACGTCTCTCGCGAACGTTCATCTTCAGCTCAGAAACATCACGCTGGATCGCATCGGGTCGTTCTATGCTGATGACGACGCTCCTGAGGGCTACATGATTGGCCCCGACGCAGAGACAGGCATTCTTCCGTGTGCGACCGCGGGAGAGTTCTATGCCGCATTTGCCGATTATATTCTCCAAGACGCCCTGGGATCCGCGCGCGCCAAGGACCACAAAGGCCGCGTCTTTGGCGTCTGGCTCATGCGGCTTGTGCTTTCGGCAGCTGCGCTGGCCAGCTCGCACCCCCAGCGGTCGTTCGCGCTCGCACATCAGGACTTGCATGCCGAGAACACGCTCGTTAATGCGGTAAGTGCCAGATGTCTGATATCGCTTTCCAAGCTCATTGTCTTCAGAAAGGAGAAATTGTCGGTGTGCTCGACTGGGAAAACGCCGCCTGTGTGCCAGAGGAATTGTTTGCCAGCCAGGCCATCGAGTGTACCAAGGACATGATCCACAACTTCGCGGAGCGCCTTGACTGGTTCAACACCTACAACCGTGCGCTACGAGCCGCGGAACTGCGGCTGGAAGGTCCCGCGCTTTCGTCCGGACGATCGCTTGCCGATCTCCACGCGTCGACGCTGGTCCAGATGCTCCACACCGTGAACATGACCGTAGGCAATGACCCGGAGTGCTACGCGGGGGTCAATGCGCTCCGAGCCTACTGTCGGCACATGCTGGGGGAGGTGGACTGCGAGGTAGTTCGCGAGTCGCCGGCCTATCAGGATTGGCTCCGCGAGCTCTCTCTCAAGCACTGAGGCCTAGTCGCAAACCAACGGGTGAGTCAGCAGTTGAACGACGTTCCAGTCAATGTGACTGACACGAGAGTGATAGAGTCAGTGGGCGAAGACTTGCGCATGTTGCCGTCGTTGCTGTAATCATATCAACGGTGCTGCATTGAGCGTGCCTGACGCGTCTTTGGGGGATTGGATGAAATTGAGGAGCATGGCTAGTAGTGGAGTCGCGCGCGATGGAAGGTATTTCGCGCGGATGCCAGAGGAATGGTACAAGAGCCTCTTCTTAATAGGCGTGTTCGTCAAGGTCGGAGAGCCGCGCGAGCCGGTGAAGATGTGTCTCGTGCCCCTGAGGCGGAAGCGGGCGCACACGCGGGCTTCCTCAGCCCTCAATCCGCATTCAATCACTACCGTATAACCTATTTGCGGTGCTACACCATCCGTGCGAACTTAGGAGTCGTGTCCTCGCCAATCATGTCACATTGCTCATATCCGTATGAGAGACACGTCCCGCTGCTACCAATTTACCGTTGTTTTAACTCTTCCTGGAAGACTGAGACACTTGCTGAGCGCTCCGCCTCATGAGAGGATATCAACACGGAGCGGGGTTAAAACACGAATTAAATCTCCGCCGCACACTTCTTTCTTGCTTCTTTCCGGCGGTTTCCGCGGAGATCCTGGATGGTCCCTGACATCCTGTGCGCTGTTACTGGGCATCAGACTCCATATTTCGTCGACCTCGCACGTACAGGCTGGGTTGCGCCGGAGCAACCCACCGTACAGGACCTGCTCGAGCATGTGGCGGAATACCACGAACTCGAATGCGGCTGTGGTGTCGTTATCGTCGAGCGCGTTTGGCCCGGTACTGCGCCCCTTGGAGAGTCTAAGGAGGCGCTGCCTTGTGCGGGTATCATTCCTCTTCATACGTCCCTCGAGTCCCTCGCAGACGGTAGCCCTGTTGGTCTCGTCATTGCGGCTGAAGAAACTGGTCCCAACGGTGCGTCTGGCCCGTGTGGCCTACTGCGCGACTGACTGACTCAACCGCGCTAGAATTCCTCCGACTGGCCCGGCTGAAAAGGTTCCAATCGTTTACCAGCGACGGCGGCACAGTCTTCAGGAGAACGGACAACGACCAGGTCCGTACTGAATTCACTGAAACCGCCGAAGTTAAATATAAATAGCCCGTTTTACCCTCCACTGTCACGCAGTCGTTCGCGTCCATATGCACCACGCCAGGCTCAGTATGGGTAGACAAGTATTCCGTCTGGATCTTGAGGACCTTTCTCCATATGCGAGAGTGAACGGCGTGGACGATGGCCCGGCCCTCGGACTGTTGGAAATCCAGGCCAAGTGTTTCGCGCTCCTGAACGCCGCCGCGGCCAAGTTCTACGAGAGGTATCGTGAACATCTCCAAGCACCTCAGGCGGTCACGGAGCGTCTGGGGTTTTCTCCCACGTTCGACCAAGTCCTGGTCAGTCATTTTTGAGCCGGATTGGCACAAACTGACCACACATTCACGTTCAGGACTGGGCTCAAGATCAAGAGTATCAACTATGCTTCCTCATCGACAACTATACCGCGCCCTTCATCTCTCATCCCAATCCTCTGTTCCACTTCGCAGTTAGCCTCGTCATCTTCCGCGCGCTGGACGGCCTCGTCCTCTGCAGGAGGGCACGTTACGCTTTTCTTGTCGGCGAGGATGCCCCCGGCGTAGCAAAGCTGGCCCAGGCCCCCGCTCATTGGGCCGACCTCACCGACGACTCTGCATTTTCGACGGCCGTTGGCTTCACATCCTCCGAGGTCACTGCTCTCGGGCACGCGCTCTCTATCGATATCACAAGCGCGCTTCAAGCAGCCCTTCCGGACGCGCAGCGCGGTGACGCGCGGCTCGTGTACTCTTCGGCCGACGTTCTCTCCCTTGCTCGCGAGCTGCTCGGCGCGGGCACAATATCCGCCGACCCACAGCGCAAGATCTCGGTGTGGAGGATGGCGGATCCGCCCGTGGATGAGGAGACGCGCGACCGCGTCTTCAGGCGGAACCTCGAGCTTCTCTTCGGTCAGCACGTCGCCGCGGACGACGGAGGCGACGAAATGGACGAGGATGAATACTTGTGCAGGGCCATACGTGCGCGGCGCAACTATCGGAAGTGGGACGATGGGTCGGACGCCGATGAGGCCCCTGATCAGTCCTTCGGCTCGTCCATTGACAACGATTCGCCCAAAGGCTCCCCTCCCACGCCTCTGCCCGAAGGCCAGGAATGGAATTCGCGCAATCAGCACAGAACCAGACCGTGAGCCCGCTCTTCGACTTCCCGAAGACACTGCGCAAATCTACCGTCTTGTAAGTTAGCTATCGATCTTGCTTGTCGCATGTATGTACATCTGCACCTCGCTCTGCACCACGCTTTGAATACAACTACAAATGCTTCCACCACTCGTATCAATGTCATGGTTTTCTTGTGTACCACAGGCAAATGGTAATGGCTGACCGCTCGGCGTCTGCCTACCGTGGACCTGATTGGAGGAGCGGAGTTCGCGCCGCGTCCGCCGTGCACGTGCCACAACGTAGACTCGTGCCCAGTCGGCGTTCGACTTCGAAAACGGCTGGGGACGAGCCTAGCCACAACGTTGACCTGACTTTGACTGATGTCGACCGCTAGCTACACACGCGCGCGCGCGCCCCGTTCAGTTTGCCATCCGCCTAACATACCGTCGGGGCAAGCCCAACTCTGGAGACTCGCCGTTTCTGCGCCGACCCGATGTCCTCGTGTGCGATCTCGGAGTCGAATCTCGAAGCTCTGGGCAATGAGCTGTTCTGTTTTGATACCCGGCCCAGTCGAGCTGGCTCAGCGCCAGCCTGAACCTTGAGCGCTCGGGCTGGGCTCAGACCAACGTTCAAGTTCGTGCCGGCTGTCCTGCTCGCCTCAAGTTACCGGGCACGCCTCCCCGTTCTATGCCATTCTCCGCGCGCGCTGGCGCCCCACCCTTCAGCCATTCTCCTTTTGTGTTGCTCGAGAAAAAGCCGCGGCACTGACGTGCTGCTCGTCGCGGCGTTCACGGGCGCAGCATCCCGACGCACTCCTCCATGCAGCCGAACGTCGCCGTCCTGCCTGACACAAAAACGAGGACGCGGCTGGTCGACATCCCGGGGCGCGCGCGCCTGCGCGCGCAGGGCCTCGCGGACCACCTGCCCGCCGCGCGTGGCGTGCTCTTCGTCGTCGACGCCGCGACCGTCGCGCGGTCCGGGCCCGCCGTCGCTGAGTGCGTCTCCCCTTGCCCCGTCCCCCTTCCCTCTTCTCCCATTATCCGTTTAACCCCTCCCACCTACCCCGCCTGGACTTGCACTGATTGCGCCTTTCCCGCAGACACTTGCACGAAGTCCTCGCGGCACTGCTCGCGCTCCCGGCCGTCGCGCCGATGCCGCTCACTCTCGTCGCGGCCAAGCACGACCTCGCGCCGCAGGGCGCATTGCGCGTGCGCGCCGTGCCCGAGCGCGAGCTCGACCGCCACCGCCAGGCGCGCGTCGACGTCGATTCCGACGACAACGAGGAGACCAAGGGCGGCCTCGACACTGTTGGCGCGTGTGACGCGCCGTTCAAGCTTGCCGAGTGGGAGGGCGGCAAGATCTCCGTGCTTGCGTGCTCTTTGCGCGAGAAGGGGGGCGATGGGCTTGCGGAGGTCTTGAGTGGATCGAGGGGCTTGAGTAGCTCGTGGGTGGTGCGTTCAGCAGTTTGAGTTCGAGGCTTGGACCCGGGGCTGACACGCGCTACTGCTGCAGGTTTTGCTTGTACTTGTATCCGTGCTCGCCTTTCTGGAAAAAGCGCATGACACGTGCAGATACTGCCGCTGACTCTCACGCCGACTGGGTACAGATTTCAGACCTTCTGTGCCCTTACACCGCGCCGTATGCTCCTCTGGCAGTGCACCTGCGCCGGCGCCCCTCTACTGCTTCACTGCTCCTGCACTTCCTTGTTTTGACATGACTCTTTGGCTGACCTGGCAGCACTCGGAAGCATTCCTCAGAGGAGGCCGAATGCACCAAGCCATGCGCGCAGCTACTGTACCACCAAACGCCACGGTAAAATCGGAAACGGGGAGCAGCTGAAGCCTTCCACGCTGCACTGCAATGCTTCTGCCAGTGTCTGGAGAATCCCCACCCGGGACCCGCGCCTGGTTGCAGACGCCCTCCGCTTCTCGCTCCCGTTGTTGCTCCGCGGGCTGTTCTTCCCGGGTCCATTGCTGGTTTACTTCGCGCGCCCTGCCTCGATTAGGGACTGGTGGAGGATTCGGGATTGTCTGCCGAACACGATCGTCCCCGACAAGTCGCACCGCGCTGTTCCATAGACGCGTAACACTGACGCTCCTGCGGCGCCTCACCGACCCTCTGCGGGGGCGATGGAAGCTGCTCACAGCCGGTCAGCTTGCGCGTGGGGTCGGCTAAGTCGGGAACGTGCCCTGAGAGCCTTGCGCCATGCGAAGCACTGTGCGCAGACGTCCCAGCCGTGTACCGTTCTATTCAGCCACCGGCAGGGCCGGCGATGCTGGAGATATGGGCCTGTCGTCTCCAGGAGCTCGCTGGTTGGTCGCGCTGGCAGTCTGTCTATCCCAGCGCGTGTGATTGTCTCTGCGCAGGCTTCCACGTATATGTGCGACCCAAACAGGTCATGACTGGAACAGCGTGCTGAGTACAGTGACGTTCCCGCAGTGAGCCGCTTCCCATGATCCGGTGTCTCACGTCAGGAGGGCAGCCTTAGCACAAACGAGAAGGAGGCTGTCCCATATGGATGCTCGACACGGCAAACATCTCATCCGGCTGCTTCAGGTCTCGAGCTGCGACCAGGCGATAACTGGCAAGTGGTGGTGGATTTGATTGACCATCCGAGCCCGCATGCTGAGCGTCAGTGAGATAGCGCCCAGGAACAGTCCTCTAGCTGCTCCCATTGGACCTGGAAGACTGAACCATGCTGAGGAATGATCGAACTGCAATCCAATGAGCAGATTGCAATGCACGTCGATAGGGACAGATCAGTGCCGTTCATGACATGCTGAGAAAGGTCAGGCACGGCGGAAAGTCGGGATATGGTGCCCGTGTGCGAGTGTACAGTGTTTGTATTCGCGTTAAATCGTGGCTAATCCCCCGACCGTGAGGAAGAGGCCCACAAGCTGGCGGCACGTGCGCCTTCACTTCCGTGACGTCTATAAACTATTGCGAACAACGATGTGGTTCTCCTTCCAGGTGCAGTGTCTGCGAATCCATGAGCTTATTGGCCATCGACGGCGATCAGTCACTAGCAGACGTGGTGCCCCCACCTGACGCGCCGAACGCAGTGCACCGCATTGCCTATTCCGCAAGCTTTACCCAGGACTTTCCGCCTGTATCATGTATAGCGATCAGACGCTTGAGGCTTCAGGGCCAGGTGGTGTTAATCCACGTGCTGCGTGCAGCCGTGCAGCGTTTAGTGATTTGCTACAGTAGTTGTTGTATTCCCGCGACGCGGCGTCAGGCTTCGGGTTCCACTGGCGCTAATTTCCCACGATAGGCAAGGTAGCTTCTTTCCCGGTAGAATCGTGCACGGACAGCAGGATGACGCCTTGAGCTCCGTCCCGACTCCCCGGCTTTGTGAGTATAAAAGGCTGATCCCGACGCACAGAGAAACCCCCCGATCTTTGACTTCAGAGGCATATTACCCAGTACCATGGCTCTCGACACCTCCCTCGTCCTCGCCAACCACGCCGGGCCTGGCGTGTGCATCGGCAATTGCAAGATCACCGTCAACATACACAACCCGCCGCCTCCCCCTAATCATCCTCCTCCTCCTACTACCCCTCCTCGCACACCGGGGAGGTGATCACGTACGCGCGCCTCATTGAGCATGGTAGTCACCACAACTGATGCTGCAACAGCTTGTGCTCGGTTGGAACAGCTTCGAATGGAGGGGTGTGCTCAGGCGGTTGTACTAAGATTGTTCGCCTTGGCACCATATGAATACGTCGAGCACTGAATCAAGTGGCCTTCATACGTGATCGAAAACCGGCATCTGAGCAGGACAGTGCGATGGACCGCTGAAAGTTGAGCTCGGCATTTGTTCCGCCGTTAGAAAGGGCAGGGCGACAAATCGCCTCCTTGCAAGTCTTGTAAACCATGGAGATCATTGTACCACCGTTGTGAAACGTCTGAGCCGATGAGAGTGCAGCTGACTTGTTGTGCACGGGGTCACCTCGGCTTTGCCCGCGTCTTCAACTGCGCCCATCGATCGTCATCGGGCAACAAATGTCATCGCTGACAAGGCCAATATCGACCCGCATCCAGCCAAACAAATCGCTGTTGAACCCGAACGCGGTCGCCTGGTGTCTGAACCGCCTTCCTTCCAATTGCATCTGTCGGAGGCACGCAGACTGGCGCTTCTGATCAGCTTGCACGCCACGCCGCCTTCGAGACCGCTTTACTCTGCGCGCGGGTCCCTTTGTCCTTCCACAAGCTGGCGCTGATGCGCCCGCCACCCTCCGGGCGTCCTGTTCGCGCGCAGTTCGATCATTGACAAGCAGCGCATTAGGAATGTGCGCCTTGTCGGCACAGGGTCGCGGGAAATACTGAGTTTCTCGCCGCGCTCGCGCATGCTCGGCGGACCAGGCTAAGATTTGAATCCGTTGACGGCGGACGAAAAGCGGCAAAAAGCGGTCGAATCGCGGTTGAATCTCCGATTGGAATTCCGATACGACTCGTGGTGAACGTATTAGATGCACGACAAACCGACCAAACCGACCAAACCGGCCAAACCGGCCAGACCAGAGTAGGCTTATGTAAGGTTCGGATATACCGGATCAACGCACGGGCGGGAAAATGCGGACGGCAGACGCGTCCTTTTCCCTGCTTCACATCGCTCGCTCGCCGTCGTCCGTCGCTCTTGCCGCCGTCACAGGCGGTGCAGCGCAAAATGACCCCGCCCGCGCAAGCCGCCGCCGCCGCTCAACCTCACGCCGCAGCTGGCGACCAGACGGCAGGCAGCAGCCCGGCTCCTGCGAGCCACCGTGGACATGGCCGACGCGCCGCTGGCGCCCTGAGGCTCCCGCAAGTCCTCCAGGACCGCCGCTGACCGCGCGGGCGCGTCGGCATGAGCGCCGCGCTTCATTGACCGTCAACACGCCCTCGCCGGATGTAGGAATATGGGAAGGCCCCGTGCGTGGCCTCGCGCTGCCGCATGGGTCTTCGTCCTAACGGCGCGCACGTCCCGCACGTCCCGCGCGGCCTTTCACTGAGCTATGCGTGGCGCCGAAAGGGTGTTTGATGAGGGTCTTGACTAGGACGACTGCGGTGTTGCCTGCCACGCTACGTTGTCGCGGCAGCACCATGCCAGTCAGCTCATTTTGTGCCCACAGCCATCGCGTAGTTCCTCCTTCCTTCCTCTTGTCGAATAGATATTGTTCCGTTCGTTCGTCGCAAGGTGGAGGATCACTGGACCCCATATCACCCGGCGCTCATACGCATTTGTGGGTCCTACCGTCTCTGCTCTAATCTCGACTCTTGGCATCATACAGAATTCAGTGGTTAATGGTTCGAATATTGGTCCCAGTTCCAGAAGTAGTACAGTAGCGCCCGGCCATGCCCTTGCAAAAAGACAAGAAGTTCAGGGACTTTGTACCTGTAAATTGCGGTACTACTACTAGGTCAATGAGCTCAATTTGCGTTATGAGAACATGGGGAAGACTTGGTATCACTTCAACGAGACGTTGATCTCCCTTGTTGCGCCGCAGCGCCTGGCACAACTTCGCCTCCGATCCGCGGGAGCAGGCTCGCAATGCGCATAGGGAAGCGTCGTCAGCTGAGTTTTCACTATACAGAATAAGCTTGGGTATCAAGGCTCTACTCCTGCGCGAGATGAGGGTAGTTTGCGCTTTGTGGACAGCCCGGTCGGTTTGGTCGGTTCGGTCGGTCGGTTTGTCCCGCATCTCCGACGCATTGGACTCGTGCCCCGACCATGTACATGGTCCCAGGAGTCCTCTGCGCCGTGACTGGACATCAACCCGCGTTCATTGCCGACATAACACGTACTGGGATCCGTGAAGTTGAGCAACCCACCTTACAGGACCTCCTCGAGCATGTCGCGGAAGACCACGAACTCGAGTGCGGCTGCGGCGTTGTTGTCACCGGGCGCGTCTGGCCCGTTTCCACGCCGTTGGACGAGGCGAATTCTCAAGTGTTCTCTGAGCAACCTTCTGCGGATACCCTCCCTCTTCATACATCCCTCGAGTCCCTGCGTTCCACGGGCGGCAGCCAGGTCGCCCTGGTAATCGAAGCTGGGGACTCTGGTCCAAACGGTGCGTTATATATGGGTATTCTGGTGCGAAACTGACTGAAATTTATTAGAATTTCTCCGACAGGCTCGGCTCAAGAGGTTCCAGTCGTTTACCAGCGACGGCGCCACGGTCTTCAGAAGAACGGATAACCACCAGGTGTGTGCTGAATCCATTAGATCCGCCGAAGCTCAATACCAATAGCCCATCTTACCCTCCGCCGACGCGCCGTCGTTCGCGTCTATCTGCAGCACGCCGGGCTCGGTATTTGTTGACAAGTCGGGTGCTGTCCAATCCCTGCTCGACAACTTCCCATTTTCCCGCGTCAGCGTCATGCGGAGACCGCGAGGCTTCGGGAAATCGACGCTGATCTCTATGCTCGACGCATTCTTCGACCCTTGCACGACGTGCGCGCACTTTCCGTTTATCTTCGACGAATCCATCATGGGCGACGGCGCCTTCCGTTACCGCGGGCAGCTACTCGTATTTCACCTGGATGTCGCGGGATTCTCTCCATATGCGAGCGTGAACGGTGTGGACGAAGGTCCAGCCCTCGGACTGTTGGAGCTCGACGCCAAGTGCGTTGCGCTCCTGGACGCCGCCGCGGCCAAGTTCTACGACCGGTACCGGGAAATTCTCCAGGCGCCTGCGGCAACCACAACACGTCCTGGTTTTTCTGCAACATTTGACGAAGTTCTGGTGAGTCGTTCCTCGAGAATGGTGGCGCAAACTGACAACGCACTCACTCCTAGGCCTGGTCTGAAGACCAAGAATATGAACTGTGCTTTCTCATCGACAACTATACGGCGCCATTTATTGTTTTTCCCGATCCGCTTTTTCACTTCGCGATCAGCACGGCCATCTTTGGCGCGTTGCAGTCCCTTGTCCAATACAACAGGGTCCGCTACGCATTTCTTGTCGGCGAGGACGCCCCTAGCGCAGCAAAGCTGACTCAAGTGCCTGACCATTGGTCTGACCTCACGGACGCTCCAGCAATCTCCGCTGCGATTGGCTTCACATCCTCTGAGGTCTCTGCTCTCGGTCAAGCACTTTCTATCGACCTCCAGAGCGCCCTTCAAGCGGCCCTCCCGGAAGAGCAGCGCGGTGACACGCGGCTTGTGTACTCTTCAGCCGACGTCCTGGCCCTGGCCCGCGCGCTGCTAAGCGGAAGTACTGACTCTGCCTGCCCCCCTTCGCCGATCTCGACGTGGAGAATGGCGGATCCGCCCGAGGAGGTCGACGAGGAGACGCGCTTCCGCAACTTCAAGCGCACCTTCAAGCTTGCCTTCGGATACGACATCACCGCATACGACGACCTCAACTCGGACGAGGAGGAATCCCTGCGCAAAGCCAGGCATCCGCGGCCCGACCACTGGAAATGGGACGACGCGCCTGATGCCGACGACGTCCCTGAGCTGTCGTCCGGCTCGTCCAACGCTTTGCACACGCCTCCGTCTGATGCTCAGGACAGCGACGGCTCAGACGAGCCCGCGAGTCCGCTCGTCGACTTTTAGAAGACGTTGCGCGAATCTGGCGTCTTGTAAAATAGATATCGATCTTGCTTGTCGCATGTACTGTACATCTGCACCTCGCTCTGCACCACGCTTTGTATACACTCGCATATGCTATCGGCGCTCGTATAAATGCGCGTGGTTTCTTGTGTACTGTACCAGAGGTAGATGGTATCGGCTGGCCGCTTGGCGTGTGCCACTGTCAGCCCGCCATGAGCAGCGGAGTTCGCGTTTGTCAGCGTCCACGTTGATCGACTTCAACTCCGCATCCCACACTTTGCTCCTGACTCTTTCCAGGCTACACTGTTGCGCTGTGCTTCTGCTGTGATCAATTCATGACCATTGGATCGCACGATGTGTGGCTCCGCTGCAGAGGCTTCTGGTTCAAAACGGCAGCCGGACCTACCGATTCTGACCCATCCATGTTCCAACCAGATGGCTGACTGCGCGTTATCGGGAACTCCATGGCCTTTCTTCTCGAACTCGTCTTCCCGGACTGGTCCTTGCAGAGGCTCGACTTGTCGGCTGACATTGGCCATGCCGATACATACATCTGGAGTCTGGACGGGGATCCCTGAACATTGTGCTCGATGTTACAGCCCTATAGCCGCGGAGGTCAGGAAGCGGTCCTCTGCCTGCAAGCAACGAATCTGGGGCACAGCGGGATACGTGATTGCAGTCGCCCTCCCGGCCGCGTCGAGCGGCAGCTTGTTCCACAGCTGCGCGGCGAGCCGCGAGTGCAGCGCCTCGCTGGGATGGAAGCAGTCGACATCGCTAACCGCTATTGAGGCTCTGTTACCCAGCGTCGCACTCGCGCTGGTTCTGGCAGGGCATACCTTGAATCGGGAAGGACGCCAGAGAGAGGTCGAGCGGCTGCCAGGTCACCGCGCTTCGGCCCCAACCTGTCAGCTACCAGCATGTGGTGATACAAGGGAATCGAGCGGCGTACAAATCCGGGTAGTGCGCGCGCTGGTAGTCTTGCACGATGCGGAGCAGACGGGTGTCTGTGATGCGCACACTTCGACTCAGCAGGGCGCGCGCGAGATAGAGACTACTTGCCAAATTGGTCGCGCAGAATATCCATCTGGGCGCGCGTGGTGTCGCCAATCACATCAGACAGTAGCGCGCACTGGATCGTTTCGTCAGCACTTACTACAACCATGACACATACAACCACGAACGGGACATTCAAAGTTGACGTGCGGCAGTGGTATGACCTTCAAGCTAGGGAATCTCAGTTTCGACGGACCGTAGGGGAGCCAGAGATGGGACTGGTACGCACCAGTACGGTTGATTTAGAGTCAGCTGAGGGTGCCCAGAGGAGTCAGTCCCTTGGTCAATGCCGAGTATTTGTGCTCACGTCGTAGATCTCTGAGACGCGGACGACCCCAACAACATTGACGATGGTATTTGCTGTGGTAACAATCTGAATCGCTGCCGCGCAGTCGAAGACTACAGAACGTACGGATATTCGTGCGCACGAGCTCCAAAGTAGTCCTGATGCCCTGTTCGAACGCATCCGCCGTGATGTTAGCGTAGACTGTTCAAAAATTCGCGTCAGTATAGATCATACTGCTGGATAATCGGCGCGGGAAGTGGCTTGAACGGCTTACCTCCGAGGCACCGCTGGCAGATGTCGTTGGACCCGATCTGGAGATTGAGGTACTTGAATGCAGACGAGGGGATGTTCATCGCCTGCACCTGCGGGACAAGATAGTCTGCCGCGTCTCAGCAATATGCCATTGGTCTCCGCAGCATGGGAACTCACCTCGGACTGAGTGCGGTAGATTGTCTACGGTCGCGCCGCTCAACGCTGCATTCAACTTGTCAAGCGCAGGGTTCAACGCTGCGGGAGACATTCTTCGGTTTAATCGCTGGTCTATTGACACAAGGGGTCTTACGTGTGCATATGGGACCTGGGACCTCGGTCAGCGATCAAGTAGAACAGGTGAGATGATGTGTACCAGCGCAGCCTTCCACAGGATGGCGGCCTATGCTGGCTCCTTGCACGCCGGGGTTGTAGCGTTTGATAATCTACATGAGATATCAGTAGCACCCCCTAGACACTGTTCGTCTAGCCTTGCATTGGCCAGAGTGAGGGCCCCAGGGTCGCCGCCGATGGGGTACGACACACCGCGGGCCTCGTACAGGCTCTTAATCGGGTCGAATGGTATAAGGCCTGGGACATTTGCCTTTAGAACGAGTCGGCACATGCAAAAGCGACGGCGAAACATACCCTTTGCTAGAGCGGCAGCCGTAATGGAGTCACCGATGGCCATGACAACCTCGATCTCGTCCGGGCGCAGGTTATGCACATTCTTCTCGGCTTCAGCGCGCGGGGCGAGTAACTGACACTCTGAGATGTTGGCAACAAATGTGTCGCGGCGCTCTATAGTTGTAGGCGACGCGGAGACGAGAGCGACGAGCGCAGTGAGAACGACAACCTTGAGGGGACCCATCAACCTAGAGTGGGCTGCTGCTTCTCCTCACAATCCCAAGAGGCTTTATACCTCACCTCTTGAACTTTAGGGGCCAGGGCCTAGAAGCGGGACTAGTGAGGCTGGAAGTGGGTCAGGCGCGTCGCCGCGCCGGCGCGCTCGAGCTCATGGTCATCTGCGGATCCTCCGGGGATGCGTCGACCCTCAGACAGAGTCCTTATATTGATATGTCTGTTCCATTACTTGAGATCTACAGGGTTGTATTACAAACGGAGACGCAGAGAGTCACTCCCGACACACGGGAGATCGTCGCACCGACTTCCAATCTTACCTCTCCGCGAGACGGCGGCGCCCACTGTGTATATATCCGACTCGGCTCCGGTGTTGCTGACACTATCAGGAGCTGTTTTGGCGTGGAATTGAGTGGTTATAGGGTTATAGACATGGAATGCGTGATTGTGGATGCCTGACGAGGAACACCGCTCCGCAGATACATGAGATATGCCCTGAGGTTTCCTGGTAGAAGCACTTGTCCTCATCACGCGCTCCTACCATACTGGTTGGCTATATAATGCAACCGAGCAATGAATATTCCGCGAAGAAACTTGAAGATTTTCGTGGAGCTCTGCCCAAGCTGTTCACCGAGTGTCCGGGCAGCGCATGCACCCATCTTATCTCCCACATGCGCGGGGACAGTGTGACGGAATAGATAGTTCAGCATGCCTAGGTATCTGAAAGAGGGTCGCGGGAATCCTCCCGACTGACAACGATACCATTGAAAGAGCAATATCATTCAACCTTCTGGCAGTGTCGTTGAACAGACCGCATACTAGTTTCACAAGGGCCGTATACCTTACTCCGAAGAATTTTTGCCTCTCCGGAGGGCTAAAAATAAATAATTGTCGATTTTCTCAAGGACTGCAAGTCACCTCGGCATTCCCCGGTGACTTTGTTGCGGGGTTGGAACGCGAATTGAATCTCCGCCACACGGCACGTTCCCGTTCCATGCAGCATGCCGACGCTCCCAGACATCCTGTGCGCTGTTACTGGACATCAGCCTCCATTTGTCTTTGACCTCGCACGTACTAACTGCGCTGGGCTCGAGCAACCAACCGTACAGGACCTCCTCGAGCACGTCGCGGAATACCACGAGCTAGAATGCGGCTGCGGCGACGTTATCGTCGGGCGCGTCTGGCCGGCTGCTGCGCCTCTTGACGTCGAGGCTCTGCCCTGTGCCGATACCCTCCCTCTTCATACGTCCCTCGAGTCCCTCGCACGCGGCACCCAGGTCGCCCTGGTAGTTGAGGCTCAAGACTCCGGTCCCAATGGTGCGTCCGGCATGTGTGGCATGACGCGATAACTGAATTGAATCTGCCAGAATTCCTGCGGCTGTCCCGGTTGAAGCGGTTCCGATCGTTTACCCGCGACGACGGCACGGTCTTCAGAAGAACGGATAACGACCAGGTGTGTAGTGGATACACATAAAATGACTGAACTAAATGTCAATAGCCCATTTTGCCGTCCGCTGTCGCGCCGTCATTCGCGTCCATCTGCGCCACGCCGGGCTCGGTATTCGTTGACAAGTCCGACGCCGTCCAATCCCTGCTTACCAGATTCCAATTATCACCGGTCATCGTCCTGCGCAGGCCGCGCGGCTTTGGAAAATCGACTCTGCTCTCTATGCTCGACGCTTTCTTCGACCCCTGCACATCCTGCGCGCACTTTCCGTTTTATTTCGACCAGTCCATCATGAGCTATGACGCATTCCGTCGGTGCCGCGGGCAGTTACTCGCATTCCATCTGGATCTTGCGGGATTCTCTCCATATGCGTGCGTGAACGGCGTAGACGACGGCCCGGTCCTCGGACTATTCGACATCCAGGACAAGTGTTTCGCGTTGCTGAACGCCGCTGCGGCCAAGTTCTACGATAGGTATCGGGAAATTCTTCAGGCACCGAAGGCGGTCACGGAGCGCCCGGGGTTTTCTCCCACGTTCGACCATATCCTGGTGCGTCATTTTTGAGTCGGATTGGCACAAACTGACCGCACACTCGCATTCAGACCTGGGCTCAGGATCAAGAGTACCAGCTGTGCTTCCTCATTGACAACTATACTGCGCCCTTCATGTCTTTCCGCAATCCCTCATTCCATTTCGCGGTCAGCTTGGTCATCTTCCGTGCTCTGAGCGAGCTCGTCAAGTGCAACATAGCCCGCTACGCTTTTTTTGTCGGCGACGACGGCCCGGGTGTGGCAAAGTTGACCCAAATACCTGCGCATTGGACCGACCTTACCGACGAGCCGGCATTCTCAGCGGCCGTTGGCTTCACGTGCTCCGAGGTAGAAGCGCTTGGCCATGCGCTTTCTGTAGACCTCCCGAGCGCACTTCAAGCGGCCCTCCCGGAAGCTCAGCGCGGCGACGCACGCCTCGTCTATTCATCTGCCGACGTCCTCGCCCTGGCTCGCGAGCTGCTGGGCGCGGGTACCATCTCCGTCTCTCCGCTGCGGCAGATCTCGGTGTGGAGGATGGCGGATCCGCCCGAGGAGGTAGACGAGGAGACGCGCGACCGCATCTTCAGGCAGAACCTCGAGCTTATCTTTGGCAAGGACTGCTTCACGCGCGACGACGACGATGAAAACATTGGAGAAGATGAACACCTGAGCAAAGCTACGCATGTCTCGCCCAAGTGGGGCGATGAGTCTGACTTCGACGAGGACCTCGTCATGTCCCTCGACTCATCCAAAGGCTCTCCACCCTCCGCCCCACAGGACGGTCCGCCCGCGACGAGCCCGAGAGTCCTCACTCAAGCTACTCGAGCTGCACATGTCTACTCGCAAACAAAACTCACTGGCGCCGACGTCTGAGAAGACTGTCGCACTCCTCATCAATCTGAGGCCATCCTCCCCGACGTGTCCGACAGTGTACCAATATCCGTACTCGGCTCGCTCGCCAGTCCTGGTCGCCTTGGTCGATGCGCCGCGCTGTTCAACGCCATGACACCGTGCGCCGGCGTTGCGGTCCTGTTTGCACCCCACGCACGGGGTAGACATCCTGCGCGCAGGTCCCAGCGATGCAGCAAGACTGCAATGCTTTCCGCGCTCGCTCAGAGGTGGCTGTCCTGACGGCGAAGCGCGACGTGCGCGTTCCGGCTCTGTTGGACTCGATCCACGTCTCGCGGCCGCGACGGGCGATCTGAGACCGTCTCGCACTCATGGTCCTTACATTACACGCGGGCACGTATCCGGATGCTACCAAATTCAACTCATTCCGCCCATGGCCGCGTTCTCATCTCTGGCCGCGCCCGGCACCGACAAGGTCATCGACGACGAGATCGCCAGCCTCGAGACCTACGTGCGCACCCGGCCTCACGGCAGCCTCCGCCCGCCGACCTCGCGGTACCACACGGCCCGCTGCGCAAGCCTCTCGCTCCTCCTCCTCGGCACGCTGGGCGACGCCCAGTTTGCCGCGGGCTTGGAAGCTCTGCACGGCCGCAACGATGTTGCGGGGCGGCTCTACGAGGCGTTCCGCCTCTTCCGCGCGGAGTGGCGCGCGTACCTTGGCCCGGACCCGCAGACGGCGCTGCCGCCCGCCGCGCCGCACGTGCGCGACGGCGAGGCGATGATGTTCCCAATGCTGTTTCCGTACGGCATGGGCCACTACGAACCGGGAGTGCAGAAGGACATGACGTTCGAGGAGTACGCGGTGTACCGGCTCAGCACCTCCGACCCGTCGTTCCGCGCAAGCCGCGCGTGGCTTCAATGGGTGCTCGGCCGCACGGCGGACGAGCAGCTCGCCGTGGTGGTCAATTGCGTACTTGCTGTGAAGCACGGCGTTAAGGCGAGACACCTAGGCGGCGGGCGCGTGGAGGCTGTCCCGCTCCAGGAAGACTTCGACGAGCCGACGAGATTCAAAGCTTCATAGGCTTCATAGGCTTGCGGGCCACACACACACTCACCCCCTCGCAAAACCACGCTGTATGAGCTGTCTTTTCCAGTACGTAAAGAAGGTGCCCCGACAGTTAGTGCAGAACTTGGTCTTGTATCTCCAGTAACCAACTGATCGTCGACTTTACCTCCTCTTATGATTCTACGAAGTAGTTGTAGGCTAGCTCGTTTATTGATCACAGTAGAGTCTCCCTTGTTTCAATTGAGCGTTTCTGACTTTCCAACACGGACTCGTCGTTCCCGTTTGAACAGTGGCGGAGGTTGGAAGGGATGATGGTTACGTGCCTATTTACTGGCAGTGGCACGTACCGCCAGCATGTCTCGTAAACTTCCGCGGCTCGGAGATAGTGATGTTGACAGCGGAAATGATCACCGTTTATCCGTGCGACGATTTCTAACAACCCTGCAAACCTTCTCTGGTCGCAAACTTTGCCGTATCCACGAACCTGGGTCGGACCAATGGCGCACTCTTCCACGAGGGCTACGGGTGCACAGTATCTGGCCCGCCTGACGAAGATTATCATCTGCCGGTGTACGACGCCCAGCGCCACGGGAACACCGTCACAGCATGGATCGAGAGCGCAGCAAATGAGGTGCGCACGCACTACTAGACGCGACGACGGGGATCGCTATGTCCTGAAATATGGGCCGTGGACGCCGCTGCAGCCGTTCGAGGTTTCGATCTGGAACACGGACAAGACGGAGAAGACGCCGACTTGCTGCATCACGTCGGTCGACGGCAATGTGATCGACGGCCCCGTCATCGGCGACGGCGACCTCTACAACGTCGCCGACATCTGCGGCGTAGAAAATCGCAGGACCGGAACCCTTCGCAGGCTTGTTTTCCGGCGCCTGAAGGTTACTGGTTCGTGTGGAACTCTACCGAACTGAAATCGTTCTCACAATCTCATGTTATCTCTCGCTCTCAGGTGACAGGCGTACGGCGAACACTAGGGGTCGCGATGCCACGGGAAAATTGGGATCGATCCGCATCGACCTGTATCGCGTAAAGGTCAACGGGTGGAAGGACAACGATGAAGATGACGAAAGCGTGGACGAGGACGGCCTGCAGGAAGATGCGGTTGTTCACGAGTCGGAAAAAATCATGAACGGGCACTGTGTGGGGTGAGCAACAGTGCATATCTCCCATTGAGCAACTAATTTCTACTGCACCACACGCAGGTTGGGAGAAGAAGAGCCGCACGCCAGCACAGTGAAGAACCTGGACTTCGATTACCTAGACGAAGACCCCTTCATTACCTTCGAATTTCGATACGCGCCCTGCGGCAAGTACTAGTGCTGCAGTGCTCTGCATTGCCCCGGGACTGTCCGGTTGACCCTTACTGATATGCGTTCGTAGACGTCCTGTTGTTGCTCGAAGGAGTTCCCGACTATCCCATCAGTATGAATACAGATAGCGATGGGAATCTCCCCGATCTTGACGCCGAGGGCGATGATGCGCTTCCGCGCTTCAGCAGGCGTAAGCCTGCACGTCATGTCCCAGTATGTGGTCCGGCACCCTCTAGGAGCACGCAACTGAGGCTCGAGCAAGCGCGCTAGCTCTACGTCATCCGCACGTCCACGTCGGGCCTCTACCGGCCAAGTACGATCCGTCAAACTTGAAGACGAGCAACAGCTGCCGCTAGAGCACTCTCAGGTGGTATTTGGTCGATGCGTTGAAGTCGCTGGCTGATATAGCTGTAGGATTACGGGCCTCAACCACTGCGGCGCTCGCGCAGGAAGAGACCTGCCGCGCAAGCCGACGATGCGGCAGAGTCTCAGCCTGTGCGACGCTCGCCGAGAAAGAGGATCAAGGTGGAAGATCGCCCGAGCAGCACATGGGGCCGACGATCTTCCTGAGTCTCAGCCCGTGAGAAGATCGACACGGAAGAGGCTCAAAGTTGAAAGCAATTTGCACCCGAGAGACATGACAGATGTCGTTCCCGAGCAAGTCAAGGAGGAGACAATCGCGGAGGCCAAGCCGCTGGCTGATCTCGATGTGAGTGCTTGCCACTGGCGCGGCTGTCACTGAATGTCAGTGGCAGAGAACCGAGCCACAGATCGGGAGGACCGTGAAAGTAGACGCCGACGACTACGTTGCCGCGCTCGAGGTGAAGTCTGCTCAAGAGGCAAAGCAGGAGCGCTAATGGCTTCGTCGCTAGGCTCAGAACCGCGCGCTGCAAGCATTCCTGCCCGAGCGGGAGCGAGTGCGAATCATCAAGAACCATCAGGAAACCGCGGCATCGCAGCAGGGCGCACATGAGGGTACATAGCGGTCAGAGCGCAAGACCTAACCCCCCCTGTTTATTGCGGCAGGGCGAGGGTCCAGAGCGGTCAAGAGCGCCCAGTTGCAGGCGTTAGCCGCACTGCACGGCGCAAGAACGCATCTCAAAAGACCATGAGGTCGTGACGGTTCCCGGGTCTGCAGGCTTTAGGGTCCCGATATGCAACAGGCAGACGAGTGTAATCATTTTATTCTCGCGCGATGGGGATCGTAAGTGTAATAAGTTGGACAGGACGAGGATGGGGTGGTGTAGCGGGAAAGGGAAATCGTGAACGGGGGGCGGCGACAGACAGTAAGGCGGCGGGTAGAGTAAGAACAGGGAATGGAGCGACCAAACGGGTAGGTGCACGGCGAGCTACGCACAGCAGTCGATTCCTATGAAATACATCAGCGTCGGCACGCGGATAAGTGGTGCACAAAAATACCCACAATACTGTACTGTATGAACAGCTAGAGAAATGGTAAGCGTTCACGAGCGCCAGAAGCTGGGCCCAAGAAGACCCAGAACACCAAACGAGAACAGCAAAATCCACCAGTCTAAGCGCGGCAGCCAGACAGCGTAGAAGCAGCAAGCCAGACAGTCAGATCAGCCAGCAACTGAGAGCATGCCATCTCAGGACCGAGCCCAGCCAGTCAAGCAGCGTCGAGCACGAGCCAGGAGGAAGAATAGTCCTTTGAGGCTTGAGGGTGCCGGCTACACTGGCCTCGCGGGGACTGACGCGCTGATCTGCTAGCCGTTGAACGTTGAACGTTGAACGCTGGCGTTGGCCAGCGGGGCGACGTTGACTTGCACGCGCAGGGCGGAAGACGGCAGTTCGGGCCAAACAAGACCAATCCAACCACTTCGGACATGTGTCCGATGGACTCCGACATCGATCCCGAGTCCCGACTTGCGAAGCACCTTGTTCTTACCCTCTACGTACCTACATAACGCACTGAACGAGTCGAAGATTTTGTTGTATACAGTGGATGGCTAGTCTAATTACGTGCCCTACTGAATATCCCCTAAAGTACCTCCACTAGGGTGCCGATTTAATCGAACACCTATATATACGACAGGGACCTGTATAACTCCGACTCGCTGGAAGTACCGTTGTATATGTATCGGTCTTTGATCCGGACACAAGATCCGAGAAGAGGCTCCCACGCCCTCCTAGTGACACCGGAGGCCTCCTGTACTGCCTCCACAATGCACAATTGAGGCTCTAATGCGCTTATGACCTGCTGCAGGTCGTCGCGCTGGCTGGTTGTGCGCGGAGATCCCGGAGTCATGCTGTCTCACTCAACACCCATGTGGGCCACAATATCACTGACTCCCCAGTGGTTTAATAAGCGACACTGATCAGAGTGCTAGACCAAGGGCCTCATAGAGCTTGATTCGAGTGCCCTTGTTTGATAACTCCATTGCTCCAGTGTGAGTTGCCAGGTCTGCTTGCCCTTTCAGAAGGGTTTCGGAGCCTACCTCAAGGAAATAACAGAAAATGATCAATAGACACTTTATGACTCGTGGGGACGAGTTCCCTGAAGCTCAAGCTACGAGCAAGAGGCGGAGAGGTGACATCTCCCGGTGCGGTGCTGACTCAGCACGGGTATATCGGCAGTGTCTCCGGATGTCGCCAGTACTACCTGGCGCCGAGCTATCCGACCATCTGCTCTGCATAAAAGGGCTCTTGAACCCCTACGGAGGCTTTTTCGTCGGCGAGAGTTCCAAATGGGGCCGCTGGGAGGCATGTCTTGAGATACATTACGGCCGAACCGCTGATCGATACTACGGTCGGAGCGATTGATACAGCAAAATCGACTTATATACAGCGGTTTATTTTTTCGGCAGTCTGTAAGCCATACCTAAAGAGACCATACTGCCCCGCATATGCCAAATACGGCACGAGGCAAGAATTTGCCAAGTCCCGTGTGGGTCTGAATCTGGGTCGGATCAGGGTCCCTAAGTATACATAGGTCGATCGGCAAGCGCACGACAGTGCGAGTGGCCCCGTTTGCGGTGCGCAGTGATGCATACCGAGCTACCGCTCCACTCTCGAGAAGCCGATGGGCACGAAGATCGGGTCGAGGTTCGCACAGGTACTGCCGAAGCTCGGCGTCGAGCATCAAAGGGCCGGTGGTGGTGATGCCGGCCGGCGCAGCGCGGTCGGCACCGTAATGGACGAGTCTATAGACGATCGCTCAGATTCGCTTGGCATCAAGCCGGATATGACGTCCGTTGCGTCCGGTGTGCTTGATATCTCCGAAAGGCCTACAGAGAACTGGACATAGAGCATACGTACATGCGCCCACCGTCTCACGTAAGCAAGTGCACGTTTGGAAGGGGCATTTCCCTGGAAGTGCTCTCAGAGTTTCTAACGGTCTGTCGGCAGGATTCAGCCGAGTTCTGCGGTTGCCGCGGAGAGAAGGGGCTGACGAAAAAGATACTCGCATGACAATAGAGGCCATATTTGGGTCGCATGAGAGCCGCAAGGGATGTGAAGTAAGCCTGCGGGCACCTAGCCTGCCCGACCTCGAGAGTTGCAAAGATTATTAAGACTATGGCACACAGGGACTGGGGATTGCACAAAAACTGGCCAGATGTGGTGGGTAATATATTCCAGCCATTGTGTCTGCCTTCACGGGTACACTAGGCCGCCTGAGGGCAGGGGGCGGGCGCACGGTGCGGGTATCATCCACCGATACGGCCGCTCAACGGCGCCGGGAGGGCCGCAAAGCCCGGAGCCGACGCGTGCCGTGCCAAGCGAATGTGAGCGATCGTCTGAAGACTGGTAATGGACGCTCCACATCGCTGAAGCAGCGCTCTGTTTGCACTAGAGAGACCAATGGCCGCTCTTGCTAAAAACACAGTTTCCTGATGACGAGCCTCTGCATCCGATCGGCGATTACAAGCCCGGGGAGGTCATCGATCTTAGTGACGAGTGATTCAAGAACCAAGGTGTCGCACAGAGGGGAAGTGGATTCTCGTGTGCCCTAAGCGAATGTGACATCTTGGGTGGAGCCCGCAGTGTAGTGACGACGGAACACCGTGCGTTGGGGAGCACGCTGGGCTTGTTTGGGAGTGTAGCCTCATTGTGGCCGATTCATGCCATTGGCGGTGTGTGCAACCGAACTCGTAGCTGATGTACGCTTAGCTATTACCAAACAATCGCTGCATCCTCGTCTTCTGCGGAACTAGCCTGGTACGCACTGCAATGAGAGTGGTGAGCCATAGGACGACTGATTGCGACAAGCACCATACCAAGCTGGACTTGCACAGAGAAGTGTATGTTTGGAAACCAGTGATCGAGGATGAGTGTCGCGGTCCGCCAGGAAGCGAGGTCCGTTAGGCGCAGGACGGGCACATGAATATCGACGTGACGGAGATGCTGACACCGTGGTAGATACAGCCTGAGTAGTTGGCTCGCGATGTCAGCGACCCAGTAATGAGGGTCGATGCGGGGTGTCGTATGTCTGAGCTTCAGGGTGTGGATGTTCGGCGGCGGGTAAACCATGAGATAATCCCTCCGTGTGGGCCCGCGAGTTTCGAATATCTCGAGCCGTGCGAAATCTAGCAGCTTTCGCGTCTCGTGGTGGAAGAATGCTAGCTCCCGCAAGCCGGGCAATTGGTGCGCCAAGTCAACGATGCCGTGGATGTTGACGACTAGATGGGCCGTAAAGCGTAGTTCGAGTGCGGTAACGGGAGCCTGTGTTCCGAGCAGCAAGAGCTCCATGCCTTCTTCGTGTATCCAACAGGATTCGAACCCGAACCGGCGTAGGCGCGGGAAAGGGGCAATCGAGGCAGCACGCGCGGGACGGCCTTTCGGCTGGTCGCACCAGTAGTTGCTGAGATGCAGCTCCTCGATGGGTTCGTGCGAGAAGAAGCCGAGCATGTCAACGACATCCTGGAATGGAATGCGATGCTCCGTCACGCCCGGGCCCCGCAGATGAACCCTGCACAGCGTCGAAGATGGCTTGCTGTAACTTGAAGATATGTGGAATACACGTTCTCCGGTCTTGAGAGCATGCGTCGGGGCAGCAACGGCCCTCAACTTCCGGCAGCGCGTCATGATCTCGACGAGTGCTGGCGTGTGTCCGTCGCGGTCGCCCAGAAGTTCGTGCGAAAGTTGTGCCCAGGGAGAAAAGTACATCGGAGACGCGTCGCGTTTGCGAAGCATCGGCATGCCCAGGAGCGGAACGCCAGGGAGCTGGAGCTCAAAGACTAGGTCTGCGAGCGAAGGCTGAGTGCGTAGTGTCCGAGCAAAAAGGTCGCATTGTGCGGGTGTGGACAGTCGGACATGGCGGTACAATGCATCCTGCCCGGCCGCCAGCCAATTTCTGCAGGTGAGACACACGCTGGCCAAGGTGCGGAGACAGGCATGATGAATCCAGGGCTGTCCCTCCGGTTGTAGCTTGGCCAGAACCATGAGGAGCAGCTCTGGTGGAACTCTCCCAGCCAGGCTCTGAGGTGGTGACTTGTCCTCGGAACCCGAGGACACGAAAAACCATGAAAGCATGTCGGGGGTTGGGAGCAAGGTGCTAAACGGCAACAAGCGCTGCTTGCGTCTTTCCGCCGGCAACCGACCTGCCTCCTCGCCAGCTGGATCTGCAGTCTCCCAGCGGCTCGTGGGCTATCCATCGTTTGAACTTGGGCGCTGCGCCCTTTCTGGGAATATGGCGGCATTGTCGAGGCTTCGCGGCAGCCTCAGTGGCCTGCGACGATCCCGGCGCTTCATAACGCTGATCCTCCTGGTCTTTATCGCATTATCATGGGGCTACCTGCACCATGCTTCTGGCCCTCGATATACAGCCTTTCTTCATTTTGCGAAATCCTTACTACCAGACGTACTGTCGGTTCAGTTTACCCACAGTTTCAGACGACCGGCAGCCGCGTACGCACGTCCTGCAGTGAACCTCTGCAATTGGACTCACCGTTCACCCAGACCAGCTCGAATTACTATGTCGGAAAGCCTATGGGGCATTGACCCAGAGTACGCCGAGAAAGAGCTCAAGCGGGACATGCAAGAACACGGCGGCAACGACGACACCGTCGACCCGCGGTCGGGCAAGTCGCCCTCGAACGCATTCCGGAATATCGTCGTCGCGCACCCCGACAAAGAGTACAAGGCGCTTGGCCCGCAATTCCACGGCACGCACTGTCTCGACCGGTACCCGCTGGACGTCTGCCCGTTCCCGGGACTCTGCCTCCCCGCGTTGAACGACGAGAGCGCGCAGAAGCCGTGCGCGGTGTGGGGAGAGGGCCGCCCCGCGAGCCTGCAGCGGTTCCTTGCGCACGGTGGGCTGGAGCGCAACAGCACGTTCCGCGAGGAGCCGTGGGACTGGGACGTCCCTGGGCGGTGGATTGGCGACCTCTGGCATCCATGTACGTACCATACGCACCCGCACGAATATACGCCTGCTCATTCTGTGCTTTCAGATGGCGGCGTGACGGAGCCCAAGCAGTCGTACCATTTCTTCACGCCGGAGGAACTGCACCAGTGCTTCCGCGGGAAGCGCATCGTGTTCCAGGGCGACAGCATTATTCGTCAGATGGCACGTGCTTCACATTGGGCCTTGCTTGCGCTAACACCTGTTGCAGTTCTCGCGTCTCGTGCAGTACTTGCGCTTGCAGCCGACGATGTGCGAAAAGGTGTTCAGCTGGAGCACCGCGTCGTACCAGGTCTTCAAAGATGGCCACGGTGCGCACGGGTAGCTCTGCATAGCTGAGTCTGATCGCACCCCCCGCAGACAAGTTCAACCCAGACTGCAAAGACCGCAAATGCACGTACCCAGACGACGCGCTGTACACGCTCATGTACGACTGGCACGAGCCGCAAGACGAATTGTGCGTCGCCCCCTCCTCTTGCAACCGCCCTGACCCCGCGCAGCAAGAATATCGCGCGCCTCGTCGAGATGCAGGCGGACGCGGTCGTGCACGCGATCACGTACTGGATTGGCTCGGACGTCGACCTCGTGCAGTCGCGCGAGGCGCTCGACAAGCTGTTCAACGAGGGCACCTGGAAAGGCCAGTTCTCGTGGCACCTCTCGCCCGAGAAGACCGTCGACTGGTACGACCAGTACGACTGGCGCAATGCGAACATGCGTCGCTTCTTTAACGATTGGAAGTGCGTTCACGTCCCTCTCGATTTTGCGCTCGGGTTGACCGGTATGCAGGGGTATAGGGCGGAAAGGTTTAAACCTCATTCCTACAGATCGGCTTGTGCGCACGGATAACGGGCGCCGGATTATACGCGATAGACGGCCCGTGGATAGTGAATATGGTGGGTGTCTTGTGTCGCGTCCTTTGCGGAGTTTGACCCCCTGCAGATGACGTGCACTTCATGTGCGACTTCATCAATACCGACTTGTACAAGCCTATAGAGGTGTGTGCGGTCCGCTGCGGTCTACCCGCCCGGGGCCAAGTAACATCCTGCCAGCCCGGCTTGCAAAACCTCAAGGCCCCGATGGACTTCGACGCGCGCGACGTGGTCAACCTCAACGTGATTCAAGTGTGGGCAAACTCGATTTGCGATCCCGGCGACGACTCGGACTAGATGCTGGCGATGGAAGGGTGGACTTGGCGCTCATTTACTGTATTAAATTATTGTGTAGTTGCTTTCATAGGCTCTTCCTCTAGACTCCTACTACTCTCAACACCGCCGCCAGCGGCCAGGCTCAATCTCTGCGTAGAGAGGTCTTGGAAACAGCCATTAAAAATATTGATGTCTTTTTATATATTAAATGAAAACATATGTTTTTCAATATCAAGCGCGTGAGCGAGTTTCGACACTTGCCCGCGCGCTTTTCAACTCCGCACTCCGCTCCTTGTCCCGTTACCGTCCCGTCGGCAACTGCCTTGACGGTAATCTGGGCCATAATCTTTCCCCGAATCGCGCGCCCTACTCCGTTTATTCTGGATCAGTGTCGGCCCTTGACCCAACGTCAAATCAGACGCACAACTCGGGTTGCCGAGGTCACGACACCACTTGCACGCCATGCTACCCTCGTCTGACAACATCGCGGCTCTAGAGCCGTCTCACCCAGGCCGTGCTTTGACGCTGTCCGCGCTGTGCACTCTGCTTGCCTATCCTGACGCGCCGCCGCCGTTCATCTACCTCTACGACGCGTTTTGCCCTCGCCGCACGCGTCTGTTACTGGCCGACGTGATCGGCGCGGTGAATGCGCGGAGCGCCGTAGTTGATGCTCGGATATCTATCTCGCAGCGGGGGTTCTTTGAATCTGTCCTTCGTCAGTTGGCCAAGGGCAAGTTCAAGGAACCCGAGTGGGACAAGGCCTGGGGCGACAGCATCGATGGCTTTTGTGCAGGCCTTCGTGCGATCTTTGAAGACAACAACTATGAACAGCGGCCGTCGCGCTCGCCGAGAAAGACGCCTGCAAAGGGCAAGGGCGGCGCAAAGTCGAAGTCGCGCTCTCCCACAAAGAAGTCCAGCCCGCGCAAAGGGAAGGCCAAGAAGATGGAGGTCGACGAAGACGCTATGGATCTTGATTCAGAACAGACCGATGAACCCGGGGCCATTGTGCTCGTCATCGATTCGGCCGAACACCTGCGCACCCACCTTGCGGATATTGTGGTCCCCTTGACGCGTCTTCATGAGCTGGTGAATGTTGCACATTCTGATTCACAAAATTTTTGACCTGAAATTCCAGGCTCGGATTGATATCACCACGGTTTTCATCTCGTCGAATTCCTGGACGGATGTGCAGCCGCCGTTTGCTGCCTCTCCAGACCCGTACTTGATGCACATACCACCGCTTGATAAAGAATGTGTGTCTTTTTCATGCCTCCCGCACTATAATATATACTTACAATGCTTGCCCAGCTCTGATAGCGACCCTTGTACTCCCTTATACAGCAGCCTCGTCAACTTCCGCCGCCGATGGACCCTATTCTCCACTTCTCGCTCCCGTATTTCGGCGCTTTATCGACTCTATTTACTCGACGTGTCACGCCTTTGTGCGTGATACGGACGAGTTGGCATACATCGCGGCGTCTACATGGCCCGTGTTCGTCAAGCCGGTCGTGGATGCCTGGCGTGTGCGCGCTGAGCGGGATGGTCCGGTCGCGGCGCCGCCAGCGCTGCATGACTCGACCCGTCAGCGCCTCGTGCATCTCACAACACATGCCTTCCACGCCGCCCTGGAGGCCTTGTATCCGCGCACAATGTCCCCATCCGAGTTCGCAGCATTGCACATCGCCCCATTGCTTGCCAACGTGGTCATCTCTTTCGAAGGCGACGATGGCCCCGCTGCCGCCATTCCCTCTTCGCCGAAGAAGGCCAAGGCTCGCGCGCAGGGACAGGACGAGGCGCTGGTGGACGAGCTGCCGCGCGTCGCGCAGTTCGTGCTCGTCGCGGCGTACGTCGCCAGCTTCAATCCGCCGCGCAGCGACGTGCGCATGTTTGCGCGCACCGCGGAGGAGCGCGGGAAGCGCAGGAAGGGTGGCGGTGGCGCGCAGAAACGGTCGCTCGTCGCGAAGGTCCGTCCTTTGCCACCCTTCGAGTTCTCTCGTCTAACCGCGTGCTCTCCAGATCCCTGCACGGCTCGCCGGCCCCCTGCCGTTCGCGCTCGACAGACTGCTCGCGCTGCTTGGGCGGCTGCTGGAGGACTTCGACGCGCCGCTCGACGACGGTGCGCTGGACGTCCACGATATCGCGCGCGACCAGGCCGAGATGGACGTCGGACGGGTGCAGACGCTGGGAATTGTGAGCATGCGCAGGCAGCCCCGGATTGCGAGCATCACTCAGACGTGACTGCACAGATATCTGAGCTGGCGACGACTAGGCTGCTGTATCGAGTGGGGAACGTCGACAAGGCGCTCGAGAGCCCGCCCATGTTCAAATGCGGCATCTCGCATGCCGTGGCACTGGCGCTGGCGAAAAACGTCGGCATCACGCTTGCCGACTACCTGTGGGAGAATGCGTTGTAGGATTATGATAGGTGCGCATCTCCCTGGCATGCATGTCTTGTTGCTGATGATAGCGCTTCGCGAGCTGCAGATTGAGCGTATGTACCTCTGCGTCCGAATGAAGTACTATTTTTATCGAAAGTCATAATTGGTCCGAGGGTCGCGTTTGCGAATGCGCAGCGCGCAGCTGCGGTACCGACTTGCGGCGTCTTCTATCGTGAAACTTCGTTGTTATCGACAGCCGCTGACTAACATCCCCGCTGACGCGCCGCAGGTGACTCAGCTGTTGTCCCGTTGTCCCTCTTATAACAGGATTCCTTCACACACGCCTGGCTCGTCGTACAGTCAACCGTCGTCTTCCCCATCTGAACGACGACCATGGCCGATACAATCGTTGTACATGGCGCGACCGGAACACAAGGTTGGTTGGCTGTGCGCCGCGCGTGCAACTTGCCAACGGATTCACTGTACGCGTACCGGCAGGAGGGTCCGTCGCACGGCGTCTCGCAGCCTCCGGGTATACCGTTAGAGCTGCAGTGCGCAACGTCGGCGCTCCTACGGCCCTAGAACTCGCGAGAATCGCCAACATCGAGCCCATGGTCGTCGATCTTGCCGACATGGCAAGCCTCGTCAAAATCTACACAGGAGCGAAAGCAGTACTTGCGCATTATATCCCAACGCGCCAAACCCTCTGACGTGCGTCTTAGGTTTTCGCGTGCACGGCACCCGGCCCCGACGAGGAACAGCAGGGAAAGAATATGGCCGACGCCGCGAAGGAGGCTGGCGTCTCCCTGTTTATATGGTCTGTGCTCGAGACCGTGGACGTGCTGTCGGTTCAGTTTACCCACAGTTTCAGACGACCGGCAGCCGCGTACGCATGCCCTGCGCTGAATCTCTGGACTTTGACTTACCGTTCACCCAGACCAGCTCGAATCACTATGTCTGAAAGCCTATGGGGCATTGACCCAGAGTACGCCGAGAAAGAGCTCAAGCGGGACATGCAAGAGCACGGCGGCAACGACGACACCGTTGACCCGAGGTCGGGCAAATCGCCTTCCAACGCGTTCCGAAATATCGTCGTCGCGCACCCCGACAAAGAGTACAAGGCGCTGGGCCCGCAATTCCACGGCACACACTGCCTTGACCGGTACCCGCTGGACGTCTGCCCGTTCCCGGGCCTCTGCCTCCCCGCGTTGAACGACGAGAGCGCGCAGAAGCCTTGCGCGGTGTGGGGCGAGGGCCGCCCGGACAGCCTTCAGCGGTTCCTCGCGAACGGCGGGCTGACGCGCAACAGCACGTTCCGCGAGGAGCCGTGGGACTGGGACGTCCCTGGGCGGTGGATTGGGGACCTCTGGCATCCATGTACGTACTATCCGTACTCACTCAAATATACAAGAACTCATTGTGTGGGTGCAGACGGCGGTGTGACGGAGCCCAAGCGGCCATACCATTTCTTCACGCCCGAGGAGCTGCACCAGTGCTTCCGCGGGAAACGCGTCGTGTTCCAGGGCGACAGCATTATTCGCCAAATGGTACGTGCTTGGCTTCGGGCCCTGCACACGCTGACACCTGCCGAAGTTCTCGCGCCTGGTGCAGTACCTGCGCTTGCAGCCTACGATGTGCGAGAAGGTGTTCAGCTGGAGCACCGCGTCGTACCAGGTCTTCAAAGACGGCCACGGTGCGCCTGGCTAGCTCTTGCATAGCTGCGACTTATCGCGCCCTCCGCAGACAAGTTCAACCCGGACTGCAAAGACCGCAAATGCACGTACCCGGACGACGCGCTGTACACACTCATGTACGATTGGCACGAGCCGCAAGACGAATTGTGCGTTACCCCCTCCTCTTGCCACCGCCCTGACTCCGCGCAGCAAGAACGTCGCGCGGCTCGTCGAGATGCAGGCGGACGCGGTCGTGCACGCGATCACGTACTGGATCGGCTCGGACGTCGACCTCGTGCAGTCGCGCGAGGCGCTCGACAAGCTGTTCAGCGAGGGCGCCTGGAAGGGCCAGTTCTCGTGGCACCTGTCGCCCGAGAAGACCGTCGACTGGTACGACCAGTATGACTGGCGCAATGCCAACATGCGCCGCTTCTTCAATGATTGGAAGTGCGTCCACATTCCTCTCTAATCTGCGCTAGGATTGACTGGTCTGTAGGGGGAAAGGGCGGAAAGGTTTAAACCTCATTCCGACGGACCGCCTTGTGCGCACGGACAACGGGCGGCGGATTATACGCGATAGAAGGCCCGTGGACAGCGAATACGGTGGGGGCTCTTGTGCCGCGCGCTTCGCGAAGCTCAACCTGCCCCAGATGACGTGCACTTCATGTGCGACTTCATCAATACCGACTTGTACAAGCCTATAGAGGTGTGTGCGGTCCGCTGCGGTCTACCCGCCCGGGGCCAAGTAACATCCTGCCAGCCCGGCTTGCAAAACCTCAAGGCCCCGATGGACTTCGACGCGCGCGACGTGGTCAACCTCAACGTGATTCAAGTGTGGGCAAACTCGATTTGCGATCCCGGCGACGATTCGGACTAGATGCTGGCGATGGAAGGGGTGGACTTGGCGCTGATTTACTGTATTAAATTATTGTGTAGTTGCTTTCATAGGCTCTTCCTAGACTAGATGATTTACAGTACGGACCGGTGCGCGCAGATATGATTGTCCTCGCTTTCCCGCATTCTGCTACCCACACTGTCGAAAGAGAAGGTTGTTCCTTAGCCTATCCTTTCTTTGTTGCGAAGTGCGCGGAAACCCATACATAGGCGGTGAGGGTAATAATCCCGGATCCTGAAAAGACACCGACGGACGGCGGACACCTGAACCGTTAATGGCTTTTTCATACCCGTTCATGGGGTTTCAACCCCGTGAACGGCCCAAAGAGCACCCTGTATGGTCAATCACTGTACCCATTAATAATAATATCTGTCAGCCGTTCAGAGTTCGATCAGAACCAATTTAGCTGTGCGCGTGTTTCTGTTGAATGCACCAACAGGCATCCTCATGAACAGGTCCACATTGACAGCATATATAAGCTGTGCGTTCTCTGGTTATTGGTCGTAGAGGATATCCTGAATGGTCAAGGACATCGCCCGTGAAGGCGCTTTGACGGTGCCCATGAAGGCACTTTACCGGCACCCATGAAGGCACTTCACCTGGGCTGTACACGGCCGTACTGTGCGACCATGAATGTATGTACAGTAAATGCATCAAGTACCCTTATAGTAACCATTGATCAGTCACAATTGCGTTAGGTGTTCAATTATTGTGGCCTCCACAGGCTCTGAACTCTCATCACTCAACTTGTCGCCTCCTTGCGGTCTCTCCCGACATTGCCATTCCAAAATCATACCCAAACAACTAGTTTGTAAATATGGGAGATTGTTGCGGCCAGCCGGCAACTGCGCAGAGCAAGAGTGTCACAGCAGAGCACACCACACTCGCCGGGACTGGCGCTGAGGAGGGGAACTATGCGAGCAAGAACATGGGTGGTGCATTGACCAGACCAAATCTGGGGATCAACCCAGAAGGCCGCCCGCCCTATATACACATCATGAGAACACCGGAACGAGACTATCCTGGATCACCGTACTGCCACGAGAGAGGTCGCCGATCTGAGCCGAAGCTCGTGATGTCCTCGAAGCCCGAAGTGGCTCGACGAATAACCCATAACCGAACTCGTCCCCGCGAACCAACGATCGAGCAGGCATTGGACATACCGGGATATGCATCGAAGACTCCTCGAAGGACCGTAGTCCCTCACAGACCACCGTAGAACTCGGAGCGCGCGAGGGGGCGAGGGTGCGACGCGATCTGGTGCCGCTGCAGACGTACATCGCGATATGACGACTCGTCGAAGTCCCCGGGATGTAGAGCGAGCATGCGAAGGACATCGGAGAGGTGTCTCGAAGGTATCCCGGATGACACGAAGTCGGGGGAGCGTCTCTGTCGAGAGAACAGTGCTGAGGGGTATGGCTGGGGAAAGCGCGAACAGAGCTGTGAGCCAACTGTTGCGATCTGCAGCGGCTTGCCCCATCCGCTGCCATCGCTTTTCGCTTTATCGCCGCTTCGCCCGCGCTGCCTGGCCGATATACCCGCCCCGCAGGCTTACAGCCCTTCCCTCGATCCTCCGATGTCTGGGCCGCTCTCCGGTCCCTTGGGACCGACACGCACTCGCCGATGTTCGATACGGCACTGCGCGCATCGCCCATGCGCTGCACCCTTTGCCCGCGGCTCCACGACCGACCTGGAGCTGCATCGCCCGCCTCTCCGGCACCCGCCTCGAGTCTCGACGCCGACGATCGGCGGCCATATCGATGTCCGATGTCAGGGATCGGTTGCGCACATCCTCGGCGACCTCGTTCCTTCGCTGCAGTCGCCAGGCCTTGTCACTGTGGCGCGTCCCCGCGACCCCGATTGCATTCCGGCCCTTTGCGCCTAGCATCCACGGCAGCTCCTTCGACCCGACGGCACCATCGGCGCGCTTCGATATCCGGTATCGCGAACAGGCTGCGCACATCTTCAGCTACCTCGATCTCTCGTCGCTGCTGCGCGCCCTAGTCCCCAGCTTGCGCTCCTACAACCTCCCGGCGCGTTCCGGCCACCTTCGTCCGGCATATGCGGTGACACCGTCGACTCGACGAGCTTCGAAGAGCTTCGACATCGCCGATGTCCCTCGGGCGGCTCCTTGCTGCTGCCGATGTCCTGCGCGATCCTGCGCAGAGACTTCGCGATCTCCCCGCCGCTGCGCGCACACTCCTGGAGGTCTCCCAACCCCTCTAGAGTGTATCCGCTGGTGGGCGAGGGTCAATCGGGCTGTCCTCGATGCTGCGGTCGAGTCCGTTCGGCCGATAGGTTCGTCTACCGAGTTCGCCATTGCTCCTGCGCGGCGCGCAACCTCGCGCTGATCGGGCAGAAATCAACCCACTCGAAAATTGCGCGAATTCGCCTCAGTTCGCGGTACAACTTCAGCGCGAACCAGCAACGGCGAATGATCACCACCACCGCGAACACGCACTCGACCTCGATTCAAGCTCTCGTGGACAAGGAACAAGCCAGCGGTACGCAGAACTAGTTGCACGAAGTCCGTTCGTGCGCCGTGTATGCGGTTCGGGCCCAGCCGGCGTGACCCGCCAGCGCGAACTGCGAGCGCGAACTCGGTTCGCCGCCTCCCTCGCCTTACACCAACTTCACGACGACGCGTTTCTGCATACAACTCGCGTAATGCACCACGCTCCTGCGCACACAAGGACGGTGGTTCATAGCCATTCACTCGAGGAGCGTGTTCCGCCAATGGCGTCTCGTGAGAGGGAAGCAAGCTCGAGGATCGTAGCGACCATCAAGCGGAACTCCCGTCGGGACTCAAGACAACCGACGGACCACCGAGAGCGGCGTATAAGAAGAGCGCGACGCAGTGCCTGTACTCTAGTCTTTGGATTCTTGGTCTCTCAGAGTCTTTGTGCGTGCACTTGGCCTGGGAGCGTTCCTCCAGCACCGCCGCGCCTCTGGGCCGCGGCGGCGCCCCACCTCTGGTCCGAGGCCTCGGGTCCCACACGTCGCAGACCTTGGGTGCGTGGGAGTAGAGGCGAGTACTCCTCACCAGCCCTGGGTCCCCTCCAGAGACTCGAGCGGAACTCCCGTCGGGACCCTCTCGGGGGTCTCTCTCCCTCCGTACGCCTGCTCTGCGCTTCCACCGTTGCGGGCGAGAGTCAAGGGTCGGGTTGGGGTGTCTCCTAGAGAGAGAGATGCGGTCCGTGTGAGGGTGGGCTGCGGGTGGTGTTCCACTCGTAGGCTCTCGCTCTGCGCGGTTGCCGGCTGGCCGCAACATAATCCAAAGACTAACACACCATCGCGGTGCGGTGTAACGATGCCCGTGCCGCCTCGCTGCTCCCTCATCCTCACGAGACCCGAGGCCAAACAACTCTCTCACCATATACCGACTCTTACTTCTCTATCCCGCCCTCTCCCTTCGCACCACACGGACGACGCGAAGGACTACTACACCTCGCGCACGACCAGGGCCAAGGCTCCCGACGACCACGACCGGCTCTTTGCTGTGACCCGCACGAAGCGTGCTGCGACCGACGAACGGGTCCCGACACGAGCGAGCGCACAAGATGCCACCCTAGCGAGCGCACCTCTCCCCGCGCGCGCACGTACGACAAGGACGGGCTCGGCGAACCCGATCCCGAAGCCGAAGGCACCTCCCGTCTCAGCACACGATCGCTTGAGAAACCCGTCGGACGTCCTACGGAGACCCGACCGGGGGCTCGAGGAGACCTTCTTCGCTGAGTCTTTCTCGGATTTCCGACTTTCACACCATTCTGACGAGCCAAACTTGCAATTCATTCTAAATCTTCAAAACACGACAAAAGCATTCTACGACTACACAAGAGAATCGGCGAGACGGCGCACACGCTCAACGACGACGTCCTGCTCCGCAACGGCAGCGTGCAACCCCGCAACGCGACGACGGAGGTCCGCATGCCCGTCCCTCGCCTCCTGCGCCCGCGCCTCCGCGACCTCCACGAGCGCGGACACTCTCTCCCCGGCAGCGCGGCCCTCCCGTCCTACCAACGGCCACTCGGCCCCAGCGCAAGGACGATGCCCGTCGCGACACGCACGGCAGGAACGATTCACGCGCCTCGTGCGCGGATGGACTCGACCGAGGCACTCGCGCTCTAAGCGCGCGCAGCGAGCGCACTGCGAAACGGCCAGGATCAGCATGTGCACGACGCGAAGGGCGGGGAGGGCGCACCGGTACCTCCGCAACCACGACGTCGAGCTCGGGCGATCGCGCACGACGCGAAGCACGACGAGCGGGACGCGTGCGGAACTCCCGCTCGGACGAAGACGCGCGACCGCCGCCGGAGCCCCGATCGCTGGGACCCTCCCCCTCTCCATCCTCGTCGCTGTCGGCAAGATCGAGCTCACGACGGAGGGCGCTAATACGCTCGTCGCGAGCGCGTCGAAGAGGATCCAGGCGGGGGCCGGGATCGTCGCTGGTCCACGTTCGATCGAACACGTCCTCGGGGTCGGACGCGAACCAGGCGTCCTCCAGAGGCAGGAGCGGGGCACGCGCGTCCAATGTCTCATACCACCGGCGCACGAGGGTCACGACGCGGCGCTCGAACCAAGCGCGTTCGCTGGGGGTCAAGACGCGATCGCGCACTCGACGGACGGCGCGCCGCATCTTGCGATACAGCTCGAGCTGGTCGAGGCCCAAGGCCGGCTCGCGGGGAGGGAACTGATCCAGCGCGATCCAGCGCTCCAGCAGTCCGACCAAGACGAGCTCCAGGCCGGTGGGGGACGGCAAGAGCGCCACGAGGTCCAAGAAGAGCCGCCGCCGGTGAAGGAGCTCTCGCAGCTCGAGCTCGGGACGCGGCTCTAGCGGCAACGGCGAGTACGAAATCGGAGAGGGCGAGCGCTCGCGCGACGCGGGTCGCGTGGGCAGCACAGAGCGAGCCATTCGACAAGTACGAAGTCAAGAGGCGGAGTCACCGACGGGACTCGACGTCGAACTTTATACTCGCAAAAGTGTCCGACAAACGCTATTCCACAAGCGGCGACCGGGCCAGAGGGCGTTGAGAACGCTACGAGCTACGTCCTACCCCCTGAGACTCGACGTAGAAAGACTGAGAGCGTCGAAAGAGGTCGCAACGGCACTCCCGGCGGGAGCCCCGCACCTGACCCGCGCCTGCCTTTCCGCTTCGGGCACCGGCGCTCGGGCCGGGCGCCCGGTCACAATCCGTGCTCGGAGAGCGTCGCTTCGCACGTCCGCGGCGAGGCGGCGCGCGGGATGAACAACACGAACCGATCCGGGGGAGACGGGGAGATGTCCTCGCACGCCACGCCTGTCGCCACGCACCCTGCGCAAGACAAATCGGGTTGCCACGACCAGAGGAAACAGGGTAAGACGGCGTCGATACAACGGCGACACTACGGGGCGGTCAGCACAGGAAGTCAACAACGAGAGGGAAGCCGCACGCTGCGGAGCGCCGGCCGGACACCCTGTCTCCCCGCAACCGAACTCGCTACCGCCCGCGCGCCCCCGGCGCGCTCCCGCAGACCCAGAGCGGAGAGGTGGAGGCGACGAGGGGACGCGTTGTCGAGGACCCTCTGCGACGGAGAGTCGTCGAACAAGGAGCGCGTTCGCTCTCCGTAAGCGCGGAGGACCGCCGCGAGCGGTGAGGGAGTCGTGTCGGCGATGCGCAGGCAGCACGCCCGAGCCGACAGCCCCACCTCGACGAGTAACTCCAACACCGGCGCGCGGAGCGGACCGTCTGTGGCACTACGGGAGTGCACAACGTTGAGGCGCGCACGAATGCGATCCTCCCAGGCCCTCATCGCTCGCCAAAAGTCGACATCGTCCGGACCCACGAGCAACCGGAGCCAACGCTCGGTCAGGAGAAGGGCGGGGCTCTCCACGTAGGAGGGGAGCACGAGGGCCAGCTGGCCAAAGAGCTGCTCGCGGACGAGGGCGAGATCGAAATCGTCCCGACGCGCGGACAACGGCCGTTCCATCCCGGAGGGGTCAACCAGGGGAGGAGGGCAAGGCGCAAACCCCGCTACGACCTCGACCTTGGGGGGGGTTATGTTCCGCCAATGGCGTCTCGTGAGAGGGAAGCAAGCTCGAGGATCGTAGCGACCATCAAGCGGAACTCCCGTCGGGACTCAAGACAACCGACGGACCACCGAGAGCGGCGTATAAGAAGAGCGCGACGCAGTGCCTGTACTCTAGTCTTTGGATTCTTGGTCTCTCAGAGTCTTTGTGCGTGCACTTGGCCTGGGAGCGTTCCTCCAGCACCGCCGCGCCTCTGGGCCGCGGCGGCGCCCCACCTCTGGTCCGAGGCCTCGGGTCCCACACGTCGCAGACCTTGGGTGCGTGGGAGTAGAGGCGAGTACTCCTCACCAGCCCTGGGTCCCCTCCAGAGACTCGAGCGGAACTCCCGTCGGGACCCTCTCGGGGGTCTCTCTCCCTCCGTACGCCTGCTCTGCGCTTCCACCGTTGCGGGCGAGAGTCAAGGGTCGGGTTGGGGTGTCTCCTAGAGAGAGAGATGCGGTCCGTGTGAGGGTGGGCTGCGGGTGGTGTTCCACTCGTAGGCTCTCGCTCTGCGCGGTTGCCGGCTGGCCGCAACAGAGCGTCAACCGCGAACTCCGTGCGCTCACCGCGAACTGCGCCGCGAACTCCCTTCGCGCGCCCCCTCTCCGGTTCCCCCGGCACTCAGCACTCTCCTGGATCGACGAACGACGCTGCGGAATCTGCGCGAACGTGTGCAATGGGACATTCTCGAACGCGATGCAAGGTCAGCTGTACCGGCGCCCTGGCACGAACCACGAACGCGCAAGCCCGGCAACGCCACGGCAGAGGCCAGCCCTCGTCCCAAGACTCATCCCGCCCTTGGCAACGTGAATCTCGAACCCGGTCGACCAGTATCCCGGACCCTAGCGCAAGGTTCGGCACAGCCTGGATTATCCATCACGCTTCCGGCACTCGTTCGCCACGCCGTTCACGATCGGCAGAGTCATTCTTCAACCTTCGGTCGCGTTCTATGACTCGGTCGGCGCACTCTCATTGGCTCCAGCAACGGAGAAATGACGGTTCGCTGTGTCTCCGCAGTTCGTGGACCGTATGTACGCGTCTTCGCTTCCCGGAAAGGCAGACGGGGCTCCCACCCCTGATTTTGGACTCTCACATGTATATAGCCTGAAGGCGATCCCCACTCAATCTCTAGTACTTCCTGACCAACGTCGTAGCCCGGTATCGAGCCCGGTGAGAGCAGCCCAGTGGTCTGGTTGAGGCTCGGTTGCAACTTGAGTCCCGTTCGAGCCGGGTAGAGTTCGGCACCTCCCTCACTCTCAGCGTCGTTGCGGTCAGCGTCTCCGCGAACCGCGTCGCGTGACTTGTCTTCGCCCTCGTCATCTCGTCTTCTCTCGCGTCTCAGCCGTAGCGTCGGCCTCAGCTTTCGATCTCGACCCTCAACAATCTCTCAGGTGCGCACTTCGTTCGTCGATCTGTGCATCATCCGTCTCTCGCTTGCGCGAACCAACTTCGTCCTCCACTTCGTGTGTGTGGATTGAACTCTCAACTCGCTTGCGCGGAACCTGGGCTTCTCAGAACGTCCTTCCCCAAGCATCGAATCCCGTTCGCGGAACGATTCGTGGTGACCACTCTCCCCCCTCTATACATCTATTTCTACGTTCTGCTGGGATTCTACTGTGTGCTCTGCACTAGGTAGCTTAGTAGTAGCGGCCGTTCTTCTTTGGAGTTGTTCATTCATAGTAGTGATCATCTTCATAGTAGTTCTCCTTGATTCAGATAGCAGTCTTAGCTGGTTCCTTGCAAGTTCCGTGCAGTTCAGCGCGCGGGTCGAGCGACCTCTCCGCAGCTTCGCCTGAGCTGCTGCAGCTCTCCGGACCCTCGCCGATCCTATCCGTCAATGTAGGGTGGATGTCCGGACTCCCTTCGGTGCCGCGTTCGAGCTTCGCGGGTCACCGATCGCGAGTACAAGCCTCGCCGATGTTCCTGCGCGATGCGCGCGCGTTCCGGTACGCCTGTGCGGCCCTTCTCCATTGTCTCGTATACCCGCCCTATACCCTACATAGGCATGGACTACCTCCCGCTCCTTCTTCCCCTTCGTATCCGGCCCTTCGGGCGCCGGTATCCCCTCGCCTTCGTTGCCCTGCGTCCGATCCACGCCGGTTAGCTTCGGCGACCTTCCTCCTTCATTCCCTGACCGTCCTTTGGTGTTGTATCGCCTGCTATCGCCGCCCAGACCATCCCGGGCTCGTTTGCCCCCGATCTCGCTATATATACCGGTGATCACCGTCCATGTACCTTAGGTTCGATCTGGTCTATTCTACCGCCTTATCCGTGCTCGTCCCTCACCCTCCTGCCCTTGGGCTCCTCGCTGGCGAGCGATATCGACGGTCACCGTGACACCAACAACCCGAGACGCTGGCGCATACACGACGTCGGAGAGGTGAGAGAGGGTGGGCGAAGGTATCCCGGGTGCTAGGGATACGAGGGGATGTCGAGCGAGTGGTTCGAGATCGGGCCGCGGGACCAGAGTCCGGATATGGGCGAGCCGGCCGAACGCGAGCCGCCGAGGCGCGACGTCGAGGGTCTCACCCTCTAGACGAGATGAGATCCGTTCCACGAGCAGATTCCGGGTCTGAGGTCGCCGAGGCAAGTCGTCGTCGTTGGGATCGGCCGAGTCGTCCCATAAAGGCAGAAGCACTTGATGGGGTGCAGGTGCGGCGCGAGTCTCACCCGCCAGATCGATTCGGCTCGCGATTCCACATCCCTAGAGCCTAGGGACTAAGCGGGATAACGAGATTTGAGAACGGCAAACTGAATGGGTAGGTGGGGGAGACTGCGAAGAGGCGAGACTTCGAGCGATGAGAGGTTGTAGCCTGCGAAGACCTCGAAAATCGCAACAAAGAGCCTACGAGTGGAACACCACCCCCAACCACACATGGGTTGTATCCCCCTCCCTAGGAGGCGTCCCAACCCAACCCTTGACTCTCGCCTGGAACAGTGGAGGTGCAGAGCAGGTGTGTGGAGGGAGAGGGTCCCTTGAGAGGGTCCCAACGGGAGTTCCGTACGGGGCTCGGGGGCTGATGAGGAGCACTTGCCTCTACTCCCCCGCACCCAGGGTCTGCGACGTGTGGGACTCAAGGCCTCGGACCAGAGGTGGGGTGCCACTGCGGCCCAGAGGCGCAGCGGTGCTGGAGGAACACTCCCAGGCCAAGTGCACGCACAAAGACTCTGAGAGACCAAGAATCCAAAGACTAGAGTACAGGAGATGCAGGCCCTCATCTTATATACGCGAGATCTGTCGGTAGTCCCGTTGGATGTCTTCCCATAACGGTCATAGGGCCGTCGCGTGCGCAGTCCCGCCGGAGGCGCTGCGGAACTGAGATGGAGTTGCGGCCAGTGAGAGCGCGCCCTTCCTCCCATTGGCGGAACAGGAATCCGTGTTACGGAACGTGGTCGCAATCAGAGGGAATGTGGTCGCAGTCAGAGCCAGTGCGGTCGTATCGCGTTTGATGCTCTTCGAGTGTCACGTTTGTATGGCAGGTCACCGCGTGTGTGCGAAGCTCTCCGCATTAGGGCTACGGTGAGTTGCTCCCAGACTTCGAGGTTGAGGTCGCGAGGTGAAGAGTCGAAGGTGGGCGCTGTTGCTGGTGCGTTGCGGAAGTCACGTCGGCTGGGGCTGGAGCGCATTCATCCTGCGTCAGGTCCATTGGTGGTGGGTGTCCCGTGTCGTGCATCGCGTCGAAGGGCTATGTGAGCCACTCTTGAGTATGTTGAATGCGCTGCCGTGCGTCGTGGTGTTGGAGAGCCAGTGCGCCGAATGCACAAGTCGTTGACCGTATTCGCTCCGAAAGTCGCAATTTTCGGGCGTACCGATTTCTGCCCGATCAACGCCTCCTAGGGAGGGGGATACGACCCGTGTGAGGTTGGGCTGCGGGTGGTGTTCCACTCGTAGGCTCTCGCCTAGTGCAGTTGCTGGCTGGCTGCAATACTCTTGCTCAGCGCAGTTGCCAGCTGGCCGCAACAATCCACTACTCCTGAACCACATACACACTGCGAGTTTGCCCATTGGTGGTGAGTGTCTCATGTGCCAGAGACTTTGTACCATCATAGAATTAGAGTAAAAAGTTCAAGGAAAGGTGCAATTCAGAATCCACAGTCCTGCTTTGAAGAGGAAAATCCACTCAAATATGTCATTATGTGGATACTAAATACACAAAATACCCTATATGCTATCCTAGAAATGTCCATGCTATCTATAAACTAACTGTCTAAATTCACAGAAATGTTGTGACCCATGCGGGAGGTGCAGCCGATGATGAGGATTTGGGTCAGACCGACGGCTGTTCGTGTCACTGCCATTTACAGTGCATGGATCATTTTAATCCTGTTTTCTTTGCCCTGAAAATATGTCTCAGAAGTCTGCTAAACTGATACTCAGATGGGTAAGATCATTTGGCACAATATCTTAGGCCTAAGATTCTATGCAATACATACATAGGCCAGAGGAACCTAAAGACCCATGAACATGTTGCCCGGGACCCATTCATGGTCATTGAAAACTCCAGTGAATGGGTAAATCAGATTACCTGTCTACAAAAGTTGCCTGTCCCTGCATGGACTTCCTGCTTTGTACTTGCACGGCCAAACCCCGCCCCATGAATGGAGCCCAAGTTTAATGGTTCATGGTTTTACAAGGAAATCCCTGTATGGGTTCTCCGATAACCCCTGAACGGGCGCGCAGAAAACCCGTGAACGGATTGTACCGCGGAACCATTAACGGTTCATGTGTCCGTCGTCCGCGGACGCGCGTTTCAGGAACCGCGGTGTTCTCGCGGTGAGGCAGCGTCGGAGTTCCAAGGTCGCGTTCTCACGTGTCTTCTTTCTTCTCGCGCCACAACACCGCCTCTCGCGATGGCACTTCCTCCTACCGCGCTGGAACATCTTGGGTTCGCGGCCACGGTGCTATGCGAGGATGAACCGTTACCAATATACAACATCGAGCGCGTCGACAACAAAGTCACTGGCTGGATTGCGAGCGAGGCGGGCAAGGTGCGCCACGGCCGCCGCTCACAAGTACCTGTCTAACTGTGTCGTAGGTCTTTTTTGTACGAACAAGTATTGTTGATGCGTCGCAGAGGATCAGCGCGGCAGCCCGTCTTTATGTCGACGGTACCAGGATCGCGGGCAAAGTCATGGGGACCATCCCGCCTTACACCGACCAGAAGGTCACCATCTACGGTCCCTATACTTCTCCTACCAATGTGCAGAGACTGGTCTTCTCCAACCTGGCCATCTCTGGTGTGTGATAGTGCTCCCTTGTGACCAGGTTCTCAGACGCCGTGGCTTGTTTCAGACGATGATACCGCAATTCGAGATAGCAGCCTGCTCGCAGAGCTGGGCACGCTCAATCTCAAGGTCGTCCGTGTGACTGCAGGAGGCGAGACCGCGTTTGTGCCCGTGTCTACTGCGCCCCTGCAGAAGAACGAGGCCGTACACGAGCGTGCTAAGAAGCTAGGTGCTCATAGAACAACGTCTGTCTTCCTCTTCTCTTCTTCGTCTACCCCTGCGCTTATCATATTTCCAGGCTTGGATCGAACACGGCCATTCCTGCCCAGGCCATGATCCAAACGACCGACCTTGGAGTTCACGTCGAATTCGAGTTTCGTTACAGACCAAGAGGTCGGTTTGCGACCGCCACGCCACGACGCTTGGATTAACTCATCGAGAATTTCCATAGACGTGCTCCAGGCTATGGACATTATCCCCCGTCCTCGCGCAGAATCTGCAAAGCGCCCTCGAGAGAGCGGCCTGAACGATTCAACTAACACGCCGCGTGCCAAAAAGCAGAAGGTCGCGACTGCTGGACAGGCCACATCAGCAGGTATCAAGCGACCCAAATCTGAAGCCGTAGACGGGGACGACCTCCAGGCTATGCGGGTAAGCGCCTGTTTTATCTCTGCCGCTCATGCTGAAGCTATCCCGTGGACTAGGAGCGCATCCGTAAGCTCGAAGCTCGACTGCGTGAAAGAGACGGCAGGGTCACCGACGACGACGACGGCGCCGACGATGACGGAGCGCCAATCAAGCGCGAACCTGAGCTCATCAACGCTGGCCGCTTCTTCGCGAAAGGTGAGGTCATTGACCTTACCGACGACTAGACTTCCCGTCCAACTTGCTTCATCCTACACTCGGAAACTCGTTACCACACATGGAATCTCTATTTTACGGCCCTGGATTGCGCTTTGCTTGCGGTATGTAATAATTCTATACAAGGATGATCTGCTACTGTAATAGTACAATTTGACCGTGTATGAACAAGCGCCGGACCTTCGAGGTCCATAAATTCGCAACTACACTATCCTGTAGCTCGATCAACTAACGCGCTCTAAACAGTGGTGCACGGACAAAGCCCGGACGCTTATCGGGCTCACTTGAATAATTTACATCAGATTCATATCACTCTGTTATGTTCGAGTTGTTAAGCAGGCAGATGAGGCACGTTTGCATCTCTGCTGGACGTCCCGAGTCGTCCTTGCGGAGTCGGAGTTCGAGAACGTGTCGTCACGTGCGGGCTTTTCCCTTCCTCTCCGCCACAATTGCAACCGACACCGCCTGCCATGGCCCTTCCGCCTTCCGCTCTGGTCCATCTGGGCTTCGAAGCATCGGTGATATGCGAAGGGCAACCGTTGCCAATATACAATGTCGAGCGCGTGGGCAATAAGGCAACTGGCTGGATAGCCAGCGAGGCTGGGAAGGCGCGCCGGTGGTACCCTGCACTTGGATGCTCTTCTAATGCGGGCATAGGCCTTTTCAGTGCAAATCAAGCTGACGGACGAATCGCGCTGCACGACTGTGGTCGCCCGTCTCCACGTCGACGGCGGCTACGTCACCGGCAAGATATTTGGGACCGTGCCACCCTATGCACACCGTCAAGTCAGTCTCGAAGACAGCTATTCCTCCGCAAGCACCGTGAGGAAGCTATTTTTCTCCAAGATGACTATGTCCGGTGCGTCGTGTGCGCGATTCCTTCCTGGACGCTGGCTCACCGCATGCCATCTCCCAGACGATGATAATGCCATACGAGATGGAAAGGTGCTGGCTGACTTGGGCACCCTTGGTGTGGCTGTAACTCGTGCGACTGTCCTGGGCGTCACCGGGTTCCGGTCGGCCGCGTCGTCCACAGCAGCAGAACAGAACCTGACCGTTCACGAGCGCGCCAAGAAGCTCGGCGGTCATCGAACGATGTAAGCTTCCGTCGCGCCCATGGTTGATGTGTTAATACTGGGTATAGATTCGGCGCCGAAGAGCGCGTAGCGCCCACAACCTTCACTCAAGTGTTGGACCACGAAGTCCAGGTCGAGTTTGAGTTCCGCTACCGACCGAAAGGTGCGTATTCCTCCTCGTTGTAAAGCACAGCCAGCTCAAGCCGCTGTCGAAGATGTTCTTCAGGCGATGGACATGATTCCTTGCGCTCGTGCCGAACCCACGGCGGCGAAGCGTGGACTGGAGCCCGGCCTGACCGAATCGACGAATACGCCACGCGCAAAGAAGCCAAGGATGAGCAGTAAACCTCATTCTTCGACTGTCAAGAAGCCCAAGCCGGAGCCCAGGGACGAGGAGGACATCCAGACCCTGAAGGTCAGCGCCTTCTCCTTACCATGCTGCATTTATCCTGACGGCATTTCTCTGAACAGTCACGCATCCGCGAACTTCAGGCCAAACTTCGCCAGAGGGAAGGGGCTTCGCCAGCCGACGATGACGCGCCGGTCAAGCGGGAGCCCGAACTTATCAACGCGGGCCGTTTCTTCGCAAAGGGAGAGGTCATTGACCTCACAGACGATTAGGATATGCCCAATCGATGCTCGCGTCTTATTCTGATACATCTAGGTTCACGTCTAATCGGTAGCTTACTCCCTTTGACGTCGATTGGTATGCAATATCTGCATCCATCCATTCTACCATCATACCGTACGATCTCTATATATGCTTATCACACCTTTTCCCCCTTAATTCTTCCAGTGATTGTTTCCGGAAGATTTGGCGGGGAAGGCGGCAGTCACGGAGCGCAAGGGCCGTGCCGTTCAACAGCAAATGCTCTGGGCAGTAATCGCGCTTCCCAACAGGCCTACGAAAGCCGCCCTGTAGATCCATTCCAGCCACGCAAACATGCACGGCGAAGCCGGCGGACGACACTGCGCATATCGGGGGGACTGCGATTCTCGCCCTACCGCACATCCCTTCGTCGCCCGATGGCCCTGCCTGGCAGACGCCCAGACGCACCGTCTATAACAATCTGCCTGCAGGTGTACCAGGGGAGCGCACAATGATGGAACCTTCGGCTATTCTTGCGCTCGCCGCGGCGGTTGGTGTGCTCCTACTGTGGGCGGGGCAGCGTCGCTCCCGGGCATCCATGGGTCCACTCCCTCCAGGACCGCCGCCTCTGCCAATAGTCGGCAACATGTTTCAGATGCCTCAATTATGGCCCTGGCACCAGTACACTGAATGGTCAAGACAATACGGTGAGGACGATTCAGCAAATTGTACAGAGTCGCCGACTCCCCACGTCTCGATAGGTCCCATATTCTCGCTCAGCTGGCCGGGGACCCGCATCGTCGTGCTCAACGACCACAAGTTAATCTCTGAGAATATGGGGAAAATCCAATTCTCCGACAGGCCGCAGCTTACGGTCGTCGGCGAGCTGATGGGTTATAACCAGGCGCGTTCGTCTGCCGCACTGTTCATCCTCATCTCATCTCTCAGAATGGAGCAGTCGATGCTACTGCTGAACGAGGGCCCAGAGCTGAGGCTCCACAAGAAGCTCGCACTCATGGCCCTGAACACTACCGCGGTCAGAAGCTTCACTGAAGTGCAACGCGAGGCCGTCCACCGCTGTGTTATCCGTCTGATAGACACCCGGGACTATGCAAAAGAACTCAGAGTGTACGTCGAGTCCAAACCTGGGCGGCCTGTCTCAGGTTCCGCAGGGCCATCGTCAGGTCGATCGTCAGGATGACCTACGGCTTCACAGTCGACAGTCTGGAGGATCCGGTATGCCTTAGGCTGCCTGACACTCGGAGCAGTGCCGTTGACTGATTCTGGCGCTTGCAGTTCGTGATGGCAACCGAATTCGCGTCTTTCGCACTCGGGGATGCGCTTGTTCCTGGGCGTTTTCTGGCCGACACTTTCCCAATCCGTGCGTCTGCACCCCTCATATTCCCTGTTGAAGACAACTGGCGTTTACCGACGATCGACCTTCCGCGAACAGTCAAATACGTGCCCGGATGGCTTCCGGGCGCCGGCTTCAAACGATATGCCTTGCGAGTGAGACAGATCTTCCACGGCGTGTGCATGGAATCCGTGAAGCTCGTACACCGAGATTTAGTGCGTGCTCTTGTTCACGCGGATGGGATAGTGCGCCTGACCAACGATAGGTCAACGGAACTGCGGCGCCATCGTTCATGTCGCACTTGCTTGAAGGAAGAGAAAATGGATCAATTGAAGGTTGTGGAGACGTTGTCGTTGGATCAATTGGTGGGACCCTTTACGGGGGTGGCGTGGACACGGTCAGTCGCTGAGATCGATAACGCAGCCACTGACTGGATTCCCGAAGACAAACTCCGCGCTTCTCACCTTCATCTTGCTCGCTTGTCGCCACCCCCACGTTCAAGACACCGCGTTCGAAGAGATCAAGCGTGTTGTGGGGATGGATCGTCTCCCCGTCATCGAGGATCGCGAAAAGATGCCCTACCTAGTGGCCGTGCTCAAGGAGGTCCTTCGTTATCATCCGGTTGCTCCGTTGGGTAAGCGCGGTTGGATTTTCTCCCGACTCCTACCTTCGACCACCATTGGCAGGCGCCCCCAGGCGTACTTCGGAGGATTGCATCGTTGCAGGCAAGCGGAACGCGGCATCGTCGCTTCGGGTCCTGACGCGGCGGCAACAGGGTACTTTATTCCGAAGGACTCTACTGTCGTAGCGAATGCATGGTGGGCTAGCTAGCGGTTGTTCAGATCGGAACCAGTCGTCTCATCGTTCCTCAGGGCTGTGGCTAGGCAGGAAGACGAGTCCGGCTTTCCAGCAGACGGCTTTCACCCTGAGCGCTTCCTGTCATCGTCGCCACCACATGCACCCGGCTCGTACGTCTTCGGGGTTGGGAGGCGTGCGTGCATGGGCCAGGACGTTGCGGAGAACTTCCTTTTCTTGATGATCTCCTCGTTGGTGGCAGCATACACGATCCGACCGCCCCTGGATAGTCAAGGTCGGGAAGTGTGGCCGGACCCCGCGTGGCGCAACACTTCGTTCACGTGAGTGTGGCGCTCCTCAAGGCGCTTTCTGAAACTTGCATTCTAGGCGCCCCGAGCCTTTCGACTGGCGCTTTGTGCCGCGGAACGAGGCGCTCCTTCGAAGCCTGGCGATCCAAATTGATGAGCACGGCGCGGACCGCAATACTCTATCATAATACCGATAGGTATGGCTCAAGTCCAATATCACCGCATGCTTCGTGATGTTCCTAAGTATGCCTTGGTTCTCAACTGCATCCCGGCTCAAGTCCGACGACGGGCTTCCGCCCATATGTCCGACTTCTCGACCCGCTCTGCCGTCTCTTCTGTCAATCGCTTCGAACTACGTGAAGGCAGTGAATGGCACATATCGGGCAGACACCCATGATCCCCTTCGATCCCTCCCCCTTCTCTACAACACACATCCCCCTGGCGCTCTGTCACAAAGCGCCAGGGGGATGTACGCGCTGAACCAGCCACTATATAAGATGGGCCGCTTGCTAACAATGCCGAGTCTCTAAGATGGAGTCTACGACTCTCCTTGCACTTGTTGCGGGCGTTGTGCTAGCGGTGTGGGTGTGTTGCACCCCAGCGCACCGTGGCCCACTCCCTCCTGGCCCACGGCCGCTTCCTATCTTGGGGAACATGCTGCAAATGCCTAAGAAATGGCCCTGGTACCAGTTCACGGAATGGTCGAAGCAATACGGTGAGAACCAAATGCATTACGCGTCTTTGTTCGAGCTTGACGAGCTTTCCAGGCCCCATATATTCGCTCGCCTTACCTGGAACACATGTTGTCGTGCTCAACACCCACGAGCTCATTACAGAACACTTGGGAAAACCGCAGTTTTCCGACAGACCACAGCTCCCCGTCGTCGGTGAGCTCATGGGCTTCAACCAGGCGAGTGCGTCTCCCTAATAGGCGGAACTTATTATCAGCTCATTCCTCCCTCTCGCTGCTCTGAGTAGTCTATGCTGTTGCTTAGCGAGGGCCCCGAGCTGAGGCTTCACAAGAAACTGGCGTTGATGGCTCTCAACATCACCGCAGTCAGAAGCTTCGCCGAGGTACAACGCGAAGCTGTCCACCGCTGCGTTGTCCGCCTCCTTGATACTAAGGATTATGAGAAGGAACTGCGAGTGTACGCACGTTGAATCTAGGTCAGCGTGGTGCAGCTGATCTTTCGCAGCGCCATTGTGAGGTCGATTGTTCGAATGACATATGGTTTCACGGTCGACAGTTTGGATGATCCGGTAATACACCAAATGACACGCGGTCCCTCGCTGTGTACTGACTAGCGCTCGCAGTTTGTCATGGCCACCGAAAATGCCTCAATCGCGGTGGGAGAGGCGCTTGTTCCTGGGCGGTTCATGGCCGACACCATCCCTATCCGTGCGCCACAGATTCTTTCTACCTTGGTGATCTTGCTCAACGATTCGGCTGGTGAGAGCAGTCAAACATGTGCCCGTCTGGTTTCCAGGAGCAGGCTTCAAGCGGTATGCATTGCGCGTGAAGGAAATCTTCCACGGCATCTGCAGAGAATCGGTGAAGCTTGTAAACCGAGACTTGGTACGCAGTTTCTGGTATGTGGATTCATGATACAACTGACTTCCCATAGGCCAGCGGAACTGCGAAGCCGTCATTCATGTCGCACCTGCTCGCAGAAAGGGAAAGCGGATCAGTTGAATGTGACGACGTTGTCGTTGGGTCCATTGGAGGGACACTCTACGGGGGTGGAGTGGACACGGTCAGTTGTTCAAACTTCGAATCGACATCGCAGTCACTGACTGGCAATTTCAAAGACAAACTCCACGCTCTTGACTTTGGTCCTGCTTCTCTGTCGCAACTCTCACGTCCAAGACGCCGTGTACGAAGAGATCAAGCGCGTTGTGGGGCGGGATCGTCTCCCTGTCATCGGAGATCGCGAAAACATGCCCTACCTTGTGGCCGTGATCCAGGAAGTCCTTCGCTACCATCCAGTCTCACCACTCGGTAAGATCTTCTCCATATGCTCCAAACTACAGCGTCTAAAACCCTATGACAGGGATTCCCAGACGTGCCGCTCAGGATTGCTTCATTTCAGGCGGGTGAAAAGCGCAACCGTCACGCCTGCGGTTCTGACGTGCAGAAACAGGGTAATTTATCCCGAAGAACTCTACAGTCATACCGAACGCATGGTGGGTCAACTGGGTCTTGCCATGTTGAACTGTGCCAACCCATCGTCGTCCAGGGCGGTGACCAGGGAAGACGACCCCTCTGGCTTTCCAGCAGACGAGTTTCATCCTGAGCGTTTCCTGTCACCGTCGCCTCCACATGCGCCAAGCTCGTACGTCTTTGGTGTTGGGAGGCGCGCGTGCATGGGCCAGGATGTCGCGCAAAACTTCCTTTTCTTGGAGGCCGGGTCCTTGCTGGCGGCATACACGATCCGCCCGCCCTTGGACAGCGAAGGTCGCGAAGTCCTGCCGGACCCGGCGTGGCGCAACGCTTTGGTCACGTGAGTCTGACGCTCGGATCCCCAGCGCATGCTGAGACGCCGCGTTCCAGGCGCCCAGAGTCATTCGAATGTCGCTTTGTGCCGCGGAACGAGGCGCTCCTCCGAAGCCTGGCGGTCCAGATTGAGGAGGACGGTGCGCACCGCAATACCCTATTGTGAGAGGGCCGATGTTCCTCGAGTCCAACATAAGTGCATTTGTCTCCATGTTCCTACGCCTTTTTGTCAAAATTTACCACCCCAAGTACGACATTGTGAGTTTTGCAAGTGTCTACGAGTCTATCCACATCTGCGGGTGATGTACGAAGGCGCCTTATCCGTCGTCTAAAGATGGAAATCGTAGAGGCCCGTGCCCTTTGAGGGTTTATACTTAACCCCCTTCGTCTTCGTCTCCTAGCGCTCAGCCCTAGGGAACCTGAGGGATTTATGGGGAGCCCCACGTTATGTAGGTAGACGCGCCAGTGTCAGCTCTTGGTAACGGGTCCGTGCCCGGGAAGCGCGTCCGCTAGCCACGACCCCGAGCGGCCTGTTGAGAGCTGCAGAAAGGTGGGCCTTGTTGCCATGCGAAGTAGACAGAGACACCCGACATGTGCGTGTGGAACACCACCGTATTTAAAGAAAGCACGGTGCGAAGGAGTGCTCGACACACGTTTCTCATACCTCGTTTCCGGCGTTGTCTGCGATTTCTCGGGAGGAGTCGAAGACAATAGTGACCTCCGCCGACACCACGTCGGTCAGGCCCCAATGAATCGTGTCACACCCTGAGGCACGTGTTCTTCCCTCTCTGGCGTCTCTATCGTTCACCTGGCCCGCTATAGTGTGTAGCCCCGGGCGCCAATACATTGGACTGCCGCCGACTCCAACAGAATGGGAGTAGTGCATTCGGACGAATGGGGAAGCTCAATAGACTTTTGGCGCTGTAAGTGCGGCTCCGCAGTGGCTATGGTGAGCCGTGCCTGGAATTCTCTCGCCAAGGGCAGAGGCTGCGGAGAGGTGTCCATTGTACCGCCGATAAATAGAAATGCACTTCTTACAGGAAGATATACCATTCCGAGCACCCGAGAGCGCTTCTCGCTGCGCGAGTTGCTGAAAACACGCGAGAGAGGCGCGGCCGCACGTGCCCGACGCGTGTTGTCGGTGATCACGAGACCGCCGGTTGACCCGAGCCGAGGGTCGCGGTCATCCCCATTCGGAGTCCCTACCGTCCGGCCCAGCCCCGGACGCGCGCCACTTGCACCTGCGCTCCTCCGACCAGCTTTTATGCTCCGCTGCTTGCCCTCCTGCTGCCTGCTGCCTGCCTGCTAGAATTTTTCATACACGACGCCTGTGACGACTCTGCACGAATTGATAGGCCGAATGCACCGCGCCGTTGCCGCAGTCCTGGCCCTGGCCGCGCTGGCGGACGCGTTTTCCAACTCGCGGTTCGACAACGTCGTTGCGTGAGTTCAGTTCAGTCTGGACTGCTGCCGAGCTGAGCTGGTGCCTCAGGTACTGGGGACAGAACTCGTGCGTTCAGAAATATCCAACCCGGCGGGTGGGCAAGGTAATTTGACTCGGCATGCCCTCGCAGGCACGGCGCGTTGCATCCAGGCGATACGTCTGCGTACCAGGTGCGCCTTCAACCTAGGTTGCCGCCGCGCACGTGACTGACACGAAGAACGCCCGCGATTTCAAGCAACGACTGGGCTACTACTGCGGCGACGACAGCCCCGTCGATGTCTTCCCGCTCGCGTTCCTCAACACCTTCTTTGCGCAAGGAGGGCTGCCTTCACTAGACCTGGCCAACGTACGCCTGCTCCACCCTCGTGATTCTTGCTCGCTGACGGGGCGAAGATCTGTGCTACGTCAAACCACGCTCCATTCCCGGGAACGTCGCTGCCAGACTGCTCTTTCCTGGCCGAAGATATCCGGCAATGCCAGGCGAAAGGAAAGATTGTCACGCTCAGTCTTGGTGCGCTCGACTGCTCCGGACACCTTGCCGTGGCCAGCTAACGCGCTCTGCATTCATCTAGGTGGTGCAACGGCGACTACATCATTCAAGTCAGACGAGGAAGGCGAAAACTTCGCTCAGTTATTATGGGATCTGTTCCTTGGGGGCTCCAGCAAGACACGACCGTTTGGGGATGCCGTTCTTGACGGATTGGACATGGACATCGAGGGTGGCGACAAGACGGGGCACATTGCCATGCTCAACAAGATACGAGAGCTGGCAAAAGGGTCTTCGAAACAGTACGTCTTCACCGTCAGTGCCAACCTTGCGCTGAACCCTCGGTGGTAGGTATTATATCACTGCGGCACCGCAGGTAAGCTGCATAGCTCCTGGTTTAGATTTAGGCTCACAACCATTACAGTGTCCATACCCAGACTTGAACCTGCAAAGCACGCTCAACGTTGCTGTATTTGATGCGGTTTACGTCCAGTTTTGTGCGTGCTGCCTGTGCTCGCCTATCCTAACGCTCACCTCGAGCGCCCATTTAGACAATAACTATTGCTCGTTACCGAAGTACAACAGCACTGCATTCAACTTCGGTGTATGGGACGTATGGGGCAAGACAATCTCGCCCAACAAGGACATCAAGGTGTACCTCGGCGCGCCTGGGTCACCTGGCAGCGCTGGCTCCGGCTATGTCGACATAGACACGCTAAAGACCATTGCGGCTACAACGCGCAAGGCATTCCCGACCTTTGGCGGTGTCATGTGTAAGTCAAGTGGCGCTATGGGATTGTTTGCTGACGATGGTGTGCCAAAGATTGGGACATGAGTTCGTCGTACGGTGCGTGTGTTGACTCGATTACCTGCGATGGTAATGCTGAATCACGGACGGCAGCGAACGGACGCATGGACAGGCAAATCAAGCAGGCGCTCGTTGCCAACGGCGGGACGGGCTTTACCTACCCGTCGTGCACAGCGCCAGCCTACAAGCAAGGCCAGAGCTACAACCAGGGCACACAGGTCACCTACCAAGGGTGTGTCTTCTCCGTGTTTCGCCCGCGAAGGTATTGACCGACCGCATAGGTACATGTGGGAGGTACGAGCTCACGGGGCTCCTTTCCCTCCTCGTCGACTCATATTTGTCGCCCGCAGGCCAACTACTGGGCTTCCTCGACGCCTTCGATTGATGGCGCTGGAGAATGGACGCCTGGTGCGCGGTATTGCGAAACGTCTTCTCAAGTCTGACAGCGGAGTGTAGTCAGCGCGTGCGGCGGTGGCAGTACGGGCGGGGGCTCCTCTAGCGTGAGTACGCCGGCGGGGGGAGCAGAGACACCGCGTCCGCCGAGCAGCACGTCCTCCTCCTCCGCGCCGAGTACCCCGCGCCCGCCAGAGAATGCTGAACCGACTCCCCAGCCGCAGCCCGGCTCGGGCGACTCGCCAGCGCCGTGCAAGGACTGCTCGCCCGTGCCGCCGATCAACCCGGGACTGGCACCGCAAAAGCCGCTGAAGGCGCGGTGCGTGGTTCGCCCGCGCAAGCGGAACACGACCGCTCAGGAGCTCTGAGCACTACTCGACCTTCTGGGCCTGATCGGTGACCTGACTGACCCCTTTGTTGCAATGGCCGGTTGTATCTATGTGGTAGGAAGTTATTTCATGTGTTATATAGCAGGCAGCAGGAGCGTAGGTTAGAGACTAGATACGAATGTGATGAGACCTATTGCTGTAGTTCTCAAAAGTATGACTGGGCAACTCAGCCGAGTTGGGCTTCAAAATATTTAACTCGGGGATAAATATTACGGGCGCTCCGGCGGATAGCGTTCCCTTGAGGCGGGGTGAGAAATTGACCCCTTTCTCGCCATTCCCGGATCCGACGCTCTTGCTCGCTGTGGCCGCCCTGCGTTCTCGAGATGGCGAGCCAGAACCCAGTGTCGTCGTCTATCGTCGGCGTGCACTACCGCGTTGGCCGCAAAATCGGAGAGGGCTCGTTTGGCATGATATACGAAGGCAAGCCAGCCGCCGTCGAGCGCTGCCAACAGTGGGGCCCTGACAGCTGGCCCCAGGTGTCAACCTGACCAACAACCAGACCGTGGCCATTAAATTCGTACGCCCTGAATAATATCCTGGGATACTTGGCAGATGCTGATCATTGCCTTGCAGGAACCCAAGAAGTCGGATGCACCGCAGCTGCGCGATGAATGCAGGGCCTACAAAATCCTGCTGGGCTGCCGTATGTGGCTCAGGTGAATCATTGGGCGTAGCGCTGACCGTATTGCAGCGGGCGTGCCACAGATATACCACTTCGGGTCGGAGAACGCTTATAACGTTCTGGTCATCGACTTGCTCGGTCCCAGCCTCGAGGACCTATTCGACCGCTGTGGTCGTCGATTTAGCACCAAGACGGTGTGCATGGTGGCACGGCAGATGGCAAGTGCACGGCCAGGCCAGCTCGCCATTTGATCATGGCCGCTGACCGCTAGCCTCAGATCAGCCGCGTGCAGACCATCCATGAGAAGTCGCTCATCTACCGCGACATCAAGCCCGACAACTTTCTCGTTGGTCGGCCCGGCACACGCAACGCCAACCTCGTTCATGTCGTTGGTGCGTGCGGAGCGGACGGGGAGCCGCCGAACGCGCGAACCGCTCAACGAACGTGCTTTCCGCAGACTTCGGCATGGCGAAGCAGTACCGGGACCCCAAGACGATGCAGCACATACCGTACCGCGAGAAAAAGAGCCTGTGCGTACGATTCCCGCGCCTCGTGTTACCAGGGTCACACCCGCTTTAGGTCGGGCACTGCGCGCTACATGAGCATCAACACCCACCTCGGACGCGGTATGCACCGTCCCGCCCCCGCGAATCATGCGCTGATGCGCCGCCGCGGCCAGAGCAATCGAGACGCGACGACCTCGAGGCGCTCGGTCACGTGTTCATGTACTTTGCGCGCGGCTCGCTGCCGTGGCAAGGCTTGAAGGCCGCAACCAACAAGCAGAAGTACGAGAAGATTGGAGAGAAGAAGCAGACGACGTCAATAAAGGAGCTCTGCGAAGGCTACCCTGGTTCGTCCCCCTACCGCCCCACAGCGCGGATCGCTGACAGCCTCTTGCAGAGGAGTTTGCCATCTATTTAAATTATGTGCGGAAACTAGGCTTCGAGGAGACGCCGGACTATGACTTCCTGCGGGACCTGTTCAAGAAGGTACTCAAGAACATCGGCGAGGCCGACGACGGCGCGTACGACTGGTTGCTCGTCAACCAGGGCAAGGGCCTCGACACCGCGTCGATACACTCCAGCCTGCAGGTGAACCCGCAGCGGGCATCCCGCGACCCGGCCAACCGGGGTTCGCGCAACTCGCCTGCGCCGCCGTCGCCCGCGCTTGTGCGGCACGGCTCGCGGCGCAAGTCTCCGCTTGAGGCGCCCGGGGCTCTGCTCTCCGGCAGCGTACCCAACTCGGCGGTGGCTCACATGGGCGTGCCGGCACCACGGCGGCAGAGCATGCAGCAGACCCCTGGCGAATACGGTGGTACTCCTCAGATGGTGACCAACGGCGCTGCTCCTCCAGTGTTGAGCGACGTGCAATACCAGCACCAACACCCGGACCTGCAGCACCAGCAGCAGGCGGAGGAGCAGCCGTCGACGCTGTGGAAGATTTTGACGTGTCGGTGCGGCTAGGTGTCGTCATACCGGCCTCTCGCTTTGTTTCTTCGTTGCTCTTTCATAGTTACGCTCGCCACTGACGCCCCGTTCACGACCCTGCACGCACGACCATCACTCCAAACACCAACGGAACTCAGCCAGCCCATCCACCCATAGCCATAGCTACATTCGTTACCCTACTCTCCCCCGCACCTCGCTTTCCCCTCGCAACACGACATTGTCTCCCTGGAACACTCGGCTCCCCTTAGACTCAACCCTCCGCTTTCGTTTTCTCTCACACTTGGGTTATACCACGCTCGTTACGGTCGCTAATCGGTCTCTCTACACTCTCACTGTCTGTCGGTCCCGCGGGTTAATCTCTCTCTGGCGATAGGCCTGCTAGCATCCAACACGAGATCTATTTATGCCTTGCTCTTCACCTCTTCGAGGTCTTCACGTGCAAATTTGAAAGCGAGTTCTATCCCTTCTAGAAAACATCGTGGACCAGCTAAAGACGAGATTTCCACGCCCAAGCAAACTTTGCAAAGCGCCGCCTCTTTCACCGTCTCGCGCTGCGCTCTAAAGACTCCAGTCCCATAGGGGTATGCAATTGCGATGCTAATATACAGTGAACATCCGTCCGACCGTCTCTCCCCGGGTGGCAGCTACAATACACGACAACGAAATCCTGCATGGCGCAGCAGGTCATACGGGCTCGAACTTGACCTCACTTGGATTCGACCCGGCAGTCGTGCCCTGGGAGTTCGGCCAGACGGCCATGGCAAACGACTCGCGCTCGTTGTGCGTCGTCGCCACGCCGCTCGTGCGCGCCGCGAAGACCATGCCGGACGCGGCGTTCGACACGGCCTCCTGCGAGAACGCCTGGCCGCGCGCGACGCGGATCATGATGAGCAGCGGGGAGATGCACTAGCGAAGGCTCCCGGTGAGCGCGGTGTCCTGGAGCGGGGCCCTGGCGGAGACGCACCATCACCTGCACTTGCAGTGGCAGACAGACGTTGAAGATGTCGTTGTTGATCGAGTACATGATAATGAACAGGATCGACGACGTCGATGTGAGCGCCGCGCTTTCGACCTTCGCGGAGGGGTGAGCTGTGAAGAGCTCGAGGAAGGAGCGGACGGCACGCACGACCATTGCCACCATGCCTGTGTAGATCCTCCCTTGCTCCTTGTCCAATGTCTCGAGGATACTTCTGCGGGCCATGGCCAACTTGGTCACGATCATCAGAGTGAGGATGAGGTTGAGTGCGATGGAGAGCGAGAAGTAGGGCAGGGAGAACTGCAGCAGGGTTTTCGAGAAGAAACGGCTGCCCGGCGTAGCAAGTTGATAGACCGTGATGATCGACAGTGCTGCGCAACATCGTCGATAAGTGGAGAGGAAGTGCACGGACAGATAGACAGCATACTGACCTGTCGAGCCGCAGAATATGAGGATCGGGAAGGCCACGGCGTACCAGTTGCGCCCCCATACAACCCACGTGCGCCAGAGCTGATCCGCACTAGTCAGGCTGCGAATGTCTCACCGCAATAGACACGCACCAGCAAACTATCAGCGAAGAAGTTCGTGATTGTGAAGAAGGCGGTTCCGCTCAGCGCTGCGGCGAGCAGGGTGAGACACTTGGCAAAGGGATCCAGGTCGAGCGGGCTCACCGACAGGTTTGTTGAAGTGGTCGTAGTAGTATTGCAAGGGCCCGCCGCTGAGAGATAGGTGTGAGCATCGCACACGAGCAAGTCGATCCCGGCGCCACTGACGGATAATCCCTGGAATAAGCATCGTGTCAGCCGGTCTGCCCGACAGCACCCGCCGGTGCACGCACCGGTGGTCTATAAGCTCGTCGATGCCCCAGGCGAGGTCGCAAAACATGTACACCGACGCGGAGAGGAATAGCAGGAAGACGTAGACGACTGGGATGATCGGGACGTCGCGCCTATGTCGTTGCGAAAAGAACGCGTAGACAGTGACGAGGAAAAGCACACAGTGGATGCCTGCGCGCGCGTCAGCCCAGAAACGCGTGTCGGACGCGCGAACGTACCCCAAAAGAACGTCCCGACGAGGCCGGCGACCATCGTCACCTTCTCGAAACGGAGGTTCCCCGGGAGGAGGTCTATGCCAGTGGCCGAGTCGCTCATGCTGGCTGGAAGGAAGGAGGGAGAGGAGCGCTCGGTGAGCGGCCACGCCGCGACGGCGTTCTTATTAGGAAGTCAAGGTTTATCCTGGGTTTATCTGAATCTGAATCAGGACGGAGGGACGCTCCGCGCCGACATGGGGCGGTTTAAGCGCGCACAAACACTTGCGGTTCTTCCCTGCATCCGTCCGCTCAACATGGTCTTGACAGGGATGACACCGACAGGCGCAAGTATCCCGACGGATACTGCAGGTGCTCCCCCCTGCTCCTACAGGTATTCCAAGGGTCTCGTTCGCAGCTTCACCGGGCATTTCGAAGCGCGCAAGCGGCCAAGCTGATGACGACCGGAGCAAGAAGTCGTGACGGTCGTGGGCAGAACGCTGATTCATCAGGATCCGAAACAGTTCTTCCCCACTCAACTCAGATCACGCGCCACGGTAAAAGCTGCTTGTCCGACGATGCTCACACGAAAATGCAGCCGAATAGACATGGGGGAAGAGCAAGGTAAGAGCATATTAGTCGCCATTGACTCGACCAACTATCTAGTTTTCTGTCTGGGACATTGATCGAATGGATTGAATATCTCTTCGAAGTACATTTACAAAGAGACAAAATGACACTTGCTTACACGGCATCGTCCCTTCAAAGCGCTGCTTTCATGTCTGCCAGCCAGCCCTGGAAGATAGCCGACCGCCTGATCAACGTCCAATCCTCGGTGGCGAGGAGATGGTGGCAAAGCAGACCCCAGAACCAGGGCTTGCCGTAGAACTCCGGGTTCCCCATTCCGACATGGTTCGCGACGACGCGCAAGACCTGCACGATGGTCGAGGCGTGGATGCCCGCGAGGGAGCGGCCCGACGGCAGCGGTGATGCACCATGTCTCCCCGAGCTTTCCACCGTGTTGAGGATGCGATTATAGGTGGAGAACCACTTGAGACCCTCCTCGCTGTGGTTCTCCAGGTCCTTCGTCATCTGGAGCATCTGTCCAGCGAACATCTCAACGGGGAGACAGGCGGCGTTGTCCCAGTCAATCACGCCGGCAATGACACCGTCGTGGATACCGTCCTATTGCATGGCTATCAGCCTATTACCAACGTCAAAGGGAGGAACACAGCGCTCACAGTTTTGATGAGAGTGTTGTCGACGTGCAGGTCCTGGTGGGCAAGCATGAATGGCCCGGAATTGTCGAGCCCGGCGGACGCAGCCGCGAGGAGCAGCTGGCAGAGCCACACCCCGAAAAGACGATCCTCGTGGTCCTTCGCAGGCTCTTCACGTAGCGCATCGCGTAGGATGAGACGGCCGTACGCGGCGTAGAACTCGGACGCGGTCTCGCAGGGAGGGATGCCGGTCTCCGCGTCGGGCCCGATGCTGTAGCCAGAGGGATCGGTCTCGTCGATGTAGATGGAGCCGATTCGATCAAAGGAGATCTTGCGAAGCTCGAGATGGACGCTGGCGAACGAGGTGCAGAATGTCTCGAACCGCTCGTGTGGGAAGGGAACGATCTGCTGGCGCACCCTGAGCCCGGACTTCTCAGGCCGGTAGCCAACGACGGCCGACATGAGAATATACGGGAGGCCGATGGGATTGGTATAGTCCGCTGCGAAGCCGAAGACGGTAGGGACTGGCACTGAGGTGCGCTCGCGAATGATCTTCAGCGTGGCGACCTCGCACCGGAGCCGTCGAAGCAGAACCTCCTCGGACACTGCCCATTCTTCGTAGTGGTTGGTCGCAAGCTTTGCGATCCAGACTTCGCCATCCGGGAAGACCAGCTCTGTGGACGATTAGATCGAATGCGATAGCCGGTGTAGTGAAGAACTTGCCGACAGCAATTGCGAAGGCACCAGTAGAATACTTGGTGCGATTGGCCTTACAGGGAGAGGCCGGCGAATGCAAAGCACTTGCTACCGCTTCGATCGCCTTGAAGTTGATCTTTGTCCAAGCCTTGTGCGAGCCCCTATGATCAGAAGCCAGCTCCTCTGCAGTCTGCCAAGTATCGCTCGGAAGGTCGCTGGCCATTCTGGAGCTGTCGCAATCGGCTTCCCAGTCCACCCGAACTCTTGCTTTAATGCGGCGTACGGTCCCGCTGCTGAGAGAGAATGACTCCTAATTGAGTCGGCGGGCGGTTGCTTTGGGTAGATTGATGGTCTGGCACGTGCGGACTATATATAGCGTCCGCCCCCAGAGTCCGACAGATCCAGCAGCTACAATACAAAGCACGAAAGCACAAACAAGCAATACAGGAAGCAATGTAACACAAATCGAAATGGAGTCTATGTAGAGACTTCGTGTCTCCTACTAGCAACTTTGTAATTGTCCACCTGACGCGACAAAGCCGATTCTTCGCGCATCGTCCACTCGCGCTGCAGGTCGCGTCGAGGAGTAGGAGACCCGAGCGGCGTGCGGGGTCCATCTGCGACGTGCGTTGCCGTCGAGGGCGTGTGGGATTCGTGGAAGCCCCTTGCGGGCCTCGACCAAGATCGAGAACGTTGTCGGGACAGGGACCGCGAATGCGAGCGTCGCGGGGAACCGGAGCGAGAAGGGGATCGCGATTGATAAGGCGGGGACCTGGAAAGAGGCCGCGACGATGACCGAGACCGAGAACGGGTGCGAGGACGAGACAGGGATCGAGAGCGAGATCGAGAGCGACAGCGAGACCGGGAGCGCGAGCGTGACGAGGAGCGTGAGCGCGAACGCGTATGCAGGCGCGCTGGAGAGGGAGAACGAGACGACGGTCGCGGGCGGGTAAATCGGCCGTATGCTGGAGAACGCATGCGCGGCGACCGGCTACTGTGCCGCGAAAGCGACCGCGCTTGAACACGAGGCGAGGCGCCACGAGTCATCGTCCGCCCGCGCATTGGGGAGCTCTGGCCCTCTTTCCAGGCGGCCTGAAGGTCGTCGCGAGCAGCGAGCGGAATATTGGGATCCGCCGGTTTCTCCTGTGAGTCTTCCGGCCAGGAGCGACGTTCCAAAGGGCGGTTATGCCAGCCGGTGGCGTTGTATGCCTGTCTGAAAAGCCTTGCGCCGCCCTGGGCTTCACGCCGGACGTAGGGGGCGCCGTGTCTATTGGCCACGCCATGCGCATTCCTTCCGCGGTTGGCGAACCCCGGAGCCCACCCCGACTGCTCGCCTGAGGACATTGCGGGCGCATGTCTGTCATAATGACCTGGATATAATCGGTCGCATGAGTATGGTAGAAGCGTGTTGAGTGTTATGAACTGCGACTGACGATTGTAAGGTATGTTTTGTGCTTGACGACCTGGATTGTAGGCGGGGAAGTACTGCCGCGGGCGGTTCTGCTCGTCCCACTGCGGGCGAGCCTGATGAGGTTGTGGCTACAGATTGGTCAGTTCACCGTGGGATCCAGAATACGATGGACATACCATGCTCTGCGTGGGGTCACGCCATGGAGGCAGCCTCGTGTGCTGCTCCAGATGGACGACGGCAGGCGCAGTATTCGTGTCCTCGTTCGAGTGATGCACCAGCCCGGCCTTGAGCCTTACCATCTGTTGCATCAGCTTCTGGTTTCCCTGCTGCATGGCATCCATCTTGTTCCTCGCATCCTGCAGCTGCGACCCGAGATCCTGGCGAGTCGACTGCAGCTCCACCGCCATCCTTTCGCTGTCCCGCCGCGCAATAGCGAGCTGGTCCTTGGTAACCTGTAGCTGCCCCCCCAGGGTGTCACGACTGATCTGCAGCTGATATTCCAGCCCGGCGCAGCGCGCCTCAAGTTCGGCACAACGCGCGCGCTGCTGGCTGTCCGAAGCTTGTACAGCCGCCAAGGCGTCCACGAGTTGCGAGAGCCGCTCGTCGCGCTCGCCCTTCTGCGTCAGAGCATGGCCGAGTGTGTCGAACGCGTACTTGATGAGACTGCTCTCAAGCTGGCCGGCGCTCTGTGCGCCCTCCGGCGCATGTAACCGCGGCTGCTTCAGCGGGCGCGCGTCCGATGACGACGACGAGCCGTCTTCCTCGTTCACGCGCTTCTTCGTGAACTTCGGTAGCGGCGCTTTCGGGCGCGCGCGCACAGGTACGATGGAGAGCTCGGTCGTCTGCGGCTGCGTTGCGGGAGGCGGAGGCGGAGGCAGAGGCAGAGGTGCTTGCGATGGCGTGGGCGGGCGCGGCGCAGGAACCACTGCGAGACTGTCAGGATCGGGCACGGCCGCCGAACGCTGAACGGGTGGGACGTTCGGCACAGGTTCGGCAGACATAGGCACGTCTTGTGCAGCGACTTGGACTGGGGTCTGCGCGGCGACTTGGGCTGGGGTCTGCGCGCCGGATGCGGCGCCGTTCGAGTATGGAGGCGGCGGCGTCGAATGCGCGGTCTGGGGCGATGAGCCTGTCGTAGGCAGCGACGGCTGGCTGTCCTGCCGCGCAGCAACGGACGACGCACGTGCATCCGAGGTCGATGCTGACGCGGCGGACTGCGACGAGGACGTGGATGTGCGATGCAGGCGAGGCGAGGTAGACACTGTAGTAGACACTGCGGTTGGCGACGACGTCGCCAAAGGGTCATGATTGCGCGCCTTGCCCATCGCCTGTGCCATGAGCTCGGCATAGCTGAGGGTCTTCGCCTCCTGGGGCGACGCATCGGTGGCAGCGACCTTGCGTCGCTTGGTCACAGGCGCGCCCGACGCGTCCGAACGAGCGCGTTTGCTCCCCGACGCGACACGATTCTGGACAGGGGCCTTCTTCGTGGGCGCAGGTACAGAACCACCCGGCTCGTCGTCATCGGAGTCAACCACGATTGGATTATGCTTCGTCGACTTCGACGCCTTCTTGACGAGTGGTGCCTGCGAACTGGCGACTCGCTTCCGCGGCACGGGGCGCTGGGCGACGCGCCGGGGCTCGGGCTTCGAGGACGCGGGGGCTGGCGGAGACAGCAGAGGCGCGGGTTCAGCAGGCGGGCCGGCAGCGTCTGTGGCCGGCAGCGAAATCGACTCGGTCGTGGGCGAGGGCGACAGAGTCTGTGAGCGTGCTGTAGTCGATTCCACGATTGTGGAAGCCGGGTGCGTCGAACAAGAGGGCGAGGGACTGTCCTCGCTGGCGGCCGCCGAGGCACCGGGAAGAGACTGCGGGGACGTCTTGCGAGCGCTGTCTACGATGGTGCGGATGTCTGCGGCAATGAGCGCGGCCAGGTCTTCCTGCGCAGCATCGTCCTCCTCATGCTCTGCAGTGGCGGTGTCGTACCATCCGGCACGCGTCGTGGTTGGGTCGAGGCAGCCGGGCTGCCGGTATTTCCGGACGACGGCGCTGAGGTAGTTCCCAGCGTTATCGTCGCCGTTGGGACCGGCCGAGACGGCGTCACAGGACATGCTCGCAGCGCGCGCAGAATGCATGGCACTTGATGTGTGCAGATGCGTGAAGCACCCGAAGGTCAACCCGTCGTCGTATGCGACAGCGTCCGCAGCAGCGACTTGGTGCGCACCCTGCTACTGGTGAGCACAACAACGATAATGAGCGGAACGAGCACACCTCTCCCAGACGGCACATGTACAATTCGCTCAAGCGCCTCCTTCTGTGAATGGTGCTGGCAGCGTCAAACGTCTTCAGGACGGACGACTTCTCGATGCGTCTGCGGACACGGGCACCACATCAGCACGGAGCAGACGATGAGGGCGCGACGCTCACCGTTTCACCATTTCCGGGGTGCGCACGCGGAGGTTAGTGAGGACCCGGGCGCATTCGTTCCGTTGGTCTACAATATCCTTGAAGGACGCCGTGACGCACGGCTTCATGCCAGTCACGCAGCGGCACGTGCGGCCGCTGGCATAGCACAAAGGGCAGAGCGCCAGGCCGTCCTCCTTTCCGCAGGCCGCGCACTCGAAGTAGGACACGAAAATGTCGGCCGCGCAGTAGTCGCATGTGAGGAAGTCCTCGCCGAAGATCGCGGAGGGCTTCAGATCGTAGACCCCCGGCGTCCATTCGGCCATGATGACCTGATCGAGGAGGTCGAGCAGCTCCGCGAGCAGGGCTGCGTTGGGGGCCGGGAGGGCGGCCTCGTGCAGGGTGGCGTACCACAGCGTCAGCTTGACCCGGTAGACCTCCGGGCGCGCGAGGCGGTTGTAAATGGGCAGCTCAAGGTGGAGTGCGTGTGCGATGGAGGACACCGTCATCCGCGACCAGGCCAGGGAGCCGGAGAGCCCGCCGTGATGGATGACCTGCAGGGTTCGGCCAATATTAGTATCGTGTCGACGGTGCAAAAATTGGGCAAACAACGAAGATCAAGGAGACAGATAGGGGGGAGCGCAGACAGGCACCAAAGATCCTGCGTTGAGCAGGGACGGTGGTTCGTGGAGGACACCGACCGAGTCACAAGGAACGTTCAACTGACCTGGTGCGAGCATCTTGGCGGGAGGATGACGAGATCGCCCCGCTTCTGCTGGCAAACGTGCACCTTGAAGGGCAGGTTCCGGAGTTGCTCTGGCAGGAGGAACGGCGGTGCAGGGTCGTCGCGGTCGAGCTCGTGGCCTTGCTGATGGAAATACGACGACGCCCTGTCGACGTCGCCGCTGGCCACCATGAACCAGAATGCGGATGCATTGGGGGCGGTGTGGCACATCAGGTTCTAGCGCAAACGTTTCAGCCTGGCGGTGCGGCAGCGCGGGGCCGAGACGACGAACCTGGCCGAAGCTTCCACTGGGATCCTTGTACCACGAGGTGTACGCATCACCTGGGCCAAAGTAGCACAGCAGACTCTCCGGAGCGGCATCCTTGGGCAGGTGCGCAAACAGATCGTCGCTGCCCAGCGGCAGGAATTCAGTTGGAAGAACACTGGTTCTGCCTTTCCGAGAGCCATTAAGCCAGCGCTTCCAGGGCTCTGGAGCGTCAATATCCTTTGCATAATATCGCACGTGTTCTGGGCTGAGTATGAGCGAACTGGAGTCTAGAGTGGGGGGTTGCACAAGACCGACCTTCCGGGTCAGCGAAATCTGACACCTTGTCGACGTTCTTGAGGAATCGGGAGAATTCAATCTTCGATTCAGTGTCATTAACCACGTTCCTTGCAAGTGTCTCTGAGTCTGGAGGCGACAGTCAGTTGAAAAGTGCATTATGCTGTATCGTAACCCGCACCTCGGAATTCCGACCGAATGCGCTTGAGGGTGAACAACTCGCTATCCCAGCCAGGATGCTGGTCATAGCCCGACACAATGACTGGGAGGCCAGCGTCCAGCAGGGTGTTGACTTTCTTAACGAGTTCGTCGGTGGCGAGAGTCGAATCGACGACGGTGGCTCGCTCCAAATTCGAATCACCAGCTACGAGCTCGTCGAGCGTCCAGCCTTGAGAACTAATAGACGGCATCGTATTGGTGAGAGAGAACAAGCCCGTAGGGCGAGGGTCCCCGCGCGCTGTCGCGCAGGTGGCTAGTAGCTGAACGGCTGGTATAACGGAGCCCAAAGCGTGAAGCTTCCGGGCCGTTGGCGGCGGCGGTTGACAAGCTTCCGTTCGCGTCCGGGACGATGACTCGTCAGTACGCGTCAGTCGTTGCAGCAGCTGAGGTCAAGGGGCGGCTTTGTTTTGCTCTGCTGTGTCTTTATACCTCGCCATCTCTCCATCTCCCGACGGAAGAGCTAACACACGGCGGACGGGTTCAGTTGACACCGCACTGTCCTTGCCGTACTCAGCGCCAACGCCCGAAATCCATCGAAGCCGCTTCCCTGGATGTTCCCGAGGCGCTAAACGGTTCCATTAACTCTCTATGTCGGAATCCTGGCCTTCGCGATTGTTTTCCGGTGGGCTGTGGCATCCACTGTTGCTCTTCCTCAGCGCCGGAATTGCCTCGCCTCCCTTATCTCGCCGAGTTTGCATTCCAATCCTAGATCAGACGTCTACCTCTGTTAATCTTTGGACGGCGTGGGATGCAATTTGGTAGGCACTAGATGACTACGTCTACGAGTCATCGACATCTGCGGCATCGTTTCCCGTCCCTGCTGCACACTCCGAACGTAGGGCCGACGAAGCTGGCTTCGTTGTACGAAGTCCCTGGGGTCCGTCTCCCTGATAGGCGACGAGTGGGTCCTGGACACAGATGGTCGCATCGGTTCGTGATGGGATCCCCCGTCCTGAGGTGAGAGCTCAGCTGTGCGCAGTCCCCGACCGGCAGGGCCATCCTCACCACAGCCTCACGGTGGTACAATTCTGAGTGGGCTACTGCACCCAGGATCGCATTCCGGCGCCCAGACACGCATTCAGGACACCACGCTTCCCCTTCACGCGCCCGCGCTGGGGTACTCACGAAAGCGCCCAGGTGCGGGAAGCCGGCAACACGTGTCCGCGGTGTGTAATTTCCCGTGCAAATCCCAGCCGGATACCTGGTGGATCTCTTGTCCCGATGGTCCCGACTCTCGACTGCCGCCGCGACAGGCTCAGGAAGTTTGCCCGCCACTGGCAGTTTGAAATGGTCGAGGTGTCGGCCCCTTCACACAGCTCTAGCGCAACACGTTCCACCCCACTTTCGGATTCTGAGCGGGCGTCGCTGGTGCGTCCAGTCTCCTCGCGCGCCGCTGCCTCGTTGCTCTGGCTTGTCGCCGCGCTTCGTTCCTGGAACGGGCATGCTTCTTGAGCTCATTATTGGCTGGTCTAACTGTATTTGGCGGTGTTCCAGCGATAGCATCCCAGTAACGCCCTCCCATTATTCTCAGGCCTGTACTGACGGAGGACACCGAGCGTGCCGTCAGCCCTGAGAGGGGGAAACCGCGTTTGTGTCCGATGTGGTCGGGCAAAGGCCGGGTTTGCTTATCGTACTCTTCATGTCACTCTGTGCCACAGCAGCCCGAAGCCTGTCACCGCGTCTCGGGACGAATTGGCGCTAGACGCCGCACACCCCGCGCGCGGGACACTCACGGTCCGGCACCACTCATCCTCATGGACGCTTTCTCCGTGCCCCCCGCAATGAGCGGCGGCACGCTGATCGCAGTGGCCCTCGGCCTGGGATTGTACTTGGTATCCCGGACTCGTGCCAACGGGTCGCACCGTCATCCGCTTCCACCGGGCCCAAAGCCCCTGCCCGTAATAGGCAACCTACTCGACGTACCTCGGGAACGGCCATGGCTCAAGTTTACAGAATGGGCGAAGCAGTACGGTGCGTAGGTCGCGTCTGTGGCATAGCCTGTCTGACCGCTCGGAGTGTAGGCCCGATATTCACTGTCGCGGTGCCAGGGCAGCGCATCGTCGTCCTCAGTGATCTCGACACCGTCAATGAAGGGCTGAAACAGGCACAACTTGCCGGCCGTCCCCACTTCGTCGTTGCTGGAGAGCTCATGGGCTTTACGCGGGTATGTGTCTCGCTAATCGCCTTGGTCTACTAAGCGGGCGTCAGACAATGGTCCTCGCTCGCGACGGTCCCGATCTACGCATACAGCAGAAGCTCTCGCATATTGCATTAAACCCCGCGGCTGTCAAGTCCTTCGCAGAGATTCAGCGCAAGTACATTCACATGTGCATCCCGCTACTCGCGAACTCGAAAAACTTCGAAATGGAGATCCGCCTGTGCGTCGCTGCCTAGCTTCTCCGGCACGCATTGCCTTACCTCTGCTTGCCTCTCAGCGCTGTGATCCGCTCCATAGTCGATATGGTCTATGGCATCAAGGTCGACAGTGTGGACGATCCCGTGGGTGATACCTCTCTCATCCAACTGCCTGTGTGACTCAGGCACCTTTCATTCAGTTCATTGTTCAGTCGGACTCGGTATTCCATGCCATGGGAGCAGCTATTGTTCCAGGACGGTATCTCGCCGACACCTTCCCTGTCCGTGCGTAATGTCTGGGCGCATTCGTTCTCCTGATGACTGACGCGTGAGACGGCAGTCAAATACCTGCCTTCCTGGTTCCCCGGCGCTAATTTCAAGCGGCTGGCAGCTCATGTGCGGAGGGAGCTGGATGCCATGTTTGACAATCCCTTCGACATTGTCAAACGGAACATGGTGCGCATTGGGTGAACTGAGCGCGCGTCAGATGTCCCATTGGATCATTTCGAGCAGGAAGACGGCACGGCTTCCCTTTCGTTCGTGTCCAGCTTGCTCTCTATGGCCCACGACGGATCCAGCGATGCGTACCCTGAGCGGCTCATCTCACACGTTGCGGGAACGCTGTATGGAGGAGGGGTCGACACGGTGCGTCTGAACCTAGCCGTTTTCGCGTCGCGCACGTGAGCGTCCCTGAATGCCACCGTGATAGTCTTTCTCGACCACCATGACGTTCCTCCTTGCTGCCTCTCTGCACCGCGACATGCAGAACAAAGCCTACGAAGAGATCCAACGCGTTGTCGGCAGCGACCGCTTACCCACGATCTCGGACCGCCCCGACCTGCCGTACGTTCACGCCGTGGTCAAGGAGACAATGCGCTTCCACCCAACGGGGCCTGTCGGTCAGTTCCCTGAGATTGCTTTCGAGCGCTTTGGTCACGCCCTCCCAGGTGTTGCAAGGCGTGCATCGAGCGAGACCACTGTAGGAGGTGAGACGGATTCAGGGGCTCCGATATGCGTGACTATAAGCATGCAACACAGGGTATCGTATCCCGGAAGGCTCGATCGTCGTTCCAAATCTATGGTGAGTCTGTCGTTCTCCGAGGCAGATTGCCACTGGGCTCAACACCGCCAGGGCGATTTCCCGACTCACTGGCGATCTCGGCCTGCCCGCCGACGGGTTCCACCCCGAGCGTTTTCTCAGCGCATCTCCGCCCCCAGATCCAAGCTTATATGTGTTTGGAACTGGGCGACGAAGCTGTGTGGGCCAGGCGGTCGGGGAGAACTTCCTGTTCGTCATGATCGCGTCGCTACTCGCCACCTACACCATCCTCCCGGCGGTCGATCTCAATGGAAAGGAAATTGAGCCGGAGATGGTCTGGCTTGACTCTACACTCACGTGCGTCGCGTTCTTCAAGAGTCAACCGACAACTGACGCGTACTCACTGAAAAGCCGCCCACTTCCGTTTTCTTGCCGCTTCGTCCCTCGTCGATAGTGGACTTTGGAATAAACACTGAGAGTCACTTACAGATAGATCGGCAAATGCACTAATATTTGAAGAGGGCAATTCTTGGGGCGATACATGAGAGACGCGAGGGGTTGGGAGAAAGGTCGTAAAGAAGTCATGGGTTATGGTAATTCCGCAGGAGAACAACCGACCGCTCCTGCCGAGCCCTCATTGCTCCAGTGAAGTACACGTTGTTATGGGCGCGACAGATGGGGATAATACTGACGGAGTTTGAGCCGGGAGTGACCTGGGCGGCGGTCGCCTGAAGGATGATGTGCCCCCCGACAAGACTCGCGCCGGGGACACAACCGGTGACGGACGCTGGGAACTGGAACGTGGCGCAGGTGTTGGCGGCGCGCCCGATCGACGCGCTCCAGAGCTGGATCCAGGACCCTCCGCCGGGGACCTTGTCACCCGTGCTGCCCAGCACGTTGGCGAACGTCCGGTCCAACGGGAGCTGTCCAATCCCGCCGAACTGCGAGCGGACGTCTCTGACCTCGAACCCGTCTTCTCCGCTGCGGAGAATCGTGTCCGAGACCTCAGCCAAGGTTCCCACGGGCTCGCCGTCGCGGAGGACAAGACAGAGCTTCTTGTAGTCCTCCAGCGCGAGCTCGGGGAAGGGCGTGCGGACTGCGAGGTCGATGTCGTCGCACGCGGAGAGTGCGTCGATGAGCGCACGCGTTGCGTCGCGGGCGATATCCTTGAAGATGCGCGACGCGCCGGGGAAGATGGGAGAGCGTGTGTCCCATACTCCGTTGTGGTGGATCTCGTCGGCTGCGAAGCCAGCGCCGGATGCGCGCTCGAAGCACGCCGCGTCCTCGCGCTCCCTCGGGAAGGTCATGAGTGTCATCCCGTCAGCGGACTCGTAGTCCGCGCCGCAGACTGTGACGCGGTCGGTGCCGTTCACCTTATCACGGGTGTAGCGGAAGCTGAGACGGCCGATGAGAGGTGCGTTCCTGAGAGCGTGGATTGTGCCGAGTTCGAAGTCGGGCGAGGAGTAAACATGCTCTCCCTCGTCGAAGCTGACATCGAGATGATGGGTGGCTCCCGGGAGCGAGAGAGTTGGCGCGTTATACGCTTCGTGTGAGCCAAAGGAGAACGAGATGGCAAGCATGATGGAATGTTGCTGGGAGACGTCGGTCCCCTGAGAGCGCTAAAGTACTCTTTATATATTTCAAGCGGGCAGAGCCACAGTAACGGCGGCAGCACGTGAGGTAAGTCAAAGGGGGAAGGCTTGGGAGGACGCCCAGGGCGATTGGTAGGAGGAGGCAAACCTCTTCGGGATGCAACGCAGGAACGCTGTCAGGACGAACAACCTCGAGTATACTGTTCGTATCCATCCTGATTGGTGAAGGCACGGCTATAGTTCGCTGCCGTCCATGTGCCGGACACGTTCAGAGTATCGGAGAACGATCCACTTGTCAATTCGACTCTCGTCCACCGAAGGGTCTGCACGGCAATTGGGAGAACACCGACATTGAGACGCGCGTGCAGGTCGGCAAACCTGTCTCTCGCTGGACATCCAATTCCCTCGCGCAGCACCCAATTCCCACCCCTCTCCGGAGAAAAACGCAGTGCGGCGATAGATCTCCCATACACCGAAACCTCCGGCGGTCCGGCGATCCTTGCCACAGCCTCAGATACGTATACGGAGTGCATTACGGCTTATTCCAAGCGCCCGGGAATGTGCTCCAAGATCACAGTATCTGTACCTCTCTGTCCACACTTGTCTCTGGGCAGAAACCCAGTCACGCTCAGGTTGCAGAAAGGCCTGTATGTCCCAGTACGGAGAGATACGGCCGGCAGCATGCAGTCATTTACTTTCCACACGCCCGTGTACGACGAAGGACGCGAGGTTCAGACTCCGAACTAAGGTTTCACGGGTCACGTGATCACTCAGGACACAGTCGCAGGCTTGTCGCATGAACGCTTCAGCACCATAGATCAAGGGTTAAATTAGTATAGAGTCCGCGTACCAGCGACAAGCCGCATCTGTATCACACGGAGCAGGTGACCGCCCCCTCGAGAGTACGCATTTAAGTACACCAACAAATCGAGCACCATTCTGTTTTGCTAGCTCGAACAGCACTCTGCCAAATTGGCTGGCTGTCGAAACCAACAAAGCATGAAGCATGCAAAGAAGAGGAGGGTTCCAAAAAGTCCCGGAAGGCATAAGCCAACCGAAGTGTACGGAAATTAATTTGCAACTAGCAAAAGACTGCGACTCGGTTGCCCTCACTGTCGACAGTACTTGCCCGAGCACAAGAGATGGGGAACACGGAACGTTTCGCAGCGGGGTTATAAGCGTGCACGTGATTGCGCACGGACCTGTCAAGGCGTCGCGATCGACGGTCGATCCCGATATGAAGCCCGCCCCTTGCTGGCCTCCCTCGGACCTTACCTTAAGCTTCTAGGCTCGACACGATTCTCCTACTCAAATAGCTACGCCCTCATCAAGGCTAAGGTGCATTTCTTACTAAAAATCACTACCACGAGGGAAGGACTGGTCGCCATACGAGGCTACACCTTGAGCACGAGCTTATAGGGCTTGGTTTTTAACTCCCGACCACTTGAAAACCCGTTTGAAACTCTTCTGGGTTTGAAACTCCGAGTTTCTAACTGAGTTTTACCCCAACTAAGAGTAAATAACGTACAATACTGTAATATTAACAGTTTATGTTATACAGGGGCTAAAAATCGAACTGATCGTCGTTGAAATCCTTCTGCGGACAACCACCCACCTGGCGCTGCGCGATTGTGGCACAGGCAGCCTCCACAGCGATAGCAAAGTCCCTGAGAAGGTCCTTCAGAATTGAAGAGTCGATTCTCACGCCCTCTTGTGAATGCATCCTGCACGGCGCTCCCGCCTCCTCGTCCTCAGCGCAGCCATTTCGAGCCAGTCATATATGTCTGTCGTATCGCCACTAGTATCTGCAGTTGCGCCTGGCATGGGATAAGCATCCGCAGTGGCGAGCCTGTACTGTAGAGCAGGCGGCAGCGAGCCGCTGGTGGCAGACATGGCTCTTGGAAAGCGCAGGCACTGGGAGGACAGCACAGATCACGGTGTATAATGCATTAGACACCCCTGGTTATCTGCCGATCATCGCTGATGCGCCGCTACACGCGCGGCGGGACTGTGCTGCGCCGTCGCGGGCAGCGGAAGAGCCAAGAAGTTTGCTTCCGGAGTTTCCAACCCGGCCCGACCTGGCTCATCGAGTTTCAAACGCGTTTAAAACTCGGAGTTTCAAACAGAGTAAGAAACTCGGGGTAACAAACCAAGCCCTAACGAGCTTGTGGCCGCTGACCCCATTTTTGCGCAGCAAATCCAATCCCACTGACACCCGCGCGGACAGACTGCCTCTGGGCTCCTCAATGACTGTCTTCGGGACGGGCGTGATCGCGCCGGCAGCCAATAACTGAGGCAGATATTTCTTCAGCAAGTTCTCCTTGAGGTCCTCGTCCTGCCAGTCGGGCGTCATGAGTGCGTATTACTCGGTGCATTATCCCGCGCTCACCCCTTCCCATAGGAAAGTCCTGACAAACTCCAGATTGAGAGCAGCCGGGAACTTGTTGTACTCCTCTGGAAGCTCCCAGGCGATCTTGGCTTCCGCTTCGCCCGCCTCTGCGATAATCTTCTCCTGCCCGAGCTTGATGGGCAACACAATTGCGACCTTGCTGCTGGCGTCGACGGTAGCGGCGAGTCCGCGCAGCGAACTCTCCGTGGAGATGATATCGATGGCGTACTTCACGGGGCCGCCGTTTGCTGCGACGACCTGCTGTGGCCAATCGGTGTCGTGGTAGTCGACAGTGTGCGACGCGCCGAGCGAGCGTAGAAGTCCATGGTTTCCGCTCGACGCGACGGTGATCACGCGCGTGCACCCAGCCAGCCTGAGAATCTGGAGAAGGAACAGCCCGACGGTCGTGCTCGCGCCGTAGATCAGGATGGACTCGTTAGTGTACGGCTGCAGCCCCTTGCTCGGTTGCAAAGGCAACTTCAGGTGGTTGCTCAGGGTCCACCATGCACAGACGAAGTTGTCCGGGATGGTCGCAGCATCTTCGAATGAGAGAGTGGAAGGAATCTTGTTCCCGATAGGGTCAGCGGCAGGGCATTCGTTTACGAATGGTCTGGATAGCTTACCTTGGATAGCGCGTGCTCCGGAAGCAGCGCGTACTCCTGCGCGCCTTTCCCAGGGTTCCCGTAGCTGGGTATAGGGAACCCCAGAACCTGTGTGAGAATGCCCTGGAATGAGAATCTGAGCCGTGCTCTGACAAAATACAGACCCTGTCCCCGACCGCCGTTCTGGTGACATCTGCTCCAACCGCCGCCACGGTCCCGGCCACACTGAATCCAGGAGTATAAGGGTACGACCCAGGCCCGAACAGTTCTCTCTCCATCACTTCGACTTCGAGGGGGATGAGCACGGTGCAGGCGACTCTGACGAGCACATGGCCGCTCCCCGGCTCCGGCGTCGGAACGTCTGCCACCTCGTATTTGCCAGCAGCGGTCGCGTTGAAGGTCTTATGAGTGGGCATGAGTGGTATCCGTGTGATGGTACGAGATGAACCGAGACTACACGCGGGAGGCAGTTTTATAGGAATTACCCTGTCAGCGTGCAGAGGGGAACGGTAGGGAACGGTACGGGGTCCGGAGCGTGAGACACCGAGAATTGCTCGCGGCCGTCACATTCACGCCCGAGACTCTGACATGAAAGGACAGTAGACCGAGTGGGTTCACTTCCAGATGTACAATGTTGCGCTCGCGGTAGTTGCAACTTATGGAACCGGATCTGCCTGAGGGAACGTAGAAGATCTCCCACTGAGGGCAGGCGTGGGCATTAAGGGCTGAGACCTAGCTAGAGGCAGGTCGTTGAGCCCAGACATGATAGAAAGGGACATGGGCGTCGTCGATGGTATCCCATTCCTCCCGCATATCCGCGACGGCGGCAACATATTCCTCTTCTGTCGCTACAACGCCTGCCTTCAGCATCGGTCCCTGAAGAAATTGGCACGGGTTAGATAGGCCGCAGCAATGTCACTAGTGGACCAACCTTCATTGCGAGGAACATCCCTACGCAGGCCTCCGTGTAGTTCTGCGCCCCCTTGCCGGCGCGCGCGCCGACGGGGGCCTTGACGAGCGCCTTCTCGATGTTGACGAAGCCAGCATCGCGTGCCCACCCTTCGATGTGCGAAGCACATTCGAAGTCGAGCCCCCGCAGACGCATGAGCTCCCGCTGCAGGCTGCGTACGCGAGAGGTGCAAGGTCCGAGGAACATGCAGCCGGCAGGATAGACCTCGCACAGCTGCATCCAGCCTCCAGGGCGAAGGGCACGAAAGTACCCCGAGATGACCGTCGGCCACTCCTCCGTACGAAGCGCAGCGATGAGGAGACGCTGGTGAATGAGCGCATAAGTAGATGTCCAGTCACCGGGAAGGTCCAGTATGGACTGTTGAAGGAACGTCGCATTTGGCGGTGTAATGGATGCGTCAGGGAAGAGATGGGACGACATGTCTACGCCGGTGAATGTGACGCCGTTTGAGAGTCGCGACAGTATGTCCAGAAGCCAAATTCCTATAAATATGATTAGACACGCCGTCGTGTGTGACAGAGACTGCGACCCCACCTGTACCGGTCGCACAGTCGAGGACACGATCGCCGTCTTGAAGGTCTATTGGAGCGAGGAGTAGCTTCCCTCCGGCCGCGTACACAAGATTCGCATGTTGCAAGTTGAGCCTGGAATGTCACGAACGTCAGCACATGACCTCCCCGAAAGTGTGGAACAGACCTTCGCCCCTCTTCAGTATCTGCCGGTAGCAGGTAGACAGAGTTCTCGGGATCGTTGAAGAATCGCGGTTTCGCCAGGAGAACGTCGCGCCGTTCCTTCAGTTCCTGGTGAGGCATTAGCGGGACAAGAGGCAGATTGCTCACGCAGCCATGAATCGACCGCGTTTTGTAGGCGTGAATGTGAATACTGCGGCCGGGCACGATACGTGCGTGAAATGCGCTAGAAGTGCAAAATCCACGATGTAGCGCCGGAGCCGCAGAGAATGACCACGGGGAAAGCGCTCTCCGAATGAAGCCGAGTTCTGTGCGAATCGGTGTTCTATTGCCCGGTAGCGGCGTCCGCGCTCGTAGTTGTCATCATGGATGCTGTATCGCGTGAGGAGGGATCGCTGAACTGCCCTTATCGCCCTGTTTTAGAGATGGCGCCGCGTTTGAGAGAGATCGAGACCGGCTGAATGTGCACCGAGCATCCTGCATATGCGTTTCTGGTTGATTTTACAAAGAACTTAGTGCAGGGCCGGATGCCGTACGCGAAACCTGAGGTACTATGTCAACTTCTGGGTTCCCGAACGGGAGCCCGCGGCATGATCGATGATGGGCAACCTGTCAATCGGGGCAGTGACCTCCGCCCGAGCTTTAATTGGACGCAACTCACGCGTATCGTGATCTTGTTGCTGAGGATCCTATTCTGAGGCTCGAGATATAAGTAGGGAATCGCTGCGCAGGATGGTTGCCAACGTACGATCATGGCCGAAGTATCCCCCCTGCCGGTGCCAGTGCCAACTCAGAGATTCTTCAACGATTTAGCTGGATCATTGTACCTGCTCCCAGCAGACACGATCGAAGGACGGAGGTGAGCAGCCATGTCTGCCGCAACGCTGGCGCTGTCTCACGCAGCGCACGCTGCAGGTTGAACCAGCAATACCTTGCACTTCAGCATGCAATCGGCAATCGAGTAGTCCTCGCACCGATCACCCTCGCGGACGGAGACCATGCCCTCGACAGCGCTACGGGTACAGGTCAGTTGTACACTGAAACAATCAGAGCGGTGCTCAACGGTCGCAGGGGTGTGGGCTCTCGACCTCGCGTCGCAAGTGCCCGCAGGTGTGCAGATAACCTGCACGGACATTTCCCCGCACCTCTTCCCCAAGCTCCCGCCCGCCAACGCCCACTTCGCGCAGCACTCCGTGCTCGCGCTACCAGCGGACTGGACGGAGCGGTTCAGTTTGGTGCACCAGAACCTGCTCATCTGGGCGCTCCGCGCCGACGAATGGCCCCGCGCGCTCGCCGAGCTGTTCCGCGTCACCAAGCCTGGCGGCTGGGCGCAGCTGTGCGAGCTCGACTGGCCGGGCGTCGTACCCGCCGACGGGCCCAACTTCAAGCGCATCAAGGATATGAACACCCAGCTGGCGCTGGCGCGCGGGTTCGACCCGGCCTGCGCGGCGAAGCTCGAAGAGTGGTTCAAAGAAGCCGGCTTCGTCAACGTCCAAGCCGTGCGCAGACCGGTGCCGATGGGCGCGCAAACCGGGTATGGTGTGCACAATGCTACCGATCCGTTCGCCGCTTGCTTCAGCAGCCTGAGGGTACGTTGCTCTCGAGCATGACAGTGGATACTGACGAACGCGACGCGACGTAGACGCACTTCATCGCCCAAGGTATGGTGGCCTCTGAGAGCGAGTACGACGAGCTGTTGGAGGGGATGCGCAAAGAGTGGGACGACGCTGCCGACACGCACGCGCCCTTCTACTGGGTGTGGGGCCAGCGGCCGTCAGAGTCTTGAGCTTGAGGTCGATTCGGAACCGCACGTTGTGGGTAGAAGAAATGTACTGGAATAGGATTCGATTGCAGCGAAGAGGCATCACGACGGTGCAGCCTGCACGAACGCAAGCGTGCCCATCGCCTGGGCGGTCATCTCCAGAATCCTCTTACCCTCCTCCTTCTGCGCGCGCGCCAGCGCCTGCAGCGGCTCCCTGAGCTCGGTGTTCTCCGCGAGGACGTCGCCGTGCACGCGGAAGAGCACGCCCATCATGGCCTGCACGGCCTCGAAGTCGCGGCGCACGCGCAGGCGCGCGGCGAGGGCGTGGACGAACCGCTCGAGCGTCGTCAGCTGCACGAGACTGCGCAGCTCGGCGTCGAGCGCCGCGGGGGAGAGGTCGCGCGCGTATTGGAAGAAATCTTCGTCTACAATGTGGCCTGTGAGCAATGTTGGGTTGTGCAGTCTAGTGGGGACATACGGTCGCCGTCCAGCTCTTCCTCAGCCAGCCGCCGCACGAACTCGCTCTCCGCAGACGCAGTTGTCCCGGCTCGCAAACGGCGGGTGGGTGGTGCCTCCGGCGTGTCAATCGCGAACCGATGCTCCACGCCGGGCAATGTGGGGAGGAAGAATGGCGCCTGCTCCGGAGCCTTGGGTGGCTCTTTCGGCTTGTTTCTTTGCTGCAGTCGTATAGGTGTCAGATGCATTCACTGGGGTAGCAGGACAGCGCACCGAGATCACTTCGAGGTTGAGCAACGTCTGCCACTTGGCGCGTGGCAGCAGCGTTAGCGTGACGAGCTCGCCGTCCAACTGGTCGGCAGACTCGTACACCCGTTGTGTGTCCTCGAGTGTCAGGCCCGTCAAAGCTTCCAGCGCTAGATCCATCGGGTTGTCAGCGTTGGCGCGGTCGGCAGTAAAGCCAAGCGTCGCACCATCTTCCTCTGTCTGCCCTTGGACGGAAGGTATAGCGACTTCGGCCACCTCGTCCTCATTGACGGTTCTCAGGGGGACCTCCGCGTACTGCGCGCGATTCGCCCTATGAAAGCCGGTGAGCCGCTGTGTATGTGGGGCCGGGGCCACGGCTGAACGCACCACAGGTAGATGCCCAGGCAGTTGACGTGCGTCGTCGCGAGGAAGTCGCCGGTGGGGCTCATGGCCACGGCCGTCGGGACGTCCGGCGTGCGGAACACGTCGACGAGGCGGCCGCTGGGCACGTCGAACGTGCGGATCGCGCGGTCATAGCACGCGGCGATGAGCCAGCGCGAGTCGGCCGACCAAGTCTACCGACAAAGGTCAGTAGGTGCGGAAGCGGTAGAGAGAGGGGGCGTACGATGTCGCGAATGCGCGCACGGCAGTCCAGCTCGCGCACGATGCGCTGCGTCTCGATGTCCACGATGCGGACGTGCCGGTCGCCGCACACGACGGCGAGGAGGTTGCTGTCGCGCTGCAGCGCGAGCGCGTCGGCCGAGCTCTTGAGCTTGAGCGTGCTCTGCTGCGTCGCGGTGTGGAAGTCGAAGAACTGCAGGGCACTTGTCAGACTACGCCTACACCACAAAGCGCGCGGTGCACGTACTGTAAGCGTGCCATCGAGCGTGCTAACGACGAGCGTCGTGTTCAGCGCGTCGCTCGCGAGGCCCGAGACGGCACGACTCTTCCCGGCCGCAGACGGCGGGAGAGCGAACGCCTTGCGCAGCAGCCCCGACTGCATGCTCCAAATCGCAACCTGGCCCATCGCGCTCCCGCACGCTCCAAAATTCCCACACGCGCTCACACAAACGGCAGTGACGACGCCGGCGGCGGCGCCCTTCGTCTCGGGGAAGACGAACGTGTGGTTCCCGACGCGCAGGTTCCCGACGCTCCACGAGCGCGCGAAGCCCTCGTCCTTGTGCGCGGTGAGCAGGTCGTCCCAGTCGCGCGCGCGCGTCGCGCTGAAGCTCAGCGCCGTCACCGCCGGCAGCTTCAGGCTGCCCGCGGACACCGCCAGGCTCGCGGACTTCTTCGCGAGCCCCGGGCCCTGCGAGAGCTCGGCGGAGCGCGCGTCGCGCACGACGCTCGTCATGCGCACCGCGCGGTCCTGCGCCGCGCTGAGCAGCACCTTGCCGTCGCTGCCGTAGTACCGCAGCAGCGACGGCGCGACGGGGTGGCCCGAGCGAAACTTGAGCAGGCGCGGCGGCGCGCCGGGCGAGTCCAGCACCCATTGCTACAGTGTAGAATGTCAGTCCAGACTCGAGTTGGGGCGGGAAGTTGTACTTTGATGCTGTTGTCCTCTCCCGAGCTGACGAGAATCGCATGTCCGGGTATCCACTCGATATGAGTGATAGCCGCATCGTGTGCGCCGCGGAGGATGTGCAGGAGGCAGTTGTCCTCCAGGTCCCAGAAGGCGATGTGACCCGCCGCGTTGGCCGTTGCGACCACCTTCTCCCCTACAATGAATGCGCGTCAGCAATCGGCGTCGCCTGATGTGGCTGTAGTGTGCTGCGAGTGCGGAACCGAGATCGTAGAGAGGACGTGCAGCCGCTCCAGATTGAGAAGCGAGGATAAGAGGCTTCTTCGAGAGCACAGCGTGGCTCGAGCAGGGGTGGGGCGACGCGGGGATGCAACGTACCATTCCGGAAAGCCACAGAGCGCAGCGCGCCGCCTTCCATGAAGAAGCGCGTGATGAGCTCGTTCGCATGAACGTCGTAAACGCTGAGCTCGCCAGTCGAGAAACCGATACCGATCACGTCGATGGCTGCCTGCGCAAAGCAGGTAATTGTGCCGGGGTTGCGGGCGTCCACACGCTGGCGAAGCGAGCTGGGCCCGAAGGTGAATATACACTTTCTGTTCATTGAATCAGTACATTTGAAGGTGTACCAGAAGAGGTGGCTTGCTGTGATTTGATGTTCCAGAGTTGCATTGCGCCTTCTGCGCTCGCGACTAGGATTTTGTTGAGATAGGTTGCCGGGTGCATCATCAGAGTCGCCGTGAACCCGTTCTCGAACGTGATCATGCTCTGGAACGCTATTCGGGCGATGAGTGAAGTCGAATTGACGGAGATTCACTGCTACACTCACCATTTTCCTTGGTGTCCCAGATGAGCAGTCGTGCGCCGTCCTCCGTCAAAGCCAACAATTGAGGGCCGAAAATAAGGATTGATGATAAGTTAGTTTCCAGCGGGTTCTCGTATCGTAAAGTCTGGTAGTATATTAGTATTGCGCCTTTCTTGAGCAGGTACCTTTCGTACCTCCTTTCCGCGAATATACTGTATGACCAGCGGGCCTGCAGCGACCCAGACTTCGTCGCCGTTCAGAGCAATGCATGATATAGGGTGTGGGGCGTCCGGCCCTGAGACGCCAGACCGTCAGCCTTTGGGCTTTCGCGGTCGAGCTGCAGCACGCACCAACAAAAAGCAGGCCCATTTTTCCGCCCTCCCAGAGCGCCCATGCCCGCTCCAGGCAGCTTGCTATGTGTATGCGGGGCTCATCCGAGGAGCCTTTGCTGGCGCGCGTTTGGATAGCCGGCGCGACGCTGTTCGTCACGAAGCCCAGCGCGCGGAACGGCGCGAAAAGACCTGGCCGGGACGCGTCCGACGCTGTGGCCTCGTCTGTGCGCAGCCTTTTGCGAGGGCGGGCGCCCTCAGAGTTCGCCAAGACGTTGGGCGGCATGACCATGAGCGCAAAGCAAAACGACTCTGCACGATCGGAGTTCGGCGCGCGTTCTGCCACCCGCTCGCGCGACGCGTACACTGACCCAGCGCTGGCCTACAGACTGTTAATTTGAAGTGATATAGGTTTGAAAAGGAAGTTCAATCGCGTTCCCAGAGGCCAATTCTTACAATATTCTACCAGTTCAAATGGAACCGTAACAACGACGGCGTTCATGAGTCAACCATGACTCGGACAGTTTGCGGCGCGCAGGCAAGAACAGGAAGTGCGCGAGTAACAACGTGCTGAAGAGTGAATGTATTAAGTAGGAAGGAGTCAAACTACATTACATGAGAAGTAAGTGAAAAAAAATGTAGGAAGGCTCTGACGCTCGCAACTCCACTGAACAGAAGAAGTAAGCTCTTAAATCCTTCCAGCGTTCGTCTACGCAGGTCCGTATCGCCGTGGTCCTCGTGGAAAGGGTGCGAAGCCGCGGCACTGTCTTGTGGTTGCGCAAGGAAGAAAAGCCCGCTTGCTTCCGTTCCGCGTCCTTTGAACCCGCGCACAGCCACCCGGGATTTGGCGACGTGAGGTTGGGCGTGGGAATCCTGCTCCTGGGCTCGGCGACTGACTCCCTAAGGCTTTGGGTCTCCAATTAATGGTTAATATGATTGAAATGGTAACATGTACTTAGGTGCCTAGACAAGTGGGGTAGTATGATAATATCTCAGCTGCGGCACGGCAGTGTGGTTGTGGGACTTTTCGCTGTTACATTGGTGACTGCCGTGCTGTATATGAAGCTCGCGTAACGGTCGTGCCAAAATGAGACATCTCCTATCCGGCTCCATAACACGTGTAACCTGACTTCTTCTCGACGTGTGCTATTACGCGGAGGACGTTGGGAGAGAGGCGACGGCGCGTCGCGCAGCGAAGCCGCGGAACGCGGGGGTGTTTTTGCTATCGAATTGGGACGACTTGGTGTGAACATTATATATATGAAATGTGAATCATTTTGAGGCACTCTAGAACTAGCGAACTATATGGAACTTCGCGGGAAGAAGATACCGGGGCGGAGTGGTCTAGTGATCTCGGTGGCAACAGTCTTTCCCTCTGTCTCACGCCCACTCTCAGCCTAGCCGCGAAGGGGCCCATACAGAAGTGACGTTGGCCCGCCAGCCGTTGCACAACGCGGCACGAATACAGCTTTCCGGCTTGAAGTCTCCAAGCAGTTTACAAAGCTTGGAAACTTTGTAATGTTAGTATTGCTGTCGCGCTAACTCAGGGCGCTTCCTTTCCTGCGCTGGAGGTGAAAGCGGGCTTGTGTACACGGTCGCACCCACTCGCCGGGAACGGCCCTGAGACGTTTGCTGGTCGATTTATGCCGCAGAATCCACCCAACAAGGGCGCCCGCAGCGTCCCCCGGCGCGGGCGCTCGGTGGCAAAGCAGCGTGCGCGCCCGCCGCCCAGCGAGGATCCGCGGCCCTTTGCGAAAACGGCGTGCGCGCTGTTTCACCGATCGCAGGCAAGCAGCCGATAGCGCTCACGGTCGCTAGGGGCGCCCAAACCCCACGGCCTGGGAATGCGCGCGCCATTGCGAGACTACAGTGCGAATCGTGCCCCTCCGCCGACTCCGACGCGTCGCCCCGCATCAGTGCCGTCGTGCCTGAGATTGAGATTCGGCCTCCTCTTCCAGCCGTGACTCGGGGGACGGGCGCTGGCTTGGCCCTCGGAGCTCGGAAATCCGCTCAATTGGATCCTCGCTTTGCCGTGGACACTGCCAGTGCCAGTGGCAGATCTCCCCCTGCTCGCTGAGCCTGACGTGACCGCAACGTGCATTCCGCGGTCTGACGGAACGATCTGTCAGAGCCAGCTCCACAGCTCAGGAGACTTCAGCCTGCCGCCGCAAGTCCTTGTCCATCTGTCCATGCCGCTGTCTCAGCTCTGCATCACGTCTGAGCCGGCGCACCGCCACCGGTGAATCCTTCTGCGCGCGGCTACTTATTAGGTGTATAGGATCGCCGGCTAACTGGGACGCGCACACACGTGGACGACTAGCAGGGTCGCCATTGACACCGGCTGTGAGAGGGTCCCACGCAAACTGCAAGCTCGCCCGAGCCGCAAGCATGAATGCGCCCCACACGGTTTCCCACGGCTCCCAGGCTGACAATCGGCCGTTGAGGGCGCCGGGACGATAGCCTTGTTGCCTGACATCGCTACGCCCATCCTGACGGCCAAGTCGCGTCACAATGACGAGGACACGTGAATGAAAGGGCCCGGATCACGCAGGGTCAGTGGAGACTGGAGACGGCGTGCGTCTGCCTGACAGCCAGGCGAGCCTCGCTCTAGGACCGCAGCCGATCTTGGTCCGAGGGAGTTTGATGGCGCCAGCCCCACCCAACTCCTCGAAGGCCAATGACTGCCTCAACTCAGATGTGTGCAGAGCATATGAAAGTACGGCAGCTCGGGGAAAGAGAGCTAGTAACAGTCAGTGCACACAGCGGCTCTGCGTGAGAAGACCCCGGCTGGCCCTGGGAGGCGCTGCCCAACCGCCCGTAAACTTCGTAATCTCATGGGAGTGTTGCGGTCTCAGTCGTCTATAGATGCATGCAAGGTTGTGGCATTGGCAACTTCTAGAAAGGACATGACCGTCTAGCGACATTGAGGGTAATAATACAGCATATGTGGGCATGATCCGCGGCGAATGGCAAGCAAGGCGTGGGGGCAGGGGGGTTAATGGAACATGTCGCGGTCGAGGAACAGCTCCTCAATGTTGCACTCAAGTCCCTCAACGCAGAGCTTGTACCTGCGCCAGAGTCTCTGCCGTATCCGCGAGGGCGTGGACGCGCCGCTGCCGCCGGAGTCGGAGTCCGCGCCGTCGAGGTCCGCGAACGGCGCGGGCTCGACAAACTCCTGCACCTGGACGTCGATCAAGTTGAAGGACGGCGTCTGCTGCAGGGTGCGGATGACCTGGCCGATGAAGTACCCCTTGTCGAACAAGTTGGCGATCTCGCGCGAGTGCACGACGATCGTCGACGTCGCCGTCACGACCACGGTGCCGTTGCACAGGAGGTTGATTACGCGGCGCTGCGTAAGAGGCAGCGTCTTGCCATCCTCCTTATCGTCGCCGTCGGGGGACGAGGAGTAGGATGTCTGCGTGGAGACGACCTCAGCCTCTATCTGCTGCGCAAAGTATGCCCTGCGATCCGTCTCAGCCCCTATTCCCGCACAGAGAAGAGACACGCTTACGCGAGCAGTCGCTGAAGACCACCGTTCGCCGAGAGGAGAATGCGCTCGAGCCCGGAGATGCTCTGCGGCCACGGGTACTGTCGACTGGGGGTGAGAACGTTGTTCCAGGACGGGAAGGACGCTGACCAACCTTTACAAGCGTAGTGTTAGGGCCAAAAGAGTCTGCGGAGGACATGATGGTGACGGGAGTGTGCGGTTGAGCCACAACCAAGTGCAAAGTACAGTATCCAGCCTTGCAAGTATCCCTGATATATAACCAGAGCGCCATCAATTCCTTTTCGGGATTCAGCACTCGGACCAATGATAGCAGATCTACCGGACCATGGAGAAGTGGGCGGCGGGACGCTGTCAAACGTGCTATCGAAACGCGCTCGGGCAGTGAAATTCCTCAGCAGATTTGATTGTCCCGCCACGCGGCAAAATAGGAAAAGCTATGTTATCCCGACGACATCAGTCGATTGTTCGCAAAGTGACGCCATGAGCGACTCTTCGCTGTGCCCCTCACGGCGCCAACAGCCTAGCATTTGACGCCAACCGGCCACGGCGGGCGCTGCCGAAACCTAACTCTGGATGTGATGTGGAAATCTTCCGACGGGCGCTTAGATGCTGAGGACTGTGCTTACGCTGCTTGCACTGGTGGCGCAATATCGTCAGGGAGTTTGGAGTGGGGTGTTACGCCGGCGCTGCCAACCCGCACGTCGATAGCAACGCTTGCACCAACCACGTCGGCGTCTCAGTATTAGTATGGCCACAGTCAACCGCGCTGCCGTGGTTAACTAGTATGCGTGGTGCCACTCGGCATGGTCTTACCTGACCGCGGAGAGATAGGATTCTCAGAGTCGAGGCCCCTCGAGATGCACAGTTTCAGCGCTATGATACATCCAGGAAGTTGAGAATACAATGCAGATTCGGCATCGAGCTGCATGACGAAGTATTGGCCACGCTCCGCAAGCGCGAAGGAATCATTTGATAAGATAGGCCCCTTTCCTTCCTGGGCTTCCTTTTCGGAACCGCTCACCGGTCGCGCCGCATCCCTTCCGAACGCTAATATGCAGAGCGTTCCTCTTCGGTATCCCATGCGCGAGACAGTATCCAAAGGACCCATTCGCGCCAGTAGAGAGCCCTTCCTTGGGATAACACACTACTAGTGGCACTATGTTGTAACTATATTCGCCACAGTAAACAGAAAAGGGCGAGATGTGAACAACATGCCGCCGGCGCTGCGGGGAAGTGAGCGAAGCTGACTGTCGCTCAGGTCATGACACTGCAGAGCGCTGGTCTCCCCTTTGAGAAGCTTGCGAGCAGCCGGTGCCGACCACACGGTCGGTGCGTTCTAAGAGTTGTAGGCGATCTATGTATATTGGAGTGATACTGCGTCTCCGGGAGCTACAGGTATATTATCTAAGCCAAGAAGTTGTCGAATTATACGGCGCTGGGAGTGGGAGGAAGGGAAGGGCGTTGTGAGAGGGAGAGAGCGGGTCGATTCGATGATGATAAAAATAGATAGGAAGGCGTTCGCGCGCGGGGGTGAGCTAATCAAAGCTTCCCGTACGCAGCCTTGACGATGTCCGCGCCCTTCTCGCCGATGGCGTACGCGGTGCCCATCAAGTGAGTGCCGAGAATCTACGGAGACTGCGTCAGACAGAGATGGACGATGCTGCGGGCGAGCTCACCATCGGGAGAACGGAGACGTCGATGACGCGCAGGTTGCTTGTGCCGTAGACTTTGAGCGACGAGTCAACAACGCCGCCGAGCGCCTTCGGCAGCATAGACGCGGTGCCTGCACAACGCAAATAGCCATGGCGTCAATAACGCCACCCATTCAGCGAGCGCGCAAGCGGGAAACAACGCACAGCAAGGGTGGAACGAGTTGGACGCGGTGTTGCGGATGAACTCGACCCACTCGTCGTCCGTCGCGGTGTCCGCGGGCGGCGCGACGTCCTTGAGGATGATGCGCGAGAACGGCAGCATGTTCGTCACCTTGCGCGCGAACTTGGCGCCGGCAAGCATGATTTTGCGGTCTGCGGCAATGAGGACGATAATAAGCAGGCGATCGCGGGTGCACGCGCGGCGAGACGCACCGATATCGAGAGCCCAGGTGTTGAGCTCGATCGCGGGCTCCGCGAAGGGGTTGCCGGACTGGATGTGGATGCTGCCGCGAGAGAACTGGTGGGAAGGGATGGCGACGACCTGAACGTAGCTCTTGCCAGGCTCCGTCAAGTCCGGGTACGCGCTCTGCGGCGCGGCATAGAGCCTAGGAGGTGGAGTGAGCGAAGACAATCGCCAGAAGGCCGAAAAATATACTCGAGCGTGGCCTCGTTGCTGTTGGGGTGGAGACGGCGGCGTTGGATCTCGTACTGAGCACGAGCGCCAGGCGTGGGGTTCGTCGCATTGAACTCCTTGTCGAGCTCGACGGCCCACTTGTTCAGCGTCGCCTTGTCGATGAACCTGTTGGCGCTGATGTACGAGATCGCCGTTACACCAGCGGTGTAAATGCCTGTGTGGTTCTTGAGGCTGGGAATGCGTCAGTAAGCGCTTCGCAAGCCGGGTTCCCGTGGCATGACTTACTACTGCTCGTATGCCGTCGCATTCTGCTCCGGGTCATTGAGGATGTCCCAGGTCGTGATCGTGTTCGGGATCTCATACGTCTCGAAGACCATGAGATGGTCCTGGTAGTTCTCGCCGACGGCGGGCAGATCGATGCGCGACTTGATGCCGAACTTGTTGAGCAGCTTCTTGTTGCCGATGCCGGAGAGCTCGAGGATTTGCGGCGACTGAATGCCACCCCCAGCGACGATGACATCCTTCACCGCGGAGGCAGTGTAGCTCTTCTGCGTCTTCGTGTCGGTGAACGTAACGCCGGTAGCACGGAGGTTGCCATTCTTGTCGGCCTTCGGCGAGAGCTCGACCTTGGTGACTTGGGCGCCGGTGAGAAGGATGAGGTTCTTGCGGTGAGAGTTCGGCTCGTAGTATCCCTGCGCAAGAGGTTATCTCAGGGTGTAACTGGGATGGTCGGGACGTACGTTGGCCGCGTATGAGCGCTCTTCAGTGTCCTTGTTGATCGCGAGAATCGGGTTCCAAACGTAATTGGCGTCGGTGCCGTCGCCCTGCGAGGATTCAGGTCGGCGACAAACACAAGCACGGCCAAAGATATGCGCTTACGCCGTCGCGGATGGCCTTGAACCCGAGCTTGACCATCGCGTCGAAGAACGGCGGGATCGCCTCGGAGAACCATTGCGAGAACGATGTGTGGATCGGCTGCACGTGGCTGAGCGGCAGATCGCCAGGAACGCGAGAAATGGACGCACGCCCTTCTTGCCGCGCACGCGAAGATCGACGGTGGCGTGTGTCTCTTCCTGCAGCTCCTTCGAGGCGATGGTGACATTCTCCGCCTTCATGAAGTAGGGCAGCAGGTTTTTCCAGCTCCATCCCCTGTTACCGAGCTCGTCGATCTCTGAGAAAGGAATGGGCGTGACCGTCAGCGGACAGCGCTCGCAGTGACAGCGGCAGCTGACTCACGGTCGTATTCGACGGCGCCGGCGCGCAAAAAGCCCATGAGGTTGATCATCGAGCTTCCACCAAGACCCTTTCCGCGCGACAAGGGCACCTGTCGGCCATGAAGCGCTGTTTGCGGCGTCGTCTTGAAGTCTGGCAACGACACTCAAAACGGGTGCTTGGGCGGGTTATATGGCAGACGTACTCCAGTCATAGCTCTGCGCGCGCCCGGTGAGTAATGCGTCCCAGCGCTCAGCAGGAATCAGGAACGCACTGCGTTGCCCCAGGTCTTGCCAACGTTCCAACCCTGCGGAATCTGTACAGGCGTCAGCCGTGGGCCGGAATCCGGCCCGAGTCCCGAAGACGAACCAGCACCGCAGGATCCCCCTGAGATTCAGAAGTCAGCACAGCCTCTTGCGCACGATGCGTTGATCCCGCGAACCTTGTGGTACAAGCCAGCCTCGATGATGCCGACCTTCCAGTCTGCGATCTCAGACAAACTACGCGAGCCTCAGCCCCGGCAGGTGTTGCCACTTCGTCCCGCGTACGCACCGAACCGCGACGGCCGTCCCTGCCGTTCCACCACCGCACACGAGGAAGTCGAATTTCTGCTTCGCGAACGTCGCGGCGTCCATTTCAATGGCAGATGCGAGTCCGAAGACCGCGAGAACGAGTGCGAGAGAGCGGAGGGAAGTCGGAGAGGGGCGCATGGCGGCGGACGAGACGCAGCGAGCTGGACGAGACGTCTCGTCGTGCACTACGTATAAATATGCGTGGGCAGCATCAATGGGCGAGGCAGCTGCTGTACATGTCCGAATCCGTCGCCAGGGGCAGTTACATTGGCAGGTCGGATAATGTTGTGGGATCAATACTCGCGACTCAGGGGGGACAGCAATGCGGCCATGACGCATCGGCGCCGGCTCACAATTCAGACGCCAAGCTGCGCGGGCTATGCTCGCGACCCAAGATGAGCTGGACCTGACCCCAGTTAATCAGGATTTTTGTTCCGCATTGAGTGCGACGAGTTAGCCGAGAGATACGAGTGCAACGAGTGCGACGAGGTTGCCGTGCAAAAATAGTGCGAGACGAGAATATACGCAGCTGTTAGAGTGATTACACGCAAACTCGCGCTGGGGAATGTAAGTCCAACGTTGACAACGACTTGGACGCCCCGCGCTCGTGTCGGCAGTCGCTGTCGCTGTCCGAAAAGAGGAGTCTGGACTCAGAGACCGTGCTTGGGCTTCTTCGCCGCTGAATCATTCAATTGACGCCCGCGCCTGGGCGGTGACGATGACAGTGCGCGGCGGACGCTGCAACGTCCATGGTTGTCGGAAGTTGTCGGAGTGGCAAAATGCCTATCACCGCCACGAGGACAGGATTGACGCCCACACGTTTGGCGCCACCTGCCGCATCCGGATACTCGTTGTCCACGCCTGAAGGCCACTCCGGCTTGCGACATCTGTCTGCCGGTGCGCGTCACGCCTGCGCCCGCAAATTTTCCCATCACCGTGGGCGAACCAACACCATGTTTGGGCGAGATCGGCGGCAAGCGCAAGCACTGCGTTGCAAGTATCCCAGACCGCAGGATTTTCCCACTGGACGGCGGTGACATGGACAGTCGTCGGGCGCTCCTGACTTTGACAGCGTCTGGCCACAATCGAATTGCGATAGCTGGCGGGGATATAAACGACAGCTCATTGGACTTGGGACGCTCCAAAGATCGAGACGAACACCATGTCCGCAGTCTTCAGCACGCTCAGCAACCTCACCAGCGCCGACTTTGCGTCCTTCTCCACGCTCGCGCAGGAGAAGGCGTCGACCGTGCCCGGCGGCGCCCTGACTGTCGTCGGTGTCTCGCTCGGTCTTGCCTACGTCCTGCAGTGGCTTCTCAGCAAGTCTGTCAAGTTCGCACCGGGACCGTACGTTGTTTGACTGCGTGGACATCGGACTTGGTGACTGACAAGGACTTTAGTTCGCAAGTCCCAGTGTTTGGCAACGCTCTGCAGGTGCCGACGGAGAACACCTGGCTCTACTTCGCCGGTCTCTCCAAGAAGTTTGGTAGGTTTCAACGCGACGAGTACAACCTATCTTAGACTGACTGTCACCCAGGTCCTCTGGTCCGCCTCTCTCTGGCAGGGAAGGACCTGCTTGTCTTGAACAAGCTGGAGGATGTCGACGAGATCCTCGTCAAGCGCTCGGGCAATTACTCTTCGCGGAAGCCGCTCATCTATGCTGGGAAGTACCGCTCTGGAGATAGGGTATGCTTGCTATCCCCTCGAATGGAGGGAATGGCGCTGATCTTCGCGCCTCTTTCAGCGTCTCGTCCTTCTGCCGTACGGCCCGATGCTCAAGAAGCAGCGCGCGGCCTTTTTCCAGATGCTCAACGCAAAGGGTAAGTCACTACCTCTGTGAGGAGTTGTGTTGACTGTGCTAATTGTACATCTAGTCGTCGGTGGCTACGAGCACATCCAGGAGCGCGGCACGATGAAGCTCCTGGCCAAGCTCACAAACAACCCCACGGACGCCTATCTCAGTATCAAGCAGTGAGTGATCGATCGGGCGTGCAGCTAAACATAGAGCCTGCGCTGACAGGGACGCGCAGCTACGCCGCGGAGACGCTCCTGAACCTCGTCTACGCGCGCGCCTTCGGCTCGGACGGCGCGGACCTGCGCACTCTGCTCGGCATCCTCGAGAGCTTCGTCACGGACATGCACCCCCGCGCCTACCTTGTCGACACGTTTCCGGTTATTGACTACCTGCCTGACTTCCTCGCGCCGTGGCGCAAGGACGCGAAGCGGAAGCACCAGGTCGAAGTCGAGGTTAGCACTGGAGGTGTGAAGACGGCGTCTCAATGCTCACACTTCTTCAGTTCTACACGCGTCTGTTGGTGGAGGTCAAGAGCCGCATGGACAAGGGCGAGAACCTGGAGTGCTTCGCCGCTCGCCTCTGGGAGGACAACACGAAGAACCAGCTCGACCTCACGACCCTCGCCTACAGTGCGTTCCCTCCTCATGTGCCATACGTGAGCAGCGACTCACTCTCTCATAGTTGCTGGCTCGGCGTTCGAGGCGGGCACCGACAACACGGCGGGGACGATTCTCTGGTTCCTCGTCGCTGGTCTCCTCAACCCGCACACGGTCAAGAAGGCGCAGGCGGAGGTCGACCGCGTCCTCGGCGCCGACGGCTTGACGGCACCCTCGTTCCACCACCTCGACCAGCTCCCGTACTGCGTTGCGCTCGTCAAGGAGGTCTTCCGGTACGGGGTGGCTCCGTGCTTGCAGAAGCTTGCCGCTGACCGCGTTGCGCAGGTGGATGCCCGTTGCCCCGGTCTCGGCGCCGCACTACAGCCTGAAGGACGACGAGTACAAGGGCTACACGATCAAGGCCGGAACTACCGGTGCGTTCACGTGTCTCGCACGATGAGCCCAATGCTGATGCTATCATGTCCTTCAGTCGTGTCCAACATCTGGGCCATCCACCACGACGACAGCCTCTACCCGGATCCCTTGGTCTTTGACCCGGAGCGCTTCGTCAAGCCCGGCGAGAAGCTCCGGCCCGAGTCGCTGAACGAGGGCCACTTCGGCTTCGGCTTCGGTGCGTGTCTCTGTCGCCGCGAAGTGCATGCCCAAGACTGATCTGCTGTCTAGGACGCCGCACGTGCCCCGGCCAGTACCTCGCGTCCAAGTCGGTCTTCATCGCCGTCGTCCGCCTCTTGTGGGCATTCGACATTTCGCCGCCGCGCGACGCCTCGGGCAAGCCGATCCTGCCCGACCCGAAGGCCTGCCGCCACGGCCTCACTGCGTGAGTCCCGGTCATTTGGCTCGCAGAATGTCCGCTGACAGAGTCCCGAATGCAGTGAGCCAGACGCCTTTGGCGTGGTCATGAAGCCGCGTTCGGAGAACCATGTGCAGACCATCAAGCACGTCTGGTCTGACGTGAGCGCATGAACTTTGTACGACTTGTAGGAAAGGGAAAAGGATAGAAGGGGCTTCCAATAGTATGAGTAGTCACGCTGGCCGAATCAATAGATCTGTCTTCCTCTTAGCTTTGTCGTGCTGTCCGCCATTGCCAAGCATTCACTGTCAGTGATTGCTCGTGCGGGAATAAGGTGCGGATCGGCGGAAGGTGAGATTATCCAAATCGAGTACCATGATCGTCGTGGCGATGCAACGGTGCTCCGGGAGTTGGCACCGGCAGCCCCGATCGCCTCATAGTGGACACGCTCCTCCATAGCTCACATGACATGGTGACCTCGTGTTGGGAGGTCTGCGCAGCAACTGGATTACTGACTACGACTGCCTTGCTGTCGCGAGCATCTCCCGCAACGACAGGGCCTGCTCGCTGCCCAACTTCGCGCGCCTTTTCATTCGTTAACTCCAATACTACATAAGATTTGCTACAAGCATCCCACCTCACGCTGCAGAGGCAATGATTTTCCACATATCCATCCTTCAAAGTACAAAGATCATGGTGCATACATTGCAAGTCGTCTACGAATACACACGCTGTTGAAACTACTGTACAGGCCGTATCTTCGTCGTTGCTGGCAGTCGACGCTTAACCGCGTTGAACACAAGATCTGCCTTCACAACCTGCGGTGGCCAAATGTCCAAGACAATCTCCGAGTCCTCCTTCAGGTACTGCGCGCAACGTGCCCACGGTAACCAATCGAGCAGCCGCTCGGACACGCGCGCGGAGACGCGAGGCATTACAACGCCCATCCCCGCCAAGGGCGGAAAGTCCAGCTCGAATATGACCGTCGTCGCGGTGCATTCGCCAAGGACGGGAGCCACCCAAGCGTACGACGTGGTGCTGGGCTTGCCGGGATGAAAGGTCAGATCGGAAATCCGGAGAGTGTGTAGGTGCGGCAAGTGTGAAAGGGAGAGGTGGCCCTGAAGCACACCTTCGGGGAGTCATGTGAGCCCGAGAGACGGGGAGAAGAGCTGAAGAAGTGACGTACCGTCTTGTCCGCGACCTTGGTAGCCGACAAGGCCAAGTCTCAGCGACTTCAGCGACCCTCCGAGCCGCGAAAGCACCATCCCCGCGCCAGGGACGTCTTCGACGGAGATACCGGTCATGTCGACCGATTCAAGCGCGGGGAGCTGGGAACCGAGTAGACTGCTCATATCCCGAAGCGTCTCTGTTGAAGCGCCCTCGATGCGAAGCGTGCGGAGGCTGGGCAATACCGCGGGTGACGGAGCGTTTGAGCCACCACACGTGGGTTGCCACTGGCAGGCTCCAAACGTCAACTCGACGAGTTGCGGCATGCAGCAAAGAACCCGCTCGATCTCAGTGATCGTACAGGTGCCGGACATGACGAGGCGAAGATTTCGTGTATGTGCCAGCCATACGCAGCCACGCTCTACGAGCATAACGAGAGCCCGGAATGCGCCAGGAGTCTGCACAGACATGGTCGAGAATAGGTGGGTGGCGCTGCGTGGGTGCCATGTCCGGCAGACAAGGGCGCAGCTACGAAGGCTGGAGACATCGGGAGCCACAAAGTCGATAATGTGGTCCTGGAGCTCGTTGGGGACTCTCAGCGTGCAGGCCATTGCAAGGAGACGGCGACAAGAAGGGGATCAGGAGTGGCTCTTTTGCCTCTAATAACATGCTGTTATGATCGCAGAAGCGTTCACGACGACGGGCGTCTACGCGATCCGTTGGTACCATTTTTGGTAATCGCCCCACGACAGGCAGTACAACACCCGAACAAACATCGTCTGATCTGGCGACTCGCCTTGCCGTATCGCATGTCAATGTCTCGCCGTCGGCGCTCAAGATTTTCTCCGAGTCGCCCAAATTCGTCATTGCCGCTCTCAGCGCTGCAGCGCGGGGGTTCTCTATCATACGACCCTGTATTCTGGCAGCTCTGGTGAAACGATGAAATCCTGAGGTGGCAACATCGCCGGAGCCGATCCACTCACCCCGCAGTACAGAAGTCCATGTAAGCAGCTGACAGAGACAACGAGTTTTGCGAACGTGAGGCGCGAATCCCATGGGTGACGAAGCATAGGGGCGGTTACACGCCAGTGTCGTTCGAGGTGGTAGCAAAGTGGGTCATTGCAGGGGCCTACCATGAGGTGCTAGGATGACTATTGCTGTTCAGCTGATATGTCCATGGGTTCGTAATTCTACAGGTCGCTCTATTCATCGGAGAACGCAGTCGCCAGAACCTCGCCCAGCTTCCCCTCCCTAAGGGCAGCGTAGATGATACTGACGCTCTCGCCAATGCTTCTTTCGCCGAACGCAAGACCGTCTCCGCCTCCAGACGCAGTGAACCCCTGGAAGTTCACCAGGCCGTGCATCTCGATGCCCAGCTGCGTCCTGACGAAGGCGTACATCCCGCGAGTCTTCGGCGCCATGTACGACTCGGTGACGCCTGTTCGCGCGCCAGAGAGAAACGCGACGCGGATCCTGTTGTACGCGTCGACGAGGCCCGCCGCGAGGTCCTTGGTAAACAGGTGCACCGCAGCAGCGCGCTCCGGGAAGCGACGGTAAAGGAGGATCGACGCGCCCTCGGCGGCATTGAACATGCGGTCCCCGACGTCCTGCGTGGTGCTCTTGACAAGCGATGCTGCGATCTTCGCCTGGATCTCACGGAGGAGGCTCGCGTCCTCGGAGTTGAAGTGCGCGGACAACAGACCGCGGAGAATCGACGGAGTCTCGCGCGCAAATTCCCCTTGCAGAGCGCGGATGTCGATGGACTGGCATAGAACATAGAGATATGTCGCGACGAGCTGCGCGCTATGAGCACCAAGTTGGGAGACAACCCCTTAAACATAACATACCATTGACAACACGTCGATCGCGGTCATCGTCTGCCTCGCGGAGATAAACGCGAGCGAGCTGGAATGCGATCTCAGGTCTTGCCACCTCGGTGCAACGCACGACAACTCACTTGACAGCCTGATTATGCATCTCCGCGCTCTGCACATGGGTGCTGACAGGGTTCGCCAAATACCCGAGTTCGCTAACGTAGCTCGCGGCGTTGATGTCAAGACCCTTTGCGTGGTAGTCGGTGCTTGGCTCGGACGCAGCGACACTGGGCGGCAGGCCGTTGCTGAACAGCGGGTTGAGCATCTCGGTGAGCTGCGAGAAGAGCAGTTTGCCGATGTGGAAGAGGGCGAGACGCGTCTTCTCCATGGCGCTGGTGACGGCCATCGCCTGGAAGTTGCCACCGTGGTGGACGTGCCCGGTCTTCCCGTCAATGAGAGGGTTGTCGGTCGCTGAGAGACGCCGGATGAGCAGATCGCTTGGCATAAGAAACCTCCTACGCACTCGTGTTGCACTCCAGGGAAACTGTGGCGTGAGCCGCGAGGATGTCCTCAAGCCATGGTCCGAGGTACTGGGCCGCCGTGCGGAGCGGGTAGCGATCCTGCCGCAGATGGCCGCCGTCTTCCTCAATGCTGACCTCGGCCTCAGTGGCTCCTGTCGTGGCGAGCTTGGAGCCCTCGAGAAGCTGGAAGATATTGTGCGCGCACTCAACCTTCCGGAACCACAGTCAGCCTGGGAATTGCACGGGGGCGAATGTGTGTCCCCACCTGGCCGGGATGCGGGCGACACTCGTCGTGGATGAACGGCACGTGGCTGGCCTGCGTGCCCAACAACGCCTCCGTCCCAAGAGCAGTGCAGACCTGGGCGAGCATCCCGAGTTGGACGGCCTCCTGCATCGCCAGCGCGCCTAGCGCAGCGCTGAACGCCGTGCCGTTCATGATCCCAAGGTTCTCCTTGTCCTGCAGCTGGAGCTTCGGGATGCCCGCCTCGCTCGCGCGCACGATCTCGCCTCCGCGGGTGCGCACGCGGATGTGCGGGTGGCTGCACAGCGCGCCCGCGACGTACGCCAGCGGCGTCAAATCTGTGATGCGGGGTTTCAGGGGCGTGCATGCGCGCCGGGAATCGCGGGCACCGAAACGCACCACCAGACGCAGAGATCGTCCCGCGCAGCGGCACGAGGGGCGTGATGTCGCGGCAGATGAGCTCCCCGAGCTGCTGGATGATCTGCCAGCGGACGCCGGAGTGGCCCCGGGCGAGCGAATTCATGCGCACGGCCATCGCGCCGCGGACCCAGCTGATCGGCATGCTGAGCGTCGCGGAGGCGTCATTGACCGGCAACGGAGTGTTCTCGTCCTCATGGCCGGCCTTGAAGAGAGGGAGAACGCCGGAGTGGTGGTGCTGTAATAGTGACGCGCCGAGCGCATTGTATTGCCTGGTGCGAGTGTCCGCTGCTCTCGACGTCAGAGATCGTCATCGTCTGCCTCGGTCATGGTGACGCACCTGAGCCTCCATAGCCAGTTGAGACGCCATAGATGCTGATATTGGCCCTCAGTTTGGATTCGAGCGCCTCCCTGCTAGCGTCGACCGCAGCCTTGAGCTCTGGGTTGGAGGCGAGCTCCACATGAGCACCGTGACGCGCAATAGCAACGAGGGCGGGTACTGAAAGACTCTGGCCGTCAATTTCGATGAGTTTCGAACGGCTACGTGACGCTTCAGCATATCTCCACCACACGAGAGGCGTTACGCGAACCTCAAGTTCTTCAGCTGTGTTTGCGACTCTAAAAAACAAGCGGTCAAAGTTGGGTGGCCTCGGATGCGATCGGTGCTCCGCGGTGCGGCTGCTTCGTCGTTGCTTGTATATCCGCTGTCGACACCGTTGACGCCGCCGTTGATTCCGTTGGTTTTGTTCTTCATGCTGCCAACAGTAATGTCGTCTGCGACCATAGCGACCTGATTGGCGACTAGAGTTTCCTGCGTGGACATGATGTAGATGAGGAGGACGAGGGTGGGTGCGTCTTACGACTTCAACTTATAGTATCCATCCGAGGTGGCACGGCTCCCCGCGCGCACAAGTCAACAATGTGCGCGCAGCTGTGCTACGCGGAATGACATTGTTTCCCGGGAAACATGCGCGTCAGCGCCCGTTCTATGTCCAGTGTCGGATTCGCGGTGGTGCAGGATTAGATGCTCGGCCGGACCCAGACTGGGATGAGCGCATGCGTGGGGTTATCCCGATGCACTGCTCAGGAAAACACCGTGGCACCAATTGGCGAGGGTATCGTGACAAGGCGGAGATTGTTGATGTCCTCCAGTGCGACAAGGCGAGTCGGCACTTCGGACCATTCAAACAACGTCAATCCGGCGAAAGCAGGGGCAGGCGCCTATGAGGAAGCTGACAAATGCATTATGCACGCGAGTGTCGAGCACTTTGTAATGGAGGCCTGAGGGCGAGGTCAAAAGGCTTCTGAGGCCGCGCTGTGCGAAGGCTACCTGCCTTCCGCTGGAACCGCACTCTTCCACCGCACTATCAATGGCATCGTACGTCGTCGCAGGAGCGTCCCGTGGCCTTGGTGTGAGTCCTGGGCCAGACCCGCGGCGCCCAGCCTGACAGTATGGCAGCTCGAATTCGTCGTCCAACTGGCGAACAAGGGCAACATCGTCTTCGCCCTGGCCCGCACGCCAGATCGTTCCAAGGGCCTCCAGGAGCTCAAAAGCAAGCCGAACGTGCACATCCTCAAGGCAGACATCACGGACGCCGCGTCGCTGACCGTGCGTCCGCGCCACAGTTTGAGCAACTGAAACCAGATATTGACCCACCGTACTCCGACTCGCGCAGGCTGCGGCAGACGAGGTCGCTAAGGTCACCGGCGGCAAGCTCGACGTGCTGATCAACAACGCCGCGTACCAGAGCGAGAAGTTCACGTTCCACAAAATCGACGAGTAGTGCGTAGGCCGGCGCGAAACGAGCGCCTTCGGCGATCTGACTCCGATCATCTGCCGCGCAGTCCCACGCCGGAGGACCTGGTCGAGGACTTCAAGACCTCCTTCGACACAAACGTCCTGGGCCCCATCCTGACGACGAACGCGTTCCTCCCCCTTCTCCGCAAGGGTACTCTCAAGAAGGTCCTTACTCTCAGCACCGGCGTCGCCGATGCGTCGTTCGTCTTGAAGGCGGGCTATGCCTACGCGCCGTCGTACTGCATCACGAAGACCGGCATAGAGATGGCAAACGTGAAGTATGCCAGTACGTTGCGCACTCTTCGAGCATTTCTCAGCCGCTGAGCTATTCATGGTAGTCAAGTACAAGGATGAGGGCTTTACATTCCTTGCCATCTCCCCTGGCGTCGTGAACACGGCCGAGGCACCGCGTACGTACCTTCCGGTCGTAGGCTATCCTGATCTCATCGCATCACACAGCACCCCCGGAGGTTATTCCCAAGCTTCAGGAAATGGGACAGGCCTTCGCGAAGGTCGCGCCGCACTTCAAGGGGCCGATCGAGCCGACGGAGTCTGTGAGCCTCATGCTTGGTGTGCTCGACCGCACCACGCCAGCGGAGTCGGGCTCCTTCCTGAGCCACCTGGGCACCCGCGAATGGCTGTAGATTACGACTCCAACTGCTGTATTACCACCACTGTCCCGTATAACCATGAATCGACTCGTTCCTTGTCTTTAATCCTCAGCATGAGACGAAAGTGTATGCGCGGCGTCTGCGCGGACCGCCACCTGTCGCGGCTGCACAGGGCGTACGGCTGTGCCTGTCTACAAAAAGCTTAACATATCCGGGCATGATCTGTCCGTGCCCGTCCGGCACTAATGATGAGAGACGTGTCTTTTCACAATTCGAAGGTCACACCTCTCAGTGACGCTGAAGAACCTAGGATTCTCGCTGTCTCTCGTTGCAGCTGATAGGCAGGTTGCAGAGCGCCTCGCCGAGGAAGCCTGGCAACGATGCCGACCGATTGCCAACCACAACACTAACTTGAGGGGTCCCTATACAGCCACGCTCGCCTCTGAGAGCGTTCACATAACGGTGTTTCTCATTCACACGGGCCTCCTGTCGGACGCCGTGCAAGTCTTATCTGTCCTATCGGCGGCCAATGAGGAACATACGCCTGCGTGGGGAACTTGCCCGTGGTCTCTGAGAAGCCAATGCCATCTTCTAGAATGATCCCTAGGCACACCCACCTCTTTGTTTCCCTGTTCAGCGTGTGAGAAACGCGCGGTTCCTGACGCTGGCACCAAGTGGGGATCTACCTCGGAGGACGGCTCATAGCAGAACTCGTCCGGTCAGCTCATCCGCCGCGATAGCACCAGCGTGGGAATAGATAATCTGAAGATGATTTGTCGCGATGTCTCAGCGAATGACAGCGCATGGCAAGCAGCGGAGGATAGGGCGCTTTCTCACTGAACGCCATCGCCGAAGCCGGTCAAACGCCCAGAAAGCTGTGCTGTGGGCCGTTGACTGCCAAAGGAGGAAGTTCGCTCGACATGAGCGCCGCCGCGTCATTCTGTCCATTGGTAACGCGCGTCCGCGCCCTTGTCAGTGACACTCCGCAATGCTCACGGATCAAGAGCGCGGCCCTGTGCTATGTTTCGATGTTTGGGCGCGCGCGCGCGAAATTCACACCTACCGTCATTTTCATTTTCTTGCAAAGCTGTCCCTTTATTTCGTCGGGATCCTCCTGGCCGGTTTGACACCGGATGGACGTGATCGCGCCGCTGACAGTGAGAGTCGCAATCTTCGTTGTCACGGATGCTGTTCGCATGCAGCCTCCGGCGTCCCGACGCACCAGTTTCAGTTGACAGGCTGTCCCCGCAAGCGCCGGCTCCTACCCCCAAAGGCAACCCACATTCCACGTTGTATCGCTCGAGTCGATCCATGCTAATTCGTTCCCTAGGCGGGCGCCAGCGTCATTTGGCCTGGAGGAACATAAAGAGCCGCGTCCCACCAAGTATTCAGAGCAAAGTCGGTGGACGTCCTCATTCCTGCTTCACTCGCCGCCGCCATGTCCCGCCCCGCCACTGAGAAGTCCGCGCTGAAGAAGAAGGAGGAGCTCACCAAGCCCGTCACCGTCGCACGGCCCTCGCAATGGTGGGGCCAGCCGTACTGGCAACTCGCGCGCATGCACAAGTTCCCCGTCGGCTCGAATCTCGTCTGGTGGCCGACTGGTGAGACGCGTCAATCAGACGTGCTCGAGAGTGAGGCTCACCGTGGGTACAGTGTGGGGATGGCTCCTGGCGCTGCCGGAGCGGCCTGACGCGTGGACTCTCACCAAGTACATCGTCCTGTTCATGGTGGCAGGCACCGTCCTGCACTCCGCCGCCTGCACGATCAACGACATCTGCGACGTCGACTTCGATCGCCAAGTCGGTGAGTGGGCTCCTCATCTGACGCCGTCCGACGTCTGAGAACGCCGGCAGAGCGCTGCAAGAACCGGCCGCTGGTCTCGGGCGCTGTGTCGATCCCCGCCGCATGGGTCTTCCTCCTCGCACAGACCGGCGCGTTCCTCTGGCTGCTCTCGTTTGCCGGGAATGAGACCGCGTAAGCGATCGTGCTCGCCGCTATCGCCTGACGCTCATCGTGGCATACAGCTGGTGGTGCGGCGTCTTCGGCGTCTTCCCGCTGCACGCGTTCTACCCGCTCATGAAGCGCTGGACGAACTGGCCGCAGGCGTGGCTCGGTATGTGGGGCCGGAGCGCCGCGCGAGACGCGAGGGCTGACAGCGCTCCGTTGAACTTGCAGGCCTCGCGATGAACTGGGGCCTGCCGACCGCCTGGCTGATGGCCGCGCCGCAGGACGTCAAGTCCGAGGCGATGTGGGTCCTGACGTTCGGCACGTTCTGCTGGACGATCCTGTACGACACCATCTACGCGCTGCAGGACAAGAAGGACGACGCGCAGGCCGGCGTCAAGTCGACCGCGCTGCTCTTCGGGTCGTACGTCCGCCCGATCCTCGCGCTGTTCGGCGCCGCCTTCGTCGCGACGCTCGCGTACGCCGGAGTCGCCACCGGCCAGAACGAGCTCTACTTCACGGTCACTGTGGCGGGCACCGCGGCGCACGTCGCGTGGCAGCTGATCACCCTCAACGTCGACGATCCCTCTGACTGCTTCGACAAGTTTGTGGTGAGTGCCACACAGACTCCAGAGCAGAAGCAGCCAGGCTGAATGTGCGATATAGGCGAACGGCAACTTGGGGTACATCGTCACCGCAGGCATGCTGGCGAGCATGTGGTAGATTCCAGGATATCCAGGAGGAAAGATCATATGAATCCAATAGTAGACGGATTTGAAGGTAGCACGGGCTAGCACCGTTGTCAATACAGTAACCTTAGCCACAAGATGGAATTTCCAAGCGCGTTGTTGGACTCTGCGGGACCAAGCTTGTGCGACAGCCAGCGCGCTGAGCGCAGGACCGATCATCATGAGCATCATCGAAGACGAATCCGAACAGCAGCGCAGGCACGGTGATCCTGCCGGCCCGAGTGGGCCAGCTCAACGTTCATCGTGAACAGTGATGCGGATGTCGGCAGCGCGCACTGGCCGGGGCCGTCGACGAGCCGGGGCCTTGCAACCCAGTTGCAATGCATCTTTGACTCTGACCACGACATGGACTACCTTCGTTCGACCCCGCTCTCCGTCTACAGCATCGCCGCCGCGTACGTGATTGCGTGGTACCCGTCGAACGCAAAAGTAGGTGCGCTCAGCGGGGCGCCAGGTAGCAAGACTGACTTTGGTCAGGTACGGCTCGTGCACAAGGTCGCAGGCCGATACAACAAGTACGAATGCAGAGCCCAGAGGTATCCAACGCGCCGCAGGACTGACGGCGCGGCTGCAGCGTCCGTCCGCGCCAGAACATAGCCGACCTCGAAAAGAAGGGCGTTGCTCCCGAGATCATCCACAAGGTCCTCATGTACGAGGGCGCTCACCAGGTTCGCTTCCACTACCCTGCCTACCTATTTCTTTACTCATAGACGATATAGAACGGCCTCGAAATATTCCCTTTGTGGTCCATTGCGGTGGTATGTGATCGAAAACGCCTCAAATCAGGATACCATTGCTCACGTAGCTCTCAGCTCGCCGCTAACGTTGCCAAGGTTGAGACATCGACTCTCAATTACTTCTCATTGGCATTGTGCGCGCCTCTTTTGTTCGTGCCTCTCTTGAGGCTGATTGAGCGGTGCAGCGTTGGTTCTCGTCTGCTGTACAACTACTTGTATATCAACCAGACGAAGCTGCGCCAAAGCCTTGCGAGGTGCGCATCACGAGCTCCCTTTTACAGTTTATATGTCCCTTATACCACTTCAGATCCGTTTCTTGGGCCGTCGGAACAGGCGAGACGCTTGGACTGCTTTCAAAGGAATACATCCTGACGCTTCGTAGTTCTCTCGCTCACCCTGCTCATCAAGGCGGCAAACAAGCTGCGAGTTTGAAGTCTCACATACGGTACAGTATTGTAGCTGCCACGGTCGTTATCGACACCCAGACATGTTCATTCTTTTGTGACCTGTACTGCCAGACGAAGAGTTCGCACCCAGTCCGTGCACTACACTCTGTGTGACCAATTAACAATAAGCTTTCCCCATCGTCAGCCAAGGGGTAAGTGCAGGCAGATGGGATGCAGTGCTTTCAGAGCCCTTTGCTACGGGAATGGAACTCTCTTGAACAATTGAGATCATATCCACCATGAGGACTGCTTGCACAACCTTGGACGCTACTGTACCTTTTCGACCATTCGTTCGCGTAACGCGTAACACTGGCCTCCGTAGAATTATGTTTGATATGCGGAATCGACCACTTTTGCTCATTGGGAGAACATCAGATTAGATAAACCTTTAGCGCCCGAATACCATCGGAAAGCACCCGCATTTGATGATCGCGGTAGCGCCCGACGATTCCCACGCTTCCTTAGCCTGTGACGTGAGCCTCAGGCACCCTCATCGAACATGCCCGCAGCTTCAGCACACAGAGACCATACTGACGATGTTCTGGTTCAAATAGCATCATACAACACCAACTTGCAGGGCAACCGCGGGCTGCCTCAGGACTTGGTGGACTGGTTGAAGCCAACGCTCCAAGTCTCGTCCTTCCTGTCCAACCGCTCAGCAGCCCCAGACATCGTTGCCGTCGGATTTCAGGAGCTATTGCCCCTCCATTTCGGCTGTAAGTGCCCATATGGTTGTCTCATGAAACTGACATTGCTGCTATACAGTGACTGGCATGAGCAAAGCCGTAATGCGCAACCGCCAGGCCCTCATTCAATCTCAACTCGAAGAACACGCCCCCAACAAAGAGAGATACATTCTCGTAGGAAAAACTGTCTACGTTGGCTGCGCTATCCTGGTCTTCGCGCGGGACGACACCGTCGGCAAGTGCATAAGCGACGTTCAGACGCAGTGGACCGGCTTCGGGCCCGTCAATATGGGCAACAAGAGCGCCGTTGCTGTGCGGTTCCGCGTGGCGGGCCAGCTCGGTCGCCCAGACGAGATATTCACCTTCGTGAACGCGCACTTCACCGCACACGCACACAACGCACACCAGCGCGTGCAGGATTGGGAGCACGTGCTCTCGACCTTGCTCTTCCGCAACGAGGATGGCTCGTTCGCGTCGCTCTACGACACCTCACACCTGTTCTTCCATGGCGACCTCAACTTCAGGCTGCACATCCCGAAGGACTACCGCTCGGACGGCGTGTTCCTCGGTGCCGCAGGTCCGCAGGCGCACGACCTGCTCGTGCGAAAACTGCAGACGGAAGAAGGGCGCGAAGAACTGCGCGAGTTCGACGAGCTCTACGTCGGCCAGCGCAGCGGCACGCTTCTGCAAGGCCTGCGCGAGCCCGAGTTCTGGAAGTTCAAGTGCAGCTACAAGTTCGCGCTCGGCGAGGTCGATCGCTACGTGTAAGTCTCCCATCCGCGCGTTCATTTCCAGCGTCCTCATTTCGCACGCAGCACGCAGCGCGCGCCGGCGTGGACAGACCGCATCTTGTACGCGACGCACGCGAACTCCACGGTCGGCGAATCGACCATCACGCCGCTGCTGTACACCACCATCCCGTCATACACGACGTCCGACCACAAGCCGCTCATCGCACTCTTCGCGGTGCCGCCCGCGCCCGCGGGCTCCTCAGTGCCGCTTATCAAACCGCCGCGCGCTGTGCACAAGTTTTCTTACCTCCATTACCTCGTCGCGCGGTGGCGCGGGAAGGTCACCGGCTGGGTCCTCGGCTGGGTATGGTCGTTGTTGTGGTTCATCGGCGCGGGTAGCTCTGCAGTCGGCCTGATGAACTTCATCTTCGGGCTCGGTGCGCTCAGCTGGTGGCGCCGCCAACCCCCGCTCCCGCCCTCCGCGTAACACCAGCACTCCGGACCTGACGTTTGTTTATCTGCACAACCAGGTGGTAAATATTGTTGCAGCATCTCGCACCGGCACGGCGTATGGACTGTATACGTGTATTCTAGACGAGAAAGTAGGAGGTAAAGACAGTACTACTGGACTATACAACACATTATCCGATGGGAATACCAATAACCTAAGCCTCGTCTACAGCGATAGCAGGTGCCTTGCCGGCCCTCTTGTTGACCCGTGGCGTGTCGTCTGCGACGAGCGTCGCCTCGCGGTCGCGGGTGCGCTCAACGGGGACGGGCGGCAGACGGATGAGAAGCGTGAAGATGAGCGAGGCGCAGATGGCGCAGAGCGCGACAACGAAGATACTCTTGCTGAACCAGCCGGCCGTCTTGACGACGACGATGCCAAAGAGCGACGGCCCGATCACCTGCGAGCTTTGAAAGCACATGAGCGCACACCCTGCTGGCCGTCGCAAGACATACCAGAGCGTCTGTAGCACGCTGAGCGCGCCGAACAGCTTGCCGGACTCGCCCGTGCCGTTCAGAATGAGCGCGAGACTATGAATAGCGGGCGACAGGCCGCCGCCGAACGCGCCGAAGAGCGTCGCGATGGTGAACTGCGTGCCGGTCGTCGCGAGCAGCGTGCCGATGTACGAGAGCACGTCGACGACGAGCGAGCCGCGCGCGAGCGCGAGGTCGAACATGCCCGGGTGCGCCATCATCTGCCGGAAGACGCTCGCGACGCTTGCCGCGCGCGACGCAGGCGGCGGGCGCGAGAGCGAGCGCGACGGCTGCGGCCCGACGAGGTCGTTCTCGTCGCCTTCGAGTTGGATTGACTCGGGGCGTGGCTTGAACAACTTGATGATGACTTGAACGGGTCAGCCAGATAGGTATCGCATGGTCGGAACTGCCGACGCACCCGGGAGGACGAGGAGGAGGTGCACTGCCCGCGCGACACCGACCATGGACAGCCAGTAGCCCATCTAGGCGCAGCGCGTGAGTTGAGGGGAAACCATGGCCAACCTGCACTCACGCGCTCCGTGCTCCAGTCGAACGCGTCTGCGGCATACTGGAACTTGTACTGATACGATGCCTGCGTCGATGAGGTTAGAACCGCTGCTCAAATACTAGCCACAGCAGGACGCACCATAAGCATCAGCGCGCAGCCATGAGCGAGAGCCAGGAACGTCAAGTTCCAATCCTTGCCCTTCTCGCGGCGCAGCGGGTCCTTCCACTTGGGGAGAATGACAGAGAGCGGGGCGAGGAAGCCAAAAAGCGAGCGCCAGGTAAAGCGGCGACGGCAGGGAAGGTCCTCGGCCTCGCGGCGCTTGCTCTCTTCGTAGTTCGCGGTGTTGAGAGCACGCACGTCGTCCGGAAGCGACTCGGGCACGAAGAAGCTCCAAATGGTCGCAGTCAGCAGGTGCACGGCCGTCGCGAAGTAGAAGACGGAGAGCAGGTCGCCCGTGTGGTGGATGATGCGCACGCCCAGGGTCGGGCCGATTGCGAGGCCCGCGAACAGCAGGCCCGCGCTGAAGCTGAAGATTCTCGCGCTAGAAGATGCTGTGAGGTTATTATTGGCGAACATAGAGGGACGACGAACCGGTGCATGGGTTCTGTGCAATCGCTGACATACGCATGCATAGTCGACGACGCAGTACTCATCCCTGGTTACCCGGAATTAGAACATGGGTGACAGCGTATAAATGGAAGGCTACCTCCGAGGAGACCGTCCACGACTGAGCTCATGAGCAGGAACCAGTAGCCGCCCGGTAGCAAGTGCGACCATCGCGAGACGAGGATAAAGTTGAAGTCGCTGGAGAGGACGTTCAGAGAACGTCATTCCCAGGTAGGCAGCGAGTTGCACTCACGCAAACAACATGCCTGCCACGGCCACGCGCATGATAGGGGTCCTTCCCCAGCGGTCCGATAGCTGAGGGACCGTTTGTACGACGCTCCCTCCAGCAAGCGCAGACGAACCTGGCCCCACCAGGCGGTAGTAATGCAGCCCAGGATGCCCATGGTGGACGACATGACTGCAAGCAAACGAATCGGAAATGAGCTTCTGGATGCTCAGGTCCATCTTACATACCGGCAATAAGTTTTGCGACAGCGGCCTTCACAACTGGATCCGAGGCACACTGGTGCGACGGGCTGGGTATGGTGTTGTTGGCCGCGCCGTCGTGTTCGGGGAGGACGACGGGGATGACCAAGGTGTGATTGCCCAGCGTCGGCCCCTGCGGCGACGGCATGCCCCAGCCATCAAGCACCGTCGGCGACGTCGTCGAGCCCTCCGACATGTACTCTGGCTTGTGGACCATGCACGCGAGTCTGGTGTATATCTGCACGCGCGGCGCGATCGTGGTCGACATTGCGATGCTCGCGAGGGGCATCCCGCCGATGATCCTGTCGCCTATGTCATGCCGGGCGCTAGCACTCTCTCGCATGCCACTGACCACCAGGGTGAAGGCGTCTTGTACCATGGTCTCTTGGGCCGCTTCGAAGCCTCGAGCTCGTCATCTTCGGCCTCGTCCTCCTCGACCAGCGTCGGGTCCTGGGCGTGCGCCGGGTCTACAATGTCGAGGATATCGGCTGTTGAAGACCCAACATCGCCCTCGGGGACAAGCAAAGCCTGCTGGTCGGTTGGGATAAAAACCCGTGAGTCGCGGCTCGCGCGAGAGCGGGACTTGGCCAGGCGCGGTCGGGAGCTGGACATGGCGGGCTGAGAGCAAGAGACGACAGGGTGCGGCGGCCGGCAGACGCGTGCGAGGCACGGAGATAGTGATAGCGGCCTCGGCGGCAATCGTTCCGCAATCATCGCCAAGATCCTTCACCTCGACCATCCGCCACACTCGCCCAAGTGGAGTCCCCTGCGCGCGCACGCTGCACGCATGACGCGTCGACGGGCGCAGCTCGTCGCGCCGAGTGCACGCCGCGCGCGAGCCGGGCCGCCCCTCTCTGTATGCGCCGACCAGGAATCCACAACAACCACCAAGACTGTGTCCCGTGCCCGTGCCCTGCTCCTTGCCCGCCGACCACTGCCCTACTCGACCCGCGTAGTACTCGTGCAGCCATCCCTCGTGTCTGGCTCTGCGCTTCCTGCTTCGCGTTCTGAATGCTACCTCGTGGCACGCTCGGGCTGCTTATATGCCGTTGTGCACTGGCTGCCGCACCCTGGCTCTCCAGCGGTCGCTCGTCCCCAGCTCGTCTCTGCCAGCGCGGCGCTATCAACTACTTTGCCGCAGGCCTCTGGATAGTGAATATCCTGCGCTTCCCGGGCAGTGACTCGCACTGACATCCTCCCGTTTGCCAGATGAGTGCAAGGGACCGAGATGGTCATCAACCACTTCGCTGTTGACGTCTGGATAGAGAACATCGTACGTGGCCTGACTCGGACTGACGCGGTTCGCCCACCAGATGAATTGGAGGAACTACTCGCACCTTGAACAACCTCAAGAACGGCATGAGATCGAGATGGTCATCAACCACTTCTCCTGGGCAGAGAACATCGTACGTCCGTCAGTCCATGATGTTTGCCGTTCGCCAGGCTGAGTTGGAGCACCAGTCGCAGCTCGACAACAAACCTTGTGCACGAGCCGCACGAGATCGAGACGGTCATCGACCACGCTGCAGCGCCTGGACAGAGAACATCGTGCGTCTCCTGGGCCCTAAATTTCACTGACAGCCGCATCGTTTATAAGACTAATTGGAAGAACTACTCGCACCTCCACAACTTTGAACCAGCGGAAGAACGACGTAAGATCGAGATGGTCATCAACCACTTCCCAGAGGACGTCTGGACAGTGAACATCGTGCGTCTCCTGGGTATTGGTTTGCACTGTCGCATTCCATACTAATTTGCAGAGCACCTCCATACCGGTAGTCAACTTCAACCTCGAACCGTCAAGCTGCTCAAGACGACTACGCGATCGACGATGACACAGCGGTTGTCTCTGGGCGGCCCGTGCGAGGAACAAGGTCAGCAGGATATCGGCAACTCGCCCAGCGCGGTTATCAGCCTCTTCAAGACAATTTCGCGGCATGCAAGGAACGGCGACGCTATTCTCGCTCAGGATAGGCTCAGTGCAGGAATCCAGTCGTCGGTGCGCGACCATCGATACATGTCGCGCTGCGTAGAAGAAGGCTGACACCATTTGCTCCATTAGAAACACCGAGTCTTCCTATCGACGTAGCGCGACGGCGCAATGCCCGCACGACGCGCACACTTCCGATCCGGGGCGCTCGTGTACAGGGAGTCGCGACTCAAATCGGCCGCGCAAGGTCACGTCGAGCGTGCAAGGAGCAGTACTTGCACGACGCGCGCTATTCCGATCGCAGCCCCTCAGTCACAGTCAGCCGGTCAGGGCGTCACCACACGAAGGCACCTCGAGCGTGCACGAGCAAGTTCACCCTCAATCGAGACCAACATGCATGTAGCATACCGCGCACGGCTCTCGGCCGCGCAGCGCGGACGCACACGGGCTATACATAGAACGTCTTCGAGGATGGGCTTGACGTACCTTTCGCAGACGCACCCACGATCGTAAATGGATCGGTGAGTGAAAGTTGACGACTGGCTGCTTGAAGGTCGGGAAAGACGCCGACGACGGCCCGCGCGCGTCTCTACCGGTGAATGAGGATGGGCTGCCGAACGCGAGTCGGTAAGTAGGCGCTAGCAGCTCGACGAGGGAGACTGACCTTCCGACAGACATCCCCGCCCAGCACGGCACCCTGGAATGGACGAGCGCGGTCGCCGACGCAGCGCGACGAACCGATAGAGCGCAACGATGCCGACCCTGGGACTCGCGAGGTAAGCGCATGCTACCAGATGATGTGCATCGACAATAACTTACCGTAGGCTTTGCGCTCGGAACGCCAACGGTCGGGGGCGCGGTACGGTCAGCGCGACGCGCGACAACGGGAGCGTCTGCGCGCAACGGTCAGCATGCGCGCCCCTTTCGCGACGGCAGAAGCACTCACGCTCGTTCGGACGTTGCAGATGACGGGCGGGATCGACTGCGCGGGCCGTTGGCTAGCGACACACCTTTGACGCGAGGACAGCGCATGCACACGGACGGCTCACCGAAGCTCGGGCCTCGGACGCTCGCAAGACGCTCGCACGAGTCAATCGGCCGAGCAACGAAGGGGCGCGCTACGGACCAGTCAGCGCCGATAGGGACAGTCGAGCGAGCGAGCGAGCGGACGCACCGAACCGGCGGGATGGACGGACGGGCCAGCGGAGCTGCTCCGAGCTCTGCGCGCCCGGTGCGCACAGCAGCGTCAGATACGCGCCGTCGAGGGCGCGGTGCGGCACGAGCAGTGTACGTACATCCATAGGTCGTAGCGCCAATACACGCCGTTCTTGCCGATATGCGTGTCTGTGCGGGACCGTTAGCCAGAAGGAACAACAAAACACGATCGGTGCAGCTCACCGCGAGTCGTGCAGCCAATAGTCCCAGCGATTGGCAGGAATCCCGAGGCTGCAAGAGTGTGGGTCAGCGATAGGAAGAATAGCAGAACGCAAACGGCGACATGCATACCGTGAACCATCGCCTGTCGCAGAGCGCTGGGCAGCGCAGAAAGCGGTGAGAGGACTGTGAGAGTCGTGAGCAACGGCGACGAGAGGTGGCGAGGGGACGTGCGCACCGAGAGAGGAAAGGACGAGAGGAGGCTGATGCTGGTCCTGGTCAATCCAGCGCGGCTTTTATACCTGCCTGGGCACCCTCCCGGCCGCCCGTGCCCGACGGCGCTGACTGTAACCTGCGTATTATACGATCAGCTGACGTGAAGGCACGGGATCGAGAAGGAGCGGTGTCTGGCAAAGTATTGAATGTGGTGATCTCGGCTTCGCCACCCGCTCGCGAAGGCAATTTCGCGTCTGCGCCGCCCTCTCCTGCCTCTCATCCCTGCTATTCTCTCAGAGTTGTTGCTCAGATTGAAATAAGCGCCCGTCCCTGGAAGGTAGGGGGTACCTGACCCCCCTATACCCCTTCCCCAAGGTGCATTGCCCGCATATGCGCAAGCGAACGCGCCGTAATCGCGCGTTCTCGGCGGGATCTACATGCCATCACGCTTCTATTATGCACCTGATGGCCTTGAAACGTGGAGTCAGCGCGATACGCGCGGTTTTCGCTGAATAGCCCAATCGCTTGCGCAACCTCCGGCGCGTTTCTAGGCCTCTCTCGCTAGAATTTCACACCAATCCTGCTCAATCAGCCAGGCATAACATTACTCAATGCAGTGGGGGGTCCGGAGTGGTACCCCGGCGCCTGCATGGCCGAGTTCATGCAGTCGTTGTTCCCGCTGAGCGGAGTTTCGAACGCGTCCGCCTCCTCCCGTGCACGCATTCTCAGCGATTTATTCCGCCACAGCGACCATTCTCACATGGCGTTTCTAAATCAAATTAAAATAAGCGCCCGTAAGTGGGAGGTGGGGGTCGGGAACCCTCTGTAGCCTTACTAACGGTGTATTTTTCGCATTCTTGCAAGCGAACGCGGCGTCTCCGCGTGTGCGCGGCGAGATCTGCGCTCCATCACGCTTCTATTACGCAGCTGATGGCTGTGCAACACCGCGTGAGCGGGTTTTCGTTGGCTTTCGCTAGACAGCCCAATCGGCTGGGAACACTTTTCCCGGTCGCGGTCGAGATTTTCGTGCCGCCCGCTCGCAAATCCACGCCTGATAACAAGCGGCGCAGTTGAATGGCTGCAGTGCGCTTGCGGGACCTGGACCGTCGGTTTTGTGCGGCGTTGTCCCCGCCGAGCGGAGTTTCTGAGGCGCGCCTGGTCCCGTGCATGCGTTCTCAGCGACGGATACCGCCACTGCGCACACTCCCTTGGGTCTCTCACTGCCACTATCAAGTCACGTGACCTTGTATGCGTCTTTGCACCGAGTTGAGCAAAAATCATGTTTCCGATCCTGCATGCACGACCCAGAATGAATGTTGCCTGAGCGATCGCCAGCTGAGGATCTGCGCGCCAATCTTGCATCCCTACATACTGAGATATACACGACTCTATTGACTACCAAGCCATGCGTCTGAAACTGATCGGATTCTGAGCATTCGACGCGCGGCCGTTCGCCCTGGTTGGACTCGCTCCTTTCTTGCATCGAGATCCACGCCTACGTGGTAGCCCAATCTGGACTATCTCACACTTGGCCTTTCTGCCCTGTGCGTCGAATAGCGCTCCCTATGGGCAGCGCCGCTGCACACCTGCGGCGGAAGCGCTACAAAACACTCAGAGGCCCAAAACACATCCGACAGTTAGGTGCAGATTGTATGCGCCCCGATCGCCCGGAGTCAGCTGCTTTCGGCGGAATGTATGAATTGCCGGATCCAATCGAGAGTCTCAGGTCGCTTTCGCGCGGCTCTCACATCAAGGAGACTGCTGCACTGATGTATGGTGGTCTTTTCTCTGAGAGACGCGCATCAAACCGGACGGCAGTACTGGATATTACTCATTGCATAGATAAAGTTTTACGTGCGCATATGCTCGAAAACAGTGGGAATGCACCCCGCTGTCTATGCATGCATACGAGCGTGTCCCTGAACACGATGTTTCCCAGGGTCGATCCTCCAAAGCAGGCCACGCATTACGTCTAGCGCACCCTTCTCGGGTGGTGCTGCGTTTGCGGCGGCACGGCCGACGATGTTGCTACTCGTCCACAGGCGTTGAATATTAATATGATGATCCTGGGCCAAATGCGGGCGAGCCGGATGCATACACCCGCTTCGACCGCAGCGTGTCGCTCGGGAGAACCGGGAGAACCGGTGGCCAATCTCCCCTTAGCTGCGTCGGCATAGGTGAGTACGACATTGTTCTGTGTATCCCCCGATGATGCTGGGCCAAATGCGGGCGATATGCATTCAGTGGCTAAGCGGGACACAGCCCAACGGGTTTACGCGATCGCCGCGCTTCGCTCGCTTGCGTCAAATCCGGAACATCGGCCGCTCAAACAGGCCAGTTTTTAGTTTGGACCCCGCCGTGTCATGTCTCTTTCTCACCGTCATGAAGACGACCCCGTGCTCAGCTGCACGCCACCCGGCCCGTCGACGCGCTTCGTTGCGCTCGCTGCGCTTCCCGCAGAGCAACCCGTTTTGTCTGTACCATCCTGTGCGCTGAGGTCTGTCATTCCTTTGTCGGCTAGCACTCGTACTGACAACGGGTTCTGCAGGGGATCTCGATCACGTGATCGCCTCCGGATCGCGCGCAGAGCGCGCCGCCAGTTGTCTCGCTGGGCCATGGCACGCATAGGCTGTTCTGTGCTCGCGGGTATGCACGCTTTCCATGGCAGTGTGAATTCGGGCGCGATTTTTTGCTGCTGTGGCCGGCTTTGCTCATGTTTGTTCCAGGCTCTTTCCACCACTTCGCCCAGCGTCGGCGCGATCCAAAGCAGGGTCCGCGCGCAAAGGTCTTCATTCGTCCGCTTTCCCCGATATTTGCGGGACTCAAGGCTCTGCATCGTAGACTCCTGAGGACGGCGCAAGATTGTAGCTGCGTAAGTACCAGGTTTCATCCCACCTCTCCCCATTCCTCGTGCAATCCAACGCGTATCTGGGCTCAGTGCGCATCCACATGGCTTGCTGCATGCATGTGCGACGCACTGTTGTCTTGTCTCTGGCACCGACGGGCGCGACCCGTGCATCATGCTGCCCGTCGCTGGCGGCTGCGCCTCGGGTCCGCCGCCTGTTCCTCTTTCGGCGGAGCTGTTCGCCTGACACGTCTCTTTGCCCTCGCTGACTCAGATCCTTTTTTCAGACGCTATCCGACGTGCGAAGGGCGCTCCTGTGCCCACGGCGCGTTTCCCGCGCGCTGTAATCACACTTGCGCCGTCGACGCACAACGGGGCTCTCTGCGTGCGCTCCCGCTTCCCGCTGCCGGCGCTTGGGGCTCACGGTATTTGAAACAGTTCAGATGTGCCTCGCCTCCGGACAATGTGCCTCGCCGCCGGACAATGTGCTCCGAGGCGCGCTGCCGCAGGCCAGCGGAAACTGCGCATTGAGCGCAGGGCACGCCTGCACGATGCTCACGGTGCGTTGCTTCTCCAACAGGGCCTACCTTACTGATGTACCATAGGATGTGCGTCGCTGATGCTTGCAACCCCTACCTGCTCTCTGGCGCTCCGCGCGTACCGCGCGGGTGCCTTCGATGATCTTTGAACCCAGACCTCGTGCTGGCGTGGCGTCTGCATCGCAGTGACCTCGCTACTGCCGCTTCCCAGGTATTTCTACGCTTGCCGCATACGTGGCCTCGCTGACCGCCTCGCGCCGCGTCGCAGGAGCGGGCCTCGAGCCGCTTCACAGTTACCGGTTCCTCTACAAGAGATCCTCGTTGCCGTAGAGCAGGGAGCGATTCATAATCACTGTGCGGTGATTGATGGCCGTGTTCTCGAGTAGCACATAGCTGTATGTGCTCGGTGGTTTCTCGGTCGGAGTAGGGGACTTTCATGTGTCGGGATGTGGTTCCACCTCATCCACTGACCGCAGCCGCAGGGGATCCTCGCTCTCTCAGGCCCGACCTGGCTCTATGGGTATGCCTTTACCATGTCGTGTCACCTTTGCCGTTTATACTCGGCTGACGCGTTCTGCAGATCTTTTTTGCCATTTCGGTTAACTAGTCCGCAGGCTCTCACACGGAACATCTGCGAGGGCGAGAAACCCCGGACCTCGAATGGTGCGTAGCTTATGCCCGAGTCATAACCCGGGCAGGTGAGTTGCCCTCTCCTCCGGTTCGCGAGATCTGCGTCATGCGAGGCCGAGATGCGAAAATCGCGCTGCTAGAACCTGGTCGATTCACGGCTTTGAGGACGGAATCAGGATGCCACTAGAGCATGTATGCTGCGTGCCAAGTGGAATGGCCGTAGCATATGGGGAACGCGAGGTACGTTCGATTTTGTCCGGCTGCCACCGCTGATCATTCAACCCGCTCCTTATCGCAGGTGTACGGGCGCGCCCTCTCTCCGCGTCAGCCATCAGGCATTACATAAAATATCTCTGCCGCTCAATATGGGACTAATCCCGCTCGATCCTGGTGAGCTACGTTTCCAGCCTGCATGCTCGCGAGGCTGAATTCGGTCCAGGACAACCTCAGCGTATCGGCCCCATATTCTGCGGCTGCATTTATGTCGATGCCCCAACCGTGCACGCCGAGTTTGGTGTCCAGGAGCGTGGCCGTTCGGTCGCAATTCCTGATTTTGGTCGCTGACCGCGGCGAGGCCCGATTTCACGAAAGTCGCAACCTCGCGGGATCGGGCTGAAATTCGGCGGCCAGGCTCCCCTCATGTATGAAGTTCCACGGCCAGGATATCACCCCCGCACCATTCGCGATCCTCGCGCAGTGTCCATTTTCAGTTCAAAAACCCCCCAATTCCGCCCGCTCCGCGCTGTTCCCTGCTCCCCACTCTTCCCACACGCTGTGAGACTTTCCCCCCAGCGATTTGGCTCGAATTCCGCCCAATTCCTGTAACCCGTCCCCCGCTTAGATAGGAAATAGACCTCCGTTGATACGAGCAACCAATAAGAACGGGCCAGAAACGTCGTTTTTCCCGCGTACTTAACGAAAACACCATTCAGTGCGCCCACCCCAGTCCATGCATCGGGCGCAGCGCGGTGTCTCGCAAAGATAACGGACTTTTCGGACGACAAACCGGTCTATTTCAACTATGTACACGGCACTCCAAAAACAGGGCCGACCTGCACTCACGCGCTCCGTGCTCCAGTCGAACGCGTCTGCGGCATATTGGAACTTGTATTGATACGATGCCTGCGTCGAAGAGGTTATAACCGCTGCTCAGATACTAGCCACAGCAGGCCGCACCATAAGCATCAGCGCGCAGCCATGAGCGAGAGCTAGGAACGTCAAGTTCCAATCCTTGCCCTTCTCGCGGCGCAGCGGGTCTTTCCACTTGGGGAGAATTACCGAGAGGGGCGCGAGGAAGCCAAAGAGCGAGCGCCAGGTAAAGCGGCGACGGCAAGAAAGGTCCTCGGCCTCGCGGCGCTTGCTCTCTTCGTAGTTCGCGGTGTTGAGAGCACGCACGTCGTCCGGAAGCGACTCGGGGACGAAGAAGCTCCAAATGGTCGCGGTCAGCAGGTGCACGGCCGTCGCGAAGTAGAAGACAGAGAGCAGGTCGCCGGTGTGGTGGATGATGCGCACGCCCAGGGTCGGGCCTATCGCGAGGCCCGCGAAGAGCAGGCCTGCGCTGAAGCTGAAGATTCTCGCGCTAGAGGATGCTGTGAGGTTATTATTGGCGAACATAGAGGGACGACGAACCGGTGCATGGGTTCTGTGCAATCGCTGACATACGCATGCATAGTCGACGACGCAGTACTCATCCCTGGTTACCCGGAATTAGAACATGGGTGACAGCGTATAAATGGAAGGCTACCTCCGAGGAGACCGTCCACGACTGAGCTCATGAGCAGGAACCAGTAGCCGCCCGGTAGCAAGTGCGACCATCGCGAGACGAGGATAAAGTTGAAGTCGCTGGAGAGGACGTTCAGAGAACGTCATTCCCAGGTAGGCAGCGAGTTGCACTCACGCAAACAACATGCCTGCCACGGCCACGCGCATGATAGGGGTCCTTCCCCAGCGGTCCGATAGCTGAGGGACCGTTTGTACGACGCTCCCTCCAGCAAGCGCAGACGAACCTGGCCCCACCAGGCGGTAGTAATGCAGCCCAGGATGCCCATGGTGGACGACATGACTGCAAGCAAACGAATCGGAAATGAGCTTCTGGATGCTCAGGTCCATCTTACATACCGGCAATAAGTTTTGCGACAGCGGCCTTCACAACTGGATCCGAGGCACACTGGTGCGACGGGCTGGGTATGGTGTTGTTGGCCGCGCCGTCGTGTTCGGGGAGGACGACGGGGATGACCAAGGTGTGATTGCCCAGCGTCGGCCCCTGCGGCGACGGCATGCCCCAGCCATCAAGCACCGTCGGCGACGTCGTCGAGCCCTCCGACATGTACTCTGGCTTGTGGACCATGCACGCGAGTCTGGTGTATATCTGCACGCGCGGCGCGATCGTGGTCGACATTGCGATGCTCGCGAGGGGCATCCCGCCGATGATCCTGTCGCCTATGTCATGCCGGGCGCTAGCACTCTCTCGCATGCCACTGACCACCAGGGTGAAGGCGTCTTGTACCATGGTCTCTTGGGCCGCTTCGAAGCCTCGAGCTCGTCATCTTCGGCCTCGTCCTCCTCGACCAGCGTCGGGTCCTGGGCGTGCGCCGGGTCTACAATGTCGAGGATATCGGCTGTTGAAGACCCAACATCGCCCTCGGGGACAAGCAAAGCCTGCTGGTCGGTTGGGATAAAAACCCGTGAGTCGCGGCTCGCGCGAGAGCGGGACTTGGCCAGGCGCGGTCGGGAGCTGGACATGGCGGGCTGAGAGCAAGAGACGACAGGGTGCGGCGGCCGGCAGACGCGTGCGAGGCACGGAGATAGTGATAGCGGCCTCGGCGGCAATCGTTCCGCGAGATGCGCCAAGATCGCCATGTCGTTTGTCATCAACAGTTGAACACGAGCCAGATGACTGTGGGGGTCCTTAGTTCAGTGAACAAAGCAATAAACAGTGTTGCAGGTTGCCCGGGTACACTACGCTATGCTACAGTAACTTTCAACGAGCGAGGAGCGGAGGATGTGATTGATTTCGTTTCTATTGCGTTACGAAGAGAAGGGCTGGTCCACGGGTTTCGTCGCCGCAAGAGGTGCACCTTGAAGGTCTGGCTGCTCGAGCGGCGGCGGCGCGCTGCTCTCGCCGCCGTGCTTCGCGTTCCCGTCAAGCCACTTGTCCATCTCGTCGTGGCGGTCGAACGGCCGCTTACCAAGTAGCTCGATCATGTCCTCGCTGTGGAAACCTATCAGTATTGCGATGAGCAGGCTGAGTGAATCGCGTACCGGGTGAGGACCTCCTTCTGCAGCAGACGTTGGGCAACCTTCTCGACGTCCGCCCTATGCGACGTCAGAAGCTCCTTCGTCCGCTGGTGCGCGGTACTAGCAAGAGTGAGTACAACAAAGACTCTGACATAGGGTTAACGCACGTGATCATCTTGCGCACTTCGCCGTCGAGCATCTCGCCCGTCTTCTCGCTGAACGGCTTCTGGAAGTTCTCGCGCTGGCCCTCGCTGCCGCCGTAACTGACGGGGCCGATGACCGCGTTCATGCCGTAGTTGGCGCACGCTTCGAACGCCATGCGCGTGATCTTCTGCAGGTCGTCCTGCGCGCCCGTTGTGATGTGTTCGACGCCGAAGAAAATCTCCTCGGACACGCGTCCGCCAAGAGTCATGCATATCCGGTCGAACAGCTGCGGCGTCGAGAGCAGGTAGCGGTCGGGTGGCAGGTACTAAGCAGCATGGTGTCAGCAGCTGCGGGAGCGTCGCGGCTGAGTAACATACCTGCGCATAGCCCAGAGCGCCGACACCGCGCGGGATGATGCTGACCTTGAGCAGCGGGTCGGCGTGCTCGAGGAACCAGCCGCAGACGGCATGCCCGGCCTCATGATACGCGACAGTCTTCTTCTCCTCGGGGCTGAGGACGCGGCTCTTGCGCTCGAGACCAGCGATGACGCGCTCGATCGCGCTCTCGAAGTCCCGATCGGCGACGTACTCGCCCGAGTGGCGCGCGGCGTGGAGCGCGGCCTCGTTGCAGACGTTGGCGATGTCGGCGCCGGAGAAGCCGGGCGTAAGGACCCCGAGCTTCTGCGCGAAGTTCTCGACGTCGGCGGTGAGCTCGGGCGCCAGGCGCAGCGGCTTGAGGTGGACGAGGAAGATCTGCTTGCGGCCCGAGACGTCGGGGCGGTCGATGGCGATGTGGCGATCGAAGCGGCCGGGGCGCATCAGCGCGGGGTCGAGGACGTCCGGCCGATTCGTGCCGGCGAGGACGACGACGTGCTCCGTCGTGCCGAAGCCGTCCATCTCGACGAGCAGCTGGTTCAGCGTCGACTCGCGCTCGTCGTTCGCGCCGAAGTTGCCGCCCTTGGAGCGCGACTTGCCGATGGCGTCGATTTCGTCCACGAAGATAATGCAGGGCGCGTTCTTCTTCGCGGACGCGAACAGGTCGCGCACGCGCGACGGGCCAACGCCGACGAACATTTCGACGAACTCGGAGCCAGAGACCGACAGGAAGGGTACCGAGGCCTCGCCAGCCGTCGCCTTGGCGAGCAATGTCTTGCCCGTCCCCGGGGGGCCGGAAAGAATGGCGCCGCGAGGGATCTTCGCACCGAGCTTCTGGTACTTAGCAGGTTCCTTGAGGAACTTTACGAACTCCATGATCTCCTCCTTCGCCTCGTCCATGCCGGCGACGTCCGCGAACTTGACCTTGATGTCCGTCTCGTGGTTGAAGAGCTTCGCTTTGCTCTTGCCGATGCTGAAGATACCGCCACCGGAGCCAGAGGCGCCGCCTGCGCGGCGGGACATATACAACAAGAGAGCGCCGAACAGAACGGTCGGTGCGAAGTGGAGCAGGGTGTTGAACGTCGAGATCTCTTCGGTGTATGCAACGGGTATCCGTTCGTGGCTGGCGATGCCCAGCTCGCGCTGTGCCTCCTCGAGGTTACGTTCGAAACCCTCGACGCTGCCGATAGAGAAGTAGTAGTTGCCAGAGGGTGCGTTGCCGCCATAGACTCCGGTAGCGTTCGTGTGCAAGACTATCCGAACTTTCGTTCGGTTGACGACGATGAGCCTGTCGACGAGCCCCTTCTCCAGGAATGCTGTCCGGAACTCCTGCCAGGTAATCTCTCGAGAGCCTTTGTAGTCGGTGGTGGCGAACGTGTAGACCAAGAAAGCGGTGAATGCCAGTTGGCCCAGTAGTTGGAACGTATTGGGGTCGCCAGAACCCGACGATCCACCCCCAGAAGATCCGCCGGGGCTACCAGCGGAAGGCTGGTCCCTGGTCTTTTGGCCACCTTGGCCTTGGTCATCGCGCTGCTGCGTCTCGCGGAACTCGCGCTCGGCAGCCTTCTGAGCCTCCTTGTGCCGCTGGAAAAAGCCCTCTAAGACCTTAGGCAATTCAGCCTGCCAGTCAGGCCCCTTGCCGTCTTTGCTGTTGGGATCTGAGGCGGGCTTCTGCTGCGAAGACTCTGGCTGGCCGTCGCGGTCGCCAGACTCGTCCTGTCGTGTGGGCTGTCGGTCGGTCTTTCTGGCGTACCAGCGGAGCGACAGAGCAGCCGGAGAGGCCCTACGTGCCGCCAGTTGTCTACGCAGAGCCTGCGAGACGAACGGACGTAGAGACATGTGCTGGTCGAAGTGTAAGCCGAAAGCCGATTGCTGACGCGCACAAAATCTAGGTCCGCGACGGACTTAAGCCGGACAGATGCCGTCTTCACATGATCGGGATTATTCCCACTACTCCCCTACTACTATTCACGACGCACAGGGAAAAAGTTCTCACAAATCAGACAGCAGAAAAAAGTCTCAAATTATCAATTCTCACGACATATCAAATGCTTTATGCCTTGACCCCTCTCAGTCTCCAAAGACATCAGGCTGATGAATGGTCCGACAATGACCACGGAATTCAAAGGTCAGTAAGCTCTGAGCGGACTCTAATGAGTTGCGGGCGTGATTGAAACAGAAACCTTGCCAGAAAATGGGTGCACTATTGGTACACCGTTTGGTTCAACAGAGATTATGCAAGGTCATGGCATAGTGGCATCCTGAACAGCCAGTCAGTAGCACAGCATTTGATATTTCTACTTGTTGCGAAATGCAATAAGTAATGTGAATTGCAGAATTCAGTGAATCATCAAATCTTTGAATACATCTTGCGCTCCTTGGTATTCCATGAAGCATGCCTGTTTGAGTGTTGCGTAAACCTTCACTCGTGCAACGTAACAGTCGCTCGCGGTGGACTTGGAGTCTTGGACTGTGCCGGATATGGATCGCAGGCGCAGAGTCCAACGCTGACATCGGCAGATCCCGAATGCGAGGTTCTTCCTTCGAAACCGACAAAAATCATACATTTGCCCAGGAAATCCCAATAAAAACAGCACCCTTGAGTTTATGAACCCGTGAGCTACTTCTTACCTCCCTCCGCGCAATACTTGCTGCTGATATGATGAGTACTGGTGCCAAATCAGGGTTTGATTCCAGAGACTCGGCGCTGGCAGTGCCAGTTACTTATCGGGATCCGCAAATTATCACGGTCAGATATAGCGAAAATTCTTCAGCATCCACCCATTTCCATCTTGAACGCCGTCGTCGTTGCGCCTGACGTCCCCGACCTCGGGGCGCCCCGTCGATCGAGCTGGGCCCTTTAGGTTCCTGCCGATCGCTATTTAGGCTTTGCATTGAGCACTCACGTCCAAGCACTGCTCCCGGTGGCCAGCAGCGGCAGCACCATGCTGCCCGAGCAAGATGTCATCCTGCAGATTCGGCGCAACAACGGCGTCGACGCAGAGCTCAGCGCGCAGGCACAGTCGAACGCTGCGGTATGGACGACGATGCAGAGTCTAAAGCAGAAGCTCGCGCAGTCGCTGCAAGTGTGCGCCGCCGTTCGCATGTCTCCGGTATCCCGAAAACCGCTCATTGGCTATCTGTCAGGCTCTGCGCCGAGCTCTACTCCAAGCCCGCCCATTTTGTCCTCGAAGTCATCCAGAATGCGGACGACAACGCGTACGCCGCGGACGTCGCCCCCGAGCTCCGTATCGTCCTCCGCCCGTCGCATATGGAAATCCAATGCAACGAGGTTGGCTTCTCCGACGAGAATGTCCGCGCTTTCTGCGGCATCGGGCAGAGCACAAAGAAGAACCAGTCCGGGTACATTGGTGCGTATGTCTCGGAGCATTCCCAGACCGTAACGCTCAACCCGCTGCGTTTCCAGGTGAAAAGGGAATTGGTTCGTAGTCACCCATTCAACATGGGTACACGTCTCAATCATCCGCTCGGCAGGCGCAAAGTCCATATTCCAGGTCGCGCGGAAGGTCTTCGTCCAGTCCCGAGGCTACTCCTTCGTCCTCGACCGTGACGAGGAGCTCGGCATGATCTCCCCACACTGGACAGATCTCGCGCCGATGCCGGGATGGACACGCATGACGCTCGAGTTTTGCGACGACAAGCAGTTCCACATCGTCAAGGCCCAATTGGAGCATGTCCGCCTGACCGTCCTGCTCTTCATGCGCCGCCTGGCGCACCTACGCGTGGACGACGGCTCGATCTTTGCGGCCTCTCGCAGCATCGACGGCGACATGGTCACCATCACCGTTCCTGGCGCGCCGTCTTGGAACTTCTTGCGCGTCTCGCAAGTCGTGCCGGCGTACCCGCACGAACCCAAACGCTTGCATTGCGTATCTACAGAAGTATCCCTGGCCTTCCCCCTCGATCAAGCCGGTCTACCATGGATTTCGTGGCAACTGGTCTATGCGTTCTTGCCTCTGCGAGCAGCGGGCTTCACAGTGCGCCGTCATCTTGCTCTTTCTTCTCGAAGACTACTCATGCGCGCTAGTTCATCATTCAAGCCGACTTCCTAACTGCTGCGAACCGTGAAGACGTCCTCTGGGATTTACAATGGAACATCAACCTCCGCGCCGCCATCCCCAAGGTCTTCCTCTCCGCCGTTGAAAGGTTTAAGAAAATTCCAGCGCTTGAGCTCACCTGGCTTCGATACCTCCCCAGCGTCGCCGGCATTCACGACCCATTCTTCGCCCCTGCCGCCCAGGAGATTCTGGTCTCTCTGCGCAATTCGCCGATCGTCAAGTGTGAGGATGGCCAATATCGGCACAGTCCCCTTGTCAAGTTCTCGTCATGGTTTGTCTCCGCGACGGGCCAGGCCCTCGTCCCCGCACAGTACCTGCCATTCAGCTATGCGGCGTCGTACCCCGAGGACACCAAACAACCCCTGCGATCCCTGGGCGTCGAGGACATGACGTTCAAGGACTTCCTTGACGGGCTTCTGGCAATGGGCGAGGCGCAGATCACAAACGCCGGGAACGAGTGGCTCGAGCAGGTCTGCTTGCTCATCACACTGTATGGGACGACTTGGAACGCCAAGGAGCAACGATGGGACTGCATCGACCAGCGCGTGCGCCAGCTGCCGTTGGCGCAGCTGCGCACGGGGCGGTGGGCGCGCTGCAACTCGGGCCGCTCGCTCTTCTTCGGCGACGCGCAGGAGATCCCGTTCCCGGCCGGCCTCGGCATCTCGCTCGTGCAGACGTCCGGCATCAGCCCGCACCGCACGCAGCTGCTCGAGCGCCTCGGCGTGCGCACGGTCGAGGTCGGCGCGGTCGTCGACAAGATCCTCGAGCTGCACCGCATGAGCGCGAAGATGAGCGTGCAGGAGATGCTCGAGCACGCGCTGTACGTCTTCGAGCGCCGCGCAGCCGTGCCGGGCAAGAAGCTCAACGCGCTCTGGCTCCCGGACGCCGACGGCACGCCGGTGCACGGCAGCGCGCTGTACATGGACCCGCCGCAGGGCGTCCGCCTCACCGACGTGCTGCGCGCGCCCGCGCGCTTCCTGCACAAGAGCTTCCTCCTGCCGGTCTTCCGCCTCGAGGCGTCGAAGACGGCGCCGGAGGCGTGGGCGGAGTGGCTGCAGAGCGCGCTCGGCGTCTCCACCGCGCTGCGCGTAGTCGGCGGGAAGCTGGCTTCGGAGGCAGCGAGCCTCGTGCAGCGGTTGCGCCGGGACGACCCCGCGCTGCTGCTCCGCGTCCTGCGCGAGAGCTGGCCGGGCATCCAGGCGCAGCTCACGTACTCCGCCGCGCCCGCGCTGTACGAGTACTTCGCGAGCCTGCGGGTCCGCTGCCAGTTCGACATCATGGCCGAGCTGCGCGACACGTCCCTGCCCGTCGCGCTCCTCGGCCTGCCCGCAAACGTCGCCGTGGACTTCCCGCAGCTTCCCATCGCGGAGGTCGACGACGGCTGGACGTTCCTTCGCAACTTCGGCGTCAGCGTCGAGCTCGACGCGAAGTTTTTCTTGAAGTCCTTGGTCGCGCTCTCGCAGACTCGAGGTGAACGCCCTTCGACCACCGACGTCCGTGCCATTTATAAGCAATTGGAGGCGCGGTTTATGGAGATCCCGAAGGAGATCAGGTGTGTGTTTCACGCCCCTCTGTCTGATTGTGACGCGAACTGACCGTCCCTGAAATGCGAAGAGAGGCCTTTAATAAGCACTCGCTCTTCTACGTCAATAGCCAGTGGCTATCGATCACCGACGTCGTGTGGGATGGCCCACACATACTTTCGCTCAAGTCGCGCCTCAAGCCCACCTACTCCAATTTCGAAGACTTCTTCCAGAAACACCTCTGCATCAAGGACGCGTCGCCCGTCGTGATCGCCGACGAGTTGCGCCAGTTCTCACACCTGCACCGCGCGCTCGTGCTCACGCCCAAAACCCACGAGAAGCTCGTGCAGCTCCTCGAATATGCGGCCAGCACCGTCGAGCTCATCAAGAAGGGCGTGTGCGCCGACTGGACGCTCAACGTGCACAAGCTACAAATACTCCCTGTGCGCAAGCCCGGGAGCTCTGCCGTCTCGTTGTTCTCGTGCAAGGACAACTTCTTCGTGCCGGACGCGAGCGGGCACCTCGAGGCGCTCTTCCTGCCCCACTTGACGTTCCTTTCCATCACGCCGATGCAGGCCGTCATCCTCCGGCCGCTGCTCCAGCATCTGAACCTGGAGGAAAAGCGCATTGATAACTGCGTCTCGGAGACTGTGCTGGTCGATGGGGCGGCCCTCGACTCTACCAATAGGTTCTTCCTTGGCAAGCGCGACTCGCACGAGAGCTTCTTCTATCGCGCGAGGTTGACGTTCTTCCAACGGTACGCAGTTCGCAGCGCCATCGCTCGCCATGTAGCTGACCCACTCTTATCTTAGGCTGCAATATTATCGCGCCTCCAAGGTGCCGCTGACGCGTTCAATACGCGCCTTCACAGCGAACAAGCTGGAGATCACGTACGCGGTCAAGACAAACGACGCAGTGACCATCACGAAGCCGCTCGACTGCTGGGTCGATGCGCACGACGGCGAGCTGCGGCTCTTCCTCCTGAACTCGTTGACGCTGTCCCGGCGCCGCGGGACGACCGCCGCAGAGGCCCTGACCAAGGCCCTCGGGCTGGCCGATACCGATATTTCAATCACTGCCGCGATCCTGCGGTACGACCCCGACGAAACGGACATACTCCTTCGGAAGTCCGGAATACGAGAACTCGATGTGCGGGTCATCGAGCTGGAGAACCTGGTGCCGCAGGATCCGGAGCCTGAAGACGAGCCGGAAGAGCTGGAGCTTGGGTTCAGGCTGCCTGCTCGCCGGCCGAAAACGCCTGAGCGACCGTCGCTCTCGATCCCGCTCGCACCATCGTCTGGGAATGGCAACTCGCAGTCGAGGCTTCTCGTCAGCGGGCTCCCGACACCCGCGACGCCTCGCGCCCCAGGCAAGAACGGATCTCCTGGGAAGAACGGCATTCAGGACGAGCACCATTCGCCGCAGAAGCCTCTGCGGAAGACGACGTCCGCCAGTACGCTTGGTATGTCCGCGTCTGCACGCTCCTCCCCAGTCCTTTCTTACCAGAACCCAGTGGAACTCGACATCGCGACTTTCCTAGAAAGCGAGGAAGGAAAGGCCGAGTTGAATCACTTGCAGCGGTTTGCGACGCAAATCTCTTTGCCAGGCGTGCCGCGACGGAACAACGGTGTTCCAACAATGCCACCTCAGCCAGGCGCTTCTCCGATGCTCCCGTTGGCTACGCTCAGCGCCTCGCCGCGAGGGACGATGCTGGATGTCGACGCGTCTCCCGTCGGCTTCCTGGGCGAGAAATTCGTGCGTTGCCCATCCGGATAAGTTTACTGTCCCATGCTCATGCGCGACGAAGGTTTTCGACCTGCTCAAGGCCTCGCTTCCCGACTTCACGTACGAAAACTGGACGTCCGAGCTGCGCGCGTACGCGGGCTACCCCGGGCTCTGCGGCGATTCGCCCTCGGACTTCGTGTACGACGACCGACAGGGCATCCTCACGCGCCAGCTCTTCCCGGAGTGGCCGTTCGAGGGCTGGCCGCAGTACTTCATCGAGGTGAAGGCCACGAGCGGCGAGCAGTCCGAGGTCTTCCACATGAGCCGCCATCAATTCCAGCAGGCGCAGCAAATATCTTACAGCCTGACCGGGCGCTATCGCCAGGTCTACATGCTGTTCCGCGTCAGCGGCGTAGGCCGCGGCGGGACGCCCGTCGTGGTGCCGTACCCGGACCCGCACGAGCTGCTCTCGCAGGGCGTCCTGCGCATCGAGTCCGAGTCTGTCGAAGTCCGTCTCCTCTCATCTTAGTATCACTTTCTTGGGTTATTTGGGTCCCGCACATTCCGTACTGTACGCATTAATCAGGGATTTATATTAGAGCAGTCTACTTCAACGCAAGGTTTGACGATGAGCGGAGCCGCTTGCGCGCTTTTACGCGGCTTGCAAGGTCGTCGGCCTCAGCCTCGGCTTCGAGCTTCACGTCAGCCGCGTCCAGAAGTACCTCTGTCGCTCGTGCAGCGCGCTTCCGTTTCGTGGGCGACGGGGACGGGCTGGTTCCCATTGGCGTTTCTGCGCCAGGCTTGCTCGGAGAAACAGCCGGAGATGGTGTTGGGGTAACCAGTCCGTACGTTGCAAAGGACTTCAGGTCTGCCGTGAACAGCACCTGTGATCTTTCAGTATCGAGGAAGAGGCGGAAGCCAACGAGCCAACCCACCGAGTGAGCCCACCCAGCGTAGTCTCCCCAGAGGTCGACAAACTTGCTTGCCACGGCGTCGTAAATCTTCGGCGTCATCGCGGGCTTGCCGTTCCCGCCCTTGGTCGGCGAGCCGGAGACGCGGAAGCCGTAGTGCTTGAGCGCGATCTGGTAGACGTGCGTGTCGACGGGCACGACCTCGCGCTTGTCGAGCGACATGAGCAGGATGCAGTCCGCGACCTTGCGCCCGACGCCCATGAGCTTCAGCAGCTCCGCGCGCGCGTCCTCCGTGCCTATTGTGCGGAGGGCCGTAAGCCTCGCGAGCGCCTTTTCGTCGGCCTCGGCACGGGCGCTTTCGGACGGCCAGGCAGCGACCTCGCAGGGCGCATAGGTGTCGCAGACAGACTCGAGGACCATCTGCGCTGTGCGCTGGATGTACTCTGCGCGGTACCCGAATCCCAGAGTGCGCAGTTTGGACGCGACCGTTGGTGCTGCCAGAGCCGACGGCGGCGGAAAGGAATGATAGTCCTGCATCGCTGGCTCTGACGCTGGCGCGTCGGGAACGGGCATAGAGGCAACATGTTCTCCGAAATGCGTGCAGAGCGCTTGCACCATTTTGCTTATCCGCGAGATATGGTTGTTCTGCGAGCATATGAACCTGCAGTTTGACTCCGTGAGTCCAGTGTAACAGTCGCACGGACAGACTTACGATATCAGGTTTTCCCAGGGATCTTGTCGCAGCATGCGAAGCCCTTTAAACCGGTCCTTCACCAGCGTGTCGAATACAGCATCCTTCGCGGCCCATGTGGCGTAGAGCCCTGACAAATCAACATCGAGCTGGAAATAGTCGCGCAGCCAAGCCTCTGTCGAGCTATTTTCTAGTGTATCCCGCCAGAATATCGTATCAGGCGTCTGGCGAAGGCAAACGACGCGGTCTGACAGCGCAAAACGGTACTCGTGGGTTGCCGAAACCGGAGACTCCAGCGGTAAGGCGTGCTTGAACCAGCGGAAAGACTGCCCACATGCTAGAACAGTGTCTAGACTAACTTGCACGAGAGGAATGGGCAGGGCTCGGAATCCAGCGGGGATGCTCATGGTAGCAGGAAGAAGAGCGGAGTTTGGCGGCGCGGCGCGACGCGACGCGGTTAATTAGCGCTAGCACCGCCTCACGGACAAGAAGCCACTGGGCGCATCTCCGACATGTTGTTTTGGGGGACTATTTCCCACCAAGTGGTCGATTTGCATTGGTATTAGTGGTTTTATGGGCAGTTTTCCATGAAAAACTCACGGATTAGCGATGGGTAAGTGTCGAATACACCATTTTGAATAATATACATGGCACATGGTCTTGGACAGATGCGCATCGAAGCCAAAGGCGGTCCAGCCCGTTGAACCAACCTAAGACACCACGAGTTGGGCTCTGCACGGCGGGTCAAGGTTTTGCTGAAGATCGACGTCACCACTACTCATGTCAAGCGCGCAGGAATGTACCTTGAGGATCCCCCTCTTGGAGTTCTTGTAATATCTTGTTGGTACCCTCCACGATGATCTCCCATTCGGCTTGATGAACCCGGGCTTCGAACTTGTCCTGCTCCTCGCCCGCGATCATATCGATGTGTCTGACGACCACGGGCTCCCCGCGGTCTACGTCTTTGACGACCCGATGTACCATCGCGCCGGTATGGGTGATTTCGCCTTTCTGGAAAGCTTCGTAGGCTCGTTCTAGCGCATTGGCGCCGTCGAATGCGCCGGGAAGAGCAGGGTGCAGGTTGATCACTGGGATAGGCTTCGCGGTCTCGTCCAGCGGCTTGACCGCATACACAATGTCGAGGAATCCATCTCCGAATATATGCATCCAGCCGGCCAGGACGATGAGGTCCGGGCGGTGCGGGAGCAGCCTGCGCGCGACTTCCGCATCGTAGTCATCGCGCGTCTTGCCCGGATTTTGCTTCAGGTACGGCTGCAGCGCAAGGTAGTCCGTCGGTATGCCCTCCTTTCGCGCGCGTTCCAGCCCGAATGCGGCCTTGCGGTTGGAGAATACAACGCCGATGCGTGCGTTGGGGATTGCGCCGGATTTTGTGGCATCTATCAGAGCCTGCAGGTTCGTGCCTGGAAGATACCTTTAGCCAAGTCATGGCCGCTCGGTATTTGACGCACCTGAGCCAGAGATGAGCACGGCGATCTGTTTTGTGGACATGGTCGAAGGTCAAGAGCGAACGGAGTCTCGGCCCGTGATTCGCTCCTCTACCAGATCGGAGATTAGATTAGATCTACCGGAACCAATACGGAAGCAAACGCGCTGCCCGGTTGTCGCCGGTCTTCGTCATCTCTTTTTCTCTTGCAGTCAACACGCAGTCAACACCACACATCACCCGGCGAGATGGTTGTCTCCTATTGCACGCGTTTAAATCTGGGCTCTGGCTGGTGTCTGAGCCAGCATCGCGCTAAGAACGAGTCAAGCTGCAAATTCTAGTATTCTATCGCCCCATTCACGCTTGCTTCGGACCATTACTTGGACGCTGAGTCTAGGTAGCTATCGATCCATTGCTCTCGCCGTCCCGGGCACGCACCGCCGTGTTCTCTCCTCCACTACCACCTGCTAGCGAGCATACCGCCAGCTACGATATAACCAAGTTTCCCATTAGACTGTGTCGATTCTGGTCAGCATACGGCGTCCAGTGACCGACTGCGACCTACCACAAACTTGTTGAAGCAATCCGACGGGCTTTCGACATCCAGCGTCATCAACTGCCAAGCGATATGCGCCGCTGCACCGCCCACAGTGACGCCGAAGTACAGCTCATTCTGTCCTGTGGCGACTCCAGCATAGGCGAGGCTTGCGACGAAAGCTGCTCCGAAAAGCAGCAGAATGGGGCGGACATACGACCCGAAGAGCAGTGCCGTGGACTTGACGCCTGCTTGCGCATCGTCCCTCTTGTCTTGGAGCGCGTAGATGGTGTCGTACAGAATCGTCCAGCAGATTGTGCCGAGCGTCACCACCCACATCGCCTCGGACTTGAGGTCCTCTGGTGCTGCTATGAGCCAGCCTGTCGGTACGCCCCATGCAACAGCCAGTCCTTGGCGACATATCAGCTCTCGGTCCTTCGCGGGGAACGAGTTGGAGTTCACGTACCTAGCCATGCCTGTGGCCAGTGCGTCCAGCGTTTCATCAGCGGGTAGACTGCGTGCAACGGGAATAACCCAAAGGCACCGCACAACCAACTACGTGAGGTGAGGTAAGTTCCAGTCTTGGTCTGCGAGGGACTGTGTAACTCACGCAATTTCGTTGCCCGCGTACTCCATCATCCACACAACGACTCCAGTTTGCGCGACGAGGAAGACCCACGCTGCCGGCAGCGACACTGCACCGGAGACCAGCGGCCTGGTCTTCGAGCGCTCTGTGGCAAGTCAGGTGCGTCAGATCCACGCTTTGTTGATGTCCCGTACCAACTTGATGGTCGAAGTCGACGTCGCAGATGTCGTTCAGCGTGCACGCGGCGCAGTGCAAGACCGTGCCGACGGCTATGAACCCGGCGAGGTGCCCGCAAAGCGTCCAGGCGTCGGGTCTCGAGGGAAGCGCAAGCAGCCATCCCCATACTATGAGCCGACATTCATCTCAGCAGCGCGACATAGTTCATGGACTATCGTACCAAGTGGCCACCACCCGAATTCTGATCCGATTGGAAACTTGTGCATACGCGCAAGCTCCCAGTACGGCTTCCAGAACGGGGCCGATGGAGGATTCGAGCGAGGAGGCGTCTCCGAGGGCCGATTCTTCGTATTCGGGTTCGCCATGACGATGGAGTGTACGCGAAGAACTTGTCGGTGAGTGCGAAGGAGATACGTCCTCTAACCGAGAGCTGAGAGTACGCAGAGTGAGAACCGCCTTTTATATTCGTACCCCACGGCCTGCCACTGTGCCTGGCGCTTTACTCCTCATCGGATACTGTTACAGGAAACACCATAGTGTGGGATCCTACTTTCCGATGAAGGAATGCGGTATGTGCTCTCTGAGCTCCATGGGGGTTGGATTCTCGCTTACTGATCAAACACAGCGGCAATGAGGACTCAGAAGACGGGATTAGGCCATGCCGGGCAGGGTGCTGTTGGGGAAATTGCTTCCTCCGCGTCTCAGGTTGCTGCCAAACGTTCGTACCGGTCAATAATAGCCGCGGTGCCGCTCACTCACGTTGCATAGCTTCCTTCGGGATAATAACAAAGTACGAGGTCTGAGAGGTACGCCAACCAGCGCTAAACAATGTTAGACGCCTTGGGTTCACTTGGAGGCGTACGCTGACGACATGAAGTTGCTCGTTGTTAAGCCAAAAGCTCACCTTCGGCTCACCTTGCCAACCGTCCGCTTTTCTCGAATCTCACCCATAAACGCAGTACTCAGCCTGGCACCGTGTACAGTATGTCCCGTTCATACTATGACCATATGACCAAATTTGTCAGAACCCGGATGCTGAAAGATTGGTAAAATATCCCCAATGGGATCTGGCAGACTCTGGGAACCGCTCAGGTCGGTGTCTCCCTCTGCTTTGAGATACGTATTTTTGTCCTTTCCTTATTGGCATGTTTCCTGCTCAGACTCCACCCCAGAGACGCGTGCAACAGCTCAGAATGACAGGTTTGTTCTCCACTTTGGAGGCGTCTAATAAACAGCCGACCACGGTCTGAGAGCATCGGGCCACACACCAAGTCCGACGTCAGAAGAGCGTATAAATGATGGGTTCTTGACTCAATCCTCCAGAGACCGTCATGGACAACATTCTGAGCAACCTCACCGGCGTCGACGCAGCGTCAATCTGGTCGTCCACGCTTGGGAAAGGGAGCTCGGCTCCGCGAGGCGCCCTAGCATTTCTGTGTCTATCCCTCGCTCTCATCTACATATCCCGTAGACTCTTGGGCAGGCGTGCGCCGTTCCCACCAGGCCCGTACGTTGTTCGTTGAGCCGCCTCACCATTGGAGCCTGCTGACCAGCATCCAGGTTCCAGGTTCCTGTCTTCGGAAACGCCTTTCAGGTACCAACTGAGAACACCTGGCTATATTTCTCTCGCCTTTCAAAGAAATACGGTTCGTTCGCGTTCAGCGAATTGAGGTTGATAAAGTCATATATGCGGAATAGGTCCCTTGCTCCGGCTATCTCTCGCAGGGAGCGACATCCTTGTTCTTGATAAGCTCGAAGACGCAGAGGAACTCCTTGTCAAGCGGTCGGGAAACTACTCCTCGAGGCAACAACTCGTCTATGCTGGAAAATATCGTTCAGACAATAAAGTGAGTGTCTAGCTTTCCCATCTTGTTGAATCTGCCTCATATCTCGCGCAGCGCCTGGTACTTCTCGCGTACGGCCCCATGCTGAAAAAGCAGCGCGCTGCGTTTTTCCAGATGCTCAATTCAAAGGGTAATGTGGCAATGCTGATGATCTGCTGGCCCTGACGCTCAGCCTGTACCCAGTTGTCGGAGCGTACGAGCACATTCAAGAGCGGGGGACGATGAAGCTCCTGGCCAGGCTAACAAACAATCCTACAGACGCGTATCTCAGCATCAAGCAGTGCGCATCCGGTTTTAGTTGCAGGGCGCAGATAATACTAACCAACGGCAATAGTTACGCTGCTGAGACGCTCATGAACCTCGTGTATGCGCGCGAGTTCGGATCCGACGGCTCGGACTTGCGCACGTTGCTCGGAATCCTGGAGAGTTTCGTCACGGACATACACCCGCGGGCCCATATGGTCGACACGTTCCCGGCGCTCGACTACCTCCCCGACGTCCTGGTGCCCTGGCGCAAGGAGGCGCAGAAGAAACACAAGGTTGAAGTCGAGGTCAGTGTGCCAGCCTGGCCTCAGGATGAAAGACCTCGCGTTTCTCACCCTTGTCCGGCCCGGGAATCAGTTCTACAGCCGCCTCTTGCTGGAGGTCAAAGGCCGCATGGACGAGGGCGAAAGCCTGGAGTGTTTCGCGGCGCGGCTCTGGGAGAACAACGCGACGAACAGGCTGGACCTCACGACTCTTGCCTACAGTGCGGTCCGCTCATGTCCGCCGGTAGCCCGTCCCTCATCTGCCCCACAGTCGCAGGATCCGCCTTCGAGGCCGGCACGGACAACACGGCGGGGACGATCCTCTGGTTTCTCGTCGCAGGGCTGCACCACCCGCACACGATGAAGACGGCGCAGGAGGAAATCGATCGCGTCGTCGGAGCTGACGTGCCTTCGTTCCACCATCTGGAGCAGCTGCCATACTGCGTTGCCCTCGTGAGAGAGGTGTTCCGGTGAGTCGACGAGGCACAACCAATATGAGAACTCACTGACGCGGACCCATCTCTCATTAACTAGATGGATGCCAGTAGCGCCCGTCTCTGGGCCACATCATAGCCTCGACGAGGACGAGTACAAGGGCTACAGAATTCAAGCCGGGACTACTGGTGAGCGTGTCGTAGTCTTCCACCGCGTCGGCTGACTCGAAAGCCAGTCATGGCGAATGTCTGGGCGATTCACCATGACGCAAGTCGCTACCCCGATCCATTCGTCTTCAACCCGGGGCGCTTCCTCAAGTTGGATGAGAAGCTGAGGCCGGAGTCCCTGCATGAGGGACATTATGGCTTCGGATTTGGTGAGCATATGGCTGCCCAATATTCGAGTTCAGGGACCTGAGTCGCCGTCCAGGACGCCGTGCATGCCCTGGTCAGCATCTGGCCTCTAAGTCCGTATTCATCGCCATCGTGAGACTCTTGTGGGCTTTTGAGATATCCGCGCCACTCGACGCCGAGGGAAGACCCGTGCGACCCGATCCGACGGCCTGCCGCAATGGCATTACAGCGTGAGTCTCCGCCCAAACATCCACACGACTTTCAGTCTGATCCGGTATGGGGAAACGCAGAGAGCCCGACACCTTTAGAGTAATCATGACACCGCGTTCTGAGAGCCACGTGCAGGTGATACAGCAGAGCTGGCCCGGCGTGGTCGGGGACACTGGCGGCCACAACGATGAATAAGAGAGTAGAACGCGCAGCGACGAACCTAGACTACAATGTCCTCTATGTTCAATGCTAGCTGTCGAGCCTTGACTTCCACGGCAGCAGACAGCGGGCCACTGTCCCCTGCCATGGTAGCTGCACCCAATATAGAACTTGCATTCGCCTCGCCCGCTGCCGATGTTGCCCACATGCGAGCCTGAGCGAGCCCCTGCTCGATCATCACCTCCACACCGCCAATTGTCGCCCAGCCGTGGTCGGTAGCATACCGCAACATGGGCGTCTCGCGCGGCTTGTAGCACATGTCGAGGAAGAAGCGCGGACCCGTGCCTACGATACGCGGGTCCCTGAAGAACGCGCACGCAATGATCCACACCTAGGCAACACGACATTCAGCGCTTCGCGATGCAGACAATCTTGGGAAACGCGTACAATCTTTTCGGCATCCGAGACGGGCTCGACGGCGGGGATCGCACTCACGCCCGCCACAACGGGGCTGGCGGTCTCGCGCAGCTGGATCCACTCGTCCATCGTGTACAGCGGCTGGAGCGTCACCGAGGGGTCGACGGCCGCGAAGTGCGCGACGACGTCGCGCAGCTCGTCGCGGTCTCGGTTGACGAGGTAGATGGGCGACAGGCCGAGGTCGTGCAGCGCGAGGACGGCCGCGCGGCATGCGCCACCCGCGCCGACCACGAAGCCAGCGCTCGGCGCGCCGTCGTCCGCGGGAGGAAACTTCCTAGGCTCACCGAGCTGCGCGGCGCGCGCGAAGCATTGCCGAATGCCCAGGTAGTCGGTGTTCGTGCCCAGATGGCGGCGCTGCGGCCCGGGTAGGACGACGATCGTGTTCACGCTGCCAGTTTTGCGCCCGGTGTCATCCAGCTCGTCGAGCGCGTGATCAGGCCCCAGCCGCTGCGTGACCGAGACTTTGAGCGGCATGGTGACGCCTGCGCCACCGAAGCGTTCGTCGCCGCGTATGCGCTCGACAAAGTGGGCGTCCGAGACGGAGAGCGTGTCGCACAGCGCGTATGTCGGTCGGCCATCCTGGTCAGGATATAACGACTGCAAAATGCGGTTCTGGAAGGCGGGCGAGGCGCTATGCGAGATGGGGTAGCCGAACAGCCAGTACCGATGAGACGCGCGCGAAACCGCGTCCTGCGTCGGATGCGGCGGTACTACCACTTCCTGAGTGTCTGCTACGCTGTGCAACGAGGACTCAACCATGTCGCAAGCCAACAGTTACAGTCGAGCCAAGTTCGTTGAACGGCCCGGCGGCACTGACCCGGTACTTAGTACGCGTGTCGGGCTGCCGGGGATCCGAACGGCAGCGCAGGCCCTACCGCACGCTCGGTGCAGATTGTGAGCTCATTTGACCGGAAAGACCTGCGAGGATGTAGGTTCAGAATACCTCCATAGAGTATATGCGGATCCCGTGAAGCATGTCGAACTCGAAAGCGCCGTAGAAGTTGGCGTCTGCGGCAACCTCCGCTTCTCTTCCTCAGCCCATTTCAGATGAATACACCTGTTGGTCTGCAAGTCTCACTACCTCTCAAGTGCTCGTCCATATCTCCACGAAGTCTTGCTATACGGTGTGGGTATACGAAGGTTGCGGCCCTGTTCCTTCATCATTCATCGTGTGTCGCGACGTACACTGGGCCAACACTGGGCATCTTGGCTTGCAGCGGGCTGGTATACCACGAAAACTGATAAGCGGGGTCGACCATGTCACCAGGTAACTGTTGGAACGGCCTCGCGGTTGACTCTGACCGCTGAGACTCATTCGCTCGACGAACCACCAGATCAACACCAGATCCCATTTGCGGGGGTCATACAGCCCGCACCCGCTCATGTTCAAGCCTCCAACATTCCTTGAACCTAACCAGTTGATGGGGTTGCATGAGAAGTACCGCATCGATTTATGCTCTCCGTATTTCCCGGGCTCCCCAACACCCCGGCTGGTCAGACATTGACTAGTTAACGACGGCTACCAGGTTTTAACGCATGGAGCATGAAGGCTGACTATTGGGTCCACACCGAGCCCTGTAAGTTACTATCGACTTACGCATCGGCTGCATATGAACAATTACTTACGGGGTTTCAAGATATTATTTCTTGCGCCAGACGGCCTCGTGCAGATTTGCGCTGGACTATTCAGTGTTATCCAAGTGCTGGTGCGCCGCGTGGAACTTCAAGAGCCGCTGAGCTCTTGGATGCTCCTGCCCCTCGCTGCCGGTGCGACGCGGCAGAGGGCGCGTGCGAGCCAGCGCCGACCGCGTTCGACCGCGACCTCGCGCCACAACAGACGCTCCATGGCTGTTGCGCCGTTTTCAGCGGCCATAAATATGTTCAAGATACCCGCGAGCTGCCGCTGGCGCCGCTGCCGCGAGCCGTCTATCCTGGTCCACAATCGGTGCTACTGCCGCTGTCGCCTGGGCCCGGCACGCTCTGGCCTGTCCTTTTGATTCTTGGCGCAGTATACGGGTACGTTCGCACTTGGCGGCGCTGTACTTTCTGCGCAATCGTAAGTACATGAATTAACTCTACGTGCAGCGCTTTGTCCCACGGCGGTCCGTGCGGTTTGTGCACGGGTGTGGTATGATAGCGACTCGCAAAACCGCCCCCACTATCGGCGAGCAGGCCTGCTTTACATGCCAATGCACTTCGGTGGAACTGGATGCAATAGGACATGTCTCTGTGTGACAGCGGTGTCGACATTATGCAGGTATGCAGGTTTGACTTCCCGTATCCCGAGTTCCATACGTGACGCTCATACGCCGCCAGGAGCAAACGGCAGCCGACTGAACGTTGACGCCACGAGACCTCGCGTTCGCGCTGCAGACGCTCGACCTTGAAGGCAGCCGGAGATCCTGGATTAATATTGGCCTGGCGACATCGACGGCCTTGACCCACTGAATCACTTACTTGCTGGACACCCTGGCCACCCGAACAAATTGAAACCAGTTCACACGACGGGTCCCTGGATGTCGGTAAGTACAACGCACTCGGCCGTCGACCTCAGTCAGGCTCTCGATCAGTGGCTCCCGGTGTCGCAAACACTTTCGCGGTATCACAACTAGAACTACCCACGTCACATGTGAACTGATAGGACGTGCAGATGTTTGTGCTGTACGGGTTGTACTCGGGTTGTACATCTGTAAGGTTGTCAGCGTCCTAGCGATCTACAATCCGGTGTCCAGCTTCTGACTACTCAGCCGCCTGTAGGAACAACGCTGGAAGCTTCGCCGTCGCGACTGCACATCGCGGCCTGGCGACCAGGTTGTTTTCCTCCTGGCGACGCGCGGGATCACTATGCACAGCCACGGCATCCGCCCGCGCTCAAAGTACAACACCCACGGAGGCTACTAAAGCATCGTCGTCTCCAGCCATGGATCCTTGGAACTCCCGTCTACTCGTCATCCAAGGCCGTTCTTCGAGATGCTACGCTTTGCCAACTGGGTCAAGCCCGAAGACCTCTACAACCCGGATAATACTGCCAAGTATATTCCGCGCGTTGCAGTGGACGCCTCCATCCCCGGACAGTGGACCTGCTCCCTCGTCCCTCCCCCGACGCTCGCACATGGAGTGGTCGATGAGGGCTCGTGGCCGAGGATCGTCGTGCTTGATGGGTATGTCCGCCCCTCGTGTCTGCCCCTCGCTGTCGCGTCGCTTGTCCTCACTCGCGCGTAGTGAACAGATTGTCATGCAGCGCGACGAGTGGGACATGTTGAAGCTCAAGGGAACGCACGTCTGCTACATTCCTCAGAAGGGCTTCCCTACGGCCGACAAGTCCGTTATCTATGCGAGACGCCACGATGCGCCCGATGCATGGACTGGGGTGGGCGCACTGAATGGTGTTTTCGTTAAGTACGCGGGAAAAACGACGTTTCTCGCCCGTCCTCATTGGTTGCTCGTATCAACGGAGGTCTATTTCCTATCTAAACGAGAGACGAGTTACAGGAATTGGGCGGGTTTCGAGTTAAATGGCCGGGGGAAGTATCAAAATGCGCGGGAAGGTGGAAGAGCAGGAATATGCGCGAAGCGCGCGAAATTGACGCATTTTAGCAACAAAAATGGCCATTTCTCGAGGATTACGAAGGGGACGGGGGCGGTATCCTGGCGGTGAATTTGCATATCAGAGGCGAACCTGGCCGCCAAGTTTCAGCCCGATCCCGCGAGGTTGCGACTTTCGTGAAATCGGGCCTCGGGGCTGGTCCGTGGCCGAAATCCGCGACTGCGAGCGAACCGCTGCACTGACACGCGCAAGACTCGGCGTTTAAGCTATGTGCAATGGAGGCTATGCAGCCGCCGAGTTTGGGAGCTGGAGCTCGACGTTGTCCTGAACTTGTTTGAGCCTCGCGATGCTGGGGACCGAACACGTAACTCACCAGGATCAGGCGCCGGAGACGAGAGATCTCGCGCCCGAGGTCTTCCATGTGGTGCAAGCTCACTGGAAGGGAGGCATAGGGCCCGCGCTGACCTGCGAGAAGGAGCGCGCGAAATGATCAGCGGTGGCAGCCGAACAAAATCGAGCGCAGCTCACGTTCACGGTGTGGCACAGCCATGCAACTCGGCGCAGCATGTAAGGTAGTATATAGCAATCAGGGCCTCACCTCGAGATCTCTGTCGGACGAGATCGAGATGACGCGGTTTTGGCATGTTGCCCTCGCACGGCGCAGATCTCACGCAATACGACAGGGACCGTCCCAGGCGCCGGCATGCTAATTGGCATGCGCATCACGCATAGCATGTGCACTGGGACGCGTCCTACTCGCGCATATATCGTGCGATAACCTGCAAAAAGATTGTCAGAAACAACAAAAATCGATCTGCGGAGCGCGTCAGTCGCGGTCCCGACGCACATGGCGCATGCCGCATCAGCCACACACCTTTCCAGCCAGTTTGTGCGCGAGGGATGCATGGTCCCCTGCAGCAGCGGCCAGTGGATGAGGTACATCCATGTCCGATCACGAGGGGCCTCCTGCTCCGGCTGGGCAGGCGCAGATCAGGCGGGGCTGAAGGCAGGTTGAGAATACGGTTAACAGCCACAAAGTAATGCATGCTTACCTGTCCTTGCTGCGCGGCGACGAGGGTTCCTCGCACGGCGGAAGAGGGGTGCTATCGCCCAGCAGCCCACAGTGCCGGTTCCCCACGCGGCGCGAGCCGCCCAGCGAGCTCGGACAGCCCCTGGAGGGCATGGAACGCATACCAGACAGGCAGTTCCGACGTGGACGCGGAGGGAGCTCCGCGCGCGCAGTCTGGCGCGGCTCCGTCACCTACAACCCGCGCGGTACGCGCGGAGCGCCGGAGGCGACGTGGAGGGCGGAGGGCCCTTGAAGCAGTCGAAGAGTATTGCAGCGCATAGGGCTGCGAGCGCCGGCCGTCAGAATCGCGAACGCGCGCAGCGAGCCTCGGCGCGTTGGCAACAGCGAACCCTCGACCGGTTGACCGCCCGCCAGGTTTGCGCCGTGGGCGCGAGAGCATCAATCGGGTGACGACAAGCATCTATTAAGAAGGGCTGAGTCAGTGAGAGCAAGGATACGAGGAGCGCGGACAACTGTGCCGCCAGCGGAACGGCCGGAGAAGCGCAGGGCAGCTGCCCGCCGCGGGCATCACGAGCCTTCGTAGTGCGATCCGGGGCCGGAGACACGACAACGACGAGTCAGATGTACTCGCGGAGAGATGCCCGCACGCCAACTCGGCTTGCCCGAACGCGGGCTGGCAGTGGCAAGGCGGTGGGATGAGAAGAAAAAACGTACACAGCTCGGATGCCCGCTGTCCGCACGATTGAGCGACGCTGCGCTCCGGATTGGCACACCGCGCGCAAGACCCATATTCGATGACGGAAACTGCTTTGGGTCGCGCGGGCGCTGGACGAGGGGGAAAGAGTCTGGAACAAACATGAGCAAAGCTGGCAACAACAGCGAAGAGACCTGCAGGGACACACTTTGTATTCGCGGCACTCTGTATCCGGGTGGATCTGGCAGCTCACGCACGCCGTCTTCAGCGACAGTGGCGGCGGCGCGGTCTGCGGGGTGATGGGGCGGTGGTCACGTGATCGACGTCCCCTACGCGCCGCGCTGTCAGTGCCAGCCCGTCCCGGATGAAGGAAGGTCCTTCCTCACCTGGAAAAAATGGCGAGCAGCGCGGTGGGAGGCACGGTGAGCGCAGAAGCGAGCCGGCGCCATCGGTATCGCAGGCGACGTGCAGCTCAGCGCAGCACCGTCTTCAGGAAAGCAAGAGGGAGAGAGAGATGCCACGGCGGGGTACAAACTGAAAACTGGCCTGTTTGAGCGGCTGATGTTCCGGATTTGACGCAAGCGAGCGAAGCGCGGTGATTGCGTAAACGCGTCTGGGCTGTGTCGCGCTTAGCCACTCAATGCATATCGCTCGCATTTGGCCCAGCATCATGGGATACACAAATCGGGTTCGTAATCATCTATGCCGTCGTTTCTAGAGGTTGATCGGCCACCTGTTTGCCCGATTCTCCGGAGCGATACTCCTCGGGCGATGGGATTGTATGCATCTGGCTCGCCCGCATCTGGCCCAGCATCGTCATGAAATTCAACGCGTGCGGGCGAGTAGGTAGTAGAATCGTCGGAGCGGTGCCGCTGAGACAGCACCGTGCCCTGGACGTAACGCGCGCGGCCAGGTTCTGTGGATCGACGCTGGGGATCATCACGTTCAGGGACGTGCTCAGGGGATGCATGCGAAGATGGCGGGGCGCATTCTCACTCTAGTCAAGCATATGCGCAGGTAAGACGTCAGCTGTACGATGAGTCAGATCCAAAACTGCCGCGCGCCTCTCCGAGAGATGAGCACCATGCATACATCGGTGCAGCGGTCTGATAATGAGGTGAGAGCGAGGTTACCCCGTACCCCCGATTGAATCCGACGATGCATGCATTCAACCGATAGCCTCAACTGACAGCGGGCGATCGGGGCGCATACAAGCTGCATACAACACAGCTTCGGGTGTGCTCTAAGGCCAGTTTCCGATTGCGCTTTGCACAGTGGTGGCGCCGATAGGAAGTGCTATTCGGCGCACAGGACAGAAGAGGCATGCGTGAAATACCGTGGAGCGTGCTGTAAAGGAACGGAATATCTCATTGTGAGGAAGGAGGGCAGCCAAGCACCGAACGGCCGGGCGTCGATGCGCAGAATCCGAACGGTTCCAACGTCGCAAGGAAAGCATGACTGGGATTTTCGTGCAGGGAGTCTGTGGTTACATCCCTTTACATCGTTATGTGCGATTGGCGCGCGGATCCTCACCTGGCGATCGCTCAGGCAACGTTCATTCTGGGTAGTGCATACAGCATTGGAAACATGATTTTTCTATAACTCGGTGAGAAGGCGCATACAAGGTCACGTGATGCAATAGTGGCAGTGAGAGACCCTCAGGAGTACGGTCGGTGGCGAAATCCGTCGCTGAGAACACGTGCACGGGCCTGGACGCGCCCCCAGAAACTCCGCTCGGCGGGGACAACGCCGCACAAAACCGGCGGTCCAGGTCCCGCGACTGCACCGCAACCATTCAACTACGGCGCATGTAATTAGACGCGGCTTGGCAAGCTGCCGGCATGAAAATCTTGACGGCGACCGGGAAACATGTTCGCAGGCGATTGGGCTATTCTAGCGAAAGCCAGCGGAATCCCGCTGAATGAGTGTGTCACAGCCATCAGGTGCGTAAGAGAAGCTTGATTGATTGCAGATCCCGTCGCGCCTGCGGTAACACGGCACGTTCGCTTGCGAAGTTGCGAAAAATACACCATTGGGAGGGGTACAGAGGTTTCCTGACCCCCCTACCTTCCACTAACGGGCGCTTATTTGGTTTGGCTCCGAATCTCTATGTGAGAGTGGCCGCAGCGGCGAAAAAATCGCAGAAAACGCGTGCACGGGAGGAGGCGGACGTGTTCAAAACTCCGCTCTGCGGGAACAACGAGTGCATGAACTCGGTCATGCAGTCCCCGGGACGCCGCTCCGAGCATGCTGCTGCGTCGCATCATGTTAGGCGTGGCCCCGCGCATGGGATTTGCAAAGAATTCTAGCGAGCGAGGCCTAGAAACGCGCCGGAGGTTGCGCAAGCGATTGGGCTATTCAGCGAAAACCGCGCGTATCGCGCTGACTCCTCGTTTCACGGCCATCAGGTGCGTAATAGAAGCGTGATGGCGTGTAGATCTCGCCGAGAACGCGCGATTACGGCGCGTTCGCAAGTGCATATGCGCAAAATACACCTTGGGGAGGGGGTATAGGGGGTACCTGACCCCCTACCTCTCAGGTACGGGCGCTTATTTCTGCTGAGAGAGACACTCTGAGCGATCTGCGAGGGAAAGAGAGGCGGGGTCGGTCGGCGGATGCGCGCAAATGCGCTTGCAAGCGGGTGGCGAAGCCCAGATCACCCCATTCAATGCTTTGCCGGACACCGCTCCTTCTCGATCCCGTGCTTCCACGTCGACTGATCTTACGATGCACAGCTTACAGTCAGCGCCGTCGGGCCCTTGCGGCCGGGAGGGTGTCCTGGCAGGTATAAAAGCCGCGCTGGGTTGACCGGGACCAGCATCATCCTCTTCCCTCCATTCCTTTCATCGCTGTGTACGCTCTCGTTTCTCTGTCACCGCTCCTTGCGCTCACAACGCTTCTACATGCAGGCTGTTGCCGCCGCGTCTACTGCGAAACATGCTCGCCGCCGACGTCCTGCGGGGCATCGGGTTCGTCCTCGCGACCTTTCATCCGCACGTCCTATCGCTGACCGACACCTCCGCGTCCACAGATACTCCGCCGATCCGCTTCCCTGTGCGTGCTGCACACCGCGTTTTGCAATTCATTGCCGCTGACGACTTCCGCGCAGACGTGCATCTCGGCAGAAACGGCGTGTATTGGCGCTATCTACCGGCGGTACGTACAGTACACTCTTCCCATCGCCCCCGCGCGCCGCGCCCCCTCGCGCATTCTGCCTGATGCGCCGACCGTCCGACCGTCGCCGACTGCCCCGATCGAGGCGCGTTGCACGACGCGCCGCCATCGTCCGAGGCCTGACCGGCGATGCACGCGCTCGTCGTGTGGGTGGCGTGCCGCTGGCCGATACCTCGCATGGCAGATCCTGCGCGCGATCGTGAGTGCGCGTGCCGTCGCGAATCGAGGAAGATGCTGACCGGTTGTCGTAGACGCTGCCAGTCGCGCCCGACGGCGAGTACCCGGAAACTGCGGTAAGATGTCGTTATTGTGCTCCAGACGACGACCCCGGTTTGCTGACCTTGCGTGTTCCAGACATCGCCCGCACAGTTCGTGCCGCGGCCAGTCGAACCCTCGGCGCCGGCGCTGACCCTGGAGGATGGGCCGCGCAGCTTGCGCGGGGGATGCGTGCTAATAGTAAAAGGTCAGTCGCCATCGTTGAGCTCCCAGCGCCGACGTACTGACTCGCAACCCGCAGACCATCGCCTGCGACGCGCGCGCATCCGCAACGTCTTGCCTCGACGTCGAGGTGCTGCAACCAGGCGCGTCAGCTCTCGTTCATTGACGCGGACTGTTGTCTGCATCGGCGCGGAGCGCGGCCTCCGAGACGTCGTAATCCCCTCGCGCACCCGCGAGCGATGTGCAGCGGTCCCGCCGATGCGTCCTTGCGCGCTTGCGCCAGGCATGCGCCTTGGCCGATTGAATGTGTGCGAGAGGTCGCGATCGGAAATGCACGTGAAACTGCTCGAGCGTCAGCGTTGCGCGCACGGATGACCGAGCACTTACCTCTCGTCCACGCTGTCCACCGCTTGCGATCCATCGGGCGCTGTGATAGGAAATGTCCCTACATGCACCCAGTAGCGTCAGCGACCATCTGGTTCTGTACTGCAAGCGATGCTTACCTTGAGCTGTGCGCTGACGTCTACTGATGCACCCTCGGCCACGGAACAGTCTCTTGCGCGAGCCCGAAGCCGATAGGACTCATAGGAGGCGTCGTTGCGCACGGACAGCATCGCGGAGAAGTCGTTGATGACCATCTCGATCTCGTGCTGCCTCCGAACCGTAGTTGGGGGCTTTGCCGCCGCGGCCGGCGGAGGCCTTTGGTGAGCCTGTCGCGCCGATAGGAGCATTGACAGCGGCGTGGCGGCCTCGGAGAAGTGGTTGATGACCGTCTCGATCTCGTGCTGCCGCCTCCGAGTCGTAGTTGAGGACTTTGCCGCCGCGGCTGGTCGATGACGAGTCCGTGCTTGAGGAGCCATACTCGGAGTCGCTGTCGGGGCGGGACTGACGCTGTTCTGTCGTTTAATGAAATTAGTGTTCACATGAGTCCAAATAGAGTCCAACGTACACATCTGTGTCGTACGAAGAAGACCTTACGGTGTTCAACTCCAAGTTGGCGGGAACGAGGCCGTCTTGGTGTTTGTTGTGAATTCCTGGTCGGCGGGCAAGACGATGCCTGCGTAGCTGCGCGGCGTGCAATCAGCCAAGCCGGGTTGGGGGACTGGGAAGGCAGAGCCAGCGGCATCGTTGCAGCTTGTTGTGAATTCCTGGTTGCTGAGCGAGGCAGTGGAGAGGGCAGCTACGCGTGCACATAGAGGCGCGGCATCCGATGCGCTGACAAGCTCGAGCAGGGCAGGTAGCATCGATGGTTGTTGTTGTGAATTCCTGGTCGTCGAGAGAGGCGATGGGGGGCGGGGCGCATACAGACGCGGTCGACGAAGGGCGCGGTGAGCTCGGGCAGGGCACGAGCACGGGGGCACGCGATCGCGCGCGGACAGGCAGCGGTCGCAGGCAACCGGCGGACGTGCGGGCAGCGCGCACCAGGCGCGGCGCGACGAGCTGCGCCCGTCGACGGCGTGCGATGCGCACGCGCGCACGCGCGAGGCCCTGCCAAATGCCCAGGTAGTCGGTGTTCGTGCCCAGATGCCGGCGCTGCGGGCGGGGAGGACGACGATCGTGTCCGCGCTGCCAGTCTTGCGCCCGGTGTCGTCCAGCTCGTCGAGGGCGTGCACAGGCCCCAGTCGCTGCGTGACCGAGACTTTGAGCGGCATGGTGACGCCCGCGCCACCGAAGAGATCGTCGGGCGCGTATGTGCTCGACAAAGTGGGCATGCGAGACGGAGAGCGTGTCGCACAGCGCGTACGTCGGCCGGCAATCCTCGTCAGCATATGGCGACTGCAGGACGCAGTTCTGGAAGGCGGGCGACGCGCTGTGCGAGATGGGGTAGACGAACAGCCAGTACCGGGGAGACCCCCGCGAAATGCCGTGTGGCGTCGGGTGCGGCGCCGGCGGCGGCGCTTCCTGAGCATCCGCCACGCTGTGGGACAGGGAGTCGGTCATGTCAAAAGGCAACAGTTGGGCCAAGTCCAACGGCCCGCCGGCGGCACTTGACCGTACGGTACGCCTGTCGGTCTGCCGGTAATCCGAATGGTAGCGCAGGTCCTACGGTACGTTCGGTACGACGTGTGCCAGTGGACCCAGTTCGCTGGTGCCACCGAGGATACCTGTGAGTGCATCTCGAGATATTGCCCTGACATATTACATATGAAACCTGCGAAGCATGTCGCGGTTTAGAGCCAGACGGTGTTCAACGGCGGCAACCTCCGCTTCTCCTCCTCATTCCGCATGAACGGACTTGCTCACTGCCAGTTGCTGGTTGCCCCGAGCGCTCGTAAACTCTTCTTATGGCCGAACTACAGTTGCGAAGTCTTGCAATATGGTTACGCGAAGAACTGGCCGTGCTCTTTCACGAAACATCGCGACACGCTCGCTCAACTTGTGCTCAACGCTGGCATGATATGCATCTTGATATGCGAACCTGACCACTGCCGTTCGAGTACCTTTAGGAGCAGCCTCGCAATTGACTCTGACTTCGGAGGCTCGTTTGCTTGACGAGCCTACCAAACTCGATTGCTATCCGCCGTAGAGTTGGAGACTACCAAATCCGATTTACGCTCAAGATTCCAGCAACTCTCGGGTCTAGCTAGTGCTGCACAAGCAATAGACGCGTCGGTCTATGCTGTCCCTTCTTCCCCAACACGCGGGCCCGGCGGCCAGACTCAGACGGTTGCGACGACCGTCAACGCATGAAGGCTGATACATAATTTGCCAGGGGTTCACACAGGGCTCTGTAAGTTGCGAACGACTCATACATCGTTCGTATATAAACGATTACTTACGGGTTTTCAAGGAGTTGTCTCCTGGGTTAGGGGGCCTCGTGTAAATCTGCGCTGGACTGTTCAGTGTGGTCCAATTGTCGTGAAACCGGCTGGCGCGCCGGCGAGACGTGGGCTGCGTGTAAGGTTCGTAGAGAGCCGGCTGCGTTTCGCGATGCACCTGCCCCTCACTGGCGCTGATCGGATGGCAGGTAGCTTGCGACGAGCGATGCGCCGGAGGATGCGCGCGAGTCAGCGCCGATCGCGTTCGACGGCGGGGCCTCGCGCCGCGCAACAGGCGCTCCGTGGTCGCTGCACCCTGTTGCGCGGTCTTCACCAAACGAAGACGATGGTGAATATGAGCGCGACCTGCTGCCGCTGCTGCGCGGATGGTAGGTTTCCAGTAGGGCCACTGCCGCCGCCCAGGTGTGGCGCGCTCGGGGATGCCTTTTGGCTGCTTCGGTGTAATAGAAAGGTGCGTTGGCACCCAGCGGTGCTGTTCTTTTCACGCAATCGTGCATGGCATCACCCTTAGTGCATCGTCGCGTCCCCGCGGACCGCGCAGTCCGTGCGCACGGCAAGGAATGTCGATGCGCAAATCCGGTCCAGTATGAGCGGCGCAGCTCACTTGTTATCGGAGGGACCCGGGGCCCCAAACACTCTTAGGTATCACAAGTACAACTACCCATGCACATCCGAGCTGATAGGACGTGCAGATGTCTGTGCTGGGTTGTGCTTGGGTTGTACATCTGTAAGGTTGTCAGGGTCCTAGCGACCTACAATCCGGTGTCTGGCTTCTGACTGCTGATTAGACGTCTTAGCCGCCTGAAGGAACAACGTTGGAAGCCTCGCCGTCGCGACAGTGCATCCCAGCCTGGCGACCAGGTTGTTTTCCTCCTGGCGACGCGCGGGATCACTTGGCACAGCCACGGCATCCGCCCGCGCTCAAAGTACAACACCCACGGAGGCTACTAAAGCATCGTCGTCTCCAGCCATGGATCCTTGGAACTCCCGTCTACTCGTCATCCAAGGCCGTTCTTCGAGATGCTACGCTTTGCCAACTGGGTCAAGCCCGAAGACCTCTACAACCCGGATAATACTGCCAAGTATATTCCGCGCGTTGCAGTAGACGCCTCGATCCCCGGACAGTGGACCTGCTCCCTCGTCCCTCCCCCGACGCTCGCACATGGAGTGGTCGATGAGGGCTCGTGGCCGAGGATCGTCGTGCTTGATGGGTATGTCCCATCCCCTTGTTGTCGCGTTGCTTATCCTAACTCGCGCGCAGAGAGCAGATTGTCATGCAGCGCGACGAGTGGGACATGTTGAAGCTCAAGGGAACGCACGTCTGCTCCATTCCTCAGAAGGGCTTCCCGACGGCCGACAAGAAGCGCCGGCGGTCCGTGTCGCGCGACGATGTCCCTGAGTTGGACTCGGACTCGGAATCGGATGCCTCGAGCGAGGGCGCCGCCACCCCCCGCGCCTCGCCGTCCACCCCCTCGACGTCCTTCACCGCGCTCCCGCTCCCTGACGACGACGACGCCGGCTTACGCCCGGGCTCGCCGATGCAGTCCGTCGTCTCGCGCATCTACTCGGCCATGAGCGTCGACACGCATAGCCTGGCCAGCAGCACAAGTTACATGAGCGTCGACACCGTTCGCCCTTGCGATGTTTCTTCTACCGGCGCGCCCAACCCGCATGGCAAACGCGCGAAGGTGCCTGCGCACGAGCACCCCGACTCGCCGCCGCGGAAGCGCGTGCACGGGCAGCGGCCCGTGTACATGCGGCGAGCGGTGAGCGCGCGCGCGCAGCGGCGAGCCCAACGCGAGGCGTTCACCCGCCGGCGCACGGAGCTGCGGCACGAGGCCGAGCAGGCGGCGCTCCTCGCGGAGGCGGCCATCCAGGCGCAGAACCTGCGCGCCGCGGAGGCGCACAAGCGCGAGCTCGAGGAGAAGCGTGCGCGCCTCCAGCAGATGGACGAGGACGAGCGGCTCGCGCAGCAGATGTACAAGCACCTCGAGCAGGAGCGCAAGAGGGCGGACGAGGCACTCGCCAAGCGCCGCCACCAGCCCGAGGCTCTCGCTCCTGAGGATGCGCTGCGCGTCTGGCGCAAGCGCGTCAACCACTTCAAGACCCTCCACAACACCAAGGAGGCGATACATGTGAGAGACCTTCCTTTCCCCGTCCTCTTCAGGTATGTGCCCCGTTCGCCCTTCCACGCAGGTTAATTCTGACGACCATGCGACAGCCCCGAATACTCACTCCATCTCGTCACCCAAGACAGCGTCAAGGACTTTTTCGTGCAGTGCATCCCGATGATGACTGCGCACGAGCTCAAGAAGGCGCGGTTCGCGCTGCACGACACCCACTACCGCGGCAAGAAGTACACCGCTGGCGAACACTACATGGACGAGGCCGACACGGACTTTGTCATCCGCACCATGACCTGCGTCGCGGCGTTCGTGAACGACAACTACGACGAGCTCAAGGAGCACTGCAAGCCCGAGACTGCGTGAGCGCTCGCGCAGCGTCTAGGACTGTATGCGTTCCAGGTTGTTCCCTCCCCCTCTCGCCTCACATTACTCCCACACCTTCCTCCTCCCGCCCCAAGCCCATAAGGTATGATCTATGCCTCATCCACTCCATGCCCACCAGTCCGCGATATCGCGCATAGCGCGACTGCTGGATCACACTCTCCCCCTCCATCCTGCGCATCATTGTGCGCCGCGTGTAATCACCGCACCCTACCCTTCACGTTCTATTTGCCCGCGCAATGGGCCCTCTTGTGACTACCCACCCCTTCACGTTCTATTTGCCCGACTAGTGGGCCCTCTTGCTGTACCGATGTACGACCTGTACCGACCACGACACTCCCTACGAGCATGAATATATTTCCTCTCACTCTCCAGAAAATTCTTTTGACGACGGTGACGCGTTTCTGAACTCCGCGTCGCACGCTTGCTCCCGTTCTTCGTTCTCAGCGCGCTGGATGTACAAGCATGGGCGCGCACAATCCGCCTATGCTCTCCGCGGCCTAGGACCCAAGAAAGGCAAACTGACTGGGTCTGGGTTTCCAAGATCGTTCTTCAAAAGCCGGCGTGGCCGGCTCGCTCTCTGGCTGCTCGCTCTCTATGCTTTCGCAAATTTGCTGTTCCTTCTGCTAGCTGTCGGGAAAGACCAGTGGTGGAGAAGCTTGGTCACGGTCTGGCGTAACGCTCGACCAGGCGGTGATGCAGTCTCCGAAGGCTTAAAGCTTAGTTATGCCCGTGAAGCTGCTCGGTACGTTGGTGATCACAGTACACACTCTTTTAGACCCTGACCATGATTTTATGTGACAGAATACCCTTACTCATGTTGGATAAAGGCTTTGTGGGGATCGACCCTGCATATGCTGAATACGAACTCCCCGCCGATCGTGCGGCCAATGGTGCAACCAATTTCACCGTCGAGCGGGTATCTGGCCTTTCACCCGCCTCAGCTTACGCGAACTTGCTTGTGGCACATCCACCGTCTGCTTGGACACCCCAATTCCGAGGTAGAGAGTGCCAAAGCACGTATCCAGCATCACACTGCCCATTTCCCGGTCTTTGCGCGCCAGGCGATAGCGAGAAGCCCTGCGTTGTCTGGCGCTCCGGTGAACCCGCCAGTCTTGCCCATGTTCTCTCCTCTGGCAGTACCACTGCTGCTGCCATGAGCGCTAAGCGGTCGGATACGCTCGACTTCGATTCGCCAGGTCGCTGGTTAGAGGATGATTTCTGGCACCCATGTGCGTCTCCAGGTTTCTTGTGTACGCTAGCTGTTGATAGCTACCCAATACAGATGGTCCTGAAATGCACCACCATGAAGGATATGCTTTTTTCACGCCCGAGGACGTCCAGCGATGTTTCATGGGGAAACGAATCATGTTCTCCGGTGATTCCATGATTCGCCAACTGTACGGCGCTCTGCTTGCCTTCGTGGACAATGTTGACGAACTCCAGATACACGCGCGTGATAAACTATGTGCGCGGTATACCCACGAATGCAGAACATTTGTACAATTGGGGGACAGGTTCATACATCGCATTCCCCGATGGCACAGGCAAGTCAAGCTATCTCGAGATATCGCTTCATTTTAACCGCGGAATGCCCTGTAGATAAGTTCACGCCTGAATGCCCTGACCGCCGCTGCGATATTCCTTCGGATAGCCTCTATTCCATCATCTTCGACTGGCACGACCACCAGAACTACACGTTCGTCCGAACTGCTCGCCTCATATCAGCTTGCTGAACACACGCGTCTTTCAGATGGGACGTCCAGCGGGTGCTCGACCTGCGCGCCGACGTCGTCGTCCAATCCATAGTCTACTGGCGCGGCTGCTATGAAGACCTGAACGAACTGCGCGACGCGTTCGATCGGCTACTGCCCAACTGGCGCGGGCACTACACCTGGTACCACACGCCGGAGAAGCGCAACTCCAACTACCGCGAGTTCTACTGGCGCAACAGGCGCATGCGGCGCTGGATCGAGCGGCACCGCGCGGCCGGCGACATGCGGCTCAACGCGCTGCCCGCCGACCGACTCGCGCGCCTGCATAATGGGCGAAATATCGTGCGGGATAGACGGCCGGTCAAGAGCGCATATGGTGCGTGTTTTGCCGTTACTCTCGACCTTTTCGTGATGCGCCGGCAGACGACGTGCACTTCATGGCGACCTTCCTCGAGGCGGATTACCCGAAGCCAATCAAGGTGCGTTCTTCCGTATGCTCGTACCCTCGTCACTGACCGCGCGCGCAGGCTGGGCTGCAGTACGTCAAGGCGCCGATGGATTGGGACACGCGGGACATGTTCAACTTCAACCTGATGCAGCTCTGGCTGAACGGCATATGTCGGCCCACGACGTGAGCTGTATATAAGTATGTAATCTAGACGCACTCTCGCGGGCGCTTGCCCCACGACTGACTGGGTCTTATGGGGTTGTACCCCTCCATGACTCGATAAGCTGCCTGGCCGCGCGCGCCGGTGAACAGGGCGCTCGTGCAGTTCACCGTGCCCGCGCCCGTCCGCTCTATCTGGCAATAATACGCCGAGTGCGGCACGGCCATGTACTCCAGCGACGGGCAGTGCGCGGCGAATGGCCGCGCGAGGGCCTGGTGCGCCAGCGGCAGCGGGTCCGCGCCGTACTCGCACTCCCACGCGACGCGCTCGGCCGCGCGCTGCTTTTCCGAGAGCGGGCCGTCGAGGAGCACGCGCAGGTTGGGCGGGTTGTCGAAGATTTCGTAGCGGAAGTTCGCCCCGAAGTAGCGCAGCCTGCGGAACGCCGCGAGCCGCGCGGCGTACTCGTATACCGGCAGCGGCCAGTGGGACGTGTTGGACCTGCGCTGGGGCCGCGCCCCGCGCATGATGGCCAGGCCGTCCAGGTCCGGGAAGAGCGTCGCGACGAGGTCAAACAGGTGCAGCGGCTCGCCGAGCTGCGCGCCGTCCAGCGCGAGGACAGCGAGCGGCGGCGAGCCGGCGTGGACCGCCTGGAGAAGCACGTCCATGAGGTTGTCGGGGATGCTGCACGGGAACGCGAGTTTGAGATGCGTGAGCGCGAGGGGGCCGCCATGGCGCGTGGCTCCGATGAACCACTCGACAAGGCGCGCGAATTCCAGCGCCGCGATGCAGCCCAGGTCGAGGCGCTCCAGACGACGTAGCGTGTCCGCAAGCAGGGGCATGTCTTCGTCGGTGGCAAGCAGGAATCCTTGGTCGGGGCTCGTAGCATGCACGGACAGGTGGGTGAGCTGTGGCAAGAGGCAAAGCATGAGCCAGAGTGTCTGCTGCTCCTGAGCGCGAGTCATGCAGATGTCGACGTATTTGATCCTGGATTCCAATGGGATGCGCAACTCGAAGGTGTCGATGACGTACTGCTCAGCGCAATGTGAGAGCTGACAGGAATTGAAGCCCACTTCGACCATACGGTGCTGGCACATGAGGGCGTCTAAGATGCGTCTATCGATGAGGAAGCCTGATAGGCACATAGTGGTCAGCGAAGAGCGCCGTACGAATGTGGCGAACGCTTCGAGCATCGGGTCGAACAGTTCGAAGTTCAGAGGATGGTCGTCCGAGTCCATGTTGACGTTGTGGTCGAATGGGTCGCGCCAGTTATTGGCCAGTGTAAGGGACTGCAGCCTGCCGCATATGTCTGTGTGCGTGTTCAGGAACCGCATTTCGTCGAGGAATCGCTCTCGGTCAAGAAATATTTCTGCTGACGGAGGATTTGCGACGGGTCTGCCGAGACCATGATAGGCGAAGTCTTTTCCAAACCGTAGAGCACGCCTCTGGCGGGCAAGTAAGAACGCAGGGCAACCCGGGGAGACAGCCTGGCAGCGGCACCTCGAAGATGAAGGGAAGTCCGGCCTGGCGGATGTACCTGGATGTCATGGCGAGTCTGCAGCACTCCTTGAACGGCGCATGCTGGTAGATAAGGTGCAGAATTTCCGGCGGTAGGTAAGCTAGGAAAAGCGCTTGAAATATCGGCGTTGGATACGAAACCAGGAACTTCTGCATGCCGCCTGCATAACCATGAGCAAGCCATCGAAAGACTGGAAGGAACAGCCGGCACCAATCACCCTTGCAAACCACTCATAATCGAGTGAGGGAGAGATCTTCCACTCAGCGCGGAACTGCTTCCATATTTCCATGCTCGTGATGAACGGAACTCTGTAAGGCTTTTCGACCAAGCGATGGGTAACCTCGTCGAGTTCCAGGCGGGTAGCCTCGACCTCGTCAACGTGCGGCGCGAGTTGGCGGAAAGCGTCAAGAAATGCGTGCCATCTCGCCATTAGCTTTTCGTAGCGCTGACGCATGTCGAGAGTGTGAGCGCAAGCGGCCAGTCCACAGTGCAGAGCAACTGACAGTGACAGTCCGACCGGTCAGGTCCAGGTCGCCCTGCCAGCCAGCCGTTGAACAACCCGCACAGGAAGAAGCCAGGTTGGAGGACACTTACTTCGTGATACCCCCTTATCTCATAAAAGAAGCGTACGACACGGTGATACCGCCAATCGGTCGGCCAGTCCACGTCGTCACGAGCGCTCACCCGGTGTAGAAGTTCGCGGTCTGTGAGGGCTTTGGGGTTGACTCCGCCAAGACGGGGATGCTCGGGACTATAAGAGGCGAGGTCCATGATATACCGCTTGGCTTTGTTGATCTCTTCTTGGTAGCAATGAAGCACTGGCAGAGGCGGGTTGCGCTCATAGCGCGATGGCGGGCCTGGCTCGGATCCATGATAGTGAGTATACTCGTCGTCAGAGTCGGAATCCGACCACAGCCCGAGCAAGCTCATGGGCAAGGAAAGACGGACACAGGATAGGCGAGAGGTCGCAGATGCAATGAAAGGCGAGCTAGCGGAGTTGGCACGAGGTCAAGCCATGTTGTAATAGTCGGAGGTACTGGAGCGTTCCGCGTTTCGCGTTTCGCCGAAATCGCGAAATAGAAAAATACCCCCGCGGGAAGCTTATAAGCAATATAGGCATCTTAAAGCTCATTATACAGCCCATTATAAGCCATTATCCATATATTTCGTGCAGGTAACCCAGAAGAATACTACAGATTCTAAAACTCGCGAGTGAGTTGAGAGGCAGCTCCTGGGCGCGTACGGGATGATACCGCGGGCTATTGGCCATTGATATCAGCAGCATATCCTGTCAACCTCACCGGAGGTTCAGATGGGTCTGCCGGGGAGGTTGTCCAGCAACGTCTGATGGTGTTCATTCCGACCCACGCTCAGCTTTCCTACCCACATCTTGACGCATTCTCAGGGATACAAACGGCAGAGGGGCGATAAGCTTGTGAGATGATGCCCTATTTCCGTTTCCCATGGGCACGAAGATTAGCGGCAACACCACGGGCCAGACACGTCGCTGGTCTGAATCCGTGCCAATATGCCCGAATCTCATGTTACCTTCAGTACGATGTGCCATAGAAGAAGCTGCTTTGTCATACCTCGACCTGCGCCACCGGTATACGGTGCGAAAGTGACGTTGTAGCAGGTATCCCAGACCGCGGACGGCCGCAAACACGTCAAACGGTATTGCCTTGGCGCCTGAGAGGCCCTCGCATCCCGTTTCCTTAAGTATTAAGTACATTGGAGATCACTCTCAAGGTGTGGTACAATGCACAGGTCGAAAGGCGCCGAACAGCACTCGCGTGAGTGGGACGAAGAGGGACACCTGACATGCTTTCAGACTTCCCGATCGCGTGCGCGCTACTGGGAGGCGGGAGAGAGATCCCAGGGAGAGGGTGAGAGTGACATGTGCTCGGCTCGCAGGTTAGGCAGTCCTGTCGGGCTACATATCAGCGTTCTTTCCTTCTGTCAGAGCAAAGCGATAATGCAGCTTCTCAACCCTCTCACATCTGCCCTACAATGACGGTTAACGCTCGCGATGATTATGATACACATTTACCCTTGTTGAGCGAGTCTCAGCCTCAATCTCACAGAAGATGCGGTCGGCGCGGTGCGGGACTCGGAGGTCGGAAGGGACATGCCCTGCAATACTCACAGTCTGGGGGTATCAACGGATGAAATTTCCACTCCTCCCAAAGCTAGAAATAGAGAGACGGACCGCCATGACATTGCAAAGTTGCCGAGGGTCAGAGGGGTCAGCGCAAGTGTTGCCAAAAGCGTCACACGTGCTGAACAGTACGACAGATCGCACAGTATTCGAACAGGACTTTCTAGACAAGGTCTATAGGGGTCAAGGTACAGCTTCTGCGAAGACTCTTATCAAACCTCCCCGGATGTTGATGCACAACGCTACAGAGGATGCCCATATACTCACGCGGGAGTGAGGATGCAACTCCCGAGGGAGCGACGATGCAACCTCTGCGGAGGTTGCAATCGAACCTCTGCAGAGGTTGCAATGCAATCTTACCGCCGTGACCATTTCGCGTTTCGCGTTTCGCATTTCGCCGAAACTCCAGTACCTGCGACGTTCTCAACAAATGCGATGTCAAGATACTGCAATGGGAGAACCCGAAGGCGCGACCGGCATTTCGCCGAAAAACGCGCTCGCGACGCGCCGCGGCCGCGCAGCCCACCGCGCAGCGGTCTGCGTACCCCCACCCTATTCCTCTTGGGAGAAGCATCGGGCAACGTGGATACACGATCCCCTGGTGTCACTAGGGACGATGTGCTGTATTTAAATTTGCGCCTCAATTAACCCTATTTTTTGCCCCTCCTGACCCGACAGTGCTATGGCACTTCTGGAAGTCGGGTTGGGTAGGCATGGCATTGCCCTTCATTGCGCTATGGTCGACCTGAGCTCCTGGATTCAGTGGCGGCGTCCGAGGACCGTGCAGACCGGCACATGCAGCGGCTGCTCAGCAGGAGCCGCCGAACAAGATGTGCTGTTCCTCCTGCATAGAAACAGAAGGATCACAACCAGGAGAGCGCGTCGCCAAGCGCGCGTCGTCCTGTGGCGGAATGCTGAGGCCCTGCCCCGCAGCGAACGGCTGGGTGATTGAAATGAGCCATTTAAAAAAATACAGCGTCCCGCCCCTAATGGTGCTAGAGGAGCGCGTATTTGCATTGCCCGATGCCGCCCCCGACGTGAATAGGGTGGGTGTACGCAGACGGCTGCGCGGTGGGCCGCGCGGCCGCGGCGCGTCGCGAGCGCGTTTTTCGGCGAAATGCCGGTCGCGCCTTCGGGTTCTCCCATTGCAGTAGTCAACATCCATCTCAGTATTGCTACACGACAGATCCCTCGTTGGAATAGGGATGAGACTACTGCTCTGCCTTGAGAATCTCCAATTTGGCGGACCGTTCGCGCTGTAGCCAGTGTCAGACCAAGGCGAGCATAGGCTTGCAGGAAAGCGAGACTTACGTCGCCAATGGCCTTCCGCTGCCGCATCTCCTCGACCTCCTTTGTCTTCGTCTGCACCTTCTCGTGGATGGACGCCGCGTGCGTCTTGGCCGTCTGCAGGAGCGCTTCCTTGGCCTCGACGTCGGCCTGCGCTTGCTCGTACTTGCTCTTCGCCTTCAAGTACGCGACCTCGAGCTTGCGCGCCTTCTTCGCAGCCTTCATGCTTGCCTTCTGCGCGGACGCCTCGTCCTTCGCCCCCTTCTTGTGCTCCTTCTCGAGCGCGCCGAGCTCCTTGATCGCGGAACCCAACTCGCGCTCGGACGTCTTGCCCTCTTTCTGGATGATCTTGGAGAACTGCTTCGCCTCTTTGGCTAACCGACGGCGTTAGACGTTAGATGTGGCTATTGGGGGCGGGTCCGTACTAGGAGACACACCTTCTGTCTTCTCCAGTTTGGCGACGACTTCGCGCGGGAGGGTCACGTTCGTTCCAGTCGTGCCAACGTCGGATACGGTCCCCGCAACAGAAGATACTGTGGCAGGAATAGAAGTCTTGCGGCTGTGAGCTGCATTGTCTTGTACTTCAGGTTCGCCGGTGGCTGTTGCCTGTACAGTGGGTTCGATGGCTGTCGGGCTGGCCGTGCGCGTCGTGGACTCCTGGGTCTGCGGGGCGGAGACAGCTGCGGCAGTGGTGGAGGACATGTCTTGCTATTTGGGGATGGCGAGGTCGCGAAGAAGACGGTTGATGTGGTTGTGACGAGCTTGAGTAGTTGTGTATTTCCTCGCGAGTTGAATCGCCTTTTATACGGATTACGCGACTGAGGATTTCACATTGGACCAATGCTCGATCGAACCGTTCATCTCGGCCCGAATCTGAGTTCGGACTGTCGGAGAATCTGCAATGTGAGCGGAGTTGGCGCGTGTCTGAGCGGAGTCTGAAGTCGCGTCTTTTCTCGTTCACATCCGCTCTCCTCGCCACCAATCACATCTGTCAGCCATGGCCCCTCGCGTTACCGACCGCAAGCCACCGCCCGCTCTTATGAAGCGTATGGCCAAGTTGGCCCAACGGGCCGACCCCAATGACACGCTGGACAAGCGGCTCCCGGAGCTAACGCTGTCAATGCAGGACACGGAGCGCCCGAAGTGCTGCCCGCTCTGCATCCACGTTCTGGGCTGGTTCTTCCAAGAGTATCTTCTCAACGGAAACATTGGCGTCGTCGAGCAAATGCGCATGGAATACCCCGGCTTTTTCGACGCTGCCGTTGCCATCGCCACCACCCGCCGCGACGCCACGTCGCTGCCTGAACTCCGAAGCACGCTCACTAGTAATATCCGGAACTGCCCTTGGGGCTCGGGCCACAGAATGTTCCGCCTTACCAACCCGCATTACGGCAAGGAGCCGGAGGACGAGCTCCTCATGCTCATCGAGGGCGTCTGCATGGCGCTCATGGCGTGTCTCGAGGCCGGGCCCCAATCGACGGTGACGCGCGTGCGTCCCAACAAGTCGTTCAAGAACAGTCGCGGTGCCTGGCCCACCTCGATGGACCAGCTCTTCCCCTTTGGCTCGCGCCAGACGGTCGAAATGCTGGTGTTCTGGGCCACGCAGCGGCTGTCCACCGCGCCGCTCGCGCTGCTCACCACGCTGTTGACTGTCGTGCGGCCCAGGATCTACCCCGAACTTACGGTCCAGCCGGTGCACGAGCATCTTGTGTACATTCTCGCGCAGATGCTCAGCAGCGACCTGCGCTCGGTGCCGGAGAAGTGGGAGGGCCCGCCGCCGATCCCTCGCGCGGGCAGGCCTCCGCGGGAGATGCATTTCAAGGCGCTCGACACCGCCGCAGACTTCCTGAACATCCTCGAGCGCGGGCCAGACTCGGCGGCGAATGACGGCGTGCCGCTCACCGTGGGTTACGAGCATGTCTTCTACCGCGCCATCTGCAAGGCGGCGCGCGAGCTCCCCAAGGACCATGACGGCTTTGCCATCCTCGTTGGATATGCAGTGGAGCTCTGCCGCAAGGTGGGCGTGGATTACACGGACCTGGACGACGTCTTCGTCGACTTCTTCAAGGATAACCTCGCGCACACGAGCTTAACGATGGTCAACTTCGTCTTTACCCACCTCCGCCGGCTGGCCGTCAGGCGCTCGTGCTCGGGCCCGGGCTGCACACGCAAGATGCTGGACGACGACGCGGAGGCGCCGTTCCCATGGTGCGCGCGCTGCAAGCTCGCGCGCTACTGTAGCAAAGGTTGCCAGAAGGCCGACTGGCGCGCCGCGCCGCACCCGCACAAACACATCTGCGAGCTTCTCTACCGCATTCGCGCGACTGGCGCCGACCCGCAGGAGGAACACGATAAACATCGGACGACTTTCCACGATGCAGGCCTCAGCAACAACGAGCAGCTCGATTTGATGTCCTGGGCCGTAACGGCAACGATGGACCCGGAGGGGCAGGAAGGAATGCAGGATCAGCTGCGTCGCATGGTTCGGTTTCTAATATATCCCTTGTTCGCGCGTTCCTAATGAATCGTTCGCAGAGAGGTCCTTCGATGCACTCCATCGATGTCGAGGGGCTGTCACGCGCAGAGGCCCGGATGGCGATTCAGACTGCTCGGGCGTTCCGCGGGCAGATCGAGATGACTGTGTGACGGACGACATAGGTACACGCATGGTAACTTAGTGGCAGGATAAATACCCTACTCCCGAATGAATACGACAATACTTGATTTGTGACAAACTCTGGGCCGAACACAACTACTACGCGTAGCGCAACGGCAAGTTCTATTACCAGCGTCCTGTACTACTACATGCGAGGGCGCTCCCAGGTGCGACTGCGGGATGGGCAGTACGCCTCTGACATGGTCATCGTTGCGGCCGAGCAGCGCATGCACCCGGACTCTCCGCGTTCGATGCGACAACGAAGGTCCGACTCTAAATGTAGGGCGAACAGCTCGAGCGACGGGCAGCAAGCCGCGAAGGGCCGCGCCAGGGCTTGGTAGGACAGCGCGCGGCCTTGCGACCCGGGGCCGTATGCGCGCTCCATTTCCTCTCTCTCCCTCCAGATCTCTTCGTCCGGAACCATGCCGTCGAAGAATTCGCCAAGTTCGGGCCAGAGACTGTGGTAGTCATGCCGGAAGTTTGTCCCGAGATATCGCAGCTTGGTGAAGCGTGCGAGCTGAGACGCGTACTCGTAGATCGGCAGTGGCCAGTGGCAAGATTTGCGATCGTCGCGCCGACTGCCGGCCAGGCGCATAATGGTGAGGCCCTCCAGGGCTGGGAAGAGCTGGCCAATGAGCTCGAGAATAGGGAGCGTGCCACTGAGAGCGGGACCGTCGAGGACTAGAACCTCCAAGGGCGGGGCACCGGAGCGTAATGCTCGTAACAAATCGGCAATGTGACCGTCGGGAACCGAGCGATCGAACAGAAGGCGAAGGTGCGTGACTCTGAGACCACCGTGGGACGCGGCAGCTTGTAACCACGAAGCGAGTTGTGGTGCGTCTGACGAACTGAGCCCGTAAAGGTCGAGCCGTTCTATTGAGCGCAGCGTTGCTGAAAGGTGAAGCAGCAAGTTGTCAGCCGGTAACGTGAAACCAGCGTAGGGTCTGATCGCTCGAGCATTGAGATGGGTGAGATGGGGACACAGGGCGAGGATACCCCATATGGTACTCTGCAGTTCACCGCAAGTTAGGTCGAACTTGATGTATCGGAGGGATGAAGAGAGAACCCGCACAGGTCCCGCGGCGACGAGTCGCTCAGCCATGGATGTCAGAATGCAAAACTCGAATGTGGCCTCGATGAGTCGTGTCTGGCGTGCGAAGGAAATGAGTAGATTGGCGTCGATAGGCCAGTAGAGCATAGTCAGGCTGACGATGGAGGCCATAGACAAGATAGCATCTAGCTTCTGCAGAGCGGGTTTGACATGGTCATAGCCCTGTATGAAGGCGAAGGACAAAGCGTTGGGGCGAGGGAACGGGACTGGGCACCAGTTATGCTTGAACTCCAAATGTCGAAGCTCTCGACAGATGTCCGGCCGGGCAGCCAGGAAGTCCATCCGGTCAATGAGCGCGTCAAAATCAAGTTGGATCATTTTCCAGACAGACGACGGGTCCGGTCTCTCCGCTGCCGTTGTTCGGGCATGAGAGGGCCAGGCGAACGCTTGCCCAAGGTTCAAAGTTCGAGACTGGAAGGAGATCAGCCAGAGTTCCTTTGAGCATCGCAGCTCGCTGACCGAAAAGATGAATCCGAGCCCACATGCCCGAAAGAATCTCGACGTTGCGGAGAACCGACAACAATCCTCCGAAGAGCCTGAGGCGATGTGGGTAAAAATACGAAGTATGATCTCCGGCGGGAGATGATGCAGCATGAGCTCTTGAAATCGGGGATTTGGATGCGCTTCCACAACTTGAAGCGCGTATTCTAAACGACACAGTAAGCATTCATGTTAGAATGTCGAAGGGAATTTTTGCACCGGTGGGTGGTGCTATGTCCTCATATTGCTGGAGCGGCGACAGCTGCCATTTCGTTCGAAATTCAAGCCAGCGAGCAGCGTCAGACACAACCGGAATGGTAACCGTGACGTCGACAACGCGATGGTCCTGTGCGAGGTCTTGTCTAACGACGTCCACCATTGTGACGAAAGGTGCGAGCCGGAAAAAATCCAGTATGTAAGCATCCCAACGAGCTCTGAGCTTTGCGTAGCGCTAGCAAAGTATGGTGTTTAGACACAAGGAGGTGCATAGTTCGGACGAGCCACATACAGTGCGGAATCGCCCAGTCAAGTCGAGACTGCCCTAACACCAATGATAAGTATGCCTCGAAGAAGACTGAGCCACGGCACGCGCACCAAGTGAAAGCCCGTGATGTCGTAGAAGAATCGCTTTACGCGCGGTTCCCTCCAGTCCTCCATCGCCCCCAGACCATCCCGCAGGCTCAAGTCGCGCATCACCGCGCGCACACTCCAGCCATCGACGTCGTGGACATCGCCGGTAGCCCGTCCAGAGCTACCTAGGGACAGAGCCATGTGTTTCTTGGCCCAGAACTCCCAGCCATGGCGAAACCGAAGCTCGGGCACGGGCTTTTTGTACCTGAATTCGCACTGACGATTAGGTCCAAAGTAGTCGTCATCCGACTCGGAATCCGACCACATAGCAGAAAAAAGGTGATAAAGCGTGGGCGATGTCACAAGGTGCCGGTGAGCGCTCGCACCGTGACGAGCGCGTCGAACGGTAGTATGAACCTCGGAAAATGTGGAGCAGCGCTCGCACGGGATTCACCGACGCCTTCAATCGAGAATGCGAATGTATTGCAACATATCCTCAGCGCATAACTAGCAGTTGACTAGCAGCTGAACAGTGCGGAAGAATTATCGACTCTGGAGATAACCCACTCGTACAGTACACACTTGATACAGGTAGTAGTAGAGTAGTAGTAGTAGTAAGTTTACCGGTTCCATGAACCAAAACTACCAGGGTTGTAGGCTTTCATGGCCATGTACGCTGCGCCCTGTCCCTTCATCATGGCGTCGTGAAACATCACAAGTCCAGATGCGTCGCGCTCGATGTGACAGTAGTACGAGTCCGGGAGTGCGAAGTACTCGAGCGAGGGGCAATGAGCAGCGAATGGTCGCGCCAAAGCCTGATGGTAAACCGCCTCGCGGTCGTCCGAGTAGCAAGCCTCCCGCCACTCCTGCAGCTCCTCAGAGTCGGGCGCGTCAAAGACGTCCCGGAGCTCCGGCCGCAGCGCATGCATGCTGTAGCTGAAGTTCGCGCCGAAGTAGCGCAGCTTGCGGAACGCGGCCAGACGCGCGGCGTACTCGTAGATGGGAAGCGGCCACGAGCATTCCTTCAGCTCGCGCTGCCGCTCGTTGGCCCGCCGCGTGATCGTCAGGCCGTCGAGGTCCGGGAAGTGCTGGGCGATGAGGTCGAACGCCGTCGGCGGGCCGTCGAGCGCGAGGCCGTCCAGGATGAGGACGGCGAGCGGCGCAGCCCCGGCGTGCAGTGGCCCGAGGAGTTCCGCGACAACATCGTCCGTAATGCCGTATGTGAAGGCAAGCCGCAGATGCGAGATAGCGAGGGGGCCGGTAGCCACAGCCGTATGCAACAAGTTGGAGAGCAGTACGAGGTTCAGGCCCCACGAGCCGACGCCACTGAGGTCCAGGTATTTGAGAGAGCGCAAGACGCCCGCGAGTCGCGCGTGCGAAGCGATAGGTGGCAGATGGTACCCGACCTCGCGAAGGATAGCCTTCGCGGAGAAGTGGGTAACGCGCGGGCAGAGTGCGAGAATTTCCCATAGCAGGGTTTGCCCGTCACTATTGCCCATAACGAGATCAAGGCTCCTGAGCGAGGGGAGAGACATATTGTTGCTTCCTGCTGCGAGGAAGCGCTCCGCCGAGGGTGTAAGGCGACAGCAGGCGAATGCGGCATCGACGAGTCTGGACTGCTGCAGGACGCCCCGGAGGAAGCCAGCGTCAACCGGAAATCCAGAAACTGTGATCCTCACGAGAGAGGTAGACGGGAGCAGCCTGTCCAGTCGAGTAAGGACAGGACTGAACATGCCTTCGTCCAGGAGCCCGGCGAAGAAATCGTGTTCGGCACCGGGGAACATGGCGTTGCACCAGTTGTTGTAGAGCAGTAAGTGCGATGTTCTCTGACAGATGTCAGGCCGGGAGTTCAGGAAATCAAGCTGGTCGACGAGCAAGTCGCGGTCGTGCCTCATGGCTGCCGCGAATGCTGCTGATTCTTCCTCAGAGGGATCTTCTTCTTCCATGGGCCTGGGAAGCGTAAGGTAGGCGAACCTCTTGCCGAGGGAAAGGGTCCGTGACTGAGGATCGTCAATGGAAGCTTCGCGCCGACAGAGTCCGTAAACGACGTACAACGTATATCAGACGCAGGCCTGCATTGTGCAGATACTTCGACGTTGCCGCGAGGTGGCAAATGTCGGAGAAGGAGTTGAGGACGGCGTGCTCAAAGATGTTTTCGATTAGCTCGGGGGGCAGGTCCACCAGGGTCAGCTTTTGGAACTTCGGGGTCGGGTTGGCCTGGATCACTTTGCACGTTTCGGCTAGATGGCGTCCAGTTTACGACGGGACGCTGCAGCTGTTTGCCACAGCACGCACCTGTCAGCCCAAGTATGACCTCGTAATCCTGGAGAGGAGAGATCTTCCACTTGGTTTGGAATGCCGACCAAACGGGCTCGTCTGTGACGGTGGGCACGTTGACGATCTTGGTGATGATATTGTATCTCTTGGTCTCTTCATCGAAAGCGATGTCCCGTCGAGAGGCCGGAACGAGGCCAACATGGGGACTGAGCGCGACGAAATCGCGAGCGTATGCATGCCATCGAGCCTGCAGTCTCTCGTATCGCTGTGACGTTGTATCAGCGAGAGAGCGCCGTCAACTCTGGTACGACGTACAGCTTCGAAGCGGCCTGTCAAGTCGAGATCGCCCTGCCAGCCGCGGAGGGTAAGCGCCCGACGCGAGCATCAACGACTCCCAGTCTTGTGCTTACCGAGTGAAATCCGGACAACTCGTGGAAGAACCGCTCCACGCGAGGAATCATCCAGTCCGCCGACCAGTCCTGGTTGTCCTGCAATACTCGCTGATGTATTGTGGCGCGGTGGCCGACCGCTCGCAGCGCCTGTACCTCGTCGTCGTCGAGGATGCGGCGATGGTACAGTAAGCGCTTCTTTGCGTCATGCTCAAGATTCTGGTAGAGGCGAAGCTCGAGCTCGCCCCGCGGAGGGAACTTGTACGCATAGTCCGCCTCCGGGCCGTAGTACTCGTCGTCCGACTCCGAATCCGACCACATGCTGCTTGTGCGTGGCTAGTCGTGAGTTGCTGCGAGGTGCGGAGCAAAAGGACAATGTCCGCAGACGCGCACTGGAGAGATGTAGCTGAACGGGAGCAAGGACGGTCGCGCGGTGTTCGAATAGGTCTCACGTTACATAAACCAGGATATGAACCCGGTGCGCAACCCGCAAGTCCCGACGCGTAGTTTCAAGGTATATCCATTCCAACAGGTATGTATTCCACATCCATCCGATGCATGATCCAGCAGCAGGTCCCTAGATACGACCAAGCGGGCGAAATGTTCTTTGGTTCCAGCAACACGCGCGCAGAACCTCGCAGCTCCGAAGGAGTGGCAAAGCGCGAGTCTGTCGGCGGGCGTTGCAGCTATGTGCAGTGCTATGTGCACGCGTGCCTTTGCTCAGGCACGTCTTTCGAAAACGAGGGGAAGGTCCACTGGGCTGCGGAAGACAGTCAGTTGTGCGCAGCACGCAGGAGGGGCGGGAGGGACGTACTGCAGGGACACAGCGAATTGGGCGTTGATGAGCTCGTCGCGGGTCGCCTTCGGGTTCCGCGGCTTGATCTTGTAGTTGGACAACATCGTGACGAGGAACGCGACGGCTTCGGTCTCGAAGAACCTGCACTACGTTAGCCAGTACTCAGGCAGGCAGCGCTGGATACTCACTTGCGACCGAGGCATGCGCGCGGGCCCGCATTGAAGGGGATAAACGCGTTCCGAGGCCAGTCGTCGCGCAGGAAGCGGTCCGGGTTGAACTCGGTCGGGTTCTCCCAGTATTGCGCTGGAAATCATGGGTCAGGTTTCATCGCGCAGCCCTGGGCAGATCGAGACGTACGGTGGTAGTGCATGCCGACGATGGACATCTCGACAATGGTGTCTTGCGGTACATATATACTGGAGCCGTCCGACATGGAGAGCTGCTGGTCCTCCGCGCTCAACTTGACCAACGTCAGGATCTGCAATGCGACATGAGCATCTCCGCAAGAACGGGACTGATGGCTCAACGGACCGCAGGGTAGAGACGCAAGGTCTCGTTAACGACAGCGAGGCAGCGGTTGAAGCGAGGCATGTCATCGAATGTCTGAGCGAACGTTAGCTGGCTACACTCGTCCTGGAAGCGGGTTCATTACCGGCTCAGCCCTGAGTGCGTTCTTGACGTCCATGATGTGCTGGTACAGCTTCTCCTGCTCGTCCTGGTGGTGGGCGAGGACACCGAACACGAATCCCATGGTATGTGCTGCGGTCTAACGTCGGTCAGCATGACTATCGCACTGTTCAATGGGAAAAACCAGGCACCTCGTGACCAGCCAGGAGCAGAATGAACAGGTTGCCTGCGAGTGGTCAGAGTCTAGTATGACAACCGCCATTTTCTGCTCACCTTCGAGCTCATAATCGCTGATCGGGTCGTCGTCGACACCAGTCGCGGCGAGCAGCCCCGAGAAGATATCGTACATCTCGACCTTTTCAGGCGAGTTCCGGCGCTCCTTGACCATCTCGCGAACGTAGGCCTGAGGCGCGTGAGCTGAGGGAAGCAGAGGTAGGACTAGCCCGGGCGTACCGTGTACTCATGGCCCGCGCGCTCCATCTTGCGCCATTGAGCACGGAACGGCCAGAGCCACTTCGGGATGACAAAGCGCTGCAGCAGCGTCTCCGAGACGATGTGCAGCGCCGAGATGAACGACATCGTGTGGCCTGCAGCAGTGTGAAAAAACGGCCATGGTTGAGTTCGATGCACGGACCTTCGGGAATGTCCGTCTCGTCCCACGAGATCCTGCTGCCGAACCCGGCCTTCACGAGGACAAGCAGAGCCATCTACATCGACACGGTTAAGTCGACCGCGTTGTGTTTCATGGTGCAGAGTGATTTCTCACCCGGAGGGTTGTGTAGATGATGTGCCCGGCATCGACTTCCTTCTTCCCCTTCCAGTTGGGCGTCTCGAACAGGGACTTCGTGACTTCGACCGCCGTGTCCCACACTAGGCGCGCGTTGCGGTCGCCGAACGCTGGGCTCACGGGCTTCCGCATGCGCTACAGAGAAAGAACCACCTATCTCAGCACACGATCCGTCATAGACAAAGACGGATATCGAGCGTACCTTCCACTCCACGCCCTCGCTCACAACCTGAGAAGCCGTGATGTTTAGTGCTTATCGCGGCCCGATGTGATCTCACGTACGAGGTTAGGTCCAAACGCCAGGGAAGGCGCGTAGAACTCGGCAAGCGGTTTCAGCCACTTGTTCGCGCGCGAAGTTGTCATCTGGAAGATAGCCTTCTGGTCGCAAGTATGGTACGTGGCGCGGGCAGGGAGGAAGGATGTCTGTAACAGTGGCGTGAGACGGCTTGTCCGAGTCTGGGAAAGTTGCACGGACCATCGAGATCACGTCGCGCCCGGCGTCCTTGAACACTATGTGGCAGGCAGTCAGCCAACCCTGCGCGACGCGTCGTTGGCATGAGAACGCGTACAGTTGTACTTGTTCGTCCACGGCCAGCCGCGGCGCATGATGACCCCGCGGATCGTCTTGGGCATGGGGATGGGGTACAGCGACGAGACGATGAGCGTGAAGCCCGGGAAGTAGCCGATCTTCTTCTTCGCGCTCAGGACCTTGAGCGTGAGATAGACGGCGTATGCCACGGGCAGCGCGGCGAGCTTGACGAGGAGCGACATGGCGGACACCGCGACCCGGGGAGAAGAGGGGGATGGGAATTCGAAGCTGCACACGCGCCGGTATTTGAGCGCGCGGGATGTTCCTCAGTGATCAGACTCCCGGGTGCAGATCCGTCAGGCCCCAGGTCCGGGCTCTGCTTCTGCAATTCGACAGCCGACGCGACAGGCGCTGACACACAGTCGCGCCAGGCTGCCCGGCGGCCAGTGGAGCATCTTTCGTGGCCGATGTTCTCGAATTCGTGTCTAGCCCAATGAGTGCGCCGCCGCCGTCGCTTGTGTCGGGGGAGCGCCCGGCGGCGCGCAGCCGACAACGGAACGGCAAGCGAGTTCTCTGATGCACCGTGCTCCGGACTTCAATTCAAATCTTATCAGCAACTTCTGCACCGATCTCCCCTCCCCAGCGGTGCACGGACGGCTGGACGTCGAAAGCAGCGATGTGGGCGCGATCGCCACTTGAACCGACTCCAGGAAAGCTTGCGAGAAGGAGGAAGCGCCCACCGGGGTCGTTTTATTAGTATATTGCCGTCAATCAGTCAAGCTCGTAAGCCCACGCCCGGGGCTACTGATGTAGAAACTTCTGTTCTTGCCAATACAATCCAACTCAAAGTCTCCAATCTGTTCTGGCGACGACATCATGCTTCCTATGCATGTGCGCAAAGATCGCTGTGGTCTGCCTTTTGCGCCTTTCCTCCCCCAGTCGGTGCTGGTGCATCTTGGGTGCTCAATTTCTGCTCGTGTGACCCCTGGGATCCCCCGATCATGCTCAGGCACAAGCGAAATTGCACTCTGTTGGCATGGTGCCGGCCTGCTTCTTGCACCGGCGGTCCAGGTCGGCCGCGCTTGGCTTTCCCATCTCCGTGGAATTCGGATCGGGAGTCGCGCGCGGACAGACTGTCGGTGGCCAAAACGATCGTACAACCTGCCCTCCTGCGCAGCCTGTCGTTTCTCTGAGCCCATTCTCGACGCATGTTTACGCTCCATACTTCATCTTCATATGCAATGGTCCGAAAGGGTAAAAAACTGACTGTCAAGGGGCGGGGAGGAGGGCAATAGAGCGTCGGAGCTACGACCTGCGTCACTTGCTTGGTCAAGGCGGGTAGTTCGAGGTTAGATTGATCCGACCGCCCGTTCGGCCGTCCGACCGGACTCATAGCTATCCCGCATTTTAACACCTGGGCTACATGCGGCCGGGTACAAGGACGCCCAAAACGCGCGAAAACGAGGTCCTAGGGCCCCGGTGCGTTTTTTTATGCAACTTCTCGCGCGCCCGGAGCCATCCGGCATCCCCCGGACCTGCTCCTCCTCACCCCTGCGACTCAATATCTGCGGTTTTAGCTCATGTACCTCAAATTAATGGCCTGTGAGGGGTAATATATGCAACTGGATGGGTATTTCGCGAGTCTATTTGACGCTTGTGGCAGTCACTCGGCTGCGAACGGTCAGAAGATGGCCCTGTCCCGTCACAAGTCATTCTGACCTCAGCCACGCTTCATGTGTGGGTATCTTCACTGTGTTGGATGCAAGGGTTTCAAAGAGACACATTCTGTGCCTTATCCAGGGACCCTAGCGCCGAAACCAGTGGGAAAATGTTTGCAGGGTGAGGAGGAGCAGGTCCGGGGGATGCCGGATGGCTCCGGGCGCGCGAGAAGTTGCATAAAAAAACGCACCGGGGCCCTAGGACCTCGTTTTCGCGCGTTTTGGGCGTCCTTGTACCCGGCCGCATGTAGCCCAGGTGTTAAAATGCGGGATAGCTATGAGTCCGGTCGGACGGCCGAACGGGCGGTCGGATCAATCTAACCTCGAACTACCCGCCTTGACCACTTGCTTGTTCACGTACGTATGTAATCACTGCATTGTAATGTTTCGAAGAATCAAACGTGGCCCCGAGGCGCGCCGCCGCCCAATTTGTTCGAATGTGAGAAGAGCATCTTGTGCCTGCTGCGAGTCTGCGGCTTTGTTGGCACAGAGTTCCGAATCCTCATAACAAGACCTCACCCTCCCAGACGCCCCCACCTTCAGGAAGCTTGTGTGAGCCAGAAAATGGGACCAGGCGTGGTCCGGCTGGAGGGACTGGCCCATGATGCACCTATGATGCACCCGCGTATCGTTATTGACCCGGCCACGGTTTTTGTTACGATTACAAGGCAAATGCTGCTTCGAACGTTCCACATTGGAAGGGCAATCTACTCCAGACACCAGGCCATGGACTGAGAAGCTGAGAAAGTCAGTGTCGAGGAGCACACGCGCGATGGTCCGACCGCGCACCAGCGCGCACCTTGTCCCGCGGCAATACGGGGGACATGGACATAGTGACTGGAACAGAGGGCATCTGAAGATTCAAATTTGACTAGAACTGAATCTGGAAGAAGCGTTGTGGTGAGATTGAGATTCGATTGAGGAGGAGGTCAATTGAGAACGCTGTCAGTGGCGGTGCCAGGATGCTCCCTGGTCTGCTGCCGTCATGGCGGAAATCGCTCGCGCTGGCGTTCGCGCTGCGAGTCGCGCTCGTCGCGTACAGCGAGTACTATGACTCCCTACCGACCACCAAAGTCAAGTACACCGACATTGACTATCGCGTGTTCAGCGATGCCACGCGCTTCGTCTGGCGGCCCAGGCGCGACCTGCTCAACGGCGCGCGGCCTTCGAACGTGGCTAAGGGCCCATTGGGCCTCTGGTTTGGTCTTGGGGAGTAAGCGCTCTTCATTGCATACTGGCCCATCTGGCTCATTCGACTATAGCCCGTACGAACGCGCAACCTACCGCTACACGCCGCTGCTTGCTCTGCTCCTGTTGCCAAATGAGTTCGTACACCCAGCATTTGGCAAGATGCTGTTTGTCTGCGCCGATGTCCTGGCTGCTGTCTTGCTTCGCCGAATAGCGCGTCTGACACACGTACGCGACGCCGAGGTTTATATCGCTCTGGGCTGGCTCTTCAACCCGCTCGTGTTCTCGATATCTACGCGCGGCTCGTCCGAGGCCATTCTCGGCGTTCTTGTTCTTGCGGTGCTATACTCTGCATTGGATAGTCGAGGCAAATGCAATGACGCGCGCACGGCGGCGTTGCTGGCGCTAGCCGTCCACTTCAAGATATACCCGTTCATTTACGGCGCAAGCTTTCTTTCGCTTCTCTCTGCGCCTCAATGGCTCAGCTTGCGCGCCGTACGGTTCGCTCTCATGTCTCTGGGCTCGCTCGTGCTCATTACTCTGCCGTTCTATCTTGTGTACGTATAATCCACACCTTCAATTCCCGGGTTGTGCGAACTGAAGGGTTTCCCCCTCACAGGTGGGGTCAGCCATTCTTGGAGCATGCGTATTTCTATCACCTCGGGCGGCTCGACCACAGGCATAATTTCTCGCCGTACTTCTATCCGACGTACTTGTCGTATCCCTCGAAGGATGCGCCGCGTTCATCCGGGCTGTCGGTGTCCTCGCTCTTCTCCTTCGTCCTCCAGTTGGGACTCGCCGGGGTCTCCGGGTTGGTGACAGGTCGAAGGAAACATGACTTGCCCTTCGCATTCTTCGCGCAGACGGTCATTTTCGTGACCTTCAACAAGGTCTGCACGTCCCAGGTAAGCAACCGAGCTCGGCTCCCGTCGTGCCCGATCCTGACCTTGCGACCAGTACTTCATGTGGTACATCTGGTTCCTCCCCCTCGTGCTGCCACGACTTCGCATGCCGTTGTGGGAGAAGGTGGCCCTTCCCTCGGTTTGGGTGGCTGCGCAGGTAAGCAAGCTCCCAACCTTTGCTGAGTGTCGGATGGTAACCGAGTGGGCGTTTCAGGCATTGTGGTTAGCGATCGCTTATCAACTCGAGTTCGAGCGCAAGCAGGTCTTCCTCCCGCTTTGGTGCGCGAGCATCGTCTTCCTGGTTGCAAACTGCTGGGTGTTCGTGCGCATCATGCGCGCGTACGCGCGCCACTGTACCGAAGAGGCCGCCAATAAAACAAATTGAATCGCTGCGGATTCTCACTTGCTGCCAAGCTCCCGCGACGTGTCTCTCACTTGCCCCTGGCGCCCTCGACGTGCGACACTGTGGTTTCAGGCTATTTATTATGCTGGGTCGATTCTGTTACATGCAGGTGCCGTATACTCGATTACGTGCCTCGATCTCAGTACGAGAACTTCTCACCCACAAGCGTTTCGCTCAGCTCCCAAAGCTTGTCCGCGGCCCCGGGCGTCTTCGCGCCGTCGCCCGAGTCCGCCGCGACCTGGCAGTCCACCAAGTACGCGCCGTTGTTCTTGAGCCCGAATTCGCGGTCGAGCGCCGCGACGAGCGTGGTCGAAATGCCCTCCTCGGGCGTCTTGTGTGTGAAGCTCTTCGAGAATTCGCGGAGGTTCTGCGCGTCCTCGTCCGAGAGGGGCGACATGAGCGACGTGCCCCAGATCACGCCGGGGTGCACGGAGAGGGAGACGAGCCCGCGCTGGCCGAGCTTGGTGGCGAGGGCCTGCGTGAAGTGTACGTTTGCCTGACAGTGGGAGGTCACGGATCAGTGAGACGGTTTTGGGCTGCGTGGAGGAATTGGCTCACGAGCTTGGATTGCGCGTAGCCCTTGCTCCAGGCATACTCGGTCTTCTCGAAGTTGTAGTCGCTGTAATCTGTGTATCTGGTCAACCGCGAAGAGGGAAGGAGGAACGCGGCGGTCGTGGCGAACCTCCAGTTCCCATAGCCTGCGCGCCGCTGGTGAGGTTGACAACTGTCGGCTCCTTGCTCTTGAGGATGACGGGCATGAGAATGTTAGTCAGCAAGAAGTGACCGAGGTGGTTGGTCGCAAAGTGCTCCTCGATGCCATCCTTCGTCTTCCTGTAGGGCACGCCCCCGACGCCGGCGTTGTTGATGAGGACGTCGATGTGATCGACGTCGGCCGCGATCTTCTTGGCGCCCTCGCGCGTCGAGGCGATATTTCCGAGGTCGACGGCGTAGACGCGGACGTCGATGTTTGCGTCAATGCTGCGAATCTTCTCGACCACAGCTCCGTACTTCTCGGGGCTCCGTCCGACGAGCAGGATCGACGCGGGATGTCCGCCAGCCAGAGCGTAGGCTGTGGCAGCACCAAGACCAACAGGTGTAGGGCCAGTTATAAGGACTATGAGTCTGTCAGAACGAGCAATAATAGGCGTTCAGAGTGGCGTACAGACGCCTCCTTTGACGCGGTCTGCGAATGCAGCAACGACCGCGTCGCCTGTAGTAGTAGCACCGAATGAGTGAGACATGAGTTGTGGAGGTGGATACTGTATACACCCTGGGAATCGCCCTATTTATACTGCTCGCCCCGGAGAACGATCGAAGCGTAGAACGCAGTATGCTGATTCAGCAGTGCTCCCTGAGTCCGATGACACATCCGGATTACGCTGCAAAATTGTCCAATCATGACTCATCTCCCGTTCTCCCGTGAGCTCAGAGCTCAGGACGTCGTTTATGGCTGAGCGTACTCTTGGGATTGCTGCAGAGATGACAGAATCAGATTAATAGAACTGAAATGCGCACGTCAGCCATTGGTTCAATGCTGATAGCCAGGCCCGTCTTAGTGCGTGCACATGGAAGCGTTTGGTTGCTTGCCCAGTAATCGCGTGCCATACTAAACGATCAGACATTTGTCCCAGGTTGTTCCCGGCCAAGCATGGGGAATATACGACTGCATTACGGAATCGCTGTGCCGCTCGGCTTATATAAGCTTTGGCATACTTTCCAACGCACCGTCAGTGGTGCCAGGTTGTTCTCTTGCACAAAGTTACGCATGCTGAGATAGACCGTCTTGAGCAAAAGAGGGTTGACTGCACCTATGTTCCACATAGTAACAGTTTTTGGTGCAAAGCCTTCGGCGGCAGCGGCGTAGACATGGATTTCATAGCTCGTTGGCGGTGTCTGCACTCATACGTCCCTTCCCAATCCAGTTATACATATCCTGAGTGTGTTACACTCTGAGGCGCTAAATCCATCGAGTCCGGGCCAATCGCGTTAATGCTGCCACGGCTGGAGTTGGCGTACGTACCTAGGGTCGTTCGACGTAGGGGTCGCCTGCAGAACGCTGGGACCTGCACGGCTGATAACAGGGTGAGACAAGCTACAGACTTAGACGCACTGATAGAGTACATAAGCCAACAAGCAAGAGAAGCATCGTAGGTGGCGCGAGCCGCATATCAGCGCCAGTGAAGAGGACAGTGTGGGCCGGTTCCAGGTCCGATATCTAATCCAGGCACCGCATTATGTACTGCAGCTTGCAACGTGCGCCGCGGCTCGTTTTCATAGGCTGCAGGGCACGGAAGAAATCCAGGGAGGAGTGGCACAAACTCCGACGCGCGTCGTGTTCACCGCGACGCGGTCAACATCATGAGGGTCGCGTCGTCGATCGAGAACGCGAGAATGTAGCCAATCTCGGGACTCGGGCCAGGCGCAGCAAGCGATGGCGCATTGCGCGTAGGAAGTTGAGGCTGCAGTAAGGGCGTCGATAAGCGCTCCCGATAATCCTTCTCCAAAGACTTACTTCTGTTAGCCCGCTTCGTTACCTCGCTTCTTACTTACGCTGATAGGATTCTACGGGACGTCGGCGTGTTTGCCGTGCCTCGTGCTCTGGTTTTGTTGCGTCTTTGTACCTCCCGGCCGCCCAGAGGCTCACACTCGCCGCATTCGACCTCTGCCCTGCGCCCTTCTAGCGCACGCCGGCCATGCCAGACGCCCCAGACCCAAATCCTGCCGCAAACGGTCCGGGCGATAATTCCGATGGCACCGTGCAGGACGCTGTCGACGATGAGCACTTCTAGTGCGTGCTTTCAGCCTCACTTGTCATCCGATGCTCATATTTTCTCAGTCACCTGCCCTACATTCAGTGGGCAGACGACATCCCAGGGCAGAACGCGTATCCCTCTGAACCCTCTCTCGACGACGAGTGAGCTCTGCCATACTCTTCCGATCTTCTCCAGTCTGACTATTCCCGCAGTAGCAGTAGCGAGACCGAGGAGGTCTCGCTTCCTGAGGGCTGGCGGGCATGTCCTCCTTTGTTCTTCCTTGCAGATCTCTTAACTGACCCCGTTTCAGGTTCACATACATCCGAATGGGTCGCTTTACTACGAGAACGAGGCGCGGCGCCTTACGTCAAACTATGATTTGCGTTCCAACCCTCGCGCGCTTGCGACGATCATCGAGCGCCTCGGAATCTCCTCGAAACTGGACATGCGTGAGGATCACTGGGAAATCTACCTTGGATCCCGCGGGTTCATCTGGGTCGATCATATCAACCAATCCGCGAGCACTCCAGGACAAGATCCCGAGGACTTCAGTCGCGAGATAGAGAATGGCGGCATCGTGTCCCGTGAGTCTGGACCGTCTTGCCCTTTCCTCCTCCTGTCTCTCACCACCCTTTCCCATTGCCAGAGCTGAAGCGACAGAACCGTTACTGGACTTACGTTCAATCTCATCCGAACCACGTGCCTCAAGCCCCCCTGAAGACGGCATGGCAGGAGGCGCACGACGCACTCGTGTGGTGCCATGCTGAGCGCGTTCTGTTCCAGCAGACGAACGCAACGTTCTCCAGAGAGGACAGCAAGGAACTCCTGGAGATCCTGACGCGCCTTAAGGACGTCGACTTGGGCTCTTCGGAGCGAAGCTCAGCGTACCGCAAGACGCCCGGCTCCTCCGCGTTGCGCACGTGGTTCATGGCTGCCGTTCTGCGCCAGATCGGTGGGTGATTGGTGGCTAAGCGCGCTCCCGCCAGGCTTCTCACGCCACATTCTGGCACGCAGCCCACGATCGCCTGTGCACGCACCATGGCCAGCCCGATGCCCCGCAACATAGACAAAGAGAGGCTGACGACATGCACGCTGAGCGAGGGGAGTTCGGCTTTCGCGTTGCCCTTCTCTATTATGTCGTCGGAACGGCCATGTTTCTCGGTATCCCGCACTCATACCATCGGAGAATCCTGAGCGTCGACAAGACGGACACAGGCTACGGCGTTAACAGCATGCGATGGAAGGCATTTCTGGGGTCCATGCTGAAGGAATGGACTGACTCTAACCTGCTGGTGCGTGTGTGCGCCATTCCTACCGCGGAGAGAACTGGTATAACTTGTCTTCACCTGCAGGCTACAGTGCTGATATCGTGCGTATAACTCGGGAGATATAATTGACGCACCACCTTAACACGTTCCACCTAGTGCGACCGTGGGGTTTCTTGCCATCCCAGGCATCGAAGACAACTCTCGCCTGATGGGCCTGTTCGCCGTGCTTCTCGCAATCGGGAGCGTTCTTATCGGTATGCTCTTCATCTGGCACCACCAACCACGTGCGAATAGCACTGCCGAGGTTGCTGTAAGCCTCCTGACCTCGTGGCGCACCACCGATCGCGTTCTCACCAATATGGCAGGTGAATTATTTCCGGCGGGCGAAACGGCTCACTCGTTCACCCGTCCCACTCGCGTTCATACTTTCTATTCCTATTGTCCTCCTATTATGGAGCTTCCTCTGCTTCGTCTCGGCGATCCTCATCTTCGCATTCCGAGGGTGGCAACAGACCGCCGACGGAATGTTCACCGCGTTCAGCAAGGCGACCAGCCCCGGAACGGTTGCGATGCTGTCGCTGGTCCTCGGTACCGCGTTTATTGCTTGGATATTTATGTGGCGCGTGTGGACACCACTGACGCGCCGGAGCCGGTCGCGCATGCTCGGGGCTCGCGCTCTGCATCCGCTGGGCAGGCTGCTGAAGCGGTTCTTGCGGAGCTGCACCACCGATGGAGACCTCGAGCAAGCACTTCCTCCCCCCGTAGGCTTCCATACCTCGTCGCCTCTCCAGGGACTGCACTACAACCCTGGTCCCGCGAGCGGTATGGGCTCTCCTCAGCGGCCGAGTTCGCGTTGTGAGTTCCTAAATTAATCATCTCTCCCAGAATGCTAAACCTCGCTCAGTGGGGCAGCGAAATGACTCCAATGACTCTTCTTCGCCTGGAGAAAACACGTGGGTACCCCTCGCTCAGCAGCCTCTGTCTGTCCAGTCTCTTGCGCTTCCCGACGAGGCGGCGCTGTGGGAGGCCCTGCCCTATGCAATGGACTCTCCTGAGATAGCCCCGGTATCAACTGTGACTGCTGGTCGAAGGCAGCCGGAACTCGATGCGCCGCATGGTCATCGCAGAGGGAGGAGGGGGCTCCAACGCAGCTCTTCGCAATCGTCGCTGTCATCCATTGGACGTTCGTCAACCACACGGCTCCCGGGGGCTCCGTTTACTACGCGAGGACGCCCACGGCCAGGCAGAAACCGGTCCTCCATGGGTTTACATGACATTCTCCCGGGCCTGGAAGAGATGTCGTCTGGCTCTGTGGACGGGCTTCCGCTACCTCGCCGCATGTCTACCAACGATTCCGCTGTCTCCAATCTCGTTCCCATAAAGCCGCGCTCGCGTTCGGTTGCCAGCCCTCGAGACTCTGACACCAGTGTGCTGCGTTCTGCGCTGGGCTCGATCAACGCCCTCGCCGCGGCTCCCATTCTGTCCGACAGCCCACGCCGCACGCCGTCTTCTCGACGCAAAGCCGGCTCGCGCTCCCTACCCTCATCGCCCTGGTCGCGCTCGCTGCCTTTGCATGACGACGACGATGACGACGAAGGCATTATCCCGCCCCACACTGGTCGACTGAGCGTACCGTCTGTCTCTCGCCCCGTCACGCCGCGTCCCCTGCGCCCGCCGAGCCTCAAGCTCAAGTACTACGCCAGCTCGCTGCACGGCAGCCGCTCGAACCCGTCGCTGTCGCGCGCGCCCTCGCACCAGGACCTGCACAAGCTTCCCGGGCCCGAGTTCATTCGCGTGCGCAGTCGCGCCAGCTCAGTCAAGACGCAGCGCGCGGAGCCGGAGACCGAGAGCGACAGCGCGCGCGACGAAGACGACGCGAGCACCATCTCGCACCTCAAGCTTGACGATGACGACACAGAGGACATGAATAGCTTGCTCATCGGCCCCTCGGTGCCCATGGACGCGGACCTCAGGGACCTAGACACTGTATCCCAAGATGGTTCAGAGGAGGCTAGAGCGCTAGATAGCGCTTCAATGGTTTGAGTTGCAAAAGGCAAATGTATTTCAGTATGTAATTTTTCCTTTCCGAAATAGAGCACAGGTGTATGCACGCAGCAATGCCAGTCCATTGTCGCTCAGAGACGGTTGTTCCTGCACCTCTTGCACAGGCGCGTATGGCAGTCGGTGCACTCCTTCGGTAGTGGTTAGATCGATACACACTGCAAGAAACGCAGACATACCAAAATGTATTGATCGGCGTACCAGTGGCAGTTCTCGCACTGGTAGTGCGAACCCCGCCTGAACTTGGTATGGGCGTGCCTGCAGTCGTGGTCGTACCGGAGCCGCTCGACGGCCTGCTGGACGAGCGCATGCTGCGCAGGCGCGTTCTGCCGCTCCAGCGCGCGCCCGTGCTCGTTCTCGACCTGGCGGCGCGCGACGGCGACGAGCCGGTGCTCCTCCCACTGCGGGCACGCGCACGTCTTCCACGGCGCGGCGCACGCGTAGCAGAACTCCGTGCGGCAGCGGCACGTCATGTGGAAGCAGCCCGTCTCGAGCTCGACGACGCGCCGGCAGCCGGGGCAGCGCTGCCAGCCCTCCTGCCGCGCGAGCGCCAGCAGCGCGTCCGCGTCGGGCTCGGTGCACGGCGCGCCGGGCGCGTGCGCCGCGGTGCACGCCGCGCACGTCGTCGTGTGGCAGGCCGGGCACATGCGCGGCGCCGGCGCGTCGGCCTGCGCGCCGAGGAAGCGCGCGCACGCGGCGTTCGCGCAATACACCCGCCGCAGGGTGCGCAGCTCCGCTGTCTTGGCTTCGAAACGCTGCAGCAGCGCGGCCGGGACCAGGGCCCGCACGCTGTCGACGGGGATCTCCTGCCGGCAGCACCGCGGCGGGAAGAGCGACTCGTCCGTCATCGACGCCTCGAAGAGGTCGGCGATGCAGCCCGCGTCGTAGACGTGGTCGCAGGGCGCGCGCAGGCTCCTGCCGCCGCGAATACGGCTGCCGCATGCCGTGCACTCCACGCGCGACGAGCTGCGGGGTTGCTGAGTTCTCGGCCGTTGGTAACAGCGGCCACACGAACCTTCCTAGATGATCCTCATCGACCTCATCGATATGAATGCTGTAGAAATCTCAGCGAAAGCGTAGGAGCGCCATGACCGGCCATACGGTGCGTGGATAATCTCAGAAATTGAGTGATGCTGGGATATGGTCGAGCGGCGACCTGAGTCTCTCGGCGTCTGCCCCCCCGAGGCAGCACCGTTGAGGGGCCGGCCAAAACGCGACTGCCGTCCTGGAGCCTGAGAGGCGGCGGTGCGAGGTGTTGATGTCCCAGAGCGTGCGGGGGATCTGACGGGCGATCTGACGGGACTCGCAACAGGGTCGGGGAGCGGAACGCCACGGGCGGCGGCCAGAGCTAACTCTCTGTCCCGCCGCGCCATGCGTTCCTCTTGCTCGATCTGCGCCAGTAGATCACCGTCGTCGTGCAGAGCGGCGTACAGGCTGTGTGCAAGCTCCCGATCCGCCAGCTCCTGGACGCAGAGCGCGAAGGCGAGTTCTTCGTCACTGGGACCGCTATCGATGCGAGCTTTGCCCTTGCGCCTTCCAGCCACATCTTCCGCGTCGTGCAAGGCCAGGGCCACGAGCTGGCGGTCGAGTGCCTGCATGTCGAAGTCGAGCGCATCGCCGTCTTGCAGCCAGAAGTCCTCTGACGAGATCATGGCGAAGGGCAACGGTTGCGTTCGAGCCGGCTGAAAAGGCTTTAAGTGAGGCACTACGCTAGTAGTCTGGGAGCAGTTTGAGAGGACCGAAGTGAGGTGAGAATGCAGCCTCTGGCTTCTATAAGAATGCCACCTTTGTTCTGTGCAGTGGTCGTCCGCTTCACAGGTCGCACGTGGATCGGCGCCACATTCATGTCAAGCCATGTCGACAGCCAGACAAGGAACGCGTCAAAAGAGCACAATATGCGGCACCACGCACTCTTCCCGCTTGCAAGTTGGTCTGTTGGTCTCAGAGGCAAAAAGCAGGTTTCAAATTCCTGCGACGTCGAATTCCCGGGAGGTTCTGCGAGTCTTCGTCATCGAATAGCAGCGTCCCGCCGCACGTTCTCAGCGGATTCTCGAGCAAAGCAAAGCGGCATGCGTGTCTATTGCATATGTTCCTAATCCATATGCGAGTAGACGTCCCAGAGCTCCTGGCGGCGTTCACTTTTGGTACGACCAGACGTTCCGCAGCACTGCATGAAGAAACCAGTCAGCGCTCGTAAATAATAAGACCAATAAAATTAAGCACGTACAGCCAGCCTTGGTGGCAAGGCGGTTGAGCGAGTCGTCGCTCTCGCCCATCGCGCGGACCTGTCCGCAGAGCGCGAACGAGGTGGAGGTGGGCAGCGCCCGGCCGTCGGCGTCGACGTCGACGATGCTGATCTGCACCGATGCGTGGTCTTTTGAGGTGATGAGGCGGTCTGCGGCGCGCGGCGCATCAGCCTCGCGAGCCACATGCGATTTAAACGAGCGGCGTACTGGTCGCCGCACACTTGCGGGGGACGTAAAGGTCGACGAGAACACCCTGCACAAAGATCAGTGTCCTGCTCGACGTCGGCGGCGGCGGGCGCGCTCACTTGGTCGTTTTCCATGGCGCTGAAATGGAGGTGGGGAACGGGAAGATGGGACGGTCGGATCGGCTGGGTGGCTGAGAATAAACTCTGCTTCCGGTAAGGCGCGATGTACAGTTGGTCATTGGTCCTGACTGACAGATTTTCTCAAACGAATGAATCATAAAATGGCAGAAAGAAATGCATGCAATAAGTGTGCAATTGTGGTAGATTATCCGAGATAAGTATCTGAGCCAATCGTCTAATAAGACGATACATACTCGTCCAACCTCACTCTAGGACGTGGAAACGAAGGAAAGTGGTGAATAAATAAGGAAAATTTAACACCTCACAGTAAGCCAGGTGATACATGCATCTGTGAGATGGGATGCAAGGATGCTCTTCGCGCGGCTCATCGCGCAGTGGGCTGATTTTATTCAATGCGCGTCGCCCCGGCGTTGCCGTTCGACGTCGAGGATATGTTGAATTTCTGCTGCCGTTACGGAGCCGTAGAGGTGGTTGCCTCTACGGATATCGACTTCGAGCAGAGCACACGCCGCCGGGGCCGCCGAATTGATGGGGTATCGCTCCCGCAAGACCCGGAGCAGCTCGTCGTCGTCGCACTCCCCGCGCAGCTCCTCGAGTACGATGCGCTCGAGCTTCGGCCAGATCGGCTGCTGCGCGTGCAGCCTGCGTACCGAGACTAGGAATGGGGTGTCCACGACGGTCCAGCCGAACACCAGCTCCCGCAGCTCCACCAGGACCGCAAGGTCGCGGGCGGACTCCAGCATTCCGTTGTGCAGGCGGAGCGCCCGGATGGTCTGTGCACCCCGTCGGATGAGCGGGCTCGCCTCCTCCAGGACGGTCGAAGGCAGTTCCAGCGCAGACAGCTTCGGCGCGTCGAGTGCCTCGAGGACCGACGCGAAGGTCCGGTAATGCGTATCCGGTTCGAGGTCGGCGTCCAGACACACCTTGAGCGTGCGCAGCTCGGGGATGCGAATCGTCTGCCCGCTTGTCCAGCCGCCGCGGGCGCAGGAGTCGTACGTCAGCTCCAGGCTGGTGAGCGCGGGGAACGACCGGATTGTGCCTTCGAGGCGGGACATCGAGAACGGGCATTCCGTCAGGACGAGCGCGGTGGCGGAGAGGGCGCCGTTGTTGTTCTGTCCCGGCTGCGGCTCGCGCTCGAACGCGACGGGGACGTTCTCGAAGCGCGCGCTGCGCAGCCGCGGCGCGTACGGCAGATACTCGGGCAGGTGGCCCGGCCAGTCGACCTCGGAGCTCGCGAAGCAGAACGCCACGGACTCCAGCAGCGGCGTCCGCGCGCGGAGGAGGCCCAGGGTCTCGACGTATGTCCTTTCCATGTTCGCTCCGCAGGCGATCGTCAGGCGCAGCCAGCGTGCGGAGTGGCGCATGATCTCCGAGAGGATAGGTTGGTAGTAATCATAGTTGAGCTCGTCATGCGAAATGAGGATATTGATCTCCAATCCGCGAGTGCCTGAGCGTTGGAGCATGGCGCGCACAGTTTCGACCCAGCGGTGGGCACCCGGGCCACGAGAGAAGGCGTCAACGCCAATATATGTCCAGAGAGATGCCAGGCCCAGGGCTGCGCTGCGCCAGCGCTTGCACACCGCAGCGCAGCGAAAGGGCTGCTTGGTCCGGCTCGGCGCGACAATGTCTAGTCCATAGTCATCGACACCCATATTGAGGCCATTAATGGCATGCTTGAATATCATGCCCAGTATCTCCTCCGGCACGGTAGGCGGGGTGCGGGGCGGAAGTGCAGCGCGCCGGCGTGCGATGCTCAGCTTGAGCAAGTCGCGCTGGGCTGACAAGTCGGCAATGTCGGCTCTGCACTGTGTAATCTCGCCTTCCAGTGCAGCTAGCCGGAGCAGGTCTTGGTCGCGCTTTTGAGCCAGGTCGTCCAGGTCTTCCTCCATGCGAGCAAGGGCACGCTCGTCAGCAGACAGACGCGCCCGTGACGCCGTATCGTTCTGCGCCATGGGTTCCAAACCAATATCAAAGAGGGGAGGCCGCGTCTCGAGGCTGGTCCAAGGTGCAGAAACTGCGAAGCTTGCCGGCAACTTGAGGGAGCGGATGAAAATTGCGCTTGAACGGCGCTTGAAAACGCGTTAAAGTGCCGGTCTTGTCCACGTGGCACGCCGGTCATACGAGATGTTCTATATGTACCAAGGGTGGCCGATGGCCCGAATGGCAAAAATTGAGGCGTTACAATTGATTGACATGATTAATACAACAAGTGACGGGAAGTAGTACACCGAGCAACATTATAAAATACAGAGTGTGTGGTGACGAGAGAGTTCATGTCGGGTTCATGCCTGAAGCAACAGACTCGGTCGCAGATCGTCGTCAAATGACCACCGGTAGCAATCCTGCCTGATGTTCAGGATACTTTGAAGAATGAACGTGAGACACATACCTCGCAGTCCTCCTCCTCCCATGGAAGGGGCACCTCCCGCTCGACGCCGTCTTTGTCCAACCAGGGTCCACCAGCCCCCAGCACGTCGTAAGCAACCACCCGCATCGGATGCTTCCTCAGGTCCTGCCCCCAGCCGAAGCGCTGCATCGTGTCGAATGTTATCGTCTTCCCAAGATGGCACCTTGTCTCCAGGTGGAACCCAAAGCGTGCGCAAAGCGCACATGTTCCATAAGGAACCGGGTCCGCGGTGTGCACGACGTGGGTGACTGGCGCCTGCCCTGGCTGTACAGGGAGATGAAGCCGGGTCGCCGCAAGGCGTTCACCTGGCGCGGAAAACGCGACGGTCGGCACGCCGAAGGTGGCCCCCAGCAGCGACGCAAGGGCGCCGCCCAGCGAGTGGCCGACGAGCCAGATGGTCGCGTTGGGGTACAGATAGGTCACGTTGCTGAACATATTGATGCCGAAGTTGTAGAACAGGCTCTCCTCGGAGAGCGCGTCCTCGATGCAGCGCGTGCTGCACCGGTGCCCCTTGGAGAAGCACGAGCAGACGAGGCGCGAGCGTGCGCAGCAGCAGGAGAACAGCGTGTTGTCGTTGCGCTTGTCCTCGCCGGACGTGGGCCCAGTAAATGGCAGGGTCGTGCCCTTAATCGCAATGACGACCGTCTTGTTGTCGCTCGTGTCGACGAAGATGTGCCCGCGCATCATCGTGTCGTGCTCCGGGCCCCCGATGGGCTGCGTTGCATTCCAGTTATCGGGGAGGTCATACCAGCCCTTGGTTCCGGGGAAGTTGTAGGCGTTGCCCGCGATATTCGCAAGGAGCTGAAGCGTCTCTATGTCCGACACGTCGGGAGCGAGCACTTCGGTATCCTCCCAGTCGGACGGAGAGAGATCCCGCAGAGCACGCCGAACGGGGCCACTTGGGTAAAGCACGTTTCTGAGCCGCGAGACGTGCGTTGGAGTCGCGGAGAGGGACGCTGCGGATGCGGTGGCTGACGCAACCAGGCCATGATCATGAGCACCATTCGTGCCACCCAGATGCACGAACATGGGCGCCATACGAATCGGCATTCTTTGCGCCCATGTCGATCGGAGTGACAGTATAATGAGTAGTACAAGTGGCCAGTGTCGCATAGGCACAAGCCAGAGGTGGTCGGGTTCGGATCATTGCCGATCCTGCCGGTTGAACTTCAAGTTATTTCGACTCACCGACCGACCACCTTTGGACCACCTTTGGACCACCATGAGCAGGCCAGTATATCATCCGAGTAGTCCCTTTTCCGCTTGCTCTGGCGCAGAACGGGACTTGACCGACAACTCATCCTCGCTCAGTTGTTCTGCTTGGCGACGACATGAAGCGATAATTCGTATTACTCATTGTGACGCTGGCCACCACAAGTGGCTCGCACAACCAGTAACCACCATTGCGACACTTCTCCAGTGGTCGTTCCCCGGAGTATATGAACTGCTCAGGATGTTCTTGGGAGGCAGCTCAATTCAACCACCATGACTCTTCCCCTTGCTGCTGCAACGCCCTCAGACCCGGGCTCTAGCCCGGGATCACGAACTCGACGCGCTCTCGTTGGCAACAGGAGCCTTACTAACCTGCCCCCCGCTACTCCCATGTGCTTCGATTTCCTGCCCATCGAGCTGGTGATCGAGATCTTTCTCATAGTGGCTGGTAACGGCGACGACACCGCGCGCAGACGAGCTCCATTCACCATCTCCGCTGTCTCCTCCAGGTGGAGGAACACTGCCTTGAGCTTTGGAATACTGTGGAGTTATCTATCCATTCCCGATCCCGGAGAAGTTTCGTCGCCGTCCTTGCTGGCAGATTATGTTGCGCTCATGCTGGAGCGGTCCCGCACCGCTCACCTCCATATCCGTCTCCCCTGGTCCGACTCGCAGGCCCCGAGCTCGTTCTTCGCACCCCTCCCCAACTCTACACACCATATCCTTACGCTCATCTCAGCCGAAGCTCAGCGCTGGGAACGATTTGACTTCTATCCGCCGCGCAGCGGGTTTTATTCCGCTGTGCTCGATGCCCTCTTCCTTGGGAAGGATATGCCGCACCTTTCCCGGATGTGGATAGGGGATTCGGTACTCAGGTCCCCAATGATTGCATATCCTGTGCCTGCTATCTGGACATCGTATCCTCGACTGCGCTCCGCCCGTTTGAACATCGAATTCGGGCAGTTCACGCGCGACGCCCAACTGAGTTCCTTGGTCAATCTGGAACTCTCGTCTCCGTTCATGGTCGAAGACCTCTGGCCCGTTCTCGGGATGACACCCTCCCTCGAACGACTCCAACTCTCCTGCCACGAATCCCTCACCCGCTACGCGAACCCCGGGACGCCCTCCGTCCGGGACCAATGCGCTCTTCCCAGACTCCACACCTTGATCTTCCTGACTCCCGTGGCTCCCGCGCTATTCAGCCTCCTGGCGTTCATCGTGACGACCCCTCAGCTGCAAAAACTAGAGCTACCAGCGAGCATGACCTTTTATGAGAGCGTGGTCGAGTCGATTCTCACGTTCCTGGAGGCGAATGGCTCCGCAATCACGCATCTCCGACTCGTCGAGAACGTACCCTATCGGTCCGACCACAGTGAACAGCATGCGCGCTTCGTCGCGGGTCGTGACGAGCACATATGGGACAAACTACTCAGCAGAACGCATGGTCCACGCAGTCTCTGGCTCTGCCCATCTTTGGCGCACATCCAGCTTCGCAACTTCCATCTCCTGCCCCGTGGCGCCACAGGCTTGCTGCGCCTCCAGCAGAGCCGCAACATCGCCCTGCTCGGCTCGAGCTCCGCGTCGCGCTCGACGCCTCTCCAACCAACTCGGCTCTCGATTGATTGGAGATCTTCCCCCAATCTCGAGTGCAAGACTTACGAGCTCTTCTGCGCCTTTCACGATGTCTCGATTGCCCAGGATGTTTGGGAGAAAATCACTACGGATTAAAAATCGTCGGAAATTCATCGCGAACGGTGGGCCTGCCCTTAGGTGGGACTGGCTGCTACACGCGTCCCTCGGCTCACAGATATTGCTTGCCCGTAGTTCGGTAAGACTCAGATTTGTTATTTGTACCTGTCTTCTTGTTGTCTCTTCTTCGCATATTGTATAGCATGTACTCTAGCCAATATAAAGATAAAGCCATGGCATTGAAATGTTAAACATGCGTGATAGGTCGTAAACATACATGACGTATGTAAATATGCGATGCAAGCAGCCCAGTAAGTAGTCCAATAAATGGTGGTCGTATGTCATGTCCGTGTGCGCGGGCTCTGCGAGCTCATGCGCAGGTCGCGGATGTTGAAGAATGCGCTCGCGACGAAGCAAAGGAAGATCAACGCAGCGCCTGCGAGTGATAGATTGTAGGCATCGCACCTGGGCTGGTGTCAGCGGAAAATTGACGAACAAGAGTATGGGCACCCACCAGCCCTGGTACTTGCCCGGCGGGCAATTGTCCCCGACGAAGCTGGCATAGATGAATGCACCAATCCATGCGAGGCTGGCGATGATGTCAAACGCGACGAGCCGTTTGGTATATGTGCGCGCGCGCAGCCACGCCTGCTCGAGCGCCATGCCGTGGAAGACGCTGCGCCGCGGCGGCGCCGGCCGGTCGTCGTCCGAGTCCATATCGCCCGACAGCTCTGAGTATCCGCCGCGCCGCCGCGAGCGCTGCGGCTGCTGCATGAACGTCGACGGGTCAACGATGAGGTTGACCTGCACATCCCCCTGCATCGGCATGCCCTTCTTGTGTTTCTTCTTCTTGGGTTTCTTCCCGCCCTGTAGAACTTCAGCGCAAGCCTGAAAAAGAGACAAAGCACGCACCTGGTGCACAGGAAGGACCATGACTCCGCCGGGCATGCCGGGCATGCTCAGCCCTCCCGCCTGGGCGTTGCTGGGGCCCTTGTTGCGCACACAGCAGCGGCGAAACACCAGAATGTACAGAAGGCCGAGGAACGTGATGACGCTGAGAACATCCAACAGAATGGCGGGGATCGACCCTGCCGGTGGCGCAGGCGGATTAGGCTTGATGAGGAGCGCGGCGTAAATGCCCGCAGCCCCCGCGCCAAAGGCAAGCATCGTCTGCACTATGCGCAGGGTGAGACGCTTCTTGGGCCCCGCAGTGATGAGGTCCCCGCGGGCATCGACGCTGCCAATGACGCGCTCCTCCTCCGGCTCGGGCTGGTCTTCCACGTCGCGCTGTCGTGACCTCCGAGGGGTGAATTCGCGCTCGAGCATGCGCATGCGCTCCTCCTTGATACCGTCCGGTAACGGAGTGCCGTCGTCCGCCTGAGCGCCCCACGGTAAGAAGTCTCTCCCCGCTGATCCTGTGACGACAGTGGGCGAGTTGTGTCGCGACGAGGCTGACGGTGGGTGCCCATCAAAGTCGGGAAAGACAATCGGAGGGCTCCCAGGATCGCGCAGCTTGCTTGCCTTGGGGTCAGAGTACCACGACCGGGCGAAGCGGGGAAAGTTGCGAACGTCGATGTCGTCCTCTTCTGCGGCTGGAGGTGGTTGCTCAAGTGATCGTCGAGAGCGATTCGCGCTAGGCCCTGACGCGAAGATCCCACTATGACCGGGTGCAAAGATGCCGCTGTGGACAGGAGGAGGCGCGCCGCGGCGGCCATAACCATATTGTGACGGGTCCGAGGCTGGCGGCGGGAACGACATGTGCCGTGGATTAGAATTGGCGTAATAATCGTGCGAGGACCGCGTAGTGACAGTTTCGCCAGAAACCAGGGACGGCGCAGGGCCCAGGGACTGGCCGCTGAAAGGCCGATGTGGCGGCGACGGCGAGTGGGGCGAGTACGACAACGGCGGTGACTGCGGCGGAGACATAAACGGGTTCTGTCTGCTCGCCGTCTGCGCTGAGAACGGGCGCGCTGGTGCTGCACTGAACGGCCTCGAGACGGGAGGGTAGCCAGCCTGGCGCTGGTACAAGTCCGGCGGCGTTGCATATGGGTCATGCTCAGGCCCCTGGCGTCGCAGGGTATAAGCATAGTCGGCCAGGTCCAGCGCCTCGACGCTGATCTCGGATGGCTCGCGCTCACGACGGCGAGCGCTGTGGCCATGACCCTGGTATGAGCGCGGGCCCTCATAGAAATCGGCTGACCGCCGCGGCGGTGGGTACTCTGGTGACCATGGCCGCTGCTGGAACGACGAGGGTCCGGGCCCGTCGTCGTAGTGCCCTGGCGCGTACATGCTGCGCTGTGTGCACGGACCGGCGGCGACAGCAGCGGCGACAGCGGCGGCGACAGCGGCGAGAGAGAGCTGAGAAGGGCGGTGACGAACAGACTCCGTGTACGGGCGCCGGTACACTCCCGGTGGCGGGCACTTGGCCCGCGCTACCAATTCGCCCCAATCATTTGCTCTTGAGCATCCCCAGACCGCACAATCATACTACACTTCTATTGAACATGGTTCTCTTGCTCATGGCCAGGTGATTTGACCCTGACATGCTCTTAGAATGTCGCATCACATGATCAATATTCACTGGCCAAGCTTTGGAGTGAATCACACATTTGCCAGTTATCAACTGGCAGATGTCCTGGGTCTCCATGCTGGATGTTCCTGTAGGCCATATGGAGTGGAAATTTCAGCCACAAAAAGCTTGAGTGGGTCTGAGTTTGTCCAAAGACAGTGAAATGTAGCCACTGTATAATTCTGCATTTATGAGCGAACCACAAGAGAACCAGCTAATACTCAGCATATCGGATGTGCCCTGGTAGGATTGTGTGAGGCCGGGGCAAGGTGCTTCATGCTGGTGATCGATGACCTTGACATAGTTGCAAACCTGGGACAAGAAGAAGTGTAGCGAACGGAGGGTACGCCTCGTGTGCCTTCGCCCTCAACTTGCGGAGCTCAGGCTGTGACTCCATGAGCCTCTGCGGGACGGACAACACAGACTGGAAGCAGATGCTCACCGTGATATGCGCGATACGCCTGGACTGCGGCGCGACCTGCTCGAAGAGCTCGTGCATCCTGTCGAGCACAGTTAGCAGGGGGGCAGGCAAGACGTGAGGAGAGAAGCACAAACCACGACGGACAAACTTTTGAGTCCTAGCGGGCGAGCGCGCAGAAGTATTGCTGGTGCGCCGAGGAAACGGGGATCGCGGGGGACTGGACGAAACACTGCCGCGAAAAGGTCACAGGTCGCGTTATACCCACCAGGATCCAGCGGACTCGCCGAGGCGCTATGCCTCGCCGAACAGCTTGTCGTGCTCCGCCGTGGGACAGACCGAGGTCACGAGGTGGCCATCACGAGTCCGCTCGAGGAAGTATAACGTCCTCGTGGCTGGCGTTGGCCGAACGCGCATTGAAGAAGGCATACGGCCGAATATCGAGCTCGCGAGCGTGCTTGGCCAGCGGGATGAGCGCCTGATTAAGCCCCTCCGTTGCGGTCTTCATCTCGATCAGGCAGTGGCGCCATCCGTACGCCTCAAGATCGTCGTCCGCAAATTCAAAGCCGCACAGAACGGCGCCACATCCCGACGCCCGTAGCCGGTCGCGTACTGGCCCCGCGGTATCGCTGTACGACCTGGACTCGCAGCTGAACGCGTTTGTGGCTTAGCACAAGCATTGGCGCGTAACAGGGCGCGCGTACCTCCCGACCTGCGTGTGTGGAATCCAGCGCTGAACACGGTATCTTGCAGTGGCAATAGGGTGCTATCTTGCGTAGTGGCGACCATACAGTGTAATGGGATCAAGACCGTTAATCGAAGAAGGACTTGGCGTACATGGCGCATTTACGCAGACCTAGAACTGCGTCGCGCGACGCTGGTCGTGGAGGGAGTTAGGAGGCAAGAGTTGCTCGGCAGTAGCCGGAGCGCGACAGTCATGTGATATTCATGCAGGCGAAGCCTCGTCAAGTTATTTCTGTCATCTCTATTGCGAGCGTAAAAACTAGACGAACTATGTATATCATAATCATCTACCGCGACCACAAGATTTCGTCGATCTTCAAGATGAGGCCGACCGTCTCCGTCGCGAGCTCGACCGCGCTCGTAGATACGAGTAGCGGCTGGACGACCTCCTCCTCAAGGATGTTGGAGATGAGGCCTTTGCGGACGTTGATGCCCGCATTGGCCTCGCCGAGCGCGTGCCGGTTGCGGAGCTCCGTGACGATGGCAATGGGGTTGAGGCCAGCGTTCTCCGCCAGCGTGCTCGGGATAACCTCGAGCGCGTCGGCGTACGCTTGGAAGCAGTACGCCTCCATGCCGCGCAGCGTATGCGCATACTGCGAGAGCATGCGCGATACGTGGATCTCGGGCGCGCCACCGCCGGCAATGAGGGCCCTGCAGCATTCGCGCGTCAGCAGTGTGGGTGTATGCGATAACTGCGACAGACGAACCGCTTCTTGACCAAGCAGCGGACGACGCAGAGCGCGTCGTGCAGACTACGCGCGCACTCGTCGAGCACGACCTGGCTGCCGCCCATGCACAGCACGCTGACCGTCTTTCCCGGATTCCGGACGCCGGTGATTTTAACGATGTTGACCTCAGACTTCGTCGTCTCCTCGACGAGGTCAGCATAGCCAAGCTTGTCCTCCGCGAACTGGTCGACATCGGCGATGGGCTTGCACCCCAGGCTCTTGGATAGGAACGCGATTTCGTCGCGCTCGATGTCCTTAACGACAAGGATACCGAGCTTCTTGAGCACAGTGAGCGAAATGTCATTGACCGCGTCGCGCAGGATAGACTTCTGGATTAGCAGGACGTTGCAACCCCACTTCTTGATTTTCTTGCAGCGCTCGATGATGTACGCCTTTTCCTCCTTGATGACGCGGTCCATCTGGCGGTAGTCGTTCACGATGACGGTGTTGTCCATGTCCGGCTTCGGCGCAGAGAGTTGGAATTGGATGAGCGCAATCTTTGCCTTCTCCATGCGGCGTGGGCCGCCCTGGGAGGTGACGACGGTCTGGTTGAGGACGACGCCGTCGACGAGCTCAGTGTCCTCGATCGTGCCGCCGACCTTGGACACCACGCGAATGTCGCGCAGGTCGACGTTCGAGCTCGTCGGCGTGAGCAGGCGCGTCACCGCGTTCACTGCGATAGGGGCGAGCAGGGACGAGAATTGGGAGACGATCTGCAATCCTGTCAGCAGATGTGAAGGGCCGGAAGGCAGGAGATCACTTTGGAGTTAAGTGATGTTTTAGCCGCTCTTAAAAGCGAGGTCTTGTCGCGCAAATCGATCGGGGTCGACATTTCTGTCAAGTACTCGACGGCTTTTGCAGACGCCTTCATAAAGGACTCGGCGATGATCGTCGGGTGCATGCCTATAAATTGGATGTCAGTACCATGGATCCCGACTCCAGCCACCACACCTTTCTCCAGCATCTTTTCCGCAGCGCCCAGAAGGCTCCCAGCAAGCACGACGACGCTCGTCGTGCCATCGCCAGCCTCAATGTCCTGTGCTGCCGACAGATCGACGAACTGCATGACATGAGTGATCGTGCAACACAAGCGGCCTGGCCGCGTACCATCTTAGCTGCCGGGTGGAACGCCTGGATGTTGCGCAGGATGGTCGCGCCGTCGTTGGTGACGATAACCTCGCCTTTGGAGGTGATTATCTGGACGTAATGTTACTTTCGATGCTCACGACGCGCCCGCGATGCTGCCTACCATTTTGTCCATGCCCTTGGGGCCCAAAGACGTCCTAACAACATCGCTTATTGCTGTGGACGCGTTAGATCGACCGTTCGTACGTTGGGACGCGCGCACCCTTTGCTGCGAGAATGTTCGCGAGTCTCGAGTCCTTGCTCTTGCTCTGATAGCACAAAATTAGCGTTCAATTCACATTTCAGTAGCCGCTGCGCTCACCTTGTCGTCAAATGAGGCATTGGCGCCGGATTTCTGAGCTGGCGCGGCGGACGACATGGCTAGCAAGCAGGAACGCGCAAGAATCCGATTGAACTCCGATACGCGCCTCTCCGACCTTGCCCACGACCTGACGGCGATGGCCTTCAGTTCCAGCCAGGCGAAACTCCGGGTGCATTCAGCTGAACAGCACAAGCCAAGAATCAAAATTTCCATGGGTTGCTGCCGTGCAAAGCGCATGCTCTCATCGATCGACATACCCAGGTGCTAATTACTTCGAATTGAAAGGTCAGAGCATAGGCCTAAGAGGACACAATCTTAGTGGATACACAATACACCCGGATGTGAACTCTGAGTCACACGGGTGCCTATACGCTACCACACATATGACAAAGTCCTTAACTGGTGATCTGATAAACCTTCAAGCTTCAAGCTTCATGGTTGGAGGTGCTCTACAAATGCAGTTCAAGGCAGCCAGACATCAATGCTTCTATTGTATGTAGTGCTCTGAGAGAACCCTCGGATGTGTTGTACCAGTAGGAGGGATACATGTTGTTGATTGAAAGTGTTCATATGGATGCAGTCCCACAGAGCTTGAGCCTGTTTTTTTGTTCACCGGATATTGAGGCTGGCAGTCACTGTACTGAGATACTCTAGGTAGCGCAAATATGATCAGCGAACACAGTTGGCAGAGGAAGCACGCGACTCCAAGCTCCGCACACGCCTCTTGTCTCCCAAATCCATGGCCTTCCGAGCCCGAAATGTTTCACGCCTATGCTCTGCACTAAGGGCACCAGCAATAGGCTCCTCTCCCAGCGCACTGCGGCGTCCGGGCGCGTTGATATCAACTCAGACGCGTTTTCGTATAGACTCGAGAACGTTCTCGTCGACCTCCAAAGTTCCTGCGGTCTATGTCCAATTCGGCGGGAAAGGCGGAAAGCCCCCACGACGCGCGGTATCTAGAGACTACTACATCGCGGCCGTAGTTCTGGGACTGGGCGGCATATATTATGTTGCACAGTGCGCCGCCGTCTCATTCGACGCCCTCGAGACCTCTGATACGGCCCTGCCAGTCTGGAAAGGGTACCCGAGACCGGTCGTTGGCGATTCATGAACATATCGGCCAACCTCGAACGGCGGCTTGGAGAGGAAATGCTCAAACGCATCATCCGTGACCACCGCGATAACATCCTCCCCGGTGCCCACCCATACTCCCGAGAAGTCACAGAGGTCGTCCGGCGGATTGTCCACTCGTCTGGGCTCGGTTACATACGAGGCGAACAACCGGTGCAGGGCAACACCATGGCCGAGGGACTCTGGCACGACGACGAGCGCCTTCGCGTCGACATCGGGACGGGCTCGGACCGCGACAGCGTGGAGGCGCAGCAGAAGGAGTGGACGGTGTTTGTAGTCGCCTCGAACGAGGTCAACGCCTTTACTACATTCGGTGCGCCTTTCGTCGCATCCGCATTCCAGTCCTCATCTGCATTCAGGCGGAAACATCGTCGTCTTCACGGGAATCCTCCCCGTGTGCAGGGACGCGGACGGTATCGCGGCTGTTCTCGGCCACGGTGCGTGCGTGTCGCTTTTGCCGGACGTTCGCTGACTGCCGTGCCTAGAAATCGCCCACTGTGGCAAGTGGCGCCCGCGCTTCCACGCTTCGCACTGACTCGATAATTCACAGTTGCGCGACACCCCAGCGAGGCCATCTCACTGGGCAGTGCGATCACCTTCCTGGCCTCCATCGTCGACTTCGCCGGCTTGCTCCCGCTCTCACTTTCGTCGCTGGCCATGAATTTCCTCCTCACGTGAGCCGATTCTCCGCCCCTGCGCACTACGTCTAAGCGAAATTAGGCTCCCAAACTCGCGAACGCAGGAATACGAGGGTGCGTCACCGACCTCTGTGCACCGCTGACACTCATCGTCGTGCAGCCGACCGCATCGGCCAGAAGCTCATGGCGCGCGCATGTTTCGACCCGCGCGCGGCGCCAGCGTGCGTACCGTTACGCGCAGTACCTCCTTACTCATAGACAACAGCTTCTTCGCGCGCCTGGCTGAGGCCGAGCGCCAGCACAGCGCCGGCTCCAGGATTGAGCTCCTTCGAACGCATCCGCTCACAGATAAGCGTATCCAAGTGCGTTTACTGGCATAGTGCACTGCCGCTGTTGCTTAATTGGCATGGCAGAGACTCGAGGCATTCCTTCCGGAAGCCTACCGCGCACAAGCGGAGAGCGGGCGCTGCGGCGATACGGCACAGCACTTTGACGACTTTTCGCGCGCGCTCGGGGCGCGCCCTTCCGGCGGGGCTCCGGGTCGGGGAGCCGGCGGGTGGGGCGAGTCCGAGTTTGTCAAAGAGGACGGCGGCTCCGGGTCTGGGAATGTGGCGTGGCGGTAATCCGGCGGTGTGTACAATCAGTATAGAATCCATCGTGTATAAAATCCTTCCCCCCGCTCAGCTTGTATCTTCCAATGAAGCGGTTTGGGCGATGTGTCGCATGGCCATCTTGTTCCTGCTACCGCAATTGGCCCCCACGACCGTGCGTTCGCGGTCTACCCTGACCGAGCAGCACGCAATCCCATCCCGGGAGAGGACGCGAAGCCCGCCGGAGCGCTCAAAGATAACACTTGCTCAGGTCAGCATTTGGTAAGCAGGGCGTTCATCGTCGCCTTCACGTTATAAAAAGCGGCCTCGCTTCCGGTCAAGGGCGCCTCGCCCAACTGCAAAACATCATGTCCCCACGCGTCCTTCTCACTGGTGCATCCGGATTCATCGCAGCGCACGTCTTAGACCAGCTCCTCAAGAAGGGGTGCGTGGCGTTGACGCCTATGCATCGTTGGCTGATAAGCATGTATGTCCGTGACCAGGCATTGGGTACGCGCAACGGTGCGCAACGAGGCGAAGAAGCAAGGCATCCTCTCTGCGAATGCGGCATACGCGTCGCAGCTGGATTTCGCTATCGTCCCCGACATCGCCAAGAAGGGCGCGTTCGACGAGGCTGTCAAAGCAGAGCCTGGATTGGATTATATCATCCACACTGCTAGCCCATTCCATTTCAATCCGCAGGATGTTCTCAAAGGCATGTTACTCATGGCTGGCGAGGTACCTTTCTCATATTACTGCTGCAGATATGCTCGAGCCCGCTGTGCAAGGCACTCTTGGCGTGCTGGAGGCGGCACACAAGTATGCCCCTGGCGTTAAGCGGATCGTCGTGACGAGCAGGTACGAAGATCCCGGATGGTGTAGGAGCGCCATCTGAGCGTCCGTTTCAGTTTTGCGTCGATCCTCGACTCGGCGTCCGCACCAGGTCCAGCAGGCAAGATCTACACGGAGGAAGGTGTGGAATGTTTCGCCGTAGCCGCAAGTGTCCCCTCGCTGATCGCTGCATAGACTGGAACCCGATCACTTGGGAGTTATCGCAATCGAATAACTGTACGCCTCTCTCAGATAGGCGCCCTAATTTAAGTTGTTCATGAGACGCAGACCTGGCGTACATTGGGAGCAAGAAGTTTGCCGAGAAGGCTGCATGGGACTTCGTGGAGAGGGAGAAGCCTGGCTTCGAGCTTGTCGTTCTCAATCCGTGCGTCACAAGAGGCGATGCAGCGTCGGCATCTGTTGACGTTTGCCACAGTCCCATGGTCTTCGGGCCAATCATCAACGCGCAGAGCCTCAGCTCGCTCAACACCTCCAATGCCGCCGTCTATGGCATACTCTCCGGGAAGTCGGGGGCTGAGGTTCCACCGACAGGAGTGCACTTGTGGGTCGACGTGCGCGACCTTGCTGCCGCCCACGTCAAGGCGCTCGACGCGCCCGGAGCAGGAAACCAACGCTTCCTCGTCAAAGCGGACGGCGAGTACAGCAATCAGGAGATCGCGGACATTCTGCGCAAGGTGTTCCCCGATCAGCCCGTGCCACTGGGAACGCCTGGCACTGGCCTCAGCCCGGATGTATACAAGGGCGATAACGCGAAGAGCAAGAAGCTTCTTGGGCTGCAGTACAGGCAACTAAACGAGACTATGTCCGGTAAGCCGGCTTGCTTTCTAGAAATTGTGATAGAGACTGAAATCGCCTGCTTAGATCTTGGAAAGTCGCTCCTTGCCCTAGCAAAATGAGCGGTAATTCAAACGAGGGCTTCCTTCCTTCTTGTGAACCTTGTTCTTACCTAGAGTCCGAGAATTAAATATGATGCGCACAGTCGGTATCATTTTGACAATACGGTGCGTTCCTTGCGTCGTGAACAGTGTTTATTATCGCCCCGAAAAGCCACTGATCGGGTTCGACTTGGGAGTCCGAAGTCGGACTTGACGCGTATTCCCGCTCCGCACCTTGCCCTTCCGTTGACGACTGAACACGTGTAAACTGCGTCTGCGCTTTGCCCTTCTGATATGTATCGATTTCTTGATCGTGTCTATTTCGAAGACGCCCGGCGGGTGTCGTAGTAGAGCACTGCCTGTGTGCGCGACGCCTTAGACTCGGGCGACTCTTGGTGTTCTGCGCTTGGCGGCTTCCCGGCTCCGGGCCTGCCGTTTTTATCCTATTTTCGTGCTCTGTGCCCTCGCTTGCCAGAGTTAGCCGATGCGAAGCTCATTTGTGCTCTGCGGTTCGTAATCTCGTCCAGACTGCGCGTGGTCTTCTGCCGGCACGTTCGATCCACTCCTTTGATAACGCAACTTCACCGCCGTCTGAAGAAGGGTGAAGGTCGACGTTCGGTACACGAAGCTGCCTTGGTGTGATAGTCAACAACGCATGTTCGTGACCCGAATGCTCCTCGACCAGCTTCAACTTTCTTGGCCTTCCGCGCTTGGATGGTGGCTTCGCACGCTACCTCTCGGCCGATCTCGCGAGATCTGATGTTCAGCTTCGACGTCCAACTCCGTTGGAGAATCCTGCGCGTCTGCGCCGCCTCATCCTGACGTCGCATGCGGAGAACCCCGCGACGGCGTGCCGGCACCACCGCGGATTATCCGATTCGCATAAGCAATGGGGACGAAGACGCCGTCCCCTGTGCTTGTCGCCACGTTCCCGGGCTTCTTTCCTTCGTGCCTCGCCCTTGGGGCGGGCCGGCCACGCGACGCTGGACTATCCCGTCACTTTGCAGCCCGCTTGAGTACATAATACGCGGGTTCTGCGGTCGGCGTGGTCTCGGCCGTTGGGGGCGTCCGTCCTTCGACGGAGAATTCTTACGCCTGCGCACTTCCCACTCGGGCGCGCCCATTCTGCCGCTATAGAGCTGGTTTGTTGCCTTTTTGTGCGCGTGGCACTTCGCGTCAAAATGGGAACCGCTCGTCCGGGGGTTCCCCTGACGTTAATCGCCAGTTCTCTTAGATTTCTAGCTACAGCTAAAGCTTCCTCGCAGGGCAACATTGCAATGTTCACGGGCTCGGCGACCAACCGGGCGGCGAGGATAGCCACGGACGGCCTCCTCGGCGGCACGCATAATTTCCCTCACGCTCGTGTCTCTTGCGCGGTTCCGTGGAACGGCCTGCTACGCGTCCGTCTGGTGACCGCAGCTGGACTCTGTACGTATAGATGTGCACGTTGCATGAGAGCCAAGGCGGGTTTGAAGGTAGCTCTTCTCAGTTCCGTCGCGCCAGCACGCATCTTGCTGCGGCGCCTTCTAATTGGTGATAGGCGAAGAGTGCAGTTTCGAGACTTGTCGCTCGATCATGAGCAGTCTTTCGTGCCAGGATTCTGGCTGTTTCGCGACTCGCGAAATCATAGTTGACGGATTGCCGTTGGCTCGCATCCCAGGAACCTCCGAGGTGGCTTGATCTGACAGTTTGTGATCCCCTGCGTATGCGTTGTGCTCGTGGGTTTGTTTACTGGAACATAGATCCGCTCGTACTCCAATCTGATAGTACTCACACAGCGCGCCCTCCCCGGTTTGTGCGGGACGTGTTCCGCAGGGAGCCGGGCGTGCAAGAGATGAGATTCAGATGACATCGGCAAGGACTTAGACTGCGTCTCGCCGTTCGCACACATGAAGCAACTGATGACGATTAAGGGGCCGCGTCAATAGTCACTTCCAGGGATCACCGATGGGCTGGGTGCCAGCGAGGGCTCTACGGTGCCCCATTCCAGGTTTCCCGTCGATGCGATGACGAGGTATGGCAACAGGTCTTCCCTCACCAGGCAGAAGGGAGAAGACGTGTATCCCGCGACAGTGGACTGGTCTAGAGCAGGCCTCACCAAGTTTGCAGCCTCGGAGATGTCGCGGCGTGTCCCTGGTCCCACAAAGAAGACTGTGGGGTATGAGCATTGCCACCGCGTCTACGCTTCCGAGATACACCCATATGCGCAACAATAAGCCTCTTCTGGGACGACAGTGCATCTTGTCACGCCGTGGCTAACGAATATCGCCCCACACTTGCAACCGACAGATACATCTGGCGGTGGCAAACTGGCGCGGTACGGTCGCATCCCGTCAGGATGCGTCAGACTCCGTCAGCTCGCAGCCCATCTTCTCTACTCCACTGCAGCGCGTGTGCGGCTACAATTGAAGGACCTCTCCCACGAACACGTGAGCTGTGTTGCCAATGTCTCTAAACGGCTTGGGAGTATTACGTCAATTGCCACGCATTCACTTCAACTCAGGTTCAGAGTTGAACAATGTATTAGTATCGCAGTAGGAGGGCCTATGCTCACCGTCGTGCAAGTCCCGAAGTTACCCGTTGGCGTAGAAGAGGTAGGTTGATCCTCACCCGCCTCTTCGTCGGCAGCCTGGAGACGCTGGTGCATCTTGGAAAGAATAGGGTGGCCGCTCAAGAAAGATGTAGCGTTATCATTTGAATAGAATCGGTTGCTTAAGGCGTTGGAAGCGTCAATGAACACCAGTCGGGTGCTGGAACGATGGGGCGGAAGGAGGACCTCGAAGGCGCCAGTGAGCTGTATGGAGAGCCACTCATGCCCTATAAATATGATGTTGAAATACTGAGCCCACTGAGGTTCAATACGAGAGAGAGCTGTTGCTTTGTCAGATGCGGTGAAGAATAAGCGTGATCGGCACGGGAATAGCCACCCAAACAAGTTCAACTTCGTTTGCCCATCCTGGTAACGATGACGGCGACGGCGCCGTCCATCGTGAACGTACACACTCCAACGACTTCGTTTGCGATTATCCACTCACGTGCGCCGCCTGGCTGTCCTGGAGCTCAAAGAACAGGGCTGACTGGGATCCACAGTGCACGAGGACACCCTTGAGACACTGTTCAACACGCTCAGCCGCAAGGCAAACATCGGCACGGGGGGCGCTCGCGTTGGTCCTGGCTGGCTGAAATATGCGTGGAATGACTCGATATGGAACTTAGACGATGGTCCGTCCGCCAATTGCCTGGGTACTTCTGGTCGGTTGACGCGCCAGCACCGTCGACAGCGGCCGACTATTCGATACTCGTGTTCAGGCTCACCGGGCGCCTGCCGCAGCCCACAGGGCCACAGGCATCCACCTCTTCTGCTCCAGCTACTGCGGCGCCGGAGCACGAGACAAGCCCGTCACCGACGCTGCACATGCACAATCCGAAAGAACCACTGCCCGAACCGGGGACAGGCTACACCAACCCGGCGTACTACGTCTTCGCGCAGCCTGCATTAGCACCACTGCGCCCGCCGTCTCGGGCGAAGTCAGTGCGCAGCGTGGCGACATCCCGTCGCAGTCGCCGCTCGACAGTCGACGATCCGGATTCCAGCGGTATCACGCTGTTCAAGAAGCAATTTCAAGACTTCCACGCCGAGAATGGGGTCCGCACGGTCTTTGGCAGCATCGGGAACGTCCCTAACGGTGAGTGAACGCAATCGGCGTGTTTTGTATTCGATGTGCTGACCCTGATCTTGAGTCCGTATGCTGTTGAAAACAGGGTACAGACACGTATACATGTCCCGGACATTCGCGATGCTGAACGGTTTCGGTTGGTCGCTGCCCCGCCCTCCCTGTGCGTCAGAGGGTCTGATTAAAACTCATAGTCCCCGCCAATGCTACCCCGGGGTATTATGGTTACGGTGGTAAGCGTTCAGTTCGCCCGGTATACGGCTGTCGTCGTTTAATCATTGCATTTATCCGCGTACCCGACAGGTTTGGTCAAGTAAGCCACTGGTACCGCGTCCTTCGAGCGCAAAAATGTCTGATAAAACTTCCAGTATCGGGACCTGGCCAATTACTGTCGGCCGGAAGACAACGGCGTTGCCGGTTTACCTGAGCGAAGAAACACATTTCGACGTGGTGCTCGGTAGGAGCTTCATGGAACGCCGTGCCGTCAAGACGGATCCCACAGATCCCACCAATGTCATCTTCGGAGACACCGGCGAGAAGGTCGACGTCGAAGTGGTCATCATTCGGGACGGCAAAGGAGAAATCGTAACTGTAACATGATCCTCCAATCTTTTCATTTCCCCCTTGCCTTTTGACTTTAGAATGTGCTCTTCATGCCCATGGTACGAGCTCCATTTGGACAATCAGGCAGCGGACTGATGGCAGTTTTTCGGTCTAGGACATTTGCTCTCGGCTCGCTCTGTGTAGCTGTGTTGCGCGTGCTGCTGTCGCGAATCTATAACGCTCTCGCCTTGCATCATCTATCGGCCTTGCTCCGATATGTTCAATGGTACATATGTGAAGCATCGCGGCGGCTTTCAGCATCAGTTCTGGCGGGTTGGATCAGACGATCCGGAAGACATTGGCCCCGCTCCGCGCACTCCTCCGCCTCCATTCGTCGCGGTGAAGTAAACGTCAAAGAAGAGCAGCAGCGTCGCGGGCGACCAACGAGCCGGGTCCTCATTGGCTTCGGTATAGAGCCACCGCGCGGGAAACCTGTACCGGCAGGCTGGACTGGTCAACGCGCACTCTGGACCTTGTGGAACGGTGTGATTGTATCATATACGCCTCTCGCGTATCGTTTGAAGTGACGTACCGTTCCCGCAGCCCAGCATTCAGTATACAGTCCGCATAGAACCTCGGGCGAGAGCCCATGCGGAGTGCGCGGTCGTTTCTCTGCGCCCGCGTTTGTCGCCACAGCTCCGACGTGACGCCATTGCGCCTGTGGCGGATGGTGGTTCGGCCGTTCCCCCTGTGGACGCGCAGACAGAAGCTTTGCGTGTTTGCATCTTCGGTGCGCAATCGGCCCTGTGTCGAGATGCGCGCGGGTTCAATCATCGAGCATCGAGGACCATTACTCACAGCAGGCCTCCGTCTTCGCCCTCGCCTGCTATCACTGACTTCACGTTGATTGCCTTGCATGCGCGAGGACGAGCAGGCGTGGCCTGATTGTGGGCTTCCCACGCAAGGACGGTCAGACCGCTGCGCCCATTGACCGTCCGTCTTTAGCAACTCATTGCCTAATTCCAGGACCCTCACTGTCGTGTTTGGTGCATGCTCGGCCGCTGAAGGCGGAGCATGGCAAGCCCTGGAAGCAGGGAAGCAGGGCTGCCCAGTCCATGTGCTCCCGAGCGTGACCGAATGCTGGCTTTCGATCAATCCTCAGGTTTGGTATGTGCCGAACTGCCGAGGTATCTACCTCCGACGACCGCGCACGTCTTTCGAGGGTGTGCGTGTAACAATCCCAATTTTGACCGGCAGAGGACGTTCCGCTCTCCAAATGGAGACCCGTGCACGCATACCCGGGCGACCGTGGATTAGTAGGCGTATCCATTCTGCGGACGTAGCCTGGGTTGGGCCCCTGCAGCCTGCTGCGCGGCGAGTGCAGATAAGCAGGAAAAGGCCATTGCGGAGGATTGCGGGCAGTTCTTGCACGGGCGCCTAATTAATTTGTCGGCTAGATCCTGACGGGTGAGCGGGGTTTTGGGTCGGGCCAGGAACACTCATCCTCCTCGCCCGCCAGTGACCCACCGTACGCGGACTTCCGTCACGAATGTCGATCAGGATCCACGTGCCGTCGGTTCGAGGCGCGATGAGCCAATGGGCGCTGCGGCCCCGATCGCTTGCTGCTGCTTATAATATATAATCCCCAGGCCAAAGTCGTCCTCGCTCGCTGCCCTGACCGTCCCGCCGCTGCCTCGCCCAGCGTCCGCCTCACCATGCACCAGCCCATCAACGCCCTCTCCGCCGACGCGCTCAGCGCTCTCCTCGAACCCATCACCGTGCGGAGACCGTTTCGCACCTGGGCGCGCACGTTCGGCTGCACGCCGCTCGCCGTCTTCGAGCCTGAGACCGTGCACCAGTGCCGGCTCGTGCTCGAGCTCGCGCGCCGCAACTCCCGCACCGTGCGCGTCGTGGGCGTGGGCCACAGTCCCTCCGACGTCGCCTGCACGAAGGAGTACATGCTGTGTACCACCAGAATGAACAAACTGCTCGCGGTACGTCACGCGTCTCGGCTCTGCACCGCTTAACTTAGACTTTCGGCAAGGTGGACGGAGAGAAGAAGCGTGTTGTCGTCGAGGGCGGCATGATTCTCAACACCCTCAATGCACACCTAGCCGCACATGGCCTCGCAATGTCCGTCCTCGGTTCCATCTCGGACCAGACCGTCGGCGGCGTCGTCACCACGGCTACCCACGGCACTGGCGCCTTCTTCCCCGTCATTTCACAATTCGTCCTCGGCCTCACGCTGCTCCTCGCCGACGGCAGCATTGTCAAGTGCTCTCGAACCGTCGAGCACGACCTGTTTCTCGCGACCCTCTGCGGCTTCGGCAGCACCGGCCTTGTGGTCGATGTCAGCTTGCAGGTCGAAGACGCCTTCTGCCTCCGTGACGATTGCGAGACGCTCAGTTTTGACTCCGGCGTCCGTTGTTTGGACACGATCGTTCATTCAGCGGAACATGTCAAATTCTGGTGGTTCCCTCACAGCGACGCAATGCGTGTCCATCGGAGCAACAGAACGTACTCCGTATGTGCCGGTTTACACTTGTCGACGCCACTTTGCTGACTCCCCGATCAAGGAACCAACTCCCCAGTCACGCATTCGCAGTTTGCTTGTCGATGTGTTTGTAGGCTTCCATCTCGTGCAGTTCCTCCTGTTCCTGGCGCGGTTTTATTCCGATCTGAACACGTTGGTCGCGCGATTTGTCTTTTGGCTTGGTCGGGGAGACCACTCAACCGTGGACAAGAGTTTTCGAATATTCAACCTCGATCTCTTGGTGCGCCCGCTTGTACTGACCTGTGCGATTTCGTGCTGATTATTTTTCCCGCAGATGTCTCAGTACACTACCGAGTGGGCCATTCCGTATGAGCACACTCAGGCGTGCTTGCACGAGTTGAACACATGGTTTCAAAACGAGCTTGCCGACCCGCATGGTCTGCGTCCTCATTACCCGGTAGAGGTTCGCTTCAGTGCCGAGGACGACATTCTTTTGAGCCCTAGTCACGGCCGCAAGACGACGTGGATTGGAATTATCCAATATAAGTACGCATCCTTCGAGTCGTTGCTCGCCAGTTGTCTAATGATATCTAGACCATACGGCTTTCCCGTACAATATCGCAAGTTCTTCGCCGAGTTTGCTCGCATTGTCAGCTGCTATCAGGGCCGCCCTCACTGGGCGAAGGAGCATACGCTTGGCCCCGCCGAGTTCAGCTTACTTTACCCCAAGTTTGGCGAATTCCAAGATATCTTGGAGCGCTTTGACCCGCAGGGCACCTGGCGCAGCCCATACATCGCGCGACACATCTTTGGCGCGAAGAGCGAAGACGTGGACTCCCAAACATTCAAAACGAGCCGTCACCCGTGTTGAACCACATCTTGTGTCTCAAAAAGGACGCTTTACGCGCCGGTGAATTATGGCGCTCATGTACATACTCCTTTAGACTCTGCTTTCGCCCATAGACTGTAGAATTATCTCCCGACGTCTCTAGCTCGACTCGTTCCACAATTACGCCCACGCGAACGAAGTTGTGCCATCCCCTGCGTCATCACCCGCCCTGGTCCGCCGCGGTGCGCTGCACGCGGCCCCGCGATGGCGCCCGCCCACGGAACAGCAGTGCAGTGTGTGTCCGATCGCAAATGAATTGAGGGCTGCTTGCCCGCTCGCTCCCGGCCGCGGACCGTGCTTCTTCCATCGTCTTCGCGGAAAATCACGACGTCGAAGGAATCAGTTCCCGCGCACGCTTCCCCTTGGGGCGTGCAATCCTCATCCTCAACGTGCAGCCGCCGGGTCCCCTGAGCCCGGAGAATTGATTTTTCAGTGATCAGAGACGTGATTACTTCGGACGCGCAGCATACGGACTAGCAGGGTCTTGTGCAGCCAGTGATCACGGAGTGGGGATCATCGCATCTCGACTCTGATGGTGGGCTCAATTCGAGGGTGCCCTCAGCAGCTTCGGCGGTCGAGCGTGTCTGGGCAAAATGTCACCGGCGTCCACATCGCCGGGGCGAGAATCAGCCACGTCTCGCACAACACGCGCGTTCTCAGGCATCGATCATGGGAAAGCAGCGAGCGCACCCCATTCGATCACCTGCGCGTTGCGCGGGGATTACACGGTGCGTGTTGGCTGCGGCGTCTCGCGGACAGGGCCTTCTGACAGGTACGACTAAACACTGAAACAGGTGGACTGAACAGAAATTCCCCAAATATTTGAGACACACCCTTGCCTGTTCGAGCGCCGTCACGCGTGCATGCATCGACCCAGGGAAACGGCGCAGACGAACGCCGTCTCCCGAGTTCCCCGTCTATCACGTAATGGGCTCATTCTGAACAGCTCTCAATGCCATGGCCAGCCCAGATGGCATGTAGAAGCGTATTCTGCCGCTCAAGACGCGCGTTATCAGCATAGCGCGCACTGCAGGGAAAAGACGCGGTCCCCTATCCGAACGCGTCAGATCCGTGAGTGCCCGATAAGGGGGATCTTCAGGGTCCGGATGCTGAAGGCGATGCAGACCTGGAGGATCCCGGATTCACCACTGTGCCTCGGAGCGGATGCATTTCTTGCAGCTGACCCTGGGCACGTGGTCGATGCTGAGCGTGCGGCGGCCCGCGTTGCGCAGCTCAAGCGGCCGACAACACTTGAGCGCAGATGATTTATCCAGCTGCGCTCCGGTGATCAGTGGAACGGCGCGGTCGTCTGTACACTCTAGCGCCGACGAAGGCGTGCGTGGTAATCTACTATGTTGGCACGTGAGATAATTACATAGGAGATTTACCTGATATGATCTCCGCGCAACAAGGGTTCGTGGTTCGAGGGTACTGAACGACGTGGCGGGGCGCTGGAAATCATTCTCTGGCTGTACTGCAAATCGCGGCGGGCCCACCGGTTCAGTCAAGAGACGCATCCGGGATGAGCGCTTAGTCTTGAGCGCTTGAGCGCTGAGCTCTTTGAAATTGTCCCCGCGGAGAGCGCCAGTACTGTTGTTTTCTTGGGGAGTACCTCCATTTAGAGCCGTGTCGAGCCCTAGCGCTCCGCGGGGAGGATCTGGGCTCTTCATTGAGCTACCATAATATTGATCCAGGGATTACAGCGCTCCGCTCCTATTCAATGAGCAGTGCAATTTGGTTCAAACCTCTGCCATAGTTACATGTAAACGACCTATAACTAGACAACCAATACAAGTCCTAAAATCGAACACTTCAGAAATATCATGCCGGGTGAGGATCTCTCTGTCCAGTGAGTTTGAATCCAGCTCAAGCTATGTTCGAAATTGAGGATCATTACCATTGGCTAACCGGACTGCCGCGACTATTAACCTGCGCTCCGCGGCAAATTCTTGTTTTTTGAGGTGCGGGATCCAGACCGTCTGGACCTCGCAGGCCACAGTGCTACCGCATATCGTTCTAACCTGCCGACGGGGTCGAGAGCATGATAGGCTGGCCAAGCAGGCCGGGGACGACGGGTCTCCGCGTTGCTTGGAGAGTGCCTGCGGCCGCAGATCCAGAAGCTGCCGCGTTGAGCTTCAACAGCAACAGATCCGGAATGTAACCCGATAACTGAGCTAACAAGCTCGCCGCGGGCGCGCTGGATCTGGCTGGAGAAGTGTATTTGATTCGCATCTCGCCCACGACGCGAAGGGTTACACTGCTGCCCCTGACTGGGCGTTCAACCGCGGCGGATATGGGTGGATACAACTCCATGCGGGAAGCGCTTTCGACAACAATGCCGTCGAGGGACGTTGCCATTTATATTCATACAGTCGCGTTTCGGATCACATTCTGAACCTGAAAGCGTTCCCCGAGAGTGAGCTTTCAGGGATGCGTATGCGAAAAGGGGTACGCGCATCCAAAAAGAGCACTTCTCCGGAGGTCTCGTCTTTTACTGAGTACTTTTGTAGCTGTTACGCGGATCCATTCAATTTTTCAGGGCTGTTGCACATGAATAAGTCACGTACCTTCACACCATCTTCCTCGACTTCCGTCATGTCTACAATCCTGCCAACACCATGAGCTGTCACGTCGATGAGCGTGGACGGCGGGCGGTATTCCACTGTATCGCCAATCTTGACACCATTCAGCTACGGACGGTCCTTGCGGTAAAGCATATACCCACCTTGAGATGGGACTTTTCTTGCGCGACATGCAATGTATTGTTCAGGGACATCGCTTGAACAGAGACTCTGGATGGAAGAGGGAGAGACAAGGACTAGGCCTGACGTCATGCCTGATGCGCCGATATAGCAGGGCCAAACAACGCGCAAACAACGCGCACGTGTGCACTCCGGAATATGCCATTGAATCTTTGTGCGTTCATCTTAGAAGCAGGCGAACATCATTTCCTCTTCATTGGGAGGTATTGAGCTCGAAAGGGTCTCTCACGGCACTCGCCAGTGCAGATCTATACAACGTCGCGGCCGGGCCCGCCCGGCCCTGCCCTGGGACACATACATAGGTGGACCTGATCCTCTCAGCGATAGGAACCAGCTGCTCGGGAGTTCGCAGAGTTTGTTCCCAAGCAATCGGGTTGTCGTACCACAGTAACAGTTATTGGCTGCATGGACTCATTCCAGCATTGGCGGAGCGACGAGCTTCAGGGTAGCCCGGAACCATGCGCAGACGTCTTACTAGCCGGCATACGCACGGTCGCCCACAGTGGTACGATCATGCAGATGATGTCAAGGGCACAACCTGAGGGGAGAGACGGCACTGGGCTAGGAACTCAGGAAGATACCTTCAGTCACATTCCACTTGCTCAGAGGATCGCGCCCGTTTGTTCCACCGGCCAACGGGCCGGCGAGAGGTGACAGCGCCGACCGATACCTTCAGCCTCCCGCCCAGAACAAGCACTTCGCAGCGCAGAAGTTTCAGCCTGTTGCCCCTGTGGAGCCGCATGTGAAGCGGAATTACACCACCAATCCTCAATTCCGTCGTGGGGCCGCAGCGTCGGGCTGGATCGCGCTGAGGAGAATGATCCTGGGGCGGAACAGCGTACTATTAGTCTCTGACGTCGCTTGTGACGACACCGCCCGTGGACAATAAATGTGCGCACCCTGGTCGCACGGACAAGCCTCGAAAACCCGATCTTGCATCCCGCGCCACCTCCGCACGCAATCATCCTATCGCCATGTCCGGTTCCACTGGAAAGTCGTCGTCGTACCAGGTCAGCGCGCGCGTGTTCATCTTCGTCGCGGCAGACGCTGACGCGCAGCACACAGGTCGGCGAGAAAGTCGAATACCGCCCCATCGGCGGCTCCGCGGACAACGTGTCTCATTCGACGGGTGAGATCACCAACATTGAGGGCTCAGGAGAGGTACGCCTTCCGTGGCTGCGTCATCGTTGCTCCTCTGAACGCTGCTCTGGCACAGGACGCGCGTTTCACTATCAAGAACGACAACACTGGGAAGGAGACGACGTACCAGGCGATGAACATTGTTGGAAAGGCTAGCTCTTGAGCGTTCCTATAGGCGTCGCCCCGCTGTATCGATACAACGTAAAGAAACCAATGCAACCCAGTGAACCCGCACGCGGTAGGAAGTCAACGCGGGGCCCGGAAATGATAAGGGCCGCCTGGAGCGCTGCTGCGACACCATACCTAGTGGTGATAGTTACCAATCCGCGAGGGCCGTCCATTGGCATTGCAGTCGAATTGTATTAGACCGCGCACATTTCAAGGCGCGAGTCACAGAGGCAGGTGTATCCAGGCCGGGAGAGATCCACATTAGATACGTGTGCAACGCGAATTCATCAACTGCGCGATCCGGCGCCGCTTTCGACGGTTTGCGGCGCTGAATGAAGAGCACTCTGATCTGTGACCCTACCTGTCCCCTGTTTCCACCGTGGCAATTTGTCGATGGGCATTTTGTACTTAGTCTTTGAGTAGACGGAGGTGGAATAAACTAGTAAAAAGTAAAAAGCATCCTGCAGCGACCACGATGTAGGCAATCAGCGCGCCGGACGCGACAGATACTTCGCAAAGACGTTCGCGGAGGTCGATAAGCGAAAATCGGAGAGTAGGTCCTGGGGGATGTGGAGAAAGGGTCGGTGGATCTTAGGGCGAGCCTGGATGTGCGCATAGAGAACCAAGACGTCGTGTGGCACTTCTCCAACAGACTCGAGCGACAGCGTGGCTGCTTAGATTAACAGCCTGCAACCGTTTCAGCTCGTATATGAGTGGGCCGTGGGTTACTGCAGCCTGGCGTAGATGCGGCTGGCGGCTACGAGGCTCGAGCCGTCGTTGTCCATAAGTGCCAGACATTATCCAGGAGTTCCAGAGTTTGAGATATCCCGAGTTTTAGACACCATTCCACTATAGAGTCCATTGACAGAGCCGATAGATAGTGTGGTTACGGTTGGGTAAAAAACAAAGCCAACAGGGTGGGGGAAAGGTGAAGCTTTGAAATCCGGCAACAAGCGCCCGGAAGCAAACCAATGTCGTTGCTCCGTAACGCACTCCGTCCGCTCGCACACCGCGCCACCCGACGCTGTTATGCGTCGACATCAACGCTTTTCGCGCCAGCCTCACTCGTCCGAGCACCCTCGCTGCCGGAGCTTGGCGACGACGCGCCAGAGCTCGTCGACAGCTCGGAGGCGCATCTTTCGATTACCGAGCGAGCTGCAGAGGTGAGTCGCGCCCGCTTTCTGTTGATTTTTGGACTCAAATACGGTGCAGCACCTGCGCAATATCTCGAAAAACAAGAGCGATGCGGCTCTGCGAATAGCCGTCGAGTCGGGAGGATGCCATGGGTATCAATACAAGATGGAGCTGGCTAAGTCCAGAGAGCCCGATGACTAGTACGCACCAGGTTTATGGTGCCCTCCTCAGTTTTGAGTTACTGAAATGCGTCTTTGCCCAGTCACTTCGCCCACCCATCCATTCAGCCTGCAAACGTTTACGTCGATGCGGTCTCGCTGGGTCTTGTCAAGGGCTCGACATTGGACTATGTCACAGAGCTTATCGGCAGCAGCTTCAGGATCACGGAGAACCCGCAGGCCAAAGGCAACGGCTGTGGATGCGGTGTCAGCTGGGAGGCGAAATTCTGAGACGACCGCCGCCTCACTACACATTTCCCGCGTATTACAGTCGCTTTGTCGACTGAACCAACATTCTCCAGGTCTACCATCATCTCTGTACACATTACCAATAACTCACCACTTGCATTGCAACGTCGCCATCGAGCCTGCACGATGACGGGCGAACCCTGTTGTTTGCCGTCGACAGTGTCCTTGATACCGTCCTCGATACTGCCCACCGTATGAAGTCGGCCCTCACATACTTCGCCCGAACGTGTGGCGGCAATTATCAGGCCTCCACGCTGCCTTATCGACTGTGTCTTGTTCAAGGCACCGCTGTCTTCCTCTACCCAATGTCAGACTCATGGGTCTTCGCCTGTATTCGGAAATAACACCTTTTCTGTTAAGATGCTCCAGTACGCCGTCGTATGGTAATCATCCTTTGGGAAAAGCCACGAACGAGGTCTCTCCAGCCCCACTTTATGTATCCATCTACGTCGAGATGACCTTTGTTGCACCCTCCTCTCAATTATTGTAGAAATGCGTAAATCGAACTGCGTTGGATATTGTGTCTTGTTTTCATGGTATGGTTCTTCGTGGGTCCTCTTGTTCAATGTTCTGTTGTCCTGTTGATGCGTAGCCGACGGCCGGGCAATCAGGGAAGCGTTGAAACGCCTAAGCGTCGCGTAATTTCGTAGCCCGCTTACTGCTTTCTCCTGAACCCTGCCAGTCTGTGGCTGCCCAGGGCATAGACCTCGACGACGTCCGCGCACGTGCGGGCGATAAGCTACAAAATCTGATCTCATAATCCGCTCTTTTCTTTTTTTCCTTGTTCGAATCGCACCGGAAGGATGGACAACGTGACTGCCGCCGAACCTTCCGCTGCTACCCCTCAGCTGGGCTCAGCATCGGGGTCCCAGGAGCAGCTACCCACCCCACCGCCGCTCTCGACGCCCCCACGTTACCTTAGTGACGTCTTGGTCGTCGAGCCAGACGGCACACGTTACTCGGAGGACGTACCACCGGAGTCGCTGCATCCGCTGACCTCGATGGCACCTTCAACGCCCCATTCGCATACCGGACTTCCCATCGGCCGCTCGCGCAGCATTTCGAGCGTCAGCCGGGCTCGCAGCGACTCGATGAATTCATTGTCGCGTCACGGTCACGCCTCTGGAACTTCGCTGAGCGTCGCGAACTTGTCCGGGCCTTCTGGTTCACCGACCCAGAGCCCTTCAAGACCGGCATTACCTGGCGGAGCGGCGGCCTTAATTATACCCAGTAACCCAAGTCGAATATCGGTCTCAAGTCTGTCTGGGGTGTCGCCTGTGTCGCCCACGCAGAACTCGGCAACACATATCGGCACTATTCTCGCCCCTGCGTCCTTCTTCCGCCCTGCCCGACCCAGCCAACAGGGCCAACATCATGCCCACCAGTTCAACACGATCTCCAGTGCACGCTCGGTTCCGCACTCAATCGGACCTGCACCGACAGGGTCGACCTCGCCGCGCAACTCGCTCGCGTTGCCCACGCGGCCGATGATGCCTGGCACCTCCATAACCAACTCACCTCGGAAGAGTGGTGCTATTCCGGACGGCGCAATTCCGCTCACCTCCTTCGCCGCGCGCCGCGCGTCCATCCAGTCGAAACGCATGTCGCACGGCTCAGCCTCTGCGTCGGACACGGGCGACGATGTCTTCGGCGGCACGTACCACGGTAGCAGCGTCGTGATGGAAGAGAGCGACCAGCCCGGCCAGCACGCGCGACCCATGGCAAGTCGTGAACCGCTCCTCACGCCGCACGAGCAGCTCAGTGCGCAGCAACAGCAGCAACCGTCGCCCGTGGCCTCGCAGGGCATGCGCGGCAGCCTGGAGCGCATCTTCCGCCGATCCTTCAGCGGCGAGTCGCTGAAGCATGTCGGTGGATCGCCGCGCACGCCCAAGACCGCGCAGACGCCTCGCTCCGGCAACCCGCTCGTGGAGGAGACGGACGGCCACGGCGAGCATCCGGACGACAAGTCCGAGGCCCCGTCCCGCCACCCTCGCTTTGCGCCATTACCACCGCGTGTGCAGCTCACCGGCGTCGTTGCACCGTCGTGGATGCAGCCTGTGCTGACTTCCTCGGGGCGCCCGGTGCGGAATTACGAGCGCCACCGCGGCGCAAACCGCTTTTTCCTGCGGGGTAAATTGATGCTGGGAGGCGACCTGCCATGGGCGTTCATCGGCACGCTGCTGGTCTACTGCGTCATAGTGGGCTTCTGGATGGGGACGACGTGCGTGTACTGGTGGCACAACCTGAGCCCGGCGCTGGCGGCCGTCGGCGCGTACATGGCACTGGTCACCCTGAGCAGTCTATTGGCCACGGTGCGTGCAGGTTCAGGTTCAGCCCAGATAGCCTTTAATCTTATCGCGTCGCTTAGGCGTTCCGGGACCCTGGGATCCTGCCGCGCGATCTGGATCTGGACGCGCCGCTGCCCATGGGCTCCGACTCGGACTCGGCGCCGCCCACGCCGCTGCCACGCGAGATTCGCGTGCGTGACGAGGTGTACGTGCATTGCCCGGTGCAAATGCAAGTGGCGCTCATATCACCCCGTTGCAGCGTCCGGACCAAGTATTGCGTCACGTGCAAGACGTACAGGCCGCCGCGCTCGAGCCACTGTCGGAATGTGCGTGCGGAGCCGAGCATATACCGGGCCCGCACTGACTGTCTGCAGTGCGACAACTGCGTGGATGGATGCGACCACCATTGCCCGTGGGTCAACAACTGCGTTGGACGCAGAAACTACGGCTCGTTCATCACGTGCCTGGTCTGCGCTGTGAGTTCTTGACGCCTGCCAACGCCCACCGCTGAACCCTTTGCAGGTGCTATCGCTCATTCTTATCATCGTCACGTCGGCCATCCATCTCAACGTGCTGTCCCACCGCGAGCATTTGGACTTCGAGAGCACGCTGCGCGACGGGTTCGGGAGCGCTGTGACGTTCCTCTCGGCGTCAATTGTGATCTGGCCCGTGTCGATCCTTATGGGGTACCATGTCCGCGTACGTGCTGTGCCGCGCTTCTTTGTTCGCCGCGCTGACTTGACAAGCTGCTGTACCTCAACACGACGACGATCGAGCAGGTGCGCAACAAGGCGCACAAGAGCCTGGGCGCGGGCGCGGGCCCGCTGCCGCCGAACCCGTTCACGTACGGGCGCTGGTACTACAACATGGCGTACCTGCTCTGCCGGCCGCCCGGGTACTCGTGGATCGCGGCCGACGAGATCGCGACGGAGGACAAGCGCGTGCGGCCCCCAGCAGACGAGGAAGAAGACGAAGAGGACGAGGGGGAGTATGACGACGAGCAGCGGTGGAGTCGGAGCGTGGGCGCGTGATGGGCCTCGTTGGGACTTTGCATATTACCATAGAGAGGAATTTAATTTGCGCCGCTGCGCTGTGTCGGGTGGGCACGGGCCCGGGGGGACGGGAACCGGACGCGAGTCGGACAGGATGCGCAGGCTCGTTCTGGTATTCAGTGGCGGAGGTCAGGTGATGGCTGTCGTGCCGTCAGCAAGAAGCGCGGACGTTGGCGTTGGCTGTGGGTTGCCTGGGAAGGGGAGTCAGCGGCCGGGCGGGCAGCTCGTTCTGCTCTCTACTGCGATGAAGCCCGGGCCTGCTGTGGCAAGCACGGAACGCGCTCTGATTGGAGCGCAGCCTCCGCATTCGGGATCGGGACGGAGACGGCGTGCGTGACTTGTTTGCGCGTGCAGCTCACTCCCGGGTCCCTCACATCTCGCTCTCACCGCACAGCGAGCGCGGAGCGGGTGGCGCAGCGGCCGATGCCTCTCGCGCTGCCGTTTCTGAGGCCGAAGCGGCGCGTCAAGGACCCGGACGACGACGAGCGCACCGCCCGGTCGGCCGCGGCGACGCTCGCGCCCGAGCTGCTGCTCAAGATCCTGCAGTACCTCGTCGAGCCCAACCTGCGCCATCTCCCGCCGCGCAAGCACCGCCGCACGCTGCACTCGGTGCCGCTCGTGTGCAGGCACTGGAACGGGCCCGGCACCGAGGCCCTCTACAAGCGCGTGTACCTGCTCTCGCACGACACCGCAAAGCTCATGCGCAGGACGCTCAAGCGACGCTCGGAATACGGCAGCCTCATCCACGGCATATGCTTCTGCCCGCCGCCGCCCATTGCCGTCATCCTCGACGGCAAGCTCACGAAGCTCAGTCTCTGGAACATTGGCGTCGTGCATCCGTCCACAAATCCCAAGGGAACCGTGCATGGTGACGTGCTGCTTCGCTGTCCACGCATCACGGAGCTATGCATTGAGACCAACGCCGTAAACGACGTCCAACTCCGCTACGAGTTCCCCATAACCCTGGGGTGGTCCCCGACGAACACTCTGCGCATCCTCAGCGTGCGGGGAGACTACTCCGGCCCTTATCCTTCCTCCTTCGTGCATCTTCTCAAAGCTCTCGCCCACTCGAGCGCGTCGCGGATCGAGGACCTGACGATCCATTCGTACCAATTCCGCGACAGGGACCCCCCTCAGTGCTGGGAAGGCAGGCTACCTCCCTTGTTGCGGTTGCGTATCACGCAGTGTCACATTGCCCCTGAGATGTTCTCGCTGCTGGCGCATGCCTGCGCGCGGACTCTGCGTGTCGTTGAGATCATCGACTGCCAGGCCCTCTCCCGCGCAGCCAACTTCACGTCCATCCTCGCCTCCCTCACCGGCCTGCGCAAGCTCTCGATCGGCCGGGGACTCCCGTTTGGGGCAGACATGGCGGGGCTCGTCGGGCTCAAAGTTCTCTCCCTCGACGACTACGTCTGCAGCCACGCAGACTTTATCGGCTCGTACCCGCCCAACATTGAAGAAATAAGGGTGCACATCTGGTGGGGCCCCGAGTCGGGCAGCACACTCGCCGCGGAGTACATCCGCAAGTGCTCGCGGCTAGCGCACCTCAAGCGCGTGCAGCTCCGCGTCTACTCGCTCTTCGCCGACATCGAGCGCTGGCGGATAATGGCCGTCTGCCTTGCCGGGATATTCCCCGCGCTCCGTGTGAGCACCCGGCTCATGATTGGTGGGGACGCATGCGCGGCGTAGAGACCTGGTAGCGTTTGCTGAAGCTTGTTTTCGCGCGGTTTGCAGTGCGCGAGGACGAGGATGAGGACGACCCCGAAGGCGCCAAGATGCCGCAGCCCAGCACGTCGCGCGGCCTGCGACGCCTGCTCCCCCGCCGATAAGTAATACCGCCGCCCCCAGCCGCGGCCGTCCCCTAAGCGCGATAAGACGCGCGCCTCGAAAGTATGGTATACGACGCCCCAGCCAATCCCCGAGATGCCACATCTCTCGCCGCACGCAACGAACAGAACGCTCCAACGACTCATCTGATCATATCGCGCCGCGCACGCTGCCGCCGCTGATTGCGCCGCGCGCGCCTTATCGCGCGCGGTCTCGCCTCTGACTCACCGCCCCGCCGCCCTACTTACGCATCCACGTCGTCGCTTTGCAGTTGACCTACAGTATTTGTTTTCGCTTCGTTATCCGCCGCCCGCTTTCCCCGTCGCGCATGTAAGTATTGTGCCCCCGCGTTGTTTTCTTGGATGGCGCTATCGACACGGATCGCTTTCGTCGCGTTTTTTCACTCCCGACGTTTCCCTTGCGCTGCGAGACCCATGCAGGTGAATGGGTGGCGAAGAAGAAGCCCGTCGGCACTCCGGATCATCACGGCGTGGGCACGACCGGTGTTCCGGGCTCCTCTGCATGAGGATGGGCTTCGTCATTCGCGTTGCTGCTTTGTTCCCTCGAACGATGGACGATGCGCTGGACCGTGGCAACGCAGGACGCGCACACGGCGTTCGTCGACGAGAATGGGAATGGTGCCCATATGCGGGAATGTCTGCTGACGATTCCCCGGCGGCTTCATCGGCGTCCGAGCCTCATTCAAGATGCTCCTCTACGCGTCCCTGCGGGCAACTTCCGCCTGATAACGTCTAAACTGGGGCTCACCGCGTCTGCAGTGCCTCGGAAGAGGAGTGTAACGCGCCCATGGAGCAACCCCGGGGCGACGCCGACGGGTTGAACGGACGGGTCGTACACCAGTCATTTCCCCCCCTGGAAAAATGCCTTCCAAGTATTTCACCACCTCTTCACAGATCGCATCATCCCTGGGACTCAAGAGTCTTGACAAGAGAATCCGCGCAGTTTGACATCAGAGACCACCCAACCAGCGCGCAAGGGCGTAGGGCTGTAGTAGCTTCCTGTGCACCCCATCCCGGTGAAAATTGCGCAGCGTGCTGACGTAGGAAGACACACTCATTACGTCGGCTTGTCGCTCTCTGCAGAGTGCCGCTCTGTGAGGGGTTCGCGGTCCGTCTCCGCCTGTACTATTGATGTTGCTCACGCCTGCGTTCTACTGCCAGAGTTTTCTCATACCATCATCAATGACCCAGACCCCTGGCCTCTGTCTGACTGAAAGTTGATGAGCCGAGGGTACTCACCGAGCAGAGAGTAACAGTGGCAAGCGCCACGGTGTGGGCGCCACCCTAGTACTTGAGCCCTCAGCACCCCATCCCCCTTCCATTGTTGAATGGTTCCTGTGCCATACAGCCCCTTGGGGGGTCACCGTCCGTCGTTCGGACTATGTATGCATGCATCCTCGGACTTGCTGTCAGCTCCGCGTGGATGCACGCCGCACGGCGGCCGAAACAACTGATGGTTTCATGTTCAACTCCACACTGGCACTGCGCCGGATGCGATTGACCCGCCGCCCGCCATCTGAGTCTGACAGTGTCAGCGAGCGTCCCGCGATGGCATGTATCCTGCGCTCAACGACAAGAACGACGGGCCCGCTTCCTCGGACTCGGAGCCCGCGAACCTTCGGCGCGGGTGTGCAGGGCCGTGATCGACAGGCATGCAAACGGGCGTCGTTTGCAATTTGGGCGCCCGCCAAGCGTTCCTGTGCCTGGACCGCGGCGCCACCCTGTCGCGCCTCTCAGTCTCACCGCGCAGATCGCAGCGACGAGCTCTGGTGGTGAGTGCGTGGTGGTGAGTGCGAATTGAACTTGCAACGGCAGCAGGCTCAGTCGCGTGCGCCCCGGCGCTGGCGCAGCGGGATCGCCCGGCGTGGGAGATGCGGTGCGCATTGTTTGTCAGAGCCTCGGTGACGCGCACGCGCGGCATCGCGGCAGGCGCATCAGGGCGGTGGCGGAGGCACCCCGCACTCAAGAGTCAGAAATCGTGGCCCGAAGCGACGGAGGGGCTCTGCTTGCGGTACATACACAGAGAGCCTGGGCTCGCGCGCGACGCCACACCGTAACAGAACGCGCGCGCGGGGGGAACAGCTTATCCGTGCAAGAACCCTCTCACCCCAGAGTCTGAGGTGGTGGTGGCAACAGTGCGGAGAAGCGCCCCGTCGCGTGAGGACTGCGTTATCGATGGTCGACGAGGGGGCCTGGACGCTCTCGAACGCGAACTCGAAGCTGGAGGCTGCTCCCCGCGTCGGGTGTGATGTGGGGCGCGAGTGGAAGCTGCGCGGGCGAGGATTTGCATGACGCGGGCCTAGAACTGCGGACGGTGTTGATATCGTGCGCTAAAACGTGTTGATCTCGAGCGCGCGTGGGGGAGACTCCTGAGACCGTATCATTCTCAGCGACTGGGCGGGCTGGGCTAGGCAGCGCCTGGCGACTCTGACAGGGACCATGAGAAGGAAAGAAAAAGGGGGAGCGGGAAGTGTGATTCGATGGCTATGACGGAGTTCCGGCACGGCGGGCGCGGGGAGCGGGATGGCCGATTCGGGAAGCGTGCATACGTCGCTTTGTTTTTCAGCAGGGATTTTCGCGGAAAACGAAAAGCTGGGATCGGGAAGATACGCGAGAGGCAGACGGAGATTGGAGATTGGGAGTGGTCGAGGGGGGTGGTCGAGGAGGGAGGGAGGGGGAGAGGGTTGGCAGGCGGTGACGGGTAAAATGTTGTTCTGGGCTCAGGGGAAGCACGCGTCCGGGTCGGATGGATGACGTCGACGGTTGTGCATCCGGACCGCGACCGTTGTGAGTGCTGGGCGGGCTGCCGGGCGGCATTTTCCCAGGCCAAGTCCACGTCAGCGTGCATGGCTAGTGGTGGTTGAGACTGAGAGGCTCAGAGACTTTGAGGAGGGTTAAAGGGAAAAATAATTAGATTTCGGAGTTTAGTCATCAGTTGGGTGTCAGCTTCTTGAAAGCGCGATTGGAAACCGGGTCGAACGCGAGCGACCACTGCATGTCGGGCGGCGGCTCCACAGCGCACGTCTCTCACACCCGAGCCACCAGCCGCGACCGTTCTCCGCCGGACGCGCCCCTGCCCCGCGCCCGCCCTGGCGACACCGTGGGCCAACACCCAACACCGCCGCCGCACCCGCCGCCGCCGCCCTTCCGGTTCCTGCAGCAGCAGAACACCAAGACGGCGATGAGCTACCACGCCCAGCAGCCGTCCAGCGGCGAGCCGCAGTCGCCCGGCACGCCGACGACGCCCGGGAACGGCCTGCAGCACGCCCAGCACTACTACCAGATCCAGGGCCAGCCGATGCCCGCCGCGTACCCCCAGCAGCACCAGCAGTACTACCCGCACTACGCAAAGATGCCGCTCCCGTCCCCGCACGGATACTCGGCCCCGCAACCCGGAGGACCGCCCCAGCCGCCCGCGCTGCACATCCCGAACGCCGTCTACGCCCACCAGCAGCAGGGCCCGCACTCGTCGCCCGCCTCGGCCTCGCTCCCACCACACCCGCCAGGCGGCCAGCAGCGCGGCAACGGCGTCAAGCGCAAGCGCAAGAGCACCGCGGACGCGTCTCAGCGCGACAAGCCGCACGAGGACGACGAGGACAACGCCCAGTCCGGCTCCCAGAGCCAACCGTCGCTCGCCGATCCCGGCAAGAAGCGCACAAAGACCCAGCGCGCCTGCGACTCGTGCAGAACGCGCAAAATAAGGTACTGCACTCGTGCTCTCACCGTCATAACCCGTACTCAACGATCCAACAGATGCGACGTGATCGCAGACACTGAGCCAGCCCTCTGCCAGCACTGCAAACAGTACGGCTTCGAGTGCACCTTCTTTCTCCCCATTACAGAGACCCGCTTCAAGAAGAAACGACTCGAGGAGGAGACCGCAGTGTCATTCCATGCCTCGAAACCCGAGTCCCAGGACCGGCGCTTCATTCCCATGGACGGTCAGACCCCGGCACGCTCCACGGCCTCACCGCGTTCAGAGATTCCCAAGGACGCAAAGATCTATGGTCAGAGCCCACCAATCTCTTCCAGTATTATTCCCGCGCTGACAGGTCTAACATACGATCCGTCTCCCTCGCTGCGCCAGGCCCGACGTTCCTTCCGTTCCTCGTCCAGTCCACGAGCACTGTTCCCAAGGGTCACTTCGACACTTATGACCTGCGGCATTTGCACACATGGGAGGTGTCCAACACGGGCGATGGTTTCATTCAGGTCTTCGACCCGAACTCCGAGCCGGAAAACAAACACCCACTCCCTGCGCCAGTCGACCTTCGCATAAACCGCGACATGCTAGAGAAGCTTGTCAACATGTACTTTGACCACATCGCACCTATCTTCCCCGTCGTTTCTCGCGGCGACTTTACCTCCGGTGGCCACCCGCCTACACTCCTCCTCTACGCCATTTCCATCGTCGCCGCCACTCAGCGCGACATTCCTCAAGCCGTGTTCGATGCTCTCAGGCAGGCTGTCAACAAACACATTCGAGACGATGACATCCTGAGCTCGGGGTGCACTACGAACGTCCAGACACTCCTCGTGCTCGGCATGTGCGGGGACGCGCACAGTTCATACGTGCCGCTTGCGCTCAGTGCTCTCTGGCAACGCGTCGGCGCGGCAATCCGCATGGTGCGTGCTTCCCCGCGCAGTTCCCACGCGCTTATATACTGATACCCTGCAGGCGCAAGACCTGGGCCTGCACCGCGCCGAGGCGTACAAGAAGAAGTTCGAGCTGCGACGACGCGTGTGGGGCGCGTGCGTGATCTCGGACCGCTGGTGCAGTCTGACCTACGGACACCCGTTCATGATCGACGTCTCCGACTGCGACGCGCGTCTGCCGTCGGCGGCGGACTCGGAGCATCCACTTGCAGCCGCCGAGTACGTCTACATGAACGAGCTCATCAAGCTCAGCATCTTGCTCGGACGTGTGCTCAAGATGATCTACTCGCCGTCGGGCCTCATCACTGCCACCGACGAGGGGCTTCAGGCGCTGCTCGTGGACCTCGACGTGTGGAAGGCGCGGCTGCCGTCCACACTGACATTCCAGGGCGTCGACACGAACACGCACGGCGGGCTGCTGCACTTGCTGTACAGCTGCGTGCTGATGATCTTCTGGCGCGTGTTCATGCGCATTTCGTACACCGTGCCCGTGCACCTGAAGTTCTCATTGACCGTTGAGCGCTGGACGGCGCTCGTGCTCATGACGCGCGAGAGCATCGACTGGCTCGACCGCCACGAGCGCATCTACGACACCTGGATGCTCGTCAGCTACGCGGCGACCAGCTGCGCGCTCGTGCAGTACCACACGTGGGCGCGGCGGCGCGACCCGGACGCGCAGGCCAGTCTGTTGAAGCTGCGCGACTGTGTCAAGCGGTGGGAGGACGCGGTGCCGCCGGACCATATGAGCACGCGGAGACGGGTGCGTCCTTTCCCATGACATGTGCATTTGCTGACCCTGCGCGCAGACGACAGAGGTGATCAGCCTGCTGTACAACGCGACGCTGCACCCGGACAAGCAGCGGCAGGCGCCGTACGTGAACCCGACGAAGGGCGTCGCGGCGCGCACGCCCGACGCGCTGCGCGGGCTCACGTTCCGCAAGGACCCGAGCCGGCCGGGCGGCGGCGTGTACATCGCGGACGAGCGCTCGCATGTGGTGCACGACAACCCCGACGGCACGTTCGTCGTGCGCGGCGAGCCCGAGGAGCAGCAGGCGGGCCAGCCAGGTAGCGTACCGCGCGCCGCGCACCATGTTCACGGGTTGACTCTCCTCGCGCGCGCCCGCCCAGGCGACATGGAGATGCCGCAGCAGCGGATGGCCGGGACGGCGAACGTGATCCCGCAGCCGAGCGTGAAGGGTCGTGTACATAATCGGTGGAATAGACTTGGTTTCTTGTGCAAAAAACAGCACAGCTCGCCGCCCAGAGCCTGGCTTGAACTCGGCGTTAAGGCCTCCGTGCACGGCAAAGTGCCAAACAAATTCCTCGGGGGTGAAACGGGAAAAAATTCGTAAGTCCCGCGATTTTTCGTCGTTTCTGATTTCAAACTGGCATGACCCGTACTGTTTGGACGTATATTAGCGCCCCCCGCGCCCCACTCTCGGGCGCGGGGACGCGGCTTTTGCGGACTAGGTACACCAAGGCACGATCTAGGTACATGCACGCTCGGGAGCCGGGGAGTGGGTCTCAACTCAAAATGTCTGCAAATGCGAGTCAGAGGTCAGAATACGAAATAAGCGCCGGTCTCCAGTCTGCTGAGAGGCCTGCCACAAATGCATGTGAGAATGAGGAATAGGCGCCGGTCTCGAAACTGCTCACCAAGGTCGTGTGGAAAAGCTATCTATGGTACAGGGTCTGCAATCTCGAGAGCGGCTTGCTGTCAGTTGTGAGTGTGAGAACCGCCCACTGGCAGCGATCTTGACATGCGCAGCTCGTCGAGCTGGAGAGAAATTTTCAGGGCGGCGGCGGAGAGCGCGTTGGGGAGCTCGTCGCGCGGTGCGTGCGGGTGGCGAATAGACGGGCTTTCCGGTATTGCTCGAGGCGCGGGGGAAGAAGGGCGGTGCGTGCGTGCTCGTCGAGTGATATTAAGCGCGGCAGCGTGTTCGTGCGCAGAGCGCTGTCGGGAGAGCGCGCGATGTGGACCGCGGAGAGCAGCGGCGGCGGCGGATCGACTGTGCCGCGATCTTGACGGGGGGCGACGCTGGAGACCTCTCGGCGGCGAAGGGGCGCTGTTGGTAATGGATAGGAAGTGCGGCAGCGTGCGCGGGCACAGAGCGCAGTCGGGAGAGCGCGCGATGTGCAGCGCGAGGGTGGAGGAGCGCGGCGGAGGCGGAGCGAATCTGTCGCGATCTTGGCGACGGCGACGCTGGAGACCTCTCGGCGAGGAAGAGGCGGTGTTGGAGCGTCATCGTGACCTGCTGTGCGCATGTTGCCTGCGCACAATCTGCTGGAGGCGGGGAGGATGGGTTGGCGTTGACGGTGGGGAATGTGTCGCGGAGACGTTGCGCCTCGCGGGTGCTGGACGAGGGCGAGGTCGTGGGTGAAGGATGCGGGCTTGCGAGGGTGGGGGCACGCGGAGGACCCGCGACTGTTGCCCGGCGACGAGATGTGGCCGAGCCACCGAGCGACGGGGAGAAGAAACCGGTCGGCGCGATCGAGAACAGCGCAGACCGCACAGTGGGCGGCGCACATAGATGCATCGCGATGGAGAGGCCTCGGAAGTTGCGCAGGTGCGACCGCTCGACCGCGAGCCCGAGGCTGAGGTGCCGAACTCGTCGCCGGCGGAACAAAAACGCATGTCGAGCGCGCAGCTCGCGTTCTCCGGACTCCCCCGCCAGCGCATGCGTGGGATGAGCTTTCCTAAGCAATGTCAGCGAGAGTGGAGTCGAGAGCAGCATGGGCTTACGAGGTTGACCCGCAGAGAGTGCCTGACAGAAACAAAAACGGCCGTGCAAGGTCGGCATCGTCGACTCGCGTCGTGCCCTTCAGTCTGCATGGTGCCCAGGCATGCCTGAGCCAGGCGCGCCCGACGCAGAGGTGGAGATCCGAAATCGATGTTTTCGGGTTTTCATGGCCGCCGGAGGACGAAGGCCCGTGCAGCCTCGTACGGTGCATCCCCTGGCGCCGCGTACTGGCAGCAGGCTTTGGGCACCCATAGGTGCAGATAGACCGCGCGCCGGGTCGGGAGAATGGCATTGACCATGTTGGAGGATGAGACGGTCCAGGCGGTGAACCGCGAATCGCCGCCGACGCCCGCGCGCGGCAGCGTACAGCATGCGTCCCGGTATGCGCATTCGTGGCACTTGCGAGAGCCATGGAGCGCGCTGGCGAGCCATTCAGACTGGGAGATACTGGCGAGTTCCGTCAGTAACCAGGCAGCGGGAACAGCGGGCTGCAAAGACTTACAGCGCCGTCAGACCGCTCCAGAACGCGGGTTGCAGATGCGCGCAGCATTGACAGGTCTTGATCCCTGCGCAGCGTACGAATCTCTACGCGTCTGGCCATGCGTCGCGCGGTGTGATGCGGCGGCGGGCTGCAGCTGCGATGCGATGACGCGCGCGTCCCCGCCGCGGGACGTCAATACAGGGCCTGACCGCGTTGTTCCTAAGACGAATACAAGTCAGCCGTGCGAGAGACGAAGACGGGCGGTGACGCGGACGCAGGACGGCGCTCTCGTTCAAGCCCGCGTCTGCAGGCCGCACAAGCTCCATCCCGCGTCACCGCCCGGAATTGCTGAGAGACGTACCATAGTAATGCCGGTCTACGCGGGCTCGACCATTCTGACGTTAATCGGCCCAGCGTTCGCCGTGCGCGACAAGAATTGAAGGGGAGACCGCCAGAGCTCTTTGCCTGCACGTCAGCCGTGGAACAGAGCGCGCAGCGCAGTCCCACGCACCATTCCAGTCGCGCCACATGCTCATCACCAACGCATTGTCGCACCCGTCGAGGTTTCCAGTGAGGAAGGCGGGAAAGAGTCTGCGGCAAACATGAGCAAAGCCGATCATCGGCAAAGAAGCAGTGCGCGCACTGACCTGCGCGTCCCGGCTCATCGAGCTCCGCGCGTCGCACCGAGGTATCCTCGCCCTTGTGCGCACAGAGATCGCGGGGTTCGACGCAGAGGCCATCCCTGGGCGACACGGGAACGCGTCACGTGACGGATGGTGCTGCAGCGCGTCAGCAACGGCTGCGAGAGAAAAAGAGAACGAAAACGCACCTGTGTTCCGGGTGGGTAGGTGGACGCCGTGGCTGGCGTGGGGCGTGTACCGCAGTCGCGCGTCGCGCAGAAGGACGGCCGCAGAGGGCACTGAAGACGCGGGCAGCAACGGGCCATCGAGGAAATGGCGCGCAGGCTTTTATAGCCTGCGAACGTGTCCGTAAGAGGGACGGGGCGGAATCAATGGAGAAGGTTCGCCGCCTCACGCCGGTGGCACGCTTGTCCACAAGCGAGAGAAGCTCGCCCAGGAGCCGATCGTTGTGTAAACCCAGCACGTCTCATTCTGGTCACTTGAGGTCTCCGTAATTGTCTTGGTCCTATGCCGCCGGACTCGCAGTGCATGCAAACGCTCGAGTCTTCCATGAGTACGGGATTCGCCGGGAAGCGATCGAGCGGTTGTTGGCTCTCGCTGCCGGTAGTCAGTTAGAGGATGCTCTGGGATGTGCCCTGAGATGCAAGGGTGTATTTATACCGTTTTACGCGCGAAAGACAAGTGGCGGCCGATTGATGCATGCGCGCACCGATAGGCTCGCCCGCATTTGGCCTAGTATCATCATAAGATACGTCCTCCAGAGAAGCGATGCCTATGCCTGTAGCCTTTGAACGGCGTCTTCCTGCGTTTTTTGGCACAATTGAACTTGCTAGGGAAAACCCGCCGCTCGCAGACCAATTGCTGTCGCAGTGGACGGTGCGCACATCGCCGATCGGTTCGCCCGCATGTGACCCAGCATTATCGTCATGAGATGCAAAGCCTCAGCGGCGTCGACAATTGCCGTCTCAATGACTGAGTGCGTCTCAGTGTTGTTGAGGTTTCCTAGCAGGAGCCGCAGTCCGGAGACGAACGGAGACACGCCGTCGTGCCGCCCACATTTGGCCCAGCATCATAAGGAGTTTTGTTCTGCGAAGGTGCGACAGCGCTGATGTTCATATTGGAGCTGGAATAAATGTGTGTATCTCAGCGACGTTGAGTGTCGCCGTTCGCGGACGAACGGCTGTCGGACGGTACAAATGCAGCATATAGCAGCCCGATCGGCTCGCCCGCATTTGGCCCAGCATCACAAAGAGTACCCTCTTCCTACTTATCAGCCACAGAACCGAGGGATTGTGTGTTTCTCCAGTTGATCGAGAGTGTCGAAGAGATTCCGCCGTTCGCAGACGGCGGGAGACGGTCTGGTGCGAACGGCGCAAAAGCAACGATCTCATTTCATGTATCTCGTGAAGCATAACCATCTTCCGAGATCTCTATTTCCTCTACGCGCTGTTCATGGAGATAGGGCAGTAATTCGATTCTGGGGTGCTCGCAACATCGGGCGAGACGAACTGATGTTTTGCGACGAGCGAGCAGCAGAGCGTTGCAATGATGCATTGCGTTAGGCACGTCATCATGCACATCAACATGCATTCATGCTGCGCAAACGAGAGCCGGGCTAGCGGAGCCACGGAGCGATCGAGATGCATTGCAACACGCCGGGTGCCACAGGTCACCCACTCACCTTAGCAGTCCCCGTACCGAGCCTTTCGACTCGCCGGGGCCCAGGCCAAACAGACGTGGCGCGGGCTTACGAGAGGGGCTGTGCGCTTCTTTCTAAGCGATCTCGGAGCGAACGGAGCACAGACTGGTGGATGCACTCGGACTGTATGCTCCCTGCGCAAAGAGCATATCGACACCCCTATCCGCCTGCCCGCAGGTACTCTCACTGGCAATCTATATTTAGAACATGTACTAGTGACCAGTAATGCTGTAACCCAAGCGTAAATCCTTGGGAATTCCCACTGAGACGCAGGGAAAGAGGCGGAGAGCATACATGCAGAACGGACGATACACACCTTCCGGCGACGCATCTCCCTTTGAGTCACATTTCACATGATCGGTCAACATCTTACGAGCGAGACGCAGCAGGAATTTGTGATAGAATAAGCCTAGAGCGCCACAGAAACCGGCGGGGCGCGTAGGACGCAAATGAAAGAATGGCCGCAAGAACCTCTGATACCCCCACCCGTTTCAGTGCAAGGCAATCAACGATCGATTACGAGTGATGCGAGATCTGCGCTTCTGCGCACGGGAAGCTCTGGCCGCGCCGGTGCATCCGTCCTCCAGGATCGCATTTTACCACCTTACAGGGGGTATAGCCCCTATCTCTCGAGACCCACGGGCGTACTATGTCACTTGACCTGTTCCCCAGGTGAATTTATGCGGGGGAGCGCGCGGGAAGAGCGGCTTTGCGAAAGAGCACGCGCGAGGCGACACGGTCCAAACTCCGCTCTGCGGGAACAACGCGCCCATGGTCTCGCTCATAGCACGTCACCGGCGCCGTCTCCGGCCGGCGCATGTATCCGGCGTCTATTATTGGAGCCTTACGAGAGCAGTGCCGCGTAGAACTGGCGCGGGCGAGCTCAGAATCGCGGCGGAGGCGTACAAGCGAATGCGCAATTCAGCGCGTACGCGCCGCTTTACCTTGCTTCTTCTCGTTTCACGGGGATCACGCGTCGATCCAGAAGCGTGATGCAGCGTAGATCCCGCCGATGGAAGCTGCATCGCGCGTTCGTTAGGCGGGAGACGCATTTTTCGACCTACAGGGGGGTATGGAGACCCCATGCGCCAGGTTTTCCAACGGGCGCTTATTTGGTCTGAGAGCTCCAGCGCCAGCCCATAGTCAAAGTTTGAGGGGCAGCGTAGGACGGGCGGACGAGCGGCGTGAGCGGCGGGGAACGAGGATCAGCACCGATGCGATTACGGACATCATCCCTCCTCCCGTCAAGAAGCGTGACCTCATTCAGTCATCGCTTGACAAAGCCCTTGGCCCAGACGCCCCGGCGTTCCGGCCCTGGGTCAGAGGGTACGGCACGCGCGGGCGCCCGGTGGGCCGCGAGGAGGGTATAAAAGCCCCACCGTTCACTCAAGCCGAACCCCATCCTCCCTCTTCCCCTCTTCCCTTCGTACTTCATGCCTCGCATGCTGCGCTCGCCGCCTGTTGTCGCCCGCCGACGCTGCTCGCTCCGCAACGCGCTCGTCATCGCCAAACCTGTTTCCTCGTCGGCGCGGCTCGCGTCGAGCAATGCTCGGTAAGTACGGCTCCTCGTCGCTCGCGCCGCATCACTGTCTGACTACCGATAGGCAGCACTCTGTTTTCACTATCTGGTACGTTCCAGTGCTTCATTTTGCGCGTTCACACGCTGACGCGATTGGCAGGTATTCGGTCTATTGGCGGCGGCTACAGCGTATGTACACGGTGCGCGCAGTCAACCCCCGCGTTCACTGCTTACAGCGTCACCCTAGGCGCCGACCTGCAGCACGTATCGGTCAGTCCGTCCGACCCGCTGTGCGATGCTCACTGACCTTTCTTGCGAGACCTTCGGCCGCGCCGACGATGCTCGATGCTCGATGCACCTACTGCCACGCCGTCGGGGTGATGTACGTCTTGCGCCGAACTTGCGATCGCGGGCTGACCCTATTCGCTTTTCAGCTGGCGCTCGACGTTGCATCCACGATTCGCGTGCGTACCGACATTCGCTCGCCGTTCCGCGAGCTCGCGCTGACGTCCTCGTTTGCAGACCGACCCCCCGCGCCCGATAGCCACCGCGACCACGCCGAGGTTCTGACGGTACGTCCTTTTGCCGTATTGCACCGCGGGCGCTGGGCTCGGTCCCTGCGCGTCCGGACGCCCGATGACCGCGCCGAGACTGTGATCGTAATGGCTACACGCCGGGCTGCTTGTGCCGTCGCTGCTAGACGTCTGCGATTCGATCGGGCAACGGTCAGCTTGGATCTAATGGGCGTCGTAACAAGGACCTGCCGTTCGTGCTGCGCATCCATGACTGAGTCGTACGCATGGTCGCTGCATGCCCAATGCGCGCGCCTGTCTCGAGCAATGAGCCCGATCGGCGCCGCTCGTTGACTTGACAGCTGGGCAGCCAGTTCTCTGCCAGCGCGCCGATCGTGCGCGAGCGTCTGCACCACCGACCCCTTGACTGGCTGACTGACCGATCGACTTGCGTGTGTCCGCTGACCGAATCCCTGCGAGCCTATGTCAGCGACGGGATGCTTGAATGGTCGTTCGCGCACGTACCAGCTCGTCGGTCCCGCACCTCGCGAACGATGTCCAGCGCGAGGTGCCTCTCTGACCCGTCAGACACAGACTACGATCGGCTCGCCGTGCTTGAACTCTTGAACGCCTCAGACTAACCTTCCGATGTCGTATGTTGATCTTTAGCGCCAGTGAATCCCTGCGACCTGCTTTCGTGCTTGAGCCACAGAACACTCGCAATGTTGTTGATACACTCACCCTTGCGAACGAAAGCTTTCGATGCGCTGATCGACGCATATTGATTTTCAGGGCGCGGTTCGCGGTCGTCGCACTGTGTCCAAAGTCTTGCCATTGACGCGCAGGACCTGTTGATCTTGAGCGCAGCATCGTCGTCTGGCCTGCCCGAGTTCTGGATCCTTGCCTATCGTGCTTGAGTCACAGAGTACTGCTTGCACACTCACAACTCGCATGTAAACCTTGAACGAACATCTTGACAACGATCGATATGAATATGTTGATCTTGCACGCAAGGTCGTCCTCTGCCCTGTCCGAGGTCTGAATTCTCACGATCAGCTATGGCGCTCGATTCACAGAAGGCGGGTTGATTGCGCACTCACCTGCATGCCTCGACAGAACCCTTGCACGCCACTGCCACTTCGGTGATCGACTTTGAGCGCAAGGGGCGCGTCTAGGGATGCTCGCGATCAGGTGTTGTGTTGTAGCCAGAGTCGAGTCTTACTTACCGGTACGTGTAGAGCTTCTTCTTCGTGCTCGAGCTCATCTGTTGCGGCTAAAGTCCTTGAGTACGAAACACCCTGACGTGACGAAGCCTGGCCTCGGGCGCACAGGGGTACGCGGCGCGAACGCGGAACTACGACTGATATCGTGTTAGCTCAGGTCGCGCGGCGGGTGCTCACCATTCAACAGCTCGCTGATCGGTCCATGTAGAGCTTCCCCTTCGCGCGCGTGCAGAGCACGGTCGCGAGCGCCTCGATCGCAGTCTTGCCGCCTGTAGCAGACGTTCAGCGCACTCCGTACTCGCATTTCAGAACTACTCGGGTGTAGAGCTTCCCCTTCGCGTGCGTGCAGAGGATGCCTTGCGTCGGCCGCGAGCGCCTCGATCGCAGTCTTGCCGCCTGTAGCAGAATATTCAGCGCACTGCGTACTCACATCTCAGAACTACTTAGGTGTAGAGCTTCCCTTTCGCGTGCCCCAATTGCAATCTTGCCTCCTGCTGGGTATGGAGTCAAATCATTCAACACACTCGTACTCACGATTTCTTAGGTGTAAAGCTTTTCCTTCGCGCGCGTGTAGAACTCGAGACGAGCTCATCCTGGGAAACGCGACCTGACAGAGACGACATAGGGGTCGGTGGCGGGAGCGCATGTACGAGGGGTATTGTTTGCCGCGCTCGTGCTCACAAACTTGCGATTTGGCGTGCGCGCGAGGACGGCGCTGGGTTCGAAGTAGCAACGAACGGCTTGGTGCGCTGGTGCACTCAACTGCCACTGGCGAGAAACACTTGCAGAACAGCTCGCAGCGGCGCTTCGCGCCGCCGCCGCTGCGTCACACGACACGCAGCAGAAGTCACAGAAGCGGGCCAGATAGCTCGCGCTGTCGTTATCGATGGTCGACGAGGAGGCCTGGACGCTCGAACTCGAAGCTGGAGGCTGCTCCCCGCGTCGGGTGTGATGTGGGGCGCAGACTCGGGCACTGGGTGCGGCGGGCGAGGATTTGCATGACGCGGGCCTAGAACTGCGGACGGTGTTGATATCGCGCGCTAACACGACCTGATCTCTCGCGGGCGCGTGGGGGAGGCTCCTGAGCATGCATGATTCGGAGCGGCTGGGCGCGCTGGGCCAGGCGGCGGCGGCGCAGACTCTGGCAGGGAGCGCGAGAAGGGCAAAAGGCGGACGGCGCGACGCGGCGGGCCATGACGCAGTGCCGCGGCTGGCCGGCACGGCGGACGCGGGATGGCCGCATTGGGACGCGTGCCTGTGGCAGCGATTGTCCAAACAAAGCAGAAAATAAAATGATGATTCGGGAAGCGTGCATACGTCGCTTTGTTTTTCAGCAGGGATTTTCGCGGAAAACGAAAAGCTGGGATCGGGAAGATACGCGAGAGGCAGACGGAGATTGGAGATTGGGAGTGGTCGAGGGGGGTGGTCGAGGAGGGAGGGAGGGGGAGAGGGTTGGCAGGCGGTGGCGGGTAAAATGTTGTTCTGGGCTCAGGGGAAGCACGCGTCCGGGTCGGATGGATGACGTCGACGGTTGTGCATCCGGACCGCGACCGTTGTGAGTGCTGGGCGGGCTGCCGGGCGGCATTTTCCCAGGCCAAGTCCACGTCAGCGTGCATGGCTAGTGGTGGTTGAGACTGAGAGGCTCAGAGACTTGAGGAGCGTTAAAGGGAAAAATAATTAGATTTCGGAGTTTAGTCATCAGTTGGGTGTCAGCTTCTTGAAAGCGCGATTGGAAACCGGGTCGAACGCGAGCGACCACTGCATGTCGGGCGGCGGCTCCACAGCGCACGTCTCTCACACCCGAGCCACCAGCCGCGACCGTTCTCCGCCGGACGCGCTCCCGCCCCGCGCCCGCCCTGGCCCTGGCACTGGAGACAACGCCCACCGCCCGACACCGCCGCCGCCGCCCTTCCGGTTCCTGCAGCAGCAGAACACCAAGGCAGCGATGAGCTACCACGCCCAGCAACCGTCCAGCGGCGAGCCGCAGTCGCCCGGCACGCCGACGACGCCCGGGAACGGCCTGCAGCACGCCCAGCACTACTACCAGATCCAGGGCCAGCCGATGCCCGCCGCGTACCCCCAGCAGCACCAGCAGTACTACCCGCACTACGCAAAGATGCCGCTCCCGTCCCCGCACGGATACTCGGCCCCGCAGCCCGGAGGTCCGCCCCAGCCGCCCGCGCTGCACATCCCGAACGCCGTCTACGCCCACCAGCAGCAGGGCCCGCACTCGTCGCCCGCCTCGGCCTCGCTCCCGCCACACCCGCCAGGCGGCCAGCAGCGCGGCAACGGCGTCAAGCGCAAGCGCAAGAGCACCGCGGACGCGTCTCAGCGCGACAAGCCGCACGAGGACGACGAGGACAACGCCCAGTCCGGCTCCCAGAGCCAACCGTCGCTCGCCGATCCCGGCAAGAAGCGCACAAAGACCCAGCGCGCCTGCGACTCGTGCAGAACGCGCAAAATAAGGTACTTCACTCGTGCTCTCACTGTGCTATCCCGTACTCAACGATCCAACAGATGCGACGTGATCGCAGACACCGAGCCAGCCCTCTGCCAGCACTGCAAGCAGTACGGGTTCGAGTGCACCTTCTTTCTCCCCATTACAGAGACCCGCTTCAAGAAGAAACGACTCGAGGAGGAGACGGCGGTGTCGTTCCATGCCTCGAAACCCGAGTCCCAGGACCGGCGCTTCATTCCCATGGACGGTCAGACCCCGGCACGCTCCACGGCCTCTCCTCGTTCAGAGATCCCCAAGGACGCAAAGATCTATGGTCAGAGCCCACCAATCTCTTCCAGTATTATTCCCGCGCTGACAGGCCTAACATACGATCCGTCTCCCTCGCTGCGCCAGGCCCGACGTTCCTTCCGTTCCTCGTCCAGTCCACGAGCACTGTTCCCAAGGGCCACTTCGATACTTACGACTTGCGCCATTTGCATACGTGGGAAGTCTCCAACACGGGCGACGGCTTCATCCAAGTTTTCGACCCGAACTCCGAGCCGGAAAACAAACATCCTCTCCCTGCGCCAGTTGACCTTCGCATAAACCGCGACATGCTAGAGAAGCTTGTCAACATGTACTTTGACCACATCGCCCCCATTTTCCCGGTCGTCTCGCGCGGCGACTTTACCTCCGGTGGCCACCCACCCACACTCCTCCTCTACGCTATCTCCATCGTCGCCGCGACTCAACGCGACATCCCGCAAGCTGTGTTCGATGCTCTCAGGCAGGCGGTCAACAAACACATTCGAGACGATGACATCCTGAGCTCGGGGTGCACCACGAACGTGCAGACACTCCTCGTGCTCGGCATGTGCGGGGACGCGCACAGTTCGTACGTGCCGCTTGCGCTCAGTGCTCTTTGGCAACGAGTGGGCGCGGCAATCCGCATGGTGCGTGCTTCCCCGCGCAGTTCCCACGCGCTTATATACTGATACCCTGCAGGCGCAAGACCTGGGTCTGCATCGCGCCGAGGCGTACAAGAAGAAGTTCGAGCTGCGACGACGCGTATGGGGCGCGTGCGTTATCTCAGACCGCTGGTGCAGCCTCACGTACGGGCACCCGTTTATGATCGATGTCTCCGACTGCGACGCGCGTCTCCCATCGGCGGCGGACTCGGAGCATCCACTCGCGGCTGCCGAGTACGTCTACATGAACGAGCTCATCAAGCTCAGCATCCTCCTCGGACGCGTGTTGAAGATGATTTACTCTCCGTCGGGCCTGATCACCGCCACCGACGAGGGTTTGCAGGCGCTGCTTGTGGACCTCGACGTATGGAAGGCGAGGCTGCCGTCCTCACTGACGTTCCAGGGCGTCGACACGAACACGCACGGCGGGCTGCTGCACCTGCTGTACAGCTGCGTGCTGATGATCTTCTGGCGCGTCTTCATGCGGATTTCGTACACCGTGCCCGTGCACCTCAAGTTCTCGTTGACCGTCGAGCGCTGGACGGCGCTCGTGCTCATGACGCGCGAGAGCATCGACTGGCTCGACCGCCACGAGCGCATCTACGACACCTGGATGCTCGTCAGCTACGCGGCGACCAGCTGCGCGCTCGTGCAGTACCACACGTGGGCGCGGCGGCGCGACCCGGACGCGCAGGCCAGCCTGCTCAAGCTGCGCGACTGCGTCAAGCGGTGGGAGGACGCGGTGCCGCCGGACCACATGAGCACCCGGAGAAGGGTGCGCCCTTTCCCACTGCATGTGCATTTGCTTACCCCCCGCGCAGACGACGGAGGTGATCAGCCTGCTGTACAACGCGACGCTGCACCCGGACAAGCAGCGGCAGGCGCCGTACGTGAACCCGACGAAGGGCGTCGCGGCGCGCACGCCCGACGCGCTGCGCGGGCTCACGTTCCGCAAGGACCCGAGCCGGCCGGGCGGCGGCGTGTACATTGCCGACGAGCGCTCGCATGTGGTGCACGACAACCCCGACGGCACGTTCGTCGTGCGCGGCGAGCCCGAGGAGCAGCAGGCGGGCCAGCCAGGTAGCGTACCGCGCGCCGCGCACCATGTTCACGGGTTGACTCTCCTCGCGCGCGCCCGCCCAGGCGACATGGAGATGCCGCAGCAGCAGCAGCAGCAGCAGCCGATGGCAGCGGCGCAGGGCCCGGGCCCCGCGGGCGCGGCGAACGTGAACCCGCACCTGAACGAGCCCGTCGGCGCGCAGCCGAGCGTGCAGGTGCTCAACATGCTCGACGCGCGCGAGGACGGCGTGCCGAGCTCTGCGGACTTCCTCACGCTGCCGGACGGGATTGATTGGGGTGCGTCTACAGTCTTCCTAATGTCTTCTGGGTGGATGCTGACATGGATGTTCTCTCCGCACCAGACCAGCTGGACCGGCTGGACACCATCTTCTCGACGACGGCCGCGTTCGACTTCTGGGGCCCCGGGCCGAACCAGGGCGACGGGATGGTCGTCGCGGGCGCGGCGGCGGAGGCGCCGTCGGTGACCGGGCAGCCCGCGCCGGCGCACCCGCAGCAGCTGCAGCAGCAGCTCTTCCAGGCGCACGGCGCGATGGCGCCGAGCGGCATCATGGGCACGATGGGCGGCGCGTACGTCACGCCCGCGCTGTACCCCGCGCACCCGCAGCTCGAGGGCGCGCCTGACCAGCCGCCACCCCAGCAGCCCCAGCAGCCGCAATAATGCGCAATGAACGCGGGACGTCGCTATGCCGCATGCTTTCCCCCTTACCGATACGTAGTCAATAAAATCTCCCCGTCTCTCTCTGTTGCTGTGCTTTCCCGCCCTCTCTCTCTCTCTCTCCAGTCTCGTTCCTCTTGTATATAGTATACGGTGGTTGTGCCCGGTATGACTATCGCATGTACTCTCGGATCTCGCGGCCGCGGACCGGCCGCGGTGCTTCTGCGCGGGTGCAGGAGTTGCGGTCCCCAGGGCGTTTGGGCGGCGCGAGAGTCAGGCGGGAGTGACGTCTCCGGGGTAAGTTGGGTGACTGGGAATGCGCCCGACGACGGTGCTTCAGAAGCTCGCGGCTGGCGTTCCAAGCTCTGATTCATGCCATGCTTGTGCGCTGGCTCGCGCGAGAAGCGGGCGTTGGTGGGACCCGCTGCCCCGGCGGGAAGTCAGGACGACTACAAGCAACCTGTCGTGGGTGGCTTTGTTCGTCGATGTCCGGAAATAGCCAGAGTGATGCATTTGCTCAGTGCTTGTACTGTAAGTATATATTGCCCGTAGGCCTGGAGCGAAGGGCGCAATCGGGGTGCTTCGGGGAGCTGAAGCCCGAGGTAGACGTTGAGTAGCTTCATCGGCTACTGTTCTAAATCGACAGCATGCGCCGTGTTTGCGGGCTGCGTTCAGTCGCCAAACTAACTAGCGTCGACCCTCGACGTCGCTATCTTTGGATGCTCGATGAAGTGCATGCGCGCGTCCGGAATGCCATACAACGCCCAGCGCCCGTCGTCGGTGTCCGGCGAGCACCGCAGCGCCGACCCTGTCGATTCCTGTGCTGCCTTCCTCATCTGTCCGTGCCAGGGCCGTGCGTTGTACAGGAATCAGGCTTGTTTGGGAGTTGCTGGAGTATCAGTTGTCAGATGAGATGCGCATCTCCGGGTTCCGCTCCCCTTCTGGTCTCATCACGGCGGTTGATCCATGTGCCCGTTGTCCCGTTGCGCGCAAATTGGGAGCACTGAATCGGGCTGCGTTGCGTTGGCGGCGGGATTCTGGGCCCGCGAGAGAAAGAGACTGAGCGAGCGAGCGACGAGCGGGTTTAGCTGCGCTGACGATCGGGTGGCGGCTGTCAAGGATTCGCGAGGAAGCCGTGGCTGTGGCCGCGGGTGGCGGAGGATTGGCTCTCGTTGTCCGACCAGCGACTCGCGCGCGAGGGCGGGAACGTAACGAAACTCAGTCCCCCGCTCCTATCTTTTTTTCCTTCGCAAGTACCTACACACTCCGAGGAGAAGCCAGGGTCGCTGGACCCGCGCTGAGCTTCCCGCATTTGACCTGGCAACCCGCGTGCTCGGTTCTTCGGGATATCCACGCGGTTCTCCAGTCCGAGTCTCCACTTGCCTTCTGCTTCTTCTCCCTCTCACCGGCCCCGCAGCCAGCGACGCTGAGCCATGCTCGCGCCCATGCGATACAACGACAGCGGCGAGCGGGCCTCGCAGATGCTGCCCGAGGTCAAGTGCTCGACCTGTGGCGCGCCTGTCCCGCTGGCCGCGCTGGGAGACCACGTCTGCGCGCCGCCGCCCTCGCCGGGCCCGCTGCGCCCGCGCTTCCAGGGGCCCGCCGCGAACGCCAACGCCGGCCGCGCGCCCAGCCCGCTGCGACGCGACTTCAACGACCCCTCGATGGCGCCGCCGCCGCCGCGCCGCGAGTTCAGCAACAGCCCGGGGCCGTCTCCCGGGACGCCCGGCGCACCCCCGCCCGGCGGGCTGAACGGCTACAACGACAGCACCCGCGGGCGCGGTGGGGGACCGCCAGCTCCTGGCGATCTTGATGGCGGGCGCGGTCCCTTCTTTCCCCCTCCCCGCGAGCACAGCGCGTCGCCCGCGCGATTCCGCGGGCCAGAAGCCATGCCTCTCCCGCCCAGCCCGTCCAGCCACCACTTCCCCGTGCGCCGCGAGCACTCGCAGAGCCCCGCGCTGCAGTCTCCGCGCCCGCGCGCCGCGATCCCGCCGGGCGGCCCAGGCGCGCTGTTCCAGCCGCAGCAGCAGCAGCAAGGCCGGCCGCAACAGCACGCGGGGCCTTCTTTCCCACCCCCGCGCGAAATGCAGCCTTCGCCGGGGCCCCTGCTGCCCGACACCACAAGCGGCGGCTCGGCGGGCATGGCGGGCGTCGGGCGGCGAGCGTATGTCGCTGAGTCCACGCTGCTGCACTCTTCGACGCCTCAACCTGGAATGAACGGACGACGCGCAAACCCGCCTCAGCAGCTCGCGCTGGACCCCCGCCCCGGACGTGAGTACCTACCGTAACTGAGTGGCGCTGGGCTCGTCCCCGCAACTGCGATCCATCGGAACTCTTCGCTCACTTGGCATCTCCTTGTTATTGCAGGTACTCCGCCCCTGAGCTCGCCCTACTCCTCGCCCGCGTTCCCGCAGACGCCGCGCAGCGACATGTCGCGCGAGCCGTCGCCGCTGGGCCTGCATCACCCGCGCATGCCGGGGGCGGTGGATCAGCCCCCAGGAAGCCCGCTCGCGGCCCCTAAGCTGCCATTCGCCGAGCGCTTCAAGCAGCTGAAACAGCCGCCCCCGCGGACGCCGACGCCGCCCAACGACGACGACGATGACGACGACGTGCGCCTGCCGTGGGGCTCGCCGGAGCCGCCGAGCCCGCCCAAAATCCAGCCGCTGCGCCCGCGCTCGCGCGCCAACTCGGCGGCGGGCAGCGCGCGCGGGGGCGACGGCGGCGCGCAGGCGACACGCTCCGCAAGCGCTGGTGCTGGCGCCCGTCCGAGATTAGACTCGAACGCGAAGCGGCTGCGTTTCGCCGACGGCGCTAGCGCGGGCAGCCTCGACGATCGCGAGCATGTGGCCTTCCCGACGCTCACCGCGGGCCTGAAACCCGTCCCGCCCTCCGCGGAGCCCGGCCCCAGCGCGCCGTACGCGGGCGACAGGAGCGAGCGCGCGACCAGCATGTCGACCGCGTCGACGTACTCGCGCGTGACGAGCATGAGCCCGCAGATGCGCAGCCTCGCGCTCGGCGACGACAACGCGCCGCTGGGCATCGAGGCCGTGCTCAAGGGCACCGCGCCCGTGTCCGCCGCGGGCAAGAACGCCAAGCTCATCGACAAGTTGCCAGCGTTGCCTCCACTCCCCCCAACGCCGACGCGGAGCAAAACAGATCCGACGTTCAGCCCGGAACTGGGTACCAGTGCTCCCGCGCTCGCGAAGCGGAGTGCTAGCGCTAGCGCTGGCACCTCTTCGTCCAAGAAGAAGGGCAAGGAGAAGCAATACGACTGCTCGAAGTGCACCAAGCCAATACCGAATGGTCGTCTGGTCAAGATGGGCGGGCACGGTGGTGGAGTCTTGTGCGAGTCGTGCTGGAAGCAGATGTACCTGCCCAAGGTGTGTGCTTCTCTGCATCTCTATGGCTACTTGACTGACGCCTTTTCTCTCAGTGCCGACGCTGCGAAAAGATCATCGAAAACCAAGCGATCTCGTCCAAGGACGGCCAGCTGAAGGGCAAGTACCACAAAACGTGCTTCAACTGCGAGACGTGTCAAGAGCCGTTCCCCGACGGCTCCTTCTACGTCTTCGACGGCAAGCCGTTCTGTGAATACCATTACCACGCGGCGAACCGGTCACTTTGCGCGGCGCGCGATTGTGGACGTCCCATAGAAGGCGCTTGCACGCAGGTGCACAGCGGGGAGCGCTTCCACTCGCACTGTCTGCGTTGCTCGGCCCGGGGCTGCGAGACGCTACTACACGACGAATACTGGGAGCTGGATGGGCAGATGCTCTGCGAGCGCCACGCGACGATAGACGGCCGGCCGGCGGGCATGCTCGAGGGCACGCGCGCTATGCGCCGGCAGACACGCATGTTCGATCTCGGCGCGGCAGGCGAGGAGCTCGACAACATGCTCTCCAGCAACGGCCTGCTTGGTGCGCCTCCCGGCGGCGCGCCGCCCCCGGATCGCGACGCATACATGCGCGACGGCCCGCGCACGCGCAACGACTCCGGCCCCGGTGCTGGTCCTGGCTCCAGCCCATCGCAGCTGTCGCCCGTACGCGAGAACTTCGGCGGAGGGAGCACGGGCTCGCTCTCCCCCGTGCGCGAACAATTCGGTGGCCCGACGTCCCCTGTGCGCGACAACTTCGGCCCCGGCGGACCTAGTCCGCGCAGTGGGCCTCCGTCGCCTGCGCGCGAGGGCTTTGGCGGCCCCGGGCCTCGCGGCGGTCCCGAGTTCGGCGGTCCCGGCCCCATGCGCAACGGTCCTCCAGGTCCCGGCGGACCTGGGTTCCGTGGTCCTCCCGGCCCTGGGTTTAACGGCCCTCCTGGCCCCGGATTTAACGGCCCCGGGCCTGGGTTCAGCGGCCCTCCGGGACCTGGGTACAACGGCCCTCCTGGCCCAGGATTCAATGGTCCTCCTGGCCCCGGTTTCAACGGCCCACCAGGACGTCAGTTCAATGGCCCACCGGGTCCCGGATTCAACGGCCCTCCTGGTCCTAGCTTCAACGGACCTCCTGGACCAGGCGGCAACAACGGCCGTCCGTTCAACGGTCCTCCCGGTCCTGGTTACAACGGTCCTTCTGGCCCCGGCGGGCCACCGCGCCCTGGCTTCAATGGGCCCCCAGGTCCTGGGTATAATGGTCCCCCAGGTCCTGGCTTCAATGGCCCACCGCCCCCTGGTCAAGGTCAAGGATTCAACGGTCCACCTGGGCCAGGATTCAACGGCCCTCCAGGTCCTCGCGGATACAACGGTCCCCCCAGCCCTCCCGGTCCTCCTCGCGGTTTCAACGGTGCCCCTCCCAGTCCTCCTGGCGCTCCTCGCGGTCCTCCCGGCCCCGGCTACGGTGGCCCCAACATGTACAACAATGGCAATGGCGGCCGCCCCGACAACGGCGGCGGCATGTATCTTGACGCGCCGCGTCGATGAACGCGGCACGCAGCACTCATTTGGCATTTCCTCTTCCTTTTTCCGGTTCTCCGTGTGTTTTTATTCGTCTTCAAGGGAATATGGTTGGACTTTCTCTCTCGTGTCGCGGTCGCTAGCACTTCCCCTCGCATCGTCTCCCGCTCGCATTCTCGCACCCCGCATCTTCGCGTATACCTCCACTTCCTTCCTCCTGCTTCCTCTACCTCCACGTCCACATCCGCTCTCACGCTCATTACCGTTCTACCCACCCAACGCGCGCACCGGTTTCATCTCTGGGTCTTATTGCGGCAGCTTCCTACGAAGTTGGTAACTTATACCTCCTCTCGCCGTCTGTTCCCTCGCTTGCGCTGCTTTATAATTGGCTCGTAATACATGGCCGACACGTACCATCCCACGTCCTGGCTCGCAGGCGCACTTGCAAGGTTGCTGCTTCTTACTCCGGGAAAATCCGAGAAAACGTTGTCTTTGTCGTCCATTTGTCTGACCCACTGCAATTGTCGTAGAACAAGTTGAACCAGGTTCCTCTCTACGTTCCTGGGCGTCGCTGTCACAGCCACGCTTGTCGATCTCGGCGTAGCGCGCTATCCGGGCATGCGGTCCCGTATCACGAATCACTGCGCCCGCACCGCCGCGCCACGTTCCGTTGAAAAGGCGGGCTGGTGGGAAACGGATCAGGCACTTGCGCCTTCACCTTCTCTTTCTCGTTCTCGTTCTCGTTCTCTTTCTTCTACGCGTCCGCGTCCTCGTTCTTTCTATCTTCATTTTTCTATTCTTTTTTTCAAGTTCCCCAGCAATTACCATGCGTTTCCAGCTCGCCATCTTCGCGCTCCTGCCCGCCGCGTTCGCGTCGCCGCTCGACAAGCGCCGGACGTGCACGGTCAACCCGCTGCGCGTGACGAACCTGCGCACGGTCGACAACGGCTCGGGCCTGCACACCGTCGCGTTCGACTTCTCGTTCGGCACGGCCGAGTGGAGCTCCACGCTCGACGGCTCGTGCGTCCTCGAGGGCGCGGACGCCGCCGACGGCGCCACGGGCGCGTGCACGCCGCCCGGCGCGGCGCACTTCGCGTACGACGGCGAGGGCGGCCTGTCCGTCGGCGTCGACTTCCTGTGCTCTCCGGACTCTGGGTGCGTGCCCCCGACTTGGTCTCGCTCAACGGTGTCGGATTGCTTACGCCCCGATGCAGCATCCCGCAGGTCGTCGTGTTCAAGGGCACCGTCCCGCTCGAGTGCGCCGTCGCGCCCGGCGCGCGCGCATGCCAGCAGGCCAGCGAGTTCGAGCTGCCGCTCGCCTCGCAGTAAACGGGTCGGATTCTTGGTTGGACACTGCTGTTACGAACGAGGACACTTCTCGCGGACTTTATCTAGCGCTCTGCCGCATACTTGTCATAGATATTTAACGGACATTAACTTTTTCACCGTTATCTTGGAGCTCAAGCCCCTCGATTTGCCGCGGATGCCCGTTCGGGGCAACGGACTCACCGGGCAGACTTCTGGTTCCGCTCCCCAGAGCGTGCGCGCACGACCACAGAGATCCAAAGGGAGTGCCATACGTTCTATAAACTACACATCTCGAAACGCCAAAACAACGCAAGACGGGAGGGGGAATGAGAAAACGCAAATATACTGACGCGACTGTCACTAGTATCAGCAAGCACGCACCGCGCCACACACACACATTACTATCTGTTCGTTCACTTCCTAGTAGAGGCAACTCAAATCAGACCGGCCGCGCGCAGGTCGTCGCGCAGCCGCCGCTCCTCGGTCGTCATCGGCTCGTCGTTGTCGCGGTCCGCCTGAGCTCGCCGTGGCTGGCCGGCCTCGAGGTCGACGGCGAGCGGGTCGCGTGCGGCTGCTGCTGCCGCTGCTGCCGCGCCGCGGCGCGCGAAGTGCAGGCCGAAGATGCGCTCGAGGTTTTGGCGCACGGCGCGGTCGCGCTCGACGGCCTCGGGCGTCGCGGCGTTCTGCGCGGCGGCGGACGCGAGGATTTGGTGTTCCCAGCGCTTCACGCGCCAGTAGCCCAGGAAAGACGTGAGCAGAAGGAACCAGCCTGAAGGGAGGTAGGTGTCAGCGGATGCGAAAATGTGCGGGTTTGGGGCGGCGAAGATCGTGCGAAGCGCGCGAATGCGGTCGCGAAGCGAGGGCTGGCGGAGTGCGCGAGCACAGCAATGCGCGCCAGCCGGAAGCTGTGAAGAGGCTGACGCGGACGACGCGATGTGCGACCGAACATGGTCCGCAGGATGACGTGTACGAGGGCATGGATGGCGGACAGGACATTGGACGCACCCATAGTCATGAGGAAGAACGCAATCCATTCCTGGGGATACGGCACGGCGCCCGCGAGCTCCTGGTCGCTCTGTACGGGTGTGGTCGAGTTGACGGGCGTGAGCGTCGGGACGTCAGTGGACGGCGTCGGATCGGGCTCCTCCCAGGAGGCCCAATCGCCCGCCTGGCCCGGCTGGCCGATCTCGCGGTTGCGCAGCGCAAAGCCGTACTGGAGGAGCGTGATGCCGAGGCCGGCGCGCGAGCCGTACTTGGCGGCGTGGGTGGTGTGGAGGAGGTAGGTGAGCAGGAAGCCGACGAAGTTGAACGAGAGCGAGACGAGCATGTTCCAGAGGAAGCTGAACAGCGTGCCCGTCGGCAGGTTGTCGACCATCATCTCGCCCGCCGTGCTGCTGCCCGCCGACGGCGCGTGCACCGTCGTCTCCCAGTATGGCGGCACGGCGTCGGCCTGCGCGGCGGCGTACGACTGCATGCTGTCAGCCCACAAGCGAAGGCTATCGGTTTCCCACGCGGCGACGTACCGGCGGCGCATCCTTCTGCGTCTCCTCGGGGACGACGTAGACACCGTCGGGCGTCTGCTCGACGCGCGCGCCCTGCGGCTTCGCGACGACGTTGGCGAAGACGCCATCGTTCTCGACACCGCCGCCGACGGCGGTGCTGCTGCTGCTCCCGCCGGCGAGCCGCTGGTAGCGCGCGGGCCACAGCCGCTGCAGGAAGCCGCGGGCGCCGGACGATGCGGGCGGCGCGGGGCGCCAGACCTGCTGCTCAGATGGAAGGAGGCCGTTGGAGTTGCCGATGTCGTTCGGCAGCGCCTGCGCGGACGGGCGCGGCGGCGAGCCCGGCGGCGGGTAGTCGTAGTCGACGCGCTCGAAGTCGTACCCGCCCGGCGTCGGCACGGACGGGCTGCGCGCGTGGCCGAGCATCGGGCGGTGCTCCTGCTCGTCGTCGGACTCGAACGCGGCCTCCATCTCGTCGTCGGCCTGGTTCGGGACGGCCGTGTACTGTGCGCGCGGCGGGGCCATTGTGGAGTGGGTGTGTTAAGTGTACAGTGCGATATACGGTAGCGGGGCGGGAGCAGGAAGAGAGCGAGCGGGCGGGCGGCGGCGGGTCGATGGAACGATGCTGGAAGGCGTTCGACGCCAAGTCAGTACAACGGCTGCACCCGCTCCGCCTCCCGCCGCATAAACTCTCCCTCCCTCCGGTCTCAGCCCCCAGACTCCAGATCGTCTCCCTAACTCTCGCACTCGCCCTCTCTCAGAATCGCCATACCCAGAAACTAGCCCCCGGAAGCCCCGCACCCGCCACGGCGGGTCTGGAGCAGTCTCTACGCATCACAAGAAGCGATCGGCACATCGACAGCAGCGTCTCACACGCACGGCTCCCCGATCGCCCGATCCCGACTACTGAAACTCGCGCGTGCCGGGGAATATCGTGCGCCCGCTCGCCCTGGCGGCCCTGAAAATAGCGAGAAACTCTAGGATCCTGCTATCTCGCCAATTTGATCTCGAGCAGGACGACGGACGGTGCGTTCCCCCTGTTTAGAATCAAGGGTCCACTGGCCCTCGCGACACTTGACGCCACTGACGGCGGCGGCACCGAGCTCGCGTGCACTTGCCATGCGGTTCTTGTAGTAGACGGCAAGTTAATAACAATATCTGGCAACGAACGGGGCCTTGCTTTGTGTCTTGTCTTGATCTAATACTGTACTGTTGGAAGCACCAGAGACTTCGGGGCTGTAAAGACGCGGGCGAGTAGCAGAGGGCCTTGGGGACGGGCTGAAAACAGCGCCCTGGAGGCTGCCTGCCAGTGTCACGTCAACGTCGAGAGAACCTGCGCTAAACGCCGAGGATCAGCAAGCAGCAGAGTGCGAGTCTGTCACAAAATGGGCTGAATTCATACGATACCATCGTTGAGCGCGTTCGCACATGGACCCCGACGTGCAATATGTACGAACCGCGACGTGCAAAGACTTTGACCCAGATGCAGCGCATGCAACAATCCAAAGCGGGCCAGCATGGGTCGAATAGCAATAGCACCGAAAAAGCTTCGAGCTTGAAGCCTTTGGGTGAATGGAACTGGTGTATGCAGTACAGATTGAAACGTGACGAAGTTGCGGTCGAGAGCAGCGGGCGCGTACAACGAAAGGCGGCCAGAATCGTCCAGGCATGTACAAAGAATCGACGACGAATCGCAAGCATCATCTGCACGGGCGTAAGCACAGGCAAATCATTTCAATTGCATATGGAAGGACGTACGCAGAAGGATCGTGCAGCAGGACGAGTATGTAGCCCTCATCTGCAATGCGACTGAGCACTCAACTCACGTCGCAACCAGCAAAGCCAACATACGCGGCGAGATCATGAGCTCGTGCCTCTTCGTCCGTATGCGCATGAACCGAATATCGTCCTAAACCGAACAGAGCAAGTCAGCGCATCCCCAAACCAACGCATCGAACGCACTCCTTCGCTCCCAACATCCTCGAGCCCCGCCTGGCACGCCTCGACGATGCGCGCGACGGCGGCCGCGTACTTGCGCCCGAGCTCGCCCTCGAAGACGACGCCGGAGTGGCGCACGATGGAGACCTGGTGGTGCGCCGCGTCCTTGTCGCCGTCCTTGTCGTGCGGGTGCGACAGGATCATAACGCCCAGCACGCTGCGGTGCGCCGTCAGCAGCGCGAGATTCTGCTCCAGCTCGGGCGGCGCGGAGGCAATAGGAGGCGTCGTTGTCGGTGCGAGCGCGGGCGTTGCCATATTGTTTGTAGGGATTTGGAGCAGAGGGTGCCTGGAGGAGAGGAGGCTGAGCGGAGTTGGGAACGCGCGACGTGCTTGCCTCGTGCCATTTACCTTCTGCCAGCGAAGTCTCTGGAACGCCGTGTGACCTTGGCTGCTGCTGTGGCACGACCTCAGATCGGTAAATTTGCTTCTACTGGGCTATGGGCTTACAATATGTGGCCGATTAAGACTGGGATCCGCCGTGACTGCTCTTGCGATTACACCTGGCACTCGCGTATCTGGGATGGTCATCTCTGCCGGATACCATGCGAGCAAACAAGGGTGCTAACCGCCTGCCTGGCCTTTCTTATCTGATTGCACGCTACACCGCCAAAGCTCGCTCCAGTCGGACTGCCCTACTTTCGACCCCGGAACCCGCCCTCTAACGACGTGATTTCAGCAATTACAGCATCTTCTAACAACGCATGTCGACTCCCGTGGACTCAGAGACCCCGTTCGGTCCACTTTCATCGCCTAGTATCACTCGCGACTCTTCACCGGGACCTGGCACGGTAATCTCATGATCAAGGCATACTCCCTTATTCGCATGGCCCACACCGGCTGACTTTATCTTGTGATCTTGCGGACTTGGGCCCTCAATTGACAAGCAGGTCTGTGTTGAATACCCAGTGCTTGCCCATCATATACTGAATCACTTCTCAAGGCAAGGGTGGTTTGCATCTGAGTGCCACACTCTTCAGATGCCATCTGAAATTTCAGGGAACATATGCTTGTGCATCCCTGTCTCTGCAACCAACACCGGCATTGCATCAAGCGATACCAGTCTTTACAGACAATTGTCCAGCAAGTATTAAGGATGTGCGTTGTCAGGTACCAAGAATAGCTGGGGTCAGTGTGGACCCAGAGGGCACCGGTGTCCACTACATTATCCATCTACGAAGATGAATAGGCCAATTTTGTTCTCCAGACATCTAATGACAAGACCTGAATCCAGGGATGTCCGGAGCTACTCCTGAGATCAAAACCAATTGACGCGCGCCGATCATCTATATGTATACATCCATTTGTTTGCTACTTGTACCACTGAGCTACCCATGCTCCCCCGTTCGACGATGACGCGCCCGACAGGGCGAATGACGCGCATACGATTACGGGTCTCCCATTTATTACGACAGCGTCGTTTACGAAATATCCTGCTATTCGCCGTGCTGCTGTTCGTCGTGGTCGGCGCGCTGCCCGAGCACGGCGTCCTGCGCAATGGCCGCTTGCAGCTGTTCTTCAACTGGTTGTGCTACCTGCTCAGGAGCTCGCTGCCAGACTACATGTCGCGCGCGTACAGACGAAGTATAATGCGACCAGCCGCACGGTACGCGCCTGCGTATTTGTGCTGCGAAATTGGACGCTGACGCGCATTCTAGGATACCCAGGCTGATAATGTCTCCTTCTCTGGTGGGCATAGACCCAACGTACAGCGCTGCAGAGCTCGACGACGACATGCGTGAGAACGGCGCGTATAATTACACGTGAGTGCGGCCTGGAACGGCCGAACGCGCGCTCACGGTCGCATTTAGCATTGAATCCAACTCGGGCCTGTCGCCGAGCTCGGCCTTCGCGAACCTGGTCGTCGCCGAGCCCGCGCCGGACGTGCTCGCGGTGCTGCCGCAATACCGCGGCGAGCGGTGCCTCAGCCGCTACCCTTTATCTGCATGTCCCTTCCCGGGCCAATGCGCGCCGCCGCTGGACGAGCTCGACATGGGGCTGCCGTGCGCAGTATGGGGTACCGGCCACCTCGAGAGCTACGCGCAATACCGCGCGGGCGAAGGGCGCGGCACGACGCTGCGCGCGGGCCCGCCGCGCGACTGGGACGCGCCGGGGCGCTGGGTGCGCGACATGTGGCACCCGTACAACGCGGGCGCGGCGCGCGCGAACGACCGCGCGTTCCACTTCTTCACGCCCGCGGAGATGCACAGCTGCCTGCGCGGGCGGCGCGTCGTCGTGCAGGGCGACAGCATGCTGCGCCAGCTCTTCAGCCGCGTCATCGCGTACGCGCGCGGGCTGCCCACCGCGTGCGAGCACATTTTCAACTGGGGCACTGCGATGTACAATGTTTTCGACAACGGCACGGACGCGTTCGAGCCTGCGTGCGCGGACCGCAAGTGCAATGTCCCGGACGACGTCGCGTGGTCTATCATCTTTGACTGGCACGACGAGTACAACCCCGAGGGCAACATCGCCCGCTGGAAGGAGATGAAGTCCGATGTCGTCGTGCAGGCTACCGTCTACTGGCTCGGGTCTGACATCGACCTCGTCGATATCCGTAAATCCATCCGCAATCTGGCCGACTCTGGATGGAACGGCCACTTCTCATGGTTTCTGAGCCCGGAGAAGACGATCGACTGGTACGACCAGTACGATTGGCGAAATGGCCAAATGCGCGAGCTCTTTGCCGAGCTAAGGTGCGTACTGCGGGGACATGTGGGGGACGATCGCTCATTGCATACAGGTCAAAGGGTGCCCGCATGAACCTGCTCCCCGTAGATAGACTAGCCCGCGTGAACAACGGACGGGCGATCATTCGCAACCGACGACCAATAAAGAGCGAATACGGTGCGTAGTTAGTTCATACATGCTCTCAGACAACTCACAGTTGGCAGACGACGTGCATTTCAAGTGCGGATTCACGGACAGCGACTACCCCAACCCGATAAAAGTGCGTCTCCAACAGTCAATCGACCACAATAGCGTGTTACTGAACTTTTCGATAGCCCGGCCTGCAGCATTTGAAGGCGCCCTTAGACTGGGACGCGCGGGACATGTTTAACTTTAACATCGTCCAGCTGTGGCTAAACGGCATTTGTGAACCGGAGTCGAAAAGCTAGAACACCGTCGGCCCGAGATCCTCGTCTTACATAGATTGCATGTGTACTCACTGTGCATTGTCAGGGTTCGTGCCTGCCGGATACACCTCCATTGCCAACTCTGCGCGCGAGACCCCGGCAGGAGCCAGACTGCTGTCTTATAATTCAAAAGCGTGGTAAGCCCAATAGGCAGTCCGCTGCGTTTCTTCCCTAAGTGGGGCCAACAACGCCCCTCGGAGATTACGTTGTCCCCAAGGGCCGTGCCTCGGACTCGGCGCGCCTATCACACACATCTACCGATAAAATAAAGTCCTTGTGAAAGAGTATTTGCTGGAACTCGCACAGTGCTGGTCGTTGTAATTGGCAACAGACAGATGCGGACTTCCAAAGATGGTTTGTCTCCGGCTTCTGACGCCGGAAGCATATTGTCTGTCGTCCTTCACAGAGCCGGAAAGCAAGCGTGGATGGCCAAGAAAGTTGAAGCTAGCTGAGGACCATTCGACCAGTCTGCGGGTCACGAGACTGCGTTTTTTACTGTCACTCCAAGGCTGCTTCGTGCACCTAACTCTACACTTCACACCTCTGCCGACGGCGGAGAGGCTGCGTTATCAGACTCGTGGGTGGAATAAGTACACCGCTTGAGGACCACGCGCAGTCCGTGCAAGGTCATCCCGAGATGACGAACCGCCGCGCACAGATGGGCTTCGTATCGGCTAGCTCTGCTATCCGGTCAAAGCGTGGACGCAGAGCAGGGAACTGCGGTCAAGAAGCGGAGCAGGAATACGCGTCAAGTCCGACTCGTGAATCGGACCTGATCTGACGTGTTGCAGAGGAGTTTTCCGAGGGTGATAATCATCATCTTTCACGACGCCAGGGATGCTCAGTATTGTCAAAATGAAAGTGGCATCACGCGGTAATCCAATCGCCAGCGTCTCAGCAAGAACAACGGTCACGAGGGAAACGAAGGCCCCGTCCAACTCATTTCGCTAAAGCAAGCAGTGACTTGCCAAGATCTAAGCCGGCGGTGTCAGTCTCAAACACAACTTTTTGACAGCAAGCCTGCTCACCGGCCATAGTCTCGTCCAATTGCTTATACTGCAGGCCGAGGAGCTTCTTGCTTTTGGCGTTATCGCCCTTGTAGACATCCGGGCCGAGTCCAGTGCCCGGCGTCCCCACCGGCACGGGCTGGTCTGGAAATGCCTTGCGCAGAATGTCCGCGATCTCCTGATTGCTGTACTCGCCGTCCGCCTTGACGAGGAAGCGGTGATTCCCCGCTCCGGGCGCATCGAGCGCGTTGATGTGGGCAGCAGCGAGGTCGCGCACGTCGACCCACAGGTGCACCGGGCCGGTCGGTTGAACCTCAGCCCCCGACTGACCGGTGAGAATGCTATAGATGGCGGCATTGGACGTGTTGAGCGAGCCGAGGCTCTGCGCGTTGATAATGGGCCCGAAGACCATCGGACTGCGGCATACGTCAACGGAGGCTGGCGCTTCATCGCCTCTCGAGACGCACGGATTGAGAACGACAAGCTCGAAGCCGGGCTTCTCCTTCTCCACGAAGTCCCATGCGGCCTTCTCAGCAAACTTCTTGCTCCCGATGTACGCCAGGTCTGCGTCTCATGAACAACTTGAATTCGGGCGGTCATGTGTAAGAGGCGTACGGTTATTCAATTGTGACATCTCCCAAGTGATCGAGTTCCAGTCTATCCAGCGATCAGCGAGGAGACTCTTGCGGCCACGGCGAAACGTTCCACACCTTCCTCCGTGTAAATCTTGCCTGCTGGACCTGGTGCAGCGGCCGGGTCGAGGATCGACGCGAAACTGAAACAGACGCTCAGATGGCGCTCCTAAACCAGTCGGGACCTTCGTACCTGCTCGTCACGACGATCCGCTTAATGCCAGGGGCGTACTTGTGTGCCGCCTCCAGCACGCCAAGAGTGCCTTGCACAGCGGGCTCGAGCATGTCTGCGGTAATGATATGAGAATTGTACTTCGCCAGCCATGAGAACATGCCTTTGAGAACGTCCTGCGGATTGAAATGGAATGGGCTAGCAGTGTGGATGATATAATCTAATCCAGGCTCTGCTTTGACAGCCTCGTCGAACGCGCCCTTCTTGGCGATGTCGGGGACGATAGCGAAATCCAGCTGCGACGCATACGCCGCATTCGCAGAGAGGATGTCTTGCTTCTTCGCCTCGTTGCGCACCGTTGCGCGCACCCAATATCTGGTCGGGGACAGACACGCTGATCAGCCGACGACGCACAGGCGTTCAGGACACCCACCCCTTCTTGAGGAGCTGGTCTAGGATGTGCGCTGCGACGAACCCGGATGCACCAGTGAGAAGGACGCGTGAGGACATGATGCTTTGCAGTTGGGTGAGGCACCCTTGACCGGAAGCGAGGCCGCTTTTTAATGTGTAAAAGCGACGATGAGCGCCCTGCTTATCAAATGCTGACCTGAGCGAGTGTCATCTTGACATGAGCGTGCTGCGGCGGTGATGGCGTCCTCTGGGGGGTGAGATTCAATATTGCCTGCTTCTCCGTCAGGGTAGCCTGCGAGCGCACGGTCGCGGACGCCGATCGCGGTAGCAGGAGGAAGTGTAATCTCGACGGGGCGCTGTGCCGGACAACGTACTTGGATACGCTTGTCTGTGGGCGGATGCGTTCGAAGGAGCACGACCCTGGAGCCGGCGTTGAGTTGACACTCGGCTTCCGTCAGGCACGCCAAGAAGCTGTGGACTTTGAGTAGACGGGTGCTGCGCGCAATGGTAGGCGCGCTGGTGCTGCGCGCGGGTCGAAACATGCGCGGGCCATGAGCTCCTGGCCGATGCGGTCGGATGCACGACGGCGAGTGTCAGCGCGCACAGGCCGGCGTCGCACCCTCATATTCCTGCGTTCGCGAGTTTAGGAGCCTAATGTCAATCAGAAGTGGTGCTCCGGGCGGAGAACCGGCCCACGTGGGAAGAAATTCATGGCCAGCGACGAAAGTGAGAGCGGGAGCAAGCCAGCCAAGTCGACGGTGACAGAAGCCAGGAAGGTGATCGCAGTGCCCAGTGAGATGGCCTTGCTGAGGTGTCGCGCAACTAGGACGCATTGAGCCAGTGCGGACGCTCGCGCGTCACTGACCACAGTGGGCGATTCTGAATGCAGATGAGGACCGTGCTGAGGATACGATGAAAGGCCCGCCGAATGTAGTAAACGCGTTGACCTCTTTCGAGACGACCATAAACACCGTCCACTCCTTCTGCTGCGCCTCCACGCTGTCGCGGTCCGAGCGCGTCCCGATGTCGACGCAAAGGCGCTCGTCGTCGTGCCAGAGTCCCTCGGCCATGGTGTTGCGCTGCATCGGCTGCTCGCCTCGCAGGTAACCCAGCCTGGACGGGCGGACATTCCGACGGACGACCTCTGTGACCTCCTGGAAGTACGGATGAGCGCCGGGGAGGATGTTATCGCGGTGATCGCGGATAATGCGTTTGAGCATTGCCTCTCCAAGCCGCCGTTCGAGGTTGGCCGATATGTTCATGAATCGCCAGCGACCGGTCTCGGGTACCCTTTCCAGACTGACAAGGCCGTATCAGAGGTCTCAAGGGCGTCAAATGAGACGGCGGCGCACTGTGCAACATAATATATGCTGCCCAGTCCCAGAACTACGGCCGCGATGTAGTAGTCTCTAGATACCGCGCGTCGTGGGGGTTTTCCGCCTTTCCCGCCGAATTGGACATAGACCGCGGGAAATTTGGAGGTCGACGAGAACGTTCTCGAGTCTGTACGAAGACGCGTCTAGCCTGGCACTGATAGCAACGCGCCCGGACGCCGCAGTGCGCTGGCAGAGGAGCCTATTACTGTTGTCCTTTGCGCAGAGCATAGCCGCGGAACGTTTCGGGCTCGAAAAGCCATGGTTTTACGCTGACAAGCCCCAGCGGAGTCTGGAAGTAGTGGCTGGTGACGAGCCTAGGATTCGGGAGACAAGAGGCGTGTGGCGGAGCTTCAAGTCGCGTGCCTCCTCTTCTATTAGTTCTGCATGCGCAAACCTTCCATCCATCGCTGGCGTCATAAAGAAGGGACGTGTTTAAAGCATATCCCCGTATATACGCGTTTTAAGCCCGCTAGGCGCTGTCAGGCATGTCTGAATGGCATGGGTTGAACTCACGGATGAATTTCCAACAAGCTAGGTATCCGCACACAGAGACTCCTGGAATTCTCGTTTATGCCCCCAGTAATTCTGGAAGGCCTAATGCGCGCTTAATGTGCTTTAATGATTGAAAAAAACGCAGGCCGCTCTCCAAGCTCGCTTTTACGAAGCTCGTCTTTGCCGTGCCCGCCCCAGACCTGCTAGACTCGGAGGTGCTGCCGCAATACCTCGGAGAGCAGTGCCTCAGCTGCAGTCCGCTAGTCGCATGTTCCTTCCTGGCTCAATGCGCGCCGCCGCTGGATGAACTCAGCATGGAGCTGCCTTCTGCGGTATGGGGAACGGGCCACCTGGACAGCTACGTGCACACTGCAATGCAGTGTGTGCGCGGGTCAGCGCGAGTGGGACGCGCTGGGCCACCGGGTAGGGCGGCCTGTGGCACCCGCACAACTCGGAATACGGTGCGTAGCTTGCTCGCACGTGCTCAACGTCAACTCACGGTCGAAATCCTCGTCGAGATTGCATGTGGCCTTTGTGTGCATTGTCACCCGCCTCCCCTGGATATACCATCATTTCCCACTCTGAATGGTTGGCAACTACCTTGGCACGAGCCGGACGCACGAAAAGCAATTACTCAGGTCCAGTACACAGTATGCCTATATTGCTACCTCTTGTTAGAAGCATGGTGATGAGCCTAATACACAGTTCCGAGTCGTTTCGTTCCCTAGCTAGTAGTAAAGGTTACATCGTTACGACGGCATCCTTAGCGAGAGGCGGACCTTTCGCGATAGACTGAAGATCACTGAGAAGCTGCATCTCCTGAAGAGCCTTCGGATGCATTCTGCGCCGGGCGAGGGGTAGCGATGAGCCTCGCCGAGGCCTGTTGTAGATATACGCGGGTGGCTTCTTGAATAGTCGCGGTCTCAGGCTGCCAGGCCGACAGGCCATCATCAGCAGGAAAAGAGATCTTTTGTGACCAAGTCCGTTCTCACCGGAGGAGAGCTGTCTCTGGCTTCGCTAGCGTCAGTAAAAGCCACAGCAATCTCAATGAGCTGGATTCACCTGGGTTTGGATCCTGACCCGCCACCGGCTTCTGTGACGGCTGGCCAGACATGTCCGACGGGTGCGCGCAGGGGCGTGGGTAGGACTCCGCGTACGTCACTCCAGAAAACGCGGAGCGCTGAAGGTCTTATATACCCCGCACAGACGGCACAAGTGAGACAGGGTCCACGAACGGCCACAGCTCAAAGCACAGCGGTGGGTCCAAGCGCCAGGGAGTTGAAATACGTCCACGTAGAAAGGAGCTTTTACGGTAGTAAAATCTTTCCTCGATAGAATATCAAGATCTTCTGAACGCGACAAGATGGGTGGGGCCACAAACACCCCTCGGAGATTCTCTCAGAGGCCCAACCTCTGACCTAGCGCTTCTGGCGCAATCATCTGCGGAAAAGGGAAATTCTATTCGTTTCACGGGTTGCATTCTTTGCCCCAACTTCCTCAGTGCTGATGGTTGTAGTTGGCAAAAACAATGCGGACATTGAAATATGTTTTGTTTCCGGCTTCTGACGCCGGAAGCATATTGTCAGTGCCTTCACAGAGCCGGAACCGTACCTTCTTGCACATCCAAGTGCACAGGAGCACAGCTTCTCCACTAAGTTATAGATGTTACATGAAATTCAATCATCAAATCTGAGCAGGCGGGAAGGATTGTACAAGCGGGCGACCTCGGCGATATCGCTGGCAGACTCGAGCGCGGGCTCGACGTCTGGGGGACCATCTTTGACTGACGTAATGCGGAAGATGTCCTCTGGTCGACCCTCCGGGTTCGGGACGACGAAATACACCAGCGAGGGACACGCGACCGCGAATGGCGCGATGAGAGCGCGGTACCGTCGAGCGAAGCGGCCACCATCCTCGTCTTCATCCTCACTCCCGCCTTCACCTTCCTGTCGATCCGAAGCTTCGGTATCTGCTTCTTCAATTCGAGAGTCCTCGCGGTCAAGGTTCGCGCCGAAGCAGCGCAGACGGGAGAGCGCGCCGAGCCGCGCAGCGTACGCCGCCGGCGCGAGCGGCCAGTTGCACGGCCAGCTCATCCACTGCCCGCCCACGCGGTGTCCCAGCGCGAGGCCTTCCAGCTGTGGGAAGAGCCCGCCAATGAGCTCCAGAACAGCTGTGCCGTCCGTGTCAAATGTGAGGCCATCCAGCACGAGCGTGCGGAGCGGCGCGCCGCCGCGGTACAGCGCGCGCAGCACCAGCTCCGCCGCGTCGTCCTCAATCTTGGAGTTGAACACCAGCGTGAGGTGGTTCAGACTGAGAGCGCCTGCGCCGGCGGCGTCGATCCATCCGGCGAAGAGAGCAGCTTCGTCCCAGGACAGGCCGTGCAGCTCCAGCCTCTTGAGTGAGCGCAGCTGCGGGCAGAGAAGCGCAATGACGCCACTCGCCGGGATTTGGAAGCCGTCGGCGCGGTCGCGTGCAGTGACCTGCAGAGAGCGCAGCTGCGGGCACACGGTGAGGAGCGACCACATCGACGTTGGCCCAAATGGAATGTCTGTGAAGCTGAGATAATGGATGTTGGAGGAGACGGGAGGGGGAAGGTCCTTGAGCAGGCCCTGCTCGACCTCCCAGGGGACGATGCAGTCCGTAAGATGAGCCTCGACGAGTTTTCCCTGCGCACAGATCCGATGCACGATGTTGAGGTCGAGCGGGAGATACTCGATGTCGAGCGTCTCCACAGAGACGTGCGCAAGCAGCTCGTCAAGTGCGCCCTTGACGGGATCGAACATCTCCGCGTCCTCCTGGTGGATGAGACAGATCCTGTGAGTCTCCACGAGCCTGAGGTTCCCCCAGTTGTTCGCCACGCGCAGTCTCTGTATCATGCCGCAGATGTCGGGGCGCGAGACCAGGAACCGGACGTGCTCAAGGAAGCGGTCGCGGTCGACACCCATGTTGGCCCGTATTTCGTCGTTGATCTCTCCAAGAGACATCGCAGATATGTTGTGATAGACGCCATCCGTGCCAATGACCACGTTGCGCGTCTGGCGAGGTCAGGAAGTCTACAGGGCCCGCGACGAACGGACGAAAATACCTTGAAGATGTACTTGAACCCGATTTTGCGAATCGAGGTCGATGCAGAAGCAAGACTGTGGGCGTCTTTGGGAGTCTCCGCGAGCTGGGCGTATATAAGGTGGAAAATGTCGGGCGGCAGGTCCTGCAGGGACGCCTTCTGGAATTGCGGGCGCGGGTGGGCGGCCAGAATCATCCGTGCATGATCTGTCAGAGGTCAGATGCGACTGCGGAGGGCGTTTGAGCGCACCCGTCAGCGCGGCGAGGTCCTCGTACGAGATAAGATACTCGAGCTTCCACTTGGCGCAGAATGCATCCCAGAGGTCTGTGTCGGAGACGACTGGCGCCGTGTAAAGCTCGTCGACCCATTCTCGAGTCGCCGTGTCAAAGTGCGGGCGATCGACCTCGGTCTGAGCGACGAATGGTCCGAGAGCGTCGAAGTCGCGCAGGTATGCGTCCCATCGCTGCTTGAGTTTCTCGTACCGCTACGCAACGCGTTTATCATTACGATGCCCGAATGTATCTCTAGCGCTCACGCTAGGATTGCGTCCCATGGGATCGAGGGATCCCTAGCGCGCGTGAGTGTGGGCGGGCTGAACGGGAACGACGTGCTCACCAGATGAAATCCCTCGATGTCGCTGAAGAACCGCCACACGCGTTCATCGATCCAGTCCATCATCCAGTCGACAACTGGGGGCTGGGACGTCCCGGTCAACGTCGTTATAGATGCGGGTCCCATGTCCTGGGGCCGAGGATGCTGGTGCGACGAGGACTGTAGTCCAGACGCGTTCCCGAGAGCAACCTCGTACGCATGATGACGCGCGGTGCAGCTCTCGTCGTCGTCTTCATCGTCCGACCACATGGAGCACGCGAATACTTTGGTAGGTCCGCTGTCGAGGCGGGAAGCAAGAAACAACGCGAAGTCAAAGTCCGACACTTCTCTCGCTGTCAACCATTCCTAGCGCTCGCTGCACCCGCCGCCGCTGCTGAATACATTATCATTCATAAGGCTATGAAATATCAGGATAGGATGTAATCAGGCGGCAAGGGGGACGCGCTGGGACATTGCGGTGGGTAGGCCAGCGCGCAAGATTGTACAATCCCAAAACGAATGCAGCGCCTACTGCCTTTGGCAGGCGAAAGGCCCCGACGCCCTCGCGCGGCCGAAGTTTAGCAGCGCGTCGCGTTCTTTCCCTGTAGCACCCGCGCGTGACTGACGTACGGCGGCGCCTTCGGGATGTGCTTTAATTGCTCTCCGGACTGCGCACCGCAAAGACGGAGGCGAGCTTCACGAGGGCGCACAGCCGAGAACAAGCGGGAGACGCGGGAGACAGCGGTCAGGCCGCTGCGCGCAGACTCAGAGTGTCAGCGACTTGTGCGATGCGATGGCCAGGACGGGACCGCGCGACTTGGACACTTGGACGTTGGAAGTTTTGGCGGGTAGGCGGGCGGACGCGGTGCACGACAGCATCCTCCATGGCGCGCCGCGTCCTATGATGTGTGGGCCGGCGGCGGCGCGCGCTGATGAGGGGCTGCCGCGATGCGAGCGGGGGACGCGGGGGCGCCCCGATGGATAAATGAACGAGGCAAGCGCGAGCTCGTTTTGTGTCGTCGTTCCAGTGCCCGAAAATACATAGTGAGCTATTGAATGGAAGCTCTCGGTCTTTGGGTTGCGGGTTTCGGTTGCGGGTTTCGATGCGTGGGTAGGAAAACTCGGGGTAGGACCCTGCGGTGCGTTGCATCAGAGTTCAGAAACAACCCTCAAATTCCCGTTGAATGCACAAGGCTACACACCCTTCACGCCGTCGATCCACAACCATGGCGGCTGAGCGCTGAGCTGTAAGCACTCACGAGAAGAGAGCCCATTCTAATTGACCCGAGAGTTTCATGGGAGTACTTACCAGGCAGCCTGGTTCCGAGTTTTCCAAGAGAGTCGTAAATTGAGGTTGGAGATTGGGTTGACAATGCGATGTAATATGACACAGTGGTAAGCGTAGGTAAGACGTCTTCTACCGGACGAGGAAAGCAGCGAAAGGAGACCGTACAGCGTTCCATATCAATTACTGTGAGCGCCTCCTTCCTCGAGCGCACTACTTGGTCACCGTCTTGTTGCTCTTCCTTAGCAGCTGCGTAAAGGGTACAGTATCAGCAGACCATTTCGCACAAAGAAAGAAAAAAAAGGTACTGACCCGTCTCCGCTTCTGCAGCTTATGCTTCTTCATCTTCTTCCTCTTCTTGCGGCGCGTGCTGTCGAGCTGGACCTGTGCGGACGCGTCGCCGAGCTCCTCGAGCACGCGCTGCCACTCGGCCCACGCGCCGACGCGGTTGAGCACGAGCGCGCGCGAGAGCAGGCGCGCGGCGTCGGCGTCCGCCTCGGCCGACGCCTCCGGCGGGTCATCGGGCAGGTGCGGCCCGTCGATGCGCACGGCGGGCGCCTCGGCGGCGGGCGCTGGCGGCGGGGGCGCGGCGGCGAAGATGGAGGCGGCCGGCAGCGGGAGCAGCAGCAGCGGGCGCGCGTGCGCGAAGAAGGCGTGCAGCCGGACGTCGTCCAGCGTCAGCGTCTCGTGCGGCGGCGGCATCGGCGCGGCGTTGAGCCCCGGCGCGGGCGGCTTGGGCGGCGCGCTTGCGCTGGAGTTGGACGTGGGACTCGGCGCGGCGGCGGCGGCCGGCTCGAGCTCCTCTGCACCTGAGGATATCGGCGCGCCGCTGGCGTCGAGCTGCTGCGGTTGCGGGGCGCTGGGAGTGGCAGACGCTGCGACCTTGGGCGGCTTGGTCGCGCTGATGTAGCGGCCCGCGCCCGACTTGGACGAGAAGAACGAGTACGGTCTGCGGGGGGCGGCGGCGGCGCGCAGCAGATGGCGCGCGTGCGCCCTAGCGAAGGACATGGTGGCTCCCCGCGGCGGCGATGGAGACGGGGAGGATAAGACCGGGATGGAGGGTTAGCACTCCGCCAGTCTGGCCTTTCTTCGCTCCTCAAAGCTCTGTGACTCGGCCGGCCTCTTGCCAAGCGTTCCCCTCGGTCTCTCAGCACTGGTCGTGCCTGGAGGATGTCGGCGCACCGCGGCCTGCGCATCATCCGCGCCATCAACTGGCTGCACGGCGGCAAGGCGCGCGGCAGCCACAGTCGCAGTCGCAGCGGCAGTGGCTACGCGCGCGCGCCGATGGACGAGATCGTGCCGGGCGTCTTCCTCGGCTCCTGGGAGGCCGCCCACGACGTCGCCGCCCTGCGCGCCGCGGGCATCACCCACGTCCTGACCGCGATGGCGCTGGGCGTCGTGCGCCTCGAGAGCCTCTCCGGCGCGCAGCCGGCGTTCACGCTGCTGCAGCTGCCCATCCTCGACGCCGTCTCCTTTGACCTGCTCGCGCTGCTCCCGCAGTGCGTGCGCTTCGTCGCGGACGCGCTCGCCGCCGGCGGGAAGGTGCTCGTGCACTGCTTCGCGGGCGTAAGCCGCAGCGCGACCGTCGTCACCGCGTACCTCGTCGCCGCGCGCGGCCTCGCGCCCGTCGAGGCGCTGCAGCTCGTCCGCGCCAAGCGCCCGTGCGTCGCGCCCAACGCGGGCTTCGTCCGCCAGCTCGAGCTCTTCTACCGCGGCCTGCTCAGGCAGCTCGAGGACGAGAAGGCCGCACTGACTGGAGCAGCGCCTGTGGTCTCGCTGGCCGCGCCAGCCTGACGCGCTGGCTGCCACGTGCCGCCTCTGCATTCGCGGCACCAAAATCGCGTGCATACGCACAACGCCAGCCTGGCGCCGGCTGCACACTTCGACTTCGGGCCTCTTTGTTTCGGCGCGGTCTCAGTACCGCTGTAGACGGTATCCTGCGATGTAGCAAGTTTCAGACGCTGTATCTCTCTTCTACCCTATCTTGCCTAATGGGAAAACGTAGATGCCAATGGTGCTGGAGGATCAGATTCATCTGCAGCCGACTTTCTGAGATTCCCTAAAGCTGTCGGGAAAGCCCCGGGAGGCTGGGTTATCACAGAATTTATGTACGCAGATAACGCTTGTGCAGTGGGTTGAGCGCTTGAGCTTGGGGCCCAGCCTTTCACATGAGACCAGCGTGCTCTATGAAACCTGGTGAAACTTCCACGACAACATGAACCTATGCTCAATTATGGTACAAGTTACAACCGGTTATCACTGACGGTCAACGACCATGGCCCCATTGAACCCGAATTTCACGCGCTGCTGTGACCTATTCGCGACCCGCGAGGACTGCGACTCAACGCGCACCCGTTGCAAGTACGGATAAGTAGTCCTTTAAGTAGCAGGATGCTGGTGGGCCCACCCGTCGGCACACCGGCCGCCGCTGAATCCTGATAGGCAGTTGCGTCCCTTCAGGTTCAGCGCGGGGGGCGAAGAAAAGGGGAAAACATAGACTTTCATTGAAAAGAGACGACCGGAACCAACAGCGACGAGAACAAACTACCGTAACCGAAGAGCGCGCAGACGCGCGCGCCCAGCTTCTAACGCGCCGGGCGCCGGGCGCCGGCGGGAGAAATTGCGTGTTCGGAAGTGCGAGAGCTGGGCTTAGATCTGTGGGAAAGACGGGCGTGAGTGAGCAAGGTGCGAGGGGAGAGAGGGCGGACAAACTGACGTATTGCGACAGCCAGCGGAAGCCTGGCCATTAGCCGAAAACACGTCAGCGCCTGCAGTTTGAGAGCGCAATGGCAGCCAGCGGAGACGCACCCTCGCCATACCCCTGCCGCTGCACGACGGAGCACATGAAGATCTCGATGGGGCGGATGTCCTTAAGGGGCACCTTGCCCTTGCCGGTCGTCTGGTACAGCCCGAGGTGGTGGCGCAGGTCCTCCTCGCTCACGGCGTTCGGGTCGTCGATCTTGTTGCCGAGGATGAGGAACGGCACCTTCGACAGCTCCTCGATCGACAGCAGCGCGTCCAGCTCCGCCTTGCTCTCCGGGAACCGCTCGTAGTCTGCCGTGTCGACCAGGAACACGATCCCGTCCACCTCCGGGAAGTAGTCGCGCCACAGGCGCCGTGCTGCGAGAGCGTTAAGTGGGTGGATGGGAGGGAGCGAGGGAGGAGAGGACGGACCCTGCTGGTGCCCGCCCAGGTCGTACGTCGTGAACTTGACGTTGCCTATTGCGAGCTCCTCGGACGCTGCGCGTACGCGCCATGTCAGCCCTTGCGAGACGCAGTGCGAAACCCGAACGGCGCACTGGGATGCAGCGTGGGCTGGAGCGTCGCAAGGCGGTCGTTCTTGAGCATGTGCAGCAGCGTCTGTAGCGCAGCACCCATTCCACTTAGTCAGTCCAACACCCCACATCCCGCGCATAGGACGGGCGCGCGCACCGTCTTGCCCGCATTGTCGAGCCCCAAGAACAGAATCTTAGCGTTTTTGTGCAGCAGGCCTGTAACGGTGCCGGCATGGTCAACGCGCTACCCCTAAGAGACCGAGGGCGGCGCACCGAGCTGGCTGAGCACGTCCCAGAACCAGTTGAGGATGAACATGGCAAGTGTCGTGAACCGCGGGCTGCGTGCGAGCGGGGGGTGGAAAACGGATGGAAAGAACCGAAGGACACGCTTCCCTTTCAGCTGACGTTGTCCTGCCAAACAGTGAACGTTGAACACGCCGCCGCCCGCTGTCCCACACGCGTGCGGTACACTTCATAATTTAACTCAAGCACACTCAGGGGTCCCGCATTTGAAACGGAACATCCAGCGCTCTGTATCGAAAATCGGATTTTTCGAACGGTCCGCAATAGGACTAATTTTGCAAGCCTAGGACAAGGCCACGGAGCCTCATTCTTCCGCGAGAGGCAACAAGTTAAAGAATTCTACGAGAGTAGAGTTCGGCGGTGTTGCAATAGCAGGAGACTACATAAGCAATGCCTTTTCCGCCGGGGACTCTGTGTTCCCACGCTTCGGCGACATTCGGACTTGTGCGGTTGCCGATGACGGTGCTACGGGTCATCTCCGGCCCGTAAAATCCGTGGGAGTATTTGGACAAGTCCGCTAGAAGAAACGGTCAGGCTGGGGTAGGAAAATTAGGACCCACGTCTGGAAAGGTCACAATATACTGGAAACCCCTCGATTTTTCGAAGAAATTGAAGTTTTTTTTTTTTTTTTGCCAGCGGACTTGCCCAAAATTTCCCACGGATTTTACGGGCCGGAGATGACCTGTATTACCGTCACCGGCAACAGATCAACTTTTCCGAACCGCACAAGTCCGAATGCTGCCGAAGCGTGGGAACTCAGACTCCTCCCGGGCGGAAAAGGCAGAATTCTGTAATTTGCAGCCTCCCGCGGAAGGTTGAAACCTCCGTGGCCTTTTCCTAGGCTTGCAAAATTCGTCCTATTGCGGACCCTTCAGAAAATCCGAGGTCTGCCACTGTGAATACTATGTATGTATATAGGGGGGGAAAATACGTGTCTACTTGGGAACCCACGGGTTCGACCGATTGCTGGGCGCGACGATGACGGGCGGCATCTGCTTCGCGAGCCCTTGGGTGCCCGCGGGGAACGGCAGGTCGTTCACGCCGCGCGGGAGCAGCTTGGAGTGGCGGCCGCGGCGCTTCTCGACGCGCGCGGCGCCGACGAGCTTCTTCTTCGCGTCGCGCACGAAGACGTGCGCGTCGTCGACGCCCGGCACGCTCCCGCGCACGAAGAGCAGGTTCAGGGCTGAGTCGACACGCACGACGTACAGGTGCTGCTGCGTTGCGTTCTCGCCGCCCATCCGCCCGGCCATTTTCCGCCCAGGCCAGACGCGACCCGGGTCCTACAGGAGGAGGGTGAAAGGTTAGCGGGGATGTAGGTGTGGAGGGCAGGCGGTGGGGGACGCGTACTTGGTGTTGGCCGGTCGAACCGGCTGAACGATGCGAGACGGAGACACCGTGACTGGCGGCGAGACCGTGGAAGCCCCAGCGCTTCATGGCACCCGCCCAACCCTTTCCGATCCTGAGGCGAAGCATGAGTAAAATACGCACTCGCAGCTAAACGCGTTTTTCAACGCACGATTTCGCCTGGACGTCGACATATTGCCCCGGCACGAAATGGATCGCACTCAGTTTCGTCCCTGCGCTCACCGTCAGCTGGGAACCCATTTGCAGCGGCCAGTCCACTCGCCCACGGGCAGGTGCGCGTCGGGAGAGACGGGGAACTCCTTGACGATTTGCTTGGGGGCGACGCCGGCGTTGCGGAAGTGGCCCAGCATCTGCTTGCTGACCGTCTTCGCGCGCTTGTCGCTCGCGGCGACCTGGACCGCATGGTACTCCGTGCCGTCAGGGCGCACAAAGCGCACGTTGCCCGTCACCTGGCAATTTTCCAGCTGCAGGACGGACCGTCAGAATCGCATTTTCAGATGAGCGGCAGCGACGGGCGTACCTGAAGGACGGTGACGGGGAAGCGCGTGCCGTGCTCGTCCCACATGGCCGTCATGCCGCGCTTGCGCGCAATGACGCCCGTGCGCAGCGCCTCGGGCCGCCAGCGCCCGCCGCTGAGCGGGAGCGGCGACCCGTCGAGCGCGAGCAGCCGCTCCCGCTGCGGCGGCGCGGTCTTCGCGGGTGCGGGCGTGGGCGCGGGTGCCGCGCTTTTGCTGCTGCTGGCGTGCAGAAGGCGCGCGGCGCGCTGCGGCTTGAAAAGCGGGCGCAGCGAGCGCGCGATGGGCATGGCGAGCGGGAGAAGTGTCGGACTTCGCCGCGGCGTTCGCGCGTTGACTCCGACTATTATTCCTTCAACTCGCCATGTACGTCGCCAATATGTAAATGGCCTAACGCTTATATGAGCCGCAGGTTTAACGGTGCGCAATACCTTACTCCTCCGCCGTCGCCGCCACAAATCGCAACATCGGCGCCGTTGGCCCTTCCTCAGCAAAGCCAGCTCCAGTACGCACCCAGTCTTCCGTGCCCATTCTCGTACCAAAACTAATTCGCCCATAGGTGGGATCTCCGGCCTTACAGCGGCACCCCGGAGCCGATACCCGACGATCTTCGCAATGTGGCGCCCCTTCGCTACGGCTTCGAGTTCACCGACGCCGACCTCGCAGCGTACGAGCGACACCACGGCCTACCAATAACGGTGGGCCCGATGGAGCGCTTCACGCAGAAGCTAGTCCTGCTGGCCAGGCACGCGGAGGAGCTCGACATCCGCATGCACGCCTTCTTCGACGCGGGCGCCGGGTGCCGCGTCCCGTGGACGCCCAATGGCAGCCGCGAGGACATCGTCTACTTTGTCGCGCGCAACCGCAATGGTCAGATTGTGGAGCAGCTTTGTCCAACGGCGGATCGCGTTCAAGCGCTCGGCCAGGCGCTGTGCATTCAGCAGACATTGGATTCCGGTATAATGCTTGCCATCTCGAGCCGGGAACCTTGCAGTATTATTCTGTTCCAATTCCTATCAAGTACGCAAGGATCGGCTTAACGCTCGAGTTACCACCCATTAGTCCGCGGAGGTGGTAACCCGTTGTCACAGACTGCGGCCCTGAGAGTCCTAGGGCTGCCGACCGTACGCATAGAAGCCGACGTGTGTACGGGAGACATATTGTATGGACACCATGGTGCAGCACTTACTGTACGGGTGACGGTACGGTCCACACCCGGATAACCCGTACCGCCGTGGACGGCCGTTTACGGTCGACGTACGGTTTACGGGCGGAGGAACAGTCCGAAGGCATCGCCATATCCTTGAAAGAGGGCATGATAACACATACAGGCCATCCAAAAGGTCGGTGCGGTGTAGTATGATCCTGGACGAGGTGCTTTTGCCTCTCGAGACCTTGGAAATTCCTGAGATGACGGCTCAAATCACAATATGCTGCGACAAACCACACTCCAAATCACATGATAGTCTCCCAGGCTGCACCAAAAGCTTCCAGACAGGTTGGCACGGGACGAGGAGGCCTTGCTATGCCCGGAAGCAAATCCCGGAGATACGGGTTGCATACGGCCGTCAAACGCGTATACGGGCCCGTTGTACCCGTGACCGTAGAACCTCTTCGCATGTGGGCTGGCACCCGTTTACTGCACGGGAGGGAAACCGTATTTGGCCGTCGCCCATAGGGCCGTAAGCCGTATACGGCACTGGTGGCAGCCCTGGGCCAGCCCTACAAGGCTGAGGCCTCAGTGAGCTCTAGCGCGAGCCGCTGCCTTATGATCGCGAACCGGGACTGTATGAGTGGCGAAGACTCATGTAGTATACGGTATACAGCGGTGGCTGCGGGTGCAGCAAGCGCGCGATGAGCATAGCGCGCGGGAGCGGGAGAAGTGTCGGACTTGGCTTTGCGCGTTGTTTCTTTGTCTTCTACCTCGCCCGCGGACTCATTTGATTGTGAATAAGTAGTACGATCGGCATGTGGTCCGACGACGAAGACGACGACGAGAGTTGTATCGCTCGCAGCCATGCGTACGAGCTTGCCCTTGGGAACGCGTCCGGGCTACAGTCATCATCGCACCAGCCTCATCCTCGATTTGACCAAAAAACCACATCCACAACGACGTTGACCGGGACATCCCAGCCCCCTGTTGTTGACTGGATGAAGGACTGGATCGATGAGCGCGTGTGGCGGTTCTTCAGCGAAATCGAGGGATTTCATCTCGTGAGAACATCCACTACTTATACCCATCCCGCACTCACTCAAGTGCGCTAGGGATCCCTCGATCCCATGGGACGTAGTACTAGCGTGAGCGCTAGAGATACCTTGGCGAATTGTGATGATGAACGCATCGCGTAGCGGTACGAGAAACTCAAGCAGAGATGGAATGCATTCCGACGCGACTTCGATGCTCTCGCCCCGTTCGTCGCCCAGAACGAGGTCTATCGCCCGCACTTTGACACGGCGGCGCGCGAATGGGTCGAAGAGGTCTACACGGCGCCAGTTGTCTCCGATACAGGCCTCTGGGACGCATTCTGCGCGAAGTGGAAGCTCCAGTATCTTATCTCGTACGAGGACCTCGCCGCGCTGACGGGTGCGCTCAAACGCCCGGCGCAGCCGTATCTGACAGTTGGACACGTCTGACAGCGCATGCACGGATTGTTCTGGCTGCTCATCCACGCTCAGTGTTTCAGAAGTCGTCCCTGCAAGACCTACCGCCCGACATTATCCACCTCATCTACGCACAGCTCGCGGAGACTCCCAAGGACGCCCACAGTTTTGCTTCGGCATCGACGTCAATTCGCAAAATCGGTTTCAAGTATATCTTCAAGGTATTGGTCTCTTCGCCGTCGGCCCTGAAGACTTCCTGACCTCGCCAGGCACGCAACGTGGTCATAGGAACGGATGGCGTCCATCATAGCATATCTGCGATCTCTCTTGAAGATATCGACGACGAAATCCGCGCCAAGATGACCGTCGACCGCGACCGCTTCCTGGAGCACGTCCGGTTCCTGGTCTCGCGTCCCGACATCTGCGGCATGATACAAAGATTGCGTGTGGCGAACAACTGGGGGAACCTCAGTCTCGTGGAGACTCACAGGATCTGTCTCATCCACCAGGAGGACGCCGAGATGTTCGATCCCGTCAAGGGCGCACTTGAAGAGCTGCTTGCGCACGTCTCTGTGGAGAGGCTCGACATCGAGTATCTCCCGCTCGACCTCAATGTCGTGCATCGGATCTGTGCGCAGGGGAAACTCGTCGAGGCTTATCTTACGGACTGTATCGTCCCCTGGGAGGTCGAGCAGGGCCTGCTCAACGACCTGCCCCCTCCCGTCTTCTCCAACATCCGCTATCTCAGCTTCACGGACATTCCCTTCGGGCCAACGTCCATGTGGTCTCTCCTCACAGTGTGCCCGCAGCTGTGTGCTCTGCACGTTAGGCCACGCGCCCGCGACGACGGATTCCAGATACCACCGAGCGGCGTCCTTGCGCACCTCCGTCCGCAGCTGCGCTCGCTCCAGAGACTCGAACTGCACGGCCTGTCCTGGGACGAGGCTGCACGCTTCGCCGGATGGCTCGACGCTGCCGGAGAGGGTGCTCTCAGTCTGAACCACCTCACGCTCGTCTTCAACTCCAAGATTAAAGACGCCGCGGCGGAGCTGGTGCTGCGCGCGCTGCACCGCGGCGGCGCGCCGCTCCGCACGCTCGTGCTGGACGGCCTGGCTTTTAACACGGACGGCACCGCTGTTCTGGAACTCATTGGCGGGCTCTTTCCGCAGCTCGAAGGTCTGGCCCTGGGACACCGCGTGCGCGGGCAGTGGGAGAGCTGGCCGTGCAACTGGCCGCTCGCGCCTGCCGCGTACGCCCCGCGGCTCGGCGCGCTCTCCCGTCTGCGCTGCTTCGGCGCTAACCTTGACCGCGAGGACTCGCGGATTGAAGGGGCGGATCTCGGAATTGCAGATCTCGGAATTGCAGAGGAACGGGAAGGTGGAGACGGGAGTGACGATGAGGACGAGGATGGTGACCGCTTCGTTCGGAGGTACCGCGCTCTGATCGCGCCATTCGCGGCCGCGTGCCCCTCTCTCGTTTATTTCGTGGTCCCGAACCCTGAGGGTCGGCCAGAACACATCTTCCGCATCACGCCGGGCAAGGATGGGCCAGCAGACATTGAGCCTGCGCTCGAGTCTGCCAGCGATATCGCCGAGGTCGCCCGCTTGTACAATCCTTCCCGCCTACTCAGGTTTGATTGAATTAGTTATATTCTAGTCATTTTTTGTAAGGTACGCACTGGGCCTAGAATTCTAAAAGAGGTCATCTTTCCGCGGCTCTATGCAGCATTCCAAACAAAATGATTCCGTTATTAGAAGCCGGACCCAAAAACAGCTGACAAACTCCGCGACACGGTTCCGTCGGTTCGGTTTCCCGCGTTGCCTCCGACTGTTACTCCTTCGACCCGCCATGTAGGTCGAATTTCTACGGCAATATGGAAATGGGGAACGCTCATTTGCACCACAGGTTTAACGGTGCTCAATACCTGACTCCTCCGCCGTCGCCCCGACAAATCGCACCATCGGCGCCGGACCCTCAGGAAAGCGAGAGGTACATACCCAGTCTTCCGTGCCAATTCTCCTATCAAACCAAACGCGCCTATAGATGGGTTATCCCTGAGCCGTACACCGGTACCCCGGAGCCCATACCCGACGAGCTGCGCAATGTGGCGTCCCTTCGCTACGGCTTCGAATTCACGGACGCCGCTCTCGCGGCATACGAACGCCACCACGGCCTGCCCGAGACGACGGGCAAAGTGGAGCGCTTCACGCAGAAGCTCGTACTGATGGCCAAGCACGCGGACGAGCTCGATATCCGCCTGTTTGCCTTCTTGGACCCGGGAGCCGGATGCCGCACGACATTCACGCCCAACGGCAGCCGCGAAGATATCCTCTACTTTGTCTCCCGGGACCTCGATGGCCAGTTTGTGGGGTCGCTCTGTCCGACGGCGGACCGCATCAAGTCGCTCGGCCAGGCGCTGTGCATCGAGCAGGCAGTCCGTTGGATTCCGGTGTAATTCGACCTGGGACTCTTGTATTCCTCAGCCCAGTCCCTTTTACAGGATACAAGGACTCTGCTCCACGTAGGTTACTATTCGGGTTGCTTACCGCCCAGTAGTCCGCGGAGGCGGTAACCCGTTGTATAGGCGGTGTGTTGATCACGTGCTTTACTTTACCTAACCGGGAGAACGTCTTTTTCATCGCCCGAATAAGTGGCAACTCAGACTCTGCATATTGCAGTAAATCCCGCCCTGACGCGCTGATTAGGCGTCTGGACGGCAGCTGTGCCACCAGCCTGATTTCTTCCGGGCCGACATCGATATCTGCCTCTTGCAATGCCTCTCTCCCTCTCTCCACACGAATACCTCTTGCTCGATACGCACGCCAGTTTCGAAGGACGAGGCCAAGACGAGTTCAGTTCAATTCCAACTAGCACAAATCAGGGAGCACAAGTGAAACGGTACGAGGAGACTGTCCGCAAACAACACAAAGAGGAGTATCTAACACGAATGCGCTACTTAACGCAAAGCCCAAACACAGAGACGAGACGAGACAACGATGCAACGAAACAAAGAGATGAGACGAGACGAGACAAAGAGACGGGACAGACGGAGGGAGGGTATAGGGAACGGTCGGGGGGTATAGGTATGCACAACTGGGCGTCATTGCTATAGGGAATGCAGGCAGCGCGCGAATGCGCCGCCAGTCCCGGAGAGGCGACCAGGCGAAGTTTGCGCGGGGATTCCGGACGTGAGACGTCCCTGGTTCGAAGTGCGGCGGCGGCGGGCGGGGTGGCGTGGGACCGTGGGTGGAGGAGAGCGGCTGTCAGCGCGCTACCTCTGGGACGGGATAGCCCGGCTCTACGCGCCACCCTTGCCCTTAGCCTTGCCTTTGCCCTTTCCACGACGCCTGGGCGCAGGCGCCGCTTCCGCTGCACGACGCGCTGCTTCGGCCGCCTTCTCGCGCGCGGCCGTGACTGTAGGAATGCGGCTGCTCCGGCGGGTCGCGCCGCCCGCGGACGACTCTGCATTGGCGGGGCCGCGAGGCTGGCGCGACGGCCCAGTAGGCAGCGTCGACGTCGATGCCGTGGGAGTCTGCGCCAGTGTGAGCGACGGCGCATGACATCGAGACAAAGGACGTACCCCATTAGACCTACGAGCAACGCGTCTAGAGGTTTTCACGACGGCCGCACCCTCGTTCTCGGGGTCAGGGGCAGTGGCCGCCGCAGTATGATTGTGAATAGTTGAACGGGTTGCCGCAGTGGACGGATCTGTATTCCTCGTGCCGCGAGGAGCGCGGGAGCGCAGGCGCAAAGCTGCTGGCGACCCTGGCTGCTCTTCACTTCGCACCCGGCGCCTCTTCTCCGCCAGCGCCGCGTCGTCCTCGATTTCCGACTCCTCACGCGTGCGCTTGCGCCGCGACGTCCGCGCGTTGGCCACCGATTGCTGCTGCTGGGAGCTCGTCACTTCCTCGTTGGAGGTAGAGCAGTCTCCAGCGTCTTGCTGGGCAGCAATGTCGTGGTCGACCGAGTCGTCCTCGCTCGCGGGCGAGGTCGGCTGCGCCGCCTGCCGGACGACGACGACGACTTGGCCGGCGTCGATCCGCTCGGCGAGGTTGCGCATCGTGTTGAGCTCCTGCCGCTGCACCCAGTCGGCCTCGAAGGGCCGCTCGACGTGGCGGCCCGTGCGCGCGGACATGTAGCCGCCGGCACCGTCGGGGAGGAACGCGTCGCCGTCGAAGGTGCGCTTCAGGCGGTTGCGGGGGCCCTTGGCTTCGTCGAGGCGCTTCGCCAGCTCGGGGTGGATGACCATGGGCTCGGCCGGGGCTGGCGTAGGATGAGCAGCGGTGTGGTCTGGAAACGGACGGTTAGCCGAACGACCACAGGGACCCGATGCGACTGCGGACGTACTGTGGGAGACGGGACCCGGGGACGGCGGCGGCGTCGGGTTCAGGTGCGTCAGGACGCCGCCGTGGCCCTCGCCCAGGAGCGCCGCGAGGATCTCGTCGTCGGACTTGTACTCGAGGGAGAGCGTGAACGCGAAGCTCGCGTCGATGTCATCCGACGCGTAGTGCGGGATGCCGTCGTGGTCCGGCGTCGGGCTCAGGGGCCTCTCAAGGGCGGCTGCGACCCGGCGCTGGTACTCCGCCTCGCGCTCGGCCTGCTCTGCCACATCGTCGAACCGCTCGGGCGATGGCGAGCGCGAGCCATCCGACCCAGAGCCGGAGGCGGAGGCGGAGGCGGAGCTGCTTGAGTCGCTGTGCTGGTCGACGTTGGGGATATACTGCACGTCGTCGCCCTTCAGCCAGTGGTGGACATCGTGGTCCGTGGTCGCGCTTGGGCCGGGCACGATGTCTCCCTCGTCCTCGTCAACATGCTCGGGGTCGGGAAGCACCCCGCCGAAGAGAAACGCGACCCTGGCGTCAGCGGCATCGTCGTCGTCGTCGCCCTCGGGCTCAGGCTCCGCGGATGGGTGGCTTTCGTAGTCTGGGTGGAGCTCGTAGTGAGCTCCGTAGTATTTGCCATCCTCCTCGTGCTCGGCATCCTCGTCGTAGTCAACGGCCATTGCATTGAGGAGGCCGGGATGGCCGTCGTCATCGTCAGAGGCGAGCTTGTCGCATTCTAACTCGTGGTTGGGGACGTCTCCGGTGAACTCGTCACGGTCGATCTCGTCGTCTCTCTGAGACCCGTCGCTCGAAATGCGGCGCAGAGCGTCGTTGGAACGCGTTTGCAGATCGTGGAACATTGTGGGCGACAGGGTGAGAGGGTGTGCGGTGTGGTTGGATGTGCAGTGACGCGCAAGAAGACAAGGAGCTCCTGCCACCGGGATCTTCCGTTCGACCGCGTTGTTCGCGTTTTGGTTCCGACCCTTCTGCGGAGTCTGAACAGCACCGCCTCGTCGACTTTCCCCCCCCTCATGCTTGAGATTCGCAAGTTAAGCCCGGGTTCATTGAAGCTGGCGTTTCGTCGCAACATTGCAGGCAACCCAACCCAACCCTGAACCTCATTTCGTGGTGAATATGCCTTGCAAACCCGTAACCCATGGTCTCTTTCGTTCGACGCGACTTCAGCCGAGCTCACTATCAGATAAATACTCCTTCAGCGAAGCCCGCGCTCGAGGGCTGCAACTTACTAGCGTGGAAAGAAGCGCGTATACTCAGTATCTAGGAAGCGCACGCGAGTGGCGGCCGCCTCGTTGCAGCCTCAACGTTCATAGGAGCTGCCTGTCCTCGGTCCACCGCATCGTGTCTTGGGCCGCTTGCTCACTGTCTTTTCTCCCGCCCATCGCAGCCGCGTGTCATGTCGCAGCTATCCAAAGACGTGCTGCACCGTCTCGCAGCTCTGTACCCGGGGCGCGTTGGTCCCTCAACGTTCGACGTCAAGGTCGTGCCGTTTCACGCGCTGGACGATGCGGCGCTGTGCGCATTTCTCCACGACGCAGCAGGCTGTGGTCAGGTCCTAGGTCTCTCGGCCCTCTTCAAACCGCAGCGCAAGCTCTCCGCCCTCGTCGTTGCGACGCCGACGAGCGCGCTCCTCATCGTCGGCCTCACAAAAGATCGTCCCGCGCAGGCAAAGCTATTGGAAACGCGGCTCCTCTGTAATGACGGCTTGCGGCTCCTTGCTGCGCACGCAGAGGCCATCGCGTATGGGCTATACACGGACGTCGGCGCGCACACGACCAACGCGGTCGACAGCCTATCCATAGACGACGCGGATAGCAAGTCCGTGCGGGTGGCCTTCAGCGACCCATTCGTTGCTGGAGCCACGGCTGGTCGCCCAGGCGCGCCTCGTGTCGACGAAGGCTGTGGTGCCATGGGTGCGTGGGCTCCGATGCGCGCGCTCGCTTAGCCTGACGGAGCGTACTCACATTTGCAGGTCCTGGACGTCGCCGCGGCCCTCCACCGCGTCTCTTCTCTCGTCGACGCACAGAAGCCTGTGGTCCAGAATCACGACGTCGAAGACGTCGACGTCCGCAAGGGTAAATTTGAGATGACTTGCAGACGATACAAAACGCGCGTCCGTATCCGCGGCCCGAGGGTATGTTACGCCCGTATTCTGCGAGCTTTACACCCTGCTAAGCTTGACCCAATCGTAGACTATAGAACTTGGCGACGCTCATGGGAACACGGTGATCGGCACCGTGGAGAACATCGACGGCAGGACCGTCATGGTCTCCGTGACCGAGAGTCTTCCTTTGCGCCTCAAGAGCGTCACCAGTCGCGGGAAGGAGTACACGCTCGCAGAGGAGCAAAAGGAAGACCTGCTGCTCAAGCTTTTACAGGGCCCGTCTATGTCGCTCGCGCTCTCTCGGAACCGTGCGTTTTGCGCCATCTGGGACCCCGACAGTGCGAACGATTCGCCGGCGCCGGTCTATGCGGGTGGAGCGCCTTTACCTCGCTCGCCGACGGAGTTCTCGGATTTCGTGCCGACAGCCATCGCCGGCGCGGCCGCGCGACTAGCGGGCATACCGCTCAACCTCTCCCAGCACATCGCTGTCCGTACGATACTGCGAGCGGTCTCGCCAGGAAAGGTTGATGTGGACACAATTATTGGACCTCCCGGTACCGGAAAGACAATGGTTATCGCGGCGAGTGTCGTGGGGCTGCGCTCGATGGAGCGGCCGGTGTGGCTCGTTGCACACTCCAACGTTGCTGTCAAGGTGAGGATAAGTTTTCCATTCTCAATGACGAAACTCTGCCGCTGAAGTTTCGCACTGTTAGAACGTCGCACAGAAGCTCGCGGACATCGGTTTTTGGGACTTCAAGCTCGTCGTCTCCAGGGAGTTCCATCATGGCTGTACGCCGGCTCCGACGGTGAGGCCGCCGTAGACTGATTTTTTTGGCAGGGCACGAGCACCTCTATTCACTCATCACCCACAATGTAATTCTGACCAGCCAGTTGCAACCACTGAAGGGAAGGAAGCCACCGCCCATTGAACCCTTGCTGGGCGGGTCGCAGGTGATACTCTGTACCCTCGGAACTCTCACAGGATCTGCCGGCCGGCTCAGCGAGCTTGTTCCAGTTGAGACCCTCATTGTCGATGAGGCCAGTCAGACTGAGCTCGGAGAATACCTTGTGCCCATGGCTCATTACGGCGGGACGTTAAAGAAGATCGTCTTCGTCGGCGACGACAAGCAGCGTGAGCCCGTTCAGCGTCCTCTGTCTGAGTTTCTCGACTCACGATGCCCTCTCAAAGTGGCTCCCTACGGCCAGGAGCAAATTGGCCCTGTGATGCAAAGCATATTCGAAGTGCCGAAACATCGTGCGCGCGCGGTTATGCTGGACACTTCCTGTATGTTGCCAGCCCGGTCGGCGAGAGGAGGTGACTGAAGGCTCACAAACTCCAGACCGGCTTCCGCGTCCAATCTGCGAGTTCATCTCGCGCCGCGTTTATGATGGCAAGCTTCGCACCGCGCACGATTTGTCAACCCGCGACTCGTGCAAGTTTGTGGACGTCTCCAATGGCGTGGAGACGCAAATGGGCCGCTCGTGGCAGGTGAGCCCACGCACTCTCGGGCGTTTAAGAGTTCGTTCCACTCGATGCTCACACGGCGTAGAATGCGCAAGAGGCCGCTGCGGCCATTTCGCTCGCCCGGCTGCTGTGGGTCACTGGAAAGGACTTTCGTATCATAACCCCGTACGACGCCCAGCGGGTGCTGATCGAAGAGAGCCTGAAAGCGTCCGGCACGCCCTGGGAGGACCACGTATTTTGCGTGGACTCATTCCAAGGTGACAACTCCGGACCTCCGAAGCTCTGTAAGCTCACGGCGGCGGATTATAGGGAATGAAGCACCGTATATCATCCTCAGTACCGTGCGGACGAGCCGCCCGGGGTTCCTGACCAACGTTCGCCGCACGAACGTCATGCTCACGCGCTGCGCGCGCGGGATGTACGTCTGCACGAGCAAGGCTTTCGTTTATTCGGCGCACGGGCGCAAGACGCTCCTCGGGGAATTGGCCGCGGAGTGGAGGGGCGAGCGCTGGATCACACTCCCGGAAATCTGGTCGAATCTGAGCGGCTTGCCGCGTCAAGAATTGCTGGGATGATCGACCACGCAACTGGCACAAGTATCATTGCATGTCAGGGAGCGCAACGGTCCACAGCCGATTGCCAGTTTATTCTAGTTCGAAACAACATCATAATATGTCGGGAGGGAGGAACACTTGCCGAACGCCAGGAGGTCAGCGATACTTAGCTGCTCCCCAGTGAGGTTTCCAATATGCCCAGAGGGTGTCATCGACGTCCCAAACGCCGTGGAAAGCCAAAGAGCGGCTCTGTATGATGTGGAGTAAGCGGCAGAGTGGAGGTCAACATGAGCCAGAAGGGGGAAATCTCACGCCTCGGCACTGAACCAAAGTTGTTGCGATCAAGCGAGTGTGACCATAACATTACTTCTTGACTAGGCCTCCCAAGAAACCAAGAGCTTCTGCGCACTGTGCATCTCACTGGTATCCCCAGAAACGGTTGAGACTATCGTGTGTGCTCTGCACAAGGCAGTCAGAAATTACGTCCCATTGTTGTTGCAAGTCACACGACAGACTTACCAGACGCAACAGCTCAATCTCTATTCCCAACTGCGCCGCCAGGTCCTTAATTATTTGTTCCCCCTCCTGCGTAATGCCAGCATTAATATTGTGGTTGCCATAAAGCGTTATCTTGCGTAGCCGATCGAGAGAGCCGAGGAGGTCAAAGATGCTTTCGGCGTCGTGGAAAAACAACAGCAGTCGCGGCTCGCACTCGAGGTGCTCGAGGCTGGGCGGCAGCGCGGTGGGCATGAAGACGTAGTTGCGCGTGTTGAAGCGGCGCAGGCGCGTGCACGAGTCCGCGATGACGGCGAGCTGGTCGTTGTACAGCAGGCGCGGGTGGCGGATCTCCATGATGTCAAGCTCCTCGAGCGTGCGCGCGAACGGGAGCACGCAGTCCGCGACGCTCGTCAGGAAGCCGATGCGCAGGACGCGGATGGTGCACAGCTCCGCCAGGCGCTCGCAGAATTGCTTGTCCTCCGCCGCGATGCACGCGCCGAGCCGCAGCTCGCGCAGGTGGATGCCGTGCGGGCCGACCGATGGCAGGATGGGCACGCCGTCGCGCACGAACGACTTGCCGCGCACGTGCAGCGTGCGCAGGCTCGGGAACGCGCGGTGCGCCGCCGCGTAGCCGTCTTGCCAGCCGCATTCCCAGACCACACCGAGCAGCCGGACCGACGGCACCGGCGCGAGCTGGCTGAGCAAGTCGTGGGGCACGGCCGAGACGAACTTGACTTCCGTGTCGAAGGAAAACAAGAGCGAGTGTATGTTGGGGCATGTAGTGAGGAGACGCTGTATGTTCTCCAGCACCACGTCGTTGCACGTGACGCAAAGCGCGCGGGTCGCGTTTCCTAATGCCGGTCGCAGGCTCAAAGCTGTAACCAAGCGCTCAAGGCGGATTCGGGACCCAGAAGCGAGGACCTCCGGTGAGTACTCGCCCGAACTGCGCCGATATCCAGTATATCCAGGCGGCGGGCGTATGAGCATGATCTCTTGGAAGAGCGCGACGCGGGCGGGCCAGGACCAGTCGCGGCAGACCAGCGTGCAGGTGATCAGGTCATCGACATCGTAGTTGGAGTGGAAGTTCGTGTAACAGATACTGTGCGCGTGCGGGAATACTGGCGCAAGATGGGCGAGGATGTCGGGAAGCACTTGGGTCAGTGGATGGGCCATGATCCCGGTTGCAATGACGGCGTCAATAGATAAGGAGGAGGGTCAATGGGGCAGCTAGCTCTGTAATATACGCAAGCTGGACATTGGCCGAGCGCGGTAGTGGTCACCCGGTGGGGACAACCGGGTAAGTGGCTGACAGAGCTTTGATCTCCGCACACCGCACCTTGTCCCATTTGCCTCCCGATCCCACTGTTGACCGCTCTCCTTTGACCGCAATGCCTCCGCAAAGGCTAGGAGTCCAGGCCATTTCTAGAGGACGGAATCTGGTGCTATCATTGCTAGAGTCATTGGACATGCGTAAAGCTAAGTATGCTGTACTTGGTGGATTCTTAAACCTGCATGTTCGAACGCTCGCAGCCCTGTCTTGCTAGCAGAGTGTTCTCCACTGGCCACTACATTTAAGGCTTTCTCAAAGACGTTCGGAACGTGACCCACACCCGGGATGGTCGGTTCCTTTAGGCTTTGCTCGATCCTTGTTCAAGTCACCAGGTACAGGCATGAACCTGGACACTGTGTGGTATGCTGGCTTAATTGCGCCCACACAATGGAGCCACATGCGATATTTTTGCGACATCTAGGCCTGGGTTGTGGCCGTTTGATGCAAACGACTTGTACTGTAGGATTATTCGCGCTGCAACAATGACCCACCCCCTCACTAGCGCTGCCGATTCCCTACTGCTCTGGAAGCTTATGGCGATGTTCTCATCTGGGATGAACGCACGTGCCAATGGGGAAAGTCACTCCGGCGCGGCCTGAAATAATCGACAATGTAGATCTACCTCGCTTGGTGAGATCAGCCATAGAGCGAGGTCTGGTGCTTATAAACGGCCCCAAGATGGTACGGCGGCCGGTGTATCTATCAAATCTGCAGGCGGAGAACACTGCCAAGTTACCATTGTCTTGCCGATCCGGCTCCCCAACCTCTGTGGCGCCGCTCGCGACACTTTACCCAGTTCTAACACTCATATATCAAGCAAATACGACTTGAATCACTTGTATTCTAGCGAGGTATTCACTCAGAGGAATCGTTCATCATGGGTAGATCTGGGTAGATGCACGGGAGTCGTCTGCAATACCTACCGGGAATGCGGGCGTAATGCTTCGAACTGTGCGCGACGGTCCAGCCAGGGTCCAGCTTCTAAAACCTACCGGATCAGGTACAGGCCACGCACAAGCCCTGTGGGAGGCCAAGTTGTATCCCAGTTCCGAGGCACTGGCAAAGCTTGGCGACTGCGGCTTTGTCATCACTGCACGGAGAATATCGGGGGTTTCTGGTACGCTTTGTCATCTCACGCCGTTTCGTGAACGCAGGATGCGCAGTCGCGTCAGCGGCTTCACGTCATCCGTTGTTTCTAGCCACCACTCGGCAGCAAGCAGCAGTCCCTGAGAATCCGGTGCTGCGTGGCTCATCCGGCACAAACGCTGCAGACGATCAGGTAATGAGGAGTTCTGTGGGGTATAAAGAGGGGACCAAACATGGCGGCTATAGAGCATCCCACTCATCTCACTCAACATGGCAGCATTCGATCAGACCACCACCGGCGACCAGGTCGTCTCCAAGTTCTCTCAGCGCGTCAAGGGTCGCGTCTGTACGTCTGAGTCTCCCAGCGTGGTGTCGCAGCGTCTCACTGGCATCCTCTCGCAGTCCTGATCACCGGTCCCACGCCCGTGGGCCTCGGCGCGGCGACGGCGTACGCGCTCGCGCGCGCGGAGCCCGCAGCCATCCTCCTCGTGGGCCGCAGCCCAGAGAAGTACGTCGAGGTCGTCGAGAAGATCCGCGCCATCGACGCGCGCATCGACGTGCGCGTCTTCGCGCTCGACCTCGGCGACATCGCCGCCGCCAAGGCGGGCGCGCGCAAGATTGCCGCTGAGGTCGAGCGCATCGACGTGCTCATCAACAACGCCGGCGTAGGCGGGCTGCCGTTCAGGAAGACGAAGGACGGGCTCGAGGAGCATTTCGCTACCAACTTCTGCAAAAACCATGGGACTCTCCTGAGCGCTGAGGAGCCTCCAGAGCAGTCATAGCTCGGATCGACACCCCCCCTTTTCTGGAGCATAATGTCTGGCTCTGGAGAGCTCTCAGAGCGCTACGGAGCTTGATAGTCGGCTACCAGAGTGCTACCAGAGCGCCACCGAGCAATCTAACTCTGCTCCGATCGCGCCCCGGAGAGCTCTCAGAGCGCACTGAGAGACCTCCGGAGACGCCGCAAAAGGGAAAACGAGAAACGGCTCTACCGGGTTCCCACTGCGCAGCACTGGGGGGGGGGGGGGGGGGGTTGCGCCCTGGCAGCGGACGCGGCTGTATGAACGAATAGAAAGGCTACTTTATTGCGCGCACAAGCCTCATATACATATTTACATACAGTATGTATGAACGAGGAGGTGAAAATGGATGCAGGGGGTTCGCGCAGTGAGACGGGAAAGGCACGGCTCGCAAGGGGGGGTAAAGTGACCGAAGGGACGCACCCTGGACGCGCCTCACAAACAAGTCGTGCCATCGCTGTCGATAGGTTGTACTTGGCGGCAGATAAAATGGCAGGCAAGATAGGCGGCCGGGAACGACTCACATGCGGTTAAAGTGTGCGCGTGGTTATGTTGCTTGAGCCCCGCGCGGTCGGTAAACCTGCAGACGGCGTTAGAAACCGATTTGTCGACGAGACAACAACATACAACCGCACCTGCAGCAGCACAACTGGTTCCAGTGCCCCTGATAGTCCGTCAGCAAGGTAGCGGTGATGTGTCCGGGCACGCACATTCCACGACAACATGGAAATCGCTCACGGCGCGCGTCGCTGCCTGCGTCCGGTCGTCCAGTGAGCTCCAACATCTGCCAGGCAAAGGGCAGCGTGCACGTACGTGCATCAGGTACTGCAGAAAGGTGCGCTACGAAGGCGCGTGCACGTAGAGGATGAACTGGTGGGGGGTTGGGTGATGGTGGTTGGGGTGAGAGTGCGGTTGGCAGCCAGGTCGGACTTTAAGTAAGCGCGAAGCTGAACTTCGCAGCCCCAGAAAGGAAGCAAGAAAAAGATTGGGCGGGCACGGCTTCAAGCGTAAATAGACAGCCGTCGTATAAAGCACGGTGGCTGAGATACCTGTCTCCGGACTGCGACGGAGCTGTCAACGAAGTCTATGGCGCAGGCCGGCTTCTCTCTGGCGCTCCCCGGCGCTCTGCGAGCTATGGAGACGCTTCGCATGCTCTGGGGCCCTCTAAATCATTGACTGGGTGCTCTGGGGATTTTTGGTTTTTGCAGAAGAACCATGTTGGGCATTTTGTGCTCACTAATGTCTTGATACCCGTCCTCCTGAAGAGCAGCGACCCCACTGTCGTTAACCTTACGAGCGGCGCGCATGTCCGCGGCACGGGCGGTACGCTGAGCCGTCTGCAGTCCTTCGTGGAACGGTCGTCTGACGGTCCGATCACGCGCAGACTACAGCGACCACAGCTTCGAGAAGACGCCGTACAGCTGGGCGGCGGGCTACTGCCAATCCAAACTGGTGAGACTCCTCCTCCTCCTCCTCCTCACCCCTTGCACCCGCCTTCTGACCCGCCGCCCCTGCATTGCAGGCGAACGTGCACTTCACGCAATCGCTCGCCTCCAAGCTCGGCGCGCGCGGGCTCGTCGCGCTCGCGGTGCACCCGGGCGGAGCCACTTCAGTCATTTGGGATATATCTTTGCAGTCTCTAAGACACCTCGGGATATATCCATTGTGTTTATTGAACATGTATGTACAGGTGTATCCAGTGAGCGCGACGGGATAAAGTCCAGGGAATATTGAGATAAAGTACGTATCAGGCGGAGATGATTCATAGAGACGGGGACGGGAAAGTGGGATAAATCGAGATCGGGATAAAGATAAAATCGGGATAACGCACGAGATAAATCCGGATAAAGAGAGGTGCGAGTGAATGCATGGCGAAGGGGTAAAGCCCAGAGAGGATATATCCCAAAGGACGGAATGTGGCGGAAAGGGAGGAGAAAGAACGGGGAAATCAGTCAGAAAGATGTCGATGGCAATGAATAGGGTACCGACGAACCGTCAGGGTGCGAGTTCCAGGGCGCACAGGATGGATGACGAGTGGGTGACGCGATGGAGGTGCCTAAAATTGCGCCGAGCTATAGTAGCGGCCCCAAGCGGCACGACGGACAACGTTGGGAAGCTCTGCGCGGGCGGCGCGAGGAAGCGCAGCCTACGGGGCAGGATGGTGGCCCCGCCGTCGAAGAAACCGGTTGAAGCGGACGGGCCGGGAACAAGGGTGAGAGCGGAGTACGAAGTCCTTTGCGGCCGGCATTGTCCCGCGGCCTTTGCCGTTGCCACATTTTGCTCGCTCTCGCCATGTTCACCAGCCCACCTGAACGCCTCATTATTTCTTCCCAGGCAAATCAACCTTGAGTATGGGCCGCCTTTCCAACGGTTTTCCTCGCTCTCAAGCGAGTAGGACTTGCCTGAACAGGTACTCGTACAATTGAGCCCGCTCATCCTCTTGACAGCCGAGGAGCTGGGTCCAGGCTGGGTCTGACGATGTAACAGGACGTTAAATCCATGAACAGGGCTGGGTGACTTGTGTAAAGGTTACGGTTATACTGCTGTCAAAAGAACTGACGGCAAATCACAAAAAGCGCCGGTCCGAGGCGGAGGAAGCGCCAGCGGTGAACGCGACTTGAACGCGAAGGGCGGGTCATGTGCATTTTACCTAGGCATCATCAACCAGGCTGCGGGCGCTGAGCGCTGATCGCTGATGGGATATATCGGGATGTATCCCGTCCGATGTACTTGGAAACTTGACGATTCTCTCCCGCACACAGTGTACAAGTATTGGCAGATAGGTGTTGTAGAACACCTGGGGATATATCTTGATGTGTTTCAAGAACACCAAAGATATATCCCAACCGACTGAATCTATTGATACTTCTCAGGGCCTCTTCGAGTTTCAGGTGTGAATCCATCCGCACGTCTAAGCCGCAGACGGTGGAGCCGATTCGAACACCTTGCGGCAGCCGAGTGAGCCAACGGAATATAACGCACACGCGACGTACCTTGTCGAGTGCTAAGAAACGGCCCACGCGATCGTCCTGAGAGTATGAGGCCTTGATCGTCAGCGCAGCCGACAGTCTGTGCATCTCTTCGGCAACGCCAGCCCAGCGCTGCGCCAGGCGGAGGAACTTCATGCATGACTGCTCGAGACCCTCATTTGTGCCGTTTGGGTCGTTCGCAACCTCCCATTGAGCGTGTGGACAAAGAGACTGCGATCGCGGATGAGTGCATAGGTATCGGCACATGCCCCTGCGGAGGGGGCTGTAACTCACGCTGACCAACTCTCGGAACATATCTGCCCGTACGCCGTCGTCGAGCGAGTATAGCCATGGCAGTTTTGTCTGGGCATAGTTGTTACGGCCGTGCCCCACGAGGAGGGTATTAAGTAATATCAAGCCTCCGTGGAATCCCACAGAGACAAGACACTACACAGTGCGTTATTAACACACCGGTACGTGGAGTCTTTGATGCCCGTTGGTGACGACGCGGAGGACAGAGAGGCCTGCAGTCTGACAACTACAGGGACTGAGAGCGAGTAAGAGAGATAGAAGAACGAGGTGTGACCCAGTGAAGGGACTGGGGAGTCGAAGTGGGAACCGAAGTCGATTTCGAAACTGAAGCTACTGAGCTATCATACATGGGCTTATATACTAGTGCCGAGAACCAGATGACAAAGACCAAAGTCCAATGCAGTGTCCTCTGAGTCATGAGGCAGTGGAGTCCGGACTGCTGAGTGAGCGCGACGCGTCAGCCGATATGTCATCGTCTGCGTCAGCACATCGCGAGGCAGTGAGGTCCGGAATCTTGTGGACCTGCTGAGTGAGCATGGACGCGTCAGCCGATATGTCATCGTCTGTGTCAGCGTCTATGTCATGTGCTTGACGAGAGAGGTGTCAGGCTGGCACAGCCCTGACAGTATCCCCCCTTTACGTCCTGAGCCCACGAAGGACTGATGGAACGCTGCGGGCCCCGAGGTGGAGAGGTGTGGCAAGTCTTGTATGCGTGAATTTGATTTTCGACGGGGATCTGAAATGGGGAATGATTGCCGATGTTGTGGCGTACCAGCATTTGAATTTCCGCAGCGTGTGATTCGTCGGCGGAGTGCGGAGGAGGCTGATGCACGGAGCATGGAGTAGAGGCCAGCCGTGAGGCTGGGGACTGATAAGAGCGCCAGTCGACTGAGGAGGAACTTGCGCTGTTCTCCTTTACCATGTCCGGCGTTGGCGTTCCCGATTCCCTCGTGCTCCTCTCCCGCGTTCCGCTTGGCGTCGATATCGCCAGCCGCGTCTTCCTCGAGAAGGCCGACCTCAAGCCCCACATCACTGCGTGGGTCAAGGCCGACAGCGAGAGAAAGTACACGGCGGAGCGTGTTGCTGAGAAGGAGCGCGCTGTGGAGGTCGCAGAGGCGTTGAGCGCGGACGACCCGCTGCGCGAAGTCCACATCGAGGATGCGGTCCGGGAGCTCGAGGCGATGAAGTTTTCGTTGGCCGCACGCGACGAAGGGCTGGGAGCGGTGGCGATCGGTTTCTGGGAGATGTGGGAACATTGGGTACGTCGTCGTGGTCATCCCAGATACTGCTGGTCGCTAACGACCACAGAACGAGGAGAATAAGGCCATCATCGAGGACGCCCGCCTGCAAACGCTCAACAAGGACAAGGAGGAGCGTGAGGCTGCGGTGGGCGTCGCAAGCAAGCAGCGCGAGCGCAAGGGGGCATCCAAGACCATCCGGTCGGGCTGGAAGAAGATGGGGGGCGAGGAGAAGCGTCGCCTGTGCCGGGTGCCCCTCGGGAACGAGGTGCAGGGTGATGTGCGGGTGAGTCCATTCGTCTGAGTCGATGACATCTGACCGACCCGTGTTTCTCTTTAGGAGCAGTCTTGCCACCCCTGTAAGGTCCACAGGGTGGTGTGCTTCGACCTCAAGATCCGCAGCAAGGCAATATGCTGCGCCTTCTGCGCGTTCATGCGCTGCAAGTGTGTGCCGGGAGGTTCGAGCACCAAGGACGTCCCTGCTCCGGAAGTGCAGGAGAGCATCGTGGAGCATGTGGCCAGGTTGGAGGAGACGGCCGAGGAGTGTCGTCGAGTGATCGAGGAGACCGCGGAGTCCATGGCGCGTCAGGAGCGGATGCTGAGCGCGATCGCCGCGATGCTCGGAGTTGGTGGGCTGACCGAGGAGACGATGAGGGATGATGACGAGGAGTAGGAGGATAGAATAAGAGACCGATCTGGAGAGAAATGATGAGTACAGATTTTGAGGAATGAAAACATATCAAGATGTGGGGGGAATGGGATACAGGCTTTTGAACCACAGACCGAGAACCACATCGTATTCTAAATGCAGGAATCATGGGATCCGAGACGTGGATTAATGGAGGAAACCGAGATGTGTGAGTCCATGGGGAAGTACAGGCGGTAGAGCGAGGCGTGCGAGGAGCGAGACAGGATACGAGATGGGTTTTTTAGCGGTTAATGTACGAGAGGAACAATTCATAGGAACCTGGCATAGTTGGGTGGTTTTCGTGGAATTCGCGGACAAGGTCGGGTGCGTGTTCGAGGTCTTGCGCGGAGATGGTGGAGAATTCCTCCGAGGAGTCCTCGTAGCCGAGCCAACGGACATGGTACATGAGTGGGCACCGGCGTCTCCTGCGGTCCATCTTGGACCACAGAATCTCGCTGAGTTCCCACTCGCGCTCACCGTCAACGATGACTGGCTCGGGTGGCTCGGGGATGCGCCCTTCGATTTCGTCCGGCGGGTGAGGTTCGAGCTGAGAGATGTGGAAGACGGGATGGATGAGGCTGAGATAGTGTGGAAGTTCGAGGGTATACGACTGCGGACCAGGCTGAGCGATGATGGTGAATGGGCCGTGGTAGCGCGCAGCGAGCTTCTTGGTGGGCTGAGTGGTTTTGATGTGTTCCGCGGTGACGAAGACACGGTCTCCAACGGAGAGCGCGGGAGGAGGAGCGCGGCGAGCGTTCGCGGACTCTGCGTAGCGAGCTTGCGCGTGCGCAATCTGCTTCTTGAGCTCTGCCTGCAGCTCGTGAATGTCAACCGCATAGTCCCGTGCGCGCACCGAGGTGATGTCACGCTCAGGATACACATCGAGGTTGGGGTGGTGGCCTTTGTTGGCGAAGAAAGGCGAGATGCCCGTGGTGTCCGAGGGCGTGTTGTTGTAGGTGAACTCTGCGAGGGGCAGGAGTTCGGCCCAGTTGGTCTGCTGGTAGTTGCAGTAGATGCGGAGGTACTGTTCGAGCGTCTGGTTAGTGCGCTCGACCTGACCGTTCGCCTCAGGGTGGTGTCCGGAGGTGAAGTGCATCTTGATGTTGAGGAGTGCTCCGAGGGAGCGCGTGAAGCGTGAGACGAACTCGGAGCCGCGGTCCGAGGAGATGTGCGCGGGCGCGCCGTGCTTGCTGAAGACGTGGAGGAGGAAGAGGCGCGCGAGTTCCTCAGAGTTGATCTCGTCGTGGCAGGGGATGAAGATGCCCTGCTTGCTGAGGCGGTCGAGAATGACGAGGATGGCGGTGAAGCCGAGAGATGGCGGGAGCTTCTCGATGAAGTCCATGGAGATGGAGTCCCAGGGGCGAACAGGGATGGGGAGCTGCTGAACGCGCCCATAGGGCTTGTGACGGCGTGGCTTGTTGCGGCCACAAGTGACGCAGGACTGGACGTACTTTCGCACGAATCCGCGGAGTTCCGGCCAGAAGTACTCGCGGGAGATCATCTTGTACGTCTTGTTCTGGCCGGGGTGCCCTGCGAGTGGGTGATCGTGCTTAGCGCGGAGAACGCGGAGGTGGAGGTCCGCGTGGTCCGGGACGTAGATGCGGTTCTTGAAGAGCAAGAACTCGTCCGCGGACTTGGTCCAGTGAGGTTGGTCGTCGGAGCCGAGCTTGGTGAGGACTTCCTGCGCGAGTTCGTCCGAGGTGTACGCGGAGCGAATGTCGCGGTGGAGCGACTCGGTGTCCATGAGAACGACTGCGCGGAGGAAGATGGGTTCCGCGTAGGTCGCGCGGAGCGACGTGATGAGCTGCTCGTGCGAGAAGACTGGTCGAAGGTTCTGCGGATTAGCACTGGCGAAGCCACTATCCCCCCTTTTGAGATAGACGTCGTAACGGCGGGTAAGTGCGTCAGGCTTTCCTCCAAGGCGTCCGGGGCGGAAGCGGATGAGCAAGTTGAACTGCGAGAGGTACTCGGACCAGCGTGCTTGCCGGCGTGTGAGCATCTTCGTGGTGCTGAAGTACTCGAGGTTCTTGTGGTCCGTGACGACGTCTATTGGGGTTTCTGCGCCCTCGAGGTAGTGTCGCCACAGCTGGAAGGCCTCGAAGATCGCGAGGAGCTCCTTGTCGTGCGTGTCGTAGTTGAGCTCCGTGGGCGTGAGCGTCCGAGAGTGGAACGCAACGGGGTGCACCGTGCCGTCAGGCAGGAGGTGCGAGAAGATCGCCGCGACCGCGTAGTCCGAGGCGTCAGTCTCGACGATCCGCGGGAGAGCGGGATCGAAGTGATGCAGGACAGGGGCGCGCGTGAAGGCGGTCTTCAGCGTCTCAAAGGAGAGTACACACCGGGAATCGAAGTTCCACGGGGTGTTCTTCCTCGTGAGCCGCGTGAGTGGTACCACAATGTCCGAGTAGCCGTGGACAAAGCGGCGGTAGAAGTTGGCAAAGCCGAGGAACGACTGAATGTCACGCACGTTCCGCGGCTGAGGCCAGCTCGTGATGGTGTCAACCTTCTTGGAGTCCATCGAGATGCCGTCGGCAGAGATGATGTAGCCGAGGAACTCGATGCGGTCTGCATGGAACTCGCACTTCTCGGGCTTACAGAAGAGATCGTTCTTGCGCAGGCGGCGCAAGACTTCACGGACGTGCTCCTCGTGCTGCGAGGGATCGTCAGAGAAGATCAGGATGTCGTCGAGGTACACGAGGACGGTGACGTCGAGGAGATCCGAGAAGATGTCGTTCATGAAGCGTTGGAATGCCGAGGGAGCATTGCTGAGACCAAAGGGCATGACAAGATACTCGTAGGAGCCGTAGCGCGTGCGGAAGGCGGTTTTCCACTCATCCCCCGCGGCGATCCGCACGTTGGAGTAGCCAACGCGGAGATCGAGCTTGGAGAACCGCTTCGCGGAGCGAAGGCGGTCCAGCGCGGAGCTGATGAGCGGGAGTGGGTAGCGGTCCTTGCGAGTGATTTTGTTGAGAGCGCGGTAGTCGACGCACAGCCGGAGACTGCCGTCAGCTTTCTTCACGAAGAGAACAGGCGCACCGCCCGGGGAGGATGAGGAGCGGATGTGGCCTTTGGCGAGGTTCTCTTGGATGTAGTCGCGAAGAGCGCGCTGCTCGGGCTCGGAGAGTGAGTAGATCGGACCTGACGGCAGAGCTTGGCCGTCCTCCATCTCGATCTTGAGATCGTATGGTCGATGCTCGGGGAGGCGGTTAGAAGCCTCCTTGGAGAACACATCCAAGAAGTCATGGTAGACCTCCGGAATGCCTTCCCCAGTCTCCGAGGCGGGGTTGGCGGACGCCGAGCGCGCCGCGGAGACAGGATCACGCACATAGATCGCGGAGACGAGAGATCCGCGCTGGTGCCGGACATGGTTAAAGGCAGCAGCGCCAATGAACCTGATGTCGACACGAGCGGCGGCCGCGCGGAGCACGGTCTCGGAGAGTGCTGGAGTGATGGAGTTGAGTGTAGAAGCGGGGACAGAAGGAGCGCGTAGAGCGCTTGGAGTACGAGGGTCGTGCTCGGAGGCGAAATCCGAGTCATCCGCAGAGAACCCATGAGCGAAATCATGAGTAACCGTAGGCGAGATCTGCGTGTTAAACTGAATGCGGCCGTTAAACCAGTCAATCCGAGGATTGTAGCGGTGTAGCCAGCGGTGTCCTAACACGGCAGAGCAAGACGGATCCAGCTTGGTAAGCAGGAAGTTGATGGCCATACGCGTACCATCCGGGAATCGGACTGGCAGCGTGACAAAGTGAGAGATGAGTCCGCGGGAGGACCCATCGAAGAGACGCAGCCGGAGAGGCCGGTCGAGTGGATAGCGCGGAAGCGCGTGGGAGTCAGCGAAAGCGAGATCGAGAAAGTTGTCCTCGGAGCCCGAGTCCACGAGAGTACGGAACGTGGGTACGGGATCTGAAGACAGGGGTATAATGAGTGCATCCTGATCGGTGAGCGCGGCAGCGTTCAACCGAGTTGCTTTACGTCCCTCGTAGTCGGAGCAGTCCTGCCGAGAGACGCGGGCAGAACTGCCCTCTAGTTTCCCGACTTCGCGGAGCCCGAGGGCGCCGCAGGAGCCGAGGAAGCCGGAGTGGACGAAGCCGTGGCACGCGCCTTCACCTCGCGGTTATGCGCGGCCTTGCGACAGTCGCGGGCCGAGTGGCCTGCCTTGCCGCAGTAGAGGCAGAGGTTCTCCTTGAGACGACGCGCGCGTTCCTCATCGGTGAGCTTGCCGGTGCTGGCGAGCTTGCCAGAGAGGTCGGGCGCGGAGGAGCGAGGAGTTGACGACTTGGATGAGGGCGTCGCCGTGGGTGCCGAGGAAGACGAAGAGCGAACATTCGAGGACTTCTTGTTCGAGGAGCCCGAGGAATGGTTCTTGCTGTTGTTGTTGCTGCTGTTGTTGTTGCCAGAGTTGTTGTTCGAGTGCGAGTTGGAGTGCGAGGAGTCCGAGGAGGACTTCTTGATGACGCCAGAGTTCCATTGGTTGGCGTCGATGGCGAGGGCCCATGCGCGGAGGCGCGTGAGATCCGTGGGGCGCGCGGCGATCTGGTTTCCCATGACCTCCTTGATGCGCCGCGGAAGTCCCTCGTAGAAGCGATCAGCGAGGGCAAGTCCGTCCCAGCCGGACTGGCGTGCAAGAGGCTCGAAGTCTAGAGCGTACTGCGAGACGGTGTGGTCTTCCTTCATGAAGAGCTTCTTGAGCTTCTGGATGGCGACATCCCGTGGGAAGCGAATGCCGAATACCGCGTTGAGCTCGGCCTTGAAGTCCAGCCATGACGCGAAGAACGCAGGGGGCTGGCCGTCGAGGATGGACTCGACGTAACCTTCGTACCAGGTCTGAGCCTTGCCCTTGAGGTAGGAGCACGCGGTGATGATGCGGTTGCGGTGTTCTTGATACGTGCGCAGGTCTCCGAGGAAGTAGTTCTCCAAGGAGACGAGCCAGTGACGGAGGTCTTCGGGCTTCGCGCCGTCGTACGTCTCGGGGTCCTTGACCTTGATCTTGGAGTGCGGCCGCAGCGCGGCGACCAGATTGTCGATCCATTGGTTGCGACGACGCTCGTCGTCAACTGCAGGTTCGAAGTCAAAAGGACCAGGTGCGCCGCCCGAGGGCGGTCCACCACCACCACCACCTCCGCCGCCTCCCGAGGGAGACCCTCCTGAGCTTGGAGGTGGGAATGGCGGGGTGTGGTGGCTACCCGAAGGTACCGAGTGCGAAGGAGTGTGGTGCGAGGCCGGAGGTACAGAGAACGAGAAATGTGAAGAGGAGTGGTGCGAGGACGAGTGGTGCGAGGAGTGATGGCTCGGAGGACCACCGCCTCCACCACCGCCGCCACCTCCTCCCCAGCCACTGCTACCGCTCGGAGTCCCAGGAGGTCCGCCAGGAGGCGGGCCGGGCCCGGGAGCCACCGAGGAGTTCGCGGAAGAGTGACGCGGGTGCGGGGAGCGGTTTGCACAAAACGGGTTCATGCAAATGCCCGGCAGTGCGGCCTGTCCGGAGTGCACGGAAGGGTCAACGTGCAGGAGCGACGCACTGTGGGAGCTTGGGATGGGAGCGAAGTACGGGAGCTGCCCAAGGTTCTCAAAGTTGGGGATTGAGGGGGCCGCGGACGACGAGGAAGTCGTCGTTGGCGGGTGGTGAGATGCCGAGGATGAGTGCACCGTGATGTGCGAGTGATACGACGGAGTTGGAGTGACCGTCGAAGAGTGGTTGGTCGAGGTTGCCGTGGGCGTGGGCGAGAACGATTCGTCCTCGAGGTCCTCGGGGTCGACACGAGCCGAGCCGAAGACTGATCCACGCGAAGACATTGCTGAGGGCGAGGGAGTGAGAGTGGTGAGGGTCGAAGGCGAGGAGAACGCGGGTGCCGCGGATGAGGATGCGGCAGGCGTTGGTTGCTGGTTCTGTTGTCGTCGTCGTCGGTTTGCTTCTCGGAGGATGCGGTCCGGCGAGTTGACTTGTGGTGCAAGATCTTGCGCGTTTTGTTGTACTTGACGTCGTGTCCCAAAGGACATACAGTGACTCGAGCGTACTCGAGTTTCGAAATACTGTTACGGCCGTGCCCCACGAGGAGGGTATTAAGTAATATCAAGCCTCCGTGGAATCCCACAGAGACAAGACACTACACAGTGCGTTATTAACACACCGGTACGTGGAGTCTTTGATGCCCGTTGGTGACGACGCGGAGGACAGAGAGGCCTGCAGTCTGACAACTACAGGGACTGAGAGCGAGTAAGAGAGATAGAAGAACGAGGTGTGACCCAGTGAAGGGACTGGGGAGTCGAAGTGGGAACCGAAGTCGATTTCGAAACTGAAGCTACTGAGCTATCATACATGGGCTTATATACTAGTGCCGAGAACCAGATGACAAAGACCAAAGTCCAATGCAGTGTCCTCTGAGTCATGAGGCAGTGGAGTCCGGACTGCTGAGTGAGCGCGACGCGTCAGCCGATATGTCATCGTCTGCGTCAGCACATCGCGAGGCAGTGAGGTCCGGAATCTTGTGGACCTGCTGAGTGAGCATGGACGCGTCAGCCGATATGTCATCGTCTGTGTCAGCGTCTATGTCATGTGCTTGACGAGAGAGGTGTCAGGCTGGCACAGCCCTGACAATAGTGCAGGGCGCCGCCGTAATGAGAGTACATGTCCAGGAAATACTGCGCGTCCAGTGCCTCGGGCAGGGTTGGGATTTGAGAGTTTGCGCCAGCAGGCTTTTGTTTTTTGACGGGACGCCGCAGGTAGCGGAAACTCAGCATTTCGGAGAATGCGTCGCGCATTGCCGACGAGGCATCGCACACGGCCGGCCAGATAACGCCCCAGTTACGCCGGGCGACTAGTACCGCGGGCAACCAGACCGCGAGGAGGGGAATGATCCCCATCGTCACACAGAAGACCCTGAACCCGGCCTTCTTGTTCCCCATTGTCCACGCAATCGCCACCCCAGGCAACCTGTGTCCACCCCCCTTAGGCCCCCTGCCCTGGACCACTGATGGGGGGCCTTAGGCCTCCATCAAGCCGGGCTGAAATCAGTCAGCGCCATCATGCGGCCGCCGCACCTGCCATCCCAATAGCTGTCCCGGGCGCTGCAGGGCGCTCTGCGGTCGCCGCTTCGAGTTCAGATCAGCCCAGCAGACCGGCGCTTATGGATCGCCCAGATGCGCGGCTGCCGATGCGCGGGCCTGCTCGGGGACGATTGCGCGCGCAGCGCCGTGCGGTTGCCGCGCGATCCCCCATCAATGCGGCACGCCGGCGCTTAAAATCGCCTGCAATGCACGCTCGCCGCTGCGCCAGGATGCTTTGTGCGCGCAGTAACGTGCGGTCGCCGCCCGATCCCCCATCAATGTGGCACGCCGGCGCTTAAAAGCGCCTGCAATCCGCGCTTGCCGCTTCGGTCGGGTAGATACCGCTGGGGCTTCGATGTGGCGGGCGACGCTGTATATTACCTTTCAAGACTCACACGAAATTGGGAGTTCATCAATGACTTGGTATCTGCACAGAGAGCCCTCATCGGCATCTACACAATTTCTCACCTCTCCGCGATATGATTACCACCCAAGCGTCTCCTGTACGATTCTCACCTCTGCGCGATATGATTACCACCTAGTACGCGTCTCCTACACAATGTCTCACCTCTCCGCGATATGATTACCACCCAAGCGTCTCCTGTACGATTCTCACCTCTGCGCGATATGATTACCACCTAGTAAGTATTGGAAACGCTCCGAAGCTGGGGAAACGTCGACGTCGTGAAACACCGCGGCGGCTGCGGAGGCGACCAATGCACATTCCAGAACCGCGGCGGCCGCATAAGCGTCTTGGTGTGTTGGGGGGATCCGGTCAGCTGATCATGCTGGCGGCGGCCGCCGGAGATGTTGCGTCTGCTTAATCACCCAAGTTCAAAGGGAGCCCGTCAGTTGATCATACTTGCGGCAGCCGCTGCAGATGATGAGTTTGCTTGATCTTTGTCACACAAGTTCAAAGTGCAAGACCAGCAATTTTATTCGGCAAATCAGTCCAAGACAACTAGAGCGAGTTGACATATTCTAAGGCTTCGACAAGCACGGGCGGCATGAGGACGCGCGTGTAGTAGCCACCAGCAAACCAATCTGCCTGCGCCTTCTTGATGACGTCGATCAGGCGGCGGTGCAGCGGTGCGCCCTCGCGGCGGGTACGCTTCACAGCGACGAGCGCCGAGATGACCTTGACGCGGTCCGGCAGATCCTCGGGGAGAGAGGCAGCCCACGCGGGGAAGTCGTCGGGGTCGAGGGGAGGGGGCGTCTGCGACGGACGAACGCCGGCGGCGACAGTGGCGGCGACAGGCGGTGGCGCGGGCGGACCATGCGGCGGCGCAGGCGGACCAGGCGGCGGCGCGGGCGGACCAGGCGGCGGCGCGGGCGGACCAGGCGGCGGCGCGGTGTGAGACTGCGGTGCGGCGGCCGCCGACGATGAAGGGACGATCGGCCCTGGGGCAGATCCGGCGGCGGCCTCCAGGCCCTTGCGCTTCTTCTTGGGCTCGTCGACGGCCGCGTCTTCGCGCGGGCGCTTCTGCCCGGCGCGCGCGTCGACCACGTCCTGTGCTGCACGGCGCCGTTCAGCCGCTTCGCGCTCGTCTCGAGCCGCGGCCTCGGCCTCGTCCTTGAGCTCCTCCGCGACGCTCTTCTTGATCTCGGTCGCCGTGCGCGCTGGCGGGGAGCTGCCACGCTCCACAGATGCAGCGCGCGAGCGGGAGCGCGACCTAGAGCGGGTGCCGTGGACCTTCGGCACGGGAGTCTTCCTCGACGTCGAGCGTGAGTTACGCATGAACGTGGCATCGAAGCCGTCCGCGTCCGTGTCTGCCGACGCCCGGGTACGCGTGAAGGGTGGAACGGGCTGGGGTGGGGGTGGAAGAGCGGCGGCTGGAGTCGGGGCGACTGGGGCGCTAGCGGCTGCCGCACGACCCGATTTCGCAGGTGGGGCGGCGGCGGCCGCCGCTGCGATGGCGTCCTGGTGGTCCTGCCACGCCTTGCCGGCCTGGTCGCGTTCCATGCTCTCGCGCCGCTTCGTCAATCGGCCCTTGTACGACGCTAGACTGCGTCCGCCGTTCTGAGCCGCTGCCGCCTTAGCCTCGGCGACCGTGATCAACTTGAAATCGGCTGGCACCCAGTATGCGCGATTGTCGTCGTAGCTGGAAAGAGGCTTGGACATAGGCACCCAGAGAGCTGCAAGCGCGTCAGAGGGAACGAGTGAGACACATTGAAAGCTCACCGTGATCAGGCCCGGCGGGGGCGTCGTCCCAGTTGAACCTGTCTGTTGAAGCGCCGGCCGGGGGCCCCGTCGACGTGCTCGCGGTTGCCGCCGTCGCGGACGCCGCGGAGGATGCGGTGGGCGGGGGCTGGTCCACCTTCGACGCACCTTTAGACTTCATCGCCGGTTTGAGCGGCTTGGCAGTCTTCGTCTTGCCGCCCGCGGCCGCCGCGGGATTGCTCTTGGCGGTGGGCTTGCTGGCGGCGGGCTTGCTGGCGGCAGCCGCGGGCGGAACGGGCTCGCGCACAACAGGCTGGTACCCGCCCTCCTGGCCAGGGGTTTCGGGCACGGGGGTCCAGCCCGGGCGATGCACCTCCTGCTGCTGCTGCTGCTGCTGCGGCGGCGGCGGCGGCGCCAGCCAGTCCTTCGGCGGCGGCGGCGGCGGCGGCGCCAGGATGGGCGGGGTCGAGTCGCGCCTAGTGGTGTTGGCGAAGAGGTCCGACGATTCGTCGTCGCTCGTGCCGACGAACTCGCGGCTCTTCGCAGCCGTCTTCGCCTTGGACTTGCTGGACTTGGGCTTCTCGACGGCCTTGCCCTTCTCGACGGCCTTGCCCTTGCCCTTGTCCGCCTTTGCTGGCGGCGCGTAGTCTTCTTCGGCGAACCGCGGGTCGTCGACGTCCATCAAGTCCTCGTCCTCATCCTCGTCCTCGTCCGCGTCCTCGTCGTCGGCCTCTTCTTCGTCCGAGTCGGGAAGCGCGGTTGCCCTGCGCGTCCTCGACGAGCTGCGCGACGACGGCTTGGGACGCGTGCCCGGCTCCTTCGTCTTGCCACGGCGCTTGGCTCCGTCGGCGGCCGCCGCAGAGTCGTCGTTGTCGGCCGCCGCGGCCTTCTTCTTCTTCTTCGGCGCCCCGATGCCGTAGATGCGCGGCAGGTCGCCGCTCCGCTCGCGGTAGTCCGCGACCTGGCTGAGCGTTGGCGAGTACACGTCGTGTGTCTGCCAGTTGTAGCTCGCGACCGCGCCGTCGAAGAAGTGGCCCTCCTCGTGGAACTTGGCGGTCTCGTACACACTGAAGTGTTGGCCGGTACCGCGGTCGCCGGCCCAGACGATGCGCAGACCGTGCGGGTGCGGGCGCGTCGGGTCGTGAGGGTCGCGCAGGAGGAGGAACTCGCGGAAGAGGTTCTCCTCGACCGCGCCGAGCGCGCGGATACCCTTGTCGATCTTGTTGCCCTGCACCCAGAAGATCGAGATGGCGGCCGGGTGGTTGACGAACTTGAGGCCGAAGCGGTCGCAGTACTGGAGATGGGGGATGAGGAGGCACTGGCCCTCCCGCTGGTTCTCGAACTTGATCACAGCGTTCAAAGCTACAAAGCGTCAGAATGGGCGGCGGCCGCAGGATGTGAGTGCGTACCTTCAACCAGGGCCTCGACATACTCGTTCCAGATGCGCGACAACGGCGTGCCCTTCTTGTACTTGCGGGGGTCCGGGAGCCGAGGAACGCGGTTGAAGTCGAATGAGACGGGGGGCAGCGGCAGCCGCAAGTTGTCGGCGACCGCCGCGACTTGCGCATTGAACCTGCCAGAGTCAGCGGCTGCCGCGAGTTCGTGAACACAACCTACAGCACAGTACCGCGATACGACGACGCCATTAAGGCTTCCGGCATCTGGATCGTGTTCCAGTAGCCGTGCGCGCCGGGGCCCGTGATGACGGCGACCATGTTGGGACCGTCGTTCTCGATCTGGTTGCCGGCGAGCAGCGCCGTGAGCTGGATGTTGTGCACGGTGGCCCAATGGATCGTCTACGAAGTTGTTCAGCAAAACAAAGAGTGAAATGCGAGGACCGAGTACTCACAAGATCGCTGAGCCAGTCCCTGAACGTATTGAAGAGCGACTCGCGCTGCGGCACGGTCTCGACGCCGAGCAGGTTGGTGTACGGGAAGGTCGCCTCGAACCGCATGATGAGCTTCTCGGCGCCCTCCGAATCCTTGAAACCCTTCCACGCCGTGTGGGCGTCGAGGGTGCGCAACTCGTCGAAGCGGGGGTTGTCCCAATACTCGAACACTAAATGATAGTCAATGAGAGCTCATGGATCTTCAGAAAAGACAACTTACCGCCTTTCTCCAGCGAATGGATCGCCTGGAAGATGTTCCACTCGGTCAGGCGAGACGAGCCCGTGCCCAAGTTGTACATCTGGTACAGGGCGACCACGGGGATGCCCCATTTCTCCGCGAGCGCCTTGAGCTCTTTGCGATGCCGCTTGAAGACCTTGTAGATGGCTTTCGCCAACGGCTCGTTGCGCTTCGTGCGCTTCGCCATTGTGCCGCGCGGGTGCGGGAGGTAGGCGGCCGGGTTGTAGTCGTTGGTGACCGGCGCGGGAGTCTCGTGCTGCGTCGCCGGCAGCGCACGTGAGCGAGCCCTGCCGTTCGTCTGCAGCGCCACGATGTGCGTGCGGTCGGGCGTCGGGCCCGACGGTGGCATGCGCGGACGGTCGAAGTCGTCCTCGTGTCGGCCCGGACGTGCTGGAGTGGCAGGCGGGTCAGCGGGGGTTGCGGCGGCCGCCGCTGAACCAAAGTTCGACGGGCCGGCGGCCGCCGCGGCCGAACGGCTGGGTGTGGCGGGCGCGCGCAGAGGCGGTCCAGTGACCCCGATGGGCGGGGGAAACGACGTGGCCGGTGGCGGCGGCGCGGGGTACGCATGCTGGGCGGGTGCTGGCGGCGGCGGCTGCGGCTGCGGCTGCGGTGGCTGCTGGTGCGGCTGCGGCTGCGGCGGCGGCGGCTGGTGCGGCGGCGGCTGCTGCTGCTGCTGCTGCTGCTGGTGCGGCTGCGGCGGCTGCTGCTGCTGGTGCTGCGGTGCCGGCGCCGGCGCCGGATACGCATGTTGGCGAGGCTGCTGCTGGTACTGCTGCTGCTGTTGCGGCTGCTGCTGCTGGTGCTGTTGGGCCGGCGCTGGCGCGGGATAGAGGTGCTGGCGGGGCTGTTGGTTGTGCAGCTGCTCCTGTTGCACCGAATGGCCCGCCGCCGGCTGGGGATACGCGTACTGGCGGTGCGGGTGTTCGTGAGGCGCGGGGGCGGGCTGCGGCATGCTGAATGGCAGCGGGCCTTGGTGCTGCTCCGCTGCCTGGGGCGCGAATGCGAACGGCGAGGACGTTGACGCCTGGAACGACGCGAATGCGTCTTGCTGCCCATTGGAGAGGAAATCAAACATGTCCCCCGAGAGCGCTGACATGTTGTGAATGAGGGCCGCATCGGCCGCCGCCGGGAACATACCAGAAAACTGGGTGGCGGCCGCCGGCGATCCCAGAAGCTGGGCATACGACATGGCCGCTGCTTGCCCAGAGGGCCCAGCCTCGCTCTGTGGGCCAGGCTGGCCGAAGACAGGCACTTGCTGGTGCTGGTGCTGTGCGTGGACGGGGACGAACGGCGAGGGTCCGCGGGTGGAAGGCGGGCGCTGGTGCTGCGGTGGGCGTTCGGGGAGGAACGGCGAGGGGATGCGCGGGGAAGGCGAGCGCTGGGGCTGCGGTGGGTGTTCGGGCAGGAACGGCGAGGGGATGCTGGTGGACGGCGGCCGCGTGGATGGCGCGTGACTCGTCGACGCGTCCGGTGCTGGTGCCGCGGTGGTTTGGGGCAGCGGCGGCGGCGCCTGTACCTCGTCGCTGGCAAGAAGTCGATAAAGGGTCGACTCGACGACGAGCAGTCGTGCGAACGTTATACTCTTCGTGTACTCCCGGATCAGGGCTTGCACCTGCTCGTCCAGGTCGTCGTCGAGCTCCAAGGAGTCGGCGTGGTCCTGCCACGCCTTGCGACGGTCCTGGTGGCGGATGCCAACGCGCTCCCATGCAGATCGCAGGGCGCCGGCGGTCGCCATGGCCGACAGTCCATTGCTGCCGCCGGCTGCTGACGCAACAGACGCCGAAGTCGAACGCGCGTGCCCGTAGCTCTGCGCGGCGGCCGCCGATTCATGACCTGCTCGTCGATGATCAGTCACTGCTGAACATGGCAGGCAGGTGGGCGTACGTACCAGTGCTCGATCCTGTTGGTGGGCGCCCAGCGGCGGCGGCGGCAGCGGCGGCCTGCTGCTGCTGTACGGCTGCCGGCACGTACATGCCCTAGGGGTCGTCAGAACGCGTTCAAACGCGTCGCAGACGCGCGGATGGACGCGCGGGGGGCGCACCTCCATTGACGAGCCCTTTTTTTGAGTGTGCGGTTGCGGGTGGGCGATAAGCAGAAGGAAGAGAGCTGGGAGCGGACTTCGAAACCGCGAGGCTTCGTGTGCGCTCCCGGCGGTCTCGGGCAAAATCTAAGGTTTGCCGCCACCGAATTCGATGGAACTTGGTAGAATGAAAGGCTATGTTGTTAGCTAGCTGTGGAACAAAATGTGTGCGTTCGCCGCCGTGAATGACGTGTCAACGGGCGGATCTTCAGCTGTGAAACCACCTATTCGAGGATAAGGACTTGTGGGAGGAATTTCCCCGTGTAGAGTCACTTGCACAACCTTCTAGGTTTGAGTCTGAAAGACTCAGGCATTGAATTGAATCTCAATGACCGCATGTGCGTCGGGGAGCGCGCGAGGCAACGCGGAGTTGTGACCCCCGGACTGCATAACATGGTCCCTACGCCCAAAGAACGCGTCATTTGAGCAATTAATGACGGTTTATGCAATATCTAGGGCGTATTTGACTCCTGAGACCGGTTTTTGTTCGAGAGACGCCACCTGAGAACATGTTCAATCGATGTTCGTGCTTGCGGTGAGGTTCGCAAACACCTCGGGATGTCTCTTCCACAACCTCCCGTCCGTGAGACACAGTGTGCGCGTATGTGTAGCTTCTCAGTGAAGGTCCAGTATCTCATATCTGGCGTCAGAACGCTCAGAACGTCACGGAGATGCTCGAGGTACGCGGTGCGGTCAATGTTGCAGTTGCGCAGAACTGCTCAACCCGCCATGTATTCGCAACTCGCTGTGTCCGTCACATGGGGACGGTTCAATTCCTGTCCAGGAACTGTCAGTGCAGCGGTACGAATGACTGATGCTTGCTGGGGGACAGCCAAGGGCGTGGGTACTGAAGGGGATCGAGGTTATGCTCTAGAGGCGCGTATGCAAACGCGATGCATCCAGCACGAACAGAGCATTGGATGCCCATAACGCGTGCGACTGCAGTAACTCAACTTGGTTACGGTTTGCAAGCCACTGGCACACGCCTTGAGACGCCTTTTCTGTGTCCATAGGCCCCACGAGCCGGGGTGTACGTGCATGAGTGAATCTCGGTGAACCGCCGCAGCGGCATGTGGCGCCTCCCAGCAGCGCTCTTGCTCAGAGGTACCTACAAATGAGTTCCAGAACACTTATTCAGAGCCAGCGTCACGGAAAGCGCGCATGAAATGCAAAAGAAAACGATTAAACCTCAGATATTCGTTCATATTTACAAAACAATGCTGAAAGCGCTTTCCGCACACGGGGCATATCCTCCTCGCCCAGACTCGTGCACCGCTTGCCGTTGAGAATGGCGCAGACGGTGGCGAGGACCCAGACGCCGCAATCGTAGCCGTTAGACTGGGAGGCACGATCCTGGGCACCGGTGGGTCAACGAGCGTTCAGGTCGCAAGGTACGAAGTGGAGTCGAACTTACCACCATGGGGAGGTACTTCCACACGTCCGGCAGACTCTGGATGGTCGGATCGAGCGACCGGGCATGTGCGGTCACGGTGCGGAAGTAGCCAAAGACCATCTGGGACGGTTAGCGGACAGGAGACCTCGAATCTGAAGGTGACATACCTGAGCATGTTTCTCCGCCCACCCGGAGCGTCCCATGCTGTCGAAAAACTCGATGTAGCCGTATTTCGGCCAGACAACGGCCAGCACCCAATGCGTGTTCTCCTCGTTGATCGGGACGATGACAATCTCGCGCGACCACGGCCGCGCACGCTGCGCAAGTCGATAAAGATCGTCTGCGCCCATCCCATGCTTGAACCGCGCGATTTCGTACGAACTAACCGCGCCAATCAAGTTGAGGAGGCTGGGATACTCCGCGGCGAGGGCGGACACGCCAGCGTTAATGGCCTCGTCGTTCAGCCACCTGCCGGGCGTGACGAGACGCGCCCAAGCGCTAGGATCGACAACCAACGCAGGGAAGTCGGCGTGGGGCGCGATTGTGATATCGTCGGCGGGCAAGACATCATCCGCGGCGGCCGCCAATTCATCGAGCTCTTCCCATTCGTGTAGAAAACTGGCCTCTGTCTGCTCGAAGCGTCAGAGAAACACAGGATTGCACGCACTGACTCACTGGCACGAATGGAAGAGCGGTCAGGTTGCGCGAAGGGGCTGTCTGCGGCGCGGGGTCGAGCGGTTCGTCCTGATCGCTGTCGGCCTCGCTTTCGCTCCCACTGTCGTCCGCGCCGTCCTTGGCTAATGTGTCGTCCACCCAGCGACTGCCGCGCTCCGAGCTTGCTGCGCGCATGACGTCCATTTCCTCGAGATCGTCCGAGGAATCGTACTCGTTGTCTGATTCGTCCGTGTCGTCTGGGGCACTTGAGCAGACCTCGAACTCGCGCACAGATGCATGCGATGCGAAGCGCACGCGACGGGGGGCTGGAGCCGCGTCTGGCGACGTGGGGGGACTCGATGGTTGAGTGGCTGGTGCAAGATGCGGAAGATCGCGAGCGATCGATGGCGAGGATCTGCGGCAGCCGCGCAAATCCATCCTCGTCAGGTCGTCCAGTTCCCTCTTAAGAAATGGGCGTAAATCAGCATCTGGGGGAGTCTGAGTGCGACGGGTGGGTCCACGACGGCGGACATACTGGCAGGACGGCGGTGCGCAGACTCTACGGCTTGCATTTGATCCTCGTGCCACTGCACGAGATTTGCGCCCTCACGCTCAAGCCGGCGCAGTTCCTCGTCGCACCTGTCGACCACTTGCATGGCGCGAATCGCCTTGCGCACGTCCGCGTCGACCAACCATGCCGGGGCGTCTTCGATGGTCCCGGAGATGTAGACGTCTCGCATAAGAGCGTCGTTGTTACGCAGATGCTTCAGGTCGAACGCGAGAGGCTCGGGCAGCGGGAATGCGCTTCCCGCTGGTCGAAGCGTTTGCAGCTTCGCGCAAAGGTCATTGTACGCCTTAAGTGCGCGGGTTATGGTAGGATTGCGCTTCTTCATCGCATTGACTGTGCGCTCGTGGATGGTTGTTCCTGGAGAGGGTAAGACCGCGTTCCACACAACAACAAAGGCTGGCATACCAACGGGGATTCCCTTCCCGCCCTTTGCGGTGTCTAGAATGGCCCATTCTTGATATCGACGCCGCAAGAGACGCTGACAGGTCCGTTTGGCCTCAAATGCTTGCAGGAGGACGGCTGTGAATTGAAGGCCGAGTCCGCGTATCTCGTCGAATTTCTGATCAATGTTCAATGTCGAGTACAGGGCTTGCGCCTCGATAGTCAGCTCAGCCTGCGATGCCTTGAGCTTGCGAATGCAGCGATTGATCGCAGTCGTCGACTCCCTCGTGCGGCCGCCGCCAACCGAGGCTTCCGTACTTTGGATCGTCTCGTCGATTGCGTCAATCTGTTCTTGCAGCTGGAGGACGGACTCTAGGGCCTTCTTCAGCTTCTTTGTTGGGTCTTCGATAGCGTCAGTGCATATAGGCGTTGCTGGAGCGACAACGCACGTGATCGGACAGAGAGTTCTGCGGCGCGCTGAAGCTCCCATTGTTGTTCAAGGTACTCCTTCGAAAACCCGCTCTTGACAATAATCGCGTTCGCCTTTTCCGACTGCTTGCGAGCAAACGACCGGCGCCGCCGGATGAGCTTCGCGAGCCCTGCATTCATTCGCCGCGAGAGGCGTTGCAGCTGCCGGTCAAGCAGCACCAGTCGCCGTCGCCGCTGCATATTATAAGTGACAGTAAAGCATTAGGAATGCGGGGGCTTACAGATACGGAGCGCAACTTTGATATCAGCATGCGCAGCGCTGACCAGAGCCGCTCTACTCCTTCTCCATCCGTCAGCCCCATCCCCCGCTTCATCCGCGGGCTGAAAACCAGCTGGCAGGTCCACTGATGCGCATATGCATGCATGGCAGACGTCACGAAGACCAGACGGTCCGAAAAGCCTTGCGGCAAGACGTCGTACTGCGCGAGTCAGAATCGTGCGGCGGCCGCCGATCGAGCACTTACGCGCCGGCGGGTCCGGTCGGTCATGCAACCGACGTCGTAGTATGCCGCCACGGTCGCCGTTGGAGGGAGCTCGCCGGACAGCCACTCCAGGCTGGCCAACATGTACTTCTGGCCTTCTCCTGCGTCCGTGATGTTCGCGAAGCAGAGCGGGTGTCCATGGCGGCAGATCAGCGCGAATAGACCGGTATCGTCGAATTTATCGCCCTTGACTTTCTCTTTGGATGCCGTTCCTGCCGTATGCGACTCCTCGCAGGCGTCGAGATCGTCTTCAGGAACCACGCTGTGATAGCTGCGTGGGGGCTTCTTCCCTGCCTCTTGAAGCTTCGCCTCCATAGCCTCGACTCGAGACGTGTTGAGCTGAAAGACGGGCTTGTATTTGAAGAAGGGGCACTGCCCGGCCTTGACGTCGTGGCGTTGTCCGAAATTCGCGTCGCCAGCGACGTGGAAATCGCATCCACTACAAAGTATTCAGGCATCAGGCAGATATGCACCAAAGGGACGTACTCGTCGAGCCCACGGCCATACGTTTGCTCATTGAAGCAGGCAGGACAGCACGATACTAGGTACGCGCTCGGACTTGTGCGAGCCTCAGCATTCGTAGCGGCGGCCGCGGATTGCTCTGCCCGCGAAGGTCCGGCGGCCAGCGGCTTGAATTGCTGATCAGCAGAAACGCTCTCGGCGGCCGCCGCAGGGTCTGGACTAGAACCTGGGGCCGTCTGCGGTGGTGGCGAGACAGATGGAGTGGGTGGCCCGGGAGGAGGTTCCGCACTCGCATTCTGCTCTGTCGCGAGATTCTCCCAGGCCTGCTGCCATTCCCTCTCCTTATTCACTACGTCGTACACCTCATGCTCTATGCTACTGCGGAGAATGTCATACCATTGAATCGCGTACTGGAGCTCTTTGCGGTAGCCTTCCGCAAGTTTGTCCCCCTGGAAATGCTTAACGCTTCGCGTCGATGTGTCGGACACTCAACACACCTTCTTGTTCTTCAGCACATATCCCTGATCTGCGTGAAAGCCCGTAAGAGCGGCGGCCGCCGCCGTCGCCGAATCGGCGGAGTGAAACCAGAGGTGGTAGTAGAAGTCGAGCAGCTTCAACGAAAATGCGTACTGGCCGGCGGACGGCGCAGAAGGAAAGTAGCCTCGAGCAACAAGCTGGGCGGCGAGCGGCTGATGCGGACAGCAGAGGAAGTTGACTTTCGTGTATCCTGAACAGTGCCGTTAGTCGAGATGGCAACTCGCGTTCTGCCCACTCACGATCCCAATCCACAAGGATGACTTCGCGTAGCGTATCACAGCACCTCTCCTTCGTGCAGGGCCGGTGAAGAGGGGGTTCCTGCCCGTCCATAAAGGCCAGTAGTGGACCCCGCAGTTTGGGCAAAACTTCCTCCCACATGTCGTAGAGCCGTTGCTTCTTTGCCGTGACAATTCTCTTGATCTTCGTGCCTCGGCGGCGGCGACGCGGCGGGGGTGCCATGGGTATTTGAACGTGTATTACGCGCGGTCCGTCGTCCATCGGATTATTGAGAGATGCATTGTCCGGATCGGGTTCCACCCTGTGCGTGGGCGGCGGCCGTACGTGCGGTACTCCGGCGGCACCCTCGCCCACCGTCCCAGGGCGTGGGTTGACATAGACGCCGGGTGGGAGCCGTGGACGGGGCGGCTTCTTTAAGGGCTGTTTAGCCTTGGCTTGACGCGCCCGGCGTGATAGGCTGATGGCAGGCCCTGTAGGCTTGACGTAAGGCGCGGTGCGCACGCGCCAGGTTCGGTTTGTGGATTCCGACGGCATTGACGAGTGACGGCGGCGGTGGCGTTGACGCGGTAGGGACAAGAGCGTGTGAACGAAAATTTTCCGGAGGCTTCTCGGTCGAGTTTCAGGTCAGCTCCGTTATGTCCGTGTTTGTGTGTTCCAACTCTAAACGTGTGTGGAGGATTGCTCATGGACCGGGAGCCCGGCGGCCACCGTTAGGTAGACTGTATTGCTCCGCTGTTACAGCAAGTGACAGGCGATGTTTGCAGGACGCCCAACACTGATTCTCACAAATATGGTCCTTGTGATGTCACAGCAGGCGCAATGGATGTAAGGGGTCACCATTTCAATGTGGAGGGGCAGCGTCGTGAGGCCTTTCCTTGGCCTTGTGTCTCTCGACATCAAACAGGCTCTAACACACTGTCGCCGTTCAGAAAATGATTGATGCAGCGGGGTTGTTGACTTGCATTGCGTGGACCACCTTGTGCGCGATCGGCTTTCTGAAGTCGAAGCGGCGTCGTGCGGCGGCCGCCGTCGAAGTTGTAGCCATCGTGGACTTGAGTCCGTCTCAGGAATCGAACCAGAAGCTGTACAAGTTTCCCCTCGTTCTCAATGGAAACTAAAGTTGTTGACTTGCATTGCGTGGACCACCTTGTGCGCGATCGGCGTCCTGACGTTGAAGGAACCGTCGTCGTGCGGCGGCCGCCGTGGATGTCGAAGGAATCAATCAATCGCTCAGTCTCAGTAGTCCAACCAAACCAGCAGCCGTACAACGTTGCCCTCGTTGTCGATGCGGGATCTAAAGTTGTTCACTTGCATGGCGTGGACCGCCTTGTGCGCGATCAGTTTCCTGACGTCGAAGGAACCGTGGGTCGTCGGCGGCCGCCGTCTACGTCGCAGTGAACGTCGGGAAGAGCGGCTGTCTCAGGGATCGAACCATACCGGAAGCCGTACGTACAACGTTCCCCTCGTTGTATATGAGGTATTTGGGTTGTTGACTTGCATTGCGTGGACCACCTTGTGCGCCGGCTTTCTGACGTCGAAGCGGCGTTGTGCGGCGGCCGCCGTCGAAGTCGTAGCCATCATGGACTTGAGTCCGTCTCAGCAATCCAACCAGACCAGGGAGCATACACCGTCTCCGGTGCTGTCAGCAGCTGAGCTGGATTGTTGACTTGCATGGCGTGGACCACCTTGTGCGCGATCGGCTTTCTGACGTCGAAGGTGCGTGCGGTGGCCGCCGTCGAAGTCAAAGGAATCAATCAATCGCTCGGTCTCAGAAATCCAACCAGACCAGCAGCCGTACAATGTTCCCCTCGTCGTCAATGGGGAATCTAAAGTTGTTGACTTGCATTGCGTGGATCGTATTGTGCGCGATCGGCTTCCTGACGTCGAAGGAAACGTCGTTCGGCGGCGGCCGCGCAATCAGGTGCTTTGTCAGCAATCCAACCAGACCAGCGAGCATACACCGTCTCCGGTGCTGTCAGCAGCTGAACTGGATTGTGGACTTGCATGGCGTGGACCACCTTGTGCGCAATCTGCGTCCTGACGTCGATGGAACCGCTGGTCAGCGGCGGCCGCCGTGATAATATTATTACACCCGTGCTACGCACATCCGGAGTTACTGGGATTCAGGCCCGATCAGATTGCTGGAGGGTACGGCGGCCGCCAGCCTGCACGATACGCACCAGGCACAGTAGTACCGCCATTGTCACGCGGTCCTTCTGGACTCTGGTCCCATGCCGTGCCTCACATAGCCGTGACTCCATAGGCCGCATACCTAAGGGGGCGGCAGCCGCGGTCGCCATTTCGAATGTCCCAGAGCTCCGCTCGTTGTGCCACGAGCAGTTAGAGGAGGTTATCTGGGGAACACACACCGTTGGTGGATGACTGCCACGACAGCGCGCCCGCTGCGCGCTCTGTATTCGGATCACCCGCGGCAGCCGCAGATTCAGGCGAACGGCCGGGCGATCCAATGCTTGAATTCAGCGGCAGCCGCGGAATCCTGGTCGGATTGCCTGATTACCTCTGATGGAGGCCTAAGGCCCCCCATCAGTGGTCCAGGGCAGGGGTCCTTAGGCCCCCATCAGAGGTTGCCTGGGGTGGCAATCGCCTGAGTGAGCGTGACCGTGCCACTCGTCATAAAGATGCACGTGACAACGTCGAGCGGGAGCGTGAGCCAGTGCATGTAGGTCAGAGTCGACGGTTTGTCGTCAGTGAACGCGAGCTGCAGCCCGATGCTCCCGACCGTTCCACAGAGGAAGATGCCAAACGACGCAATGAGCATATGAAGCACGATCGGGGGCGTTTTGTCCTCAGAGCGTGCCTGAAAATACGTCGAGTACGCCAGAGTAGTGCCGAAAACACCGAACGCGGTGAGAACATTGATGCGTGCCTTCGAGTGTTGCCAAAGAAGCTGCGAGGAGCTAGGTTCGCGAGCCATTGCCACGCTCTCCCCTAATAACTGCAGCTCCATATCATGTACCGTGGTCAGGCGGCGTCTCATCTTGTGGGTGCGAGCGCCGGCTACAGGTAGAGCAATGGCAACTGGTTCGAAAATTCCATGGCACTAGATGGGGTAGATGCCGATGAAGTACCGCTCACGGGCCACTGAAGAACTTACCCTACGCCACACGGGCTTTTCCACGCCGGGCGGCCAGACATAGATGTGCTCCCGATCTTCAGCGACAACAGCCACTAAAGACAGATTGATGAATGAGTACTACTTCAGTCATCACACCTAGTAATACGCGGTACTGCGTACCATTGAGCATGATGGTGGTGGTTGCGGAGAGAGACTGGACGGAACTGGTTGTGAGCCTTGTTTGAGTGCACCGCGTGCGGGAATGTCGCGGCAGATGGGATCGGTCATAGGTCGGAGCGAAGTCCTGTCAGGACTAGCGGGAGACGCCCAAGGCATATCGCACCCAGCTCGTAATAACAACTCGGCGGAAATGTGCACAACGAATGCGGAAATACGATAGATACATGATCATGCATGAAGAGCACTATATGCAATTTTATCGCTCCCCTGCCCCTCCGATCGTTGGCTAGTATAGATATGTCGGCAGGGGCACGTCCGGGAGGCCGATCAGATGGTCCACGGATGCGGTTTAGCGGTCACACTAGCCCAGCGTCCTGCACCACGAGGCCGGACGCGAGACACGATCCTGGAGTTGGCATCTCATTTCCCAACATGAAACCCCTTCTGGGGCTAGATACGGCAAGAGCATTGGATACAGCCGTATCCATCAGATAACATCGCCCACACAGGCCGCCCGATCCCGAAAGCGTTGCCGCTGATGCTCTGGCGAGTGTGAACACTGTAAACAAAGGTCACGCTGGAAGCACACAAGATATGCAAAAAAAATTCCAAGGGCATTCAAGAAGGACTGGAACTCGGAGATCCTCATTTGTCGGCGAATAGGTGGGCAGGAAGGATAGGCATGACAGATGCGACACGAAGCATCGGTGGTGGGCGGGGCTTTGCATGTACGAGGCAAGGTTGGGGACGGAGATCCAGAGGCCAGGGTCCCCCGTAGGACCGTAACATCCGATCCCGTCAAGTAACAAGTCCCGCGGTTTCGAAATCTCAACAGCCAACCCCTGACCGACTGGGCGCGCTGGCGAGTGTGCATCAGTATTCGAAAAGCGAACGGCAGGTGCTGAATTCTCACTGCCGTGCGCGCCTGCGCGCACCTATATCTTCACCCCTCGTCGTCACCCCTGGATTCGATGCATCATCAATGGCCGCGAAGGAATGACCTCCAGCCGTTGTGTGTGCGAGGGCAGACGAGCCTGGCGAGCAAGAAGTCCGGGAAAGCAAAGTGCGCACGCGGAACGAACCCACCGGTGCGCTTCAGCCACAGAACTGGGGGCACCATGCGAGTTCCGAAATAACAATACGTAAGCTCGGGACCTGCGATCCCCAGATATCCGCGTGACTTGCCCGGCCGAGGGTTCAGCGGCGGCGGTGCACCGGCATGAGGCCGAATCGCGTAGAAACACGCGCCGCATAGAAACGGCTGCCAGGTCAACGAGCGCGGTGTGCGCCGCGGGAGAAAGTAGGAGTTAGCTGCACAATTCGTACTCTAAAACCTGCTCCGATTGGGCGCTGGAGTTCGGTAATGAATGAACAACGCGCAAATCCTGCCACGTCCCTTGCCGGGTCGACTTCTCATCCATGAGCGTCTTGCGCGCACGCACCTCGTCTCGGCACTGTTTACAAAGTCGTGACCACCGTGCGCTTGCGCTGCGTACGCGGGGCTTGCCCGCGGGCGAGTTCATCGACACCTTCTTGACGATCTGTGGGAGGACCGCTGTCAAGAACGAGAAAACATGCGGGATTAGATGGGCACGAGGCGGGGAATGACAAATTGGAGGGACCGGGGCGAGTGAATGTGCGAAGAGGATGGGAGAGCGATTCGTTTGCCAAGAGGAGTTCGAGGGTGGCAGTCAAGGGCGCGGAGTGAGAACTACAACAAGCGATGCGCCTGTGGAACACGCAGCAATCAGTACGGCGTGTTGCGCAAGGAAAGGTTAGAAATAAACGACGCACGGCAAAGACTCTCAGTCTGGCTGACTGTTGACTCCGTCGTCCGCCTTCTTGCGATAGCAAGCGCGTGGGGGTCAAGCTTGTGGTACAGCCGCATGGCCTCTACAGCGCGCAGCAGTATCCCCAGCTCTGCGGCGGCCAGGTGGAACCAGCCCGGGCCGCCGTCGCTACAGTCACGGCTTTCCGGTGCAAATGTTCGGTCGGTCTTCGGCGGCGGCATCGTCGTCATCCAAGATGAGCTTGTATGAGTTGTTGTCGGCGCCGGACGTCGGCATTATTGCCGTGAATGCAATCGTCAGCTCGGCGTCGAGATTGTGGATCATTATCCCTGTCTTAATACGGTGCGGGCTGCGCACGCGTGGGTCGAGCGGCGGCCGCTTCAAATCTCTGCGATGGGCAATGTAAAAAAAACATCGATGATAGGCAGGAAGCACTTGTACTGGTTCTAGAAGAGAAGAACGTCAAGCTCGCCATCGCGCCGCGCGTCCTACGCGTCATAGTCCGCAAACGACGGAGACTTGGATGCCTTCTTCCGGTGCCGCTGAGCCTGGCGCGGCCAATGAGGGATCTCGTCCACGTTAGCCGTCCTGATAAAGCCAGAATAGACCGCGTCGTCGTGCTCTTCACTGTCAGCCGTCGGCACCCGAGGGCGCGCGAGAGTCGAGCAAGTCGCGAGCATTAGCAAAACGCCGATGGCGCGGTGTCGCGTCTTGTCCTCCTCCATCCCCACAAGCAAAGACAACGACTTTAGGGCTGGCACCGGGTCCACTGCGGTGGCGCGCACGACAAGAACGAAGGATCGGAGTTGGAAACGCGGCGCGCCCCTCTTCCTCTTACCACCATGATCACAAGAAACCCTGCTGCTGGCCTCTCCTGCTCCGAGGTGTGTTTGCATGTTGTATCAGCCCATTGATGAACCGCCCCACGAACCTGTCACGAACACTGGCAAGGAAGCGCTCACGGTGGAAGAGTTTCAGATCGTGGATAATCTAACTGAGGTGCGTGCAAGCGATGCTAGGCGTCGAAACGGTGACGGCCCTGCTAGGTATATCTGTTGCGCTCAATCCCTGCCTACGTACCTGACGCGCAGATTCTACGGCTGTTCACGCAACAGCCTATGTTGATCCCCGGTGACGCCGCCAAACTGTGCATCTCGTCGGCCACGCCTGCCGAACACCGAAACTCCTATCCGGTTCTGCATCGCCGCTCTCGCCCATTGCGCCAATAGATTCAGTCGGTTGGGATATATCTTTGGTGTTCTTGAAACACATCAAGATATATCCCCAGGTGTTCTACAACACCTATCTGCCAATACTTGTACACTGTGTGCGGGAGAGAATCGTCAAGTTTCCAAGTACATCGGACGGGATACATCCCGATATATCCCATCAGCGATCAGCGCTCAGCGCCCGCAGCCTGGTTGATGATGCCTAGGTAAAATGCACATGACCCGCCCTTCGCGTTCAAGTCGCGTTCACCGCTGGCGCTTCCTCCGCCTCGGACCGGCGCTTTTTGTGATTTGCCGTCAGTTCTTTTGACAGCAGTATAACCGTAACCTTTACACAAGTCACCCAGCCCTGTTCATGGATTTAACGTCCTGTTACATCGTCAGACCCAGCCTGGACCCAGCTCCTCGGCTGTCAAGAGGATGAGCGGGCTCAATTGTACGAGTACCTGTTCAGGCAAGTCCTACTCGCTTGAGAGCGAGGAAAACCGTTGGAAAGGCGGCCCATACTCAAGGTTGATTTGCCTGGGAAGAAATAATGAGGCGTTCAGGTGGGCTGGTGAACATGGCGAGAGCGAGCAAAATGTGGCAACGGCAAAGGCCGCGGGACAATGCCGGCCGCAAAGGACTTCGTACTCCGCTCTCACCCTTGTTCCCGGCCCGTCCGCTTCAACCGGTTTCTTCGACGGCGGGGCCACCATCCTGCCCCGTAGGCTGCGCTTCCTCGCGCCGCCCGCGCAGAGCTTCCCAACGTTGTCCGTCGTGCCGCTTGGGGCCGCTACTATAGCTCGGCGCAATTTTAGGCACCTCCATCGCGTCACCCACTCGTCATCCATCCTGTGCGCCCTGGAACTCGCACCCTGACGGTTCGTCGGTACCCTATTCATTGCCATCGACATCTTTCTGACTGATTTCCCCGTTCTTTCTCCTCCCTTTCCGCCACATTCCGTCCTTTGGGATATATCCTCTCTGGGCTTTACCCCTTCGCCATGCATTCACTCGCACCTCTCTTTATCCGGATTTATCTCGTGCATTATCCCGATTTTATCTTTATCCCGATCTCGATTTATCCCACTTTCCCGTCCCCGTCTCTATGAATCATCTCCGCCTGATACGTACTTTATCTCAATATTCCCTGGACTTTATCCCGTCGCGCTCACTGGATACACCTGTACATACATGTTCAATAAACACAATGGATATATCCCGAGGTGTCTTAGAGACTGCAAAGATATATCCCAAATGACTGAAGTGGCTCCCGGGCGTGATATGGAGCACGACTTTGATGTCGCCGCTCTCGACGGAGGACGAGGCGATGCTGCGCCAGATGTCCGCCGCGGTGTTCCAGAAGACGACCGAGCAGGGCTGCGCGACGACGCTCGTCGCCGCGCTCGACCGCGCGCTCGGCGTCGCGCACAATGGCGGGTAATGTCCCAAAAAGTGCAAGTACCCGATCAGGTCTTATGCTGGTATCAGAGCAGTATTTCCTGTGATAGGCCGTTGTGACTCCCTATAGCTGACCTTAGGAGTGCATAACGGTCGATAAGGGCCTGTCAGAGCCCGTTTTACTGTGATAGGCGGTGATCAGAACTGATCAGCGTCCTGCGGCCGGTGATAAGGGCCGGTAAAGCCTGATAGATGACGATCGGTCTCTCGCTGCCCGAGTGCAAGAAACTCTGCGCAACAGGGAGAGCGGAAGCGAGGGTGGTCAACAATGCGCCGTGGAGAGGTTGGTCTCGGACCTCGGATCCGACTCGACGCCTGCGGAGTGCGCGGTGGGGCGGTGGAGTGGGTTAGATACCGCGCTCCACCCCTATACTCACACGGAAATTTGGAGTAGTGGTAGTGCACGCGTGTGCGCGCAAGGAGCTCCACATCTGCGGAGCCACTGGTTCAAGTCTGGCTAGTAGTAGATAATACATTGAGATAGCAAGAAACGATATGTACTTGTAGAATATAGTATAGGATATTGAATAGAGCTCAGGAAAGAAAACCAAGCAATCTAGACTGTAGAGACTGCCGCCTGAGTAAGACGGCGGTCAAAGATTTTCGTTACTTTGAGCGGTCTGCTGATCAGACCCTGCCAGCGTGATGGGGCCGATCGCGTTTATACGGCCTATCCGGCCTATCAGGTATATATCGTCTGAACTTAAGTTATCAGGGTGGGGGTGCTCTGACCCTGTTATCACACCCTATCACGCCCGACAGGGCAATTGCACTTTTTGGGACATTACTTGACCGACTGCCAGGCCTCGGAGTACGAGGGCGAGGGCGTGAAGGTTGAGGGCGCGAAGGAGAGGCTGTGGGAGCTTAGCGAGATGCTTGTTGGGGAGAAGTTTGCGTACTGAGTCCTGTTGGCATGTCCTGAGTCGCGGGTAAATCCACTGAGAACTTGTATACGTCTGTCATTCGAAGCTTCCCGCTCCTGTCAGTGTGCAGCCAGCAACATGCACTCCTAGCAAAGGAGAACGCATTGGACTGTAACGGCCAGCAGCACAGTTTCGAATGAACTGAGCTGGCGCTGGACACGACCAGACACCCCTTATGCGCGGGAAAGGCTTGACTAGAAGGGTGATGTGAGAGCCTGAGTCGCGAGTCTCATCGACCAGAGTCACTTGACGAGCCAACAGACTGTCTAAGGGCCCATGGCGGCCCTGGCACAGTCGTGTCTCAGGAACACCGCAGCTCTATCCAGTGGAGACGTGCATAGTATGAGAGAGACGCACCCCGGTCCCCGGGAATTGAACTCGCTACAGAGGACGCGAAATCCTTCTGAATCGGGGCGAAGAGCTGAGGAATGGCTCCTAAATCTGAGCGTTGGTGCACAAAGGATACGCTCTTCGAATTGTACACTGAGCCGGGCTTTTGAAGCGTACTGTGGAAACCCCAGTGGGTCGATGCGGCCGTCGAGTGTGCCACCGTGAGAGGATTCGAGCAACAACCGCGTCCCAAAGGCCAGCCAGCGCCTTCCCACGTGCTCCTCTGCAAACAAGACGGGCCATCTCACAATGTCACCGCCTGAGAGACGCATTTAGCAGAGGGAGCGGCGCAGGCTTAGACTATTCCGTGTGCGGACATGAACGCCGTCGGGGAACGTGAGAGCAGAACCTGTCACGTTCCCCGCACTCCACAGACCCTGAGGGTATGAGACACATAAGAAGAAGCTGGAGTGTTTCTGCCGCGACGGGACGGAGAGCGTAAACGGGTCGGGCTCCGCGGCCGACGCGCCGCACGTGCCCGGCACGCGGCGAAGAGAAGACTTGCCAGTGGCATGATGAGAAAAATTCCTCTCCTCGAGTCCTGAGAGAACGAAGGCTCGCGCTCAACCTGCAGCAGCAGCGCGAGCGCTCAACTTGAGTCCGTTTCCGCCACTGCCGATATGTGGCAGTAATTGGCACTGGCTGCCGGCCGCATTTGGTGCGCCTTGGCGATCGCCACGCCACCGAACATGGGCTCAGGGCCGGCATGCCAGCGCTACGGGCGCGACGCTGGCTGGTTATGTTCACACAAAACCCACTGAGTTGCGGTGCATGTCATAGGTAGGTATAGCAGTGTAGGAGGTAGCGAGGCGCTGCGGCCGGCATCGTTCGAGTGCGACACGGGATCAGAGTGCCAGGAAGCCGGGCGCGAGCAGTGTCCGGTGCGGGTGCGGGCGCGCGGGGCGATGCTGCGGCTCGGCTCGACTGGGCGTCCGTGCTGCTGGGGGGCGAGAGTAGGTATTTACTCCGTCGGGCGGTAGCATGCGAGGCGGAAGAAACGGATGGACACATACAAACGCACGCACGCACGCACGAAAAAAGAGGCGACAGGCTACGGGGAAGGGTAGGGGAAGGGGGTGAACGAGCGTAAGGCTGCTGGGGCGGGGGAGACTATGTAACTGGCGACGAGAGGATCAGAGGACGGACGGACACGCGGACAACAAAGAGACACGGCGACAGATAACGGTAAGGGGAACGGGACGACGGGACGCGGCGCCGCGGGCAGGCAGCCTACATGATGACGCAGGTGCACTTTTGCGGCGGCGCGTACGGGTCCTCGCCCTTTCCCACCGGGCCCCAGACGGACGGTACCTGGGCAGCAGCGGGACCGGCGTCAGCACATCAAGCGGGTCTGATGATTGCGGGAGAGCGTACGAGGTGGTCCTTTGTCGTTTTGCAGTAACGAATGAGGCTGTCAATTAATAGTGTTAGTTACTCAGTAAGACCTGGACAGAGTACACACCTGGCAGAGGCCTCGGATACGCGCATGCGGGGGCGGGCAAGGTCTTCGCGCAGGCGGATGTTGTGCTCTGTGAGCCGCCGGAGCTTGAGCTCGGACATGGACTGCTTGTGCGGGCGGGCGCTCATCGTGGGCGGCAGGGGCGGCGCTGCGACGGGGAGGGACGGGCGGGTCTTTGATGGGGGGCGCGGACGAAGACAGAAAACGCCGAGCTGCGAGCAACGCCCTGCTCAGACGACAGTCAGCACCCACGCACGCCCAGCACCGGCGCCAGGCACGCACCTGCCTTTTGAGCGGGTCCGGTCGAGGTCGGGAGGGGAAGAAGGGGAGGGTCTTGATCAAGGCTCGTCGCCGGCGGACCTTGAATTCGCCCGGTTCCTGCGACCCAACCTGCTCCCGCACGACGCGCTAGCCAAAATGCCCTCCAAGCGCATGCTAGCTGCCCCTGGCCCGCAACGTCGGCCTATTTCCCAGTAGCGCATATATTTTTCTCAGCGGTTATCTTTTACTCTCCAGTGAAGCCAAAACAGCCGTATTCGCGCATGAATGTCGACCAGTAGGAGTCTCCAGCGGTTCTCGACCTGGCTTATACATGCCAGAACGACCGAAAATATGTCCGACAACTCGGACGAGAGCGCAGAGAGCGACTGGGAAGAAGGCCGCACGCTCGTCCCGCCGGATGACGACATGACCGACGCGTTGAGACTCTGCTGAACCGTGCTCCCGGGACACTCATCACATCCCAGCAGCGCGTCAGAACAACACACCTACCTCCTCAACCTCGTCGACTCGCTGGCCGGTACGCCCCCACGCTCCCCCCACCCCACCCCACCCCCGAATAACGACATGGGACAAGCAGAACCATTCGCCCAGAAGGCAGCAAGCCACAAGCGCCTCGCGCTCGGCGCACTCGAGCCCGCGCTCGACTTTACGGCCGCGATGCACGCGCAGCTGGCGACTGCCGCCGACACGCCGTTCCTGTGAGTGCCGTCTTCACTCCGGATGTGCACTGGACGATGTGGATGGGCAGGAAGGGCGTGAGCGCGTTCGACGACGCCGCCGGGCGCGTGCACGGCGCCGTCGTGCGCGCGTGCGAGCGCGAAGATGGCTCGACGGCGGCGCTGCGCGCGCTGTTCACGCGCCTCGCCGCGCAGCTCAAGGCGCGCGCCGCGTGCGCCGACGCGTTCCGCCGCGCCGTCGCGGCCGAAGGTGCGTCTCGCGCGTCGTGAGTCGTGCTGATCGTGATGTTTGAGTTATGGAAAGTGGACGCGCTGCGTGGGGGGCTCGAGCAGGCTACGGAAGACCTCGACGCGCTCGAGAAGGCTGCTGAGCGGAAGGAGAAGACGCTCGTCAAGCAGGCGAAGGAGGGCGGCGTTGCGAAGCGCGATGCGGATAAGCTCATCAAGCAGCTGCTCGATGGTTAGGGGGTTTCGGGTGCTGGCTCTGGGTCTTTCTGCTATCGCTCGGGCTCTCTGGCTGCGTCGCTCGCTCTTGCTGCTCGTCGTGCATTGCTCTCTCGCTCCTCTTGGGCTCTTCGACTTCCTTGCTACTGCTACTGACTCTCCGGCCCGTGTATGCTATTCACTCTGACAAGAATACCTGATTTTTGTCGCCACCACTGCACCGTGTCCGCGCGATGTATGATTTCTTCAATCCTTCAGCGAGCGTACATGCTCCGCCTTTATCATCGCAAACCCTGCCCCTCCGTCAAGTAATTGGCCCCTTGCACACGCATTTTTCAACGTCGACCCTCCCGCCGGGACACTTGATGTGACACTGCGCCGAAGCGGATTCAGACACGATGAAGACAGCGAGGACGGCTGCGAGGGAGAAGCGCATCGAGCTGGTGGGAGAGCGGGGACAGGTGTCTGCACAGCAAGGCGTCGAATTTATATGGTGCCTGCTGGCTCGACTTGTTTGGCGGGCAATATTGGCAGGTGTCTGCGAGTGCATTCATCACTTTACCCTGCGCGCTTTCAGCTGTCCAGCACGAACGGCGCGCGCCTCGTCCGCAGTGGTGCCCCACCCTGAAGCGCAGCATTGTCAACAGCGGGCACGTCGCTTCCGAACGACAGTCTGAAGCATCCACCGGCAAACCCGAGTATATTACCACCCGACCACACCACGCACGCTCACGCAAACACCTTGCGCATCGACAGCGGGTCCTCCTCCATCTTGCGCTCGGCCGCGCGGCCCTCGCGCCCGGCCTGCGCGACCTTGCGCGACGTATACTTGTCGCCGGCGCTGCGCCGCGCGAGCGCGCGCGCCGCGGCGGGCGAGACGAACTCCGGGTTCGAGTACACCGTCGCGCCGGAGAACGCGCCCTCGAAGATGCGGATCGGCGTGAGCACGAAGCGCGGGCCGATCTCCACCAGCGACATGCCGTCCTTGTCCTTGGTTTTGTCGCCTTTTGTGGGCTCTTTTTCGATTATCTAGAGTAGGGGAGACGAGGGTAAGAGGAGGATGGAAGGGCAGGGATGGGGGAGAAGGGGGGACGTGCCTGGAAGTTGCGGAACCAGATCTTGCCGTCGAGGATGGAGAAGGAGAGGATGTGGTCCACGAACGGCTTCGCGCGCCTTGCCTGGGGCGGGACGCCGAATATCTGAACGAGCGACCGTCAGTCAGTCTCCAATCAGTCTCCAGCGAAAACCGGCGGGGCGCACGTGGGTAAAGACCTCCTTGCACAAACGGCCCCATGGCGCGTCGTCGAACTCCTTGGCGAAGCTGAGGACGGGGCGCGAGCCCTTGAGGCAGTTGCCGCGCATCTTGAGCTCGTCCATCGTGTGCGAGTTCTGGACGTGCAGCTTGATGGACGGCCCGTTGGGCGTCTTGGCCGCCCACATGTACAGGTCGCTGTGCCGCCGCGCCTCGAAGTACAGCGCGTTGTTGCACGAGTGCAGGTCCGCGAGCTCGGGCAGCAGCCGCAGCTGGTTCTTTGCGTCCAGCTTCGCGTCTGCCGAGCGTTGAGCCAAAGGTACAAAGCGAGGCGAAGGCACGGACCCTTTTTTGCATGAGGCATGAGCGACGCGAGGTCGGCCATGAGATGCCGCATCCGCGCCGTCACGCCGCGCGACGAGAGCATGAGCACGCGCTGCTTGTTGCGCTTCGGCTTCTTGCTCGCGCTCTCCTTGACGGCGTCCTCGTCGTCAGAGGACTCGTCGACGTCGACCGCATCGTGCTTGCGCTTTTTCTCCGCGGCGCGCGCGGCTTTCAGGATGGTGGCCATGGCGGACGGAGCGGCAGCAAGGAAGAGAATCGGAAAATTTCAAGTCCCGCGCCACGCTTCTCTTTCCGCTCCCTCGATGCTGGCTTGGAATCGAGGGCTCTCGTTGGCTCCTGCACGACTCCGCGCTGCTGGGGTCATGTACCTGGCGTGATGAACGGGGCTCCACTGCGCGCATTCTGCTTCACGGGTAGCACTGAGTTGATGGCTCAGCGCTCAGCGACCTTCCGATCGCTGTCCTGGCTTGTCTAAAACCCCGCTCATCGACAACACTCACCCTCTGAATATTGGATGTATCATTGTCGTTGGTGGATACAGCTTGAGCCGGCCGTATGTCTCTTTGCGGATAGTATACCAACCTCGGACGTTGAATCTCTCGCAACGACCCTACCGTCGAAAGTTTGTGTCCAGCTCACCCTCATGGCATTTCATCTCGAAAGCGCTTGCCTCCTTTGCATTTGGACTAGAAGCTGGCTGTGGTTCCCGTCCTCGCGTCTGGCTTCCCCACTCCGCGAGGCTTTGCGTGCGCGCGCCCGCGGCCAGGAAACTATATAAATCGCAAAGTCTTGATGGACCTCCCGTCCCTTCTTTCGATGTCAGGCAACTTCCCCGCGGCAAATTCAACCGGCGTTCCACTAGCCCTCCCTCAGTACGTGTCTGTTCGTTTTGTCGCGCACCCGACTTGCTCATGCATGTCCCGAAAAACAGGACGTCGGATCCTCCACCGCCGGACGGTTGGGTAGGCATCATCCCTCCACATTCATGGGCGGGGTACATTGCAACTTATGTACATGGGCCGTCCAGGCACGCATCTCCTGTGGCACACTCGTTTACTATCGCAACGAGGCTCTACGTCTTACCACCGACCATGAACCTCTGATGAGGATAACGAACTCCGAGACTATTTCGTCGTTTACTCGCCCGGCCAATTACGACATCCATCTCCTCGAGCCGTCCGACAAGTCGAACGATGTAATTTTCGTATATCACGACGAGCGCGTCGCTTGCAAGCGTCCATGGCCTGCATCGCTACCCGGACCCAATATACACGTGCCCAGTCCGAACGGAGCCCAAGTTGAAGGTGCAGTACGACGTCACTTCCCGTCATTGCTGTATGATCTCTGGCGCAACTGCTTGAGGGCGCCGCGTTCGAACGTCAAACCGCCGTCCCCGCCTGCTGACGCCACAGTGACTTCCATTCACGTTTGCGAAGAGGAGACCAAGATCGACAAGGAAATACGATACTGGGACTACGTCCGCGAGCACCCCGGCCATGTTGACGTTGTTGCTTTCGGCCCCACCGTGCGGGACCATCTCCTGTGGTCCCGCAACGAGCGCGCGCTATCGCTGGGAGCCGACCCGGCCTTCTCACATGAGGAGTGCGAGACGTTCCTCCGCTACCTCGACGCCGCGCTGCTCCCGCCTGTCGCGACGCACACGGCGACCACCGCCCTCCAGGCCTCGGCTAAAGCACGACAAACCCGCCTCATAGCGGCGCTCATGAAACGCATCCGTGAGCCCATCAGCCGCCGCACCCGTATCCGCATTCTGAGCGCATTTCGTAGTGAAAAGCGAGCGTGAGCGCCAGGCGCAGACGTGCGAGAAATCGAAGAAACCGGCTGAGACCTGGCTGCGCTGGATCCTCTACCTCATCCTCATCCAAGTGGTATTCCTCGGGCAACCAAACACATACTCGCGCCGGCTGGCCCGCTTTAAGCGCGGAAAGCCTCTTTCACTGGACATCCACACGAAGTACTGGCAAGCGTTCCTCGGCGCGTTCATCAAGGAATGGAACGACACCAACCTGCTGGTGAGCGCTGCAAGGCCGTGCAAATGACCGCGCTCGCTGCTAACTCGTCGATAGGCAACCGTCATGATCTCGTGAGTTGCGCGTCAGGCTCAGTAATCATGTTCTTCCGGACTGACTGGCGACGGGCAGGGCGACCGTGGGCTTCCTCGCCGTCCCCGGCCTCGACAGCATCTCCCGTATTTTGGGCATCGTCGCGATCATCACAGCTATTGGGAGCGGCCTGGTAGGCATGCTCTACGTGTGGCACCACGGCCCGCGCGCGAACACCAACGCCCTGGTCGGCGTGAGTGCCATCCTAATTCCAACTTCCTCCTGACCGAAATGTCGCAGCGCGCATACATCGAAAAGGGCAAATCCGTGTTCGGCCTCCGCTCTTCGCTGCTCTTCGCCTGCGTACTCGCAGTGCCCGTCGTCCTGCTCTGGTGGAGCTTTCTCAGCTTCATCGCCGCCGTGCTCGTCTACGCGTTCCGCGGGCAGTTCCTCGACCCCGTCGATAATACCGCCCAGGACTTCAGCATGGCGACCAAGTATGTTGCGCTCGTTGCATTCGTGTTGGTGCTCGACTGCGGCGCCGTGGGCTACGTCTTCATGTGGAGGGTCTGGCAGCCCATCAACGAGCCGTGGGCTGCCAGTGCCCGTACGAGACCCGACAATGCAGGGACCTCCGAACCCGACGCGGAGTAGTACTTCTCGTGGCTTTGTGGTGTATCTATTGGACAGTTCGGCGGCAGGTGCTGAGAGGCGTAGATTTGTTCCACCTGCACGTCCGAGTGTGTGCATGCAACTTGTCATTATGCATCGAGTCCAACTTGCGTCCACTTCTCCGCGAACTTACTCCCACGTCCTGCCGTGGTTCCCAGAAGTGTCCCATCTTCCCACAACATTAACGCTCTTTCGTCCCTTGCGTAGGGAAGAGGCGCGTATGTGTGCCTCGCAGTGACGCGGAAAGCTGAGCGCACGGTGGTTCAACGTTCAGCCCGCGGCGGCCGTCGTGCTTCAAAAGGACAATCTCATTCTTCTTGGATGCTTCTAACCTACAATCCCAGTAATATATACAGCAGTGACACAGCATTTGTTGCATTTCAGAAGGACGGGCCGTTGAGGTCAAGGCCGCAGCCGGTGGCGCGCGCCCAGCGCCCGTTGGGACACTTGGCCTCGCGCGACGCGAGAAGATAGTTACCGTTCTAGAACACAGATGCTCAGCAAACAGCAGACAATGGCGAGAGCGGACGTTTCTCACCTTGATCCAGAAATAGTCGCCGTACGGCAGGCCGGTGTTGTTCGAGTGCGGGACGCCGTGGTTGTCGCGCGTGCCGTTCGAGAGCAGGCTCTGCCACGACGGGTTCCACGCGTAGCCGGGCGTTTGCGAGATAAGCTGCGCGCCTTGTGAGCCGCCGTTCGTGGGTGAGGTCATGGTGGATGAACACGTACCAGGTGGGCGCCGTCGGTCCAGCGCTGCGCGCCGATCGGGTTCCAAACAGACTTCTCAACCTGCGCGAGGATTTGCAGTCCAGCGGCGGCGATCATGGCTGCAGAGGAGTCGGCGAGAGGGGGGTTCATGGGCGCGTCGAAGTCCCTGTCGTAGGATATGATCAGACCCCGCGTGGTGGCAACGAGGAATATGCATCGGACATACCAAGGCATGTACGTCTTGGCCGTCTGGCTGAGGAAGTAGGCAGCAATCTTGCGAGCAGCGTTGAGGTATCGCGGCTTCTTTGTGTACTGATAGACTATCTGCCATGTCAGTTCTGTGCAGAGCAATCACAGGCTGATCCAAACACGCACGTTTGGCATAACCGTGCAAAGCCCAGCTCTCCCCGCGCGACCACGTCGAGTCGTCGCTGTAGCCCTGCGCGGTGAACTTCTCCTTCACGGCGCCGGTGAGGTGGTCGTAGTTGATAACGTGCCAGGAGCCCCAGTCCTTGCGGAAGTGGTTCTTGAGCGTCGTGTCGGCATGGTCGATGGCGATGTCGTAGAAAGTCCTGTTCTTCGTGAAGTCGTACGCCTGGAGAAGCGTCTCCAGGTTCATGAGGTTGTCGATGATGACGAGGAAATCGGTCTCGGGCGTCGGAGATGTCGAGGAGGACCAGTCCCACGAGCGGGTGCAGCCCACCTCCTTCGCGTAGCGCGACGACAGCTCCAGCGCGAACCCGATGATGTTGTCCCGCGCCGTCGCGTTCCTGGGGTGGCTGGTGTATCGCGCGCGAGTCAGCCTTCACTCGACGCGATCGGCGCCCACTTACAGCCCTAGCTCCTCCGCGAACGGCCAGCTCAGGAAGCCGACGTCGTGACCCTGGCCGTTGTGCCAGTTCAGCGGCGGGATGGCAGCGCTCCACATGCGCCCCAGCGCGAGCCAGTCGGGCACGGCGCCGTCTACCGCCGTCGAGCCCGGGCAGAGGCACTCGCGCTTCGCCATCTGGTACAGCGTCGACGGGAAGAAGCCCGTCACCCAGTTGTCCGGGTTGGACCACACCCAGTTGCCGCTGGTCGTCGTGATGGTCGGGTACGCCGGCGGGCTGCGCGCCGTCGCCGCCATGGCGAGCACCTTCTTCGCGACGAGCGGCTCGAAGAGCTCGTCCGGCGGCGCGTAGCCCCAGCCGGCGGCGGCGCGGAGGGCAAGCGCGACAGCGACGAGCAGAGAGGGCGCGGCGAACATCTCACAGGCTCAGCGGGCGCAGCGCGTAGATCGCATGGTGCTGGGCCAATTTATAGGGCCAGCGGGACATGGCAGGCGCGCGGTTCACATGCACGCCAGCCACGCGCGGCCGCGGGTGCGGTCATTGACGCGGGGCGGGCCGCCCGCACATGACCGTGCGCGAACGTCTCCGGACTTCTCGCGGGCTCTTCTCTTCTGATCCACATCCCCCTCGAGCCCGAGGCATGCTCTTGGACGCTCCGTCTCATCTGTCAGGCGATTGCAACCATGAGGAGCCGGGCCTCTTTACGTCTCGACTGGTCTCGAGACCTTCCAGCTAGCGCTCGACGCCGTCTTCACTCTCGTTCACTCACCTCGCTCCCGGCGCGGCGTGATTGACATGACATCACCACGCTCTCTAACGCTGGAGTATCATGATCTTCTTGAGGGATCAAGGACCGCAGGAGAGGTTCATGTGAGCTCAATGAATCCCCAAATCTCAGTGAGATTTCCTGGATGCGCAGCACGTCTATCGCGACTGTTATGGGGATGATCCACGCAAATCCACGGAATGCAGCCTAATGTAGTACACTGATTATGTTACATTTGTCTGTTTTTTGCGGTCCCGTCTTGAGTAAACAGCCTAATCTCAGACAGCAAACAAACTTTCGGTTGAAAGAAGATCTGGACTTGGAGCAGTCCTACGTAGCCCGAGGATCCCCTGACAGCGAGATTCCATTGCCTGTGGGGTGGGAAAATGGCGGTGCAATCTGCATTCGGCGGTATCGTACATACTCTTACAGTCAATTTACATTGCGTCTCCTCCGGCAGGCGCGTTCACTCCTTCCAAGCCTCCTCCCATCCCAACGCACTCCTGTCCCACTCTCCCTCCGCCTGGCCGTGATCTACCCAGCCCAAGGTGTCCATCGCGACGCCAGCACACCGCACAAACAGCGACCCGTCGACGAGCCCCAGGCCCGGGAGGATCTCCTTGCCATCGCCGTCCAGCGCGCCGGGCACCTCCCCGCGGCTTCGGAGTGCGTAGTGCTGCGCCGCGTAGACGAGCGTGCGGATCGTCTTGGGCAGATGCGCCTCGGGCGCGTGGATAGCGGACGCGGCGATTGCGGGCCACGGGTTCGTGTCCTCCGGCACGGCGGGGTCGCCTATGGACGCTGCGTGCGGGCGGGGGGCGGAGGCGGAGGCGTTTGGCGGCTGGGGGTACGGCGAAGCCTGCATGATGCCCGTCGCGTCGACGCGCGGGCGGCCGCGGATGACGAGGAACGCGAGGCACGTGCGGACGTACGCCTGCAGCAGGCGCGCGCGGTCCGCGCCGCCGTGCACCGCGCCTCGGAGGAACGACGGGAGGAAGAGCGCGGACGTCACCATGTGCATGACGAAGAAGTCGAGCCGCGGCGCGCGCCCCGGCTTTCCCGTGGCAAAGAGCAGCAGCACCACCGTCCAGATTATCTCCTCCACCTTTTCCTCCCAGAATGCCTGGGGCCCGGAGGCGGGGAGACGCCATTGAGATGCGATGCGCACGATCTCGCGCGTGCGCGTGCCGTCGCCGAACGCGTCCGTCCAGCGCTTGGAGATGAAGGCGTCCGGGTCGTAGGGCATTACGGGAGTCAGGATCTCAGACTCGTAGAACTGGCGGAGGATACCCAGTAAGGATGCGGCGTCGTCTTCTTTGCGATGACCGTTGGTTTCCGCGGTAGTATCCACGTACAAGTCGACATCCCTGTTCCAGTGGACTGCCGTCTGAGCCAAGCCAGAGGCAACCAGGAGATCATCTTTAAATTCAATTCCGTACTAGAGCATACGTTAGCATTGAAATGCAGCCAGATTATGAGACGGGACATACGCCGACTTGAATCATTGGGTGGGCGCTTCGGCAAGGGGTTAGACGCAGACGCAGGCCTGAATGCATGGAACTCACGCTCCGCTAACAAGTCGCACAAGCATGTGAGACCCAGCGTCATTTGCATCGGGGGAGAACACGTATTTGCGGATCGCTTCGGTTGCCCCATGCTGCTCGACCTTGTTGCTGAAGAACTTCAGGTACCCCGCATATGCTCTGCAACCGTTTAGCATTGCGCAACCACGAGACAAGAAGCATACTTCTCGTTCCCAAGGTGCGTTTTCCAGTTGTTGTCATCAATAGCAATCTCCTTGGACCCGTCAATCTCGACCGGCTTCAAGGACTTCGCGTCCTTTTCATATATGGCCTTCAGCACGGACGGCGGAGCCCCAAGGTCATATGCAGCAAGAAGACTGAGCGCAATAAATCAGCACGGATTCGACAGACTCGGGGTCTGCATGACGGACAAGTGAGGCAGGTGGTTATGGAACCCCGCGCGGCCCCAGAAACAATGATGCGCCTCCGCGTCGGCAGCCAATAGGTTCTTTACGCAGTCGTGCGACTGCGGCGTCACACCGGGTAGGTTGAGGATTCCGCGACCCAGCTGCGAGGATACGGGCATGGCGAGAGCTGCAGACGGCACCACTCCAGAGGCAGTCCCCCTAATAACGGCCCAAGCGACACGGGTGGCTGATTAAGGGGCTGCCAATAGCCTAAACGGCAATGACAGTATGTGGGGCGCGGGGGGTTTAGGCAGCATTCGAAGCCGGCATGGTGTAATCCGGTCACGAGACGGACCGAAAGAGGGACGTTGACTGGGGGATCGACGGAGTTGTCACGTCCTCGCGAGGCTCGCCCTCCAACACGCCCAGCGTCAGGCATACGGAGATTTGGGGAGCAATATCGGAAATGTAGGCTAGCCGAGAGGTAGTGTGGGCTGGCAGGGGAGGCAGCACATTCAGCGAGTGACCTATTGCGCACAAGCCAGACATATTAAAGTCAGGGAAGAATCGGAGACCGATACGAGTGCTTCAAGCCATAGGCAGCGCAGGAGCACGTGCACGACATTTTTGGCTCGAGAGCGGGCGGAGGAAGACACGAGCGCGGTCTCAAACTCCGACGGTCCTCCTCTCAACCTCATGGCCGCGGCGAAGCGGAAGAAGCCGCACCCGCACGAGTACGACGACGAGCACGAGGTCATCTCGATCACCGACGACGGGCAGCCGGCCGACGACGTCGACTCGGACGACTCCGCGCCGCCACAGCCGGTCGCCTCGACGTCCGGCTCGCACAAAGCACGCAAGCCGAGCCATGCCAGCGCGGCGTCGAACGGGAAGGGCAAGGGCAAGCAGCGCGCGGAGCCCGAGCCCGAGCCGGACGCGATGCCCGTCGATGCGCCGCCGCCCGCGCGCCCGACGGCCGCCGCGCGCGAGAACGAGCGCCTGCGGCGGCTCGTGCGCGACCGCGACGCGCGGCTGCAGGACGCGCTGGCCGCGCGCGAGGCGCTGCAGCGCCAGGTCGAGGAGCTCACGAAGCTGCGGACGACGGACGCGGAGCGGTCGCGCGACGAGCTGCGCAAGGAGTACGATGCGCGCGTCCAGAGTGCGTCCATTGTGTATTTGGGGCCGAAGTCTCATGCTGACGCCCTACTGCAGCACTGGAGAAGCTCGTGCAAGAACAGACAACGCAGCTTGCGCGAGTCGACAAGATCGCGCGGGGGCCGCGCAGCGGCGCCGTGCACTTCATCACGCGCGAGGCGGCCGCGGAGGAGCGGCGCGGGGTCGAGCGCGAGCTCGCACGCGTCAAAACTGAGCTGGAGGAGAAGAGCAGCAGTCTCAAGATTGCGGAGGAGGAGCTCAAGTTCGAGCGACAGTCGGCGAAGAAGCGCGACGCGGGCGGCGGCGGCGGCGGCGGCAAGAAGGGCGGCGACGACGCGCGGCATCACGAGTGGCTCGTGCGCTTCTACGAGGACGGCACGAACCTGCTCGTCACCAACATCAAGCCCATGGCCTCGACGCTGCCCGCGCGCCCGCAGTTCACGTACATGTGTCTCTTCACGCCCGAGCCCGGCAAATCTGGCCTCAGTGCGCATTCCGGTTTCCCAGTATTATTCACCCTGCTCACACAATTTCAGGTTTAAACTTTTCTCTCCAGACGTACCTCCCCGACGGCGCATCCGAAGAAAAGTTCATCTACACGCCGCTGGGGTTGGAGCACGAGCGGCCAGAGTACGTCGACCAGCTCGACTTCTTCCGCGAATCGTTCCAGTTCAAGAAGGCCGAGCTGCCCAAGTTCTTGCGCCAGCTCAACGACGTCCTCACGAGCTCGAACGAGGAAGAGGAGGAAGATGAAGAGTAGAGCCGTGTGCAATCTGTTTTCCTGCTTGTGATCTTTTGGTGAGTGCATCAGGCTGCTTGTACATATGCGTTGTATAGTTCGTACATAGGACACGATCCACTCGAGGGTAAACAACGTGACCAGCGGAATGTGGGGGACAATGGTTTCAGCCCTCAGGCGGGTGGCACGGCCGCGGGTGGCGGGCTGTGAGGTAATCCCTATCAAGCTGGCGCACGTTCTCCTGCGCCAGCAAGGAACTCGAGTACTTACAGCTTCTTGTGCCGCGCCTTCTTCCAGGAATCGTCTGGGGCGCGTGCCTTCTTGGGAGCTCGCGGGTTTTCTAGACCGAACGCCTTTTTGCCTGCATTCCGACGTCGAACCGTCATGTCCGAAACCCCCGTGAAGTTGAAAATGTAAGCCCTGCAGCGACAAACCACTGGCTATCCTCTCACGTACTACTTTTGTGTCGCCAGCATTAGATTTCCAATGACGAGGCCTATCAGCGACCCGCCGCCGCGCTGGGAAACCATACACATGGGCCGTCGCACACCACTCTACGCCCTCGCATGGGTGTGCAAAGCACCAGAATACGAGAAGCGTCTCCCAGAAGGCACCGAGCACGACATCACGTTGACATTACGAACGCGCTGGTTCGACAAGTTCAACTTCACGTGAGTTGTGGCCACGCGTTCTCCACCGTCGCTGCACATGTGCGCTGACCCGCCGTCGTCGTCGTAGCCGCGCACTGTGTCCGAGCGTGTACCTCGGGGCCGACGACAACTACTACCTGATCGCCATGATGAACCTAAAATCGTTCCCCGGCTTTGCCGAACGCTCGCAGGACCCGGACGACGAGCTGATGGCCGCGGCGCGGTACGCGCTGCGCGTCTCCGAGGAGGACGAGCCGACCCTTCAATGGTATCGCTATCCTATGTCGTGGGCAAAGTTCAATCCCTTGGATGGCCGAACGGCTTAATGTATGTAAAACTAGAACTGCTAGGCATTTCATTATTCGGCCCCCCTTCTCTTTCACTTCGAAAGATTATCTTCGGGCGTAAAGTTTGCGAAGGAGGCTACCTTCCTCCGCGCCTCACTGTCTGTAACGCCATCAAGGCATACTTTCAGCTGAGGAATGCAGCCACTCGGGCGGTCGAGGGCGGCAAGCCAGTCATCCGCTACCTGCGGCGTTACATTAAGCCTCACCTGGATGCTTTCCCCATTGCCTCGCGATATGCTACGTGGCAACTTTCTCTCATCAATTTGTGGTTCAGAGCGCACCTGGGTGGTTCGGAACCGTCACCAGAGGGCATCGAATGGTCAAAAATACGGATAAGGATATAGTGGTTTGCGTGTGTCTGAGGGGCTCGTACTTTCGCCTGATGGTTCGATAGATGCGACGTCCATCCGAGTAATCGGACAGCTGTAGTCGATGAGGAGGATGACACAATTAATGATTGGGGATATAAGTGAACCAGAGCCGTTGCGTACATGGGGTCGAGAACGGACTGTGGCGATACAGAGGAAAGACAGGAATGGGTGGGTTGGGCGCGAGTTCTAGAGCGGGACATGTGGACAGAGAGAAAGCGATACACTGGGGAAGAAAAGCAGGACGGTGATCAGACTCTATGTGTCCGTGTCTTGGTTGCAGCGAGAGCAGTACAGCGAACAGTCAGAGCAGGACGATCGTGGGACGCGGGCGGGTTGCCAGAGCCGCGCGGCGTGTGAGCATGAGTGGGCGTTAACTGGGACGATGGAGACGTGGGCGGATAGGAATATGATGCTGGGAATGTCACTGTGGGGGTGGAGCGTGTCCGGAGCCGTGGTCTTGAATGGCTGCACAATTTGTGCAGGCGTTGAAGCGGGAGTTGAGGGCAAGCGGATAGAGTAGGTCGGCAGGTAGGATGGGAGGGACAGCGGCGTGCATCATGATGCATTCAGTACCACCGTCCGTGGGCGGCCACCATCCCCGCTGGGGGACTTCCGCGACCGATAGGCTTCCTCATTGCAAGAGGGGATTTACCAGGCTTAACGGAGAGCTCGAAGGGGCTTCCCGCGTTCTGCGCATCCTTCCGCGCGTCCCTGAAGGAGACGAGGGCGCCCCAGGCACGGGGCCCGGGGATGTCCACGATTTCGAACATGTCGAACGTGCGCAAGCGGGGCGCAAGGAACGGCGTGCTGGACATCGACGTCCAGAATGTGTCCACCCCGACAGACATAGCCTTGTAGGCCTTCCTCTGCGTGTCTTCCCAGACGACGATCTTTGTGAGGGCGTTGCCGTGTTCGGTGATGAACCGGACGACTTCGTCGACGCGAGCGGGTTCCCAGATCATGCTGTGGGGGAGGACCAACGCGGCGAGCTTCGGCATGCGCGTGTACTCGGCCGCGAGCGCGAGCGTCTTGCTCATCCAGTACGAGGTGACCTCCAGGCGCTTGAGGGAGGCGAGCACGATGGGGCTGGCGAGCAGTTGATCGCGCATCGCAACAGCCAAATCGCCCACGATCCTGTCCTCTACGACGGAGAGGCGCAGCGTCTCGATATTCGGCGTGCACGAGAGTACTTCCCAGAGTTTGCCGTGCATTGCCGGCGAGTCGACGCTCAGGTGCACGAGACCTGCGGCGACCATCCCAAACTGGTAGTAACCGTCCACGCCGAGATGCGCCGTCTTCAGGCGGGGGCATGTGGGGAGGAGCCCGGGGCGGGTATAGGTTGAAATTCGAAGCGCACCGTTCTCGAGGACGCGGTGCTCGCACGAGACGTGCAAGTACTCGAGGGCTGGCGTCGGGCGCTCAAGAAGCTCCGTGATGATTTTGCGTTGTGCGCCCTCTGCTGGCACCTCCAACCTCAGCCTCTGTAAGCGGCCGGCGTGCCGGCCCAGCTCGCGGAATACGCGTTGCGCTGCTTCTGGTACGGACTCGCTGCTCGGCCACTCGACGCCTGGGATGTCCCATGGCAGGAATACTGATAGAGGGGTGGCGCCGGACCGCTTGAGGGTGGCGATGAGCTGACCGAGTTGTGCAGACCGGTCGTCGAGCTCGAAGACCGTGGCAGGAATGCAAACGAATCCCCAGATACAGCAGGTCTCCCGAGCCACAATATACCAGCGCTTGGATACGCGGGTCAGCTCGGAAGCCCGCGTGACCGACTCGTATGGTTTCGCGGGCCAGTCGGGGTCCCACCAGACGTTGTTCTGGCGGCGAGGCAACATGTCGCACTCGAAGATCCTCATGAGCAACTCGTTGGGTAGTTTGTCGATGTACGGCATCCGACGCTGCAACGCTTTCAGCCCGCTCTGAGTGAGCTGCTCAGGATTTTGGTCAGGATTTTTGTTTTCATGTTCTTGGGCGCCAGGGATACTCACCAGTTGGGTCTGCAGTGAAGAGCTATCGAGGTTCATGGTGTAGTGATGGCAGAGGGGACGTGAGAGGGCGGCGATGGTTGGAGAGCGAAAAGAAGAGGGATCACCGGCCGGGACCAAATGCCACGTTTTTATGTCCTACCCGCGCTTCGCCTGTGGTCCGCTTTGGCCACTCGTCCATGCCACCGGCCCATTCTACCCTTTCTTGAGCATTCCTCTCAGCAGGATGTCACAAGTATCACTCACCATTTGGTCGCTTGAACTTCTGTCGACCCTTGTGATGGCGGATAGTGGGCTGGATTATTCCGCCCGCGCCCAGCGTGATTTTTTTGCCATCCTGCGATGGCTTTGAGTCCCTACGATCTGGCCCAAGCAGAGATGACGTTCAACCGGCGTGGTTCAGTGGTCGTGCGACGCATGCTGGCCTTTGAGCACAGCGCGACCGTCGCTCGAGACATGGTAAACTCGTGGCTGCTGGCGATTCGTCCATGGGACACCGGGCTGGATACAGAGACAAGTTAATCGCGTTTCGCCAGTCGTCCATTCAGATGGGAAGGCGATCCATTTTGAGGTGCTTTGGTTCTGGAATCTGGTGCGTTCTGCAAAGACTCGATCAGGTCCCACCCAAATACTGTCCTACGCATGCCTACCGGTCGCATTCTTATAGATGGCACTTTCACGGACTCAATTCTTACCTGGCAGGACGATGGGATATCAGCAAATGCCAGTGTTCGAGACGGTAGAACCGACCTCACCACTACCCTCCAGCCCCGGTGTCTTCAGCGCAAGCGGTCAGTAGATCAGTCAACCTCGTGCTTTCCCGTTGCCTTAGCAGCGACGCGATAGCCCATGTGCGCTAATCTCGTCGAGGCTCTTGCGGCATCCTGGTCTGGTCATCATGCCAGGAAGGCGAAGATGCGTCGTTCCTCAGAGGATGGCGCTATTGCGGAGGTACGCGCTTGGCCGTGTCCTAGATATGAGAAGTGGGTGAGACGGTAGTATGCAGGGTTGAGATGGTCGTCGATGAGTACCAGACGCTGAGAAAGTCGTTCGGTTCGTACGACAGTTATCCTTGCGCTTCACGCTCGCGCCGGTCGGTTCGGCATCGTTGGACAAGACGAGTCTCTATTAATCTGGGCTAAACGTACAGGAAAGATGACCAGAAGCGCTTGGTCGGGTCACGGCGCGTGCGAATGCCGACAGGTCGGCGGCGAGGTGGACGAAGGCATGGCTGTATGGGTACGCCCACAGAGCTCCGTGGCTGCCAGAGTCGTGTCGCTGTCGTGGGCTCGACTCCTGGCTCCGTTGCGACCGACGACGTCGTGACGACCAGGTGGTAAAAAAAATGGGCAAGCTCGACGCACACACAACCACACAAACGTCGCTTCTCCGGTCGCGCAGTGCTTCCAACTTGCGCGTACTGCATCGGTGAACACCTATTCATCGAGACGCAGCGCGCCTGGGGTCGAGTCTGGCTATCTATTGGCGCGTGTCGTAACAAACCCATTACTTAACTAATACCAGCACTTGTTGCAAAACCACTTCTTTCCACGCGACAGCCCACTGCTCAGACCAACGGACTGTCGCTTCGCCGCTCCCGCCCCGCCGGCGGAAGCTTCATCTTCGTCTGACGATGCATCCCAGCTGCATATGAGTCTCCTGCTGGTGTGTCCTTTCGAATCTGCCTTCCATCCATCGGCATCATGACTGCACAATGGCACCGCCAACCCACGCCGTGAGCCCGGTCCGTTAGTTACCTTGTGAGTTGCACGGTGTTCGTCCCATTCAAGTATCTAATCACTCACAAGTTTCCCCAGACACTGGGACCCTACGTCAGGAATTCACGTCAAGGTGCGCCACACGCTGTGGAAGTCCTTCAGTTCGCACACGAGTTCTTGTAGTCCTTGAAGCTCGTGAAGGCGTGCTCAGGATCGCTGGGAAAAAGATATATGCATTGCTGTGTGCTAAACGTACAAGTCACAGGATCAAAAGCCCCAGGACGGGTGAGAGCGCGGCGCCGAATGCGGGCGGGTCGACAGCGAGGTGGACGAAGGCATGGTGGGTGCTCCGCAGGGCTTCTGAGGCGCACAATTTGCGCAGCTCTCGTGGGCAGGAACTTTGGCGCCTTCGCGACCGACGCGAACGAGGGGGTCGGGAAGAAAAGGTCGACACCAGACAACCAGACAACCACACAACTCCGTTTCCTTCCTTCCTTCCGCTCCCCCACACGTGCACATTCGTAACCACTCATACTGGCACATCTCGGCACGCAGCGCATGCGCATCGGTAGTCGATTCCTCCTGCTATTCGCGCGCGTTTCGGACAATGCGTGGCCAGCGTTCGGTGGAAAACCACTCATATGCACGCGACCACGCAGTGCTCAGGCTCCTCGTTTCGCCGTCCCTGCTCACAAAGCCCCATGTTCGTCTGATGAGATAGCCCAGCTGCCTGTACATCGCCTGAAGCTGCGTTCCATCCATGGTCGCCACCCAGCGTCCCGCGGTACCCTCGCTCGTCAGGCAGCGTCCCCTCTGCGAAAATTGAATTTTTCACAACTGCATGACTCAGTGCACTCACTCGCATTCCATACGCGACGCGTTGGATGGCTCTGGTCCGACGTCGGAGGAGGCAACTTTCTGCATCAAACTGACCAGGAATTTGTGCAAACATCGAAGTGGCAGGTAGCGAATTTGCAGTTCTCAGTGTTTCTACTATGTAATTTCAGTGTGCCCACTGGCAGCACAGATTACGCTCGCTTCCAGGTTGCTTCAAGCGCAACACGTCTGGACCACCCGTTCCACAGAGCCGGTGGTTGCGGGACTCACCGTCTGCGCGAAGAGCGGGATGTGAATGGCTGATTGGCGGTGGTAGTGAAGGCGCGAGGCATGTGTCTTGTGCCGGCGCAGAAAATGGCATGCTTGGTCGACGGAAAATGGGATCGCGAAAGAGGGCCACGGTGGGCTATGCAGGATCCTGCAGCTGTCACCCAATGGATATTCGTGCCATTTGATTGGACCGGGACGAAAACACCACCATTCCCATTGAATGTCATTGTCAATGCAAGGCCCAGTGGGAGGTAGGTCAAGCCTGTTTAGGCCCGTCCTTCTCCGCCTCCTCCAGCTTCGCGCGCACCGCCGCGAGCTTCGCGTCGGCCTCGTCCCGCTCGCGCTTGAGCCGCGCGAGCTCGCGCGCGTCCGAGTCGGCGCCGCGGTCGATGGGCACGAGCACGCCGAGCGTGTCTTTTATGCGCTCGAGGACGGGCACCGCGGGCTCGTCCTGTGTTTCTCGAGCGTGTTGTTCGCGGGAGGAGATGAGTTTCACTCGGGCGATGTGCGTCTCGTTCGCGCCGTATTGCACGAGCGCGCTGAAGAGCGCGCCGACGAGCGCCGCGGGGCCGAATGCCGCTGAGCGGCCTCCTGCGTGGTCTTAGGTTGAGGACGCGAGGAGTGTGGACGGGCGTACCGCGGATTACAGAGGCCATAGCTGCAGCGCCAGCGCCTGCTACTGCGCTGTCGAGTAGCTTCTCGGTGCGCATTTGGCGCCATGTTAGCGGCGCGTTAGAGAGCGCGGGGGATGACAGAGTCTCGCGTCGTCTGAGGTATTGGGAGGTCGGGACGAGCGCGACGAGCGCCGGCGAGATTGCGTATTCACGCGTCGCTGTATATGCGCCGGGTTCAAATTGAGTAACAGCAGCTCGAGCATGATACGCACCGAAGAAGACGAGGCCGATGATGGTGGCATTTGTGCCGCTGGACCAGGCGAACGCGCGCACGGGCTGCTTCCGCACAGACGCATAGGCCCAGCCAAATAGGGTGCCAGCGGCGACTGTAGGCCGACTGTTATGAGTACGGCGGGCAGAACAACGGGCAGACGGACGTGCATGAGGCGGCGGCGCCCTTGGCGACGGTGGCCGGCGCGGCCGGGTCGATGAGCGACATCTCAGTCTGGCAGGAGTCGGTCGGAGTCGGCTCCGGTGGCTTCGCTCTCTGCCACGCACAACGACGATGGGCCTCTCGGACCGACTGGACCAGTACCTCGCGTCCGCGGAGCAGCTGCTCGCAGACACCGCCCGCGGCCTGCCCAGCGCCGCCCAGGTCCAGGACCGCGCGACGCAGCTCTGGCGCGACATCACCCGCTACGGCCCGCCGACTGTCAGCGTCCCCGGCCTCGGCACCTTCAACCTCGACCCGCCGCCACCGCCGCCCCCTCCTCCGCCGCCGGAGCCCGTGTGGACGCGCACGGCGGTCGTCGCCAGTGCCGGGCTCGGCGCGGCGGCGGTCGTTGCAGTCGGATACGGTGCTTACAGATTACGCAAAGCCCGGCAGGCTGCCGCGCGCGCACGCGCGGCTCAGATCGCCAGAGGACGGCGAGAGGTCGTCGGTGCGCAGCACGTTATTATCGCGGTTATCTTCGACCGTTGAATGTGTTTGCAGTGGTTCTCGGAGCGGACTCGGCGTTGGGCAGAACCCTGGTGCTCGATCTCGAAAGCCGTGGATACATTGTGATCGCCAGCGTCGCGACGCCCGCTGCCGTGGACGATCTCGAGCGTCGCGCGCGGGGCTATGTCCGTGTGCTGGTTCTGGACCCTAACGAGGTCCGTCATAGCTAGCTGGCGGCCTGGCCACACACACAGCTGACCCTCTGCTCTTACAGCCCGAAACCGTGCCCAACTTCATCCGGTCGCTCCAGGCCACTCTGTCCATCCGCTTCCCGACGAATACACCAGGCGATCCATACCTTCCTCCTACAGCGGCGCACCCGTATGTGCATGCACTAGTCTCGCTACTCGCCCTCGCACAACCGGCCGCACCGACTCCGCTCGAGGCGCTCAGTGTGCAGAAGACGTATCTCCCTCACCTGCAGGCGGCGCACCTCACGCCGCTATCCGTCATCCAGGCGCTGCTCCCGTTGTTTCGCTCGAACCCACCGACGGGCAAGAAGAGCATCGTGCTCTGCTTGCCGACGACACAGGTTGCAGCATTCAATGGTCCCGCTTCCGCCGTACACAGCGCCAACGCATCTCTCGCGCAGACGCTCCGCGCCGAGCTGCGTCCGCTCGGCCTGCGGGTCGTCATCGTCCGCACCGATCTGCTGTCGCCAGCCACCTCGCAGCCGCTCTCCGCCTCACAATCGCAGGCTCTGCCTCTGACGCCGAACCAGAAGCAGGCGTACGGAAACGCTCTAGACGCCTACATCGCGCCCAAGGCGAACGCCACGCCGGCCGAGCTGAGCAGCGCCATCATCACCGCGATTTCGCGCGGCGTCCCGTCGGCGCACAGCACGCGCCCGACGTCGACGCTCGCCCTGCTGCGCGGCGTGCTCGCCGACCGCGTCCTGCGCGGGGACAGCTTCACGGTCGGCGGCGTGCCGCTCGAGTTCCTGCCCGCCTTCCTGCGCGACGCGCTCCTGGCGCTACCCCCGCTCTTCGTCGGCCTGCGCAACGCCGTCATCCCTCTTCCCCCTCCGCCTCCGCCACCCGCGCCAGCTGCACGTCGCCCGCTGCCGTCTCCGCCGACCACCGCGGCGCAGCAGCAAAACGTGGTGCAGCCGCCGCGCATGATCGAGGCGCCGCGGCCCATCATGCCCATCCCGACGCACGCGATGCTGGCCGACGACGAGCACGAGCACGACCACGACAGCGAGACGAGCAGCTTCAGCGGCACCGTCAGCGACGCGGACCTCGACTTCGAGAGCGGCGAGGACGGCGGCCCCGGTTCCGGCGCGTGGGTTAGCCTGCGCGACCGGCGCGCGACCGGCGCGACTGTGACTGGGCCATGATTACTTACGGAGTGCGTGTTGTGGACGTGCCAGACGGTGTTGTTGTGACTTTGTGCGAGTAGCTCTAGGATGCTGATGTTCATGTGTAAAACAGCCAATACTCATTTGCCTTCCCTGCTCACCTGGCACGATTGTGTGTTACTCGACGGGTCCTATCCATCCAAAGTCTGCAACGAAGACTAGCCCCTCAACCGCCTGGCCTACGGTATTGGAAGTACTTATGTCTCGACGGGATTACCGCGTTCCCCCGGCCCTCAGGGTGCTGTAGTCACCGTAGTGCACACGTTTCGTGAGCTTGCTCTCGTGGCTCTCCCCGCCCATCCCCTCGCCTCAGGGACTCGACCATTGCATTTCTCGACCCCGATTCGCCCCATTCGGGTACCTGGAAAATTTGCCCTCACTGGGGTCGCTACGCCGAGCACCACCTGATAGTCAGTCACAGTGAACACTCTCACAGGCAATCCCTCAAAAACTCTCACTCGCAGGCTTCACTTTCTCTACTGTAGAAAGTGTGTCTCAATACGTTTCAATAAGCACATAGTAAATTAGAGAGGTTGCGTTTCCCGGAAACTTCAAATTTCCGGATTTCACCCACACACCGCCATTGCACCCCTGCGCCTGAGGCCTGGGAATTACCTTGGGAGATGTCCCCAAGGCGCGTTGGTGGGCGGGGTTGGGCGCTGCGGTCGGTGGAGCGGCGCCACCGGCGCTAAAGTCAAATCCGGAAATTTGAATTTCCGGGAAACGCAACCTCTCTAATAGCCCCTATTTTGGAGTGAAGGGGCAGCGTCAGAAATTAAATAGAGTGTTCGAAGTCACTACGTGGTGGAGCGTGGCGTCATTACCAGGGGGCCGGGTACATGATACAGACAGTGCTAGGGAACGCTGACGAAGAGGGGTCAATAGATTGCTTGCGGTTCTCCTCTACAGAAGGTCGTTCGAATTCGGATACCCAATAGTTACTGAGTGAGACACGGATAAATGGGCCAACAGATTGTGCGCAGCTCTACATTACAAGTGCAGGAAGGAGTCGTTCAGCCATCCAAGGGGTTGCATTGTGCTCATGACATAGGATAGCGATACCATTGGAGGGTCGGTTCGTCCTCCTCGGTGACACACAGCGCGTACCGCGCCGCGGCCATCAGCTCGTCGTCCGGGTCCTGCGAGCGTTCGGCAAACCCAGGGAACGACCTTTGGTTCATCATCGCGATCAAGTAGTAGTTGTCGTCCGTATCAAGGAAAACGCTCGGACACAGCGCGCGGCTACGACGGCGGGTCAGCGACCTTGCAGAACGCGTGGCCCCTAAGTGGCCACAACTCACGTGAACTTGAACTTCTCGAACCAGCGCGCTCGTAAGGTGAAAGTAAGGTTGTGTTCTGTGCCTTCTGGGAGGCGCTTCACGTATTCCGGCGCTTTGCACACCCATGCTAGGGCATAGAGTGGTGTGTGACGACCCATGTGTATAGTTTCCCACCGGGGCGGCGGGTCGCTGACCGGTCTCGTGGTTGGGAATCTGAAGCAGACGCGCAGAGTTATGTGATCAGAAGTTGTGAGTTCGCTGCGGTGCTTACAACGCGGTTTTGGACATGGTGGTTGGACAGAAGAGAGCGCGATGTAGCGCTTCAAACTCCGTCAACTGTCAATCGGCTGAGTTTCATTGTGTTTGGTTATGTACGCTTGCTGGCAGAAAAACTTCCGCACTCTCAACCTCCCACCACCCCCTTTCAATATACGCTTGAGAAGAAGCACCAGCTACTAGGCATCGCCATCAGCTACTCCACATATATTGACCCCCGCCACCTCGAGCACTTGTCGTACCCACTTTGGACTACCGAGGCCCACATCGCTGCGTCCTCCGGGGTTGACGACTTCATGATCGCGCCGCAATTCCCCATGTGGGTGTCTCAAGTGGAACTGCCTTTCCTCTCCTCCAATCCCGACGTGTCGGGTACTACGGACGGAGTCCGACGGGGAGGCTCGCGGCGTGTTCGTCGACATCGCCATCATGCAGGCCATCATCAAGGCTCGCTCGCTCCGCGTCTTCCGGGCCCACAACTTGTCCCTTTGACCCTGCGGTCCCATTGGCAGGCATCGTCAGTCGTGGGCTTGCTCCCAATTGATTCTCTGCCGGTTCACCCTTGGTCTCCATCACTGGCTTGCGGCTTGAGTCTCGCGGTCTCCGGCTGAGAGTTCAAACCAAATGCTCGAAACGGTCCCGCATGCAGGGGCCGTTGGTCTTGCCTCGTGATTGTAGGGTTGCTTCAATCCCACAATTGTAGCCGTGTCTACAGCGCTTCATGAGCGTCCGTGCTGCTCCCTGACCAAACCAGCATGGGGCCGTAGCGGAGCGAGGCTAAGTCTTGTACTTGTTATGACAAAGACCAGACATAGACTACTGTACAGACAATAAACGGGAGGGGGAAAACACACACACACACACACACACACACACACACACACACACACACACACACTCACACACAACTCGGTGTCATGACGATCTGGCGTAAATCATTGCCGGACGTACCGACCGACAAGCCATAGACACCCGCACACTATGTCCAGCGCCAGAGTTGCGGGTGTGGGACACGTGCCCCTGGGGGGGTACTTATGGATCCACCAGGGGTCGCGATGGGTTATCTCACGTTGTTATGGAAAGCTTCCCAGAGAGAGAGAGAGAAGGAATGGATTCTAGAGGGAGAGAAGGAGGTGCGTGCTCTCAATGCACAGCGGGGTCACGCTGGATTCCCCCGAGGAAAGAAAACACGCGAATGCGACGATACTGCAGGTCCGTGAGCCAAGTGGAGTGTAAGCAGACGCGTCACTGACGCAAAGTGTACGTTGCGAATCTTGGTGCCGTTACCCGCCGGTATGATGTTGTTTCTGCGTCAGAGTGTGACGCCGTCAGATGTATGTAGAGAGAGACAGAGAGAGACGCATTGGAAATGTGGCCCACCTTTGCAGTACGACCATGGCCCTCATTGTTTGATGGACACAGCGAATCTGGGAGGCGGGAATACATAAGATGGTGCAGGCCAATGAGCAGAAGAACGGGCGTACCTCAATATCTCTCGGCGCCTGCTCGAGCGCCCGAATCAGGACAAAATCCTATCCAGCCAGCACTGATGCGCAAAAGCGCCCGCCAAGACGCCGGCATCACGCTTGGCGGCGCGCGGCACACACGCACGCGGTTTATTTGTACGCTTGTTTGGCGCTCTCTTTCTCCCCGACGACGCGCGCGTTGGCGGCCATCCCACCGCCGCGACGCGTTCGCTCCTCCCCCCCGCCCCCTACCTCCTCCACGCATCCCCCTCGACCTCGCCCCCGCGCACGTCGAGCCCGCAGGCGTCCCTGAGCGCCTTGACCATCAGGTACAGCACTGCCGGCATCCCCGCACGCCTTCCATCCATTTTCCCCTGTCCCAGCCCTTTCTCATCCCCTACGCGTCCGCTCCTCGCGCCCTAGACGTTCCCGGGCAGATGTACATATATATAAAGTTCCCTCTCTGTAATTTATATAATATATATTCTTTACTCTGTTCGTTACCAGTAGTATACAGGAATTTAGCATCTGCAAGGAATCTTGGATAATCTCAGATACCGTAAGACTCCCCTGGCTTCATGTGTATTCGAAATCTACAGCCCAACGCCTGCGTTACTTGTCCTGAGTCACTCAGCGAGTGTAGTCGCTGTAAGATTGCTCAAATAATAGTTACTAGTAATGGAGAACCGACGAAGTGTACATCTGGTGTACACGTTCATGATGTTGCGCAAGGGCACTCGGCGCCAAGCACCGGCCGGCGTCTTGGCGGGCGCTTTTGCGCATCAGTGCTGGCTGGATAGCATTTTGTCGAATCAGGCGGTCTGCTTCAGCCATATCGTGGCTAGGTTGCACGACAGAGTATTTGAACGCTTCAGCACGGCTGCGGGCATTGACGGACTCCAGCAGCGCAACGGACTGGTCGATGAGACTGACTAACTTGAGAAAACGCAGGACACGCGCTGGCCGCGGGACTTACGGGCAGAGTATTTCCGAGTATATTGCGGCGTAGTCTCCTGATCTAGCGCTCAGCAGCAGTACGTGCGCCTCGTCGAGTCTTTCAACGAGCTGCGCGATAAGCTTCTTGCGGTGCGCGATGGTTGATCGGGCCTATGGAGTCATGCATGAGCACAGTGAGGGCAGAGTACCTGGGGGGAAGGTGTTGACCTTCAGCAGTCGCCCAGCTGCCTCCACCCCGAGGGAGACCAGACCAGTTGGGTCTGCCATGCTGGGCGCACGGCAGGGGACCCACCCTGGGAGTTATACGGCAGACCGCGTCGGTTTAAGTACCCTCTGGGACTCGGAAGTGGTTGCACAGCCTTTCTTATCGCGGGCTTTCCAGCAGACACAGCCAGGCTGCAGCCAGGACACAGCTGCGGCCGTCGATCAGTGATCGACGCGGGAACAATTCCCGTCATAGCCTCAAACCGGGATTGTATATGCCTCACAAGAATAAACTCGCGTTCATAGGCTTTCTTCGAGCAGACACTCTCCATTGGTGATTCCACGATCACTCGACGAGGCGCAGGAACGCATAGATACAGTACATCTAGCCTAGATTGTTTAGAAGATGGGTAAGGTGGTGGTATGGGAAGCGAAGCGCGAAAGCAAGGAGCAAGGGCAGTAAAGCGAGACCGGAGACGAGAGACGAGGCATGGTGACACAGACGAAGAGGGAGCTAAAAGACACTGGTGAGCGAGGAAACGCAACGACGAGACGAGGCTGGATAGATGAGTGGGGAGCAGCACCTGCCTGGTGATGGTGGGGACGAGACAAAGGCCGGAACACGAAACGGGGGGACAGTGTGGGGAGTGGCAGGTACGGGGGATGGTGAGCTGGGGTGCGCAGCAAAGGCCTGCGCGGAAACTTGAGGCATAGACGGAGCAATGCATACGAGAGTACGGAAACGAGACGAGACGATGTTCCTTCTTTTCCCTTTGGTTTCTTTTTGGTTTCTTGGGGTGCCAGAGATGGTTCACCTGTGCCACGTGTTAGGGCAGGGTATCGTAAAGAGAAAGTATCACACACTTCTTGAGGCCGGCCTGCTTCATCGCGCCCTGGGACTTGGCGTCCTTCTCGCGCTCCTCGAGCGTGACGCAGCCCAGGGCGTCGAGCTGAGCACGCGACATGGAATCCTGGACCACGATGCACTTCTTGGTGCGCAGCTGGTGACGGCGCAGCGCGTCGTTGCGCGGAGTAATGCGGCTGCTCGTCCCCGTCAGCGCAGTTCAAGGCAGACAGGGGACGCGGGCCACAGACCTGTGGCAGACGGGGCATTGATTCTTGATCTTGGTCTTGCAGGTCGACGCTTGCTGGTGGCGCACGCGCTCGGCGGCGCGTGCGAACTTCTGACCACAATCGCCGCACGTGCGGCCGCGCGCCTGCTCCTCGGTCTCGTCGTCGCTGACGACGAGCGCCGCGCGCTTCGCAGAGGCGCGGCGCACACCGCGGATGGGCCGCCCGGCCCGCGACGTCGCGGGGCGGTACTCCTCATCGTCTTCGGCCTCGGGCTCACTGCTCACATCCACGAACTCATCGTCATCGTTCACACTCGAGCTTGCGCTTGAGCTTGAGGAGCGGCGCCGCTTGGTGGTGCGCTTCGGGTCGCCGCTCGCGGACGGCCGCTTCTTGCCCCGCTTGTCCTTGATGACGGTGGTGGTCTTGAGGTCGTCTGGGAGCGGCGTGGTGTTGCGGGCAGAGGCGGGCGAAGGCACAAGGGTGTCCTCGGGCTCGGAGTCGAGCCCGGGCTCCTGGTCATACGCAGTCACACCGGGGACCTCAAGCTCAAAGTGATCGGGAACGGGGTCTTCAGCAACAGGGGCATCGAGCCAGGGACCGTCATCTACGCGATTAGTTCGACACGCAGCGGGGTGAGGGGCGTGGGGCAAGAACGAACGGGAAAGAAAAGCGTCGAAGTCGAGCTCGGGGACGCCGCCGCCGAGTTGGGACGGGTCGATGCAGTCAGGTTGGGGTTCGCCGAGGCTGTTGACCAAGTTTGCGAAGCTGCGGGACAACTGCAAGGGCGCCGGTGCACCGACGCCGCCGCCGCCCGAGCCAGTCATGATGGGCGTCGGGACGGCGTCCGGGCCGCCGTGGTGCGTCGCCGGTGCGGCTGCGTACACGTCGGCGGCCGGCTGGGTCAGGAACAGATCGTTCACGCCAAAATCCATGAAATTGAGGCCGAGGCCGAGGCCAGGCGCCGGCGCTGGGGCGTTGAAGGCGTTGAAGGCGTTGAAGGCGTTGTAGGAGTAGGGGCTATTGAAGTTGGGGTAGATTGGGACTTGAGCTTGCGGGGCGGCGTCGAAAAGGGCTTGGCCTGGCCAGATGGCTTGGGTGCTCTGGACGGCGATGAGCTCGGGGGTCCGGCGACGGCAGCGGCAAGCGCCGGTACGCACCATGTAGTCCTGGCCCGGCTGGGCGGGCGGCAGGCGGCGGTCGTCCTCGACGACGGGCGAGGCGTCGGCGGGGGCGCAGTTGGGGTCGCTGAAGGTACGGCGGAGGCCAGGCATTGGTGCTTGAGGGTGGGCGTTGCGGGTTGAGGGGCGGGGCGGAGCTGCGGGGACAAAAGCCGCTCTTTAGTATTGGGGGCGGTCACGACGTGGTCGACCGGGAAAGAAACGCGGCAGGCGGCGGACGAAATATGAGCGCGCCCTCCCGCCCTGCTGCGGTCCCGCCCATGACTCGACTCCGCCCCGGATCCACCGGCCCGCCCGCCCGTGCCGACGCCGCGCCCGACGCCGCCCTGCGCCCAGCCCTTCCCACCATCAGCGCCCTGCCGTGCTTCTCCCCCATTCCGAGCAGCGATTCCCACTCCCTGCGACCCTGCGCCCGTCCCTGGCACAGGAAAGCGGGGAATAGAAGCACCCGCGGCAGCAGTTGCGGCGCCCTCTCCCCATGTGCTCAGCACGCTGCGAAAAACAAGGGTCTGGCCGCGGCTGATGCGCTGATGCGCTGATGCCTTGATGGAACCCGACAACTTGGAATTGAACGCCGCCGCCGCGGAGCGGAACAACGAAACTCCCGCCCCTAGAGGCTCTAAAAGGTGTCGAAAAACCCGACGCACGGAACGCCGCCCTCCCATATCAAACTCTCAGTCTTTTTTCCTCAAGGGGCTAAGAGAGGTTTAGTTCGTTAACTGTAGAAACCACCTGTGTCGGCGTCTGCCATTGAGAGAACGGACGCTCCGGCGGAGCGCGCCGTGATGGCTGAGAGAGCCAATCCGAGCACGACGACTTGTGAAGAACAGCGTCTCTGTTCTGAACATACTGAAATTACATGATAGAACGCCTGAGAACTGGATGTGTGGACTGCCACTTTGCCAATTCACACAAATTCCGCGTCAAACTCACGTTTTAGAGAGTGGCCTCCTCCTTCAGAGTCGAAACAGCGGCGCCCGCAGCCACCCGACGCGTCGTGTACTTCTGAGCATGGGATGGGAGTGAGTGTCTAAGTGAGATTGTTGTGCAATCGTCGTGTACTTCTGAGCATGGGATGGGAGTGAGTGTCTAAGTGAGATTGTTGTGCAATTTAATTTTCAGGGAGGGGACGCTGCCTGACGAGCCTGACGGTGCTCGCAGTGCGTAGTGGCTCCGCGCCGTGTGCCGTGGGAAACTAGCGGCGACCATGAATGAATGAAACGCAGCAACAGACGACGCATAGGCAACTGAGCCATCTCAGCAGACGACGGTGGGGCTCTGTGGGCAGGGGCGGCGAAGCGACGACGAGTCCGAGGGGTGCGGTGTGTCATCGCGCGGACATGAGTGGTTTCCAACGAATACCAGCCACGGTTTTGCCACGAAACGCGCGCGAATACGCGTCCACAATCGTCCACAAAGGCACTGCACGTCGAGAAATGCAGTGGTTGCGAGTGCGCACGTGCAAGCCGGAACCAGGTCCGTCCGTGGGCGAGCGGAGTTGCCAGTGTGTGGTCGTGTGGGTGTCGAGCTTGCTCTTTTTTTTCCTTCCTGGCCGTCACGTCGTCGTCGGTCGCAGCAGCGCCGAACTTCGCGCCCACGAGAGCCGCGCGACTCGGGTGCCTATGGAGCCCGACAGACGCACCCATATCACCCACGCCGTCGACGTGCCCGCCCTCGGAACCACGCTCTCACCCGCCCTGGAGCTTCAGGTGCTGTGACTTGTATGTTTAGCGCACAGTAATGGATATACCTTTTCCCCCGCGATGTTGAGCGCGCCTGCATGAGTTTGGAGGACCGCAATGACTGTGGTGCAGTACTGAAAGACTTCCCCAGCGTTCGGCGCACCTCGACAAATATCTCCAGCCTGTTCACGACGTCTTCCCCTGGGTCTCACATCCGGGACGCGGTCACGTGCGAGCCGCTGGAGTAATGGCGCGTCGCCATCCGTTGAGCGAAGGGACATCGTCATCCTCCCGCAATGGATGCCGACAAGAGTTGCACGATGAACCTCTCATGCCGCCGCTGGAGCCACGGGGGCTGCACGAGAGGTTACGAATGACTCTCCGTCTCAGATATGGGACTCGGTCGCGTGCGCGCCGCCGGAATAGTGGTGCATCGCCCTCCGTCGAGCGAAGGTACATCGTCATCCTCCCACTTGGCTAGGATGCCGACAAGTGTTGCACGAGGACCCTCTCACGTTGCCGCCGAGGTCACGGGGATTGCAGGATGGGACATCACTGTGCTGGCCGGTTTCGCTGAAGACGCCGGTCAGCGCGGGTTGGCGGTGGCAAGGTTAGTTTCACCGACTCGAAGAATGGCGTAGGCTGATATTCAATCCTTTTTCTTCTAGATGATGAATGATTTCGCGCGAGTGCTGTTGATCCAAGTGTGGCCGGTAAGTACTATTCGGTCCAGTCGATTGGATGGGGCCTGATCAAGAGTCTGCAGAACGCACCAGTTTTTTAGCACATCATACGCTGTTACGGGCCGAATAGACTCCAACTTGTACAGCAGTACGACGCACCTCTATGAACCGATACGGAGGACCCGCATGAACCAATACGACGCGATGAATTTCCTACCCGTTCGAATGGATTACCGGATTTGACGTACCTGGAACTTGTCGCCAACCCAATGGCTATTGTCCAGGGAATGCATGGCCAGCGACCGCCCGACTTATCGAAGACCTAAGCGCCAGGCTGGCAGGATTATGTGGTGCTCCGAAGGCTCGGCAGGCGTCGACCACGCAACTGCGCCGCTTGGACCCAGCTCCGTTAGGGCCGGTTGATATGGCATCGAAGCCGTCGGAAATTAACAACCACAGGCAAGGTCTCGTGCACGCGACCAGGACCCCAGTACCCAGCAAGCGCCGTCCCAAAGGTGGGCGACCCATTTTGGTGAGTAATACCGGGCTGCTCTTTTCTGTCGAAGGGGATATTCAAGGCACGATCTCACGGATTGGGGGGACGCGCGCGACCCAGTTGTTGTGGTCAAAGCGGGACCCCGGACCACAGGCGAAGCGCGGTTGGGGGACTCAAAAACGTGGCGATTGGTCCCGGCCCGCTGATCTTTTCTCTTCCTCCTTCCACCACCCCCGCCCTCTCTCGCCCCCTCTCGCGTCACGACACGATGAACTCTGGTAGCTCTTCATCGCGGACCCCGCAGGCAAGTGCCCCCGGCGCCCTTGGACATAGAATCGAAAAAGCTGACGAAAATGTTGAACAGCTCGTCGTAGCTCCGAGTGGGCCGACACCCATGCGCGAGCGGGCATTCGTCAGGCTGCCCGATGAGCTCCTTCGCATGGTTTTCGGCTACGATGTCCTACCGCGTCGCCAGGACATCGTGTGGTGGATTTCGAACGGGCGCGATGGAGACTATGACACGGCGACAAGAGCTCTCATCCTCGCCCGTGTCTGCCGGCAATGGCGGTATATCGCCTTAGGAATGCGTAACCTTTGGACGACAGTCCGCATCCCGCCCAAGATCTGGCGGGTCGGCGCCGTCGCGACCGCTCAAGTTCTGCTCGACGTGCTCAAGAGCATCCTCAACAACTCCGGCGACGCGCTCTTGTCAGTAATCCTGCCCTGGGACATTGAGGGCGTTCAGTGGCCGGCCGGAGGTTCCATCCCGCCCGCGGCGCAGGTCGTCTTTTCAGAGTTGAGCGGACACGCCGACCGCTGGCAGCGGTTCAACTTCCAGGCCCCGCCAGAGGGCGTCCGCCGCTGGATGCTCTCGCGACTTTTTGCGCGCCCGACCCCAGCTCTGGAGTTCGTGCACGTATCGGTCTCGCGGCGCCTCATCTCGTCCACGGGGGAAATTCGGCATGACCCCAACCCCCTCTACGGCCTCCTCCCCGCCTGCCCCCGCCTGCACACCGCGTACCTCGGCGCGGACTGCTTTTTTCCGTTCCAAACGGCCGCCCCGGCCCTCGTCGACCTGGCCGTCGACTCGCACATGACCCACGTTGAGCTGTGGGACATACTCGCGAACGCGCCGCACCTCAGGACGCTCCGCCTGGCCCTCACATGCGGGATGAACGGCGGCGATGTGCCGGTTGTCGACGCGCTGGTCGCAGCGCCGATCGTGTTGGCCTCGCTTGAGCACCTGGAGGTCCGGTCGCACCTGCTCAGCAAGACGCTCAAGCTCGCAGCCTTGTACATTCGCACGCCGAACCTCTCCAGGCTCTCGCTTCCGCACAGCATGATCTGGAAGACAAAGTGCCTGCGCCGCGTCAAAGGCTTCATCAGGGTCAACGGCAACGCGCTTACAGAACTCACTGTCCGGGAGGACATGCCGGCGCGTTCCTACGATAATCCGGCGACACTCGGTGTCGCAGACTTTTGGGTTTCGCTCAAGACCGAGACGCCGCAGCTCGCGCCCGGCCTGCGCAAGCTCTTTATGCTTGGGATCGTCGATATCCCTGGCCCGCACGGCCTGCAGGCCTACAACGACTTCAAGGCTGCGCGGAACGATGCCGCGTTGAACGACGAGGAGCGCCTCGAGGTCACCGAGCAGTGGGACCACCCGCCTGAAGTGACCCGGAAGCCCATTGTTCGTGGACAACCTGGGAAGGGTCTGCTCGCTGGCTACAGACCGCGCTACTGATCATCGACTCGCCACACGCTTTCTCGTCCGACCGCTCCCGCTTATCCCGTCCTCCGCGCGCGCCCCACATTGCTCATCGTCTCTTCGAACGCCACCCGTCGTTTGCACGCCTTCCGCGTTACTCAAGGTTGTGCCCGAATTGCACACTCACTGCACACTCCAGCTCTTCTCTCTCGCTCTCCATCCCCACGTCCCCGGCTTCCTAATGCAACCCCGTCTATATCGCCCACGTTACGGCCCACTCACTCCCTCTCACGCTCACACGCCGCGCGGCTCTGGCAGCCCGCGCGCGTCCCACGATCGTCCCGCTCTGACTGTTCGCCGCTGTACTGCTTTCGCTGCACCCACGACACGGACACATAGAGTCTGATCATCATCCTGCTTTCCTTACCCCAGTGTATCGCTGTCTCCCCATCCACCTTAGACTCTCGCGCTGTAGAACTCGCACTTAACCCACCCAGTCCTTGCTTTCCTCGTATCCGTGCTGTATCGCCACACTCCTTGCCTGACCCCACGTGTTCGCGTTACTTGTATTCCCCAATCATTAATTGTTCCGCCCTCGACTACACCTGCGCGAAGGACGTCTCTCATCATCAACCGAAAGCATCAGGCCCGCGTGAATTGCCTTATCAGTGTCACCGTGGGCTAAGAAGTTGAGCGCTACATCGAGTTATTACTGGGCTCGTCTTGTGTCTTGTCAAGGACTCGCTGAGCGTCCCCAAGCCTCCGCCGGCCCGCGTTGATAGACTCGTCGCACTGGAAGCCGCGGCCTAGTAGTTAGTAGTAGGTGCCTCCACTGACGCAAGCGCTCGAGTCAGCGGGCCACCTCGGTCTCCTGCCACCGATTTTTTTGCTTGTCACATCCGACATCGACCGCACCGACGAACAGCGATGTGAGGAACGCAGCTCGAATCTGGCTCGAATCCAAGCGTCATTCGTCTGAATGCTCCTACTGCCCCCATGAGAGCCTGGATACAGATCTTTCATTTTGCATGACAATTTGGATGATGAGTTGCAGGGTGGGGAGCAGGCTGCCTGTGGGTGTAGGACGAAAACAACCTTGATGGCCACTATTAGAAGGGTTGCAAGCACGGACTGACAGTGAACGGTCAAGAACAACATAATGCGCGGCCCTGCATGCCTGACGATATCGTTCACATGAAGGATTACCTGACACCAGAACGGGAGGTGGATAGCCGATTGTAGGGGAATCATCGGCTGTGAATCCACGTCGGGTTTCAGTATCTGGAGAAACTTGTGAATGAGTAGATACTTGAATGGGGCGAACACACCGACTTGCAGGCACCTTCCAGCCGATTTCATGACTCGGACGTCTGGCAGGTGTGACGGCGCTGGGTGAACGCTCCAATGTCTTCAAACTACCCGCGCGATTCACGGCGTGACTGCCAGCGCAGCTACAAGTCCTCGAGGTCGAAATTCTCGGGAATTCTGGTGGGCGTGTGCTTTCTAGATATTTCCCGACCACAGCGTCTGCAGACAGCCGACTAGACGCAGGTAGGTGACGTGTTCGTTCTATTTAGCTGTCCAGTAGAAGGGTTCCGCATGCAGTGAGTGCAACGCATAATATAACTAACGACGGTGGTCCGGGCTCGCGGCGTGGGTTGTCGGTGCCAGTGCGCAGTCGTATGACGACGATGGATGGAACTTGGAAGGCAGATTCGAAAGGACACACCAGCAGGAGACCCACATGCAGCTGGGACACACCGTCAGACGAAGATGAAGCTTCCGGTGCAGGAGCGGCAAAGCGAGAGTCCGTTGGTCTGAGTAGTGGGCTGTCGCGTGGAAAGAAGTGGTTTTGCAACAAGTGCTGGTAATGGGTTTATTACGACACGCGCCAATAGATAGCCAGACTCGACCTCATGCGCGCTGCGTCTCGATGAACAGGCGTTGGCTGATGCAGTAGGTGCAAGCTGTAAGCACTGGGCGACCGGAGAAGCGACGTTTGTGTGGTTGTGTGTGTGTCGAGCTTGCCCATTTTTTACCTCCTGGTCGTCACGACGTCGTCGGTCGCAACGGAGCCAGGACTCGAGCCCACAACAGCGACACGACTCAGGCCGCCAAGGAGCTCGGTCGGCGTGCGTGCCCATACAGCCATGCCTTCGTCCACCTCGCCGCCGACCTGTCGGCATTCGCACGGGCCGTGACCCGACCAAGAGCTTCTGGTCATCTTTCCTGTACGTTTAGCCCAAATTAATAGAGACTTGTCTTGTCCAACGATGCCGAACCGACCGGCTCGAGCGTGAAGCGCAAGGATAACTGTCGTACGAACCGAATGACTTGCTCAGCTTCTGATACTCATTGACGACCATCCCAACCCTGTATACGTTCGTCTCACCCACTTCTCATATCCAGGACACGGCCAAGCGCGTACCTCCGCAATAGCGCCATCCTCTGAGGAACGACACATCGTTGTCTTCCTGGCAAGATGACCAGGATGCCGCAAGAACCTCGACGAGACTCGCGCACGGGGCTATCGCGTCGCTGCTGGGGCAACGGGAAAGCACGAGGTTGACTGATCTACTATCCGCTTGCGCTGAAGACACCAGGGCTGGAGGCTAGTGGCAAGGTCGGTTCTACCGTCTTGATCAATGGCATTTGCTGATGTCTCGGAGTCCTACCAGGTAAGAATTAAGTCCGTGAGAGTGTCATCTATAAGAATGCGACCGGTAGGCATGCTCAGCACAGTATTTGGGTGGGACCTGATCAAGTCTTTGCAGAACGCACCAGATTTCGGAATACCAAAGCACCTCAAGATGGATCGCCTACCCATCTGAATGGATAGCTAGCGAAACGCGATTAAGTCGTCCCTGTCTCCAGCCCGGTGGGCAGGCATGGACGAATCGCCAGCAGCCACAAGTTTACCATGTCTCGAGCGACGGTCGCGCTGTGCTCAAGGATCAGCATGCGGCGCACGACCACAGAACCACGCCGCTTGGAGCTCATCTCTGCTTGGGCCAGATGGTAGGGACTCAAAGCCATCGCAGGTTAGCAAGCAAATCACGCTGAACGCGGGCGGAATAACCCAGCCCAGTATCCGCCATCACAAGGGTCTACAGAAGTTCATGCGACCAAATGGTGAGTGATACCTGTGACTTCCTGTTGAGAGGAATGTTTAAGAAAGGGTAGGACGGGCCGGTGGCATGGCGGACAATTGGCCAAAGCGAAGCGGGGGTAGGACATAAAAACGTGGCGTTTGATTCCGGTCTGATCCCTCTTCTTTTCGCTCTCCAACCATCGCCGCCCTCTCACGTCCCCTCTGCCATCACTACACCATGAACCTCGACAGCTCTTCACTGCAGACCCAACAGGTGAGTGTCCTTTGCGCCCAAGAACATGCAAACAAAAATGCTGACCAAAATCCTGAGCAGCTCACTCAGAGCGGGCTGGCAGCGTTGCAGCGTCAGATTCCTTACATCGACAAACTGCCCAACGAGTTGCTCATGAGCATCTTCGAGTGCGACATGCCGCCTCGCCTCCCGGACACCGTCTGGTGGGACCCCGACTATCCCGCGGAACCGTACGAGTCGGTGTCGCGGGCTTCCGAGCTGACCCGCGTATGCAAGCGCTGGTATATTGTGGCTCGGAAGACCTGCTGTATCTGGGGATTCGTTTGCATTCCTGCCACGGTCTTGGAGGACCGGTCTGCACAACTCGGGCAGCTCATCGCCACCCTCAAGCGGTCCGGCGCCACCCCTCTGTCCGTATTCCTCCCATGGGACATCCCAGGCGTCGAATGGCCGAGCGAGGCGTCCGTACCAGAAGCTGCGCAACGCGTGTTCCTCGAGCTGGGCCTGCACGCCGATCGCTTACAGCGGCTGAGGTTGGAGGCGCCGGCAGAGGGCGCACAACGCAAAATCGTCACTGACCTTTTTGAGCGCCCGACGCCAGCCCTCGAGTACCTGCATGTCTCTTGCCAGCACCGCATCCTCGAACACGGGGCGCTTCGAATTTCAACCTATACCCGCCCCGGGCTCCTCCCCACATGCCCCCGCTTGACGACGGCACATCTCGGCGTGGACGGTTACTACCAGTTTGGGATGGTCGCCGCAGCTCTGGTGCACCTGAGCGTCGACTCGCCGGTAATGCACGGCAAGCTCTGGGAAGTACTCTCGTGCACGCCCAATATCGAGACGCTGCGCCTCTCCGTCGAAGAGGATAGGATCGTGGGCGATCTGAACGTCTCTACGGGCGATCAACTGCTCGCCAGCCTCATCGTGCTCGACTCCCTCAAGCGCTTGGAGGTCACCTCCCACTGGATGAGCAAGACGCTCGCGCTCGCGGCCGAGTACACGCGCATGCCGAAGCTCGCCGCGTTGGTCCTCCCGCACAGCATGATCTGGGAACCAACTCGCGTCGACGAAGTCGTCCTGTTTATCACCGAAAGAGGCGACGCCCTCACGACGATCGTCGTCTGTGAAGACACGCAGAGGGAGGCCTACGAGGTTATGTCTGTCGGGGTGGACACATTCTGGACGTCGATGACCAGCACGCCGTCCCTTGCGCCCCGCCTGCGCACGTTCGACATGTTCGAAATCGTGGACATCCCGGGGCCCCGTGCATGGGGCGCCCTCGTCGCCTTCAGGGACGCGCGGACGGCTATGCAGAACGCGGGAAGCCCCTTCGCGCTCTGCGTGGAGCCAGATGCATGCCCTCTCGCAATGAGGGAGCCTATCTCTCTCGGAGATCCCCCAGCGGGGATGGTGGCCGCCGACGGAAGGTGGTACTGAATGTATCAGGATGCACGCCGCTGTCTTTCCCATCCGGCCAGCCGAGCTTCACCACCCACTCGCCCTCAACTCCCGCTTCAGCGCCTGCACAAATTGTGCAGCCATTCTAGACCACCGCTCCGGACACTCGCTCCACCCCCACATTCCCGACATCATCCACCCATCTCTATCGTCCCAGTTAACGCCCACTCATGCTCACACGCCGCGCGGCTCTGGTAGCCCGCACGCACTCCATGATCGTCCTGCTCTGACTGTTAGCTGTACTGCTCTCGCTGCGCCCACGACACGGACACATAGAGACTGATCACCGTTCTGCTCTCCTTCCCCCAGTGTATCGCTTTCTCACCGTCCATACGTCCCGCTCTAGAACTCGCATCCAACCTGACACCCATTCCTTACTTTCCTCTGTATCGCCACAGTCCGTGCTCGACCCATGTACGCGACGGCTCTGGCCCTTGTATCTCCCAATCATTAATTGTTACATCCTCCTCATCGACCAGGTACTGTACAGCTGCGTGAATGACGTTTCGCATCTATCGAATCATCAGGCGACTGTACATACGAGACCCTCGGAGGCGTGAAACTCGTCTTTTCACCGTAACCTGAGGAGGAAGCGACAGTGCCGGGCCTGTCTGGTTAATTCCCGGCATCTTGAAGCCTTCGCATGCGTTTCCAGACTTGCCGCACCTAAGGCAAGCGAGGTGCCTGTCCGGACGCAAGTAGGCCACCTTGTTCTCCTTCCTCCGATTCTTCACGATCTCTCCTTTGTTTGCCGCATCGTCTGGACCGAGCGCACCCATGAACACCGATGTGAGGCATGCAGCAGAAGTCAATATGTCCTTCGTCCGAATTCTCCTACTAGCCAGGGCCCGAAAACCTAGATACAAATAATACATTGTTCATACACATCCCAAACGACGAGTTGCACGGTGTGGACCTGCGAGTTTTGGTCGACCAGCAGCTCGAGGGGCTCCTAGAAGAACGCCTGGTCGCGCTCGTCGGGGGGCGCCGTCAGATATCTGCTGGAGCAGAAGTACTGATCGTCGCTGTCGCCGCGGGCTCTTGCGCCCTCTTCCATAAGGTCGCACCAGACCTCCCGGGGGTACTCCGTCATATCGTACGTGCACGCGCAGATCCCCCATGTGCGGCACTCCTCGGGGAAGACCGCCTGGACCCAGTAGACGTCCAGCGCGGCGAACGCGCCGCGGCGGCCGTTGCACCGCAGCTCGTTGAACTTGCGGAAGTTCTGCTCCGCGCCGTCGCCCCACAGGAAGGTATTGAGGCGCTCTAGGCGCAGGATCTGCAGGCGCGGGAGGAGCCACTTGCGGTCCACGCCGGCCTGGGAGAGGCTGTCCCAGAGCAGCGTGGTCGACTGACCCGCCACCGCGCGCAAGAGCGGGTCAGACAGGCCGTCCCACCACTCCTGGGTCCTGTCCTCGAAGAACGTAAGGCTGGTGACCTGTTCGCCGTGCTCTTTGAGGAAGAGGACAAGAGCGGGGACGCTGCCCCCGTGCCAGCCCATCGTCCATGGCAGGCGGAGCTCGGTCAGGTTGGGCAGCTTGGTCGTGTGCGTGAGGGCGTCGAGGGCGTGGATGAAGTTGCCGTCGAGCACGTGGATGGACTGCAGGGACTTCAAGGGAACGCGGTCTTCCATCCGCGGCGGCGGCGTGTAGGGGCTGGGCGCGGTTCGCAGCTGAGCCCTGTTTTTGATGCCTGTGACCGTGAGATGCGCGAGGTTGGGCATGCGGGCCAGTGCGGTATGCAGCCCGGTCGGTACGGTGGGTACGTCGAGCTCGACGGTGCGGAGGTGCGGCATGTCCTGGTCGAACGCGGCGCAGTGCTCGAGGATGAGCCCTGCGGTGACGAGATTCTTGTTGTTGAGGTGCATGCTGGTCGGTTGAGCCCACGCAGCCTCTCTGCCATCGAAGCCGCGATCGTACGACACCCAGAAGTGCCGCAGAGCTGGGGTATAGGTGTGGAACAAGTGTCGCGCGATCGTGTTGGAGAAGCGGTGAGCCGGGCCGCGGAACTCGAAGCGCGCCCATCGCCAGGAGTGCTTGCAGAGCGTGTCGATGCAGTCCGCAACCGTCTGCTTCGTGCCGCAGCCTTCGAGCTCCTCGTCGCCCATGTTGTCCCACGGGAGGAGGACCGAGAGCTTCGCGACGCGGGAGCGCCTGAGCAGGAACTTGAGCCACTCAACAGCGTTTGCGCCGCGCGACCAGGTCATGGGGTCCGGGATGCTGATGTAGCTCCAGAGGGCGCCGCATCCGATCGCAATGTGCCGCCAGTGCGTGCAGACGGAAGTGAGGAGGAAGGGCGCGGCCTGCCTCTCCAGGTTGCGCGCGCCGCGCCCGAGGACGGCCCATTTCTCGTCCTCCGCCTGCGACACCACGGCGAAGGAGAAGATTCTCTCGAGGAGCTCGTAGGGCAGCGAGTTGATGTAGCACGCCCCTAGCACAGGCGGGCTGTCCCACGCCTCCATCGGGGGCTGTTGGAAAGCAGTCAGAAAATGTCGAGTCATCTGGCGCCATGAACAGAGAAACGTACGCGTGTCCTCTTCACAACGGCGTAGATATCTGGCTTCGCGGGAATCGAGTGAGGCATCGCGAGGCGAGGTCGAGGTTGAGGTCGCGGTTGAGGGAGAAAAGATGTTGGTTGAACCCGGCCGCGTGTCCGCCGCCGGCTTTTGAATCCCAAAGCACCACGCTCGGCCACAGCTTCGGCAACGTAATCCCGCCACAATCCCACCACCCAAGCCTCATCCTGCATTCCCCGCGGCTGTATGTACATGAATGCGCGAGTCGATTGCCAGTAGGGTAGCGTCCGCTCACCCTCAGCTCGGCGCGGCCTGCTCGCCATCGGGGAAATCCCATATCTCCACGGCGCCCTTGCCGGATGGCGACACGCCGGCCACGGCCAGCGAGGCTTGGTCCGCGCTGAAGGCGACCGCGTTGACCTTCGCGATCTCGCCGGTCTTGGCCTCCCAGGCCACCGCCGCGGCTGCGTCCTCCGTCGTCGTCGCTGATGTGATATCGTGCAGCTTAAGCACCCCCGAGAGCGTGGCCGTGAAGACTAGCGTATCGTCCTTCCACACGCTGCTGTGAATCAGGGTCGACGCGCTCAGGGAAGAGGTGTCATTGGCTTACACGCCTACGATAGGGCCCGTGGCAATGTCGAAGAAGCGGCCCTGCTCGGGGTCCAAGCCTTCCCACTTCTTGCTTTTCTTTTTGGCAGTCGAAGATGTCTTCGATCCACCATGCCCGACCCATAGTCGCCCGTCTGCGAGTCCGCAAGCAATGACGCCTGAGCTGGAGAGGCTCATGGCGTGGACGAAGGGCGGAGAAAGTGATGTCTGTTGCTGCTGTGCACCCTCGGGCTGCACGGCTCCTGGACAGCTTGTCAGACTTGCAAGTAGCCTAAATGAATGGCTTACCGAAGTCGAAAGATGAAAGATATGTTCCGAGGAGATAATCGGAATGGAGGACGGCGCAGTCGTAGCCACCGGAGACAACTGTCGTATGCATCAGACGCCGCGGATTAAAGCGGATCGAATCCTCCTGCCTTCCCGCGGGCGATTAGCTATGAAGGAAATCGGGCTGGAGACCTGGGAAGCATGAGCACACGGAGACACATGTGTTCTCGCTCACGTTTTTGTGTTTTGGCTTCAAGACGCGGACGTCTTGCGAAGCCAGGTCGTAGACGCCGACCAGACCAGAATCACAGGTAAATGCAATGTGCGACTTGTTGATAGCGATCTGCTGGTCGGTGAGACCTTGCCGAGGAATCGGTAATGCAAAACGACCTCGTTCAGAACGTTGTCGTCGGGATCGTCAGTCAGTAATCGTTTGGCGACTACGGCGTCTGCTTTGGTCATTACAAGTTTCGCGCCGTCTAGATCGAAGCAAAAGAGCTATAAACGCTTGTTTCAGATGCCTGATGGGGGGCAACGCGTTCCTCACATGTTGCCCGGCTGCTATCCAAATGCGCGCAAGCGTTCCTTGGGTCACGACTCCAGTGGCAAATGCGACGGAAGACACCTCATTGTCGAGGCCACGAATTGCTTTGAAGACCTTGTTCTCATTCGCACGATATACACGAACAGTCCCATCCTCTGAGCCGGAAAATCGCAGTCAGAATGAGATTGGGCTTTGCTTTGCGATGCTGAGCTTGCCTGAGCCAACGGCAATGAGCTCCTTGGACAATGCGAGGGCCGTGAAAGGCGCTGGGGCAGCCAGGGAGGTCCTTGGTAAGGCAGAGAGCATGGAGTGCAATGCAAAAGGAGGCGAGCGGAGTTGCGTCACGGAGCGCGTCCTTGGCCTTTGCTCTGTGCCTATGTTTCAAGCCCGCGTCCGGCGCCTGTTCTCTGTCGGCGGCGGCGGCAAGAAGAAGGCCGCCGACGAGCCGGCGCTGCCCGCGCAGGTCGATGTGGCAGCCATTGCTGCGAACGGCCCACTGGCGCCGAGCATCCCGCCAGCGCTCACCGTCCCCGCCGCGCTCCATCCCCTGCCGTACGAGCGCATTGCCCTGCTCTCAGGCCCGGACGGCCTCCTGCTGCGCCCGGACACCCCCAAGGCCGAGTCTCACGTCCGGATACCCTGGGGAAAGGCCGCATCCATCGAATCGGTCGACGGCGACGTGCCACTGACCGATGACGACCGTGCCAATGCGGCCGTCGTCTATGGCATCGTCGGAGTTCTGCGGCTGTTCCATGGTACGTGGGTCGCCCAAAGCAAGCTGGGCTGGACAACTGAGACTGTGACCAGCTTCGTACTTGCTCGTCGTGGACCAGCGGACGACCGTCGGTAACCGTATGTGCCGCATCTTACGTTGGCGTCCCAAAACTCAAACGGTAAACAGTGCTCGACGACGACCATACAATCTACGCCGTCAAGCACGTCTCTGCCATTCCCCTTGAGCACGACAAGGCCAACGCCGTGCTCAATGGCATCAGAAGCACCAACGCGACGGACCGCGCAACGGCCGCCGCTGCAGTGTCAGCCGAACCGTCCGACGCTCTCCCTGATGACGACGTCAATACGCCAGTGGCTCTTGATGACGTTGAAGAGGACCCGGAGCGCGAAGATGAGGCTGAGGCCCAGGAGCGTCGCTCGGCGCACGTCCGCTTTGTGTCGGAGGTCGAGGCACGCGAGCGTGAATCGCAACGCACCCAGCCGCCGCGCCCGCCTTCGCCGATCCCCTCGCTCACGTCGTCCGGCGCATCCTCGACGACCGTCAGCGGGCGCTCGTCGCCCACGTCCCCTGTCTCGTCTGCGCTCGCCGAGCGCATGTCGTTCTGGAACCGCGTGTACAAGCGCGGGCCGCTGTCTGCGGCTGCCGCGGAACAGATCAAGCAGACGCTGGAGAGCAACGTGCCCATCACCGACTCGCTCGACAAGCTTCTGGCGGCGGAGTACGAGAAGGCCGAGCAGCCGGCGCCGGCGGAGGTCGTCGAGACGCTTGCCGCAGCCGCGCCTGCTGCCCCCGTTACCGTGGACGAGCAGAACCGGGAGCTCGAAACGAAGATTGTGCGCGAGACTGTGCGGTTGTTCGCCAAGGGCGGCATGTATTTCGCCTACTCTTTCGGTAAGTTACTTTTATTTTACCTGTGGAACGCCCTGTCTAACGCGAACTCGCAGACATCACAACGCCGCTCCAGCGTAAACGTCAGCAGGTTGCAAAGCACCGTCAGCACGCTTCGCTTCTCCACGACCTCGACGCGAGCGAAAGCAACGCGAGCGAGGCAGACGCCTCAGAGGAGATCGACGTCCTGGCCGAACCGCAGGCGACGCTCCCGCTCTGGCGTCGCGTCGACAAACGCTTCTGGTGGAACAACTCCATGTCGCAGCCGTTCGTTGACGCTGGAGTGCGTGCCCCCTTCCCCGTCCATTCAAACTTCGCAACTCACGCGAGCGCAGCTGCACCCCTACGTGCTGCCCATCATGCAGGGCTACATCCAGGTGTCCGCGTTCGCCGTGCCCGCGCCGGAAACGGGGCCCATCCTCGGCGCGCGCGTCGCCGACTCGCCCGAGCCAACGGAGGAGGTCGCCGCAGATGTCGCAGAGGCCGTCACCGAGCCTGCGGCGCCGGAGGAGCCCGAGGAGGAGGCCGAGAGCGTCGTGCCCGTCGACTACCTCATCATCTCGCGCCGCTCGCGCGACCGCGCGGGGCTGCGCTATCAGCGCCGCGGCATCGACGAGGACGCTAACGTCGCCAACTTCGTTGAGACTGAGGCGATTTTGCGCATCCAGGTTCGTCAGCAGGCTCCCGTTCAGCGACCCCCCACTCTAATTAGATTTTTGTTGCTGAACAGCGCGACGGCACGGATAACGTCTTCAGCTACATCCAGATTCGCGGATCGAGTGCGCTTTGCTTCATGTTTTGCAAGCGCCTCCGCTGGATGCTAATGTGCCTGCAGTCCCGCTCTTCTGGACGCAGCCAGGATACAGTCTGAAGCCGGCGCCGCAGCTGTCGTCCGATCGCACGCACGACCAGAACTTGGACGCCATACGGCGTCATCTTGAACGAACGATCAAGACCTACGGGCCGCACGTTCGTCTTGCTTGTGTCTGCCCGTGACAACGCAGTTTGATGTTTTCACCAGACCATTGTCAACTTGGCGGAGCAGCATGGCAAGGAGGGCGCAATCACGACCGCCTACCGCGAATATGTCAGCGAGATGGCGAGCGAGGAGGCCAGGTACGCTTTTTCGCTGCTCTGTCCCTTGCACTGGGAGGTCTGACGCGTCCTGGTCCGCAGATACGTCGAGTACGCCTTGCGGTCTACTCTCCAGGCGCGATTGACGGTGACTAACGGCGTTCAGATATGATTTCCACGCGGAGACAAAGGGCATGAAATACGAGAATATCTCGAAGCTCATCACGCAGCTCGACAGGTCGTTCGAGTCCCAGGGGTGCGTTGACTCCGTTCATTCCGTGTCCTCGTGTCGCGTGCGATCTGACGCGACTGGGGGAAAGATTCTTCTGGGTGTCGAACAAGGCCGCATTGTCCGAGCAGCGGGGTGTGTTCCGCGTGAATTGCATCGACTGTCTGGACCGGACGAACGTTGTTCAGGTGCGCGAGCTACTAGACGGGCCTCTTTGGTTGCTAACCGGTGTGTTGCAGTCCGCCTTTGCAAGATTTGTTCTTCATAAGCAACTTGGGGCGCTGGCGCTGCTCAATGTCGGCGATGCTGGCAAGACGGATGCCGACGTCATGTTCAACGATGGTATGTCGACGATTGCGTTACAAACTCGTATGGCTGACGCCCTTCAGTTTGGGCCAACAACGGAGATGCTATCAGCCGGGCATAGTGAGCTCTTTGGTCGACTTCATCCAAACCCCGTTGACGCATTTGTTTTTGTAGTGCTGGCACTTCTGCATTGAAGGTGTGCACTGACGCGCTGTTCACGCTGACGGTCGCTAAACACACGACCAGGGCGACTTCACTCGGTACGCTCTTCCTATACCTTGCGCGTGCAGAGCCTGACCCCTTGCAGGACGGGCAAACGCGACATCACGGGCATGCTGCATGACGGCGTAAACTCTCTTGCGCGGTAAGACGAACGCGCTCAAGCTGGTCAGGACGTGACTGACTGCCGCGCAGCGTCTATTCATCCACGTTCTCGGATTGGTTCTCGCAGGCGGTCATCGACTACGCCCTTGGTAACCGCGCGCTGGCTGTGTTCTCCGAATTCCTCCACAACCTCGCATCCACCGACCCGCGCGAACTGCTGCGTATCAGCAAAGTGCGCGAGGCGGCCATCGAGACGTGTACCGCTCGTGTGTTGAGCCAAGGCGAACGCCTGTTGTCTGGCTGGACGCTGTTCTCGCCGGTTAACCTGAACACGCGGATAAGCGATCGGTTCGAGGAGAAGGTCGTGCTCCTTGTATGTCGCATGAACTCGAACGTGTACGGCTTGCTGATTATTATCTGTAGACAGCCAAGGCGCTTTACATCGTCGTGCGTATTGAAATCATTGGATTGATGTTCATCCGCTCAAGATGCACAGAGCTACGACTACAATCTGGAAAAAGTGAATATGTTTACACGGGTTCCTTTGGGTGATATAGTTGGTTTACGGAAAGGTGCGCTCTCTTCTCGAACAGCGTGCCATCGTGGGCTGACACAGGGCCAGGACCCTACATTCTCTCGCCGTTGGAAGAGGCGAGTCGGGACCCGACGCAGAACTACGGGTTCATGGTCGCGTACCTCCCTACTCGACAAGACACGCGCGTGTCCAGCTACTCTGTGCGCAACAGCATCGACACCGCGGCGCGCACCCCGACCACGTCGCCCGTCGCCACGCCTGCCTCGTCTCCGCAGGCCCAGCGCTTCTCCAGGCGATCGACCAAGTCGCCGCCGAAGCCGCAAGGCGGCCATGTCCTCTCGCGCATCTTGACCAACGTTGCCATCGGCACCAGCGATGACATTGTGTCTGCGGCCTTCAAGGCCTTGCCCGTCGACTCTGCCAAGGAGAGGCGCGGTTCTGCGCTGACCGGCGCGCCGTTGAAGGATCCGCAGACCTGCATGGATGTTGTGGATCGGATTGTGGACTCGATCCGGGACGCGTGTGCGGACGTCGGCGCGGTACATTCGCCCGACTTCGTGGTCGAGAAGGACATCGTAAGGTACGGTGCTCGACGGCAGGGTTAAACGACGTCATTAACTCGCCTTTGCAGCCTTGCGGAGGCCCAGAGCACGACGAGTATGTACTCCAAGCTGGAGTACGGCATCAAGCGCCTATTGTGGTTAGGACGGTAACGACACTGGACATTGCACGTTCGGACAAGGCATTGCAGACATATCTTATGCCTATGTCACGCTCTAAGTTATGCACGGCGGGTGTTGTCTAATGCTAATTTCACGACCTTCATGACTATCAGACTTTCCTGCACTTCTCGCCGACCTTGTATGCCGAGCATTCCCACGCCCCAGCTGACATTGGCAGGCCCTTCTTACATTGCATCCGCATAGACACGGGACCCCATGAGCTCCGCACCCCGGCCTCCGGTCCCACTTGCCCGAGGCTCTCAGTGCTCGACACTTGAACCCCCCTCGTCGCTCTTGGAATTGTACACCAGCTATGTCGCAGGAAGCTCCCGTTGCAAGCACGTCTGCCCCTCTGGGCGGCCTTCCGCCGTTCTGCACTCTTATCCAGGAAGCCAAGGCTCGCAAGGGTAAGCGTCGTGGTTATTCCCCGACGACATCGGGTTGCTGACAGAGTCGCAGGTCTTTCTTTCGAACAAATTGCCAAAGAACTGGGCCGCAACGAGATCTGGGTCGCTTCTGTGTTCTTTGGGCAAGCGAAGCCTACCCCTAAGGATATTGAGGGCCTTGAGAAGGTCCTGGGACTCGAGGCGAGCGCGCTCTCGGCCCATGCAGGGTCTCACTGGTGGCCGACGCGTGGAGTTGGCCCTTCCATCCCCACTGACCCCGTTCTATACCGCCTTTACGAGGTTATTAACGACGCTCCAAATTGATAAGTACTAACAGAATCTAGGGTGTGCTTGTGTACGGGCATCCGATCAAGGCTGTCATCCACGAGAAGTTCGGTGTGTTCATTGCTCAGCAGCTGGCGTACCATGGCTAAGCATTTCTTTAGGCGACGGTATCATGTCCATGATTGACTGCAAGATCGACGTGCAGCGCAAGCCTGACCCGAAGGGCGACCGCGTTGTCCTGACCTTCGAGTGAGTGGTGATTGACCGTGGCCTAATCGTGCTAATCATTCTCTCAGCGGGAAGTTCCTGCCGTACGTGCCATGGTAAATGTGGAATGCCACGACCCAGAACTGTCAAGTTTGTACCACTGGTATACACGGATAGCAATGCGAAGAGCAACACGAGAAACACATTGACGCTACACCGGGGAATGCGTTACGTAGCGAAGGTGTCAATTGACAGCGGCGGAGACCCACTTCATGACGAGTGCAGGATCGAGGAATATGTCCTCTCGGTGCAAGGGGACGATGAAGTGAGGAACGGCAGAAGCCTGCTCCGGAGCGGGCGGCGCACTCTCAGGCTGCAACGCCGCTGGTGCCTCCGCTTCCTTCTTGGTGCTGTCCATCTCGCCTGGTTCCGCAGTCAGTACCGCGCTCGATATCGGGATTGGAGGACTAATGGGAGGAGACTGTCCCGTGGCCGAGGCTGTCGCGGACTCGGCGGCGGACGACGCGGTACCCTGTCGTCCGAACAAAGACTTGCGAACGCGGCGAATATTATCACCGTCTACCTGCGTAGACAATACATCAGTACGTGCCGTTCTTGCAGTTCATAGAGCTCCACTCACCCTTCGGAACCCGTTGGCTAGGATGATCAGGGTTGTCGGGTTCGCAGTAATGGGGTCGTCGATGATGCTCTCCGCCCGCGTCCGCACAGCGGCAATGGTGGCTTTCATAAACCGAGCCTTCCGAGGAGAGTCGCCGTTGGCTTTGCATTCCTGTGCAAGTCGGGACATTTCCGCGACGAAGCCCTCGGGCAACAATGCTCTATGGGACGGTTATAGGCGCAGCCAAGGTGGCCTTCAGACTTACTGCGCATCGAAGAATGTGACGACAAGTGGTGCGGCGCCATCCTTCATGACTGACAGCACCTCGCGCTCCCACTCTATTATTGCGATGAGATTCCTCGCTGGGACCAGATGATAACTCACGAGATGGATGCTTTATCTCGGGGAAAGGTAGAGTCCGTGTCTTGTTGCGTTCCACCGGTGCTTTCAGCAGTTCCCTCGACTGCAACAGAACCTCGCTTGTAGGAGCCTGCGGCAACGTCGACTGCCGCCTGGGCGCCGGACGACCGCCCGTCTCAGGGGGGCTCTGCGCTGAGAGAACTAGCTGCCGCAGAGCGTCGTGCTCAGATACTGCGTCGCGGAACGCCTGGCTGAGATCAAGGTTTTCCGCGTGCGCGCGGAGGTACAGGACGAGCTCGCGCGCTGGCCGCGTTGCCGCTTTGATTTGGCGGAAGTCGTCGACGCCGATGTGGTCGATCACCTTCCAGAGGATTGCGTCCACGTGGGGGTCGAGCGCGGTGAGGAGCTCTGAGAACGGCTTTTGCGTCCCGAAGAGCTCCTTCACGACGTCCTGAATTGGGGTCGTAGAGCCCGGCGTCGATGCGCTTCGTTTGTGAAGTGGGAAACTCATAGCTGTCGATGGGGAGCGAAGAAGAAGTTGTGGTCGTGCACGACGCGAGTGGGCATGATGTATCATGCTGAACACGCGCCTGCAACGTGTGAGGCGCGACTGCGACGCGACGCCGGCCATCGGGCCGATTTTGGGCCGTTCAGAGCTGAAAACAAGGATTACTGCTACAATCAATGGCTGGAAGTACAATGCGACTACGATGAACCTTGCTCTAGGAGCAGACCCTCTAATCTATCTCTGACACTATCATCTGCTTGCAATCGCAACCAATCCAAGCGTTCTCTACGTATCTGGGCCTGAGCTACAGTAGGGCCAGCCGACCCACAACCCCCGTATAGGACAATTTCGCGCACCAGATCGAGAGAGCCCTGAGCCACGACTACGCGTAGAAGCTTAAGCCGCGCGGCGTCCGTCCCCTCGCGTTCGAGGTCCGGCCAAACGTTGCACGCGACATGCTGCACGCACATCGCGCGCAGGAAGTCCCTCACCTCGCCCTTAAGAAGCGCGCCCAGCATGGCGCCAACGACCTCCGCGTCGTGTTCGACGGGCTGCATGAACTCCATCGGGTCGTCCGCAAGCAGGTTCGGCACCTGCACGCTGACGTTCTTGAGCGTCACGCGGAACTCGGAGAACAGCAGCTTGCGGTAATCGTGCGCGTAGCGCATGGCGAGCGGCGGGACGAGCAGCGTGGCGAAGACCGGATGCGAGAACGAGACCGCGTCGTACAGCGTCACGAAGTCGGTGTAGAACTGGAAGAAAGGCGTGCCCCGCCCGAGGTACCGCGCGGCGACCCGCTCGATGTTGTCCTTGGGCGAAGTGTCCTGCGTGTGGTTTGCGACCGTGAAGGGGCGAAGGAGGTCGCGCATGCGCGCTTCCACGACGTCGTCACGGAAGACCTCTTGGGACGAGCCAGACGAGTCCTGCCCGTGCTCCAGCATGAACACGCGCATGCAGCCAAACACGGCCTCTTCGCGACTGAGGCGCAGACTCAGCGTCTGCGAGAGGCTTGACCGCGCAATCGACCTTTGGACGAGTTGCACCAATAAAAGGGAGGCGCGGACAACGTCGGTTTCTGTCGCATCCCAACCAGGAGGCAGATGGTGGAAGAGGGGCGAAGTCCCGGACTGCAGCAGCTCATTCAGCGGCCAGAACGGCCAATCGTTGGCAGCAGGTAACGGCGTCGAGTCGAGTCGCGCGGGTAGCGTCTGCGAATCCGCATTCTTTATGGAGTCGGGCGAAGGTGTCCATGGAGGAAGGTAAGAGGCTGATTTAGGACGAAGCGCGTAGAGTAGGAATGGCTCGAGATCAAGCAGTGCGTCGTCCTTCCAGGCCGTAGGAGTAGGCATTTCGAGCGACGAGAAGAGCTCCGGCCCAACTAGACGCAGCGTTGAACGGATAAGGGATGCAGCGAGGTCCTCATCGCCTGGTAGAAGCGTGCGGAATATAGATGCTGATGTTGCGACAAGATTAGGAGTGTCGACTGCGCGCGTGATGGAGATGAGAGCGTGCAGCGAGTAGACGAAGGACGTCAGTGGATGTAGGAAAGGGTATAGCCGTGGTAGCAAGGTCAAACGTTGCTGGAGCTGGATTAACTGCCCTGGCACCGTGGCGAGCAACGCGGATAGGCCTGTATGTGCACCGAGCGATGTTGCAAGAGGCCCCGGGACGCCGGGTCTCGCGGTAGCGACGGCGAGGCGTACAGCCTGGCGCAGCACCGAGGCATGTTCGCCAATCGACTCGAGCCGGCGCTGCAGGTTTTCGCTCGCCCCCTCCTCTTCAGCGGAGCGAAGCGCGTCAGACAAGCCCTGGAAAGCCGATTGCACAATGTCGGCCTGGCGTCCTGTTTGAAAACCATTCAGAAACGCAGCGACCGCACGCTCCTTCTCGTCCGCGCCGCCGCGTGCGCTGTTCAACTTGCAGCCGTCAAGCCAGGCGGCCGTCGCACCCCAAAGATCGGCTTGCAGCGCGGGCGGGCCGTCCGCAGACACCAGCGCGAGAAGCGCGCCGCCCCAGTCCCAGCCGGCGACCTGCGACCACAGCAGGTCGTGCTCGGGCGTCGTCTTGTGCGGGTCGGTCGCGCACACCGTCCACGCTGCGGTCAGGCGCAGAAACGCGCGCAGCACCTCGACCTGCGGCGCGGAAAGACTCGGCACCGTGAGCGCCTGGAGAAGCTTGGCGAAGTGCTCCGCCGCGATGCTCGCGACGTTCGAGTACAGGCCGTAGCGCGCGAGCGTCTCGTAGAAGCGCAGCGCCTCCGCGACGAGCGCGAGCTCAAGCGGCGTGCCCTGCGCGTCGAACGTCACCACGTAGCGCAGTAGCGAGTCGGCGACCTCGATGAGCGCCAGGGCGTGTTCCCGGCTCGAGGCGGCGAGCGCGCGGAAGATCGTGATGGCCAGCGGGTTCGGCTGCACGGCGAGGCCGTCGAGGCTGCCTTGTCCATGGCGCGTCGGGAGGAAGAGGCGCGAGACTGCCTGAAGCAGGCCGTCGGAAGACATCATCGTCTTGCATAGACCGATGGAGTGCCGCACGAGCCGATAGAGGACGGAGAGCAGCTGTTCGAGCGTCTCTGCGGGGAGCGCGGCGTGCGTGAATTGGGTCTTCATGTGGGCCAGGAGCTGGGGTAGCGCGAGCGACGAGAGCGTGGATGGCGGCGTGGAGGGATCGTCGGCCGGGACGTCGAGCCAGACGTCTGGGAGTGATAACAAGGGCTTGTCCCATCCGACGATGCCCTCCCAGATGACGTCGGCAGAGCGTACGCCGAGGCTGCCTGACTCGCCCAGCGCGTCGATGGCTGCTTCAAGGATGCGGGCGCGCACAGCTTCCCGGCCGCCCTCAACGCCCAGGTCAAGTGTGTCCAGCATGCCGGTGCCGAGCTGCCGTACGATGCTCGCTAGCATGCCCAGCATCGTAGCCCGCTGGGCGGGTACTGTCGAGTGCGAGAGCAGAAGGACGTCCTCGAGTGTGTAGCCTGCGCGCGAGCCCTGTGCATGGTGGTGCAAGCCAAGGTGCGACGGCAATGAGTCGACAAGGTCGGGCGGTATGACCTGGCCCTTAAGGTCAAAACGCGCGCGCGTGTCGTCAGCCGCGCCTTCTGGCTGCTTGAGCCACTCGAGCGAGGGGTTGTCCATCGGCTCGTTTGGGAAGAAGCGCGCACGTATAGCGGCGGGGTCATCCTCAGATGGTACTGGCAGCGTGCCTGGCGAATCAACGTCCATAGGCTCATCGGACGCCGCTGGTTGAGGAGCCATGGGAACATAGCTGAGCTTTTGGACTGGCACACCAGCGTCTTCGTCGGTTGGCGGCGCAAGTAGTCCCAGCACTTTGCGCGGTGACGGAGGCTGCGATTCGTAGACGTGCACGTCGTGAGGCTGAACCTCTTGGAAGCTGACTTTGCGAGGCGTGGATCGCGGGAGTGACGATCGCAGCGCAGAACGTGTCGGTGTGGCAGGTCGTGAGGAAAGCGGCGTATCGACTGCACTATTGTCAGCCCCAATATGAAACGATCAGAAGGCGCTGGTCATGGACCTGGTGTATTCAGTGCTTTTGAGGCAACGTCTTCCTTGGTCAGGACCGATAGTTGCGGATTCTGAGGTGGCGGTTGATCTGGGGCGTATTGGTCAGTCGCACTGGTGGTTCTGCATTCTATTTACCTGTTGAATCCGCCGCTTGTGGGGCAGAGTCGTCCTCGGCCGTGGTCGATATCAACGGGTTCTCAAGAGACGAACCTTCTGGGAGGTATTGGTAAGCTTGCCAGCGCGTTCTGCGTGCAACACGCACCTTCCGCGCGCTTTCGTTCTCGTGCAGCGCGGGCTCGCTGCAGCAAGTCGCCGATGCCATCGCCCAGCGTATCGAATATCTCAGATATGGCCTGCTGCCGTTCCTCCGCGGACATCTGTTCCACGGTGGCCGCGTTCTGTTGGCTTATTTGCGCGCGCCAATCCTCTTTCTCATCGCCCCCCTGGCCGACGCTGGACGAGCCTGGCCTTGGAGCAGCAATCACTTCTGGCGCTGCAGACGGCCTGCCGTCCATTCCAGGCCTCTGCTGAGTCTGTCGCGCGCGCGCGAATGCACTTTGGGATCTGTGTTTCGCAACAGGGAACCCTTTCGCACTGGTCGAAGGCGACGGTGATGGCGCACTTGGTGGCGCCTTGCTGCGCGGTCTTTCGACAATACCGCCAATGAGGCTGGACATTGCAGTACTTGGTCGCAGAGGGACGAGCGGAGCAAAGAGAGGCGCGGCAACTCCGACGTGTTCAGTCTTTCCGAATCTTGTCTTGCAACGCATCACCAGATCCACTGTCGCCTCTGGGTCCATCTTAGCACTCGATCTCACCGGCCCGCCAAACCCGCGGCCAGACGGTCCCGAGCAGGCTCAAACCGTCGAAAGCATTATGGAATAGTATGGATGTCGTAGTTCGGTAATCGGTCACTGCCCTCTCGCTCTGGCCGCGATCACTTCCTGTATCTCCGTGAACGCCAGTGCCTTTCCAGGACACACACACACACACTAGGCTCCCCTGGAGAACTGCATGAATGGAATCTCTGCATTTGCGTGATCCAGCACTGGAACGACTGTCTTCCAACTAGAGTTTGCAAAGGAGACTAGGATCCAGCCAACGCTCGGGGAAGAATTCTGCTGCGTTTGCCCCCCATAACCCTTTGTTGCATTTCAGGGTAACGATGGGCATGTCTCTGCATGCGCATGTTGTCCAATACGATGCCCGAAGTGCACGAGAACGAGGAAGCGCTGCACCTTTGCTGCTAATCCCGCAGTCCATGACGCGCCGGAGACACTCGTGCAGCGCGGGGTCGCGCGGTTATTTGTGCCCTTGGTCGTTGGTGAAGCGGTCAAATGTCGCGAACAATGAGCAGAGTTCATCCGAGTCTTCCTCTGTCGGATGGTCGACAGGCCAAACCTCGAATTGCTCGACCACCGTATTTTACAGCCCGTCAATTGTCGTCTCATACCAAGACCCGGAGAGGCCGCAGGGGCTTTAGGAGGGTTACCACACGTGACTGTGGTAATTCGTTCCGCGGCGGAGTAGTCACTATCAATGGACGAATTCATCCTTGTCTTCCCATTTCCCGACACGCACGTCAATTCACCTCAATGCCAATGACTCCAGGCTCACACACGCGCAGGACCTCCGCTATTCCAAAACAGCCTACCCTGCCAGCGCCAGAGACTGCGTCATCGGCGCCGGTCTCTACTCCCACTGCAGAAAGCGAATTGTACGCGCACATAACGTGCACATCCCGTTTCAGAGGTGAACATACCTCCAGGAGCGAGCCCCACTCGTACTTCAGCGATCCAGAGCCGATACTGGACGAGCTGCGCGACGTGGCGCCGCTGTTCTACGGCTTCGAACTGACGGACGACGATGTCGCAGCGTACGAACTCCACCACGGCCTTCCGGAGACGACCGGGATGGAGCGCTTCTCGCGAAAGCTCAACATGCTGGGCCAGCACGCCCGCGAGCTCGACATCTGGATGCGCGCCTTCTTCGACGCGCGAGCAGCCCGCCGGCCGCGCGCGCCCAACGCAAGTCGCGAAGACATCGTTTACTTCGCCAAGCGGGCCCGTAATGGTCAAATTATGAACTTCCTTTGTCCCACGCCTGAGCTCATCGAGCAGCTGGCCCAGGCGCTGTGCATCGCTCGCCCGGTCCGCTGGATTCCAGTCTAATGGTCGTGGTCGCAGCCTCTGCGGCACCGTCTTGCCCACCTCCTGGTTATTATCGTCTACTCTGTGCAATTGCTTTGCCGCTTGAAGGTTCTCGTTGTTTGTCCCTGTTCCCTGCTCATCTTCACGCTGTACTGTTTTCGCGCGGAAATTACCAATTTCCGGTCATCACATCCATCGTCGCATACTTTGTTGACATGCAGTTTCTCTTGTTCCACAGGGCAAAGCGCCCAGCGCTCGACCCTGAATGGCGTTCTACAGCGAAACTTGCATTGACGGGCTCATACATCGTCGTCAGCAGCGCCAATGCAGCATACGGACGCGGCGCGCTTGCGCGCAAAGAGCACGGTGCGAAGGCAGTACCGCGTCAAACCTGGCGGGTCTGTTCGAGTTGAGAGAGAAACACAGACGCTATTTCTTCAGTTATGTACAAGCGGCACAAAAAAAAAACCCACGAAGCCGGTGCCCACGCATAGAAGAGAAGCGAACCGAATGGGGTGAGTACATGTACAGGGCCGCGCGCGCACAGGGCACGCAGCCGCCCGTCGTCGTCGTCGTCGTCATGATGAACTTTTGCATCCATCTCCGAGGAGGGTCTCCGCGGCGATCCCATTCACTTGCGGCCACCCTGCATCATCTGCTTCTGCTTCTCCTGCTCCAATCGCTGCGCCGGACATAAACAACGCGTCCCAAATAGACAGGCGCCCAAACACGACGTACCTGGTACAACAGGCTGACAGCCATCTGGATGTTGTGCGGCGCGCCGGTAATCGTGACTAGGCGCTCGTTGGGACCGCCGCCCGCGTCGCCCGCAACGCCAGGCTCCATGATCTTGATGGCGCTGGCGCTCAGGTGCCGTATTTCGTTGATCTTGGAGCCGCCCTTGCCGATGATGCAGCCGACGAGGTCGTTGGGGATGAAAATCTGCTGCGTCTGGAGCGGCGCGCCTCCCGGTGGAGGCGGCGCACCAGGCGCACCATACGGGCCCGGGCCAGGTGGCGGGTACATGCCAGGTCCTGGCGGCCCCGGCCCCGGCCCTGGACCTGGGCGGCCCTGCGCGTGCGGCGGCGGGAACCCGCCATACGGCCCCGGCGCACCATACGGTCCAGGCGCGCCGTAGGGCCCCGGCGGTCCATGCGGCGGCGGTCCATGCGGGTGCGGCGCGTAAGGGTTGGGTCCGCCATGGTGCTGCTGTTGCGGCGGCGGCTGGTGGTATGCTGGTGCGGGGCGGTAGCTGGCGTGATTGGTATGCGCGCCACCGTGCGCCTGGGCTTCTAGCAAGATGTTGCCGATGTAGTAGGTCGCGATGTGGATCGCGTCGGCGACGCCCGCGACAGAAAGCACGCGCTCGGTGCTGCCGGGGAGGACGCCCTCGGACGCGTTAAGACGCGCGCCAGAGGCTTCTTGAATCTCCTTAATCTTGACACCGCCCTTGCCGATGACGGACCCCATTCTCGAGTTGGGGATCATAAATTTTATGGTGACCGCGCGTGAGCCAGGCACGGACGGCACATCGAAAGGTTCGTCGTTGATGCGTCGGACGATGAGCCCGAACGCCTGCATGGCGCGTGAGCGCGTGCGGGTCGAAAATGATATTGCGAGAAGGACGTGCCTTGGAGACGGCGTCGAGCGGGCCAGATACATTGAGGATGCGTTCCGGGTTGCCAGGGATGGACTCCGAAACAACGACACGCGCGCCGCTCTTCTCGCGGATTTCGTTCACGTGTGCGCCGCCCTTGCCGATGATGATGCTTGCGTCCTGGGTCACGATGAGGCAGCGCATGTGGATCATGGCGCCGGTGGGCGCAGCAGGCTTGGTCGGGCTGGTGCTCGCGCCCTCTGGCTTGGCGGGGACGCTGCTGGGCTTGCCATTTGTCTCGCTCGGCTCGTCCTTGACGTCCTTTGCAGGTGGGTCCGGCGCGGCAACCGGCGCTGCCTTTGGGTGTGCGGCATCCTCGCCGACGTTGGCTTTCTTATGGTGATGTTTGTCTGCGTCTGCACTCGACGAGTCAGCTTCTGCGGATGGGGAGCGGGACCGTTTCTTCGAGTCGGCGTTGGGCATGGTCAGGAAGAGAGGCGAGCAGGCACGATATAGGGGCTTGACGGTGGGTCTCGGGGACGGCAGGAGGGGTGTCTGGGTAAGGGCATGGGCAATACGGTAAGGGATACGGACGACATGGGCTACAGGCTGGCCAATCGACCGCTTACCAGCACAGTGCGCACGCTCTGAAAGCAACGGCGGCCTGGTGCACGAGATGGGCGTCCGAGGCCAAGATGCGACTGCGAAGTCCGAAGCCAAAACTCGCCACTCCGCTCCTCCGGACCCCAGACAAACAACAATGCGTTATTCTCTCCCATTTCCAGTATCAATAATATTTTTTTAAATCATTCCTTTTCTAGAGACATGCGTGTTTGAATTATGAGACAGATAACCTCATCGTTCGCAGTACACCTGTCGGCGTCGTTCACCTCTCCCCACCTTGCACACTCCCCTTACCATGCCGAAGCCCGGCATTCCTATGTTTAGTACCCCTTGGTAGACGGCCCAGGCTGTTTGGAGGAAGATCGTCCCCTAGTCTGCTGTCAGACGCCAGACTACTGCACGCGGTATCTGATCCGCGTCTGAATAACATCGCCCTAAAGATTCTCGTAAACAACGCGCTGGTAGCTCGCATTGCGTAACATGCAGAGGTACAGGCTCGGACGAGATTCATAGACTCAACCGCGCGTCCGGTTCTCTCGTTCGCAGCGTTTTGCTCATATGAACGCGACGTTGGATGGTTGATATTTTCGTAGCGGAAATACAGCGCGAAGATGCGAGGGGAACGGGGACAAGCAACGAGGACCTTCAAGCGGCAAGGCAAGTGCACAGAGGAGACGATGCTAGCCCGGGGGAGGGCAAGACAGTGTCGTCAAGGTCAAGGTGGAATCGCGACCGTTATACGGGAATCCAGCGGGCGGGGCGCGAGAGGTACAGCGCCTGGGCAAGCTGCTCAATGCACTCGGGCGTAGGACAAAGCAGGTTCCTGATCTGGCCATTGCGGGTCCGCTTGACGAAGTAAATGATGTCTTCGCGGCTGGCGTTGGGCGCGCGAGGCCTGCGGCATGCGCCGCCCGCGTCGAAGAAGGCACGCATCCAGAGATCGAGCTCGCGTGAGTGCTTTCCAAGCAGGGCAAGCTTCTGCGTAAAGCGCTCCATTCCCGTCGTCTCCGGCAGGCCGTGGAACCGTTCATACACTGCGACATCGTCGTCCGTGAATTCGAAGCCGTACAGCAGCGGCGCCACATCGCGCAACTCGTCAGGTATCGCTTCTGGTGTGCTGATAATGATAGAAGGCTGAGACCCAGGCCTGGAGGGACGTTTGGTTCGGTCACGGGATTGGCACGTAACTGGGTGCGCGTACCCGGAGTCGCTGTCCGTCGTGGGGACTGTCGCGACCGGCGCCGATGACGCAGCCTCTGGCGGTGGAAGGGAGGGCTGTTTGAGCGCAGCGGAAGCCCGGCGGGTGTTCAAGTCTGGTGCCATTGACTTCGAGTGCGTGCGTGTCGTGAAGGCAAGGATGAATTTCTCCGTTGATACTGATACTCCGCCGCGGAGTGAATTACCACAGTCAGGTGTGGCAACCCTCCACCAAACCACCCCTTCTGACTCTTAGCCTGTATCACCCAGGACCTGTCTGGAGCGCGCGCGCCGCTTCGACCGTGATGCCCAGTGAAAACGCGCAAGTCGGATACCGAGCGCAGAAGAGCGATTGCGAGCAATACATCCGCGCTCACCGGTGCTCATCATCGCTCGGCGCAGCCAAAAAATCGAGAGATTCTTGGAGCTATCCCAAGCGCGGCAGAGCGGCCGAGAGCCTTTTAGCGCAGCAGAGCGCAACAGAGCGCCCCTGTTGCTTACTGTCGAGGCGCATCGCCGCTTCATTGGCTCTTGCAGTCTGTTGATTTGGGCTTTTATGGGGCTGGAAAGCGCAGACTGGTATTAAAAATAATGAATTCACAATCTAGGTGACTAGGCCAGAAGCTATGTACAGTGGGTGGGTAGAAATAGGATCGAATGCGGGAGCGGGGTGGAGGCAGCCACTGGGCGTAGGTAAACGGCCGGGCGAGAACTCGATGCCTCCCAGCGGTGGAGAGCTGGTCGACAGGGAGGTGCCCTTAGGGGGGATGGCAGGGAAGTGGGGTGCACCAGCGCGGGAAGCAGGTGGATAGACTGTCTGTATAGTAGTGTCAGAAACACGTTGACGAAACAAAGACTGCGTGCACCTTGAGTTTTGCGGGCCTCGCTGGGTAAAGACGACCCCGATATGAAAGGTCCTGCTGCAGTGGCCGGGCTGGCGCTGCGGCAGGTATGGCAAGCAAGGACCTGGGATGACAAACGTCAGTAAAGGCATGTGCTGACGTGAACAGGACGTACTTGGAAGGAGTTGACTCTGCATTATCGCCGGGAAGTCCACTTCGGCCAGGGACCTTGCGCAAGCAGCGGGCGCTGCAAGACAGGTTGAGCAAGAATACTAGCCAAACAACGTGAACGAAGGCGTACCAGATCGTGTACCCGAAGCGCGAGCTGGCGCAGTCCCTCTCGGATGAGTGGGAATGTCTGTGGGCGTATTTGTATGATGAAAAAAGTTGAGGTCGAAAGCGCGACGCACCGCAGTGAACGCGCTCGGGCAGGGAACCATTGCAGGCAGACTAGAGCTAGCCAGCACGAACGCTCGAATGCGGACGCGCAGTCGAGCGGTGCATGCGCTGGATACGCAAGACGGCGAGCATGTAGTAGGGTGTGAGGGCAAGGAGCGGACTTTGCCAAAATGTCGCGCAGCGAAAAGTCTCGACCCGCAGGCCATGGCATGGCGCCATATGCAACAAGTCTTTCCGCGCAAGCAACACATCAGTCGCACAGGCCATGTTGCAACGTTGCTGGGTAGAGCCCTGCAGAGCGATTTCAGGCCAAAGACGCACACGCTCAGCTCCGCTTGTCTCCGCTCGCGCCGGCTCAAATTCTCGGTCGGGACCTTTCTGGGCATTCTTCTGAGCTCAGCTGCGCTCGTCGGAGCTAATGCGCGTTTTCGCTGGGCGTGATGTTTGGTGATGTTTGGTCGAGCCGCTGCGCGCGCTCCAGAAGGCCTGGAAGATTCCGACGGGAGGGGGACCCGTTCCCGATGCAACCTCATTTTCTCTTGCACCTTCGTTCCCCTTCCTCTCAAAAGTTATACTCAGGCTTAAAATTCTTGGAATGTGCCATAAATGCGCTTTTCTGAAGTACTCTGCAATCTCGGGATCTGATATGCAGATCGTGTGTAGGCTTGCCGCAAGAGCCGATACCACCTCATGTAGCTCAAATGCGGTTGCATATCGTCGTCAATTAGGCATTATACCAGCTATATAGCTGAATGGCGCTCTCAAGTTGCTGATCATGGATATGACGGGTTCATCTCAGCGTGGGTGCACGCCGCCGGGCGGTAAAGCACCCTATGAGTGCAATAGCTGTGCCAGTTCTGCTCCATGTACGCCTGCTGGTGTATATAGATGTCCATCAATGAGGTATATTAACTCTCGACGAGTCTCCTGGAGTGTACCTGGAGCCTGCTGGTTCGAGCATCGGTTGCAGCTGTCGGCAGCATTCGGACTTCGATACCCATCAATTTTACATAGCCTTAGCCGGTATGCTAGTATAAATACTGTGACAAAGTTTAACGGAAAGGGGAAACGATTTGGGGGAGATTTGGCCGAATCGGTTGCCTGCATCGGGAACGGGTCCCCTTCCCGTCGGAATCTTCCACTGCCAGGCCCTTCGGAGCGGCGTCAGCCTTTGGGACAAACTTGGCCAAACAGCTCGGAAGGGCCTGGTTTTCGAGGCTATCTGACTCTCCAGGCCTTGGTATGAGACGAAAACTGACGCGGTTGAAAAACTGTGTTGGTCGAGCAATTCGGCGTTTTGCCTGTCGATTCAGACCTTCCGACAGGGGAACTTCAAGTCACTTGGAACCCGGTCGACAGGATTCGTGATCATAGCCAAGCGCAGACTCTCGCCGCCTCGCCCTCTCCAACGCGTCCCTACAATGTTTGAAGACTGGAAGACAGGGGTCGTTCTGTGCGCCATTCAACCCGTCAGTCTGAGAGACGTCCTTCGCGCAGCTGCAGATGAGGAGGATGACACAATTAATGATTGAGGGATACAAGTGCCAGAGCCGTTGCGTACATGGGGTCGAGCACGGACTGTGGCGATACAGAGGAAAGTAAGGAACGGGTGGGTTAGATGCGAGTTCTAGAGCGGGACATGTGGACAGAGAGAAAGCGATACATTGGGCAAGGAAAACAGGACGGGGATCAGACTCTATGTGGCCGTGTCGTGGGTACAGCGAGAGCAGTACAGCGAACAGTCAGAGCGGGACGATCGAGGGACGCAGGCGGGCTGCCAGAGCCGCGCGGCGCGTGAGCATGAGAGGGGGTGGGCGTTAACTGGGACGATGAAACGTGGGTTGACGGGAACAGGATGATGAGAATGTGGGGGCGGAGCGAGAGTCCGGGACGTGGTCTGGCATAACTACACAGTTTGTGGGGGCGTTGAAAAAGGATTTGAGGGCGAGTGGGCGGTGAAGCTCGGCTGGCCGTATGGGAAAGACAGCGGCGTGAATCATGATGCATTCAGTACCACCTTCCGTCGGCAGCCACCATCCCCGCTGGGGGGTCTCCGAGAGAGATAGGCTCCCTCATTGCGAGAGGGCATGCATCTGGCTCCACGCAGAGGTCGAAGGGGCATCCCGCGTTCTGCATAGCCGTCCGCGCATCCCTGAAGGCGACGAGGGCGCCCCATGCACGGGCCCCCGGGATGTCCACGATTTCGAACATGTCGAACGTGCGCAGGCGGGGTGCGAGGAACGGCGCGCTGGACATCGACGTCCAGAATGTGTCCACCCCGACAGACATAACCTCGTAGGCCTCCCTCTGCGTGTCTTCACAGACGACGATCGTAGTGAGGGCGTCGCCTCGTTCGGTGATAAACAGGACGACTTCGTCGACGCGAGTTGGTTCCCAGATCATGCTGTGCGGGAGGACCAACGCGGCGAGATTCGGCATGCGCGTGTACTCGGCCGCGAGCGCGAGCGTCTTGCCCATCCAGTACGAGGTGACCTCCAGGCGCTTGAGGGAGGCGAGCACGATGGGGCTGGCGAGCAGTTGATCGCGCGTAGAGACGTTAAGATCGCCCACGATCCTGTCCTCTTCGACGGAGAGGCGCAGCGTCTCGATATTGGGCGTGCACGAGAGTACTTCCCAGAGCTTGCCGTGCATTACCGGCGAGTCGACGCTCAGGTGCACCAGAGCTGCGGCGACCATCCCAAACTGGTAGTAACCGTCCACGCCGAGATGTGCCGTCGTCAGGCGGGGGCATGCGGGGAGGAGCCCGGGGTGGGTAGAAGTTGAAATTCGATGCGCACCGTTCTCGAGGATGCGGTGCTGGCACGAGACGTGGAGGTACTCGAGGGCTGGCGTCGGGCGCTCAAAGAGATCAGTGACGATTTTGCGTTGTGCGCCCTCTGCCGGCGCCTCCAACCTCAGCCGCTGTAAGCGGTCGGTGTGCCGGCCCAGCTCGAGGAACACGCGTTGCGCAGCTTCTGGTACGGACGCCTCGCTCGGCCATTCGACGCCTGGGATGTCCCATGGGAGGAATACTGACAGAGGGGTGGCGGCGGACCGCTTGAGGGTGGCGATGAGCTGTCCCAGTTGTGCAGACTGGTCGTCGAACTCCAAGACCGTGGCAGGAATGCAAACGAATCCCCAGATACAGCAGGTCTTCCGAGCCACAAAATACCAGCGCTTGCATACGCGGGTCAGCTCGGAAGCCCGCGACACCGACTCGTACGGTTCCGCGGGATAGTCGGGGTCCCACCAGACGGTGTCCGGGAGGCGAGGCGACATGTCGCACTCGAAGATCGCCATGAGCAACTCGTTGGGCAGTTTGTCGATGTACGGAATCTGACGCTGCAACGCTGTCGGCCCGCTCTGAGTGAGCTGCTCGGGATTTTGGTCAGCATTTTTGTTTGGATGTTCTGGGGCGCAAAGGACACTCACCTGTTGGGTCTGCAGTGAAGAGCTATCGAGGTTCATGGAGTAGTGATGACAGAGGGGACGTGAGAGGGCGGCGATGGTTGGAGAGCGAAAAGAAGAGGGATCATCCCGGGACCAAATACCACGTTTTTATGTCCTGCCTGCGCTTCGCCTGTGGTCCGCTTTGGCCACTCGTCCCGGCCACTGGTCCGTCCTACCCTTTCTTGAAAATTCCTCGCAACAGAAAGTCACACGTATAACTCACCATTTGGTCGCTTGAACTTCTGTAGACCCTTGTGATGGCGGATACTGGGCTGGATGATTCCGCCCGCGTCCAGCCTGATTTGCTTGCTAACCTGGGACGGCTTTGAATCCCCGCCATCTGGCCCAAGCAGAGATGAGGTCCAAGCGGCGTGGTTTAGTGGTCGTGCGACGCATGCTGGGCCTTGAGCATAGCGCAACCGTCCCTCGAGACATGGTAAACTTGTGGCTGCTAGCGATTCGTCCATGGGACACCGGGATGGATACAGAGACAAGTCAATCGCGTTTCGCTAGTTGTCCATTCAGATGGGTAGGCAATCCATCTTGAGGTCCTTTGGTATTCTGGAATCTGGTGCGTTCTGCAAAGACTCTATCAGGTCCCACCCAAATACTCTGCTGAGCATGCCTACCGGTCGCATTCTTATAGGTGGCACTCTCGCCGACTCAATTCTTACCTGGTAGGACGCCGAGATATCAGCAAATGCCATTCACCAGGACGGTAGAACCGACCTTGCCACTACCCTCTAGCCCCGGTCTGTCTTCAGCGCAAGCGGATAGTAGATTAATCAACCTCGTGCTTTCCCGTTGCCTCAGCAGCGACGCGATAGCCCATGTGCGCTAGTCTCGAGGTTCTTGCGGCATCCTGGTCTGGTCATCAAGCCAGGAAGGCGAAGATGCGTCGTTCCTCAGAGGATGGCGCTATTGCGGAGGTACGCGCTTGGCCGTGTCCTGGATATGAGAAGTGGGTGAGACGGTAGTATGCAGGGTTGAGATGGTCGTCGATGAGTACCAGACGCTGAGAAAGTCATTCGGTTCGTACGACAGTTATCGCTGTGCTTCACGCTCGCGCAGGTCGGTTCGGCATCGTTGGACAACACAAGTCTGTATTAATTTGGGCTAAACGTACAGGAAAGATGACCAGGAGCTCTTGGTCGGGTCACGGCGCGTGCGAATGCCGACAGGTCGGCGCCGAGGTGGACGAACGCATGGCTGTATGGGCACGCCCACCGAGCTCCGTGGCTGCCCGAGTCGTATCGCTGTCGTGGGCTCTGGTCCTGGCTCTGTTGCGACCGACGACGTCGTGACGACCAGGAGGTAAAAAGTGGGCAAGCTCGACGCACACACAACCACACAAACGTCGCTTCTCCGGTTCCAGCTCGCGCGTACTGCATCCATGAACGCCTGTTCATCGAGACGCAGCACGCCTGGGGTCGAGCCTGGCTATCTATTCGCGCGTGTCGTGACAAACCCATTACCAGCACTTGTTGCAAAGCCACTTTCTTCCACGCGACTGCTCTGAGACCCACGGAATGTCGCTTCGCCGCTCCTGCCCCGGAAGCTTCATCTTCGTCTGACAATGCATCCCAGCTGCATATGCTTCTGCTGGTGATACCTTTCGAATGTACCTTCCATCCGTTGGCGCCATATGACTGCTCACTGGCACCGTGAGCCCAGGCTGCGAGCCCTACCCACCGTTCATTCTCTTGTGCGTTGCACTCTATTCATCCCGACCTACATGTTCTTCAGATATTCAGACTCTACGTCTGGATTCAGAGCCCAGACTTCCCTTGCTGGCTATCCCCGCCCGTTGTGGCGTCAATATTCCTTAATGCGAACGAGAGACGTCAGACATGCGGGGACTTGCGCAGTGAGGTGCACTTGGATTTTCACCTCAATCCATGCTTCCAAGCCCGTGAGGTCTGGGGTGGCTCACTCCTTTTTATCTAGTCGACGCAAATGTCACGGGAGTTCGAGACTGGAACGGCACAAGCCCCCAACCCATTTACATGCGACGCATAAGAGCTCGCAAGGCTTAGAATACTGTACGCGTTTCTTTGCGTCCCGTGCACGCACAGCGTCGACTCTGCACCTGACAACGTCCGACTCCGACCGGCGTGCCCGATGAGTCTGTCCCCCGAACCAGCGGCTTCTGCATGCGCACGTTGCTCGCATAATCCAGGAAATCATGTGCAGTCCTTTTCACCTCGGTTGGCCCTGCATAGAATTGCTGGGTTAAGATCAATAAATGAGACGACGGTAATGAATCGACGCGATACCCTCGAGAATTGCCATTTCAGATGGCCCATGTTGCTCAGAGGTCGACAGGTCTGATGGTGCACGAGGACAAGAAAGCGCTAGGCTCATGTGCATCCTTTCATTGCTCGTAAAAAACGACTTTGTCCGTCCTGAGCATAGGTTCAATAGTCCCCGCGCATGAGGCGTGCGTCTGGAATCACCGCAATAGAGAGCCGTGCGGGGCCAATGGCCGTATTGCTGCATCTCATTTGGGCGAATTCCCTCAAAGAAGCACACGCGCTGCAGGGTTAACGTGCCCCATCCGGGAAAGACGCGCTTCATCGGTGCCCCAAACGCGACCGCAAACAGCGACTTGCCAGCGTCGTGTTCCCAATGCGGCGACCCCACATCGCACATATATACTGAGCCTTCCTGGGGAGGCAAGCTCGTCGAAGACCTGCGGCCAACATGCCTTCCGTGTCCCCGGCACCGAGCACTGACGTCGTGAAAGAGCTCTTCGGCGCGCGGCCGCTGTCGCAGCTGCTCGACGCGCTCGACCCCGTCATGGAGGACGTCCTCTGGGCGGTCGAGACGTCCCTCGGCGCTGACACCCTGGCGCGTATCACGTCCGCGCCGCGGTCGTCCCGCGAGTTGCTGCAGGTGCTCCGGCAGCGGCGCGAGGACCGCGCGCTCGCGGACGACTTCCGCGGCGTCGTGCTGGAGATTGACGGTCTGCGCGCCTTGCTGGTGCCGGCCGTCCGACGCATGGCCTCCGCTGGGCACGAGAGCTCCTCGGGGTCGGACTCGAATGCCAGCGCAACCCGTGGAGGGAAGCAGAAATTGGCGCCGCTGCCCTCCATAGGCCTCGCTGAGCTCTCAACTCCCGATGGTATGTCGACTTGACCGGACAAGGATCAGTGCTGACAGTCCCTCTGCAAAAGCGCTGCGAAAGGAGATCTCAGAGGTCGAGAAAGGCCATCGCGTTTCGGTGGTGGTGTTCACGAACGAGAAGGCGTAAGCATGGTATTGGTTGCCCTGCAGGATGATGCTGACGCAGAGGGAACGGGCAGTTCGCCCCTGTCAGCCCATTTCCGGGAGAAGCTTCGCGTCCTGAGGATCGAGAAACCAAACGTCAAATTCTTCTTCGCGGACACGGCTCGCTTCGAGATGGGGCTCCTCGCGCGCAGTTTAAGCATCAACTGCCCAACGACGCTGACATTCGTCAAGGACGGGCACAGAAGGGTATGCAGTTGCGCCAGGCGTCAGACACCTTGGACTGACGACGTTCAGACCAAGGGGGAAGAAATTGACGAAATCAGAGACGACATCGAGAACGCTCTCAACGACCTGAAGCGACCAAAGCCATCCAGGAGCAACACTGCCGACAAGCGGTACCCAAGGCCCCCGCCAGGCTGGAACGAGTCGGTTGCTTTGACCTTCTGGCGCATGCTGCCCGACTCGGTGCAAGGGATCCAAGTGGCCGCGCGCATTCGGCGCGAGGTGCGGCCGCTGCTCCTCCACACGCTGCCGTTCATCAAGTCGCGCGACTCGGGGTCGCACCAGGCATTGCAGGGAAGCGTCAAGGGCGTGTGCGGGCACTGGTCCTTGGAGGGCGAGACGGTTCATACGTGCATGTGCGTGCGTCAGGCGGCGTGAGCGGCCTCGCTAACCGCGGCCACCCGGCAGGACGTGCAACGAAAACAGCTCGGTCGACTACTGCAGTCACTGCTTCGACAGGAGCCAGCATCCGGGACACAGAATCGTGACGCGGACGGCGGCCAACGATCGCTGCTACTGCGACTGTGGTACGATGGCCAATGGGAAGAGCCTCGGCGCGCAGTGCCAGAAACACAAGTCGGAAGGGGACACGAGCGCGGCGCCCAGCGACCTCAACGACATGTTTGCAGCCATGGTCGTAAGTGCCATGGGCGGGTCCGATTCGGAGTAGCGACGGACAGCCCGTGGCGCCCATGGCTACTATCGGAGGTGAATAGGCTGGAGCCAATATGCATGATGACTGTAATTCGCGCATTACAAATCCGCGCAGAACTTGCGGATAGCAGGTTCGGGCACGGCGCCAATGAATTTGTTCTTGAGTTCGCCGGCGCGGGCGCCGATTACCGTTGGCACGGCCGTGACCTGGACAGTGCAAGATGAGCAGTGAGGTGGAGAAAAAGAATTCAAGCTTTGCCTGGTATGCTTGAGCAAGGTCTATTTGCGCGTCAATATCGATGGTTACAAGGTCGACGTTTAAGGATTCGTCTTCAGCAACGCGCTCGATGGCTGGAGACAGCGTTTTACACGGGCCACACCAGCTGCAAGTCGACCATGACACGGGTTGGTCAAGCAGGCTCAATCGAGTGCGTACTCAGCATAAAAGTCGATAATGACGCGTCTGTCCGTCTTGCGGGAGTCCTCCAGGACCGCAGTCAGCGTCTTGGGTGTCATTCGTGTTAGCATGTGAACTGTTTGGGTGCTAGGGTGTATCGACCTCGGGTGTCGCGGAGTGGAATATTTTCGACGCCGGCGACGACGACGAGAATGAACGGGCTGAGTGGCGCGCCACCGTTCGAGAGACGCGGGGAATTGAAATGGCGGCCACACGGAACATGGTGGCTAGGGGTCAAAGGGCCAGGAGTGGATTCGGAGTCCGCATCTATCCCTGCGTCTTCCCATCTCTTGCGCTTGCGCAGGGCCACTTGCGAATTGCTCTACCGTATCACACGACTGGTCGTTCTGTCTAACGTATTGCCCCGCCGTACGTCTGCCATCTCCCAGGCTGGTCTGGGGCTAGGAGAGCTCACCCACCGGTCACCTGTCTTAGTCCGAATAACGATACAACGCGCTCCTCAGCCACCATAATGCGCTCGACTACCGCGCTCTTTCTCATATGCTCTGGCTCGGCTCTTACTGCCCTCGCCGCTCCTGTGCGTATCGGCCTAGGCGTCGGTCTCGAGCGCTTGTGCTGACCGGCGTGGGATAGCAAGGCAACGGGGACATAAATCCATCCACATCCCCAATTCCAGTCCTCGTTGGCAGTGGCGGCAAGACCTTCGACCCACCGTCCGTGAACGCGAAGCCCGGAGACGTGATCATGTTTGAATTGTGTGTCCTCTGGCACCGATACCTATCGGCACTCGTTGACATCGTCTCGCCAGCCGTGGCGGGAACCACGTTAGTCCCCGTGCTGTCCAAAATCTCCTCGCGGCTGCTGACGAGCCCTTGATTGACCCTGTCTGCGAACGCGACGCATCGCCTTGCGCCGTTCATCGAATCATGATACCGATCCCGCGCTCTGGCCTTACAGACCGTCACCCAGACGAGTTTCACGGACCCATGCGTGCCGTTCGTCAACGCGACGAGCAACGCCCGCGGCTTCGACTCCGGCTTCATGGCTTTCGATGCGTCTACCGGCATGCTCCCCGCCTGGCAGTTGCGCGTTCTCACGGTACGTTCACCGCGATTCTCTACACCGTTATCTACACCCTCCTCTCCCTGCCCTTTTCCTGTGTCCTTGCCCCACATCTTACACCCGAGTAGACCGAGCCTCTCTGGGTTGCATGCATGGCAGAAGGGTGCGTCGGCCTAGGCTCCTTTTCGTTGTCATGTTCTTCATACTGCTCCCGACTAGCCACTGCCAAAGCGGGATGGTATTCGCGGTATGACGCACCAATGTTTTACATCGCGTGCGCTGCCTTCTCATCCTGCATGCTCACCAGATCAACCCAACCCCCGAGAAGACGTTTGAGGCTTTCCAGGTCAGTCCAACGGCCATCTGAAGCAGGCGCCTAAACCATCTACCCCTCCCTAGAAAGCCGCAATGGGCGACGGTGGCAACGGCGCGCTGGCACGCGTCCCGCTGTCTGCTTGGTCTGTTCTTGCCGGCGCGCTCCTCGCGCTGTCTCCTCTGCTCTTTTGAGGAGTGTCCATCTCGGCCCCCGCACACTGGTGATATAGCAATATCTATTGGTTGTAGATATCTACCTGGGACATTGTTGTTCAATACTAGCCTGGTTTGTAGGAGTACGAAGTACGGTCTGCGTCTTGTGTATGTAAGTGCTTGTCAGCGGCGATGCTAGGCGCCGCAAAGTACAGCCGCGTGCGCCGCCGACACATTGATCATCACACGCGTCGCGGGCGCTGGGCTGCGACGCATCTTGTCCCTGCACCCCCACGATGACCGTACTCGCGACGACGCTCGGCCTGACGCGGCTGGACGAGCACCTGCCCACGCTGCTGCTCTCGTCAGGCTTTTTCCTAGTCATCCAGCTCGTCGCGCAGGCGTTCAAGGCGCGGCCGGCCGTAGCTGGACGCGTCGTCAGCATGGCGCATGGTGCGCTACTACGCTCTGTCGCGCGCGCTCCCAGCATTGAGCTTAGTCTATTGGCGCAGCGCTGCTCATCCTGCCGCTGACGTACGCCGCCATGCAATCCGAGCGGCTCGCGACGGACACGGCGTTCGCGTGGGACCCGCGGGCGGGCATTACGTTCGCGGTGGCATGCGGGTGCGTGTCGTCCATGTGCTCGTAGACCATGGCTGAAAGAGCTTTGTGCTAGATAGTGCGTGTTTGACCTCGTATCCGCGGCCTTGGCTTGCTTGACAGGCGGATAGCTTCCTCTGGGACATCGTCCACTCCACCACCCATTTCGCCGGGGCGGGCTTCGTCGCACACGGTCTGCAGCATTTATTCATATGTGGACGCTATTCATGCTGATTGTACGGCAGCCGTCGCTTGCTTCTCGGTCTACATTCTTGGCTTTGTACGAACGCCCGCCGTCGACTGTAGCCTCGCTCACCTCATGGATCGCAGACGCCATTTCTTGCCTACTATGGAGTCCGTTGCTTGATGTTCGAGGCTAGCACACCGTTCCTCAACATCCACTGGTGCGCCAGGGATCGCCGTGAGCGGAAGCCGCTCTCACACAGTTCGTGGAAAGGTACCTCCTCAAGACAGGACGCGGGGGTGGGAAGCTCGCAATGGTCAACGGGGTCTTTCTCTTGGTCTCGTTCTTCCTTGCGCGTATCATCTACGGGACCTACGTCGTGCGTGCAGTCAACCAGGCTCCCCATTTACGTTAAGTAACCGTGTCTCTAGTCGTATGGTTTCTTCCGTACGCTGTACGAGGTCCGAGACCGTGTCCCGCCGGTGTACGTTTATGTGTACGGCATCAGCAACGTCGTTTTGAATGCTTTGAATTGGCTCTGGTGAGTCTCTCGCCTATGGGACCTTTCGCCGTGTTAACTTAGACTTGCGCCAGGTTCAGCAAGATGGTATCGACTATGGTGTCCCGGATCGTCAAGGGGAGCACACCCGATGCGAAGAAAGACGAATAGACGGCCCCAGGAGATGTGGAACGCGTCGTAGATCTAGGTGACACTCACATTGCTTTCGTTCTGACCCCTCCTCGTACATGGCACACGCACATAATGTACCTGCGTATGTATCTCCCCCCACTGCTTTACTCCCTGCTATCTCCGCGGATGTTTTACCATTCCTGGCACGTGAGATCGGGAGAGATAAGCCCCTATCTCTGTGGGGGTCCGGCGGAGCGTGAATGCTTAACGCCGCGTGCGACGCGTTTGGCCAGGTTTGGCCAGTCCATCGGATGTCTTCGCCCAGCACGAGGGTCAGCCGCGTCGCGTCCGACTTCGCTCGACTCCGTCTCTCGAGCGACGGCGCGGACCAGCGCGATGCGCCGTCGATCGCGCCCATCAACCTGATACCGAGCGAGCTGCTGTCGGAGGTGCTGCTGTATGCGGCGTCGCGCGACATGCCGCAGACGCACGCGCAGGGCGAGCTCGCGCCGGAGATCACGCTCTCGCACGTGTGCCAGCACTGGCGCACGGTCGCCTCGGGCACGCCCGCGCTGTGGTCGCACATCGCCGTCTCGCTCGTCGGCTGCGAGGCCGCCGTCGAGCACCTCGAGCTGTACCTCGCGCGCGCCAAATCGACCCAGCTCAAGATCGATGTCGACTTCCGCCTCGCGCACCCGGCGCAGATGCGCTTCTTCATGCAGGTCATCGGCCCCATAATGGACGCGCTCGTCGGCCGCATCGAGTACTGGCACGACGTCGGCTTCATCCTCGCCCTGGGCAGGCAGCTCGCAGAGATCATGCAGCACCTGGGCAACGCCTTCGACGCGCCGCGCCTCGTGCGCTTCGATCTCGTGCTCGAGGAGCCCGATCGCATACCGCCCGCATGGCGCCTGGCGTGCAGGACGCCGCGGTTGCGCACGATCATGCTCGAGAACGTGCCGTTAGACTGGTCCTGCGCCGTCGCGTCGTTCTTCCACAATCTGGAGGACGTGAATATCACGTTCCCAGAGGCATCTGCCCCTTCTCTCGCTCAGTTTCAGTCTATTATCCACAGATGCCGCAATCTTCGCACCCTCCATCTTGTCTCGTTCGACTCCCCCGCCGAGGAGTTCTCCGATCACGACCCTTCCGATATCATCGTCCTCCCCCATCTCACCGTCTTGGTGCTGGGCGACATCCCTCCGAAGACTCTCACCCAAATGCTCGAGATCTTCCACTTTCCGGCGCTACAGCAACTCAATCTCACGATGGAAACGCCCGATCCCACAGGGTCCTCGTACAACTCCGTCGTGCGTCTGCTCAGTACGAGGCGGTTCCAACTGCAGAACCTCAGCATTACTGGCGTCGACTGCGGCGTTCCCGAGTTGCGGGCGCTCCTGGTGAACCTTCCTACGCTGACCGGGCTGTACATGGTTCTCGACGGGGCACACGAAGAGACGTGCGAATGTCTATCGCCGGGGCCGCACGGCGCGATACCCGCTCCCAAACTAGAGACGCTCACCCTGCGGACGGCGCACGTGAGCAGGCATTGGGAGCCCTTCTCCGTCTTGCGCCGGGCGCTGCAACACCGAACGGAACTCGGTGTGCGACTAAAAAAACTGGTACTGGACAATTTCGCGCACCGGGCGGTCGAGTACATGAAGCTCGGGCCTCCCGCCGTTTTGCAGATCGAGTATCGAAACCTAGAGCAGCGGCGGCTCTCGGATCGCTCCCCTTCTGTCCTGAGCGAGGACGTCAGCGCCTCCACGTCCGAGGTGGACGAGTAGGAGCGTGTCTTGGGTCGACGTCTTTCTTGCTGTGTTTATGTGGATTTACCCCATTCCCCACTCTCTGTAGCATGTACTGTAGATACGCACTATGCTGCCACCATGTCGAATATCATCTTAGGGTTCCGAGGCGCTGCCCGGCAGTCATGGACCTACTCACCTCGTGTTGTACTCTATAAAAACCCCTTCTATTTGTGTGAAAGTCTATTGAATTCAATGAGCAGCAAGGACGCGAGCGTGGACATGCTGCATCCATTTATTGAGTGCTGGGTATGCTTGCAGGTGCCGATCCAGGTCGGGAATCCGCGACGCGCAGCGCAGGTGGGCGAATATATTGGCATCGAGCGCCGTTGGGGATCTTCTGGGGAGTCAAGAAACGCGACGATGAGGATCCGAACACGTACGGCGAGCCCAAGAACCATTGGTCCCGCCCGAGACGCTCCGCAAGCGACTTCACCGCGACGCCGAACTCGTTAATCACGTGCTGGACGTCTATCCGCGTGCCTAGTGCTGGCAATGCGCTGCCTATGCCGGTCGCTGGGGGTGGCGGCGGCGAGAGAAGGATCTGCCATTCATTGCGCTTCGAACGCGCCCACTCGGCCCATGTCGGCGGCGGCGCGTGCAGGAGCTTGGCGGACCGTGTCAGATATGTTCGCGAACAGGCGTGCGCGCGTACCAGCGCGGGGCGCACCGCGGAGCGGAGCAAGGCCGTCCATGCCTGGCTCTCGTCGTCCTCTGCCGGCGCACCGGCCCAGTTGGGGATTGCATGGGCGGGCAACAGTTGGCTGTCGGGCAGCTGAAGGGTGGGCAGGTGGCCGTCCACGGAGCCTTCGTGTGTGATGTCTGTCCGCAGCGCGACGCGGTGGCCGAGCAGCGCGAGCAATGCCTGGGCGGCCAGGCAGTCCACATCCGAACTCAACGTGGACGACGGGGCCGGCTGTATCCAGAGTGTCGGCTCCGCGGTCGTCGACCTGTGATTCTCGACGGCAGGCAGCGTCTTGAGGGGAAAATGCGCGTAGAAAGCTACCAATGGGGCAGGCGCGGAGATTTTGGACGTCATGGTGATCTGGAAGGAAGACGCGACTCGCGTCCCGGCCTTTGCCGCGTCTCAAAGTTGCGCCGTCTAACTGTCTGGCGCCTGCTCGTCGCACAGCACTCAATGACATTCACGATGGAATGTTACACTCGGCCTTCAAACACCTCATGGTAGGTGGTTGATTGACACAATGAGCGAACGTCCACTGTCAACCTGTAAACAACGCACCCTCGAATAGACTGTAAGAATGAAGAGTTGCACATGCACCAATTTAACTGTATACAATTGATCCAATGAGGAGACCTATGATTGAGTTTGTGGGGCGAGGGAATGTCCCGCTGGCTCTCAATTGCGCGGAACGCGCCGCATGCACATGGCGCGAACCCGAACCTGGGTAGGTTCCTTCCCGGCTCCTGGGAGAGTTGTTTGCCCCCAGAGAGAGGGTCAGCAGCGGCCGTCCCCCGATAGTCAGGAGAAATGGTCTATCCGCTCTATGCTGAAAGTCAGCTCAAGTGCGGCCACACTGCGGCCTTCGGCGCTCCGCTTAGCGGCTGCCTGCTTCGACGAGAGTGTCCGCAATGAAATCATCGGCCTTCTCACTGGCCAGGAACCTCAACTGAGCTCCCTCGTGGTAGCCACAGATCCCACCGAGCGCCTATGCCACGCTCTGGCGATTCTGAGAAGCGTTTTAATCTCAAGTTCGGTGAGCACGGATGCGTTCTTACTGCGTCCGTACGGCCCCCGTGCGCGGGTGTGGACCCGCCAGCCGCGACCCTGAGGGCGAGTACCTGGCCAGGGAGGCGGGCTTGGCCGCGCACATAGAATGGGCCTCACGCGAACAGCCACAACCCCGCGGGAGGCCCGAAACGGACAGTCATGGCGCGACTAGTGGTACCCTTCGCGGGATCAGTATCGCCCGTCAAGCGCCAGGACCTTCGACGACAGTTGGCCGACATCGGGAACTGCTAACCGGATGGATCGTCGCGCACCAAGCCGATCAATATTTATGTGCAGACGGCAGCGAACGGCATCGAGCAGCACAAATTCGCACACAGAACACGCTGCCAGAGACAGGAAGACAAGGCCCAGGCACCAGCGGACGCCCGCGCTCCGCGCGTCCCTGCGCAGCACGCTTCCCCAGCGCGCATTGCCAGATGCAGCAAGGGAGCATGCATGCTCGGAGAGAGCGGCGGCGAGTCTCCGCGCCGTCATCGCACCATACTTACATGATGAACCTTCCGTATCGTACTCGCACTGCCATAGCGCGCCGCCCAGAGGGGTAAAGCGTGTGAAGAAGCGGTCTCCGTCTATTGCTTCTTGTTTTTCGAGCTGAGGATCTCGAAAAAGGCTTCCTGTGGAACGTCGACGGAGCCTATCCGCTTGAGCCTCTTCTTGCCCTCCTTCTGCTCGGCGAGCTTCTTCATCTTGCGTTCATGGTGACCGCCGTACATGCCTGCCGTGACGTCCTTTCGCACGGCAGAAATCGTCTCGCGCGCGACGACCTTCTTGCCGACGACAGCCTGGATCGGGACCTCGAACTGTTGCCGCGGAATGACCTTGCGCAGCTTCAGCGCCCACTCTCGCCCGATATTATCCGCCGCCGAGCGGTGGACGATGAACGCGAGGGCATCGACCGCCTTGCCGTTGAGGAGAAACGTCATCTAAATATGGAGTGTTTGCCCTCGGTTCCGACTCCTTCACCCCACGTACCTTCACCAGGTCGCTCTTTTGATAGCCAGCGTCCTCATAGCTGCAAAGTTATGCATAAGAATAAGTCAGGCACCCATGAGATGAGGCCTCACTCGAAGCTCGCAAAGCCGGAGCTTCGGCTCTTGAGCTTGTCGAAGAAGTCGGTCATGATCTCCCCGAGGGGGAGCCGGCACGTAAGCATGATCCTAGACGCCTGGTACTCCGAGTCGAGGTACCGGTAGTCGATGTCCTGAGCCCGGTGCGAAGTGCACAGCTCCATCATGTCGCCGAGATAGTCTGCGGCGGGGCGCAGATTCCCGTGGTTCCGTTAAGCAACAAACGCAAGGCACGCCCGGCGAGACGGCCGCACCGCTGGGGACAATGATCGAGGCGGTCACCATGGGCTCCTGCACCTCCTCGAGCCGCGTGCGCGGGTCGTGCACGTCTGGGAAGTCCGTCGGGTTGCTGACGAACACCGTCCGATCGTGGAAGATGACTGCATCGGGGGAAACACACCAACACACACGCATGAGTCGATGAGCCAGCACGTCGGCGGGAAGGCCCACGTTTGTACGGCACCGTGGGCGCAGTAATGATAACGTTCGCGTCGTATTCATCCTCCAGGCGCTGGCGGAAGACGTCCATGTGCAGCGTCCCGAGGAACCCCAGTCTGCACCCTTGCCCTGTCACAACACGCGTCTGAATGAGCAACGGTAGTTTGGCGACTCAATCGGGAGGGAGGGCACACCCACCCAGCGCGGTCGATGACTCCCGCTGCACCGACACACTGCGATCCGTCAGCGTTAGCTGTGCGGTTTGTCAGGCGCGGGTTGCACGCGTCAGGCAGATAAGCTCGCCCGCTTAATAGACTCCTCCAGCTTCGGGAAGTCGTTTGAATCGACAGGGTAAATGCCAGCGAAGACCTGAGACGAGGGCAAGGGGAGGGCGCATCGTCATCATCGCGCGGATTCGCAGGGGGTAGGGGGAGGCACCGACCATCGCCTTGGCGAGCTGGAACCCGGGCAACGGCTCCACGTCCTGCCCGACGCGATGAAAGGTGTCGCCGATTATTGCTGCAATGCCGGTCACCGCCGAGCTTCACGATGCCGCGGAGAAATGGTCAGGGGTAGTCACCTTCGCCGGTGTCCTTCATATTGCATGCTGTGCCGTGTGTGTGGAGAAAACGGCCGACGGTAAGACTCCTGAGTGGCAGGGCAGCGGAGACAACACAAACCTACCCAGCCAACCTGCCCGGGACGCAGGCAGGCCGTAGGAGTCTCCTCGGGGTGCATGATTCCGAGGTCCATGACTTCGTACTTCTTCCTGGAGTGGCACGACGCGATCTTATCGCCTGAGGGGGGATGAGAGAGTTACGCCATGAGCACAATAGGGTTGTTATTAGGTAAAAATATACCTTTGCGCAGCTCGCCGTCCTTGATACTCATCAGCGAAATGACTCCCCGGTAGCGATCATAACTAATTTCCGTTAGACAGCCCGCGCCGCTGTTTGCGTCCAACGGTTATGCTTACGACGAATCAAAAAGAAGCATTTTCAGCGGCGCGTCCGCCTTCGTCGTCTGATCGGGCGGCGGGATCCTGTGGACGATAGCAGACAGCACATCTTTCACGCCGAGGCCCGTCTTCGCGGAAACGTTGATTATATCAGCAGGGTCGAGGTCAAACATCGCCTGAATCTGCGTGGCAATGCGGTCCGGCTCTGCTGCAGGCAGGTCAATCTGCGCCCGGTCAGTTCGAAGGTGGGACGGGACGAGGGGCCTCCGGGGCGTGATGGCGCGCCTTATTCAGTACGGGAATAATCTTGAGGCCCTTCTCCTTCGCGGCGTGGAAGACGGAGATGGACTGGGCCTGCACCCCTTGCGACGCGTCGACGAGCAGAATCGCGCCTTCGCACGCGCCCAGCGAGCGCGCGACTTCCCAGGAGAAGTCGACGTGGCCCTTTGGGGAGAACGGTCATCACTCCCGCTGGATCTCGGAGAGATGTACACTGCACTGACAGGCGTGTCGATGAGGTTGAGCAGATATTCCCTGCCGTCACTTTTGTGGAACATGCTGTCTGGCCGTCAACAATGATGCATGAAATCACTGAGGTCAAGGCGGACCTGACTGTCTGCGCCTTGACTTCACCGCAGCGTCAGTTCGAGTGGATGCGATCGCGCGGACGAACGTGGTCCCCACCGGTGATGCCGCGCTCCCGCTCGACCTTCAATTTGTCGAGCACCTGCTGGTTCTCGCCCGCGGCCCTCCGTTGGATCGTATTCGTCAACTGAGATACCCGTCGTAAGTACTCCCGTCCGGTGCATGTGGATACACTGGGGCGAACGCGCCTCAAGAAGCCTGTTGTCCAGCACCACCCAATCGTGCGTGAGACGCTGCGTCTCCAGCACAGCAGCAGGATCACACGCGCCTGTCCGACAGCGTCGACTTCCCGTGATCTATGTGTGCAATAATCGCGAAATTCCTGCACAGCGCGTCAGGACTCGCGGAAAAGGCTCGTTGCGACGCGTCCAGGCTGCGCGGGGCGGACCTAATATTAGCGGGGGCGTAGGTTTCCATGTTGATCTGGGCTGGGGCGCGTCTGGGCGCGCTGGTCGAGAGATTTCGCGGGCGGGGCCAGAGCGGCAGCACGGAGAGCACGGCCAGACAGTCCTGCGTGCAGCGCCGGCCGAGGCGCGCGGCCATCGTCAGGCGCACGGATAGCGCCATCGCTGTCTATATGCAGTCGCGCGTCTGCGGCCGTCCGACGCGTCGTCGACAATAAGACTCGAGAGAAAAAGGAAAGCAGCTGAGCGCCGACGCGTCGGCGGCACCCGGCCCCGCGCTTCGCAACTCAACCCGGCGCGGCCATGAGCACTTCGTTGGTCGAGGCTTCTGAGGCCCGCAAAGCCCGCTTACTAGCGCTGCGCAAGCGCAAGGCCGGCAACGACGGTGACGAGGAGTGCGTTACCGGCTCGTCACACGCCTGTTACGTCTCGCGACTGACGCTCTCAGCGCAGCGGCGAGGACGCACGGCCGGTGAAGCACCGCAACTTCGACCCGGAGACGCGGACGCTGCGGAAGCACGCGGGCGAGGACGCGACCGATACCGTCGAGCGCGCGGTCGACGGGCTGGCCGAGCGGATTATCGCTGAGGATGCAGAACGGCGAAACCAGGAGCTGGTGCGTGCTCTCTGTACCGTCTCTGTCGTCTCACATGAGCCCCATATCACCGCCAGGATATCTTTAGTATCGCGCCGAAGCGGCCCAATTGGGACCTCAAGCGTGAAATGGAGCGCAAGCTGGCCAAATTGGAGCGCAGGACGCAGGAGGCCATTCTGCAGCTGACACGTGAGTGGCGTCGCGGACTTCGCGCGCGCCAGGGCTTATTGTTTACGCCAGGCCAACGGCTCGCGGCCCAGCAGGGCCGGGGGAGCGACGACGACGTGGTCGGGGCGATGAACGCGCAGATAAGACAGCAGGAAGCCGCGAACTCGTCCGACGAGGACGACTGACCCAGTCTCGAGGTTCTGTACCCGGTGTTTTTTTGTCATTGTGCTGTCGACGCAACCCACACAGGGTGTGCCGACGGTCCCGCATGCGATGAGTTGTGTGTAATGTACAATTGATGCAGCAAAGCAAAACTGCGAGAGAACCCCCATGCAAGTCTACGCACCCCGAACTGAGACTCGGAAAGAAAGCAAAGGCACAGATAGATGGTCGTTTCGTCATAATGGAGAGGGGAGAGGGGATAGCAAGGGGTCGAGGCAGGTCACATCATGTTGCGCGCGTTGAGCATCGATATGAGGCGCTGGTCCTCCGCGAGCCGGTCCTGCGCCGCCCGCTCCGCCGCCGTCATCGTCGCCGCGCTCGAGTGCGCCGCGGCGTACTGCGCCGCCATCGCCTGCTGCGGCGAGTACTGGGCGAGTTGCGGCTGCGGCGTCTGCGCATACGGGTACCGCGCGGCCATCATCTGCTGCTGCGCGGCGGCCATCGGGTGCGGGTGCTGCTGCTGGTGCTGGAAGTCGGCGGGGAAGACGGGGTGCGGGTGCGGCGCGGGCGTCGGCGCGGGCGAGAAGGCCTGCGGCGGCATCTGCGGGTACGGCGACGCGAGCCGGACGGGGTTCGCGGCGATCCCGCCCGCGCGCGAGGGGTCCGTCGCGTACGTGTTTTCGAGGTCGACCTGGCGCGAGCGCGCCTTCGCGCTGCGGTACATGCCCGGCGGGATGACGATGGACCGCAGGGTGGGATCGAGGTCAATCGTCGGCAGGTGGCTCACGTCGGCGTACGTCAAATAAGCCGTGAGATGCCATTTCCGGGGCTTTCCTCCCGGCACGTTGTTGTGCACGAACGCGCTGTACGTCTGCTTGACGAGCCCGGCAGCAGTCGTGGACGAGCGAGCGCCGGATCCAGTCGTCGGCGACGGAGAATGGTCGACGAATCGGAAGGCCTCGGTGCCAGCACCGGCGCGCGTGCTGCGTGTGACACGGTGAGCAGTCAGAAGGGGCCCAAAAACACGGATCCGACCGACCGCGGCTCGTTGGGGACGCGCTCGACGACGCGCTCCTCGTAGAACAGGAACGGCTCGCGCATGCGCGACTGGCTCCAGAACCGGCCGTCCGTCCACCGCTTGAGGCCGAGCTCGTCGTCCGACTCCTCCCAGACAAAGACGGAGCCGCTGCGAATATATGCGCTGCGCTCTGCCTGGAGGACGCGACCGTTGGCGCGGCGGGAGCGCGGTGGGAGAGCGGGGGAGACGCGGGGGAGGGGGGAGAGGGCAACGATCAGCGTCATGGGGCATCGGGCGCAGCGAGCACGCGACGCACGTCGTTGAGGCGGCGGCTGACTATCTGAAGGATGCCCAGGCGCACCGCCTCTAATACGACCTGCGCGTCACGTGCGTCGCGCAGGTGGAGGCGGGCGTGCGTCGGGCGCTGGTGGTCGAGGCCGGGGGTGTAGAACATGGGGTGCGCTGGGCGACGGCGGAGACGGCAGAGACGGCGGTGATGAGATGGACTGTGGCAGAATGCAACGGGAGCCGCAGGAATCGGTTTTTATACGTTCGAGAAAACCGGAGGAGCGGGAGCATTCATCGTATGCTTCCACCACGCGAGCCCGCGATGAATTTGGCCGAGGAATTCTCTGGCACGCTGAGATCAATCGGTAGACAGAAGCGCACGCGTCCGCGCCAGGTCGGCAATCGAACTAACCGTGCGACTCGCGGATGTAGTGTGCAGATTTAAGCTATACGCTTCACCGAACGCGCTGGGCTCGACGCTGAATGCCTAATCCTTGACCTCCGGGATCTCACTTATCACTGGCCGGGAGCTGGCCTGCCTGGGCCGGCAGATGGGGCCCCTGTATAGGCTGTATGCGACCTGGATATCTCCGCCGAGTTTGCGCAATGCATGCGGGCGCGCGGAGTGACATATGGAAGCTTGGGCCACGTTTCAAAACATCTGGTGCAAATAACCGTCTCCCATTTCCGCTCCGCATCTTCCGGCCGGACACATGGCGGCCGAGCCTGCCCGCCAGTGCGCGACGCTGTCTCAGTATTGTCACAGAGGTCGGTCGGTCGGTCTGATGGAGCTGAATAGGCAGGCTGACTGAGACTCGCCCTCCCCTCCAGTCGTAGCCAAGAATATTGACTGTGCGTACCGCCCGCCCACACCCACCGGCTTCCGGCCAATCGCATCGCGATGCTGATATCGTCTGGCTCAACAGTTCTGCACGACGTCGGCGACGTCCCCTACCGCGTCCTCAAGCCCGTCCTCGACGTCTGCTCCGCCCAGAGCCTGCTGCGTCTCGAGCGGAAGGCCCCGGTGCGCCAGCCCCCGCCCGCTCTCCCGCCAGCTCGCTGGCAATCCTCCGATTCTGACGACTTTATTCCCCGCCACTCCTAAAGCATATTGCTCTCGAAGACGAAGGCACGTATGCATATTCCGCGTGCGCTGGACCCTCGCAGCTGACCCGACCCGCGCACAACACAAAAGAAGTCTGGCGCGCGCTCTGTCTGCGCGAGTTTCCCGCGCTCGCGCCCGAGCTCGACGACGATGGCGAACCGGACTCGTGGCGTGACTATTACCATGTCCGTGCAGTCCCCCCGCCCCGCCCCGTGCCTGCCTGGTTACTGACGTCCCGGTCACGCGGCCGCGCAGGAGCTCAAGGAAGACGCGGAATCCCGCATCGAGCAGGCCGCTTCTCGAATGCGATCCCTGCGAGAAGAAGAACGCGCACACAAACGGGCTCGACAGATCGTGGTCACTGACAAGCAGCCTCCGACCCGGAGAGCCCGAGGGGGAGCACGTACGTGTGCTTCGCGCCCGTGCCGTCGTGCGCCGGCCCACCTTCTCACGCTCGCCACTTCAGCGCGCCCAAAGACGCTGTTCGAGAAGACGCGCAAGGAAGCACAGAAAGCATCCAAGGCTCATGTTGGCTCGTCCATGCCTGTGCCGCAGCCTCCTCGGAGCGCGACAATTGCGTTTGAACCTCGGAGGCCTTCCTCCAGCACAGTGGTCACACATGCGGGCCCCAGTTCCTCCACCGTAAGTGCCACTCGACCGCAGGACGCCTCCCACCCAGGCCCTGTACGTCCGATTTCCTCTTCACCGCCGGTGCAACGGCAAGGACCTCCGCCGGCGCCGAAGAATCCAGCAGCATCGCTATTCATGCCCAAGCACCGAGCCTATTCGCAGCGCCCGCAGGCCACGAAATGAATGAATCGCGCCACCCCACTCCGTGCTGTGGATCGCTTTGTAAACCACTTGTAAACTATTACGCTCTAGTTATTCTGGCGCCCACGTCTGATTCAGGGCGTAACTGTCGTGCATGTTTGTTTTTCGCTAATCGCACCATTGAGATCTGTATTCAGGTAGATTTCCGGCCGATGTACACTATCGCACGATTCTGGGTTTACGCAATGTCATTTCGTGATCGTAAATGCCGTTTCCTGATTGTACAGTGAGTATGTGAAAACAGGGGTGGGGAGCTATCTATGCGCGACGGGGGACAGAGACAGAAAGAACACGAGAGCGACGAGACAAATGCACAGAACGGCGCAGATCGGAGGGCGTATGGGAGGAAGAGATGTGAACAGACCGAGACCCAGATGAAGAGCGACGTGAGGTAACATCGAAGCGGAACGGGGACGGTGACATGTCCGAAAATCGCATTTGGCATCCCGCGCACACGCGCCACGGCGACGTCCCCACACGCAACGCGACGTCGCCTAAGCGCAGACACCCGTTCCGCCCGTCCACCGCGACGGCGCGGCGTCCATCAGTCCGCGCTCGAAGTTACCGGCACCCCGGCGGGACGTCGAGAAAGAGGGTGCCGGGGGACGCGTGAAGGGCGCATGGGCTCACACGCCGCGGCCTTTGCCTTTGGCACGCGTAGTGGGGCCCAGACCATCTGAAAACGCTCCGTCGTCGTTCGCGGCGGCCAGTTGGCGGATGCGCTCTCGCTCTCGCTCTCTTTCACGATCGAAGTCCGGAATACCGGGCGGGGGTGCCTCCCAGATGCGGATGGTCTGGTCGTCAGAGCACGACGCAAACAACGCGGGTTCCTGGGGGTTCCATGCCACCGAGTTGACCGAGCCCTCGCCGTGGCCAGCCAGGACCTCCAGGAGCACGCCCGTGTCGCGGTGCCAGACATAAACGTTCCCGTCTGCAAGGGGCGAGTAACAACCGGGAGGACGGCGCAGCACGGATTCAGTCAGCCGTCAGAATCTAGGCGCGGGCCGAGCATGTGCGACGCACCTTCGCTTCCCGTCAATACGAAGGTGTCTTCGTCGCCTCCGAAACAGCTACGGATGACGTGCTGGCCTTGTCGCTGACCGGTAAACTTGCGGGCGAGGCGTCCCGACTCTAGGTCCCACAAGTGGACCTCCTGCGAAACGCCGCGAGCGTCAGCGAATCGGCAGAACAGAAGCGGGGTGAGCCCAGAGAGGAACTGGAGTGGATCGCATCCTCAGGGGCTGGCCATATACGACACGGCAGCAGCGTCCCCGGAAGGATGCAAGTGTTCACAAGCCGGATGGCAAGGGCCGCGGCATCTGATCCACGTCGATGGCCAATAGATCCACCGCGACGCGCGCCGCGTGCAGTGGACCGAGACCTGCGCAGGCACAGCGTCCGCGCATCCGCATACAATCGGACGCAATCCAATGCAGGAATTGAAGAAACGCTACTCACATCGGGCGCGTGGTTGACGATGGCGTAGCGAGAATCCCGTGACACTCTAACGCTTGTCACCTCCCCGAGGACCTCAATTACACTGCTTGTCAAAGCAATCCTAGTCAGCCACTGGAGATCTGCGCGGCTATTAAAGCCTAAGCCTGCACGTGGCAAGGCCTCCGCGTCCACGGTTCAAAGGCAAAGGAATAAACTCACTTCAGTTCCTGCTTCGACTGCAGGTCATAGATGACGAGCTTGTTCCTCGGCGCGGCCCCTGCAGGGGTCATTCGCAGGGTGTTTACTGCTCCGAGTCCATTCGCGCCGGGTGTGCTGGCCGGGAGCGATAAACTGGTGCTCGACGCTGTCGCGGACTCGTTCAACCGCAACAGGCCCACTGCAATCAACCGGCTGCCATCCGGGGACACAGTGAGGTCGCATATCCGAATCGGTGCGAGTGGCCATGATTCCCGTACTGATCCATCGTTGTCCTGCAAGGGGTCACGTAACAAGACGGTTCGACGAGGTCCGGGCCAGACACAGGACGGATGACATAAAGGCGTACACAGCGGCGGCGGCGGAGCATGTCAAGAAAGAGTGCGAGCAATGCGTGCGCGAATTTCGAAGTTCCGTTGGCGGACCAAATCGTATGATGCGCAGAGAACAAGAATTGTAGGCCGCAGCAAGATCGGGATGCAATGGACCCAGGGGCACGGGGTCGGATATTGTACCCGGGATACATCGCGGAATGAACGCGAGGGGGAGGTACCCGGGGTAGCCATGGAGTAGCCGCATCAGGTCCCAGAATGGAGAGAGTATCGGCCAAAGACAAGGATGGACAAGTAATATGATCAGTCAATAAGGAACCTTTAATAGAAGTGCAGGCACCCACCCAAACGATAATCTTGCGATCCATGCCGCCCGAGACAAAGCCTGAGCCGTCCGGCAGGTACACCAGGGAGCTTACCGTCTCGTCGTGTTTCTTCAACTCCCGTATGCATGCACCGGTCTGCGATCCGGGACCGAGAGATGGGCACCACAGGAAGGCCGTGCCCAAGAAAGAACCGGATTGGAAGGGGCGGCAGAAATCGCGTGGTCGACAGATTCATCGCGCGGTGACGAATTGTCGAGGCATACAGTCGCGGCAAGATAAGAAATAAGGCGATTGGGTGCGTCAGCGTCGCAAAACATTGGCCAGGTATAAAGGACACGTGCCTTCGCGTTCCACATCTTGATCACGGTCTCGCTGCTCGTGAGCAATACCGAGTCGTCCATCGACCAAGCAAGGGCGGTAACCGAATGGTCATGGTCGCGCAACACCTTGTCAGCAACGCATTCTCGTTGTGCCGGGCCCGTCTCCGGCTAGAACAAGAGGCGAGGGCGTGAGCGCACGGAACCGATACGCAGTGATAGGGGGAAATTGCAGCCACACCGCAGGCCCAGCTGAACGGCAGACGCGCTGCTGCCCGCGGGCAACAGAACAACAGAATGCGGGCGACAAGCCACCCATGCAGCCGACAGAGAGGGGCGTGCCCGCGGTGTGTGTGTGCGCGCAATTCATTTAAGCGGACTCACCCCGATGCTCCAGACGATCGCGCACTTGTCCTTGCTCCCGCTCGCGAGGCTGCGCCCGTCGTGGCTCCAGCGGATGTCCCACACCTCGTCGTCGTGCTCCGCGAGGATGTGCGTGGTGAGCACGGGGAAGTCTGCGCGGGAGCACGCGTGGTCCTCGAGCAGCAAAGGGGGGACTGTTCGCGTGTGGTAAAGACACTGCGCCCGCTGATGCGCGCGCGCCTGCTCCAGAAGCGCGGTCAGTCGGCGCGGCTGCAACATGACCGAGGGCGGTATGTAGGCTATAAGCCAGTTGCCGTGAATACGCGTACGAACTAGGAATACATATGAACGTACTCTGAAGTTGGGACAGGAGCCGTCTTCTTGACGTGCCCGCGGACCCGTCCCAGTTAGCGCGTTCGCGGAGATCGTCGGCACTCGCGCACATCATGAGCCTGTGCATTCGTGAGCGGAAGGGATATGGGGTCGGACGCGAGTGCACGCACGACGAGAGCAAGTGCAGCTTCTCCTGGTCGTAGCTCATCGGCGCCAGGTCGCCGCGGAGCACCTGAAGCGCGGCCGCAACATCCTGCTGCTCGAGCAGCTCGAGGTACTTCTGCTGACTAAGGAGGAACCGGGTCGCCTGCGGGACGGGGAAGGCAGTCAGGTCTCAGCGTAGCGGTCACGAGGCCCTTTGAGACCACTCACGCGGAGGTCGTCCGTGTTGGCGAGCCCGAGGTGGCCCAGCGCCGCTTCAGCCTCGTCCCAGGCGCCGTCGAGCACGGCCCGCCTGAATGACGCGACCTCCGGTGCCTCGACAGCATAGCCCGACTCGGCTTCGAGCGCCGCGGCTGACTCGCTGTTACAATGGGGCCCGCGTCAGCCAATGCGGGGCCGCTGGCGGCGGCGGCATGCGTACTGATAGCCCACGTCGTTAAGCGACTGTATCATGAGCCGCACGAACTCGTGTCTATCGATGGTCGATGATGCGAAGAGCGGGTGGCCCTGCAGGTGGTGGGCGGTGCGGGTGTGGCCATTGCTGCTGCTGCCGTTGGTGGCCACAGCGAGCAGACCGGACGAGCTCGAGTCCCCGTTGTGCTGTAAGGCTTGGTGGCCGTCGAGGTCGCTGAGCTTCATAGTCGAGTCGCTGACGGTGGTGCGCTGCCGCTTCCTGGCTGGTTGGCTGGACTCTGGATCCGACTCTGACTCGGGTTCTCTCGCCCTCCTCGTCGCTGGGATGAGGGCCGGTGTCTGCTCGCTGGGCGGGTGCCCGGTTGCTGCAGAGCGAGCGCGCGGCGAGTGGCTAGCAATCGTGGTCGGTCGCCCGGAGGCGATAGCGTCTTCAGAATACGGCTCGGAATTGAGCGCACACGCACCTTCCGCCTGACTCTTCTGACCGTTCCATTCTGCACGCACAATCGCGCTCCCCCGACACGGAGAACAACCCGCGTTATATATTCTAGCTAGAGATCGATATTCCGTCACCCAAACGGTCCTCTCATTGTGCAGGGACCGCGGAGCGCCCAACTCAGCCGCATACATCCGTCCTCTCTGCACAAGCAGACGATGCATCCACTTGTTTTGCAAGATTTTGTCAGTCATACAATGCTAGAGCACTTTTTCCCAGCGCAGATGGGAGCATTCATTATATATTCCGTCCAAAACAAGAACTACAACTCTATACGTCTGCACTTACTGCTTTCTCCAGTTGTAAAGCCCAACATTATCGTCAGCCCCACTCAAGGGACCCGAGCACCCCATGTCCTCGCCATTGTGCGTCGCACCGTTCGCACCGGGCTTGGGCGGCACCGCACCGAGGGCAACACCCTTCGCGTTGTCCGCGCGCAGGCGCTCGAGCCCGTCCAAGTACTCCTGGTCGACGCCGCCGGTCACGTACTCGCCGGTGAACACGCTGCAGTCGAACTGCGGGATGGACTTGTTGAACTGCTGCACGGAAAGCACGAGGTCGTCCATCTTCTGGTAGATAACGAGGTCCGCGCCGATGGCGCGTGCGACGTCGTCCTCCGTGCGGTTGTACGCGACGAGCTCGTTGCGCGCGGGCATGTCGATTCCATACACGTTGGCATGTCTGCAAGACTGTCAATCTAATGGGTCGTGCCCGCGCGAGAAACGTACCTTATGGCTGGCGCACACGACGCAAAGACGATCTGTTTAGCGCCGACGTCGCGCGCCATCTGCACAATTTCTTTCGATGTCGTGCCGCGTACGATAGAATCTGTGTTCCCCGTCAGTGAAAGAGAGTGGTGAGGAGGCAAAGGCGCGCACCGTCAACGATCAGCACGTTCTTGTTGGCAAACTCGAGAGCCATAGCGTTCAGTTTTCTGCGGACGTTCTTCTTCCTGAAGAAAACAGTAAGCCTACGAAGCGAGGCAAGCATAATGAGCTTACCGCATTTGCTGACCGGGCATGATGAACGTCCGCCCTACGTATCGATTCTTGACGAAGCCCTCGCGGTAGGGTACGTGTAACCGCTGGGCAAGATTGAGCGCGGCGACGCGCGAGGTATCCGGCACCTTCGAAGAACGTCAGGCGTTAGAAGGCGAGTATGCATGAAGATGAACCCACCGGGATAACGACGTCAACGGTCATGTTCTTCTGCGCGAGCACCCGCTGGACCTCGTCCGCGAGCAGGTCGCCCATCGCCATGCGGCTCCGGTAGACGCTGATGCCGTCGATTACGGAGTCGGGGCGTGCGAGATAGACATATTCGAAGATGCAGGGCGCGAAGGGGACGGGCTCGGCGCATTGTCTGCGCGAGACGCCGTTGCGGGTGATGATGATGGCCTCGCCTGTGCCGCGACGTGAGTGTGAATGTTACATCCATTGGACGTTAGGCGGCGCGTACCTGGCTTGACGTCCTCCCAATCCGTGAAGCCAGACGCGTCCGCAACGACGCTTTCGCTTGCGAAGAGGTAGTCCTTCCCGCCTTGCACTTGTCTGGATGCCATTCCCACCGGCCGAATTCCATTGGGGTCGCGGAAGGCGATAATACCAAAGCCAGCGAGCATCGCGACACAGGCATAGGCCCCCTTAGCCTCGCTCATCATGCCACGGAGGGCAGTGAAGATGTCGTCCTCGTTGATGCGGAACTTGCCCGTGCGCTGGAGGTGGTCGGCAAAGATGTTGAGCAGGAGCTCCGAGTCGCTGTCCGTGTTGATATGTCTGTGCGACTCGGTGTCCAGTCGGCGCTTGAGTTCCAGCGTGTTTAGTAGGTTGCCATTCTGTAGGAATAATGAGTTGAAAGGTAATCATTGCGGGATCAGTCAGCATACATACATGTGCGAAGACGATGCCATAGGGTGAGTTCACATAGAATGGTTGGGCTTCAGTGCCAGCAGACGATCCTGCTGTGGGGTAGCGAACTGTGTTTTTTGTGAGTGAAATATGCCAGTTAGCTGGAGCCAAAGTGGCGCACCGTGACCAACGCCCATTGAACCATATAAACGAGAGAGCGCCTGAGCGTCGAAGACGTCGCGGACCATGCCATTGCTCTTGCATTGGTAGAAGCGGCCTTTGGCGCCGCAGGTGATTATGCCACAGGCATCCTGGCCGCGGTGCTGAAGCAAAGCCAAGCTCTCGCAGATTTCGGTGGCTGCGTCCAAGGACGTATCGTGCAATAGTAAGCCTAGGATGCCGCACACTATGAATCATCAGTCTTCGAATCGCTTGAAAGAGCGTTACGCACTGGTGCTCCTGCTAGAGTGGTGGTTGATTGGATGTATGCGGTAGCCAGCGAACGTGCGTCTGAAAAATCTGCTGCCAGTTGGCGCTGGACAAGGCACAGGCGGCCCGATCTGCCGAGCTTAACCCCGGATCGTCCGTGCACGCCATTCGGGCTCGGAGCTTGATTCTTGCCTTCCTCGTCCTCGGGCCACGTATAATAGCATTGCACTATGCTTGCTAGAAGTGCCAGGGTGCTGGCAATCGCCCACGAAGGCTCCAGCGAGGTGTGGAGGTTGCCAGCACCCTGACACATACCTGTGGATAACTGGCTGCTTCGAGTTCCTGGCTGGAAGCGTTCGGCGCACCTTATCGCTATCTTCCCCGCGTGCTATGGTTCGCACTCTGCCGTGCCACGCAACAGGGTCTTTCGGCTCTCGAACGCATCCGAGCTCTTGCTGGTTAGTGGTGATCGGCGCCTCGGTTGTGTCCGATAGGTGGCTGCAGCACAGGCAGGTAGACAAGCGATACAACGTAGCTGGGGCACTTCTATGTCGATCAATACTATCTAGGCTATCCTCTATGGTTCTATGGTCTAATATCCGCCTGACAACAACTTGTTAGCGCCGTGCGCGCAACACCTGCGTCGCAAACGTCTCGAACCAGGAGGCATCCGTGCTATCGTCAACAACTGCCTTTGCAAAGGGAATGTAGCAGGGGTTATCTCCATCCCGCGTCAGAGAAATCCAGCGCAGGACCAAAGTGGATTGGGTGCGGTCAAAGCCAACGCAATCGTAGAAACGACGCGCTGCCGAGCACGACATCTCGTACCGCTTTTTGGTTGCGGCATGCACGGAGGATCCATCCATGACCCAAGCGCGTAGGGATGGACAGCGGATGGCCGCCCCAATACTCCCTGCGGCGCCTTTGACCCATTCGCTCGCATCCTCGGCAGATACCACGAGGCGAAAGACTGACAAAGAGGGCAAGACCTGGATACTCTCGAGCAGCGTCATCCATGCGCGGGTTTCGACGGACAGTACGACCAGCTGCGAGCTGATAAGACATGCGCGCATCGTTCTAGTGCAGCTCCAGAGGCTCCGATCCTTATGATCGACAGCGTCGAGGACGCGACGCCGCTCTGCCTTCTCGTCGAAGTTGGACATCGAGACCCTGCAGTGAAACGGGTGCAACAATCCCTCGTAGGACACGCCGAATTCTCCGTCGGGGATGAGGGAAGGGATGATCTCGACCTCATTGAAGACGTGGTTCTCCAATTCGACCTTGCATATGGACGCCAGCGGAAGGTGACGCAGCGTCTCCCTGCATGCCAGGGAGAAGCACAACTTCAGTTCGTCCAGGCCGACCATCGTGCTGTTCGCTGCCTCGCTGAGTGGTGCCGCAAAGAAGCGCTCCGCCGGCGCCCGAGCCGTGTAGTTGAAGATCTCGACCTTCAGGACGCGTACGGCGGGAAACAGGGCGGTGATGCGATTGAAAACGTCGCCATCCACGGCATCTGGCGCCGCGCTGTACGAAATGTCCACCTGGCGCACCGAAGGAAACGACACGGCCGGCGCGAGCGACAACAGGAAGTGTGTGTTGATCAGTTTGACCGAGTGTAGCCGCGGAGCAAACCCAGCGAAGATACTCCGGGTCTGCTGAGCCCGAACGAAGGGTTGGGGCCGCCAGGACTCTATCTCGAGCGACTTGAGCCGCGGCGCGGCGAAGTCGAGGTGCATGCCCTGCCAGGCGTCTACATTGGCGCCGCCCATGCGGAGCGAGGTGATGCGATGGAGGTTGGCGGAAACGACCGCGAGGACTTCGTCGGGGACCCGCTGGTCGAAGTCAAACTCGGTAGCAATGCCTGCCTCCGGACAACGCGCCATGCGAGCGAGGAAGCATTTCAACCCGCCGCGGTCGACCTCCCACTCGCGCAGGCTCGCCTTGGTCCAGAATGTAGGATGGCTGAGTGCGATCGCACGCCACTTGCGCGACACCTGTGTCAAGCGGCAGAGCTGTCCCACGCTGAGGCCATCGAAGAACCGCAGTAGTAGTTCGTCAGGCAGGCCGCTTGCGCACGGGTCCATGTACTGGAGCTCACAGTGACGAGGTCGAGGTCGAGAGTTGGACGGGACGTGAAATTTTGCGCGCTTTACGTCTTGTTAGCGCAACATGGTCTGATAACCGGCGGTTGTCGCGACAGCGCCGGAGAATGATTGGGTCCCGGCTGGAAAGAGGTGAGACGATCACTTGAAATGGTACTGTACTTCGCCTTGAAGCTTGAACTACCTGTAAGAGCGATTGGGCAGAGAAACTGGGATCGTTTCGGAATGAGCCCCGCCCTTGTAGAAATGATTCATACATCTCATACTTAGGCTAACGCAAGTCTATGTACAGTATGTATCTATTACTACATGGGATGTCCAACAGGGGCAGATGATGGACTTGTTTGAGCATTTGAATCCAAGGATCTCCGCCCCTCTTTCCTCCCATGACCTATATTAGTATGCGAACTCGCTGAGATCACCCAGGCTGACTCTGAGGGTAGTGCGAATACTCGGGTCTCTGACATGGCCGGGAAAGGCAGTGGCTCGAACGTTCGTGAGGATAGAAAGAGTGCTGCGATCGTGGTAGCTCAATGGAATGGACCGGCACTGTGGGCACAACGACGAGATGGATATCATGAAATTGGGGCGTAATATTCGGCCTTTCCAAGAGCGGGCTCGAGTCTGAGCAGTGGATCATGGCCGCGTGGGACTAATGGGTTGAACAGGCTCGTCCAACAAACGTTTGCGATAGGTTTGCCACGAAATGCGGGCAACTCTACAGAAAGACTTTGGCCAGACTTTGCCATTAAACCTGCGTGTCGAGGGACGTGCGTTTAGGAATGCGCTCGTGCACGGAAGCAGGACTGAGTCTCGGGTGAGCGGAGATGTGTGGTCGCGGTCGTGAAGCTTGATCTTTTTTCTCTTCGCCTGTCACCACGTCGGCGTCGGTCGCAACGGAGCCAGGACTCGAGCCCACGACAGCGACACGACTCGGGCAGCCACAGAGCTCGGTGGGCGTACCCATACAGCCATGCCTTCGTCCACCTCGCCGCCGACCGTCGGCATTCGCACGCGCCATGACCCGACCAATAGCTTCTGGTCATCGTTCCTGTACGTTTAGCGCAAATTAATGCAGACTTGTCTTTCCCAACGATGCCGAACCGCCCGGCGCGAGCGTGAAGCAAGGGGATAACTGTCGTACGAACCGAATGACTTTCTCAGCGTCTGGTGCTCACCGACGACCATCTCAACCCTGCATACGACGGTCTCACCTACATCTCATATCCAGTACACGGCCAAGCGCGTACCTCCGCAATGGCGCCATCCTCTGAGGAACGACGCATCGCCGTGATGACCAGAATGCCGCAAGAGTCTCGACGAGGCAAGATCACATGGGCTATCGCATCGCTGCAGATGCAACGGGAAAGCACGAGGTTGACTGATCTACTATCCGCTTGCGCTGAAGACTCCGGGGCTGGAGCATAGTGGCAAGGTCGGTTCTACCGTCTCGAACAATGGCATTTGCTGATGTCTCGGCGTCCTACCAGGTAATAATTGAGCCCGTGAAAGTGCCAACTATAAGAATGCGACCGTTAGGTACTGCTCAGCACAGTATTGGGATGGGACCTGATCGAGTCTTTGCAGAACGCACCAAATTTCGGAATATCAGAGCACCTCCGGGGGGTATTAAGATGGATCGTCTACCCGTCTGAATGGACAACCAGTGAAACGCGATTGACTTGTCCCGACTGTCGCCAGCCCGATGGCAAGGCATGAACGGACCGCCAGCAGTAGTTTACCATGTCTCGAACGACGGTCGCGCTGTGCTCAAGGCCCAGCATGCGTCGCACGACCACGGAACCACGTCGCTTGGGCCTCATCTCTGCTTAGGCCAGCTGGTAGGAACTCAAAGCCGTTGCAGATTAGCAATTAAATCACGCTGCACGCGGGCGGAATAATCCAGCCCAGTATCCGCCACCACAAGGGTCTACAGATGTTCAAGCGACCAAATGGTGAGTGATACCTGTGACATCCTGCTGAGGGGAATGTTCAAGAAAGGGTAGAACGGGACGTTGGCATGGCGGACGAGTGGCCAAGCGGACCACAAGCGAAGCGGAGGTAGGACATAAAAACGTGGTATTTGGTCCCGGGCTGATCCCTCTTCTTTTCGCCCTCCAACCATCGCCGCCCTCTCACGTCCCCTCTGTCACCACTACGCCATGAACCTCGACAGCTCTTCACTGCAGACCAAACAGGTGAGTGTCCTTTGCGCCCAAGAACATGCAAACAAAAATGCTGACCAAAATCCTGAGCAGCTCACTCAGAGCGGGCTGGCAGCGTTGCAGCGTCAGATTCCGTACATCGACAAACTACCCAACGAGCTGCTCATGAGCATCTTTGAGTGCGACATGTTGCCTCGCCGCCAGAACAACGTCTGGTGGGACCACGACTATCCCGACCACGACTATCCCGCGAAACCATACGAGTCGGTCACGCGGGCTTCCGAGCTGACCCGCGTATCCAAGCGCTGGTATATTGTGGCTCGTAAGACCTGCCGTATCTGGGGGTTCGTTTGCATTCCTGCCAGGGTCTTGGAGTTCGACGACCGGTCTGCACAACTCGGTCAGCTCATCGCTACCCTCAAGCGGTCCGGCGCCACCCCTCTGTCAGTATTCCTCCCATGGGACATCCCAGGCGTCGAGTGGCCGAGCGGGGCGTCTGTACCAGAGGCAGCGCAACGCGTGTTCCACGAGCTGGGCCTGCACGCCGACCGCTTACAGCGGCTGAGGTTGGAGGCGCCGGCAGAGGGCGCACAACACAAAATCCTCACGGACCTTTTTGAGCGTCCGACGCCAGCCCTCGAGTACCTGCATGTCTCGTGCCAGCACCGCATCCTCGAGAACGGTGCGCATCGAGTTTTAATCTATACTCGCCCCGGGCTCCTCCCCGCATGCCCCCGGCTGAAGACGGCGCATCTCGGCGTGGACGGCTACTACCAGTTTGCGGCGATCGCTGCAGCGCTCGTCCACCTCAGCGTTGACTCGTCGGCAATGCACGGCAAGCTCTGGGAGATACTCTCGTGCACGCCCAATATCGAGACGCTGCGCCTCTCCGTCGAAGAGGACAGGATCGTGGGCGATCTTAACGTCGCGACGCGCGATCAACTGCTCGCCAGCCCCATCGTGCTCGCCTCCCTCAGGCGCCTGGAGGTCACCTCGTACTGGATGAGCAAGACGCTCGCGCTCGCGGCCGAGTACACGCGCATGCCGAAGCTCGCCGCGTTGGTCCTCCCGCACAGCATGATCTGGGAACCCACTCGCGTCGACGAAGTCGTCCTGTTCATCACCGAAAGAGGCGACGCCCTCACAACGATCGTCGTCTGTGAAGACACGCACAGGCAGTCCTACACGGTTATGTCTGTCGGGGTGGACACATTCTGGACGTCGATGTCCAGCACGCCGTTCCTTGCGCCCCGTCTGCGCACGTTCATGATGTTCGCAATCGTGGACATCCCAGGGCCCCGTGCGTGGGGCGCCCTCGTCGCCTTCAGGGATGCGCGGACGGCTATGCAGAACGCGGGAAGCCCCTTCGAGCTCTCCGTGCAGCCAGATGAATGCCCTCTCGCAATGAAGGAGCCCATCTCTCTCGAAGATCCCCCAGCGGGGATGGTGGCCGCCCACGGAAGGTGGTACTGAATGCATCATGATGCACGCCACTGTGTTTCTCATCCGGCCAGCCGAGCTTCTCCACCCACTCGCGATCAACTCCCGCTTCAGCGCCTGCACAAATTGTGCAGCCAGTCGAGACCATAGCTCCGGACACTCGCTCCACCCCCACATTCCCGGCATCATATTCCTATCCACGCACGTCTCTATCGTCCCAGTTAACGCCCACTCATGCTCACACGCCGCGCGGCTCTGGTAGCCCGCAAGCGCTCCATGATCATCCTGCTCTGACTGTTCGCTGTACTGCTCTCGCTGCACCCACGACACGGACACATAGAGTCTGATCACCGTCCTGCTTTCATTTCCCCAATGTATCGCTTTCTCCCTGTCCATACGTCCTGCTCTAGAACTTGCATCCAACACACCCATTCCTTCGTTTCCTCTGTATCGCCACAGTCCGTGCTCGACCCCATGTACGCAACGGCTCTGGCACTTGTATCCCCCAATCATTAATTTTCCATCCTCCTCATCGACCACAGTTGCGCGAAGGACATCTCGCGTCTATCGAACCATCAGGCGGCAGTACGCGAGTGCTTTCACGGTAACCTGAGAATGAAATAAAGAGCTAATACATATTAGTACATAGCTGGGCCCGTCTGGTCGATGTTCTGGCGTCCCTGAGCCTTCGCCTGCGTTGCCAGATTCGCCGCACCCAACTAACACCACCGGACCAGGTGCTTCTCCAGACGTACGCAGGCCACCCTGTTCTCCTGCAGCCAATTCTTCACGATGGCTTCTACCGACTGCACTGACGAGCAGCGATATGAGGCAAGCATCCGGAGCCACGGTGTCATTCGCCTGAATTTTCCTAGTACTAGCCGGACGGGTGAACCAATTTTGAATGTACTGCCATGCACAAAAAAACAACGTCGCGGCCGGCCGCGTAGCCGAGAAGAGAGACGAAATGACTGAACGCGCACGGGCTTGAGCGCAGAGAAGGCCGTCGTCGTCGCTGTCAGATCTCCGAGGAACCCTAAGGGGTTGACACTGATCAACTGTCTTGTCGCTGTCAGTCCGACCCTCGTTTGGGCGTTCGATTGGCAGAACGTCCAGGTTATGCGGCCTCTGATCCCCTGAGCCCAGTGTTTTAAACGCGAGCATACAGAATCAGCGCGCCTCGGACGGGAGATGAAAGCAGCGGACGGGTGTAGGCCATCCGCGTGTTCATGTATTACCCCGCGATGAGCGTGTCTGTTGCGTCTGGGGCGGACATACGGCCGCGAGCGACGCGCAATGAACACTGCCGTGGCGGAGCGGTCTGATGGCGGCGAAGAGGGATGCAATCTGAGGAGGACCTGGTAGCAGATCAACGAGGTGTCACTGTGACGGACTGCTCAGACATACACACCGTCGCCGGGAGTCGGGACCGTCGTTGTCGGGACCGTCGTTTCTCAGAACATTGGGCTGGTCGGGACCCAAACAGCGCCTGCAATGAAGTAATTATATAAGGCTCTCACGCAGAGGGTTCCACCGATGTCCGAGCCTCAAGTGAGCCAATTTCAGGCGCAGCTGCCCGCTGATATCGCGCAATTGCTCGCGCCAGATGTCGAGCAGGGGGGAGGCCGTGGGTTGGAATAGGATGGTACGATAAGAAGTGCTGAGGTCGAGCTGGTTCTCGTGGTACGGGGCGCGCAATGTCCACGGAACTTGTACTGCCAGTGGATCATGCAAGACAGGAACACGACGCCTCGCAAGTAGACTCCGTTGCAGACTCTACGGCGGACGACAATTGATCCGCAAAGGCCTCGCAAGGAGTGAAGCGCCCCCGAAGACCAGTTCGTGCACGCCAGCCACTGCGCTGTGGATACACCCAAGCCTCGTGAGTGGGAATGCAACGTCCGACTTGTCCTCGCAGGGACACAGGCCCGACAAAGGATTGTGCTCATTGCCCCAACAAACTCTGCTCCTGGAAGCAGTCGAGAACGCAAGGGCATGCGCGCCGTCTGGCAGAAGCAGGAGAGCAGATGCATGCCCATTCAAGACTCGAGCTGGACGTTAAGATTCCGAGCAGAAAACCTGAGGTTGAAACACCCAAATCGTCCGCTCTGGCGCCAGAGCGAGTTTGAAGAGCTTAGGCAGTGTCATGTGGGCATTGCTGACACACGTTGCGACTGACGAGTGGCCACTTACAGTAATCGCGAGTCATGCGGGCGGGAGGCGCAGTACGTAGAGGTGGTGAAGGACAGATGCAGGCCGCGGCGGAACGGCGTGCGGGACTCCGGTGCTCCGAACAAACGAGCACATATCCGGTACCTTGGATGCCTTGCACACGGCCAGTCAGATACTCGAACGAGGAGATTGCGAGGGGCAAAGGGCGCGGTTGAGCGCGCCCGTCATGCATTCAATGCTCAGAGATACAATGCGGTGATGACAGGTCGTAGTAGATGCGGGACAGATGTGCGAAAAAGCGTGTGGAGGCAACAGCGAGCGGCGTGAGTGTGAGGAGGGCAGTAGGACTATAGTGGTGCGGGTGTGGTACGAGGTCTAGGAGAGGCGACAGCAAAAAACAAGAGGGGTGCGCGAAGAAGACCAAAGTGTAATAATATATGTGGAAGGATGAACTTCCGAGCCCATGCGAAGAGAAAGAGATGCAACGATTGGTGGGGCAGGGTTGAACTGCCCCGAGGGAACGGAGGAGGGTGCCGAAGCCGCTCAGAGCACGAGCTTCTTGGGCTTCTCCCAGCTGTAGTCGGGGTTGCCGAAGTGGCCGTACGACGCGGTCTTCTGGTAGATCGGCTTCTGCAGGTCGAGCTCGCGGACTGCTCGCGCGTCAGCCGGGCCCCCGGGTATGCAGGGGGGAGGGGGGAAGGGACAAGACGTACCGATGACACCGGGACGGAGGTCCCAGTTCTTGCGGATGACATCGACGAGCTCCTCGTCGCTCTTCTTGCCCGTGCCGTACGTGTCGACGTAGATGGACAGCGGCTCGGCGACGCCGATGGCGTACGAGAGCTGCACGATGATGCGGCGCGCGAGGCCGGCCTTGACGATGGACTTGGCGATCCAGCGCGCGGTGTACGCGGCCGAGCGGTCGACCTTGGAGAAGTCCTTGCCAGAGAACGCGCCGCCGCCGTGCGCGCCCCAGCCGCCGTACGAGTCGACGATGATCTTGCGGCCGGTCAGCCCGGCGTCGCCCTGCGGGCCGCCGATGACGAAGCGCCCGGACGGCTGGAGCTAAAGTCACACAGGCCCCGTGAGTGATGCGCCAGAACGATTAGGCAGTGCGGGCGCGCGCGTACATGGTAGATGGTGCGGTCGTCGAGCAGCTCGGCGGGGATGACCTTCTTGATGAGGTTCTCCTTGAGCTCCTTGCGGACCTGCTCAGTGGAGATCTCCTCGGCGTGCTGCGCGGAGATGACGACGGTGTCGACGCGCAGCGGGAGCATCGCGCCGCCGTCCTTCTTGTATTCGACCGTCACCTGCGTCTTGGTGTCCGGGCGCAGCCACGGCATCGCGCCGCTGCGGCGCGCGGCGGCCATCGCGGCGTTGAGCTTGTGCGCGAGCATGATGGTGAGCGGCATGGCCTCCTCCGTCTCGTCCGTCGCGTAGCCGAACATGATGCCCTGGTCGCCCGCGCCGTGGTTCTCGAGGTCGCCGTGGTCGAGGCCCTGCGCGATGTCCGGGCTCTGCTGCTCGATCGCGACGAGGATGTTGCACGTCTTGTAGTCGAAGCCCTTCTCCGACGAGTCGTACCCGATGCGCTTGATCGTGTTGCGGATGACGGCCTGGTAGTCGATGACCGCCTTGGTCGTGATCTCGCCAAAGACCATGATCATGCCCGTCTTCGACGCGGTCTCGCAGCCGACCTTGGAGCCCGGGTCTTGTTCGAGGCAGGCATCGAGCTACGAGTAAAACAAAGCAACGATGAGCACTCGCAAGCACACATGAAGGCCTGGCACACTCACGATGGCGTCCGAGACCTGGTCGCAGATTTTGTCTGCAGGAGGCGGGGGTCAGCGGTGTCGGCCGAACGAGCGATCCTGCCTGCACGCACCAGGGTGGCCCTCGCCGACCGACTCGGACGTGAACAGGAAGTGGCCAGCAGGCAGCGCTGCGGCGTGTGCGATTCCGTTGGGGGCCATGGATGGAGGAGGTGGTGGGGCGAGGGCGGAGGGCGGGGAGAACGGAGGAGGCAGAGGTGCGGAAAAAGCAGAGCCGTCTTGCACTGGTCTTTTTATTCTGACAGCATCTCGGCAAAGCATCACGCCATCGCGCCGGCCTTTCTAATACCCCCTTTACCTCAAAACGGCATGTAAACCCGTTTCCCCGCAACGGAAACTCGCAGAGAACTGCACTACAATTCCCTGGATGGCCTGAGAAGTGTTGTTGTACAAAAAACTCAGAGACAAGATCCCACCGCCGGAACAGGCTTAGAAGGCTCATCGACGGGAACGTGGATCCAATTGAGATGAAGACCCCCTCAGATGGGCCAATCCAGGTTAAAGTGAGGAGTGAGAGTCCCTTTGGAGGGCCACGTACTGATCGGTGCTCCGTCCAGCGTGCCAACCGCTGAGGCCTCTCACCATTCCCAGGTTAATCCATACTGCCGCAGCGCGAGAAAGGCGTGCAAGGGAGCTCCGGGCCGAGATGGTACGGGCAGTGGGAAGGGGTATAAGAGGATAGGCGATGCGCGTCGTCTCATTGCCGGACGACCCTGGCTGCGACTGACAGAATACTCCCAGGCCCGCGAGCATTCGCTCTGGAGTGATGTTTTGGCTTTTAGCTCTGGGGAGACGCGCACCAGGACCTTGGCCGTGGATTGTCGAGGACGCATGCATAGTTCGGAGGCCGGCGCCGGGTTCCGGAGGTGGGGAGGAGGTGCGGGCCGTATATTACCTGGCAGGCTTCTGGTCCAGTGCCCGCTTTGCTTTCTCCCCCATCCAGCCCGCGTTCGCTGGCGGGGGTCCCGCTGGCCGTCGCCGCCGCCGTGCAGCTTGCCGCGCGGGGCCGCCTGGCCTCCCGCGGCCTGGAGCACGACGGCGGCGCTCAGCCTCTGCGGGTGGGCGTCAGCCTACAGAGGCTCTGGCGGGCGACTAGGCTACGAACTGCTCATTTAACCCTGCCGATTGTTCGTCGTCGCCGCAAGGAGCAGGCAGGCAGCCGCCGAAGCCGAGGGGCCCTGGGCGCCGGGCACATCTGCCTGCCGACAGCCCCCGCGCGAGCTGCGACGATCCAGTGGCCAGGCGCGATACCGGGCACTCGGCACCCAAAAGAGCTGCAAGGTCGCCGGGCGTGGTTGTGCGTGCGCGTGGCGGTGAATTTCTTTTTTCCTCGATTTACGGTTCACGGGCGTCCTTGAAATCCTCCGGACGAAATTTCTCCGGCCGACACCGCGTTCTGTTTTCCTACTCTCTTCCCGCCCCCGTTTGCCACCGTCCGTGCGCGCCCGCCATGCAGAGGAAACCGGCCGGAGACGCGTACCGCCAGATGATGCTTAATGCGACGCCCGCATCGCTCTTCCTCTCCAGCGTCCGCCTGCACTTCCTCGCCGACCAGCAGGCCTACGACTACTTCCAGGACACCCAGATCAGATACTCGTGCGTTCGAACCCGGCCTGAGGCTTCATTTTTGCGCAACTGACCATTGTGCGCGCAAAAAACAGGCGCAAAGAGCTCGACGTCGTCACCTTTGTCCATCGCAACGCCGTCCTGCTCCAGAAGGACGTCGACCTGCTCAAGCAGCTCTTCCCGTTCCTCGCGCCCTACGCGTGCCAGGTCGCACAGACCGCCGCCTACCTCACCGTGACGATCACCCACCCGCAAATGGGCGCCCCGGCACAGCTCGTCGTCAGGCTCACCAACGAGCCCGCGTCGACAGCGTACTACCGCACCTTCCTCGCGTCGTAGCCTTGGCGCGCGCCGCCGACTGAAACTGGTTTCCAAAATAATCCGCTCGACGCCCGCGCCGAGTCATCCATCCAACTATCCATCATCGACCCAGATACTCGAATCGAATATTTTCCCAGGATTTCCTCCCTTTGGCCGTTACCCGTTACGCGCAATACTCCAGCTGCGAGTATTTATCCTCCATGCAGTATGTGTGTCATCATCGCGCGCGTCTTCTGCCCTGCCCTGTTAACGCGCCGACCCCGAACCCAGATCTGTATCTATTTCCATCCCGCCCGCCCTAGATTACCTCCCGCTCTCGTCATCGCAGCCCCCCGCCCCGTCCCCGCCAAGCGTCCCGCATCCTGCCATGCATTCCCGAACCCGGCGCGCGCGTGCGTGCCCTGTGCGTGCGCGTATCCCGGCTGACCCAATTGCCGGGCGCGCGCGCTCCATCACCACCCCGCCTCCGCCTAATACTGCCTTCTTCGCCGCCGTGCCCCATCTATCCGCGCCGTTGTCGCTTATCTCCCTCTCCCTTGCTGTCCATCTGTTGTTTCTGCGTCGTTTTCTTGCATCTTTCTCACGTCTCCCCGCCTCCGTCTCCATCTCTTGCATTGCTCTCTCACGCCACTACGCACGCACGTATGCCCCGTCACGAACAGTATCCCGTAGCAGTATCGGTACCCTTGGATCGCGCGTCTACCCTACCCCTACGTTACTGCGTGTGCACCCCCACCGTCGAAATCAAATAATATCCGCCGTTGCCCTTGACCCTGGCGCTGATTCAGATAATCGATAACCGAGCACCCGCGCGACGACCTCGTCGGCGAAATGCCCTGGGCTGATCGGGATTATACAGCTCCTCGTGCCAACCCCGCGGCGTGCTTGGCTGCTTCCTGACCGGCTCGTCTCCACCGACGCGTCACACAATGGCTTAGACTATGTACAACCTTCTTGACGTGCATCGTCGTCCACAGCGCTGCGTTGCGTCGAGTGCACGTGCGCGCCCGTGCCTCGCCGAGCCCCGGAGAAACTATCTCAAGGGGGTGGCGGTGCTACCGTGTGGGTGCGCTTGCCATCTTTGTTTTTTGTGCTCCGCGGCAACGCGGCGGTTTCACAGCTTATTGCTTATATGTACTACAGCTAACGTTTGGGGACGGCGAGGCTGGCCAGAGGGCGCGTGGCGCGTTGCTTGTGACGCCCCAAAACGCGGGCGGCGACGGGCGCAGAAGCCCTGCCACGCCGGATTCTAGGCCTGCGCCAAAACCAGGAATCCCGACATCGATGTCGCGCGTGCTTCTCGTAGGCTTCATCCGACATCGATGTGAGGGGGTGCTGCTTGGGCTCGTGCCGGGATTGCGACGGCGCCAAACAGCGGCATGCTATTGGTGCTGGTCGCCGATCAGCACTGGTGAGTCTGACACGAGCGCGACGCCGGCGGAGTTGCAGGCGTGTCGCTTCCGCGCACTCCGCTTGTTGTTGTCTGATCAGTCGCTCTTAGTCTTCCCCGCTGTTTTGCTGTTGCTTAATCTCATGGCGGCGACGCGTCCGGTACCAGCGGCGCGATCTGGCGTCGGATTGCGGGGCTCGCGGATTGACCTTCACCGCCCGGTGTTGCCTACAGTCCTTCTCAGACCGTACACCTCTTCCCCGCCTTCCCACTGCTCCGCAGTGGTTATATTCATTGCTATCGCTCGCGGGGGTGTGTACTCCCCGGACGCAGCAGGCACGCTCATCGCAGGGTAATACATGAATGCGCGGATGGCTCAAATGTACATACCTGCACCCGTCTGCTATTTCCATCTCCCGTCTAAGGCGCGCTGATTCTGTAGGCTCGCGTTCAAATAAGGGGCTCAGGGGCTCAGAGGCCGCACAACCTGGACGTTCTGCCAATCGAACGCCCAAACGAGGGTCGGACTGACAGCGACAAGACAGTTGATCATCGATCAGTGTCAACCCCTTAGGTTTCCTCGGAGATCTGACAGCGACGACGACGGCCTTCTCCGCGCTCAAGCCCGTGCGCGTTCAATGACAGTCGTTTCGTCTCTCTTCTCGCCAGCCGCAACGTTGTCTTTTTGTGCATGGCAGTACAAAGTTCAAAATTGGTTTACCCGTCCTGTTAGTACCAGGAAAATTCGGGCGAATGACACCGTGGCTCCGGATGCTTGCCTCATATCGCTGCTCGTCAGTGCAGTCGGTGGAAGCCATCATGAAGAATTGGCGGCAGGAGGACAAGGTGGCCTGCGTACGTCTGGAGAGGCACCTGGGGTGGTGTTGGGTGTCACCGGCGAATTTGGCAACGAAGGCGAGGGCTCAGGGACCCCGGAACATTGTCACGACGGGCCCAGCTATGTACTATGTATTAGCTCTTTATTTCATTCTCAGGTTATGTACCGTGAAAGCACAATTCGTGCCGCTGAGTGTCTCGTACGGCCACCTGATGGTTCGTTAGATGCGAGACATCCTTCCGGCAGCTGTGGCTAGTCGATGAGGAGGATGGAACAATTAATGATTGGGGGATACAAGTGCCAGAGCTGTTGCGTACATGGGGTCGAGCACGGACTGTGGCGATACAGAGGAAGGTAAGGAATGGGTGGGTTGGATGCGAGTTCTAGAGCAGGACGTATGGACAGGGAGAAAGCGATGCATTGCGGGAAGGAAAGCCTGAGGACGGTGATCAGACTCTATGTGTCCGTGTCTTGGGTGCGGCGAGAGCAGTACAGCGAACAGTCAGAGCGGGACGATCGTGGGACGCGGTCCAGCTGCCAGAGCCGCGAGCCGCGTAAGCATGAGAGGGTGTGGGCGTTACTTAACGGGGACGATAGAGACGTGGGTTGACGGGAACAGGATAATGGAAATGTGGGGGTGGAGCGAGAGTCCGGGACGTGGTCTGGCATGACTGCATAGTTTGTGGAGGCGTTGAAAGAGGATTTGAGGGCGAGTGGGTGGTGAAGCTCGGCTGGCCGGATGGGAAAGACAGCGGCGTGCATCATAATGCATTCAGTACCACCTTCCATGGGCGACCACCATCCCCGCTGGGGGATCTTCGAGAGAGATGGGCTCCTTCATTGCGAGAGGGCATTCATCTGGCTGCACGGAGAGCTCGAAGGGGCTTCCCGCGTTCTGCATAGCCGTCCGCGCATCCCTGAAGGCGACGAGGGCGCCCCACGCACGGGGCCCTGGGATGTCCACGATTGCGAACATCATGAACGTGCGCAGACGGGGCGCAAGGAACGGCGTGCTGGACATCGACGTCCAGAATGTGTCCACCCCGACAGACATAACCTCGTAGGCCTCCCTCTGCGTGTCTTCACAGACGACGATCGTCGTGAGGGCGTCGCCTCTTTCGGTGATGAACAGGACGACTTCGTCGACGCGAGTTGGTTCCCAGATCATGCTGTGCGGGAGGACCAACGCGGCGAGCTTCGGCATGCGCGTGTACTCGGCCGCGAGCGCGAGCGTCTTGCTCATCCAGTACGAGGTGACCTCCAGGCGCCTGAGGGAGGCGAGCACGATGGGGCTGGCGAGCAGTTGATCGCGCGTCGCGACGTTAAGATCGCCCACGATCCTGTCCTCTTCGACGGAGAGGCGCAGCGTCTCGATATTGGGCGTGCACGAGAGTATCTCCCAGAGCTTGCCGTGCATTGCCGGCGAGTCAACGCTGAGGTGGACGAGCGCTGCAGCGATCGCCGCAAACTGGTAGTAGCCGTCCACGCCGAGATGCGCCGTCTTCAGCCGGGGGCATGCAGGGAGGAGCCCGGGGCGGGTGTAGATTGTAATTCGAGGCACACCGTTCTCGAGGATGCGGTGCTGGCACGAGACGTGGAGGTACTCGAGGGCTGGCGTCGGGCGCTCAAGAAGGTCGGTGAGGATTTTGCGTTGTGCGCCCTCTGCTGGCACCTCCAACCTCAGCCTCTGTAAGCGGTCGGCGTGCCGGCCCAGCTCGCGTAACACGCGTCGCGCTGCTTTTGGTACGGACGCCCTGCTTGGCCACTCGATGCCTGGGATGTCCCAGGGGAGGAATACTGACAGAGGGGTGGCGCCGGACCGCTTGAGGGTAGCGATGAGCTGACCGAGTTGTGCAGACCGGCGGTCGAACTCCAAGACCGTGGCAGGAATGCAAACGAACGCCCAGATACGGCAGGTCTTACGAGCCACAAGATACCAGCGCTTGGATACGCGGGTCAGCTGGGAAGCCCGCGTGACCGACTCGTATGGTGTCGTGAGATAGTAGGGCTCCCACCAGACGGTGTCCCGGCGGCGAGACAACATGTCGCACTCGAAGATCCTCATGAGCAACTCATTGGGCAGTTTGTCGATGTACGGAATCTGACGCTGCAACGCTGCCAGCCCGCTCTGAGTGAGCTGCTCAGGATTTTGGTCAGGATTTTTGTTTTCATGTTCTTGGACGCGAAGGACACTCACCTGTTGGGTCTGCAGTAAAGAGCTGTCGAGGTTCATGGTGTACTGATGGCAGAGAGGACGTGAGAGGGCGGCGATGGTTGGAGGGCGAGAGGGATCAGCCCGGGACCAAATACCACGTTTTTATGTCCTACCCGCGCTTCGCCTATGGTCCGCTTTGGCCACTCGTCCGCCATGCCAACGTTCCTTTCTACTCTGTCTTGAACATTTCCTTCAACAGGAAATCACAGGTATCACTCACCATTTGGTCGCTCCAACTTCTGTGGACCCTCGGGATGGCGGATACTGGGCTGGATTATTCCGCCCGCGTGCAGCGTGATTTAATTGCTAACCTGCAAAGGCTTTGAGTTCCTAGCAGCTTGCCCAAGCGGAGATGAGGCCCAAGCGGCGTGGTTCCGTGGTCGTGCGACGCATGCTGGGCCTTGAGCACAGCGCGACCGACCGCTCGAGACATGGTAAGCTCGTGGCTGCCGGCGATGCGTTCATGCCTGGCCACCGGGCTGGCGACAGTCGGGACAAGTCAATCGCGTTTCGCTAGTTGTCCATTCAGATGGGTAGGCAATCCATCTTGAGGTGCTTTGGTATTCCGAAATCTGGTGCGTTCTGCAAAGACTCGATCAGGTCCCATCCAAATACTATGCTGAGCATGCCTACCGGTCGCATTCTTATGGATGACACTCCCACGGGCTCAATTATCACCTAGTAAGACGCCGAGACATCAGCAAATGCCATTGGTCAACACGGTAGAACCGACCTTGCCACTACCCTCCAGTCCCGGAGTCTTCAGCGCAAGCGGATAGTAGATCAGTCAACCTCGTGCTTTCCCGTTGCATCAGCAGCGATGCGATAGCCCATGTGCGCCTGCCTTGTCGAGGCTCTTGCGGCATTCTGGTCATCATGCCAGGAAGACGCCGATGTGTCGTTTCTCAGAGGATGGCGCCATTGCGGAGGTACGCGCTTGGCCGTGTCCTGGATATGACATCTGGGTGAGACAGTCGTATGCAGGGTTGAGATGGTCGTCGATGAGTACCAGACGCTGAGAAAGTCATTCGGTTCGTACGACAGTTATCGTTGCCCTTCACGCTCGCGTCGGTCGGTTCGGCATCGTTGGACAAGACAAGTCTGCATTAATTTGCGCTAAACGTACAGGAAAGATGACCAGAAGCTCTTGGTCGGGTGACGGCGCGTGCGAATAGGCAGGTCGGCTTCGAGGTGGACGAAGGCATGGCGGCATGGGTACGCCAACTGGGCTCTGTGGCTGCCCGACTCGTGTCGCTATCGTGGGCTGCATTCCTGGCGCTGTTGCGACCGACACGGACGTGGTGACAGGCGAAGAGAAAAAGATCAAGCTTCACGACCGCGACCACACATCTCCGCTCACCCGAGACTCAGTCCTGCTTCCGTGCACGAGCGCATTCCTAAACGCACGTCCCTCGACACGCAGGTTTAATGGCAAAGTCTGGCCAAAGTCTTTCTGTAGAGTTGCCCGCATTTCGTGGCAAACCTATCGCAAACGTTTGTTGGACGAGCCTGTTCAACCCATTAGTCCCACGCGGCCATGATCCACTGCTCAGACTCGAGCCCGCTCTTGGAAAGGGCGAATAGTACGCCCCAATTTCATGATATCCATCTCGTCGTTGTACCCACAGTGACGGTCCTGGCTGCAACGGCATTCCGTTGAGCTACCACGATCGCAGCACTCTTTCTATCCCCGCGAACGTTCGAGCCACTGTCTCGTTGGGCGCAGCGTGTGTCAGCAGAGCCCACAGGACACAGATCCAGCTTTCCCACGCGGACAATTCGAGTGCTTCAACCTCAGGTCTTCTCACGTCTTCTCGTCTTGCTCGCAATCTTAACGTCCAACTCGAGGCACCGGGCATGCACTTATTCCCCCATTTCCGCCAGACACCGCTCATGTCCTTGTGTTCTCGATTCCTTCCATCCGCGCCAGGAGCAGGGTTGGTTTTATGTACGTTGGGTAATGAGCGCAAGCTCTTGTCGGACCTGTGTCCCAGCGAGTACAAGTCGCACGCTGCATTCCGATGCACCAGGCCTGGGTGTGTCCACGGCGCAGTGGTTGGCGAGCACACCCTAGTCTTTGGCGGTGCCTCACTTCCTGTCGCCCTGCATGATGCAGGTCCCGCATCAATGGACGTTGCGCGCCGCGTGCTGCAAGAACCAGCTCAACCTCGCCACTTCTTATCGTACCATCCCATTCCAACCTACGGCCTCGCTCCTGCTTGACATCTGGCGCGAGCAATTGCGCGATATCAGCGGACAGCTGCGCCTGGCTCACTTGAGGCTCGCACGGACATCGGTCGAACCCTCTGCGTAAGAGCCCAACTTCCTTGATTGCAGGCGCTCTTTGGGTCTCGGCCAACCAGTCTTCTGAGAAACGACGGACCCGACTCCCGTCGGCTGCTGTGAGCAACCCGTGTGCGCTCTCACTGAATCTCAGCGTCGGCTACAGTGGATACTGCAGGACACGACAAGAAAATTTCACGTATGCACATCTGCATGTCGAGGGATCCTTCCAGGTATGAGGAGCTGCAGCGGGTGTAGACCATTTGACCCGTCTCATTTGAAGGCCTGCCGCGGCGGCCGTCGGGACTTGGAGTTTCGGAGAGCTGTCACGTCCAACTCTGACGTTGTCAATCTATGCATCTGCAAACAGAGACAAATGAGATTCGTCATATAAACTGGTGTCGAAGCTGTCTTTCATCTGTCAGTGTCTGGCGGCTCGCCCTCGACTCAGTCCAAGGGTCAAAGTGCGACGGGACTGGTGCAGGAATTCCCATGGGCCATGTGTTCTTAAACTTTCATACTTTCCCGGCGAACTCTTTCGGCGGCAGAAGGCTTGCCCCTATCCGTCTTTTCCTTTTCGGGCGACAGCTGAGCAGCTGACGAGACGCGTAAATTCGAGGCCCGACTCCGACACGTTGGCACGCCCTCTCGCGCTACCGACCACATACAGAGTGTTTCCCCACCGTTTGCCCATCCACACCGCCGCCAGCCTCAAGCCATGGCAAGCACAAACCCCCGTGAACAAGTCCTCAACCGCGAAGCCGCCAAGGCCGCCTTCCCCGTCCGTCAAGGCTATGGCAGAATCGGCAAGAGATTCGGCGCCGTCGCCAACAACTACGCAATTCTCAGTCTGCCCACTGAGCCCTTCTACCACTATGATGGTGCGCGCGCGGCCGCGTGGCCCTGCTTCTGAGCCGCCAAGTTCTGACCTGTGTGGCGGCTGCCGTGACCTGGCGCAGTCGGTATGTCGATTGTGGCAATCCGTCCTCCCAAGTGTGCCTTGCTTAGACTCGGCGGCCCCGCTGCAGACATTACCGCCCAGTCATGCGACCAGGACGCCCCGCCCAAGCCGGTTCCGAAGCGCCTGTACAAGAACATCATCGTCAACATGGTGCGCAAGCCGTCCGCCAGCGGTCTATTGCCCTGCTGCGTGCACATTGCCTCGTTCTAAGTGCCCTGTGCCCAGATGACCAAGAACCCGCAAATCTTCCCTAAACGCGGCTCGTTCGATGGGAACCGCAACCTCTACGTGCCGCGCAGCCTGGGCATCCCAGACGGCCAGTCGACCTTCGTGCGTGCATATTCCGCGCCGCATCGTGGGCCAGTGGCGTATCGACGCGTCTCGACTCTAGATTGCCGCTGGCGTGGACGGCGAAGAAGGCTCCAGTCTGAACCCGTTCAGGGTCAAGCTGACGCGGGTCGGCAAGATCGAAATTAAGTAGGCGCTGGACGCGTGCAATGTCCGGGCGCCAATTGCTGACGCCGCGCATGAAAGCACCCTTACGCGTCTGGTGCTGTCGGGACAGCAGGTCGTGGACCCAATGGCGCGCACGCAGGCGCTGCGCGACATGAGCAGCGCCGTGATGGTGCTCAACACGGTGGTGCAAATGGTGGGCAAAGCGTGCGTCGTCTTACCGGTTTTCTTGTGGCGCGAACCGACGCCCGCAGCTTGTATCGCGACGAGGCGAATCGCAAGTCGACCGTCTATTTCCGTCCGCGCAGACAGCTTGACTCTGGCGCTCGGTGGCTCGAGCTCTGGCAAGGCTACTACCAGTTAGTCTCTGACGCAGCCGTCCCGAAGTTCCAACTGACATTGCACAGGAGTTTGCGGCCAACAATTAGCCGTATGACGATCAACATCGACGTAACCCACGGTTTAATGTATGTCTGCAATCTCAATTCCCTCAGTCCGAAAAGTTAAACGCATCGTTACCATCTAGGTTTCGCGAGGGGTCACTCATCGACCTCGTCATGTCCCATCTGAGAAAACAGGATGCACGTGACCTGGTTCCCTCGCAGATAAGGTCGATTTCGAGCCTTGAGAGGTTCCTCAAGGGACTTCTAGTCGTCGTCCACCGAAACGCAACGACAAAGACGCGGCCTAAGCCCATCACAGCGGTCATAAAGCGCGGCGCGCGCGATTATATGTTCACCAATAAGAGTAATGATCATATTTCTGTCGCGGTCCGTGACTGTATCAACGCTGGTAGGTCGGCGCTCTGACACGCATTGTAGGATTACTATCGCGAGATATACCACACCACCATCCGTTATCCGACGATCATCTGCGTCGCGGTGGCGAACAAGAAGACGGTGGTGCCGCTGGAGCTCTGCCATGTCGTTCCCGGCCAGCTCTACAGGGGGATGGTGCCCCCCGAGGTCACACAGATGGCGGTCAAGACGGCCGCCACAAAGCCTGGTGCCCGTCTCGATGCAATCAAGCAGGCCTATCGGGTACGCCCCGAAAACTACACCATTACTGTCTGACTGAGCGATTGTCCAGGACCTGCAGTATAGCAACTCGGATTTCATCCGACAGTGCGGGATGTCGGTGGATACCAACCCGCTGAAGCTGACCGGCCGCCGGCTCGATCCCCCGTCACTGTGGTTCCACCGCGAAGAAGTGAAGGTTTGGAAATGCGTTCCCGTCCGCTGGGCAACACATTGTTGATGCAGGAGGCTAGGTTTCGGGGGATAGCAGTTTCACGCTGCCGGGGAAGAGATTCTTCGCGCCTGCGGTGGTCGAAACATGCGCCGTCCTCTGTTTTCTCAGCCCTCGAGACCGCCCGGACGACATGCGGCCGGCCATCTTTGACTTCTTCAAGCGCCTTTGCCGACGGATGAGAGAACTTGGTGAACTAGACCTGTTCTTTGCGCCCTAGCGTGCTGATGATACGCAGGAATGACCGGTCCGGGTCTGGAGGTGGAACAGAATCCAGGAAGCAAAGCGTTCTACATTCGCCAGGCATCGCAGGGCGGGAACGTTCGCGAGGTCAGTTGATTTTTCGCGCCGGGCCTCGCCGTCCATTGCTGACGACAACCGTAGTATCTCCAGGACGTGATGAAGGCATTGGCAGACAGCGACGGCCCCCGAAAGCCGTCTCTCTTGCTTGCTATCATGCCCAACCCCTCTGATGCAGATCAGATTGCCATCAAGAGGATGGGCGATGTAGAGCTGGGCATTGCTACTCAGATTGTGGTGCGTCCGCTCACTCTCTGTCAGGTTAACACTGAACTCAACCTTCCCAAGCGCACGGACAAGGTTGTCGGGAGGGGTCTACCGAAGGATGATTATCTGAGCAACATGGCGAGCAAGTGAGGCCGCTCGCGTTTTTGCCTTATAAATTCTCCGCTGACCACGATTGTGCAGGATCAACCTGAAGCTTGGCGGATTTAACTGGGTTCTTAGCAGGGCGTCGTTGCCTGGGTGAGACTTCAGGTTTATTCCGTATTTCGCCTCTCAACACACCTTACAGGTATGTCGCTGAGAAGGACTTCCTGCCAACCACCATGATTATTGGTGCGTTAAGTCGTGTCTGACCAGGGGTCAACATTCATTCTGTCGCATTACAGGCGCGGACGTCTCCCATCCGGCGCCCCACGACACGACGAGTCCTTCCATCTGCGGCGTGGTGGGTACACTCGACGAGAAATTGATCCGGTACGCGGGCGTGTCTTCGGTTCAGATGGGAGGCCGGCTCGCAGAGACGATCCATAACCTCAAGGATATGCTCAAGGTGTGTAATATCTCTGAGACACACTGTGTCGTGACATTGCTTTCGCAGCCGATGTTCAAGCGCTTTCGTGCCCGGTTGCCACCCATCGGCAAGAACCCGCAGCGGGCGTCCATGCTCGCGCACGCCTGGCCTGCCCAGTTGATTTATTATCGGTAGGTCCGTCCTCCAGGAGTGACGTCGGCTCATCTTCTCTCCAGAGACGGTGTCGGTGAAACACAACTGGCCGATCTTACGCATACGGAGAAGCAGGCGATTCTAGGTCTGTATTGCCCCGATCGCTCTCTCTCCCGTTACCTGACAGCCGGCCCAGTCGCTCTACGAGAGGCTCAATTCGAAATGGGGGAGCCCGACGCACCGTCACCGCTGGTAACCTTTATCGTCGTGTCGAAGCGGCACCACCAAAGGTTCTTCCCCGATCAAGGAGACCGGAATGGCAACTGCTTCGCTGGGTCCGTCTTCGACGAGGGAATCGCCTCTCCCATTCTTTTCGACTTCTACTTGCAGTCCCAGGCTGCAATTCAAGGCAGTGAGTCGGAATCCCAATGATGCTGGCCGGGACCTAATCGCGCCGATTCAGCCGCTCGTCCCGCTCATTACGTTGTCACGCACAATGACAACTCTACACTCGATTGCAATAGGTTTGAGCTCCATCTTCCTGACCCCTTCTTCATCTCATGCGATCGCTAGTTTACAGCAATTCACGTTCAACATGTGCCACATCTACGAACGTGCAACGCGTTCCGTGTCTATCCCCGCCCCCGTGTATTGTGCGTCACCTCTCTCCTGCGATTTGTTCTACATGCTGACGAGTAGTGCAGATGCCGACGTGAGTATCCCCAGATAGCCAGCAGTAACGATCCTTGCTCTGCAGTCGCTAAGTTCCCAGGACCGTTCTTTGGCCCCGGCGAGCTTGGCGGCTGCAGCGCCAGGATCGAGACCGTGGAGTTCTATGTGCTGAGTGCTACCGCAGCTGTTATGCCGCAGAGCCAAGTTCATGTTCCCGCCCGGGATGGACTTCGAAGGAGCCAGCGTCGCCAGCGGCCAGACCGATGAGGCATCCTTATTGCGGTTTTACCAGTCCCGCTACGCCCAGCTCCACGAAGACCAGCGCGACAAGATGTATTTCGTTTGATTCCTCCATTGACAGTCTCGCACTGCGTATTGTTGTAAGAGTCCTTCGAGTAGACAGCCCCCGACCCAATGCCCCCAGAATCGAACATGTACTGTACAGTGAACACCCCACATCCAACACTGCGAGAACGAAATGAACGATTCTTTTCGCGTTCTCCGAGGTTCTTCGGTTCCAGACGCACGTTTTCCCGGTGCCGCACACCAAGCCGCGCACGTTGCGCAATAGGCCAATGTTTACCCATATGCTCCACGGCCGGCCCTGGGCCCTGTACGACCTGGGAGGTCCTCTTGCGCGACGCGCGGGTACCCCCTCAGTCGCTTCACTGGACTTGCAGAAGTCGAGTACCCTGCAGAAAGGCAGCAAGCGTCGAAGTGTGGATTGTCCAGGCACGGCAGCCGACGGTGCATCGCTGCGATCTGCACCCTTAGGCTTCCAGGAACGCCTCCGAGCGCGCCAAGCGCCAAGCGCGCGCGCCCCACAGCTGCGCGCTCTCGCCCTGCCCATCCTATTCAATTGCAGCGTCACTCGTCTCCCAGACGTTGTACAATATAGTAGAGCTGTTCGACCCGGAGTGCTATACTTGACGAGCCTCGGAGCGACGTCATCGTTGACGTCCCCCGATGATCCCGTGCTCACCGACGACCGCGACGCGTCGCGATCGATAGCTGATCCGGATCGATCCGTCCGCGAGGACCGCGACACCCCTAAAACCGCTCCCGCCGAGTCCGCCTCCCGTCTCAAGATCTCAGCTGCGCGCGCCGCGGGTGCAGGCACACCCTTCGCCTGCTCCGAGGCACAGCATCGACGCACCTCCCGGCGGGTGACAGTTCATTCCCGGCACCCGCGTGCCGTGCGCTGTAAACAATAGAGTAGTGCGTCTGCGTCCGATGTGCTCAGCAGAAGCCCAGAACAGACTGTTGCTGCGCAGGCGATGGTCATGGTGGAACACTTGCTTCAGTTTGATTGCGACAGCGCGATAACGACGGGCGGTGAGAGATACAATGGGTTAAGAAAGGGAAAGGGAGATAGATGAAGATGGAGGAGATAGAGGGGAGGTGAGAGGACGAGAGAGAGAGATGGAGATGGTAACACTGTTGAGAGCGGCGCGTGAGGGGAGCGAATTTTTCCTGCTACAAATCGACCAAGCAGCCAACAAAAGCAATGGACGACGAACGAAGAGAGTGAGAGAGAGCGGGCATGGCGAAGGCGTGAGCAGAGAGTTGAGTGTGGGGGATGCGAGGGGCATGTGCTGATGTGTATTTGCATTGCGTTGGGGGAGACGAAAGAAGCGATGGCCGGAAGGATCCCGCATTATGGGGACCGGGAGCGTGAGCGGCCGCGCGACCCTCGTCGGCGCGTGCGCTTGGAAAACGGCTGCATGTGTGTCGCCGCGATGCGCTCGTCGACGCTGACCGTGCTCTCACGCCGGGTGCGCGTGCGCGCACGACCGCGGCGAGGCTCGACGACGCGCTCGACCTCCGAGTCGTCGCCCTCGACCGCGCGGTCTTCGGCGACGGTGACGACGGCCGCGCCCTTGGTGGCGGCCATGTCCGAGCTCGTGGGAGAGAACAGAGCACGGACCTGCCTGCGGTCGAGACGGACGGTGGCCTCGCTTAGTGTGCGGCCGAGAGGAACAGACGTAGAGGTCCCGCTCTGGGCTGCCAGCGCAGTGCCCGGCGAAGGGACTCGCTCGCCACTGGTGTCCACGTTTGTTATGGTGACCAGCGGCTGCAGGGGAGGCGACGGCTTCGGGGAGACACCCAGGCGGCCGAAGTACGCGGGCAGGCTCTGGCGCGCGACGTGCCGCGAAGATTTTGCGTCCTTCTCGACCAGCTCTTTCTTCGCATCCGAGGTCACGACCGGATGGCGCCACGCGACCGGCGGAGTGCCCGCGGATGGTGAAGGCGCTGGCCTGCTGTGCTGGTGGTCTCCTTTGGTAGCATGGTGATGTGCCCTGGTCGGGGAAACGACGGGATGCTGGGGCAGGTGCGGGTGCTGGTGCGAAGACCCGTCTGCGAGCGAGACGTGCCGGCGGTGCTGGCCCAGCAGGACAGGGATCATGGCCCGGTTGTTTGTCTGGCTGGGCCGCCGCGAGAACTGCAACCTGAGAAAGGCCGGCTGGGGCGACTGCTGGCCGTTGAACGGGTCGCCGTCGCGCGGCGTGCAGGCGGTGGTGGACAGCCGCCTGCTTTTGAGGTTCGAATAGAAGTCTGAGTCCTCGTCGTCGTCGTCCTCGTCCTCGCCGGGCGACGACGGCGGGGACGTGCGGGCCATTGAGCTCGCCGACGCCGACGAGTCCCTGTCGGACGCCGATATGTCGATAGAGTGCGACGAGCGGCGCGGGTACGAGTACGTATTGATGGCGGACAGGTGGCCGCCCGTCGACAGCGGCCTCGAGGCCGTCGTCTGGTGCGACGACGACGACGCTGCGGCGTCAGCCTTGAGGCAGACGTCGCTGCAGTACAGCCTGGGCGGCGACACGATGAGCGTCGCATTGCGGCAACCGGGCGGCACGCCCTGCGGCGGCCGGGCTGCTTACCGTCCCGCGAGCGCCGTGCGGCCGCATACAGCGCACAGCTCGTCGTCCATTGCAGGCTTTGTGGGTGCTGGGTCGTGAGGAGAAGTAAGAAAGTAAGCAAGTGTTCAAGATCGCGACATAAGCGGCAGGCAGGCGGGCGGGCGATGGCAGACCCGTGTCGGAAGCCACGCGCCCCTCTTATACCGGCTGTGCCCGTATGCTCGTTCTGACTCGGCCGCAAAATTTGATTCCCTGTTTCCTGTCTGAGCTTGCTCGTGCGTGCGTGCGCGCGTGCGAGATGTGCGCCATCTCGGAACAGCGCCTCGCTTCGCCTGCCCAGCCCCTGCTATTGTTCTCTCCCACATATCACATACGACCCGGGCCCCAACGCATACAGCCCTATCCATGCCCTTCCCCGTTATTCACACCGTTGTGCGAACCGCTCCCCCCGCCTTCGGACCCCGGTTCCGCCGCGCCTGATGCACCGCCGCTGACTGCACTTCCGCCCGCCGCCGCGGCCGCGGGCACAAATCCACTCATCCGATCCTTCAATGACCGCCGCGGGACGGGCCTCTCCTGAACGACCGTCTCCACCGTCGTCCCGATGCCTGCGCCGACGTTCTTGAGGGAGCCGAGCCGATCCTGGAGGTATCTCGCGTCCGCCAGCACCCTGAGACCGCCGCCGACGCGCCGCCATCGGAACAAGGACCAAATATCGCCGAGAAGCCACGAAGCGCGCGCGCAGTATGCCCCAGAAAGCACGAGAATGGTTAAAACACATTCCCGAATGCGAGAAGGCGGGGAGACGCAGCAAGCAAGTGGGAATCAGCACGCCAGCACTACTCGCCCGAGACGCGAAACACGAAACGCACCGGTCCTTCGCTGCCTGGCTCTGAAGCTCGATCGACCCAAACCCTTCCGAGAGCTGGTTCTTGATCGACGCGAGCACCTGCGTCATTATGAGCTGCAAATGCGCACGCACACGTGCAACGTCAGCCAACGTGTCTGCGCTCGGAAACCCGCCCGAGGGCAGAGTGGGTGGGGACTAGTCAGCGCACGGGGGGCCCATGGGGATGACGAATCCCCGCGCAATGCGGCCGCGCCGCCCGTGCGCGGCCCCGGTTGCGATGACGCCATGGCGAGCGACAATGCTGGCAGCACCGCCCCGTGTCCTCGTTACGGGCGCTTCCGCGGACGGCGCAATTTTGCACCGGACAACAGCGGGCATCAAGCGCCCGGCAATCCCGACGGGCGGCAACCCAAACGCACCTCGAGAACCGGTGCCGGCAGATACTTCGACAGGACTTTGTGCAGCGTCTCGGTCTCCTTGACGAGCAGCTTCATGTACGCGTTCGGCCCCGACTGCTCCGCAGCCTGCTCCCACTGCACCTCCTGCAACAGCACGTGCGCGGCGTCAGCTTCCGCAGGCTACCATAAATCGCTCGGCGGCCGAACCTGCAGCGACTTGCAGTGCACCAGCAGCCGGTCCTTCATGATCGCAACGAGCTTTTCGTGGATCTCGTACTGGTGTTCCTGGAAATCCTGCAGAATAGCGAGAGAATGAGATTCAGTTTGCCGTTTCTGACGCGATAGCGCAGGAACGCGCGGTCACGCGCGCGCGTCCCGTGCCCGCGCACGCACCCGCTTGAGCTTGTCGAACTCGACGAGCATGACCGCCTGCTTCGGGCTCAGGTGCCGCCGGAACGTCTCGCGCACGTAAGGGATGAGCGCAATCATAATGGCCAGGCTCTGGCTTGCGAGGGCTGTCGTACGACGCGCATTAGGACGACACTATTCCAGCGCCATCACAACGCGCAGACCACGACGGCGCACCTAGATGCTTGGCTGTTATGTTCTTGAGGCCGGCCGAACGCATCGCGCCCGCGCCGAGCACAACCTGGCACGTTCGGCTGTTAAACGCCTTGAGGAACTCGATCACCTTGCCCACGGCCTCGCTCGAAAGAGAGCCTAGGCTCAGGACCGTGCGCAGGTAGTCAGCTGCCAGGTCCAGCACGGCGAGCGTCGCGCCGACAGCAAAAAAGGTTGTCCCTTCCACATTGAGAGTCTTGCTGTTCCCTGCGGGTGTGGCGCTCCCGTTGGCGGTAGGACTCGCGGCATGGCCGTTCCCGTTGGCTGTCGCGATCGGCGTGGCAGGAAGTGCAGATGCGTTCGAGAGGAACATTTGCGGAGGATCACGCATGGCGCATTCGACAATGAGGTCTGCTGTCCGCTGCGACTCGGGGGAGACCTCGACCTGCGCCCATGTCTCCTCCTCGACGAGCTTGGCGCTCTGGGATATGCGAGCGGCGTGGAACGCCGCGAGGAACGCCTTGCTCTGGGTGAGCATGACGCCGCGGAGCCCGACGATCATCTTGCGGTTCAGGACCTCGCTCCGCAGGACGAACGCCCACGCCGCTTCGTAGATGGCGCAGAAGTCCGCGAGAGGTAGCGCGGCATGCTGCTCGCTTCGCACGCCGATGATCTTGCCGCAACGCGTGTTGGCCAACTCGGCCGCCGTGCCGAGAAGGTCCTGCAGCGAGGCCTGCAAGGACTCTTCCAATGGGGACGAGACAGGTGCAGGCGATCTCGCGCCTCCGGCGGGTGACCGGGGCGGTGGGCTGCGAGCGGCCGTAAGCCCGAATGCTATGTCCGCGAGGGTGCACTCACGCAAGATTCTGCGTCACCTCGACTAGCAGGTTACTCTGCAATTGGACCGTCTCCAAACATCGTATGAGGCTCTTGAAGATCGCCTTGGAAACAGACAGGAACTGCTCGTGCGACATATCCCGCAATTGCTGCGCGAGGGCGTTGCTACAAACACGCTCTCAGAGGGGCGTCATTGCACGCGGCGAAACGTGATTCACCTGCGCTCAGAGACCTGCGACGGCTTGCCGTTAGCTTGCGCGCCGTCATTGGTGTCGTCGTCGCCGGATAGCGGCAGATGCTGCGCGTTGCGACGCGTCAATCGGGTGGCGCGTCCAGAGCTGGAAATACGCACCCGCGTGACAGCCGCGCGCACCTCGGCCGTGACAACGTCTCGATACTTGCCCAGCGCCTCCTTGACGCCCTTCGTGCGCATCAGGCCCTGTAGTACAGGCCGTAGGCGGTCCTTCAGGATCTGATCGGCCACCTCAGTCGAGGGCTCGTCGCGCCCGAGCCGCTGCTCCAAATCCGTCTTGAGAATGGACGCGAGATCCGACGTGAGCGAGGTGGCTATTTGCAGGGACAGCTCGCGCAGATGCTCGGGGAGCGCTGCGAAAGCCGAAAGCGAAGCGACAGGGATCGGCGGCGGCGGCGCGGGCGACTTCAGTGGGGGCGCCGGCGCGTCAAATTCGTGGACCGTCGGCAGGGGAGACGCCGCGCTCGTGGGCGTACGCCGTTGGTGCGGCGCCGTCGGGAGCGCGAGCTCGATGCCGGTGGGAGCAGACGGGGTGGATGTCGCCCGCCAGAGCGCGTCAATGCCCTCGATGACGTCCAGCGCCTCGCCCCATTCGCCCGCGCTGACGAGCGTGTGGGCGGCCCCGATCATGTCGCCGACGTGTTTGATCACGTGCACGCCCTCCGAGACGGTCTCCATGTTTCGCAACTTCTTCTCCATGCGCACCATCTCCAGCCCGCGCTTGGCCGTCCGCTCGTCTACCTCGCTCAACATGCCCCGTAGACGCGATATACGCGTGAGGCATTCGCTGGATTCGCTTTGGAGGTCGTTCAGGTTGGAGAGCGCGGCGAAGAACGAGGAGGAGCGCAAAGAGATCTCGCGCACAAGATGAAGTTCCACGACGTCCGCGTAATGCGAGAGTTTCTCGAGCAGTGGCAGTGCGTGGGATATAGACGCGGGATCGCGCGAGTCAGGGTGCAGTCCGGACGACGGTGGCAGCTCTGCGACAGAAGCGAACGTCCGTGGATCGCCGAGGTTGAACGACTCGTCAAAATATATGGCAGGCACAGTGTCTAGCGGAGGAATGTTTTTACTGCTAGCATGCAGTGGCCGAGCAGTACGAGGCGACGGTGGAGGCATAGCAGTCGACGGAGAGCCAGGCGGTAGCAGCGGTGACATGATTTCGTTCACGGGTGACGAGATTGCAGTGGTCTCTGTCCCCGTTCTGAGGTTGTTCTGGAAGCGCTCCCATTCAGGTTTGATAGCCTTTATGTAGCCATCGAAATCCTTGCGTCGAACGCGGGGCAGGTCCGCCTGCGGCACTGGCGGTAATGACGAGTGTGCCTTCGGAGGCGCGGCCTTCTTGTGAGGGTTGTTGAGCACGGTGGATATGGCTACGAGTGCGTGCATGTTAGCAACGTGATTGTGCGAGTATCTGCGCGACATGCGCACCGTGGAAGCCGTGCTTCGAGCTGCTCCATTCGGGCGGGAAGGAACCAAGCGCCAGTGAAGACAGGTTCGCGTCCAATAGCTGACGTGAAGGACCAGGAATCACATCGCCTCTAGCCTCTGTGGTTTCCGAGTACACGCTGCCAGGGCCCTGCCTGCGCGACGCGTGATCCCAGGTGAACCGGTACGGCTGCTGGCGGCTAAAATTAGGCAACGGCGGTGGCTCTGGCGAGGCAGCCCTAGAGAGAGTCGACTCGGACACACTGTCCGCCATCGTGCCGGGGTATAGCGCTCGGCGGGGAGGCCTGGAAGGGAGAGAGACTGCTGCACCGCCGGCCTTACCCGGTGCGCGACATCCTCACTGCCCACCATCTCATCTCCTGCTGCAGATCTCCCTCGACCCCGTCTATAGTACTTCCCGCAGGCGAGGGCGCGAAGCGCCCTCGCCGTGCAACTGCCTTCCTCTGCTCTGCGTCATGCCTGCCGTTGTCCTGTCCTCGCCCGCGCATGCATGCACCGTCGTCGTCTGCACGCGCCACTGTCACCCGCCCCAGCTCGTAATTTTGACGCGATGGTTCTCCAATTCAAGAAACCGTCCAACACTCGCCCGCGCCGCCGCCGCCGTCACCGCCCGCCATCGCGCCGCCGTCTCGTTCGCGTCTGGACTTGCAGCCCATCCCCTCCCGCACGCGCCGCTCGACGCCCGCCTCGCCGTCCCCGCCCCTGCCACCGCCCGCTTCGTCGCCTGGTCTCACGCGCCCGGCGCCGTCGTCCGCGATGGCGCCCGTCTATGTACAGTACATGACGTCGGTAGCGCGAATAGACAGCCCTTTTCTTCTATCACACCCCTATCGCGCGCAGCGCCGAGCTCCCAGCATGCCTGCTCTCAAATGGACTCCGTTCGCCGAACGCGCCGCTTTGAATGCGCCGCCGAAGAGCGTCGCGGTGGTCGACCTGCGCTCGCGGTACCTGTCCCGTACTCGCCGCTGCGCGTTCTCGAAGACGTCGGCGTCGCTCCCGTCGCACTCACGAGCCTGTACGCCAACAGACGCATATGAGCTGCGCGGCGTTGGGCGGCGGTGACCAACTGACTGACCTGGAACTCAGAATAGATCGATCCGCCGACGTCGAGCGTCGAGCGCAGCAGGCCTACGATGAACGATGAGCACGGCGGCAACCAATACCTCAGCGACACGCAGCCCGCGACGCGCAGAATCCAGAGATCGAAGACGCGCGGCGTCACCGGTCTCGAAGACGCTGCCAGTCGCCGCCTCGGAACACCCGTTCCTGAATGTCTGTACGCCAACAGACGCATATGAATGAGGTATTTCAGCAATAGTCATGCAAAATACGTACCGGAGCGATCGTCGTTGGAAAAGTCCAACTACATCGGCCGGCACGTCCTGCGGCGGTTGCCCAGAGTTCAGCGCTGCGGTCGGACAACTCTTCAAGAAGACCATACCAGGAATGCACAGCGCTGTAGCCAGCAATTGTTTCGAGTCGGTGAGTTCATTCAATTCTTGATACGATGCGGCGTTGGGAGTTCAGCAATGGGGGACAGCTAGAGGTGCGGCGGTTGATCAACGTTGAACGACGTGCTTGTTCAACTCTTCAAGAAGACCATACGAGCGACGCTCGGCGCTGTATCCATCAACTGTTCCTAATCGGTGAGTTCATTCAGTTCTAACTACGGGGCGTCGTTGGGGCTTAACGATAGTGAACAGGTTCGCGCAAGTAGCTAGATCTGCGGCCCAAAGTTTTAAACCGCGGTCGGCCAACTCTTCAAGAAGACCATACGAACGACGGGCGGCGCTGTAGTCGTCAAGTGCCCCGAGTGGGTAAGTTCATTCAATTTTATCTACGGCGTTGACAGTCCAACGATGTCGGACAGGTTCGCGCCAGCGGCTACGGAGGACCAGGCCTGCACTTCCCATCGACGTACCTTATGCCATATACGTGGACGAAGGCCTTGCACTGCGTGGGATGGTTAGAGCCGAACGTGCGTACATGGCGTGCATGACATACCTGCGACGATTGACAAGTCTGACTATCGTAGGACCGTTATCACTGAGCACTCGGCCAGTGGGGCAGTCAATCGGTCAGTCAATCGGTCAGTCAATTGGTCATTCGGTCAGTCAGTCGATCGGTCGGACAAGCAGTCAGGCAGTCAGTCAGTCGGCCATGTAAAGCTCAGGCTCACAGAGTTGCGTTCGCAGGCGCACCGTGCGGTCCCGAACTCGACAGCAGCATTTCCGAACAACGCGCACGTACACAGCGCGCAAGTCCCGGCCCGGGGGCGCGCACGGGTCAAGTCCACATAGCGCAGGCGCCAGGGGCATTCGCGAACGACAGCCTGCGATCGAGAGGTCAGTGAGTGGATAGCGGGTGACTCGAAACGACCGACTGACCTTTGCTGCAGCAACCAGGCCACCCGCACGAGTCTTCCAAGCAGATCGGCGTCGAGGGCACGATGCAGGCGGCCGCGCCTTCGACGAACCGCGGTCTGCACGGATCGCGAGTCAGACCATGGGCGCTGGCATCTCGACGAGCACGACCGACCTCTCGACCGCTCCGTGCGATATGCACGACGAGCCGAGGACCTGACTTCCCCACGCGACGGTCTGCGATAAGGGTCAGTGCGTGCGCCGATAGTGCCCGAGTCGTGGTGCTGACCTTTGCCCGATAGCCATCCGAACATTGCATGCGTCGATCGAGCGCGGCCACAGAATCGCGCAGCGGGATCGGGCCCGTATGCACAACGTGCACGACGATGGAAAGCCCTAGAACCCGCAGCGTAAGCGTATGAAATCGTTCGAGGCGCGTTGACAACAGCTTACTTGACATGCAGCGTCTCCAGCGCTCGGAATGTCGGCCTTCGGGCGTGCAGCGCGGCGCGCACAGCTCCTCGCACCTGCGATGAATGGTCAGCATGCCCCCATATGCACGTAACGACAGGCGCACTCACGATCGTGCAGGGTACGCGTAGGATCGACCTGGCGAGGCGTAGGTCAGCAACGGCCGTTCACATGTACGCACCGAGGGCATGGCAGCAGGAGCCCGGCGACACTCGGGCCTCGGACGAGCGCAGCGCGGCGTGCGATACGCCGCCGATACGCCTGGTGAAATGGAGTGGTCAGCGTCGATAGGAAGCGCGGGGACAGCGGGCGGGTGGACGGAGCGGGCGGGATGCACGAAGCGCGAGGGCAACAGCTCCGAGCCCCGCGCGCTGCTCTCGGGCAAGCGGAACGGGCTGCGTGCCGTGCAGGCCGAGGTGCACCGCGAGAAATGTACGTACCTGTGTAGATAGCGCCAATACACGCCGTTCTTGCCGATGAGCGTGTCTGCGTGGGAACGTCAGCGAGGATGAACGGTGCGAAAGGCGATCGGAAGATCTCACCGCGGGTCTCCCAGCAGCCAGTGCCGATGATTGGCAGAAAGCCTGGTTCTACAGGAACGCGAGTCAGCGATAGGAAGAACGGTAGAACGCTGTCGAGCACATACCGTGAACGCAGAACCGAGCGTTGCGCAACGGAATGAGCGGCGCAGGATGCTGTCCGAGCACCGTGAGCAACGTGATCGACGAGGACGAGAGGGAGGGAGAGCGCACCGAGTGAGGAAAGGACGGGGGGAGGCTGATGCTGGTCCCGGTCAAGCCAGCACGGCTTTTATACCTGCCAGGACACGCTCCCGGCCGCAAGGGCCCGACGGCGCTGACTGTAAGCCGTGTATCGTAAGATCAGTCGACGTGGAAGCACGGGATCGAGAAGGAGCGGTGTCCGGCAAAGCATTGAATGGGGTGATCTGGGCTTCGCCACCCGCTTGCAAGCGCATTTGCGCGCATCCGCCGACAGACCCCGCCTCTCTTTCCCTCGAAGCTCGCTCAGAGTGGCCGTCTAAGTAGAAATAAGCGCCCGTCACTGAGAGGTAGGGGTCAGGTACCCCCCTATACCCCCTCCCAAGGGTGTATTTTGCGCATATGCACTTGCGAACGCGCCGAGATCGCGCGTTCTCGGCGAGATCTGCACGGTATCACGCTTCTATTACGCACCTGATGGCCGTGAAACGAGGAGTCAGCGCGATCTGCGCGGTTTTCGCTGAATAGCCCAATCGGTTGCGCAACCTCCGGCGCGTTTCTAGGCCTCGCTCGCTAGAATTCTTTGCAAATCCCGCGCGCGCAGCCACGTTTAACATTATTCAATGCAGCAGCATGCTCGGCGCGGCGTCCCGGGGACTGCATGGCCGAGTTCATGCAGTTGTTGTTCCCGCTGAGCGGAGTTTCGAACACGTCCGCCTCCTCCCGTGCACGCGTTTTTTGCGATATATTTCGCCACTGCGGCCACTCTCACCTGAAAATTCGGATGTAAACCAAATAAGCGCCCGTAATTGGAAGGTGGTGGGTCAGGAAACCTCTGTACCCCTCCCGAAGGGCGTAATTTTCGCAACTTCGCAAGCGAACGCGCCGTGTTGCCGCAGGCGCGGCGGGATCTGCAATCAATCAAGCTTCTCTTACGCAGATGATGGCTGTGACACACTCATTCAGCGGGATTTCGCTGGCTTTTGCTAGAATAGCTCAATCGCCTGGGAACATGTTTCCCGGTCGCCGTCGAGATTTTCATGCCGGCCGCTCGCCAAGCCGCATATAATGACATGCGCCGCAGTTGAATGGTTGCGGTGCAGTCGCGGGACCTGGACCGCCGGTTTTGTGCGGCGTTGTCCCCGCCGAGCGGAGTTTCTGGGGCGCGTCCGGTCCCGTGCACGTGTTCTCAGCGACGGATTTCGCCACCGACCGCACTCCTGCGGGTCTCTCACTGCCACTATTAAATCACGTGACCTTGTATGCGTCTTCTCACCGAGTTATAGAGAAATCATGTTTCCAATACTGTATGCACTACCCACGATGAACGTTGCCTGAGCGATCGCCAGGTGAGGATCCGCGCGCCAATCGCACATAACGATGTAAAGGGATGTAACCACAGACTCCCTGAACGAAAATCCCAGTCATGCCTTCCTTGCGACGTTGGAACCGTTCGGATTCTGCGCATCGACGCCCGGCCGTTCGGTGCTTGGCTGTGCTCCTTCCTCACAATGAGATATTCCGGTCATTTATAGCACAACCTAGGGTATTTCACGCATGGAGATTCTGTCCTGTGCGCCGAATAGCACTCCCTATCGGCGCCACCGCTGTGCACTTGTGGTGAAAGCGCGATCGGAAACTAGCCTCAGAGCACATCCGAAGCTGTGTTGTATGCAGCTTGTATGCGCCGCGCCCCGATCGCCCGCTGTGAGCTGCGGCTATCGGTGGAATGTATGCATCGTCGGATTCAATCGGGAGTGCGGGGTAACTCTCGCTCTCACCTCATTATCAGACCGCTGCGCCGATGTATGCGTGGTGCTCATCTCTCGGAGAAGCGCGCGGCAGTACTGGATCTGAGTCATCGTACAGATGACGTCTTACCTGTGCATATGCTCGACTGGAGTGAGAATGCGCCTTCGCATGCATCCCCTGAGCGCGTGCCTGAACGTGATGCTCTCCAGCGTCAACGCGCAGAACCAGGTCGCGCGCGTTACGTCCAGCGCACGGTGCTGTCTCAGCGGCACCGCCCCGAAGATTCTACTACCTGCTCGCCCGCACGCGTTGAATCTTATGACGATGCTGGGCCAGATGCGGGCGAGCCAGATGCATACATTCGCTTCGACGCAGAGTATCGCTCCGGAGAAGCGCGCAAACCGATGACCGATCGCCTCTCAGCAGCGTCTGAAGAGATGACTACGACACTGCTTTGTGTATCCCATGATGATGCTGGGCCAAATGCGGGCGATATGCATTCAGTGGCTAAGCGGAACACAGCCCAGACGCATTTACGCAATCACCGCGCTTCGCTCGCTTGCGTCAAATCCGGAACATCGGCCGTTCAAACAGGCCAGTTTTCAGTTTGTACCCCGCCATGGCATCTCTCTCTCCCTCTTGCTTTCCTGAAGACGGTGCTGCGCCGCTGAGCTGCACGTCGCCTGCGACACCGATGGCGCCGGCTCTCTTCTGCGCTCACCGTGCCTCCCGCCGCGCTGCTCGCCATTTCCGACAGGTGAGGCAGGACCTTTCTTCACCCGCGACGGGCTGGCACTGACAGCGCGGCGCGCAAGGGACGTCGATCACGTGACCATCACCCCGCAGACCGCGCCGCCGCCACTGTCGCTGAAGACGGCGTGCGTGAGCTGCCAGATCCACCCGGATACAGAGTGCCGCGAATACAAAGTGTGTCCCTGCACGTCTCTCCGCTGTTGTTGCCAGCTTTGCTCATGTTTGTTCCAGACTCTTTCCCCCTCGTCCAGCGCCCGCGCGACCCAAAGCAGCTTCCGTCATCGAATATCTTCGCGTCATGGGTTTTGCGCGCGGTGTGCGAATATGGAGCGCAGCGTCGCTGAATCGTGCGAACAGCGCCGGCATCCGAGCCGTGAACGTGTTTTTTTTCTCATCCCACCGCCTTGCCACTGCAAGCCCGCGTTCGGGCAAGCCGAGTTCGCGTGCGGGCATCTCTCCGCGAGTACATCTTCCTCGTCGCTGTCGTGTCTCCGGCTCTGGATCGCGCTGCGAAGGCTCGCGATGCCCGCGGCGGGCAGCTGCCCTCCGCTTCTCCGGCCGTTCCGCTGGCGGCACAGTTGCCCGCGCTCCTCGTATCCGTGCCCTCACTGACGCAGTCCCTTTGTATAGATGCTCGTTGTCGTCTGATTGCCGCTGTTGTGCCCACGGCGCATACCTGGCGGGCGGTCAACCGGTCCAGCGTTCGCCGTTGCCAGCGCGCCGAGGCTCGCTGCGCGATTCCGACGGCCGGTGCTCGCAGCCCTATGCGCTGCAATTTCCTTCGACTGCTTCAAGGGCCCTCCACCCTCCACGTCGCCTCCGGCGCTCCGCGCGTACCGCGCGGGTCGTAGGTGACGAAGTCGCGCCAGACTGCGCGCGCGGAGGGAGCTCCGCGTCCGCGTCAGCGCTGCCTTTCTGGCACGCGTCCCGTGCCTTCCCGGGGCTGTCCGAGCCCGCTGGACGGGTCGCGCCGCGTGGGGAACCGGCGCTTTGGGACGCTTGGCGCCAGCAACTCTCTTCCGCCGTGCGAGGAACCCTCGTCGCCGCGCAGCAAGGACAGGTAAGCAAGCGTCTCTTAGTGATTTTTAAACGTGCTCTCAACCTGCCTGAAGCCCCGTCTGCTCTGCGCCTGCCCAGCCAGAGTAGGAGGCCTCTCGTGAGCGGACATGGATGTACCTCATCCACCGGCCGCTGCTGCAGAGGATCATGCATCCCTCGCGCACATCCTAGTTGGAAAGGTGTGTATCTGATACCTCATGCTTCATGTGCGTCGGGACCGCGACTGACGCGCTCTGTAGATCGATTTTTGTTGTTTCTGACAATCGTTTCGCAGGCTATCTCACGGTATATGCGCGAGTGGGACGCGTCCCAGTACCCATGTTATGCGGGCTGTGTATTCTTACCAGCGTGCCGGAGCCTGGGACGGTCCCTATCGTATTGCGCCGTGCGAGGGCAGCATGCCGAAACCGTGTCACCTCGATCTCGTCCGACGGAGGTCTCGAGGTGCGGCCCTGACTGCTAGATACTACCTCACATGCTGCGCCGAGTTGCATGGCTGCGCGACGTCGTGAACGTGAGCTGCGCTCGATTTTGTTCCGCTACCACCGCTGATCATTTCGCGCGCTCCTTCTCGCAGGTGTGCGCGGCCTCCTCGTCTCCAAGCCAGTGATTTTGCACCACACGGAAGACCTCAGGCGCGAGATCTCTCGTCGCCGGCGCTTGATCCTGGTGAGTTACGTGTTCGGTCCCCAGCATCGCAAGGCTGAATCGAGTTCAGGACAACGTGTGCGCCCCGCCCCCAAACTCGGCGGCTGCATAGCTTCCATTGCACATTGCTTGAATCCCGAGTCTTGCGCGTGTCAGTGCAGCGGCTCGCTCGCAATCGCGGATTTCGGTCACGGACCAGCCCCGAGGCCCGATTCCACGAAAGACACAACCTCGCGGGATCGCGCTGAAACTTGGCGGCCAGGTTCGCCTCTGATATGCCAATTCACCGCCAGGATACCACCCCCGTCCCCCTCGTAATCCTCGAGAAATTGCCATTTTTGTTGCTAAAATGCGCAAATTTCTCGCGCTCCGCGCAGTTCCCTGCTCTTACCACCTTCCTACGCTCTGTGAGACTTCCCCCCGGCCACTTACCTCGAATCCCGCCCAGTTCCTGTAACCCGTCTCCCGCTTAGATAGGAAATAGAGCCCCGTTGATACGAGCAACCAATGAGAACGACCCAGAAACGTCGTTTTTCCCGCGTCCTTAGGGATTCCAACGAAAACACCATTCAGTGCGCCCACCCCAGTCCATGCATCGGGCGCATCGTGGCGTCTCGCAAAGATAACGGAAATAACGGTCTATTGCAAGGGCTATGTACACGCGACTCTTCCAATGGGGACGAGACAGCGGGTGACCGTGGCGGTGGACTGCGAGCGGCCGTAAGCCCGAATGCTATGTCCGCGAGGGTGCACTCACGCAAGATTCTGCGTCACCTCGACTAGCAGGTTACTCTGCAATTGGACCGTCTCCAAACATCGTATCAGGCTCTTGAAGATCGCCTTGGAGACAGACAGGAATTGCTCATGCGACATGTCCCGCAATTGCTGCGCGAGGGCGTTGCTACAAACACGCTCTCAGAGGGGCGTCATTGCACGCGGCAAAACGTGATTCACCTGCGCTCAGAGACCTGCGACGGCTTGCCGTTCGCTTGCGTGCCGTCATTGGTGTCGTCGTCGCCGGATAGCGGCAGATGCTACGCGTTGCGACGCGTCAATCGGGTGGCGCGTCCAGAACCAGATTTACGCACCCGTGTGACAGCCGCGCGCACCTCGGCTGTGACGACGTCTCGATACTTGCCCAGCGCCTCCTTGACGCCCTTCGTGCGCATCAGGCCCTGTAGTACAGGCCGTAGGCGGTCCTTCAGGATCTGATCGGCCACCTCAGTCGATGACGATGACGAGGGCGTGAGTCGTTGTTCCAAATCCGTCTTGAGAATGGACGCGAGATCCGACGTGAGCGACGTTGCTATTTGCAGGGATAGCTCGCGCAGGTGCTCGGGGAGCGCTGCGAAGGCCGAAAGCGAAGCGACAGGGATCGGCGGCGGCGCGGGGGATTTTGGCGGGGGCGCCGGCGCGTCAAATTCATGGACAGTCGGAAGAGGCGACGCCGTGCTCGTGGGCGTCCGCCGTTGGTGCGGCGCTGTAGGGAGCGCGAGCTCGACGCTGCTAGGAGCGGCCGGCGTGGGGGTCGCCCGCCAGAGCGCGTCGATGCCCTCGATGACGTCCAGCGCCTCGCCCCATTCGCCCGCGCTGACGAGCGTGTGCGCGGCCCCGATCATGTCGCCGACGTGTTTGATCACGTGCACGCCCTCCGAGACGGTCTCCATGTTTCGCAACTTCTTCTCCATGCGCACCATCTCCAGCCCGCGCTTGGCCGTCCGCTCGTCCACCTCGCTCAGCATGCCTCGTAGACGCGATATACGCGTGAGGCATTCGCTCGATTCGCTTTGGAGGTCGTTCAGGTTGGAAAGTGCCGCGAAGAACGACGAAGAGCGCAGAGAGATCTCGCGCACAAGATGAAGCTCCACGACGTCCGCGTAATGCGAGAGTTTCTCGAGCAGTGGCAGTGCGTGGGATATGGACGCGGGATCGCGCGAGTCAGGGTGCAGTCCGGACGACGGTGGCAGCTCCGCGACAGATGCGAACGTCCGTGGATCGCCGAGGTTGAACGACTCGTCAAAATAGATAGCAGGCACAGTGTCTAGCGGAGGAATATTTTTACTGCTAGCATGCAGTGGCCGAGCAGTACGAGGCGACGGTGGAGGCATAGCAGTCGACGGAGAGCCAGGCGGCAGCAGCGGCGACATGATTTCGTTCACGGGCGACGAGATTGCAGTGGTCTCTGTCCCCGTTCTAAGGTTGTTCTGGAAGCGCTCCCATTCAGGTTTGAGAGCCTTTATGTAGCCATCGAAATCCTTGCGTCGAACGCGGGGCAGGTCCGCCTGCGGCACTGGCGGTAATGACGAGTGTGCCTTCGGAGGCGCGGCCTTCTTGTGAGGGTTATTGAGTACCGTAGATATAGCTGAAATTGCATGTATGTTAGCAGCTTGATTATGGGGTATCCAGATAATATGCGGACCGTGGAAGCCGTGCTTCGAGCTGCTCCATTCGGGCGGGAATGAACCAGGCGCCAATGAAGATAGGTTCGCGTCTAATAGCTGACGTGAAGGGCCAGGAATCACATCGCCTCTAGCTTCTGTGGTTTCCGAGTACACGCTGCCAGGGCCCTGCCTACGCGACGCGTGATCCCAAGTGAACCGGTACGGCTGCTGGCGGCTGAAATTGGGCAACGGCGGAGGCTCTGGCGAGGCTGCCCTAGAGAGTGTCGACTCAGATACACTGTCCGCCATTGTCCCGGGGTATAGCGGTCGGCGGGGAGGCCTGGAAGCTCGTAATAGTCGGAGGTACTGGAGCGTTCCGCGTTTCGCGTGTCGCCGAAATCGCGAAATAGAAAAATACATCCGCGGGAAGCGTATGAGCAATACAAATTGTAATTTTTACAAACGCCTCAAAGTTCATTATGTAACCCTTTGGAAGCCATTGTTCCCATATTTCATTCAGAAAACCCGAAACAAGGCTGCAGATTATGCAACTCTTGAGTCCCATTGCCAATGCACCTTTTGCATACAAAGAGTGCTGGAGAGTGCTCTCTCACCACCATATGTGTGGGAGAAAGGGCAATGGTCCCAAACCCCGTTGCACAACAGTTGTCATGTTCTGGAGACAAACCGGTAGAGAGCCCAGCTTGGCTGGCTAGGACTAAATACACAGCACAGAAGGGGCAAGGACTAAATACACAGCACAGAAGGGGCAGCCAGCACTTTGCACACTTGTCTTGCGCTCAGCCCACTCTTTTCCAAACTCTTGTCTCTGACATGGCAGAGATGGAGGGCAGCCTTGGGCTCCTGACTTCTCCGGGGGCCCAGCAACCAGCTGCGGCAGTCAGCGCACCACAAGCTGCACCTACAGCACCTGCAGTGACCACTGCAAAGGGCAATGCATCCTATGCGGCCAAAGCGGCTCGTGCGCCGCACCATTCCACACAGGGACATTTGTACCACGTTGGAAGGGACATCGCAACAGTCACACCCTGGAGGTGTAACCGGGTGAAGTTTCTACTCCTCCCAGAGCTAGGAATAGAGCGACTGGCGTAAAACTGAGCGTCAGAGGAGTCAGCGGAGGGCCAAGCGTCACGCGTGCCGAACAGTACGACGGATCGTACAGTATTCAAGAGCACTTTCTCGACAAGGCCTACAGGTTCTGCGGGAGTTGCAATCGAACCTCTGCGAGAGTTGTAATGTAATCTTACCGCAGTTCCCATTTCGCGTCTCGCGTTTCGCATCTGGTCGAACCTCCAGTACCTGCGACGTTCTCGGATGGTGGTTGCTGAATGAAGTCGTGCGCAGCCGGCCGTAGCCGGTGCGCGTCGTGTCCAGCGCTCGCCCAGTCGCTCCAGCCACTCCGGGAACAATGGACAAAATCCGAGTGGCAAAGGTGCGCAGCCCAGGCTTACGGTGCATACTTGTGCCGGCTAATGCGGCAAGTAGGTGGAAGGCGTTAGGTGCAGCACTAAAGGCTCGACAGACATTGGGACGGTCCACCTTACTGCCCACCATCTCATCTTCAAATATGACCGGGATGGTCTCGATGAACTCTGGGTGTGTTCCAAAGATGCTAATGCTCAGGATAATGCTTCTAATCCTATCTCATACAGACCGCATACCCGCTCATTTCACTCGTCACGCGCATGCCGCACACGCTCGACGGCATAGCGCCTCTGGCATTCCGGTTGCGTACATTCGAAACGTTCACGCTGCTATTCGATAAAGACACCGACGCCGTGGACGTGTTCGAGAGCGTCAAGGAGCTAACGGTCGTTAGTACGTGACAACTCGTTGGTCTGTCAAGCTGCAGGCGCTCATCGCACCGCTCGAATAGCATCTGTAACGCAGCTCTATGCGTTCTTCTATAAGCCTAATCCGCCATTGCCTTCCGACGAAGGCTGGGCGCTGTATACTCCCAGGGACGAGTTCGCGCGCATGGGCGTGGGCTCTCGCACCAAGGCCTGGAGATACACCGACATTAACAAAGACTATAATGTGAGCTCGAAGCTATAAGGAATGAATACGCGTCTCACGATCGATAGTTCTGCTCCACATACCCCGCAAAGCTTGTGATACCCTCAAAGATCAGCGACGCGACGCTGCAATACGCTGTCAAGTACCGTAGCAAATCGCGAATACCAGTCTTAGCTTACCTCCATTGGGCCAATCTCGTAAGCGTGCTGCTTCCCCGCGGAGTTGTGACACGTCTGACCAGCTTGCAGGGCACGCTGACGCGTTCGAGTCAGCCCATGGTCGGCCTGACAAACAACCGCTCCATCCAGGATGAGAAACTCGTCGAAGCAATCTTCCAGTCGCACCTGCACGCGGACTCGGCGCTCTCTGCGTCCAAACGCGTGTACGGCGCCACCGCCACGAACCTCATCATCGACGCGCGTCCGACGGCAAACGCCATGGTCATGGTGGCCAAGGGCGCCGGCACGGAGAACATGGACTATTACAAAGACTGCAGGAAGGCGTATCTCGGCATCGACAACATCCACGTCATGCGCGACTCGCTGAACAAGGTCTTTGACGCGCTGCGCGAGGCCGACGCGCTCGCCGCGGCGGCCGAGGAGGTGCCCGAGCACGGCTTTGTCGACCGTCACGCGCTGCGCCGCTCCGGCTGGCTGAAGCACATGGCGAACCTGCTTGAGGGCACGGCCATGATCGTGCACAACGTGCACATCAACGCGTCGCACGTCCTCATCCACTGCTCGGACGGCTGGGACCGCACCTCGCAGCTCTCGGCGCTCGCGCAGATCTGCCTCGACCCGTTCTACCGCACGTACCGCGGCTTCCAGGTTCTCGTAGAGAAAGACTGGCTGAGCTTTGGGCACAAGTTCCTCGACCGCTGCGGGCATCTCTCGTCCGAGAAGCTCTTCATGGCCGCACCGTCCGGCGACGCCGACGGACCGCAGGCATTCCTTGCGAGCGTCAGCAATCGGTTTGGCGGCCCCGCGCATCTCAAGGAGACGAGCCCGGTGTTTCACCAGTTCCTCGAGACCGTGCGCCAGATCCAGCGGCAGTTCCCCACGCGCTTCGAGTACAACGCGCGCTATCTCGAGCGCATTCACCACCACCTCTATTCCTGTCAATTTGGCACCTTCCTGTTCAACAACGAGCGCGAGCGCCGCGCCGCCGACGCACATACGCAGACCATATCGATCTGGGACTGGCTGAACGCGCCGGAGGAGAAAGCGCTCAACCTCAACGCGGAGTACGATGCGGCCGCGGACGACCCCAAGGGCCCCGACATGGGCGTGCTCGCGGCGAACCCGAAGGACGTCAAGTTCTGGAACGAGCTGTACGGCCGCACGGACGACGAGATGAACGGGCGCATTGCGAACGACCCCGTCCCGTCCCTGCCATCGGGCCCCATAGACAGCGCAGAAACGGACCCCGTGCTGAGCGTTGCGGCGTCGTCCTCGCCGTCACCGTCGCCTTCGCTCTCGCAGAGCATGCCCGCGATCAACGCCCCCGCGCCCGCAACGGCGAGCGAGGACGACGCGTTCGCGGCGTCCGTGCCCGCGCTCCCGCCGAAGCCGCAGGCCGTGCGACAGGACAGCTTCCGGCCGTACGCGAACACCAACTCGGCGTTCTCGCTGCGCGCGCGCACGCCCGAGCCGCCGGCGCTACCGGCGATCGCGGCGACGGGCTCGGCGGCGGTGAAGAGCATGTGGGCGCAGTTCTCGTCCGGCGCGGGCGTCGCGCTGTCCGCCGCGCAGAGCGCGTACTCGGGCGCCGCGAAGGAGCTCAACAATCGCATCGCCGCCGCGCGCGAGGCGTCCGCGACGCCCCCGGTGCCGGCGGCGGGTGGCGAGCTGCGCGGGCGCGACGAGCTGCCCGCGTGGGGCGCGGCGGAGTGGGGCGATGCGCGGCCCGCGTTGTCGCCCACCTCGCCCACGCGCCGCAGTCCCGCGCCGGCACCCGTGCCGACGGTCCCCCGCGCCGCGCCGCGCGCGATGTCGGCGCTCGCGGCGAACCCGTGGGCGAGCACGCCGCCCGCAGCGAGCACGTCGCCCGTGCGAAGCGCCTTTGCTGCGCCCGCACCGCGGTTGCAGCCGTCCCTGGACAGTCTGACGCTGAACGACCCCGTGCCGTCGTGGCGGCCGCCCAGCTCGCTCCGGCGAGAGCGGGAGGAGGCGCCGCTGCCGCCGCCGCCTCCACCCGATAAAGATGGCGAGCCGAATGGTTCGTCGCAAGCTGCCTCTGCCGTGACGACCCCAGGATCACAGGCCTCGGACCCTCTAGGTGTAGGTTTACTGTAGACTTTGATGTATCGATTTTAGATATTCTCGCGTTATCAATGGCATCCCCGGTCTAGCGTCAAGGGAAGGTGTACTGTCTGAGGGTATTATTCCATGGGATGTATCTAATGCACATATAAGAAATGAGAGCGTGCGGGTTGGACTCTAGAGCGCGCGCTGCTTGAGCCGCGCGCCGATGGTCCGCAGGTTCGCGTAGACCTTGCCCGGCGGCGAGCCCAAAATGAGCGAAACAATCGCGTCACGCGCGATCTTGATGTTTTGGAAGGTGCCTAAGATGTGAATCTTGCTGTGGAGAGGACGTCAGCAATGAGTGAAAGACTTGAGTCGAGAGAGGAAAGCGTACGTGTCTGCGAGGACAATACGCGTCCGTGATGCATTTTCGATCGTGAACTTCGTCTTCCCATCTTGGCCTGCTATACGGCCTGCGATAAAGAATGAACCAACTGTTCTAAGGCTACTATACCGGGGAGGTCGCACCAATGGCACGCGACAGGTGGTCCCCGTGCAAGGTTTTTACGTCCTTGATCTCGAACGAGTCCAAGTAGAGGTCGTCCAACCGCAGCAAGGCGACGGCGTCCTGCAAGGATGTCAGGGTTTCATGCTCTGAAAGAGGGATATACGCACGTTGACATCGAAGCCCAGAGCGTAAGCCTTTACAAAGTCTGCGCCGCGTTGCAAAGCCGCAGCCTCCTTCGTATGCTTGGATGTCTGTCACCCAGGGCAAATGAGCAATTATTCAGTGTAAAGCGCAGCACCACAGCTCACTCGTATCTCGACCGCCTTCCGCATGACGTTCATGCGGACCTGGAGGCCGGCCATCTCAGTGAGCGGCGTGAAGATGTGAATCCAGTCCTTTTTCAACGGGGTCATGCGGTGCGGCGGTATCGGGATCTTGCGCGTCTCAGAGCGTTTCGCGGAGACCTGGGCGGATGCAGGGAGCGGCGGGAACGAGATCTCTGCCGTCGATGGCAGGACGGCGTCCGCCGTCGTGGTGTCAATCATGACCGCGTCGTCGTCGTCCCCTTGGGCTTCGTCCACGGGCACGTCGGCCCATTGCACCGAGGCCTTGGTGAAGTGGTCCACGGCCATGTCGACGTCCGCGGAGGAGCCCGCATCGCCGGTGGGCGCGGGTGCGCCCTCGTTCGAGCTCCAGTCCGAGTCGTCGTTGTCCTGCTGCATCTCGCGGTCCTCGTCGCCAGCCGCCTTGGGCTTTTTGTTGCCGCGGCGCGTCTTTTTCTTCTTTTCGACGCTTGCGGACGGCGCGACTTCGAGGACGACCATTTTGAGCGGAAAGCAGAGAACAGGAAGCGCTGGTCAACGGAGTTTCAACTCGTCTTGTGGCTTCTTCTCCCGCCTTCACGCTCCAGACAATGGCCGACAAGGCATCGTCGTCGAAAAATGCCTCGGACAACGCTCAGATGGAAAGTGCGTTCCTTGTTCGTCTGAGGATGCGCCGACTGACAGAACCACCTCAGGCTTTCAATCCATTCTTAAATCGCTGAACATTCCCGACCCAAGCGCCGGTGACAACGCGAAAATCACGCCTGAAATGATGCAGAAACTCTCAGAGCGCATTATGGGTCTTTTGGGTGGCAACGCGCCGTCAGAAAACGCGTCTAGTGGTGTGCGTTACACCCGGGGTCTGTGAAATGTCTCTCATATCCGTATCTTGATAGGTGACCGAAGACGGTCTTCCAGTCGTCGAGATCAACGAGCCAGAGGAAGTCTTAGAAGAGGAATTGCCGCCGCTCAATGCCCAGGGCCAAATCATCGAGGACGATATCATTCGGCATGACCAGCTTCCTCCCCAGGAGAAGGCGAGACGTATCGCCGCAGTCAACCGCTTCCTGGACGAGCTCGAGGAAGAAGAAGAGGGGGACAAGGAACGCGAACGTGCGGAGGCTCGCGTATGGGCGGAACAGAAGAAGCGCGAGAGCGCTGCTCGCGCGGCAGGCGGGCTATCTGCGCCTAGAGCACCACCGCGCCCTCCCTCGGATCGAGCAGAACCTTCTTCGGGCGCAACATCAGCAACCACGTCTACGAATGCCTCGAAAAAGCCGTCAAAGAAGAACGTGCGCTTCAAAGGCGACGATTCTGATAGCGATGAGGAGCAGGCGTCGGGCGACCTTGTCTTCGCGCGACTGCAGAAGCCTGCTCCTCCTACGCCTGGCTCAGGTCTTCGCGGCAACCTTGCCCGTATGGCTGCCTCTCAGCCTATGAAGCTCGACGTCGTCGAACGAGCACCCGGAAAACCAAAGGTCGATGCCGGGCGTCCATCCGAATCGCGACGTCCCATGCCGGACTCTGACGACGAAACGCCGCCGCAAACGCCCACGCAGGCCTCCTCGGATGAGGAATCCGGACGGCTTGACGACGATGAGCTTCAAGAGCTCCGGCAAGACTACGAGCGACGACGAGCGCAGGTCTCTATTGACCCTGCCGAGATTGACCTCTCGCTCGCGGGACGCGGCGGGATTGGGTCGGGCGGCTGGGATGAAGAGGTGCGTGCGCCATATCAGAATGCGCTTGGAGTCTCATTTCTTCTGCGTGCACACAGAACGTCCCACTAGAGGCTACACTGGCATCGTCGCGGCCGAAGCCAGCTGTGTCGCGTTTCAAATCATCGCGCATGAAAGAGGGGGGATCAGTCTCTGTGCCAGAGATTATTCCCGCTGGCTCGTCGAGCACTGCGTTCACGAACGCCATACGGCTTGGCCGCCTGCAGAATGAAGATTTGGTGGCGGCAGCCGATAGCGACAGCGACGAGGACTTCGAACGCAAGCATGCAGCAACGTTGGAGGCCCTCAAGAACTACGGCAGTGTGGTCACTCCGTCAACACTTGCCGCGGCCGCTCCGCCAGAGCCTCGTGGGACCGCGCCGCCTGCGCGCGCCGCCGTCGGTGGCGTCCGAGAACGAGTTCCACCCAGACAAGGCGCCGCCAAGCCTCCGCTCGCCGAACCCGCAGCAGATTCCGCGTCGACGCCGGACATTCAGGCGAAACCCAAGAAGGTTTCGCGATTTAAGGCAGAGAAGGGCGGTCAGTAGGAATCAGCGGTGCCGCTGTAGGGTTTGTGCTGGATTGTATTGCACCCTAGGGGTAAGCTTCAGGCGTCATAATCAAGCCACTCAGTTGCTGTCATGTCTATTTTGGGCCTTTTGTCAGTGTCACTGTCCCTCGGCAACGTGGTCGGAGAATCTGCACGGATTATCCGAAGATCGCCTGCGAATCCGCGTGCAAGCGCGGCCGACGCAATAACCAACGGTTGCCAGCGAACCATGAGCACCTCCCCGCCCGCTGCCCCATGACCCGTGCGTCGCCCCGACAAAACGTCCAGACGCACGTCTGGCAGCCCGAAGCCTCTCCGCGTTGATATAAAACCGCGTGGCGCGACGCGTCGAGCTGGTCCCTCGTCTATTTCGACAAGGAAAAGACGACAACGATGAAGTTTGCAGTCGCTGCCGCCGCCGTTGCGGGCTTCGTCCCGGCCGCGCTCGCGCAATCGCCCGTCTGGGGCCAGTGTGGAGGCATTGGATGGTACACAGTCTACTTCGCGGAATGCCAGGCGCAAGCTCACAGCCTATAGGACTGGTCCGACCACCTGTGTCTCCGGGTCCGTCTGCACGAAGCAGAACGACTACTACTCGCAGGTATGATTCGTCTCCCGGGCAGGCCCAGCAAAGTCGCGCATCTCATTCTATGCCTTCGCAGTGCATCCCCGGCGCAGCACAGCCGACGCAGACGTCGAACACGGCGACGGGCACGACGAGCGCGCCGAACCCGACGTCGACGGGCGGGAACGGCGTGTGCAGCGGGAGCCGCACGAAGCTCAAGTTCCTCGGCGTGAACCAGTCGTGCGCCGAGTTCGGCAACACCGCGTGGCCCGGCACGCTGGGCAAGGACTACACCTGGCCGAGCCCGTCGTCCGTCGACTTCTTCGTCGGCAAGGGCATGAACACGTTCCGCGTCGCCTTCCTCATGGAGCGCATCAGCCCGCCCGCGCAGGGCCTCACCGGCGCGTTCGACCAGACGTACTTGGGCGGCCTCAAGCAGACCGTCTCGTACATCACCGGCAAGGGCGCGTTTGCCATCCTTGACCCGTATGTCGTGACCCCGTGAGACGAGGTTGAAGGTGTGCTAACCTCGTCTCAGGCATAACTTCATGCGCTACAACAACGGCATCATCAGCAACACCACGACCTTCCAGACGTGGTGGAAGAACCTGGCCAACGAATTCGTCAGTTGTCTCTGCGCAGAGCGATGCGTGATAGTGGCTGATTCTCTTCCTTTCCGGCGCTGTAGAAATCGGACTCCCGCGTCATCTTTGACGTCCAGAACGAGCCGCACGACATGGACGCGTCGCTCGTGTTCAACCTCAACCAGGCCGCCATCAACGGTATCCGCGCGGCAGGCGCCACCTCTCAGCTCATCCTCGTTGAGGGTACCTCTTGGACTGGTGAGATCACGCATGCTCCCTTCGGAAGCTTCCTGAGGCCCATGCGAATAGGTGCATGGACGTGGACCTCGTCCGGCAACAGCAACGTCTTCGGTGCAATCAAGGACCCGAACAACAACGTCGCCATCGAGATGCACCAGTACCTGTGCGTTGCCTCCATACCTGTATAGCCCTCTATCTGAGACGACCCTCAGCGACTCCGATGGTTCCGGAACGAGCCCGACCTGTGTCTCGCCTACGATCGGCTCGGAGCGCGTCAAGGCCGCGACGCAGTGGTTGCAGCAGAACAACCTCAAGGGCTTCCTCGGCGAGTTCGGCGCTGGCTCCAACTCGGCGTGCATCTCCGCCATCCAGGGCATGCTCTGTGACCTACAGACCAGCGGTGTCTGGCTCGGCGCTCTCTGGTGGGCTGCGGGCCCGTGGTGGGGTGACTACTACCAGTCGATGGAGCCGCCCAGCGGTGCTGCTATTCCCAGCATCCTTCCGGCCATCCTCGCTGCCACCGCGTGATTTGGATCGTTCTGCATACCAGATCTTGTACATATTTGGGACACCAATAGTAGGATCCCTTGGAAAATTAGAGGATCCCTGCCCGATGCAGACTTCCTTCGCCTGCCAGGTTTCTGCCACGACTGAGGAAAAAGGAAAAACAAAACAACAAACCATGCCGGCTCAGACCGAATTCCGCGGAATCTCCTGCAATGCTACCGCTTCACCACCATGACCAGTACGGCGGGCCTGCAGGACGCGTCGCGTTTTCTCAAGTATCTGGACCTACCTGAAGCCTACGAGCCCTCGCCATCGAGCGCGCCGCTAGAATTCTTGAAGCAGCACCTGCACCAACTGCCCAAGCACCTGGCGATCTATTTTGCGTCAAGCGTGCCTGCCCGAACGCGCACTACGCTACCGCTTGTGCGCAATCGCCGGCTTAACTACGTGCAGTCGGACGCTGGGTCGGTGGCGCTGGGCTGGAAGGACGGCCGCGCGCGGTGGCCCATCCTGTGGGAGCAGAGCGGGACGACGCGCGATGACATCAAGCCTGGCGAACTCAATGGCGCGGACGAACGCGCCTGGGCCAACAGACACTTCATGCACGGCCGCGGCGGCGAACTCAATAAGCTGGGTGCCCTGCTCGCCGAGTACGAGGCCGAACGCGAGGCGGAACGGACGAGGCAGCTGCGGCGCGACGATTCGGTCCGCCAGTCCATGATGCCCCAAGTGGCGGAAGAGGAAGAAGACAGTGATGAAGAAGAGGAAGACAGCGATGATCTGCCAGGCGGCGAAGAGCAGGTGGAGACGGTCGAGGAACATCGGCTAGCCTTTGAGCGACGGCTGCGAGAACGCTTCATTTACGGCCTTTTGGATGTGCGTAGTATGCAGGGGCGCGTGGGGACTGGGATCTCACGGCTTCTCAGGGCTTCGACTACGACGACATAGACTGGGACGACAAGTGGGACGCGATCGGCGACCGGGACGCCGAAGACCGTTGGTTCGACGAAGACGACGACGAGGACGATGCTCCAATGGAAGTCGACCGGTCAACGACGCCGGATTACTGATAAAACCTACCGCCGATTCGACTGCCCTGAGCCGTTCAGCACAAGAGCGTCGGTTGATAGACCTGGGTGCTGTCCACCCCAATCGCCTCCGAATTTGTCCTCGGTCTGCTTGCTCGGTCAAGCTGATAGGGTTACCCGAGCTTGACCGTTCCATCTGGGGTGCCGGACGTGCAGTTTGACCCGCTCATCAGTGGGAACGACGGCCTTCTATCACGACTGGGAGCACTATAGCGGGTCCGCGTCACCGCGAAGAGCTGCTCGGTGGATGGGTGTTCCTGTCGTGCTGTGGGCTGCTGCTGCCCGGTGTGCGCCAGTCGCAAGTGCGCCCGTGTACTAGAAGATAGGATGTAGCATTTTGTCGTGCGAGCCATGTGGATGATGTCTTGGTGAGGATCGCTGTTGCGTTCGGCAGTTGTTTGGGCACAGCACCGCCATCATGAGCCTCCGATCATTTTGCCATTTACGCGGTCATTTTTTGGGCGCCGAGACCTTTTGCACTTGACCCGGCATTCGCGCTCGCCAATGCAATGTCCGTCCTCAAGCGAATATGGAAGGGCAAGCGCACCCCGCATGACATCCCGGTGCCTGCCACGGCGACAGGCGACAGCTTCAGCATGCGCGAGAAGACGCCCGAGCACGTGCAGCCTGACGGCCGGTCGTCGAGCGCCAGCCTGGGGCATCCCCGCCGCTCAAGGTCCGTCGCCGACGGGCTGGTGTCGCTGTTCGTGCGCGAGCGCAAGCAGAGCACCCACTCGACGCTCACCATGGCGTACGCGCCGGTCGAGTTCAAGGCCAACCCGCAGGTGCGCACCGGCGCCTGCTCGGTCATTCGGCCTAACGAACCGTGTTGCATTAGCGCGTCGTGCGACGAGCGGCCTCGGACGTGTCTCTGGCGTCGTCCCACTCGTCCGACATACGCTGCCCGAGCGAGCTCGGGGAGCAGCGGCACTCCTTGGCGACGGAGGAGGACGACCACTGGTCCTTTGTGGCCAGCAAGCCTCCCGCGCCCCCGGCGGCGGCCCCGGCGCACCGACAACTGCCGGCAGAGCTTCTGGCGCAGATATTCAGATATGTGCCAAAGCAGAGCCTGCCTACGCTCGCTCTGGTTAACCGCATCTTCCACGCCGAGGCCGCCAGAATCATCTACCACACCGTTGACCTCATCGGTGCCACGAACCTCACTCCCGGCGGCGCCTCGCCCCTGGAGCACGGACTCATGACGCTTGCGGACGCGCCGGCGCTGGCTCTTCTCGTGCGCGACTTCCGATATCGCATACCGCGAGCACATCTGCCGCGTTGTGCACCCGCGCCTCTCGCGCGACTACGAGCCGTGCTAAAGAGCATGACGAACCTGCGCTCGCTCCATCTGGAAAATGCACCGCTGAACGTCCTGCGCGATACGCCCTTCATGCTTACGAAGCTGCACGTCGAATTCTCCTTCCTGTACACCGAACCCGACCGCGCGAACGACACGGCGTTGCTAGGTGCCTGGCTGACACGGCAGGCAGGGCTGACAAGTCTGCGGCTGATCAACTGCGACGTTCTGGCTCTGGGCGATTCACAGGCCCTGCCACAGCTGACAGAAATTGCAGGGTGCGCGGGGGTGGCGTGCGCGATCGTCCCTTTCCGGCCCGTCGAGCGCGTCGCCATCACGCTCTGCAAGGCGGACGAGCTGCGCACGACGCCGTCGCGGCTCATGGCGGCGCTCTCGCGGTCGTCCGCGGCGCTGACGTTCCTCGAGCTCGACCTGACCGCGTCGGACCTGCCGTACGAGGTCTTCCTGACCGCCGCGGCGTCGCGCCTGCAGCACCTGCACACGCTCGTCGTCGCGGGCACGCACCGCGCGCTCGAGCTGCTCTTCCGCCACATCCACCACATCCTGCTCCCGCTCACCGCGCTGCACACCGTGCGCATGACGACGCTGCCGCAGGTCCCGCACAACCACGACGCCGAGTTCCAGCGCGTCAAGATCTGGTACAAGCTCTGCCCCTCGCTGCGCCTGCTGCAGTTCCCCTCGCGCGTCGAGTGGTTCGTCACCGTCGACTCGCACGAGCTCGCGCCCATCGTCGGGAAGCGCGTGCCCGACATGGGCCCTGGGCTGCGCCGGCTCCGTATGCTCTAGACGATCTCTCTCCACCCACTCCTTGTTCTCCTTCGGTCGTGGCATATATAATCGCTGTATTATTTCCAGGTCGGTATACATAATTTAAAGCGCTGCGCGGTTGTAGAGCAATGGTGGCTGATGCACCCCGGGGCCCAGGGGCCAGGGCTGCGACACGCGGTGGAAGCGTGTCACCTTCATCGCTGCTCTTGCAGTCCGTTCGGCCTTGGTGGCCGTTTGGCCCACAGTTTCCTCAGCCCGACTGGGCCTCGCTTCTGCTAGCGGTGCCAAACGCAATGTCTCCTGGGCCAGCAGCCCATCCAGTCATGTTGTTAGTGTTGCCACTGCTTTCCTGAACGAAAGGTTGTGCACGAGCACGAGTTAGTGTCCTCGCAGTTGCGCCTATCGCTGCGTGCTGGAGCTGACGAATAACTACTAAGTCGTCCCATAGGAAACCGCAGAGGAGTTGAAGCTGCCTGATCAGTTCATCGGAGTTCGAAGCGTGTTTTTGCCGTTGACGGTTGACCGGATCCCGTTCTGGCTTCCGCCCACAACTTACAGCACCCAGGCCAGCACGTCGCCCTCTCCGTCTATCCATATGCAGTATATGCTACACCCCCGAGCGCTTGGACAGCCTCTCAAATCCGCCGCTCGGTGTAGCTGCTACTGTACTTGTATTTCCCGGGCCCCAGCGCCGTCAATGTTGTGCCAGGCTTCGGCCCTTTCATCAAGGCTTTCTGTTGAAAAGGATCACACGGCTTCTTTGGTTGAATGCTGCCCTACGGTGTTCTGGATCGGCTTGCGTGCTCGTACACTCAACCCTCGCTCGTCGATGCTGGTCCTTTGCTTCCAATGCGCTCGGCGTTGCTACAACGGGGCGGACGCAGTAGTTACTCCTCTTATTAAGAAGAGGCGCGGTGAATCCAGCACATACTGTAGTGTGCTACTTGGTCGACCTGGTGCGGATCGGTCATTTGTCGGTGTTCGTTCGACGCATCACTGGGTTCATGGCCCTCCTACATATCTGTTATACCGCCAATGAGACTTCTGTCACTGTGGCCGAAGCTGCTGCACCAGCGTAAGCCGCGGCGGCCCCCTCTTCCCCGACCTCTCTGCCCAGCAACCATGTCGCTCCCTTGACCAAGTCAATGTTCGCCCTCACTGCGCTCTTGAGCGCCGGGTAGACTTTTCCATGGGCGTGCGGCACGCCCGGATAGACGTCCAACCGCGTCGCCACCCCTTTCTCCCTCAACAGGCGCTCGTAGACGAAGCCGTCATCCCGAAGGATGTCTTGGCCGCAGACCTGGATATACACCGGGGGCAGGCCCGCATGCGGTGACGCCGCGTTGAATGGCGAAAAATGGGCGGAGTGGATGTCAGGCTTGTATGCTCGGTGCATAAACTCGAGGTCCTTGCCGTCGAAGACGAGCGCGTCGCTGTTCTGCTCGCGGCTGAACCACAAGGGCTTGTGCTGCTCGGGCACGATCTCCGGCTCCAGCAGGTACGGGACGATCAGCAGGACGCCCGTCAAGGGCGGGTGGCCGACCAGCTGCTCCGCGACGTAGCGCTGCGCTGTCACTGCCGCTAGGTTGCCGCCCGCGCTCACGCCCCCAATCACTAGTCCGGCAGAGGCGTCCGCCCCGATGGCTGCAGCGTTGGTGGGTGTACTGAGCCACGTGAACGCATCCCAGATGTCGTTCGGGGCCGCAGGGAATGGGTGCGCGGGCGCGAGGCGGTAGCTCGGAGTGACAACGACGGCGCCTGTGGCCGCTGCGATCGACTTGGCGGTCACGGCTGCGTCGTCCGTCGACCCAAGGACGAAGCCGCCACCGTGGATGTAGACCATGAGCGGCGCTGGAGCTGACGACGGCTGCGCTGGCTTGTGAACGCGTGACTTCGACACACGGCCATCGCGAAGGGGAATGTCGAACGCAAAGTCCGTCGGTGTGTCCGGGCGTTGTACGGGTGGCATCTGGGCGAAGAGCCTGGCTGTTTCTTCGGCGCTCCCTGCTCCGAATGCAAGCTGGCGGCCCTCGTCGACCCACTGGACACGGTGAGCATGTCACTTAGTCCAACGAAACTTCCGAGATTGCTGACACGCACGCTCTTCAGCTCCGGGCTTTGAACACGAGAGGACTTGCTGAGTCTGCGGTCGACCATTGAAAGGAATGGGCTCACTCCATTTCTACAAGCCCTGCAACCGCCTCTCTCGTCTCGTACGCAGTCATCGATACGGGGATCTTGCTCAAGAGGATGTCTGCCTGGATCTTCCATGCCAATCCGCTTTAAAGGTCGCAATGTGGCGTCGCCGATCCACTGTCCAGTCGCACAGTGCCTTCTTGTCGCACCCCAGATCGGCGTATTGCCACGCGGCCTCCCCTTCCTCGGTACGGCTGTTTGGGGGCCAAAAGCGGTTTCTGGCGCTCGTGCAGGAATCGTCAGAATTAGCTTGATCTTCCGCCAGTGTTTCATAGAGGCGCCCGACTACCCATGGCCAGTGCTTCGACCCGGGTGGCATGACACTAGGCAAGGTCTCCTTTCATCTCTCCTGCAATGTGACTGTCTACCTCTTCTCCCAAATCGTGCTGGTGCAGTTCAGGAACGATACCTCCAGAGCTGCGAACCGACTGGGCGGACATGTGCCGCGTAGCGGCGGCGCAGCCTGTGGCTCCCTCCCTTTCGCTGCGCGTGCCGGATGCATTCGCGCGTTGCGAACACGACTCCTTGCCACGGAAAACCTGGCCCCTGATACGCGAAGCGAGTCATATCGTAATCCAGGTGCTGCAGTTCTGCTTCTAGCCGTGCCGCATCTCCCTTCCGATCGAAAGTATCCGGCGCGGGAAGCACGAGCTCGCTCCCTATGTAACGGGCACGGAGCGCTACCAGATTGTCTGCGTACACCGCCGCGTCAAAGCTGTTCGGAAGAAACACATCGTGGAAAACGGAAGGACGAGTAAGTCCCCGATGGACATGCCGTTGCCCGACTGCGCGGCCAGGACACGCCGTGACGGACGACGGGGCCGAAGACGAACTTTCAGTGATGACTGGTGTAGCCCCTCGCGCGCAAGATCACTGTCCGTTGAAGGGGTTGTGTCAGACCTGGAAACCGCGGCGGACGAAGTTGTCTCCCGCACATTTGCCAAACCGTGTCACCCAGTGTGGTACAATGCACGGTGAGATGACTCCAAGGCACCCATATTCACTGACTGCTGCACATGGAAGCATATAGGAGCCCATTGAAGAGGAACTGCCTTTTCTACATCGGGCAGGAAGCACCGGGGAGGACTCCGAGGAAATGGTTCAACCACAGAAATCGCGAAATCTCAAGCATAACCTCGCATATTCAAGACGAAATAATGTTTAACAAAGTGACGGGGCACTATGAAGCATGTCTTGCTCCCAAGTAGATGGCATGAGCGACCTGGTCCCAAAAATTGCTCTCTGGACTGTTTGACTTGTACGAGCTCCCTTCCTCGGCCTGATTGGCATTGTGGCACATGTATCTGTAGCAATAGGCCGTACAGGATCATTTTTATGATGCTGCTGCGTGGTGTACGCGGCATATGCAAAGAGTGGGCAAGGCCTATGATCATTCCCCGACCATAGCAATGATGGCATAAGGCGGTATCGTAATTTTTGACGCTTCACCGTGCAAGCTCACAGTTCCCTTGTTTTTTTTTTTTTTCGGGGAAGACGGGCTTGGTATGTGTGCGCGGACGAAATGTCGAAAAACAATCCGTAATCCGCGGTGCAGCACTGCATTGATCGGAGCTGCGCCACGCACGTGGAGAGCCCGGCCTGAGATTAGGCTGCAAAACACAAGAGAACCTGGAGATGTAGGCATCTCGTGTCTAGTACAGGCAAGAGGCTATCCATTATGGTCGAAAATTCGTACATTGAAGGGATAGGTCGACCCTGTTGTGGTTGATTGTACAGACTCCGGTGCGAGGCGTTTCGGGGCGGCGTCGGCGTGGTGCTGGTATCTTTGAGATCACGATTGCAACCGGTGATATGACAGGTCGTTCTACGATGCGGAATCCACCACGTTTTCGCTATTGTGCCGGAGAAGGCATATAAGAAGGCTGAAGGCAGGACTCGCCCGGAAGACCAGAGGCGCGGAACAGCCGTGCACTGCTTCGGATCCCTCCGCACCTTTTCCTCTCTCGCCAGGGGCGAGGTTTCCGCCAGTGCATGTCCGCGATGGCGAAACCCCAAGGTCCGCCCTGGCTCGCCGCAGCGCAGCGTATGGCCTGCTAATCGGCCACAGCAGCCACCGCTGCGATGAACTACATCCAGCTGGAGAAGCTCGGCGAGGGTGTGTAGCGCCCTACAGTCATGCACGGACGCGCGCCGTGGCTGACGTGTTCGTTTTGCAGGCACCTATGCGACCGTTTACAAGGTACGCATCCCGCTGGTCGTAGTGCTGGTGGCGGCAGCGACTGCAGCGGCAGTGGCTAAACTCGGACGCAGGGCCGGTCGCGCACAACCAACGAGATTGTGGCTCTCAAGGAGATCCACCTCGACGCCGAAGAGGGCACACCGTCGACGGCCATCCGCGAGATCTCGCTCATGAAGGAGCTCAAGCACCCCAACATCCTGCGCCTGCACGACGTGATTCACACCGAGGCCAAGCTCGTCCTCATCTTCGAGTACTGCGACCAAGACCTCAAGCGCTACATGGACACCCACGGCGAGCGCGGCGCGCTCGAGCCGCTAATCGTCCGCACCTTCATGTTTCAGCTGCTCCGCGGGATCGCGTTCTGCCACGAGAACCGCGTGCTACACCGCGACCTCAAACCGCAGAACATCCTCATCAACAAGAAGAACGAGCTCAAGATTGGCGACTTTGGTCTCGCGCGCGCCTTTGGCGTGCCCGTCAACACGTTCTCCAACGAGGTGTGTCTTTCCTACATTTCCTGGCATTTTCTGATGCAACCCAGGTCGTCACGCTCTGGTATCGCGCCCCGGACGTGCTCCTCGGCTCGCGCACGTACAGCACGTCCATCGACACGTGGTCCTGCGGCTGCATTTTCGCGGAAATGATCTCGGGCGTCCCGCTCTTCCGCGGACGCGACAACAACGACCAGCTCATCCATATTATGCGTATTATCGGGACCCCGTCCGACGCTGTCCTGCGCAAAATCGCCACCGATTCGGTAAGCTTTGCACGAGCCTCGTTCTTCAACCAGATGCTCATGATTCTCAGCCCGAAGTCACGATTCGGCAATTCTCTCGTTTCCCTAAGGTGCCCTTCCAGCAGGTGCTTCCCAAGGCTCCCGCGCAAGGTCAGTCCGCACGTATCCACTCGTTGCGTGCGCGAGATACCTTTCTGGCGCGCGCCAGATTAAGAAACATACGTAGCGCCGATTGGCACATTTCCACGTCCATGGTGTCTAGGATCCTGCTGCAATGTGTCAAATCACTCTGGATGAACTTATTGCGGCTTACACGAAAGCCAGACAAGTCCATATGATCTATTGCCAGCAGAATCCTAGACACTGGTCAGGAAAATGTCTCAATAGGAACTACATGATGTTTCTTAACCTGATGCGCTCCGGAGAGGCGTTTATTGCACGTATTGACCGTTTTGGCGATCCTGGCTGACAAGTATCATTCAGCGGTCGACTTGCTGGACAAGATTCTGCAGTTTGAGCCGTCGGCGCGCCTCCCGCCGGCCGAAGGGCTGAAGCACCCGTACTTCACTGCGTCGGTGCTGACGCAGCAGCAGCCCATGTACTACCCACAGCAGGTACCGCACGGCACGGTCGCGCCGATGGCGACGCAGTACTACCAGCAGCCCGGCGCCGCGATGCCGATGTACCACGACCCGTACGCTGCGCAGTACGCCGCGCAGGTCCAGCAGGCGCAGTACGCCGCCCAAGCGCACGCCCAGGCACAGGCCCAGGCGCAAGCGCAGGCTCAGGCTGCTATCGCCGCCCACCAGCAGCAGCAACAGCAGCAACAGCAGCAGTATGCCGCGCAGCAGGGCTACGGGCAGATGTACGCCCCACATCACTGAACCCTGCGTTTCCGACTCCTTTCCGTTTTCTTCAATCTCGTTACAAATCTGCTTTCTTCCGTTCCACGAACACGCCACGCCCTCCTTTCTCATTCTGAACATGCTTTCGCCCCCAAAGATTGTTGCTGTCTGTCTGTCTGCCCATGCCTCCGTCTCTGCGCACCCGTACAACTGATTCTGTACTTGTAATGCCTCGCTCACCCCCAACCCTTCGCACGCGGACTCTGACTCGCGCTGCCCCTGCTCTGTAACACGGTGCTCGTTCTTCGGGCACGCTGTACGCTAAAGTTTCCTCAGCCAAAACACATATAGACGTTGAACGTTGCCTGGATCATCTGAATGTTTGGTCCGACTGACTCAACCTTCGAATTCACCGCAGAACTGGAATACTATTCGGAATAGTATTATAGAGTGCGCGGCGACGGTGGGGTGACTCGGGACAAGAATTAAACGCCGCGTCCGCCCATGAAATTACTTACCTTGAGTAGCATTTTGGAGCGTAGGTTAAGCTGGGGCTGCGTAGTATACAATTATCCTCACCTGGCCGCGCAGCGTGCAGCTTATCCACCTGTAGCAAATCCACGCGCGAGTACACGCAGATTCGGGGCACATGAGCTGCGCGTGCCACTTGTACCCTGGCCTTTTACGCCGTGCTTGTGGGAATTTCGAGTCAACGTTCGGGGCCCGAGAAGGCCTGTCACTTGTCAAGTGAAACTGGAACACCGAACAAGGGCGTCATTCCATGAGTCAGAAACACGCGTGTCTTCCCTGGTTCTTTTGTGCGTGCTGCACGGGTGTTCCGATCGATTAGCCCTGGGGGTGCAATTACAATGCATCGCCGCGGCGATGGGTGTGCTAGGTTGGGTACAAAGGGCCTGAAGGCGGTACCCTTGCTTTGATATCGAGATGAGCGCGCTCCTGACGCGGCTGATGCATGAATGGGAGCTGAAGTCTATTGTGTTTGCGGATTGAAGGTGTGCACTGTCGGACTGCGGACGCCGTTGAGCTCGACGAAGCCAAAGTAGCGACTGCGGCCCAGCGCGGCCTCGTCGCGCGGTAGTTTTTCTCCGCGATTGAGCACGACGCCGACGTAGCGGCGGTCGCGTAGGCCCCACTTTCGCGTGTAGAAGCGCACGAAGCCCGGCACGACGGCGTAGATCGTGTGGTCGCGCCCCATTTTCACCTGCAGCGCGTCAGCCTCAATCCCAGTCCCAAGCGCAGGACAATACGCACATGCTGCCCCGGGTGGAAGTGCGTCCCGCGCTGGCGGACGATGATATTGCCCGGGATGACGGGCTCATCTTGTGGCTGGTGAGAACGCGTTGTAGAAGGGACAGGAAATTCGTAGACATACCTGAGAATTTTTTGACACCTAAGCGCTTGCCTGCGGTGCCTCCGCTGCGACCTCCCGAGCCGCTAACGCGCTTTGTCGCTGTGCGGACTTGGCCCCAGACTGTGCGACGACGTGAGAACGGAGAACAATCGGAACGCGGGCTGTGCGCCAAACGCGGCACGTACGGTGGAGCGCAGGCCTGAGAGACTGGGTGGCCAAGCGCAGGGCCTGCATAGCGAGGGCAACACAATAGTATCGCGGGGGGTAGAAATTGCGGCACGGCAGACTCCGGCGGCACTTAAACTCCTTGTCTCTCGACCTCGACCTTCTCCACCGCCCGACTCCCGCATCATGGTCAACCTCGTCACGTCCGACAACGAGACCTTCAACGTCGACAAGGACGTTGCCGAGCGCTCCGTGCTCATCAAGAACATGCTCGAGGGTCAGTCTCGCCGCCATCAGCTCTGTGTTGTGGCTCGGTGCCACAATGCACCGCCAAAAAACGGGCGCTGACTCGCGGCCGCCCCGCAGATGTCGGCGAGTCCGACCAGCCCATCCCGCTGCCCAACGTGTCCTCGTCCGTGCTCAAGAAGGTGGGCTTGCTCCCCGATTGTGGCTACTGGTCGGTGGCTCGGGGCTTATCACCGGCGATCAGGTTCTCGAGTACTGCGAGCACCATCGCGGCGAGCCGCTCCCGGCCGCGGACGCCGACTCCAACCAGGACGAGACGCGCAAGCGGTCGACCGACATCTCGGAGTGGGACCAGAAATTCATCACCGTCGACCAGGAGATGCTCTTCGAGATTATCCTCGCGGCCAACTACCTCGACATCAAGCCCCTCCTGTGCGTGCTCTTTGCCGAAATATCGGAGTCATGGTCGCTGACTGACTGCGGAATAGCGACGTCGGATGCAAGACGGTGGCCAACATGATCAAGGGCAAGACGCCGGAGGAGATCCGCAAGCTCTTCAACATCGTCAACGACTTCACGCCCGAGGAGGAGGCACAGATCAAGAAGGAGAACGTGCGTACCCGTCTTGTCTCCTTTGTCCCTGTCGCCGCGCACAAGACACCGCCCGTTGGCTGACATTTGATCGCTTCTATCGCAGGAATGGGCCGAGGACCGCTAGACGCATTCCGTAGCAACTAAACTTCCCCCTGCATTTTTTTGACATGTCCTGTACTCTCTCGTCGTCGTCGTCGCCGTCCCCGTCTCGTTCTCCCCCGGCATCATCTAATCGTGCTTGCCTTTCTTTACCTCCTGATCCCGCAATAACAAAAGCCACCGCCTAACAGCATCCTTTCTACCGCCTATTGGCGTTGCCGGTTGTAAGCTTTAAGAAAGGGCGCCGCCGCCGCGATCCTCGCTCGCCTCGTGTCTTCAGCCTCTCCCAGTCAAGCTTCCTTGGAATGGCGACTGTCCAACTTAGTATCAACCCGCTCACGCCTAATTGTGCGCTGAACGCCGCGACGTCGCTTCGCCCGCGCTGACACTGATGCCCCACGCGCGCCACCAGCCATCCCGCCCAGGGAGACCCTGCTCGCCGCAGCGGAGGCCCTGCTGAGCTCGGCCGACACGTGGAAGAAGGGCAAGGTCTTTGGCGCCGTCCAAAGCCTCACCCGGCCCAAGCACAAAGACGACCCAGCGGGCCCGCCGTTCCACGCCCGGCTGTCGACCCATGCTGCCGAGGAATGCACGTTCGAGGAGTTCTGGGACGGCCTGGGCATCGGGCGCGCGCAGAACGAAACCGAGTGCGTCGCGCTCGGCGGGCCCCTTTCAACTTTCCAGCCGTTGCTCATGATTACCGGCGCAGGTACATCTCGGAGATCAAGGAGGCGAGCCTGGTGCAGCAGCTCAACGCGCACGACGCGGTGTACAGCATGCTCTACGTCTTCCCGCCGCCGCTGCAGCCGCGCGTCTTCACCGTGCTGCAGGCCGTGTTCCGCCTGGAGGGCAAGGACGAGTTCGTCGTCGTGCAGCTGCCCGTGGACGTCTCGGGCAGCGAGGACGCGCTCAAGGGCAAGGACCACGCGTTCCGCACCGACCACGGGCACCCGCACGTCGTGCGCGGGCGGTACGCGAGCGTCGAGCGCCTCAGGAAGCTCGACGACGGCAGGGTCGAGTGGCTGTGCGTTTCTCTCCGCCTGCACGTGCATGCTGGGCGCTGAGGCTGATGCGCGGCGATTAGGATGGCGACGAGCTCGGCGGCGGGCGGCAACATCCCGCAGTTCGTGCAGGACATGAGCATCCCCGGCCAGATTGCGCATGTGCGGCGAACTCTCGCTCCGCGTCGCTGTGCGCTGACGTTGGCTCAGGATGTACCCAAGTTCTTGGCTTGGATTAAGACACGCCGCGAGAAGAAGGCCGCGGCGCATGCGGAGCCAGAGGCGGCGGCGCCAGCGACGGACGCGGCCTAGATGTATGTAGCGTACGGCGCTGACTCACTTCCTGTGTAGATGTATGGTACACATGTTGTGCTATAGCAATACGACGATATCCTCGTGGACTTGCGACGATCGCATTGACACGACGGCGAAGGTTTCCTCAGCCGGAGGCCGGGAACGACGCCAGCGCGATCGCAAACGCCTCTGCTGCCTCCTCGTCTGATATCTCCTTTCCGAGGAGCCACGCTGCGCCCTTGAGCAGGTCCACGTTCGCCCTCTGGCTGCTCCGGAGCGTCGGGAACGCCGCGTTGTGGATGTGCGGCACGCCGGGGTAGACGTCTAGCCGCGTCCGCACGCCGTGCTCGCGCAGCGCGCGCGCGTACACCAGCCCGTCATCCCGCAGCGGGTCCTGCCCGGCGACCTGGATGTACACCGGCGGCATGCCGACGTGCGGCCGCGGCGCGTTGAACGGCGAGAGCTGCGCAGAGCGCACGTCCGGCCGGTACATCTTGCGCACATACGCCAGCGCGGCGCCGTCGATGACGGCCGCCTCGGCGTTCTGCGCGCGGCTCAGCCAGAGATGCGCGTACTGCGCGGGCACGATCTCCGGCTCGAGCAGGAACGGCACGACGAGCACCACGCCGGTCAGCGCGCCGCGCCCGTACTCGGCGACGTAGCGCTGCGCGGTGACCGCCGCGAGGTTCCCGCCGGCGCTCACGCCGCCGAGGAGCAGGCCGGCGTCGACGTCCGCGCCAAGACGCGCGGCATGCGCGGGGTCCGCGAGCCAGGCGAACGCGTCCCACACGTCGTCCGCCGCGGCGGGGAACGGCGCCGCCGGCGCGAGGCGGTAGGACGGCACGACGACGACCGCGCCCGTCGCCTCGGCCAGCGCGCGCGCGGGCAGCGCGACGTGCGCCGGCTCGCCGATCACCCAGCCGCCGCCGTAGACGTACACGATCAGCGGGCGCGGGCCCGCGGGCGGCCGGGAGGACGTGTAGACTCGTGCCTTCGAGACGCGCCCGTCGCGCAGGGGAATGTCGAGCGGCGCGTCGGTCGGCGTCGTCGATGTGTCTGTCGGCGGCAGCGAGGCGTAGAATTTTGCGGTCTCCTCAAACGTGCCGACCATCCCCACCGGCTTTGCGCCAGCCTTCAGGAGCTGACCAAGCATGCGTCAGCGTCGCGCTTCTCGATGAGCTGCGCTGCACAAGTATGTACCTCCTCGAACTCGGGGCTACAAGCGTGTCAGCGGTGCGATACAACCTGCGACAAGACGACGAGACCCACTCGATTTCTGCGAGCTTCAGAACCGCCTCGGGGCTATCGTACTCGGCGACCATGGGGTGCTTTTCTCAGCGTGCGCAGTCATCCAGGCGCTGTGGAATTTTATATTGTGTGTGGGCTGACTCAGCCGCTCCAGAGTCGTGCGACCGGCCCTCGCCATCACAGTGCGAAAGACATCGTGGGATATGTGCCTCGTGTCTCTCTCCTGTCGCGCCGTGCTCATCTCCGTACCTGTCTTGCGTGGAGGCGTATCGCGACGCGATCTGAACGGGCGGATGAGCGTGCAAGTCGTTCTCAGCGATCATTCCCGCTCATACGTAAGATTGCTTTGTCAGGTCTCACTGGTGTCGCATGATGAATGGAACGGCCTGTTTCGATTGGCTGTGAGTGAAGGCGGTTTCACGAGGTTTAGTCAGCGAACCAGCCCGAGTGGATCTGACCGACAGCGCAGGCCGGCTACCGCAGTTTTACAAAGTCGGTGACGCCCCGAACGTACAGAAAACCACGGCCATACTCGCCTTGGATCCGTCTGAGCGGTCTTCCCGTCCATTGCACCACATTTGCGCTGGTGGAAAAATGCATGAGGCGAGTAATAGTGGCTCGGCAGTGTGGAAATCTAAGACAACCCACATGATGCGGCGTGACCTGGCGTAGATGTAAAGGCAGGCCTCACGGAGAACTTCACCTTGGAGTCGTTTCGTCGATCACCGTGACGGCGCGTCCTCCCCGCGCACCGATGACCATCGGGGACTTGCCCGTCCTCCCCCTTTGCCACGGTCTTGTTCTTTTGCACGGCTTTGACGCGGCGGTGTACGACGATGCTCTGGCGGCGCTCCGTGCCCGCTACATAGGGGGAGAGCTCATGCTTCGCGCTTCGGATACGTTCGATCGCGGCCAGAAGCGTTTCCGCGCAAAAACGCAACACTCAGTCTCCGATATGCTTGGGTTCCTTTCTCAGGGGAGAGATCACCTGGGGGGAAGGTAGATTGCGTTCACAGCAATTCTAGCACGTGCCCGAATCATTGGTAGGGAGCAAAGGCTTTGCTTCAAGGCTTTCTTGCCGCGTCCCCGACTGTAACACTCATCTTGCCGTAATAGCCCGGGAGGGGCTCCTGTGAGATGTGAGAATAGGGTATAAGTAGATAGTCTCGGATTGGAGGAGCATTGAACGAAAAAGGTGCTTCGTGGCATGCCGCCCACGTGGAAGCACTACGAAGTGGCCCAGCGTCATTATGAAACACTTTCTGACGGTTACTGCACGAGCGCCGAAATCCCTTTGGGCTCCTCATGCAATCCCAAACAGCCGTACATGGGCAGGGACGGCCGCGTGGCAATACCCCGACGCGGGGTTGCGACAAGGTACAGTACCAAATAGTGGATCGTCGGCCACGCCACATTGCGACCTTTTAAAGCGAAGTGCCATGGTCGGACCAGGCCAACATCTCCCTGAGCAAGATGCCCGTATCGACGACCGCGTACGAAACGAGAGAGGCAGTTTTAAGGCTCGCGGACATGGAGTGAGTGCATTCGGTTCAATGCTCCAGCGCGGGCTTAGCATCGTCTCGCATCCAAAGCCCGGAGCTGAAGACCGTACGTATGAGCACTTCCTGCAGTTGATCTGGACTAAGCGATTTGACCACCATGTCCAGTGGGTTGATGAGGGCCGCCAGCTGGCATTCGGCGCGGGAAGCCTCGAAGAAACGGCCAGGCTCGTCGCCCAGATGCCGCCCACACAACAACGCTCGGACACACCAACGGACTTTGCGTTCGACATTCCCCTTCGCGATGGCCGTGTATCGAAGGCACGCGTGCACAAGCCACCGCAGCCTTCGTCTGGTCCGGTGCCCCTCATGGTCTACATCTACGGCGGAGGCTTCGTCATCGGGTCGACGGACGACGCAGCTGTGACCGCCAAGTCGATCGCAGCGGCCACAGGCGCCGTCGTTGTCACGCCGAGCTACCGTCTTGCGCCCGCCCACCCCTTCCCTACGGCCCCGAACGACGTCTGGGATGCCTTCACCTGGCTCAGCGCGCCGGGGAACGCCGCAGCCGTCGGTGCGGACCCCTCTGCTGGCCTGGTGATTGGGGGTGTGAGCGCGGGCGGCAACCTGGCGGCAGTGACAGCGCAGCGCTACGTCTCGGAGCAGCTGGATGGCCACCCGCCCTTGACGGGCGTCCTGCTGATCGTCCCGTACCTGCTGGAGCCGGAGATCGTGCCCGAGCAGCACAGGCCCCTGTGGTTCAGCCGCGAGCAGAATAGCGAGGCGCTCGTGTTCAACGGCAAGGACATCGAGTTCGTGCGCCGGGCATACAAGCCCGACATCCACTCTGCCCAGTTGTCTCCGCTCAACGCGGCCTCGCCACACGTGGGCCTGCCTCCGGTGTATATCCAGGTCTGCGGCCAAGACCCCCTGCGGGATGACGGCCTCGTCTACGAGCGCCTGTTGAGGGGGAAAGGGGTGGCCACGCGGCTGGACGTCTATCCGGGCGTGCCGCATGGCCATGCGTTCGTCTATCCAACGCTCAAGAGCGCAGTGAAGGCGAACATCGACTTGGTCAAGGGAGCGGGCTGGTTGCTGGGTAGAGAGGTCGGCGAAGAGGAGGCTGCCGAGGCTTATACTGGTGCAGCAGCTTCGGCCACAGTGACAGAGGTGTCACTGGCAGCGTAGCAGATATGTGGGAGAGCCATGGACGTAGTGATGTGTCGAACGAATGCCTAAGAATGACTGATCCGGACCAGGTCGACCAGGTTGCAGCCCACGGTAGGCGCCACAGTCCCTGTGCCTATGCGTAGTACCAGCATTAAGTACCGGAATTGCCGGGAAGACGTGCCTCGCAGCAGCGAGTGCCTTGGGAGCAAGTGATGGAGGACCAGCAATGGCCAGATCGACGAGCCAGGGTCGAGTGTGTGAGCACGAAAGACGAGCCAGAGCATCGCAAGTCAGCAAGAATCAAGCAAGTCCTGTAATCCTTGTCGGGACGAGGGCTCGGTAAAACCTGGGCAATTGTCACTGAATACAAGTCGGCCTCTAGAGTCTAGGTCGCCTTGGGTGCTTGTCCAAGAGTTAGGGCGTACAGCAGATACAACAGATTGACAAGACGGATAGGGAACCGTGGGGCGGGAGCCACATGGTAAAAGTTTGGAGACGGCGGGCTGGGTTCAACGGCGAAAACACGCTTCGAACTCCGATGAACTCCTCGTCCTGGACACGAAATCATGCGCGTCCGACACGTTGCGCACCCCGGACTCGTAGCTGAGCGCGTCGCCGCACAACTGGGCTAGCCTGGCAGCCACGCTAGGCCGGCGGTGTAATCGCCGATTCAATGCATCCGAGCACTACCTGGCTATGCGCTCCTATCGCCACAACTTCACCGTGTCAACTACCTGCGCCTGAAAGCTGCACGGAAGAACGCGCCCCTGCTGGACCCCGCTATTCTATCAACATGGGTCGTTCATGCGGCGCTCCAGACGTTACCCACAACCGCTACATCCTACCCCCTTATGATCCGCCAGTCCCTTACCTGTTGCGCCTTTCGCGAGGGGAAATCGACGCTCACATGCTGGCTGCTGCTGCTTCACGCTCGCAGCAATGGTACCAGCTCGGCCCTCGCATCGAGGTCGTCCCACTCGCCTTGCCACGCCCAGTCTGGGACGAAGATCGACTCAAGTTCTCCGTCGAGTTCAAGGGAAAAAGGATACTGCTCTTCGAGCCCTATAAAGACTCCATCCTAGAGCTCTCTCCCATCATCCCGCCCAGCGATGATTTCTTCCTGAGATACTTCACCGAAGTGGGCAGTGGGTGGTGTTGCAACGCGCCGGGCTCCGTTAAGGTCGAGGCGGACGATCCTAGCAGCTATATCTTCAGTGCGTCTGCAATACATGAGAATGCTACAGTGCATATCGCTGATACGCACAGCTCCCACCTTAGAAACCCTCGAAGCCGGAGAAGGCGAAGTCTCATCTATCATCGAACGGCAGCTCGGTGTTCTGGCGGGCGACAGCGAGGCCACACGGCAGTGGTTAGACATCATTACCGAGGAATCCACCCTCCCCGGTTGTGAAGACGTACCTGCCGACCTCCAGGACAGGCTGGAAGGCGAGGTATGGCTGCGCGACAGTACAATATCGTGCGGCTTCACCGACGAGTCGGGGCTGGGCTCCGCCCATCTGCTTTTCCCTCGCTGCCTCGGCGACAAAGTGCGTGCATGACACTGTCATACGTACCTCGTACAAAACTGACCACAGTGATGCTGTGCAGCTTTTTGTCGGCGCAGCGTTGTTTTCCCAGCAGATGCTTGCTCTGCACGCCCAGCTCGACAGGGACGCCGAGCCTGTACTGCAATGGCAGGGGAAGGCGCCCATTGACCTCACTGTCAACGACGCCACTAACTGCCTCCTCATTCGCTGGAGGCTCGTTGGTGATAGAGCATACTTTCCAGTAAGTACGACCCTCGTTGTCCGCGCACTCATGGAGTCATGTGTGCTGATCATCGTGCGACCCTCTCCGTTAGGTCCCCAATCCCTCTTTCGGCTACGCCGACATAGCATACACCGGGATGGGCGCGCGTCTCGACGCGTGGTGGGAGGAATGCCAGCAGGGGCCCGCCGCCGCGCACGAAATGCAAGGATCAGGTAGCGAGCGGACCGTCCCGCCGCCGCGCCTCCGCTATGCGTTCCACCGCCTCGAGAACGCGCCCATCGCCGACTGCCACTACCGCCGGGGCCACCCGCGCCACCTCACAGACCAGGAGCTCATGCGCTCGGGCAAGGACTACCGCTACCGCGAGACGTCCGCGCCCGGCATGGTCGGCTACGAGGACGTCGCGTACTACCCGCCGCTGTGGCTCGCGCGCTGCGCGTATGCCGCCGCCGTGCTGGCGAGCGCGCCGTCCGCCGCTCTCGCGCAGCGGCTCGCGGTGCTCCGCGAGGAAATCATGTCGCGTTTTGGCACGCCGGTGCCGCCTCCGGGCGAGGACGACGACATGCTGGACGAGGACGACATGCCGTGGCCCCCGGAGTCCGTGGGCGACTACCCGCTGCTCCTGGCCCTCATGCCCCGTTTCCACGACTTTTCGCAAGCGCCCCAGCGCGTCTGGCTTCCCATGCAGTTGGTGACGCCCGAAGACGATGGCTGGGATTCATACTAGACGCACGCTATCGTCAACGAACGCCAATGCCTTTCTGTGTAGCCTCATAGCTGTATGAATACCTATTTGATTTATAGCGCTATCACCTCTATGTATGTTCTCGCTTTCCTTTCTTCCTTGCTTCCTTCCTGAACCCATATTTGGGTCTAGGTTCGTTTGTTGTGGCAGGACGCGCACCCGCGAGCGGCCCGGCGCCGCCGATCGGTCAACCCTGAGTCCCTACAAGATAATGCGCCACATTCTCGAGACCGTGAAGTCGTTCCTTCCGATCCAGGACCGATGCCCGAACACGCCATGAAAGCACGCGGCTGCGTTGCCCCCGGTTCCAACAAGCTGGCTGCGGCAGACGGGATAAGCCACCCCCAACTCAACCACGGTTTACAAGTCCCCGAGCTGACGCGCCTCGCGCGAGGTCAAGGCGACGCCCAGGCGCTTGCGGCCGCCGCTCGCAGGTCGCAGCAGTGGTATCAACCCGGCCCTCGGATCGAAGTTGCTCTGGCGTCCTCGCGCAAGCCCTGGGACCAAGATCGACTCAAGTTCGTCATCGAGTTCAAGCGCAAGAGAGTACTTTTCTCCGAGCCTTTCAAAGACTCCATATTGGAGCTCTGTTCCACGGCCACGCCCAGGCACGATTTCATTCAGAGGTACTTTACGGAAGTGGGCAGCGGTTGGTGTTGCAACGCACCGGGTTCAGTCACCTCCGATGCGAGCGACCCCAGCACCTTTATTTTCAGTGAGTCCCTCCTGGATCAACCTACCCGTCGCTAATAGTAATATGTGCAGCTCCCAATGTGGAAGCTCTCCATTCCCAGGGACTCGGAGACGAAGTTTCATCTATCATCGAACGGCAACTCGGCGTCCTGGCGGGGGAATTGGAACCTACTCGTCAATGGCTAGACATCATCACTCAAGAATCGACCACGCCCGAGTGTGAAGATCTCAGTCCCGAGCTTCAGCGTAGACTGGAACGTGACGTTTGGTTACGCGACCGTACGGCGTCGTGCGGTTATACCGCCGAGCGTTGCGACGCCCGCCTGCTATTCCCTCGCTGCTTGGGCGATAAGGTCAGTTCCTACTCGTACCAAGTATGCTCCCGAACTCACTGAAGCGAATTTCCAGGTCTTCGTCGGCGCAGCCTTGTTTTCCCAGCACATGCTCGCCCTGCACGCCCGGCTTGATCGTGAATCTGCGCCCATGCTACAGTGGCAGGGACGCCCGCCTATTGCCCTGAGTATCAACGATTCGGTCAATTGCCTTATCTACCGATGGAGCCTCGATCGTTCCACGGGTTTCTTCCCAGTATGTTCGCTTTGTCACGGTGTGCCCGCTTTATCGTTGCTGAGTTGTATTCTCCCCTTCCAGGTTCCCAACCCATCTTTCGGCTATAACGACATCGCATATTCTGGAATGGGTGCACGCCTAGACGCTTGGTGGGAAGAATGTCAACTCGGGTATCCAACGCCCAGCGTTGCAGCATCGATCGCCGAGCAGGCGCCTCCCCGCCTCCGCTACGTCTTACACCGGCTGGAGGATGGGCTGTCTGCCGACGCCCATTCCCCCAAGGCCACCCGCGACACCATACATTGGCGGGGATAATACGATCGGGCAAGGACTACCGGTACCGCGAGACGTCCGCAAACGGCATGGTGGGCTACGAAGACATCTCGTACTACCCGCCACTGTGGCTCGCGCGCTCTGCGCATGCCGCGGCCGCGCTGGCCTGCGCACCGTCTGCCGCCTTGGCCCAACGGCTCGCCACTATTCGCAGAGAACTGATTTCGCGGTTCGGCTCGCCAGTGTTGGACGAGGAGGACGAAATTATGCTGGACGATGATGGTGAACCCTGGCCCAACGAGTCCGTCAGCGACTACACGCTGCTCCTGGCTCTCATGCCCCGGTTCCACGACTTCTCTCGAGCTCCCCAGCGTGTCTGGCTCCCTATGCAATTACTATCTAGCGACGAAGACGACTGGAGATAATCGCACAATCTCTCGGCACTCCAACACCGTTCAGCGTAGCTACACCCACTGTCGTAGATTATGCACCCTCGTCCAACATTGTAGTGTTATCCGTCGCTTGCATTGCCCAACTTTTTTGCGTCTCAGCGCGTGCGTAGTACTTCTATGGAAGATTCCTGTGATGCCGCGGAGATCGCACAACCGGACGAAGAACTGATCTCCGAGTCGCGCTTTGACTTGCCGGCGCTGGACTTAGCGACATGCTGGGCGAGGCTGATTTGTCGATAGCCCCTCGAGTTCGTAAGCGAGTACGTGCTGCGCTTGGCTCTCACGTTGCGTTTCCAGGACGCCGCAAGTCCCCCAGGGCGTCTGGCATCCCATGCAGTTGGTGACTCATGTCGACGATGGTTAGGCGCACGATATCCCCAACGTACCCCAATGCCATTCTCTAGGTTCATAGCTGTATCAATGCCCGTCTGAATGGTAGCGATAGTCAATTCGCCCCAGGTTGTACATGCGTTGAAAATGTGACCGTTGCCGTACTGGTAGACCTGCGCGCCTTTGCGCGCTTGGTACGCACTCCCTGGGGACATGCTTTCGAGTCTGATGCGCCACTCCATATATCTTGCGGCGGACTGAGGATATGCAAGGAAACGCAACATCCAGAAGAAACGGGTTTCATTCGTTTTCTCTACTCAGCTGTAACGAGAAACAACAATCATGCTTGGACGGCCACAGTTTGCATCGGCGCATCCGCGGGCGCGTCGTCGCGCGAGCTCTTGCCCGCCGTGCGCACGTCGTAGCCGTACCCGCCCGCCTGCGCGCCGGGGACGTCCGCGCCGGGGCCGTCGTAGTGCATCTTCGTGACGTCGTAGTTCGCTGCGCGCACCCAAACGCGTCAAGACACGACAACAGCGGCGGCGCGAACGACAATTAGGCGTACCGATGAACTCCCAGCCGTTCTCGCGGACGTGGTAGAGGTTGATCGTGTTGCCGGAGAACGCGTCGCGGTGGCCCGCGGCGTAGATGGAGCGGCGGCCGAGCTCCTGCGCCTCGGCGTCCGAGAGGTCCCAGCGGTAGCCCTGGTCGAGCACGCCGTACGCGAACGTCGAGCCGGAGCCGACGGAGAAGACGTCGCCCTTGAGCCGCGTGCCGTCCGAGTCGACGTAGAACACCGCCGGGCCCGTCTTGTCCCAGCCGCAGATCATCGTGCCCATGGAGAGCCCCATGCCCTTGTAGCCGTACACCAGGTTCGAGAGGTACTTGCTCGCCGCCGCGACGGATATCCGCTCGCCGTTGCGCAGCTCGTGCAGGCGGCACTGGATGCCGAGGTAGGTCTCCCAGTATTGGCAGTCGGCTGGTGTAGACGCGTCAGTCGTTGGCGCATTGGTCTGTGAGGCAGAGATACGCGCCTGCGCCGCCGGCCATGGTGCCCAGAAGGAACTTGTTGATCTCAATGACCTTCTTGACCGTCCCGGACGCTGCGAAATTAACATGGTTAAGACGCGTTTCATTCTGCTGCACCCCATTCAATGCGCACCAATATAAGACCCGGCCGTAGCACGAGAGTCGACAGCTACGATGACGCCGCCCTGGAAGCGGAACGCGAGCGTCGTCGTGCCGTGCTGAATCTTGATTCTGCAGTCCGGGTCGGCATGGTCGTCGGTGTGCATGCGCAGGAACGCAGCGGGCTGTAACGCGGTGAGCCGGTCGTTAGCAAGGTCGCCCATTTCGCAGAGGTTGCACGTACGTTGGCCACCGAAGGCAGCGCAAAGGACGGGCCAGCGCGCGCGCCGGACAGCGAGCCCCAGAGCTCTTCCGGGACGGAGCTGTCGAGCTCGTCGTCGTCGTCGCGCACGGCGTTCTTGATGTTCAGGTTGAGCGGGTCCGCCGCCGAGTGCGAGAACCGGGCGACGAGCGAGTGCATGGACATGGCGGTCGGGAGTGACGCGTTCAAGAGACGCGTGGCGGAGTTCGACGCCCGCTTTGTCCGAGCAGCGCATCCACTGCTCCCTCTGCCGCACCGATGGTCGCACCAAAGTCTCTGAAGGAGCTCGAGATCTTCTTGAAGGATGACAACAAGGTCAAGGTTGCCGGTCAGTATCCTGGTAATCATACCCGCTATGACAGCTACTAATTCCTCAACGCTGCAGGCATCGACGGTAACGCGGTTCTCGCTATGATATGCGGGGAATCGCATCTTAATGTGCTGCGGCAGTGGACGGCGTGCTGAGAGGCAAGTTCATGGTACGCACCTCGCCGTCGTGCTCGTTATCGCTTATCGACGCGCTCCCAGTCGCGCGACAAGTTCCTCAGCGCAGCCAAGGACGACGGCTTTGGCTTCTGCAGCGTCATATTGTAATTCGCATTCGCGATATTGCTGGCTATTTCAGTGACTTTATTGCATACAGCGGCTGGGATATTCACGATACCGTATACCCGCGCGAACTCCTCGTGTCGAACCGTGCCAATGGCTACCGCGATATTCTCGCTCGGATAGACCTCTCAACCTTCCGCCGCATCCCGTGGGAGGAGAATGTCCCCTTCTTCCTCCTCTCCTTCCTCGACCCAGACACCAAGGAGCCCATTCCTGTCTGTCCCCGCGGTACACTGGCCAAGGCTGTCAAGCAGGCTGAGGAGCACGGCTGGACTTGCATGGCCGGGGTCGAGTATGAGGTACGAGGCATGTCTTCACTCTCGTTCGAGGGCTGACAGTTGCTTGCAGTACTTCCAATTCAAAGGTATGCAATTGCGCCTGTCCTGCGTAGCAAAGGATCAAGCGTCTCCCAGAGCACGCGTGCACGCACTAACACTGTTTCCTTCGCAGAGACGCCATTCACCGCGGCAGAGAAGGGATACACGCGCCTGACGCCGCTCACCCCCGGCAGTGCGTCCGCGCGCCCACCGTTATCGTGATCCGCGCCGACGTGACGCGCGCCGCGCAGTGCACGGCTACTCGATGCTCCGCACGACGCTCAACCAGGACTACTTCCACGACCTGTTCAACCTGTCCGAGAGCTTCGACGTGCAGATCGAAGGCCACCGTGCGTCCTCCCCTCCCCCCCCCCCCCCCCCCCCCCCCCCCCCCTCCCCCACCCGCTCCCTCCGCCCTCTCTCCCCCGCTCACCAAAGGCGCAGACACCGAGACGGGGCCCGGGGTGTTCGAGACGGCGCTGGCGTACACGGACGCGCTGCGCATGGCGGACAACGCGATCCTGTTCAAGCTGCTCGCGAAGAGCGTCGGCATGAAGCACGGCATCATGCCGAGCTTCATGGCGAAGCCGTGGGGCAGCCTGCCCGGCTGCAGCGGGCACACGCACGTCTCGCTGCGCGCGCCGGACGGGCGCAACGTGTTTGCGCTCGGCGAGGAGCAGATCAAGGCCGGCGGGCGCACGGACGCGCAGTACGACGACACGCGCTTCATCAGCCAGGAGGCGGAGTGGTTCCTCGCGGGCGTGCTCGAGGGCCTCGCCGACAGTGCGTCCCTCTCCCTTTCCTCCCACTGCTCCCCCCGCTCACTTGTCCCGTGCAGTTGTGCCGCTGGTGCGTCGTTCTGCAGGTGTCTCGGAGCGGGCGCGCAGGCTGACGCGCGGCGCAGCTGGTGCCGACGATCAACGGGTACAAGCGCCTGGTCGGCGGCGAGTCGTTCTGGGCGCCGAACGCGGTGACGTTCGGGTACGACTCGCGCGCGGCGTCGGTGCGCATCATCGCGCCGCCGTCGTGCCCGCCGAAGGGCACGCGCTTCGAGGTGCGCGTGCCCGGCGCGGACATGCTCCCGCACTTCGCCATCGCCGCCATCTTCCTCGCCGGCCTGCGCGGCATCGCGCGCAAGAGCAAGCTCCCGTGCGAGCCGATTGGCGTGCTGCAGGCGCGCCCCGGCGGCAAGGAGGGCGTGCGCAAGCTCGCGACGAGCCTCGCCGAAGCGACAAGGGAGATGATGAAGGAGGGCAGCGTCGCGCGCGAGGTCCTCGGCGACGCGTTCGTCGACCATTATGGCGGCACGCGGCTGCACGAGGTCGACGTGTGGAACGAGGCCGTGACCAGCTGGGAAGGTGCGCCCGCCGCCCATCGCTCGGGCAGGGCAGATTGCGCTGACAGACGTTCGCCTCGCAGTGGAGCGGTATCTCGAGCTCGCGTAGACGGGGCTGAACTAGATTACGAGTATGATTGCGATTACTAGGAGGGTAAGTTCTCTTGTGTACTACACACTGACGACAGCGGGCACACGAAAGCGACTACTACATATACGAAGTCCGTAAGATACCACAAGTCCGAGTCCGAGTCCAGGGCGACTACACGTCGCGCACTTCGGGCGCGAACCCGCCCACGTCGCGCGCCTCCATGCGCATGAACTGCTCCCACTTGGCCTTCCCCATGCGCGCGGCGCCGCGGATGGCCGCGTCGAGGTCCAGGCGCGGGTCCAGGGGCATCCGCCGCAACGCGCGCCGCACGAATTCCATGCCGCTCTCCGCGTTGCGCGCCCCGGTCGGCAGCGCCCCGCTGCACGCGCCTTGCACGGCGTCTGGCGTGATTGCAGCCGATGTGGCGAGGCGGTAGAAGCCATATATTTGCTGGCAGCCCGAGTCCGTCAGGTCAAGCCGCGAGGTCGAGTACGTGTTGAGGAGGGGTGGCAATTGTTTGCCTTGGGCGTCTTCGCCGCGGGTGCTGTGAAGCCAGACATCGCGCTCTGGGTCTGCTCCTGTGTTCAGCAGGGCCCATCTGGCATCCTCGCCGGTGTGGAGGAGAACGATGTACAGAGAGTGCGGCCGCAGCGCTACCGCAGCCATTAGGTGGAAGGTAAGAATGGGACGTCTCCAAGGAGCTCGCAGGAGATTCATAAGTGGAATGTGGCTCTTTTATTGCATTCACCACTGAAGCGTGGCCATTCGTCCGCGCTGCACTCGCCGCGGGGGGTGGCCGTTGCGTCGCTGACATTGTCTCTTCGGTGCCACCCCAGGCGCTGCTATATGAGTTTCCAAAGCAACACAGCTTACCGTTCAGCCACGCGGAAACGTGAATCCTATACCGGTTTTCAAGGGTTGAGAATGTGCCCGCGTAGATTGTTGGCCTTGACCAGGCTTTTGTTCGACTTCGAGTCGGAGTTTGAAGCGTACCTTGCTGTCGCACCCATGTCTGCGCCCAATCTCGAAGCCCTTCTGGGGCCGTTTGGGCCGCCTGTACCGAATGACAGGGTGCAACCTTTGCGGAGATACGTGGCGCAGCTGTGCGGGCTAGACAAGCCGCGGTGCGCTTCACAAGCCGGGGAAATTGCGCGTGCCACTGATCGGCCGCGTGTCGCAGGTTCCCTGGGTCGCAGCCCGTCAGCTTCGTCAAGGCCGATCTCACGCGTCTCGAGAGAACAGAGTGCGCAGCCGCCCCGTGTGCTGTAGCTGTCGCTAAAGACGCTCAGCTACTGGGTCTGCGAGAAATCGGACGGAGTGCGCGTGCTGCTGTTACTCGTGAAATGCGCGGACAATACGCACGAGGTCTTCCTTGTGCGCGACACGACTGTCCGCTGTACTGCCACAACGCTGACATGAAATATCCAGATCGACCGCAAGAACGACTATCGCGTCGTGCAGGGCTTCTATTTCCCGCACCATGCAAACCCGGGCGTTGCGCTCGGCAGCTCCATCTTCGACGGCGAATTGCTCATTGACGTGGACCCACGCACGAAGAAGGTGCGTATGTTGTCGCGCATTGACCAGTATGACTGAGACATGTTGCAGCAAACGAAGAAACTCCTTGTCTTCGATTGTCTTGTGTGCGACGAGCAGAACCTGATGAACAAGCCTCTCTTGTCACGCTATGGGGTTTGTGCATGCCCAGCCCCGTCCGGCCGCTGAGCCGCCTTACCAGTCGTATTTGCATGCGCTGCTCGCCTCGCCCGGACTCAGCGGCTGCAAAGCTGGTTCTTCAAACCATTCGAGCGCATGACGCGCGAAATGCCGCAATTTGCCGCAGGCATGCCCTTCGAGTGCGTGCTTTTATGTTGCTGGCGTGGTCGTTCGGCTCAGTTCCTCTTGCGCGTGCAGGATACACGTGAAGAAGATGGAGCTCTCGTACGGCATCCCGATGGTGCTGAAGGAGTATATCCCGAAACTGCACCACGGCTCCGACGGGCTCATATTCACCTGCGTCGAGACCGGGTATGTGCCCGGGACGGACCACTCGCTGTGCGTTTATACACACCTGCCGTGCGCCGGCTCGTCTGCTAAATGTGGCCCGCCCCAGGCTGAAGTGGAAGCCGCCGTCGGAAAACAGCATCGACTTCAGATTGGAAGTGCGGTTCCCGCCCGGTGCGCACCCCAGCAACCCCGACGCGCGCGCGGTGCCTCTGTGCACCCTGCACGTGTGGTGCGGCGGACCGGTGTACGAGTACTTTGATGTGCTGGAGCTGGATGAGGAGGAGTGGAGCAAGTGCGTGACTGCGCGCGCGTCCCTGCTGGCTTGTGCTAACCCGCGCGTGCGCCGCCACCAGAATCAAGGCGTCGGGCACGCAGTGGGACGACCGCGTGGTCGAGGTGCACTGGGACTTCGCCGCGCAGCGCTGGCGCTTCATGCGCTTCCGCGACGACAAGCGCGACGGGAACCACCGCGACACGGTCGAGAGCATCATCGCGAGCATCATCGACGGCGTGCAGGAAGACGAGGTGCGTGCGCGCGCGCGCATCATTTATGCTCCCCCACCCTGGATCGGGCGCGAGCTGACGCCTGCCGCCATCATCAGCTCATAGCTCGCGCGCCGGCAATACGAGAAGCGTGGAAGGCCCGCGAGGCGGCTAAGAAGGCATCGGGTGCGGCGGCGCCGCCCAATGGGCGACATCAGCAGCCCCCGCCGCAGGCGCGGCATCACCAACAACCGCCGCCGCCGCCGCCCCCTCCAGCGCCTGTGAAGCCGCACCACGTGGGGAACAAGTTCAGCAAGGTCGGCGGGCCGCCGGTCATCATGGGCTGGAAACGCTAGACGACGTCGTCTTCCGAGGTGATCTGCTGGGGGTGCGCCATTTAATCAATCCTACGTGTATGAATAGTCCGCTGTTGTCGCCCTGCTTTGCTTGCTGTATCTCTTTTGCTTGCTTGCCTGCCCGCAGATTGAAATTTGAAACACCCGCGTTGCATTTGACGCTCCTCGCGTGCGTTCGAGAATCGCGCGCGTGCAGTTGGCAGGACAAGAGTTGACTTTTCGAGCGTGCTGTTTGCGCGCGATGCATCTGGAATCTGCCCGGGCCAGGTGGCTGGCAGCCTTCCTCGCCCGACGCCCGCGGGGTACTTGCAAGCTTCCTGGATCTTGGGATCGAAATCTCGTGCTGTCTGTATGTCAAATTGCGCTCTTGAAGCATTCTTGGATGTTCTGTTCGGCGACCTGCACGGGCGCCCGGCGGCCGCGACACACCATCTTGGATCTTGAAGCTAGCTGTCGGAGCGCGGTTTCTTCGCCGACGAGCGACAGGATTCGTTTGGGGTTCGTAAACGACTAAACACAAGAAGGGGGACGTGAGGAGCGTGAAGACCAAGAAACAAAAGCCACTTGTGGGTGGATGCGAGCGGGAGGTGGGAGGGGAGGGTAAGGGCAAGGGGAAAGGGGAGTGCGGCGGGCGAGAGCAAGGGCACAGCGGGAGGAGGGTGCGAGATGCAGTGGTAGTCTACAAATGGCAGAAAGTTCTTGTTGGTCTCCTTTCTCGTGTCAAGAGTTCAACGGCGGGGGGAGGTGGAGGTGGGTATGGGTTGGGTTGGGGCGGACGGGAGGGAGGGCTGAATGTACGTGGGCGGGGCGTGGTGGAGACTAGACATTACGTAGCGGGGAGAGAGGGCGCGGGGAAATGATGGCGGCGCGTCGTGGGCGTTTGGGAGTTTGTCGGGCGCGTTTGGAGGGGGAGGGGGAGGGAAAAGACGAGCAAAGGGGGTGCATGTCTATCGTTACAAGTGAGCAGAAGGGCGCGGGTAAGAGAACTTTTTACAGGTGGGCGGCCCCGTCCCCTGTGTATAGACGGTGGACGGCGGAGGCCAGGCCTAGTGCTTGGCGCACCGTCCGGGGAGGAGGGGGGCGCCGCGGATGAAAGAGGTTGTCTGGTGTTCACTTGATACGGCGCAGTAGCCAGTATTGCCCGTTTTCTTTTCGACGGAACGCCCCAGGCAGCGCAGAAGCTTTTAGTACGGAGGGAGGAAGGTGCTGCCTGGGTGGTGGGCTGTGTAAACGCCTTTGGGTGTCGTCAAGTCGTCAAGGTTCGTGAAGTTTGTACAGCAAAGGGCAACGCCAATGGGAAATGCAGATTGGGATGCTGATTGGGCGCCGGCGAGGGGACGCGGCGCGAAGATTGCAGGAGGGGGACAGACACTGTTGTTGGAGGGGGAGATGCCGAGGGTTGCATAGAGTTGCGGATGCGAGGTCCTTTCCGAGACGAGAATCGAGAAGCAACGTGGATGGGTCGTGAATATATGGCGTGAGCACACGAGCAGGATCGTCGACAGCGTGGGCGATAGGCGTACTGCGCCCGCGGCGTTTCGGCTGCCGGACGCGTGCGCGGAGCGGGCTCATGCAGCGTAGACTGCGAAGGAACCGCTGGGCACACGCGACGTCGGCTCTGAAGACGACTTGCCGTGGGCCGCGGACGGCAGACGCACTGACAGATCGGCGAGGATGTCGTCCAGGGACATGTCGTTCCTGAGGAACGCGTCGTTCGAGGCGAGCAGGTCCTCGAACGACAGCGAGCGCATGGGGGACAGCGGGCGCAGGCTGGACGAGCTGTAGCTTGATCCCGAGCTGTGTCTGGACGTAAGCCGGGCGGTCGGGCGCTTGGCGCGTTGTACGCGATAGGTCGTCGGTGATGACGGGATGGAGGACGCGGGCGAGGAAGTGTGGGAAGATGTCGGCGAGAGCGGGTCAGTCATTGCCGGGGGACTCGACGGCGGGCTCAGAAGATCAAGAGGGGCGTGTCTGGGTGTGGACTAGCAAAAATGGGTTTCAGCAGAGAGCGCCGGGCACAACAGCGGCACGCACGGCGGAAGGAGTAGCGGGCACGGCTCCCGCGAGCCCGTTCTCGCCAGCTAAGGCGAGCGCAGGCTCCGGCGGGCCGCTGGGCTCCTGCGACGCGTTCGAGATGGCGAGCCGGACGGCGTTCGCGATCAGCTCGTCCTCGGGCGACCGCGGCTCGGGCGCACTGTCGCCATCGCCGTCGCCGTTGCCGTCGGTGTCGGGCTCGGTGTCGCGGTCGTCCTCGGGCTCGGGCTCCTGCCCGCGCATCACCCGCCACCACTCGATCTCGCCGAGCACGACGCGGCCGCCCTGGACCGTCGACGGGCGCCGCTTGAGCGGCCGTGGCTGCGTGCGCGACGCCGGCGACGGCGACGCCGGCGGCGGCGACTGCAGGCCCTGCTGGATGCTGTACGGCGCGGGCCTTATCGCCGGCTGGGACACGACGCGGCGCAGAGACGGCATGGAGACTGAACCTGGAGAGAGGGAGTAGGAGGAGGTGGAGGAAAGGAAACCGGAGCCCAAATTCCCTGGCGCGCGCGCTTTGCTTTCATTGGCACCGGATGCTTTCGCGCGTGCACTCCAGGCACCCTGAGCTGCGCCCCGCACCGGGCGACCAACAAAGCACCGCTCGGTCCGTCCGAGCTCGGCATGCCCGTCTCAGCCCCTAGGACGCGTCCCTAGCGCGTCAGACGCGTCCTGCACGCCGCCCGCCGCACCGCAGAGCCCATCAAGGCGCAATGCAGGCCACCGATCATGACAACAGGCTTGTCCGCGACGCGCCAACTTCTCTCATTACGCGGCCGCAATAGGGCGCTCGCGCATCTGCCATACCATGTGCAGTCGCCGGTAGAATCAGCGACCTAAAAGTCACGTTCGGCCGCTGCATTCAGCCTGGCGGCTTTCCGCAACCCGTTCCGCGCTGCCTTGAATGTCGCCGCACAAGACCTGCTCTCCCTCGCGATCTCCCCGCCATGAGCGGCCCCGGGCGCGCGCAAACATCTCACCGTTGTACTGCCCACGCGTCAGACAGCCGGATTGTTGTTTTCCTTGTTCTCGATCTGAGCGAGGCCGGTTGCCGTCGGCGAAAGAAGCAGTGTTGTTCGCTCGCGCGGGCGATCGATGCGGCGCGTCCTCCCCTGCGCCGGACGGGACGTGTCTCCGCGTCAACCCTCGTCTCATATGAACGAGGGACAGCACTATACTATACTAGCCTCAATCATCGCGACGTCGCGTCTTACATACCACAGGGCCGCAAACGTCGCGAAGAGGCGCCTTCCCTTCCGCGATTCTCGCGCAGCTGCCCGGTGCCCCTGATGACGCGGTTATGCATGCAACTCGGAAGATCCGCCCAGTCTCAGATCCTAAGTGTGTGTTATCCGCACAGCTTAGAGCTTGGGGTACGATATTACTCCAGGATATTCCAAATACACCTGACAAGATGAATGATACTGAATCAAGAGCAACTGTTCCGAGCAGCCTAGACAAGCTGCGAGCGCACCACCGACTGCGGACCCTCAGGACTGGGGTCGAATTGGCCAGGCCCCGTATCGGATTTCAGTGCGCCCTATAGCTCGTACGCTCTGATCGACTTCAGAGTTCGCGGAAATCGAGGAACACACGCAGGCAGCGCGATCGGCTGTTTCAGCCCTCCCCCTCGTCTGAGCCACCGACGTGCGCTAGCGCGTCCGCCGATCTGCGAACGGGACCCAGATACGCGCTCGCACGCCGAGGGAAGCGCGCCGAGTTTGCGCCACGGCCAGCAGCCCGGACGGACGGGCGATGGCGAATACAGACTCCGGCGCGCGACGCGTCTCATATTGGACGCGTCCGGCACCGCTTTACGTACGCGCAACCAATGAATGACCGGCAAAATCCGATACTTCCACACAATGGTATGGGTCGTGGAGGCAACAGGATTTTCTTTCTCACAGTGATATTGGCTCTAAAATGTGTAAAGATATGTGTTAACGGAGCACATATTGCTTCCTATACCATTCTCCATGTGTTCCTGTAAGTAGCGGAAGACCAGTGTAAGCTAAGCAGAAGCATGGAGCAACTGCCTTAGCATTTGAAGAAGTCTCCTCTGCCATGCAGTTGAGTGTGTAATCATTCTCGGCCAGTTCACAATCCATTAGCTCACTGCTGATAATCATCGGAGGGATAGCCACGGATAGCGATGGTATTTCCGCGGACATAGTATGTGAACCCCCAGTTGGGCTGGAAGCCGTTACCGATACGGTACCTGAGATATGAATAGTTGTCGGGGAATGCTCAGAGCTATGGCTTGTTAGAGGGTACGGGGTTTGGCAAGGGTACATTTGATTCCAAGAGGCATTGGAGATGATTGTAGAGCCCTGAGAGCGTGTTCTGGTCTCATACACGTCCAATGATGCTCTTTTACTGCTGGAGTACAGGTATATGATGATATAAACGTGCCATAGACTCTTGGAGTGGCCTACGATCAGTTCAGCTTGACAATGAGTTTTGGCTACGGCGCAATTTCTCTTGCTTTGAAACCCATCGTATCATATGGAAAGAGGCCAACAGAGGTATGGGTCGCGGGGGATGAGAGAGTTGTGGGTTTCGCACATTAACCACCTCGGGAAAGGCAAAATCCTATGGGATATGGCAAGTTATGCATTATGGGTCGACTGTAGCTGTTTGATGCCCCTTGCGACGTTCTCCGTTTGCCCGTCCGCCTGCAATGCTAGTCGCGCCCGCCCTAAATGCGGCAACACGCAGCGTATTTTATTCCGCGCTGCGCCATGATTATCTGCAATAAAATCAGCCCGTGGTGCTGATTGGCGAGCACGACGCGACCTGGGCGCGACGGAGATCGCAGCTGCGACATCGATAGGGGTGGGCGGCGCTGGTCGCGTCATGCTGCACATCGCATTCGCCGAGATGCGTCAACGACGGGCGATTTCAAAGGATTGCCGGGGCCGAGGAGCGTCGACGTGCGTTTGGGGCTGCCACTGCCAGAGCCCTTGCTCCAGACCCTGCTTGTGTGGATAGGGCGCCGCAAGGGTCGCCCTCCGAGCGCTGGGCGCGCAGCTTGGCGACGTTTGTATTGCGTACCGTGCGATCGAAACGCGCGAGCGTTGCACTGGCGTTGCATACGTTGCATGCCAGTTGCTAGTGCCTGCATAAACACCCCCCGCATCCCACGCCGCTGTGCAATGCCAGGCGTGGCTTGTATCAACGATTTGCCGCGGTATAAAAAGTGGAGGGCCCAGGCACTACGTAGAGCTCCTGCAAGTTTCATCGCGATGGTCGACGGGAGCAGCGAACGCACCCTCGTTATCATGCTATGCATGACCGCGCGAGAAAGGGCCACGCCATAGCCACCAATATACCCGAAGCAGGTGCCAGATAGATTCGTGGTGCCGTCCTGAAGATCTGACCGACGTCGGGGCAGATGAGCGCGCGCATGTGAGGCGATCGCGGATGGAGCGGCATCCCGGGCAGCGAGGATACACAGTCTCGTGTTCTTCGATCAGAGAGGGACCCTCGCTGCGGCGCCGGCGCCCAGAACGGGGTGTGCGGGATGCGTCTATCATTGGCAAGGCTATATCAGTCCGTCGTGTCGTAAGTACATCGCGCGCCGCCCCAGGTCACCCAACGCCGGTAGGCAGCAGCACATGCGAGCGTGAATGCGTATAGTCACAAGATGAGATGCAGAGAGTCGGTCAGAGCACATGCAGAGAACGGTTCGTAGTCCGCGCCGGCCAGCAGCGCCGTCGCGGCGCGTCGTCACGACTGCCGCGAGCGCGCGTCCGACTTGGTTGTCGACGAGGGCACCTCCTGCACGCGCGTGCGCGTGCTCGAGCTCGACGCGACGCTCGCCGCGTCCTCGTCGATGTCGCGGTTACTGACATACATGTACGGGAAGCCGGCGCCCGGGGGCAGTGGGGGCGGTCTTCGGGCGCCCGCGGACAGCCCGTCGCGCTCGTCATCGTCCAGCGTCGGCGTCTCGCTGTGCCAAGCCTCGTCCAAGCCCGGGGGCTCTTCCATGACGCGGCTCGACAGGGGCCCCATGCCGACCCACGGCGAGTATTCGTCCAGCGACCGCGAGCTGGTGAACGAGTACGGCCGCGGAATCACGTCCTGCGTAGGATCGGCCCATACGCTGCCGGGCCGCTGCTTCTGCGGCCCGTCGACCTCGTCCATGAGATTGAAGCTGTTGGACTGGATCCGCGTGTGTCGCCGCGGCCTCCACCGCCACCGGCCGCGCAGGAAGAAGAAGAAATACGCGGCAAACGCGCAGGACGCGAGCACGGCGAGGGCAAGCGTCGTGCCAAGCGCGATGGCAAGCGTACGGGCCCGCGCGGCGCCCGGCGTGGGTAACGTCTTGCTAATGGTGTATCTGTGCGCGGCAGATGTCATACACGCACGCACTGCGCCGCAGCGACGAGGCCGGCACGCACGTTATCGCGTCGACGACCAGATACGTCGCGCCCTCGGGCATGGTGGCCACCAATGTGTGCTCCTTGTCTTCCAGGCCGGTTTGCGACCACCGCACCTGCGACAGCACGGTCTCGACTTGGCCGACGCCCTCTTTGCCCAGGGAGTCGTAGTCGGTCAGGTCGAGGAAGTGGCCCTTGCCGCCGTCCAGAGTGACGGTGGTGTTGACTTGGTATGGCCATAGGGGCGCCCAGAAATACACTGCTATGCCTGTCGCCATGTTCAGTTGAGCAGTAGCAACGACCAAAGCACCGGCGTACCCTTGAACTTGAGCGTAGCAGTAGCGGTCGGGTCATAAGACAATCTGTGCGATCCATTGAACGAGAGGCTGGAAGGATAGTGGTTTGGGTCCCAAATGCCTATAAACTCGGTGTGAGCACTGCGCCTGAGGATTCGAGGCACATCAGCTACCAGTGTACTTGATGTCCGGCGAAGTGTCGTCGACCGTGATGTTCGACGGCATCGTGCTGGTCAGCTAGAGCTCGGGACCCCAGAGCAGCGAGAAGGCCACCAATGAGCCGGCTGGATTGACGGCAGCCGAACTGCGCAAGAAGGCGGAAGAAACCGGCCGAGCCCGACGTCGCCCCGCAAGTCCGCGGAAGCCCCAAGGGTCGAGCTTTGTATTGCAACTCGCGGGGAACGGGGCGGGGTTAATGTATATTGTCGTTAAATCCAGTGGGAAATATGCCCTGTGAACCAGAAATTCACGACCTATATCTGACCCGATGCCCACTTGCTGATCGAATCGTCCCCTTTCGTTGAGAATCCACGACTATGGCAGAGTGGTACTCTCTTCTATACAATAAAATTTGCCAGAATCGAGCACGACGCAAGGAACAGCTGCTGGCCCTTAAACAACGTGGTCGGGGCTATCCTGCACTGCCACTCTGCAGGCACGCACAGCCACAAGATTGGCGATCCCGAGGGCTCAACAAATCCCGAAGTCGATCGAGCAAGCGAACATGCATGCTGACGGCTGTCGTGGAAGTGCAGGAGGTCCGTATCACCCACATTCGGCTTAAATTGAGCTGATAGTGACTGCTCCAGCTGTGGCGGCCGAGGTGGACCGCACAATCCCAGGTACGGTTCGGCCACGGTAGCGACCCAGCCCTCAGCACCGTCTGCATGGCCAAGAGAGGCAGAGTTTCTGACATTGATTCATTAATAATGATACACACCCACTTCATGCACCCTGGGATGCATCGGATTGGTGGTCCACAATCCACTGGCGGATTGCCGTGCTGCTCATCTTGCTCTTGACGAGCGTCTCCGCGTCTACTGATTCTCCAAGTACGCGCGCGGCATCGTGTGATACGACGTTTATGACGAAGACGTCCAGCTTGGGCAGGTCCTTCTCCTCGCGCAGCTTTGCAACTGTACGAGGTGATCAGCAGCGGCGAATGCATTCAGAACAGCACGCACTGGAAGCTGCGCCAGGGAGAGTCTCCCTGCTGACAACGAGCGCCTGTATGTCGGACTCCCAGCCTGTCGGTCCGTATACGTCCTGGATGGGAACTATGTCGAGCTCAAGCTCAGGCTTGATGAGCTGGAGGAATGCTCGGGTGCGAGAGATGCGAAGGTCCAGCGACTCGAGAACGTGTTTGTTCTTCTTACGGACCAGTAAGACGTCGTCTGTGTGTTCGATGCCCGTGAGCTTGTGGGATTGGGGGGAACCGCGGACACGAACCTGTCACGCCAACAATCAACTTGCGGGAGGCGAGCGCTGCGGACATGGTTAGGAGTATCTTGTGTCCGGCATGCAGGTGGTCGAATGTCCCGCCCAGTGCGACGACGGGATACGTCCGTATAGGCTCGGTATAGGCAACAATGTCGACCGGTAGCGAGTCTTCTGAAGGCGGAAGGTCGAGCACGTCCACTCCATCCAGAGCGGGAGGTATAGAGCTGCCTTGTGGCTTGTACATGAGCGATTGGCGGGGCGCGGAGCTCTATGCCGCGCACCTGCACTGCGGAACACCCTATCCCAGCGTACGTCCGCCGGCACGCGGGACTGCAGCACCACGTCGACGTCCATCAGCGGCTTGTCCATCGCGAACGCGATCTGCGTCGCGGCGCCGTACACGAAACTCAGCGCGGCCTGCAGCGCGTCCCAGCTCTGCGACCGCGCGGATTCATCCAGGATGACCAGGAGCCGTTCCGACGTCGCGGACGCCGCCAGCGCGATCGCGGGCGCGTGCTGTCTGGCGTCGCCAGAGAGCACGAGCACGGCGCGCTCGACGCCGAGGTCTGGTACCACCAATGGCATTGCGCGAGTTGAGAGGGAACCGCGAACGGCGCACCGGTGCAAGATCCGACCTGTATGACGCGATTCGGCGATTGGAGATCCTAACTCCGCATTTGGGTCCGCGCCACATCCTCATCGAACAGCGCAACAATGTGTATTCCACGATAGATATCCAGGTTAAGACACGGAGTAAATATACGTCGAGCATATCTCTACAGCTTCGACTTTGCACGCACGGGCGCGCCAGTAATCGGGTCCCGACCTGTCTCAGCCTTGACCCTGTCACGCAGTTGACGCCGCAGAATCTTTCCCGCAGCACTATAAGGAAGCCCGAAGTGAGTTTTCCTGCAAACAAAGCGAACGCTCCTGACCTCTTAGGGATGGCATCGATGACCACAACACCACCGCGGAGGAACTTGTGCTTCGCGACCTTGGTCTCAACCCATTTCGCGATGCTCGCCTCGAATTGAGCCTTCTCTTCCGGGGTCTTGAAGTGGCCCAGACCCTTCGCATGCACGATGTATGCCCTAGCGAGACCTTTGAGTCACACAATCGTGATTGAGAGCCGGTCCGCACTAACCTAGGGAGCTCCGTTTCTTGCTCTTGCGAGTAGATACCGATGACCGCGGCGTCGAGAATGTCGGGGTTGGAGATGAGCACCGCTTCGAGTTCTGCGGGGGGGACTTGGAATCCCTACACGTACGACGCGTAGGTTAGCCACCGCGGTTCTGTGGCGAACTCAGCGCACCTTATACTTGATAAGCTCCTTCTTCCTGTCGACGATGTAGAAGAATCCTTCGCTGTCGCGCACGCAAATGTCGCCGGTCTTGAAGAATCCGTCCTTTGTGATGACGTCCTTCGTGGCTTTCGGGTTGTTGAGGTAACCCTAATGTATGCATAATCCCGATGAGTTCCGCGGAGAAAGCTTTAATTGACCGGGGGACAGACCTTCATGACGGTCGGGCCACGCATCCACAGTTCTCCGGGCTGTCCGTCCGCGGCATCCTTCTCCTCGGGCCCGTCTTCGACAATGCGGACCTGAAGATGGGGCAGAAGCTCCCCGGCCGAGCCGACCTTGCGGCGCGAGTGCTCGTCGACGAGGAAAAGGATACTGGGCGACGTCTCCGTGAGACCGTATCCCTGCGAGATGACCACGTTCTTGCAGCCGAGGTTCTCCAGTCGGTTGATCACAGCAGAACACAGCGACGCGCTGAGAGGCGCTGCGCCGCAGATGGCACGGCGGAACGACGTCATATTGTGCTGGTCAGGCGCTGGGTGCTTCGCAAGCGCAAGCAGGATCGGCGGGACAACGAGCGACATCGTCGCCTTGTACTTCGCGATGTTGGCGCAGAAGGAGTCAGGCGTAAACGCGCTTTGGATGACCACGGGGACGTTGTACGTCGGGAAGTAGATGGTGAGCAGGACGGCGGCGAAGATGTGGTAGAACGGCAAGACACCCAGAACGACCTCGTCCGGCTGGAAGAGCAGCAGTCGGCGGTGTATGTTCACAATCGACGTCACGTTGTAGTGCGACGTTTCGACGCCCTTCGCGAGGCCCGTCGTTCCAGAGGAATAGCAGATCATGGCAGTCTCGTTGGACTTGTCGCCGTCAAAGGACACTGCTTTCGGAAGCGCCCCGAGCTTTAGCAGCGTATTGATGCTGATCCAGCCCGACAGCTTCGGGTCCGGCGTGTAAGAGGGATTCCAGGGCTCCCAGTCGACAATGACGGTCCGGGTGCGCGCCTGCGCGGCGTCGACGCCGACTTCGCTCCATGCCTTCTCGAGGACGGGGAGCAGGTTCGGGTGGACGAAGGCGACCTCCGCCGCGCTGTCGCGAAGCTGATGGGCCAGCTCACGGGGCGTGTACGACGCGTTGGCGAGCGTGGTGCGGATACCGGCGGCTTGGAGACCGTAGAAGACGAGCGGGTACGCTACCCCGTTTGGCATGAACACGAGCGCTGTCTGGCCCTGACGCAGCGGCAGGCCGCGGTGCTTGTGGAGCACGCTGCTCAGCAGCCCTCCAGGGGCCTTGGCCGGCGCGTAGTTGGTGGCCCCATAGCCGAGCGCGAGCGCGAGCTCGCGAAACTCGCCGCGACGCAGGACATGGCCGGTCGTTGCGTCGATAAAGATGGCCGAGCGGTCAGCGTGCCGGTCCGGCGTCGGAAACACGGAGTGGAATATGGAGCAGCGCGCGAGCTCCTCCGCGAGATAAGGACTCGTGTAGAGCTTCATCGTTGTCCTCGTCGTGCGTCAGGCGTCAGGAGCGAGCAAGATTGTCGGAGTTGCTGCGGCGGGATTCGCATGCGGGGAACCCCCGCGATCAGGAACGGCTAGCCCGGTGATCCCGCAAAAACGTTGGCCAGCGGCTCACAGCTACTTTTATGGAAGCTGCACGGCTTGAATGCCTGTTGAGGCTGCCGGCCCTTTTATTCACCTTCTAATTAATTCTTAAGCCTTTCGGACGGGGTCTGACCCGAGATTGGTCGGAAGCGGGTGCAACGCCGATTCCCCGGCTCAGGACGCCGCCTCGGGTGTGGCGACGAAGCCGATATGGAAGCGAAACCGTCTTGCCTGACAAAACTCTATTCTACACTGAAATATTCACACAGGAGGACGATTTGCTAGTAATTTCGTCGAGACAGGACTTGAAGCATCGGGCCTGCTCGCTACGCAACCTTCGGAGCGTCCGCGTTCTCAATCGTCGTCACCTGCGCCTTGTCATCGACCGTGGACGATTTGGACCCATCTACCTGGCGGTGGTGCGCATTGGCTTCCTCGGTATCGTCGTAGTTGATGAGCAGCTCGCCATGCTTCCCATATCGGCGGGGCTCGTCGCGTGCGACATGAACGACGTCAAAGACGGACGTCGATTTGTGGAAGATGGAATCCATCTCCTCAAGAGAGCGATACGCGGTTTCTGGATAGAACCAGTATATCGTCGGGACGATGAACGCGTTTCTGTGGAGAGTTCAAACACCCGAATCTGCAGCAGAGAGAAAGAGGCTACTCACATCACCGCGAAGATAATGTACGTCTTGTATCCGATCGAGGAGAATGCAACCGGAGTGATCATGACGACCATGAAGTTGAACGTCCAGTTCGCGCTCGTCGACAGCGCGTTCGCGGGCGCGCGGATGCGCAGCGGGACGATCTCCGCCGGATAGAGCCACGACATGCCCAGCCAGCCGACGGCGAAGAACGAGTTGAACACAAACAGGAAGGCGACGGCAACGATGCCCGCGCCGGCGTTGCGCTCACTGGCGCTTTTATCCTGGTTGACGGAGTTGGCACCAGCGAGAACAGCCATGGCGAGGGTCTGTCCCACGCTGCCGAACAGCATGAGAGCCCGGCGGCCAGACTTCTCGATGATGAAAACCGCGATCCACGACGCGAGGAAGTACTCGGTCCCGTTGCATGCAGCCAGGATGCGCGCCAAGGTCGGTGAGAGGCCCACGTAGTTCTCGTAGATATTGGCAGCGTAGTACGTGATGAGGTTTATCCCAGAAATTTGCTGGAACACCTGGTTGACATACGCGAGGACGGTGCGGTGGAAGTGGCGGTCCCTGCCCATGGTGAACAGGTCGCGGAAGCTACCCTGCTTCATCTCGAGGACAGTATCCTTGATGGCCCTGTACTCGTCCTGAATGTAGAGGTCGTCCTTGTTCCCTTCGTTGAGAGCGCAGAGAACGTCGAGGGCTTCGTCGTCCCGACCCTTGAGAATGAGCCAGCGAGGCGATTCTGGCAGCTGGAGGATGAAGGCGAGCACTCCGACCGCGAAGACCATCTGGAACGCGATGGGAAAGCGCCAGCTGACACTACTCGGCTCGAGGTACGAAAACCCGAAGTCCAGCCAGTATGAAATGCAAATGCCGAGCGTGATGAGCGAGCCGTGAATCATAACGAGCTGGCCGCGGCGGTGCGATTTGGACGTCTCCGACTGCCAGGTTGGGACGGTGGACGTGTTCAGGCCATTCCCCATTCCCGTCACTATCCGTCCCACGATGAACTGGGGCAGTCCAAACGCTGTAGTCTGTAGGATGGCGCCCACAACCATGATCATTGACCCGGTCCAGATCGTCCATCGCCTTCCAAGAATGTCGCCGATCCAGATACAGGCCACTGCGCCGCAGAGGCAGCCTGGAGGTTGTTCGGCGCTTGCAGGAGGAGGAGTGCAGTTCGGATGACTAACCGAGCGTGTAAGAACCCACGGAGATTCCTGAACGTCAAATCAGCCTTTCTGCCGCGGTATAGAGCCTTGAGAAGGGAAGCGTACCTTGGATTGTGGATTTATGGTTGCGTTCAGGACCTTCTGGGACACTGTTGACGTCTAGTTCGGGGAATATAGCAAGGAACGAAGGCAGGGTTAACAGCCCTCCCATGACGCCTTGATCGTAGCCGAAGAGCCTGTATGGATAGCATTGAACCCCTTCTAGTACCACCAGAGCACTAACGAATGACCCACAGAAAGTCTAAACCGGCTATGCAGCCAATTGCGACGTTCAACCTCGTGCCTCGCAGGCCAAAGAAGCGCGACCCAAACATGGTGTCCGAGCACAGTCCAATCTGTCGGGGGACGCAGAAACGCGCTGGGCAGGAGCGCTGCAAGCAGGATGATCTCTGGCGAGGCCTCTATATAGGCTGGGACCGCTTCGGTGTCCCGGGACGAGAAACGAAGCAGAGAAGGCACGTTGTGCCGTCCTAAGCGCGGCCGGCCATCGTGAGCGCCAGTGCCAGACCCAGTGACGTCGACCTTCAGAACCATTCATAACGGTGCTTCGGAGCGCCGTCGTTGCCGTACAATGGGACCTGTGACTGACAAGCATGTGGGGTCCAACTGGAACCCGCGTTTGTAACGGCTCCTTTCCGGACGAGCGTCTCGAGCGCCAAGTTTGCCCCAGGAGGACTGTCGCGGTTCAACGTTCAACATTCAGAACTAGGAGACAATCCGGGTCACTTGCGCTGGATAGGGTTTTCTTGTTGCGGCAAGAGTCGGAGGCAAGGTTCAAGGGAGCGCGGCAATTTCCCGGGTTCAGCCATTCAAGTTGGTCGTGCCACAAGACCTCTCTACGATCGGTCAAAATTCCACAAACGTCGTGGGTGTGGGCGCTAGGCAAAGCAAACACTATGTTCAAAGGACAGTACAGTGCTGCGCTAGGCCCGGTGTACAGTGGTAAGGATACATGTGGGTTCAAGCGATGTGCCAGTCAAGAATGTCGGCCCACTTCTTGGGAAGGAGGTCGTGAATCTGTTCCACGTCCTTGTCGCCACGTCCAGACAGGCACTAAACGGTATCAGAGGCTGTAGAAGGAACTGATGCGGATGCACGCACGATAACGACATCCTTGTCCTTGGGCAGCGACATGGCCACCTGAATACCGCCCCAGATGGCGTGGGAAGACTCGAGCGCTACACAACAGCGCTCAGCTATCGGTCACCTCGCATAAGCAGTAGGAGCGCACCTGGGATGATACCCTCGAGCTGCGTCAGCATCCTAAAGCCGCGCAGAGCCTGCTCGTCGGTCGCGGATGTGTACTCCGCCCGGTTCGAGTCCTTGAGGTACGCATGTTCGGGGCCGACGCCAGGATAGTCGAGCCCAGCACTGATCGAATGCGTCTCGAGGATCTGGCCGTTGGGGCTCTGGAGGAGATAGGTCCGCACGCCGTGGAGGACGCCAGGAGTGCCGGCGCTAAGGGTGGCGCTGTGCCTCGGCGTGTTGACGCCCTCGCCGCCGGCCTCGACGCCGATGATGCGCACGTTCTTGTCCTGAATGAAGTCGTAGAAGGTGCCGATAGCGTTGCTGCCTCCGCCGACGCACGCAACGACAGCGTCGGGCAGCTTTCCGCGCTCTGCATGGAGCTGCGCCTTGATCTCCTCACCGATGATCTTCTGGAAGTCGCGCACGATCGTGGGGAACGGGTGCGGGCCAATGGCGGAGCCGACAAGGTAGTGTGTGTTCTGCAGGTTCGTTACCCAGTCGCGCATGGCCTCGTTGATGGCGTCCTTGAGGGTCTTTGAACCTGATTCAACAGGAATGACCTTGCCGCCGAGCATGCGGATACGGAAGACGTTGAGAGCCTGCCGGCGAACATCCTCCGCTCCCATGTAGATGATGCATTCCAGGCCGAACCGAGCGCATACGGTAGCAGTCGCGACTCCGTGCTGGCCCGCTCCGGTCTCTGCAATGATCCTTGTCTTGCCAATGCGTTTGGCGAGTAAGATCTGCGAATACATGAGCCATGGGCAGAGCAAAGGCGACAGGAACGGACCTGGCCAACAGCATTGTTAATCTTGTGAGAGCCTGTGTGATTCCTGCACGGCGTTGAACGTCCAGGAAATAATCATTGGGTCAGGACGTACAGGTCTTCACGCTTCAGCCAGATCCTGGCACCGTTCACATGCGAAGTAAGGCGCTCCGCGAAGTAAAGGTTCGACGGGCGACCCATGTACCCGTAGTAGCTCTTGAACTCCTTCAAGAACTCGGGGTCGTTCATGGCCTCTTGATGGGCTTCCTCCAGTTCGATTAGGGCGCCGACGAGGGCCTCAGGCACGTACTGCCCGCCGAACTGGCCGAAACGCGCGGCAAGCAGAGTCGTCTCGATGCCGCTGTTCTTGCTGGCGCGGCTGGAGAACGAATCGACGGACTGGCCTGTTCCCTTGAGCTTCGGCCGCTTCACCGCATTGGGTTCAACGCGGGTCAGGCCCAGGCAGTACTCCTTGACGCGGGACGCGATCTCGCCCTTCGGGGACGTGTTGATAACGTTCACGACCTTGCTGCCGACCACAACCGCGTCGGCGCCGGCGCTAGAGACATATTCGAACTGGTCGCGCGTCGAAACGCCGAAGCCGACAGCGAGGGCGACTGTCGCGTGCTCCCGGACGCGCTCAATAATGTTGGGGAGCGCCGTGTTGATAGCGATCTGTTCGGACGAGCCGGTGGTCCCCATCTGAGAGAACGGAGCGCCGCGCGCGTGAGTAAGCGCGAACGCGCCAGGGTAAACACGACGCACTTTGGAGACGATATAGATGAACGAGTCCGCGATATCGGCGAGGAACTTGATACGGGCGAGCGTGGTGGACGGTGCAACCAGCGGCACGTACGAAATGCTGGTTCGCGGTGTTATTGGGGCCGGCTATGGGTGTCATGGGCACGCACCCCTGCTTGGTGCAAATATCTCTGAAGCGCACGGCTTCCTCGGGCGGAAGATCGACCACAATGAAGCCATTGGCGCCAGCGGCCTTTGCGTCTTGGACTGCCTTCTCTTCTCCGTACGCAAGGAGCGGGTTGTAATAGCCTGGCAAGCCTATGAGCACGGGTGCGGTAGAGGCCGCTGGTCGCACCCATCAGCAAGACTGGCGCGGTCAGTCCCTTCGCGCGCGCATCGCGAAGCATTTGGAGGCACAGCGTATAGTCAACATCGTTCTGGAGCGCGATCTAGGGATAGCGGGCGCATGAGCCATGTAGGAGGCCAGCAGTGGTGCCGCTGAGTGCGCACCGTGTTGGACTCCTGGATCGCAGGCCCATCCGCGATGGGATCGGTGAACGGCACGCCAAGCTCGATAACGTCTGCGCCGCCCGCCTGCATCGCGAGCAGGACATCGACGGTGTCGGCGACGGTCGGAAAGCCCGCCGTCACAAATGGGATGAATGCGGGCTGACCCTGGCAGCCTGTAGTCAGTCTCAGGGCATTACCCATGGTCAATCAGCATACCTTTGCCTTTTTGTCCTCGAAGACTTTCTTCAGAGCCTCAGTCATGGTGGGGGTGGAAAGTGCTGCTGGCAACTGCGAAAGCAATCGGCCGTTTTATCCCGGGCAAGCCTCGGAGGCTGATCACCCTATGACTCGAGGTCCAGGTCGAACGAAGCCCACCAATGCACGATCAGGTACTGCACCTACATAAATTTTTGCAGACTGATTGGGTAGTAGCTCTGACGAGAGTACACCCACGAATAAGCAGAATATGTACACGCGACACGAGTGGCTAAACACAATCCGTGAATAGATGTCTAGTATTACGAGTTACAGTTCGAGGAAATGTATCCTGATCCCAGACGCCACTGTATGTATTTGTGAAGAAGGCGGGATCGAAAATCGCGGTGGTGCTGGACCAACACTCGCGTGCCTCCAGTACGCTGAGAAATTCAGGGCGTACGGCGTCCTGCGAAGTCTCCACACAGTCCGCAAACTGAGAAAGCATCTCAAATGTGCTGTCGTCCAGTGGCATGATCCCCAGGAGCGCCAGCTTCGCCGGGCGAGGAGTGGTCGCTCGCAGCAATTTCGACAGAATGAGTTGCAGGATTTCAGGGGTCATACAAGCGTCGTGACAACACCCCTCGCTCCAGCCATCGAGGGAGCACGAGGCTTCGAAGACGAGCGTCAACTCCTCTAGCACCGGGCATTCCCACGCGACCTGGATAAAATCGGCCGCTGGAATACCGAGCCGATGGCTGTCCTGCCTGCGGCAGCTATCGCAGGTGTCGCAGATAATGACCATGTGCCGTAGCGAAGGAAATTTGTGGGTGTCGAAAGGAGGCACGGGCGAGAGCAAACGGTGCTCGCGAAGGGAGAGTTGTGTCACATCATCCAAGCAGTCCAGTAGGGCGCCGAGGGCGAGCGGATACATAGGCATTCTGACTGTGAAGTTCTCGTAGGTCATCATGGCCATTCCACTCCGCTCTCCCATGCGGAGGGGACGGCGCATCGCGCCAGGGATCACCATCCCTTCCGCATAGTCGAAGTCCACTGCGAAATCTCGTACACCACGAACAAGGAAATAATTGAACATACAATGGGCGGACATGGCATGGGCCACTGCCTCGGTTGTATAATCGCGATCCCGTTCGGGCCCATTGAACCCAATGCCCACATTACGAAGATAACGAGGGTTGGACGCCCGGTGGTCCGAGTCCAGGGTGTCATCTTTGAATGAGTTGAGACGCAAGCCAAGTGTTACAAGCCGAGGCATCTGCAAGAGTAGGTCGTCCAAATAAGATCCAAGCATTGCCACTGCCGACGCGCACTCGAAAACCGTAAGTGCCCCGAAGGCAGAGCTGATGGGGATCGGAAGAGCAAAGCCCGAAATCCTGCATGCAGTCAAGCTTCCCGGATCGCCGCCCAGGAAATCGTGGGGTATTTCGGGGATGGCTTCCCCGTGCGGGGAGTAAAGATATGGGGAGCTTATGGACAACGTCCGCAAATGCGGCGCGACAGTTCGAAAGGTCTCCGAGAATGACTCCCAAATGTCGACGGTAATTGGGAAACGGACCAAGGTATCGGCAGCAATAGGAGGGACCGCGTGAACATGGATGACGACGCTCCAGCCCCAACGAAACAAGGTCAACCACAGGGACGCCATTCGCGGCAAAGTGGTCGCTATGAGTTGGCGCAACATGTCGGAATTATGGCCAGCGACGTCAACGGAGCACTGCAGGTTGAGCAACTCCGGTGCGCTTCGAGGTATAAAAACAGCCAGGACTTCGGCGCTGCTGCCATTCGGATATGAATGGCGGTGGCCGTTGCGAAGATTGACGTGAAAGCATTGTTCGCACAGGTTGAGGTCGTCGTAATAAGAGAACCGATCCCAGAGAGATGGTGCACGCAATGAGACATCGCGGAGGGCATGGCACGTCTGACTGACAGAAATCCTGTCCGCGAGCTCGAGAATCTCGAAAATGTGCACCAATACGCGGCGCGGAAGTACAACCAACGGCGCAGTACGGTTGGCGTTGCGAGCTGCCATTCTGAGCTTTGTGAGAAGAGATTCCAAGGCTAAAGCAGCGCGGGAGCCCCAAGCGCCCTGGTATAACATCAGACGCTACGCACGCTACGAAAGGAGCACCGACCTGCGACTCTGGCCCACAGTGGGTGTCGCACATTGACTGCGAGGCATGTCGAACGACTGTAGAGCTCGTCCCAGCCAACGCCGCAATAGGATTCTGTCGTTGCATAACGCGTGCACTTGGGTCGACGAAAAATAGGTAACAGTCAGATTGCTCGCGTCAGGAGCAGAGTCAAGCGTCGGAGCTTGGCGTCGGCGCTTCCGCTGTTTTCCTTCCCGCCACCGTCATGCCCGCGGGCCAATGCTACTTCTGCCCAAAGTCACGCTGCCTAAGACAAGGCACATATTCCATGTGCTTATGAAATAATCTTTCCCAGGTCCTGTGAAGATTTGTTTTCAGAGCCTTGGTCACTCCTGGACTTGGTACGGCCTCGACGTCGTCACGGTGGCGGGGGACTGGGGTGGAAACTGCTACAAGTGTAGTAACAAAAAACGAATGCGTGCAGCTCGAAGGCCGGGGACGCAGCCTTTTCCGCCAAGCTGACAAATCGATTTCCCACAGCAATTGCTGAAGTGCTGAGGTAGAGCGTTGCTCACCTCCCATACTACACGAGTACATGCATGATACGGCGTCATACAACTCAGCTAGCTATACATGATCTGTGAAAAGATGTCTTGTGTTACGAGTCACGACTCTGGGAAACATGGATCCACGCCAAATTTCATCGTTCTCGTTCGATCGGAAGGCAGCGTCGAAGATGGCGGTGGTACTCTCCCAAAGTTCGCCCGCAGGCGTATCCTGGAGGTCTTTCAGGATCTCCGGGGCCCCTGGACCCGCGAGCGCCCGCAACTCGATGCTGTCCGCAAAAAGCCGAAGCCTCTCGATCGCGCCGTCGGGCGGCACGCCAGTATTCAAGAGTGTCAGCTTCGAGAGCCGAGGGGTGGGTGGCCGAATCAGGTTCGACAGAATGAGTTCCATGACTTGGGGAGACATGGTCGCCGGCTCGTTGCACGTCTGGCCCCAGTCGCCGTAGACGCAGACGTTGCCAAGGACAATGGTCATCTCCTCGAGGGCAGGGCATTCCCAGGCGACCCCAAGGAACTCTTCGGGCGGTACGGCGAGGTGGTCCCGGAGCCTGCTGCGGCAGCTGTTACAGATTTCGCACATGATGGCCAAGTGCTTCAGCGCAGGGAACCGCGCAGCATGGAAGGGCCCCGCGGTGAGTAACAAGCGCTGTTCGTAGGTGAGGAACTGCGTCAGGGAGTCGAAGCAGTTCGCGTAGTCCGACAGTCCAAGGCTCGGGAGCTGCGTCATCCTGACAGAGAGGTCGTCGCAAATCAGACTCGTCATCCGCGATAGCCGTTCCGTCATGCGAATAGGTTGCGCCAGCGCATGGGGAAGACGCATCCACGGCACGTTGTCGAAATTTAGGCCGAAGGCCCGGACGCCGCGGCGAATGAAGAAATCGAACAGCCGATGTGCAGACATATTCTGGTCCATATGATACTCATCCGCCTCGATCCGGTTGAATCCAAGGCCGACATTGCGTATCCCAAACGTGGATATCATTCCATGGTCACCAGTGTCGTCCGCAAACGAGTCGAGAGTCAAGCCGAGCGTTAAGAGCACTGGCATCTGAGCCAGTATATCCTGGAGAAATGATGCGACTATTGATGACGGGGAAGCGTACTCGAAGACGGTGAGAGATGCGAATGCAGGGCATCCAATGACGGGAAGCGAAAATCCAGAGATCCTGCACGCTTCCAACCTTCCTGGTTCGCCGCCCAAGAAATCGTAGGGAATCTCGGGCGCGAAAGGGATAGATAATGAGTAAGAGTACGGTGACCTTAACGACAGCGTCCGTAGAAACGGCGCAGCCGATTTGAAAGTGGCCGCATAAGGCCTCCAGTCGTTGTTAGATAGTGGGTCACGATGGACAGTATCGATCCATAGGTGCGTTTCCTCCCAGTTAAGATAATGGGTCCTTCGCCCCCAGTGAAAGAGTGTGAGCCATAGAGACGCAGCGCGCGGTAATAGGGTGGTCTCGAGGATATGAGGTAACATCCCGAATTCGTGGGGACCCACGTCGAGCGAGAGGTTGAAATTCACCAACTCCGGCTCGCTGCGACGCAGCATGGCGCCAAGAAGCTGACCGTTACAGCTTCGTGGATAGGAATGGCGGTGGCGGTAGTTGGGGTCGGGATCATAGCATTGATAACAACAATTGCGGTCCTCGTGATATGTGAGCCGGCTCCAAAGGGAGGGCGCGCGCAGAGCCACCTCGCGGAGGTCATGGCAAGTCTGGCTGACGGAAAGACGATCCGCGAGCTCGAGACCCTCGAAGATGCGCACGAGGACGGCGTGCGAAAGAGCGACCACAGGGGCTGTGTGGTTTGCCCTGCGAGCAGCGATTCTGAGCTTTCCGAGAAGGGATTGCATCACTAAGGCATTGAGAACGCAAGATAGATCCTGTAATTTCATCAGGAAATGCGCGCCGACGACTTGAGCACCGACCGGTGGCTCTTGACCACGGAGTGTATGAGTGACCGTGAGTGCAGCCACGGATTCCAAAATGCTCGAGATATTGGCCCGTTCCATATACCAGCGAAAGATAGACGAACGACGCTGACACCGATGAGATCAAGGTCTGGGAACCACTAGGGACTCTCGAAGACAGAAACGCGAAAGCAGAGTCAAGCGTCGGAGCTTGCATCCGGTGCTCCCGCCGTTTTCCCTTCTGCCACCATGCGCGTAGACAAGTGCTACTTCTGCTCAAAGCCTTGCTACCCGGGCCACGGTAAGCACGCCTTTTATTATGGAATTGGGTGCCTTAAAATTGCTCAGGTAGCGCCTTTGTGCGGAACGATGCCAAAATATTCAGATTTTGCTCTTCAAAGTGCGGGCAGCCACATGAACGCGAGGTTACTTACCAAGTGATTACAGATGTCACAAGAACTTCAAGTCGGTCCCAACCCCCCTTAGAAGTACACCAGAACTCACCAGCATCACAGAATGAAGCGTAACCCGCGCAAGGTCAAATGGACGAAGGCGTTCCGCAAGGCAGCGGGCAAGGAAATGACCATCGTACGCTCTGCAGTCAGCTTCCCCTGTGATCAAGATTCCTAATATGCGTCGCTTGATTACAGGATTCGACGTACGAATTCGAGAAGCGGCGAAACGTGCCCGTGCGGTACGACCGCGAGCTCGTCCAGACGACCGTCAAAGCGATGCAGCGCGTCGCCGAAATCCGCAAGCGGCGCGAACATGCGTTTTGGAAGAACCGGTACGCGCTGACGGTCTCGCCCATTGACATCGCGGTGCTGACCTGTCCGTGCAGCATGGCGCTGGCGCGCGAAAAGATACGGAGCTCGCGCAAGAGCCTGCGCGTCCAGCCGACCGTCACCGACCTCGTCGAGCCCGTCACGGCGTCTCCGGAAAAGGCGACCGAGTCGCCCGCGCGCGAGAAGATCAAGGTCAAGGTCAAGTCCAAGGCGGCCGCGCGCAAGTCGGCGCTCGTCCCCGGCGAGGGCGCGTCCATGGGCATGTCCATGGACGTCGACTAGTCGCCCTCCCACTCGTATGCTGTCCGTCATGCTTTCTTCGTCCCGTGTGGAGTACATTTCCATGCTGTATATTGTACAGATGCTATCGTGCGTATGGTGGTCATACATGAGTAGGGTCGTGATCAAGTCGAACATCGAAAGCAAGATCGAGAAAACGTTGCATCAGCCACCAGAGCCTACCGCCGCTTGTACTTCGCCTCGTTCTCCTCCATGATGCCTGGATCGAGCGTGTTGCGCAGTCCAAACAGTGTCTTGCTGACAGCCTCGCTCGCGCCAATCATCGGTCGCAGCACGGCGATGGGCACGGCGCGCACGACGGTGTGCAGCGTCCCTTCAGAGCTATCGTGTACCTCCATGGGCACCGCGAGGATGGTCTGCGCCGCCGAGTTGAGATTTGTCCGCAAGCTCTTGACAGCACCGCGCATTCCCTCGCGAACGTTGCCCGGCTGCTGCGCGTACTTGCTCTCCTTCTCCTCGGAGTCCCCCACCTGCCCATCGTCACTGATTGCGACTTCCAGGGTGCCCTCCGGCGCGCGCCCTCCAAGCACGCCCTCCGCGTGCTCCAGGATGACTTGCGTGCCAGTCGCAAGGCGTGCTCCAAGCCGCAGAGCCTCCATTGCGGTGCTGCGCACGAAGCTGGTCGCCCCGCGTTGCACCCCGCGAAGGAGACGCTTGTCCTTCTTGTACTGCGCGATGGGCAGTAGGACGAGGTCGGCGACGCCGGATCCAACATTGACGATGGACCGAATGGGGGCAACACCACTGATCACGTCGGCCAACTGGTTCGCCTTGACATCGGGCGTCCAAAGGTCGTTCAGGGTATCGAACAGCCGCGGCCAGCCAGTCAGCTGCACCCTACGATCAGCAGCGGTCAAGGACATGAGCACGAGCACGTACACCGGATAACGTGAGGTGGCGAAGGGTCATCTCCGCGCCGTCGAAATGGAAGAAGTTCATCAGCTCGATGGTCTTCCCGTCGCGCAGAGCCTGGAAGTCAACCCGCTTGGGCTTGTAGTCCAACTTGAGATCGACAGGGAAGATCTCGACGTGTTCTGCCCAGTACGTTAGAACAACCTCGCAGGAAGATGGTGTGTAACTGACGGAAGAACGTATCGTTGGACGACGGGCCTGCCGGACTCGGGGGTGCAGCAACACGAGGGTCACGGAACGCAGCAAACTTCTTTAGGAAGTCCAGTGCGTCCTGGTCTACATGTAGGCGTAGGGGAAGAATCTTGGCCTACAGGCAGATCAATTAAACAGAGAATAACTGGAGGGTCAAGAATGCGCACCTTGAGACGGGCCTCTTCAGATGGGTGTCCTGGGACCGGGCGAACCATCACGAGCTCGACGCGCGCCATATTGGACCCAGTCTCGCGCACATTGCCATGCGCGTCTGTCCGCTTCCCCGTGAGGAACTTGCGCCACGTCGAGGTCTTGATATGATCCAGGATCTCCAGGTCGCGCACGCCGACGAGGATGCGGCTCGCCACTGCACATTCCGGCGCTAGCTTGTCCATCTCGAGTGCGATACTCGACAGCCGTATCTCGATGAGCGGTTTAGCCGAGCGTCGGAGTCGCCGTTGCGTCTTGCCGCGGTGCTGCTTATGTGGTGCCTTCTTGCCACGAGCCGCCGGGTCCATCGGCGTCAGGCTCTGCCAGGAGCTCACACTCGCCGCGTCGTTGTCGTCGCCCAGCTCTTCGTCAATGGCAACGAGAAGTGCACCGGGATCGAGCTCATCTGGCGATTCACGCAAGCCGATGTGCACCGAGTTGAACAGCAGGGCGCTCGTGTCTTCGATGGTATCGTCCGGCGTCTGACCGTCTGCGAGCAGTTGTTGAATCTTCTCAAGGCGGCGTCGAATGCGGCGCATTTCATCCTCGATGGCTCGCCGTGTCCCGGACCAATCGTAGCCATCGTAGAGAAGGACTGTCACATCGCAGTGCGATACACGCACGCGCAGCTCTTGTTCACTGTGTGGCGTATGTAAGCTGGCGGATAGAACCGCAAGAATATAGCACATACCCGGACGCGAGGTCGTCCACATCAGGTGGCAAATTCTCGAAATAATCGTCGATAACATGGATGCCGTTGGGGTCGAGCATCCTGATGGTCTCTCCGCCGAACTCTGATACAATGCCTGGAGCTGACGACGGCGGTGGTTGTCGCACGAGATACGAGCCTTCGTCATCTTCCTCGCCATCATCGGACAACGCAACCAGCCCGGCAGCAGTACCATAGGAGACGTCAATGTAGTTCATGTTCCGAGGGAGGTCGTCCGTGACCAGGTCCGGCGCAGACCCAACAGCTGGCAGACGACGGAAGGCGTTGTCGTCAACAGATGCTAAATCCTCGTCAGCCAGTGAAAAGGGAGGTTTGTGGGGAACATTACCCATGATATCGTCCCCGCGCTTAGCACGTCGGTGTAATGAGTGGACACCGGCTGGCTTGGGTGTAGGCACAGGTGGCGGTCTAGGGTCCACATCAGTACTGCTGACCATCCCTGAATGGCCGTGCTCACGCTTCTTGTGGCCCAGCAACAGCTTTACCAAACACACTGGCGAATCCGCCGACAGCACCAAGGGTATCGGCGCATGCATGAACCGTGAGCTTGACGCTGTTGACATCGACCTGCGCGCAACGGCTTTTTCAGCATCACCGGCGCTGATGTTGGCACCTGGGTTACGCACAGCGACTTTCGGGTACGCAGTCTGCTTGACGATACGAGAGGCAAAGTCCGTAATCTCCACCAACACGGCGTAGCCTCGACTCTAAGATGGCTCATGAGGTCACCAATGAGATATCACTGCGAAAATATTGCATACCCGCCAGACGTCTTGGCCAGACAGATGACTCCCCTCCTCGTGCAGTTCGTCAGGCACATCCGCAGCCATATCGTCCACCGCGAAGAGCGCGAGCTCCCCCGCGTCGATGCTCAGCGCGATGTCCGGCGAGTCGCCCAGCAGCTCGGTCGCAAGCTCGAGGTCGGTCAGTGCAAGTGCCACAGCGCCGTCGTGGCCCGTCGTCACGACATGCACGGAGCCGTCGATGATCTTGACGTTGATGCGCGTGCGTTCCGTGGGCACCACTGCTTCGAAGGTCTGCCGCGCTGGGGTCAGAAAAGATGCACGAGATGTGGCAAAATGCATACCCCAGGCGGATTCTTGACGAATCCAGCAAGGTCCTGCAGCCATCCCAGGTCCGAGGACAAAGTGTACGTGAAGCCGTATAATGTGAGCCTGACTCGGACCTCCTTCGCGCCACTGCTGGAGTCTGTAGACGACGCGAACCGCAACTTGACTAAGGGATGAGCGGGACTGCTCTGTGGACAGACGCATAAGAATCACGAAGATAATTTTGATCTGAGGACTCACGAAGGTACGCTCGCTGGTGAGGCCAAGGATGTCGATGGTATCGTCGTTTGCGGTCTTGTCTACGATCCGGATGTCCATGAACAAGAGAGTGATTAGCGTTTCGTTCTAAAGCAGATAATCATCAGCTTGCGAGATAGTCCGGAGGTGATGTCAACTTACCCTGCCTTCAGGTTTGGCTTCCAGTAGCAGGTCCATATCCGCGAGGCTCAAAGTCAACGGCCGGATCGAACCATCCGAACTCGCGCGCGCCATGAACATCTGCACGTTCGCTGAAAGCCAGATCAATACATTACGCCGCATGGGCATAGGGGAGGACGCACCTTCGTGAAGAACGATTCGGACGATCATCTCTGTCGCCTTGGCTTTCCTCTGCATGCCAGAGGCGTAGCCAGAACCTGCTGACGAGCTCGCGAGAGACTCTGCGCGGTGCTCAAACCACCTGCTGCCAATGACCTCGGACTCTATGGCCGAGTTGGGTGGCGACGGCGAGCCGAACGCGCGCTCTGCCCACTGCGTGAGGTCGTCCGCCCAGTACTGGAGGCCATCGAGGATAGGCTTCGACAGCAGTCCGTGCGCAGCGGGGAGTGTGACCTCTAATGACGACTTGCGCACGACCAGAGAGGAAGGCGCGTCGGAGTGGAGTGACAGTAGCGTCGTTGCGCGTGTGTCTGTGGTCGATATAAGCAGGTTGAACTCCGGTCACCGAGTATTTTCGTACCTCCGACACCAGCATATGCCACGACAACCCGTTTCCACTCGGCGCGGAGAAGTACTTTGTACTTGCCGCTACCGCTGCTGTGGTAGCCCTCGGTGGCAAAGCTCACGCTGGGTCGCTCTTGCGTCTCTGCCGCGGCGTCGCCAGAATTGAGCCGGATGTCGTGGACGTCGAGTACGATCGCTCCACTGCGCGCCGTCGGAACGCGCACTTCCACGCGCACACACGGACACCGAAGGACCGTTTGTATCGACCCGTCGTTCTTCGTTGTGTTAGCTTAAATAACGGCAAGCTGAAAGAACAGACCCTAAGCTTCGCCTGTGCATCCAGGTCGTCCAAAAGCCGATGCGTCTGGTCGCTTGCGCGTGGTGTCGCGGGCGGCGTCTCCTCGTCCTCATCCTCGTCGTCCTTGGACCTGCCTTCCAGACCCAAACCCTTCGTGAAGCCTAGGATGCTCTCCACGACGCGCAAGTCCACGAACACCCGTAACGGCGCCACCTCGACTTCGGCGATCTGCCCTTCCACATGCACGTCTAGCGCAAGCGTGGCCGGTGCCCCAGGACGCTTCGCCGCTGCAGCGCCCTTGACGCGCCATTGCGCAATCCGCGGATGGGGCGTGCCCGCTTTGGCGCCCGTCCAATCTGCAATGTCGAATGAAGGGAAGGTCGCGGTTGACGGGTATTGCGAGGGCAGGTTCGCGTCGGTGATGAGCAATGGCGCGTACCCACGCTCGACAGTGTGCACGAACACGGACGCGTCGGACAGCGCGAGCTTGAAGACGCGTTTGGCGCTCGTCGTAGGCGCCGTGATCGACACGGACGATGATGCCAGGCCCAGCGTCGACACGGTGTTCAGTGACGCGTCCAGCGCCTCGACGTGCACGCGCAAGTGTGTGCTCGCTGGCGTCGCTGATAGCGGATGGCGGTGGAAGTCATCGACGTTGACGGCGGCGGAGTCAAGCAGTACGAGAAAGACGATTCCGCGAATGTGTGCGTGAACGTCGAGTGCAGGAGCTGGCTTCGGAGAGGAAGTGGGAGATGATGGCTTGGATGGCGAAGGCGGTAGGGAGTCTGAGAGCTTCACGAGCGCACGCAGCTGCGGCGCGCCGATGATGCCAGAGATGACGCCGAGCTTTGCGTCCAACGCGAAGTGCGTGAGCCCCGTGGACCGCGCGGTTGTAATGGTGAGCACAAGGGGGTCGGTACCCAGCGAGAGCAACTTGAACGAGGGTCGCTCGATTACCGGTGCAGGCGCGGGCGCGGGCGCAGGTGGAGGAGTCGGCGGAGAAACTTGATGAGGAATGGGAATGGCTGGTATAGACGTCGCTACCGGCTGGGGTGGCCGCGTCGGCGACGAGATTGGTGCAGGCGGTTGCAAGGGTGTCGCAATCGGTGCGGGAGGTCGCGTCAATGGTGCGACGGGTTGCGTGGACGGCGCAACTGCCCGACGTGATCGCGTGGTGAGACGCGAGTCTGTGATGAACTGCGAGGACGTGTCGCGCGAGTCATGAAATACGTCGCCGTCGTCGTCGTCATCGTCACCGGCGACAGATGATGCAGCACTGTGGTAGATGCTCGCCGCAGTCATCGTGCTTGTGTGGGAGTACGCGCGCGGCCGAGGCGGCGCCAGAGACGCAATACTCTGCGACATGGCCAACATGGCGTTCTCGTCCATATCACTATCCTCATCGTCTGCTGCTGACGGAGGATAGTGCAGGCCAAGGGCATCTGGCGTCGCTGTCTGCGAGGAACGAAGAGAAGCGATGGACTGCGAAAGCGTCTCGTCCTCAATTTCAGGCAGAGACATTTGCGAAGAGAGCATATCGGGGATAGTGTGATGCGATGCGAGCATGTCAGGATTCGTATGTTGCGACGCCAGCATGCCTGGAAGGGTGTGGTGCGAAGCGAGCATGTCCGGAACTATGCGCTGGGACACGAGCATTGCTGGAGGCGGCGCCTGTGTCGACGCAAGTGATGCCACAGACGACGCTACTGACGACGACGGAGCACTTGGTGGCGGCGGTGTCAGATCGCGCATAGACACGGTCACGCCGGCCACGCGGCACGTGTGCACGCGCTTGTCGTCCGAGCGATCCGCGTCTTGCTGGTCGACGCCGAACGCGACGTCGTCAACCCCAAGTGTGAGCTCCGCGACGTTCTCGTGAACAAGTGAGACCTTGATGTCGTTGGCTTTGAGCGTGAAGCGCGCAAGAATGCGTTCGACGACCGAGGCCAGGACAGAGACACCCTCGATCGCAGCTTCGACGTCCTGAACTTCGTCAAAGTCTTCTTTCTTCAGCCATGGGTCGATTGAGCCAGGAGGGTTGTAGTTGCCGTCGTCAGAGTCCGAATCGTTGTCGTCGTCCTTGGTGAGGATAATGGACTTGCGAAGCTCCTTGTTCTCTTCCGGCGTGAGCTCCTCGTGCACGAACTCCTCCGCAACTAGTGCCACGGATTCGGTAATGCCTCGCGTGTGCTTTGGCCGAGGTGGTGCAACGGCAAAGACAAGGTGGACCGAAGACAAAGAAAGTGCGAAGGTGGCTGATAGGATATTGGGCCATGGCACGCGTGCTGTCACGGTGCCGACGACGCCGCTGACGAGTCGCACAGGCAAGTCGCTCAGAAATTCGTTGATAACCTTCATAACAGATTAGCCTAATGTAATGCTCGTTCTAAGACTTACATCCTCGTCCAGCTGGATGTTCTTGACTTCCACAAAGCCGCTGCCAATCTGAGCCTCGATCTGAGCCGGGTCGAGCTGGCCTGGCTTGAGTAGGTGTCCAATAGACCGCTTGAGCGCGAACGACAGGAACCTCGATTGTATGGAGGCCGGGATGGCGACGGAGGGTATGAGTTGCCTGAATGTGAACATCCGCACGCCCGACAGCGCAGTGGCCGTCGAAAGTGGCTGAGTCGGTCGGTTCCGGCCCGCTCCTGCTTTGCTCCTGGGTCGCGATGCCCGCCGCGCCGTTCTCCCAGTATGCGTCCAAGTTCCTCAATGCATCGTTCATGAACCCGGCAGCGTCGACGACGACGAGCACGTCCCAGCCGCTGTTCTACTCGTTCACGGACCAGTCCGAGCCTGGGTCGCAGCGCTTGGGGCGCTCGGACGACCTGGATGACGCGGGCGACCCACATCTACGCGCGTCGTCCAGCGCCAGCCAGCCTCTGCCCTATGCCGTGGGCGACGACGAGGACGAGCTCCTTAACCCGTTCAACGACGACGCGCCCTTGATACCGTCTGAGCCGCGCCCGCAATCCGGGTGGCTGGCTCACGTCCAGCAGCACCGGCCGTCGTCGCCGGCCCAGTCGCTCGCCTCGTCCTCCTCGTCGTCTCACTCGGTCGAGGGTCCACCAGATGACTTCTTTGATCACCAGCCGCCGCCGCGTAGCACGCTGCGCGAGTCACTGTTGCCTCGGGATGGCGTATCGCGTCCGGTGTTTTCACTACCTGAGCCCGGACGCGTGCCGCTGCGCAAGTACAACGACCCTGCATGGACGGTTCTCTATTGCACGTGCCTACTGGCATGCCTCATTGGCTCCATCGTTGGCTTTTTTACTATCAGTGTGAGTCACTTCGCTACGCGTCACCGCACACAATCTCAGTCATAGCCAGCCCGACACATCACACGACGGCCCGTTCCCATACTACACTCTCAAGCATACTGTACCACTACTCACTATCATCACACTGTTCAGCGCACTCGCGTCATACGCCCATGTCTTCATTCTCCGAGCTGCAGTGCGCCCTGCGTTATTGGCAACTGCCGTATTCATTCCCTGCGCGCTCTTCATAGCCGCAATATGGGCATTCGCAGGCAGCTTCATCTGGGATGGATCTGAAGGCACCTGGGGCGAAACTGTGGGGTACGTCAGCCCAGCTGTGCACACGCGTCCCCCGCTCACCTTTTCACATCTTCCCAGGCTTCGCATATTTTCCCTTGTGCCCCTGGCATGCGCTGTCTTGTCTGGGCGGTCCCTCTTATTGCGCCGCAAGCAGCTGGAGCAAACCATCAACGTCGTCGAGCTATCTACAAGCATTTTGCTCGCCTATCCGCCACTCTTCTTGCTCTCACCCGCCCTCCTCTTCGCGTGCATACTCCTGTCACTGCCTTTGCTCTCGCTCGTCTTCAGACTATTCATGGTCGGCTATTGGGGGTCGCGTGCAGATTTATGGGAATGGCATCTGAAAGCGTACGCTGGCTGGTTGATATTCGCAGTCACGGCGTTCTGGCTTTGGACATGGGCCGTCGCTCGGGGCGTGCTGCGCGTAACAGGCGCAGGTGTCGTCGGCGCTTGGTACTTCCAACGCCCCCAATCCCCCAGCCAGGACGATGCAATGGAGACAACCACCGCAGCGCTCTTCCGAGCGTCGGGGCCATCGTTCGGCTCCGTCGCAGTGGCGGGGCTCTTCCTCAGCGCGGCGCGCGCACTCAGCCTCGGGACGTACGCGTTGTACCGCCTGACGACGCCGCCCGCCATCCCGCCATCGCTGCACCCGCTGACGGTGCCCCTGCGCATGCTTGCGGCCATGCTGCGCAGCCTCAGCAACTACGCGCTCGTCTACGTCGGCATCACCGGCGAGCCGTTCTTCCCAGCGGCGCGCCGCGCGCGCGCCCTGACGTCCGTGCGTCGGCCCATTGCGCGTGGCGACTGTACGTACTGTCTGATTCTGCCATCGTTATCGCCGGTGCTGATAGGCCGCCTGTGTCAGATACGATATTGAGCACGTTGCTGCTGCTCAGCGCCGTCGCCGCGGGGACGCTGTCTTCACTCGGCACATACCTATTTGTCGCGCATACGCTCTCTGCTCCAGGGAGTGCCCCTTTCGCGTCGTGGACAGCTGGCGCGGTGACCTTCCTCGTCGTCTGGTACAGTGTAGGCCTCGTAGATGATATGTACGTCTCTCGAGCTACTGCTCTTTTGACTTGTCTTAACTAACGACAAAACGCAGCGCGGATACATTATACGTGTGCTATTGCCTTGAACGTGACGCCGGGAGCGAGACGTGCCCGGAGGCGTTCGCAGCGGTACGTCATCGTGCAATCGTCTTCCCGTCCCGCATCCTGACGCGCTGTAGTTCGAGGGCGGACAGCATCACAACGGCGTTCCCGCTGCAGGGACGCCATAGCCGTAGCCTCTCCACACTTTCCGTTTCGTCTGCGACGCTGGTATGGATGCATCATGTATACTTTATGATAGACGCGAGCCCGTGCTCTACAGCCGGGCTGCTTTCATGCACAGAGATTTGTTCACGACCCGAACGGAGGAGAGCAATGCGAATCTCGAGGTAAGATACGGGTGCAGGGAATGAATCGAGCGAGCGGAGATGGTGCGGACTTTGAGCCGCGTTTGTTTTACTTTGCCAACTCCCCAAACACCCGCCCGTTGTCTGCACGCGACACCTTGTGCAGCATGCCCGTACGCGCACCTGTGTTTAGACACAGAGGCGATGCGCCTATGTCCCTGTCCATCTTGTGCGCGTACGGCTGCTGCTTCTGGCGTCACAGGGTCGTTTTGGGCACTTGAAACCCTTTTCCGACCATTTCAACCCCACGGTCTGGCGCCTGCGCATGCACTACTCTATGGGGATGCTGTCTCGGACGTTCAGGCTCTGCTAGCTCACGATAACGACTCGCTCATGATTCACCGGTATCGAGACCGCGCGCGCACTTGTTTCATGGCCAATCCGGCGGCCTTCTCGCCTCGCGCGCTGCAGCCCGGACAGCTCCGGAAACGGCTAAAAGCCGTTTATCGAGGCTGTCGTGGTTGCTGTTTGCCGTTTGCTACTCTGCTTGAGCCAAACAGCAAGCACTCTTGCACTAGCGCGGCAGATCCTCACTTGCAGTGCATGCAGACAGGAAGTCCGAGATGCGCTGTTGGACTCAGAAACACAGCGCTATCTTGGCTGCTGAGGCGTCTTCGGGATTCGCAGCAGCCATGTGACGATTTTCGCGCACGCCGCTGTCGCCGTAGACTGGGCGGACGATGCGAGCTACTCGCGAAGCGAATGCATGCGCTCGCAAGCGAACTGCGGTACTACTGGACTGGAGTTGAACGGAACGGAATGGAGTGGCATAGGCCTGCCAAGGCTAAAGAGCGTGGATTGCGGCGCACATACGCGGCCTTACAATGACAACGATGGAGACACAAGGCAAGAGTTCGAGAATTGCAGGCTGGTCCCTCAGAGCGCGAGGCCAACGCACTGGACGTTGACGAGGCCGTTGGTGCCCACGTCCTGGCAGCAAACCGTGGACGACGCGCTGCGATGGTTCTTGGTCAGATGCCTGTTTCCTCGGAGCAGATGAAATGGACTTACCAGTTCGACTGGAGCACGATGGCGAGAACGCTGACCGGCGTGCACTGCAGGTTCGCAATAACGTTGATAGGAACGGAGAGGAGCTCCCCAGAGGACGCGTCGACCGGCTGGTTGAAGCTGTCGCAACAGTACGTCTGTCCACCCGCGCACTGGTTGTAGGTGTCGCCACCTTTACCGGGAGCGGGAGCGGCAGCGGCGAGCGCGGCAAAGACAATGGAGGTGAGGACGGTGGAGAAGCGCATGGCTAAGGGTGAGACTGCTGAAAGACTGACTCGGGGTGAGTGAGATGATGAGGACGAAGGTCGTCGCTAATCCTCCATTTATACTGTTCTCGGTGTCACTAGGAATATGTTCTTGCCCGCTCCCTGCGAGGTAAAATGTCCGAGATCTCGTGCTCCCCGAGACTATCATCCGCGTTTGATCTAACGGAGGTACTTGTGGGTGCTACAGGTTGACTTGGTCTCAGAACGCAGCTGCCCAGAGTGCGACAGTCGGAACTTCGCCCTATAGGATGGCACCGTCATAGATGCGGATGCCAATGGAGCGGTCCGTGTCAGTTTCTTCAATCCGTCAATCTTACCTAGACTTCGCCCTTGCCAGATTATAGGACCCAGCTTTAGGATCCGACATGCGTCGGACAGACTTAGTGCAGTGGTCTATGAATGCACCTCCCACAAGCGACATCGTACGGTCATGTTCAAGTACGTGCCGCGCCAAGCTTTCTACTTCCTTATCTCGCCAGTCTCGCGGAGTCTGCTAGAAACGACCTGGTTGTCAGTGCACACGTCAAAATGGTCGCTTCCACATGCTCTCAATCTTCCATTAGTCTGCGACGAAGCATGGCCCTGCCGTCGATTTGTTCACGCAGGAGGGAGGACACCTTCCTTTGCCGTCAAACGAACTGATTATCCCTCATTTGACGAAGGGATCGTGTCCTCCCGCACGTGTGAACCATAGCACGAGGACAACCGGGACGCCCCGAGTCGCATTAGGGCGCTGTCTGTCTCTGCGTCGTGAAAAGGCGGTAGAATAGCCGCTATCTACTCGCAATGCGCTCTAGAATTTCCTGTAGTCGACACCTAGTCAATGATCGACTGTGAGGTAAGATCGACAGGATGGGTAATTTCGTACCAACCCGCTCATATGAACGCATCCGCATGCACGTCGCTCGCGGTCTTGGAGATCTAGCTTGCTAACACAGCGCAGTGGGCAGGTCGGCTTCAAGACCATGTCAACCCGTAGTGCATACCTCGTTGGCCTCGTTCACCGAGGCGGTCGATAACTCTGGAGCCGGAGAGATTGCAAACAGTTTACCTCGCTAGAAACGCGCACAAACAGTCGTCTACGGGCGTCGAAATAAAGTATAAATGGAGGGTCGGCGACCAGCCTCATCTTCATCAGCTCATCTTACCCCGAGTCAGTCTTTCAACAGTCTCATCCTCCGCCATGCGCTTCGCCGCCGTCCTCACCTCCCTTGTCTTCGCCGCGCTCGCCGCTGCCGCTCCCGCTCCTGGGAAAGAGGGCGGCACCGTCAACCAATGTAACGGTGGACAGACGCTCTGCTGTGACAACTTCAACCAGCCGGTGGACGCGTCCTCTGGGGACCTCCTCTCCGTCCCGGTCAACGTCATTGCGAACCTGAACTGTTCGCCTATCAGCGTTCTCTCCATCGTGCTCCAGTCGACGTGGTAAGTCCGTTTCGTCTAGCCGAGGAAACGCGCATCTGATCAAAACCCATCGCAGCGCGAGGTCCACGGTTTGCTGCCAGGACATGGGCACCAACGGCCTCATCAACGTCCAGTGCGTTGGTCTCGCGCTCTGAGGAGGGATTTTTGGGTTTTAGATGCATGCATCCTGGGTAGACATATCTTTCTGCCCGTCCTGTCGTTACCTGTGGGCACATCTGCCGCAATTGGTCGCGCTGTTATCCTTGCGCATTGCCATTATGCATTGAGTTTGTTATGATCGACATTGCAAGACGCACAAGCAAAACCTCCGATCGCGCTGACGGATCGTTCGTGCTATGAGCATGCTCGACCGATAGTCGACCATTGCTAATAAGGATTCCAGCTCGATCGAAAGCAAGGCTCTTCATCTTCCTTTAGCTCGCAATGCATTGAATAACCGAGCGCAGAGTGTCCTGGTCTGACGAACTGCTAGCGTTTATGTTCAAGAGTGCCCACACCGCATAGCGTCGGCCACGGTCGTCCCACACCTCCAAGTGATGATAGAAAGACTCATGGCTTGCACGACGCAAGATATTGACCAAACGGACCAGCGGACTGAGGAGATGGCAATACGCGCAGTGAAGTCGATTTCAGTATACGAACGCAGCTCTGTGTAACAGGTGGACGACAGCCGCATACGCATGGGTTGGCTACAAGAAGGACGACACCGGGAACTCTATGACCCCACAATCAGAGCGCGAGCCCGAGGCACTGGACGTTGACGAGGCCGTTGGTGCTCATGTCCTGGCAGCAAACGGTGGACGAGGAGCTGTAATCGCTCTTAGAAACGGATGTGCCCGACGAGGATTGGAGACTAACCAAGTCGTCCCCAGCAGGATGGCAAGAATGCTGAGAGGCGAGCATTGCAGTTGCGCTATCACATTGATAGGGACGGAGACGGGAGTTCCGGTAGAGTTGTCGACCGGCTGGGTCCAGTTGTTGCAGCAGTAAGTGTCTCCGCCCTGACAAGCGTTGGCTGTGCCGCCGCCCGGAGCTGGAGCAGCGGCGGCGAGGGCTGCGAAGACGACAGAGGCGAGGACGGCGAAGCGCATGGCTAAGGTGAAGACGGCTGACTGACTCGGGGAGTGAGCTGATGAGGACTCTGAGGCAAAGGTTCCCTCTCATTTATAGGCGTCGAGGCGGCGGGTGACGATCACAGTTCCGCCAGGTCCCCATCAGTTGCTAGCTGCGCGGCAAGAGAGCAAGGATCTCCCCGCCGGTTGTCCGTGCTTTCCAAATGGACTACGGAGACGCTGCATGTGCACAGCGACGCCGCTCGTGCTGTTCCGCACATGGAGAGTGTACACGCGCGGCGTAGGCTAGCAGGCTCCGTGCATGTCCCGCTGAAATCGACGGAACGTGTCAACCTCCAGACAGCGAATCAATCGTCCTCCCATTAGTCTTTGGTGGAGCGAATTCGACATGACTAATGGATGGGGAAGTCCCTGAATGCTGCCCCGGCACAGGTTTGAATGCGCCCATGTCAAGAATTGTCTGAAATGCAATGCCCGTGCCCACATGCCGAGTCGACAAGAGCGGCAAAGCATAGCCGTTCACGCGCTTCTCCGCTCATGTAGCCTGGGATCAAGACGTGGGACATCGATCGGCGCTGGATGGAGATAACGCCCACGTATGGCTGGAAGAGGGCATCCAGTCGTCGCACTGTCGAGTCGAGACAATTGCAGAGAAGCCTTGAGAGTCATTCTGGACCCTCTGTACGTCATTTGCCCATATAGAGAGGGATATATCAATCGAATGCGGTAGCGCGGTGTCGAGTGCGAGCAGGCGTCAGCACATAGTCCGGAGGATGAGCGCCAGGACAAGAGAGCGACGCGATCGTCGGCTGTTACCGACGCGGTTTTTTGCTTGCTCACATTTCGTCATGCGCATTCTTGCTACAGCGCTCGGCCGCCAAGCACGGGCACATGTGTCCGCTACGCGCCTTGCGGTGACTGGTAGCCGTTTGTTGCACTCGTCAGCGGCGCGGCGAGCAGATGACGCTTCGGAAGCGCGGCCACCAAGAATTCGTGCGTCCATCTCGACCGTAGCCAACGCCGTTTAACGCATTGTATCATGTAGAACACGAGCCATCCTCATGCCCAGCGAATACCGTCATGACAGGGCTCAATTACCTCAAGGACCAGCCACCCGTCCTTGCCCTCCCAGACGAGGAGTACCCCGACTGGCTCTGGACGATAACATCCCCAAAACCTATCCCCGACGATGGGCCGGGCGGGAAAGGCGAGAGAATGCGCATGCGGATAGAAAACCGGAAACTCATCAAGGAACAAAACTTCATGTCGAAGCAATAAATTCCTGCTGGCTCCATCGCATGTGGGTTTCTTGACCTTATCTCGATGTGCGAAATTTTGCGGCTCATGGGTTGTAATGTTGCACAGATCTCTGACCCTCTTCGGTACCTTGCAATATTGTATATCATTCCTCGTCTCTCAGGACGTGCCGCCCTGAAAGTTTACCTGGCCCACCTTCTGCCCCGCGACGTGTCGGGCGAGCGAACGTAACTCAACGCGGCGTGACTTTTGCCACCAAGTCTTGCTCATCTATAGGGCACGCAGGGCCTACGGCCCCTGAAGGAAGTAACACACCAGTCTTCTGTGCTGGAGAGAATCCTTTGATCGCACTGCAGTCAGTCTCTGATTGGTCTTACTGAGCCGCGGCTCCTATACCCTGCATCTGGACAGATGTACAGGGAAGTCTCGGTGCGGTGCGGTTCCTATTGCAACTGCGTTGTTGCTTTATTGCGATGCGTTCAGGTTACTATAACGTCGGGTGTTTAGGACAAATTCCGAGTCGCCGTCCGTTACATACCGCGGATTATGCTATGGTAAGACTGAGGATAGAGAACTGTGGATGGGGGTGTCATGTATGACTCTTAATATACTGAGTATCATTGGCGGGGATATGGGATTGACCCCGCACTGATTGACGGACGTCGTGCCTTGATGAGATCGGTGCTCTCTTGCCTCCTCCCATACCCCCTGTCCGACACTGTGCTGTTTGCTTTGCCCGGTGCAACAGCAGTCGTTCTCTTTTTCTCCCCGTCTCCACCCTTTTTCTCTCTGTCCGGTTAAATGGCGTCGACCGCCTCGTCTTCCCGCACGGAGCGAACGGGCGAGCGCGAGGCGGGCCCGCTCCCGCTCAAGGTCGGCGAACTCGGCTACCCCGCGCTGCAGTCGGTCAGCGAAGAGGACATCACTGAAGGCGCTGGCTCGGGCAATGACTCCGTTCACATGCCCACAACGAGCCCGTCTGATCCAGCGCCGGCGGCGTCGCAATCATCCCACGCGCCGTCGACCGCTGCAGCGTCCACGGCCAGCCTCGCGTCGACTGTACCGCCGCCCAAGCGCTCTGGTTTCTTTGCCCGGCTCACATCGTCTCGCGCTCCGCCACTATTCTGGGGTCTCCAGGGTCCCTCTGTCATTCGCTTCACGATAATCTGCATCCTCCTCGCGGGAACTATCACTGGCTGGGCACTCGTCGCGCAACAAATGAACAAAGCAAAGTCGCCGCCCGACCACGACAACTCGAGCAGCTTGGCGTCGATGGCCGGCACCATGGGTATCTTCGTGCACGTCGCATTCGCCGTTGGTCTGCTGATCGAGCTCGTCTTCGTCGAGCGCGCCGTCTTCCAGCTGCGCGCCGAGCGCTGGCGACACAACCACCCCGGCGAGACCCTCCCGCTGCACCGTGGCGGCGCCGGCGTGTCCGCGGGAGGCATGAACATCGCGCCGTGGAACCGCCCGCCGCTGCCCACGTACGCCGCCGCACTCGGCTTTCGCGGCACGGGCGACGTCGAAGACGAGGTCATCGCGCCGCCGCCACCGCCCGCGTACGGCAACACGCGCGGCAGCGTGCTGCTGCTCGCGTCCGCGCTGCGGCGCATCTCCGGCGGCGCGCGCACGGCCAGCCTGCAGTTCAGCCCGCGCACGCCGCGCATGCAGCAGATACCCGACACCCGCCCGGCCAGCTACGTGAGCGCGACGGAGGACGCCGAGGTGCGCTCGGACGCGGAGCGCGCGCGCCAGCTCGAGCAGGCCCTCGCAAACCTCGAGCGCAGCAGCTCCGACCGCGGCGCGCACTGAGATGCCGTGCCCCTCCTCTGCGCGTGCCCGCCTTCGCCTTCGCCGCCCCGCGTCATTGTATTAGTCTCATGGTCTGCAGTCTCTCGTTCGTGACTTATTCGTACACGTACAGTACTTTATGGAGATGGACACTCGATACAACGACGCCTTTCTTGAACCCATCCCACGGGGTCTGCTCAATCCCCAGCAGACTGAAAGGTTGAGGCAGAGTCTATCGCCCTAGGCTTTCAGGCTCGCCAGAAACGTATTGCATCGGGACATCTGCGAGGGGCCCTTCTACAAACCCGGTTTCCTTGCGGCATCCGTGGGGACGACTTCACAGACGCGATGGACAAATGGTCAATCCGTTTATCATACGACATGTGGTACGACGCATCGTTCAATGTGCTACGGGGCGTCCACACGTCTCAGACTATACTCGACGCGCTCGACGACTCGACGAATGGAACTGACTTAAACAACAATCACATCTGGCAGGTCGACTAAATCGTCATTCGCAGGCAAATGACTTCTCTCTCTAGGCCAAGCGCAGCAGCTATCACCTGTACTTTACAGATCCAAAGATCTACGTGTGGAAGTTTGCCACTAGTAGACCCACCTTCTGGCCGCTCATGCCTCGGACTTTGTATCATGACACCAACGGAGCGTCTGCGTCTGTCCGGGAAAGGCCTCGGCCCCTGAGATCTGCGCCCTCAGTGTATTGTGAGGCATGATAATGACTATTTACTGCCTTGTGAGCGACTGCCCGTGTTCCTTTCGCACTTCGATGTCTCCAGCTGCAGCCACCAAGTCAGGCCTGTCACCGGCGAACGCGACGCCGAGTTTGACAGAGACACTTGGATGGAAACCTTCATTCCCTGAGTTTCCTCGCTCTGGATTATACATCCCAGGCCCACCTTCAATTTGTAGCTGAGGCCGACTTCCCTTCGCTGTGAGTTGCGTCTTACCGGGGAGTCTGTAGATACGATTTTCAGGGCCCATCGAACATCAGTACCACGGGCGGATCGATCCTGACAGCAGTGCCTGTACCGAGGTTAATCTAGCCCTCTCGGCGTGGAAGACGCGCGGGATACCTGCCTCCTGCTTGAGAAACGCGGACATCTGGCAGGATAGGGGTAGTTCCATCCTACGTCTTTCAGTTCTTCCAGAAATAGGGACGGGAACGGTGGGAGAAATGCGCCTTTCTACGCCCTGGGAAACGCATAAATAGCCCCTTCCCACTGGTCCTCTCGTCTTCATCAGCTCACCCACCGAGTTAATCAGCCAGCCGCCTCATCTCAGCTATGCGCTTCGCCGTCCTCACCTCCCTCGTCTTCACTGCGCTCGTCGCTGCCACCGGTGGCAACACTTGCAACGGCGGGGACACCTACTGCTGCAACTCGAGCCCTTTGCTGGGCAACGCGGCCACTGGTTTCCTCCCAGTCCCAGTCGCCGCGATGGTGACATTGGCATGCGACAAGATCGCCGGAATCGGCATCCCCATTGGCGGAACTTGGTCAGTGGTCAATCGATGATGTCCAACCCCTGCAGCTGACTTTGTGGATTTGACGGCAGCGACAAGACCACCGTCTGCTGCCAGGACATGGGCGCCAACGGAATCATCAACATCCAGTGCATCGGTATCACGGTCTGAGAATTTGTACCCATTTTTTCAGATCCAGTGGCATGTACAGTACTTCTTGATGTGAAACTCTGTCCAGCTTGCCATCGCCCGAAGGCGCATATAAGTGCGACGAAATATAGGCTCTTGACCTCCGCATATCTCTTCTACGGTCTTCTCTCTATCTCAAAAAGCTCAGTGGTGTTTCTCGACTTAGCGTCGCTTTTCCGAGCCCGAGCGCTTCATGGCAAGCTCCACCTTGGGCGGCAAGACGATTCGTACGCATAGTATCCCATTCAGGCCCAGACCATGACCGCGCTGGTTTATACAGGAGAAAAAACAGTGTGACTCCGCGGAGAAGCTGGTAAAAAGTATTAGGCTGGGTCGATGCAGGGGACCCTTATCTCCGGCATTCTAGGCATGTGTTGGTATTGCAGACGTGTTCGGACCCAATCCATGGCTGCCTTTGCTCTGGATTACTTAACTATTAATCACATCGAGCCTACTGCATCGAAGACCATTGAGGGAGCGACGATTGTACTATGCATAATCTGCTTGCCTGTGTGTTGGCTCGCTATAAGGAACGGACATCAGTTAGGGAGCAGGAGATCTCTTGCGCCGTTGGTTGGATGCTAGAAGCCAAGTTGTAAGAGCAGCATCTACCGCGGGAACGTATAAATGAGGGGTCGGTATGGCCCTTCCATCTTCATCAGGCCACACACCTCCCGAGCCAGCCTCTCAGTCATTCAAGCCATGCGCTTCGCCGTCCTCGTGTCCATCGTCTTCGCCGCCATCGTCGCCGCTGCCCCCACCAAAGGTGGTGAGCACGGCCACGGTGGTACTGTTAATGCATGCGAGGGTGGCACGACCTACTGCTGCGACAACTGGAACCAGGCGGTCGACAAAGATACGGGGGACCTTCTCGCTGTCCCCATCGACGTGATGGCGAACTTGAACTGCGATCCGATCAGCGTTCTCGCCATCGTGCTCCAGACTCAGTGGTTTGTGTCCTTCACTTGACCCGTGGAGGAAATATGCATCTAAAGCCTAATCGCAGCGCCTCGTCCACGGTCTGCTGCCAGGATATGGAGACCAACGGCCTTATCAACGCTCAGTGCATTGGCCTCGCTATCTGAGGGAGGGATCGTAGTGTCCCGCGGACTCGTTATCCGGTACCTTTACCGATTGTTACTTGCGGCTGCATGTATGCACCCGAATCACACTCCTTTAGTATTGCCATAAGCTGACATCGCGAGAGAAGCCCTGGAAGCCTCCTGGACACCAAGTAATGCATCCCCTCGAAGCAGGAGGGGGAAACGCAGTGTGGCCACAAAGCGCCAAACGGCGACGATCTTTTGCTTAACCGTTCTGCGGAGCATCCGCGCCAGCCTTGCGCCATATGCGAAGCGCAGCCGAATCGCCCATCCGCTGTGCCTTGCCCAGTGCCAACGCGACGAAGCCACCGCGGATGTCCGAGCCACCGAGAAGCGCTCCTGCTTGGACCAACACATCGACGACGGCCTCATGGCCCTGTCTAGCGGCCTTTGGGTAGCCGTGCATCAGTACGGAAGAACGCGATGATCGTGCTTGGTTTACGCACATAGTACAGCGGCGAATGGTCCATGCCGTCGCGCATGTGTACGAGCGCACCAGCCTCCAGGAGCACATTGACGCAGCGCAGACTCCCGTTCAAAGCTGCTGAATGCAACGGCGTGCGGCCTGAGGCGGGGTCGAGGCAGTTTACCATCCCTCCGGCGATGGCATGTCGTCCGGTGTTGATACCCGCCTCCGCTTGTGCCTCGACGTTGAGACAGAAGGTGATCGCCTCGGCATCGTCGCGCGCTGCAGCAAGGTGAATGAGGAACGGCGCAAGTGCCGCTTCCGTGGACACCGTCTCGGACGCCGTGGAGCCCCAGGTCGCCGTCACGTCCTTCGTCTTGCTCTCCGGGACCTCAAGTGTGATCGTGATCGGCGGCAGTACCGGTCGTGAAGCTGAGCTGGGGAAGGACGACGACACTGAGGAAACGCGTGAGATGTGCGAGAGAATGTCCTGCACTGTCTCAGCATTCGTCAATGTTGGCGGACGGTCCCCAGTCGCGGGGGTCAGTTCGCCTCGAAGCGGGGTCCCCATCAGTTTTCGAACATCTTGGGTCGAGAGCTCGGTCTTGGAGAGCAAATATGCCAATTTGGCGAGGGCGCTCTGGAGGCGGACTCAGATATAAGACGGTTGCTGACCTGACCATAGCACCTCACCTCCGGAGTCATGTCACCGCCTGCAACGACTCCGGCCTGCAAAAGCGTCTGACCCGTCTCGTAGGCGGCCGAAACCGCGCCTTTCGAGCACTGCGAGATGGCGACAATGACGACTCCCCGCTCGCACGCCTCGCGCAAGGCGTCCATCAGGTCCTCCCGCTGCGGGGCGTTCCCGGCGCCGAAAGTCTCTAGCACGACTCCCCGGATAGGCGGGTTGAGAAATGCGCGAACGATATCTCCGGTTATGCCCGGGAATAATCGCAACGTCGCTGTGGCAATGTTCAACGTTCAGGCCGAGTCATGGGCCTATGAGATGGATACGTGCCGACGTTGAGTGCCATGGCTGGGAGGAGGTGAGATTATTAATCAGGGACACACAGATTAACATACATTTATGAACATGGAATTTGCGCAGACTCGTCTGTCGCAAGACGTTGCTCCAGTTCACGACGACGTCGATCCCAACTAAATGAAGTTGGCGATGAATTGGCGCACATGATGTTGAATGTCTATGGCTTACCATTGACCAGCGGGGGAAAGTTCGGGCTCTCGAATGCATTCAAGGCAAAGGAGGAAGTTTTGCTACAACGGTTCCCACGATACAACACATGATTGAAATATAGAGACACCTCTGAGAGGTATTAGATGAAGGTGCAGTGTAGGACGTATGACTCCACCCGCACCAGGGATGATGTAGTGTCCTGCTATCCACAAGGCACCGAGAAAGTTGTCCACAGCATCGTTGCGCAACTGCGACAGGGGAATCTGCGCTCCCGTAAGGATCTGCAATGTGTGAGCGTGAGAGGAGATTTGCCCTGATGAACCCGGCTTACAACAGTCTTGCCAAGGTCCTCGAGAAGGAAACTGAGCGCGCTGCTACTGTAGCACATGGTATCCGTGCCATGTAGCACGACGAACGCATCGAAGAGGTGGTAGTTCAGCTCAATCTCGGTAGCAATCCTGATCCAATCTTAGAGGTAATGAGACGTGCCCATGAGGTGGTACCCCTAGGGTAGCACAGCGCGTACCCGCGATGTCCATATTACTGGAATCCAACAGGGGCTCCCACTACAAGAGCATAAGCACCGGCAGTCGTGCAAACGAGGACTTAGGACCTCAAGCACAGCGTAGCGTATGCGCTTCCAATTGCCCTGCGTGTCGAGCGAGCGCGGAGTAACGAGGCTCGGGAGCAGCATCTCATAGCAGTCATCCGAGACCTTGCGCGACGTATACTGGTTAAAGTACGAGCCGCCGCCACTCGCGCGGTCCGGCGGGAGCGCGATGGGACGCGACGAGCGCACCAGCAGCGTCGGGACGGCGGGGGCCTCCGCGGCGGGCGACGCGGGGTTCGGGCTTGCTAGCGGGCTCGAGCGCCCCGAGCCGCCCGCCTGGTGCGTCCACGCGCGGAAGCCCGCGGCGGTCGACGCGTGCGAGAACAGCGAGTCGCCGAGCGGGTCGTGGAAGCGGTTCTGCGAGCGCAGGGACTCGACGAGGAAGTGCGGCTCCGGCGTGAAGCTCTGATTCGCGCCGACCAGCATGCCTGCCCGTAAGGATCAGGCGCGACGCTACGCGACAACGGGCGTATGACCTATCGTGCCGCCCGTGTACAGCACCAGTACCTTGCTGTCGACATCCGTTGCAGGATCGGGAGAGCTGAAATCTTGCATCTGCCGCGGAACGCGAAGACAAGAAAGAAGCGCTGTTTCAAACTTTACCAGCTTCTCCAAATGTTTTCCGAGCGAATGCAGAAAACGTCCCTTGAAGGAGCACGCAACGGACGTAATGTAATATGTCTAGTCTATGGAGAACGCCGGGAGAGTATAGTACACGTTTTCACTCGGACTCGTGCACAATATCCGCCTTTTTGGGCCGGAGGTCCTTGATCTCCTTGCCCTGCCCGATGATACTTCTGGCGTCCTCGTCGACACCGAAGCCTGCGCATCAAGGTTCGTCAGAATGACTACACGCGAGCGAGACCGGGTTGACTTACCCATGCCGTCTTCCTTGGCCAGCTCAAGCACGTGTTCCAGCTGCACAAAGCCGTCCTTGTCGACGTCAAGTTTCGCAACGATGGCATCCACGTCCTCCTCGTCCGGTGCGTGGCGAATGACACGCAGCGCCTGCTTGAGGTCTTCGACGGATATCCTGCCCTGCGGGTCGCACGAGATGATCTGGAGCGACGAGCCGACCTTCGCGTCGTATGCGTCGAGTTGCTTGTCGATGGTGTCCAACATCTTCGTGAGACGCTTCGCCACCTTCGAGCCGGCGGCGTTGGGATCCTGCTGGACCAGACCGCGTCAGCCCGAACAAGCGCATGATTGTCCACACGCACGGCATCCGTGTCCTTGCTTTCGTCGACGAGCTCGCGGAGGGCGTCACGTTCCTTCAGGATTGATGATTTCGACGACAGCACGGTCAGCGCTTCGCCGAGCTCCTTGACTTGCTCCATCGTCATGCGCGCATCATCGTGAACGTTGAGCTCGGAGTCGGGTAAGAGCATCTGAGCAGTGCGAGCCTCCTCTTCGCTGCGCGCGCGCTCTTCCGCCTCCTTCCTGGCCCGCTTGCTCTCCATTTCTTTCTGCATGATCCGATGAGTACGGTGTTCGATTGCCAACTGTCAGGCCTACCTGTTCCTGTTCGGCTTCGTCCTCAATAAGCTCCTCCTGTTGCTCCAAGACCTCGAGCATCTGCTTGTAGCTGGCCTGGTCGCTCTCGACCTCGAGTTCGGCTTCGTTCAGCAAGGTGTCCGGGAGACCGCTGAGCACGGCTTCGAGGCTGAGGATGATCGGGTCCTTGTCGTCGTCGTCCTTGACGCGTCGGTCGAATGCGAAGGCACGGCACAGGATGAGCAGTGCGCCAGAGACGCCCTCGTTGATGTGAAGTTCGATCCACGTCTTCAGCTCGTCGCGCAAACGCGCAGGGGAGATGTTGACCGCGCGCTGGATACCGCGCGACTGGCACGCCTGTTGCAGTTCCGAGGTGGAGAGTTCGTCGATGCCTTCCGCCGCGATCAGCTAGAAACGACTGTCAAAGGGGTGCACAATGCGGAACGAAACAGAACTTACAGAGTCGTCGCGCTTCAACTGCTCCAGCCGGTTGTTGATGAGTCCGCGCAGGTAGTTGTCCGTGCCGAACGCGTTCAGGTTCATGTAGCGACACATAGATACCAGTTGCGGGCGGGACATGTTGGTCAACGTCAAATCATTGTCAAAGAGCTTCGCCACGTTGATAATGTCGCTCCTCGACGGGCTTTCGCCTGTCGAGCGAACCTGAGCGCGATCTTCAGTTCGACGGAGCGGCGCTGTGAGCGTGAAACCCGACCTTCTGGAAGAAGTCCTTGAACTCCTTGCTGCCCATGATCTTTGCGTTCGCCTTCAAACCAGACTCGCGAATGGTTTCTTGAAGGAACTTGGCCATTTCGATGCGCATCCGGAGCAGCTTGCGAGCCTTCTCTTCCTGTAAAACCGCAAAAATTCATTCAGCACGCGAGTATTCCCTCTCGAGCGGGCCGCAGACGCACAGCGGCGAACTTGTCCTCGAAGGTCGACGGCAGCATGTTGGGGAAGAGCTTGAGCGCGACGGGGAGCAAAAACTCCATGAACGGCACGACGACGAAGACGGCGAAGGGGATGAGCCTGAGCAGGTCCTGCGTCGTCCTGCGCAGCTGGCGGTACTCGCGGCGCGTGAGCGACGTGCCGCGCAGCAGCTTGAACAGCAGCCTGCGCGATATCCGGATTTCCGACACGAGCAGCTTCGAGCCGTGCCAGTAGTGCGACGCCTCGTGCTTGACCTTGGTCCATATCCGCGGCAGCAGCGGCTCCTTCTGCGCCTGCGGCACGGCCGCCGCCTTGTCGCTGTTGCTCGGCTTCGAGGGCTCCGCCGCGGCGCGCCGCGCGGGCGCGGGGTGCAGGTAGCGTCGAGCGCCGAGGCCGACGGCGAAGACGAGGCTCGGGGGGTATCGGGCGCGCAGAACGTGTCTGCTGGCGGTCGCGGTGGTCAGGGCATGGCGCGGTAGGAGCAGATGCATAAGAGTCGGTGCTCTCTGCCGGCCGCACGCGTCGCAAGCTCAAGTTAGCACGGGCGCTTCGCCTTGTCACGGTCATTGCCAATCATTTCATGCGCAATTTCTCTAGACACCCGAATTGTACATCGCAATGGCGCTCCGAGTGTATGTATCTATCTTGCCAGTGTACAACATCCCACTATATATGCATAGCTTATTGGCCACGGCTCGCGAGAAGGCCGCCCTTGATGGTCGGTTCTCTGCAGGGACGACAGAGTCAGAAAAAGGCGCCTGAGGCCACAAAGCCAGCAATACGCACATGTTCAGACCGACCATAGCCTCGCCCAAGTCCTCCGAGATCTCGGCGAGCAGTTTCGGGTTGTTGTAGTGGGTGACGGACTGGACGATCGCGCGCGCGCGTTTTGCAGGGTTGCCCGACTTGAAGATGCCAGAGCCGACGAACACTGCGCGCACAATTAGAACGCGCCGGGGAGCGCGACACGCAATCAGGTATGTACCTCCGTCGCAGCCAAGCTGCATCATGAGCGCGGCGTCCGCGGGCGTCGCGATGCCGCCGGCTGCGAAGTTGACGACGGGCAGGCGCTTGAGGCGCGCGGTCTCCTTGAGCAGGTGGAACGGCGCCTGGAGCTCCTTGGCGAACGCGTAGAGCTCCTCGTCGCTCATCGCGGACGCGCGGCGGATGTCCGCCATGACGGCGCGCTCGTGGCGCACGGCCTCGACGACGTTGCCCGTGCCGGCCTCGCCCTTGGTGCGGATGAACGCCGCGCCCTCGGCAATGCGGCGCAGCGCCTCGCCGAGGTCGCGCGCGCCGCACACGAAGGGCACCTTGAAGTTGTGCTTGTTGATGTGGTGCTGGTCGTCGGCCGGCGTGAGGACCTCCGACTCATCTGGCGCGGCGCATACAGTCAGCCTCCCAGCCACGCACGGACGGAGTCCCGCGATTCCGCAGAGGAAGAAGACTGACCAATGTAGTCGACGCCGATGGCCTGCAGGATCTGGGCCTCGACGAAGTGGCCGATGCGGACCTGCGGGACGGCCGTGAGCCCGTGGCGCGAGGCTGCCGGCAGGGGACGGACCTTGGCCATGACGGGGATGGTGACGGCCTCGATGATCTGCTTGATCATTTTGGGATCGCTCTGAGCGGCCGTCAGGGACGCGGAATGCGCGGTGAGAGCGGGCATTACCATGCGCGCGACGCCGCCGTTCGCGCGGATGTCGGCGGGCACGCGCTCGAGCGCCATGACGGCGCACGCGCCCGCCTCCTCCGCGATGCGCGCCTGCTCGGCGTTGATAACGTCCATGATTACGCCGCCCTGCCAGCACACAGAGACACATGAGTCGCCGGAGTCGCACACGACCAGCGGTAGCGCGCGGCGCACCTTGAGCATCTGCGCGAGGCCCGATTTCACCTGGATGTCACGTCAGGACGCAGGCTCGCAGCATCGCACACAGCGCACTGACGCCGAAGCTGCTGTTGGCCGCCGTGCCAGGCGTGCCCTCGCGGACGGCCTGCGTCGCCTGCGTGCGCGCCGCAGACAGCCGCCCCGCGCCGTCCTCCGCCTTCAGCGCGGCGATGGGGAACTCGGGCTTTTTCACGCCGCCGGTCTCCGGGGTGCTCGTGCCATCCGTGGACGCCATGGTGGGACAAGAATCGCTCGGCTAGCTAGTGGGAAGGAGAGCAAGGGCTGCCAGTGAAATACCCGCGGCCACGGCCGACGTGCGCCGCTGACTCGGACCAGATCGTCCCGAGTCAGTTTCCCAGAGAGGACCACGCGAAGCTGTCAAACATGATCCGGAAACGTACGTAAACTTCGCGTATGGATACACAAACAACTAGCGAGTAGGCACGGGTGCAGGGAACTCGACAGCGACGCAGAAATGTGCAGCGGTATACCGGAAAGAACGTCGGGGGCAGCATGGCGTCTCCATCCATCGTGCCGTAATATCCTCATCCCCCTCCTCCGTCTCCTCCGCACCCACAATTAATCGCTCAGCAGCGCCTGCCTGGATGACCCGGCCGTGGAGTGGAACAAGCTTCAACGTGCCATCGTCCTGGTATACGGGGACGGGTAGATCGACGAACGTCTCACATTCGTATACATCCTGCGGGTCTGTCAGAATCCTGGGACCGAGAGATGGCTGCGTATACTCACCGCGCCGCGCCACCGGAACCCGATTGTGTGCCGATCGAAAAAGCCCTCCAGACTGTTGCTCAGCGGTAGGGCATAACTCGGGTGGCATATGTTGGGGGGCTGCGCGACGGGGGCTCCGGGGACAGTGTAGGTTCGCAGGACCCACCTCAGGCCGAGGGCATGGCCAAGACGCACATGAACCGCATAGCTAGCGGTCAAGTTGGCGGGCGACAGGGTGAGCCAGCAGGAGAAGTCCCTGCCCTTGATTTTGCGGCCTGAGTACGCCTGTCCCCGTTCCAATCGAACGTCGAAACAGTGTGCCGCGCACACATTTTCACGGGCGCGACGACCGTGCCCACGGGCGGCACATAGGTAAGACCCAGTTTGTATGGGCTCGCGCTCGTCGACCATCCACCAGCCTCGAGAGTCGTACAGCAGGAGTTGGTCACACCTGGCGTTTGGGCAGCAGCTCTCGCGCATGATCTACGTCAGTTATTGTGCAGTGGACGAATGGCGCCGGATGTCGCCAACATCGCCGCGGAGGACGCCGAGGACTCCCGGGAAGGAGGGGCTCTAGCTTGGCTCTAGCACCGCGGATGTGCTTTTCGGGTGGGTGACGAGGAAGCTCCTGCTGAGCTGGGCGTCCGTCCGGATGAGGGCGGGCGGGCGAGTGTAGCGCCCAACGATTGTGTTCAGCATGTAGACGGTGACCGTGCCCGGGGCAGCAGGCCGTGGCGCCGGCGCGACATGGTCCAAAAGGCGAACAACGACAGTAGGACGCATGGAAAAACCACCCCTTGACGCATAGGGGACTGGGAGTGCGGCTGGACGGCGGATGGCGAATGTACTCCTCGATCATCCATTGCCGTCCGTCTATATCCCGCAGGGTACAGAGTGCAATAGAAAAACTGATTAGCAAATGAAGTGGAGAAGGGGCTTGTGCCCCAGCTTCACGACCCCAGCCGTCCGTGACGAAGACAACGAGGAATCACCGTGTCGAGCAGCCAGCGGTGGTTCAGGACCTCGTGCATTGTCCAGTAGCAGCGCGTCCTTGCTGCGCATACGGTGCAGCCAGTCTTGCACTGCGCGGCGTGAGCGGCGCCAACCGGAAAGGATGAACACATACCTGGTCCACCAGCAGGTGAATTGTAGACGTGTAGGCGAATTGCAGCGTCTTCCTCATTGTACATGCCCCGGGGCCAAACGAAAATTCCAAGGGCTAAGCGAGAGATGCGGGCGAGGTGTCCAGACGAGAGCGTGGGCAGACAGACGCTGGGTAGGGGTTTGGCGGCTTGCATGATACACATGTGGAATAATGAAGTGTGACTGAAATAAGGTATGCTGCGACATGGAGTGAGACCAAAATAAGGCGGAAATGGCTTGGAAATGGCACAATATGTAATAGAGAAGAATGCGGTACTAGCGTTCAGGAGTTGTCCGGCGCCCGAGGCGGGTATCCCAATCGAAGTCTTCCTCAGGATCGTAATCAAAGTCGAAATCGTCAAACCAATCGTCGGCGGGCGGGACGCGAATGTTGGGAACACCGAGATAATCGCTGTGTTTGAACTTCTTGAGGACGCACTGCAGATAGTGCCAGCGGAACAGAGCGGCGGACGGCAGGTCATTGGACTCTGGATTCGGTGGCGCGACTGGACAGCCATGGACGCGAGGCCAGATGTTAATCGTCGGCCCCACCGCCATGCCGGAGACATCCAGCGAGCACTCTGGCCCGTCGATAAAACTGTGGCAGACATATGAATTCTGCCGATCAGTGTCAGATTGGAACAGTGCTCACGGGGGAGAGATCACTCACCTTGCCGGTGCACCGGAATCCGAGCCAGAATCGTTCGAAATAATGCTCGAGGGCAGAGCAAAGGAATAGAACCAGCCGCATGTCCCGGGCAGAAGTGAACGGCGCCGTCATCGTAGTAGTGCCAGGCAACGCGAATTCTTCAAGCACCTTGAGTTTGTGGTCGTTGGGCATATTCTTCGGAAGGACGCGCGCGATGTTCAGCGGCATATTAACCCGATTGATCCAGCAGACCCCATCCCGACCTTCTAGGCGGCGTCGGAGTCCTTCAGCGCCACCCTGCCTGAACGACGAGACGGTGCCGGTGCGTTGGTACAGCATCTGAAGGCCGACAGCCACATTCGGTAGCGGCTGGTAGAGATACGAGGCCGCAACGAGCGGCTCTGTGTTGCCCACCTTGCGCCAGGAGCCAGATGCAGGATCGTGCATTAAAAGCCCGTCGCCTACGGCGCGGGGGCAGCAAATCCCACGCGCCATGTCGGTGAGCCAAGCGGCGCCTTCATTGCCGGCGAAGTAATTGACGTCTTCCAGGGTGCCTGTCAGGAGGCCGAACAGTGCGGACGGTGCAGCGGCGGCACCGCACGAGGCGACTGCTGCGTCCTTGCCGGGCTGGAACGCCGGGGGAGTGGCGAAGTGGGCGATCGCCTGGGACGGCGTGTACAACGCGAATCTGCCAGCGCGCAGAGCGGGAACGGCCCAAGGGACGGACATGGATTGCCTTCGGAGTGTTGCGAGGAATACCATGGGTTGACCGTTGGGGTGGTACGTACTATCATAGGTACTAGCGGTGGGTGGTTATAAAACGTCGGTCTTTCCCCGATCAATGTGCATTGCGCGCCGGTGGATCAGACGGAGTTCTTGCCGGTATATCCGCTGGTCCACCCGATCATAGCCGTCGGTTTAGGGCACGCAGATTTACGGAATAGCGTGCGGGAAGGCATCCAGTGGGCCCGCAGCATCGCACACAGCGCACTGACGCCGAAGCTCCTGTTAGCCGCCGTGCCGGGCGTGCCCTCGCGGACGGCCTGCGTCGCCTGCGTGCGCGCCGCAGACAGCCGCCCCGCGCCGCCGTCCTCCGCCTTCAGCGCGGCGATGGGGAACTCGGGCCTTTTCATGCCGCCGGTCTCCGGGGTGCTCGTGCCATCCGTGGACGCATGGTGGGACAAGAAACGCTCTAGCTGGTAGGAAGGAGAGCAACCCGCGGCCACGGCCGACGTGCGCCGCTGACTCTGACCAGATCTGGACCAGTTTCCCAGGGAGAGTGGAGACCACGCGAAGCTGTCAAACATGGCCTGGAAACGTACGTAAACCTCGCGCATGAATACACAAACAACTAGCGAGTAGGTACGGGAGCGACCCAACTTGCCCCGTCTCTGTAAATTCTACTTCATGCTGCTTACAATTATATTTTCTATCAAAATTCTGTCACCAGGAATAGCATAACCGTACATATGACTTTTCAAAAAGTTGTTGCAGCAGTTTTTGGTCTCGATTTGGTCTCGGAGACAGGAGTTTCTGTAGGTACCGGTTCAAGTTGGCCAGAGTCCGAGAGGTCGGACATTCTGAGCGCGCAACTTGGCTCATGCTCGACCACTGCTCCATCTCCCACAAAGGCCAGCGGCACTGCTCGTTATTGGGGCTCCAGTCATCATGCTAATGATATCGGCTGGATACAGGCGGCGTCGTGCTTTGGCAGCGCTCGTTCACGCCTGCCGCAGAGACGCTCGCCGCGTCGGCCGCGTCGCCGGTCAACAGCCTCGTCCGCGAGGCCCTCATCGACTCCCGGGCAGGCTCAGACGCCAAATACGAGAAGGACGGCTACGCGATTAAATGGTCGTTCGTCAACGACCTCGAGCTCATCTTCGTCGTCGCGTACCAGCGCATTCTGCAGCTGACATACGTGGATGATCTCATTGCGGCGCTCAAGGCCCTATTCGTCAAGCTCTACGAGCCGTTCCTGAGGACGTTCTCCGCGTCGCTGCATGCCGCCTCTGCGGGCACCGTCTCCGTCGACACCGTGCTCTGGGACTTTGCGGCGGCGCTGGACAACTGGGACAATTTATTCGACCAGGTGCTCAAGAAGTTCGAGGATAAAGCAGCCCAGGTGCGATTACCCACCCACTCTCGGCAGCCAGGGATGCGACCTCCTTACCCCTGCACTTTGCGTAGGAACGGCGCACCAGACGTGCAGCGCCCGTGTCCCCGGCGCCAACGCCGTCGCCTCCGTCCGACGACACGCCCGAGGTGTCCCAAGCAGCCGCGCCCGACGGCCAGCAGATAGCGCGCAACGTGCACGCGTTCAAAGCGCGTGCCAGAGGCCGCGGCCGCGGCGGGCGCCCGCAGAGCGGCGGAAGGACGGGTTCAGAGTGCGTCACCCCACTGCACGCGCCACCCTGCGCGCGTCACACATCTAATCCGGCGCACGTGCAGCTCCGACAGCGCCGCGGCCGCCACGGGGAAGAAGAAGCCGGCCAAGGTGATGCGCAAGTGGGGCGACGAGGCGCTGTCCGAGGGCGACATGACCGCGTTCGACTTCAGCGGCGACAAGCCCGCCGCCGACGCACCCGCCCCGGGCGACATCGACCTCGACGCGCTCGTCGACCGCGCGAGCATGGGCACGCTCAGCAAGGACGGCCTGTACGAGGTCAAGGACTGGGTTCTCGACGCCGACGCGCAAGCCACGCCCGCGGCCAACAGCGCTGGCATGTTCGGCGCGCTTAGCAGCGCGTTTGCGCGCTTCACGGGCGGGAAGGTCCTGACGGCGGAGGACCTGGCGCCGGTGCTCAACGCGATGAAGGAGCACCTCATGAAGAAGAACGTCGCGAAGGAGATCGCGGACAAGGTCTGCGAGAGCGTCGGCGAGTCGCTCGTGGGCAAGAAGGTCTCCGGATTCAAGAGTTTGTTCTCCCAGCTGCAACTGCACGGGCTTTCTGACGCCGCGCTGTAGCTGTCAAGGCCGAGGTGCAGAACGCGCTGTCGTCGTCGCTGACCCGCATCCTGACGCCCAAGACGTCGACTGACCTTCTGCTGTCGATTCGCGCGAAGCTTGCCAACGCAGCGAGTTCGTCGGCCGACGCAAAGCGAGCGCCGTACGCGATCACCTTCGTGGGCGTGAACGGCGTCGGCAAGTCGACAAACCTCTCGAAAGTCTGCTTCTGGCTCATCCAGAACGGATTCAAGGCATGTATTCCCATGCGCGAGAATCTCCGTCAGAAGCTGACTTCTTGTAGGTGCTCATCGCAGCCTGCGACACTTTCCGTTCTGGCGCGGTCGAGCAACTGCGTGTGCACGTGCGCAACCTGGGGATGCTCGCGGAAGGCGAGCAGAAAGGCAGCGTCGAACTCTACGAACGCGGCTACGGTAAGGATGCCGCCGGCATTGCCAAAGAGGCAATTGCTTATGGTGCGTCTATCCGCTGTTGTTGCAGTCAGGGAATGAAGGGGCTGAGCCTATGTATAGCTAAGGAGTCCGGCATCGATGTCGTACTCATAGACACTGCAGGCAGGATGCAGGATAATGAGGTGCACCTTCCCCACTGAACGTCTGTAAGACGCTTGCCTGACTGACCTCGCCCTGCAGCCGCTCATGCGCGCGCTCGCTAAACTCGTATCGACTAATAATCCCGACAAGATCATCTTCGTCGGGGAGGCGCTCGTCGGGAACGAAGCTGTGGACCAGCTGCAGAAGTTCGACCGCGCGCTTCGCGACTTTTCGTCGGTCGGCGGTGGCCCCGGCACCGGGCGCGGGATCGACGGCATGCTCGTCACGAAGTGGGACACCGTCGACGACAAAGTCGGCGCGGCCCTCTCGATGACCTACGTCACCGGACAGCCTATTATATTCGTCGGGTGTGGACAGGTGCGTGTGCGGCCGGAGCCCTCCCCGGACCGCGAACGCTCACGAACCGTGTTAGACGTATACGGACCTTCGCCAGTTGCGCGTCGGGAACGTTGTGCAGGCGTTGCTGAGCGATTAATTGTGGGTACGGAGGAGGGTGAGGAGGAAGAGGATATTAAGGCACCATGGATGGAGACGCAATGCTGCCCCCAACGTTCTTTCTGGTATACCGCTGCACGTTTCTGCGTCGCTGTCGAGTTCCCTGCACCCTCCGGGACAAGTGCACTCCGGGCCTCAGGTTGCCGAGGTACCTCTGAGTCTCAGTCAACCAATCCCAAAACGCAGATGCACGACAAGGTCAGAGGGAGCGTGTTCCACCAATGGTGTCTCGTGAGGAAGTACCAAGTTCGAGAGTCGTAGCGACCATCAACAGGATTCCCGTTGTTCCTGCATATCAGTGTGAGTCCTGCACAGGATGAATGGGGGCAGCTTATAAGGACCGTTGTGGGTGACTCTGTACTTTAGTCTTTGGATTCATCATCTCTCTGAGTCTTTGTGCATGCACTTGGTCTGGGAGTGTTCCTCCAGCACCACTGCACCTCTGGGCCCTGGTGGTGCCCCACCTTTGCTCCAAGGCCTCAGGTCCCACACACTGTAAACCTTGGGTGCATGGGAGTAGAGGCAAGTGCTTGTCATCTGCCCCGGGTCCCCTTCCAAGCCTTGCATGGGACTCCTGCTGGGACCCTCTCCATCCATACACCTGCTCTACACTTCCACTGGGTGGTATTCAACTTGTAGGCTCTTTCTCTGCATGGTTGCTGGCTGGCCGCAACAAACCATGAGTCAGATACTTGTTGAAGGGTTATCTGACACGGTCACTGGTGCAGGATCTGCAGAAGTTGGTACAGCGATTTTTGCCAAAGTTCTTAGGATTGTTTTCTAACTTTTTTGTAAAGCTCATCCGACTGTTTACTGGAACGGTCGATCCACTCGGATGATCTCCGCGCACGGGACTATCCGGCTGTTCGGCGCTTCTCTTCTCAAAATCTGTGCCCGCCCAAGCGCCAGTCATGAGGGCCCAGTTCAGGCGCATGTCCACGGCGGCGGCATTCAAGGCGAGTTTATACGCATACGCAGAGCCCTCGAGCCTCAATGAGCGCGATAGGTCAAGGACCGCGATCTGGGCAAATGGGCGCGTCCAGCCAGCGCCCAGCCGCCCGCGCCGCCGCCGACGTCTCCAGCGTCCTCCTCACGCCCGGCCAAGACTAAACGAATGGACCTGAAGTGGACTCCCGATATGACCAAGACGCCAGCGCCAGCAGCGACTCCCCAGCCTGCACCTGCGTCTGCTAGCGTGCCGTTGTCCGCGCGACTTGCAGCTGCTGCCTCCGCCCCAGCACCAGGCGCCTTCCACGAGCCGTTTGACTCCCTTGCCTGGACTCCCGACGCGCCCAGTGAAAAAGCGACGACGACTCCGGAGGTGCAGCAGGCGGGGCCTTCAACGGTTGCGCCACCGACTGCCCAGCAGCAGACCCCCAGCTCGCGTTTATTCATTCAGGGAGAACGGCGATGGACGCCGGATATGGGGTTCCAGAAACAGGCTGAACCAGCGGCGCCTACGGCACCAGCGGCGGCGCCTCTTGTTACCGATCCGTCGCAGCGTCCACAACCTCCTGCGCGCAGAGCAGAAACCAGAAAACGCCCCGCCCCGAAGGAGAGTATGGTCTGGAGCCCGGGGCACGGTACCTCGCTGCCACCCGCAACGCAAGCGCGCGAGGAACGTAGGCAACGGACGATGCCCAAACAAGAGGTCGCACCGTACGTGGCGTCCCGCCTGTGCATCGACTCTTTGGCTCACATTGTCTGCCACAGGGAGCACAATCCGTGGCCGGAACCACGATCCAATGCGCGACGACTGTCGCGAGAGCAGCGAGAGCCGCGTATAGAGGACGCGTTGTACGCGCTCCCTGCTTTCCCTCCTATCGCCCCAGTTTTTCTTACGCAAAACGTGCAGAGACGCCGGGCTCTTCGGTTTCGGCGACGCGCAGCCCACGCAACAGCAGCAGCAACGACAAGCACAGTCAACGCGCGAACGCACGAAGAAAGACTTTGACGGCAACCGGGACCGCGACGTCGTGCGCAAGCCCAAGGTCAAGAAGCCCAAGACGGCCAAAGCGAAGCCCGCCCGCGCAAAGACGGACGTCTTCATTCCCGAGGTCATCACGGTCGGCAACCTAGCCAAGGTCCTCAACGTTCCCATGCGTGCGTCCTCACCCACCCAAGGCGTAGAGTAATGTCTGATCGCTGTCACAGGCAATTTGCAGCACGCGATGGTTCAGGCTGGTATGGAAGAGAACACCGATTACGATCAAGGTATGCGAGTCATTTCGTGCACGACTTGCGCTTACATTCACTCAGTGCTATCGTACGAATACGCCAGTCTGCTCGCGCAAGAGTTTGGCAAGAACGCGGTCATGAACGAGGAAGCTGCGTTCGACATCTTCCCCCAGTGCGTCTTGTTCCCTTACCTGCTTTCCCGCTCCTCTAACGCTTGCAGACCTGAACCCGCGAACAAGACCGGGCTCCCGCCGCGCCCGCCGGTGGTGACGATCATGGGGCACGTCGACCACGGCAAGACGACGCTGCTCGACACGCTGCGCTCGACGTCCGTCGCGAAGGGCGAAGCAGGCGGCATCACGCAGCACATCGGCGCGTTCTCCGTGCCCGTCAAGGGCGGCGCGCACAGCATCACCTTCCTCGACACGCCCGGGCACGCGGCGTTTTCTGCCATGCGCGCGCGCGGGGCAAGCGTCACGGACGTTGTCGTGCTCGTCGTTGCGGCCGACGACGGCGTCATGGCGCAGACCGAGGAGGTCATCGAGCTCATCAAGAAGGATGCGGACAGCCTCGGCGTCGTCGTCGCGCTGACCAAATGCGACCGCGCCGGCGCAGACCCCGTGCGTCCACCGCGCCTCTCCATGCGCCTCCGCTCTTGCTGACGCTCGCGCAGGAACTCGTGAGGCTGCAGCTTATGGCGGAGGGCATCGAGATCGAGAGCCTCGGTGGCGATATTCCCGCCGTCGAGGTCTCGGGGCTCACCGGGCAGGGCCTCGACGAGCTCGTCGACACGATCTCGACCGTTGCGGAGCTCATGGACCTACGCGCCGAGCGCAGCGGGCCAGCACATGGTACGATCATCGAATCCAAGGTCGTCCAGGGAATCGGGTGCGTCTCCCTCTCCTCTCTCTCTCACGCCAGCTGAGGTGCTTGTAGCCCAGTTGCGACAGTGCTCGTTCACCGCGGCGAGCTGGCGCCGGGCGCGACGCTCATCTGCGGCACGACGTCCGCGCGCGTGCGCACGATGGCGGACTCGCACGGCGCAGGCGTCAGCGCAGCCTACCCGGGCGACGCGGTGACCGTCTCGGGCTGGAAGGAGGTGCCAAAGGCCGGTGACGAGGTGCTGCAGGCGAGCGACAAGGACATCCAGCGCGCTCTGGCCAACCGCGTGCGCCGCGCGCAGAGCGCAGCCATGCTCGAGGACGCGCAGGCCATCAACACGTACCGCCGCCTCGCGAAGGAGAAGCGCGAGGAGAGCGCTGCGGCTGCTGCCGCTGAGGAGGGCGGCAAGAAGGCCCAGAAGGAAGTCGAGGCGCCCGAGGCGAAGAAGGAGGACGGGCCTAGGATGCTCAACATCGTCGTCAAGGCCGACGTGCATGGCAGCGAGGAGGCCGTGGTCGGCGCATTGCAGGAAATCGGGAACCACCAGGCGTGCACCAGGATCATCCACAGTGCCGTCGGCGACGTTACCGAGTCGGACATCGAGCTCGCGAAAACCGCTGGAGGTGCGTTACATTCCCAGAGAGATCTTCTTGCTTGCTCATCCTCGGCTCAGGAATGGTGGTTGCTTTCAACGTGAAGTGCCCGCGCACAATCGAGGTCATGGCCAACACGAACAGCGTCCCCGTGTTCTCGTCGGGCATCATCTACCGCTGCACCGACGACGTCCGCGCGCGCGTGTCCGCACTCATCCCGCCGATTATCGAGAAGAAGGTCATCGGGGAGGCCAATGTCCTCGCGCTCTTCGAAATTAGCCAGCGCGGCAAGGCGAAGCCGCTCAAGGTCGCAGGGTGTCGTATTGCCAACGGCGTGGTGCATAAAACTAAGTTCGCACGTGTCCTACGCAACAAAGAGATCATGTTCGAAGGTACGCATAATCGCCCTCGGATGTTGCCCCGCCTCACCCTGCCTGCCTGCAGGGCCCATTGAAACCCTGCGGCATCACAAGGAAGACGTAATGGAGATGAAGAAAGGACAAGACTGCGGCCTCTCCGTCAAGGGCTTCGACGACCCTCAGGTCGGCGACATCATTCAGATCTACACCATAGTCGAGAAGGTACGGGGGCGACTACTGTGTACTGCTTTGCGTTTCTGACCGACCATTCTGCTCGCCGTGCAGCCCGTCATACTCTAACTTATATGTTTGCTCCGCCGAGCGTCCCAGTAGATTGCGAGCAAGCGCTACGTCCAGCCTACGTACGCAGCTTGTTGTTTTCGTCCAGCACAGGCGCCTTCCCCCCAATGGTGCCCGTGCGGCCGGTCACGCCGAAAGTGAACTGGCCGACACCCACGTCGGACTGCTCGAGCGAGTTCCAACTTCGCATGTCCCTCTTCGTGAGGACCAGCTCAATCTGTACATAGGCATTAGCATCGTTGGCCCACCACTCATAGAGCACCCGCAATGTGACATAGACTAGCATCACCTTTGTACCGAGGAATGTGTATGAGGACGCATCAGGCTTGATCGGCGCGTAGAGGTTCAGCGTGCGGACGAAGCGCTTTGAATCGGGGAGCACGATGTCGAGGTCGATCTGCCGGACCGGGTCAGCGGCGCACGTCGCGGGCGAAGGTTGGACAGAAGAGCGACGTACGGTCGTCTCGCCAATGACGACTTTGCTTCGTTCCTTGTCGGCCTTCTTCGCAAATACGGAGGCGTGGATCTGCCCGGGTGTTTGATAGTGGTCCACGCGGCACTGGACGAGCTCCTCCGGTGCACTCCCGTTCTGCGCATCGCAACTCAGTCGCAGCAGCGGGCGGAGACGGGGACGCGCACGCCGAGGGGGGCCTTCTTCTTGACGAACAGATGCCGGCCGCGCTTGCAGCCCTCGATTTTGAGGAATTCGTCGAACTCGAGGACCTTGCGCTTGCAGCACATGTAGCCCTGAGCGGCGTGAGGATCCGCACTAGCCCTGCGGGGAGGCGCAACCGCATACCTTGCTGCCCTCGTGAAACAGCGGCTAGAATCGCTGTCAGCGGTGGCGCGAGGCACAGAGCACAGGGCACGCACCGGCGCCGGGTGGTATATGCACTCCGCGTCGGGCCCGTCGCCGCGCCTGCTGGCCTCGTCGCTGACGAACGGCTTCTTGCAGCCGTTGCGCATGCACAGGGTGCCGGGCGGCACGGGCGCGTCGAGGTCGTCCGGCTCCTCGACGTAAACAACCGGTTTTGGCGGTTGTGGCGCGACTTTGGCCGGCGGCGGCGCGGGTACGGGTGCTGGGACCGCTGGCGCGTCCCGCGGCGCGGGGGTGGGCTCCTTGTAGTTGGATATGCCCGTCGAGCGCGCCGGCTCGGCCTTGGGGGCCTCTGCGGAGTGCTTGCCGGTCGTGCAGCCCTGCGGGGGCGTCAGTGGCGCGGGGCGCGGCGCGATAACGGCGATCGCGCACGGGCAGGGCGAGGAAGGACTCGAAGTCGAGCACGGGCTTGTTCTTGTCGGCGCAGCAGCTCCAGGACTTGAGGCCCTCGTGGAAGACCTGCGGGAACGCGGTCAGCCGGGCGCGCCGCCGCCACAGCGCGCTCTGGCACGCACGGGGCCGCCGGAGTGGTAGACGCACGCGCCGTCCGCGTTGCTCTCCGGCTCGAACTCTTTCTTGCACCCGTTGCGCGCGCACTTCATGGTCGCAGGCAAAACCGGAATATGGAAGGTGTCAGAAGTCGGTGGAAGAGATTGTCAGTGGCGGTGCGCCATGAATTGCACGCCGTCAAGTCCGTGCCAAACGCCCCGCAACAACAAAATGGCTACCTATCGACCTGCCAGCGCAAAGCGCTCTAAGTATGTACAGATCACACACCCAGGGGCGGTCTCGCAATCGCAGCTCTCAGCACACTCAATCGCCCGAAGACGCGGCCGCTTTGCCGTCCGGGTTGGGAAAGTCCTGCCGAAGAGTTGCAGGAACGCGAGGGATCGCAGCGAGGGACGCACCCGTATCATGAAGCTCAGCCGTTGTTGCAGCCTTCCGCCCTGGGATGGGAGGATTGAATGTTTAAACTGGTACCGCACGGAGTCCCTGCGGCATCGCAGCATCGCGCATTTAGCTGTGCCAGTTCGACGTGTCAGGACAAGACGGTATATAGACTCGCACCTCTGCAAATAGACGCTCCCTGAGGGAAGTGCGACCTCGAAGCGTGTGTCCGGGTGGTCGACCTTCTCCAAAAGCATGGTGCGCGGTGCGCCCAAACTAACGCCTAAAATCCAGGAGCCACTTGCACCGACGTTATCGATGTGTGGCGCAATGTAGCCATCGCTGGCGAGGTGCAAGATATGCGACTGAATGCGCGCTTTCTCCCCTGGGAACCCGGCGGGAAGAAGACTGTGGACGCGCCCCAAAACCTGTTCGAGATCTGGCGAAGACGGCCACGTCGAGACGTGCATTTCCCTGTAGTTTCGGATGACACCGTCGTAATGGCCCTGTGTCGAAGACGAGGAAACGCGATTACGTTCGAGACGCGGCGATAGAAGACGTGCGAACTTCTTGAAATTCGTAGAACGCGTCTGGCAGGAACAGAGCCTCGACGGAATCACTCTCGGCCAGGGCGTCTGAGGCGTTGTCGGGGGGCGACTGCGCGCGTTGCAGGTGCAACCGCCGACGCTTTCGAAATTCGCGCGATTCCATGGCATCCAGCTTTGCCAGACAGGCCCCCAGAAGAACGCGCTGCTCCCGGGCGTCCAGAAATTGCGGCAGGAACGTGAAGTCTTGCGGGAGCTGCGCTCCGAGGAAGGCGCGAGAAGAGGGACGGGTCGCATATGGCCTGCTGACGAGCCTGGCGGCGCATCGAGCCCACGCCCGTCCAAAACGCGCCGGCATGGTCGAAAGCAGAAGAGAGACAGCCGGCCGCGAACTCCGAGTTTGCCGGCTTCGGCATCGCGTCCGCGCCAGCTCAGGCGCTCTGAACGCCGAGGACGGCGGCCAGCGTCATGTCGTCCTCGCCCTCGCAACCGCAACCGCAAGACACCGCCAGCGCGTCGGCCACCGCGCAGAACATCTGGGCCGCAGTCGCCCGCACGGCAGCGCGCGGCGCGGCGCTCTATTTTTCGCGGCCCGTCAGGCTTTTCCGCCCCAGCAAGAGTGCGCTCTCGGCGCTGCCTGTAGCGACGCCCGCAGCTGACGCCAGCGATGCAGTAAGCGGCTGGCAGACCCTCCGGGCGCGCGCACGCTCGGATGGATCGTCGTTGTCGCCTCAGTATTTGCTATCGTTGCTCCGCTCGCAAGGAGTGCGTTCCACGCCGTCTCTCGCGCGTTTGTGCGCCTCTCACACCCTGTCGCGCCCAGTTCCACGTGATATCACACCATTTTATACCGCCGCTGCTCGTGAACACGGCGCTGGGCACTATTCTCTGGACAACATACTCCGTCGCGGCGACCGAATTGCAGGACCATGTGCACCACCCCGTGCTCGCCTCAGGGCTGGCCGGCAGCATCGCCGGTGGAGCGCAGGCCCTGGCAGCGGCCCCGGCTGAGAACGTCCGGATTCTCTTAGAGGGCGGCGCGGAACACGCTCGGTGGTCCCAGGTCTGGAAATCTGTCTTTCGCGCGTCAGAGCAGGCCGCGGAGCATCCGCAAGACTCTCACGACAGCATATCTCGCACGGACGCGCGCAAGCTGCGGGGATGGGTCAAAGAAATCCGCGGTGAGCGTGGCCGGAGGAGCATCCGCGCAGCTTACTGAACGCCCTTGGCAGACATGGCGGGGGAGGGATGGAGCGGATGGAGATGGACCGTCGCGAAAGACTCGTGTGGTGGGCGGCCAGGATGGTCAATCGGTCGCGATCGCTCACGGGTTTCAGGATTTGCGGCATTTTTCATGATATTCGAGGTTTCGCGCGAGCTCGCAAATGAAGCCCGCCTCATCATCCGCCGATCGCCCGGCGATGGTCATCCCAAGGCGCGGCAGAATACCGAGCGAATCGTCTATGCGACGACTCTCGTGGCTGGGGGCGCGGTCGCCGGCCTCGCCTATGAGCTCGTGGGCCGGCCGTGGGACAATGCGCGACATTTGTCGCGACTGGAGGATCTCTCCCCTCACAGGCCTCGTCTGACGACTCCTCAGCTCCTCGCCCAGAAGCTGCGCGAGGACGGACCTCTTTCATTTCTCAAGGATCCGCACGCGATCCACGTCGCTCCCGCGTACAGCAACGCGCTGCAGCAGCGCCTCTACATTGCATCCCGCACGCTGGCTCGCGTTGGCCCTTGGGGGATCGGTTTCCTGGCATGGGAGGCATTCGGACAACAGCCATGAACTGGACATCCCCGAGATCAGCGCGCTTCCTCTTCCAGGTTTTACTGGGTGTTCTCCATCGCGCTCAAAGATGGAATCCTCTGCTGCGACAGCTCTGGGTCAGTTTCTCCGCGCCGCCGAGCGTCGTCTGACTCATCTGGGCAGACCCGCCTGTGCCAGACGTAAAATCAGTGGATTCCTCGACAGCCACAACACCGAGGTCGACGACGCGACGTGGATTCTCCTGGTTCGCACAGCATCGCCGCGCGGGCCTGATGCCCGCGCTCTTACGGTCCAACCGGGATGCAGAGAGTAGTAGCTTTCTCTATGTGTGCATAACGCGGATGGCGCTCGATTGGCCGATAGATGCTCCGCTGCTCTCGTCGTCTCCAAACACAGACCCATCTGCGCCCGCCGCATTGAAAATTTGGCCAGGCTTACGCCGGTCGTGGACTCATAGCTGACGCATTGCTTATTGACTGGCTGCACAACCGCTATCATCTCATGCAAGTCCCGCACCCTGCCCGGACCTGCGCTTTGCTGTGGAATGGAACGGGAGGCTTGCCTGCTGTGTTAATGTGGCGAAAAGTGGCAAGCTTCGGAAAGGGATACTCCCTTCCTTGGCCGGCCGGACTCGCGACTCGCCACGTGAATGTGTGGGCGAGAGCACGTGCCTCTGTGTCACCAGCGAACGCTGAGAATGGGCATGCCAGTGCTGCTCTGCAATTCCTCTGTCATTACGCTATCTCTGCTCATGGTACAGTCATGAATGCCACGGCGCAGGGCTCTGGGCTCGATAAGGAGACTCAATACGCTGGCTAACATCGGCTCCTTGCGAAGCTGCAGAAGCGATCCGTTTGATTAGCATGGAGATAACGTCGCGCATAGGCACGCCCTCCCACTGCCAGACAGGGTCCGCACGAAACCGAGAGAATGCAGGCGCGTCCGCAAGTGCGCACCTCGTTTTGCACAGAGCGGCTTCTGGGCCACATGACGCGGCATCGACACTTCGCTGCCCAGCCTGTCTGTCGCCTGGAAGCGCGTTTCTTCGCGGGTTCCTGCAGGATTCTAGTGGCGCGCGAGCTGTTGCGCCCGAAGTCGTCATCCGCAATCGCGTCCGGCTCGCGCAGGAATAGAATAAGAATAGGCCTGCAACGCGCGAGCCCGGAAAGTATATGTCTGTGATACGACAAGGGTGCTTCGTGTTCACGACACCGCGCTCGGGCTCTCGCGCGCCGAGGCGTGCGCAGCAGCTGCAGCGGGAGCGAGCGAGCGCGTTCGCCCGGCGTTCTCGCGTCCAGGCACCTTTTGCAAATGATTGAATGCCTGCATGTGCAAACACGTGGCCAGCATAGCCCCCCATAGTAGACAATCTCTGGTGCAACCTCTGCCGGCGCGTTGCAAATTCGCCCTGAGGCCACGCGAGCGGCCATTCAGTCCACCTTTTCGCAATCGCGAAGGCCAAGGAGATATGCCATACGTATACCCCTGCTCAACTGGCGCGCGCTGCGCGACGAGGATGGCACTGCCAGCTCGCGCGTGCCGTCTTCTTTACATCAACAGTCCTGCTTTGCGGCGGATGTATATTATGGCAGGAGACTGGGCCAGGCAGGGGCCTTCCCTTGCGCGGGTGGGGGCGCTGAGGCACGGTAGATACGGCAGCGGGTGGCTATTCGGGGGCCCGAGTGCATCCTCGACGCTCACTGTGCACGCTTGACATAAGCGAGGAGCATCGCGGGCCCTGTCGCAAGAACTGTCGAGGCTCCCGGGTTGCCCGACAAGGAACTGTCCTGAGCCCGGGATCTCTGTGGGATGCAACGTGTATGCCGGTGTTGACTGCCCTGCAGTACCGGCCTGATGGCGTGTCAGGTCTATTCCGCCGAAGCGTCCAATTCGTTAATTTCCGGGGCGTGGTGACTTCTCAATGGGGCGCCCGACTCTATTTTGCACAGCGCGACATCTAGAGGGAGGATCTAGCGATACATTTGTAGGGAGGGTCCGAGTCAGGTCCGAGTCTGTCTAATCGTCCACTGCCAAGAAAGTCCGTGCTCTCCTACGACGACTGCAATAATGCGGTCCTTGGGGCCCTTGGTAAGCTGCTTGCACAGCGACTGCGCGGGGAGAGATCGCACTCACGGTACAGAAACAATTTTGCCGCCCTCTAGTCTAACAGTGGCAACTACTGTGCCCTGACGCCCGAGTGTGAGACATCCCCAACAGCGCGCACATCGGGCTACTACGCACATCGCCTAGGCGGCTCAAAGATTGCACAACGCCTGACTTTTTAGCGCCATGATCCAGGACCACAACCTGCATGCCCGGCTGCGGGAGGGTCAGCTCAGGGGCGGGGTCGGCGCCGACGACAACGAGCGCACCCCGAACGAGGGTGTAGCCATGACCATAATAAGCTTAGGGAGTGGGAGTGTGAGAGGGACGGAAGGGCATGCAACTGTCGCGACGGAAGTGGCGAGCTAGTGTAGCGAGATCCAGTGCGTTGAGCTTATATAGGCAGCGAACATTTTTATGAGGTAAGGCGAGTGAATGCTTGTTCTGAAATAACGCGCGACACAGCGTAGATCGCTGACGTCTGGGCAGAGAACCGAAGTCCGATATCGCGACGTGCAGCGAGAATGCACTCGACAGGGCCCGCTCAATGGGGAGCGAGGGTCGGTTTTTCCGGTAGCATCAAAAAGGCGAGAACGCGTCAGGCGGGAGCATAGAGAGAGTGGCAGGCTGAGACGTAGGGAGATAGAGGATCATGTTTGCTGGAACTTGGAAGGGCGCACAACAGGGTTGGAAATAGCCGAATTTTCCGTGGTAGGAACCACTTGGCGTAATGGCCCTCTCAGGCCACTAACAGCGCGAACGCGGCTTAAATCGGGGGCGCGATCGGCGCGTGCGAGCTACTGGAGCTATCGGGAGCGCGTGCTGAGGATGGCCGGCGGGGGCATCGCAGGTTATCGTGCCTCATACTGCACCGGCCAGGAGCGTGGGGCAGCCGCCTGGCAGCGACCAGCCGCTGAGACTCGGATGGGCTGCTCGAGTGCGTCCGAAAAAAAGCCTGTCGGGCCGCGGAGCCGTGTGGGTGCATTGAACGCCACGACGGAAGGGAAGACGCGAGGGCAAGCAGCGGGTCGGACGTCGGAAGAGACCGGCCTCCTGCCAGTACGACGGTGCTCGGGCAGCCATGTCTTCCTCGCTCTCCGTCATTCTCGTCACGGGCTCTTACGACCATGAAATCAGATTCTGGGAAGCCTGGAGCGGCATCTGCTCCCGGACCATCGCCCGCGGAGGCGAATCTGGGGTCAGTGTACGGTCGAGTACGCCTGGATCTGCCCGCTAAGCCGCCCTGCAGCAAGTGAACCGCCTCGCCATCTCGCCAGAGTGCGCGCGCCCCACCAAATCCCCCGTGTTCTGCCGCCTGACGCGTCATCTGGCCCAGCAAACGACTATTGGCCGCGGCCATCCACAAGAAGGTCAAGATATACGAGATAAACGGCACCTCCTCGACCCCCGTGCGACGCCCGGCGCGCCAGCGGAGAATTCCTGGCACTGACTCGCGCGTCCCGCACAGGTCATCACCTTCGAGGGCCACACAGGCAACGTCACCGCCCTCCAGTTCCACCGCGAGGGCAAATGGCTCGCGACGTGCAGCGAGGACGGCTCGATTCGCATATGGGACATGCGGTGCGGCGTCTGACGGCTCCCCCGTCCCTGCTCTCTGAGACCGGCCTGCCCAGCCACAAACATCTCCATCGAACCTACGACAACGCGTCGCCCGGTAAGTACGGGAATCACGTCGCCGTGTCCGCGGCGGCTGAGCGGCTTCGCGCGCGCGCGCGCGTCCAGTCAACGACCTCTGCATCCACCCGAACCAGGGTGAGCTCATCTCGTGCGACCAGGCGGGAAGCATCAAGCAGTGGGATCTGGAAGAGAACAGCTGCACCCTCGAGCTCGTGCGTATGAATCATGTCTGCGCTCCAACGCGCGGGCGGAGCCAGGCGCGCTCATTTTTCTCCGCGCTTGCCCCAGACCCCCGCCGGCGACATCCCCATTCGCTCCGTCAGCATCGCGAACGACGGGTCGTGCCTGGTCGCCGCAAACAACAAGGTCCGTCGGCGGCGCGCGCGCCCGAGTCTTGCCCGAGTTGACGCCGCGCGCGCGCCCAGGGGCGCGTTTTCGTGTGGAGGATCAACGACGAGAATTCGAACCTGCCGCGGTACCAAGCCGTCACGCGATTCGCCGCGCACTCCAGGTTCATAACGCGCATCGTCCTCAGCCCAAACGCCAGGTGCGCGCGTATCTGCGTCCTGCAAATCCGTTTCAAGCTTAGCTCCCACAACAGATTACTCGCGACGTGCTCAGCTGATACGACGGTCAAGATATGGTCCATCTCGCCAAAGCTCGAGTTCAAGCCCGAGCGCACCCTTGCGGGCCACCAGCGCTGGGTCTGGGACGCGGCGTGGAGCGCAGATTCAATGTATCTTGTCACTGGTATGCGCTCTCGCCCACTCTTCACTGAGTTACGCTTTGGTGACTGACGTTTGGCGGCGCTCGCAGCGTCGTCCGATCATGTCGCACGGCTGTGGGAAGTTGGGACTGGCGAGACCGTCCGCCAGTACAACGGGCATCACAAGGCGTGTGTTTGCTGTGCGCTCGCGGACCACACTGTGTCATAGGTAGGGCATCGGTGCCGGGTGTGTAAGATATCGGTTGGCTTGCTGGTTAGTGCGTTGTGTGCGAGCGTCCCGCGCACACGATCTCGACCACCGCGGCGCCCGTGGCCACCCTGCGACGACATCGGCGGCGTTTCCTCCTGCAGATCGCGCAGCGTCCAACACGCAGAACTGAGGGAGGCGATCTTGCGCGCTACGCATCTGGACGGGGGCATGCTGGCGCGCGCTTTACGTGTCGACGACCCTCAGAATCATCGCGATCGGGCCTAGCACGATCAAACAGTCCATGCGAAACTCTTTTAACAATCCGTGGATCTCGCTCGTTGTCCTCCCCGCCAGTAAATAAATGCAGACTTCAGGCGTCAAGTCCGATCGGTATATATAATCTGCGCGCACCTCCGAATAAGCCCGCAGCGATAAGCTTTACCGGTGACGCGTTCCAATCGGCGCTGTCTGACCGTGGGGTATGTAACCTGACGCATATAGAGTCTGAGATGCGCTGTTCACGTCGGATGTGCCCCTGCATGCCATTTAGTATAACCCAATATAGTGTTCTAGTACACTGTTATTGTGTACGTTTGCGGCGCCCTGGCCGCTGGGGTGCACGATATCTCAGGGCTGAGTGACCGGCGCTCTCAATGCTCGGTACGGTATAGTACGTATATGGTATATGCCAGCGCCCAATGACCCTGGGCGCAAGACGCGATACGCGATACGGACTTGTGGAGGCCTGAGGCACGGAGCGCTATCCTTCCAATGCCTCGATAGCCGCGGCGGCGACCCGTCGTATTCTGTCCCACCCGCCGTCTCAGTGGTCCACGCCGAGCCCGAATACGCGCATGGGTCGCGAGACACACGCGGATTGGAAAGGGCCATGAGTGGACACGATGACGTTGGGCATTTCCGACGACGTCGCAAACCGCCACTGACAGAGATTCGAGATAAGATCGAGGGTGTGAAATGCAGGAGGCATTAGCGTGAGCACGACGCACATTGGCAGAGATCCCGCCAGTGTCAGTGTCACCGCTCGCGCCACCACCGCCTGCGGTGGCGAGTAGGACTGCGAGCCCGAGATACATATGCGAGATTCGCATGTGCGCACCTCGTGGCAGGGCAGCAGGCGCGGCGGGCGCTGACGGCAACGATTTCCTTCGAGCTCGTGCGCACACATGATCGCGCGGACCATGTGCAGTGCGGCCAGGGACGCGTTCGCGCCGGAGAGGCCCTGCATGTCAGATGCTTTGTTGAAGGTGCGATAGCCCTCTCTAACCTCGGAAAGGAATTCCGAGGACAGCTGAGTCGCGCAAGCCAAGAGAAGCCTTCCTACGCGGGAACACAGAAGCCATCGACGCTGGGCCATACGCCGCCAAGCCCCGGACCTGAATAACAATTGTGCAGGCAATGCCATGGAACGAGATCAAGAATCACCCATTCTGAAGCTACGCGCAGTTTCTCTTCGTCTCCTGTGAAGACTGCCTACCCCAAGAAACATTTACTGTGACCGAAGAGAGAACGAGAAATAGGTAGACCAGCGTCCCGCCGGGCCGACGAAAGAAGCTGCAATAGCGCCCCGCTGCTAGTAGCCCTGCAGCCTTCCTCTCAGCAATTACAGCGAGCCCTTCTGGCAGGGCTACGCATTGCTGTGGGGAAGGAGACTTGAGACAACCCTCGGATTCCCAAGCAGGGCCCGCGTCTGATACTAGTGCAGTACATTCGACCCATGTGATGCGAGGAAGCCAGGCAGCAAGACAGCCTTGGGAGATCGCGAAGCACAAGAATTAGTGCGTCGTCGCTAGCGCGACATGCCGGGAGGCTGATGTAGCTGCCTCGGAATACAATGTAGGCGGCGTGCGGCGATCCCCATTGCGGGGGCTGAGCCGGATATCTGAGCGCTCCCCGTATAATGAATAGATTACAGATCGTCGTTGTAAACGATGGTGTGAGCCACAGTTGGCGCTGCGCCGGCAACCCATGGCAGTACTTGGTATGAGGCGTGTGAGTGTTAGCCATGATACCACTGGGCGCCAAATTGGCAGGATTGCGCTACAACCCTACAGAAGTAGGTGAGTAGGCAGAGTGAGCACCCCTCGCGCCACAGCAAGTCGGAAGGAGCGTCTGTTCATGTAGCGCCCCAAGGGGGCTGAGCGCTGAGCGCCGAGCCGTCAGCCGGCCAATTCGAGACACCCACTGTTTGACGATCAAGCGCATGGCCCATACGGGCAGGGGGTAAGGCAGGACGTCATAGAAGTAGCCATAGAGTAGAGCCAGGACTCGCTGTTCCCGGCGGGTGGCGCGGCACCCGTCCCTGGACAGCGGCGCTGAGCGCACCTGGCAGCCATGTGTTGCTCGTCCTTGTGAATGCCGTACACAAGCGCACACATGCGCTGCCAAGGCAAGACATGTGGTTATATGCGGCGCCACGCAGGCCGTGGACACGAAAACAAGATGGCTGCCTGCGTGTTTCCGATGGTTGAGGTGATGGCAGGAAGCGAGTCGGAGTTTCAATAAAAACAATGTTTTCTGATTGCTTCCTTGTCCCCTTTCCGGCTGCTAGGAGCACTGAGTAGGCTGCGCGGGCGCTGCAAGGTATTCAACAGGTCTCTCTCCGGGGAGACCCTGCGCATGCTTGGCTCGCGCTCGCCGGTGACACCCCACGCCACCGGGAGGCGTCGATCAAGCGGTGGCTTCTTTCCTTTCGCGTCTCACGATGACTACATCTGATCAGAGCGAGTCCGGCCACGCTTTACACAAGGGTTGCCGGATTCTTGGAGTTCGCTTAGTCATATGATTCCCAAGGTCGGGCCTCATCTGAGGCAGAAATAGACTCTGAAGATGCCCGGTGCATCGATTGCCTACCGTGGACGCAGACTATCAGGCCATTACACCCGGTATGAAAGGCTTCGAGGATGCATTCGAGGGGCGAGTGTATTGCTGCCCGGTTGCATGGTGGTGTGCCGGATCACGGCATGAGCGAAGTTGCCCAATCCGGGCGAGACGCCAGGCGCGTGCACCAACGGGATGGCAACAGCGGGTCGATCCACAGTGCCAGGTGCAAAAAGAGACTGTTTTGAGATGCGGGATGAAAGGGATAGATTGAGTTTGGCGCGGGCGCGCGATAGACGGGGCGTGCAGGGGCCGGCGGGCACGACAACACGACCAATCACCCATCTAAATTGGCGTGACAGTGTGCTGGACAGGCTCGCCACGATTCGGGACCCCTGCCTGATCCCCCATGGCCGCCGTCGACGGCGGGGACGGGGCGCGCGCGTCGGCGGTCTCGACCAGCACAGAGCTTTATGGCCGTTTGGCTGTGTTTACGCCAATCATCTGATCCCCTTCCCTCGCCCCCACCGCCAGTCTGAGAGATAAAGCAAGCCCAGCAAGAATGCAAGAGCTCATCGCGCCCCGCCCGCTCCGCCTGGCTGCCACGCCGTTCGGCTCGTCCATTGTGGGCGGCCACCAGCGGCGCGGCTCGGCCCCGTTTGCGAAATACAGCAGCCCCCCGATCTCGGATGCGCTCGCCCGCATGGAGCTGGCTGCGGACCAGGCCTTCGACGGCCCCGGCGCTGGAACGAGCGGCAGCGCCGACCCCGAGCGTGCCGGAAGCCCGCTGGGAGTTGAGCCCGGCAGGTGAGTCCGGCCAATTGTTCCCACAGACGCACGGCGCTCATACGTGGCGCGCAGAGAGGCCCTCGAGGAGTTCCTGTCCATCCTGCGCCCCAGCGTCCTGCTGAGCCCCGCGTCGCCCATTGCCCGCATCAGGCGCTCCGGCCATCACTCGGCCTCTACCTCGCTCTCCATGCCCTCCGGCTCAGTCTCGCCCGCATACGAGCGCCCAGGGCACCCCTACAAGCTCGCACGCCGCGACACCTCCCGCTCGGCCTCGTCTGTCTCGTCCGACGGCGCCGCGGCCGACTCCGCCTCCAAGCGCGCCAGCATCCGCAGCAGGAGCGAGCGCGAGTCCGACGCCTATCCTGCCGAACTCGACGCCGTGCTCCTCGGTATGTATCCCTGACTATCCTTGCATATCCGGGATCATTCGCTTACTGAGTATCCCGCCCCTCAGCCTCGCCCATCTCGCGCTCGCACACCATGAACCCGCTCCCTCGCGACCCGTGCTACGAAAGCATGAACCAGAACCTCTCCTTCCGCATCTCTTCCCGCACCCCCTCCCCTGCTGGCCTCCTCCTCGCCTCCCCTGCGCTGAGCCCCGCTGCCCGCGAGCCCGAGGAAATGGAGGCCACCCTCTGAGGTTCGGTTGCCACCCCGGTCTGACGTGACATCATCAGTGTCTCGCACTTTCCTCGACGCCCGCCCAGTCTCACATTCCACATTCAGCACCTCTCGTTCTTGTCTTGCTTTTTTCCCCTTTGCTTTTCTTGGATATGTATCTGTCGTCGCCCAGTGCACGCGTACCTCGTTGCATCGTCCTATTTAAAGCCATCTACTGTCCTGTTTTCCTGTATCATGCCTTACCCCATGCTTTCCTTTCCTTGGGTCGGCTCCCTTTCGCGCCGCCCGTGTATGTCTTACCTTGGGCTTCCTCATTGGATCATGTACACTCCGAATTCAATCGAATATAACCAGTCCTATCATAAAAATTTGTGGCAGAGAATTAATGAATGACCCTTCGCATACACCAACCGCACAAATAATCGACTTAGAATAGAGTCTGGGATCACAACTTGGCCGCGACCTTGCGGTTGGGGATGCCTGCGGCATACAGCTCCTCGAAGACCGGGCCGTATTTCTTCTCGACGTCGGATCTGGAGGTGTGGAATGAGCAACAGAACTATGGCGGATGATGCCGCACGTACCTCCGCGCCTTGAACGTGGGCGTGAGCAGGCCGTTGTCGACGCTGAACGGCTCGATCTCGATATAGATGTTCTTGATCTGCTCGAAGCTATGACAGGGACTCAACGTTAGCGCGCCACACGTCCGGCAGGGTAGACAGCAGCAGACAGACGCACCCCTTGAGCTTCTCGCGCTGCGCCTCCTTGTCGAGCTCCTGCAACACGCGCTCGATGACGCGCGGGTCGCGCGCGGCGCGCGCGAGCGCCAGGCGGTCCTCCGGCGAGACCTTCTCGCCCGTCGCGCGCGACGCAAGCTCCGCGAACGGCGCGGGCTCGGGCACCACGATGCCGACGAGGTGGTCGCGCAGCGAGTTGCCGTGCACGTACACCTGCTGCAGCAGCGGGCACGCGCTGTACGCGTTCTCGCAGCGCTCCAGCCCGACGTACTCGCCCTGCGCGAGCTTCATGATGTTCTGCGGCGCGTCAGCCCAGCGCCCGCGCCGCCCCGGGCGACAGACAGACAGACCTTGACGCGGTCAATGATCTTGAAGCGGCCGGTCTCGTCGACGAGGCCGACGTCGCCCGTGTGCAGCCAGCCGTCCTCGTCGATGAGCTTGCGCGTGTTCTCCGGGTCCTTGTAGTACTCGGAGATGCACGCGTCCGACTTGACGCAGATCTCGCCGCGCGGGTACGGCTTGTCCTCTGCCGAGTAGCCCATGGCCGGCACGTCGACGAGCTTGACGTGCGTGAACGCGTGCGGCAGGCCGGCGAAGCCGCCCGCGTCGCGGTCGAACGGCAGCGTGCGCGTGATGGTCGCGCACGTCTCCGTCATGCCGTACCTGCGCTCCCTCGGTCAGCGCGGGACACGACGTGCGCGCAGCGCGCGACGCACCCCTCGACGTTCTGCCCGCCGAACGCGATCTTGATGAGGTCGAACACGTCGCGCGACACGGGCGCCGAGCCGCACGCGATGCCGGACACGCGGCCGCCGGCGATCTGCTTGACCTTGCCGAAGACGAGGCGGTCCCAGAGGAAGTGCGTCGGGTCGCCCGTGCGCCTGAACTTCTCGAGCTTGACGTCGATGGCGGTCCGCAGCATCGCGCCCTTGAGGCCCGGCTGCTTCGCCATGTTCGCGATGCCGCCGTAGATCTTGTTGAGCACGCGCGGCACGGAGGGCAGGTAGTCCGGCTGCAGGATCTGCATGTCCTGCAGCAGGTTCGCCGTGTCGCCGGAGAAGTAGCCGATGCGCGCGCCGAGCGCGATCGCGAACAGCTCGGCGACGCGCCCGTAGATGTGCGCGAGAGGGAGGTACGAAATCACCGTCTTGTGCTCGTCGACCTCCGCGCCATGGCACCAGGCAGACACGGCCGCGACAACGGACTTGTGCGTGAGCACCGCACCTGCAGGCAGTTTCAGTCGGTCTCGTTTCTGACGGAACGTGGGTATGGAGTGACTGACCCTTGGGGTTCCCAGTCGTGCCCTGGATGCCCGTCAGAAAACCCCATTCAGCCGTTATTCGTTAGCAGGACGTACAGATGTATAGCAGATGGACGCAAGGTTCTCAGGAAGAACCTTAGGCGGCTCGATCCTGTGTTTCCTACCGAGCTCCTCGACTGAGCGCGCAAGTTAGATCTTCATTGCTGTAGGGTCAAAGCAGTGGGCATACGCTCAGACATCGGGACGACCTTGATACCCTTCTCCTGGCCCCACGCCTCCAGAGCTGGCTTGATCGACGGCTCCAGCTCGTCCATCGAGACGAGGAGGCGCAGCTTGGGGCATTGACCACCCGCAAGTCTCAAGATGGCCGGCAGGTTTTTTGCGCTCGCGAAGACGACAGTGACCTCGGCGTGGTTGATGCTGTCCACGACACCATCAACATCGCGCGGCAAAAGACACGCAACGAAAGTCTTACGCGTATTCTGCGTTCGACACCGGTCAGATCGGGATATGCGTGGGATAGTGCACAGCGCGACATACCAACAGCATCAGGACCCAGCGTGTCGTACAACGCGACGGTGACAAAGCCGTACAGCTGGTTCGTCAGGTCGACCACCTGCCACTCTAAACCGAGGGATTGAGCGCGAGAAAGGACGGGATGAATGGCAGACGCACCGGGCCTGTTGACGGCCCATATGCCGACCGTGGGGTGCTCTCCACCGCCAAGCTCGCCGTTGCGGAAGAGCGAGTAGAGCGCAGAGCCGAGGTCGCGCCGGCGCGCGTCGATCTGGCCGTACGTCTCCCAGACGTAGCGCGTCTCGAGCTGCGGCGGGTGCGAGTGCGGGACGCGCGGGCGGTGGCCAAAGAGCGTGCGCTGGGCGCCGTGCTGCAGCCCGGAGTCGAACACCTCACCGAGCACCTTCACGCCGTAGTCCAGCGGTGTCGCCTGCGGCCAGAACCCTGCGTCCTCGTCTCAGTCCCCTGCACACAACGGCAGGGCTGCATCAACATACCACTGGCGTACACAGCTAGGACGACAGCCCGTCAGTCTCAGATGAGCCGTGTGCCTGCTGTCGTGGCGCACCAGACTGGCCAGGGCGCTTGGTGCCTGGCAGGGCGATGCCCTGCTTCTTGTAGTCGATGTTGGCCGGGAGGGGGATGTGCTTGAGCGGCATGGTGGTGTGCGGGGCCAGGAACGTTCACGGGACGGAGGGGACGTGGCCTATAAGCACGGCTCTGTCACCTGTGAATCCTGGGGTCAAGTGCTCGCCGCGCCCCGATGATTTTTATTTTGCCGAAGCCTCCAGGCACCGGTTATCACGTGTCGACGATCCTGACAGCTGCTTGGCCTCCCTCGCAATTCTTCGCCACACTATTGGAAAGGACTGTCTCCGAGAGCGACCGGACGATGCTCGCTGCGCGTAATGGGTAAGGAGCGTCGGCGCCGTGTATTGCTACAAGCTGACGTATACACGAGCAAATTTCGAGATTAGGAGAAATACAGGTACAGAAAATTTGGTTCGCTAAGCCTTCAATTTCCCTCTAGATTTTCGTCCTGGTCACCACCAATACCAAAGATCCTCACTGAGGACCCCTAACGACGGCGGCCGACGTATGGCGCAGCGCATATTCCGCACACAGCCAGCGCCACTGCGAGACCCACCAGGAACGAGCGGATGACAATCTCCCACTGGCCGCGGCGGATGATCGGGCTCAAGACTTCCGCCATGGGCTGGAAGATGTTGCGCACACTATCGGAGGCCTTGGAACGCCGGGCGAGCACGCTCGAGTTGCTCGGCGCGATGGCCCACTCGAAGGCCGAGGACGTGTTGCTCGTCGAGCGCGCGCTCATCGGGCTGATGGGGCTGACGGGCTCCGCGAGGAACGGCGCGATGATGCTCATGGACGTCTGCGACGGCTGCGTCGTCGGCAGCTTTACGTCGACGGTGCGCGGCGCCGCCGCGGAGCCGATGTTGTTGTGGCTCGCCTGGTGCCGGAGCTTCTCGCCGCCGTCCGCCGAGTCGTAGCGCGACACCTTGCTCTCGAGCGAGATGGCCTCGGACGCGAAGCGCTCGTGCGAGCCCTTCTTCGCGAGCGAGCTGCGCCGGCTGCGCGAGCGCGCCTGGAAGATCTCCGCCTCGGACGGCGAGACGAGCTCGTACGGGTGCAGCTGTCGCGCGTCGCCAAACAGAAAAATCACGACACACACCTGCCGAAAGCGGACGCGCCGCGAATCAGCGTCCCGGCAGCGACAGAAATGGGGGAGGAGTGCATCATCAACATACGCCATGCAGACCCGCGACCAGCGTGCCGACGCCGAGCCACAGGCAGGGGAGCGCGGCGAACGCCAGCCAGCGCGACTTGCCGTAGAACGAGAGTAGGATTGGTGCGAGGCCGACGGCGCAGGTGAGGAGGCCGACGAAGATGGCGAACAGGCCGCGGCGGCGACCGGCGTTGCGCGAGTGTGCGGCGACGAATGCGTGCAGCGAGTGCTGGAGCATGTCCGTCACCTGGCGCTTGGCCTGAGAGAACGTCCCCGGCGCGACGGGAGGCTCATTTTCGGCTTCCAATGGCGGGAGCGGGAGCGTGTCGAGGACGTCCGCGGACAAGTTCAGCTCGAGCGGTGAGTGCGGGATGAGGAACGTCGCGCGCGCGCAGGCATATGACTCCCGCAGCTCGCGCGCCAGCTGACCGTCCTTGTCCTCGCCGTCCACCATCCTCGCGTACGTTTCTGTCGATCGCGGTGCGTCAGCTTTCCCCGGTGCCGCCGACGCGCTGCCACCCTGCCTCACCGTCGTACTTCTTCAGCCAGAACCAGAAGTAACTGGGGACTGAGTTGAGGGCGCGCAGCTAAGCGTGGCGGACGGCAATCTCACAGATTCTCGGCGGAGTGTTCGACGTAGAGCAGGTATTCTTCGAACTCCTTCAGGCCGAGCGGCGGGAGGTGGCGCGCGTTGAGCACGTCGTCGAGCCGCACGTCGTATTTTGGGGTGATCCTGAACGAGCGCACCGTGCCCACGCCGGCGTCGCACGGGCACAGGAGCCTCGCGGGGAACTGCTTGAGCGTGCGCAGGCGGTAGTGGAACGCCGACGGGCGCGAGTACGTGGGCAGCTCCTGCGACATGGTGCCAGTGGCGAGGGCAAGGCGAGGGCGGGCGATGATCCACCATGCCCAGGAGCGACTTATAGGTTGGCCTCGCGATCGACTGTTTCAACGCGGGGCGGACAATGCGCTTCCGCGCGCGATCTGCGGCGGCCTCCGCCCCCGTCATCTCACGCCTTTCCTTCCCCGTCGCAAGGTTACAACAGCCATACCGTCATCGTGTGATTATCGCGTGCTTGGGGAGTGTGTGTGTAGCAATACAATTATGAAACCGCAAACGTAAGAATATCGGGATCCTGAACGAGAATCATGGCGCGCTCAGGGCGGTCTGCCAAACAGCCGCGTCAGGCGTGAATGGGAGCTGCAGAAGCACGATTCTTGACGCACCCGCATGAATTGGTCGTAAGACATCGTGACAACGCCGTCTCTGTCCGTGTCGAGGCTGTCAGACACGAGAATCAGTTTAGACCATGCGCGGGCGATGCGCGAGCGCGCCGGACAGCGTACCCTTGGAAGTTCTCCGTGAGAGTCTTGACGACAACGCAGGCCCGTACGAATCTGGGCCCCGTCGCGCACATCCATCAGCATGCCTGCATGGAACGGCGGAATACGGTGACGTGCGCTTTGCGCACCTGTCGAATGTGATGCCCGGCGCGGGGCCATGGCCTGACGCGGTGGGCAGGGAGGCTGCGATCGCTGTGAGCCCCCGATGAGAGAACGCGGCGGCCGGATCACAGCTGCGACTCACAGTACTTGTCTGCGATGATACGCATAGTGGCCGGCGAGAGGTGGTAGCCGAACGACTTGAGCGCGTTGTGCAGCTCGGTGTTGTCGATGGACCCGCTGCGATCCCTGTGAAACGGGGGGCGTCAGGCAACCGAGAGGCGCGCACGACGTCGAGTTGCGCGCACCGATCGAAGTGCCGGAAGACGTTCTGCCTGAAATGCAATGTATGTAAGCATAATGTCCAGCATGAATAACACGACAGTCGCACCAGTCCGAAATGTACTTCCAGAGGCCGGCGAACTCGTTGAAGCCGATGGTCCCAGAGCGGTCAGTGTCCTGCCAGCCAGGCACGTGAATCAGTGGCGCCAGCGGTCAGGCAGGGACCGAGAGACGCACAAAGATCGTCATGAGCATCTGAAGGGAAAATGACATCAGGATCGCTCGGCGCCCGCACAATGCCAGCGTCAGACGCACCTTGACCGTATCGAGGTCGAACTGCGTCCAGTTGCCGTTCACGAGCGCCTGCTGCAGCTCCGTGGCGGATATCGAGCCTGGGCGGCCGTCAGTCACGCGCGCGGTGATATCAGACAGCGGCCGAGACACACCTGAGCCGTCCACGTCGACAGCAGAGAACCACGCCCACAGCGTGGGGTCTGCGTTTGGCGGTGGCGCCGCCCGCCGCTGGGGCTGGAAACCGCCTGCGAACTGGCCATTGGCGCCGTAGGCCGGTGCCTGCTGCTGCTGCTGGTACCCGTATTGTTGTTGTTGGCCGTAGTGCTGCTGCTGCTGCTGCTGATAGCCATATTGCTGCTGCTGCTGTTGCGGGCTGCCATACGACTGGCGGTGCTGGTGCTGGGGGTTGGGGCTGGGCGAGCTGGCGGGGCGCGCGCCGCCGCTGAGCATGGCTGAGAGTCTGTTCATGGAGGGTCGGAGGTTCTGGTGGCAGTGTCGCCGGGCGCGTCAGCCTTATAAACCGGCTCGATTTGAAACGCCAAGCACAGCTTGCGGCCAGTGACTCGACCCCGCCGCGGGTGCCAGCCCATGCGCCGTGCTCACGGGGGCGCACCAGCGCAGCGCCTTCGGTATCCCGCCGCGCTGCGCCGTGTGGCGCGGCCCGACGTTGTAATCGTTATCACTTTTGCATGCCGCGCTGCCGATGCAAGCCCTGCATGATTGCTTCTTCCCGGCTCCAATTGCCTGCACAGGACGAAGAGGCCTTCGCAGCAACGGCCTCCGGTGAAGCATTGCCATTTGTAGATTTGAGTCCAATCCCGCTGAGAGGGCAGCGCTGGCAGTTCCCATACGGGCTTCAATAATCTCTTGCCTGAGCTTCTCGCGCACCTCCAAAAGGAGAGGGTGTGTGTGGAATTGCTGCAGGGATTAGGCTTCTCATTCAGTCAGGTATATCACTGAGAGCATAGGAAGCAAGCCTGAATTGGGCTAATAGAGCTGTAGCCGGTAAGCACAGGCATGTGTAGGTCCCGCACCACCTGTGGCTGCTGTGCCTTCGAGGAGTCAAGTGATGCTGTGCATTCATTCCCATGACTGGAGAGTCAAATGGGGAGACCCATATCCCACGCACGACTTCAAAACTCCTCAAATGTCTTCTTAAAGGAATGGCTTCCATACATCCTGGCCCCCGAGTCGGTCTTGCGCTGGCATTTGACGGCAAAGTACCAGTCCCGGCCAGGTCGCGCAGCATTGGGGGGTCATAATCTGCCGCTCACCACCGCAGCTTCGGCGGGAGGCCAGCCGCCTTAGGTGTTTCGTATAGGAAGTTTTTCAAGAGCACTCGTTCGTGGTCCAGACCCGCAGTGACTATGAAAGTGCCCTTAGAGATACTGACTCATAGTAGGGAAGAGTGCACCCCTCTATATCTGTCGAGGGGAGCGAATTCCCCCTGCACTCTCACATGCACGTGCGGGACTAGTTGTTCGGAGGCGATTATGTAAGGAAACACGCCGGCACGTCCCGTGCGCGTCGGACTTCTTGCCTTTCGACTGTCACGAGCCCGCGCACAGAACGCGATGGCAGCGGCCACAGAAGAGCTGAGGCTCGACGCGGACGACGAAGACTACGTGCCGTATGTTCCGGTGCACCAACGCCGGCAGCAGAAGCTGGCCAAGCTCGTCAACTCGACGTCGTCCGTGAGCGCCGGCGCGAAGCGCAAGCTGGCCGAGAGCGCCGCCGCGGAGGAGCGAGATCTCGTCGACGAAGAGGAGGCGCGCCGCGAGCGCGCGCGGAAAGAGCGCACGTTGCTGCTCGAGGCGCAGGAGGTTCACCAACGGAAGGCTGTACAGGGTGCGTAAGCTGCTGGCGCTCGTTCGAGGTCAATTTACTGACGGGCTTAGACGCGCAGAAAACTGAAGCGGAAAAGAAAGAGGAGGAAGAGGCCGAGATCCTGGCTGCCATTGCGAACCGCAGACAGTTGGCGTCGGACCGCGAGCTTGCGAAGGGCATTACCTACACGGAGCCGCTCAAAACTTCGTATGCGCCCTGCTAAGGCAGACAGCGCGAGCCATAGTTGCTTACTCTTTCATAGATGGCGGCCACCCCGACACATTCGAGAGCGGACAGAAGAACAGCACCGCAAGCTCCGCGAAAAGCACCACATCATCATTGAGGGCGACGACGTCCCGCCGCCTATCGCGCGTTTCCTGGACATGAAGATCCCGGAGGTGCTCGTGAAGCACTTCAAGTCCAAGCGCATCGTGGACCCGACGCCCATCCAGATCCAAGGCCTCCCCACCGCGTTCGCCGGGCGCGACATGATCGGCATCGCGTTCACGGGCTCGGGCAAGACGATCGCGTTCTGCCTGCCGCTCATCATGCGCGCGCTCGAGGAGGAGTCCAAGATGCCGTTCGTGCGCGGCGAGGGCCCCGTCGGCATCATCCTGTGCCCGTCGCGCGAGCTCGCCACGCAGACGTACGAGAACGTGCTCGACTGGGCCGGCGCGCTCGCCCGCAGCGGCTACCCGGCGCTCAACACGCTGCTCTGTATCGGCGGCATATCGATGTCCGAGCAGGGACATGTGCTCAACAAGGGCATCCATATCGTCGTTGCTACGCCCGGCCGGCTTATCGACATGCTTGAAAAGCGCAAGCTGACTCTGGAGAGTTGCACGTATATGTGCATGGACGAGGCGGATCGTATGATCGACCTCGGGTTCGAGGAGGACGTGCGCAATATCATGAGCTTTTTCCAGGTACGTGGTCTTCGTCCTGGTGTATTGGAGGCTCACACCCCCGCTCGTAGCATCAACGACAAACGCTGCTCTTTTCGGCTACCATGCCGCGCAAAATTCAAGATTTTGCCCAGCAGTCTCTTGTCAAGCCCGTTCTCGTAAATGTCGGTCGTGCCGGTGCAGCGAACTTGGATGTCCTGCAGGTCGTAGAATATGTCAAGCAAGAGGCCAAGATGGTGTACTTGCTCGAGTGTCTACAGAAGACTCCACCGCCCGTTATCGTTTTCAGCGAGAGCAAAAACGAAGTCGATGGTACGCCACCTGTGCATATTCAATTTTTGTCGCTGACGGGTTACAGACATACAGGAATATCTTCTGCTCAAGGGTGTCGAAGCTGTAGCCATCCATGGGTCAAAGAGTACGCTTTCGTCCTCCCGGCCCGGGCTTGCCCAACTGATCTTCGTGTAGCTCAGGACGAACGTCAGTACGCCATCAAGGCGTTCAAGTCGGGCCAGAAGGACGTCATGGTCGCATCCGGTGTAGCGTCGAAGGGGTTGGACTTCAACGAGATCCAGCACGTCATCATCTACACCATGCCGAAGGAAATCGAGGACTACGTCCACCAGATCGGGCGCACGGGTCGTTCCGGGAAGACAGGCATCGCGACGACGTTCGTCAACCTTAACACGGCGGAGCAGACGCTTCTCGATCTGAAGTACCTGCTCATGGAGGCCGGGCAGAAGTACGTCCGCTCTTCGCTTGATTTGATATGCGATTCTGACTTAGGACTGCCCTGCAGAGTGCCGCCATTCTTGTTGAGCATCGACGATCCGCGCGCCAATGCAGCTGGCGGGACCCTCAAGGGCTGTCCTGTTTGTGGCGGCTTGGGACACGCCATATCCAACTGCCCCAAGCTCGAGGACAGCCAGCGCAGGCAGATGGCATCGCACAGCATGGATACGGGTGGTGGTGGTGGATACTGAGTGTGCCCGGCCTGGTTCTGTATTTCTTCCCCTTCGTGTAATCATACGCCTCGTCGGTTGTGGATGAGGTCGGCGTGAACTGCACACGCGTTTTCAAGTGGGCTGTATGTTTGTCATGGACTCCGAATGTGTTGTTGTCGGTTACAGGCAGTGTTCACTGCGCTTTCGGGGCCGCTGTCGCCGCGGAGCCTGCGACTCGTCCAGTCATTGAAGGTCCGGCGGCATCATCTCTCCCTCTCTCCCGATCTTCTACGACGCGCGGTCTTCCCATGTCGCACAGCGTGGCAGCGGCGCTGCCTCCCGAGATCCTGCTGCATATCCTTGCCTTCGCCGCTGCGGCGCGTCTGCGCACTGTTGAAGCAACCGTCGCGGCCAAGCGAGGTCCTCGCAATGAAGTCCTCCTACAAACTAGCCTCGTGAGCAAGGCCTGGGCGGTTGCCTCTCAGTATCTTCTCCTACTCGACGTGTATATTGGCTCTGTAACGCAGCGAATCGATGAGTCGCCGCCGGAGGAAACGCTCTCCGTTCAGGCCCTCCTCGACACTCTGTACACACTTCCTCCTGCGCGCAGGGAGCACATGCGCTCTCTCCACCTCGAAATGGGTAGCGGCTCTGCGATTCCCCTTCTCAACCGTTATCTCGGCCCTGGTGCCCCGATCCTGATCAGCGATAATCTCGTTGTGACCCAGGTTAATTGGGCGACCCCATACCACCTTCGCCAGCTTTTGCCCTACTGCCCCAATCTGCAGCACCTCGGGATAACAATTGCCGACCCCCAACAGCCTCACAGCGTCAGCATGTTCGATGCCGGCGACCCGATGCCGAAGCTGGACGTGGCGGATGTGGCCCCGTTGTATCGCTTGCGCAGCCTCTCTTTCACTTGGAATACCAATTCATTCCAGGACCGGGTCGTCTCGGTGCAGGATGCCCTTGCAGACATACTGTCGCTAACGCCAAACTTGGCGTTTCTTCACCTCGACACGCACTATGGGCATCGGCTTCCGTATCTGGACGCCGACGACACGCGAGCGCTCGTTCTCCCCCATTTACGCGAGATCCGAGCAGTCGAGCGTCTCCCGATGTTCATCCTGAACGCGTCAATGCCGTCTCTGGAGACACTAGTCTGGCGCAATCCTGATGCCTCACAAACGGAGTTCCTCTCTCGTTTCACGTCGCTCCAGTCCCTGTCTCTCAGCGGCGACTGGCATCAGGCTCTGCCGGATTTCTCAAGCCTTCCTCTGCTGCGAAGCCTTCTTGTGGACGGCAGCGACCATTGGGCGAACAGCAGCTTCTGGGACGCGCACTACCAACAAACCGGCGTGCAGAACAAATCGCACTATCTGCGCAGCGTGCTCGATGCGCTTCCGCGCACGCTGGACTCGTTCACTCTGGTCGAGTCTCTGTCCTTGAGACTTCTGCCCCGCGACACGCTGTTGGAGATGCTCAACAGCTGGGCAGCGGAGTCGTATCTCCCGCGTCGCTTCCAGCTCCTGTACGAATTGGGGACGATTCCGAAATCCTTCAAGGGAACACTCCCACCGCGACCTCTGTACGAAGAACCCGCCTTTGGCGAGCTCAGGGCTACTTTGACGCGCAGGAACGTTGAGGTGGATACGGTCAGTCTAATTTCTCTACCTCAGCCCTGTGAGCTCAGATGATTGTAGGGAACGACTCAAAGCCCATTCAAAGACTTGTTTAGATTGCCAGGGGTGCAGTGACCAGGAGTGACCGCCTCTAGAACGGCCGAAGACGGAGGTATCCATCCTGAAGTTTTCTCCAACGACAGGCAGCATGTGGTTCACGAGCTGTATCATCCATCGCCAATGTTCGAATCGAAGGAGGTGGGAGTAAATTCCATTGATATCTAATGTAGGTGAGTGTGCGACAGCAATGCAATAATAAACGTGGAAAGCAAATGAGCACGCCCCCCTGTACAACGCGCAGCCGCATCTATCGGCGCGGTGCAGCATTTTTGGCGCGCTGTACCCGCGCCTAGATTCTATGACGAGCGGATCGCCTGTGGCGGGCCTGATATTCAGGACTCAGTTTTCAACTTGTCCTCGGCGGTTGAAACTGGGGCGGGCTGCGACGTCGCATGGTCGCCGTCGTCGAGGGACTCGGGTTTCTTGAAGGAGCTCGGGTCGGTGAAGTATACGACCTCCTCCTTGCCCTTATCCCTCTTCGCCTGCTCCTCGATCCGGATATGCCCTCTCGACGCAATCCTTCTGAGCGAGGCGATTTTCGCCGTCGGCGAAAAGAACTTCATCGGAACCTCGCCGGTGGCGTCGAGGACGGGCGTGGCGTTCTGGCGGCCGAACGCGCTGAAGTCGCGCCACATCGTCACCATTTCTGCCGCCGACATACCCGGCGCGCGGGGGAAAGCCCCCGTCTGCCTCCGCAGGGACTCGTCGTACAACTGCCTTATGCTGTCCTGGCGGAGGGCCGTGCGCGTGACGGTGTACTTCAGGCTCCCTGCAACGTGTGAGCTCGCACACAGAACAATGGATGCAGACCGAGGCGTACAGTCCTCGCGCAGGGATAAAATAGCCTTGGGCTTATCCACAACCACATCTCCGAGTAATGAGCGGGTGGTGACCGTGAGCAAACGGATATCTGGCTCGCCCTCGAGGGGAATGACGAAGACGGAAAGCCGATCGGCTTTCTCCATTTTGTCGAAGAGCAGTTCGACATCCTGCATGGATGTGTGAGCGCCTTGTATGTCAGTGCTTGGTAGTGTCTCACCTGACCCGGGAAGACCTGGAGCGCGGCCTCGAGGATGTGCTCGACGAGGTCCATGCATTGATGGAATATCCGCAGGCCGACACCCGATTTCCCATAGATTAGCTTCTCCATGGCATCGTTATGGTAATACTCGAAGCCCATATGCTTGACGGTGTTGTGATATGCGACGATGCAGCCGTCCATGTTGCCGATCCGCGCCTGGAACGCGTATTTCAGGAAGGCGGAGCGGATAAGGTCGTACTGCTCGCGCTCAAAGCTCTCCATGAGTCCGTGTTGCTTCGTAATCTCGTAGCCGGCGAAGTCCTCCATGTTCCACCTGTCATGTCGCACGAGCAGCGTCGCGCGGGTCTTGATATCAAAAACGCCAGTGCCCGGTAGACGCGGGTCGACACAATCGAGCTGACCGCGCAAGAGGAACCTATTTGACTGGGAGTACTGATAGGCTTCGCGTGGTGGTGGCTCTGTCGGCGGCGGAGAGGTGCGGAGAAGAGTCATGAACTCTTCCGGTGTCCTTGTGAGAAACTTCTCCAGCATGGTCCCCTGGAGCGCAGAGTAAGGAACAAGACAACAAGGGAGAAATGGGCGCAGACCATCCAAAGAAGAATATGCTTCTCGTCCTCCTCGGGACTCGTTGTCTCGGGATCGACCATCCATACACCGTCCTTGTTCGTCAATCGTACCGTCACCGGCATTGTAATGGTGCCACCAAAATTTGCCAGCTGCAAGCGCGTGAGTAGGGTTGGCGCATAGGAGCTGTCACACAGACTTCGGTATCGAATGCCGCGCTTAGATTCGAGGTGTCGATGGGTTTTTCGCCTGAGATGAGGCGGTAAACCTGCGACAGGACGCCCGTCAAACTGGACGACGAGCCGGCAAACATCTTGCCGAACTTGCGCGCGAGCCCGCGCAACGTCTAGCCGGCCGTCAGCCACGCAAAGCAGAACGAGGATGGCCCGTACGGTGTCGCGCGACGAGCGCATGTACGGGTGAAGGCGCCCAAAGTCGAACTCGCGCACATCTGGCAAGCGCTGCAGATACGGCGGGAAGTTGTACACGCCGCTGTGCGGATCACGCATCCAATGCACTCCAGGACTAGCGTGTCGTCACCATTGGATGTGCAGTACGAGTATGCAAGACGCTGACGCACTTGAAGAGCACCCGATCGAGGCCGTGAGCCAGACGGGCAATTGGCGGCTGCTGGATCCCAGGGTCGATGGCTGAATGCGTGAGTAACGAGCAATTGAAGGCAGCGAGAAAACGTACTGTGCACTTTAGAGACAGTCACAGGCTCGATGACACCCGACTTCAGGACAACCGGCTGCGGAGGGGCGCTTGTGGGGATATCCTGGTCATCGGTTGCTGCGGGATTGAGCTCAGCGACGACCTTATAATATAAGAATGAAGCACGCGCACAATTCGGAGGCGGGGTGCGGAATGCGTCATTGCGCCAACCCGACTCGTAGAACCTGTCCGCCCCCCACTCCTCGGTGGCGACGGGCGGCGGGGGATTCTCGCCGTCGTAAGCGCTCGATGCAGTCCTTTGGCCAGTGAACTCGGGCTCAGGGGGTCGCCGCATTCCGAACTTGTCTCGCTCGATGAGATAGAGTTCCTTTATCGTGTCGAGCGGATCCTGCGGGACAGTAAGCACATGCGAAAACGCAGGGAGCCAATTGACCACACTCACGACTTGGCGAGTTAGAGCAGCGGCAGCAGGGACATGCTGCTGGACATGGGCCTCGCGTTTGCGTCGCTCACGCGTGCGCTGGCGCAGCTTGCCCAGGAGCGAGCGCCCGATCTCGATGTCGTCCATGTCCTCGGAGGGCTTCCAGCGCTCCTGCCCGCCAATCTTGAAGAAGCCTTTGGGAGCCTGCGTCTTTCGCCCGACCTCAAGCGGCTCGGTGGCAAGCGGTGCATCGAAGTCGTTCAAGAGGTTTTCAGTGACATCGGCAAGCCGGAGAGGGTTGGCAGAGCTTGGTGTCGCGTCCGGGTCCGGCGTGTCGTCATTTTTTTCTGCGGACACCGGTCGGGACGAGCTCAGCGTTCTGCGCGCGTGGTAGGGCACGGGCGGGGATGTCGCCTTGAACGCGCTGTAGAACGCTCTGGCAAAGAGAGCATTTTGGCGCGTTGGCATGAACGCGACGCGAGAGAAGAAAGCAGGCGCGACCCGGACTTAACGGCCCGCTCTCCGACATCCTATGCTCTTCCCTTCATTCCCCAGTTTGTCGGGTCGTTGTAAGAGATTTGGATGTTTATAGTCTTTGATTGCGGAATGTACACACACGGACAATACTGCAACTTTTGTTCAACCACCGGAAAGCAACAAAATGTCCAGCTCTATGATGATGCCTCAGGTGTCGACGACGACGCAGGCACGCCGACTGGTTCCGACTCCGTCGGCGGCGGCCTGGGCAGCGGCGTCGAGGTGATCCTGGTGACCTCCACGTTCGACACGTTGTGCTTCTCATCCTGGCGAATCTTGTGGCCCTTGATAACCTTCTTGACCTCCTCCATGTCGAGCGTCTCGTACTCAACGAGCGCCTCAGCAAGCTACGATGGCAGTCAGTCGTCGCATCCATGACGGGACACAGGGGATAGTGAGCGCACCAAACGGAGCTCCTCCCGTCTTGTTGTCAGGATGTCCTTTGCGCGGTCAGATGCGGCAGTCAATATTCTATGGGAGGCTTGTCAGTATCAAATACGACGGGCGCGAGGCAGACACGGACCTGCGGACTTCCTTCTCGATCAACTCGCGTTCATGGCCGCTCATGCTGTGGTCGTTCGCATGATAGAACACAGGCCCGACCTTCTCGGACATGCCGAAATGCTGGCGCGCCGTGTCAGCGCCAGCCGCTCTGTCTGTGCGGGAAACGAAAGCGTACCCGGACCATAGCCTTTGCGATGGCCGTCGCATTCTGCAGGTCGGACGAACAGCCGCTCGTCACATGTTCTGGGCCGTAGACTGTGGATTACGACATGTAAGATAAAAAAGTGCAGAGGGAAGGACAATGCAGCGCATACCAATTTCCTCGGCGATGCGCCCGCCCATGCTGACATCAATGGACGCGCGATACTGCTGGAGCGAGACGGATATCCGATCCTTCTCCGGCAAGAACGACGTCTGCGCAAGACGTCAGCAAAGGCGACGGGATGGACTGGCGACCGAGCGACGTACATGACCAAGTGTAGGACCGCGTGGCATGCAGGTGACCTTGTACAGCGGCATAGCACCCTCGGTGTAAAGCGAGACAAGCGCATGTCCGCCTTCGTGATAGGCCGTCATGAGCTTCGTCGCGTCGTCCATGAAAAAGCTGCGACGTTCGGCGCCCATGATGATGCGGTCCTGGGCAGGGTTCAGTGGCTGAAAAGAGGGCGCTGACTTGGTCAGACATACCCGTGCCCATTCCAGGTGCTTGAGCGCAACGTGGTGGAAGCCGTCCTTCGCAGCCTTTACCGCAGCCTGGCTATTTTGCAGACGCTCAGCTCGGTTGAAGACATGGCGGGGATAGCGACACTTACTTGCACAGATTCTCGATATCGGCACCGGAGAACCCAGACGTCCCACGAGCCAGGATAGAAACATCAATGCCTACAGTCGACAACACATGAGCGCGGGTCTCCTGGCGCAAATCGGGGCACGTACCGGGCGCCAGCTTGGTATTTCTGAGATGATGCCTCAAGATCTGCTCGCGGCCCCTGATGTCGGGCAGCGGGACGGAGATCTTCTTGTCGAAGCGGCCGGGGCGGACGAGCGCGTTGTCGAGCGACTGCGGGAAGTTGGTGGCGGCGATGACGATGATGCCGTCCGCGGGCGAGAAGCCGTCCATCTCGACGAGGAGCTGGTTGAGCGTCTGCTTCATGTGCTGCTGGTCGCGCGCGGAGCGCTTGGTGCCGATCGCGTCGAGCTCGTCGATGAAGATGATGGCCGGCTGCTTCTCGCGCGCGGCCTTGAACAGGTTGCGCATGCGCTTCGCGCCGACGCCGACGAACATCTCGTCGAACTCGGAGCCCGATGCGAAGAAGAACGGCTGTGCGTGCGATGCGTCAGCGGGGAGTGCGGCCGCGGCTCGTCAGACGTACCACACCAGCCTCGCCGGCCACAGCCCTCGCCAACAGCGTCTTACCCGTGCCAGGAGGGCCGGTCAGCAGCACGCCCTTCGACAGCCGGCCACCGAGCGCGGCAAACGCGGAAGGGTCCTTCAGGAACTGCACGATTTCCTGGAGTTCATCCTTCGCCTCGTCCACGCCGTGCACGTCCGAGAACTGGACCACCTTGCCCTGCGTGACCTGGTATTCGGACGGCTCGGTCTTCTGCTTCAAAATGCCCGTGTTCTCCGCGATAAGGGCGACGAAGCTGAAGACGAGGAAGCCGCCGACGAGGAGGAGCCCCATGAAGCGCAGGAAACGCCACATGGCTTCGCCTTTCGCTGTGATTACGTTCAGCAATACATTACGCGTTGGACAGCGGCGACTTCATACGTTGAGCAATAGTCACGTAAATCGGTGCGTCTTTGCCGCCCGCACCGCCGGCCGTCAACAGGGCTTGCACTCCGTTCAAAGGGGCAGTTGTCGAAGTTCCAGAGCCAGAGCCAGAGCCAGAGCCAGAGACCTGAGCAGTAGCTGCAGCAGGCGACGTCGCTGTCGTAGCCGCGGAGTCCGCCGCAGCGTTCAGCTTCAGGTGTGCCTTCGGGTCCTCGATCACCGAGCTCGCAATCTTGTCCGAGCGCGTCTGGCCCTCCGGTAACGGCTGCGCCTCTGTCTGGCCAGGGAGCGGGTTCTTGGCGAGGATAGATTCCCTACGCCGGGTGGCGGAGGGAACGGAATCCTTCTGGTCGGTCTTGACGAGCGCGAGCACATACAACCGGAACGCCTCGTCGCTCCTCAGGGTAGGGTTGGTGGGCGAGAACTCGCACATGCGCTCCCAGCGGCGGATGATGCGCTCGTACATGGCCTTGTGGTCGAGTTCCGCGAGTCCTTGGAAGTATGCTACCTGTCGCTCTGCGTCCTGCGGTGACGTATCTGCCTCGTCTTCGAGCTTCGTGAGGCGCCAGATCTTGAACGGCGTGGGCGTCGAGGGTGCCGGCTTCCAGAGCGAGGAGAGCGATATGTGCCGGGCGTGTGCTGGGGGAGTGGTGCGTCGGGGAAGAAGGGATCTCGACGAATGGAAGGAACGGGCGGCCACAGCAAACGGAGAGAGCGTCGCCTGCGCAGTGATATGTCGCGGCGCGAAAGCATTACTGGAGTAGGATATCCGAGGAGCTGAGCGGAGAATTTGGCCAGCAAGTCCTGGCAGGATTATAGATGCACATTGTTGAGACGAACGGGCAGCCTGGATTGCAGTCAGGTATTTGTGGTATCGGCAGATGGGTGACTTACGCCTTCGCGAGCCCGGGGCGGCGTCACCTGCACGAACGGTCGCGGCCGTGTCGCGAGCGCGCCGGCCCACGAGAAAGCAGGCTCGAAGGCGTTCAACACGCCCGCAGCCTGCCAGCCAGCCGTATCAGCACCATGGCCTGTGTGCAGTTCAGCCAGCAGCCACTGACCTGCAAACCTAGGCTTGCATGCATATGACGGTTCAAGGGAAGGAGGTATGCGCGGCCCGTGCCGGCTGAGAAATGTCCTTGTCTTCGTCCGACGACCATGCGAAAGCCACCGCCGCCCTCAAAGCCGCTGCCAGCACGGCAGCGGCAGCGCTGGATGCCTTGAAGGCTACCCAGGACAGCGATGCAGCGCCTGCTGTCGAACTGGCCGTCATCCGAAAGGATTACACCTCGATCCTCACGCTGCTGTACTCCGCCGTGACCAAGGTCGCCTTAGCCCTGCGCCCGCCCAAGCAGGAATGGAAGGCCGCGCTGCAGCCGATCAACGACATGGGCAGCGCGACCGTCGCGCTCTCCTCCTGTGCCTCGCTGTTTTCTGTCCAGCACCACGGCGCGTCACTTCGCACGCAGGCGCGGACTCTGGCTTCCGATGTCTTGCGCACCGTCGAACAATTGGCTACCACTATGGAAGACGAGAGCGAGGACCTTTATGTTCGCACCGGTGCTCTGCACGATGCTATCGATCGCGCTCGCAATGAGCTGCCGGCGTCTGAGCTCGATGCCGTCCGTGACCTATTCCGTGCCAATCAGGCATGTCTGGACGACGGCCTACCTGAGCTGCAAGAGCTCATTGAGGAGGAGGAATCCGGAGATGGTGAGAATGACGACGGCTGGGACGCTTTGGGCGAAGACTTTGCGTCGTCAAAGCTCTCGCCGGAGGAACGCCAACGAGTCAAAGAGGTATGCTTTCCGTAAAAGCGTGATATTGGTCTGACGATTCCAGGTGTATCCTCTGGTCAAAGTGATCGTCCAGCTGCACAAGAAAATACTCTCCGATTACCTTTCAACAAAACGCGATCCTCCGCTTTCAATGCAACGGCTCGAGGCAATACGACCTTTCTCGACCGATATTTTATCACGCTTCGAGGACGTAGTAGCCGCACTGTATGGGCCACAGGACGCTAGTGCCGTCCATGCCGCAATAACGGCCATCGTCAGCGCTGCTATGTCCGCTGAGGCACTGGTGTTACTGGACCAGGATGACATTGCCGACCAGATGGAGAACTTGTCACTGGCAGCTGCTCGGTCCAAGTCGTTTAGATGGTTCCATTTATGTTTTTCACAGATAGAAAAGCTTGCGCAGACTGTACTAGCAACATAATCTCATTTCTGCATATGAAGGCCGTCGGAGACGATCGACGGCATGCGAGGTTGCACATTCCGAACACATAAAGGTATATGTAATGAATCAGCGATCCTGAGTACTGACAGCGTCTATTGCATATCTCAGAAAGATGTTAGTGGGCTGGAAATATTGATCATGAACAGGCCTGTCTACAAAATCCACGGCCGCTTCACGCGCTTCTCCTCTTCCTCCAAGTCAGGTATGGGCGGCACCATTTTAGCGATAAGATCCTGTACAGTGGGCCGAGTTAGCAAACGGGCCATTTTGCGACATGCAGAACGTACAAAGCTCTCAAAGCGGATCCCGCGCTTCTCGCACGCGCGCTGCAGGCGGGGTATCGAGACGCTCGCGTCTTCCAAGACGCGCCCCTCGGCGCGATACAGAGCCTCGGCCCCCCACTGCACACGCTGCGTCCAGGCGACGCGCAGCGTGTCCAGCTCCGGGAACCGGTCCTCCTCGAGCATTTCGTGCAGCAGCGTGGGGTCGAAGATGGACGAGAAGCGGCGGACGCAGCGCGGGATCAGCGCGCACTCCTCGGGCTCCATCGTCGACACGAGCACCGTCAGGTCCGCGAGCTTCGTGCACTTCGCGAACTCGTCGAGCGGCAGGTTCTCCCAGCCGTCGTCCAGCACGAGCGTCTCGAGCGTGCGGTGCAGCAGCGGCAGGTACGTCGGCAGGTCGTCGACGGTGCAGCGCAGCGTCGTGAGCGCCGGCGTCAGGCCGGGCACGAGCCACGGGAAGTGCGCCGTGCGCGTGAGCAGGCGCGCCTCGCGCAGCTGCGCCAGGGGGCGCGCGATGCGCAGCTTGCGCCCGATGTCGCTGACGTCGGGCGCGTACTCCCAGAGCTCCGCCCAGGCGACCTCGAGGGTCTCCAGAAGCGGCCACGCGTTGAGCAGTTGGCAGAGAACGAGCTCGGGGCCGTCGACATGGGTGTGCAGCACTAGGTCGCGGATGCCAGGGTGATCGTGGATGAGAGCTTTCTGGCTCGCGTCGAGTTTCTGGTCGATAGCGGACACGCGATGGACGGTAAGCCTGAGGCTCCGGACGTTCGGGTACGCCTGGATGACGCGAAGGAAGTTGTGCATGGTCAGGTGGCGAGCGATGAGGGTATGCTTCGGGGCGCGACGCCGGGTAACCTTTGGAGAAGGCTCCTTCGGGATGTCATAGACGTCGCCCACGCGCAAGGCCATCGATTTCGTCTTCAGTCGCAAATGCTCGCTAGCCGCCAGCAGTGACTCGTGTACGCCATTTGAAGATGTGTTCATGGCATCCTGCCTCGGCGACACGATCGAATACAGCATTGACTGTGCCCACCCGGACCAGTGCTTGCAGACTAGCAAGGCACTGCGAAGGAACGCATTGCGCGAGCAGTCCGTATCAGAACCATCCGAGGTCGCGTACGCGAAGACGGCGAGCAAAAGTTCGCCGGGGACAGCCTCGGGTCGTGCTGGCATGAAAAACTTTCAGTGGTCGCGTCGGAGAATAAAGCGCGTTCCGGTCTTTACCGGATTTCATTCGTTCAGTGACTCGGGTTGGACGAGTAGCAGGAAATGTAGCAATCCAGCATGTCCTGTGTCACCAAAAGGCTGTCGGCTCTGACCTTCCAGGGCGTGTGTAGATGTATACAGGCACCGTTCCCACCCGAAATTCTGCAATTACAACGATCGGCCCGCCTCGCCAGTTGGTGCCAGATGTCAATTCAGATCGAGTTTGGCCCACGCAGGGCTTGATGGGACAGGTGTATTCGGAGATTCAGAAAATACACGGATCTCCGATGGCGCGAAATAGGGAGGTCATGCACTCAAGTGTTGTACACCCTGGAAGTGTACCCTTAGTGCACCCGGTCTTCTATCGCCGGAGAAAACTCACTGCATGTACCAGTCCGGCCACTGCAAGGCCGCCGGCGTCAGCGTAGAGCGGGTGTAGCGCGAGACACATACATCGATAAACGACCCGAATGCCGCAACACACTTCCCTCCGGCAGCCTCATCTTCCGCCTGGCAGCGGCCGGCGATATAGTGGCCTGCTGCAGCCCAATCGCGATAGCAATAGCTTAGCGGTTGTGGCTCGTCGCTGCCTCTAATTTGGTTCTGGGAAAGCCTGTCAGTTGCCGAGCTGCTCGACGAACGCGCGTCATACTGTGAAGCTAGTGCCGCAGGACTTGAACGTGTACAAGACGTATCCATTCTGCCCCAACGTGAAGTTTTCTACGAAGTGGTTAGACAGTGTCAACCGTGTGCCGGTTTGGACAACGGACGTGTTTGACCGGCCGCAAGCGCGTCGAAGATGACCTGGCAATCTACCACAAGCAATTATGAGCGCCAAACCGCCTGCAGGGGCTTAGACTTTAGTCACCTGCAGGATCCGGGCTCCGGTGCCCTTTGAAGCAGACCTAACATGAAGGTTGGGATCAGCGTTCGGCGTCGTCCGCGGCCTGTGGACGCACCGTGTAGCAAGGCGTGTCGCACTCGTCTCCAGGTTCTCTTGACTCCGGCAAAGGCGACACGGCTACTCGCTTCCGCAGCTGCGTAGGGAGAGTGGTATTCGACGATGAGCACGTGCCCGTCGTCATCTTGATCCCGCTCTCGAGGAGGAAGGAGACACTATCGACGGTGTGTCCTGCAGCACCATCTCCACAGGCCTGAGTGACAATGGTCTTCGCCGGAGCTACGCACAAGGTCAGCATAGTCACAAGCGCGCGTGCGAGCACCCGCGCACCTGCATTCAGTGCCAACCGCACAGCGCCCTTCAGTGGTGGTACAAACGTCGTTGCCGCGTTCGCGACAGCCACCAGGAGCGGGAAACTGGCGAGTACAAGCATTGGTTGAGGTTCGTGACTGTTCGTGAGAGAAAGGGGGGAGACAGAGTCCAGACGGATCTGCATGTGTTCAGGGTGTTATAAATAAGGGCTTTGAGTGGACCATGTATTCGGCGCTCCACTCGCAGTGGATTAAAGCGGCCGGGCCCCACGTGCAGGCAGCCCTGGGGCCCTCCAAATCAGGTACATACTCTTTCGCCAGAGCTGCTGCGCCGTTCCTTTGAAGCTCGGACAGGACGCTATGGCCAGGTAGCCTCAATCCCGATCGTGTGCAACTTGGCTTGAACCGCACGCAACCTGGTTCGACAGGGCCTCAGTCAGAGACCCAGACAGCGTAGATTGCGGCGCTGCGCGCGTCAGCTGGCATGCGAACGCGAAGGACCATGTCTGCCACGTCGAACCCATGTGACGTCTGGGATTCGCCAGATATCTTCCGTTTATAGGATCATGCAACGAGAATCCCAGTTCCGTGGCCGTTTCCGGTTATGGGTGTACCATTTGCGCAACTTGAGCGGGAACTCGGACTGGCAACGGGTGGAACAAGCGAAGAGGATGAGAAAGACGCCGCGGTCACTCGGGCCGGGCCGGAGCAAACGCAACGTGTGAACTCCGCGAGTCTGCTCCCGGTCCACACACACCCCGGATTCGCTCAATTCGCTGTCGAGATACGCAACAGTTTCTCCAGTTTGTCGGGCTACATGTACCGCTCACTATTACTGTGGATGATCCCAGGCCTGCCTTGCACGTAGTGCGGTTGTTCACGTTCAAAAGCACTCAGGTTGCTGGCATGAAGCTCGAACCACGCGGCATGTGTCTAAGAATTGCCTTCTTCTTGCATGACCGTCATGCGCGTACATCCTTCGCTCATCTGGCCACGGCGGGCCGACGGATCGTTTTTGCATATTGAACGGACAGCGAACCCCATGACGCCTCCTCCATTCTTCCGAGGTTCGACGCCAATAATTTCAGGGCAAATATAATACCGCGCCCATCAGCTACGTTGCCCGCACTTGCCCGTCGTACACCATGGTTGGACTTGGTCTTGGGCGCCTTGCGATCGCTTGTCTGTCAGCGCTCTCAGCGCTTGCGCTGAACGTGACGCTCTCGTCAAACACCGTACTCGATTCATCCGGCATCTACTTCGTCTCCTACGATGGCCTGGTAAACGTCAACTCCTTCCAGTCGAGCGCCGTCATTACACACAACGGCTACCAATATGCTGCATGGTACACCTCTTCTAGAGCAGCGCGTCTGGCGCGCCGCGCTCTTCCCGGCGGCTCCTGGTCTTCATTCGCCTTGCCGCACAACCTCTCGACCAATGACTCTCACAACGTGATCTCGTTGGGAATCTCGCCGGCGGACGGGGTGATCCATGTGGCTATGGACTGCCACAGTTCTACCATGGCGAGCAAACAGCGAGATCGCGCAATCCCCTCGCCTGACTTTGCGCTGCATAGTTCTATACCAAGTCCACGGCCGGGCTGGCCAACGACCCTGGTTCGAAGACATGGGCGGCTTCGAGCTTTGCGGCCATTCAGACGACGTTGGGGGGCTTGAACATTGGAACGTCAGTCGAGCCCCTTATGCCCACTATGCCGCCGCCCCTAATAATGGACCTATAGCACTGTGACATACCCGCAGTTCGTGGTCACCCCCGAGAACAAACTGCAATTCGTCTACCGTACTGCTGTCTCCGGCAACGGCGCGGCACAGCTCGCGGAGTATAGCAACGGCGCCTGGGCTAACGTCGGACAATGGTCATCGGCCACTGGAAGCTATACGTCTACGACTGGCGCTACAAGTACCGCTCGAAACGTAAGTTCTTTAGGGCGTTCTGCTCTAAATATGGGTGGCTCAAGTACGACCATTCAGCTCTACATACACGGCTTCACTTACTCGAAGTCTGGCCGCGTACATACATCCGGCACATGGCGCGAGAATAACGGCGCCGTCAGTTGTAGCAGCGGAGGTCTGACCAACCACGATACCGTGTACTTCTACAGGTAACAGGCTAACGTGCTGTACGTACGCACTTACTGAAATTCCGAGATAGCGACGATCGCGGCCGCACTTGGTTCAACTCTGCTGGAAGCAGGATCGGCACCTCGGGAAGCTCGCCGATCGGCGTCAGTACTGCAGGCATCATCGTCGATCCCCTCAACGCCGACCACGCTCTGATGAACCAGGAGAGCCAGTCGACGGACTCCCAGAACCAGCCCCATATCATCATCAGCTATGTTCCAGGTGCGGTGATGAATAATTTGAGGCAGTTCAAACGCTCTGACCCTTTCCAGGCCGTTTTGGACAATGCGTATCTACTTACCAAAGCGGGCGCATATCGAACGGCTATGCCTTCCATGTGTTCCGGTCGGCCTCAGGGAGCTGGACGAAGATGGAGATTCCACTGGCGATCGGCAGTGTCGGGCGCTCGCAGATCTTCCTCGACCCTCAAGACAACGTTTACGTCGTGCTGCCCTTCGTCCGCGTCATGGCAGCCACCAAAGCGGCAAACTGGACGGATTGGTCGCTTGTTTTCGATGGCAAGTCTTCTCTCAATGCTTTCGGCGAGGTCACCCTCGACCGGCGCCGGTTGGAGGCCGAACGCGTGGTATCCGTCCTTTTCCAGGAGAAGTCGAGCGGATCCCCATCCCCGGTTCGCGTCGTCGACCTGAAGTTCTGACCTCAATGAGAAATTCTCCGTCGGATACATTTGTCACGAACGGTTGCCTGCATGTTGACAGTGTATGAAACCGCTATCTGCCTAAAACAATCATCGCTCTGACGCAACGCCGAGACCACTTGATTTGCCCTATTTCGTCGAATCCGACGGGTCGATCGGCAGATTGCAGCAAGCATTGCGGTGGCGCTCAGTCAAGGTCGCAGTCAAGGGACAGGAAAGACGCGCTGCACCGCACGTGGATTAATATAAGATCGCGCTGCGCCGTCAAGCTTCGGGATCCCTGCAATCATGCCAGATCCTGCTGCCCAGAGTCCGGTCCTCCTCAACGTCTTTGTGAGCGGCCGCGCATCCCCCGCGACGCCGTCGATCGTGTGCCTGCATTTCTGGGGCGGCGCACCCGAGCTGTACCAGCCGTTGATGGACGAGCTTCCGGACATGCACATCATCGCGCCGGCGTTTCGCCAGAACCTCGTCGAGGGCAGCGAGGCGGGGTACACGGAAATGCTCGCGTCGGACGTGATGAACCTCGTTCTCAGTCGCCGTCTCCACACGGGCGCGGGCTACGTCGTCGTCGGGCACAGCATGGGCGGCAAAGTGGCACAAGCCCTTGCCGCGCGACGTCCCCCCGGCCTGCACGGGCTCGTGCTCGTAGCGCCAGCGCCTCTCTCGCCCAGCCGGCTCTCCCAAGAGATGGTGGACCAGCAGATAAACTCGTTTCACGACGCGGAGTCCGCGGAGCACACGATACGCAACCAGCTGCTCGGCCGCAGGGACGCCGTCAGCGCCGACCTCATGCAGCGCTTGCTGTGGAGCGCGGTCACCAGCGGGAAGGCCTGGCCGATGTACGGCATGAGGGATGACCTCCAGCGCCTTGCGGTGGAGATACGATGTCGCGTCCTTGCGGTGGTGGGCACCCTCGATCGAATCGAGCCGGAGACTCGCGTAAGGGCAGAGGTTCTGGCCAGGCTGGTCCGCGCAGAGGGTACTGCGATTGTGAGACTGGAGCACGCTGGCCACCTCGTGCCCCTGGAGGCGCCGGGACGACTCGCCGAGATCATACGGCACTTTGTACATTCCTTCTGTAAATGACCTCTTTGGTGGACCTCCGTTCTCTGGCCGACCTGCTCTAGCGATCTGCTAGATTGCGCAATGCCGGTGGAGATATGGATAACGGCTGTATATAACCTTTCGGTGAATTTCCTTGAAGGTGAGCACCCCCTGACGAGCAGACGTGTGCTTCTCGCAATCTTCCTGACAGACCATGACTATTAGCTTGGGCCTGAGACTCGGCGCGAGCAAAGTTTGGCTTCGAAAACAACTCGGTACGGTGATCCTGCGCGCCATTCTTCGAGGATCAGTCCAAACTGTCACGATGCGGAAGTTGCCACGGTGTCAGAGAAGAAAGAGAAATAGATTTACGATTTCATGGTGGGTATGCAGGGGGTATGCAACGCATGACGGGCGTAGATCTAATAAGTTAGAGTAAAGGGATGCAACCCGATCAACTCGCGTCTCTCAAATGAAGGTTGCGGTGCCGACTGCTCGAATGGCGCAGTGCGGGCACAGGCTTGTGCCGGGGACGATATTCCTCAAACCTCGACGTTGTTCCTAAACAACAGTCAGCATGCACAGACGTGGACAGGAAGAAGGGGGACTGACGCAAAGTCGCCGACGTAGTTTCCAGGCGGGCCGTACATGCAAGAGTGGAACTTCGCCGGACCATAGCTGGCATCGAAGATGCTGCCCGCCGGGCACTCCGTCCACGCGCACCCGACCTCAGTCGAGCTCTTCCAGACGACCTGGGTGAAGTGCGACGGGATGGGGTTGCTCGGGTTGTACTCCGCTGCAAACTCTTGGTCAGACAACCGCTGGGAACACGACGAGACAGCGTGGCCACTTACGAGCCTCCGCCACCCAGCCAGCAACACCGTCGACGGGTTTGTAGTCGCCACTGCCGGCCGCGAGGTTCTCGCCGTACGCGATGGAGCTCAGGCTGCCGTCGCTGTGCGCGAACTTGCACCCGGCGGTCCACTGTTTCGCGAGCGCAGCGAGCTCGTCGGACCAGGCGAGGGGGTTAGCGTGATACTGCGCGCGGGCGGTGTTGTGCGCCTCGAGGTACGCCTGGGCGTCGCCGTCCGAAGGGCCAGACGGCGGGGCGGGGACGGGGGCCTCAGTGGGCTCGGGCTCCGGGGCCGGGGCGGGCTCCCCCGGGGCAGGAGCCTCAGTGGGCTGGGGCTCGGGTGCCGGCGCGGGCGCCTCAGTGGGCTTCGGCTCCGGCGGCGCAGGAGCCTGCGCTCAGTGTTTAGATGAAAATCATGCGATGGCGTCGTGAGAATGCACGCACCTCAGTGGGGAACGGCAGCGGGATCTCGGTGGGGAGCGGGAACGACGGCGGCGCGGGGTCCGCGCCGTCCTTGGGCTCCTGCGGGCACGGCGGCCAGGGGAAGGGCCAGGCCTTGCCGTCCGCGGGCACGCCCGTGGGCAGCGTCCAGCTGGTGCTCCACTCCCAGCTCGTCGGGGTCGCGTTCGGGCCCGACGGGAGCGGGAAGTCGGGGTACCTCCAGCACGGCGCCTGGTCGGGGAACGTGCCAGGGACGCCCGTCGGGGCTGCGCCAGCGTTGTCGCCGTGGTGCTCGCCGCCGCGGGTGTGGGTATGGGCGTGCGAGCCCGAGTGGGTGTGGTGGGAGCCGTCGCGCGTGCGCGTGTGGTCCGGGCCGCCGTGCGAGTGCTCGCCGTGGCCGTGGTGGCCGCCGTGCCCAGTCTCAGCAGGCGCAGACGCCGTTCCGGGCAGCGAGGCGCTGATGGTCGTGCCGGGGAGCGACGCGGTGGCCGTCGTGCCGGGCAGAGACGCGCTGCTGATCGGCGCAGGGAGCTCGGCGGGCGGGGGCGCGGACGCGGGGTCGACCTCGAACTGCCTGTTGGCCCAGAAGGCGCGCACGCTGGCGGTGTGCGCCTCCTGGCGCTTGACGACGGCCGACTTGACCGCGGCGTCGAAGTGCTTGTGCTGCCACGGCGCCTGCGTCTGCACGGGCTGGCGCTTCTCGACGGGCTTGCTCGCCGTCTCGTAGTGCTTGTGCTGCCACGGCGCCTGCGTCTGCACCGGCTGGCGCTTGGCCACGGGCTTGCTCGCGGTCTCGTAGTGCTTGTGCTGCCACGGCGTCGGGCTGCGCTTCGCCGGGGCTGGCGCGCGCTTCTGCGACTCGCGCGCAGAGTCGAAGTGCCTGTGCTTCCACACGTAATCGCTCTGGACGACAGGCGCGGGCACGGGCGCGCGCTCGACCTTCTCGTGCTGGACCTTGACCGGAACCGGTGCGGCAGAGACGCCGAGCGCAACGGCGAGCAGGATCGTAGCGGAACGCATGTCGAATAACGGCTTGGAGAATAAGAAAAATAAAAACCGAGCACAAGGACGCCGCAAACGGGCTGCGAGGCGAAGAGAAAAGATAAAAGAGGTTGAGGCGAAAAAAGACTTGGGGAGAAACAGATGGCTGCGCGCCGATGTGCTTTATACGGGCGCGTGCGTCACGGTGCTTCCGGATCGCGGGGCGGTGACATGGCAACTCAGGATCATGCTTGCACGAACAAGGCGGCGTGCAGTGTAACTGCACAGCTGCTCAGTGCTACTTATGAGCGAATCTTCACTGAATGCGTGAGTCTGTTGCATGGCGAAAGATTCGTGGGTTATGAAGCTACATGTGCAAAAACCAAGTCCGTTCTGTATCCTAACCTGAAAGCTGCAACAGCCAGGACGTTTTCATTGGCGATCTAGATTCGTCGCAAAGCGTCCCTGCGCGTAGCCCTGGTCCGAATTGTGAATCCTGGTCGGGCCCAAAGCGCCATAGTCCCCGTCGGTTGGGCTACCTGTAGCGTACGCATCTTCCGCGTACGCGCGGTGCGGATGCACCTGCGGCTCGTAAGGCGGGAGCGTGCCCTGGCGGCCGGGAACGGGCCCGACAGCGGGCGGGTACTCTGCCGATGGGGTCGTGGGGAGCGAGCCGCGCTTGAGGTCTGCGCTCGAACCACCCGACGGGGAACGCAGCCCCGGCGCACGTCTGAACGCCGCGGCAGAAATCTTCCCGGGGGTAGAGGCCTCGCCCGTGTACGATTGCGCCGGCGTGGAATACATAGATGGCGGCGACGCGTAGATGCTGGGAGGCGGCGGGCCCGGGGGAGGTGCGTACGACGACGACGAGCTCACAGGCAGCTGCTGAGGCGGCCCATACGACGTGGGGCTAAGCTGCTGCTGCGGCTGTGGCGGGGAGTACGACTCCTCCGGGAGCGGCTGCGGCATGACGCTTGGCGACGGGGTGCGCAGGGCGGGCATGGCTGCGGGCATGGGAGGCGGCGGCGGGACAGACTGGTTGCGCTGCAGCGGGTCGTTGGGCGCGAAGATGGAGAGCCCGATGTCGCGCGCGGCCGCCTCGTTCTTCTCGCGCTCCTGCTCTGGCAGGTCCGCCCACGAGCTGCGCCGCTCGGGCGCCGCGGGCGCGTCCCAAGGGTTCGGATGCGTCGCCTCGTCCCTCGGGCTGCGCGGGCTTTGTGGTGCCTGCAAGTCGAGTGGCGGCCCGCTTGAAACGTCGATGGAGGAAAGGTTCGGGCTCCCACTCAGCGCTTCCTGGACCGACTGCGCGAACGAAACGTTGCGATCCTCGCGCCGTCTGCCAGTAGACGGGAAGGTCGAGAACTGGGAACGAGGTGGCTCTTCGAGATGTTGACTGTGGGGTCCAGACGCCGTGGAAGGGCGGGACCGGTGCCCGCTTTCCTCGCCAAACTCGGTTGTCCGAGGCATATCGTGCGCTGTCGGCGACGCAACGTGATCACTGTTTTCCGCGCGATGCGAGCCGACGGTCCCGAAATGCGACCCTCCAGTTTGCACGGACGGAAGCATGGCGGGCGCAGTGCTGTCCTCAGAAACGCGGCCAGGGTTCACCCAAGGCGGAGCCAGGTTGGAGGCTTCTGGCGACGGTGTGAAAACGACCTCGCCGACACAGCGATCCACCTCTTGAACAATCTTGTTCGTCTTCTCGAAGCCTATGCTAATGTGTCAGAAGACATCGCGATCGACGTCATATTTCTTCGCACCTTGATACATGGAACGCTGGTGCCCTGGAGGGGTGCGTTCGAGGGGTATTTCCTAGAAAATCGCATAAGCATCACCCTTGAAGGCGAGCCTGCGGACGCACATCGATCAGGACTCTGCCCAGCTCTCCGACAATCTGCGCAAAGATTAGTGAGCGCCGCGACCTCCGGAGTCGCGGGGGCCGCTGACCGAACACTTTTCCGCGAACTCGTTCAGACCGCCGAATTTGAGGGTGAGGAAGTGTTTGCAGGCGGACCGCTTGAAGTCGGAGACCTCAGCCTCGTCCCTGAGGATTTCCATGTCGAGCTGGCGCATCTCGTCACGCAGACGGTTCAGGATGTCGGTCTGCTGCGGCAAATTCTTGTGCTGCGAGGCCGAGCGGGCTGGGTGTCAGTCGCTGCATGACACAATGCGATGCTGGCTGGACGCACCTCGCCGGACATCTTGGAGAGCTTCCTCTCCGCGTCCTCGGCCTTTGCGCCGACGGCCTTGCGGCGCTTGCGCAGGTCGGCGAGCTTCTCCTCGCGCGTCCGGATGGCCTTCATGTGCTCGCGCACCTTGAGCGTGTGCGTCGCGAGCTGGTTGAGCGCGGCGGAGACATGGCCCATGATGCGCGCGCTGTGGCCGAGCACGTCGTTCAGGTCGTCGCCCTCGGACGCGCCGTACGCCTTGAGGCTGTCGGACGCCTTTGCGTAGTCCGCGGAGAGCTTGGACAGGCTGCGGGCGCATCGATGAGCGGGCGGTCGCGTGCGTCGCAGCACCGCGGACTTGCCTCGCCATGACGGTCTTCTCGTTGTTGATAAGCTCCTGCAGATGGCGCAGGTCCTGGTTGCCCAGCGGCATCAGGGACGTGTGCGCGATCTTGGTCGCAAAGCTGCCGCCCTTGACCGTCTTGAACATCCTCGTTATGCGAAGCGGTAGAGGTCAAGTCCTGAGATCATCCGAGCCCGCCCCGGACCTTTCCTGCGCCACACAGCCCGTGCATCCCTGCGGGCCGATATCTCCGCGCTCCTCCAGCTTGGCGGCCTCGACCTTTCGTGCCGTTATCCAACCGTTACCCACCCACTCAGCCGCACCACACACGATGTGCATCGTCCTGCTCTCGACCGCGCACCCCGAGTACCCGCTCGTGCTGCTGGACAACCGCGACGAGTTCATCACGCGCCCCACGAGCCGCGTCGCCTGGTGGGCGCCACCGGGCGCGCCGCCGGACGCGCCCGCGTTCGTGCTGTCCGCCGTCGACCTGCTGCGCCCCGAGCACGGCACCTGGATGGGCATCACGCGCCAGGGCCGCGTCGCCGTGCTCACTAACTACCGCGAGGACGACGTCGCGGACGCCGCGCACCCCGTCGCCGGCACGCGCTCCCGCGGCAGCATGGTCACCAACTGGCTCGCCTCGCGCGATTCCGTCGACGACTACCTCCGCCATCTCATCCACGACGAGGGCGGCGTGTCCAACGTCGGCGGGTTCAGCCTCATCTTCGGCAAGCTGCACCATGTCCGGACCGAGGCGGAGGGGGGCCGCCACCGCGTCCCCCCGCTGGCGCTCATCAGCAACCGCGCGAGCGACGTGAGCCATACGATCTGGCTCAGCGGGGACGCGGACGAGGTGCACGGGCTGTCGAACTCGGCGTTCCTCGAGCCCTGGCCGAAGGTCCGGCGCGGCAAGGAGCTGCTCGTCGCCGCCGTCAAGGAGTCCGTCGCGCAGGGCGAGAGTAGCGAGCAGTTCACCCAGAGACTGTTTGGCTTGCTCGACACGGACACGCTTCCCCCTCGCCCCGAGGGAATGAGCTTCGAGCACTACCTGGACAACCTGCAGTACAGCATCTTCATCCCGCCGATCGGCGGGCGCAAGGACTACGAGGAGTACATGAGATCGGTGCTCCAGCCGACCCCGGTCGCTGAGTGCCCTCCCAAGGTCCGTGTGATCGGCTCGATGTTGTGATCGGTTCCTGACTTCCTCCCTTTCAGCCCACGCCGCCATCGGAGACGGACATGACCGGCGTCTACGGTACCCAACGACAGACGATATTGCTTGTAGATACGAAGGGCCACGTCACCTATGTCGAGAGGCGGTTGTTCGACGACGAGGGCCGGAGCATATCACGTGGGGCAGGGGATCAGGTGGTCGAGTTCGACATCGAGGGGTGGTAGTAAGGCTTTAATTTGAGTTCAAAGAACGATTCAACACGCAGGGGCTGCAATAGGCTTGTACAAATGCGGCACACCCACAAAGCATGGTTGTCAGCGGACATTTAACTCCGTCAAAGTTGTTTGCAGTGCTCAAAAATCGAACCGACAGCATAAATCCATAGGTATCATAATGACCTTACGGGTTGATGCAAAATGGCAGGGGGTGTCCCCGCCCGAAGGCCTGGCAATTGAAAAGGGCTATGTACATGAGGGAGCAAAGAAAACGAATACCTGTGCAATAGATGATGACCGTGGCGAGGGAGTGAGCTGTGAGTGGTGGTGAGCGGATGCCGGCGATGCTGGGATCGTCGAGGCTGAGAGTGGTGCAGACTGGCAACACGAAGGTGAGCGACAAAGGGATGCTGGGAGTGGCGAGGCTGGCCATCTGTTGAGCGACGAAGGGATGCTGGCCTGAGGCTGAGCTTGCAGACGGGCAGCACGACGGTGGGGGAAAGTGGGAAAGAGGCGTGCTGGCTGCGGCTCCTCCCAGGCGGTCTTATATACGCTCCCAGGGCGCCTGTTGCCATAGCTCGGGCGGCGAGACGGGCTGCGCCGCGCGTGATGTCCCGGTCAACAACGCGATTCCCTCTCGTAGATTCTCGTTCCCCTCGCAGGAAATGCGCTGGGACATGCAGATTCTCTCTGGGCAGACTGTGCGCTCTTTTTCCCGCCAAAATCGCCCAGGTTGAAGGCAGACTCGCTGAGCGCGCCGGCTGAGAGAACTCGCAGGCGAGATTGCGGTGTCACCGCCGTGATGCCGCTGCTGCGAAATCCACCGGTCCCGTCCCCAAGCAGGTCTCCCTCGCGTGCGACTCGCAGAGAAACACATGGGATGCGCTATTCTTACAGGTTTCTGTGCGTGAGACCGCTGGACTCGAGCTGGAGAGGGCTACTCCAACAGCCTCGCCACCGCCAAGAGCGTATATTTGGCAATGGATCCCTAAGCAACACGTCTCTGACTCAATTCGCTGGTAGTCTCACAACCATTGATGCTTCTCACGGTCTCGACGCCGTCTCGCACGATGAGGAACATGGTTTGGGGGATGAAACTGCATGTATTCGAGGGCATATGTACATGCATGGTGTGTACGGAGGCTACATTCGTAATGTACAACTCGGAGGGCATTTCTCGGCGCCGAGGACGTCCGGTCACGACCGCGCGATGCAGTCTGCCGTGCGCCGCGCGAGCAGCCGCGCCTCGGGAACAGCGATCCTCGGCCAGCGCTTCGGTGCGCCTGTGGGGCTGTCTCGTCGCCAGGCCCGGCGCGAACGTGCATGGGGAGCTCGGGGGCACGGCAACCTGCGATGGGTCGGTCGGGACTCGCGGCAAACGTGAGATTGCGAACGCACCAGGCAACCAGCGCACGAACGAGCTCGGCCCCACGTTCCAGGCCGTGCTGCGAGCACGGGCGCCAATTCTGAGCCGGTGCGCGTGGCGTCGCGTTCCGCGCCCACGAGCCAGGACAGCCATCACAGGGCCCAAACCGCGCAACGGGGCGACGTGGAGATCGAGCGCGGTGCTGGACCCGTGGAATGGAGCCCGAATCGGCGGTGGAGAGCGGAACGAGCGAGATGACCTGCAGCGCGAGTATGAGCCCCCGGAACAAAATCGCGCGCTCCGAGCGCACCTTGCAACCACAGCGCGCGCCGGTTGGCGCGAGCATTGGCATCGATGCCGCGAGGTCGTGCGCCAAATTTGGGCGGGAACGCGGGATGTCGGTGTCCAGTGCTCGGCGGTCCGCTGGGGAGAATGCCGGTCGCAGAGCCCGAACCGCGCGGAGCCGCGACGCCAGACGCGGTCCAGGGGATGTGTCCACCAAGGCCGGCCGGAACCTGCAGCGGGGAGCGGAACGGGCGAGGTAGCGGTACTGGCTGAGTGTGAGCCAGCGGGTACAAAACGGTTCGCGCAGGACGAACCTGGCGGGCGCAGCTCGCGCGTGTCCGCAGGGAGGTTGGCACCCGTTAGCAAAGCTCGAATACCGGTTTGCGCGGGGAACGTGCGAGGTCGGTGACGAGGCATTCGGAGCCAGCCCGCAAGAAAACCCGACGTCTCGGCCGATCCAGTGCCCGCCTGCCCGCCAAACGTCGCGTCTAGACTCACTCACGCATAGGCAGCCAGGGGACGCGCCAAGGAGCAGAAACGAAGAGGATGATCTGCAAGTAGATGTGTCAGCCGTCGGATAAAAATGAGCTGCAAAGAACGAAGCCGAAGGACTCACCGTGTGCAATTCGTACCACGCATACGCACTGCTGGCACGAGCCAGGATGTCGAATTGCACGCCAGTACGGTGATATAGGAGTGCTGAAGATCGGGGAGGTGTCGGCGGAAGGCGATTGCTGTAGCCGCCGGTCCCGACGACCGAGGTGCACAAAACAGAGTCCCCAGGAGCCTTTGCGATTGACGAGTTCCAGCGCCAACGCAGAGAGGCTGTTCCTGTCGGACAGTCAGCGGTTGCCGCGGAGAACGGGCGGGTGCGGACTCACAAACAATGGCGGCCGCCGTGCGGCAGCGCCGTTGGCGGCAGCGACGTGGAATCAAATGTCCATCGCGCGGCACGGCAGGGGACGCTGCAGCGCTGAGCTGCGCGCCGCGCAGCGTCCTGAAGCGGACGACAACAGGGCGGATGTTGATCATGCCGCCGGCGCTGAGAGCGAAGGTTGGGGACAGTCACGTGGACGTGACCTGCTCCGCCGGCGCACGAAGGAGTCCCCGGCCGCGGAGCCCGTGGTCTGTCCACGACGCGCGCCGCGACGCGACGCGCGACACGGCACTTGCGAGACACCCCTCGCAGACGGAACGGTTCTGCGAAAATTGGGTCAGCCAGCGTCAAAACTTAATCAGCACGACGCCCGCATACCTTGCAATGGCATGGATACTTTGTGACTCGGGCGCGACGGACGGACGGATGTTGCGCTGGCGGAAGGTAGATGGACGGAGTCAACCTGCGCGACGTGAGCAAAGTCCGACAGGCGCTAGCCAGGGAGCTCACTGACAGTAACTCCGCGACGTTGCCTCGCGCCTGTTATCACGCATCGAGGGCAATGGAACGCGCTCCAGAATGATCTACGACGTGCAGCGTGAGAGTGTGAGCAAAGGTGGTCAACAGCAACGGACCTAGTCGCGAACGCAGCCTGCATCGGCGTCACGCAGCATCGCCGCAGACGGGGCATGGGGGATCGTTTGAGAGGGCGAGGTCGGGGCGAGGTTTTTGTAGTTACGTCGGTTGCCAAGGTTGAGAGCGCGGAGCGGAATCAACGGGCAGAACCAAGCGACCGCAGCCGGTGTGACAAATTCTCAGACTCACCAGAGATTTGCACGCTCCACGCGTGTTTCGTAAACCGGGTTCGGTCTGCGCAATTCTATACAAGGTATTTTTGGTGTGCACCCTTCGGCGCACGGAACACCCTTCGGACGCGCGCTCTCCGGATCATCCGACGTCTCAAGTCTGCCGTCGCACCCAGAGAGTTTCAGGACAGCCCACCGTACGAAGAGCTCCCTCGCGCCGGAATGACTCTGTACACGTACTCTGCATTGGTATATGCGTTCTGATCGCCAGAAATCTAACAGTTTCTCCTCCGAGACGATCGAGCTGCAAATCGTCTTGAAGAACTACGAATTGCTGAATCTGATACTTGCCGTTACATATACGCACGTACATGCCGCTCTATGGCCGAGAGCTTTGAAGCTGAAAGCTTCTCATCCCTCACAGAGAGCAAGACTCAAGTCGGAATGTGGGCCTCCGCTCTGGCTGCAGAAGGTGCAGGGAGTCGACTCTCACGGGGGGAATGCATGGGAAACGCGTTAAAAACGGTATACGAGCAGTTTCTGAGTCACATATTGGTGTCTCACGTTCGGATACAAGACTTTTACGCGCTACACGTGCCATATGAAACGCGCTTCAAACTCCGCCAGCGTGAGGCGCCGCGCGCGTGGAGAACCAGCCAGTGACGCAGAGCCCTCACCTCGGCTTACTTAAGCGCATAAAAGCCTTGTGCTATGCCGGTACAGCATAATTCAGGCAGAAAGTGCAAGCGCCGCTAGCATGTGTGCTCAAACGACCAAGTCCACCGGTTTCCCGACGTCTCAATTGTCGCTGTGCTTCCACGTTTCCAGGAGACCATTTGATTGATTGATCTCCTAACGACGCCGCAGCAGGAACGCGCCCGCAACAAAGACGCCGCCGCCGGAACGCGATTTCTGCGATTTCCACATTCTCAGGGTCCATTCGACCCCCTATACTTCCAGCTCACCGCTCTCACCCACGGGCGCTTATATTACATAAGCATAACCTTGACCAGCCTCGTTGAGGACGCATTTCTGGAGAAAACGGGCGAGAATTCCTCGCAGGAGCGCGAGGAAGGGGGCGTTCAGACTCCGCCGGTCCTCGAGCCTGGCTGCCGCGCACGTCGAATGCCGCCCGGCCCCGAGCGATCCCGGACATTCTCACGCCGGGATTACGAATATTGCTGATAAAGGCACGTCCTGGCAACGATCGCGCGCAGGAACGGGGCTGAATGGGCCGGAAAACGCGGTCGCCGAGAAACGGTGCCATCGCGCGGCGGGTCGCGCCCGCGCGCTCGATCGTCTCGCAACCATCAAGCGCCGGATGGTTACGCGCGCGAAGCCGCAGCAGCAATTTGCGTGCTGTGCCGGCCAGAACGGCGGGCGCGGCGTTGCAGTCGGTGTATGCAGCCTGTTCTCAGGCACCCCCTGCGCCCCCACGACGGCGCACCCTCGCTCACGGGCGCTTAATATTGAGCGCCGGCTGAGAGACGCTGTTTCTGCGCGCGTGGCGGGCGGCAGGCGGCGCGGAAGCTCGCAGAACGGAGGACGGTGGCGAATGCGCCACATGTCATGCCGCGGCTGCACGGAACTCCCGCGTCTCCAGGGCGCGGGTCGCGCTATTTCCGGATACTGGTCCCTTGGTTACAATCTTCCGGGATCCCTGCGGAACGGACGGCGTCCCAGCAGCTGTATAAAGACGCGTTCGGGGGGTCCAGGTCGCGTGCACGCAACTCTGCCCCATGCTCGTCCCCCTTCCTCCCGCCGACTCGGCCGTCCCGCTCGTCATTTGCCCCGCTGTCACAGACGACTCGCACGTCACAGTATCCTCGAGCTCGCTCCCTCGGTGCCGCTGAACCTGCGATGGTCGCTGCAGTGCACAAGTTGGTGAGCTTCTTGACGAGCTCGTTCCTCGCTGTCTCGCTGATTCCCGTTCGCGTTGAGCGCACATCTCTCTCCATCAGCATCCATGGTCTATCCAACGTGCTCCTCGACGTCCAGGACGCCGCGCTGTCGTCGTTTAGGTGTGCTGCTCGATGTGCTGCATGCTGTATGCCGTCGCGGGTCGGTTTGCCAACGTTCATCTGCAGGTCTCGCTGGCGGCGCACATCCTCGACAACGTTCATCCACAGCAACGGCGGCACACCAACGGCGCTGAGCGCGCTGTCGACTACCGCACGCCGACGGCTCGACGGTGGTCGCGGACGACGTTCGATTCGGTGAGCTCAGGTTGTCATTGCCCGACCCTCGCGTCGTCATACTCATCGACGTGACGTTCATTGCTGCAACAGAAGTACACGACGAGTTTCCCTTTCGATTCCTCCCTCCGGTCCCCGCGTGCTTTGTCGCGAGTGGCAAGCGGTGTGAATTGTAGGACGTGCAAGCCGATGTAGTTGGACTTTTCCAACGACGAGCACTCCGGTGTGTATTTTCTATGACCATCTCGTGGGATACTCATTCATATGCGTCTGTTGGCGTACAGACATTCAGGAATCGGTGTTCTGACGAGGACGGCGACGGGTAGCGTGTTCGGGACCGTCCGCGTCGGTAACCTCGCGCGTCGTCGATCTCTGGTTCGCGCGAGTCGGAGGGTTTGATTCTTGCAGGTAATCCACGCCCGTAGTACCGTTGACGTCGTGCTGATTGTTCTTCGCAGCCCTGCTTCGTTCGACGCCGGCGCTTCGATCTGTTCTGAGTCCCAGGTCAGTCAGCTCGCCGCGAACACCGCACGGTCTCCAGCTCATATGCGTCTGTTGGCGTACAGACCTCTTGAGTACGGTGGCAGCGACGCCGACGTCTTCGACCACGCAGTCGAGAAGCAGGCAACGGCGAGACCGCGCGAAGTTCCCCGAGCGCGCAACAGCGACGCTCAATGCAAAACACGCGTCCGGCGGGCAGGGTCCATTTCAGGGGCCTCATCGTGGAGGCTCGGGGCTGCGCCCGCGCCAGGCACTGTCGTGGGCGAGACGCTGCCGTTGCGGGCGCCGATAGTGAGCTTCTGAGGGCCCCAAAGACTTGCATTCGGACGGATTTTGATGTTCTGCGCATGATAGGGGGTGTCATAGGAAAGAAAAAGCTGCTTATTCGCGCTACCGATGGCATGTAGAGTACACAGACGGGCGCCAGGGCGGACGGACGGCGGTAGGCTTGACAGACGAGGGGAACGAGCGAGCGAGCGCTGGCGGTGACGGCGGCGGCGCTGACGAGGACGGCGGGGGCAGGCATCGAGCAGCGCGCGCGGCAGGGAATGGGCTGCAGGTCCAGACGGGAGAACGCGGCGGCGGCGCGATGACGGTGACAGGCGGCGAGTGGACGGCGGGCATGCACAGCGGATTGGGCACTGACGGGACGGCGACGACGAAGCGCGCAGTGGGCAGGGCGTCCTCGAGCAGTAAAGGGCCAGGAGCGCGCTGCGCGCGCTCCCCGCCCCCAGCTCGCAGCCGGGGACGGTGGCGGGAGGGAAGAGGCAGAGGGCAATCCGGCAAAGATCGGCACTTGCACGCTCTTTCCTTCCTGACCGACACCATCGCCCTGCCATCGCCGCACCTCTGCGTCATCTGCCATGGCGGCTGCTGCTGTGCCGTTGCCCGTTGCCCACCCGCTCAGCCGCACCACACACGATGTGCATCGTCCTGCTCTCGACCGCGCACCCCGAGTACCCGCTCGTGCTGCTGGACAACCGCGACGAGTTCATCACGCGGCCCACGAGCCGCGTCGCCTGGTGGGCGCCACCGGGCGCGCCGCCGGACGCGCCCGCGTTCGTGCTGTCCGCCGTCGACCTGCTGCGCCCCGAGCACGGCACCTGGATGGGCATCACGCGCCAGGGCCGCGTCGCCGTGCTCACCAACTACCGCGAGGACAACGTCGCGGACGCCGCGCACCCCGTCGCCGGCACGCGCTCGCGCGGCAGCATGGTCACCAACTGGCTCGCGTCGCGCGATTCCGTCGACGACTACCTCCGCCACCTCATCCACGACGAGGGCGGCGTCGCGAACGTCGGCGGGTTCAGCCTCATCTTCGGAAAGCTGCACCACGTCCCGGGGACCGAGGCGGAGGGCCGCCACCGCGTCCCCCCGCTCGCGCTCATCAGCAACCGCGCGAGCGACGTGAGCCATACGATCTGGCTCAGCGGGGACGCGGACGAGGTCCACGGGCTGTCGAACTCGGCGTTCCTCGAGCCCTGGCCGAAGGTCCGGCGCGGCAAGGAGCTGCTCGTCGCCGCCGTCAAGGAGTCCGTCGCGCAGGGCGAGAGTCGCGAGCAGTTCACCCAGAGGCTGTTTGGCTTGCTCGACACCGACACGCTTCCCCCTCGCCCCGAGGGAATGAACTTCGAGCACTACCTGGACAACCTGCAGTACAGCATCTTCATCCCGCCGATCGGCGGGCGCAAGGACTACGAGGAGTACATGAGATCGGTGCTCCAGCCGACCCCGGTCACTGAGAGCGCTCCTAAGGTTCGTATGATCGGCTCGATGGTGTGATCGGCGCTTGATATCCCTCTCAGCCCGCGCCGTCATCGGAAACGGACATGACCGGCGTCTACGGTACTCAGCGACAGACGATATTGCTTGTAGATACAAAGGGCCACGTCACGTACGTTGAGAGGCGGTTGTTCGACGACGAGGGCCGGAGCATATCACGTGGGGCAGGGGATCAGGTGGTCGAGTTCGACATCGAAGGGTGGTAGTGAGGTTGAATCGTGTTCAAAGAACCAGTCAATACGCAGGGGCTACAATAGGCTTGTACAAATGCGGCACACCCACAAAGCATGGTTGTCAGCGGACATTTAACTCCGTCAAAGTTGTTTGCAGTGCTCAAAAATCGAACCGACAGCATAAATCCATAGGTATCATAATGACCTTACGGGTTGATGCAAAATGGCAGGGGGTGTCCCCGCCCGAAGGCCTGGCAATTGAAAAGGGCTATGTACATGAGGGAGCAAAGAAAACGAATACCTGTGCAATAGATGATGACCGTGGCGAGGGAGTGAGCTGTGAGTGGTGGTGAGCGGATGCCGGCGATGCTGGGATCGTCGAGGCTGAGAGTGGTGCAGACTGGCAACACGAAGGTGAGCGACAAAGGGATGCTGGGAGTGGCGAGGCTGGCCATCTGTTGAGCGACGAAGGGATGCTGGCCTGAGGCTGAGCTTGCAGACGGGCAGCACGACGGTGGGGGAAAGTGGGAAAGAGGCGTGCTGGCTGCGGCTCCTCCCAGGCGGTCTTATATACGCTCCCAGGGCGCCTGTTGCCATAGCTCGGGCGGCGAGACGGGCTGCGCCGCGCGTGATGTCCCGGTCAACAACGCGATTCCCTCTCGTAGATTCTCGTTCCCCTCGCAGGAAATGCGCTGGGACATGCAGATTCTCTCTGGGCAGACTGTGCGCTCTTTTTCCCGCCAAAATCGCCCAGGTTGAAGGCAGACTCGCTGAGCGCGCCGGCTGAGAGAACTCGCAGGCGAGATTGCGGTGTCACCGCCGTGATGCCGCTGCTGCGAAATCCACCGGTCCCGTCCCCAAGCAGGTCTCCCTCGCGTGCGACTCGCAGAGAAACACATGGGATGCGCTATTCTTACAGGTTTCTGTGCGTGAGACCGCTGGACTCGAGCTGGAGAGGGCTACTCCAACAGCCTCGCCACCGCCAAGAGCGTATATTTGGCAATGGATCCCTAAGCAACACGTCTCTGACTCAATTCGCTGGTAGTCTCACAACCATTGATGCTTCTCACGGTCTCGACGCCGTCTCGCACGATGAGGAACATGGTTTGGGGGATGAAACTGCATGTATTCGAGGGCATATGTACATGCATGGTGTGTACGGAGGCTACATTCGTAATGTACAACTCGGAGGGCATTTCTCGGCGCCGAGGACGTCCGGTCACGACCGCGCGATGCAGTCTGCCGTGCGCCGCGCGAGCAGCCGCGCCTCGGGAACAGCGATCCTCGGCCAGCGCTTCGGTGCGCCTGTGGGGCTGTCTCGTCGCCAGGCCCGGCGCGAACGTGCATGGGGAGCTCGGGGGCACGGCAACCTGCGATGGGTCGGTCGGGACTCGCGGCAAACGTGAGATTGCGAACGCACCAGGCAACCAGCGCACGAACGAGCTCGGCCCCACGTTCCAGGCCGTGCTGCGAGCACGGGCGCCAATTCTGAGCCGGTGCGCGTGGCGTCGCGTTCCGCGCCCACGAGCCAGGACAGCCATCACAGGGCCCAAACCGCGCAACGGGGCGACGTGGAGATCGAGCGCGGTGCTGGACCCGTGGAATGGAGCCCGAATCGGCGGTGGAGAGCGGAACGAGCGAGATGACCTGCAGCGCGAGTATGAGCCCCCGGAACAAAATCGCGCGCTCCGAGCGCACCTTGCAACCACAGCGCGCGCCGGTTGGCGCGAGCATTGGCATCGATGCCGCGAGGTCGTGCGCCAAATTTGGGCGGGAACGCGGGATGTCGGTGTCCAGTGCTCGGCGGTCCGCTGGGGAGAATGCCGGTCGCAGAGCCCGAACCGCGCGGAGCCGCGACGCCAGACGCGGTCCAGGGGATGTGTCCACCAAGGCCGGCCGGAACCTGCAGCGGGGAGCGGAACGGGCGAGGTAGCGGTACTGGCTGAGTGTGAGCCAGCGGGTACAAAACGGTTCGCGCAGGACGAACCTGGCGGGCGCAGCTCGCGCGTGTCCGCAGGGAGGTTGGCACCCGTTAGCAAAGCTCGAATACCGGTTTGCGCGGGGAACGTGCGAGGTCGGTGACGAGGCATTCGGAGCCAGCCCGCAAGAAAACCCGACGTCTCGGCCGATCCAGTGCCCGCCTGCCCGCCAAACGTCGCGTCTAGACTCACTCACGCATAGGCAGCCAGGGGACGCGCCAAGGAGCAGAAACGAAGAGGATGATCTGCAAGTAGATGTGTCAGCCGTCGGATAAAAATGAGCTGCAAAGAACGAAGCCGAAGGACTCACCGTGTGCAATTCGTACCACGCATACGCACTGCTGGCACGAGCCAGGATGTCGAATTGCACGCCAGTACGGTGATATAGGAGTGCTGAAGATCGGGGAGGTGTCGGCGGAAGGCGATTGCTGTAGCCGCCGGTCCCGACGACCGAGGTGCACAAAACAGAGTCCCCAGGAGCCTTTGCGATTGACGAGTTCCAGCGCCAACGCAGAGAGGCTGTTCCTGTCGGACAGTCAGCGGTTGCCGCGGAGAACGGGCGGGTGCGGACTCACAAACAATGGCGGCCGCCGTGCGGCAGCGCCGTTGGCGGCAGCGACGTGGAATCAAATCTCCATCGCGCGGCACGGCAGGGGACGCTGCAGCGCTGAGCTGCGCGCCGCGCAGCGTCCTGAAGCGGACGACAACAGGGCGGATGTTGATCATGCCGCCGGCGCTGAGAGCGAAGGTTGGGGACAGTCACGTGGACGTGACCTGCTCCGCCGGCGCACGAAGGAGTCCCCGGCCGCGGAGCCCGTGGTCTGTCCACGACGCGCGCCGCGACGCGACGCGCGACACGGCACTTGCGAGACACCCCTCGCAGACGGAACGGTTCTGCGAAAATTGGGTCAGCCAGCGTCAAAACTTAATCAGCACGACGCCCGCATACCTTGCAATGGCATGGATACTTTGTGACTCGGGCGCGACGGACGGACGGATGTTGCGCTGGCGGAAGGTAGATGGACGGAGTCAACCTGCGCGACGTGAGCAAAGTCCGACAGGCGCTAGCCAGGGAGCTCACTGACAGTAACTCCGCGACGTTGCCTCGCGCCTGTTATCACGCATCGAGGGCAATGGAACGCGCTCCAGAATGATCTACGACGTGCAGCGTGAGAGTGTGAGCAAAGGTGGTCAACAGCAACGGACCTAGTCGCGAACGCAGCCTGCATCGGCGTCACGCAGCATCGCCGCAGACGGGGCATGGGGGATCGTTTGAGAGGGCGAGGTCGGGGCGAGGTTTTTGTAGTTACGTCGGTTGCCAAGGTTGAGAGCGCGGAGCGGAATCAACGGGCAGAACCAAGCGACCGCAGCCGGTGTGACAAATTCTCAGACTCACCAGAGATTTGCACGCTCCACGCGTGTTTCGTAAACCGGGTTCGGTCTGCGCAATTCTATACAAGGTATTTTTGGTGTGCACCCTTCGGCGCACGGAACACCCTTCGGACGCGCGCTCTCCGGATCATCCGACGTCTCAAGTCTGCCGTCGCACCCAGAGAGTTTCAGGACAGCCCACCGTACGAAGAGCTCCCTCGCGCCGGAATGACTCTGTACACGTACTCTGCATTGGTATATGCGTTCTGATCGCCAGAAATCTAACAGTTTCTCCTCCGAGACGATCGAGCTGCAAATCGTCTTGAAGAACTACGAATTGCTGAATCTGATACTTGCCGTTACATATACGCACGTACATGCCGCTCTATGGCCGAGAGCTTTGAAGCTGAAAGCTTCTCATCCCTCACAGAGAGCAAGACTCAAGTCGGAATGTGGGCCTCCGCTCTGGCTGCAGAAGGTGCAGGGAGTCGACTCTCACGGGGGGAATGCATGGGAAACGCGTTAAAAACGGTATACGAGCAGTTTCTGAGTCACATATTGGTGTCTCACGTTCGGATACAAGACTTTTACGCGCTACACGTGCCATATGAAACGCGCTTCAAACTCCGCCAGCGTGAGGCGCCGCGCGCGTGGAGAACCAGCCAGTGACGCAGAGCCCTCACCTCGGCTTACTTAAGCGCATAAAAGCCTTGTGCTATGCCGGTACAGCATAATTCAGGCAGAAAGTGCAAGCGCCGCTAGCATGTGTGCTCAAACGACCAAGTCCACCGGTTTCCCGACGTCTCAATTGTCGCTGTGCTTCCACGTTTCCAGGAGACCATTTGATTGATTGATCTCCTAACGACGCCGCAGCAGGAACGCGCCCGCAACAAAGACGCCGCCGCCGGAACGCGATTTCTGCGATTTCCACATTCTCAGGGTCCATTCGACCCCCTATACTTCCAGCTCACCGCTCTCACCCACGGGCGCTTATATTACATAAGCATAACCTTGACCAGCCTCGTTGAGGACGCATTTCTGGAGAAAACGGGCGAGAATTCCTCGCAGGAGCGCGAGGAAGGGGGCGTTCAGACTCCGCCGGTCCTCGAGCCTGGCTGCCGCGCACGTCGAATGCCGCCCGGCCCCGAGCGATCCCGGACATTCTCACGCCGGGATTACGAATATTGCTGATAAAGGCACGTCCTGGCAACGATCGCGCGCAGGAACGGGGCTGAATGGGCCGGAAAATGCGGTCGCCGAGAAACGGTGCCATCGCGCGGCGGGTCGCGCCCGCGCGCTCGATCGTCTCGCAACCATCAAGCGCCGGATGGTTACGCGCGCGAAGCCGCAGCAGCAATTTGCGTGCTGTGCCGGCCAGAACGGCGGGCGCGGCGTTGCAGTCGGTGTATGCAGCCTGTTCTCAGGCACCCCCTGCGCCCCCACGACGGCGCACCCTCGCTCACGGGCGCTTAATATTGAGCGCCGGCTGAGAGACGCTGTTTCTGCGCGCGTGGCGGGCGGCAGGCGGCGCGGAAGCTCGCAGAACGGAGGACGGTGGCGAATGCGCCACATGTCATGCCGCGGCTGCACGGAACTCCCGCGTCTCCAGGGCGCGGGTCGCGCTATTTCCGGATACTGGTCCCTTGGTTACAATCTTCCGGGATCCCTGCGGAACGGACGGCGTCCCAGCAGCTGTATAAAGACGCGTTCGGGGGGTCCAGGTCGCGTGCACGCAACTCTGCCCCATGCTCGTCCCCCTTCCTCCCGCCGACTCGGCCGTCCCGCTCGTCATTTGCCCCGCTGTCACAGACGACTCGCACGTCACAGTATCCTCGAGCTCGCTCCCTCGGTGCCGCTGAACCTGCGATGGTCGCTGCAGTGCACAAGTTGGTGAGCTTCTTGACGAGCTCGTTCCTCGCTGTCTCGCTGATTCCCGTTCGCGTTGAGCGCACATCTCTCTCCATCAGCATCCATGGTCTATCCAACGTGCTCCTCGACGTCCAGGACGCCGCGCTGTCGTCGTTTAGGTGTGCTGCTCGATGTGCTGCATGCTGTATGCCGTCGCGGGTCGGTTTGCCAACGTTCATCTGCAGGTCTCGCTGGCGGCGCACATCCTCGACAACGTTCATCCACAGCAACGGCGGCACACCAACGGCGCTGAGCGCGCTGTCGACTACCGCACGCCGACGGCTCGACGGTGGTCGCGGACGACGTTCGATTCGGTGAGCTCAGGTTGTCATTGCCCGACCCTCGCGTCGTCATACTCATCGACGTGACGTTCATTGCTGCAACAGAAGTACACGACGAGTTTCCCTTTCGATTCCTCCCTCCGGTCCCCGCGTGCTTTGTCGCGAGTGGCAAGCGGTGTGAATTGTAGGACGTGCAAGCCGATGTAGTTGGACTTTTCCAACGACGAGCACTCCGGTGTGTATTTTCTATGACCATCTCGTGGGATACTCATTCATATGCGTCTGTTGGCGTACAGACATTCAGGAATCGGTGTTCTGACGAGGACGGCGACGGGTAGCGTGTTCGGGACCGTCCGCGTCGGTAACCTCGCGCGTCGTCGATCTCTGGTTCGCGCGAGTCGGAGGGTTTGATTCTTGCAGGTAATCCACGCCCGTAGTACCGTTGACGTCGTGCTGATTGTTCTTCGCAGCCCTGCTTCGTTCGACGCCGGCGCTTCGATCTGTTCTGAGTCCCAGGTCAGTCAGCTCGCCGCGAACACCGCACGGTCTCCAGCTCATATGCGTCTGTTGGCGTACAGACCTCTTGAGTACGGTGGCAGCGACGCCGACGTCTTCGACCACGCAGTCGAGAAGCAGGCAACGGCGAGACCGCGCGAAGTTCCCCGAGCGCGCAACAGCGACGCTCAATGCAAAACACGCGTCCGGCGGGCAGGGTCCATTTCAGGGGCCTCATCGTGGAGGCTCGGGGCTGCGCCCGCGCCAGGCACTGTCGTGGGCGAGACGCTGCCGTTGCGGGCGCCGATAGTGAGCTTCTGAGGGCCCCAAAGACTTGCATTCGGACGGATTTTGATGTTCTGCGCATGATAGGGGGTGTCATAGGAAAGAAAAAGCTGCTTATTCGCGCTACCGATGGCATGTAGAGTACACAGACGGGCGCCAGGGCGGACGGACGGCGGTAGGCTTGACAGACGAGGGGAACGAGCGAGCGAGCGCTGGCGGTGACGGCGGCGGCGCTGACGAGGACGGCGGGGGCAGGCATCGAGCAGCGCGCGCGGCAGGGAATGGGCTGCAGGTCCAGACGGGAGAACGCGGCGGCGGCGCGATGACGGTGACAGGCGGCGAGTGGACGGCGGGCATGCACAGCGGATTGGGCACTGACGGGACGGCGACGACGAAGCGCGCAGTGGGCAGGGCGTCCTCGAGCAGTAAAGGGCCAGGAGCGCGCTGCGCGCGCTCCCCGCCCCCAGCTCGCAGCCGGGGACGGTGGCGGGAGGGAAGAGGCAGAGGGCAATCCGGCAAAGATCGGCACTTGCACGCTCTTTCCTTCCTGACCGACACCATCGCCCTGCCATCGCCGCACCTCTGCGTCATCTGCCATGGCGGCTGCTGCTGTGCCGTTGCCCGTTGCCCACCCGCTCAGCCGCACCACACACGATGTGCATCGTCCTGCTCTCGACCGCGCACCCCGAGTACCCGCTCGTGCTGCTGGACAACCGCGACGAGTTCATCACGCGGCCCACGAGCCGCGTCGCCTGGTGGGCGCCACCGGGCGCGCCGCCGGACGCGCCCGCGTTCGTGCTGTCCGCCGTCGACCTGCTGCGCCCCGAGCACGGCACCTGGATGGGCATCACGCGCCAGGGCCGCGTCGCCGTGCTCACCAACTACCGCGAGGACAACGTCGCGGACGCCGCGCACCCCGTCGCCGGCACGCGCTCGCGCGGCAGCATGGTCACCAACTGGCTCGCGTCGCGCGATTCCGTCGACGACTACCTCCGCCACCTCATCCACGACGAGGGCGGCGTCGCGAACGTCGGCGGGTTCAGCCTCATCTTCGGAAAGCTGCACCACGTCCCGGGGACCGAGGCGGAGGGCCGCCACCGCGTCCCCCCGCTCGCGCTCATCAGCAACCGCGCGAGCGACGTGAGCCATACGATCTGGCTCAGCGGGGACGCGGACGAGGTCCACGGGCTGTCGAACTCGGCGTTCCTCGAGCCCTGGCCGAAGGTCCGGCGCGGCAAGGAGCTGCTCGTCGCCGCCGTCAAGGAGTCCGTCGCGCAGGGCGAGAGTCGCGAGCAGTTCACCCAGAGGCTGTTTGGCTTGCTCGACACCGACACGCTTCCCCCTCGCCCCGAGGGAATGAACTTCGAGCACTACCTGGACAACCTGCAGTACAGCATCTTCATCCCGCCGATCGGCGGGCGCAAGGACTACGAGGAGTACATGAGATCGGTGCTCCAGCCGACCCCGGTCACTGAGAGCGCTCCTAAGGTTCGTATGATCGGCTCGATGGTGTGATCGGCGCTTGATATCCCTCTCAGCCCGCGCCGTCATCGGAAACGGACATGACCGGCGTCTACGGTACTCAGCGACAGACGATATTGCTTGTAGATACAAAGGGCCACGTCACGTACGTTGAGAGGCGGTTGTTCGACGACGAGGGCCGGAGCATATCACGTGGGGCAGGGGATCAGGTGGTCGAGTTCGACATCGAAGGGTGGTAGTGAGGTTGAATCGTGTTCAAAGAACCAGTCAATACGCAGGGGCTACAATAGGCTTGTACAAATGCGGCACACCCACAAAGCATGGTTGTCAGCGGACATTTAACTCCGTCAAAGTTGTTTGCAGTGCTCAAAAATCGAACCGACAGCATAAATCCATAGGTATCATAATGACCTTACGGGTTGATGCAAAATGGCAGGGGGTGTCCCCGCCCGAAGGCCTGGCAATTGAAAAGGGCTATGTACATGAGGGAGCAAAGAAAACGAATACCTGTGCAATAGATGATGACCGTGGCGAGGGAGTGAGCTGTGAGTGGTGGTGAGCGGATGCCGGCGATGCTGGGATCGTCGAGGCTGAGAGTGGTGCAGACTGGCAACACGAAGGTGAGCGACAAAGGGATGCTGGGAGTGGCGAGGCTGGCCATCTGTTGAGCGACGAAGGGATGCTGGCCTGAGGCTGAGCTTGCAGACGGGCAGCACGACGGTGGGGGAAAGTGGGAAAGAGGCGTGCTGGCTGCGGCTCCTCCCAGGCGGTCTTATATACGCTCCCAGGGCGCCTGTTGCCATAGCTCGGGCGGCGAGACGGGCTGCGCCGCGCGTGATGTCCCGGTCAACAACGCGATTCCCTCTCGTAGATTCTCGTTCCCCTCGCAGGAAATGCGCTGGGACATGCAGATTCTCTCTGGGCAGACTGTGCGCTCTTTTTCCCGCCAAAATCGCCCAGGTTGAAGGCAGACTCGCTGAGCGCGCCGGCTGAGAGAACTCGCAGGCGAGATTGCGGTGTCACCGCCGTGATGCCGCTGCTGCGAAATCCACCGGTCCCGTCCCCAAGCAGGTCTCCCTCGCGTGCGACTCGCAGAGAAACACATGGGATGCGCTATTCTTACAGGTTTCTGTGCGTGAGACCGCTGGACTCGAGCTGGAGAGGGCTACTCCAACAGCCTCGCCACCGCCAAGAGCGTATATTTGGCAATGGATCCCTAAGCAACACGTCTCTGACTCAATTCGCTGGTAGTCTCACAACCATTGATGCTTCTCACGGTCTCGACGCCGTCTCGCACGATGAGGAACATGGTTTGGGGGATGAAACTGCATGTATTCGAGGGCATATGTACATGCATGGTGTGTACGGAGGCTACATTCGTAATGTACAACTCGGAGGGCATTTCTCGGCGCCGAGGACGTCCGGTCACGACCGCGCGATGCAGTCTGCCGTGCGCCGCGCGAGCAGCCGCGCCTCGGGAACAGCGATCCTCGGCCAGCGCTTCGGTGCGCCTGTGGGGCTGTCTCGTCGCCAGGCCCGGCGCGAACGTGCATGGGGAGCTCGGGGGCACGGCAACCTGCGATGGGTCGGTCGGGACTCGCGGCAAACGTGAGATTGCGAACGCACCAGGCAACCAGCGCACGAACGAGCTCGGCCCCACGTTCCAGGCCGTGCTGCGAGCACGGGCGCCAATTCTGAGCCGGTGCGCGTGGCGTCGCGTTCCGCGCCCACGAGCCAGGACAGCCATCACAGGGCCCAAACCGCGCAACGGGGCGACGTGGAGATCGAGCGCGGTGCTGGACCCGTGGAATGGAGCCCGAATCGGCGGTGGAGAGCGGAACGAGCGAGATGACCTGCAGCGCGAGTATGAGCCCCCGGAACAAAATCGCGCGCTCCGAGCGCACCTTGCAACCACAGCGCGCGCCGGTTGGCGCGAGCATTGGCATCGATGCCGCGAGGTCGTGCGCCAAATTTGGGCGGGAACGCGGGATGTCGGTGTCCAGTGCTCGGCGGTCCGCTGGGGAGAATGCCGGTCGCAGAGCCCGAACCGCGCGGAGCCGCGACGCCAGACGCGGTCCAGGGGATGTGTCCACCAAGGCCGGCCGGAACCTGCAGCGGGGAGCGGAACGGGCGAGGTAGCGGTACTGGCTGAGTGTGAGCCAGCGGGTACAAAACGGTTCGCGCAGGACGAACCTGGCGGGCGCAGCTCGCGCGTGTCCGCAGGGAGGTTGGCACCCGTTAGCAAAGCTCGAATACCGGTTTGCGCGGGGAACGTGCGAGGTCGGTGACGAGGCATTCGGAGCCAGCCCGCAAGAAAACCCGACGTCTCGGCCGATCCAGTGCCCGCCTGCCCGCCAAACGTCGCGTCTAGACTCACTCACGCATAGGCAGCCAGGGGACGCGCCAAGGAGCAGAAACGAAGAGGATGATCTGCAAGTAGATGTGTCAGCCGTCGGATAAAAATGAGCTGCAAAGAACGAAGCCGAAGGACTCACCGTGTGCAATTCGTACCACGCATACGCACTGCTGGCACGAGCCAGGATGTCGAATTGCACGCCAGTACGGTGATATAGGAGTGCTGAAGATCGGGGAGGTGTCGGCGGAAGGCGATTGCTGTAGCCGCCGGTCCCGACGACCGAGGTGCACAAAACAGAGTCCCCAGGAGCCTTTGCGATTGACGAGTTCCAGCGCCAACGCAGAGAGGCTGTTCCTGTCGGACAGTCAGCGGTTGCCGCGGAGAACGGGCGGGTGCGGACTCACAAACAATGGCGGCCGCCGTGCGGCAGCGCCGTTGGCGGCAGCGACGTGGAATCAAATCTCCATCGCGCGGCACGGCAGGGGACGCTGCAGCGCTGAGCTGCGCGCCGCGCAGCGTCCTGAAGCGGACGACAACAGGGCGGATGTTGATCATGCCGCCGGCGCTGAGAGCGAAGGTTGGGGACAGTCACGTGGACGTGACCTGCTCCGCCGGCGCACGAAGGAGTCCCCGGCCGCGGAGCCCGTGGTCTGTCCACGACGCGCGCCGCGACGCGACGCGCGACACGGCACTTGCGAGACACCCCTCGCAGACGGAACGGTTCTGCGAAAATTGGGTCAGCCAGCGTCAAAACTTAATCAGCACGACGCCCGCATACCTTGCAATGGCATGGATACTTTGTGACTCGGGCGCGACGGACGGACGGATGTTGCGCTGGCGGAAGGTAGATGGACGGAGTCAACCTGCGCGACGTGAGCAAAGTCCGACAGGCGCTAGCCAGGGAGCTCACTGACAGTAACTCCGCGACGTTGCCTCGCGCCTGTTATCACGCATCGAGGGCAATGGAACGCGCTCCAGAATGATCTACGACGTGCAGCGTGAGAGTGTGAGCAAAGGTGGTCAACAGCAACGGACCTAGTCGCGAACGCAGCCTGCATCGGCGTCACGCAGCATCGCCGCAGACGGGGCATGGGGGATCGTTTGAGAGGGCGAGGTCGGGGCGAGGTTTTTGTAGTTACGTCGGTTGCCAAGGTTGAGAGCGCGGAGCGGAATCAACGGGCAGAACCAAGCGACCGCAGCCGGTGTGACAAATTCTCAGACTCACCAGAGATTTGCACGCTCCACGCGTGTTTCGTAAACCGGGTTCGGTCTGCGCAATTCTATACAAGGTATTTTTGGTGTGCACCCTTCGGCGCACGGAACACCCTTCGGACGCGCGCTCTCCGGATCATCCGACGTCTCAAGTCTGCCGTCGCACCCAGAGAGTTTCAGGACAGCCCACCGTACGAAGAGCTCCCTCGCGCCGGAATGACTCTGTACACGTACTCTGCATTGGTATATGCGTTCTGATCGCCAGAAATCTAACAGTTTCTCCTCCGAGACGATCGAGCTGCAAATCGTCTTGAAGAACTACGAATTGCTGAATCTGATACTTGCCGTTACATATACGCACGTACATGCCGCTCTATGGCCGAGAGCTTTGAAGCTGAAAGCTTCTCATCCCTCACAGAGAGCAAGACTCAAGTCGGAATGTGGGCCTCCGCTCTGGCTGCAGAAGGTGCAGGGAGTCGACTCTCACGGGGGGAATGCATGGGAAACGCGTTAAAAACGGTATACGAGCAGTTTCTGAGTCACATATTGGTGTCTCACGTTCGGATACAAGACTTTTACGCGCTACACGTGCCATATGAAACGCGCTTCAAACTCCGCCAGCGTGAGGCGCCGCGCGCGTGGAGAACCAGCCAGTGACGCAGAGCCCTCACCTCGGCTTACTTAAGCGCATAAAAGCCTTGTGCTATGCCGGTACAGCATAATTCAGGCAGAAAGTGCAAGCGCCGCTAGCATGTGTGCTCAAACGACCAAGTCCACCGGTTTCCCGACGTCTCAATTGTCGCTGTGCTTCCACGTTTCCAGGAGACCATTTGATTGATTGATCTCCTAACGACGCCGCAGCAGGAACGCGCCCGCAACAAAGACGCCGCCGCCGGAACGCGATTTCTGCGATTTCCACATTCTCAGGGTCCATTCGACCCCCTATACTTCCAGCTCACCGCTCTCACCCACGGGCGCTTATATTACATAAGCATAACCTTGACCAGCCTCGTTGAGGACGCATTTCTGGAGAAAACGGGCGAGAATTCCTCGCAGGAGCGCGAGGAAGGGGGCGTTCAGACTCCGCCGGTCCTCGAGCCTGGCTGCCGCGCACGTCGAATGCCGCCCGGCCCCGAGCGATCCCGGACATTCTCACGCCGGGATTACGAATATTGCTGATAAAGGCACGTCCTGGCAACGATCGCGCGCAGGAACGGGGCTGAATGGGCCGGAAAACGCGGTCGCCGAGAAACGGTGCCATCGCGCGGCGGGTCGCGCCCGCGCGCTCGATCGTCTCGCAACCATCAAGCGCCGGATGGTTACGCGCGCGAAGCCGCAGCAGCAATTTGCGTGCTGTGCCGGCCAGAACGGCGGGCGCGGCGTTGCAGTCGGTGTATGCAGCCTGTTCTCAGGCACCCCCTGCGCCCCCACGACGGCGCACCCTCGCTCACGGGCGCTTAATATTGAGCGCCGGCTGAGAGACGCTGTTTCTGCGCGCGTGGCGGGCGGCAGGCGGCGCGGAAGCTCGCAGAACGGAGGACGGTGGCGAATGCGCCACATGTCATGCCGCGGCTGCACGGAACTCCCGCGTCTCCAGGGCGCGGGTCGCGCTATTTCCGGATACTGGTCCCTTGGTTACAATCTTCCGGGATCCCTGCGGAACGGACGGCGTCCCAGCAGCTGTATAAAGACGCGTTCGGGGGGTCCAGGTCGCGTGCACGCAACTCTGCCCCATGCTCGTCCCCCTTCCTCCCGCCGACTCGGCCGTCCCGCTCGTCATTTGCCCCGCTGTCACAGACGACTCGCACGTCACAGTATCCTCGAGCTCGCTCCCTCGGTGCCGCTGAACCTGCGATGGTCGCTGCAGTGCACAAGTTGGTGAGCTTCTTGACGAGCTCGTTCCTCGCTGTCTCGCTGATTCCCGTTCGCGTTGAGCGCACATCTCTCTCCATCAGCATCCATGGTCTATCCAACGTGCTCCTCGACGTCCAGGACGCCGCGCTGTCGTCGTTTAGGTGTGCTGCTCGATGTGCTGCATGCTGTATGCCGTCGCGGGTCGGTTTGCCAACGTTCATCTGCAGGTCTCGCTGGCGGCGCACATCCTCGACAACGTTCATCCACAGCAACGGCGGCACACCAACGGCGCTGAGCGCGCTGTCGACTACCGCACGCCGACGGCTCGACGGTGGTCGCGGACGACGTTCGATTCGGTGAGCTCAGGTTGTCATTGCCCGACCCTCGCGTCGTCATACTCATCGACGTGACGTTCATTGCTGCAACAGAAGTACACGACGAGTTTCCCTTTCGATTCCTCCCTCCGGTCCCCGCGTGCTTTGTCGCGAGTGGCAAGCGGTGTGAATTGTAGGACGTGCAAGCCGATGTAGTTGGACTTTTCCAACGACGAGCACTCCGGTGTGTATTTTCTATGACCATCTCGTGGGATACTCATTCATATGCGTCTGTTGGCGTACAGACATTCAGGAATCGGTGTTCTGACGAGGACGGCGACGGGTAGCGTGTTCGGGACCGTCCGCGTCGGTAACCTCGCGCGTCGTCGATCTCTGGTTCGCGCGAGTCGGAGGGTTTGATTCTTGCAGGTAATCCACGCCCGTAGTACCGTTGACGTCGTGCTGATTGTTCTTCGCAGCCCTGCTTCGTTCGACGCCGGCGCTTCGATCTGTTCTGAGTCCCAGGTCAGTCAGCTCGCCGCGAACACCGCACGGTCTCCAGCTCATATGCGTCTGTTGGCGTACAGACCTCTTGAGTACGGTGGCAGCGACGCCGACGTCTTCGACCACGCAGTCGAGAAGCAGGCAACGGCGAGACCGCGCGAAGTTCCCCGAGCGCGCAACAGCGACGCTCAATGCAAAACACGCGTCCGGCGGGCAGGGTCCATTTCAGGGGCCTCATCGTGGAGGCTCGGGGCTGCGCCCGCGCCAGGCACTGTCGTGGGCGAGACGCTGCCGTTGCGGGCGCCGATAGTGAGCTTCTGAGGGCCCCAAAGACTTGCATTCGGACGGATTTTGATGTTCTGCGCATGATAGGGGGTGTCATAGGAAAGAAAAAGCTGCTTATTCGCGCTACCGATGGCATGTAGAGTACACAGACGGGCGCCAGGGCGGACGGACGGCGGTAGGCTTGACAGACGAGGGGAACGAGCGAGCGAGCGCTGGCGGTGACGGCGGCGGCGCTGACGAGGACGGCGGGGGCAGGCATCGAGCAGCGCGCGCGGCAGGGAATGGGCTGCAGGTCCAGACGGGAGAACGCGGCGGCGGCGCGATGACGGTGACAGGCGGCGAGTGGACGGCGGGCATGCACAGCGGATTGGGCACTGACGGGACGGCGACGACGAAGCGCGCAGTGGGCAGGGCGTCCTCGAGCAGTAAAGGGCCAGGAGCGCGCTGCGCGCGCTCCCCGCCCCCAGCTCGCAGCCGGGGACGGTGGCGGGAGGGAAGAGGCAGAGGGCAATCCGGCAAAGATCGGCACTTGCACGCTCTTTCCTTCCTGACCGACACCATCGCCCTGCCATCGCCGCACCTCTGCGTCATCTGCCATGGCGGCTGCTGCTGTGCCGTTGCCCGTTGCCCACCCGCTCAGCCGCACCACACACGATGTGCATCGTCCTGCTCTCGACCGCGCACCCCGAGTACCCGCTCGTGCTGCTGGACAACCGCGACGAGTTCATCACGCGGCCCACGAGCCGCGTCGCCTGGTGGGCGCCACCGGGCGCGCCGCCGGACGCGCCCGCGTTCGTGCTGTCCGCCGTCGACCTGCTGCGCCCCGAGCACGGCACCTGGATGGGCATCACGCGCCAGGGCCGCGTCGCCGTGCTCACCAACTACCGCGAGGACAACGTCGCGGACGCCGCGCACCCCGTCGCCGGCACGCGCTCGCGCGGCAGCATGGTCACCAACTGGCTCGCGTCGCGCGATTCCGTCGACGACTACCTCCGCCACCTCATCCACGACGAGGGCGGCGTCGCGAACGTCGGCGGGTTCAGCCTCATCTTCGGAAAGCTGCACCACGTCCCGGGGACCGAGGCGGAGGGCCGCCACCGCGTCCCCCCGCTCGCGCTCATCAGCAACCGCGCGAGCGACGTGAGCCATACGATCTGGCTCAGCGGGGACGCGGACGAGGTCCACGGGCTGTCGAACTCGGCGTTCCTCGAGCCCTGGCCGAAGGTCCGGCGCGGCAAGGAGCTGCTCGTCGCCGCCGTCAAGGAGTCCGTCGCGCAGGGCGAGAGTCGCGAGCAGTTCACCCAGAGGCTGTTTGGCTTGCTCGACACCGACACGCTTCCCCCTCGCCCCGAGGGAATGAACTTCGAGCACTACCTGGACAACCTGCAGTACAGCATCTTCATCCCGCCGATCGGCGGGCGCAAGGACTACGAGGAGTACATGAGATCGGTGCTCCAGCCGACCCCGGTCACTGAGAGCGCTCCTAAGGTTCGTATGATCGGCTCGATGTGTGATCGGCGCTTGATATCCCTCTCAGCCCGCGCCGTCATCGGAAACGGACATGACCGGCGTCTACGGTACTCAGCGACAGACGATATTGTCAGAAACCCTGGGCCGAGCCGAGGAGAGCGCGAGCGTGCAACCGAAGAAGAAGTCTTGGTGTCCGTATGCCGTAGGTACACGAGGTAGAGAAAGCAGGACGGGACCGGACAACAAGATGGGGAAACAACAGTCAATACCGGCAAGATCATGAGCACGGCACGGATGCAAATTCCTAACACTCCCCCTGTTTCCGCGGAGAGTACTCCCCCGGAAACCTACCAGATGAAGCCCTCGGCATCGCCGTCTGCAGCAGGGGACACCGGGCTCGCGGTCGGGGCACCCAGAGCGAGGTCACATCCAGCCGGCAAAGCTAGAGCTGCAACACCAGCTTCGTCATCAGACGCGTAGCGATCACCGTCCAGGATGATGTTGCAATCGGCGGCAATGTGGCCCGCGCGTCCGCAGCGGTGGCACTCCGTAGATGCGCGGCTGCTCTGCGATGGGCCAGCGGCGGGGCGACGAGCAGGCATGCGACGCGTAGGAGCACCTCCGCGGCCAGTTGCAGAGCCGCGGCGGTAGGATGCCATGGCGCGGGCCTCCTCGCGCTCAGGCTGAGCAGGGTCCTCGTCGTCGTCCGCGCCGTCGACCATGCGCGAGTGCTCGCTGACGAGCTTCTGGCAGACATACGCGACGGTGAGGGAGTTGTCCGGGACCATGTCGAGCGCGGTAACGACGGTGTCGTACTCCTTCGGGAGGCCCTCGATGAGGACCACGAGGATGTCGTCGTCCGGCACTACGGCGCCGATGCCGCGGAGCTGCTCGACTGCCTCGTTGACGCGGGCAATCCACTCGACCATCGTCTCGCCGGGACGCATGCGCAGCTTGAAGAACTTGCGGCGGAGAACGAGTCGCGTGCCGAACCCTCGAGGCCTGAAGAAGAGCTCGAGCCGCTTCCACAGCGCGTGCGGCGTCTCGTTCTCGCGGACGTGGCCATACTGCGAGTACTCGATAGTGTTGATGATAATTGAATAGCAGCGGCGGGCGGCGTTCTGGAACTCGTCTGCGGAGTTATAGTCCGTGACGGCGGCGACCCCGGAGACGTGCGACCAGAGCCCGATGGAGCTTAGGACGCCAGTAATCGCCTTGCGCCAGCCCTCGTAGTTCCTGCCGTTAAGCTTCGTGATATTCGGCGTGAAGAAGTTGGGCAGCGTCGACATGGGGTGCAGCGGTGGGGTGTGGCAAGGCGGGAAGTAGGAGAGAGAGAGAGAGAAAATTGTTCGGGATAAGCCGGGTCATCGGCCGAGTGTTCCGGTGCGTCGCGCTCGCCCAGGCCGCGGGCACCAGCCAGCGCAGGTCGCCTGGGGTCGGGGTTGCGGGCCACAGCCAGCGCAGGGTCCCCTATATGCCGCAAGCCGTCCTCAGGCAAGCGGGTGCCGTCGGGTCACCAGACCAGCAACAGCAGTCTCCCGGGCCGCGGGCACCAGCCAGCGCAAGACACCCAGGAGGTTGGGTCGCGGGCACCAGCCAGCGCAAGACACCCAACGTGGGCCGCGGGCACCAGCCAGCGCAAGACGCCCATTTGACAGCCGCGGGCACCAGCCAGCGCAAGTCGCCGTCGTGGTTGTGGTGAACGGGAACCACCCGTGATCTTGTTGTGTCAGAAACCCTGGGCCGAGCCGAGGAGAGCGCGAGCGTGCAACCGAAGAAGAAGTCTTGGTGTCCGTATGCCGTAGGTACACGAGGTAGAGAAAGCAGGACGGGACCGGACAACAAGATGGGGAAACAACAGTCAATACCGGCAAGATCATGAGCACGGCACGGATGCAAATTCCTAACAGATATTGCTTGTAGATACAAAGGGCCACGTCACGTACGTTGAGAGGCGGTTGTTCGACGACGAGGGCCGGAGCATATCACGTGGGGCAGGGGATCAGGTGGTCGAGTTCGACATCGAAGGGTGGTAGTGAGGTTGAATCGTGTTCAAAGAACCAGTCAATACGCAGGGGCTACAATAGGCTTGTACAAATGCGGCACACCCACAAAGCATGGTTGTCAGCGGACATTTAACTCCGTCAAAGTTGTTTGCAGTGCTCAAAAATCGAACCGACAGCATAAATCCATAGGTATCATAATGACCTTACGGGTTGATGCAAAATGGCAGGGGGTGTCCCCGCCCGAAGGCCTGGCAATTGAAAAGGGCTATGTACATGAGGGAGCAAAGAAAACGAATACCTGTGCAATAGATGATGACCGTGGCGAGGGAGTGAGCTGTGAGTGGTGGTGAGCGGATGCCGGCGATGCTGGGATCGTCGAGGCTGAGAGTGGTGCAGACTGGCAACACGAAGGTGAGCGACAAAGGGATGCTGGGAGTGGCGAGGCTGGCCATCTGTTGAGCGACGAAGGGATGCTGGCCTGAGGCTGAGCTTGCAGACGGGCAGCACGACGGTGGGGGAAAGTGGGAAAGAGGCGTGCTGGCTGCGGCTCCTCCCAGGCGGTCTTATATACGCTCCCAGGGCGCCTGTTGCCATAGCTCGGGCGGCGAGACGGGCTGCGCCGCGCGTGATGTCCCGGTCAACAACGCGATTCCCTCTCGTAGATTCTCGTTCCCCTCGCAGGAAATGCGCTGGGACATGCAGATTCTCTCTGGGCAGACTGTGCGCTCTTTTTCCCGCCAAAATCGCCCAGGTTGAAGGCAGACTCGCTGAGCGCGCCGGCTGAGAGAACTCGCAGGCGAGATTGCGGTGTCACCGCCGTGATGCCGTTGCTGCGAAATCCGCCGGTCCCGTCCTCCAGCAAGTCCCCCTCGCGCGCGAGTCGCAGAGAAACACATGGAATGCGCTATTCTTACAAGTTTCTGTGCGTGAGACCGCTGGACTCGAGCTGGAGAGGGCTACGCAAACCAGCCTCACCACCGCCAAGAGCGTGTTTTTTTGACAATGGATCCCTAAGCAACACGTCTCTGACTCAATTCACTGATAGTCTCACAAACATTGATGCTTCTCACGCTCTCGACACCGTCTCGCACGACGAGGAACATGTTCTGGAGGATGTAAACGCATGTATTCGACGGCATATGTACATGGGTGCTGTGTACGGAGGCTACATTCGTAATGTACAGCTCGGAGGGCGTTTCTCGGCGCCGAGGACGTCCGGTCACGGCCGCGCGATGCAGCGAGCGCGGGGCAGTCTGCCGTGCGCCGCGCGGACAGCCGCGCCTCGGGACGAGCGATGCTCGGGCAGCGCGTCGGTGCACCCGCGCGGCTCGTCGCAAGGCTCGGCGCGAACGTGTGCATGGGGAGCTCGGGGGCACGGCAACCTGCGAGGGGTCGGTCGGGACTCGCGACAAACGTGAGATGCGAACACACCAGGTCACTAGCTCACGAACGAGCTCGGCCCCGCGTTACAGGCCGTGCCGCGAGCATGCGCCGAGTTTGAGCCGGTGCGCGCGGCGTCGCGTTCACCGCCAACGGTGAGGAAAGTCGTCGCAGGGCCAGAACCGCGCAACAGGGCGGCGTGGCGGTCGGACGCGGGGTCGGGCCCGTCAAACGCAGCCCGAATCCGTGGTAAACAGCGGAACAAGCAAAATGACCTGCGGTGCGAGAGTGAGCCACTCGCGACAAAATCGCTCGCTCCGAGCGCACCTTGCAACCACAGCGCGCGCCGGTTGGCGCGAGCATTGGCATCGATGCCGCGAGGTCGTGCGCCAAATTTGGGCGGGAACGCGGGATGTCGGTGTCCAGTGCTCGGCGGTCCGCTGGGGAGAATGCCGGTCGCAGAGCCCGAACCGCGCGGAGCCGCGACGCCAGACGCGGTCCAGGGGATGTGTCCACCAAGGTCGGCCGGAACCTGCAGCGGGGAGCGGAACGGGCGAGGTAGCGGTACTGGCTGAGTGTGAGCCAGCGGGTACAAAACGGTTCGCGCAGGACGAACCTGGCGGGCGCAGCTCGCGCGTGTCCGCAGGGAGGTTGGCACCCGTTAGCAAAGCTCGAATACCGGTTTGCGCGGGGAACGTGCGAGGTCGGTGACGAGGCCTTCGGAGCCAGCCCGCAAGAAAACCCGACGTCTCGGCCGATCCAGTGCCCGCCTGCCCGCCAAACGTCGCGTCTAGACTCACTCACGCATAGGCAGCCAGGGGACGCGCCGAGGAGCAGAAACGAAGAGGATGATCTGCAAGTAGATGTGTCAGCCGTCGGATAAAAATGAGCTGCAAAGAACGAAGCCGAATGACTCACCGTGTGCAATTCGTACCACGCATACGCACTGCTGGCACGAGCCAGGATGTCGAATTGCACGCCAGTACGGTGATATAGGAGTGCTGAAGATCGGGGAGGTGTCGGCGGAAGGCGATTGCTGTAGCCGCCGGTCCCGACGACCGAGGTGCACAAAACAGAGTCCCCAGGAGCCTTTGCGATTGACGAGTTCCAGCGCCAACGCAGAGAGGCTGGCCCTGTCGGACAGTCAGCGGTTGCTGCGGAGAACGGGCGGGTGCGGACTCACAAACAATGGCGGCCGCCGTGCGGCAGCGCCGTTGGCGGCAGCGACGTGGAATCAAATCTCCATCGCGCGGCACGGCAGGGGACGCTGCAGCGCTGAGCTGCGCGCCGCGCAGCGTCCTGAAGCGGACGAGAACAGGGCGGATGTTGATCATGCCGCCGGCGCTGAGAGCGAAGGTTGGGGACAGTCACGTGGACGTGACCTGCTGCGCCGGCGCACGAAGGAGTCCCCGGCCGCGGAGCCCGTGGTCTGTCCACGATGCGCGCCGCGACGCGACGCGCGACGCCGCACTTGCGAGACACCCCTCGCAGACGAAACGGTTCTGCGGAAATCGGGTCAGCCAGCGTCAAAACTTAATCAGCACGACGCCCACATACCTTGCAATGGCATGGATACTGTGTGGCTCGGGCGCGACGGACGGACGGATGTTGCCCCGGCGGAAGGTAGATGAAGGAAGACAACCTGCGCGACGTGAGCAAACTCCGACAGGCACCAGTCTGGGAGCTCACCGTCAGAACCCCCGCAGCGTTGCCTCACGCCCTCGTAGCACGCATTGAGGGCAATGGAACGCGCTCCAGAATTGTCTACGACGTGAAGCGTGAGAGTGTGAGCAAACTGGGCAACAGCGACGGACCTGGTCGCAAACGCGGCCTGCATCGGCGTCGCACAGCGTCCCCGCAGGGAGACGGGGCAGGGGGGTTATTCGAGAGGGCGACGCCCGGGCAAGGTCTTTGTAGTCGGTTGCCAAGGTTGAGAGCGCGGAGCGGAAGCAACGGGCAGAACCAAGCGACCGCAGCCGTGACAAATTCTCAGACACACCGGAGATTCGCACGCTCCACGCGTGTTTCGTAAACCGGGTTCAGTCTGCGCAATTCCATACAAGGTTTTTAGTGTGCACCCTTCCGCGCACGGAACACCCTTCGGACTCGCGTTCTCCGGATCCTCCGACGTCTGCCGTCGCACCCAGCGAGTTTTAGAACGACCCACCGTACGAAGTGCTCCCTAGCGCTGAAATGACTCTGTACAAGTACTTTGCGTTGGTATATGCCTTCTGATCGGAGGAAATCCAAGAGTTCCTCCTCCGAGACGATCGAGCTGCAAATCGGCTTGAAGAACTACGAAGTGCCGAATCTGATGCTTGTTGTTAGATATGCGCACGTACATGCCGCTCTACGGCCGACAGCTTTGAAGCTGAAAGCTCCTCATCCCTCACAGAGCAAGATTCAGCTCGGAATGTGTGTCTCCGCTCTGGCTGCAGAAGGTGCAGGGAGTCGACTCTCACGGGGAATACATGAGAAACGCGTTCAAAATGGTCTGTGAGCAGTTCTTGTGTCTCATATCCGTGTCTCTCGTTCGGATGCAAGACTTTTGCGCCGTACACGTGCGATATGAAACGCGCTTTAAACTCCGCCAGCGCGAGGCGCCGCGCTCGTGGACAACCAGCCAGTGACGCAGAGCCCTCACTTCGGCTTAAGTAAGCGCATGAAGTCTTTGTGCTATGCCGGTACAGCATAATTCAGGCAGAAAGTGCAAGCGCCGCTAGCATGTGTGCTCAAACGACCAAGTCCACCGCTTTTCCGACGTCTCAATGGTCGCTGTGCTTCTATGTTTCCAGGAGACCATTTGATTGATTGATCTCCTGACGAAGCCGCAGCAGGAACGCGCCCGCAACGGAGACGCCGCCGCCGGAACGCGATTTCTGCGATTTCCACCTTCTCAGGGTCCATTCGACCCCCTATACTTCCAGCTCACCGCTCTCACCCACGGGCGCTTATATTACGTAAGCATATCCGTAATCAGGCTCGTTGAGGACGCCTTTCTGGAGAAAACGGGCGAGAATTCCTCGGAGGAGGGCGAGGAAGGGGGCGTTCAGACTCCGCCGGTCCTCGAGCCTGGCTGGCGCGCACGTCGAATGCCGCCCGGCCCCGAGCGATCCCGGACATTCTCACGCCGGGATTACAAATATCACAGATTAAGGCACGTCCTGGCAACGATCGCGCGCAGGAACGGGGCTGAATGGGCCGGAAAACGCGGTCGCCGAGAAACGGTGCCATCGCGCGGCGGGTCGCGCCCGCGCGCTCGATCGTCTCGCAACCATCAAGCGCCGGATGGTTACGCGCGCGAAGCCGCAGCAACAATTTGCGTGCTGTGCCGGCCAGAACGGCGGGCGCGGCGTTGCAGTCGGTGTATGCAGCCTGTTCTCAGGCACCCCCTGCGCCCCCACGACGACGCACCCTCGCTCACGGGCGCTTAATGTTAAGCGCCGGTTGAGAGACGCTGTTTCTGCGCGCGAGGCGGGCGGCGGGCGGCGCGGATGCTCGCAGGAGGAAGGACGGTGGCGAATGCGCCACATGTCATGCCGCGGCTGCACGGAACTCCCGCGTCTCCAGGGCGCAGCTCGCTCTATATCTGGACATCATTCTCCCGGCCGCGATTCTCCGGGATCCCTGCGGAACGCAGCGCGATCCAGCAGCTGTATAAAGACGCGTTCGGGGGGTCCGGGTCGCGTGCACGCAACTCTGCCCCATGCTCGTCCCCCTCCCTCCCGCCGAGTCGGCCGTCGCGCTAGTCATTTGCCCCGCTGTCACAGACGACTCGCACGTCACAGTTTGCTCGCGCTCGCTCCCTCGGTGCCGCTGAACCTGCGATGGTCGCTGCGGTACATGTTGGTGAGTGCCTTGACGAGCTCGTTCCTCGCTGTCTCGCTGACTCCCGTTCGCGTTTAGCGTACCTCTCTCCCCATCAGCATCCATGGTCTATTCAACGTGCTCCTCGACGTCCAGGACGCCGCGCTGTCGTCGTTTAGGTGAGCTGCTCGATGTGCTGCATGCTGTATGCCGTCGCGGGTCGGTTTGCCAACCTCCATCTGCAGGTCTCGCTGGCAGCGCACATCCTCGACAACGTTCATCCACAGCAACGGCGGCACACCCACGGCGCTGAGCGCGCTGTCGACTACCGCACGCCGACGGCTCGACGGTGGTCGCGTACGACGTTCGATTCGGTGAGCTCAGGTTGTCATTGCCCGACCCTCGCGTCGTCATACTCATCGACGTGACGTTCATTCCTGCAGCAGATATGCACTACACCTGACCCTTTCACATCCTCCCTCCATTCCCCGCGTGTTTTGTCGCGAGTGGCAAGCGGTGTGAATGCTGCAGGACGTGCCGGCCGATGTAGTTGGACTTTTCCAACGACGAGCACTCCGGTGCGTATTTTGTATGACAACCTATCAAAGCACTCATTCATATGCGTCCTTTGGCGTACAGACATTCAGGAAACGGCGTTCTGACGAGGGCGGCGACTGGCAGCGTCTTCGAGATCGTCTGCGCCGCCGGTGACCGGTAACCTCGCGCGTCGTCGATCTCTGCGTCGTGCGCGTCAAAGCCTCTGATTCTTGCAGGTAATCCACGCCCGTAGTACCATTGACGTCGTGCTCATCGTTCTTCGCAGCCCTGCTGCGTTTGACGCCGGCGCTTCGATCTCTTCTGGAGCTCAGGTCAGTCACCTCGTCACCGCCGCCCCGCGCGATCGAGCTCATATGCGTCTATTGGCGTACAGACCGCTTGGGTGTGCTGGCAGCGACGCCGACGTATGCGACCACGCAAGCGAGAAGCAGGCAACGGCGAGACCGCGCGAGGTTCCCCGAGCGTACATCAGCGACGCTCGTCGGCGTCATTCAAAGCGGCGGGACCGGCGGTCAAAGATCAACTGAGGACAGTCAGACGGGGAGCTCGGCGCTGCGCATGCGTCAGTCAAAATGCCGTGGGCGAGACGCTGCCGTTGGCGGCGCTGAGCTTGTGGGGGGAGGCCCAAAGGCTTGCGTTCGGACGGATTTTATGTTTCTGCGCATGATAGGGGTTGTCATAGGAAAGAAGAGGCTGCCTATTCGCGCTACCGATGTCATGTAGAGTACATAGAGGGCGCCATTGCGGACGGGCGGCGGCAGGCTCGACAGAGGAGGCGAGCGAGCGAGCGCTGGCCGGCGGCGCTGACGAGAACAGCGAGCCGGGCATCGGGCTGCGCGTGCGGCAGGGGATGGGCTGCAATTCCAGACACAAACGCGACGGCGGCGGCGCGATGACGAGCGGTGACGGGCGGCGAGTGGACAGCGGGCATGCGCAGCGAATTGGGCACTGACGGGACGACGACGACCAAGCGCGCAGTGGGCAGGCGGTGCTCGAGCAGTAAAGGGGCCAGGAGCGCGCTGCGCGCGCTCCCCGTCCCCAGCTCGCGGCCGGGGACGATGGCGGGAGGGAAGAGGCAGAGGGCAATCCGGCAAAGATCGGCACTTGCACGCTCTTTCCTTCCTGTCCGACACCATCGCCCTGCCATCGCGTCATCTGCCATGGCGCCTGCTGCTGTGCCGTGACCCGTTGCCCACCCGCTCAGCCGCACCAGACACGATGTGCATCGTCCTGCTCTCCACCGCGCACCCCGACTACCCGCTCGTGCTGCTGGACAACCGCGACGAGTTCATCACGCGCCCCACGAGCCGCGTCGCCTGGTGGGCGCCACCGGGCGCGCCGCCAGACGCGCCCGCGTTCGTGCTGTCCGCCGTCGACCTGCTGCGCCCCGAGCACGGCACCTGGATGGGCATCACGCGCCAGGGCCGCGTCGCCGTGCTCACCAACTACCGCGAGGACGACGTCGCGGACGCCGCGCACCCCGTCGCCGGCACGCGCTCCCGCGGCAGCATGGTCACCAACTGGCTCGCCTCGCGCGAGTCCGTCGACGACTACCTCCGGCACCTCATCCACGACGAGGGCGGCGTCGCGAACGTCGGCGGGTTCAGCCTCATCTTCGGCAAGCTGCACCATGTCCGGACCGAGGCGGAGGGCCGCCACCGCGTCCCCCCGCTCGCGCTCATTAGCAACCGCGCAAGCGACGTGAGCCATACGATCTGGCTCAGCGGGGACGCAGATGAAGTTCACGGGCTGTCGAACTCGGCGTTCCTCGAGCCCTGGCCGAAGGTCCGGCGCGGCAAGGAGCTGCTCGTCGCCGCCGTCAAGGAGTCCGTCGCGCAGGGCGAGAGTCGCGAGCAGTTCACCCAGAGACTGTTTGGCTTGCTCGACACGGACACACTGCCCCCTCGCCCCGAGGGAATGAGCTTCGAGCACTACCTCGACAACCTGCAGTACAGCATCTTCATCCCGCCGATCGGCGGGCGCAAGGACTACGAGGAGTACATGAGGTCGATGCTCCAGCCGACCCCGGTCACTGAGAGCTCTCCCAAGGTCCGTATGATCGGCTCGACGGCTCGATTGGCGCCTGACCTCCCTCTCAGCCCACGCCGCCATCGGAGACGGACATGACCGGCGTCTACGGTACTCAGCGACAGACGATATTGCTTGTAGATACGAAGGGCCACGTCACCTATATCGAGAGGCGGTTGTTCGACGACGAGGGCCGGAGCATATCACGTGGGGCGGGGGATCAGGTGGTCGAGTTCGACATCGAAGGGTGGTAGTGAGGTTTTAATCGTGTTCAAAGAACGCATGAATACGCACGGGCTACAATAGGATTGAATGAATGCATGCCACGCCGGCAAAGCATGGAATGCTGTTGTCGTGGAGTTCGAAATTTAATTCCGTCAAAGTTGTTTGCAGTCGTGTCATGCTATCCTTGCTTCCAGCTGGAACATATGCAGATCCCACCGGAAGATCGCGTTCAGGTCCGGCAGGAGACCATCAGACAATGTGAAGGGCGTTAGCGTTCTATTCGGTCTAAATCCTGCTCGTGTGTATCTGTCCCTGCATTTCCTGTTGATGGCCCATGTGCCTCAGACCGCGTATCAGCAGTATCAGACTGTGCTCCAGGGATACCGGTTTCCCTCGGCTTAGCAGGCTTCAGACGGACACAGCGCAGCTCGTGAACTGAGACTCAACTGGTTTCCTTGCATCCCCAAGAAGCTGCTGGCAGACAAAGTAACCCTCAGAGGATTCCTGCCTGCTCGACTCCGGTTTCACGTAATGCACGCTTTTGAAGTTCTTCTCGAGGACGTCGCGCCGGAATTCGTTGAGGAGTGGGTGCGCGAAGTGCTTCAATCTGGCGCGGTGGTTATGAGAGCGTGTAACACTATGGGCGGGGGCATACACAAATGTTCCTCCCGAAGAACGGTGCGACGGATGATGCGGCCGGAGGTGCTCGCGCGCAAAGGTGAATGCCGCGGTGCACAGATCGAGCGAGTTCTGGCTGTCTGCGATGCGGTTCCCGGTCATGTTGGCGCCCATGTCCGAGAGCACGACGTCCGCGAGTTGCTGTCCTGAGGCGCTGGCGGGGATGAGGAGCCTCAGCATTTGCTGCACGGAGGGGTCGAGGAAGTCGCCCTGGACGAACTGGACGCCAGGAATAGGCGGCATATGGAGCAGGTCGACAGCAATGATGGTTCCCTTGCCACGTACAACGTCAGGCTGCCGCTCGCCGCGCTCGAGCTCGTCGCTCCAGCCGGGGCGGCGTCCAGTGACTTCGTCCGCCTGGCGCCGCAGGTCGGTCTCAGCGGCGACAACGTCCGCGGGCTTGCGGAACCAGCCAAGCTTGGACGCCGCGACCTGCGACCAGCCGCCGGGCGCGGCGCCGAGGTCGATGACGACGCGCGCGCGTTTGAGGAAGCGGTGCGCCGCGTCGAGCTCGAGCAGCTTGAACGCGGCGCGCGAGCGGAACGCGAACGACGCCGTCTGCCGCCCGCGCACGTACGGGTCTGCGAGCTGCCGCGCAATCCAGCGGTTCGGGCCCTTGGCTGCCAGCGCCGACGGCCGCATCTTGGAGGAGAGAAGAAAAGGCGCGTCTCCAAACTCCGACGCATGTCTCTCTTTCCCGGCTTCGCCCATGTCGACGCGTTCGGCGCCGACGACGAGTACGAGGACGGCGAGGAGGTCGAGTTCGTCACGCTCGACCTCGGCAACGTCGAGCCGCAGCTCGTGCCCCAGACCTCGTCCTACCGATTAGCCGTGCGCCGCGCCCGCCGTCCCGGTCTGCGACAACTCAACGCAACGCCTTTTGCAGGGCCTGGACACGCCAACCCCTTTCTTGCAGCTGTCCGGCGCGACGTTCAAGGGCGAGCATACCGAGCTGCTCGGCTCTGAAATCCTGTTCGCGAACGGCCGCGGTGCGTGCGGCACGTCACAGCCAGGATCGCACGTGCTCACCCGCGCTCCCAGATGAAGCCAACCCGAACAAGCGCTTCGTCATACCCGTAGCGACGACCTCGACGCGCATCCGCTTCAGCGAGGTGCTCGTGCGCCCGCCCCCGGAGCCGGGCGACATCGCGACCGCCGAGGAGCTGCAAGAGGACGGGCTCACCGCCGCGCAGAAGCAGCTCATCCGGCGGCGCAAGCGCGCCAGCCAGATCTTTCGCAAGGCCTGGGACAGGCCGCGGCGTCGCAGGCGTCGGAGAAGCGAGATTGAGGCGGACGAGGAGGCCGCCGCTGCTGTCAAGAAGAAGGGCAAGAAGAAGAAAGAGATAGAGAGTACTGACGACGACGCGGAGTGGAGCGAGGACCAGCAGAGCGTCGATGACGACCCGGCCGATCCTGAGCCTATGGAAGTCGACGATGAACCAGTCGCAGGCCCGAGCCGATTATCAACTGAAGATTCCTGAGTTTTCCTCGCATGTCCTCTCTCCGATGTACGTTTCTCGCGTTCATGTGATTTGCACCAATGTGTACAACAAATCGAACTAATCATACAAACCAAAGATGTAAGAGCACGCAGCACAAAGCGATAATTTCACAGCGAGACCAGAGATCGTTTCTCCGTAGATGGGAGGCGGATGAGGAAGAGAAGCGCGAAGGCCAAGCCGTGTAATGCGGCCGATACCAGGAGGATAGCGCGAGGGAAGAACGCAACGGTGAGTGTGAATATCGTACCGGACAGCAGATGCCCAATTACGTCGTCCCTGAGGCAGGCTGGGATCAATGGGTCCTGAGGTCCTGACCTGACTTTCGACTCACCCGAGAGAGAGCAGGACGCTGAACGCCCCGAATAGGCCGCCTGCCTCAGCAGAACCCCCTGGGGACAAGGCAAGCGCGAGGCTCATGAGGGAGGGCGACAAGCTGCCTCCGAGTGCGATTCCCATGGTGCTTGCTGTCCACTCCTTTGGCGTCCGAGAGAGGACGACAAGGATGTAGACGGCCGTCTCTATCAAAAGCACTGCGCGGGTCAGCGTCAGGTCGAACCCAGGGGTGGCGGGTTTCTTCTGCTCGGCGCCGTCGCTGTCGTCGCTCCCGGTCGAGGAGGAAGCCACGAGTTGGTCCTCTGGGCCTTCCAGCTTGACGCCGGCCGCTTTTGGCTTGAATATGCGGATGATCACTGCAGGAGCAGGGAGTGAGAAATTGCTACCCTTGATCGAGTGCGCCACGCACAAGGGAATATCGCCAGTAAGTAGACTGCGCGACAAAGCCCCAGCAGGCTCAGCCAGTATCCAGTCTGCAGGTCTTGTTAGCTTTTGATCGATGAGAGCCTGCACGGGACATACCATCTCACTATCCCATCCCCAAAGAATCTGGCCCAGCTGCATGAGAAAGAGCGCATAGCCCTAAGGAAGTGAATCAGCATGTTGTATCCCTGCCTGTCGTACTACAGTCACAACTCACCGTGCCAATGGCAATAAGCAAATACGCCGCACCCATGACCGCAAAGTTCCAGTCCCTGCCGGCCTTCCGATCCTCCGGGTCCCTCCAAGTCGGCACGAACACCTTAAGGGGCCGCAGGAGGTCCGCGACGAAGCTGTTCTTAAGCCAGCACGACACCTGCGTCCAGCGACACCGCGTCCCCGCGGCGCGCGCCAGCCGCTTGCCGCGCGACTCGTCGAGCTTGCGTTTGTTCTCCGCGCGGTGCTCCGGGGCGAGGCTCTCCGGGATGACGGCGACGAAGAGGAGAAAGACGATGAGGTTTGCTGCTAACGACGCGTAGAAGACGCTGAGCAGGTCTCCGGTGCGCTTGATGAGCTGCGCGCCGAGGATGGGCGCTATTGCCACGCCGCCCCAGGAGAGGCCGGTGTTGACAGCGAATACGGCTGCTCTGAACGTCCGGTGTGAGCTGGTGGAATGTGGCGTGTATATGCCGGCCACGTACCTTGTTCCCGGAGCCGTGCAGTCGCTTAGGTATGCCTGTAACGCAGCGTTGCCCGTCGCGCCTGCGTACTATGCATGAGTATTGATCCATGATGGGAAATGCTGGTATTAACCTCCAAGGAGACCGATGAGGATTGTGCCGGGAAGTAGCCACCAGTAGCTTATGCCTGGAAGCTGCCCAGAGAAATGCACGGCCAGGATGATGTTTCCATCCCTAAGAGCGAGAGTTCAATATCCTTATCATCGCGCACATGCATGACCGGGTGGGAGACAGACCTGACGAGAGACGCGACGGCCGTCACGGCTAAAACAGTGGTCCGTCCCCACAAGTCTGACCGCTGAGATTCAGTCGTGAGAGACGGGAGGAGCGGCCGCGGGCCCGGCGCGCCGCACCTGTCCCCACCAGCCGGCCGTCGCGGTGGTCAGCACGCCCGCCAGCGCACCAAAAACTACACGATAAGCTTCAATCAACACACTCTAGGCTCTCGGGGGGACACAGACGCAAACGCACCGGTGATGATAGTGGCAGTGGCCTGCTGGACCGCGCTGTCCTCCGCGCACAGCTGCCCGCGCGTCGGCGCGAGCGGGTCCCCGTCGCCGTCGCGCCAGCCGGGGAAGCGCACGTGCTCGATGCCGAGGTCGGGCCGGTGCACCTGGCACGCCATGCGCGTGAAGAGCTCGACGGCCGGCGCGGCCTGCATCGCTTCCGCGAGCAGGCGCAGCGCGGCGAGCGGCAGGACCCTTATCGCGACTTCAGCACCTGCGCCTGTACACAAGAAATACTCGTACCAGTACACCGACGGACGTCTCCACCGTGCCAGCGCGTCCCTAGACGACGTGACAGCGCGACGGACGAACGATTCGGACTGTGGGTCACGGTAATCGCGGTCGTTGGCGGATGCCTGCGCAGCATCGTCCGACCGCGCTATACTGCTGTCTTCGTGGTTATCTGGCTTGGGCGGCGGCGAGGACATCGCAGCAGAAGGAAAGCAAGGGTCCAGCTGGCAAGCGCTGGCAATGGCCGGACCGCACGCGTGACGTCAGGGTGCGAATCCTTTACGTAAGCTGCCTGTTTGATTATATAATCAGAGAGCCACAGGGAGGTACATACAACCTGAACTGAGGTGTCCAGGTCTTCCATTGTGATTATTCCACAGGATGATAGTCCATGGTGTTACAAGAATAGACAGCTACAATAGTGTCAAACCTTCCCGCCATGTACCAAATGGGGCCGAACTTCGAAGAGGGGTAGGCAGGTGGACGGCGAGGGCCCTCCCTTTGGTGATGAAGCAGCCTGAACCCTGCTACAATGGCTGAAGCGAAGGGACACGATGGCGCAGGCCTCCCAGTCATCGGAGGGCTCTGGCGCGGTGCATGGTGTTACAACGAACAGTGTAAGACGCCGCGGTCGTCGATGCGAATGCGATGTGCCAGTCTAGGATGAGCGCGAGGGTGGCCGCGTGTCTTTGACATGATCCTCCAGCCAGCGTCGAACGTCGCGTTTACTAATGAGCTGCTCCGGCCGCGCGCGTTCTGCAAGTGTCCGCGTGCGATACAGCCGCATGACGGTGCCCGCGACGGCGTGCACGTCCTCCCACTCCGCGTCAAACAGTATCCACCACTCGTCCGGGAGCGGGATCGCCAAGTGCCGCACGGCCAGCAATATGCACGCGCATACGACCGTGGGGAGCGGGTACAGCGCGAAGACGGGCGTCTGCAGCGAGTCGTTGAGGAAGCCCCACGCCTTCTTGCACGCCGCCGCGTCCTTGGTGAGCTCGAGGACGCGCAGGTAGTTGACGAGCGTGCCGTACGGAAGCACAACTTGTGCGTTGAAGCCCAGGCGCTTCAGGATCTGCATCTCGGAGACGACGAGCGCGTCTTTGAGCGTGTAGAATGCCGGCGCGAAGTACAGCATCGGCGTGTGCACGTACGGGCCCGGTGCGGCCGAGGCGTTGTGTGCTGCGCGTGCCAGCAGCAGGTCGTAGACGTTAATGAGATCGCGCATCCGGACTGGGCATTCCTCGAGCTTGGACGCGAGGTAGAGAGCGCCCATTCCAATGTCGCCGATGCCGAATTGCTTCATCGAGCTGACATACCAGAACCGCTGGAACAGTATCTGCGCAGACGCCATGGCAACCTGGTTTCTGCGCGTCATAGGTCAACTTTGGAGGGGGAAAGGCAGCATTCAGACGGACTGGTTGAGCAGAATGCCAGCCTGCTGGATGAGCTTGCAGCCGTACGCTCGCAGATCTTCTTCCAGCTCCCATGGCAACCCGTCCTCCATAGACGGCGTACGTTCAATCTGCGCGAGCGACGCCAGGGGGTTCAAGACGCGTGACTGGGACATGAGAGCGAGAGCAAGGATGTGGTGCAATTGCAAGTCAACGCGCGTCCGGAAACTCCGACGCCTGGCTTCTTTCTGCCACAATCGCAAATTCGCAAAATGGGCGACCGAGAGCGCGAGCGCGACCGCATGGGCTGGCAGCCCCGCGAACGCGACCGCGACCGGCGGGGCTCCTGGCAGCCGCCGCACTACGACAACGGGCCGCGCCCGCCCACCGGGTACTCGCACAACCGCATCGACAGCTGGCAGCCCGAGCGCGACCATTTCGAGCGCGGCCGCGACAGAGAGCGCGAGCGCGAGCACGACCGTGAGAAGGACAGGGACTGGGACCGCGAGCACGACCGCGACTACGAGCGCCGCGACAGAGACTGGCAGGGGCCGGACGGCGCGCATGGGCCCAACAAGAGACGGCGCGGCGGACGGCGCCAGAAGGAGAAGCTGGCGCAGCGCGACCGCGAGCGTGAGCGTGACCGCGGTGACGGGGACCATTGGGAGCCTGGTCGCCCGCCGCAGGACTTGGGTACGCTGGGACGTGCGGCTTGTGGTAATTGGGCTAAGACACGGGCAGATCGCAGAGGAGGACGGGGCTTTCCACCTCCAGACGCTGGGTATGGGAACCGTGTAAGACAACCGTCTCCCATTGCGCGTCCCATGCGCGAACGCTCTGCCTCGCCCTGGACGCGCCGTGCGCCAAGGAGCGGCCCGCCCAGCGACGGTGAGATAACTCGCTCGCACACGGGAAGCTTCAGACGGTCGCGGTCGCCCCGCTCGCCCTCGCGCTCACGCACCGACTCTGTTCGCGGGCGCGGCGGCTCGCGGTCGCGGTCGCGTTCTCGTACGCCGCCCCGAAATCCCAGCGAAATGGACACAAGCGCCGTCATCCACGAACCGTATGTGCTGGGCAGCCCTAGCCCCCCGATGGAGGAGCCACCAGCGCTTCCTCCGCCCCCGCCTCCTCCTCAGACATCTTCGTACCAGCGCCATGAACTCCCGCCACGCCCTTCGCTCGACCTCCCTCCGCGCCCGTCGACTTCGCAAACTGCTTCGCCTGCCCCGCATGCAATACATCACCAACTCCCGCCGCGTCCGTCTGTGCACATTTCCACGGCGTCGTCGTCCTACGTCGCGTCTCCCGCCTCGGCCTCGGCGCCGACACCCTCTGTGCGTTCCAGCCATGCGGGCGCGCACTCCCAGCTGCAACAGCAACAGCAACATCAGCATCAGCAGCAACAGCAGCAACAGCAGCAAGCGCCGCAGCTTGCACGCCCTTCCAATATCGACCCAACCACCGGCCTCCCACTCGCGACGACGCTCGCGAACAACCCGAACCGTGGCAAGAAGCCGCGCGAGGTCCACAATCCCTACGCCAAGAACGAAGAAGTGCGCGCGCCGCCCACGGCGGAGCAACTGGAGAAGATGCAGAAAGCGCGCGAAGACTCGCAGCAGCTGGCGCAGGTGCGCCCACCGTCCGTCTCTCTCTCGCGGGTTGTGAGTCTGACGCGTCGAGCACTTGCAGATCGCCCGACACCTCGACAACATTAGCAGCAAAAAGGAGGCGAACACGAGAGTGCTCAACCGGCTCATGGAGAACAAGCTCAAGGAGATCGACCTCAAGCACCAGATCGCCGTGCTCGGCATCGAGCGGCGCTCGCTCGAGCTGCGCAAGCAGCTCGCGGAGGAGGAGCTCGCGCGCGCGCAGCGCGGCACGTGGGACGACGAGATTGACATGCGCTGGTCCTGACTCCTGAGGCCTGGCGGGAAGTTGTATTTGTACAGGGATGTTGCTGTAGGATAGATGATACGGGCTATTTGAGCTCCTTGGGGAGCGGCTTGCACTCGATGTACGTCCGCCCGGGGTCCTGCGGCAGCGCGCAGAAGAAGCCGAGGTCCTGCATCGTCGCAAAGAGTGCGGTCGCGTGTAATTGCACCTGAACGCGCTGCATAAATAGACTGCTCGCGAAGGGGATGACATGCGCAGTGCGCACCCGCATGCACTCGCGCCGTTGCTCGGGCGTCGCGAACTGCGCCTGGCGGCATATCTCGGACTCGGGCGCGTTGCGCTCGGAGTCGAGCGTGTAGACCGCGTTGGGTGCTTTCTGCCGGGGCCAAGCTCATCAGTCGCTGCACCCTGCGTGTTGCAGAAGTGGCAAACCTGCACGAATTGGTTGACTACAGAGCGCGCTTTTGCCTTTGCGTCCGACATTTGTGAAATGAGCGTGCGTGGGATGGGAGCGTGCGCAGAGGTTTCGCGAGCCTGAGAAAAGTGGGGAAGGCGCGGCGGACAGCTGCGGCAGCCGGCGGTCGCGATGACGCGTGTGGGCGCTTATCAGGCGCTTAGCCTGATTAATTCCGAGCCCGCCAACTCGCATTTCTATTAGTATCACCTAGTATGCCTCAAAGAGACTGGAAGTGTCGTAGCACGGAATAACAGACAGAATTTAACGTCTAAGGTACAGCAGGAGGAAGTTCACACCCGGGAGGGAACCTATTGATGTAGTAATCGCTTTCAACGCCGTCGTCGTCCTCGGCGTCGCTATCACTGGGGAACTCGTCTTCGTCGAACGCGCGTACGCCACGCCCGACTTCCGCAGCCTTTGCGCTGTTGCCCCAGGCCCTGAAGAAGGCATCTGCGATCCTCCTGGAGAAATCCTTATGGATTCTATCAGTGTCGGAGTGAAGTTCTGGGGGGATCCAGCAGAGCGGCGTGCGTCCGTGGGTCCCGCGAACATAGAATCTGCGCGCGCCGCGCATGTTATAGGCGCGCAGGAACAGAAAGCAAGGCAGGCAGCTCAGCTCCGAGTGCCCGATATATACGGCGGACTGCTGAGGCTGCGCGGCGAGATGGCGCAGGATGACCATCTCGCCGTGCAGCTGCCAGCATGTCGGATAGCCCGGCTCGGAACCAGCCAGCGCCTCCCGCTCCCGCACGAGTGCCTGGAGGGGTTCGAGGAGATGGCGGCGAATGTCGTCGGGTTGGCCCTTGCGGTCCTGCGTGCTGATCAGCGCTGCCTTGGACGCGAGCGTGTTCAAATTGGGGCCTGGCGGCGTTGGGCCGTACAGAGCCGGCATCCTCGTGACAAGCAGGCGCTTCGGCGTCCATGGCGCAAACTGTGGCGAGACCGCGAAGGCCGGTATAGTCGCGCACGGGTCAGCCAGCCAGAATATGCGCTGGAGGTAGGATCTGGCGGGAACGTCGCCTGAGCGGCCGTCAACTCAAGCAACCTCCGTCGGCAAACTTACTGATCGCTTCGATCATATGGAAGGTGGCGGCGCCCTCTGCTAGGATACCCTTGAGCTCCATGTTGAGATCCTTCACAGTTTGTAGGATGAGGAGGACCATTTCGTCTGTAAGATTGTCGGGCGCAGCGATCCGCCGCAGGTCCTCGAGCGACGTCGCGCATCGCTCGAGAAACCGCCTATCCGCGACAGATATTGCGCTGTGGTCGTATTCGTATTTGTCCAATTGCACGGCGACTTCTGCTGTATGGGGCGCGTAGCATCCGAGCACGTTGCGCAGAGCTTTGATCACAGCGGGGGCCTCGTCGGCGAGCCGAGCGCGGAGAGCAGGCATCGCGAACCGATACTGAGCCAGGCCGAATTCGCGACACAGTTGTATGTAGCCTTCCCGAGACAAGGCCCCGCAGCACACTGCATGTGCGTCCTCGTGCGCGTGAATCGCGCACATGAGCCGCCAGATGGACTGCAGATGTTGTTCGACAGAATCAGGCACTTCGCCGCACGAGGCCGCTACAAAGAGCTGTATCGCATCGTCCTCGAGTATGAGCGCCGTGGAATAGGCGTCGGACGACTCCCGCAGGCACATCGCAGCTAGACCGTCGAGAACATCTATGACGGTGCCGGAAAGGCCGCTGCCGATCAATTGCTTGTTCTGGTCCCACAGCTCGGGATTGGCGAACTGCTGCCAGGGAAGACGGTTAAGTGCAGCAAGGTACTGATCGATGTTGTAGCGTCCCATGACGTTGTTCGTGGCACCGTCGACAACTCCGAGGCCAAGTCAGGTTGCTGGGTTTAAATATTTTGCTTCCTCCTCCCCCTTGACTGACACACAGTACATGTTCGATTCGAGGGAGGTTGACATGTAATGACCCACGCTTGAAGTGGTGGGACTCAGGCATGGGACTGGTTCAGGCATATGGGATTCCTGATTACCCTTGCCCGGCACCCAGGTCCCACAGCGAGAACCGCAACGACCGCGGGAGCAGATTACAGCACGAGAAGTAAGAACCAAAGCCTACCTCAAGCGATGTAGTGTAAAGCCAAGCGAGAAGCGCATAGGGCTGCGGAAATGAGCGCGAAGAGCTTGCGAGCTCTGGCGCTACACTTTCGGGGCTACTGGTTGCGGTGTACAATGACCGCGACCCACGCAAGCACGGACGTATGGGCGTCGTCGGAAATAGCATGATATGGAGACCGAGGGTGTGATAACCTATGCATAATATCAAAGTTTGAATGGTATGAGCTCCGGAAACCGGTTGGTCGGGCGCTTGCAATGGCCTGCCAATTCCTGTCGTGTCGTCCATGCAGTTCTACCTCCCAGCGTCACTCAAACCCCTTGGAAACATGATTCATCATATACTCATGTCTTGATGTAACTTTGCGGCTGCCGATGACTAGGGCTTGATCCTGTGTTCGACGGGCTTCGACAAGTTTGCTTCACCAGGGCCCAGGAGCACATATCACTGGGACTGCAATGCAATGGATGACCTCTCGTACACCTGGACGATCAGTATTGTCCATGGATGAGAGTGCGTACAGTCTTCTCGGTGTCACACGGACTATACGGAAATCAGGCGCAAGTTCAGACTCAGCGACGTCTCTTGCTACCGACCGAGTCATGAAACGTTATAACTTCGATGAGTACGCCGCCGCACTCAGCCGTCTCCCCTGGAAGCCGCACGCCGGCCTTGATTACTGGGACTTGAAGCAACGCTTCCTCAGCAATGGCATTCAGGACAACCCAAAGATCATGAATGTCCTCGACGGTCTCGCTTCGCTGTGCGTCCGGGAGTCCTCCGAGTCATACTTCACCGCGCTCGTACTTGGCGGAGATGCGATCCGCCTCTTTGTCGCTTCCTCTGACGGCGACGTGCCCGATCATGTCGAACCGCGTCTGCAGGCCATCTGGCAACACATGCGCGCGATGCACGCGCACGAGGACGCGCCGGCCGTGCGCCGCGGGGACCGGTCCCGCGCAAGCTTTGCAAAACTGTGTCGCGCATTCGAGCTCGAGCAATGCCGTTTCGCTATGCCTGCGCTCCGAGCCCGGCTCGCCGAGGACGCCGCGAGCGTGACCCAATCCCTGCGCGCCATGCTCGGATGTCACGCGCCTCATACACCAGAAGCCGCCGTGCTCCTTCAACGTTGCGTAGACAACAACAAGCCGATACTGGCCTCGGAACGGCAGTTTCTTGAACTCTGCCTGACCTCGCTCGAGGAGATTCGACATCTCGGTGCCCCTGATGACCTTACGGACGACACCGTCCACCTGATCCTACAAAAGATGACGTCCCTGAATGTCGAGGTAAAACGCGTACTCTCAAAGAACGCCACCATTTTCAAGATGATGGAAGCCATCAGTGAGTTTCGGTGGCAAGACTTCAAAGACAAGGCTGCGCGAGTTGACTATCATGCAGCTGACATCCCGGTCCGATTCCACCTCCAGCGCATACTCTGGCTGTCCGATCCGCGCGCGGCCATCCCCAGAGCCGCGCTCTCGTCGCAATTCGCGCCATGGATCGGAAAACGCCTCGTGGTGACTCTCGTCCCGTCGATACACTGCGCTGCTCCGCCGGCGCCAAATCTGGCCACAATCGCGTCCAACGCGTCGCTCACCACCACGAATGACGGCCAGGTGCTCTCCGACATCATCCGCCTTCATCTCGTCGAGCCTCTTGAGGCACTTCTGCGGGATCACGAGCATGAACTACCGGGCCCTCCGAGGACCATCCGGCTGCACGGCGCGATGGCTCTCCTGCAGCACATCGATGCGCTGCCGGCGCTCCAGAGGCCCATCGAATACATCGGGCAGTCGGAGCAGTGCTGCCTGCCCTGCTATCTGTTCCTGCGCGCGTACAACCTGTACGGCGCGCGCAGCCTGAGCTTCTACGGCCGCGTCGGGACGCACGGGCGCACGCCGCCGTTCTGGACCCCGCCCGAGCTGCGCTGCTCCGAAACCGACGAATTCGACAACATCTTCAGGAAGTTCGTCAGCTCCAATGTGGACTGCTTTTTCCGCGCCTGGGATGCGTGCGCGAAGGCGCAGGAAGTCAAGCGCGGTGTGCGCGAGCTTGACGAGTACGGCGATGACGGCACGGACAACGAGGAGGAGAATTACAATAGCGACGAGAGCGACTACTATATCCCGAGATTCACGCCCGATGAGTAGTCCTTCGAGCGGCTGCTGTATAGGAGGTAGTCGCCGTCTTGCAGGCCGGATGCACACGCTTCTTGGCGCGGGAACGCTCTGTGAAACCTAGCTGCACTCGCATCAGGATGTTTGTTGGGCCAGGGCGGTTAAGGCAGGGTCATGCGCGGAATCTTCGAGCACCATTGTGCGTACGAACCGTAGCTTCTCGAGCAACCAAGGGAGCCCTCCCCCGTGAAACTGAGGTGAGATGAGAAGGAAGCGCGCAGGGCCGCGGAAATGAGCGTGGCCTTAGGACAGTGGCGTGCGAGAGCTTGCTCCCCGATGCGGTGCACAGACCCACGCCAGCACGGACGTATGAGCGTTGTCGGAAATAGCATGTATTGCCTGTGGAGACGGAGGGTGAGAGCGCAGCACCTGTCGTTTTGTTCCGCTTGTTTGGCTGCGTGCCAAAAATACCGGGACAAATAGAACACCCGCGCCCTGGACGACGGCTCTCCCAATTCGAGTTCTCCTGATTGATGCCAATGGCCAGTCAACGCGACCCTCGTTGAACCTATTGTGCATTGTGAATGTGAACGAGGAGACAGAGGGGAGTCAGGGACTGTCACGACGCACTGAGAGCGCGCTGTTACTGTACAACATCGCTATCGCGATGGCCATGGAGAAGGGATGGCGCAATGCCCATGCTCCGTGCCCCATGATTAGGATTGCGACTGAGCATGACGCGCGGGTGGAGCATGGTCGCAGGCAGGATGACGGGGTGGATTTGCACGGGAGCGCGCAGCGCGCGGGGCGCTAATAGTAACTCGTTCGCCATTCATCGAGTCAGCCATACATTCCTGTCAGCGCACGAGCGCGCGCGGGGCAAATGAAGAGAAGTGGACCATCGATTGCGATATCGATCGGTGCGGTGTGGTAAGTGCGAAAAACTGGCACTGAGATCGGAATGCGGTTTGAATTATCGACACTGACAGTGTGCTTCCATGACGGCGAGCCTGAGGAGGCGAAATGATTGCGCATTCCGGTGTTGTGCATGTGTATGCTCACGCCCCCGCGTAACAAAATCGATACCGTTACGGGTGGACAGCTGACAATGCACGGCCTGCGCATCAGCGTCGAAGATGCGCACCGGGCAGGATGACACAAGGAAGGCTGCGGCAGCCGCATACGTTCGCGCGGCAGCGGCAGCGGCAGCGCAGCAGCACCATCCCAGCAGCAGCAGGAGCCCAGTCAGCGGGGTGGTGGCGGCTCTTATCTCGTGCACAGGGTGCCTGTACAGGCACCGAGCGAGCATGGGCCGCGGGCGGAAAGACAGGAGCACGGGCGGGCGCTAGGCCCGAATCACGTTGTCTCGGGCGGACAAAGCAAGCACGCTGGCGCGGCGGGCCTGGATAATGAAGACGCGACACCTGACTGACGTCGGGCGGGTGGCAGGTGAGGCAGGGGATTGTCCGGCTGCATTGGCGCGTGGTAGTAGTAGTATAGATACAGTGCGACAGGCGATTGGGACGAGGAGCTCAGAAGCCGCGCGACAGGAGCCACTGCTGGACGTCGTTTTTGTAGTGCGCGGCAAGGCCGGAGAGCCGGACGTGGCGCGAGCGGACGACCTGGACCTTGAGACGGCGCTTGCGCTCGGCGTCGGCAAAGAGGGACTCTTTGAGCTGGGCGGCGAGTGCCTGTTGGGTGGGGTGGTTTTTTTCAACGGTGTGGTTACTGTTTCTGATTAATAGTGTTTTACATACGGTCGCGTCGCCTTCGACGTTCCGGATTTCAACCAGGTATTTTGTGCCGTTGTTTTTAAAATCCGAATAAACCGGGAGGCTGCCCCTAGAGTTGCGGGGCAGGGAGAAGGGGTATGAGACAGAGACCGTCTTGGCTGCCTGGGTGGCGAGGCTGCGGCGGAGGCAGAGCATGGTGGTGCAACGTTACGGTTACGGGAAGTGATCGGAGATTTGTTCACTTGTGCTTTGGACCCTGTGCAACGTGAGATGGCGTCGAGCCGCCGCGCCAAACCTTGCCGCCTTCTTCGCGAGCTCCGCAATCTGCCCTTTGCCTCTGGTCTGCCACCATGATTCCCCAGCCAGACTTCTACTACTCGCCGTCGACAACCGCCTCCTCGCTGTCCGCCGTCGACCCGCCGTCGCACCCGGACCCGTGGCTGGCGCCCTGGATGGGCCCCTCGTCCTCGTCCTCGTACTACCAACCGCCCAGCATCCAGCTCCAGCTCCCAGACATAGAGACGCTGCCGATCCAGCGGCCGCTGCTGCTCGCCGACGACCCCTACAAGGCCCAGCAATCGCTCGGCCCTGACCAGCCGAGTCTAATCGTGCCCACGGCGCCCTGCGACTACCCTACGGCCGTCTACGCCCCGCGCGCGCTGCAGCTCGCCCTGCATCCCGTGCCCGTGCCCGTGCCTATGTCCGTGCCGGTGCTGCCGCCGCCGCTCCCACAGGCAAGCCGAGCCCCGGCCCAAGCCTCAGCCCCAGCACCGGCAGACGTCCCGATCGCCTGCCCGACGCCGCTGCACGCGTACAACAAGTTCGACGCGCTGCTGGACTTTGACCCGGACGATCTGTTGCGCCACGACGCGCTGCATTCCACCCCGAGCCGCCCGCGCCAGCCGACCGCAGTGCCAGCCCCGGCCGCACCGCCAGCGGCATCCAATCCCGTCACCGCGACGCAGCACCGGCGCAAGCGGCCACACGACGAATGCGAGCCGGAGCCCGTATCGCCGCGCAGCAAGCGCGCACGCAGATCGTTCTCAGGCTCTGGCGTGCCCGAGCGCCTGCCCTACTACCCCGCGGCGGGCGCGGCCCCGGCTGTCGCGCGAGAAGCGCCCCGCCACGCTCCAGCCGCAGCTCCCCGTGCACGCCGTGCGCCGCCCGCTGGTACGCTTCTCGAGCTCGCCTCTGACGTGTTGCCATGACTAACCGCGCCTGCAGATCGCTCGCACCCACACGCGGCGCGTCCGCTCCACCACGTCCCCCATTGTTACAATTACAGTAACGCTTACACCGCGCCGTCGTGGAATCACCACCCCTACGCGCACGCGGTCGTAGCACACCGGCCTGCGCGGTGAGCTGATCGCATCCGACCCGCCCCTGGCCCTGCATGCATGGATTGTCGTCCCGTACTCTCTCCGGCTCCCTATCATTGCTGAGTGCATATCATCAGTCCCTTCACTGTCTCATCACCGCATCTTACACGCATTCATCAATCGCACTGTACATGCATCCTATTGAACGCCTCCTTTGTGCCCACCCGACGCGCCCAGCGTGATCTTCGCGGAAGCCGGAATAGAAGCTCGAAGAACAAGACACGAGCGAAACACCACAGTCACACCACAGCGACGGGTAATGTCTTCGCGCCCTGAAGCCGAACTCGAAGCACGCAGAACGCAACTCAACTGCAACTCGTCGACGGGTAGCGCGAACAGACGGTTAAAGTGCGCGCGCGCCGCTCTGCCCTGACCTTCTCAGCTCGCGCCGCGTTTCACTCGCATGCCACTATCCGATCCTATTCCTTCCGCCGCGTGACAGGATGCTCGAATGAATCAGACCGGTGCGCGCACAAAGGAGGGCCATGGCGAAGCACGTACGGGCCCGAGGCGCCCCCGCGCGCGAAGCGAGACAAGACACAAAGGAGGTCTCCTATCTCTATATCGGCGCCGGAAGCTGAGCCTATGGTGCAGTATTAGCGCGACCACGCCCTGAATGCGGAACTTCACGTGCATTGACAAATTGGACTTCATAGGATGCTGGCCCCGAGCGCATGCGCAGGATGGCGAACTTGGGAGCGCAAGTGCGACATGCACCTGCACTCAGGGGTTTACGCATCGTGAAAGCATCGACCCGCTCGGCGCGTACGCGTCAGGTTGTCCTCGGTCGCTTGCCCATGGTCTGCGCGTGCATGGGCCGGTGATTGGGAAGCATGGGCGCCTCGTACGCTGGGAGTCTGTGGTCTACGGCGGCTTGTCGATCATCGCGGCGAGGATGTGCTCCAGCCGCTCAGAGCCGGCGTGCATGAGCGAACGCAGCAACTCGCCGCGCTGTAGGCCACCTCTCCAACGTTGGATTGGGCGACGTGCAACTGTGGTATTTATGCAACTGCCTCCTTAACCGGCGCCGGAAGTTGAGCTTATGGGCCAGAAGCGCGCGCTGTGAGCGCCGCGGGCGGCAGATCACGTGCCGCCCGACGCGCTTTCTCCTTCTCCCTCCTCCTATCCTCCCTCCCGCACGATGGGCTTCGTCGTCCCGCTCGAGCGTGTCGCCCGCCGCCCCGCCGCGCCCGTACGCACCGTGGCACCACTCCGCGGCAGTAATGAATTGTGCGTCTGTGCTCCGCGTTGTTACGACGGCCCCTGACGTGTCTGTATCCATGTCCAGCGCGTACCTGCTCACGATTAGGTGCGCGCGGATCGCGGTGGCCTTCGCGACTTGTATTCTTGGATACTGATGCATACATTCGCTTCCCACGGGTAGCGTCGGCAACCAACGCCTCCCCGTAATGCTCGACACGGGCTCGACAGACCTCGTGCGTATCATCCCATACCTCACATGCGTTTCCACCAACACGAATAGTGGCTTGTGTCGACCGAATGCGCGAGCGAAGTGTGCGCCGGGGTGACGCGGTACGACGCCGCGCTCTCGCCCTCGCTGGCCACCTCTGTAAGCGCGCGCGTCTTTCCGGCGCCTCGACGCGTCTAACGCACGCGCAGAGTCTCCCATTCGAGCTTCACTACCTCACAGGCACGGTGCGCGGCACTGTCGCGTGGGACACAGTCGTCTTTGGCGCGTACGCCGTCGCGCGCCAGGTTCTTGGTACGCATCTACGAGTCGTACGGCCGCGTACTCAGGCAGGATGCAGCGTTGGTGCGCGACACCGACGGGCTCGACCTCGCGGGGACGGGCAACAGCGGCATCCTCGGGCTCGCGTTCGCGCGCAAGGCCGCGATCGCCGCGTCCGCCGGGGCGCCGCTGCTCGACACGGTATTCGCGGGCGTCCCCGAGGAGCAGCGGTTCTTCGGCGTGCGTCTCGCCCGCGACGGCGCGGGCAACAGCTCGTTTGCGTTAGGTGCGTGCAAGTCTCAGCAGCAGGCCGTTCTCACTGCGAATGATAGGCGAGCTCGACCCAGCGGTTGCGCACCGCGCGGCGGATATCGCGTACAGCGCCGTCTTCCCAAACGCGCGCGGCAACGCATACGATTACTGGAAGCTGCCGCTGCGCCACCTGTCCGTCTCACTCGGTCCCGCGGAGCAGCCGGTGCGCTTCGCGCTGTCGACTTCGAAGATGCGAAACGCACCCCATGGCACGAACATAGCAGTCTTCGACACGGGAACGACTCTCATGCTCGGACCCTCCGCGGATGTCGCGCGCTTCTGGGCGCTATTGGGCGACGCCGCACGGCACCTCGACAAGGAGGACCTGTGGGAGGTGCGTTGCGATCGGCGCGTCGGCGTAAGTCTCGCTCTCGGCGGCGACGGATATGACGGCGACGTGAGCGAGTACCCTGTGCACCCCCTTGACGTGAGCTGGAGTGGCGAGCGCTTTGGGGACTGGTGTCTCGGCGGGATCCAGCCCAATAATCATGTGCGTGCGGGTGTCCGCCACCAGCACAGTCCTGAGTAATTGACTCTGGCGCTGCAGGTGATCTCGGGCGACTGGCTCCTGGGCGACACCTTCCTGCGCGTGAGTACCCTGTATCAGATGGGCGGCGCCGCATATACACGCCCGGCCAGGGAAGTCGTGGACTGATGCCTGACTGGGATCTGCAGAACGTCTATCTCACGCACCGCCCGGCAGGGAACGCGACGCCACCCACGCTTGGCCTCCTCAGCCTCACCGAGCCTGAGACGGCCGCGCGCGAATTCGTCGCGCAGCGCGGGGAGGACGGATCGGCGCCCATGGGCGCGGCGCAGGCTGCGGCGTTGGCGCGCGGCGCGCTGCGGCCGCCGTCTGACTGGCCGCGGCGGCTCCCGTGGCTTGCCGTCTCGCTTGCTGCGGGCATGGCGTTCGGCCTTGCAGCAGTGCTCGTTCATGCGTGGCGGAATCACGGCGCGCTCCCGCGCGCCATCCGGCGGAAAGCGCGGAAGAGGGCAGCCGTGTCGACAGCTGGGTACTAGGGACGGGCACATACTGATACTGGACATTCACACGCATCTGACGGGTCTTCTCGTTGTGGTCTTCGCTGGTTCCCTGTCGCCGTTTCGCGGGTATTGCACATGTCTCTTTCACACGCGGCGCCTCACAAGCACAAGGTGCTGTGCGTATCTTCCAGTCACATCCGCATCGATGATCTGCATGATCCTGTGAGCATGCCCAGACGCCGACGCGCCATGCTGACGCCTCCAGATGTGCTGAAAGCGCCGCGTGACAGCTGCGAGCCGCCGCGCATGGCCGCGCTGAGTGCGCGCGACATGTCAGGCCATCCCATGTTTCCCGAGCGCCCTCGGACCGAGCGACCCTGAAGATCCTTGTGGCGGTGCGGATACTTGCAAGCAGCGGGCCGGGTTCCTGATTTCCCGGAAGTCCGTTCTTGAGCATTTTCCGATTTCGATGCGCTCGTCGCGGAAAAGCGGTGAATGGTGCGAGGACGACAGTAGAAAAACAGGGTCGAGGAAAGGGAGTGAGTACAAGTACAATCCGCGTGATGCATGATGTCAAGAAGGCGGCGGCCGCGGTCCGATTATTACCAACGCTCCTCGTGCGGGCGGCGCGCAGGCTACCACCTGGGGACCGCCTGGGGCGGCGGCTGGGCCGGATATGGCGACTGGCCGTGCTGCGGCTGGTGGTAGAAGGCGCCCTGGCCGACGCGCGGCGGCTCCCAGTTGCTCTGGTGCGGGACCTGCCACTGGCATATGGTGCAGTGCCACACGCGACTGGAGTAGAACGGGAAGAGACGGATAAAGCAGCTGCGAGCGCACGCGTCAGTTCAGGGAGAGACGCGCCGGGCCCCTTACACTTCGAACCACATGCGCTCCTTCGCGTCCACGACCGAGGCTGCAACGGCGACGTCAAATTCGGGCGCGGCGGGGGACGAAGGCCGCGCTTGCCGTTGCTGCACCGCGGGCACACGCGCGGGCTGAGGTCCTCGGCGGGCTTGACGATGGTCGGACACCCGACTGCACAACGGACGCGTCCGTTCAGCGGCGGTTCGATCCCTGCGAGCAGAAGGCCAGCCGCTTACTGATTATGCACGCTGCCCACAGCGACAGGGGCCGGCCGTTAGTCTGACGCGCGCTCGAATGACGACGGGCAGCGCCGACGCACCCATCTCGTCGTGGTTGCAGGAAGAGGTGTGGCGCTGCGGATGATCTTGGCGAGCCCACGATCCGGATCGGACTCGGACCCATTTTTGCCCGCAGATTGCTGCTGCTGACCACTCTCGGGTTCAGGATCAGGGACTCGGAATTCCAGATGCAGAGAAATGAGATTGCGCGGAACAGCACAAGTGACAAAGCAGCGGTGGCGGGCCTAGTCCTACAATACAGTATACATGCGACGACGTTTACTCTATAAGATAGTACAAGAAAGCATGGGCACGGCGAGTCGACCTAGAGAATGGCATCACGGTCGGTGCGAGGGAGACTGCATTATACTTGAGGGATGGGCGCAAGTTGGATATGCGATTCGAGGGCGCGCGGGAAAACACAAAGGCCAGGAATGGTGGGGCTCGAGCCGAGGATTAGGCACGCGTGCGATGCGTATGTGTGCACGCGGCAAGGCGTTATTGTTGCGGTTGCGTACTGTAGGCAGGATGCGGATACGGGACCTGTTGCTGAGCATACTGCTCGGGAGGATATGCGAAGTCTTGGTACGAAGGGACGTAATCGAACGCGTTGGCGTTTTGCGCGTCGACCGGGACGTACACGTCGACGGCCGGCGGGTATTGCGCGTCGACCGGCGCCACCTGTCGCGGCTGCTCGACCGCCGCCGTGCTGTAGTAGTAGTCGCCGGCGTATTCACCCGCCTGTGGCGGGTATGACGCGTACACGGGCTGCAGCTGCTCGAACTCTTGCGGCGCCTGCTGGCGGTAGCCGTCCGGGAGGACGCCCACGCTTGCCGGTTGCGGCATGAGCCCCGCCTGCGGCTGAAGCTGCTGGTGCGCATGACGCAATGGCGGCGACGGGCGGGCGAGTGGCTGCGCGCTAGCACCAGACGGGGCATGCACGTACGCCTGCGGAGGCGGTGGCTGCTCTTGCATCTGCTGCTGCTGTTGTTGCTGCCTGTACTGCTGAAACAGGACGGCCGTCTGCTGCTGCTGCGCCGCCAGATTGCGCTGCTGCTGCTGCAGATAGTATATCTGCTGGGCCGGGTCCGCGTGCGCGGCCTGCGCGGAGGAAGAAGTAGAAGGCATGCTCGCATGGGGTATCCCCGCGTGCTGCGCGTGTTGGTGTTGCGCGCGCGACGGAGACGGCAGCGGCGACGGGACGAATCCCACCGCACGCGTCGCGATCGCAGGCTGCACGCTGATTGGCGGCGGCGCAGGGCGAGCGATGTACTGCCCTGCTGCAGGCGGTGGAGGCAGCTGTTCGGGCGCAGGTGGCAAGGGCTGCATGTGTATCTGCGATGGCATGACCGTCGCGGGTGGCGGCGCAGCAACAAAGTTAGGCTGGGGAGGAGGCGCGCCTTGGGGCACGGGTGCGAAAGAAGCCTGCGGCTGGCCGGCAACGAGGGGCATGCCGCTGGGCGATTGCGAATGCAGGCTGCGCGAGCCACCGGATCCCATGCTGTGGTCCGCGTGTGACGAGGACGGCGACATGGATGCATTCGCCGGCGTCGCGCGCACGCCTTCTACTACAGCCGACCACTGCGAGTTGCAGTACGTTTCGCCGTCCGAGAGCGGCGAGGGGCCGTGGCCGGCCGCCGCGCGGTTGCGCTCCCGCATTGTGCGTGCCTGGAGCTTCATTTCGAGGTCGATGCGGTACTGGTCGCTCTTGCAGAACGCCCACCGCATCTCGTCCATCGCGTTGAGGCAGTGCTGCACCTCCTCCTCGCAACCCGGTTCGTCCGCGAGCAGGTAAGCCGCGAAGAACGAGCCATCCCGAACAAGTGCGGCGTCGTACTCGAAAAACGTCGACCCCAGATACTGTCGCACGAGCGACGTGACTTCTCGGGCGAGATTCGAGCATTTCGAATAGGCGATCTCGGCGAGATTCCTCGTGCGCCGTAGCATGGTCGCGTACTGCGTTTCGCGCGCCTCGCCGTCGCCGTCGACCTCCTCAATGTACGATGTGCTGTGCTCGGAGAGGTCCTGCACCTTTTCCTTGAGTCCCGTCCAAACACGACTTTCTGTGGAGGTGTAAGCCTCAAGCGTCCCGTCCAAGCCAGCTGCACGCACGACACTCATAAATAAATATCTGTGTGAGAGAATAAGCGGCCGCAGAGGGAACAACACGGCCATCACACTCGCCTTCCAACCATGAACAAAGCGCGAAATGTCCTCCGGCTTATAACGCGTGGTGTCGGGGGGTATCGTGCGGAGCAGGTCGTCGAGCTCCTCGTACGACGTATCCAGGGCCTCCCATGCGTCTTCGAGCTTCTGCCTGTCGACCTCTATCTGGCCCCGCGCGCGCGGACCCGTCAGCGCGGTGTGTATCTTCCTGCATGCCGCGGCGATCCGAACGGGCACGGTCGCAAAACGATAGGCAAACTGATCACTCGCGCCCGCGGCGTCGACAAGCGCGCGATTGTTGCCCAGGCCGGGCACGTCCTTGCCGAAAGCGTCGATGTCCTCTTGTTGGCTAAACAGCGAAACAGCAAGCACGCTAAGAAGTCAGCGGGGCCGCGCGGGGACGGGGCGTGCGTGCGCACAGGATCAGGCGGCCGCCCTTGAGGCCCGTCGTGATGCCCTCGTGGACGTGCGCGTACCAGAAGATGCGCGCGCGCACGAAGTTGTCCGTCGCCTGGCCCTGCCCGCTGCGCACGCTGTGGACGTCCGCGATGCGGCACAGCGTGTAGACCTGGCTGACGGCCGCCTCGTACATGGTCTGGACGCGGGGGGCCGTGTTAGCGCACAGCGCCCGGGCGGCGGGCGGCGGGACAACACACTAGTCGTTCCAGCTGATCCTGGACGTCTGCCAGTGCGCGAAGCGGGAAGCGGGATCAGATGCATGCGTGGCGCGGCGGGGAAGGGCGCGCACCCTCCGTCAGCGGCATGATGAGCAGCAGCACGCGCACGCCGTCCCAGCTCGGCTTGCGCAGGATGGCGTGCACGTCGATGAGGTGCAGGATCTCGCGGACCATGGCGTTCGTGCGCTCCTTGCGCTGGTACACGCTCTGGATGCCGAGGTGCGGCTCGGGGTTGCCGGCCTCGTCGACGCCGTACGACGCGGCCCAGGCGGCGAGGACCTTGGCGATGAGCTCGCCGGCGGGGCCGAGGCCGTCGTCCTGGGCGGTTAGCCAGTTGCAGTAGCGGTTGGCGAACTCTTCGGGGTGGAGCACGGGCCCTAGTGCGGCGGGGCGTGTGTGAGCGATTTGCAGGGGGTTGCCTGATCGAATGCTGCTTACGCTGGATCTGAAAGCGTGCGAAGAAGCGCGAGCTGAAGAACGTCGGGTGCAGCGGCGGGATGACGGGGCCCTGCAGCGGGTGCGGGTCCGGCAGCACCACGGGCGCCTTGCGCTCGCCGTAGCGAGCCCTGAGAATGAGACGCGGTGAGCGACGGATCAGGCGGATTGGGGAAGATTCGCGCCTACTTTGCTTCTTGCAGCCGCCGACCCTTCCTCAGCTGCTTCACCACCTTGGACTCGGCGTACTCGTCGCTGGGGGCGGCGACAGCGTGAGTGAGAGCGCGGTGAGACGCGGCGAGGCGGGCCCGGCTCACACGCAGTTCACGTCGCGCTCGAGACAGTTGGAGCAGCTCAGCTGGGACGGGTCGACGTCCGGGTACATGGCCTGCTTGTCCTTGAGGTCGCATTTCACGCTGCGGCGCGGGTTCGAGACCGGCAGAGGGCGCGGGGCGGGCGGGAGGGGACGCACCGGCGGTGGCGACACGAGCCGCACGCGCTGAACTGGACGCGGCCCTGCTGGCCGTACGGCTTGGAGGCCTTGCGCTGCTGGGCCTGCGCCTGGTGCGGGGCCGGCTCGGGGGCGCCTTTCGGCATTGCAGCTGGCACGCGGCGGCGGCGGTGCTGGAGACTGGGACGGTGGGATGGGGAAGGGGGTTTGGGGCGTGCAAGCGGAAACGGACGAAGGAGCTTGAAATGCGCTTTGGCCGCGCGCGGGAGCGGCTCTGGAGTCTGGGTGCCTGGGAGCGGCTCAACTCTATATCTATTACATACAGCAGCATCTATGCAATAAGACCGCATTTGGACATGCTGAATGGCCCCCGCACGCAAATCAGTAATCAGCCGTGTTTCGAAACACACTGCATACCTCCGTCTCAGCTCGCCCGCGGTGCGCTGCCACACGTTGCGTCGCCGGTCCTTGGCCATCGCATCAAAGTCGGCCCCGTACACCCGCTGCAGCTCCTTCATCAGCGACACCTCCCCGCGCGACGCGTGCCGCGACTTGGGCCCGGCTTTCGCGGCGAGATCCTCCAGCGCTGCGACAAGATTCAGTGTGTTTAGGCGCGACGTGATTCGCGAAGATAAATGAGATCCAAATATCCCCACACTCATACTCACCCTGCACCACTGGATTTGCCTGAGAATCCTGAGATTGAGATTGAGGCTGAGACTGAGAGGGGCCCTCGTCCGGGTCCGTCTCTGGGGGCAGCTCGACGCCGACGACGTTCCCCGCCGCGTCGCGGATAATGCGACCGCGGCCGGGAGGCAGTGGCGCCGCGCTGGCCGGGGCCTCTGCGTGCTGTTGTGCTGGTGGGGCAAGCCCGTCGACGGCAAAAGACTCCACAAGGCCCAAAGCAGCATAACTGCAGGCCAATTGGCAACGGCGTTCAGTCGCCCAGTGTATTAATCAGGCCCGGGACTGATACCCACTTTTGTCTGACAGTCTTCTCCTTATCCCACGCGTCCTGCAACGCCTTGGGCCCCCGGATGGCTGCCCTGCTTAGCCGTGGCACCCGCGCAACCGGCGGCGAGCGCACTCACGCGGCATCTTTTTGAGGTTCTTCTGCTGGCGCCGCGACGACTTGACCGTCGCGTGTCCGTGGCGTTTGCGGCGCTGGCGCGGGTTGGCCATTGTAATGCAGCGGGCGAGGTCGAGAGGCGTGCGGCCGATCCCGGCCCCGTCCACCAACTTTGCTCTCGCCCTCCACCAACGATGGTCGCTAAACGCGCCGCCTTTGAGCCGCCGTCGCTCGCCACCCGCTTCCTGGGTCTGCGTCCCGGGGTGCGGAATTAGCTGCCTGCTATCCCCGTGCCGCCTTGCTCACCGTCCTGCCTGCAGTTCTCGGGTCGCTGGGCCCAGTCGAGCGCCATCTGGGGCGTCGGCGCCGGCATCTACGTGCTCTACCTCCTCTCCGTGACGCCGCTCGTCAAGCGCGAGTTTCTGGTCAAAGTCCCGGTGGTGCGCTAGATGCGGTCTGTTCGTTCGAATGACCCCCTCTCATCACCGTGTCACTCAGATTGGGAGCTATTACGAGGACAAGCGGCCGCCGAGCGACAGGACCGGATAGACTGCTTCTCTCTGCTGTATAGACGAAACAACAGCGCATTGCTCCAACCATCACAACCTGGCCTGCGATGTCACGTCAAATCCCAGTCGCTCCTCTAACGTCTTCAGCGCTCCCGCGGACCCGCTCAACGGAACGTCTACCAGCTTCGTTAATCCAGCGAAGACGCCATTTTTGGTCTGGTACTCACGAATTGTCGACATGCCTAGACTGGCGGCCGCTTTCAAGTTTCTGCGGCCCCGTATCATTCAGTCGCGCGTTCTAGCCGCACGCACAAACGGCACGACGTACGCGCCAATATCGTCGAGGAACACGGCCTCTTCTGGCCGGATGCCATTGCGCTCGCACGCAAGCATGAAGAACTTCGGGTCGGGTTTCCTGCGCGTGTCGTTGGCAAGCGATTCTTCTGCTTCGTGTCGGCGTGGGCGCGTACCTCAGGCCCTCCATGCTCGAGTCCACCCAATCGTCGAACAGCTCGCGCACACGGCTGGGCACTGCGCCTTCGTCCCAGCCGAGGTGCGCGCGCTCCTGCGCGTCCGCGGCGAACTCGGGCAACTCTTCCTTGCTGTAGTTGTTCGTCAGCGCGATGACGCGCAGCCCGCGAGCTGCGTCGTTCTGTGAGTCCAGTCCTACGTTCGGAAATACGGGGACACGTACCGCGTATGCGCTTAATGGCGTTGACCATCCCCTGGTCCATCGTCGTCGCCTGGCGCATCATCTGGCCGAACAACTATGACATACCCTCCGTGAGCCTGATGCAAATGTCTCATGAGCAAGGCATACATCTCGTGCATCGATGTTCAGCGAGTCCGGTAGTCGTTGGGGCAACGCTTTCCTCAGTTGATCATTCAGGCTCTTATATGTACAGCTTGCCAGGAAAGACGCACGCAAAGACCGCCTCGCGCAGTACGCGCGGTACGCGTCGTTCCCCCGCGCGACATTATTGAGCTCGGCGCCCCACGCGGCGTAGAACGCTTTCAGGCCGATCTCGCCGCGCTCGTAGCGCTGGTACGCGCCGTCGTCGCCGTATGCAGTTCTGGAGCAGCGCCACCGAGTCCGCGACCGAATTCGTCATCCAGCGGCAGACGCACGTACATGAGGCAGTTGATGTAGTTGCGCGGCAGGCCGTGCGCGCGCTCGTACGCCGCGATGCCCAGGAAGGGCGAGCCGACCACGACACCTGCACACACACACACTCGTTGTCAGCATCCCGAACCAAACCAGACTCAGGCACACAGTGCATTGGATCTAGACGCACCCCCGATGTCGAATATCACCGCCTTGTAGGACATGGGTCTGGGGCGCGTCGGGAAGGTTGAAACGCGGTGAGAGGTCGATGGGCGAGCCTGGAGCGTGCGTTTAGGTCAGGCACCGGCGACTGCGCGAGTAGGTTGGCGGTGGACCTGGAGGGTCTTGCGGGATGGTTTCAGGGCGGCCGTGCGTTGCGCACGGTCGGTGTCGATGTCAGCTGCAAAGCAGTTCAGGCTCAGGGTAGAGTCGGTGGCACATCGGGGGATTCCCCGGAACCTGATATCGGCATTGCGGCCTTGGCGGCGTATTGCGGTCTTTGCGGACATTGCGGGCATTGCCGGGTGATTACCAAGCGGCTCCAGGCGCCATCAGAGGCCTGGCGAGGGCATTGTAAGAGCATTGTATCGGGTTGGTAACGGCACACCAAACGACGCAAGGCTGAGGAACTGGCCAGCGTATCACTTGGTCATCCGGTCACCACCCAGCGGATCATTGTATTCCTTGCAACGGCATTGCCACTGATTGACCTGCCATTGCATGCTTCCGGGGAAATCCCCGATGCAGCGGCCGGCCCGGCTATCCGGCGTTTGCGGCGGAATCACGCGGACGTCGCGGAGAATTCGGATTGAAGCCGTTTGCTATTTGGTCCTGGGAAATCGGGAGTTGTGGAGTCGGGCTGGCGGGCCTATGTTCTTGAACGCAGCGCGCTGAGCTATGCAGGGATAACTCCTGTATCGTCACATGACGGTTTCGTACTGTACCACCGGTGTCGGGCCCGACTCTCAGCGCGCAGCGCTCATCCACCTGTTACGCTGGCGCTCGTTGATAACAATGATGCTCGGGATCGTCAAGTTCTCGGGCTCGATTCCTTATGTGAAGCCCTTATTTTGAAATATAGTCGAGCACTTCGAGTCTGAGGATGTGCGAGACTGCCTGCCTCACGATCGTCAGAAAGGTGAGCATTCTAAACCTAGCTCTCGGTTTGTTTACTGTAGTATCTTGGGCGGGCGCATACATATCTCAACCAGGGCGCTTGCGACGGCGTCCTGATGTAGCCGTCCGCAGCAGCCTTGAGGACGTGCGCAGCAGGGTCGCGTTGATACCGGAATGGTACGACTTGCGATCGGGACGACGCTTGTGAAGCATTCTGCGTCAAAATAAGAACGCAGGAAGATTTTGTGCTACATTATGAGTCTTGCGAGAGACAGTGTCTCGAGTTCCAGTGCGAACTGAGCGGACGGAAGCCAGAAATCGAAGACGACCCAGGTGCCTGGCGCTCGGTATCAGTGATTGGCACCCTGCGCCATGCTCACGGGTTCATGATAACGATATAACAGCCCGCCGCGCCCCACGTTGCAGGGCAGCCAGCCATGCCGCAGCCCACATCCAGCACGCCCGCGCTGCCGCCGCGGCACGAGGACGGCGTGCCGAACGTCGACGCGGAGCTCGCGGTCGACGCCGCGGCGAACTACCTCGACTACCCCGAGCGCGAGCCGTTCATCCGCCAGCTGAGCGCCAGCGCCTCGCGCAGCAGCAGCAAGAAGCGCCGGCCCTGGTGGAAGCGGCCGTCCGTCTACTGGTGCGGGCCCATCCCTCCACCCCAACCCGCGCGCCAGTGCTGAGCGACGGGGCGTAATAGGGTGCTGCCGCTCGGCGCGTTCAGGCAGCTCTGCATCATCATGGGCGCCGCGCCGCAGATCGAGATCCTCACGCGCATGGCGTGCCAGGTGCACCGACCCGACCTCGAGATCGAGCACGTCCGCTACCCCGAATGGAGGGACGCCCCGCTGCCGCCCACCGCGCCCCAACCGGGCCCGCTCCCGCCCATCATGCCCTGGTCGTCGTCGATACACACTGCGCAAGGCTTCGTGGAGGTGTACGGCCTCGGGGACGTCTTTTCGGGCAATTCGACGAAGAAGAAGCCCACGCGCGGTGCGCTCTGCGCGAAGGACCCTGAGGTGCAAAAGGCGGTCGCTTGGGTCATTACGCGTGAGTACTTGAAACGCTCGGAAGTGAGCTCGGCTCTCAACGCTTCTCAGTTGTTGGCGTTCTTGTGGGGTTGGCTACGACGGTTACCTCTGCTTGGTGGGGGCAGGTACGTCACACCTCTCGTCCGCTTCCAAACACCCTAACTCTCGCCAGCGCTCGGATATATGGGGCCGCACGATTGTCTCTGCTATCACAGCTTGCGCCCAGCTCATCGGGTGAGTCCAACACGCGACCACGAACATGCCGACTCATTTCTTTGCAGCGATTCCAACATGATCCTGGTGACCTATTTCTCCGCGCAACTGCCCGGCAAGGCCTATTGGTGGCTTGTACCCGGATCCATGTTCGTGGGCCTGCTCGGAGGTCCGCAAGATTCACTTGGTACAATCAAGGCAAACCATGCTCATCTCTCACAGGTGGATACGGCGGCGGCGCTCTGGCCGCCTATCTCAGTGATTGTACCGAGCCGAGTAACAGGTCAGAAATAATGAACACACACTCCCGGAGGATGTGCAGGTCACTGATATTCACGCACGCAGGGCCGCGGTGTTTGCCATCAACTCTGGGATGGCCATGGGCGGCGTCGCGCTCGCGCCCTTGATTGGCGTAGAGCTCGTGCACCGCAGCGGAGACCTGCTCAGCCCGTTCTACCTCTCGGTGCTGACGAACTTGATCGCACTGGTCATGTGGCTTTTCATCGTCCCTGAGAGTCTCCCTCGCGACGTCCGTGCGGTGAACGCGAAGAAGCTCGAGGAGGAGCGCGAGCGCAGCCTGCCCGACCCCGGGCACCGTTGGGCGTGGCTCATCCGGTGGATTCAACCGCTCATTGATCTCATTCGCCCGCTCAAGGCGTTCATCCCGAGGTGGAGGGATGAAGGGGATCACAGCAAGGGCAAGGATTGGAACCTCGCTGTGCTCGCTATCGTCTACACCATTATCGCCATCAGCACGGTAGGTCATCTATTGCGTCCTTCTGTCCGCCTGCTCAGCTTTTCTTTTCAAAGGCGGCGATCGCGTACTTCATGCAAATCGCACAGAATCTCTGGAGCTGGGACAACGAGATGGTGTGTTGCTTCCCTGAATGTATGACCAGTCACTGACCACACTTCATGTCAGATTGGATATTGGCTCAGCCTGATAGGATTTTCGAGGGCGATATACCTCTTGATCATATTCCCTGGTACGCGCAACCCTGCCACGAACTTCCGCCCCTCGTCTCACATCGATTCTGCAGTCATCATCCGCCTCTTCAAGCCCAAGCCGCAACCGGTCGCTCTCCAAGGACCGGAGCAGCAACTACACACCGACGACTCCGCCCAACCCCAACCCGCAGCTGCAGAACCGGCGCCCGAGGGCGAGGGCGATTCGGAGGGCGAAGACGAGCTGCCGAAGACGCACGCGACGCCGTCCTTCGACCTCGCGATCATCCGCGTGTCGCTGCTGGCCGACGCGAGCATGTACGTGTGCATCTTCCTCTCCGCGACGCCGCTGCAGTGGATGCTCGGCACGATGGGCCTCGCGATGGGCGGCTCGCTCTTCCCGTCGCTCATGAGCCTCGCGCTCGCCGTCTCGCCCGGCGGGGACGCCGAGGCCGGCAGCCTGTTTGGCGGGTTCCAGGTGCTCTTGTCTCTCGGGTGCGTCGTCCTTCCTTCTTATGCGGGAGGGAGAGGGTGCTGATTGGGCCTGCAGAGGCGAAGTGTTCGGGCAGTTGGTGTTCGGCTCGCTGTTCAGACTCACCGTCGCGGTGTTCCCGCGAGCCGTAATCATCATCGCCGCCGGCGTTATTGCCGCTGCTTTGGTCGCCACGTTGTTCATCCGCCTGCCCAAGGCAACGTCGCCTGGGAGATCGGTGTAAGCTACACGTCGTCGTAGGTTAGTAGTCTGTCTGTTGTTTTCGTTGACCTCGCGTTGGTTAGTATGTTAGGTTAGGATGAATATTCACAGCCCCACTCCAGGAATAAATTACAGGATAATGGCATTGGTGGACACGCTTGCGTTCATACACGGTCACGTGCCATCTGCGCGGCTTTGAAATTCCGTTCAGCATCCGTGTTGTGCTGGCGTTGTGATCCTATTTTTCGGCCGGTGCTAGGCACAAGGACCCTGTACCATGTCGCGATCTGTTAGTGTTCCTTCGGCCGTGCATCGATTCCCCGACCTTTCCCAAATCGGCAGCTTGAAGTGTAACCGAATCTAGGGACCAATCGCTTTTTATCCATACTCCCACAGGTTGCACTGTATTGCATAACGCAAGTAGTGTACAGTCCAAAACAATGTGTCGTCTAAGCCATCTAACGGTTCGGTGAATTCGTCAGTTCATACAGTCGTCTCGCTGTCGGACGGCCTCGATAAGATAGAGCTCACCGATGATCCGGGACAGCACGTGACGACAAGCGCCCGGAATCGTGACATTTCGCGGGCAACGAGCCAGCCGTTCGTAGACCTAGAAATAAATTCCTTGCGCTTCATATTTATCAATGGGACCTGTATGTAAACAGGACCTTGCGGCTGTTTTTCTCAATTGCGCCTCTGAACAGATGCTGGATATCGGTCATATGTAGGGGACTCCCTGCGAAAGAGCCAGCGCTCGCAGCACCTGAGATAAAATCTGGAAAGAATTCATGAGGACCTACCAAGCATATCTCAAGAGGGTGGCGCGACCACTTTTTCCAATTTCGCACGAGGGTTTGTAAAAGGTCCTCGGGCTGCTGGTGCGGGGCTGGAGAAGCCGAGCCTTCCGTTACGATGTTCCCGACGCCCACGACCTTTCATAGTATAGAATTCATGTAAAATACTCAAACCATCACTGTAAACCCCCCTCTTCGAGGCAAGAAGGATTGCAGACGAGGTGTACGGTCTGTTGGGAGGCCTTGCTGCGGATCAGTCACAGCCTGTCACGGAGCACGTGCTGTCCCGGATCATCGGTGAGCTCTATCTTACTGGTAAGGGCATCTCGACCGTCGCACGCATGTGGTTTTCGTTCGCAACTCGCTCGAGCTCTTCCCGCTTCCGCCGGTTCATCCGTGGGTTGAGGATGGCGGCCAAGAGAAATACCCCTGCTTCCAGGACGACGAGGCCGCCGTATGTGACGCCGGCCAGGACATCGAACTCCTCCTGGAACACTGCGGCGGCGATCAGAGCATGCCGTTACCGCATGCCGTAACGTCCGCGCACCGAGCGATAAGCAAGATACGAGGCCGCCGAGGAGGTCGACGAAGAGGAAGAGCAGCGAAATGCCGATGACGGCCTGCGGGACGTCGGGCGGGTGAGTGACGTGCGTGGGCCCTGAGAATCCTGGACGAAAACGGACCTTGAACTTCCATATCTCGTAATATTGCGGGATGAGGCCGCCCATGATCATGACGGCCGAGAGGATGCCAAAGACCTGCGCGGGGGCCTCGGTGCCGGCGTCCTTGCCTGCCTGTCGGGCGCGAAGAAGGGCGGGAGCAGTGGGGAAAGCGGTGGGGCAATTGGTTGGTCAGCGCCCGCGGATCTGCCATCGAACCACCGAGAGCCTCTTTCCTTACGCACCCGGATGGCAAAGACGAAGCCGACCTCCAGGCCGCCCACGATCGTGCAGAACGCCAGCCACGCGCCCGTCGCCTGCAGCCGGCTCAGGTTCTAGATTCGGCACACGCAAGCGCATAGGGGGTGGCGCGTCAGGAAACTAGGCAAGCTCCGCGGCGCGCTCCCGCGAGAAGGTGGGGCGGACGGACGTGAGAGTAGCGCAGACACTGGGCCCAAGACACGCCGCAGAGCGCGGCGAACATCTGCGGCTGGATGATGAGCGGCACGTTGAAGCCCTGGCCGATGTTGTATGCGCCAAGCGGCAGGCCTGTGTGCACCCGGCGCGCGTTCAGTGTGAGCACGCTTCGGTTTGACGGGCACCGCGCGCGACTGACCTGCCGCCGACCAAATGAGCATGAGCCATGCGGACAGGCCAGCGGTGGACTTTGATCGGTGCGACTTGATGATTTGGGGGATGACTCTGGAGTGGCCAGTGAGCACACGAGCAATGCGTGCGTTCTGCTGGCGTACTCACTGGATGCTCCAGAACACGGTGCCTGCGCGGGGTCGGTGAGTGAGTATATGCAGACCCCGGGGGTTTTCTGGCGGCTGACCCATTGTGCCCAGGACGTTGGCCGCGACGGGGTTGACACGACCCATCTGGGCTGGAGCGCAAGCGTGGCGTGCAGGGCGTCTCTGGCAGACTCGCGTCCGACGCGGATTCGGAAGCCGCGCCGTTTCCCGGGTGCTCGATCGGGCCCAAACGGCCGATGGCGCACGCGTTTTTTCGCCCAGATTTGCATCCGGCGAGTCCTTATCTTATAGCGCGCACGCGATTGGCCGCACGCCGAGATTCCCTTCTCTCCCCGCGCACATCCTCGCCCGCCTCTGCTTCTCATGCTCAGCGAGGGCGCCCTCCCCGCCCGCCGCGCACCCGCGCCTTCCTTCCCGCTCACCGCCCCGGCCGGCGACGACGCCCTTCTCGATGCCGCGGAGTCCGCCTTTGACCCTGAGTCCTATGCCGCCGTCGAGCGCGATCCCGCCTCCTGGGCCGGCGCCCAGCCCGCCAAGCAGGGCCTCTACGACCCGGGCAACGAGCACGACTCGTGCGGCGTCGGCTTCGTCTGCCAGATCAAGGGCAAGCCGTCGCACAAGCTGGTCTCGGACGCGCGCCAGCTCCTCTGCGCCATGACGCACCGTGGAGCCACTGGGGCCGACGCCAGAGACGGCGACGGCGCCGGAGTCATGACCGGCATCCCCCACGAGTTCTTCAAGCGCGAGGCCCAGCTCGAGATAGGCGCGAAGCTGCCCGAGCCCGGCCAGTACGCCGTCGGCAACGTCTTCTTCAACCCGACCGACAACTCCACGCTCGAGGACCAGAAACACACCTTCTCCAAGATCGCCAACGACCTCGGCCTGCGCGTGCTCGGCTGGCGGTCGGTCCCCGTCGACAACACCATCCTGGGCCCAGCCTCGAAGAGCCGAGAGCCGGCCATACTCCAGCCCTTTGTCGTCCTCCGCGCCCACTACGGCGACGGCGCCGTCTCCGCCAACAACGAGTTCGACGGCACCCGCTTCGAGAGGCAGCTCTATGTGCTGCGCAAGCACGCGACCCATACCATGTTTGTGGAATTCGTTACGACTCTGCGCTTAGACCGTATGCTGAACCCCCCTTGCCTTTCCGTGTCTTGCTCTGTAAAGTGGTCTTGCCAAGTGGTTCTACGTCTGCTCGCTGTCCACGAAAAACATCGTGTACAAGGGCCAGTTCTCTCCCCCGCAAGTGTACAACTACTACCACGACCTCAACCATGTCCTATATGCGTCCCATTTCGCGCTTGTCCACTCGCGTTTCTCCACCAACACGTTCCCCAGCTGGGACAGAGCCCAGCCACTGAGATGGGCAGCCCATAACGGTACAGACTTTCCAGATTGTCTTCTAACCCGCAGGGCAGCGCGCTTATTAAGTTTCTCTCCCCCCTTCAGGTGAGATCAACACGGTGCGAGGCAACAAGAACTGGATGCGTGCTCGCGAGGGCGTCCTTCAGTCTGAAGTGTTCGGCGCCGACCTCAAGCTGCTTTACCCCATCATCGAAGCGGGCGGCTCAGACTCGGCCGCGTTCGACAACGTCCTCGAGCTGCTCGTCGTAAACGGCGTGCTCACGCTCCCCGAGGCTATCATGATGCTCGTTCCGGAAGCCTGGCAGGGCAACGAGCTCATGGACCCCGAGAAGAAGGCCTTCTACAACTGGGCAGCCTGTTTGCAAGAGCCTTGGGACGGCCCGGCGCTTTTCGCGTTCAGTGACGGTCGTTTCTGCGGTGCCAACCTCGACCGCAATGGTCTTCGTCCGTGCCGCTACGTCGTGACGAGCGACGACATCATGGTTTGCGCATCCGAAGTCGGCGCGCTCTACATCGAGCCCGAGAAGATCGTCCAGAAGGGACGTCTCAAGCCCGGTCGCATGCTCCTCGTCGACACCCAGGAGGGCCGCATCGTCGACGACAAAGAGCTCAAGCGCAACACCGCGCGCAAGCAGAACTTCGCGGACTGGGTCGAGAACCAGATGCTGCACATGCCGACCATCGTGCAGCGCGTCATGCGCTACCACTCCGTCGAGCCGGTCATCGACGACGCGCCCCTCAGCTCGGACCCGAAGCTGCTCGCATTCGGGTACACCGTTGAGCAGCTCAACCTGCTCATGCTGCCCATGCTCTCGGACGGCAAGGAGGCGCTCGGCTCCATGGGCAACGACGCGCCGCTAGCGTGCATGGCCGCGCAGCCGCGCCTCATCTACGAGTACTTCCGCCAGCTGTTCGCGCAGGTGACGAACCCGCCCATCGACCCGATCCGCGAGAACATCGTGATGAGCCTCGAGGCGTACATCGGGCCCGAGGGCAACCTGCTCGAGATGAAGGCGGGCCAGTGCCACCGCATCAAGCTCGCGTCGCCCGTCGTCACGATCGAGGAGACGAACGCGCTCAAGAACATCAAGGCCGCGTACCCGCGCTGGGAGTCGCGCACGATCGACATCACGTTCCCCAAGAGCGAGGGCCTGCCCGGCTTCCAGGCCGCGCTCGACCGCGTGTGCAGCGAGGCGACGCAGGCCGTCGACGACGGCATCAAGGTCGTCATCCTGTCCGACCGCGAGACCGGCCCCGAGCGCGTGCCGCTCTCCGCACTCATGGCGTGCGGCGGCGTCCACCACCATCTCGTGCTCCTCAAGAAGCGTGCGAAGGTTGCGCTGGTTGTGGAGACCGGCGAGGCGCGCGAGGTGCACCACCTGTGTGTGCTCGTCGGCTACGGCGCCGATGCGGTCTGCCCGTATCTCGCTATGGAGGCCATCATGAAGGTCCACCGCGAGGGCTTGTGAGTGTTCTCAACGTTGCTGCTGGTCTTCATTACTGATTCTTCCTTTAGGTTGAAGAAGGACAACACCCTCGAGAAGCTCATTGCCAACTTCCGCAAGGCGACCGACGACGGCATCCTGAAGGTCATGAGCAAGATGGGCATCTCGACACTCCAGTCCTACAAGGGCGCGCAGATCTTCGAGGCCCTTGGTTTGCACCAGGAGGTCGTCGAGAAGTGCTTCATCGGCACTGCCAGCCGTGTGCAGGGCGCGACGTTCGAGCTGCTTGCCCTCGATGCATTTGAGATGCACGAGCGTGGGTGGCCGACCCGCGAGACCATCGTCCCGCCCGGCATGCCCGAGTCCGGCGAGTACCACTGGCGCGACGGCGGCGAGGCGCACGTCAACGACCCGGCCGGTATTGCGAACCTGCAAGACGCAGTGCGCGAGAAGAACCAGACGGCGTACGACACGTACTCGCGCAACGCGCTCGAGATGATCCGCAACGTCACGCTGCGCGGGCTGCTCGACTTCAAGTACGAGGCCGCGACGGCCATCCCTGTCGAGCAGGTCGAGCCGTGGAACCAGATCGTCCGGCGCTTCGTCACGGGCGCAATGTCGTACGGCTCCATCTCCATGGAGGCGCACTCGACGCTGGCCGTCGCGATGAACCGTCTGGGCGGCAAGTCCAACACTGGCGAGGGCGGCGAGGACGCCGAGCGCTCGGAGCGTCTGCCCAACGGTGATACTATGCGCTCTGCCATCAAGCAGGTCGCCTCTGGCCGCTTTGGCGTGACCTCCAACTACCTCGCGGACGCCGACGAGCTGCAGATTAAGATGGCGCAGGGCGCGAAGCCTGGCGAGGGCGGTGAGCTCCCCGGACACAAGGTCTCGGGCTCCATCGCGCGCACGCGCCACTCGACGGCTGGTGTCGGTCTCATTTCCCCGCCCCCGCACCACGACATCTACTCCATTGAGGACCTCAAGCAGCTCATCTACGACCTAAAGTGCTCCAACCCGCGCGCACGCGTGTCGGTCAAGCTGGTGTCTGAGGTCGGCGTCGGTATCGTCGCGAGCGGTGTCGCCAAAGCGAAGGCGGACCACATCCTTATCTCAGGACACGACGGTGGCACTGGCGCGTCTCGCTGGACGGGTATCAAGTACGCTGGCCTCCCGTGGGAGCTTGGTCTCGCCGAGACGCATCAGACGCTTGTCCTGAACGACCTTCGCGGCCGTGTCACCGTGCAGACCGATGGTCAGCTGCGTACGGGCCGCGACATCGCTATTGCTTGCTTGCTCGGTGCTGAGGAGTTTGGCTTCGCGACTGCTCCCCTCATCGCAATGGGCTGCATCATGATGCGCAAGGTATGTTGGTATGTCGTTGGTTAAAGGACTCAACCTGACTGGATTTGCTATAGTGCCACTTGAACACGTGCCCAGTCGGTATCGCCACGCAGGACCCCCAGCTTCGCGCGAAGTTCGCTGGCCAGCCCGAGCAGGTCATCAACTTCTTCTACTATGTCGCGGAGGAGCTCCGGACGTATATGGCGAAGCTGGGCTTTCGCACGATCAACGAGATGGTCGGCCGCGCCGACATGCTCAAGGTCGACGAGGCGCTCCGCACGACCAAGACTCGCCATCTCGACCTCTCGCCCATCCTGAAGCCGGCCTGGCAGATGCGTCCCGGCGCGGCTACGTACCGCGTGCGGCAGCAGGACCACAAGCTCTACATCCGCCTCGACAACAAGTTCGTCGACGAGGCCGAACCTGCGCTCACGAAGGGTTTGCCTGTCCGCATTGAGTGCGATGTCGTCAACACCGACCGTGCGCTCGGCACGACGCTCTCCTACCGCGTCTCGAAGCTGTACGGAGAGGAGGGCCTGCCCCGCGACACCATCCACATCTCGATGAAGGGTTCGGCCGGTCAGTCGTGCGGTGCCTTCCTCGCTCCTGGTATCACCATCGAACTCGAGGGCGACGCGAACGATTACCTCGGCAAGGGCTTGTCTGGTGGTCGTCTCATCGTCTACCCGCCGAAGAACTCGCCTTTCAAGGCTGAGGAGAACGTCATCACGGGCAACGTCTGTCTCTACGGCGCGACGTCCGGCGAGGCCTTCATCCGCGGCATTGCCGCCGAGCGCTTCGCGGTGCGCAACTCGGGCGCTAACGCCGTCGTCGAGGGTACCGGCGACCACGGCTGCGAGTACATGACTGGCGGCCGTGTTGTTGTTCTTGGCACAACCGGTCGCAACTTCGCTGCCGGTATGAGCGGCGGTATCGCGTACGTGCTCGACACCGCGCACACGTTCGCGTCGAAGGTCAACCAGTCGATGGTGGAGCTCGGTCAAGTCACGGACCCCCGCGAGATTGCGGAGCTCCGCGGGCTCATCGAGGACCATCGTCACTACACTGGCTCGGAGGTCGCCAATCGTGTTCTGCAGGACTTCCATCACCTCCTGCCACTCTTCGTCCGTGTCATGCCCAACGACTTCAAGCGTGTGCTTGAGGAAGAGGCTGTTCGTGCGCGCGAGGAGAAGAGGAAGAACAGTGCCATCGACTTGGTGCCGCGCACAGCCAGCCAGGTCGAGCTTGCTGCGTCTGAGGGACTTGACGAGCTTCTCATGCCCAAGGACCCGCTCCACAAGAGCATTCCGACGTCGCACTTGAGCACCCCTCGCTCTCACCGCAACGAGCCGACGCTTCAAGATCTCGAGGACGCCATGCTTGACCCGAACGCATCCAAGGATCGTTTAGCGAAGTTAGACAAGACGCGCGGCTTCATGAAGTACAAGCGCCTGGGCGAAGCTTACCGCCCGCCGCGCAAGCGTGTCAAGGACTGGAAGGAGCTTTCCAGCCGTCTCACCGACACCGAGCTCACGGTCCAGGCGGCGCGTTGCATGGACTGCGGTGTTCCGTTCTGCCAGAGCGACACCGGCTGTCCGATCAGCAACGTCATTCCCAAGTGGAACGACCTGGTGTTCAAGGGCCAGTGGCGAGACGCGCTCAACAGACTGCTGCTCACCAACAACTTCCCCGAGTTCACGGGTCGTGTGTGTCCGGCACCGTGCGAGGGCGCGTGCGTATTGGGCATCAACGAGCAGCCGGTGGGCATCAAGAGCATCGAGTGCGCTATCATCGACAAGGTGCGCTCCTCTTTTATGTTAGAGTCGCGATGGTGTGCTAAGGCGCAACTAAGGCGTTCGAAATGGGCTGGATGGCGCCGAACCCACCGGCGCATCGTACAGGGAAGCGAGTGGCGATCATCGGGTCCGGTCCAGCAGGACTCGCCTGCGCCGACCAGCTGAACAAGGCCGGGCACACCGTGACCGTCTACGACCGCAATGACCGCATGGGTGGGCTCCTCATGTACGGCATTCCGAAGTACGTGCTTGCCGTTCTTCTTTACGTGCGGCGTCTAATGTCTGCCCCAGCATGAAGCTCGACAAGGCCGTCGTCCAGCGTCGTCTAGATCTTATGGCTGCTGAGGGTGTTGTACGTCCTTCACCACGGGCTGCTACATTATGCTTGACTGTTCCAATTAGATGTTCGTCCCTAACGCCAACGTCGGCGTCGACGTCGACATCAGCACAATCCGGGCCGACAATGACGCCGTCGTCATCTGCACCGGAGCGACATGGCCGCGCGACCTGAAGATTCCCGGACGCTCTGCGGAAGGCGTGCACTTCGCGATGGAGTATCTGCAGAAGAACACCGCTGCCCTCCTTGACTCGAACTTGAGCAACCCCGAGGAGTTTATCAGCTCGAAGGGCAAGGACGTCATCGTCATTGGTGGTGGCGACACGGGCAACGACTGCATTGGCACGTCCATGCGCCACGGCGCAAAGAGTGTGACCAACTTCGAGCTCTTGCCGAAGCCGCCTGCCGCTCGCGGTCGCGACAACCCCTGGCCGCAGTGGCCGCGCATCTTCCGCACTGACTACGGCCACAACGAGGTTCTTGCGCACTTCGGGACCGACCCGCGCGAGTACAGCATCTCCACGAAGGAATTTGTCGTAGACGAGGCTGGAAAGCTGAAGGGTCTCAAGACGAGTAAGTGCCTTCCTGACTCCCCAATTCATATTCAGCTCATAAATTCTGCAGTCCGCGTCGAGTGGACCAAGGACAGCAGTGGCCGGTGGCGTATGGAAGAGGTTCCTGGCTCCGAGAAGTACTTCGAGGCACAGCTCGTCTTCCTGGCACTCGGCTTCCTCGGGCCTGAGAGCGAGCTCATCAAGGCGCTTGGCGTCAAGACCGACCCACGCAGCAACATTGCGACGCCGCCGAAGGTACGTGCTCTTTCGCTCGGCATTGCAGCGTTCCCATCATGTCCGCAGAAATACTCTACGAGTGTTGAGGGAGTCTTCGCCGCCGGTGACTGTCGCCGCGGCCAGTCGCTCATCGTCTGGGGTATCAAGTGAGTAACGCGTCCATGTGTTGGGCCTCGTTTTAATGGATGTTCTAGCGAGGGTCGTGGAGCCGCCGCTGAGGTTGACACCTGGCTTATGCATGGTGTTACCCGTCTTCCGCGCGCTGGAGGTATCGCTCCGCGCCACCCAACAGTACGTGTGAACTCGAGTTGATTCTAATTGCGTCGATCTGACCCATCGCGCAGGAGTCCTTCAAGGCCTCGAGCAAAGTCGCAGGTCATGGCATCCCGCCTTCAACCCCCATCAATGTCGAGGCCTGAAAAGTTGTTCTCATTGACCGTCCCTGTCTGTCACAATTCGCGCAGTTTAGCTCTTCTCCGCTCCGCCCCGTTGCAATGTATTATATGCATGGCCTCGTTTTCTGCCCAAGGTTCTCGCACATGGCTGGAAGTAGATGGTACATTCAAAATAGTACAGCTTGTCATCCAAATCGGGCGGCGGTCACATTAGTGAAACGAAAGATCAAGAAGCTGAAGTGGAGGAGGAGGCGGCCCGGGAGTAGGAGTGCCAGCTCAATGATGTGAAATCCTGCACGTTGTGATTTGTACAAGTTTGTACAGGGTTGCCCTTTTACGACACTCTGTCGTCCTGCAAGAGGTTTGCCCAATAACCATGAAGTTTGCACGATCCGATCTCCTTCCCCATCTTGCTCAGCAGCTCAGGTACAGCGAGCGCGGCGGTCTGCGGGCCGGCACTTACGCAGATGGGAACAGCAGACCCACGTTGTTGAGATTCTCAATTGCGAATCGGACTGCGACCTCAGCCCTTCCTGCACCGGACTATGACAGAGCTCCCCCATCGCCGTTGTACGTGCTGCTCGTGTTTCGGTTCCCGCTTCAAAAGCTAATCGCCTGTCCAGACAACCCGCTGCTCGGCGTCTGGGTCCTGGTGTCGCCGCAACGCAACAAACGCCCTTGGCAGGGCCAGGTTGACGAACCCAGCGCGGTCACTGAGCCAGAGTACGATCCCAAGTGCTATCTGTGCCCGGGAAATGCGCGCTCTGGCAAGACGGAACCCAACCCCAAGTACACGACGACTTGGGTGAGCGCGATCCGCGTAGATCTGGCGATCTAATCGGCCTGACCCTTCCTGTCAACGACCAGACCTTCCCGAACGATTTCCCTGCCCTCCTTCCAGAGGCAGAGGACGTGCCAACGGTCCATGAGCTACTCAAGGGCGAGCCGGTCACCGGCGCGTGCGACGTGATCGTGTACAACCCTCAGCACAACCTGCTCATGGCGCGCATGACTCGCGAGCAGATTCGGGCCGTAATTACGGAGTGGCGCACCCTGTACGACACTCGTGGTCACCAGCAGGGAATCGGACATGTTCAGATCTTTGAGGTGCGGCCTCGGGGATGTTGCGTATGTTCTCAGAGTTCTGACAGACCTGCCGCTGCAGACCCGCGGCGCGATGATGGGCTCCTCGAACCCTCATCCCCATGGTCAGGCCTGGTCGACGTCGAGCATCCCTAGCGAGCCTGCGACCGTGCTGCGTAACATGCGTAAATACGCCGCGGAGCATGACGGGAAGCATCTGCTCCTCGAATATGCCGCTCTTGAGCTACGTGAGCAGTCGCGCGTCGTGTTTTCCAACAAACACTGGGTGTGCGTCGTGCCCTGGTGGGCTTCATGGCCGTTCGAAGTGTTGCGTGCGTAGACTGTTGCCATATGCTCACTGCACCTGACACTTGTTTTTTAGTGCTTCCGCACCACAGACACGTTCTGTCCATCGCCGAGCTCGACGAGGCAGAGCAGGCCAGCTTCGCTGATGCCCTCAGCCGCATCACTGTGCGATTCGACAACGTATTCCGCACGACCTTCCCCTACGTTCTAGGCATCCACCAGCGACCTGTGCCCAAGACCGCAGACCTCAACCCCGAGCTCGACTTCGCCCACCTGCACCTGCACTTCTACCCGCCGCTGCTTCGCAGCGCGACGGTGCGCAAGTTCCCTGCCGGGTATGTCCATCCATATCACAGTGTCAATAGCGTCCTAATCCCACCGGCCATTAGGTTCGAGATGCTTGCGGAGATCCAGAGGGATCTGACACCAGAGACAGCAGCGCAGCGTCTGCGCGAGTGCGCCGAGGTCCATTATCTCGAGGCCGAGCTAGTCACGCCTGCCACAGAGCCAACGCAGCCTGCGAGCGAGGAGCCTCAGACTGCGACCGCGGCCTGATGGTCCGTGCGAATGACTCCTATTGTGTATTCTTATGCGAGCTGCGAGGATGAAGTATGGCCGTCTGAGTAACCATCAGCTCGAATGCAGTATAGAATCATTTTCCATTGAACGGTGCGGCCTGGGCGCCTCGGCTCTTCGCGGTAGTTTCTGCAGTCAATCATTACGCTTACACGTCTTCTCAAAGACTCAGTCTCGCGTGCATGCTGGAGCAAATTCAGACTCAGTGTCGGCGCCATGAACCAATACGTCGGAGATCCGGAACAAACCAACCAACCAAGCCAACCAAACCAACCAAGGCGCACTCAACACGCCTAGAACCCATATACCCCCTCGGGACAGTCCCAGGTACCCTCATAAAATACATATTTTGAATAACCTGGGTGTCTTGCTACAGATATACTTCGCCACGGGGACATCGAATGTCTGGCTCGGAACAGCTCGAAGCGCGCGCCAAAAGCGGCCAGCTCAGGGCCAGCTTGTTCAACTTGGACTCGATGCGCCCCAGGTATAATTTACTTACTCACAGGACAGCCCGCCAGCCCATTTCGAGAGGCTAAAAGGGACCAGATATCTGCGTTTCAACACAACTAGTCAATCTGGGTCTTGAGCTTGATTTCAGCGGCCACAAGTGCAGGACGCAACCAAGGCTCGGACGGAAGGCCTGGTCTGCAGAACCCGCGGCAATTGGAGGCGAGGGCGTCAAAGACGACATCGATAGGTGGGCTGTGGTCTTGCACTCTGCCAGCAGGCACCATCCTTGCAGCCGATGCGTCATATGGTTGGTGATTCGCCATGGGACGCGTCTCGGACGATCAGGATCACACAGTGAGCGTTATGGCACAGAAAAATCGTAGATTAGATAGTTTTGCCGGTGCGCGTCTGTGCGCGTGTACTGGTGGTGCTCAAGACCATACCTACTCGAGGCCGGGAACGGCAATGACAACTGGCGACAACGGCTCGTCAGCGCACAGTTCCTGCACGTTCAGGCCGAAGGCAACCTGGGCCTCGAGGTCGAAAACCCCGGTCGAGATGCTGCTGCGCTCAAGCCGCTTGTAGCGATACATACATCCGAAAAAAACGTCGCCTCCAGCCTGCCTACTGCGTTGAGTGGTCGCGCCGAGCTGGAAGGGAGGAGAGCTATGCGACGCGCGCGTGCAGTGTGCTACAAGGAATGCCGGGCGGCGCCATGCGATGCGGCGACGTGGGCGCGGTAGCGGCAGAAGGGTACGAGGTCAAGCGGCGGAGAGAACCGATGACGCGTCGAACGCAGCTTGCGGGCATGCTGATCCGAAGTGATGCCTGGTCGGCCGACGTTCCAAACCGTTAGGACGGTTAGCTTGGTTGGTTTGGTTGGCTTGGTTGGTTGGTTTGTTGCGCATCTCATACGTTCACCCATGAACGTGTCAACTCCGACACAACTCCGCAAGTCCTCAAAACCGCCGGCCGCTTTGCCCGCTCAGATCCTCGGAGCGCGCGTCAGCCCGAGTCGCCCGTCGAGTGTTCTAGGACTGCTTGTAATTCTATAATATTGTCAATTCTACGGTGTGGTAGCGCGCTTAGAGATTTTCCCCTTCACCGCCGCCGCCGCCCGCGCCCTTGCCGCGCCCGCTGCCTTTGGACCGAAATCCGGCGCGCCGCCCAGGGTGCCGAAGACATCTCCTATGTAGTTTGTGGGCTTCAACCCTCTCTTAAAGGTGCGTGCCCAGTTTCCCAGGATGCCATCGATGACTTTCACTCCAGCAAGGTGCAAATTTTTGATGGACGGTTCGAAACCGCCCACATCATCGAAGAACAGGTTGGCCCGCGGGTCCTGGCCTGGGTATGGCCTGTCAAAGTCGGACGCGGTGCGCATGATGATGACGCGCGCGAAATCGAGTCTGCCAGCCAAGTGCCCGCGCATCAGCGCCTCGAGCGTAGCATTGTCCTCTTGTTGGGTGGTGCAGTACAATCCGGTGCCATTGGTGATCACTTTGGTGTAGTTCGCAAAGGCTTCGCTGAGCAAACGGCCGGAGAAGTAGACATCGCTGGTCGCCGTATCGCACGCAATGACTGACGGTGGCGCAGCCCCTGCCGCATAGAGGTCCGACGTATAATGGGCCCTGTACGCCGCAGCCACAGGACTGTCCGCAAGGACGGCCTTGGACGCGAACTCGATGGCGACTTGGCGCAAGGCATCATTGACCTCGAAAACTTCGGTACCGTAAAGCTCGCCAGGGTACACCCCGGGCACAGTACTGCCCTGTGGGATATATCCCGTCGACCAGTTCTGCGGCACTTCGCGGTAGTCGAATTCGTATTGTAGGGCCACCTGGACGGCGTAACGTGCAAAGGTGACAGTTCCCAGCGTGCCGACTTCAGGGCTGACACCCGCGATACCGGCTACCAGAAAGTAGGTGTCTTTCAGGTCAAACAAGTTGGAGTAGTACAGCGCCGTCACGGTAGCGGCGGCGTTGATCTCTGCGGGAGATGTCAGCATTGGCGCTGGCCTACCGAACTCGCGCGCTCACCCCCTTCGCCCGTCACAAGTAGGCAGACCTCGCCACTCGCTGTACAATGCGCGTTCGGGAACAGCGGTGAGAACCCGGGGACGGTGATGTTCCTTGCCAGTAGGTCGAACTCGGGGATATCGTACCAAATCTCGGCCTCGGAGCTGAACATACTGATAATGAAGACCTTGGGCTGAGGCCTCCGGCGGATTTTACTGCCCAAGAGACCAAGAACTGCATCAACAGGCGACGCAGAGGCGAGCGAGGGGGTGAGAACGGCAAGGATGGCCACGATAGAGAGACGCATCGTGGCGGACAGAGATAAGCAGAATTGCCGTGCTAGCGAAGCACACGCCCACGAAGTTGTTTTTGTACAGCTTGCGCACTCGTGAGCCGCCGTGGTATTTTCGACTTGTTTGGAAGGCGCGTGCTGCAGGTGAAATCTCAGTCGACACATCGAACTCAGGCGCCGGGCTGAGTATAACCAAAACGTCGAACACCCAAGCGCCTACGCAGCGAAGCAAGAAATCCCGAGTCAGGTTACTCGCATTGAACCCGTTCCATGGCTTGCCTTTGGTAGATTTACAAATCGAACGGGATGCAGGGCCCAGGCTTGCATAATTCATTTGGGGAGACACCTGCTTAACAGCTGGAAGCCTCTACATCGACAGAGCGGTCATAATCAACACTGTCCTGTCAGATCTTCGCTCTCATGATGACCCCCCTCTTCGCGACGCCCTTCAATGTCTTCCTGCTAGCGACGACGGCACCCTCGAACCTGTTTCCAGGACCGAAGTCAGGCTCCCCGCCGAGGGTGCCGAATATATCGCCAACGTAGTTGGTCGGCTCGATGCCGGCCCTGAACTTGTTGTGCCAGTGGCCCAGGATGCCCTCGACAACCTTGATGCCCGCCAGATAGATGTTGCGGAGGGCGGGGTCGTGGCCGCCCTGGTGCACGTACAGCAGGTTGTCCAGCGGGTTCTGACCGGGGTACGGCCTGAAGAAGTTGGACGCGGTGCGCATGATGATGATGCGCGCGAAGTCGAGCAGGCCGGCCTTGCTGCCGCGCAGCAGCGCCTCGAGCGTCGCGTTGTCCTCCTGCTGGCTCGTGCAGAGGACGGACGTGCCGTTCGTGACGACGGAGGTGAAGTTGGCGAATGCAGCGCTGAGCAGGTCGGCCGACCAGTACACATCGCTGGTTGCCGTGTCGCAGGGGAAGACCGAAGGCGCCTGATTCGCAGCGGCATAGATGTCGGAGGGGTAGTTGGCGCGGTACGCGACTGCAGCGGCGCTGTCGTTCAGAGTGGCGGTGGACGCGTACTCGATAGCGATCTGGCGCAGCGCGTCGTTGACTTCGAACACCTCGGTGCCGTAGAGCACGTTGGGATACTCGCCGGGCGCATAGCTATCCTGGGGAATGTAACCCGTAGGCCACTCCTGCGGTACCTCGCGGTAGTCGAACTCGTACTGGAGAGCCACTTGGGTGGCATAGCGAGCGAACGTGACGCCACCTATGGTCCCACGCTCGGGGTCGATGCCGGCGATGCCACCAATTAAGAAGTACGTCTCGGACAGGTCGAAGAGCCCCGAAGAGTAGAGCGCTGTCACCGTGACCGCCGCGTTGATCTCTGCGCAGTGAGGAAAAATTTCATTAGCATTCGTACATGCGTCAGATGCCAGGACGCTGAGAGCGCCCTGTTAGCAAATCCACAGGGACGAGCCGCCCATAAGGAATGTCAAGCCCCGCAAAGGCAAACTTGACAGGCAGCAAACTGGGGTTTGACAGCAACCGCTGGCGCAAACACGATGCAGGTTGCGCACTCGACGTCGCTACGATGCTTTCGATAGGAGGAGGAGAATGTGACATACCTCCTTCACCCGTCACCAACTGGCAGATTTCGCCATTGGCCGTGCAGAGGGCGTCCGGAAACAACGGCGAGAAGCCAGGGACAGTGATGTTGCGCTCGAGAAGGTCAAACTCGGGGATGCCGTACCAGACCTTGGCCTCCGGTGTGAACATGCTGATAATGAAGACCTTGGGCGAGGGCTTGCCATGGTGCCCGTGGCCAGCCGTAGTCGGCGCAGCGGCAGGCGCGGCACCAACCAGACTCCCGCATAAGACGGCAGCGATGGAAGACACGGCCAGAGAACGCATAGTGGAAGGACACAAGAGACCACCTCGACGGAAGACGACTAGTGCTTCGTTGAGGTTTTATAGTGAATTCCGTGCCGTCACTCAGGCGCGCATCGAACACTTCGTTATCCAATGAGACGGCCGTCACTCTACTGCCGTCTCTGGCGGCTTCGTAAAATTGACCCAGAACGACGAGTCCATACGACAGCGGAGTGGAGACGCGCGTCAGACCGCACTCCGCGTCCAGGGCGTCTATGTAGTCCACTGAGTCTTGACACGTGATCCAAGGGCACCACGTGCGTCATCGTATGCGGACATGGACCGGTGGCAACGCATGGGCAGCATCATGAGGAGACAGAGACCGCCTCCAGAGTCATCCCGCGTGCCGCAAGCGCGATTCCCCGAAACGGGATTGGGATACCCGGTTGTCAATGAGCCATGTAGTCGAGGCTCACAAGTTGGCGAGCGTCAGCCTGATCAGCGCGGTCGGAACACGCGAGTGACGTTTCATTCGACGCTCGGAATTCGATGCGGGTCAGCAGATACGGTGTCCATCGCGCGAATGAAAATACGAAGCTTGACTCCGCATGGGCGACTCCTTTGATGCGCAGACTGCCGCACCGCTGTGAATAAATGGACAACATCCATGTACGCGTTCTGGGCCTCTCATCGTAGATACCGTCCGCGGAGCATTCGGGAATGGCTGAAAAGCGGCAAGACATGCGTTTTTTATTGTCGCTGACAAGCGCAGGTGGTGCTGCATGTGGTCCCGACTCCCGAGAAGCAAGATCCTCAGATGAGCGAGCGTACAGAGCACATCAAGAGACTGTCCACTGCATGTCCAGATGCGCAGGCATAGTCAACATTGGTTGATGGTCGCAGATCGGTGAAACATCGACAAGCAGGGGTGGTCTGACATGTGGCATAGAATCGCTGTCTGAACGCTGAAGAGAACACCGCGCGAGCAAGTCGTCATCCTGTAAAGGGCCCAGGCCACCTTGGACGTCCAATGACCTCAAGTCACACACACGAGAGGTCGGGAAGCATGTGGTGCTGAGGATCATTTCAGAAGAGCAGATCGTGGCGGGAAAGGAAGAGGGCAAGAGATGTCGCGGCAAACACCGTGACCGCCGCCGTCACTCGGCGACTTTTTCTTCAGGTCCGACTCACTGCTCGCAAAGCATTCAGGCCCAGGCCAGGTCTTCTGAGGATCCTTCGCTCTCTGGGAACAATTGCTTCCTCTTCATGGTCTTGTACCCTTGCCGGAATAGCAACATTGATAGGCCTGGCAAGCTGGTTGGCAGCGGCTCAGCGCGGCGCGTCGAGAGTCCATATCAAGGACGACCTGTAGGCCATAGCGGCTCCTAGGCGAGTTGCCCGTGCTTTGTCATGCGCACTGTGCGCCCATACGAGTCGCCCAGAACCAGCACACGACTTGCGGATATACTGGGGGCCCTGCACGCGCAAAAGATCGGTTTTCTCGTGTCTTCTTCACAGTCCAAAACACCTGTCTTAGCAGTGGGTATCTCTGCAATATCGAGCACCGAAGCGACTGCATAGCAGATCAAAGGCAGCTTGACTTGTAGTTTTTGCACCAGGCTCTTTCATTCCCTCCCAACGGGCAGTCGGAGGCGCTAACATGATCACTATAGAGCGGTCAAGCGGACGCGACTCTTCAAACGGGCATAGGTACAAAGTCCGTTCAAGACCCATACTTCTGTTCTAGACATGATGCAACGGGCGCGCTGAACCGAGTCGCGCTCAGTTCTTCGCTCTCATGATAACACCCCTCTTCGCAACACCCTTCAACGTCTTCCTGCTCGCGGAAACGACGCCCTCGAACCTGTTGCCGGGACCGAAGTCGGGCTCGCCACCGAGCGTGCCGAAGACGTCGCCGATGTAGTTGGTCGGCTCGATGCCGGCCCTGAACTTGTTGTGCCAGTGGCCTAGGATACCCTCGACGACCTTGATGCCCGCCACGTAGAGGTTCTCGACGGCCGGCGCGTGGCCGCCCTGGTGCGCGTACAGCAGGTTGTCCAGCGGGTCCTGGCCGGGGTACGGCCGGTCGAAGTCGGACGCGGTGCGCATGACGATGATGCGCGCGAAGTCGAGCAGGCCGGCCTTGCTGCCGCGCAGCAGCGCCTCGAGCGTCGCGTTGTCCTCCTGCTGGCTCGTGCAGAGGACAGACGTGCCGTTTGTGACGACGGAGGTGAAGTTGGCGAAGGCCGCGCCGAGCAGGTCGCCGGACCAGTAGACATCGCTCGTCGCCGTGTCGCAGGGCATGACTGAGGGCGACTGCGTCGCGGCGTGGAAGCCCTCTCCTGTGTAGTTGGCGCGGTACGCAGCAGCAGCCGCGCTGTCGCTCAGAGTGGCGGTAGACGCGTACTGGATGGCGATTTGGCGCAAGGCGTCATTGACTTCGAACACCTCGGTGCCGTAGAGCACGTTGGGATACTCGCCGGGCGCATAGCTGTCCTGGGGGATGTACCCCGTGAACCACTCCTGCGGCACCTCGCGGTAGTCGAACTCGTACTGAAGGGCGACCTGGACGGCGTAGCGGGCGAACGTAACGCTGGCCAGAGTTCCCTGCTCGGGGTTGATGCCGGCGATGCCGTTGATCAGGAAGTACGTCTCGGACAGCTCGAAGAGGCCCGACGAGTACAGAGCCGTGACCGTCACTGCCGCGTTGATCTTTGCAACGGGAGAATCGAATGAGCGTCTGCATCTGCACGGGGCGCCAGGCCACTGGTACTTGCCCGCGAATCCGGATTGGCGGATCCGCAGGGTCGAGGCGCGCCATGACGGACTGCCAATCCCCACAGATGCAGGGATGCAGGCTTCTGACGCGCGCTTGCGAGCCCTCCTAGAGCAAGCGCCCGCCGGAGGGCACGCCCCCGATGCCAGGAAGGGATGTTTGCGAGGAGAAGACGAACTATGACATACCTCCTTCGCCCGTAATGAGCTGGCAAATTTCACCGTTGGCCGTGCAGTGGGCGTCCGGGAACAGCGGCGAGAACCCAGGGACGGTGATGTTGCGCTCGAGCAGGTCGAACTCGGGGATGCCGTACCAGGCGTTGCCCTCGGGGGTGAACATGCTGATCAGGAACACCTTTGGCGAGGGCTTGCCATGGTGCCCGTAGCCAGCCGCGGTTGGCGTAGCGGCAGGTGCAGCAGCAGTCAGCCTCGCACAGAGGGCGACAACGGTGGAGGCGACGGCGAGAGAACGCATGCAGGAGAGACGAGCAGAGGTGGCCCTCAGGATTTTATAGTCGACTCGGCGCTGTCACTCGAGCGCCTGTGCACGGGTTGTATGCGTCGCCAGAACCAACGGGACCACTGTCATGCCCTACATGCAGAGAAGATAAATTTAGCCCGTCGATTGAATACGAAAGAGAGCGGCAGACTTACAGATGTCAGACAATGTCCGAATGCCACCTGCTAGTCTTTCACGTGTGATTCCAGAGGACTACAAGCGACATCTTGTGTCAGCGTAAAGTAGTCGTCATGTCCACAAAGCCAGCCCGCCATTAGCACGGCTGATAGTTCACGGAGGGCGCTTGAAAGAAACCGGCATAACTATTGCGTGTCGCAGGCTGCGGTTCCTTCAGATGGGACAACGCGATCCTATTGCCGATGGACCCTGTGGATGCCGCCGAGTCCGGAAACAGCTCGATCTGCACATGCGAGGCGTACGAAGCCCGTGTAAGGTGACGTTTACCGTGAGTCGCTGTGTGCGATGCAGGACGAGCGATGCGATGTCCATCTTCCACATGGATGCATTGCTGTGTGGAGCATTCATGAGTGCACCCTGTAGCTTACAATCGTCGCAGGGCAATTGATGTGCAATTTCATGCACGTGCGTCCGCCACCGTACATAGACAGTCATTTTGAGTCCCAGGTCCTTCGTCATCAATGCCGTAGGGGGTGTTAAGCATGGGGAAACGACTGACAAGAACCAGCTTATTATGTGTACAGCATTGGCATGCGAACAGCGCGGGAGCCAGTCCATACAGCACTGAGAGAGGAGGCATAGAGCCAGAAGAACGAGAGTAACGAGAGTACGGCGCATCGACGGCGCACCCATGTGGTGGCGAGACTTCACTAGAAGATCGAAGAGAACGAGCGCAGCAAACAGTTGTTCTCGACCGCAGAGCTACTAGCTTTGGCATGAGGACGCGACATAGAACCGAGCCGCAGTGTCGTGGAAGATATTGAAGGCCAAGAAGAGCGCCGATTGCAGGATTTAGGACGGGAATGCAGCGTCCCTGTCAATGCAAACGTGTCTGCGAACAGTTGGACAGCAGGAGATCCTTCCCCGCACCTTGGAGACTGAGTTCGTATTACGCAATGACAGGGAAAACAGGCGGAAACCGATGCAAGCAGCTCGTCATCGAGGGTACCGTCCAGGCCACGGCGAGGATCCTAGGATCATCTCTATATACTCAGCTGTCAAGAGGACCCGATGAGCATGGTCCCCAGAATCATTGCAAGAGAGCAGATCGTAGCATCATGAGGAAGGAGGACAAGACGTGTCGCGGCAAACTCCGTCACCGCGAACGCGACTCAACAATGATGACCTCCGAAGCCCAACCGCCCAGTGACGCACCCCCGCCGCCTCTCCCGGGCCAGTTCTGGCTGAAAACGGCGCCTCTCCCGGGGACAGGGCCGTCGCACTTCACGGGCCTTTACCTGCGGCAGAACAGCAACGCGGACCCGGCCGTCATGCTGACGCCCGCGCCGCCCAAGTTTCTGCGCGCGCAGTGCGACCCGGACGGTTCCAACGTGCATCTCGTCTCGTGGAAGCACGGGGAGCGCCGGTGGGGCCTTGTCCTGCGTGCGCATCCCGCCGGCAAGGCTGGATGGGAGCGCGTTGAGATCCCGGAGGACGAGATTGACAACCGGGTGAGCCTGGCGAAGGACGCTGAAGGTCTCGAGACTCTTCAAGGGCGTAAAAGTGACGGATGGCGGGGATGGATGGTCTGCGAGTGGTCACTGGGCCACCCGCAGTTGTTCTGGGTTACTGGTGCTCTACAGGGCGACCTGCCACCCTTCTGCGAACAAGTCGCCATCATCCGAGAGATGCTGTAAGCTGCTATCTGCAGCTATCTATCCGGTACGGTGTCCTTACGAGGGTTGTAAGGAGCTCGAAGACGAGCCGAGTCCAACTGTCTGTCATCACTCAGCACACGCTCGAAACGACAGAGCGCGACCTCCAACGCCGCATACATTCTATGATCTACAGGGTAGTCTAGTTGATACATGTTCTAGTAGAGAAGGAAAGCTACATGAGCCAGTGATAACGCGACGTGCAAAGCTAATGCTACAAATCAAAGCGCGTACAATAATAATAGGATGAGTGAGTCCAATGCCCAGCGAGACAAACGAATGTGATGGGGGGCGTGGATGTGTGCAGATGTGGGGATGTTCCTGTCGTGTGTCCTCGTAAGTTTCGTCGTAAGATTGTCGTTTCTTGCTCAGCGCCGGCCAACGAGTATGGCGCCGAGGGCAACGGCCGCAAGGGCCATGAAGCCCGGCACCGCGCGCTCGGCCGCGTTGTGGAGGCTGGCGTGCCGGCTTGTGCTCGCGAAGCGGCCCATCTGGCGGTAGTTCGAACCACCCTGACCGTTAGAGGTCGCGAGGACGCCTGCGTTGACGGTCGCAGTGTTATGGTCGCGGAAGTAGTACGAAGTCGTGAACGTCTCCGTCGCCGTCGCGGAGGGGCCAACGCCGGCGTCAGCAAGAGCCTGCTCCGTGAGGAAGACTAGCGCGATCTCGGGCGCCTTGACGACTACGTTGCAGACGCCGCCGGGGCAGGGGATCTCGAGCGTCTCCTCTTCGCCGACCAGTTGTCCATTGGCCTGGAACATGCCACCGAATGTCTGGCCGCCAATGGTGATATTGCCCTTCCACGCGACGCTCGGCGCGCTCACGTAGCGGACCCAGGCCTTCTGAGGACCTCCGGCAGCGCCAACGCTGATCTGCGCAGTGTAGTCCGAAGCGCCAGTGGCGTCAGTCATGTAGTTCATGAGCAGGACCTTCTCAGGGTTTCCTTGTTCGTCGTAGATGCCGTACGCGGGTGTGTACTGGTTGTCCGGGTAGAGGTCAACAACACGCGACTTGTCGGATTTGCCGAGGGCCTCAGCAACGATGAGATTCGCGTAGAAGATAGGTCCAACCTATGAAGGATCAGTCTCAATTAAACTGCTTCTGATACCGCAACTCACAGTCCACTGGTGGTACGACGACTCGTTGGTGGGAGGCGGCACGAAGGGCTGCATGGCAGGGTTTAGCGCCTGCAAGGATATAGTAAAGAACGACGTACATTGTAGTACACATGTTGACCACCGACGTGGAGCATCATGTTCGTGAAGTTGATAGACGCGAGCTGGAGGCAAGTCAGCCAACGAACGGTCGAATCGGGCACTGCTTGCCTGCATGGCAAGGTCGGTAGCCCAAAGTGTCGATGCGAACGCGTTGCTGAGGCCGGGGAAGCCACCGCACGAAGCAGTGTTCGTCTCGAGCAGAACAATATCCTTGTTGTAAGCCGCAGCGCTCAGAGCTGCAGAACGATAGTTGTTGGCGAAATGGACCGCGAAAGAGTGCTGTGATCGGGTTAGCCGGCGGCGACAGGCATAACACCACGGGCCGCACCATCATGTATTCGTTCATCATCTGCTGAGGAGGATGCCTGCCGACTTGGCAGTTGTCGTACGGGTAGCGTTCTGCGATGTCACACTCAGAATTGCTGGTAAGGTCGAAGGCGCAGCAAACGTACCGACGATGACGGTGCTCAACGAATCCTGGACTAACGCACAGGGTAAGGGGCTGTCACAGGCGAATATCGCTGGAGGACTTACATTTCCCGAGGTATCCAGCGTTGAGGATATCCTCTTGGAGGTTCCACAAGCAACAAACACCAGGGCCTCCGATGTTGCCCTTTGTGGTAATGAGAGGGTCACCGTCGATGGCGTTGAGCATGGTCTGGAACTCGGAGAAGTACTGCTGAACGCTGTAGACCGGACTGTTCTGACGTTAGGAAACCGAGGCGTTGGACAAATACACTGAGCTTACCGATATCCGTGAGGCTGGTACAAATCGGGTTCGTTGCCCAATTGGAAGCCGACTGCATTCATGCTGGATGAGCCAATAAAGGACGCAGAGTGCATGAACATACCGATGTTATCACCCAGAACCTGTTCCGCCACTTCTGCAATGCGGAGGCGAGGGTTGGACCTGCGGAAAGGGTGAGCTGACGGCCGTGGCATGAGCTGCAGCGACGGACGTATCGTTGAAGGGGATGCCTGGGGTATGCGACTCAGTACGACGAACGGCAAAGCATCGTTCCACGTACCCATCCACCACTTGATATCAAGGAGGTTCGTGATGTTGCCGAGGTTGTAAAGAATGTCGAGCGTGAAGTGGACCGTCGGCGTCAACGTCTAAAGCCCGGGTGAGCGCCCGCTAACGCCGCGAGCGTGCAGAGTCCGACGCACCACGCCGGTCGGGCCGTGCTGCGACTTGACGAGCGTGAGGTTGTTGGGTAGCGCGCCCGAGTCGAGCAGCACGGCCTTCTCCTGCGTGTTGCCGCCGAGGCGGATGATGGGCGGGCCGCTGCGCTGCTTGAGCGTCGACATGAGGTTGAGGAACTGCGGGTTGAGCAGGTCCCTGGCCAGCGTCACTGCGTCAGCCGCGCTCAGGGGCGAGCGATCGCATGGATACGTACCCGTTGGGCCCCACTGCGCGCGCGGACGGGTCAGCTCCTGAGTGCGCCGGAGTGCAATCCCGGCCGACGCACTGACGGACGCGGCGAGCGAGAGCTCGACGCTAAGGCCGAGGAAGTTGCCCGTGTGCGACTTGCTCAGGCCCGCCGGCGACTTGACGAGCTCGATGGGGAACGTCATCGCCGGCGCCGGGCTGGGCAGCGGCGGCGGGTCGAGCGTGTCAGGGTCGTACGCGTGCAGGAAGGTCGGCGTCTCCTGCGGCGGCATGCTGTAGATGGACACGGCCGCAAGCGCCAGCGACGGCGCGGCAGCGAGGGCGAGGAACGACTTCATGCTGGGGAGGGCGGCGGAGAGAAGGAAAGGGACAGGGACGACGGAGAGAGAGAGGACGGACAGGGAACGGGGCAAGAGGTGGCCAGGGGGCCGGGAAGCCCCGCACGCGCTTTTGAACCCATTTCTCCCCCTGAGCGGGCGACAAGGCCACAAATTCCGATATATGATACACCGAGGACACCGAGGACCGATCTATAATACATACATGCCATCTCAACGAACCGAATGTCCATTCGCAACCGGAAGCCAACCCGAGCGCGTCTGAGACGACTGCGACGAGTTCGACGAGTTGGCATTGGCACGGTCGTTGGCCGCCGGGGCTGGAGTCGGCGGCAAGGGTCGTCCCTGTGAACCAGAAGGTGGGCCGTTCTGCTGGTGCGGTCTCCGGCTGGGCGCCCCCGTCCACTGCCCATGCTGCCGCTCCCACCGCTGTTTGAACGCGGCAGCGACGATGTTGGGCGATACGTTCGTGCGTTTCGCCTTGAACTTGCTCTGCACCAACGTCGTTCAGCCCACACGCATCCTCCGCGCCGCGAAGCACCGCACGCACCTCCCACTGCAAAATCGTCTGCATTTGGCGCTGCATGCGCAGAGGCGGCCCTTGCGCAGCCTGTCAAGCTGTCTGTCAGCAGTCTGACTCCACAACCGGCGCGAAGACGCACGTATTCCGCCTCACGCGCCAGGCGGTCTGCCTCCTTCCTTGCGTCCCACTCGCGCCGCTGTTCCGGCGTAATGCCCGAATCGCGCTTAGGCTGGAAGGTACACGCACGCACACGATCAGCAAACAGCGGCGGTCAATTCAGCCGCATGGGTAACGCACCTTGCCCAGCAGCGACGAGAGCACGCTCGTCGGGTCCACGTCGCGCGAAGAATGTTCTGGCGGCAGTTGACGCCCGTACGGCGTCGGCGCCGCGGCGGTTGCAGCCGGCGGCTTGGCTGGCAGGCCCGCCGCGAGCGGCTTGGGCGGCAACGACGCGGGCAGCCGCTTCGGCGGCGGCGTCTTCTCCCGCTCTGGCGCTCTCGTCTGCGACGGCGGTGTCGGCTCGGGCTCGTCGAAACTCGGCTGCTTCTTCTTCTTGAACGACATGCCGGCCAACTTCTTCCTCGCGGGCGCCGGTGCGGGGGCTTCTTGCGCCGCAGGCTCGGGAGCGGGCGCCTCCTCTTGTGGCGGGTCGGCCGGCCACGCTGGCGACGACGGCGGCTGCGGCTCCGGCGTTGCGGGCTGCGCTGGCGGGCTGAGCGGCGAGCTGGACTCCTCTGCGCCAGATTCGGGGGACTGCACAACCATTCTGGATGACACGCGACGATGCTCGGCGCGCGGGCGGGTAGGGCGTGGGCGTGATGGGGCGGGCGAGGGGGCGCGGTGCGGGTCGTGCAAAATCGAACGCGAAGGTGGCGATCCCGGGTCAAGAACAGCCCTGTTTGTTTTCAAAGGCAGATCTGTGGACGGCGCCTCGCTCTGTACAGCAGCCGACGGCGATGACTGTTTAGGCGTGTCGGGCGCACGCGATTGGACGATCGCAGCCGGCGGTGACGCCAGGTCGACAGGCGCCTGGGGCGCCTCGTCCGCGTCCTCTGGCTCAGGGCTGCTCCCGTACGCTCCCAGGCCCAGCAAGCCCAGCGAAGGCGGCGATGACATCGCGAGGGAACTCGCCGGTGCAACTTCGTCCTGTTTCGTATTGTTCTCGCATGACGCATTGTCCTTCGTGTCGAAATCGTGTTCGTCCTCGAGGATTTCGGATAGCTTGCGGCGCGGGGTCTTGCGTTTGGGAAGGTCTGGATGATCTTGCATATGCGAGAGCTCGCTCTGTGCCTGCTGCTGTGCGCGCTCGCGGGCTGAGAGCGTCGTGTCGCTGCTGCTTTCACGCCTAGGTTCGGACGAGAGTCGCTCCGGCTTCGGCCTTGGGACGATGGGGGCCATTGCTGCGGTGTCGGCAAGCATTAACAGAGCATCGAGTGCGTGAATCGGTTGCTTGAGCTGGGATTGTCCCGAATCTAACGCCGTGTTCATGATAGAAAGCTCGCTGGATGCTTGCTTCTTAGCCATCACGAGGCGCGGAGATTCGTCCACTGGAGGGCCAGGGAGAGGAGCTTGTACGGGTGCGGGAGGTGTATGTAGGTCGTCGGTTGGGTGCGTTGCTGTGACAGGCTCGGTGTGAGAGGGCTCTGCACGGTTGGAGCTCGACGTCTCTGCGGACGCGGCTTGGACAGGGAGAGAGGGCGGCTGGACCGGGCCGGCAGCGCGCAGTTCAGCCTCCTTGACGATCGAGGCTAAGGGCAATAGCTTGCTCTTCCTGGCAGCGGGGGCGACATCGGCGGGCGGAGGGCGAGAAGCAGAAGCAGCTGGAGTACGAGAATGGTCGGCTGTGGACGTCGTGGCGGCGGGACGTTCGGGGTGAAGGGGTTCTGCGCGAGAGGACGAGGAACTGGGCAATGCCTCCCCAGCTCGGCTGATGGCAGGGATGCGAGCGGCCTGTTCCTTTTGCTTGCGCTCGTCGGACTCCTTGAGGATGGAGCTCAACGGTAAAGGCTTCTTCTTCTTGGGAGGGGCGGGTTGCTCAACCTCTGGTTCAGGCTGCGCGCGGCCCTTGCCTTTCTTCGCTGGTTGCTTCTCCTCGGCCGTCGTGTGAGGCTTGCTCCGCGATGCGTCAGGCTTGGGCCGCGCTTTTCCCTTCTCTTCCGCGGAAATACTCGACCCCCGCGGACGTGAGGACTGCGCTGGCGATGGGTCGATAGCTTCGCGCTTGATCTTCTCGAGATGGGGAGGCGGGGCCTTGGGAGCGGGTCGAGGATGTTGTTTATCCTTTGCCAGGTCGTCTGCATCGCGAACGCGTGCACGAGCAGGCGGGGCAGAGGCCTGCTGCTTAACACCATCGCTCTTCCTGGCCGGTGGTTCCTGGGCGCGGTCGGGAGCGGGAGTTTCCTCCTTGACGGCGCGTGGCGCTGGGAGCGGTGTGGCCTGTCGAGGACCATTGGGCGTGACCGGACGTGAAGTGGACGATGCATGCACGGCTGACAGTGCAGGATGAGCAGGGGGTGTCGAGGACCCGGCCTTCGCGCGGTCGTTACTCTCGTCGATGATAGCTTGCAGAGGCTTGAGTTTCTTCTTCGGAGCGGGTGGCGGCTTGTCCTCGCTGGGAGCTGCAGCCTTGGCCTGGTCCTTGTGGACGGTCACAGCTTCACCTTCCGGGCTGAACGACAGAGCGCGCTTGCGCTTGCTGGGGCCGCCTGCGGGCATATGGTCGAGGGGGGGAGTTGGCGAAACCTTGGTTCGCTTGATAAAGGGCTCGAGAGGCGGAGGAGGAGGCGGGCGGTCGTCGTCCTTGGGCGCGTCTGGCGCTGCGACTTGGAGGAAGCTGGGACCCGCTGTCGCTGCGGGCTTCGGCGCCGGAGGAGCCGGAGATGGGAGTGTGGGTGGAGGAAGAGAGCCAGGGCGCTCTTCGCGCTTGGCCGGTCTGTCGAGATTGGGTTCTGGGGGACTGTGTCGAACGCGCTTTACGGCCCGATGCTCCTCGTCCGCGACAGCATTCCGCGCGTCTTCGGACCCTGCAGCGCGCGCAGATGACGGAGCATTGCTGCCAGCGGGCTCTTTGCGCTTCGCAGGTACGGTCCGCACCGGCGGCTGGAGATGGTTCTTAATAGCGTCGGACAGGCTCTTGTTTCGTGGCTGGCCTGGGCCACCAGCGCGTCGCGGACCGCCGGAGTCGGAGGTGCGGGCGGCATCGCGCGCTGCAGGAGGGATAGGCGCCGGCCTAGACGCGCTAGTAGACGATGTCGCGGGCGGAGCGGGTGCTCGGCCGGCGTCGTCCTCGTCGTCCGACACCACAACACGGCCGTTTAGCGGACGCCTAATTGGCGGCTACAGAAACATGCCAAAGAGAATTAGCAGCCGGTCGGGACCCCGTAAGCAGTCGGAAGCACCTTCGTGTGCGAGCCCTGGGGCTGCATAGCCGCTGTGCAACGAGAGCGAAGCAAAGCCAATCGTGGCGGCTAATGCCGGAGACGCGGACCGAGGACGTGCTGAGTGCGAACAAAGACAACACCATGTGGGAACTCGATGGTTCCTCACAATATTGCGCCTATCTACGGTTAACACACTCCGTAAAGTCAGAAGTCATGTCTTTGACACCGTTTTCCGCCTGCTTGTTGACCACATCCCTATTCATTCCACAACTACCAGAAGACTACGGGCTGCGGTGCGTATAACCTCAGCATTCCTGATGGGGAGGTAACCCATGTAGATGTGATATTTGAGATAGAATCCTGACAATCCTCTTGCGCCATGTGGCACCTCCAATAGGTGCCGCGATTATATGCTTGGATTGCAGCCGGGAACGCCGGCTATAAAAGAACACGCATTGCCGACGCCCACCGCTCACAGTTCCCATGCTCGGAGCGTGCATTGGCTTACTGAGCGCGATAGCCATCTCAGCGGCGCAGCTGGTCGACTTCCAGGTCACCCAGCCGCCTGTCGTGCCGGCAGGCGCGCGCCAGTGCAAACTCCAAATCCTGCAACACAACTTCGATAGCTTCGGAAAGTGCGTCCCGAATTTGGATCCCTATATCTTCCTTTCCTATATCAACATATTTTTTCTGCAGCCCTGCAGTCGTGCAGTATGTCCCTCCCACCGACTGCGGCGCGCCGGGCACATGGGCCGCTGTGACCCTCAACTATACCGGCACGTCCAATGGCACGCAGTTCGACAGACTCTCGGCAATCAGCTTCCACAACGTTGAAAGTGAGCTCACCGTGGCGTCGCACAGGCGGGATTGAACGCGCACGCAGTCTGGCGCACGTCGACGCCGGAGCCGACGCTCGGTGGGATTCTCTGGACGGCCGTGAAAGACGTCACGCGTTTCATCCCGCTGTTCGCGCAGCCCGGGACCCTGATCCTCGATCTCAACAACATCGTCGACCCTAATCAGGGGTTAACCGGAGAGTATCTCAGTCAGTCGCGCGTGAATCCTGCACGGTCGCTAGCCTCATCCTCGTGCAGTCACCTTGACTGCAACATTCTTCGCCTCCAGCCGCGCGCACCCGCCGGCCAAGACTGCGGACATCATCCTCCCCTTGTCGAACCTCTCCCCGACACGGGAAAACTACGTCTCCGTCCCTCCCGCGTTGAACGTGAGAGAGAACGCGGCTCCCCCGCTCGTGACGACGGTGCTGATGCGTGCCGCCGGTAGGTCAGCACGACGTTCCCGCGGAATGCCGTCAAGGCGTTTGCGGAGATCCAGGCCAGTGGAAATGGCAACGAGGAATTCTGGGTAAATGTCATCGAATCAGCGAGCGGCCGAGGCTTTAATACGTACGGGATGACAGTATTTCAACACCGCGAACGAGTTCCTGGACGACCTCCCGCCGGGCACGTCGCTCCCGAATGGTCCTTTGCGCGAGGTGCGGCTCCTCGTCGACGGGCGGGTCGCAGCTGCAGTCCTCCCATGGGCCATCTTCTTCACCGGAGCCATCGATCCACTTGTATGGAGGTAAGCTTCCCCCCGCGTGTGAGTCGTTGGCTGAGGGCACCGACCAGGCCCATCGTGTCGTATCCTGCCATGGACCTGGTGACCTATTTCGTGGACCTCACCCCGTTCATCCCCGTGCTCACCGACGGCGCGAGCCATAACGTCTCCATCGACGTGATCAGCGCCGAGACGGACCACGCCATCGACCAGAACTGGTTCGTCAGCGGCAATATCCAGGTGAGACCCCCGACGACAACAGCGTACCAAACTATCCCGCTAAATGAACGCGACGCGAGGTTTTCTTGGATTCCTCGTCGAAGCCGACGACGGGGCGCATTATCTCGTACGACGCCGAGCCATTCCCGCTGACCACCACCACGGGCGTCGTCGCCGCCAATGGAGACGTGAACGTCACCGTCTCCGGCACGCGTTCGCTCTCCATCGTCTCGGAGATCACGGCGGGCAGCGGCGCGAGGACGCTCGTCAAGTGGTCGCAAAATATGACCTTCACGAACACCCAGTCCTTCCTCGACGATACGTTCGTCCAGGTAAGTTCCTGCGCGATATAGTGAGGACGGTTCTCAGGGATGTACGCAGCTGGTGCGGCAGCGGAGTACGGGAACTTTCCTGTCTACGCATAACGGCGTCCCGCTCGTCTCAGACGTCTTCGACTACCCCGTAGACGTGGATTTCCTGGTGTTCCCAGATGGGTCGGGTTGTGAGTCCCGCTACGTTAGGGTTCCTCTAGCGGCTTGCTGATGCGAGAATGCAGCGACCGTCATCGTCGACCATACCTTCGAGCGCACGCTCCTCCCGAACCCACTGCAAATACAGTCAACCATCAATTCTCACCAACGTGGAAGTGCGTGATAGTGTTGCCTTAGTACTCACTTGGATGTCTTATGCTCACCGCCTCGAAATCTTCTAGATGGAAGTCTCTTCAACCTGCCAACAGGCGGCCGTGCAGGCAACGGGACGAACGTCAACGAGTTCAGCTTCTCCGACGTGCGCGGCAACACCTTCACGCGCCAGGTCGCCTCGACGAACAACAACATCACCGTCGACCGCACAGGAGGCACACTCGCGCCGCGCACGCCGTTCAGGTTCACGCCGCAAAACCCCGAGCGCGTCCTCCCGCGCGCGGGCGTGCGCTTCCCGGGGGGCCGCAGCACGCGCTTCAGCCCGTGAGCGGAGCACTGAGCAAACGGACGAGGAGAATGCGAATTCCAAGAAGCAATGGATTTGCCACCTAGGTTGAACTAGCGCCTGATGTACAGCCGTACTGATACAGTGGTTAGTTGCGTTGAATGCCTTCCGAGTAGTCTAAACCTGGGCCGGGGGATGATGAGACCCCCCGCCGCCCGCCGGTCCCTCCAGGGCAGAGATGATGAACCTCTGTCCGTCCGCAAGAAAACGCGTCGCTCAGAATAGGCCGATGACGCGCCCGGTCTCGGGCTCGACGTCGACCTCCCAGAAGCCTGCCGGAACCGTCAGCAAGAGTGACATCTGAGAGGGGAGGGGAGCGTGCACATACCTGGACGAGTTCCGAGACCAGGCATCGTCTGCATGTCGCCGAGGATGGGGTACAGGAAGCCCGCGCCGGCCGAGAGGCGGACGGCGCGGATGGGCACGGTGAAGCCAGTCGGCGCGCACTTGAGCGCGGGGTCGTGCGAGAACGAGTACTGCGTCTTGGCCATGCAGATGGGCAGATGGCCGTAGCCCTGGCGCTCGTAGGTCTCGACCTGCTTCGCGGCGAGCTCGCTCAGCGCGATGCCGTCCGCGCGGTACACCTCGCGGCAGATCGTCTCGATCTTCGACGCGATCGGCGTGTCGAGCTCGTACAGGAACTTGAACGCGGACTCGCCCTCGCTCGTCACGGCGATCAGCGCCTCCGCCAGGTCCTTCGCGCCCGCGCCGCCCTGCGCCCAGTGGTTGCTGACCACCGCGGCGTCTGCGCCGGCCGCGAGTGACTTGGTGCGCACGAGCTCCAGCTCCGCGGGCGAATCCGTGCTGCACCATCATGCGCATTAGTTTCAGAGCACACCTATAGAACGCAAACGAGGGGCACGCACGCAAACTGGTTGATCCCCACGACGACCTTGACACCGAACTTCTTGCAGTTCTCGATGTGCCGCGCAAGGTTGTCGCAGCCCTTCTCGAGCGTCTCGAGGTTCTCCTTGGTGTACGTGTCGTGCAGCGGCTTGCCGGGCGTGACCTCAGGCCCGCCGCCGTGCATCTTGAGCGCGCGCGTGGTCGCGACGATGACGGTGGCGTCCGGCGTGAGACCCGACACGCGGCACTTGATGTTGAAGAACTTCTCCGCGCCCATGTCGGCGCCGAAGCCGCCCTCGGTGAGCACGAAGCCGGCGCGGGACGCGTCGTCGCCGGGCTCGGTGCCGGCGAGCTTGAGCGCGATGCGGTCCGCGAGGATGGACGAGTTGCCGTGCGCGATGTTGGCGAACGGGCCCGCGTGCACGAACACCGGCGTGCCCTCGAGCGTCTGCATGAGGTTCGGCTTGATCGCGTCCTTCATCAGCACCGTCAGCGCGCCGCCGACGCCGATGTCGTCCGCCGTCACGGGCTCGCCGCCGCGGCTCGTCGCGACGACCATCGCGCCCAGCCGCGCGCGCATGTCCTTCAGGTCGTTGCTCAGCGCGAGCACGGCCATGCACTCGCTCGCGACGGAGATGTCGAAGCCCGTGACGCGCTCGTGCCCCTTCTCCGTGTCGTTCTGCCCGACGGTGATGCGCCGCAGGAAGCGGTCGTTCACGTCCAGCACGCGGTTCCACGTGATCGTGTCCGGGTCGACGTCCAGGCGCGCGAAGCGCTTGATCTCCTCGGGCGTCAGCTCGTTGGGGTCGGTCTTGTCGATGCCGAGCTTCTTGAGGCGCTTGAACATGAGCGGCGCGAACTCGCGCTTGCCCTTCTTGCTCGGGACGAGGCGCGTGAACAGGCCCTTGTCGGTCTGCGTCGCCTCGTGGAACATGCGCGCGTCGAGGGCAGCCGCGAGCAGGTTGTTCGCGGCGGACACGGCGTGGATGTCGCCCGTCAGGTGCAGGTTGAACTCGTCCATGGGGATGACCTGGCTATAGCCGCCGCCCGCCGCGCCGCCCTTAATGCCGAACGTCGGGCCCTGGCTGGGCTGGCGCACGCACGCGAAGGCCGGGCGGCCGAGGTGCGCGCCGAGCGCCTGCGCGAGGCCGATCGTCGTCGTGGACTTGCCCTCGCCCAGCGGCGTCGGCGTGATGCCCGAGATGAGCACGTACTTGCCGTCCTTGCGGTGCGCGAGCCGGTCCAGCACGGACAGCTCGACCTTCGCCTTGTACTTGCCGTAGCTCTCCAGCTCGTCCGCGCGCAGGCCTATCTCGAACGCGAGCTCGCTGACCGGCTTCGGCAGCTGCGCCTGCGCGATCTCGATGTCGGACGGGACCTTGGCCTTGATGTCGAGCGGCAGCGCGCGCACGGTGCGCTCGCGGGCCTTGTTCCAGAGACGTTCCGCGGAGGTCAGCGTGTTGAGCATGAGCATGGCGACGGTCATGGGGCCGACGCCGCCGGGCACGGGCGTGATGTGCGACGCGACGCGCGCGGCGGACTCGAAGTGGACGTCGCCGACGAGGCGCTGGCCGCTCTTCTTGGACGCGTCGGGGATGTAGTTCGTGCCGACATCGATGACGACGCAGCCCGGCTTGAGCCAGTCGCCCTGGATGAACTCGGGCTTGCCAATGGCGGCGACGACGACGTCGGCCGTTTTGAGCTGGGAGCAATGAGAAAATAGAAGTGCAACGATTGGGCGCCGGGGAAACAGCGCGCGCTTACAATGTCCTCCAAATTGCGCGTGCGGCTGTGACACTGCGTGACGGTCGCGTCGCGCTTCCTGAGCATGGCCGCGACGGGGCTGCCGACGATGTCGCTGCGGCCGAGCACGACGGCGGAGGCGCCGGCGAGGTGCACGCCGGTCGAGTCGAGCAGGCGCATGACGCCCGCGGGCGTGCCGGGCAGGAACAGCGGCGTGGACGCGCGCGACGAGAGATGGCCGATGTTGTACGCGTGGAACCTGGCGCAGAAAATCGGGCATTAATAGGGGCGGGCCGCCCTCGCACACTAAGGCCTGCTTTATTATCGCACGCACCCGTCGACGTCCTTCTCCGGGCTGACGGCCTCGGTGACCTTGCGCTCCTCCTCGGCGCTGACGTGCTCGCCGAGCGGCAGCTGGACGATGATGCCGCTGACGGCGTCGTCGTCGTTGAGGCCGCGGACGGTGCGGATGACGTCCTGGACGGAGGCGTCGGCGGGCAGCTGGATGTGCTTGAGGCCGATCCCGGTCTCGGCGGCGGCCTTGGCCTTCATGCGGACGTAGGTGGACGAGTCCGGGCGGGCGCCGGCCTGGATGATGGCCAGCGTGGGCTGGAAGCGCGGGTGGGTGGCGCGGACGGCGGCGACGCGCTGGGCGACATCGACGCGGATCGCCCTGCGTTCGGCCGTGAGCTGCCGATGGGCCCGTGCGCATCAGGGTGACTCACTGTGCGATGGCAGCGCCGTCGACGAGCTGGGCGGTGGACGCGGACATGGGGCGGCAGAGGGGTGGCCTGAGCCGTAGCAGGAGGGACCGGGCGGCAAGGGCCATCATTCCGAGGACCGGTCTCTGCTTTTTATCGTCGCCTGAGCCTGCCGCAAGCAGTTGGCAGTCAAAAGTCAAGTCGCTCAAATCTTATCAGGTCCCTCGACGCTGCCTATATGCGCCCCACCGTCCGTCGGCTGCTGTCGGCCGCGGGCGCAGCATACATCGAGCTCAACGGCCGCCGCTATGCCGCCGACGCGACGACGAACGTGACGCAGGCCATCCTCGCCAAGGTGCCCCGCAGGCTGCACACGCAGCCCGCGCACCCCATCGGCATCCTCTCGCACCGGATAGCCGCGCATTTCGCGTCCTTCGCCGCGCTCGACGCGCCCGACCCGGTGGTAAGCGTCGCCAGGAACTTCGACGACCTCGGCTTCGCCAGCGACCACCCGGGCAGGCGCCCGTCCGACAGCTACTACCTCAACAGGGACACGCTCCTGCGCACCCACACCTCCGCCCACGAGATCGACGCCTTCCGCGACCCCAAGACGCGCGACGCCTGGCTGCTCGCCGCCGACGTCTACCGCCGCGACGAGATCGACCGCTCGCACTACCCCGTCTTCCACCAGATGGAGGGCGCGCGGCTCTTCTCCACCGCGTCCGACGTGCGCGCGCTGGAGGAGCGCATAGCGCGCGAGGAGCACGCGCTGCGCGCCGCGAATGTCCGCATCCACGACGCGTCGCGCGTCGGGCCCGAAAACCCGCTGCAGCCGGGGCACGACCCGGCGCTCGCGGCGCTCGTCGTGCGCGACCTCAAGCTCGCGCTCAACGGGCTCATCCTCGACCTCTTCGGCCACGCCGCGAGCGCCGGCGACCCGCTGCAGGTCCGCTGGATCGACGCGTTCTTCCCGTTCACGAGCCCGAGCTACGAGGTCGAGGTGCTCTGGGGCGGCAAGTGGCTCGAGCTGCTCGGCTGCGGCGTCATCGCCCAGCGCACGCTCGACCGCGCAGGTCCGCCCACCGGCGCTTCCGCTGCGCACCGCTTATGCCTCGGCGCGTTTTAGACGTCGCCGACAAGGTCGGCTGGGCCTTCGGCCTCGGCCTCGAGCGCATCGCCATGGTCCTCTTCTCCATCCCCGATATCCGCCTGTTCTGGTCCCAGGACGCGCGCTTCCTCGGCCAGTTCGCCCCGGGCACCTTCTCCGCCTTCAAGCCGTACTCCAAGTACCCGGAGTGCAAGCGCGACGTGTCCTTCTGGGCGCCGGAAGGCTTCCACGAGAACGACTTTTGCGACGTCGTCCGTGACGTTGCGGGAGACTTGGCCGAGGATGTTGCGCTGGTGCGTGCAGTGCCCATCATGTCTACTCAGGCTGACATTGCGCGCACAGATTGATCAGTTCGTGCATCCAAAGACCGGGCGAGCCAGCAGGGCATATAGAATAAACTACCGTTCCATGGACAGGTGCGCCAGAATGTTTATTGAACCTTTTCCCGTGCTCACCGAGTCTCTTCCTTGCTCACCTTCCTACACCTTCCCCCCCTGATCGTTTGCATTACCTCACACGCGTCGCTGCACCGTCATCATGCGCACATACTCCAGCTCGCTCACAGGCGAAGAAGTGAACGAAATCCACGCGCAAGTGACCGCGCGCGCCACGGAGCAACTGGGAGTGGAGATTCGGTGATCAATAAAAAACGCAGAGCAAAGCAAAGCACTAGAGCTCTCTATGCTACATCTATCCATAATATACTTTTGCTTGCGCGCCTCACTTGGCGACGCCGACCTGCGCGGCGCGCAGCGTGCGGTCCTTGATGGTGTACCCGACCTTCTGGCAGTCGATGACGACGCCCGACTCGGTGCCCGGCGGCGCGGGCGCCTCGAACAGCGCCTCGTGCCGGTTCGGGTCGAACTTCTCGCCCGTCGGGTCGAACGGCACGACGCCGTACTTGGCGAACGTCGAGAGCAGCTGTTTTTGCGTCATCTCGACGCCCGCGCGCAGGTTCGCGTCTGCCTGCACGGGTGAGGAAGCGTCGGGCGAGTCGGAGTCCGCGGCGGGTGCGGCGGGTGGCGGCAGCGAGCGCAGCGCGAGCGCGAGCACGTCGGCCGTCTCGAGCAGGTCCGCGGCGAAGCGCGAGATGGCGAAGTGCTGCTGCTGCTCCTTCTCGCGCGCGGCGATGCGTTGCTGGTTGACGAGGTCCGCCTGCGCGTACCGCAGCCGGCTCTGCAGTCGACCGTCAGCATGCTACACCCATAACAAAAAATCTCTTACGGTGAGCTCGGCGATCTCCTCGTCCTTCGCCTTCAGCGCGTCTGCCGCGGGCGCGGGCTCGGCTGGCGCGTCGTCCTCCTTGGCCTCGGAGGACGCGGTCGACATTTGTCGCCGCCAGCGCGCTGCCGCCGTACACGGTGCCGCCGCGCGCGGGACGGGGCGCAGGGTCGATACGCGCAGCGCGCCGGTACACGAACGGAGGGCTCGCTGCATGGTGAAGCGGGCGGAGGAAATTTCGAAGTGGGAGAGACCGAAAGCAGGTGGAGGTCGCCAGACCGATGGCGAAACTCCGCGCTCGTCTCTCTTCCCAACCATCTTACGTTTGTCTGGCTTGGCTCGTACTGCCGCCCATATGGCTTGCAATCCTGGCGAGATACTTGTCTATTCGCTGCTGTCTGCTGCCCGGCCTTGCTTGCTCGCTGCTCGGTCAGCAGGCGGCCTGAGACGGAGTCGCCGAGTTGCAGCTGTCTGGTCTTTGACCGTTGTTGCGTGTTCCCATCTGGCCTTTCTCGCTTATTACCAGCTGCTCGGCAACGCCGAGGCTCAAGTTTGCTGCTGGCTTGCCCTCGACGTTCTCTGCATGCCTCTGGGATGAACATTTCCCGTCGCAACGCAACATCTAGATGCACTACGGGGCCTGCTTTCGTACATGCACAGGCTATGAAATCCAGCTCCGCATCGTGCTCCCGTCCTGCCTGCTAATCGGCCCTGTGGTGGATCGTGACGCTGGCCTGGTTGGTAGGGAGGACATAGAGCTTTGCCGCGCGCTCAGTGATCCGCGCACCAGACGCTGTCCATGGTCCCACTCACCTCGGCGATGTTCACATGCGCTGGCCGCGACGCGGCCCATACAATCTCCTCCGCAACGTCCTCGGGTGTGACTGATACGCGGGTTACTGCCAGTGCGTGTGGTCTGCTTCAATATTATCCACATACGCGTGCGCAGGCCCTGGTGCACTTTGGCTGCGGCGGACTCGTCGCCGCGGAAGTGGTTGACCCAGAACTCTGCAGGTCGTCAGCATGCGTTCCTTTTCTCTCGTCAGTCTAGACGCTGCACCTGTTTCCACTAGACCTGGACGCGGCGGTGGCGTCAGCGTTGACCGGTGAGCATCGCGATGGCCGCATCCGTTACCTGGCTGGATGTCGCTCACTCGGATCGGCGTGTCGACGAGCTCGCGCATGAGCGCCCCCTCGAATCCTCTGACGCTGCGTCGGTGGCTCTGAGCTTCTGCATATACATATGAGCAAGCCGGCGCACTCACGCGAATTTGGTAGCGGTGTAGATGGCCTCGCCCGCGCACGGCTCGCGGCTAACGATCTTCACGGCTTCCATCAGCAGATGCCACAGGTTATGCCTTTTTGCGAGGCGACGTACACTCCCTATGTTAATGATATGGCCCGCCACGTTGCGCGCTTTGAAGTCTGGTGCTTGTTGGCCCACTGGCGAGGACCCAAGGAACTCACCCTATGTGCGCACCTCTGACGAATACCTGCGTAAGCGCGATGAGACCGACCAGATTTATCGCAATCGCCGCGTCGATGTCGGCGTCTGCGATATCTCCCACGCGCTCCACACCTGCCCTGCGACCGAGGATATTAGAACGGAACGTAGAGCTGCCAAAAACTCGGCAGGTTCGACGGACATGGCTCCTGCGTTGTTGACCAGGACATCGACCTCGCGCAAGTCGGCCGGAATCTTCGCCAGTACGTCGGAAACCTAGCACTCGTGAGCGGACAAGCATCAGGGGGGCGTTGTCACGGCCAAAGAAGGTCGGACCTGCTCGCGCTTGGACATGTCCAACTGGACTGCAGCAAACTGCGCGATGGAGGGCATCAGTGTCTGACTCGCGCATCGATATCCGCCGGGTTGAAAAAGCGGACCTTCCCCCCTGCTCCCACTCCTGCGCTCTTGTGCGCCGCCCGGCATATGCGTAGAGTTTCCTCCAGCGCATCCTGGCGACGTGCGACCGCGATGACGTTTGCGCCCGCCTATGGAAGCCAATGAGATTCCATCAAGCTCAAGGCCATCCGACAGCAGACGAACTTGAGCAAAGAGCACAGCGGCGGCCTTGTCATGACCGTTAAGTAGGTATCCTGGACCGAGACGGGGCCGGAACCGCACCTTGCCAATACCAGACGACGCGCCTGTGATCAGGACGACCTTATCGTGCAGTCTCTTCGAGCTTTCGGAGAACAGCGACATGTGTGACGCAGGAGTTCAAGGCTCTCCGTATCCAGGTGGGACCTCGCGCCTGCTTTTTTGTGAGTACTTATTCTGTATTGTCAGCCGCATTGCGTCAGCTTCGTTGGCTGACCAATGCTTTGTCAGTTCAAGCGCTAATCTAGCTTCTCTCCATCTGCGACTCACCCGCTGGCCGTAGATCACACATGCGCCTTTCGCATCCGAGTCTCGACCGATTATGTACATTGACATACTCTCAGACCGTCAAACCATGTCCAGCAGATCCACGCCGAGTGGAGACGCATGAACTCTAGCGCGCCATGGACAAGACATGGCGTTGACACATCCCCCTTGCCAACCGCACCGATGCGTTTTGCTGGAACCACCGCGACCGTTGTCGCTTTCTGCATATTCCTAGCGGCCGCTTCCCCGGTTGCTGGGCTGGAGGTGCATGGAATTCATCGCGGGAGGCCCAAACCAAAGGTGTTCATTATCAGCATGTTCGCGCCGGAGGCCGACGTCTGGTATGGCATTCCGGAGTTCAACGTCCTGGAACACAACATCAGCGTTCCAGGATTCTCGCCTTTGTACCCGCATGCCCACTGCACGGCGGACGGCGAGGTCTGCCAGCTTGTGACGGGCGAAGGGAGTGCGTTGCCGTGGTATACGCCGGGCGCCCTTGCGACCGTGTGCTGACGGTGCTCCTTCCCAGAGATCAACGCGGCAGTCACGATGACTGCGCTCTATTCCTCGGGCCTGTTTGACCTCGTCGAGACATACTTCCTGGTCGGCGGTATCGCGGGAATAGGCCCAGAGCGCGGTACAGTCGGCAGCGTCACCTTCGCCCGCTTTGCCGTCCAGGTTGATCTTCAATACGAGGTCGACTACCGCGAGGTGCCCGCAGGCTGGCCGACCGGCCGCTTCGCCCAGGGCAGCTACGCACCTGGCGAGTACCCCGGCGTTCTGTACGGCACCGAGGTGTTCGAGCTCAACGACAACCTGCGCCAATTGGCCATCCAATACGCGTCTTCCGCGCGGCTGAGCGACAGCGCTGTGGCCATTGCATACCGTGCGCACTACGGCACAGGAAGATACGCGGCTGGGTCGGCACCGCCGGCTGTTATTCCGTGCGATACTGCCACCAGCGATACCGCGTCGATTGGGAGGCTCGCCGTCGAGGCGTTCGAAAACTACACGGCGCTCGTCACCGGTGGGGAGGCCCTCTTCTGCACCAGCCAGCAGGAAGACAACGCGACTCTCGAGGCCCTGTTACGGGGCAGCAAGGCGGGCTTGCTCGACTTCGCGCGCGTCATCGTCATGCGCGCTGCGTCCGACTTCGACAGGCCGTACCCAGGCCAGAGCGCGTTCGAAAGTCTGCACGCCAACGCAGGCGGCCATGAGATAGATGCCACAAACATCTACCTCGCCGGACTCAGGGTCGTCCGTGGCATCCTCGAGAATTGGCACGACCATTTCAGAGTGGGGGTTGAACCGAGTAGCTGCGTCGGCGACGCTTTGGGCACGCTAGGAAGATCGAGCTGCCGCATCTATTGAGGGGCTGGAGAAGGTGTGGAAGAGCTCGGTGAGCGAGAAGAGCTTGAGCTAGAGAGCAGCCATAGGCAGAGGTTGGACGGAGGAGGTTGAGATATGAGGACGAAACCATAGCCGCGGACTTGAGCAGAACACCTCCTGGCGGCGATTAACGCTGAAAGTTCAGAGATTACGACCAGCCAGCATTAAGAGCGTCCTTGCTTTTGATGGGTGCCAGAGTAAATCAAGAAATGAGTCGGCTGCCGCCGACGGTGTTGGTTGTCATCCTTAGACTCAACCAAGACTCAACCTTACCACTGTGCGCTGTTGCATCCTGGCTCGCATGGTCCGCAGAAAGTCGGTGCACCTTCCTGGAGAACTACTTCTTGTCATTTTCGATGATGGCCGCCCTTCCTCCCAGGACGAGGTAGCATGGAGCCGTTTTTATCTCGATCTGTACCATTTCGCTCTTGTGCACAGAACATGGACAGCATGGGCACAGGACCTGCTTTTTACGCACGTGTGGCCCAAATGTGGCTTCGACCCGTACTTACAGAGCACGAGCTCTTCTCTTGACAACCTGCTTTGTGCACCACGCCATCTGCGCCTCAAGACTCGCTCGATCACCCTTCGCCTCGGAAGATCCTTGATTCAGGGTGGACCTCGAATTTCGACCCGAGTGCTCGGAAAACATGGCTCCTGGGACCAGTTTGCCGCGATCCTCCGCTCGTACACTGGCGTTCATACTCTGCAACTAGACCTGCACGCCCTCGATGTGTTGCAAATGGAAATGGACACCGAGCAGCTTGCCGTAGTTCTTCAATACCACGCCCTGCGCCGCCTCACGATTTGCCCGTACGTCACCCCGCCGGAGGAGGCGCTCAACCAGCTCTTTATCTCCTGGCCGCAGCTCACGCGGCTCGAGCTCAGCGGCCCGCTCATGCGGCTCTTCCACTTCGCGCCGGACCGGCCGCCGCCCTGCGCGTTATCACACCTGCGCGAACTGGTGCTTTGGCTCGAGGTTGGCGAGGACGCCCAGAACTGGCTCCGCGCGACCTTTGCGGGCGCGTCGCAGTTGCGCGTGCTCCGCTGCGCCGTGGCGGACTTGGAGACGTTCGTGGACATGCTGCACGGGTCCCTACAGGACCTGACGGTTGACTTTCCTGCGGGCACGATGTTCGAGCACAGCGTCATCGCCAGCCTCGCCCGATGCAGCCGGCTGCACACGCTCATGTTGACCGACGACACGCTGGTGGCCTCTGCGCTGCAGTTCTTTCCTACCAACTTGAAGCATTTATCGCTTCTCGCCGATCCGCGGTTACTCCTGGGGTCCAACTTGAACTGGTCGACTATGCAGACGATCGCGGTGGCGTGGCCGCTGGGTATGAGAGATCCGAACGTGGACGTGGATGGGGCCGCAGCTCAGAAGGGACACAAAGAACTCCAGGAAAGGTGTTCAAAGAACGGTATAGAGTATACTCTGTTGGACGAGGTGCCAGACAGGTGGACTTCTTGACGCTACTATCCATTAGAGATGTGTGTGATATAGTACTCGCCTTGGTAAAACCACATAAGTACTTACATGCGTGACCCTCAACCTTACATTACTTACAAGTACCCAAGCAAGCATCCGACCAACGCTAAACTATAGTATCACACTTTCACACCGGATAACCATCGTCGCGCCGTGAAGAATGGGTCTCATGGGCGGGTGAGGGTGAATCTAGGATATGTAGCCAGAGTCGGCTGCAGCCGACGGGTTGTCATCCTTAGACTCAGCCTTACCACTTGCGTTTTGCATGGCATCTTGACTCGCACCATATGGCCCGCATGAAGCCAGAGCACCTCCCTGGGGAACTACTCCTGGCCATTTTAGACGACGGCCGCCCTTCCTCTCGGGACACGAGGGCATGGAGCCGTTTTTATCTTGATCTGTCCCATTTTGCTCTTGTCCACAGAACTTGGACGACATGGGCACAAGACCTGCTTTTTACGCACGTGTATCCTAACCGCGGTTCCAGCCCGACCTCACGGAGCACGGCCTCTTCTCTTGACTTGCTACTTTGCGCGCCACGACATCTGCGCCTGAAGACTCGCTCAATGATCCTTCCCCTCGGAAGATTCTTGGCCCAATTTGCGAACCGGGTGCTCGAACAGCATGCCTCCTGGGATCAATTTGCCAACATTCTCCGCTCGTTCCCTGGCGTCCATTCGCTGCAGCTGGACCTGCACTCCCTCGATGCGTTGCAAGCGACAATGGACCTGGAGCAGCTTGCCGTAGTCCGCCAATACCACGCCCTGCGCCGCCTTAGCCTATGGTGCTGCGTCACCCCGCCGGAGGAGGCGCTCAACCAGCTCATAGTTTCCTGGCCACAGCTCACGCGGCTCGAGCTCGGCAGTCAACGCATGCGGCTCTTCCGTTCCCCGGTCGCGCCGGTCCCATCTGGCGCGTCGACGCACCTGCGCGAGCTGGTGCTCAAGGTCGAGGTCGGCAAGGACGCCCGGGAGTGGATCCGTGCGACCTTCGCGGGCGCGCCGCAACTGCGCGTGCTCCGCTGCTCCGTGGCGGACCTGCCGGCGTTCGCAGAGCTACTGCACGGCTCGCTGCAGGATCTTACGGTCGACTCCGCCGCGGACTCGTCATTCCAGCACGGCGCCCGTACCCCCCTCGCCATTACCAGCGTCGCCCGATGCGGCGCGCTGCACACGCTCCTAGTGACCGACAACACAGTGGCGTGCTTTGCGTTACAGAGCTTTCCTGCCAACCTGCGGCATGTATCGCTGGTCGTCGATCCGCAGTTGCTCCTGGGGTCCAACTTGAACTGGTCGACTCTGAAGACGATCACGGTGGTGTGGCCGCAGGCCATGAGGTATCCTAACGTGGACATGGGAGGGGCTGCAGTTCAGAAAGGGCACGAGACTATCCAGGAAAGGTGCTCAAAGTACGGTATAGAGTTTACGCACATGGCAAAGGGGCCGCTACTCTGGGCACGTTTCTGATAGTGTACTTGCATTGCGCACGGGAGCTTCTAGCTTAAGTAATAGACAGGGCTCGTAGCGCCACAAGGCGGCCGTCTCTCGACACCAGATTCATCCGTTCTATGGCTTGCATCTTGCTAGGTCTCAGTTGACTAGTCACAACCATGCCTCGGCACGTACACATTGCACGACCTTGATACAGCTATAAACCATCCTTCGACCCGGCCTTGCGTATGCTGGCCGCTCTGCGTAGGTGAAACATCGCTCCGAGTCATCGAGTTGCCACAGTACCTACTCTGCCCTGCTCAACGTCTTGTCACACACTCACTTGGCTGCATTCTCTCCGTGCTGGCATTCTCACCAAATCCAAAAAGAGACGAGAAGCAAAAGCTACTGGGCCCTCCAGGCTTTCGATTCAAGGGGCGAAGTAGGCTGGTCTCAGCCTACCCTGCGGCATTTTGGCCGGGGGATTGAACCCCGGCCCGTCGCACAACGGCGCCCCTACTACTTGGTGGAGTCAGGCAGCAGCTGGGACAGACGACGCAGCCCGCTGCGCCATCCGTCCTGATGGTAGTATGGTCCGTTTGTCTCTCATATACCGCTTTTTCTGGCCCTTTCCCCCGCCAATTGACGCAGTGGCTACAGCTGGACAGGACTTGGCTCTTCCTTACGGCCGCTACCAAGGCTCCGCAACTCTGATAGTGGTTCCCAGAGCTTTTCAATGGCTGAAAACCAGCCTTATCTGTTGCGACTCAAGTCGCAATAATTGGCCCAGCAGACTCCGCACGGCGCCGTGGCTATGGCACGGCGCGATCCCCGCCTCTGACCCATCTCAAGCACGGTGGAACCGACGTAAATCAACAAGTATGCCACCAGCTACCCAAGCAAGCATCACCATCCTCCGAACAACGCGAAACTATAGCATTACACTTCCACATGGGATAACACATCGGCGCGCCGTGAAGAACGGGCCCCTGGCGCGGGGCCCGTAGAAAGGATGAGGAGAAACTGTGCGTGCGAGGAGGATGAGAAGAGTCCAGGGAGCGGCAGAGGTGAGTGCAATATTATAGTAGTATGTGTGGCGGGTGAGGTGAGGATCGTGGTGCGTTCATTCTATAGACATGCGCGGGCCGAGCGCCGAGCCGCCCATGTAGCTGCCCTGCCGCCCGTGCTCGGCCATGGGCGTGCTGCCGGACGGGCCGCCGAGCTTGGGCTTGACGCCCTCCTGCACCTTCGGCGTGCGCAGGCCCTTGTCGAAATCTCTGAAGCAGATGATGCCGATGAAGAAGGACGAGATGAGCAGGATGAACGCCACGATGACTGTGTCGGCAGCGTGAGCGCGCGCGGGCAAAGGAAGAGAGGGCGTACGGAAGAACGCGAGGGTCGTCCGCGTCGTTTCGTAGCGGTCGCGGCTCGAGGGGATCCAGAGGCGGATGAACTTGTAGACGAAGTACGTCTCCGCGGCGGCCATGAGCACCAGCGAGGCGGACATCAACCTGCAATGGAGTCGGCAGATGTTAAATGATCGCGCTCGGCGCGCCGTACCACTTGATTTCACGCTGTACTGCGATGCCGCACATGATGAGCAGCAGCAACACCACGGGGATGGCGAGGATAGTGAGCGCGAACTCTGCCGAGTCTCGCGACAAGACCAAGATCAGCAACTGCAGCCGGACAGGAGGTGCAATTAGCCTCTCGTGTCCCGAATGAATCGCGCAACACACCTGGATCGTCACGCCGGTGAAGCAGAAAAAGTCGAACTTGAGGAGACAAATCATAATCTGATAGTACCGGTACATTGCTATGCGGGCGCATCGTCAGAGCAGACGCGCTGGCCAGAGAGAGCTGTACGACGACGTACTCCGCATGCGAGGGTCGGCGCCGATTGCGTGGAACACTGCCCAGCTGGCCACGCCGGTGGCGGTGTCAGCACACATCAGGGCGCGGCAAGTCGGGGAGGACGAACCCGAACTCGGCGTACAGCGCCCGCACGGACAGGGTCATGACGATCAGGGAGACGCCGAGGATGATGGGCACGACGATGAAGAGCCTGAGCGGGAGCAGACAGGGAGAAGCAGCGGTCAGACGTGCCGCGGCGGAGCGCGCGGCGGACGCACTTGAAGACGGTGGACCACAGCGAGCCGGGCGAGTCGCATGTCTGCGGGAATATCAGTACGGGTCGTCCGGGCGAACATGCTGTTGCCGCGCCTCATAGCAGTCCGAACCCGGCGAGAGCACTAGCGCCGTCTTCGTCTGGTTTATTTGCAGCGCCGAGAAGACCATCAGCGCAGTGTGGAACCTGGCCGGTCGCGCCACAGCTGTCAGCGAGCGCGGTGGCAGGGGCAAAGGGGCGGCGCGGCGCACATGAGGATGGAGACGAGCTGCAGCGAATTCCGCAGTCGCAACGCATCGGCGGCTATTACGAGCTCGAATAGCTCAGCGAGGGCGAACAGCGCCAGGTAGCATGGCAGTGTCTAAGAGCGCGCTGAGTGACTGGGTCGCTGCCGGGCGAGCCGGGGGCCGTGCGCACCTTGTAATTCGAGTCGGAAGTGTCGACTGCGTGCTCGACCTGAAGCGCGTGCGACGGCGTCAGAGTGGCCGCGCATAGTTGGAGAGAATGCTCGGCGCACCATGCCAAAGGCCGTGGCAATCATGGCGAAGACGACCGCCGCCTCTGTGTCGGGCGATCAGTGGATGCGCGGCGCCCGTTGCTGCAATCGCTTACGAATGACGACTGCACGATAATTCTCAATATAATCCCCAGGATAATCTCAGGATATTCACTTACCGGTGCCTAGGAAGATACGCTGGGCTGATGTGCCGAGGAAAGCATCGCCAGCCATGAAGGGTCGAAGGGATCGGGAACGGGAAGGACAACTCGAAACCAGCTCCGACGGGCAACTCCCGAACGACGCGCCTCCGCCCAACCACCAACCACCAATGGACCGCGACGAGGACCCCATTGCCCAGTTCTTCCCCGGCCAGGAGGACGTCGACCTCTACGCCGTGCTCGGCCTGGCCGCGGCCGCGACGCCCGACGAGATCAAGAAGGCGTACCGCAAGCTGGCGCTCGTCCACCACCCCGACAAGCACGCGTCGGCCTCGGACGAGCGCCGCGACGCCGAGTCCTGCAAGTTCCAGCAGGTCGGCTTCGCCTACGCCGTCCTCAGCGACGAGAAGCGCCGCAAGCGCTACGACACCACCGGCCGCACGGACGCCGCGTTCGAGCTCGCCGAGGGCGAGGACGGCTGGGAGGCGTACTTCGCCGACCTCTTCGAGCAGGTCACGCGCGCCAAGCTCGACGAGATGAAGAAGGAGTACCAGGGTGCGCGCGCCGTCCCCCGTCCCCGTCCGTTCTGCGGGCCCGGCTGACCGCGCGACGCGCTTTCAGGCTCCGAGGAGGAGCGCGCCGACCTGCTGGACGCGTACAACACATGCGCCGGCGACATCGAGGAGATCATGACACACATCCGGCACTCGAACTACGAGGACGAGGACCGGCTCGTCGCCGTCCTCAAGGACCTCATCTCCTCCGGCGCCGCGGAGGTGCTCCCGAAATGGAAGTCCAGCACGGGCGACAAGAAGGCGAAGGCGCGCCGGCGCAAGGAGGGCGAGAAGGAGGCGCAGGAGGCCGAGGAGATGGCCAAGGAGATTGGCGTTTGGGACGAGTTCTACGGCTCGGGGAAGACGGGGAAGCGGAAGGCGAAGGGCGCCGGGGGCAAGAAGGCGGACAACGGCGCCGAGGACGACGTCTCCGGCCTCCAGGCGCTCATCCAGTCGCGTCAGAAGGCCCGCATGGGCGCTCTCGATGCCCTCGCGGAGAAATATGCCGCTCCTCAGCCTAAGGGCAAGAAACGGGCGGCGGAGGGCGGGCCATCGTCCAAGCGGAAGAAGACCGCCGCTGCCGAGCCCGATATCGACGAGGAGGAGTTCCAGCGGATCCAAGCCGGCATGAAGTCGCGTTCGAAGCGGTGAATATTGTTGTTGGTTATAGACTGTGTATTGTAGTGCTTTCCATCCGATGCAATGTACGATCCGCAATTCTAGTGGTTACCTGTGAGCGGACAAGATAGTAGAATAGCGCAGGAGGCGAGTAATCAGTGGGGACGGAAGGTGGTATAGAAGCAATCGCAGGACGCAAACATGTTGAGAAAGGGGAAACAAGCGAAAGCCTGAGACCCAAGGATCTAGTAGCAACTGTCCAATTGGGAGCCCCCGACCTCCCATTCGTACCTTCCCTCGCGGTCGGCCTTGTGGGAGAGCGACAAAATACGCCACGCCTTGCAGAAGTGTACCGCGAGTTCACACCTAAGGGACAGGAGTACTTATTTCGTCCCAGGCCCGGTCGATCTGCGCCGCGGCTCGTCCCAGCCCGCCGCGGTCATCCCTGGCGTGGAGAGAGGACGAACGCAATTGCAGCGAGCTCAACGCAGCAATATACGACTGGTCGAGGTCGGCGACATTAGGCATGACTCCCAGTGAAAAGTCGATCCGGGCCAAGCAGGGCCAGTCCGGGCACCTCTGGGATTTGTTTGCCGCCGCTGGCTCGTTCCGGGTAGAAACGGGGCATACGGGCAGGCTCCTGGGCAATCCTGTTCAGCTGCAACGGAAAAAGCACAAACCTGTGTTGAGACCAAGTTGAGACTGGAGTCCATTGAAGTCAGCCGCAGCGGAGGTCATCACGGCCACGTTTCGCACTCCGTTTTGCACGTCTCTCTTTTCTTCCCTCTTCTAAGTTCGTCTGCCCACGCGTCCACCCGCGCGCCGTCGCGCGCCATTCCTGCACAAGTCCTTGAGATCGTCCTATCTGGTGCATGCTCGCCATCCCATGCACGTCGTCTCGCATTTTCTGACGCGTACACGCAGCCCACACTCTGCGGTGTCCAGTCCCGGTTCTTCGGCTCACAGGACGGGTCTGCCCCATTCTCGGCGGCGACTTATCCCATTGCTCCATGTATGTGAGGGTCTGTCTGTGTACAGCGCCCAGCAGCTGATGCTCGTCGCAGTGTCGCAGTATCGCAGTAGACTACTCAAAACCGCCCTCCTGACCCCATCCCATTGCTCCTAGACCTATCCTAGACCACATTAGATGTTGTACTCGCGCTAGTTACTAGGACCACATCCTCGTGTATCGATAGTTACTTCAATATAGTATTTTTGTGGCTATATTCTCGAAGTTCAGAAGACGAAATGAACAGAAATTAATTAATCCCAAGAGAACGAAACGGGGAGAAATCAAACAGGGCGTGATAGGACTGGGTAGAATAAACGTGCATTTGCAGAAATGCTGGGCATGCAGCAGCGCCACCCCGATACCACCTGGATGGCCCGCACGAGTGGTCTATACTGCCGTTTGCCAAAGTTCGTGGACAAACACGATTTTCTCGGGGCCCCGGTCCGAGCCGAAGCTCCGACTCCGACTGTGCCCCGATGTCCCTGTGGGAAGCGCGAAGGCCTCTAGAGGGCATATCGTCACAATGGAAGGTTTGGGGATGCTCTTGCAGCACCTTATAACGACTCTGCGTGCAGTAATTGGGTATAAAATGCATTCCAGAGGTCAATATCAACGAGTTGCGAGTCCGTGAGCACAAAGGCCGTTCGCCTCGGGCGCGCAGCCTGCCTGGCCCGCAATTAGTATGTATATCTGTACTCAACATATTATTCCACCATTCAGTCTCCGTCCGGATGTCGTTTGGACATGCGATGCTCTTCACGGGTCAAGGTAGAGCTGGAGACACCTCCAGAACCACTCTCAGGCATGTGGAAGCCGTATTTAGTCTTTCTCATGACAAATGATATTTGTGAAGGGCTGTAGAACTTCCCTGCGCTCACTAGAGGTCGCTCTTGCGGTCATCGGGGCACAGTCGGAGTCGGGGCTTCGGCTCGGACCGGGGCCCCGAGAAAATCGTGTTTGTCCACGAACTTTGGCAAACGGCAGTATTTTACGGTGAGCTACGGGGAGATACGGTGGGTGCCGGTTTCGCCTGGCTGAGCGGAATCCCCCGTTTCTGAGAGCCGTGGCCCGGAACGGCTTTTCGCTGGGCATGACTGGACGACTCCGCGGGTGACTAGGTATTTGAAGTCCGACGTCGGTGGATTCCGACGGTATCATGATGGCCGCATGTCAGCCCAGAAATGGTGGATCTTAGCCTACGAAATTTGCTATAAATATTCGCATAGCTCCGCCGTCGAGTCTGTTGGCTCCAAGGTGTGTGCGACCGTTGAGCGAAAGTTGTGACAAACAGGTATCACGGTCATAAGTAGCAGACGATAGGACTCGGAGTCTGGAGTAGCTATATGTAAGCCGGTTCAAGAGGATTCAATGGAATGAAGGCGTATTCGACGCGGGGATACGTGCGGTTGCGCGAGCGCCTGCCAATGTGCTTAGCGTGTCATTACCGTTCATCGTGTGGTATACTTTGGAAAGACCGCGTGCCTGGGAAACTGATAGGAAACCGAGGATTACCTTGGAACCGTGGGACTCATGCGCCTGCAGCTCATACGTCGGGAGAGCGGTAGGAGGTGTTGGTACTGATCAGAGCCGTGTGCACAGTTTGTTTACCCGGTCCAACACTTATACCCGTCCAGTATGGACTACTTCACGCAGTTCCTGCGTTCGACGTCGAACCAGCTGCTGCCCAAGCCACCCAAGGACCACGTGGGCGACTTCCACAACTCCTGGACCATCGTCAAGGTCGGCATGCCTGTCCGCGGCCTCTTAGCACGCCAATTGACACCACGAGCAGGAGACGCTTGAGCACCCTGATGAACGACAGCTGACGCGCGGCATCGCGAGCACGGAGGTGCCTGCGAGGCTAAAGCTTATGGTCGACGCGCTCGTGTCCGAGTCGACGAGCACAGAGGAAGGGTGCGGCGCCCGGCGCGCGCTCGTTATCGCTGCTTACGACGGCGTATTAGCACCTTCGGCCCGTGCCTCGAGTACCTGCTCAAGAACGGTGCGCACGACTTGCGCTGGATGTCCCCGTCCTAATGCGCGTCTGTAGATGTGCTGGGGACGCTGGTGCTGCTCAGCGAACACGACCGGCCGTCCGGAATCCAGGCCGAGGTCCTCCGCACCGTCAACAGCATGATTGTGTCACTGGACGAGCAGTTCCTGGTACACAGTGCCGTGCATAAGGCTGTTATCCGTCTGTTGCGCACCTGTGCCGGGGACGAGTTGCAGGAGCGCATCGACGGGCGCAACAAAGCCATGGGTGCAGCGGGCAACATTGCCCGGCCCGCGCCCAGCGAGTACGAGGAAGACTGTGCGTACGGGGTCCATACTACCACTGTGTCTAATACCCGTCTTCTCCAGTGGTGGACCTGCTCTGCATCATTTGCGGTCGAATACGAACGTACAGAGACCTGCTCATGATCTTCTTCCACGACAAGAACTGGTTTCACGTCCAGCCGCTCGCGACGCTCACAGAAGAAGACGAGGATGAGGACGAGGATGCCCCAGCTCGCGCGCCATCACCTACGCCGTCCCAGAAGACCGTCACCTCCGCACCAGGTCCTGCCACAGAGCCAGAGCCTGAGCAAGAGGCCGAGCCACCCAGCGCGCCTGGCCCCGCGAAACCCGAATACGAATTCCTCATTTTCAACTACCTGCTGCGCTTCGTCCACCGCGAGGGCAAGATTGGCGACTTCGCCCGCGCGGGTCTGCTATTTCTCATGGACGTTGCCCTGTCGGCGGGGAGCGGCAGGAGTGTCGACCCCGACTCGCAGCAGGAATTGCAGCGCCCACCTTCGCCGCGCTCCGGATCGCAGGCAGCTGACCCCGTGGAGGAGGCTGAGCTCGCGCTTGCGGAATACGTGCTTGACGGCGACTTCGCGGAGGTCCTCGGCGCTGGTCTCGGCGCCGTGTACAGCGTGCTCCCGTCCAAGCTGGAGGTCAAGCCCGAGGCACCCACATCCCAGACGGGCGGTATGTTACTCGGCTCCGCGGGGCTCGGCAGCGAGGATGAGCAGCGGCAGCGCGAGCGGAACGCAGAACGGAACGACATGCTCGGCATCGAATCGAGCAACACACCGTATTTCCGCAGTCAGCTCGAGCACTTCCTCAAGCTGCTCGAGTTCCTGCAGGACGTTCTCCGGCGTAACGAACCGAACGAACGCGCGGAGTCGCTCAACCCTGGCGTTCTGCTTGGCAACGCCATCACGAACTCCATCCTGGACGCCGTCAAGCGCGTGTTTCTCGAGAACATCCTGTACACGAGCATTCTCGAGTGCTCGGACGTCGACGGGAGCGCGGTGGCCGTCATGAGCTACATCGATGTCATGCTCCGCACGCTCAAGCAGGACCACCTCAGCGACCTGCTCGTCGAGTATCTGATGAGCGAAGACGACTCGGCGCGTCCGACCCGCACGAAGAGGCGCATGCTTAACCTGAGCGAAGCGCCGCCAATGTCTGCCCGTGCGCGCAAACTCTCGCGGAGGAAGAGCAGCGCAATGATGCTCCTCGAGATGGAGGGCGCCTCGGCCAACCGCCAGTCGAATTACTTTACGGCGATCGAACGATTCACACTGAAGGACCTCATCCTCGCGAATCTGCGCTCCGAGTCGCAGTCTACCGCCGCCGCGGCGCTGCTGCTCCTGCAGACGCTGCTCTCGTGCCACTGCCATCCGGCCGTCGACAAGCTTCTGATCATTATCCGCGACCCGGGCGCGACTATGTTTCCCGAGCCAGCACGGATTGCAGAAGCGGAACCGCCGCGGCCTGCGACGCCCGACAGCGATGTGTTTATCTACCCTGGGACCGAGCCTGAGGAAGAGAAGAAGTTCGTCGAGAGCGTCTTCAGCCAGCCCGTCACGACCATCGCGACGCACGAGCGCGAGATGCAGCTTTACATGAATCTCGTCGCGCAGATCGACGTCGGGCATAGCGAGGACCCCTTCAGCACGGGCTACAACAACTACCTCCAGGACGCTATACTCGCCATCCAGTCGCATAGCTGCAGTACGGACCTGCGCGCGGACGAGGGCTGGAAACACCGCTTGGACCCCAACGGCCCGCTCCTCAGCGCGTTGCTGCAGAGTCTGCGGCAGTTCTTTGCCAACACCCCGGAGCGGAACGTCGCGCTGACGGGCGCCTTCGCGCAGCTTGCGATGTGTCCGACGCGCTCGCTCGCTGGTTTGCTGACCTTCGGCACGGCGCACCCGGATCCTCCTCGCGCTGCATCACCCGTTCCGCTTTCTGCTCTGGACGGAGACCGCGATGGGGACGACCGCAGCATCGACGGCGAGATCGACGAGCGGCTGTCGTCTACCACCGGGGTCGTGCTCCCGCTCCCGGACATGGGTGAGGCCTCGCACCCGGTGATGCATGGGCTCTTCCAGGGCCTAGTCGCGCAGCTGGACCGCTACCGGTCACTGGTCCCCAACTTTGACCGCTTCCTCGTCGAGCGCCGCCAAGGCCTGCTCTTCGCGGAGAACCTGAACGACGCGCTGAGCCTTGCGCTGGAGATCGACGTCCCCGCGCTGCCACAGACGCCGGCGAAGCCCAAGCCGGCGCGCACCAAGAGCGGGCCCTTCGCGTTCCTCACGCCCAAGAAGAAGCAGGCTGCGCCCAAGGTAACGCCCAGCGCGTCGCCGCCCGGGACGCCGCCGCACAAGCGCGCCATGAGTGCCAGCCCGTTCGCGCCGCACTACCAGCAGACCGGCGCCATTGCCGTCGACGCGCTCAACGCCCCGGTGCCCGCATCGGGGCCGTGGACGCCAAGTAAAGGCCGCTCTTTCGATGTCTTCGGGCCCGAGAAGAGCGCATGGGCGGACGAGCCGGAGGAGGAGGATGACGAGGAGGAGCTGCGCGCGAAGCGCAAAAACGAGGCTGCGGAGGCGAGCGTCAAGCGCATCACCGTCTCGCAGCTGCTCGACAACGTCGTCATTCTTGAAGAATCTATCAAGGAGCTCACGGCGATATTACATGCGCGACGGACGCTGGGTATCGATGCGGTGCGATTCGTGTAGAGCGTAGAGCGAGATGTGCGAGCGGCCGGATAGTGTACGGATACATAGTGTTACAGAGGTGTGGTATGTGGAGGAGACTGCGCGTTCTGTTCTAAGTTATTATTTCACCTGCTTTAGGGACTCCATCGTAGCTCGTCGTGCTGCAGGCCGAATGTGTCCTTCATGCGTGCCCGGATCCAGAGCCCGCCCTTCGCGGATAGTGTGAGCGACGAGATCGGTCGTATGCGCTCGACGCTCTCGCGGCCGATAGGCGAGCTTGCCCATTCGGGCGGTGGTAATGTGCCGGCGGGTTGCGCGTCCGGCGCGAGCTCGATCGACGCGACACGCTGCATCATGCGCACGAGGAGATATGACGTCTCCGCGTACGCAAACTGCTGGCCCAGACACTGCAAAATGCTCCCCGTCAACCTTCGAGAACGCGAGGAAAGCGGGTGACGCACTATTCGCGGGCCGGCGTTGAAGGGGAGGAATGCAAACGGATTCCCCACGTGTACCTTGTGCTTGAGTTCTTCCGGATTGACCGTGTCACCTTCCGGGCTGAGCCAGCGCTCCGGGTCGAAGGCGAGGGCGGACGGGCCCCAGATGTCCGTCCTGCGGTGTAATAAAAGCGAGCAATACTGCACGTCCCGGTGCATCAGCTACGAGCTACGTAGAAAGAGAGCAGGCGCACTGTAATCGAGACGTTTGCAGGAATGTAGAGAGGATGTTGGCCCGAAAGCGGCGACGGGAGCGCAGAAGAGCCGACGCCTGAAGTCAAATTCAGCGCGGGTTCAGTTCGAGGGAGGCGTAAGGCTGACTTCTGCGAATGTTGAACGGCACGGGAGGGAAGAGCCTGAGGACCTCGTTGAGGACCGCTCGGACTGCTCGGGGTGAGCAGTAGCGCGGGTGCAGACTCGGGGCACGCACGGTAGCGCATCTCCCGCACGTCCTGCGACGTCGGCGGGCGCTCGCCGACGACGCGGTCGATCTCCGCGCGGAGGCGCGCCTGCACGTCCGCGTGCTGCGTCAGGCAGTAGATCGTGAACGTCAGCACCGACGCCATCGTGTCGCGCGCCGCGAGCAGGATGTTCAGCACTTCCGCGCGCACGAGCTTGGGATCTGCGGCGCGTGAGCGGGCGGGGAAGGCGTGGGACGTCATGGGACGCGCCGTCTATTTCGGACACCATGTAGTCCAGGAAGGTCATCTCGTCCATGTCGCCCAGCTGGCCGCGCTTCGCCATGGCACTGTCGATGATCGGGCCGATGTGGTCGTCGATGATCTTGACAGCTGAGGCGGTGCGGTCGCCGAACATCTCGAACACGGGCCACAACGAGCCTCTGCGATGGACAAGGGACGTGAGCACTCAGGGGGTGATGGAATGCCCACAGCGAACAGAGTTTAGACAGGCGATGCAGGGGGGCGTGATGGGGATGGGGAACGCACATTCTGACGCGGTTCGCGCCGACAAAGCAGGCCTCGTTGAACGCGCCGGAAAAGCGGCCCCAGGCCTCGTCCTTGCAGATCACGGCGTCGAGCGACTTGACGCAGCGACCGAACAGAAAATCCGTGCCCACATCCATCGAGAATCGGCCGAATAGATCCTACAGCGCGGGTTGGCTACGTAGCGCGCTGCGGCGACGTGGGGCACACCTGGATGTCGACGGCGTCGCCGTGGTGTGCGTACATGGCGAGCACGGAGAGCATCTTGCTCGAGTGCTGCTCGAAGCATCGGTAATCCTGGATGCAGTGGTGTTAGACGCGATTAGGGCGCGGTGACAGTCCGCACGGTGATGCGCTCGCGGGAAAAGAAGGGCTTGAGCAGCTGGCGGTGCTGGCGCCACTGGTCGCCGTCCGTCGTGAAGATTCCCTGGCCCAGAAAGAGATCGAACATGTCCCTGAACTTGACGCCTTTCTGAGATTGGGTTCAGCGATAGATAGATGGCGGAATGGGCGGCAACGGCGCTCACGACGAAGTCGTTGAAGGACGTTGCGAGGACGTGCTGCACGTTCGCAGGGTCGACTGCACAACGTCAGCATCGCTCTCTAATGAGAGCCTGATTTGGTGCGCGCCTGTGACAATCTGCGTGCGCACCGCGAGTCAGCATGGGAGGAGTGGACACCGTTACCGGGCAACGCGCACCTGCGAGGCCCAGAGGATGCCCATGTCGAACGTGGGCCCGAGCTTGTCGGCGTGGCGGCGCATGGTTTCTGCGCAATACTCGTGGCCGTCGGAGACTACGAGGTCCCAGAGAATGTCGAGGTTGCCCGGGAGCCAGCCTCGGACGCGGGGAATGGGTTGTGCGCCCAGGCGCTCCATATCTCGCCGGCGCGCGCGCTGCTCGGGGATGGCGCGCAGATACTGAGCCAGGGGGATGGACAGCGCGTAGATGAGTGCTGAGAGCCATGGGCTGGTGCGCTGGGGCAGCACGGCGCGGAGGAGGAGGTGGGCGAGGGCCGGGGGCAGCACGAAGGCCTTCGCGACGGAGTGCAGCAGAAAGCGGGACTTGAGCGCCATGAAGAGAGAGGGCGAAACGAAAACGCGGGCCTGTGCGCCGGCTTAGCTGGGGTCCGCCGTCGTGACCGTCCTTGACATTCGGTCTGGTCGGAGACAGCCAACTGCCCCTAACAGCGGCCAACTCGGGAAGCACTACACTTTTATTACCTTGGGTGCCCCGCAATTGCTTACTTTTTTCCCACGCGGTACAACATTGTTACTTTTTGCTTTCTGCTCTGTTCTGTACCTACATGGACCGGCGAGATGGATTGATACAGTAGGTAGAGGCGACTGATAAGGGCACCCATAAATGAGATTAATTCGGGCTCGCAGCTTTGCGTGCACCGATGCAATTCAATTACCAAGGCCTCGGTCGACCAGGTGCACGTGCATCCGCCAATTGTGGGCCGCTGCTGCCCAAACCCCGTGTCCTGAGAGTCGAAGTAGCACAAGGGCGTTCTCGTTGATGATAATAGCATGAAGCTGGGTGGCGACTGTCCTGAGGGCGTTGGTCGGCCCTCGGGATCCCGGATGAAGCTACTCCAACTCCTGAAGTTCGTTAACCAGAAAGCGCACGCGGGGAAACGGGCTTAATGGATAGGAAATGACTGTCAGAACGTATCCCAGTCCTGAATGAGGCCCCCAAATCTATGTGGCTCAGTTGGAGGTTTGGAGGCGGGGCCAGATAGAATTGGTCCGCTAGGCAGTACCGCGGCGTTTCGATACAGCTGCGGTAGATGAGACGGGGATTCGTAAAACGGGCTGCTCCCCCTTGGGTCCTCTGAAAAGGAGATGGCAATGGTATGGACGAAGCAGACAATATTGGATCACCGCCCGGAACCAGTCACGCTTTCACGTCGGTTGCGCTTGGTTTCCTTGTGGTTTCCGGCTTTCAAGTTCTCTACGCGAGGCTGCTTCGTCCCCAGACACCCTGTGAAAAGCGATGGAATCAACGCTCAACCCCAATATCCATTGGAGTTTCACTCTCGGGCATCAGACGCGCACACGCTGCGCCAACATTCCCTTCGACTCGCTGCGCGAGTGTTTACCACTGAACCTGTCGATCTTTGGCGCTTCGGTAGAGCGCGCACAACAACTTGGCTCAGGCGCGGTAGGGCTATTGCTTCGGACTGTCTTGACTGGTGTTCACCGGGTTCTCATGCATATTCCCACTTCAATTTTCGCCAAATTCGACCTACCCTCGTCCTTTCTGCCTCGGGCGATATGCGGGCTCAACTATCTCGCGCAGTATGCGGATTCCGGGGTCGTATCAAGGACAGCGTCAGTTTGAGCCGGAGCTGGTCGCCCGAGCCCTGATTCGTAACAATCCCGAGGATCCTGGCGCAGGCTACACCTAGCGGGCCGCATCATTGAATACGCGTGCGTGTGCATATGGTACAACTACAAGAGCCGCGTTTCGCCGTTCAAACTTGCGCCGCCCGTGCCGGCAAATTCTGGCTTCATTAGCTATATTGACGGCCGGCGTGTGAACCAGAGGTGCGCCCACGGTCGTACTGTACATAGTACTTACCTACCTTCCGCAAGTCCGCATCGTTCCATTGGTTGCGCCCGCAAGAAGTGAATGAATACTCATAGTACGTATGCGTCATGGTCAATCCAGCAATCTTCCTGAAGTGTCGAGACGTAATACATCCGCCTCCGGCACTCGAGTCCTGGGCGGCCCCGGCATGTCCCAACCGTACCTCCTGACGAAACCTCCATACAGCACGGCAGTATATGTCCGCATTTCCCCCATTGTTTACGGCGCTCTATAGGACGCTGGCCATGAGGACCCGCCCCCTCCCAGCTAATTCGCACTCGCTCCTCGTAGTGCTGACCGCAGTCAAGAGACACAGAGTCGTGCGCACGCCCACTTCAAGGCTGGTCGATATTTTACGGCGACATGTGCGCGGGCGCTCCCCCGCGGAACACACTGAAGGAGTCGCGCCAGCGCCAGGACGCGGTGTATCCCTTGTCGGCGGTGCGCTGTTATGGCTGTCTCTTCCTCTGATTCGGAACAGCGTCCCGCCCGGGAATGGTATAACAGGTCTGCCCATGGCGAGTTTCGGAATCCACACCCTTCCTTCTACGATCGCCTTTTCCGACCTCAGGATGATGGCGAATGTCGGTAGTACTCTCGGGACACTATACATCGGCCAACAGTTTGCTATCTTCCTATTCGGGGTGTCCGTCGTGCAATCGTGGACGTTCGCCAAACGCTGCGGCCAGGACCCATTGCATTTGAAAGCCGCGGTATGTCAAGCATTCATCGCACACATACTTCCCTTTGACTCCGAGAAGGTCCTGGTGATCATGTTCGTCCTCACGGCAGGTACTTTGACTATAATCTCATTGACGTCTCAGGATATTCGGCCTTCTTGAAATCATCATGCTCTCGTGCACATTGTACTCCTATTTGATTCCGTTGGTGGGAGACCCTTCGGTGCAAGAAAGGGCTCCGTGGACCAGTAGAGCCATGCCCTTCTTTACGGTACTGTCTCTTGGGCTGTTCGTCTCAGTCACTAACGCAACATGACAGGGTCCTGTGATACTAATTGTACAGTGGTCCGTTCTGAGCAGCCGACAAACCGTTATTCCCGTGTGACCTCGTAACTCAGGTCTTACGGCCTCAGGCTTTATCGCTGTGAGAACCATCAGGGGCCATCTCACAAAATCCGCAGATTGACGTCCTCGTGCAGTAACGAAAAATATTGCGCTCCTTGCTGCCATCGTGAGTCACGTGCACTTTTCATCGTCGATGTTACAACTCACGATCGCCGCAGGCCATCCTGGGGCTGGCGGTGTTAGGCACGTTATCGGTTGACCCGATTGGAATCACATTTGCTGAATTGCTATGCCGCCGAACAGTCCTTAACTACAGTACGTCCATATCCATGTTCGCCGTCTTGAAAGTCGAAGGTTCAAATGCAAGTCAGCCTGCGATATTGCAGAGTGCGCACGCTCTAGTATCTCTTCGGACGGAACTCACGCATCCAAGCCTTCGACGTCAGGAAACTAACTCGAGCATGATTGCAAAGGTCCTTCCCGAACTATACGCCACCGCGATCTCACTTTGAACGATCCGACTTAGATTGCGAGTTGTGTATCCCCCTTAAACTGCACAAATAAAAATCCATGCAAATTTGAGGGTCATCCAGATTTTTTATGTTCCATCCAGAGTTTTCTTGTCCATCCAGAATTCTGAAGGTCATTCCAGATTCTGAGAGTGTCCATCCAGATTCAGTGAGAGTCCATCCAGATCTGGAAGTGTCCATCCAGATTTGAATCCGATGTCCATCCAGATCTGGCTCGTCCATCCAGAATTGACCCACCTCAGAATCCTCCGAAAATCAAGGAAAATGCTTCCAGGACATTCCTGACGCTTATTCAGATTATATAATCATATGAGATGCACTCGGCGGCGGGGGAGCGGGAGCATCGGCTCCGAGGCCCCAGAAGCCTCCGGAACTGCCTCGGAGCCCCCTTTCAAGGCCTTTTCACGGCTTAAATACTGTTATTTCTTCAAATATAGACTATTTCAAGACAAAATTTGGATTTATCTGGGCTGTAGAGGCACAAAATCGATTTCCGAGGCAGTTCCGGAAGCTTCCGGAGCCTCGGAGCCGATGCTCCCGCTCCCCCGCCGCCGAGTGCATCTCATATGATTATATAATCTGAATAAGCGTCAGGAATGTCCTGGAAGCATTTTCCTTGATTTTCGGAGGATTCTGAGGTGGGTCAATTCTGGATGGACGAGCCAGATCTGGATGGACATCGGATTCAAATCTGGATGACACTTCCAGATCTGGATGGACTCTCACTGAATCTGGATGGACACTCTCAGAATCTGGAATGACCTTCAGAATTCTGGATGGACAAGAAAACTCTGGATGGAACATAAAAAATCTGGATGACCCTCAAATTTGCATGGATTTTTATTTGTGCAGTTTAAGGAGGATAGTTGTGCTGCACTTGTCACGGCTATGGTCGTCGACGCCATCATTACGATCGGCATGTTACGGTTTCTGTGGACTCACAAGACAGGGCTCAAAACGTCAGTACCTCTCCTACTGTATTCTGACCTGACGAACTGGCGCAGGACTGAGAACATTCTAAGCTCACTCATGGTGTATACCCTGGCGTCTGGCCTCAGCACCTTCGTCCTGGCGTGCGCAACTGTCGTCACGGTCAGTCTCTACCTTGTAGGTGCTGCCATATGATCAATTCCTCGCCAGTTTCTTGCGCTTCCAGATTTTCTCGATGTGTCTTATGCACTGACCTGGACACTTTCGCACTGTTCGTCCCCGTTGACCTATAACCTGGCCTCGGGACTCACCCCCACGCAGCTTACACCATTTCATTTCTCGCATTGTACGCACATTGCTACTCTGAGTTCGCCCTTCATCATCACCGACACGTTGCAGGCTCAACGCACGTCGTTCTTTGCGTCAGCAATGCGTGTACACCAGTGTCGCCGTTGCAGGCGGTCCAGCACAGACGGCGCTCCCGCCATTCTTCGTGCCACGCCGCAATCGATCGTGGAGCGTCCCGTCGACTACTATGGACATTGAGCAGGTGTGTATACGTTAACGCATTGTTCGTATCCGAGGGCAACTGGGTGCGCAGGGTTTGGCCAGATCGCCGCGCAGTAGCGGTATAAACCTCGAAGGCGGCGCTCCCCAGATTACGGTGGTCACAGATTCGACAATCAAGTTTCCAACTGGAGAATCTTCAAGCGAATCGCCCGCAAAGCAATCATAACATATTTACACGCGTTCGAGTCGAGCCATGTACCACGGACAAGACTGCAGGAATTTGTACAATGGAGGGTAGAGTTCTCGGTTCGAGCCCATCTGTCGCAAACAGCGAGGCGGGTCGGTTACCGCAATGGCCCCGGACACACTTGGTTAAGCAGCGATAGCAACAGCAAAGGTGGGTGACAATGGCGGAGTGGGGTGGTACAATGACAGCAATGGCCTGCTACTTGGGAGCAGGCTTGATGAAACGCCCGAAACCATCCGGACGTTCCCAGACGCGCTTGGACAAGAATCCACCCAGCCAGATACCCCCGCGAGGGTCGTCGGCGACGAGGCCCATGAAGTTGCGCACCGGGAATGGCTGGAACGACATGCCCCACAAGTATACGCAATTGACGCTACCACCAGCACCATCGGGCAGGGCGCCAGAGAAGTCGATCTCCATGAGCTTCATGTCGCGCCAGTTCGTCACGCCGTTCCAGGCGCCGGTGGGTTCGAAGAAGAGCGTGAGCCGACCGGCGTTCGCGAGCCGCCAGCGTAGCCAGCGCTCGACGGCGGGGCGTTCAGTCTGCTCGCGGACTGTGCGGCGGACAAGTAACGCCAGAGCACCGAGGGACATCTTAGGAATCTCGGACAAACGGATGGCCGGCGTGACGACCGTGCAGGCGCCGTTCTGAAGGTAGGGTCGGGGAATCACGTCGGACAGATAGCGGCGCAGGTTCGCCGAGTACAGGACGTTGAGCGGTTTGTCCGAGATAGCGTTTCCGTGGATGCACTTCAGGCAGAGCGCAACGAGCGCGTCGCTCGTGCTGACCCACTCGCCCTCGGGCAAATCTGCCATAGCCTCGGCTTTGATACGCTCCGCCTCCGCGGCAGGTACGTAGATTTCGCGATTTTCGATATCGCGGTTGACGGCGAAGTCCCACGCGAGGGTCGCGAAGAATTTGGCGCTGTCCACGAAACCGAAGGCACGCCAGTTCGGTGGTGCTTCGGTATCTTTTGGTGCACCGGCGTAACGAGCTAGAGGATCACCGTCCTGCAGAGGCGCGACTGTTTCCCCTCTCAGGATGCGCGCGAGCGCAAGCCCGATCTCCTTGTTGCCGTGGCCATCACACAAGACGTGCGGCGTCGTGAGTCCGATGATAGAGGCGTCGTTGAATGTGGTTACTTGAAGGAACGTCACCGGAACGTCCTGGGTCATAAGCTGCGTGACAGAGCGCGGGCCGCCATCGGAGAAGAGGCTGTCATCGTTGTTCTTAACCGTGCAGACAACCCCCTCGGACGGCCGCGGATAGCGGTAATGCGCGTCGATGGAGCCGTCCTTTGCGACATGCTTGAACACATATTGAGGTCGCGCGGGCGAGAAGGACGAATACAAGTGGTATTCCCAAGCCTGACTCTGCGGGAAGCCGCGGGGTCAGAATGCGGACTAGTGTGGGAATGCGCAGAGCGCACAGTTTTGTTCTTGCGCAGACGAGAGCCGAGCAGCGGCCAGGTCTCTACCAGCGACGCCCACGCGCGCTCGACCTTGGTGTGGTCAACGACTCGGTCAAGCACCCAGCCCGTGAGCACTATCGAGTCCTTCTCGTTGCCGCTGACGTCGAAGACACCCGCAGGCACTGTGGAATAGGCCATGGCGGGTCCGGAGAAGGTGGCGGAGAGACGGTCACGATGAGTTGGACGAGATGCAGGCCGCAGGTCCAAACAGCGCTTAAGCTGAAGAAAGCACCGGTTCCGGCGACAGCCACCGAGTCCGTGTCGGGCGCGTCGGCGAACTCGACAAGAGGCGCAGCGCAGCGCGAATGCCAGCCGCCGTTGGCATCATTGTGGTATTCCGATCGGCAGACACCGGCACTCCGCGGCAGATGGCACACGAACAAATTACTCCGTGTCAGTCAAAATGAACGGAATTGTAAGTGCTCGCAGACTTCGAAGCAATACCACATCCTATCATATTGGTTTACGTATTGTTAGCGCAACTCACAGCCACATTTCCGTGCGAACCAGCGGGAGACGGGCAGAACGGCCAGCACACAACAAACAGACCCTAGCATGCGGTCAACGGCGCTAATAAGCGGCACCGTCACTGCTGTATCAGCACGGAGTTCTCACCGTGGCTCGGGTAAGTACTTATAGCGCGCTCCACCGCTGGGTAACGAGCACGTCAGCACTCACCTGGGACATTACCATCCGGCCCATCATCTCTGGTCCTCTTCCCTTTGACATGGGAGTCTTCGACAACACCTTCGGTGCCTGGTATATAGGCCAACAGGTGGCACTCCTTCTCGTGGGAGCGTCCGTCGTGCAATCCTGGGTGTTCCTCAAGAATTGCGGCCAGGACCCGGTGCTTCTTAAGGCGGTGGTAAGCATCACGCTGGATAGCGGCTCGAGTTGACGTTCACCAGGTTATGATATTGATGTACAGTATTCCACATAAGGCCGAGCATATCCTATTGAACCATAACGCCGCAGGGTCCTCCAGCTTGTGCAAGGCGGCTTGGTAGCGGCGGGACTATACCATTTCCTCGTATCGTCGATCGGTAATCCCGAGGCATTGATGTCGATACCACGGACACTCTATGCAGAGCCATTCATTGCGGTGAGTCCTTTGATCAAGAGACGCACCAATGAGGTCAAGCCACCTCGCAGGCGTCCATTATTGCCCTGGTACAATGGTGCGGTCTGGTCAACTTGGTTAACTGCTGCTTCCATACTTACTAACTCGGAACTTCTATGTCCCAGGTTTTACGCCTTCAGAATCTTTCGCCGTGCGTCCACACTGAAAGAACACCGCAGCCGGCTAACCTCAGTGCCTTATGTCAGTCACGAAGAGCATCCCACTGGTCTGCATCGTTGTGAGTCCAAGTGTCACGATCTAGGGGATACCAGAGCTCTCACCTCGCCATCAAGGTCCTTCTAGCGTCAGCTCAGCTCGGTGAGCTGTACTGGAGGACCATCGGCAATGATACTAACCTCCGTGTCATCTTCGTAGCAATGGGATCAGGTACAGTCAATGTTTCAACATTCGATTCTTGAGCTTCCCGCCTATACAACACTTTTGCAGCCGCAGCAGCCGCGGAGTACGTTCTCGAAGCCGATTGCATCTACACAACTAACAGCTCGAATAGTCTCAGTCAAACCGAGACGATCGTCTCAAGTGCGACGGCGAAGGCAAGTTCGTCCGCACCGAGCCAGTATGGCCGCTCTGATCTCAAGCAGAACATCGCCTGTGCATGCCTTGTCGCTGACATGGTGAACGACGCGATTATTGCTGTTACCATTGTACACTTCCTACGAACCCACCGGACCAGCGTAAAATCGTAAGTCGGCATGCCTACCCACGAGCGGTCGTTGATCCTCACCAATCAGAACGGAGAGCATCATGAGCTCTCTCACAAACTACACTCTTGCGTCAGGCTTTACCACATTTGTCGGTTCGTGCTTGGTGCTCTCAACAGTCAGTCAATCACTCCGGATGATGCCCATTTGTTACGCGACGCCTTGAACTGACGGCTTCCTCAGTTCCTCGCGTATCCCACAACACAGATATATTCGGGAATTAGCTTCGTCCTCCCGCACCGTGAGTCTGATTGGAACTTCATCCAGAGACCAGCAAAACTGACGCGTGGATAGTCTATACCAACTCCCTTCTCGCATTGTACGTCTCCAGCCTATCTCAGGCAGCCGGATCGGATTAATCAACTGAATATTTTCCCAGGCTGAACGCGCGACGATCTCTACGCGAAAGGTCTGTGGGTATTACCTCCCCTGATGCGGAGCAGAATGGGGCTTCCCATCCCTTCTTCATGCCGTGGAATGCGCCTTCGGACGCCTGCACCGCGTATACTTCAACAGGAATGAATATTGAATTGGTGAGGGAGAATTCAACGCGGTGTCTCTGCTGTTGGTTTGACGTCGCAGTAGAGCTCTTCCGCACCGCGTGGTGGTCACGTGCTCAACCTCCTTCCTTCGCATTCCCGGCCAAATTCCGAAGAGACGAAGAAGGACATGGCATGACAGTCCAGAAAAATGGCTTATTTATTGGAGTGTCTGTATTATTGAAATTTTGGCGACCTTGTGTAGAACTAGTACTTACTTAGCAGAGAGCCCCTGGAGGAACACGTCGGCGAATGCCGCATCTCTTGCTCACGTCAGCCCTTTCGTTCGGTACTTGTTCGGTACCCACGGATTCGCACGCTCGAAACGAGCGCGCAGCGTCGAGCTGCATGGAAAACGTCTCGATGACCTCGATGTCCGCGCTCAAGTCCCTAACGTGAACGAACCAGCGCTGCCTTGTTCGTTGGCCTCCTACAGCCTCTTGAAGGCTGACCTCGGGCCCACAAAGGCCACAGAATACGAGCACGTGGACGTAGAATATCGAAAGCTACGTACAATGCTACGCAGTGCTGCGCACGGCGCACCGGTCAAGGAAGCATACCCAGTGGCCGCACCGGGCGGGAGGCGGAGCGCCCCCGACTTATGTCGGATGCAGACGGCAGGATAGAGCGCCGAGCATGCACATGAGCCAGGGGGTGTAGACTTCTCAGCAGGGATTCGGGACCCAAAACGCTTCTCAGCGTTCTTCGCCCCGTTCATTACGCCTCTTTCGGTCGTGTTCGTTTTGCTTGGCCGTTTGCGGCGCTCCGGAATCTCACTCGCGGCCAAAGATGCCCACAAGCGATTCTACTCCGTAGGCGTCAGTGAGCGCCGCCCCCTTTTGTTACGCGCTGACAGAGAAAACCCAGCAATTCTCTTTCTCCCAAGTCTCTATGGCCGGTGTGAGCGACGTTCTGGGCCCTTGGTACGTCGGGCAGCAGTTGTCTATCCTCCTGCTCGGCGCATCAATTGTGCAATCTTGGGTGTATCTCAAGAACTACTATAAGGATCCTATCTACCTGAAGCTCGTCGTATGTTGCTTTCCCTCCATTTTCTCACTATTCTCACTGGTGATAGGTCCTTGCTTTGATGCAAGTCTCCCGTGCCAGCTCGATTATCAAGCTGAACCGCTTTCAGGGTACTCGGGATCGTCATCACTATCCTGATATCCGCTGGCCTGTACGAGCTGCTCGTGTTGGATATAGGACATCCAACCGATCTGAGCGCCGTTCCATGGACACTTCGGGTCGGGCTCTTCGTCCTATCGGTCCGTCGTCGTTCTCGGCTCTCCGGACCCCTCCTATAGCTGATTTTTCGTTTCTTATAGCCTATAATCATTGCTGTTGTGCACTGGTTGGTGATTCTCTGGGACCAGGTGTACAGCTGCGGCTCATCCATCACAGTTTTTACGCATTCAGGCTCTACCGCCGTACGATGCCGGTCTTCAGGCAGAATTGACGCTGATTCCGCGATTCAGTTACGAAGAATCTCGCCCTTCTCTTCCTGGTTGTGCGTCGTACGACACTGTTGATTACAGAGCTCATGCGGATGCAGATGGGTTTGGGCCTGTCCCCGCTACGTGAGTCGCCGCACTCTTGACCCACGCTGCATGCTGATGATGGCGGTTAAAGCATTGGGATTTAGTATGTACTGAATTTCGAACTCCTGCTCTTTTCTAAATCCCCCTATTGCCAGCTGTCGCAGCCGTTGAGTACGTGGCGAGTGGATGCAACGGACGAATGTTGACGCAACGTAGACTCGGGCGAGCAACCAGCCTAATTTCTAGCAAACAGTCGGAGGTACGTCGATCCTTTCCCGGTGCGTCGACAGGTGCTGAGTGGGCCTAGCATATGACAATCGCAGCCCTAGTCCTCATGATGGTCTGCGACGCGATTATTACCATCGCGATGGTGCACTTTTTGTACACACATCGAAGCGGCATGAAGTCGTACGTCTCCTTGCCTCTAACGTCCAGACGCGGTGATAACACCGCGAAGTACAGAGAGCATGATGTCCACTCTAACGAACTATACCATTGCGTCCGGGTTCACGACCTTTGTGGCGACGTGCCTGGTTCTCATCACTGTCAGTTCCGATGTATTATGCGCGTCAGTTTTGATTGACACCCTGCAGTATATAGCTTTGCCACAGGAGCAGATATACTCCGCAATGAGCTTCCTGCTCTCCCATCGTGCGTCGAGCAGCAGTTGCGAGCTTGGGGAAGTACTGACACCGGTTTCTCAGTCTACGTGAACTCTCTTCTCGCAATGTAGGCCTTCCGCGCGCAGCTTCGCGTAGTCGCACTGAACTGGGATAGGTTGAACGCACGGCGCTCCCTCCGGCGAAGAAATTCGCTCACGACGTCCGTCCATGCCGGAGACAGAGAGAATGCAGCGATGCCTCCATTCTTCATGCCATGGGACTCTCCGCAGGGTGTCTCAGTGTACCCGTCAACTGCTCTGGAATTTGAACTGGTGCGCTTTCCACAGGCGTCAACAGGCTTGAACGCTGAAGATCATTCCAGGGTTCCGCTCCCTCGCAAGGAGAGCATGTTTTGAGCTTGGACCGCTCTCCTATAACTCCCTCAGAAGATGGGAAAAGGGACACGTCGTGCCGAAAGTCATGATCGTCCCATGCATTGTGTTCCTCTTCCTGGCATGCATCCTGCAATGCGCGGTCGGAGCCCTCCCTGGCATGCTAATAAATACAAACCTAATCACATACGTATATACTCACTTCTGGCTCACGTTGAGCACACTGAGAGGATACGACGAAAGCTTATTTGAATAACGGCGTGGACGGGCCGGTGTGCCAAAGCCACGCCGGAGAATACCGCTGCTCGTGCTCACAGCTTGCCTCATCAATGTACGCAAGCCATGAGGCTCCCCACCCAGCGCGACTGGTCCCCTATCCTGCGCATGCATCTCAAGCGCGCGCGATGCACGCGAGCGCGGACTCGTTCCCCATCATCATGTACAAACCTCCTGACGGCGAGGAACCCGCGCCACCGCCGCCCTTGATGCCCCCGCCGAAGCAGAAGGTCTGCAGGATCCTGCAGTACGACGCCGAGCGGATGGAGATGCGCCTGAAGCGCAAGCGCGACGGCGGGACGTCCTACGACTTCCACAGGCTCACATCGGCCATCCTGCTGAACCAGCTCAAGAACGGCGACAAGATCGCGGTGCTGTACAACGCGAACGGCGGCCAGCCTACCGTCGACTACATGTACGAGCCATCCGATGCAGCGCAACAGGAGGCCGCGCTGGAGCTGTTGCGCGCGCACTCACTCGACGAGGACCGCGAAAAGTCGCGCGCCGACAAGCTGTGGACCATCATGTGGAAGCAGGCGAGCACAAAGGACCGGCCACGGGGCTTGACGCGCTTGCTCATGCAATGGTACGTCACCTGGTGCCCGCGTTCGTACGCGCCCTGAGGGCCCATGCAGCCCGTGCGGATACGAGCATGCGTCCAAGTACCATCCGAGCGTGTTCGCCTACACGGGCTGTCTGGCCCACGCGGAGATCACAATAGAGGAGCCGTCTAAGAAGGTGCTTCGAATACGCGGGCATCTCGAGCACAATCCTGCGTGCGTCGAGACCAAAGCCCGCGTGGCCCAGACGCGGTCGGAGCTGCCGGACGGGGAGCAGCAACCGCGGCGCGCTCCTCGGAAACGAAATCGGAAACCTAAAGCATCGACGTCCTCGACACCAATACCTGTGGCCGATGACGCGCCTGCTGTGGACGAGCCCACCGCATTCGAGACCCAGGCGAATGAACCCGGACTCGACTACATTGTGAACGGCGGGGACGGTCAAGGAACGTCGGGCGAGCCGCCGACAGGCGACCCGCAACTAGAGAGTCTGCAGCACGGTGACCAGCAACTCGATATTCTCCACTCTGGGGCCCAACAGACCGAACTGGATATCATGCATGACCACGTTTGTTGTTCATCGCGCCCAAGACGCACACCGCTGACATCCTTCGAGGACCCGCAGGAGATCTTCATACCGGACCACCCCCCGCCGTCACCCCCGCCGCAAGTGCAGCAAGACCTTCTCTTTTCAGTGCAGCTATCGTATCTTCGCTCGACGCTGGACAACGTTACCGCCTATCTGTCCACTCTCCCCACCGCTGACCCGGACGCGCAGGATGAAGTGCGGCTGGCCCTGACATCCGCGGACGCTCTGGCTGCGCAGCTTCGCCGATTGACGCGATAACACCGGGTGTGGATTCAGTGCCATGTTTGCGGCTCGTCTGGTCGGTAGGCGATGATTATGTGCCTTCGACTCGGCAAATATGCCAGCCTCTGGCCGAACGGCTGCACTCCGGTACCAAATAGCAGTACAGTATAATACAAGTCGGCCATTCGCTGGGTGCTTGTCCAGCGAATACCGCGCGAAGGCGCAGAAACGTACCGAGAAGGGTCTTCTAGGCGAATCTATGGGCTATGTATGCAAGACCGCGGGGCGACGCGGCGAACATAGCCAAAAGATTCCTTGCGAATAGAAGCACTGCGCAAGTCTCTCTCAAGTACATACATGGTAGCCTTCGGCGTGGTATCTCCGGCCTCATCGGGCACCTCTTTCCGTGGTCTGCCCGTAAACCGTACAGATCGCCCGCCACTCGACCTCGAAGTCGAGGGCGTCGGACGCGCGCGACTGCTTCATTTCTCCGACTCACGCGCACCACAATAACGTTACCGTCCGCTCGCAATTCCGTGGTTGGGAAACCCTTTTGTGTTCCACAGCAGAACGGATTACACGGTCCGGTCTGAGGATGGATTGCGACAGAGAGTGTTACCTGAGCAGAACGAATCCAAATGCCAGTCTCCAGCCGACCAGACCGTGACCCCGCGGGCCGAATCAAGCGCGAAGGACCCTAGATCACTACGAAACTCGGAGTCGACGGCCGCCTCGTCCGGGTCCGTGCATACGACGACGCGCCATTCGCGCTGGGCGCGGAGCCGCTCGTCGACACGCTCCCATACATTGCGAAGGCCCTCGGTCGGATTACGATGGGTGTCCTGGAAGGCGTAGACGAAGCGCTCGTCGACCAGGACCGCGTCGATCCCAACAAAGTTGTTCCTTGGAGTCGCAGGCGGGATCCAGCACTGCGGCGGGTGCCCGGACATCTGGCCCAAGGATGCAAGAGTGCCTGGCGCAATTGTCTTCGCAGGCGAGATCGTCTCGTGCTCCCCGTTGGGGCCGACGATGGGAAGCGACTTCGAGCAGACGAGGCGCCCGTGCATCCTCTCGCACCCGTGCTTGCTGAGAAGGCGGAAGACCTGTAGAATGCAATCGGTGGAGGCCGTCTGGAGGCGGTCGGCGAATATCGCGCTGAGGGCAGCGGTCGGGATGAACGCCGAGCCGCCCAGCGAGGTGCGGAGGTTGTTGAACGGGCACGTGGGGTCGGGTCCGAGGAACAAGACGGCGGAGGCTTCCCCAGCCCGCGGTTGTCCGGCTGTCGGGATCGTGCAGAGCTTGTCCGCTGCGGTATGTGCGGCCATGCGGGCGATTCTTTCTCCGTGTCCCGTTGGGTGGCGTACGATTGCCAAGATTGTGCGGGTGCACGGTCCCCAGGAGCGGACGAGTGGAACGACTTTTGAGAGGTCGATGGGACCTTGTGAAGGACTGCGACCGTGCAGCAGTCCATGCCAGAGCGTAGGGGAGGAGTCACTCACGGGGATGTTCCACCATCGCTATGATTCACGCTCCGAGCACGTAGCGAGGACCTGGGAAGAGACATCAGGGGGTTCCTTGCAACTGTGGCAAACGGGTCACTCACGCGATTGCAGCAATTTCGCTGACCTTCGGCAAAGGGAAGAAGAGCGGCACGACAGGCTCACGTCTGGAGAATGAGATCTGCGAATCGCAGGACGATGTGGCGTGAACGACCAAGAGCCCAGGATTCGTGAAGGCAAAGCATGGAGCGGGATTGTGCCTGTTCGCATCGGATAGAGCCCAGCATCCCTCGGGAAACATACTCGTCTGGGCGGCGGCATCGAGCGTCTGAGCGCCGGAAGACGAGAACAGCACAAATGTCGAGCCACCGGCGTGGATGGCGGTGGGCTGCTCGTTCGCGAGTCGACGTAGAAGGGTGAAGAGCAGGAAGGTTGTCTTGCCTGAACACAGCATGAGGGCGAAGGATTATATGCTTGAGTAAGTACCACAGACCAATGCCGGGGTGGCCGGTCAGCGCAACATTGTAGGCCGAGCCCACGAAAGTCTTTGTGATTTCGTCGAGGAGGAGTGGGTATTCCTCCAGGACGACCAGAGCATCGGAATGCTTGCTGCTCATGCCGAAGATACAACCGACCTCCGTCACGCCATCAAGGCGGCTGTATACCCACTCGCGAGTCTGCGCGTCGGGTTCGAACGGTCCGTACTCGTTTTCGAACGGGGAGTGCTCATGGTCGGCGCCGAGGAGGTCGCGTCGCGTGATGGAGACCTGGGACGTGTGGTCCGATAGCCAGGACGTTCCCCAGGCTTTCTTCCAGAAGGCTGTAGCCAGTGCTGCCTGCGTAAAGTCGTCCGGCTTGGGCAAGGTCATGAAAGAAGGATGTTGGGATTTCACTTCCCGCCCGGACCCTGAATGATTCCTGAGCACGCGCGCCGCCACACGCGCACGGAGTTTTGTGTCGAATTCATGTATTATCTGTGCTGCAGGCGCGACGCGCAGCGCAATACTTACAGCCAAGTCTTTCCTATGTCCGTGGTGCGGCCTTTTTGGTGCTATCACCAACCTCCGGGTCCTTGAGTGGCCCCAGACGCTGTTTGGTCTGCGTGTAGGCCGTCCAGATCGCCTGCCACTCGACCTCGAGCGTGTCGGGCGCGGGCTCTCCCGCGCCCGCCCACGCGAGCGCGCGTGTGAAGCAGTCGAGCGCGCGGCCGTCGTCGCCCTGCGCGCTGTGCAGCACGCCCGCGAGACGCCACGCCTGCGCGGCACTCCGGCGCGCGTCGCGCAACAGTGCGGCAGCAGGCTCGCGCAGCGCACGCGAAGCCCGTGCGAGCGCGGGAAGCAGCGGGCCGTCCGCCGCGGCCGGCGGCGGCACCGGCGTGTGCGGGAGGCCCTGCAGCGCGAGCGCGACGCGCTCCGAGGCCTCCGCGGCGCTGCGCAGGAGGCCGAGCGGCGACTCCGCGGCTTCTGCGGTGCTCGGTTTGGGCTTGGACGCGAAGGGAAGCCAGGACGAGCCCTTCGGGGCCGCGGCGAAGGTCACTTCTGCCAGATGGATCGCGAACAGGGACGCGCGGTGCGCGAGGAAGTTGGCGTGCAGGCGCGCGGGCAGGGTGTCCTGGGAGGGTGCTGGGGTGGCGAGCAGCGCGCGGGCGGCGCGTTGCAGGTCTGCGGCCTGCTTGAAGTCGCCCGCGCCGGCGTAGGACGAGGAGAGGGCCAGGAGCGCGGAGCACAGCGTGCGCTGATCATACGGCGACTCGGGCAGCGCAGCAGGGACAATCTGGTGTCCGGGCAAATCCTGTCGCGCCGCCTTCCGCGCCGCGTTTGTCCACCACACGCGCGCCGAGGCCACGTCGCCCAGCCGGGCAGCGATATCGCCGATTTTCGCGGCGAGGCGCGCGCGTTCGGGGCCGTCCGCGGGATGGGCGGCCATGGCGAGCATGTAGCGATCGACGGCCAGACTGAGGTCGGCGCGCGTGCCCAGACGCTCGAGCACCGCCGCGTCGCGGTGCATGAGCACCGGGAGGGCCAGCGAGCTCGGGTCCTTGGCGTGGGCGCGGCGGATCGCGTTGAGCAGGAAGGCGTGGGCCCAGAGAAGGCGGTTGTCGGCGCCGGCGGAAGACATGCCCCATGTTTGGGCCATCCAGGCGCTGCGCACGAGATGCTGGCCGACGAAGCCCAGGCGCGAGTCGGTGCCGCCGCGCTCGACGCCGCCGCCCCAGTCGTCGAGCTCGCGGTCCCACTGCCAGCGGCGCGTGTCGTCGTCGCGCTCCGGGGCGAGCGCGATCGCCTCGACGTAGACGTGGGCGCCCTCAACGCCGGAGAGACAGCCGAGGGCGGTGAGGGCGATGCCAAAGGCCGAGTACGCGAGAAAGCGCTTCAGGAACGCGGCCGAGAGGATCAGCCGCACGCGCGACTCCGGCTGGGCCGCGTCTGGCGGGAAGTTGTTGAACGCTCGTTTTGGCTGACGGAGAGACGCGCCGCGGAGGGCTGGTCGGGGTCGGGCATGCTGGAGAGCGGCGCGGAGCAGCATGGACTCGCGGTGCGGCGGCGTCGGAGTTATATAATACAGCCGGTGCCGTGGCACGGTGCGGCCGAGCCGCGAGGCGGGCGCCTGGCCGGTGCTTGGGCATCAACTCGCGCCTGCCTCGAGCCCTGGCAATGCTGCTTTATATTGCTCCCAGCGCCTTATGTCCACGCAGCGGAAGCGTGCCTTCTTCTCTCCCGCGCCGAACGCACTCGCCAGAGAGTCATGCGTGCTGCCGCCCTCACAGTCGGCGTCGCGCTCAGCGTTCTCGCCGCCGCCGCTGCGTCTCTAGAGCCAACCAAGACGCAGCCGGCAGCGGCGGCGCTCGACAAGAGACATAACAACTTTGTCGCCATCAAGGACGGCAAATTCACGCTGGGAGGAAAGTGAGTGCCCGCCGCCCGCCCTGCGCTGCGAAATGCCCCTGTTGATCCCGCGATCGACTCGCCACCCACTCAGACCCGTAAGTTCTGCCCGCTTGTCTCCCCGTTCTGGGAACGCCGTGCTCAGCGCCAACCCAAACAGTTCTTCCATCTCTCCACGACCGCGTACTGGCTCGCCCAGCTCAGCGACGACGACATCACGACCACGCTCAAGACGATCAGCGACACCGGCTTCAAGGTCGTCCGTACCTGGTAAGCAGTGTCTTTCAGATCGCCTTCAGCTGCCTGAGAAACAATCCAGGGCTTTCAACGACGTGACAGAGATCCCGCCGAACAATGGCACCTACTTCCAGGTACCCACCCGTCCCCTGCAAATCCACTTCGCTGATGCCCCGCGGCCTCAGCTGCTCGCCAACGGCACTGCGACCATCAACGAGGGCCCGACCGGCCTCCAGCGCCTAGACAAAGTCGTCACGGAGGCAGAGAAGCTGAACCTCAAGCTGCATCTCACGCTAACGAACAACTGGAGCGCACTCAAGAACCTAGAATCCGCGTCGCTCGACTTCCCCAACGGCTTCCTCTCCAACAACTACGGTGCGCCGCATTCCCTGAATTTGCCTTGTTTGCAGGTGCAGTCCTGACTCGACGCGCGCGCAGGCGGGATGGACGCCTATGTGCGGAACTTCATCAGCCCTGACGCGGAACACGACCACTTCTTCACTAATGATTCTGTGCGTGTTCCTCAGGCTGCCGATCGTGGGCCGCGGCCCCGCGGTGGGCAGTGGGTGCATTGATTGTGGACTGAGCTTCTGCCAGTTAATCACGATCTTCGAAAACTATGTCACGACCGTGGTGAAGCGCTACGCGAGCAGCCCCGCCGTCTTCGCGTGGGAGATCGCCAACGACCCGCGCTGCGTGTCGACGCAGCCCACGACGCCGGGCTGCAATCCGCAGAACATCACGCGCTGGGTCGACCGGGTGGTGCGTCCGACCCTACTTCCTTACTTCTCCCGCGCTATGTACTGCTCCCGCGCGCTCACATGCATGTGCGCGTTCCTGCAGAGTAGGACCGTCAAGGCAGCCGGTGCGTGCCGCATCTGCTCGCGCGCGCCAATAGAATTGACCGGGACCTCTGTCCAGACCCGTTCCATCTCGTCGCGTCCGGGTGCGTGCACCGTTCCCGCTCGCCAACCGACCCAAGCTGACGGAGATGCACAGCGCGGGCGGATTCATGTGCGTCGGGTGCCCGAAGCTGTTCGCGACGCCGCGCCCCGCGCCGTCGCCGTCCGCCGCGGCCGGGCAGGCGAAGAAGCGCGGGACCGGCGCGCTGCTGAGCCCCGCGCGGCTGCTCGCGAAGCGCACCGCGCTGCTCAGGAAGTGGCGCGAGGACGCGCGCACTGCGCCCGGCGGCGCGAAGCGCACTATCCGCGGCCGCTGGGCCGCGCCCGGTACGCGCCGCACTTGCTTCCTCGCACGCGGGCGAACTATATGCTCATTGAGACGCGGGTGCACTGCCAGAGACGCGCCGGCAGCTGTCGCAGGCCTCCGGGTTCGACGGCGCGCAGGGCGTCGATACCGAGGACATCAATGCCATCCAGAATATCGACTTCTCGACGTTGTGCGTGCACGCGGGCGCTTTGCTACAGAGACGCACGGCTCACGCGGCGCAGCCAGCTGTTCCCGGACCAGAACCAGTACATGGGCGTCGACGCGCCGGACGTCGATCCTGTCACGCAGGCGATCGACTCGGGCGTTGCATGGATCCAGCAAAACGGCGAGACAGCGCGCAGGTGCGTCCATGTGGCCGCGCTGTACAGTGTTAGCCCTGGGCCAAGCTGACGCCTGCCTGTCTATCTACCAGCGCGGGCAAGCCGTCCGCGCTGACTGCGTTTGGGCTCGTCTCGCAGAACAGCTCCCAGCACTTCGTCCCGTTCAACCACTCGAGCGTCACAGTGGCCGACGTGCTGTCCAACGGTCCGCATGGCCCCCTCTTTGCTTGGTCCAGGCCCGCGTGCTAAACTGAGCCCCGGACGCAGTCGTCAAGATCATTGGCGCCAACGACACGCAGCAGGCTGACGCATACCGACGGTGGATCCAGGGTGCGCCGGCCACTTGTCTATCCCCGGTGCGCCGCGGAGGACTAACACTGCGGCAGCGGCGATGGAGCACGGCGTCGGCGGGATCGGGCAGTACCAGCACGGGCAGACGTTCCCAGACGGCTCGACGAGCCCGCTCGTCACGCAGAGCCCGCTGACCGACATCGACGGCGTGCAGAACTCGACGCAGACGAGCCCGGACGACGGCTACGCCGCGTTCTCCCCCACACTCAGCACGCTGTTCCAGCAGGCCGCGCAGCAGCAGACCGCGCTCAACGGCGGCAGCGGCTCGGGGTGAGTCTGACCGCGCGCGCACAGAGGCGCGAAGGACTACTGGTACATAGTTGAGGGACATTTTCGAGCGCGGCCGTTACGGTTGTTGTTTATCAAGTGACGTCGCTTGTATTTCTGCTGCTGCCCCATCACCGAGCCGAGTGCACCCGCGCGCGCGCGCGCATCTCTTGTTGTAGGATTTACACTATGTTGCCGGACGTCGGACATCTGAATGCGGTGTGCTGTGCCTTTCTATCATTATCCCGAGCGTGGGCCCGAGTGAGAGCGCGAGATCCCGAATAGGCAGGACAGCGTGGGCGGACAGGATGGGGGGTCGGCAAGGCGCCGCCGGGTCGCCAACAGGGGCCGCCCGTGCCAGTGCCACTGCGACTGCTAACAATATCTGCACGTCGACGGCTGACGTTGGCGCTGACAGTGACAGCCGTGTGCCTGGCCGTCGACCCGGCATGTCGCGCGGTGCCAGCGTTCAGAAACTCCCAGAGTGGAGAGACGATGTGCGGCGGCGCGTGCGTGCTGCGTTGTCCGAAACATCGTTCGATTCTCGTTTCGCACGGCCTCAGGGGGCTCAGAGTTTGGCATGCTTTGGCGATGTTTGAGATTTGACTCCGTTGCTCGATCCCATACAACTCGTGATTACCGAGCACAGGCTCTGAGAGTCAGGTATAGATCCTCCTTGGCGCATCGCACTATAGCGCGGAGTCCGTGTCTGAGCAAGCGTGGCCGGTCGTGGTTGGAGACGCGGGATTCGCAAGGCGCAGACTGCGATCAAGTTCCGCCGCGGAGACGCCGCGGCTCAGAACCGAACTGTTCCATCCATCCTCCACCATTCAGTACGGTCCAGCTAGGAAGTCCGCATCGTACGGTTTACATACACTCGATCGTGCTAGATTCCTTACCAGTGGATGAGAGTGGACAAGCGAGGACAGCAGTGTACTTGGGCTTGTACTTCGATCACTTGGGCGCGCCGTTGCGATAGGATGGTCTTAAACGCTCGGCATGCGTAGCCAGCTCCCACGGATAGAAATCCTTGCGGCCTCGGGGGCGGACACCTGATGAGCGCGCGCCACCATGGAGATAGTCACAAACAGCGCATTGCCCCCGCTGCCTGCTCCTCACCGCAGTAACGTCCCCCAATCAGCTCGTATTCATATACGAGCTACGCGTGATCTTGGCGGATTTTGATAGGTCGGCAAACTAGCAAGAAGATGGTTCGACGCCAACGCGATGCAGGCTCGCCATACTTGCCTCACCGTGCATCAGCGCTCGAGGACCCAGACTGCAGAGACCCGGACTGAAGAGACCTTCAGGGACCTCGAGAGCTTCTTACTGGCGCGCATTAGTAATGGATATTTTTGCCAGGCTAATACTCCAAGTTAGTACACTGTACACTGGCAAGCTTTACCCGGAAGCAGTGTCTCTCCCTCAAACAGATTTCATGGACAGCTCGGGACGCCCGGTGAATCCATGACACTGCTGAACTGCCAGCCGCAACAAGCAACGGTGGGCGCTGCGAAGTGTGTGAACGTCGCTTACCGATGTAGTATTGATCAAGGAATCGCTACTGTCGACTCTGTCCGAGGCAAATCTCCAGAATTGTCATGCGAGACTGGCGCTGAGTCAGGGCTAAGTCGCAGCTCCCGCACAGGGAGGCTATAAAGGAGAGCAGCTGTCGAGCCAAAGAGCCTCACCCCGTTCTCACCTTTCGATCATGTTGCTTTCCAACGTTGCTCTCGGACTCTTCGCCGTTGGCGCGTCCGCGCTGAGCATCAAGCCATATGAATCGCTCGCCTACCGCTCGGACGAGGAGATCGAGGCGTTCTCTCACAAGTTCCCTACACCTGGGGCGAGCCCGCCGCCGCCAGCTATCAAGAACCTGAAGCAGAGCTTGGTCTTCGACAAAGACCACCCGTACATCGCCCCCCGGCCCGGAGACGCGAGAGGTGCGCATCAGTTCCTGCATGCACCGAAGATGCTAAGCTGCGCTTTAGGTCCCTGCCCCGGCATGAACACGCTTGCGAACCATGGCGTGAGTTCACAGCATTCCTCGCACGCGCACCGCTCACGCCACGCAGTGGCTGCCGCGTTCGGGAGTCGCCACCCCGCAACAGATCATTACTGCCTCGGAGAAGGGTGCGATGGTCGATGCTCTCAGCTAGTTAATGCTCACGCTGTCTCAGGCTTCAACATGGGCCACAACCTGGCTACATTCGTCACGTACGCTAGCGTTTGTCTCGCGTCTATTACACGCCCGCTGACCAAGTTCCCGTACACAGTTTCGCCAACATGCTTGTCAACGGGAACCACCTGACCAACCTCATGAGCATCGGCACCCTGACGCCTCTCACGGGCCCAGCGCCGCCGAAGCCAGCATTGGCGGGCGGTCTCAGCACGCACAACACCTTTGAAGGTAATGCGGCGCTTGTGATTGGCTGCTGGCGCTGACAGCTGTGACATCTGACAGGCGATGCGAGCATGACAAGACTCGACGCTCATTTCGGCTCCAACGTCGACTTCAACGAGAGCCTGTTCCAGCAGGCACGTATTGTGATCGGCGTTCGTGGAGCCTTGGCTGATCGGCGCCTCCCAGTTCATGAACATCAGTAACGAGTTCGGCGGCGGCATCTTCAACGAGACTGCCGCGGCGGAGGTTCGCTACAGGTACGCCCAATCCGTCCTATCTCCGGGTCTGCCGCCTCATTCACGTCGACCTACCTACCCAGGCGTATCGTCCAGTCGAACGAGACCAACCCGGAGTTCTACTTCGAGGTGCCGCGCTTCCCGATTGCTTACGCGGAGGCCGCATTCGCGCTCGTCTTCTTCGTCGACGGCCGCAAGAACGACAAGAACCTCGACCTGAAGACGGCGCGCCGCTTCCTCGAGGCGAACAAGTTCCCCGACGGCTTCCACCGCCGCGACGGCGGCTTCTTCATCGAGGACCTCGACGTCGTCCTCAACACCCTGATCGGCGCGCACCCCGTGCTCCCTGGGTCGAACGTCCAGAACCCGGATGGCACGTTCCACTGGGTCGACAAGTCGGAGGCCCTGACCAAGTACCCCGACACGGTGTGTTTCCTGCCTCCTCTTGAGAGATCCGTCGACGCTGACCGGGTCTGCTCCCATCCCAGAACTGCGCGGTCTACGAGGCCTTCGTCAACAAGACGATCGCCTTGTACCCGAACCCCAAGGGTGCCCTTCGCAAGGCGCTCAACGGGAACCTCAAGAACATCATCTCGCCGTTGAACTGCACATCGCTCAACCCCTATCCTTGATTATCTTTCCCCCACACAATCTTTAAATAATCCTCCTGTGCAGTAAAGCTTCTTAGTGGATTTATAGTAATCACACACGTACCTAGTTGTTGAGTCAACGGAGCGGGACCACGTGACCTATTCGAATAGAAAGCTTTGATCGGCCGCCATCGATCCTTGGTTGCAAGGGAAAGCAGATGAGAGGCGACCGTGAGAGGCTGATCACTAACCCCCTGTCCGGATATGGACTGGCGTTGCAAATCAACCTGGACGATGCTTCTGCGCCTCCGAGGGAGCTTCGCGGGTCCAAACTGCAAGCAAACATTGAAGCCACGCGGGAACGAAGTTGTGTTCTGTCGAGCATGATCCGCCTGCCGCCCGGATACTGCGCTCGGCTTCGTGGCAGCTCCGACTTGCGGGTGTCTAGCAGCAGTCCCGGCGGAGAGACATCTGGGAGGTCACCCGCCTGGTCAACCGAAGCCATAGTGTCAGCCCAAAGTCAATGAGATGAGTCAAGACACGACGGGACGGTCCCGTACGGCAGTCGAGCGCCTAAGCCCGAGGCCGGCAGAAAGGCGCGGGCCGGCAGCAGTTGCGGAGTTCGGGACGCGATGAAGTTCTTCATCGACAATCTTCCGGTCAGCGTCGCGCGTGCGCCCTGCACAGACCAGCTGCTCATGTATCGGCCCAGATTATCTTCCCTTATGACAGGATATATCCAGGCACGCCCTCGGCTCGCGTCCTGGCCCGCCACAATGAGCTGACGCCGCCGCAACAGAGCAGTACTCGTACATGTGCGACCTCAAGCGTACGCTTGACGCTACGGTGCGTCGATGGTTGGTACTGGCAGTACATGCGCTTATAGGACGCGTCCAGGGTCACTGCGTCCTCGAAATGCCCTCGGGCACGGGCAAGACAGTGTCGCTGCTGTCGCTCATCGTCTCGTACCAGCAGGCGCGTGCCATTTGACCTCGCCTTGGCCTCGAATCTGACATGCCGACCATTCAGTTCTTCCCAACCAAGCGCAAGCTCATCTACTGCTCGCGAACGGTGCCAGAAATCGAGAAGGCCTTGGCCGAGTTGAAACGGCTCATGGCCTACCGCATCGAATGCGCCGAGACAGAAGAAGAGCGCGAACGCGAGCGGGCCTTCACTGGGCTTGGCCTGACCAGCCGAAAGAACCTGTGTCTGCATCCCGAGGTCAGCTGCGTTGGAATGTGGCGGTCACAAAGACCCCTTGCAGCTAACAGCACCTGCAGGTCGCCAAAGAGAAGAAGGGCTGGGTAGTGGACGCGCGTTGTCGAGACCTGACCTGCACCGCAAACTGCGAGAAGGCTCGCGCCAACCCTGGTTCCGTTCCGGTCTGTACCTGGCACGACGTGAGTTCGCGATGATGCTTTCTGCACCCGGCCTGACGGCGACCACTGCAGAAACTAGGCGAAATGGAGCCGGGGAATCTGATCCCTCAGGGAATATGGGCCCTTGCCGATGTCCAAGCTTACGGCCAGGAAAAGGGCGTTTGTCCCTATTTTACCATCCGGCGCATGGTACGCAGGGGCTTTCGGATCGCACGCACCGTTGAACATTGCTTGCAAGATGCCCTTTGTCGACGTGATAATCTATTCCTTCCACTACCTTCTTGACCCGAAAGTGGCAGAGCAAGTCTCGAAGGAACTATCCAAAGACGCTATCGTCGTATTCGACGAAGCCCACAACATCGGTATTGCCTCCAAGCAATCCCTGCTTACCCAGACTGATATCGGGATGACTTGCTCTAGACAACGTCTGTATAGAGTCGCTCAGTATCGACTTGACCCGGCCCATGTTGGACTCGGCAGCCCGCAGCGTCACCCGCTTAGGCGACCAAATAGACGAGTAGGCGAACGGCCCGACTCATACCCTGCAATGCTTATACAGGTGACAGGATCAAGAAGACAGACGCATCAAAGTTACAAGAGGAATATGCAAAACTCGTTGAAGGCCTCCAAGAGGCGGCCGACGCGCGGGACGAGGATGCTTTCATCGCTAATCCGAGTAAGCCGATCTTGAATCTGCTGCGCGCCGTCCATGTTTGCGTCGCTCTGACAGCGCGCCTCTCAGTCCTTCCCGACGACCTTCTGACAGAGGCCGTCCCGGGAAATATTCGAAAAGCGGAGCATTTCGTCGCCTTCCTGAAGCGCTTCGTGGAATATCTGAAGGTTCGCTTCTGCAGTTTCCCGTCCTACGGGTCCAGCTTGCTTGTTTTGTCGGTGTTGACTCGAGAGCGGTTTCTAGACCCGCATGCGCGTCCTGCATGTGGTCGCAGAGACACCGCTATCTTTCCTTCAGCATCTGAAGGACATCACGTTCATTGAACGCCGTCCGCTCAGGCATGTTTTCGCCTAGTTGGCCGCACGGTCCGTTGCTAATATCCCCCTTCAGGTTCTGTGCCGAACGGCTGCAATCGCTAGTACGGACCCTGGAACTGACACGCCTGGACGAGATGCGGGCGCTCCAGAAGGTCGCCAGCTTTGCAACGCTTGTTGCCACCTATGAGAAGGGTGAGAATACTAGCGATCGGCGTCTTGGATGGCTCCTGACCCTGTGTTGTAGGCTTTCTTCTTATTCTCGAACCCTTTGAAACGGACAACGCCACGGTTCCTAATCCCGTCTTCCACTTCACGTATGCCATGCGACAACTCGCGTTGACCGCATGGAACCTGGACTCAACATGACACAGGTGTCTCGACCCGTCCCTTGCCATAAAACCGATATTCGAGCGTTTCAGCAGCGTGGTCATCACATCAGGCACGATCTCGCCCCTGGACATGTACCCCAAAATGTTACAATTCACCCCGGTCGTTCAAGAAACCTATCCGATGACGCTCACACGTGACGCGTTCCTACCTCTGGTACGCTCCTGCCTTTCTGGGAGCTGCGGACACCTTCTGAACGCCCGCGCTCATGCAAAGGTCATCACCCGTGGGAGCGACCAAGTAGCCGTTAGCTCCCGATTTGAAGTTCGCAACGATCCAGCCGTCGTGCGCAACTTTGGGAGCATCCTCATTGAATACAGCAAGATTGTGCCAGATGGAATCGTCGCATTCTTCCCGAGTTATCTCTATATGGAGTCAATCGTCGCGGCGTGGAACGACATGGTAGGGTCCGCGTGGAGACCGTCCACGCACGCGACGACGACACCGGGCTGACGCTGTCGCAGGGGATTTTGAACGAAGTTTGGAAGAACAAGCTGATCTTCGTTGAGACGCCCGACGCGAACGAGACTAGCATAGCGTTGGAGAACTATAGAAGGGTGCGTGCACGGACATGGCCGTAGCCCAGGCGCGGTGGGAGCAGTCCTGGTGACGTCCTTTCTGAATTCCAGGCCTGCAACAACGGCCGCGGTGCCGTACTTCTTTCAGTCGCTCGCGGAAAGGTTTCTGAAGGCATCGATTTCGATCACCACTACGGGCGGGCTGTCATCATGTTTGGGCGAGTGCGCCGCTCCACGGGCCCACAGTCAGTTGACAGAGCGTCCCACAGCGTCCCGTACCAGTATACCGAGAGCCGAATACTGAAGGTTCGATTTTTTCCGCCGGCCGGCCAACTGACGTGTCGGCGCACTGACGCCTGCATTCTCCACCCCGCACAGGCACGCCTCGAGTATCTGCGAGACGCGTACCGCATTCGCGAGTCGGAATTCCTTGGGTTCGACGCCATGCGCAACGCCGCGCAGTGCGTGGGACGCGTCCTGCGCGGCAAGACCGACTGGGGCTTGATGGTCTTCGCGGACAAGGTGGGAGTCTCGATTGCGGCGTCTGGGCGGCCACTAACGGGTCTTGGTCAGCGATTCGCGCGTGCAGACAAGAGGGCCAAGCTCCCGCGCTGGATAAACCAGTACATCACCGACACGGCGTCCAACCTCTCGACCGACATGGCCATCGTGCTGTCCAAGCTCTTCATGCGCAGCATCTCACAGAACGCGAATGAGAACCAAACAGGCGTATCATTGTGGACATTGGAGGACGTGCAGAAAGCGCAGGAAAAGCAGAAAGCGATGATGGCAGAGGCAGAGGCGGAAGCGGCGCGACAGCGGACTGGCGATGGGACAGCTACCGGTCCAACACGTAGAGACGGGGACGAGGATGATGAGGAGGAGGACGAGTACGGGGACATGGGGATCAGCGACAGCGAACTGCTCGCCTTGGAGTTGTAGGACTTGTATGAATACATGCGTGAGGGTCGTGGCAGAATCGTTCCGCTGCGCGGAGAAAACGTCTCTCAGTGTCGCAGACGCATCATCCGGTCGTGCAGTATGAACAGCGGGTGGTGACGGTCTCGACGACCTGGCGTTGAGGTTGGCTGGGGCGAATAGGTGCCGTCAGCGTCGTGGACGACGGCAATGAGGTGAGACTGTGCACGGACCTCATCCAACGAGTGCACTGGGACTGCGCGCAGCTGGCACAGTTCTGTGGGTGCGCCGCGGAATATACGCAAGTGGCTGAGTTGCAATCGACTTTATGATCGCCTGGTGAGAGACGTTGAGAGTGAGCACGGCGACGACGAAGGATTTTAAAGCAGGATTTTTATGCACTGACCGATGAAGGCGAGGTGGCCACAACCGGCGTGACGAGTATAATGAAGCTGCCGGTGGCACATCGAGGCGGTGTGGTTGTGTGTTGGATGGAAGAGGCGTCGGCGGTGGGCGGGGGAACGGGGGAGATTGGGCTTGAGCCGACGCGGGCGTATAAAAAGAGGGCTCAAAAGGCAAATCCGAGCATCGATTGACCGGACCCAGACACGTGCACAGGTTAGACACGGGTTGGTAAAAAAACACGAATATCCACGGCACACCCTGGGCGTGTGTCACCGTGTTTTGTGGAATATTCTCTACCACGTATCGGCGAAGCGGCACGGCTTTGTCACGCTCCTGGCAACCCTGCGAGATGACGGGATCGGGTTCGATGCTGTATCTGGGTGAGAAGAACACGCGAATAGGGACGGCGAGGCGCCCTCTGTCCTTTTTCTACCGCGATAAGCGGGAGCCGCGATCACAGCGGGGGCTCGGAGCAGTCCCGTGCACGCTCGGGCAAAATGGGGAACGCGTCTCTCCAATCCATGGAATTTTCCAGCCAGAAAAACCGCGACGCGTCGGACAGGCCGCCCACATGCGCGGAAGGCCTCGAGCAATTTGTCGCCAAGTCAAAAGAGGCCCCGCCGGCAAATTGCTGGATTGATTCTATTTCGGCATCGGTCGCGGCAGGGCGGAAGAAGAAACCCCCTCAGGCTTGCCCTCGCTTGGAACAGTGCGCGAAGGCGTACCTGCTAACAGAACAGCAAGGGCCCGCGTCCCACTCTGTGGCGCGGAGACAGCAGGTCATCGGGGCCTGCCCAGCTCGGCGAGACCAGGCGGTGGCGCCGAAGGTCACGGACCCACGGTGTTGAGCTCGATCTCAGATTGGAGTTAGAGTTGAGAACGCACAACCTCGTCACACGGCCCCCTTACCGTGCATACACATCCAGATCTATCGATAGATCGTGCTGCAGACGCGCAATGCCTCCAGGCCCAAGGGTCCAGAGTCTCAGGTCTCCCCGCGGGTCTCGGATTGTCGGTCTTGGCTCCGCATGACGACGAGGATCCCGAAGGCTGCGCTAGGATAATGCAAGGCACGTGACCTCGCCCGCACGTGGGGGGCGCGTAGGAAATCGCGACCGACGACGAGGTTCTTGGGTGAGCGACAACAGCAGACGAAAGGTAGGTGCTGCAATGACGGCGGGGATTTGCTCAATCACTCCTCGCATGGAGCGACTGTCATCGTGCTGTCATCGACATCAATGCAAGTTCCACAGCATTCCCGCTGAGCGCTGAGCGCCGGGCTCCGTCCTCGACGTCTGAACTGTAATATCACACAGTCCTCAGGGTCGAAGCACACAGGAGAAACGATGAACGCGACGCAATTCAATCACGGGTCGCAGCAGAAGGGGTGCATGAGACCTCATTGATCCTGGGAGTGATATGACGAGAAAAGGCACTGGGCATCGCGCGTCCCTCAAGGCCGCGAACCGCGCACTCGAATGGGGGAATTCTGAGTGAGAATCCCGCGCTCGTGCTCAAGCCTAGGGGTCACAGAAGGGGGAAATGGATGCGCGGGTTCATCGATGTCGGCGCCGCGAGCTTGACACAGGCAGGATGATTCATGATGACGGGCGTCCCTCCCTCGGATCGCTATCGCTCCTGGAGTCGGGCCCGTGACAGTTCATTTGGCCACAACAACGTTGAATGTCTGGTGACGACGTGAGATCATCACAGATTATCGAGATAGACTACTGAGATGGGTAACAGCATCCTCATTTGGGTCAAGGACAGGCCCAGGAGCCGGCGAACGCGGGGATCAAAGGGGAGAATCCTGGAATGCTTCCGGGATCATGCTAGCCCGCAGCGGCCAATCAGGGCAAGGGCTGCCCGTCGCGCGTCTCGACGCGCATCTCTCTCGGTTGCATGGATTATCCAGCGCCTCTACGTGGAGGGAGGGAGAGGGGTTGTTTGCGCGGAAGGCTCTGCGGCTTCGGCAGGTTCTCCCACTGATTCAAGGCGTCGACGTCCAAAACATTGAACGGGTAATGTTTGAGCGGCGTCAACTGCTGCCCCTCACAGGCTGACTAAGGCGCAGCACCGACGTTCATTGGACGCACGATTGGGGAACTGAGGCAGCCGGCATCCGCAACTAGACGGCGCGGGCGTCAGGAGCGTGGCGCAGCCCGTCCGTGTGCAGAAACTGAGAAAGGGGGAAATCATGTGCCAGCGGGCCGTGGAGCAAGGGGAGAGAAAGGAAGGACGCTGCATTCAACAGCCATGCGCGCCCGAGAGCGACCCTAACTGGGAAGAACGTCGAGATCCGAACGGTTGCCTGGAACAAGACGTATTCTGTTGCCAAATACCAGCCACCCTGCGGCCCAGCCAATGCGTGGGCGAGAGGTGCCGAAGCTTGAAGCTTAACTGGCGAGTATGCCGGGAACGGCAACAGGCCTTCACTGGAACCGGGTCCACAGCACTGTAATAGAACGCAGGTACTTACCACAGTGTGGGATTCGAGCCCGAAGGAGAGCCGCTTGATCCACACTAAGAGCCACAGATAACAGGAACGGAAGGAGCTCGACAGTCACTGCTGTTCGGGTGCTCCACGTCTATTGCGACCAGCAATGCAAGCGTTCCATTGCGTCCCTGTTCGGCAGGCAGGACTATGTGGGGCCTGCGTTGCCGAGCGCTCGGACGAAGGCAATGGGCAAGGCAAGGCTGGACAGCCTACGTGTATGGATGGAGCTGCCGTTCTCAGGCAGCAAGCGAGCGTGATTCTGCACGAGGGGCTCATCACTTCATTTCGAGAGACCGGGCCGGTGGCGCGCGAGCGAATATGGCAGCCAGAGGAACGACCCAGGATTGTCGAGAGATAGCAATGACGCGGAAGCACGCAAGGCAGACACGGGGAACTGGAGCAAGCGAGCAGAACGTCCAGAACGCAGCACAATCCCCCAGCTCAGACCATCGAAGCAAACAAAACAAATGAGACGACGACGATCTGAACAGACCGCTTGTTCTAGCACGCGCAGTTTACTGAACCACGGTCCGGTAACATTCCGTGCAAGATTACCGCGAAGCCCGCCCTCTCGTCGGGACCGGCGAGAGAATGACTAGCAAATATTGCTCGAATTCCCCGCCCGGCCTCCGGAGAATTAGTCGTTAGCACGGTCAGTCAGACCTATCCGTCCCCGAGAGCTGTCTGAAATTCCACTTACTGATATTGTTGGCCTGTCGGGGGTTTCTAAGCACCTTCTCGCTCGAAAAGAAGCGGGAGAGCAGGGTGATGTGTACGAGCGGTCACCAGGAAGTCCTCGAGCTGAGATATCGGCGAGTCTAGATCCACTGCGAGGGAGGTTATGCGGGGACATAGGTTCGTAGTGGGATGGGAAGGGCCCTGCGGTACCGCTGCGCGGTCTGCGTGGCCTCAATAGCTTAGCACGGCAGAGGATGCAAAACACGAAGCAAGCACTTCTGGCAGGGGTGCAGACTCGCAATCCCTGCTGTAGACCTGCAGAATGTCGCAACCCGTATGCCGGAACTCGTCCACCATGCGTATGTACGATGAGCTTCAGAGCCAGTGCATACCTACAGCGCCTGACCACGCTGTCAGGGACGGTACCTGGACAGCCCTTGAAGATGGCTAGATGAGCGCGATTCGAACATCTGCCGGTATGCCAGACGAGCCATAATCACGACAGCCTCTACGTCCCGGGTTGCGGTCCGTAAATGGGCATTTTGGGCGCGACCAGGAGCAGCACTCCCTGACGCCGTCAAGTCGAAGGAACTTGTCAGAATCAGGAATGTACATACGCGTCGAGCGTCGCGCCACGCCATTGTACGAGTCTCACGGGGCAAACAAGACGGGTACGAGTCAAAGCCCAAGCCGCCCATGGTAAGCGGAAACTGGCAGTGCGTGTCCCAGCGTCGGGGAGTCCTTCGGTCAGACCGGTATCAATCGCCAGAGCTACCAGCGCCCCAAGGCAAACGCTTCGGTCGAACGCTATAGTGGCAGCTCGCAGACCAGATTGGCGAGCCAGTGGGACGGCCTGTGCCCTGCGCAAAGGTTCGGTGGGGTGGTTCGAAAGGGAAAGCGTACGGTGAATCACGAGCGATGGCGCGTCTAGGGTTGGTAGAGAACTGAAGCTCGTCCCCAGGCAGGCTGGGAGGATGAGGATCTGGGCAAGCTGCGCAAGCCGCCGGTGGCGAGATGTGAAACCGCAGGCGCTGAGCTAGAAGACAAGCAACAACTACTCCAGGCAGCGAGTCAACCGGTTATGTAAAAGACGCTGCTGTGGTCAGTCGCAGGCGGCCCAGGCTAGGGAGCAGACAGCGACGACCTAGGCAAGCCTCGGCGTGCGGGGGTGAGAGCGTGGCGCCACAAGAAAATCTCAGCCAGACCCCGATTGGTCATCGCACCCTGGAACACAAAAGTCGATTTTTTAAAATGAAATCGCGATTTGATGTCGCCTCTTGCAGGACTTGAGGCGAGATTCTTGCAGCGCAGGTCGAGCTGCAAACGAGTAAGCATGGGCGCCTATGCATGCAGGGTCGTGCTTCGGGCAGCCGTATCGCGTACCGGGGCGGAGGAGCGCATGGTTCGGGCGTGCGCACAATGGGCTCGTGGGCGGGGCTTCGGCTGTCGGGCACGAGGCTGACGCGTGGCAGCAGCCAATGGGGGCTGGGGCTGTTGTACGTAGTCGCTGGGGCGGGGATCGTCTAGGTGTTTTGTAGCATAGACTGCAATTGTAGTGGATAGAGTTTTTTTATGTGGAAAATCTTATTGTGATGATGGAGGTCACATGACTTGGAGCTGGAGGGGGACAAAAGCACGACTTGGTTGATTTGTAGCTGTTTGCGCGCCCGTTCGCCTTTTCCCCCAACCCCAAGTCCCTCCCCCCGCCCCCTCCCCCTCCCCCCTCTCCCGCCCCCTTCAGACAGAGTTTTTCCAAGCTGTCGCAAGTTCGCCACGCCCGCCCCGTAAGCCCGTCGACCGTCACCGAGACCACCTCGCCGCGCTCCATGGCCCAGCCGTCGTCCACGCACCGCGACCGCGAGCGGTCGTCCTCGCACCACCACCACCGCACCATCTCCAGCACGACGCTGCTGCTCGTGCTCTCGCTCATCCTCGCCGTCCTCGCCGTCATGCTCTCCATCCCGCGCGCCTCGCCCTCCGTCGCCGCCGACGCGACGCCCAGCGGCATCCTCGGCCTCTTCAGCCCCAAGCGCAACCAGCAGGTGCTCTCGCGCGAGGCGGCCGTCGCCCAGCGCGAGAGCGACGTCGCGAAGCGCGAGGCGGACCTGCTCGCGGGCATCCCCGCCGGCGTCACCATCGGCACCTGCCTGCCGTTCACCGTCACCCAGACGGCGTACGCGGTCCCCACCGAGGCGCCCGTGACGATCATCAAGGAGGTCGTGAAGGAGATGGAGACGCTGAGCCCGCCCTGGTGGAAGGACTCGAACCTCCGCGCCGAGGACGTGCTCGAGCGCGAGGCCCGCGTATCTGAGCGCGAGAAGGAGGTCGGCCGCCGCGAGGAGGTTGTCGGAAAGCGCGAGTCGGACGCGACCCGTCGCGAGGCATGGATTATGGAGCACCTTATGTGGGTCTTGGGCCTTTTTTTCAGAACCTGGCCAGACCGGTTGACTGATTTTTTTTTCTCAACAGGGAACAACCGCAAATCGCAGAGACGACCGAGGAATACATCTACGAGGGAGGCCCGCCGCCGCCGGTCAGACGCCCTGCACCCAAGGTACCGCCCGTCCTGCGTCGCTCGGAGCAGCGGTAGACTGGACGCGACCCGGCACTGCGCTGTATTTGTCCAGTATATATTCGCCTGCATCCCTCCGAGTCCGTCAGGTCTTCCACTGCTCCGCGGGCGACTTATCTGACCTTTTGTCGGCCGTCCGCTGACGCGCCGCTCTAGGAACTTCCCCTTCCTCCCCCTCGCTTCGCGCCGCCGCCCGTTCACACCGTTGTCACCGAAACCAAAACCTTCATCCAGAGCCACTCCTTCCAGACCGAGACCGTCCCCGTCCCCAAGCCGTCCCCCACCGGCACCCGCATCGCGGCCGAGCCCTCCCCCGAGATCACAAGAACGCACGAGGAGCCCGGCATCAAGACGACCGCGATCGAGTTCGTCGTGGACGAGGTCGTGGAGGAGGAGCCGGAGCCCGTGCATGCGCGCACCGTCACCGTCGTCCACCACGGCCGCGCACGACCTACACCACCTCCCCGCCGCTGGCTCGGCGGATGGTGATGTCCTGGTTCCGGATAGAGTGCTCTGCCCTGGATGTTTCTTTAACCCTTTATCTCCCATCCCTTTTACTTACTTTCCTTGGTGGAAGGACGACGCGACACGATCTTGCCATTTCATCTTGACTGACTGACGCACTCGGACTATCTATGACATTGTCCTCCCACCCCCACGCCCCCCGATGTAGCTTGCCCTCTATGTCTCCGAGATCCCATTCCATACAGTGAAATATACTCATGGACCCCGCTGCCTCTCAATTTTTTTTCTGGTGCCGACAAGCACAATAGGACTTTTCGTGCGCGTGATGAAACTCCGCCACAAGCACGTGTCTTCCTTCCGTCTGCTGCTGCACCGTGCATCCTAATACGATGTCGTCGCACTCCACGCCCGCGCGGCGGCCAATACTGAACGTGAACGGGTACAAGACGCCGCGCAACAGCATCGGCGTGGGCGCGGCGCCGGGCATGGAGGGCTCGCCGTCCGCGCTGGCGCCGGCGCTGCCGTTCGACTGGGACGCGGCGCGCGGGCTCAAGCCGCCGCCGTACGGGACGCCGAACGGCGGCCGCGGGTCGCGCCTGCGCAAGAGCGTCGGCGGCGCGCTGTCGCCCGCGAAGAAGAAGGTCGTGCGCGCCGCCGGCTGGCTCGAGCGGTGCGTCCGCCGTCCGCTGCCCCCGCTACCCTCGTCGCGCTCGCTCACTCGGAAACAGAGTCCAAAACGTCCCGGCGCAGATATCGTTCCAGCTCGCGCTCCTCCCGCACAACCTGCCGCTGCCCGCGCCGCGCACGAGCGCGCGGCTCGGCGCCGGCGCGGCGCACGCGCTGCACTTCGCCGTGCGCTACGCGCAGACGAGCAAGCTGCGCGACGACCAGCTCGGCTGGGAGGACATGCTGCGCGAGTCTGGGTCCGGCTCTGCCATCTCCTGGGTGCGTGTCTCCGTCATCATTGTGGCTGGCGGTTGTGCTGACGCCCTGCTGCAGCTGTCGGTGTGCAGCTGGGCGCTCGTCGCGGCGAGCCTCGCGAACGCCGCGTACCTCGCGACGCGCACGCGCGAGTACACGCACTTCCGCGCGCACCAGCCGCTGCCCAGCGAGCACGCGCGCTTCGTCCCCGCCGAGGACGTCTTCGGCCGCCCGGACGGCGGCGGCGGCGCGGGCGGCGTCGTGTGGCGCCTGCTTGCTGCGACCTGGTGCGTCTCCCCCTCGTTTCCGCCGCCAGAAAGATGCTGATGGACGGGGCTGCACGCAGGAGATGGCTGACGGGCACGGACGCCGGGCCGCCCGTCGAGGCGTTCGTCGACGGCCGCGTCGTGCAGAAGGTCGACATGTGGATGCCGGACGTGTTCGAGAAGACGTTCTTCGCGTGCGTCCCCTGTCTTTCCGCGCGGCTGACGATTGACGAGCGGGCGTGCAGGATATACTCGCCCGTGCACGCGCTGCTGTGGACGTTCTGGAAGCCCGACAATTGGGTCGGCACACTCCTTGCGCTGGGGCTCCTTTCCGTACAGGCACGTCGGCCTCTCAACGTGGTCCTTAGTCCGCTGACGACCTTGCATAGTTGAGCATCTTGATGAAGGCGTATGATGCTCTCGTCAAGGACACTCGTATACTCGGTGCGAGTGTACTACAGGAATACGACGAGAAGGCGAGTCCCTCGCACTGTGTCATGCTTTGGCAGCTGAACCTTGTTTGTTCGCACAGTTCGTGCAGCCGCGCATCAACATCATAAGACGCGACGCCTGTGTGCAGACGCACGAGGCCGAGATGGTTCACTACCGCGGGAGCCGACGACGCTACTCTTGAAGACCTGTCCCGTTCCCCACGCCCCTTGGTTATGTGCATGCAGTAAGTATGCCTGTTGTAGCATGTTCCATGGCCCTGTGTCACCCCCGCACGCTCCTCTCGTACAATACAATGCAATGTTTTGTTTCCATCGGACGGGCTATTACAACTTGAATGTATGTATACAGATGGTCTCATGACGCGTTGTCCGCCTCCTGGTAGAACTTGAGCAGGTCCTGGACGTCCTCCTTGGAGCCGAGAAAGACGGGGCAGCGCTCGTGTATGCTCTTGGGCACGACGTCGAGGATGCGGCCGCGGCCGGTGGTGGCGAGCCCGCCGGCCTGCTCGGTGAGGAAGGCCATGGGAAACGCCTCGTAGAGCAGGCGCAGCTTGCCGCTCTTGCTCTTGCGGTCGTCCGGGTAGCCGAAGATGCCGCCGTACAGCAGCGTGCGGTGCACGTCCGCGACCATCGAGCCGATGTAGCGCGCGCTGTACGGCGCCTTGTCGCCGGCCGGGTACTTGATCGACTCGAGGTACTTGAGCGTCGGCGCGTGGAAGTACTTGCTGTTGCCCTCGTTGAAGCTGTAGATCTTGCCGCGCGCCGGGATCTGGATGTTCGGGTGCGTCAGGATGAACTCGCCCAGCGCCGTGTCGAGCGTGTAGCCGTTCACGCCGTTGCCCGTGCTGAGCACGAGGTTCGCGGACGAGCCGTACCTGGGGGTACCGCAGGCGATTAGATTGGGCGAGCACTGGAGCCGGCGGCTGCACGAGCGAACGGCTGGCTTACATGGTGTAGCCGGCCGCGACCATCTCGCTGCCCGGGCGCAGTACGTCCTGGATGGTGCCTTCCGAGCCCTCCTTCTGCGGGAAGCCGTGAGCGCCGGCACGCACGCAATAGCACGACGTACAATCCGGTATATGCCAAAGATGGTGCCGATGTTCACGCCGGCGTCGATGTTGGACGAGCCGTCGAGCGGGTCGAAGACGACGCAGTACTTGCCCTTCTGGCGGCCGTCGACGATGATGGCGTCGTCGAGCTCCTCGGAGACGAGCACGGCCGTCTTGCCCGACGCGCGCAGCGCGTTCACCATGATGTCGTTCGAGAGTACGTCCAGCTTCTTCTGCTCCTCGCCCTGCACGTTTGTCTCGCCCGCGAGGCCAACCCTGCGTCGCCGCAGTCAGTTAGCGCTGGGAGCACGACGACGCCGGCGACGCACAGGTTGATGAGCCGCGCTCGCCGGACGTTGGTCGAGATGAACTTGGAGGTGAGCTGGATGGCGTTGAGCAGGAAGGTCAGGTCGCCCGTCGCGACGGGCCCGAGGCGCATCTGCTCGCTGAGGACATGTCTGCGGGCGTGTGTGCACGGTGCGGAAGGAGACTTGCGTCGGACTTTCCGCCAGACTGTCGTTCTTTATCTTGCCGAGTCCATTCAACACGCCCCCACTGCCACTGCCCACTGTCTGGGCGCATTGGCGTTTCTCTTTCGGCGTACCGTGTTTTTCGATGGAACTGCTAAGTACGCGGGAAAAACGACGTTTCCCCCCTGCTCTCATTGGTCCATCTTATCTAGACGCGGAGACGGGCAACGGGGACTGGGCGCGTGGCTGGCTGTATGCCGCGTACGAAAGTCGCGTTCAACGCCGTGCACGACGTCGAGCTCGTGGCATTGTCTGTGCCAACTGCAGAAAACTACCCATATGCGTCCTTTGGTGTACAGACCACTCCAGCGCACGTTCAGAATCCAAGAAATATGTCCGTCCTCGTCGTCTGACTCGGTCTCGAGCGCCGGCCGCCGCTCAGAGCTCGACACCCACACCGTCTCACGCCGTCGGGATGATTCTGAGCGCGTCGCGATGCCGACGACCTGTGCAACGATGTCAGTGACTTTGGCAGCCAGGACGACACCGACCCGCGCTCACCGACTTAGACCCTGCGCCCGACGTTTTCGACGATGAAGGACTTGTGGCCAATGCGCGAGGGCGAGAGGTGCTCGCGGTGGCCCGCAATGGCGGGTGCTCGGCGGAAGGCGAGCGCGATCTCGACGGCACATGCAGCGCGCGTCGAAGAGACGCGTTTGCTCGATGCCCTCGGCGATGGGGAAGACGTGGGCGGCGCGCGAGGGGAAGAGCTTGCTGCTGTGGCCCGCGGTGAGGTCCGACCTCGGCGGGAGGCGTCCTCCGCGGACACGCGCTCGCGACCGCACATGCTGCGCGCGTCGAGATGACGCGTTTGCTCGACGTCCTTGACGACGACGAGCATGTTTACTGCGCGAGAGGATCAGCGCTTGCGGCGGGGACGAGGAATGGCGGGGACACGATTCGCGCTGTATGCAGGCACGCCCGCGATGACGCGCTCCGCGTGGCGCTCAACGAGGTTGCACCTGCGCTCGATGCCTTTGCCGACGAAGAGCTCTTAGGCGGCGCGCGCAGGCGAGAGCTCGTCGCTGGCGCGAGCAATGGCGGGGTTGTCGAACCCGATCGGGCACAGCGTGTGCATGCAGACGCGCACCGCGTCGCACTCGTCGTGTATATTCGTGCGCTCGACGTCCTCAACGACGAAGAGCTTGGGCGCGCATCCCCAGGCGAGGAGCTTCCCGCGGCGGTGAGCAAGCTCGACACGATGTCCGTGCACCGGCGCCGCGGACATGCACGACGACGACGGCCAGCGGAGTGCGCCCCGCGAGATGGCCCCTGCGCTCGACGCCCGGGATGGGCTCGAGTGCGTCGACGCTGACGCGGGATGGGAGCTCGACGCCGGCGCGCGCGACGAGCCTCGGGGGATGATGACCAAAAACAAAAAGCTCACCTCGTTCTCGCGGATGCTCGCGCACGGCGGCGGCAGCGACGGCGGACTTTGCACTTGCGCTCGATGTCTGGAGTGTTGGGGAAGCTTGAGGCGCGGCCGCACTTCGCGTTGACGAGAGGGTCGTCGAGGAGCTGGACGGCGAGGTCAGTTATAGTACATAGTTGCCAACTGACATTGACTTACCACAGACGTCCCGCGCAGAGGACGGCGCTGACGGCGGGCGCGCTCGTCGCCCGCAACGAGCGAGAGAGCGTCGGCGCCGCGCGAGGATGAGACCTTGTCGTGGGTGAGCTCGCGAGTGATGATGTTTAAAAATAGACGTACCTTCGTGGCGCCGACGACGCTCGCGCTCGACGGCGAGAGGGACGGCGGTGTCGACACTTGCGCTGGACTTCTGAACTGGTGAGGATTCCTGGGGCGATGTTGGACCCCGCGCTGCTGCGATGGACGGCGTGGAGCTGGTGCATGTCAGTGACAGTACCGCCGCCGGCTTGACGCCAACTCGGCACACACGTTCTGCGCGCAGGACACCGGACCTGACGCATGCGCTCGACGTCCACATCCATGGACATGACGCCGGCGCCGAGGCAGGGCGGGAGCTCGTCGTTGACGAGCGCAACGAGCTGACCGCCTTGACCGTTAAAAATAGAACCACCCGTCTTCGTCGCCGCGCAACGACGCTGGCGCTCTGAGGCGACGACGAGGCTGACGCGTGCGCTCGACGTCCTATGCGATGAGGACGTCAGAGGAGTTGCTGGGGCGCGCGCAGCCTGGGGCGCGCGCAGCGTCGACGTCGAAGTTCTGAACGACGAGGTGAGTGCGTGTACGTAAAGCTTGGTGAGATCAACTCACCACGAATGCCCCGCGCAGCGGGGAGCTCAGAGACGCTGCGCCCTATGAAAGGCATGCTGGACGATGTCTGAGACGAGAGGAACAAGCGTGAGCTCATCAGCGCCGTGCGCGGCGGCCGGGCCGCCGGCGATGACCAATCGACTCACTGCGGACGTTGGGCTCAAAGACGCGCTCTGGCGCTCGGCGGGGACTCTTGTGGTCGTCATCGTCGCGCTCCGCCGGGACGACGAAGCGCTCCTCCGAGTTGTCGAGGCGCAGCCGCTGGCCATCCCCGGCACCGACTCCGCCCGCTCCTCGCCAGGTGCTGATCGAACGGCCTCTGCACTTCGTCGGCGACGAGCGACCATGTGGGCGAGTCGAGAGCCGCGATACCGAAGGGCGCCGCGCAGCGGAAGCTCGGACGAGTTTCGGCGCTGCCGCCCTCGGCGTCATGGCTCCGACGACTCCGGCACAGATACGCGTAAGGCTCGGCCTCTGGACTCGGCGTGATGACCAGCACACGCGTGCGAGACGAGGAGACAGTCCCAGGTCTGTACCGCGCACGAGGAGCTTTGTCAGTTCGGTTCCAAACGAAACAGCGGCAGACACTCACGGTGCATGTTCCCACGGGCGTCTGCGCAATGCCCCTCGATGTTACATGTACCCTCGACCTTCAGCGCGAAGTCAATCGACAGGGACGCATTCCTGACGATAGGCAAGTCAGCCCCGCGCAGCGGAAGAAAAAAATGTAAAGAACTCACCGAGCCTCGGCGCCGAAGCCACCCCTGTGCCCCCAATCGGACATCTTGATCAAGGCGAGTGTCCTGCGTTTGTACGCAGCGCGAGACGACGAGCGTGAGCTCGGGCTGACGCGGAACATCAGCGCCGCGCAGCGGAAGAAAAATAGAGTGGGCTTACGAAATTCGCGTTCAACCACCATCTCAGGCGGTTGCCGACGTCTTTGGCGCAGCCGACGTCGACGAGACGGAACGGCAACGGCTATTGACTGCAATCGGCATCAGCGCCGCGCAGCGGAAGAAAATTTGAAAGAACTCACGATTCCGGCAGCTGCGCCGTGACAAAGGCGATGCCGATCGTTGTCTCCGTCGGCGACGAGCACGATCGAGTCGGGCCTTGACTAGGGTGAGCGACAGCGCCGCGCAGCGAAAGAAAAATAGGAATGGACGTACGGGACGGACGCGTCGGACACGCTGACGCAGCATGTAGCTGTATCGTAGAGCGGCATGTACCAAAAGAATAAAAGATGTCCTGGCGCAGATGGTCAGCCCGGAGAACGATGCGTTGAGGGTGTCATGACCAACCATCAACGGCAACGGCTGCGGCGCCGCGGCGCTGGCGGTACTTCCTTGAACAAGCTTCCGCTGGCGATGTCGTAGTTCTTCAAGCCGATTTGGAGCTCGATCGTCTCGACGGACTTGCTCGACGTTGCGGATTCGACCTTGAAACTGAGTGCCGGGGTCGGGGGAGTCGGCGTAGACGGAGCCTCGGAGACGACCTGGAGGAACAGCGGTCAGCGACGGCGGTGAACAGCCAGTGGAACATGCTCACGGATGGACGGGTGCGACGGCGGTGGGCGACATCGCAGCGCGGCAGCGACGCGGTCGGCCAGCGAGGGGAGGTGGGGAAGGATCTGAACCAGGCTTGAAGTGGGGGGAATAGGTTAAGAGGAAAGACATGGCTAAGTTCGGAATGCGATGGGGCATGTTTGGGCGTGAAAAATTGTTCGTTCTCCGCAGGCGTTCTTTCTGCGGCGGTGCTCAGTCTCGGCGTTCGTTTCGGGATTCAATTCATCCTAGCCGAGTGGATCCCCGGCATTTCGAAAGAAGCACGGCATTCCCATGACGAAAATAGCGCCACTGCATGAAATTGGCCCTGAGTAGTATGCTTACGGGACTCGGCGCATGGTCGAGCGAGCCGCGGAAGGCCACCGCCGCGCCGATCACACCGTCGCACCGTACGACTCAGTCAGCTAGAGCAGACCGCCGAGTGCTTCTATGCACTTTCCGGAATGACAGGCCTCAATTCTGACCAGCACGTAGGAGCGGTGGTCACGTGACCCGTCCGAGAATTCGACGCATGCAGCCCAACGCCCACTCCCGCTGGGCGGCTTGGGGTGCTCATGCCAGAAATACTGAGATGCGGGCTGGGCTGCGTCGATCTAAGCTCACTGGAGCGGGAATCCCGATGCTCCCTTGCATGCATCATTCTGAGCGATCGGGCACGTGACCCGGACGGACAAGCCCGCGTTACCCATTCTGCGCGCACAACGTCTTTGCGCTGCAGAACTCACTCCAGTTACACAGAGATATAAATGCTTATCTTTGAACCCTGCGGTTTGTGCGCAAAAAAAGTGTGCGAGAGCATGTACTGAGTGGGGAACGCAAGTGCGTCTCGAGAGAAAATGAGGCTATCCGGAGGGAACGGCGTCCCCACGGCAATAGACTTGCTGCGGCTCAAGATTGACGTGTGTTTGATTATGATAGAAGCTTTGATCGGGAAGAGCGCACAGTACTTGCTCGTGGGGTTCGGGTGGGAGGGCGTTATATGCGATGTTCGTGCACTCGCAGGTTTTCTGCGCACGGGGTGTGCAAAACTGAGGTGTAAATACATGCGCTTACGTAATCATTTTATTTGGTGCTGTATGGCTGGAGGTCCCGTGCGATCGACACGAAATGCGGGTTGCACGGCGAGATGCGCATCCTCCAGACCACCGTCTCTACATCGCAACGATCCCCTCTCACCCCGGCTCTTATATCTCACCAGGATTACCTCAGACTCAGATCTAATCTAATCCCATGATTGAATCTTGCGCACGAACGATGCAGAAGCTCGTTCATGCAGGTCCATGCAGATCGCGCCGAACACTACAAAGTCTCACAATTCCACAGTCTCACCTCATATACACCAAGGACGAGTTGTTACATGTATGTAAACGGTGTTTATATATGTTGTGAGGGTTCCTCTGCATCCGGGACTGAGAAATCTCGATGCGAGGGTGAAATTCCGCGGGATTCGGCAGTTCGCGGCCCTTGCGAGTTCTGCACGAATCGGCCCTAAACGCGCCGAGGGCCCCCTTATCTCGGCGGTGCCAAGTCGCCCCAGCTTACCAACCGGCATGAACAGCTCGTACGATGTTTGAGACGAAAGGAATTCGACGGAAGACGCGTGGAAACCGCAGTCTCGCGTAGAACGTCGAAAACGAAGTCCCGAGCGAAACGCCTCGTTTCGCCGGCGGTCTGGAGCCGCAAACAACCGTGGCCGTGCGTGATGTGATGCGAGAAGCGCGCAGAAGGGCGTGGCGCGCGCGGCATGGGCTCGTTAGCGAGATACGCCGTTGGGTGCATATACCACCATAGGGGGGTATGCGGGACCCTCCCTCATGGAATGACTGCATGGGCGTACTATCAATTACGTAATCAGGCACTATGCCAAGCCGCGTGGGGAGAGCCGCAGCGGCCGTTGAGAAAATGCGGTCGGACGCTCGGGGGTACGGCAAGCGAGCCGTGTCAACCAGGGCGCGCACCGCACCAGCCCTCGGCTCCGCCCATTCAAACGTCTCGATCAGCTCATTCAGCGCATTTCGTAAGGCCTGCGTCAGCTTTCTGTGTGTCAGCGGTCCGGGACGGGCGAGTCGAGTCCCGGAAGTGTCTGTGTGGGTATATCAGCCATCCCGAGGTACATCGCGCCTTGCCCTCGCGCCCACTCGCTCGATCCTTCCATTTGCTCGCCCTCTTCCGCTGCCGCCGACACCGCTCTGCAGCACGCTCTCGACGTCGCTGAGCAAGGTCCTCGGTGCGTACACTTCACCTTTCTCTCCGAGTCGTCGCCCTGACCGCGCGCTCGCGCTCTCCGCCGCAGTGCGGCAGTTGTCGGTGCGGCTCGCAGCTGCCAGTGACGCCCCGATAGCGCGGCTCGGGTCGTCGAGGGCCGCCTTGCTGTCTGATCGCGCGCAGCGTTTTTGGGGGCGGAAACAAGGTCTATTGACTATCCTACAGCGCGCGTACGTACACTTCCTAGCGCGCCCTCGCAGCCTTGCTCCGCAAACGGCTCATTTCTGCGCCCCTGCCGCTCGGGGCACTGCGCGCCCGCGGTGGGCATATCTGCTGACTGCGCGAGACTGTCCCCGCGCCATCGCGAGCTGCGTGCTGGCTACGCCCTCGCCGACCGTGAGCGAGCCTCGCCGTACGATTTGCGGTGGCTGAGCGAGCGGACCGAGGATAACGATCGTGAGCAGCTGTGTGAACCGAAGTCAGCAAACTGTGTGAACGGAAAGACAGGCTGCCGACCGGTCTTGACACCAGCCAGCCCTGCCAATCGTGCCAGGCGCTCAGGCAGCTGGAAGCGCGAAAATGGCGCTGAAGACGCTGACCGAGGACGTTAGCAACGGAGGATCGAACGCGCACGATAGGCAACTCACTTTGCAGGCCCGAGCACGTCGCCCGAAGGAGATGCATCGAGCCTCGGCGCACGCAGCAGAAGCGCTCGTTCGCGTCGATGTCCTCGGACGTCGCGGTCCCGAGCCCGATGTCCGCGCTCTGCTCGCCATTCACGTTGATTCGAAGGGGACGGAAGAGACGGAGGGCGGCGAGCGCAGGGCCAGGCAGCTCGGCGCCGGCGCGCCTGACATCGCGTTTGACGCAGCGGCAGACGAGGGACATGTCAGACGGGCCAACGCGGTGCTCGTAGTTCGGGATCGTAGCGCGGTATCGAGGCAGTCGTGGGCGCGGTCGAGAGCGAGGATGGTGCGGCATGCATGCAAGGCCCGAGCTGGGGCGTGCTTGTTTGGTGCAGTGGTAGCCCGGCGTCGTTCTTGACGTCCACAGGGAGCCGCGCGTTCGGTGGGCATGGAAGCAGGGGACGCGGGGCACGAACACCGGGTTGGACGAAGCAGAGGACAGAGGCAGAGACGGAAGGCGGCGGTTCCCGCCGCCGCCGCCCTCTTCCAGCTCCCACCCTATGGGACGCCGATCGGCGGGCGCGGGTCGCGCCTGCGCAAGAGCGTCGGCGGCGCGCTGTCGCCCGCGAAAAAGAAGGTCGTGCGCGCCGCCGGCTGGCTCGAGCGGTGCGTCCGTCTATCCCGCAGCGATCATACTCATCCTCAGCCGCCCACCACAGAATCCAGAATATCCCGGCGCAGATCTCGTTCCAGCTCGCGCTCCTCCCGCACAACCTGCCGCTGCCCGCACCGCGCACGAGCGCGCGGCTCGGCGCCGGCGCGGCGCACGCTCTGCACTTTGCCGTGCGCTACGCCCAGACGAGCAAGCTGCGCGACGACCAGCTCGGCTGGGAGGACATGCTGCGCGAGTCTGGGTCCGGGTCTGCCATCTCCTGGGTGCGTCCGCCGCCTATCCTATCGTCTCGCTCTCTTGCTGACGCCCTCGCGTGCAGCTATCGGTGTGCAGCTGGGCGCTCGTCGGCGCGAGCCTCGCGAACGCTGCGTACCTCGCGACGCGCACGCGCGAGTACACGCACTTCCGCGCGCACCAGCCGCTGCCCAGCGAGCACGCGCGCTTCGTCCCCGCCGAGGACGTCTTCGGCCGCCCGGACGGCGGCGGCGGCGCGGGCGGCGTCGTGTGGCGCCTGCTTGCTGCGGCCTGGTGCGTCTTCCCTTCCCCCCTCCTTCCCGCCGCCGTGACACTGATGGATGGGGCTGCACGCAGGAGATGGCTGACGGGCACGGACGCTGGGCCGCCCGTTGAGGCGTTCGTCGACGGCCGCGTCGTGCAGAAGGTCGACATGTGGATGCCGGACGTGTTCGAGAAGACGTTCTTCGCGTGCGTCGCCTGTCTTTCTGCACACTGCGCTTGTTGACGATGCGACGTGCAGTATATATTCCCCCGTGCACGCGCTGCTGTGGACGTTCTGGAAGCCCGACAATTGGGTCGGCACGCTCCTTGCGCTGGGGCTCCTCAGCGTACAGGTACGTCGGCCTCTCGACGTGGTGCTGAGCCTTCTGACAGCCTTGCATAGTTGAGCATCTTGATGAAGGCATATGATGCCCTCGTCAAGGACACTCGTATACTCGGCGCGAGTGTACTACAGGAATACGACGAGAAGGCGAGTCCCTCGCACTGTGTCATGTTTTTGCAGCTGAACCTTGTTCGTTCGTGCAGTTCGTGCAGCCGCGCATCAACATAATAAGGCGCGACGCCTGTGTGCAGACACACGAGGCTGAGATGGTCCACTACCGCGGGAGCCGACGACGCTACTCTTGAAGACCTGTCCCGTTCCCCACGCCCCTTGGTTATGTGCATGCAGTAAGTATGCCTGTTGTAGCATGTTCCATGTCCCTGTGTCACCCCCGCACGCTCCTCTCGTACAATACAATGCATTGTTTTGTTTCCATTGGACGGGCTATCTTCTGTCAAATTCCGGCTGCTCGCGAGCAGAGGGGTGTGCTTTCCAGCTTTCATGCTTACAAGGCCAAACGGCGTGCGTCCAAGCGCTCTGAAAGCCCTTGAAACTCCTTGAAAGCAGGAAAGCAATGCTCCAACACGGTGCATTCCCAGCCTTAGAACTGCTATCAGTGTGCCATACTGTTGAATATTACGGCGCACCCTTCGATGGTGTCTTGTATGACCAATATATGGTGTGTGGTAACTGTAATCTGTGGCAAAGGTACGTAGAGCCCCCCGGATAATCCCGAGAGAGCCCTCATCCAAAGGTCCACACCTGAGGGCCTTTTGGAGGCCGAAAGTCTCATCCAAAAGTCCACACCCATGGCCGAAAAGGGCTGCCATGTCTCATCCAAAAGTCCACACCTGGCAGTCAATTGACACTGTCTGCGGATCAATTTCTACCACTTCAACACACTGGAAGAAGACGTTTTGCTGCATTCACTGTAGTTACTGAAACTATAGGGCATGGAGCTCATCAATTAATACCATCTCACATCACAGCAAGTATCTACAAGCAACCGGAAGCTATTTCCCTGCGATCGGAGCTGTCGGACCTATCGGAGATAGCCGATCTCTCATCCAAAAGTCCACACCAGGTGCCCGATTTGGCAATTTCAAAGGTCCACATATGGAGGAGAGGCAGGATGAATGCTCAGATGATATAATCAGGGGGCCTGTACGTAGATATCTGGACTAAAGAAAAAACTGGCAGTAACTACTGTAAAAGTGTCAGTTCCTTTAATTTATCATCCCCAAATATCCATAATTCTTGAGGGCCGCGAGCTGACGGCGACCACGCGAGCTGCGGACGATAGGCTCGTCGCCAGGCTCAGCTCCGATTTCAAACTCCGAGGCGAACGCCGACTGGGCACGAGTCTATTATGCACAAAGATGCGCATCTGTTACACCAACAGACGCATACGAGTTATATATGTTTGAACTGCCGAACGGGGATGTCAACGATGAGGGAGAACGGCGTTAGGGGGGATGCACTCACCAAGCGGTACCAGCGGCGCCGGCGTCAAGTCGTTGTGTGTGCGATTGCGCACAGCGCGGATGGACAGTGCGACTGGAACAAATCTAGTGAGCGCAATGCTACGATGTCCCTGTGTCACCCCCCGCACGCTCCTCTCGTACAATACAATGCATTGTTTTGTTTCCATTGGACGGGCTATTACAACTTGTGTGTATGTATACAGGTATACAGATGATCTCATGACGCCGGCGCGGCGCCGTTCTCCTTGTCCGCCTCCTGGTAGAACTTGAGCAGGTCCTGGACGTCCTCCTTGGAGCCGAGGAAGACGGGGCAGCGCTCGTGTATGCTCTTGGGCACGACGTCGAGGATGCGGCCGCGGCCGGTGGTGGCGAGCCCGCCGGCCTGCTCGGTGAGGAAGGCCATGGGGAACGCCTCGTAGAGCAGGCGCAGCTTGCCGCTCTTGCTCTTGCGGTCATCCGGGTAGCCGAAGATGCCGCCGTACAGCAGCGTGCGGTGCACGTCCGCGACCATCGAGCCGATGTAGCGCGCGCTGTACGGCGCCTTGTCGCCCGCCGGGTACTTGATCGACTCGAGGTACTTGAGCGTCGGCGCGTGGAAGTACTTGCTGTTGCCCTCGTTGAAGCTGTAGATCTTGCCGCGCGCCGGGATCTGGATGTTCGGGTGCGTCAGGATGAACTCGCCCAGCGCCGTGTCGAGCGTGTAGCCGTTCACGCCGTTGCCCGTGCTGAGCACGAGGTTCGCGGACGAGCCGTACCTGCGGGGTGGGGAGACGCAAGCAATTAGATTGGGCGAGCGAGCACTGGAGCCGGCGGCTGCACGAGCGAACGGCTGGCTTACATGGTGTAGCCGGCCGCGACCATCTCGCTGCCCGGGCGCAGTACGTCCTGGATGGTGCCTTCCGAGCCCTCCTTCTGCGGGACGCCGTGAGCGCCGGCTCGCACGCAATAGCACGACGTACAATCCGGTATATGCCAAAGATGGTGCCGATGTTCACGCCGGCGTCGATGTTGGACGAGCCGTCGAGCGGGTCGAAGACGACGCAGTACTTGCCCTTCTGGCGGCCGTCGATGATGATGGCGTCGTCGAGCTCCTCGGAGACGAGCACGGCCGTCTTGCCCGACGCGCGCAGCGCGTTCACCATGATGTCGTTCGAGAGCACGTCCAGCTTCTTCTGCTCCTCGCCCTGCACGTTTGTCTCGCCCGCGAGGCCGACCCTGCGCCGCCGCGGTCAGTTGGGGCTCCCAGCACGACGGCGCCGGCGACGCACAGGTTGATGAGCCGCGCTCGCCGGACGTTGGTCGAGATGAACTTGGAGGTGAGCTGGATGGCGTTGAGCAGGAAGGTCAGGTCGCCCGTCGCGACGGGCCCGAGGCGCATCTGCTCGCTGAGGACATGTCTGCGGGCGTGTGTGCACGGTGCGGAAGGAGACTTGCGTCGGACTTTCCGCCAGACTGTCGTTCTTTATCTTGCCGAGTCCATTCAACACGCCCCCACTGCCACTGCCCACTGTCTGGGCGCATTGGCGTTTCTCTTTCGGCGTACCGTGTTTTTCGATGGAACTGCTAAGTACGCGGGAAAAACGACGTTTCCCCCCTGCTCTCATTGGTCCATCTTATCTAGACGCGGAGACGGGCAACGGGGACTGGGCGCGTGGCTGGCTGTATGCCGCGTACGAAAGTCGCGTTCAACGCCGTGCACGACGTCGAGCTCGTGGCATTGTCTGTGCCAACTGCAGAAAACTACCCATATGCGTCCTTTGGTGTACAGACCACTCCAGCGCACGTTCAGAATCCAAGAAATATGTCCGTCCTCGTCGTCTGACTCGGTCTCGAGCGCCGGCCGCCGCTCAGAGCTCGACACCCACACCGTCTCACGCCGTCGGGATGATTCTGAGCGCGTCGCGATGCCGACGACCTGTGCAACGATGTCAGTGACTTTGGCAGCCAGGACGACACCGACCCGCGCTCACCGACTTAGACCCTGCGCCCGACGTTTTCGACGATGAAGGACTTGTGGCCAATGCGCGAGGGCGAGAGGTGCTCGCGGTGGCCCGCAATGGCGGGTGCTCGGCGGAAGGCGAGCGCGATCTCGACGGCACATGCAGCGCGCGTCGAAGAGACGCGTTTGCTCGATGCCCTCGGCGATGGGGAAGACGTGGGCGGCGCGCGAGGGGAAGAGCTTGCTGCTGTGGCCCGCGGTGAGGTCCGACCTCGGCGGGAGGCGTCCTCCGCGGACACGCGCTCGCGACCGCACATGCTGCGCGCGTCGAGATGACGCGTTTGCTCGACGTCCTTGACGACGACGAGCATGTTTACTGCGCGAGAGGATCAGCGCTTGCGGCGGGGACGAGGAATGGCGGGGACACGATTCGCGCTGTATGCAGGCACGCCCGCGATGACGCGCTCCGCGTGGCGCTCAACGAGGTTGCACCTGCGCTCGATGCCTTTGCCGACGAAGAGCTCTTAGGCGGCGCGCGCAGGCGAGAGCTCGTCGCTGGCGCGAGCAATGGCGGGGTTGTCGAACCCGATCGGGCACAGCGTGTGCATGCAGACGCGCACCGCGTCGCACTCGTCGTGTATATTCGTGCGCTCGACGTCCTCAACGACGAAGAGCTTGGGCGCGCATCCCCAGGCGAGGAGCTTCCCGCGGCGGTGAGCAAGCTCGACACGATGTCCGTGCACCGGCGCCGCGGACATGCACGACGACGACGGCCAGCGGAGTGCGCCCCGCGAGATGGCCCCTGCGCTCGACGCCCGGGATGGGCTCGAGTGCGTCGACGCTGACGCGGGATGGGAGCTCGACGCCGGCGCGCGCGACGAGCCTCGGGGGATGATGACCAAAAACAAAAAGCTCACCTCGTTCTCGCGGATGCTCGCGCACGGCGGCGGCAGCGACGGCGGACTTTGCACTTGCGCTCGATGTCTGGAGTGTTGGGGAAGCTTGAGGCGCGGCCGCACTTCGCGTTGACGAGAGGGTCGTCGAGGAGCTGGACGGCGAGGTCAGTTATAGTACATAGTTGCCAACTGACATTGACTTACCACAGACGTCCCGCGCAGAGGACGGCGCTGACGGCGGGCGCGCTCGTCGCCCGCAACGAGCGAGAGAGCGTCGGCGCCGCGCGAGGATGAGACCTTGTCGTGGGTGAGCTCGCGAGTGATGATGTTTAAAAATAGACGTACCTTCGTGGCGCCGACGACGCTCGCGCTCGACGGCGAGAGGGACGGCGGTGTCGACACTTGCGCTGGACTTCTGAACTGGTGAGGATTCCTGGGGCGATGTTGGACCCCGCGCTGCTGCGATGGACGGCGTGGAGCTGGTGCATGTCAGTGACAGTACCGCCGCCGGCTTGACGCCAACTCGGCACACACGTTCTGCGCGCAGGACACCGGACCTGACGCATGCGCTCGACGTCCACATCCATGGACATGACGCCGGCGCCGAGGCAGGGCGGGAGCTCGTCGTTGACGAGCGCAACGAGCTGACCGCCTTGACCGTTAAAAATAGAACCACCCGTCTTCGTCGCCGCGCAACGACGCTGGCGCTCTGAGGCGACGACGAGGCTGACGCGTGCGCTCGACGTCCTATGCGATGAGGACGTCAGAGGAGTTGCTGGGGCGCGCGCAGCCTGGGGCGCGCGCAGCGTCGACGTCGAAGTTCTGAACGACGAGGTGAGTGCGTGTACGTAAAGCTTGGTGAGATCAACTCACCACGAATGCCCCGCGCAGCGGGGAGCTCAGAGACGCTGCGCCCTATGAAAGGCATGCTGGACGATGTCTGAGACGAGAGGAACAAGCGTGAGCTCATCAGCGCCGTGCGCGGCGGCCGGGCCGCCGGCGATGACCAATCGACTCACTGCGGACGTTGGGCTCAAAGACGCGCTCTGGCGCTCGGCGGGGACTCTTGTGGTCGTCATCGTCGCGCTCCGCCGGGACGACGAAGCGCTCCTCCGAGTTGTCGAGGCGCAGCCGCTGGCCATCCCCGGCACCGACTCCGCCCGCTCCTCGCCAGGTGCTGATCGAACGGCCTCTGCACTTCGTCGGCGACGAGCGACCATGTGGGCGAGTCGAGAGCCGCGATACCGAAGGGCGCCGCGCAGCGGAAGCTCGGACGAGTTTCGGCGCTGCCGCCCTCGGCGTCATGGCTCCGACGACTCCGGCACAGATACGCGTAAGGCTCGGCCTCTGGACTCGGCGTGATGACCAGCACACGCGTGCGAGACGAGGAGACAGTCCCAGGTCTGTACCGCGCACGAGGAGCTTTGTCAGTTCGGTTCCAAACGAAACAGCGGCAGACACTCACGGTGCATGTTCCCACGGGCGTCTGCGCAATGCCCCTCGATGTTACATGTACCCTCGACCTTCAGCGCGAAGTCAATCGACAGGGACGCATTCCTGACGATAGGCAAGTCAGCCCCGCGCAGCGGAAGAAAAAAATGTAAAGAACTCACCGAGCCTCGGCGCCGAAGCCACCCCTGTGCCCCCAATCGGACATCTTGATCAAGGCGAGTGTCCTGCGTTTGTACGCAGCGCGAGACGACGAGCGTGAGCTCGGGCTGACGCGGAACATCAGCGCCGCGCAGCGGAAGAAAAATAGAGTGGGCTTACGAAATTCGCGTTCAACCACCATCTCAGGCGGTTGCCGACGTCTTTGGCGCAGCCGACGTCGACGAGACGGAACGGCAACGGCTATTGACTGCAATCGGCATCAGCGCCGCGCAGCGGAAGAAAATTTGAAAGAACTCACGATTCCGGCAGCTGCGCCGTGACAAAGGCGATGCCGATCGTTGTCTCCGTCGGCGACGAGCACGATCGAGTCGGGCCTTGACTAGGGTGAGCGACAGCGCCGCGCAGCGAAAGAAAAATAGGAATGGACGTACGGGACGGACGCGTCGGACACGCTGACGCAGCATGTAGCTGTATCGTAGAGCGGCATGTACCAAAAGAATAAAAGATGTCCTGGCGCAGATGGTCAGCCCGGAGAACGATGCGTTGAGGGTGTCATGACCAACCATCAACGGCAACGGCTGCGGCGCCGCGGCGCTGGCGGTACTTCCTTGAACAAGCTTCCGCTGGCGATGTCGTAGTTCTTCAAGCCGATTTGGAGCTCGATCGTCTCGACGGACTTGCTCGACGTTGCGGATTCGACCTTGAAACTGAGTGCCGGGGTCGGGGGAGTCGGCGTAGACGGAGCCTCGGAGACGACCTGGAGGAACAGCGGTCAGCGACGGCGGTGAACAGCCAGTGGAACATGCTCACGGATGGACGGGTGCGACGGCGGTGGGCGACATCGCAGCGCGGCAGCGACGCGGTCGGCCAGCGAGGGGAGGTGGGGAAGGATCTGAACCAGGCTTGAAGTGGGGGGAATAGGTTAAGAGGAAAGACATGGCTAAGTTCGGAATGCGATGGGGCATGTTTGGGCGTGAAAAATTGTTCGTTCTCCGCAGGCGTTCTTTCTGCGGCGGTGCTCAGTCTCGGCGTTCGTTTCGGGATTCAATTCATCCTAGCCGAGTGGATCCCCGGCATTTCGAAAGAAGCACGGCATTCCCATGACGAAAATAGCGCCACTGCATGAAATTGGCCCTGAGTAGTATGCTTACGGGACTCGGCGCATGGTCGAGCGAGCCGCGGAAGGCCACCGCCGCGCCGATCACACCGTCGCACCGTACGACTCAGTCAGCTAGAGCAGACCGCCGAGTGCTTCTATGCACTTTCCGGAATGACAGGCCTCAATTCTGACCAGCACGTAGGAGCGGTGGTCACGTGACCCGTCCGAGAATTCGACGCATGCAGCCCAACGCCCACTCCCGCTGGGCGGCTTGGGGTGCTCATGCCAGAAATACTGAGATGCGGGCTGGGCTGCGTCGATCTAAGCTCACTGGAGCGGGAATCCCGATGCTCCCTTGCATGCATCATTCTGAGCGATCGGGCACGTGACCCGGACGGACAAGCCCGCGTTACCCATTCTGCGCGCACAACGTCTTTGCGCTGCAGAACTCACTCCAGTTACACAGAGATATAAATGCTTATCTTTGAACCCTGCGGTTTGTGCGCAAAAAAAGTGTGCGAGAGCATGTACTGAGTGGGGAACGCAAGTGCGTCTCGAGAGAAAATGAGGCTATCCGGAGGGAACGGCGTCCCCACGGCAATAGACTTGCTGCGGCTCAAGATTGACGTGTGTTTGATTATGATAGAAGCTTTGATCGGGAAGAGCGCACAGTACTTGCTCGTGGGGTTCGGGTGGGAGGGCGTTATATGCGATGTTCGTGCACTCGCAGGTTTTCTGCGCACGGGGTGTGCAAAACTGAGGTGTAAATACATGCGCTTACGTAATCATTTTATTTGGTGCTGTATGGCTGGAGGTCCCGTGCGATCGACACGAAATGCGGGTTGCACGGCGAGATGCGCATCCTCCAGACCACCGTCTCTACATCGCAACGATCCCCTCTCACCCCGGCTCTTATATCTCACCAGGATTACCTCAGACTCAGATCTAATCTAATCCCATGATTGAATCTTGCGCACGAACGATGCAGAAGCTCGTTCATGCAGGTCCATGCAGATCGCGCCGAACACTACAAAGTCTCACAATTCCACAGTCTCACCTCATATACACCAAGGACGAGTTGTTACATGTATGTAAACGGTGTTTATATATGTTGTGAGGGTTCCTCTGCATCCGGGACTGAGAAATCTCGATGCGAGGGTGAAATTCCGCGGGATTCGGCAGTTCGCGGCCCTTGCGAGTTCTGCACGAATCGGCCCTAAACGCGCCGAGGGCCCCCTTATCTCGGCGGTGCCAAGTCGCCCCAGCTTACCAACCGGCATGAACAGCTCGTACGATGTTTGAGACGAAAGGAATTCGACGGAAGACGCGTGGAAACCGCAGTCTCGCGTAGAACGTCGAAAACGAAGTCCCGAGCGAAACGCCTCGTTTCGCCGGCGGTCTGGAGCCGCAAACAACCGTGGCCGTGCGTGATGTGATGCGAGAAGCGCGCAGAAGGGCGTGGCGCGCGCGGCATGGGCTCGTTAGCGAGATACGCCGTTGGGTGCATATACCACCATAGGGGGGTATGCGGGACCCTCCCTCATGGAATGACTGCATGGGCGTACTATCAATTACGTAATCAGGCACTATGCCAAGCCGCGTGGGGAGAGCCGCAGCGGCCGTTGAGAAAATGCGGTCGGACGCTCGGGGGTACGGCAAGCGAGCCGTGTCAACCAGGGCGCGCACCGCACCAGCCCTCGGCTCCGCCCATTCAAACGTCTCGATCAGCTCATTCAGCGCATTTCGTAAGGCCTGCGTCAGCTTTCTGTGTGTCAGCGGTCCGGGACGGGCGAGTCGAGTCCCGGAAGTGTCTGTGTGGGTATATCAGCCATCCCGAGGTACATCGCGCCTTGCCCTCGCGCCCACTCGCTCGATCCTTCCATTTGCTCGCCCTCTTCCGCTGCCGCCGACACCGCTCTGCAGCACGCTCTCGACGTCGCTGAGCAAGGTCCTCGGTGCGTACACTTCACCTTTCTCTCCGAGTCGTCGCCCTGACCGCGCGCTCGCGCTCTCCGCCGCAGTGCGGCAGTTGTCGGTGCGGCTCGCAGCTGCCAGTGACGCCCCGATAGCGCGGCTCGGGTCGTCGAGGGCCGCCTTGCTGTCTGATCGCGCGCAGCGTTTTTGGGGGCGGAAACAAGGTCTATTGACTATCCTACAGCGCGCGTACGTACACTTCCTAGCGCGCCCTCGCAGCCTTGCTCCGCAAACGGCTCATTTCTGCGCCCCTGCCGCTCGGGGCACTGCGCGCCCGCGGTGGGCATATCTGCTGACTGCGCGAGACTGTCCCCGCGCCATCGCGAGCTGCGTGCTGGCTACGCCCTCGCCGACCGTGAGCGAGCCTCGCCGTACGATTTGCGGTGGCTGAGCGAGCGGACCGAGGATAACGATCGTGAGCAGCTGTGTGAACCGAAGTCAGCAAACTGTGTGAACGGAAAGACAGGCTGCCGACCGGTCTTGACACCAGCCAGCCCTGCCAATCGTGCCAGGCGCTCAGGCAGCTGGAAGCGCGAAAATGGCGCTGAAGACGCTGACCGAGGACGTTAGCAACGGAGGATCGAACGCGCACGATAGGCAACTCACTTTGCAGGCCCGAGCACGTCGCCCGAAGGAGATGCATCGAGCCTCGGCGCACGCAGCAGAAGCGCTCGTTCGCGTCGATGTCCTCGGACGTCGCGGTCCCGAGCCCGATGTCCGCGCTCTGCTCGCCATTCACGTTGATTCGAAGGGGACGGAAGAGACGGAGGGCGGCGAGCGCAGGGCCAGGCAGCTCGGCGCCGGCGCGCCTGACATCGCGTTTGACGCAGCGGCAGACGAGGGACATGTCAGACGGGCCAACGCGGTGCTCGTAGTTCGGGATCGTAGCGCGGTATCGAGGCAGTCGTGGGCGCGGTCGAGAGCGAGGATGGTGCGGCATGCATGCAAGGCCCGAGCTGGGGCGTGCTTGTTTGGTGCAGTGGTAGCCCGGCGTCGTTCTTGACGTCCACAGGGAGCCGCGCGTTCGGTGGGCATGGAAGCAGGGGACGCGGGGCACGAACACCGGGTTGGACGAAGCAGAGGACAGAGGCAGAGACGGAAGGCGGCGGTTCCCGCCGCCGCCGCCCTCTTCCAGCTCCCACCCTATGGGACGCCGATCGGCGGGCGCGGGTCGCGCCTGCGCAAGAGCGTCGGCGGCGCGCTGTCGCCCGCGAAAAAGAAGGTCGTGCGCGCCGCCGGCTGGCTCGAGCGGTGCGTCCGTCTATCCCGCAGCGATCATACTCATCCTCAGCCGCCCACCACAGAATCCAGAATATCCCGGCGCAGATCTCGTTCCAGCTCGCGCTCCTCCCGCACAACCTGCCGCTGCCCGCACCGCGCACGAGCGCGCGGCTCGGCGCCGGCGCGGCGCACGCTCTGCACTTTGCCGTGCGCTACGCCCAGACGAGCAAGCTGCGCGACGACCAGCTCGGCTGGGAGGACATGCTGCGCGAGTCTGGGTCCGGGTCTGCCATCTCCTGGGTGCGTCCGCCGCCTATCCTATCGTCTCGCTCTCTTGCTGACGCCCTCGCGTGCAGCTATCGGTGTGCAGCTGGGCGCTCGTCGGCGCGAGCCTCGCGAACGCTGCGTACCTCGCGACGCGCACGCGCGAGTACACGCACTTCCGCGCGCACCAGCCGCTGCCCAGCGAGCACGCGCGCTTCGTCCCCGCCGAGGACGTCTTCGGCCGCCCGGACGGCGGCGGCGGCGCGGGCGGCGTCGTGTGGCGCCTGCTTGCTGCGGCCTGGTGCGTCTTCCCTTCCCCCCTCCTTCCCGCCGCCGTGACACTGATGGATGGGGCTGCACGCAGGAGATGGCTGACGGGCACGGACGCTGGGCCGCCCGTTGAGGCGTTCGTCGACGGCCGCGTCGTGCAGAAGGTCGACATGTGGATGCCGGACGTGTTCGAGAAGACGTTCTTCGCGTGCGTCGCCTGTCTTTCTGCACACTGCGCTTGTTGACGATGCGACGTGCAGTATATATTCCCCCGTGCACGCGCTGCTGTGGACGTTCTGGAAGCCCGACAATTGGGTCGGCACGCTCCTTGCGCTGGGGCTCCTCAGCGTACAGGTACGTCGGCCTCTCGACGTGGTGCTGAGCCTTCTGACAGCCTTGCATAGTTGAGCATCTTGATGAAGGCATATGATGCCCTCGTCAAGGACACTCGTATACTCGGCGCGAGTGTACTACAGGAATACGACGAGAAGGCGAGTCCCTCGCACTGTGTCATGTTTTTGCAGCTGAACCTTGTTCGTTCGTGCAGTTCGTGCAGCCGCGCATCAACATAATAAGGCGCGACGCCTGTGTGCAGACACACGAGGCTGAGATGGTCCACTACCGCGGGAGCCGACGACGCTACTCTTGAAGACCTGTCCCGTTCCCCACGCCCCTTGGTTATGTGCATGCAGTAAGTATGCCTGTTGTAGCATGTTCCATGTCCCTGTGTCACCCCCGCACGCTCCTCTCGTACAATACAATGCATTGTTTTGTTTCCATTGGACGGGCTATCTTCTGTCAAATTCCGGCTGCTCGCGAGCAGAGGGGTGTGCTTTCCAGCTTTCATGCTTACAAGGCCAAACGGCGTGCGTCCAAGCGCTCTGAAAGCCCTTGAAACTCCTTGAAAGCAGGAAAGCAATGCTCCAACACGGTGCATTCCCAGCCTTAGAACTGCTATCAGTGTGCCATACTGTTGAATATTACGGCGCACCCTTCGATGGTGTCTTGTATGACCAATATATGGTGTGTGGTAACTGTAATCTGTGGCAAAGGTACGTAGAGCCCCCCGGATAATCCCGAGAGAGCCCTCATCCAAAGGTCCACACCTGAGGGCCTTTTGGAGGCCGAAAGTCTCATCCAAAAGTCCACACCCATGGCCGAAAAGGGCTGCCATGTCTCATCCAAAAGTCCACACCTGGCAGTCAATTGACACTGTCTGCGGATCAATTTCTACCACTTCAACACACTGGAAGAAGACGTTTTGCTGCATTCACTGTAGTTACTGAAACTATAGGGCATGGAGCTCATCAATTAATACCATCTCACATCACAGCAAGTATCTACAAGCAACCGGAAGCTATTTCCCTGCGATCGGAGCTGTCGGACCTATCGGAGATAGCCGATCTCTCATCCAAAAGTCCACACCAGGTGCCCGATTTGGCAATTTCAAAGGTCCACATATGGAGGAGAGGCAGGATGAATGCTCAGATGATATAATCAGGGGGCCTGTACGTAGATATCTGGACTAAAGAAAAAACTGGCAGTAACTACTGTAAAAGTGTCAGTTCCTTTAATTTATCATCCCCAAATATCCATAATTCTTGAGGGCCGCGAGCTGACGGCGACCACGCGAGCTGCGGACGATAGGCTCGTCGCCAGGCTCAGCTCCGATTTCAAACTCCGAGGCGAACGCCGACTGGGCACGAGTCTATTATGCACAAAGATGCGCATCTGTTACACCAACAGACGCATACGAGTTATATATGTTTGAACTGCCGAACGGGGATGTCAACGATGAGGGAGAACGGCGTTAGGGGGGATGCACTCACCAAGCGGTACCAGCGGCGCCGGCGTCAAGTCGTTGTGTGTGCGATTGCGCACAGCGCGGATGGACAGTGCGACTGGAACAAATCTAGTGAGCGCAATGCTACGATGTCCCTGTGTCACCCCCCGCACGCTCCTCTCGTACAATACAATGCATTGTTTTGTTTCCATTGGACGGGCTATTACAACTTGTGTGTATGTATACAGGTATACAGATGATCTCATGACGCCGGCGCGGCGCCGTTCTCCTTGTCCGCCTCCTGGTAGAACTTGAGCAGGTCCTGGACGTCCTCCTTGGAGCCGAGGAAGACGGGGCAGCGCTCGTGTATGCTCTTGGGCACGACGTCGAGGATGCGGCCGCGGCCGGTGGTGGCGAGCCCGCCGGCCTGCTCGGTGAGGAAGGCCATGGGGAACGCCTCGTAGAGCAGGCGCAGCTTGCCGCTCTTGCTCTTGCGGTCATCCGGGTAGCCGAAGATGCCGCCGTACAGCAGCGTGCGGTGCACGTCCGCGACCATCGAGCCGATGTAGCGCGCGCTGTACGGCGCCTTGTCGCCCGCCGGGTACTTGATCGACTCGAGGTACTTGAGCGTCGGCGCGTGGAAGTACTTGCTGTTGCCCTCGTTGAAGCTGTAGATCTTGCCGCGCGCCGGGATCTGGATGTTCGGGTGCGTCAGGATGAACTCGCCCAGCGCCGTGTCGAGCGTGTAGCCGTTCACGCCGTTGCCCGTGCTGAGCACGAGGTTCGCGGACGAGCCGTACCTGCGGGGTGGGGAGACGCAAGCAATTAGATTGGGCGAGCGAGCACTGGAGCCGGCGGCTGCACGAGCGAACGGCTGGCTTACATGGTGTAGCCGGCCGCGACCATCTCGCTGCCCGGGCGCAGTACGTCCTGGATGGTGCCTTCCGAGCCCTCCTTCTGCGGGACGCCGTGAGCGCCGGCTCGCACGCAATAGCACGACGTACAATCCGGTATATGCCAAAGATGGTGCCGATGTTCACGCCGGCGTCGATGTTGGACGAGCCGTCGAGCGGGTCGAAGACGACGCAGTACTTGCCCTTCTGGCGGCCGTCGATGATGATGGCGTCGTCGAGCTCCTCGGAGACGAGCACGGCCGTCTTGCCCGACGCGCGCAGCGCGTTCACCATGATGTCGTTCGAGAGCACGTCCAGCTTCTTCTGCTCCTCGCCCTGCACGTTTGTCTCGCCCGCGAGGCCGACCCTGCGCCGCCGCGGTCAGTTGGGGCTCCCAGCACGACGGCGCCGGCGACGCACAGGTTGATGAGCCGCGCTCGCCGGACGTTGGTCGAGATGAACTTGGAGGTGAGCTGGATGGCGTTGAGCAGGAAGGTCAGGTCGCCCGTCGCGACGGGCCCGAGGCGCATCTGCTCGCTGAGGACATGTCTGCGGGCGTGTGTCAGCCGCGCGCCACATCGAGCGCGAATGTATGCTGCGTGGGACGGACCGGGTGAGGGTGATGATTTCGGTGGACGGCAGCTCTTCGTCGCCCGTCATCGTGTCGCAGTCGTCAGTGTGTGTGTGGGTAGGGGTTAAGGGAGGAGCAGAAGGATAGTCCAGTGCGCGGCTGCCATGACGGCACCTCTTAGTACACTGGAGGTCTCAAGCCACACGTGATTGGGAATAGATCCGGGCGCGCGTCCTCCAAGCACCCGCCCCGTCCCTCCCCGACCCCTCGGACGCCCGTCCCCGCCCACGCCCGGATCTCACTCAATGAATTCTATGCGCTCAGAGATTCAGAGCCTGGCCGCAACGAAAAAAATGGCTGGACCTCGGAACTCCCAGACGCGCCCTGCAAGAATAACAATCTCATGCTTCGCCCGCCACTCGGTATCGAGATCGAGCATCTAGAGCATCTAAGCGACCCGCACACTATCTCTCGCCCGCTCCAGCCAATGGGGAAACAGACGTCTCGTCCTTGCACCCAGGAGCTGGCGGCCCGCGCGCCCGGCCCCGCGGCCCGGCCGAAGCACAAAGCTTCGTCGCCGGGCGGTGACGAGGGAGAAACAATACAATTAGACGACATCGGCGCCCACAGACACAATCCGCCTAGCATTCGCCATATCGTCGGCGGTTTGTGCGCCGCCACCGCCTTCTGCGACTCGCACTCTATCGCCACAATCCTTTCCCACCCGTCAACTTCAAGCAGGAGATCTCCGCGGCGAATGTAATAATAGTAGGTCTACAGGGGGGCACAGGTAAATTACACCGGCCAGCAGAGAAATGATCCATAGAATCTGCATATGGCATAATAGTGAGAGGATGCGGAAACGGTTCTGGTGTGCGTGCATGCATGCGAATTTCGTGGCCAGTAACTTACAGACGGGCGGGCTCGGAGACGGGCGACTGAGTATGAGAAGTGGGTGCAGAGCAAGCGGCCTTGTCTATGTCGAATACGCTGGGCCCGCCTCGCCGGTGTCCTGCCAGCGGTCCGTCGTCAGCGCGATGGCGACGCGGCGCAGCGCCTGCACGAACGCGGCCTTCTGCGTCTTCTTCGTCCGCGGCGGCTCGACGGCGACGGCCACGAAGTCCGCGAACGCCACGGGGCCCACGCGGAACGAGCCCAGCGCGACGTCCGCCGTCAGCGCGCCCTCCCACGCCAGCAGCTCGGGCGACTCGTGCACGAGCGTCAGCGTGCCGCTCCCGCTCGTGAACGAGTGCACGATGTCGCCCCACGATGCCGTGGTCAGAGAGACGTGCCGCAGGAGCGAGACGGTGACGGTCCCGCGCTCCGCGGATGGTCTGGAAGTTTGGAAGTGCTCCAACGCGCTCGCGGAGCCGGAGAGCTGGAGGTGGAACGGGATCGGGTCGTTCATGCAATACGCCGTGGGCCGCGGCAGGTAGAGCTGCGTGGAGATGGTTACCGGGTCAGGCGCGGTGTGTTAGCGGTGTCTGTGTGTTCTCTCACCTGGCCGGCGATAGAGGACGTTGTTTGGATGGTGAGGTTGTGCAGCGCCCACGCCTCCGGGCACGTTTTGAGGGTGTCCATGAGCCGCGCGGACATGTCGATCGTCTCGTATGGCGGCCGCGAGCGTGCCTGGAGCACGAATGCAGTAGACAGTCTGCGCGAGCACATGGTGAGTCGTCTGAATGGGTGTAATAGGCGCGCGCGCGGGCCACGCTGTACGTACGTTCTGTCCCGCGACCAGAAGTTGTCCGCGCCTTTCGCAAGCGTCAGGCACACTGAGAGCGTGCACTGCGCTGCCGCGATGAAGCCGTACATCGTCTTCATCTTGAACTCGAACGTCGGCGGCAGCGGCCAGCGCTCGCCGGCCGGGTCCGCGAACGTCTTCGGGATGCGCACCCTGAAGGGGATCTCGCTGGGGCACACGGCGCTGTCCGACGCCCCACGCTCCCACAGGACGACGGTCTCCGCGAGGAACTGCACCTTGTACTTGTCCTGCCTGCGCTCGGGGAGGGCATGCATCTCGCCCTCGATCTGCGGCGCGGTTCCGATCACTCACTCGCTCGCTTCGCCGTTCAGGGCGGCAAGTCGCGGCGGGCGCACCTTCAGCTCGACCTTCTGCACCTCCTGCGCGCGCTCCAGCAGGCCGACGCAGCCAGAAGCGTGCCCGCCGCGGTCGAGAACGGGGAGCTCTGCCCCCTCGCGCTGGTCGTAGAGCGCCAGGACGAGCCGTCTGGTGCGCTTCTCGAACGTCCCTGAGCGCAGGGCTCTCGCAGGCAGGCGCCCGCTGAGGGCGAGACGCTGCTCGCCGCTGCGTGGGAGCACGGCGTACGACGGCGCGCGGAGTGGGTGCGCATTGGGCTCGTACAGGGGCGGTGCGACGGAGAGCGACATCGGCAAGGCTGAAGTTGAATGCGTGCTATGGAGATAGGTAGAGATATTGGCTTCTTAGGCTACAGCGAGAATGCGACGAGCGACGAAAGCGAAAGCAGAACAGGACAGAAGCGAACAAGACACAGGACAGAACACGCCGTGCGAGCGTCCAATGTCCGCAGCCGACCGACGCCCATCCCCTCCAGGTACAAACACAACCCTGGACGCGCGCCAAACGCCGAAAACAAGAGCACCGCGCCGCCCAGGGAAATTCCAATACGATAGCCGCACCGCCAAACACGCGAGCCTTCGGGCATCTTATCTCTTGCGTTTGATGCCGCGTTTTCGCACGGGTGAAGGGAAGTCGTCGTCGTCGTCGTCGGCCGCGTCCGCGTCCGCGTCCTCGTCTCCCGGCGCGGTCCACTCGTCGGGGTCCGGGTCCGCATCGGCATCGAGGTCGGGGTCGCCCTCGGCGTCGGCGTCAGTCTGGTCGACATCGTCGTCCACGCGCGGCCGCGGCGCAGCCTTGTCGATGGTAGCCTGTCGCGCCGAGCGCCGCGGAGTCGCGGCGGGCGCATCATCATCATCGCTGTCCTCTTGCAGCAACGCCTGCGCCTTCGCCATCGTCGCTGACATCTCGTTGCTGATCGCCTGCGCGCGGGTCTCGGGCGCCACGACCGGCGCGGACTTCATGTACGCCGCCATCGGCTGCGCCGACGGGTCGTCATCCTCGTCATCCTCGTCGTCGTCGTGGAACCGCGGGCGTTTGTGGCCCCGCCGTGCAGATCTGCATAGATACATTGTTAGGGGCATTTATAATAGATGACGGTGATATGGCATTACGCACGGCGTGGCGGGGTCAGGGACCCACGAGGGATCGTGCGTGCGCATGTGGCTGTTGAGCGATGTGCGCCGCGTGAACGTCTTGTCGCAGTCGCCCACCTCGCACTTGTAGGGCCTACGGCCTGTATGTGTGCGTCGATGTCGCGCAAGCGAGCTGGAGTCGCCGAACGTCTTCTCGCAGCCGGGATACTCGCATGCGTGCGGCCGTTCGCCCGTGTGCACGCGGAGGTGCACGTTCAATGCCGAACGCTAGATACGCAGGACGCATAGGCATAGGCGGGTGCAGAGCCAGAGGCAGGGATGCGCGCAAGAAGGGGGGGAGAGACGGTCAGCCAAAGCCAAAGCAAAGCAAAGGAACCACGCCAAGCTGCCTGGGGCCAGCAACACCTCCCGAGACGCGCAGCGCAGCGAGTCGCGGGAAGGAGGGGACGGGCAGGGCGCGGGAAGAATAAAGCGAGACTCGCCTGGATGAACGACTTGCCGCACCCTGGCTGGGGACACTGGAACGGCCGCTCGCCGGTGTGGATGCGCTTGTGGCGCGCGAGGTCGCTCTTGCGCGTGAAGTTCTTGTCGCATTCGCTGCACGTGTGCACCTTCGACCCGGACGCGCCTGCCCCCGCGGCGGCGCGGCGGCGCGTCGGCGACGGCGGCTGCAGCCCCGGGGCGGCCTTGGCCTCGAGCTGGGCGGACAGCTTGGCGAGCATGTCCGCGATGTCGGCGAGCGACTGGGTGGCTGCGCCCGGATGGACGCCGGCCGTGTTCGTGTTCTGGAGCGCGCCGGGCTGAGACAGCGACGGGAGCCCGTTCGGCGGCTGCGGGCCCGGGCCCGGGTGCTGGACGGCCTGCAGCAGGGTGACAAGGCCGTTGAGGCTGTCGGCGATGGAGTTGGACTGCAGCTGCTGGGCGGCCGTGGCGACGAGATTGGCCGATGCCGACGTCTCGTCTTGCGACAGGAGCTGGGACAGCTGCAGCTGGAACGCGCCGACGTCGAACTCGGCGTGGGCGCTGGACATGGACTGGCTGGAGGAGCCCGGCTGCGGCTCGCGCGGGACGGCGGCGAGCGGGGCATGGCTCTCGCTGGCCTCGGTCTCGCCCTCGCCGTCCATGTCGTCGTCGTGGACGAGCTCGGTCATCGGGAAATGGAGCAGGTCGCCGTCCATGAAAGCATACAGCGCGCCGGCCAGGACTGTATGGCCCGCGGGCGGTTGGATCTGTTTGCACGCTGTCAGCCACGCGCACTGGAGAAACCCCGGGCTTTCCGCGCACATTGCTGGGCGGCGCGGGGGGCTGCCGGGCTGGCTCTGGCTCTGGCTTGGTTGCGGGCTCGCTGCGTGCGCCGTCCGCGGCGCGGCTGCTTCCTGCGGCGGCGGCGGCGGGGCGGAAAAGCCGGTGAGGCGACACGACGCGCGACGTCACGTGGTGTGACAACCGTCGGCTGGCTCGCGACTCGGAGGCGGGGCTCTCAACAGCGCCGGCCTGCCTGGGATGTGCGACAAACGGCGCCGTCCCAGCTCTGAGAGGCAGCGTCTTATGTCCCAGCGGATCAGCCTCTGCCAGCGGGCTTCTTTAGGCTGCCATTCAACAACCTCACGTGAGGTTTCCCACTCTTCGCTCGTCGCTCGCCGGCTGGTGAGCTGGCACCGAGCATCCGAGCTCACACGTCACCTCGCGAGCACCGTACGCACCCTCCCGCCGACTCTCAATCCACATTTATTCGTCTGCCAACACGTGGGAGACCCACTCTCTTCCTTGTATCCATGATACATCTCTGCGCCATTGGGCGCCAGCACAGTCTGTGCATGTCTCAGGCTGTCTATGACCACTATCGGTGTGTGCGCGGGCCCTCGCGTCAGCTTCTTAAGTCTCCGGCCGGCGTGTCATTCTCGCAAACTTACCGGAAACGCTTCCTGCGATCTGGCCTGCTTAAACATCGATTTTGCTTTCTAGCAGCAGCGCTGGTGGCTAGATGGAGCTCCTAGGGTCGCTCCCTCCTTCCCTGCTAGCCCCCCACGACGGACGTCCTTGCACAATACGGATCCTACCAGGCCGGGCCTCACGTCCCCTCACGGATTCCCCCCTCTCTCGGCGGTCCCGCTCAGTCGCAGCACCTGACCATGTGTCTAGGGAAATCCCGTCGCAGGCATGGCCTCCCTGCGGCGTCTAGCGCCACTAGGCCTGCAGCCATCGTGCTATCACGCCTGTCTGCCTGTGCATGAGCTTCTCACTCGACGCGCAGTGCCCATCTCGATTACCCCGTCTGGGCGCGCGTCACGGTTCTGTGCGTGCGGATCGCTGAGACATGTGGCCAGGCCAGTCCCTCGCGCGCCGGCCCTGCGCTGCCCCCGCACCTGCTCATCGGGCGGCCCGCGCGAGCGTGCGGCGACGCACCGGGGGCCAGAAGCAGGTGCGAGTCCCTTTTCTCCCCCCGCGGACTGCGCGCGATCCGCTCTGCTGAATCGGACGAGGAGGTGCCCGTCACGGTCCCCAGCAGCGCTGACACGGCCCCGTGTGCGTCCGCGTCACGTCCCCGGGGTCAGCTGGGCTGGGAGGAAATCGCTGACCGCGTGCATGACGCCGTTATTGCGAAGCGTCCCTCCGAAGCCCCCGTCGCGCAGCGTGCCATACATAAAAGGAGAGAGAAGGCGTGAGCCCCCGCCATGTAGTCATCACGAGACGCCTGAGGGGCTGAAATGGCAGGACTGATAAAGACGGCCTGTTTTGAACGAGTTGAGCCCCCGCGCCTTTCGTTGTTTCTCTGACGGCTCCGCGGAAATACCGCCGTCATGAACAGGCAAGGGACCCGGCTCGGAAGCGTACGGGGAACACTGCCACTTGGATCCGCATGTCTTCGACCACTGGCAGGAGCCCTTTCGTGCGTGCATGCCGCCGTCGCCGCCGTGCCCGGTGCTGAGCGCGGTTGCAGAAAAAGGGCAGCGTCGACCTGACGCCGCGGAGACACCATGGCTACGCGGTCATTCTCTTCATCTTCGGCACGCTCTTCCCGCCGCTCGGTGCGCCTGTTCTCTGCGTGCCAGCCAGCGCGCTGACCCACCTCTTCGCAGCTGTCGCGGCGCGCTTTGGCATCGGCGGCGACTTCTGGCTGAACCTGCTGCTCACCATCTGCGGCTACATCCCGGGTGCGTCACCCCCGCGGCGTCCGCAGTTTGTGCCGTGGAGCGCCCGTTCACTGACTTGTGGCTTGCACAGGACATGGCCACAATTTCTACATCCAGGTGCGCCCGAACCGCGCCCATCGCCGCCGCCGCCGCTGGGCACCGCACCGAGCGTGACTGACCGCGCGTCCATCGCAGAACATCCGCAACAACAAGAATCACAGGCGCACGCCCAAGTGGGCCATCCGCTACGGCCTCGTCGACGACTCCGAGATCAGGCGCAAGGAGCGCAAGTCGCAGTGGGCGAACCGCTACAACGAGCGCCTCCCGCACTCGACGCTCGAGGGGCAGCCGTACGAGGACGACCAGGTCCCGGGCTCGCACCCCGACTCCATCATTGACGGCCAGGAGCCCCAGCGCCGCAACGCGGACGGCACGCTCTGGAACCCCGAGGACGAGCAGTACTACGGCGGGAGCAACCGCGCCGCCGGGTCGTCCGTCAGCGTCGCTTCGTCAGGCGGCGGCCGGTGGCACTACCCCGCCAACTTTGACGACGCCGAGCCGGGCCCCGCCGCGCCGTCCAAGAAGAAGAAGAAGAAGGACCGCTGGGAGCTCAGTGAGGACGCGCGCAGCGGCACGCTCGACGAGCAGTACCAGCGCAAGAAGAAGAAGAAGAAGCGGTCCAAGCGCGTCACCGAGGAGCCCCAGGAGCTCGAGCGCCGCCCGAGCACAGACGACTCTATCCCCGAGGGCCCGGAGGACGCGGTCGGCGGCCTGTACGGTCCCAGCCGACCTGCCCCGCAACCCACGCGCGCGGAGGCGACCCGCCAGGCCGACGACGAGCTCTTCAACCACCAGTTCTAATACGAGATACGACCCCAGCCACTCCAGTCATGTCCGCATGAGGGGCGCTAATCTAGACGCCTTTGTACTACGGTATTTCCTGTCTTTCGCGGTCTAACTTATGGGACTGTTTCTTGGCCCTCTTCTGGCCCTGCGTTAATCCTCGGTGTTTGGTGCGCCGCCCATCCTGACACCCGCAGGTCGTCTCTGCGGTACGGTGTGGCGTTGCTTGCGCGCCGAATTGTCGCTTATACTCGTCAACGCCAACACGCGCAGCGGCGGCCGCCATGTGCATCCCCGTCAGGGCCCGCGGCACCTTGCTATGCTGATAAGCCCCCCGCCCACGCCGTTGGGCGGTGAACTGGATATGCTCAGGCGCGCCTATCTCGCCGAAGGATGAGGTGGCATCGTGAGAGGCGCGAGCCTGAGGTCGCCGCCTCCCACGGGCCTTCGTTCGCGCCTCTTCGCGCACGCGAGTTTGATCACGTGCCTTGGAAATCCGCGTCGCCCGAGAAAGGCACCGATGCCCGAGCTTGATCGAAAGTATGCAGTAAAACAGGGAATTCTATGCTGCATTGTAACGCTGCTGGGTCCCTGCCAGTATGCACTGTGCCAAACTGCGAGCTCACCGTGCATATCAAGGACAGCGATGATAGGCGCCGGTGCAGCCTGAACATTGATAGATCTTCGCGGCGTTCGCCATATATATAATATACACGCGAGCGCGCCCCATGGCGTGCTGCTCCGAGTCTGCCGCGGTCCACCATGTCGCGCTGGGCTCTCCTGGGGCTTGCCACGCCCGCGCTCGGCGCGCTCGTCAACTTCGCGGTCACGCAGCCGCCTGTTGTGCCGAAGGGCGTCAAGACGTGCACACACCAGCTCCTTGAGCGCAACTTTGCAAACTCGTACTACAAGTGAGCGTGCGCCGGCGCGAGGAGGACGCGGTGCTGATATGCTGTCTCGCGAAGCCCTGAAATCGTCGAGTATGTGCCCGCGACGGACTGCGGCGCGCCTGGGTCGTGGTCTGCTATCACGCTCAACTGGACGGCGACCTCGAACGGGACGCAGTATGACCGGTTCGCAATGCTATATACGCGTTGTAATTTGCCAGGCTCAGTTCTTGCGCGACAGGTTGTCCGCGATCTCGTTCCACAACGTCGAGAGTGCGTCCGCGGCTGCTGTAACCTCGAGGGTGCTGAACCGAGCGCGCGGTCTCGCAGTCTGGCGCACCTCCACGCCAGAGCCGACCCTGGCGGGAATCATCTGGACATACATCAAGGACGTGACAACCTACACCCCGCTCTTCGCGAAGCCCGGCAGGCTCATCCTCGACCTGAACAACATCGTCGATCTCTCCCTGGGCATCAACGGCGAGTACTTCGGTGCGTGCTGGCCCCCCTGCATGATGCACGAGCATGCGGCCTGAGCCCTGGCGCACATAGTGCGGCTCAGCATCACATACTATGCGTCGACGAAGGCGCACCCTCCCGCGAAGGCCGCGGACGTGATCCTCCCGCTGTCCAACTTCTCCCCGGACCAGGCCAACTACGTCTCCATCCCTCCCGCACTCGACGTGAGCACCCTCCTCGCCTCAGCCCGCGCGCTTGGCGATCTCACGCGCCCGCTGGCAGACTGTGCTCACGTTCCCACGCAATGCAGTCAAGGCGTTCGCCGAGCTGTACGCCTCCGGGAACAGTCAGGACGAGGAGTTCTGGGTGCGTGCGCAGGGAGCAATACCCGGCAACTCACGCCCAATCCCGTTCCCGTTCCGAATAGATCTTCAACACCGCGAACGCATACATCCCCGCGCTGCCGCCGGGCGCCGCGTCGCCCAAGGGGCCGTACCGTGAGGTGCGGCTGCTCGTGGACGGCCAGCTCGCGGGCTCCGCGCTGCCGTGGGCCATATTCTTCACGGGCGCCATCAACCCGCTCGTCTGGAGGTGCGCGCATACAGTTCATATCGGATATGGGAGAGTGCCGCGGGGGCTGAGAAGGCGCGCAGGCCCATTCCCGCATACGGCGCGCTCGACCTCCCGCGCTATTACGTCGACCTCACGCCGTTCGTGCCCAAGCTCGCGGACGGGCGGAACCACACTATCACCATTGACATCATCTCGGCCGAGGAGGACCACACCACGAACCAGGTGCGTCCCTGCGCTCCCCGCTTCTGGCCGCTGAGCGTAGCCCGCCCCGAAGAACTGGTATGTTAGCGGGAACATCCAGGTAGGCATATGCGTGCGGATGGCGCGAGCGTATGGCTGAAACGCGCCTGCGCACAGGTACTTCTGGACAGCAGCTCCAAGCCCACTACGGGCAAGATCACCAAATACGCGGTGGACCCGTACCCCGTCTCGAAGGTCACCGGCAGCGTGGCTGAGAATGGGGACGTCAACGTCACCGTCTCCGCCTCTCGCTCGCTGACGATCGAGGCCGAGATTGTTGCGGGCAGTGGCAAGCGCACGTTGGTGCACTGGTCGCAGGACCTGTCCTTTAAGAACGACCAGATATTTACGGACGATGTGAACACCCAAGTCGGTGTTTTCTTAGACCTTGGTTGGCTCGCCCAATGCTGACATGAACCCCCTTCTTCGTATTTAGATCGTCAAGCAGCGGAGCTCCGGTTCTAGCATCTCGCTGCACAACGGCATCCCCGTCGTCTCCGACATCTTCAACTACCCTGTCGAGGTCGACTTCCTTGGCTACCCAGACGGTTCGGGCTGTACGTCTGGTCCATGCCCCCTTCCATGCTCCTAGTGAGACGTGCGCAGACACCGTCATCTTCGACCACACCTATACGCGCAGCCTGCTGCCCGGCCCTCTGAGCCTCGCGACGAACATCCACGCGTGGCAGCACGCGAACGGGAGCATCTGGCAACTGCCCACGGGCGGCCGCACGGGCAACGGCACGAACGCCAACAGCATCAAGTACCTCGACCTGCGCGGCAACACGTACACGCGCGAGGTCGCCGTCACCAACAACACCATCTCGTACGACCGCGAGGGCGGCTCCCTCGCTGGCCGCCCGTTCAAGTTCGTCGGGCAGCAGAGCCCCGCGCGCACGTCGACGTCTGGCGCGCGTCTTCCGCTTGGGAGGACCGCGAGGCGGTTTGGGAGCGGGTTTCATTAGTCTGGGATCTCGGGGGATATGAATCATGACTTGTCGTTACAGAAGCCTTGTGATGCTAAAATGCATCCTCTTGCTTGTGGCAAACTGCCGATTTCCTAATGGAGCCTATCACACCGGCAAAACCCTGACTGCGACAAATCTCCCAGCGTCAACCGCCCTCTCGCACGCCATCTCCCGGCACGCTGCAGCTAGATTCATTTTAGGCACTACTCAGTGCACTTACGGTACCCTCTGAAGCAGTGAGATGAGCGCGGCGTTTCCGCGCGGCCAATTTGGCCTTGATTTGCAACACCTTTACACTGTACAGATATGTACCGCCTAAATAACACCGTCCGTCCTCGACGTCCCCGTTCCCCCCTCACAGCATGCTTGACTCGACTCAGAGTTGGCGCTCGATGCAGCTCTGGATGAGACCCTCGAACGTGAGAGGGTACTCCTTGAGCACGACCTTGTCGCCCTCGAGCACCGTATTGGGCTGCACGAACTTGCGGCGCGGCTACACATATCACTGCATCAGCACCAATCATAGAGACGGGAAACGTGCAGGGAGTGCGCACCAGACGCTTGGACATGACGAAGTCGCGGATGTCGCCGTCCCACGCCTTGGGCGGCGTCGTCAGCGCCTCGTAGAACGCGCGCGCGCCGGCGCCGTCCGCCGTGCTCTTGGGCACCTGCAGGCGGACGAGCAGCTTGCCCATGCTCTGCGTGCCGTGCTTCTCCACGGCCTCGCGGTCGACGTGGATGACCAGGTCGGTCAGCTTGCCGCTGTCGTCGCGCGTCTCCTCGAGCGTCGCGAGCTTCTCCTCGATCATGAAGAGCGTGATGCCCATGCTGCCAAGGTGTGTGAGTACGTGAGGATGGGAAGAGGAGGTGAGGACGGACCGGGCTTGCATGTGCGCCTGCTGGTGCTTGCGCGCGACGGGGTCCCAGTACTCGAGCGCGCGGATGCCGGCGCGTGCCATGGTGAGGAACGAGATGTAGTGCAGATCAGACTGCACCTGCGCGTCGGTGTGCTGCAGGGCGCGTCAGCCCGCGCTTCGTCCAATTCGCGGGCGAGCACTCACGCCGAAAATGTCCATGATCTCCTTCGAGCCGGCCACTGCACGCACTCAGTACCCGGGCCGGGCCGCACACAGAATGCAGAATGACGCACAGAACATGGCGACGGTCTCCGCGCGGCACTCCTCGAGCGAGCTGGAGCACGACCCGAGGACGGAGCCGGCCGTCTGGCCGGGCTTGTACCACGTCTCGACGGGCTTGCCTGTCAGCGGGTTGATCGTCTGCCCAACCCCCCATCGTCAGCACGGTGCACGCAGCACTCTGCGATGATAACACCTTGGCAGGGTCGAAGTTGAGCTTGCCGTCCGCGTCCTCCTGGAAGAGTTTGCCGGTGCCGTGGCCGAGCAGCTCGTGGTTCGCGACCTGCACCTCGAACGCCGTGCTCACGTACTTGCGGTACAGCTCGTGCAGCTCGGCTATACGGTGCTTTAGTAACGGGGATGGCAGGGAAGGAGAGGAGGAGGAAGACGCACGCCGGACGAAGGTGACAGGCTCGTTGGGCGGGTTCGCGGCGAGGACGTTGGCGAGCGAGACGTTCTTGAACCCGTCCTTCTCGCGGATCTCGTAATAGCTGTGCGCATGTATTCAGCGAGGATGATGAAGGAACATCACCACTGGTGCGCACTTCTACAGCAGCAACGAGTGTGAGTGCTAGTAATGCAGGATGGGCAAGGTGACGTACGGGGATGTTGATACCAGCCGGGGGGTCTACTCGCCCTCAACACCAGTTTCAAATGAGGAGCAAGAAAGAGCACGCACCAGGCGTCGCGAAGGACACGATTTCCAGCGCTGCAAGCATCAAGCACATGAGCTCCCCGCGTCACGCTTCCTGGGGTTCGTGCCAAACGCACCCGTGAAGTCAGGCCTGCGGAAGACGTCGACCTCGAAGTCGACGCCCCACGGGAGGACCTTGATGAGCTCGGGCGCGCGGTCGACGAGCTTCTCGTACTTGGCGCTGAGCGCCTTGTTGACGATCGCCGTGAAGCCCTCCCACTCGGCGCGCGCGCCGAACGGGTCCGTGTACGTCTCGATGAACCCGATGTAGCTCTCGACCACCGGGCCCACGTCGCGCACCCACTCGCGCGAGCCGTCCTGGTGCGCCTCGATCGAGCCTGTCTCGAAGCTTCAAAAGACACGACACGAGATGTCAGTGTGTGAAGGGGAGGAAGGGAGAGGAGGGAGGGGGCGGACGATTTGATGTAGTGCTCCAGCATCGCCTTTTGGTGGTCGTTTGCGACGTATTTCAGAGCCTGAAACGAAGAGCGTTAGGGTTAAAGGGGGCTGGGCGAGGGGTACAGAACTCACTTCGCGCAGAGAGTCGGCGGACTTTGCGAGCTCGGCGCTGTAGTCGCCGTACTCGACGGTCAGCTCGATCTTTTTGCCGTCGACCTCGAGCTCGTGCGTCTTGGACGACTTGTCGACCGACGCGACGAGCAGGGTGAACTTGTCGTCGCCATTCTTGCGGACGCTTTAGAGTTGCGGGGCAATTCAGCCGTCATGAGATGTGTGAAGAGAGAGAAGCAAGACGGACCGGGTGTTGAGGACGTCCACCTTCAGCTGCTCTGCGGCCTTCTGGACGCGCGCGACGTCGTCCGCGGTGCAGCAGTGGTCGCCCAGGTAGTAGTTGGAGAGATGGCCCTTGTTCGGGTCGCCGAGCAGCAGGCTCGCCTCGGGCTCGAGCGCGTAGATGTGGTCCGCCAACTACATGCGCCACGCGATCAGTCCGGGTGTCAAGATGTCAGTGTCAGAAATGCGGGCGCACTTCGTCCCACAGCTTGCGGGCCTCCGCGGCCCTGGGCGACGCGTCGACGACCTTGGCGAACGCGTCGCGCGAGACGCGCGGGACGAACTTGGAGAAGCCGAAGGAGCTGGCCCGGCGAGCGCGATGAGATTGGATGGCGATTATGATTGAGATAGACGCCCGCGCACCGATAGTTCCCCAGATTGCTCAGCGTCTGCGCCGTCGTGTGAGCGCTCTCAGCGCTTGAGGAGGAGTCAGGTCAGGGCGCACCTGGGCAGCATACTCGAGCGTGAGCTTCCAGTCGTCGTCAGAGAGGCCGGACGCGGCTTTGAGCGCGGGCAGGTCGCCGAGCGTCTGGCCGTCCTTGTCGGCGAAGACGAGCTGGAGGAGGTCGTAGAGCCTGGTGCCGTACGGCGAGACCTGGTCTGCGATGATGCGGCCGCCGGCCCAGGATGCCTTGCCGATCCTGCCAGCGTCAGCCGCGCATATGTCGACGCGCGCGCATATACGGAGCAGGGCTCACCAGTGCGCGTACGCCTTCTCCTTGTCCGAGAGCTGGTTGAAGGAGGCGGCAATGTTAAGCGAGCTCAGCGGGGGGCTGGCGTCGGCGAGGAAGCGTTCGTTGACGGTCGTCGTCGTCGAGGCCATCGTTCCCAGGCAGCGGCTATAGCTAATACGGGGGACTGGGTTTGTATGGGGGCCAAACAGCGGGCGGCATTTTCCTCCGACGTCCCTTCTTGCCCTCGTCCCGAGTCCGACAGCGCGCGCGACCGCCCGCAGCATCGAGCGCCCCGTTGTCCGCGTCGGCGACCAGGCCAAGATTTTAACCGCCCAGGGCGCAACCGACCGTCGGAGCCTGGAACGCGTATCACGTGATGGCAGCCGCAACCATGTCCACCCCACCACCGCCGGACGCGCGCTGGCGCCCCGACGACGCCGACAGCGACGAGTACGACTCGGACGACGAGGTCAACACCAGCAGCGCCCACGTCTTCTTTGGCAAGCTCAGGACCCCGGAAAAGCGCTTTGCCCACTTCCACACCCCAAAGCCCAACCGCCCGCTCGCTGGTGAGCCCGGTCCTGTGCCCGCTGCTTGCTGCGCCCCCGCTCACTTAGCCCACGCTATAGACGTCGTCAACGGCGCCGTGCAGCCAACTCCATCATCATCGCGGCCCCGGGCAGTCGCCCAAGACACCTCTCCCAACCTCATCTCGTTCGACAACAGCCCTCTATCTCCAGCGCCCGGCCACATGTCTGCCGTCAGCAGCCAGCCAGCACAGATAGATCTGCTCGACGCGACCATCGTGCTCGACGAGCCGCCCAGCGTGGTGGACCCAGCTCCCACGGTCGATCCGGCACGGGTCCCGCTGCCCGACAGCCCGCTGGACGCTCTGTCCGTCGAGACCCTGCTCACCCCGCGCAGGCAGCAGCGGCTATCGCCCAATCAGCCTGCCACACACGTGGAAGACGCGCACTCCGAAGCGCCGGACTTGGAACAGGCTGCTGCTGAGCCGGCCACCCCGACTCGTACAGACACGCTCCCCCCGTCATCGCCGCCGCCGCCCGACGACGAGGAAGAAGAGGAGCCTATGGCAGTCTCTCCCCCGCATACGCCCCAGCGCTCGTCCCCACCCGCGCCGGTGGACGCGACGCCCCCAGCGCAACAGCCTCAGCCTGCGGAACCGGTGCTCAATATCTCAGTCACGCTCAGCCCGACGAGTCTGCACACGCCTAAGCGCAAGCACGCCGTCGCCTTCCCCAACGCGGCCGTCCCGCCCGGCGAAGTGCGCAAGAAGCCATTTGGCGCACCGCGCCTTCGCCCGGCCGACGCGCCGCAGCCCAAGGCTAGCACGTCGGTGAAGCCTGCGCCGCGCGCGCCCATGCTTGGCTCGCTGAGCCCGGAGACCGACGGGATGCTGTCGCGTCTGCTCGTTCCTTCAACCAGTGGCGGTCGCCAGGAAATCAGTCTCAACATCAACATTGACTTCGGATCGAAGACGGCGCCATTGCCGTCGCTTGGGACCAGCGGCGCATCGCTCAAGGGCAAGGACGCGCCGCCGTCGCGCCCGGGCAGCCCAAAGCGCGTGCCCGTCAGCGTTATCTTTCGCTCGCCCTCCCCACCCCGACGCGTCCTCGTTTCGTCGCCCGGGCGTGTGCCTTCGCCATCACCGCCGCCGCGACACCAAGCAGAGAGCGCCGGCAGCAAGCCAACAGGCTTGATGGCCACCCGCAAGCTGCCGTTCCCGCTGCAGAAACCCGCGTCGCACCTTCCCGCGCCCCAGTCCAGTCCTATCAAGCCGGGGCCATCGTCGCTGGCCCACTCGCAGTCGAGTCCCGCCAAGCCGTCGAGCGCGATGCCGACGTCTGGCATTGCCCGTCCGAAGCCCTCCCAGCTGCGCCAGCCGACAGTGCGCACTGTTAGCCGCATCCCGCAGCCCAAGCCCTATGCGCCTCCTGCGGCGAAGACCAAGCCAGCTGCACCCGCAAGCACGAGCACTGCGCCTGCACCCTTGCCCACGCGCGCAGCCAAGGGTTTCTGCGGCGTCGGCGTCACGAAGGTTGTCCCCTCGCCCCCGCACGCCCAGCCCGCCGCGCCGCCGTCGCCTGTGAAGCCGATTATGATTCGCCAGGTCATCCCCGGCATGCTGAGCGGGAACCGCGACCGCGCGCCGCCCGTGCCGCGCATCTCGAAGCCGCCCGTCAACGCCGCGCAGTTCGGCTCGCCGCAGCGGCCGCTGCTGAACTTCCACACGAACGCGCCGCCGGCCAAGCAGGAGCCGATTCGGATACGGCAGGTTATTCCGGGGACGCTGAGGCATTATGAAGGCCGCCCGACGACGCCGCCACCTGCACCTGCGCCTGCGCCTGCGCCAGCCCCGCCGCAGCCAGAACCGGTGACGCTGTTGCCGCCCATCGCGACGCTCCCGCCCAGCTCGCCCACCCCGCCGCCACACCGTTCACGCACGCCGCCGTCGGAGATCGTGCTCCCCAGCGTGCCCTCGCTCCCCGAGCCCGCAGAGGCGGCGCCGCGGCGCACGGCGCGCGCGCGCATGCCGAAGCCCATCGCGCAGCTGCCGCAGGGCCCGCAGCTCAAGGCGCTGACGACGGCGAACACGCTGAAGAACCAGGCGTGGACGACGACGACGCTCGAGACGCTCATTGTGCGCCGGCCGGGCCCGCGCCCCGCGAGCCCGAGCACGCGCATGCGCACCGCGGCGGAGAAGAAGCGCGAGGAGGCCGGGCGCGAGCGCGAGGCGCGCGCGAAGCGCCGCGCGGGCGAGGACGTGCCCGGCGAGAGCAGGCGGCGGCACCTGCGCGGGCCGGGCGAGGAGAGCGACTACGAGACGCCCGAGAGCGTGAGGGTCATGGACCCCGGGCGCGGCGTACGTTGGGACCCCGGGCTCGTGTCGACGCCCGAGCGCCGTGGCGAGGACGACTCGTTCCATATGCCGAAGAGCTGCTTGACGCCTGCGCCTAACAAGGTCAGTGCCCTGCCCTTCTGGTCCTTTGCTATCGGTACTAATTTTGCCCTAAAGGCGAGAATTCCGCTGAACGCGGTGCGCAGGGAGAAGGTTGTTATCACGAAGTTCGTTTACGACGATGATGACGAGGCGCTCCTCGATGGTGCCGGCTCGTCGTCGTCCTCCGAGCCCGAGCCGCCCGCTGCGCCTGTCAAGCCCAAAGCGCGCAAGCGCAAGGCGGCTGAGACGACGGCGTGAGCACACGAGCGATATATCTTGATGCTTTCATGCTTTGAAGTATTTTCCCCCTCTCCCATCCTCTCACATGTAAGTATGACCTAGATCTGGCTTCTGCTTCTTCTTTTTTCTTCCTGTCCCCTTATTGTCTGGATGTATGTATGCCATGCGGACGCGCTGAACGAACCACTTTGCGAATGAAACGATCCTAATCTCCTTATGCGCGTTGACGTTGAGGCCCGGATGTTCAAACTCAGTCCGCGTTGCTCTGTTCCTGCTCGTCCGTTGTCATGACTCCATCGTTGCTCTCGCCCGCGCACCTCTGAGCCCTCTGAACTTTGGCGCCTCTTCTGAGCGTACATCGACTGCTGATTCATGAGTCTGCAAGGCCCATATGGAAATTGGGACCGGTGTTGCGGCGTTGTGTGATCCGCTCAAGCTTCACAGGGGCATATAATCCGGCGCAATCAGTGTGGCTTGTCAGCTTGCTACTTGTCTAGCGACCAGCGTCCAGCCATGACTCCCGCCCCGCGCATCCTGCTCACCTCGCGCCTCATCCTCGTCCCCACACCCACCGCCGTCTCGTTGCCGAGCTACGTCGACTTCTTCCGCGCTGTCCTCTCGGACGGCCGCGTCACTGGCATGGGCTGGGCGGACAAGACGCCCAAGGCGATCGCGTATGACGAGTGTGTCGAGATTTTGCAGACGAAGAACCGCGATACGTGGGACCTGCGCGGCATTGGGGACTTCGCGACCGCTGAGCTGCCCGAGACGCTCAAGGATCGGGCGCCCAAGTCGCTCGGAGAATGGGTCGAGCTGGATGCGGACGTGCTAAGTGCAGAGCAGCTGAATTCGTTGTGCTGGGTCGGATACTCGTGCATTCGGTGCGTTGCTCGTATCAGTCAGGCGTCGTCATCCGGACGAATGAACGGTTTCGCAGCGACGCGACATCGCGTATCGTCGATGGGCGTGCACGTTACCTCATGACCCATTCCCAGCCGCCGCCGAATGCCTTTGAGGGCGAGCTGCCGCCGTGGCAAGAGATGATTGAGATCAAGTACGGGTTCAACCCGTCATACTGGGGCAAGGGATATGCGACGGAGGTCGTGCATGCGCTTCATAATTGGGGCATCGCGCGCTTTGGCCTGAGGAGGTTCATTGGAGCGACGTTGAAGAGCAACGCAGGGTCTCGCAGGTAAGTGCGATCCGAGGGGGAGCTATCTGGTGACGTCCATGGGTACTCAATGGGTGCTTGTTTCAGGGTGCTGCAGAAGATTGGCTATGTTGCCAACGACAAGCAGCTGTGGTGGGAATATGATGACGATGACGAGTGGGTGTTCCATGCACCGTCCTGAAGATGGAATGCCGCGGAAGCCTGTTTGTACTATCCTATTGTAGTCCAGTTTGACCGCTGGGTCCAAGAAAATGGCCTGCCACACTGTGCCAGTCGCAGCCTATGGAGTTGTTGTTCTTGTTCAAACTCCGTCTTTCCTGCTCTTCCGCTCCTCCTCCGATTCCAAATTACTTGTTCCCAGATAGAGCGAGACTGCTGGCGCTAAGATGGCACGTCACTCAGAGTCCTTTACACCTGGATCCTTGAGCCGCAGCGCGCGCCGTTCTGTCACGGTCTCGCGTTCTCTCGCACCACCGATATGGGCACACTCTGGTGCTGCGCCTGCTGCGCATTGGGCCTGACCGCAGTTCTGTCGACCTCTTTTGGGTCGAGTGCCTGAGAATTCTTGGGTCCGCGTGCGTGGCGACAGCGCCAGCGACACGGGCGCACAGCCCGCTCTCGAATGACCAGGCCGGCTCCCACGCAATGGACCTTCAATCTCTCTGTCGACCTTTCCCCTCCCCCACGATGACCCAGCCCGCCTCCTGGCCCATCCTGCTGACCACGCGGCTCATCCTCGTCCCGACGCCGCTGGCGATCGCGCTCCCGTCGTACGTCGCGTTCTACGCCGCCGTCGTCTCCGATGGCCGCGTGACGGGCATGGCGTGGGGCGCGGCGCAGCCGGAGCCCGTGTCCGAGGAGCAGAGCCTGAGCATCCTCCGCCGCAAGAACGACGCGTTCTGGGCCGTCCGCGGGTTCGGCGACTGCGGCGTCGCCGCGCTGCCCGACGCGCTGGCAGATCGCGCGCCCGCTGCGCCCGGGGAGTATGTTGTCCTCGAGAGCGCGGAGGTTGAGCGGCTCGTGGAGCTTGATCGGCTGAACTGGGTCGGTTATGCTGGTATTCGGTGTGTACAATGTGCATCTGCGTTGGGGAATGTGTTCTGGACGCGGGCATCTCGCAGGGACGCTAGCACGATGATCCTCGAGGGCCGTAAGACGTATCTCGAGGCGCACGCGCGCGACGAGCTCCCGGACAACGCAGCCGACGGCGCGCTGCCGCCATGGCAGGAGATGGTCGAGATCAAGTATGGCTTCCACCCCGACGCGTGGGGCAAGGGGTTCGCCACGGAGGTCGTGCGCGCGCTGCACGCGTGGGGCATCGACAAGTTCGGCGTCCGAAGGTTCCTCGGCGTGACCAAGAGCGACAATGTCGGGTCTCGCGGGTGCGACCGGCGCTTGTCTTCTTCCTTTATCACCTTGCTAATGCTAAGTACTGTAGTGTCTTGCAGAAAGTCGGATATGTGGCGCACGACAAAGTGTACTGGTGGCAGTACGCCGGCTTGGCCGATGAATGGGTCTTGCAGGTGCAGAAGTAGGGTGAGCTGCACTCTCGCCGTGTGAAGGATTTTGGAAAATTCTATTGAGAAACCCCCCTTTCTGGGGTTTCTGCGCAGATAACGCTGTTGATCCGCAAAATCAGTGCGATCAACCGGCCCAACAAGGCGCCGCCGCTCTGCTCTGTGCTGCTTGGGCTTACTGCACTCACTGGCCCGGCCTCCTAGCCGTGTTCACGGACATTTCTAAGTCAATGGTCGTCTGCGGGAACAATTCCGCGCCGCTCTGCGTGGATGGATGCTTCATTTACCTGAACCTCACCGGGTCTATCTACGAGCAAGACACAGGGTAGAAGATCATCCCAATCGCGTGATATGGTACGATAATCTCTATTTTCTGCCTTTCGGGATTCACTATGTTTCCTGAGGGCCTCCCGTTCATCTTGCAGCCAGGTAGAGTGACCATGACCAAGCACCGAAACCCACAGCAATCCACCCGATTCAATGGGAGCCGCTCTCTGGCATATTGAAGTCTGATTCCAGCGCCCAGTTGCAAGGGAATGTCAAGGCGGGAGCAGCTTCGGTCTGTGCATCGCAATCACTGTCGGAACCGGAACAACGCAAGATGCGCCTATCACCGTGATGGAAACCGGTTTCTCCGTGGGAACGGGGTTTCTGAATAGAATCGTCCAAGGATTTTGTATAGGATCGAAATATTTCCTCCTCAAGACAATGTCACAATATATTGGCTGTATGTGCACTCTAACCTGCCGCTCATTCCACACGCTTCCGGTACATGCTCATATCCCTTTCATCCTTTTGACGCTGCTTCTCGTGCTCACGCTCAGCCATGCCGCGTTGAGACATGCGAGAATACATTTCCTACAGGTGCGTTCAATACTGAGCTCGCATGGATGAAATGTGCTCACCGAGCGAAGGCCATCTCCTTCAACAATCCAGATCTGAATTTGCATGCGCCGCGCCGCCCTCGATGGCCAATATGCGGGACTTCCGTCTGCGAGGGCTCCCTTAATTCTGGTCACACAGTGAGATTCAGGCTCCAGGCGCAGAGGTGATGAACGCAAGTACTTGTCGATGCACGCCTGGATGCCATTGGCGATGTCGGCATCATTCCCTCCGCAATCCTCTTCGATAAGGCGAAGGTTGTTTTGAAAAATCTCAAGCTTGATCTTGACCAATGCCTCGAAGCCGTCGTCGTCATAAGCGGCCGCAAGGGGCAGCCATGCGAGAAGATCTGGCCACAGGGAGACTTGGAGGAGCGCTGTTGGCAGAATCGAATTCAGCGAGATGTCGGACAACATTGCTCTCGGAGACATTCGCACCTGACGGCATTTTCGTCGGGGGGTTGGCTTGGTGGAGACGATGGGGAGGCGTTTCTGGTCCTCGTCGATGGGTGAACACTGGAGGCTCGGCTTTTGAGTGGTCGTCCAGGGACGGAGGATCGCGGGGCACAGTGACGGCCCGGCCGGATTGGTATGCGATGCCGCGGACGGAGGTAGATCGCTGTATGGCAGGCCGTTGGGTTACTAGTGTACTGCCTACGCTCTGCGATGGGGTGAGAGCAAAGTATGGCTTTGGTCTGCCACCTACTGCGGCCTGGCCGCCGAACGGGCCTTGCATGTGCCTATCTTGCTAACGCGCACTCGCGCATCACGCGACGTGAATTTTGTACAGGTTCGATATATTCTCCTCAAGATGATGATACAACGCATTGCACTACCGCAATGCTTCCTCTTTACTTCGACGGGCGCCTGTAGTTGATCGTCGGCGTCGCCTGGTTGACGGGCAGAACGAACAGCTACGACACAAACAAATCAGCCCACATGCTCCTGCAAAGCCAGGATGCCTGTCTATACGTACCTCTGCTATATTCACGTGCGACGGACGCGACGCCGCCCACACGATTTCCTCTGCAATGTCCTCGGCCGTGACTGACGGCGCGGTCAGTACGATGCACGCAATTAAAAAACGGACATGGCGGACGTACGGGGGTCAAGGCCGGCGTACACATTGTCGGCGGCCTGCTTGTCGCCGCGGAAGCGGACGACGGAGAACTCTACGAAAGAGCGCATGAGCAGAGGCCAATGCGCTTTGTGAACGTCACAGCGCACCTGTCTCCACCATGCCGGGCTGGATCTCGGTCACACGGATGGGTGTGTCGACCAGCTCGCGGAGCAGGGAGCCCGTGAACGCGTTCACGCTGCCAGTGTGCGCGTTAGTAGCTGCGTCCACCGAGGCGGGAGCGGGACTCGGACGCACGCATGCTTCGTCGCGCAGTAAATGGAGCCGCCCGCGTACGGCTCCCTGCCGGCGATCTATAATTGTACACGACCCGTCTCAGAAAAGCGATGATAGGAGGATTGGCGGGCGTACGCTGCCGAGGTTGATGATATGCCCGGCGTTGCGCGCCTTGAAGTCTGCCAGGGATGCGTTCAGTATTCCGATAGGTACTACTACGGCAGGTTGGTGCTGACCTTTAACGAACAGCTGGGTGATGGAGATCAGGCCCATGACGTTCGTGGCGAACATGGCGTCGATGTCCGCGTCGGCGATGCTGCCCACGCGCTCCATGCCGTAGCTGGTGAAGCATGAGCTCTTGCGGGGAACCCGACAGGAACGATGTGGACGCACACGAAGCCTGCGTTGTTTACGAGGATGTCGACTGCCCGAAGATCGGAGGGGACTTGGTTCAGCAGTCCTGCGATCTGGGCCAGTGGGCGTGAGCACCCGTGGCATACACCCTCGCAGTGCGGGCGCACCTGGTCGCGCTTGGACACATCAAGCGTAACGCTGGCGAACTTAGACATTGTGTCAGGCGTTCAGAGTGTCCCGGAGGAGGCGCAGCTGGTCACCTTTCCGCCGGCGTTGACGCCAGATTCCTTATGCGCGGTGGCGCATGCTTTCACGGTCTCGTTCAGCGCCTCAGCGCGGCGGGCGACCAAAATCAGGTTCGACCCGGCCTGCGGCGACGGTCAGGGAGGCTGAGATGGACCTGGATGCGGCGGATGGACCTTGGCGAAGAGAAGCGCCGCTGCCTGTCGTCGCGCCCAGACGGTCAGCCACATTGCCGGCGTCAAGACCGCTGCCGACCTTTCCGATGCCGGCCGACGCGCCTGTAATGAGAACGTTCTTGTTGTGAAGCCTGGCAAAGTTGAAGAGCGACATGGGGCGACTGGGGCAAGCTGAGGATGGGGGACGAGACGGAAGGCCGGAGTCGCGTGCCCGGCCCGGAGCGCGTCTTCTGCTCGTCATGCCCGCATCCTCGGAGACTGCCCCCGACATCCTCGTCCTCTTCCAATGGCTACGCGAAAAGGGGATGGGAGAATGCCTGGCTGAGGTTAGAGAGATTCCAGGCGCGTCCCAGTGCCTCCTGAAGACGATTTTGCTGAGCCGGGACTCGCAGGACGAGGGCGCGGTTTGACTGTTACCCAGCACGTGCAAGTGCGTCTGAAGACCGCAGCCTGTGCAATTTCTGGGAGCGCCGACGCGTAGCAGCCGGGCACCCCGCTGTTCACGATTCCCGACTCTGCTTTGCTCAATCTGCGGACGCTGCATCCGCTGTACCCGACCCTCTACGACGGCAGGACGAAGCTGAAGCACGGTCTCACCGGCATCCAGCTCCTCGCCCTGCATCTCTTCGCCCACCCACAGCCGTCCTCGGATCCGCACTTTGGCCCGTATATCGACTCGCTGCCGCGGGAGTTCGACGCCCACCCGCTCACATGGCTCGTTCGCTCTGAGGCAGTCCCGGCTGCTCGAGAGCTATGGGACGCGCTGCCGCTGAGCATTCAGCGCGCTGTGGAGGCCATAAGGACACGGTTCGTGGACGACTGGCGAGTTGTCGAACCGATCGCGGTGCGCCACAAACCGTCCTGATCCTTTGCGCGTACTGACAGCATGCCAGGACCAACTCAAAACCCAAGGACGTCTCCCTGAGATGCGCCCGCAGGGACCTACACGCGATCGACAACAGCAGGAGGTCTTCCTCTGGGCGTGGTTATGCGGTCCGCGTGCATCCTCACCCGGTGCCCACAGCACTCATCCGCAGCGTCAGTGAACACGCGCTCGATCTACTACAAATTCTCCTCCTCGCCTCGGAGCACATACAACGTGACGCTCTGCCCCCTGCTGGACTTTGCGAACCACCCCTCTGACGACCTCGCGAACTCCGGGTCCAGCGTGCCGACGTTCCACGCGCCCGCGGCGCTCACGCCGGGCGCCGAGGTGCTCCTCAACTACGGCGGCCACTCGGACGCGACGCTCTTCGCGGAGTACGGCTTCGCCACGGGCGCCGCCGCGCGCGCGCAGGTCGACGTCGGCCCCGAGCTTGAGCCGCTGCTCGCGCGCGAGCCGGCGAAGAGGGAGATGCTTGTGGGGCATGGGTACTGGGGGTCCGTCCGTCTTAGCCTCTTGGACCTGCTCGTGTTCGGCTGATGGTCCTTCGCAGAGAGTGGACGCTGCACCTCGCGCCGAGCCCGCATCCGTCCTACCGCACGATGACAGCGCTGCGTCTGCTGCCCGTGCACTTCCCGCCCGGCGCAGATCCATCGCAGTTAACGGGGGTCAAGGACTGGCGCGAGACCCTCAACGGCGTGCGGGACTCGATGCCTGCGCCGGTCGAGCAGGCTGCGCGCCACACGTTGGAGAGGCTCTGCGAGAACATCGCGAAGGAGGCAGCGGAGCGCCTCTCCCAGTTCGGTCACAGCGATGCCGACGGCTATGCACGACAACTTGTCCGTGCATTGTGGGAGGAGCGGCTGCGCGTTGCTAACGCCGTGCTCGATGCGAGCAGGAGAGGCGACGAATTCTGAATCTGAGACTGAGATGTATTCTGTTCGTTGCACCATACTATATACATACAACGCATGCGCTCTACTCGTATCACCTAAAACACATACAACACATGCATCCACTAGCAGAGCATATCACAGAGCACATACAGTAAGTAACACAGAGCAAGCAAGCAAGCAAAGATCGCGCGACGGCGCGGGAACAACAGATGGGGGCAAGCAACATGGTCCTGGCGAAACCAGGTCAAGATGGTGCAGGAGGATATAAATGGCGGGAGTTCGGGGTGCGCGGCACTCAGAACCGGTTCGTCTGCATCTGCAGGTGGAAGTTGTTGGCGATGGTGTGGAACTTCTTCCCGGACGCGGTCGCCTTGATCGCGCAGAGGTCCTGCAGCGCCATCTCAAAGGGGAACTTGGTCCCGCACGCCCCGCCGGCCTTCGTGCCGATGAGGTACGCGCAGCTTGCCTTGATGTTGCGCAGCGTCTCGTGCCTGTAAGGCATCGGCTCAGGCAGCACGGGCCCGCAGGCGAAGCGGAGGCGCAGCCGCCGGATGCCGCGCTCGAGCTCGGCGGACGCGCCCTTGCCCGACCGCTTGCTACGCTTCTTCGAGGGCGACTCGGGCCCGCGCGTCGTCGTGCCCTGCTTCTTGTTCGCGTAGTCCCCAATCAGGGACCGGTATTCCTTGAAAATGTTGTTGACGTGCACTTCGATTTTGTCGAAGTGGTCTTTGAAGCGGAACTTGGTCGCAATGAGTCGTTCCTCTTCCCAGACGCGGGCCAGGTCTCGGTCCAGGTCGTGGTCCTTCATGGCGGGGTACTTTCTGATGTGTTCATCGGCCATTTCATCGCCGTGCTCGCGCAGGGCATCCATGACAAACGGCCCGATCGCGTCTGCAGGTCTGCGGGGATTATTCTCGTTCGTAGACTTATCGCCATAGATGCGTTCGGCCTCAGTCTCGGCCCACGCTGGAGAGCGGCCACCGAACTGCTTGGTCAAACGTTGGAACGCTTCTTCTGTGACGCGTTTTCCGCTCTTAGCGGAATCCAGCAACGTGCAGAATCTGCAAGATCATTAGGGCAGGAACAACGCAACTGCATGAACGCACAAGTAGGCCAATATGACCGTCGTCGGGTCATCGTAGCTCTGTAATCATCCTGTCAGTATTGCGTCTCTGTGCGGCGCATGTGCACGCACTGTGACGTAGGTGGAAACTACATGGAACTTGGATACACGGCCGACGCGGTCACTGTGTTCCAGACTGCCCAAAATGAATGCAGGTCGCTGGGAAGACAATTCACCATCACGGACGAGCTCCGCAACGGTCTTTGCTGCGTCCTTTACGAAGTAATCACTCAGATTAGCCGGAGGACGGGCGAACTTCTCCGTCGTCTCCCTAGTCATCGTGAACGGCCCCACAATATCCCGGTCCCAGCTGATTGTCGCGGTGTCTGGCATATACAGTTAGAATCGGTCGAAGCAACAACTGGATGGCGTACCGCCATCATAATCCCCTCCCGCCAACAAGCTGGCGGCGGAGTAAGTGTCTTGGACTGAGCAGACTAGAACATCGCGGTATCCGCTGAGCTCGGGGTAATCCACCGCTACCACCTGCATCACCGGTCAGTTGGTGATGCAGAGACGCTGGCGACTTGCACACTTTCTGGATATCGCTGGGCACCATGCAAGGGTGCCGGCCGATCTGCCCAATACGTCAGCGCATGTAGTGAAAACGAATCAATGAACGAACAATGCATGGACCTCTGAGCACGTCGAATTCATAACCATCGCAGTCCAGTAGAGGCTCGGACGGATGGAAATAGACTTCCCCTGGCCGGAGCACGTTCATAGGGTCTGCATCGTCGATGAGTATGCATGAATGTTAGACTGAATTACGCACCTGGAATCATTTTCACTGGAAGGCAGTTGACGTCAATTTCTCAGCACAACACTCTGAGTAGAACCCACCTGAAGCCGAGCAGCGCAGAGCTATGTGTGCTTTCTGTATGCGCCTCAGCAAAGGGCCAGTGAGAAGGAATAAACAAGTTCACCTGAACGGTGTCCCGTATAAGACGGCTCGTCACAGACTGCAGCGTGTCGTGAAGGAAAGGACAGCTCTGCGGCGTGAAAGACGCCTTGAGCAGGTCGGTGCATCGCTCGTCCCAAATAGGCGAGCAGCCGGACGGATCGTCGACCACGACGGGCGTCGCCTCGTCCTCAAAGACGTTGCCGTCGTCCAGCTCCACGGCAAACCCGTCCTGCTCGTCGCGCACGCGGAAGCCGCGCGCCTTCGCCTCGCCACCTGCGAGCGCGGCGAGGTTCCGGAAGCGCAGGCCGCCCTCGATCTCGAGGGTGTGCACGAGGTTGGGCAGCGCGTTTGGGCCATTCCATGTCGTGAGCGACGCGACGAGCTCGTTGAGCTTGTCCTCCAGAAGCTTGACAAAGACGTTGCTCGGCACGCCGTTGTGCCACAGGTTGATGATGAACTGAGTAGACAGGCGCGCCGGGGACGTGTGCGTGAGGTTGAGGATGTCGAAGACCAGCATCGCGGGGTCCAGCTCCAGCTCCGAGTCCAACGCGAACGCGGGGTACTTGACTTTGACCTGCGAGTCCCGCACCCAGATCTCCGGCTCGGGCGAACCTCTGAAGAGCGCCTCATCGGGGTGACGAACGAACAAGCCCTGTTCAACGTGAGCAACGAATGGTGAAGCCGCCCGAGAAAACTCGCCTTGAACGCGGCCAAGCGGCCTTGCACGCCTGTCGGCAGGTGCGTCTTGTTGACCACCCGCTGGCAGTATTTCAGGAAAGCGTGGTTGACGAAACCACAACCGTCCGTCAAGCAAAATTCCGCTGGCGACGACGGCCCATGACCGGGCGGAACTGCCGACACACGGCTGTCAGCAGAGTGGATATTGTAAGGTTGGAAAGACTTGCAAAGATCGTCGATGAAATGAACGTTCATCTTCTCCAGTTTGGGGCCGGGAACAGATGTACTGAGCATGAGGTCTGTCCGCGAAAAGTATTTCGTGGCGGCCTGTCGTCCCAGCACGTGAGTTCTGATATTGAATGCATGCTACGAGGAGGTCCTACCTGGCGCCCATTGTACGCAGGAGGGTTATACCACTCGAAAAACGCGTCCACCGTGAGCTTCGTGAACCCCGTGGGGCGCACTATATTGGGGCTGGGCAGAGCGCCATGGTAAATGCCGAGCTCCAGCAAAGTCTCGTCCGTCCGGAGCATGATCATGGTTTCCTGTAAGGCAATTGTTAGGGCCGGACACGGGACAGAAGGCGAGGGACCCTAACATCTTTGCGCTGGAGCAGCCGGTACACGTGCGAATGGATGACGAAGGGCCGCTGGAACAGCTCGACGATTTCCGCCTGCTTCAGCCCCTTGCGGAGCTGCTGCGTGATGCGCACGCGCAGGACGCGGTCCGAGCCGAAGCGGCGCGCGAGGCGCATCGACGTGCCGACGACCGGCTCGTTCAGCGTGACGACGAGCGGGTCGCGCTTGGTCTTGTCGTAGTCCAGCTGGACGGAGAACGTCACGCGCCCGCCGTACCGCTGGTCCGGCGCGCCGCCGCCCAGACACGCGTGGGGATTCTTCTCCATCTCAGTGTTCTCAAAGTCGAGCTCCTCCGGGACTCTGCTCTGGGTGTGCGAACGCATCGCCGTGTGAGCTTCTGAGACTGGAGACGGACTGGGATCGAGAGACGTACGTTGATAGCTTGTTGAAGCCGGTTCGCGTGGTAGGGAAACGGCTTCATCCAGCGGTCGGCGAGGAACCTCGCGCCGCCGGAATTTGATGTGTAGATCTCAATACTCTCGACAGGAAGCGGGGGCGGGGCCTCCGCGTCCTGCGCCGAGCGCGCCTGGTCCCACATGAGGTAGAACGGCAGGCGCGCCATGTAGGGGAGCCGCGCCTCGTCGTAGGCGAGGAAGAACGGCGCGCAGCCCGCGTCCCTGGCCGTGCCGGCGCCCTCGACCCACGACGCGGTGCGGCGGCGCTTGGGCGAGTCGCCGATGCTCGACTGGCTCGTCAGCGGCGTGTACACGTCCGCGGACGTGCGCTTCGAGCCGGCCAGCGTGGACGACGCGCCGGACGCGACGGTGCTCAGCGTCGTCGTGCGCGACGGCGGCACCGCCGCGGCGCGCGGGGGCGGCGGCGGCGGCATCGGGTGCACGCCCTGCAGGCCCCTGCGCGGCGCGTCGCTGTCCGAGGAGAGCGAGGCGGACGGCTCCTTGCTCACGGGCGGGTCCTCCGCGTCGTCCTGCACTGCGATGGCATTTGCCACAGCCGTCAGCGAATAGGTTCCGGCGTGATGAAAGGAGTGCGACAGAGACGCGACAGCGCGTACCCATGGCATCCACGGAGTCGACGTCCTGGTCGTCCTCGGCGTCCTCGAAGTTGCCCTGCAGCCCGCGGCGCAGCTCCTGGCTGAATCCCTCGGGCAGGTCCGCCATCTCGTCGTCGTCCATGAACTCAACGCATTTGTACACTTTGACCTGCAATTGCAATATGAGCATCGCATTCTCTTCTGGGACGCAAAACTCAGTCAGTTGCTCACATCGCCAGTCGGATCGGGCGCCGGTGAGGGTGTAGAGACTGGTTGGGCGGGCTCGATCAGCTACGCGCGAAGAGGGGCATGAGCCCGCAGACGAACACAACGCACCTCTCGTCGGAAACAGCGGAGACGACGCCGGCTCCTCCTTGGTGGGCGACTCGAGCAGCGGCGCGGTGTCCGGCGGCGCGCGCGGCTTCTGGGGCGACATCCGGTCGAAGCGCTCCCAGTCCTCCTCGGGGATCTGCTCGAAGAAGCTGTCGCCCTCGCTCGTGAACGACGAGCGCGACGCGCTGCGCTGGATCTCGAAGCCCTGGGCGTGTCCCGCGCCGTCGTCGTTGTCGTTGGTGAGCGGGTCGAACAGGTCGTCCGCGTGCTGCGGCGTGCTGTGGGTGTCCGTGCGCGCCATATCTGAGTGGCCGAGCGCGCCCAGTGCGGATGGGGGGTTGCGCGGGTGTGGCGAGCCGCCGCGCGACGCTGCAAGCAGGTCTAAGACGGCGGGAACGGCCGGTAGCGCGTCTTCCTCTCGATCTGCTCCCAGGCTCCCCAGTTCGCTCCCGCGAAGCTGCGACTTGCGCGCTTTCATCTCAGCGCATGCAGCCGCCCGGCACTTGTTGGCAATGCCGCCGACATTGAGAGAGGGCATGCCCCTGCACCTCAAACAGCCAAATGCGTCGCGCAAATCTTGAATCTGGATTCTGCACGCCGTTGCTTGCGGCTTGCCCTGGGACTTGAACATTTCATGAGACGGTTCACTCAGGTCGATAACGAAGCTGGGATGTCTTGACTCTTGCGGGAAGGGCACGAGGACGTTCAGATGTTTGTGCGCTTCAGCGTTCGCTGGTGTTGTTTGAAGTCGCGCGGGGCTCCGTTGCGCAGGGGTCGAATCAGGCGTTGAGGCAGCCTCCCGCGTTCCTGGCGATCTTATCTCACCTGCGCCGATCTCGCGGCCAACTTGAGGGCCATTCCAGCGCGCGTTCTGGCTGGCCAGCTCGCGTGCGGCGCCACCGCGGGAACGCGAAGGCGGTCTCTTGCCTGGCGGGAGACTTGAGGCACGCAAGTAGTGAGCGCAGATCGCCCATGGCCAGCTCGATCGAAGCTCTTGAGTGACGTCGGGAGGGTTTTGCGGAGAAGCTCTGACGTGGCTCAGACCTGCATGCAGGGTTCTTGAGGCAGACGCGAAGTGGGAATCGAGGGCGAAGGGGTGTCATTGCGTTGCCAGCACGCAGGGACTGACTAGTGCGGGCTGCGCGCGGTCGTAGCATAACGAGACATAATCATCAGTCGTCAGAGTCGGAGCGGGGGGGGGGGGGGGGGGGGGGGGGGGGGGCGGGGCGAGAGGCCGGCGTCGAGCTAGGCGCCGCGTAGGCTGGCAGCCTGTTGTTGCTGCTGCTGCTGGTGCGAGCGCTCGAGGCAGGCACTGCAGCGTGCGGGGCTCATGCGGATGGGATTCTGGAGCGGCGGCTGCAGCTTTTGCGCGCACGCCGGGGAACGACATCCTGGGGGAGAGTTGAGCAGGTGAGAGAGAGAGACGGGATGAGAGAGCGTACTTGGGTCGTGTCTGCAGCTAAAGGCGCAGTTGGGGCGGTAGCAGTCCCTGCGTCCGCTGGACATGGGGACAAAGTGGCCGCACATGGTGTGCAGACGGCCGTCGAAAATCTGAGTGAGGGAGCAGCGGGAGTCAGCGGCGAAGACGGGAGCGGGGCACAGCAATGATGCGCACGTCGTAGCACATGACGGCGAGGCAGGGATCCGGACAGGGGACAGGGACCTGAACGAGGAAGATTCAGAAGGCGCGCTGGCCGAGTTCTTTCTGCGCTCGCTCGCTTTTAAGGACGGCCGGTTCGGGTCACGCGCTGGCGGACAGAGGTGCGTGCGGGGGGCCATCACCCTGCATGCGGCCTTCGTTTGGGGGCACGCCGCCTCGTGGCGAACTCGAGGCCGCCCATCATATCATCGCGACCGAGCGAGCGGTGAAGAGCGAATGGTCAACGCCAATCCGGGCCCGCCGCGTGCCTCAGCTCCCGCCCGCAGGCGACGGTGGCGACGGTCATCGGGACGGTGTATGCGCAAGAGGCCAACCTTCGGAGATGTCCGACTCCGTTTCGCCATGTCGCACTCGCAATGGGTCTTCGACCTCGCCCACCTCTTCCGCACCCCGAGCCAGGAGGAAGACGGCTGGGTCATCCACACCGAACTGCAGGACCGCAACAAGGGCGTCGACTTTCTTTTCCGCGTTGGCATGAGCCTGCAGCTGTGCGTCTCGCCTCTGCAGCCACGGAGCACGCGCTGACCCCAGCCCCACGCTCCAGGTCGCTCACGCCCCTGTACACGGCGGCTACGTACCTGCACCGGTTCTACATGCGGCATTCGCTGGAGGACTACAACTGGCATGTCCGTGTGTGCTCGCTTCGCCCGCCCCGGCACGCCCGCCTGACCCGCCCGGCCTCGTGCACGCAGGAGGTCGCGATGGCGTGCCTCTACCTCGCCGCCAAAATCGAAGAAACGAGCCGTAAAATCGCGGACACGGCCCGCATGGCCATGGTCAAGGCCCGCAGCCTCGACCCCGACCACCACAACTTCAACAGCGAAGACGTCTGTCCGTCTCTTCACGCGAGACTGCACGGGGCTGACGAGGCTGCAGTCGAAACGCGAGATGGAGCGCTGGCAGGGCACCATCCTCAACCGCGAGGAGCTGCTCGTCGACACGCTCTGCTTCGAGTTCGTCGTCCGCCACCCCCAGGCCGACCTCGCCTACCTGCTGCACAACCTGCCGCCGCACGTCGCGCCCGAAGACCCCGACTTCCTGCACGGCGCGACCTGGACCGTCGCCAACGACTCGTGCGTGCCCCGCCGCGTCTTGTGCACTGACCTGACCTGACCTGACCCGGACGAAGGTTCCGCACGCCGATCTGCATCGTCGCCGAGCCGCACGTCGCCGCGCTCGCCATCTTCCTCGTCGCCGGGCACACCGCCGGCCTGCCCACCATCCGCGACTTCTTCGCGCTGCTCGACGGCGGCCCGGACGCGGAGTCGGCCGCCGTGTGCGCGCGCGACATCCTCGATGTCGACCAGCGTGACCTGCCCACCGTGCACGGTGCGTTTCAAGTGTTCATGACTACGACCCCGCACTGCCTGTTCTTCATTTTCCCATCCCCTCGAACCTATTTTCTGCTCTGAACCTTCGCGTTTTCATTACTTCCTGCGCTTTTCATTGCTTCAAAACCTATTTTCTGCTCCAACCTTCATTGGAGTGCTGACATGGTGTCATACATCCGCAGACTGCATGACGCTGCTGCGCGACTACTACGCCTCCACGCTCGAGCAGGCAGGCCGGTACGCGTTCATAGAAGAGCTGGCGTCGGTGCGTCCCCGCTCCCACCCTGCACCCTGCGGGGCCCCGCACTCACCGCTGTCATAGATACCCCTGCCCAACGAGGAGATCAAGTTCTTCACGCCCTGCCCGCCCAGCGCAAACGGGAGCAGCACGAACGGGCACGCGACGCCGCGGAGCGACGGCAGCAAGACGCCTGGCGCGTTCAGCAGCGGCAGCAAGACGCCCGGCGCGCGCTCTGTTGGCGGACGCTCTGCGACGAGCGGGGGGTCGGACTCGCCGCCGTGACTGCGGGAGACTGTATACTTACTACTCTACTCTACACACACCGATGTACACGCTGTATCTTTATTGCTTGCTTGCTATACTGCTGAATTCAATCGCTGTCGCTGAACGCCAGCCGCTCCTCCTCGTCGTCCTCGTCCACGCGCGTGCGCTCGTACTGCGACGCGTCGACCGCCGTCGCGTCCTCGTCCGCCAGCGCCGCGTCCGACGCCGCGAGGTTGCGGTCGCGCTCGAACAGCTGCTTGCCTGCGCACACACCAACCCACCCAACCCTTTCGTCAGCACACCCACACCCAGCCCCCACAACCCATCCAGACACAGAGACGCACCACTCGGCCGCGCCTCCTGGCGCCTCAGCTCGTCGCGCTCCTTCGCGGACAACCCACGCAGCCGCTCCTCCTCCTCCTTCACGCGCCGCGCGGCCATCTCGCGCTCGAATTGCGCGCGCCAGGAGGCGAAGGAGGACGCGGTCACCGGCGTGCCGCGCGTGCGCGCCTCCTCCGCCGCGAGCGCCGCGCGCTCCGCCTCGCGCTGGGCCGCCGCGCGCGTTGTCGCGCGGGACCGGGTGAGCGAGAGGAGCTCGTCGCGGAGGTAGGAGACGAGCGTGAAGGTCATTGCTGTGCCTAGGTTTTGCTCGCCCTGTGGGGGTGGGGGTGAGCGGGTGTTGGGGAGGAGAGCGGATGGGGAGGGAATGGGGAGGGAATGAGAGGGAATGGGGAAGGAGGAGAGGGTAGGGGAGAGAATGGGGGAGGGAAGGGGACGAGGGGTGGAGGACGGGACGCACCAGGTCGAGCATCCCGGCGAGCAACGCGTCTTCCTCTGCGGGCGTGAGCTCACCCTCGACGGGCTCGAAGCTGAACTCCGGGAGCGCATTGGGGTACTCGGGCGGGTAGCGCAGCGCGAGCGTCAGGATCACTAGTGTGCGTATATGCGCTCGGTCAGTCGCTGGGGGCGCAGCGGGCGGCCGCGCTGGTGCACACACACAGTTCTCGTCCTCGGGGTCCTCGGGCGGCTCGTCGGGCTCGACGCGGAACGAGAGCTCGCTGTCCGATATTTCTGTGAATGACGATGCGTGAGCGGGCTGTATGTATGCTGCGGTGAGCGACGAGGAGGACGGACTGGAGAGCTCGTCTGGGTATATCGATTCGAGGATCTCGATCTCTTCTGCGAGCTCGGATGACATGGCGATCTGGCTGTGAGTGCGGGGGACGAGAGCGATGAGGGCAGCGCCGGGGCCGATTGCGAGTCCGACGATTCGCGCTCTTCCTCACTCTTCCCGTTTCTGGAGTCTGACCTCTCTTCACAGCAGCCCTGCAGCGCCCGGCCTCATTGTATGACATGTCTTGGTCGAGACCAAGAGAACGGCGGGTGCTGCTCGCGCGCCATTACAGCATGCCATTGAAACCCGTGCATTGGCGCTGCGCCCGATGTGCCCCTGCTCAACGTACAGTTTGTTAGGTCGGTTCCAGCCCCATCTTATCTGAGGCTTTCCCGAGTGCTTGGAGGCGCTGCTATTCAACAAGCCCTGATCGTCGATGCCTTGTTTGATGAGCAGTCCACGCTCGTCGCGCCATGGCCATGGGCCGTTACCTCGATAGGCTCACGCCCGGACATCAATCTACACACCCATTCAAGAATTCAATAGTACAGCCTTCGGAGAACGCCATGTTGCCTGCAAAGGATACTCGTACACTGCTGTCAGTCGTCTCAGGCTGAGAATCGGGGGTCCGTGACACTTGTAATATAGCGCGTGGGCTGCAATAGATGCTCGCGCACGAATCGGCCGTCTGCGCAGTGTCACCGTTAGCGAGGATGCCAGTGTGTGAGGAATTCGGAAGGAGGGAGGGAGACTGAGTGTGACTGACTGGGCAAATCGTTCTCCTCCGCCCGCCGGCGCGCGCTCTCCTCGTCGGGCGCGATGCCGCTCTGCACGTGCCGCCGCACGAGCCTCCGCGCGGCCTCGTCCTCGGGCACGTCGACGAACCAGCGCTCGGCAAGCAGCGCGCCGGCCGCGGCCCACGGCGCGACGTCGAGGAAGACGTACAGCCCCTCGAGCAGCACGAGCCGGTGTGCGGCGCGCACGGCCACGTCGTCCGCCACGGGGTCCTTCAGCGCGTGGTCGAACGACGGCGCGCGCACCTCCTCGCCCGCCGGGTCCAGGAGCGACTGCACGAAGGACACGAAGGACGCGCCGTCGAACGTCCAGTGCGCCCCGCGCCGCGCGCGCGCGAGCGCCGGGTCTGGCATCGCGTCCAGCTGCGCGCGGCTGAGGTGCCACCCGTCGAGCCCCACGACGACCGCGACCTCCTCCTCCTCCTCCTGCCCATCCCTTGAGTCCCGAGCGAGCGCATTCACCCGCGCGGCGACCTCGCGCGCGAGCGTCGACTTGCCGCTCGCCGGGAAGCCCGATATGCCCACGAGCAGCCGCTCCCCACGCGGTAACGCACGCAGCTTCGCCAGCGCGTCGCGCGCGAGCTCGTCGACGACCGCGTCCATTGCGTCCGATCGACCGACCTCCGTTCCCGTTCGGCAAGATGCCGGCGGTGGTGCGATGCAGATAATCGCGGGATCTATGCGCGCCGCGTCCCCGCATAACATGATCTCGTGACGCGTCGACGGGGTCCCCCTATCCCTATCTGCTCAATGGCCTCCCGCACGGACTGTCGTTCGCTCTATGAAATTGCCAACATCCCGCGCGTAGATCGCGCGCGTCCGACCCCCAGACCCTGGACGGGTGTGGTTCGGGAATCGCACGCGAGACAGTTGACGTTGACGGGCTCAGGCGCAAATCGAGATCGCGCAGCTTTTTCATTAGCCTCGGGCCTGTCAATTCAGGCGTCAAGCGTCAAGCGTCCGGCAGCCCGATATGGTTTTCCTCCTCTTCGTCTGGCGCCACGCCCGAGGAAGCATCACACAAAACTCCCACTGGCAGCAGAGATTCGCGCGGCGCGTGGGAACACGAGGGATTTTACGCCCTGTTGTGCGGTCAGCTGACGCGCCCGGGCACTGGGAAGGTGGGAATTGCTCGCTTTGCGGATTGCGCCCGGTCTGTATGCGCCCTTAGTCATGCGCGCGGGCGCTTCCGCGGAGGAGCCGGAGGCGCCGCGCAGACGGACCGACGACCTGTCACTGTCAGAGCTCCGCGTCTCCGACGCTGTACGTCTTGTTACATGTCGGCTTCCAGGACTGCAAGCTGCTTGGACTTTGTGTGAAGGTTTGGGCAAACTCTCTCGCACTCCGAGTCCGAGTCCGAGCCGTGTTTGCTTGTGACCGCGGCGGGCATTGGACCCATGTGCGCCTGACACAAGTTTGCGCCGGTCGTGCTCACAACCAGATCCCGCATCTCATCTCCCCGTGCTCTGCGCTGCGACATCATCCGTCTCCATGACGGTGGTCGCGCGAAATTGCTCGTCCGCGGGGAAGAACGGTACATCCCGCGGTCGCCCGGCAGCCCGGCGCGTCGCGTGGCTGCGTGATGCGCACGAGACGACTGAATGCGCGCGTTTAGCCTTCTGCCTCAGCGCGTGATGGATCTCCTGATGCTCGCGCGCGCGCGCATACACTGACAGTCACGGTGACGTGCATTGCGCCCCACAGATGGCGGGTGGCAGGCAGAGACAGACAGCAAAGCCGCCTATGGCGGACGCGAGTGTATTGCTATCAGCGACGGGGGCGGGGTGCGACGTGGTAAAGTGCGAAGATGTCGTAGTAAATACAGTGGAGGCAGAGGCAGAGGCAGAGAGAGTGCAGCAAAGTGACGGGATAAAAAATGATGCATGCCGGAGGGAGGGAGGGAGTAAGAGGAGGTATGCAAAACGGGGAATGCAGAGAGTAGCGACTAGTAGGTGAGAGTGGGAATGTAAGCTTCTATGAGAGGAGGCGGGGTGGTGGAACTAGGTTGGCAGAATTAGGCGGGATTAGGGGCAGTGTAGCAGCGAGGGCGCGACCAACAAAAAAACACAGCACGAAATCCCGGCGGGAGCGGCGACAGACTGGTGGTATAACACAGTGATAACGATTATTCGAGGCGTTGGCTTCCCGGGCTATGCGGGGCGGTTTTGCGTTGGCGAGTGCGAGTGCGAGGGCGGGGGGTCAGCGGCGCTGGGTGTCGACGTGGTACGCCATGCGGTCGTTCGAGGCGGCGCGGAAGATCTGGCGGAAGTGCTGGGCGCCGAAGATGTCGACGAGCATGTCCTGGTGCGCGGAGACCCAGTCGGCCGGCGGGAGCGCGCGCGAGGTGGTGTAGACGGCCTCGCGCGGGATGTCCTCGACCTTGGCGATGACGAGCATACCCGGGATTAGGCACTGCAGCAGGTACAGGATGTCCTGAATCTGCGTCCGCGGCGGTCAGGGCTCAGGCAATCCTGCGCGGGGCAGGGCAGGGACGCACCGGTGGGCAAGAGTGCCGCAGGGTGAAGAAGGTCGTCGCGTGGAACGTCATCTGCCACTGCAGCTTGCGGTCGGGCGAGAAGAACGACGACGGGTGCTTGGGCAGCATTCTGCAGTCGCGACGGTCAGAAATTTAGAGTTAGTAGGCGCGTAACTACCGGTGGACGTACAGCGTAAGCGGGGGCGAGCGCGGGACGCCCGAGGACGTGCGCTGCTGCATCTCGATGGCAAACAGCATGCGGCCGTCGGCGGCCTGGGCGGCCTCGCGCCAGGCGTGCTGGGCGACGAGCGCGTTCTTGAGCGCGAGCAGCCAGCGGTGGGCGCGGGCGTAGGGCGTGCCCAGGGCCTCTGCGCTCGCGGGCAGCAGCAGGCCGGTGCGGTCCGCCCAGAACGAGAGCAGGCGCACGTCGGCCGAGAACGAGACCTGCGGCGGGCCCGACGACATTGTATGCTGCGCGCGGAGAAAAAAAAAGCGACGAGGAAAAAATCTGGCAATGCAGCGCGGCGCGTGAGCACACTCTGAAGCGGGCGGGCGACGATTGCCGGGCGCGCTGCTGCTCACCGGGCGGGGCTTGGACTTTGGCGGGCGGCGGGCGCGGGCGGGCGGTGCGCAGGAGGGATACGGCGGGCCAGGAAAACGAGCCAGGCCCTTATATACCGACGCCTGAGGCTGAAGGGGCGCGACGTAGCTAGCCGTCGGCAACTGCCCGGCAAGCAGCGCATCGAAATTCGAAACAAACACCCCAAGTTCACAACCAGGTCCTCGTAAAATAATCATATCATGATCCCGCCCAACCGCATACATCCACCCGTCTCTCGCTCTCACCCATGGGAACGAAGCGCAGACAAGGGCCGCCCGCAGGCCGCGTGGTGAGACGACACTCGCAGCACGTGCGCCGCGCCTCACTTGCTGTCTCTTCACCCCCACCGCCCCACCGCCTCCCGAGCCGCAATGGAGCTCGTAGCCTGCATTTTGGAGCGCGTCCTGAAGCGCATTCTCGCTGCTGGACGCGTCGCCCGAAATTTCGCAGCCACAGCAACGGAGACAGCCGCGCTAGGCGCCCGACGCGTTCCCCTTCTGCGCAGAGTCAGAGTCATCCGAGTCCGTGCCATGGCCGCTGCGACCGCCGTACTCGCGCCCGCCGCCGCGCCCAGCGCCGCCCCGTCCAGAAAGCCGTTCAGCGTCGTCGAGGCGTACGACGCGGCCGTGAAACACGATGCAAACGCGAGTCCAATAGCTTCATCTGGGCTCGCGCTCCTGTCCGGCGCTGCTAACAGCCACCCAGCTCTCTGCGCCCCTGGCCGCCATCCTCGCTCTGACCTCAGTGATCTCGGGCTCGGACAGTAAGCAGCCGCGCCCTAGCCCGCACCCGTCGCAATTAGCCCAACGTGACTCGGTGCTTGAACAGTCGGCACGATGGCGGAGCTCTTGACTGCCCTCGATGCCGCCGCCGCCAGACTACAACAGCACCATTCGGCCATAGTGGGTGTTTCAGCCTGCGTGTCACTTGCCGCCAACAGCACCACAGGGCATTTCGGCAGGGTGCAATCTCTTCACCCGCTTCGTCGCCCAGTACCACGACCATGCACGCGTGCGTCCGCCTCTAAGCCTGCGCCTCCCGCTGCCGGGCTGAGCCTGAAGCGTCGCAGGATTTCGAGCACCAGAAGGCCGAGCTCGTGCGCCAGGGCCACAAGTTTGTCGACGAAGCGAAATCGTACCGCGCCAAGATTGCCCGCCTCGCGCTTAGCTTCGTCCAGGACGACTGTGTGGTGCGCGCGCGATCAAGGACGTGCTACCAACACAAACAAAAGCTTACTTGCCTCGCAGATCTTGACCCATTCGTACAGTCGCGTCGTCATGGAGGCCTTGTTGCTCATCCACAAGCACAAGCGTATATCCGTCTATGTCACTGAGGCCCGGCCCAACTCGCTTGGGCAAGTCGTTCGCACGGTACAGAGCCTTGTCATTAACCGTGACCCAGCCAGAAGACACATGACGCTCTGTCCGCCGCGGGGATTCCCTGTACCGTCGTGCTGGACTCGGCGGTCGCGCACATTATCGATAAGGTGGACGTCTGCATGGTCGGCTCCGAGGCGGTGGTGGAGGTAGGCTAATCACCGCTCCCTGGGTCATAAACCATCTCACGTCAAGCCGTAGAGCGGCGGCCTCGTAAATGCAGGTCGGAACTCCACCTCCGTCTCCTCACCGCAGCAATGGGGCTGACTCACCGCTTTCCCAGTGGGTTCCTATCAAATGGCTCTCGTAGCGAAGTACGCCAACAAGCCCTTCTACGCCCTGGCAGAAAGGTCAGCATATTCCATCTTACCCTGCACCAAATATACGCGCAGCCACAGGGGACTGACATGATCATCCTGCTCGATCTTGAATTTTATCTGACCCCACGCGACGTCGTGGATTCACGCATTATGCTGCTGCTGCGCATCACATGACCTGCCACAGCTACAAATTCCACCGCCTTTTTCCTCTTTCGCAGTTTGATGTCGCGGCCGCGGGCCAGGCGACCCGCCAGGCATCACCATCGGCGAACGTGAGAACGCCAATCGTGTCGAGAGTTTGGCCACGGGCTCCTAACACGTCTGGGTCACAGGAACGGTCGCATGCCTCGCTCGCGCCGACGGTGGACTACACGAGTGCGTGGGCCCTTTCGTCATCGATATCTCCGTGCCCCAGCCCCCCCATGCCAGGCGCCTTGGGCTGCCTTGTTTCGGCCGCTTGCGGTCTGCAATTAGCTGTCCAGGCTATCTTGCGTGCACACCCTTCCTCTTTCTTGTGCCCGCTGCCCCAGTTTTTCGTCCGACGATCATGCGTCCCGCATGAAACGTCCTCGTTGGTGGCGACATTTGGCGCCCGGTCGCTCATCCTGGACGTGCTGCTCGCCTTCTTCTGCCTGGGTATCACTTGCGTCGCGCATCCCCTGCGTGTTTGGCCCGTTCCACCCTATCTGCATATCCATTTTTTCTCCGTCCGCGTCTCCCGGGGCGGGATAATATGCACCCTAACCCCTCGCGTCGTTCTTCCTTGTTCTTCTTGGTCTCGCGATCGCTGCTGACGCTTATTTGCGCAGAACCAGAGCTGATCACGATGGTGTTCAGCGACGTGGGCATCCTGACGCCAGACGGCGTGAGCCAGTACTTGGTCAGCATGTTTCTCGAATAAGATTAGAGGTTGCGGACGGGCTTCAATTGGCCGCGACGCGCTTCTCGCAAAAGCCCGGGGGTGGCTCGTCGCCCCGCGCTTCATTCAGTACACGTGAGGGGCCCGCGAACGTGGCTGCGCGATCCGGCTTGGGCGCGAAGAGCGGGAAAGGCGCGAGGCACAATGAGAACTGCCGGGAGGGGCAGTCGCGCTCGCGCCTATCTCGTGTTGGATGCGCCAAGGAACCCTGCACGACCCTGCCCGCGTCCACTCCTCGGAGCGCACGCAGGCGTGCCCCGCGCGCGCGCCTTCGCCGGCCGTCCTGGAATTGGAATGGGCACGCAGGTCCCAGGAGAGAGGCCGTCGGGGGTGCGCGGCAGCCCTCCCGCGGCGCTTGAAGCCCTGGGGACGCGTGACGCGGCGGCCGCCCCTGAGCCGATGTCATGATATGAGTTGCGGTGGGCAGCGACGGCTGCGCTGCTCGCAGGACGGGCCCGTGGCAGCCAGGTCCTGGGGCGCCGGGCCGGTGCGGGCGAGATTGTCCCGGATCTGGAGGCAGTGCCAGTGTTTAGGGGCGCCGGGCCCGGATGACGTTTGCAGGTTCGCGGTTCGCGGCTCAGATCGACGAGCGCAATAACTCTGCACGGCAGCCACCAGCGGGCGCGCGATCTCTGCCCGCTGCTGCTGGGCGACGGGGCGCGGCCCTGGGCGGCATCCTGGGCGTCTGTGGTGGGAATCGCAACGCGGGGAACGGCACGGACGCACGCACGGCGTGCTGAGCCTCAGTGGTAGTAAGCAGCGTGCGCCTGGTGCGCCTAGACCGCGCGCGCGCGGGGCCCCTCCCGCGGCGTCGAACGCGCTCGGCCGGTGGGGCGCCCGGGCGCTGTAGCCTGGCGTGCCATGGGGTACGAGGTCTGTGTGGGCACCACAACGTGCGCCGGCCGCGGCCCTGCAGCTGCTGCAGATACGCCCGGGAGCGCGCGCACGCGGGCGACTCTGGTGCTGCCCGGCATCGCTGCGCCGGTGCGCCGCGCAGGACGGACGGACGCGATAAGCAGCGGGGGAGGAGGGGTGGGGGCACGGGCTGCACCAGCCTGAGCGCGCTGAGCTCCCGCGCGCACGGAGATGGCCGGCGTGTTCTCGGGGGCAAGGAGTCGTGACTTCGGGCCAGAGGGGCTCAGAGGCTCCGAGGGGGGGATGGATGACAGATTTTCGGCTGCGGAGATAACTTGGATATGGCGATGGGTCGTGCCGCGGGCAGACGAAAAGAGAACTGGCCATGCAATCGCGCTGGGACCCGGCAGTATCCTCTGCAAAGCGTGTCAGCTGCCTCGTGGAATTGATCTACAGGGAGCGCTCGCGCGCTGCCAGGGTATATAAGGCCGTCTGCTTTCGCCCAGGACACCATCCCCTTCACTGGCACCTAGGCCGTGTCTAGCTCTCCGCATCGCCCAGCCGCTCCTGCGCCCACTCCCACGCCATGTGCCACGAACGCCAGTGCGTGCATGTGATTTGCGACGCGTGAGACCCGCTCACGCGCCGGCCACAGCGTCGCGAACGACTACAAGCTCTGCGGCCACACCGTCCGCCTCGTGAGTCCTTGCACGCTCTGACGCCCGCGAGGCGGTGCCACCCGCGCTAACACGCTTTCGTGCAGCCCGATGAATTCGTGAGCATGGGGATCACGGCGGCGTTCCGGGTTCCTGGACCTGACGATCATTCGGCTTGTTGGCCAGATTGAGTGCGGAAAGCCAAACTGCCGCTACAGCGCGTACCACAACCCGAACTGCGCCAACTGTCTGCAGACCTGCCAGCAGATGTGCGTTGTTGAGACCTTCCCACACGTGCCGCTCGCGCTGACGGTTGCATTAACTAGCCGTGGCTACCCTGAGCAGTATCGTGCGCGCGGCCGTCAATCGCTTACGGCTGCCCTCTGACGCTGACCCGTCCTGCAGGCCCACTCATCAATCGATACTGCCCGAGTTGCACCGCCATCCTCCAGGCGCAGCAGCAGCAGCAGTCGGGATATCGTTAGAGATTCCTGAGCGTCGAATCGGCATAATCTCTCACGATCATCATCAATCGTCCCTCTCGTACTCTCTTCCCCTTAATTCCTGCCCGCTCGATCCCCGATGACGCTTCCATAATCTGTATCCCTCCTGTATCGCTCTTGGTGTGGTCCGCAAATACATCTCTTGGCTGCTTAGATCGCGCGCACGAGAAAATCGCGAGAATCTGAGGGTTCGACTGCCCCGAAACGAACGCAAACAACCGTCTGAATTGCCAGAAACGGATTGTTTGTGTTTCGACATCAAGGTGGCTTGAGTCTACCCTGAGTCGAGATGACTTTGGCTGCGTAAAAAATTCCGGGAAGGCAGCCAGGTGCCCCCAAAACGTGGCATAGGCCTGCGGTGTCCCAAACACCCATACATGTCGTCCTCGAAGCCGTCAGGTGACGAGCAAACATTGCACCGACCCAGAGGAGTCGTGAGAAGCACGGCGCATGGACGCTTCATCGATAGCCAATCCATGTAATGTAAGCTTTTGACGGCACGGGAAGGCATCGGGAACAGTTGCTTCTGTCAGGCATTCTAACACAAATGCACCGCAGTAGAAATCGAGCTCACAGCCCGTCAGATCTTGCGTTTGGCCCAACAAGTCGAGCATCAGTCACGAGCTATTTGGCTGTGTATGACGCAACAAGCCAGGATTCTCAGTGAGGACCAGATACGGGCTGCTCGGACAGCACAAGGGCTGAAAGTTTCCTGACAGCCGTCACGCGGTCGAAGGCGCTTACGGCAAGCAAAAGCCATGGGGGGCGGAAAGGAAGCACCGCGAGTTGAATGCACAAGTCAGCGCTGGGCGACCCACGTAGGGCCGGACGTCGCATCTACGACACGACCTGGCCCGCACCAGAGGCATGCGAGTCATACCGTCCTGAAAAGGCATCTCTGCGGACTGCTACCTTCCTTCTCCCATAACCCTCGTGGCCGGAGCTCCGGGGACGCAGATCAGCTCTCGGGATGCCGCATGCGGCAACACCAGCGCTTGAAATGGACAGCGCTTTCAAAGCAGCCTGCGTCCCGTGGCCGGGCGTATCGATCCGGGTAATTCTGAGCAGCGCGGCCGCAGGCGCTCGCCCGGCCAGCAGCGCAGAGCGTTGTGGTCATGCGGCCCAGTGGCAAAGCACGCAAGGCAGCCGCAACATGAACGCGGTCTTCCCGACTTCAACCGCCCGATAAGGCGCAGGACCCCAGAATGAGTCCCGCGCGCCAGCACCCAGCGCAGTCATACCAGGCGCTATGAATACTAGAAGCCTGCCGCTGCCGCGCTGGTGTCAAAAGGACTCGCTCCGTCAGCGAGTTATTGCCGGCATACGTAAACAACTGACAGGTGTCTCCGCGGCGCGGATTTGGGAGACTGGCGCAGCGGACAGGCACTGGCAGGCCTGCTCGGTGCGGAAGCACGTCAGCAAACAACAGATCCATTGCAAAGGCATAATAATGGCAGATGCAAACATCCTTACCTCGGAGAGTCGCCTGTCCCGACATCACGCCTGCAGGGCGTGCATTGCAATCTCCGCTCCATTCGCAGCCAGGATCGGCCGAGCAGGGGCGTCCCTGCAAGTCCAAACAACTGCAGCGTAGAAGCTTAACACTGCGAGGCAGCTTGGCCACCTGAGTTGCCGACGCTTGTTTGCGCCGCCAGGGTCGCCATAGCGCCTTTGTGGGAGCTTCGTCGAGAACACGAGGGTACTCCTGCCCATTGGAGGCGTCATTGTGCCGAAGGGGGAAAGACGGTGGAGCGTGCTCGCACCACATGCCCGAAGGGCGCGAGATGAAGACTGCAAACGGCGGTCGATGATGCCCGAGTATGATCCAGGCGGAGGACGCCGCGCCGCCGCGCCGCGACCGCGCAGCTTTAGTCCATGCGTGCGCGAGAAAACAGCGGCTTCTGTCAATCTGGGTGATGGGTGTAAATTGTTGACGGATTCGGTGGCGAGCTCCTTCGAAGCGCAGGACTTGTTCAACGGCCCGGCGACTGGCTGAATAGGCGCAGACCCCGCCGCGGCACAGCGGATATAGACACTGCGGCGGGTGATGTCCGAAGATCGCGTCACGTGTACAACGCGTGCCTAGGACCTGTTCCAGGAGGAGGAACGCCGTACATTACAAGACCTCCGGTGCACGCGGCGATTCGCGCATCAGGCTCAAAGCATCCCAGGATTTCTGGTGTCGCAGTGGATGACGAATGCTAGCGCTGTGCAGCATCGCTGACGTCCAATGGGCTCGACCCGCACCGGTTTGTTAGAGCCTCCTATAGACCGTGGAAGGCATATGCCCGCCAACCAAGGCTCTCTTGGCAACATGCAGTAATGTGGAAGATAGTGTAAATCCCTAATTTCCAAGAGTATTACACAGTTCTAGGGAAAAGTCATATATTTCCGTGTGGAAATACATGACTTCGCTCGTTAGTTAGCTGAAGGGAGTCGGACCATTACCGGTAGCACGCAGGCCTTTCGCACGTTCATATCTCGCATAGAGCGGTCAAACGGCGGGCGGAGAAGGGCCGAAGAACACGCCGTGAAAGCCAGCCCTCACAGCGCGGCCGCACACAATGGGAAGTTGATTCAGCCAACACGGTTCAACCGTCGCCCAAAGGAGACACATAAACACATTCGAGACTAGCAACGTCACGCCCTAATGCGGGCTGCCACAGGGCAGCAGTATTTATGACGATAATTGTTCCGCCGTCATGCAAGGTATATCGCCTGCGGAGGGCAGCCTATCGGGAATCATCCCAGACACATCATCGGACAGGCCGAGGAAAGCACCCGGAAAGCTCCCACACAGCAACAAACTCTGGCAGGCGAAACGAGCATGTGCAAGCAAACAAACGGGTCGTCGCAAGTTCAAACATTAGGCGCAGACGTCCGCGGAATGGACCCTAGCCGGACCGGCGGACGGCTGCTAGAGCACCGGACAGCCGGATGAGGTTTGACTCATCGTTGAGTCCGAGAAGCACAGAGCGCCGGTTTAGTAAGAGTGAGTTCATGGGTGACGACATACTAGCCCTGGTGCCAGGAAAATGTTGGCGGTGTGGGAAGAATGTGGATAGAGCCTGTTGATTCAGGAGGAGAACGCGCAAGACGCAGACCGGACGACCATGAGCCACGTAACATGGCGATTTGAGAACGATGGTAGGTGGCTCATGGGGTCCGCAACGCGTGGGAAACCATATGGGTCTTCACGGAGACCTGGTGATGAGCAGCGACGCGAAGAATGGCACGTTGCTAGGTGAACCACAAGAAATGGCCGGAAAATTTTGTGCCACTGGCGCAGCGCAGTTATGAGCAAGAGTCTACCCTAAGCAAAGCAGGGCCAGACGCGGCACTGAGGAGTGCCCCGGGGTCTATGGGAGCCAGGGACAGCCAGAGACGAGCCTTTGGGCGGAGGGAGCAGAGGCAAGACGCGAGGGGAGGTTGTTGACGGGTGTTTGTACGCTCCGAGTGAACACTCGAACTTCAGCCACTTCGCAGCCGCCAGCCGGGATGGACGGTGCGCCGCCTCCCGAGGAAGACTTCAATGCGCTGCCTATCGAGACCCGCCTGGCGCACAAGAACTGGAAGGCGCGCGTGTCGGGCTACGAGACCCTGACCAAGGCCTTCCAGACGACGGCGTCCGAGGACGACCCGGCGTTCAGGCCCTACGTCAACAGCGGCGACGTCCTCAAGAAGATGGTCCTCGACGCGAACGCCGTCGCCCAGGAGAAGGGCATCGAGACCGTCGTCGCGCTCGTCAAGTTTGCCGGCGAGAACGCGGCCAGGACGCGCGAGGACGTCCTGCCCGCCGTCGTCGACAAGTGCCTCGGCTCGACGCGCGCCGGCACCAAGAACCACGCCGTCGAGCTCGTCCTGCAATACGTCGAGATGGAAAACACGGCCGACGGTTGCGTGGTGCGTCGCCCGTGCTCCCGCGAGATGCTTTCAGCCAACAGCCCGTTTCCCAGCGCGATCTCGTCGCCGGCCTCGGCGCAAAGCAGCCCAAGACAGTGGCAGGATGCGTCACCGCGCTCAAGGAGATCGTTCGGTGCGTGCATGGGTCGCGTGCGCGCCAGCTGGCAAGCCTGACTTGGGACGTTCTTCAGCGTGTTCGGCATCCAACCTGTGTCGCCACCACTCATCCTCAAGGCCTTACCAAAGATCTTTGGCCACACCGACAAGACAGTCCGCGCAGAGGGAACAGCCCTCTGCCAGGCCATTTACCAATGCATCGGCGCTGCAATCCAGCCATCGCTCGCCGACCTCAAGCCGGTCCAGGTTAAAGAGCTCACCGAGGGCTTTGAGAAGCTGGATGCGGACGGCAAGGGGAAGGGGTCTCTCGTACCAGAACGATTCACGCGCGAAGAGGCTCGCAAACGCGAGGCAGCGCCACCAGATGCCGGAGACGCGCCTGACGGTATGCTCTCGCGCGCTGCTTTAACGCGCACGCTACTGATGTCACCCTCGCAGAGCCGGAGGAGCTCGACCCGCGCTCGTTCGCGGAGGAAGTGGATATCGTGTCACAGATACCGGCCAACTTCCAAGCCAATCTTGCGTCGTCCAAGTGGAAGGAGCGCAAGGAGGCCCTCGACGATCTCCTAGCCGTCTTGCAGAAGGCGGTCCGCATACGCGATGCGCCCGAGCTGGGCGATACGATCAAGGCTCTGGCGGGCAAGATGACCGACGTGAACATCAACTGCGTCATAACGGCTGCTAACTGCCTCGAGGCGCTTGCGAAAGGGCTCATGGACGCGTTCGCTAAACACAAGGAGGTCGTTATCCCGCCCATGCTCGACCGCATGAAGGAGCGCAAGGCCACCGTCACTGACGCGCTTGGCTCAGCGCTCGACGCGATTTTTGCGACGGTGCGCTGCTTGGTGCCGGCCCCGCGTTGGAGTCACATCACTAATATTCCGAATAGACTACGATATCCGACATCCAGGAATTATTCCTGCCGCCGCTCACGAACAAGAGCCCTCAAGTCAAGGAGGGCACCGTCAAATTTATCCATCGATGTTTGATGAACGCCACGAAACCGCCGGCTCCGCCTCAGGTCAAGCCGCTGGCTGACGCGCTCGCCACTCTCCTCGGTGACAGCACCGAGGGCGTGCGCGACATTGCTGCGCAAGCCATGGGTTGCCTGATGAAGATTGTTGGCGAGCGCGCGATGAACCCCATCCTCGAGCCTCTCGACGACCTTCGGAAGGCCAAGGTCAAGGAGAATTTCGAGAAGGCGACTGTCAAGTGCAAGGCTGGCTCCGCTGCGCCACCAAAGCCCGCCGCGCCTCCTCCAGCTGCCGCTGCCCCCAAGAAGAAGCCCGCGCCGGCGAAGAAGGCGGCTCCGCCACCAGCCGCCGACCCAGAGGAGGCAGCGCCGCCGGCCATGGAACCGCCCAAGAAAGGCCCTCCCGCACGCTTGCTTGCGAAGAAGCCTGCCGCAGCCTCCCCACCCGCTGCCGCGCCGGCTGCGAAGAAGCCTCCCGCAGCGGCAGCGGCGGCGGCAGCTGCTGCGTCGTCCAAGGGAGGCGCCGGACCCGCACCAGGCTCGCTCGACACCTTCAAGTACAAGCACACCCCCGAAGCTGCGGAGGAGCTCGCGGCGGAGATGATTCCAGCCAACATCGCCAACGACCTCGGCGATGCCAACTGGAAGCTCCGTCTTGCGGCGTTGGACGAGATGATCTCGTGGCTCGACGGTGGCGCGGTGGAGACTGTGGACAGCGAGGTCATGGTCCGTTTCCTCGCGAAGAAGAGCTGGAACGAGAAGAACTTCCAGGTCTCGACCAAGGTGTACGCCGTCCTGGGGATGCTCGCCGACCGGTGCCCCACGTTCGCCCGATCGAGCGCGGCACTCGCCGTGGGTCATCTGTGCGATAAGCTGGGCGACATCAAGCTGAAGAAGCCCGCCGGCGAGACGCTAGGCGTCTTTGCGGAGAAGACGAGCCTGTCGTTCGTGCTCAACCAGGCGTACGAGCCAATGGGCAAGCAGAAGGCCCCCAAGGTCATCGCGGACTCGATCGCGTGGATCAACACCTCCCTCCAGGAGTTCGGCATAGCCGGTCTGTCCCTGCGAGCGCTCATCGACTTCCTCAAGGAGGGGCTCAAGAACTCGAATGCCGCGGTTCGCACGAGCGCTACGAACTGTCTGGTGACCGTCAAGCTCTTCGCGGGCGCTGGTGCGTCGTGCCCCTCGCCCTGCCTATTCGCTTGCGATCGTGCATTAATCATTCCGCGTTTTCAGGGATCAAGGACCTTATACAGGACCTCAACCCGCAATTGCTCGCGACCATTACGTCGGAGTTCGACAAGGTCGAGGGCACGCCCGCGCCTACGCCGACTCGCCAATCGGCTGAGGCCGCCGCCGCTCCTGCAGCAGGCGCGGCGGGCAAGTCCGGCGGAGGGGGCGACCCTCTCGACGACCTGTTCCCGCGTGTGGAGCTTGACAAACTTGTTAGCGCGTCTATGCTCTCCGACGCGAAGAGCGACGCGTGGAAATCGCGTAAGGAGGCGCTCGAGTCTCTCCAGGCGATCCTGGATGTTGGGGCGAACAAACGACTTAAGCCAACAATGGGTACGTGAAGGGGTGTCTATGCGTAATGAACAGAAAACTGACCGGCTTTGTGTATGTTAGGCGAGATTAGGGAGGTGCTGAAGAGCCGTGTCACGGACACCAACAAGTCCGTCCAGGTGCTCGCGCTCGACATTATCGCGCGGATCGCCGCAGGGATGAACAAGCCGTTTGAGAAGTACTCGCGCTTGTTCGTCGCTCCGATATGCTCAGTTCTCGCCGACCAGAAGGCCAACATCCGGTCTGCTGGTCTGGTAACGCTCTCTGCCGTTGCCACGGCCTGCGAAGGCCTGGAATCGATGGTCCCCGGTCTCGTTACGGGCCTCGAGACGGCCAACCCTCTGCTGCGCACTGCGCTGACCGGCTGGCTTGCGGATTATCTTGCGGAGCACGAGGGGGCACCGCTCCCCGATCTGCTCCCGCTGGCCACCCCGCTGCTGGCTTGTCTGGAAGACAAGAGCGGCGACGTCCGCAAGGGCGCGGTCGCCGTTCTTTCCCATGTCATCGGCCAGGTCGGTTACGACAAGGTCGCGAATTTGACCTCGTCCCTCAAGCCGGCGTCCAGGACGGCGGTCGTTGGTTTGCTCAAGCAGGCCGCGCAGAATGCCCCCGCTTCCGCCGCACCCCCTGCCCGTGCGCCTGCCGCTCCTGTAGCAGCCGCCAAAGCAGCAGCAACCAAGGCCGCCACGCCGCCTCCCGCTGAACGAGCAGCGTCTCCAGCACCGTCTCTTGCGAAGCCCGGAGGCATGGCCAGCCGCGCTACCGGTGTTCGGAGGGGCATCGCGACTATTCCATCGAGACCAGCATCGCGCGCCGAATCCACCCATGGCGAGCCCGCGGCACCCACGTCGCGCCTCGCAAAGCCTGGTCTCGGTGGCCTCAGGAAGCCGACCGTGGGCTCCGCGCCGAAGTCTGCGTCGCCCGCGCCTACCTCGCATCCCGTCGGCAACTTCATCGGATCCAGCTCCGAGGTGAAGCGTTCGCGGCTCGCGAAAGACATGGGTCGCTGGATTGTCGAGGGCGCGCCCGTGCGGAAGGACTTGAACGACGTACTGCGCTCGCAGATGGAGGGCCATGTCGCCGAAGAGGTGATCAAGCACCTGTTCAGTGGCGGTCACGATCCCGTTGCAGACTACGTGATTGGCATCGGCGAGATGAACGAGTCGTTCACCAAGGCTATTTCGGACGACATGGAGGAGAGTATTCTTGATGAGCTCCGCGGGGCTCTGTTATCCAACTCGGACCTCGTACTCAAATACGTCTCTCTTCGAGTGCACGAGCCGCCTCCCAACCTCGTCTCGAAATGCCTGGAGTTGCTGGACAACGTCTTGTCCTTCTTCCGCACCATCGAGTACCAATTATCCGACGCGGAGGCACAGTGCTTCATTCCAACCATCATCCACAAGGTTAGTCACATATGCTCCGTCCGAATTGCGCTCAATAAATTGGCAGCTCGGTGACGCGCGCGAACCTGTTCGCAACAGGGTGGCGCTTCTCGTCCAGTCGCTCTCTCGCGTATACGCGTACAGCCGCATTTTCCAGCTGCTGTTGGAACACGGCCTCAAGTCGAAGGTGGCCAAAACTCGCCAGAGCTCGCTTGACGAGCTCAGCGGAGTGTTGAAGCGCTCGGGCCTCAGCGCCTGCGATCCAGCGAAGGCTTTCCCAGTTATCGCAACTCTGATTTCCGACAAGGATCCCAATGTGCGCAAAGCGGCACTAGGTGCTTTGAGGTATGTTTCTGCGCGCGCTGCTTCATCCCGTTCTCACCGAGCCATCCAGCGAGGCGTACACGCTCGTCGGCGATAAGATCTGGACGATGGTCGGTTCCCTGTCGCCCAAGGACAAGACTCAGCTCGAGGAGCGACTGCGGCGTGTACCTGCTCCTAGCGCACCCGCCGTGAACGAGATTCCACCGACTCCTGCAGCAGTTTCCCGTGTAGCAGCGTCTGGTCTGCAACGGCCCCAGTCGCCCGGCCTTGGATCGTCTCGTTTCGGTGCACCCGCGGGGATCGCTAGACCCACCTCGCCAGCCGGACCGGCCGCCTCGCGATTGGCTCGCCCCGGCTCTCCTTCGTCGCGTCTACCAGGGGCACGGTCCGCTTCTCCTGCGCCATCCTTACGACCACCGAGCACTGCCGGCATTCCTCGCGCCCGGCCCACCAGCATGCTTCCTTCGCGTCTTGGTGCTCCTAGGACCCGTCCAGCCCCCATCCAGGCGCCGGAGCCGACTCAGGAAGAAGCCTACGCCGTCAATGGATACGCCAATGGTCACGCGGACGCCTACGAGGAGCAGGCTGCTGAACCTGCGTCGGCACCAGCAGAAGCGGACATCACCATTACGATCTCGAGTATTCTCAGCTCGGACCCTGGGCGGAGTGTCGAGGCACTGAAGAAGATTCAGAAGATTCTCGACATTGCACCAGAAGCCGCGCATACCTCGCCCCAGTTCCGCGAGCTGTCCGATCATACAGAAGGCCTTATCGAGACCATTACGCTCCAGATGGGCCATGTCTTCGATAAAACCGAGCAGCTCATCGAGTCTGGCAACTTCCGCCTTGCGAAGCATCTCATCCAGACGCTCAACTCGTTCTGCGACCATGCTGTTCTTGCGGAGTCTCTGACAGTGGAAATCTTGCAGTCGTTGCTTGAGGAGCTGACGCTCCGTTTGCTTCACACCGACGAGAGCAAGGAGCCGAAGATCAAGGATCTGTCCCGGTTCATCAACATGTTGATCCTACGCCTTTTTGCTGTCGCGCGTCGCGTCGCTATATTCCGGTATGCGAGCGAGCCATGACGTGCTACCTTTGTACTCTAACACACTTCACAGCGCACTTTTCGGCCTGCTGCTGCAGCTCGTCAAGCCATTCCCGTCGCACGGCACGCTCCCGGATGCACCAGAGGCGCGTGTCGCTGAGCTCGTGCTCAAATGCGTGTGGAAGCTGGCGCGCAACATCCCCGGCGACCTCGAAAAGAACGCTCTGGACCCGGTCGAGCTGTTCCCCGCCATTGAGCACTTCCTACAGTCCATTCCACCAAACGAATGGCGCGCCCGCGCAACGAACCGCGTGCCCAGTGGTGACATGCCTTTACGAACCATCAAAGTCATAATCCAGCACATTGTTGGTATGTTGAAGTTGAGGCTGCTTGGCCGGATGAGGCTAACAGCCTTTGCGCAGCTCACTATGGCTCCGACGACACCTATGAAGTCTTGACGCAAGCATTCGACGACCCTTCCGCGACTATTGTCTACCCCTATGTTTTCCGTATATTGAACTCTAATGCTCGTACGAATGCCGCCAATGCCGCCAACGCGAACGGGGCTGGGAGCGGAGACTCCGTACGGACGAGGACACGGTCGACCACCAATGGCTCTATCGACCGCCCAGACATCCGAGGTAGCGTCTATAGCGCCGGTTCTCCACCGCGCTCGTCCGCTGCGTCGACGTCCTCGTCACGGCGCCACGCACCCTCTCCGGAGCGTTCGCCAACTCGCTCACATTCGCCGACTGTACACCAGCCGCCGATGCCGCCCCCACCACCAGCCGACGAGCCCGACCCCGATGTGCTGTTGCTCAAAATCATCGACCACATCTCGAGCGAGACGACTGGCGCGCTGCACAAAGAGGGCATCACGGAGCTCTACCAGTTCACCAAGACGTATCCACAGAAACAAGCCAAAGTGGATAAGCTCCTCGAGGCGACAGGACCCGCGTTCCGCAAGTACATTGCGCGTGCTCTGGCCAGTCGTGCGGCGGAAGACCAAGCACGCGAAACTGAGCGGTCAGATACCCTATCTCGTACGTCAACCCGCGTTCATTTATCGTGTGGAGTCGGGTCGTTTATGACGCGCGTTACAGAACTAGAGACCGTCAAGCGCGAATCTGTGCCTTCGGTGCCTTCGTCGCCGGCGCCGTCCGCGAGGACGAACCTCACGACCTCCGCAGCCTCTCCTAGGCGGATGAGTATACTAGGGGATCCTCTGCCCGGCGAAGACCGATTGTCGCGGTTGCACGACGTGTTCCAGTACCGTCGTAACGTGGCAGCCAAGGAGGAAAGCCGGATGAGCCGGGCGAGTATGACGAGTAATGGCTCTGGTAGCGGGCTCCCTGCGAGCCGATCTAGTACTGCGCTGGACGGATAGAAACTCTTCGATGAGTGTGTTTTGCGCGCTGTGTATTTTATTAGTTAGGGATCGGCATCTCATCTGTACTTGCACGCCCATGTTGACTGCATTTCTTTTCTTCTGATTCCAATGTTACTGTCAAGATCTGAAGACTGCATCCGTTCTCATTCTGAATGCGAATCCAAGCCGGGAGTTTCCTCGTTCGTTCCTGACACTTGCCCTCATACCCCCTTCTTCGTTCTGCCCACCATGGCGTCGGACGTGGCCTACGACATGATGATATTCTTCTGGAGGATAGTCACCAACATATTCTTCAGAGAAATTCGCCCGCGCGGCTCGTACAACATCCCCCGCGAGGGCGCCGTCCTCGTCGTTGCCGCGCCGCACCACAACCAGGTCCGCGCGTTCGAATCCCCGCGCGCGTATCTAGTCGCTGACCGCCGCGCTGCAGTTCCTGGATCCGTTGCTGCTCATGTCGGAGGTGTACCGCGAGGCGCACCGACGCGTCCAGTTCTTGACGGCGGCTAAGAGCATGAAGCACCCACTCATTGGCCCGTTCGCGCGTCTTATGCAGAGCAGTCAGTCCCCTTCCCCTGCATGCACGCGCTTCCGAACTGTACTTACCTGGGCCCAGTCCCCGTCGCCCGCGCCCAGGACGAGGCCAAGGCTGGCTCTGGCCGCATCTGGCTGGATGACAGCGACCCCCTGCTTCTTCGCGGAACGGACACCAAATTCACAAGCCAGGTCAAACCGCGCGGCAGGATCATGCTATCCAAGTCGTTGGGCGGCCTTTCGGCAGAGGTCCTCGAGGTCGTGACCGACACCGAGCTCAAGCTCAAGAAGGAATTCGCCGCGGAGAATGGCAAGACCATGGTCAAGATTCGCGAGAAGCAGGACGAGGCGAAGGCAGCCGGTCTTGGCGGCCTGGACTACAAGGTCGTCCCGCATATTGACCAGGCTGCTATGTACGGTCATGTCTACAACACTCTCAAGAGCGGCGGCTGCGTGGGCATTTTCCCTGAAGGTCCGTCCCGCCAATCGGAAGTGGGTGAGTGTACCTCTAACGCACGTTCCAGGCGGTAGCCACGACCGCGCAGACTTCCTGCCATTCAAGGCTGGTGTCGCTATTATGGGTCTCGGCGCTATGGCCGCGAATCCCGACCTGAAAGTTCACATTCTCCCCGTCGGTCTATCCTATTTCCACGCCCACAAGTTCCGTTCTCGGGCTGTCGTAGAGTTCGGCACCGCGCTTGACATCCCCCAAGACCTTGTCCAGATGTTCAAGGAGGGTGGCGACAAAAAGCGCGAGGCCAGCACTAAGCTTTTGGACCTCGTCTACGACGCGTTGAAGACCGTCACGTTCCGTGCCCCGGATTACGACACGCTCATGGTACGCTACATGCGTCTGACGTGACCATTCCGGCTGACAGACGCGTAGGTCATCCAAGCTGTCCGGCGACTGTACAAGTCTCCCGGCGAACACCTGACGCTCAGCCAAGTCGTCGAACTCAACAAACGTTTCATAGAAGGCTACCTCCACTTCAAGGATGAGCCTCGCGTCCAGAAGCTACGCGAGGATGTAATAAAATACAATCGCGCTGTGCGTGATCTTGGCCTGCGAGATCACCAGGTGAGCAAGTGATCCTGTCGCGCTCTGGTGCCGTTATAATGAGCACCTTGGAACACAGGTACCCCGGGCAAAGCGCGCGCAATGGAAGACATTAGGTCTCCTCGTCTACCGTCTCGGTCTTCTCGCAGTCTGGGCGTCCCTCGCATTGCCTGGGGTCGTCCTCAACTCCCCTATCTTTATTCTAGCCAAACTGATTTCTCGCAAGAAGCAAAAAGGCGCGTTCCCCACCCCCATCCTTGGCGTGCTACGGGCTGATGTTACCTTGACTGTTTCTATAGAGGCCCTCGCCGGTTCGACCGTGAAAATCGCGGCGCGGGATGTCATCGCGACGTGGAAAGTCCTGATTTCCATGGTCGTCACTCCTTTCGTGTACTGCGCGTACGCCGCAATTGCGACCATCATCGCGATCAAGGCAGGCGCGCCCCTGCGCTGGAGGATCTGGACGCCGTTCCTCGTGATGGCCGCGCTGCCCCAGATCGGCTACGCCGCGCTCAAGTTCGGCGAAGCTGGCATGGATGTGCTCAAGTTTGTACAGTCTCTGTTTGACCCCTCAGTGTTGCTGACGAGATGTGCTGCCAGGTCGCTGCCCCCACTCATTGTTTCGCTGCTTCCTGGACAATCGCAGCATCTTGACCGTCTCAAGAAGAGGCGTGACGCGCTCTCCGAGGAGCTCACTGAAGTCATCAACCTCTACGGCCCGCAATTGTACGAGGACTTCGACCAATATCGGATGCTGGCGCCGTCGTCGCAAGTGCCGCCATCGACCACGGAGAAGCCTGGCCTGTTCCGTCGCAAGAGCGGACCTGGCTTCGTCGATGGACAGGAGTCTCTCCTCGTTCACCCGATGACCTGGATCGACGAGGTGGGTAACCGCAGCTCTCCTACACTGCGCGCATGCTGAATGCCGTCTCTAGCACCTGTTCGGCTGGAGTCGCAGCGCGCGCCGGGGGACAAGTGCGTGGGGCGGCGCCACCCCGTCTCGGAGCACCGATGGCAGCCGGCCTGTGTCGCCGGAGGTCAGCGAGGACGAGGGCCACGGCGACTTCGAACAGTTCCTCGGATATCTGCACGCGCACCAGGAAGGCTCGGGCGGCAAGAAGCGCCTGCGCAGCGCGCGGAGCTCGTTCGCGGACTTGCAGCAGGCACGCAGCCCGGTGTCGGCGACGGCGCCGATGCTGCCGCGACGGCAGAGCGGACTCAAGATCAGGCAGGTGCACGCCGACGGCGTCGCGCCGATGACACCCTCTCCGGAGAGCCCGACGTTCCGCGCCGGCTCGCGCTCGCGCAAGGCGTCGCTCACGGACAACGTCGACGTCGTCCGGATCGCGGAGGTCCCGTCCAGGGAGCAGTTTGACGAGGCCACGGTGGAACTCAACCGCGAGAATAGCCTGCATCGACTGAAAAGCGAATGAACGATACGCTGGAAGACTGGACCGTGTTTGTAACCTCGTCCCCCCTCACTCTTTGTATTTAGGCACTCCCTGGTGTGAAAATATCACGGTGTTTGGAGCGTGTACGCTCGTTGTTTCTTCATTTCCAAGTTTGCAGGTTGGCTGTTGAGAAATTCAAAGTCGATCGCTGTCGACAAAAACAGTCACGTTCCTCCCCACTACCGCTACAGTGACAGAATTCCAGGATGTTCGAAGCAAAGCTGGCTCAGCAGTTGTCCAAATTCAACGGTGCTCCAGCTGTCAAAACTTCAACACCGTCCTCTGTGATCCTGTAAAGGTTGTTCAGCCCAAAATTCATAAAAGACCACAAAGAACACGCACAGTAATGTCTCCTCGAATTGCGCACTGCGCCGTCCGTCGACAGTCGTTGCGGTCCACTGGTCGGGCCAGTGAATCTCCTCGTAACGGCTGCCAAGGTTGATCATCTGAAACAAATGAGAACGAACGCGTTCAGGTTGTCTAGCATGCTTACAGGCTCGATGGTGAAGGTCTACGGCCACAAAGATCAGTTGAAATTGCTGATCGCGTCGGCCGAAGCACGCACCATGCCTGGTTTCATGACACCCGTCGCCTTGTTTCTGGCATAGTGCGGGACGTTCGGTGCGCCTGCAGTAATGCATCAACGAGACCGCACAACGGCTGGAGCGACCAGTACGGACAGTGGAACAGCTCATGGATGCCGTGCCCACAGTATGTTCGCACGACGCTACAGCCGTTCGCCTTCGCGATCGGTTCGCTGCACGCGCGCGCAAGTCAGCCACGCTATGGCGCCATCGCCGCCCGTATGCACGCACATGGCCTTCCCGAGATCGCGGAACAGCGCGCCGGGCTTGCACATCGCAATCGCAGCGTCGAGCGCGTCGCGCGTGGTGCGGATGAGCCGCTTCGAGTCGTCGTCGATCTTTCCCACTGGGTACATCGCGTTCAGGTCGCCGTGCACGCCTTGATGACGATTCAGCGCGTGTTTATGCTAGGGCCGCGCGGGTATTTACCATCGTAGTACAACGTCACGTCTGAAGTGGTAGATAGGTCAGGGCACAGACGGAGCATGTGGCGCAGGGCGTACCGATGTTGATGATGTCGCCCTCGACCAGCTTGCGCTTGTCGGGTATGCCGTGGCAAATGACCTCGTTCACTGACCTGGAGTACCTGCTATCAGTTTCGGGCACGCCGTGGACACCTCAGGAAACTCAACGTGCAGACGGATTTGGGGAAGTTGCGATAGTTGAGCGGGGACGGGTACGCGTTGCGCTCGATGATCGCTTGGTGCACAACCGCGTCGATTTCGTCCGTCGTCACGCCCGGCTTGACGTGCGCGCCGGCAATGTCAAGGACCTCACGCGCGAGCTGCAGAGCATACTCGTTTAGCACCCGCGACGCGTCCGACTGGGACGGCACGCGCGCACCTTGGAACACACGCGCATCTTCTCCTGCAGCTCCGGGCTCAGGACCTTGAGCTCGCGTGCCTCGCGCAAAGCCTCCGATTTCGGCTTGCCTATCTCGCTGTGTTAGGGTTGAGGCACGGTGGAGTGGGACAGCGTACCGTCAAGGGCATAGTCGGGGCGTGGGATGTGATCGGGCACCGCGCGACGGGGCGAAAGTGGATAATGCGCTCTCAGGCTGCCCGAATAGCCGAAATTCGGGAACGGGTCGAAGGCGCCATCTGCGGACACGGTGAGCAATGCGCCAGAAGGAGCATGGGGCCTTCGACGTGCCGGCAAACGTCGCCGCCGGAGCTGCTATTTGGTGGACGGCCTTGTGCGTGGGCCCTGCAAGCCGTGGCGTGTGAGCTGCTGCTCCTGTGAGTGGGGCGGGCGGGGGAGGCGAACGCACAACTAGCCTTGAAGCACTGCAGCCAGAGCGGGCGGTCAGAAACAGGGGAACAGACGGTCGAAATTTGGGCACACCTCCTGGGAGCAAAAGACGGACTTGATTCCAAGCTTTTCGCATTTGGGACATTGGAGCTTGCTCTCCGGGTTGCCGTTCGGGCAGTTGGTCGACTTGGAACGCGCTCAGAACGAGCCCGACGACGGCGGACGCGGTCTGGAGGCACTTACTGAGCAAGCTTGGGACATCGTTCCGAAGCGCCCGGCTGTCACCGCTTCCGAATAGTCTTTACGTCCAAAAGAACAAAAATAATTGCGCCAATGCAAGACTCAGGCACATCCCAATGTGGTAGATGCGACGTTTATCGGGAAACGAAAAGGCAAATGAGGGAATTGCCCGTAGTCACAGTTGCTCAGGCTGGGTCGCTCCCGAGGTGCGTCGGGACGGTGAGAAAATGCACCCCACGCTGTCCCCGGACTATCTCCAGCAGAAGAGCGTGTGGCTGGCGTCTTGTGCCCTCTCGAGCACGTTTCGCGGCCGATAAAGTGCATGGCCAGGAACAGCAAACAGCACCAAAAGTCACCTTGCTTGAAAGGTCACTCCACGGTCAAAATGTGACCAATGTTTCCGCACTTCCGTGGGACATCCGGTAACTCCCTTCGCTTTGCTCTTGGTTCGAACCCGCCACTGTCCTCCTTTTCTTCCATCCATGCCCAGACTCTACCGTATTTGCAACCTCACAACTGTCGACGCCTTCTGCATAACGTAAACATGGTGTCTGCTTGACGCCGGACTGCTTCACTGTCAAACGCACCCATCGCCGAAACTCGTCCCACAACCACTCGACTGCGCGACACAGTCTACTCGCCCTCTAAAACTGCGTTGTCAGACCCACAAGCACCACGCTGTTCATCCCACCCAATGTCTGTGGAGACGTACACGGCCACAGAGGCTGCCTCGTGCTACAGTCGCTCCGCGGCGACAGTGCAGTCTTCGACCGCAGGCTCGCACTCGGAAACCTGCCCCAGCTGAATAGTCAAGACGGGCCTATCCAAGGCCTATCCCAGTCTATTTCGCGCGCGCAGGATGTGGTGCTGTTCAGCGGCTCGCGCCCCCTTGCGTTACGCTATTGAGCGCAACTGCTTGTTTATAAGCACAGTGGGATAGAGCTCTATCTGCGCATCCCAATTCCGCCAACGTGCTGGCCTCCGGCGGCTGGTCGAATCTCCCGTGATGTGCACAGTCCTTCGTGCTTCGATGTCACCTGCAGTCGGCAAGCCTCGATGTCCATGTCTGCGGGCGGAAAACTAATATCTTGGCTCGGCGCGAATTGCGGGTTCCCTCTGGTCTGCTTCCCGAATGAGCGCATGCAACAACGGGCTCGACCCAACGTCCCGCATGTATTCTAGAATAAGTCTGCATGAGCCGCACAGTCTCCTCCACAGATATGGACCCCTTTTCACGGTGAACGGGGCTGAACGGCCTGCATCGGGGCGACGACGCCCACAAGAATTCGGTTCATGGCGTCGAATTGATGTGCAGAGAGCTTCTCAATCGCGGTTCGCAAAAATACGAAGTACTCATCGAACAAAATATGCCTCAACACGGAGGGCAAGGCGCACACGGCAGTAGATGAAACTAGGCTCAGATTGCATGTTCTTGTGCTTTCGACCTTTTGTTGAAGAAACTCCCAGCGAATCTGGTTCAAGCAAGGTGTTTGCCGGTGAAACCGGCCGCTCCTGAATAGATTATCTCCGGCAAATCCGCGTCGCGTCATCCCGTCAGCGGTTTGCGCCATCTTGTCGACCGCAAACATCATCCTCGCGTTTATATGACCAGCAATTATAAAGCAGCCGCTTGCACGCACGAGAGCCTCCGCTTGCGCCCGCCATGGCCACAGCTCTCAAGCGCATCGTCGGCGCGCCCGACCACAAGGTCTCATACGTCGGCGTCGACGACTACGTCCGCGAGCGCGTCCCGAACCCGCGCCAAGCGGTGCGTCCCCGCCACAGCTCAGTGTGGAGATGGGCTGACCCCCCTTGCAGATCGTCGATTATGTCAAGTCGCTCTTCCCCGTGCTGCAATGGATGCCCCGTTATAGTATGCATCGCGCTAATCCTTGCGATGTTGGGCCACAGCTGAGATACGATAGACGCGGGGTGGGCGGTCGGCGACATCATTGCGGGAATCACTGTCGGGCTCGTGCTCGTGCCCCAGAGCATGAGCTATGCCAAGGTATGCTCTCTACGCGGCGGAAGCGGCGAGCGGGTGTGCTGACTAGCGCTAGATCGCCTCCCTCCCTCCGGAGTACGGCCTGTACTCCTCGTTCGTCGGCGTCTTCGTGTATTGCGTGCGCACGCCCCTGGGAGCCAGCTTACGAACCTTCTCACATCTTCTCAGTTCTTCGCGACCTCGAAGGATGTCTCTATCGGCCCGGTCGCGGTTATGAGCCTGGAAGTGAGCATCATTATCAAGCATGTTATGGAGTAGGTCGCACGCCGCGCCCGCCGCGTCTGGTGTCTGACGCCTTCTATAGCAGCCACCCCGACCGGTGGGACGGGCCCCAGATCGCGACCACGTTGAGCTTTATATGCGGCTTCATCGTGCTGGGCATCGGCCTGCTCCGCCTCGGCTGGCTCGTCGAGTTCATCCCCGCGCCCGCCGTCTCCGGGTTCATGACAGGCAGTGCGCTGTCCATTGCGTCGGGGCAGGTGCCCGGCCTGTTCGGCATCGCGAAGCGTCTCGAGTGGGTGGCTATTTTCTGCACTCCTGCCGGCCGCGGACTCATCCTCACGCCATCGACAGCACGCGCGCGGAGACATACAAGGTCATCATCAACACGCTCAAAAACTTGAAGTATGCCAAACTCGACGCTGCCTTCGGCGTCGTCGGCCTGTTCTGTGCGTCCTGGAGTGTTTGCCACGCGCGCCATTGTGTGCTGATCGACTGTGCCTTGTAGCGCTGTATGCGATTCGCATGAGCTGCGAGTTCTTCTCGAGGCGCTATCCCCGCCGTGCGCGAGCCCTGTTCTTCGTCTCCGTACTCCGGAACGGCTTCGTGGTCATCGTGCTCACTCTTGCCGCGTGGCTCTATCTGCGCGACAAGCCGCATCCCGATGGCAAGTATCCGCCCCCTGCCATCCTGCTCACAGTGCCTCGTGGGTTCAAGGTTAGTAGTTTGTCCCCCGCGTGTTTATCATGTCTGAGACGGGTCTCCCTAGCATGTTGGTCAGCCGGTCATCGACCCCGAGCTGATTTCCGCGCTCGCCGGGAAGCTGCCTGTGGCGACGGTCATCCTGCTCCTGGAGCATATTGCCATCGCCAAATGTGGGCAGTTGACGCCACTACCCGCATGATTGGCATGTGCTGACCCCCCTGCCTTTTCTCAGCGTTCGGGCGTCTCAACGGGTACAAAATCAACCCTAACCAGGAGCTCGTGGCGATCGGCGTGACCAACACCGTTGGCACGTGCTTCGCGGCGTACCCTGCGACGGGGTCTTTCTCGCGCTCCGCTCTCAAGTCCAAGTCCGGTGTGAGAACGCCAGCGGCTGGTTGGCTCACGGGCATCGTCGTGTACGTCCCCATCCCAGCATAGCATGCGAGTGAGACTAACCAGAATTCAGCATCGTTGCTCTGTACGGGCTCACAGATGCATTCTTCTGGATTCCCAACGCTGGTCTCTCCGCTGTCATCATCCATGCTGTTATCGAGTACGTCCGGAAGGAAGCTCGGCTGAACTCAAGACTGACGACGTTATAGCCTGGTAGCATCTCCTGCGCAGGTCTACGCGTTCTGGCTCGTTTCCCCTCTCGAGTTCGTCATCTGGGCGGCAGCCGTGCTCGTCACGATATTCTCGAGCATCGAGAACGGCATCTACACGTCGATCATCGCCTCCGTCGTGCTGCTGCTCGTCCGCGTCGCGCGCCCGCGCGGCGAGTTCCTCGGCCGCGTGAGCGTGCGCACGGACGAGAAGGGCAGCGGCGCGGCGCGCAGCGTGTACCTGCCGCTGGAGACCGACCACGGCGTCATCAACCCGCGCGTCAAGCCAGAACCCGTGTCGCCAGGAATCATCGTCTACCGGTTGGAAGAGAGCTTCATCTACCCCAACTCGTCGCACATCAACTCGCAGCTTGTCGACTACGCCAAGGCAACAACACGTCGAGGCAAAAGCCAGGCCTCCATACCGCTGTACGACCGGCCATGGAACGACCCTGGACCGAAACGCGGGGCTGTCGAGGACGATAGCGACGCTGATAAGCCGCTCCTGCGCGCGCTGGTGCTGGACTTCTCTGCTGTGTAAGTTGGCAGCTGCCTCGTGCCTGTCCTAGTTCTCATGTCGCGTTTCAGAGCCCACATCGATACGACCGGCGTCCAGAACCTGATCGACACGCGCAAAGAACTGGAAAAGCACGCCGACGGCCCTGTCGAGTTCCACTTCGCGAACATCCTGTCGCCGTGGGTGCGGCGCGCACTCATCGCGGGAGGATTTGGCATCGGCGAGTTCGACACGCGGCGCGCGCGCGAGGTCGCGCCGGTCGTCCCGGCGCGGTACGAGGCGTTCGGCGGCGCGGCCAGCGAGTCGCAGGGGAACGAGCTGCACGCGCGGCATCCGCACCCGCAGGCCGACATCGAGGCGGCGCCGGCGTCGGGCGGAAAAGGCGAGTTCGACGCGGGGAGCGTGGACAGCGCGACGCTGGACGCGGTCCCGCTGCTCGACTCGGACACGCCGTTCTTCCACATCGACCTCGCGTCGGCCGTGCGCAGCGCGGAGATGAGCGTCGCTGCGGTCGAGAAAAGGACGAAGGACGCAAAGTAGAGTTGAAAATATACAAATCTGTAGAGTCGATGTAGTAGCACACTTGTGTACACTAGTGACGACGTATTCATGACGTTCAGCTGACAGTGAGCGCGGAAAGAAGGCAAGAGGCGGTCTCGGCTCTGACCGGCAAATATTCATGCTTTCGCGCGTGTTCGCCCGGCAGTTGTCCTCGACGGCTGCTCGTGCTTCTGGCCACAGCAAAGTCAGTGAGTGCACGCCGGACGCCGCGCTCGCTGGCTCATGCGCCCGGCTCAGTGGTCAAAAATCAAGCACACGAAGGGCGCGGCTGACAAGGCCCGGAGCGTCGTCTACGTCAAGTTTATACGCGTGCGCTGCCAGCTATATACTCTCGCATGCTGTAGCTGAATGCATTTACTTGTGTCCAGGAAATAGAATCGGCTGTGCGCTGTGCGTCGGCGCCCGACGGTCTTCGCGCGTTCGATTGTTGACCTGTGCTCGTCAAACCAGTGGGCGGAGGCTCTGTTGACCCTGAGATCAACTCATCGCTCGCCAACGCGCTGAAGCGGTCCAAGGCCGCCGGGCTTCCCAAGGAGAACATTGAGAATGCCCTGAAACGCGTGCGTGCGCGCACGAGTCCGGTGGGACAGCACGGTTTCGCTGACGTTTGGCAATGCAGGCTGCTGGAGCTGCCTCCAGGGGAGGGCAGTCCGTCACCTACCAGGCGATGCTGTCAGGGAAGGTGCCATTCATCATGTGCGTCCGCTCGTCGCACATATTAGTCTGATACTCACTTCGTTGTCTCAAACATCCATAGTGAATGCCAGAGTGACAACAGCACCAGGACGCATCACGCAATACGCGACGTGCTGGGTAAACACGGGTGCGTTTTCCAAATAGGACACTGCGTACTGGCAGAGCATTGACAACTGTCACGTCGCGGCGTTCAGCGCGCGATTTGCAGACGTTGGCTACATGTTCAACAAACAGGGCCGCGTTGTCGTCAGTGGTGCAGCGGAGCGTGAAGAACAGCTGCTATCGCTTGCAATTGACCATGGTGCGGATGATGTGAGTCCTGTGCCGCCAGAAGACGGGGCTGAGCAGACCGAGGCCGAGTGGGAGGTCAGTCGGCATGTTCCCTGGGTCCGCTTCCCCGCCTGACATTAAACTATTAACCAGGTACAGCTATCCCCTGAGAATGTTGACGAGTTCACACGCGCAATTGCAAGCGCGGAGGGACTGAATGCGATAGAAAGCGAGGTGGCGCAGGTGTGCTCCGTTACGGCCGGGGACGTGGAGGATGCGCTGGAAAAGACGCAGGAGCTTGTGGAGGCACTGGAGGAGCTGCCCGACGTGCTCCATGTGTGGACGGTAGACGCAGAGTGAGGACTGGCAATAGATGTGGCCTCCGGGATGATCGCCAGTGGTCGGAGTGATGGCCGGGATTAAACTGCCAGCTCTTTCCATCGTTCACGACCCCTCCGCAAGAATTCTGTCATGACCGCCACGCGCTCTGTTCCCCTCGTCGCCTCTGGACACACCCGCCCCGGTACGTGCGCGGTCCGCGGGCGCGCGCCTGGCTCAATGGCCGGGGCCTGCAGTCGTCCATCTCTCGTTCTCGCCGCTGCAACAGGACCACACGTATTTTCTCGTCTCGTCGTGCAAGGATGGCAACCCCATGCTCAGGGAATGGACGGGCGACTGGCTCGGCACCTTCATCGGCCACAAGGGCGCCGTCTGGAGCACCAAGATCTCGCAAGACACGTCCTTGGCCGCGACCGGAAGCGCAGACTTCACCGCGTGCGTCGCCCGCCGCCCTCCCGCGCCCCCAGCGCTCCCAGCGCTCACGAGCCAGCAGTAAAGTCTGGGACACGTTCAACGGGAAGTACCTGCACTCGTTCCCGCACAACCATATCGTCCGCAGCGTCGCGCTCACGCCGAACCCGACCAAGCTCGTCACCGGCGGCCAGGAGAAGAAAGTCAGGATCTTTGACCTCACCAAGCCAGAGGCGGACCCCATCTTCCTCAGCGACACCAGCGGCACCGCGCACGAGGGCACCGTCAAGAGCGTCGTCGCCGTATCAGACAACCTCATAGCAACTGCCGCTGAGGATGGCTACGTAAAGTGCGTCCCATTCACTTGCTTTTCCAATCCCGCGGCACGCGCAAAGGTTATCCTGACGCTAAACGCCACTTGCCATCTATGTAGGTGGTGGGACATCCGCGCGCCCGGCCCGAGCTGGACGCTCAACCTCGGCGCACCCGTCACGTCCATGGAGCTCACCTCCGGCCGCCCGATACTGGTCATCACCGCGGGCAACAACGTCTCGTTCCAGCAGGCGCTCACGCCCACGGGCCCGTCCGTCACCGTCCAGCTGGCGTACCAGCCCTCCAGCGCGTCGATGCACCCGCTGCTCGGCGACCGCTTCGTCGCCGGCAGCACGACCGACCCGTGGGTCCACGTCCACGATCCCGACGGCAGGGAGATCGAGGTGCTCAAGGGCCACCACGGCCCCGTCCACTGTGTCGCCTACTGTCCAGACGGCGAGATGTACGCGAGCGGAAGCGGTACGTCACCCGACCTACTTCAATTTCATATTACCGTGCCTGACCGCCGTGATCTGCGCTGCGCGTTGCGCGTATCTGCTCTACAGAGGATGGTGCGTGTTCTCCCGGTTGCCATTTGTTATTCCGTGTCGCGATGCTCAACGACTCTTGTAGGCACAATCAGGTTATGGCAGAACACGCCGGGCAAGACGTACGGCTTGTGGCAGGGAGCGTAACACCGTACATTTGTTGTAACCCTTCGGATGATGATAGTCGATACCAGGAATAATTTGATGCTCGCGCCAGTCGCGTCTGCACGCTGAATCATGATTATGCTCCTCATATGCCCAGTATCCACTGTTGTCAGAACCTGTATGTTGATCTTGACCGAATTCTTATAGAACTCAAAATGCACAGACCTGGCCCCGGCTGCAAGATGGGATAGAATCGCGGGACAAGCGTTGCAGTACTTTTTGCGCGACACTCTTATTTACAATTTGACGGATATGCTTGTGTTGCCCATTGTCACTTTAGAGTTTCGTTGATGTTTGTCCATGGTTTGCCGGAGCTTGTACCATTCAAATGGAAATCTTTCGGGCCGGTTTCGCCTACCCTGCACCTGCTGGAATTCCGACCGTTCCTGATTTTCCTCAGACGGAATTGAATCCTACTTGCCCAGCAGGATGAGAGCCTGCACAGGTGCACACACGCCGTAATGCCTTGGTAATGCCTCAACTTTCGTCATCGTGGCTGCAGGGGTCGTGCTTTATACCTACGAGGTTGTTCCAGACGTCTGGGCCTGAGCGACGTTGCAGCACCGGATTCATTGCCGGAGGAGGTCTGTGCCAGCAATAAGTCCGTGCGTGCGGTCTCGGGGCCGCCAATATTCGGCTGCGTCACGAGGGACTGAATGAGAAGCACTGCTCCCACATGCCAGTTTCCCCAGAACTCCACAGGAAGGAGGGAGGGCGACAAGTCAGGAGGGGTGCAGGCACGATCTAATCGAAGGAGATTAGATGTGGATGGGAGGGGGATCGGCCCGGGATCGACCTTGTCGGCTGGCGTAAACAACAGGAAGGGTTCTCGCACGACCAGTGGCGTGGGACGCGGACGAGCTTGGCGCACTGGCTTTGCGCACGGTCTGTATTGCGAGGCTGTTGCGAGGACAACGCCACGAGTTGCGGGAGGACTGTCCGGGTGCTGACACAGGACGCGTCTGACCGCGACTGTTCGACGGGCGGTTTCTGCAGGACCGGTAGCTTTTCACATGCAATTTGGCCAATGCTGGTCGGCCTCCGGGGTGTCTCCGCGTGCGTGCGAGAGGCGGAGAATGCTGTGAGAGCGCTGAGTCCCTTCGTAGGACGGGGTGCACATGGTCAGCGAAGGCCGTTCACTTGGAAGAACTGATCTGACAGCCGACTCACAAGACGATTGAATCCCGAAGACTGACATTGCGTAGGGCCACTCCATCAAATTTCGACACGAAGTCTATTGACAGTGCTCCAGGCCCATCGCCCATCTGCATGGCCGGCGTACAGGCAATCAAAACGTGCGGATGTGCAGTTGACAGGCAAGTCTATTCGGTGACGTAGTATGTACTGAACGTCCTGCGCGGCAGTGACCCCTTTGCTTCGACAACGACTAGGCGTGCGTCCACGCAGCCGGGCGCTTTTCCACAAACGCGCGCGTTCCCTCCTTGGAGTCGATCGTAGCGAACGTCGCATGATAGATGCGCCGCTCAAACCGAATCCCCTCGGACAACGGTAGGTCCGCGGCTATAGCATGTGAACATCAGGGAGGAGAACGTCAACTTGGCTCAGGCATACCAGTGTTCACGCATTCCTTGGCCATAGCGACGATAGGGGTGGAATAGCTTGAGATCTTCTGAGCTGCAGGTCCGGTCAGTCAGCGGGCGGTAAGGCGTCAACGCGACACAAAACGCACCATAGTCGATGGCACAGTCTAGAAGTTGATCAGCGGGAAGGATCTTGGCTACGATTCCCGCCTGCTCTGCCTCCTGGGCAGTCATCGTTTCTCCGGTGAGGATCATGTGCATCGCCTGTCAGTTTCATGTTCAGAGCCACGATCCCCAGCGCCTACAAGCCTTAGGGGATTCACCTTCGCTTTCCCAACAGCCCGAACGAGTCGCTGAGTGCCGCCCGCCTAAAGGAGTTGTGAGTGGAGTAGTCCCTGTTGTTCAGGGCTGTCCGCTTACGCCGGGGATGGTTCCAATTTTTATCTAACACAGCTTAGCAATCGTATTCCTGATATGGGTTGCAAGATCCGCCACTCACCTCGGGTTGCCCGAAAACGGCGTCCGTGCTGGCGTATCTGCATTCGTGATTGATTATCATCCCGTCGCGCGAGGAGGAGAGACGGCGTACACAATGTCGCACATCATCGCCAGTTCGCAGCCTCCGTATCACCATGAGCACCTGTTGAGATCCCAGGCAGTACGAGACTCACCTCCTCCTAGAGCGAAACCGTGGACAGCGGCGATCACAGGCTTCCGTATCGAAGTGACCCCGTCACAGAGCGACTGCAGAAAGTTCCCCATGTAGGCATTGATGAACGTGAGGTCTTTAAGCTCCTTGATGTCAGCACCGGCTGGGAAATGTCAATTCTGATCCACCAAACGCGCATGGACACACGCGCGCCGCACCTGCGAAGACCTTCTCAGAGCCTGTCAAGACGATGGCGCCAATGTCTGGGTCGCTGTCGAATGCACGTAGGGAAGACAAGAGCTGCTCGATGAGGGCTTGTGACAGCGCGTTGAGAGCGCTGGGACGGTTCAGCCTGACGATGCCAACGTTTCCGCTGGTAGCGACGAGTACGAGGTCAGACATGGCGGGGGTGTGGGGAGAGCGAGAACGGAGAAAAACAAACTCGCAGGAACAGCTGCTGGCACCGGAGGGATAATGTATTCGCAGCGGGACGTTTGCTGCTCGAAATCTAGCCCTTTCGCGCTCTTCCGCGCCCACGTGACGTTATGATCGACCGCACTGCCAACGAGGACACTGGGACCTTTCGTGACGTGCTGGTCTGTGCTATAGACCCCGAGAAACGTGACGCCCAGCATACAAGCTTTCTCCGTTGTGGCAGTGCCGGGACGATTGCACGCTGGCCTCGACCATTAGCGCCAGCGGCGTATAACGATCTCGTGCTATGGGACACGCGAGTCAGGGCCTCGCTTCTCGGGTGGGCACATTCGCCTAAACGGCGAAGCAACGTTGCCGCAGCCACATGCGACGGGGCACGCCATGATTTTGTTTCGTTGACGAACGAGGGGAAACAGGCGAACTTGATCTTCTGGTATGCAACAGCAAATAACCACGGGTTTAGAACGAAACCATCTACCCGCAGTCGTTGGTTAGTGCAATGGAGACAGGAATAAAGATATTGACTCCACTGAAGAAAGGAGCCGCCGACGATGTCACAGGGGAATGAGCACAGGGATCCAAGAAGCGCCCCGGATACTGCGTGCAGAGACGTTCCTGCTGAGAAGCCTGTGCTGGAGATGTCAGCGCGACACCATGTCACTCGGAAGTTTGCCGGATGTGAAATGCACCCGCGCTTCTTATTCCTCCGTCACCCTTGTGCCCCGCAAACGTCGCATAGGCGATGTGCCAAGTATTTAATGCCCTGAGGGGTCGTCAGAAATTTCGCTGCAACACACCTCTCCACGATGCACGAAGAGTTGATCTCTCACCTGACACCACTGGACCGTGATCTCTTCGTCCACTTCGGCTTCGGTGAACGGCGTCCGGCGCCATTCACGTGCATACATGCCGCGTTCGAGTACTATGCGCGGCTGCAACCGGACGCGATAGCGGTTGAACATCTCGACCAGTCTATCTCGTACGCTGCACTCAATGCGCAGGCTGACAAGCTGGCTTGTCGGCTGCGGAAGCAGGGCGTCCTCCCCGGCGCTCGCGTCTGCTTGCTCGCGCAGCGCTCGATTCCTATGGTCGTCGGCATCCTCGCGACACTCAAGGCTGGAGGCGCGTACGTACCGCTGGACGGTGGCATCGTGACCGACTCTACGCTGGAGCACGTCCTCAACGACTCCGGCGCCCTCCTCGTCCTCGCCCTTCGCGACTTCGCGCACCGCGTGTCTTCTCAACGCGTGATTTGCCTCGAGGACATCATCGAGGACGATCTGAACACCGCCGCCACCCCGGTCGAGCCTTTATCGTCCACGGCAGACCCAATCTACATCATATACACTTCTGGTGCGCAGCGTCAAGCTTCTAGTGCCGAGACACCTATAGCTTATAAATACCACAGGGACCACAGGAAAGCCCAAGGGAGTCGAAGTGACGCACCGCAATGTCACCAATCGTTAGTCGTCCCTGATTTACATGTAAACAAACACTCACATGCACATGGCACAGTTGTCTGTCAAGCGCCAGGCAATATCGGGATGCGTCCCGGCCTCCGCGTCGCGCAGCTGCTTAATGTGGCCTTCGACATGTGCGCTTGGGAGGTGCTGGGAGCGCTGTCCAACGGCTGCACCCTCTGCCTCCGCGGCAAGACGTCGAAGGAGTGGAGGGCATTGATGAAGACTGTGGATATCATCATCTCCACGCCTTCAATTCTCGGTGAGACGCGCCCGCGGTCGGGATTGCCGCGCACATTGCTCATTCGCACCTTAGGCCAACACGATCCGGTCGATTACCCTAACGTCAAGGCAGTGGCAACTGCAGGCGAAGCCTGCCCGCAGAGTGCGTCCCGCAAATTGCACGGCTCGTCGACAGCAAGCTGATACTGTGCCAGGCCTCGCTGACAAGTGGTCAAAGACGGCTCAATTCTACAACAGCTGCGGACCTACAGAGGTATGCAATATGGAATGTAATTGCTGCCGGATATGACGGGCGCTGAGACCCTGGTGCAGGTGACGATTGTCAACACCGTTTTCCCGCACACGTATGGCGTACCGCTGAGCATCGGGAAACCCGTCCCGAACACGAACGTCTACGTGCTCGACGAGAACCTCATCCCGCTCCCAATCGGCGAGCCCGGCATGATGTGGGCTGGCGGGGCCTGCGTCTCCCGCGGCTACCTCAACCTGCCCGACAAAACTGCCGAGCGCTACAAACGCGATCCCTTCGTGGATGACGGGTGAGTCTGTTGACGGTGACGTTGGGCGCGCTCACCAACCACGGGGATTGTAGAAGCATGATGTTTAACACGGGAGACATTGGCCGGTGGCGCGCAGACGGCACGCTGGAACACCTCGGCCGCGCCGACGACCAAGTTAAAGTGAAGGTCTGCACCCGAAATAGCTGAATACACCGTGGAATGCTGACTGGGAGCTCCGTTCCGCCAGGGCTTCCGCGTTGAGCTGGATGGGGTTGCCGCGGCCATGGAGGTGCGAGAATCCAGGATCGCGGGTTCGATGTGGAGTAACGCGTATTGCAGTCGACGGGCGGCGTAACGGTCGCAGCGGCCTTGCTCATCGCGAACGAGCTCTGGGGCTTCTACGCCCCCGCGGGCGTAAGGGAGGAGGACGTCAAGGCTGCCACCGCACGTGTCCAACCGTATTACGCGGTGCCAACGAAGTTCTTGCCGCTCGAGCAGTTCCCACACACGAGGTGAGCACCCGCTTGCCCTTCCAATGACCGCAGCGCTGACGCCAGGGTGCCACTCACAGCAATGGGAAAATCGACAAGAGGGCGCTGAGGAAGCTTGTCGAGGACAAGTTGGCTGAGTCCAAACCCGCCGTCGAGTCCAAGCCGGCAATGGCAGAGGTCAAGCCGGCCGCTGCCTCGCCCGCCGTCGCGCGCAAGCCGGTACCGAGCGCCGAGGAAGTCAAGCCCCGGCGCGTGCTCGACTTCAAGCCGTACGTCGCGGCGAAGCCCGACGCAGAGAAGCGGCCTTACCCCATCGCGCGCTCGTCGTTCAACTCGTCGACCTCGACGCTGCCGGGCGAGCTCTGGCTGGAGCTCATTGCGCCCGCTATTGCTGCGCCTGCGTATGGCCATCACGAGTTGGAGTGGCACCCGTACAAGAGCACAAGTCGGTCGTCTTCCGCCGGGTCGACCGTCGGACCGAACTCCATCGAGAGCCTGCCGAAGCTCACCGCGGACAACACGACCGAGAAGACGGAGTACACCAAGGCGCTCGAAGAGGGCAATGCCTGGGAGGGCTACCTCGAGCAGGAGCTGCCCGAGAAGACGCAGGGCAGGTGGGCACGCAACGTGCGGCACCAGATCTTCACGCTCTACCGCCGCATGTTCGGCGTCGTCTTCGTCGTTAACGTCGCGCTGCTGGTAGCGGTGCTCGTGCGCGGCGCGAACGCACAGCGGCTGGGCCTGATCACCATCGCCAACCTGTTCTGCGCGATCCTGATGCGCCAGGAGTACGTCGTCAACGCGTTCTTCGACGTGTTCTGCGCGGTGCCGGCGTCGTGGCCGCTCGCGATACGCAGAGTCTGCGCGCGGGTGTACCACATCGGCGGCCTGCACTCGGGTTGCGCGATTTCGGGCACGCTGTGGCTCATGTGAGTAGATGCTGCGACGGGCCATTGGAACGAGACGTCTGACGCGCCTTCATAGGTACTTCACGGCGCAGGCGACTATCGAGATGACGCAGAAGAAGGTCTCTGTCGCGACAGTCACCGTGACGTACCTGATCCTCGCCTTGCTATTCGCGATCATCCTCTTCGCGTGGCCCAAGTTCCGCCTGGTGTTCCACGACCGCTTCGAGCGCACGCACCGGTTCATGGGCTGGACCACGACGGCGTTCGTGTGGGCGCAGGTCGTGCTTCTCACCAACGACTACAAGCTCCCGGGGCAGACGCTGGGCGACGCGCTCAAGCGCAGCGCGCCGTTCTGGTTGGTCGTCGTGATGACCGCATCCATCGTCCTCCCGTGGCTGCGGCTCCGGAAGGTCCCCGTCAGGGCGGAGGTGCTGAGCAACCACGCGGTCCGGCTGTACTTCGACTACGGTGCGTCCATCCCGGCCCAGGCGTGCAATGCAGGGGACACACAGACTGATTGCTGGCGGACAGTGACGCCCGTCCCTGGGACGTACACGCGTATCTCGGAGAGCCCGCTGCTTGAATGGCACTCGTTTGCGACCGTCGCCGAGCCCGGCAAGGTGCGCGCCCCTGTGTCCCTGCGCGTCATGGCCGCTCAACTGACGCACCGACGAATCGCGATTAGACCGGATACTCGCTCGTCGTATCCCGCGCGGGAGACTGGACGGGGAACCAGATCGCCAACCCGCCGACGCACCTCTGGGTCCGCGGCAGTACGTCATTTGCACTTGGTGGCGTCGAGTTTTTGTCTTGTCCCGCTGACGGGCCGCGCGGCAGTCCCGACGTGTGGCGTGCTGCGAATCGTGCCGTACGTCTTCTGCGTGCGATCCTGGAATGGGGGACTTGGCGATTGACTGCTTGGCAGGCTGTTTAGACGGCTGGTGTTTGTCGCGACGGGGAGCGGCATCGGGCCGTGCGCGCCGTGCATTCTGGAGCAGCGGGTGCCGATCCGGCTGCTGTGGACGAGCCCAGACGTGCGCAAGACGTTCGGGGACAAGTTTGTGGACTCGATCCTGGAGAAGTCGCCCGACGCAGTGGTCTACGGTACGCCGGGCTGGTATCTGGGGTTTCGTGACGCAGCCGGTGCTGACGTGGGCCGCAGACACGCGCAAGCACGGCAAGCCCGACATGGTCAAGTTGACCTACAAGCTGGTCGAGGAATTCAAGGTCTGTCGCGCGTCGGCGTCGGTCGCGTGCGCGCACATGCTGAGGCAGACAAACAACGCAGGCAGAGGCCGTGTGCATCATCTCGAACCAAAAGCTGACGCGCAAGGTCGTGTACGGGATGGTCAGCCGAGGAATCCCAGGTGCGGCCGGGCGGTCTAGACACGGCGTTGGATTCAGATTCTGACCAAGGCCATAGCGTTCGGTGCGATCTGGGACTCGTAAACGACAAGAAATGATGAACAGTGCCAAGGGACTCCGCGTGTAAAATAGGCTTTTAGCAGCAGTATTAGGATCAATGAGAGCAGGTCGCACAGTAGGACTCTGGAATGGGCGGCTCGAAGGCGGATGTCAGGGGCAAGAAGCAAGGGACTCTGTCGGCCCTAGCCGGGCGCGAGTCGATCTCACCCGCTCTTGTCCGTCCGCTCTCTTTAGAACCAGTCCACGCTCCTTCTGCTTTCAAAGTTCTTACTGCCCAGCCCTCAGCCTGTCCTCCGCTCCTTCACCCGCCCAGCCCACGCCCAGCACAGCCATGCCCAGCGACCCGCTCTTCGCCAAGTTCGGCTTCGGGCCAAGGACGGAGCTGCCCTTTGCCGCCATCCACCATGCCTTCGAGCGCCATGCAGCCACACAGCCAGACGCCGTCGCCGTCGAGCACCTGGCCGACTCCATCAGCTATGCCGAGCTCGACACGGCCGCCAACAGACTCGCACACAGGCTCCGCGCACACGGCGTCTACCCTGGCTCCCGCGTGTGCCTGCTCGTCCAGCGCTCTATCTCCATGGTCGTCGGCATCCTCGCCACGCTCAAGGCGGGAGCCGCTTACGTCCCTCTCGACGGCGGCATCGTCACCGACTCCACGCTCGATCACGTTCTCACAGACTCCAGCGCCGTCCTCACCCTAGCCACCTCCGACTTTGTCCGCAGGGTCAGCTCGCGCCCGCATCTCTGTCTCGAAGATGCCATCGCCCAGGACGCCGCTGAGAACGCGGACTGCTCCAAGCCGCCCGATCTCACGTCTGCGCGCGACGGCGTTTATGTCATTTACACCTCAGGTGCGCTCTTCTATCTGCGATCGACGCACCGTACCAATCCCGCTCACCCTCCACTCACCCGCAGGCACAACGGGCAAGCCCAAGGGCGTCGATGTCATGCACCGCAACGTCGTCAATCGTCAGTAGCCCCCCGTCCATCACATCATCCCCTGTCCTCATCGCACCCCTCTCACGCTCGCTTCTCCAGTGGTATGCCAGGCTCCCGGCAACATTGGCATGCGGCCAGGTCTGCGAGTCGCCCAGTTGCTCAACATTGCCTTCGATATGTGCGCCTGGGAGATTCTGGGCTCGTTCGCCAACGGCTGTACCCTTGTCCTGCGCGGCAAGACCGCCGCCGAATGGAAGGCCACGCTCAAGCGCGTCGACGTTGTGATTGCGACTCCATCCGTACTAGGTACGTGTTCGCGTGCCTAATTTTGTGCCTGTCTAGCGCGTTTTGAAGGGTCTAGCTAACGTTGCACCGTTCAGGCATGTACGACCCTGTCGAGTTCCCGAACATCAAGTATGCCGCGACGGCGGGAGAAGTATGCCCACAGAGTACGTGTTTCGTCATCCACAGGCGCCACATTCACAGTGCATTCGTATTCATTGCTGCCATTGCAGGTCTTGCCGATGCCTGGTCCAAGACTGGACAGTTCTTCAACAGTTGCGGCCCGACGGAGGTTCGATCAACCTCCGAGCCCTCCTCTGGCGCGCGCTCTGACACGTCGTGTGGCTGTTACAGATCACGATTGTCAACACAGTCCAGCCGCACAAACTCGGCGCTCCCTTGAGCATCGGCGTGCCGACGCCGAACAATAATGTCTACATTCTGGACGATAACCTGAACCCCCTCCCCATTGGCGAGGCCGGCATCATGTGGGCAGGCGGTGCAGGCATCACCCGCGGGTACATCAACCTCCCGGACAAGACTGCTGAGCGCTACCGCTTGGACCCTTTCGCCAACGATGGGTGAGTTACCCATTTTCGATTAGCATCAGGGAATCCTTTGGGCTTATCAGCTCCTTTCAGGAGCATGATGTTCAACACAGGGGACATTGGGCGGTGGCGCTCAGACGGTCAACTGGAACACTTAGGGCGCGCCGATGACCAAGTCAAGGTCAAGGTGAGAATAGACAGAGGCTTTATTGGGTCTCGCCAGCGTCGCTAACATGATGATACGCAGGGCTTCCGCGTTGAGTTGGATGGCGTTGCCGCTGCAATGGAAACATGCTCGTCCGTGAAGGTAGCGACTGCCTTGCTTGTGGGCAAGGAGCTCTGGGGGTTCTTCACTCCAGCAACCACCTCGCCATCTGAGGTGAAGGTCGCCACTGCCAAAGTCCAGCCCTACTACGCCGTGCCTTCGCGCTACATGCCCTTACCGGAGTTTCCGCACACGTCGTGAGTGCCTGTTCGCTTCCGTCCTGGCGCCAAGTCCTGAGCTCGAAATAGCAACGGCAAAATAGACAAGCGCGCCCTCCGGCGGTTGGCAGAAGCCCAAATCGAGGCTGCAGCCGCGGCCGCGCTCGCGGCTACGGGCATCGAGAAGAGCCACACGCGCCGGCCCTCGCACGCGAAGCATGTCTCCATCGCGTCCCACGGCCACGCGGGCCTTCTCGTCCCGGGCCACGCTGTCAAGCGCTCGATTAGCGAGAACGCGCCGCAGGTTGCCGGGCCTTCGCGCGCGGGCGCGCACACGTTGACGCTGCGCACGTCTGTGTGCGTGGACCTCACGAGCACGGCGTCGCCGGCCGAGCCGCTGCACATCCACACTTGCAAGTGCAAGCAGAGCGCGCTGTCGAACCAGCTGCACCTCGTGCCCGTGTCGATACCGACGAGCGAGCTGCGCGAGGGCGTCGAGGTGCTGGCCATACACCCGACCAAGACGGAGCCGTGGGTCGCCGCGCGGGACTCTGGCTGTCCGCAGGCACGGCGCGCGACGTGTGTGTTCTTCGTCGTGGGCGGCGATGTCCTCGCCTCCAAGCACCTCAACGTCGCCAGCCTTTGCATGCTCTGCAATGGGTGGGCGCCGGCCGTCAAGCGCGGGAACGCCGCAGACGTGCCGCGCAGCGTCGCGAAGGAGATGATCACGGACCTTGCGTGCGCGCTTGTCGACCGCGCAGGTATCGATCTTGTGCGCATCGTCTCCGACTCGCAGACATGCCACGCCGTCGTTAACGAGTTCAGCCACCGCGGCGTGCCCGTTGTGCTGCAGGCCGTCAACTGAACTCACAATGCCTCATTCTGTCATCGGTCGGACTCATTCATGCATGCTCATGGCCCTAGAATGTTTCGCTCACATGGACTGGTTTCACATTTCTTTTTTGGTTCACATTTACATTACTCGCACATGCACAGCGCATTCCGCACCCCCCCCTGTTCGTAATGGTTTCACAGATCTTGCACCCTGTACTCCTCCCGCACCATCATGGCTGATGCGCCCGCCACTCAGCGCGCACTCCCCGACCCAATGCACTGCCCTTCCCGTGTATTTATCGCACCCCTCTTTGCATTGATACAGCACTATTTGCATGTCACGTCTGCGGTTTGGGAGGCACGAAACCTGGCGGGAAAACTGCAGTTGTTGGTCAGCTACAAGTAGAGGAGTGAGGACAAGTGCTGTGACCTTGCCGAACGTTGATGTTTATGCGCGTCGTTTCGAGGTACGCGGCGTAAGGGGACCAGGCGGAGTCGGCCTCCGATGCCTTCAGATGGGGCGGCAGGGTCTTGTCGAGGATGCGAGGCACACCTGTGGATGTGGGCAGTGTCAATGAGTGTATGTGCGCGTATGATTGCGTGCGAACCGTGGTAAGCTCTTCGACACTGCGGGCCCGACATGATCAGGACGTCGCCAGAGCGTAGCAGAATGGGTATTGGCTCGGTGTCCCGTGTGGAAGAGCCCATGAGGAGCACGGCTGCACTTCCCAGTCTGAACGGGTGAGTCACAAGCCGACAGTGCGGGAACGGATAATAGCGTACGAGATGGATACGAGAGGCGAGGTAGACGAGAGCTCCGAGCGGTCAACGTGGCCCATGAGGGTATCCTGCGCAGGCGTAAGCGGGAGAACGGGAGGCTGCGTAGGGCGAAGGTACGCACGCCGAGCTGGTAGAAGTTGACGATGCCAGCGTCGGGCGCGTAGCCGTCTGCCCAGGTATCCCAATCCGGGCCACCCTCGTCCCATCCGTCGAGCGGCATGCTGCCCCAGACTTCTCCCCAATCGATTGCAGCCACTGCTGCTTTGCATACACGCGCGACGGGTGCGGGAAACGCGCCGACTTCCTTCGAGAAATCGTAGCTCTTGGAACCCCAGTGGTACGAGTAGCCGATGTTCGCCCAGCGCAGCTTCTGGAGCAGAGACGAGGGATGGGTAGGCTTGGCATTTGGCGACGCTGCTGGCGGCGGCTTGGGTACCGCATTGAGGGCCTCGAAATTATCAAGACCGGCAGGAACATTGTTCACGAGCTGGCGAGGGCCCTCGGGGTCGTGTGAGGTGGACACGGAAGGAGTCGCTTTTGCATGGATCTGTGAGGATGAATCCGACTCGAGGTGTGCGTTCCAGATGCCCTCCGGCGGGAGAACGTAGTGAGTATCGAGGTTGGTCTCGTTCGGCGCTCTCGCATGCTCGGAGAGCGACCAACGGACGAGATCGCGCTGCGTGCTCTCGTCTACGTAAGACGGGAGAATGACAAGGCCTTGGAGTCGGATTGACCGATGAGCGCGAGAGGCGACAAGACCGTCTTATGGCGCACCGGGCACCGTATCGACCGTGTATGCCTCCACGCCGCCGGCAGTCTTTACGAGCCGGGTCGTTGCAAAGGCCACAGGACTTCCCCTCCACTTACTGGTCCCGCTGACTCGCTCTCCGGCCAGGTCTAGGACGCCGCTGAGGTCGGGCGGCGGGTACTTCTGCATGTAGCGCTTCTCGGCCGCCCGGAATGGCGTCCAGTTCGTCTGCTGCGATGGGTTGGCCTTCCTCGACTTCTTCAGCCGCCGCAAGGCAGCCTTGTAGCCATCGTCAGAAGGGTCAAGCAGCGCGATGGACATTGGTGACTTGGAGGAAACAACCGCAGCGCGTCGGAGCCCGAACGCGTGATCTCTCTTGCGCCACGACCATGTCCGTCGCCACAAAGCGCGCTGCTGAAGATGCTTCAGACGGCGCTCCAAGCGGGAAACGGTCGCGTCGTACGTTCTATGTGATTCTGGGCCCACCGGCCATCGTCCTGACCTCGCCCGCCCGTCTCCAGCGAGCGCGCTCGTCTGGGAAAAGGTCGCGCCGCGCGTTACCCTTCTCCATGGCACCCATCTCTCCCCGCCGGCGTCTTCCAAGGCCGCGGCCTTTGACCTAGATGAAACGCTCATCAAACCGAAATCCAAGGGGCGCTTTCCTGCGAATGCGCACGATTGGCAATGGTGGTCGCCTTCCATCCCGACAGAGTTGGCGCGTCTTGCGAAAGAAGGGTGCGTTCCCCCTCCTCTAACTTCGGGCATACTGACTTACCAATGCGCCCAGCTTTCACATAGTTATGGTCACCAACCAAGCTGGCCTGACGTCTGACAAGAAGCGCGACGAATGGAAACGCAAGATTGAGCTCATCGCGGCTCAGGTGCGTCTGACAGTCTATTTCGCGTTCTCAATCGCTAAACGCGGGTCGGAAGTTGGAAGATGTCCCGTTTACCGTCATGGCGGCTACCGCGAAGGACGGGTACCGGAAGCCCATGATGGGCATGTGGCAGCACCTGCTTTCCGTTTGTGGTTGCGAGCTGGGTGCGTACGCCGGCTCGTTGTCCCCGCGATTGCCCACCGAGCGCCTGGACGTAGATCTTACCGCGTCGTTCTTCGTCGGCGACGCCGCGGGCCGACCAAGGGATCACAGTGACTGCGACCGCAAGTTCGCGTTGAACGTCGGCATCCCGTTCCAAACGCCTGAGGTCCGTCGCCGCGATGTTTCTACCTTAGCTGAATGACCGATCCGTGTCACGGTGTGCAGGAGTACTTCCTCAAAGCAGCGAAGGCCCACTACCAGCTCAAAGGATTTCGACCGTCGCCGGACGCCTACATCGTCCCAGGTGAGGGTGTTCGGAAACTCTTGGGTGGCACGCTGAGCCTGTGCTGTGCAGACTCTTACGATCCATGGTGTGCACCCGACAAACCGCAGCTGGTGGTGTTTGTTGGCCGGCCGAAGTCAGGTATGTTGTTGCCTATGCTAAAGCGCATCTATTCACTTTCAAGCAGGCAAGACAGAGTTTTACAACCGGCATATGAAACAGCTTGGCTACGCTCGTATTGCAAATGATCTCGAGTTTGCCAAAGTTGGTAAACTGCTGAAGGAGGGCAAAAGTGTTGTTATAGGTCAGTAGGGCTTGCTGAGAGGGATTTTGTGCATTCATTTGTGTTTTAGATACTTGCAACCCATCCAAGGATGGTAGAAAGAAGTTTATCAGGGCAGCCAAGGCAGCAAATGCTGAGATAATGTGAGTCTTTTATATTGTTTACATGCATTTATTCATCAAATAATATAGCTGTGCAAATTTTGAAACTTTGCAAGATCTTTCATGGCACAATAATATGTTTCAAGCTTTTCAGGTATGTGCTGTTCTGGCTGTAGTACTTTTGAATTTATGGTTCTACAATAGATGAGCCTCTCCAACAAGAATTTTACTTCCAAAAAGGAGTTTGCAAAGTACGAAGTAACTTTCGAAAGTCCCAAAACTGATGAAGGTTTTGATCAAGTGAGTTTTATATATTGATTGCTTTAATTTAAGTTATTGACTGTATTGGAGATCAAATCACTAAACTTCTATTTTGAAGATCATCAGGAGGCTAGAAATCTTTGGAATAAATGGTTATTAATGTATTCTGATATGAAATAAATTTCTACTTTGTTTTATATTCTTCAAATATAACATGACTTAGTCTCGCTTCGATACACGGGGGACAATATTAAAGTCGTTTGAAAACAAACGACTTTAAGTGGTTGTTGTGTTGTGCGCCTGCGGCATGCGTGCTCCGCATGCCGCAGGTAGACACGTGCCTTCCAGGCGGAACCGGAGAGCGTTCCGCCAATGAGAGGAAGGGCGCGCTCTCACTGGCCGCAGCATCATCTCAGTTTTGTCGCGCCTCCGGCGGGACTGCGCACGCGGCGGCGCTATGACCGTTATGGGAAGACATCCGACGGAACTACCAACAGGTCTCGCGTATATAAGATGAGGGCCTGCGTCTCCTGTACTCTAGTCTTTGGATTCTTGGTCTCTCAGAGTCTTTGTGCGTGCACTTGGCCTGGGAGCGTTCCTCCAGCACCGCTGCGCCTCTGGGCCGCGGCGGTGCCCCACCTCCGGTCCGAGGCCTCGGGTCCCACACGTCGCAGACCCTGGGTGCGTGGGAGTAGAGGCGAGTACTCCTCATCAGCCCCGGGTCTCCAGAGCCTCGAGCGGAACTCCCGTCGGGACCCTCTCGGGGATCTCTCTCCCTCCGTACGCCTGCTCTGCGCTTCCACCGTTGCGGGCGAGAGTCAAGGATCGGGTTGGGGTGTCTCCTAGAGAGAGAGATGTGGTCCGTGTGAGGGTGGGCTGCGGGTGGTGTTCCACTCGTAGGCTCTCGCTCTGCGCGGTTGCCGGCTGGCCGCAACAGGGAGATAGCAGCGCCGTCGAGCTTCAGCGACTGGTTCCTCACTCACTTCCCTCCTTCGAGACTCTCACCGCGAACCCGTTGAATCTCACCTCCAAGCGCGCGCGGTCTCCCACTGTGACAGCTCCCCCTACCGTTCTGGTAAGAAGGTTCCGTGCCTGGACATATAAAAGGCGGTGTGGCGGAGCTTCGAAGTCATTTGGTCCTTGACTCTTGACTCTGACCATGTCGGAACAGCCGCCCGCTGTCGAGGTCGAGCTATACGCTCTCAACTCGCACCTTGCCCTCGGCACGTCCGTCCTTGCGGGCCTTTCGTCGTGCCGCGGGGACTTCCTTCCTGCCCAGGACGACCCCTTCGTCGCGAAGATGGTGATGGGGCCAGTGTTGGCTCTGAAGGGATTATTTAGGGTCCGCCGGAAGCCTGAAGCCTTTAAATACTAAATAAGGGGTTAATTAAGGGAAGCCGTAAAGTCTTAAATATACAACAGGCTGCAAATAACGAGTGAGGTCTGCGTGCAACGAGATCTACTCTTCATATTCATCCCCAGAGCCTTCCAGCGCACCATCGTCTGGTTCTTCGCCGTCCCATTCGGCAGCCAGTAGCTCCATGTAGAGCTGCTCCTTTGACCAGCGTGTTGCACGGGGCTGTTCTGTCGCCGAACCTGCTTGTGTGCCTACGGTGCGGGCAGGGCGCTTTGCGGCGCCGCCGAAGAGAAGGGCAAGCGAACGCGGGAAGAAGCTCTTTTTGCGCTGGGAGCTGTCCGTGGTCGACTGCGCGTCGTCGTCCTCGTCGTCCTCGTCGTCGGCGTCGGCAGTCTTCCAGCGGGCGATTTCGCGGCGCCAGGCCGCAGATGAGGTGACGAGGGTGCTCTTGCGCAGAGGGTCCGCGCCCTCCCCTTCCAGACCTTCTTCTGATGCATCGCCGTCGAGTGCTTCGGCATAGCGCGGGACGGCGAGGAGCTGCTCGACGCGCGACTCCTTGTGGTTCTTGCGCCCGGTCTGCTTTTCAACCAGGCCGTGCTTCATGTGCTCGCGGCGGAGGTGTGCGCCGACCTACGGTGAAACATCAACAAAGCAAATGTATATGGATGGCATGGCGTCCGCACCTTGCACATCTTCTCAAGCTTCTGCAAGCCGAGACGATTGCGTAGCTTCGTTTTCTTGATTCCCATATCGGAGAAGACGCGCTCTGTGAGAGCACGCCCCAACATACGCGCTAACCACTGAGCCAAAAGGCCGACTATACCACGGATGTGGTATAGGTTGGGCGGTGCTATATATGCTGTATGTCAAACCCTGACATCACCCCCCTTACAAGGTGCAGCGTCTCGATGCAATTGGTTCTGTGTCAGCCGCCTTCGATCACGCAGACCCGGCCCAGTCCACTGACACATCCACATTACATAAGCCACGCTGTCAGCAGGTCTAGCATCATCGACCCGGGCTGACTAAGCCCTTTATAGTCCCGGGTTAAGGGTGGAACCACTGCCCCAAGCAGGGTTCGAACCGAGGACCTTCAGTTGGATCCGTGGTATACTGTGAGAGCACGCCCCAACATACGCGCTAACCACTGAGCCAAAAGGCCGACTATACCACGGATGTGGTATAGGTTGGGCGGTGCTATATATGCTGTATGTCAAACCCTGACACGCTCGTTGCCGCCTTGATGACTTGTGAGCTGGAGCAGCATGATGGCGAACTCTGCGAGGTCGCGGATGGCCGCATGCCCCATCATCTGCTGCCACACAGCGACAGGATCTGTGCCCTGCAGCATTTTTAGAGCGCAAACACAGGACAGGAGCATCGACGCACATGCACAGATACAAACAGGTCTTGACCTGCGCGGAACTTCGCCCATATTCCCTTGTCGGCGCAGTACTCGAGGAATGCCGTGCAAACGAGCTTTTCGGTGCGCGCAACGGCCTGGGCATGCTCTTCACGCTGCTCTTGAGTGTAGCTGGCGGGTAGGGGACGCAAATTGCATCGACGAAAGAGCTACGATAGGTTAAGAAAGTCAGGGATGGGAACAAGCACGCACGGAAATGAGTTCCAGGTTGAGCGTCAGAACGTCGATCTCGGCCTTGTCCCCAAAGCGGTCCAGCTGCTCGTAAGGGTTAAGAATAAGGGCAAAGATGTATGGTGCTTGGTCGAGTTCGCGCCAGCGCTTTTCGATGCGCTTGAGCATGGCGCGACTGAGATGCTTCAGCGCGTGCTTGGAGAAGTAGATCCAAACGCCGGCAAACGATAGGACTACCTGATCGGCGCGTGTCGCGTCGGTCTGGTTGATGTTTGTCATGAACGCGATGGGCTCGAGGTCGCTGGCCGCCAGCTCGAGCTCATCCCAGAACGACGCGTCCAGAATGATTCGGCATGCGGACCGAGCCGCGCGCTCCATCTCCGCTTTCTTCTTCTTCCCCTTCTCAGCGCCGACATGGGCTGCAATGATTTCGTCGCGGCGAGTGTAGACAGCGCGCTGCAGCGCGTCCTTGAGGTCAACGAGTCGGTGGAAGGCGACCATGTGCGTCGTCCAGCGTGTTGTATTGCCGACCAAATACGACAGCGCTTTCTCGCTCTTGCTGGACTCGCGCTGTGCAGTGTCGAAGATCTCGCGGACCCGTTGATGATTCCAGAGCCAACCTACAACGTCAGATGCCTGGTCTCCGGCCTCCGCAGCTTTCGGATTCTCCTTCAGATAGTCGCCCAGAATGAGCTGACCCTGCCCGATGTCAGAACGTCGGCCTTCCGTGACAGTACTCGCACCTGATGTGCCATGCAGGGGCCCGTCAAAACCCATGGTCGATGTTTGCCAACTTGCTCTCGGCCAGCACGAGCGCCGCCGTCGTTGTCTGTTGTCAACTTGATGACTTGGCATTTGTATCTCTCCTCCGCCTTGTCAATCATCTGCTCGAATGCCTTTGCCATGGACGCGCCGTCCTTCCCATCACCATTCGTCCTCAGTACATCGACAAGAAAGGACTACATCACATAGTGAGTGGCAAGGGTACCTCCGACGCGTCCCCACAGACCTCGCCGGCAACAGCCAGATTGACACTTGCAACTGCGTTCTTCGACACATCCTTCCAGCCGTCAGTCCTGGGAACACTTGGTGAGCCATCGCGAGCATTTCCTTGTTCTAGACTTACGTCAGAGTGACGTTCTGACCGTGCAGAGCCTCTTTGGTCTCCGCCTCAGCCTCGTCGGCAGCCTTGTTGAGCAGGCGGTCGGACAGCAGCTTTCGGCTAGGCAGCGCGTCGCAGGCTGCACTGCGGAACATCATGAAGAGCGCAATGACCTCGGGGTTCTCAATCCAGCGATAGGGAAGGTTGGCCGAGACCGTGGCGCGCAAACACTGATCCTGGATGGCCTCGATTTGCGCCTTGCTGAACGGAATGTCGATGCCCTTGAACGTCTGCAGCTTGGGCTGAATGAACTGCTCGACGCGCGCTTGAGTCGCGATGCGCTTCGGCTCGTTGTCGGCGGTGTTGTTGGCCTTGCGCTTGCCATTGCCGGACGTCTTGGGAGGGTCCGTCTCGTCGCGCAGCTTGCTTGCAACCGCGCGAGCGCGATCTGACGCGTGCTTGCACTTGTTCCTCGAACCTATCAGGTGCGAGATCATGGGGTCCCTCGCACCACGCAGGGCGCCGTAGTCCTTGGCTTCGAGCTCGTTACAAGCTCATTGACTCGAGTCAGCAAGTGACAACCCACAGTAAATATGGTCGCTCACCATCAATAAACCAGGCATCCTTTTTCACCGCTTCAATGTCGATCCCCATGTAGTGGTCGGCGCTGATGACTACGCCAGCAGGGCGGAGCTGTGCGATGCATGCGAGGCAGTAGGCCTTGTGCTGTGATGCATTCTGCAGGCTCCCGCTATGGAAGAACTCCCAGAGAGGAAGACGAGGAGCACCGGCACTCATGGGTGTGTCACGATAAAGAGAGAACAAGGGCAAGGAGCAAGATTCACTTTGGGTTGGGCCGCGCTCGGGACAGCCGCCGGCGCCAAGAGTCGAACTCAAAATCCCTAAAGTCTTATTTAAGGCTTAATGCGAAATACCCATCCGCCAACCACTTATAAAGGGTACCCTTAAAAAGCCTTAAATACTTTAAACCCTTTACCCTTCAGGCCAACACTGGATGGGGCACTGGATCGTGGTGGAGGCGCCCATCGTCGAGTCCCTTCGGGACTCGCCAAGAGGTGACCAAAAAAAAAAAGTGACACAGCGTCTAAAAAACGAAATAAGCCGTCCGGACCACCCCTCCCTCCCTCCCTCCTTCCATATAAGGAAGGTGCTGCGGATTGATATGACGTAATCAACATGAGCCTGTCAAATTGTTACAGCAATACGGTGGCATAAAATACAGTGTTCAGCGCAAAGGGACGAAGAGCCGCGGTCGTGCCTTACTCTCGGCGGCGCTTGTGCATGCTAGCCCCTTCAGCGCGACAAGATGCGCATATGAGCCTTGCAGGAAGTGCCCGGGTCTTCAACTCTTGCAAGGCGCAGGTTTCATGGTACTGGGTTGCGTCAGGTTCTGGGATAGTAAGGAGAGTTCCAAGCCAGACTCACGAAACGCGTTTCACAGCCCTCGGCGATACATTCCACGATGCCTGCGGGTATATCTACTCCGTCAAGAGTGATAGTCTTGCCGCAGTTACACGTCCGCTCGGACTGAGCGCGCGCGCGGCCCCTCTTGCGCTTTCCTAGAACCGGTAACTCCGTTGCCGTTGCGTCTGCACCACCGTCAGCGGTCGCCGCAGATTGCGGCTGGCTCTCTGTGGCAGTAGTCGCAGAACTGGATGCCTCGGGCTCGGATGCGGTGGCCGTGCGTTCGGCAGAGATAGATTCTGGTTCATCGGCCAGCGCTGGTGAGGAGTTGGTGTCCGATGGCTCTGAATCAGACTGCCTGTGACGATTGAAGCAAAGGATTATCAGTGGATTTCGCGCAACGAGGTATTGTTCCTTACCTCATAGCCATATCTGAGGAATGCGCGTCTGAAAGTGGGAGAGGGGCTGGTGGAGGTTTCCGCGTGTTTCGTGCGTTACCCAATCGTTCCCAAACCTCGAAGAGCCCGTTCTTTTCCTTAGCTGAGATCTCCCAGAGCTTCCGGTACTCTGCAGCATTGGCGGACGGATGGGATTCTGCAAAATGGTGCTCGAGATTGTAACGCCATACTGCCGGCACACGATCTTCACAGAGGGGGCAGTACAGCGGCACATTGGTGCCCGGCGTCTTCTTGCTCGACTTTGACGCAGGGCCGTACGATATTTGATCAGTTAGCTTCGGACACCTGCTACTCTTCAGGTCGAGCTGCTGATTCGCCACTTCGGTTCCAGATCGTTTCAAGTAGAATCGACATGTGCCAGCCATCGACAGGCAGAACCCACAGTGCTCGACATTCTTGCGAATTGACGTGTCGTAAAGGAGATGCGCAGCATGGTGCGTGAGTAGCGCGATCGGGCTATCAATCTTGACCTTGGATGATGTGCAAATGGCACACTTCAGTCTATCAGCGCCGACGAGCGCGTTGTCCGGCTTGCGTGCACTAAAGCAGAGTTTCGCTACTCTCACATGAGTACAATAATGCACAACAGCGCACGTACGTACCGTTCAAGTGGTACGGATACCGGTCAACCCGGCTGATCTTGGGGAGCTCAACATCTGGGTGAGCTTCGCTGTTCTCGAGGAGAAGTCGGGTCAGCGCGTTCAGCTCGTCGGTGCTGAACTCGGTCCGTGATGCCGCAGTGAGACCGTCTTGCGGTCCATGTACCGCCTGGTCGATAGGCTCGACAAGTGACGCCGATGTCCATAGAAGTGCGTTTGTGGTGCCGAACGTAATAGCCTCAGGAAGGCATCGCCAGTCGTATCCTGTACCCGCAGGTGGCTCCTGAGGAACCAAACGAAGGACCTGGAAGCCGACTTGTGCAGACGCGATGGCCGAGCGTGATATTGTCTGCGTTGAACGATTGTTGAGCTTGAGCGATGATACAAGAATGAAGGCGAGGAACGCGATGTCCTGACACCGCAAAAGGGTCGATGCAGTATCGTTGATCATGAGGAAATCCTCTTCGGGCTCGTTGTCCGGCTCGTCGACTGAAGGAGCACCATAATCGTACTTCTTGAAGCCTGCAAAGCGCCGCATACGATCCGTCGAGCTGCCACCAGCGAGCTGGATGGGGTCGGATATAATGCGACAGACCGACGCCTTGAAGATCTTGTCTCCATTGTCCATGACCCAAGGCTCATGCGCAGCTTGTGGCCCTTGTTCCTCGATGAGTGATGCCGCAAGTTCCGCGCCTGCAAAGTCTTCGAGATCCATGTCGCGACCGTCGGACTGGGGAGGGCAAACAGCCGAGACCGTCTCGGCCACCTCGTCAACCTCTCCATCGAGCAATGAGTCGTTGAAGCACCAGCGCCCTAAAGGTCGAAGGATGTCAACGTCGCCGTCCGCCACCATCTGCCCGAAGGGGGAGGGAACATCGAGCGATCTGAGGTCGGATTCCGCTGCTTGACGTCCAGCGTTCTAGCAGGTCAAAAGTGAGACGTGCTTGACAAGGACATCGCCACTCCAGGAGCGGGGGCTGATATGGTCAATGCGACGGTCAATGATATCGCCTTGGGCATCCAGAGGAGCCAGATAGAGCCGCCGTTTTGTACGATCCCATTCGGGGTGCTCGGAGAAGGCGATGGCGACTTCCATTCCCGCCGAAGCGAGAAGTGCCTTGCAGAATGTCGGCGTTCGAGTCAGACGCCTGCATGCACCGCATGTTGCCGAAGCCAGCTTCTAGACGGTCGTCGCCAAGAAGGATCAAGTGGAAGACACCCTCCGGATCGTCCAGTTGTACTTTCGCGAGCGAGAAATACGCGTTCTTGATCATGTGTGCCGTGTCTGCATAGAGCTGGACGGGCATGACTCCCCCGCGACCCGCTGAGTAGAGTGCAAGCAGCGTAAACATGCCAGAAGCCAACAGTCGCATTTGCTCCGAGAGTGACATGGACAGTGTCGTGTATGGCCGCAGCAAGTAGCCGAAGAGTTGCCCAAGGAAATTGAGGCGACGTCGAATCTGCCAGTAGCGCTCGTCGTGGCGCGAACGGTCCGCCTTCGGCAACTTCATGACTGCAACTAGGAGGGAGTACGCCAGGACTACGTCCTGCTTGTCGTTGGGGTTCATGAGCGCGTCAATGTGCGCAGATGTCATGCCGGAGCTAAGCAGGTGCTTGCGCGTGGTGGCGAGTACAGACTCGGATGGCGTGTTGTTGGCGTCAGTGAGCGATAGAACGTGGGACGGCTCCAGCCCACTGTCGAGTAAGTGACGCTTGACCATGTCAGCAGTGACTATGAACCCAAAGACGTCGACACCCTGCGGCCGGAGAAGCATGCCACGATAGCGCTTGAATAGGTGCTTATAGTCTTTATCGAGTGTGATCGCATTCTTCCCGCAGAGTAAATTGAATAGTGGCAGCTGACTGAGGATAGCGTGTAGCGGCGAAGATACCGGAAGGGTGTAGCAGAGTGTAAGGGGAACAAGAGCAGAGCCTCGCTTCGCCTCGCCGTCAGTTGCAATGCAGAGAATACGCGTATTCGCAAGTTTTGCATGGGCGGTCGAGGCGTCAATGAGAGTGCCGATCAAGGTCGCATGGTCTTTGGCGTTCTCGCGCTTACAGGTACCGGATATCTGGATTGGGCGCGCAACGTGCTCGCGCGAATTCGGGACTAGGAGACCCAGGGCGGCAACTGTCATCTGGGATCCTGTCATTCCCCGGAAACGTGCTATTGTGAAACGGAGACACATACCTCAGTGGCATAATGAACACTGTCATTTTGAAGCGAGTCTGCGACCGCATATGCCTGGTCCATGCTCCGGAAGACAAGGTCCAAGTGGCCGGAGTGCTCACGGCAGGTCCCAACGATCGCGTTTGTCTTCGGATCCCATCGTAACCGCTCCTCGAGCTTGGTCTCGTCAATCATGAGCACAATGCCGACCTTCGACCCATATGCAGGCGGCGGCACGATCTCCGGGAACACAGAGTCAATGTTCGCGGAAACATCTTCCAGAGTCGGGTAGCCGTGGGAGATTCGAAGTGGAGGAACACGGGAATGACGGAGCACGGTCGATCGAGCTGGAAGGCCACAAGCACGAGAGGCGACCCCCAAAGCAGCGTCTCCCCCGAGACACAGGATGAGGGTAGAGAGGCTATAGTCCGCCTCTGTGAAGCTTCGAGGTCGGTAAACCTGCTCCTGTGCACGTCTGAGCTGCTGTAGAATCCCGCTTGCTCCGCGCTTGTTGCGTAATGCAACCGAGACAACGACTTGTACACGGGGGACGTTTCCTAGACCCATATTTAGCCTAAATGCGACGGAAAGCAGACAGTACGTACCATCAGCGATAGCATAGACAAGCCGCTTATGGGTGTCAAGCTTGGTTGTGACGCGTGTGAGCTTCCGAGCCAGCGTCAGAGCACCGAGTTTGCGACCATTGTTCTCGTGACGCAGCCTCTCGTTGCTCTCGCGCATGTTCCGCCATGAGAGGTTCGTCGTATTGGTGCACTCGTGCACGCCGTGCAAGATCCGCTTGATGAGGTTCTGAACGCTCTGCGATGGAAAGACTGCTTCGCAGTCCGTGCACGGTGAACAAAGGGCGTTAAGGCCGAGGCACAACTTCGACTGAATGTACAGTCGACCCTCGAACACATTCCCGCGCCAGCGCAAAGCAGTCCCTGACGTCTCCGTACCCCACTCGTGGCTCTGCCCAGCGGACATACCGTCTGGCAGAGGAACATATGTTCCTAAACATGGAACAACACGGCGGTTGACCTGTGGGCTCTGCTGCTGCACTACAGTCGGAGTGGGTGCAGGGAGCTGGGGTGCTACCGGAGAAGGAGACGGGGGTGCCTCATCGACGGTCAGGTCAATGAAGGGCGGGGGCTCGCGCGATGTTGCGAGCGCTGTGCCGGAGGCGGGAAAGCCAGGACTACATGGATCGACGTCAGAAGCGGGTCAAAAAGGCACTGGATAGAACTGACATGAGCTTCATTGCAGAAATGACCCGTTCAATGCGCATCTCGAAGAGCGCCGCGTCCAGCCCAATAGCGACGATGCAGGCGTTGACATAGTCCGCGAATCCGTCGAGGCCGTGTTCTCCGCGCAGGAGGATAGGAACAAGGTCCTCAGGGCGCTTGCCGTACCCAATATCACGGTCGAGCATCTTGTTTATCTGCATCCAGAGGTCTTCACGATCCATGGACGGGTGAAACACCGGCGGGACAGTGTACTTGTGTAAGACGTCATCGGCTGTGGCCAGAGGGACCGTGACTGGAAGTCGGACTATCTCTGACCGAAGAGACGCAATGAGTGGGCAGTCAGGGTGTCTGATGCGTGCTGCGGGTGCATATGAGCCGCAGGACCAACAGAGAACGCAAAGAGCTACTCACGCGGGGCTTGCAACTCCGGCTCTGGAGAAGAAGCGCGCGACGCTTCATAGCTTGTAGATGGTGCATGAGCGAGCGTGGTGGCGTTATGGTTGGGTGTTGCAGTCGTCTGTGTGCCGAGCTTGGCAGGAGCCGGCGCGCTGAACGGCCTGGGAGACTTGAAGAAGGACGAGATATCGCCGTTCTTCAGCTTCTTCACGGCTGGCAGCTTGTCCAGACGAGGCAGTCTCGCAGCGTGCTCTTGACTTTTCTTATGCGCGTCCAAGTTGCGCCAACCTCCAAAGCCGACTGCGACCTCGCGGCCGCACCCGTCACAGGTTAAAACTGAATCTGCATGAAACTAAGGCAGGCTTAATAACAGTCAATGAAAACGAGCAGTGCATACACACCGGCTTTCCATCTGGCGCCGGTGCCATCGGCGTCGGCGGCGTCGTGGAGGCAGGTTTCTTCTTTGCCATGGTTGGAAAGACGGGAAGAGGACACGAGGCGCACGGCAGCGAGCCGATGCCGAGTCTGATTCATGCCATCATGAACCACGGCGCGACACCAGCTGGCTACGCGAGGTGTGGTGCCGTACATCGTGGTGCAAAGGCAAGGTTTATCTTATCGCCGGAGATTACCGTCTCGGACCGCGGGCCGAGCACTCAGCCGCGGCGTCAAAAGCTCAACCACTCAAGAACCGAGCTATTGGGCAAAAGCGAGTGGAACTGGACTTGAAATGAATGTATTATGACTTGAGACAGACTCTCCGGCCTGAATTTCAGTGCCAAAAAAAAAAACGAAATAAGGACGGCCAGAGACCCCTCCCTCTCTCTACCTCGTGATATCGGATTTTGCCGATGGTCACCTCTTGGGACTCGCGGCGGTACAAGCGGACCTTCGACCAGCTCACTCAACTCGTGGCCGAGCTGCGCGGTCACGACGGGGTCTGTGGCCGTTCGCAGTTCTTGACCGCGGTGTGCCTCGCGCTGCAGGCGTGGGCTCGCAATGCCGAGTTCAAGGCCGGCGACGAATTGGGTGTGCGTGAGCAGCTGTGGGTCGAGTGTGATGTTGCCGTCGCGAAGAAATGGCGTCGCGACCCCGCCGTCCCCAACCCCGTGTTGGTGCGCCTCCCGGCGCTCGAGGAACGCAACCGCATGTTGGCTCGCCGGGCGATCTTGTTGCGCGAGCTCGAGGGTTCGGAGCTCTCTGACCTGAGCGGCGGCGGAAGTCCGCTGGGGGTCGAGCCTGACTCTCCGGGCGATTTGGGCGCCGAGGTGGACCAGTTGGTGGGCGACGCTGTGGACCCCGGCGACGCCATGTCGGTGGACAACTCGAGCATGAGCCCCGTCAACGGATCGAGCAAGGAGGGAGAAGAAGAGGACGATCTCGGCCCCGCGGTACGTGGGGAGAGTGGGTCTCCGCGCGGTCACGCCCTTTAACTCACGTCATGCAGTGTGCTCGGTGCCGCCGCCGCGGGATCAAATGCGTGGCGCACGTCAATGGTCGCGACGGTGGGGTAGGCCAGTCTTGCAAGGCCTGCAGCAAGTCCCACGCTCGTTGCATCGTCGAGTCGGGGAGCGAGAGCGACTCCGAGACCCGCCGCCAGCGCGTCGGCGCCGCCGTGGAGCAGCTCACCGGCATCCTTGAGTGAGGAGCAGGAGAAGATGCTGGCGGAGGTGGACAAAGCCCGCAAGCTCGTGGAGCAGCGGACGGGGGAGCTACTGGCTCTGGAGGAGTCTCTTTGCGTCGTCGTCGCTCGCCGTTCGTCTGGTTTGTGATTCGGTTGAATGCTTGGTGTCGTCTTGTCACATAGAATTTGCGCGCTCTTGTGTTTGAATTTCAAAGGGTGGTTCGTCAGAAAGAGCTGTGACGGTCATGAACTCTGAGAAAGACTCAGCAGAGAAGGTCTCTGTTGCGATTTTCGAGGTCTCCGCAGGCTCCAACCTCTCATCGCTCGAAGTCTCGCCTCTTCGCAGTCTCCCCCACCTACCCATTCAGTTCGCCATTCTCAAATCTCGTTATCCCGCTTAGTCCCTAGGCTCTAGGGATGCGGAATCGCGAGCCGGATCGATCTGGCGGGTGAGACTCGCGCCCCACCCGCACCCCATCATGCGCCGCTGCCTTTATGGGACGACTCAACCTATCTCGACGACGACGACTTGCCTCGGCGACCTCAGGCCCGGAATCTGCTCGTGGAACGGATCTCATCTCGTCTAGAGGGTGAGACCCTCGCCGTCGCGCCTCGGCGGCTCGCGTTCGACCGGTTCGCTCATATCCGGCCTCTGGTCCCGCGGCCCGATCTCGAACCACTCGTTCGACATCCTCTCGTGTCCCTTGCACCCGGGATACCTTCGCCCACCCTCTCTCACCTCTAGGGTGTCGTGTATACGCCGGCATCTCGTGCCGTTGGCTCGCAGCGCTGTCCGCGCTCTTCCCAGCCATACCCCTCAACACGGCTCTCTCGACAGAGGCGCTCCCCCGCCTTCGTGTCATCCGGGATATCTCCAGAACACCTCTCCGATGTCCTTCGCACGCTCACTCTACATCCTTGGGGCTTTGACGAGTCGCTACATCGCGATGTACGTCTGCAGCGGCACCCGATCACGCCGCACCTACGCCCCCTCGCGCGCTCGGGGTTCTATGATGGTCTATGCGAGACCATTGTCCTTCGAGGAGTCTTCGATGCATATCCCGGTATGTCCAACGCCTGCTCGATCGCTGGTTCGTGGGGACGAGTTCGGTTATGGGTTATTCGTCGAGCCACTTCGGTCTTCGAGGACATCGCGGGCTTCGGCCCAGATCGGCGACCTCTCTCGAGGCAGTACAGTGATCCGGGATAGTCTCGTTCCGGCGTTCTCATGATGTGTATATAGGGCGGACGGCCTTCTGGGCTGATCCCCAGATTTGGTCTGGTCAATGCACCACCCATGTTCTTGCTTGCATAGTTCCCCTCCTCAGCGCCAGTCCTGGCGAGTGTGGTGTGCTCTGCCGTGATAGTCTCCTCAAGCCCCGTCGGGTCTCCGTAGGACGTCCGATGGGTTTCTCGAGCGATCGTGTGCCGAGATGGAAGGCGCCCTCAGCTTCGGGATCGGGTTTGCCCAGCCCGTCCTTGTTGTACGTGTGCGCGCGGTGATCGGGCAGAAATCGGTACGCCCGAAAATTGCGACTTTCGACGCACATACAGTTGGCTCCTTGTGCATTCAGCGCACTGGTCCCCCAGCACCACGGTACACGGCAGCGCATCCAACATACGCAAGAGCGGCTCATACAGCTCTCCGACACGATGCACGACACGGGACACTCACCCCCGATGGACCCGACACAGCATGAATGCGCTCCGGCATGAGCCAACGTGACTTCTGCAACGCACCAGTAACCGCGCCCACCTTCGACTCCACACCTCGCAACCTCAACCTCGAAGCTCTGCGAGCAACTCACCGTATCCAGAATGCGGAGAGCTTCGCATATACATGGTGACCTGCCATGCAAGACGCAGCACTCGAAGAGCATCGAACACGACACAACTGCACTGGCTCTGACTGCGACTGCATTCCGTAACGCGGACCCCATTGTCAGGGTCACCGTCGATATCGCTCGCCAGCGAGGGGCCCAAGGGCGGGGGGGAAGGAGAACGAGCGCGGATAAAGCGGTAGATAGACCAGATCAAACCTAGGATACAAGGGGAGGGCCGGTGCCCGTATATATAGGTATCACCCACGCCGATGCCGGCTCGGATCCGAAGTCCGCGAACACCTGCGCGGCGAACCAAGCCATCACCCATCACTCCTTGCCCCGCGTCGACCGCCGTGAGATCGCGAAGGGTGAACGACCGCGGAGACGGGATCGTACGAGGTCGGCGATGTGCGCGAGACGCACCGAGTGAGATTGCGAAGGGAGATCGTTTGACGACGCCCTCGAAGCGGTCGAGGGTCCAGACATCTCGCGAGTCTCCACGCGATTGGCCACGAGGGTCCTGAGGGGGTGCAGGCATACTGAAGTGCGAGCGCGGGGTCGCGGACATCGAGAGAGGCTTGCCGTTCGAGAGCCCGCGCACCGAGGTTAAGTCCCCCCCTCCACTCACCTGCTCCCCATCCCCGAACTGAACGGGTCGCAGAGGTCGACGAAGAAGGGTAGCGAGGTCGCGGTCGTGGCAGAATAGGTCGGCGACCTGTCGAGGCCTTCGAGGTACGCGGAGCGGTTCGCGGCGTGCGAGCGGGAGGTTCGAGGTGTGTCTTCGGGCCGCAAACTCCTCCTCGTGCGGCCGGCTCCTGGGCGAGGCGCCGCGCCGTTCTGGGTCGCGTTGGGCGCGTCTCGATGGTCGAGCCGGAATGGCAGAGATCCCAGTGGGGCCAGCGGAGGAACGGAGACGAGGGCGCTGGCAGGCGGGTGCGGGGAATGGGGGAGCGAAGTGGTCCGAAGGAGCGGGGAGGATATGGCAGGCCGAGGCCGAGAGCGGCGATAACCTCCAGAGAGCGCGAGGAGCTGGTAGAAAGGCGTCGTGGATGGGAAAAAGCTCCTCGAGCTCAACACCCATCCCCACGCTGGCACGACCGCAGCGACTATCTCAGATCGCGCATTGACTTCCCCTCTGCCCTGGCACCCGTGCGGCATTGCATTCGCGAACGTTCCATCCGGTCAGCAGGTGCTTGGCCACTGGCTCAGATCCTTGGTGTATCAGCCAAGTCGACACTTCGGATTCGCTGGGAGTCATCCCCAAGACAAACGATGGTCCCTGACTATGTGGGACTTATCCCTCGGAGAATCCTACCCGCATTATCCCGACGTCAACACCCAGCGCATCGGCACCGCATTCACGATCCATCAGGCGCCCTCGATCGGCAGCACGACCAGCTGACGATAGGAAGACTCATTCTCGACCCTCGGCACCGCGTTCTGACTCGAGCCTCGCATTCTCATTGGCTCTGCGGTCGCGGACCTTCGTGCACTTGGCACATTCGCTGCACATCGACCATATGGACACCGCATCGCATACCACTAGGCAGGATTTCCCTTCTCACCCCTATGACTCGATTCCCCATGTATATAAGACCGATAGGCAACACCCCCAATCAGCATCCAATCTCCTGGGGGGGGGGGACCAATGCGTACAGTCGACTCTGTCATAACCCATACCTGTAGTAACCCATAACCTGTCATAACCCATAGGATTTGGTCTTTCCCATGTCAGTTCATATACAAAACCCATAGATTTGACATATCCCATAACCCATAGCTCGGGAGACAAAAAAACCCATAGTTGTGGGTGTGGTGATCCGGTCGCGGAGCCATTTTAGAGTTGCGGACGGGATTCTCCGCGGCACTGTTCGCGTTTTTCGCTTCCGCTTCACGCCATGGCCAAGGTCAAGCCCGTCGACCTGTTGAAGAAGGGGCTCGAGGCGTTCAGGCGGCAGTTCCAAGCTCGGAAAGCCGCAATAGAAGAACGACTCAAGAACAAGGAAACTATTTCTTCGGACGACGAAGACTTCATCGACCACCGCGCAAACGACGTCGAAGAACAAGCCGTCATCGACAAGCTCGACGATGCATCGGACTACGAGCGTGGGCTTTCAAGGCTCTCTTCGCAGGAGAAGACGATTGTGCAGAAGCTAAAAGAGCTTGCTGCCGGCGTCAATCCAACTCCCAAGTTGCGAGCCCAAAAAAACCGTTTGCTACAATTTCACAGAGGAAGTTTTCTTGGAGTCTGACCCAGTCATCACAGGTGGAGACCGCAAGATAGGTCCTGTGAACAAGCCAAAGAAAAAGGCGGTCAAGACCCAAAATGCGACGAACGCGCAACATGTCGCTGTCCTCGACTGGCACCACGCAAATGGCAGAAACCAGACAAAGACGTCGGACCACTTCAAGGAGGTCTTCCCCATGATTAATATGAGCCAGCCCCTCGTTCACTCGTGGCTCAAAGACGAGCAGATGTGGCGGGACCGTTACGATGCAGAGCAAGGCACGGCCAATCCCCGCTCTGCCAAGCGCCTCAAGCAGACTGTGCACCCGGAGGTCGACGAGATGCTCGAGCTCTGGGTGCACAAGGCGCTGCAGGATGGCATTGTGATCACGGGCAAGGTTCTGCGGCAGAAGTGGTCGACATTTGCGGACCTGTGCTGCATCCCGGCTGACGACAGGATCAAGCTCAGCAGCGGCTGGCTCACCGCATTCAAGGCTCGAGCTGGGCTCAAGGAGATCAAGCGTCATGGAGAGGCGGGATCCGCCAACCTACAGCTGGTGGTCTAGGACCGAGAGCGCCTGCGCGAGTTGATCGGCGATGTTCCGCCGGGACTCCCGCTCCGGCACTCAGCGGGACTCCCGCACTCAGCGGTACGTGCTCGGCTTGGTCCCAGACCGCGGCGCACGCACGGGGACGGCTCCCCGTCGGGGGGATACGGGTAGGGCAGAGGGTTATGACCAAGACGGGACTCGCACGGGACTTCTGTCTCTCAAGTATATAACCGCTCGCTCGTGCGTCCCATGTACGCTACTTTCTCGCTGGTTGATACCTACGCTTGTATCGCCGCACCCTTCCTCTGAGGGCCTCCCCCGGTGCTTTGTGAGACATACTGCGCTCCCAGCGTCGCCGCAACATAAGCGAGAAAGTTCCCCCTCGCATCCACTAGCGCCCTCAGCCACCACCGACCCACAACAACAATACTCACCCTCCTCCCCATTCACCTTCGCACGCAGCGATGGACGCCGATACGCTCGCCGCAGCCCTCGCGCAGGTCCTACGCGAGACCACCGACGGGACTACACGGAACTCTGGGCGCAACCACGCTGCCAAGCCCGAGAAGTACGACGGCAACCAAAGCAACTACGAGAGCTTCCGCCGCTCGATTATTCTGTACGTCTCACCAATCGCTGGAGACAAGAACAAAGTTCTCGCGGCTCTTTCCTTCCTCACCACAGGCGACGCCGACCAGTGGGCCCGCAACTACACCGATCAGTACGGCGCCCATATCGAGCAGGACAACGTTACCTGGCTCGAGTTCCTCTCGGCGCTCGATAAACAATTCAAGAACCCCCGCGAGGCCGAAGAGGCTCGCAACACCCTCTTCAAGCTCCAGCAGGGCACGCTCCCCGCCGACAAGTTCTTCCTCAAAGTCGACGAACTCCGCGTCACCGGCAACCTCAACGACCCGGTGCACCACGACGCCCTCATCGTCGAGCATCTCCAGCGCAACATGAACGCCATGCTCGTCCTCAGCGTCTCCAGCGCCTTCGAAGCCAAGAAGCGCTCCCGCATCGAGACCCTCGACACCTTCCGCAAGCTCGGGGTCATCAGCCCGGACGACTACGCCATCCATCGTCTCCGCGCCGAGGCCGCGATCTCGTACGAGACCTTCAAGGAGTTCGCCCTCCAGAACGACCCGCACGTGCGTCGCTACACGCCCAGCAACACGCGCAACCACAAGGACGATACCGCCCGCTCCACGCGTGCGTTCTCGTACACTCCCGCGACTACCGCCGCTCCCGCGTCCACGCCCGTCGCCACGGAGACCACTCACGCGAGTCCCGTCGGGACTTCCGCCCGCGGACCCGACGTCGTCCCGATGGACATCGACCGCACCAAGCACAAGCGCTTCTCTCCCACCGCCTGCTACACGTGCGGCGAGGAAGGCCACAAGTCCTGGGGATGCCCCAAGAACCCTCAGCGCTTCAACGCCCGCGAGCTCTCCGAGCGCGAGGAGTCCATCATCCGTCGCGTCCTCCAGGAGAAGGACGAGCGTAAGGCCGCCGAGGCCGAGGCCAAGGAGGACGACGAGGAGGATAAGGAGGAAGAGGATTTTTGAGCCCCTCGCCGAACGTCACGCAGTCGTCGAGGGTTCCGTTGGTTGCCAATACACCTGAGTTGAGTCAACCGCGTGAGATCCTGAAACTGAGGCAAGCCCGAGTCCAGGCATCCTCCAAACTCCAATTCGACCTCGCACCCGTCCTCATCACGGAGGACACGCGCGAGCGGCTCCCAGTCCGAGCACTGCTCGACTGCGGATGCACCAAGACCAGCATCGACGCCAGCTTCGTCCGGCGCCTGAAGCTCCGAACCCACCCCGTCTCTGACAAGAGACCCGTCTACAACGCCGACGGGACGCTCAACGGCCACATCAAGGAAACCGTCCACCTGGAGATGGAGTTGCGGGACTCCGACGGAACTCTCCACCGCGAACGCATCGAGCTCCCCATCGTCAACCTGGGAGGGAAGCACGACGTGTTCATCGGCTACGACTGGCTCGAGCGACACAATCCCCTCGTCGACTGGTCCACCAAGCAGCTGGTCTTCGGGCGATGCCCGAGCGGTTGCGGTCTCCGAGGGAAGGAGCATGTCCAGGTGCGCTCTTTCAGCGAGTACATCCGCCTAGCGATCGCTGGCGTCTACCCAGTACACGAGAGCATGGCCGAGTACATTCGAGCGTACCAGAGCAAGGCGACCGAGATCGCCATCGAGGCGGGCCGAGACGGACCCCCGGCGGAACTCCCGCCGCACTACCACGACTTCCTGGACGTCTTCGCCAAGACGGAGTTCGACCGTCTCCCCGAACGCAAGCCGTGGGACCACGCCATCGAGCTCTTCCCGGGGTGGGAGAACCTGAAGGGCCTCAAGGGCCACGTCTACCCCGTCTCCGGCGCGGAGCAGGCCGAGCTCGACGCCTTCCTCGACGAGAACCTCCGAACGGGTCGCATCTGCCCGTCCAAGTCGCCCATCGCCGCGCCCTTCTTCTTCGTGCGCAAGAAGGACGGCAAGCTTCGCCCGGTGCAAGACTACTGACGGCTCAACGCGATCACCAAGAAGGACTGCTGGCCACTCCCGCTCGTCTCCGACATCATCGCGCGCGTCAAAGACGCCAGGCACTTCACGAAGATGGACGTGCGGTGGGGGTACAACAATGTGCGCATTCGAGACGGGGACGAGTGGAAAGCTGCGTTCATCACGAACCGAGGGCTCTTTGAGCCGCTCGTCATGTTCTTTGGGCTGACGAACTCGCCCGCCACGTTCCAGCACATGATGGACGACATCTTCAACGACCTCATACGCCTAAACAAGGTCCTCGTCTACATGGACGACATCCTCATCTTCTCCGAGGATCTCGACAAACACCGCAAGCTCGTACGAGAAGTCCTGCACCGGCTGCGCACGCACGGCCTCTACCTCAAGCTCGACAAGTGCAAGTTCGAGCAGAGCAAGATCGACTTCCTCGGCCTCATCCTGGGCGACGGTCAAGTCGCGATGGACCCGAGCAAAGTCAAGGCGGTGCGCGACTGGCCACGGCCGCGGAACTTGTCGGAGGTCCGCAGCTTCGTGCAGTTCTGCAACTTCTACCGCTCATTCGTGCCCAACTTCTCGAGCATCACGGCCCCGCTAAACGCGCTCATGAAGAAGGGAGTCCTCTGGCGCTGGGGACCGGTCGAACAGCTCGCAGTAGACACGCTCAAGGGCGAAATCGCCAACAACGTGACGCTGCTCATCCCCGTACCGGGGGCGCGCTTCCGACTCGAAACCGACGCCTCAGACTACGCCGCCGGCGCCGTGCTGCACCAAGTCATCGACGGAGTTCCGCGCCCTCTCGCGTTCTTCAGCAAGACCTTCAACGCGACCGAGCGGAACTACCAGATCTACGACAAGGAGATGGTCGCCGTCATGTGGGCCCTCGCGAACTGGCGACAGTTCCTGCGCAACGCACCGGAGTTCGACATCTGGACGGACCACATGAACCTGCAGTTCTTCCGTGAGCCCCAAAACCTGAACCGTAGACAAGCGCGCTGGCACACAGAACTCTCAGAGTACGACTTCAAGATGCACCATCGCCCCGGTTCTCTGAACGTCGTCGCCGACCGGCTCTCCCGCAACGGCTTGCCGCCTGGGGGGGTGAAGGACGACAACAAGGACCTCGTCCTCCTCGAACCGAAGCGCTTCGATCCGGACACGCCCAACGTCATCAGGCGGCTCTCCTTCCGGGACGCGCAGGAGATTCTCGAGGAGATTCGGCGACGCCACACCCAGCAGGACGAGGTCATCAAGATCGGTCTCACGCGGAAGGACAAACGCTTCGCCAAGATGAACAACATCGTCCTGTTCCAGGGCAAGATATACGTACCGCGGGATCGCAACCTCCGCGAACGCATCATCTACGCGCACCACGACACGCCCATCGCGGGACACCCCGGGAGGTTCAAGACCGTAGACCTTATCCGCCGCGCCTACTGGTGGCCGGGCATGCGCAGGCACGTGGAACGATACCTCGCCGGCTGCGAGGTGTGCCAGCGCACGAAGCCCTTCCACGGGCCCATCGCGACGGAACTCCACCCGAACCCCGCACCGGCGACGCCATGGGAGGAGATCTCCATGGACCTCATCGGCCCTCTCCCCGAGTCCCGCGGGTACGACGCCATCATGGTCGTCGTCGACCGCCTCAGCAAGATGGTCCTCATCATCCCCACGAGCATCACCCAGTCGTCCGAAGGCACCGCGCGACTCTTCCTCGAGCACGTCTTCCGCCGCTTCGGCCTCCCCAAGAAGATGTACAGCGACCGAGGGACGCAGTTCGTCTCGCAGTTCATGCGCGAGTTCTACAAGATGGCGAAAATCGAGACGAACGCGTCGACCGCCTACCACCCGCAGACCGACGGTCAGACGGAGCGGATGAACGCGGAAGTTGAGAAGTACCTCCGCGCGTGGATCAATGAGCGGCAGGACGACTGGGCGGACTGGCTGCCGATGGCCGAGTTCGCGCTGAACAACCGCGCGTCTGAGACTACAGGCGAGTCCCCCTTCTTCCTGAACCATGGGCGCCATCCTCGCACCGACATCACCCTAGATCGCGCGTCGAAGAGCGAGGGCGCCAAGGACTTCGTCACGCACCTACAAGACGCGTGGGAGGAGGTGTCCGCGGCGCTCAAGACGGCCGCGGAGGTCGCGAAGTCCAACGCGGATGTCCGACGGAGAACCGCACCGAACTTCAAGACCGGCGACAAGGTGTGGCTCGAAGCGACGAACGTCCGGTCCGACCGTATCTCTCACAAGCTCGACAACCGCCGGTACGGACCCTTCGACGTCGTCAAGAAGGTCGGCGACGGCGCGTACAAGCTCAAGCTGCCGCCCGGGTGGAAGCGCATTCACCTGGTGTTCAACGAAGCCTCCTGACCCCGTACATGCCACCATACGCCGACCACCAGAAGCAGCCGCCCCCGCCCCCTCCGCGCATGGTCGGCGGCGAACCCGAGTACGAGGTCGAGGAGATCCTCGAGTGTCCGGTTCGTCGCGGGAAGTACGTCTGGAAGGTCAAATGGAAGGGATACGGCGTCGGACACAACACATGGGAACCACTGGACAACCTCGGTAACGCGAAAAGAGCTCTTCGGGACTTCTACAAGGCATGCCCCAACGCCCCGCGCACTCCGGACCTCTCGCTGCGCGCTGTGGAGTTCCCGATCGAGCTCTTCCCGGACTACTTCTTCGAATGCGACGACGGTCCCTTCACAGACGGCATCGACTTCTCGCTCCCCTCCGAGGCAGAGCTGCGCCGCCGCGCTCTGCTCGAGGCGCCTCCCGCGTAGGGGGGGTTATGTTCCGCCGGGACTCCCGCTCCGGCACTCAGCGGGACTCCCGCACTCAGCGGTACGCGCTCGGCTTGGTCCCAGACCGCGGCGCACGCACGGGGACGGCTCCCCGTCGGGGGGATACGGGTAGGGCAGAGGGTTATGACCAAGACGGGACTCGCACGGGACTTCCGTCTCTCAAGTATATAACCGCTTGCTCGTGCGTCCCATGTACGCTACTTTCTCGCTGGTTGATACCTACGCTTGTATCGCCGCACCCTTCCTCTGAGGGCCTCCCCCGGTGCTTTGTGAGACATACTGCGCTCCCAGCGTCGCCGCAACAGGCGACCTCTTCAAGCTCGGATACCGCCTCAAGGATATCTTCAACATGGACGAGACAGGACTCTTCATCGGGTGAGTGAACGAGTCCAACCACATCCCCATCCGTGTTTTTGACAACGATGTAGGCTTGCTCCGGACCGTGGGCTTGCGACGACGCAAATGTCCGGGGTCAAAGGAGTGAAGATGCGCCTAACGTACGCATTCACGACCAACGCCGATGGCTCGGAGAAGAGGCCCGCCTTTGTCATAGGCAAGCCGCACAAGCCCCGGTGCTTCGGCGGCAAGACAGGCGCTGCGCTCGGCTTTCTGTATCGCAACAACGCAAAGGCATGGATGACGTCCGCGCTCTACCGCGAGTGGCTGCAAGATTGGGACCGCGAGCTGCGCGCACAGCGGCGCAAGATCTTGCTCCTGGTGGACAACTTCTCCGGCCACTGCGACGTTGAGGGGTTGACCAACATTCGTGTCGTCAACTTCGCGCCAAACATCACCTCGCACATCCAGCCCGCCGACGCGGGCATTATCCGCTGCTTCAAGGCTCACTATCGACGGCTCTTCATCCAGCGCGCCATCGATAATTACGACAATGGTGTCGCGCCACTTGCTATCTACAAGATCAACCAGCTGGAGGCCATGCGGCTCGCCGAACGCGCTTGGAACGAGGTTGACACGACGACGATTCGCAATTGCTGGCGCAAGGTCGGCATTCTACCCGACTGCTCCGATGCTGTGTCCCAGCCGGCCGCACCGTCTGTCCCCATCTCCACCCTCCTCAACTCGGCGTCGGACACAGCCAGCGCAGTCGAACAGGCAGTGGCGGAGGCCGAGAAGGCCACGGCCACCGTACTGGACGAGCTCGAGTCCTGCGGCTCGCTGCACAAGCGCAACCGCATGGACCTCAACGAGCTGCTCAACCCCCGCGACGAATCAGTCCTGCTTTCCGGCGCCGCGGACGAGGAGATTGTCGCGGCTGTCAAGGAACGGCTGGCCGGGGAGCAAGACCTTGCACTCAACAACGGCGATGACGGCGACGATGGCGAGGCAACGCCTACACCTCCGACTTGCACCGAAGCGCTTGCGGCATCCCTTCTCCTTCAACGCTATCTTGCGGCGAAGGAAGAGCCATGGGCAAGGGAGCTCGATGGCTGGCTTGCCCAGTTTGGCCGCAACACGCGCTGGGAAGCCACCCGCGGCATGCAGCCCACCAAAATTACCTCTTATTTCGCTCCAGCCGCCTCTAATTAGCTTGTTTGTCTGTCATTTGCCCCGTACGAATTTATTACGATTTTTCCTGATTTAATTAGGCACTGCTCCACTCACTCTGTGGTAACCCATACTCTGTCATAACCCATAGCTTCGAGGCTCTCCCGACCGCTATGGGTTATGACAGAGTCGACTGTAGCCTGGTTCGAGCCCAGTGAGAGCAGTCCGGTGGTCCAGTTGAGGTTCGGTCACAACTCGAGTCCGGTGCGGTCCCGGTAGAGTTCGGTGCCTACTTCACTCTCAGCGTGTTGCGGTCAGCATTGGTAGCGAACCGCGTCGCACTCTCGTCGTCTCTCTCGTCCTCTCGTCTTCTGCCGTAGCGTCGGCATCGCGTATTGTTGACGGAATCTGACGGTGGGGCGGATTCCGGTGAGCAGAACACCCTGTATTGTACGGACGAGACAGACCTGACGGTGGGGCGGATTCCGGTGAGCAGAACACCGGAGAATCCGACACACCGCCGTACTTCGTATATAACATGAGGTTTCGTGAGTTCAGATCAGCGGGACGGACATGCGGGCAAAGGGCAGGCATACATGCGCGCGTCCGCGGACGCGCGCTGATTCGTCTTGGCGCTCCCAGAGCGCAATTACTCCAACAATTGTATTCTCCGGCCAACCTCCCCAGGTGCGCACTTCTCACGAACTGTGCATCAATCTCTTTCTGTCTCTGTATCCTCGAACACCTGTTGTGTGTCAATCAAGTACGACTGTACGCAGTCTCAGACTTTGCTTGTGCGGTACTTGGGCTTCATAGAACGTCCGTCCTCCAAGCTTCGTATTGACGATACTTGTCGTTACGTGGTGACCATCTCTCTACCTCTTTACTTTCTTTCTACCGCATTTGTGACCGCATCGGTTACCCTTGCGTATTAGTAGTAGCTATAGTCTTTGCGGTCTTCATTCTCTGAGGATTGTTCACTCTTTGTGATCATCTTCATTTCTCCTGATTCATCTAGTGGTCTTTGCTGGTTCCTTGCAAGTTCCGTGCAGTTCAGCGGGGGTCTGCGCTCGCTGGGGTGGCGTCTCGTGCGCTCGCTTGTGTCGGGACCCATTCGTCAGTCGCAGCACGCTTCGTGCAGGTCGCAGCAGAGGGCCGGTTACAGTCGTCGGGAGCCTTGTTGCTGGTCGTGCGCGAGGTGTAGTAGTCCTTCGCGTCGTCCGTGTGGTGCGAAGGGAGAGGTCGTGGTAGAGAAACAAGAGTTGGTATATGGAGAGAGAGTTGTTTGGCCTCGGGTCTCGTGAGGATGAGGGAGCAGCAAGGCGGCACGGGCATCGTTACACCACGCCGCGATGGTGTGTTAGTCTTTGGATTATGTTGCGGCCAGCCGGCAACCGCGCAGAGCGAGAGCCTACGAGTGGAACACCACCCGCAGCCCACCCTCACACGGACCGCATCTCTCTCTCTAGGAGACACCCCAACCCGACCCTTGACTCTGGCCCGCAACGGTGGAAGCACGGAGCAGGCGTACGGAGGGAGAGAGACCCCCAAGAGGGTCCCGACGGGAGTTCCGTCCGGGGCTCTGGAGGGGACCCGGGGCTGATGAGGAGCACTCGCCTCTACTCCCACGCACCCAAGGTCTACGACGTGTGGGACCCGAGGTGGGGCGCCGCCGCGGCTCAGAGGCGTGGCGGTGCTGGAGGAACGCTCCCAGGCCAAGTGCACACACAAAGACTCTGAGAGACCAAGAATCCAAAGACTAGAGTACAGCGATGATCCCGAGTCATTTTATATAGGCGGGTCTCTGCCGGAACTCCCGTCGGGATTCGCTGCAGCCCGACCCATGGGTGTTGCAGCTCGGCCGGAGCCGGTTACTCCCGCCGAGCCTCAGAGCCTCGCTGGTGATCATGCTCGGAGGCTTGACGCATCTGCCTCCGCCGCACAGCGATGGAGAGGGCATGTAGTAGCAACACACTATTCACTCACATATCATCCATGTATCAGTTTTCTATTCTTTCTGTTTGAAATATATGGCTCGTGCAAGCTCTCAAAGTCATGCCCGTTCTCTCACGTCCATCTACAGTATATAGTCATTATCAACATGTGGTAGTTACAAAGATCAGTCAAGGAATAGTGTATCTGCGTTGCTATCAGCGTAAGTGCGCTTTGAAGTGCGTGCGCGCTTCGCACTCGTCGTATTCTCCGAGAAGTCAAGAATACGTTTAAACGCTGGTTGCACACGCTCGTGAAGCCGCGGGTCGACTCCCTGGGGCTGACTCAGCACCGCCAAAGTCTTCTCGAGCCCTTGGCGAATTTTGCGCGCCTCTGGCGATGTAAGGTAGTATCTGTTGCTGTCATGCTCGTCGATTGGGACATGGAGCTCTGCTGCGGGAGACGATGGCGGATGCACAGTCGTCATCGGAGCAGCAGTGACAAGCTCCTTTCGCGGTCCCAGGGGCGGGTGATACACTGGATCGGGATCGGGGGTCTCGTGGATGCCGGGGATGACATAGTAGGGAGGAAAGCGGCGGCGTTGAAGACAAGCCCAGAAGCTATTATCCCGCTTTGGTCGATCCCCAACGAGCGGGTTTGCCAAGCAGACGATGTGTTTGCATACCGGGAAGCGATTGAGCAGATACGCGGGGCAACTGCATGTCCAGCGTTGCAGATCCGTATGATAGTCACCGCGAGGACGCACACGATCTGCCTCAATCTCGGCGAGACGGTCAGCGCGTGCTTGTACATGCTTGATGCCCTTTCCGCGCTTCTTGAGGACATCGAGTTCGCGCTGAAGATTTCTCAGCGCATCTGGCTTAGACAGCTCGAGCCATTCGGCCTTGAAATCCTTCTGCCAAGATGCCAAACCCGTCTTCCGACCAGACCGAGAAATCCCCAGGATCTCGTGTAGCCTCTGCAGTAATGGAGGCAGGGTCGACTGCACCAGAGTGTAGACAAGCAAGTCAAGCCGAGGACGATTGAAGGCAGCCAAGTCACGGTGTTTGACAACGAGCCAGTAACTTTCTGCAATCATCGTCATCTTCAGGACAGGAATCGCGGGACTCGGTGCACGCGCCCAGAGCCTCCACTGTGAGGGCGAGTACCACCGATTCCAGAGGTAGGCCCATGCCTGTGAAAGATCGTGCTGCCAGCAGAACGTGTAGAGCTGATGTACTGCGCTTTTATGAAGCTGCTCAGCACTGAGACGTGTCCCACGTTCGTCTAGTGGGATCTCGGGGTGCAGATGAAAGTGCTTGCGAAACATCGCGACGATGTGCGGGCGGTAGCGCGCAGGACAGAACTGCGGAAGCGTTGGGCGATCCTTCTTAGCGACAGGTGGGGGCCAGAAGGGAATAGAGTCGTCTTCTATGGTCAGAGTAAACAGCGGGGGGAGACAGGTGATCAGCTCGTCGACAGGAACATCGTCGACCTGAAGCTCAAAGCCGTTGACAGTGATAGCAACATTGCGACCGTCGAAATCTTCTTCCGCGTGACCGTTATCGACGCCGGGACCCCAGGTTGGATCGATGAAACTGAAGATACGGTGGGCATTGCGCCCATCATAAGCAGCAGGCGGGGTAGACTGAGCAAGACGTTCCTCGAGATAGTGGATCGCGTGCCAGTAACAGAGCTGATGCTTGCCATCGGTAAAGACAGTCCTGCAAGTGTTTATCTCGGAAGGATCCTTGTCAGACAAGGAGAAGCGGGAATTCGGGCATTGGAGGTGTAGCCAGCGTAGGACATCCTCGAGAAGACGCTCCTTCGCGCCCGGGTTGGCGTCTTCAGTCAGTGAGGTCAATATGGTCGCCAGGGGCATGAGCTGCCCATTGACCTCAGTGAGAATCGCGTACATTTCGTAACCAAGCGCATTGGTCTTGACTTCAAGCGATATCAGCGCTTCACAAGAGGGTGGGTCAAAGACAGTCACTCACATGTTGAGTCCATTGCCAGCTCAACCACCGCAGTATTTAGGTGTTCGACAATCTCCTTGTATGTGAAGGCGAATGAGGATATACTGGCCTCGTCACGAACAGGAATATTCTGCATGGAGTCGCCATCCCACTGCTCAAGGAGCATGCACGTCGATTCCAGTTGATCGTCGTGAAGCTTCCAGCGCTTCTTCGAGATAGATGACCAGTACGTATATATCTGGTGCTGCCTCAAGACCGTATTGGGATAACGGCGCAAGACCTCCTTATAAATCTGTGGACATCGTTAGCGCTGTGAGATCTGCTATCAGGACAATCTCCCTACCACAGACGCAGTCGAGTTCTGCATCTTCTGAACAAGCTGCTTGACTGCCTCAGGTATACCGACGTCAATGTAGCCCTTGTGGCCTAGGCCATGGCGGAGGTGAATGCGCGCGTAAACCTCTTCAGAGTCGACTGGATGGACGATTGAAACACTGAGCGAGCCTTCACAGTGCCAGTGTTCCATGCAAATCGAGGCACACTGTTTACCGGGCTCGCGTGTGCTGTTTGCGCATGGAAGGCCGCTTTGAGACTTGGTCTGCTCTCCGTCACGCTGAGCGCAGTAGTAGTCGGTCAGCTGCCCGGGCACGGAATCGTGCAGGCTAGAGCGACGCAATGAATTTTGGTGAATATGGACGTATGCAAAACCGAGACGCACTTGAAGTGGTAGCCCATCTGGTCACAGATGAGACGAACAATGTTCCCAGCAAGGATATTGTTGTCACGGCAGAGCACACCACACTCGCCAGGACTGGCGCTGAGGAGGGGAACTATGCAAGCAAGAACATGGGTGGTGCATTGACCAGACCAAATCTGGGGATCAGCCCAGAAGGCCGTCCGCCCTATATACACATCATGAGAACGCCGGAACGAGACTATCCCGGATCACTGTACTGCCTCGAGAGAGGTCGCCGATCTGGGCCGAAGCCCGCGATGTCCTCGAAGACCGAAGTGGCTCGACGAATAACCCATAACCGAACTCGTCCCCACGAACCAGCGATCGAGCAGGCGTTGGACATACCGGGATATGCATCGAAGACTCCTCGAAGGACAATGGTCTCGCATAGACCATCATAGAACCCCGAGCGCGCGAGGGGGCGTAGGTGCGGCGTGATCGGGTGCCGCTGCAGACGTACATCGCGATGTAGCGACTCGTCAAAGCCCCAAGGATGTAGAGTGAGCGTGCGAAGGACATCGGAGAGGTGTTCTGGAGATATCCCGGATGACACGAAGGCGGGGGAGCGCCTCTGTCGAGAGAGCCGTGTTGAGGGGTATGGCTGGGAAGAGCGCGGACAGCGCTGCGAGCCAACGGCACGAGATGCCGGCGTATACACGACACCCTAGAGGTGAGAGAGGGTGGGCGAAGGTATCCCGGGTGCAAGGGACACGAGAGGATGTCGAACGAGTGGTTCGAGATCGGGCCGCGGGACCAGAGGCCGGATATGAGCGAACCGGTCGAACGCGAGCCGCCGAGGCGCGACGGCGAGGGTCTCACCCTCTAGACGAGATGAGATCCGTTCCACGAGCAGATTCCGGGCCTGAGGTCGCCGAGGCAAGTCGTCGTCGTCGAGATAGGTTGAGTCGTCCCATAAAGGCAGCGGCGCATGATGGGGTGCGGGTGGGGCGCGAGTCTCACCCGCCAGATCGATCCGGCTCGCGATTCCGCATCCCTAGAGCCTAGGGACTAAGCGGGATAACGAGATTTGAGAATGGCGAACTGAATGGGTAGGTGGGGGAGACTGCGAAGAGGCGAGACTTCGAGCGATGAGAGGTTGGAGCCTGCGGAGACCTCGAAAATCGCAACAATTGTTCGGATAGAGCTCGCCGTCTGAGTCGTCCTGTATGTCCTCGAGCGCAACCAGGACCGTGATGTTGCATGGTTGAAGGCGATTGGCATAAAGCAGGGTACTAAACGCGCTCCATCCCAAGGGTGCACCCGTGGTGTCCCCTACAATGGGCGGTGGTGGCGGTTTCCCTCTAGCGCAAGGACGGCCTTCTTCGGCACATTTGCATGCCGGGGTAGGCGCAGGGGGTCCAGCGTCCTGCGTTTGAGCAGGAGGAGCCTTTCCGCGCTTTGCCTCCTGTTGTTCCTTGGCCTGCTTCGCATTGCGCTCGTTGCAGGACTTGCACCGCCGGGTACGATGCCCAGTACGACTGTTGAGCGGAAACGAGTCTGGGGCGCCTCTAAACGAGCAGGAATCGCATTTTCTCAATGCGGCTTCCGTAGGCGGTGTGGCGAGCATCTGCAGCGTGACGGGTGGGGGAGACGAGACGTGGTGTTCGCAAAAAGTGTATTAAAACTCCGCGTTGTCACGGAAGTATATCCAGGGTCTGGTCCCGAGCCAGAGATCCCGCCCAAGGCTCGGCGGAAGCAACCAGCTCCAGCCGAGCTACAACACCCATGGGTCGGGCTGCGTTAGATCCCGTCGGGTCCAAGGGTGCCTCAGAAAAAAAAATTCTGACACAAGGCTGAATATTGTCATAAGGCCCTTGTTCCGCCGGGACTTCCGAAAGCAAGGACGACCCGCTGACGACTCAGACGGAACTCTCACGGAGGCCCGTGGAGGAGGTATATAAACAAGCGCGAGACCCACGATGTACCCTAGTCTTTGGATTCTCGGTCTCTCAAAGTCTTTGTGCGTGCACTTGGCCTGGGAGTGTTCTTCCAGCACCGCCGCGCCTCTGGGTCGCGGCGGCGCCCCACCTCCGGTCCGAGGCCTCGGGTCCCACACGTCGTAGACCTTGGGTGCGTGGGAGTAGAGGCGAGTGCTCCTCATCAGCCCCGGGTCCCCTCCAGAGCCCCGGACGGAACTCCCGTCGGGACCCTCTTGGGGGTCTCTCTCCCTCTGTACGCCTGCTCTGCGCCTCCACCGTTGCGGGCGAGAGTCAAGGGTCGGGTTGGGGTGTCTCCTAGAGAGAGAGATGCGGTCCGTGTGAGGGTGGGCTGCGGGTGGTGTTCCACTTGTAGGCTCTCGCTCTGCGCGGTTGCCGGCTGGCCGCAACAGCCCTCAAACTGACCACCCCCCCACCCCCCTATTTGCTTCCGGTGGCATGATTTCCGGCCTATTTCGAGTACCGGATGCAAATTACCTGTAGATAATGTCTTGGATCCTTGATCTTAAGGTATTTTGGAGCGTTCTGCGCCTGTTCGATCCACTCTCAGCCGATTTTTGCCCACCGGGACCAACACTGCTTCCACAGGCTTTGATTCCGGCCCGATGACAGATCCGACCCTGGAAAGGTTCATGCACATGTAACCCCCATTGCACTGCCTTCGTCTGTTCTAAACACATAAGAACATCCTTCGGACGCTCAATAATCATGTATGATGAGATTTCAATGTAAAATTTCCTCAAATTCTGTTAGAAAAAATTTCTCATAAGCCCCAAAAGTTGACCCCCCCCTCCCCCGCCTCGTGATATCGGATTTTGCCGATGAGGGACCCTTGGTCGGGTCCGCCGTGCGGCTGAGCAGAGTCCCATCGGGACTGCCATCAGGTCCGTTGCGCCGGGCAAAGCTCCGCTGGAGCCGGCGCAAACGCCCGTCTTGCGCAGTGGGGCGCGTGTCCTCGAGCTTGTCCTTACTCCCAGACCCGTCGTCTGTAAGTCGCCCTGCCCCACAAGTCCACCTGGAATTCCAGTTGGAAAAATGAAAGTTGCTCCAAATGAACTAAAAAACACTTTTGGATATCATTGTTTTTTGGGGGGCACCTGGAATTCCACTGGAATTCCAGTTGGAAAAGGTAGCTGTTTTGAACCTGGACGTTCTGGACGTCCAGGTCATGTGACTCTAAAACATTCGAAAAACGCGCATAGTTAAGTTAGGTTAGGTTAAGTTAGGTTAGGTTAGGTTAGGGGTTAGGTTAGGTTAGGTTAGCTTAGGTTAGGGAACGTTTTAAATTTCAGTTCCAGGTGGAATAAAAAACAAAATTTTCTAGAATTGCATTTTAACAGTTTTGGATTGGGTGCACAAATTGGAACTCCAGGTGGAATTCCAGTTGGACAAGTGGGGCAGGGTAACCAATACAGGCGCAGGGACCGGGTCAGGAACGGATATTTTTCGTGCTGGATAGGGGGTCCCGGAAGCAGATTTTTGGGAAATTAGGGTCCCTGAGCACGTTCCTGTGTGGGTTGGGGTACCCCCAGGAAAATTTGGGGCTCTGGGCAGGTTCCCCCGCAGGAACAGGGTCAGGAACCATGCCAGGGATGGAAAATTCTGGGTAAATAGGGGGTCGGGAATGGAAAAAATTTGGTTCAGGTGAAAAATAAGGTTTGTCGGCAAACAATTTTTGCCTCTACCCCCATGTTTTTGAATGTGAAAGTCAAATTACATTCTGTTTCATATCCTGCAAAAAAATTATTCAGATGGGAAAGAGATGGCCAGGCCTCCAGATAGGGGTATAAAATTGTGCCTTAACATACTTTTAGACAATTGGACCATCTTTTGTATCTTACAATTGCGTCATTTGATGAATTTGGTATTTGCCTGTTTCAGGCTTTGTCCTTGTATAGCAAATCGCCCTCTGGCACGAGGCACAAGTTTGTTAGGGTCAACTAGAAAGGAAACACACTTTTATGGCTTCGAACTGCTGTTTGTTCACGAATCATGTATCCCGCACTTCTATTTAGCCAGTAAATACAACTTCCCTGAATATCATATCACTGTTGATGCAATTGAATAGGAATTCGCTCCTCTATAATTTTATCGGGTACAATGTACTATAGTAGTAACATATATGTCGTAAATTCAAAATTATGGATACTGTGTGCTGAGTATGTAACTTGATTGGTAACTGCACAGTGTTCCCGTCCCCGTCCCCGTCCCCGTCCCTGTCCCCTCCCCCGTTCCTGTGCTCATCCTAACTTTCCCATACGGCTTGTCGTGTAGGCAAAATACCAATTGGCTCAGCTATAGTTTTATTTGGTGCATTGGAATGTAGGAGGGACATATATGTTGTGAAATGTAAATTATAGATAGTATGTGCTAAGTATGCAACGCCTTCATTACCTGTGCTACGATCCCTTCCCGTCCCTGTGCCTGTTCCTCCCCAGGTTCTTTAACTTGTGACATCGAAAGCAAAGACCACTGGGTGTAACCAGATCAATACCAATGCCTGGGGGGGTGTAAGTGGTTCCTTGCGCGTAACAGGTCCAAGATAATATGTTTAATTCACTCCTAGGTGCAGGTCCAAGATAATATGTTTAATTCACTCCTAGGTGCATTGATGCCACACTGTGGGCCAATAGGGGCTTCTGGATAAAATCTCTTTACCTGAATCACAAGGTCAATAGATAGTGAATCCATTGGACACCATATTGAAAAGTGATGGGCCATAGATGGGCTACATCCAGCCCATGCTTGATTAAACAGTTCTATTGTGGTTGGATGGTTCTGGCTCTGCCTTTCAAAGATCAAGCAAATATTTTGCTCAGCGAGAAGCGTTTCATTATATTTCTCCCTACTCAAGGGGCATGTTCTATACATATATGAGACTTACCAGTGCAATTTATGTGTTCAGATAATGGCCCTTCAGGAACAGCTCAAGCACCTCCCTAGCAACAACTGTTTAATTATATTTCTCGCAGATCTGGGGGTATGTTATAGACATATATGAGAGCCTCTAAAAAAAATTTAAGGTCTATATAATTGTACAATTAGATGATGGAGTAATAGCCATTTAGGAAAAAGTCGAGCACAATGGTGAACTAAATCAAACTCTATTCCTTTGACCCCTATAGTATCATTTGCTCGGGTATGTGTTTACAACACACCCCTGGTGCTTCCTCAAAAGCATATACAGTCAATATGGCCAACCTGGATGTCCTCCCCAGATCATCTGGGAGCATTTGCACCCAGCAACAAGAGCTCAACAGAAAACATTTCTGATCAAGGAGCATGTTGATCAGATTGGATCTAAGTATTCGAGATGTTGTGCCTGAAGGGTGGTGCTGTGGTTGAGGTTCAGTACATGTTGACATGTAGCAAAATGTCGAGCAGTCCATCACACTATCCCCTGCCCCAATCACAAATTTTCAATATCATAGTTTTGTCCATTTGATAGTCTGAACATGCCCTCAATTGTAGACTGACATTTGAACAAGTATTGAGCGAGATAGAAAATGCTCGCTTTTTTATGGGAAAAGAAGCATGCACCCTGTGTGATCCCATCAACCAATATAAATTCTGCTCACGCTACATGGGGGCCCTATTGGTCTCACCCAGAATCCGCCCCGTTCCTGAAATATAATTAACAAATCGTAGAGTAATAGGACGATTACATGATTTTCGACCACCCACCCCCCTGGCATTCATCTAGGCATCCAGCGGTCGATCAGAGGGTTCCATCCTGGTCTAATAAGGTATAGGATGGCCTCCAGCAAGATTCATGTGATTTGGTTCAGGCAGTGTTGAGATATAGCATGCGTACAGTTGGGTTGTGAGTTGCAACAGAACAAGCCATGAATCACTCTTGCAACCTACCCCACCTTCCAGGACTGATGGGTGCTCGACCTCACATGTTGTATTCTGGTCCAGGGAAGTGGTCCAAATGCTCCATTGGGTCAGGGATATGCTCTCTGAGGACTCGGAGCCTAACCTATAGCCACCTGGATCACATCTGGGTCATAGGTTAGGCTCCCATTGACCAGGAAGGACACCCCTGGCCCAATGGATCATCTGGCCCACTCTCTGAACCCATAATGCAACATGAGATGACGTGCACACTTCAGCCCTGGAAGGTGGGGTAGGTTGCATGAGTGATTCATGGTCTGTTCTGTACCAACTCACAACCCAACTGGACGCATGCTATATCTTAACACTGCCTGAACCAAATCATATGAATCTTGCTGGAGGTCATTATACACCTTATTAAACCAGGATAGAACCCTCTGATTGATCTCTGAGTGGGTAGTCTTATGCCTGGGGGGTGGTTAGTCGAAAATCAAGTAATCGACCTATTACTCCACCATTTGTTAATTATATTCCAGGAACAAGGCAGATTCTGGATGAGACAGATAGGGCCCCTTTGCAGCGTGAGCAGAATTCAAATTTGTTCATTAGATCGTTCAGGGTGCAAGCTTCTTTTCCCATAAAAAGCGAGCATTTTCTATCTTGCTCAATACTTGTCCAAATGTAAATCCGCAAGCGAATTCATGTTCATACCATTGAATTGACAATATTGTTATATGGAAACATTGCTATTGGGGCAGGGGATGGTGTGCTGGAGTGTTCAACATTTCCCCATATGTCCACATGTACTGAACGTCAACCACAGCACCAGTATCCAGGCACAACATCTCAAATGGTTATATCTAATGTATCCAACACGCTCCATGAGCAGAAACATTTTCTGTCGAGCGGTTGTTGCTGGGTGCAAATGCCCCCAGCTGACCAGAGGAGGACCTCCAGGTTGCGCATATTTGCTTGATATCCAGTTGGGAAAACACCAGGGGTGTGTTGGAAAGATATATTCGATCAATTAATACTATGGGAATCAAAGGAATAGAGTTCAATTTAGTTCACCATTGTGCTCGACTTTTTCCTGAATGGCTATTACTCTATCTTCGAATTTTACAATTATCCTGACCTCAAAATTTTTTCGGAGACTATTATATATGTCTAGAACATACCCCTGCCCCACTAGAAATATAATTAAACAGTTGTTGCTAGGGAGGTGCTTGAGCTGTTTCTGAAGGGCCATCACTATATCTTAGAATAGAACTATTATCTGAACACAAAAATCGCACCGCTGATTCTCATATACATATAGAACAGAGTCCTCGAGCTTGAAGAAATATAATTAAATAGTTCTTGCTGAGCGAAATATTTGCTAGATCTTTGAAGAACAGACCCAGGACCAGCCAACCACAAGAGAACTGGTCAATCAAGCATGCGCAGGATGTAGCCCTTCTATGGCCCATCACATTTTGATATGGTGTCCCATGGATTCGCTGTCGACTGGCCGTTTTATTTAGCTAGAGAGTTTTTATCCAGAAGTCTCTATCGGCCCACAGAGCAAGACCTATATATCCAGGAGTGGATTAAACCTACTATCTTGGACCTGTTACGCATGATGAACCACTTAGACCCCCCCCCTTTCCAGTTATTGGTATTGATTGGTCTACACAAAGTGGTCTTTACTTTCGATGAGTTGAAGGCTGGTACTAGTACAGGAACAGGCACAGGGATGGGCGCAGGGACGGGGACGGGAATGAAACACTGGTAATAAAGCAGTTGCGTACTTGGCACACCATATCTATAATTTAGGTTTTAGACCATACATGTCACTCATACGTTGCAATGCACCAAATAAAACTATAGCTGAGCCAATTGGTATTTTGCCTACTCCATAAGCTGTATGTGAAAGTTTGAGGGCAGGAACAAGCACAGGAACGGGGACGGGGACGGGAACCCTGCATAGCTACTAATCAAGATACATGCTCAGCACACAGTATCCAGTATTTTCATTTTACATCATATATGTTACTGCTACAGTGCATTGTACTCAACAAAATTACAGGGAAGCCAATTCCAATTCAATCGCATTAACAGTGATCTGATAGTCAGGAAAGATGGATTTAATGGTGAACTAGAGGTGCGGGATACATGATACGTGGGCAAATAGCAGTTCCAAGCTGTAAAGGTCTTTTTCCGCTGCAGTTGACCATTACAAACTTGTGCCTCGGGCTGAAGGGTGATTTCCAATAAAATGATTCAGCTCGAAGTAAGCAAATGGCAAAATCATCAAATGATGCAATTGTAAGATACAAAATATGGTCCAATTGTATAATCATATGCCGAGGCACAACTTGATACCCCTATCCAGAGGCCTGGCCATCTCTTTCCCATCTGAATGATTTTTTTGCAGGATATGCAGCAGAATGAATATTGGATTTAACATCTAAAAACCTAGTGGCAGAGGCCAAAATGTTTTTCCGACAAACTGTATTTTTCACCAGAACCAAATTTTTTCCACCCCCGACCCTCTATTTACCTGGAATTTTCCGTTTCCGACCCGGTTCCCGACCCCCCTCCCGCGCAGAAACCCGCGCAGGGACCCGAAATTGCCTTGGGGCACCCCCTCCCCGTGCAGGAACCCGCACAGGAACCAGAATTTTCTGGAGGTACCCCTCCCTGCGCAGGAACCCGCGCAGGGACCAAAAAACCCTGCCAGACCCCCCCTATATGCATTTTCAGGGTCCCCGGCCCTATTTTTTGCGCTGGGGGTATGCGCGTTCCCGCAGGAACCCGCACAGGAACGCCCCCAGGGAGCAAAAAAAAAGCAAAAAGACAGCCAGGGGGGGGTCCGTCCATGTGCAATCGATAGGGTTTTGCAATATCAAATAACCCTTCGATTGCATTCCAGTCCCCATGCCTAAGGTGACCATGTTGTAGTCGGATAGGGATGCAGAGCACTTGAGTGGTGCAGTGGTAAAGCAAGGGGGCCTCGGAGATGGAACTGTTGCTCCAGGAGGAGAACACTGGACCGTGCCGTGTTCATGTGTTGTAGTCGGATAGGAATGCAGAGCAGGTGAGTGGTGCTGTGGTGGAGCGAGGGGGCCTCGGCGGTGGAACTGATGCTCCAGGAGGAGAACGAGGGACCGTGCCGTGTTGTAGTTGGATAGGAATGCAGAGCAGATGAGTGGTGCTGTGGTGGAGCGAGGGGGCCTCGGGGGTGGAACTGTTGCTCCAGGAGGAGAACGCGGGACCGTGCCGTGTTGTAGTCGGATAGGAATGCAGAGCAGGTGAGTGGTGCTGTGGTGGAGCGAGGGGGCCTCGGCGGTGGAACTGATGCTCCAGGAGGAGAACGAGGGACCGTGCCGTGTTGTAGTTGGATAGGAATGCAGAGCAGGTGAGTGGTGCTGTGGTAGAGCGAGGGGGCCTCGGGGGTGGAACTGTTGCTCCAGGAGGAGAACGCGGGACCGTGCCGTGTTGTAGTCGGATAGGAATGCAGAGCAGGTGAGTGGTGCTGTGGTAGAGAGAGGAGACTGGACCTCATGTGTTGTAGTCGGATAGGAATGCAGAGCAGGTGAGTGGTGCTGTGGTGGAGCGAGGGGGCCTCGGGGGTGGAACTGATGCTCCAGGAGGAGAACGAGGGACCGTGCCGTGTTGTAGTTGGATAGGAATGCAGAGCAGATGAGTGGTGCTGTGGTGGAGCGAGGGGGCCTCGGCGGTGGAACTGATGCTCCAGGAGGAGAACGCGGGACCGTGCCGTGTTGTAGTCGGATAGGAATGCAGAGCAGGTGAGTGGTGCTGTGGTAGAGCGAGGGGGCCTCGGGGGTGGAACTGTTGCTCCAGGAGGAGAACGCGGGACCGTGCCGTGTTGTAGTCGGATAGGAATGCAGAGCAGGTGAGTGGTGCTGTGGTAGAGAGAGGAGACTGGACCTCATGTGTTGTAGTCGGATAGGAATGCAGAGCAGGTGAGTGGTGCTGTGGTGGAGCGAGGGGGCCTCGGGGGTGGAACTGTTGCTCCAGGAGGAGAACGCGGGACCGTGCCGTGTTGTAGTCGGATAGGAATGCAGAGCAGGTGAGTGGTGCTGTGGTGGAGCGAGGGGGCCTCGGCGGTGGAACTGATGCTCCAGGAGGAGAACGAGGGACCGTGCCGTGTTGTAGTTGGATAGGAATGCAGAGCAGATGAGTGGTGCTGTGGTGGAGCGAGGGGGCCTCGGGGGTGGAACTGTTGCTCCAGGAGGAGAACGCGGGACCGTGCCGTGTTGTAGTCGGATAGGAATGCAGAGCAGGTGAGTGGTGCTGTGGTAGAGAGAGGAGACTGGACCTCATGTGTTGTAGTCGGATAGGAATGCAGAGCAGGTGAGTGGTGCTGTGGTGGAGCGAGGGGGCCTCGGGGGTGGAACTGTTGCTCCAGGAGGAGAACGCGGGACCGTGCCGTGTTGTAGTCGGATAGGAATGCAGAGCAGGTGAGTGGTGCTGTGGTGGAGCGAGGGGGCCTCGGCGGTGGAACTGATGCTCCAGGAGGAGAACGAGGGACCGTGCCGTGTTGTAGTTGGATAGGAATGCAGAGCAGATGAGTGGTGCTGTGGTGGAGCGAGGGGGCCTCGGGGGTGGAACTGTTGCTCCAGGAGGAGAACACGGGACCGTGCCGTGTTGTAGTCGGATAGGAATGCAGAGCAGGTGAGTGGTGCTGTGGTAGAGAGAGGAGACTGGACCTCATGTGTTGTAGTCGGATAGGAATGCAGAGCAGGTGAGTGGTGCTGTGGTGGAGCGAGGGGGCCTCGGCGGTGGAACTGATGCTCCAGGAGGAGAACGAGGGACCGTGCCGTGTTGTAGTTGGATAGGAATGCAGAGCAGATGAGTGGTGCTGTGGTGGAGCGAGGGGGCCTCGGGGGTGGAACTGTTGCTCCAGGAGGAGAACGCGGGACCGTGCCGTGTTGTAGTCGGATAGGAATGCAGAGCAGGTGAGTGGTGCTGTGGTGGAGCGAGGGGGCCTCGGCGGTGGAACTGATGCTCCAGGAGGAGAACGAGGGACCGTGCCGTGTTGTAGTTGGATAGGAATGCAGAGCAGATGAGTGGTGCTGTGGTGGAGCGAGGGGGCCTCGGCGGTGGAACTGATGCTCCAGGAGGAGAACGCGGGACCGTGCCGTGTTGTAGTCGGATAGGAATGCAGAGCAGGTGAGTGGTGCTGTGGTGGAGCGAGGGGGCCTCGGGGGTGGAACTGTTGCTCCAGGAGGAGAACGCGGGACCGTGCCGTGTTGTAGTCGGATAGGAATGCAGAGCAGGTGAGTGGTGCTGTGGTAGAGAGAGGAGACTGGACCTCATGTGTTGTAGTCGGATAGGAATGCAGAGCAGGTGAGTGGTGCTGTGGTGGAGCGAGGGGGCCTCGGGGGTGGAACTGTTGCTCCAGGAGGAGAACGCGGGACCGTGCCGTGTTGTAGTCGGATAGGAATGCAGAGCAGGTGAGTGGTGCTGTGGTGGAGCGAGGGGGCCTCGGCGGTGGAACTGATGCTCCAGGAGGAGAACGAGGGACCGTGCCGTGTTGTAGTTGGATAGGAATGCAGAGCAGATGAGTGGTGCTGTGGTGGAGCGAGGGGGCCTCGGGGGTGGAACTGTTGCTCCAGGAGGAGAACACGGGACCGTGCCGTGTTGTAGTCGGATAGGAATGCAGAGCAGGTGAGTGGTGCTGTGGTAGAGAGAGGAGACTGGACCTCATGTGTTGTAGTCGGATAGGAATGCAGAGCAGGTGAGTGGTGCTGTGGTGGAGCGAGGGGGCCTCGGCGGTGGAACTGATGCTCCAGGAGGAGAACGAGGGACCGTGCCGTGTTGTAGTTGGATAGGAATGCAGAGCAGATGAGTGGTGCTGTGGTGGAGCGAGGGGGCCTCGGGGGTGGAACTGTTGCTCCAGGAGGAGAACGCGGGACCGTGCCGTGTTGTAGTCGGATAGGAATGCAGAGCAGGTGAGTGGTGCTGTGGTGGAGCGAGGGGGCCTCGGCGGTGGAACTGATGCTCCAGGAGGAGAACGAGGGACCGTGCCGTGTTGTAGTTGGATAGGAATGCAGAGCAGATGAGTGGTGCTGTGGTGGAGCGAGGGGGCCTCGGCGGTGGAACTGATGCTCCAGGAGGAGAACGCGGGACCGTGCCGTGTTGTAGTCGGATAGGAATGCAGAGCAGGTGAGTGGTGCTGTGGTAGAGCGAGGGGGCCTCGGGGGTGGAACTGTTGCTCCAGGAGGAGAACGCGGGACCGTGCCGTGTTGTAGTCGGATAGGAATGCAGAGCAGGTGAGTGGTGCTGTGGTAGAGAGAGGAGACTGGACCTCATGTGTTGTAGTCGGATAGGAATGCAGAGCAGGTGAGTGGTGCTGTGGTGGAGCGAGGGGGCCTCGGGGGTGGAACTGTTGCTCCAGGAGGAGAACGCGGGACCGTGCCGTGTTGTAGTCGGATAGGAATGCAGAGCAGGTGAGTGGTGCTGTGGTGGAGCGAGGGGGCCTCGGCGGTGGAACTGATGCTCCAGGAGGAGAACGAGGGACCGTGCCGTGTTGTAGTTGGATAGGAATGCAGAGCAGATGAGTGGTGCTGTGGTGGAGCGAGGGGGCCTCGGGGGTGGAACTGTTGCTCCAGGAGGAGAACACGGGACCGTGCCGTGTTGTAGTCGGATAGGAATGCAGAGCAGGTGAGTGGTGCTGTGGTAGAGAGAGGAGACTGGACCTCATGTGTTGTAGTCGGATAGGAATGCAGAGCAGGTGAGTGGTGCTGTGGTGGAGCGAGGGGGCCTCGGCGGTGGAACTGATGCTCCAGGAGGAGAACGAGGGACCGTGCCGTGTTGTAGTTGGATAGGAATGCAGAGCAGATGAGTGGTGCTGTGGTGGAGCGAGGGGGCCTCGGGGGTGGAACTGTTGCTCCAGGAGGAGAACGCGGGACCGTGCCGTGTTGTAGTCGGATAGGAATGCAGAGCAGGTGAGTGGTGCTGTGGTGGAGCGAGGGGGCCTCGGCGGTGGAACTGATGCTCCAGGAGGAGAACGAGGGACCGTGCCGTGTTGTAGTTGGATAGGAATGCAGAGCAGATGAGTGGTGCTGTGGTGGAGCGAGGGGGCCTCGGCGGTGGAACTGATGCTCCAGGAGGAGAACGAGGGACCGTGCCGTGTTGTAGTCGGATAGGAATGCAGAGCAGGTGATTGGTGCTGTGGTGGAGCGAGGGGGCCTCGGCGGTGGAACTGTTGCTCCAGGAGGAGAACGCGGGACCGTGCCGGGTTGTAGTCGGATAGGAATGCAGAGCAGGTGAGTGGTGCTGTGGTAGAGAGAGGAGACTGGACCTCATGTGTTGTAGTCGGATAGGAATGCAGAGCAGGTGAGTGGTGCTGTGGTGGAGCGAGGGGGCCTCGGCGGTGGAACTGATGCTCCAGGAGGAGAACGAGGGACCGTGCCGTGTTGTAGTTGGATAGGAATGCAGAGCAGATGAGTGGTGCTGTGGTGGAGCGAGGGGGCCTCGGCGGTGGAACTGATGCTCCAGGAGGAGAACGAGGGACCGTGCCGTGTTGTAGTTGGATAGGAATGCAGAGCAGATGAGTGGTGCTGTGGTGGAGCGAGGGGGCCTCGGGGGTGGAACTGTTGCTCCAGGAGGAGAACGCGGGACCGTGCCGTGTTGTAGTCGGATAGGAATGCAGAGCAGGTGAGTGGTGCTGTGGTAGAGAGAGGAGACTGGACCTCATGTGTTGTAGTCGGATAGGAATGCAGAGCAGGTGAGTGGTGCTGTGGTGGAGCGAGGGGGCCTCGGCGGTGGAACTGATGCTCCAGGAGGAGAACGAGGGACCGTGCCGTGTTGTAGTCGGATAGGAATGCAGAGCAGGTGAGTGGTGCTGTGGTGGAGCGAGGGGGCCTCGGCGGTGGAACTGATGCTCCAGGAGGAGAACGCGGGACCGTGCCGTGTTGTAGTCGGATAGGAATGCAGAGCGAGGGGGCCTCGGGGGTGGAACTGATGCTCCAGGAGGAGAACGAGGGACCGTGCCGTGTTGTAGTTGGATAGGAATGCAGAGCAGATGAGTGGTGCTGTGGTGGAGCGAGGGGGCCTCGGCGGTGGAACTGATGCTCCAGGAGGAGAACGAGGGACCGTGCCGTGTTGTAGTTGGATAGGAATGCAGAGCAGATGAGTGGTGCTGTGGTGGAGCGAGGGGGCCTCGGGGGTGGAACTGTTGCTCCAGGAGGAGAACGCGGGACCGTGCCGTGTTGTAGTCGGATAGGAATGCAGAGCAGGTGAGTGGTGCTGTGGTGGAGCGAGGGGGCCTCGGCGGTGGAACTGATGCTCCAGGAGGAGAACGAGGGACCGTGCCGTGTTGTAGTTGGATAGGAATGCAGAGCAGATGAGTGGTGCTGTGGTGGAGCGAGGGGGCCTCGGCGGTGGAACTGATGCTCCAGGAGGAGAACGAGGGACCGTGCCGTGTTGTAGTTGGATAGGAATGCAGAGCAGATGAGTGGTGCTGTGGTGGAGCGAGGGGGCCTCGGGGGTGGAACTGTTGCTCCAGGAGGAGAACGCGGGACCGTGCCGTGTTGTAGTCGGATAGGAATGCAGAGCAGGTGAGTGGTGCTGTGGTGGAGCGAGGGGGCCTCGGCGGTGGAACTGATGCTCCAGGAGGAGAACGAGGGACCGTGCCGTGTTGTAGTTGGATAGGAATGCAGAGCAGATGAGTGGTGCTGTGGTGGAGCGAGGGGGCCTCGGCGGTGGAACTGATGCTCCAGGAGGAGAACGAGGGACCGTGCCGTGTTGTAGTCGGATAGGAATGCAGAGCAGGTGAGTGGTGCTGTGGTAGAGAGAGGAGACTGGACCTCATGTGTTGTAGTCGGATAGGAATGCAGAGCAGGTGAGTGGTGCTGTGGTGGAGCGAGGGGGCCTCGGCGGTGGAACTGATGCTCCAGGAGGAGAACGCGGGACCGTGCCGTGTTGTAGTCGGATAGGAATGCAGAGCAGGTGAGTGGTGCTGTGGTGGAGCGAGGGGGCCTCGGCGGTGGAACTGATGCTCCAGGAGGAGAACGCGGGACCGTGCCGTGTTGTAGTCGGATAGGAATGCAGAGCGAGGGGGCCTCGGGGGTGGAACTGATGCTCCAGGAGGAGAACGAGGGACCGTGCCGTGTTGTAGTTGGATAGGAATGCAGAGCAGATGAGTGGTGCTGTGGTGGAGCGAGGGGGCCTCGGCGGTGGAACTGATGCTCCAGGAGGAGAACGAGGGACCGTGCCGTGTTGTAGTTGGATAGGAATGCAGAGCAGATGAGTGGTGCTGTGGTGGAGCGAGGGGGCCTCGGGGGTGGAACTGTTGCTCCAGGAGGAGAACGCGGGACCGTGCCGTGTTGTAGTTGGATAGGAATGCAGAGCAGATGAGTGGTGCTGTGGTGGAGCGAGGGGGCCTCGGCGGTGGAACTGATGCTCCAGGAGGAGAACGAGGGACCGTGCCGTGTTGTAGTCGGATAGGAATGCAGAGCAGGTGATTGGTGCTGTGGTGGAGAGAGGGGGCCTCGGCGGTGGAACTGTTGCTCCAGGAGGAGAACGCGGGACCGTGCCGGGTTGTAGTCGGATAGGAATGCAGAGCAGGTGAGTGGTGCTGTGGTGGAGCGAGGAGACTGGACCTCATGTGTTGTAGTCGGATAGGAATGCAGAGCAGGTGATTGGTGCTGTGGTGGAGAGAGGAGACTGGACCTCATGTGTTGTAGTCGGATAGGAATGCAGAGCAGGTGAGTGGTGCTGTGGTGGAGCGAGGGGGCCTCGGCGGTGGAACTGATGCTCCAGGAGGAGAACGAGGGACCGTGCCGTGTTGTAGTTGGATAGGAATGCAGAGCAGATGAGTGGTGCTGTGGTGGAGCGAGGGGGCCTCGGGGGTGGAACTGTTGCTCCAGGAGGAGAACGAGGGACCGTGCCGTGTTGTAGTTGGATAGGAATGCAGAGCAGATGAGTGGTGCTGTGGTGGAGCGAGGGGGCCTCGGCGGTGGAACTGATGCTCCAGGAGGAGAACGAGGGACCGTGCCGTGTTGTAGTTGGATAGGAATGCAGAGCAGATGAGTGGTGCTGTGGTGGAGCGAGGGGGCCTCGGGGGTGGAACTGTTGCTCCAGGAGGAGAACGCGGGACCGTGCCGTGTTGTAGTCGGATAGGAATGCAGAGCAGGTGAGTGGTGCTGTGGTAGAGAGAGGAGACTGGACCTCATGTGTTGTAGTCGGATAGGAATGCAGAGCAGGTGAGTGGTGCTGTGGTGGAGCGAGCGGGCCTCGGCGGTGGAACTGATGCTCCAGGAGGAGAACGCGGGACCGTGCCGTGTTGTAGTCGGATAGGAATGCAGAGCAGGTGATTGGTGCTGTGGTGGAGCGAGGGGGCCTCGGCGGTGGAACTGATGCTCCAGGAGGAGAACGCGGGACCGTGCCGTGTTGTAGTCGGATAGGAATGCAGAGCAGGTGAGTGGTGCTGTGGTGGAGCGAGGGGGCCTCGGCGGTGGAACTGATGCTCCAGGAGGAGAACGCGGGACCGTGCCGTGTTGTAGTCGGATAGGAATGCAGAGCGAGGGGGCCTCGGGGGTGGAACTGTTGCTCCAGGAGGAGAACGCGGGACCGTGCCGTGTTGTAGTCGGATAGGAATGCAGAGCAGGTGAGTGGTGCTGTGGTAGAGAGAGGAGACTGGACCTCATGTGTTGTAGTCGGATAGGAATGCAGAGCAGGTGAGTGGTGCTGTGGTGGAGCGAGGGGGCCTCGGGGGTGGAACTGTTGCTCCAGGAGGAGAACGCGGGACCGTGCCGTGTTGTAGTCGGATAGGAATGCAGAGCAGGTGAGTGGTGCTGTGGTGGAGCGAGGGGGCCTCGGCGGTGGAACTGATGCTCCAGGAGGAGAACGAGGGACCGTGCCGTGTTGTAGTCGGATAGGAATGCAGAGCAGGTGATTGGTGCTGTGGTGGAGCGAGGGGGCCTCGGCGGTGGAACTGTTGCTCCAGGAGGAGAACGCGGGACCGTGCCGTGTTGTAGTCGGATAGGAATGCAGAGCAGGTGAGTGGTGCTGTGGTAGAGAGAGGAGACTGGACCTCATGTGTTGTAGTCGGATAGGAATGCAGAGCAGGTGAGTGGTGCTGTGGTGGAGCGAGGGGGCCTCGGCGGTGGAACTGATGCTCCAGGAGGAGAACGAGGGACCGTGCCGTGTTGTAGTTGGATAGGAATGCAGAGCAGATGAGTGGTGCTGTGGTGGAGCGAGGCGGCCTCGGCGGTGGAACTGATGCTCCAGGAGGAGAACGAGGGACCGTGCCGTGTTGTAGTTGGATAGGAATGCAGAGCAGATGAGTGGTGCTGTGGTGGAGCGAGGGGGCCTCGGGGGTGGAACTGTTGCTCCAGGAGGAGAACGCGGGACCGTGCCGTGTTGTAGTCGGATAGGAATGCAGAGCAGGTGAGTGGTGCTGTGGTAGAGAGAGGAGACTGGACCTCATGTGTTGTAGTCGGATAGGAATGCAGAGCAGGTGAGTGGTGCTGTGGTGGAGCGAGCGGGCCTCGGCGGTGGAACTGATGCTCCAGGAGGAGAACGCGGGACCGTGCCGTGTTGTAGTCGGATAGGAATGCAGAGCAGGTGATTGGTGCTGTGGTGGAGCGAGGGGGCCTCGGCGGTGGAACTGATGCTCCAGGAGGAGAACGCGGGACCGTGCCGTGTTGTAGTCGGATAGGAATGCAGAGCAGGTGAGTGGTGCTGTGGTGGAGCGAGGGGGCCTCGGCGGTGGAACTGATGCTCCAGGAGGAGAACGCGGGACCGTGCCGTGTTGTAGTCGGATAGGAATGCAGAGCGAGGGGGCCTCGGGGGTGGAACTGTTGCTCCAGGAGGAGAACGCGGGACCGTGCCGTGTTGTAGTCGGATAGGAATGCAGAGCAGGTGAGTGGTGCTGTGGTAGAGAGAGGAGACTGGACCTCATGTGTTGTAGTCGGATAGGAATGCAGAGCAGGTGAGTGGTGCTGTGGTGGAGCGAGGGGGCCTCGGGGGTGGAACTGTTGCTCCAGGAGGAGAACGCGGGACCGTGCCGTGTTGTAGTCGGATAGGAATGCAGAGCAGGTGAGTGGTGCTGTGGTGGAGCGAGGGGGCCTCGGCGGTGGAACTGATGCTCCAGGAGGAGAACGAGGGACCGTGCCGTGTTGTAGTCGGATAGGAATGCAGAGCAGGTGATTGGTGCTGTGGTGGAGCGAGGGGGCCTCGGCGGTGGAACTGTTGCTCCAGGAGGAGAACGCGGGACCGTGCCGTGTTGTAGTCGGATAGGAATGCAGAGCAGGTGAGTGGTGCTGTGGTAGAGAGAGGAGACTGGACCTCATGTGTTGTAGTCGGATAGGAATGCAGAGCAGGTGAGTGGTGCTGTGGTGGAGCGAGGGGGCCTCGGGGGTGGAACTGATGCTCCAGGAGGAGAACGAGGGACCGTGCCGTGTTGTAGTTGGATAGGAATGCAGAGCAGATGAGTGGTGCTGTGGTGGAGCGAGGGGGCCTCGGGGGTGGAACTGTTGCTCCAGGAGGAGAACGCGGGACCGTGCCGTGTTGTAGTCGGATAGGAATGCAGAGCAGGTGAGTGGTGCTGTGGTGGAGCGAGGGGGCCTCGGCGGTGGAACTGATGCTCCAGGAGGAGAACGAGGGACCGTGCCGTGTTGTAGTTGGATAGGAATGCAGAGCAGATGAGTGGTGCTGTGGTGGAGCGAGGGGGCCTCGGCGGTGGAACTGATGCTCCAGGAGGAGAACGCGGGACCGTGCCGTGTTGTAGTCGGATAGGAATGCAGAGCAGGTGAGTGGTGCTGTGGTAGAGCGAGGGGGCCTCGGGGGTGGAACTGTTGCTCCAGGAGGAGAACGCGGGACCGTGCCGTGTTGTAGTCGGATAGGAATGCAGAGCAGGTGAGTGGTGCTGTGGTAGAGAGAGGAGACTGGACCTCATGTGTTGTAGTCGGATAGGAATGCAGAGCAGGTGAGTGGTGCTGTGGTGGAGCGAGGGGGCCTCGGGGGTGGAACTGTTGCTCCAGGAGGAGAACGCGGGACCGTGCCGTGTTGTAGTCGGATAGGAATGCAGAGCAGGTGAGTGGTGCTGTGGTGGAGCGAGGGGGCCTCGGCGGTGGAACTGATGCTCCAGGAGGAGAACGAGGGACCGTGCCGTGTTGTAGTTGGATAGGAATGCAGAGCAGATGAGTGGTGCTGTGGTGGAGCGAGGGGGCCTCGGGGGTGGAACTGTTGCTCCAGGAGGAGAACGCGGGACCGTGCCGTGTTGTAGTCGGATAGGAATGCAGAGCAGGTGAGTGGTGCTGTGGTAGAGAGAGGAGACTGGACCTCATGTGTTGTAGTCGGATAGGAATGCAGAGCAGGTGAGTGGTGCTGTGGTGGAGCGAGGGGGCCTCGGGGGTGGAACTGTTGCTCCAGGAGGAGAACGCGGGACCGTGCCGTGTTGTAGTCGGATAGGAATGCAGAGCAGGTGAGTGGTGCTGTGGTGGAGCGAGGGGGCCTTGGCGGTGGAACTGATGCTCCAGGAGGAGAACGAGGGACCGTGCCGTGTTGTAGTCGGATAGGAATGCAGAGCAGGTGAGTGGTGCTGTGGTAGAGAGAGGAGACTGGACCTCATGTGTTGTAGTCGGATAGGAATGCAGAGCAGGTGAGTGGTGCTGTGGTGGAGCGAGGGGGCCTCGGCGGTGGAACTGATGCTCCAGGAGGAGAACGAGGGACCGTGCCGTGTTGTAGTTGGATAGGAATGCAGAGCAGATGAGTGGTGCTGTGGTGGAGCGAGGGGGCCTCGGGGGTGGAACTGTTGCTCCAGGAGGAGAACACGGGACCGTGCCGTGTTGTAGTCGGATAGGAATGCAGAGCAGGTGAGTGGTGCTGTGGTAGAGAGAGGAGACTGGACCTCATGTGTTGTAGTCGGATAGGAATGCAGAGCAGGTGAGTGGTGCTGTGGTGGAGCGAGGGGGCCTCGGCGGTGGAACTGATGCTCCAGGAGGAGAACGAGGGACCGTGCCGTGTTGTAGTTGGATAGGAATGCAGAGCAGATGAGTGGTGCTGTGGTGGAGCGAGGGGGCCTCGGGGGTGGAACTGTTGCTCCAGGAGGAGAACGCGGGACCGTGCCGTGTTGTAGTCGGATAGGAATGCAGAGCAGGTGAGTGGTGCTGTGGTGGAGCGAGGGGGCCTCGGCGGTGGAACTGATGCTCCAGGAGGAGAACGAGGGACCGTGCCGTGTTGTAGTTGGATAGGAATGCAGAGCAGATGAGTGGTGCTGTGGTGGAGCGAGGGGGCCTCGGCGGTGGAACTGATGCTCCAGGAGGAGAACGCGGGACCGTGCCGTGTTGTAGTCGGATAGGAATGCAGAGCAGGTGAGTGGTGCTGTGGTAGAGCGAGGGGGCCTCGGGGGTGGAACTGTTGCTCCAGGAGGAGAACGCGGGACCGTGCCGTGTTGTAGTCGGATAGGAATGCAGAGCAGGTGAGTGGTGCTGTGGTAGAGAGAGGAGACTGGACCTCATGTGTTGTAGTCGGATAGGAATGCAGAGCAGGTGAGTGGTGCTGTGGTGGAGCGAGGGGGCCTCGGGGGTGGAACTGTTGCTCCAGGAGGAGAACGCGGGACCGTGCCGTGTTGTAGTCGGATAGGAATGCAGAGCAGGTGAGTGGTGCTGTGGTGGAGCGAGGGGGCCTCGGCGGTGGAACTGATGCTCCAGGAGGAGAACGAGGGACCGTGCCGTGTTGTAGTTGGATAGGAATGCAGAGCAGATGAGTGGTGCTGTGGTGGAGCGAGGGGGCCTCGGGGGTGGAACTGTTGCTCCAGGAGGAGAACACGGGACCGTGCCGTGTTGTAGTCGGATAGGAATGCAGAGCAGGTGAGTGGTGCTGTGGTAGAGAGAGGAGACTGGACCTCATGTGTTGTAGTCGGATAGGAATGCAGAGCAGGTGAGTGGTGCTGTGGTGGAGCGAGGGGGCCTCGGCGGTGGAACTGATGCTCCAGGAGGAGAACGAGGGACCGTGCCGTGTTGTAGTTGGATAGGAATGCAGAGCAGATGAGTGGTGCTGTGGTGGAGCGAGGGGGCCTCGGGGGTGGAACTGTTGCTCCAGGAGGAGAACGCGGGACCGTGCCGTGTTGTAGTCGGATAGGAATGCAGAGCAGGTGAGTGGTGCTGTGGTGGAGCGAGGGGGCCTCGGCGGTGGAACTGATGCTCCAGGAGGAGAACGAGGGACCGTGCCGTGTTGTAGTTGGATAGGAATGCAGAGCAGATGAGTGGTGCTGTGGTGGAGCGAGGGGGCCTCGGCGGTGGAACTGATGCTCCAGGAGGAGAACGAGGGACCGTGCCGTGTTGTAGTCGGATAGGAATGCAGAGCAGGTGATTGGTGCTGTGGTGGAGCGAGGGGGCCTCGGCGGTGGAACTGTTGCTCCAGGAGGAGAACGAGGGACCGTGCCGTGTTGTAGTTGGATAGGAATGCAGAGCAGATGAGTGGTGCTGTGGTGGAGCGAGGGGGCCTCGGCGGTGGAACTGATGCTCCAGGAGGAGAACGAGGGACTGTGCCGTGTTGTAGTTGGATAGGAATGCAGAGCAGATGAGTGGTGCTGTGGTGGAGCGAGGGGGCCTCGGGGGTGGAACTGTTGCTCCAGGAGGAGAACGCGGGACCGTGCCGTGTTGTAGTCGGATAGGAATGCAGAGCAGGTGAGTGGTGCTGTGGTAGAGAGAGGAGACTGGACCTCATGTGTTGTAGTCGGATAGGAATGCAGAGCAGGTGAGTGGTGCTGTGGTGGAGCGAGCGGGCCTCGGCGGTGGAACTGATGCTCCAGGAGGAGAACCAGGGACCGTGCCGTGTTGTAGTCGGATAGGAATGCAGAGCAGGTGATTGGTGCTGTGGTGGAGCGAGGGGGCCTCGGCGGTGGAACTGATGCTCCAGGAGGAGAACGCGGGACCGTGCCGTGTTGTAGTCGGATAGGAATGCAGAGCAGGTGAGTGGTGCTGTGGTGGAGCGAGGGGGCCTCGGCGGTGGAACTGATGCTCCAGGAGGAGAACGCGGGACCGTGCCGTGTTGTAGTCGGATAGGAATGCAGAGCGAGGGGGCCTCGGGGGTGGAACTGTTGCTCCAGGAGGAGAACGCGGGACCGTGCCGTGTTGTAGTCGGATAGGAATGCAGAGCAGGTGAGTGGTGCTGTGGTAGAGAGAGGAGACTGGACCTCATGTGTTGTAGTCGGATAGGAATGCAGAGCAGGTGAGTGGTGCTGTGGTGGAGCGAGGGGGCCTCGGGGGTGGAACTGTTGCTCCAGGAGGAGAACGCGGGACCGTGCCGTGTTGTAGTCGGATAGGAATGCAGAGCAGGTGAGTGGTGCTGTGGTGGAGCGAGGGGGCCTCGGCGGTGGAACTGATGCTCCAGGAGGAGAACGAGGGACCATGCCGTGTTGTAGTCGGATAGGAATGCAGAGCAGATGAGTGGTGCTGTGGTGGAGCGAGGGGGCCTCGGGGGTGGAACTGTTGCTCCAGGAGGAGAACACGGGACCGTGCCGTGTTGTAGTCGGATAGGAATGCAGAGCAGGTGAGTGGTGCTGTGGTGGAGCGAGGGGGCCTCGGCGGTGGAACTGATGCTCCAGGAGGAGAACGCGGGACCGTGCCGTGTTGTAGTCGGATAGGAATGCAGAGCAGATGAGTGGTGCTGTGGTGGAGCGAGGGGGCCTCGGGGGTGGAACTGTTGCTCCAGGAGGAGAACGCGGGACCGTGCCGTGTTGTGGTGCTGTGGTGGAGCGAGGGGGCCTCGGCGGTGGAACTGATGCTCCAGGAGGAGAACGAGGGACCGTGCCGTGTTGTAGTCGGATAGGAATGCAGAGCAGATGAGTGGTGCTGTGGTGGAGCGAGGGGGCCTCGGCGGTGGAACTGATGCTCCAGGAGGAGAACGAGGGACCGTGCCGTGTTGTAGTCGGATAGGAATGCAGAGCAGGTGATTGGTGCTGTGGTGGAGCGAGGGGGCCTCGGCGGTGGAACTGTTGCTCCAGGAGGAGAACGCGGGACCGTGCCGTGTTGTAGTCGGATAGGAATGCAGAGCAGGTGAGTGGTGCTGTGGTAGAGAGAGGAGACTGGACCTCATGTGTTGTAGTCGGATAGGAATGCAGAGCAGGTGAGTGGTGCTGTGGTGGAGCGAGGGGGCCTCGGCGGTGGAACTGATGCTCCAGGAGGAGAACGAGGGACCGTGCCGTGTTGTAGTTGGATAGGAATGCAGAGCAGATGAGTGGTGCTGTGGTGGAGCGAGGGGGCCTCGGCGGTGGAACTGATGCTCCAGGAGGAGAACGAGGGACCGTGCCGTGTTGTAGTCGGATAGGAATGCAGAGCAGGTGAGTGGTGCTGTGGTGGAGCGAGCGGGCCTCGGCGGTGGAACTGATGCTCCAGGAGGAGAACCAGGGACCGTGCCGTGTTGTAGTCGGATAGGAATGCAGAGCAGGTGAGTGGTGCTGTGGTGGAGCGAGGGGGCCTCGGCGGTGGAACTGATGCTCCAGGAGGAGAACGAGGGACCGTGCCGTGTTGTAGTTGGATAGGAATGCAGAGCAGATGAGTGGTGCTGTGGTGGAGCGAGGGGGCCTCGGGGGTGGAACTGATGCTCCAGGAGGAGAACGCCGGACCGTGCCGTGTTGTAGTCGGATAGGAATGCAGAGCAGGTGAGTGGTGCTGTGGTAGAGCGAGGGGGCCTCGGGGGTGTAACGCGCAGCGGTACACGCCCGGCTGTTGGGCCCACCAATTCCGCGCGGGCGCGTCCCGCGTGACTCATATCGCTCATGTACAATAGGACTCCGTGCGAATCTAACCCCCACTCGTCTCATTTACAGCCTGAGTCACTGCGCAGCTGAGCCGTGCGCAGCGCGACTCGATACTGACTTGATCACAGCGAATCGCGGTATCCGAGTCCGCGGCGACTCATCTACTGACTCGCAGCGCGCAGCCCGCGGCGGCGCCGCGACTGCGCTCTTACTGCGCTGTACTGCGCTCTGACTCGTTCCCACTGTATATAAGACGTTGGGGGCTCGCTGTAGGAGCCCCAGATCTTGTGGAATACGGATACACTTGGCAACTCACGACTCGAGTGCGCTTCAAGCCGCGTTCCTCAACTCTCAATCGCGAGCCTCTCTATTCTCGAACGAGTCTAGAAGCTTACATTTTTTGAGTTCTTTCTCTCTTCCTTTTCCTACTTTACTGTACATTACTACTGATGTCTCGCCCCAGGTCTGATCAGCCTCGGCCGCGAGTCGTCGGCGGCGTCACGCTGCCCGATGGCCCTCTCACACCTGCTGTAACCCGCCACGGGACAGTCAGGCATGAGTACAGGCCGCAGCAGACGTCTCCAATCCCGGAGGGCGACGAGGAAGACGAGCACGTGGTGCCCGGCGGATGGGGACACCCCACTCCGGCTGGATCCGGTGCTCCCTCGCCCGCGCCTCAACCTTCTGCATATCATACGCCCGCGCGCAGCGAGCATGATGATGCTGGTGAGTCTTCTCAGCATGATGACTCTCACTCCATTAAGCAGGAGGATGAGTCATTGTATGCGACTTCCCCGCGACGAGCGGAGGGCGCGTTTAACGCGCCTAAGTTCATCCGTCCCGCGTCCGCGGAGGGCGCGTCTCGTCGCGCCTCGGATTCCCGAGCTCATAGCTCGGAGGGCTCTGTGCCTATACATAGGAGGGGCAGCTTGACCCCACGATTGGCGACGGGAGAGCCTGTGGGCTTCTCCCCAACGTACGTACCGCGCGATTTCTCCCAGACAATGGGAGCACCGCCCTCGAGCTCTGGACCACTGTCGAGCTCTCGCCATTCGTCTCACAGAGCAGCAGATCGGTCGCCGCGTGTGAGCACGCACCAGTCGCGCACTGAGTCAACTCGGGTTGACTCTGAGTCCGCGCACGGCGCGGGAAGTGCGCCGCAGTCATATGTTTCCTCATACCGCTCGGGATACGCTCCCGAGGCGACCGTGTCGCAGGGGCATATGTCAGACGTAGGATCACACGAGGATAGACCTGATCATACCCCAATGACAACGGAACCGTATGTGTATTACCGCGAAGGTAGATATCGCGATTACGAGTATGATCTACCCTCCCTCAGTCCTGAGAGATCCTACGATGGGAAGAAACCGTTCTTTCCACCTCCAGACCTGTCTGACCCGCGCTATCGCGCGCGCGTCGAGACAGTTACTGACTCGGAGAGTCAGCAGCGGGGCGGTGCGAGTCACTCTGACTCAACCAGCCACCGTACCGCGCATTCCCCGCCGCACAGTGCTGCGCCGCGGGAGCCTGATCCCTCGATTGTAGAAAGCTGGCAAAGAGGGATTCGCTCGCAGTCAAGCAGCTCGAGAGACCGTGTACCGGTCTCCTCGTACATTGAGCCTGAGCGTCGGCAGGGGTACGTGATATACGATCCCCACCGTCGCAGGCTGTACAACGGATGGGGCAGGCCATCCACCTCGACCAAGATTGGTCCGAGGCGTACTGAGACGCGGTATGAGACCGCGCCGCTCGAGTCAGCTCGAGCGGAAACGCCGCGATCGCCAGAGCGCGACCGGCGTGAGCCAGTCCGCGGAGTCCGCGGACAAGAGCCGGCTGCGCTGAGCGCACAGCCGCGCAGTCATTCTTCCGCTCACAGCCGCGGCTGGAGCGGCGTCTCCATGGTGCAGAGAGATGCAGACCCTGAGCAGGGGTCTGTGCGCTCGCGCTCGGACCGCGCGAGCACGCCGGTGCCACTGCTGAGCCCTATGCACGCCGAGCGCGAATATGTCATAGACAATGACGCGCTCGGGTACACATATGAGGTTCCAGACGCGGAGGCCGCGCGTGCACGGCGGCACGCTGAGCGCGAAGAGCGGAGACGCGAGAAGGCGCGAAAAGCGCGCCGGTCGAGCCCCATTCGGCGTGAAGATTTGGCGCTGCCAAAATCTGCCGATCTTCGCGGGCACAAAGACAGCAAGGCCCGTGCGGTTTCCGTGCCACCCCCTGGTGGATTACTGTCTAAACGACTGGGCGCATCGCGCCGGGCATACAATTTGGGTGAGAGCAGCGATGAGCTGCCTGAGGATGAGCCTGCGCCGCCGCGGCGACCGCCGAGCGGCGGAGACCCTAGCGATTCGTCGTCTTCTGACGACGATAGCATCAGGGGTGGGCACGGGGGAGGCGGAGGGCGCCCTCCCAACGACCCTGACTTGCCAAGCTCATCGGACTCTGAACCCGACGCTTCTGACAAAGGAAAGAAGCGCAAACGGCACAGCCACAGCCGATCGCGTTACCCACGTGACCTGAAAATACCGATGCCGCAATGGAACGGAGCCGCGGATTATGATGAGTTTGAAGCCTTCGTCAGCAAGTGGGATTCTTGGCAGCGGTCCAAGAATCTCCGCGATCGAGAAGCCGTGGAATATCTCCGGCACGCGCTGACCGGGAAAGCCAGTGCGTGGTACACAAGTCACGTCGCCATGCAGCTCAAGGGCTGGACCATGAAGCGAGTGTACAAGGAGATGCATGAGTCAATGTTCCCGATGAATTTCCGCGAGGATTTGCGCGATAAGATGATGGCCACCGTGCAACGCGGGCGCCCCATCAAAGATTATGCCAAAGACCTCGAGAATATGGCTATTCGTTATGATGACATTGACAAGGGCACAGTCAAGCGCATCCTGTGGGATGGCGTTGACGATTACATCAGACTGTATTGGATTGAGAAAGGCTTGAGCCTTGAATTCTCAGACGTTCCAACTCTGATCTATTACGCCTATCGTATCGAGCGTCGCGAGCTCGAGAAGAAGCGTATGGAGAGGAAGCGCGCGAGAGCGCTTCCTCCGCAGCCCGGGAATTCCTCCTCGTGGCGAACGCGGAAGGAATCCGCGGTCGCCGCTCCGAGACAAAGAGAGAAGCCGGGCAGTGCCGGCACGCAGACCGCGCGTGCCGCGGCTGCGCGGCCGTCTTCTGTGAAAGAACGCAAGGGGAACGCGCGTTCCAACCTTGCCGTCGGCGCGCAGCTCTCGCGGGAGCAACGCGCCGATCACAGGGAGCGAGGCCTTTGTTTCAATTGCCACAAGGAAGGGCACCGCTTCGACGAGTGCCCTTCCAAGCCTGAAACTCAATCGGCACGCGCTGCGGCCGCGGTCCCGGTCCCTGAGAGCACGAACAAAGGAGCGAATGTTAGAAAAGCGAAAGTGAAGCGCTCGGTGAAAGCGCTCCCCTCGTCCGCTGTTCGTGTCATGTCCGCGGGGCTCGCTTCCTATGTCCAACTCGCCGTCGACGCTGTTGAGACGTCGTCTCCCGTCGCGGAGCAGCTCCGCGACATTCTCCTCATCACCGCGCTTGGCTTCTTCAACCGTCTCAGCGTCGGGCCTGCGCGCGGCAACCTCGGGTCGCCCGTCGACCGATTCATCATCGAGACGTCTCCCCACGCGCACCCACCCGTCACCCCCGGCTGCGTCGCGTTTTACGACGTTCTCCATGACATGGAGCTGGAGGTGTACGTGGAGGAGTTCAATAACGGCCAGCTGGACTTCGAGAACATCTGGTTCGAACACTACGGGATCTCTCGCGCTGAGCGCGAGTACGTCCTCACAGTCGACTTGCCAGATGTCCCTTGGGCTATCCCCATCAGTGGGGTCCTCTCACTCGTCTGCGGACGCTGGGCCTCGGCGTGCACGCTTCACGGCCTCCGTCAGCTCGGAATGATGAACGGCCAGCGTTGGGTCATTCAGACGGACGGCTATGTCTATTGGGTGCGCGATTTCGCCTATGGACTGTGCTACGAGGTCACCACGGCCATTATGCGCGCGGGAACCACGCTCAGCGCGATCGTGCGCGAGCCCGAGTTTTTCGACCGCCGTGGCGAGATGGTGCGTTCGCGCGAGGATTCCGCGCATGATGCAACGCACTCACTGCCATTTAGAACATCCCCCTCGTCAAGCGTTTCACGCTCGAGCCGGGGTACGACTGGCAGTTCCCGTACGTGCCCGGAGAGCACGTCGACACACGTCACGCGATGTGGCGCGAAACCGCGCAGCTCGCGATCGCTCGCGCGCACGCTCGCCGCACCGCGCAGGACCTCTGGGCCGACTACGACGCCGTGCCCGCCGTCGCGCGCTTCCATCACCTCGGGAGTGGTGACGAGCGCGAGCCCGCGTTCCCCGCGCCGGGAAATGCGCTGGGTATTTACCGCGAGGTCAGTACGAGCGACCCGGAATCGAGCCTTACGTCGCTTTCCGACGACGCCGCGGATAGCGTGCCCGAGCTCGAGGAGCCCGAGGCGCCTCCTCCCACCGAGGACGACGCGGCCGACGTCAGCAGCGACTCGGAGATCGAGTATCGCCCCTACCGCCACCGCGTTTACCCTCGCACGTACGCGGCGAGCACGATCCCGAGCCACAACATGTGGAGCGACGGGGACGAGCTCTCCGACGTCGCGAACGACATGGAGGTCGACGAGGAGCAGCCGCTGCTCGTCTTGTGCTCCTTTCTCCGCATGTCTTGTACATGCGTGTGGGTGGTGCTCGCTGGGGAGTCGCCTTTGCGGATCCCCATCGAGCGGAGTGAGACCGAGTTGGCACCCAGGGCCAACCCGGTCTTGCACAAAACACCGGAGAAAGAAGCTCTGAAGGGTGGGATGGTGGGCGCGAGATCCTGTGGGCGTTCCACAGGTCGGTGATGACGGAGCGGACGCAAGCGGCGATGCACCCGTGCATCCGCTGGTTCCGCTCCGTTGGCACAAGACATCCTTCTTGTGTCGCGTCTCGACCAAGAAGGATTATCTTGTGCTCCTTTCTCCGCATGTCTTGTACATGCGTGTGGGTGGTGCTCGCTGGGGAGTCGCCTTTGCGGATCCCCATCGAGCGGAGTGAGACCGAGTTGGCACCCAAACCCAAAACAAACCAACTCGGGCGAGGCTTGATGAGCCCGACACCCACAAGGAAGAAAAACAAAAACCAAAGTTGATTCAGAGGTCGCCAAACCAAGTAATGTCACATAGATCTGTGTGTGCAGCAATGATATTATCCACGTTCCTCCAATACCGGAGGAACGAGTCTGACTTCCATCTGCCGGACATCTTGACGATGTCTGTGTCGACTCCCAGCCTGAGTAGCGCCGTCGTGCCTCCGATGCGGAAGCAATGACCGGAGACAGACTGCATGCCTGCCGCCACCCATATCTCGTTGAGGCGGCTGAGGAAAGCACGCTTCGTCAGCGGAATGAGCTCGTCGTCCTTGTTGCGGTACGCAAAGAGCGGGTCGTCTCGTCCAATCCGGTTGTCGCAGAAGTGCTCATGCAGCGCAAAGGAGGGGTCGTTGAAGTGCTTGGTCAGCCAGACCCACTCTCCAAGCTGCGCCGTCTTTGTGCGAGGAATCCAGAGCGCAGTGGTCTTCTGGTGCGCAGCCCCGCCAGCCTCTGCGCGTAGCTTGACGTGCTTCCTAGTTGGCAGGCGGCTGTAGTCGTAGGAGCGCGTCAATGAGAGGATCTCTCCCAGGCGGAGTTGACCCCAGAACGCGACCAACATAGCCGCTGCTACGCATTGGTCGAAGCCGCGCTTTGGGTCCAGCTTTTTCAGAGCTTCGTCGACCATAGCAAGTGTAACGGGCGGGCGCGGCTTTCTCGAGGCCGACTCGGGTGCGAGCTGTCCCACCGGCGTCACGATGCGCTGCAGCCTCGGCGATCCCAGCCAGGCCAGTCCCAAGCGTTCGTGGTGATAGCGCAGTCACTGGGAGCGGGAATGAGTATCTCTACAGTATCTCAAGAGTATCTGGTCTTGTTTTTGTGGTAAACGGCAAGAGTATCCCTAGAGTAGCCCGGCCTGAGATCCTCAAGGGATACTCTAGACGAAATATAGGATATTGCCTCGAGTATCTCCTGAGTATCTCATGACAAGATCCTCAAAGGATACTCTTGTAGAAATATGTGTTTTGATACCTGAATCCTCAGAGTATCTCTAGAGTATCTCTTGCAAAAATACACAAGATATCCTCTGGAAACATGTTTGCAAATGCTTGGAGTATGACATGAGTATCGTCTTAGAGTATCTCCCCAGTATCCTACTCAGGTATTTTTGTGGAATACTCTGATCATGAGTGAACATTATTCATGAGGTTCCAATGAGTATATGACTATGGAATACTCTAAGGATACTCGTGCAAAAATACCTCATTTGCTTAGCAAATACCTAGAGTATCCCCAGTGTATCCTTTGAAAGACTATACGGAAGATCCTGTGGAAAGTGATAACTGCATGCAGCTGTATGTCCAGAGTATCCTGCAGGAGAATGTTATGAGCATGAATTTTGGGGCGGTGGTCTGCGCGGCGAGCCGGATGTTCTTTCTGCAGCCGATCGTCCCCGCCACGCGGCAGACCATGCTCTCCCAATGAGTCCTGTACGTTCCCGATCGCGCCGTGGGTGTACGGCACGTGCAACGGGCCGTCAAATGCACCCACGCGGCGATAGGTTACGCTGCGAGATGTGTGAAATTTTGGGGCGGTGGTCTGCGCGGCGAGCCGGATGTTCTTTCTGCAGCCGATCGTCCCCGCCACGCGGCAGACCATGCTCTCCCAATGAGTCCTGTACGTCCCCGATCGCGCCGTGGCTGTACGGCACGTGCAACGGGCCGTCAAATGCACCCACGCGGCGATAGATTACGCTGCGAGATGTGTGGAATTTTGGGGCGGTGGTCTGCGCGGCGAGCCGGATGGTCTTTGCGCGGCAGACCGTGCTCTCCCAATGAGTCCTGTACGTTCCCGATCACGCCGTGGCTGTACGGCACGTGCAACGGGCCGTCAAATGCACCCACGCGGCGATAGATTACGCTGCGAGATGTGTGGAATTTTGGGGCGGTGGTCTGCGCGGCGAGCCGGATGGTCTTCGCGCGGCAGACCGTGCTCTCCCAATGAGTCCTGTACGTTCCCGATCGCGCCGTGGCTGTACGGCACGTGCAACGGGCCTTCAAATGTACGGCACGTGCAACGGGCCGTCAAATGCACCCACGCGGCGATAGATTACGCTGCGAGATGTGTGGAATTTTGGGGCGGTGGTCTGCGCGGCGAGCCGGATGTTCTTTCTGCAGCCGATCGTCCCCGCCGCGCGGCAGACCATGCTCTCCCAATGAGTCCTGTACATCCCCGATCGCGCCGTGGCTGTACGGCACGTGCAACGGGCCGTCAAATGCACCCACGCGGCGATAGATTACGCTGCGAGATGTGTGGAATTTTCGGGCGGTGGTCTGCGCGGCGAGCCGTATGGTCTTCGCGCGGCAGACCGTGCTCTCCCAATGAGTCCTGTACGTTCCCGATCGCGCCGTGGCTGTACGGCACGTGCAACGGGCCTTCAAATGTACGGCACGTGCAACGGGCCGTCAAATGCACCCACGCGGCGATAGATTACGCTGCGAGATGTGTGGAATTTTGGGGCGGTGGTCTGCGCGGCGAGCCGGATGTTCTTTCTGCAGCCGATCGTCCCCGCCGCGCGGCAGACCATGCTCTCCCAATGAGTCCTGTACATCCCCGATCGCGCCGTGGCTGTACGGCACGTGCAACGGGCCGTCAAATGCACCCACGCGGCGATAGATTACGCTGCGAGATGTGTGGAATTTTCGGGCGGTGGTCTGCGCGGCGAGCCGTATGGTCTTCGCGCGGCAGACCGTGCTCTCCCAATGAGTCCTGTACGTTCCCGATCGCGCCGTGGCTGTACGGCACGTGCAACGGGCCGTCAAATGCACCCACGCGGCAATAGATTACGCTGCGAGATGTGTGGAATTTTCGGGCGGTGGTCTGCGCGGCGAGCCGTATGGTCTTCGCGCGGCAGACTGTGCTCTCCCAATGAGTCCTGTACGTTCCCGATCGCGCCGTGGCTGTACGGCACGTGCAACGGGCCGTCAAATGCACCCACGCGGCGATAGATTACGCTGCGAGATGTGTGGAATTTTGGGGCGGTGGTCTGCGCGGCGAGCCGGATGTTCTTTCTGCAGCCGATCGTCCCCGCCGCGCGGCAGACCATGCTCTCCCAATGAGTCCTGTACATCCCCGATCGCGCCGTGGCTGTACGGCACGTGCAACGGGCCGTCAAATGCACCCACGCGGCGATAGATTACGCTGCGAGATGTGTGGAATTTTCGGGCGGTGGTCTGCGCGGCGAGCCGTATGGTCTTCGCGCGGCAGACCGTGCTCTCCCAATGAGTCCTGTACGTTCCCGATCGCGCCGTGGCTGTACGGCACGTGCAACGGGCCGTCAAATGCGCCCACGCGGCAATAGATTACGCTGCGAGATGTGTGGAATTTTGGGGCGGTGGTCTGCGCGGCGAGCCGGATGGTCTTCGCGCGGCAGACCGTGCTCTCCCAATGAGTCCTGTACGTTCCCGATCGCGCCGTGGCTGTACGGCACGTGCAACGGGCCGTCAAATGCACCCACGCGGCGATAGATCACGCTGCGAGATGTGTGGAATTTTCGGGCGGTGGTCTGCGCGGCGAGCCGGATGTTCTTTCTGCAGCCGATCGTCCCCGCCGCGCGGCAGACCATGCTCTCCCAATGAGTCCTGTGCGTTCCCGATCGCGCCGTGGCTGTACGGCACGTGCAACGGGCCGTCAAATGCACCCACGCGGCAATAGATTACGCTGCGAGATGTGTGGAATTTTGGGGCGGTGGTCTGCGCGGCGAGCCGGATGGTCTTTGCGCGGCAGACCGTGCTCTCCCAATGAGTCCTGTACGTTCCCGATCGCGCCGTGGCTGTACGGCACGTGCAACGGGCCGTCAAATGCACCCACGCGGCGATAGATCACGCTGCGAGATGTGTGGAATTTTCGGGCGGTGGTCTGCGCGGCGAGCCGGATGTTCTTTCTGCAGCCGATCGTCCCCGCCGCGCGGCAGACCATGCTCTCCCAATGAGTCCTGTGCGTTCCCGATCGCGCCGTGGCTGTACGGCACGTGCAACGGGCCGTCAAATGCACCCACGCGGCAATAGATTACGCTGCGAGATGTGTGGAATTTTGGGGCGGTGGTCTGCGCGGCGAGCCGGATGGTCTTCGCGCGGCAGACCGTGCTCTCCCAATGAGTCCTGTACGTTCCCGATCGCGCCGTGGCTGTACGGCACGTGCAACGGGCCGTCAAATGCACCCACGCGGCAATAGATTACGCTGCGAGATGTGTGGAATTTTGGGGCGGTGGTCTGCGCGGCGAGCCGGATGGTCTTCGCGCGGCAGACCGTGCTCTCCCAATGAGTCCTGTACGTTCCCGATCGCGCCGTGGCTGTACGGCACGTGCAACGGGCCGTCAAATGCACCCACGCGGCGATAGATCACGCTGCGAGATGTGTGGAATTTTCGGGCGGTGGTCTGCGCGGCGAGCCGGATGTTCTTTCTGCAGCCGATCGTCCCCGCCGCGCGGCAGACCATGCTCTCCCAATGAGTCCTGTAGATCCCCGATCGCGCCGTGGCTGTACGGCACGTGCAACGGGCCGTCAAATGCACCCACGCGGCAATAGATTACGCTGCGAGATGTGTGGAATTTTCGGGCGGTGGTCTGCGCGGCGAGCCGTATGGTCTTCGCGCGGCAGACTGTGCTCTCCCAATGAGTCCTGTACGTTCCCGATCGCGCCGTGGCTGTACGGCACGTGCAACGGGCCGTCAAATGCACCCACGCGGCGATAGATCACGCTGCGAGATGTGTGGAATTTTCGGGCGGTGGTCTGCGCGGCGAGCCGGATGTTCTTTCTGCAGCCGATCGTCCCCGCCGCGCGGCAGACCATGCTCTCCCAATGAGTCCTGTGCGTTCCCGATCGCGCCGTGGCTGTACGGCACGTGCAACGGGCCGTCAAATGCACCCACGCGGCAATAGATTACGCTGCGAGATGTGTGGAATTTTGGGGCGGTGGTCTGCGCGGCGAGCCGGATGGTCTTCGCGCGGCAGACCGTGCTCTCCCAATGAGTCCTGTACGTTCCCGATCGCGCCGTGGCTGTACGGCACGTGCAACGGGCCGTCAAATGCACCCACGCGGCGATAGATTACGCTGCGAGATGTGTGGAATTTTGGGGCGGTGGTCTGCGCGGCGAGCCGGATGTTCTTTCTGCAGCCGATCGTCCCCGCCGCGCGGCAGACCATGCTCTCCCAATGAGTCCTGTACATCCCCGATCGCGCCGTGGCTGTACGGCACGTGCAACGGGCCGTCAAATGCACCCACGCGGCGATAGATTACGCTGCGAGATGTGTGGAATTTTCGGGCGGTGGTCTGCGCGGCGAGCCGTATGGTCTTCGCGCGGCAGACCGTGCTCTCCCAATGAGTCCTGTACGTTCCCGATCGCGCCGTGGCTGTACGGCACGTGCAACGGGCCGTCAAATGCGCCCACGCGGCAATAGATTACGCTGCGAGATGTGTGGAATTTTGGGGCGGTGGTCTGCGCGGCGAGCCGGATGGTCTTCGCGCGGCAGACCGTGCTCTCCCAATGAGTCCTGTACGTTCCCGATCGCGCCGTGGCTGTACGGCACGTGCAACGGGCCGTCAAATGCACCCACGCGGCGATAGATCACGCTGCGAGATGTGTGGAATTTTCGGGCGGTGGTCTGCGCGGCGAGCCGGATGTTCTTTCTGCAGCCGATCGTCCCCGCCGCGCGGCAGACCATGCTCTCCCAATGAGTCCTGTGCGTTCCCGATCGCGCCGTGGCTGTACGGCACGTGCAACGGGCCGTCAAATGCACCCACGCGGCAATAGATTACGCTGCGAGATGTGTGGAATTTTGGGGCGGTGGTCTGCGCGGCGAGCCGGATGGTCTTTGCGCGGCAGACCGTGCTCTCCCAATGAGTCCTGTACGTTCCCGATCGCGCCGTGGCTGTACGGCACGTGCAACGGGCCGTCAAATGCACCCACGCGGCGATAGATCACGCTGCGAGATGTGTGGAATTTTCGGGCGGTGGTCTGCGCGGCGAGCCGGATGTTCTTTCTGCAGCCGATCGTCCCCGCCGCGCGGCAGACCATGCTCTCCCAATGAGTCCTGTGCGTTCCCGATCGCGCCGTGGCTGTACGGCACGTGCAACGGGCCGTCAAATGCACCCACGCGGCAATAGATTACGCTGCGAGATGTGTGGAATTTTGGGGCGGTGGTCTGCGCGGCGAGCCGGATGGTCTTCGCGCGGCAGACCGTGCTCTCCCAATGAGTCCTGTACGTTCCCGATCGCGCCGTGGCTGTACGGCACGTGCAACGGGCCGTCAAATGCACCCACGCGGCAATAGATTACGCTGCGAGATGTGTGGAATTTTGGGGCGGTGGTCTGCGCGGCGAGCCGGATGGTCTTCGCGCGGCAGACCGTGCTCTCCCAATGAGTCCTGTACGTTCCCGATCGCGCCGTGGCTGTACGGCACGTGCAACGGGCCGTCAAATGCACCCACGCGGCGATAGATCACGCTGCGAGATGTGTGGAATTTTCGGGCGGTGGTCTGCGCGGCGAGCCGGATGTTCTTTCTGCAGCCGATCGTCCCCGCCGCGCGGCAGACCATGCTCTCCCAATGAGTCCTGTAGATCCCCGATCGCGCCGTGGCTGTACGGCACGTGCAACGGGCCGTCAAATGCACCCACGCGGCAATAGATTACGCTGCGAGATGTGTGGAATTTTCGGGCGGTGGTCTGCGCGGCGAGCCGTATGGTCTTCGCGCGGCAGACTGTGCTCTCCCAATGAGTCCTGTACGTTCCCGATCGCGCCGTGGCTGTACGGCACGTGCAACGGGCCGTCAAATGCACCCACGCGGCGATAGATCACGCTGCGAGATGTGTGGAATTTTCGGGCGGTGGTCTGCGCGGCGAGCCGGATGTTCTTTCTGCAGCCGATCGTCCCCGCCGCGCGGCAGACCATGCTCTCCCAATGAGTCCTGTGCGTTCCCGATCGCGCCGTGGCTGTACGGCACGTGCAACGGGCCGTCAAATGCACCCACGCGGCAATAGATTACGCTGCGAGATGTGTGGAATTTTGGGGCGGTGGTCTGCGCGGCGAGCCGGATGGTCTTCGCGCGGCAGACCGTGCTCTCCCAATGAGTCCTGTACGTTCCCGATCGCGCCGTGGCTGTACGGCACGTGCAACGGGCCGTCAAATGCACCCACGCGGCGATAGATCACGCTGCGAGATGTGTGGAATTTTCGGGCGGTGGTCTGCGCGGCGAGCCGGATGTTCTTTCTGCAGCCGATCGTCCCCGCCGCGCGGCAGACCATGCTCTCCCAATGAGTCCTGTGCGTTCCCGATCGCGCCGTGGCTGTACGGCACGTGCAACGGGCCGTCAAATGCACCCACGCGGCAATAGATTACGCTGCGAGATGTGTGGAATTTTGGGGCGGTGGTCTGCGCGGCGAGCCGGATGGTCTTCGCGCGGCAGACCGTGCTCTCCCAATGAGTCCTGTACGTTCCCGATCGCGCCGTGGCTGTACGGCACGTGCAACGGGCCGTCAAATGCACCCACGCGGCGATAGATCACGCTGCGAGAGGTGTGGAATTTTCGGGCGGTGGTCTGCGCGGCGAGCCGGATGTTCTTTCTGCAGCCGAGCGTCCCCGCCGCGCGGCAGACCATGCTCTCCCAATGAGTCCTGTGCGTTCCCGATCGCGCCGTGGCTGTACGGCACGTGCAACGGGCCGTCAAATGCGCCCACGCGGCAATAGATTACGCTGCGAGATGTGTGGAATTTTGGGGCGGTGGTCTGCGCGGCGAGCCGGATGGTCTTCGCGCGGCAGACCGTGCTCTCCCAATGAGTCCTGTACGTTCCCGATCGCGCCGTGGCTGTACGGCACGTGCAACGGGCCGTCAAATGCACCCACGCGGCGATAGGTCACGCTGCGAGATGTGTGGAATTTTGGGGCGGTGGTCTGCGCGGCGAGCCGGATGTTCTTTCTGCAGCCGATCGTCCCCGCCGCGCGGCAGACCATGCTCTCCCAATGAGTCCTGTAGATCCCCGATCGCGCCGTGGCTGTACGGCACGTGCAACGGGCCGTCAAATGCACCCACGCGGCGATAGATTACGCTGCGAGATGTGTGGAATTTTGGGGCGGTGGTCTGCGCGGCGAGCCGTATGGTCTTCGCGCGGCAGACCGTGCTCTCCCAATGAGTCCTGTACGTTCCCGATCGCGCCGTGGCTGTACGGCACGTGCAACGGGCCGTCAAATGCACCCACGCGGCGATAGATCACGCTGCGAGATGTGTGGAATTTTCGGGCGGTGGTCTGCGCGGCGAGCCGGATGTTCTTTCTGCAGCCGATCGTCCCCGCCGCGCGGCAGACCATGCTCTCCCAATGAGTCCTGTGCGTTCCCGATCGCGCCGTGGCTGTACGGCACGTGCAACGGGCCGTCAAATGCACCCACGCGGCGATAGGTCACGCTGCGAGATGTGTGGAATTTTGGGGCGGTGGTCTGCGCGGCGAGCCGGATGGTCTTCGCGCGGCAGACCGTGCTCTCCCAATGAGTCCTGTACGTTCCCGATCGCGCCGTGGCTGTACGGCACGTGCAACGGGCCGTCAAATGCACCCACGCGGCAATAGATTACGCTGCGAGATGTGTGGAATTTTGGGGCGGTGGTCTGCGCGGCGAGCCGGATGGTCTTCGCGCGGCAGACCGTGCTCTCCCAATGAGTCCTGTACGTTCCCGATCGCGCCGTGGCTGTACGGCACGTGCAACGGGCCGTCAAATGCACCCACGCGGCGATAGATCACGCTGCGAGATGTGTGGAATTTTCGGGCGGTGGTCTGCGCGGCGAGCCGGATGTTCTTTCTGCAGCCGATCGTCCCCGCCGCGCGGCAGACCATGCTCTCCCAATGAGTCCTGTAGATCCCCGATCGCGCCGTGGCTGTACGGCACGTGCAACGGGCCGTCAAATGCACCCACGCGGCAATAGATTACGCTGCGAGATGTGTGGAATTTTCGGGCGGTGGTCTGCGCGGCGAGCCGTATGGTCTTCGCGCGGCAGACTGTGCTCTCCCAATGAGTCCTGTACGTTCCCGATCGCGCCGTGGCTGTACGGCACGTGCAACGGGCCGTCAAATGCACCCACGCGGCGATAGATCACGCTGCGAGATGTGTGGAATTTTCGGGCGGTGGTCTGCGCGGCGAGCCGGATGTTCTTTCTGCAGCCGATCGTCCCCGCCGCGCGGCAGACCATGCTCTCCCAATGAGTCCTGTGCGTTCCCGATCGCGCCGTGGCTGTACGGCACGTGCAACGGGCCGTCAAATGCACCCACGCGGCAATAGATTACGCTGCGAGATGTGTGGAATTTTGGGGCGGTGGTCTGCGCGGCGAGCCGGATGGTCTTCGCGCGGCAGACCGTGCTCTCCCAATGAGTCCTGTACGTTCCCGATCGCGCCGTGGCTGTACGGCACGTGCAACGGGCCGTCAAATGCACCCACGCGGCGATAGATCACGCTGCGAGATGTGTGGAATTTTCGGGCGGTGGTCTGCGCGGCGAGCCGGATGTTCTTTCTGCAGCCGATCGTCCCCGCCGCGCGGCAGACCATGCTCTCCCAATGAGTCCTGTGCGTTCCCGATCGCGCCGTGGCTGTACGGCACGTGCAACGGGCCGTCAAATGCACCCACGCGGCAATAGATTACGCTGCGAGATGTGTGGAATTTTGGGGCGGTGGTCTGCGCGGCGAGCCGGATGGTCTTCGCGCGGCAGACCGTGCTCTCCCAATGAGTCCTGTACGTTCCCGATCGCGCCGTGGCTGTACGGCACGTGCAACGGGCCGTCAAATGCACCCACGCGGCGATAGATCACGCTGCGAGAGGTGTGGAATTTTCGGGCGGTGGTCTGCGCGGCGAGCCGGATGTTCTTTCTGCAGCCGAGCGTCCCCGCCGCGCGGCAGACCATGCTCTCCCAATGAGTCCTGTGCGTTCCCGATCGCGCCGTGGCTGTACGGCACGTGCAACGGGCCGTCAAATGCGCCCACGCGGCAATAGATTACGCTGCGAGATGTGTGGAATTTTGGGGCGGTGGTCTGCGCGGCGAGCCGGATGGTCTTCGCGCGGCAGACCGTGCTCTCCCAATGAGTCCTGTACGTTCCCGATCGCGCCGTGGCTGTACGGCACGTGCAACGGGCCGTCAAATGCACCCACGCGGCGATAGGTCACGCTGCGAGATGTGTGGAATTTTGGGGCGGTGGTCTGCGCGGCGAGCCGGATGTTCTTTCTGCAGCCGATCGTCCCCGCCGCGCGGCAGACCATGCTCTCCCAATGAGTCCTGTAGATCCCCGATCGCGCCGTGGCTGTACGGCACGTGCAACGGGCCGTCAAATGCACCCACGCGGCGATAGATTACGCTGCGAGATGTGTGGAATTTTGGGGCGGTGGTCTGCGCGGCGAGCCGTATGGTCTTCGCGCGGCAGACCGTGCTCTCCCAATGAGTCCTGTACGTTCCCGATCGCGCCGTGGCTGTACGGCACGTGCAACGGGCCGTCAAATGCACCCACGCGGCGATAGATCACGCTGCGAGATGTGTGGAATTTTCGGGCGGTGGTCTGCGCGGCGAGCCGGATGTTCTTTCTGCAGCCGATCGTCCCCGCCGCGCGGCAGACCATGCTCTCCCAATGAGTCCTGTGCGTTCCCGATCGCGCCGTGGCTGTACGGCACGTGCAACGGGCCGTCAAATGCACCCACGCGGCGATAGGTCACGCTGCGAGATGTGTGGAATTTTGGGGCGGTGGTCTGCGCGGCGAGCCGGATGGTCTTCGCGCGGCAGACCGTGCTCTCCCAATGAGTCCTGTACGTTCCCGATCGCGCCGTGGCTGTACGGCACGTGCAACGGGCCGTCAAATGCACCCACGCGGCGATAGATCACGCTGCGAGATGTGTGGAATTTTCGGGCGGTGGTCTGCGCGGCGAGCCGGATGTTCTTTCTGCAGCCGATCGTCCCCGCCGCGCGGCAGACCATGCTCTCCCAATGAGTCCTGTGCGTTCCCGATCGCGCCGTGGCTGTACGGCACGTGCAACGGGCCGTCAAATGCACCCACGCGGCGATAGGTCACGCTGCGAGATGTGTGGAATTTTGGGGCGGTGGTCTGCGCGGCGAGCCGGATGGTCTTCGCGCGGCAGACCGTGCTCTCCCAATGAGTCCTGTACGTTCCCGATCGCGCCGTGGCTGTACGGCACGTGCAACGGGCCGTCAAATGCACCCACGCGGCGATAGGTCACGCTGCGAGATGTGTGGAATTTTGGGGCGGTGGTCTGCGCGGCGAGCCGGATGTTCTTTCTGCAGCCGATCGTCCCCGCCGCGCGGCAGACCATGCTCTCCCAATGAGTCCTGTGCGTTCCCGATCGCGCCGTGGCTGTACGGCACGTGCAACGGGCCGTCAAATGCACCCACGCGGCGATAGGTCACGCTGCGAGATGTGTGGAATTTTGGGGCGGTGGTCTGCGCGGCGAGCCGGATGTTCTTTCTGCAGCCGATCGTCCCCGCCGCGCGGCAGACCATGCTCTCCCAATGAGTCCTGTAGATCCCCGATCGCGCCGTGGCTGTACGGCACGTGCAACGGGCCGTCAAATGCACCCACGCGGCGATAGATTACGCTGCGAGATGTGTGGAATTTTCGGGCGGTGGTCTGCGCGGCGAGCCGTATGGTCTTCGCGCGGCAGACCGTGCTCTCCCAATGAGTCCTGTACGTTCCCGATCGCGCCGTGGCTGTACGGCACGTGCAACGGGCCGTCAAATGCACCCACGCGGCGATAGATCACGCTGCGAGATGTGTGGAATTTTCGGGCGGTGGTCTGCGCGGCGAGCCGGATGTTCTTTCTGCAGCCGATCGTCCCCGCCGCGCGGCAGACCATGCTCTCCCAATGAGTCCTGTGCGTTCCCGATCGCGCCGTGGCTGTACGGCACGTGCAACGGGCCGTCAAATGCACCCACGCGGCAATAGATTACGCTGCGAGATGTGTGGAATTTTGGGGCGGTGGTCTGCGCGGCGAGCCGGATGGTCTTTCTGCAGCCGATCGTCCCCGCCGCGCGGCAGACCATGCTCTCCCAATGAGTCCTGTGCGTTCCCGATCGCGCCGTGGCTGTACGGCACGTGCAACGGGCCGTCAAATGCACCCACGCGGCAATAGATTACGCTGCGAGATGTGTGGAATTTTGGGGCGGTGGTCTGCGCGGCGAGCCGGATGGTCTTCGCGCGGCAGACCGTGCTCTCCCAATGAGTCCTGTACGTTCCCGATCGCGCCGTGGCTGTACGGCACGTGCAACGGGCCGTCAAATGCACCCACGCGGCGATAGATCACGCTGCGAGATGTGTGGAATTTTCGGGCGGTGGTCTGCGCGGCGAGCCGGATGTTCTTTCTGCAGCCGATCGTCCCCGCCGCGCGGCAGACCATGCTCTCCCAATGAGTCCTGTGCGTTCCCGATCGCGCCGTGGCTGTACGGCACGTGCAACGGGCCGTCAAATGCACCCACGCGGCAATAGATTACGCTGAGAGATGTGTGGAATTTTGGGGCGGTGGTCTTCGCGCGGCAGACCGTGCTCTCCCAATGAGTCCTGTACGTTCCCGATCGCGCCGTGGCTGTACGGCACGTGCAACGGGCCGTCAAATGCACCCACGCGGCAATAGATTACGCTGCGAGATGTGTGGAATTTTGGGGCGGTGGTCTGCGCGGCGAGCCGGATGGTCTTCGCGCGGCAGACCGTGCTCTCCCAATGAGTCCTGTACGTTCCCGATCGCGCCGTGGCTGTACGGCACGTGCAACGGGCCGTCAAATGCACCCACGCGGCGATAGATCACGCTGCGAGATGTGTGGAATTTTCGGGCGGTGGTCTGCGCGGCGAGCCGGATGTTCTTTCTGCAGCCGATCGTCCCCGCCGCGCGGCAGACCATGCTCTCCCAATGAGTCCTGTGCGTTCCCGATCGCGCCGTGGCTGTACGGCACGTGCAACGGGCCGTCAAATGCACCCACGCGGCAATAGATTACGCTGCGAGATGTGTGGAATTTTGGGGCGGTGGTCTGCGCGGCGAGCCGGATGGTCTTCGCGCGGCAGACCGTGCTCTCCCAATGAGTCCTGTACGTTCCCGATCGCGCCGTGGCTGTACGGCACGTGCAACGGGCCGTCAAATGCACCCACGCGGCGATAGATCACGCTGCGAGATGTGTGGAATTTTCGGGCGGTGGTCTGCGCGGCGAGCCGGATGTTCTTTCTGCAGCCGATCGTCCCCGCCGCGCGGCAGACCATGCTCTCCCAATGAGTCCTGTACGTTCCCGATCGCGCCGTGGCTGTACGGCACGTGCAACGGGCCGTCAAATGCACCCACGCGGCGATAGATCACGCTGCGAGATGTGTGGAATTTTCGGGCGGTGGTCTGCGCGGCGAGCCGGATGTTCTTTCTGCAGCCGATCGTCCCCGCCGCGCGGCAGACCATGCTCTCCCAATGAGTCCTGTACGTTCCCGATCGCGCCGTGGCTGTACGGCACGTGCAACGGGCCGTCAAATGCACCCACGCGGCGATAGGTCACGCTGCGAGATGTGTGGAATTTTCGGGCGGTGGTCTGCGCGGCGAGCCGGATGTTCTTTCTGCAGCCGATCGTCCCCGCCGCGCGGCAGACCATGCTCTCCCAATGAGTCCTGTAGATCCCCGATCGCGCCGTGGCTGTATGGCACGTGCAACGGGCCGTCAAATGCACCCACGCGGCAATAGATTACGCTGAGAGATGTGTGGAATTTTGGGGCGGTGGTCTTCGCGCGGCAGACCATGCTCTCCCAATGAGTCCTGTGCGTTCCCGATCGCGCCGTGGCTGTACGGCACGTGCAACGGGCCGTCAAATGCACCCACGCGGCAATAGATTACGCTGCGAGATGTGTGGAATTTTGGGGCGGTGGTCTGCGCGGCGAGCCGGATGGTCTTCGCGCGGCAGACCGTGCTCTCCCAATGAGTCCTGTACGTTCCCGATCGCGCCGTGGCTGTACGGCACGTGCAACGGGCCGTCAAATGCACCCACGCGGCGATAGATCACGCTGCGAGATGTGTGGAATTTTCGGGCGGTGGTCTGCGCGGCGAGCCGGATGTTCTTTCTGCAGCCGATCGTCCCCGCCGCGCGGCAGACCATGCTCTCCCAATGAGTCCTGTACATCCCCGATCGCGCCGTGGCTGTACGGCACGTGCAACGGGCCGTCAAATGCACCCACGCGGCGATAGATTACGCTGCGAGATGTGTGGAATTTTGGGGCGGTGGTCTGCGCGGCGAGCCGGATGGTCTTCGCGCGGCAGACCGTGCTCTCCCAATGAGTCCTGTACGTTCCCGATCGCGCCGTGGCTGTACGGCACGTGCAACGGGCCGTCAAATGCACCCACGCGGCGATAGATCACGCTGCGAGATGTGTGGAATTTTCGGGCGGTGGTCTGCGCGGCGAGCCGGATGTTCTTTCTGCAGCCGATCGTCCCCGCCGCGCGGCAGACCATGCTCTCCCAATGAGTCCTGTGCGTTCCCGATCGCGCCGTGGCTGTACGGCACGTGCAACGGGCCGTCAAATGCACCCACGCGGCAATAGATTACGCTGCGAGATGTGTGGAATTTTGGGGCGGTGGTCTGCGCGGCGAGCCGGATGGTCTTTCTGCAGCCGATCGTCCCCGCCGCGCGGCAGACCATGCTCTCCCAATGAGTCCTGTGCGTTCCCGATCGCGCCGTGGCTGTACGGCACGTGCAACGGGCCGTCAAATGCACCCACGCGGCAATAGATTACGCTGCGAGATGTGTGGAATTTTGGGGCGGTGGTCTGCGCGGCGAGCCGGATGGTCTTCGCGCGGCAGACCGTGCTCTCCCAATGAGTCCTGTACGTTCCCGATCGCGCCGTGGCTGTACGGCACGTGCAACGGGCCGTCAAATGCACCCACGCGGCGATAGATCACGCTGCGAGATGTGTGGAATTTTCGGGCGGTGGTCTGCGCGGCGAGCCGGATGTTCTTTCTGCAGCCGATCGTCCCCGCCGCGCGGCAGACCATGCTCTCCCAATGAGTCCTGTGCGTTCCCGATCGCGCCGTGGCTGTACGGCACGTGCAACGGGCCGTCAAATGCACCCACGCGGCAATAGATTACGCTGCGAGATGTGTGGAATTTTGGGGCGGTGGTCTGCGCGGCGAGCCGGATGGTCTTCGCGCGGCAGACCGTGCTCTCCCAATGAGTCCTGTACGTTCCCGATCGCGCCGTGGCTGTACGGCACGTGCAACGGGCCGTCAAATGCACCCACGCGGCGATAGATCACGCTGCGAGATGTGTGGAATTTTCGGGCGGTGGTCTGCGCGGCGAGCCGGATGTTCTTTCTGCAGCCGATCGTCCCCGCCGCGCGGCAGACCATGCTCTCCCAATGAGTCCTGTGCGTTCCCGATCGCGCCGTGGCTGTACGGCACGTGCAACGGGCCGTCAAATGCACCCACGCGGCAATAGATTACGCTGCGAGATGTGTGGAATTTTGGGGCGGTGGTCTGCGCGGCGAGCCGGATGGTCTTCGCGCGGCAGACCGTGCTCTCCCAATGAGTCCTGTACGTTCCCGATCGCGCCGTGGCTGTACGGCACGTGCAACGGGCCGTCAAATGCACCCACGCGGCGATAGATCACGCTGCGAGATGTGTGGAATTTTCGGGCGGTGGTCTGCGCGGCGAGCCGGATGTTCTTTCTGCAGCCGATCGTCCCCGCCGCGCGGCAGACCATGCTCTCCCAATGAGTCCTGTAGATCCCCGATCGCGCCGTGGCTGTACGGCACGTGCAACGGGCCGTCAAATGCACCCACGCGGCAATAGATTACGCTGCGAGATGTGTGGAATTTTCGGGCGGTGGTCTGCGCGGCGAGCCGGATGTTCTTTCTGCAGCCGATCGTCCCCGCCGCGCGGCAGACCATGCTCTCCCAATGAGTCCTGTACGTTCCCGATCGCGCCGTGGCTGTACGGCACGTGCAACGGGCCGTCAAATGCACCCACGCGGCGATAGGTCACGCTGCGAGATGTGTGGAATTTTCGGGCGGTGGTCTGCGCGGCGAGCCGGATGTTCTTTCTGCAGCCGATCGTCCCCGCCGCGCGGCAGACCATGCTCTCCCAATGAGTCCTGTAGATCCCCGATCGCGCCGTGGCTGTATGGCACGTGCAACGGGCCGTCAAATGCACCCACGCGGCAATAGATTACGCTGAGAGATGTGTGGAATTTTGGGGCGGTGGTCTTCGCGCGGCAGACCATGCTCTCCCAATGAGTCCTGTGCGTTCCCGATCGCGCCGTGGCTGTACGGCACGTGCAACGGGCCGTCAAATGCACCCACGCGGCAATAGATTACGCTGCGAGATGTGTGGAATTTTGGGGCGGTGGTCTGCGCGGCGAGCCGGATGGTCTTCGCGCGGCAGACCGTGCTCTCCCAATGAGTCCTGTACGTTCCCGATCGCGCCGTGGCTGTACGGCACGTGCAACGGGCCGTCAAATGCACCCACGCGGCGATAGATCACGCTGCGAGATGTGTGGAATTTTCGGGCGGTGGTCTGCGCGGCGAGCCGGATGTTCTTTCTGCAGCCGATCGTCCCCGCCGCGCGGCAGACCATGCTCTCCCAATGAGTCCTGTACATCCCCGATCGCGCCGTGGCTGTACGGCACGTGCAACGGGCCGTCAAATGCACCCACGCGGCGATAGATTACGCTGCGAGATGTGTGGAATTTTGGGGCGGTGGTCTGCGCGGCGAGCCGGATGGTCTTCGCGCGGCAGACCGTGCTCTCCCAATGAGTCCTGTACGTTCCCGATCGCGCCGTGGCTGTACGGCACGTGCAACGGGCCGTCAAATGCACCCACGCGGCGATAGATCACGCTGCGAGATGTGTGGAATTTTCGGGCGGTGGTCTGCGCGGCGAGCCGGATGTTCTTTCTGCAGCCGATCGTCCCCGCCGCGCGGCAGACCATGCTCTCCCAATGAGTCCTGTGCGTTCCCGATCGCGCCGTGGCTGTACGGCACGTGCAACGGGCCGTCAAATGCACCCACGCGGCAATAGATTACGCTGCGAGATGTGTGGAATTTTGGGGCGGTGGTCTGCGCGGCGAGCCGGATGGTCTTTCTGCAGCCGATCGTCCCCGCCGCGCGGCAGACCATGCTCTCCCAATGAGTCCTGTGCGTTCCCGATCGCGCCGTGGCTGTACGGCACGTGCAACGGGCCGTCAAATGCACCCACGCGGCAATAGATTACGCTGCGAGATGTGTGGAATTTTGGGGCGGTGGTCTGCGCGGCGAGCCGGATGGTCTTCGCGCGGCAGACCGTGCTCTCCCAATGAGTCCTGTACGTTCCCGATCGCGCCGTGGCTGTACGGCACGTGCAACGGGCCGTCAAATGCACCCACGCGGCGATAGATCACGCTGCGAGATGTGTGGAATTTTCGGGCGGTGGTCTGCGCGGCGAGCCGGATGTTCTTTCTGCAGCCGATCGTCCCCGCCGCGCGGCAGACCATGCTCTCCCAATGAGTCCTGTGCGTTCCCGATCGCGCCGTGGCTGTACGGCACGTGCAACGGGCCGTCAAATGCACCCACGCGGCAATAGATTACGCTGCGAGATGTGTGGAATTTTGGGGCGGTGGTCTGCGCGGCGAGCCGGATGGTCTTCGCGCGGCAGACCGTGCTCTCCCAATGAGTCCTGTACGTTCCCGATCGCGCCGTGGCTGTACGGCACGTGCAACGGGCCGTCAAATGCACCCACGCGGCGATAGATCACGCTGCGAGATGTGTGGAATTTTCGGGCGGTGGTCTGCGCGGCGAGCCGGATGTTCTTTCTGCAGCCGATCGTCCCCGCCGCGCGGCAGACCATGCTCTCCCAATGAGTCCTGTGCGTTCCCGATCGCGCCGTGGCTGTACGGCACGTGCAACGGGCCGTCAAATGCACCCACGCGGCAATAGATTACGCTGCGAGATGTGTGGAATTTTGGGGCGGTGGTCTGCGCGGCGAGCCGGATGGTCTTCGCGCGGCAGACCGTGCTCTCCCAATGAGTCCTGTACGTTCCCGATCGCGCCGTGGCTGTACGGCACGTGCAACGGGCCGTCAAATGCACCCACGCGGCGATAGATCACGCTGCGAGATGTGTGGAATTTTCGGGCGGTGGTCTGCGCGGCGAGCCGGATGTTCTTTCTGCAGCCGATCGTCCCCGCCGCGCGGCAGACCATGCTCTCCCAATGAGTCCTGTGCGTTCCCGATCGCGCCGTGGCTGTACGGCACGTGCAACGGGCCGTCAAATGCACCCACGCGGCAATAGATTACGCTGCGAGATGTGTGGAATTTTGGGGCGGTGGTCTGCGCGGCGAGCCGGATGGTCTTCGCGCGGCAGACCGTGCTCTCCCAATGAGTCCTGTACGTTCCCGATCGCGCCGTGGCTGTACGGCACGTGCAACGGGCCGTCAAATGCACCCACGCGGCGATAGATCACGCTGCGAGATGTGTGGAATTTTCGGGCGGTGGTCTGCGCGGCGAGCCGGATGTTCTTTCTGCAGCCGATCGTCCCCGCCGCGCGGCAGACCATGCTCTCCCAATGAGTCCTGTGCGTTCCCGATCGCGCCGTGGCTGTACGGCACGTGCAACGGGCCGTCAAATGCACCCACGCGGCAATAGATTACGCTGCGAGATGTGTGGAATTTTGGGGCGGTGGTCTGCGCGGCGAGCCGGATGGTCTTCGCGCGGCAGACCGTGCTCTCCCAATGAGTCCTGTACGTTCCCGATCGCGCCGTGGCTGTACGGCACGTGCAACGGGCCGTCAAATGCACCCACGCGGCGATAGATCACGCTGCGAGATGTGTGGAATTTTCGGGCGGTGGTCTGCGCGGCGAGCCGGATGTTCTTTCTGCAGCCGATCGTCCCCGCCGCGCGGCAGACCATGCTCTCCCAATGAGTCCTGTGCGTTCCCGATCGCGCCGTGGCTGTACGGCACGTGCAACGGGCCGTCAAATGCACCCACGCGGCAATAGATTACGCTGCGAGATGTGTGGAATTTTGGGGCGGTGGTCTGCGCGGCGAGCCGGATGGTCTTCGCGCGGCAGACCGTGCTCTCCCAATGAGTCCTGTACGTTCCCGATCGCGCCGTGGCTGTACGGCACGTGCAACGGGCCGTCAAATGCACCCACGCGGCGATAGATCACGCTGCGAGATGTGTGGAATTTTCGGGCGGTGGTCTGCGCGGCGAGCCGGATGTTCTTTCTGCAGCCGATCGTCCCCGCCGCGCGGCAGACCATGCTCTCCCAATGAGTCCTGTGCGTTCCCGATCGCGCCGTGGCTGTACGGCACGTGCAACGGGCCGTCAAATGCACCCACGCGGCAATAGATTACGCTGCGAGATGTGTGGAATTTTGGGGCGGTGGTCTGCGCGGCGAGCCGGATGGTCTTCGCGCGGCAGACCGTGCTCTCCCAATGAGTCCTGTACGTTCCCGATCGCGCCGTGGCTGTACGGCACGTGCAACGGGCCGTCAAATGCACCCACGCGGCGATAGATCACGCTGCGAGATGTGTGGAATTTTCGGGCGGTGGTCTGCGCGGCGAGCCGGATGTTCTTTCTGCAGCCGATCGTCCCCGCCGCGCGGCAGACCATGCTCTCCCAATGAGTCCTGTAGATCCCCGATCGCGCCGTGGCTGTACGGCACGTGCAACGGGCCGTCAAATGCACCCACGCGGCGATAGATCACGCTGCGAGATGTGTGGAATTTTCGGGCGGTGGTCTGCGCGGCGAGCCGGATGTTCTTTCTGCAGCCGATCGTCCCCGCCGCGCGGCAGACCATGCTCTCCCAATGAGTCCTGTGCGTTCCCGATCGCGCCGTGGCTGTACGGCACGTGCAACGGGCCGTCAAATGCACCCACGCGGCAATAGATTACGCTGCGAGATGTGTGGAATTTTGGGGCGGTGGTCTGCGCGGCGAGCCGGATGGTCTTCGCGCGGCAGACCGTGCTCTCCCAATGAGTCCTGTACATCCCCGATCGCGCCGTGGCTGTACGGCACGTGCAACGGGCCGTCAAATGCACCCACGCGGCAATAGATTACGCTGCGAGATGTGTGGAATTTTGGGGCGGTGGTCTGCGCGGCGAGCCGGATGGTCTTCGCGCGGCAGACCGTGCTCTCCCAATGAGTCCTGTACGTTCCCGATCGCGCCGTGGCTGTACGGCACGTGCAACGGGCCGTCAAATGCACCCACGCGGCGATAGATCACGCTGCGAGATGTGTGGAATTTTCGGGCGGTGGTCTGCGCGGCGAGCCGGATGTTCTTTCTGCAGCCGATCGTCCCCGCCGCGCGGCAGACCATGCTCTCCCAATGAGTCCTGTAGATCCCCGATCGCGCCGTGGCTGTACGGCACGTGCAACGGGCCGTCAAATGCACCCACGCGGCGATAGATCACGCTGCGAGATGTGTGGAATTTTCGGGCGGTGGTCTGCGCGGCGAGCCGGATGTTCTTTCTGCAGCCGATCGTCCCCGCCGCGCGGCAGACCATGCTCTCCCAATGAGTCCTGTGCGTTCCCGATCGCGCCGTGGCTGTACGGCACGTGCAACGGGCCGTCAAATGCACCCACGCGGCAATAGATTACGCTGCGAGATGTGTGGAATTTTGGGGCGGTGGTCTGCGCGGCGAGCCGGATGGTCTTCGCGCGGCAGACCGTGCTCTCCCAATGAGTCCTGTACGTTCCCGATCGCGCCGTGGCTGTACGGCACGTGCAACGGGCCGTCAAATGCACCCACGCGGCGATAGATCACGCTGCGAGATGTGTGGAATTTTCGGGCGGTGGTCTGCGCGGCGAGCCGGATGTTCTTTCTGCAGCCGATCGTCCCCGCCGCGCGGCAGACCATGCTCTCCCAATGAGTCCTGTGCGTTCCCGATCGCGCCGTGGCTGTACGGCACGTGCAACGGGCCGTCAAATGCACCCACGCGGCAATAGATTACGCTGCGAGATGTGTGGAATTTTGGGGCGGTGGTCTGCGCGGCGAGCCGGATGGTCTTCGCGCGGCAGACCGTGCTCTCCCAATGAGTCCTGTACGTTCCCGATCGCGCCGTGGCTGTACGGCACGTGCAACGGGCCGTCAAATGCACCCACGCGGCGATAGATCACGCTGCGAGATGTGTGGAATTTTCGGGCGGTGGTCTGCGCGGCGAGCCGGATGTTCTTTCTGCAGCCGATCGTCCCCGCCGCGCGGCAGACCATGCTCTCCCAATGAGTCCTGTGCGTTCCCGATCGCGCCGTGGCTGTACGGCACGTGCAACGGGCCGTCAAATGCGCCCACGCGGCAATAGATTACGCTGCGAGATGTGTGGAATTTTGGGGCGGTGGTCTGCGCGGCGAGCCGGATGGTCTTCGCGCGGCAGACCGTGCTCTCCCAATGAGTCCTGTACGTTCCCGATCGCGCCGTGGCTGTACGGCACGTGCAACGGGCCGTCAAATGCACCCACGCGGCGATAGGTCACGCTGCGAGATGTGTGGAATTTTGGGGCGGTGGTCTGCGCGGCGAGCCGGATGGTCTTCGCGCGGCAGACCGTGCTCTCCCAATGAGTCCTGTACGTTCCCGATCGCGCCGTGGCTGTACGGCACGTGCAACGGGCCGTCAAATGCACCCACGCGGCGATAGATCACGCTGCGAGATGTGTGGAATTTTCGGGCGGTGGTCTGCGCGGCGAGCCGGATGTTCTTTCTGCAGCCGATCGTCCCCGCCGCGCGGCAGACCATGCTCTCCCAATGAGTCCTGTGCGTTCCCGATCGCGCCGTGGCTGTACGGCACGTGCAACGGGCCGTCAAATGCACCCACGCGGCAATAGATTACGCTGCGAGATGTGTGGAATTTTGGGGCGGTGGTCTGCGCGGCGAGCCGGATGGTCTTCGCGCGGCAGACCGTGCTCTCCCAATGAGTCCTGTACGTTCCCGATCGCGCCGTGGCTGTACGGCACGTGCAACGGGCCGTCAAATGCACCCACGCGGCGATAGATCACGCTGCGAGATGTGTGGAATTTTCGGGCGGTGGTCTGCGCGGCGAGCCGGATGTTCTTTCTGCAGCCGATCGTCCCCGCCGCGCGGCAGACCATGCTCTCCCAATGAGTCCTGTGCGTTCCCGATCGCGCCGTGGCTGTACGGCACGTGCAACGGGCCGTCAAATGCACCCACGCGGCAATAGATTACGCTGAGAGATGTGTGGAATTTTGGGGCGGTGGTCTTCGCGCGGCAGACCGTGCTCTCCCAATGAGTCCTGTACGTTCCCGATCGCGCCGTGGCTGTACGGCACGTGCAACGGGCCGTCAAATGCACCCACGCGGCAATAGATTACGCTGCGAGATGTGTGGAATTTTGGGGCGGTGGTCTGCGCGGCGAGCCGGATGTTCTTTCTGCAGCCGATCGTCCCCGCCGCGCGGCAGACCATGCTCTCCCAATGAGTCCTGTGCGTTCCCGATCGCGCCGTGGCTGTACGGCACGTGCAACGGGCCGTCAAATGCACCCACGCGGCAATAGATTACGCTGAGAGATGTGTGGAATTTTGGGGCGGTGGTCTTCGCGCGGCAGACCGTGCTCTCCCAATGAGTCCTGTACGTTCCCGATCGCGCCGTGGCTGTACGGCACGTGCAACGGGCCGTCAAATGCACCCACGCGGCGATAGATTACGCTGCGAGATGTGTGGAATTTTGGGGCGGTGGTCTGCGCGGCGAGCCGGATGGTCTTCGCGCGGCAGACCGTGCTCTCCCAATGAGTCCTGTACGTTCCCGATCGCGCCGTGGCTGTACGGCACGTGCAACGGGCCGTCAAATGCACCCACGCGGCGATAGATCACGCTGCGAGATGTGTGGAATTTTCGGGCGGTGGTCTGCGCGGCGAGCCGGATGTTCTTTCTGCAGCCGATCGTCCCCGCCGCGCGGCAGACCATGCTCTCCCAATGAGTCCTGTGCGTTCCCGATCGCGCCGTGGCTGTACGGCACGTGCAACGGGCCGTCAAATGCACCCACGCGGCAATAGATTACGCTGCGAGATGTGTGGAATTTTGGGGCGGTGGTCTGCGCGGCGAGCCGGATGGTCTTCGCGCGGCAGACCGTGCTCTCCCAATGAGTCCTGTACGTTCCCGATCGCGCCGTGGCTGTACGGCACGTGCAACGGGCCGTCAAATGCACCCACGCGGCGATAGATCACGCTGCGAGATGTGTGGAATTTTCGGGCGGTGGTCTGCGCGGCGAGCCGGATGTTCTTTCTGCAGCCGATCGTCCCCGCCGCGCGGCAGACCATGCTCTCCCAATGAGTCCTGTACGTTCCCGATCGCGCCGTGGCTGTACGGCACGTGCAACGGGCCGTCAAATGCACCCACGCGGCGATAGATCACGCTGCGAGATGTGTGGAATTTTCGGGCGGTGGTCTGCGCGGCGAGCCGGATGTTCTTTCTGCAGCCGATCGTCCCCGCCGCGCGGCAGACCATGCTCTCCCAATGAGTCCTGTGCGTTCCCGATCGCGCCGTGGCTGTACGGCACGTGCAACGGGCCGTCAAATGCACCCACGCGGCAATAGATTACGCTGAGAGATGTGTGGAATTTTGGGGCGGTGGTCTTCGCGCGGCAGACCGTGCTCTCCCAATGAGTCCTGTACGTTCCCGATCGCGCCGTGGCTGTACGGCACGTGCAACGGGCCGTCAAATGCACCCACGCGGCGATAGATCACGCTGCGAGATGTGTGGAATTTTCGGGCGGTGGTCTGCGCGGCGAGCCGGATGTTCTTTCTGCAGCCGATCGTCCCCGCCGCGCGGCAGACCATGCTCTCCCAATGAGTCCTGTGCGTTCCCGATCGCGCCGTGGCTGTACGGCACGTGCAACGGGCCGTCAAATGCACCCACGCGGCAATAGATTACGCTGCGAGATGTGTGGAATTTTGGGGCGGTGGTCTGCGCGGCGAGCCGGATGGTCTTCGCGCGGCAGACCGTGCTCTCCCAATGAGTCCTGTACGTTCCCGATCGCGCCGTGGCTGTACGGCACGTGCAACGGGCCGTCAAATGCACCCACGCGGCGATAGATCACGCTGCGAGATGTGTGGAATTTTCGGGCGGTGGTCTGCGCGGCGAGCCGGATGTTCTTTCTGCAGCCGATCGTCCCCGCCGCGCAGCAGACCATGCTCTCCCAATGAGTCCTGTACGTTCCCGATCGCGCCGTGGCTGTACGGCACGTGCAACGGGCCGTCAAATGCACCCACGCGGCGATAGATCACGCTGCGAGATGTGTGGAATTTTCGGGCGGTGGTCTGCGCGGCGAGCCGGATGTTCTTTCTGCAGCCGATCGTCCCCGCCGCGCGGCAGACCATGCTCTCCCAATGAGTCCTGTGCGTTCCCGATCGCGCCGTGGCTGTACGGCACGTGCAACGGGCCGTCAAATGCACCCACGCGGCAATAGATTACGCTGCGAGATGTGTGGAATTTTGGGGCGGTGGTCTGCGCGGCGAGCCGGATGTTCTTTCTGCAGCCGATCGTCCCCGCCGCGCGGCAGACCATGCTCTCCCAATGAGTCCTGTAGATCCCCGATCGCGCCGTGGCTGTACGGCACGTGCAACGGGCCGTCAAATGCACCCACGCGGCGATAGATTACGCTGCGAGATGTGTGGAATTTTGGGGCGGTGGTCTGCGCGGCGAGCCGGATGTTCTTTCTGCAGCCGATCGTCCCCGCCGCGCGGCAGACCATGCTCTCCCAATGAGTCCTGTACGTTCCCGATCGCGCCGTGGCTGTACGGCACGTGCAACGGGCCGTCAAATGCACCCACGCGGCGATAGGTCACGCTGCGAGATGTGTGGAATTTTGGGGCGGTGGTCTGCGCGGCGAGCCGGATGTTCTTTCTGCAGCCGATCGTCCCCGCCGCGCGGCAGACCATGCTCTCCCAATGAGTCCTGTAGATCCCCGATCGCGCCGTGGCTGTACGGCACGTGCAACGGGCCGTCAAATGCACCCACGCGGCGATAGATTACGCTGCGAGATGTGTGGAATTTTGGGGCGGTGGTCTGCGCGGCGAGCCGTATGGTCTTCGCGCGGCAGACCGTGCTCTCCCAATGAGTCCTGTACGTTCCCGATCGCGCCGTGGCTGTACGGCACGTGCAACGGGCCGTCAAATGCACCCACGCGGCGATAGATCACGCTGCGAGATGTGTGGAATTTTCGGGCGGTGGTCTGCGCGGCGAGCCGGATGTTCTTTCTGCAGCCGATCGTCCCCGCCGCGCGGCAGACCATGCTCTCCCAATGAGTCCTGTGCGTTCCCGATCGCGCCGTGGCTGTACGGCACGTGCAACGGGCCGTCAAATGCACCCACGCGGCGATAGGTCACGCTGCGAGATGTGTGGAATTTTGGGGCGGTGGTCTGCGCGGCGAGCCGGATGTTCTTTCTGCAGCCGATCGTCCCCGCCGCGCGGCAGACCATGCTCTCCCAATGAGTCCTGTGCGTTCCCGATCGCGCCGTGGCTGTACGGCACGTGCAACGGGCCGTCAAATGCACCCACGCGGCAATAGATTACGCTGCGAGATGTGTGGAATTTTGGGGCGGTGGTCTGCGCGGCGAGCCGGATGGTCTTCGCGCGGCAGACCGTGCTCTCCCAATGAGTCCTGTACGTTCCCGATCGCGCCGTGGCTGTACGGCACGTGCAACGGGCCGTCAAATGCACCCACGCGGCGATAGATCACGCTGCGAGATGTGTGGAATTTTCGGGCGGTGGTCTGCGCGGCGAGCCGGATGTTCTTTCTGCAGCCGATCGTCCCCGCCGCGCGGCAGACCATGCTCTCCCAATGAGTCCTGTACGTTCCCGATCGCGCCGTGGCTGTACGGCACGTGCAACGGGCCGTCAAATGCACCCACGCGGCGATAGATCACGCTGCGAGATGTGTGGAATTTTCGGGCGGTGGTCTGCGCGGCGAGCCGGATGTTCTTTCTGCAGCCGATCGTCCCCGCCGCGCGGCAGACCATGCTCTCCCAATGAGTCCTGTGCGTTCCCGATCGCGCCGTGGCTGTACGGCACGTGCAACGGGCCGTCAAATGCACCCACGCGGCAATAGATTACGCTGCGAGATGTGTGGAATTTTGGGGCGGTGGTCTGCGCGGCGAGCCGGATGGTCTTTCTGCAGCCGATCGTCCCCGCCGCGCGGCAGACCATGCTCTCCCAATGAGTCCTGTGCGTTCCCGATCGCGCCGTGGCTGTACGGCACGTGCAACGGGCCGTCAAATGCACCCACGCGGCAATAGATTACGCTGCGAGATGTGTGGAATTTTGGGGCGGTGGTCTGCGCGGCGAGCCGGATGGTCTTCGCGCGGCAGACCGTGCTCTCCCAATGAGTCCTGTACGTTCCCGATCGCGCCGTGGCTGTACGGCACGTGCAACGGGCCGTCAAATGCACCCACGCGGCAATAGATTACGCTGCGAGATGTGTGGAATTTTGGGGCGGTGGTCTGCGCGGCGAGCCGTATGGTCTTCGCGCGGCAGACCGTGCTCTCCCAATGAGTCCTGTACGTTCCCGATCGCGCCGTGGCTGTACGGCACGTGCAACGGGCCGTCAAATGCGCCCACGCGGCGATAGATCACGCTGCGAGATGTGTGGAATTTTGGGGCGGTGGTCTGCGCGGCGAGCCGGATGGTCTTCGCGCGGCAGACCGTGCTCTCCCAATGAGTCCTGTACGTTCCCGATCGCGCCGTGGCTGTACGGCACGTGCAACGGGCCGTCAAATGCACCCACGCGGCGATAGATCACGCTGCGAGATGTGTGGAATTTTCGGGCGGTGGTCTGCGCGGCGAGCCGGATGTTCTTTCTGCAGCCGATCGTCCCCGCCGCGCGGCAGACCATGCTCTCCCAATGAGTCCTGTACGTTCCCGATCGCGCCGTGGCTGTACGGCACGTGCAACGGGCCGTCAAATGCACCCACGCGGCGATAGATCACGCTGCGAGATGTGTGGAATTTTCGGGCGGTGGTCTGCGCGGCGAGCCGGATGTTCTTTCTGCAGCCGATCGTCCCCGCCGCGCGGCAGACCATGCTCTCCCAATGAGTCCTGTGCGTTCCCGATCGCGCCGTGGCTGTACGGCACGTGCAACGGGCCGTCAAATGCACCCACGCGGCAATAGATTACGCTGCGAGATGTGTGGAATTTTGGGGCGGTGGTCTGCGCGGCGAGCCGGATGTTCTTTCTGCAGCCGATCGTCCCCGCCGCGCGGCAGACCATGCTCTCCCAATGAGTCCTGTGCGTTCCCGATCGCGCCGTGGCTGTACGGCACGTGCAACGGGCCGTCAAATGCACCCACGCGGCAATAGATTATGCTGCGAGATGTGTGGAATTTTGGGGCGGTGGTCTGCGCGGCGAGCCGGATGGTCTTCGCGCGGCAGACCGTGCTCTCCCAATGAGTCCTGTACGTTCCCGATCGCGCCGTGGCTGTACGGCACGTGCAACGGGCCGTCAAATGCACCCACGCGGCGATAGATCACGCTGCGAGATGTGTGGAATTTTCGGGCGGTGGTCTGCGCGGCGAGCCGGATGTTCTTTCTGCAGCCGATCGTCCCCGCCGCGCGGCAGACCATGCTCTCCCAATGAGTCCTGTACGTTCCCGATCGCGCCGTGGCTGTACGGCACGTGCAACGGGCCGTCAAATGCACCCACGCGGCGATAGGTCACGCTGCGAGATGTGTGGAATTTTCGGGCGGTGGTCTGCGCGGCGAGCCGGATGTTCTTTCTGCAGCCGATCGTCCCCGCCGCGCGGCAGACCATGCTCTCCCAATGAGTCCTGTGCGTTCCCGATCGCGCCGTGGCTGTACGGCACGTGCAACGGGCCGTCAAATGCACCCACGCGGCAATAGATTACGCTGCGAGATGTGTGGAATTTTGGGGCGGTGGTCTGCGCGGCGAGCCGGATGGTCTTCGCGCGGCAGACCGTGCTCTCCCAATGAGTCCTGTACGTTCCCGATCGCGCCGTGGCTGTACGGCACGTGCAACGGGCCGTCAAATGCACCCACGCGGCAATAGATTACGCTGCGAGATGTGTGGAATTTTGGGGCGGTGGTCTGCGCGGCGAGCCGGATGGTCTTCGCGCGGCAGACCGTGCTCTCCCAATGAGTCCTGTACGTTCCCGATCGCGCCGTGGCTGTACGGCACGTGCAACGGGCCGTCAAATGCACCCACGCGGCGATAGATCACGCTGCGAGATGTGTGGAATTTTCGGGCGGTGGTCTGCGCGGCGAGCCGGATGTTCTTTCTGCAGCCGATCGTCCCCGCCGCGCGGCAGACCATGCTCTCCCAATGAGTCCTGTGCGTTCCCGATCGCGCCGTGGCTGTACGGCACGTGCAACGGGCCGTCAAATGCGCCCACGCGGCAATAGATTACGCTGCGAGATGTGTGGAATTTTGGGGCGGTGGTCTGCGCGGCGAGCCGTATGGTCTTCGCGGGGCAGACTGTGCTCTCCCAATGAGTCCTGTACGTTCCCGATCGCGCCGTGGCTGTACGGCACGTGCAACGGGCCGTCAAATGCACCCACGCGGCAATAGATTACGCTGCGAGATGTGTGGAATTTTGGGGCGGTGGTCTGCGCGGCGAGCCGGATGGTCTTCGCGCGGCAGACCGTGCTCTCCCAATGAGTCCTGTACGTTCCCGATCGCGCCGTGGCTGTACGGCACGTGCAACGGGCCGTCAAATGCACCCACGCGGCGATAGCTCACGCTGCGAGATGTGTGGAATTTTCGGGCGGTGGTCTGCGCGGCGAGCCGGATGTTCTTTCTGCAGCCGATCGTCCCCGCCGCGCGGCAGACCATGCTCTCCCAATGAGTCCTGTGCGTTCCCGATCGCGCCGTGGCTGTACGGCACGTGCAACGGGCCGTCAAATGCACCCACGCGGCAATAGATTATGCTGCGAGATGTGTGGAATTTTGGGGCGGTGGTCTGCGCGGCGAGCCGGATGGTCTTCGCGGGGCAGACTGTGCTCTCCCAATGAGTCCTGTACGTTCCCGATCGCGCCGTGGCTGTACGGCACGTGCAACGGGCCGTCAAATGCACCCACGCGGCGATAGATCACGCTGCGAGATGTGTGGAATTTTCGGGCGGTGGTCTGCGCGGCGAGCCGGATGTTCTTTCTGCAGCCGATCGTCCCCGCCGCGCGGCAGACCATGCTCTCCCAATGAGTCCTGTACGTTCCCGATCGCGCCGTGGCTGTACGGCACGTGCAACGGGCCGTCAAATGCACCCACGCGGCAATAGATTACGCTGCGAGATGTGTGGAATTTTGGGGCGGTGGTCTGCGCGGCGAGCCGGATGGTCTTCGCGCGGCAGACCGTGCTCTCCCAATGAGTCCTGTACGTTCCCGATCGCGCCGTGGCTGTACGGCACGTGCAACGGGCCGTCAAATGCACCCACGCGGCAATAGATTACGCTGCGAGATGTGTGGAATTTTGGGGCGGTGGTCTGCGCGGCGAGCCGGATGGTCTTCGCGCGGCAGACCGTGCTCTCCCAATGAGTCCTGTACGTTCCCGATCGCGCCGTGGCTGTACGGCACGTGCAACGGGCCGTCAAATGCACCCACGCGGCGATAGATCACGCTGCGAGATGTGTGGAATTTTCGGGCGGTGGTCTGCGCGGCGAGCCGGATGTTCTTTCTGCAGCCGATCGTCCCCGCCGCGCGGCAGACCATGCTCTCCCAATGAGTCCTGTGCGTTCCCGATCGCGCCGTGGCTGTACGGCACGTGCAACGGGCCGTCAAATGCGCCCACGCGGCAATAGATTACGCTGCGAGATGTGTGGAATTTTGGGGCGGTGGTCTGCGCGGCGAGCCGTATGGTCTTCGCGGGGCAGACTGTGCTCTCCCAATGAGTCCTGTACGTTCCCGATCGCGCCGTGGCTGTACGGCACGTGCAACGGGCCGTCAAATGCACCCACGCGGCAATAGATTACGCTGCGAGATGTGTGGAATTTTGGGGCGGTGGTCTGCGCGGCGAGCCGGATGGTCTTCGCGCGGCAGACCGTGCTCTCCCAATGAGTCCTGTACGTTCCCGATCGCGCCGTGGCTGTACGGCACGTGCAACGGGCCGTCAAATGCACCCACGCGGCGATAGCTCACGCTGCGAGATGTGTGGAATTTTCGGGCGGTGGTCTGCGCGGCGAGCCGGATGTTCTTTCTGCAGCCGATCGTCCCCGCCGCGCGGCAGACCATGCTCTCCCAATGAGTCCTGTGCGTTCCCGATCGCGCCGTGGCTGTACGGCACGTGCAACGGGCCGTCAAATGCACCCACGCGGCAATAGATTATGCTGCGAGATGTGTGGAATTTTGGGGCGGTGGTCTGCGCGGCGAGCCGGATGGTCTTCGCGGGGCAGACTGTGCTCTCCCAATGAGTCCTGTACGTTCCCGATCGCGCCGTGGCTGTACGGCACGTGCAACGGGCCGTCAAATGCACCCACGCGGCGATAGATCACGCTGCGAGATGTGTGGAATTTTCGGGCGGTGGTCTGCGCGGCGAGCCGGATGTTCTTTCTGCAGCCGATCGTCCCCGCCGCGCGGCAGACCATGCTCTCCCAATGAGTCCTGTACGTTCCCGATCGCGCCGTGGCTGTACGGCACGTGCAACGGGCCGTCAAATGCACCCACGCGGCGATAGATCACGCTGCGAGATGTGTGGAATTTTCGGGCGGTGGTCTGCGCGGCGAGCCGGATGTTCTTTCTGCAGCCGATCGTCCCCGCCGCGCGGCAGACCATGCTCTCCCAATGAGTCCTGTGCGTTCCCGATCGCGCCGTGGCTGTACGGCACGTGCAACGGGCCGTCAAATGCACCCACGCGGCAATAGATTACGCTGCGAGATGTGTGGAATTTTGGGGCGGTGGTCTGCGCGGCGAGCCGGATGGTCTTTCTGCAGCCGATCGTCCCCGCCGCGCGGCAGACCATGCTCTCCCAATGAGTCCTGTGCGTTCCCGATCGCGCCGTGGCTGTACGGCACGTGCAACGGGCCGTCAAATGCACCCACGCGGCAATAGATTACGCTGCGAGATGTGTGGAATTTTGGGGCGGTGGTCTGCGCGGCGAGCCGGATGGTCTTCGCGCGGCAGACCGTGCTCTCCCAATGAGTCCTGTACGTTCCCGATCGCGCCGTGGCTGTACGGCACGTGCAACGGGCCGTCAAATGCACCCACGCGGCGATAGATCACGCTGCGAGATGTGTGGAATTTTCGGGCGGTGGTCTGCGCGGCGAGCCGGATGTTCTTTCTGCAGCCGATCGTCCCCGCCGCGCGGCAGACCATGCTCTCCCAATGAGTCCTGTACGTTCCCGATCGCGCCGTGGCTGTACGGCACGTGCAACGGGCCGTCAAATGCACCCACGCGGCGATAGGTCACGCTGCGAGATGTGTGGAATTTTCGGGCGGTGGTCTGCGCGGCGAGCCGGATGTTCTTTCTGCAGCCGATCGTCCCCGCCGCGCGGCAGACCATGCTCTCCCAATGAGTCCTGTGCGTTCCCGATCGCGCCGTGGCTGTACGGCACGTGCAACGGGCCGTCAAATGCACCCACGCGGCAATAGATTACGCTGCGAGATGTGTGGAATTTTGGGGCGGTGGTCTGCGCGGCGAGCCGGATGGTCTTCGCGCGGCAGACCGTGCTCTCCCAATGAGTCCTGTACGTTCCCGATCGCGCCGTGGCTGTACGGCACGTGCAACGGGCCGTCAAATGCACCCACGCGGCGATAGATCACGCTGCGAGATGTGTGGAATTTTCGGGCGGTGGTCTGCGCGGCGAGCCGGATGTTCTTTCTGCAGCCGATCGTCCCCGCCGCGCGGCAGACCATGCTCTCCCAATGAGTCCTGTACGTTCCCGATCGCGCCGTGGCTGTACGGCACGTGCAACGGGCCGTCAAATGCACCCACGCGGCGATAGATCACGCTGCGAGATGTGTGGAATTTTCGGGCGGTGGTCTGCGCGGCGAGCCGGATGTTCTTTCTGCAGCCGATCGTCCCCGCCGCGCGGCAGACCATGCTCTCCCAATGAGTCCTGTGCGTTCCCGATCGCGCCGTGGCTGTACGGCACGTGCAACGGGCCGTCAAATGCACCCACGCGGCAATAGATTACGCTGCGAGATGTGTGGAATTTTGGGGCGGTGGTCTGCGCGGCGAGCCGGATGTTCTTTCTGCAGCCGATCGTCCCCGCCGCGCGGCAGACCATGCTCTCCCAATGAGTCCTGTGCGTTCCCGATCGCGCCGTGGCTGTACGGCACGTGCAACGGGCCGTCAAATGCACCCACGCGGCAATAGATTATGCTGCGAGATGTGTGGAATTTTGGGGCGGTGGTCTGCGCGGCGAGCCGGATGGTCTTCGCGCGGCAGACCGTGCTCTCCCAATGAGTCCTGTACGTTCCCGATCGCGCCGTGGCTGTACGGCACGTGCAACGGGCCGTCAAATGCACCCACGCGGCGATAGATCACGCTGCGAGATGTGTGGAATTTTCGGGCGGTGGTCTGCGCGGCGAGCCGGATGTTCTTTCTGCAGCCGATCGTCCCCGCCGCGCGGCAGACCATGCTCTCCCAATGAGTCCTGTACGTTCCCGATCGCGCCGTGGCTGTACGGCACGTGCAACGGGCCGTCAAATGCACCCACGCGGCGATAGGTCACGCTGCGAGATGTGTGGAATTTTCGGGCGGTGGTCTGCGCGGCGAGCCGGATGTTCTTTCTGCAGCCGATCGTCCCCGCCGCGCGGCAGACCATGCTCTCCCAATGAGTCCTGTGCGTTCCCGATCGCGCCGTGGCTGTACGGCACGTGCAACGGGCCGTCAAATGCACCCACGCGGCAATAGATTACGCTGCGAGATGTGTGGAATTTTGGGGCGGTGGTCTGCGCGGCGAGCCGGATGGTCTTTCTGCAGCCGATCGTCCCCGCCGCGCGGCAGACCATGCTCTCCCAATGAGTCCTGTGCGTTCCCGATCGCGCCGTGGCTGTACGGCACGTGCAACGGGCCGTCAAATGCACCCACGCGGCAATAGATTACGCTGCGAGATGTGTGGAATTTTGGGGCGGTGGTCTGCGCGGCGAGCCGGATGGTCTTCGCGCGGCAGACCGTGCTCTCCCAATGAGTCCTGTACGTTCCCGATCGCGCCGTGGCTGTACGGCACGTGCAACGGGCCGTCAAATGCACCCACGCGGCGATAGATCACGCTGCGAGATGTGTGGAATTTTCGGGCGGTGGTCTGCGCGGCGAGCCGGATGTTCTTTCTGCAGCCGATCGTCCCCGCCGCGCGGCAGACCATGCTCTCCCAATGAGTCCTGTACGTTCCCGATCGCGCCGTGGCTGTACGGCACGTGCAACGGGCCGTCAAATGCACCCACGCGGCGATAGGTCACGCTGCGAGATGTGTGGAATTTTCGGGCGGTGGTCTGCGCGGCGAGCCGGATGTTCTTTCTGCAGCCGATCGTCCCCGCCGCGCGGCAGACCATGCTCTCCCAATGAGTCCTGTGCGTTCCCGATCGCGCCGTGGCTGTACGGCACGTGCAACGGGCCGTCAAATGCACCCACGCGGCAATAGATTACGCTGCGAGATGTGTGGAATTTTGGGGCGGTGGTCTGCGCGGCGAGCCGGATGGTCTTCGCGCGGCAGACCGTGCTCTCCCAATGAGTCCTGTACGTTCCCGATCGCGCCGTGGCTGTACGGCACGTGCAACGGGCCGTCAAATGCACCCACGCGGCGATAGATCACGCTGCGAGATGTGTGGAATTTTCGGGCGGTGGTCTGCGCGGCGAGCCGGATGTTCTTTCTGCAGCCGATCGTCCCCGCCGCGCGGCAGACCATGCTCTCCCAATGAGTCCTGTACGTTCCCGATCGCGCCGTGGCTGTACGGCACGTGCAACGGGCCGTCAAATGCACCCACGCGGCGATAGATCACGCTGCGAGATGTGTGGAATTTTCGGGCGGTGGTCTGCGCGGCGAGCCGGATGTTCTTTCTGCAGCCGATCGTCCCCGCCGCGCGGCAGACCATGCTCTCCCAATGAGTCCTGTGCGTTCCCGATCGCGCCGTGGCTGTACGGCACGTGCAACGGGCCGTCAAATGCACCCACGCGGCAATAGATTACGCTGCGAGATGTGTGGAATTTTGGGGCGGTGGTCTGCGCGGCGAGCCGGATGTTCTTTCTGCAGCCGATCGTCCCCGCCGCGCGGCAGACCATGCTCTCCCAATGAGTCCTGTGCGTTCCCGATCGCGCCGTGGCTGTACGGCACGTGCAACGGGCCGTCAAATGCACCCACGCGGCAATAGATTATGCTGCGAGATGTGTGGAATTTTGGGGCGGTGGTCTGCGCGGCGAGCCGGATGGTCTTCGCGCGGCAGACCGTGCTCTCCCAATGAGTCCTGTACGTTCCCGATCGCGCCGTGGCTGTACGGCACGTGCAACGGGCCGTCAAATGCACCCACGCGGCGATAGATCACGCTGCGAGATGTGTGGAATTTTCGGGCGGTGGTCTGCGCGGCGAGCCGGATGTTCTTTCTGCAGCCGATCGTCCCCGCCGCGCGGCAGACCATGCTCTCCCAATGAGTCCTGTACGTTCCCGATCGCGCCGTGGCTGTACGGCACGTGCAACGGGCCGTCAAATGCACCCACGCGGCGATAGGTCACGCTGCGAGATGTGTGGAATTTTCGGGCGGTGGTCTGCGCGGCGAGCCGGATGTTCTTTCTGCAGCCGATCGTCCCCGCCGCGCGGCAGACCATGCTCTCCCAATGAGTCCTGTGCGTTCCCGATCGCGCCGTGGCTGTACGGCACGTGCAACGGGCCGTCAAATGCACCCACGCGGCAATAGATTACGCTGCGAGATGTGTGGAATTTTGGGGCGGTGGTCTGCGCGGCGAGCCGGATGGTCTTCGCGCGGCAGACCGTGCTCTCCCAATGAGTCCTGTACGTTCCCGATCGCGCCGTGGCTGTACGGCACGTGCAACGGGCCGTCAAATGCACCCACGCGGCAATAGATTACGCTGCGAGATGTGTGGAATTTTGGGGCGGTGGTCTGCGCGGCGAGCCGGATGGTCTTCGCGCGGCAGACCGTGCTCTCCCAATGAGTCCTGTACGTTCCCGATCGCGCCGTGGCTGTACGGCACGTGCAACGGGCCGTCAAATGCACCCACGCGGCGATAGATCACGCTGCGAGATGTGTGGAATTTTCGGGCGGTGGTCTGCGCGGCGAGCCGGATGTTCTTTCTGCAGCCGATCGTCCCCGCCGCGCGGCAGACCATGCTCTCCCAATGAGTCCTGTGCGTTCCCGATCGCGCCGTGGCTGTACGGCACGTGCAACGGGCCGTCAAATGCGCCCACGCGGCAATAGATTACGCTGCGAGATGTGTGGAATTTTGGGGCGGTGGTCTGCGCGGCGAGCCGTATGGTCTTCGCGGGGCAGACTGTGCTCTCCCAATGAGTCCTGTACGTTCCCGATCGCGCCGTGGCTGTACGGCACGTGCAACGGGCCGTCAAATGCACCCACGCGGCAATAGATTACGCTGCGAGATGTGTGGAATTTTGGGGCGGTGGTCTGCGCGGCGAGCCGGATGGTCTTCGCGCGGCAGACCGTGCTCTCCCAATGAGTCCTGTACGTTCCCGATCGCGCCGTGGCTGTACGGCACGTGCAACGGGCCGTCAAATGCACCCACGCGGCGATAGCTCACGCTGCGAGATGTGTGGAATTTTCGGGCGGTGGTCTGCGCGGCGAGCCGGATGTTCTTTCTGCAGCCGATCGTCCCCGCCGCGCGGCAGACCATGCTCTCCCAATGAGTCCTGTGCGTTCCCGATCGCGCCGTGGCTGTACGGCACGTGCAACGGGCCGTCAAATGCACCCACGCGGCAATAGATTATGCTGCGAGATGTGTGGAATTTTGGGGCGGTGGTCTGCGCGGCGAGCCGGATGGTCTTCGCGCGGCAGACCGTGCTCTCCCAATGAGTCCTGTACGTTCCCGATCGCGCCGTGGCTGTACGGCACGTGCAACGGGCCGTCAAATGCACCCACGCGGCGATAGATCACGCTGCGAGATGTGTGGAATTTTCGGGCGGTGGTCTGCGCGGCGAGCCGGATGTTCTTTCTGCAGCCGATCGTCCCCGCCGCGCGGCAGACCATGCTCTCCCAATGAGTCCTGTACGTTCCCGATCGCGCCGTGGCTGTACGGCACGTGCAACGGGCCGTCAAATGCACCCACGCGGCGATAGGTCACGCTGCGAGATGTGTGGAATTTTCGGGCGGTGGTCTGCGCGGCGAGCCGGATGTTCTTTCTGCAGCCGATCGTCCCCGCCGCGCGGCAGACCATGCTCTCCCAATGAGTCCTGTGCGTTCCCGATCGCGCCGTGGCTGTACGGCACGTGCAACGGGCCGTCAAATGCACCCACGCGGCAATAGATTACGCTGCGAGATGTGTGGAATTTTGGGGCGGTGGTCTGCGCGGCGAGCCGGATGGTCTTCGCGCGGCAGACCGTGCTCTCCCAATGAGTCCTGTACGTTCCCGATCGCGCCGTGGCTGTACGGCACGTGCAACGGGCCGTCAAATGCACCCACGCGGCAATAGATTACGCTGCGAGATGTGTGGAATTTTGGGGCGGTGGTCTGCGCGGCGAGCCGGATGGTCTTCGCGCGGCAGACCGTGCTCTCCCAATGAGTCCTGTACGTTCCCGATCGCGCCGTGGCTGTACGGCACGTGCAACGGGCCGTCAAATGCACCCACGCGGCGATAGATCACGCTGCGAGATGTGTGGAATTTTCGGGCGGTGGTCTGCGCGGCGAGCCGGATGTTCTTTCTGCAGCCGATCGTCCCCGCCGCGCGGCAGACCATGCTCTCCCAATGAGTCCTGTGCGTTCCCGATCGCGCCGTGGCTGTACGGCACGTGCAACGGGCCGTCAAATGCGCCCACGCGGCAATAGATTACGCTGCGAGATGTGTGGAATTTTGGGGCGGTGGTCTGCGCGGCGAGCCGTATGGTCTTCGCGGGGCAGACTGTGCTCTCCCAATGAGTCCTGTACGTTCCCGATCGCGCCGTGGCTGTACGGCACGTGCAACGGGCCGTCAAATGCACCCACGCGGCAATAGATTACGCTGCGAGATGTGTGGAATTTTGGGGCGGTGGTCTGCGCGGCGAGCCGGATGGTCTTCGCGCGGCAGACCGTGCTCTCCCAATGAGTCCTGTACGTTCCCGATCGCGCCGTGGCTGTACGGCACGTGCAACGGGCCGTCAAATGCACCCACGCGGCGATAGCTCACGCTGCGAGATGTGTGGAATTTTCGGGCGGTGGTCTGCGCGGCGAGCCGGATGTTCTTTCTGCAGCCGATCGTCCCCGCCGCGCGGCAGACCATGCTCTCCCAATGAGTCCTGTGCGTTCCCGATCGCGCCGTGGCTGTACGGCACGTGCAACGGGCCGTCAAATGCACCCACGCGGCAATAGATTATGCTGCGAGATGTGTGGAATTTTGGGGCGGTGGTCTGCGCGGCGAGCCGGATGGTCTTCGCGCGGCAGACCGTGCTCTCCCAATGAGTCCTGTACGTTCCCGATCGCGCCGTGGCTGTACGGCACGTGCAACGGGCCGTCAAATGCACCCACGCGGCGATAGATCACGCTGCGAGATGTGTGGAATTTTCGGGCGGTGGTCTGCGCGGCGAGCCGGATGTTCTTTCTGCAGCCGATCGTCCCCGCCGCGCGGCAGACCATGCTCTCCCAATGAGTCCTGTACGTTCCCGATCGCGCCGTGGCTGTACGGCACGTGCAACGGGCCGTCAAATGCACCCACGCGGCGATAGGTCACGCTGCGAGATGTGTGGAATTTTCGGGCGGTGGTCTGCGCGGCGAGCCGGATGTTCTTTCTGCAGCCGATCGTCCCCGCCGCGCGGCAGACCATGCTCTCCCAATGAGTCCTGTGCGTTCCCGATCGCGCCGTGGCTGTACGGCACGTGCAACGGGCCGTCAAATGCACCCACGCGGCAATAGATTACGCTGCGAGATGTGTGGAATTTTGGGGCGGTGGTCTGCGCGGCGAGCCGGATGGTCTTCGCGCGGCAGACCGTGCTCTCCCAATGAGTCCTGTACGTTCCCGATCGCGCCGTGGCTGTACGGCACGTGCAACGGGCCGTCAAATGCACCCACGCGGCGATAGATCACGCTGCGAGATGTGTGGAATTTTCGGGCGGTGGTCTGCGCGGCGAGCCGGATGGTCTTCGCGCGGCAGACCGTGCTCTCCCAATGAGTCCTGTACGTTCCCGATCGCGCCGTGGCTGTACGGCACGTGCAACGGGCCGTCAAATGCACCCACGCGGCGATAGATCACGCTGCGAGATGTGTGGAATTTTCGGGCGGTGGTCTGCGCGGCGAGCCGGATGTTCTTTCTGCAGCCGATCGTCCCCGCCGCGCGGCAGACCATGCTCTCCCAATGAGTCCTGTGCGTTCCCGATCGCGCCGTGGCTGTACGGCACGTGCAACGGGCCGTCAAATGCACCCACGCGGCAATAGATTACGCTGCGAGATGTGTGGAATTTTGGGGCGGTGGTCTGCGCGGCGAGCCGGATGGTCTTCGCGCGGCAGACCGTGCTCTCCCAATGAGTCCTGTACGTTCCCGATCGCGCCGTGGCTGTACGGCACGTGCAACGGGCCGTCAAATGCACCCACGCGGCGATAGATCACGCTGCGAGATGTGTGGAATTTTCGGGCGGTGGTCTGCGCGGCGAGCCGGATGTTCTTTCTGCAGCCGATCGTCCCCGCCGCGCGGCAGACCATGCTCTCCCAATGAGTCCTGTGCGTTCCCGATCGCGCCGTGGCTGTACGGCACGTGCAACGGGCCGTCAAATGCGCCCACGCGGCAATAGATTACGCTGCGAGATGTGTGGAATTTTGGGGCGGTGGTCTGCGCGGCGAGCCGTATGGTCTTCGCGGGGCAGACTGTGCTCTCCCAATGAGTCCTGTACGTTCCCGATCGCGCCGTGGCTGTACGGCACGTGCAACGGGCCGTCAAATGCACCCACGCGGCAATAGATTACGCTGCGAGATGTGTGGAATTTTGGGGCGGTGGTCTGCGCGGCGAGCCGGATGGTCTTCGCGCGGCAGACCGTGCTCTCCCAATGAGTCCTGTACGTTCCCGATCGCGCCGTGGCTGTACGGCACGTGCAACGGGCCGTCAAATGCACCCACGCGGCGATAGCTCACGCTGCGAGATGTGTGGAATTTTCGGGCGGTGGTCTGCGCGGCGAGCCGGATGTTCTTTCTGCAGCCGATCGTCCCCGCCGCGCGGCAGACCATGCTCTCCCAATGAGTCCTGTGCGTTCCCGATCGCGCCGTGGCTGTACGGCACGTGCAACGGGCCGTCAAATGCACCCACGCGGCAATAGATTACGCTGCGAGATGTGTGGAATTTTGGGGCGGTGGTCTGCGCGGCGAGCCGGATGTTCTTTCTGCAGCCGATCGTCCCCGCCGCGCGGCAGACCATGCTCTCCCAATGAGTCCTGTGCGTTCCCGATCGCGCCGTGGCTGTACGGCACGTGCAACGGGCCGTCAAATGCGCCCACGCGGCAATAGATTACGCTGCGAGATGTGTGGAATTTTGGGGCGGTGGTCTGCGCGGCGAGCCGTATGGTCTTCGCGGGGCAGACTGTGCTCTCCCAATGAGTCCTGTACGTTCCCGATCGCGCCGTGGCTGTACGGCACGTGCAACGGGCCGTCAAATGCACCCACGCGGCGATAGATCACGCTGCGAGATGTGTGGAATTTTCGGGCGGTGGTCTGCGCGGCGAGCCGGATGTTCTTTCTGCAGCCGATCGTCCCCGCCGCGCGGCAGACCATGCTCTCCCAATGAGTCCTGTGCGTTCCCGATCGCGCCGTGGCTGTACGGCACGTGCAACGGGCCGTCAAATGCACCCACGCGGCAATAGATTACGCTGCGAGATGTGTGGAATTTTGGGGCGGTGGTCTGCGCGGCGAGCCGGATGGTCTTCGCGCGGCAGACCGTGCTCTCCCAATGAGTCCTGTACGTTCCCGATCGCGCCGTGGCTGTACGGCACGTGCAACGGGCCGTCAAATGCACCCACGCGGCGATAGATCACGCTGCGAGATGTGTGGAATTTTCGGGCGGTGGTCTGCGCGGCGAGCCGGATGTTCTTTCTGCAGCCGATCGTCCCCGCCGCGCGGCAGACCATGCTCTCCCAATGAGTCCTGTGCGTTCCCGATCGCGCCGTGGCTGTACGGCACGTGCAACGGGCCGTCAAATGCACCCACGCGGCAATAGATTACGCTGCGAGATGTGTGGAATTTTGGGGCGGTGGTCTGCGCGGCGAGCCGGATGGTCTTCGCGCGGCAGACCGTGCTCTCCCAATGAGTCCTGTACGTTCCCGATCGCGCCGTGGCTGTACGGCACGTGCAACGGGCCGTCAAATGCACCCACGCGGCGATAGATCACGCTGCGAGATGTGTGGAATTTTCGGGCGGTGGTCTGCGCGGCGAGCCGGATGTTCTTTCTGCAGCCGATCGTCCCCGCCGCGCGGCAGACCATGCTCTCCCAATGAGTCCTGTGCGTTCCCGATCGCGCCGTGGCTGTACGGCACGTGCAACGGGCCGTCAAATGCGCCCACGCGGCAATAGATTACGCTGCGAGATGTGTGGAATTTTGGGGCGGTGGTCTGCGCGGCGAGCCGTATGGTCTTCGCGGGGCAGACTGTGCTCTCCCAATGAGTCCTGTACGTTCCCGATCGCGCCGTGGCTGTACGGCACGTGCAACGGGCCGTCAAATGCACCCACGCGGCAATAGATTACGCTGCGAGATGTGTGGAATTTTGGGGCGGTGGTCTGCGCGGCGAGCCGGATGGTCTTCGCGCGGCAGACCGTGCTCTCCCAATGAGTCCTGTACGTTCCCGATCGCGCCGTGGCTGTACGGCACGTGCAACGGGCCGTCAAATGCACCCACGCGGCGATAGCTCACGCTGCGAGATGTGTGGAATTTTCGGGCGGTGGTCTGCGCGGCGAGCCGGATGTTCTTTCTGCAGCCGATCGTCCCCGCCGCGCGGCAGACCATGCTCTCCCAATGAGTCCTGTGCGTTCCCGATCGCGCCGTGGCTGTACGGCACGTGCAACGGGCCGTCAAATGCACCCACGCGGCAATAGATTACGCTGCGAGATGTGTGGAATTTTGGGGCGGTGGTCTGCGCGGCGAGCCGGATGTTCTTTCTGCAGCCGATCGTCCCCGCCGCGCGGCAGACCATGCTCTCCCAATGAGTCCTGTGCGTTCCCGATCGCGCCGTGGCTGTACGGCACGTGCAACGGGCCGTCAAATGCGCCCACGCGGCAATAGATTACGCTGCGAGATGTGTGGAATTTTGGGGCGGTGGTCTGCGCGGCGAGCCGTATGGTCTTCGCGGGGCAGACTGTGCTCTCCCAATGAGTCCTGTACGTTCCCGATCGCGCCGTGGCTGTACGGCACGTGCAACGGGCCGTCAAATGCACCCACGCGGCGATAGATCACGCTGCGAGATGTGTGGAATTTTCGGGCGGTGGTCTGCGCGGCGAGCCGGATGTTCTTTCTGCAGCCGATCGTCCCCGCCGCGCGGCAGACCATGCTCTCCCAATGAGTCCTGTGCGTTCCCGATCGCGCCGTGGCTGTACGGCACGTGCAACGGGCCGTCAAATGCACCCACGCGGCAATAGATTACGCTGCGAGATGTGTGGAATTTTGGGGCGGTGGTCTGCGCGGCGAGCCGGATGGTCTTCGCGCGGCAGACCGTGCTCTCCCAATGAGTCCTGTACGTTCCCGATCGCGCCGTGGCTGTACGGCACGTGCAACGGGCCGTCAAATGCACCCACGCGGCGATAGATCACGCTGCGAGATGTGTGGAATTTTCGGGCGGTGGTCTGCGCGGCGAGCCGGATGTTCTTTCTGCAGCCGATCGTCCCCGCCGCGCGGCAGACCATGCTCTCCCAATGAGTCCTGTGCGTTCCCGATCGCGCCGTGGCTGTACGGCACGTGCAACGGGCCGTCAAATGCACCCACGCGGCAATAGATTACGCTGCGAGATGTGTGGAATTTTGGGGCGGTGGTCTGCGCGGCGAGCCGGATGGTCTTCGCGCGGCAGACCGTGCTCTCCCAATGAGTCCTGTACGTTCCCGATCGCGCCGTGGCTGTACGGCACGTGCAACGGGCCGTCAAATGCACCCACGCGGCGATAGATCACGCTGCGAGATGTGTGGAATTTTCGGGCGGTGGTCTGCGCGGCGAGCCGGATGTTCTTTCTGCAGCCGATCGTCCCCGCCGCGCGGCAGACCATGCTCTCCCAATGAGTCCTGTACGTTCCCGATCGCGCCGTGGCTGTACGGCACGTGCAACGGGCCGTCAAATGCACCCACGCGGCGATAGGTCACGCTGCGAGATGTGTGGAATTTTCGGGCGGTGGTCTGCGCGGCGAGCCGGATGTTCTTTCTGCAGCCGATCGTCCCCGCCGCGCGGCAGACCATGCTCTCCCAATGAGTCCTGTAGATCCCCGATCGCGCCGTGGCTGTACGGCACGTGCAACGGGCCGTCAAATGCACCCACGCGGCGATAGATTACGCTGCGAGATGTGTGGAATTTTGGGGCGGTGGTCTTCGCGCGGCAGACCGTGCTCTCCCAATGAGTCCTGTACGTTCCCGATCGCGCCGTGGCTGTACGGCACGTGCAACGGGCCGTCAAATGCACCCACGCGGCGATAGATTACGCTGCGAGATGTGTGGAATTTTCGGGCGGTGGTCTGCGCGGCGAGCCGTATGGTCTTCGCGCGGCAGACTGTGCTCTCCCAATGAGTCCTGTACGTTCCCGATCGCGCCGTGGCTGTACGGCACGTGCAACGGGCCGTCAAATGCTCCCACGCGGCAATAGATTACGCTGCGAGATGTGTGGAATTTTGGGGCGGTGGTCTGCGCGGCGAGCCGGATGGTCTTCGCGCGGCAGACCGTGCTCTCCCAATGAGTCCTGTACGTTCCCGATCGCGCCGTGGCTGTACGGCACGTGCAACGGGCCGTCAAATGCACCCACGCGGCGATAGATCACGCTGCGAGATGTGTGGAATTTTGGGGCGGTGGTCTGCGCGGCGAGCCGGATGGTCTTCGCGCGGCAGACCGTGCTCTCCCAATGAGTCCTGTACGTTCCCGATCGCGCCGTGGCTGTACGGCACGTGCAGCGGGCCGTCAAATGCACCCACGCGGCGATAGGTCACGCTGCGAGATGTGTGGAATTTTGGGGCGGTGGTCTGCGCGGTGAGCCGGATGTTCTTTCTGCAGCCGATCGTCCCCGCCGCGCGGCAGACCATGCTCTCCCAATGAGTCCTGTAGATCCCCGATCGCGCCGTGGCTGTACGGCACGTGCAACGGGCCGTCAAATGCACCCACGCGGCGATAGATTACGCTGCGAGATGTGTGGAATTTTGGGGCGGTGGTCTGCGCGGTGAGCCGGATGTTCTTTCTGCAGCCGATCGTCCCCGCCGCGCGGCAGACCATGCTCTCCCAATGAGTCCTGTACGTTCCCGATCGCGCCGTGGCTGTACGGCACGTGCAACGGGCCGTCAAATCCACCCACGCGGCGATAGATTACGCTGCGAGATGTGTGGAATTTTGGGGCGGTGGTCTGCGCGGCGAGCCGGATGTTCTTTCTGCAGCCGATCGTCCCCGCCGCGCGGCAGACCATGCTCTCCCAATGAGTCCTGTACGTTCCCGATCGCGCCGTGGCTGTACGGCACGTGCAACGGGCCGTCAAATGCACCCACGCGGCGATAGATTACGCTGCGAGATGTGTGGAATTTTCGGGCGGTGGTCTGCGCGGCGAGCCGTATGGTCTTCGCGGGGCAGACTGTGCTCTCCCAATGAGTCCTGTACGTTCCCGATCGCGCCGTGGCTGTACGGCACGTGCAACGGGCCGTCAAATCCACCCACGCGGCGATAGATTACGCTGCGAGATGTGTGGAATTTTGGGGCGGTGGTCTGCGCGGCGAGCCGGATGGTCTTCGCGCGGCAGACCGTGCTCTCCCAATGAGTCCTGTACGTTCCCGATCGCGCCGTGGCTGTACGGCACGTGCAGCGGGCCGTCAAATGCACCCACGCGGCGATAGGTCACGCTGCGAGATGTGTGGAATTTTGGGGCGGTGGTCTGCGCGGTGAGCCGGATGTTCTTTCTGCAGCCGATCGTCCCCGCCGCGCGGCAGACCATGCTCTCCCAATGAGTCCTGTAGATCCCCGATCGCGCCGTGGCTGTACGGCACGTGCAACGGGCCGTCAAATGCACCCACGCGGCGATAGATTACGCTGCGAGATGTGTGGAATTTTGGGGCGGTGGTCTGCGCGGTGAGCCGGATGTTCTTTCTGCAGCCGATCGTCCCCGCCGCGCGGCAGACCATGCTCTCCCAATGAGTCCTGTAGATCCCCGATCGCGCCGTGGCTGTACGGCACGTGCAACGGGCCGTCAAATGCACCCACGCGGCGATAGATTACGCTGCGAGATGTGTGGAATTTTGGGGCGGTGGTCTGCGCGGTGAGCCGGATGTTCTTTCTGCAGCCGATCGTCCCCGCCGCGCGGCAGACCATGCTCTCCCAATGAGTCCTGTACGTTCCCGATCGCGCCGTGGCTGTACGGCACGTGCAACGGGCCGTCAAATCCACCCACGCGGCGATAGATTACGCTGCGAGATGTGTGGAATTTTGGGGCGGTGGTCTGCGCGGCGAGCCGGATGTTCTTTCTGCAGCCGATCGTCCCCGCCGCGCGGCAGACCATGCTCTCCCAATGAGTCCTGTACGTTCCCGATCGCGCCGTGGCTGTACGGCACGTGCAACGGGCCGTCAAATGCACCCACGCGGCGATAGATTACGCTGCGAGATGTGTGGAATTTTCGGGCGGTGGTCTGCGCGGCGAGCCGTATGGTCTTCGCGGGGCAGACTGTGCTCTCCCAATGAGTCCTGTACGTTCCCGATCGCGCCGTGGCTGTACGGCACGTGCAACGGGCCGTCAAATCCACCCACGCGGCGATAGATTACGCTGCGAGATGTGTGGAATTTTGGGGCGGTGGTCTGCGCGGCGAGCCGGATGTTCTTTCTGCAGCCGATCGTCCCCGCCGCGCGGCAGACCATGCTCTCCCAATGAGTCCTGTAGATCCCCGATCGCGCCGTGGCTGTACGGCACGTGCAACGGGCCGTCAAATGCACCCACGCGGCGATAGATTACGCTGCGAGATGTGTGGAATTTTGGGGCGGTGGTCTTCGCGCGGCAGACCGTGCTCTCCCAATGAGTCCTGTACGTTCCCGATCGCGCCGTGGCTGTACGGCACGTGCAACGGGCCGTCAAATGCACCCACGCGGCGATAGATTACGCTGCGAGATGTGTGGAATTTTGGGGCGGTGGTCTGCGCGGCGAGCCGGATGGTCTTCGCGCGGCAGACCATGCTCTCCCAATGAGTCCTGTACGTTCCCGATCGCGCCGTGGCTGTACGGCACGTGCAACGGGCCGTCAAATGCACCCACGCGGCGATTGATTACGCTGCGAGATGTGTGGAATTTTGGGGCGGTGGTCTGCGCGGCGAGCCGGATGTTCTTTCTGCAGCCGATCGTCCCCGCCGCGCGGCAGACCATGCTCTCCCAATGAGTCCTGTACGTTCCCGATCGCGCCGTGGCTGTACGGCACGTGCAACGGGCCGTCAAATCCACCCACGCGGCGATAGATTACGCTGCGAGATGTGTGGAATTTTGGGGCGGTGGTCTGCGCGGCGAGCCGGATGTTCTTTCTGCAGCCGATCGTCCCCGCCGCGCGGCAGACCATGCTCTCCCAATGAGTCCTGTACGTTCCCGATCGCGCCGTGGCTGTACGGCACGTGCAACGGGCCGTCAAATGCACCCACGCGGCAATAGATTACGCTGCGAGATGTGTGGAATTTTGGGGCGGTGGTCTGCGCGGCGAGCCGGATGGTCTTCGCGCGGCAGACCGTGCTCTCCCAATGAGTCCTGTACGTTCCCGATCGCGCCGTGGCTGTACGGCACGTGCAGCGGGCCGTCAAATGCACCCACGCGGCGATAGGTCACGCTGCGAGATGTGTGGAATTTTGGGGCGGTGGTCTGCGCGGTGAGCCGGATGTTCTTTCTGCAGCCGATCGTCCCCGCCGCGCGGCAGACCATGCTCTCCCAATGAGTCCTGTAGATCCCCGATCGCGCCGTGGCTGTACGGCACGTGCAACGGGCCGTCAAATGCACCCACGCGGCGATAGATTACGCTGCGAGATGTGTGGAATTTTGGGGCGGTGGTCTGCGCGGTGAGCCGGATGTTCTTTCTGCAGCCGATCGTCCCCGCCGCGCGGCAGACCATGCTCTCCCAATGAGTCCTGTACGTTCCCGATCGCGCCGTGGCTGTACGGCACGTGCAACGGGCCGTCAAATGCACCCACGCGGCGATAGATTACGCTGCGAGATGTGTGGAATTTTGGGGCGGTGGTCTGCGCGGCGAGCCGGATGTTCTTTCTGCAGCCGATCGTCCCCGCCGCGCGGCAGACCATGCTCTCCCAATGAGTCCTGTACGTTCCCGATCGCGCCGTGGCTGTACGGCACGTGCAACGGGCCGTCAAATGCACCCACGCGGCGATAGATTACGCTGCGAGATGTGTGGAATTTTGGGGCGGTGGTCTGCGCGGCGAGCCGGATGTTCTTTCTGCAGCCGATCGTCCCCGCCGCGCGGCAGACCATGCTCTCCCAATGAGTCCTGTACGTTCCCGATCGCGCCGTGGCTGTACGGCACGTGCAACGGGCCGTCAAATCCACCCACGCGGCGATAGATTACGCTGCGAGATGTGTGGAATTTTCGGGCGGTGGTCTGCGCGGCGAGCCGTATGGTCTTCGCGGGGCAGACTGTGCTCTCCCAATGAGTCCTGTACGTTCCCGATCGCGCCGTGGCTGTACGGCACGTGCAACGGGCCGTCAAATGCACCCACGCGGCAATAGATTACGCTGCGAGATGTGTGGAATTTTGGGGCGGTGGTCTGCGCGGCGAGCCGGATGGTCTTCGCGCGGCAGACCGTGCTCTCCCAATGAGTCCTGTACGTTCCCGATCGCGCCGTGGCTGTACGGCACGTGCAACGGGCCGTCAAATGCACCCACGCGGCGATAGATCACGCTGCGAGATGTGTGGAATTTTCGGGCGGTGGTCTGCGCGGCGAGCCGGATGTTCTTTCTGCAGCCGATCGTCCCCGCCGCGCGGCAGACCATGCTCTCCCAATGAGTCCTGTACGTTCCCGATCGCGCCGTGGCTGTACGGCACGTGCAACGGGCCGTCAAATGCACCCACGCGGCGATAGGTCACGCTGCGAGATGTGTGGAATTTTCGGGCGGTGGTCTGCGCGGCGAGCCGGATGTTCTTTCTGCAGCCGATCGTCCCCGCCGCGCGGCAGACCATGCTCTCCCAATGAGTCCTGTAGATCCCCGATCGCGCCGTGGCTGTACGGCACGTGCAACGGGCCGTCAAATGCACCCACGCGGCGATAGATTACGCTGCGAGATGTGTGGAATTTTGGGGCGGTGGTCTTCGCGCGGCAGACCGTGCTCTCCCAATGAGTCCTGTACGTTCCCGATCGCGCCGTGGCTGTACGGCACGTGCAACGGGCCGTCAAATGCACCCACGCGGCGATAGATTACGCTGCGAGATGTGTGGAATTTTCGGGCGGTGGTCTGCGCGGCGAGCCGTATGGTCTTCGCGCGGCAGACTGTGCTCTCCCAATGAGTCCTGTACGTTCCCGATCGCGCCGTGGCTGTACGGCACGTGCAACGGGCCGTCAAATGCTCCCACGCGGCAATAGATTACGCTGCGAGATGTGTGGAATTTTGGGGCGGTGGTCTGCGCGGCGAGCCGGATGGTCTTCGCGCGGCAGACCGTGCTCTCCCAATGAGTCCTGTACGTTCCCGATCGCGCCGTGGCTGTACGGCACGTGCAACGGGCCGTCAAATGCACCCACGCGGCGATAGATCACGCTGCGAGATGTGTGGAATTTTGGGGCGGTGGTCTGCGCGGCGAGCCGGATGGTCTTCGCGCGGCAGACCGTGCTCTCCCAATGAGTCCTGTACGTTCCCGATCGCGCCGTGGCTGTACGGCACGTGCAGCGGGCCGTCAAATGCACCCACGCGGCGATAGGTCACGCTGCGAGATGTGTGGAATTTTGGGGCGGTGGTCTGCGCGGTGAGCCGGATGTTCTTTCTGCAGCCGATCGTCCCCGCCGCGCGGCAGACCATGCTCTCCCAATGAGTCCTGTAGATCCCCGATCGCGCCGTGGCTGTACGGCACGTGCAACGGGCCGTCAAATGCACCCACGCGGCGATAGATTACGCTGCGAGATGTGTGGAATTTTCGGGCGGTGGTCTGCGCGGCGAGCCGTATGGTCTTTCTGCAGCCGATCGTCCCCGCCGCGCGGCAGACCATGCTCTCCCAATGAGTCCTGTACGTTCCCGATCGCGCCGTGGCTGTACGGCACGTGCAACGGGCCGTCAAATGCACCCACGCGGCGATAGATTACGCTGCGAGATGTGTGGAATTTTCGGGCGGTGGTCTGCGCGGCGAGCCGTATGGTCTTCGCGCGGCAGACTGTGCTCTCCCAATGAGTCCTGTACGTTCCCGATCGCGCCGTGGCTGTACGGCACGTGCAACGGGCCGTCAAATGCTCCCACGCGGCAATAGATTACGCTGCGAGATGTGTGGAATTTTGGGGCGGTGGTCTGCGCGGCGAGCCGGATGGTCTTCGCGCGGCAGACCGTGCTCTCCCAATGAGTCCTGTGCGTTCCCGATCGCGCCGTGGCTGTACGGCACGTGCAACGGGCCGTCAAATGCACCCACGCGGCAATAGATTACGCTGCGAGATGTGTGGAATTTTGGGGCGGTGGTCTGCGCGGCGAGCCGGATGGTCTTCGCGCGGCAGACCGTGCTCTCCCAATGAGTCCTGTGCGTTCCCGATCGCGCCGTGGCTGTACGGCACGTGCAACGGGCCGTCAAATGCACCCACGCGGCGATAGGTCACGCTGCGAGATGTGTGGAATTTTCGGGCGGTGGTCTGCGCGGCGAGCCGGATGTTCTTTCTGCAGCCGATCGTCCCCGCCGCGCGGCAGACCATGCTCTCCCAATGAGTCCTGTAGATCCCCGATCGCGCCGTGGCTGTACGGCACGTGCAACGGGCCGTCAAATGCACCCACGCGGCGATAGATTACGCTGCGAGATGTGTGGAATTTTGGGGCGGTGGTCTTCGCGCGGCAGACCGTGCTCTCCCAATGAGTCCTGTACGTTCCCGATCGCGCCGTGGCTGTACGGCACGTGCAACGGGCCGTCAAATGCACCCACGCGGCGATAGATTACGCTGCGAGATGTGTGGAATTTTCGGGCGGTGGTCTGCGCGGCGAGCCGTATGGTCTTCGCGCGGCAGACTGTGCTCTCCCAATGAGTCCTGTACGTTCCCGATCGCGCCGTGGCTGTACGGCACGTGCAACAGGCCGTCAAATGCACCCACGCGGCGATAGATCACGCTGCGAGATGTGTGGAATTTTGGGGCGGTGGTCTGCGCGGCGAGCCGGATGGTCTTCGCGCGGCAGACCGTGCTCTCCCAATGAGTCCTGTACGTTCCCGATCGCGCCGTGGCTGTACGGCACGTGCAGCGGGCCGTCAAATGCACCCACGCGGCGATAGGTCACGCTGCGAGATGTGTGGAATTTTGGGGCGGTGGTCTGCGCGGTGAGCCGGATGTTCTTTCTGCAGCCGATCGTCCCCGCCGCGCGGCAGACCATGCTCTCCCAATGAGTCCTGTACGTTCCCGATCGCGCCGTGGCTGTACGGCACGTGCAACGGGCCGTCAAATCCACCCACGCGGCGATAGATTACGCTGCGAGATGTGTGGAATTTTGGGGCGGTGGTCTGCGCGGCGAGCCGGATGTTCTTTCTGCAGCCGATCGTCCCCGCCGCGCGGCAGACCATGCTCTCCCAATGAGTCCTGTACGTTCCCGATCGCGCCGTGGCTGTACGGCACGTGCAACGGGCCGTCAAATGCTCCCACGCGGCAATAGATTACGCTGCGAGATGTGTGGAATTTTGGGGCGGTGGTCTGCGCGGCGAGCCGGATGGTCTTCGCGCGGCAGACCGTGCTCTCCCAATGAGTCCTGTACGTTCCCGATCGCGCCGTGGCTGTACGGCACGTGCAACGGGCCGTCAAATGCACCCACGCGGCGATAGATCACGCTGCGAGATGTGTGGAATTTTCGGGCGGTGGTCTGCGCGGCGAGCCGGATGGTCTTCGCGCGGCAGACCGTGCTCTCCCAATGAGTCCTGTGCGTTCCCGATCGCGCCGTGGCTGTACGGCACGTGCAACGGGCCGTCAAATGCACCCACGCGGCGATAGGTCACGCTGCGAGATGTGTGGAATTTTCGGGCGGTGGTCTGCGCGGCGAGCCGGATGTTCTTTCTGCAGCCGATCGTCCCCGCCGCGCGGCAGACCATGCTCTCCCAATGAGTCCTGTAGATCCCCGATCGCGCCGTGGCTGTACGGCACGTGCAACGGGCCGTCAAATGCACCCACGCGGCGATAGATTACGCTGCGAGATGTGTGGAATTTTGGGGCGGTGGTCTTCGCGCGGCAGACCGTGCTCTCCCAATGAGTCCTGTACGTTCCCGATCGCGCCGTGGCTGTACGGCACGTGCAACGGGCCGTCAAATGCACCCACGCGGCGATAGATTACGCTGCGAGATGTGTGGAATTTTCGGGCGGTGGTCTGCGCGGCGAGCCGTATGGTCTTCGCGCGGCAGACTGTGCTCTCCCAATGAGTCCTGTACGTTCCCGATCGCGCCGTGGCTGTACGGCACGTGCAACGGGCCGTCAAATGCACCCACGCGGCGATAGATCACGCTGCGAGATGTGTGGAATTTTGGGGCGGTGGTCTGCGCGGCGAGCCGGATGGTCTTCGCGCGGCAGACCGTGCTCTCCCAATGAGTCCTGTACGTTCCCGATCGCGCCGTGGCTGTACGGCACGTGCAGCGGGCCGTCAAATGCACCCACGCGGCGATAGGTCACGCTGCGAGATGTGTGGAATTTTGGGGCGGTGGTCTGCGCGGTGAGCCGGATGTTCTTTCTGCAGCCGATCGTCCCCGCCGCGCGGCAGACCATGCTCTCCCAATGAGTCCTGTACGTTCCCGATCGCGCCGTGGCTGTACGGCACGTGCAACGGGCCGTCAAATCCACCCACGCGGCGATAGATTACGCTGCGAGATGTGTGGAATTTTGGGGCGGTGGTCTGCGCGGCGAGCCGGATGTTCTTTCTGCAGCCGATCGTCCCCGCCGCGCGGCAGACCATGCTCTCCCAATGAGTCCTGTACGTTCCCGATCGCGCCGTGGCTGTACGGCACGTGCAACGGGCCGTCAAATGCTCCCACGCGGCAATAGATTACGCTGCGAGATGTGTGGAATTTTGGGGCGGTGGTCTGCGCGGCGAGCCGGATGGTCTTCGCGCGGCAGACCGTGCTCTCCCAATGAGTCCTGTACGTTCCCGATCGCGCCGTGGCTGTACGGCACGTGCAACGGGCCGTCAAATGCACCCACGCGGCGATAGATCACGCTGCGATATGTGTGGAATTTTGGGGCGGTGGTCTGCGCGGCGAGCCGGATGGTCTTCGCGCGGCAGACCGTGCTCTCCCAATGAGTCCTGTACGTTCCCGATCGCGCCGTGGCTGTACGGCACGTGCAACGGGCCGTCAAATGCACCCACGCGGCGATAGATCACGCTGCGAGATGTGTGGAATTTTCGGGCGGTGGTCTGCGCGGCGAGCCGGATGTTCTTTCTGCAGCCGATCGTCCCCGCCGCGCGGCAGACCATGCTCTCCCAATGAGTCCTGTACGTTCCCGATCGCGCCGTGGCTGTACGGCACGTGCAACGGGCCGTCAAATGCACCCACGCGGCGATAGGTCACGCTGCGAGATGTGTGGAATTTTCGGGCGGTGGTCTGCGCGGCGAGCCGGATGTTCTTTCTGCAGCCGATCGTCCCCGCCGCGCGGCAGACCATGCTCTCCCAATGAGTCCTGTAGATCCCCGATCGCGCCGTGGCTGTACGGCACGTGCAACGGGCCGTCAAATGCACCCACGCGGCGATAGATTACGCTGCGAGATGTGTGGAATTTTGGGGCGGTGGTCTTCGCGCGGCAGACCGTGCTCTCCCAATGAGTCCTGTACGTTCCCGATCGCGCCGTGGCTGTACGGCACGTGCAACGGGCCGTCAAATGCACCCACGCGGCGATAGATTACGCTGCGAGATGTGTGGAATTTTCGGGCGGTGGTCTGCGCGGCGAGCCGTATGGTCTTCGCGCGGCAGACTGTGCTCTCCCAATGAGTCCTGTACGTTCCCGATCGCGCCGTGGCTGTACGGCACGTGCAACGGGCCGTCAAATGCACCCACGCGGCGATAGATCACGCTGCGAGATGTGTGGAATTTTGGGGCGGTGGTCTGCGCGGCGAGCCGGATGGTCTTCGCGCGGCAGACCGTGCTCTCCCAATGAGTCCTGTACGTTCCCGATCGCGCCGTGGCTGTACGGCACGTGCAGCGGGCCGTCAAATGCACCCACGCGGCGATAGGTCACGCTGCGAGATGTGTGGAATTTTGGGGCGGTGGTCTGCGCGGTGAGCCGGATGTTCTTTCTGCAGCCGATCGTCCCCGCCGCGCGGCAGACCATGCTCTCCCAATGAGTCCTGTACGTTCCCGATCGCGCCGTGGCTGTACGGCACGTGCAACGGGCCGTCAAATGCACCCACGCGGCGATAGGTCACGCTGCGAGATGTGTGGAATTTTGGGGCGGTGGTCTGCGCGGTGAGCCGGATGTTCTTTCTGCAGCCGATCGTCCCCGCCGCGCGGCAGACCATGCTCTCCCAATGAGTCCTGTACGTTCCCGATCGCGCCGTGGCTGTACGGCACGTGCAACGGGCCGTCAAATGCACCCACGCGGCGATAGATTACGCTGCGAGATGTGTGGAATTTTGGGGCGGTGGTCTTCGCGCGGCAGACCGTGCTCTCCCAATGAGTCCTGTACGTTCCCGATCGCGCCGTGGCTGTACGGCACGTGCAACGGGCCGTCAAATCCACCCACGCGGCGATAGATTACGCTGCGAGATGTGTGGAATTTTCGGGCGGTGGTCTGCGCGGCGAGCCGGATGTTCTTTCTGCAGCCGATCGTCCCCGCCGCGCGGCAGACCATGCTCTCCCAATGAGTCCTGTACGTTCCCGATCGCGCCGTGGCTGTACGGCACGTGCAACGGGCCGTCAAATGCACCCACGCGGCGATAGGTCACGCTGCGAGATGTGTGGAATTTTGGGGCGGTGGTCTGCGCGGTGAGCCGGATGTTCTTTCTGCAGCCGATCGTCCCCGCCGCGCGGCAGACCATGCTCTCCCAATGAGTCCTGTACGTTCCCGATCGCGCCGTGGCTGTACGGCACGTGCAACGGGCCGTCAAATCCACCCACGCGGCGATAGATCACGCTGCGAGATGTGTGGAATTTTCGGGCGGTGGTCTGCGCGGCGAGCCGGATGTTCTTTCTGCAGCCGATCGTCCCCGCCGCGCGGCAGACCATGCTCTCCCAATGAGTCCTGTACGTTCCCGATCGCGCCGTGGCTGTACGGCACGTGCAACGGGCCGTCAAATCCACCCACGCGGCGATAGATTACGCTGCGAGATGTGTGGAATTTTGGGGCGGTGGTCTGCGCGGCGAGCCGGATGTTCTTTCTGCAGCCGATCGTCCCCGCCGCGCGGCAGACCATGCTCTCCCAATGAGTCCTGTACGTTCCCGATCGCGCCGTGGCTGTACGGCACGTGCAACGGGCCGTCAAATGCTCCCACGCGGCAATAGATTACGCTGCGAGATGTGTGGAATTTTGGGGCGGTGGTCTGCGCGGCGAGCCGGATGGTCTTCGCGCGGCAGACCGTGCTCTCCCAATGAGTCCTGTACGTTCCCGATCGCGCCGTGGCTGTACGGCACGTGCAACGGGCCGTCAAATGCACCCACGCGGCGATAGATCACGCTGCGAGATGTGTGGAATTTTGGGGCGGTGGTCTGCGCGGCGAGCCGGATGGTCTTCGCGCGGCAGACCGTGCTCTCCCAATGAGTCCTGTACGTTCCCGATCGCGCCGTGGCTGTACGGCACGTGCAACGGGCCGTCAAATGCACCCACGCGGCGATAGATCACGCTGCGAGATGTGTGGAATTTTCGGGCGGTGGTCTGCGCGGCGAGCCGGATGGTCTTCGCGCGGCAGACCGTGCTCTCCCAATGAGTCCTGTACGTTCCCGATCGCGCCGTGGCTGTACGGCACGTGCAACGGGCCGTCAAATGCACCCACGCGGCGATAGGTCACGCTGCGAGATGTGTGGAATTTTGGGGCGGTGGTCTGCGCGGTGAGCCGGATGTTCTTTCTGCAGCCGATCGTCCCCGCCGCGCGGCAGACCATGCTCTCCCAATGAGTCCTGTACGTTCCCGATCGCGCCGTGGCTGTACGGCACGTGCAACGGGCCGTCAAATCCACCCACGCGGCGATAGATCACGCTGCGAGATGTGTGGAATTTTCGGGCGGTGGTCTGCGCGGCGAGCCGGATGTTCTTTCTGCAGCCGATCGTCCCCGCCGCGCGGCAGACCATGCTCTCCCAATGAGTCCTGTACGTTCCCGATCGCGCCGTGGCTGTACGGCACGTGCAACGGGCCGTCAAATCCACCCACGCGGCGATAGATTACGCTGCGAGATGTGTGGAATTTTGGGGCGGTGGTCTGCGCGGCGAGCCGGATGTTCTTTCTGCAGCCGATCGTCCCCGCCGCGCGGCAGACCATGCTCTCCCAATGAGTCCTGTACGTTCCCGATCGCGCCGTGGCTGTACGGCACGTGCAACGGGCCGTCAAATGCTCCCACGCGGCAATAGATTACGCTGCGAGATGTGTGGAATTTTGGGGCGGTGGTCTGCGCGGCGAGCCGGATGGTCTTCGCGCGGCAGACCGTGCTCTCCCAATGAGTCCTGTACGTTCCCGATCGCGCCGTGGCTGTACGGCACGTGCAACGGGCCGTCAAATGCACCCACGCGGCGATAGATCACGCTGCGAGATGTGTGGAATTTTGGGGCGGTGGTCTGCGCGGCGAGCCGGATGGTCTTCGCGCGGCAGACCGTGCTCTCCCAATGAGTCCTGTACGTTCCCGATCGCGCCGTGGCTGTACGGCACGTGCAACGGGCCGTCAAATGCACCCACGCGGCGATAGATCACGCTGCGAGATGTGTGGAATTTTCGGGCGGTGGTCTGCGCGGCGAGCCGGATGTTCTTTCTGCAGCCGATCGTCCCCGCCGCGCGGCAGACCATGCTCTCCCAATGAGTCCTGTACGTTCCCGATCGCGCCGTGGCTGTACGGCACGTGCAACGGGCCGTCAAATGCACCCACGCGGCGATAGGTCACGCTGCGAGATGTGTGGAATTTTCGGGCGGTGGTCTGCGCGGCGAGCCGGATGTTCTTTCTGCAGCCGATCGTCCCCGCCGCGCGGCAGACCATGCTCTCCCAATGAGTCCTGTAGATCCCCGATCGCGCCGTGGCTGTACGGCACGTGCAACGGGCCGTCAAATGCACCCACGCGGCGATAGATTACGCTGCGAGATGTGTGGAATTTTGGGGCGGTGGTCTTCGCGCGGCAGACCGTGCTCTCCCAATGAGTCCTGTACGTTCCCGATCGCGCCGTGGCTGTACGGCACGTGCAACGGGCCGTCAAATGCACCCACGCGGCGATAGATTACGCTGCGAGATGTGTGGAATTTTCGGGCGGTGGTCTGCGCGGCGAGCCGTATGGTCTTCGCGCGGCAGACTGTGCTCTCCCAATGAGTCCTGTACGTTCCCGATCGCGCCGTGGCTGTACGGCACGTGCAACGGGCCGTCAAATGCACCCACGCGGCGATAGATCACGCTGCGAGATGTGTGGAATTTTGGGGCGGTGGTCTGCGCGGCGAGCCGGATGGTCTTCGCGCGGCAGACCGTGCTCTCCCAATGAGTCCTGTACGTTCCCGATCGCGCCGTGGGTGTACGGCACGTGCAGCGGGCCGTCAAATGCACCCACGCGGCGATAGGTCACGCTGCGAGATGTGTGGAATTTTGGGGCGGTGGTCTGCGCGGTGAGCCGGATGTTCTTTCTGCAGCCGATCGTCCCCGCCGCGCGGCAGACCATGCTCTCCCAATGAGTCCTGTACGTTCCCGATCGCGCCGTGGCTGTACGGCACGTGCAACGGGCCGTCAAATCCACCCACGCGGCGATAGATTACGCTGCGAGATGTGTGGAATTTTGGGGCGGTGGTCTGCGCGGCGAGCCGGATGTTCTTTCTGCAGCCGATCGTCCCCGCCGCGCGGCAGACCATGCTCTCCCAATGAGTCCTGTACGTTCCCGATCGCGCCGTGGCTGTACGGCACGTGCAACGGGCCGTCAAATGCTCCCACGCGGCAATAGATTACGCTGCGAGATGTGTGGAATTTTGGGGCGGTGGTCTGCGCGGCGAGCCGGATGGTCTTCGCGCGGCAGACCGTGCTCTCCCAATGAGTCCTGTACGTTCCCGATCGCGCCGTGGCTGTACGGCACGTGCAACGGGCCGTCAAATGCACCCACGCGGCGATAGATCACGCTGCGAGATGTGTGGAATTTTGGGGCGGTGGTCTGCGCGGCGAGCCGGATGGTCTTCGCGCGGCAGACCGTGCTCTCCCAATGAGTCCTGTACGTTCCCGATCGCGCCGTGGCTGTACGGCACGTGCAACGGGCCGTCAAATGCACCCACGCGGCGATAGATCACGCTGCGAGATGTGTGGAATTTTGGGGCGGTGGTCTTCGCGCGGCAGACCGTGCTCTCCCAATGAGTCCTGTACGTTCCCGATCGCGCCGTGGCTGTACGGCACGTGCAACGGGCCGTCAAATGCTCCCACGCGGCAATAGATTACGCTGCGAGATGTGTGGAATTTTGGGGCGGTGGTCTGCGCGGCGAGCCGGATGGTCTTCGCGCGGCAGACCGTGCTCTCCCAATGAGTCCTGTACGTTCCCGATCGCGCCGTGGCTGTACGGCACGTGCAACGGGCCGTCAAATGCACCCACGCGGCGATAGATCACGCTGCGAGATGTGTGGAATTTTGGGGCGGTGGTCTGCGCGGCGAGCCGGATGGTCTTCGCGCGGCAGACCGTGCTCTCCCAATGAGTCCTGTACGTTCCCGATCGCGCCGTGGCTGTACGGCACGTGCAACGGGCCGTCAAATGCACCCACGCGGCGATAGATCACGCTGCGAGATGTGTGGAATTTTGGGGCGGTGGTCTTCGCGCGGCAGACCGTGCTCTCCCAATGAGTCCTGTACGTTCCCGATCGCGCCGTGGCTGTACGGCACGTGCAACGGGCCGTCAAATGCACCCACGCGGCGATAGGTCACGCTGCGAGATGTGTGGAATTTTCGGGCGGTGGTCTGCGCGGCGAGCCGGATGTTCTTTCTGCAGCCGATCGTCCCCGCCGCGCGGCAGACCATGCTCTCCCAATGAGTCCTGTAGATCCCCGATCGCGCCGTGGCTGTACGGCACGTGCAACGGGCCGTCAAATGCACCCACGCGGCGATAGATTACGCTGCGAGATGTGTGGAATTTTGGGGCGGTGGTCTTCGCGCGGCAGACCGTGCTCTCCCAATGAGTCCTGTACGTTCCCGATCGCGCCGTGGCTGTACGGCACGTGCAACGGGCCGTCAAATGCACCCACGCGGCGATAGATTACGCTGCGAGATGTGTGGAATTTTCGGGCGGTGGTCTGCGCGGCGAGCCGTATGGTCTTCGCGCGGCAGACTGTGCTCTCCCAATGAGTCCTGTACGTTCCCGATCGCGCCGTGGCTGTACGGCACGTGCAACGGGCCGTCAAATGCTCCCACGCGGCAATAGATTACGCTGCGAGATGTGTGGAATTTTGGGGCGGTGGTCTGCGCGGCGAGCCGGATGGTCTTCGCGCGGCAGACCGTGCTCTCCCAATGAGTCCTGTACGTTCCCGATCGCGCCGTGGCTGTACGGCACGTGCAACGGGCCGTCAAATGCACCCACGCGGCGATAGATCACGCTGCGAGATGTGTGGAATTTTGGGGCGGTGGTCTGCGCGGCGAGCCGGATGGTCTTCGCGCGGCAGACCGTGCTCTCCCAATGAGTCCTGTACGTTCCCGATCGCGCCGTGGCTGTACGGCACGTGCAACGGGCCGTCAAATGCACCCACGCGGCGATAGATCACGCTGCGAGATGTGTGGAATTTTCGGGCGGTGGTCTGCGCGGCGAGCCGGATGTTCTTTCTGCAGCCGATCGTCCCCGCCGCGCGGCAGACCATGCTCTCCCAATGAGTCCTGTACGTTCCCGATCGCGCCGTGGCTGTACGGCACGTGCAACGGGCCGTCAAATGCACCCACGCGGCGATAGGTCACGCTGCGAGATGTGTGGAATTTTCGGGCGGTGGTCTGCGCGGCGAGCCGGATGTTCTTTCTGCAGCCGATCGTCCCCGCCGCGCGGCAGACCATGCTCTCCCAATGAGTCCTGTAGATCCCCGATCGCGCCGTGGCTGTACGGCACGTGCAACGGGCCGTCAAATGCACCCACGCGGCGATAGATTACGCTGCGAGATGTGTGGAATTTTGGGGCGGTGGTCTTCGCGCGGCAGACCGTGCTCTCCCAATGAGTCCTGTACGTTCCCGATCGCGCCGTGGCTGTACGGCACGTGCAACGGGCCGTCAAATGCACCCACGCGGCGATAGATTACGCTGCGAGATGTGTGGAATTTTCGGGCGGTGGTCTGCGCGGCGAGCCGTATGGTCTTCGCGCGGCAGACTGTGCTCTCCCAATGAGTGCTGTACGTTCCCGATCGCGCCGTGGCTGTACGGCACGTGCAACGGGCCGTCAAATGCACCCACGCGGCGATAGATCACGCTGCGAGATGTGTGGAATTTTGGGGCGGTGGTCTGCGCGGCGAGCCGGATGGTCTTCGCGCGGCAGACCGTGCTCTCCCAATGAGTCCTGTACGTTCCCGATCGCGCCGTGGCTGTACGGCACGTGCAGCGGGCCGTCAAATGCACCCACGCGGCGATAGGTCACGCTGCGAGATGTGTGGAATTTTGGGGCGGTGGTCTGCGCGGTGAGCCGGATGTTCTTTCTGCAGCCGATCGTCCCCGCCGCGCGGCAGACCATGCTCTCCCAATGAGTCCTGTAGATCCCCGATCGCGCCGTGGCTGTACGGCACGTGCAACGGGCCGTCAAATGCACCCACGCGGCGATAGATTACGCTGCGAGATGTGTGGAATTTTCGGGCGGTGGTCTGCGCGGCGAGCCGTATGGTCTTTCTGCAGCCGATCGTCCCCGCCGCGCGGCAGACCATGCTCTCCCAATGAGTCCTGTACGTTCCCGATCGCGCCGTGGCTGTACGGCACGTGCAACGGGCCGTCAAATGCACCCACGCGGCGATAGATTACGCTGCGAGATGTGTGGAATTTTCGGGCGGTGGTCTGCGCGGCGAGCCGTATGGTCTTCGCGCGGCAGACTGTGCTCTCCCAATGAGTCCTGTACGTTCCCGATCGCGCCGTGGCTGTACGGCACGTGCAACGGGCCGTCAAATGCTCCCACGCGGCAATAGATTACGCTGCGAGATGTGTGGAATTTTGGGGCGGTGGTCTGCGCGGCGAGCCGGATGGTCTTCGCGCGGCAGACCGTGCTCTCCCAATGAGTCCTGTGCGTTCCCGATCGCGCCGTGGCTGTACGGCACGTGCAACGGGCCGTCAAATGCACCCACGCGGCAATAGATTACGCTGCGAGATGTGTGGAATTTTGGGGCGGTGGTCTGCGCGGCGAGCCGGATGGTCTTCGCGCGGCAGACCGTGCTCTCCCAATGAGTCCTGTACGTTCCCGATCGCGCCGTGGCTGTACGGCACGTGCAACGGGCCGTCAAATGCACCCACGCGGCGATAGATCACGCTGCGAGATGTGTGGAATTTTCGGGCGGTGGTCTGCGCGGCGAGCCGGATGTTCTTTCTGCAGCCGATCGTCCCCGCCGCGCGGCAGACCATGCTCTCCCAATGAGTCCTGTACGTTCCCGATCGCGCCGTGGCTGTACGGCACGTGCAACGGGCCGTCAAATGCACCCACGCGGCGATAGGTCACGCTGCGAGATGTGTGGAATTTTCGGGCGGTGGTCTGCGCGGCGAGCCGGATGTTCTTTCTGCAGCCGATCGTCCCCGCCGCGCGGCAGACCATGCTCTCCCAATGAGTCCTGTAGATCCCCGATCGCGCCGTGGCTGTACGGCACGTGCAACGGGCCGTCAAATGCACCCACGCGGCGATAGATTACGCTGCGAGATGTGTGGAATTTTGGGGCGGTGGTCTTCGCGCGGCAGACCGTGCTCTCCCAATGAGTCCTGTACGTTCCCGATCGCGCCGTGGCTGTACGGCACGTGCAACGGGCCGTCAAATGCACCCACGCGGCGATAGATTACGCTGCGAGATGTGTGGAATTTTCGGGCGGTGGTCTGCGCGGCGAGCCGTATGGTCTTCGCGCGGCAGACTGTGCTCTCCCAATGAGTCCTGTACGTTCCCGATCGCGCCGTGGCTGTACGGCACGTGCAACGGGCCGTCAAATGCACCCACGCGGCGATAGATCACGCTGCGAGATGTGTGGAATTTTGGGGCGGTGGTCTGCGCGGCGAGCCGGATGGTCTTCGCGCGGCAGACCGTGCTCTCCCAATGAGTCCTGTACGTTCCCGATCGCGCCGTGGCTGTACGGCACGTGCAGCGGGCCGTCAAATGCACCCACGCGGCGATAGGTCACGCTGCGAGATGTGTGGAATTTTGGGGCGGTGGTCTGCGCGGTGAGCCGGATGTTCTTTCTGCAGCCGATCGTCCCCGCCGCGCGGCAGACCCTGCTCTCCCAATGAGTCCTGTAGATCCCCGATCGCGCCGTGGCTGTACGGCACGTGCAACGGGCCGTCAAATGCACCCACGCGGCGATAGATTACGCTGCGAGATGTGTGGAATTTTCGGGCGGTGGTCTGCGCGGCGAGCCGTATGGTCTTCGCGCGGCAGACTGTGCTCTCCCAATGAGTCCTGTACGTTCCCGATCGCGCCGTGGCTGTACGGCACGTGCAACGGGCCGTCAAATGCTCCCACGCGGCAATAGATTACGCTGCGAGATGTGTGGAATTTTGGGGCGGTGGTCTGCGCGGCGAGCCGGATGGTCTTCGCGCGGCAGACCGTGCTCTCCCAATGAGTCCTGTACGTTCCCGATCGCGCCGTGGCTGTACGGCACGTGCAACGGGCCGTCAAATGCACCCACGCGGCGATAGATTACGCTGCGAGATGTGTGGAATTTTCGGGCGGTGGTCTGCGCGGCGAGCCGTATGGTCTTCGCGCGGCAGACTGTGCTCTCCCAATGAGTCCTGTACGTTCCCGATCGCGCCGTGGCTGTACGGCACGTGCAACGGGCCGTGAAATGCACCCACGCGGCGATAGATCACGCTGCGAGATGTGTGGAATTTTGGGGCGGTGGTCTGCGCGGCGAGCCGGATGGTCTTCGCGCGGCAGACCGTGCTCTCCCAATGAGTCCTGTACGTTCCCGATCGCGCCGTGGCTGTACGGCACGTGCAGCGGGCCGTCAAATGCACCCACGCGGCGATAGGTCACGCTGCGAGATGTGTGGAATTTTGGGGCGGTGGTCTGCGCGGTGAGCCGGATGTTCTTTCTGCAGCCGATCGTCCCCGCCGCGCGGCAGACCATGCTCTCCCAATGAGTCCTGTAGATCCCCGATCGCGCCGTGGCTGTACGGCACGTGCAACGGGCCGTCAAATGCACCCACGCGGCGATAGATTACGCTGCGAGATGTGTGGAATTTTCGGGCGGTGGTCTGCGCGGCGAGCCGTATGGTCTTCGCGCGGCAGACTGTGCTCTCCCAATGAGTCCTGTACGTTCCCGATCGCGCCGTGGCTGTACGGCACGTGCAACGGGCCGTCAAATGCTCCCACGCGGCAATAGATTACGCTGCGAGATGTGTGGAATTTTGGGGCGGTGGTCTGCGCGGCGAGCCGGATGGTCTTCGCGCGGCAGACCGTGCTCTCCCAATGAGTCCTGTACGTTCCCGATCGCGCCGTGGCTGTACGGCACGTGCAACGGGCCGTCAAATGCACCCACGCGGCGATAGATTACGCTGCGAGATGTGTGGAATTTTCGGGCGGTGGTCTGCGCGGCGAGCCGTATGGTCTTCGCGCGGCAGACTGTGCTCTCCCAATGAGTCCTGTACGTTCCCGATCGCGCCGTGGCTGTACGGCACGTGCAACGGGCCGTCAAATGCACCCACGCGGCGATAGATCACGCTGCGAGATGTGTGGAATTTTGGGGCGGTGGTCTGCGCGGCGAGCCGGATGGTCTTCGCGCGGCAGACCGTGCTCTCCCAATGAGTCCTGTAGATCCCCGATCGCGCCGTGGCTGTACGGCACGTGCAACGGGCCGTCAAATGCACCCACGCGGCGATAGATTACGCTGCGAGATGTGTGGAATTTTCGGGCGGTGGTCTGCGCGGCGAGCCGTATGGTCTTCGCGCGGCAGACTGTGCTCTCCCAATGAGTCCTGTACGTTCCCGATCGCGCCGTGGCTGTACGGCACGTGCAACGGGCCGTCAAATGCTCCCACGCGGCAATAGATTACGCTGCGAGATGTGTGGAATTTTGGGGCGGTGGTCTGCGCGGCGAGCCGGATGGTCTTCGCGCGGCAGACCGTGCTCTCCCAATGAGTCCTGTACGTTCCCGATCGCGCCGTGGCTGTACGGCACGTGCAACGGGCCGTCAAATGCACCCACGCGGCGATAGATTACGCTGCGAGATGTGTGGAATTTTCGGGCGGTGGTCTGCGCGGCGAGCCGTATGGTCTTCGCGCGGCAGACTGTGCTCTCCCAATGAGTCCTGTACGTTCCCGATCGCGCCGTGGCTGTACGGCACGTGCAACGGGCCGTCAAATGCACCCACGCGGCGATAGATCACGCTGCGAGATGTGTGGAATTTTGGGGCGGTGGTCTGCGCGGCGAGCCGGATGGTCTTCGCGCGGCAGACCGTGCTCTCCCAATGAGTCCTGTACGTTCCCGATCGCGCCGTGGCTGTACGGCACGTGCAGCGGGCCGTCAAATGCACCCACGCGGCGATAGGTCACGCTGCGAGATGTGTGGAATTTTGGGGCGGTGGTCTGCGCGGTGAGCCGGATGTTCTTTCTGCAGCCGATCGTCCCCGCCGCGCGGCAGACCATGCTCTCCCAATGAGTCCTGTACGTTCCCGATCGCGCCGTGGCTGTACGGCACGTGCAACGGGCCGTCAAATGCACCCACGCGGCGATAGATTACGCTGCGAGATGTGTGGAATTTTCGGGCGGTGGTCTGCGCGGCGAGCCGTATGGTCTTCGCGCGGCAGACTGTGCTCTCCCAATGAGTCCTGTACGTTCCCGATCGCGCCGTGGCTGTACGGCACGTGCAACGGGCCGTCAAATGCACCCACGCGGCGATAGATCACGCTGCGAGATGTGTGGAATTTTGGGGCGGTGGTCTGCGCGGCGAGCCGGATGGTCTTCGCGCGGCAGACCGTGCTCTCCCAATGAGTCCTGTAGATCCCCGATCGCGCCGTGGCTGTACGGCACGTGCAACGGGCCGTCAAATGCACCCACGCGGCGATAGATTACGCTGCGAGATGTGTGGAATTTTCGGGCGGTGGTCTGCGCGGCGAGCCGTATGGTCTTCGCGCGGCAGACTGTGCTCTCCCAATGAGTCCTGTACGTTCCCGATCGCGCCGTGGCTGTACGGCACGTGCAACGGGCCGTCAAATGCTCCCACGCGGCAATAGATTACGCTGCGAGATGTGTGGAATTTTGGGGCGGTGGTCTGCGCGGCGAGCCGGATGGTCTTCGCGCGGCAGACCGTGCTCTCCCAATGAGTCCTGTACGTTCCCGATCGCGCCGTGGCTGTACGGCACGTGCAACGGGCCGTCAAATGCACCCACGCGGCGATAGATTACGCTGCGAGATGTGTGGAATTTTCGGGCGGTGGTCTGCGCGGCGAGCCGTATGGTCTTCGCGCGGCAGACTGTGCTCTCCCAATGAGTCCTGTACGTTCCCGATCGCGCCGTGGCTGTACGGCACGTGCAACGGGCCGTCAAATGCACCCACGCGGCGATAGATCACGCTGCGAGATGTGTGGAATTTTGGGGCGGTGGTCTGCGCGGCGAGCCGGATGGTCTTCGCGCGGCAGACCGTGCTCTCCCAATGAGTCCTGTACGTTCCCGATCGCGCCGTGGCTGTACGGCACGTGCAGCGGGCCGTCAAATGCACCCACGCGGCGATAGGTCACGCTGCGAGATGTGTGGAATTTTGGGGCGGTGGTCTGCGCGGTGAGCCGGATGTTCTTTCTGCAGCCGATCGTCCCCGCCGCGCGGCAGACCATGCTCTCCCAATGAGTCCTGTACGTTCCCGATCGCGCCGTGGCTGTACGGCACGTGCAACGGGCCGTCAAATGCACCCACGCGGCGATAGATTACGCTGCGAGATGTGTGGAATTTTCGGGCGGTGGTCTGCGCGGCGAGCCGTATGGTCTTCGCGCGGCAGACTGTGCTCTCCCAATGAGTCCTGTACGTTCCCGATCGCGCCGTGGCTGTACGGCACGTGCAACGGGCCGTCAAATGCACCCACGCGGCGATAGATCACGCTGCGAGATGTGTGGAATTTTGGGGCGGTGGTCTGCGCGGCGAGCCGGATGGTCTTCGCGCGGCAGACCGTGCTCTCCCAATGAGTCCTGTAGATCCCCGATCGCGCCGTGGCTGTACGGCACGTGCAACGGGCCGTCAAATGCACCCACGCGGCGATAGATTACGCTGCGAGATGTGTGGAATTTTCGGGCGGTGGTCTGCGCGGCGAGCCGTATGGTCTTCGCGCGGCAGACTGTGCTCTCCCAATGAGTCCTGTACGTTCCCGATCGCGCCGTGGCTGTACGGCACGTGCAACGGGCCGTCAAATGCTCCCACGCGGCAATAGATTACGCTGCGAGATGTGTGGAATTTTGGGGCGGTGGTCTGCGCGGCGAGCCGGATGGTCTTCGCGCGGCAGACCGTGCTCTCCCAATGAGTCCTGTACGTTCCCGATCGCGCCGTGGCTGTACGGCACGTGCAACGGGCCGTCAAATGCACCCACGCGGCGATAGATTACGCTGCGAGATGTGTGGAATTTTCGGGCGGTGGTCTGCGCGGCGAGCCGTATGGTCTTCGCGCGGCAGACTGTGCTCTCCCAATGAGTCCTGTACGTTCCCGATCGCGCCGTGGCTGTACGGCACGTGCAACGGGCCGTCAAATGCACCCACGCGGCGATAGATCACGCTGCGAGATGTGTGGAATTTTGGGGCGGTGGTCTGCGCGGCGAGCCGGATGGTCTTCGCGCGGCAGACCGTGCTCTCCCAATGAGTCCTGTACGTTCCCGATCGCGCCGTGGCTGTACGGCACGTGCAGCGGGCCGTCAAATGCACCCACGCGGCGATAGGTCACGCTGCGAGATGTGTGGAATTTTGGGGCGGTGGTCTGCGCGGTGAGCCGGATGTTCTTTCTGCAGCCGATCGTCCCCGCCGCGCGGCAGACCATGCTCTCCCAATGAGTCCTGTACGTTCCCGATCGCGCCGTGGCTGTACGGCACGTGCAACGGGCCGTCAAATGCACCCACGCGGCGATAGATTACGCTGCGAGATGTGTGGAATTTTCGGGCGGTGGTCTGCGCGGCGAGCCGTATGGTCTTCGCGCGGCAGACTGTGCTCTCCCAATGAGTCCTGTACGTTCCCGATCGCGCCGTGGCTGTACGGCACGTGCAACGGGCCGTCAAATGCACCCACGCGGCGATAGATCACGCTGCGAGATGTGTGGAATTTTGGGGCGGTGGTCTGCGCGGCGAGCCGGATGGTCTTCGCGCGGCAGACCGTGCTCTCCCAATGAGTCCTGTACGTTCCCGATCGCGCCGTGGCTGTACGGCACGTGCAACGGGCCGTCAAATGCACCCACGCGGCGATAGATCACGCTGCGAGATGTGTGGAATTTTGGGGTGGTGGTCTGCGCGGCGAGCCGGATGGTCTTCGCGCGGCAGACCGTGCTCTCCCAATGAGTCCTGTACGTTCCCGATCGCGCCGTGGCTGTACGGCACGTGCAACGGGCCGTCAAATGCACCCACGCGGCGATAGATCACGCTGCGAGATGTGTGGAATTTTGGGGCGGTGGTCTGCGCGGCGAGCCGGATGGTCTTCGCGCGGCAGACCGTGCTCTCCCAATGAGTCCTGTACGTTCCCGATCGCGCCGTGGCTGTACGGCACGTGCAGCGGGCCGTCAAATGCACCCACGCGGCGATAGGTCACGCTGCGAGATGTGTGGAATTTTGGGGCGGTGGTCTGCGCGGTGAGCCGGATGTTCTTTCTGCAGCCGATCGTCCCCGCCGCGCGGCAGACCATGCTCTCCCAATGAGTCCTGTACGTTCCCGATCGCGCCGTGGCTGTACGGCACGTGCAACGGGCCGTCAAATGCTCCCACGCGGCAATAGATTACGCTGCGAGATGTGTGGAATTTTGGGGCGGTGGTCTGCGCGGCGAGCCGGATGGTCTTCGCGCGGCAGACCGTGCTCTCCCAATGAGTCCTGTACGTTCCCGATCGCGCCGTGGCTGTACGGCACGTGCAACGGGCCGTCAAATGCTCCCACGCGGCAATAGATTACGCTGCGAGATGTGTGGAATTTTGGGGCGGTGGTCTGCGCGGCGAGCCGGATGGTCTTCGCGCGGCAGACTGTGCTCTCCCAATGAGTCCTGTACGTTCCCGATCGCGCCGTGGCTGTACGGCACGTGCAACGGGCCGTCAAATGCACCCACGCGGCGATAGATCACGCTGCGAGATGTGTGGAATTTTGGGGCGGTGGTCTGCGCGGCGAGCCGGATGGTCTTCGCGCGGCAGACCGTGCTCTCCCAATGAGTCCTGTACGTTCCCGATCGCGCCGTGGCTGTACGGCACGTGCAGCGGGCCGTCAAATGCACCCACGCGGCGATAGGTCACGCTGCGAGATGTGTGGAATTTTGGGGCGGTGGTCTGCGCGGTGAGCCGGATGTTCTTTCTGCAGCCGATCGTCCCCGCCGCGCGGCAGACCATGCTCTCCCAATGAGTCCTGTACGTTCCCGATCGCGCCGTGGCTGTACGGCACGTGCAGCGGGCCGTCAAATGCACCCACGCGGCGATAGATTACGCTGCGAGATGTGTGGAATTTTCGGGCGGTGGTCTGCGCGGCGAGCCGTATGGTCTTCGCGCGGCAGACTGTGCTCTCCCAATGAGTCCTGTACGTTCCCGATCGCGCCGTGGCTGTACGGCACGTGCAACGGGCCGTCAAATGCACCCACGCGGCGATAGATCACGCTGCGAGATGTGTGGAATTTTGGGGCGGTGGTCTGCGCGGCGAGCCGGATGGTCTTCGCGCGGCAGACCGTGCTCTCCCAATGAGTCCTGTAGATCCCCGATCGCGCCGTGGCTGTACGGCACGTGCAACGGGCCGTCAAATGCACCCACGCGGCGATAGATTACGCTGCGAGATGTGTGGAATTTTCGGGCGGTGGTCTGCGCGGCGAGCCGTATGGTCTTCGCGCGGCAGACTGTGCTCTCCCAATGAGTCCTGTACGTTCCCGATCGCGCCGTGGCTGTACGGCACGTGCAACGGGCCGTCAAATGCTCCCACGCGGCAATAGATTACGCTGCGAGATGTGTGGAATTTTGGGGCGGTGGTCTGCGCGGCGAGCCGGATGGTCTTCGCGCGGCAGACCGTGCTCTCCCAATGAGTCCTGTACGTTCCCGATCGCGCCGTGGCTGTACGGCACGTGCAACGGGCCGTCAAATGCACCCACGCGGCGATAGATTACGCTGCGAGATGTGTGGAATTTTCGGGCGGTGGTCTGCGCGGCGAGCCGTATGGTCTTCGCGCGGCAGACTGTGCTCTCCCAATGAGTCCTGTACGTTCCCGATCGCGCCGTGGCTGTACGGCACGTGCAACGGGCCGTCAAATGCACCCACGCGGCGATAGATCACGCTGCGAGATGTGTGGAATTTTGGGGCGGTGGTCTGCGCGGCGAGCCGGATGGTCTTCGCGCGGCAGACCGTGCTCTCCCAATGAGTCCTGTACGTTCCCGATCGCGCCGTGGCTGTACGGCACGTGCAGCGGGCCGTCAAATGCACCCACGCGGCGATAGGTCACGCTGCGAGATGTGTGGAATTTTGGGGCGGTGGTCTGCGCGGTGAGCCGGATGTTCTTTCTGCAGCCGATCGTCCCCGCCGCGCGGCAGACCATGCTCTCCCAATGAGTCCTGTACGTTCCCGATCGCGCCGTGGCTGTACGGCACGTGCAACGGGCCGTCAAATGCACCCACGCGGCGATAGATTACGCTGCGAGATGTGTGGAATTTTCGGGCGGTGGTCTGCGCGGCGAGCCGTATGGTCTTCGCGCGGCAGACTGTGCTCTCCCAATGAGTCCTGTACGTTCCCGATCGCGCCGTGGCTGTACGGCACGTGCAACGGGCCGTCAAATGCACCCACGCGGCGATAGATCACGCTGCGAGATGTGTGGAATTTTGGGGCGGTGGTCTGCGCGGCGAGCCGGATGGTCTTCGCGCGGCAGACCGTGCTCTCCCAATGAGTCCTGTAGATCCCCGATCGCGCCGTGGCTGTACGGCACGTGCAACGGGCCGTCAAATGCACCCACGCGGCGATAGATTACGCTGCGAGATGTGTGGAATTTTCGGGCGGTGGTCTGCGCGGCGAGCCGTATGGTCTTCGCGCGGCAGACTGTGCTCTCCCAATGAGTCCTGTACGTTCCCGATCGCGCCGTGGCTGTACGGCACGTGCAACGGGCCGTCAAATGCTCCCACGCGGCAATAGATTACGCTGCGAGATGTGTGGAATTTTGGGGCGGTGGTCTGCGCGGCGAGCCGGATGGTCTTCGCGCGGCAGACCGTGCTCTCCCAATGAGTCCTGTACGTTCCCGATCGCGCCGTGGCTGTACGGCACGTGCAACGGGCCGTCAAATGCACCCACGCGGCGATAGATTACGCTGCGAGATGTGTGGAATTTTCGGGCGGTGGTCTGCGCGGCGAGCCGTATGGTCTTCGCGCGGCAGACTGTGCTCTCCCAATGAGTCCTGTACGTTCCCGATCGCGCCGTGGCTGTACGGCACGTGCAACGGGCCGTCAAATGCACCCACGCGGCGATAGATCACGCTGCGAGATGTGTGGAATTTTGGGGTGGTGGTCTGCGCGGCGAGCCGGATGGTCTTCGCGCGGCAGACCGTGCTCTCCCAATGAGTCCTGTACGTTCCCGATCGCGCCGTGGCTGTACGGCACGTGCAACGGGCCGTCAAATGCACCCACGCGGCGATAGATCACGCTGCGAGATGTGTGGAATTTTGGGGCGGTGGTCTGCGCGGCGAGCCGGATGGTCTTCGCGCGGCAGACCGTGCTCTCCCAATGAGTCCTGTACGTTCCCGATCGCGCCGTGGCTGTACGGCACGTGCAGCGGGCCGTCAAATGCACCCACGCGGCGATAGGTCACGCTGCGAGATGTGTGGAATTTTGGGGCGGTGGTCTGCGCGGTGAGCCGGATGTTCTTTCTGCAGCCGATCGTCCCCGCCGCGCGGCAGACCATGCTCTCCCAATGAGTCCTGTACGTTCCCGATCGCGCCGTGGCTGTACGGCACGTGCAACGGGCCGTCAAATCCACCCACGCGGCGATAGATTACGCTGCGAGATGTGTGGAATTTTGGGGCGGTGGTCTGCGCGGCGAGCCGGATGTTCTTTCTGCAGCCGATCGTCCCCGCCGCGCGGCAGACCATGCTCTCCCAATGAGTCCTGTACGTTCCCGATCGCGCCGTGGCTGTACGGCACGTGCAACGGGCCGTCAAATGCTCCCACGCGGCAATAGATTACGCTGCGAGATGTGTGGAATTTTGGGGCGGTGGTCTGCGCGGCGAGCCGGATGGTCTTCGCGCGGCAGACCGTGCTCTCCCAATGAGTCCTGTACGTTCCCGATCGCGCCGTGGCTGTACGGCACGTGCAACGGGCCGTCAAATGCACCCACGCGGCGATAGATCACGCTGCGAGATGTGTGGAATTTTGGGGCGGTGGTCTGCGCGGCGAGCCGGATGGTCTTCGCGCGGCAGACCGTGCTCTCCCAATGAGTCCTGTAGATCCCCGATCGCGCCGTGGCTGTACGGCACGTGCAACGGGCCGTCAAATGCACCCACGCGGCGATAGATTACGCTGCGAGATGTGTGGAATTTTCGGGCGGTGGTCTGCGCGGTGAGCCGGATGTTCTTTCTGCAGCCGATCGTCCCCGCCGCGCGGCAGACCATGCTCTCCCAATGAGTCCTGTACGTTCCCGATCGCGCCGTGGCTGTACGGCACGTGCAACGGGCCGTCAAATGCACCCACGCGGCGATAGATTACGCTGCGAGATGTGTGGAATTTTCGGGCGGTGGTCTGCGCGGCGAGCCGTATGGTCTTCGCGCGGCAGACTGTGCTCTCCCAATGAGTCCTGTACGTTCCCGATCGCGCCGTGGCTGTACGGCACGTGCAACGGGCCGTCAAATGCACCCACGCGGCGATAGATCACGCTGCGAGATGTGTGGAATTTTGGGGCGGTGGTCTGCGCGGCGAGCCGGATGGTCTTCGCGCGGCAGACCGTGCTCTCCCAATGAGTCCTGTACGTTCCCGATCGCGCCGTGGCTGTACGGCACGTGCAACGGGCCGTCAAATGCACCCACGCGGCGATAGATCACGCTGCGAGATGTGTGGAATTTTGGGGCGGTGGTCTGCGCGGCGAGCCGGATGGTCTTCGCGCGGCAGACCGTGCTCTCCCAATGAGTCCTGTACGTTCCCGATCGCGCCGTGGCTGTACGGCACGTGCAGCGGGCCGTCAAATGCACCCACGCGGCGATAGGTCACGCTGCGAGATGTGTGGAATTTTGGGGCGGTGGTCTGCGCGGTGAGCCGGATGTTCTTTCTGCAGCCGATCGTCCCCGCCGCGCGGCAGACCATGCTCTCCCAATGAGTCCTGTACGTTCCCGATCGCGCCGTGGCTGTACGGCACGTGCAACGGGCCGTCAAATCCACCCACGCGGCGATAGATTACGCTGCGAGATGTGTGGAATTTTGGGGCGGTGGTCTGCGCGGCGAGCCGGATGTTCTTTCTGCAGCCGATCGTCCCCGCCGCGCGGCAGACCATGCTCTCCCAATGAGTCCTGTACGTTCCCGATCGCGCCGTGGCTGTACGGCACGTGCAACGGGCCGTCAAATGCTCCCACGCGGCAATAGATTACGCTGCGAGATGTGTGGAATTTTGGGGCGGTGGTCTGCGTGGCGAGCCGGATGGTCTTCGCGCGGCAGACCGTGCTCTCCCAATGAGTCCTGTACGTTCCCGATCGCGCCGTGGCTGTACGGCACGTGCAACGGGCCGTCAAATGCACCCACGCGGCGATAGATCACGCTGCGAGATGTGTGGAATTTTGGGGCGGTGGTCTGCGCGGCGAGCCGGATGGTCTTCGCGCGGCAGACCGTGCTCTCCCAATGAGTCCTGTAGATCCCCGATCGCGCCGTGGCTGTACGGCACGTGCAACGGGCCGTCAAATGCACCCACGCGGCGATAGATTACGCTGCGAGATGTGTGGAATTTTCGGGCGGTGGTCTGCGCGGCGAGCCGTATGGTCTTCGCGCGGCAGACTGTGCTCTCCCAATGAGTCCTGTACGTTCCCGATCGCGCCGTGGCTGTACGGCACGTGCAACGGGCCGTCAAATGCTCCCACGCGGCAATAGATTACGCTGCGAGATGTGTGGAATTTTGGGGCGGTGGTCTGCGCGGCGAGCCGGATGGTCTTCGCGCGGCAGACCGTGCTCTCCCAATGAGTCCTGTACGTTCCCGATCGCGCCGTGGCTGTACGGCACGTGCAACGGGCCGTCAAATGCACCCACGCGGCGATAGATTACGCTGCGAGATGTGTGGAATTTTCGGGCGGTGGTCTGCGCGGCGAGCCGTATGGTCTTCGCGCGGCAGACTGTGCTCTCCCAATGAGTCCTGTACGTTCCCGATCGCGCCGTGGCTGTACGGCACGTGCAACGGGCCGTCAAATGCACCCACGCGGCGATAGATCACGCTGCGAGATGTGTGGAATTTTGGGGCGGTGGTCTGCGCGGCGAGCCGGATGGTCTTCGCGCGGCAGACCGTGCTCTCCCAATGAGTCCTGTACGTTCCCGATCGCGCCGTGGCTGTACGGCACGTGCAACGGGCCGTCAAATGCACCCACGCGGCGATAGATCACGCTGCGAGATGTGTGGAATTTTGGGGCGGTGGTCTGCGCGGCGAGCCGGATGGTCTTCGCGCGGCAGACCGTGCTCTCCCAATGAGTCCTGTACGTTCCCGATCGCGCCGTGGCTGTACGGCACGTGCAGCGGGCCGTCAAATGCACCCACGCGGCGATAGGTCACGCTGCGAGATGTGTGGAATTTTGGGGCGGTGGTCTGCGCGGTGAGCCGGATGTTCTTTCTGCAGCCGATCGTCCCCGCCGCGCGGCAGACCATGCTCTCCCAATGAGTCCTGTACGTTCCCGATCGCGCCGTGGCTGTACGGCACGTGCAACGGGCCGTCAAATCCACCCACGCGGCGATAGATTACGCTGCGAGATGTGTGGAATTTTGGGGCGGTGGTCTGCGCGGCGAGCCGGATGTTCTTTCTGCAGCCGATCGTCCCCGCCGCGCGGCAGACCATGCTCTCCCAATGAGTCCTGTACGTTCCCGATCGCGCCGTGGCTGTACGGCACGTGCAACGGGCCGTCAAATGCTCCCACGCGGCAATAGATTACGCTGCGAGATGTGTGGAATTTTGGGGCGGTGGTCTGCGCGGCGAGCCGGATGGTCTTCGCGCGGCAGACCGTGCTCTCCCAATGAGTCCTGTACGTTCCCGATCGCGCCGTGGCTGTACGGCACGTGCAACGGGCCGTCAAATGCACCCACGCGGCGATAGATCACGCTGCGAGATGTGTGGAATTTTGGGGCGGTGGTCTGCGCGGCGAGCCGGATGGTCTTCGCGCGGCAGACCGTGCTCTCCCAATGAGTCCTGTACGTTCCCGATCGCGCCGTGGCTGTACGGCACGTGCAACGGGCCGTCAAATGCACCCACGCGGCGATAGATCACGCTGCGAGATGTGTGGAATTTTCGGGCGGTGGTCTGCGCGGCGAGCCGGATGTTCTTTCTGCAGCCGATCGTCCCCGCCGCGCGGCAGACCATGCTCTCCCAATGAGTCCTGTACGTTCCCGATCGCGCCGTGGCTGTACGGCACGTGCAACGGGCCGTCAAATGCACCCACGCGGCGATAGGTCACGCTGCGAGATGTGTGGAATTTTCGGGCGGTGGTCTGCGCGGCGAGCCGGATGTTCTTTCTGCAGCCGATCGTCCCCGCCGCGCGGCAGACCATGCTCTCCCAATGAGTCCTGTACGTTCCCGATCGCGCCGTGGCTGTACGGCACGTGCAACGGGCCGTCAAATGCTCCCACGCGGCAATAGATTACGCTGCGAGATGTGTGGAATTTTGGGGCGGTGGTCTGCGCGGCGAGCCGGATGGTCTTCGCGCGGCAGACCGTGCTCTCCCAATGAGTCCTGTACGTTCCCGATCGCGCCGTGGCTGTACGGCACGTGCAGCGGGCCGTCAAATGCACCCACGCGGCGATAGGTCACGCTGCGAGATGTGTGGAATTTTGGGGCGGTGGTCTGCGCGGCGAGCCGTATGGTCTTCGCGCGGCAGACTGTGCTCTCCCAATGAGTCCTGTACGTTCCCGATCGCGCCGTGGCTGTACGGCACGTGCAACGGGCCGTCAAATGCACCCACGCGGCGATAGATCACGCTGCGAGATGTGTGGAATTTTGGGGCGGTGGTCTGCGCGGCGAGCCGGATGGTCTTCGCGCGGCAGACCGTGCTCTCCCAATGAGTCCTGTACGTTCCCGATCGCGCCGTGGCTGTACGGCACGTGCAGCGGGCCGTCAAATGCACCCACGCGGCGATAGGTCACGCTGCGAGATGTGTGGAATTTTGGGGCGGTGGTCTGCGCGGTGAGCCGGATGTTCTTTCTGCAGCCGATCGTCCCCGCCGCGCGGCAGACCATGCTCTCCCAATGAGTCCTGTACGTTCCCGATCGCGCCGTGGCTGTACGGCACGTGCAACGGGCCGTCAAATCCACCCACGCGGCGATAGATTACGCTGCGAGATGTGTGGAATTTTGGGGCGGTGGTCTGCGCGGCGAGCCGGATGTTCTTTCTGCAGCCGATCGTCCCCGCCGCGCGGCAGACCATGCTCTCCCAATGAGTCCTGTACGTTCCCGATCGCGCCGTGGCTGTACGGCACGTGCAACGGGCCGTCAAATGCTCCCACGCGGCAATAGATTACGCTGCGAGATGTGTGGAATTTTGGGGCGGTGGTCTGCGCGGCGAGCCGGATGGTCTTCGCGCGGCAGACCGTGCTCTCCCAATGAGTCCTGTACGTTCCCGATCGCGCCGTGGCTGTACGGCACGTGCAACGGGCCGTCAAATCCACCCACGCGGCGATAGATTACGCTGCGAGATGTGTGGAATTTTGGGGCGGTGGTCTGCGCGGCGAGCCGGATGTTCTTTCTGCAGCCGATCGTCCCCGCCGCGCGGCAGACCATGCTCTCCCAATGAGTCCTGTACGTTCCCGATCGCGCCGTGGCTGTACGGCACGTGCAACGGGCCGTCAAATGCTCCCACGCGGCAATAGATTACGCTGCGAGATGTGTGGAATTTTGGGGCGGTGGTCTGCGCGGCGAGCCGGATGGTCTTCGCGCGGCAGACCGTGCTCTCCCAATGAGTCCTGTACGTTCCCGATCGCGCCGTGGCTGTACGGCACGTGCAGCGGGCCGTCAAATGCACCCACGCGGCGATAGATCACGCTGCGAGATGTGTGGAATTTTGGGGCGGTGGTCTGCGCGGCGAGCCGGATGGTCTTCGCGCGGCAGACCGTGCTCTCCCAATGAGTCCTGTACGTTCCCGATCGCGCCGTGGCTGTACGGCACGTGCAGCGGGCCGTCAAATGCACCCACGCGGCGATAGGTCACGCTGCGAGATGTGTGGAATTTTGGGGCGGTGGTCTGCGCGGTGAGCCGGATGTTCTTTCTGCAGCCGATCGTCCCCGCCGCGCGGCAGACCATGCTCTCCCAATGAGTCCTGTACGTTCCCGATCGCGCCGTGGCTGTACGGCACGTGCAACGGGCCGTCAAATCCACCCACGCGGCGATAGATTACGCTGCGAGATGTGTGGAATTTTGGGGCGGTGGTCTGCGCGGCGAGCCGGATGTTCTTTCTGCAGCCGATCGTCCCCGCCGCGCGGCAGACCATGCTCTCCCAATGAGTCCTGTACGTTCCCGATCGCGCCGTGGCTGTACGGCACGTGCAACGGGCCGTCAAATGCTCCCACGCGGCAATAGATTACGCTGCGAGATGTGTGGAATTTTGGGGCGGTGGTCTGCGCGGCGAGCCGGATGGTCTTCGCGCGGCAGACCGTGCTCTCCCAATGAGTCCTGTACGTTCCCGATCGCGCCGTGGCTGTACGGCACGTGCAACGGGCCGTCAAATCCACCCACGCGGCGATAGATTACGCTGCGAGATGTGTGGAATTTTGGGGCGGTGGTCTGCGCGGCGAGCCGGATGTTCTTTCTGCAGCCGATCGTCCCCGCCGCGCGGCAGACCATGCTCTCCCAATGAGTCCTGTACGTTCCCGATCGCGCCGTGGCTGTACGGCACGTGCAACGGGCCGTCAAATGCTCCCACGCGGCAATAGATTACGCTGCGAGATGTGTGGAATTTTGGGGCGGTGGTCTGCGCGGCGAGCCGGATGGTCTTCGCGCGGCAGACCGTGCTCTCCCAATGAGTCCTGTACGTTCCCGATCGCGCCGTGGCTGTACGGCACGTGCAGCGGGCCGTCAAATGCACCCACGCGGCGATAGATTACGCTGCGAGATGTGTGGAATTTTCGGGCGGTGGTCTGCGCGGCGAGCCGTATGGTCTTCGCGCGGCAGACTGTGCTCTCCCAATGAGTCCTGTACGTTCCCGATCGCGCCGTGGCTGTACGGCACGTGCAACGGGCCGTCAAATGCACCCACGCGGCGATAGATCACGCTGCGAGATGTGTGGAATTTTGGGGCGGTGGTCTGCGCGGCGAGCCGGATGGTCTTCGCGCGGCAGACCGTGCTCTCCCAATGAGTCCTGTACGTTCCCGATCGCGCCGTGGCTGTACGGCACGTGCAACGGGCCGTCAAATGCACCCACGCGGCGATAGATTACGCTGCGAGATGTGTGGAATTTTCGGGCGGTGGTCTGCGCGGCGAGCCGTATGGTCTTCGCGCGGCAGACTGTGCTCTCCCAATGAGTCCTGTACGTTCCCGATCGCGCCGTGGCTGTACGGCACGTGCAACGGGCCGTCAAATGCACCCACGCGGCGATAGATCACGCTGCGAGATGTGTGGAATTTTGGGGCGGTGGTCTGCGCGGCGAGCCGGATGGTCTTCGCGCGGCAGACCGTGCTCTCCCAATGAGTCCTGTACGTTCCCGATCGCGCCGTGGCTGTACGGCACGTGCAGCGGGCCGTCAAATGCACCCACGCGGCGATAGGTCACGCTGCGAGATGTGTGGAATTTTGGGGCGGTGGTCTGCGCGGTGAGCCGGATGTTCTTTCTGCAGCCGATCGTCCCCGCCGCGCGGCAGACCATGCTCTCCCAATGAGTCCTGTAGATCCCCGATCGCGCCGTGGCTGTACGGCACGTGCAACGGGCCGTCAAATGCACCCACGCGGCGATAGATTACGCTGCGAGATGTGTGGAATTTTCGGGCGGTGGTCTGCGCGGCGAGCCGTATGGTCTTCGCGCGGCAGACCATGCTCTCCCAATGAGTCCTGTACGTTCCCGATCGCGCCGTGGCTGTACGGCACGTGCAACGGGCCGTCAAATGCACCCACGCGGCTATAGATTACGCTGCGAGATGTGTGGAATTTTGGGGCGGTGGTCTGCGCGGCGAGCCGGATGTTCTTTCTGCAGCCGATCGTCCCCGCCGCGCGGCAGACCATGCTCTCCCAATGAGTCCTGTACGTTCCCGATCGCGCCGTGGCTGTACGGCACGTGCAACGGGCCGTCAAATGCACCCACGCGGCGATAGATTACGCTGCGAGATGTGTGGAATTTTGGGGCGGTGGTCTGCGCGGCGAGCCGGATGGTCTCCGCGCGGCAGACTGTGCTCTCCCAATGAGTCCTGTACGTTCCCGATCGCGCCGTGGCTGTACGGCACGTGCAACGGGCCGTCAAATGCACCCACGCGGCGATAGATTACGCTGCGAGATGTGTGGAATTTTGGGGCGGTGGTCTGCGCGGCGAGCCGGATGTTCTTTCTGCAGCCGATCGTCCCCGCCGCGCGGCAGACCATGCTCTCCCAATGAGTCCTGTACGTTCCCGATCGCGCCGTGGCTGTACGGCACGTGCAACGGGCCGTCAAATGCACCCACGCGGCGATAGATTACGCTGCGAGATGTGTGGAATTTTGGGGCGGTGGTCTGCGCGGCGAGCCGGATGGTCTTCGCGCGGCAGACCGTGCTCTCCCACTGAGTCCTGTACGTTCCCGATCGCGCCGTGGCTGTACGGCACGTGCAACGGGCCGTCAAATGCACCCACGCGGCGATAGATTACGCTGCGAGATGTGTGGAATTTTGGGGCGGTGGTCTGCGCGGCGAGCCGGATGGTCTTCACATGTTATGCACCCAGCTGCGGAAAGGCATGTTTTGCACACCCACAGATCTTCCCACGACAAATTATCAAGCCCATACAGATACCCTTGGGCAAATCTCTATTGATTGCCTCTGAGTATCTCCTGTGTGTATCTGGTGAGCTCCTGTTCGGACTTTCTTTCAGAATCTGTCCGTGATGCTCATAACATTCTCCTGCAGGATACTCTGGACATACAGCTGCATGCAGTTATCACTTTCCACAGGATCTTCCGTATAGTCTTTCAAAGGATACACTGGGGATACTCTAGGTATTTGCTAAGCAAATGAGCTATTTTTGCAAGAGTATCCTTAGAGTATTCCATAGTCATATACTCATTGGAACCTCATGAATAATGTTCACTCATGATCAGAGTATTCCACAAAAATACCTGAGTAGGATACTGGGGAGATACTCTAAGACAATACTCATGTCATACTCCAAGCATTTGCAAACATGTTTCCAGAGGATATCTTGTGTATTTTGGCAAGAGATACTCTAGAGATACTCTGAGGATTCAGGTATCAAAACACATATTTCTACAAGAGTATCCTTTGAGGATCTTGTCATGAGATACTCAGGAGATACTCGAGGCAATATCCTATATTTTGTCTAGAGTATCCCTTGAGGATCTCAGGCCGGGCTACTCTAGGGATACTCTTGCCGTTTAGCACAAAAACAAGACCAGATACTCTTGAGATACTCTAGAGATACTCATTCCCGCTCCCAGTGAGTCCAGACATAGTTGCGCGCGCAGTGCCCCCGGATTTGTGCCCGGCGAACGAGGCGGCGAACGCGCAGAGCAGTGGTTCAGCTATGGGCAAGTTGCCAGCGTCGACACGCTCTGCAGCTGCCCATTCCTGGAACGCGCCTATTGCGCGCCTGTAGCCATCCTTCGTGCCGTTTGCCAGAGCGGTGTCATGTACAGCGAGTGTGCGCTCCCAGGTCTGCGCGTCGAGCTGGTGTGCCATGTGCGTACGTGTTCAAGACGATTTGCATCCGTGTGGCGCTGCCGCGCCACGTCTCTGGATCGACAGATCGTCCGATCCCCGGATCTGCTTGAGTTCGTGTGCTGAGTTCCTTGCCTGAAGTTCAAGCATCGTGTATTACAGTGTAGCCAGATTATACAATTTCAATCCATTCTCTGATGGGAAACGGGATCTTGAACTGGAACTTCCTGCGCGGGCAAGAGTCTAAGGGCAGTCCGCGCGACGGTGCATCGGCATGGTTGTCCGCCGATGCCACCCACTTTGTTGACATCCAAACGTCGTGCTGCATCATGTGCGTGACGATGCGCCTGAGCACTCGATTCACCTCTGGGTTGCGCGATTTTCCACCATCGAGTGCGCCGACAACGCCGGTGTTGTCGCTTCTCATTACCAGGTGCAAGTTTTGGGCACCCATCTCGACCGCTGCTCGTAGCCCGAACTCGACGGCGACCATCTCGGCCCAGCCGATGTCGCGCGAGCCCTCCTTCCAACCGTGGGCGAGCCTCCAATGATCCCACTCGCCGTTCAGCACAATCCCTATGCCCCAGCTGGTTGAAGCGTCCACATATAGCGAGATAGCGGCGGGCGGTATCTCACGAATCATCATGCCGGGGAAAGCTCCTCCCAGCTTGTTGCGCCACCAAGCAATGTCGTCGAGAACGTCCTTTCCCGGGGTGCGGGTGACGTGATCGTTGATGAACTTCGCGGCGAACTTGGATAGCGCTGGAAGCCGCGATCTACCCTCTGGAATCACCATCGAACAGTGCACCAACTTCCCAAGCAAGCTCTGTGCGTCTCTTGCTCGGAAGAGAGCGTCCGGGACCCACGCCTCCATGACGGCGAGGTACTTGTCGAGTTTCTTCTGAGAGACGACGACCATGCGCGTGCGCAGGTCCCAGTCGAAGCCCAGATACGGAAAAGCGTGAGAGAATGGACGCGTCTTCTTGACGCTCCATGGCCAGCCGAGTTCATCGCCCAAAGCATACACATCGTCCTCCATGAGGTCGTAACTGCCAGCGTCAAGTTGGTAGCGCCAGAAAGTGAAATCGTCGGCCCAATTCAGGGTGTCGTCACGTCTGAAGCGGTGCCTGAAGATTCCCCTGAACCCGTCTGCGAGCTGGCCCCATAGCCCACTCGCAGACGCCTCCCCGAACTGCACGCAGTGGTTCAGGGAGGTCTGGCCATTCCAGTGGATCGTGCAGAACGCCTGCTGCCACGGCTTCACCGGAATCCTACGGTGAGCTGCTTTGACGTCGAAAACTGCTACCTCCGTGCCCTCCGGGGCTTGAGCAGCCAGCAGATAACAGCGTGCGAAGGTTCCCCAATCGCAGATGAAGTCCTTCTGGTCGATTCCGGAGTTGAAGGAGGGATCGTCAGGGTCGTTTCTCGGGTGCGAGAAGTCCTGGCACACCCGGCCCTTCGAGAAATCGCCATCTTTGGCGGCGACAGTGAGCGGAGCATTTCTGAACGCGCCTATGAGCCCGTGCAGCACTTCCGGATCGAATGGCTCAGAGATTCTACCCTCGGCGCGCTCTTCGAGAAACATAGCATCTATAATTTCTGGGTGGCGCAGTGCCGGCGCGTGATTGGGATACAGCTGATACGGGGGACGGTTCGGGGCAGCAAAGAAAGAGTCCACGGAGTCTCGAGAAAGCCCGATGTCAAAGCCATGAATGAGACCCTCGGGAATGAAGCTATACTTTGGCATCAGGCCCGCGGCGTCTAGCGCCGCGCGCCACGCCTCCGCCTTGAGCGGCGTCGCGATACGGAATGGGAATGCAGGAGCAGGGATGGGGGAATTGTCCGAGATCCCTGAGAAGTCTACCGCGTCGAGCGGCACAAGCGCGGGCGTAGGAGAAGAGCATCGGGAAGCAGAGCATGCGAGAGCGGCAGGGAAGACAAGAGCCGAAGAATCATCCGCGAGAGACGACGGTGCAGTGGCATGCTCCGTGGTCTTGGGCACCGCAGAGAGAGCAGTGATGGCCACGCTCTGCGAAGCGACAGGCGTCGCGCTTGCACTTCCCGACGCTGTTCCAGGCCCAACATATGGCTTGAGAGGTGCCAGGCTTGGCGTAGAAGTGTCGGTCGGCATGCCAGGCGAGCCAGGCCGGCGTGCACGCCGACGGTTCCTTCTTGGCCTTCTCAAGACGGTGAGCCTTGTTCCCGCACAAGATGCACCGGTCGTACTTCAAGTATGGCTCACGCGGACCCGCGGTCGACGCAGTGGCACTCGTCCTGGATCCCGATGCGCGCGCGCGCGACGGTGCTTGCTGACGCGCGGCCTGCACGGCCTCCTCGAGCGCGATAGTCGACCTCGTGTTCTGGCGCCCGAGGCAGAGGTCCCAGATCTTCTGGTCCTTGGGCCCGATGTTCGGCGGCTTGCCCTTGACCGTGCGGCGGATCGTGATGTCGTAGTCACGCCACAGCTCCCAGGCCTTCTCGACGTCCGGCGTCGTGGTAATACGCTCGAAGTGCATCACGAACATGTCGATGATCCACGTCGGGAAGTCGTACTTTCGCAGCGCGACGACCATGCGCGTGCTCCACTTCGTGAACTGGGCGTGCGTCATGCGTTCTTCGTTCGCAGCGATGGTGACGGGCGGCGTGGCATCCGTGGAGCCTCGGATGACGACTGGCGCGAGGGCGCGCTCGTACTCGAGCGCTTCGTCCGAGAAGTAGTGCAACGGGAGGTAGTAGTCGCGCATAGCATTGTCGAGGACCTTGTGCGCGCATTGCGGAATGACGTTCTCGTCGACCACTGGCTTGCGGTCGATGTCGAAGTGACTAAAGTCCCGCTTGACCACCTTCTTCGCCTGCGTCGCCGACGGCGAACTGTCCGCGGCGTGCTTTCCTAAAGCAGCATCAGCTCCAGAAGCAGTGCATTGGCGCGGGATCAGATGGCTCGACGTGCGCATCCCGACGCCTCGCGGCATCAGATGGCACGGAGCGCACCTTGGCTCCACCCTCGTTCACCCATGTTGCGGGCTACCAGCGCCAGGCGCGTAACGAATAGGATGACGCGCCGCCAGGCGGCGCATCTCCACTGCACCCGCGAGACCGCCAGGCAGTCTCGCGGGCGTGCACCAGGCGCCTTCCCGGCGCGCCAGGCACACCGAGGTCCGTCGCGGGCACCAGGTGCCTCACGACGTCGAGGGTTCGGCCATGCCGGTACAAAACAACGACTGGACACTCACCTGGCGCACGCATAGGCGAGACGACGTCGTCTACATCCATGGCGTCGTCGGGCGCACGCTTGCTCGAGAAGCGCTTGCTGCGGCCGTCGTCTGACTCGGGCTCGCTCCAGGCGACCTTGCGCGGCTTTGCCTTCGCCTTGACGTTGTTGGATGGCGCGAACAAGTCGTCGGCGTCCTCGGGCGCAGGCGGCTTGCTCTTCGCATTCGTGCTCTTGCCCTTCGCAGCCTTCTTGCCCTTCGGTGGCGGCGGCGGCGGCGGGTCCTCCTCCTCCTCCTCCTCGTCGTCGTCGTCATCGTCGTCATTCTCCAAGCCTCCCTCGTCGTCGGACGGCTGCGGTGTTGCAGCCGCTTTCTTCTTCCCGGGCGCCGCCTTGCCATTCTTGCCCTTGCCCTTCAGTGGCGGCTTCGCGGGAGGCGGCTTCTGCTTGCCCGCGGGCTTCTTGGGCGGCGGCGGCGGCGGCGGCGGGACTGCCCCTTTATCCGCCAGCCCCTTCCCGCGCGACGAGCGCCACAGGACCGGCTCCTGCTCCTCTTCCTCCTCGTCTTCGTTGTCTGTCGCTGCTGTGCCTTTCTTCTTCGCCTTCGCGGCCGCCTTCCCGGCTACCTTCTTGGGCATCGCGGGCGGTGGGTCTGGCGGCGTAGGCGGTGCGACCTTCTTGGCAGTGTCCGCGCTTCGTAGGCTTCTCGCCGGCATTGTGTCCTCTTGCAGTGCGTGCGGTTCTCAAGGCCTGAGCGGGTCGCAGCGCGGCTCTCACGCGGCGTCGCAGAGACAGGGGTCGTCGTCGATGCGCGCGTCGTAGCTCGCCCGGGCCGTCCTCTACGCGTGTCGTCACGGGTCTGCGCCTAGTGGTGCCGGAGACGCCACCCGAGCAGAAGAAAACAGCGGAGGAGGCACCAAACGCGAGATCCTGTGGGCGTTCCACAGGTCGGTGATGACGGAGCGGACGCAAGCGGCGATGCACCCGTGCATCCGCTGGTTCCGCTCCGTTGGCACAAGACATCCTTCTTGTGTCGCGTCTCGACCAAGAAGGATTAACACGCGCGCGAATGCGCGCATCGAGGCTTGGATCAGCATCTCTGGCCGCCCCCGCGCGTGGCGCGGCTATCGTCGCGCTTACGAGCGCCGCCGTGCGCGTACCGTGCTCGCCGAGCACGACACGGTTCTCGTCGGCCACCACTCGCCCTAGTGTTGCCGGGGTTCGGTTCGGTTCGGTTCGGTTCGGAGGCCTTTTTTTGTGAACCCCGAACCGAACTTAAGGTTCGGTTCAGGGTGGCTGTGTGAACCCGAACCTGAACCTTCCGAACCGGTTCGGCAGGTTCGGTTCAGGTTCGGTTCGGGGTTCGAACCCCGAACCTGGCATCCATTACAAAGTAAAGCTTGTATAGTATTTCATACAAGTGTAGCTGCATTCCTAGTCATGTGTGCGTGAGTCTCATAGCTCCCTGCAATTTTTGTCACATAATTGGCGCCGATTCAGCCCTCTGAGGTGTAATAATGATTGATATCAGGGGTCAGTGTGCGAAGGGAACACTGAACAATATACTTACTGGTAGTCATCAACTATTTTCTGTACAGAAATGAATATGTACACGAATACCAGGCAAAGGATCGGACACTTGATGTTGCAGCATTCTTGTTTGGCGGGCGAGGATCTTCAGAGACTGTTGGGAATGAGCTCAGACGGTCATATAATCGGCACAATAGTTATTGCATATGCTTGACATTGTATTTGAAGTCTTACAAGCATCACAAATCCTACATATTGATTGCAGGTTCGGTTCGGGTTCGAACCCGGTTCACCAGGTTCAGGAAAATTTCCAGAATGTCCGAACCTTGAACCGAACCTCGAGTTCGGTTCGGTGGCTGTGTCCCGAACCGAACCTGAACCTCGGTTCGGTTCGGGTTCGGTTCGGGGTTCGGGAGGTTCGGTGAACCGAACACCGGCAACACTAACTCGCCCGGCGGAGCCGGCGAATACAGCGACCCCTCGACCAGCGAGGAGGAGGACGACGACGGCGACGCGGACGAGCACGCCTCCGCGGGACCCGACGAGTTCGACGACGTCGATCTCTAGGGGCGGAATGCGCGTCAAGAACGACGAGAGGCTGCTCCCCATGCCGGTCTCCATTCATGTACTCATAGAAGGGCGCCAATGCGCCGCGCTTGTCGATTCAGGATCCCTTACAGATTTCATGTCCACCACTCTAGCTGATCAGTTGAAAATCCAATGCACTTTGAAAAAGCAACCCTTGGATCTTCAGCTGGCTATTGTAGGATCTCGTTCAAAGGTCAATGTAGAGTGCACGACGCGCTTTCAGTATCAAAGTATCGATGAGAAGCGCACGTGGGACGTGGCTAACGTCGATACGTATGACATTGTCCTGGGAACGCCATTCATTTGGCAGCACTCAGTGCTCGTGGGTCTGAATCCCACGAGAGTACTGATCGGCAGCGCGGAATCGCGGCCGCTTGAGGGCAAGACGATGCTTGTATTGAGAAGCGCCGCGGCGCGCGTGGAGGTTGCGCGAATCGACGAGCTGCGCGCGCAGATCTTCGCTGAAGCGGACGATCTGTTCAAGGAAGCGGCGTCGACGCCGCTCCCGCCACTCCGCGCGATGAATCATGAGATTCCCTTGAAGGACCCGGGAAAGCTGTACCCGTTCCGTCCCTCAAGATGCCCGGAAGCGTTGCGGCCTCAATGGATCCAGAAGAAGATGGATTACATTAGGAGTGGCCGGGGGCGGGACTTGCTGTCCGCTTCTCATCATCCCAAAGCCTAAGAACAAGGACGGGATTGTGAAAATCCGCACGGTGATTGACACTTGCGCGCGGAATGAGAATACGGTCAAGGTGTCCGCGCCGCTGCCGGACATCGAGGAGATTCTGCGTAACGTGGTGAAACACCCGTTTTGCAGTCTCATTGATGGCAAAGACGCGTATGAGCAGATCCGCGTCAAGCCTGAGCACGTATCCCGGACAATGTTTAACACGCCGGATGGTACAATGGAGAGTTTGGTTATGCAGATTGGTGACTGCAACGCTCCGGCGACGTATCAAACTCACATGAATCACGTCTTCGCGCAATACATTGGCGTCTTCATGGACGTCTACCTTGATGATATCATTGTGTATTCCGACACCGCGGAGGAGCACATGGATCACTTGCGCAAGATATTCGCTGTCTTGCGACGGGAGAGTTTCTACCTCAACCCGAGCAAGATGCAGCTTTTCGCCGAGGAAATGAGCATCCTCGGGCACGTCATTGACCTCGATGGGATCAAGATGGACCCCCATAAGGTTGAGACGGTGCTCGCATGGCCTGCGCCAACGAACAAAGGGTTGCTCATGTCATTCCTGGGGGCTGTTGGGTTTCTAGCCAACAATTGCAAGGGGATTCGCATTCCCATGGGGAATCTCTCCTCGCTCATAGGCAGCACCAAGACCTTCAGATGGACAGACACACACCAGAGGAGCTTTGACGAGGTCAAAGCTATAGTGCAGAAGCACCGCGATAAGCGGCGGCACGCGATTGATTACACCCTCAAGTCGGGTCCGATCAACCTCGTCACCAACGCGAGTCTCACAGGCGCTAGCGGATACATCAGCCAAGGAGAGGATCTCCAAACGGCAAAGATTGTTACCTTCTGGAGCGGAAAATTCAACAGTGCGCAGCAGAATTACCCTGTGCACGAGCGAGAGTTGCTCGCGATCGTTGAATCCCTCAAGCGGTTTCGACCCATGCTCCACGGGGTGAAATTCCGCATCTGCACTGACCACAAGTCCCTGATTCACTTCATGGGACAGAAGAACCTCTCTCAGAGGCAAATGCGCTGGTTGTACATCATGAACGAGTTCGATTTTCATGTAGAGTACATCCCGGGCGAGAGTAACACTCTCGCCGACGGATTATCGCGCATTTACAGCGATGATCAACCTGGCACTGTGCGAACAGAGTCAGAGATCATCAAAGACTCTGATTTGACGTCCGAGAGCGAGACTGAGGACTCAGAAGACCAAGTTCCTATGTCCGCGCCTGTATTTGTTGGGCGCGCGGTCATCGCGCTCGGTGACATCGAACCAGAGCACAACGCACCTCGGCGCTCAGCCAGAATCAGAGGAGCACCTGGACCTCCTATTCCCGAGATTAGGCTGCGGAGAGCCCCTTGGAGAAAGGCTGTCGAGGCTGCCTCGGACTTCGATCGGACTTCGGAAACAGCCGACGTGCGATCCGAAAGCGGATCTGAGGACTCCGAGATCACAGAGGACGCTGACACGCGTTCCTCACTCAACGATGAGCCAGCATACCAACTGCCTGAGCCACCGGCAGTGGTAAACGGTGAGAACACCGGTTTAGGACGCGTTGTGTCTGTTGCAGAGCCATTGCTTGACTTTCCGGGGTGCGTCCGCGGACGCTACTCCGAGGACCTGTTCTTCAACAAGGTACTCGAGAACCCCGCACACTACAAGAATTTCGTAGTGGAGGGACTCGAGGGCGAAGAGCTCATCTACATGAGCAGTCGCCCGGGTGCCGCGCGTTTGCTGTGCATCCCGGACGTAACTTCGCGCGAGAAACGATTGAGAGCCGTGCTCATCGAGCAGGCTCATTCTATTCTCGCCCACCTGGGGACTCATAAGACACTGCTCTACTTGCGAGAGCATGTCTGGTGGAAGAAAATGGTCGAGGACGTCCGCGCGTTTGTCGAGACGTGCCACGTCTGCTGTACCACCAAAAACAATACACAGAGCCCCCTCGGATTGTTGAGAACGCTTCCCGTGCCCGAGAGGCCATGGCAAGTCATTGGAATCGATTTCATTGGACCTCTGCCTATGTCTCAAGCGCGGCATGGACGCTATGATCGCATTTGCACGATCATAGACCATCTTACTTCGATGGTGCATCTCGTGCCCGCGCGTACCACGTACAAGGCGCCAGACATGGCCGAGTTACTATTCCATTCGGTGTATAGACTCCACGGTCTGCCCGAGGCGATCGTGAGCGACCGCGACGTGCTATTCACGAGTCCGTTCTGGGCTCGGTTGCACGAGTTGACGGGCATCGAATTGAGAATGAGTACTGCCTATCATCCCCAGACGGACGGCGCTACTGAGCGCGCCAACCGCACGACTGGAGGGATGATCAGACAGTGCATCGCGGATAACCAGCGAGACTGGGCCGCTAAGCTGCCCGCGATCGAGTTCGCAATCAACAGCGCGGCATCCGCGACGACTGGATTCAGCCCGTTTTACCTCAACTACGGGCACCAACCAACTGTCCTCACCTGGCAGAAGGTCTCTCCCTATCCTGGGGTAGAGAAATTCGCGGAGATCATGCGCGAAGCAATGTTCTCCGCGCACGACGCGATTATCCACGGGCGCGTGCTGCAGACTGAGCAAGCAAATCGCCACCGGCGTCCAGCTCAGTTCCAGAAAGGCGACAAGGTGTATCTCAGCACCGTCAACCTCAAAATCCCTCAGGGATTGAAGCGCAAGCTTGTGAGGAAGTATATTGGACCGTTTGAGATCACTGAGGTCAAGGAGCCCGGCGCAGCTTACAGGCTGAAACTCCCCGCGGATATGGTTCGTCGCCGTATTCACGACGTATTTCACGCTGAGTTACTGCGTCCGTTCGTCGCGAACGACGACGAGCGGTTTCCGGGGCGCAGCTGGGAGCAGGCTGCGCGGATTCCCCTTGAACAATCCCAGGCCGCGATCATCGAAATTATTGGCCATCGCCTGGTCGATGACTCGCTGAGGCTGTACGCTAGGTGGAACAATAGCAGAATCTCCGAGGAGAAACTCGAGGCTGTGGCACAGCTTCCCGAGTTCCGGGATTACTGCGACACAATGGGCTGGGACGCGCAGCGCAAGTTCGGGCTTGCGCCGCTGACTCGTCCGCAGCCCGCAGACGACGTCCGAGTTGCCGCGGTGCGGGTTTTGACTGCGGGAGGGCATATAAAAGCGGACCGAGCAGGGAGAGAGAGAGACATTCTTCTTGTTTAGACTGTGTGAGCAGGCTACATACATAATACGAGCACAAGACGCAGTGACTGCACTACTGCAAGTACAGACAATCGAAGGTGTGGGGCAGTTGGGGGGTCTAAAGGAGTTGTAGAGGGATTGAGCAAAAAGGGTTTGGGTGAGAAGAGGGGTGGGTGTCAAGATGTCAGGGTACAGTAAAGTCAATCGGGCATAGGAACATAAAACATAAGGAAACACGCAGACCAGTCAAACGAATCAAGAAACATCCATGGCAGTGTCCTCCTGGCCACCACCACGCTTTCTCCTAGTTCTCCTGGGACCCGCACCAGAGCACTGGGTCCAGACGCGGCAAGCTGAGTCGCACATCGCGTGGGACCCAGCACAATGGGGGCAGCACAGACGAGTGTGGCCACAGTGGGCCAGAGTGTCATGAGCATCGACAAAGAAGTCACACTCAGTGCAACCATGCTCAGAGGTCACATGCCTCCCAGCACACAGTCCGCAACGAGGGGGTTGGGTGCAAGCACGCGCCGAGTGCTCCAGACTGCAGCAGTTGGAGCAGGGGCGAGGTCGACCAGAGTCGCGGAAACGACGAGCGCGCATCGCATGACCAAAGAGAAAGACTCCATTCCTCAGAACGTAGTCAAGATCCTCCTCGCGCAAGAAGGACAGCAGCACTGAGCCAGAGCCCTGCTCAGCGACACGGTCAGGTGGGGTCATCCACATGGGGGGAGCAGCCCAGGAGAACTGGTGGGCGACGAACTCCTCCACCTCAGCCTGCAGCGCCTGCGACGAAGGCAAGGGCTGGGCGAGGTCTGGAGGGATCACATCAGCCACAACGGCCTTGTACCATACGCTGTCACGAGCAGCACCAGAATAAGCGGCCTCCTTGGGCAGGAAGGCAGAGGCAATGAGGGCGGAGTGGGGCTCCAAGTCGGCAGCAGTCAACCCCGGCTTTGCAAAGACAACTACATTGCCTGAGCGAGTGAGGTCAACACCACTCACCCCTAGCTTGGGATGAGGGGCACGAGCAGCGGTGATGTTGGCGAGGGCGGTGTTGATGGCCAGGCGAGTGGCAGCGGCATTCTGGACAGCATGTCGAACTTCCTGACTAGGCTTCACCATAAGGATCAACCTGCCAGGGTGGTGGCGAGCGCGTGGAGTGGCGGCAGCAGGCGCAGGAGGTGCTGGAGGTGGTGCTGGAGTGGGCTGGGCGACTTTGGAGGCATAGGATGCCTTGGCAGGACGAGGTGGGGCAGCTGGTGCAGCAGCAGCAGCAGGAGCAGCAACAACTGGGCGAGCAGCAAGGACCCCCTTGAGGGCCCCCACCTCAGCAGTGAGCCTCTTGAGCTCAGCCTGCTGCGCCAGAAGCATGTTGGTAGTCGAGGAGTCGACCACAAAGTGCGCAAAGTCCTCAATCTTGCTACCAAGGGCAGGCACCAGGTCCCTGCACAAATACATCGCTTTAAGCAAAGTTACGGCGCGGTAGCAACCCTCCTCCTGGTATCCAAGTTCTGGGAGATCGGCTCGAAGTGCGGCAGCAAGAAGCTCTGCATTGTCAGCCTGTAGAGCTGCCTCATAGGCTTCTCCAGGCTTGAGGGCCTGTTCCTCCATTTCCTCATCAGAAAAGGAACCAGCAGCATCCTGGGCCTCCTGAGCACCACTAGGGGCACCCAGGGCCGAGGTTTGGTGGGCAGGGGTCGAGGGGTGGGCAAGCTGGCCAGCAGGGGCACGAGGAGCAGGCAATTCGAAGTCCGATGTCGGAGTTTGAACAGTGAAAATTTGCGCCCCCTGGGGGGCAGGGACACCACCAGAGCTCAACCAGGCGGTCTGGGAGCTTCCCCCTTGGAGGGTGGGGTCCTGGGGTCCAACAGAGCTGGGGCTGACAGTTGGTTTGAGCTTTTTAGGCCCAGAAATGGGCCTGGGAGGGCCTGAAGATCCAGGAGGACCACCAGAGCTCTCCAAGGCCCCAGAAGGGCGCTTTTGGGCCCTGTAGAGGTGGGCTGTGTTGCCAGAGGGTGGGGCATGGCCCTGCTGAGGGCCAGAGGCGAGGGGTGGTGCTGGTGCTGGCTGGGCAGGCAGTGACTAGCCACCAAGTCCCTGGCCACCATGATGGACTGCAGTGTGGCCAGGCCTCCCCTGGGGACGTCCAGATTGACCATCTGGACCCCCTGGGTGACTGGTAGGGCGAGTGGAAGAGGACAGAGTGCTCCAGAGGTAGACTTCCTCTGACCAGGTGATGGTAAGAGGACAAGAAGCTCTCGCGGACCGAGCAGGTGTGAATATGCATTTTCATCCCACCGCGGCAACTCGCTCTCGCCCAGTCCCCATGTCCTTCACTCGTCCGGACGGCTTTGACGACTTCGCGTTCACTATCTGCTGCTCGTGGGCGACTCAAATTCGCCGCGCGATGCTCGGGGACGCGGGGTATCCCGGTCACGCGCCGCCCAACTACGGCGCGTTTCACGACGCGAACCCGCACGCTATTTCCGCGGAGCGCGGGAATGCGGCGATCGACAACGAAATGACGCGCGTTCAGCGCGCCGCGGAGATCGCTGAGGAGCTGCTCGAGCAAGAGCGCGCGGAGCAGCAGCGCGAGCGCGAAAATGACAAGCTCGCCATCCCCGTCGCCGCGCTCAAGATTATTCTTGATCACGACTCGACCGTCGCGCATCTCCACACGACGCAGATTCAAGCCGCGGTGTCCGCGCGTCGTGGACCCGCGCAGCCGCCGCGCTTCTGGGTGAACAAGCGTTTCCGCGGCGGGAGAGGTGCGCAGACGCCCCTCTCAACCCTCATTTCTCATGCTAACTGGGAGTCTCGAGGTCGAGGTTTCCGCGGCGTGAATCAGTACCGCGGGAGGTATGCTGCGACGCAGCGTGCCCCCACCGCGGACGCGCCGATGCGCGACGCGACGCCGTTCGCGTCTGGCGCGGCGCCGGTTTTCGGGACGAGCTTCTCGTTCGGAGACTTCGCGCAGGCGCAGGGGAGCTCCGCGTTCCCCACGCAGGGTCCTGGGATTCAGGCGACGCCCACTGGGGCAGGTGCGGCGTCCGAGGCTGGGTATGAGGACTTCGACATGCTGGACGAGAGCGCGCAGGCGAGCACGGCCGACGTCACGTCGGGCCTCGCTAGCATGGCGCTCACCACAGACTCGACCCCTCAACAGGGTCAGTCTGAGGCTTGATTCGTCCTGCAGGGCAGGCCGGGAGGGCGGGTGTAACGCGCAGCGGTACACGCCCGGCTGTTGGGCCCACCAATTCCGCGCGGGCGCGTCCCGCGTGACTCATATCGCTCATGTACAATAGGACTCCGTGCGAATCTAACCCCCACTCGTCTCATTTACAGCCTGAGTCACTGCGCAGCTGAGCCGCGCGCAGCGCGACTCGATACTGACTTGATCACAGCGAATCGCGGTATCCGAGTCCGCGGCGACTCATCTACTGACTCGCAGCGCGCAGCCCGCGGCGGCGCCGCAACTGCGCTCTTACTGCGCTGTACTGCGCTCTGACTCGTTCCCACTGTATATAAGACGTTGGGGGCTCGCTGTAGGAGCCCCAGATCTTGTGGAATACGGATACACTTGGCAACTCACGACTCGAGTGCGCTTCAAGCCGCGTTCCTCAACTCTCAATCGCGAGCCTCTCTATTCTCGAACGAGTCTAGAAGCTTACAGCGCTGGTAGTACTCGCCCATGAAAGCATGTCCAAGGCGGCACTGAGTCACCAGGCCATAGAGGCGTCGCGGCAAAGCGTCGAAGTGTGGTGGGGGCTTGAGCTTGGGCGGTCCATGGGACGCCTTCGCATACAAGCCCCTGGGTGGTGACTCTGCAAAGTCCTCAAGCCAAGACTCTAGGACTCCCTCTTTGGAGCACCTCCTGAGGTAGGCATAAGTGGCCCAGCGTGGACCCTGCATGTGGGCAGCCTCCTTGGCCAACTGATCTGCTCGCTCATTGCCCTTTATGCCGATATGGCTGGGGACCCACGAGACAGTCACCTCATGTGAGGCATCAGAAGCCAGGAACTCGCGAGCAAGCTCGCAGAAGGTGATGGAGAAGTGTTGGGCAGGGCCAGGGCGTTCCTGGAGGATGGCCCCAACCGAAGAGGAGTTGTCAGCAAAGAAGTAAAGGTGGCTGCAGGTGCCAAGTTGGATGTCCATGTGCTGGAGGTGCCCCATCGCTGCAGACAGGGCATGCATCTCTGCATCATAGACTTCAGACTTGGCGCCCATTGGGATGCGCCCAGTCGCCTCCTCCTGCCCACCAAGGTAGGCAACAAAACCAGCACCAGTACTGCGACCAGTGCCAGTCTCTAGAAGAGAGCCATCTGTGTAGAAGATGAGGTTAGACTCGCTGAGCTGAAGGCGCTCTACAAGTGCAATGTGTTCCTGAGCTGCCTTAGCCTTGTTCACCTTCTTGGGACATAATCGAAGGTGGACACGACCAGGGAACTCCTTGACCAAGGGAACAGCCCAAGGTGCAAGATGGAATGGCAGGATGCGCTCATTGCGACGCGAAGTCAACAATGCAAGTTGGCGCAGAGTGGAGAATGTGATGTCTTGGTCATGCTCCACTGGAGCACCCTCCCCCTCCTCGCGGTGGTTACTCCACGAGGGAGGGAGGCGCTGCAGAACAGGACTGCGAGGGCCCAGTTTGTGGAGGCGAGCAGCCGTGTCGCGGTCCACTTTGTCCAGCACCTTGGCAATTGGGGGAATGGCCGCCTCGATCACAAGGGCATAGATGGGCGAAGTCTTGAAGACAGCACAGATCATGCACAGACACAAGTTCTGAACATGACCCATCTGCTCCTCCTGCCACTTGGCGCCACTCCACCATACAGCAGAAGCATAGATGAGAATGGGGCGAATGCAGGCAATGTAGAGCCGTCGCATGTGGCCCTGGTGAAGACCACGAACAGTGTTAGCAAGCATGCGCATGGCCATGGCAGCCTTGCGCGCTTTGGCACATGCCTTCTCCACATGTGCTCGAAAAGTCAACTTGGGGTCAAAGAAGACACCCAGCCAACGCACAACTGGCAGAGGGCGCAGGCGAGCGACCTGGCCTTGTCCTGTGGAGTAGGTCACGGAGTAAGCGTCGTCCTCCTTCAACTCTGCAAAGGAAGGATCTCTGGTGCGCCAAGTGTGGTGCATGAGCTCGCACTTGTCCAAGTCTGGCTGAAGACCAGCGCCCTTGAACCACTCCTGCACTACTTTGAAAGAGTAGCGCAGTTCATCAGTGTTCAGTTTCAGGCTGTCAGAGTGAACTGTAATGCGCCCATCATCCACATAAAGGAAGAGAGTGGGTGCCACAAATGAAGGATTGTCCTCCTGCATGAGCTCCTCGCGTGCAGCGCGGCGCCCTTGCATGAACTCAATGAGCCCAGTGGAGTAGAATGCAGACAGAATACCAGACACAGGCGAGCCCTGGGGGACGCCATTGTGCACTGGCTTGCAACTGGAGAGCTTCCCATCCAAGCAGATGGACGCCTCTCTGTCTTGCAAGAAAGAGGCCACCCACTGCACCATGGGCAGAGGCACTCTCTTCTCGCGAAGAACATTGAGCAGGCGCTTGTGGTTGACAAAGTCAAAGTAACCCTTGATGTCAAAGGTCAAAGAACTTGTCACCAGCCCCTTGTCACGCGCAGTCTGGATGTCATGAGTGTAGCAGAGCGCAGCATCCACAGTAGAAGACGCAGGCATGGCGCCAAACTGGTTGGGATGCACAAGTCCCATGGCAGAGGCCATGTAAGTGAAGCGCTTGGCCTGAATGCGCTCCAAGATCTTTCCCAAGCAAACAAGCAAGGTAATGAGTCTGTAAGACCGCGGATTAGACCAGTCAGTCTTGCCCGCTTTCTTAAGTACAAAGGCTATGGCGCGGCGCCATCTCTTTGGGTGGAGAGAGAGAGACATTCTTCATTTTTAGACTGTGTAAGCAGGCTACATACATTATACGAGCACAAGACACAGTGACTGCACTACTGCAAGTGCAGACAATCGAAGGTGTGGGGCAGTTGGGGGGTCTGAAGGAGTTGTAGAGGGATTGAGCAGAAAAGTTGTGGGTGAGACGAGGGGAGGGTGTCAGGATGTCAGAATACAGTAAAGTCAATCAGGCATAGAGGCATAGAGCAGAACAAAACATAACAGAACTGGGGCATAGGATAAGTTAGTATAAATATCATAAGGGAGTCCCTAGTGCTGATGAGGCACATGAGACAAGTGGCTCGCTCAATGAGCAAGTAGATGATAGTCAAGGAGGCCACTCCAGGCAAAGTCCAGAGCATGCCAAAGTCACATAAGTCAAAAGACACCAAGAGCGCATCTCAGAGTCTTGTTGAGGAATCATTTCAGAGGCAATGTGGATAAGAGTTGGGTGAGGCAATGCCCACTTGCAGACAAGGCGCACCACAACATGATCAGAGTCATGTGGAGCCACAGCGCAGCTATGGTCCTCCCAACCCAGAGTGGATGGATTAAGGGTTCTGTGGGGGTGGCTCACCAGATTTGGTGAACGCACCTGATGACTGGATGAACTTGGCCAGGGCAGTGATGCCCTTAGCAGTGCTGAGTAGCCCATGCGTGCCATTGATTTCTGGTCTCAAGGCAGCAAAATGGTGGCGATGGTCATCATAGCGCTCGCAATCCAAGAGGATATGATCGCGAGTCTGCAAGTGCTTACCACAAGGGCAGGCAACATCCTCTGTAGGCACATGGCGCTGGTAGTACTCGCCCATGAAAGCATGTCCAAGGCGGCACTGAGTCACCAGACCATAGAGGCGTCGTGGCAAAGCGTCAAAATGAGGTGGGGGCTTGAGCTTTGGCGCTCCATGAGACGCCTTCGCATACAAGCCCCTTGGTGGGGACTCTGCAAAGTCCTCGAGCCAAGACTCCAAGACACCCTCTTTAGAGCGTCTCCTGAGATATGCATAAGTGGCCCAACGCGGACCAGGCATGTGAGCAGCCTCCTTGGCCAACTGATCTGCTCGCTCATTGCCCCTTATGCCAATGTGGCTAGGGACCCAGGAGACAGTCACCTCATGTGAGGCATCAGAGACCAGGAACTCGCGAGCAAGCTCGCAGAAAGTAATAGAGAAGTGTTGAGCAGGGCCAGGGCGCTCCTGCAGGATGGCCCCAACCGAAGAAGAGTTGTCAGCAAAGAAATGAAGATGAGTGCAAGTACCAAGTTGGATGTCCATGTGCTGGAGGTGCCCCATCGCTGCAGACAGGGCATGCATCTCTGCATCATAGACTTCAGACTTGGCCCCCATTGGGATGCGCCCAGTCGCCTCCTCCTGCCCACCAAGGTAGGCAACAAAACCAGCACCAGTACTGCGACCAGTGCCAGTCTCTAGAAGAGAGCCATCTGTGTAGAAGATGAGGTTAGACTCGCTGAGCTGAAGACGCTCTACAAGTGCAATGTGTTCTTGAGCTGCCTTAGCCTTGTTCACCTTCTTGGGACACAATCGAAGGTGAACGCGACCAGGGAACTCCTTGACCAAGGGAACAGCCCAAGGTGCAAGATGGAATGGCAGAATGCGCTCATTGCGACGCGAAGTCAGCAATGCAAGTTGGCGCAGTGTGGAGTAAGTCACATCTCTGTGGTGTTCCACAGGAGCGCCCTCCCCCTCCTCACGGTGGTTACTCCACAAGGGAGGGAGGCGCTGCAGAACAGGACTCTTAGGGCCCAGTTTGTGGAGGCGAGCAGCAGTGTCGCGATCCACCTTGTCCAGCACCTTGGCAATTGGGGGAATGGCCGCCTCAATCTCAAGGGCATAGATGGGCGAAGTCTTGAAGACAGCACAGATCATGCGCAGACACAAGTTCTGAACACGACCCATCTGCTCCTCCTGCCACTTCGCACGCGTCCACCATACTGCAGAAGCATAGATGAGAATGGGGCGAATGCAGGCAATGTAAAGCCGTCGCATGTGGCCTTGGTGAAGACCACGAACAGTGTTAGCAAGCATGCGCATGGCCATGGCAGCCTTGCGCGCTTTGGCACATGCCTTCTCCACATGTGCTCGAAAAGTCAACTTGGGGTCAAAGAAGACACCCAGCCAACGCACAACTGGCAGAGGGCGCAGGCGAGCGACCTGGCCTTGTCCTGTGGAGTAGGTCACGGAGTAAGCGTCGTCCTCCTTCAACTCTGCAAAGGAAGGATCTCTGGTGCGCCAAGTGTGATGCATGAGCTCGCACTTGTCCAAGTCTGGCTGAAGACCAGCGCCCTTGAACCACTCCTGCACTACTTTGAAAGAGTAGCGCAGTTCATCAGTGTTCAGTTTCAGGCTGTCAGACTGCACTGTAATGCGCCCATCATCCACATAGAGGAAGAGAGTGGGTGCCACAAAGGAAGGATTGTCCTCCTGCATGAGCTCCTCGCGTGCAGCGCGGCGCCCTTGCATGAACTCAATGAGTCCAGTGGAGTAGAATGCAGATAGGATACCAGACACAGGCGAGCCTTGGGGGACGCCATTGTGCACTGGCTTGCAACTTGAGAGCTTGCCATCCAAACAGATGGACGCCTCTCTGTCTTGCAAGAAAGAGGCCACCCACTGCACCATGGGCAGAGGCACTCTCTTCTCGCGAAGAACATTGAGCAGGCGCTTGTGGTTGACAAAGTCAAAGTAACCCTTGATGTCAAAGGTCAAAGAACTCGTCACCAGCCCTTGGTCACGCGCAGTCTGGATGTCATGAGTGTAGCAGAGCGCAGCATCCACAGTAGAAGACGCAGGCATGGCGCCAAACTGGTTGGGATGCACAAGTCCCATGGCAGAGGCCATGTAAGTGAAGCGCTTGGCCTGAATGCGCTCCAAGACCTTTCCCAAGCAAACAAGCAAGGTAATGAGTCTGTAAGACCGCGGATTAGACCAGTCAGTCTTGCCCGCTTTCTTAAGTACAAAGGCAATGGCGCGGCGCCATCTCTTTGGGTGGTAGCCCCAGAGAGCGCACATGGATATCAGCAAGTAGATCTCGTCTTCTGAGACATCCCAAGCCCAGCGAAGGCCAACATAGGACACACCCTCGTCGCCTGGCGCTTTGCTGGGGTCTGGACAACCAGCCTCCTTTGCAAACTTGCGAGCCGCAATCTCTGCATCATGCGCCCGCTGCCTGCTAGCAGTGAGCTCTGGAGTCCACCAAGGCTGGGAGCGCTTTGAGGGACGCTTCTTGGGCACAGTGGCCTCAGTAGCGCCGCTCAGAGCATCATGCATTGCTGCACACGCTCGCTCCAGCAACCCAGTGTTGCGAACTGCCTTGGGCGCATTTCGCAACTCTGTGAAGACATCAGCATGACTGTCCATGCGCTCCTTGAAGTCGCGCTTGAACTTGTCAGCTTCAGCAGCCTTGAAGTTGAAACCAGGATGGGAGTCAAGCTCGACCTCCTCCTGGCCAGAGTCAAACACCCAAGAGACGGTGTGGTGATCAGAGAAGTCATGGACCTGGTCAGACACTCCAAAGTCTGCCAGGACACCAAGAGCGGCCATCTCGTCATTCTGCCAGACCAAGTCCAGAACAGAAGACTGAGTGTGGTCGTCCTTGCGCCAAGTGGGCACATCTGGGTCATTGAGCAGGGAGAAGCCATGCTCCTCCATCCACTCGAGCATCTGCTCGCCTCCTCGCGAAGAGGCCTGCGCAAACGAGTCCCACGCATGGTGGTGCTCATTCGCATCCATCGCAATTGCAATGGGCATGTCAGGGAGCACAACAGACTTGAACCGCTCAAAAGTGCGGCCCTGTCGCTGCGCCTCCTGAGGAGCGTCCTGGTTGTAAAGCAATACAAGTAAGTAAGGAGTGCGCGTGCCCTGTCTGATCTCCAGAATGAGGAAGTCGAGATCCTGGGCCAAGTCATAACGATTGAACACTTCAACATCGGTCCGCGTGCTGGAGGCATACGCAAACACGCGCGGCCGCTCAGCAGCAGGCACACTCTGCACAGGAAGGATGGGGTAGTAGCCCGCAGGCTCCTTGACAGAGAAGTGCGGTGCATCAGGTTCGTCCCCAATGCGCCACCAAGGACTTGTCTCATGTGCCTCATCAGCACTAGGGACTCCCTTATGATATTTATACTAACTTATCCTATGCCCCAGTTCTTTTATGTTGTGTTATGCCTCTATGCCTGGTTGACTTTACTGTATTCTGACATCTTGACACCCTCCCCTCGTCTCACCCACAACTTTTCTGCTCAATCCCTCTACAACTCCTTCAGACCCCCCAACTGCCCCACACCTTCGATTGTCTGTACTTGCAGTAGTGCAGTCACTGTGTCTTGTGCTCGTATTATGTATGTAGCCTGCTTACACAGTCTAAAAATGAAGAATGTCTCTCTCTCTCTCTCAGTGATTAGGTAGAGATCAGGAGCAAACTGAGTCGAGTAGGACGACCCAGGAGTAAAGAGAGCGAGTTGAGAGAGATTATGGCGGCGAGTATTGGTCAAGGAAACGCGAATAGGACGAGTTGTCTCTATCATGCTGTCTCCTTGTCTTTGCCCTTGTCCTTGCGCTTCTTGGCTTTGGCTGCAGCAGCCTCGGCCTCATCGCCAGTGGTATCATCAGCACCCTGCTCCTTGGACGCCTTTGCAGCATCCTTGGTCGCAGCGCGGCTCTTGGGGCGCACCTGCTTGGGTGCAGAACCAGTCTTTGCCGCATTGTGCTTGGGCTTGCGCAGCGCATTGCGGCGCCGCTCCCAGATTTTGCACTGAGGAGAACGAACAACATGCTCGCCTCCACAATGAGGACACTTGAGCTTGGTGTGCTCGCAGTGAATGCCAGGAGTCTGTGAGTGCGAGGGGGAGTAAAAGTCACACTCCATCCCATCGCATGAGTGGTTGGCTGTGATGTGGTCGTTGGAGCCGCACACACCGCAGCGCTTGGGCTTCTCGCAAATGCGAGCTGTATGGTCAAAGCCACAACAGTTGTCACAGATGCGGACGCGAGGGGCGTCCTCAAAGCGACGCGCAGAGCAGAGTTGCCCAAAGACAGAAACAGAGTGCTCAATGGCATAGCGCGCATCGGCCTCAGTGTGGAATGCAAGAATGAGTGACCCCTTCTTCTTTGTGGCCAAGTCTGCAGCGCTCCCCAGCCAGCGCGGCTGAGTAGCCCAGTCATACTTGTGGTCGTTCCACTCAGTCAAGTCTGCAAGGATCTCCAACCCAGAGGGCAGACCGTCAATGTCATGCACTCGAGTTGAGACACCATTGACAAGCACTTGATACCAAGGCTCGTCGCGCTCGCCCTTGATGTAGAGGCTCGAGTCTGGCAAGATGGCAGAGGCAATGGCCTCAGAGTGCTCAACCAAGTCAGCCGACGTCAACTTGTCAGCTGCAACGACCACCACATTGCCTGAGGCAGTAGTGTCGACGCTGTTGATCCTGAGAGGGATCCCAGCCTTGGACTTGTGCTTTTCAAGGACCGAGTTGACCTGGTTGCGCAGGAGACTCGCATTGTCCCGCACATGAGCAGTGAGCTCTGGAGTGGCACGAACGCTCAGAAGCTTCTTGTCCTCTTACCATCACCTGGTCAGAGGAAGTCTACCTCTGGAGCACTCTGTCCTCTTCCACTCGCCCTACCAGTCACCCAGGGGGTCCAGACAGTCAGTCTGGGCCCCCTGGAAGGCGCTCTGGCCACCCTGCAGCTCAGTGGGGTGCCCAGGGAGGTGGTGGCCAGTCACTGCCTGCCCAGCCAGCACCAGCACCACCCCTCGCCTCTGGTCCCCAGCAGGGCCATGCCCCACCCTCTGGCAACACAGCCCACCTCTACAGGGCCCAAAAGCGCCCTTCTGAGGCCTTGGAGAGCTCTGGTGGTCCTCTTGGATCTTCAGGCCCTCCCAGGCCCTTTTCTGGGCCTAAAAAGCTCAAACCAACTGTCAGCCCCAGCTCTGTTGGACCCCAGGACCCCACCCCCCAAGGGGGAAGCTCCCAAACCGACTGGTTGAGCTCTGGTGGGGTCCCTGCCCCCCAGGGGGCGCAAATTTTCACTGTTCAAACTCCGACATCGGACTTCGAATTGCCTGCTCCTCCTGCTCCCACTGGCCAGCATGTTCATTTCTCGTCCCCTCTGCACCAAACCTTGGGTCAGGGTACCCCTAGTGGTGCTTTAGAGGCCCAGGGTGCTGCTGCTGCTGTTTCTGATGAGGAAATGGTGGAGGATGACCCCTGGACTGCTGCTTTGAGATCTGGTAACCCAGAGCTCCTTGCTGCAGTCATCAGGGCTGAACCCAAGGATCCATCCATGGATGTGGGTGGCATTAGGGACTTCCTGGTGACAATCAAGGCCTACTATCTGTGCAGGGACATGTTTCCTGTTGGTGCTTTGCAAATTGAGGAGTTTGCTCGCTCTCTGGTGCATTCCTCGACCTCCAACATGCTTCTGGCACAGCAGGCCGAGCTCAAAAAGCTCACTGCTGAGGTGGGGGCCCTCAAGGGGGTCCTTGCTGCTCGCCCAGTTGTTGCTGCTGCTGCTGCTGCTGCTGCTGCTGCTGCTGCACCAGCTGCCCCACCTCGTCCTGCCAAGGCATCCTATGCCTCTCGCGTCGCCCAGCCCACTCCAGCACCACCTTCAGCACCTCCTGTACCTGCTGCTGCCACTCCACGCGCTCGCCACCATCCTGGCAGGTTGATCCTTATGGTGAAGCCCAGTCCAGAAGTTCGACTTGCCGTCCAGAATGCCGCTGCCACTCGCCTGGCCATCAACACCGCCCTCGCCAACATCACCGCTGCTCGTGCCCCTCATCCCAAGCTAGGGGTGAGTGGTGTTGACCTCACTCGCTCAGGCAATGTGGTTGTCTTTGCGAAGCCGGGGCTGACTGCTGCCGACTTGGAGCCCCACTCCACCCTCATTGCCTCTGCCTTCCTGCCCAAGGAGGCCGCTTATTCTGGTGCTGCTCGTGACAGCGTATGGTACAAGGCCGTTGTGCCTGATGTGGTTCCTCCAGACCTCGCCCAGCCCTTGCCTTCGTCGCAGGTGCTGCAGGCTGAGGTGGAGGAGTTCGTCGCCCACCAGTTCGCCTGGGCTGCTCCCCCCATGTGGATGACCCCACCTGACCGTGTCGCTGAGCAGGGCTCTGGCTCAGTGCTGCTGTCCTTCTTGTGCAAGGAGGATCTTGACTACGTTCTGAGGAATGGAGTCTTCCTCTTTGGTCATGCGATGCGCGCTCGTCGTTTCCGCGACTCTGGTCGACCTCGCCCCTGCTCCAACTGCTGCAGTCTGGAGCACTCGGCGCGTGCTTGCACACAGCCCCCTCGCTGCGGCCTCTGTGCTGGGAGGCATGTGACCTCTGAGCATGGTTGCACTGAGTGCGACTTCTTCGTCGATGCCCATGACGCCCTGGCCCACTGCGGCCACACTCGTCTTCGCTGCCCCCATTGTGCTGGGTCCCACGCGATGTGCGACTCAGCTTGCCGCGTCTGGACCCAGCGCTCTGGTGCGGGCCCCAGGAGAACTAGAAGGAAGCGTGGTGGTGGCCAGGAGGACACTGCCATGGATGTTTCTTGATTCGTTCCTCTCTCTATATTCCCATATGCCCCTATGCCTGATTGACCTTACTGTACCCTGACATCTTGACACCCACCCCTCTTCTCACCCAAACCCTTTTTGCTCAATCCCTCTACAACTCTTTTAGACCCCCCAACTGCCCCACACCTTCGCCTGTCTGTACTTGCAGTAGTGCAGTCACTGTGTCTTGTGCTCGTATTATGTATGTAGCCTGCTCACACAGTCTAAACAAGAAGAATGTCTCTCTCTCTCCCCCTCGCACTCTCACACGCCTGGCACTCATTGCGAGCACACCAAGCTCAAGTGTCCTCACTGTGGAGGCGAGCATGTTGTTCGTTCTCCTCAGTGCAAGATATGGGAGCGGCGCCGCAATGCGCTGCGCAAGCCCAAGCACAATGTGGCAAAGACTGGTGCTGCACCCAAGCAGGTGCGCGCCAAGAGCCGCGCTGCGACCAAGGATGCTGCAAAGGCGTCCAAGGAGCAGGGTGCTGATGATACCACTGGCGATGAGGCCGAGGCTGCTGCAGCCAAAGCCAAGAAGCGCAAGGACAAGGGCAAAGACAAGGAGACTGCATGATAGAGACAACTCGTCCTATTCGCGTTTCCTTGACCAATACTCGCCGCCATAATCTCTCTCAACTCGCTCTCTTTACTCCTGGGTCGTCCTACTCGACTCAGTTTGCTCCTGATCTCTACTTAATCACTGAACCTTGGTGGCGCATTGGGGACGAACCTGATGCGCCGCACTTCTCAGTCAAGGAGCCTGCGGGCTACTACCCCATCCTCCCTGTGCAGAGTGTGCCTGCTGCTGAGCGGCCGCGCGTTTTTGCGTATGCGTCCAGCACGCGGACCGATGTTGAAGTGTTCAATCGTTATGACTTGGCCCAGGATCTTGACTTCCTTATTCTGGAGATCAGACAGGGCACGCGCACTCCTTACTTACTTGTATTGCTTTACAACCAGGACGCTCCTCAGGAGGCGCAGCGACAGGGCCGCACTTTTGAGCGGTTCAAGTCTGTTGTGCTCCCTGACATGCCCATTGCAATTGCGATGGATGCGAATGAGCACCACCATGCGTGGGACTCGTTTGCGCAGGCCTCTTCGCGAGGAGGCGAGCAGATGCTCGAGTGGATGGAGGAGCATGGCTTCTCCCTGCTCAATGACCCAGATGTGCCCACTTGGCGCAAGGACGACCACACTCAGTCTTCTGTTCTGGACCTGGTCTGGCAGAACGACGAGATGGCCGCTCTTGGTGTCCTGGCAGACTTTGGAGTGTCCGACCAGGTGCACGACTTCTCTGATCACCACACCGTCTCATGGGTGTTTGACTCGGGCCAGGAGGAGGTCGAGCTTGACTCCCATCCTGGTTACAACTTCAAGGCTGCTGAAGCTGACAAGTTCAAGCGCGACTTCAAGGAGCGCATGGACAGTCATGCTGATGTCTTCACAGAGTTGCGAAATGCGCCCAAGGCCGTTCGCAACACTGGGTTGCTGGAGCGAGCGTGTGCAGCAATGCATGATGCTCTGAGCGGCGCTACTGACGCCACTGTGCCCAAGAAGCGTCCCTCAAAGCGCTCCCAGCCTTGGTGGACTCCAGAGCTCACTGCCAGCAGGCAGCGGGCGCATGATGCAGAGATTGCGGCTCGCAAGTTTGCAAAGGAGGCTGGTCGTCCCAACCGCCTTCTTAGTGCAGATGCAGCTCGAGAGCGCAACTACCACAAGCGCCACATCAGGCGCACCAGGACTGCTTACTGGAACAAGGTCGTGGAGGAGGCGACTGTCGAGGACATCTGGGACATGCGCAAGTGGTCTCAGGGTCGTCGAGGGTACCGCTCCCCAGACATTCGTCGTCCAGATGGTTCACATGCGCACACTCATGCAGAGAAGTGTGATGCGCTCAGAGACACGCTCTACCAGCCGCCTCCTCACATAGACGGCTTGGACGAGCCAGAACTCACTACTCCACACCCAGAGGACATTCCCTACAAGGAGGTCACTCGCGAGGAGGTGTATGAGGGCATCTTTGGTCCAGACCCCAGCAAAGCGCCAGGTGACGAGGGTGTGTCCTATGTTGGCCTGCGCTGGGCTTGGGATGTCTCAGAGGACGAGATCTACTTGCTGATATCCATGTGCGCTCTCTGGGGCTACCACCCAAAGAGATGGCGCCGCGCCATTGCCTTTGTGCTTAAGAAAGCGGGCAAGACTGATTGGTCTAATCCGCGGTCTTACAGACTCATTACCTTGCTTGTTTGCTTGGGAAAGGTCTTGGAGCGCATTCAGGCCAAGCGCTTCACTTACATGGCCTCTGCCATGGGACTTGTGCATCCCAACCAGTTTGGCGCCATGCCTGCTTCTTCTACTGTGGATGCTGCGCTCTGCTACACTCATGACATCCAGACTGCGCGTGACAAGGGGCTGGTGACAAGTTCTCTGACCTTTGACATCAAGGGTTACTTTGACTTTGTCAACCACAAGCGCCTGCTCAATGTTCTTCGCGAGAAGAGAGTGCCTCTGCCCATGGTGCAGTGGGTGGCTTCCTTCTTGCAAGACAGAGAGGCGTCCATCTGTTTGGATGGGAAGCTCTCCAGTTGCAAGCCAGTGCACAATGGCGTCCCCCAGGGCTCGCCTGTGTCTGGGATCCTGTCTGCATTCTACTCTACTGGACTCATTGAGTTCATGCAGGGGCGCCGCGCTGCACGCGAGGAGCTCATGCAGGAGGACCATCCTTCATTTGTGGCACCCACTCTCTTCCTTTATGTGGATGATGGGCGCATTACAGTGCACTCTGACAGCCTGAAACTGAATACTGATGAACTGCGCTACTCTTTCAAAGTAGTGCAGGAGTGGTTCAAGGGCGCTGGTCTTCAGCCAGACTTGGACAAGTGCGAGCTCATGCATCACACTTGGCGCACCAGAGATCCTTCCTTTGCAGAGTTGAAGGAGGACGACGCTTACTCCATGACCTACTCCACAGGACAAGGCCAGGTCGCTCGCCTGCGCCCTCTGCCAGTTGTGCGTTGGCTGGGTGTCTTCTTTGACCCCAAGTTGACTTTTCGTGCACATGTGGAGAAGGCATGTGCCAAAGCGCGCAAGGCTGCCATGGCCATGCGCATGCTTGCTAACACTGTTCGTGGTCTTCACCAGGGCCACATGCGACGGCTCTACATTGCCTGCATTCGCCCCATTCTCATATATGCTTCTGCAGTATGGTGGAGTGGCGCCAAGTGGCAGGAGGAGCAGATGGGTCGTGTTCAGAACTTGTGTCTGCGCATGATCTGTGCTGTCTTCAAGACTTCGCCCATCTATGCCCTTGAGATTGAGGCGGCCATTCCCCCCATTGCCAAGGTGCTGGACAAGGTGGATCGCGACACTGCTGCTCGCCTTCACAAACTGGGCCCTCGCAGTCCTGTTCTGCAGCGCCTCCCTCCCTCGTGGAGTAACCACCGTGAGGAGGGGGAAGGTGCACCAGTGGAGCATGACCAAGTCATCACATTCTCCACTCTGCGCCAACTTGCATTGTTGACTTCGCGTCGCAATGAGCGCATCCTGCCATTCCATCTTGCACCTTGGGCTGTTCCCTTGGTCAAGGAGTTCCCTGGTCGCGTTCACCTTCGATTGTGTCCCAAGAAGGTGAACAAGGCTAAGGCAGCTCAAGAACACATTGCACTTGTAGAGCGTCTTCAGCTCAGTGACTCTAACCTCGTCTTCTACACAGATGGCTCTCTTCTAGAGACTGGCACTGGTCGCAGCACTGGTGCTGGTTTTGTTGCCTACCTTGGTGGGCAGGAGGAGGCAACTGGGCGCATCCCAATGGGCGCCAAGTCTGAAGTCTATGATGCAGAGATGCATGCCCTGTCTGCAGCGATGGGGCACCTCCAGCACATGGACATCCAACTTGGTACTTGCACTCATCTTCACTTCTTTGCTGACAATTCTTCTTCGGTTGGGGCCATCCTGCAGGAGCGCCCTGGCCCTGCTCAACACTTCTCCATTACTTTCTGCGAGCTTGCTCGCGAGTTCCTGGTCTCTGATGCCTCACATGAGGTGACTGTCTCCTGGGTCCCTAGCCACATTGGCATAAGGGGCAATGAGCGAGCAGATCAGTTGGCCAAGGAGGCTGCTCACATGCCAGGTCCACGCTGGGCCACTTATGCATATCTCAGGAGACGCTCTAAAGAGGGTGTCTTGGAGTCTTGGCTTGAGGACTTTGCAGAGTCCCCACCCAGGGGCTTGTATGCGAAGGCGTCTCATGGAGCGCCAAAGCTCAAGCCCCCACCTCATTTTGACGCTTTGCCGCGACGCCTCTATGGTCTGGTGACTCAGTGCCGCCTTGGACATGCTTTCATGGGCGAGTACTACCAGCGCCATGTTCCTACAGAGGATGTTGCCTGCCCTTGTGGTAAGCACTTGCAGACTCGCGATCATATCCTATTGGATTGCGAGCGCTATGATGACCATCGCCACCACCTTGCTGCCTTGAGACCTGACCTCAATGGCACGCATGCGCTACTCAGCACTGCTAAGGGCATCACTGCCCTGGCCAAGTTTATCCAGTCATCAGGTGCGTTCACCAAATCTGGTGAGCCACCCCCACAGAACCCTTAATCCATCCACTCTGGGTTGGGAGGACCATAGCTGCGCTGTGGCTCCACATGACTCTGATCATGTTGTGGTGCGCCTTGTCTGCAAGTGGGCATTGCCTCACCCAACCTTATCCACTTTACCTCTGCAATGATTGCTCAACAAGACTCTAAGATGCGCTCTTGGTGTCCTTTGACTTATGTGACTTTGGCTCTCTGTGAACTCTTCATGGAGTGGCCCCCTTGACTAACATCTACTTGCTCATTGAGCGAGCCACTTGTCTCATGTGCCTCATCAGCACTAGAGGCTCCCCTATGCTATTTATACTAACTTATCCTATGCCGCAGTTCTGTTATGTTTTGTTCTGCTCTATGCCTCTATGCCTGATTGACTTTACTGTATTCTGACATCTTGACACCCTCCCCTCGTCTCACCCACAACTTTTCTGCTCAATCCCTCTACAACTCCTTCAGACCCCCCAACTGCCCCACACCTTCAATTGTCTGTACTTGCAGTAGTGCAGTCACTGTGTCTTGTGCTCGTATAATGTATGTAGCCTGCTCACACAGTCTAAACAAGAAGAATGTCTCTCTCTCTCTCCCCTGGGTGGTGGCGCGCGCGCGCATTGGTGGGAACAGATTTGGGGGCAGGAGCGGCAGGCGCAGGCACATTGGTGCCAGGGCGCGGCGCACGAGCCGCTTTGGCCGCATAGGACGCATTGGCCTTTGCAGTGGCCGCTGCTGGCGCTGCAGGCGCAACTGGTGGCTGCTGAGGCGCACTGACTGCCGCAGCTGGCTGCTGGGCCGTCTGAGAAACCAAGAGCGCCATGTTGCGCTTCATCTCCTCCATATCAGAGACGGAAAAAGCTTCTTGTCCTCTTACCATCACCTGGTCAGAGGAAGTCTACCTCTGGAGCACTCTGTCCTCTTCCACTCGCCCTACCAGTCACCCAGGGGGTCCAGATGGTCAATCTGGACGTCCCCAGGGGAGGCCTGGCCACACTGCAGTCCAGCATGGTGGCCAGGGACTTGGTGGCCAGTCACTGCCTGCCCAGCCAGCACCAGCACCACCCCTCGCCTCTGGCCCCCAGCAGGGCCATGCCCCACCCTCTGGCAACACAGCCCACCTCTACAGGGCCCAAAAGCGCCCTTCTGAGGCCTTGGAGAGCTCTGGAGGTTCATCTGGATCTTCAGGCCCTCCCAGGCCCATTTCTGGGCCTAAAAAGCTCAAACCAACTGTCAGCCCCAGCTCTGTTGGACCCCAGGACCCCACCCTCCAAGGGGGAAGCTCCCAGACCGCCTGGTTGAGCTCTGGTGGTGTCCCTGCCCCCCAGGGGGCGCAAATTTTCACTGTTCAAACTCCGACATCGGACTTCGAATTGCCTGCTCCTCGTGCCCCACCTGGCCAGCTTGCCCACCCCTCGACCTCTGCCCACCAAACCTCGGCCCTGGGTGCCCCTAGTGGTGCTCAGGAGGCCCAGGATGCTGCTGATGCCTCCTCTGATGAGGAAATGGAGGAGGAGGATGCCATTGACAAGGCTCTCAAGTCTGGGGATGCAGAGCTTGCTGCTGCCCTGCTGAGGGCCAGGCCCAAGGAGGGCCCTACAGACCCAAAGGACATAGAAGGCTTTTTGACTCTGCTAAAGGCGATATATCTGTGCAGGGACATGCATCCTGTACCTGGTACTCTCATTGAGGACTTTGCTCGCTTTGTGGTGGACTCCTCGACCTCCAACATGCTTCTGGCGCAGCAGGCTGAGCTCAAGAAGCTCACTGCTGAGGTGGGGGCCCTCAAGGGGGTCCTTGCTGCTCGCCCAGTTGTTGCTGCTCCTGCTGCTGCTGCTGCACCAGCTGCCCCACCTCGTCCTGCCAAGGCATCCTATGCCTCTCGCGTCACCCAGCCCACTCCAGCACCACCTCCAGCACCTCCTGCGCCTGCTGCCGCCACTCCACGAGCTCGCCACCATCCTGGCAGGTTGATCCTTATGGTGAACCCTAGCCCAGAAGTTCGACATGCCGTCCAGAATGCCGCTGCCACTCGCCAGGCCATCAACACCGCCCTCGCCAACATCACTGCTGCTCGTGCCCCTCATCCCAAGCTAGGGGTGAGTGGTGTTGACCTCACTCGCTCAGGCAATGTAGTTGTCTTTGCAAAGCCAGGGTTGACTGCTGCCGACTTGGAGCCCCACTCCGCCCTCATTGCCTCTGCCTTCCTGCCCAAGGAGGCCGCCTATTCTGGTGCTGCTCGTGACAGTGTATGGTACAAGGCCGTTGTGCCTGATGTGGTTCCCCCAGACCTCGCCCAGCCCTTGCCTTCGTCGCAGGCGCTGCAGGCTGAGGTGGAGGAGTTCGTCGCCCACCAGTTCGCCTGGGCTGCTCCCCCCATGTGGATGACTCCCCCTGACCGTGTCGCTGAGCAGGGCTCTGGCTCAGTGCTGCTGTCCTTCTTGCGCGAGGAGGATCTTGACTACATTCTGAGGAATGGAGTCTTCCTCTTTGGTCATGCGATGCGCGCTCGTCGTTTCCGCGACTCTGGTCGACCTCGCCCCTGCTCCAACTGCTGCAGTCTGGAGCACTCGGCGCGTGCTTGCACCCAACCCCCTCGCTGCGGCCTGTGTGCTGAGAGGCACGTGACCTCTGAGCACCGCTGTGGTGAGTGCGACTTCTTCGCCGACGCCCATGAGGGTTTGGCCCACTGTGGTCACACTCGTCTGTGCTGCCCCCATTGTGCTGGGTCCCACGCGATGTGCGACTCAGCTTGCCGCGTCTGGACCCAGCGCTCTGGTGCGGGTCCCAGGAGAACTAGAAGGAAGCGTGGTGGTGGCCAGGAGGACACTGCCATGGACGTTTCTTGATTCGTTTGACTTGTCTGCGTGTTCCCTTATGTTTTATGTCCCTATGCCCGATGGACTTTACTGTACCCTGACATCTTGACACCCAACCCTCTTCTCACCCAAACCCTTTTTGCTCAATCCCTCTACAACTCATTTAGACCCCCCAACTGCCCCACACCTTCGATTGTCTGTACTTGCAGTAGTGCAGTCACTGTGTCTTGTGCTCGTATTATGTATGTAGCCTGCTCACACAGTCTAAACAAGAAGAATGTCTCTCTCTCTCTCTCTCCATATCAGAGACGAGAGTTTGAATGAGAGTGGGCTGAGCACAAGACAAGTGCGCAAAGTGCGCTTCAGCTTCGCCTTGCACTGCAGCAGTGCTCATGACAGTGGCAAGTTCTGTGAGCTGCCTCGCAGTCCAGTAATCTGCCCAGAGCCAACGCATGCCCCCCTCTGTTCTAAGGAAAGCTTCTTGTCCTCTTACCATCACCTGGTTTGAGGCAGTGACGCTTCTTCTGCATTTTCCGCACTTCCCTCGCCTCCCCTCGCCTTCCTGGCAACCATGACGGATACCTGGATCTCCCAGGGCCCTCCTGACCCGGGGCACGACCCCCCTGGTCAAGGGGGTAGCGATTTTTCGCATTCCGAGTTGCTGGAGCAGGGCACAGCTCCCAGAGCTCAAGATCGCGCATTTTCGCCCTCTGCTGCTCCCAGCACAGAGGAGGACACCCCAGGTGTCTCCCCCTCCAAGCAGGGATTCAAGGAGCGCGCTAGGGAGTGGGTAGGGCGTGTTCAGGGGTCTGTGGCTGGCCTGGTATCTCCTAGCAAGCCCAGCTCCAAGAAGCGCCCCCCCTCCGAGCTACAAGAGCTCCATGGCCTTAGACAGGCCCCAAGTACGTCCCACAAGCGTTCCAGACATACCCACACTTCCCCTTCGTCCTCTGGGACTCCCATGGAGCTGGAGGAGCACCCCACCGCTCCAGGGGACGACCTGTTCGCTCCTGGCCGCGATTCTCGCGCACATTCCATTCCTTTGGCCTCTGGCAACTCCCAGCTCAAGTTGGGGACCAAGGGGGGCCCTGTAGCGCCTTCTGCTGCGTTTTTTCGCGAGGGTGACGCGTCCCTTTCGGTTTCGGCCGAATCGGCCCGGTTCCGTCCGATGGGACCACCGGAGTCCACCCAAGTCCACCACAGGACTCCCCCAGAGTCCCCAACCAAAGCTGCTCACTCCAATGGGCAGCAGCTGATGTCTGAGGCCAGCTACACGTCAATGCACGCTCCCAGCGCGTCTGAGACTGTATCCATGCCTCCCCCTCGTCCACAGTATGCTCAAGTAGCTGGTGGTCGAAGGGAGGAAGCTGGGACTCTGCCTGTTCGCTCTGGGGCCGATTCTGAGGCTCTGGTTGCAAACCGGACTGCTGTGCGCGGGGGTGGGCCAACCACCGCGCAAACGGCGTCCGGACAGGTAGAGGGCACTGTCCCTTACCCTATTTCCGATCCGCATCGCACTCGCACCCCTGTGGCATCTGCTGCAGTACCACTTTCGTCTCGCAACTCTGGGGGAGCTCAAAACGCTCCCCTGCAACTTCCGCTCCCTGCGCCTGCCGCTGCGTCAAGCGGTCGACCTGGGGGGTCCGGCCGAGTTGGGGGACCTGTCCCGCACTCTACTACCGGCGCGCACCGCGTCCCTGCCGCTGTAGCCTCCGCTGCGGCCACAACTTCGTCTGGCAAGTCTGGGATGCCCCAAAACGCTCCCAAGACACTCCCTGCCGCTGCGCGCACCAGTGACTCCGCTGGCGCGCATGGTGTGCATGGGACGACCCAGGGCCATGTCAAGGCTCGGGCTGCCATGTTTGACCGTCCTGCACCCACTACTTCTCTCAAAACCGTCGCTTCGAGTTCCACCTCGACAGTGCACGCTGGGGATGCGTCCAGAATGGAGGGGGTGATCCCCACCAGCTCTAGTGACGCTCCAGCTGCTGTTCGTCAGAGCAGCAGTCTTGCGCAAGCTCCTGAAGCCAGAAATGGCTGGGGGGACGAGCCACCAGCCTCCCACACTGCAAATGACTGGGAGCCACTGAATGCGACTGGCGAGTTCACCTTGCCGTATGGGAACATGGGGGATGACATGGAACAGGATGCAGAGTCCTGGAGCGATCAAATCGCGCACACTGCCTTTGGCGACCGCCCAGATGACAGGTTCATCCAGGAGGAAGTCAATGACATTCGCCTCGAGTTGCGTGACCTGGTCAGGCGCGCCTCAGTGGTCAATGCATCCCTTAGAACAGAGGGGGGCATGCGTTGGCGCTGGGCAGATTACTGGACTGCGAGGCAGCTCACTGAACTTGCCACTGTCATGAGCACTGCTGCAGTGCAAGGCGAAGCTGAAGCGCACTTTGCGCACTTATCTTGTGCTCAGCCCACTCTCATTCAAACTCTCGTCTCTGATATGGCAGAGATGAAGCGCAACATGGCGCTCTTGGTTTCCCAGACTGCCCAGCAGCCAGCTGCAGTGGTCAGTGCGCCTCAGCAGCCTCAGGCCGCCACTGCAGCACCAGCAGCGGCCCCTGCAAAGGCCAATGTGTCCTATGCGGCCAAAGCGGCTCGTGCGGCGCGCCCTGGTACCAATGTACCTGCGCCTGCCGCTCCTGCTCCCAAACCTGTTCCTACCAATGCGCGCGCGCGCCACCACCCAGGGCGTCTCATTCTGAGCGTTCGTGCCACCCCAGAGCTCACTGCTCATGTGCGGGACAATGCGAGTCTCCTGCGCAATCAGGTCAACTCGGTCCTTGAAAAGCACAAGTCCAAGGCTGGGATCCCTCTCAGGATCAACAGCGTCGACACTACTGCCTCGGGCAATGTGGTGGTCGTTGCAGCTGACAAGTTGACGTCGGCTGACTTGGTTGAGCACTCTGAGGCCATTGCCTCTGCCATCTTGCCAGACTCGAGCCTGTATATCAAGGGCGAGCGCGACGAGCCCTGGTATCAAGTGCTTGTCAATGGTGTCTCAACTCGAGTGCATGACATTGACGGTCTGCCCTCTGGGTTGGAGATCCTTGCAGACTTGACTGAGTGGAACGACCACAAGTATGACTGGGCTACTCAGCCGCGCTGGCTGGGGAGCGCTGCAGACTTGGCCACAAAGAAGAAGGGGTCACTCATTCTTGCATTCCACACTGAGGCCGATGCGCGCCATGCCGTTGAGCACTCTGTCTCTGTCTTTGGGCAACTCTGCTCTGCGCGTCGCTTTGAGGATGCCCCTCGCGTCCGCATTTGTGACAACTGTTGTGGCTTTGACCATACAGCTCGCATTTGCGAGAAGCCCAAGCGCTGCGGTGTGTGCGGCTCCAACGACCACACCACAGCCAACCACTCATGCGATGGGATGGAGTGTGACTTCTACTCCCCCTCGCATTCGCACACACCTGGCACTCACTGCGAGCACACCAAGCTCAAGTGTCCTCACTGTGGAGGCGAGCATGTTGTTCGTTCTCCTCAGTGCAAGATCTGGGAGCGGCGCCGCAATGCGCTGCGCAAGCCCAAGCACAATGTGGCAAAGACTGGTGGTGCGCCTAAACAGGTGCGCCCCAAGAGCCGCGCTGCGACCAAGGATGCTGCAAAGGCGTCCAAGGAGCAGGGTGCTGATGATACCACTGGCGATGAGGCCGAGGCTGCTGCAGCCAAAGCCAAGAAGCGCAAGGACAAGGGCAAAGACAAGGAGACTGCATGATAGAGACAACTCGTCCTATTCGCGTTTCCTTGACCAATACTCGCCGCCATAATCTCTCTCAACTCGCTCTCTTTACTCCTGGGTCGTCCTACTCGACTCAGTTTGCTCCTGATCTCTACCTAATCACGGAACCTTGGTGGCGCATTGGGGACGAACCTGATGCGCCGCACTTCTCTGTCAAGGAGCCTGCGGGTTACTACCCCATCCTCCCTGTGCAGAGTGTGCCTGCTGCTGAGAGACCGCGCGTTTTTGCGTATGCCTCCAGCACGCGGACCGATGTTGAAGTGTTCAATCGTTATGACTTGGCCCAGGATCTTGACTTCCTTATTCTGGAGATCAGACAGGGCACGCGGACTCCTTACTTACTTGTATTGCTTTACAACCAGGACGCTCCACAGGAGGCGCAGCGACAGGGCCGCACTTTTGAGCGGTTCAAGTCTGTTGTGCTCCCTGACATGCCCATTGCAATTGCGATGGATGCGAATGAGCACCACCATGCGTGGGACTCGTTTGCGCAGGCCTCTTCAAGGGGAGGCGAGCAGATGCTCGAGTGGATGGAGGAGCATGGCTTCTCCCTGCTCAATGACCCAGATGTGCCCACTTGGCGCAAGGACGACCACACTCAGTCTTCTGTGCTGGACTTGGTCTGGCAGAATGACGAGATGGCCGCTCTTGGGGTTCTGGCAGACTTTGGAGTGTCTGACCAGGTCCATGACTTCTCTGATCACCACACCGTCTCATGGGTGTTTGACTCTGGCCAGGAGGCGGTCGAGCTTGACTCCCATCCTGGCTACAACTTCAAGGCTGCTGAAGCCGACAAGTTCAAGCGCGACTTCAAGGAGCGCATGGACAGTCATGCTGATGTCTTCACAGAGTTGCGAAATGCGCCCAAGGCCGTTCGCAACACTGGGTTGCTGGAGCGAGCGTGTGCAGCAATGCATGATGCTCTGAGCGGCGCTACTGAGGCCACTGTGCCCAAAAAGCGTCCCTCAAAGCGCTCCCAGCCTTGGTGGACTCCAGAGCTCACTGCTAGCAGACAGCGAGCGCATGATGCAGAGATTGCGGCTCGCAAGTTTGCAAAAGAGGCTGGTCGTCCCAACCGCCTTCTTAGTGCAGATGCAGCTCGAGAGCGCAACTACCACAAGCGCCACATCAGGCGCACCAGGACTGCTTACTGGAACAAGGTCGTGGAGGAGGCTACAGTTGAGGACATCTGGGACATGCGCAAGTGGTCTCAGGGTCGTCGAGGGTACCGCTCCCCAGACATTCGTCGTCCAGATGGCACACATGCGCGCACTCATGCTGAGAAGTGTGATGCGCTCAGAGACACGCTCTACCAGCCGCCTCCTCACATAGACGGATTGGACGAGCCAGAACTCACTACTCCACACCCAGAGGACATTCCCTACAAGGAGGTCACTCGCGAGGAGGTGTATGAGGGCATCTTTGGTCCAGACCCCAGCAAAGCGCCAGGCGACGAGGGTGTATCCTATGTTGGCCTGCGCTGGGCTTGGGATGTCTCAGAGGACGAGATCTACTTGCTGATATCCATGTGCGCTCTCTGGGGCTACCACCCAAAGAGATGGCGCCGCGCCATTGCCTTTGTGCTTAAGAAAGCGGGCAAGACTGATTGGTCTAATCCGCGGTCTTACAGACTCATTACCTTGCTTGTTTGCAGAGCTTCTTGTCCTCTTACCATCACCTGGTCAGAGGAAGTCTACCTCTGGAGCACTCTGTCCTCTTCCACTCGCCCTACCAGTCACCCTGGGGGTCCAGACAGCCAGTCTGGGCCCCCTGGGAGGCGCTCTGGCCACCCTGCAGCTCAGTGGGGTGCCCAGGGAGGTGGTGGCCAGTCACTGCCTGCCCAGCCAGCACCAGCACCTGCCCTTGCCTCTGGCCCCCAGCAGGGCCATGCCCCATCCTCTGGCAATACAGCCCACCTCTACAGGGCCCAAAAGCGCCCTTCTGAGGCCTTGGAGAGCTCTGGAGGTTCATCTGGATCTTCAGGCCCTCCCAGGCCCATTTCTGGGCCCAAAAAGCTCAAACCAACTGTCAGCCCCAGCTCTGTTGGACCCCAGGACCCCACCCTCCAAGGGGGAAGCTCCCAGACTGCCTGGTTGAGCTCTGGTGGTGTCCCTGCCCCCCAGGGGGCGCAAATTTTCACTGTTCAAACTCCGACATCGGACTTCGAATTGCCTGCTCCTCGTGCCCCACCTGGCCAGCTTGCCCACCCCTCGACCTCTGCCCACCAAACCTTGGCCCTGGGTGCCCATAGTGGTGCTCAGGAGGCCCAGGATGCTGCTGCTGCCTCCTCTGATGAGGAAATGGAGGAGGATGATGATATTGACAAGGCTCTCAAGTCTGGGGATGCAGAGCTTGCTGCTGCCCTGCTGAGGGCAAGTCCCAAGGAGGGCACTGGAGACCCAAAGGACATAGCAGGCTTTTTGACTCTGCTAAAGGCGATGTATCTGTGCAGGGACATGTATCCTGCCTTGGGGGAAAAGATTGAGGACTTTGCTCACTCTGTGGTGCACTCCTCGACTACCAACATGCTTCTGGCGCAGCAGGCTGAGCTCAGGAAGCTCACTGCTGAGGTGGGGGCCCTCAAGGGGGTCCTTGCTGCTCGCCCAGTGGTTGCTGCTCCTGCTGCTGCTGCTGCTGCTGCACCAGCTGCCCCACCTCGTCCTGCCAAGGCATCCTATGCCTCTCGCGTCGCCCAGCCCACTCCTGCGCCGCCTCCAGCACCTCCTACGCCTGCTGCTGCCACTCCACGCGCTCGCCACCATCCTGGCAGGTTGATCCTTATGGTGAACCCTAGCCCAGAAGTTCGACATGCCATTCAGAACGCCGCTGCCACTCGCCAGGCCATCAACACTGCCCTTGCCAACATCACTGCTGCTCGTGCCCCTCATCCCATGCTAGGGGTGAGTGGTGTTGACCTCACTCGCTCAGGCAATGTGGTTGTCTTTGCGAAGCCGGGGTTGACTGCTGCCGACTTGGAGCCCCACTCTGCCCTCATTGCCTCTGCCTTCCTGCCCAAGGAGGCCGCTTATTCTGGTGCTGCTCGTGACAGCGTATGGTACAAGGCCGTTGTGCCTGATGTGGTCCCTCCAGACCTCGCCCAGCCCTTGCCTTCGTCGCAGGCGCTGCAGGCTGAGGTGGAGGAGTTCGTCGCCCACCAGTTCGCCTGGGCTGCTCCCCCCATGTGGATGACCCCCCCTGACCGTGTCGCTGAGCAGGGCTCTGGCTCAGTGCTACTGTCCTTCTTGCGCGAGGAGGATCTTGACTACGTTCTGAGGAATGGAGTCTTCCTCTTCGGTCATGCGATGCGCGTTCGTCGTTTCCGCGACTCTGGTCGACCTCGCCCCTGCTCCAACTGCTGCAGTCTGGAGCACTCGGCACGTGCTTGCACCCAACCCCCTCGCTGCGGCCTGTGTGCTGAGAGGCACATGACCTCTGAGCACCGCTGTGGTGAGTGTGACTTCTTCGCCGATGCCCATGAGGGTCTGGCCCACTGTGGTCATACTCGTCTGTGCTGCCCCCATTGTGCTGGGTCCCATGCGATGTGCGACTCAGCTTGCCGCATCTGGACACAGCGCTCTGGTGCGGGTCCCAGAAGAACTAGAAGGAAGCGTGGTGGTGGCCAGGAGGACATTGCCATAGATATTTCTTGATTCGTTTGACTTGTCTGCGTGTTCCCTTATGTTTTATGTTCCTATGCCCGATTGACCTTACTGTACCCTGACATCTTGACACCCACCCCTCTTCTCACCCAAATCCTTTTTGCTCAATCCCTCTACAACTCTTTTAGACCCCCCAACTGCCCCACACCTTCGATTGTCTGTACTTGCAGTAGTGCAGTCACTGTGTCTTGTGCTCGTATTATGTATGTAGCCTGCTCACACAGTCTAAACAAGAAGAATGTCTCTCTCTCTCTCCCTTGCTTGTTTGCTTGGGAAAGGTCTTGGAGCGCATTCAGGCCAAGCGCTTCACTTACATGGCCTCTGCCATGGGACTTGTGCATCCCAACCAGTTTGGCGCCATGCCTGCGTCTTCTACTGTGGATGCTGCGCTCTGCTACACTCATGACATCCAGACTGCGCGCGACAAGGGGCTGGTGACAAGTTCTTTGACCTTTGACATCAAGGGTTACTTTGACTTTGTCAACCACAAGCGCCTGCTCAATGTTCTTCGCGAGAAGAGAGTACCTCTGCCCATGGTGCAGTGGGTGGCTTCCTTCTTGCAAGACAGAGAGGCGTCCATCTGCTTGGATGGGAAGCTCTCTAGTTGCAAGCCAGTGCACAATGGCGTCCCCCAGGGCTCGCCTGTGTCTGGCATCCTATCTGCATTCTACTCCACTGGACTCATTGAGTTCATGCAAGGGCGCCGAGCTGCACGCGAGGAGCTCATGCAGGAGGACAATCCTTCATTTGTGGCACCCACTCTCTTCCTCTATGTGGATGATGGGCGCATTACGGTTCACTCTGACAGCCTGAAACTGAACACTGATGAACTGCGCTACTCTTTCAAAGTAGTGCAGGAGTGGTTCAAGGGCGCTGGTCTTCAGCCAGACTTGGACAAGTGCGAGCTCATGCATCACACTTGGCGCACCAGAGATCCTTCCTTTGCAGAGTTAAAGGAGGATGACACTTACTCCATGACCTACTCCACAGGACCAGGCCAGGTCGCTCGCCTGCGCCCTCTGCCAGTTGTGCGTTGGCTGGGTGTCTTCTTTGACCCCAAGTTGACTTTTCGTGCACATGTGGAGAAGGCATGTGCCAAAGCGCGCAAGGCTGCCATGGCTATGCGCATGCTTGCTAACACTGTTCGTGGTCTTCACCAAGGCCACATGCGACGGCTTTACATTGCCTGCATTCGCCCCATTCTCATCTATGCTTCTGCAGTATGGTGGACGCGTGCGAAGTGGCAGGAGGAGCAGATGGGTCGTGTTCAGAACTTGTGTCTGCGCATGATCTGTGCTGTCTTCAAGACTTCGCCCATCTATGCCCTTGAGATTGAGGCGGCCATTCCCCCAATTGCCAAGGTGCTGGACAAGGTGGATCGCGACACTGCTGCTCGCCTCCACAAACTGGGCCCTAAGAGTCCTGTTCTGCAGCGCCTCCCTCCCTTGTGGAGTAACCACCGCGAGGAGGGGGAGGGCGCTCCTGTGGAGCACCACAGAGATGTGACTTACTCCACTCTGCGCCAGCTTGCATTGTTGACTTCGCGTCGCAATGAGCGCATCCTGCCATTCCATCTTGCACCTTGGGCTGTTCCCTTGGTCAAGGAGTTCCCTGGTCGCGTCCACCTTCGACTATGTCCCAAGAAGGTGAACAAGGCTAAGGCAGCTCAAGAACACATTGCACTTGTAGAGCGTCTTCAGCTCAGCGAGTCTAACCTCATCTTCTACACAGATGGCTCTCTTCTAGAGACTGGCACTGGTCGCAGCACTGGTGCTGGTTTTGTTGCCTACCTTCGTGGGCAGGAGGAGGCGACTGGGCGCATCCCTATGGGCGCCAAGTCTGAAGTCTATGATGCAGAGATGCATGCCCTATCTGCAGCGATGGGGCACCTCCAGCACATGGACATCCAACTTGGTACTTGCACTCATCTCCACTTCTTTGCTGACAATTCCTCTTCGGTTGGGGCCATCCTTCAGGAGCGCCCTGGCCCTGCTCAACACTTCTCCATTACTTTCTGCGAGCTTGCTCGCGAGTTCCTGGTCTCTGATGCCTCACATGAGGTAACTGTCTCCTGGGTCCCTAGCCACATTGGCATAAGGGGCAATGAGCGAGCAGATCAGTTGGCTAAGGAGGCTGCTCACATGCCAGGTCCGCGTTGGGCCACTTATGCATATCTTAGGAGACGCTCTAAAGAGGGTGTCTTGGAGTCTTGGCTTGAGGACTTTGCAGAGTCCCCACCTAGGGGCTTGTATGCGAAGGCGTCTCATGGAGCGCCAAAGCTCAAGCCCCCACCTCATTTTGACGCTTTGCCGCGACGCCTCTATGGTCTGGTGACTCAGTGCCGCCTTGGACATGCTTTCATGGGCGAGTACTACCAGCGCCATGTTCCTACAGAGGATGTTGCCTGCCCTTGTGGCAAGCACTTGCAGACTCGCGATCATATCCTCTTGGATTGCGAGCGCTATGATGACCATCGCCACCATCTTGCTGCCTTGAGACCAGATCTCAATGGCACGCATGCGCTACTCAGTACAGCTAAGGGCATCACTGCCCTGGCCAAATTCATCCAGTCATCAGGTGCGTTCACCAAATCTGGTGAGCCACCCCCACAGAACCCATAATCCATCCACTCTGGGTTGGGAGGACCATAGCTGCGCTGTGGCTCCACATGACACTGATCATGTTGTGGTGCGCCTTGTCTGCAAGTGGGCATTGCCTCACCCAACTCTTATCCACATTACCTCTGCAATGATTCCTCAACAAGACTCTGAGATGCGCTCTTGGTGTCTTTTGACTTATGTGACTCTGGCTTGCTCTGGACTTTGCCTGTAGCAGCCTCCTTGACTAACATCTACTTGCTCATTGAGCGAGCCACTTGTCTCATGTGCCTCATCAGCACTAGGGACTCCCTTATGCTATTTATACTAACTTATCCTATGCCCCAGTTCTATTATGTTGTGTTATGCCTCTATGCCTGATTGACTTTACTGTATTCTGACATCTTGACACCCACCCCTCGTCTCACCCACAACTTTTCTGCTCAATCCCTCTACAACTCCTTCAGACCCCCCAACTGCCCCACACCTTCGATTGTCTGTACTTGCAGTAGTGCAGTCACTGTGTCTTGTGCTCGTATTATGTATGTAGCCTGCTTACACAGTCTAAAAATGAAGAATGTCTCTCTCTCTCTCTCCCCTCTGTTCTAAGGGCTGCATTGACGCCTGAGGCGCGCCTGATCAGGTCACGCAACTCGAAGCGAATCTCATTGACCTCCTCCAAGATGTGCCTGTCATCTGGGAGGTTTGGGTCGCTCCAGGACTGTGCATCCTGGTCCATGTCATCCCCCATGTTCCCATTCGGCAAGTTGAACTCGCCAGTCGCATCCAGTGGTTCCCAGTCATTCTCAGAGTGGGTGGCTGGTGGCTCGTCCCCCCAGCCATTTCTGGCCGAAGGGGCGTGCGCAAAACTGCTGCTCTGAGGAACAACAGCTGGAGCGTCACTAGAGCTGGTGGGAACGACCCCCTCCATTCTGGACGCATCCCCAGCGTGCACTGTCGAGGTGGAACTCGAAGCGACGGTTTTGAGAGAAGTAGTGGGTGCAGGACGGTCAAACATGGCAGCCCGAGCCTTGACATGGCCCTGGGTCGTCCCATGCACACCATGCGCGCCAGCGGAGTCACTGGTGCGCGCAGCGGCAGGGAGTGTCTTGGGAGCGTTTTGGGGCATCCCAGACTTGCCAGACGAAGATGTGGCCGCAGCGGAGGCTACAGCGGCAGGGGCGCGGTGCGCGCCGGTAGTAGAGTGCGGGAGGTGTCCCCCAACTCGTCCGGACCCCCCAGGTCGACCGCTTGACGCAGCGGCAGGCGCAGGGAGCGGAAGTTGCAGAGGAGCGTTTTGAGCTCCCCCAGAGTTGCGAGACGAAAGTGGTACTGCAGCAGATGCCACAGGGGTGCGAGTGCGATGCGGAGCGGAAATAGGGTAAGGGACAGTGCCCTCTACCTGTCCGGACGCCGTTTGCGCGGTGGTTGGCCCACCCCCGCGCACAGCAGTCCGGTTTGCAACCAGAGCCTCAGAATCGGCCCCAGAGCGTGCAGGCAGAGTCCCAGCTTCCTCCCTTCGACCACCAGCTACTTGAGCATATTGCGGACGAGGGGGAGGCATGGATACAGTCTCAGACGCGCTGGGAGCGTGCATTGACGTGTAGCTGGCCTTGGACATCAGCTGCTGCCCACTGGAGTGAGCAGCTTTGGTTGGGGACTCAGGGGGAGTCCTGTGGTGGACTTGGACGGACTCCGGCGGTCCCATCGGAAGGAACCGGCCCGATTCGGTCCGAGCCGAAGGGGACACGTCAGCCCCGCGAAAAAACGGTGCAGGAGCCGCTACAGGGCCCCCCTTGGTCCCCAACTTGAGCTGGGAGTTGCCAGAGGCCATAGGAATGGAATGCGCGCGAGAATCGCGGCCAGAAGTGAACAGGTCGTCCCCTGAAGCGGTGGTGTGCTCCTCCAGCTCCATGGGAGTCCCAGAGGACGAGGATGATGTGTGGGCATGTCTAGAACGTTTGTGGGACGTACTTGGGGCCTGTCTAAGGCCCTGGGGCTCTTGCAGCTCAGAGGGGGGGCGCTTCTTGGAGCTGAGCTTGCTAGGGGAGTTCCCAGGTGACCCTCGCCGAAAGACACCCCCCACAAAGGCTCTAAAGGCCCCTATCGATCCCTGCTTGGAGGGGGAGACACCTGGGGTGCCCTCCTCTGTGCTGGGAGCAGCAGAGGGCGAAAATGCGCGATCTTGAGCTCTGGGAGCTGTGCCCTGCTCCAGCAACTCGGAATGCGAAAAATCGCTACCCCCTAGACCAGGGGGGTCGTGCCCCGGGTCAGGAGGGCCCTGGGAGTTCCAGGTATCCGTCATGGTTGCCAGGAAGGCGAGGGGAAGCGAGGGAAGTGCGGAAAATGCAGAAGAAGCGTCACTGCCTCAAACCAGGTGATGGTAAGAGGACAAGAAGCTCCTACACTCTGCACAGGGAGGATGGGGTAGTAACCCGCAGGCTCCTTGACAGAGAAGTGCGGCGCATCAGGTTCGTCCCCAATGCGCCACCACGGTTCAGTGATTAGGTAGAGATCAGGGGCATACCGAGTCGAGTAGGACGACCCAGGAGTAAATAAAAAAAAAAACTCCGACTCCTACCACCACCTCGTGGATCGGTTCAGGCGTCGTAGTTAGCCACATTCTCGTAGTGTCCCTTTACACTATATCTCTATACTCTACTATACCGTCCCGCCTCTTAATCCATGAATAATGGACCGGGAAGCAGCCAGAAAACAAAGAATGCGGCCACCAGGGGCTCAAAACGCCCCTCCAGCGATACGAAACTCTACACAGACGATAGTAAACCCGCGCTGGTGAGTGCTAATACAACGAGCATATCAACCAAGGAGATTGCGATGGAGCACGCTATCAAGACCGGCCTGTGGACGCGGGCCGGCGCTACTGACGCCGAATCTCTGAGCAACAGGTTCATACTGAGCATGCTATACACCGCCAAACGGGCGCAGCAGCACGCCAGTGACCAGCCGACCCAAGACGCCATCTGGACGCTCTACTACATCTACGAGATGGTGCGGCGCGAGCAGGGCGCTGCGAACGAAAGACAGCGCGCCGAAGTCAAGATCCTGCAAACCGAACTTGCCAGCGCCAAGGCGGAGGTGCAGCGCCTGAAGGATGCGGCGGCTTGGGCCAACGACACGAGTCTGAACGCCAACGAGCTCGCGGAAGCGGTCATGACGAGGGTCAAGCCCGTGATCGCGCACGAATTCGCCTCTCGCGTGGGACCCGGCTCTCAAGAAGCAGGCAAGCTGGACGCCCTCCACCAGCGCCTATCGATCCTCGACTCGACGGTCAAGGCATTCGGCACCACCCTCGAAATGGTCACCACCGCCATCGCCAATAAACCGTCCTACGCTGCTGCGGCAGCCACCGCTGGCCCTGCTGCTGCCGCTCGCGACCAATACTCGGGCCGCCCCATGCTCGAACAAGACGCTATCTCCCGCACTGAGATGAAGAACAAGCGCATACTTATCGTAGCTGACCCCGACTCGCAGAATGCTTGGCTGGGGAACAAGCTCTCCGAGCACCTGGCCAAAGCGCTCATAGGCGTCACGGAAACCGTCAAAGCGCACCCACTCCCGGAGTCTCTAGCTAACATCGAAGCTGTTACCCCCCAACATGCATTCCGCGCCGGCAAGGCTGGCCTGGTACTCAGCTTCCCGTCTAAGGAAGCCGCTGACTGGATCTCTGCCGACGACATCTACCCAACCTTCCTTCAACACTTCCAGCCGGGCGCTACCATTCGGCACCGCAAATACGAGGTCCTCCTTCGTAACCTCCCCCTCACATACGACCCTGCATCCCCAGACTTTGTACCGGCTCTGCGGGACGCGAGCTCGCTGCCCGAGAGCTGGATACAGAATGCACGCTGGATGAAGTCGGCTGAACGCAGATCCAGCTCCCAGCGTTCCGCCCACGTCATCCTCTCATTCCGCACACCAGACGCGGCCAATGAAGTCCTAGACAGAGGCACACTGGCATTCGACAGCTGTGTATACCGGGTAGAGCGCCTGCTCAGGGACCCGCCGCGCTGCGCCAGCTGCCAGCGACACGGGCACTTTGCGGACAAGTGCAAGAACGCATTCTCCTGCGGCAACTGCGCGCAGGAGGGTCATCATTCCAAGGACTGCCCTGCCACATCCCAGCCCCGCTGCGTCTCATGCTCACTATCCGAACCCGGCAACGCGGACCACCCAGCTTGGGCCCGCGAGTGTCCGGCTCGTCTGCGCGCGCTAGAACGGCTTCAGCGGGTGTACCCGGAGGACTACGCTCTCCGTTTCCTTACTGCCACCAACACCGACCTCATCCTCCCTCGCCCACATGCCCCGCTCGCCAACATCCAACAGCATCGCGTCCCGGGCAACGCCAGCGGTGCAAAGAAGCACGCGAAGGCGGCCCCTGCCTCAGACGGCCAGAAGAAGAAAGGCACGGCGTCGCGGGCCTCCTCGCGGCCGGCAACACCGTCCGGTAGCACTACTGGCAAGCCTAACAGAAGATCCCGTGCCCCGTCCGCAGCGAGCACATCATCCATCGCGTCCGCGGGCACACGGAAGGGGGCTCCGCGCACACGCCGCTCATCCGCGAGCTCCTTAGCCGTCGAAGCCCAGCTTGACGCGCGCTCCAGCACCGACGGTACGCAATGATGAACGAACCTTCACTGACCCCCACCGCAGCACACAACCCTTCTACCCCTTCCACTCATTCCCCTCCGCTTCCACCGCTCTCGCCGTTATCCTCACTGACCGCTCTTTCTGAATTGGAGGAAGACCTTCCGCCGCTAATGAACCCCTCCCTCCGCATTCTCTCATGCAACCTTAACAAATCCCACAGCGCTCTCTCCCACGCGGTGCTCCAAGCCGCGGAAGAGGGCATCGATGTTCTTGCCATCCAGGAGCCTGCGTGGCGCAACACCGCCAATATGCTCACAGCGAACAACTACTGGTCCCACGTCGTCCCCCCCGCGCACAGCTCGGAAAAGCGCGCCCGCGCGGTCATCCTCATCAGCAAATCCATCCCGACCGACCGCTGGGCCCCTCTGCACGGCACCGGGGGGGACTACGTCGGAGTCCGCATCTGGACGGAGAACGGTGAATCTGTCGTTATACACAACGTGTACGATGACCAGACTGGCTCGACGGGACTGCTCGAGCTTGAGCGCGACATGGACACGGGCGAGCACGATGACTATATCGTCTGGGTGGGCGACTTCAACGCTCACCACGGGGCCTGGGAGCCCGACGGCAACGAGAGCCTGTACGCTAACGGCACCGGCCGGGCGAGAGGCGAACGTCTCTTCCAACTTGCCGCCGACTACGGCATGACTGCTGCGTTACCACCCGGCATCGGCACATTCGTCACCCGCGGCTCTGCCACGTCACAATCCAAGCTCACGCGCCCAGATGGCGTCTTCACGTCACTGTCCCTCGAGGATAGGATTGTCAGCTGCGATGCGCAGGAAGAATGGCAAGCACCATCCGCTGATCACATCCCTATCCTACTCGAGCTTGATCTTGTCACTGAACACACCGAGTCGGAAGACAGGCTCAATTGGTATGGGGTGGACTGGTCCAAGTTCACCCCGGCCCTGAAGCGCGAGCTGGCGAACGGCCCGCGTCCCGCGCCAATCCGCACCGAAGACGCGTTCAACGAAGCCTGCGCGCACCTCTACTCATCCATCTACGCCACGATGGACGCGCACGTCCCCAAGGCCCGGCCCTCGCCCCGGCAGAAAAGGTGGTGGACGCCCGAGCTCAACAAGCTGCGCAAGAAATGCGAGCGGCTGGGCTACAGAGCGAAGCGCCATCGGCACGCGCTAGGCCACGGGGTCCACCAGCAACGTCGCGAGGCCCTCGAGGCTTACAGCAACGCCATCGCAGAGGCGAAGCAGGCGCACTACGAGGATTTCCTCGAGTCCGTCGACGCTCAGTCCATTTGGCTCGCACACAAAATGCTGTGCGATGTACCCATGTCTGTGGGCGGTGCGCGCGTCCCCACGCTCGTCACAAAGGACGCCCAGGGCAACACGACGAGCACGCACCGCACAAACGACGAGAAAAGCAAGGCGTTCCACGCCTGCTTCTTCCCACCCAAGCCGGACAACGTCGATATCCCGCCGCCCATCCCAGGGCCGCACAACACGGAGCGTATCAAGACGGTGTCGCGCGACCAGATTCGTCGCAACATCTCGAAGCTCGCCCCGTACAAGGCACCGGGCGAGGACAAGATCCCCAATGTGGTCCTTAAACGCTGCGTAGACATCCTGATCGAATACCTTTTCCACATCTTCAACGCCATCGCTACTTACAACTTCTACTACGACAGATGGAAGACCATCATCACGGTGGTCATCCGCAAGCCGGGCCGGCCGTCATACACGGTGCCCAAGGCCTTCCGCCCCATTGCGCTATATGACACTATCCCGAAGCTGAACTGCAGCTGCTATGCGGAGGACCTCGTGTACATCGCCGAGCGACGCAACCTCCTTCCTCCCACCCACTTCGGCGGCCGCCCGCGCCGCTGTACCACTGACTCGCTGCACCTCCTGGTCAAAACGGTCAGGGACGCGTGGCGCAACGGAAAAGTGGTCTCGGCGCTGTTCTTGGACACAGCCGGGGCCTTCCCCAACGCTGTGCCCGAGCGCCTCTGTGCCAACATGCGTCGGGCACGCGTTCCAGAGGGATACGTTCGCTTCGTCGAGACCTTACTCAGTGGACGGCGCACGGTACTCAAGTTTGACGACTATACGTCGGACTGGTTTGATGTTGACAACGGCATCGGCCAAGGAGACCCGCTGTCGATGATCTTATACTTATTTTATAACGCAGAGATGGTCAGACTCGCGTCAGGACCAGACGAGGTCAGCCTTGGCTACGTCGATGACCTCGGCCTCATCGCCATCGGCCGAGACTTCGAGCACACGCACAACACCCTTCGAGACATGATGACGCGCCCCGGGGGCGGCTGCGAGTTCGCCAGGGCGCACAACTCGCCCTGGGAATTCGACAAGACGCACGTGCTAGACTTCGCGACGGCGGCGCGCGACGGCATCCTCAACTACGTCCCGCGCGATCTCGAGGTCGAGGGCAAACACATCAAGAACGTTGACTCCTTCAAGTTCCTGGGAGTCTACATCGACCGCCGTCTAAACTTCAAGAAACACGCCGCCTACGCCATCAAGAAAGGCGCGCAGTACGTGGCGCAAATCCGGCGCGTTGCGCGCACGACGAAAGGCATCGAAGGCGCGCTCGTCCGGCGCCTCTACGTCGCGGTGGCCGTACCCAAGATGATGTACGCCGCCGACGTATGGTGCACACCTATCCGTGACGGTGTCAAGGGCCGCCGCGCGGGCTCCCGCGGCTTCGCCAAACAGCTCGCATCAGTCCAGCGCTCAGCGGCGCTGCTCATCACCGGCGCCATGCGCACGTCACCGGGCGACCTTCTAGACATTCACGCCGACCTCTGGCCCATTCGCCTACTCATCGACAAGACTTGTTTCCGTTCAGCACTACGACTCTCCACCCTCGACAAAGACCATCCTCTCCACCGCCACATCCGACTCGCTCATCGACACCGCAACATCGCCAATCACCCATCCCCACTTCACTTCCTCTTCGACGCATACCACATCCTCAAGCCCAAAGACATCGAATCAATTCCGACCTTTCACCACGACACGAAATGGACACGACTTTTTGAAGACAACATCGCCAAAGACAAAAATACAGCCATCGCAGAAGATAGACAAGCATTTAATAGTTATAGGTATTCAGTATATACAGACGGATCGGCACAGGGCGGACGCGTCGGCGCGGCGGCAGTTCTCTTCGAGAACCGGCGGGCTATCAAGACGCTCTACTTTCACCTCGGGCCGACGACGCGATACGGCAACTACGAGGCTGAGGCAGTGGGGCTATTCCTGGGCGCGCACCTCCTGGAGGCGACACGTGGACACGACGCACGCATGGCGTCCGACAGCCAGGCGATCATCAAAGCATCGCGCTTCTCTCAACCGCAGGCCGGTCACTACCTCCTGGCTGCCACGCACCGCTGCTTGGAGGCCCAGGAGACGACTATCGCAGCGCGTGGCCGTACACGAAAGCTCGTCCTCGACTGGGTCCCAGGGCACCGCGGCGTGGTCGGCAACGAGGCGGCTGACCGCGCGGCGAAGCTTGCCGCCGCCGGCAAGCAGTCCTGGGGCTATGAGCTCCCTCTGTTCCTCAACAAGCTCGACCTGGACTTCCAGCTGGACCGCCTGCCAGCTAGCGCATCCGTCTGCCGCCGCGAGTTCACGGACGAGCTCAAACGCCGCTGGGTCGAGCTCTTCCGGAAGTCACCTCGCTACGCCCGCTACCGCCGAGTCGACCCTCGTAACACTCCGGCCAAGCTGCGCGAGCAGCTGCTCTCCCTGCCCCGCGTGCAGATGAGCATCATCACTCAGCTCAGAATTGGGCACGCGCCGCTCAACCGCCACTTGTATCGCATCAAAAAGCACGACCACCCAACCTGCGACGCCTGCGGCGCCGCGCCCGAATCTGTCCGCCATTACCTGCTCGAGTGCATGGCGCACGCGGACCACCGCCAGCGTATGATGCTTGCGCTAGGCCGTGGATACGATCGGTTAGACATGCTCCTCTCGTCACCGAAAGGCATCGCGGCGACAATCAGATTCGCGAAAGCCACTGGCCGGTTCGACTCCTCGCACGACCTATCCAGAACGCCGCGCCCGAAGCCTCCCCCAACCGCCCCAGCCTGAGCCAACCCACGCACGCCCCCTACACCGCGCCCCCGCGCGCCACGCGCCCACGCCCCACGCACTTAGAGCTGCCAGCTGCGCCCAGCGTGACAGGAGGCGCGCGCGGAGCGCGCGCCCGCGCCTCCCCCGCCCACACCCGCTCAAACGTGCCTCGCTGCCCGCCCGCCGCTACGCCCGCCACCGCCGCCGTCCAGACGGCCCACCCAGACCCATGCCGAGGTCGTTGCCTCGCCGACGCGCCAGTATCCTGGTGCATGGCTTAGAGGGACTACCCGGATACGTGTGCTTCATCTCCACAAGAACTCATTCCATAGACGCTAGCTTAGTCGTAAATACAAAATGTCCACATAGACACACTGTACGGACAATAAACGGGAGTCGAAAAAAAAAAAAAAAAAAAACCAGGAGTAAAGAGAGCGAGTTGAGAGAGATTATGCCGGCGAGTATTGGTCAAGGAAACGCGAATAGGACGAGTTGTCTCTATCATGCAGTCTCCTTGTCTTTGCCCTTGTCCTTGCGCTTCTTGGCTTTGGCTGCAGCAGCCTCGGCCTCATCGCCAGTGGTATCATCAGCACCCTGCTCCTTGGACGCCTTTGCAGCATCCTTGGTCGCAGCGCGGCTCTTGGGGCGCACCTGCTTGGGTGCACCACCAGTCTTTGCCACATTGTGCTTGGGCTTGCGCAGCGCATTGCGGCGCCGCTCCCATATCTTGCACTGAGGAGAACGAACAACATGCTCGCCTCCACAGTGAGGACACTTGAGCTTGGTGTGCTCGCAGTGAGTGCCAGGCGTGTGAGAGTGCGAGGGGGAGTAAAAGTCACACTCCATCCCATCGCATGAGTGGTTGGCTGTGGTGTGGTCATTGGAGCCGCACACACCGCAGCGCTTGGGCTTCTCGCAAATGCGAGCCGTATGGTCAAAGCCACAACAGTTGTCACAAATGCGGACACGAGGGGCGTCCTCAAAGCGACGCGCAGAGCAGAGTTGCCCAAAGACAGAGACAGAGTGCTCAATGGCATGGCGCGCATCGGCCTCAGTGTGGAATGCAAGAATGAGTGACCCCTTCTTCTTTGTGGCCAAGTCTGCAGCGCTCCCCAGCCAGAGAGAGAGACATTCTTCTTGTTTAGACTGTGTGAGCAGGCTACATACATAATACGAGCACAAGACACAGTGACTGCCCTACTGCAAGTACAGACAGGCGAAGGTGTGGGGCAGTTGGGGGGTCTAAAAGAGTTGTAGAGGGATTGAGCAAAAAGGATTTGGGTGGGAAGAGGGGTGGGTGTCAAGATGTCAGGGTACAGTAAGGTCAATCAGGCATAGGGGCATATGAGAATATAGAAAGAGGGACGAATCAAGAAACATCCATGGCAGTGTCCTCCTGGCCACCACCACGCTTCCTTCTAGTTCTCCTGGGGCCCGCACCAGAGCGCTGGGTCCAGACGGGGCAAGCTGAGTCGCACATCGCGTGGGACCCAGCACAATGGGGGCAGCACAGACGAGTATGACCACAGTGGGCCAGACCCTCATGGGCGTCGGCGAAGAAGTCGCACTCACCACAGCGGTGCTCAGAGGTCACGTGCCTCTCAGCACACAGGCTGCAGCGAGGGGGTTGGGTGCAAGCACGCGCCGAGTGCTCCAGACTGCAGCAGTTGGAGCAGGGGCGAGGTCGACCAGAGTCGCGAAAACGACGAGCGCGCATCGCATGACCGAAGAGGAAGACTCCATTCCTCAGAACGTAGTCAAGATCCTCCTCGCGCAAGAAGGACAGCAGCACTGAGCCAGAGCCCTGCTCAGCGACACGGTCAGGGGGGGTCATCCACATGGGGGGAGCAGCCCAGGCGAACTGGTGGGGGACATACTCCTCCACCTCAGCCTGCAGCACCTGCGACGAAGGCAAGGACTGGGCGAGGTCTGGAGGGACCACATCAGGCACAACGGCCTTGTACCATACGCTGTCACGAGCAGCACCAGAATAGGCGGCCTCCTTGGGCAGGAAGGCAGAGGCAATGAGGGTGGAGTGGGGCTCCAAGTCGGCAGCAGTTAACCCTGGCTTCGCAAAGACAACCACATTGCCTGAGCGAGTGAGGTCAACACCACTCACCCCTAGCTTGGGATGAGGGGCACTAGCAGCGGTAATGTTGGCAAGGGCGTTGTTGATGGCCAGGCGAGTGGCAGCGGCATTCTGGACGGCATGTCGAACTTCTGGACTAGGCTTCACCATAAGGATCAACCTGCCAGGGTGGTGGCGAGCGCGTGGAGTGGCGGCAGCAGGCGCAGAAGGTGCTGGAGGTGGTGCTGGAGTGGGCTGGGCGACCTTAGAGGCATAGGATGCCTTCGCAGGACGAGGTGGAGCAGCTGGTGCAGCAGCAGCAGCAGGGGCAGCAGCAACTGGGCGAGCAGCAAGGACCCCCTTGAGGGCCCCCACCTCAGCAGTGAGCTTCTTGAGCTCTGCCTGCTGTGCCAGAAGCATGTTGGAGGTCGAGGATTGAACGACAGAGCGAGCAAACTGCTCAATCTGCAATGCACTAGCAGGAAACAGGTCCCTACACAGATATGCCGCCTCTAGAGTGGTCACAAGAAGTGCAATCGCGCTGGGGTCATCATGGAAATCCTTGGGATCGGCCCTCAGGATGGAAGCAGCAAGCTCTGCATTGCCAGAAACAAGAGCAGCCTGAAAGTCGTCTTTTTCCTCCATTTCCTCATCAGAGGAGGCATCAGCAGCATCCTGGGCCTCCTGAGCACCACTAGGGGCACCCAGGGCCAAGGTTTGGTGGGCAGGGGTCGAGGGGTGGGCAAGCTGGCCAGGAGGGGCACGAGGAGCAGGCAATTCGAAGTCCGATGTCGGAGTTTGAACAGTGAAAATTTGCGCCCCCTGGGGGGCAGGGACACCACCAGAGCTCAACCAGGCGGTCTGGGAGCTTCCCCCTTGGAGGGTGGGGTCCTGGGGTCCAACAGAGCTAGGGCTGACAGTTGGTTTGAGCTTTTTAGGCCCAGAAATGGGCCTGGGAGGGCCTGAAGATCCAGATGAACCTCCAGAGCTCTCCAAGGCCTCAGAAGGGCGCTTTTGGGCCCTGTAGAGGTGGGCTGTGTTGCCAGAGGGTGGGGCATGGCCCTGCTGAGGGCCAGAGGTGAGGGGTGGTGCTGGTGCTGGCTGGGCAGGCAGTGACTGGCCACCACCTCCCTGGGCACCCTGCTGAGCTGCAGGATGGCCAGAGCGTCTACCTGGGGGCCCAGACTGGCTGTCTGGACCCCCAGGGTGACTGGTAGGGCGAGTGGAAGAGGACAGGGTGCTCCAGAGGTAGACTTCCTCTGACCAGGTGATGGTAAGAGGACAAGAAGCTCTGTGCGACGAAGGCAGGGGCTGGGCGAGGTCTGGAGGGACTACATCAGGCACAACGGCCTTGTACCATACGCTGTCAAGAGCAGCACCAGAATAGGCGGCCTCCTTAGGCAGGAAGGCAGAGGCAATGAGGGCAGAGTGGGGCTCCAAGTCGGCAGCAGTCAACCCCGGCTTTGCAAAGACAACTACATTGCCTGAGCGAGTGAGGTCAACACCACTCACCCCTAGCTTGGGATGAGGGGCACGAGCAGCGGTAATGTTGGCGAGGGCGGTGTTGATGGCCAGGCGAGTGGCAGCGGCATTCTGGATGGCATGTCGAACTTCCTGACTAGGCTTCACCATAAGGATCAACCTGCCAGGATGGTGGCGAGCGCGTGGAGTGGCAGTAGCAGGCACAGGAGGTGCTGGAGGTGGTGCTGGAGTGGGCTGGGCAACGCGAGAGGCATAGGATGCCTTGGCAGGACGAGGTGGGGCAGCTGGTGCAGGAGCAGCAGTAGGAGCAACAGCAACTGGGCGAGCAGCAAGGACCCCCTTGAGGGCCCCCACCTCAGCAGTGAGCTTTTTGAGCTCACAGTGCTGTTCCCAGACCAGGTTGACCGACCGGGTGTTAAGTTCAGTGCGCATCCAGTCATGGATATCCTGAGCAACCTTGAGACATGTCTCCCCAGCAGAGTAAACACCCTGCACCACAGCCAGAAGCTTATAGAAAGCCCCTTTGTTGTCCCTAATCCAGTGGGGGTTGGCCCTGATGTAGGCAGCAATGACCTTTGGATCACCAGAGTCCAGAGGATCAAAGTCGTCATTTTCCTCCATTTGGTCATCAGAGGAGGCAGCAGCAGCATCCTGGGCCTCCTGAGCACCACTAGTGGCACCCAGGGCCAAGGTTTGGTGGGCAGAGGTCGAGGGGTGGGCAAGCTGGCCAGGAGGGGCACGAGCAGCAGGCAATTCGAAGTCCGATGTCGGAGTTTGAACAGTGAAAATTTGCGCCCCCTGGGGGGCAGGGACACCACCAGAGCTCAACCAGTTGGTTTGGGAGCTTCCCCCTTGGGGGGTGGGGTCCTGGGGTCCAACAGAGCTGGGGCTGCCAGTTGGTTTGATCTTTTTAGGCCCAGAAATGGGCCTGGGAGGGCCTGAAGATCCAGATGAACCTCCAGAGCTCTCCAAGGCCTCAGAAGGGCGCTTTTGGGCCCTAAAGGACTGGGCTGGGTTGCCTGAGGATGGGGCATGGCCCTGCTGGGGCCAGAGGCAAGGGGTGGTGCTGGTGCTGGCTGGGCAGGCAGTGACTGGCCACCACCTCCCTGGGCACCCCACTGAGCTGCAGGGTGGCCAGAGCGCCTCCCAGGGGGCCCAGACTGACTGTCTGGACCCCCAGGGTGACTGGTAGGGCGAGTGGCAGAGGACAGAGTGCTCCAGAGGTAGACTTCCTCTGACCAGGTGATGGTAAGAGGACCAGCGCTCCCCAGCCAGCGCGGCTGAGTAGCCCAGTCATACTTGTGGTCGTTCCACTCAGTCAAGTCTGCAAGGATCTCCAACCCAGAGGGCAGACCGTCAATGTCATGCACTCGAGTTGAGACACCATTGACAAGCACTTGATACCAGGGTTCGTCGCGCTCGCCCTTGATGTACAGGCTCGAGTCTGGCAAGATGGCAGAGGCAATGGCCTCAGAGTGCTCAACCAAGTCAGCCGACGTCAACTTGTCAGCTGCAACGACCACCACATTGCCTGAGGCAGTAGTGTCGACGCTGTTGATCCTGAGAGGGATCCCAGCCTTGGACTTGTGCTTTTCAAGGACCGAGTTGACCTGGTTGCGCAGGAGACTCGCATTGTCCCGCACATGAGCAGTGAGCTCTGGAGTGGCACGAACACTCAGAATGAGACGCCCTGGGTGGTGGCGCGCGCGCGCATTGGTAGGAACAGGTTTGGGAGCAGGAGCGGCAGGCGCAGGCACATTGGTGCCAGGGCGCGGCGCACGAGCCGCTTTGGCCGCATAAGATGCATTGGCCTTTGCAGTGGCCGCTGCTGGTGCTGCAGGCGCAGACTGTGGCTGCTGAGGCGCACTGACCGCCGCAGCTGGCTGCTGGGCAGTCTGAGAAACCAAGAGCGCCATGTTGCGCTTCATCTCTGCCATATCAGAGACGAGAGTTTGAATGAGAGTCGGCTGAGCACAAGACAAGTGCGCAAAGTGCGCTTCAGCTTCGCCTTGCACTGCAGCAGTGCTCATGACAGTAGCAAGTTCAGTGAGCTGCCTCGCAGTCCAGTAATCTGCCCAGCGCCAACGCATGCCCCCCTCTGTTCTAAGGGATGCATTGACGGCTGAGGCGCGCCTGACCAGGTCACGCAACTCGAGACGAATGTCATTGACTTCCTCCTGGATGAACCTGTCATCTGGGAGGTCGCCAAAGGCAGTGTGCGCGATTTGATCGCTCCAGGACTGTGCATCCTGTTCCATGTCATCCCCCATGTTCCCATGCGGCAAGGTGAACTCGCCATTCGCATTCAGTGGCTCCCAGTCATTTGCAGTGTGGGAGGCTGGTGGCTCGTCCCCCCAGCCATTTCTGGCCTCAGGAGCTTGCGCATGACTGCTGCTCTGACGAACAGCAGCTGGAGCGTCACTAGAGCTGGTGGGGATCACCCCCTCCATTCTGGACGCATCCCCAGCGTGCACTGTCGAGGTGGAACTCGAAGCGACGGTTTTGAGAGAAGTAGTGGGTGCAGCGGTCCCATATTGAGCAGCAAGGGCCTTGACATGGCCCGGGTTCGTCCCATGCACACCATGTGCGCCAGCGGAGTCACTGGTGCGCCCAGCGGCAGGGAGTGTCTTGGGAGCGTTTTGGGGCATCCCAGACTTGACAGACGAAGTTGTGGCCGCAGCGGAGGCTACAGCGGCAGGGACGCGACGCGTGCCGGTAGTAGAGTGCGGGAGGTGTCCCCCAACTCGTCCGGACCCCCCAGGTCGACCGCAAGGCTTCTTGATCTCTTACCATCACCTGGTTTGAGTCAGCGAAGCAATCCCTACTTTTTCCCCCCTCCACACCCCCCCAAACCCCTCCAAAAACTGGTATGGCATCCTCCTGGAATCACCAGGGGGTAACCCAGCCAGATGATAACCCTCCTGGGCACCAGGGTAGAGGGCAAGCCCCCCAGGGGCCACCCCAGGACACCCAGGCTGTACCAGGACGGGCAGAGGCAGTCCCCACTGGCCCTCAGAGCCCTCAAGGACCTCAGCAGGAGTCCAAAAAACGCCCCAGGCCAGCTGTTACACCATCTGAGCAACAGGCGAAGAAAAAATTTCCCGGCCCGACCGGCTTGGTTGATCCGGGCCCATCTGGCCAGACCACCAACCCACTCCCACCCCCCACACAGGGCCCAAGCGCCCAGCACCTCCCCACGTCCCCCCTTCTTACTACCGGCCTTGGTGCCACAACCGTCACCCTCCCCCAGGAGGAGGGAGGGGCAGTAGCACAGCCACCGATCGAATCATTCCGAGGCTCGAGTGTGCAGGCTCGGAATTTTCCGGCCTCGGCGCCGAGCAATGCCCCAGGAGCCCCCCAGGCCCTACAGGGGTGGGGCCCAAACCCTCCAGCAGAGGGCTCAAGGGACGACTGGCAGCCGCAGGACCAGGAGATGGTCATTGATGACGATGGCACATCATCCATATCATCCACTCCCTCACAGGAGCCCATGGAGGCCGATGAGGTTGAGGAGCAGTGTGGAGACTTCGAGCGGAAGCTCCATGAACTTCTCAGGGAGGCGCGACAGTACAACAGTGCTGGTTTCCAATGGGTTAACAAAACCCTGGCCAAAGAGCTTGGGCAGCTGGTGGCCACCATGATGGAGGCGGCCACAGATGAGGCTGCAGAACACTATGCGTCCTATGCCCAGCCAACCCCCCTTCAGTCTCTTGTCTCTGACATGGCAGAGACGAAGCGCAGCATTGCCCTCCTCACTTCTCGGGCCACCCAGCAACCAGCTGGGGCGGCCAAGGTACCCCAGCAGCCTCTAGCTGCACCTGCAGCAAAGGGCAATGCGTCCTATGCGGCCAAAGCGGCTCGTCCGATGCGCCCAGGCACAAATGTGCCTGCACCTGCAGCACCGGCCCCAAAGCCCGCCCCCACCAATGCGCGTGCATGCCACCACCCCTCGCGCCTCATCTTGAAGGTGCATGCCACGCCTGAGCTAGCTGCCCATGTGCGGGACAATGCGAGTCTCCTGCGCAATCAGGTCAATGCTGTCCTAGAAAAGCACAAGTCCAAGGCTGGGGTCCCTCTGAGGATCAACAGCGTCGACACTACTGCCTCGGGCAATGTGGTAGTCGTCGCAGCTGACAAGCTGACGTCGGCTGACTTGGTGGAGCACTCTGAGGCCATTGCCTCGGCCGTTCTACTAGACCCGGGCCACTACATCAAGGGCGAGCGCGACGAGCCTTGGTACCAAGTGCTTGTCAATGGTGTCTCTACCAGAGTGCATGACATTGACGGTCTTCCCAACGGTCTTGAGATCCTTGCGGACTTGACCGAGTGGAATGACCACAAGTACGACTGGGCTACTCAGCCACGCTGGCTGGGAAGCGCCGCCGACCTGGCTACCAAGAAGAGGGGTTCCCTCATTCTCGCCTTCCACTCAGAGGCCGATGCGCGCTATGCCATCGAGCACTCTGTCTCTATTTTTGGCCAACTGTGCACTGCGCGGCGCTTTGAGGATGCCCCTCGGGTCCGCATTTGTGACAACTGCTGTGGCTTTGACCATACAGCTCGCATTTGCGAGAAGCCCAAGCGCTGCGGTGTGTGCGGCTCCAATGACCACACCACAGCCAACCACTCATGCGATGGGATGGAATGCGACTTCTACTCTCCCTCGCACTCACATGCTCCTGGCACTCATTGCGAGCACACCAAGCTCAAGTGTCCTCACTGTGGAGGCGAGCATGTTGTTTGTTCCCCTCAGTGCAAGATCTGGGAGCGGCGCCGCAATGCGCTGCGCAAGCCCAAGCACAATGCGGCAAAGACTGGTGCTGCACCCAAGCAGGTGCGCCCCAAGAGCCGCGCTGCGACCAAGGATGCTGCAAAGGCGTCCAAGGAGCAGGGTGCTGATGATACCACGGGCGATGAGGCCGAGGCTGCTGCAGCCAAAGCCAAGAAGCGCAAGGACAAGGGCAAAGACAAGGAGACAGCATGATAGAGACAACTCGTCCTATTCGCGTTTCCTTGATCAATACTCGCCGGCATAATCTCTCTCAACTCGCTCTCTTTACTCCTGGGTCATCCTACTCGACTCGGTATGCTCCTGATCTCTACTTAATCACTGAACCTTGGTGGCGCATTGGGGACGAACCTGATGCACCGCACTTCTCTGTCAAGGAGCCTGCGGGCTACTACCCCATTCTCCCTGTGCAGAGTGTGCCTGCTGCTGAGCGACCGCGCGTTTTTGCGTATGCCTCCAGCACGCGGACCGATGTTGAAGTGTTCAATCGTTATGACTTGGCCCAGGATCTTGACTTCCTCATTCTGGAGATCAGACAGGGCACACGCACTCCTTACTTACTTGTATTGCTTTACAACCAGGACGCTCCTCAGGAGGCGCAGCGACAGGGCCGCACTTTTGAGCGGTTCAAGTCTGTTGTGCTTCCTGACATGCCCATTGCGATTGCGATGGATGCAAATGAGCACCACCATGCGTGGGACTCGTTTGCGCAGGCCTCTTCAAGGGGAGGCGAGCAGATGCTCGAGTGGATGGAGGAGCATGGCTTCTCCCTGCTCAATGACTCAGATGTGCCCACTTGGCGCAAGGACGACCACACTCAGTCTTCTGTGCTGGACTTGGTCTGGCAGAATGACGAGATGGCCGCCCTTGGGGTTCTGGCAGACTTTGGAGTGTCTGACCAGGTCCATGACTTCTCTGATCACCACACCGTCTCTTGGGTGTTTGACTCTGGCCAGGAGGAGGTCGAGCTTGACTCCCATCCTGGTTACAACTTCAAGGCTGCTGAAGCTGACAAGTTCAAGCGCGACTTCAAGGAGCGCATGGACAGTCATGCTGATATCTTCACAGAGTTGCGAAATGCGCCCAAGGCCGTTCGCAACTACCACAAGCGCCACATCAGGCGCACCAGGACTGCTTACTGGAACAAGGTTGTGGAGGAGGCTACAGTTGAGGACATCTGGGACATACGCAAGTGGTCTCAGGGTTGTCGAGGGTACCGCTCCCCAGACATTCGTCGTCCAGATAGTTTACATGCGCGCAATCATGCAGAGAAGTGTGATGCGCTCAGAGACACGCTCTACCAGCCGCCTCCTCACATAGACGGCTTGGACGAGCCAGAACTCACTACTCCACACCCAGAGGACATTCCCTACAAGGAGGTCACTCGAGAGGAGGTGTATGAGGGCATCTTTGGTCCAGACCCCAGCAAAGCGCCAGGCGACGAGGGTGTGTCTTATGTTGGCCTGCGCTGGGCATGGCATGTCTCAGAGGACGAGATCTACTTGCTGATATCCATGTGCGCTCTGTGGGGATACCACCCAAAGAGATTGCGCCGCGCCATTGCCTTTGTGCTCAAGAAAGCGGGCAAGACCGATTGGTCTAATCCGCGGTCTTACAGACTCATTACCTTGCTTGTTTGCTTGGGAAAGGTCTTGGAGCGCATTCAGGCCAAGCGCTTCACTTACATGGCCTCTGCCATGGGACTTGTGCATCCCAACCAGTTTGGCGCCATGCCTGCGTCTTCTACTGTGGATGCTGCGCTCTGCTACACTCATGACATCCAGACTGCGCGCGACAAGGGGCTGGTGACAAGTTCTTTGACCTTTGACATCAAGGGTTACTTTGACTTTGTCAACCACAAGCGCCTGCTCAATGTTCTTTGCGAGAAGAGAGTGCCTCTGCCTATGGTGCAGTGGGTGGCTTCCTTCTTGCAAGACAGAGAGGCGTCCATCTGCTTGGATGGGAAGCTCTCTAGTTGCAAGCCAGTACACAATGGCGTCCCCCAGGGCTCGCCTGTGTCTGGTATCCTGTCTGCATTCTACTCCACTGGACTCATTGAGTTCATGCAAGGGCGCCGAGCTGCACGCAAGGAGCTCATGCAGGAGGACAATCCTTCATTTGTGGCACCCACTCTCTTCCTTTATGTGGATGATGGGCGCATTACAGTGCACTCTGATAGCCTTGAGTTGAACACTGAGGAGCTTCGCTACTCGTTCACTCTTGTCCGTCAATGGTTCAATGGCGCTGGTCTTCAGCCAGACTTGGATAAGTGCGAGCTCATGCATCACACTTGGCGCACCAGAGATCCTTCCTTTGCAGAGTTGAAGGAGGACGACGCTTACTCTATGACTTACTCCACAGGACAAGGCCAGGTCGCTCGCCTGCACCCTCTGCCAGTTGTGCGTTGGCTGGGTGTCTTCTTTGACCCCAAGTTGACTTTTCGTGCACATGTGGAGAAGGCATGTGCCAAAGCGCGCAAGGCTGCCATGGCCATGCGCATGCTTGCTAACACTGTTCGTGGTCTTCACCAGGGCCACATGCGACGGCTCTACATTGCCTGCATTCGCCCCATTCTCATCTATGCTTCTGCTGTAGGGTGGAGTGGGGCCAAGTGGCAGGAGGAGCAGATGGGTCGTGTTCAGAACTTGTGTCTGCGCATGATCTGTGCTGTCTTCAAGACTTCGCCCATCTATGCCCTTGAGATTGAGGCGGCCATTCCCCCCATTGCCAAGGGGAAGAGCTTCTTGTCCTCTTACCATCACCTGGTCAGAGGAAGTCTACCTCTGGAGCACTCTGTCCTCTTACACTCGCCCTACCAGTCACCCTGGGGGTCCAGACAGTCAGTATGGGCCCCCTGGGAGGCGCTCTGGCCACCCTGCAGCTCAGTGGGGTGCCCAGGAAGGTGGTGGCCAGTCACTGCCTGCCCAGCCAGCACCAGCACCACCCCTCGCCTCTGGCCCTCAGCAGGGCCCTGCCCCAGCCTCTGGTAACACAGCCCACCTCTACAGGGCCCAAAAGCGCCCTTCTGAGGCCTTGGAGAGCTCTGGTGGTCCCCCTGGATCTTCAGGCTCTCCCAGGCCCATTTCTGGGTCTAAAAAGCTCAAACCAACTGTCAGCCCCAGCTCTGTTGGACCCCAGGACCCCACCCTCCAAGGGGGAAGCTCCCAGACCGCCTGGTTGAGCTCTGGTGGTGTCCCTGCCCCCCAGGGGGCGCAAATTTTCACTGTTCAAACTCCGACATCGGACTTCGAATTGCCTGCTCCTCGTGCCCCCCCTGGCCAGCTTGCCCACCCCTCGACCTCTGCCCACCAAACCTCGGCCATGGGTGCCCCTAGTGGTGCTCAGGAGGCCCAGGATGCTGCTGATGCCTCCTCTGATGAGGAAATGGAGGAAAAAGACGACTTTCAGGCTGCTCTTGAGTCTGGCAATGCAGAGCTTGCTGCTTCTATCCTGAGGGCCGATCCCAAGGATTTCCATGATGACCCCAGCGCGATTGCACTTCTTGTGACCACTCTAAAGGCGGCATATCTGTGTAGGGACCTGTTTCCTGCTAGTGCATTGCAGATTGAGGAGTTTGCTCGCTCTGTCGTTCAATCCTCGACCTCCAACATGCTTCTGGCACAGCAGGCAGAGCTCAAGAAGCTCACTGCTGAGGTGGGGGCCCTCAAGGGGGTCTTTGCTGCTCGCCCAGTTGCTGCTGCTCCTGCTGCTGCTGCTGCACCAGCTGCTCCACCTCGTCCTGCCAAGGCATCCTATGCCTCTCGCGTCGCCCAGCCCACTCCTGCACCACCTCCAGCACCTCATGCGCCTGCTGCCGCCACTCCACGTGCTCGCCACCACCCTGGCAGGTTGATCCTTATGGTGAAGCCCAGTCCAGAAGTTCGACATGCCGTCCAGAATGCCGCTGCCACTCGCCTGGCCATCAACACCGCACTCGCCAACATTACCGCTGCTCGTGCCCCTCATCCCAAGCTAGGGGTGAGTGGTGTTGACCTCACTCGCTCAGGCAATGTAGTTGTCTTTGCAAAGCCAGGGTTGACTGCTGCCGACTTGGAGCCCCACTCCGCCCTCATTGCCTCTGCCTTCCTGCCCAAGGAGGCCGCCTATTCTGGTGCTGCTCGTGACAGCGTATGGTACAAGGCCGTTGTGCCTGATGTGGTTCCCCCAGACCTCGCCCAGCCCTTGCCTTCGTCGCAGGCGCTGCAGGCTGAGGTGGAGGAGTTCGTCGCCCACCAGTTCGCCTGGGCTGCTCCCCCCATGTGGATGACCCCCCCTGACCGTGTCGCTGAGCAGGGCTCTGGCTCAGTGCTGCTGTCCTTCTTGCGCGAGGAGGATCTTGATTATGTTCTGAGGAATGGAGTCTTCCTCTTTGGTCATGCGATGCGTGCTCGTTGTTTCCGCGACTCTGGTCGACCTCGCCCCTGCTCCAACTGCTGCAGTCTGGAGCACTCGGCGCGTGCTTGCACCCAACCCCCTCGCTGCGGCCTGTGTGCTGAGAGGCACGTGACCTCTGAGCACCGCTGTGGTGAGTGCGACTTCTTCGCCGACGCCCATGAGGGTTTGGCACACTGTGGTCACACTCGTCTGTGCTGCCCCCATTGTGCTGGGTCCCATGCGATGTGCGACTCAGCTTGCCGCGTCTGGACCCAGCGCTCTGGTGCGGGCCCCAGGAGAACTAGAAGGAAGCGTGGTGGTGGCCAGGAGGACACTGCCATGGATGTTTCTTGATTCGTTTGACTTGTCTGCGTGTTTCCTTATGTTTTATGTTCCTATGCCCGATTGACTTTACTGTACCCTGACATCTTGACACCCACCCCTCTTCTCACCCAAACCCTTTTTGCTCAATCCCTCTACAACTCTTTTAGACCCCCCAACTGCCCCACACCTTCGCCTGTCTGTACTTGCAGTAGTGCAGTCACTGTGTCTTGTGCTCGTATTATGTATGTAGCCTGCTCACACAGTCTAAACAAGAAGAATGTCTCTCTCTCTCTCCCGAAGCTCAAGCCCCCACCTCATTTTGACGCTTTGCCGCAACGCCTCTATGGTCTGGTGACTCAGTGCCGCCTTGGACATGCTTTCATGGGCGAGTACTACCAGCGCCATGTACCCACAGAGGGCGTTGCCTGCCCTTGTGGCAAGCACTTGCAGACTCGCGATCATATCCTCTTGGATTGCGAGCGCTATGATGACCATCGCCACCATCTTGCTGCCTTGAGACCAGATCTCAATGGCACGCATGCGCTACTCAGCACAGCTAAGGGCATCACTGCCCTGGCCAAGTTCATCCAGTCATCAGGTGCGTTCACCAAATCTGGTGAGCCACCACCACAGAACCCTTAATCCATCTACTCTGGGTTGGGAGGACCATAAGGGGGTTTCAAACTTGTCGAACACGCGGCCGAACTCCGGTCCGAAAACGACGAGTTTCGGGGTCCGTGTTCAGCCGTTTTGATTGCACTCCAAACTCCGGTGTTCGTCGAATAGTAAAAACAGCTTCGGAGTTGATTTTACTGTTCGGAAAACGACGAACTGTCGTTTTTGGGCGCTTCCCGTCGCCTCCTGCGGACAGAACGAGCGGTACCAGTTCGGCTTGGCAGCCGTGTTCGGCCGTGTGTTTGGAGTGGAGTTCAAGTCCGTGTTCGACAAGTTTGAAACCCCCTATAGTTGCGCTGTGGCTCCACATGACTTTGATCATGTTGTGGTGCGCCTTGTCTGCAAGTGGGCATTGCCTCACCCAACCTTATCCACTTTACCTCTGCAATGATTCCTCAACAAGACTCTAAGATGCGCTCTTGGTGTCTTTTGACTTATGTGACTTGGGCTTGCTCTGGACTTTGCCTGGAGTGGCCTCCTTGACTAACATCTACTTGCTCATTGAGCGAGCCACTTGTCTCATGTGCCTCATCAGCACTAGGGACTCTCTTATGATATTTATACTAACTTATCCTATGCCCCAGTTCTTTTATGTTGTGTTCTGTCCTATGCCCCTATGACCGCTTGACTCTACTGTATTCTGACATCTTGACACCCACCCTTCGTCTCACCCACAACTTTTCTGCTCAATCCCTCTACAACTCCTTCAGACCCCCCAACTGCCCCACACCTTCGATTGTCTGTACTTGCAGTAGTGCAGTCACTGTGTCTTGTGCTCGTATTATGTATGTAGCCTGCTCACACAGTCTAAACAAGAAGAATGTCTCTCTCTCTCTCTCTCCACCTTGTCCAGCACCTTGGCAATTGGGGGAATGGCCGCCTCAATCTCAAGAGCATAGATAGGCGAAGTCTTGAACACAGCACAGATCATGCGCAGACATAAGTTCTGAACACGACCCATCTGCTCCTCCTGCCACTTCGCACGCGTCCACCATACTGCAGAAGCATAGATGAGAATGGGGCGAATGCAGGCAATGTACAGCCGTCGCATGTGGCCTTGGTGAAGACCACGAACAGTGTTAGCAAGCATGCGCATGGGAGAGATAGAGACATTCTTCATTTTTAGACTGTGTAAGCAGGCTACATTGTTACGGCCATGCCCAAGTCCATCATCCCGACCTGTTCCGGCCTCTGTTCCGATCCGTTCCGCTCTGTTCCGTTATTGTTCCGTTAATGTTCCGCTCTATGTTCCGCAGATATTGTATCATCACTTATGTCGTCATCCCTGTCATGTTCCGATATGTTCCGTCATCGCCTCCCGTGTTCCGACACAGCCTATGACTTCATGTACCTTAGGTCCATGTGGCTTGATAGCCCAGGATCACTCATCTTGTGTTCCGACTCCACTTCCCGAGTTCCGACACAGCTTTACCAAGATCCGACATAGCCTACTTGAGATCCGATTGTACTGCCTCCTGTTCCGAGCTCTGATCCGCAACATGTATATAACTCCCGCGACAGCTCGGTTACAATCCAGTTTCGGAATCAAACTCGATCCTCTATATCCGTGTGACAAGTCCGAGTTCCCAAAGCTTGCTTTCCTCGCACTCGTCCTCCGCTCTTCCTCGTACTCCGCGCGTTCCGCGTATTCCGCGCGTCCCGCGTATTCCGACAGTCCCGGATTCCGGACTCGGACTCCGCTACTCGTCCTACACTCGCGCGTGCCGGTGTGCTCAATAACGCACCGTGATCCGTTGTGTCCGGAAGTTCGGTTCCAGGCTCCGCGGATCTGCCTCCGCTCCGTAGAGGGCACGATCGTAACAGTATTCCGAAACTCGAGCACCCTCGAGTTGTATGGCCAGTGGCACCCGACGACAGGTCAACGAAAACCGCCAGCCTCTCGTCGGGACCGACTCTCCCGAACGCATTCTCCGCGCCGCGAACCGCGCGCGTAGACAGCAACAACAGCAACAACCCTCGACTCCGTCAATTCCGTCAACTCCGTCGACTCTCTCTTCGCTTACGCCAATTCCGACAATGTCCGGCAGCGTCTTCGGATCTGCCGTTCCGGACGACGACGAGGTGAACGACCTCATCACCAGCACCGGCTCCGGCGGACATACTTCGCACCATAGCTCGTCCGTCTTCCAAGGCTCCGCCGCCTTGACCGGCTCGCATACGGTGACTCCGCCACCCTCGTCGTCCATCCACAGCATTCCGGCCCCTCCTCCGCCATCACATCAGTCTTCCGACCACACGCACGAGGACTTGGGGCCGTGGTTCATCGCTCTTCCGCCGTCGCACGCCAGTACGGTGTCTTCCGCTCCGAGGTCGCGCTGCAACAATCCGTTCTGCCGCGCCGGCACTCACTCGCGTCACTCGTCCTGCGTGCACACCATCTCGTCCAATACACCGTCGTTCCCCAGCGGTCCGCCCTCTTCCGGTCCTTCCGGACCCGGCGGTCCTGGCGGACCAGGCGGACCTCCCAGCAACCCGTCTTCCGGTTTCTTCTCGAGCCACTACACCCCGTCCGGGTCCCCTCCGCATCCGCACCCCAGCGACTCCGTTGGCGCGGGCGGAAGTGGCGGACCTCCGGGTCCACCGGGTCCTCCGGGCGGTGGTTTTGGGAGTGCCGGATCTCCGCCGGACCCATCCGCCGGCGGACCTGACGATTTTTCCTTTGATTCCGACGTGGACCGCGAACGCCTTCGGCAGAACTACGCCGATGCGATCGCCGCGTACCGCCCGCATCGGAAAATCAAGACTCGCGACCCCGACGAATACGACGGCGCCAAACCCGACAAGCTCCGCGGGTGGATCACCTCCTGCGAGAACTACTTCCTCGGCGATCCGTACACGTACGAGTCGCACCACAACCGCATCGTCACCGCCGCCTCGTATCTCATCGGAAAAGCTCGCACGTGGTATGAAGGCTACATCGAACAACTCCTCGACGGTAATCCGCCTTCGTTCCTCCGTTCCTGGACGGAATTCAAGATCGAACTCGTCGCCGTCTTCGGAGTCCGTTTTCCGCGCGAGGAAGCGGTCGAAAAGCTCGAAAAGCTCAAGATGCAGGAAGAGCACAGCGTCGCCCAGTACTGTATCGACTTCGAGCCGCTCGCCCGCGCTACCGGCTACGACCAACTCTCCCTTGGAGACAAGTTTTACGCCGGACTTCCGAACCGCATCAAGCGCGTCATGGGCGATCAGATCGCCGCTCGTCCGACGGACCTCACGAAACTCCGCGCCTGGGCGCTCAGCATCGACCGCAACCAGCGGAACACTGGCATCGTGGTCAAGCGCAAGCCGGAGTCCTCGTCTTCCTCCACTACGCCTTCGTCGTCCAAGGACAACCACAAGAACAAGAAGAACAAGAACTCGAATTCCGTTTCGAATTCCGCCTCAACTTCCTCGACGAAACCCTCGTCTTCCGCCCCGACCAAGACCACGACCTCCGGCAACGTGTCTTCCTCGAAGAAGTCCACGACTCCGGACTTGACCGGAAAACTCAACAGTTCCGGCAAGCTCACCGAGGAGGAACGCCAGTGCCGCATCAAGGAGAACCTCTGCCTTTACTGCGGTAAGGCCGGTCATTCCGCGAAGGACTGCCGCAAGGCGGCCCATCAACGCGAGACCAAGGCCCGCGCTGCTCAGACGTCTTCCGCTGCTCCGACCTCTTCCGAGGTTGGAAAGCAGGGAAACTGAGCGGCAGTCCAGCCCCCGTCTCTCGGCCGGACTGCGTCGACTCCGAGAGACGTAAATTCACCCGGTTGAACGCCGCAGCGCTCACCGACCAAGACGCACTCATGATACCCCTCTCTTCCGATCCTGTTCCGACGTTCCGCACGTTAATAGACTCCGGTTCCGAGGATGAATTCCTCGACATCGGTTTTGCGGACAAATACAAGCTCCCACGCTTTCCGCTCGATCATCCGCTCCGCTTGCGGCTGTTCGATGGCTCTTCCAAGGGCCTCATCACGCACTTCGTGACTCTTCCGGTCCGGTTTCCGAACGGGACCGCGATGATCATCCACTTCCTCCTCACCAAGCTTGATCCGTCTTGCTCCGCCGTGTTAGGACACCGCTGGCTACGCCGCTACAATCCCCGGATTGACTGGTTTAACGGCCACATCGAGTTCAACACGCGGATCTCGCCTACGGTAGCCCACGACTTCGCTCCTGGGTTCACTTCGGACGACTCGGATTCCGCCTCCGAGCGCGCATCTGCTCCTCGCACTTTCGCTTCTCCTTCGCCCAATTCCGCCTCTTACGACACGATACCCGATCATCCGCTCGACGAGACCGCACTCCGCGCCGCCGCTGCGCGCATCGATGTCAAGATTATCGGTGCCGCGGCGTTCGACTACGTCCGACGCATGCGCGGCTCCCTCGTCTCCGCTCTGTACATCCGAGACCCGGTCTCTGCGGCGCGGTCGGCCTCCGCCAATCCGGCGTCGGAATCCGGAGAGGGAATTCCGGAAGCCTATCATGACTTCTTGGACGTCTTCTCGAAGGAAGCCTCAAACCGCCTGCCGGAACACCGCCCGTACGACCTCAAGATCGAGATGGAGGACGGAAAACCTCTTCCCTCCGGTCCGATCTATTCCCTCTCGGAACCCGAGCAGCTCGCTCTCCGCGAGTATATCCAGGAGAATCTCTCCAAGGGCCACATCCGGTCGAGTTCCTCTCCCGGAGGCGCGCCCGTCCTCTTCGTCAAGAAAGCCGACGGAAGTCTCCGCCTCTGCGTAGACTACCGCGCGCTCAACAAGATCACGCGGAAAGACAAGTACCCACTTCCGCTCATCTCCTCCACGCTGGACCGACTCCGAACCGCCAAGAAGTTCTCGAAGCTCGATCTCCGCGTCGGATATTCCAACGTCCGCATCGCCGCGGGCGACGAGTGGAAGACCGCTTTCCGCACGCGCTACGGCACCTACGAGTACCTCGTCATGCCCTTCGGTCTCACGAACGCTCCCGCCGCTTTCCAGCGCTTCATGAACGACATCTTCTCCGACCTCCTCGATGTCACGGTCGTCGTCTACCTCGACGACATCCTCATCTATTCCGACGACGCGGAAAAGCATGAGGAACACGTTCGTGAAGTTCTCCGCCGCCTGCGGAAACACGACCTGTTCTGCAAGCCGGAGAAGTGCGAGTTCCACGTTGACAAGATCGAGTTCCTCGGTTACATCATCGGAACCGACGGAATCTCCATGGACCCCAAGAAGGTCTCCACCATTCTCGAGTGGCCGCAGCCTCGCAACGTCCGGGACATCCAGTCCTTCCTCGGATTTGCGAACTTCTACCGACGATTCGTCCACGGTTACTCGGACATCGTCGTTCCGCTCACGCGTCTTACGCGGAAGTCCGCTCCGTGGCACTTCGACGCAAACTGCAAGCTCTCCTTCGAGACGCTCAAGCTCGCCTTCACCAAGGCTCCCGTCCTTCACCACTTCGATCCGACTCTTCCGCGCGTCGTGGAAACCGACGCGTCGGATTATGCGATCGCTTCAATATTCTCGCACGTTCTTCCGGACGGAACGGTTCACCCCGTTGCGTTCCACTCGCGTACGCTCACGGCAACGGAACTGAACTACGACACGCACGACAAGGAACTCCTCGCAATCTTCGAGTCCTTCCAGATATGGCGACATTACCTGGAAGGCGCGGAAGTTCCGATAGACGTCGTCACGGATCACAAGAACCTCGAGTACTTCTCCACCACGAAGATGCTCACGCGCCGTCAAGCGCGCTGGTCCGAGTTCCTTTCCGCCTTCAACCTGCTCATCCGCTTCCGCCCTGGTCGGCTTGGGGGCAAACCCGACGCCCTCACTCGCCGTTACGACGTCTATCTTAAAAGGGGGGATAGCGGCTACGCCGGAGCAAATCCGCAGAATTTCCGCCCGGTTTTCACAGCCGAGCAACTTTCCACTTCAGTCCGCGCGACGTACGGAGAAGAAGTGTTCCTCCGAGCCGCTGCGCTCATGGACACGGAAACTCTGCACGACGACATCCGCGCTGCGTACGAGTCCGACGAACTCGCGGCGGGAATCCGCTCCACCCTCGGAACGGACGAAGCCCGCGACTGGTCCAAATCCGACGACGGTTTCCTCCTCTACAAGAACCGCATCTACGTTCCGAATTCCGCTGAACTCCGCATCCGCCTCCTCCGGGACAAGCACGACCACCCACTCGCAGGCCATCCGGGCCAGAACAAGACACTCAAGATCGTCTCCCGCGAGTACTACTGGCCGTATTTGCGCGGATACATTCGGAAATACGTTCAGTCCTGCGTAAACTGCGGACGGAACAAGCCTCGTCGCCACAAGCCGTACGGACGCCTTCAGCCGCTCCCCATTCCGGACCGTCCCTGGGACGCGATCTCGATGGACTTCATTGAGCAGCTCCCAGGTTCCGGCGGCTATACCGCCATCCTCGTCATCGTCGACCGCCTGTCCAAGCAAGCCATCTTCATTCCGACGACGGACGAAATCACTTCCGAAGAACTCGCACGCCTTTTCCTCATTCACGTCTTCGCCAAGCATGGCGCCCCTTCGCACGTCTCTTCCGACCGCGGTTCCGAATTCGTTTCCCCGCTTCTTCCGATCACTCGGAAAACTGCTCAACATCAAGATGCGCTTCACTTCCGGTCATCATCCGGAGGCGAACCCCAGTGAGAAGTCCGGATGGCTGAAACGAGCCCGTGCGAGTCAAAGGTGCAATCAAACGAGTCCTAACGAGTCCGTCCGAGCGTGATCAGGTTCAAACAATGGGAAATCACTCACTCGCACTTCCGTCTCGTGTGGCCTCGTGTGCCCGCCCATATACCTGATGTCCTCCACTAGATCTTTGCTGTCTTTCTTGCTGCGGCGCCCAGCCTGCCTGCCCTCGGGAGCATTTTGGATTGCTCTTGGACATGGCACGATTTTTTCGTCAAGTCCCCTGGCCCAACATTCCCAGTCCGCCGCCTGCTCTTTGCTCTTTCCCCTCGACTTGTCCCCTCCAAGCTCCGCGCGCCCTATGCGCGCTCTTCTTGGCCACGCGCGCGCTCCTCCCGAGGCCACGACGTGCGTCGTATCACGCGAGGTGTGTCCGAACCATCGCGCGAGGCAGCAGGCTCATCGCGCATAGCCGCCGCCCGCTGCCGCCGTCCGCCGCCGCCGCCGTCGCCGCCCTTTAATGGGAAATATACCCCGTACGCCCTGTACTTTTATCGTGCTCGGGACGCGTACTTACTGCTTCTTCATTCATTCTTTTACTTTCAGATTAGTGGCGCTACCACACCAGTACGTCCCCCTGTCATACTCACACGCTGACAACTCACACAGGTTTCGTCTTAGGTCCGCACTCGCAGGTAAGCGGCTTTGATACCGTACACTTCTATGGCTAACGTCCTCTTATAGTGTCGTGATGCCGGAGCCCGAGCATCCCCGTCCCCCATCCCCGCCCCGCTGTTCTGACGTGCAGAACATCCCCCCGCACCTCACCCTATTAATATACGCGGGGACGACGTCGTATATACTGTAGATATCGTGTGTAGCAGTAGATTGGCAGCCAATAAAATTTATTTTCGCATTGCAATAACCCCGGGGGCAACAGAATAGCAAGGATTGGACAAATGGGAGGCCTATTAAAATGTGCGAGAAAAGGATTTGCAGTGGGCTGGCAGGCTGCCGCAGGCTCGCGTGGGCTCGCGTGAAAAATCTGAGGCTCGCGCGGGCTCGTGCTGGCCATCAAAGTAGTGCAGATTGCGTAGCTCCTGGGAGGACACACGAGCCGTGACGAGATGCTTCCGGCGGCTCGTCTGGACTCGTCTGAGCTATCCGGACTTTTCACTGGGGGCGAACGGCCAAGTAGAGCGCGTCAACCAAACGCTCGAACAGTACCTCCGCATCTACTGCAACTACCAGCAGTCCAACTGGTCCGAGCTTCTTCCGATCGCGGAATTCGTCTACAACAACACTCCGAACGATTCCACGGGCATCTTGCCGTTCTTCGCCACCAAGGGTCACCATCCGAACATTTCCGTGCACCCGGAACGCGACATCACTTCCGCTCGCGCTCGCGACTTCGCAGTCGACATCCACGAGGTGCAAGCCGCCCTCAAGGAACAGATTGCGCACGCTCAGTCCCGCTATTCCGAATCCGCGAACGCAAGACGTACTCCGCCACCGCCGCTCAAGGTCGGCGACCTCACATACGTCACGGCAGAACACATCAAGACCACTCGCCCGACCAAGAAGCTCTCCGAACGTTTCCTTGGACCTTTCAAGGTCATCGCACAACCCGGTCCCCAGTCGTACACCATCGAATTCCCGGATTACCTTCGGGCCATTCACCCCGTCTTCCACATCTCGCAACTCGAGCCGTTCCGACCGGATGAGATCTCCGGAAGGACGCAAGAGCCACCTCCGCCAGTCATCGTGGATGGTGAGGAAGAATGGGAAGTTGCGGAAGTCCTCTCCAGTCGCTACGACCGCCGGCGCCGCTGCAAGTTGCTCTACACTGTTAAGTGGCTTGGGCATGACGGCCGCGCCGACGAGGTTTCCGAACTTCCGGCTACGGAACTCGAACATTCCCCGGACTTAGTCCGCGAGTACCACGAAAGCTATCCCGACAACGACGGCTCATACGAAGAATACCTCCGCTACATTCAACAATAGCACAAGTCCTTCAATACCGCCATTCCGACGAATTCCGATACGATTTCCGATACGATTTCCGATACGACTTCCGACACAGCTTAGCCATGCCCTCTTATGTCTTTAGTTCCGACTTACTCCGCTTACTTTCGCTTATTCCGACGTTACTTAGTAGTCGTCCATGTACTTGTCATCTTTTGCTTTTCACGCCTTTTCCGATTTCCGCGTTTCGACTAGATACATTTCCGAGACGTATTCCGACGCGTTCCGAGCTTAGTCCGTACGTTGCTTCTTTGACGTGCGGCTCTCCAGATCCGACTCCGCACCCCGCTTCTGCGACTCCTCCAATGTCGCCACATCCTCCTCGTCAGAGTCCGGGACCGGCGCATCGCCAATTCCGCGCGGCATCCCGTTCGCGACCTCGAGCGCCTCGGCCCCGCGCACCGTCGCCTTCGCCACGGAGCCCGTCTGCTCCGCCACGCGGCCCAGGGCGGACACGAGGTGGCTGAAGTCCGGGGTCTGGACCGCGTCCGCGATCACCTCCGTCGCATGCGCGATGCGCTCCAGCGCCTCCTGCGAACGGCGCGCCGCCTTCGCGCTCTTCCCCGCCAGCTCGAGATGCGCCTGCAGCGCCTCGTTCTGCTGGGACACCAACTTGACGAAAGCCGACAGAACCGACGCGGTCCTCACCGAAGGCCGCCTGCCCGCGGCTTCCGGCTCGTACTCCGCGTCTTCCGCGTCGTCGTCGACGAACTCCGCGCTCTTCCCCTTTCCGCCGCTGCCTCCGCCGCGCGACTCGCGCTCCGAGAACGAGCACTTCTTGCTCGTGCGGTGGCAGTCAAAGCAAGAGACGTTCTTGCGGCTGCTCTCCGTCTTGCGACGCGTGCAGAGCCAGCCGTTCTTGCGGCACAACTCGCAAGCCGTTTCCTGCGTTCCGATCAGTTCCGACACATCGGAAAACGTACCCACTCACGAAGGGCTCGTCCGCCCAAGACCCATCCGACAACCGCCGCTCGCCGGTCTCCTCGTTGTAGATGACCTTGTTCTTGCCCTCGCCGCCGATAAAGGGCTTGCCCGGATTTCCGCCACCGGAAACGGGCGTGGGCACCGTCAACTTGACGGACTTGACCGCGTGCTGCGGAACAGCACTTGCGCGCGCGGCTTCCGCCTGCTTCTTGGCCTCCTCGGCCTGTTGCTTGGCGAGCTCTCGCCTCGCCTTTTCCGCCGCCTTCCGCTCGCGGTCCGCGACGAAATCCTTCTCCTGCAAAACCCGATCAGCCAGCCAATCCCGCGGTTTTCCGACGACTTACGAAGCTCGCAAAACCCTTCGCGGTCTTGTCCGCGAACTCGTTGATTTTCGCCTTCGCCGCCACCACATCCTTCTCGCAGTCCGACAGCTCGTCCGCGGCGCGCTTAATGCGCTCTTCCGACGGCTCCTTCGCGTTCCGCAGCGAATCGAGCTTCTTCGTCGCCGCGACCAGCTCCTCCTCCTTCTCCTGCAGAACCGCCGCGAGTTCCGACCAGCGCGACACGAGCGAGACCGTTCCCTCCTGCGCACAAAACGCGCGGAGAACATCCTTCTCGTGGCCCAGCACTCCGATGGTGCGGAAGATGGGCTCCATGTCGTTGAAGTTCATGCTCTGGGGTCAAGATGCAAAACCGACTTCGGCCTCCGACCTCAAGTACTTATACCACGCCCGGCAATCTCCGGCCTGACTCGTCCGATCGACTTGGCAAAACTCAAAACCGACTCTTCACACGTCAGCACTCCAACTCAAAATTCCGCAACAGCCTCTTCCGAATTCCGACACCGGATTTCCGACTTCCGACCTTCGTGGGCTCAGGTCCTAAAAGGGGGGATACTGTTACGGCCATGCCCAAGTCCATCATCCCGACCTGTTCCGGCCTCTGTTCCGATCCGTTCCGCTCTGTTCCGTTATTGTTCCGTTAATGTTCCGCTCTATGTTCCGCAGATATTGTATCATCACTTATGTCGTCATCCCTGTCATGTTCCGATATGTTCCGTCATCGCCTCCCGTGTTCCGACACAGCCTATGACTTCATGTACCTTAGGTCCATGTGGCTTGATAGCCCAGGATCACTCATCTTGTGTTCCGACTCCACTTCCCGAGTTCCGACACAGCTTTACCAAGATCCGACATAGCCTACTTGAGATCCAATTGTACTGCCTCCTGTTCCGAGCTCTGATCCGCAACATGTATATAACTCCCGCGACAGCTCGGTTACAATCCAGTTTCGGAATCAAACTCGATCCTCTATATCCGTGTGACAAGTCCGAGTTCCCAAAGCTTGCTTTCCTCGCACTCGTCCTCCGCTCTTCCTCGTACTCCGCGCGTTCCGCGTATTCCGCGCGTCCCACGTATTCCGACAGTCCCGGATTCCGGACTCGGACTCCGCTACTCGTCCTACACTCGCGCGTGCCGGTGTGCTCAATAACGCACCGTGATCCGTTGTGTCCGGAAGTTCGGTTCCGGGCTCCGCGGATCTGCCTCCGCTCCGTAGAGGGCACGATCGTAACATACATACATTATACGAGCACAAGACACAGTGACTGCACTACTGCAAGTGCAGACAATTGAAGGTGTGGGGCAGTTGGGGGGTCTGAAGGAGTTGTAGAGGGATTGAGCAGAAGAGTTGTGGGTGAGGCGAGGGGTGGGTGTCAAGATGTCAGAATACAGTAGAGTCAAGCGGTCATAGGGGCATAACACAAAACACAAAACATAAGGACTGGGGCATAGGATAAGTTAGTATAAATATCATAAGGGAGTCCCTAGTGCTGATGAGGCACATGAGACAAGTGGCTCGCTCAATGAGCAAGTAGATGTTAGTCAAGGAGACTGCTCCAGGCAAAGTCCAGAGCAAGCCAAAGTCACATAAGTCAAAAGACACCAAGAGCGCATCTCAGAGTCTTGTTGAGGAATCATTGCAGAGGTAATGTGGATAAGAGTTGGGTGAGGCAATGCCCACTTGCAGACAAGGCGCACCACAACATGATCAGAGTCATGTGGAGCCACAGCGCAGCTATGGTCCTCCCAACCCAGAGTGGATGGATTAAGGGTTCTGTGGGGGTGGCTCACCAGATTTGGTGAACGCACCTGATGACTGGATGAACTTGGCCAGGGCAGTGATGCCCTTAGCTGTGCTGAGTAGCGCATGCGTGCCATTGAGATCTGGTCTCAAGGCAGCAAGATGGTGGCGATGGTCATCATAGCGTTCGCAATCCAAGAGGATATGATCGCGAGTCTGCAAGTGCTTACCACAAGGGCAGGCAACATCCTCTGTGGGAACATGGCGCTGGTAGTACTCGCCCATGAAAGCATGTCCAAGGCGGCACTGAGTCACCAGACCATAGAGGCGTCGTGGCAAAGCGTCAAAGTGAGGTGGGGGCTTGAGCTTTGGCGCTCCATGAGACGCCTTCACATACAAGCCCCTGGGTGGGGACTCTGCAAAGTCCTCAAGCCAAGACTCCAAGACACCATCTTTAGAGCGTCTCCTGAGATATGCATAAGTGGCCCAACGCGGACCTGGCATGTGAGCAGCCTCCTTGGCCAACTGATCTGCTCGCTCATTGCCCCTTATGCCAATATGGCTAGGGACCCAGGAGACAGTCACCTCATGTGAGGCATCAGAAGCCAGGAACTCGCGCGCAAGCTCGCAGAAAGTAATGGAGAAGTGTTGAGCAGGGCCAGGGCGCTCCTGAAGGATGGCCCCAACCGAAGAAGAGTTGTCAGCAAAGAAGTGAAGATGAGTGCAAGTACCAAGTTGGATGTCCATGTGCTGGAGGTGCCCCATCGCTGCAGACAGGGCATGCATCTCTGCATCATAGACTTCAGACTTGGCCCCCATAGGGATGCGCCCAGTTGCCTCCTCCTGCCCACCAAGGTAGGCAACAAAACCAGCACCAGTGCTGCGACCAGTGCCAGTCTCCAGAAGAGAGCCATCTGTGTAGAATATGAGGTTAGACTCGCTGAGCTGAAGCCGTTCTATAAGTGCAATGTGTTCTTGAGCTGCCTTAGCCTTGTTCACCTTCTTGGGGCACAATCGAAGGTGAACGCGACCAGGGAACTCCTTGACCAAGGGAACAGCCCAAGGTGCAAGATGGAATGGCAAGATGCGCTCATTGCGACGCGAAGTCAACAATGCAAGTTGGCGCAGAGTGGAGAATGTAATGTCCTGGTCATGCTCCACTGGAGCGCCCTCCCCCACCTCACGGTGGTTACTCCATGAGGGAGGGAGGCGCTGCAGAACAGGACTGCGAGGGCCCAGTTTGTGGAGGCGAGCAGCAGTGTCGCGATCCACCTTGTCCAGCACCTTGGCAATGGGGGGAATGGCCGCCTCAATCTCAAGGGCATAGATGGGCGAAGTCTTGAAGACAGCACAGATCATGCGCAGACACAAGTTCTGCACACGACCTATCTGCTCCTCCTGCCACTTGGCCCCACTCCACCATACTGCAGAAGCGTAGATGAGGATGGGGCGAATGCAGGCAATGTAGAGCCGTCGCATGTGGCCCTGGTGAAGACCACGAACAGTGTTAGCAAGCATGCGCATGGCCATGGCAGCCTTGCGCGCTTTGGCACATGCCTTCTCCACATGTGCACGAAAAGTCAACTTGGGGTCAAAGAAGACACCCAGCCAACGCACAACTGGCAGAGGGCGCAGGCGAGCCACCTGGCCTTGTCCTGTGGAGTAAGTCATAGAGTAAGCATCATCCTCCTTCAACTCTGCAAAGGAAGGATCTCTGGTGCGCCAAGTGTGATGCATGAGCTCGCACTTGTCCAAGTCTGGCTGAAGACCAGCGCCATTGAACCATTGACGCACAAGAGTGAACGAGTAGCGAAGCTCCTCAGTGTTCAACTCAAGGCTATCAGAGTGCACTGTAATGCGTCCATCATCCACATAAAGGAAGAGAGTGGGTGCCACAAATGAAGGATTGTCCTCCTGCATGAGTTCCTCGCATGCAGCTCGGCGCCCTTGCATGAACTCAATAAGTCCAGTGGAGTAGAATGCGGACAGGATACCAGAGACAGGCGAGCCCTGGGGGACGCCATTGTGCACTGGCTTGCAACTGGAGAGCTTCCCATCCAAGCAGATGGACACTTCCCTGTCTTGCAAGAAGGAAGCTACCCACTGCACCATGGGCAGAGGCACTGTCTTCTCGCGAAGAACATTGAGCAGGCGCTTATGGTTGACAAAGTCAAAGTAACCCTTAATGTCAAAGGTCAGAGAACTTGTCAACGTCCCCAGGGGAGGCCTGGCCACACTGCAGTCCAGCATGGTGGCCAGGGACTTGGTGGCCAGTCACTGCCTGCCCAGCCAGCACCAGCACCACCCCTCGCCTCTGGCCCCCAGCAGGGCCATGCCCCACCCTTAGGCAACACAGCCCACCTCTACAGGGCCCAAAAGCGCCCTTCTGAGGCCTTGGAGAGCTCTGGAGGTTCCTCTGGATCTTCAGGCCCTCCCAGGCCCATTTCTGGGCCTAAAAAGCTCAAACCAACTGTCAGCCCCAGCTCTGTTGGACCCCAGGACCCCACCCTCCAAGGGGGAAGCTCCCAGACCGCCTGGTTGAGCTCTGGTGGTGTCCCTGCCCCCCAGGGGGCGCAAATTTTCACCGTTCAAACTCCGACATCGGACTTTGAATTGCCTGCTCCTCGTGCCCCCTCTGGCCAGCTTGCCCACCCCTCGACCTCTGCCCACCAAGCCTCGGCCCTGGGTGCCCCTAGTGGTGCTCAGGAGGCCCAGGATGCTGCTGCTGCCTCCTCTGATGAGGAAATGGAGGAAAAAGACGACTTTCAGGCTGCTCTTCAGTCTGGCAATGCAGAGCTTGTTGCTGCCCTCATAAGGGCTGATCCCAAGGAGGACCATGCTGACAGCAAGTCAATTGCATTCCTTGTGACTTTCCTAAAGGCAGCATATCTGTGCAGGGACTTGTATCCTGCAGCTGGTGATCAGATTGAGGACTTTGCTCGCTTTGTGGTGGACTCCTCGACTACCAACATGCTTCTGGCGCAGCAGGCCGAGCTCAAGAAGCTCACTGCTGAGGTGGGGGCCCTCAAGGGGGTCCTTGCTGCTCGCCCAGTTGTTGCTGCTGCTGCTGCTGCTGCTGCACCAGCTGCTCCACCTCGTCCTGCCAAGGCATCCTATGCCTCTCGCGTCGCCCAGCCCACTCCTGCACCACCTCCAGCACCTCCTGAGCCTGCTGCCGCCACTCCACGTGCTCGCCACCATCCTGGCAGGTTGATCCTTATGGTGAACCCTAGCCCAGAAGTTCGACATGCTGTCCAAAATGCCGCTGCCACTCGCCTGGCCATCAATACCGCCCTCGCCAACATTACCGCTGCTCGTGCCCCTCATCCCAAGCTAGGGGTGAGTGGTGTTGACCTCACTCGCTCAGGCAATGTAGTTGTCTTTGCAAAGCCAGGGTTGACTGCTGCCGACTTGGAGCCCCACTCCGCCCTCATTGCCTCTGCCTTCCTGCCCAAGGAGGCCGCTTATTCTGGTGCTGCTCGTGACAGCGTATGGTACAAGGCCGTTGTGCCTGATGTGATCCCTCCAGACCTCGCCCAGCCCTTGCCTTCGTCGCAGGCGCTGCAGGCTGAGGTGGAGGAGTTCGTCGCCCACCAGTTCTCCTGGGCTGCTCCCCCCATGTGGATGACCCCCCCTGACCGTGTCGCTGAGCAGGGCTCTGGCTCAGTGCTGCTGTCCTTCCTGCGTGAGGAGGATCTTGACTACGTTCTGAGGAATGGAGTCTTCCTCTTTGGTCATGCGATGCGCGCTCGTCGTTTTCGCGACTCTAGCGCCATGTTCCTACAGAGGATGTTGCCTGCCCTTGTGGTAAGTACTTGCAGACTCGCGATCATATCCTATTGGATTGCGAGTGCTATGATGACCATCGCCACCATCTTGCTGCCTTGAGACCAGATCTCAATGGCACGCATGCGCTACTCAGCACAGCTAAGGGCATCACTGCCCTGGCCAAGTTCATCCAGTCATCAGGTGCGTTCACCAAATCTGGTGAGCCACCCCCACAGAACCCTTAATCCATCCACTCTGGGTTGGGAGGACCATAGCTGCGCTGTGGCTCCACATGACTCTGATCATGTTGTGGTGCGCCTTGTCTGCAAGTGGGCATTGCCTCACCCAACTCTTATCCACATTACCTCTGCAATGATTCCTCAACAAGACTCTGAAATGTGCTCTTGGTGTCTTTCGAGTTATGTGACTTTGGCTCTCTGTGAACACTTCATGAAGTAGCCTCTTTGACTAACATCTACTTGTTCATTGAGCGAGCCACTTGTCTCATGTGCCTCATCAGCACTAGGGACTCCCTTATGATATTTATATGATGGATGACAGCACCTGTCATCAAGCGGCAACCTCCGAATTTGCAGCTCTATCAGAGCTCGCTGGGACCATTCCCTGACCCTCATATTCAATAATTAGCATCTCTGAAGCGGTCTCAACAGATCTACCGGGCGAAATTTCGAAATTCGAAAATATACTATTTCAGCCCCCAAGTTGGCCACTTTCGGAAGCAGATAACGGGCGCTTAGATAAGGCGAGGCGCAACCGACGGCTGATTGGAGCTGAACGAACCATAGTCTCGCCCTGGGAAGTCATGCATGTACTAAACAGGCAAAGATGGTGAATATGAGCTGCTCTCAATCTCCCAAGAGTGCACACATGTTGAGAAAACTTTATTTTATTTTGCACTCCACTGAGAAGTTGGCCACTTTCGGAAGCAAATCCGGAAGCAAATATTCTATTCCGCAATTTAAATTTTCATATAAAATATGACTCCACAAGTAATGGTAAAAATATAATCAGGACTTCAGGACTGGAATTGGGACTTGATGAAAGGTGCTGTCACCCATCATACTAACTTATCCTATGCCCCAGTTCTTTTATGTTCTGTCATGCCTCTATGCCTGGTTGGCCTTACTGTATTCTGACATCTTGACACCCACCCCTCGTCTCACCCACAACTTTTCTGCTCAATCCCTCTACAACTCCTTCAGACCCCCCAACTGCCCCACACCTTCGATTGTCTGTACTTGCAGTAGTGCAGTCACTGTGTCTTGTGCTCGTATTATGTATGTAGCCTGCTTACACAGTCTAAAAATGAAGAATGTCTCTCTCTCTCTCCCCCCGCAATTCCGATGCCCGTAGCATAGCCGATAGCGGCTCTATGGCAAGATTGAAAAGCAGGCACGACAAGGGGTCGCCCTGGCGGACTCCCCGCGTAACCCTGTATGCCGAGCTCAGGTGTTCGTTCACCATTACTTTCGTATACGCGTGCTCGTACAGTCTCGCAATCTTAGACACGAAGGCGTCCGGGAATCCGAGATTCGCCAGGACCCTCAACATGTAGTCATGTCTCACCCGGTCGTACGCCTTCTCCTGATCCAGCGCAACTATTGCACTGTCTTGCTCCAGTGCCTCCGCGTAGTCTAGCATCAGAGTCGTGATCTTAATGTGGTCCGTAATGCTTCGCCCTCTCACGAAGCCCGCCTGCGACTCATGCACCAGGTACTGCGCCACCTCAGCCAGCTGCACCGCCAGGGACTTCGTGTAAAGCTTATAATCCGTGTTAAGCAGCGTTATCGGGCCGTAGTTCGCGATATCCGACCGCTCCCCTTTTTTAAACAACGGGCACATCCAGCCCTCCGTGAACCTCGCCTCTCCGTCCACGCCATTCTCCTCAACATCCCTAAAAACTCTCGTCATGATGCCGGCGACGTCTCGCCAGCCTTTCTTTTGCCCCCGCTGCGCTCTGTATTTTGGGTCAAGCGCCTTCCACAACTCGTGTATCAGGCCATCAGTCCCAGCCGCCTTTCCAGTTTTCGCCTCTCGAATCGCTCGTGCCACTTGTTCTCTGTCTGCCAGGGCCGCCAGCTTCGCGCTGTCGCTCTCCCGCAAGCAAATCCACACACTCGCGAGGGCCGCCTCTATCGCTTGTTCTCTAGCCACGGAATCCCCATCCAGGTCCCGCGACTGAATCCCCTCGTGGTACTCGCGCGCGACTTCCGCCATCTGTTGCCCGCCTGAGACTATCTCCGGCGGCAGTGAGTCCGGGCGTACCAGGTACGGGATCTCGTCACTTCGTTTCCGCTCATGAGGCCAGTTAAACCAGCTCTTCGCCATCGTCTCGCCCTCAGCCCACGCCCTCGTCGAGCGCATCAGAAACGTCCAGCGATGCGCTCTGGCTTTCTCTGCAAAGATCTTGTCCTCGACCTCACGCAACTTCCCTGTTGCGGCCAACAGTGGAAGACCACCATAGCCACGGGTGGGAGAGACCACCCGGGGCTCGCGTAGCACAAGGTGCGCCATCCAGGCCTGCCTGACAGTGGACCGACCGCTCTGGATCGGGTTGCAGGAGCGAGGCATTGGGGAGGCGGCGCTCGGGGCATCATGACTCCCAAGCGGCAGTCCTGCGATGCTCACCTCCTACACAGAGACTACCCTCATGCTGGGCTCGAGGCTATGAGACGCGGGGTGCCGCGCGCGGGGGGGCGCGCGGTACAGACAACACTCCTAGCCGGGATTTGGCAAAGAGCTGGAGAATGCCAAAAGTGGGTATGTACATCGTGGGCTTCTCGTCCTATATACCGTTGCGTGGGTCCTACGAGAGTCCCGACGGACATACAATGTTCGGGTCCGGATAGCGAGTAGCTCGGGCTGGGCAGATGCACAAGAGCCGCCTAGGGCATATATGGGCACAGATCCGTCGGGGGTCTGCGCAGTGAGACCGCAGGGACCCGTGCGGTCGTGGGAGCGTCCTGGGCGAGGCGGGGCTGCGCACAAGGGTTGTGCGGGGCTCCGGCAGGGATTCGAGGGGAGTCCATGCCGACGCGAATGGCCTCGTCCTCGAGACGCGAGTGGCTGGCGAGCGTCCGTGGAGAAGAGCATGTCGGTGGCGGCATGCTCGGCGGAACATTCCCCGACTGCTCCGGGTCCGCCGGCTCGCCCTTGCCGTCACTCAGTTGCGCAGTCAGAAGCTCCTTCTCCGCCAGAAGGCTCCACAGTCGCCTCTCACGCCTGCAGTTCACTTCCGTTGTACGTTTCTTCGCCGCGCGTCGGAGGTCTTCCTTCGCGCATGCCCATATCCTCTGGCAGTTCCTCGTATCCGTACGGCCCGTCGCCTCTACCTGAATCATCGCCTCCTCCGCGTCCCGCAGTATCTCATTCGCCGTGAGCAAGAACTGCTCATCTCTGGTCAGCGAGTCCCGCATAGCCCACCGGCTGCTCCCCACATCCGGACCGTCTAAAGCACAGATCGTCGCATCCACGCGACTGTGGTCGTCCTTTGTGATCCCAGAGAGCGCTATCCCCCAGTTCCTGCTTCCCGCCAGCAGTGCCCCCGTGACGTATATCCGGTCTATCCGAGACATGTACCTGCGCTGGGGGTCCCGCCACGACCAGTCCGTGCGGGTCGCATTCTGCTCACGCCAGCCATCTTTCACCTTGAGTAGTCTCTTCAGCTCCTTGAAGGAGTCCGTCGCGTCCATCTTCGTCATCCTGGCCGGGAACCGGTCCACCGAATCCTCCACAAAATTGAAATCGCCGAGCAATATTTCAGGCTTTGGCAATGTTATCCGCCTATCCGCCAGCTTCTCAGCCAGGCGCGACCATAGTGCGGCATTGTCATTCTCATCCGTTGGCGCGTACACCGCCAGCACTGCCAGTCTTCATCCCCTGTGCCACTCAAACTCTGCCATTATCGCCCGTCCGGGGGCCAGCACACTGGGCTTGACACCCTTCGTGTTAGTAAGGAGTGTATTAAAGACTAGCGCTACGCCGCCCGCTCCGGTCAGGTTTGTAGGGAGCGCCGTATTGAATACTCTCAGGTGCCTGCACAGCGTTTGGATCTCATCCACGTGTTCTTCTGACAGCTGTGTTTCTTGCACTGCCATCACCCCAATCTTCTCACGCCGCATGTCCTCAGCAATCTTCTTCCATTTCTGGCTGGCGCCTATCGATTGTGCACCCCTACCCCGCACGTTCTCGGACGCAATTCGCAGGCTGGCCTTGGTGTTCTTCTTACTTTGTTCACGCCCAGCGTCGCTGCCGGTATACACCCCACTCGCGCTAGGCCCGCTTCTCAGCGCGCATTGTGTGCCATCTTCCCAGCGGGAGCATCGGCTCCCCGATCTCATAGAGATTGGATCATCGTCCGACGTCCACCCTGACAGGACGGAACTAGTGACTGAGGGCGAGCTCACCCCGAGGCTCGATGCGGGGCCCTTGTATCGCCTGCACTGCCCGGGCCCCTGGGTACGCCAGTACTCAGAAATCCGGGCAAATTACTGCCTCCTACCCCGTCCGCAGCATCCTCCTCTGCCACATTGGCAGTCAGTTCTTCGGCATATCCGCCGCGGTCGGGTCCATGGTCTTGCCAGTCATTGTCCCCCGTTTGATTTGTCCCTTGAGTGTTCGCGTGTGTGTGCACTGAAACCTTTGCGACAGCGGGCAGTGCCCCGAGCGTTGCGCAGCTGGCGTTGACCCACCAGCGGGCGGGCTATGCTTCAATCCGTCACCAAAGGCAGCGGTGATGCTTCAGCGTCTCCGCGCGGTACGCCCCGGCCTCAATAGGCCACCGCTTTTTTAGCCGGGATTACCTGTTCGAGCAGTAAATTCATCCCGGCCGCCACTGGCTGCGATTGTGCGTAGTGGTAGGAAGAAACGGCTCAGTCTCGTCGTGCTGTTCAAATACGGCTCGCATTGCTCCAGCTAGCACGTGTACATCGAGCCGAACGATCATCATTACAGGCAGTCTCCTTTTTTCTGTCATTTTCCGTCGTTTTATGAGAGGAGGGAGAAGAGAGAACAGACAGGGGAGATAGGGGCGAGGCAGCGTGAAGGCCAGGCGGCCAGGTGGAGCCCAGGCGCGGCGTTTTGGCGATGTCAGTCAGATGGGAGAGGAATGCGGACTTGGGGGATGAAATCTACAGAGGGGAAGAATACCGTGTTTCTCGAACGTCTGTCCGTGGGGCTATGGAGGAAGGTATTGAGTGGGAGGGTGTCGAGCCCTGCCTGGGAAGCCTTGGGGGGAGGTCGATCGTCGAGCTGTCCTGCGCACTCCACGGCATACGTGTATGGCGCCGGCGAGGGGACAGCGGTCGCGCGCCTAGTTGTTCCACAGCTGGTGCCCCGCACCACCGCGGTGTGCGCCGCCGCCGCGCCCCAAAGCCATGCCCCTGGCAGGCTGCGCGCCGCGCCCAATGCCTCCGCCACGGCTCGGGCCTGCCCCGCGACCCCTGTGGCCTCCACGCGTCTGCGCGCCAGCGTGTTGTGCGCCACCAAACTGTGGCCAATGCACTGCCTGCCCTTGCGTCCCGGTGTCGTTGGCATTGTGCCTCGGCCAGCCCTCCAACGTGAGCGCGCGGCACCGCCCTGATGGGTGGGACTTTGCCGTACAGATCAGGCATCCGTAGTCTGCGCGCATGACCGCGCGCCCAATGTCATCCTCGTGCACGTACAGCGTCGAGAAGGCTTCGCGCAGCGGCGCGATGAGGTTGCCCGGGAGCTCCTGCGGGCGACCGTGTTCGTCCAGCGGTATGAGGCCCGACGTCATGGCGTGGACGTTGAGGACGTCGTACTCGATCCAGTTGGCGCCCTTCGGGTTCACGGGGATCGGGCTAGCCTTGATCGAGTCGATGAAGCGAATGCGCCCTGGCGGCCCACAGCCAGGGAACCGGGAGTCCAGCGTCCTGAAGAAAGCCTTTATCTCCAGCGAGGCCCAGGCGCTCGTCTTGAGCCCCTCCTCAAGAGCGTGTGGCTCGTAGACGGCCTCTGTGAACGTACCCATGAAATTCGAGTTGCCATGATCCCAATCGAAGAACGTCAGGCAGATGCACCCGAGGACCATGAACTCGGTATCCTTGAACGTCGTCACGGTCGTGTCGAGCACCGAGTCAATGTTGAACGTCCCGGCCGGTATTGGAGTACCGCCGTAGATGCCGAGCGCGGGCGCAACGCGTGGCACTTCGCCCGGGAGCATCAGCTGGAGTGACTCAGAGAGTTCTATCTTCACGCGCGCGGGGTCCATGCCGGCGACGTTGGGAGAGAGAGAGAGACATTCTTCTTTTTTAGACTGTGTGAGCAGGCTACATACATAATACGAGCACAAGACACAGTGACTGCACTACTGCAAGTACAGACAATCGAAGGTGTGGGGCAGTTGGGGGGTCTAAATGAGTTGTAGAGGGATTGAGCAAAAAGGGTTTGGGTGAGAAGAGGGTTGGGTGTCAAGATGTCAGGGTACAGTAAAGTCAATCGGGCATAGGAACATAAAACATAAGGAAACACGCAGACCAGTCAAACGAATCAAGAAACATCCATGGCAATGTCCTCCTGGCCACCACCACGCTTTCTCCTAGTTCTCCTGGGACCCGCACCAGAGCGCTGGGTCCAGACACGGCAAGCTGAGTCGCACATTGCGTGAGACCCAGCACAATGGGGGCAGCACAGACGAGTGTGGCCACAGTGGGCCAGAGTGTCATGAGCATCAACGAAGAAGTCACACTCAGTGCAACCATGGTCACATGCCTCCCAGCACACAGGCCGCAGCGAGGGGGTTGGGTGCAAGCACGCGCCGAGTGCTCCAGACTGCAGCAGTTGGAGCAGGGGCGAGGTCGACCAGAGTCGCGGAAACGACGAGCGCGCATCACATGACCAAAGAGGAAGACTCCATTCCTCAGAACGTAGTCAAGATCCTCCTCGCGCAAGAAGGACAGAAGCACTGAGCCAGAGCCCTGCTCAGCGACACGGTCAGGGGGGGTCATCCACATGGGGGGAGCAGCCCAGGCGAACTGGTGGGTGACGAACTCCTCCACCTCAGCCTGCAGCACCTGCGACGAAGGCAAGGGCTGGGCGAGGTCTGGAGGAACCACATCAGGCACAACGGCCTTGTACCATACGCTGTCACGAGCAGCACCAGAATAGGCGGCCTCCTTGGGCAGGAAGGCAGAGGCAATGAGAGTGGAGTGGGGCTCCAGGTCGGCAGCAGTCAAACCCAGCTTCGCAAAGACAACTACATTGCCTGAGCGAGTAAGGTCAACACCACTCACCCCTAGCTTGGGATGAGGGGCACTAGCAGCGGTAATGTTGGCGAGGGCGGTGTTGATGGCCAGGCGAGTGGCAGCGGCATTCTGGATGGCATGTCGAACCTCTGGACTGGGCTTCACCATAAGGATCAACCTGCCAGGGTGGTGGCGAGCGCGTGGAGGGGCGGCAGCAGGCGCAGGAGGTGCTGGAGGTGGTGCAGGAGTGGGCTGGGCGACCTTAGAGGCATAGGATGCCTTGACAGGACGAGGTGGGGCAGCTGGTGCAGCAGCAGCAGCAGCAGCAGCAACAACTGGGCGAGCAGCAAGGACCCCCTTGAGGGCCCCCACCTCAGCAGTGAGCCTCTTGAGCTCTGCCTGCTGTGCCAGAAGCATGTTGGTAGTCGAGCAGTCCACCACAAAGTGAGCAAAGTCCTCAATCTTGCTACCAAGGGCAGGCACCAGGTCCCTGCACAAATACATCGCTTTAAGTAAGGTTACGGCGCGGTAGCAACCCCCCTCCTGGTATCCAAGTTCTGGGAGATCAGCTCGAAGTGCGGCAGCAAGAAGTTCTGCATTGTCAGCCTGTAGAGCTGCCTCATAGGCTTCTCCAGGCTTGAGGGCCTGTTCCTCCACTTCCTCATCAGAAAAGGAACCAGCAGCATCCTGGGCCTCCTGAGCACCACTAGGGGCACCCAGGGCCGAGGTTTGGTGGGCAGGGGTCGAGGGGTGGGCAAGCTGGCCAGGTGGGGCACGAGGAGCAGGCAATTCAAAGTCCGATGTCGGAGTTTGAACAGTGAAAATTTGCGCCCCCTGGGGGGCAGGGACACCACCAGAGCTCAACCAGGCGGTCTGGGAGCTTTCCCCTTGGAGGGTGGGGTCCTGGGGTCCAACAGAGCTGGGGCTGACAGTTGGTTTGAGCTTTTTAGGCCCAGAAATGGGCCTGGGAGGGCCTGAAGATCCAGATGAACCTCCAGAGCTCTCCAAGGCCTCAGAAGGGCGCTTCTGTAGAGGTGGGCTGTGTTGCCAGAGGGTGGGACATGGCCCTGCTGGGGGCCAGAGGCGAGGGGTGGTGCTGGTGCTGGCTGGGCAGGCAGTGACTGGCCACCAAGTCCCTGGCCACCATTCTGGACTGCAGTGTGGCCAGGCCTCCCCTGGGAACGTCCAGATTGACCATCTGGACCCCCTGGGTGACTGGTAAGGCAAGTGGAAGAGGACAGAGTGCTCCAGAGGTAGACTTCCTCTGACCAGGTGATGGTAAGAGGACAAGAAGCTTTAGCTGGCGATGTTGGTGTCGCCTCCGATACTGTAGATCTGCGCGCCCACCCCGGGTTCTCCAGCTGCGCGACGTGCGCGCCATTTAGCCGCCGAGGACGGGTTAAGGTTTGCCGCGTGCGCATGGGCCAAGTGACCGTCCGTGCAGGGGTGGACGTGTCGCAGTGCGGCGACCTTGATGCGCGTGCGGGCGAGCGCCGCCGAGTATTCCGCGGCCCCAGCGCGGTCGACCTCCGAGGCCGGCATCGGGTTGTAGATGTGCGCAACCGGGTCGTTGGCGGGGTCCTCGACGTCCAACAGCTCGTCCTCTGGCCACGCAGCGGGCTCCGCCATCGGTTCGGCGTGGGCGCGGCGCTGCTGCCCCACGGGCTGTGGAGCTGGCTGCGGCTCCAGGCTGCCGCAAGAGCCTTGGGACGCTGGGGCAAAGCCTTGCGGGTTGTCGACGTACTCCGGGCCGTCCACGTCCATCCTGTCGTCTCCGCCGTGCGCGCGCGGCCCGCCAGTGCGACGCTCGAAGCTCTCCTCCGCTTCAAGTGGCAGGAAGCCGCCTGGTGCCCTGACATGTCCTCCTTGCGCGCTACGGGTGCGCGCAGCAGCCTCCACCGTGCCCTGGAGCACGCGCTGCTTTGACGCCTGCAGCGTGCACGCTACCTCACTGGGCGGGAATGGCGGCGTGCCCGACCTGACATCCGTGCTGAAGTAACGGCCTGCGTGGCCCGCAGCCAGCGGCGCTGCGGCGGCGTCCAGTGGTGCCGGCGCGCTCTGACTTCTGGTCGGCGTAGGCAACGGACGCATGAGGTTCTTCGCTACGATGGCCTGGGCCGTACGTTGCGCAGCCGCCCAGCGCTGCCGCGGGGCGCTCGCGGCCTCGCCAGGCCCCGTCACCCCGTCCTCTGACCCGGGCGCGACGCTGCCGGCAGACCCGCCACGCTCGATCGTCGCCGTGAAATCGAAGGGGTCGTCCTGCGCCCCAGAACCGCTGTGGACCGTGGCGGCCTCGGGCGGCGCGGCTTCGCCGAGGACCGTTTCGCCTGCCTCAGTCATTTGTTCCTGTCCCTATGATTCAGCGCCCGTTCCGCGTACGCGCTCCCCACACTCACCGCACGCTCCACCATCCCCGCGTTGTGCTGGTCGCGCCGCTCTGACCAGGCACGCTGCACGCGCGGCGAATCACTGAACTCTGTGTCCCCCAGCTTGCGGGGCGGGTTCTTGCGCGGGGGGACTGGTATACCGACACGTCCGCCTCCCTGTGAGAGAGTGCGTGGCCATCGTCCTCGACGTGCCGCGTCGACTGCTGTTGGTCCAGCGGGCCAGACTCCGGGCTCGACAGTGTGTCCGACATACTTTCCACAGTGAGTGACACGTAACGGTTCGTGCTTCTTGTACTTTTCGGTTCCCGAGACTCCAGCTTGCGGACGGCGCGTGGTATGGAGACGAGAAACGCAGGGCGGGTTGGGGCTCAGGCGGTCTTTTCTAGGCCCCCTCCTCCTTGCTTATAACTGGCGAGCGACGGCTGTTGCACTGGCTCGCGTCAGTACCTCCCCGCTCTGATCGGCGTGCACGGGCGCTGCGTACCATGAGTGGTACAGGGTCCTGCGCAGCGCGGCGACCTCTTCGCTGGCTGCAACTGAATGCCTGCCATCTGTCTCGCGCCACCGCAAATGTGGATCCCGGCGTGTGCGCTTGGCCTGACTGGGCATTTCTCTGATGCGCGTGCTTCCCTCCACACCGGCAGTCAGATGTCGAGGGCCGCGCCAGTGGGAACAGGCCATGCGTGGGCTTTGAAATCCAGAGCCCCTCATGTCAGACGTCGCTTCGACGCTTATCCAGCGCTACCGCAGCGCTGGGACAGCTCCCTCAGCGCCTCTGTTTCCTGTCTGGCGCCCACGCCCTGCGCAGGGTATCCCGCTCGTTGCCGGTGTGTTCACCCCGGTAAGCCCGGCGGCGACAAATGCCCGTCGTACTCCCCCTCGTCTGATGACCGACCTCAGGATTGCGCCCCGGTCATCCGTTCATAGCATGGGGGTGTCCATCCACTACATTACAACCGCTTCGTACACCCTGCTCATCAACCTCTATTTCCTCCTGCTCCGACGAAGTTCTGCGCTGTGTCTGATCTTCTCTGCCTTCCTCTTTCTCCTCTCGACGGACCCCGCATGGAGTTCGCGCTGTTTCTTGCTGAGTCTCGATGCGAGGTGCCTTTCTTCGCAATATGGATATCCCTCCCAGTGTCTGTCCAGCAAGGACCGCACTGTGTAGGCTTTCCTGCAGCCCATGCACTCGAACTCGCGCGCGGGCACCTGGCTGTCTGACTTCGGATCGTCGCCTGTCTCGCTGCGCAGCGTTAGGTTGATCCTCATGTGACCCCGTGGCTGCCCACCTCGTGGATGCTCTATTGCTGTCTGAGTCCCGAGGTGGGAAGAGGTCTGGGAACACTACGAATGGTCTCAGGGCAATCCTGGGCTTGCACCTGGCACGGCGTACCTTCCCTGATCGGCGGGAGCTCACACCTCCCGGCGCTGCTCATGCGCCCTGACTCAAGCGCCCTGCCCGTATGCATTCCTTGCAGCTGGACTGTGTGGTTCGCGGAGCCGCAGGTGTGTTCGGCGAAAACCGAAACTCCCCCCGCCCTGGGATTCCCTCCCAGTGGACCCCTAGAAATCCGTGCGCAGGGTCCGTGCGCACGTGCGCAGAGCCATTTCCGTGCGCAGAACATCCGTGCGCACAAGTGGAAGATCCGTGCGCATGCTCAGGAAATCTGTGCGCAGGTGTTGAGAATCCGTGCGCAGGTGTGGACAATCCGTGCGCAGGTGTGGCAGATCCGTGCGCAAGCTTGGAACTTTTGTGCGCGAGGCCAGAAGATTCGTGCGCACAGAAAAAACTTCGTGCGCACACATGGAAAATCCGTGCGCAGTGCCAGATAAACCGTGCGCATATGGGAAAACTGTCACTTGGAGTTTGTTAACATGCAGAAAATGAATGTATACAGCATGTAGATGGAGAACAATATCTACTTGATTGAAATTACTGTGTTCCAATAGGGTTTGAAGCTACATTGAACAAAGTACCCGGAAAGTCAAGATCAAATGACTGTGAATGGAGCTTTGAACTAAAGAAATAGAAGAACCATATGTTAGTGTTGTTTTCTGCAGAATTAGACTCTATTATGATATGAAAATAAGGTTTGATGTATTGAAATAAGGTTTGATGTGTTGGAATAAGGTTTGATGTGTTGGAATAAGGTTTGATGTATTAAATTAAGGTTTGATACATGTAATTAAGGTTTGATGCTGGGACGTAAGCTGTGATGCATGGACATAAGGTTTGATGGATGGAAACAGTGTTTGCTGTATTGAAATAAGGTTCGCTGTGTTGAAATGAGATGCAATAAAGCTCTGTCCATATTGTGTTTTACATATAGACTCCTTGGCTAAAATGTATGACTGATGACACCCCTTTTGAGTCTGCACATTGTGGAATTTATACTATGTTTCCCATTCCTACTCGTTAACATGATAAATACATCTGTTTCTTCTTCATGTTGAACCAATTGAGAACACCTGAAAGTTTTCAATTTTCTTGCTAATTGTCATATGTCATGTCAGGGGAGAGCCAGGTTTCATGTTTTTGTTGTTCATTGATGGCTTTTGAACTTTCACAACACCCGTGCGTGGGAGCAGAGAATCCGTGCGCACACATGGAACTTTTGTGCGCAGTGTTAAAAGGTCGTGCGCAAGCCTGGAAGATCCGTGCACAACCTTGGAAAATCCGTGCGCATGCTCAGAACTTTCGTGCGCAGGCTTAGAACTTCCGTGCGCATCCTTGGAAAATCCGTGCGCAAGCGCTGAACTTCCGTGCGCATGCTCGTCAAATCCGTGCGCACTGTGGAACTTCCGTGCGCAGGTCGTGCGCAGGTCGTGCGCACGTGCGCAGATGTGTAAGTTACTAAATTCAAAATATCTTGACAGATACAGAGGCTACCATGGCAACCTACATCTACACCAATGCACCTCGTCAGTGTGCATCAGACTCCGGTTGAGCCATCATGGTAGGATAAGTGGTTGGCTTGCAATTGGTCAATTACAGCTGCGCACGACCTCTGCGCACGTGCGCACGCTTTTCTCATGACCCCCTCCCAGTGAGGGTGGCAACAGCAGCAACAGTGTCGATCCTCCCACGGCGGCCTGGCGGTTCGGCCACCATTTTTCCAGCCTCCTGGTCGCTGCGCCGGCTCGCATCGTTGCTGGTGTTCCCATCCCACCTGCAGACTCTGCGTGCCCCGCCGCAGGTGGCTCCCGCATGCGTGGGGCCCTTATATAGCTAGCCACGCTTTGATGGTGATACATCACCCCAGAGGCACCCGATCTCTACGCGCACGTGCACGCTTGTACCTTCTCCCGTACCCCGCCGAGCAGTACAGGCGTTCTTCTTCGCTCCCCAGTGCCTCACCGGTATAGCCCGCTCTCCTAACGCGGCTTGTGCTCTCCGCGCTCCGCGCTCCCTAGTCTCACCTTCCCGACTCAGTGCAGTACATCCGTACCCTTGGGCTCGTTTCACGCGCCTATCCATTCCCACTTCACGCATATACTTCGTTTATAACACTTGCAGTTCGGATGTGCGGTTCTACAGGACGCGGGAGCTGGGGGAGTGGCCTCCCCTTTTTTCTAGACAGTAGTGCTGCATCTCGGGCACCCTGCGCGCGTGTTTACGCACCTGTGCATCCCGCCCGAAGTTCGCCCTTGTCGCTCACGCGAAGCGGCGTCTCTTCGACCTGCCCGCCTCGCGACGATACCCCTCGTTCCGCGCACGCACAACGCAGCTCTTGGCCGCCGCCGTGACTTGACGGATCGGGGCGCGCACCGGCGAGTTCAGGGCTGGGCCTACGTGCGCCCTTTTCTGCCTGGGCCCGCGGATGGGCTCGCGGTTCGCATCCTCGCGCGGGCGCTTGAGGCCCACAGTCCGCGCGGAGTTCGTCTGCGTCGCCACGCCTGCGCTGATGGTCAAAACGGTGCCTCAGCGGCTGGGGCGGTCACGGACCTCGCGCGCTAGGCGCAGGAGCGTGCGCCGCTGTTTCTACAATGGAGAGCGCGCCAAGGTGCGTCACCAGGTCGTGCATATCGCGAGCCTCCTTTGCGCGGCGCAGCTGATTGTCCTCCTCGTACATCTCCACGTCGCGGCGCATACGCTCTGGAAGGCCAAAGGCCTGAGACAGCTGGGTCATGTGCGAGTGGGACGTAGCGGCGGGGAAGAGAGAGTGAAAGTAAGATTTGAGAGCCAGTGCGCCACCGCCTCAACGTCGGCGACGTCCGACTTCTCTGCTACCGCTGTCGCGCTCAGGGCCGTTCATCCTACGCGATCTGTGCATCGCTGCATATCTCGGGAGCCCCTTGGGCTACGCGCGCCGCGTGCGTCTCGTTCTCCGTCTCACACCCGTCCGCTCTGCGTGACCGCGGCCAGTGTGGCGCGCGCCGTGTCCTCGGCCACAGCGCCAGGTGGGAGGAAGGCTGTGCGCGGTGACACTTTCCCGGGAGAATACATGTGGGGCCGGCGCTGATTTTAGACTTCGGGATCCCGTGCCGGTTACGATAGAAGCAGCCGGGTTGGATCAGAAGCATCTTAGGTTTGACGTTTCTTAAGCGCCGGCGCGGGCTGTCCGTCCGCCTCTCGTTCAGCGCGTTCAGTGCGGTTCAGTGTGGTTCACGGTACTCGTTCTGTGTGTATTACAGCAGACGAACGCTGCCCGGGACGCTGCCCTCGCATTTGCTCTGCCCTTCCGCACACGAGGGGCTGACTGCGCGCGTTTTGCGTCGTGGACGGCTCGGGGTGTGCAGCCAAGCACTACGCCCGCCTCTGTCTGCTCTGGGCCCGCTGATGTGGCGGCCGGGGGGAGGGAGCGCGACGTTCCCTTTCCGGACATGATGGTTCGGGAGCAAGCCCCCCTTCTTCGTGTGCCTAGTACTCCATGCACAGGCCTTTGCGCATTTAGGGAATTACTGGAAATATGGAAAATTATGCATATACCTATATTCCAAGGGTCTGTGACCTCAAGCTAGGCCATCTTGTGCTTCCATAGAGTGGTATGATACTCTCTAGCAAGATTAAGGACCATCAGATAAGGACTAGTAGAGATACAGCATGTTCCTTGTGGAAACCTCCCCTGTTGAGAACCTTACCCTGCCCCCCTATTCCAGGTGGAGTCCAGGTGGAGCCTAGATGGAAAAAAATGAAAATTTTTAGTAAATACTAAACAAATACTAGTGGTACAAAAAATAAAGTTCAAACTGAGTCCACAAAGCAAGAAATGAAGATAATGTTTTACAAACCTAACCTAACCTAACCTAACTGCTAATCAGCATATTTGGTGTAACTCCAGGTGGAATTCAGCTCCTCCAGGTGAAAGTCCACTGGAAAACTGGTTAAGCTCCACAGCAAGTCTAGGTGGAGGAGTGGAATTCCACCTGAAGTCCACTCTGGGGTACCTTATCAAAAATGATGGATTATGGTCCTAGATGTGTTTTTTTCACTTTTGTATTTTTCCACCTGGAGTCCACCTGGAGGTGGGGGGCGCAGTCACTTACAGATCAGCCTTAGCCTTTCACTGGGGAACTCACTTCTGGCAACCCACAGTCGCGGGGCCCTCGTTGGGACAAGATAGACCCCCCTGCTCCTTTTGTCCCGCTCGACGACAAGCATCATCAGCCTCAGCATTTCATTGGTGTTGATTGAGTTGAGATTTGCCGCCAGATGCAGCAATTTCTGCGCGAAGAAGCAGCTCAACAGCTGCTTATTGATGACGTTTTCTCGGCCACACATTACCATAACATGTTCTCGTGGCTTTACACCATCGGGGCGGAGGGCTCTGAATAGGACAGCAATGATGAGCATCCTCCGCCCCTCATCGACAACGATAATGAGGCTTCTCCGCCCCTCATCGATGATGACGAGGCTTTTCCGCCCCTCATGCAGTATGTGGAGCTCCCTCCCAGTGGCTCTGCCGATCTTGTCTTGAGGCTCTTCATTCAAAGCTGCTTTACATCATTGTCAATGCGCTCAGGTGCATGAACATGTCACTGCTGGTTTCACCTTCATGGCCTGGATGTGTGTCAAAAGGTTCACCACCATCGTCTTTGGTGTTCATGTTCCTGGTCGCTGAATAGCCAAGCTCGCCTTCCAGCTATGGGCAAAATTCAAGATCACAAAAAGGAGCCACGAAGGAGCCTGTACCGCGAGAGTTTTACAAGTTGAGAGAGTTTCCGGTATCGCTTCATGTTGATCCAAAGTCTGCAATCCACTCCTGCTCCGTGGAAAAGGGGCACGTTGATCCAAAAACTGCAATCCTTGTAAACCCCCCGATCCCTGGCCTATGGAGAGGAGGACGTAAAACCAGCCTCATCGGTGCCTTACAGGCCTTCAGCGCTTGTTGATCGGAGTACCTGCCCAGCTCACATTTTCGGGAGGAAGGTCAAGCATGGGGAAGCCAGCCTGCGCGTGCATGTGCCATAGCACAAAGGACGAGGAGGAGAGGTCAGCGAGCACATTCTCCACTTGTGAGACAGCGCATATGTGCGTGTGCCGCTTCTGGCGGAGAGGGCAGAACCATGCCCTCCCTAGTCGAGAGTCAAAGACGATGTCGGTGTGGAGACGGCCGGCGTGTTGGGTGTGGCGTTCGTCAGGTCGTAGAGTTGACGCAGCTGTGCGCGCATGGTCCGCTGCGGGTTGAGGGGGAACAACAATAGTGGGCTTCCAGGCTGTTGAGGAAGGCATTGTGCTTCTGTTCCGGCTCACGCTCAAGAGGGCGATGGGGTGGCACCGCAAGCGCCGCTGCCCGCATTGTCGGAGGCCTTGACGCTGGTGTCGCGCACCTCCTCAAAGGGGAGCCACTTGAACAACGCCTCCTGCGGCATGAGGAGACAGCAGCACCTGCTACTCGTGTGAGGCAGTGTCAGTTGAGCCCATGATCCCAAGGCGGGATGCATCACCTGCTGGTAGGCTGATGCGCTGTATATGTAGGCGGGAAGGATGGCACAACAAGCCAATGCGTGCAGGGTGCGCGGGCGTCTGGCCAGGAAATGCTGTTAGTGTTGTCCATGTGGGAGTGCGGAAGGCAGACAATGGTCCAAGAGCGTGGAGTGAGGCATGAGTAGAAAGAATGTGGCTTGAGTGACTTTATAGCCATTGGTATCATCTGCAAAAAGCGATTGAGGGGCCTATAGCATCATGGAGAATGGAGTGTGCACACAGCAACAAAAGGGAGGTTTGTCTGTGAGAGACAAAGGGAATGAGCATCCTGTGTTTGCTGTCCGTCCACCAAGTGGCGATGAGCAGGCTAGCTATACCGCCAGTTGCCGGCAATGTTTGTACAACCTTCGGCCGGTGGTGACTTGATGATCCTTCTGCAAACATCATACAAATTTTTTTTACGCATTTGTTTAGACTTAAAAAATGCACAAATGTTATACAAAGGTTTTTGGGACCGGATGCAACCTGTCAGCAGGACTGCTTGGCCGCTTTCCAGTATTCCTTTTCTTGCTTGCACATCTAAAATTATAATAATGGAAAAATGACTCTTATTGATATTGTAAATACATGTGGGAGTACACGAGTAATACTATTGATAAGAGAATGGGATGTACTGTTTGTGAGGCCAGAGCGGGGCAGAGCAGACAGGCACACAGCCAGGACCAGAGCAGCCAAGACCAGGGCAGCCAGGACCAGACCAGAGCAGACCAGAGCAGAGTAGAGCCAGACAAGCCATCCCGAGCAGAGCAGCCATACCGAGCACAGTGAGCACGCAATACCAGATGGCCAGACCAGAAGAGCAAGAATGGAGGGCCACCAGCCATGGAGACAGGCAGGGATGAGTCAGTTCGGTCGCGAAGGAGGGAAGGAACAGAAAGGACAAGCGACAAGCACACCTTGCAAATTTTTCCGCCCGGGTCTTGCGTCTTGACAACTGGAAATACCAGCCACGGACATGTGCCTTGCTCGAGAGATTGCAGGTCCAACCCAAAGGCTGCTGTGGGCAAAGGGCAGCGGATGGTGGTGGGTGCGAGGGAACGCAACGCGCAACCGTGGCGCAAGACGAGGGCATCCAAACACACGCAAATCAACTGACTGGCTCTCGGCCGGCGGCACCCAGCAACGTGCTACAGTGAACGTCCACCTCACACCAGACACAAAGACTTGTCTATTGGTACCCCTCTATGCTATTATATTGCTTGGACATTTCTCTGCACCATCTAGATGGCCATGCAAGGCCTAGAATGGCTTGAGTGTGACTGCCGCCGGTCATGTACATTCACAACAGGTTACAGAATGACCTTCCCAGCACATCTTTTCGGCTGACCTTTGTGCAAGGTTAGCGACAGGTCCGCCAAAGATTGGGGACGACGTTTTGTGATGATCAGCGGGCAATCTTTCCGGAACCTCGGCTTCGTTTGGCAGTGTAGGTTGAGGACAGACAGTATGTGGGTATAATTGCAGGATCAGACGGTGCTGCGATCATTGAGGATGTCAGCAGTGTGGCAGGTGAAGGACTGGAGTCAATCATCCGCATCGGCTGGGGAGAGCATGGGCAGGTTGGGCCAGCCTAAGTAGATTATGACTGGTAGGATGGACATGGGACCTGGACAGTCTCAGGTTGAGGTAGTGGAATGTGCTCACTAGATTGGAGCAGGGATATTCAGCAGAAAAGTCGACTTCATGGCGAAAGGGCAAGGGACTCGGATCTTCGGTCAGAGCCGGATTCGCGTTCATAACACGACACGCTTTGGAAGCCCGCACATTGCAACAATTGATAATAATGGGCTTGGGGTAAAAATGACCGCATTCTGGAGATTTTTTTGGGTGGTCTGGACTATCGAGTCGCAGTCCATAGCTCCAAAGTGCGGACAATTAGTTGAGTGATTCGCATGTTTCTCCAGGATACAGTCATTTTAGGCACTGTTGAGGCAGGTTTTACGTTCCCTCTGCATCGGTCTAGGACAGTGGGTTGTACGCAAATTGCAGATTTTGGTCTGCCCCTTGCTGCCAAGGAGCAGAACTGAAAGTGCATTGTCAATCCCGCTGGCATCTGAGCAACAGAAGGTCTAAGACCACTGAGCTAATGTGCTGTTAAGATGGCTGTACAGTCAATTCTGTAATAATCCATACTTGGCCATTTGAGAACCTTACCTGCCCCTCTATTCCAGGTGGAGTCCAGGTGGAGTCTAGGCGGAAAAAAATGAAAAAAGTTAGTAAACATTCAACAAATACTAGTAGTACAAAAAATAAAGTTCAAACTCAGTCCACAGAGCGAGAAATGAAGATAATGTTCTACAAACCTAACCTAACCTAACCTAACTGCTAATCAGCGTATTTGGTGCAACTCCAGGTGGAATTCCGGTCCTCCTGGTGGAATTCCGCCGGACAACTGGTTAAGCTCCATAGCAGGTCCAGGTAGAGGAGTGAAATTCGACCTAGAGTCCACTTTGGGGTACTTCATCAAAAAATGATGGATTATGGTCCTAGATGTGTTTTTTGCACTTTTGTATTTTTCCACCTGGAGTCCACCTGTAGGTGGGGGGCAGTCACTTACAGGGCCAAATCAACTAGTGTTTTTTCCAGTGTCTCCGAGTAAACCATCCTTGAAAGTGAAAACTTGGATTGCCTAATTTACTGGAAACTTCACGTGAGGATGGGACGCTCAGGAGAGATATACTAATCATACACAGGGGTAGCCATGGGAGAGAAAGATACATAAGTACGAAAGAGTAAAAAAAGCATAATGAATGAATACTAATACTACTACAATCAGTGATGCAGCTTTGAGGACGAAGCCTTTGCAGAATCATCTGTGGTATAAGCAGGAGGGTGTGTTGCAGCACCCATGCGGCCCGCAACAGAATGAGACAGACACCAAGCACAAGGAGGAACCCTTCGACAAGCAGCCGTGCAAGACAGAATCCAGTTGTCCCCAACCCAGGCCACTAAATGCAGATTGGTGAGCGGAGGCAGGTTTTCATAAGGGTAAATGCATACCGCCCTGCAGAATACTTGACAACTTGTGACGACCAAGAAGATCTCACTTGACGATGTCTTGGTGCAAATAATGTATCTTGCCGACTGCACACCCCTGCACACAGTAAGTATGTCGTCAAGGCCGACCGAAAGAGCCTTACACAATGGTACCGCCGGCGCTCTCGATGATGGCAGTCAAAAGACGGTGATCATGCGCGCTCAAATGGAGGTAGAAGTTGGTGTCCTTGAAATACAAGCGTCCGCTGTTCGACAACAGAGGATTGTCGGACAGGTTGACGAAAACAGGGTCTGGCTGGTTGTCTGGTGAAGCGGCAGAGTGGGACGGGTCGCCGATGATGGGATCATGTGGGGGAGTAGACTGAGAGACGTTCGTAATGGGCAGGAGAGCGAAGGAAGGTCCGGAGTGGTTGTTGGAATCCCTACTGTGGATAGCAGCTGCCTCAACAATGTCTGAGTCGAAGGAAGGGAAGTCAAATAGATCTTTGTTGTTGTGGCTGTCATCATCGGCATCGGCTGCATTAACGGCAGCGGCAGCAGCAGCGGCATCGGCAAGGGTGTCAGCAGCAGCAGCGACATCGGCGAGGGCGTCAGCATTGGCCAGGGTGTAGGCGTCAGCAGCAGCGGCAGTGGCAGCAGCAGTAGGAGAAGGTACAAAAGCAAAAGCTGGAAGGTGGACAGGAGGCGGTGCGTAAACAGCGTCGGCAAGGGCATGGGCGTCGGAGGTGGCGTGGGCTTCAGCGATGGCAGAGGGAGCAGAGGGACAGACAGGGACAGGTGGGTCAATCGCGCCTAGGAAGGCCAGATCATAGTCGCTACTGGACCAGTCCATGGTTGGGCGGAAACGAGGAGGAACGGCAGTGGAATCATCTTGTGCGCTTTATATCTCCTGGGCTAAATTTGGAGAACCTTACCCTGCCCCACCTGTCCAACTGGAGTTCCAGGTGGAACTCCTGGAATTCCACCTAGAACTCACCACCAGCCAGGCTCATGCTTCAGCCAGCCAGGGCTCAAGTCCAGGTGGAACTCATATGAGACACTTGTACCATACAAAACACCTGGAATTCCAGGATTGTACCTGAAATAAACCCCGATATTTCCAATTGGAATTCCAGTCATTCCATGTCATATATCATATTGAACAGAGAAAGAATACAACAAAATACTTTCAAATTTTAAAAAATTGTATAAATCCAAATAAATTTAAATAAATCCAAACAAATCCAAACAAATCCAAACAAATCAAGTAAACTCATAGAAATTCAAACAAATCCATAGAAATCCGAATAAATGCAAATAAATTCAGATACATGTGAAAACCCCAGATAAATTTGAATTTGTGCAAAAATTCGATATAAATGCAGATAAATTCAAATAAATTCAAATAAATTCGAATAAATTCTGATGAATCCGAATAAATTCACGTAAATTCACATAAATTCACATAAATTCACACAAATTCATATAAATTCAAATAAATTCAGAAAAGCTCAACTAAATTGAAATAACTTCAAATAACTTCAAATACATTCGAATAAATTCAGGTAAACTCAAATACATAAATATAAATTCGAATAAATCCACATAAATTCCCATAAATCTGGATAAATCGAAATAAACTCAGATAAATCCATATACACTCCAATAAATCCGAATAAATAAACATCAAATCAACATAAAACACATATGTAATCGGACAAACTGTCGGTTTGCCAGAAGCATCCGGAACTGGGAAGAACCCGCTGGTCTTGGTTCCGAAGACTCGACAGCATTCCCGTTCTGTCTATTTGTATCTAGAATGTCTCATTGGAATTATAAAAGCAACACTCTTGCGAGCTCGAGGGTCGTCACTAAACCGACCCTTGTGTCTCGAGAAGCGCTAATCACACACACACAAACCCGCACTGAACGCAGGCAGGGAGAGGCTCCGGCTTTTTGTTGCTGAGTACTGATCTCACGAGCAGACTGTACGCGCATTTCGCCTGAGTTGCCCGATCCAGGGCATCGGTGACTCCTCACGCGACCCCAAATCGCTGATCGGGCAGAAATTGGTACACCCAAAAATTGCGACTTTCGGAGCCAATACGGTCGACGACTTGTGCATTTGGCGCACTGGCTCTCCAACTCCACGACGCACGGCAGCGCATTTGACATACTCAAGAGCAGCTCACATAGCTCTTCGACGCGATGCACGACATGGGACACTCACCACCAATGGACTTGATACAGCGTGAATGCGCTCCGGCGCCAGCCGATGTGACATCTGCAACGCACCGACAATCGTGCTCGTTCGACTCACCACCACGCGACCTCATCCTCGATGCTCTGCGAGCAACTCACCGTATCCACAATGCGGAGACCTTCGTACAAGAGTGGCGATCTGCCATACAAGACGCAGCACTTGAAGAGCATCGAACGCGGTACGACCGCACCGACTCTGGCTGCGACCGTATTCCGTTCTATTTAAAAGAAGAAAAATGTGAATCAATTCATATAAATTCATGTAAATTCAATCCTATGCAAATAAATTGAAAATTATTTCAATAAATCTATGTAAAATCAAATACAGTTACATCACAAACATACATCACTTGCAATCATGTCAGAAGGCACAATGTCTTGGCACACAGTCGCGATAACTCAAGGTCTTGGGCGAAGACCTTAACTGAGGCCTGGGTAGCTGGACAAACGACAGCTTGGAACATGGCTGCAAGAATTAGGGCCCCTGGCAAATGAGTTCACTAAGGTTTAGGTATCAGAGCGTGTACATACGTGAGTGAGACCCCCAGTTGGATAGCAAGAGCAAGAGACTAGGGGAAGGGGGATGAAACCCGGGAGCGTATATACCAGAGTCTTAAATGGAGATAACTGAGAGTGGCATTGCAGCTTGTATGCGCTGACACTAGGATGGCTGGGAGAGCATGACACCGCAATCGCAATATATATTATGTGTGTACCTACCTTGAGGATAGATAATCCAGGCATATAGGTGCGGCAATACAAGCATAGTTATTGAATAGCGAAAAAGTAGTGTTGATAGGGCAGAAATCAGTACAACCAAAGATTGCGATTTTTGGTGTGGATAAGGTCGATGACTTGTGCATTCAGTGCACAGGCTGTTGTGGCTCAAGCCCTTTTTTCGCTATCGCCGCCTCTTTATTGGCCTTTGCGCACTCTGCTGTCACTCGCATTCGCCTCACCGACCTTTGCTCTTCGACTTCGGACTTTGTCAAACTCGGCATCTCCAGCCAATGGCGGTGATCATCGGATTGAAGTTTGAACCCAGACCGCGAGCAGTCCTGCCTTGCTTTGTACTTTATATTCGAGCCGGTTTGCCCACTGTCGATACATCTTGCTTTTCTCTACCTATCCCCCGCTGACTGTCGATTGCGGCGAGTATCCCCGGTCATCATAACATGGACTCTCCAACACCACAGCACACTGCAGCGCACTTAACGTACTCAAGAGCGGCTCAATGACTCTTCGACACAATGCACAACACGGGACACTCACCACTGATTAGGCACCACACAGCGTGAATGTGCTTGGGCACCGACACCCAGCGCATCGCATCGCATCGCATTCACAATCCATCAGGCGCTTCCGTTTGGAAGCACGAATAGCTAACAATAGACAGACTCATTCTGGCCTCTCAGCCCAGCATTCTGATTGCAGATAATGACAATAATGGCAAGGAAGATGTGCCAGATGCTGATGAGATTAATGCTGAGGATCAGTTCTGTTTGGCAATGTATGTGACAATGCTAATATATGATCACTCCCTGTCTTGTTCACTATCGTCCATGTACAACATGTTCCAGTGGTGTTCTGATTTCATAGCATATACAAATACTTAGTTTGGTGAATCAAGCCTTTGTTTGGCTATCAAACCTTATTTTAATATGGCAGTCTGAAGACAATATTGATTTTCCAAGTATATTTCGCATTTTAGTTGTTTTCTATACTTACCCAATTAGTCAAACCTTATTTGGATTATATGATGACAGATTCTTACTCAGCACTATCACTTTCCCTATCAACCCTTTTTTTCCAGCTCATTATCTGCAAGTACCAAGTGCCTGCGATGAGCCAGAGTTCCACCTGGACGAGCTGGAATTCCAGGTGGAATTCCACTCAGTACCACCTTTCAGAAATTTTTACCACTTGACTCTATGAGTCATTTCCACCACTTTTGGTTTTAGGTCCTGGAATTCCACCTGGAATGGTGGGGCAGGGCGACTTACAGGATTTCTGCCCGATCAGCGCTCAACACAATTGCGTCACGACCCGACTTATTCCAAATCGTCTCTCCACTTCACCCACAGCGCCTGCAGGCGCTTCTCCGCGACCACCCCAATCGCGCCTTTGTCAACTCAGTCATTACCAGTCTCACTGAGGGCTTCTAGCCCCTTGCAGACATGTTCTGCGACAATCAAGCCATGACATATGACTTCTCGGACCCAAAGCCATGGCCCACCGACAGACTCTCATTCTTCGAGGAGACTTGGGATGAGGCAATGCGGGACGGCAGATGGTCCGCTGACTTCAGGCCGGATCTCCTGATGGGGATGACGAGCTCGCCTGTCTTTGCCGTCCCCAAACCACACACCGACATTTTCCGTCTGGTCATCGATCACAGCGCTGGCAACCCGTCGCTGAACTCGTTCATCGACCGGAGCCTTGTGTCCACACAGCTGGACACTCTCCATGACTTAGTACGCTTCTTGCGGCACCACCGCGCCCGCACCGACCAGCCCCTCACCCTGTTCAAATCCAACGTCTTGAAGGTGTATAGACGCCTCCCCACTCATCCGCTCTGGCAGATCAAACAGATCGTCTCAGTTAACCGTGCGCGCCATGTTGATTGCTGCTGCGATTTCGGCACCAGCTCCTCTGGCGACCTATGGTTCTGCATCATGGCCCTCATACTCTGGGTCACCGTGTTCGTGTGGGACATTGATGCACTGCTCGTCTACGTTGACGACTCATTCTCATTCGACAATTTCGTCGATCTAGTCCTATACAAGCCATACAACATGCAGCTGCTGCGGAAACAAGCCCGCCTCCTGCAACTCTGGGACGACATCGGTCTCCCCCACAGCGTCGACAAACAAGTGCACGGCTCGCCGCTATGCACCATTGACTATCGCATACCCCGAGGAGCAGCAGCTTGAGCTCATCCACAAGCTCCGCAGCTTCGTCCGCCCGCGCTCTGCTGACGACCCGATGTTGCGACCACTGCAGGAGTGGCAAAGCCTGCTCGGCCAAGCCAGCTGGGTGGTGTACACTTACCCACTGCTACGGCCCGGCCTCAGCGCAGCCTGGGCAAAATGCGGGGACAAGACGGGCCGCTCATGGCCAATCATGCTCAACACCGCCGTCATCTGTGACCTTGACTGGTTCACAGACAGCCTAGAATGTGCGGCGCCACTCCAACTCCTTAATGCGGACCACTGGAAGCCCCACGAGGTCGCCATCGCCCTAGTGTGTGACGCTTCTCTGTCAGGCCTCGGCTTCTGGATACCCGCACTCTCCCACAGCTTCGCTTGCATTTTCCCCACCCGAACATCATATTCAACAAGTCGCTCTGTGTGCTATCTGCTCTTGACGCCGCCATGAAGATCTCACCACTGCTGAAGCGCATCGCCCTGTACACTGACTCTCAGAACGCCGCGGACATGCTGAGCCTCAAGGCTAAGGAGGTGTATAACGGCATCCTCTTTGCCGCTTGTGGGATTGCAATCGCGTCCGGCTGCTTGTTCAGAGCCTACCACATTCCAGGCCTGGCGAACCCTGTCGCAGACACCCTTTCCCGCGGGGATCACAAACGTGCCCGCGGGCTTGTCCCTGACCTGAAAATTGACTCTTTCTCTCCTCCCCAATATCTCTCGCCCCCCAGTCAATGTCTCCATCCCGAAGCGACCGAGAGCCACACCAAGAGCGCACAACCTGGACGCTTCAGGAGCTCTGAAATGCGTGAAGCACTGCACTGGGATTCTCACTCGAAGCCGTGTCTCGTAGAAACTATAACACACATCTTAAATCTTATTAGAGCTTTTGCAAACACCACGCTTTACCTGTCAAACTGACCGCCAATACGCTATCTCTATACGCTGTGTATGAATCGCACTACATCGCCCCGTCCTCCGTCCGCTCATACCTCTGGGGCATCTGCCACTCTCTCAAACCCTTCTACCCAACCCTCTGCGCGAGCCGCAATTCCGATCTTGTCCGGAACACCGTCACAGGCTGTGTCAAGATGGCGTCATGCGCGGTGAATCGAAAATGTCCGCTGTCCTCCGTGGACTTGGGCCGCATGCTCGACAAGTACGGGCGCTCGCAGTCCTACAATGATGCCCTCTTCCTTGCTATACTCTTAGTCGGGTTCAATGCCTTAATGCGTCTGGGCGAGCTTATCTGGCCCGACTCTGACGCCCTATGCGAATACCGCAAATGCATCGTGTTTGCCTCCTTCCACTGGCTGCATGCTGGCGCTCCCAGCACAGACGGCACCGAACAGCTCTCGTTCCTACTCCCGGGCCACAAGGGCAAACGCTTCTTCAATGTCACGGCAGAGCACACCACACTCGCTGGGACTGGCGCTGAGGAGGGGAACTATGCGAGCAGGAACATGGGTGGTGCATTGACCAGACCAAATCTGGGGATCAGCCCAGAAGGCCGTCCGCCCTATATACACATCATGAGAGCACCGGAAAGAAACTATCCCGGATCACCATACTGCCATGAGAGAGGTCGCCGATCTGAGCCAAAGCTCGCGATGTCCTCGAAGCCCGAAGTGGCTCAACGAATAACCCATAACCGAACCCGTCCCCGCTAACCAACAATCGAGCAGGCGTTGGACTTACCAAGATGTGCCTCAAAGACCAACGATCAAGCAGGCGTTGGACATACCAGGATATGCATCGAAGACTCCTCAAAGTGCTGTAGTCTCTCGTAGCTCCTCGTAGAGCCCTGAGCGCGAGAGGGGGCAAAGGTGCGATGCGATTGGGTGCCGCTGCAGACATACATCGCATCCTTGCAGCTCGTCGACACCCCTAGGGTGTAGAGCGAGCGTGCGAGGGATGTCGGAGAGGTGCCTGGAAGATATCCCGAGCGACACGAGGTCGGGAGAGGGTCCATGTCGTGGGAGCCGTGTTGGGGGGGGGGGGCTGCAGGAACGCCAGCAGTGCTGCGAGTCGACGACACGAGATGCCGGTGCATATACAACGTCCTAGAGGTGAGAGAGGGTGGGTGAAGATATCCCGGATGACAGGGGCGCGAGAAGAGATCGAACGAGCAGTTTGAGATTGGCCGCGGGACCAGAGTCTGTATATGGGCGAGCCGGCCGAATGCAAGCCGCCGAGGCACGGGGGCAAAGGTCTCACCCTCTAAACGAGATGAGATCAATCCCACGAGCAGATTCCGGGTCTGAGGTCGCCGAGGTGAGTCGTCTTCGTCGAGGTAGGTCGAGTCGTCCCATAAAGGCAGCAGCGCTTGATGGGGTGTGGGTGTGGCGCGAGTCTCACCCGCCAGATCGATTCGGCTTGCGCTTCCGCATCCCAAGAGCCTAGGGACTAAGCGGGATAACGAGATTTGAGAACAGTGAACTGAATGGGTAGGTGGGGAAGACTGCAAAAAGGCGAGACTTCGAGCGATGAGAGGTTGTAGTGTGCGAAGACCTCGAATATTGCAACATTTGATGGCAAGACCGTTGTTGTCACCTCCAGGGCTGACATTGCCAACGCACTCCCCGTCATGCATCGGTACCTGCAATTTCGCCAGGCAAACCCCGCAACCCGCTTGCACCCCACTCTGTTCTTCCGCGCCAATGGAAGCGTCCCGAGGCGTGCCTGGTTCATCAGGTACCTCAAGATGAACTTTGCTGACGACATCCACGGTCATTCGATCCGATCTGGTGGCGCCACTGACCTCGCACTGCGCGGCGTACCCGACAACGTCATCCAGCGCATTGGGCGCTGGAGCTCGGAGACATTTCAGATCTACATTTGCAAGAGTCCTGTGCTGATCCCCATCCTCGCGGGTCTCATGCCACGCACAGCCTGAGTGTCCTACTCGACTCACACTCGGCCGCCTCTCGCTTTATCTCCTTCAGCCTCTCCACTGGCTACTCTCGTTTCGTAAAACACTCGCACGGAGGGCACTGGCCCAGTCACACCCGCTAAACCTCTCTCCGTCCTGCCGCCTACATGTCCCTTCAGTTGGCCCACAAGTTGCAATTTAATGTTGTGTTACAGTGATCTTGTGAGCCCACGGGAACTGGCGCTGCACTTGATGGCTCAACCGTGAGCCACACTCAATCCGCGCAATCTCGTCGGGCCGCACAGCAAATATAAGCACTGGTGTGGGCATGCGCACTCACCGTCTGTGCTTCCTCACTCGCCAGTTCCTGCTCATCGCTTGGACTACCCACCATCTGCCCCCGTTGTCTCGTTTGTATTCACACTCATGTACTGCTACTCTCATCTTGTAATACACTCGCGTGGGAGGGCACCTGTAAGGAAACCGGATCCTTATGAGTGAAATCGCGACCGCTGATCGGGCAGAAATCCAACCACTCAAAAATTGTGCGAATTCGCGGCACAACTTCAGCCCGAACCAGCAATGGCGAACGATCACCACCACCGCGAACACGCCCCCGACTTCGATTCAAGCATTTGTTGACAAGGTTCAAGCCAGCGGTACGCAGAACAAGTAGCACGAAGTTCGTTCGTGCGCCGTGTATGCGGTTCGGGCCCAGCCGGCGTGACCTGCGAGCGCGAACTGTGAGCGCGAACTCGGTTCGCCGCCTCCCTCGCTTTCCACCAACTTCACGACAACGTGTTCCGGCATACAACTCGAGCAATGCTCCACGCTCCTGCGCACACAAGGACGGTGGTTCATAGTCATTCACTCGAGGAGCGTCAACCTCGAACTCTGTGCACTCACCACGAACTGCTCCGCGAACTCCCTTCGCGCACCCCCTCTCTGGTTCCCCCGGCACTCAGCACTCTCCTGGATCGACGAACGACGCTGCGGAATCTGCGCGAACGCGTGCAATGGGACATTCTCGAACGCGATGCAAGGTCAGCTGCACCGGCCTGTAAGTCGCCCTGCCCCACAAGTCCACCTGGAATTCCAGGTGGAAAAATGAAAGTTGCTCCAAATGAACTAAAAAACACTTTTGGATATCATTGTTTTTTGGGGGGCACCTGGAATTCCACTGGAATTCCAGTTGGAAAAGGTAGCTGTTTTGAATCTGGACGTACTGGACGTCCAGGTCATGTGACTCTAAAACCTTCGAAAAACGCGTATAGTTAAGTTAGCTTAGGTTAAGTTAGGTTAGGTTAGGTTAGGAGTTAGGTTAGGGGTTAGGTTAGCTTAGCTTAGGTTAGGGAACATTTTAAATTTCCGTTCCAGGTGGAATAAAAAACAAAGTTTTCTAGAATTGCATTTTAACAGTTTTGGAGTGGGTGGACAAATTGGAACTCCAGGTGGAATTCCAGTTGGACAAGTGGGGCAGGGTAAGGTTCTCGCACCGGCGCCCTGGCACGAACCACGAACGCGCAAGCCCGGCAACGCAACGGCAGAGGCCAGCCCTCGTCCCAAGACTCTTTCTGCACTTGGCAATGTGAATCTTGAACCCGGTCGCCCAGTATCCCGGACCCTAGCGCAAGGTTCGGCACAGCCTGGATAATCCATCACGCACCTGGCACTCGTTCGCCACGCCGTTCACAATCGGCAGAGTCATTCCTCAACCTTCGGTCGCGTTCTATGACTCGTTCGGCGCACTCTCATTGGCTCCAGAGACGGAGAAATGACGGTTCGCTGTGTCTCCGCAGTTCGTGGACCGTATGTACGAGTCTTCGCTTCCCGGAAAGGCAGACTGTTGCGGCCAGCCGGCAACCGCGCAGAGTGAGAGCCTACGAGTGGAACACCACCCGCAGCCCACCCTCACACGGACCACATCTCTCTCTCTAGGAGACACCCCAACCCGACCCTTGACTCTCGCCCGCAACGGTGGAAGTGCAGAGCAGGCGTACAGAGGGAGAGAGACCCCCGAGAGGGTCCTGACGGGAGTTCTGCTCGAGGCTCTGGAGGGGACCCGGGGCTGATGAGGAGTACTCGCCTCTACTCCCACGCACCCAAGGTCTGCGACGTGTGGGACCCGAGGCCTCGGACCAGAGGTGGGGCGCCGCCGCGGCCCAGAGGCGCCGCGGTGCTGGAGGAACGCTCCCAGGCCAAGTGCACGCACAAAGACTCTGAGAGACCAAAAATCCAAAGACTAGAGTACAGGAGGCGAGAGCCGTTGTCTTATATATGCGCTTGTCGGTAGTTCCGTCAGGTGTCCTTCCATAACGGTCGTAGCGTCGCTGCGTGCGCAGTCCCGTCGGAGGCGCGGCGGGACTGAGACGGGATCACGGCCAGTGAGAGCGCGTCCTTCCTTACCATTGACGGAACATAACCCCCCCGCCCCCCCCCCCCCCCCCCCCAAGGGCGAGCTCCAATGGCCGGGATCGAGGGGAGAGTAGTCTCGCACCCAGTCGTCGCCATCGCAGGGCTCTTGCCCTCGTTCTGCAAAGCGTCGCCCCCTGCCTGAGTTTCCGTCGTCCTTTCCAGAGCACCACCGTGTCCCGCAGCGTCGGCATTGCCCTGAATCGAAGCGCCGTGCCGCTGTGGTTGGTGTCGTTGACGGGAAAGTGGCCTCGGCCTCGTGAGCAACTCCGTGCGCCCGTCGTCGTGTTCCTGCGCTACGACCCTCCTTGTTGGTGGTGAGGCATGGCGGGTGTCACGCCATGACGGCTGTCCGGTCGGGCACAGTCACTGATCCGTTGTGCGGGGTCCCGGCGATCCTCCGCTCCTCACGTCAGGATTCTCCTTCGCTCTCCCTGCACGCCCTTGTCGAGTCTCACTGCGTGAAACCCGGTACAGAGCGTCTGGGAGGGCGGTGGCACCCAGTTCCCGGCTTCCGTCTGCGCTCACGGGGCCAGGCGGCGGTTTAAAAGATGAAGCGGCGAGGCCCGGCAGAGGTCCGCATCTTGTCCTTGCCCACCTACCATGCCTCGCCCCCGCGCCGCCTCGCATGCGTCGCCGTCGCCGCCGTCACCGCGGCCCGCGCAGGGCCCCGCCTTCGACCTCTGGCACCGCGCTCGCCGCCGGCGCCTCTTCGAGCGGCTCGCCGCTAAGTTCCCGTCTGCCGATGGCGCGCGCCTCGTCGTCGTTGGCCTCCTCCAGCACTGGGTGCGCTTTGACCAGTACGCGGCAACGAAGCCAAGCCGCGTCGTCAAGCAGACGATCCTGCTGGGCCGCCTGGAGTCCGCGTTGGGGAGCCTGGGCCGTGACCACGGCCCGTCCGGTAGTCGCGCCGCGTTCGACCTGCGCGTCGTGACGTGCGTATGCCTCTGGCGCTGGACGGTGCGCCGGCGCGCCGTGTTCTCTCTCCTCGAGGAGAAATGGTTCGCTGCCGATGCGGCGGCGGCCCTCGTTCTTGCCTGGCCGCTTGGGATCGCCGGACCGCCGCTCGACAACATCCGCCTCGCGCGCGCCCGCGAGGAGGACACGCTCCGCCGCGCGGCCGATGGCCAGGGCGTGGCGGCACGAGAGGACCATGGTGTCGACGACGAGGTGAGTCGGAGTCCGCTCGGAGCGTGAGGGGGAGTACACCATCGTCTCGCCTCTCACCCCAGCCCAGTCTGCAGGTCGCCGACGACGCCACGGTTCGAGAGCTCGTCTAGAGGGTCGCGGCCTCCAACGAGGACCTCCGCGAGAGGGTGGGGGCGCTGACGGCCCTCGCGCTGTCGAACGATGAGGTGACACGCCGAATTGAGGACCTGCTTCGTTCAGTGTTGCCGTTGTGATCTTGCTAGTCGTAGTTGCTTGAGCTGTCTTGCTGTCCTCGCGAATCATGTGCTTTCTTGTGTAGTTTTTAGGTAACGAGAATGGAATCGAGAAATTGTGTGAAACTTAGCAAAGTGGGATCGCTCGGGGCGAAGATCCGGCACCTCCGTCGGGACTCCCGCGATTCGTACGCAATAGGAGTCGTGCTTCGGGATTGAGCTGTTCTGCCTGTCCTTGTCATACGTGCGCGCGCGGTGAACTGCACGGAACTTGCAAGGAACCTGCAAAGACCACTATATGAATCAGGAGAAATGAAGATGATCACAAAGAGTGAACAATCCTCAAAGAAAGAAGGCTGCAAAGACTACAGCTACTACTACTACGCAAGGGTAACCGATGCGGTCACTAATGCGGTACGCAGAATGCGGTAGAAAGAAAGTAAAGAGGGAGAGAGATGGTCACCACGCAAAGACAAGTATCGTCGATGCGAAGCTTGGGGGACGGACGTTCTATGAAGCCCGAGTACCGCACAAGCGAAGTCTGAGACTGCGTACAGTCGTACTCGATCGACACACAACAGGTGTTCGAGGATACTGAGACAGAGAGAGATTGATGCACAGTTCGTGAGAAGTGCGCACCTGGGGAGGTTGGCCGGAGAATACGATACACGGTGCCGACGCTACGGCAGAAGACGAGAGGACGAGGGAGACGACGAGAGTGCAACGCGGTTCGCTACCAATGCTGACCGCAACACGCTGAGAGTGAAGTAGGCACCGAACTCTACCGGGACCGCACCGGACTCGAGTTGTGACCGAACCTCAACCGGACCACCGGACTGCTCTCACTGGGCTCGAACCAGGCTACGCGTTGGTCAGGAGATTGGATGATGATTGGGGATGTTGCTCCCAGCGAATCAGGAGCATCGACTTGGCTGACACACCAAGGATATGAGCCGGAGGCCAAGCACCTGCTGACCGGATGGAACGTTCGCGAATGCGTTGCCGCCCGAGTACCAGGGCAAAGGGGAAGTCGATGCGCGATCCGAGATAGTCGCTGCGGTCGCGCCAGCGTGTGGACGGGGTCCGCGTTACGGAATGCGGTCGTGGGCAGAGCCAGTGCGGTCGTGTCGCGTTCGATGCTCTTCGAGTGCCGCGTCTTGTATGGCAGGTCACCGTGTCTGTGCGAAGCTCTCCGCATTGGTGATACGCTGAGTTGCTCGCAGAGCTTCGAGGTTGAGGTCGCGAGGTGTAGAGTCGAATGGGAAACGCGTCTGCCAGTGCGCCGCGGAAGTCACGTCGGCTCACGCCGGAGCGCGTTCAGGCTGTGTCGCATCCATCGGTGGTGAGTGTCCCGTGTCGTGCATCGCATCGAAGAGTCGTATGAGCCATGCTTGCGCATAGTGGATGCGCTGCCGTGTGCCGTGGAGTTGGAGGACCAGTGCGCCGAATGCACAAGTAGCCGACCGTATGTGCGCCGAAAGTCGCAATTTTCGGGCGTACCGATTTCTGCCCGATCATCCGCGGGGTACTTTGAATGTGCACGTCCCTGTGCATCACGTTGCGAAGCATCAAGACCGAAAATTGCGCAGATGCGACCGCATCCATGATTCCTCCGCAGGATAAAAGCCGTCCAGGGGACCGCATCGTGGTGTCCGTATCGCCTCTCCGGTCGAAAAACTCTACGCCGCTCTTGTCATGCAGCCGTTCTCCTCGTCGCTCGCGCAAACGTTCCTCGCCCCGACGGCGATTTCGCTCGTCAATACGGTGCGCTCCGCGCTTGACCGCAACAAGCAACTTCAAGATGCCGTCGCGACCCAGCACAGCGTCCTTGCCCGCTTCCAACGCGTCCTGGACGAAAACTCGCGCAACCTCCGCGACAATCTTGATGGTGCGCAGCGGTTTCTTGGTGCCATGTCCGCGCCAGACGCCCTGTCGCCGTCCTGGAGCCACGCGCTGGCTGGCCTCAGTGCCTATGTCGATCCGCACGCCGAGATCCCTCCCGAGGGCTCGCCGGCTCGTGTGTATCCGGGGCAGTTTCTTGTCCTCGCCTTCGACTACTACGCGCACATCGCCACCGACATCGGGACGACGCTCGGCAATATTGTCGCAGCTCCCACCGAGGCCCATCCTGACGAGGTGTCGTTCCTGGTGAACCATTGGCCGGCCGTTTCGGTGTGTAGCTTGTTGAGCGCATCGTCGTTGCGGTTGCTGACTTGTCGCGTATGCAGAATACGCTGCTCATCTTGGCGCACCTCGCAGGTCTCTCGCGCATGTTCCGCGAATACAACCGCTTCATGAACATCCAGTACGCTCAGTTGACGCGCATCGAGATGAATGTGAATCGCGAGTGCCGTTCGTCGCGCGTGTCGTCGCGTTCCGGCCTTGAGGCGTTGTATGCCGCGATCCGGCCGTTTACCACCGATTATGCGACTGCGGTCGCCGTTCCGTGGGAGTTCGGAGGTGCCCTGCACAAAGCGCATCCGTTCCGCATCGCCTCGGTGCATCGCGCCGACTGCTCGATTCCGTACTCAACGCGCGATGATGCGGTCAAGAACGTCCTCGACAAGCAGAGCAACAACGCGGACATCTACTCGCAGTCCGGTTCGCTCCTCCGCTTCGCACTGCGCGTCCTGCCCGAATCGTGCGTATTCTTGCTGCGCTCGCCGTATCGATGTTGACGTGTTGACAGTTCCTCGGCCGAGGTGATGACGTTGGAGGCTTGAAGAAGTCGAGTGTCGATAGAGTTCCTTGATGAATAAACTCCCTGCTCAACTGATGCCGCTGCCGTGGGGTTGTGTGTGGATCCTTGAGTGAAATGCGGCCGAGTATTGCTCGCGCTTGAGTTCTGGCCGTGTCGATCTTGAACTTAGTCGGGTTTGCCGTGATGTGAAGGGTTGACGGGTCCGGGAATCCGGCGGACTGTGGCTTGAGGAGTTCGCCGTTGAATAGCCTCGTCGTGCTATATAACGTCGCCCTTGGTCGCGGCTGGGGCTTTTCGTTCTTGTCCTGCCCCCACCAGGTCGTCCCTCCATGGCTCCTCTCCCGCTCCTCGACGCGTGCGGCGATACTCGCTGCGACAAGGACTTCACCGTGCCTCCTAAGGTGCCGGAGCCCTTCCTCTGCTGCTACTCGCAGAAGGTGGTCAACTCCTTCCTCAAGCAAAACCGCCTCTCGCTCTCCTGCGTCGGTGCGTACTACGAGCTCCCCAAGAAGAAGGATGATGTCGAGTTGCTCCTGGCCGTGTGTCGTTTCTTCCGCCGCGTCGTCGATGCGGTCGTACTGACACTGCGCTAGTTGACTGGGGCCGACGGCCACGAAAGGCCGTGTGGTTTCTCGCTCGCCGCGCTCGCGCCCATCCCTCCCGTCTTCACGACCATCAAGGGGGTGGTCCACGACGACGCGCTCTTCCTCCAGCGCATCTGGCTCGCTATGTCGTTTGTCTCAGGCCTCGCCGCGCTGTGCAAGGATCCCTCGCAGGGGGCCATGCTCAACCGCGGGCGCGACCACTGGACGTCGGCCAGCGTCGCGTTCCTCAAGGCGCGCTTCGACCGCGCGATCCCGCCGCACTCGCCTATCTCCAACCTGGTGTTGAGCCTGGGGTTCCGCCTCTTGACTCACGGCGCCCCCGACGGGCTGCCGATCTGCTTCGCCGCTTTCTCGCCGATCTTGAACAAGGAGGACTACGAGGACTTCGAGTCCGAGCTCCGGACCGTCATGCCTGCCCTCCAGGCCTGCGAGCACTGCCAGCGCCTGCAGAAGACGAACGCGCCGCGCCCCTGCCTTCGCTTTGCGGGGCACCGCTTCTGCCTCGGGTGCATGAAGGAGATGCGCACCGAGTACTGCTTCGCTGCTGAGGCCGAGGAAGAGGCTGCTGAGGAGGCTTCCGTCGCTGCCGCCGTCGATGAGGACTCCGAGGTCGAGATCCAGGTGCGCCCGATGCGCATCGTTTGTCGTATCTTCTTGTTGACTCGTTTCTTGCAGGAGGCGCCCCCGCAGGTGACCGGAAGGTCGTCGCGCAAACGCAACGCTGCGGACAATATGGTTTCGGCGATGCGCAAGGCTCCGCGCACCGAGACTGCCTCAACGCCCGCCGCTTCTTCGTTGCGCCGCACCAAGACCTCCGCTGCCGCCGCTACGCCTACGCCGGTCGCTCCGGCCGCTCAGCCCGAGAAGAAGAGCAGGACGAAGCCTCCGCCGCCCAAGGCGCCGAAGGTGCTGCCGCCGGTGTCGCCGTTCAAGCCGCAGCCCGTCACTTCGCAGGGCGCGGGTTCTGGGGATCGGTACGCTGGGCCGGTCGAGATTCCTTGGCCCCGCCTTCCCGAGACCGCGATGAACCTCTTCGAGGAGCATATCGCGCGTCGCGATGACATGGCGCGCGCGCTCGAGTACTCGATCCGCGGCAAGGAGATCTTCATGAACCGCATGATCTCGCAGGACCGCGCCATCGCGGAGGCGTTCCGTCTTGTGCACGGCCAGAAGGCGGAGATCGCGATGCTGCAGGCGTCGAACGCCGAGTTTCGCGCTTGGCGCGACGAGCAGGAGTACAACCGCAACGTCGCGCTCGCGTCCCTCGCGCAGAACAACGCGCTCGTCCCCATGGCGGTGAGTGAGACGCCGTCGCCGCGAAACGTCGCGTTCATCGAGGAGGAGGACACGCAGCCCGTCGCGTCGTCGTCCAAGAACGTCGGCTGAATGCGTTTGCTCGGAGCTCGTCGTGGTCGGTGTGCCGGAATCGCCTGTGTTCGTCCTGTCGCGTGTCGCCTAGGTAGTTGCTCGTTTCGCCCTCGTGTACTTCATCCTTGCGACCAATTTCGCCGTATCGCAATGAAAAGGCTTCCGCCATAGAAGAATTCGTAATCGTGTGAACATAAGAACCGGAATGCGGCGTTATCGTGTATCTTGCCGTCTTAAAGCATAACTTGAATCGCGTCTTGAGTTGGGAGTCGAATCGAAAATAAATATGTCGTCTTTCTTGTTGACTCGGTTCGCAGCGCTCAGAAGGGCTTCGTACCACCCTCCTTAGTCGATGCGCTCGTCTGCGTCGTGCTCCGGTCCATATCGCGGTGAATGCGGTGCGGTGCGTCCGCCGCATCTTGCCGGCGTGGCGACCCCGTTAGGTCGGACACGATCTTGAAGTCCACCGTATCGTTACCGCGAAGTCGTTCCTCGTAATCCTTCTCCTCATCGTATTGAGTCTTGAATGCCGTGTTGAAAACGCGCAAATTTTCGTCGGAGGCTGCCTCCTCCTCTCCGCGGGGTACTTTGAATGAGTGCGTCCCTGCACCATAGCAAAGCATTGCCTCATAGGAGTAAGGCAGCATCTCGCTCCGCTCCGTTGCTGATCTTGGGGCTCGAGAGTTGTCTTGAGGTCCTTCCAGCTGGTGTGATCCTCCTTCTTCCCTTGCAGCCGTTTGTAGCTGCCGCAGTAGCGCATAGAGTTCAATGCGCTCGGTTCTCCGCTTCTCCTCGTCTGGGTCCAAGTGAGCTTCCCAGTATCTTGTCCTCGGCTCCGCTGCGTGTGGGACTCCGTGAGGCAAAGGCAAACGCGTGGGCTGATGCGCTGGGCACTGCGCATCGTCGATGCCGTTGCATGCGTTGAATGCCACGAGTTGCGGTGGGTGCTCTTGATCGCAGGTCGTTGCCGAGAACCGAACAGAAGCGAATGCGCCGAGACCGGGTTCCGATGCACTTCTTGGTGCGTAGCGCAGTGTCCCCAGTCCCAGGTGAACTGAACCGGGTCGTCTTCCTCCTTCGTGATCGCGGAGCATGCGCAGTGGGTGTGCTGCCGTTTGCTGTTCGAGGAAGGCGCTCTTGTCGGGTGCCTTCGGCTTCCTTGCCCTCCGAGGGGGATCTTCGTATTCGCATTCCGATTCGTCCGAATCCGAAACCGCGAGTAATGGGGGAACGTCGTCGTCGTCGTCGTCGTCCTCCTCGTAGAGAGCCACTTCCTCCCTCCATCGCTTCATCTCCATCGGGCATCGCGCCGCCGACTTGTGCAGTGGACAGATATTGCATACGAACCGGTCCGGAAGGAACGCGGCTGCCATCCCTCCCTCAGAGGGATCATCATTGGTTGGGACGGTCAGCGCAGCACTCCTACCTCGACGGTGTCGTCGCCGCTTTCTGCGAAGCTCCTTGTTACTCAGACTTCTCGGCTCCTCAACCTCCTCTATCCTGGCGGAGCTGGTCTCCTGCCGCAGGACTCCGGATCCTATCAATGCCACGGCCGCGCCAGCAACGAGAGTGCGAACCCACGCGGGTGCCCAATCGAGCGGAATAGCCTGTGTCACTGTGAAACCAACCGCAGTCGCGACGACCGGGTCGGGAATCCGAGTGCGAACACCTTGCGAAACGCCCACAAGCTGATCGTAGAAGAACAGGGGTTGTATATTGCGGAACGGGGAGGAGCGCTCTCCCCTCTTCAAAAATCCTTTGGTGAGTCTACAGAACGCACGAACGCGACTGCGCGGCGCGGTTTGGCGGAACCGGGTATGAGGACTGTCTTCTCCGTATTAGGGTCGGTGATCTTGACGACCATTTTGGATGAGGGGCGGTACGAGATTTCGATCGATGCGATGGCGCAGAAAGGAGTGCCGAGGATGAGACTGAAGGGCGCATTCGGTACGACGTGGATCGTAACGAAGAACTTGAGGCCTCCGATGACAATGAGCTGGTCGAGAACCGCACCGAGGGTGCCGGCCACGTTTCCGTTCGCATTGCGCATGTTGGTGGACCTTTCGGTGTAGACGGGCGCGCCGATCTTGCGCCAAACGCGGTCGCTCATGCAGCAGATCGTAGAGCCGGTGTCGATGATCGTCTCGATGTCTTCGCCTGCGAGAGTTGTTGAAATAACCATGAGCGGGAGCGAGTCGTGCGCAGCGAGGTCGCCGGAAGGGGTGCGCGGAAGGCGCTGCTCCCAATCCACGACTTGGAAGACGTCCTCGATGTCGGGCGAGTTGCCTTCGTTGTCATGCGCTTCGTCGATGATGTGCACTTCGCTAACCGGGGTGCGACGCGTCGTTGTGTACTTCTGCACCAGTCGCCGAGTGTCTCCGGAGATCGCGAGCATTTCGCGGAGCGATGCGGTGATGGGCGCATCGAGCATGCGGTCGAAAACACGCTCGGCCATCGACTCGTCTGCGGCGGGCGCACGGTTGCGGAATTGAACACCGTTGCTCTCCATCTTGTCCGCAGTCTTCTTGGTCATCTCGGCGTGCTTGCGCGCCACTTCGTCGAGGGGGATCGGAACGAGTAAGTCGGCTTGCTTCTCGGGACTCCGCGGACGCGGTGCTTCTTGAGGCGGGGCAGTCGATGCCCTCACTGCGGCAGATACCGGCAGGATGCCAGGCGTCCGCTCCGGTGGCTTGTTCTGCGTCGATGCGGGGCCCCAGCGGCGCGCCGGAAGCTCGATGCCGTCGAATCGCTTCTTGGGTTGAAAGCTGCCGGTCGTCTCGTAGTTCATGACATGCTCGCGCATTAACAAGAACGTTTGGTACTCGCGCTCCTCCGGAGTCAGGTCGTCGTCCTCGCTGTGGATGAGAGCCTCGACGTCGTTGGGGTATTCGATCATCATGACTTGGTCGTAGTAGTTCGCGTGCTGCTGCGCCGTCCAGTAATCGTCAACGCGCTTGTGCATCGGAACGTTGCGTGGGCCGGGGATCTGCAGTCCGCCTGGAAGCGTCGTGCGACCCATGATGTCCTCCGTGATCTTCCCGGTGCGAATGTACTCGGTGCGCATCGGGCATGCCTTCATGCGATGCGCTTCGCCGTCGCAGAAGATGCAGCGCTCGTCGGGTCGAAAGGGAATGCTTGAACTCGGACGCGGCGCACTGAAGCGCGCTTGCGAGTATCCCTGCGTAGCGGTCGTATTGTCGGTGCGCTGTCCGAGCCGGGCGTCGAGACGCTCCTCGAGTAGATGTGCAATCGATGCGATGAGGCGCTCATCGGGCTGCTCCTTCTTGACGGATGGCTGCACCAGAGCCGAGACCTCGCGCTGTTCAGAGGCCAGCGGCGAGTACGCGTACTTAGTGTTCGCGCCCGTCGTCTCCGTACTGGTGTTTTTTGCCAAGAAGCGCACTTCCGCTGCGGTCGTCGATCGTAAGGTCGCGGTAGTGTTGATCGGGGTGACGCCATTCGAGTCGCCTTTCGATGCGGCCGCGCTCCTCCGGATTGAATGCGGAGAGATACAGCTCCTGCCGTTGATGAACGATGCCTTGCCGCGTGAGCGACTTTTGACAGGCAAGGAATTCGCGCGTGTAGGTGCTGACTGCTTCGGGAGACTTGAATGGACCAAGCTCCTTCCACTTCGCGATGCGCTCCTTGAGCTCGTCGAGGGTATACTCCTTGATCTTGCCGTTCTCCGGATACAGCTTGAGCACTGCGGTGCGGAAGTCGGCCCAATCGGAAGCGTCGTCGAACTCGTCCACTTGCATCCACTGGTTGCGGGTGTCGCGGTCGCAGTAGTCGACAATCTTCTTCTTCCATTGGTCCTCCGCAACGCCGGCGAGTTGAGCACGGCTCTCGAACGAATCGAGGAACGTTCCAACTTTGAATGCGTCGCCGTCGAAACGCGGTGCATTCTTCTCATCGGGGTACGGGAGCGGAACGCGTGGAGGATGCGCTGCTTGCGGTTGAGGTTGTGGGGCCACGCCGGGCAGCATGGGTTGTTGCTGAGCCCGCTGCAGCATGTTCATAAAGAACTGCTGGAACAGGTTGTCGAGCACCTGCGGGTCGGGACCCGGAGGTTGGGGATCGCCTTGCTCGGACATGTTTCGCAGATGAAGTTGTAGTAGTTCTTCGGCGAGAATCCGCGGATTGGGTGGCGATGGGTTTCGAGGTTCGGGTGGATATCGTCCTTGTTGAGGCGAAACGTACTGCGCTCGGAAAGGCGATGCGGTCGGTGTCGGAGTCGCGCTGCCTTCGCGTTGGAGATGAAGTTGCGCAACGAGCTCCTCGTCGACGTCGGTGAGAGTTGAGATGTCTCCGAGTTCCGCAGTGAGGTGGTAAAGCGGATTCGGTGTGTTGGCCACGATGCGTTGCGAATGCGGTTCGTCGGGTCGGGGACCGTATCGAGCGAAACCAAAAAGCAACGAAACGTAGAAGAAAGAAAACAAGAACGCAACAGTTCAAATACAGAGAACCGAACTAGCAAAAATACTAATTCAGTTCCCTGCGGTGGTCACCACTTTGAACTGCACGGAACTTGCAAGGAACCAGCAAAGACCACTATATGAATCAGGAGAAATGAAGATGATCACAAAGAGTGAACAATCCTCAAAGAAAGAAGGCCGCAAAGACTACAGCTACTACTGCTACGCAAGGGTAACCGATGCGGTCACTAATGCGGTACGCAGAATGCGGTAGAAAGAAAGTAAAGAGGGAGAGAGATGGTCACCACGCAAAGACAAGTATCGTCGATGCGAAGCTTGGGGGACGGACGTTCTATGAAGCCCGAGTACCGCACAAGCGAAGTCTGAGACTGCGTACAGTCGTACTCGATCGACACACAACAGGTGTTCGAGGATACGGAGACAGAGAGAGATTGATGCACAGTTCGTGAGAAGTGCGCACCTGGGGAGGTTGGCCGGAGAATACGATACGCGATGCCGACGCTACGGCAGAAGACGAGAGGACGAGAGAGACGACGAGAGTGCGACGCGGTTCGCTACCAATGCTGACCGCAACACGCTGAGAGTGAAGTAGGCACCGAACTCTACCGGGACCGCACCGGACTCGAGTTGTGACCGAACCTCAACCGGACCACCGGACTGCTCTCACTGGGCTCGAACCAGGCTACGCGTTGGTCAGGAGATTGGATGATGATTGGGGATGTTGCCTATCGGTCTTATATACATGGGGAATCGAGTCATAGGGGTGAGAAGGGAAATCCTGCCTATCGGTATGCGATGCAGTGTCCATATGGTCGATGCGCAGCGAATGCGCCTAGTGCACGAAGGGCCGCGACCGCAGAGCCAATGGGAATGCAAAGCTCGAGTCAGAACGCGGTGCCGAGGGTCGAGAATGAGTCTTCCTATCGTCAGCTGGCCTTGTTGCCGATCGAAGTGCTTGATGGATCGTGAATGCGGTGCCGATGCGCTGGGCGTTGACGTCGGGATAATGCGGGTAGGATTCTCCGAGGGTTAAGTCCCGCATGGCCAGGGACCATCGTTCGTCTTGGGGATGACTCCCAGCGAATCAGAGGCGTCGACTTGGCTGACACACCAGGGATATGAGCCGGAGGCCAAGCACCTGCTGACCGGATGGAACGTTCGCGAATGCGTTGCCGCGCGAGTACCAGGGCAAAGGGGAAGTCGTTGCGCGATACGAGATAGTCGCTGCGGTCGCGCCAGCGTGTGGACGGGGTCCGCGTTACGGAATGCGGTCATGGCAGAGCCAGTGCGGTCATGTCGCGTTCGATGCTCTTCGAGTGCCGCGTCTTGTATGGCAGGTCACCGCGAGCTCTCCGCATTGTTGATACGCTGAGTTGCTCGCAGAGCTTCGAGGTTGAGGTCGCGAGGTGTAGAGTCGAATGGGAAACGCGTCTGCCAGTGCGCCGCGGAAGTCACGTCGGCTCACGCCGGAGCGCATTCAGGCTGTGTCGCATCCATCGGTGGTGAGTGTCCCGTGTCGTGCATCGCATCGAAGAGTCGTATGAGCCATGCTTGCGCATAGTGGATGCGCTGCCGTGTGCCGTGGAGTTGGAGGACCAGTGCGCCGAATGCACAAGTAGCCGACCGTATGTGCGCCGAAAGTCGCAATTTTCGTGCGTACCGATTTCTGCCCGATCAGCGGGGAGTTTGTGCGCTCGCTAGAGTGGCATCTCGTGCGCTCGCTCGTGTCGGGACCCGATCGTCGGTCGCAGCACGCTTCGTGCGGGTCGCAGCAAAGAGCCGGTCGTGGTCATCGGGAACCTTGGCCCTGGTCGTGCGCGGGGTGTAGTAGTCCTTCGCGTCGTCCGTGTGGTGCGAAGGGAGAGGTCGTGGTAGAGAAACAAGAGTTGGTATATAGGGAGAGAGTTGTTTGGCCTCGGGTCTCGTGAGGATGAGGGAGCAGCGAGGCGGCGCGGGCATTGTTGCACTGCGCCGCGATGGTGTGTTAGTCTTTGGATTATGTTGCGGCCAGCCGGCAACCGCGCAGAGTGAGAGCCTATGAGTGGAACACCACCCGCAGCCCACCCTCACACGGACCGCATCTCTCCCTCTAGGAGACACCCCAACCCGACCCTTGACTCTCGCCCGCAACGGTGGAAGTGCAGAGCAGGCGTACAGAGGGAGAGAGACCCCCGAGAGGGTCCTGACGGGAGTTCTGCTCGAGGCTCTGGAGGGGACCCGGGGCTGATGAGGAGTACTCGCCTCTACTCCCACGCACCCAAGGTCTGCGACGTGTGGGACCCGAGGCCTCGGACCAGAGGTGGGGCGCCGCCGCGGCCCAGAGGCGCCGCGGTGCTGGAGGAACGCTCCCAGGCCAAGTGCACGCACAAAGACTCTGAGAGACCAAAAATCCAAAGACTAGAGTACAGGAGGCGAGAGCCGTTGTCTTATATATGCGCTTGTCGGTAGTTCCGTCAGGTGTCCTTCCATAACGGTCGTAGCGTCGCTGCGTGCGCAGTCCCGTCGGAGGCGCGGCGGGACTGAGACGGGATCACGGCCAGTGAGAGCGCGTCCTTCCTTACCATTGGCGGAACACAGACGGGGCTCCCACCCCTGATTTTGGACTCTCACATGTATATAGCCCGAAGGCGATCCCCACTCAATCTTTAGTACTTCCTGACCAATGTCGTAGCCCGGTATCGAGCCTGGTGAGAGCAGCCCAGTGGTCTGGTTGAGGTTCAGTTGCAACTTGAGTCCCGTTCAAGCCGGGTAGAGTTCGGCACCTCCCTCACTCTCAGCGTCGTTGCGGTTAGCGTCTCCATGAACCGTGTCGCGTGACTTTTCTTCACTCTTGTCCTCTCGTCTTCTCTCGCGTCTCAGCCGTAGCGATGGCCTCAGCTCTCAATCTCGACCCTGAACCAACCTCTCTCAGGTGCGCACTTCACTTGCCGATCTGTGCATCATCCATCTCTCGCTCGCACGAACCAACTTCGTCCTCCACTTCGTGTGTGTGGATTGAACTCTCAACTCGCTTGCGCGGAACCCGGGCTTCTCAGAACGTCCGTCCCCAAGCATCGAATCTTGTTCGCGGAACGATTCGTGGTGACCACTCTCCCCCTCTATACATCTATTTCTACGTCCTGCTTTGATTCTACTGTGTGCTTCGCACTAGGTAGCTTAGTAGTAGCGGCTGTTCTTCTTTGGAGTTATTCATTCTTAGTAGTGATCATCTTCATAGTAGTTCTCCTTGATTCAGATAGCAGTCTTTGCTGGTTCCTTGCAAGTTCCGTGCAGTTTAGCGCGGCTCGCTGGTTCTACCCTCAAGCGGCCTTTGGGCAGTCGCAAAACACTAGACTCAGCGCCTAGGGTCACGGAGTCTGCGCCTGGCAGGTCTTGGGGGCCGGCGACAGGCGGGAGAGACTGGGGGGGGGGGTGTTGCTGATCAGGCAAAACCGGCATCACACAAGCGCAGGAGAGCATGCGGGAACTGGCTACCTCAGCTTTTATACAGGATATATGACTCAAAATGACTCGATGGGGAGAATGGAGAAGGTCTGAGAGCCTTTAAGAAAGGAGTGGAATGGTCTGGAAGTTTCCGGAATGAAATGAAGCGGTTTGCTTACAGCACCGGCCCAGTCACACCCGCTAAACCTCTCTCTGTCCTGCCACCTATGCATTCCTTCAGTTGGCCCACAAGCGTTGATCCCGAGTGCGCTCGGAGTTGCGCTGTCTGCTGAACTGCACGGGACTTGCAAGGAACCAGCAAAGACTGCTATCTGAATCAAGGAGAACTACTATGAAGATGATCACTACTAAGAATGAACAACTCCAAAGAAGAACGGCCGCTACTACTAAGCTACCTAGTGCGAAGCACACAGTAGAATCAAAGCAGGACGTAGAAATAGATGTATAGAGGGGGAGAGTGGTCACCACGAATCGTTCCGCGAACAAGATTCGATGCTTGGGGACGGACGTTCTGAGAAGCCCGGGTTCCGCACAAGCGAGTTGAGAGTTCAATCCACACACACGAAGTGGAGGACGAAGTTGGTTCGTGCGAGCGAGAGACGGATGATGCACAGATCGACAAGTGAAGTGCGCACCTGAGAGAGGTTGGTTCAGGGTCGAGATTGAGAGCTGAGGCCATCGCTACGGCTGAGACGCGAGAGAAGACGAGAGGACAAGAGCGAAGAAAAGTCACGCGACGCGGTTCATGGAGACGCTGACCGCAACGACGCTGAGAGTGAGGGAGGTGCCGAACTCTACCCGGCTCGAACGGGAATCAAGTTGCAACTGAACCTCAATCAGACCACTGGGCTGCTCTCACCGGGCTCAATACTGGGCTACAACATTGGTCAGAAAGTACTAGAGATTGAGTGGGGATCGCCTTCTGGCTATATACATGTGAGAGTCCAAAATCAGGGGTGGGAGCCCCGTCTGCCTTTCCGGGATGCGAAGACTCGTACATACGGTCGACGAACTGCAGATGCACAGCGAACAAAGGACAAACCGCCATTTCTCCGTCTCTAGAGCCAATGGGAGCGCGCCGAACAAGTGATAGAACGCGACCGAAGCTCGATCGTGAACGGCATGGCGAACGAGTGCCAGGTGTGTGATGGATTATCCAGGCTGTTCCGAACCTTGCGCTAGGGTCCGGGATACTAGTCGATCGGGCTCGAGATTCACGTTGCCAAGTGCAGAAAGAGTCTTTGGACGAGGGCTGGCCTCTGCCGCTGCATTGCCGGGCTTGCGCATTTGTGGTTCGTGCCAGGGTGCCAGTGGAGCTGACCTTGCAATTGCGTTTGAGAATGTCCCATTGCACGCGTTCGCGCAGATTCCACAGCGTCGTTCGTCGATCCAGGAGAGTGCTGAGTGCCGGGGGAACCAGAGAGGGGGCGCGCGAAGGGAGTTCGCGGCGCAGTTCGTGGTGAGTGCACAGAGTTCGAGGTTGACGCTCCTCGAGTGAATGACTATGAACCACCGTCCTTGTGTGCGCAGGAGCGTGGAGCATTGCTCGAGTTGTATGTAGGAACACGTCGCCGAGAAGTTGGTGGAAGGCGAGGGAGGCGACGAACCGAGTTTGCGCTTGCGGTTCGCGCTTACGGGTCACGCTGGCTGGGCCCGAACCGCCATACACGGTACACGGCGCACGAACGAACTTTGTGCTTCTTGTTCTGCGTACCACTGGCTTGAGTCTTGTCATTAAGTACTTGAATCAAGGGCAGGGGCGTGTTCATGGTTGTGGAGTTCGTTCGCTGTTGCCGGTTCGCACTGAAGTCGCACCACAAACTGATGCATATTCACGCAATTTTCAAGTAGGTGAATTTCTGCCCAATCACCGCAGTGGACTCTCACCTTTTCACATTGATTTCATCTCAGACTCTTGCCAGGATCCGTTCCCGCCTCTAGTATATAAGTCATTATGTAATTACCTCTGTTCTTCAGTTTTGAAATCAACTTCAGTTCCCACATTCGACTCCCCAGCCTCCGTGTCGGGTCACACTCTCAGAACTTCATCCTCAACAAGTACTGCGGTCACCTCGACTCGATCCTCTACATCTGTCTTGTCTATCTCTCCACCTCTCTCCAAATACATCTCACCACAGTCACCTTGACCGACTATTCTCGCCCTGCTTTCAAAGTACACTTGATCGCAGTCACCTCGGCTCTGGTCTCAAAAGACTTGTCGGACTCCACGTACCGGTGTGTCAATAACGCACTGTGTACTATTATATCTCCGTGGAATCCATGAAGGCTCATCTGTCCCTGTGAGGCATGTCCGTAACAGCTGTTCTTCATTGGAGTTGTTCATTCTTAGTAGTGATCTTCTTCATAGTAGTTCTCCTTCATTCAGATAGCAGTCTTTGCTGGTTCCTCGCAAGTTACGTGCAGTTCATCGCATCTTTGTACATCTGTTTAAAAAGGCCTGTCAGCTATATTCAATGTCTTGCCTAAGGTTGCCTGATATATGTGTAACTAGTCCTGTCTGCATTGCTTCATTGTTGTAGTAGACTTCTTGAGGCTTATTCTAGTATTGGTTGGAACTCATAGCAAAGCAGAGGTGTGCCTTGTATAGCAATACAAAACTAAGCATTATACAACCATTTATCATGTATCTCAACAGTGGCCTGCTCCAAAATTATATCTAGTTGGGACCTAGGACCCTTTGCTTCTAAATAGTATTTGACCTATAAATATATTAAAATAGAAGATAGCAAAACTTTGCCAATATACCTTTGGTTCTGTACCACTTGCTCTGTGACAATATTAAAATATAGAACATAAATATTATTCAACACACCTTATTGTTAAAAATACCTGAACTTTGGTTACAGGATCCTGTGCAATTAGTTGTACCATCTGACCAGGTATTTTACCAAATGCAGATTTGAAATCACTACTGTTGCTATCGTATCCCAAGGTCATATCTACCACCTGGATGATAGGCATGCCACAGATAGTCTGAGGATAGAGGCCTAGCAAAATCTTATCCAAAGATAAGGACTGGAGCAAGTAGTATATCAGCTATGTATTCTTGCTCTGCTCATACTTACCTGCTGAGACCCAAAACCCCTAATCCTTTCAAAGACAGCATTGATTGATGCCTGGTTGCACCGAAGACTACCACTGCTAGAAGCAAAGTTGCCGTAACTGCAACCGTAAGTTTATGTGACCTATAGAATGTAACCAACATACCGAGTATTAAGTGCCTCCAGATACACTTGTAGTGTATTGCTTGAGTGCTGCAAGGAAGCAAGCAGTTGAGCAAAAACCAGCTACATAGGAAGTTGGATCAGTTTTGTAATTGAGCAGTCATATGAACCTACCGCTGCGGAGATGCCATCCTTGTCCTTGATTTTCCGACTAGCGGCGTAGCCCAAGGCCTCCTCGTAACCAAAGTGGCAAGCAAGTCCCTGGGCCTCCTTGGTGAGGGCGAGGTTACCGATATTTTTGAACCCTACGCAGCAGAGGCGTCAGTGTTAGCCATGGCCCTCGATATACCACTCACCCGTGAGACATTCCGCATAGCCGAGGCCCTCCGTATCTGCGAGCGACTGGAGCATCTTTGAACTGACAACGGTGGTGATCATGCAGGTTTTGCTCAAGTCCGCCCCATCCGCACGCAGCCGCTGGACGATGGTAGCGGCCAGGATCACGCCCAGCTCGTTGCCCGAGAGGATGCGCCAGTTATCGCCGTCTACCAAGCCCACTGTCAAATGCGAAGCCGGGGGAAACCAAGAACGTACCCTTCTCCGCAACGCAGAATCTATCCGCGTCGGGGTCGTTGGCGAAGATATATCGCACGCCGAGCTTGTCCGCATATGCCATCGCGCAGTCCTGCAGGTATAAGTGGGGTTCTAACCGACCGCTGACGCACGAACCAGGGCGCCCTTCTCCTCTGGGTTGGGATAGACTGTTGTGGGGAAGTTGGGGTCCGGGTCGCGCTGCTCGGGCACGGAGTCGATCTGGACCGCGTCCCCAAGGAGAGTAAACGCGCGGCGCATGAAGGGCTCTGCGACGCCGTGAAGCGAGGTGTGGACGATGCGAAGTTTGGCGGCGCCAGCGGGAAGTGGACGCAGCAGCTCGGGCAGCACTTGCGAGAAATAGGCATCGTGAACTTGGGTCGTGCAGTCCACGAGCATGTCCGCCTGGTGCAACTCCCAGCTGTTTGGTTCAAGCGAGCGTAAGATTGCAGCAGCGATGCCTTCATCGTGAGGAGCGATAATCTACCAGCAATGAGCAGGAGTCGTGGACAGTGTTAATTGCAACGTACTTGAACGCCGTTGTCCCAGTACTGAATGCGGTTGCCATTAGCAAGCGACGAACTACGGAACTGCGACGCACAATCTTAATCCCATTGTCGCCGCCGGGGTTGTGAGACGCGGTGATCATGCAGCCACTGCAAAGCGTCAGTTGTGGCTGAGTAACGTGCCTGAGCGCACATTGCGGTACGAAGATGAGTGACGGCGAATGGCACACTGGCTATCGCTTAGTATATCGGTGTGGGAAGTCGTGGGGGAGACGCACAGCGGCGTGAAGGAGAAGCCTCTAAGGATGTAGACTGCTCGCCGCGATACGATGAGCAGATGGCAGCGAGATGACGAGACGGGCAGCACCTTTGAAGCCTTGCTGGAGAAACGACTCGGCGGCCATTTCAGCCCAGCGCTGCGAGTTGTGACGATGATCGTATCCGATGACGACCCCGCGCTTGCGAGCGCCGTCGATGACGGAAGCAGCGTAGTGGCCGATGCCCTGGCAGGTCTGGACGACCATCAGGTCGTTCAACCCGGCCCAGCCAGCGCGCATAGGACCGCGCAAGCCAGCCGTGCCAAATTCCAAGCGCGGGCTGCAAGAGGTCGGTGGGCGTAGACAGTCCCCAAGCGTACGCATACCGCATGAGGCCTTCAAGCTCCACCGTCTTCCCCGAGGCCCATAGGTCGCGAATGCGCTCGCGGGTGGTCTCATTCTGCGCCCGTTAGTGAGCCACCGGCGCCCACGGTGTGAGCCTCGTACCCGATCGAGCTTCAACCACTCCTCCACGAGCGATTCGAGCGAAGATTCGAGTGACATTCTGCAAGCGACAAGTTCACAGTCAACTTCCGTCCGGCTTGCTGCGGTCCGAACTTGAACACGAAGAAGGAAATCAACCGCTACCGCAAGTGAACGAGCGCCGGGGCGCGAGGAATTACGGCTAGCCGCTCACAGAAACTATTTACATGCAGCTGTGAAACGTCCAGAGTCTAAGCAGTAACTAGGAGAAATATCCCGCCAAGCCCCGGGTCAGGCACCATTGCTTGCGCCGGGGACCACGCTGGAAGTCGAACGGACAGATCTACGGGGTCTCTGCGGCCGTTGGGGAGACGTGGAAAGGGCGGGACGAGGTGGTATGCGGATCTTCAGCGTGATTCGAGGCGGTTCGGGCGGTGGCGTGGGCGTGAGCGAAGACAGCGTAGACCCCGTCATCGGCGAACTGGGCCCTGTGTCGGGCCCCTCGGTATCGTCCATATCCATGGGCTGAGAAAACGATCTCGTCAGGCAGTTTGCAGGTAGATAATAGCAGTTACTTACCTCGTCCGAGGTCCGGGAAGCGGTGCCATTGGGGCGCGACGAGGAGGCCGCGACGGTTGCCGATGACGTCCCGTTCGCTCGAATACCGCCGGTTCGCATAGCAGTCAGAGCCTGGCCCGAGTCAGGTATAAGGAACATTCAGCAGCGGTTCACGTACCTCAATGGCATCGGCTTGAAGTTTGGCCGTTCGTGGTGACGGCGGCGCTTGGACAGACGTCGTGCGTCTATTGGTAATAGTCAGAAATGCGCGCAACGGGGGCAAGAAAGCTTGCCGCACTTGCAACGATCCCAGAAGTCCAGAATCACGACACGCTCGGGAACCCGATATCGAGTGCCGCCGATAAAGACCTCGTCGGCCGGCGGACCAGCCACGGGCAAGTCCTCGGACGGTACGATGTCGATGTTGCCGTTGTTCATGACGCCGGGCGCGCTGACGTCGACGGTTTTGTGGATGTGCTTTGGGATCCGTCGTCTCGGCTGGCGGAGCGTGCGGGCCATCAGCGCGCCATGGTCGAAGGCAAGATCAGAGAAAGGGCGAAGCCGCGCACCAGCACTTGATCCACGTGGTTGGGACACATCCACTTGTGACCGCGGGGAGGCATGACAGTGAGCGGCGGGTCGAGGCAGTCAAGATGCCAATGCAGATTGCAGTAGTCGCAAGACACGATGCTTTGCCAACGTCGAGAGTCCGCCCCGTCGGCAGAAAGCCGGGCCCGTTTGCTGGTGTGGGCGCCGCTGGACCGCGACGTGCTCGAGAAGGCAGACTTGCCGCACCGAAAGCAGAGAATGGATGCGTTGTCGCGCTCTCGCAACTTGTACGGATCGCGGTCTTCTATTACTCCGTTCCGGCTGCGGCGTCGACGAATCAGCAGGTGGATAAAGCTGTGTCCTGGGGGACGACGCACTGAGGGCGGGGCACCTTGCCGCCACCTAGGTATCCACCCCGAGGACCGGCGGCAACTAGAGAGAAGAGAGGGACGTTGGGTAAGGTTACGGGGAACTAGGCCGCTGGGCTATCACGCACCATCGCGGAAGTGGTTGCGGACCTCTGTGGGCAGCTGGAACTCTGCGGGCACGCGGTCGCGCAGGGCGCTGAAGAGAGGCGAAAAAACGGGGTTGTTGTCGATCTTGGGCTTGCGCTGGTCGGCGGGTGAATGATGTGGGCGGCAGGATCAGCCAGGCGACTCACCCTGAAGACCGGCGGCTCGCAGCTGGGGCACATCCATTTCGTGTCCTTCGGCGGGATCTCGTCCGGCTCGACTGGCGGGTCAAGACACCAGAGGTGGAAGGCGCGCGGGCAGCCGTCACAATAGAGGAGGGCGCCCTGCGAGCGACACGACGAGCAGTGGTCGTTGTTGTGCTGGACAAAGGACGGGCCGTCAGCGCCTGGCGCGCACGTGCCGCGCGAAAACGGGCGTACGAGCAGCAGGTCGTCCTGGGGCTGGTCCTTGGCCGGGTCGGGGGGCGCGGGCGGGTTGCCGTTTGGCAGGTTAGACATGTGGTTGGGGTCGGAGTCGGCTGCATTGCCGTCATCGTCCGGCACGGCGGCGACGGACACGGGCATCGACGTCTCGCGCTCGTCGTCGGCCGACGGAGACGCGGGCAGCGACACGGCGGCGGCGTTGGCGGGCGGCGGCGCCAAGCGGGGCGAAGAGCGTTTCCCCGTGTCGTGTAGGTAGCGATGCGGCGGGCGCACGGCGCGCTGCGGCCGCTCCGTCGCGCGTTCGGCGCCGGCCCTGTGTGAGACGGCGGCAGAACAGAGACAATGCAGGGCCGGGCGTGAGCAGAGCGTGCCGCCGGGCGCGCGGACGGTACGCACCTGGGAAGCAGTCGCGCGCGCTTCGGTCTTCGCGACGTTTCTTCAGCGGCGGCCACGGCGCCGGCATAGGCCACCGTGGCGGACGCGCTCGAGAACGTCGAGCCAGGGTCTGAGGCGGGCAGGTACGACGGCGGCGGAAGCGGGACCGCTTTCTTCGTGTCGCGCTTGGCCGGCGCGGGGGCGGTCAGAGGCATCGGCGGCGGCGCCGGCAGAATCTCCGTCGCCAGCGAAGGGTCGTGCGTCTCGAGATGCGGCGGCTGCACCACGGGCACCGTCTGCAGTGATGCCAAGAAGGCCGCCGTCGCTGCGCTTCCGGACGGCGCGGCGGCTGTCATGCTCAAGGTCATTCCAATGCCCGCCTGGTGGGAGGTCCAGAGAAGAGTTGGGTTTCGGCCTCCCGGATCTGACCGCGCATGCCTCGACACCCGCGCCTCGCATTGAGTCTATCTACACAGGCCCCAGCTGCAGCACCACCTTCCCGTCACGCCCTTGCACACGCAGCGACCGCCCATCGCCCTCAGCTCCGCGCGCGCCGACGACCTTGAGTCCCGCGATGAACACCCCGACCGACGCCACGTCGACTGCGCCGCCAATCGCCTCGACGACCAGCTCCCCGCCCTTCCGCGTCGCCCGCACATGGCCCGCGAGCTCGTCGCCGCGCCCGCTCGGCACGCCGATCTCTTCGCTCGCGCCGTCCGCCAGCTCGTACACGCGCACCTCGAGCCCACGCGCCAGCTCATAGTCCGGCCGACCCGTCTTCGCCGGGCCCAGGCAGAGCACGCTGCCGGCCCGAACCCACAGCGGGATGTCCTCGAGGGCGACTGCTTCTTTGACCCACTGCGGCCCATCGAGCGTGCGCCCGGTCTTGAACTCCGTCCACCGTCCCGCAGGCAGGTAATACTCGGCCTCTTCGCCGACGGGCACGAAGACGGGCGCGCAGAGCAGCGACCGGCCCAGTAGGTATTGGCGGTCCAGGGTGTGCGTCGTGCGATCCTCTGGATATTCGACGAACATGGTCCGATGCATCGGATGGCCGAGCTTATGCGCCTGGATGGCCTGTGGAACACAACGATGAGCAGGCACTGGTAAGGACAGAGCGAGGTGCGCACATAGTAGTAGAGATAGGGCATGAGCCTATGCTTGATCTCGAGCAGATTGGACATGATCACAGCCGCGTCCTCCCCATAGAGCCACGGCACACGGTACGACGACGACCCATGCAGCCTGGTGTGCGACGAAAACATGCCAAAGGCGACCCAGCGCATGTACAGTTCGGCGGGCGGGTGTCCCTGGCGTCACGTCTCAGCGCTCCACCGACCCACCGCAGACGCGCACGCACCTCAAATCCTCCGATGTCATGTGCGCCAAATCCATACCCGGAGATGCTCAAGCTCAGCAAGCCGCGCGTGGCCTCGGCCATGGCCTCGAACGTGGACTCGCAGTCGCCGCCCCAGTGGACAGGGAACCTCTGGCCGCCGGCCGCGCCACTCCGAGCGAAGAGGACGGCCTCGTTCTTCCCTGAGTACTCTTCCAAGAGCTTGAAGACCTTGTCGTTGTACAAAACGGAATACATGTTGTGCATCTTCATGGGATCGGAGCCATCGTGGTACTTGATTCCCACGTGCGGAATACGCTCCCCGAAGTCCGTCTACCAGAGGTGAGCCAGCTTTCCAGAAGGTGGGCCAGGTAACTCACCTTGAAACAATCGACGCCGAGGTCGAGAAGCGCGCGAAGCTTGCCGATGTACCACGCAGTCGCATCAGGATTCGTAAAATCGACAATAGCCATGCCCGGCTGCCAGAGATTCCACCTGCATAACGTCAGCCAGTTACAAGGTTCGGCTAATCCCCAACATACTGCCAGGGAGTACCGTCTGTACGCTTGATGAAGAAGCCACCCTCAACACCTTCATCGAAAATCGGCGACGCCTGCGAGATATACGGATTGACTACAAAGAGAAAATCAAAAAACCTTCAAGGGTCGCAGACGGAGTAAGACTGACTCCAGACGCAGATTTTGACGCCAAATTTGCTCTTGATTTCGGTGAGATACTTCTTGGGATCGGGGAAGTTATCCGGGTCAAAGGTGAAGCTGCACCACTCGTACTGCTTCATCCAGAAGCAGTCGAGATGGAACACGCGCACGGGGCAGTCGCGCTCCTTCATGCCCTGTAGGAAGCCGGAGACGGTTTCCTCGGAGTACGACGTGAGAAAGCTGGTGCTGAGCCACAGGCCAAATGTCCAGCTCGGAGGCAGCGCAGGGCGGCCAGTGAGTAATGTGTACCGTTCGAGAATCTGGGAGAGTGAGGAGGTGAGATGTCACGCAAAACGAAACGACGAACATCGAGAGGCGTCTCTCCGTAGATCACGAAATACTCAAGCACCTCGCCCGCGACAGCGGCGCCGAGACGGCTGACCTTGGTGGCTCCGACATCGAACTCGACTTCGCCCGGGTGATTGACAAAGACACCATAGCCGCGGTTCGAAATGTAGAAGGGAACGCATTTGTATGCCTGCTCGGTCGAGGTCCCGCCGTCCTGGTTCCAGATGCTCAGCGCCTGGCCTGCGCGACGTCAACACTCATCAATTGCTCCAGAAAGTTACTGGCAGCTACGAACCATTCTTTGTGAAATGGCCGAACTGCTCGCTGATCGCGAATATGTAGTTAGCCACACTGGAAACTCACGCTCAGAGAGATGACGCACCCGAAGCCGTAGAAGAGCTCCCCCGGGCTAATATTGAGCTCAGAGTTGATGTAGCGGACTTGGTTCGGAGGAGTGGGCGGGTGAGGGTTGGACGAGAAATCCGTGGTGAGGCAGCTCTGATTCGCGGCGGAAAGCGCTGTCCATTTGTACGGAACGTCAAACAGGCCTTGAAAGCGAGTCGTGTCAGAGGCATTCATCGATGAGCGCAATGGATCCCACCTTGGTATTTGGCACCAGCAAAAGTGAGATTCTTGTTTCCGGCGCTGAAGCTGATCGTGTACGGGTTCTTTGTGACGTTCGCCGTCAGGGTGCCGGAACGCAGTGACAGCCCATCGTCGGTCTTCGACGTCTGCACGCTCGGCTTCGGAGGGGGTCCATCGGGGAAGAGGGCATAGTCAGCAGCGCTGGGCCTCTGTCTGAAGTGCTCGATCTTGACGCCGACGATGTTGTCCGCGGGCGAGTGGACGGTCACGTCGAGGACGGGCCCGCCGAGCGTGTCTCCACGGTGCCTGATAGGCCTCGTCGATACCTGGACGTCTTCAGTGAGCCAGACGGTCCGAGAAACCTCCTGGGTGTCCACAGCACCTGGAGTTTGAGCGCGTCGGCGTCGGGGGTGCCCTGGACGACGGAGAGGGCGTAGAAGGGCTTGACGCCGTCCTTGAGCAGCCAGAAGCCGTCATTGAACTTCATCTCGTCGCAGTGGTTTCTGGGAGAGATGCAGACGGGCTAGGCGGGCCGCGCGGTCGCAGGTCATGTTGGCAGGGAAGAACAGGCGCAAGTACCGGCGCGGTTTCTCCGACGGGACCTGACTCCAAGTTGCCTCCTGCGCATACATTCGTCCGCGACTCGGATGCCGGCGACAGGAGCGCGTCTCATCTCGCTCGCGTCGCTGCTCGCGTTCAAACCGCGCTCGGCGCAGTCGGTGCTGGACTCGGCCGCCGTCGTGCTCGGCCAGATGCCAGTGCGGCTGGCGAGCCGGGTGCAGGCGTTCGAGCGGCTGCCATTCATCGTCGGGACGAACCCATTCATATCCCGGACGCTGAGCGCGTTCAGACAGTCCAGAGACATCATCACCCAGTTTGCGAGCCAGGGGCCCGTCACCGACCTCGAACGCAACTCGCAACTGGCCCGCACGCTCGAGCAGCTCGTCCACCACCACGCAAACGACGTCCCGACGCTCGCAAAGGGGCAAGTGCATCGTCGCACCCAGCACTGCCTGTACTCATAGGTCCTCTCTAGCTTCCACCAGTGCGCACGGTACATGACGCCCGAGGAAATAACGGCCTTCCTCGACAACGCCATCCGCTCGCGCATCGTCGTCCGCCTCATCGCAGAGCAGCACATTGCCCTCTCCCGCGCATTGCAGTCGGGCACGTTCGACGACGACGCGGTCGGCGTGGTCAACTTGCAGACGTCCCCCGCAGAGATGGTCCAGACGTGCGCGAGCTTTGTCGCTGAAATGTGCGACGCCACCGTCGGCGCCAGCCCGCATTGCGTCCTCGAAGGCAACACCGACGCAAGATTTGCGTGCGTCTCGTCCCCCATGCCTGCGAGGCTCTTCTCACGACCCAAGCGAACAGCTACGTCCCAGGCGAGCACCCCTTCCCGCTCGCTCCGCGTGTGGCGCTCAACCAGGGCTGAGCAGTCCACATGGAGTACATCCTCACAGAGCTGCTCAAGAACGCCTACCGCGCCTCAGTAGAGCACCACCTCCGCAGCCACGGCCACATTGCGACTGGCACCAGCATACCGCCCGTGCTCATCACCATAAGTCCCTCGCCTCCCTCGCGCCATAACGAGTACATGTCCATCCGCATACGAGACCAGGGCGGGGGCGTCACTCCCGCCGACCTGCCGCGCATCTTCTCCTACGCGTACTCGACTGCGGGCAGGAACGGCACGACCGCAGGCGGCCTTGACGACGACGCGCTCTCCGGGCCCTACGCCGCGCAACACATAGGGGGCATCGCGAACGTCGACGCGGACGACTCTGGCGCGGGCGCAGGCAACGTCTTTGGAGATATCACTGGCAAGGGACTGCAAGTGGGCGTCGGCACGCTCGCAGGCCTGGGCTATGGGTCAGCGCGTCCACGTGACCATGTGTCGCGAAATTCTGACAACCTCCCAGGCTTCCACTGGCGCGGCTATATGCCACATTCTTCGGCGGCAGCCTCGAGCTTAAATCGCTGCATGGCCACGGAACCGACGTCTTCCTGAAACTACGCAACCTGCGCGAAGCAGGCGACATTCTCATCTAATCTGCATGGCATGCACACATCTGTCCGATACATAGCGTCATTTCATTATGATTGCGAGAGCGAGGAGAACGAGAAACAATGAGAGGGTCGTGACGTTGCGAGCCATGTGTACGGTATCGACATAGAGCGATGGGATGGGGGGATCGGAGTGAGGCGTGCGATGATGCTGCGAGAATCGTCCACGGGCGCGCGTCTACTCTCCGAGCGTGCGGAACTTGTCCTGGATCTCCTGGTACAGCTCGTCGAGCTTCTTTGTAAGACCCAGGTGTCGAGAGAGGATGGGTCTGGGTCGGATCTCGCGCACTCGCAGCTACACTGAAGCCAGTCTATAGATGAACGGACAACGTGCAGGTACAACGAGTGGAAGAACGACAAGCTGGACATCAACAGGAGCACATGGTATATAAGGGAACGGCGGGCTCCGCGGATGCGAGCCCGCGTGGTGATGCTCCGCAGGGCACGGGGTGATGCACCCTTGCATTCTTCGACACCGTTTCCTTGCCTTGCGACGGGCTCTGCGCGTGGAAGGATGTCGTCAGTTTGTTTTGTTAAGCGGGCTAAACATGGCTTCCGGCCGCACGCACCTCGAACTTCATCTGCGACAGCTTGAACATGATGTCCGAGCACTGGTCCTTGACCTTGGCGAAGGTCATGTCGCCCTGCGACACGGCCTTGATGGCCTCCTCGTGGAAAGTGACGAAGTTGCGGAGCATGCCGCTCGTCTTGTAGAACGGGCAGTAGCGGTCGTACTCGCTGATGCCGTTCTGCTGCAGGAAGTCGTCCTTGAGCATGCGCGCAACCTCGAGCGTGATCTTCTCGTTCTCGCCGAGCGCGCTCTTGCCGACGAGCTGCACGATCTCCGCGAGGTCCTCCTCCTTCTGCAGGATCTCCTTCGTCCGCGTGCGCAGGTCGACGAAGCCCGGCGCGTCCTGCTCGTAGTACGGCTCGAGCACCTTCGTGTACTTCGAGTACGACACGTTCCAGTTGACGGACGGGAAGTGCTTGCGCTGTGCGAGCTTCTTGTCCAAGCCCCAGAAGACCTGCACAATGCCGAGCGTCGCCGCCGTGACAGGGTCGGAGTAATCACCACCGGGCGGCGATACACTGCAAATCGAGTGCGCTCAACAGACGCTCTGTCAAATGAGAGCAAAGCTACGCACGCGCCGACAATGGAAATGGTGCCCTCGCGCTGGGGGTTACCCAAGCACACGGCCTTACCCGCGCGCTCGTAGAACGAAGCGAGCTTCGTAGAGAGATAAGCAGGGTAGCCGGAGTCCGCAGGCATTTCTGCGAGACGACCACTGATCTCACGCAGCGCCTCAGCCCAACGTGACGTCGAGTCGGCCATCATGGCGACGTTAGTACCCTGGTCGCGCCAGTATTCTGCAAGCGTGATGCCCGTGTAGATAGAGGCTTCACGCGCTGCCACGGGCGGCAACTAGAGGGAAGAGAGGGACGTTGGGTAAGGTTACGGGGAACTAGGCCGCTGGGCTATCACGCACCATCGCGGAAGTGGTTGCGGACCTCTGTGGGCAGCTGGAACTCTGCGGGCACGCGGTCGCGCAGGGCGCTGAAGAGAGGCGAAAAAACGGGGTTGTTGTCGATCTTGGGCTTGCGCTGGTCGGCGGGTGAATGATGTGGGCGGCAGGATCAGCCAGGCGACTCACCCTGAAGACCGGCGGCTCGCAGCTGGGGCACATCCATTTCGTGTCCTTCGGCGGGATCTCGTCCGGCTCGACTGGCGGGTCAAGACACCAGAGGTGGAAGGCGCGCGGGCAGCCGTCACAATAGAGGAGGGCGCCCTGCGAGCGACACGACGAGCAGTGGTCGTTGTTGTGCTGGACAAAGGACGGGCCGTCAGCGCCTGGCGCGCACGTGCCGCGCGAAAACGGGCGTACGAGCAGCAGGTCGTCCTGGGGCTGGTCCTTGGCCGGGTCGGGGGGCGCGGGCGGGTTGCCGTTTGGCAGGTTAGACATGTGGTTGGGGTCGGAGTCGGCTGCATTGCCGTCATCGTCCGGCACGGCGGCGACGGACACGGGTAGGGTGGGCATAAAGCGTCAGGAAGGATTTGCGATCAAGCCGGTCACGCCGAAGTCACGCTGCCGAGCGTGGTCATTCCACTTATCATTGCACAAATAATAAGCGTATTCATCCGGCTTACGGGCAGCTCCGATTCCATTTGTCCATGGACAAATGGACATCCGCGGAGGTCTCCCGCAAAGCGCGCGTGGGTTTTGACGTGGTCTCTGCATAGGTCGAGTCCAACCCGTGCGTTGGTTGCGTCTCGCTCCCGCGGTGATTGGGGGCCGACCCTGTACGGGTTTGCTCATCCGGCGGGGGAATTAGCCTTAATTGCCGCATAGGTCACCCTGGGAGCTGCAGCTGTTCCTACAATCCGTATGTAGTTGATGGTGTGGCTGCGGGATGTGTTCACGGGATTGACTGCGTGCGTTGTCGCAATTGCTACGTCGGTCATTGGCAACCCGTGCGGCCCGTCAGCGGTTACCGTCGCAATCGCAGTCCCGAGAGCGTGCACCCATTGAGAATAATCATTGTAGCGGTTATAATCTCTGCCCTGCGTCGCCCTTGCCCTAACCCCTGGGGATGTGGAGGGACAACCCCCGCGGTGATTACACCCAATCCCTGCAGCCCTCGGCCCGCGACCTCCGCAGGGATCGGTTGTTCACACCCGCAGCTATTCCCCGCAAACAGGTGCGGTCATTACTCTATTCTCTGCAGACATTATAGGGTCTCTTGGCTTGCAACAAGCAAATCTCAGCTGAGCTGAGTCCGTGCAACATGCCGACGCGCCGATCGTCCTCTCCATGGCCTTCCTCGATGCGCTTGCCCAGCAGCTTCGCAGTCTCCCCAAAGAGCTCCAAGGCCTCAGCGTCGAGCAGCTTCTACAGTTCCTGAACACGTGCAAGGATCTGGTGGATGGTCTCGACGGTGATAATCGAGACCCAACGTTCTCCGCGCACAACCTCTCTTCGGCCGCGAGCAACACACCTTCCCAATTGTCAGACACAATTACTGGCATCCTTGCTAGTCAGCTTGATCTTCCCCACGCGAGTGTCAGTCAGCTGTGGAAAGCTTTTCTGCCCTTGGCCGCCAATGTTTCCGCTGGCTCGAAACGTACAAGTAGAATCAGTCCTGCGTCACTTGGATTCTCATGCAAATTATTCAGATGACGAGGAGATCCTTCCACCTACATCGACATGCCAAAGCGATCAATGCAACCATCGCCGCCTCGTCGACGCGCGGTCATATGACGCTACGTTGTTTACCTTGCGGCGCGGCGCTGTCCCAGTGAAAGCGACGTCACTTGCATGCAAAGGTCTGAAACTCATCCATTCAACCTTTCTCAAAGCGCTGATTACAGTTGCAGGCTGCACAACTCGGTACTACGCGGATTTCTTCGTACACGCTGCGTCAAGCAAAGATGCTCGTCGCATCTTTTACCCGGGCATTCCCACCGCAATTGGTGTTGCCGATCACTTCTTCTTCGAGCCAGAGCTCTGCGTGTTCATTGAAAACATGTACCTGTTCTCACAGTAAGTCCCGGTCCATGTTGCCGACCCCGTTGACGCACCTATCCAGTGCATCTTCGGAGGGCATCGCGCGGGTCTATAATCGATCGATGGCTACTGCAGGTCAAAGCAAATACACCCTCACCGGCGGCGTTGTCTTTGAGGCGTTTCTCCTCCATTCACTCCTTCGATTTCACGCGACAATGCACCGCCCTCTGACACTACCGCATGGTGGCAGAAATGACCACCGTCTCGACGAGGCTTTGCGCCAGCGGAACATGCTCATGGCCGGGACTGGTCAACCTCAGTGGGCACACGCTTGCAAGGGCTGCACTCTCATCAAGAAGGACCTGACCGGACGTTCCTGTACGTTTTCCCACACCGATACATGCATTAAGACGTCCATCAACCTCTATTTTAGATCGCCAGACTGCTTGCGTGATCGACGGTGTTACTCTCCAGCACCCGTGCTGTGGCTACAAGGCCGAGAATGGGAAACCGTGCCGGGAGCCTCTTACCCGCACCGTTGACCTGTTCTGCCCATTACACAGCGGAGAGACCGCGTTCTGCGCTGTGCGTGGGTGCTCAGAAACACGAGAGAGGGGTTTCCAGACCTGCCGGACGCCCGACCATCGCGAGGCCGAACTGCGTCGCAACACGCATGGCAAGGGCATGTTCAAGTTGCTCGAGCGCGCTCAAATCGCCGAGCAGTACATCTCGACCGGCAAAAAGACGACACGCAATCGGGAGAAGCGTGGCAGGAAGCCAAAGGGCACCTTCACTCGGACGTTCACACACAATGAGGAGCTAGCAGTCCGATGCTGCGGCGTCATTATCTCCCGCGCGACCATGTTCCAGGCTGAGGCTACCACGGGTGTTCAGGTCTTTCTCCTCGCTTTCTCATGCTGCAATTTCTCACAAGTTAGCCAGGAGTTCATTCTTCAAACCTTTCCCGAAGATCGGTATCCCGGGTCCAAGCCGTCGTTCATCTTCTACGATGACAATTGCACCCTCTTCAAGTTCATACAAGCACTCGACCCTCGGTCCAAGATTCGCGCGTTCTTTTCCAAGATCGGTCTCCCGGTGGATGTCTTCCACTTCGAGTCAAAGCACAAGGAGACAGATCTCGTGTGCCAGACGCACTGCAATCCAGCGTCATTCCCGGACCTCATGAAGGCGGACGGCACGTGGGCCTTCAACTCCTCGGCAGCAGAGCAAGCCAACCGATGGATCAAGAAGTTCAAAAGTATTGTCCGTGAGATGGACGATGCCAGGTATAATTTCTTCCTCGATGAAATGATCGCACTGCGTAACGAGTTCATCGTCGAGGGATTGGAGGCCAAGGGCCTTCTCCCGCACATCGTTCCCGAGGACACGTTGAAATCTGTAGAGCACATCGCATGATCAGTGTACTGTCAGTACTTACCCTCAGAATCCGAGTTCCTCGAGTTACCCCTATCACGCCACCGGGAGAGTCCGAGCGCTTTTCGCGGCTTTATTTCTATTTTAGTCCCTGTACCGTCCGTTCTGACAACGGCATTCTGCCCGCGGTTGTATGCCCGCAGAGACCCTTGCTATGTCCTTTCGCTTCGCGCCATCCGTCTCTCCATCGTGCGCTCTCAGACCTCCGAGTCGACGCACCGCCGCTGCCCTGCTCGTCCCCCGCACACACGACACCTGCCAGAGAGCGTGCGACGCTTCAGCGGCGCTCTCGGCAGCTTTCCGCCCTCCATCGCGTCGAACACGCTCTTAGGAGCGGCTATGCACAAGCCCCTACACACGGTCATGCCAAATGAGCACGGGCGCGCGCAACTGGTCATTCACCAGTACCGCTTCTCCGGCCCTCAACGCGATCCCCCGTAACCAGGCTGTGGGCGCGTCTGTCAGCTCGAACGAGCTGGATGCCTCTCCCCCGCAGTCGCAGCTGCCATTTGGCATCAAGAACGCCTCGGCTCTGTCTGCACCCATGCGCACTGAGAGCCTGGTCGAACTCGTTGTGCGCCCTGCTGCAGTGGCCAAGACGCCGGAGCCTGCCACGATTAGACTCACCGTCTAGCGCTCCAGCTCGTCGTCTGCCGCGACGCTCGAGGGGATAGCCCAATAGCGTGCCCACGCCAAAGCCCGTCCCGCAGCTTCTCATTGTCCGGTGCCTACACGCATATCGCCGTCTCCATCCCCACTGATTACGCCGAAACGCATTCAACGCTTGCGACCCACGCGGCCGGTGTCCGAGCTGCCTGGCAGGTCACGCGCAGGCTCAAGCGGGCTGCGCACGCCGTCGCCGAGACTGTCTTCCGCTGGATTTCCGCCTTAACCACAGCCACGAGCGACCTCTGACAAGCCTTCTGGTCTGAGGCGAGCCCCTGCGTAACGCATATCAGCTACTGCAGAGGGTCTTGGAGGCAGGACGATCAGCGTGACGCGCGCAGCGGCTCACGCTCGCCTCGCCCAACCCCCGCCGCGCCGCCCGCCCGCGCATCCACTTCAGCCTCCCCGACGTCTCGCTCGCCGCAGCCTGGTCCGCGTTCAAGTACAGCATTGGCGCCTCGGCCGCGGACGCCCCGCTCGTCAATGCTGGTCTGGGCCCGCCGTCAGCGACCGACGCAACCGTCGACCTCTTCGCGCTGCCCACCAAGCGCACCGACGAGGAGTGCCTGGACGAGCTGGCCGCGCTGCCCGACGACAACCAGGTCGACTATGTCGTCGTGGACAGGGACTGGTGCAAGGATTCCTGGGCGAAGCCCTGCGGGCTCGTGGATCGAGCATGACGGCCGCTGGCGCCAGACTGGTTCGTTGCATTCCATTTCACGTGTGATCTCTCGTGACCACGTTTTTCCAGCCAAGCTCGCCGCAGTCCCTGCCAGCAAGTTCGCGCAAACTAGTCAACGTGCAACCGCCGACACGCAAACCATTGGAGCAGACGCGGCAAGATCTGGGAGCAGATCGTCTCCGTCAAACGCGTTGTCGCGTCCACGGCTCACGTCCTCCTCAACTCACTCCTCCATGCGTATCTGGATCTCACGCGCAACCATCGGCCTGCTCGTCATCGACTCGGGACAAGCTATTCATCCTCGGACTGACGGTGAGCGCGCTAGTCGTCCGTGTCGGCCCCCACACACTCTCTTTTCTGCTCATTCCTCGCATAGGTCGCCATCGAGCGGGCAGACGGATCAAAGGCGTGTTCATAGCACTACATAACACGTGAGGTTTCTGGTTCCTATCTCTTTCTTGTAGCGTGCTGTGGTTTTTGTCAACACTGCTGATTCAGTCATCCAGCTCGCTCTCGATCAGGGCTCACCCATTGCGCTGCACGATGTGTGTGCGCACTTCCTTTGCCTTTATTGTTGACGCGAGCTGATTGGGCGTTGTGCGCAGGATGCATCGTCAGTGCGCGCGGCCGTGCCGCTCGGAACGACTTGCGCGCCCACATCCCGCATCGTGTCGCCCGTCACGCCGAGGCCGGAATGCGCCCAGGGCCCGCCGCCCCGGCTTCGAATGGGGACGAGCGGCGCCGAGCCCACGTACGTTCCGCTGGCGTGCGCAGGTAGGTACTTGCACCCGTATGTCGCTCTTCGCTAGACCCGCGGCAGGCGTCGCTGATAATCCACTTGCGCATGCAGCTGGGGCGGGGTCTCTAGGCTCGCGGTGGTCTTCCCTCTCCGACTTGCGCACGACACTATCGAGCTCCATCTCGGGCGCGGCAGCGCCATGCTGACACGCCGGGGCTGCCCCAATTGAAGGCTGGACATCTAGTTCTGCCGGGCTGACATGCTACGCTGTAATGGTGCGCGGGCGTGCCGGGCGTCGAATTGCAGCACGAATGCCGGCTCGTGGCAGAATGTGCGCATTCCGCGGCGCCTGCGCTGCTACTCGTGTGCTGACGCTACCTGCGGCCAAGCCAAGGTGGACAGTTCAACGTCCGCAGGCCGACCGCCATCCTCCTCTCTTCCCGCCGCTGACGCTCATCATAGACATCAACGCGAGGGAAGCGATGCTCGAGCACATGCTCTCCGCGTCGCGCAACCTGCTCTTCGTGACCAACATCTTCGGCTCGGGTACGAGCACCAGCTGCAGCGGCAAGGAACGACTTGGATTGTTCCCTGCCGGCCTGTTTGCGCCGGGCCAGTTCGGCGAGGCGGCGCTCGATGCGAAATCGTCGCCCGGCTGGCCTCGCGCACATCCTCCCACCCTCGCGCTCTTCCCACCTGCCCTGACGCTCGGCCTAGCACCCGACCTCGCTCTCGTCCTCGTGCGTGCTCTCGCGCTTGGCCCGCTCCTCGCGTCGCGTGGCCTCGCAGAATGGGAGGGCTCGGCCGATGCGCGCGTGTAGTGGGCGAAGCCGCTCAGCGTCGTCGCGAACCAGCTGCTCGCCAAGGCGGGCAGCAAGGGCGAGATGGCCTACTCGGGACTCAGCGACGACGAGTATTCGTTTCGGGAAAGGTGTGTTCGTTCTTCCGCTTTCCCATCCTTTCCCACACACCTCGCTGTTCCCGCGCCGCTGCCACTCTTCATGCGCTGTCGCTCATCGCGCTCTCACTCATCGCCCCCGCCGCCCCTCGCTGTGGTTCACCCCCTGGGCGCCCTGATTTTGTTGACGCTCGCCGTGCAGACAATCCAGAGCGTGTACCTGCTGAGGCACACGACGAAGGACGATGTTTGGCGGGAGCATCGCACACCGATCACGTCTCTAACAGCAGTGCCCCTCTAACCATACACTGGCGACGGACAGAGGCTCGGACACGCCACGCCGAACCGCCTTCAAACGCACATGGCGAACTGCCTGTGGTAAGTAACGTGCACTCTCGGACGGTCATGCCAATGTACTCACCTGCAGCAGGCAGCGTTCAGGCCAGTATCGGCAGCAGCGGCGGCGCGGGCTTGATTGTGTATGGACACTGTTGAACGGCAACGTCAATACTCGAGCGCGTACTGCCAACATGATTCGCGAAAGACCGCTTGGCAGATGACGGCGTGTGCTCTATGTACTTAGCATCGCGAAATACAGTCCGATTTGCATTGTCAACCCGCATGTGCATGGACGCAATACAGCTCATGGCATATTGTCTATTGCACGCGTGCGTCCATCGTGAAGAGACGCGACGGCTCGGCACCCACCGACGCGACAACGCGCTCACGTGACCAAACGCGCTCGTTTAAAGCGTACGGAAGCTGTGGCTCAGACTCCCATCTTGACCTCATGCTGGTGCTGCACGCATCGACCAACGCGACACTGTCCTGACCACTTATAAAAGTAAATAGGATGCTGGCCGCGTTGGTCGATGAGCCCAGCACCGCAGGTTGCCGAGACCGTGCTTGTCCCGCACGCTCACCGTCGACCACGATGATGGCCCCCGTCAGTGCCACAACGCCCTCACCACTTGCGCTAATAACCTCTAGATCTCTGTTAACGTCACCCAACTGCCTTTTACACTCCAGCAGCTCGTGGCTGCTCGGCCTGCAGACACGGTCAACCCGCCATGGCCGGCGGATGAATTAGAGGTCAACGTCCGTCGATTATCGCTTATTATATATTTCTCTGACGCTGAAATAGCTTATGCCGCCGACTGCACACGATTCCGCGGCGCCCGAGGCCCAGAAGCAGGTGCGTGGTGGTGACATAGAACGGTATGGTCCTATTGACAGTCAGCAGGGCGCCGCCGCTTGTCAGCCCGATGGAGAGCTGTTCCCCTCCCTGAAGGAGCGGTCGTCTGCGCCTGTTGCCGACATCTGCCTCGGCCGTCCTGCGCCTGACGAACAACCTGCCGCGCTCAACGAAGGGCTCGACGAACGACGCGTTGGACCCGGACCCGCACTCGACGAACGTCACGCAGCGGTCCATGAACAGCAACGCGCGGCGACTGCCCCGCTCGACGAACCGCTCGACGCCCACCGATCCGCGGGCGACCACTGGTGCCGCGGTCCCGCACCCGACGAACAACTTGCCGCGCGCGCTCCCACACTCGACGAGGACTGGCGCGGCAGTCCTGCATCGGACGAACAACATGCCGCGCTCCACGAAGGGCTCGCCGACGGACGCGGTTTGCTCAACGAGCCATGCACCGGAGGCGGCCCCGCGTTCGAGCATGGTGGCGGCCTGATGCACGAAGCTTCCTATGCCATAGCTCCCGACGAGCGGCGCGCCCGAGCACGGGTCCAGCGGGGCAAATTGCCCGCTGGGCCAGTAAGGGAACTCCGCAGCACCCGCCGTGCACGAGAGGCTGCTGAGCGCCGTGACAAGAAGAGAAAGCGGTCACAGTCACCGACCGTTCACTCAGATGACGATGCTCAACAAGACCAGGTGAGTTCTATTCCAAATATTTTTATGCTAGTTTCTTATGCCGTGCCCTTTAGGCAGGCTGTAGCAAATGGCCGCAAGGGCGACGGCTGGTCCATGGGGATCCGCCGGAGCGAAAAATCGAGCAGCCGCCTCGCCCCCGCTTTGCCAAAGCTGTATGTACGCATGCCGGCTTCATACCTTTTGGTTAACCTGAGCAGTCAGATTATGACAGCTGGCGGGCGTTGTACATCCAACAGAAACTGGATGAGCTAATAAAATCGTCTCCCGAGGTCCTGCATGGTCCTGCATTGTCGGAGTCGTTTCCGTTCTACCAGGACTCGTTGGCGCGAACGAAGTCGCCGTTCGTGTTCCAGGACGTCTCGTACCAGCCAGACCCTACTCCCTCTGATGCCGTGCTCACACAATGGCGTGCATACCTGGCCGACCATCCGGACGAGCCGCAATCAACATCACTCTTTGTGGAAAGGTCTGCCAGTGCGTGTTTACACTTCGACGCTGGAGGACGTTTCACTTATTTATTAACAGCTCAACCTCCGGAGCCTCAGACGGCTGGTGCTACTTCGCGGGCGCGCCGCAAAGAGAAATATAATGCGGCGCGCCATGCACAGAAGCGTCAACGGGTGCGCGAGTCGCGGCACCCGGACACTTACAAAACACCGCCTGCTCTCGCGCGCAAGATCTTCGATCGGACGACATGCACGGTAGCGGCACAGTTCCAAGAAGTCGATCTCTGTACAAAGGACGGTTATTATACTGGGCCATTCGCATGCCACAAAGACGTGTTGCCCGGACTCGAAGCATTTCGGTGGGCCGAGGAGCCTGACCAAGAGTCTTGGCCTGCGTCAGTGCAGGAGCTCCTGCAGCAGGGGTACAAGATGCTGCGTAACGACCCATCGTGTGTCTTTTTTTTTGGTTCTTATTATGGTCATTAACTTGTTTGTAGGCGCGCCGAAGTAGTGACGGACGCGGCTGGTGTGGTTATTGCAGTGAAGGCATGCCGCCCAAAGTCGAAGCTCTGGGATTTCATAACCGACAGCGTTGAGGAGCAATTTGCTATTCTCGAACGCAGGCTCGGGAGTGATGCACGTGAGCACGAGCACCGCACGGATGGCATCTTCAAGCATGTCACAGTCGGTGTCAGTATGGGAGGAGGCCAGAAGGTGCGCACGTCGACGTTTGGCAAACTGCTTCTAATATAATTAGGTCCCTGGATATCTTGGGGTACCGCGCTATATGCACGACCCTGTGCGGCAATTCATGGACCATCCAGATGTCCGAATATTTGCCATGCAAATGTCCAGTACGTCGTCATTGCAGTGGTTGAGGCCTAATTCACATCTGCGTCTAGAATATTTCCAGTTCTGGTTCCCGAAACTCTACGAACACTACTGCGAGCTCGAGCGCGACCTCCAGCAGTACAACCCGCGCTTTCGCGGCGCATACCGTGCCATGCCGATGTGGGGCGACACCAAGAATACTGGGCCAAAGACGCGCACTCCGGCACATGTCGATGCGAAGAACGCGCTATTCGGCGTGTGCATCATCGCCGTCTTTGGAACGTTCAACTACCGGCGCCACGGCATGCTCTTTCTACAGGAGCCAAAGCTGCTGCTGCAGCTTGCGCCTGGCGATGTGGTATTTATTCCGTCTGCGCTCATAACGCATGGCAACACCGAGCTCGGCGAGAGTGACGTCCGGCGCTCGTGGACGCTATTCACAGCGGGCGCCCTCTTCCGCTTTCGCGATGGCGGGTTCAAGTCTTATGAGGCGATGCGCAATGCTGGAGACGCTGGGCGGGACGAGTTGTTCCATTTTCTGCGAATCCAGGACAGTCTTTTAGAGCACCGGCTAGGTCTGCACATGACGCTCGACCAGCTACAGGAGCATCACGGTGTAAAGAAAAAACCTTGACTAATAACTAAATCTTCTTCCTCTTCGATGGCCCGCTTCTACCACCGCGCTCAGGTTCTCCCATTTCCTCCGGCAACTTGTCCACATTCCGCACGGTCTTGTCTGCCCTGTCGAGGGCGATCTTCCACCCCCGAAGCCCAAAGGCGTGGCCGTGGGAGTTGGTCGTGAGCATCTCGACGACCTGTGGGTGTGGATGCTGACCGCCTGGGCCATACGTGGCTTGCAGCTTGTACAGGTCCGCCGCGTCAGAGACCCACTGGTCACGGCGCCGCAAGTACGTCGCGAGATCTTTGAACGTGACGAGCTTCACCGGGCCCTTGGCCGTACGCACGTTTGCACGGCGCAGGGTGTTGACGTCGGTCGCCGAAAGAATGCCAATGGCCTTGATGACCTTTGCAAGGCAGCGGACCTCGATCTGACAGTTCTTGTTCGTCATCTGTCGGAAGGCTTGAATGTGCGGGCGGTCCTTCAAGACCATGTCGATGAACTGGAGCGTGGTGAGGGTCTTGGTTGGCCCCTTGCCGACCTTATGCTGCTGGAGCGCGTGTTTCTTGCGCTTCGACGGTCTCTTGGGAGAGAAGATCGAATCGTATGGGCCAGGGTCGACCGGTGCCGGTTCTAGACCTTCGCCGTCGTCTTCCTGAGAGCCATCAGGCTCCTCAGGGAAAAGCTCCGCCAGATCGTAGTCGCTGTTTCCGCAAGGACTCCCAGGAAGGAGCTCGCCGGTGGGAGCAAGTTCTGACCCATCATTGCTGCCGACGTCCTGGACGTTCCTCTGAGTGATTGTCATAAATGTTGTACATGCAGCGCACCTCGACAGGCAAGACCTGTGGTTTTTCAATCGTGCCAGGAGCCTGCTCGCCGTCCTGGACCTGTGATTATGAGCAAGTAACACCATGCAGAAGATAATCCTGGCTCACAAGAACAATGTTTACGACCAGGAGGGAAATAACAGTCTCCGCGCCACGTTGGGGGTGGTTCACGACACGCTTGGCGTGTTTCGAAAGAGCGAGCAGGTCATCCTCCGCCATGGGTACTGCAGGGATGTTATCCCGGATGACTTTGAGTTTGGACTTGGCCGGGTTCTCGAGGTTGCGGTGGATGACGACAACACGGAAATCCGTAACATCGAAGCCAATGGCAGCCACCTCTTCTTTGCTCCAATGGGCAACATCCAGCGATAGGACATACATGGCTGATGGTCACATGAGCTCAACTGAGAACCACAGAAAGATTGTCGACGCACCTTCGGCTGCATCATTTTGGCCAAAATACAACCCTTTCCCGGCCAAACAGTCGCGCATAAACTGGCGGGTCTTGATACTCAGGAAATCAGCAAACATTTCTCCTTCGCCGCAGTAAATCTCTATGATAGGACTCTCTCTGAATTTGGCTTCACCGGCGGCTCGCGGAGCCGCCGCGGATAGGTCGAGATTGAGCTCCACCTGGAGGATGAAGTTGCGCGGCCCATCTGGGAAAACGGGCGGAAGAGGTGGGTCTACGTCCTGCTGGTTGCTGGGGGGGGATGGTGGTGGAAGGGACTCAGGCGGGTGTGGGGACGCGATCTTGTACGTCAGATCAGTATGACACATGAACAGTAAATATTCTACGTACGTCTTGAGTCTCGGACACTTTCTCTTGGAGCGTACGATGGTGCTCCCACAACAGCTTGTGCACAGCGGCCATTTTTGGATCATATGCTGACAAGTCCGGCTCGTCCACCGAGTTGATAATTTTCCAGTCGACAGTGATGCACTGATCAAAGACTTTCTCTGCCGCGACGTCGATATTCTTGAGTCGCTTGGCGCCTCCTGCAATGGAGGACTTTCCGGTCCACGCAAGGATGAGTTTCTATATCTATTAGTACAGATTATCTGTGTGTGCGTCATGTAGTACCTTGCACAACTCGGATCCAAGTGCGCGACTGTGGGATAGTCAGTATTTGGGCCAGCTATGTGCTGTTAACTCACGCCTGGTCTGCAGTCAGAGTGTCAAAGCCTCGGTCCTCGGTCTCGGACATCGTGAACGCGGTCAAGATATTTTGAACTCCGAGTGATGGCGAGAGACGGATTATGTGTCAGGAGCATAGAGAGACGCATAGATTCCATCCAGCTAGTACTACTTGAGAGAAGCGTTGTACGCGGTTACAAAAGCAGCCCAGGTAGCGTGAGGCATGGCTGCGTACTTGTCCTTCAAACTCTGAGGTGCGCCGTTCCAATACCCGAGGTAGTTGTAGTAGGTAGAGCCTACAAAGCGCACTCCTGGAAAGACACGCTTGAAGGTCGGCTTGACTGGCTGCCCGCCGCGTGCGCCCTTGACGCGTCCAGACTCCAACGACATGACCTCCATACGGCTTGCCATGGTCACATAGTCCTTGGGCCAGCCGCTCACATTCGCGGCTGTCGCAGGGGGTGTGAGGTCGAGATGAAGCGCGTCCAGGGTCTGAGCACTAACAATCCGCGTGTAAGTCAATACAAACAAGCAATCACGGAAGACTTACGTTTCTTGCATCGGATCGTCGCCGTCATCGTCCTCATCAGTGCCGTCGTCGTCAATAGTAATTGTAATCGGTGTACGCGCTGAGCCGGCAGCTTGCTTCTTGGGAGTAGGCGTAGTAATCGACGACGACGCGGCCCGCTTGCGTGGAGTGACCGGGGGCGTGGGAGCGTCGGCGGTTGAGCCCGACGACTGTGGCATCCCGGTGCCGGTAGTGACGCCGGCAGAGCGGAAACTGACCACAGAGAGTGACGCAATGTTGGTGGCCGGCATCTCGAAAGACGACCAAGTCCATTTATCATTGACGAAGACTTGGTAGACAGACTCCGGAGTGAGGGCGGCAACTTGTACGAGGGTACGACAGTCCTTTGGGTGGAAGTACGTGCCGTCGATGGGTACGTTGATATACAGCGGCTCTTCACCATCCTAGAAGCTATAGTTAGTATCAATAGTAATTAAAAGAGAAGCGCGCACCGTGGTCCACCATTGGACAGAGATCTGGGGCCGGACGTCCTTCGCGGCGGCCTTGGAGCGGGCATTGCTAGCCTCACGCTGCTTGTGCTCTGCCTCCAGAACTTGCAACTTGTGTTCGTACGAGGGATCCAGGTACGTGCCGAAGGTTACTGGCTTTGTTGATGTGGTGCGCGGCTCGTAGTTATGGTCGGAGTACGGGCATGGCCCTTTGGCACCGATGGCCTTGCGCGCTAAAGAGCAACACGTGCGGCAGAAATGGAAGCCGCACTGACCATTTGCGTTCGCCTGTCCTTTGCCGTAAGGGTTGCGGCACCACTGGCTCTGACACTTCGGATTGTGCTTATAGCCGTCCTTGCCCTTGGGAATGTTGAACTCGAAGATGATGTTGCCACACGATGCTGGGTCGTTCTTTTTGTTATTATCCCAGCACTAATATAGAATTAGCAATGACTATATTATCGACTTGCGGCGACGTCGACGTGACGCACCACGCGGTACCAATAATCCTTGTTGTCTGGAGTGACCTTGCCCTTACAAAGGCGTGGCTCTGAAAGGTATTGACCACACTCGCCGCAGAATTTAGCGTTGAGCAGGTCAATGCGCGGCCGCTCGGGCGTCGGTTCTGGTTGCGGCGCTCCCTGTCGTGGCGCCATGACAAGATTTTTCGCTGAGTAAACTCCGACAATGCGCGCTCGAGTTCCCTCCGAAGAGTAACTGGAGAGGCATTGAAGTGTAGATCTGCAGCATTCCACCGGGAGACACCGCATAATCCCGGAGTCATAAACTCCGGGGATATCGGAATGTTCTCCGTGCCTGTTGTTCGGAAGCATGTGCATCCATTGGGATGCAAGTGTCACACAGGATTGTGCAGAGGTCTCCATGATTAGCAATTGTATGAGTACACGGGTTTGCTGCGTGTTGCCGCGGTGGTTTGCTACAATTCCCGCGGGGGTCTCTGGGTGACACCTGCACCTGTATTGCAAAACTAATGTGCGACAGTTGAACATTAACGACTGTGGTACTTGATGGTGGACCGCTGCACCGGCCGCGTGTAACCACGCCGCGACTTTGCCCTAAACACCTGTGGGCAAGGTGGGTAACCAATGAGCACTTTGGCATGAAAGCCACGCGCACGACCTGACGCAACAGCTGCGGAGGCCCGATCAAGGGTCTGCGGATATTCCTGATAGCCCCGCACGCGTTTCGTGTAAACCGAGGGGGGGTATGATGGAATGACCGCGGCCTTTGCACACGACCTCTGCGGTGGCCATGGACAACCTATGCAGGGATTCTGGACAACCTCTGCAGTGGATTAGTGGAAACCTCCGCGGATGTCCATTTGTCCATGGACAATCCATGGACAACTTCTGCCCGTACGCCGGATGTTCTCTAATAAGCAATATGCGGCAGTTCCCGTCCGGATAACCAAGCCGCCAGCTCCGTCAGTCCGGCAATAATGTCCGTCACCGCCGTAGGCGTCCGGGAGGACCGCAAACCGCTTATGTAATCACTATTGCCTTTGCCGCGGCAAAGGTAACAACGGCGCGCTGCCAAACATGGCAACACAACACGTGTCCCCAACCGCGTTGCCCGCCCTCCAAGGCGGCGGCCTCCTGCTGCTGCTTATCCTCCCCTGACCAGCCTGTGCGCGGCATAGGTGGTCACCAGGCTGCGCGTACACAGAGCGCGCGTCTCGGGTGGATGGGCGGCAGTGCCTGGTGCTGGACATTGCAAGCTACTGCCGTTCTCTTAAGGACGTGTAGGAAACCATGGCTTTCAAGCCTGCGCTGCTTTGCCTGTACAGTCCAGAGGGCCGACACCCAGGCTAAGGTTGAGGGGCTTCGTCTGGATCTTGCACTGGCTCTGCCGTGCGACTGAAGGAGAGGTACCTGATTCCGAAGTACTGGCCCACAGCGTTTACTATGCTTGCTCGCCGACACTCAATCCCTGTGAGTTATTAATATTATTATTCGTATACATTGTCCGTGACTGTTCCGGCAGGTTTCATCAATCCCGCGACAGTGCTGAAGGCTCGTCGCCGTCGGCCCGACACGTGTCGTGCTCCAGTCGCTCACAGAGATATTCGCCTCGAAACACTTCTGCTCGACGCCGCTCGCGTCGCCCGAGCCCATTATACTGCGCTTCAGCGAGCTCTTGTCGAGCTGTGCAAGGGTCGGACGTGTGCGAGGACCGAACGGCGATGTAGTACAAGAACATGGCCCGGAACACGTCCGTCGCCTCGATTCGCTGAGGCCCACCGTCGCCCCGCTTGACGCCGACAATCCCAAGGCGTCTGTCCGAGACTCCCGTGTCCATCCTACTCGGCGCTGTCCCCGGCGATCAGAGCAGAGACAGGACAGACTGAGCTCAGGACACCATGGCTCAACCCTGCTAGGAGTCCTCCCGCACGGCGCTCGAGAGTACGACTTGCACGTCTTTGTTGGCGTCGCGCTCATGCTCAATGTTCGCCCGCTCCATTCGGCATTCTTGGGCGCGGCCGCTGACGGCGTGCACACAGAACCCAGGCTGCATCGCCGCTGGCGGAGCCTGCCGCGCTCAAGGCCTTCTTGGCCGCGCTCAGCCTGCTGTCGGTCCACAACTTCGACTCGCTCGCCAAGATCGACGTGGTGCAGAGCGCGAAGGCACACCCGCTCTTCGCGCCCCTCAAAATTTTCGTGCTCGCGAGCGTCAAGGAGTACCCCGCCCGGTCCAAGCAGAACGCCGCCATGCTCGCCGAATTCTGTGCGTCGCCGGGCCCGGTGATGTATGTATTGCGATGGATGCTGAGCCTTGATGGGCGCAGCGCTCGAGAACCCCGTGCTTGAGCACAACATCCGCCTGCTCACGCTCGCGTCGGTCGCTGCGCAGAACGTCGGCCGCGATCTGCCGTATGGCGAGATCGCCGCGGCGCTGCAAATCGAGGCCAACAAGGTCGAGCTCTGGGTCATTGACGGTGCGCTTCTCCGCATCCCACGTCTCCTGCCTCTCCGATGAAGCTCGTCTCCAGCCATCCGCGCGAGCCTTCTGTCGGGCGGACCCTCGCAGCCAGCGCAGACGCTGCGCGTCAAGCGCTCGACCACACGCTCGTGCGCAGCATCAAGGGCATCGAGGGCACGCATGAGGCCTCGCCCCGCCGCTGTTCGCACTCTCGGCGTCGTGTGCTCCGTCCTCCGGCCGTCTTCGTCGACCACCGTGGCGAGCACGACGTCCTTCCTATCGTACTCTCGTTGACTCACGCACGCTTGCAGGTCTGTTGGCGTACCAGACGCTACTGTCTCGATCGGATACCTCGCCCAGCGTCAGCGGCGGGTCTCCCGCTGCTCGTGTCCGAGATCGTTGCAGTGAGTTCGGCATGACCGTCACCCTCGGGTTCTTCTGACTCAGAATCATTGTCTAGAAGCCCTCGAGGACGTCTCGATTGTCAACGACGATACGGTGCGCCGTCGTTCGGCGTTGGGAGAAGCAAACCCGAACCGTCATTCGTCCCTCGCGATCGCGGCAGTGAGTACCGCTCCTTTTCGACGTTCTACGATCGTTGCTCATTGCCGAACCATCGTCTTTTATTGATTTGATATGCGTCCTTTGGTGTACAAAGACAACTGTTTGCTTGTAACTCTTGCAGGAGGGATACTTCGTTCCATCGAGTGTCGTCGTCGACTCGATCGGTGGTACGTGCTCATCGGCTTCATCGTACTCTATTCCGACTCTCGGCGTCGCAGCCCATTCAGTGCGGCTCGAAGACGCGCACGCGATGGGTGGGGATGAAACGGCTGGTCATTATCGGTACTACCAAATTGGTATGCACAACCCGCCCACGAGCCCTATTGCGACGCAGCACTGATGTACGCCACTCCAGGCATCCCTGTGCATATGCTGTCGCCCGAGATCCTGGTGCCTGTTGTCCCTATCGTGTGCTCCTGCTCGGAGTGGATCTGAATCGGCAGAGCCGTCCAAGTTGAGCTCCCGATTCCCGACAGTTCGGGAGCGCGCTGGCGTGATCGCCGTCGAGGGTATGCTCGTGCCCGAGTCAGTAAATGTGTCTGGAAACGCGAACAGGTGAGTTATGCGCCGAAGATCGGCATGTGCGTCTGCGGCGGATCATGCCCGCACCCCTGCACAACATCTGACGCTCTGCATGCAGCCTCGACTCGGGCATTGACTACCTGCCCCCCGCACTCACGCTGAAGATGCACACACGTTCCAGGATGCCGAGCGCGTGCGCAATGACGTGTTCACCCGCGGAGAGCAGCGACGCACCGTGCAGTTCGCGGAGGTGGGCCCCAGCGCGCGTTTGTGTTCGCCAAGGGCCAGGTCGGGCGGGAGGAGGCGTGTCGGCATGTGACGGCACACCTGCACGCGCACTTCCCGGACGAGATGACCGCGTTGAGCGAGGAGCTCATGGCCTGGCAGCGCGCCGTTATGATGGAGCAGGAGAGCGAGCTGCCGTTCGGCCCAGGCGCCGGAGTACGATCGCACCACGCTGCTGGGACCCTGAACTTCAGCGGCGACGAGTGCTTCAGTAACGTCTCGGCGGTCAGGACGGGGAACGGCCGGTACGCTGTATGCGGCGGTTCGCTGGCGATGTCGCCGTGGATCCTTCACGAGCCTGGTGCCAATGGTGTGCTGCGTGGCAGTACCGGCGCGCGCCGCCCTTAGGCCTATCAGCGGGCGCTGCGGCGGATGCTCTGTGCGCCGTATCAAGGTTGAGCAGGCCAAGCGATCGGCACGGCCAAGGTGTTCGTCAAGGCAGTGTGCTGGCCTCGCAAGCGCGAGCAGCACAAAAAGTTGTTAGCTGTCGGTGCGGACGCCGATGTCATGTACAGCTGTACAGCCTGGCCCGCCTCGTCGAGAACATCCGTGCCGCGAAGCCCGCCAAACTGCCGCTCATCGCGGGGCGCGCTCGTGCTCAGGCAGCGCCAGTGGCTCGAGGATGGCGTCGACAGTGCCCCCTTCTGTGCCCTAGTTGATTTGCTGTCCGATTTCCTCGCGCTACGAGTGCGGTGCATGGTACCATACTGGAACTCTTTGGACAGTGAACGATGTACAAATTGTAAGATAGGATCGCGATCTTGATGAAATGCATGGCGCTCTCCGAAGTGCCTACTCTTCTGCAACCTTTTTGTCCAATCCTAGCAGCACGCACATGCGGTTGCAGGTATGCTGCTTGCGGAAGCGCTCGATACCCTCAGGCCCTTCGTCGCCAAGGCCGTACGCGTTCTTAGCATCCCTGTAGATCATGAGAATTGCATTTCCGGCCACACTAAAGGACTTACGAGTGGATCATCATGTCGAATAGGTGGAGCCTCTTCACCGTCGTTGCGGCAATGCCGACCGTGGCGATAATCCCTATGATGCTATTAGCCAGAATATCAGGACCCAACGGTCGCATTCCCGTACCTTGAATGTCCACAGCAACAAGGTCCGCCTCGGCAAGGCAAAAGTGCGGAAACGCATCGCAAATTGCGGCAAACGAGATCGGGTCGGCATCATCCTCACCGTGGCTGCGATCGCCGGCGTCGGCGTTACTGCAGTACTTGATGAAGTCGCCGTAGATCCAACTATCCTTGAGGAAGTGTCCCTGCAGTGTCTCCGGGCCCGCTTCAATGCGAAGAAGTGTCGGGACAAGAACATCTACATCTGGTACCTCGTCGTTAAGCGATCAGGATGCTCCGAAGTGAGTATCTAGACAAACCTGGAACCGGGAGGCGCGTGGCTTTCTTGATATCCGCCATGAAACTCGAAAGGAGGTCGCGTAGAACCAATTGCCGGGTCATCTCCATATGTAGCTCTTTGGCGCTGATCTCGACATTGTGGATCCCGAACTTGTTGCTCGCCCCTATGTCCTTGAAGCGCTTGGCAGCGAAGAGGTCACCGCCGACGCGGAGCTAATAGGAGTGAGCCCTGAGAATCTACGTTCCAGCACACGGCGCACCTGAAAGACCTCCTTGGTCTCTCCTGCGGCTTTCTGAGTAGGATAGAGAGCGCCAGCGATTCCTTCATTCGGAGGGTGCGTCTGGACTTTATCATCGCGGTCAAGGTAAACCGCAATTTCCGTAAATACAATCGGTTGAGTTTGCGGAGAAGCTGCGAGCGCCTGCGTCTTGTAGTTCTTTTTGCCTGCGAAAGAAGGTCAAATAGATAATGAACAGAAGTAGATTATGCTCACGCCGCGGCGGATGAATGACTGGTTCTGACTGAGGACCAGGAGCATGAGCGTTCTCCGGTGTTTCTGAATCCGAGCCCTCCTCGATTCGGCGCTGCTTTGTCTTACGCGTCCCACGGGTTACTGAAGTGTTCGATACATCCACGCCGGCGCCCTAGGTTGGTGAGAACAATGCACGAGGATAAGTAGCGCCACGTGCTTACCGATGAACGTCGTCTCTTGTTTGCGCGGGTACCCACATCAATTAGGGCCCGCAGAGCGAACATTTTGACAGTCTTGTTTTGCCCGCTCACGAAGCCCCGCTTCACGTGGTTGTCGAATACGGCGAATAGCGTCATGTCCGGTCGGGAGTCTTCGGGTGCTAGCGCCGCGCCGCGGAGCTTTGCAGAAGGCATGTCATAGAGCCCAAGATGAATGCAGTCTCTGGCCTTAGTGTCAGCCTGTGGATTCTTTGATAACGGAGGACGCACGCGGTGACGAGGTGCCCCTTCTTCTCGGCCTGTACTTGAATCGATTTCTTCAGGAGGGTCACAACCTCCTGCCAGAGTGTTTCGCCCGCAATTGGCTGCGTTACAATAGGCTGTATAGCGATCGCCTTGTTCGAGTCGAAGTCAACCATATCAACAATCTTGTCCAGATCAGCAAAAACTATGAATTGTAGTATAACGGCCATACCGTGCAAGTGATGTTTCCAAATCTGAACGCCGGAGTTAGGAGTTTCGGTGGTTGAACAGGGCGTCCATGAACAAGGGGCTGCAGCACTGGGTCAGCTCGTGAGAATAGCCTTCAAAAATCGACATACATTGTTCGAAGCGGAGGCATGCGCCGAGGCTAGAGCACTCGTCATCATCAGCGCCCGTTGGCGATTCTGCAACGCGATCAGAACCCTGTTGACCTGGTAGACCCAAGGGCGTACGGCTTCATTCGCTTGCTCGTATTGTACGCTGTTGATACCATTTCCGCGGTGACGGTGATAGTAGGCATGGCCCTCTTGGACCGCCGACATCGGACGAGCCTGCTGTTGCTGGATACTCGCGCCCAGCCCTTGCTCTGTTGCATAGGCTTGTCAGCAGAGAACAAATGGGATTGTAGCTCTTACGATAGTCCTCCTCTGCTTTGATACAGTCCCAGCAGAGCCCGTCGTACAGTCGAGGATATGCACGCTGACAGTGGCGACAGGTGGTTGGCGATCGCGTAGCTTGAACTTTGTGAAGGCATGTATAGCAGGTGTCCGGGCTACTGCTCGGCGCTAGGACGTCTCCCCCACAGAGCCTGCACGCTACCATGCTGAGAAGGCAGATGGGAGTTAGGAGTCAAGCGACAAAGTGTGGTTAGCGGAGTTTTGGCGGAGTTTCCACGCTTTGATCCCTGCGGGGAACCACGCGTGACGGTTTGCATCCGACTGTGGCCCCGGATCCGTCATCATTGAGTCCGTTCTTCCGCCCCACAGCCAGACGGCACCGGCGACGACGCCGTACGCGTGCCCGCACTTCATCAACGGCACAACGGACCCACGCTCGACGGCCGAGGACGCGGCTGGATGCGGACTTGGTGGCGAAGGCGCCGCCTGCGCGCTCGCTGTACGGTCTCGCGCATCTTACACACGAACTTATCCGTGACGGACACGAGCGTCCTGAGCTCGCACGCACGTGCTGTCCTCTGCGCTGCGCTTGTATGCGGACAACAAGCTGTGCTCTGCTCTCGAGCCCATATTGCTGCGCAGCCAACCAAAGCAATGGGTGCGTGGCCATGGCACCGGCGTCTAGCCTTGTCTCGCGCTAATTGCGCCCATGTCAGGGCGACGCTACAGAGCGCGACCGAGAGAGCAGAGGGCGAGTGGAACGAGTCCGGGGTTGCGAGCGAGGCCAACACCACCCGAGGCTAAGAGTCCGGATCCGTGGGGAAGCGCGCTGGGTAGCGGGGATCCTGAGTACATATTATGAGAAAGGGAATATACAGGCATACCTGGGTAGCGGGGATCCTGAGAGAACGAGACTGGGGATCCCGCTACCCGTGATCATAGTATATATACATGCGGAGAAGTCCGAATGATCCTGATCATCAAGAAACAGTGTTCCGAAGTAAGGCCGCTGTTCCGCACGTCCGGAAGTGCGGAATAGCGGAATAAGCGGAATAAGCGGAAAAGCGGAATAGCGGAAAAGCGGAAATAGGCGGAACAGGGTCGGAACCCTGACAGCCCAGGCACTGCCGCAACTTCGAGCGCGGTGCCACACACGCGCGCAGGAGGAGACTCGACGCGCCGACATGCCCAGCGTCGATATTGACGTCCACGGCGACCACTCGGGCGCAGCTTCCGCCGTCTTTTTTTCCATTGAGGATCAGGCGCAGCGCGGCGGCGACATCTATGTACGAGTGGGCGATGCAGTACGAGACCCAGTGCAGCGCGACACTGCTCGCCGTCCCGTGCTACGCCACCGCGTCGCTGCTGCCGGTTGACCCGCCCGCGTTCACCGTTGCGCGCAAGCACGGCGTCGCGACGCGCACGCGCACCATCGGCTTGCTCAACAGCTACACACTGCCAGACCCGAGCAGGCGCTTGGTGTCCACGCACTGGATGGTCGACATGCGCTCTGACGGCGCGGTGCAGTACGACAGCTTCGACTACAACTGGGCCCTCCGCTCCAGTACAACAGGGATATCTCGATGTGTCTCGCAAAGCGCATCAAGCACGACCGGGAGCTCTCTGCTATGCCGCAAGGCAACACAGTTCGCGCGACTGCAAGGTCTCAGACACTGGTGCGGGTTGTCACGCGCGGTTGACTGCTGTACGCGCGGCTTGGCCGCCATCTACATCGCCATGTACATTGTTGCATCGTGTCTGAATTATATCGGCCACGCTAGGCCTTGCGTATCAAGGGAGTGGGTGCACGGTCAATTACATATGCAGATGGTACAGTACATGCGGGCAGAATCAAAAGTACGTCTGAACAAGAGGCAGCATGTTTGAATAAATATCCCACGCATTTGTCCAGTGGACGGATGGGCAGTTGAGAGAGTCGAAGACATGCTGGTAGACCTGAACTTCTTCATCCGTGCCAAATTGGAAGATGTCATGGTGGACATGGTCGCGCACGAGCCGGTCAATCTGATCCTTTGGGAGAGGTGTGAGGAGATTGACACCACCGTGCTTGGGCGGGTTGGACTTGAGCTCTGTTGGCGACAGCCCCGTGGGTAGAAGGCTTTTCTTGTTCTTGCGGATGGTGTGCAAATTGGTTGTCGCCACATACTCGTCGAGGCGCAGTTGAACGGCCTGAGCCCAGATCCAGCGAGCGAGGGCACTGGGAATTCAATGAGAGCCGCTTCCTGCGCGAGAATAGGGGGCACCCACACATGGACCGGGTTGTCAACCTGATAGACAAGGGTGGGAGGGCGTGTTTTGAAGCATTCAAGCACGTTGCCGAGGTCCTTTCGATACAGGTCCTTCCACTTCTGCTCTTTGATGATGTTACGGCGACTGTCGGTGAACACGTGGGGTGGCAACTCCTCGACATCGAGGACAGGGTTCAGGTTCTCGCTGACGCATTGTGTCAGTCATTGATCATCGAATGATGACGGATTGCGCACCGAAGCGCAATTTGGATGCGGCACATGTCCGTCGTTTCGGCACCCATGTCGGTATGAGTGGTTACGGGGAAGCCTGCGCGTCGTTAGGAAACAAAATGTTGAAGTGTGTTCAGGTGCCTACCGCCTTCCTTCTGGACCGCGAGCATATAGACAGCCGCTCCGACGTCGCGCTGACGCCACCGGGATACCACCTTGTAGACAAGGGCGAAGCGGCTCCATTTGTCGACACCACCGTAGATGCCAATCCCCATATCGGGGGCAAGCTTCTCGTGCTGGTCGAAGCACCACTCCTCGCCGAAACCAGCTGACCAGATACCATGCTTGTGGGTTTCTTTGGTGATCTTGGGGTTGCGCTTGTTCTGCGCCTCGGGGTCGATTTCATGCAGCAGGTGACGAAGTAGTGGGCTGAGAAATGAGTGCAATCAGATCGCAGGCGCCATGAACAGAGAGGTGGTACAGACCGTGATACAAAAGTGCCCTCATGAGCAAGCCGCTCCTGGAACAGCTTGGTCCCAATTCCGCCACGAGGATCGTCCTCTTGAGCCTTCTTAACCACTGCCTGCGCAATCTCGAGGTCCGACTTGGGGTTCCTGCGTACAGAAGCGATATTATACTTGCGCTTGATCCGGTCAATGGTAGACCCGCTGTCAATGTGTGGAAATGCCCTTGAATAACAACGTGCACGACTCGGTGAGAGCGCACATACGAGACAAAAATCCCTTCGGTCGCCAGTTGATCGATCATGCGCGACTCCGTAAATAGTGCGCGAGTGTAAAACTCGATGCGCTTAGGCAGTTCGGGCCATTTATCGACTGGGCCAAATGAGTCTGAAATCAACGAAAAGCGCAGGGTGCAAGACTTACGAGCACTAGCACCCTGCTTGTTCTTTCCAGAAGGGTTGTTGCTTCGGGTAGGAGCCATGTCGTGAGTGTGGTTGGTAACAGAGGAGAAGAGTGCGGGGATTGAATGTTAGACAGCTTACCTCCGATCTGAATCACCACGTGATCGCAACGCATCCCGCCCGCCATACTTACATCCCGCCCATTCCCTTCATAACAGCAGGTTCGTCCTGCATCTCGCAGCTGACGGCGCCGTCCAGAGGACTTGACGGGCCTGAAGGACGCGCACGACCTGGACGTCCTGGACAAGGGCCAGGAACACATCCTGACGCTCAAGGACTCGCTCATCCTCGACGGTGAGGACGACGAGCTCATGAACGTCGAGATAGCCGACCACGGGCGCACGAAGAAGAAGCCCGAGTCAAAGATCAAGAAGCTCGTGTACACTGGCTACAACGATGACGAGTTTGCTGAGGCAACGTCGGCATGAAGCGCGCGGTGCTCGCCATGTACGACGAGGAGCTCGAGGGCGCCAAAGAAATGGTTTGTATTTTACTTTCAGCGGCGGGATGCGCTCGTGCTGATTTGGGAATTGTGTGGCAGGGCTTTCTGCTGGAGCGCGAAGAAGGTGCCGCAGACAAAGCAGGAGACCGCGGCCGCCATCAACAAGTCGTTACTCTCCATCGACTATGCCAGTGCGTTCACCACGCTGCGGTAGTGGCATTCGCAGACTCACCAAACTCGCAGAGAACATTGAGGCTTCGGACTACGTGCGCGAGGGCGAAAAGGGCTTCAAGAAGCCCAAGACGAAGAAGAAGCGCGCGACACGCGTCGTCGAGGCTGACCCGGACCTGCTGCTGCCGCCCCCGTACGCCATGGATGTCGATGAGAAGAAGCCCGCAGCAAGGCCGCACCGCAGCCTTGACGACAACTTCGTGGATGATGACAACCTGTAGTCCACCCTTGCGCGCGCGCGGCAGGTCAAACTCACGAAGGCGAAGGCGAAGAAGCTCGCACCCGAGGAGATCGCTGTGTAGAGTGCGTGTGGCGTTGACCTGGTCGGTTTGCACGCTGACGTCGGGGCAGTTGCTGCGAACCGCGCGGCGAACGGCGTCAAAGTCGAGGAGGACCAGCCGAAGCTCGGCGGCGCGGACGGCGACCAGGGCGGCGGGCTGGTGTTCGACGAGACGTCCGAGTTCGTGCGCGCGGTCCGAGTACAACCGGTATATGCTCAACACCCAACCCGGCATCGAGCCCCCGCTGACGCTGTTCATAGGTTGGCATTGCGGGCAAGGTGACGATCGGCGCAGGCCTCGCGGACGCGTTGTCTCTACTGCGTAGGCAACATATCTTGGCGACACCAGCCGCGGACCAGGTCGAGCACGAGAAGGTGCAGATCCAGCACGACGAGTGGCTCTCGGAGCAGCAGCGGCTGCTCGCATGGTGCATGGACGAGCGCACGCGCTCGCGCCGCGGGCAGAAGGACCAGGCGCAGCGTGAGCACAAGAACCGGGTGTGCGAGCAGCAGGAGGCGCGCGACGCGGCGGAGCACTTCAAGAACTACAAGCCGGCTGTCAACATCGTGTACTACGACGAGTTCGGGCGCGCGTTGAGCAAGGTGAGCGGTGCAGCGGACGATGGGTCGCTTGAGCACACAGTCTGTGTCCGCGCTGTCTGCGTATGTCAGTGCTGCATGGATGAACACATATGCCGAAGTTGGTGGACACGGCGCAGAGCACGCGCGAGTGTGCCTCGCAGCCGTCTTAGTGATTTAAAAGCCCGGCTCGGCCTGGCCCGGCTCGGCTTCGGCTTGCGAAATCTCAGGCCGAGCCGTGGGCCGTACCCAAGCCGAGCCGAGCCGGAGCCGCCGGCTCAGGCTGCGGCTTTGGTCCTATCAGGTATTGCACGGTTTCCTCATATATACCGTGACAAATGTTTAGTATACATCTTATTAAAGGCTTTAAAAAGGCATTTGAGCGTTCATACTCACGGGAACGCGTCTGAGAATGCTCGCAGACGACCTCGGGATCTCGATCACCGGAGGCAATTATGTCTGAGGGAACATCGGACGCTGCCCTGGCCGTCAACACGTACCCCAATGTGCTCTGGCACCTCAGTTATAGCTCCATACCACTCTAACTCTCGCCCAGAGGCTCTCCAGAGAGAATATTTGAGCTCACGCGTGCTCCATACTGGGCCGTCGCTGAAGCCGGCGGCTCGGGCTCAGCAAACCAGCAAGCCGAGCCCCAGGCCGTACGCCAGGCTCGGCTCGGCTCGGCCTCAAAACGGCCGGCTTACGGCTTCAGGCCGGGCTTTCAAAACACTAAGCCGTCTGTCTGTCTGTCTGCGACCCCTCTTTCTGGGAATTGTCGTCACGCATCTTACTACCTGATTCTTGCTGGGAAGGCTGATTGGAGCAACAAGAATGAAGGATTTAAATTCATAGATATGAGTCAAATACACGGTTTCTAGGGATGTAACCCGTCCCGTCCACGGGTACGGCCGTCCCCGTCACCTCTCGGACGGGTACGGCCCGTCCAGTAGACGGCCGTCTTCGCGGTTCTGAAGAGCGCTGACGGGACGGGACGGGCCCGTCCCCGCCCGTCTCACGGGTTCAAACGGGGACGGGTTGACCTACCTCAACTGCATTCAAGCGACATGCTGGGAGCAAGCCGAAAGGTGGTTTTATGATGTAGTAATCATCATAAAGTAGAACAGCATTGCAGCCATGATTCAGCGCCACATATATGGCTAGTAGAATTCGCATTTCCCCAGTGAAGCGATGGACACGGGAAACAGAAGTCACTGGGAGTTGATTTCCGGTGATACTGTTATGGGAGCCACCTCCTTCCCCATCTGGATTGTACCTTGGGTTCAGCGAATATCGAAATCTTGAGACCATAGTACCTGTAACATAGGAGTCTCAGCTGAGAGCAGGCTATTATATCCGAACCCGTGAGACGGCCGTCGACGGCCGTCTACCGCACGGGTTGGACGGGTCAGACCCGTCCCGGACCCGTCCCGTTTCGCCGAGGAGTGGACTCCAGACGGGACGGGCTACAAGCCGTCCCGTCCGTCCCGTCTGACGGGTTGCACGGGGACGGCTTACATCCCTAACGGTTTCACTGTTCGACATAGATCATCTGAATATTGTTGTCGGCCTCAAGCAGCTGTATCTTTAGCTGGTCCGGAGACACCCAACGCGCGCGAATGTGGTGTTTGTAGCACTCCCAAACGCGGTGGAGCTGTTTGTCCGGTCTGATCCTATCCGCATGAAAGAGCCTCACGGTCTCCGGGATGGACAGCTTCAGAGAAAGCGAGAGTGAGATGAAGGCCAGAATGATGTACCCGGGGCCGCTGACGGTTGAGGGAATGGCTTCGACCGCATATCGGGATATGAGCTGCCGATTCAGCTCGTCACCCGCGGCAGACAGCTCCAAGAGGTCCTCGGTGGAGAGAATGTCGGTGATCTGAAGACCTGCGGGCGTCTTGGTGAACCGCTCGGTGAACGCGAAACTTGCACTGAGACTTGGGATTCCTTTCTGCAGCAAGATCGCCCACTCGTCGAGCATGGGCTTGAAGGGCGACGTTGCCGGAGGATCGAGGATCTGCTGCAAGAGATATGCGCGATACTTAGCAAACCAGTCCGGGATCTTTGCATCCTCCTCTGGGAGAAAGCTCGGGATATAGGCCGCAGGCCAGCGAAGGCGAACAACCTACAGAACAATGAGTGAGAAGCAAAGGAAGGATGTCTATATGACTTACCTGGTTCGGATCGAGGCGAGTAGACTCAGCCTTGGTGAGGTCCCGGAACGTCATCGTCACGACTGGGAGAGACTGATCGGGCGAAAGAGCGATTCGCTGGTATGGCCGCAGGTGGCAGACTGAGTTGGAGTCGTCGCGCTGGAGTAGCTCGTATGGCGCATACTTGTCTAGCGCGACATCTCGAATGAGTACATAATCTCCAATACTGAGAGAAGGAACAGGCTCCGGCGAGCGAGAGATGCGGATTTGCGGCACTGGCGGGAGATTTCGATACGCTGCCTGCTCCTTCAATGCGAGTGGGATATTGATGGGGAATGGGCGCGGTTGGAGAACTTCTGGAGCAACTGCGACCATGTTCCCCGAAGCGTCCTTGAGCCGCTTATTCGAGCCCTGCTGGTCAAGCTCAGCAGGCATGGTGATGTTGAGATCTGCACCACTTGTGGCAACCGAGTACTGGCGCTTCCGGCGCTTTGGCACATCCGGGACGTCACGGGATGTAGTCAATGAACCGGAAGCCTTCTGCGTATCGCTGGCAAATATGATTTGAGCACGAGGACTGTAAAGCGTCGCCTGCGGAGCTGGGGAATGCAGGTTGCGAGCACCAAGGACAGGAGATTGAGTCCCATACTGAAGGAGGTCTGCCATTTCGTGCGGCAGGGCAATGGGGGCAGTGGATCTAGTGACGATCGGGGGACTAGATGTTTGACGACGATGAGGCTGGGTTGGTGGAAGAAACAGGGGAGTACGGTGTTCCGAGCCACGGGCCAGTGCTGACGAGCCAGGATTCGTGCAGGGTGGGGAGACGGTAGGCAGATGGAGCAGATCCGAGGGTTCAGTCTGTGTACCAATGCTGACAAGGCGTCGTGCAGTCGCCCCGAGTGGCAGCGTAATGGCAAGTATCTGCCCGTTGACCTCGAAGTTCACGACGTGTGGCGACGACATCGTGGCGGTAGGGAGTAAGGGAAGAGCGTGGTTTCCGGGATATCCCCGCAGGCGTGCTCGTGGTCACGTGCCAAAGCTGCTGCGCAGTGGGCGTGAGCGAATGTGGGGCATTTTGAGACGCTTGGAAGTGTTGCTATTTTACACTGGGTCCCATCCGAATAAAATGCTAGTTTGAGCAATTTGTGAACGGCTGAGCCAGTAGATCAAGAGTAGATAGATGTTAGTCCTGCTCTGGCACTCCGTATGCGCCAAAACAAGAGCAGTGTTGAGGACATAGGGAGCCAGACTGAGCTCGTAAGCAGCGGTGCAGGGTGTGCCGGCCACCGCGGACGGTGTCTGGCGGACGGGCGGCGGCGCCAGGGGGCCGCGGAAGTAGCGGACACTGTCTCCGGCGAAGGCAAACTAAGCCCGGGGTTTGCTGTTAAACACCGAGGCATAATCCGTAAGGACTTATCCAACGTGGTTCTGGAATATTTATTTCACTTATTATTATTTTCCGTATTGCCATTTTTGGACATGTGGAGCGGTCGTGGTGGTTGGATGCCGAGCGGTCACACTCGGTCACATCAATTGATCGCAAATCCTACCTGACGCTTTATGTCCACCCTAGACACGGGCATCGACGTCTCGCGCTCGTCGTCGGCCGACGGAGACGCGGGCAGCGACACGGCGGCGGCGTTGGCGGGCGGCGGCGCCAAGCGGGGCGAAGAGCGTTTCCCCGTGTCGTGTAGGTAGCGATGCGGCGGGCGCACGGCGCGCTGCGGCCGCTCCGTCGCGCGTTCGGCGCCGGCCCTGTGTGAGACGGCGGCAGAACAGAGACAATGCAGGGCCGGGCGTGAGCAGAGCGTGCCGCCGGGCGCGCGGACGGTACGCACCTGGGAAGCAGTCGCGCGCGCTTCGGTCTTCGCGACGTTTCTTCAGCGGCGGCCACGGCGCCGGCATAGGCCACCGTGGCGGACGCGCTCGAGAACGTCGAGCCAGGGTCTGAGGCGGGCAGGTACGACGGCGGCGGAAGCGGGACCGCTTTCTTCGTGTCGCGCTTGGCCGGCGCGGGGGCGGTCAGAGGCATCGGCGGCGGCGCCGGCAGAATCTCCGTCGCCAGCGAAGGGTCGTGCGTCTCGAGATGCGGCGGCTGCACCACGGGCACCGTCTGCAGTGATGCCAAGAAGGCCGCCGTCGCTGCGCTTCCGGACGGCGCGGCGGCTGTCATGCTCAAGGTCATTCCAATGCCCGCCTGGTGGGAGGTCCAGAGAAGAGTTGGGTTTCGGCCTCCCGGATCTGACCGCGCATGCCTCGACACCCGCGCCTCGCATTGAGTCTATCTACACAGGCCCCAGCTGCAGCACCACCTTCCCGTCACGCCCTTGCACACGCAGCGACCGCCCATCGCCCTCAGCTCCGCGCGCGCCGACGACCTTGAGTCCCGCGATGAACACCCCGACCGACGCCACGTCGACTGCGCCGCCAATCGCCTCGACGACCAGCTCCCCGCCCTTCCGCGTCGCCCGCACATGGCCCGCGAGCTCGTCGCCGCGCCCGCTCGGCACGCCGATCTCTTCGCTCGCGCCGTCCGCCAGCTCGTACACGCGCACCTCGAGCCCACGCGCCAGCTCATAGTCCGGCCGACCCGTCTTCGCCGGGCCCAGGCAGAGCACGCTGCCGGCCCGAACCCACAGCGGGATGTCCTCGAGGGCGACTGCTTCTTTGACCCACTGCGGCCCATCGAGCGTGCGCCCGGTCTTGAACTCCGTCCACCGTCCCGCAGGCAGGTAATACTCGGCCTCTTCGCCGACGGGCACGAAGACGGGCGCGCACAGCAGCGAGCGGCCTAGCAGGTACTGGCGGTCCAGGGTGTGCGTCGTGCGATCCTCTGGATATTCCACGAACATGGTCCGATGCATCGGATGGCCGAGCTTATGCGCCTGGATGGCCTGGGGAACAACGGTGAGCAGGTACCGGTCAGGCCAGAGCGAGGTGCGCACATAGTAGTAGAGATAGGGCATGAGCCTATGCTTGGTCTCGAGCAGCTTGGACATGATCACAGCTGCGTCCTCGCCATAGAGCCACGGCACACGGTACGACGACGAGCCATGCAGCCTGGTGTGCGACGAGAACATGCCGAAGGCGACCCAGCGCATGTACAGTTCGGCGGGCGGGTGTCCCTAGCGTCACATCTCAGCGCTCCACCCACCCACCGCAGACGCGCACGCACCTCAAATCCTCCGATGTCATGTGCGCCAAATCCATACCCGGAGATGCTCAAGCTCAGCAAGCCGCGCGTGGCCTCGGCCATGGCCTCGAACGTGGACTCGCAGTCGCCGCCCCAGTGGACAGGGAACCTCTGGCCACCGGCCGCGCCACTGCGAGCGAAGAGGACGGCCTCGTTCTTCCCAGAGTACTCTTCCAAGAGCTTGAAGACCTTGTCGTTGTACAAAACGGAATACATGTTGTGCATCTTCATGGGATCGGAGCCATCGTGGTACTTGATTCCCACGTGAGGAATACGCTCCCCGAAGTCCGTCTACCAGAGGTGAGCCAGCTTTCCAGAAGGTGGGCCAGCTAACTCACCTTGAAACAATCGACGCCGAGGTCGAGAAGCGCGCGAAGCTTGCCGATGTACCACGCAGTCGCATCGGGATTCGTAAAATCGACAATGGCCATGCCCGGCTGCCAGAGATTCCACCTGCATCACGTCAGCCAGTTGCAAGGTTCGGCTAGTCCCCAACATACTGCCAGGGAGTACCGTCTGTACGCTTGATGAAGAAGCCGCCCTCGACACCCTCGTCGAAAATTGGCGATGCCTGAGAGATATACGGATTGACTACAAAAAAAAAAAATCAGGAATCCTCTATGGGGTCGCACACGGAGTAAGACTCACTCCACACGCAAATCTTGACGCCAAATTTGGTCTTGATTTCGGTGAGATACTTCTTGGGATCAGGGAAGTTGTCCGGGTCAAACGTGAAGCTGCACCACTCGTACTGCTTCATCCAGAAGCAATCGAGATGGAACACGCGCACGGGGCAGTCGCGCTCCTTCATGCCCTGTAGGAAGCCGGAGACGGTTTCCTCGGAGTACGACGTGAGAAAGCTGGTGCTAAGCCACAGGCCAAATGTCCAGCTCGGAGGCAGCGCAGGGCGGCCAGTGAGTAACGTGTACCGTTCGAGAATCTGGGGGAGAGTGAGGAGGTGAGATGACACAGGGAACGTAACGACGAACATCGAGAGGCGTCTCCCCGTAGATCACAAAATACTCAAGCACCTCACCCGCGACAGCGGCGCCGAGACGGCTGACTTTGGTGGCTCCGACATCGAACTCGACTTCGCCCGGGTGGTTGACGAAAACACCATAGCCGCGGTTCGAAATGTAGAAGGGAACGCATTTGTATGCCTGCTCGGTCGAAGTCCCGCCGTCCTGGTTCCAGATGCTCAGCGCCTGGCCTGCGCGACGTAAACAGTCATGAATCGCTCCAACGGGTCGCTGGCAGGTACGAACCATTCTTTGTGAAATGGCCAAACTGCTCGCTGATCGCGAACATGTAGTTAGCCACACCGGTCCTTCGCTCTCAAAGCGATGACGCACCCGAAGCCGTAGAAGAGCTCCCCCGGGCTGATAATGAGCTCAGAGTTGATGTAGCGGACTTGGTTCGGAGGGGTGGGCGGGTGAGGGTTGGACGAGAAATCCGTGGTGAGGCAGCTCTGATTCGCGGCGGAAAGCGCTGTCCATTTGTACGGAACGTCAAAGAGGCCTTGAAAGCGAGTCGTGTCAGAGGCATTCGTCGATGAGCGCAATGGATCCCACCTAGGTATTTGGCACCGGCAAATGTGAGATTCTTGTTTCCGGCGCTGAAGCTGATCGTGTACGGGTTCTTTGTGACGTTCGCCGTCAGGGTGCCGGAACGCAGTGACAGCCCATCGTCGGTCTTCGACGTCTGCACGCTCGGCTTCGGAGGGGGTCCATCGGGGAAGAGGGCATAGTCAGCAGCGCTGGGCCTCTGTCTGAAGTGCTCGATCTTGACGCCGACGATGTTGTCCGCGGGCGAGTGGACGGTCACGTCGAGGACGGGCCCGCCGAGCGTGTCTCCACGGTGCCTGATAGGCCTCGTCGATACCTGGACGTCTTCAGTGAGCCAGACGGTCCGAGAAACCTCCTGGGTGTCCACAGCACCTGGAGTTTGAGCGCGTCGGCGTCGGGGGTGCCTTGGACGACGGAGACGGCGTAGAAGGGCTTGACGCCGTCCTTGAGCAGCCATAAGCTGTCATTGAACTTCATCTCGTCGCGGTGGTTGCTGGGAGAGATGCAGGCGGGCTAGGCGGGCCGCGCGGTCGCAGGTCATGTTGGCAGGGAAGAACAGGCGCAAGTAAGATCGTCGCGCCGCTAGACGGCGGTCACCGACTCCTGGGCTCCTTACCACGTTGTTCACTTTTTTAACTAGAAACAGTCTACAATAAATGGAACGTCCTGATATCAACTCGGGCTAATGAATTGTCAGTTTTGCGAGGGGCGTTATTCCTGCACGACGCTCTTCCATGGTACTTTCGACTCGGAAACATGGCGCGCGAAACCACATGTACATCACGCTATAATACCACAAGCACGGAGTGCGAATCCAGTGGAATATGAACTGCGCAATCTCTGCCATACGTGCACGAAATGAAGCACACGGTGGCCAAGGCTTCCGAGTGTTGTGTATTCATCCGGTGTACGGGCAGCTCCGATTCCATTTGTCCATGGACAAATGGACATCCGCAGAAGTTTCAACAAAAGCCTACGTAGGTTGAGTGCCGGGGCCTCACATGTTGCATACGATCCGTGCGTAGATTAAGATCATCTGCCGCGGAGGTTGCTCAGAAAGACCGGACATGTTACTCGTCGCCTCCGCGGAAATTACCACAAGGTCTGCGGCTGTCTCGAGAGACTCTGCACGTATTGGATGAATATCCTGCACCTGTCAGGTGGTACAAGCCGCACAGCCCTTGTCATGTTTGGTGGGCATTCGGTCTGCACACACGCATGCGCATGCTCTCCCCGCAGTCCTGAGATACGTTTGCGCAGCTATACCACGAGAATATGCTGATATGGTGAGCTCTAGACTACGTTTTTGTCGCATACATATAGCGGCAGGCGCAGGAGAAGGCGAGTCGCCTCAAGCTCTCCTGCACCCTTCTCCTACAACCGAGGCCCCTGAAAACGCACCTCACTGGGAGTAATTTCTTATTACACATTGGAAGATTAGAATATACAGTGTTCCCGAATATCGCCAATGCAAATGTGTTCTCCTGCGTTGTTTGCCACAGTTGACGAAATCGCGCAGAGTGCTTCGTATAAAAGGTCGCTGAAGTTATTGGGAAACACCTCAAACGTTCTCTTCAATGGATGCAGATGTCGTGGCACAACATCCGAGGGCGTTCTGTGCAACCTCTGCGGTCGTTCGTTCCAAATCTGGTGGGAGTTCCATACAACCTCTGCGGCTGTTCCGTGCAACCCCTGCGCATGTTGTGCGAAACCATTGCGGATGTCCATTTGTCCATGGACATGTCCATGGACAAATTCTTCCCGTACACCGGATGTTCTCAGTGTTGTGGAGCACGGGATGAGCCGCAGAAATTGCATGGTCAGCGCTTCTGCGGGTGTGTTATGCGAGAATACCTCGGGCCCGAACCAAAGGGACCAGAGGGAAATTGCATGCCGATTCTCACCCGATATTTGTTCAGAATATGAGATACTGTCAAGGTTTTCCATACGCATTCGAACATCCATATACCCCGGAATGTGCTGAGGGGGGTGGGGCGAGCCTCAGCGGAAGGGGCGCGATGGGGATGCAGAACTGAGCGCGCGACTCGGGACGACGATCTGAGTGCATGGGCCTAGTTGGACATGTGGGTGGTCGCCGCGCCTCAGACGTAGCAGCACCAGGATGACGCTACTCACGAGAATGAGCCGTAGACTGTGCTGCACCCTTAAGAAGGTGCACCGTCTGTTGCAAATGACCAGCAGCCGTGACAGGCGCGAGAATGGAGACGCTAGCAGGTCGTGTCGACGAGACGTTGCGGTGCATCATGAACACGAACCGAACCAGAGCGACGCAAACGAAACAGTGCTATGCAACGGAGTAGTCTCCTTCGCAGACTTTACGTTCGAAGATAATCGTTCGAAGTAAAGTCTGCATCAAAACGCGCCCCCTCTGATAGAGAGCCCCCAATTTGGATGCAATGCTTGATCCGCTGTCGGCGCTTACAGGTTGCAGACTCGCTGAGCACTGAGAGGGCCACCCTCCCAGTGCAATAAGTAACGGAAACGTTGGCTAGTAGGTTCTCTGCAACTATTGACAGTTCACAGGAGAGGTTCTTTGGGCAAGGTCTCTGCGTAAAGACGCGTCGGCGATCACGTGCATCACGGAGAAGGCCGAATTGGGGGCTCTCGATTAGGCAGGTAGGATTTGATACAGACTAGCAACGGAGAGGTATACTGCGATGGTGAGGCCGTGCTTCGTCTTTATGGAGCATCATAAGTAGAAGTGGCAGATGTCCTCGTCGGGATAATCGCACATGCACGTCGGAAACTGCGTGTTGTTGACCTCTCCAGGTAGTCGTATATAGAGTAGTCTCTACGCGCACGGGGGTCTGGGACTGCGGGCTGTGACAGAGCAAGCTGTGAGCACGCACTTGCAGTCGGTGTTCTTCTCTGTCTGGACCATGCGGAGCTGGACACACTCCCACTTCTCAAACCTGGGCGCGGAAAAGGGGAGGGGAGAACAATTACCAAGCGCCTCTGGGACCGCAGCACGGCGCGAGGAGCAATTACCCCGAGTTCTGGCATTGTGCACCGCAGCGGAACTCGACCTCGAAGCGCTGGATCTGGGTGAGCCGGTCGATGCAGTCCGAGACGCACACGGCGTCTGGTGTATCTGTCGAGAGCTCGTACGAGCACTTGCACGCAAAGCCCTCCTGAAAGCTGCGCGTGCTGCCGAGCTGCATGTTCCGGTACGTGCACACCTGTGAATAAACTGGGGTCTAAGACCCCGAAGCTCTGGCGCTGGGCGGGCGCGTGTGCCCACTGCGGGGGCTACCGCGCCCACCGGTACGGTCAGGGAACAAGTGACCGGATGTATACTCGGAGTCCGAACTAGGACAATACCTGTACCGTACATCGGACTGACCTTGATACTACACAAATACTGACACTCCCCCTCAGGCCGATGTCGGATAAGACGATAGAGAGCCGTGGTCGGAATGCGAGACCAAAGGAATGTGGGAATGCAGAAAAGGGAATGGCAAAGAGAAGAGAAACACAGTCCGCAGTGAAGCGTGAAAGGGATACTCCCCCAGAAGCCGAGAAAGGGTAAGGCGAAAGGAAAGAGAAGCAGTCCGCAATGAAGCGTGAAAGAACTCTCCCTAATGCCAGAAGAGCCTCGCGCTGGGTGCGCGGGGACTCGTCCGCGAGATGCGGCATTGCTGCTCGCAGTCTGCAGGAAGTGCCCTGATGCGTCGTCCGCACAGAAGCTGTCCGGGATGCCGTTGAGTGCGTATGCGTACGCGGCGGGTCCGGAGAAGGAAGGGTCGCGTCCCTCGAGGGGTCGCGGAGTTGCGCTGCGTCGAAACGCGGCGCCGTCGAGCTTGAAGATGAAAAGAAGAAGGCCGCGAGTGCGGGACCTGGTCGCCGTACCGGCGCTGTGTCCGCCCCGCGCCGTCCTGGCCGGTGTCGGGCTCGAAGCCCGCCGCCCTGTGAAGGGCATGCATCCCGCGCGTCCCGCGGATGCCGTGTCGTCGCCGCCGCAGCGCCGTGCAGTCCTTGCCGGCTGCTGCTGGTCGAGCGCGACCTGGAGCTGCGCGCTGCGTGCTTGCTCCCGATGCTCGCGGTCGGCCATGTGTGCCGTACTGCTCGCTGAGCTGGGGCCGCGGGTGAGCGCTCCCGCTCCCGCTCCCATTGCTCCCCCGCTGCTCCCGCTCCCTCCCCCTCGACAGATGGCACTGCCGGGACTGGGTCTGCGGGTCCTGCGCTCGTTGAAGCGCTTGTGCGGGTCTCCTGCGCGCGCTGACCCAGCCTCCGCCAGTGTCAGAATGTCGCACAAGAAAAAAAGAATGAGTCCTGCCCTCGCCGCAATCGGCAAGTGGCAGTAAGTGATGCGCCGCATGCGCACGTGCGCGCTCGAGCTGCGTAGGGCGGTGCTGGGGGCCGTCGCGCTCGAAGAAGGTTGGCGTGGGCTTCCGGTGCGCGATTCGTCCTGCGCCCGGTGCCGCCATCTGCTGACGTCGCAAGTCGATGCTGACGTCGAATGTGCGCCGCGCGACGCGCGTGCGCATGCCATACGGTTGCCGGGGCCGTCCTCTGTGCACCGTTGGTGTTGAACGCTGGCGCCGGCGCGGTACGTGTCCAATCGCCCGCCGCCGTCGTCCTGACAGTCCGGTAGCTCCGCGCTTCCGCGGTGCGCCGGTTGTCGCTCCGTCACACGCTCGTGCGTGAGCGGCACGTGCAGGCTGCGCATCGGCACATGGCCCTTTCAATGCGTTGCCCGCGCGCGCTGCCAGTCGCTTGAAGCGGTGAGGTTGCAGTGGCTCCGCGCCTCCGCGGTGCGCCGTCTGCAGCTGCGTCGTGCGCTCGTGCTTGCGCGACGCGTGGTGCTCGCGAGTCGGGCCGTATGCTGTGCGCTGCGCTACTGCGCGCGCCGGCCGTGCTCTGCGAAGTCGAGAGGTCGGAGGTGCGCGCTGTCCGCTGCACTCTCCGCCTGGCGCTGACCTCGGCCGTCCTGAGGTTGCGCGTCCGCGCTGTGAAGCGCTGGGTCCGTCCGGTCATCGCGCAATGCGTGCGTCAATGTCGGTCCGGTGCTGCAGGTGCTGGTGCGTACGTCGGTCGCCCAGTCGTCCTGCGCTGACAGTCGGCTGCTCCGCTCGCTCGCGGTGCGCCGTACCGTCGCGTTGCCGAGTCGCGCTGGTCACTCGCGCGCTTGTCGAGCTTGCCCGTCGTTGCTGGACCGTGTCCTGGTCCGCATACGTCGGGTATGAGTCTCTGCGGTGCGTGATGTCCAACGCCCGCTAGTAGCATGCTAACATGGCGGCCGTCCGCTCATGAAGCCGCTCGCCGTGCCATTGCATGCACGGTATCGTCGACGCCGTCGGATGGTCATCGACCAGCTCACTTGCCGGTGCGTATGCGGCCGTCGCCTGGTTGTGCGTGCTGATGCTGCGCGTCGCGCTGCTGGCCGCGCTTCCTCTCCGGCGGCCCCTGCCACCGTGCGTGCGTCGCGTTGATCGGGCAGAAATCAACCCACTCGAAAATTGCGCGAATTCGCCTCAGTTCGCGGTACAACTTCAGCGCGAACCGGCAACGGCGAACGATCACCACCACCGCGAACACGCACTCGACCTCGATTCAAGCTCTCGTTGACAAGGAACAAGCCAGCGGTACGCAGAACTAGTTGCACGAAGCTCGTTCGTGCGCCGTGTATGCGGTTCGGGCCCAGCCGGCGTGACCCACGGGCGCGAACTGCGAGCGCGAACTCGGTTCGCCGCCTCCCTCGCCTTCCACCAACTTCACAACGACGCGTTCCTGCATACAACTCGCGTAATGCACCACGCTCCTGCGCACACAAGGACGGTGGTTCATAGCCATTCACTTGAGGAGCGTCAACCGCGAACTCCGTGCGCTCACCGCGAACTGCGCCGCGAACTCCCTTCGCGCGCTCCCTCTCCGGTCCCCCGGCACTCAGCACTCTCCTGGATCGACGAACGACGCTGCGGAATCTGCGCGAACGCGTGCAATGGGACATTCTCGAACGCGATGCGAGGTCAGCTGCACCGGCGCCCTGGCACGAACCACGAACGCGCAAGCCCGGCAACGCCACGGCAGAGGCCAGCCCTCGTCCCAAGACTCTTTCTGCACTTGGCAACGTGAATCTCGAACCCGGTCGACCAGTATCCCGGACCCTAGCGCAAGGTTCGGCACAGCCTGGATTATCCATCACGCACCCGGCACTCGTTCGCCACGCCGTTCACGATCGGCAGAGTCATTCCTCAACCTTCGGTCGCGTTCTATGACTTGTTCGGCGCACTCTCATTGGCTCCAGCGACGGAGAAATGACGATTCGCTGTGCCTCCGCAGTTCGTGGACCGTATGTACGAGTCTTCGCTTCCCGGAAAGGCAGACGGGGCTCCCACCCCTGATTTTGGACTCTCACATGTATATAGCCCGAAGGCGATCCCCACTCAATCTTTAGTACTTCCTGACCAACGTCGTAGCCCGGTATCGAGCCCGGTGAGAGCAGCCCAGTGGTCTGGTTGAGGCTCGGTTGCAACTTGAGTCCCGTTCGAGCCGGGTAGAGTTCGGCACCTCCCTCACTCTCAGCGTCGTTGCGGTCAGCGTCTCCGCGAACCGCGTCGCGTGACTTGTCTTTGCCCTCGTCCTCTCGTCTTCCCTCGCGTCTCAGCCGTAGCGTCGGCCTCAGCTCTCGATCTCGACCCTCAACAATCTCTCTCAGGTGCGCACTTCGTTCGTCGATCTGTGCATCATCCGTCTCTTGCTCGCGCGAACCAACTTCGTCCTCCACTTCGTGTGTGTGGATTGAACTCTCAACTCGCTTGCGCGGAACCCGGGCTTCTCAGAACGTCCGTCCCCAAGCATTGAATCCCGTTCACGGAACGATTTGTGGTGACCCCTCTCCCCCTCTATACATCTATTTCTACGTTCTGCTGGGATTCTACTGTGTGCTCTGCACTAGGTAGCTTAGTAGTAGCGGCCGTTCTTCTTCGGAGTGTTCATTCATAGTAGTGATCATCTTCATAGTAGTTCTCCTTGATTCAGATAGCAGTCTTAGCTGGTTCCTTGCAAGTTCCGTGCAGTTCAGCGTCCTCGTCGAGCCAGGCCGGGGGTCACTCCCCGGGTCTTCGTCGCCGGTCCTCTGCGGCCGTGCGTCGCCTGGTGTCGTACGAGACATCGAGCGCCACCGAATGCGTTGTGCCGTCGCGCGCGCTCCCCCTATCGCCGGTAACAGGTGGCTGACGAAGCCCCCCGTGCGTCTGGATCGTCCTCCGCGTGCTCCTACAATCGCGGGACTCGCGCCGGTCGATATTGACTTTCCGCGGCTGGGCTCGTGCCCTCAGCCGCCCGTCGCTGCGAGGTCTTCGCGCGGCGCTCGTGCCGTCTTTCCTAACTCCTCCGCATACGGTGGGACTCCCAGTCGCGCGTCATGCGCGCCAGGACGGGCGTGCCGTCGGTCGTCTCGGTCCGCAGGTGCGTGACCCCTGTCGACGCCGTACATGCCGCTCCGATGCTGACCACGCCGCAGCTCCTCCTCCTCCATGGTCGACAGGTGATGCGCCAGTTGCGAAGCCGACTCGCGTCGTGCTCGCGTCGCGCCGGGCTGCGTACTGCCGCGCGCAGTTGTTGCCGCCGTACCGTCCATCCGGTCGCTGCCCAGCCCCCCCTGTCGCCTAGGTAGGTCGTATGGAGTCGCCTGTCGCCTAGGCTATACCCCAATGCAGTCGTTTCTTCGCCAGAGCAGTGTCTGTGCGCGTTAGACCGCCCAGAGTACCTTCGTATCGGGCCGGACAATTTTCTACGAGTTGTCAACTCGGATCGTCAAGGCCGTGTGCGACCAGAGCCAGTGTGCGCCGAGCCAGACGTCGAGACAAAGCATTCCGGTGTCGTGAAGCTGCGTGCAAACAAGTACCGTGCCGGCGCGCGTCGTGCGCTGCTGGCTGTCGTTGCCGCCTTCCGCTGGTGCCCGTACAAGCCCTGTGCCCGGGCAGGGCTCAATAACCTGTGAATAAACTGGGGTCTAAGACCCCGAAGCTCTGGCGCTGGGCGGGCGCGTGTGCCCACTGCGGGGGCTACCGCGCCCACCGGTACGGTCGGGGAACAAGTGACCGGATGTATACTCGGAGTCCGAACTAGGACAATACCTGTACCGTACATCGGACTGACCTTGATACTACACAAATACTGACAACACCTTGAGCTGAACGTCCACACCGCGTCGTCCTTGGCGCGCGGTAGGTGTTCGATCAGCTGCGTCGCGCCGGCAGGCGCCTTCAGCATCTCGCTGCTGCTCTCGACAGGCTAGCGGCCGCAGCGAGCTCTGTCGCAGAGTCCGCACGCGCTGCATGCTCTGGGGACGCCGACATGGTCTCCTCTGAGGTGGCGCGCTGGGTGTGTCGCAATATAGCCGGTTCCGAGTAGATCGCAGGCGATGACTGCAGGCTGGGCCACTTGAACACCTTGCGGGCCGGCGCGGGGCAACCCTTGACCATGTCGTCCAGGTGGATCAAGCTTGCCGTGTCGCGTATGCGCATTGCGAGAAGACGTGGCACAGGCCAAGCCCACGGGCAGAAATTCGACGCACAGCCGCGCGCGCAGCTCCGTGAGCATGCCCGCTATGGCCGGCGCGGTGGGAAATAGCACGGAGACGAGCAGGAGGACACGTAAGGCGCAATGCCCGAAACGGTGAGGACGCCAAATGGCTGAGCGGAGACAGCGTCTGCAAGCGCAAGCAGGTCCGCGGGTAGGTCAAGCCGGCGATGGCACGCGTAGGACATCGAGCCGACGAAGCCAGACCTAAGATAGGCCCGGCCGACGATCCGGGACCTCACGTGATCCGCAATCCAACCCGGAAACCTAATGCCACGTGCAATGAGCCCTCAATGCAAAATCGAATCCCATCAAGTCGCAGAGAAAAGCTCAATGCAACTTTTGATGGGCCCAGATTTTTCTTTGAGGGTCTATTGCATGTGGCATTGAGATGCCGGTTTCGCCGGCATGTCCCAGATCGTCGGCCGGGCCTATCTTATTGAAAGAGAGATTCTGAATGCGAGCGCCGTGTCCTGAAACTGCCTCGCCTCGGGTTGCGACGCCGGGAAGCCGCGCAGGATCTGCGCGCTGAGCGGTAGAGAGCGTGTGGCCATCGTCCAGCGTCAGTCTGTGGGCAGAGGGCCTAGATAGGATAAGATTGAACATGGAACAGAGGTGCGGAAGTGCCGGTTCCGAAATCTCTGGACAGGGAAGATGGGGCATTGGCGCTCGAACTTTGAGGGCAACGACGGCGGCAACAGCCTCAGCCCGGATCACCTAGTTCAAACACCGCTCATCGGCCCTCACACCGCGCCCACAGATAGAAAGCTGTTCTCCATGATAGCAAAGAATTCAACAATTCAACATATCTGGGGTGTCTCAGCGGCCGTGGGGCGCAGGTATTGCATACAAATGTGCCACGGGGTGCCCCCTTCGTGAGCCGGCCTTCTAGCAGGTTCCATCGGTTAGAACTGGCAGGATAACCCGGGTCAAAGTGCCTGACACAATAACTCTGTGTATAAATGTATCTGTTAATGAAGAAGCGGTCTGAATGCAACTCAGAGAGTCAAGAGAGCAATGCGGGGACGAAGGAGGATTGCAAAAGCAGAACCAAGAGGAACAACTGGGACGCATTACACACCAAAGGAGATTTGCATAGCGTGAGCAGCAGCATGTACTGAGCAGGGTGAGAATGCGAATTACACGAGCTACAAGCTGCCCATTCACTGGGTGCGCGGCCCTTCTACCGTCGCCTGCCCGAGCCGCGGTTAGACGCCGTGGAAGTATCTAGAGGCATATCCTCCTAGCCTGTGTAGAAAACGGTGGTCTACAACCTGTTTAGAACAGTCCAGGGCGTGTAGCGCATATCTGGAGGACAATCCGGCTGCAGCTTCTACGTCATACCGGCCAGGAAGATCTGCGCTGTCTGCCCGACGTGCGGCGGCTGTCTGGACGTCGCGCGCTAGGAGCTCCAGCAGCACACAACCGCTGCGCCTGCCAGGGCCTCTACAATCGCAGTGTCTACGTGCCTTCAGTGTACGCAGAAGTTCTAATATGCCCGCGGGTAGACGGTGTAGGTATCACCCTCTAGAAGAGGCTAGTGTACACAGAAGTCCTAGAAGTCGCTCTGGTAGAAGGCTGGCGCACCCAGTGATTGTTATCGACGGAACTCGGCAGCAACGCGGATCTGACGGACACAAATTCAGAGAACGCGATTGGCTCAGTTACCGGGCCGAACGGGTGAGAATACCCCCGCCGCGGGAAACGGATCCGGACGGACGGACGGACGGACGGATGTGACACGGGTATCACCAAGGGTAAACATACCATCACATCGCACGGAGCCGGATATAAGCGGAAGCAAAGGGGGTTATTCATGCAAATCTACTCTCCGGTCTGACGAGCGGGCCTTTGTACCATTAAATCAATATTGAATCAATTGAGTTTAATATAGAGCCACTTCGAGCATTAGAGGAATTACCATGCGTCCCAATTGATGCCACTGGCCAGGCTTGATCGGCGCTTGTGATGTCACCGCGGCGTTAGCGGCAGATGACACCCGATACCCTCCTGAGATTTAAGGGATGAATGCATGAGCATCCCAGTGTTTTTGAATGAGTTTTCACCATAAAATTAGCTGGAATACTATGCTTCAGCTCGCTATAACTTCAGATCAGTTCACACGAGTATTGTCTGACTGTGTGCAGCCTGAATGTCCTTCTCGATGTGCAATGGCCAAGGTGCTGTTCGACTGCCTAGACTGGCATTCAAGATATATGCGTTGCACCCGGTTACGAGAAATTGGAAGGCTGCAAATACGCGACCCGGGACCTTTTACTCCTGCGGCCTAGTCGGTTCGGAGCTACGCAGTATCTCCGACAGCACCGGAACGTAAGAGTCCGGTGCATAATGACCGCCAGTACGTCTAAGGCGTCTATAGGTCGGAAATTTGAGCTCAAGATATCTTCTCCTGCTCTTAGAACATATGTTGCAGCAGTAAGACAGGTCGTTCTACCTTCCGGACTTAGAACTCAGCCTCCAAGCATTGCTGGAAGTAGATTGATAGCGCCCTGACATTTTCTCGAGCCGCAAGAAATTTATGTAGCGGTATTAAGCTCCTAAATGCCACATCCTCACGGTCTACATGTATTATACACGCATATGACCGTCAGGTCACACTCAGGACGGTTTGCCTCCGTGTTCCGCGCAAGAGGGAAGGAAGGACGATCTCGAGGCGGACGGTCACCTCCGACGGAGGTCCGCCCCACTAGGACTGATAAGGACGAAGTCCCGACGCGAGTTCCGTGGAGAGTCGTACTACTTAAGACGAGCAGCGTCCCCCGCTTGTACCCTAGTCTTTGGATTCTTGGTCTCTCAGAGTCTTTGTGCGTGCACTTGGCCTGGGAGCGTTCCTCCAGCACCGCCGCGCCCTTGGGCCGCGGCGGCGCCCACCTCTGGTCCGAGGCCTCGGGTCCCACACGTCGTAGACCTTGGGTGCGTGGGAGTAGAGGCGAGTACTCCTCATCAGCCCTGGGTCCCCTCCAGAGACTCGAGCGGAACTCCCGTCGGGACCCTCTCGGGGGTCTCTCTCCCTCCGTACGCCTGCTCTGCGCTTCCACCGTTGCGGGCGAGAGTCAAGGGTCGGGTTGGGGTGCCTCCTAGAGAGAGAGATGCGATCCGTGTGAGGGTTGTCACGGCAGAGCACACCACACTCGCCGGGACTGGCGCTGAGGAGGGGAACTATGCGAGCAGGAACATGGGTGGTGCATTGACCAGACCAAATCTGGGGATCAGCCCAGGAGGCCGTCCGCCCTATATACACATCATGAGAACGCCGGAACGAGACTGTCCCGGATCACCGTACTGCCTCGAGAGAGGTCGCCGATCTGGGCCGAAGCCCGCGATGTCCTCGAAGCCCGAAGTGGCTCGACGAACAACCCATAACCGAACCCGTCCCCGTGAACCATCGATCGAGCAGGCGTTGGACATACCGGGATATGCCTCGAAGACTCCTCGAAGGGTCGTAGTCTCCCGTAGACCATCATAGAACCCCCGAGCGCGCGAGGGGGCGAAGGTGCGGCGCGATCTGGTGCCGCTGCAGACGTACATCGCGATACGGCGACCCGTCGAAGCCCCCTGGGATGTAGAGCGAACGTGCGAAGGACATCGGAGAGGTGTCCTGAAGGTATCCCGGATGACACGGAGTCGGGGGAGCGCCTATGTTGCGAGAGCGATATCGAGGGGTATGGTTGGGGAGCGCGCGGACAGCGTTGCGAGCCAACGACACGGGATGCCGGCGCATACACGACGTCCTAGAGGTGAGAGAGGGTGGGCGAAGGTATCCCGAATGCTCGGGATACGAGGGGATGTCGAGCGAGTGGTTCGAGATCGGGCCGCGGGACCAGAGTCCGGATATGGGCGAGCCGGCCGAACGCGAGCCGCCGAGGTGCGGCGGCGAGGGTCTCACCCTCTAGACGAGATGAGATCTGTTCCACGAGCAGATTCCGGGTCTGAGGTCGCCGAGACAAGTCGTCGTCGTCGAGATAGGTCGCGTCGTCCCATAAAGGCAGCAGCGCATGATGGGGTGCGGGTGGGGCGCGAGTCTCACCCGCCAGATCGATCCGGCTCGCGATTCCGCATCCCTAGAGCCTGGGGACTAAGCGGGATAACGAGATTTGGGAATGGCGAACTGAATGGGTAGGTGGGGGAGACTGCGAAGAGGCGAGACTTCGAGCGATGAGAGGTTGGAGCATGCGAAGACCTCGAAAATCGCAACAAGGGTGGGCTGCGGGTGGTGTTCCACTCGTGGGCTCTCGCTCTGCGCGGTTGCCGGCTGGCCGCAACATAATCCAAAGACTAACACACCATCGCGGCGCGGTGTAACGATGCCCGTGCCGCCTCGCTGCTCCCTCATCCTCACGAGACCCGAGGCCAAACAACTCTCTCCCCATATACCAATTCTCACTCTTCTCGACTCGACCTCTCCCTTCGCACCACGCGGTCTCGGCGAAGGACAACGACACCTCCCCGAACGACTAAGGCCGAAGGCGCCGACTGTTACAAAACGGCTCTCGACTGCGACCCGCACGAAGGGCGCTGCGACCGACGAACGGGTCCCGACGCCAGCGAGCGCACGAGCTGCCATCATGGCGAGCGCTCCCTCCCCGCTCTCGCATGTACGACAAGGACGGGAATGGCGACCCGATCCCGAAGAAATCCCGCCCGTCTCCGGCTCTCGCACACGCCGCACCCGGGCGGGCTCCCGTCTTCACGACACGCCGACGACCAGTTCTCTCGACTAATGCTACCGCTGAGTTGCCACACTCGCTATGGAGAATCCCTATTTACGTACAAAAGCAAAGCACGCACACGGTCACGACGACGAGCCCTGTTCGACCAGGGCACGCACTACCTCCCCGAGACGAGCAACCTCCCCGTCACGACCCTCAACGAGGGCTCTCACCCGCTCGATCTCCCCTCGAACCTCGAGTTGAGCCGCCAAGACGTCCGAGAGGCGTCGCGTGATGGCACCGAGACAACCGCCAACAAGAGCTCCAGGCGCAGCACCGAACCACCGACCAGCGCCGAGGCTGCACGGCCGATGACTGGACCGGCACGCTTCGCACGTCCACGCCATCTCCCCGGTCCGCCGGTCGGCTCGCGTCGTACACTCCAAACCCCGGTCGCGGCACCGGAGGCACTGGCGAGGGAAGGTCAGCAGGGCGGGATATCCTCGTTCGACAACTCACCGCGTCGGACGGCGGGGCTCCCACGACCCTCTCCCCGTCGGACAACGCCCCCTCGTCCTCGCTCGGCGCCCAGGAGCCGTCTTGGGAGCTCTCCGACTCGCCCGAGGCGCCGGACGTACCCCCGTCGGACGTCCGCTCCGACACCGACAGTCCATCCAGATCCCGCAACAACTGGACCCGGTCGCGCAGCGCCCGCGCGGCACCCTGCAGACGGGCGAGGCGCTCTACCATTGGGGGAGGCCCGTCGTCGACTGACCAGCGACTCGTCTGAGAGGCCACGAAGCCCGCGTCTTCCCATGCGCGCTCCGCGGCGGTGAACGAATCCGAACCCGAGAGATCGGACGTGCGAACCCAGGATCGAAGGGTGGCCACGACGTCCGCGAAGGCTCGCTTGCGCACGCGGATGTCCTCCCCCGTGTGAAGTGCAACGGCGGCGCGCAGCTGCTTAACGATCCTCTCCCGCTGGAGTGGGTTCCGCGACGGCGCGCTCACGGGCGCCTCCACCACCAGCCATCGAGAGAACACGACCTCGACGAGGAGAGGTGCGCTCGCGGCCGATGGACGACCGCCGCGACGCGCAGTCAGGATCGACTGGACCGCCTCTCCGAAGGACAGGTGGGCCTCGAGCTCGCGCAGTTCCGCTTCTATGTCCCCCGGGAGGGCTGTCATGACAGGCGGAGGAGGAGAGGGAACGACCGGCCTAAGGCCCCAATCACGGACAGACTATCCTACGGCCCCATCGCACTTCCGGCGGGAGTCCCGCCCGCCGATCCACCGCCCCCCTCTTCCTCTGCGGTCGAGGCGGCCCGCCTAGGCCGGCTCCAACGAGGGCATGCTGCTGTGTACCGAGGGCAAAACCGGCGTCGACGGGGCCCGCAAGCAGTTCCACAACGAGCGCGCCAGAGCCGTGGACGCGGGTACGACCCAAGTGGCGGGGCGCGGATGAGCGAACGGGCAGGCGTCCGAACACCAGACGCCGGACGCTACGCACGCTGTGCAACGCTTCTCCTCCGGCCACGGGAAGCACGGAAGCGCGAGGTTCGCGCACCGCTGGCACTACACGCGACCAGTCAACAACGAGACGCCGCGGGGAACACCGCACTTACCGGACGCGCAGCGAAGGGGACGAGGGCTCGTTCGAAGTCGACTGGGAATCGCAGGAGTCCTTCGGCAGTGGGCCGCCAAGACAGCAACGACAGGTGTTCCTCTCGAAGCGCCCTGTTGTCGGGCCACTCTTCCACGAAGGGGAGCGCGTCGAAGGGGTCGAAGCGGTCCGCAAGGAAGCCCAACAGCGCGTCCCGATCCTCGCCCGTGGAGAAGGGCAGCATCAAGCGGCAGTACGCTCGGGCCGCGTACAACAACTCCCAGAACAGGTCGGTGGCGACGGCAAGGTACGGACCCCCGGAGGACATCCGCGACTGGACCACGGTGAGGCACGCACGGACGCGGTCCTCGCAGCCGTCAAGAATGCGAAGGACGGGCGCAAGGTCCCTACCCACGCGAAAGCGGATCCATCGCTCCGCCCACAGGAGTACGGGGGTGGTCGCGAACGCCGGGAGGGCCAGCAACAATTCGCCGAACAGGCGCTCGGATATCAAGCGTAGCGCACGGTCGTCGGGCATGGTAGGACCGTCCTTTCGAGCTCGCCCTTGGGGGGGGTTATGTTCCGCGCAAGAGGGAAGGAAGGACGATCTCGAGGCGGACGGTCACCTCCGACGGAGGTCCGCCCCACTAGGACTGATAAGGACGAAGTCCCGACGCGAGTTCCGTGGAGAGTCGTACTACTTAAGACGAGCAGCGTCCCCCGCTTGTACCCTAGTCTTTGGATTCTTGGTCTCTCAGAGTCTTTGTGCGTGCACTTGGCCTGGGAGCGTTCCTCCAGCACCGCCGCGCCCTTGGGCCGCGGCGGCGCCCACCTCTGGTCCGAGGCCTCGGGTCCCACACGTCGTAGACCTTGGGTGCGTGGGAGTAGAGGCGAGTACTCCTCATCAGCCCTGGGTCCCCTCCAGAGACTCGAGCGGAACTCCCGTCGGGACCCTCTCGGGGGTCTCTCTCCCTCCGTACGCCTGCTCTGCGCTTCCACCGTTGCGGGCGAGAGTCAAGGGTCGGGTTGGGGTGCCTCCTAGAGAGAGAGATGCGATCCGTGTGAGGGTGGGCTGCGGGTGGTGTTCCACTCGTGGGCTCTCGCTCTGCGCAGTTGCCGGCTGGCCGCAACACTCCGGCCTTCCGCCCGGACAGATTCCGGATCCCGCGCCTGCGGACTTCTGGAACGGGTGGGGAATCTTACGCTGTGGCCTCTCCTTAAGGACCTCCTTCCTAAAAAGGCTAAAGCCTTTCCAGGAGTCGGTGATAGCGGACATACAAAATCCCAACCCCCCGGCTACTTCCGACAACCGCCAACTTGCGCGGCCTATTCCTCCACAACAAGGGGGTATCTGTTCTATCGGCTCGGTCATAGTGTTGAGAGGGATGGATACTAGAGTCCCATGAGAGGAATTTGCAAATTTCTGCTTCAAAAAGTTGGAATAAGAGCATTTATGAAAAAGTCACAGACTGTGTTTTTGTGCTTTTTGAGGCATTCTGCGCTCACTCGGGTTGGCCACCCTCGAAATTTCAGCGGGCGCTTAACAGCTTACATAAGCTGATCGGACGTATCTCGGCACATCCCGAAGGCAAACCGGTTCCGGTCGGGAGAAAGTCAGCCGAGGCCATCACAGCCGGCAGCGCCGCTGGACAACACAAGCGCATCACAGTGCATGCATCCACCTGCATGCCCACAAGTGGTTACCGTGTACCCCCCGGTAATGACCGCTCCCCCGCGTAATGGACATTTTTTCAGGGGCTTCTCCTTCATTCCAAAACAGCATGGGGACGTTGTACTACTTATTACAGTGTACCAATTCGAGATAAAGGGAAGCCTGCAAGTATGAGTTTTTGAGGGATTGCCCGAAGGCCCCCGGCTTATCGGTTCAGAGGTCCGATCCTTCTGCCCCCCAAATTTTGGCCGATTTTGAGGCGAAAATTTCAGTAATTTCGATTTTTCTCTGGAACCGCTGCACTCATCACCGAATAAAAAATGGGTGTTGAGACTGCCACAGGGGCCTACCTCTTGAGGGTATAGTCAAGACTATAGGTATAGCCGTTCGCGAAATAAAATTTGATTCCGGCCCCCAAATCGGGCTTTCGCGGGATCCGACATATAATCCGATAAGCCTGTGGAAAATCGAGCTGGGGTGAGAGCGGGAACAAGCAGTAAAAATTATCCGGGATCTACCGGTAAGTACATCCGGGCTGCGGATTCTACAAAGCGGCCGAAACTCTGACACTCCTCCTGAATGCGCAGACCGAATAAGCTCCAAGAGCACGAAACAAATGAGTGAGAAACAATCAAAGATTAGTAGGGGCGCGAAGATAATCAGAAAGAATAACCAAGGACGCGACGGCCGTTCACGATCTCGTAGTCGGGGTCTCCAGCGGGCGCGAAAGCTGCACCGGCATGGTGGCGGACGTCGCCGTCGCGCTCCTCCTCCTCAGACGCGGAGTGGGCCTGACCCTGCTCAGACAGCTTGGGCGGCGAGGGGCAGACAGCCTTGAAGTGGCCAACTCCTCCGCAGCGGTGGCAGCGATCGTTCGCGGCAGGCGACTTGCGGAGATAGCGAGCACCCATAGCGCGAGCCACGCGGTGTTCCGAGACCACCTGCTCAGAACGAGAGGACGCAGCGTTGAGCATGCGCTGGGTGACGAATTCGACGGTGAGGAGGTCCTCCTCCACATTGTCGAGCGCCTCGACGACGGTGGGGAACTGGTCCATGATGCCCAGCGTGAGCACCAGGATGATCCACTGGTCGGTGATGTCGGCACCCATGCCCTTGAGGGTGTGCGCCTCATGGCGGACAGTGCCAATGAACTGCTCCATTGGGGTGTCCACGTCCTTGCGCAGCGCGACGAACTTGCGCATCAGCGACTGGCGAGTTGCGAAGCCACGCGCCTTGTGGATGCGCTCGAGAGTGTCCCAGCAGACCTTAGCAGACGGGTCGATGACATGCGGGTACTGGGTCGGCGAGACAAGAGTGACGAGCTTCGCACGAGCAAGCGCGTTCTTCTTCGTCCATTTCTTGACGGCCGGGCTGTTCGAGGAGCCCTGGGGGCAGGCAGAGGAGCCATCGAGCACATCAATGTACTCCGAGATGGTCATGACAGCCTCAGCGTAGACCCTCCAGTCACCATAGTTGCTGTCATCCAGAATGATTGTGGGTCGGCCGGAACCAGACATGCCGAAAGGTGCCGAGCGGTGCCGAACGATGCCGAAAAGGGAAATGCGGCGGGCGGGGTGCGCTGGGTACTGTCGTTCTCCAGACGCGAGTGGTGGCTACTATCGTTCGCCGAAGGGTGGGCACAGCTACTATCCTTCGCTGGCAAGAGAATCCGAACGCAGAAAACGCCCTGGCTGCCGCTCGGGGGCTTATGCGGATACGACAGGCACGCGGGGCCGAAGGACTGTGCACACAGCACAACACAAGCCAGACAACGATTAAAGAGGTGTAGCAAAGGCCAAGCGGGTAGGCGGGGCTCAATAACCTGTGGTAGCATTGCTGGGGTGAGAGCGGGAACAAGCAGTAAAAATTATCCGGGATCTACCGGTAAGTACATCCGGGCTGCGGATTCTACAAAGCGGCCGAAACTCTGACAAAGCCGGGGGCCTTTGCCCGACTGTTCACTACGTGGTGCACGGCGTCGCCGACACCCCTGCGGCCAGGGACGGGAAACGTTTTACTCAAATAGGGCTAATTTAGGTCTAGAAATGCAATGGTGAAGTCCCCGAGGCGAGGGGATGCGCGGGGAGAGCCATAGGAGCAAGATCACGAAAAGTGTCCACTACACGGGGGGGCACGGTATAGGATTATTCTATTTGGCAACCCTGTTTCCAGAGAAGAACCCGGGGTGCTTGGAGGTTCAACGGCACCCTTCAAGCATCCCTCATTGTCCTGCACGGTTTCCCGCATTAGTTGACAGCTGTCTAACAGGTGCGACATTACGCCACCGTCGATCTCAATCTCGATTGGATACTCTTGCAAGCTGCCGTTCTCTCACAGCGGCGCCTGCGAGCTGCTGGCGTTGCAACCCGGTCATAATACAGACTTGTTGATAAACTATAGGGTATGCACGAGTGAAAGGACTTCAATCCGGACTCATCTCATGTGAATACCGAGTACAAAGGTGCCCCGAGGCAAGTGGGGTGTGCCTCTGGTTTTCCCGCACGAAGTGAGCTCCTGGTGGCTGGTCTCTTGCGTTAAATGCGGCAGAAAGGCCTTACAACACGTACCAACGTCTGTATGTCCGCTCCTATGCAGGCATTTGTTATCGGTAACATTCTCGTCGGTCATGACATGACCGGAACGATCGAGAGGCGATCACTTGCCCATTCTGCGACTCGATTGGCACATGCCAAGTACCAGCAGGAACTCGGTTCCTGAATTAGATTTGTGTTGGGTTCCAGCAACCCGTGAGGAGTCCGGGTTCTTCAATAGACTCATCCCACGGTATAGGGTGGCTGCTGTTCACAAAGAAAATAATTTTCGGAAATTCGAAAAATGTGAGTATTTTTATTATGTGCGGAAAATGCGTTTCAAGACTCCCTGCGCCAAAGAGGTTTGGGCGACCTAGAATTTCAGCGCCGGAGATAGCCGGCGGCAAATCCCGACGGGGGTTCGGATTCTGTTTGTCCGCTATCTTACCGGCGCGGTTTCTCCGACGGGACCTGACTCCAAGTTGCCTCCTGCGCATACATTCGTCCGCGACTCGGATGCCGGCGACAGGAGCGCGTCTCATCTCGCTCGCGTCGCTGCTCGCGTTCAAACCGCGCTCGGCGCAGTCGGTGCTGGACTCGGCCGCCGTCGTGCTCGGCCAGATGCCAGTGCGGCTGGCGAGCCGGGTGCAGGCGTTCGAGCGGCTGCCATTCATCGTCGGGACGAACCCATTCATATCCCGGACGCTGAGCGCGTTCAGACAGTCCAGAGACATCATCACCCAGTTCGCGAGCCAGGGCCCCGTCACCGACCTCGAACGCAACTCGCAACTGGCCCGCACGCTCGAGCAGCTCGTCCACCACCACGCGAACGACGTCCCGACGCTCGCAAAGGGGCAAGTGCATCGTCGCACCCAGCACTGCCTGTACTCATAGGTCCTCTCTAGCTTCCACCAGTGCGCACGGTACATGACGCCCGAGGAAATAACGGCCTTCCTCGACAACGCCATCCGCTCGCGCATCGTCGTCCGCCTCATCGCAGAGCAGCACATTGCCCTCTCCCGCGCATTGCAGTCGGGCACGTTCGACGACGACGCGGTCGGCGTGGTCAACTTGCAGACGTCCCCCGCAGAGATGGTCCAGACGTGCGCGAGCTTTGTCGCTGAAATGTGCGACGCCACCGTCGGCGCCAGCCCGCATTGCGTCCTCGAAGGCAACACCGACGCAAGATTTGCGTGCGTCTCGTCCCCCGTCTCTGCCGTGCTCTTCTCACGACCAAAGCGAACAGCTACGTCCCAGGCGAGCACTCCTTCCCCGCTCGCTCCGCGTGTGGCGCTCAACCAGGGATGAGCAGTCCACATGGAGTACATCCTCACAGAGCTGCTCAAAAACGCCTACCGCGCCTCCGTAGAGCACCACCTCCGCAGCCACGGCCACATTTCGCCCGGCAACAGCATACCGCCCGTGCTCATCACCATAAGTCCCTCGCCGCCCTCGCGCCATAACGAGTACATGTCCATCCGCATACGAGACCAGGGCGGGGGCGTCACTCCCGCCGACCTCCCGCGCATCTTCTCCTACGCGTACTCTACGGCGGGGAGGAACGGCGCGACCGCAGGCGGCCTCGACGACGACGCGCTCTCCGGACCCTACGCCGCGCAACACATAGGCGGAATTGCGAACGTCGACGCGGACGACTCCGGCGCGGGCGCAGGTAACGTCTTTGGCGACATAACAGGAAAGGGACTGCAAGTCGGCGTCGGCACACTCGCAGGCTTGGGCTATGGCGTCCACGTGACCACGTGTCGCGAAATTCTGACAAACTCGCAGACTTCCACTGGCACGGCTATATGCCACCTTCTTCGGCGGCAGCCTCGAGCTCAAGTCCCTGCACGGCCACGGGACCGACGTCTTCCTGAAACTACGCAACCTGCGCGAAGCAGGCGACATTCTCATCTAATGCATGCACCACATCTGTCCGATACATAGCGTCATTTCATTATGATTGCGAGAGCGAGGAGAACGAGAAACAATGAGAGGGTCGTGACGTTGCGAGCCATGTGTACGGTATCGACATAGAGCGATGGGATGAGGGGATCGGAGTGAGGCGTGCGATGATGCTGCGAGAATCGTCCACGGGCGCGCGTCTACTCTCCGAGCGTGCGGAACTTGTCCTGGATCTCCTGGTACAGCTCGTCGAGCTTCTTCGACACCGTTTCCTTGCCTTGCGACGGGCTCTGCGCGCGGAAGGGTGTCGTCAGTCTTTTGTTTGGCGGGCCAGACATGCCACGCACCTCGAACTTCATCTGCGACAGCTTGAACATGATGTCCGAGCACTGGTCCTTGACCTTGGCGAAGGTCATGTCGCCCTGCGACACGGCCTTGATGGCCTCCTCGTGGAACGTGACGAAGTTGCGGAGCATGCCGCTCGTCTTGTAGAACGGGCAGTAGCGGTCGTACTCGCTGATGCCGTTCTGCTGCAGGAAGTCGTCCTTGAGCATGCGCGCGACCTCGAGCGTGATCTTCTCGTTCTCGCCGAGCGCGCTCTTGCCGACGAGCTGCACGATCTCCGCGAGGTCCTCCTCCTTCTGCAGGATCTCCTTCGTCCGCGTGCGCAGGTCGACGAAGCCCGGCGCGTCCTGCTCGTAGTACGGCTCGAGCACCTTCGTGTACTTCGAGTACGACACGTTCCAGTTGACGGACGGGAAGTGCTTGCGTTGCGCGAGCTTCTTGTCCAAGCCCCAGAAGACCTGCACGATGCCGAGCGTCGCTGCCGTGACAGGGTCGGAGTAATCACCACCGGGCGGCGATACACTGCAAATCAAGTGCGCTCAACAGACGCTCTGTCAAATGAGAGCGAGGCTACGCACGCGCCGACAATGGAAATGGTGCCCTCGCGCTTGGGGTTACCCAAGCACACGGCCTTACCCGCACGCTCATAGAACGAAGCGAGCTTCGTAGAGAGGTAAGCGGGGTAACCGGAGTCTGCGGGCATTTCTGCGAGACGGCCACTGATTTCACGCAGCGCCTCAGCCCAACGTGACGTCGAGTCAGCCATCATGGCGACGTTGGTACCCTGGTCGCGCCAGTATTCTGCGAGCGTGATGCCGGTGTAGATAGAGGCTTCACGCGCTGCCACGGGCATGTTGGACGTATTCGCGACAAGCGTTGTCCGCTTCATGATGGGCTCTTGACGATCGCCGACTTCCATGGTAAGCTCGGGGAACTACGAATGGATGAGCGTCGAACTGGGTGGCGGGGGGTGCACATTCCAACCTCCATCAAGACCTCAGCCATCTAGTATATCGTCAGCGCTATCTTAGAGGAATAAAGCAAGAACGCTGACCTCATTACCACGCTCACCGCAACCGACGTAGACAATAATGTCGCTGTTGGAGAACTTGGAAATGGCCTGGGAGATGACCGTCTTGCCGCAACCGAAAGCACCAGGGATGGCAGTTGTGCCACCTTGTACGCAACTATGCGGGTGAAGGAATGAGTTCTAGTATGTGGGAAGACGGAACAGCACTCACGGGAACAGCGCGTCGAGAATGCGCTGACCGGTCAACAACGGGTAGTCTGCGGTCTTCTTCTCCGCCATGGGTCGCGGGGCACGGACGGGCCAGAGCTGCATCATGGTGTGCTGGGTCTTCTTGCCCTGGAATTCTGTCTCGAGGACGACATCCTAATAGAGGCTGAGCGGTGAATCGCGATGCTACGGCACATGAGCGAACCTCAACCGTGTAGCTCCCCTTCTCCGCTATGTGTGTGATAGTGCCGAGTGCGCGGGGGTTGAGCATGACCTTGTGCTTGTCGATGAGCGAGTTCTCCCAGACGGTGCCGAAGATGTCGCCGCCGGAGACATGGTCGCCGACCTTAGGGCATGATGTCAGCGTGCCGCGGGCACTAGCGTTTCAGGACTCGCCTTGAAGGTGGCGGGCGTGAAGTCCCACTTGATAGAGCGGTCGAGGGCCTCGGTGTTGATGCCTCTGGGGATGTAGATGGACTTGGACTTGGCTTGGATGTCCTGCCGATGCGCGGTAAAGCAGTCAGCCACCGGGTCCAGTATGGGCTGGGCGGGCGGCAACGCACTCTGAGCGGGCGCTGGATGCCGTCGACGATGTTGTTCATCAAGCCAGGGCCGAGCTCTGCGGAGAGCGGCTTTCCTGTGCGCAGGACGGGGTCGCCGACGGTGACTCCTGAGGTCTCCTCGTAGACCTGGATGGTGGTCTTGTCGGCGTCGATACGGATGACCTCTGTGCATCGCAGTCAAGCAGGGTGAGTGTATGCCCTCTAGGGGACGCTGTTGCGTAGTGCTCACCGCCGACGAGCTCGTTGTGACCAACACGGACGAGCTCGTACATGGCGGAGCCGGCCATGTTCTCTGCGATGACGACGGGGCCCGAGACGCCATAGACCTTGCCGAAGCGCGACTCGCGCTCCTCGTCCCTGATCTTGGGCAGCTGCGCCTTTGCGTTCTGGAGTGCGCCGGCCATCGTCAAGTGTCGTCAAGAAAGCCCAGTTTGGCCGCCAACAACAAAGTCCGACCGGACGCGCGTTCCTCGCTCCTCTTGCCCTCCTCCACCACACACCATGCCTCCCAAAGCGTGAGTGCCCGCTCTCTGCGCATTTCCGGCGTCGCTGATGTCCGTGGGCGTTCCAGTGACTGGGAAAAGTGTTCGTGAATCGCACCATACATTGGAACACGGCCACCCTGACACCTCTCGCAGACGAGAAGCGCGCCGACGACAAGGATGAAAAGATAGTCGGTTCGTTCCTTGCTTCTTATAGCACTGTATTGGCATTCATACGCGTTGCAGCGCTCGACGAGAGCGACATTCAGATCCTCCGCACATACGTATGACCGAGCCAGTGCCTCCTACAAACCACCAGCTCACACTGCTCTCGCAGGGCCAAGGGCCGTATGCTGGGAAGCTGAAGCAGACGGAGAACGACATTAAGGAGATCCAGAAACGCGTCAACGAGAAGCTGGGTGGGTCGCGTTCGCTGGACGTACGCGCGTCGCGTCTGACCGCGTCTCTCTCCCAGGCGTCAAGGAGTCCGACACCGGTCTCGCGCCCCCGAACCTCTGGGACATCCCCGCCGACCGCCAGCGTATGGCTGAGGAGCACTCGCTGCAGGTTGCGCGGTGCACCAAGATAATACCGCTCGACCCCGAGCTTGCACGCGCGGCGCTCGCCGTCAACCCGGCCGGCGCGGCGCAGGGCCAGAAGGGCGCGGACGAGCAGGACAAGTATGTCATCAACATCAAGCAGATCGCCAAATTCGTGGTCGGGCTGGGAGAGCGTGTTGCACCGACGGATATCGAGGAGGGCATGCGTGTCGGGTGCGTCCGCCTTGCGGGCAAATGCGCCACGAGCTGACAAAGAGGCTATAGTGTCGACCGTAACAAGTATCAAATCCAGATCCCGCTGCCTCCCAAAATCGACGCGTCCGTCACGCTCATGCAGGTCGAGGAGAAGCCTGATGTGACCTACTCCGACATTGGTGGCTGCAAGGAGCAGATCGAGAAGTTGCGCGAAGTCGTCGAGACTCCCCTCATCTCGGTACGCACCTCTCGGGAACGTGTTCCCACACACTCTTGCTGACCCTTACCACCAGCCGGAACGCTTTGTCAACCTCGGTATCGACCCGCCGAAGGGTGTCTTGCTCTTCGGTCCCCCCGGTACTGGCAAGACTCTCTGCGCGCGTGCAGTGGCCAACCGCACGGACGCGACCTTCATCCGTGTCATCGGCTCCGAGCTCGTGCAGAAATACGTCGGCGAGGGCGCGCGCATGGTGCGCGAGCTCTTCGAGATGGCGCGGACGAAGAAGGCGTGCATCATCTTCTTCGACGAAGTCGACGCGATCGGCGGCGCGCGCTTCGACGACGGCGCGGGCGGCGACAACGAGGTGCAGCGGACGATGCTCGAGCTCATCAACCAGCTCGACGGCTTCGACCCGCGCGGCAACATCAAGGTGCTCATGGCCACGAACAGACCCGACACCCTCGACCCGGCCCTGCTCCGCCCCGGCCGCCTGGACCGGCGAGTCGAGTTCTCGCTGCCCGACAACGAGGGCCGCGCGCACATTCTCCGCATCCACGCGCGCAGCATGAGCGTAGAACGCGACATCCGCTTTGACCTCATCGCGCGCTTGTGTCCCAATACGACCGGCGCCGAATTGCGGTCGGTGGCAACGGAGGTTCGTCTTTCCCCTTTCCCGTCCCATGTTTGGCCCTCTGACAGTGTTGCGCGCAGGCGGGTATGTTCGCCATCCGCGCACGGCGCAAGGTCGCGACGGAGCGCGATTTCTTGGACGCGGTGGAGAAGGTCGTCCGGCAGGGCACCAAGTTCTCCAGCACACCGCTCTACCAGGTCTACAACTGATCGTTCGAAGCGTTCGTCCTCGTTTTTGCACTGTATTCGATAGATATTTCTGGACTCTGCATAATGGAAAGCAAATGCATTGCTCGCGGGCCTGTCCAGTCGTGCATCCGTGGCTTTTCTGTCGTTCCGTGAGATGCAACCCCACCCCTCAGCGTGAGGGGCATAATCTCTTCAAGAACCTAGGTGAGCTGTGCTAGTTACGTGAGTTGTGGCAGCTGCGTGAGATGTATGTACTCGGTAAGTACAGGACGAGAAGTCGGGTGGCGACAGGCTCGTGTATACGATTGTGCTCGCTAAATCCGACACTCAAACCCGATATCCACACACTGTACAAAGCTGTCCTCGGCGGATGGCGACACTGCCAAGTCAAGTGCACACGCGAAGGTCGAAGTGCTGGTCTCGAAAGCACCAGCGTCGACTCGAGGCAGCCACTGGCCCGCGCGCACGGTCACGCTATCTGGAGGCGCGACCAATGTCTGGCTCCGTAGAGCGATACAGTGGGATGCTCCGGAGGCCGCGAGACGACGAGCGGATCGGCGAACAGCGTGCAGAAGTCGCGCGTGGACATGTATTCCCAGACGCCGCGCGGCGCGTCGGCGCTGATGGGCTGTGACGCGGTCGAGATGTCGACCTCGTCGAACAACTCGTGCAGCCGCGCGAGCCAGATGTGCGCGTCCTGATCGACGATCTCGACGCCGGACAGCGTGAGCGTGGCGAGCCGTGGGCGTACGTAGGACAAGGTGGAGGCGACGAAATGGTGAACGTCCGAGAGTGCGACGCTGAGCACGCCGCGGCAGCGGCAGGCGACGTGCTCCTGCCCGCCGGTGCAGTGGTGCGATATGTGGACGTTTTCAAGTGCCGGTAAGCGCCAAGTACCCCGGCTGGTGCCCTGGAGGACACCGATGTAGTAGACGTAGAAAGACGCGTAGTAGCATGACGCGAGGATGATGCGCAGGGACGCGAGCTGCGGCGCCTCGAGGAAGCTGACATTCTCATCCCATAGGACGAATTCGTGAATGGCCAGCTCCTTTAGATGACCAAAGACTCCGTGTGCGCGCAGAAAGCCACCGACGCCAGCGGAGCCGGTGGACGGGATTCGTATTATCACTGGCGCGGCGCCAATGCGCGTGGCGACGGAGGCTTCAGCCAGCGGAAGTCCGATTAGCAGACGAGTGATGATAGGGTAGACGGCAGTCACGCTCTGCCACAGAGTCAGAGGTCCGTCGAAAAGCGATAGCGGTACGATGAGATGCCGGAGAGGCATCCGGGAGATGACGTCGAGAAAACGTCCCAAGCCATTATGCATATGGCCTATCATAACGTTCTTTAGGCTGGGATGTGCGGAATATACAGACCAGGGGTGAAACGGGCTGGGCGAATCGTTAGGCGAGAAAACGCCGCAAAGGAGTTGGAGGTTCACTAAGCAGGGCATCATTTGGAGCGTTGCATTGAACGTAGCGAGATCGAGGGTCTTGTCCTCCCAGCGGAGGGTAGTTATGTGAGCAAAAGCGGGATAACGACGATGCTGTAGTCGAATGCCCGATAGGGAGCAATGCTTCAGGCGCGGCGCAAACCCGCCGAAGAGGTTGGCTTCGAGCTGGGTCGTAGAGGGCATCTTGAGCTCGAAATATTCGAGGGATAGAGCAGGCCGGGACAAATGGTGCGTTAGGCCCATGGATATGTCCTGCGTGCGGTATGAGGGAGACGGCGGCTGGCGGAAGCCTGAGGACGAGGGCGAGACAACAAAGTCATCGCGATTATACTGAACATAGAATAGCAGGGAGAGGTCCACTATGTGGGAAAGATGATTCCCACATATGGCCAATATCTCTTCGTTCTGAAGCGAGCACCCGATGTCCATGTCGAGCTGGAGCTTCAACCGGGCATGAACACTGCGCTCCGCAAGCAACCCAATCAAGCGCGGTGCCCTGAAACCGTACCACCGCCGATGATAGTCAAAGAGGGCCGTGAGATCGGCCCAGAGCTCAGGGTGACTGAGAGTGTAGTCGCGCAGGCGGTGGCAAGTCTGAGCAACGGCGAGACGATCGAGGGGATGGAGCAGCTGCAGGACGTCCTCAATGGCGCGTGGCGGGAGTGAGACGAAGGGATTGCATGAGTTCCTCCTGAAATTTCTGGCAACCAGCAGAGCGACAACGTTCCGAGCGGCGTTCGCGTGGATGCTACGGCGGATGCTTCAGCGCCCGGCGTCCAGAAAAGTCCGGGCAGACGCACGGCGAGGGAGCACTCCGAAGGGCAGACGCGAGGCGCGACGCCAATGCTACGAGGGTGCTCTGCGGGTCCCCGTCATCGTTTGCGGACATGGACGCGCGGGCGCAAGAGGTGTGCTCCACATTGCAACTCAGCCGCACAGTACTGCTCCAGACCGCCGACTCCGAAGAACCAATGGAGGACCCGACGACGAACCTGCTCCACCCGCCGACGGACGCGACGCTGACGGTCCGCGTGATCAAGTCGTTCACGTACCGCACAGAGCGCAGCGTCGTCCTGCACCACGTCGACCTGACCGCGACGACCGTCGGCGAGCTCAAGCAACGCGTCCTGGACGGTGCGTTCTCCCGTGCGCGCTTGCAGCACCGCTTGACGGGTCAGTTATCCGCACGCAAAGTGGTTGGAAGCCCTACCGCACGGTAGCCCTGGGTGCGTCTGCCGAAACGTGCATGTGGCGCGGGACTGAATTGCGCGCCGTAGACACGATCAAGCTCTACACCAAGGCCCACGGGAACAAGGTAGCCCCTATCCTGGGTATACCTGGGGCACGCTGACAGCATCCAGACAATGAATCTCATCATCAACCTCGACCACGACGACTGGATATTCGGCGACGACAACGCGACGTTGGCCTCGCTCGGACTGGGTGCGTCACATCTCATCCATCGCGATCTTATCACCCATCTCACCTCCTTGCTCTCAGAGAACGAGGCTGAGCTGAGCTTCTTCAATCGCCAGCTGTACGACGAGTTCAAACAGAATCCCGAGGTGCGTTGAGTTTCCTGCGCGCGCAGGAACGTTCCCGTCTGAACAGCCTCGCAGACCAAATGGGACTGAGATCTGTATCGATGAAGATGTATCGAGAAATTCCATTATTAGGGACGCCGGAATGGGTTATCATCCTGCAGGGGCAATCTATAATGTACTAAGACAAATGTAATGCGCAACACAGAGGATCGGCCACGGGGATAGCAAGGGCAGGCGAGCAGGAGCGACACAGAGGATCAGTTGAGTGAGTTAGAGAAGAAAGGCAGCGAGTCCGACCCTCGATTCGACACTCTATTTACTGGTTCTGGCACTGCACGCGCGGCTGGCCCTCGTCGTCCTCGTCCATCGCGTCGTCTGACCGACTGCGCTCCGATTTCCGGCGCTGCCTGGCGTCGAGCTCCTCCAAGTCGACTTCGTCCACGACGAAGCCCTTCGGGACGCTCGGCAACGGCGTGCGCGGCGGCAGCGCGGCCTCAAGGTGGGAGATGACAGATGGATCGAGGGTTTCCGGGAACACGACGTTGAACTTGATGTAGAGGTCGCCCGGTTCGTGGTGTCGTTGCGAAGGCATGCCCTGGCCGGTAATGACCTTCTCGTGTCCTGCACCAGTCGCAATGAGACCAGGGTCGCTCAGGCGAACTGTGTCAACGTGCAAACATACCAGGCTTGATGACCTCGCCGGGTCGGATGTTGACATGCAATACACGGTCGTCGAGGTGCTTGATGGCGAACTGGCCGCCGGCGAGCGCAGAGAGGAGGTCGATGTCGAGGTCGTGATAGAGGTCGTTGTCCTTGCGGCGGAAGCGGTCGTGGGGCTTCTCCTCGACGACGATGACGACGTCGCCGGGGATGGTGTCGGGCGCCTGGTCGGACTCGCCGTGGAAGACGATGGTGGAGCCGCCCTTCATGCCCTTGTCGATGTGGACGTCGAGCATCTTGCGCTCCTGGACGGTCTTCTTGCCGTTGCACGTCTTGCAGCGGTCCTTCTCCTTGATGATCTCGCCCGAGCCGTCGCACTCGGTGCACGCCTGCTGGATCTGCTGGATCATGGGCCCCATCTGGCGCATGAGGACGCGCACGCCGCGGCCGCCGCACCCGGGGCACTGCTTGACGGCGCCCTCCTTGCCGCCCTTGCCCGAGCACTTGGCGCAGATGACATGGCGCGTGAGCGCGAGGCGCGACGTCTTGCCGCGGTAGAGCTCCTCGAGCGTGACGTGGACGCGGTGGACGAGGTCCTTGCCCTTGCGCGGGCCCGACGGTCGCGACGGGCCACCGCCGAAGAAGCCGCCGCCGCCGCCGCCGAACAGTTGCGAGAAGAGATCATGTGCGTCCATGCCGCCCATGCCACCCTGCTCGGACAGTCCGGCCTCGCCGCGTGCATCGTAGCTGGCACAATCGAGTCAGCGCCCTGAAGCATGCACCAGCCGTCGTGGCTGGCAGGGGACGTACATGGAACGCTTTTGCGGGTCGGACAGGATCTCGTATCTACGGGTCTCAGTCAGCACAAAGGGCGATGGCGACGGGCGGAGGCAGAGCGGACGCACGCATGGGTGACCTCCTTGAACAACTCCGGGTCGCCGCCCTTGTCGGGGTGCAGGCGGAGCGCGCTAGAGGGGGGGTTGGGCGTTGAGCGGGACGGCGACGGCAGCGACGAGCGATGCGCGCACCGTTTGCGGTATGCTTTTTTCAGGTCGGCTTCTGACGCGTCGGGCGACACCTCGAGCAAGTCGTAGAACTTCCTGTAGCACGGCCGTGAGCCCGCTGTCGCTGGCGGCCCCGGCGACGGCGCTTACGTCTCTTTGACCATCGTTGGCAGCTAGTGGGGAGCGGAGAGAAAGCCTTGGGCTGTGTGGCGAGCGCGGACGGGCGCGGGTCTATATCAACCGAATTGCATGGAACGTCAAGGAATTTGCCCATGTTCTACCGCCTTCGACCATTATCCCGGCCTCACAGCCTTACTCAACCCGCGCCCCCAGCCTCTCCGAGTCCGCCTGCATCGTACGGAAGGCGTGCGTGCGTGCATGCGCGCGGGAGACGGCGGGAAATATACAAAAATCGTCTATCAAGCGGCAAGGGTCCGTGATTCTCAACAACAAAGACACACACACACAGCATCCAGCGTGCATGTACTCTGCCCGTCTGTCTACGGCAGCACGACGTTGGCCGTCATCTAGCTCTGGAAGATGGCGTTTACGACCGTCGCGGCCTTGGCGTGCACCTCTTCGACGCTACCCGTGCTGTCGATCTGTTCAAGACGTCAGTCAACACCTCATTCCTGGGTTGGAGCAACCCACCTCCGCGACCTTGTCGAGCGAGCGATAGTAGTCGATGACGGGCATCGTCGCCTCCATGTATGTCACTATGAGAGCAGGTCAGGGATGCGGGGAGCGCGACGGCAAAGGCGTGAATGCGCACCAAAGCGCTTCTTGATGCTCTCCTCGTTGTCGTCCTCGCGGCCACTCGTCTCACCACGCTTGAGCAGGCGCTTGAGCATGACCTCCTCGCTGGTCGTGAAGAACAGCACGGCGGACGCAGGGCGGACCTGTGAGCGGGCGCATGAGCCAATGGCAAGTCGCGGGGGAAGGCTGGACCCACGTCCTCGTCGAACTTGAGGGCCTGGTCCATCTTCCTGGGGAAGCCGTCGATGAGGAAGCGGCCGCGGCCGTCCTCCCAGCCGTGCGAGCCGCTCTTGCGGTCGATGGCCTCCTTCATGGCGTTCTCGAGCAGCTTGATGGTGACCTCCATGGGCACGATGGTGCCGTTCTTGATGCAGTCCTGGATGAGCTTGCTGAACTCGGAGCCCTCGCGGTGCTGCTCGGCGCGGAGGAGGTCGCCCGCTGTGGCGATCGCGCGTCAGGAGCCGGATGCGCGCCAGGCGTGGGAGAGCTGATAACTGACCGGAGAGATGGACAAAGTCGAATTCCTCAACGAGACGCGCGCACTGCGTGCCCTTGCCTGCGCCCACGCGTCAGCCAGCGAGATCGCATATGAGCCTTCGTGGGTGCGCACCGGCGCCGGGGCCGCCGAGGACGTAGATGACAACGATGCGGTCGTCGAAGACGGTCATTGCTGGGGCTTGACGCGGTCGTCCTTGAAGTCGGATTTGGGTCTGGAGGCGGGGTAGTTCTGCTCGCGTTGCTTGATGAGCAGGGCGTAGGCTCCAAAGCCGGCAGCAGCGATGGCGAGAAACGCGAGCGGGTTCGGCGCGCTGCGTGGGGACATGGGCCGCTTCTCGATCTCCGCCACGCGCGCTTCGTCCGACGCCCCTTCACCGCTCACCGTCAATGAACATCCTCGTCAGTCCCTGCCCGGCCGCCCTGGCAGCATACACTCAGCCCTAGCCGCAGGAGACGCTCTTCGGCCGCAGCGTCACGCCCGCAGAACGCCTGCGCCAGCACAAGCGCGCCCTCGACAAGGCGCAGCGCGAGCTCGACCGCGAGCGCACCAAGCTCGAGGCGCAGGAGAAGAAGCTCGTCATGGACATCAAGAAGAGCGCAAAGGCCGGCCAGATCGTCAGTCCCGCGCTCGCTGTCTCCGTCTATGCGCTGAGACGCGTCGCAGTCCGCATGCAAGGTCATGGCCAAGGACCTCGTCCGCACGCGCCGCTACGTCCAGAAGTTCTACCAGATGCGCACCCAGCTCCAGGCGGTCGGTCTGCGCATCCAGACTCTGCGCTCCAACCAGCAGATGGCGGACGCCATGCGCGGTGCATCCAGGGTACATGCATTCTTACTGCGCCCTGCCATATCAGTGCTCACAGTCGCGCCAGGCAATGGCCAGCATGAACCGCGGCATGAACCTGCCACAGATACAGAAGATTATGGCCGAGTTCGAGAAGGAGAGCGCGACGATGGACATGAAGGAGGAGATGATGTCCGAGGCCGTCGACGACGTCATGGACGACGAGCTCGAGGACGAGGAGGAGGAGGGCGACAAGATCCTCAAGGAGGTCCTTGACGAGATTGGCGTCAACCTCTCTCAGCAGGTCTGCCGTCTGCTCCCCGCCGTCGTTTGCAGTGACTCACGTTCGGTGCCACAGCTCACAGACGCGCCTAGCGGCATCGCGTCCGCAGCACCGTTGGCCAACCAGCGTCAAGCTATCGCAGAAGGCGCAGGCCCTGCACCTGCTGCGCCCTCTGGCGGACCCCCGGCCGCAGTCAACAAAGGGCCCATGTCGGACGAGGACGAGCTGCAAGCCCGGCTCGACAACCTGCGGAAAGGATAGACGACCCGCTTCTCTGTCTCTCTCTCTTTTTGGAAACGACTTTGCTGCTTTCTATCCGCGCTGTTGTACATCTATATTCCTGCAACGACAAAGACGCTATGATAACCGCAACGCAACGACCGAGCGCGCCTCTGCGATGCTCAACCGCCAGGTGATCCCAGATCCGTTGTAGAACTCATCCAGATCTTCCTCCTGACGGGGCGTCAAGAAAGGCGTAAGGGGGACGGACTAAACGGACCTTGTCGAGATTCAGCAGCGTCGAAATTTGCTGCAATCTTTGGAACCGCTCGCGCACAGCGCCAAAGGAGACCTGGTTCGACAAGAACGAGGTAATGAAGCGCAGATCCTGGTCAAACCGGATCGCACCCAGCTGGCGGACGCTGAGCATCAGGCGCAAGAATGTGTGCAAGAACACACCTCAGTAAACCTGAGCCCGAAGATATAGCGCTCCCATGGCCGCACGATCATGTCGACGATGAACGTGAAGAACAGGCGGTAGTTCTCTTCGGTAAACGCGTCCTTGAACACGTCTGCTGTACCCTCCCACGCACGCACAAAGCGCGTGCGAACAAGATCCTTCTGCTCGGCCTCGCTGTATGCATCGTCGTCGAGCACGTACGTCACGTCCTTGTAGACATCCGGCCATAGCATACGCAGCCGCGGTCGCACGACCTGGTTGAATAGCTGCTCAACGCCAGCCTAAACCACCGACGTCAACACAAATAGTCTAATCTCGAGGCGGTGGGAAATGCGGACCTTCAGCACAGATCGCAGGGCAGTCGTCTCGCCGCCGAGAGTCTTCACAGACGCCTTGACGCCCTCGATATCCCCGTCCACAAAGTGCTGGTCGATCGCGGGACTGGCCACAAACTCGTCCTTGAGGCGCTCAAGGTGGCTCGCAGCGAGGTCGAGGTCGTTGAGATGGACGACGAACGCGGTGCGCGCGTCGCGCTCGCCCTTCTCGCTGCGCGCGCCGGCGACGCCGGGGCGGTAGAGGTCGTCCATCTTGCGGCGCAGGACAGCCACGAAGTCGCGCTGCAGGATCTCGCGCAGCGCGGCGGCGGTGCGCTGCACGGTCGCCGCGGAGCCGGTCGTGAGGAGGCGCACGAGCGCGAGCTTGAGGACGTAGAACACGTCGTCCGGCAGCGTCGTCGTCGTCGGGCCCGCGCTCGACGCGGGCTGCGCGAGCCGGTGCGCCTTGTCGACGATCACGCGCAGGTACCACGACTCCAGCGGGAGGTAGTACTGCGCGAGCACGGCCTCGACCGCCTTGCGGCACGCGCAGTCGTCCACGATGCTGGTGTCTACGTCCGCGGGCTCCGGCAGCTCGTCGGAGTCCCCATCCGCACTCGGCGTGGAGAGCGCGTCGTCCTGCAGCCGCGTGACGACGAACTTGCGGAAGACGGCCCAGCGCGAGGCGATCCCAGCCAGCTCGGACAGGACTTTGTCGATCTCGCGCGGGTCGACGGTATCCTCGGCCGTCACTGTCGTCTGCGTCCCTTGTCTCCGGACGGCCGCGGGGGGTGCTGCAGGGGTGAATGTGGACGTTTCCGACAGCTACAAATCAGGTTCGCTTAGCAGACGGACCGGGACATGCAGGGATGCGAGACTTGCCTTGCGCTTCATGGAGCGTTCCTCTTCCCAAGCTTCGAGCAGTTGCTTGACCGCGCGTTCGCATTCGTCTAGCAATTTGCCAATGACGGGTGTCATGGAGCCACGTCCGTAGTACTTCTCGACGATGGGCTGGTGCTGATCTATAATGAGCGCTACGCTCTCGAACAGCGACGTCAAGCTCGCGACAAAGTACATTGGCGAAGAGGCTAGGGGGATAGGTTCGTCAGTGACACCTGACGACGGCCGGCGGACCCGCGTACTTTTCGTGTTTGTGGATGCTCGCGAGCTGACCAGGTCGACGACGAACGTCGAATACGCGTCCAAGCCCTCTGACTGCCATCCGACCGACGGGAAGAGCTTGAAGAAGCGGCTCGTCGCGGCAGCGTCGCGTGCGCTGGCGGCCTTTTCGAAATGCGATTGGAAGTTGTACAGCAGCGTGTCGCGGGCCTGCTGTAGGCTCTGCGGAGGCGGCAGCGGCAGCTCAGACGTCGGCTAGCGAGGCGTTAGATTGTATGACGCGTGGATAGCCTGCTTGTGCGCACTACTGCGACGGCGGCGAACTGGCCGTGGAGCACGTCGTGCGGGATGGCCATGACACGCGCGCAATGGCGTGCTGCCGCCTCCCAGTCGCCGCGGTCTATGGCGTCGTAGAGAGCTGCAAGCGAGCTCTTCCCGAAACGTGCTCAGTGTATATGGAACCCGTGACTGCAGACACAGACACACCTTGAGCTCGACGACCTGGCCGACGCGCTCGGAGGCTTCGCGTATGCGGCGCATTTCCTCGTCCAGCGTCCTCACGCGTCCGCCGACGCGGTCGGCCGTCGTGGCCGTGGACTGGACCTTGGTCTGCAGCAGGCCTGCATCGACCTGCAGCTCGTCGATGACGGGGCCGAGCTTCCTGAGGCGGGCGAGCGAGGCGGCGATGGCGGTCTGGTCTGAGACGAGGGCTGCGAGGTCCGTGCTGACCTTCTTCTCGCGTGCCTGGAGGTGAGAGAGGTTGGAGAGGACGTGGGCGAGGCTGGTGAGCTGTGTGGCCATGCTTTTGGAGAGGGGCGGGGCGGGGCGGAGGCAAAAAGTGATCCGGGGTCTGCCTTCCTCCTTCAAGGCTCCAAGACGACGCGCGACGATGGCGGAGGTGTTTGCAAAGGGGACCCGAGTCTGGTTCCAGGACAAGGACATTGGCTGGATCTCGGCCGAGGTCACGTCCAACAGGGTCAACGGCGACCAGGTCAAGCTCACCTTTGTCGACGAGCGCGGCAAGGTGCGCCCAGCGTCCCAACCAGCCCCCGCCCGCCCCGCCGCTGACCGCCCGCCGCCAGGAAATCCACCTCGACACGACCGTCCAGGCCATCAGGGCCGGCGACGACTCGCTGCCGCCGCTGCGCAACCCGCCGCTGCTCGAGACCGCGGACGACCTCGCGACGCTCTCGCATCTGAACGAGCCGTCCGGTGCGCCGCAACCATTCATTCAGTTCGCTTAGCTAAGCGTGCTCAGTACTCCACACCATTCGCAACCGCTATGCCCAGCACTCGATATACACATACTCGGGCATCGTGCTCATTGCCGTCAACCCGTTCCAGCGCGTCACGCTCTATGGCCCAGAAATCATCCAGGCCTACTCCGGCCGCAGAAAAGGCGAGCTCGAGCCCCATCTCTTCGCCATTGCAGAGGACGCGTACACCCGCATGCAGAAGGACGGCGAGGGCCAAACCATCATCGTTTCAGGAGAGAGGTTCGCCGCAAGCCCGTCTTCTCGCCACCCCTTCCCCGCCTAACGCGTCCCGTCACAGTGGTGCTGGAAAGACCGAGTCGGTAAGCCCAACCCACCCGGCTCCTCGCCCCTGCCGCGCCCTGTGCCCGGGCGTCAAACAGCGTTGCTCATCGCCTCCCGTAGGCAAAGCTGATCATGCGTTACCTCGCATCAGTAAACCCAGAGGGGAAAAAGAAAGTCAAGGCCTCTGTCGACGACTCCAGCGAGGTCGAGCGCCAGATCCTCGCGACCAACCCCATCCTCGAAGCCTTCGGTAACGCGAAGACGACGCGTAACGACAACTCGTCACGTTTCGGCAAGTACATCCAGGTCAGTCAAGCTCTTCACCCGTTTCGCGTCCGCTCAGGGGTTGCCGAAGATTCTTTTCGACGCGAACACCGAGATTGTGGGCGCGCGCATCCGCACATACCTTCTCGAGCGGTCCCGTCTGGTCTATCAGCCCGAGACCGAGCGCAATTACCACATCTTCTACCAGCTGTGCGCCGGCGCACCGCTGAAGGAGCGCAAGGACCTTGGCCTCGACACCGACATCAACAAGTTTTTCTACCTCAAGCAGGGCGGCCCCAGCTCGACGCCCATCCCGAATGTCGACGACGCGGAGGAGTTCCGGCTCACCCAGCAGGCGCTCTCGACGGTCGGCATCTCGGTCGAGAAGCAGTGGGCCGTGTTCAAGCTGCTCGCCGCGCTGCTGCACCTCGGCAACATCAAAATCACGCAGGCGCGCAACGACGCCGTGCTGGACGACAACGAGCCGTCGATGCTGCTCGCCACCCGCTTCCTCGGCATCACCGCGAGCGAGTTCAAGAAGTGGACGATCAAGAAGCAGATTGTCACCCGCTCGGAGAAGATTGTGACGAGCCTCAACTCGCAGCAGGCCACCGTCGTGCGCGACTCCGTGGCCAAGTTCGTGTACGCGTGTTTGTTCGAGTGGCTCGTCGCCATCGTGAACGAGAGCTTGGCGGGCGAGAATGGCGAGGCTGCCAGCAAGGCCGAGATGTTTATTGGCGTGCTTGAGTGAGTGGCATGACTGATACTGTCATGGTCACTTTGACTGACCCGTTGTGCAGTATCTACGGTTTCGAGCACTTTAAGCGGAACAGTTTCGAGCAGTTCTGTATCAACTACGCCAACGAGAAGTTGCAGCAGGAGGTGCGTGTTTACTTGCTTTTGACGCTTCAAGGATCCTCTAACGACTTGTGTAGTTCAACGCCCACGTCTTCAAGCTCGAGCAGGAAGAATACGTCCGCGAAGAAATCCAATGGAAGTTCATCGACTTCGCCGACAACCAGCCTTGCATCGACCTCATTGAGGGCAAGCTCGGTGTCCTGTCTCTTCTCGACGAGGAGTCGCGTCTACCTGCCGGCACGGATGCATCGTTCCTACAGAAGCTTCATTCGCAGTTGGACAAGCCGGACAACAAGAAGGTCTTCAAGAAGCCTCGTTTCGGCAACACTGCCTTCACCATCGCGCACTACGCTCTTGACGTGACGTACGAGGCTGAAGGCTTCATCGAGAAGAACAGGGACACTGTTCCCGACGAACACCTCGCCCTGCTCGCCTCCACCAAGAACCCGTTCCTGAAGGAAGTCCTCGATGCGGCTCTCGCCTCGACTCGTTCGCCGGATGCCCCGCCGGCATCTCCCTCGGTGTCCGATTCTGGCAGCCAATCGTCGCGTCGCTCGTCGTTAATTCCGGACCCTGGTCGCGTCGCCCTCGTAACAGGTGGCGGGCAGGTGGGGTCTGGTGCTGGTGGCGCCGGTCCCGGCACCAAGCGCGTTGGTGTCACCAAGAAGCCGACGCTCGGCTCCATCTTCAAGGCGTCGCTCATCAACCTGATGGACACGCTCAGTGTCACGAACGTGCACTACATCCGCTGCATCAAGCCCAACGAGCAGAAACGCGCATGGGAGTTCACGCCCCAGCAGGTCCTCGGCCAGCTCCGTGCTTGCGGTGTCCTCGAGACTATCCGCATTTCTTGCGCTGGCTACCCGTCGCGATGGACATACGAGGAGTTCGCCGAGCGGTACTACATGCTCACGCGCTCGCAAGTCTGGCGCGACGCGCTGCAGAAGAACCAGATCAACCCGCTCTGCGACGCCATCCTGAAGAACTCGATCAACGACGAGGACAAGTACCAGCTCGGTCTGACGAAGATCTTCTTCCGCGCCGGCATGCTCGCCCTGCTCGAGTCGCAGCGCTCGGACAGGCTCAACTCGCTCGTCACGATCGTCCAGAAGAACATGCGCCGCAAGATGGCCATGAAGAAGTACCAGGACCTGCGTCGGGCCACGATCAAGATTCAGACGTGGTGGCGCGGGATTATGGCGCGCAAGTTCGTCGACGGCGTGCGCCGCGAGACGGCGGCTATCCGGCTGCAGAAGGCGCTGCGTAGGTTCATCCGCCGCAAGGAGTTCCTCGACGTGCGCCATGCGGTCATCCGCATCCAGAGCCACATCCGCGGCGCCCAGGCGCGCATCTGGTACAAGGAGGAGCGCGTCGGCTTCGCCGCCCGGCAGCTGCAGGCGCTCTTCCGCGGCCTCATCGTTCGTCGCAAGTACAAGGCGGACGTCCGGCACGTCGTCTGGATGCAGTCCTGCGTGCGGAGACGCCAGGCGCGCAAGCAGCTCAAGGCCCTCCGCGCCGAGGCCCGCTCCGTCTCGAAGTTCAAGGAGATCTCGTACCGCCTGGAGAACAAGGTCGTCGAGCTCACTCAGAGCCTTCAGCAACGGAACGGCGAGAAGAAGGAGCTGACGAAGAAGCTCAACGAACTCGAGCAGCAGTTGCAGACCTGGATGTCCAAGCACGAGGATGCGGACACCAAGGCGAAGCAGCTGCAGGGCGAGCTCCAGACTGCGCAGGCGGAGCTGTCGCGCAAGGAGGAGCTGTTGGTCACGAAACGCGAGGTCGAGACGCGCCTGGACGAGGCGGTCAAGAAGGTCCACGAGAAGGACGAGCTCATCCAGAAGCTGTCGGACGACCTGGCAAAGCAGACGCAGGCACTGGAGGAGCGCGAGAAGGCCCTCACCGCCGCCACCGCCGCGGCTGCGCAGCCGGTCAAGACCGTCGAGGACGGTTCCGTGATTGCGACGCTCAAGCGCGAGGTCAGCAGTCTGCGCGAGCAGCTCAACCGCGCCAACGCGCTCAACTCGCTCAATGGCAACACCGTCCGGCGAGCCGACCCTCCGTCGCCGGTGTTCGCACCGACGCTCAAGCCGTTCGAGAACATGATGGCACAGAACGGCACGCCCGCCGCGACGCCGAGCAAGAAGCACCAACGGCGGCACAGCACGACGGGCGCGTTCTCGACGGACATCAAGACGGTGCGCGACTCTGCGGACGAGCTCATGCTCGCCGTCAAGCGCAACCAGCTCAACAACCCGCGCGCTGTGTCCGTGGCGTACAACGGCCTCGACGGCATGATGCCGCAGCGCCGCGCAAACGGCCTCTCGGACATCTACGACGACCCGGCCGAGGAGAAGATCAAGCTGCTCGACGACGCTTACCGGTTGGACGAGGACGTCCTGCAGGGCTTGATCCGTGGCCTGAAGATCCCGGCGGCGAGCTTGACGAACGCGCCTTCACCCAAGGAGGTCCTCTTCCCCGCCAACCTCATCAGCCTCGTCACGAACGAGATGTGGAAGTACGGCCTTATTGCCGAGAGCGAGCGCTTCCTCGCGAACGTCATGCAGACGGTGCAGTCGCATGTCATGGTCAGCTGCCTTCGTTACCCTTGCTGCGGATGTTTCATTCGTGCTGACCTCGTCGTAGTCCTTCACTGGCGAAGACGCGATCATGCCGGGCGTCTTCTGGTTATCGAACGTGCACGAAATCCTATCGTTCATCTGCCTCGCGGAGAGCGACATGCTCCAAGGCATTGGTCCGGGTGGCGATCCTGCTGGGCGCGAGTTCGAGTGGTCGGATTACGAGCGTCTGGTCTCCATCGTCAAGCACGATCTGGACAGCCTCGAGTACAACATCTACCACACCTGGATGGTCGAGACGAAGAAGCGCCTCGCCAAGATGGTTATCCCCGCGCTCATCGAGAGCCAGTCGTTACCTGGCTTCACGACCAGCGACGGCGGCGGCCGGTTGTTCAACCGCTTGCTTAACAGCAACTCGACACCGGCGTTCAGCATGGATGATGTGCTCAACCTGCTGAACAAGGTGTGGAAGTGCCTGAAGAGCTACCACATGGAGGAGTCGGTCATCCAACAAGTGTTCACCGAGCTCCTCAAACTCATCGGCGTGACGAGCTTCAACGACTTGCTCATGCGCCGCAACTTCTGCTCGTGGAAGCGCGGTATGTCTCTCCGTGTTTGGTGAAGTCCGAGTCTGACAGCCGCTTTCAGCTATGCAAATCCAGTACAACATCACGCGTATCGAGGAATGGTGCAAGTCGCACAACATGCCTGAGGGCACGTTGCAACTAGAGCACCTCACTCAAGCGACCAAGCTGCTGCAGCTCAAGAAGGTAATGTACAACACATCAGTGCAATAGTCGATCTCTGACGCTATTCCAACAGGCTACCGCAGCTGACATCGAGATCATTTACGACGTATGTTGGATGCTCAGCCCGTCGCAAATCCAGCGGATGTGCACGAACTACTTTGTTGCCGACTACGAGGTTCGCTCGCCCTCTGCGGCTCTCGCGACCGCACGTACTCACATTTCTCGCAGAACCCGATCTCGCCAGAGATCTTGCGGGTCGTCGCCTCGCGCGTCGTGCCCAATGACCGTAATGACCACCTGCTCCTCGCGCCGGAGAGCGAGGATGTGGGGCCCTACGAACTGCCGTTGCCTCGGGATGTGTCTGGGCTGGAGACGTACGTGCCCGCGTACCTCAACGTGCCGCACCTGCGCAGGCTGGCTGCTTTGGTTGCATGAGAGAGAGGATCGGTTCACGAGATTAGATTATCTATATCCGACGCCATTGTTGTTTATTGTTTACACGCACGCTCTTCTTTGAAACCCCACGTCCGGTCCGCCGCCCGTCGCGTCCCCCTCAACGTCCTCAACACCCCGGACGCGTCTAGCGCGCGCAGGACGCAGGCGCCCCTCCCTGGTCTCGAGCCTCCCCTGATCCGCCCGGCCGTGTGGTTTACCGCCACATTGGCTCGGGTGCCATCTAACCCTTAGAGATGGAGGTCGTCGTCGTCTTCACCAGCTCTGCGTGCCGTGTCCTGCAGCGCGAGCCTCACGGGCTGCTCGTTCTACGCGTTTCGCGACTGGCCCCGCGTTGACCCCCGGTTGTGTTGCCTCGGCTTGTCCGGAACGGCCTCCCCGCGTCGTGCAGCGGCTTTACCGTGCAGATTCACGCGTCGGACGCGTCTTAGGCGGCGCGAGCCCGGCTGGCGGCGTGTGTCGATGGCTGCCTGCGCGCGCTCCTCTTCTCAGAGCCGGAAGCTTTGAGCCCACGTGTAGAGGACGCGCGACGGCTTCATGTCGCATGCGCTGTCGGCTGGCAAATGCGTCGCCCGCGTTTCGTTCTCGCTGAATATCTTTCTGCTCACAATGCGCGGGTGGGAGGCCCAGACATGGCCGTCCGCAGAATACACGCCGGGCTGAGCGGGGCCCCACGCACAAAATGCTGGAGCGCTTCCTGTGATTCGTCTGTCATCCAGACGCGACCCGCTCGCCGCACGAGGACATGCCGTCTACGCGTACATACAGAAGCACACGCGACCTGGGCCCCTGTGCCCGTCTACTCCCCCGGAGCACCCCGCTCCAGACCCGGCAGTCTTTCATGATGTCTTCATTTGCCGGAGCATTGGCCCGACGCACCAGCACGGTGCGGCAGCCGCCGTACTGCGTGTTCGGGCCGCACTGCTCGAAGCGCCGGCGTGCGCAACGTAAGCGTCTAGGCTGGACCAGGGAGGTGCGGTGCCTGCAATGCCCGCGCGCGCAATATGGAACGACGAGCAGAGGGGACACCTTGACGCCGGCGGCCGGACTGGGGTTTGGACGCCTATCGATGAAGAGCCTTCGCGGTACGTACTCTCCTTCTTGTCTTTGCTTGCAGAGACACGCGGTGGACGGTTCCCGCCCCGAATAACGCATTGATCGTACCGCGCGTGTCAGCTCACGTGACCCGGGACCCACCCGCTGTCGGTGTTTCTTTCGCGCGTCGCGCCCACATAATCCCAGCCAGCCTCGTAGTCAGCGTCCGACGACTCCCCGACTTGAGCGAACACGCGTTTTTTCCTGCCATGACCGTCTGTTTCGACTGGGTCCGGCACACCGCTTCGTCATTTCGCGGCGCCGCGCGCATGATCTGCCGCCCTTACACTCGGAACGCGCTGCACGCGTTGACGCCGCCTGACCCCGTTCGGGACATTCCAGCGTGGCACTATGCCGGCCCCGACGCGGACGCCAGCCGCGGCCTGTGAGATGCGGTCCCTAGATCGCATAGAGCTTCGCGCTCGCGTGCTCACGGCTGGCTGGTCGTCCGCTGTCAGTCAGGGATCCGGCGCCGCGCCCGGTCCTCTCGATGCGGGACAGGCGGCCGAGCTGCGCGCGGATGGAGAGCAAAGGGTGCGCGTGGCACGTACTAGGCGGATGACAAGTGGTGCGCTCGAGGCCTTTCGGGCAGACGACGAGCGGGGGAGCGGTTCTGCCATGACGGATGGGGACTTGGCTTTTGGTGGTGGGTGCGCGCGCGTCAGGCCGGCGGTGGCGGAACGCGTGCAGGTCCTGTGCGTCAGTACGGAGGGGTGGTGGCGAACGGTTTGCGCGAGGCCTGTACGCGAGGTGGGGTGCGCGTACAGCTGTGCGGCGCATGAGAACGGGGCCGTGTTGTAACATCCGCGCATGGAGGAGGCGCGGCCACGCGCAGGGGAGGACTGGCCGTCCTGAGATCCCACTTTCAAGTGCCCTTCGTGGTGCACTGGCCGCGCGCTCTTTCACGTATGGATAATCCACATTGTCTTAATAGTCGTCAGTACCTATCGTATATACGTTTGTCGGGGCGTTGCTGGGTCAATTTCACGGAGAGATCCTGGACTCCTTTCGTCTGTACATGCAGCCTGCAGGGAAGTATTAGGTGCATAGAACCGACAAGGCGGCCAAACTGAACGAACCTGAATATCTTCGTGAGCGGGCTGGAGGCATGGTGCGGGATTGCGTTGGGGAAACTCGGGCGGCAGTTCGAGTAATTACCAGCTGTCGCTGATTACGTTGCCATTCCAGTCGAGCTGGGGTTCTCCGAGGGATACTGTAGGATGGGATTGAGCACATTTCATTGAGCCATAGGGCAGTTCGCACCGTCAAGCTTTGGTGGGGAGCTCCCGGTGGCAGGAAGAACTGGTTGGTGTCAGCCGACGGTACCACAGAAGTCAAACCAGATGACGGACCTGTACCCCAAGCATCCTGGTCACGGTCGCCAGTGTTCCAGGGATCATCCTCTGGCTGCGCCGGCGAGCTCGATGCATCAAAGCTGCTCGAGTTATTTCCGCCGCGTCCACGTCCGCGACCGCGACCCCGTTCGCCACCGCGGCCGCGTTCGCTGTTGCCGCGGCCGCGCTCTCCTCCACCACGGCCACGACCGCGCTCTCCTCCACGACCGCGATCTCCTCCGCGACCACGTTCTCCACCTCCACGACCGCGTTCTCCACCTCCACGGCCGCGTTCTCCGCCCCCACGACCGCGTTCTCCGTTACCCCAGCCGCGCTCTCCGCTGCCGCGACCGCGTCCTCCGCGACCGCGCTGGCCACCGTCGCTTCCGAACTTCTCTTTCTTCTCGAACGGCTTCTCCGCGTCGTCGGCGTGTTCGCCGCCCTCCTCTGCGCCGTTCTCGGTCTTCTCCTTTTCCTTCTCCTCGGGCTTTGCATCGGGGTCCTCCCAGCCCGCAAAACCGCTGCCGCCGCTGCCCCAGGCATTTAGGTCAGTGTTTTCACCCCCGCCCCATGCCCCCGCGTCGGTGCTGTTGCCTTCGCCCCAGGCTCCCGCATCGTTGCTGGTGTTTCCGCCCCACGCGCCCGCGTCGGTGCTGTCGCCTCCGCCCCAAGCGTCCGCATCGTTGTCGCCACCATTCTCTTTCTTCGGCGGGCGGGGGCCCTTCTTATTTGCGGGGCCACGGGGCTTGTACGGCTTGTCGGGCTTGGCCTCGTGTTGTTCTTGTGCGAGCTTCCAGTCGCCATCGGCAGGGCTGGGTTCGGCAGGCTCGTCATCAGCGTTCTTCTTCCTGTATATCCCGTGAGCAATCGATGCAGCGATGGAGAGAATGCAGGCGGAGTGGCGCACTTGTACGGCGGACGGTCGCGCCGACCTTGAGCTTGAGCGCTCTCCTGCTGCCAGTCCTCGCCCTTGGACGAGTCCCACTCGCGCCCGGAGATCTTGTCCATCTTGCGCTGAGCGTTCTTGCCGCGCTCCTGGTTGACGCGCTCCTGGGTCCGGCGGTCGTTCTCTCTGCGCAGCTTAGCAGCCTCCTCGTCGGCCGCAACCTGCTCCTTGAAGGCGGCCTCGTCTGCGAGCACGCGCTGCGTACGGGTATGAGCATCGTGCCCCAGACACACAGCTCGAAGACGTACCTCGCGCTTCTCCTTGATCTGCTTGTTGCGCTCGCGAATCTCTGCCATGCGCGCCTCGAGGTCCTCGCGACTGAGCTTCTCCTGCCAGCGACAGCGTCAGACCCGGGCAGCCAGAGAGCGCAGGTGACGTACGCGGGGGTTGCCACCCGTCTGGACTCTGTTCCGGTTGACGTACGGCGCAATCTTCTCCTTGTCGGCCGCGGGCTGCTCCTTGTTGTTTGCGGGCGGCGTCGACGGCGGTGGCGACGAGGGCACGTCGGCGACGATGTCGGGCGCGTCGAGGTGCGGCGGCTCGCCAACGCCGCCGACGTCGAGGCCGAGCAAGTTCTCCATCGCGCACGCTGGCCGGGCTCGGTGGCGGGTGCGGAGTGGTGGCTGCGATGGAAAGCGCGATCCGTGGTTCCAAGTCCGCCATTTGCATCTAGCCAGCCCCAGCCCAGCACCATGTCGCTCTCCAAGAAGCTGAGCATCACCGACCTCGACCTCAAGGGCAAGCGCGTCCTCATCCGCGTCGACTTCAACGTCCCGCTCGACAAGGAGGGCAAGATCACGAACCCGGCCGTGAGTGGCAAGCCGCGCTGCCATCTATCTAATCGGCAAAAACTGACGCATTCCCAGCGCATCGTTGCCGCCCTCCCCACCATTCAATATGCGCTCGAGAACGGTGAGCGACGGCCACCTGCCTGTATGCGTCGATTGGCTCTGACCCGAGTCGTCCAGGCGCAAAGGTCGTCACGCTCATGTCGCATCTGGGCCGCCCAGACGGCAAGGTCGTCTCCAAGTACTCCCTGCGTCCCGTCGCGGACGAGCTCTCGCGCCAGCTAGACACGAAGGTCACCTTCCTCGAGGAGTCGGTTGGCCCGGACGTCGAGAAGGCCGTCAACGAGGCCGAGTCCGGCTCCGTCATTCTGCTCGAGAACCTGCGCTTCCACATCGAGGAGGAGGGCTCCGCCAAGGACAAGGACGGCAAGAAGACCAAGGCGGACCCCGCAGACGTCGACAAGTTCCGCCAGGGCCTCACCGCGCTCGGCGACGTCTACGTCAACGACGCGTTCGGCACCGCCCACCGCGCGCACTCGTCCATGGTCGGCGTCAAGCTCCCCCAGCGCGCTGCCGGCTTCCTCATGAAGAAGGAGCTCGAGTACTTTGCTAAGGCGCTCGAGAGCCCGGATCGGCCGTTCTTGGCCATCCTCGGAGGCGCTAAGGTCTCGGACAAGATCCAGCTCATCGAAAACATGCTCGACAAGGCGCGCCGTCCCGTCTTCCCGCCATTCCCATTCACGTGTACTCATGCCGTCGATGGTTCAGGTCGACTCCCTCATTATCACCGGTGGAATGGCCTTTACTTTCAAGAAGACGCTCGAGAATGTCAAGGTCTGGCCGTTCCGGTGACCTGATTCTCCTCCCGCTAAACGCTGATCGCATTGTCTTTTCCCAGATTGGCAATTCGCTCTTTGATGAGGCGGGCTCGTCCAAGGTGGCCGGTCTCGTTGAGAAGGCCAAGTCGAAGAACGTCAAGCTCGTTCTGCCCGTCGACTACGTCACCGCCGACAAGTTCGACAAGGACGCGAAGGCACGCACCACTCATCATCTCGTGCCCTCTCTGCATTAGCTAACCGAGTTGACCGCAGGTGGGCGCCGCGACAGACGAGGAGGGCATCCCCGAGGGCTGGCTGGGCCTGGACGTAGGCCCCAAGAGCCGCGAGCTCTACCGCAAAGCGGTGCTCGAGGCCAAGACGATTCTGTGGAACGGGCCCGCGGGCGTGTTCGAGATCCCCGCGTTCGCCGCGGGCTCGAAGGACCTGCTCGACGCGAACATCGAGGCGGCGAAGAACGGCGCGACGGTCATCGTCGGCGGCGGCGACACCGCGACGCTCGTCGCGCAGAACCAGGCCGAGGAGCAGCTCAGCCACGTCAGCACCGGCGGCGGCGCGTCGCTCGAGCTGCTCGAGGGCAAGGTCCTCCCCGGCGTCTCCGAGCTCAGCGAGAAATGACTCCATCCAGCGAGTCCTCGCCCAACGCCGAGCGCCAAGATGTAGGAATAAAAACTAACGTAAATGAACTCTCCCCGATGTACGACCAGAACCAATCCTTCCTTGAAATGAATATACGCAATATAGACGCTGCTTTCTAGCGAAACAAATGGTGTGTGGAGGAGGGCATCCGGTCCAGATGTGTCCCAGAGACGAATCGCCATAGGAGTCGACCGGGATGATAATGCCGCGCCATCGACGAAAAGTAACGACCTGAACATGTTGAGAGTACATGCAGTGCATTAACTGAGAAACATACCAAAGTGCGACAATATAGTCGATGCTGCCAATGGCTGATTGCGTACCTCCCAGACGTCGGGAAATGCTGATGTTGAGGTTGGTACGAAGCATATGCCACCTAAACGCGGAAGGTTGCGTCGGCTGCTGCGAATTGGACAAGTAAATAGTCACATACCTGGGAGACGCGCAGGGTCTTTTATCCGAAGCATGAGCGCGAACAGAGGAAAGTAGTTGACGCAAGCAAGCGCGACTTCGATGAGAGCGTATACAAGCAATACGCCCAATCGCAGCTGATAGTCGATCAGCCTCCGATGTGACAGAAGGCGTACATCCACGTACAGAGGCGAAAAATGCATAGTAGACCAAGACAGTCGGCATGAGAAACGCGACAAGCGTGAAGAGCACAGTGCCGAGGATGAGCTGGTCGACATCGTACTCCCAGCTGTCCACCCTGCCACGCAGCACATTTCGTCTCTTCCCTGGTCATTTCAACTTGAGCGCAAGGGCTGTGTGTGGGTAGCACTGTTCGGCGTACCTCGGAAGAGCGTGAAGAGCGAGTACATCGCGTGCCATTGGAAGCGCAATACGGCTGCGGCGACGACATAGCATATGCGCAGGTTCAGCGTGAGCACCGTCAGCAGGTCTGTGAACAGCGCGAGCAACAGCGAGAGGCTGCAGATCCCGACTGCGCCGAACAGGAAGACGACTCCCGGCAGCAAGGGGGCTGCCATTTGGAATGTCGCTGGAGGTGCAGATGAGATATGTACGGCCCAGAGAGATGGAGGACATGGCTCACAGGCAAATATTCGAGTGATCGCAAGAAACCCCACATGGAAGAAACTGCTGAGCTCGGTGTTCAGTTTGAGGCCTACTGGCCAACTATCCAGCCAGGCCAGGCTCTCGGCCACGCATTTGTGTGCCGCCCACTGCATATGGACATTAGAACGAGCGAGGCCACGCAAGGGAGGGTTACCTGGACGGCCGCACTGATGCCTGCGCCGACGATAAGATGGTTGTCGATCATGAAGCGGCCCACTGCATATCCCAAGATGCAGTCGTTGAGCAATAGCCAGACGCAGTTCCAAAAGCTGGCCAAAGCCCTCAGCTATCTCACCCAACCTCCATTTCAGGACTCACGCGACGTATGGGCCGCAGGCGCTCCAAGAATTGATGCCTTGGTGCTGCTGTACTCTCTGGAGTTCGTTGGACGCGTAGATGATCTGCAGGACGCGCAGCTGAGTCTGAGCCGCTGGGTCGCGTCAATAGCGGTACGACGGAGCCAGGCGCTCGCGCACCTGTTGCAGAGACAGAACTGAGGCGTGCAGCCACAGGGACGACCGTGCCTTCCAGCCAGTGCACGATGGACGGCAGCGATTGCTGTGTCCGGTTGAACATCCAGTCGACTATGCGGTTGCCCAGTGCTTCGCGCGTTGAGGTGCTCGAGCTTGCCATGAGGGCCGCTACATCGTCTGCGCAGTTTATCTGCATTAAATGAGAGAGAGCCCGCCTTTCATGAGAGAACCCACTTGACGTATTGCCATTGACAAGTATGGCGGGCTTGGCTTGGTATTGAGAGGGTCAAGCCGAGATATTCGCGGGTCTGGGAGCTCCACTGCGCGGTGCAAGGAGACAGGCTCAAGCGAGAGGAAGTGCAGTTTATGCCGTTGCGGTGGGTCGTATATGACGATGTCTACGCTGGCGTATGTGAACCTATAATCGCCCTACAATGTTCTAGGATATGCACCTTGCGGCCGGGTCGTTGTTCAACGTTACAGGGGGGTCTCGAGACGCGTCGCAAACGGCTATAGCTTCTGCTGGCGAGCCAGCTTGCAGCCAAAGCCGGTGAGTGGTCGGCATGTCTTCCAGCGCATTCAACGGCACTTCCTCGGCGTCGAGCACAGCAGCGACGACGGCGAGCTCGCCGTTGATCCAGCCATACGCGGTGCCATTGGGACGAGCGTGTCGTGGCCAGAATAGCTTCATCGACGTACACAGAGCCAAATAACGCGCCTTGGCTCTGCTCTCCGATGGCCACCTCCCCGGATTCCCTCCCGCGCATCTCCGTCGACAGCCTCGACGACTGGAAACGCGTGACCGCCAGCTTTGACAACGCGCTGAACGCCGCCATTGAGCGCGTCCTCGCTAAAGCGGACGACAAGGCCGCGCTGCAAGCCCACCTCAAACGCGTGCGCGCGGCTCCATTCTCGAGTCCAACCGTCTTCTCACGCTCGTTTCCAGTGGAGAGATACCACATTCGATGCTGTGAAGCCCAACCTCCGCGTCAATGGACACAATTTTGAGAATTATGTCGAGGAAGCCGGTACGCATCGGTGTCACTCGCTCGTCTCTGGCTCTCCGTCTCACAGCATTCTAGCCACAGAACCGTTTGACGAGGTGCTGGACAGAAGCATCTGGGCGCTGAATGCGGAGCGTATCGCGTGGGACAAGACGCTCAGCGACCGGCGGCGTTCAGCGCCACTCGAGATCGAGTCCGTTGTTCAAGACATGCTCGACAAGCACACAGAGCTTGAACCTCCGATACCTTCACCCTCGGACATGATCGTTGACGAGGACTACGGTGGGCATCACCCGCCGCGTGCCCGATGCGCCACTCATCCTATCTAGCCGACGCGGATCGCCACCGCAAGTTTGCCGCCACCCATGCTGCCATGTCCGAAACCGTGCAAGAATTAAGCAAGGTCCGCGACGTCTACAATTATTGCAACATGCGTTCTGACGCTAGTCTTCTCACACAGGAAATCCCCGAACTGCTGAGGAAGAAAGACCTCGCAGCGCAGGCCGCCCAAGATATCCTGATGTCGCAACCATGAAGTGAGCGAGCGTGGCACGGGAACCATCCATTAAACTTCCACGAGCGTGAACCGACATTATAAGGATAGCCCTGCGCTCTTGCGTCGCTGCAAGCATAGGACATCGCGGGATGAATGACGTGTACGATAGAGGGCCGGGGAGTGCGAATCGGGGAGGAGAAACGACGGTAACGAATGTTGGATGGGTTTGGGGCGTGGGCGAGGGTCACATGATGATACACTCCTCTTTGGCGTCTTGCCGCGTCGGCCGTGCGGGGTTGATTCTCTTGTTGCCCGCGCGCTTCATCTCCGTCAACCGGTTCATCGCCCGCTTGTTGCCTTGCGCTGTACAATATATCAGTACCTCTCGTGTAGACTATGATCAGCAACCACATACCAGCCGCCCGCATGTAGTATTTGCGCGCAACGTCGACGTCCTGCTTCACGCCAATGCCGACTTCGGCATAGTACCCCACGGCATACTCGGCCTTCGACAGGCCCTTGTTGGCCGCCTTACGCGCCCATAAGAATGCTTCGTGGTCGCTCTGCTTGAGAACGCCCTCGCTGCCAGTGAGGTACCAGCCAGATAGTGCAAGCTCGGCCTCCGGGTCGCCCTTCTCCGCCGCCTTGGTGTACCACGCAATCGACCGCTTGGGGTCCACGGGGCACGTCAGCGCGCCGTACTCATAGCACTGTCCAAGCTTGAACTGGGACGGCGTGTATCCCAGCTGCGCCGCGCGCGTGAACAGGTCGCGTGCGTACGCCGGGTCGTGCACCACGATGCTCGAGTCAGGCATCTCGTGCAGCAGCCCGAGCTCGTGCAGTGCGTGGGGGTTGTCCTCATCGGCCTCCTCCGCGGCGCGCTTGAGCCAGTTGACGGCCTCGCGCGAGTCCTTGTTCTGGTCGAGCCGGCCGGTGAGGAGGATCATGCCGAGCTTGTACATGGCCGCGACGTCGCCGAGCGACGCGGACTTGCGGTAGAACATGACCGCGCGCCCGTTGTCGCGCTTCGTGCCTGCGCCAATTTCGTTGCAGACGGCGACGCGGTAGCACGCCGCGGGGTGGTTCTGCTTCGCCGCCTGGAGATACAGATGGTACGCCTTCTCATGATCGACCTGCAGCCCAAGCATGCCGGTGCCGTAGCAGTTGGCGAGGAAGAACTGCGCCTCGGCATACGCATCGCCCTGCGTCGCGAGGCGCCGGATGACTTTGAGCGCCTCGCCGATGAGCAGGTCGCGGTACTTGCGCACGGCGCGCTGATCAACGTGCTCGCCCCCAATCTTCTTCGCGGCTTCAATGAGATACTTGGCGTATAGGAAGTGGACCTCGGGGTCTGGATCGGCCTTGATGCGCGCGCGGTACTGGTCGACGTATTCCTTCGTGAACGGCGGGTGGTTGACATCGACAGCCTTTTTCGACCGCGCGTTCGCGAAGGCAAGCGAGGCCGACGTGCCGGACCGTTGGATGCTGGGGCGGTCGGATGAGCCCGTTGACTGGGAGGAGATGGACGGGGCGTAGTAGCCTCCTTGGTGCTGGTAGGGGTCGCCATACATGCTGGGGTCGCTGCCGTACGACGGGCTGCCGTAGTATGATGCTCCATCGTCCTGCGGGGGACCATAGCCGCCGCCGTAGCCACCCTGGGGAGGGCCTTGCTGATAGTACTGATTGGCGTACGGATCGTGCTGTTGATACCCGCCGTCGGGCTGCTGCCAGCCGCCCTGTTGCTGTCCCCAGTAGCGACCGTCATCTTGCGGCGGAGGCGCATCGTAGTACGGGGCGGGAGTGGGGCCTGAACGAGGGGGAGGGGGGCCGCCGTAGCCATTCTGGGGATGCTGCTGGTAGGCGTAGTCCTGGTCGTAGCCAGACTCGCGCTGGCCGCCGCCGGAGGCTGTTGAGTAGACGGAGGACGTGTCGTAGCCCTGTCTCGGGTCGTAGTACTGCTGTTGCGGCGGCGGCGGGGGCGGCATCGTGCCTGGGGGCGGGAGCGTGTGGGCGTGCCGGGGCTGGTGGGCGGGCGAGCGCATCGAGTGCGAGGTGCCCGAGCGCTGGATCGGGTCGTGCGCGTAGCCCTGGGGCGTGGGATCTGATATCCTGAGCGACGACAGGTCTATGCCTGGATCCAGCGAGTTCGCGTGCATTGGGGGCGGCCGCGGGCGTGCCTGCGGCGGCGGCGCTGCTGGGCCGCCGTAGCCGGCGGGCGGGCCCTCTGCAAACAACGCACGCTCAGTCACACGGCCAGCGCAGCGCTGGCAGGCGGTGCGTACGGTGCGGGGACGCATAGTCGTCGTAGATGGCCTCGCCGTGGTAAGACATTACAGGGAGATCGTTCACAGTCGGAAGTCGTGCAAGCAACCGTAAATCTCTCAACTGGTGCTACATCGGCTAAGTTCTAACCTACACTCAATGCGCTAGAGTCCATGTCTCCAGCAACCGGGTCACCCGCTGCCGCTCTATCACTACCCGCCCGTCCACGTTCACTCGCCGGGCTCGCACAATCGTCTCACCTCGGCTCTCATACTCGCCCTCTTCTCCGCCCTCGCTGACAACAGGCGCCGGGCCGTCTCCCGTAACGAGATCGCCCATGGGCACGTCCTCGCTCTTGACAACATGGACCACCTTCTTCTCTCCCTCCAGCGGCTCCCGCTTCTCCTCGTCCCACGCCTTGGGCTTGAAGTTGCGGAAATTCCGCGGCTCAGCCCCGTCCTCGCCAGCTGATGTCTCCCTCTTCCGCTTCGTCACATGCGCAGCCTTGGCTCCACCGCCGTGGCCGTTCATCTTCTTCGCGCTGCCCTCATCATCCGACGGCGCGTCGAGGGCCAACCGCACCCGCCACCGCAGCTCACGCGCGACCGCCGGCGCGTCCTTGATTCGGTCGGTCGGCACCGATTCCTTTGCCTCCCGTCGCGCAGGGTCGGCCCCGCGCTCTATCAGCCGCGCCTGCGAGACCAAAAAGTCCGCGAGGGCTTGCAGACCCTCCAGGATGCGCGTGCTGAACTCCTCCTTTGCGCGGATGTCGCGCAGGTACTTCTCGCCGACGTACCAACAGAGCCTGCTCAACAGAAGATCAGGGTGAAAACCATCTGGACAATATGAAATGCGCACTTTGGGAACAGCGGAAATTGGAACTTCTTGGGTACGCCCGTTGCCAGCTCAATCTCTCGTACTCGTAATTCTGCACCAAGTGAGTGGCCATTCTGATCGGGAGGCAGATATACTCACGGGTCTTAATGCTGAACGAGTGCAAGAAGTTGCCACCAAACACTAATGCGTCGGAAGGCGTGTAAACGGCGTGTATCCAGCCGGAGGGTATTATCCTATGGAGTCAAATGAGCGCGCGAAAGAGAGTTCCCAGTTGCAAAACGCTCACATTGTGTTGCCCTCTTCAAGGTGAACCTTGACGACCTCGTCAACCAGGTCGCCAAACCACGTCGTAGACTGTGCATCGCTCCCAGACCATTTCTCGTACGCGGCAAGGTTCTCTGGCGTGGGACGGACAAAATAGAACACCTAGATAGGCATGTCAACGGATGTAGTGCAAGGGCCGCGCCCGCAATCTGGACGAACCTTCTCGCCCTCGTAGATATGGTAGTACACCGAAGAACCCGCGAAATCGATATGCCAGTCCTAAGGGTATATAAGTGACCGTATATGGTATGACGGTGCGCGCAAACGCACAGTCCATGCATTATGAACACCCATTAGGCAATAGAGCTGCACTTTGGGATACACTTGCGCCTTTCCCTTTTTCGCGGTCGGCCAGTATTTCTCGACCCAGTCGAGTTCGCGCACGAGGCGGGGAGGCAGGATGAGGTCGGCGAGTTTGCTGTTGGATATTTCCAGTGATATTACATTTCGGATTTTGTCCCTCTTCTCCGCGGGGGTGTTGAAGTATGCCGCCCACTTGCTGAGCGTCCAGCCCGGGGAATTAGACTGCGTTGCGACGTCTGAAAAGCGGGTAATGAGTGAGTGAAGCGGAGGTGCTTCTGACGCGTGCATACCGATAACCTCGACGGGATGGTCGTCGCCCATGAGCCTGACGACATCGTCGACGGTGAATCCCTCGACGGGCATTTTGAGCCCCAGTCCCTCGGGTTCTTCGATGACGATGGGCTCGGTCATTGCGTTGTCGTCTTGAGCGAGCCATTCGCGGCCCACGTCCTTGCCCTCCATGCGCTTGAAGTTATCCGGGGCGACCTTGCGCTCTTCGAGCCACTGGACCCACTTCTCAGGGTTGTTGGCGAGACCCTCGTTGAGCGTCGCATAGTCGCGCTGCTGCGTCCGCTGACGCGCGGATTTGCGTGCTGGAGGCTTGAGCGTGATCTGGCGAGCGGGGCTGGCATTGCGGCATGGCTGGCAGAACCTTGAGAGCGCGGTCGTTGTCAGTGGCCAGACCCGGGAGCGCGAGAGCACGCACCATTTGTCAATGGCAGCCAGCTCAAGCTCCTCGCTGCTCCCAGTGCAGAACCAGTGGTACCACTTCTTGCAGTAATCGCACTGGACCCAAGTGTCCTTGTCCTTGACCTCCTTGCCGGCCTCGCAGGCCGGGCATTCTTCTGCGGATGGGTCGTATCCCGCCCCAGGCTCGTGCTCCGGGCTTGCAGCAGCCCCGTTCTTGTCGTCACCACCGTCGGAGACCCGACGCGACTTGCGTTTGCGACCGCGCGCGGCCATGGGAATGCTATGAGTATGACTGCGCCAACCTGCGAGCCGGAAATGCGCCCGGCGAGCATCCGCATATGCACCCGCGCCTACCTCCGCGGCCGAGCAGCAGCATTTAAATCGACTCACTGACAGCTTGGACACTGTACATAAATATTTACGCCCATAGACCTTCTTTTTGCGTTTGACTCGTCGCCATGAGCAGGGTCAATGGGCCTGGGCACGGAGTTTTAATCGGCCGGTTGCGTCACTTCCCGAACTTGAAGAAGTTCAAGTTCAAGTTCGCTTACCTTTGCGAGCTCACGACGGAATGCAGGGTCCCCCGCTGCATATTGCTCTGGACGAATGGGCCAATGGCATTTTGCTATTTTTAAAGGCATCTGACTCTGCGTATGTCTACCACGCATATTGTGGGCGCCATTCACGTTCATCGCTTCTTCCTCCCATGCAGCCCCGCCTTTGAGCGCTATAGAACCGCTGTGACTACCGTCCTCGAAAGCTGGCGCACGGGAATCGCCCCATCTCGTGCGAGGAGTACGCTCGAGACTATCCCCCCACAGGCTCTACGACTCGTCTTTCGTCACTTGTGTCCACTCGACCGTCTATGTCTCGCCCAAACAGCCCGGCGCTTTCGATATTTTGCTCTCGCCCACCCAGACGTGTTCAACGATATTTCTACACTCTCGGTGCCCATGGGCGTCAGCACAGCGAAGCTGATGTCCGGCCTGCTTAGAAAAAGCTCGCCGACGCATCCACTAGAACTCGAGTTCGCGATCGATGTCTGGGACTATCGCGGCAGTGATGCGTGCTTCAGCATGGCTGAAGCGCATCTACCGCGAATATCGCACCTGTCTCTGCAGCTGTCTCGTCACCACCACACTGCGGACAATGGTTTCGGACTCAATGGGCGAGCCGTCCAGATTCTCGACAGCTATCTATCTTCGCCTGCTCCCGCACTGCGCCACCTTCGCATCTTCGTTGCCACAGACCGCAGCTATCCCGGCTCTGTGCCTCTGGCATCCACAATATTCAACGGACATGCTCCGCGGCTGACGAGATGTTATCTCAAAAACCTCTCACTTCGTGGCGGGTACTACGCTGCATTCTCACAACTGCTCAGCCTCACATACATCCCTCGATCCCGACGTATCTCTCTAACTGTCCTGCGCAACATCTTCGTATCCTGCCCACGCCTTCTCTACCTAGAGCTTGGGATTCAGAAGTTCAAGCAGCCCAGCGGAGAGAGAGGAGGGCTACTCCTGCCTACTCATGCGACACTCCGAAATTTCTTTGTCGACTGGGTGAAAGATGGCTCAGAAATGCTGCTCGAATACCTAATGCATAGCGACAATATGCGACGACTAGTTTGCTCGAGGCCCGTCGGGTATCATTCTCTGGCTGGGATGCCATTTCTTCGCCTGTTTGCAATCATCCGACTGGAGTTGGGCCGCGCGGTATGCGAGGCGGAAGCGACTCATGTGTCCACCGGGCGAGCACTTCTTCTGCGATACAGGACGGTGCGCTATGTTCCGATACGTGCTTCCATGTTCGACCCGAGTGTGCATGCTGCCCTCACAACACTCTCAATCCACGAGTTCTTTTGGCCGGGGCCGGACGACCCGCCCGTAATGCCGTGCCTCACGTCACTCCGGATAATGCTTGCATCCTGCAAAGATGTGGCAGCGAGTCACAGCACCTTCCCTGGTATCTTCCTGGCTACTTCGGTTTGGCACCTCCCATGCCTGCGGACGCTCCATCTTACATATTGGCTGGAGTTTCCGTGTAAATCCACCGCGAGGGCCTGCTGCTGCAGCAACCGCCTGTCTGTCTCGCTTGCGGACGTGCATTCGTTCGTCGCTCGGTGCCTTCCGCCTGCGGGCCAGCGCCTTGCCAGCATCACCCTGTCTGGCGTCGAGGTCATCGATCGCCTGCCAGAGACGTGGCTTGAACGTTTCAGCGAGCTATCCGAGCAGTTTACATTTTTGTCCACCTGTACCCCCAGCTTTGCCGATGCTTCCTCCCGCGTGTGGCACGGCGAGTTCGAGGACATGTTTCGGGACAATTTGATATAACCGTGACCGCAATTTGTATGTATTGAACTACCTGCTCTATATATCCGCGCAGGGGGTGCAGAGGAAGATGCCCTCGATGACTCTTTGTGAGAGTGCGTGTTGTATTATACCCGGTGTGTTTAGTCACCGTGGTCCGGCCCGCGCACCCGATCATTCGCGCTCGGAGTGGAAATTTTCATACTCTTCAAGTTCTTGCATCTGCTTGCCCGTTCTTTCTATGAGCCATCTTCACCCGCAGGAGAGTCTGGAAACATGGAGCGATGGCCTGAGCCGGACTATGAGATCCTTGGCCGCGTATGTCGCCGTTGCCGGCGTCGAAACTTAGGATTTGCTGACGTTCCAGCGCCAGTATGGACTTCAACACTCGCCGGACCGCCATAGCATCATTACTAGAACGTCAGAAGCTGCGCTATGTTCCACCGAATAACTCGAGTCCCCTGTATCTCTTGCCGTCCGCGGTTTTGCATCGCGTTCTCGACCACTCTGGCGCGGACGATCGGCTTCGCCTGTCACAAACCTGTCAACGTCTGCGCGACTACACTCTTGCTCATCCCGAGTTGTGGAACGAAGTGTCTACGGCCCTCTATAATCGGGAATCCGCAGGCTCCGATGTTCTCCAGTGGACAGAGCTTCTGCTGTCGCGGAGTGCGTCTCGACCTCTCAACCTCGTCATTAGGGTCAATGTTTGGGACGATCAAATCTACGAAGGCGGCTTGCAGCTCGTGTCGTTGCACCTGGATCGGATAACAGACCTCAACCTGGATCTCTCTCTCGTTCATATTAACCGCGATGATTTCGAGGATGTCCATGCGCGCGCCTTGCGGCACATGGCTTCGCGACTCTCCTCCCCAGCTCCAGCGCTACGCAGGCTTCGTATCTTTGTCTGCGAAGACTGCTGCGAGGCATCAGTGTCACTTGCGACGTCTCTCTTTAACGGGTCTGCGCCAAATCTCGCGAGGTGCTCCATAAAGAACATTTCTCTCACATCAAAGCGCTACGGCGCGTGGTCCAATATTGTAACATTCGTCTACCAGCCGAGGACTCGTGCCATCGACCAAGCTGTTCTGGATAATCTGCTCGTGTGCTGCCCGCGGCTACAGAACCTAAAGCTCACTATCTGGCATTACGAACCGAGTGGGGTCTCTGCCATTGCGCCCAGTCCGCACCCTAGCTTGAGGAATGTTGGTCTTACGTGGCTAGAGGATGGTTTTGAAGCCATCCTGACTCGGCTTTTGCACCTCCCCGTGCAAACCCTTCTGTTTCGGATCCCACCCGAGGTTGTCGAATGGGATAAATTCCTGTCACTATTCCACATCGCCCGTTTCGAGGTGGGCTTTCAGATGCGCGAAGCGGATGCCCGATACATCGAAAGCGGACAGCGCGTCCGGCTTCGTTTCGGCGCGGACTGGGTCAACTGCTCCGTGCACGAAATCCTCCAGGAGCCGAACACATATACGTACCTCACGTCCCTCGCCATCCACGAGTTCTTCTGGCCACGGTACAGAGCCTACCCCGAAGCGCCATCGCTCGCGTCGCTCCGCATCATCATGGCACAGTGCAGCGATTACCAGTTGCTCTCGTACCGCCGCGACAAGACCTGCGGGATATTCCAGGCAACGTCTACCACAGCATGGGACCTCCCACGCCTGCGCGAGCTCCGCTTCACATACCGACTTTCTGCGCGGTGCGACGGCGCGCCGGAAGTGTGCTGCTGCCAAGAGCGGCTGGCCGTGTCGCTGTCGGACGCGCACTCCTTCGTCACGTCGTGCGCGCGCTACTCCGCGGCCCGGCTCGCCTCGATCAGCCTCGCGGGCGTCGACGTTATCGACCCCCACCCGGAGACGTGGCTCGCGCTGCTGGGACGCCTGGCCGAAGACGTCAGCTTCTCCCCAGGCGTTCCGCCCACGTCCGCCGATGCGCCGCGGCGCATGTGGCGCGACGGGTTTGAGAACATGTTCCGGGACCGTTTATTTGACTCGCGCGTCTGGATCTGATGTTCTATGCCAACGCGTTACGCACATCCGCATCGTGTCGCTCTGACTTCCCCATCCGCCGAGGCGACCATCGGCGCCTCTTCGCTGACAAATGCAGGTTCTGGCCCGTCGATGGCGTGTGGAATAGACTGTGCGGTTCGTGACTGTGCGCCACCCGGAGGCGGCAGCCTATCACGCGGCGGTGCCGATCCTGGCGCTCCTGTGATTAGGGGCGCGGGGGCGCGCCACCCCGGTGGCCGCGCGCACGGACGGAATGCGCGCGGGCACGTCACCCAGGCAGGCGGTCCCAAACACGCTGTCAGGCCACGGGCGGCACGCGGCGCCCCTAGGGCCCCCAGCGTGCTGCCGAGGCCGGCATCCACGGGGACGATATTCCCCACGAATTCGGCGGGCTGGGGCTCTGTGCGCGGTGTGCGTCAGCTGACGCAGCGCGCGAAGCGCGAGTCCTGTCCACTGCAGCGAGCGGAAGTCTGATAAAAAAAAAAGGCACGCCATGGCACAGCTCCGCCGCTGATAGTTGAGATAGAGTGACGGCACGCGCTCGAAAAGGGCAATGAGTCTCAGGGCGCCGCCAGGTTTGCGCGGCGCGAGCAGTTTAAAAACTGCTCCCAGCGCAGCAGCGGCACCTCGCCGATCACGCTGTGCGGGCCCGTGCAGGGTGCATTCCAGAACGGCGGGGGAAGCGTCGTCGGGCCAGGACCATGTCTGCCAGCATCATGTCCCGAGACGCTCCTGCCCCGCGCAGCGCGAAGCTCGGATTTTCGGATTCCTGTGGCCCGCCCGTTTCCAGCGTGCGAAACAACCAAACAGATCGTGGATATTCCCCCAGCGTCGAATAGGGGCCGCGCACCGGGCCCGGGGCTTCTCCCGAGGGTGTCGACGTCGAAGCCCTGTCCAGATGCAAGATGCGCGCGCGGGGAATACGCCACAGCTGAGCGAATGACGAGACGGGCGTGCCGCGGTGCATGCAGCGTCACGGGAGTTGGCGGAGAATCCGGAGTTGAACGCGTCGCGGCAACAGATTGCAGAGCGCGAGCGCGCGATGCAGATGCCAAGGCTGGATGGTGTGCCTGGATGATGGCGACGATCCACACGTGGGGGCCGTGTTTGGAGCGGGAATTCAGCATTGTCACTTGTGCTCAAACAAGAAGTTACACGCATAAATACAACCGCCAGGTCGATGCAGATTGTCTGGACCTGGCGTCCGATCTCATTCAGCCGCGGCGGGAGTGATGTCTGCGGGTGCGGCCAGGATGAGATTGGTGCCATCAGAGACATTGTCCTCTAGCGCGCGCTCGTTGGGAAGCCGTACGAGCGCCGAGGGGGTCGTCGGCCGTATCTCGTAGAGTGCCAGCTGCCAGACGTGTCTCAGCGGGGGTCGGTGGTGGGGGCGGGGCGGCGCGCTTACCTCGCCGGTTCTGTTGATGTTGAAGAGTGTGGCGCACAGATCCACGGCGCGGCCGGTGCTGATGGACTGGGGATGGGGCGGGGACGGTGTGAGGGGGATGAGATACGAGAGCAGGGGGACTGGACGTGCCTTCTTGAACCAGAGCAGCTTGTTGTCGCCTGGCGGGCGGCCCTGGCGGTTGACGCGTACGTGGACGCGGCTATGCTGTGGGACGCTCGTGTCGCGCGGGTCGGCGGGCTTGGCGCGATGTCGCAGCTTCATGACCTCGAGTGCCTCGAGTCTGCGGAGCCTTGCGGGGTCTGTGATCGGGCGCTGGGGGCGGGAGGAGGCGGGCGCTGGCTGCTGGGGGAGGTCGGGGAAGTGTCTTCTGAGTATGGCCCGTGCCTCTGCGTTCCTGGGCTCCTCCGGCTCGCGCGGGAGCGGGACGCACTGATGCGACGCTGGCTCGCGATGGCTGCGATGGCGGGGTGCGGGATTAGATTGTGCGTGCGGCGGCGCAGACCGGATGCCACACGTACTATGCGCAGAAGGCCCGGGCGCAGGCGGGGCAGAGAACGCGCGTCTGGGCGGACATGGCGTCGAGGGACGGCCGGTCGCACGGCTGGAACGCGCATCGGTCGAGTCTCTGGCTCTGCTCGCCCGCGGGCTCCTGGGCTGGGGGCTGGGGCTGGGGCTGCGCGGGGCTGCAGGCGTGGCCGTGGATGTGGGTGCCGCAGTATTCCCGCGTGCAGATCGCGCAGCGGATGGGCAGGAAGTCGACTGTGCCGCACGAGCTGCAGCGCGAGCCTACGTCAACGAGCGACATTGAATGCAGGAAGAGAAGGGAACACCGGCGGAGTCCCGATTCCACCGCAATCTCTGTCCGCTTCCCCCTCCTTCCCAATCGGGACCCCCATGGCCTTCCTCAGGCCGGGCGCCCTGTCCATCGCACCGGGCTCGCTCCACGACAGAGACGCCGACGCCGCCGTGCTCCAGGCAGCCCCGGCCCTCGGTCGACACGCCCTGCCCATCGCCAAGCACAGTACGCGTCGCCCGCCCCCCCTAGACGCGCCCTTTTCACGCGTTTTCCGCCAGAGGAGCGTCTCCTGTACTGTGTAGAGCAGTTCCAGGTCGTCATCGTCGTCGGCCAGACCGGCTGCGGCAAGACAACGCGTACGTACCGCCGACGCGCTTCGCCGCGCAGACCGCGTTGACTGAACGCCAGAGCTGCCCCAGTTCCTCCACGAGGCCGGCTGGGCCCCCAAGGGCTCCGTCATTGCCTGCACACAGCCGCGCCGCGTCGCAGCCACCTCCGTCGCCAACAGGGTCGCCGCAGAGGTCGGGTGCGTGCTCGGCGACGAGGTCCGCACGCGATCCGCAGACGCCCGTCGTGCCTGACTGACCACGCCCGGGGCTCTTAGGTCGGCTACACAATCCGCTTCGAGGACGTCAGCGACAAAGAGCGCACGAGGATCTGCTACATGACGGATGGCATCCTATTTCGCGAGACGATGATCGACCCGCTGCTGTCCAGATATAGCGTCATCATGGTCGGTAGACTCGCTTTGTTATCATCACCAGAACTGACTCCATCTTGCAAATTCCAGGTCGACGAAGCCCACGAGCGAAGTCTATACACGGATCTGCTGCTCGGAGTCTTGAAAAAGTCGGTTAGCACGCACGTTTCACCCCCGTCCCATTCCTCGTCTCTTCTCCCGTTCGTACCCTTCTTACCGGTCCCATGCCACCCCACTTTCGAGAGGGAAGTTGTCGAGCTATCTGCCTTCCTCGCGGCTATAGTCTCGCCTGCACCCTGCCCCTCTTCGAGGGCCTCGTTCTGGGGGTCTCGACACATAAGAACTCGAGCCAAGACGCCCGTCCTCTCCTTCGATGGACGTTGTCCGGAGCGAGCAGGACCAACCCCACTTTGCCCCCGCTGCCCCGACTCTTAAACGAAACTCTCCAAGTTGGTCCTCTGGGGCAGTCAAACGGTCGACGATTCGCCACTCTGATGGGTTTCGGCCGGCGCCTTGCTCCCTCCGCGTGCACATCGCGGCAGCTTGACACGTGGAGAAACTAGCATTCTACTCCCAGTGCTTATCGGCGCGTTTTCGTGATGTAAAAGGAGTTGAAAATGCTGGAGGACGCGTTGAGAGCATTTGCGATGCCTTTTGTAGCATCAGGAATAGGCCGATAAGCACTGCGTGTAGGGTGTAAATATCTAGTCGCCTCATCACAACTCGCTACTTGATCTTTTCTGGTGCCTCCTACTCCAACGGGTCTCGCCTCGACTCTCGAAATGCGTCTGCCAGAGTTACACGTGCAATACGGCTCAGGAAGGCAATTCTTGTGCATTTTCCTTCGCTCCATGCACCGGGTGACGGGTGCGAGTTATTCTGGCTGCACGTTGAAGACTGGGACAGGTTTGCCACAGCTTGCGCATCCACCTCTACACGAATGGGCATGAGCCCAGGGTCACGCTGTACGCAGCACCAGTTCCAGCAGTCTTGTCAGGTGTCAGTGGTCGATGCGGGGCTGGCTGTCCATTGCTTACCTCGATGCCTACTTGCGAGCACATTCCAGCCCATGCCTTGACCCCCCACCCTCTCTTCTTCGCTTACACGATCGAGTTTCTGACCCACCACCTTAATAGGATCCAGCGGAAACGCCCTTCCTTGAGACTCATAGTTTCTTCAGCAACATTGGACGCCAAATCATTCCTCGACTACTTCGAGGCTGGCGGCCCCGGCGGAAACGCCACGATCGTCAGCCTCGAGGGGCGCATGTTTCCCGTGGAGGCGGCCTACCTCAAGGACCCGACCCCGGATTACGTGCGCGAGGCCGTCCGCGTCGTCTGGGAGATCCATCTGCAGGTGCGCCACGCCACACCGTGCAGCCGGGGGCATCCGCCAACGCGTCTGCAGCAACAACCGGGCGACATTCTCGTCTTTCTGACCGGCAGAGAGGAGATAGACCGGTGCATGGACGAGCTCGCCGAACTGCTGCCAACGTAAGTGGATGGGTGATTCTGATCGGGGGACGCGCTCATCACGCGCACGCTTCGCAGGCAGCCCAAGTTGCGCATGCGCATGTCCATCTTGCCGCTGCACGCGGGCATCCCGACGGACGACCAGCTTCGCATATTCGAGCCCGCGGCGCCGGCCACTCGCAAGGTTGTGATTTCGACGAACATCGCAGAGGTAACGAGCTGCCGCCTAGTCGTGACTCCACCCACACTTTCTCATGCAACGCGCCAGGCCAGCGTCACGATTGACGGGATTCGCACTGTGGTGGACTGCGGCTTCGTGAAGGTGCGCGCGCCGTCCGGGCCTCCGTCCACACTCAGGCCTGACCTTGGGGAAAAGATCAAGACGTACAACCCCACGACGTCGCTGTCGACGCTGTCGGTCGTGCCGATCTCGCTCGCGTCGGCGACGCAGCGCGCGGGGCGCGCGGGACGCACCTCGTCCGGGACGTGCTACCGCCTGTTCCCCGAGTCGGCGCTGTCGGCGCTCCCGCGGACGACGGCGCCGGAGATCACGCGCGTGGACCTGACGACGCCGATCCTGCAGCTCAAGGCGCTGGGCATCGACGACCTCGTCAAGTTCGAGTGGGTGACGAACCCGCCCGCGGAGGCCGTGCTGCGCGCGCTCGAGGGCCTCGTCGCGGCGGGCATGGTCGGCGAGGACGGCCGGCTGACCGTCGACGGTGAGAAGGTCGCGGAGTGCCCCGTCGACGTCGGCATCGCGCGCATGGTGCGTCTTGCCCCCCTCCCCCCCTTCCCCCGCGCCTTGGACTGACTGCGCGCGATAGCTGTTCACCTCGAGGGAGTACCAGTGCGGCGAGGAGATCCTGACGATTGCTGCCATGGTCGCCGTGCAGGTCTGCTGGCCCCCCCGCGCGCCATCTCCCCCCTCGCTGACCCAGGCCCGCAGGATGTATTCATCATCCCGGAAGGCGCCGCGGGTGCTGTGGCAGAATTAGAACGGCGGAAGTTCACCGCGGAGGAAGGGGTAAGCGCCGTTGTTCCGATAGCAGCCTGCCATGAATTCATTTTTGCCCTCCCCAGGATCACCTCACGTTGTTGAATGGTGTGTGCACACACGCGTTGCTTCTGCCGCCCTTCTCAATGGCTCGTAGCGTACAACGCGTTCAACAAGTACGGTCGCTCGTCTTCTTGGTGCAAGCAGCATGCGCTATCTTTCCGGGCGCTCTCCCGCGCGGTGTCGATTCGCGGACAGTTGAAGAAGTACATGCAACGATTCAACCTTCCTCTGCAGTCGTGCGAAGGAGACGCCAAGCGCTTGCGGCGCTGTCTAGTCGCGGGCTATTGGCGCAACGGAGCGCGGTGGGTCGAGGACGGCACGTATCGCTCTGTGCGCGGCAATATGGTGCGTTACAAGGCGCCGACGTTGATGACTGGGAGCTGACGCTGCACTCCCAGGTACTCAACGTGCACCCGAACTCTGTGTTATTCACGCGGAAACCGCGGACGGGATGGGTCGTCTTCCACGAACTCGAGGAAACGAACAAGACCTTGTGCGTGTCCATCATAGCACACAACGCAGCCACTTTGAACTCATCCTGCTGCAGTATTCGCATCCTCACGGAAATCGAGCCAGACTGGCTGCTGGAGTACGGGCACAAGTACTTCGACAAGCGCACAGGCAGCAAAGTGTAGCGTATCAATAGATGCAACCAAAAATGTATCCATACCATACAACAGATCAGTCGTCCCACTGGACGAGCACATGCTCCTCGCGCCACACCGCGACGGGCTCCGTGCCCGACGAGCAGTCCTTGCTACACGAGAAGATCATACAGGTGCCCCACTCCATGCCGCTGCGCGCGTCCGACACGCCCTGGCGCGCGAGCACGCGCTGCAGCTCCGCCTTGCGCTCCTCGTCGGTCTGCTTCTGCGACGCGGACGCGGACGGCTTGAAGATGTTGATCACGTTCGGCATGAGCTGGCACTCGAAGGCGCGCGGCGCGTCGCAGTGCGGACAGTGGGGCAGCCGCCCTGCGTCGAATGTGCGCCTGGGCGCGACGCCCTCTGCGGTAAAGGCGGCGCGCGTGACGGGGACTGCGGTGCCCGGCGCAGGCGTTGACGGGAACAGCTGGTCGTAGATGGTGTCCGCCTGGTATGGCAGTGGTGCGCCGCCAAAATCGTAACTGGAAAACAAAAGCATGTCAGACCAGGACGCCGAGGCGGACGGACATGGCAACGCACCGAATGCACTGTTGCGGCTCAAGCGTGACGCGCTTGAGAAACCGCTCGAACAAGTTGTCGAGCTTCATCGAGTTCTCGTACGCTTCCATTGCCCATTTGAGCTCCTTGTCCTCCTTGCCGCCAGACGCGTCGTCGAGCGCCTTGTCATCGGGCTCGGGCGCCGGCGCAGGGAGATATTCGCCGACGGTCTTCACATAGAGGACCGGATGTGGCGTTGGCGAAAGCCATGTCTGGGGCACGTCGTCGTCCAGCTTCAGCTTCTTGACAGCCTCGACCGCCGCTTGCGCTGCGTCCTCGTCCTCGGACGCTGTCCCGGAGGCGGTCCCCTCCTCGTCTGACAGCTCGCCATCGTTTTCATCGTGGTCGCCAAAGCCAAAGATCTGACTGCCCAAGCCTAACGATGCATTGGCTGCCGCAGACATCTGTCAAATCATTAAATACATGCGGTTGAGAAACGGCTAGGAGACTAACACTGAAGGGATTCGATGCAGGCGCTGCGGGCTTCGCAGCTTTCGCAGCAGCTCGCTCCTCACGTTGCTTGCGTTTGCGCTCCAACTTCTCCGCGTACTTCGCATTGTACCTCACAGCACGCCATGCGCGAACGCTGCAGGACATCGATGAGAGTGAGGCATAGGCAGCGAGCAAGACGTCCACGCACCATCCAGCTTTGCGCTGGCACGTTCCGCGGCTGCAGGCCCACATGTAGAGCACACGGTCGAGTGGGCTCTCCTCCAGCGGGCACCAGAGCTGCGCGACGAGCTCCATCGGCTGGGAGCAGTTTTTGCAGTGGGAGACGTCGGCGGGCGGTGGGTGGGCGGTCAGGAGAACCTACTGCGACGCTCGATCGGGCGCATCCAGCTCAGGCGGGTAGCGCGCACTGGTTGACCTCCGAACCGCGAGTAGGTCGGGTTGTGCAGGTGGGTGTCGCTCTCCATCGGGCCATCGGGGAGCCCGAGCTGGACGGTCGTCTGGACGCCTTCGAGCTCGTCCTCGGAGTCGGTGTATTCGTCGTCGGAGCTGGACATCTGCAAGGAGAAGGGTGGGTGAGTTGCGATGAAGCAGAGGAGAGGAAGGGGCGGTGAATGAGAAAAATTTTCAGTAAAGCATGAATGGTATTAAAAAAAAGTTGTCGTCACCCACGAGCAACACGAGAAACTCGTGCGCCCGGAAGTCGGACTCGTCATCAAGTGTTCATCATTAAGAGGGAGGAGGAGGGCGGCAACGGCGAGGGCGGGAACGGGACACTCACAATTTTTTCGAGAGCAAAGAACGCAAGTGGCGGAGTTTGGCCTGCCCAGTTGCAGCTTTATACGCGCAGAGTGGCGATGGGCGCGTCTTCGTCCAAGCCGCAAGAGACGGTCGTTCACAATGAGACCGCTATCCACGTGAGCCCCGCGTGTCCGGGGCCGGCATTGCATTGACGCTGCGCCCCCAGTTCTCGCAGGACCTCGTCAACCAGCTCTCGGACCAGCTCACGAGCCCTACGGTGACGCCCGAGCGCCAGGCGACGCTGGACACGCACATCCGGGGCCGCATACAGGCCGAGGTCGCCAAGCTGCGCGAGCAGGAGCAGGACGTCCTGCGGCAGATCGCGAGCGCGCTCGAAAAGGAGAACATCGACCGCGAGCGGGCCCTCGACGGCGCAGACAGCGCGTCCCTGCGCCACGACCTCGAGCTGATCCAGGCGCGCGTCAAGGCGTTCGAGGGTCGCCGGCGCCTGGCCGAGCTCTACCCCGAGGTCAAGACGTCCCGCGACGCGCTCATCGCGTGCTACAAGTCCGTCTCGCCCCCTGCCGCTCCGTGGCCCTGGTCTCACCCGTCCATTCATTCGCAGAGAGAATCCCAGCACTTCATTAAACTGCTACCAGGAAGTTGCCGACTTCAAGGCTGCAGTGAGCAAGGTAGAGCAGGTGCGTGGCCCTCCCTTACCTACCCGTCCGGCTTCCCGCGTCGTCATACCCACTCATTGACATGCCGCTCGCAGAAATTTGTAGAATCGCTCAAGACAACATAGACCATTGTACAAAATTCTATCGCAGTTACTGTTACAGCTGACGGCGCGGCCGGGGCAGTCAGACGGATACATATCTACCAGCGTCAATACCGAGCCACAGGCTGCTGGTGCTGCAAATACGAAAGGTGGTGCACCTGGCCCATCGATTCGGTCGAGTACACGGACGACGCCTTGCTCGTCCGGTCCTCGCTGCGCCGCGGCTCGTGTACGGACGGCGGCGCGCTGCCGTAGGAGACGTACTTGACCTGCTGCGGCGCGCCGGTCTTGGGAAACGCGAGGCTCGACTTGCCGAGGTCGGCACAGACGACGGGGCTCGGTGCGCGCGGGCCCTTGCCGTGCGGCGTCGAGCAGCGCGTCGCGCCGCCGCCCGGCTGCTGCTCCTCCTGGATCGCGAAGAGCGTGTGCGTCGGCGGGAAGCGGCCGGGCGGCGGCGCGGGCGTCGCGAGCAGCAGGCACTTCTGCATCTTCGCGGGCGACGCCGCCCTGGCCTTCCACTCCGCGCGCGCCGAGTAGCGCGAGTACATCGAGCTCGGCCGGCTCGCGCCGCCCTTCTCTGGGATGCGCAGATGCGCGGGCTGCGCGCATATGTACGTATCAGCCGCCTTCCTTTGTCTCAGGGGCTCGTAGCACGCGCACCTTCTTCGTGACGGGCTGCATGAGCCGCCAGCCCCAGAACTTCCAGCCGATGGTCACGACGAGCGTGAGGACGATGCCGGCGAGCGCGCCGCCGACGATGGCGCCGATGGGAATGCCGCTGCCCTGCTGTGGCTGCTGCGCGGTCTGGGTCGGCCCGGGCTTGTACACAGTCTGGGTCACGACTGTCGCGCGCTGCTGCAGAGCCGGCATGGGGGTCGGGGTGGGTGCGCAGTGCGAGAAAGGACAGTGCGCGCGGGGGGAGAGACAGAAACGATTCAGTAACGAAGGCGGGATCTGAGGTGCTGGAGAAGAGTGAGACCGGGGAGGGAGCGCCCGCGCGACTCCCCCGGCCAGTATTCTATATGGCACAGGCCACGAGGCAGACGCGAACCCTAACTGACTCCGAAAGCGCGGCGCGACGAACACGCGTATCAGTGTCTTCGCCATCGCGTCACCAATCTTTCATGAATCATCTGCCAGTGCGCATGCATGGCGTGAACGTTATTTGGCATGTTCTCCGCTGTTCATACTGTACACTGAAAGGGGGCCAGCGGAAACCCCGTACTACATGCCGTCGCCGCCGTCCTCGAGCATGGCCTCTGCCTGCTCCATCAGCTGCTCCTCCAGCGCCGAGATGCGCGCCTGAATCGCGGCCTTCTCCTCGGCAAGCTCGCGGTAGCGGTCTTGCAAGCCGCGCTCCCTCCGCTCGAGCTGGTCCACAGACATCTGGAGCGCCTCCACCCGACGCGGCGCCGCGGCACGCTCGTTCACGTTGAGCTTGTGCAGGCTTTCCAGATCGATCTTCGCTTTTTGCAAGCCGTCGAACGAGTCTGTAAGCCGCTTGGCGAGCGCCTTGTGGCGCGCCTGGTACCCGCCGAGCTGCACGTTGAGCTTCTTCTCCTGCTTGTTCGTGCGGTCCGCCTCGCGCCCCATCGTGTCGCGGTCCTGATCGAGCAAGTACGCCAGGCCCGCGACGCGGTCCTGCGCCGAGAGTCCGTCCGCATCTACCCATTCCTTGCTCTGCGGGTCGAACGCAAGCCCCTTGCGAATAGTCGCCCACGACGCAGCGTCGTCCGCCGGTGCAGTGATCGCAATGTCCTTTAGCCGCTTCGCGAGCTCCTCTTCGTCGCTAGACTCGACGCCGAGTAGCGCGCCGACCTCGCGGCTGACGAGGAGTTTGGCCGTCGCGACGTCGTCGTCTGCCGGGTGCTCATACAAGCTCTTTGTCGCACCCGTGCGCGCGGTGCCGGGCAGCGGGTACGCAATGGCATCGTGCTGCACGAGCCTTACGAGCTCTACGTCGATCAGCTTACGCGCCTCCGCGAGCTCGGGCTGGTCCGGCACCGCCACGCCCGGCAACTTCGTGAGCAGCCGATCGACGTCGACGTTCGCCGGGCGCGGCAGGCCGCGCTGCACGACGAGCGTGCGGCGTGCCAATGCCCTACGCTCCTCCTCAGCACGCTTGCGCGCGATGCGCGCGTCGCGCTCCGCCGCGTCCTCCTCGACCCCCGCGCCGCCGTCCGCCTCGTCGTCCTCCGCACCCTCGTCCTCCGGCAGCACGAGCTCGAAGTCGTTCGCCGGCTTCGGCAGGTTCGCAAACGCCGACTTGAGCGCGCGCTTGGCGGACAGGCCCCCCGCGTCGGACCCGTCGGGGTTGAGGTGCAGGTTGTCGCGGATGGGCGTGCGCAGGGGCGTCGCGCCGACGCGCGGGGTCGCCGCCGCCGCGTCGGCGCCGTTCCGGTAGAGCGGGGTCGCGAGCGGATTGGGCGTGAAGGAGACCGAGTGCCGCGGCGTCGCGCTCTCGAAGCCGGTGCCGCCGCCCGGCGCGACGTGCAGCGGCGTGTTCTCCTCGCCGAGCAGCGGCGTCTGCACGCTCCGCATGTTCCGCAGATTCCGCGCCTCGGCCATCACGTTGTCGACTGCACGCGAAACGATGAGACCGCGATTACCCGCTGCCGCCGAGAGAACCACTCACACTGAGGCGCCGTGCGCGGTGTTCGCGCCGTCTTCGCCGCTTCCAGCCCGTCGTACTCGCCCAATAACCGTTCGCTGGCTTCGTTCCCCTCGGCCACCAACGAGCGCGCGTACTCGCCCGCCTGGCCGATCTTGACAATGGCCTCCAGCTCGGCCTCGCCGACTTGCGCGGGCGGCAGCATAAGCCGGCGCCGCTTGCTGATTTGCTCGGCCTCCTTGAGCTTCTGGATCTGGGCGTCGCGCGCGGGGATGAACTTGGTCTGGTGCTGCTCGTTCCCCTTGTTCGCGTCCTTGCGCTGCCGCTTCTTGCGCTCGTCCTCGATGTCGTCCGCCTTGCGCTTCTCCATAAGCCGCAATGGCTTGCCTATCGGCGCACTCGTGACCTTCGCCTGCTCCTCCGAGGTATCATAAAAGCCGGGTGCGGGCTTTTTCTCGAAGGGAATATCCGCGTTGTACTGCGAATAGTAGATTAGATTGTGCAGGGGCGGAAGCCTAGATACTTACGTCCATCCCCTTGACCTTTGTCTTGGAGCGCATGCTAAGATACGTGTAAGTCAGTGCAACGCAAAGAAAGATGAATACGAACATGATTCCCGCGGCCTTCAGCTCGCGTTTCTTCTGCAAGACGGCAAGGCGACGCGCCTCCTCAAGCTGCCGCTCGCGCGCTTTCCGCTTGGCCTTCTTGCCCTGCGTGTTGGCCAGACGGGCGCGAGCCTCGGAAAGCATTTCCTTCTCTGTAAACGCGCGAGTCAGAAAGGGCGCGCGCGTTGGAGGGTCCATGACGCGTACCGTCCTCGTCCATGTCAATAGGGTCAGGCCTTGCAGGCTTCGTCTCTGGGTCGGGGTCGATTTCGCCAGGCCGCAGCCTGCGGATGTCTTCCGCGCTGGGCGCAGCCTCGGCGCCGGGGCCGGTGAGTCCGAGCTCCTCGTTCTCCTTGGCCTCCGCGTCGTCGAGCAGCTTCTGGTACCGCTCGAGGCACTGGGTCGCGGTGCGGCCGACAATGGGGGCAATGGTGCGCCACTGGGTGGGCATGAGCTTTGCGAGGTGCAGCAGCTTTTCATCCTCGGTCTGTGCGGACGCGCTGTGTGAGTCGGTTGGACGCGCGCTGCCGGGGATTGCAGGACGCGCCTTTGACCATTCTGTCTTTTTGATGGACGGGTCGAGCCACTCGTACCAGCGGGCCTTGCATTGCTTGGGTGTCTTGCGGACGAGCAGCGACGAGATGCGGGCCCTGGGAGCTTGGCAGTCAGCGCGCGCGCGTCTTGGGAGCCACGGGGACTTGCCATTGGTTTTTTCCGTATTTCGCGATGGCGGCCTTGAGGACCTCGTCCTCTGTGTTCTTCCAGACGCCGCCCTTGATGATGATGCGCATGGCTGCTGGACGACGCGGACACGGTGCGGGTGCGCTGTGAGCCGGGCGGACGGAAAGCTGAGGGCCAAGTTCGGAACGGCGGCGGGGCTTCGGGGGCAGATTGGGGGGGAAGCGTCGGAGTAGTTGCCGGACGGGGCACGGCTTCCGGCGAATAAAACGTCGGCTTTCTGACCCTCCCCCTGCTTCAACTTGGCCCGTCCTGCTAATCGAGAGCCATGGACCCGCTCGCCCAGCCCCCGCCGCAGCAGCTCGTCCCGCCGCAGCCCGTCGCGCTCGGCGGGCCCCAGGAGCCGCCCAAGCCGGCGGTGACGCGCAATGCACGCGCATGCACGGTGTGCAGACAGGTCAAGGCGAGTGCGCCTGCCGCGACGCGCTCTCACCCCGCTCGAGTGCTGACTGTGCGTTCGTGCAGATGAAGTGCATCGGGGCCGAGGACGGGCAGAAGCCCTGCCAGCGGTGCTCGAGGGCCGGACTGCAGTGCGCCCTTCGTGTCTCTGGCTCTCTCTCTCCAAAGACTGAAAAACGTCCGTGCGCCAGATGCGTCTTCGAAAAGCATCGCCGCGGCAGAAAGCCCGGTTCCAAGTGCGTCGGGCGCTCTGCAATTCCCCCCTGCCGCCCGGCTGCCGCTCACCGTTCCCAGGCTCTCCGACGCCTCCCGTCTGCTGCGCCGCATCGACAAGGCCCCCGGCGACGACCAAGACGCCCTGCTCGACGCCGGCGCCTCGGCCGGCCCCGCGTACCACGACGGCCAGCCCGTCTTCCGTCACGGCTCGTACAGCGATCCGCGCACGGACTCGCGTCTCACCTCCTCCGGCCCCGGCCCTCTGCCCGGCATCCACCACCTCGCCTCGCCGCCGGGCCACCATCCCTCGCCGTCCGCCCTGTATGCTCCGCCGGCCCACCGCCCGCTCTCGCCGTCGCGCCACATCCTCCGCGAGCACGACCAGGCCCACGGCCCGTCTCACCTCCACCGCGAGCCCCGCAGCACCTACCTGGGCACCATCCTCAACCCGCTCGCCCCGGGCGACCATCCCGCGGACAACAGCCAGCGCCATCCCCACGCCCCGGCCCACCACCAGACGCCCGACCCTGCTAGGCTCCCGGACACCCCGCCACCTCTAGCATACGGCGTGCCACCCGCTGCCATCTCCACTCGCGACAGCGTCAGCCGTCCGCCTCTCCCGCCGCGATTTCCGGTCCCTGCCTTCGCCGATCCTGTGTCGGCCGGCATCCTGTCAGAGGCCGATGCGACCACTCTTCTTGAGCTCGTACGCAGACTCCTCTCTCCCACCCTCGCTTGCGGCTCGCACGTGCTGAAAACGCTGACCCGCAAACCCCCATGCGCGCTCAGATCTTCAAAAACCTCAACCCCTTCCTCATGCTCTTCGATCCCCACCTGCACTCCCTGCAATACATCCGGGACCGATCGCCCTTCTTGTTTACCTGTGTCCTCACGGCCGCCTGCAAGTTCTGGAGGCCGGAATCACACAAGCCCTGCCTCGATCTTACCCGCGCCCTCATCCCCTTGGCCTTCGAGAAACAATGGCGTTCCGTCGAGGTCGTCCAGGCCTTCCTCTTCCTCACCTTCTATCCGGAGGCGAACGACGATGTGCGTGTGTCCATGATAACCGGAGTCCGCACGACGCTGATACGCCACACTGATTCCAGCGATCATGGTCATACATCGGCTATGTGCGTCCGCCGGCGGTGCGCTTTTGCATTTGACTGACCCGGCACCCGCGCCCGCAGGCCTGCCGCATGGCCGTCGAGCTTGGTATGCACCGCATGGGCGGCGGCGTAACGACCGACTCGATTGCCGAGCGCCGCAACGCGGAGAGGACCTACCTCGTCCTCTTCATCCAGGAACGGACGCTCTCCATGCTTGCCGGCAAGCAGACCATGCTTCCTGACGTGAGTTTACCGGAATTGCAACGCCGGTGCCACATGCGGCGCAAACATCGCAATTCTCCCGTGCTCTAACCCGCCCGTTGCCGCAGAGCGACCTCATTCGCGCCGCGAGCGTCTGGTACACGGACCCGGCGGTACCTGGAGGCCCATCCATTGACGACGTGATGGTCTGTGCTATTGTTGAGCTCCGTCGCATCGTGGTAAGCAGTAGCACATCTTCTCCCCCCGATGCATTCAATCCTCATTCGGACCTCCCGTTTCAGATGGATACATACGAGCTGTGCAAGTCTCGCGCCGGGAACGACCACAGTGACATCGATCTGGATCTGCTCATAAACACCTGTAACAACAAACTGTCCGATTGGATGGAGCTGTGGCATACTGCTCTGCAACGAGGTACGTCGGCCACCGCCGTCGTGCTCCCGTTGGACCAATCATTCGCTCACGTCGCTGACGTAATCAGCGGGCGGCCAAATGTTCCACTTCTCGGTGTTGTGCTTGTACAGGCTGCAGACCCGGCTGTACCTCAACGGGATCGGTCTGGACGCAGCCCTCAAGTCGGTGAGTTACTCTTCCTGTAATGAATTCACACGCGCTAATCTCCCTCGCCCCGCGCCAGAGGGACCGCCGGTCGCCCGGCGTTGAGACGATCTCACGCTGCTACACTAGCGGGCTCTCCGCTCTCCTGATCGTCGCAAAGGAGCTCGCGCCGATACGGCTGTTGGTCAGTAGTGCCCGCTGCGTTACTTGGCGTGCTAACGCTCCCGATACCCAGCAATTCACGCACCATCTGCTGACCCTCATGACCGCATACTCTGCCGTGTTCCTTCTGCAGGTCGGTTCCGTGCATTGAGTTCCCAGCTTCCGTTCATTTCTGACGCGGATGCGGTCTGCAGCTATTGCCGATCAGCGGCGCGTTCACCGAGTTTCAGGACAAGAACAGCATGACCAGCAAGACGTTGGAGATGATCAAGCAGACGGCAGACGCGTACTCGGACGCGGACAGCGGGAACCACGACGCGGCCGAGTTCTTCCGCGCGCTGCTGGCGAGCGAGGTCGCGCCACCGAAGGACGACGATGCGCAGACAGCCGTCGACTCCGTCGGGCCCGCGTCCGAGAAGCGCACGCCGACAGCATCCGTGTCCCGCACGCCGTCGCCGCGGCCGCCCGAGCGCCCCGCGCCGCCCGCGGTGCGCGTCAAGCCCAACCCGGCGTACGAGTTCCCTGCAGGGCCGGCGGTGCCGGCATTCCCGTTCCGCGCCGCACAGCCGCCGGGGGGCGCCCTGTCCCAATGGGGCAGGGATTCTCAGGACGCGACGGCGACGGCGCAGATGGCCGACGTCTTCTGGCAAAAAACGTTTGCGCAGTGCGTCCGCCTCACGGCTGCCGCGTGCTGTTGTGCTTACCTTTGTTGATGCTAGGCTCGGATTCGGGAGGGTGGAGCCCGTCCCCGAGCAGGTTTGACGCTGAGTGCATGCAGCAGCAGATCTGGGACGCCCGTCGAATCAACCCCCCTCCCTCTTGCTAGACGTTTCCGTGTATCCCTAACCTCGGACACTCACTGTCATTTGGGCGACAGTGGCTACCGTATCATCCAACTACTCGGTGCGATCATCTCTTCCGCTATATCCTCCTCGTCTCTTGCTTTCCTTGAGTCTTGTATCGCTCTGCCCCGGCATGCAGTGTGTTCCTATTCTAGTGTAACAAACTACTCTACGCGTCGACTTCATCGCTATCCCAATACAGTGTGCTCTGCGATTGGTGTCCCTCGGGTTTGTCCGTGGGTGAATCTAGCGTCCGTGGCAACTCGGAGACTGCTGACATGTCAATACTCACGCCTTCGGCACCGCTTGCTCAGCATACTGCGTCCACGTCATAATCGATGGCTTGGAACGTTATAAGCTGCGCCGCCCAGGTGCTTCGACTGGCCAGAGCGCATCACAATGGCTTCCAAATCCTTACTGCACGTCGTGTCGAAGCAGAACGTCGCTGAGCATGCAGTCGTCCCGTTTGATTCGCAGCCAACGACGCTGGCGCCGTCGTCCATCCGCGTGCGCACCCATCTAGTGGGACTGTCGACCAACAACCTCTCGTATGCGCTCTTTGGCACCCTCATGCACTGGTGGGACACGTACCCCGTCCCGAGCTCCGCGCCTGCGCCGTACAACAACGCGAGTGAGTGGGGGATCGTCCCCGCCTGGGGCTACGCGCGCGTGCTCGAGAGCACGATCCCGTCGATCGCCGCCGATTCGTTCTTGTGGGGCTACTGGCCGACGACGTCGCACGCCGTCGATCTCACGCTGGCCGCCGCCGAGCCGGCGGGCCACTGGCTCGAGGTCAGCGCGCACCGCGAGAAGCTCTTCGCGCTGTACAACCGCTACATCCAGGCGCCGCACGCCGGCGCGGACGAGACGCGCGACGCGTGGACCGCGAGCCTGAAGCCCGTCGCGGAGTGCGGCTACCTCATCAACCGCTACACGTTCGCGACGCCGGGCAGCGGCATCAAGCCCGCGCACCCGGTGGGCATGGGGCTCCCGTGGACGGAGGCCGACGCGGACCTCAGCCGCGCGGTGCTCGTCAGCCTCTCTGCGTCAGGAAAGACCGCCCGCAGCTTCGCGTGGCAGCTCGCTCACCACCGCGATCTCGCGACGGGCGGCCCGCTCGCGCTGCTGCAGGCGACGTCTGCGCCCGCGGTGCTGCCCGACTTCTCATCTCGCGGCTCGTCGCTCCCGATCAAGTCGGTGCACTACGACGACCTCGCGAAGCCGGAGACTCTTGCCTGGATCAACGGGTTCAAGCCTGCTCGCGTCGTGATCGTAGACTTTGGTGCCCCGCAAAGCGCGCTCGATGCACTCGTGGCGGCGATCGAGGGCGCCTCGGAGAAGGCGGCGCTGACAATCCTCGGTGTAGGCTCAGAGAGCAAGCCTTACACTGCTGCAGAGTTACAGGCTCTGTTCACGCAGGCTCCCAAGCAGCAGAAGGTACAGCTCAACACCACCGGCATCCGTGACCACGCAATGCAGGCCGAGGGATACGGCAGCTACTTCAAGGCCATGGACGCGGCCTGGGACAAATGCCAAGCTTCGGGTGGCTTGGGGTACTCCGAGCTGACCTGGCGGATCGGTGTTGACGGTGGACAAGGAGTGCATGGCTTCTGGGAGGATTTGTGCCAGCGTAAGCTGAAACCAACTGATGCGATTGTATTCAAGCCCTAGGCACACATCATTGTACACCACCGAACACAACTTGTACTGAAATGTGACAATAACCACATGCTGGAACGATCACGTTTGCTGTCTGCGTTTGCGTCATCATATTGTATGACACGAGCGTGCTGGTCTCACAACCAGCTCACGACAGCAGAGGAAATGCTCAGCAGCTGTCACTGTCGATCTTCAGCACAGCCGCTGCGCATCGCCCAGAATGGGCAAGGATTTGCATATGCCTCAGATTCCCAAAAATGATAGCCGGGTCTCCGGCCACGAGTTGCCACAACTCAGGTGTACGGGTCTCAATGATATGAAATATCTTATGTGAAGGGCGTACAAACGGTGTGGGTAGAGAAACCACCAAGCCCGGCTCGAGGAAGCGCCGAACAGGCCTCAAGGTCTGATGCACCGTAACTCATTGCATCGAGGGACCCTGATCACTATTGCTGCATGCTCCCTGTCTCGAGAGGTCACCCGCTCTGGGTACTCCTCCAGATTTGACCTCATTCCACGGGGGAAAGTCTGCCCTATTCAAACATCCGGCATAGTACTCACCGGCTGGCGCATGTGTGAGTCTTTACACTTGGAACCTGCAAGATGCACCCGATAGCCCTCGGATGACAAAAGCTGACACAGCAGAGTCCGACCTTCGGACTGCGGAGCATGACTGGCAAGCTTCCCAACGACCATAAATTCGTAGACTTATGCGATATCCTTGTCGATTCAGGACGCCCACAATGGAGTACGCCTTGCACGTCGTCAACAAGCACAACATTTCAGAGCACGCCTGCTTCACTCTCACCTTTCATCCTACGCCGCTGGGCCCGTCCTCCGTCCGAGTGCAGTCCGAATTACTCGGCGTCTCATCCAACAACATCCTCTACGCGCGTACCGGCCTTGCGCTCCCTTGGTGGGACGCGTATCCCGTCCCAAGCTCTGCTCCCTCGCCGTACGACGACACGGCCCAGTGGGGCATCATGCCCTCGTGGGGCTTCGCGCGCGTACTCGAGAGCACAGTCACGGAGATCGCAGCGGGCACGTACCTCTGGGGCTTCTGGCCGACGACGCCGTACCCCGTGGACCTACAGCTCGCGCCCGCCGAGCCGGCGGGCCACTGGATCGAGACCAGCGCGCACCGCAAGAACGTGTTCAACCTCAACAACCGCTACGTCCAGGCGCCGCACGCCGGCGCGGACGAGAAGCGCGACGCGTGGACCGCGAGCCGCCGCCCCGTCTGGGAGTGTGCGTACCTGATGAACCGCTACACGTTCTCCGCTCCCGGTAGCGGCATCGCGCCTGCGCATCCGCTGGGCATGGGCCTGCCGTGGACCGAGGCAGACGCCGACCTGCGCCGTGCCGTCGTGGTCAGTCTGTCTGCGTCGAGCAAGACCGCCCGCTCCTTCGCGTGGCAGCTTGCGCACAACCGCGATATCAAGACGGGAGGCCCGCTCGTGCTGCTGCAATCCACGTCTGCGCCGTCTGCCCTGCCTGAACTCAGCTCGTCCCTTCCCGTCAAGACAGTGGGCTACGACGCGATCGCGAAACAAGAGACGCTTTCCTGGATCCAAGGCTTCAAGCCAGCTCGCGTCGTCGTGATCAACTTCGGCGCCCCGGACAGCGCCGTGAACGCTCTCGTGAGCTCGATTGACAAGAAGCTGCTGACGATCATCGGGGTGGGCATTGAGGGCAGAGTTACTCCGACTAACGAGCCGCAAGCCGAGCAGCCGGAGGTCATCCAGCTCAACACGACTTTCATCCGAGACCACGCCATGCAAGCCGAAGGCCACGCCGGATACTTCAAGGCTGTCGACGAGGCGTGGGAAGAGTTCCTCAAGAAACACGCCGGCGAGGAGTCCAAGCTTACATGGCGCCATGGAGTCGCAGGGAGCGAAGGAATGCATGGTCTGTGGCAGGAGCTGTGCGACCATAAGCTCCGCCCCGGCCAAGATGTCGTCCTCAAGTTCTAGTTGTAGACTCCCTGATCCGTACCAGCCCCAGTGTCCCCGTCCGCAGACTTGAAATCAGATCACGGCACAACCACGGCCAGGCCGATTTCCCTTCGTCCGTGAGATAGAGTTCATAGGAGCCAGTGTCGAAGGTAACCACCGGAAAGCAAGCGAAGCCCATCCCAGTGGCACAACCCTCGGGAGTACCGACAGCATCGTCGTGCGCACAGATCTAGGCCGCAGTGAACTTGAAGGAGTAATATCTGTCGTAGACGGATCATGTCCAAAAGAAGCAAATGACCTGGGGCGGCAGGCTATTGGCCGCCTCGCGAACCCTGGCGGGAAGAAGAATCGGGTCAAATTGTCAGCTGTCAGCGCGCAGTCACGGCTCCGCGCGGCCCATGCAAAGTTTAAAAATTGTATACCCACTTGCCAACGTAGCACCAGCACTGCAGGACTCGCGCCATGGAATCAGACGCATCCCACGTCGCTAGAATGACGGCGTCGCCGCCAACGCCCGCGATCCCGTTGGCCGGGGCCTTCGACACAGATGAACGCTGCCCACCAGTTCCTACACCTGACAAGAGCGCCCGAGGTCTAGATTCCAAGTTGCCACAGTGCTGACTGCTGCTTGCGCAGTGCAATCCAAAAGCAATGTCGTTGAGGGACAAAACGTCGCGGACGCCCCGAGCAAAGTCACCCGTCAATGCACGAGGCTAACGCGCGCAGCCCCGGGGGCAATCTTGTCCCCAAACCACCACATGGTGGATAGGCGCCCAAACGCCTGGCCTCAGAGGCCATGAACGCGAGAGAGCACGCGTTAGACCTGGCCCACAGCATCAACCGCTGTATGCGCAGGGCAGTGATACGCGCGTACGCAAGTGGGTTTGATACGAGTAGCGACGGCGACCGCCACCGCACTGCAAGCACGGTTGATGCGTCCAAGACGCACAGAGCCTAGACGAATGGATAGGAGCGGAGAGGCTGCAACAAGCGCCCCTCCGCAGAGCAGGACGTTGCCGTCAGCGTACAGAGCAGTGCGTCGCCGTCAGCGCGAGGGCGAGGTCCACGAGCACAAGGCCGGGACGCGTACACGAAGGAGAAGATCACACGGGCGCTGAACCAAGATCGACGCATAGGCGTCTAGCATTTTCGGACACGGCGATACCTACATGGCTGATGTACCACCCTTCTAAGCCACTCCCTGCGAACCTGACTATTCGCCGCCGCATGAGGACCAGGAAACTTGAGGGCGAAGAGAATACGCACCTTATTTCCCATCACGAGACGCTGCTCTCATGACCCGCGCCGGCTCGCCACGCGCGGCGGCCTCAGCAGCGGACACCAGCGAACAGTCCGATGCGCGGCGCCCATAAAGGAGAATGTCCGGGAGCGGGGGAGCCGCAGCGCGGACCGTTTTGCGAGGCGCGCGAGGCGTAACGGCGAGGGCGCGATGCCGCCTCTCCAGGTTGACGGCGAGACGCCTGTACAGAGCGTCCTCGGCGCGCACCATGGCTAGATACGAAGGCGTGGCGTGCACGCCGCCCTGAGCACCTGGACGCCCCGGATAGAGAGGCGAACGGGACGCGCCGAGCTCGCCGCGTCGTGGAGGCACGCCAAGCACGAGATCCGGCTCGTGCGCGACCGGATACGCGAAAGCCGGCACAGCGGCAGCGCGTGCGACGGTGCCGGCAAGAGGAGTGCAGGGAGCGAGTCCCTAAAAAATTCCCCGGTCAGAGGCATAACGGCAAAACCGGCCACGCACCTCGGCAGCGCGATCGCTGCGCGCCGCGGTGGGCGGGCGAACGTAAGGGCGATGCTGAGCATGCCCGCGAGCGGCGCGCGACGAGTCCTTGGGCATGGATGAGCAATGATAGCAGCAACACACGGAACAAGGTTCGACAGCTGCTAGCAAGCTGAGAAACCTCCCATTTTGCCCCCGGATTGCCGCCGCTGCCCAAATCGGGAACGCACCCATTCGAACGAAGTCAGAGAGCGACCTGGAGCTGCTCGGGGGTGAGAACATAAAAGGATCACACCTCAGGGGCAATCGCTATCACGGTGCATGCCCTAAATGGGATCCCACGTGCGCTGACGTGTGCAAGCGCTGCAGGAACTGTTAGCACGTGTAAATCCAATTCTAGCGTGTAGATCTTACCCAGATCTGACACCTCCCATCCCGATCATCAAAGCCTGACCCTGAATGAACTGGGACTGCACCAGACGTGCCAGGATGACGTAGCTCTTTGATTATGATCGGAGAGAGCGACCTGCGCCGAGGTCTACCTAGACGAAGGAATATTTCCGGTACTTTCGCTTCGGAATACTGAGCTGCGACTGACGTCGACGAACAGAACGACTGTACTCGTCCTCGGCAGGAGTCCCAGCAATCAAGCGCGCATGCTCGGCCTCGCAGGCTGGGACGTTTCTCCAATGGCGTTCCCGACCGGCCGGACGGGAGTATGATGTCCCGCAACCCTGGCAGCGCGACGGACCCTTAGGTCGGTAGAGTCGGCGGATAACTGTCCGGCGCTGAGTACGGAACGCACAGAGAGGAGGACGCACGCTGTTCCGAGGACAAACAAACTCCGGGGTCGATATCAGAGGCGGGCCCCTGCACCTCGCCGCCCTCTCCAGGCACAGCAGCCAGTCGGACCGCTGCTGTGAGCAGCCCCTGGACCCCACTGCCAATGGGTGCACTGAGAAATAATTAAGAATAATAACAGACTAGCCCAGGAAGACGGGCGACCCCCCTCTTGACAGGGTGACTGTGCTCACATGGGATCAATGCGCGGCCGAACGCGACGGGACGCTGGCCTCAGTGGTAGGGCCGAATTTTGAGGGAGAGAGGTGGCCGAAAGAGGCGGCCCCCCACGTCCTAGAGAAATCCCGCTTGTCGCCAGACTGTGTGGCACGACACGGTCGGTGGCACAGTTACCACGCAACGGTAAACGATCATGCCGGCACATGTGAATACGCACGCACTCATCGGCCGCTCCGTATGGAGGAACGAGGTCGGGATCAGGTCTAGCAGGGACACTGCCAAATCCCGTCCGGCGAGGGGACGGAGGCTGAATGCCACTCTCACTACGCCGTGATTAACCCGAGGCGAGATGATGAAGCGAGTGAGAAACATACGAATAATCCCAGGCGTTCGCCGGATCCTCTGAATAATCTGTAGACAGGCCGGCGTGCGAGAAGGTTTGGACGGTCCCTCCGGACCAGGCCAATCTGCCGCTCCGAAATGAGCCGTTAAATAGACGCGGAGAGATAAATCAACCTAAATCCCCCCAAAGTCGTAGACCCCCAAACAGAATTTTCTGGTACTGGCCCAGGCGGGGATGGTGTGGTGTGAGATCCAGGTGTGTCTACACAACTGCAGGAGAGTCAGTTCGTAAGATCTGGCAGAGGGGAAAATCAACCTAAAGTCCCCAAAAAATTCAGGCCTCTCAAAAGAATCCCCTGACACTGGTCTGGGTAAGGAGGAAGTGGGGTGAGACCCAGAAAGGTCTGAGCAACTGCAGAAGTGTCAGTTCGTAGAGCTGGCGTAGAAGCAGAAAATCAACCTAAATTCCCCAAAAAATTCAGGCCTCTCAAAAAAATCCCCTGACACCTGTCCAGGTGCGGAGGATGTGGGATGGGGCCCAGGTGTGGCTGCACAGCTGCAGAAGTGTCAGTTCGTAGAGCTGGCGTAGAAAAAGAAAATCCACCTAAATTCCCCAAAAAATGCAGGCCCCCCAGAAAAATCCCCTGCCACCGGTCTGGGTGAGGAGGGAGTAGGGTGGGACCCTGAGTGGTCTGTGCAACTGCAGAAGTGTTAGTTCGTAGAGCTGACGTGGAAGTTGAAAATCCACAGATAATCCCCAGGAAATTGCCAAGACAGGCCCAAGTCCTCTGAGGAAGGGCGATCACAGGACAGGGCAGCAGAGGTGCTGGGGGCACCAGAGGGAGCAGACATGGCTGCGGACGATTAAGATCCGGCAAGCTAACGGATCTTTCCGTCGCCGTTTGAACTCCTCCAGACGCCCTGGGGATCGTCTCTAAGAGCCTGAGGGGTGCTATCCTCCCTGCTGGAGTCTGAGGTGGCCCCAGCATTGAGCATACCACACCTACGGTTCGCAGAACGTCGACCTGCACATGCCACACACCAGCTACAAGTTCGACCTTGGGCGGATGCAGCGAGATCCTTCCAGCATCGACAGACCCGGGCACCCTCTAGACCAGAGCGAAGATCCCACGACACCCGGCGCAGCCTGAGAGACGGGGAGTCGTTCTTTTTCTCCCAGCAAGCACGCTCCTATGCTGGCGCGGTTGGGTGAGAACGACACGCGCATGCATAGCACCAACTGCCAACACTCGAGGCAGAACTGCGGGCAATTCGCACATTGCTGGACCTCCAGCCGAGAAGAGCACGGCTGCGTACGAGGCATCATCAGACCTCGGCTAGGATCGACATACGGCGGGGTACGCCCCGGTGAAGACCCCGCTGCGCGCGACCCTCTGAGGCACACTGGCCGTTGCTGGCGAGCGCACCGCGCCGCCATGAAGCGTGCTCGGCCGGGTTTGCGAGGTGCGGCGACGTCCCAGAGACCTTTTGGGCTGAACAAAAGCAAGAAAAGGCCGGGCACAAGGAAGCAACCTGTCCGCGGAATGACTGGCGTCTGACAGGCCGGGGTGGCGCATGAAATCCGGGCGGCAGGCAGAGGCAATCGGCGACGCCCCGAACGAACGTCTGACAAGACGTTATGCGGGAGTCTTCCCGGCGCCACTCCATGATGCGCGACGAGTGCCGCGCGCTCTACGCCACAGACCGCCTAGACAGCTGCCAAATGCGCCTGAAGCCTCCCTAGGATATGTAGGAGACAAGCGCGTCTGACCGCGACGAGGTACGAGGGCGACGCGATGAGCTATAACGCGGACAGGCGGCGCAGAATAAGCTCACTCGCCAACTCCGCTGACGGCCGTTCCCGCCACCGGCGTAACATGGTGGCGCACGACCAACACGCCGCGACCGTCCCGACGCGCCAGACGCTACAGAATGTGTAGCACACGCTGTGGCACACGGCATACGACTTAACACGAAGGTGCTCACGTGTGACCCTCCCGTCCGCGCCAACGCCGCAACTCCATTCTGTGCGGGACAGGACGACGGCGGTATCCAGGATTGGCTGGGCAGACGCAAGTGACGGGTCGACGCGTCTAGAGGAAGCACATGCGCTGCCCGGACGCAGCATTGCACGTGAAGAATTGTCGCGATAGGCGCGTACGAAGAAAAATCGCATGGCGCGGCCAGCGATCCTGATCTTCTCCCCAGCTCGAACTGCCCCGAGCGACACAAGACATCCAGTCGGCGGTGCGATCGCGAGAAGAGTATAGAGACCAAAGCGCCTGACATGCTACATTGAGGTTACAGCAGGGATCACCCCGCGACGGCTCTGGCTTAAAAGCCCAACGACTCGCGCCGGGGAACCTCTCCCCCCGACACCAATGGCCAACAACGCCGGCCTATACGCACAGCTGGAGTTCCCCCCGAACCCCGCCTCTCAAGAGGCTCCAGGCACGGCGCAGCCAGCCGCGTCCGAGGTCGCTCCCACCAGCCCGCCGACGTCTAACACGACCGCGCCCAAGGGGCCGCAGGAGGAAGGTGCTGCGCCCACCCAGCAGGACAAGGCGCACACCACACCGCCGCCTTCCCCGGCCCACTCCACGGCGGCGACGGGCGCGCCCACGCCCATGCGCCCGGGCAGGACGCACGCTCGGGACGACACGCCCGGCGACCGCAAGGCACAGGCGGAACGTTGGGCGCGCGCCCAAGCCGACATCGCGGCCAAGGGACGCATCGTCGACGACATGCGCGCAGGGCGCTTCAGAGCCCCTGAAAGGCCGAAGTCGGTCGCAGGAGGTGATGCTGCGCGCCGAAGCGCCATCCCAGTCTGGTCGGGCACGCTCCCGCGCTACAGCTCTGAACGCGCCGCACTGGCGCCGGCCGACCCTTTCGAACACGTCAACCCGAGCATTGACCGAGCGCTGCTAGCAGCCGCGATGGCGGAGGAGCCCCGTGGGAGGAAGGCCCCGAGCGGCGGCCCACCGCCACTGAAGATGGCACCGAGGCCGTCGTCCGTCGCGCGCGGGAAACAGCGCGCGCCCGACCGGCGTGCTAGCCCACAGCCGGCTGCTGGCCCGTCCAGGCCGAAGGTACCGGCAGCGCAGCCCGCTCAACGCAGCGAGGTTAGTCATGTCCGACGCCGTACGACGCTGCGCATGCTGACACCTGGCAGCCCTGGCGCCCCCTCACGCAGTACCTCCCAGGCCAAGAAGACGACGAGAGCTCGGGGGATCAAGCCAACTTCCCAAGGCTCGAGCGTCGCCCCAACATGGGCCCACGTCCGTATCCAGAACCGGCCGGACGCGTCCGCGCGAGGCGCGAATCGATGACACGCCCTGCGTCTCCCCTCGCGCGCAAGAGCGCGGAAGCCGAAGCCCGCCGTGACGCAGAGGAGATCGAGTCCGCGAACGAGGCTGCTGCCCGTCGGATCCAAGCCCAGCTCTGGGAGGAAGAGCGGGCGTACAACCGCAGCCGCCGGGCCCAGTCGCAGGACCAGGACGAGGACGTCATTATGGACGACGACGATTTCGGCGTCGACGACGAGGAGCAAGACGTGTACATCCGCGGCTCGGACGAGGAGGACGCACGCGACGCACGCGAGGGGTATGACTCCTTCGACGACATCTCCGATGCCGAGAGTCACGGCGAGGACGACAACAAGGAGCCGCTCAACAACATCGAGCCGGCGACTGGCGACGACAAGCGCGTAGCGGCCGCCCGCGCGAGCATCCTCGCCGACACTCAGGCGAGGATTCGCTGGTCCAACGTCACGTGCGAGCCCATCGACGGGATGACGCAGGCTAAGCTGCTCGCGGGCATCGATCCTGCCCAGGTGCGTCAGCGCGTTGAGGAGGCCAGCAGCATCGACAACCTGTACATCGGCTTTGTGCACTCGGTGGGCGGTACCCGCAGCGCGGACATCGACCGGGTCACTCTCGTCTCCGCGCTGGAGACGATGATAGCCCTCTCGTGCCGCGCGGGCACGAAGGTGCTCTTCTCGCCAGCACGCCAGGACCCAGACGGTCTCCGCCTCCGCCCCGGCACCGTCATCATCGAAACGGAGGACGTCGAGCTCGGCGCCCTGTGGCAGGAAAGCGCGCACTGGGCGCAGGCGGGTGTCCGCTTCACGGTACAGAAGCTACGGCGGCCGCACTCGAACTTCATGGTCACGCTCGAGGGCACGTGCCGCAACCGCCGCGAGGTGGAGCACGGCCTGCGCACTGCCGCTCGCACGCTCGTCCCCCTCACGAACGTCTTCCGCCAATACAACGCGATGTACCCGGGCAAAGGGCGCGGCGCCCGGGAGAACCTCATCAAGTCCATCACTGCCCGTACGCTCATGCTCACGTCGCGCAAGGTGCTAGGCTTCAGCACCGTCCAGTTCAACGTCTATGCGGTGCTGCACGAGCGCGCCGCTGACGTGGACCCCGACCTCCTCACAGGCGACGACGAGAAGGACGGGTACCCACCGCTGACGTGCGACATGCACCGCCGTATCCGCGAAGCCTTTCAGCGCATAGCCATCAGCGACGACCGGATGGGCGACGCTACCCCCATCGAGGAGCCGTGGGACTGCCCGCAGTGCATGTCCGAGTCGCACCCCGTCGGGAAGTGCGACCTGAAGGACGTGGAGGGCTGGTACAAAACGTACGAGCAGTTCGCGGCAGCCAGGGCCGCGCTCGAGAAACCTCAACAGCGCAAGCCGCCGCAGGACCCCAAGGGCAAGGGCAAAGCCGCGCCGCCTAAGAAGGCGCGGCGCGGTGGCGTGACAGGACGGGGAGGCTCGTCGAGAGGCGGCCCGAGCAGGCAGCGTGGCGGGTATTAGTCGCCCCTCGTTCTCTTTCCCTCTGTGTCCCTAAGCTCCCGAACCATTCTCGGCCTCAACGCCGCATGTGACCACCGCGCACCAATGTGCTGCAAGTCGCGAGCCGCTCAACGACGTCTCGCCGACACTCTCCCCGCGATAGAAGCACCTCCTGAAATACACTTTGACCTGCATCTTCTTTTACGAGCCCGTGCAAGCCCGGATGCCTGAGAACCTCTGCCTGCAATCGACGGCACGCCCGGTGCACCCCGTACGAGCTGAGCGCAGACTCAAGGGACGCGCTGAAAACGCGCTGCGTGCCGTGTGCGGCCAGACGCGCCCGCCCGCGAGCCCCGCGGACAAGTAACTGCGCCATGCTCCAGCACGTGCACAGTTGCCAGCGTCATCGGCTATGCGCAATCCGCGAGTAGCGCCCCGCTGGCTGCCCCACGTACCGTTTAGGCGGGAAGGCAGGCGGCGGGAACGAAGCGGTGGTCTATTTAGACCGGGGCTGCCCGTGCGGAGACGCTTAAGCTTTTGGGACCGACGCTGACTGGAGTAGCTGCGTTTCCATCCCGACAAGCAGGCCCACCGTGCTGGCCGGTCGCCAGCTTGGACTGCCGGGTGCACTGGCCCGCAGATCGACGCTTACAGTGCACAACGACCAACTATCACATCCACAAATCCAACGGCGACGATTGAACAGGCACGGTTACTTCCCCCCGTACGGCGGAGCTCTGCATCCACCGTCCGCCGGAGGCTCAGTCAGTGATGCCGCGCGGGGATCAGGAGGCGGACACTCCCAGGCCGGACAAGGGCTACCTGAGGACGCACTCTCGCCCACCACCCCGCGCTTGCGGCGTCCACCGCCACGCGGAGAGGTCGGCTTGAGAGCTGAGGGCACCCCCTCCTCCGGCTGGATTGACGCAGGGGTTGAGAACCCCTTGGGCAGCAGCCCCGGCGCTGAACAAGCGCGGAATACAGATTCCGACCGGTCACGTGACCGAACGATGGGCGGGTCACATGACCCGAACGGGACGCACAGCCCGCTGCGGGCTCCCAGCGCCCCCAGCCATGACGGCTCTCCTCGCCGGCCACCGCGCCGCCCCGGAAAAAAGACGAGCGCGTCGCTGCGTCTGGGCACTGAGAACATCAGGGGCCGTGGCGCCAGCAGCATGGCATTGAGCTATAAGTGGAAGAAACTGGGAGAGGACATGAGGGCGCATAAAATAGGAATCATGGCCGTGCAAGAAACTCACCTCTCCCCGGCACACGAGCAAGAAATAGACCGATGCTACCCCCATCTGCGAGTCATTAACACTGCCTGCCCGGCCAATCCCACTGGCGCGGGGGGCGTCGCGCTGGTGCTGAATAGAGATGTCACGGACGCGGACTCTGCCGTGTCCCACGTCCTCGTGCCTGGACGAGCACTCGCAATAAAGTTCAACTGGCACAAAGGCGATGAGCTTACAGTCCTGGCTATATACGCCCCCACCGAGAAAGGAGAAAATGACGCCATGTGGACGTCCATCGAGGATGGGCTTCGCAGCGCTGAATACCCGTTCATGAAGCCAGACATCATGTTGGGTGATTTCAACTTCGTAGAGGACCCGATAGATAGGTTCCCAGCTGCGCTTCACGCCATTGACAACCCAGACAGTTTTGATGACCTTAAACGGTACTTGCAAATGTCGGACGGATGGAGGAAGACATTCCCGAATCAGACGGAGTGGACGTGGCGTAATGCCGCACGCACGTCCATGTCCCGCATCGACCGAGTGTACCTCACACAACACGTTGAAAGAGTCGCCCGCGGCTGGATGACCACGATCACCGGTATCACGAAACATGACCATAGCCGCGTCACTCTCGAGATCTCGGACCCGGCGGCCCCTGAGATAGGGCCGGGACGGTGGACGATGCGAACCAATATCGTCATGAATGACGGTTTCATGGACGAAGTCATGAAGCGCGGCTGGGAGCTGCAGAGAGAGTTTGAGCGCCTTAGCGTGATGCCGCGCTCTGACCTGCACAATCCCCAGACCCTCTGGAAGACGTTCAAGGACGGGATAGCTGCCCTGGCGAAAGACCGCGTGCAGGAACTGGCGTGTAAACGGGCCCGTCTGATGACGACGCTGAGGACCCAGCGCCTGCAAGCAAAAGCCGAACTGCAGCGCGCGCAGTCGAGCGACGAGAAGTCTGCTGCGTCACAGTCGCTTAAGCAGGCGGAGACGAAGATCACGACGCTGCGGGAAGGACAGTTCAACAAGACGTTCAATACCCGGTCCGCGCGCACGTGGGCGGTGAAGGAAACCATGACAAAGTCGTGGTTCAGTTGGGCGAGGATACACGCTCCCAAGGACACCATTGCATGCCTACAAGTCCCTGGCACCGATCCGCCACGGTATACGAGCATCACCAAGCGTATGGCAGGCATTGCCAGAATGCACCACGACCTTCTACAGGAAGACAGGCAGGACCAATTGGCCGGGGAACGCGGTGCTGCTATTGAACGTGTCCTGGCAAGCGTGGAGAGAACGCTGCCCCCCGCTGAAGCGGACAGACTGGGCCGGGCAATCGAGCGGGATGAAGTAGACGACGCCGTGCGGTCGGCAAAAAATGGGAGTGCGGCTGGGCTAGACGGTCTCATATACGAGCTGTGGAAGGCCATGCGGAGGCGCTTCCAGAGGTTGAAACCAGATGATAAGGTGCGGACGGACATCGTCGGCATCCTCACCACCATTTTCTCCGACATCTACACATATGGCGTCTGCCAAGGGACCAACTTCACAGCTGGCTGGATGTGCCCACTGTATAAGAAAGGCGACAGGTCGCAGATAGCGAATTACAGGCCGATCACCCTCCTAAACACAGACTACAAACTCCTTACCAAGGTCCTGGCCTCCCGCCTCGCAATAGCGGCCCCCACCATCCTCCACCCCTCCCAGGCTGGATTTGTGCGCGGGCGAAGCATCACGGATCAAACTAAACTGACCACTCTCATGCTAGCATACGCAGAGGCACATAACGAGGGCGGCATGATAGTAGCCCTTGACCAAGAAAAGGCCTACGACAAAGTCGAACACGACTACCTGATGGCCACCCTCAGAGCCTACGGCGTCCCCGAGCCCTTCGTCAAGTTAGTGACGACGCTCTACAGCGACGCTAACACGGCAGTTATGCTGAATGGGCAGTTGAGTGCCCCCTTCAAAGTTACTCGGGGAGTGCGGCAGGGCGACCCGCTCTCCTGTCTACTCTTCGATATAGCGATAGAACCACTCCCGACTCTACTCCGGAAGTCTACTCTGAGAGGTTTCCAGATCTCGGGCCTGACAGAAAAACTCATAGCATCACTGTACGCGGATGACACGACGGTGTACTTGTCGGAACACGACGACTACGGCGAACTTCTGCGGATTCTGGACGAGTGGTGCTCGGCCGCGGGAGCCCGCTTTAACATTGCCAAGACGGAAGTGATCCCCCTCGGCCCGGCCAGATACCGCGCCGACCTCATAGAATCACGCCGGCTCAACCCGGATTCCGCCCCGGTCCCAGCCGGCGTGCGAATTGCGCGGGACGGAGAGGTCACCCGGATACTGGGTGCTTGGCCTGGCAACGCCGTCGCAGAGGCCAATGCCTGGTCGCTGATGCTAGACAAAGTGCAGAAATCCCTTGACCGCTGGTCACGATCACAGCCGTCTCTGAACGGCCGTGCCCTGCTGACGCATACCGTCGTCGGTGGGTACTCACAATACTTGACCGCGGCCCAAGGCATGCCGCCTCGGATCGAGAACAAACTGGGGCGAATGGTCATGGACTTCTTCTGGAATGGGAGCAAACGTCACCCAGTGAATATTGACACTCTCCGGCTGCCTAAGTGGCGTGGGGGCCTGAACCTGTTGGACGTTCGAGGGCGCAACGACGCACAGTACTTATCCTGGATATCGGCCTTTCTGGCGCCACACGAGGAACGGCCGGCGTGGACCTGGGTGGCGGACGAGATACTGCGTGCCAGGCTAATCCTCGACCAGCGGGGCCGCATCCCGGCGGGTGACAGGGTGAACCCGCTCACGCAGGACTGGCGCCCTAACATTCACAAGCTTCCCCTCATACTGAAGAAACTTATCGTGACGGCCCGCCGGTACGGCTTGACCTTGGACGCGCCCTTTGTCGCGCAGTTCACGCGTGAGAATGTGCGCGTATGGGCTCACCACGCCCTCATGACACCGTTTCTCCTGCACGACAACAGAGCGGCGCTCAGGTGCCTCCGCACCAAGCACGCGGTGTGCACGGTCGAAGACCTTGAGGAGATCGCGGACGCGGATGAAGAGGACCACGAAGATCTCACCGACTGTGCGTGCGACAACTGTATAGCTGACCGAGGAGAGGGCTGTCGAGCCCCGTATAAATGCGTCACCCTGGCAAACGACCTGCTGGGCGACATCGCCGAGAAATGGAACCCGACGACGCCGGACCCCCACGTCCCGGGGGAGATGTGGACGTCCTTTGCGCACACTCGCGCCGACGCTCTGGAGAACGGCGAGCTCCTAGTGTTTGACAGCAGGACTAGGTACTGCGAGCTCAGCGACCTCGCCCGCATCCTCGGCGGGACGCTACGTATGACCCCTACACAGGACTCATGCGCCTGGTCCCCCCCGTACTGCGCCGCACCAGCGCGCACGGTAACGGCAATCGTCTGCGCCGGTCTGTACAGGGCGGACACAGACGAGACGCGAGGGGGATACGCCGTCCACTTCCCAGACGGCGAGTATATGGACCTGTACTGCGCGGACCCAGAGCCGGGCCCGTCTTTTGCGCAGACCTCCGCTTTTGCGCTCTGCGACCTGGTCCACACAGTGGACGCCGACGATACCCTGCACATTGTCACAACGTGCAAATTTCTGGTGAAAGCCCTGACGCTCGACCTACAGCAGCATGAGGATGCCGGGTGGTCGACCGTCCCCACGATTGCCCCAGTTATGAGGGCGGCTGCAGCGGCTTTGCGTAGCCGAGCTGCGGAGACAACGTTGACGTATGTCAGCAAGAAGAGGGCCAAAGAGTGGCAGGATATCCGCGATACCAAAGCGGCAGCGCTCACCGCGGCGGAACTGAGCGAAGAGTCCGAATTGGACATAGCGCGTTGGGCGCACTTCGACACCCCTGGCGTGCGGGTCAACACGCTGAACCAACGTCGCGCCCACCTGGCCATCAAGATGGCAGCGATGATGGTCACCCCGCAGCGCCGAACCACGGAGGTGAACATGTGGCGCACACAATCAAGCGTCCGTGCGGTCAACGGCGCTGCACCCACGGAACGGCAAGTCTGGATGGGGCTACGGCACAGAGACTTTGGCACGAACGTGCGGAACTTCCTCTGGAAAGGCCTACATGGGGCGCATAAAGTCGGCGACTACTTCGCGCGAATGCCCGACCCGTGGCGCGAGAAACGGCTGTGTCCCCGGTGCGGCGTCGACGAATCAATGGACCACATTCTCTTCACCTGCCCGGACTCACGCCACGACGTCATATGGCACCTGGTGCACAAGAAGCTAGCCGAGAAAGGAATCGATCTTGAAATCAATATCGGCCTCGTATGGGGCTGCGCGAGCGTGCGCATGCCGGATGCCACGGACGGACGCTTCTTCCGCATAGTGGTATCTGAGTCTGCATTTCTGATCTGGAAGTTACGCTGTGAGAAACGCATAGCGCATGCGGACGAGCCGGACTGGCGCTTGTCCAGCTTTGAAGCGGCGGCGCGGTGGACGGCCGTGATGAAAACTCGGCGCATGAATGACCGCCGCCTGGCAAAGCCAGCGCTCTATGGCAACCTAGCCACTGACCCAGACTTGGTCGCGGGCACTTGGGCAAACCCTCAGGACCGTCCAGAAGCGATACCGCCATATCACGCTCAGGTGTCCGGAGTTTTAGTGGGTAGGGGTCGTCACGCGCCGGTTGGCGTTGGATAAAGTTGGCGTCCGAGCCCCACACTGCCTGACTAGGCGTGCTAAAGGCTATTCCTCCGGACGGAGACGTTCATGGGCGACGCTGTCGCCACAGCCCCAGCTCAGTCGGCTGACTGATAAGGAGGTATCCGACTCACTTTGTGTCCTCGGACCCTCCGACGCTCCACAAAAAAAAAAAAAAAAAAAAAAAAAAAAATAACGCGCGCAGCCCCGACGAATCGGCCAAATTCCGCCAGCCCAGGTTCGTCGCGCCTCCGTGAGATGCTTACCGTCGTCTACATAACGCAAGCACAGACTCGAGCCAGTCCGATCCCCGAAATGCGCAGGCAACGGTCAAGAAGTGGGGCTACATCCAGACCCGATGCAGAGGCGGCTGCAACTAAGCTCTTCAAGCACCCGGACCTACGAAACCGGCACTGGGGCCAGTACCCAGACTGCGAGCGGCAACCCGTCGAGCACATCAGGGGGACGCCGGAGGAGCTGGAGTATCAAGCGGCGCGGAAGCGCAGAGTCAGGCGCGAGACGGAGCCACGGAAATATCGCAAGCTCTCGCTCTTGCCTTGAGCGAATCATTTGTACGGTAGATCATTCCCCCGCAACGACAAGTGAAAAATATACTCAACAGACAGCGAGTCGATACTGTTCCTATATTCCGGGCGGGACGATCTCGTGCGAGAGCGGGACGAAGTGCACTCGTCTGCCGACGGCCACCGCGAGGCCCAGTCCGGCAAGGAAGTCGAAGTCGTGCACGCGGTTCGGCCGGCGGTCGAGCGCGATGACGCTCGGGGCGGCGCCGGGGAAGGACGTGTTGAATATCTGCACGGTCGCGCCCTGGGCGGGCGACAGCGTCGAGACGGCGAACAGGTTGGGGTCCGAGGGGGACCATCTGCGGTGGCGTCAGCACAGACAGAGACAGAGACATGGATATAGAGTCAGACGGCGAGAGGGCGCACCTGAAGCGGTGGCCGCCCTCGAGGAAGCCGTTCCCGGAGAGCACGGGCTTGCCGCCGCCGGCCGCGCCGTGCGCGAGGTGCCAGATGACCCAGCGCGAGCCAAACGTCGCGCCGACGCAGTCCTTGTCGCCGGGCTTCCAGCTCGCGCCGCCGGTGCCCTTGCCGCGGCCGCCGTGGCCGGTGCGCGCGTCGGCGAGCGCGCGCGGGTCGACGAGCTGCACGGGCGCGCGCCCGCTCTCCGCCCAGTCGACGAGGAAGACCGACCCCGCGTCGTCCGCGACGACGAACTCGGTCTGGGCGGGGTGCGCGGAGACGGAGAGCAAAGGGTGGGCGAAGCGCGTGGGGTACGACGCGGACGGGACGGCGTCGAGGTCCCAGACGAGCAGCGTGCAGTCGCGCGCGACGGACGCGAGGTAGCGCGCGCCGGCGCCGGAGAACGCGAGCCCCGTGATGACGTCGTGGTGCGTCGTCGCGGCGTCCGAGACGACGTCCTCCTGCGCGTCGGACGCGGCGCCCTGCGTCAGCCGCCGGATGTGCCCGTCCGCGCACGCCGCCGCCAGCCTGCGAGGGACGGTGGCGACAGTCAGCGGAGTTCGCGCGCGCGTCGCTGCCAGGACACGCACTGCACGCGCCAGTTCTGCTTGTCGGACGTCGGCGACACCGTCAGCGGGCTGAACGCGAGCGCGAGCACCGGCGAGCCCAGCGAGAAGCTCGCGACCTCGACCCAGCCCGCATTGTCCTTTGTGAATGTGAACCGCGTCAAACTTAAGCCGTCTCACAGCTGCTCGGACTCACGACTTGCAATACAGAGAGCGTGTGCACGCCGCCGACGGCGACGAGGTCCTCGTAGCACGAGAGCGCGTTGACGACGGTGCCGTGGTTGTAGACGTACTCGGTCGAACCCATCCGGAGCAATGCGCGCCTATCGGCTGGCCCCGGCGCTCTTTGCCCTCCCACAGTCATGTCTGAACGCAAGGGTGCGTGCGCCGCCCGCCGTGCCCCTGCCAGCGCCGTGCTGACGCGCATGCAGTCCTCAACAAGTACTACCCGCCGGACTTTGACCCGTCCAAGATCCCGCGCAGGCGCGGGCCCAAGAACAAGCAGCAGGTCGTCCGTCTCATGGCCCCGTTCTCCATGTACGCTGCCTGCTGTTCGGACTTGCGGAACACCCAGCTGACTGTATTAATAGGCGATGTAATACATGCGGTGAATACATCTACAAGGGCAAGAAGTTCAACGCGCGCAAGGAGACGGTTGAGGGCGAGGATTACTATGGAATCAAGATATTCAGGTGCGCCCCTGCATCCCTCAATCTCTATTTGCATGCTGAACACGAATGTATAGATTCTACATCAAATGTCCACTATGTTCCGCCGAAATTACATTCAAGACCGACCCGAAGAACACAGACTACGCCGCGGAGCACGGCGCCGCGCGCAACTACGAGTCGTGGCGCGAGGAAGTCGACCTGGACGACGAGGAGGACAAGCTGGCCAAGATGGAGGAGGAGGAGAACAACCCGATGAAGGCCCTCGAGACGCGGACGCTCGACTCGAAGCGCGAGATGGACATCATGGACGCGCTGCAGGACGTCCGGGCGCGCAACGCGCGGCATGAGCGCCTCGTCAAAGGCCTCGCGGGCGACCCGGACTCGCTGCTCAAGCGGCTCGAGATGGAGGAGGTCGACAGCGAGGAGGAGGAGGAGCGCGAGCGGAAGCGGCGGGATGACGAGGAGGACGAGGCCATCGTCCAGGAGGTCTTCTCCAAGGTCCCGCTCGAGGGCGGCGAGGGCAGCAAGACCATCAAGCGCAAGGCGGACGCGGAGGCGCCGGACCTAGCCAGCCTGCTGACTCGCACGACCGCCGTGGCCGTCAAGCCGGTCGCCGGCTCGTCTGCGCCGCCCGCGAAGAAGCAGAAGACGGGCGGTGCGGCGGTGAACTCGCTGGGGATCAAGATCATGAAGAAGAAGAAGGTGGCGGCATAGGCTTCAGCAGGGCGTCGTCGTCATTCGTCGACGAGCAGGACGATGGTGACGACGAGCACGATGGTACATGTGACGAGGAAGACGGCATTGTATACTCTAGCGGTTCATGTATAAATTGGCTGGCTCTGTACTGGGCGGGTGAGACAGGGGCGACGCACGGTGTCATGCCAATGAAGCCCTGCTTGCGGGCGATCTTGTTGGTGTTGTCGACGAAGAGACGGCCGGCGACGCCAATGAGAAGGACACTGGCCACGACGAGCAGGACGGCCATTGCTATGTCGTGGGCGTGGGCGTGGGCTGTTACGAGGGCGAGCTTGGAGTGCAGGCCAAAGGACAGCGAAAGCAACGCGAGCAGCATTGCCAGCCTGAGCAAATGGTAAATGTGAGCGCTCATTGCACGAATGTTGGCGTACCTGAACAACGCGAGAAAGTTCCGTTCTTGGGCGCAGCCATCCCTGCAGTCTGCCGCGTCGAGGTAGAGCATGACGACAGCGGGGATTGTTGCTGGATGCGGATCCCAACTCCGACGCCCGTCAACCGTCCAGTTTTCCGACGAACCCACTGGCACGATGGCTGACGTCGTGGGCGGGATAGCGACCGCCTCGTCCGTGCTCTTCCGCGCGCTCGCCTACATCTACCTGCGCGTAGTCCGTCTCTCCCGCCCTTCCCCCCGCTGCGCCGCATGCTGACCGCCTGGCGCGTAGATACCCGCGCGCTTCTTCAAGTACCTGCTCCCGCCACTGTACCTTATCACCCTGGCCGCCAATGCCGCCGCCTACAAACAAAAAGAGCTGGCGCTCAAGGAGCTTGCCCCGCCCCAGGACGTAGACCTCGTCGTCGAGGAGACGGAGGAGACCAAGGTCGAGGTCGACCGCGACGAGACGAACGGCGACGTCACCGTGAAGGAGGAGACCACCACCACCACAGAGGTCGTCGCCGTCCCCGCCGCCCAGCCCGAGCCCGAGTGGCGAGCCCAGGCGCGCACCGCGGCCCGCTATGCGCTCGGCCTCGAGCGCAAGATTGTCTGGGTCGACGTCCTGCTGCTCACGCTCATCGGTCTCTTCGCCCTCGACTTCACGCTGCACCCGCTCATATGGTCCTACGACGACGTCGTGTTCACCCGCGTCGGCGCCGTCTACCACAACGCAGTCAAGATCCAGGCGCGCTACCCCGACGCCAACACGACCGTCGCCAAGATCGTCTACCGCACCTCGGCCGTGCCCGGCGCGCCCTGGAAGGACGGCCCGCAGCTGACGTTCGCAGAGGACAACGACTTCGTCGCCGTCGCCACCATCAAGGGTCTCTACCCCAGCTCCGCCTACGAGTGTACGTATGCATTTTCGTCTCCGGTGCCACAGCGCCCTGACGACAGGCAGACCAACTGGCATACGAGAACTCGACGCTGCTGCCGTACCCCGCCGCGCCCATTGCGTTCCGCACCTTCCCGGACCCGCGCCTCGCGAGCGGCTCCGGCTCGCACTTCAAGTTCCTCGTCTCGAGCTGCGCGACGCCAAACTTCCCGTACCGCCCGCTGTCCGGCACCCGCGTCAAGGGCTTCGACCTGCTCGCCAAGTACCTCTGGTCGGACAGCGCGAAGGCTGCCCCGCAGCCGGCGGCGACTGAGGCTCCTGCGCCCGAGGCGACGAAGGCCGCGGAGACGTCTGCGACGACGCCCTCTGCGACGCCGGAGGTTGCTGTGCCGGTGCCCGAAGCTGAGGCGTCGACTGCTGTGACCTCGTCGGAGACGGTGCCACCGACGACTGCTGAGGCTGCGACCACCTCTGTGAAAGGGGCCGCAGCCCCCGCCCCGACTCCCGAAGCTCCCGTCGAGTTCATGCTCTTCCTGGGAGGTGAGTCTTTCGCTTCGCGAAGTTTGCAGGGCGCTCATCCGAGCCTCGTGCCCAGACTTCATTTACGCCGATGTGCCCATTGGCACCACGACGCGCGAATGGTACCGTAAGTTGTACCGTCGCATGTACGCAAGCCCGAGCTTCAGGAAGGTCTACGAGCGCCTGCCTATCTTCTCCATCTACGATGACCATGAAGTAAGCCTCTCTTGTTGTTCCCTGTGCTCGCCGGGACTCAACGCCCCTACTCGCGCAGTTTGAAAACAACTTTGCGGGCAACGGCGCTGATCACTTCACGCCCGCCTGGACGAACGGCTCGAGCGCGTTCGGCAGCTATCTGGGCAGCGCCAACTACGACACGACGAAGGGCGAGGCGAACTACTACGACTTCCGGTACGGCGACACGGCGTTCTTCGTGATGGACACGCGGCGGTACCGCTCGGACGCGTCGGTCGAGGAGGCGCAGCGCACGCTGCTGGGCGACAAGCAGCTCGCCGCGTTCCACCAGTGGCTCGGGCGCGTGAACGGCACGGCGACGTGGAAGTTCGTCGTGAGCAGCGTGCCGCTGTCGAGCCTGTGGCAGTACGACGCGCAGACGGACGCGTGGGCGGCGTTCCCGAAGGAGCGCCAGGCGCTGGTCGACGCGCTGGCCTCCGTGCCCAACGTCGTCGTCCTCTCGGGCGACCGCCACCAGTTCGCCGTCGTCGACTACTACCAGGGCGGCTTCCCCGAGATCTCGACGAGCCCCGCGAGCATGTTCGACGTCCCGTGGTGGCTCGGCCGCCTCGGCGCCGGCATCCAGCGCGTCGGCGCGGAGACGTTCAAGAAGAACATCACGAAGCAGGTCGAGAACGAGGAGGGCGGCATCGAGACGCTCGCGCCCGTCGAGCACGAGCTGCCCATCGAGAAGGTCGTGTACTACGCCCCGAGCGGGAACTACAAAGTGTACGTCGCGCAGCTGCTCTGTCGTTGTATGCCCCGCTGACCGTTGATGCGCAGGTCTTCGATCGAGGTGGACACGCGGGACCTCAATGCGCCCAAGCTGAACCTGGAGCTCATCAACGCCGGCAAGCGCACGTACACGCTCACGTTCCACGGCAAGCCCGTGCGGATGTCGACGACGCAGGCGCTCGGGCGGCAGCTCACGCAGGGCTTCAAGGACCTGCTCGGCGCGGTGCGCATCAAGCCCGGCAGCTGGTTCTAAGGCAGCACGGCACGAACCCGGCACGTAGATAGTTACTACTTACTAGAACGGAAGGCGGAGCGGGGGCGGGGGCGGACTGACGATGTATCACTCACACTGACTCCTCGCGCTATCTTCTCTTCCGTTGGCAGGACGAGACTCAACTGTTGCTTACGACGCACTGACCCATGTACGATGAGATTTCTTGACTCTGATTTGACCCGCTGACTGCATAATGCATTCCGTTTGCGACTCTCCTCCTGCATCGGTCACCAAAACTTGGCTTCGGAACATAGACTCGTGAAGAGTACCGCGGCGGGCGACGTGCGCGGATGACCTCATTGATTCTCATACTCCTTCTAGGCGTGGTCCGGACTCGCAGACAGCTTGTGCGTGCGTGCAGTGCAACTGGGCGGGATTCATTGTTACAGCTTGAGTGGCGGGGCGGGCACAGTCGAAGCGGCTGACATAGTCGGGAGCCAGTATGGAAACAAGTACAGAGTCGGTTGGCACTGTCTTGAATATGGCACCGTCAAGACGCCGGTGTCTCAAGAACCAAAAAGCGATTTGTAGGTTTAATCGCTTGTCTTGACTGAATTGAAACTTGTGTGTAGTAAGGATCCGATGTGATAAGTTACCGATAAGTTAGTGAGACTCGAACCCGGCCGGCGGGTTGGGATAGATGGGTGAGTCTCATTTTTAGTGGGGCTCGAACCCGGGGCGCAGCCCGCACGGGTGTCGATAGATGTCCCACAGGGAGGGGCGCTTAAAACCAGTGCGCCACCTTACCCCAATGTCTATATGATCACTTTTACTACTCGTGCGACTTCCGGGGAGCCATCCGCCAGTGAGTTCGCCAGGCTCGGTTGTGATTAGTCGGTTGGATTGGCACTGGTAACTTCCCTTTCTTGTCCAATCAATTCTAAAACCATTTTAAGCGCTAAAGTTCACAACTTTTGAGCCGCCTCGTGTCATGGCATCCTGGGGCCAGTCAGCTCCTCGGAGACTCGGACTTTGCCGATAGCTTGAGCTTCTTGACCCTGAATTCATGGTCGATGGGTTGCAACGCGAATGATGAACTAGGCTCATAAGCTAGCGGAAATTTTAAAACCTGGTATTCTATGAAGTTTTTCTCAGTTGGTCTACGAGCCCCTTCGGTTGCATATCAGCCAGTGGTGCGTTCAGACCGGGTTCCGACAGTCGGTTCACGTACGCCGATCACGCATTCCCGTGATTCCGCGGGGAAGCCGCTGCCGCTGCCGCCAGATGGACCCAGACGCGGCGCCGTCGGATTGTCCGCAATCACTAATTAGACGGCGTTTCCGCACCACGGCGCCGTCATGTCGAGGCGATGTTCTGGAATAAGGAAGGGCGACTCTTCCTCTATGTATTAACCCGCATCAATAGCTGACTGGGACCTAATTGTGTATTGCTATCGTGCGATCCCTGAGATGTCACAAACGGGAGGAACTGATTGTGATGCTGGGAAATGGGCCTCGACTGCCGGATCGAACCTATCAAAAGCGCAAAGACCAACATTCAATCTGTTGGGGCCCACCGGTCGTCTGCATGCGGAGATGTCTGTAAAATGATGCACATGCGATGGACGACCAACTAGTAGTTTTAACGGTACAGCGGGGCAAGGGGCTAACGCCTCGCTGTACAAGCTCGTACGGTGTGGTCTTGGTTCTGCCCTGGTGCACCACGCAGGTCCCTGCGACACGCAGATCATCGTACGGTAAGACCACTTCGATTGTCCGGGCAGGCCACGGAAGCAATCGGATGTAACCGGAAGCAAACGCGATCGCTTCAACTGACACGAAACTGACTGAAGGGCACCTAGCTGCGGCTCAGACCTGACCACCGTTCCGAGAGAGGGGTCCTAAGCAATCTCCAGCTGTAACTAACTACTGTACGAGCATTTTTTGGTGGTGGCTAACAGTCATAATTGCAATGTGGAGAATTTATACTACTGTCCGATCGGCGCAGTCTTGAATGTGCCTCGACCTTTCATTGACATGGATCCCAATTATTTTCCGCGAGTACTCTCAGTTAATTTCTTGACGTGATCGGACATACAGTACAGTACTTGGCTTTCTCCAATGCGTACAGCTACCCCTTTGAATCGCGCGCATTGCTCCGCAAGTCGCCCAGACTAAGATAATCCTGGATATCTGGAGGGAGAGTCTACGTATACATATCAAGGAGCTTCTTGCTTAAACGCGAATACAGCGGAGAGCAGTCCCGCGTCGGAGATCGCACGGTCTTGACGCCACGACCCAATAAGCCCCTATCCCCTTATGGCCTGCCTTCCCGTCGACTTCGATGCGCTGTTTAGCGAGCTCGCGCCCGCAGTGTTTCCTACTGCCGGCCTTTGCGCAGAGTGAGCCTTAATTCAGCTAATGAGTCGTGGGGTCGCGCTAACCGGTGGTCTGTGGCCAGGGCCGCGAGGTCAGTCGTGAACGGGGTGGCCGCCTACATACAACAGCTCGAAACGCTGCTCAACACGGACGAGCGTCTACATATCTACATTCACGAATCGTTCACGTCGGATATTTTCAACGACCAGTGCGATTCAGAGGCTTGCACTGCCATCCGCACCTTTATACGCCGCGTCGTACTCAGCCAACCAGGCGGAGATGCCTCATCTCGGTAAGACGATCTTATTCGCAGGAGTCACCGCTCGTGTCCGACCTTGCCATAGCGTCGCGGGAGTTCTGAGCTCTCTCGAATATCTCCAGCAAACCTGCCGGCATCTTCTAGCGTCGTATGATGAGGAGACCTCTGGGCTCCACCCCTCGACTTCCCAGAGCACCGTGTGGCTGTCACAACCGTCGACGGCAGCTACACCGGTGTATTTCGCGTCGCTGGGCCATCTCCCCGCCGAGAACGTGACCGCATCCACGCGTCGGCGACTGCCTCCACACCCGCCGGTAATGAGGGTGGACCCTCGCATGTTCGCGGCCCCGTTAGAATTCGGCGACTCGCAAGCTGCCTGGGAGCGGTGGGATGCGAGCCAGGAATCGCAAACTGTGCAGTCCCTGCCGCGCGACGAGCTCGTGCTACTGCTGGACCTGCTGGCGGCTCAGAAGACATTCTCCGACTTCCACGCGCGGGCGACCGGCGGAGACAAGTGGCGCAGCGTTGCCGAGCTCTTCACCGAGCTGTACTTCCATGAGGTCGACTGCGCCATCGCGACCTCCGCCATCCCGAGCGTAGACAAGCTGTTCAACATTGCGCCGGCGGTGACCAGACTCACCATCAACACCCCATTTGCGCCATCGCTCTCGGAGCCGTGGATGGTCCCCGACCTCGAATATCTATGTATCGACGAGGGGCACAGGGCGCTGTCGCGGAACCGGATGACGATGACGCTGGAGGCCTTGCAAGCACAAGACGTCCTCGATCTGCATATCCGAAATGCATCAGCAAAGACTGCGGAATACTGTCTGAAGTACATGGGCAATATCACCTCCGCCGGGATCGCCGACGACGGCGACACGCGTTACACCCACATCGTCGACGAAGACGGCCGCATGCACACCTATGTCGGCAGCCTTGCCACCGATTCGCGCTTCCTGTTCGCTCGAGCGCATACGCGCAACCTCGTCAGCCTCACACTCTGTGAGTGGATGGCCGCGGGCGATCTCGAACAGCTGTTCAAGAGCTTTCCTCACGGCCTCGTGGACCTGCAAGTGTTGTACGGCGCAGACCACCGCTCGCTAATGAGGCCAATGCGGCTTCTGACATACCGCGCATTCGGAGAGGGTCGGTGCAAGGCGCTTCGCACTCTGACACTCAGCACGACACCACCACCGGGGCTCGTCCTGCCGCGGCGTGCAGCGCTGATGCCGATCGAGCGGCACTCCCTCGTCGCCGAATTCCTGCTTTTTATCCACGGCTACAACAATGACGCCGTTCGAGACGTAAAGCTTGTGCAGGATGGAGTGCTTGCCATCTAAAGCTGAACCGGCGCAGAGCGAGCAGGTGCACAGTTTCTTTTCTCGTCATGTCGGAACATCCGTGCTAGATCACAGTCCCATAAACGCACACGCAGAGATAGAACACAGATAGATAGAACATACCCTGCTGTAATATAAATGCCTGTATGGTTGTCGCCATAACTGTCCCAACGATTGCATTCGAAGATCACGAGCACGAGAGAATGCAGCGAGCAGCACGCTGATGAATGCGGTTGTTATTGATAGTGGGTTTCCAGAAAAGGACACCATAGGCCATGAAATGGGATTCTTTAGGGCAGATCCATGCGTACGAGATGCTGAAACGATCATGGTGGGATTGAGGGAAGAAGTTGAATGGCTCGGAGTTTCAACACGCGAGGGCCTCTCTCAGTGCCATGCACGCGACTTACAGCTTGCCGACGCGGCCCGCGTCGAGCCTCCTTCGAGCTGGCCATGCAACGAGCCCGAAAGACGAGCTGAGCGAGGACGAGCTGCTGACGACGCTGCGGCGGATAACGAACAGCCCGCGCGGCAGCAGCCTGTCGCATCGGCTCGGCGCGTCCGCCAGCGGCAACGGCGCAGACGAGGAGCTGGCCTGGACGCGCACGCGCGTGGTGCTCAGCGTAGGCTCGTGCGTGCGGCGGCAGTGGGACTTCCAGCACGAGGAGCAGGAGGTGCAGTACGCGTGCTGGGCGTACGTCGAGCACGCGTCCAGCCTCGCCCAGGCGCCGACGAACGCGTCCTCGGACGCCGCCAATGCCACCGCCGCCGCCAACGCCGCCTTCGCGCTCGACGCGCACAACTTCGGCCCGTTCGCGCGCAGCGTGCACGACCAGCAGCGCGCGGTGCCGCCGTCGGTCCGCGTGCGCGCGCTGTTCGTCTTCCTGCGCTCCGTCGGCAAGGTCTTCCTCGACAGCGGCATCGAGTACACCTTCCATCTGCCCTTCCTCACACGCCGCGCATGGGCCATGCACCCGCGCGGCGTCCTCATCGAGCGCGTTTCCGGTTCCCGACGCTCGTCGCGCCCGTCTCTATACGCGCTGACCGACCCGCTCGCCGAGGTGCTCCCCGTCGGCGTCGGCGATTCCCTCTCGCGATACTCGATCGACTTCCACGACTACTCGACCGCCCTCCCGCCGTCCGAACGCGTCCTGACCGTGCTCGAGCGCGTCGAGCCGCTGCCCTGTTCCATTATCATCACCCTCAACGGCCCCTCGAAGCTGACGCTCTGGCGCGTCGATATCAACAAGGGCACATCCCAGGTCCCCGACATCCACTCGCCCACCGTACACTCCCAGATGCCCACCTCGGCGAGCACGTTCAGCATGTACCACCCTTCCAACGACTCGCAATCTCGTAGTCTTGGTGGGCTGCCGTCTTCCGTCAGTCTTGCGTCGCTGTCCACTGCTGTCGGGCCCTCGCAGGGCGCGCAACCATGGGTAGCCATGTCCCCACGCGCCGATTTGAGCATGGCCATGGATCGGATGGCCCTCGCTTCGCGCACGGAGCGGGATGTCTCGAATATGTCCGCCTCGCAGGTGTTCGTCGAGGGCGGGGCATTCCTCGAGAAACTCTTCTCATGTGACCTTTCGTTCGCATGGCAAGTTCACTCTGTTTTGCCTTGCGTTGTGTCAAGTCTAATTATTTATTTACAGCTCGACCTCCGAGGGTTTGACTACGGCCTTTCTATTTGATGTCCAACAACATCCCTGGGGCTGGTCATCGCGCATCGGACTGCACCTCCAGTCGTCGGCGATGCTGGTATCGATGGAGGTCAAGCAGTACCACGACACGCGCCTCATGTTTTCGCCGCCGCAGTATACGCCATGCTTATCCGCGGCCCGTATAGCAGGCATCCGCCCGCATGGAGAGGATGTGTTGATTTTCAAACCGGACCATTCCCTCGCCTACCTCGCGTTCGGTCTGCGAGAAGTCCCGATTGACTTAGACGACTTGGTCACTGAATTCCAGGCCGACACCAGCCGCGCAGACCAGATGGAAACCGCGGACGACGCCTCGAACACGTCAATGGTGGACAAGAGCGCGATCAAGGCGGTCACAGACGTCTCCGGATCATCGTTCACCGTGGTTTTTGAGGACGGCGCGGAGAAACGCGTGGCGCTGGAATACGAGCCGCGGGACAATCTCACACGGGACTGCTTCGCTGCGCTGGCGTTCGCTCTCCCCGCGCAAGATGCGTTCGAGCTACACAAGGCCTTCGTGGCCGCACGATCGTCAGGCGACCTACCCGACTTTTCGGCATTCAGAACGGCGCTCTTTGAGCTGCTCCGCATAGCGAATGGATCGCAACAAATCGCATCCCACTCCTGGGACATCATGGACACCGGCCTAGCGATGCGAAACGACCCAGCCCTCCAGTACCTACAAGAGCCGCCTGGTCTGCAACCTTTGCCGGGCATCGAACCGGTTGCAGAACCTGCGGCCGTCCCAACCATGCACCATGCCCCGGTGCTTTTCGCGCTGCATCTGTTGGGCCAGGAGTATTTGCTGAGCGCACATAGAGCGAACGACTTGAAACAGCTGACAGACCTGCTCATCACGCTGTCTCGTCACGTTCGACCGTCATGGGCGGACTATTGGGTCAGGCTTTCTGCCGGGATGCCTCGGGGATGGCAAGCACCGCGGGAGGAAGGTATGCTCATGACCGCGCCGATTGCAATACGCATGCACTGACCATTACCGCAGCGGCCATCTTCGATGCCGTCCCGCACCACCCACCGGACATTTTCGAGCATCTGCGCGCACGGCTCACAGAGAGCCAGGTCGCCAGCTGGCCGACGCTCGCGGAGCTGCCGAAGAAGTTCTCGATGGACGCGTCGATGGAGAACGGATCCTCGTTCGACCCGATGATGCGCACGCACCAGCTGCTGCAGCTGTACGCCATCCTCGCGGACCGCGCGACGGAGTCGTCGACGCAGCGCTGCGAGACGGCCGTGCGCGCGATGGTCGCGTTCCGCTGGACGCTGTCCGACATCGACGACCTGCCGCTGGGCGCCGGCGCGCCCGTCCGCGAGGCGCTGCGCGCGTGCCAGCTCGCGCCGCCGGGCGACTGGCCGGCGGAGGCGTACGTCCTCGTCGGCCGCGCGGACCTCGCGCGCATGAACGTCGACCGGCCCGTGGTCTTCCAGCCCGAGAGCGCGCCCGCGGGGCGGAAGCGCGTGTTGCAGATCATCGAGGAGATGCGCGCGGGCATTTCCACGGACGTCAAGAGCGCGTCTGGCGTCGACCTGAACATTGGCGGCTTCACCGACATCCGGTTCGGGCAGGACCGGAGGCTGCACGAGGTCGCGCGCATGTTGCAATCGTCGAGCCCGCCGTCTGTGACCATGCTTGACAGAGCAGATATCAGGCACGTGGCTAGCACAAAGGTCACTTCCACCGTTAACATCTTAGCAGTGAACACGACCTCGCGCGCGAACAACAGCAGCTTGTATTGCGTGTTTCAGAGCGGACGCTCGCCCTTCCACTTGGCCGCGCTCTGTTTACGTTCGGCACCGTGTCCACGGTTAAGCGTGACGCATATGTCATTCCGAAGCTCGAATTCGACGTCCGAATCCAACCTCAGAATACCACGCTCACCGCTGAGGTCGCGAAGATTCCGACGGAGGCGAAGAACTGGGCCGAGTTCCACAATGGTGTCGCTGCTGGGCTGCGCATAGCTCCCGCAGCGAACGCCATCGACAGCGCCTGGATCGCGTCTAACAAACCCTCGGACTTGACGCCGCAGCATGCTGGCTTCCTCTTCGGCCTCGGTCTCACAGGACACTTGAAGTCTATGCTGACATGGCATACCTTCAGCTATCTGACGCCCAAGCACGACCTGACTTCCGTCGGCATCCTCCTCGGACTCGCGTCTGCCAATGTCGGGACGGCGAACCGTAACGTTACGAAGCTCATAGCGGTCCATACGCCGGCACTACTACCAACACCAACGGTGGATCTCAATATCCCTCTCATCATCCAGGCCGCAGGCTTGTCAGGACTCGGCCTGCTCTACTTGGGCACGAACAACCGACACATGGCGGAGGTATCGCTGACTGAGATTGGCCGTCGCCAGCCTGCACAGGCCGAGCCTGTCCAGGAGATTCGGGAAGCATATGCGGTCTCAGCCGCCTTCGCCTTTGGCATGATCATGATCGGCAAACGCTCGGAGACGCTCAGCCCAGCAGACCTCGACTTCGTGGAGCGCTTGCGCACATATATCCACGGGCTGCCACCGTCGGCATCTCAGTCGTCTCGCCCGCAGTTCAACGTGAACATCACCTCACCTGCAGCAACCATTGCGCTCGCCCTGATGTTCCTCAAGAGCGAACGCGCTGACATTGCCGAGCTGGTCGCTCTCCCGCACACGACGGCCGCCCTTGACCACATACCGCCATACTTCCTACTCTTGCGGACACTGACGAAGGCTCTGATCATGTGGAATGAGATTGGCTGCAGCCGTGAGTGGGTGCGGTCACAGGTCCCGCCGGACATCCTCCGTGCCATGCAGAAGCCGCGCAACGTCGCCAATGACCCACTGGAGCTCGCGTACTACCATATCGCTGCTGGTGCATGCTTTGCGATGGGGCTGAAATATGCGGGCTCTGCACAGAAGGAGGCGCACGATACCCTCTTGGGGTTCTTCGACATCTTCACCCAGCGCGCCGAGCAACCCGGTACGCACGCTCTGCATCCTCCCGTCTTGATTTTCACTCACTATGTCTAGTCTCCGCTTTCGAGCACAAGATAAGGCGAGCTGCCGTGCAAGATGGTCTGAACCTCATTGCCATTGCTGTCGGCTTGGTCATGGCGGGAACAGGCGACGTCCCCTCCCTGAGGAGACTGCGTATGATTCACGGCCAGTCTACGTGGATCAGCGGCTACGGCGTGCACGCTGCTGCGCATATGGCTATGGGGCTGCTTTTCCTTGGTGGCGGCCGTTACACCCTCGGCACATCTAACGCTGCGGTCGCTTGCATGCTAGCTTCGTTCTTTCCCCGCTTCCCGCGCTCGTCTGGAGACAGCAATGGCTACGTGCAGGCGCTGCGCCACATGTGGGTTCTAGCCGTCGAACCGCGCTGCTTGATAGCATGCGACGTTGACACAGACGAAGTTGTCTATCTCCCGCTCAACTTGAAGGTTCGCAGCGGCGACGGCACTCGGACAAAGCATCTGGTATCGCCTACGCTCATTCCCGAGATCGACACAATACTGTCCATCGTGGTCGATAGCCCGCGATACTGGCCTCTGCACATCAACCTCCAGGACGTCCCACAGCACCGAGCCTCATTGCTGCGTACACAGACCATCTTCGTCAAGAAGAAGACAGGGTTCCTTGGCTACGGCGACGACCCCAAGGGTAGTCGAAGCATCGTCTTGCGGCCCGGCACTAGCGAAGCCGCTGTGGTGGCGACACCTTACGTCTCGGGGATGAAGTGGACCCTCTACGAGTTGCACAACTTCGTCAAGTCACTCAAGGGCAACAAGCATCTCGTGGCCTTCCTTGATTATCTCTGCCGGCGCACTGTTTCCCAGCCGTCGGATCGGCAATTCCATCTCTTCGCCACGGCCGTGCTGCTCGAATGTCTCACGCTTGACAAGCTGCACGTACTGCACAGTCATCTTCGCCTTTACCTCCCGATGCACGATCCCATCCCTCCCCGGCCATCGGCAGTGGCTATCAAGGACCTCATCCTTGCTTCTTCGTTTTACAAGTCGGCCTTCCCGACGTTATTCGCCGAAACTCTCAAAGCCGGCGGCGCGCCTCTGTTTTCTTCAAGCATCATTGCTGACCTGAACCAATCGCTGCGCTCTGCCGTACGCGCCCTTCGCTCGAGCGATTCCTTCCGCTCAGCGCTCGCAAAATACAGCCACGGCCACAGCATCGACCTTGCAGAGGAGTCGGAGGATCTGCCGGGCGACCTTACCGCATACCTGGTCGCAGAGAACGTACCAAGCGCCAGCGCGCTCGTTGCGCTCCGCGCCCTCGCATTCGACGCGGCCCAGCGTCACTCGCACACTGTCATACGCACGCTGCTCCATCTTTCCGCCGCAAAGCTGCAGGGGCAGACAACGCCCACCTGGAGTCTGGCATCCCTCTCGGACATCATTGCGTCCTGGACTTGAATCTGTTTGCTATCGCGCAATTGTACATGCTCTGCTACTGTATCAAATAACATAGCTCCCGTGTCGCCAAGTACGTCTAGTATGCCATCGCCAGGATGAGTGGAATCAGGCTCGCCCTTTGCCCTTGTTCTTTTTCGAGCCAATCGTTTCGTTCGCAAAACGTTGTTGGACTGCAGCGTAATGCTCCAGCTCGCCTTGGCTGACGCTGGGCACGAGCTCGCGCAACGCATCCTCGAAGTCCTGTTGCCCGACCAAGACACCGATCTCCTCGGGCTTCGCGAGCTCGGCCAAGTAGTATTGTGGCGTCATGGGGAAAGGATGAGAGCCGATGGGCGATTGGTTGAGCACAGCTGCGACAGTGGATGAGGAATTGGCCGCGGAGAGAGCGTGGCTCTAACGCACCTATCTTGGCATCGATCTCCTGAGCCTTGCGCGACATGGCCTTGAGCATGGCATCCGAGCAGAGAGCGTAGAAGTCGGCGCCAGTGTAATTGAACGGACACTGCTCCGCGATGCGGGCAAGGTCCAGGTCAGGGTGCAGCTTGAATTTGCGGGTGAGCGCCTGCATGATACGCAGCTGCGCGTCGTGCGTGTCGCTGATGCCGAGGTAGAGCATACGGTCGAACCTAGTCGCGTCAGGTCAGCTCAAGTTCCCGAGACATGTTCGCCAAACTCACCTTCCAGGACGCAACAGCGCGGGGTCGAGCAGATCCGGGCGGTTCGTCGCGCCGATGACGAACACGTCGCCGACGCCGTCGCCCTCGGCAATGCCGTCGAGCTCGGCGAGCAGCTGGCTGACGATGCGGTCCATGACGCCGCCGGAGTCTCCCTGGACGCCGCGCTTCGGTGCGACACTGTCGAGCTCGTCGAAGAAAATGACGCACGGCCGCGCGTCGCGCGCGCGCTGGAAGACGCGCCGCACGTTCGCCTCCGACTCGCCGATGTACATGTTCAGCAGCTCCGGGCCCTTGACCGAGAAGAAGTTGAGCGAGCACGACGTCGCCACCGCCTTCGCGAGGAGCGTCTTGCCCGTGCCCGGCGGCCCGTACAGCAGAATACCTGTGCGAAGCGCTTCAGTGGCAACTCGCTTGGATGAACAGTGGACTACCTGAACGCTTCTTGAGCCCATCTGCGAACAGCTCGGGGTGCTCGAGTGGCAGCTGGATGGTATCCAGTATCTCCGACTTGACATTCGCCAGGCCGCCCACGTCGTCCCAGGTGACGTTCGGTATCCGAGGCGCGCCGATGCTCTCCGAGTAGGCAGTCCGCGCCTTGCCTAGCGCCTGGTCGAAGTCGTCCGCTGTGAGTGCAATGCCAGCATGTAAAACATCATGTTCCGAGGCACCCTGCGGCGCGCTGGAGATTTGAGGGTCAATTGGGGATGCGGTGTGCTTGTGGAACGTCACTTACGCGTCTTTCAGCGCACGCGAAATCGACGCGAGCTCGGCTCGTGAGACCAAGTCGACGAGGTCACCCGCCACGAGAGCCGCTGTCTGCGTCGCCAATGACGGTATGGACACGTCCGGAGCGACTGTCCTCTTCGAGAGTAGGCCCTGTAATATGTCGAGGCGTTGCCCTTCGGCAGGAGCCTAGAGGCAACGAGTTCTGAGATCGGCCCTGTGCGGCACACTGAGGAGACGCACCTCGAAGACGATCTCGTGCTTGAAACACGACAGCAACGCGGGTGGCAACACATCCGGCTCGCTCGTGGTACCGACGAGGACAACGGGGAACTCGCTCGCGCGCCATGCCGTCCGCAGGTCCTCGATGCACGCTCGCAACGCGCTAACGACGAGCGGGTCTACGAAATCATCGGTGTTCTAGGTCTGAGTCCTGCGAAGAAAAGCCACCTACCGCGACCGGACTCCAGAGTCTGCGAATTGCGCGCGAGCGCCTGGAGGTGCTGGAGCAGCAGCACGCACGGCGCGCACCCCGCCGCGCGCTCGAACCGCGCGCGCAGCGCGCCCTCCGTCGCCGCCTCGCTCTCGCCGAGCAGGTCGTAGCAGTTGATCTGCGCCGTCCTCAGCCGATGTACGACAACCCCAAGGTCCGCGCGTGCCCGCGCACCTCGTACACGTGCATGCCCAGCGCCTGCGCGACCGACCGGCACAACGTCGTCTTCCCCACACCGCGCGCGCCCTTCATGATGACGGAGATGTGCAGCTGGTACTCCCACGCCTGCGGCCGCAGATACGCGCCGAAGATGTCGCGCAGCTTGTCGTGTAGCGGGCCTGCCGCACCCGGTGTATTAGCTGAACGCACGCGATGAGATATGGTGGCAAGTAGCAAGGAGAAGGATGCGTGGGAGCGTACGAATGCCCAGGTACGTCGAGACGTCCGGGACGAGCGAGTGCTCGAGCCCGGCCTGCATCATCTTCGTGACGTCCGCGTCGAGCCACACGCCGAGCTCGCCCATCGTCGCGGCGGCGTAGCCGTCGGCTGCGCCACCCGCGGGTATGTCCACGACGTCGTACTCGAGGTTCGTGATCTTGAAGAACACAGCGTCCGTTGGTGCTGCACTATCGCTGCGGTCGCCATCTCGTCAGAGGCGCGCTACAGAGAGCGGTGGCAGGTAACTCACACTGCAGAGAGAATATCCTCGACATCAGGCGATCCTTTACCATCGCCGCTCTCCTCGGGAATGAGGCTAGCCTGCGTCTTGTCGATGCTGACCGCGAGGAGATCGCCCTTCTTTACCAGCCGTTTGCCGCTCGAGAAGTGCCGCTTGAGCGCACGCAGGAACAGCGGTTGTAATCGTCGGTCCGTCGACGACGGGCTGGCGACGCGTGCAACCGTCACTGCGCGCGCAGTAGGTATGGGCGGGGCGTGCAAGCCAAAGGGGGTGGCGCGCAACGATACCAGCGAGGTGGGAGGAACGGACGAGGGAGAGATGTTGGAGATGAGCGTAGGGGATGCTTGGACGGCCTGCTGGCTGGCAGAGTAAGCGGGCAATATATGCGTTCGAGGAGAGCATACATACATGTGCGGCGAGCTAACTAGCCGCACGAGTCTAAAATCCAGTGGGGTCTCGCGGTCCCGATCTCGTTCTCTGTCGCCGGAGCCCACGATGGCCCAGTCGCCGCTGAACACTCCGACGCGGCCGAGTACAACGGGCGACATATGCATAGTGCGCTCGTCCTCGCTTTCAGCATCCCATGGAGGCCGAGGCAGGGGTAGCACAGGTTCCACTGTCGCCGCCGCTAATCGTCTTCGTGCAGGGAGCACAGCATATTCATCCTCGGACGACGACAGCTCCGAGTCGCTCGTTGCGTATGGTCTCGGACGGGTGAGCGGCGCAACGAGTGACGACGCGAGGAAGTGCTCGTCAATCTCGAACGCGTCGGACGCGTCTGACTGCGCGGGCGAGATAGGAGGCGGCGAGGCGCGTCCGTCCCTGTCGTCTGTGGCAGCCAGGTAGAAGCGCGTGTGGCCGCGGCGGGCGACGCCTTGCATGACGGGCTCGCAGCCCAGGACCTTCAACCGCGTCTCCCGGCTCGGAACGTGTCCATTCGCGCGCGTGTCCTTGAGGTTAAAGGCGAGCGTCTCTCCCTGGCGCAAGACACGGTCGTCGGCGGTCAGCGCGTCTTCCAGCTGTGCCGGGTCCGCGTCGGTGTATGCTGCGAGATAGACGGCAGAGAGAGCGACTGGCGCTATAGGCGTGATGGAGTGGGTGGGCGCGTCTGAGGACTCTGGGACGCTGCGGGAGGGCGAGGCATGTGAATGCGGGAACAGCTCCGGGTACGTTGTATGCAGGCTGCGCGGCACGACGACGCCCTCGACCTGCGCAACAGGTGAGCGACCAGGGAGACCAGAAAGGGGGGAGCGCGTACATCTGGAGACGGTCTCGCGCGCACGACAAGCGACCTGAGCCCATTCGCGTCGCTGCCATTGGCCGGAGGATGCAGCGGCGCGAGCGAAACAGTGATGCACTCGCTCTCGCCCAGAGACCCATTCACGGCAAGGGACAGCTCCCGCGCAAGGGCGTCGCTTATGCGCGCACTGGCTCCGGCGTCGTCGCCGTCCTGGACGCAGACGCGGACGGTGCGCGCTGGGCGCGGCTGGAAGAGGAAATCCATGCGGAGTTGCGCGGCCGGAAAGTCCGTTTGTTTTCGTTCCTCCGCTCAACCGTGCACAAAATGAGTCGCGGCCGGGGCAGAGGCGGTTTTGGTGCGCACACCGCTCTTACATCCTTGACACGCGCGCTGAATGTCGCTTTCATTGCTGTGCAGGCGGAGGACGCGGCGGCGGGCGCGGCGGCTTCCAGCAGCGCGACATGGGCCCGCCCGACACCGTCCTCGGTGCGCTCCCCAGCCACCCCCTTGCGCCCTGCGCACGCTGACGGCTGGCTCTATTTAGAAATGGGCACGTTCATGCACGCGGTCGAGGACGAGATGCTCTGCGCGTCGCTGATGAAGGACAAGGTGCCGTTCTTCAACGCGCCCATCTACCTGCAAAACAAGAGCGCCATCGGCAAGGTCGACGAGATCCTCGGGCCCATCACCGAGGTCTTCTTCTCCGTCAAAATGGCAGACGGCATGGTCGCGTCCTCCTTCAAGAAGGGCGACAAGGTCTACATTGCCGGCGACAAGCTCCTCCCGCTCGAGCGCTTCCTCCCAAAACCCAAGGTTGTCGGCAAGGTCGAGAGTGCGTTACCTGCTCGGCAATCTGTATGCGAGTGACGCTGACATGCTGTTCCAGAACGCGGAAGAGGCGGCGCGCGCGGCGGAGGTCGCGGCGGTCCACCAGGCAGGGGCGGCCGCGGCGGTCCAAGAGGGCGCGGTGCCCCGGGTGGCCGCGGCGGCTTCGGCGGCGGTCGCGGTGGCTTTGGGGGTGGCGACCGTGGCGGTTTCCGCGGTCGGGGAGGCTTCGGCGGCGGCGACCGTGGCCGCGGTCGGGGTGCTCCTCGTGGCCGCGGTCGTGGCCAGTAAAAAAAAGTACTCTCTGTACACGTACTCGCTCCTCTCTCTCTCTCGCTTGCTTTCCTTCGCTCAATGTACAGCCGCCTATTTTGCCAGAGACACCGGGACAAGCAGCACTCAAGAGTCCGCATGCGATTCTATACAACGCCAACAATAGTTATGGAGCGCAGAGAAGAGGAGTAAACAACATAGAGAGTAGGTATGCTTGGTCGACACAGTCTTGGGGAATCATGGCATGATCAATGAGGAGGGGAATCATAATGGTGCAAGTGAGCAGGGCGGCGTTGCGACAAGAGCTTGAACTAGCAAAAGATTTTGACGGTAATGTTGAAGAGGGCCATAACGTTGGGGTGAAGGGGGATGACGACGAACGTGAACGCTATATATCGACAGCAAAATGACAGAAACTGCGTTTCCAGAAGACAGCATGGATGAGGACAACCTGACTTGAACATCGTGACAGAGAGAACAGAAAGATGAATAGAAAAGACAACGGAGGCCCCATCACGACTTGCCAGACGACTGCAGACCGAATGAGCAACAGCGCAAGCATTCAAGAACGCAAGCACTCACAGAATAGCCGTTCAGATGTCTCGACGACAGCGAATACGTGCTTGGCTGGCTGGCGCGGTACCCCCTTGAGCTCGAGCTGACCGTCGACGCAATGGGCGTAGGCGGCACGCTGCTGCCCGCGGTCTGTCGGTGGGTCGAACGCGCGGTCAGAGGCGTGGGACCGGAGATCAAGCTCTTCTTGGGCGTCTCGGGCATTTTCTTGGGCGTTTCGGTGACTGTCTTCCTGCTGCTCGAGCTGCTCAACAAGCTCCTCGAGCTGCTGGACGGTGGCGCGGGGCTCGCAGGCTTCAACCGGCGCGACTGGGCGATGAACGGGTGCCGCAGTGCCGGGGCGGGCTTAAGGCGCCGCTCCGGGTCCCATTGCAGACACTTCGCGATGAAGTCCAGGAAGACCTCATCTTGACATTTGAGCACGTCCGCGAGTGTCTTGCTGCCTGGCCGTCGCCGCCTGCCCTTCGAGTTGACAACAGGACGAGGCTGTCCGGATGCGTCTGTGGCGAAGTGTCAGTCATGATCCCCGCCGATAAATACGAACATCGCACCGAAGAAGAGCTTTTGGCGCGAGCTACGCCGTATAAGGTCCTTGTCGGGAACACCAAGCACTTCCATGATGCAGGCCAGCTGCTCCTGCTCGTTCTCTCCGGGGAATATAGGGTAACCGGTATACAACTCCGCCAAAATGCACCCCAGGCTCCACATATCGATCGCCATGCTATAGCTCATGCCGAGGATAATCTCGGGCGAGCGGTAGAAGCGACTCTGAAGATATGTGTAGACTGTGCCACGCTGTCAGTAAGAGTCCGCGCAGCAGCCACTAGCACGTACCCTTCTCGTTCTCCAAGCAGCTGCTCCCGAAGTCGATGACCTTGATTGCACTCTTCGCCGGATGCCGGAGCAATACGTTCTCGGGCTTCAGGTCGCAGTGGACGACGCGGTGATGGCGCATGAGGGCGAGCGAAGACAGCATTTGAGTCGTAAACCGCCGAATGAGGTTCGTCGAGAAGCCCACAAAGCCGTTCGCCTTGATCAGCTCGTACAAGTTGATGCTCAGCAGCTCCATGGCGATGCACAGGTGGTTTCGGAAGTAGAAATATTCCTGCATCTTGATGACATGGTGCTTTTCATCGGGATCCTAACAAGACACGAACGTTAACAAACAGTAAACGAAGATGAAAATCGCGCACCCATTTCCGCAAGTTATCCAGAATCTTGATCTCCACAAGCCCCTGGTGGTGGAACCGCTGCTTGTTGCGAATCATCTTGATCGCGACAGACAGGCCGGAGCAGTGGTCGCGGCAGTGAAGAACCTGCCCGAACGAGCCCTTGCCGAGCGTATCTATAATCTCGTAGCGGTATGCCAGGTGGTCGTGGTTGATGACCTGGTAATCGCCGCGTTCGTCATCATAGCTGTAGTTGTACTGCGAGTGGTCGCGCGTCGCGGGCTTCTTGTCCTTGATGTTGCCGTAGTAGTACACCGACGGGTATTGGTTGATCTCCTCGCGTTCGTAATCCGAAAGACAGTTGAGACCAGGACCGCTGAGCACCTCTGCAGGAATAATCAGAAACTCAGACATGAGATAAAACAAAGCCAACTGACCAGCTGGCGTCATTGCAGCCTTCGGGGGAATGGGCTCGGGGAAGTTGAGCAATTCCTCGAGCTCCTCCGGCTTGGCGCCAGTGGCGAGCCTACGAGCCTGCTGTCTTCGAATGTAGTCCATCATCTCACGATCACCGAGCACTTCGTCGTCGTCGGGCGCCGGCGAAGGCGTAGACAACGACTGACGACTCGACGACGGCGAGCCAGACAGTAACGAAGAGGAAGACGCGTCCGTAGAGCGCGCAGAAGAGACCTTGGCGTTCAACAGCTTGAGCGACTTGGACGGCGAAAGGGCCGAGAACCGAGAGGGGCGCGTTGTCGAGGAGGTCGGCGCGGTGTTCTCCGGGGCCGAGGGCGGGGCCATGGACGACGAGACCGAGGAAATGGACGCGGTGGACGGCTTCCGCAGCCCAAAGCCCATCGACTCGCGGATGGGCTTGCGGATCGCGGACGTCGACGCCGAGGACGAAATCGCGGTCGAGCCGGTGGTGCTCGTGCGCGGCACCCGCGTCGTCGTAGACTGCGGCGATGCACGCGCGACGGACAGCCGGCGCGTCGAGCCCGTCACAGTCTTGGACGGCGACGATGAGTTCTCGGAATCCTCCAGGATGCCGAACTCTGCAAGCGATGAGTGCGGCGATGGTGGCCCCTCGGCGGACGACGCGCCAACGTTGAGACTAGTGCGGCGGCTCCCGATCAGCGAGGTCGTCGACTTGACCGCGGGCGCCGGCGACGTCGTGTTCGAGCTGCGGCTCGCAATGCGCGGGATCTTGGTGGGCGTCTCCTTGGACAGCTGCGACGAGGACATCGAGCCGTACACGCCATTATTGCCTGTGCCGGAGGTCGATACGGACGGTGAGCCAGCGATGGTAGGAAGTTGCGCACGAAGACGGAGTGACGAGTCTGAGCCCTTGGTCAGGCCGGAGGCGCTCGCGGTGGAAGAACCGCCGGCGCTGGACGTCTTGGCTGAGTGCGTGGACATCCGGTGCAGGGACGATGACGTCGACGTGGTAGAGGAGGGCGGGTGCATGCCCGACTGCCGGAGACTCGCGACTCGCTGTATGGTGCTGTTAGGCAACGACATTTGGATCGGCGGCAAATTCACTGCTGAAGGGGCTGCCTCCTTCTTCTTCTTCTCATCAGTGGAGGACAACGTCTGCTGGGAGTCAGCTCATGTAGGCTGGCAGTGGGAGCGGACAGCTCACCTTGCCACGTTTGCGTCCCATAAGCACCGAAATACGACTCTCACTGCGATCCTCCTTCTTGACCTTGGCGACAGCCTCCTTGAGCTTAGCCTCGTCGCCCTTCTCGAGCACAAGACTCTTGCGGCTCGACGACTTGAGAAGGGACGAGAGCCCAAGGCTCAGCGTCGACGGCCGCTTGGTGGTGCTAGTGCTCGGGCTGAGCGGAACCTCGCTCGGCGGGGTCATCGGCGGGCGTGCCGAGATGATGTTGCTGCCCGCAGAGCTCGAGCCCTTGTGCATCGTGTGGGGGTGCGGGTGAGGCGGCGGCGGCGGCGTGGACGAGGCCGAGCCCGATGCCTGCGCCTGCATGGACTGCGACGACGCACGGCGGAAGAAGGGGATAGCAGACGGCGTGAGGCGCTTGCCAGAAGGAGGGTTTGCACTCGTCGCAGAAAGGGCCGACGTCGTGTGCGTGCTCGCGCTGGAGCCCGTCTCCGAGGAGCGGCTTGGCCCCCGGTCAGGCGTGCGCGTGCGGCCGGACTTGACGGACGGTGCAGGCTGCGGCGAGTTCCTGTGGATCGACGTGCGCGGCGAGGCCTCGCTCTTCTCGATCGGCGTCCAAGACTCAGAAAGACGCGGCGACTGAGGGTCGGTAGCCATCCAGTTCTCGGAGAGCTTCGACGAAGCAGACGCCGGCTGCTCCTCCTGGTTGGAGGAACGCGACGCGATGCTTTGCTTGCTTGCACGAGGGGAGAGCGGCGACTTGGGCGGGTGAAGACTGTGACGATCCTTCTCCTTACCCTCCTTCTCCGACGACGACGAATGCAGCTTGAGGTTCAGCGCGTTGGAGAAGCTCCACTTCTTGGTCGGCGTCTTATGAGCAGGCGGGGCCAGCGACTTGGACGACGGAGTGGGCGGCTCCACAGAAGTGCGAACGCTGGTAGGCACCGGAGGCCGAGCTTCCATAGCAGCAGTAGGCGTAGGATCCTGAGACGTGGTGATCGTCGGCGACGGAACGGAGTGCACCTGGGACGTCGAAACAGAAGGAGACAAGACAGGGGGCTGCACCTGGGACGAGACCGACGGCAGGCTGAGCGAAGGAGGCACACCAGACTGGTAGGCCTTGGGCAGAGGGGGCACGGGCGGTATGATCTTCGCAGTCGCGTCGTCAGAGCCTTCATTCCCAGAGCTCGCCAAAGCAGCAGCACGGTCGCGGGCGGCAGCAGCATCTCCGGAGTAAACACTCGAAACGTCGCTCCCAGCGCTGTTGCGACGGAGCTTGCTCGAGTACCGCCCGGACGACAGGGACGGGGACGTCACGCTCGTTGCAGCAGTGGACATCGACGTGGAGTCGCGTGAGGTCGGCGTACCGGTAAAGTTCGTGGACGAAGTCGAGCCTCGCTTGGGCACGCCGTAGCTGGAGCGCGCGCTGGCAGTGCCCTCCTTCAGGACGGTCTTCTTGGACGGCGGCGAGGGTTGGCTGGACCACCCTGTCGAATCGTCGATGGGGTAGTCCGTGCTGTGAATCAGACTCTCGACGTCCATCTTGCCAGCGGCGTGCGCAAGAAGCTCCTTGCTGGAGCTGCTGCGAAGGCTGCGAACGTCCCTACCGCTGTCCTCGCTGTGATCCTTGTCGGCCTGTGGCTTGCCCATGCTGCTCCGCTGGCTCTTGAGACCCTCCTTCAGGCTTTCGCCGCCGAGGCTAGCGCGCTTGCGGATGGTATCCTCCGAGTGCTCCTCGCGGCTGGCGCGTTTGCTCTTGACGCCCTCCGGCTTGCCGCCCTCGATTCCCTCCCACTGCGTCGAGCTCGACTTGACCATGCCGGGCGTCCCTGGACGGCTGGATGTCTTCATGCTGCCAACAGACGAACGGGCGCGTGCGCTCTTAGCCGGGATGCCATCAAGTTTGCGTAACATCTCGGCCGTGGCGGAGTCGTCGAGCGCGTTCCACCCCTCCTGGGTGCCGCGTAAAAGGCTCTGGGCCACGGACGCCGAGTGGTGCATCGCTGTGGTCGCGGTGGTCGGGCTGTTGCCGGGGGCAGCGCCACTGGCGCCGGCCTTGTTGAAGGCCTGGTGAATGGAATGAGCGGACGGGGACGGCGGTAAATGAGAGAAGTCCGGCTGGCGACGGTAGGTGATCTCTTGGGGAGACGTCGTGGAGCTCGAAGACGGGTGCCTGGAGTGGGCGTCGCGGCTCGCGAGCGAGTTGGAGGAGGGGGACTTGGAGACGGTATTCACATTGAGCGCGCCCGCGCCCAGGTTGGTGCCGGTGCCGGTGCGCCTGCGCTCCTTGAGCCGCTCGCGCTCGCGGGCGGCAGGGGTGGTGCTGGCGCCGCCGCTGCCGAGGCTCCGATGGCGGCGGACCTTGTCGGCGTCCTTGCTGGACGAGAGCGGCGAGCCGGTGTGCTTGGAGACGAGGACGCCGTGGTCCATGGCAAACTCGTCCGAGGTCCGCTTGCGCGCCGTCGGCGCTTTGGACGAGCGGAAAGAGATGGGTGGCGATGCTGGCGGAGCGTCAAACGCGGTCGCGTCCGGCGGGGCGGAGGCCGGAAGCAGTTGGGCGGCGGTCCCAGCAGCGGGAGCTGGCGCCAGGGCCGCGTCGAGCGCGTCGAGCGCCAGCGACGGCAGCGGGGGCACGGCGGCGGCAGGGTCGCGCAGCTTGCGGGGATAGAGAATCTCCTCGCCGCCGCTCTCTTCTGTAAGCGAAGGCTTCCCCCGGACGCCTCGTGCCGGCGGGAGCAGGGCTGGGCCGATCGCGGGCGACACGTGCGGCGGCGGCGACGCAGGGCCTGGGTCCGTCGACGCCGCCTTGACGGGCGACGCTGCCTCCGACGGCGGCAGCGGCGAGGACTGGGGGCGGGGATCAGTGTCAGCGCGCAGCCAATACGGAAAATGATTGCTAACGAGAGCAGCGGAAGCAGGCGGGCCATCATCGGGTTCGCCGTCCTGGTCGCCGTCGACGGCCTCGATGGTCCAGGGCGAGTCGGCGCCGTCGTCGCGGTCGGGGCTGTCGTTTGGGATCTCGCGGTCGGGCTCCTCGACGAGGGCGGTGGGCGAGAGCGCGTCCCAGTTGAACTTGCGTGTCTGGCCGCTGGACGTCCAGCGCGGGGTGGCGAGCTCGCCGAGGCCGACGAGGGCGCGCCTGTCGATGGCAGCGGGGTCGCGGCCGGGGGTGGTGGGCTCGGCGGGGCTGATGGGCAGGATGAGGCCCGCGGCATCAGCGGGCAGCGCTGGGTCGGGCATCGGCGGCAGGGAGAGCTGGGTCGTGGGCGAGTTGTCCTGGAAGTAGTACGGGTCGAAGCCGGAGGAGGCCGAGGACGTCGTGCGCGATCGTGGCTGGTCGTCGTGGAGCGAGATGGAGAGCGGCGGTTGGGGGCGTGTCTTTTGAATAGTTAGTATAATAGTTAACAAAAGAAAACCACAAAGTGTTGTTCTTTCTAGTTACCTTTTCCTTGGATAATACGGGTTTTTCAGGGCTCGCAGGCGCCGGGATATATGTGGGGTCGCTGGCCGCGGCGTCCCTGGCAGGCGGGGCGCTGTCGGACGGGCCAGCGTCGGGCGCGGGCCGCGGGCGGTGGGAGGCGGCAAACGAGGGCATGGCGGGCAGCGCTCAGCTGCGGCTACCGGCCAGTTCTGGCACTCGGGCTCGTGCGGGGCGTGGGGGCCGGCGTCGCACACGCGGCTGGGGGTGCTGGGCGAGACAAGACCGGGCGGCGGAACCTGTTCTACCTGCCCGGATTTTTCCTGGTCCACCCAGCCGTCCACCATGGCCTCGCGCCTCAGGCTCCTCCCAAAGAAAGTCGGCCTCTTTAACCTCTCCCCGGCACAGGGCTCCGTCCACAATGTATGCCTGCCTGCTTGCTGCCTATCTGCATACTGCTCACACTACTTAGCGCCATAGATTCGGCCGCGGAAATGGCAGTGGGCGCGGCGGCACCTCTGGCCGCGGCCACAAGGGCCAGAATGCCCGCTCGGGCAACGGCAAGCCCACTCCGGGCTTCGAGGGCGGCCAGACACCCATAATGCGCAAGTTCCCAAAGCGCGGCTTCACCAACCGGTCTGCTTTATCTCCTATCGTTTGACGCACGCATACCAACGCGCACGCTCGGCCAGAAACGAACGCACGTACGCGCCCCTGAACCTGGACCGGCTCCAGTACTGGATAGACACCGGCCGCCTGCCAGCGTCGACGAGGGAGAACCCGCTGACCGTGCACCACTTTGTGCGCTCCAACTGCGTGCACGACGCGCACGACGGCGTCAAGATCCTCGGAGACGTACGTTGCGAGCTGTTTACCACCGCCGTCGCGCTAAACGCGACGCGTCCAGGGCGCCAAGCACCTGCGCACGCCGATCCACGTCTCCGTCGCGCGCGCGTCCAAGCCCGCCATCCGCGCGATCGAAAAGCTCGGCGGCTCCGTCGTCTGCGCCTATGAGAACGCGCTCGCGCTGCAGGACGCCGTCAAGGGCCGCACAGACAGGCTCTCCGCCGCGCCCACGCGCCGCGAAGACATCCGTACGTCCCCCACTGCGCACCCGCATTTGCGCAATAACGTGACCGGCCCCGCGCAGAATGGTACACGCTGTACAAGAACCGCGGCTACCTCAACAAGACCGTCCTCGCGCGCAACCCGCAACTGGGCGACCGCGTGCGCGCCATCGCGGAGGAGCTCAACAGATACAGAGAACCCGGCCAGCGGCCCAGCGACCGCCTGTAAATTATGCGCTGAACACGCTCTTAATCATTGCACCCCTGACGCCTGCGCGAACCTTGGATCGCGGGACAAGTCACAAGGAAGAATGGGTCCTAGGGAAGTCAACATGCAATCCCTGGGCGTTCTTGTCGCCAGGCTGGACAGGGGCCGCATCCGGGATCGTCCCGCGGTGGGCGACACCTTCGCTAAACTACAGAGGAACCCGGGACGTTGTCGCTGGGACAACGTCCATCCGCCCTTCCTCGCTCGTCGCCCTTCGCGCCCGATTCGAACGCGTCAGCGGTCAGAGAGCCGCTCAGGAGCAAACTTTGAGCGAAAGCCATGACGGGACCTCGGTTTCTGCTGATGGATATCCTGCCTGATTCACGCACGGTTGGCGTACCCCTGGTTCCCGAATTCACTTCTTGAAATTTTACTCACGGATACACGCATGATATAGGGGCCACGCTCTTTACAACCTTTTCAACAATCGTTTCAGGTCGCCAAGCCGGTCGCATAGCGCGTATGACGGAATCGCGACGAGTGGGAGAAGGCGCACGCGACGGAAGGTCCGGTTGGGAATGTAGAGACCCCTGCAGGAGAGACGACGCCCGCGCCTGCTAATAACTGTCCCAAGGTATTCCAAAGAATGAGACTTCACGTATTACTCATAACTCTCTCCTGCCCGCTCATTGCGATTGAGGCTCAAGGAGCGGCTGTGATCAGATTACACCCTCCGTTCCCTTGAATAGTAACCACTCCAAGTGCAGAGGATCCCCTTACGCTTCGATTGGGTGCAAAATCGCATATTTACTGCATACCACGAGTTGTTTGATTCGAGTCCCGCGCCATCGGAGGAGGTGTCGCTGTATCAGCAGCCGCTCTGAGGTACTAACTATAGGTTGTTTACGAGTACTTCGTGACTGAATATTATACGAGCTTAGTGCATATTTACAGCGTTGGGCTCCATAGGGAGCCCCAAAGGGGAACGCCCCACCCTGAGGCCTGAGCGTCTGTGCAAACAATCTTAACAGGTCCTGATTCAATTGTTTGTTTGATGTCGACGCGTTTGACAAGGCGCACCGTGCGTGCGCAAACAGAACCACACAACACGTATGCTCGTTTCGTTCTCGCCACCGCATCGCATACACGGTGCCGGTACCGTTACGGACTGCTGATCGCGGTGCCTTTGCACGCGTGCCCATCGCTTTGGGCAATCTACGTACTGCATGCCTAGCATCCTACGTATGGGCTCCGCGCAGCGCGGGGTTTCCAGTGTGGTACTCGCTCGCTGTGCCCGCTCGGGATTCCATATTTCCGACGCCCATTCTGCGCCAACCGTACCAATTCTATGGGATTCAATAGGACAGACAACGGCTCGTCGGCTCGGCGCATTAGCGCTGCCAGCACTGGGAATGTGCAAGGACACTCTGGCTAGCGCTTATGCAGACCCCCCGACTTCGGGAGAACGTGTGCGCCTATAATCCTCAAGCTCTCGGTCTGGAATGACCTGGAGGGAGCTCAGCTATGATTCAGATCCTTTGTCCGCCGAGGCTCCGAGCTCCATGGGCTAGCGTTTCACCGCGTTGCGGTCTCATCTCATCACGCACCCAGTACTCGACGCTATCGCATTTTCCACGCTCCGGGCGCTTCAAAATCAATGGGGATGGGCCAGGCGCTGGTGATTCCCTGCACGTGCATTCACGATCGAGCGCTCGCTGTCCAGGTACCCAGTTGTCCTTGCACTGGACGCCGTGATGACTCCTGCGCGCTGATTGCTGCTCAATGCAACTCGTTACGGTAGAGTGGGTATGCGCGTCTGTCGGGGCACAGGTGTCGCGCTGTCAGCGTGCAGTTTCGCCCGGGCAAACGCGCTGCCAGCCTGCTGCTTTCCGCGTGCGGTTTTCGGCCAGCTGCGTCCCCGCAGTGGTCAGGATAGATGTAGGCTTTCCAAAGGGAGCCCGCTGTAGATGGATACTGCACGCCTACGATTCCCACCGCGCATATCTCTGGAGGCCGGTGCGCCTGTTGCTCAATGGATCACATCGTCACCGTGTATTGCAAGGCGCGACCAAAGGCGCAAGCGCAATATCTGTTCTGCCTGCCCGCTCAAGCCCGCTTCCATTGTCGTGGGCCTATGCTGCTACCTCCCGTCTCACCTCGCGTTGCAGCTCGGGTCGCCGCGTTGCGTCTTGGGCGCTCCCGTCGCGTCCAAGTTCCGCTTCTGCCCCTCCAAATCATGCACTGCCCTTGAATCTCTAAACACGCTGCTCTATTGCGCCCTGCATGAACGAAAAAGATTTGCTGCTACCAGCAGCACTGCATCTCTACCCCACGGCGCTTATATAACCAGTCACGCAAGGCGCCTGTCTCGTGTGCTCCGCAAACAGAAGCATGGCTGAGCGCACGGAACCCCCCCCCCCCCTCGCGGCTGCTCCCCGCGGAGGTCTATCCCGGGTCTCTCTCACACAATTCCCGAGTGCGCCCAAACTGCCCGGATGACCCTGTCGGCCACCGGTGGAACTCGAGCAAAGAAGTGCGTCTAGATTGGGTCCGGTAGATCTATCTCTACGTGCGCGATTTTAGGTAGCGGCGTTGACCTGTGTGCCCTCCGCCGACTGCCCCTTCACGGCCTTCTCGGACTCAGACTGCGCCTCACCGTCGGCGGCGCCCTCTCCCGACGTCTTCGGCTCTGCGCCTGCCGCGGCGCCGCTCTCCACGTCCGCGGGCTTCGCATCGCGGTAGAAAACGAGCACGGCGAGGGCCGCCACGCCCATGACTCCGAGCAGGAACCAGAACGCTGCGGCGCGCCCGCGGTACGGGTTCTCGTTGGAGTTGCCGCCGTCCACCTCGCCGCCGTTGCCGTCGACGCTGACCTGAATGGTCGTGATGATCGCCAGGATAACAGCTGAGCCGAGCTGGATGGACGAGTTGAACATCGCGCCGACGATGCCAGCAATCTCTGGCGGCGTGCAGCGGAAGACGGCGATGCTGGATAGGGATGTGTTAGTGATCCGGCGAAACATACTAGTCGTGCAGGCACAGGACTTACTTGCAAGTCACAAACAAGCACGAGCCGCCGATGGTAGCAATGATGAACGCGGGGAAGTCCCAGCGCCAGTAGGCGCCCTCGTAGTCGGCGAAGGGCAGTAAGACCGTCCCGACCATGACGAGGACGATGGAGATGATGAACACCCATTTCTGCGGGTAACGGCCAGTCACCGGCCCCGAGCCCAGCATGACGGGACCCGCTGTTGTCCATTAGAGCAGAACGATACGTAGCATCCACAAGACTTACCAATCAACCCGACGGGCAGGAAGCTAATGGAAGGTGTTAGCCGAGCTCAGAACGGCAGGCGGGCAAGAGGACTACTCACTGCACTGCGCTCTTGATCGCGCTCCAGTGGTAGACGTCTTGCCACATCGTAATGATGAGGAAGAATAGCGCCATGAAAATGAGGTTGCTGGACATCGAGACTCCAATGATGAGCCCGAAGTTGGGATACGACCAGATGTGCGGCGGAATGGCGGCCTTGTCGCTCGGGATGCGCGACTCGTAGAAGAAGAATCCCGCAAGGAGGGCGATCGAGATGATGAGAGGCGCGAGGACGATGGCGGAGCCCCAGCTGTGGATGGAAGACGTGGTGAAGGCGAAGACGAGGAGTACGAGTGCGGCTGCGACATGACTGAGCGAGGTTGAACAGTGATCATGAACAAATACAACGAACACGTGAGAATCCCAACACCAGGAAGGTCGAGGTACGCAATCTTGCTGCCAGCCCTCTCGACAGAGGGCTGCTTCGGGACGAGGAAGAACGCGAGAACAGAGATTGGTGTGGCGACCAGGGCACCGAGCCAGAAGACCCACGACCAACTCGCATATTGCACGAGCAAGGCACCAAGGATGAAGCCCAACACTGCGGAACAAAGAGGCTGTCAGATACGACGCGCTCAATGGAAGCCAATTCACCGTTTCCGAGAGCGGCAGAGCCTCCGTAGAAACCGAGGGCTCCAGCTTGCGCCTTGGGCTCCGGGAACAGGCGAACCAGCAGCGTTAGAGACGTCGGGATCGTAATTGCTGCTGAGATGCCACTGAAGGCACGTAGGACAAGCAAGCCGATGTTGTTCTTGGTGAATCCCATCGCAAGCGAGAACATTCCTAGTGTGAACGAGCCGAAAACGAAAGCCACTTTAGGGCTGTAGACATCGCTGACGCGCCCGCTCTGCAATTGGCGATTAACAAAGGAATGGCGAATGAGATATAGGCGGGAAGGAAGGTATGAAGTCAATCATGAGCCAAGGGGAGGGTCGCAAGGTACTATATCGACGCATACGAGAATGCCAGACAAGTTGGAAATCGCACGCACGCAGAGAAGAAACGCAGAGAACGTGAGTTGGTATGCGGAAATGAGCCATACGGATGAACCGGCGTCAAGCGAGACCTCGCGACTAATGGTGGGGATTGCGCTGAAGAGAGCGGAGACGCTGTAGTGTCAAGTATAAGCAAAATCTATCACCGATTCGGACACAATCCAAAGACGGACTTAAACGTATCGAGAAAGACCGACGTGCAGAAGATTGCCAGCAGCAATGCCTGGCGAGCCTTTCCCAGCCTGTGCGGAGGCTGCTCAACGGGAATGGGAGCGCTGGCGTCTGTCGACATGGTGGGCAAGAGGGAAAGGCGCGCCAGAACCGGAGACAGCCGCTGTGTCGTTTCTTCGCGGCACTTATTGCTGCCGAGCGAGTTTCTTGGGCGCTACACGGTGAATCAGCCCGACCGGATCCCACCCTCCGGAAGCTGCAGCGTGCAAGTCACGGAATCACCCAATCATATCCAGTGCTCAGCCACATCCACCCTAAATTCTGTCGGCGGTGAACCGTTGACAGCCAGCGGTTATTCCCATTGCGCAAGCCAAGATATCCATCACCCCGCCTTGCTTCCGGGCTCGAGCGCTCAGCGCTCAGCGCGCAGTGGCCTCGCGACAGAAGTGAGATCTGATACAGAAACCCTACGTAACCTCGACGCCTCACCATGTCACTCGGCTGTGAATCACAAGTAACTCCGTAGCAGGACGATGACGCCGACCGCAGCGCGGTTCAGTCAGAACTCCACATCGAAGGCGCCGGAGCAGAACCTCCGCCAGCCTCGGTGACGATGCCCAGGGATGCGTGAGAAATGAAGTCAGTGTCCGGAGACCGGCGAATCGGACTCAATTCGACTGCATATTGCGCCCGCCAAGCGAGGTAGCGTTGCAGTTCGTGTCTGCCACGACCCACGAGGGTGTGCCAAAAATAATCATGCTCTGTCTGCCTTTGTGGCGGATAGGTATCCTCCTGGCCGGGCTTGGACGAGCCCCACCATTACCGTGAACCTGCCCTCGGAGTTTCGGCAAGTAAGCATTGGTAAGCGGAAGGATATGCGTCGCAACCCTGCGCCGGCAAAGCACTTGGCTTTATGGCGCAGCAAAATGCTCCACGGAACGTGGGATAGGCTGCGGAGAATGTCATGAGGTCCAGACCCGCTTTGCGCGCTGGCGCAGCGAGCCCGACAATCATCGGCACAGTGACGACGCAGGGCGCGGCGGCGTGGAACGGGCGCCCAATGAGCAGCGAGGGAAAGCCTTCATCCGACGCCAGCGCACAATTGGGGTCGCGGTACCTCGGACTCTCTCTCAGTGGCTAAGTGGGATGAAACTGAAACGAGCGATGGCGGGTCACAGTGAGGTGAAACCCCGGTCGGCTTTGCGCACTGTCCGAGACTAGATGAACTTCCGCATGCGCTGAGAGCGACCCATTCGTGCGAGAACATTGCAATTCGAGTTCTAATCTAGTATTCGAGGACCTCACATCTAGCAACTAGCAAACTTCTACAGTCGGGATGGTGATGATTACATTTGCCTGAGGCAGACCGAGCTTGTTGTCGTCGTTGGCCCGCTTGGGCAACTTGCGCACCAGGCGCGTCTCCTGAATCTCCAGCCCCTTGTTGCCAAAGTACCGCCCGCTCTCGAAGGACCACTGCTTGTTGGCGCGCGGCCACTGAGCCATGTGCTCGACGTAGAGCCAGAGTTGCTCCTCGACCTCGGGCGTGACCTCGACACCGTCGTCACGCAGACGCTGCGGAAGCGACGCGGCTAGCTCGAGGAACTCGCGCTGAAGCTTCTTGTGCTCCTTGACGATCCACTCGATCGCCCCGATATAATCTGTCTGCAGCTGGTGCATCAAGATCGTGACGATGTTGCAGTCAGCATCATCCGACGCTTGCTCCTTATTGAAGGAGACCATGTCCTGCATGATATGAGCACCGAGCGAAATTCTTTCAGAGATCTCACGACTCACGTTGTCGAACGCATTGAAGTCGGAGATGATGTTCTGCGGGGCCAGGCATGCGTGAGTTTGGACAGACCATCATGCGATGCGAAAGACACGAACCTCGAGGTCGAGAAGGTACCTGTGATCCCAGACCGGTGCTGGCATGGAGAGCTTCATTGTGCCAATGAAGAGCGAAGGGCGGAGGCCGATGTTGTCGCGGCGCATGTCGATGTACTCCTGCACTGTGCGGATGTACTTCTTGTCGCGATCGTCCGCCTGCACGATTACCGAGTCGAGATACAACGAGAACACGTTCAGGAAGAACCGGCGGGCCTCCGGAGTCGAATGTTTGATTGCATTTAGCCAGAACCTATTGCGAAGTTGTTATGAGCCCTGGAGAGACAGGGATCGGGTCAACGCGCTCACCTCTGTGCGACCACGCCGACGAGGATCTCGCCCTCGGGCCGGGGCTTCTCGGGGTTGTTTAGCGCGTCATGGACGATGTCGCAAGTGCTCTTGACGGTATCGAGCGGCTGACGGTCGGTGTACTCGTCGATGAGGAAGAAGAGGTTCATGAGGTCGCAGCCGACGCGGATTTCCTCTATGAGGGTCGTGCGGATCGTTAGACCGGTAAGTCCGGAGCCGCCCGACTATGCGCACCTTTTGACGCATCGTTGCCTCCAAGGCACGTGAGTTTCGCTGAGAACTTGCGTTAGAAACACGGTTGCAGGCGCGTTATGACAGCGCGTCGCACCAAAGTCGCAGCGTTCAAACGCAGCCAAGGACTTGGGAGTGAACGGGTGGAAAGAGAAGAACCACTCGTCCGACTCCCGCTTGACCTCCTCGTAGTGCACGTTCAACTTGCGAGGCCACGGCCACGAGTCCATTGTGCGCCCGAGGTAGAGGACGTCGGGCACGTAGTACGGGACGATGTGGCGAGAGAGTAGCGCGGGGTGGAGGGGCGCCGAGGCGTCGACGGTCGGGATGGTCTTAGACAACTTGGACTGCATGTTGGGAGATTCGTGGGGGGTTGAGAGTTGGGATGCGACAAGTCCAACTCCTATGAAGTATCTTGGGAATCCCCGGATGGACCGGAACGAATCGACCTGCAAAAAATTTTATTCATCGAGCAATCGGTCCGACCGGTCTGCGATACAGGGCTGCGCGCGCAGGGATCATGTCCAGCGCTGAGGACCTGAGACAGATTTGGCTCCTATCCTCGTTACTGAATGCGGACGGGTGGATCTCGATCATGCTGCCGGTGGCAATGACAGATCAGAATACAGTTATGGGCGCTCAGCGGGGTCGGGCTTACCTGCGCTTATTGATCCCGCGCAGGCGCTGATGCTGTGTTGTTCGCGCCAGGCACGTCACCGAGGGCCGGCAATTCCCAGCAGCACAATATTATTATCCCTGCGCGATGGGGCAGAGTTTCGCACAAGTTCCCCCTTCCTGCTTTCCCACTTGCGCAAGTCATGGAGAGCATCCAAGTCAAGATCGCCGACACCATTCGCCCCACCATGGCAATGCTGGCCGACACCCTCCAGCCCACTGGCACCAAGGTCGCGCAGACCGTCCAGCCCGTCTTCGACAAGATCAACGCCAACTTGCAGCCCTTCGTCCTCCTCGCCATCGCCGTCGCGGCGATCGGCGTCAAGGTCGTCTGGGAACTTGCTCTCTCGCCTCTCGCGAGGCAGAGGATCCCCGGCCCGAAGATCGCAGCGGTCAGCAACGCCTGGTTCGAATGGGTGACGCTGCGCTTCCGCCGCACGGCCTCGGTACACGAGCTCTTCAAGGTCGGTGTGCTTTCACTCAGCGCGTTTCCCGTAGAACTCATTCACTTTGCCTCCACAGCAATACGGCCCGGTCGTCCGCGTCGGGTCGAACCGCGTCGTCTTCAACGAAGCCTCAGCCGTGAAGGAGCTCTACCGCACCCACAAGTTCCGCAAGACTCCGTTCTACGAAAACTTCACGTTCGGCGGCATCCAGAACAGCTTCTCCACCTCGTGCGCACTTCTCCGTTCCCAGGTCGCGGACATGTACTGATGGGCGTGTTAAGCGACCCCGTTCTCCATGCCAAGTTCCGTCGTTGGAACTCGCCGGCCTTCCGCGGAGACAGCATGCGTAGCGCTGGCCGTCTCCTCATCGGCGAAGTCGACGATATCGTGAAGCGCATCCGTATTGATTGCAAGGACGGGCAGTACATGGACACCGTTACTTTCTTCCCCATCGTAACGCTCAACGTGTAAGTCTCGATGCCTTCGAGACGCAGTTGGGAAATCGCTGACGCCGTCTCAGCCTCGGCCGTGCCGTTCTTGGCGAGAGCTTCAACCAGATGGAGACCGGCGTCGAGCATCGTTATGCTAAGGTGCGTTTGCTGGATATGCAGCCTTTAACATCCGACTGATCTCGGACTTAGCTGTCCAACTACTGGCTCATCGACAAGGTCATGGTATGTCCATCCTCTTCCAACTATACTCGAGCCGCGCACCAATGCTATCCAGATGGCGAAGCTGCCGGGACGTCTCCTCGGCTTGTTGAGCTACGCGCCGTTCGAGTCTGTCCGCAACATCTTCAAGGCCGATAACCTCCTCACCGAGTACTCGACTGGCCTGTTTGACGCCGCCGATACGACCAAATCTTTGGACGAGCGCCCCGACATGCTGGTCAGAAGTCCCGTTTTCTTGCTGTTACCCATTGGTCTTGACCACGGGGTTGCCGTAGACTTCTTACAAGGCATTCCGGGATTCCAAGACCGGCGAGACCGCCCCCCTTGAGCTCGCCGTCAGCGACATTGGCTTGTTCATGATTGCCGGTATGTCGCGTCGTTTCCTTCGCATGGCTTCCATTAATATGTCCCAGGGATGGAGACGACCGGCACGACCTTCGTCTACCTTGTCTATGAGCTTGCCAGGAAGCCCCACGTGTGGAACAACCTCCGCGCAGAATTGGACACCGTGGACTATAGCGACGAGTACTTCAGCGAGACTCTCCGTGGCCTCAAGTATCTCAACTCGGTTATTCGTGTATGTGTCGCACGATCGGGCCTCGCGAGTTTCGCTGATCTGTTTGCCATGAACGTAGGAGGTCCTCCGTATCTACTCGCCTGTCTCGGCCATGCTTGAGCGTGTCGTCCCTCCTGGTGGCGCCGAACTTGGAAACTATTGGCTCCCTGGTGGTACTGTGCGTTGATAACCTCAAGTCCACGATGATTACGACTGACGCACCTTCGGCAGCTTATCGGCGGTCAGGCTTACAGCGCGCATCGCGACGAAGATCTCTTCCCCGACCCCGAGCTCGTCAACCCGGAGCGCTGGGTCCGCAAGGACGCGGAGACCGGACGCTGGGTCGACCGCGAGGATGTTACTCCCGAGATGAACGCTGCATGGTTCCCCTTCGGTATGTGTCTCGCGAACGTCTTTGCCGTGATCGACTCATCGGTCCACAGGTCAGGGCGCTCGCCAGTGCACGGGCAAGCCTCTCGCTGAGCTCGAGCTTGTCCTCGTCACCGCCGGCCTCGTGAACAACTTCCGCTTCAACTTGCACAAGAGCGCAACGCCCGAGTCCATGAAGTGAGTTCTCGCACCACGCTCGCGTCCTGCACTTAATGACCGCCGGGAAAGGACGATCGAGATTGGAGCTATGCGTCCCCAGAGCGGACGCTGCCTTGTCAACTTCGAGTACGCGCCGATCCCGGCTCTCAAAGCCCGCTGCGCGGCGTAATAGAATGTCCAAAGCTTGTCATGCGCATGCGTCTTGTCCCGTAGATTACTCGGCGTATAGTGCGACTTGCCACACCTGCAGTCCTTACCTCGAAACACGCGCTCTGACGTGCAACGTTTGTCCTAATAAATGTCAATGAATATTGAATACTGGAGCTTGAACTTGCTTTCCACTGAGCCCAAGACCGCTAGTCAGTACTTAATCACCTGATCCCACGGTCACTTCCCTGAGAGTCTTATCAAGCGCGGGGGCTCGTCTCAGAAAGTAGTTGCTCGAGCGGTTGACACTATTCTAGCAAACGAGTCTCTGGCTCATGGGCCCCCCTGGGCGACCCCGACCATCTGGTTTCCGCAGCTCACTCACCAGCTTTCAAATGGACATACCCGAGCGTGGGAGTGCTCGGTGGCTATTTGCGCAGGTACGCAAGCGCCGCAGCGAGTCGGGAGGATGTTGTACAGTACTGTTTATGTTACAATGGCACTCGTCGATCAACTGCCAGTGCTCGCAGTTGCTTTCCGATACTCGAGCAACTGTATTACAATGCCGGCATACAAAGCTCTGTCTCACAGGTATACTCGTTGGTAAACCGGCGCCGCAGTGAAGACTTGGTTAGCCGGAATCCGGATTTGTGTCCGCAGTTCACGTCGGCGACGACCGGACAACCGTGGGAATATATTTCAGTAGACATCACCCAAGCATCCCCGCATCAACAAGACCGGTGAGCGGAGAAGAGAGGGCGGCTTTGTTCTTGAAACAACGACAGGGTTGTTATCCGGCATATCGGCCTCAGAGTTATTTGCAAGCAAAATTATATAGTGCTGGTCAGTAAGGCCGGTGGATCGGCCGGGGCACGAGTGTCATCGGAGACCGACAAGATTGCACATTATTCACACGACTCTATCTTGCAAGCAGTGCGAGCGGCCAGGGTCTCAAGGTGTGGCAAGTATCGTGTCATATTCTATCGCGGGGGACCTTCCAACAGAACCGGTTCTAGACCTCCTTCCCACGCAGCCAGGCCGCCGCATGTTCCGACCGTATCTCCAATGCATAGGGGAAGTCCTTTGCGCCGCTAAAAGAACTGCTGTCAGACGGAGCGCGGTATCGAGGTACAAAGATACGTACGAGAGACCTCCGCCGCTGTACTCCGCTTTAGGAACAATGGGGTGTCCTTGAGCGTCCTTGGCGTAGACAATGTTGAACGTCGCCAGCGTGTAAGCAATACCCAGCCAGATGGACGCGTCGGCAAGGTACTGCCCGGGGCACTCTCTGATGCATCCCTTTGTCAGCATTATCAAGCAACGGGCGAAAGCGTAAACACACACCGGCGCCCAAAACCGAAGATGGCGGGCTCGGGAACAGGTTCGCCGTCGACGAGATAGCGGTCGGGATTGAAAGCGCCGGGATCGCGGTAGACCTTCGGATCGTGAGTGAGCAGCCTGCGTAAATGGTGTCAGGAAAACGAGTGGCTGGTAAGAGCTCGTCCCATACCAGATGTTGGTCATGACCGTCGTGCCAGCGGGAATCCTCCAGTCTCTGTAGACGTCCTCGTTCAGAGATTTGTGGGGCAGGCCTGCGGTAGAGTTGTAAATATTTCGTCCTGGTTGCAAAAAAAGAGAACGAGGACATACCGATCGGAGAGACCGGGTTCCAACGATGAACTTCGGACGTCAGAGCATTGAGGTAGGGCAAGGCCTCGCGATCTTGAGCCGTTGGTAGCCTTGTGCCACCAGTGACCGACTCAATTTCTTCCTGGGCCCGGCGCTGTGTCTCTGGATACAACAGCATTGCGAGGAACATTGACTTCAACCCGGCCGAAATCTAAGGAAGATTGAGTGTTCTATGAGCATTTGGACATGATACCGTGCTGATATGCACTCACCGGCTCTGCGCCAGCTGGGGAAACCATCGGTTATTATATCTGGAAAGCGAATGGTTTTACGCACCGAGGAACAGTGAGCCCGCAGCAGACCGAATGATTTCAGTGTCCTCAGCACTCAGAGACTTCCCATCCTTGGACGAGAGGAGAGTCGCCGCGAGAGAACCATTCGGCGTGGCGCCGTTCGTCTGCTGGAAGGGCGTCAGACGCTGTCAGACGCGCAGAGACTCCGAGTCGCCCCCAATGCTCTCACCAAATCTGCGACGACCGCGTCGAACGGCACGTCGAACATCGCATCGACGCCTTTGCGCCAGATACGAGCTTGCCGAAGGAAACCGGTCCCAGGCAACCACTCTGGGAGGAATCGAACTTCATGCCCATCGTGAGCTACGACCAGGCTTGAAATACGGGACTCACGCGAGGGTGCGACGTCCACAAGCCAACCGGGGCTGATGGCCGCAGCGAAGGACTCCAGCGCGCTTTCGACGAGATGGACGACGGGGTCGACGCCTTTGTCCGCGACCTCGTGGTTATAGACGATTTTCAGGATAGTCCGTGCTGCCATCCTGTTCGCGACCCAGGTGAGCGACAATAGCGAAGAGGCAAATCCGGCGCACCAGTCTGCGGATTTGACAAGGCTCGAGTTATCCTCATTGAGTTTCTCGATGAAGCGCTGCGCCGAGTGTTCGAGCAGCGGCGCGTGGTCGCGGCACGCAGCGATGTTGAGGACGCGGTTGCAGTACTTGCGAGTGGTCTGGTGCTTTTGACCGTAGGGTAGCAGGCCAAAGAGACGTCCCCATCCAGAGCTACGCGGTCTGTAAGAAACCGTGCGCACGACGAGCAGCCAGCTTACAGTGCGGCCATCTGCAGGATGGGACGGTCGGAATAGTTGCTACCGCGCTTGATGAGCAAGTCCTGGATGGCCTCGGGCGAGTTGAGCACTATGATGTGCTGGCCGAGCGCGTTGAGGTAGACGACGTCGCCTGTCGGATGGGAACGGGCTCAACGACCGCGAGCGCGACGCACGCGTGCAGAGCGCACCATATTGTTCTCCCCACTTCGCAAATTGAAGCCACGCGTACTCAGTTGGGATTTGGAGCGCGTTCCCCAGGAGCGGCACGCCGCGCGGTCCCGGTGGCAACGCGCGACGAGAACGCGAGCTGTGCACGCTAACGATGAGCACGGCAAGTGCCGCAAGCACGCCTGCGCTAGCGCCGATCGCGGGAGTGCGTATAAGGTCGTCCATTGTCGTCGCCTGGCCCGTTACGGAGACTGCGTTGGAGTTGAGAGGGACTTTGGGGGGGAAAGGTTGAAGGCTGAGGCGATACTGACACACTATGCGCGCAGGCGCGCGGGCGCGCGAGTCTCCGAAACACACGTGTGACCGTCTTGCGTTCAGATCCCGTCATCATCCCGAGGCGATGATTTGATAGGGTCTGGGCGGCAAGTCAGCCAAGTTGGGGTATGAAAATGACATCGACATGCTGCGCGGAGCCGCAGGGGGAGATTCACAGAAGCGCCGGCCAAGAACCAATGATAGACGATTGATATCTCCGGAACAAGCGCACCTAGACAAACGTGGACGTGGCGAAAGGCCGGGAATGGCCAGCGCTCGGGGGTCCTACTCAATCGGGCACGGCGGTACTCGGGGTTCTGGGCATTCAGTGAGATTCGTAAGGCCGATGCAAGCGTGGTGGAACAAGAGTGGACAACCCTGCGGACTCGGGAACGCCGGAGCCGCCCAAACACGACAAATACGCCATGAGTTCCCGAGTAGCTGCGAACTGCCTTGTGAGCTCAGAGCTGTGGGAACGGGACGGGATCACTTTATTGGCACCGTGAGGAGAACTCCAAGTCGCTTTGACTTCGCCACTTCGCCCCGTTTCGCCCACCCATGACGTTCTCCTTGTTGGACGTCCCCTACGCCTGGATCGGGGCAGCGCTCGGCGGCGCCGTCGTCTGGAAGGTCATCTATGAGCTCTACCTCTCGCCCCTCGGGCGGCAGAAGATCCCTGGGCCGAAGTTGCTCGCAGTGAGCAATGGCTGGTACCTCTTCTCTATGCTTGCGCGGCGCCGCACCTTCTCCATCCACGACCTGTTCGAGGTATGCGACATGCCCATCTGCATCGTGCGCCCAGTTTCTGAGGCAGTCTCAGAAATACGGCCCGGTCGTGCGCGTCGGCTCGAGCGTTGTGGCATACCGCGACGTCGAGATCGTCAAGGAGATCTACCGCACCCACAAGTACCGCAAGAGCTCGTGGTACGCCGGCCTCACGTTCGGCGGCATCCAGAACAGCTTCTCGACATCGTGAGTCCTATTTTTGTCGCTGGCATCCGGACTTATGCAACTTGCGCGAAATTTCCCGCACTCCAGCGACCCGACCCTGCACTCTCGCTGCCGTAAGTTCAACTCGCCCGCGTTCCGGCCCGACAACCTGCGCAAGGCCGGCAGCGTGCTCAACAGCCAGATGGACGATCTGGTGATGCGCCTCAAGACCGACTGCGAAGGTGGCAAATATATCGACATGATTCAGCTGTTCCCACGTCTCACCCTTGACATGTGCGTTGCAAGATGGGGACTCTGTCCCCCGTTACGCTGTCACTGACACTTTTTCGTCCCGCAGCCTTGGCTTGACGGTTATCGGCGCGCGGTTCGACCAGATCGCCACGGGCGTGGACCACGAGTTCGCCAAGGTCCGTGCCGACACGCAGTTTAGACACTGCGCGCGCGCGCCGAGGTTCGTGTTTTGATGATGCGCCCGCAGAACTCGCATGAGTGGATCCTCGACAAACTGCTGGTGAGCCGTTACCTAAGCCTACCGCGGAGGTGCCGACGCAGCTCACTGTCGTCATGTAGTTGATGCTGCTGCCGCCGTGGATCGTCGCCACGCTGCGCCGCGTCCCCATCCGCATTGTGCAGGACATCCTCCGCGCCGATGGGGTGATGACGGAATATGTGAAGAAAATCTACGACGAGGTCGACGCGGACAAGGACAACGAGCGGTCGGACATGATGGTGCGCGCCCCTTCACCACTCGTGCAGTCGCCCGCGATTGACTATGGGCCCTCGGCATGCAGTACAAGTACAAGTCGTACCGCGACCCCGACACTGGCGAGACTGTGCCGCTGCCGCTCATCATCAGCGAGATCGGCGTGTTCATGATGGCTGGTGAGCCTGCAGTTCGAGTCGTCGAGGCCCGCCGTTGTTGAAATGCTATCCAGGCATGGAGACCACTGCGATGTCGTTCGTGTACATGGCCTACGGGCTCGCGCGCGACGAGAAGTCGTGGGCCACACTCCGCGAGGAGCTGAACACGATCGACTACTCCGACCCTCACCACGTCGAGGCACTCCGCGGCCTGCAATACCTCGATGCGCTGAACAAGGTCGGCATCGCGTAAAACGAGTACCAACATAGCTGACGGCAATTCCACAGGAAATCCTTCGCGTGTACGGCCCAGTCTCGGTCTTCCTCGAGCGCGTCGTCCCGCCGGAGGGCGCAGAGCTCGGCGGGTACCACATCCCACCCGGCTGTGTGAGTACAGACTCCCACGCCAGCGAGTACAGAAACTGACGAGACGTCCGGGGGCAGCTCGTCGGCGGCCAGGCATACAGCGCGCACCGCGACGAGCGTATCTTCCCGAACGCGCACATTGTCGACCCGCTGCGCTGGGTCCGCCAGGAGCCGGAGACGGGCAAGTGGGTGCAGCGCGAGGACGTCACGCCCGAGATGCACGCGTCGTACTTCCCCTTCGGTGCGTCCTAGCACGCTGCCCACCTGCGCGCACACAGGAGACTGACAACAGAGTGCGCAGGCGTCGGTGTCCGCTCGTGCTCGGGGCGTGCGCTCGCGGAGATCGAGCTGCTCCTTGTCGCCGCGACGATGGTCGGCAACTTCAGGATGTTCCTCCACGAGAGCACGACGCCCGAGTCGATGCGGTGAGCCACGACAGTGCCCACGAGTGAGTCCAAGCCGCTGACTGTCGATTACCTCCAGGTCCGTCGAGGTTGGGTCCATGCGGCCGAACTCCGGGCGCTGCCTTGTGCGCTTCGAGTACGAGCCCATCCCGGCGCTCGCTAACCGCGCGCCGACCAAGGCGTGAGCCACGCTCCGCTAAGAGGAAGCGGTCGTCATCCAGTCACTACTGTCAGAATTGTACCCAAGAAGCTGCAATGCGGCCATGTAGACAGCGTACACATATCTAGTGAAATCGCCCATAGAGGGCTCTTACTCGAAGTGTCCGTGTTCATGCGGGGATCTCAACTGCCAAAGCTCAACCAAGGAGCCAGCACGTGCGACAGCATAGCATCCTCGACAACTAGTGACGATGAGCATAAGGACAAAGCGCGCAAGCAGGGCTGGGGCAAAGCTAGAGCCGGTGACACGTGTGCTGGGCGGGCTGCGCCCTGGGCGTGGAGCACGACGAGCACCGCTGGGGCGACCTATGCTCCACATCCAAAGCAGCGCAGCAGCCAAGTCCCCAAGCTCCCCGAGCGCAGCACACACAAGCCAGACGCAGACGCAGGTCGCAATGACGCAGGGCCGCCGTTTGAAACTCAGCGGCATCTTCATCATCGCCGGCTGGAGTTGGCCGGGGTAATTTGTACACCACTCAATTCTCACGTCTGTCATGCTACCGCAATAGTATACACTACCCCTCCGTCTCCATGCGGTCCGGGGAAATGCTCCTACTCCTGCTCATGAAGCGCGCAGAGCCAGGACTCCCCGGATCGCGCCGCACAGACCCGTCGCGCGACCGAGAACGAGAGCGTGAGCGCGATGGGCTGCGTGAGACATATCTGCCTTCATCGTCGCTGACGCTGCGACTCCTGCTCCTGCTGCGGCTCCTGCTTCTGCTGCCCTCGCCCTCGCTCTCCGACCCGCTGGCCCGGCGTTCCTCTTCGCGACCCTCCATGGCATCGAGCAGCGCGCTCTTCCGCGGGCCGAGTTCGTTTGCCTCTTCAAGCGTCTCGCGCTTTGGTATGCGCGGGAGAATGATGTCGCATACGCGCTCCTCGTGCAGGAGGTCGTCGACAAAGGCGTCGAAATAAGTCAAGGTGTAACCCGCTGCAAAACGCAAAGTCAGCGAGCGAGCACGATAGGTGCTGGCGTATAACGTACACATGGACCGCACGCGCAGTTTCCGGTAGTCTTTGAGCAATGGCTCGAGCAGCTCGTACACCTCGTTCGCGCGGAACGTCATGCGAACGTACATGGCTGCCAGCGCTCGCAGATATCTGCAGAATTGCCCGTTAGCGGACCGCTCATGAACGATGGACCGCATAGCGCACTTGAACTCGTCCGCCAGCAGGTATTCGACGAGAATTTCCTTCTCGGGTTGAATTTGGAGCAACTTGAGGAGCAGACACAGGAAGTGGGTCGGGCGCTGGTTGCCGTACACGCCGCCGATATACTGCAGCTCGATGGCCTTGTCGATGAGCGTCTCGGCTAGGCTGCCGCGTCGGTAAGGCGTGGCGACGGGCGCAGGGGGGAAAGCAGCGCGCACCAGTCAAAGCGAAGCAGTGTTCTTTCCAAAAGTCGGCCTCGTAGATGCGGAGCCGGATGGTGTACTCGACGAGCGACTGGAACGAGTCAGCAAAGGCGCAGAGCAGGCGACGGTGGGGGCTCACCTGAGGGTTCTGACCGTGGACGGCCTGTGCGCCCTTGACGGTGGTGTTGGCCATGGCTCCGGGTGCGGGTCGGTGGCGGGCACAGCCAAGTTGGGTGTCTGGCGCGTCATCCAACTCCGCCAGCCTAGCGTCCGAGTCGCGCCCCCAACCAACCCAGCATGGACGTGCGTGCCCGCGACTGGCGTTCTCGCGGGAGATGCTCACCGCGCCCGGAAGGGCCAGCAGAAACGGTCATCGCGCGCGTACCAACAATCCAACAGCTCCAGGACCTCCTACCACGAGCCGCAGGCGCCGCCGCCCAGGAGAGTCGACCTCAAGAAGAAGCTCGTCGTCGGTCAGTGCCCAGCGAGACCGCGTCTGGCCGCCGTCTGACACGTCCTGCTGCAGTGGGCGACGGCGGCTGCGGCAAGACGTGTCTGCTCATCGTCTACGCTGAGAACCGCTTCCCAGAGGTACGACGCGCCGCCCCCACACACTGCATCGCGCTCGCCCGGGCTGATCCTGGCATATCGGCGCGCAGGCATACGTGCCGACCGTGTTCGAGAACTACGTGACCATCGTCCAGCACGAGGGCAAGCACATCGAGCTCGCGCTCTGGGACACGGCCGGCCAGGAGGAATACGACCGCCTGCGGCCGCTCTCGTACCCCGAGTCGGACGTCATCCTCATCGTCTTCTCCATCGACTTCCCCACCTCGCTCGCCAACGTGCAGGACAAGGTGCGTCGCCCGCGTGCCCGCCCGTGTCACGTGCCTCCGCCGACGCGTCCTTACCCCGCGCGCCCAGTGGCACCCGGAGGTGGCGCATTTCTGCGAGCACACGCCGCTGCTGCTCGTCGGCACCAAGACCGACCTGCGCCGCGACGAGCACACGCGCCGCATGCTCAGCGCCCAGGGCCAGACGCCCGTCAGCGTCGAGCAGGGCGAGGCCGTCGCGCGCGAAATCGGCGCAAAGTACATCGAATGCTCGGCCAAGACGGGCGACGGCGTCCAGGACGTCTTCAACCTTGCCCTGCGCGAGAGCATGGGCCGCGGTATGAAGCGCTTCGTCAGAAAGCGCCGCTGCGTCGTGCTTTGAGTAATAGACGTCCCACGCACGCGGCAGGTCTGCACTAGTCTCCCCGTCCCATCCTCTCTGTCTGTGCTCATCTCTTGCATCCTCTCAATTTGCTATGATATCGATTTGGACTGTTACTTGACATGTTTCCTCGCTATGCCGACATCTGTAATGCATGCAGATGCTCTTCGATCGCCTCTCCCGCCGATCAAGATCTCTCACTGGAACAACCATCTCAGAACCATTCCCAACCAGTCAGACAACCAGACTCTGAAGGAGATCGATCAGGATTACCACCTGGCACATGCTTCAAGTATTTCGATCTGTCAGTGTCCTGTCCACCGAAACCGGGAAATCCCACTGGGAGTTCGTCCCCGCCGGTCTGTGGAACATGGAACGGATGAATCTCAAAGATGGAGATGGTTAGAACCCCTTTGAGATCTAACAAAGCTTCCTGATCGCCTCGGCGGATGAGACAGGACGTTTTTATCGTTTTGAAGGGGAAAATGGATACAGGTCGTGCATACGTCAACATTTAGGCGGGCTACAACATTCCTGACGTGCCCAGGCGAAGCGAGTCTAGTTCGCCTAGCTGAGCTTACAGACACTGCGAGTAGTAGTCGTTCTGCTTCGTGCAGGTCGAGCCGGCCGCGCATACAGTTCCGCCACTGCGATACACGAGCGTTAGAGCGAGCGAACTTTCAGCCATCTGAAGATAGAGACGCGACTCACGTCCAGCCGATGCCGCCGCACTGGCCCCACTTGGGCACGGTGCCACCTCCGCCCACGGGCGGGGGCGTCGACGTCGGGTTGCTGGTCACGGTCGGCGTGGGGACGTCGACGGGCGTGCCGCCGTTGTAGACCGCAACGCGGTTCGCCGCGCCGCAGTTCGCTAGAAAGCAGCCGTCCGCGTCAGCACCTCACTCCGGGAAGCGCCGGCACGCACCCTCGAGGTCGCCCTCGCACTGCAGGTTGCACGCGTAGTTGGCGGAGACGGTGCCCGCGTTGAACGCGTTGCCGCAGATGCACTGGTTGCGGTTCTTCAGGCCCGCGTACTGCATCTTGGCGTTCGCGCAGGTGTTCAGGCACTTCTCGACCGTCATCCCGCCGCCCGTCGTCGTCTGGCCGCCCGTCGGGCCCGCCGACGCGCACCCCAGCGCCTGCCAGCCCGTGATCGGCTTCAAGAAAGAGACCTTGGACGCCGGGAGCATCTCCGTCGGCGCGCCGCAGCCCGTCTGGGGCGTCGCGCGGCCGGGCCCGCTCTGGATCTCGTTGCAGCCGGGAAGCTTCTGCAGCCCTGTAGAGCTCGTGAGAGACCCGCAGCTAATCAGACGGTGGGAGGGGGGACGTACAGCCGTTTACAGGCTCGTCGATGCGAGCGGGGATGGCGCAGTCGTTCATCTCTTGTTCCGAGCGAGACGAGAGGACTGGGCAGGAGCTGATCAGGCCACCAGCGTCGGTACAGCGATCCATAGCCTGCTGGAGGACGTTCTCCGGCCATCCCATCCTGTACAGGAGTGAGAGACGTCAATGGAGTAGGATTCTCACGGCGTACATGTAGTCCGCGTGGTAGCCGTAGCCAGTCCTTGAGACGAATCGCATGAGTCAATAGTCCCACAGGTCGGAATTGGGGCGGTACGCACGGGTCACCCATCGCCCAGACGAAAGGCGACTTGCCGTTGCGCCATTCGTTTGCGTAAGGGGCGGTGTCCCAGTAGGTCTCGAGGAAGAGCAAGGGGAGCTGGACGGGGTGCGTGCTGGGGCAGCCGCGCCCAAAGTTGCCGAAGCTCGCGCCGATCGCGTACGCGACGTGGCTGCGGTGGTTCGGGCTGTCGAGATTCTTGCCGTCCCAGCACCTAAGGACCCCCGTGAACACCTCGGCTGGAGTGAGAGAGTGTGCACTCACGTCGGGAAGTTGATCTGCGTGCGGACGCCGCCGGGGCAGTTGACGGTGGGCATGCCGTTCGTGTCCTGGCCGTTGCCCGACGCGTCGTTCGACTGCAGGCACCGGAACGTGATCGAGCGCGAGTCGTCGATCGACGAGTTGTACGAGCGCAGGAAGGGGTCGCCCGCGAGCATCCGGAATCCCTGAGGGAACGCCTTGATGCCAGAACCGACCTGGATGTAGTAGACTAACAGCAGGGACCAGCTTCAGCAAAATAATATAAGAGGGCTGGACAGGCGCACCAGTCATGCCGCCGTTCGGGTTACCGGTGAGCGGGCCGGGGCGCTGGTTGATGCGCTTGAAGGTGCCGTTCGTCGGGGACTGGAAGTACAGCGTCGGCGTCCAGTAGTTGCTCTTGTTCTCCTTGATCGAACATGTGCTGCACTTGGCCGCCTGCATGTCGATGTTCGCCGCCATCTGGAAGTCAAATCTGTGGAGATGCCATGTCAAAATCTGCACGCAGCATTACAGTCAATGAGCCGCGTACTGGCTGCCACCGATGACTTGATGCAAGTGGGCGCCGGCGGTTCCGGGGTTCACAAGCCTTCGGCAACAGTAGTCAGCGAGCGTCTCATGAATGACGAGAATGGCTACGCACGGGTCCGACCGCAGCACCGTGAGCTGGGCGCATGGGAAGCGGAGGAGGGCATTGGCCTGGGAGGCGGCGAGCGCGAAAACCAGAAGTGCCGACCACATCATGTCGTGCTGAGCAGAACCTGCTTGAGCGAGGCGCGACGGGGACCCTGCTGCGGGGCGGGGGAGGAGGTTTTATACCTGCTCTCCGCCCTGCGGCAGCAGCTCCGGATTAATCTGCCGCGGACAGGGCGACGGTGCCAATTGCAGTTGAGCCGCAATTCAGCCACTGGGGAGAGAACACAAACCCACGTGCCCAGAGCCCTTCGAATGCGGGGAAATTGCAGTGATTATTTGTGCGTTTCTCGATTTGCCGAGATTCTTCGAGGTTATTCGCCCAGCTCGCCCGACTTCTGTAATGGTCCGCGATTTCGCCTGTCCGCTTCGCGCCGCACGTGGCTTTAGGCGTAAGTTGCGGGCGACAAACGAGGACGAGGGCCAAGGGCCGCAGAAGACCGTATTTCTCGCTCGTTCCGAGAAACTTGTACACCCAATCGAGCCATGGACGAATGCATGCGGAGAATCCGGGGTAAACCAGCGGCAAGAAGAACGGACCAGGATGCGAACAGCCACCCCGGCACGTGGTGTACATCAATGGCCAAAATGCCTCTTCAATCCCGTGTTTCTCCTGCACATCGGATTGAGTCGGGATCCTGCATTCAACTGACCATGGTTTCGTTATTTTCCTCGGGATGAACGGGGCGAACTCCAGGGCGTGACATCATATTAATGGCTGCGCGTCCAGGGAAATTGTCCGAAGATTAGAAAAAGCAATTGTGGTTTGCAGATAAACCACGTTGGCCGCACGTGTCGAGCTGATCAAACAGAACGAGGATCTTCCAGTTGCACGAGCAGGCGACTCAACACAGAGGCACGCGACAGTCGAAAGTCCGAGGATTGGAACCACCGTTGCCGCGCTTTCGCGATTGGACTGGAGAGCAATTATACGACCAGAGCTGGCCCGGGTCCACGAAGAGCCGCAAGATAACTGATCGGAGAAGAGGGTGGGTACGAGCAAGCAGGACTGGAGCAGATGCTCAATCGGATTTATGTTTAGCTGCGTGCAGCGCACGCGCCAGTCGCACGCACTCCCAGGCCACATACACGCACATGCAGAGCACTACAGCTTTTGTAACAACATCGACGAAGGGCCAATGTGAAGTCAGACCCGTGGGAATGCCCACTGACGTCCGTAGCGCTGATGTCGAAGGGGCGTCATACAAGTACGCTTGGGAGCCGAACGGGGACGTCGCTCGTACGCGCAGCTTGCTCAATGGATCCACAGCAACTGAAACTCCCTGGTAAGCTTCGGGATATGTTTCTCGCAAATACTGACCTTCGTCGCGCGGCGCGTCGCAGGACCAGAAAAATTGAGGTGGTGCGACGTCCGCCACATGCTGTGCAGTCCCGGGCAATGGGTAGCGCGCGTGCAACGGCACAGACAGCGCGGGAGGAGGATTTCTCGTCAAGTTGAGCAGGACAGCAGACCCGTGGGTTTCGACGGCGGCTACAGGCAGCTCGAGATCGTTCGTGCCCCAGAGCCAGTGCTGTTGTTCGAGCTCGTAGGGGTCCACAAAGACGTCTGGGCCCAGCTCCAGTAAGGCAAACAGGTCACAGTCAACGCCGGACGGCAGTGATTCGACGGCGACTGTGAAGTGCATGATGGTTCGTGGCAGCTGAGCGCGTCGCGCCGGGATCGTCCGGAGGCTGCTCAAAGCTTGCCTCGAACTTCCTGCATCCCAATATGAATGCTCGACCGTTGATCGCCATTCTGGGCAGCACTGGTATGCTTTTGACCAGGAAACGCGAAAATGCGATTGAATGCAGCAGAAAGGCGTGGGAAAGTCCAAACTCGGTGTCGAGATCGGCCTCGCGTTGTCGCGAAAGCTGGCGCAAGCTGCTGCGTCCTGGACTGGCGCAGAGGTCATCAATGCAGACTCCATGCAAGTCTACCGTGGCCTGGACGTCATTACGAACAAGATCTCCGAGGAGGAGACGCAGGGCGTTCAACACCATCTAATCGGCTTCAAGGACATCGGCGAGCAATACGTCGTCCACGAGTGGATACACGATGCACTACCACTCGTATGCGCATACCAGAGCATGCCTGGATGAACCTGACTTGTCTTTCGCAGATTGACCGCGCACACCGCGAGAACCGTCTGCCGCTCGTCGTGGGTGGCACAGCGTACTGGATCCAACACCTCATCTTTCCAGACCGCCTTGCGGCTCCAGATGATGGTCCGTCTAGTCTGCCGCGGAGTCCAGCGCTCCAGGCGGCTATGGCCACGATGTCTGCCGAACAAATGGAGCTCTTCGAGGCCCTCGACCAAGTCGTGACAGAATCAACTCCTCCAGATGTTGCGTTGTCTTTGCACAGTTTATTGGCACACCTGGATCCCGCCACTGCCGGACGATGGCACTGGAGGGATACCCGGAAAGTGCTTCGATCGTTACAGCTCACCAAAGAGAACGGCTGTCTGCCCAGCGAGCTCTTCGCGGCGCAGAGCGAGCGCGAGCTCTTGCCCAGGTGAGCATTGATATTTTCCTTTCAATCACACACCGTCGTTCATAGCATCTGCAAGCATAGGTATCGCACACTGTTGTTCTGGCTGAACGCCGCGCCCGAAGCGTTGAATCCCCGGCTCGACCAGCGGATAGAAACGATGGTCGAGGTGCGATGCTTTCAAAGTGGCGCGAACGTTTCTCAATGCTGTCTTGGGACACCAGCTCGGCCTTCTCGACGAGATCCGGACCATGCGCGCCGTGGCAGACCAACTCGGCGAACCGGTCGACTACACGCAGGGCATCTTCCAAGCAATAGGCACGCAGGGCGACCCGCCCCCTCATGGTTTCCTCCCCTTACGCCAATCATGCAGGCTACAAAGAGTTTTCCGACTACCTCGACGATCCCGCGCACCCGCCCGCACTGTACGAAGACGCGATGGAGCGGATGCGCGTGTCGACGCGCAAGTATGCACAGCGGCAAATCAAGTGGATCAAGAACAAGCTGCTGCCAGCGGTGCACGCGGCCGGGCCTGGCGCAGCCTCGATCGTCGTTCTCGACGCGTCCTCGTTGGACAGCTGGTCGTACGAAGTCAGGGACCGTGCGCTGGCTTGCCTGGACAGTATGCTGCTCGTCTCTCGTTCATTCAGCCACTCATGCACCACGCGCATAGAGTTCTTACGGGGGGAGGACATTGGCCCCGACGCGTCCTCGCCCTCGATGTCCCATCTGGTCGCAGAATCGCGGCAGCTGCGAAAGTATGCCAAGTGGACTTCCCTTTCAGGAAAGTGGAACTCATAGACCTCTTTGTGCTCAGTCCTATGGACACCTTGGCCGCGATGCGCAAGACGGTCTGCAACCTTTGCACATCCGATCCGTCGCAGCCGTTCATGGTCGATGAGGCGCAATGGAAAGCGCACACATCGACGCGGCAGCACAAGCGCTCCGCGCGGAGGGCCCAGAACCGAGAGCAATGGGCGTTGTACAAAGCATCCAGAACCGAGCAACCGACTTCTGACGCGGACTAAGGGGCTCAGTGTACATTGCGGTGGTATACAGTCGTGCATCTCCCATGCGTGTATCTTACAACGGGGCCTATTTTTCGCCGTAGTAATCTCTTGCAGACGTCGACAGCGGCACATCCAGCGTTTGGCTTGTCGTCTTGGTCGGCTTGGGACGATGCGTGTCGACTGCCTTGATGGGGAGGGGATATCTGCAGCAAGACTGAGCAGCATGCCCACACACGCCTCTGACGCAGCCTTACCGCTCCTCGTCGCAACCGTACGCCTTCGGCGTGAGCTTGATGACCGTGTGCAGTGGTATCTTGATGTATGGCAGATCTGCTTGGGGAAGATTGTGGAAATATGCGTAGCTAGCAGCAGCGTCAGCAGAGGAGAGGCACTAAAGCAGCAGCGCACGCACAGACACCGCAGAATGGCTTGATGGCCGATTATGAGAATGTTCTCCTGCCTCTCGAGTTCCATTATGACAGGCTCAAGCCGTGTGACGACGTCGCGGTAAGATTCTCCACCTGGTAAAACAAGTTACAGAGTGCACTAATTGAGTGCATTCCGCGGCGCACCTCTATAGCGATAGTTGAACTTGTCCTCGTCGCGATTAGCATAGTCGTCGGGATAGTGTTCTTCTATTTCTTCGTAAGTCATGCCGTCACAGACTCCGGCGTCAAGCTCGTCAAGAGACTTCCACGTCAGCTTGTTGAAGGGGAGATACTGCGCCGTCTGGATCGTCCGTTGCAGCGTCGACGTCCACACGGTCAGCTCCGTGTCCTTGCCAATGTTGTTCGCAATGAGCTCCGGGAGCGCGTTCGCATACTTCTCGCCTTGTGTCGATAGCGGCGAGTCGCCGCCGATCTTGCCTTCAACGTTGTATTGGCTCTCGCCGTGCTGCCCATGCATTCAGACGCCTGCAAATGGGACGGAGGACGTAACTCACGCGCGAGAAGAAGATGCTCCGCGGCTTGAGATGCAGGTTCATGAGGTAAAACGCGATTCGACTCTGTAGGTAGCCGTGGATCTTGCACATCGTGACCTGCTCGCCGACATTTTGAATGCGAAGATACGACAGGTGCTCTTCGGAGACGGTCTCGTACACGGCCTCGTATTCGTGGATGCGGTTGATGAAGTCGCGCTTGGCGTCCTCAGGCGACATGTTCTTGTAGTCCGGGTCGCCCGATGACACCTTGAGCGCGATGTTCGCCGCGAGCACGGCAGGGTCGTCGCAGAAGGACTCGATGAAAATGACGACGATCCCAGCTTCTTTTTCAACGCGCTCGACGATCTTGGACCTGCGCACTATCAGATCGCGATGTTCGTGATGTGGCGTGCGACGGACCTGCGCAACTGCGTGCTATTGGTTGCATCTGACTGTTGTGTGAGGCTGGTCTGCTCTCAGAAGAGCGGGGCGCTCACCGTGGATGCCAACATTGCCTCCCCTCTTGAGCCAGTCAAGGAGCATCTCCAGGGATTCCTCCGCCAGCTGCTCGCGAAGACGCATGGCTTGTTCATTCTGGTAGCTGAAGTACCCTGCCGTATGATCTGCCTTCCTCCCGGTCCTGAGCGCAGGGTCAGATAAGATAGCGCGCCGTAAGGGGGTCCCTTGCATATCCAGACTTTGTCGTGCCCGCTTCCGACGCAATTGGCCGACGTTGAAGACCTGCTCGACGTTCAATAACAGAGCACCGTGAGAGTCATTTGTCTTGCCTTGACGTCGTATTCAAGCCACTAGAGTACAGTCGCATTAATCATTGTCGCGCGGTCAGACGTCGAGGGAGACGCACTTGCAAGTATCTCATGAGCTTGTTGCTGAGATACGACTTGCCTCGGGCCGGAAGGCCGACCTGCACGCACGCAACGCGTCAGACGACGCAGAGCGACTGCGTGAGCGGGTGGGTACCATTGCGACGACGATCTTGGCCTCCGAGTAGTCTGGCTTGGGCGCTGGGGGCAGTTCAGTCAGACGGCCGGCCAGACCAGCGGTCGCGCCACACACCCTTGCCGCCGATGCCCACGACGGTGCGTGGAGGCGAGGACGGGCGCGATGCGCGTCTGCTGGATACGTTGGACTGGTCGAACTCCTTGAGGCTGCGAGGGCGTATTGCGCTCAGCACGGGCCCGCTGGGATGGCAGGCAGGGCTGACCGAGGCCCTGCAGCACCGAAGGGCGCGCGCTGGGGGTTGAGGCCGGCGTTGTGCTTTGTCATCTCGTGCGAGAGCGCAGAGACGACGAGGGGGAGATTGTCCCCATCGAGCGTGTCCTTGCCCGCCATTTCTACTGGGACCAACGTGCGTGCCAGTCAATCGCTATCACGGCAGCAATCCAAACAAAAAGCCTATTTCTCGCGGCTCAGGCTCCGACATCAGCCTCATTCACTCCGGCCTTCCATATTCAACGCATGCTGCCCGCTCTGACGGTGCCTCGAACGCCTACAGCCCTGCATGACGCTCGGGGCGCTCCGTACCTGCGTCGCTCGGGACGTGTAAGTTGCTCACTTGTGATACTTCGGGGCTCTTGCTTGCGGTCGGCTGCAGCTCTCCAAACGTCTGGTACCTCAGAATAACACAGGCCGCCCTCCTGGCGCGCGTCCGGATCCCAATTGGTCTGCTGGGCTTTCACAATGCCCATCTCGCTCGCACGGCGCTTCGTTCGTCTTCTGTGCCGCATCCGCTCCTGGAAGGGCCGCCCTGAATTGCGGTCACGCGACACCTCTTCAGGTTTCAAGTTGACTGGGTGGCTACGTTGCTTCAGCGGCCTGACGGCATCCCAGGCCCACGGCGTCCTAGTGTACCAATTCAAGCCGCCAGGCAATGAATCTGCGGCGCCGTCCCCGTTGAATGGTCCACAAACCGGTCCCTTCACGGAGTAGCTTCCATTCCTCAAGTAGACGCTTCTTGTGGATCATTACACCTGCTGGCAGTTTGGTCGCGGCCTCGCTTACGGTCTGAATTGGGTCGTCCGTCGCTCAATCCGGCTATGACTTTGGAGGGTGCATTCCACCCAAGGGAACGATCATCGGGCTGGGGATTCTGATCGCGTTATCTCTCTCGCCATTCAGCTTCTCCGTAGAGTAATACACCTGTCGCAAAACAACGTCAGGCCGGGCGCCGAGGCTAGGAGACCACCATGTGATGCTCTACCGGGGTTCAGGCACAACATTACCGCGCGCCGTTGAGGGTCTCCTATCTGCACTACACAACGCATCTATTTACAGATGTCCTTACGTCTCGAGGTCTGCATTCGCTTACGACGTTTGTATGGATGACCGTGTCTGCACTCCGGGTTCGGCTTTCTCATGCTGCAAGTCCGGCAGCCGGGTTTGAGCACCCTCACGTAACCTGATAACGCGGCCTGCGCCACCGGTTGTCGGCGAAGCACCCGGCTGCGTCCATCCCTGTGTTGACTGCACCGTATGTCTCTCCTTGGGCCAATGTCCTCGGAGTGGCTTCGGCGCGCAAATCTCCCGCGCACATCCAGGCGTGCCCAGACGACATGAGCAGCGCATGCCTCACGTGCCCTATTTGCCAATCTGCGAAGGAACGGTGGATCAGCAGAACCACGAGAATGAGGGCTTCTCGGGAAACGTGCGGATAAACACCAAGTTCCGCGCGATGCTCTTCGACGAATATAGTCCGCGTATTTATAATTCGGCGTGCTCGACAGGGTCCGCGCCGTGTCCGGGCAGAGGCTTTGATTCTGAAAGCGGTATTCCCAAGCTGGATCCCGGGTCGGGTGGAGTGCTCTGACTATAGGAAGACTGCCCGAACCAACCCAATAACCACTTCGTACAGTCCAGTGGTTCGCGTCCTCTCGAAGCGGTCTCACAGAGGACCGACACTCGGCCATGACATGCGTGAGACCACATCATTGTCAGGGATGGGCAGTCCGCGGCACGTCCTCTCGAACTGGACATCGGACCGACCCCGTGATCAAGTCCCTTTTGCACATGCCTGGGGACGTAGCAATTTCATGTAGAGAGCCAGGCGCGAGGGGCGTGGCTGAGGACGTCCAATCGTAAATGTATGATAGCAATATTCCGCAACAGTAATAACATTAGTCGTGTGACGATCAACGCAAAGCAAGGCAGCACACAAAACAAACCATCGAGGTCAGAGAGATTGTCCCAGGGAAGAGCGAAGGAGGTGATCCGGAGCTCCCGACAATACAGCTACATAAATCGTGAACTCATCTAGACGTGTGTTCATCAGGGGCGCGAGGCCCGCAGCGTCAAGCTGCTGCGTTCGAGCCCTGGTCGTCGTCCGCTGGGGGCGGCGTCCCGGACTCGTGTGCGTCTCGCCCATCCGAAGACCGCGATTGTCGCGAGGGTATCCGTATTGTGGGGTCGTCGTTCTCGGAGAGAGCATCCTCAGGCCTCGGGGACAAGGGTTCTGCCTCATCCTCGCTCCGGATTTCGCTACGCAATCGTGACCGGCGAGTAGAGGTTACCCGCGGGGAAGTGGGTGTAAATAGTTGGAAGCCGTCGTCCTTCAGCGCCATCAACATGTTCCTCGCAACCTCGGCCGTCTCCGAGCCCTCAGCTGGGAGCGCCAAGGGTGTGAGAGCACGCTGCGAAGCAGTTGGGCGGTGACGCTTGTGTCTTCGCCCGACGCCTTCTCCAAGGCGCAGCTTCTCCAGCACGCTGTCAAGGACTGCGGTGTCGGCATCTTCCACGGGAGGTCTTGCACGTGCGGCCATGATCTCCTCCTGCGCCTGCTTTCGCTTCTCGGCAGCCGCACGCTCTTCGGCTAGGGTCTGGTTGATCCTCTTCGAGTCCTATGGTCATACCAGCCGTTAATTGTTGAATATCAAAATGAGGTTCCACGGCACCTTGTAACTTGTTACGAAGATTTTGAAGATGCCGTAGAATTCGTTCGAAGTCATGTTCTTGTCCTCCTCGCCGTAGTATCTCAGAACATGATTGAACGACGCGTCGGAGAGGGTGATCGAATCGGAGATATCGTCTAACCGGTCCGCACATTCGCCAACGAATCGCCACATCTTCTTCGCGTAAGCGTCCCCGGGTGCCAGAGCGGAGAGGTCGGAGAAGTGGTCGTTGAGCTCCTGACGAATGCCGGCTAACCCTTCCTTGAGCTCCGCGTATCGCTTGCGAACATCCTGCAGGTTGACTACGATTTCATTAGGAATTGACGGGACTACCAAGCGGGTGGACCCACCGCGCGACGCTTCGGCGGGAGCTCCGAGCTCCTCGAGGAACGCTTCCATCTCTGGGAAGTGTTTCGCAACAGTCCTCTCGAGGAAGTGCAGGAGCGTGGTATTGTTCGTCGACTTCGTATCTTGCAACTGGGGAGATGGTTAGCATTATTCTCGCACGGTACGGCCATGACAGACCTTGTTGATACTGCTGACGCGGAAACCGAAGGCGCCGCCTTTGTGGCCGGTACCGTTCATGTAGTTACCAATGAGCAAGATAAGCTGGAGTATGATGAGCACGCGTGGGCGTCACTGCATGGCACCTACGCTGAGCAATTCCTTGAAGTGCGGGCAATTTTGCAGCGAATCCCCTGCAGCAACCAACTTCTTCAAGTCCTAGGAAAGAATAAGCATAAACAACCGCCCGAAAACCAAAAAATACGCACATCCTCAAGCAGACCGCAGGTCTCGTCGAACTTGATGCGGTATGACATCCCCTTTATACGAGGTGCAAGACGGTTTATCTTGATCAAGGCAACCATTAAACGATCCGCGACGTGCAGCTCGCTCAGCTCGTCGAGTGAAGAGGTCTTGTAGATGTTGAGCTTGCCGACCTATGGGACTGTTAAGGCACGTCCAATCCGAGGACACGGAAAACCCTACCTGGTCTGGAGTGGGCAGCACCGTCTTCAAGCCGTCGAGGAAGACTTCTGAGCAGACGGTGTCGTCGTACTGCAAAATCTTCTGAGCTATTTGCTCCGGAGTGAGCTGCTTAACGCGCTGCATGATGATCTCTGCACACAGTGTCAACGCTCCCGCCACAGCTGGCTTAACCGTGGATTGCACTGACCGACGTTCTTCTTCGTCACAGGGTCCAAGACACTCTTGAGCTCCGCCTGCTTCTTCTTGGCTGTACCAGGGCGTCAATAATCCGAGGGTGACACATGAAGAAACGCACCAAGCAGGTTCTTGACGAACTCCTTCGCGCGGAAGTCCTCCTCCATCTCGCGCCAAACACCGTCTAGCTGCAGTTTCTGCATCCAGTCCTTCTCCTTGTCCGGCTCTTCGTCGTTCCAGAGAGTCTTGCCGACCGCCTGCTGGGGCAGCTTGTCCCATTGCAGCTGCTTCATCTTGGTGCCAGCAATGAACGGCACGTCTTTGCGTGCGCCCAAAGCGCTTGCAAAGTTGCCGCCGTGGGTAGTGACGACACTGGAGCGCGCAGAGCCCGGCATTGATGGCGGGACGCTGCGAGGCGGCGGCGGAGGTGGCGGAGGGGGTGGTATACCAGAGGCGGAGGGTATCGCGGCAATGAAGCCAGGTGGTGGAGGAGGGGGAGGGGGTGGAGGCGGAGGCGGCGGGCCCATGAGTCCACCTGGTGGAGGGGGCGGAGGAGGCGGAGGCGGCGGAGGCGGGGGCGGGGGAGGTGCGTCGCCGCCCTCCTCGTTGAGTGTCGGTAGCGAACCATCTCCTTCTTGCGATCCACGTTTATTCATTCCCGCGAGCTTGCTCGCAAGCTGTTCGGTCATGAGCGAACGCGCACGCGTGATGTCAGACACGCCGCTGATCGACGTTCCCGGAGTGCTCTGAGCGCCGACTTCGCTGCTGCGCGACACACTGAACTCGCTAGTAGCATCGGTATCGTTGCCACCGGGGCCAGGGTCGGTGACGATGCGACGTTCTCGTGGGTCCAATCCCTCCAGGAAACGGGGTGGGAGCGCAGCCTTGCCTTCCGTGAGTTTGCGCGTGGCCCCCTTGCGAGGCGAATTGCGCATACTTCGTGCGCCGAATAGGTGCGTACGCGAGGGTGGAGACTGCAAGGATACAAAGTCAACATAACTTCGTGAGTAGGGATTTTGCTTGAAACTTACCATGAGCTCAGCACCGGCAGCGAGCGATTGCTCCAAGTGAGCGCGTACGCGCTCCTCTTCTGCGTCCATGAACTGAGATGTTCGCTGGACCCCGCTCTTGGCGCGCTGCTTGCCCTGCTTCCCATTGGGAGCACCAGCACCAGCGCCAGCAGTGGCTTCCTCCTCGTCGGTCTCGTCGTCGTCGTCATCGTCGTCGTCCTGCAGCTGGTCGGCAGACATGCCAGCCTTGAGCTTCGCGAGCTTCTTCGCCTTGCGCGCCATCCGTCCCTCGAGAATATTGATCGTCTTCTTGCGCTCGAGCTGTTTCTCGAGGGTCGTGATGAGCTCCTGCCTGCTCATGCCAGCCATCTCGGCGGACGTGAACGCGTCCATGCCGCGCGCCTCGCGCAGCATCTTGAAGAGCTCGGCAATTTGCAGCTCGAGCTGGTGGATCTGCTCCTCGTAGCCGCGCTTCTGGTCCTCGAGCCGCGCCTGCAGCACCTCGGTCGTCTGCCGGGACACCTTGAGCTTGTCCTCGGAGCTCATGAGCTTCGTCTTGAGCGTGCCCACGAGCCCGCCCTCGCCCTGCGCGATCTCGTCCTCGAGCAATTCCTTCTCGGACTTCATCCGCTCGAGCTCCGCACGCGCCGTCGCCGCGTCGTCAATCGCACGTTGCGCCTGCTCCTGCTCGCCGAACTGCGCGACGAGACGCGCAACGGACACGCCCACGGTATTGAACAGTCCTCCGCTGAAGCCCTGCTTGTTATCCAGCACGACGGAGGTAATGAGCGTGTCGATAAGCTGGTAATAGCGCACGCGCGCTTCGCCCTCCTCGCGGATGAGCAGCAGGTGCTGCATCGCGGACAGGAAGTACGCAAACGCCTTTGTGCCTTCGACGCTCGAGATGATGGCACGGTAGACATCATACGGATCCTGCATGTCGCGCAGGATGTCCTGGTCAAAGCGCTCCAGCAGCTTCTTCTGGTCCTCCTCGGCGCTGTTCTCATACTGCTGGATCTGCTGGTCGAGCGCGGGGAAGTGGAACTCCTTGCACTTCTCCAGGATGCTCCGCACGCCTGCAGCCTCCATCTGCGACCGGATGTGGACCCGCATCTCGAAGTCCTCGTTGTTGACGACGAGACCGTTGACGAGGGTGAGGTTCATGAACTACAGCGAGTCGCAAGTGAGTGGCTGAACCAGACGGAAAGGCCAGAGCTTACCGCGTATTCGTTCAACGAGCTCTCTAGGCCACCGTTCCGCTTGATGTCGTCACTGGCGCCAACCTTGCTGCCCATCTTGCCGCGACCAGTCAAGGTCGCCTCGAGCTGCTTGAACCAGTAGTCAAACCGGCCGGTCTCGTTGTTCGCGGTGCTAAGAGCCTCGAGTGCCGTGAGAACACTGTCGGGTCCCGGGTTCTCGTAGGCAAAGTAGCAGAGCATGTCTGCAATGAGACGCCGCGAGGGCAGATGTGGCGTGCTGAAGGAACATGCAATGTACTGGATCGTGAACTGGTGCGCGACAATGTCTTCCACGCCGGCCTGGTGTCTCGTGTCAGCCGCGTCTCAGGACAGAAAGCGGAAGACCGAGGAACCTTGTTATTCAGAATTATCCTGAAGCACTTGAGAATCTCATACTCCAGCTGTATGTCATTCTCGCGTCTGCGCCATCGTCAGCTTGGCAGACACAGGGCGGCGTCAAGCTCTATCTTACCTCATGGGGCCTTTCTTGTTGATGGAATTCAGGTGCCGGGCAAGCACGGACACGCCTTGCAGAGACAGGAAAGCCTCGAGCCAGCTGTGTATGCCGGCATCAGTGATCACCGAAGGGGTGGGGACGGGTCAAGAGCAGACGCACCCGATGGGCATCGTCCGCAGGGAGACGGAGAGACTGGCGACGTGCTTGGGCACGATCGTGTTATCCATGAATTTTTTGAGGTACCACTCCGGGCTGTCCTTGGAGTAGACGCCGCCGGCGGGCTGGCCGCCGTAGGCAGAACTGCGGGTGTTGGCGGCCTCGACCTCCATGCGCTTCTTCTCCTCCATCCAGCGGATGCGCTCGTCGCTGTAGACGATGCTCCACTTCTGGTCGATGGTGAGCTGGGCGTCGAGCGAGCCGAGGTCGCGCGTGTTCTTGACGTTGTCGAACAGCGCCTCGATCTCCTCCTCGGACTGCGGGCGCGGGAAGTAGAACTCGCCGCCGTCGACGCTCGACGCGCGGTAGTGGCCGTGCGCGAGCGACGCGACGGACTGGCGCACGCTGGGCGCGACGAGCGACGGCGCGGCGGGGCGCGGCGTGGCGGGCGCGGGGCGGCGCTGGCCGTCGGCGGAGCGCGCGGAGAGATGGCGCGAGTTGGCGCTGCTGGCGGACGAGTGCGTGCTCGCGCGCGATGCGCCGACGTGGCCGAAGTCCGCGAGGTTGGCCGAGCGCGGCGTGCGCGGGATGCCCGGCGAGCCGGGCGGCGCTGGGAGGCCCGGCATGGGCGGCGGCGGCGACGGCGAGCGCGCGCGGTCGGAGCGGCGCGAGTACCTGTCCGAGCCCGCCAGCGACGGGCCCGGCGACGCCGCGCGCTGCTGGTACTCGGCGGGCGTGCCGTCGGCGTTGAGGCCGTGCGCGGCGTACTCGCGCTCGCGCTCGGCCCGCTTCTTATGCAGCGCGTTGACGTTGAGGTCGGTGCCCTCGGCGGTCAGCGTGGGGTTCGTTATCGGCGCCGATATCTGCAGGGCGCTGCGCGTCGAGCCCACAGGCACAGGCGCCCGGCCGCTCGACGCGATCTTGTCGTACGGGACGGAGCGGTCGCCAAGGTCGCCGTTCGACAGCGACGACTGGCGCGGCCGGTTCTTCTTCTTCCCGAACAGCGTGTCCATCTTCGGCGGGGGGCCCGGGGCCGGCGGCGGCGGCGAGGGCGGCACGGGCGGCGGGGTCCGCGACAACGAGCAACAAGCGGAGCTCACCGAGCCATCTCAACTTCCGGCGCTTCCTCACAGCCCATCACATCTACGCCCGCCGCGTCTGACGCTGAGCTCTGCAACACGAACCAAACCAACAGATCGCATTTCGTCTCGATGCATACACACACGCCTGTACCTAGTTCAAACACACTGCACTCTGATTCCTTCCCCGTTCCGTGTCGTCTGTGCAATTCAGATGAGCTGCGATGATTGACCCCGTCAGTCACAGGTCCCTGAGCACGGAGGAAACGGCCGCCTACGCCCGCCAAGCTGTCGTGGCCGCCCGGGCCCTCGCGCACCCGTCGGGTCGGCCTGAACGAGCTGGCCTGGTCGCTGGAAGAGCCCCAGATGCTGGTGTCGGGTTCGTGTGCCTTCTGGGGCGGCGGGGCCGGTTGCTCTTCCTCCTCAGGGGGCTGCTGCTTCTCAGCAACCTTCAGCTCAGCCACTTGCTCTGTCACTTCGTCCCAGGGCGTCTGGGTGCACCGGGATCAACGTGTGCCACCCGAAGGTCGCGCAGCGCCTCACCTCTTGCATCGCAGCGAGCTTGCGCGGCGCACGCGGAGGCGGGGGGACGTATTCCTCCTGTCCCTGCTCGCTGAAGATGCTGATGCTCTCCTTGCCGCCCGGGGGGCTCGTCACGCGGCGCGAGGGCTTGAAGTCGCTGGCGCCCTGGGACGAGAAGTCCGAGGACGCGGTTTCCTTTGGCGCGGCTGTGTGGGCGCAAGATTAGCTTTTTGCAGATCTTTGTTATTGGGCGCGTGCCTGCAGCGGCAAAGTCGACCACGCTGCCGTCCTCGTTCGTGAGAGTGCCAAACTGCGCGTAGCCTGGCGGATTGCAGGATCGATGGGTGTAAGCGCCGAGCAGAGCAATCTCCTGGGAGAATGTGACGCACGGGGCAGCTTGGAGACGTTTCCTGCATTGTTGCCGCCGGACGCTCAGCACTGGCTTTGGCGATGGTAGCATTATGCACGAGATACACACCCCAGTTGGGATCGACGGTCGTGCCGGCGTAGCGGAGGAACTCTGTGCGATAGATCGGTGGGCGACTGCGGCTCGCATGAACGCTCAGCGTGCAGGCATACCCACGAAGGTGCGCTTGGTGAACACAATCGCGGTCTTGTCCCAGTCGAGCCCGCCTGTCACAGGGAGTCCAGGTCAGCGAGGGACCCTCCAATTCACGGCCGACGCACCCAGCGCCGAGGCCCACTCCTTCTCCTTTCCGGGCTCGATAATATCCTTGGGCGTGAAGCTGCACGCGTCGTCAGCTGCGGGCGTCGAGACGGTGCTTAGCAACTCACTTCTGCGGCATGGCGACGGGGACGGGCGGTGGACAACGTTCAAGCTTCTCAAGGCGCGAAACGCACTCCGCACTCCGCCCGCGCCGTGTCCACGCAACCGCGCTTTCGGTCCGCAAAGTCCGAGCCCAAGCCCAGGTCCCGACCGTCACCGTCATGCAATTGCACCGCGCAGCGGCGACGCTTGCCCGGCGCACACTCTCCACACAGGCGCCGCAGCCGCCATCCGCTGCGTACTATGCGCCGACGCGCAGGGCGGAGCCCGCGACAGGCAACTCGCCGACGAACCTCTCGCCGAAGCAGCGGCGCGCGCTTGACGCCGCCATCCGCGTCGACCAGGCGGGCGAGGTCGCCGCGAACTGGATATACATGGGCCAGCATGCCGTGCTTGGTCGCGACCCTGCGACCGGCGCGCTCATCCAGGTGCGCCCATCTCTCCAGGCTACCGCACTCGCCTATTCAACGCATAATGGCACATAGCAAATGTGGGACCAGGAGAAGAAACACTTGCACGTCATGAACGAGCTCCAGACGCAGCACCGCACGCGACCTACGATGCTCTGGCCCGTCGCGCAGGGCGCGGGCTTCCTGCTCGGCGCAGTCACTGCGCTTATGGGCCGTGAGGCGGCCATGGCGTGCACCGAGGCCGTGGAGACTGCCATCGGCGAGCACTATGACGAGTGCGTTCTGGTAGCAAACCCTCAATTACGGACGATACGCTGACTGAGGCTTGCAGCCAGCTCAAGGAGCTCGCGGACTTCCCGGACCATCCCAGCATCCCGCTCCTGCGCTCCGTCATCGAGGAGCTGCGTGACGACGAGCTGGAGCATCTCGACACGGCCGTCGAGCACGACGCGCAACGCGCGCCCGCACACGCGTTGCTCGGCACTGTCATCGGTGCGGGCTGCAAGGTGGCCATCGAGCTCTGCAAGCGAATATAGAGCGCGTCCATGCGCAAGAAATAGAGACGCGATCTTGGAGAAATGTTACTGTATCATAGTACGCGCATCCCATCTCATAGGAAATGGTAGCACTTTGCCGTTATGACTCTGAGTACGTGACTGCGATCGTAGGTCGACTAAGTCGAGCATGGCGCGCGGCTTGCAGGAACCCTTGGGCAATACAGAGAGCAGTTCGTTGGATGGCAGGACAGCTCTATTAATCGGACGTCGACTCGCTCTGCGCCTGCGCGTCGCGCAGGAGCGACTCTCCCTTGCGGGTGCCCCGGAAATTCCACGTGTACTGCAGGCAACGTCGTCAGCGCGTTCCCTTTGGATGCGCTCAAGATTAACGAGCGTACGTTCTGCCCCGAGGCAACGTAGTAGACAAGGCCGGGCACGACGACGCCGAGCGTGACGGCGCGCTTAACGACTGTAGGCGTGAACTTGAAGTTACGGTATACGTTTTCTCTCTGCACGCGGAGCCATCTGAGCACGCGCGCAAGCTAAGGGTAGAAAGGACGCACCATGTACGCCCATCGCTCAATGGCGGGGTCGGTCTGGGATTCGGCGCGTGTTCATTGGCTGGCAGTTCGACAAGTAATTATGGTAGTTACACACCTTCTGACCTAGGTCACGTGAATCAGTGCGAGCACAGTATACGACGGAGCGATGTGCGCACCATGTCCGGCCATCCTGAGAGCTCGAAGTGGGTCAAGTCGCGGATAGGGTCGCCGAAACTCCGCTGTTCTGCTTGTTTCTCGTCTCCCACCCGCAATTTTCTGGCGACGCCCATGTCGCGCACAGGGAAAGAATGGCTCGGCATGACGAGTACTGTAGTATCTGGCTGCCGATGTCCCGACATGCCCGAGGCCGCGTCCCACACAAACCGTCAGAGCAGGACCCAATGGTGCTCCGTCCCTTCACGCCCACGAGGAACCTAAGCCCCTGTTGCTGCGCTTGACGCACAGGCCTGCCCGTCTGGAGTGGTAACTTGACTACCGGGCCGTTCAAGATATGGCTTGGAGCTCGCGACATGGGCATGCAGTCCCGCGCAGATGCGGTTGCTCGTGCCAGTGATCAATCAGTCGCACGTCCCCGCTGCTCCCCATTGGCCTCTCGGGCCGTGCCTGGTTGGCTTCTCGAGCTCGTGGCCAGCGGTCCGGTCGAAGCTTGTGGTGTTCTCTGGTTGTCACCGAGGAGCAGACATGATCCTTGTTGTTTTTTTTCGACTGAACGATCATCCAGACGCTACTTTCAACCGGCACGATCCCGTACTCGTCCTGCTCCTCATGCACATTCTCAAATTCTCAGCACCGGGCCGCCTGCACGCGGCCCGGGCATTCTCGGCACGTCAGTGGGGTGAGATCTGTCTTCTCCTTCGCACCACGCGACTCGCGAAAAACGCGCACAGGCAAAGAGAAAAGAAAAAACTGGAATACGGAGGTGTAAGGTATAAAAGGCAGCATCATCGTGCACTCCAGTTCCCCGTCTCGAAAGTTCTCTCTCTCTCTCAGCTCTCGATCTCAATGCTCTCTGCGACTCTGATCTCCCTCTCCCTCGCCGCGCTCGCCAGCGCGGGGTCGAGCGTCGTCCTTCCGACGAACTCGTTCAGCTCGTACAGCACGTTTGAGCAGCACTGGAAGTACCTCTACCCGTGGGGCTCGGACCACAACGGCTGTACGTTTCTGTCCTTACTGTGCGCGCATGATGGTCGTGTCTGACGCCTGGGCAGCCGGGCGCATGGTGGGCAGCTCGTCGAACCACACCTACGTCAGCGTGGCAAACAACGTCCTCACGCTCACCTCCAAGCCCGTCTCTGGGCAGCCGCCGAGGTCTGTACTACCCCCCGTCTCACCAACATGCTCATCGATCATTGGCACTGTGAAGCACCGCCAACCCCCACCCGGCGATCCACTACTTCTCCGGCGCCGTGCACGCGAAGCAGCAGGTCAAGGTCGACGGGAGCAGCGTCACCGGGTACGACGTGCAGGGCGAGTTCATCGCGCCGACTGCGAAGGGCACGTGGCCCGCGTTTTGGCTTACCGCTGTGAACGGTGAGTCTTCTGCGGTCACTGTGAGAATTGAGCTAGCCTAAGCACGACGTTCATCTCAGGTTGGCCTCCGGAGAGCGACATCGGCGAATGGTGCGTACCTCAAATTGACATTGACCGCGCTCATCGCTCACGCGGCGCATGCAGGAAGGGTCAGTCGCGTCGCACGCCCGCGCCGCGCGGCCTAACTCATCCTCGCTGTACTTTACAGGCACGAAGGAAAACTGGTTCAACACCTTCAAGTGCGGCACGACCTTTTCACTGTCCTCACTGAGGAAACTAACGCATCCGCAGCACCTCTTCCTCGGTTTCGACCAAGCGCGTCGCCTGGCCCACGGACGGCAAGTTCCACTCGCTCAAGGCGGAGCTGCGCACCATCTCGGGCAACTCGAAGGACCTCCAGATCAAGTACTACATGGACGGCACGCTCCAGGCGACCCACCGCGCGGCCAACTTCCGCAACGCCGCGATGTGGCTCATCGTCAACCTCCAGGTGCGTCCGAGTCTCTCCGGTGTCGGACTGCCCTGAGAGCTGATTTGCTTGAACGTCCTGTTTACTGTAGATGGAGGGAAGCTCAGGCTCGCCGGGCCCGTCCGGGGGCGCGACGTACCAGATCCGGAACGTCAAGCTGACCAAGTACACGCCCTGAGTTCTCGGTAGGCGTGGAACCGTCTCATTGCAAGGATGCCGAATCGGATGTGGCTGGACTGTTTGACTCTACGATCGAGGCGCCTTGTACAAATTAGTAGCGATTGACAATCAACTGCGCGTCCTCGAAGATTGAGACAGAGTCCCGGCAACAGACGAAAGGATCACTTTCGGAGCCAAGGAGTGTGAGTGGGATTTTCGAGAAAAATATTGCACGGCCGGACTTCGACTCGGAACTCCGACACTTCCTTTCTCCGCGTACCGTCTATTCGCTACTGCCCATGCCACGCTGACGCGGCCGGTTTCGTGGCATCCAGCGTATTGAATGACTATAGTCGTAATCAGTCTATGCGCGTGGCCCTCCGACTGCCATATGCGTATCGGGTGCAGGTTTATATAGGTCTCCGTCGCCATCTCGACGCGCGCACGGCACCCAAGTTTCCGTACTTGTGATTCTTTTTGCTACAGCACACGACTTTCCTGCCACTTGATATTGGCTTGCTTTGCTTTTAACGACTGTACAGGGCGGCTGTACGTTCAACCTCACTCGCGCTCCTCCGGGCCTCCTGTGCTCGCTCATACTGTGAACACTACAACGTAGAGCGTGCGTGATAACTACTCAGTTGTCTTGCTCGCGACCTGGCTGCGGTCTATCGCGTTCGTCAGACGTCGACCACGATAGGCTGCCCAATGCTTGACCTGTGTCTATGACTCTCGTGATCCAATGTTCGGCCGTATGGCCACTCGGAGTACTGAGCTATGCCCCCCTCCCTTGTTCTTTTCGGTTCTCACCTCACCGGACCGTCGCGGGCGGGCCGGACGTCAGCGGGGCGATATTTGACTTCTGCTTCGCGCCACGCGACTGTCGAGAAGCGCGAAGGCAAAAACAGCTGGCAGTCTTGTATAAAGGCGAACGTCATTTCCCTGCTCTTGCTCCCCATCGCGGTTCTCTAAGCATGCTTTCCGCCGCTCTCATCACACTCTCCCTCGCGGCTCTCGCTAGCGCAGCGTCGAGCGTCGTCCTGCCGGCAAACTCCTTCAGTTCTTACAGCACCTTTGAGCAAAATTGGAACTACCTCTACCCTTGGGGCTCGGACCACAACGGCTGTGAGCTTCGGAGCCACTCTCAGTGCGAATGTGTGGGCTAAACCGCGTTGAGCCGGGCGCATGGTGGGCAGCTCGTCGAACCACACGTACATCAGCGTCGCGAACAACGTTCTCACGCTCACCTCGAAGCCCGTCTCCGGGCAGCCCCCGAGGTTTGTTCTCCGTCTTGTACTCGGCCGTGCACTGTGTTCATCCGATGTGCACGACGGGAAGCACCTCCAACCCGCATCCAGCCATCCACTATTTCTCCGGCACTGTGCACGCAAAGCAGCAGGTCAAGGTCGACGGAAGCAGCATCACGGGATTCGATGTCCAGGGAGAGTTCATTGCTCCGACCGCGAAGGGCACGTGGCCTGCCTTCTGGCTTACGGCCGTGAATGGTACGTTGTATTCGTTGTGTGGCTAACTCAGTGATACTGAAGGCGACGATATTCGAACCCAGGTTGGCCGCCAGAGAGCGATATCGGTGAATGGTGCGTTGCTATCAAATACCCGATTACGCTCGCAGCTCATGCCTCGTGTAGGAAGGGTTAGTTTCTCTGGTCGTCCGGTGGCCTCATCCTCGACCTTGTTTACATCCTTCCACGTCCACAGGCACGCAGGAGAACTGGTTTAACACGTTCAAGTATGCGTCCTACAAAACCCTGCGTGTTACTGATCACTGAGACTACAATTTCGCAGCACTTCGTCCTCCGTCGCGACTAAGCGCGTCGCCTGGCCCACGGATGGCAAATTCCACTCCCTGAAAGCCGAGCTGCGCACCATCTCGGGCAACACCAAGGACCTCTCAATCAAGTATTACTTCGACGGAGCGCTCCAGGCGACTCACACGGCCGCTAACTTCCGCAACGCTGCAATGTGGCTAATTATTGACCTGCAGGTAAGCACTATCCTCGAAGAGCTGATGTGCAATCATAGTTACTCAACGCGGATGTTCAGATGGAGGGAAGCTCGGGCTCTCCGGGTCCGGCTGGCGGCACGACCTTCCAGATCAGGAACGTGCAGTTGACCAAGTACACTCCCTGAACCCTGAGAGGGCGGGGGAAGTGTTGCAAGTGAGGCCGGATGCGGTTGGACTGTTTGTCTCCCCGATCGCGCGCCTTGTACTAAAGATCCGCGATTCCCAGAAACTGCGTGTCCCCAGTCATTGAGAAGAATTGCCCATAATGAAGGAGAGTGATTCACATACACGGTTGCTCCGGGGATGGGTGGGAGCAATATGGATGGCAAGAGTCCTTGGCTGTCGGCGAGCGCGGCGCTCTTTGGCGCTTCCCTCATAACTGTAGCCACTCTTCCAGCTACTGGTACCTTAACACATACCATTTCCGAAGCCTGCGTGGCGTTAGTGGGATTTGAGGACAAGAAGGGACAGCACTCCGAACTCCGCCGCACTTCTTTCTCCCGCGAAACCTCATCTATACATGCCGTACGGACGCGAGTGGGATCAAGGCAAGCCCTATGGCGGTGGCCACGGGCATGTTCGACCCCGCGAGGACGACGGGTACGCGGGCGGCAGCAACAAGCGACACAAGCAAAATAACGGCGTGGGTGGCACATGTCGCCGGGGAACCGCGGCTGATCCAATCCAGGATTACGACGACGACGGATACGTCGAGGAGTACTCGTACGACGACCGGCGGCGCGAGCAGGGCCACCGACGCCGGCTGGTGCCCAGCGAGGCCACGCAGCACGTTATATTCCTCGGACTGGACCAGGACTTCACAGAGGCCGACGTACGTCCCGCACAAGCCCGCTGCTCGTCGCTGACGGCGGCCAGCTCCAAGCCTACCTCCTGGGGCTGGGCGGTGTGCTCAACAACGTGACCATTATCAGAGACCGCGCAACAGGCATCTGCCCTTCATAGCCCCGCGACCGTGCTTGTCCTGACGCTCCCACTCCTGCAAGGTCTCTCCAAGGGCTTTGGCTTTGCCGAGTTCGCGACCATCGAGCATGCCAGCGCCTTCCTGAAGCCGCGCTTCCCCTTCATCCACGTCCCGCCGCCTGCATCGCACGGCACCGCCGCGTACTACGCCTGGCAGGCCGCCATGGACGCCGGCACGCTCGTCAACCAGCGCCGCGTCAAGATCGACTTCTCCCAGAGCGCAAACCCGTCCGCGCGTCCTGTGCCGAACGCGCACGGGCCCGTCCAGATCAACGACGGCACGCGCGACATTGGCACTGCGCCGGCGCCCGTGCTGCTTTTCCGCGGTCTTGACCCGATTAGCGCACCGGAAGCCATCGCCGCGGCTTGCAGGCATTCTGCGGGCTTGGACAAGGACGGCGCCCCAGGGCTGCGCCGCGTCGTCCTCATTAAGGACAAGATGACCAAGGCCAGCTGGGGCTTTGCCTTCGTTGAATTTGTTGATATCAAGGTCGGTCTATGGTCATTCATCGAGGCCAATGCTTAATCAGGACCGTCACCAGTCTGCATCAGCCGTCCTGGGCAACACCATGTCGCCCCAACTCCACCCGGAGGGCTTCAGAGTCTCCGACCGCCCCGTAGCCGTCAGCTTCGCGCACCCTTATTCCTGGCAGAAGGTTCCAGACGATGTCATTAAGGACGAAGCTTGCATCACATCTACCATGGCCCTTGGTGGCGTCGATGGCGATTGGACTCGGTACTGGGACGAGGCTTCGACTGTCGCGGTCCTCGAGTTTGAAGTGAAGGAGCCCACGCCCAAAGTTCACGCCGGACCCATGAAGAAGGAGAAGGATCGGAGGAAGAAAGAGGAATTGCCGAAAAGTGCGCCAATTATTCGTCCAGTCTGCGACATAGGCTAAGTAACACTCGTTGTCAGATGTCGACGCAGAAGTCGCGGCCTTCCTGGGGTCGATGAACAGCGAGTTGACTGCGGTTGTGGGCATGCCTGTATCAGACAAGCCCTTGACCCTCAGTTTCAGCAAGCCTGTTACGACCTCTGCTGCCAAAGCTGTTGCTTCAGCCCCTCGTAAGCAGATCGTCCCCTTCATTACACCGATGTAACTTCCAACCAAGCTCAACCCGTGGGAGCTCCCGTGCTCGGCTTTTCGCTCGATGATGCCGAAGAGCCTGTCGAAGCAGCAGATGAGGCCGACAAGGGTCCCGGCGGTACCAAGGGTGTGTGGCTTGTGTTGCCCCCCTGAGATACTAACCAGGCACCCAGCGACTGGATCAAAGAAAGTTGCTCCTCTCATTGCCAGCAAGAAGGTATGTCGCACATGTGGCAGGCTTTCGGTTTGTAACCATTGTCGGCCAGGTCGCCAATGATATCTCGCGGTGGACCTCCGTCCAAGGCGAGCTTAACCCCAGTGGCAAGCAAGCGGAAGCGGCGCCCAGTGCATCGACCTCTACCCTTCCATCGGTGATCGCTCTGGCCGCATAGCGCTGTTCGCGACAGTTGTCTTACCGTTGCTGTTCGATTTGTACAGGCGACCCCTGCACCAAAGCCGAAGCCAAAGGTGGCCGCTGTTGCACAGGCCAAGAAGGCGTCGCCGTCTACCGCGACCTCAGCACCTGCGCCAGTTTCTGGCTCGGACGAGTTCGAGTTCGGGAATCCGGTCACGTTCGCGTGCTTCCTGTGCTCGCGCGCATTGAAGTCGCTGGACCAGCTGAAGCGACACAACGTCGAATCCGATCTGCATAAGGCTCGCACCCCGCATGTTGTGTCGCGCGCCCCGCAGACCCTTCTGACGTTTGCCTTCGCGCTGTGATTCCCCGCGGATGCACACACACGCAAACAGAAGAACCTCAAGGACGCCGCGCTGCGCGACGTCGCGCGCGATAAGGCCGCCGCTGCCAAAGCGAAGCAGGCCGCGGAGCAGGCGCCGAAGTATAGAGACCGCGCGCTCGAGCGCCGCGCGATGCACGGCCAGCCCGATGTGCCGCTCCCAGATTCCAAGGCGGCCCCGGCCAAGAAGCGCGCGGACGGGCCGCCGCCCCCGCCTTCGCCTCCTCCCCCGCCGATTGCACCTGCGAAGGACGAGAACAACATTGGAAACAAGTTGCTGAAGAAGATGGGCTGGTCTGAAGGGACCGGTCTCGGCACGGATGGCGAGGGTCGCGTCGATCCAATGTGCGTCTTCTAATGCATATGAACCCAATCACTGACTTGCCGCAGCGAGACCGCCATGTTCGAAACGGGCGCTGGCATCGGCGCAAGCAAGGGCGTTGAAATAGGTAAATACACGGGATACTCTGGATATGTCGCCAAAGCGAAAGATTCTGTAAGTGGCTCAGGCGAGGCTCGTTCACTGCTGACAGCATGCACAGGTTCGAGAACGTTACAACGGCGGATCGTAGGTTGTCGGTCTGCCCACAAGTAAATAGCTTTCGTGCTCTCTAGCTGCACCACACTGTTGTCAGTAATCTACAATGCATTCATACTCACCGCCCTCTCCTTCGCGACCCACTTCGCTGTCCAGTGATGAATGCAGATAGTACATTGTACGTGAAGCGTAAGATAGAGTACACAATAACTACAGCAACTAGGACGAACATGTGAGCGAGAACGATAGGGAGTCTTCCATCGCGATCTAAGGATGTCTGCGACGAAAGCACCGAGGACAGCAAATATGTGCAAGGGGTAAATAGCCTCCTGGAGCGACGAGATAGCGATGCATAGTGCGCGAGTGGATGGAGCGATGGCAGGAAAAGACATCATGCCGAGAAGCTCCATATCTTAATGGTGTGGTCGTCGCTGCCCGAAACGATCTTGTCGTCCGTGAGGGCAAGACACGTCACGGGCCCTTCGTGCCCCACGAGATTCAGCGGCGGCGCACCGTCTTCGCGCTGCCAGACCTGTCGGAGGAGACGGGTTAGCATGGGATTGGCTGGAGACGAAACAGAGGAGGCAAAACGCACCTTGATAGTCTTGTCGTGGCTGCCAGATGCGAGGCGGAGCCTGTCGCCCACGACGGACCAAACACCCTCGATGTGGCCGAAGAGGGTCTGCGTGGCCATGCCCGTCTCGATGTCCCACGTCTTGATTGTGTTGTCCAGGCTGCCCGAGACGAGCTGCGGAAGCCGTGTACCAGGTGGCGCGAGACTGTTCTCGCCGTCGGCCGCCCGGCGCACCTCAAGATGTGGCGTATGTGCGCTGTCCGCGGGCGTGTCCGCCCCGTCGTGTCCCTCCGCTGGCTGACAGTCGTCCGTGTTGAGTAGAAGCAAAGTCTGGACCTGGCCGACGTGTCCGACGAACTGCCGTACGCACGTCTTGCGCGACAGGTCCCAGAGCCGTATCGTGCAGTCGTCCGACGCAGAGAAGAGCATCTTGCCTGGGTCGATGTCGAAGCCTCCCTCCGAGCTGGCGGGGACGCTGCTACCGCATGCAGAAGAGAGCGCAGAGGAGCCAGGCAGATGCCAGAGTTGCACAGCGTTGACCCAATCCTTGTGCCCGCGCAGCGTGAAGCACTCGCCCGTACGGAAGTTCCAGATCTTGACCGTCGTGTCGACGCTCCCACTGGCAAGCACGTTTGAGTCAAAGCGCAGACAGACCACGCCCTCCGAGTGACCATGGAGCGTGCGGATACACCGCCCCGTGCGCCAGTCCCAGACCCGCAGCGTGCAGTCCATCGAGCCCGTGATGAGCTTGGCGTCGTCGAACTGCAGCGCGCGGATGGCGCGCGTGTGCCCGCGCAGACAGCGCACCTCCTCGCCGGAGTCCATGTTCCAGACGCGCACCGTGCGGTCGTACGAGCCGGTGATCAGCATGGGGTACGGCACGTGCGACACGGCCTCGCCGAACTGCAGGCACATGACGCTGTCGCCGTGGCCCTTGAGCGTGCGCACGGTGTACCGGCCGCGGCGCCAGTTGCGCGCGATGGTCAGGCGCTCGCAGTAGATGTCCTTCCACGGGCGCGTCGCCGCGGGCGGCGTCGCCGGGCAGCTTGGCGCGGGCGTGGGCGAGCGGGAGCGGGAGCGCTCCGCGGACGCGGCACGCGAGGCCGCCGGCGGGGGCGACTCCGTCTTCTGGCGCTTCGGCGGCGGGCCGTGCTCGTGGTCGTCGTGCGCGCGCTTGAGCGAGTCGAGCGTGACGGACGAGCCTGACGGTGTGGGCGACAGCGGCATCGGCGGGCGCGCGCCGGCGCCCGCGCGGCGCCGCTCGAGCAGCGGCAGGCCCCAGCCGCACTTGCGGCACTGCTTGTCGATGTGCTGCTCGCAGATGCTCTTCCAGAGCACGTTGTCGTCCGCCAGCGAGCGCCAGTGGCGGTTGACCTGCGCGGCGCGGCCGAGCGAGATGGCGTCGAGGTGGCCGAGCACCTTGAGCGAGACCTCGCGCGGGAAGCGCGAGAACGGGTCGAGGCGGATGAGGTTGATGAGCTGCTCGGACAGCAGCGACAGTTGCGAGAAGCAGCACATCGTGAGGATGCCGCGCAGGATCAGCTCGCGGCGCGGATGCGACGACGAGCTGAACTGCGACCAGATGTTGCTCACGGTCTGCCGCTCCTCGACGGGCAGCGTGTCCAGCGACTGCAGCAGCGGCAACAGAGAGTCAGTCATATGCACGCCAGCAGGAGAGGCGGCCGGAAGGGTACGCACGGCCTGCAGCTTCACGATCGTGCCCTCGTCGGCCATACGCTGGTGTCGCACACACAGCTTCCGCGCCGGCGGCTGCGGCGTCGCGTTCTGGCTCGCCACAGGCTGCTGCACGTCGCCCTGGGCGGCCTCGGGCTCGGCGTCGTACTCCGGAACATCGAACTGGGCAGAATTAACCGTGTCCGGGGCCGGGGCCGGCGAGAGCGACTCGCGGCGTGCGATCGCCTTCTGCGGCGGCGGGATGGTGTCGCAGTCGTAGTTGTTGGCGCGCACGGGCGACGCAGGGGGGTCCATCGTCAGCGAGGAATGCAGAGAGCGGATGCCATCCATGGGCGGGCTAATAACCGAGCGCAAGACCGGTTTACGGCGAATCGCGACGAAATGGCGCAATGTAAGATCTTGCGCCGTCCGAGGGCGCAAACCCTTCCGATCCATTCAATGTGTGTTACCCATCGATCTTGTATTGCAAACACTCGATCCTTACTACAGATGGCGGCATCATCGTCACAGTCGCACACAATCAAGACAAGCGGAAACGAGACAGAGAGGGGAGACAGGCTTCGGTCAAAAAAGGAGAGAAAAGCGAGGCAAACGGGACTGATGAGAGACTGGAGGCGACAAGACTGCTCGCTAATCGAGGTTGATACGAAGCTGCAGCGACGACGCAAACACACAGCTCGTCAGTATGGCGCACGACGACCTGTGCTGAAAACATTATAAACACACCTGGTCCGGTGGTATCGGCACAAAGTTGTCCAGGTCGATGCCCCGCGAGCGCAACTCGGGTTCGCACCACGTCGGCACGAGTCGGCGGTTCAGGTCTGGCCGAATCGACATCTCTGCACACGAAGGCGTCAGCTCGCCAGCTTAAAAGCCTAAAGTATGACGACAGGGGCACGCCAAATACTCGCCTTCCTTGGTGAAGTTGAACAGCTTCGGCATGTCCTTGCCGCTCGCCATCCGCGTCGTCTCGACCCGGAGCTCGTCGAAGAACGGATGGACCATCGACTCGATGGCGCTGAGTCGCGCCTCGGGCGTGTACTCCAGCAGTTTCGAGACCAGGTCGATCGCCTCAGTTGACGTGCGCGGACGGAAGACCTGAGGGCAGAATGTCGTCAGACGGCGCAAGGAGGGACGCGGTTTATAATCCAACGGGTGTGTACCTTTGCGAACGGGTGCGGCTTGATCTGGGGGAACTTGTGCTCCATGTAGTTGGGGTTCATCGTCTTGATCTGCTCGCGCGACGGCGTGCCCAGCACCTTGATAATCTCGACGAGCTGGTCGATGCCGCTCTCGCCGGGGAAGAGCGGCTGGCCGAGCATGAGCTCCGCCATGACGCAGCCGGTGGACCAGATGTCGATGTTGGTGGTGTAGTTGGTCGAGCCGAAGATGAGCTCGGGGGCGCGGTAGTAGCGGGAGCAGATGTAGGAGACGTTCGGCTCGCCCGCGACGAGGATCTTGGCGCTGCCGAAGTCGCAGAGCTTGAGGACGCCCGTGGCGGGGTTGAGGAGCAGGTTCTGCGGCTTGATGTCGCGGTGGCATATGCCGACGGAGTGGATGTAGGCAAGCGAGCGCATGAGCTGGTACATGTACATCTTGATCTGGAGGGTGGGCATGGGCTGCTTGAGCTTGACATAGTGCCTGGAGGCGCGGTAGACGGTCTCTGGGACGTATTCGAGAATGAGGTTAAGATAGAGCTCGTCCTTCTGCAGGCTAGTGTGAGAACGGGGCCGCCCGAGAAAACTGGAAGTGGCCGTGCCTTGTCGCCGTTGGAGTAGAAAAAGGAGCGAAGCTCGACGACGTTGGGATGGGAGACGAGGCGCATGATCTGGAGCTCTCTGTTCTGTGGGCGGGGCGGGTCAGCGACAACTCTGTTTGATGGCGGGGCCGCGGCGGGCGGGGCGGGGCGGGGCTGGCGGGCGGGGGCAGAGCGGAGGGGCTGGTTGGTTCGGGGACGCACTTTGAAACGCTTGTCCTGGAGGACCTTCTTGATGGCGATGTCCTCCTCCTCCTTGGGCACGTTGAGCATGCGGGCCTGGAAGACGACGCCGAAGGAGCCATTGCCGATGACCTTGCAGTTGGTGTACGACACGTCCTTCTGGTCGCCGGACTTGCCGTCGCTGGCTATGACCTTCGTGATCTTGTGCGGGTCGTCCAGCGCTGCGAACGGCGGTCTGTGAGCGTCACCAGCCAGCTAGGGGCACCGCGCAGCGCACATGAGATCTTGACACCGTTGATTGGGCCGTGCTGAGCCATTGCAGCTGATGGATGGGATATCTAGACAGGGACGGGCCTCGCGGACGCTCTCGGGGACTCTGGCGGGGATGGCAAAGGGCGCGCCGGCGTCGTCACGGGCGTGGGCGAGCGGGGAGGAGGAGAGGAGCCAGCCGAGACTCAGCCCGGGAGCAACGGGTCACCTGGCCCATCCGTCTTTGGCTGCTGCAGCGCCCTACTAACCGTAATACAGATCGACGACGACCGCCCGCCCCGTCCATGCCACCGCGCAGTTCACAGATACCACCCTGTGGCCGCCGTCGCCCAGCACGGCCCCGAACGCCTCGTGCAGGTGCCCAAAGACGTGCAGCCGCAGCCGCTGCCGCCCGAGCCGCTCCACACACGCCCCCAGCTCCGCACACCCCGCGCTGACCCCGTCCAGCGTCGCGTCCAGCACGCCCGCGGGCGGCCCGTGCGTGACCAGGATCTCCGTCTGCCGCGGCACGCCCGCGTATCGCTCTGTTCGTATCCAGTAAGTCAGCCCAAATGAAAGGCGGCCTGGCGCCCGCCGCACCGGCAGCCTCTTCTCCGCGGTTGTACTGGAACGACGCCATCCCATAGCGTGGCGTCCCCTGCGCCCCGGCGAATCAGAGCCCGCCCAGGGTCCAGTAGCAAGCCTGCTGCACTTGCCGGGTCGCCATACACCCTCCACCTCCGCCCGCAGTTAGGAACCTCCACCTCGGCTCCCGAACGCTCCAGATACACCACCCCGCGCGCCCGCAGCTTCTTCGACCGCACTAGCTCTTGTGCGGCGGCCCATTCGTTTGCCCTGTGCGAATGAGACTCGCGGTAATACATAAGGGCCCCTCAAGAACTCACAGGTCCCTCGCCTTCTTCGCCGACACCTTGCTGAGCATCCGCGAATCCAGACATGCCTGCTCAATTGCCTCAGCGCCCGCCTCCTCGCATCCATAGGGGAACGGCCAACGTCGTGATTCCCTGCAACAACACTAGTGCTCCCAGTCAACTTCCCGCGCAACCAATTGCAGATAGGATAGACACTGACATCTTCACGCCGTGCGGCATGCCCGCAATCCACTCCAGCGTCTCCTTGAGTTGCTCGAGCGTCCCTCTGCGTGTGAGGTCGCCAGCGTGGATGAGAACGTCTCCCGGTGGGATGGCGTAGTGGGTGCGCGAGTGTGTGTCCGAGATGCAGATAAAGCGCGTCCAGCCGTCACCCGGGTGCGGAGGCACCTCGTCGTATTGTGTGTACACGCGAGTCGTAGCCGTTTCTATAGTCGGCTGCATACCGAAACCGAGAGGAGACCAAGAGTGCGAGTGAGGTCGGCGCGTGCCACCGGCGCCGTTTATGACGCCAATGGCGATCACCGCGCTCACGCCTCCCTTCCGCTCCCGAGTCACGACGTCGGACGCGCCGCGCTGTGCCTGCTGACTCGCGAGTAGGCTATACAGCATACATTGACAAGATCCGTACACCCTTTACTGTGCTGTGCACTGTGTCTCGTTGGCATGCGCACCGACGATCATTCAAGGGGCTGAATCTGTCGACTTCAGCGTCCTATAGCACCCGCACTGTACAGCTACTAGCATGCATGACAGCTCGTCGGCGTCTGAAAGCGTTCCTCTTCCCCCGAATCCCATCCCCACCTCCAGTGCGCCAACAGTCTCACCCCCCATTTACATCTGCGTAGAATTGCTGTGATCCCCGCGCACTGGAAGGCCGTCGCATCGCATGCGGTCAACTGAGCCCGATGCGTTCCGAGGAGTAAAATACTCAGACGACTCACTCGAAACAGTGACAGCGGTCACAAGCACCACCTTCGGAAGAATCGATATATGTACCACGTCCCCTCTGGAGCGCAATAACTCTGGATTCTCATTCAACACGTCTTCTGACAGTGCCCGACGAACTTCGCGGAGTTCCGCCAGAGTCTCCGCGGCAGTCGGTCATGCGCCCGGGTCGTCGCTTGCCAGCGCGGGGAGACGGCGTGCAGACCCGAAACATCCTGCATAGCCCGCCATTGGGGAGGTAGGTAGTTTGGTAATACGAATGGATCAATAGCAGCGAGTGGTCCGGCACAAGGAGCGAGTCCGACTCGGATCCGGTCCGCCTTTTGGCGCCGGATACTGCAAGCAGCAAGCTGCGACGCCCACAGCACGCCTGCGTCGAGAGAAGAACCCAACATACATTTCACAAGATCCGTACAACATTGCTATGCGGTACAGCATATCTGGTTGGTATGTGTAGCAGCGACCCGAGGGTTCCCAGGCTGTCAACGTCAACGTCCGGCGTCCACAGCTCCCGCGGTGTGTAGCTGCCAGTGCGTGACACCTCATCGGTGTCCGAAAGCGCGTATCCTCTTCCTCCCAAGGCCCAAGCGTTACTTCCTGCGCGTGAGGAGCAGCGCGAGGGCAGTACACGCCGCGCCGGCGCCCTCCCACAGGCCGGCCGCCCCCCATTTGTCTCCCCCGCGGCGCACGAAGACGATTGCTGACAGGGTGCGCATGGGCACGCTGAGTGCGAAGAACGCGCGATTCTCCTGCCAGCCCGCAAGCGTGTAGTAGAGCCCCATGGCTATCGCGGCGAGCGCGTTGCCTTGGTTCGGGCCATCGTCCGCGCCGAGCAGCAGCTGGTGTACGCCCGCGCCGAATGCGGTCACGCCGAATGCGTAGCTCGCCACTGCGGCGGCGCTGGGCATCCTTTGTGGTGGGGTGGGGAAGTGTACAGGATGGATCTAGACTGCTACGTATACAGAATAGTACAGCGATCTCATGATAGATCGACCCGTCAGGACCACCAATGAAAGCAAGAAGAAGAAAAAGGCACTCTGGCCATGTTACGCAACCTCTACCCGAACCCCATAATCTGTATGCAAAGCTTCGACCGCAGCATGGTCTGCAGGCGCGAAGGGAATCTGGACGACGCGCACGGACCTGAGCGCGTCCGCGCCAAGCGCCAGGGCGAGCTGGACGATGAGCGCCCCGTCCGGCTGCGGCCACCCGGAGTTCTGCCTGCCGTCGATCGTAAGCTCCTCTAGCCGCCTGCAGCGCAGACACTGCCCGTCGTCCGCCAGCGCCTGCGTCAGCAGCTCGCGCCCGTGCACGCGGCCGCGCGAGTCGAGGCGGACGGTCAGCTGCTCGAGCACAGGGACTTGCAGCGACCACGACTCGGCGCCGATGGCGTCGACGAGAATGGCCCAGAGCGACATCGCGATGTTCAGCACGGTGAGCGTCTCGTGGAGGGCGTGCCGCGCAACGAGGTGGCGCAGCATATCCGCGCCCAGGTACGTCCAAGTACGGCGCACGCCCGCAGCATTCGCGATGGTGCAGTCCCAGGGGTCGAGCCGCATCGCGTGCACGTGCGGCAGGTCGCCGACGCGCATGTAGCGCTCGGGCTCGCCTGTGTGCCCGGGTTTGGCGTACGTCGCGACGTCGCGCACAGTACGTGCGCGAAGAATGCAGTGCACCATTGTCACCACGAACGGGTATGTCTCGGATACCTTGAGCAAGCGCAGGTGCGGGAGGGGGGTCGTGAACGGGTCCGGCGCGTCCAGGAAACCAAAGTCGCGAAGCGTGAGCGACTCAATGTTGCACCCCATGTGTAGGACACCCTGGAAGTCGGACGAAACGACGCGGACGTGCGTGAGCGCGAGCTGAGTGAGGTGGCCGGAGACGAGTGTATCCCAGGATTTCGGTACGACACGCTCGAGGGCGAGAGACTGGAGCACAGGACAATCCATCTCGAGAGGCCTGCGGGTCTTTCTCGCCAGTGTGACGGAGAGGTCGGACAATTGTGTGTAGACCGCGTCGCCAATGAGTGGGTCGAGAACACGACTTTCATGTTGAGTCGCAGTCATGCTGAGCTCGAAGCGGCATATTTGTGAGACTTCGCCACTCAGAACGTCTGAGACGCCTTTCGCAGTGGCAATATCGCACTGAAGGAGGTTGAGCCTGATGTCGAGTGGCTGGAACAGTTGCAGCTCAGCGCGGAATCGCGAGAGCTTGGACAGGTGGTTGAAGACCAGAGGACGCGTCCAGAGCGCAGGATAGGCAAGGACCATCTCGCGCCAGCGCTTGCAGACGTGAGCCACGCGCCAGCGCCAGGGCGAGTCGCCCTGCTCGATCTGGCGCACGTCCTCGAGTATGCCGAGCACCAGCTCGCTGGGTAGCTTGTGTATGCCTTCTGACTCTGTGCGTTGGATCAGTGGGACGTCCCAGTGCGGTCCCAGGGGGCAGCGCGTACCCATGCGAGGATAGGGGCGATGTGGCGTCGGTGCAACCAGTGGGCGTAAAGCAACGCAAACAAAGCTCGACGTAGACATGCGCCGGCTGCTCCTCCTCTCGACGGCCGCGGGCACCGCGCTCGCCGGCGCTGCGGCCGCCACCAATGACACGCTGCTCTGGGGCGCGTACAGGCCTGGGTTGTACTTTGGCCTGCGCCCGCGGCTGCCTCAGTCACTTATGACCGGACTGCTGTGGTTCGGCACGCAGGACTACAAGGCGTTCACGGGTGCGTGCGCTCTGCTGGGATACATGCGGGGCCTTACTCGACGCGTAGAGGCGCGCCATGCGTGTGACCAGGGCGACGGAATGAACACGTATACGTGGACCGAGTACGACCCCCGCCAGGGCGGCGTCGAGATCATCAAGGACGGCAAGAACAACCTCGACCTGCGCATAGAATGGCTCAAGGTCCCAGGCGGAGACGCTGGTGGTAGCTGGGCCGTGCGCGTGAAGGGCGCGCCGATCGACGAAAGTGCGTCTGTTGCTGGCCGGCAATTTCGCCCACTGACCCAATTGCCAGACCGGCCGATGCGGACGTCTATGATCTGGTACCATGGCGTCGAAGGCCTTGGGAGTATAGAGTTGGACTCGTCGACAGGCCACAATGTATGCGCACCCGCGCGTCCCCGGCGCTTGTACTGACACGCATGCAGGGTCTGGAGGGAAACATCCTGTTCTCTGGCTCTACAGCAGACCTCGGAGACTTCGACATCCGCTTTGTAGAAGGCAAGACCGCGTCTATGCCCAGTGTTCCGTAATTAACGCGTCCTCAGACGAGGGAAACAAGCCCATAACCAACGGGCGCTTCGCACAGGATTACCAGTCGTTCTTTGGAAAGACTCAATTCTTGGGATATCCCACGACGGAGATCTGGAAGGCAAAGGGTGAGCCGACGCATGGCTTCCGCGCGGCGTGGCTGACGTGCTTTACGCAGACCTGATATTGGGCAACATTTACGAGACTGCACAGGAAGTTCTGAAGCCATTTAAGGACTCCGAGATGGGCCCACCAGACCCAGCATTCGCGCTGCGTTTGACGAATGAGGTGTACACGAACGCCAACTTCTACGCACTGCAGAAGTTCTACGAGGGCCCCTTCCAATTCGATGTCTACTACGAGAATAACAAGCAGCACCTGGACGGTATGTTGATTGACTGCCTCCATTTCGTGTTCCAAAGCTGATCCTCGCTAAGAGAAGGCAATATCACAGGGTATCAAATCGTTCACAGAGGACTTCGACCGCCGATTCGAAGTCGCCTTCCCGACACCGCCAGAATATCTGGCGTTTTCCAAGGCCGTGACGTCTAACCTTCTGGGCGGCATCGGATATTTCTATGGTACTTCCATCGTCGACAAGGCGTTTGTGCACGAATGGGACGACGATGGCCTAAACGGCTCGGATGACGAGGAAGAGGAGGACGCGCAGAGGAAGCGGAAGGGGCAGCCTAAGCTGACCGAACCCCGTGCCTTGCTGACTGCCACGCCGAGTCGTAGTTTCTTCCCTCGCGGATTCTACTGGTGCGTTGCCGTTCTCACATGCACTGGGCCCGGATCCTGACGGGCACAGGGACGAGGGCTTCCACTTACTCCATGTTGGCGCGTGGGATAACGACCTTAGCTTGGAAATTCTGAAGGATTGGTTCGCTCTGATCAACGACGATGGATGGGTGGCAAGAGAGCAAATTCTTGGTGAAGAAGCGCGCAGCAGAGTAGGTCTTAGCCTGGGGTTGCACTTGCCGACTAACGGCTGCGTCAGGTCCCAGATGAGTTCCAGACGCAATACCCGACGTACGCGAACCCACCGACTCTCGCGATGGCCGTCACAGCATTCATTGACCGCCTGAACGCCGCAACACCGAAGGGCGACGACGTCCCTCTCGAGGATCTGGGCATGGGCAACGTCGGCGCACAGGCACCCCTCGCCGAAGCACCCGGCGCACCGACGGCTGGCACACCCTCTATCTACCTGAGCTCGCGACCGCACGCCATCGGTTACCTTCGCGAAATCTACCCCGCCCTGCGCAGACACTACAATTGGTTCCGCCGCACGCAACGCGGCCAGATCAAACAGTATGGCCGCAAGGCGCGCTCGCGCACCGAGGCGTACAGATGGCGCGGCCGCTCTGAGACGCACATTCTCACCAGTGGCATGGACGACTACCCGCGCGCAGCGCCCCATGCCGGCGAGCTGCATCTCGATCTCATTTCCTGGATGGGATTCTTCACGCGTACGATGAAGAGCATTGCTGAGTTCCTTGAGGAGACTGCCGACGAAGCCGAGTTCACGGAGATCGAGAAGGGGATTCTTGCCAACATCGATGGTCCGTGCGCCTTGCGTTGCATGACAGTGCTTGCTAACTAGTCTGGTAGACCTCCATTGGAGCGAGGAGCGTCAGCAGTATTGCGACGTCGGCATTAATGAGGATGGTAATTATCCTGGGCTCCCGCGGGACTGCGCTTAACTCACAATGTCGTAGACGAATCGTATCTCGAGTGCAACGAGGGCTACCTGTCACTGTTCCCCTTGCTGCTCGGCCTGCTCCCGCCGGACTCTGAGCGTCTGGGGCCTATGCTCGACCTGATGAGCGACCCTGAGCAACTTTGGAGCGACTTCGGGTTGCGCAGCCTGTCCAAGTCGCACGCGCTCTTCGGGCAGGGCGAGAACTACTGGCGCGGGCCGATCTGGATGCCCATGAACTACATGGCGCTGCGGTCGCTCTACAAGATCTACCTGCCGCAGGCGGGCCCACACCAGCAGCGCGCGAGGGATATCTACACCCGCCTGCGCGAGAACATTATCAAGAACGTGCACAAGGAGTATGAGCGCACGGGGTACGTCTGGGAGCAGTACAACCCGACTACTGGCGAAGGCCAGCGGAGGTACGTTTACTCGTTGCGTTGCCCGCGGAACGATTGCTGAGTGACTTGCAGCCACCCGTTCACCGGTTGGACGTCGCTTGTGACACTGAGTGAGCCGCTTCAGCCATCCCGCAGGGTCGAGACTGACAGTTTGAACAGTCATCTCCGAAAAGTACTAGTCGTCGTTGATGTTGCGGCTTGTTCAGCACTCGCTGCGACGATGCGCTTGAAGGAATGGAATGCTAATTTATTTGCTCCTGAGTCGCTTTCGCGGTGCAAAAATGGATAAGCGAATGAAGCTCGAAACGCATGATAGGTTGTTATTGCGGATTAAGGATTAGTAGCAGCAGCACCGATGCGCGCGTAACGGGTGTAGGGTATCGACAGGTGACGAGGTAACGGTAGGGAGAGGGCTGCTCCTAGTGAGGATCTGGGGGACACCATGATAATACATGTGAATCGTGACAGGGCTACATGAACAGGATCATAAGAGCGGATGAGCATTAGGCAGGGAGCGACTGTGGGTGTGTGGCAAATCGAGAGGCGGGAGGGAATGAGTGTGGGCGGGCGACACGCGCGCACGCGGCGCGTGATAATAAAGCGAAGAGATCGGACAGGCGAACGAAGGCGCGAAACGGTGCATGATACGGGAATGCCTAGCGCGTCGTGAACGAGTAGGACGTCGGGTCGAAGAACGTGGCAGAGTCAAAGTGCAGCGAGTCGAGACGCTTGGAGTGAAACCCAGGGAGGGTCGAATGCACCAGCGTCGGGCCGTTTCCAAGCGTAGTAAGTGATGAGCTTGCTGAAGACGACGTCTCATGATCTCCGTAAGGCGAATGCGACGAGACCGCCGTTGCAGAGGAATCCGTGGTATTGCGTGACGATGTCGGGCTGTTTGGTGGTGCCTCGCCGTCTGATGGTCGAGACACAGGGGGGAACTTGACGCTCGACTTGTTGCTGGAAACAAAACTCGCGAGGGTAAGGGACGAGAAGGGTCTTCGGCGGAGTCCTTGGATCGATGGCTTGGGCGACGGCCGCGGGGTGGGCTCGTCTTCGGCTTCCCGCGCTTTGGACGGCAATCCTGGGGCAGGAGAGTTTTCCTTCGGCTGCGACGGCGTCTTTGTGGGTTTCTTTGACCGCCTGAGGAAGGAAGATTTTGATGGCTTGGACTTGTCCCCTGCAGGGGCCGCAGGGGCGCCGTTCTGTGACGAAGAGAAAAGTTTGTTGAAGAAAAGGCGAGATTTCGCGCGACGCGGCTTGGGCGGCTCCGCCGGCTGTTGCTTCTGGGGCTGCTCAGGTTGCGCGACGTCGGCCGTCGAGGCAATCGGATGGGCGGCAGATTGAGTTGCCGGCGCAACGGCCTCGGCTGGCGGAGGTGCTTTCGCGCCAGCCGCCGCCGCAAAGACGCGGGTGAAGACGAGCGAGGCTTTATTCCGCAGACCCCTGGACGGCGACGGCGTCGACGGCCGCGGTGCTTCTGCTTCTTCCGGGGCTGGGGTCGGGGTCGGGGTCGGGGGCGTCTCTGGGCGCGGCGGCGCGCGGGACTTGACGAGGTCCTCGGGCTCCTCCGGCGCGTCCGCGGCGGCCTCGTCGTCGAGCCGGTGCAGCCAGCTGAGCACGTCTTCCGAGGGCGTCGCGCTGCGGCGGGCGGCGCGTCGGCGGCGCGGCGAGAGCTCCTCGGCGCCCTTCTGCAGAAAGTCCAGCGCGCGGTCGAGCTCGGCAAAGTCGGGCGCAGAGGGGCTCGGCGGCAGCTCGTCGTCGTCCAGGAACTGCTCGAGCGCGTGCCCGGCGCCGCTCTGGTCCGCCGAGAACGCGCAGAACGAGCTCTCGCCGTCGGGCGCGACGACAAACACGTCCGGCATGACGGGCGGCACGGCCCACTGCGCCGCCGCGAGCGTCTCCGTCGGCGACACCTCCTCGGCCAGCACCAGGCGCGACGGCCGACGCCTGGGGGCGCCGCCCGGTGTCGTGCTCGCCGTCGTCGACATGGCGATCTCTGTGCCTCTGCCTTGATGGCGACGGTGGAAAAGAGAGATGAGAACACCGGCTCGGCTCGGCGATGGATGCATTTCTGCCAAAGCCAGATCTGTCAATCGGTGTGTGTTTACAGATGTACAAAAGCAGTGCGCGACAGGGTCCCTTTGGCTACAATTACACTCTATCTATTTCCCCGACGATTCTATGTCCGTTTTCTTCTCCCCCGCAACTGAATCCCCCTGCGCCACGCCAGTCAGCTTCGCAGCATGCTTGGAGCGCGCACGGATCCTCGGCCCAAATTTCTGCGCCCGCGAAGCAATCCGTGAGCGATCTAGCCACACACGTGCGGGGTAACGCGGGAGAATCTGGGGCTTGCACTCACATAAAATAGTAAAGGTATCGGCATGCACGCCAGCGAGAGGAATGCAAAGATGCTCAGAGCCCACTGGTCTCCGATGCGGGCAAATATTCGGGGGGCGAAAACCGGGAAGATCGCGGCCAGGATTGACCGCAACACCACAGTCTGGGGGCCGTCAGTCCAGCCGCCGGATCGTTTGCCCGGAAAGAGAGAGGGACTCACCGCGGCGATGGCGCTGGCACAGTAAATGGTATAGGTGTCCATGATATACGCCACCACGCCCGTGAAAAGGTAGAAGAGGCCAAACCCGAACGGCGCTCCCTGGCAGGCGACAGCGGATGAGCCACGCGCGCGAATGGCCATGTCGATCGAGAGACTCTCACCGCGATGATAGAGATGTACGCGGGCCGCCACGGCTGGCATGTCCAGGCAAACCAGAACAGGCCGACCGGCATGAGCACTGCGCCGAGGCATGTTACAAACAGACGCCTGTACGGCACCAAGGGAGAGAGGGAGACATTGAGAACCCAAATGGGATGCACGCAAAACGGGGATTGGTGCACATACGCTTCGGGCGGAGCCTTCCCAGTGGGACTGCGTTTGCACGCGCGGGTATAGTGCCAAGCCTGGAAGGGCACGAATGCCACAGCGAGCAGCACTCCCGCGCCGATCCCGAGGTACGCGACACCACCATGTGATCTCCCCCAACCACGGTGTTCTTGGAAGACTATAGGGAGCGAGGTGAACAGCGAATAGAGCGTCGCATACGCCAGGGAGATATAGATCGTGAGAAGGGTGACGATCGGCTCAGTGACCAAAAACACTGAGGCCTGCATGAGATTCCGGGCTGAATCAGAGTGGTGGGAGCATACCGAAGGGGCGAGAGAGGTTGATACGAAGGAGGTGGCCGAGGGAGAGGTTCTTGCCGAGGTCGTATTTTGATATGTAGAACAGCTGTCCGCCGGAGTCTAGATGCAGCTTGTGTGCGCGCCGACGGAGCAGGACCGGCGTGTACTGGGACTAGAGTCAGTTCGCCCGGCCTCGGCGCGGGCTTAATAGGGACTCGCCGTCTCCTTCATGTTGAGAATAGCAATAATAGCAAGCACGGCGGCAAAGCAGAATAGCACGACGAAGATCCTCCGCCAGCCGATGGTCTCTGCGATGGCACCCCCGAGAAGGGGTCCCAGGATTGGCCCTAAGAAGGGCATCATGGTATAGAGAGACATGGCGTATGCGCGTTCGCGGGGTGCGAACATATCGCTGAGGAGGGGTGAGTGTGGCTACCCTGGTGCCGCTTCCGGAGGACGCCACACCTGATTCCCCCGCCTCCGCCGGTGAGGGGCGCTGAGCCAGCCGTGCCAGCGATGAGACGGAATGCCAGCATTTGCACGCTGTTCTTTGCGAACCATGCTCCAAGGTGGGCGAAGCAGAACGGGACCCAGGAGAAGATGTAGACTCTCCGCTGCGGGGCGCGTCAACGAGCAGGCTCCCTCGTGGGGAATCGCGACGTACCCGGCCGTACATCTGCCGGGAGGGTGTTGGGACGTGAGTTGGGTGCGTGATGGGTGATTGCGCACCTCTGAGAGCGGTGCGAACAGCAGGGGGCCCATGCCGAAGCCAAGCACGTACAGCGAGATCCCGAGCGTCGCGATCTCGGAGCGGCTGCGAAACACGTCGCGCGCGATGCCCCGCGCGCCGCCCGCGTACATGCTCGAGCCGAGGCTGACGCAGAAGGTGCTGAACGCGATCTGGACGGCGGCGCCACAGTTGGTCAATCACGCGGTCGCGCGCGCGGCGGGGCAGCTGGCGGCTGCGCACCTGGTAGGTCTGGACGAGCTTCTTGGTGCGCGACCAGTTGTACGGGCTCTCTGGGTCCTTGCCGTCCTGGTCCCAGTCGATGACTATGGGATCGTCATGGGTGCCCTTGCCGCCAAGGGTGTGCGCTTGGCGGGCTGTCGTGCGGGAGATTTCCTCCGCGGTGGCGTCGTCGGCGCCGACGACCGCGCGCGCGAGGGCCTCGTGGCCGTCGAGCGAGGCCGCCGGGGCCGTGTGCAGCGTAGACGCCATCTTTTGGGGCCTCCCGGCGACGCCAGATGTCACTGCTTTTTGTAGTCTGTCGCCGCCGGCATTGCGGCAGGCGGCAGGCCGGCAGAGAGACTGGTTCCACTGCCGCGCGATGTCATCCCTCCGAGAAGTCGCAAGTATAGCCCATCCGGCCGCGGGATTCCATGCCTGGCTACGTACGGGGTGCAGTTGGGATCATCCTGACGTAGCCCGAGGCGCATTAGAAGCTCTGGGACGGCCACAGGGCCTCCAGGACAGCCAGCTCTTATCACACTGTATATACAAAATACGGAAATAACCTCGCAGCGGATCCCGCGACGGGCGCCCTGGACGCGGTCGGATGATTGGAAGTGCGCGGAAGAGCGCCCAAAGCGGGTTTGTTGAATCCCAGAAACGACTCGAAGACCGGCGATGAGGAGTCAGTCATATAGATATGGAGTAGTCAGGCATTATGGCTGACTCTAAGGCCGTAACAATGCACTGAGTCAGCCGTCTCGGCCATTGCGCCTTGACTGGGCCAGAGGGCACTTGCCAGACGCACAGAGTCAGCGACTCGCCACGAGCACAGCACAGAACCGTGGACGGGCTTTGAACTTCCGCGGCCCTCGCTTGCCTCCGAGTCACCGTCCACGCCACACCGCTCTCTGCCCACGACCGCCAGCACGCACGATGCGTTCCAAGTTCAAGGATGAGCACACGTTCGGTGCGTGCGCGCCCAGCCAGCCGCGCCGATTACCCGCCTGCTGACTGGCGGGGCGCAGAGAAGCGCAAGGGCGAGGCGGAGCGCATCCGCCAGAAGTACCCGGAGCGCATCCCCGTGCGTGCCCATCCAGCGCCGCGCCGCGCACGCTGACCGGGGGCTCCGGCGGACAGGTCATCTGCGAGAAGGCAGACAAGACGGATATCCCGACCATCGACAAGAAGAAGTATCTTGTCCCTTCCGTCAGTCGCAGCCCAGATTACGCGTCCCCGGGCTGCCAGTGCTGACGCCGGCGCAGGACCTGACAGTAGGCCAGTTCGTCTACGTCATCCGAAAGCGCATCAAGCTCGCGCCGGAGAAGGCCATCTTCATCTTTGTCGACGAGGTCCTGCCGCCCACCGCAGCACTCATGAGCGCCATCTACGAGGAGCACAAGTGCGTATTGCCAGTGCCACGCTGCCAGCGCCTGCCCGGCTGACCCGGCTGCTGCGTCGCCAGGGACGAGGACGGGTTCCTGTACGTGACCTACTCGGGCGAGAACACGTTTGGCTGGCAAGAACTGGACGCCTGACGCCGCCGTTGACGCCGCGCCTTGCATCTCGAACCGTCTCGGACAACGGCCGCCCGGCCTGCCGCTCGCTGGATCTTTGTTTCGCTACAGTCCCCGTCCCGCTCCCTCCGTCTTGTCTCTAGGGCTTGATTGACGGCGCAGGCGGCGCGCACGGGCTCCTGTCGTGCTGCGCCCCGCGCTCTCGTCGTTTTGGGCCATCTCGCCGCTTGTATTGTAATCTGCCTGCTCTTTACGCCGCAACCCGCTACATGAAATGAGTGTTTGAACAGTGACTGAGTCTGTGTTACCGTCCGCGTGCGCCTGTTGCCGCGAAGGTCCCGTTGCATCCAGGTTGCTTGTTGTCAATGCAGATCACTACAAACCGCCCATATCCCATATATGAGGGCCAGCCCACCGCGCGCCCAATCGCGCCCCAGCCTGGCGCACCTCCCTGTCTCTGTTTTCTCGCCCGCGCTGGACGCGACGACGGCCCCTGACGCTTGCGGTTTCCGGTTTCATATCATTCACTAGCGCTATTAGCTTTCTGCCGCCTTGCATCCTCACCTCAGCTCATCCTCCGTCTGCCTCCCGGGCTGCCCTCTGCCCCCATGAAGCCCGCTGTCGACCGCACCGCGGCCGCGAGGCATGCGGGCCGCGTGCGCGTGCTGGTCTATGGTGCGGCCCCCGCCCCGCACGCGCGCCCGCGTCTCTCATGCTCTTCTTCGCAGCCTTGCTTCTCGTCATCAATGCGGTGTGGGCCAGCTTCCTCGTCGTAGCGCTCGGCGACGCCTCGCTGCACGCTACGGGTCGCTATCGTACGCCTCAGCCGCTGGAAATGCGCCGCCTGCTAATGCCGCGCGCTAGACCACTGTGTCCTGTTCTTGCTTGTCTCTGCGGTGCTCGCGGTCCTGCTCCTGACAATCATGTATGTGCGACCGGGCGCTCGCTCGCGAAGACAGCCACCGTGACCGTCCCGCAGCGCGTTCATCGACTTTGTAAACCGGAAACGCGACTCGGGCGTGCGATCCCGCATCCAGACGCGCGTCGAGGGCGTCGCGCTGTCCATCGTAACCGTCGTGCAGTATGGTCAGTGGGCGGACAAATGCGGACGTTGCCAATGCTTATCGCGCCGCAGCGGCGGCCACCACCTTCACGGTCATATTTACTTCTGGCGCCAATTGTCCTCCAGGTAACTCAGGGGCCCATGCCGTTTTCCCTGACAATTGACCTCTAACTTATACTCCTTTCTGTCTGCGTCTAGCGGACGCAGCTAGCAACACAGACGCCTGTCGCTTCCTGGACGTCGGCATTCGCGCAGGCTCCTGGATCACCCCCACACTCGGTGCGCAGCCCCTCCGTCTAGTATGTACCAATAATTCACCCAACGCACTGTAGTTTTCCTCTACCTGCTCTACGTGATTGTCTCGGCGCTCAGCCAATCGTCCGACGCAAGCGCGGCGGACGCGGAAGCGCAGCCCGCGCCAACGTACACGCTCTCGTTCTTCGCCGCGCTCGAGCGCTCGAACACCAACAGCGCGTCCGGGCACGGGCACAAGCCGCTCAAGCCGCCCGCGCCGGCGTACGCATACGCCGCGGCCGGCGCCATCCGCCGGCTCTCGCAGACGATGTTCAACTTCCAGGGCGTGCGCCGCGCGTAAAAGCGCGGCCCCGCCCTCCCCGTGCAACCGATCTCAAGTGTGGATATCTCGCCGTGCCGTATGTATGTATACCCGGAATCTGTGGTGTCGCGCAGCATGACCCACGCTCGCTGCTTTTGCCAATGACATGGAATCTAGTAGCCCTAGCCCCCTCTCATCGATCTGTGACGGAAGTCGCAATCAGTCACCGGGCCATCTGGGAAGATTCGGTGCGCCCGCTGTCAGGATCCCACGGCCGCGCAATCGTTGTATTTTCGAAAATACAACGAAAGCCGGATTTGGGCAGCTTCGTGATGCCGGAAGCACCCGGCGCGCGATTCCGCGCAGATGGCTACTTAAGCAGTCGCAAAGCAGGTTGTCTCCCCCCAACTCTGCTCTCTGCGGCTGGTCTGTGCTCTGTGCTCTCGCTGATTCCCCAGGCACTGTCCGAGTCGTCGGATTTCGGGAAGCGTTCGTCGATCATCGCGAAGTGCCACGGACCACCCAGGCACCAAGTACCACGTCCGCTTGCAGCAACAGTTTTACGCATCACGCACCCACCACAGCTACACGTAACCACGCTCCGTGCTCTTATAAATTTCGCGCTGCGCTCGCTCTGAGGTTGCTTCACCCCAACAAGTTCCCCCCACCAACACTCGTTCCGTCCCCCCGTCTCTGCTCCGTTTGCCGTCTACCGGTCAACGCAACTCGTCCCTCGTATCACTCTCCTATCTCTCGTAGCGAATATGCCTGCTCCCGCGAAACCCGAGATTGAAGCTGTGCCTCTGGTGCTCAAACTGCGCTTCGCCCTGTATGGTCCGTTCCCGTTGCTCGTTCTGCCTCAGAGATCGGTTTCTCACGCGGTTTCTTGTTGCACAGGCTTTTCTCTGACCCTCTGTGTCGTCCTCGCCGGCATCGGCGGCCACTTGCTTGTCATTCGCGCCGGCTCGTATAGTACGTGGGCTCGGCTGCCGCGGGCGTGGTTGCTGATTACTGAATTGCATTCCCAGACACGCTTCTCATGGCCGTGGGCGCCGTCGGAGTCATCGGACTCTTCAATCTTCTCTTGTACGTCACGCGCCCTCGAGATGCACCGAATATCCTATGATAACCACGCTTTTCCTAGTCTTATGAACGCGGCGTACCACACGACGCGCCTCAGGCAGAGCATCGCGCTGTCGTCCTTCGTGATCATCATGCACACCACCTTGTGTGTGCTCCAGCTAGGTGCGTTTCCATTCCATCCGTATGCTTGTGCGGGAGCTCACAAAGCTCCGTAGCGACTATTGGCGTGGTCATCAGCAACAGAAGCAATTTCACCTGCGATCCCCGCGAATCCGACGACGCGGCGGACGGGCCGACCGAGGACCTCCTGCCGATGTTCCCCAAGACTGTCTGCGAGACGCACTTCGCGTACTTCATCCTGCTGTTCCTCAGCTTCGCTTGCAGTAAGCCGGCCCCTCCTGGGCGCAGCGACCTGATGGCTAACATATTTATAGCGTGCCTCAGCGAAGCCCTGTGCTTACAGCAGGACAAGGGGCTCCGCAAGGTCATCCGTGGGCTCCTGCGCCGTCTCGTCGGCAAGTCCGAGGACAACAAGCCCACCTCCGAGCCCGACTTCTCCCACCACACCGCACTGCCCCCGCGCCCGCGGCTCCCCGGCGCGCGCAAGCAGGAGATCTCGCGCCCGGAGGTCCGCAAGTCGTGGATCGCGTTCAAGTCGCGCGACCCGCGCCCGGCGCCGAGCGCGAGCCGCGCGTCGTGGATCAGCTGGAAGGCGCGCGAGCCCGCGATGGAGATGATGGCCCCGCCGCCCGTCCCGGCGCTCCCCATTGCCAGCCGGTTCACTGTCACTGAGGAGCCCGGCCTCGCGGCGCCGCGCCCGATCCGCGGCGAGATGGCGCCGCATGCCCTGCGGATGCCCCCGCGCACGTACGCTGGCGGCGGCGGCCCTCCTGCGCCCAACCCCGCGCGCATGGCCCCACCGAGCCACCGCGCGAAGACGTACGAGGCGCTCCTCACACAGGCGCCGCAAAAGCCCCTCCGCAGCGGGCGGCCTCCGCCGCGCCCGGTGGACTACAGCCTCGCCAAAGCCGATGCCTACAACAGGTTCTAGGCGAAGCCGTGCGCCAGCGCCAGAGAGATCGTGCCCCAGATGTATCAGTTAGTCCGTCTCATACCGCAGGAAGGTTCGTTCTATTGTATTTGTATCTCAGTTTGTGCATCGGGGCACCCGAGTCCGCTTTCGTTCCGTTTTCTGTAGATTTACATCGATCAAAACAAATACAGTCCTTACTAGTGGTTCGTCTCGTACGGAGCACCCAGGGAAGCAACGCCTTCGTCCGTGATGATGTAGTCGATCGAGGACGGAGACGAGATCGAAGAGAAGATTACGGACATGTGGCGAACGAGAATGGGGTCGTCAGAGGGGTGAACGTCCTCCACAGCTTTTCCCGTCTCCTGCGCGATACGCTGGCGCTTCGCAAGTGACATCGGCACGTCGAGGACACGGCGTCGGCCGGTCTTGCTGAACATGACGCGTACATTCACTTGGTTGGCCCAAGCCAGGCCTAGCGCGGGCTCCCTGCCGTTCTCCCCGGGCACATTGGAAGCAGAACTGAACCACGGAGCCACATCTCTGTAGAGCGGTTCCTCGGCGTTCGCTGGAGGCACCGGGGGTCCGTCTCGGAGAAACACGTCCACGGATTCGTTGATCACGATGACGGCGAGGTTGTGCTCGGCGGCGAGTTGGTGGAACAGCATGGCGACGTCGGAGATGTCGCGTGAGCGATCAGACAGCGATGTCGTCGTCGTTTGGTCCTCGCCGCGGAACAGCGTGGTGAAGTTGTCCACGACGAGCAGGCGCAGCGGCATTGTCTCCTTCGATACGCGAACAAGCATGTCGACGTCCTCCAGTGCCTGTATGAGCGCGGGAATATCGTCCGTTCGACGGACATTCATGTTGTCGAGACTACAAGGCTGGCCGCGAAGCAAGGGATGGCACTCGAGGAGCTGCTGCAGGCGCACAGTTGATAGTCTGTTCCCCGGAGTCATATAACAGCATGAGCCCAACAGGCCGCCCATTCTTGGAGCGAGTTGTACGGTCAGTGCAAGCTGAAGGGCTAGTTGGGTTTTGCCAGAGCCGCTGCGGAACCCCAGCTAGGTAGCCTGACCACGAGCAGAAGCGCGCGTGCTGACCTTTCACCAGCAAGCTCCCACACGAGTCTGGGAACTATGCCTCCTCCAAGCACTCGGTCCAAATGGTCATCGCCGGTGGAGATTACTTGTGAAGCCGAGGAGGCCATGGAGGACAGAACGACTGGGATGGGGGCAAGTTCCGCGGAGACATTTCCCACGAGCTGCGCAACTTCATTATAAGTGAGCCCGGTTCTGCTAGAGATTTCTTCCGGTGCTGTGTGAAGTAGCTGCGTGAGGGTAGCGATGTGGGCTGTAAAGTTTGCGATTGAGTCCGTCTGCAGCGGACACATCGAGAGGTAGCTGACCTTGTGCAAGAGCCTCGCGTTGCCAGATTTCCAGACATTGCACGTCGGACAGGTCAGCGTCCATGCGTCGACCTGAGATCGTCCTGGATGATTGAGGCAGAAGGACGTTGACAGTTTCAAGCGCCGACCAAACCGCGTCACGCTCTTCTTCCGCCCTTCCCTGACCGCGCGCCTGCCATGTACGGCCAGCCAAGACACCGCAGTAATGCCCCCTGCGTTTTCAATCGTTTGCATAGATGTGTGCTGCTCTTCAGTATACTCCTCCCGCACCGGTCATGACTGGCCCAACTGCGGCAAGCCGGCAACGCGCCGATAACAGTTGCAACGTCGTCGCAGACCGGCGCAATTGCAGTGGCCGTAGCCATAACCAAACACGGCTAATTCCTGGGCGTGCACCGATCATATGATTCATGATGGGGCCGTAATACCATAACTCCCAGCCCGTGTCTTTCGTGGTAGCTCACGCACGGCTCGTACGTATAGCAGGATCCTTAGGCCCTGTACGGAGCCCGTGTCCCTGTTGATAGAGCGCAGAGAGCTCACAATGCGAGGGAACCGAATATCAACTATGACCCAAGATCTTGCGCTCATGCATCTGGCCCATTCGGGAATCCACCGGTGATCTATCCCCGTTGCGCGCCCAACGGGCTCGGGCGTCGATTCTCCAGGCACCCTCGTGCACGACATATAAGTATTGCGCAGCGAAGATGATTACCCTCAGCATCCCCCCATCATGTCCAATCCGCCGAGGCTGGAAGTGAATGGCCTGGGCGAGCGCGACGAAGAATTCGGCCGCCTCTGGCAAGGCGTTGCTGGCATTGGCGAGGCAACTGGGGCCGAAAAGCGCTTCAACAAAATCAGTGAGTCCGTTCCGCTTACAGAACGGTGGCATTCATCTGAATAAACCTCTTTTGTGCAGGCGACCGTGTCACGGGCCTCAACGGCAAAATCGAGGGCAATGTCATCGTTACGGGCGTCAAGCAGTTCACCAGCGCAAACCCTGACCTCGTGAAAACCGCGATGAACATGGCTGATCAAGTGGGCGACATCGGTAGCAAGGTCAAGGCCGTCAAGCAGACCCTCAGCCGCTTCGCAGAGTCGAGTCAGGTCATTACGAAAGGCCTCGACGCCGTCCAGGAGTTGCATCCTTTCATTGGCAGTGCGTACCAGCTGTCTGTTGGGCATGGTGTCTCCTGACACGCCTCTCGAGTTGTTGTGCTGGCCTTCAAGGCAGCGATACAGTTGGAGTTGACGCGGCGGGAGAACGACGCCAAAGTGCTCCTCCTAAAGACGAAGATGATGGACATGATGGAAGGTAAGCGTGCGACACCAGTAATACCTATGTCCTAAATTTTTAATGCTTCACACAGTTCTCCTCGAGTCAGCCCAGATCCAACCGCTTCGCCGCGTCGTACTGATATCAGCGCAGCCTGAAGAATATCAAGGATACCTCGAAGGTTCAGCCCGACGGTACGACGATCGAGGGACGGATGCAGCGCGTTGTACAGGCGGCGGAGAAGGATATTCGTGATTGTAGCGCGACTTGCGAGAAATACATCCACAAGAAGTTCATCGGTGAGTTCCTAGTTCTCAGTATTACGACACGCAGACAGGAAATCTCACTTTCGTTCAGTCAAGCTGTTCGACGGTTCGCGGTGGGAGACCAAGCTCGGCGCGTTTTCCAACACCTTCAGCGCTCGCAAGGACGAGTTTGCGTTCGCGCTGTCTATCCACACCGCGCAGGGAGTCGACAACCTGCAGCGCACAATGGTCGGCGTCGAGGCGCACCTGCGCACGAGTGGCGACGAGACTTCGATGCTGTTGCTGTTTAGACAGCTCGAGTCGCCCAAGGAGCGCGAGCTGCAGAAGTTCATCGCGGAGCACGGCGGGCCCAAGGCGTGTCTTGAGAATGAGAAGGTTAGCAGCTCAGTGTGACACCCGCGGACGAGTGTCTAGGATCCCCGATCAAGCAATACTGACCGTATTCCCAGATTTTCAAAGAACTCCAAGCGAAGGCCAAGGACGCGAAGAGTCACGACATCGGCAAGAGCTCGTCTAAAGCTGAGACTGCTGAGACGCTCATCGCGGCCATTCGGGACGAAATGCGTACGGACATCGACCTATCGCTTTCGAAGGACCGCAAGCAGTTCGACAGGAAGTTCGAGGCCGTTCAGGAAAAGCTTGAGGAGATGCGCAATGTCGTGAAACGGAGCAGCGATAGAATCATTACTGTCATCACCTCTGGCCCCCATGACCGCATCATCGACCAGGTACGTTGCTCGGTCCGTCGACGTTGAGGCGGTACTGACCGACCGCTGCAGGACCTGCACTCTATCTGGAAGGATATGGTACGTTGGCCGTTCGTGCTAATCGCCATCGATTAATCCTTGCCGCAATGAAGGCATGGCGAGGCAGCGTCAAAGCTCGCCACTTTATCGTCGCTGTTCAAGATTTCTTCTTCCAGAAGTACAGCAAGGAGGACCAGGAGCTCGAAGATGCCATGCAGGAAGCCATCGATGCTGCTTCGAGGCCCGCGTCTCCAGCCCTTAGCCACGTATCCGAAGGGACAGACGCCCCGCCTCTCTCCACCGTCATGACCCGCGCCTTGCAAGCTCGCCTCACCTACCAAGAGCTCCAAGATCGCTGGGCCATCCAATACGTGTCTCTTGCACACGTGCGGTCGGTTCTGGAAGCCTTCGACGACGATGCCAGTGGCTGGATCAGCGTCAAGGAAGCCAACGCCTTTACCAGCAGCCGCCCCCTGAACTATTCTGTCATCAAATGGCTTGCCTATTGGGCAGCTGGTGGGCACGAGTGCTGTTTCTGTGTACCGCACGTCGCTTACCGTCACAACCAGGCTTCCGTATCGTGAGCGCTCGCTACGCGCGGGACATCCAGAGCACACGAGCCCGAATGATGGAAGTCGCGCACGACGTCTTGCCGTGCAATCGCGCGCGGGTGGACAAGTACCTTGCAGGCGACTGCCAGTTCATATTCGACTACCTCGTTCGAGGCGTCCTGGACAAGTGGGATGAGGACGACGAGGACGACACCCTCATGACGCACTTCGAAGATTTCGTACAAAACGAGGAAGAGCGCTTGAAGAAGGGCCTCGAGCGTTTCGGCTACGACATTGACGCCTTCAACACACTGCAGATGATAACAGGCACCGGTCGTCTGGAGCGCGTGAGTCTCCTAATAGTATGCGTCTATATTGTATATTTGCTGAACCGATTCAGCATATCATGCCGCTCATTCTGCTACTGCTTAAACGTCATCTTGGCATCATGCAACTTGCGTGCAGGGTCCCACTGTGCGACGAAGAGCTTTACAGCGCGGAACGGTCCGCAAACATGCTTTGGACCGGCATTTGGATCCGCATGATTTCACTCGAGTGTGAGTGCACCCGGCGACTCATTATATTTTCTCATAGCTAACCCGTGCTCGAAGCGAATTTCCGCAACCAAAATCTCGACCCCAAGGACCAATTCCAGCATGCCTATGACGGGATGGTACGCACTGGTCGAAATGCTTGTTTCTCACGTCTAACTCCCATAGTTCTCCGTGCTTTACAAGTACAACAAAGACGAGCTCGTCGATGACTTCGAATACCCCGAGTCTTACTACGACTCCGATGAAGAGCCCGACGAGGACATACTCAAGTTTGGCGTGGCCGATACCGTTGTCCCGGACTACTACTACGACGACGTGGACGTCACCGTCACCACTCACGATTCCACGAGCCCATTCGCCGGTTTGTGGACGGGCACATGGGATTACATCCCGGAGCAGCCCGAGACCCACGACGGTCTGGCAGCAGTCCGCCTAGAGGTGGATGACGCCGGTGCACTGTCCGGCTACGGGAAGGATTCCCTCGGCAGCTTCACTATCGCCGGCCAGCTATCCTCGAACGGCGACGACACTGCGGAATTCACTTTCAAAGTGGAATATTCGTCTGGGACCTTCGAAGCCTACCAGTATGTTGGCACGGCCACCCCGCTCACCCTGTCCGGCCAATGGGGCTTCTGGAAGGACGAGCCATCGTCCTTCCAACCAGATGGCAACTTCAAGTGGGGTCGTAGGCCTCTCATCGCCGCCATACATCTCCCGGCAACTTCGCTCGCGTTCGACCGCACCAGCTCGTTGTGGTCCCTTGCACTCAACGCTGTCGAGGAGCAAGTGCGCCGGAAGCTCTGGAGCTGGAGCTTCTTCCGACAACGGCGCGACGACCGCAGGAAGTTCATTGAAGCCTACAAACATGACACCGCGGCTAGAGAACCAGAGCGCTATGGGCGCTGGTGGCCGGAGGACGACACAGACTACTCCGAGGTGCTCGGCGATCTCATCAAAAAACTTCGTCCAGAAGACGCGGCCTTCTACCGCTTCCTGGGGCAACGCGACCTGGAGCAAGAAACTTCTCATGTGTGAGTGTGTCGTTGAGGCTTCACAGTGTTACTGACGGTTGATATTGCTAGCAACGCGATGTGTGATTCGTGCGAAGCCCACATTATCGGGGCTAGACACAAGTACGTAGCATACAGATTCTCAGCGTCTTCTAAGATTTCGCTAGGTGCTTGGTTTGCAAAGTCCCCAACCCCTGGGACGGTGTTGACCTCTGCACCAACTGCTCGGACAAGCACGTATACGTTCAGGACAAGAATCTCGAACACCACCCATCGCACGATATGCTCAAGACGCTCCGTTTCTTGTCCCTGCGCCAAATCGTCCGCGTGCTGAGCCGCGCCAACAATAGCGTGGCCGTTGCGAAGGAGAAATTCGCCCAAGCTGCCATCTACCTCGCTAAAGCGGAATATGCGGCAGACGACGATGGTGACGATGAAGATGCGAGCAAGAAAGATGGTGCCGAGGACGATGTCCTGATCCCAAGTTGCTTTTATTGTCAGGAACAGGTCTCGCGGCCGTGCTGGTATTGCACTGAGTGCGATAACGGTGCGTTACGCGCAGCGTTTTATCACCCTTACAAGCATTCAGCTACCTTCTGCAGATATATTCCTCTGCAACAATTGCGAGGCAAAGCAGTTGGAGATGTCCAAGCAGAGCCCCGCACTGCACAAGTCGTCGAATCACGAGCGCGCCGACCCCGAGCAGGAAGGCGAAGCTGGCGGGGATGACGCGGACGAGGCGGCGGGCGAAGATGACGCCGGTGACGACGATGCAGCTAACAACGGGGGCGACGGGGGAGACGAGGAGTATCAGCCTTCGGAGTCCGAGTCAAGCGAGGAGTCAGAGTCCGACGCGTCCTCGTGGACTGAAGACACGCATGAGTGGTGGCACGTCCTCATCAAGGTCCAGGACGTCGTCCCCGAGCCACCGCGTGTGGAGCTTGAGACGCGTCTTACGATGCTCGAGCAGAAGTTTGCCGCGCACGAGACTACCATGCGTGCAAAGCTCGATAGCCTCGAGACTACCATCAGCAGCCTGAGTGACAAGGTCGAGAACGGCCTGGATGGCCGTCTGACAAGTCTTGAAGCGTTGTTGAGGGAGCTTTTGGCCAAAATTGGGTAATGGACGATTCATTATTGTTGCACATTCCACCTGTTACTTTCGCAATCGCATGTTCGCCGCTGCCTGTACCCTTTGCGCGCAGTAAGCCTGAAATTTGAGCAAATTAATCCCATATGCAATGCAATCCAATAAGCCTACGTGACACAACAGAGTATTAAATACACGTGAAGTCGTCGAGGGTATGTAAAGGTCGTCAGGTATCAAGGCGCTCACCGTGCGGCCACGCGCAAGAATTGCTGGGAGAACGACGTCAACGGTGTGCACTCGATGATCGCATGACGTGCTCACACTCTTGCGCTGCTGGTGTAACCAGGCCGTCGGTTCTGCTCGCTGGCCAAGATGCGCGCGCACCGAGGCATTGCCAGCCTCAATGATCTTGGCGAGCATGAGCTCTTGTTCGCGCTTGTATCGTACCGCCATGTCTTTGACAAGGCGCTGCAACGCGCGTCAGTGCTCTGCGGAATGATATATCACGGTCCATGCCTTGTACCGAGCGACCTCCTCCTCGAGGATCTTGTATTGCGAGCGCATGCTCTCTTCGGCTTCGTCGAAGTTGCCGCTCTGAAGGAAGATCAACGGGGGTCCCGGGAAACATGCCCTGAACGTACTGTGAACGTGCTCGTGTTCGCAGCTTGCTCTTTGAGCATCTTGTCTTGCGTCTTGATCAACTGGCGTGCGGATCAACCAGAATTCACAGGTACGTCCGGTAAACGTACGTTGCGAGCCTTCAGCAACTTTTCCTGCGCAGTCTTGTACGCTTCTGTCAAGCGGACGACCTCCTCGTGCTGGTTTAATAGACGACTCTTGATGTCCGGAGGGAGATCGCGACCCGACAAGGACGCGCGAAGGTCGCTGGGCGAGAGAAAATCAGCGACGGGGGACTAGGGCGGAGGCCAATGCGTACCCAATATCGCGCTCGCGTTCCAGCATCTTCTCACGCTGGCCGATGCCCTCACTCTGGAGGCTGACCTTCTCCATGAGCAGCGTATTTATCTGCTCGAGCTGCATCTTGTTCTTCTCCTGCAGGTCGCGGTTCTGGCCCTTGATCTTCTCGAGTGCCGCCTCGAGCTCGACCTTGTCTTCGTTGACGGACTCGCGCAACGTCGCCAAGATCTCTAGTTGGTCCTTGTTGACGAGGTTCACTGTGCCGAAAAGTGAGATTGGTGCAACAGCAAGCGCGTCTAGACGGCGTACAGTCGGATTTGGCGATAACGAGCTCTTTGGACTGTGCCTCGTACTTGACCTCGAGGTCCTGGTATTGCTTCTTGAGCTCCTCCAAGCTGTCGACGACCTCGTTGAGGCGCTGCCTCAGCGCAATGTTCGCCTCCGCGCTAGACCCAGCGTTATCACACAAGCCACGCCTGCACGGAGGAAGGCCACATACCCGTCTCCAAGAGCCTTGCCACTGCGAATCTCTTCCAACTCTGTCTGCAGGACGAGCTTCGAACGGTGCTCTGCGAGATAATCCTTCTCGTAGCGCGCCTTCATGCGGTTCGCGTCGTCGAGCAGGTTCTCGAGCACGAGCACACGGCTGCCGTCGGCCTGGTTGGCCTTGGCCGCCTCGAGGTCGCGCTGCAGCTTGCGGACTTGCAGCTTGAGGTCCGTCATGGTCGTGCCCGTTATGGCGTCGTCGAGCTCGCCGCCGAGGCCTTGGTCTGCCGCGCCGAGCTGGTCGCTGAGCAGCTCCTCCTCGGTCATGTCGTCTGTGCGCGTGTCGACCTCCTTGGACTTGGGTGCCGGGCGCACCGCCACGAGCTCGAGCTCGCGCACGCGCTCCTGGTACAGCTCGAGTGCCTCGCTGTCCTTCTGCCGCTCCTCGCTCACGATCTTCAGGCGCGTCTTCGATTGTTCAAGCTCGTACTTCAGCGCATCGATCTCCTTTGTGCGCGACGAGTTCTTGGACTCCAAGTCGGCAATCTGGGATTTGTACGACTCCATGAGCGGCTTGAACGCGGCCACCTTGCGGAATTCTTCCTCTAACGAAGCATTCTTGTCCACGAGCGAAGCGTTCTGCTCCTCGAGAGCCTATATTCACTGTGGTAAGCGATGAACTAGGGGAGAACCGACGATGCGTACCTTGACCGTCCTCCTCAGGTCTGCACTCTCCTCCAGCTTCTTTTTGTACTTCTCCATAACGTTCTCAGTCTTCTGAAGCTTGTCTGCCGCATGACGATACCTAGCGTTTGTCTCAGCAAGCGAGAACGAAACGGAGTGGTTCACGCACTCGTCAACCTGGTCCTTCAACCGTACGGCTTCGTCTGCCTTGACTTGCAATTCATCAACCTGTACTGGTGATTAACGCACGGCCCGACTAAGACACATGCATATACTGGCCTTTCGCGTCAAATCGGTCACCAAGTTGGTCTGCTTGTCGAGTTCGGTTTCCGCGAGTGAAAGTTGTTCCTCGTGTTTGGACCTGGTGTGCAAGTCAGCGACCCGATCCACGGACGCCGGGGACAACAACACACAGTTCTGCACGCAGGTGGTCGATCTCCGCGCGCAGGTGCACGTCCGCCTTGTCGTGCCGACGGCTGTCCTCTTCTCGTTGGGCTTGCCGCAGGCGGCCGAGCGCGTCGTCGCGTTCAGACTGCATATCGTCGAAGTTTGTTTGCAGCTGGCGGTGCTCCTCCAGCAGCGTCTGGTAGACTTTGACCAGCGTTTCCTTCTCGTTCAATATGCGACTGCGTTCCGACTGTAGTTCGTAATAGTGGTCGTCACTGCCCGGAAGCGCGCGTCAGGGCTGTCACAGCGTGGCAACGGGATGGTTGAGCACGCACTCGGTCATACGTTCGCCACCCGGCGCGGGCGACTGCGCGGTGAATTTGGACATGACCTATTGCACGGTGAGAGTGACATGGAGGGGGTCGTAGGTGCGGCAGCGTACCTGCTCTATTGCCTTCATCAAGGCATGCTGGTCACCGTCGTTGAGCTTCTGGATGCGTTCTATCACGCTCTTATTCTTTTCGCTCTGGACGGCAATGGCAATGGTCAGGCGGCACATTATGAGCATTTCATCGAGGTTGTAGTCCTGGGCGATGGCCTGGAGGTTAGGGACCTGGATTGCGGTAGTCGGCTGGTGGAGGACGTCGGCGTAGTACTGGTTTATGAGGCGGAAGAGGCGCTTGAGCGAGTTGAATCGCAGCGCCCAGTTGTCCGCATGGTGCACGGCCGGGCGCGAGATCTTGCCAAAGTACTCGGCGTCGCTGTGCCACGCGTGAGCACCGAAGCGCGCAACGAGCGGCTGCGACGCACACTGCAGCCAGGACCTCGTACAGGGCCGCGCCATCTGCCAGGTCCGACGGCGTGTCGACGGGCTGGGAGAGGTCGAAGGTGGCGAAGAAGGACTTGAACGCGTCGAACTCGCGCCGCACGTCGTTCATGGCGGCGGCCAGGATGATGAGGGGCGTGGATCAGAAGTAAGCAGGAAGTAACAAGGCGGGGATTACTCCGGGCGCCAATTCTACTTACATACTCTCGCACTTACTCTCCGCGACCGCCACGCCGCCCAGCATGGAGGTGTCGCACAAGCAGCTCGTCTATGGCGAGCTCATGGCCGTCACGTCTGCCATGCGCAAGAACTCGCGTTGGGCGTCGTACCAGCACATGCCCGCGTCGAGGAACGCGTCGCTAGCCCAAACCATGGGCATAAGACGCGCCGGCCCCGCGTCGGACGGCGCGCGCAGGGTCACGGACCACGAGGAGGTCGAGCTCATCGCCGCGTTCGAGGAGCTCAAGCGCGAGATCAAAGAGTCGCATGAACGTGCGTCGCCGGCCAGCGGCCACGACACGAAACTGACACGACACCATCCAGCGCTCGACAAATGGCCCGCCTCGCGCATCCTCGCGCCGTTCCTCGAGCTCATCCGCTCGCCGCTGTCCACCGGCCCCATTACCACTGCGGCCATCACGTCGCTGCATAACTTGCTCGTCTCGGGACTGCTGCATCCAGATTCGAATGGCATCGTCCAGGCGCTTACCTACCTCTCCCACGTCGTCTCCCACTGCAAGTTCGAGACAAGCGACACGTCCAGCGACGAGATTGTGCTCTCCAAGATCACCTCCCTCGTTACAGAGGCCATTCGCAGCCCACTTGGCTCGCTCTTTGGTGACACCGAAATTTGCGAAATGCTCGAAACAGTTCTCACGACGAGCTGCCACACGCGTCTTAGTGGTTCGTGACTGCTCCTACGCTCGTCTCTTGTGCTATCAGTAACTGTGTGTTGCAGAATTACTGCGGCGGTCGACGCAGACGAACCTGCATACAATCATCCGCGTCATGTTTACGCGTCTCAAGTCTCTCGAGCCAGACGTCGAAGAGCAGAAACTGAAGCAAGAGAAATTGGACGACGAGAACAGCATGGCGATCAACGCGGAGACTGGCACCGTCTCTGACAGCTCAGCAGCACCCGCGGCCAATGGTGGTGATCCCGAGTCTATTGACGAAGTCGACGAGAAGACGCCCGTCGGCGAGCGACTCCACCTTCCGGACGAGGCCACGGTCAAGGACTTGTCGGCACTGGCTATGCCAGTAGAGGAGAAACCGACGCCTGCTATCGTCGCTGACTGTCAGTCTATATTCGCTGTCCATGGAATGGCCACTGACTGACTGCCTCGCAGCTGCTCCCTATGGTCTCCCGGCCATTATTGAGCTCTTCCGCGCGATCATCGACCTGCTGGACCCGAACAGCCAGAAACACACGGACACCGCGCGCCTTGTCGCGCTCCGCGCGCTCAACGTGATCGTAGAAGTCGCTGGCCGCACGTTGCAGACCTTCCCCTCTCTTCTTGCGCTTGTCGTAGACAACGGTTGCCGGTACCTCTTCCAGCTCGCGCGGTCCAACAACCCCTACATCCTTTTCACCTCGCTGCGCACCATCTCTGCGCTTTTTGAAACCATGCGCGAGCACCTCAAGCTGCAGCAGGAGCTATTCCTGTCCTTCTGCATCGAGCGCCTCGCGCCACCACCCGCTCCCCCTGCTCCCAGCGGCCGGTCGCAATTCTCCTCCCCGGCAGCAGCTCAGCAGCGACGGAAGGGCGCGCCGGGCTCCAGCGCCAGTAGTGTGTCATCTACGTCCGGATCGCCAATGCTTGGTGCGGAGGATATCGACCGGCCAGCTACGCCTGCTGCACGGCCCGGAGTGGCGCCTGCGAAGGGCGAGACGCGCGACTTGATGTTGGATACGCTGCTGTTGATGGCGCAGGAACCGAGCTTCATGGTCGATCTCTGGGTCAACTACGACAGCGACGTCAACTGCGAGGATCTCTTCGAGCGTTTCGTTACTTTCTTGTCGAGGGTAAGCATATATCAATGTTCATCCCCGCGCCAGCTTGGTTGACCCTGATTCACTAGAGTGTGTATCCTGCCCCGAGTGCGCAGGGAGGCGAGACGCGTCAGCAACCGTCGCAATTCCAGTGCCTGGAGACACTGCTCACCTTCATTGGCCATATGACGGCTCGCGCGGATGGAGTAAGCCGCTCCACTCTCCCCTCCGATACCCTATTGACGCAGACTCTCAGGCGTATGAGGAATGGCCGACGGTTCGTCATCCCAGATTTGAATCCATGTTCGACAATCACTCACATAGTGGAGCAGAGTTTCGAGTCGACAGACGCTCTCAAGACAAGCAAGTCCTCGAAACGTCTCATCATCACCGGCGCTTCCAAGTTCAACGTCAAGCCGAAGGACGGCCTCGCGTTCCTCGCGCAGCATGGTCTGCTCGGCCCGCTGGGAGAGAACGGCGCCCCGACACGCGAGAACGTGGCCAAATTCCTGAAGAACTCGCCCCGCCTCGACAAGAAGATGTTGGGCGACTACATCTCGCGGTCTGAGAATCGCGACTTGCTGGTCGCGTATATTAAGCTGTTCGACTTCCGCGGGGTAGGTGCACTGTTGGTGGACCTTTCAAATAGCCGCTCAACCCCGCGTAGAAAGCCATCGCAGATGCGATGCGCGAGCTCCTGGAGACATTCAGGTTGCCCGGCGAGGCGCAGCAAATCTCGTACATTACCGAGAGCTTTGCAGAACAGTACTACGCGACCCAGCCTGGTGCGGCTCTCTTGCGCCACGGTGGGCCATCGGACTCAGATAGATTACAGACCCCATCAAGTCGCAAGACGCGGTGTACATCCTGGCGTACTCCGTTCTGCTATTGAACACGGACCAGCACAACCCCCAGAACAGGAAGCGCATGACACCCGAGGATTACCAGCGTAACCTTCGCGGCATGAACGATGGCGTGGACTTCCCAGTAGAGTTCTTGGTATGTATAGGGACAAGCGTTGGTCTTTTATACTGATATCTGTGCCAGCGCGCCATCTACGACTCGATCCGGAAACGCGAAATTATCATGCCTGAGGAGCACCTGGGACAAGTCGGCTTCGATTACGCGTGGAAGGAGCTGCTCGTTCGCTCACAACAGGCTGGTATGTGGTCCCGTCCTGTCATTTGCGTGACTAGGTGCAGATACTTCGCGCAGGGACTTTCATGGTCTGCAACACCCAACAATTCGATGCGGATATGTTCAAGGCGGTGTGGAAGCAAGTTATCTCGGCGATTGCCTACTCGCTTAGCACCTGTGACGACGACGAGACGATTCAGCGGGCCGTTGGCGGATTTAGACAGTGCGCCAGTTTGGCCGGTGTCTTCCAGCTGCCCGAGGTCTTCGACTATATTGCCGCCACGCTCTCGCGCGCTACCGGGCTCGTCCATGAGGATGTCAAGTCGCTCAACAACCCCGTCGTTGAAGTAGAAGGCCAGAGCGTCACCGTGTCGACGCTCTCGATTAACTTCGGGACCAACATCCGCGGGCAACTCGCTGCTGTCGTTCTCTTCACCGTTGCGAATAGCAATGCCAACTCGATCCGCGAGGGGTGGCTCCAGGTGCGCACTCGAAGTGCTCACACCGGTCGCAACCTGAACACGACGTCGGTCTAGATCTTCAAGGTGTTCCAGAGCCTCTTCATGCACCAGCTCCTCCCCACACGGATGTTACAAATGGAGGACTTCTTGGGTGGCGTGTCGATGATCCCTCTACAAGCTCCGGCTGCACCTGCTCGGCCTGCACCTCGCAGCGATGCGGGCTTGCTGTCGACATTGTCGTCGTACTTGCTGACTCCGTACAGCGCCAGCACAGAGGCGCTCGTACCGGAGGCAACAGAGGCAGAGGTGGAGTCGACCATGAGCACCATTGACTGCATCAATGCCTGCCGTCTCGACGAGCTCTACTCCAATATCTTGTAAGCACTTGTGTCTTCCGTGAGTGCCTCGTGGACTAAAGCATGCTCAGGTCTCTGGAGTTAGATGCCCTGCTCGCGGCGCTGCGAGCCTTGCAGCATCTAGCATCTGAGAGGACTTTCGAGAAGAAGCGAGGCGACCGGGACGATGTGGACGACTCGCCGTTGACGTATGACCCTGCGTCTGTTTTCTTGATGGAAATGATGGTCAGCATCGCGTGCCATAGAATCGAGCACATCGAAGAGACCTGGTGCGTTACGCTGCCACTTTGCAGAATGTCCGTCCTCATGGGTTATAGGCCAATTGTTTTCGAGCACCTTACGTCGCTCCTCACCGTGGCGCAGAACTACAGCGTGCTGTTGATAGAAAGAGCCGTCGTCGGTCTGTTACGCTTGTGTTTGATCATTGCCGGGAAGGTAAGAATTAAACTCTCGAGTTGACGGGTGGGACATGCTCACCCTGTGCGTTTCAGCCATCGTTACGCGATCAACTATACGTCGCCCTCGATGTGCTTGGCGGCTTGCAAATCGACGTCGTCAACGGAGTGGCGGAACAGATCATCTCTGGGCTGGTTCTGGTTGTTCGTGGCCATTCCAATGTCATCCGGTGAGTATTCCCTTCACACACATCTCGATGTTACCATTGACAACCAATTGTGTTAGGTCTCAAACGGAATGGGCCCTGGTTTTCTCTTTGCTTAGAGTGACAGCTTCCCACCCAGAAGCGAGCAAACCGGCATTCGACCTCATCTCTGAGCTGATCGAGAAGCCTGGCATAGTTAGCCCGGAGAACTTGGCTGGCTTTGTTGCTATCCTGGACGAGTACGCGAACATCGCGGGCAGCGTAATCGAAGCGCAGTCGCCGAAAGCAAGAAGGCAGCACACGCAATCCCACGCCAGGTATCTCAATCACTCCAGTCATTGCCTCCAAAATACTGACACCAATTAGCGAACCCGCGGTGGAGAAGGGCCTCAAGGCAATAGACCTCCTGTATGCCTTGCACAAGCGCGCCGGCCTCTTACTACCTGAAACCTCTGCACCCGCCGCGCAGGGTGAGTTCCGCTCGTCCAGCATTTTACCTCGCCTAAACCTGAACCACAGGTTGGCGGCGTCTGCATCTGCCTGTCCTGACTGCTCTCGGCCGTCAATCGACGAATCCATGCAGGGAGATAAGGCACAGTGCGCTGGGCCACCTACAGCGCGCAGTCCTTGGGCAGCAGGTGGAAGACCAGGCTGTCGTCTCGGATATCTTCAATCGCGTGGTGTTCCCTTTGATTGACGACTTGTTGCGGCCAGCCGTCTTCAATCGCGACCCACAAGGCATGTCTGCAACTCGCGCGGCGGGGAGTGCCCTTCTTGCCAAAGTCTTCTTGCACTACGAATCGCGGCCGTCCACGCGGAGCGTCGACGTGCGCGTCCTGTGGATTCAAATTCTTGATTTGTTCGACCGGTTGATGAACCTCGACCGGCGAGACCAACTCGTAAGCTCGCGTCATATTCTCTTTGCGAGGAATTCGGCTAACTTCTGGCGCAGTTCGAGTCGGTCCCCGAGACTCTGAAAAACGTCGTCCTCGTCTTGCACGCATCCGAGATCTTGCTGCCGCCGCCAAGCTCGGGGCAAGACACGCGCGACGAGGTGCAGGCCGCGCTGTGGGCTGCTACCCACGAGCGAATAGAGCGCTTCTTGCCGGGCTTCCTCGACGATATAATCATCGCTAGCGAGGCTGGCCTCACCGTTCCGCCACCGCCAATGTCTGTGCCATCTACCCCTGTCGTTGCAACTGCACCATAACCTCTTGCTGTCCTTTCTGCGCAATAAACTATATTATAGATAGTGGTGACCAATTGGTAGCGTTGACATCGACTGTAACGATAAAGATGTGGCGGCACTTCCTTCCAGCTTCCTTCGGACCAGCTTTGGACCCTCTGGTTTGCATCGGAATTCACGATATGCGGTTTCGTGTGTAGGTAAAAAAGATCTAAAGCCCACACCTCTTCTTGTCAGTAATTTCTCATCATGTTGAAAGACGCAATACCGTACATGTTTGGCTAGGTTTGGATATTTGGCCAAGTTTGATGGATACCCGGCCAAATATTAGCAAACGTTTTTGCGTTAATATTTCTGGAGTGCTCGATAACAGCGCATTTCTTTCCCGTTTTCTCCAGACAACGAACTCATAATATGTGATAGACAAAGCAGATGACTGTCGGTAATGGTCATACAAAAATTGGCAACCACGCCGGCACATGCTGGGACTTTCGAGGCTGTTCAACCTAGCGCCCTTTCTTCCTATACTTTCCTCCAGGTTTGCTGGAAGTCTCCTGATGAGTAATAGCACGTCAAAACCGTTGCGAGAGACACACCTCGCTTCGGCTGCAACATGATGCATCTTTTCCTGGTGCATCCGAGCCGCCTTCCGGTTGATGTCATTGACTTCCTGTGTCGTCGGGAATCCGATGTGCCTACACCGACAAGGACGGGATCAGGCAAACCCGACATCAGGCCAGAGCAAGTACGCACCAGTAATCCGGGGGCGTTTCTGCGGGAGCCCAGGCATGTCTGTGCTTCGAGATCTCGTTCTTATGTGCGGCGATGGCTGCGGCAGTCGACGATGATCCCGCGGCGCCCTCTTCCTCCTCGAAACTATCCGGCACATGACCATCGTCCTCGTCGCGGCCCTGCAGGTGGCGGCAGGGACCGCGGGTTCTTCCCTGACTCTGCGGTTCGGACGGGGAACGCCAGCGCGGTGGCTGCATGCGCGGCGGCATCGGGCCTACTGCCGCGTAGTACTGAGGGCACTCGTCAGTACAAGAGACCGGGTTTGATATTGGGAAACGACGGACGTCTTTGCAACATTCGCAGTCCCCACCGTCAAGTTGCTTGCGCTTCTGCTTGTTGCGCACAACCTCCTCGTACTGGAACGCGACGCCGTCGTTGGCCTCCTTGTTGACCTCATACAGCTGGTTGATGCGCTGCGCCGGGGCATCCGAGCTAGGATGATGGTCAGGCATCAGGTTCGAGATAACATGCTTGGGAACCCACGCTGGTAAGGATGTCCTGTAACGCCCATGGCCCTTGAACACGGAGTAGTCGACATTGCCGCTCTGGTCAGCACGCGCCGATACCTTGCGCGGTGTGGGATCTACGTCTTCCTCATCTGGTTGCGAGGCACAGTCAGCGCGAGGAGCGGACACGGGGCGTGGGTAAATATCTCACCGCTCAACACATCCGCCTTCCGCTTGCGCATCAACGATGCCGACGCCACATTCGCAGCGAAAGGGGGCACGGGCGGCGGCGCCCTGGGCCGTACAGGAGACTCGGGCGGTGCGGAATGCCTCTGCGACGGCGAGCTGGAGCTCTGAGTCTGCGACCCGTCGATCAAGAACGGCTGAGACGGCCCCTTCTCGGGGCTGGAGTCCGCGACAAGAATGTGCTCGGTGCGCGCACGACGAGGCGTCACTGGTGCGCGCAAAGCAGACGTTGTGCCTGCGGGCGTGACTTTGCCGCGCTTAGGAGTGTTCGTTGCCGCAGGGTCGGGCTTTGGCGTCAGCTGCGCGGTGACAGCGCGTGGGGGTAGAGACTGGCCATCCCAGTCCTCGTCCTCCGGCTCGCTTGTCTCCACGATCTCAGGTGATGCCGGGGTTACGGGCAATGGCGCCACGAATGTATCGTCCTTCCCCGCGGGCGATGCAGGCTTGAGAGGAGCGGGTACGACGAGCGGCGAGGAGTCCGTAGCGGCTGCGAAGACGGGCTTTGGCGGTGGCGGAGGTACCCCTGCAACTTCCAAAACGTCGTCGTCTGCTGGTGCAGGGCTCCTTTCACGTCTCCCGGCTCGCGGCTTCGACGGGCTGAGCTTGATACGCACGAGATCTTTGAAGTCTGACCACTTGTGCTGCAGTTGGACATACTTCGACTCGACAGAGCGTTTCTCCACCAGCAGCGCATCGTAGCGGAGCTGAAGGTCGCGCAGCTGAGCCTCAGCATAAGAGCTGGGACGTGTCGTAGCCGGTGTAAGGAGACCGCCTACAGCTGGGCGGGCATGGGCGGTCAGGGGCGTGGCAGGCCTCGCAGAGGCTGAGCTGGACCCAGCCAACGCAGTTTCCGCCTTTGAAAGGCGGGCGAGCGCCTCGTTGCGTTCGCGGGTGACTATTTCGAGTGCACGAGCCCTGTCGGCGCTGACGACGTTTGCGACCTCAATCTCGGTGTAAACGGCTTCGATTCCCGCCAGAGCCTCCTTGCAAAGAGCCGTCTGAGAGGTAAGCTCGTCTTCAAGCTCCCTGACGCGACTGCGCGCCGCCTTGAGGGCCGTCTCGTCGATGATGATGGGCGTGTCGTCGTCGTCACGGTTTGCGGCCGCCCGCTCGAGCTCCACGACGCGGGCGTTCGACTCGTAAAGGTCTTTGCGCAGACTATCGTTCTGGCGCCGCAGATTGCGGTTCTGCACGCAGATGTCAGCATCGCGTAGCGTTCAGCAGTACTGAGCAGAACGCGCCTCAGCAGTGAGCTCTGCGGCGCGGTTGAGTCAGCAGTCTGTGAGCGGCGGGGAAGGCGGACTGAGCGCACCTCTTATATCCTCCCTGAGTCTGCCGGTGCGCTCTTCGTCAGGCGGTAACACGGGCACATGGTGGCGGTCGGCCATGGGCGGTGGACGGGAGCAAACTGACGCGATGCGGAAGCAAAATACGCGTCGCTCAACTCCGCCACAAAACGCGTTCCGCGCACGCGCCCACAACCATGACCCGGCCACAGTCGTCCCTGCGCGAGGAACCGAACCCGTTTCTGCTGGATGAGGGCGGAAGGTCCTACAAGCACCAGTTTGCCAACTTGTACTTTGCCCGCTTGCACAAACTACGCGGAGACGTCCTCAAGCAGGCCAAGGCAAAATGGGCATCCGCGGACGGTGCGTGGTGTGCTCTATCCCTTAGGTCATGGGGTGACGATATGCCGCATACGGCGCGCAGCGGTCCACGTGCCAAGGGTGCTCGAGGTGACCAAAGGGCAGCGATCTTATATCGTCGGTACGCTCTACATGGAGATGCGGCTCAAGCCAAACGTCCTTGACGACATCGGACACGACGTGCGTAACCAGTGCTGTACACTATTAACCTAGTAGTAACCAGGCATTACAGCATAACATTGTGTCTACCACCGTGCGCGACAAGATTTACAGCGACGAAGACGCCTTGATGCTCGAGGACGAAAGCGGTCGCATAAAGCTCATCGGCGAGGCTTTGAGCAAATACAACCTCGTCACAGGTGTCATCGTAGCTGCACTCGGCTGCGAAAACATTCAGGGCGAATTCGAAGTCGCAGACCTTTGTTTCACCGTACCTGCTCCACGGGTGTCGTTGAAATCCGACGATGCGATGGATGTCGACAGTACGTGCATGATAGTTGCCTTCTTTCCTTTTGCACACCCTGATTACCTGTGCAGACGCGTCCGAAACGGCAAGCCATGTTGCCCTGGTCTCGGGATTGGATTTCGGGGACGACAGCGACGCCATGGCGCATGAACTCTTACTCGAGTTCCTCTCGTCCGAGCTAGGCGACGAAACAGACCAGTCTCTTGGCCGCAGCATCTCGCGCCTTATCATCGTCGGCAACTGTTTCGCGCCGCTCCCAGAGGACGAGGACAAAGACGTTCGTGCGCTTGCCCTGCGCTTCCCTTCCCCGCAGCAGCACAGCTAATCCCGATTGCCCCTGCAGAACGAGGGTGCAGAGCTCCCGTCCCTCCCGGTTGAAGAGTGCGGGCAGTTTCTACTGGACGCCTGCATACAGATGCCGGTGCACCTCATGCCCGGGCCCTCGGACCCCACGAGCGCCACCCTGCCGCAACAGCCGATTCCGAGCGCGGTATTTGGCCCCGTGCATGGCGCCGAGAACCTGCGGTGCGAGACGAACCCGTGCAGCTTCAGCATCGATGAATGCAGGTGCGCTCTTGCTCGACCGTGCGTACTGCTTCCGGTGACTGACTGCGCCGTGCGACATCCCAGCATCCTTGCAATTGCCGGGCAAAATGTGGATGACATTTTGCGGTACTCCGCGAGCGAGGACCGACTTGCTATCGCGCGCGACACGCTGCGATGGCGACACATCGCGCCGACCGCACCAGACACGCTGTGTAAGCCTGGACGCTCCTGCATGTCTTACGACCGAGATGCTGATTGCCTCGCAGGGTGTTACCCATTCGTTGCCGACGACCCGTTCGTCCTAAAAGAGTCGCCGCACGTCTATGCCATAGGCAACCAGCCGTCGTTCCAGACGGACGTTGTGGAGGACGAGGTCGGGCGCCCGATTCGCGTCGTCCTCGTTCCCAGGTTTTCGAAAACGGGGACCGTGGTGCTACTCAACACCAAAACACTCGAAGTTCGGCCAATCTCGTTTCACTCATCCGGCTGGCCGCTCTCCAGCTAGCAACATGTACATAGACACCCGCACCGTACTGTATCAGTATGTTCGCTGTAAAACAACACGATCGTTCACTGCTCCGAGGCACCGTCAATCAGCATCTGCCGGGGGCGCACCAAACCCGCGGTGAACATGTTGAAGGGATGGCGCCGGGAACGGTGCGACACGAACCGGTCAGCCCGCGAGCGAATTGGGGATGAGCTATTTTCGCGGATAGGCGTGCTTCATGCTCGGGCGAGCAGGTGCAGTACTGAGGCCGGGCTGCGCAGCTAGGCAGTATTAAAGTCGCGGGTAGCGACGGCACGCCTCACCCATCTCTCGCCCTCTCTCCCTGGTCCTGCACACTACAGTATGCAATTCAAGGCTTTGGCTCTTGCATTCTTCCCGGCCGCGGCGCTCGCGGTACGGCTTGACCGCTCACTCGAACAATAGGCGGAAGGCTGACTCGCCCTGCAGGCTCAGATCAAGGTGGCCGTTGGCGGCACCGACTTCGTGTTCACCCCGAACACGATCACCGCGCAGCCAGGCGATGAGGTCGTGTTCACGTACGCCTGAGTCGCGTCGCGGGAAACGGAAGTCTTGGTTGACGCCGGCGCAGGATAAACGGCAACCATAGCGTTAGCCAAGTGTCCACCGCGAACTTCAACAACCCGTGCGGCACGGCGCCCGCGGGCATCGACTCTGGATTGTGCGTCAATGCAGCCGGGCAGGCGGCGTAATATGGTCTAAACCCCTCCACAGCCTCGCGGCGTCGGTGGCCACGGCAACATTTACGATCAAGGTCAACGACACGAACCCAATCTGGCTGAAGGTGCGCATCCGAGGTCCGCGGAACGAGCGAGAGGACTGACGCAGGTTCACAGTGCAACCAGCAAGTGTACGTAGCCGCGGAGCAAGCCAACTCGTATCTGACCTGAGCGGACTCCAGGGGCGGAAACCACTGCTCGTTCGGCATGGTCGCGGCTATCAACCCGCCGACGTCTGGCGCCAACACGTTCAACGCGTACATGGTACGGCCCCGCGCGCGCAAACAGTCGATCGGGCGCTGACAGTTCTCCAGAACGCTGCCTTGAACAACGCGTGTGCCGCACCGTCGTCGACATCCTCCTCCTCCTCCTCTGGGGGCGGTTACGGCTACGGCTACTTCGCCTGCCCAGGTACAGGTACAAACAGCGCGGCCACGACGAAGAAGAGCGCCCTCGGTGTCGTCTCCGCGGCGTTCGCGGCGGCATGGATGCTCCTCTGAGAGGCCCGTGCGCCGTGCGTTCCCCAATGTAGATACCAGACGATCGTAATGCCATGTTCCTTTCTGTGATCGAGGCGAGACGGCGGCCGGAAGGCCGCGCAGGGAGACGGGCGTTCCAAATGCAAGGCAGACTGCGGCGCGATAGGGAGCTCAAGCGGGCGCAGATGAAGCCGTCATGGTGGCGGCGGCAGTAGCGCGATGCGGGACAGTCACGATGCAGGCACAGCTCGTTGGATGCGCGTTCCGCACGAGGTACGGGACGTTGTTTGTCAGAATTGGCAGGTTCAAGTCCGAGAAAGCCGGCAATGATCAAGCCAGAAAGGTACAGCCCTATTATAATCCCCGTGAGCCAGCCTGCAGCCGCGGAGAAGCTTTGCTGTACGGCGCTGGAAGCTGGGACCTGAGATGAGGACGAAAGCCAAGAGTGGAATTTGCTCCCGGCCGGAATACTGCGATTCTCGCCTGTGCACTCTGCGCCAGCCACGACCATGTTCGCCAAAATCCCAAAGCAGCTGACGTCTCCGTTTGGAATCCTCGGCGACGACGCCAAGCTCGCGTTTAGGTCGAGCCCCGACGGCGTGCAGAAATTGGCGAACACACGGGTGCGTGTCGTGTCCGTCCCGCGCTGCGCTGGCTGACGTCGAACGCGCTCAGAACATACCCGCAACCGACGCGTACTGGGACCAGGTATGTACTCTGTACAGTGCACTGACGGTGTTCTTGACGAATGCATGCAGTACACGGTGCTATTCGATTCAGCCTCGGATGTGTTCTCGCTCATAACGCCACAAGACCGTGAGCTCTTCAGCCTGCTTACTTGGCTCTCAACTCATCTCGTACAGTGCGCCGTGCTCTCGCCGAGGCCCCAGAGAATGTTGCCATGCTCGTGCGAGTTGTGTCGCAGCGGCTATTCCAGCTACTGCTCGACCACAGCTTCCCGGGATCGCCAACGGTCGCGGGATTCGCGTCGTCCCTAATTTCCCCTGGCGGCACAACGGACGGAAAGTCGAAACAGGTCCTCAATTGCCTACGCGTTCTGGAGCGCGTCTTGCCCGTCATTTTCGAAATGGAGGTTCCCGAATTCGAGGAGGAACTGTTGTGGAAGAAGGAAGTAATCGCGCACACCATGCAGTCGGCGGCAGCGGACCAGGGGACACAATTCGTTATCGACGACGAAGACGACGAGGACCATGCGCCAGCGTCTGCGCTTCCCATCACTGAGACAAAGCCCGCATTAGCGGAGAGGTTACTTTCCACCGCCATCGACCTGCTATTCTGCTGCGGTTTTACGCTTCCTACCAAATTGCAGGTCGACCACCACAAAATCAACCACATCATATGGTCTGTCGGCTACGCTTTCATAGTGCCCTTGACTCAAGTGCCTTCGTAGGGAGCGAGGCATTGGCTCGACTACGGACGTCGGCTCGACCAAAGAGCTTGACTCAAACAAAGCAGAGGTCCAGCGCTTCCTGCTGGTTCTTCTCTCACGCCAGATCTACTACGCGCCTTCGACCGTACTTGGGCAGACATGCCGCTACACCGCGCACCTGGTTCAGACGACACCTCGGAGATTAGTGCTCACTGTCCTCTGCTCTCTCCTCAACACCGCGATGAATTCCTCCCATCCCGGATTCCAATTACCCTACAACCATCTGGTCTGGAAGGGCGACGACCCGCGGACGAACGTCGTGGGAATGTCGCTGCAATTGCTCTGCGTCATCCTCGACTACCAGGCTGCGAGCGCCCGGGACATCGAATCTGGCGAGACCTCAATGCCGACGGCGAAGACAAATGCTTTCCGTTATTTCATCGCCAAGCTTGTATGTTGGTCTCGCGCCGAGGCTCGTCGTGTGCTGACGAAATGTAGCATCGCGGCGCCGACTTCGACTTCATATTGACGGGCATTATTGGCATCCTGGAGCAGCACATGAGCGCACTGGTTAACGTGCTCCCGGGATCCAGGAGACCGATTCCGTACCTGCTCGAGACAAGTAGGTGTCTGTTGCGTCCTATGTCGGGGTCTAACAGGCAGCCGCGCAGTTGTTCTATTCTGGAAGATGATCGAGGTGAACAAGGTGGGCTCCACGTGCGATCCCTGTCTCTATCATCTAAAACGCTCCTCAGAAATTCAAAGCGCATCTCCTTGCGTCGGATCGCATGCCAGATGTCGTAGTATACCTCCTCACTTTCAGTCTTGAGCTGAAGGATAAACCTCGTGCGTCCAACCACAACCTTGTCCCTGTCATACTCATAAGATTGCAGACAATCACGGCTTGTGCAGAGCACTTTCCTACATCGTCCAATCGTTGTCCGCCGAGGCTGCATTTGGGAAATGCCTCGGCTCTCCGGTCAAAGTGCGCGTGCCTACCAAGTGGCAAACAACCGGTACCATCGCGGATTTCATGATCACCGTACGCCATACGTCGTCAGATGGTCCATCATATTCACGCCTTGAGTAGAGCATTTACTCGGTGGTTGCCACAACATCGGGGCAACTAACCTCGTTATACCCTGCACTCATCATCTCACTGTCAAACTGCGCGCCATACCTACAAAACATCAGCGTCCCTGCTGCGACCCGGTTGGTCCAGTTGCTCACAGCGTTCTCGAATCCAGCTTTCCTCCTCGCCGACGAAGGTCATCCAAGATTGTTGTTTTTCATGTTGGTCGTTCCCTTGATGACTGGTAACCACTGAACCGCCCCCCCAGGTTGGAGACGTTCAATGGCATTTTATACCACCACCCAGCGGAAAACCCAAACGTACTCTACGCCCTGTTGAGATCACACAAAACGTTCGAGGACCTCGGCACGTTTACCCTCGCGCGCGGGCTGCGCGAGATCCGGCGGATACAGCTGGCGAAGGAGGAGCAGGCCCAACAGCAGCAGCAGGCGCAGACGCAAAAGGCGCGCGGGGGTACGGAGACACCGACGGACAGCACGGACGCCGGACAGGAGAAGGCGCGCCTGCTGGAACGCGAGGGCGCGACGAGCCCGGAGCACGCCGACGAGCGCGAGCCCATGTCGCCGACGCGCTCGGTGGAGATCCGCGCGGTCGACCCCGAGACGGGCCACGTCTCTCCGCCGCCCACGGGCGAGGACGGCGAGGAGCGCGTGGGGCGCATGTCCGAGAAGGCGCGCGGCAAGATGCGCGCGCGCAACGACTCGTTCGACGCGGATGCCAGCCTCGAGCGCATCGCTGCAGCCGGCGTCGGGCGCAACGGGTTTGTGCCGACGCAGGAATGGGTGCGTCGTGAGAGGAAGGGTATTGAGAGGGGTCGACTGATAGCTTGTTTCCGGTGCAGGTTACATCGTGGCAGCAGGGCCTGCCGCTCGACCCCATCATGCTCGCCATATCGGAGCTGCTGCCTAAGGTGCACGCTATCCAGGCGAAGCACAGTCGCGCGAACATCGGCCCAGTGCTGGACTTCCTGCGCGCTGTCACGCTTGTAGACGTCTTGCCTACTGCACCGGAGGTGACGCCCCGCAGATTCCAGGTGTGCACACCCATCTATTGCTCTCCTACCCGCACGCTGACCTGTGCTCCAGTGGTCGGACGCGTCGCTCATCTGGCTGACGTCGCTCATCTGGGGCGAAATATACGTGCGGGGCATCACGCCACTGGGCATCTGGAGCAACACGAGCGTGCGGCTGTTCTACGTCAAGCAGATGCAGGCTGCGTACCGCCCGCTCGCCGACACCGTCTCTACGGTCGTAGGCGGGCTCGGCGGTCTGCTTGGCAGGACCAACAGCAGCGAGCAAATTGCCCAGCGTCCGCGTCCTGCGCGGTAAGGTGTGGTTCGGAGACGGTCGATAGAGTCGATGTACTTAAGTAATGACCGGGGGATCTGTCTGTTGCCATAATCTGAGGGCAGTTGGTTTAGCGTACAGTTGGAGACATGATTCTCAGGTCCTGGTTCTGTCAAACGTTCACGTGCCATCGATTGTGGCAATAGGCACGTCTGGCGCTACTGGACTTCTTATAAATACCGCGCTGCCAGGCCACCGGCGAAGCGTCCGTTGTACCCACCCAATGCCTCAGCCTCTCACCTTGGTGTATTTCCCGATCAGGGCGCGCGGGGAGCTCATCCGCATCCTGCTCGTCGACTCGGGTATCGAATGGGTCGACAAGAGAGTCCCGTTCGATAACGAGTGGAAGAGCACGCTGAAGGCGCAGGCGCCGTTCGAGAAGCTGCCTGTGCTTGAAGTGGACGACATCCATGGAAAGGAGCCTTTCGTCCTGCCCGAGACCAACGCAGCGCTGCAATACGTCGAAGACAGGTGCTGCGTAATCCCCAGATTGAACGAGCGCAACCCGCTCCTGCGTGCGAAGGTCACTGCAATCAAGGAGGTTCGCGGCGGCGCCCCGTCTCAATCCATTAATATTATCAAGGGTGCTTATGGTTTACAAGGCGTGCCTTTACCACATCGACAAGTTCTGGGATTACTACTACGAGGAGGTTGGTGGTTGAGGCTCTGGTGAAGTGCACATGAGTTCATCTTCCTGCAACAGAACTGGACGGACGTGGACGCGCTGCAGCGGCGCGTGGCGCAGTCGTACGCGTGGTTTGAACGCATCACCAAGTTGCTCGAGAGTGTCGAGAACGATGACCTGTTCGGCGAGCCGTACAACGGGCCGCCGGGATCGGGCACGACGCTCACGGCGGCCGCGGCCGTCCTCTTCGAGTGCGCAGCTTCGGACGCCCCCAATGCCGTGGAGATGTTGATTCTGAAATTGACCCTCAGGACGCTGGAGCTGTTCGACAATCAGTTCCCCGGAGCGCTCGCCGAGAAGGCCCCCAAGCTCGCTGCGATTCACTCGAGCATTCGCAGCCGCCCGCGCATCGCTGAGTACCTCGCGAGCGGCAAGCGCCCCGGGCTGGTCACGCTCAGCCCGTACGAGACGGTGGAAAAGCACGCCGAGGCGACCGAGACGTGGAAGAAGGCGAAGAGCGCGTGAGAGGAGCCATGAGAGCTTGCAGAACGCAGCGCCGTAGCGGCTATTGTACTATATAGCGAGCCCGCAGAACATCAGAAGAGCCGACGGTCGCTGGAAGCAGCGTGCAGGGGGCAAGTGCGACTGTGCGAGTAGCTGTGGCTTGGCAGAGCGCGGCTGAGCAACGCAGGCGGACAAACTGACGACAACAACCTGTTACCTGACCTCTCTCCGTGACGGCCGCCGGCGAGCATGGCGATCTTCAAGCGGAACAGCGGCGACGACGACAGCGGCGAGGTCAAGAAGGACAAGGGCAGCTGGAAGCGGCCCGCGAGTGCGTAGCCCGGTGGCCGGCGACGGCGGTGGCGGGCGGCGGCGCTGACGAGAGCCCGCAGACACCGCCTTCAAGCAGCAGCGGCTGAAGGCGTGGCAGCCCATCCTGACGCCGCGCACGGTGCTGCCGACGCTGTTCATCATTGCCGTCATCTTCGCGCCCATCGGCGCCGTGCTGCTCCTGGCGTCCAACTCGGTCTCGCAGATAACGCTCGACTACACCGAGTGCGACAAGGCGGGCACGTCGCCCTCGCCGCTCAAGCACTTCGACTACCAGCTCAAGTCCTCCAACGCCGACTTGAAGCACGCGGACCCGACCTGGACGTTCGACGCGGCGACCAAGACGTGCACCGTCCAGTTCGAGCTGCCGGCGGAAATCGGGAAGCCTGTGTTCATCTACTACAAGCTCACCAATTTCTACCAAAACCACCGTCGCTACGTGCGCTCGCTCGACTCGGACCAGCTGCTCGGCAAAGCGCGCTCCGCGAGCGACCTCGACAACGGCGACTGCAAGCCGCTCGGCGCCGAGGGCGGCAAGGCCATCTACCCGTGCGGCCTCATCGCCAACTCGCTCTTCAACGGTCCGCTGCCCCTGTCTCTCCGTCCGGGCGTGCGTGGTGTGCTGACTGTATTGGCGGCGCGGCAGACACAATTGGCAACCCCATCCTGCTGAACGTGCCCGGCGGCAACGTCAACGACAACCAGACGTATGCGTTCTCAAGCAAGAACATCGCCTGGCCCGGGGAGAAGAACAAGTACACGAACGACCCCAAGCTCGACTGGACCCAGGTCCTGCCGCCGCCGAACTGGCGCGAGCGCTACCCGCAATACAACAACACGCCCGAGGGCCACCCGAACCTCGCGTCGGACGAGCACTTCCAGAACTGGATGCGCACCGCTGGTCTGCCGACGTTCACTAAGCTGTACGGCCGCAACGACGACGCGCCCATGGTCAAGGGCAATTACCAGATTCCCATCGGCATGAGTGCGTCCGCGTCCCGCGTCGGCAGCGCTATTTATTCCTTGCGTTGACTAATGCGTCCGTCTATAGACTTCCCGGTCACGCAGTTCGGCGGCACGAAGAGCATCGTCATTTCGAACGTCGCGTGGATCGGCGGCAAGAATCCGTTCCTGGGCTGGGCGTACATTGCGACGGCCGGCCTCTTCATGCTGCTCGCCCTCGCGGGCACGATACGCCACTGCATCCGGCCGAGGTGCGTCTTCGCATTTCCCATTTCCCTTTTCTCTGCCTTCAGCTCACGCCCCACAGGAAACTCGGCGACATGTCCCTCCTCTCCTGGAACCAGCCCGCGAAGCGGTAGACGCAGACGATTCCCGGTTCCCCGACAGCATTCGTTCTGGCATAGTGTACTTACATCACGATCACGACTCTTGTATGGGCAGTCTGTTAATTTAATGCTCGCGCTCGCCCGCCCCGGACAATGACAATGCGATACCAGTACAGTGTATGACCGTGCGGCCGTCTGCTCCCTCTTCTATCTCGAATTTGGCGTCTGTCAGTTGCTCGGCGACCCATATTGCAGTCCTGCGGTTGGGGTAAGCGGTCCTCCCGAGAGTTATGAGGGCAGACGTACTTGGTGTGTAATGTCAAAGGGCCACAGGCGACGCTCGATCTGCCTGCGGCCAATGCCATGAAGACAATGATCTGGTCCTGCAAGTACTCATCCACGCAGCCGCCGTGATTTATATTTCGCACGAGCTCTTCGACCGCGGCGTTTGCAACGTCCGCGGAAGCCTTGCCCTTCGAGCCGAGCGCGCTCCCGCCGAGCACGCAGCCGGCGTCCGTCTCGGCCCACAGCACGATGCCCGACCCCGAGCCATAAGCGTCTTTGAAATCCTCGCGCACAGCAGCAATGTCAATCATCGCAGCGTCGACGCCGGACTCGACAAGCTTAGCCACAGCCGCGGCCTGCATCTCCCGCGCGAGATGTGCGGGGAGGCCCGCGACGAACGCGTAGCCCTTCACTGCGACAAGCGCCCCGCGCTCAAGGACGGTTATGGCGGGCAGCGGGCCCGGGAAGGGCGGCACGGCGACGTGCAGCTCGCCGCCGCCCTTGGGGAAGTACCCGCGGCGCGCGACGCGCAGCTCGACGTCGAGGCCGAAATGCCGTCTGAGGAAGGGCAGGAAGACGTGGGTCGTGTAGTCGACCTGCGGCGCCTGGATGGCGTTCGTGCCGCCGCGCAGGGTCAGCGTCGACGGCGCGTCCTGGAAAAGCAGGCACGGCAGCGCGATTTGCAGCAGGAGCAGCGTCGAGCCCGCCGTGCCCGGGTCCGCTGAGTAGGCCCCCGCGGCCAGCGCGCCGGGCACGAGCGTCAGCGCGCGCGAGCCCTTTACCGCGCCCGTCAGCGCGCCGCCGCACAGCTCGCCGACGAGCTGGATGCCTGTCGCACGCGTCAGCCGGACGCGCAAGGCGGGCGCGCGGCGCACTTGCCGGCGGTGTGCTGGGCCTTGAGGCCCGGGGGCGTGCGGCCGTTGCGAATCTTGTCGATCGAGACGGGCCGGCGCAGGAGCGCGGCGAGCGCGACGGTGTTGCGCAGCAGCTGGCCGCCGCCCTCGAGCGTGCTGCCGTCGACGTGCAGTGTGTCCGTGGTCGCAGCCATTGTCCTCGGGCGCCTCTGAGTCAGGGCCAATACGGGGGCGAGTCGAGTCACCAGGCGCCGCGACGCACCACGCTGGGCGACGCGCCGGGCTGTGGCTGTGGGCGCTTGACGCAGCATGATCATCCGGTACCGCGATTGGACGCCGGATCAGGCCGCCGCGTGCCCTTATTACGTCCCCGCCCACAAGAGCATAATTATAAAATGAACGCCCCGGGCGAGCCTTGGCCCCCAGCAACCGTCGCCCCCTGCGATGTCGAGCCAGACTCCGACCCGCTCGTCCGTCTACACCGTCGCTGAACTCGAGCAGCACCCGTGTAAGCCCGCGCCGCCGCCTGCTCAGTGGTTAGAACGGACTCGAAGGCTGACACTCGCGTTCTCAGGCTTCAGGCGCACGAAGCAGCGCAAGAGTCGCTGGTACTGCATAGTCTGCGTAAACCCCGAGCTCGCTGGCGTCGCGCACTTTGACCCCAGCGGCGCGACGAGGCACGAAACTTCCAAGGTACGTCCCGCGCGCCCAATGCTATCCCCCTTGCACCCGTCCTCACCCCGCCACAGCGTCACATAGAGAACCTGCAGCGTCTCTCACAACCTCAGGAGCCAATTTATGACGACCTGAACGCGTGGGCCGGCCTCCCGCCACCCGCATGGGACCAGGTCGAGCTCCCCAAACGGCGCAGACGGCGCAAGGCCCCGTTGGCCGCTTTGCAAGCGGCGGAACGCGAGCAGGCGCGGGAGAGCAAGCTGGACGATGCACGCCGCAACTGGCGCGTCCGCATGTGGCTGAAGGCCATGGTGCTCGAGGCCGGTGGGACGTGGATCGACTCGCCCGCCGACATCGAGCCCCCGCAGCCCGGCCTCTGGTGGGACACGCGCGGCGAGGAGCTGCCGCCCGAGCGCGCGTGGGGCCTGCCTGCGCCCGGCGACGACGAGGAGACCGACCCGCGGAACACCGAGGACATCGTCTCCGGTGCGTCCCCATCGCGTCTGTGTGTGTTCCGCGCGCTGTGCTGACTCGCGTCACGTAGAGATTCGCCCTCCTGAGGGTCATTTCGTAGATATCGATATCGACGTGGGTCCCAGCTGTACGCCTCACGTGAAATAGCGCAACTTCCGCCAGCTCACGCCGGCTATTTTTCTGCAGATTCATACTACTCTGAAAAATTGAAGACCAGCGCCCCAGTGGAGACTAGCCCCCCAGTGGAGACTAGCCCCCCAGTGGAGACCAGCCCCCCAGCCACACGACGCGCCCGTAAAGCGCCCCGACGTACTCAGAAGGCCGTCGTTGGCACCCAGAGTGTCCAGCGCACTCGACGCCGACAGCATATCTGATCGCCTATGTACCACCATCCCCTCCTTGCATGCCATCGTCACAACATCCCCAGATCTTCCCTCACATGTTTATCCATCGCTCTCACACTCTTCCACACTCGCCAGCTTTCTTATTACTCGGCAACCTGTCTTCTTCCCCCAAACAATGCATTCTTTTGAGCCTATCTCATGATCAGCATAGAAGTGCGTCAGACGAAATGAGAGCGTCGAACTGAGTCTCCCCCAACCGTAACCAAGAAAAACACCAATTCCCCAGGCTCTTATGTAATACAGTACATTCCGTTCTCGTTTGCCGGAGCAGAGTTCGCGATCACGGTCGGTATGCGCGCAGGAACATAACGACGGAGATGAAGAACATGCTCGCGAAGAGATAGAAAATACGGCCCTCTTTGTACGGGTTCTCGTCCGCCAGCCAGCGGCCAAGCGGCAAGAAGAGCAGCCCGACGAAGAAATTGACAAACCAATTGATTGAGAGCGCGATGGACGAGAGCGCTGCGACGCCCTGTGCGCGGTGTGCATGAGCAAAGTGTGACCGGGGAATTGGGGACGTACGTGGAACGGCGACACCTCGGGGATGAGGACGAACGGAACGGGGCCCATGCCCACGGCAAACGCACTGTGCGCGCCCAAACGTCAGCGAAACGCACGGAAGTGGGCAGGGAGAGGCGGCGTACGCGACGAAGGTGATGATGCCGACGCTGGACATGATCTGGCGCCCCGTGTCGATGCCGTAGCCGACGACGAGCAGCGAGACGAGGATGCCGGCGGACGAGAGTATGAGCAGGTTGCGCCGGCCCATGCGACCAATGAGCAGGATGGCCGGCAGCGTCGCAAGCGCGTTTACGCCTGCGATACCAAGGGAGATGTACTGCACGGCGTGCGGCAGCGCGCGCGCCATGATGATATTGCTGTAGTACATGACTGCACGCGATGAGCAGGGTGAACGCCATGAGGGGGAGGCGGCGCACCTGCGTTTATGCCGCAGATTTGCTGAGCGAACATCGTCCAGGCGACGATAGACAGTGGCTTGCGCAGCTCCGGCGCCCTGAGCGCCTGCAGGATGTTGACGGGCTTCTGCCCGCTTGCGGTGGCATCGCCTGGGGCGACGGTCGATTCTTCGGCCTCGTCGAGCAGCCGGTTTACGGCCTCGTCGTCGTCGGCCACTGCAGAATGTATGAGTGTAGAGCGACGCATGTGTATAGCATATGGACGCACAAGTCGTAACCTTGCTGTTCCATATGCGCGTCGCAGCGCTCGTCGCCTCGCCCTCGCGGCGCACGGAGCGCAGCCAGACGGGCGTGTCAAGCATAAACCTGCTCAGGCCTAGCTGCACGAGGCCCAGCATGCCAGAGAATGCGAGCACCGGGCGCCACTGGCCGCGCGCAGCCTCGACGAGGCCAAGTCCTTGGGTGAGCAGGATGCCGATGACGACGGCGAGCTGGTTGAGCACGCCGACGCGGCCGCGGATTGCGGGCGGCGCGAGCTCGTCGAGGTACACGGGTGACACGCACACGCCGACGCCGGCACCGAGCCCGACGAGGAAGCGCCCGACGACGAGCACCGGCACCGAGTGCGCGACCGTCATCGTCGCGGCGCCCAGCGCGATGAGGAAGCCGTTCAGACGCGTCGAGCCCTTGCGGCCGAGCCTGTCCAGCGCGACGTTCGCGAGGAGGCTGCCGACGAGGCCGCCCTGCACCACCGCATGAGCCCGGACGCCGGCTGCTGCGCACGGGGCGTACAATCGTGAAGACGGATGTGACAAACGAGAATTGGTTGTCGTTCATCGGCACGCAGTCGCGCGAGTCGACCGCGACCTGGCGGGCGTCAGCGCTGGGGTGACGCGGCGCAGCATGTATGGCGCCGCCGGACGCGCACCTGGCAGCTCATGACCTTCGAAATCTGGTTGAGCGCGGCAATGTGGTATCCAAAATGAAGCGGCGTGATGAGCAGCCAGGGCACCAGCGCAACGACGGCATAGCGACTGAGCTGGACGCTCGTCCCGGGTGCGGACATGGCGGGCGGAGGAAGGTCGGTGCGAGTCGGACTTGGTGTCGCGCTTTCGCTTGACCCGCAATTACCTCTTCCGCTCCGAGAGCGTGTCCGAGCGCGTCTTTCTGGCTGCTCTCCGTGTCCTTAGGACTGCAATGGCCCCCGCTAAGAAACGCTCCCGAAGAAACGCTCCAGCTTCAGTCAGTACAACGGCACACGCGCTCGCCAGTTACATTTCGGGCACAGCGCTGGATTTTGACCAGCTCTTGCACCCCCCACACCTCTGGTTTATAGGGCGATGATTCTCGACCCAGCCCTCCAAAACGACGTCGCACTGACCGTTCGAATTCCTTGCGGCAGTCTGCGCATCCCGACGCCCGTGCCCAGCAACAAGCCAATCAGATCTTCGTTTCCGATCCATCCTGGACCGACGAGGCACAACTCCAGTCGCCAGAGGACGAGCAGTCGCAACATGACAAGCCTATCCGATGGCTGGACGAGTTCGTCTTCTTCGACCCGTCGACAAGCAAGATGCAGCCCATCGATCACATTCTCACCGCTGACGGCGCGCTCGAGGGCGTGGGATTGGCCTCAGAGGTCATCCTCGACGAGTGGGACGACGAGTCCAACAGCGCTGGCGGAAGCCCAGCGCTCTCGAACGCCGTTAAGATCAAGTTGGGAGCTATCTTCACCTCGTCTATCGACCTAGGAGCCTACGCGTCGGGCGATTCCCCCTGGAACCTGGATTCGAAGTGCGTCCCCTTGTCTCTCGTATGATGTCCATTTCCGGGCCTATTAAATGATGCCTTGAAGTCATATCTGGGTAGAGACTCAATATGCGTTCTATGTGCTGCGCAAGCCTGCGAAGAAGTATCTCGCGTCCTACCGGCCGTTCTACGTACCGCGACGCGCCGTCCAGCTCGTCGCAGAATGCGCTCTTGACCGCCGGGGATGCGATCGGAAAGTGTTTGAGAAAAGCTTGGACTCGATGTCCGAGAACGACCCAGTTCTGGGCTGCAGATGGAGTGCGCGACACTTTCGCGACAACGTGCGTACCTCCCCATTGTCCCTGCAGGGAACCTCTGAGCATCGAACTATCGAATCAGAACACCGAGATCTGTCGGATTCTAGCCGAGGAGCTTGACCACGAAGACCACGGCAAGCTGGGGGATCGACTTGCACGAACCAAACTCGTGCGCAGCTTTCTCGGGCAGAATCGAGTGTCGGCCACCAAGGAGCGCGACCGGGCCGCGAGCAAGGCTGAGAACGGCAAGACGGAACACGATCAGGTCGTCTCGACAATTGTCGGACGGCTTGCTCGACCGTTCTTCCGACATTCGTGGACGGTGGTCCCGCGGGAGGCCGATGCCAAGGACGACGACGACAGCGCGCCCCCGCCTCCCTTCACTCCGCCTTCCAGCCCCACCGCATCAGACGAGGAGACGGAGATCAGTCTGGAGGACCCCTTCGAGTACGGCCCAGAACGGTTCTTGAAGGCCATCGTATCAGCGGGGACCGACATAGTCTACCGCGCCCACGACGTCGTCAAGATACGCGGCGAGGCCGCCACCCGCGGCGCGCCCGATGTTTGGTGGTGCGTTTCCGATCCCTCCCTCCGGTCAAGGGGCCACGTTTTGCGACATTGATAACCTCGTCAGGTTCGGTCGGATCGCATACTTTTTCGAGGACGCCACGAAGAAGGCCCTCTACAAGCGCTACCTCGCCCACATCGAGTGGTTTAACCGCTCAGATTTGGCCCTCGGCCTGCCAGGGTGCCCCGAAGAGCTCTTTGCGCTGCTCCGGTGCGACGAAGTGCCGCTCTCGACGCTGGACGGCCCGCCCGTCGACCTCGTCGAGGCCTCTTACCCACTGGTCAAGCCGCCGCTTGGACTCTTCTGCACTTATCTTCACGACGGCGCGTCATTCACACATCTTGCGAAGCACGCGGCAGAGCGCAACGTTGTCGGCACGTGCTTCGTGTGCAACCACGAGGCGAACCGCGACCGCCACACCGAGCCGGCCAAGGACGGCCAGCGCGCGCGCAAGATCCTTGGGGTAATCTATCATACTCATGATTTTGTGTACCTGCGACACGGCACGGTAGACAGCGCCGTCGCCGAGGAGAAGGAGGGCGTCTCGGTGATCGCGCGCATCGTCGCGTTCACCAAGAAGGACGGCGGGGCGGTGAGGGTGCAGGTGTGCGAGCGCAGCGGGCAGGGTGTCTTCGGCCAGGTGATTTCCCCCTCTAGGGTCTCCCCCGTCTGCCGGTGTATTTAGGCTGACGCGAATTGTGCAACAGCGGGAACTTGAGCTGAGTACTAAGAGACTCGTCCCTGCGGATGCGATCGTTGCGCGCTGTCGTGTCGTCTTGGGGCGACCAGACGATGAGCTGTTGCTGCAAGAACCGGACATGTTTTTTCTTGATGTCGATTCAAAGGGTGAGCGTCGCTGGCCCTGGACATGCGAGGGAGATCTAGACTGCTAACGCAGTGAGACAGACGCCGCCGTGTGCGAGCAGTGTGCGAAAGCTGACGATGCGAAACGCGACCTGGAGGACGAGTTTGATAGCGAACACGACTCGCGCGCGTTACGGATGCTCGACCCGTACTCCGGCCCAGGCGGTCAGCCCATGCCTCCTTGCTTTCGCGTCGAACAGACTGAAATGCCATCACAGGGCTTTCTCTAGGAATCGAGCGGGGAAGCCGATGCATCCGGAGCTCATACGCCGTGGACCTGGATGAGAGCACAGCAAAGACGTTCCAGTACGTGAAACTGCACTCTCACCCACAGAGGAGAACTGATGGGTATGTTCATTGCACAGGGCCAACTCGGACGCCGTCTGCTTCCAGGACGACGCCAATCACTTCCTGGAGTCCATCGTCACACCGGGCTCGGAGTTGAAGTCCGTGGACGGACGGGACCACTTGCTGCACGCCGGAAGGAACTTCAATGTGGATGTCATATGCGCGGGTGTGCCGTGCCAGGGGCATTCGACGTTGAATATACACCGAGGGTCCAAGGAAGGCGAACACAACAACCAGCAGATGCTCACGGCGCTCTCGCTGGTTGAGGTTCTCCGGCCGCGCTATCTATGCATCGAAAACGTTCGCTCCCTCATTTGCAGGCACGCAGCGCGGCTCACCCTGCGTAGGTTCCTGCCATCGGCAAATGGGCTCTCAAGATGCGCCGCGGGCCGGACGATGGCCTGGCCGTTGCCACAGACCCACACGGAGGCCTGCGACTGACCATCACCATCCTACTTGCGCTTGGGTACGTGTTACACACATCCATTGTTGCGACCCAAGCTCATCAGCTCAGCTACCAAGTCCGCGTCGGCATTCTGCAGGCGGGCAATTACGGCACGCCCCAGTGTCGTAGACGCTTCATTCTACTCGCCGCGGAGTCCGGATCAACATTACCCGATCTGCCGCGTCCCACAACAGCGTTCGACAGCCAGCAGGGCCTCACCCTGAAAGCATTTCCGAAAGTCAAGGTCCCTTGGCCGGTGGCGGACGGCGAGGATGACGAGAGCGACACCTTCGGGTCGCCATTATATGTACCACAGCGCTCCGTGACGGTCGGAGACGCCATCGGCGACCTTTCTCCCTTTGACTGGTGAGTTCCATTCGCCTCTCCCACTGGATAGCTCTCTCACCCATTCGCAGGTCTCCCAGTGCACGTCCTGGCGGTGCATCCTCGCCTATCGACACATTTCCTTGCGATCCGAAGAAAGGGTGCCAGCCGAAGTTTGCGAAGCCCTATGCATGCGACCCTCAGCACGAGTACCAACTCCGCGCGCGACATCCCGAAGGCGTCACTAAGACCTCTGCGATTCAGCATGTCACGGCTGGGTATCCCGCCGAGATAGTTCGCAAGTGAGTTGTGATATTCCTGCATGTCGGGGCCACTAAATTCTCGCGCAGAGTTTGCTCCATGGCACGGACCGACGCGGACTACAGAGGTTGGTAATGCGGGGAGATTTACATTGACCCAACTCACAATTGACAGGAATGGGGTCGCATCGCAAGGCTGACTACATGATCAGCGACCCGGTTTCTTCGACAGGACGCAAGGGCTTCGCTCCTGGTACGCCATCCGGATAGTATCAACAAGCTTTCTGACCGCTGCTGGCAGGTGTCTACTACCGACGACTCAACAACCGGGAAGCGTTCTCGACGCTTGTCACCAAGGTGCACCCGACGGGAAAGCAAAGCCAGGTGATACACCCTACGGTGAGTACCTCAGCGCCCAAATTCCAAGTGGCCTGATATTAGTGGACGCAATAGCAAAATCGCCTCATCTCAGTCCGAGAGATGGCGCGAGGGCAGGGCTTTCCTGACACTTTTCGGTTCGAGGGGACAATCACTGAAATGCAGCATCAACTTGGTACGTGAATTTGACTGGGTTTCTATGTGCAGTCACTCAGTCGAGATTTAACAATAGGTAACGCCGTGCCTGTCCCTCTCGGTGAGGCCATAGGACGGCAGATTCGAGCGGCGATGTTCAAGGACTGGTGCGAAGACCGCGACCAGACGAATCCGCGTCACACCTCCCCGGATCTCTGACAGCTTACATACTCTTAGCACATCACAGGCGGCGGGTATCATGTTTTGTTTTGCACACGATTGGTACACTGCACATGAGTTCGTGGTTGTATTCCGCGGAGCTATTGTTTGTTTTTGTTAGTTTGACATACATCTTCGCGTTCCTGCTTGCGCGCCAAGGATAGCAACCCCGACACTCGGACGAAAGGTGCTTCTCTAGTCGAACGAACTCGAGGGCGATTGCTCAGGTGATCATGTTGCACAACCCTGTTGGACGTGACGCGCTGAGTTAAGACGCCGCTCACGCACCCCGTGCGTTCGCTCCGTCCATCATGCAAGCACTTGCCGCCCTCCTTCTCTGGATTCCTCTCGCGCTCGCAGCAACCGCAGAGCAGTGGCGCGGACAGTCGATCTATCAGTGCGTGACCACATGAATAGGAGCCAATCAGAGTCAGCTTAACGTCCACAGAGTTATGGTGGACCGGTTTTCGCACCCCTCCGGGACGAACGCGACTTGCGAACCGGGGACGCACAAGATCTGCGGCGGCACGTGGGTTTCGCTGCGCGAGAACTTGGATTACATTCAGGTGTGCACTTCTGACCGTGTTCTCAGGCCCGGTGCGGAGGTTGACGCGACTTGATTGCAGGGAATGGGCTTTACTGCCAGTACGACTCGTCGGTCTGAGTTGACTCTGGCGCGGCTTACGATGGCGTAGTTTGGATATCCCCCGTTAACAAGAACATTGAGGGCCCAACGGCGTACGGCGAGCCATACCATGGTGAGTTCATGCCGCCCACTCGACGTCCGACGCTGAAGAAAACCTCAAGGATACTGGGTCACGGACATCAGCCAGCTGAATGAGAGGTTCGGCACCGCGGACGACCTGAAGGCTCTATCAGACGAGCTTCATAAACGCGAAATGCAAGCGCCGCCGTTCCTCTAGGCGCACGGCCGGTGCTCACGCGACTATCTCGTAGGCTGCTGATGGTCGACGTTGTGGTAAACAACGTGGTCTCGACGACAATCGAGCCCGACTACTCGCAGTACTTCTTCAAGGAGGCGGCAAGTCCGTGCGCAGGTCTTCGTCCACTCGGCTGATTTACCGGGCAGTCACAATACCACCCGTACTGCCCAATCGCGTACGGCAATCGGACGTCCGAGGAGTACTGCCGGATGGGCGACAGGAATTTGACGTTGGTAGACGTCAACACCGAAGACCCAGTCGTCGTGGAGCAGTACGAGTCTTGGATAGCGTCGCTCGTCAAGACGTACGGCATCGACGGGCTCCGTATCGACGGTCCGTCGCATTGACTTCTCATGAGCGCGCGTCGGGTATTGACCCCCGTGAACAGCGGCAAAGTGGGTGGCTTGCTCGACAGTATCCCGTGCGCTGACGTTCGAAGGCACGTGAGAGCGAGCTTCTGGCCGGGATTCTGTGCGGCTGCAGGAGTGTTCTGCATCGGGGAGGTGTATACGAGAGCGATCGAGTACGTTCGCCTGTCGAACTGCGGCCTGCAAGCTGACCTAGAGCACCAACCAGACAGTCGCTCGAGTACACAGCCGTGATGGATTCGGTGCTCAATTTCCCAACGTACCACAGTCTCGTCGAAGCCTTCCAGATACCCGGGACGCTGAACATGTCCGCACTGGCCAGCAACTTTGCGGATTCCAAGGCGCAGTTCAACTCGACCTTGGTGCTGGGCAACTTCCTCGAGAACCAAGACGTGCCGCGCTGGGCCAACATTTCCGTCGACCCCCAAAGCTTGTACAACGCGATGACGTACACCTTCATGTGGGACGGTATTCCCGTCGTCTACAACGGCCAGGAGCAAGGCTTCCGCGGGGCAGCCGACCCGTGGAATCGAGAGGCGCTGTGGACATCGGGATATGCGAACACCACCGCGTACCAGCTGATCGCCAAGCTGAACGCGCTCCGCAAGTTCCTCGCCACGACGCGCCCGGAGTGGCTTGCGTCGCAAGCCTCCATCCTGACCCTGACGCAGAACAACATCGCGTTCATCAAGGGGCCGACCATTACGATCCTCACCAACATAGGGTCGCCGGTGAGACGCCCCTGGCCCCGCGCAGCGCGTATAGGAGAGTGCTGACGCCACGGCCGACATAGCCGCAGAATACCAGTGTCGCCGTCTACACGCCGTTTCAGCCCAACTTGGCGACGACAGAGTACGTGCAGAGAGCCAATCCTAGTGCGGGGAGAGAAAGATCTGACACATTCGGCAGTGTTCTGAGCTGCACCCAGTTTGCCACGGGCAGCGATAGCACAGTGTCCGTGGAGTACTCCAGCGGCGGTCGGCCAGTGGTGCTGATCCCGAGCGTGTATCTGTACGGGTCCGGGTTTTGCGGGCACGAGGCGATTGCGACAGCAGCGACGGGCGGCAGTCCGGGCACTTTATTGTCCTGGAGAACGCAAGTCCAGCTTCTGCTGACGGCTGCCGGAGTGACGGCATGGCTCGGGATCGCTTTATGACGACCGCCCGGCGGTTGCGTGTTGCGTCTGCGTATCTTATTTATGACCCGTCGAATATATGCATAGCAATTCCAGAGAGCACGGAGGGGGCTGGCGGGCGATGCGGCAGGCGGCGGGGAGCCAAGTTGAGGGCGTTGTGTGCGCGTGTTTGCTCCGAGCTCGAGCCTCAGCAAAGAAAACAAAACGACCTGGACGCGGCCAGTGACGCCCTCGTGCCCAGGCTCTTTGTTGAACGTTCGAGAAACTGTCCGTGCCCGTCCGCCACGCGCGCGCTTGAAAAGGGCTGACGCACGCCGGCCGCAGCCTGAGACCCGCCCACCCGCTCTCGACCCGCAACGCTTTCGTGGCCCGCGGCCTGCCCCTACCATCGACGGTGCGCCTGGCTGCCGAATGCATATGGCTGGAGTATGGGCTCATATACAGCGTCCCTGTACGCAGCTATGGACACCGCCGCCCCAAGGACGGCCGGCGGCGGCGACAACTCGAATGTCGGGACGATCGTCAAGGCCCAAATCGTCTTCCTGCTCTCCACGCTCACCGAGGAAAACTTCGAGCGCAACCAGCTAGAGATACGCTCGGTGCGCCGGCCCCGTCGCTGCCCATTGCCGCTCGTCTGACCCGGCCCCGCACAGTTGTCAGAGCAGCATGGCCTCGACATCTATCTCCACTTCATCCGCCGCCTCATGGCCCAGCAGCAGCGCCTTACAAGCGGCGCCGCCCTGAGCAGCCTCGACCCGTCGCAGTCGCTCACCTTCCGCCTGCTCGTCCAGGAGACCCAGCGACTGGCCCGGGACCCGTACATGGCCGAGCGGTTTAGAGAGGCCATCGACACGGCAGAGCTCGAGGTTCTGAGGCACTTTGACTTTGCAAGATTCGCCGACCGCATCGGCCTCCGTCCCCTCGAGCGTCTAGTCCTGGCCGCAGCCATCCTCTCGCACCCGGTCAGAAGAGAACTTGCCAACCAGGCCGCGACAATCATCCGCGTCGACTTCGACAACGCAACCCTCGCCCTCTGCCAGCACCCGTCGTTCGAGTCGGCAGACCTGTCGCTGCAGCAGGTCGGGAAGTTGCTCACTATGCTCCTCTCCGATCCTGGCCCAGACACGCCCGTGCTCGACTCCGGCCAGCGCCAGGCGATCATCCTTGCTGCCCAAGCAAAGTTTGGCCCGGAAGCGGTTGCGCCCATCTTGCAAGCCATATTTCCGACATTGAGGTATGATGCTTGTCCGCATGCCATGACCATCTTCGCTTACGCCCCCCACAGCTTGCAGGTTGGGACGTCGCTCGTGACGGCGCTGATCCAACTTGGCCCCGAGATCACCAGCGACTCGCAGACTGTGCGTGCTGTCCTGGCACGCTTCGGAATTACAGCAGCGTCACCGCCGACGGACGCGCAAGTGGTCGAGATTGTCCAATTACTGGCGCATCGCGTCGCGGATACTCACCCCCTGTGCGATGTAGGCGCGCTGATCCGGGCATTGTCCAGCTATGTGCGTACAGCCAGGCAGTTTCCAACTCCCAAACTTAATCTTTAACAAACAAACAGGGCGTCTCCATCAACTGGGCGAATGTCGTCCGCGCGTTCGATTGGCCGGATCGTCAAGGCGTTGACACCGCAACGCTGAAGCTCGTCATTGCAGTCCTCGTGCATTCGCCTAGAGACGCAGAGCACCCGGCCGTCGCGGGCTTTTGGCAAACATGGTCGAATCCGCTCTCGCAGCTGCGCCTACTGGATGCGCTGTTGTCTCTGCCGAGTGACACGTTCAACTTCGTCACCCTGCCGGGTCGTCGCGTCGTTAAAGTGGATGACGTTGCAGGCGCAAGCCCGACGATCAAAGCACTCGCAGCGAATGTGCAGGGCCATACGTGGAATTCGCTGGATCTCTTCGAGACCCTGGTTCGCGTTGGAGTCTCGGATTTACCAGAAGTCCGAGCGTGCGTGCACGATATGCTCGACAAAGCGGTGAAGATCAGCGCCGAGCTGGTCCATATGGGTCTGCTGCAGGTTCCAGTGCGATTTCGTCCCACCGCCCGCATTCTGTTGGCACTAATTGGCATTCTAGAAACCCTGGAACGAGCTCCAGACGGAGTATTCGACCAAGCTCCTGAACATGTTCTTGGCCGGCCATCCCAATCACCAGCTTGTCTTCATGCGTATTTGGCAAATCGAGCCCACGTACCTGACGACCGCGTTCCGGGATTTCTACACCGAGAACCCGCTCAACATCACCCGCATTCTCGATGTCGCGCAGGATCTTAAGGTAAGCGCCTGGTCGTCTATCGGGACATTCGATCGACCTGACTTCAGGAGCAGATCCTGGATGCGCTGTTGGATGTGCGGCCATTTATCTTCGCTCTGGATGTCGCGGCGCTGGCGTCGAGACGCGAGTACCTGAACCTAGACAAGTGGCTCGCGGACAACATCACGCAGCACGGTAGCGCTTTCTTGCGCGCGGTGATCGATTTCTTGGATGTGAAGACGACCAGCGAGAAACAAGCGCGTGTCACCGAGAACCCGGATCCGCGGACAATGGCACTGAACGCCCAGACAATTGCCATATTCCTCCGCGTCTTGAGAAACAGGCAAGGTTGCATTGTCTGATGGCGACTGTCACTCATCGTCATTCTCTTTCCTAGCTCGTCCATGCTCGCACAAGCCGACATCGATTACTGTCTCGAAATCCGCAACGCTTGTCTCCAGGTGTACCCGCGGCTCATGAACTTGGCGCCTGGGTCGGACCAGGAGCCAGGGTTCTCGGTCGTCAGCTATTCGCAGGAGATTGAGTCCGAGGTAGACGGCATCTACAAGCAGATGTACGAGGAGAATATCTCCATCGAGCAGGTCATCCAGATGCTGCAGCGCATGAAGGACTCGACAACGCCGCGCGACCACGAGATCTTCTCGTGCATGCTCCACTTCCTCTTCGACGAGTACAAGTTCTTCCAGTCCTACTACCCTGCGCGCGAACTGAACATGACCGCCAACCTCTTCGGCTCGCTCGTCCAGCACAAGCTCATCGACTACATCCCTCTCGGCATCGCGATCCGCTATGTGCTCGACGCGCTGCAGTGCCCCTCGGATTCAAACCTGTTTTCGTTCGGTGTGCAGGCTTTGTCGCGCTTCGAGGGGCGGTTACGCGAGTGGCAACCTCTTTGTCAAGCGCTCTTGCGGATACCTCACTTCGTCGAGGAGCGTCCCGACCTTGCGGACGCCGCTCGCAGGGCTCTGACGGCGGGCGACGATAGTCTGGACGGCATGCCACCCGGCGTCTCTGACCTCATTGGCGTCTCGAACCCGATACTGTTCACCGCGATACAGCCCGACCCGATAGACGACACGTTCGATGAGCCTCCGGAGGAGCTGTCGGACAAGATCCTGTTCATCATCAACAACCTCGCCCCGTCGAACTTCGATAGCAAGCTGCAGGAGATGAAGGAGCGGTTCGCAGACGACTTCTGTCGGTGGCTCGCACACTACCTCGTCGACCAGCGGGTCAGCACCGAGCCGAACAACCACGCGCTGTACCTGCGCTTCCTGGACGGGATGGAGAAGCAGCCACTGATGAAGCTGATCGTGCACGAGACCATCGTCAAGTCCGCGAACCTGCTCAACTCCGAGAAGACGATGAACTCGCCGTCAGAGCGGACGGTCCTCAAGAACCTCGCGTCGTGGCTCGGCGAGCTCACACTTGCGCGCAACCAGCCGCTCAAGCACAAGAACATTGCGTTCAAGGAGCTGCTCCTCGAGGGTTACGACCAGCATCGCCTCATCCTCGCTGTGCCCTTTGTGTGCAAGATCCTAGAGGGTTGCGCCAAGTCAAAGATCTTCCAGCCGCCCAACCCGTGGCTCATGGCTGTCATCGCTCTACTGGCCGAGGTGTACCACTACGCCGACATCAAGCTCAACCTACGCTTCGAGATCGAGGTCCTGTGGAAGAAGCTTGACATCGACGGCGCCAACATTGAGCCTACGACTCTCATCCGGAACCGCCCGCAGCAAAATGCCGATGTCCAACAGTTTGGCGAGGGCGGTCCGTTCGACGCGCCCGCGGTCGCTCCTACAGAGCTTCTCCCGATCGGCTCGAGCAGCCCCGTCGAACACCAGCGGAACATGACGATGCACATCGAGGCCATCCTCAACAGCCTCCCTAGCGTCGTGGTCATCAACCCGCAGCTCGCGCCGCTGCAGGCTACTCAGGCGTTCAAGCAGGCAGTGACCATGGCTGTGGACCGCTCTGTTCGCGAGGTAAGGCTTTGTCTACTAGCTGTTTGCCGCGTTTGAACCATTTCCCAGATAATCCTGCCCGTTGTGGAACGTTCCGTGACAATCGCTGGCATTTCGACGCGCGAGATGATCACGAAGGACTTTGCCATGGAGGGCGACGAGGTTCGCCTCCGTACCTCTGCACACGCCATGGCCAGGCGCCTCGCTGGCAGCCTTGCCCTCGTCACTTGCAGGGAGCCGTTACGGAGTAACCTGACTGCGCACATTCGCTCGTTCCTGCTGGAGCATGGATTCACTGAGGTGAGAAAATCGTCTCACTCTCCCAGCAACCCTGCGTCTCTGACTAGCGTGTGCAGCAAATGGTTCCCGACATGCTCATCTCGCTTCTCGTCAATGACAATATTGACATTGCTTGTAACGCCATCGAGCGGGCTGCAATGGACCGTGCTGCCGCCGACGTCGACGAGAGCTTCGTGCAGGCGTTTGATGCCCGCCGTCGTCATCGTGAGGTTGGTGGCATTACACATTCGGGTGCCTCGATGGTAATGAATGTATCACAGCAACGCCCTGGACAGAGCTACTGGGACACGAGGGCACAAATCTCGACCGTGACCTCTGGTTTGCCGGACCTGCTGCGCATCAAGCCAGGTGGGCTGTCTAACCAGCAGCTGCATGTCTACGAGGAGTTCTCTGGTGAGTCGCGTCGGCGCATCGACTGGGTTTATGGCTTATACACGTCCACAGGCGATACTGCCAAGCGGCGGATGATCAGTCGCCCGGGTTCTACCGCGTCGTTTACTCGCAGCGACCGCGTTCCACCGAGCAACTACAGCCTGGAGCAGGTTGGCGCGCCAGAGGGCGTCGACTACATGGTCCCGCTCAGTCAAGGACCTGTTCGCCTGTCGCCCCAGGAGATGCTCGAGCGCTTTACGGTATGTGATCCCCTTGGGTAAACGTTCGGCGGTCTAAGTCTAGTAGCATCTCATGGCCGAAGTGGACAACGTATTGGGCCAGTCCCCTCAGCAATCGCTCACAATGCTACCGCAGAACCATCCACTCAAAGTTCTTGGCCGCCAGATCGAAGGGCTTGCGCAATCCGCCGACAACGAGGAAACACTGCTCAACTTCTCTCAGCGCATCGTCCACGCATTGTTCAAGGTCTCCACTCAACTGGGTCGCGACTTTTACACAGCGATGCTCGAACGGTTGTGCAGGACCTCGGAGAAGGTTGCCCACGAAGCTCTTTCCTGGCTGCTCTATTCTGAGGACGAGGTACGCTGACGCTCTCACGATGTAGATCCATCCTGACATTCTTCCAGCGCAAGTTCAGCGTCCCTGTCATTGCCACGCTCATGCGCGCTGGCTTGATTCCGCTGGTTGAGCACGACGCGCACCTGGCCAAGCTCATTGTGCGGACGTACAACCCCACGATCATCGACTTCGCCGTCGGCCTGATCCGCCAGTTGACGTCGGCTGAAACGTCGTTGACGGAGTCTACGCTGACGAAGTTCCACAACTCGATCGATGCTCTGCGTCAATCGGTCAGGGAGAACAAGGGTACAGACGCGTACGTCTCGATGTCTTGGTACTCTCACAGCTGCTCATCCCTTGGTCTAGCGCGAGACGCCTCATCGAAGACATCTTCCGGGTCAGAGCGCCTCAAGCCATTGTCGCACAGGAGCGCACGAGGCCAAACCAACAAGAGCTGTCGGCCTGGTTCATGAAATGGGTCCAGATTTTCCAGCGGTCGGCGTCGGCTGAGAAATCCTTCGTGACTTTCATTCAGCAGCTCACGAAGGAAGGCATCTTGAATGGCGATGAGCACACTTTCGCGTTCTTCCGGGTGTCCGCGGAGGCTTGCATCGACAACTACCGCAAGCAAACGTCGACCGGCAACCTGACGAATATCTTCCAGCCTATCGACGCCCTCTCGCGCCTCATCGCACTTCTGGTGAAGTATCACGGCGAGAGCAGTCAAGATAGCTTCAAGATCAAGCTGCTGTCCAAGATCCTGACCATCATCGTCCTCGTTCTCGCGCACGCACACGAGACGCAGGGCGCCGACTTCCAGCAGAAGCCGTTCTTCCGCTTCTTCTCCAGCTTCTTGAACGATCTGCACTCGATGGAGGCAAACCTCGGGTCGACATACTTCCAGATTTTGCTCTCGCTCGCGTACGTATGATTCTAAGACAGTCGGCATTTTCTGACATGTGCATCCTACAGGACCAACTTCCAGACGCTGCAGCCGACGTACTTCCCCGGATTTGCGTTCTCGTGGATCACGCTGATCTCGCATCGCCTGTTCATGCCCAAGCTCTTGCTTTCCGAGAACCGCGAGGGCTGGGCCTCCTTCCACACCCTCGTCATCTGCCTCTTCAAGTTCCTTGCGAACTTCCTCCGCCCTATGCAGCTCAGCGTCGCCGTGCGAGACCTTTATCGCGGAGCGATGCGGCTCCTCGTTGTGCTCCTTCACGACTTCCCCGAATTCTTGAGCGAGTACTACTTCACGATCTGCGACGTCATCCCCCCGCGCTGCATCCAGCTGCGGAACGTTGTTCTCAGCGCCTACCCGGCGTCTCTTGTTCTTCCCGACCCCCACCTCCGCAACATCAAATTCGAGTCCCTCCCCGACATGGGCCCTATCCCACCCATCCTCTCCGAGTTCACGATCCCGCTCAAGATCGGTGACCTCCGCTCGTTCCTCGACCAATTCCTCCTGAATCGTGCCAGCACTGCGTCGCTGCCGTTCTTGAAGGAGTTCCTCCGTTCTACCGAAACTCCCGACCCGAACGGCGAAAAATACAACCTATCCGCCATCAACGCGCTGGTCATGTACGTCGGCGTGTCCTCTGTCGCGCAAGCCAAGGCGCGCAGCGGGTCGTCCGTCTTCGTGCCCTCCGACCCCGGTGTCGTCCTCCTGCAGTACTTGGTCACCAATCTCGATGCCGAGGGTAAGTTATCTCGCATCATTCCACGAGCTTATATCCTAACTTCGCTCGTATAGGTCAATACCATGTGCTGAGCGCTGCGATCATGCACTTGCGGTACCCCAACGCGCACACGCATTGGTTCAGCTCGTTGTTGCTCTTCCTCTTCGGCGAAATCAACGACGAGCGTTTCCGCGAAATCATGACTAGGGCGCTGTTGGAGCGTTTCATCGTCCACCGCCCTCACCCTTGGGGTGCGATGGTGACCTTCATCGAGTTGTTGCGCAACCCGCGATACGAATTCTGGAATCACGACTTCACCCGCGTTGCTCCCGAGATTCAAATGCTTTTGGAGGGTGTAAGCTGATGGTTTCCTATCCCGTCCCGTTCTACTTCTAACAGAGTTCGCAGGTCAAAAGAGAAGTAGCTCAAATGTAGAATATAGTGCCAGTACCTGTTGACCTGCTTTGCCGATGTTCTCGATTTCGCTGGGTTCATGAACGTTCATCACGCCCCTCTCTGTCGATTTTGATTCCTCGCACGTGTAATGTATTATCCATCCGCATCTCTGACCTATATGTACGCGATCTTGAAGCCTCTCCCTCTGTGCATTAATACGCTGTCTGTCCATTTGATTGCTTGCCAACGGTTCATGTGCAGTGCGCATTTTTCCAGGCATCCATAGATTCACAGGTTACATAAGTTAATCCGCCTCTAGCGTTTACCACGATGTCCATCCTACACGGTCACTCCAACGTGCAGTACGATCGAGGAACCTGCGATGCGAGGGCGTTAGGAAGCACAGAAACAGACATCCTGGGCCGTTGTCTTACCCTGCTCCCAGAACTCCACCAATGGCCCTCTCGTCAGCGTCTTTTCCTATTGCAATCCATTCCTGAGTCTACTGGTTAGCTGAGCCTGACGGAAAACAGATTGAGCGCGTACGGGGATAGGGACACCCGTCCTGAATGGGAAGAGGCGCAGCGCGCGTTCAAGGCCGTCGACATCCGTCCCCACGACGTACACAACGCGGCCATGCGCAGGCGTAGGGCGGACAAACAGCACTCCGGTGGAGGGTTCGTTCAGTGCGTAACCGTCCAGGAGGATCAGCCCGTTCTTGAGGTCGAGCGCGATAGGCGAGTCTGTGTCCAGGCGCGGGACCGTCGCGACCTCGGTCGGTCCTGCCGAAAGCACGATGACCGTGCTACCGTCGCTGAGGTCTATATGCTCGGCTTCCGATGCAGTGAGAATTTCTGCGTCGAGCGCGAGGTAGACAAGGAGATTGTGCGCGAGACGAAGCGCGGCAGAGTGAGTGTGTCCGCCGGTGGCTGGGACGACGATGCGGAGAGTGGAAGGAGTGTCAAGAGCGTGTGCTACAGGACCCGGGGAGAAGACTCCTGTGCTCGATGTTCTAGCATTGATCTACGCGTTGGGAATGAGTGCATCATTTGTGGGCGAGTATTCTACACCTTACCTTCCAGACGCCATCTTCCTGCCTGGTCAGTATCGCCGATCGACTGTCCGCCACCACAGCCGACTCGACTTCGATCAGGGTACCGTCCACGATCAGTGTTCTGTGCAGCCCCTGCTCCGGGAACGCGAACTGATGAACGTTGTTAGTCCTGACCCTCAGTGCATCCTCGCCGACAGCCTCGACATCCAGCCGTGCGAGCCTATTCCGACAGATATAAATGACCGATACCCAAAAATCCTCTCGGGGTTTGGCCACGCACCTTCCCGGCGTCTGCACATCCAGAATGCGGAACCCGAACATGCTACTGCTCTCATGCGGCCATGCGACGGTGAGCGTCCACTTCTTCGGCGCGGCAAAGTCCACGGCGGCCGGCAGGCGCACGGCGGCATCGAGGAAGGGCTGCACCTCGGGCGCGGCCGCGAAGTAGCCCGGGAACCAGTGCGATTTGCCCGGCATCTCGACGAACGCGACGCGCGACGCGTTCCAGGTGCTGAGCGTCGCGACGAGCGCGCGACCGTGCCACACCGGCACGTTCTCGTCTGCGCCCCTGCAAAGCGGGGCCTGAGCAACGGGGATGCAACGGGAGGGGAGACGCGGACGCACCCGTGCAGCGCGAGGACGTCGCGCCCCACGAGGTTGCCGACGAACAGGTCGTTGTCGTCGCCGAGCAGCGTCGCGGCGAGGACGGCCGACAGCGCGGGGTCGGCGTAGTGCGGGCCGCGCGCGAGCGTCCAGGGCACGTACGCCTGCGACTTGACGTAGCCCGCGGCGGGGAGCAGCGCCGCGACGCGGTCCGGGTGCCGCGCGGCGACGTGCCATGCGCCCTGCCCGCCGTTCGAATGGCCCGCCAGCACGACGCGCGTATCTGCTGCGAAGCGCAGCGACGGCAGGGGGATGCGCGCCAGCGCGCGCGAGAGGGCGGGCGTCACGCTGAGCGCATGTGCCGTGCTCGGGCCGTGCCAGTCAAAGCCCTGCAATATGCGCGATGAGCGTGGAGGGTGGGGAAAGGCACGGTACAGACCCAGCTCGTGCGGCCAGAAGGATAAAGTATCCAACTGTGACTTTGCCGGGGGAGGAAGCGTGGGAGCTCCGGGTTGTCGATTTCCACGCCTGCGCCATCTATCCTACACGTCAGTCACTATGCTCTTGGGAGCACTCGAAACATACGGAGGAAGAGAATAGGCAGTGCGTCCGCCTTCTCGCGCGGCGGGACGACAAGCGTCTGTACGGCACTGCCTGCGAGGAGGTGCGCCAGACTGAGGACGGGCAATTCTTCCTGGGGATTGAGATACGCCGCGAAGGTACGCTGGGTAAGTGGAAGCTCGACGCGTAGCTTCTCTCCTGTGCGCAGGCTCAAGTTCAGGACGAGTTTGTCGTCTGTAAACGGGGCCTCCTGCGCGAGCTTGAGCGTGATCAGGCGCGTTTGCCGGGGCGAGATGCGCGTCGAGCTATTGAGCAGTGTCACATCGATAGACGAGCCCTGGGACGCGTAAGGTCCAAAGAGGGGTGAGGGCATGTAGGCGCACCTCGGCGCTGACGCTGACAACCTCAATCGCGTTCTGCGGATCGGCGTTGCGCACACCGAGCGAGAGGGCATTTCCGAGCGCGTAGCCGTCCACGAAGTCGGGCACGACGTCGAGCTGTGTCTCCCTCACGAAAGACGCCCCCGCGCTTTCGTCGAACGCGATAGTAAAGTCGATCTCGATAGACGGCACGGCGCGCTCCTGCACCTGCGGGTCACCGAACAGACGAATCTATGCAACGATCCGCCTCAGTCGATGCAAGCCAGGCGAACATTGATGGCACGTACTTCGTAGTCGCCGCTGAGGTACACGTCGAACGTCGTCTCCTCCTGTATGTCGAGTTGCGGGAGCGACAGGACCTGCTGAGGCGCGTGCGGGAACGCGTAGATGTTGCCCGCGTGCCATTCAGGGGTCGCGGTGTGGGCCCCACGCGGCAGGAGCGCGAAGAAAGACGTCTGGACGGCGTTCACCAGTAAGCTCTGAGGGCGGGTGTCACGGCGCGGGTGCGCGGGCGGGGTGATCGTCAGCGTCGTGTGTAGCACCGAGTGGTGCTGCAGCGCAGCCCATCCTTCCGTCGCGCGCAGGTCGGACCATCTACGCGGGCTAGATTAGATTCGAAAGTGCAGGGACGTGTAGCATACCTGATGTCTGGGAAAGACACGCTCAGATGGCCCTGCGCGTCCTGCGTCGCGGTCGACCAGCGCACGGACGCGCCGTCCGCGTACGCGCTCGGCCAAGTCGCGTTATCGTCGCGCACGAAGCGCGGGGTCATCTCCTCATCTGAGCGCGCGTATTCAGCCTGCTGCGGGCGATCAAGACGCGATGAACGCACGGCGCAGCGGAAAGGCGGGCGACAGGAAGTGCTGTTCGCGTGCGTGGATGGGGAAAGGCCCGAGGACGTCCCAGTGCGCGTCGAGATTCAGCGTCCACGCGTTCGCGTCGTCCGCCAGGGGCGCCAGGACGTGTTGGGAGCCAGATTGTGCCATGCTCGCTCGGGTGAAAGGTACTCGAAGCAGCAGAAGCCCGATGGCCAGGCCAGCTCTTAAATGGCACATGCAAGGCGAGTCACCGGCCAGCGCTCAGCGACGTATCTGGAACCTGTGCCGGCAATGAGCTCAAAAAAGGCGCGAGATGAGCACGAGGATGGTGCGCTGAGTAATCCGGCGCGAACAGCGGCAAAGGGGCCTGTATGCGGAATAGGCGCCCGTCGGGTGCTGGGCGTCGGAAGAGCTGGTGGATTGTTGTCGTGCCAACGCCGCCCTCTTGCCCCGCGACCACTTCATTCCCGCCCGTTCTCTTTGGCGCCACCGTCAGTCTCGCAGCGCGAGTCTTTCTTCATATACATACCTGAACCGTTTTTTCACCAACGCCCGCCGAAACCGAACTTCACCAACTGCAAGAATGCACTCGCAACGCATGTCCGTCGCCCGCCGCCCGCCGCCGTCCCCGCTGCGCCTCGCACAGTCGACGCCGCCGCGCGGCACCCCGAAGCACGTCATGCCCGAGCGGCCCCGCCCCGCGATCGCCCCGCTCGAGCCCAAGCCGCGCGCGCTCGCCGTTCCCGCCGTCGCCGTGCTCCCAGACGCCGGCACGCTCCGCACCAGCCTCGGCCGATTCGGCGGACGCCCCGGTCCCTGGGATGCTGGCTACGCATTCGGACGCACGGTCCCCGCAGCGCGCACTGCTATCAGCCCGCCCCCGAGGGCTGCCGTCAACCTCGTTTGGTGAATTGCAATGGCAGTACTGCACCCTGACTCGGAGGATTGGAGGACTGGACTGGACGGACACTTGCACTTGTCACTGTGACCTGGTTTCTGGCGTACGTTACGTTTAGGTATTGCTTTCAGTAGCCTGGAAGCGGAATGGAATGTCGGAGGAGCTTGTTGGCATGGTTCAGAGGCATGATGCATGAAGGCCAGTGTCGTAGAACCTCAACAACTCGAACTACACTCGAAAATTCACTGTCTCAGTGTTAGACCCAGGCTGGCAAATATCTGCCACTGCATTGCGTGGACTGTACATAACCTATTTTGTAAGAACCTCACCCGCTTTGAAGCTCGCACAGCACAACAGGTGCACCTGGCTCTCGCTCACACCTTGCAGTTAGGGATTCAAAAACCGAGGAATGTCTCTCTCTGTGTCTCTCAGCAGTAACTGCGATGTTACAACCACGATGGCTGGCCAGCAAGCAACTACTTCTTCCCGGACCTATGCCAGCTGTCAGCCACAGGCGGTGAGCACAAGGAGCCAACTCACTTCTTGATGCCTCCTCCAGGCGGTCCACCTTGTACAGTCGTAAATCAGCTATACACACCGCGACGAGCTCGTTGGAACGCACCCTTAGCCGCTGTATCGTCGTCAGCGATCGACTAACATCAGGCAGGACAGTGCTGAGCTGACGCACCCTTATCGCGGGCCTCCTTGAGCTTCTGTGCCTCCTCGCGCTGCTTGGCCTGTGCACGACACGGTTCGCGCGGTCAGAGCGGCGCATGATGGGCGTGCGGATGTGGCGCGCCTTGAAGGCCTTGTCCTCCTCGTCCTCGTCGGCCTTGTCCTTCTTCGGCGCCTGGGACAGCCAGCTGAGCATACAAGGCACGCAGGATGGGCAAGGAACGCACCTTCAGAGGCTTGAGCTTGCCGCCTTGCCTTCCGCTCATGGTCACCGTGCAAGTCAGAGAGTGAAAGTGAAAGTGCCGGGCCCGCGCCGTTCTTCCGATTCTCCCGCTACAGCATGGCAGTAGCGCCCGCTGCACCGCGTCCGTCTGCGGCGCCCTCTCAGGCCGACGCACAGCACAAGGCCAGTATCACGAGCAGGACCCTCTGTGCAGCGTGTTGACGCGTTTTGCAGGTCAAGACTGCCGCGAAGAAGCGGTACCTCAAGGCAAAGAAGGACCGCCGCAAGAAACGCGTCGCCGCCGCAACTCAGAAGCCGCAATCTCAGCAGCAAAAGCGCGTGCCGACGACTGCCGCGGCGTCCGACGGCGACGCCAGCAGCAGCGACAGCAGCTCGGACGAGTCCAGCTCGAGTGACGAGGACGCGCCGCCGGCGGTCGAGCGGAAAGAGCCACCGCGTAAACGTCGCAAAGTCGCCAAAGAACCTGAGCCCGAGCCCCAACCCGAACCCGAACCCGAACCAAAATCTGTACACGAAGATGGAGATGAGGACGATGACGCTGTCATGCAGGACGCCGCGCCTGCGCCGCCAGCAGCGCTGCCGTCGTTCCCGCTGCCCACCCAGCCCGCGCCGCCCTCAGCAGAAACCCTCAATCGACAAGGATTAGACTCTGCCTTGCTAGGTGCAACGCGTGTAGACCCGCATACGACGCTCGACCTCGATGCCCTCCCGGCAGGCACGCTCTCCGAGCGCACGAAGAAACGCTTGAAGGACCTCGGCATCCGCGAGCTCTTCGCAAGTACGTCCCTTTCTCCCACCCCTGCACCCTGCTCACAACAGAACACAGTACAGACAGCGCTCGTCCCCCACCTCCTCGCCAAGTCGACGCGCGCATTGTACTTGCCATTCGCGCCGCCGCGCGACGTCTGCGCGTCCGCACCGACGGGCTCGGGCAAGACGCTGGCGTACGTCCTGCCGCTTGCCGAGCTGCTGGCGACGCGCGCGGTGCCACGGCTGCGCGCGCTGATCGTTCTGCCCACACGCGACCTCGTGACGCAGGTGCGCGAGGTCTTCGAGGCCGTCGCGAAGGGCGCGGGGCTGCGCGTCGGCAGCGTCACCGGCGCGTCGAGCTTCGCGCACGAGAAGGCGCAGCTCGTTGACAAGCGCGGCGAGAGCAAGGTCGACGTGCTCGTGTGCACACCTGGACGATTGATCGACCATCTGGACGGCACCGAGGGGTTTACGCTCCAGCATCTGCGCTTCCTCGTGCGTTTTTGCTCTTGAGATCAATCCGCGCGCCGTGTATACTGACAAGCCACGTTGGTGCTGTTGCAGGTGATCGACGAGGCTGATCGTCTGCTCACCCAGTCGTTTCAGGACTGGCTTGCGCGCGTGCTCAGCGCAATTGCGCCGCCCACCGCCTTGCCGTCCGCACTGCCGTCGCGCCCAGTGGCGCCCTCATTCCTCCCACATCCCTTTGTCTCGACAGGCAACACCCTCCAACCAGACTTTGAGCCTCTTCCCCGGCCATCTTGCCAAAAACTACTGCTCTCGGCAACCCTCACGCGCGACCCGGGGCTGCTCGCCGCGCTCGGCCTGCACCACCCGCAATACTTCGTGGTATCCTCCTCCGGGGGCGCTGCGGCCCCGGAGGAGTTCGGCGCTGTGCCGGAGGGCCTGGAGGAGCGCTTCTCCGTCGTCGATCCCGCGGAGAAGCCGCTCGTCCTCGCGTGGATCCTGCGCGAGCACGTCCTGCAGGGCGCCGAAGACTCGGAAAAGCGGCAGGCGCTTGTGTTCTGCAAGAGCGTCGAGGCCGCCACGCGGCTGGGCGTGCTGCTCGCCACGATGCTCGTGGACGCGGGCAAGAGCGTCGCGTCGTACTCGAGCGACGCGCCGCGCAGCCTGCTCGAGCGGTTCCGCACCGGTGCCGTGGACGTGTGAGTTTTCGCTCTGTACACGGGCTGTTTCTTTTTCTGATGACGCGGTGTGCGGCAGGCTGGTGTGCAGCGACCTTGTGTCTCGCGGACTGGACGTGCCGAGCGTCGCGGCCGTGCTCAACTATGACGCGCCGGTCGACGCGCGCAAGTACGTCCACCGCGTTGGGCGCACTGCGCGCGCGGGCCGGCGCGGCGACGCGTGGACATTGGTTGAGGGGCAGGAGGTGCGTACGACCACAATGATCATGTTCAGGTCTCTCATACTTCACGCTCCATCGGCTAGGCGAGGCACTTCAAGGAGTTGCTCGCGGCGGCTGGGAGGACAGAAAGAATCAAGAAGGTCCGCGTCGCTGAAAAAGTACTGGAGCCGCTCCGGCCGGCGTATGAGGTTTGTGCTCTTCGAGATATTGGTGTGCATGTGACAGTGATAAATCTTCTTGCAGGACGCATTGAAGAAGCTGGCGGAGGCATACGGGCGTGGATAAGCCTCGCTTGCCTGGCAGGCCACGGGCAAACTTCATATGACGATCCTCTAACTTGCAATCTCCTCGGAGACACGGTTATTGTTTACCTGACTAACACGAGCCAACAGTACTTACTCCGTGAGTCTGTGAAACAATGCGACTGTGAGCACGAGAGTCTACTCCTTCAGGATGAAATCCCCGTGTCCGTCCAGCGTTCGACTGTCCTACTATTAGTGGCTAACTCGTTGCGGAAAAACCTCCTGTATGGGTCGCGTACCATTCCGGTCTCAAGTTCATACCTCTACAGTCTACGCGGAGTCCTCGATGCCAATGTAGATGCCTTTATCAGTGGGGCAATATTGTTATGGAGAACATGACTTAGAGCAGTGAGAACTCAGGAGTGACCAGGTCGGCCTGTGACGCGTCACACTTCGTGCCTGGCGCCTGAATACCCTATTCTCAGTGCGTGTGTGTTCTCCAGAATGACAGGGGACGTGCAAAGTGGGAAAGGGACCGCCCTGCAAATGGTCCTGTCAAACAGCGCGCTGCAGTGCGTCGGTTCGGCGGTGCGGAAATGATGCGTCCGCCAAGAGCCAATAATAGAAGCGGCGGTTGTGGTTCGGGCGGGCGACGACGCTCTTGGCGCTGGGAGGGTTCGCTCTAGCCGACTTGGAGGGCGTCAGGGGTGCGCGGGAGTTGTTATGCCGACATGCGGGAGTTGCCGCCGTGAGCAGAGGGGCGCTGAGCCGTGCTCAGCGCAGAGTGCGCGCGGGGGTGGGCGGGGACGACGGGAATGCGGGATCTGGAGGAGGTGATGTCGGAAGAGAGGAAGCGCGGAGTGCTGCACGCGGGACGGTTGATTACGAGTGCCGAGGAAGCTCGGGCTCGGAGCACCGTAGACTTAAAGGGCAGGATCCTTGAAGTTCCCGGAGCCCATCTTGTTGCCCTCCCTCCGCGTCGTCGCCCGACTCACACTCCCTACTCCCCACACTCTTTTTTTGCCCGTCCCTGCCATGAAGTTCCTCGCCGCCCTTTCGCTCGCCGCCGCCGTCATCGCGGCCCCCACGCTCGAGGACGCGCCCGCCGTCGAGAAGCGCGGCTGCTACGTCCCGCCGCCCAATCAGGGCGTCATCGACACCGCGCTCCGGATCTGCAACCAGCGCAAGCTCAGCGACAAGATGAAGCTCGCCGTCTTCGAGACGATGGCCGTCGAGTCCAACTTCAACAACCTCGAGTGCGGCGACAAGGACTCGCTCGGCGTTTTCCAGCAGCGCCCGTCCATGAAGGTCTGGGGCACGCGCGAGGAGATCCTCAACGTCGCCCACGCCACCAACGCCTTCATCGACGCCGCCGTCAAGTGCAACAACGCCCACCCCAACTACTCCGCCGGCCAGGTCGCTCAGTGCGCCCAGGTCTCCGAGTTCCCCGACCGCTACGACCAGCTCGAGGGCCGTGCGCGCGAGCAGCTCAACGCCGCCGTCAAGCGCGTCGGCGGTGGCGGTAACGGCGGCGCTGTCAACGTCGGCAAGGCCCCGAGCTCCGGCTCGTCCTCGTCCTCGTCCGGCTCCAGCTCCGGCGGCTGCAAGACCTGGCGCACCGCCAAGAAGGGCGACAGCTGCTCCAAGCTCGCTAACGCCGGCGGCATCTCGCTGTCCAAGTTCTACAGCCTCAACAAGTCGGTCAACAACAAGTGCACGAACCTCCAGGTCAACAAGTCCTACTGCATTGCCCAGGGCTCGTCCGCGCCTGCTAAGGCCGTCAACAACTCGAAGGCCACGACCTCCAACGTCAAGGCACCCGGCAACCTCGCCAAGGGCACCACTTCTTCCTGCAAGAAGTACACCACCGTCAAGTCCGGCAGCACCTGCTCCAAGCTCGCGTCCGGCGGTGGCATCTCCCTCTCCAAGTTCTACTCTCTGAACAAGGGCGTCAACTCGTGCGTATCGGCCCCATACTTCTCTTCTCTTCTACCCCCTCCCGCCTTCTCACGTGAATGACAACCTCTGACATGATTTTTCTTTCCAAGCAGCTCGTGCAACAACCTCCAGGTCGGCAAGGCCTACTGCGTCTCCGCATAAACGCCCACCAGACGCCTGCCACAGGGCGCCACCGCGCCCCGTACCCTCCCAGTCCATACCCGTATCTACTAGCCTGGTTCATCTCACCCGTCTTTCTCGCTTGTTGTCTGGCATCTAGCGGTACATAGTTTGCTTCACTAGTCTGGCGCACGTGGACCGCTGCCCCTCCCCTTGGCCCTTGCCGTGCTTCAACTCCTGGACTCGAGCAATACGTGCACTTGCCCTCTGAACGCCGGTTGCCGCGCGCCCGACGCGGAACAACAGGAATGCGGGCTGGCGCTGATTGTCGATCTTTGTTCGCGCATCGAATCCAGTCCATATCTGACTCTCTTCTCCCGCTCAACTCCCGCTGGACCCCGCAACCGTGATCAGTGGCGTATGGCAGCGAGCGACCCGTCCAGCGAGTTGGACAACGCCTTCTGTCAAGGGGCCTCACGAGCCAGCGAACGACGCTCGTCGCCGCGAGGAGTACCCCAAGTTCCGCGCTCACGATCGATGCCTCGAAGGGCGGCGATGCCTTTGCAGGCTTGAGTCTCCAGCGTCAACGACTGTGAACACCGGCACACGATGAGTTCCCGGAATACATACCATGCCCATGCTGAGAACACCAGCGCTGCGCCCACGCCTGACGCTGCGGCCCGGAAGCCGCCTGCGTGACTTCAGGTATGCGGCTTGAACTCTCCGCGCAAGTACAGTATCCATTGACGCGCTCGTGTTCTGCAAGAGCTTCGAGGCTCCCACGCGGCTGGGCGTGCTCGTCGCCGCGATGCTCGCGGACGCGGGCAAGAGCGCCGCGTCGTAGTCGAGCGACGCACCACGCAGTCTGCTCGATTCTGCGCCGGCGCGCGGTGGACATCTGAGTTTCTCCTCTGCACGTATGTTGTCTGTGTTTATGACGACGCCGTGGGTGGCATGCTGGTATGCAGCGACCTCGGGTCGCGCGGACTCGACGTACACAGTGTTGCAACTTGCAGCTGTGCTCAACTATGACGCGCCGGTAGACACGTGCAAGTACACCCACCGTGTCGGGCGGGCGGCGCGTACGGGCGGGTGCGGAGACGCCTGGAAAAATAGTTGAAAAACAGGGGGTACGTCGGATTGAAATATTCACACAGAACTTTCTCGTAGGACGCGTTGAAGTTGGCGGAGACATATGGGCGTGGATGAGCCTTGTTCGCGTCCGGGCCCCGGCCTGAGCCTCGTGTTGCTTGCCTTGGTTGATCACGCGCAAATTCCAGTAGTGATCTTCTATCTTCCCTCGACCAAAAAATTGATCTCCTCGGAGACTCGGTTAGCTGTTTACCTAACAAACCATCACGAACCAGCAGCGCTTCGTGAAACAATGCGACTGTGGGAATGCAAGTTCTGCGCGGGTCTGCTCCTCAGGGATAAGACCAGTGTCCACCCAGCGTTCTACGCCGAGGGTGTCTTGCCAGTGTTCAATCCCTGTCAGAAAAAAAAACATCTTCATGATCAATGAAAAGGCCGCACCATACCCCCATAGCTCTGCGGTCGTCGTGGCGTCTTCAACGCCAGTAGATAACTTTTCAACGGCGTACCATTGACACAGAGAACATTGGGTAGCAAGAACCCTTTGACAGGAGTGTCAAGCTTGGCTGTGATGCGTCACGCTTCGTGCCTGGCGCATGACCACCAAGTTCCCATGTTCTCAGCGCATGTTTCTACGCATGTCATTGGGCCTAGAAAGGCGGAATGCCGCGCATTTCTCATCCAGACGCTCGCAGAAGCAACTCTAGGCCAGGACTGGCCGGTTCGCGGCTTCAATTGCGAGTGCCATATATACTAGCAGGGTCCCTATCTCTTCTCCCGCTTATCCGCGACCGCAATCCCTGGCATATCCCTGATGGCAGCGAACGACGCGTTCAGCGAGTTCCGCGACTCTGCCACGCCTACGAAGAAACCGGCCGTGCAAGCCGCATTCGACGAGTTCCGCTCCCACGACCACGGGACGCCCAAGGACGACGCCTTCAAGGGGCTTCACGAGCCTGCGAACGACGCCCCTCGCCGCGAGGAGTACCCCGAGTTCCGCGCTCACGAAGCCTCGAAGGGCGGCGATGCCTTTGCAGGCTTTCGCTCCCCCGCGTCAACGACCGTGAACACGCCGTCGCACGACGAGTTCCCGGAATACCGCGCCCATGCTGAGAACGCCAGCGCTGCTCAGACGCCTGACGCTGCGGCCCCTCAGAAGCCGCTTGCGTGACCTGAGGAGGTATGCAGCTTGAACTCTCCGTGTAACTTATTCATTCACACCCCCCGTGTAGTCCGCCGAGCGACTCGGAACGTGCGAATGAAGTTTGCGACTCAATTCTGTACCGTGTATTACTTTACTACGTTGTGATCAACCGTGACTCTGTTCTCCGCTAAGGGAACGGGTGCGACTGCAAGCAATTGGCCTGGGTTTGGATCGGCAAGAAGAAGTTATCCAGATTCTGGTTGAGCGCCGTCCGGAGCGCGCCCCTGGGGTTCGGGTACAGCTCGACCGTCGTGTTTACAAACTTGCGATAGAGGGCGCCTGCGCAGGAAGATGGTCAGACGGGGGGCATTCAACGGAAGGCCTATGCTGACACAAGATGTTCGTGTCGTTTCCCAGGAAGTTGGGGTCCGGGACGAAGTTCCCCACGCCGTCGTTGAAGCCGGGGAAGAACGGGTGCGCGTTCATCACAAATTGGATCGCTTGACCAGCAGTCCCGAAGTCGAAAGTGCCATTGCGCCTGAAAAAGTCGCGAGGCATGCGACTGTCCTTGAAGAAACCGCGCATGACTGTGAGGTCGAGCTCCTGCGCGGTCGAGCGCCCATCGATGAAGAAAGCGAGCGGGAAGATTGCCTCGGCGTAGGCGGTTGCGAAGCGCGGATTGCTAAAGACAAAGGTTGGGTTTGTGGCGATAGATTGTTGGATCTGCGATAGTCATGAACTTCTGTGTCCTCGGATACCCACGTCTGTGGCGCACCCTCAGGAAGCGGGCATCCGCTGCCGCGGATAGGTTGTACTTGCCACCTCCGACTTTGTTGCTGATATCGACAATCTCGGCGAGTGTCAGTGTGATGTTCGCTGAAGAGAGCCGATCGTGGGCACCTGTTGGAAGAGCGTTTCATTGAAACTGTGATTGTCTCCAAAAAACGCATCCCCGCGCGTCATGCTCGCATCGCCTTTGAGAGATGAGATTAACCAAGACGGAGTGCAGCACGATCCCTACCTTCAAAGGTACCGTGGGTACTGAGACCACCCACAATAGCAGGAGCAGGAAGCGGAGGCCCGGTGAGGAGAGACTTGCTTCCTGAGGTAAGCGCATGAGCCCAGGCATCTCGATGGTTGATCGACAGAATGCACCGATGCTCATGAGGTTGGTGAGCGGGTTACCGTCCACCAGGAAGGCTGCATATGTGACCTGTGCGAGTAGTTGAGGTACGGTGTGCACCGTGAGGCAGAGACCAACCAAAACTGCGAGGCCCCACCCCATGTTGAAACCTGAGCATGCGTCAATCCGGGAATTTCGCACGTCGCACACGGCTCACCTTCCTGCACGGCGTTGACAAGCTGTGCCGGTGTTGCAACTCCCGAACGAGGGAGGTACTGTAACAATGTGAGCATGCGGAGGATTCGGTATTTCTTGTCATAAGCGCACTCCGTGGGACGCTAGGGTGTTTAATCCGGGACAAGGACCTTCAGGGAATGATGTGAGATGCGACTGTCGGAGGGTGAGGGAGCATGGCGGGTCGCGTACCACGCTGTTGTCCGGGAAGGAGCGGGAACCATGGGTGGGCCCTGTCATTCACGAGCTTCGCCGAGGTGTCCGTGAGAGGTGGTGGGACCGGCTGGGCGCCAATGACGTCCACGGAGCGTGCGAATTCCTCCACCTCCTCGTGGGACAACCCCGCGAGCGACTCATGGGGCAGCCTCACTGTCAAGGCGCTGGCCACTGGGAGATGAAGGGCAATGGCCTGAGCGACGACAATGGCGAGCGAGAGACGCATTGTCGCAGGGATTTGGAGCTGACACGGTGCAGGAACTCAGCCGTCTTGCCTTTTATACCTGAGAAATTCCGGGTATTGAGTCTGACACGTCGCATCACGTGCAAATATGCATCCTAATCTGCCGCGCCTAGCAGAGGAGCAGCTTGAGAGGGCGAACGGACAGTGGTGCGCTCGGGCGCCGAGCGTTGCACACGGCCACCGCGGGACCCTGACTTTCCCATAATCGTAGGTGGACGCACGCAAGAAATGGGCGAGCAATAAGCCTCGGCTCGAAACATGGTGCTGCGGCGAGTTTTACCGCGTAGCATGCGTTCGACGTACGGGGTATATGCGGGCGTCGTCGCAGGCGTCCAGGGTCGACACAGATGCCGTGACGTGGACCCATTGTCGAGATTGCGAGGAGCCAAGCCGTTGACGTGCCGAGTGGTACCGTCGAATCAGCTGCGCGCGAAATATGATAGTGTCATTTCGATACAAACTTGGACTGGTAGGACTACAGACCGCTCCCAATGAGATACGATGTTAATCAAGACAGCGAGTAGATCAGAGCGCACGAGGACGGTGTACAGTAGCGCAAGCACAAGAAAGTCCGTCAGAAAACTGTGGAGTCCACGGAGTCAGGGTGGATATGAAGACTTCCTGTTTAGGCCGGGACTCACCAAGCTTCATTCCTTGATGGACTGCCACGACTTGGACGCCCAAATCTGAATCCACCAATAACGCGCGTCGTATTTGCGCAGCGATAATCTCTGCTATTGGTCGCTTCTCGTCGTCGGGCTGCCGGGGCTGCTTGCAGTGAATGATGTAAAGGGTCACGCCCTTGAGAGCTCCGGTAAGCTCCCCATTGCTGGATTCGACGCCCACTTTAGCCCGTTTGCGTGGTCGGCCAGGCGATTCGCTGCCGTTCGAGCCATTCTGGGAGACGTTACTGCGAAAGGACGCGTCGGAAGCGCGGCGCTCTTTCGCTTCAACCACTTCCTTGGCTAGGGTGCGAAGCTCGGCCACCACGTGCGGGGGAGACAGGTGGCCGTAGAGAGTGGAGATGGGCCGTGATTCTGTGTAGGAGCACTCGAGAAAGATGGTGTCCAGTTTGTCTGGGATCAGGCGCGCTGCCGCCTGCCACACCGCGCGCGTCTGCGGCCGCTTGGATATGCTGTCCGGCTCGACGTCACCGAAAAAGAGAAACTCTTTATCTGTCGCGGAATGTCGTATGAAGAATGCCGTCGATTCGTATAGCTCTGAACCCGAAGTGCAGCCGTGCGAGACGGGCATGGCGCGGACGGACAATCCATGCCCGACTTCGGCGTACTCCCCGTCCGACTCGAGGCTATAAGCGGCGATCAGCACGAGCCAACGCGAGCACGACTGACAGGCCACGTACGTAGAGTAAAAGTACTTGTGCGGGTCGTCGTCTGAATCGCAAGAGCCCAGGCAGGGCCAAAGCTTGTCGTTGAAGACGGTTGTTCGAAGGTACTGCAAGACAGACGGGAGCGCGCATATACGCTTTCGTTCGCCCAGGTGTGAGCCAGCGCTTATAATCAGGCTGCTAATGTGATCGTTGTGGGCGTGCGTGATAAGGTAATCTCTGAGCTGAGTGTGAGCCGCAGCCTGGTGGGAAAAGCCCTGACACGCACCGAACACAAGCGTAAACTTGCGTCGCAGTCCACGTGCGCTGGGTGGTGGAGTCGGACGCGTCTGGCTGCGCGTCGAGATCGAATAGTTGGGGATTGTTCTTCAAAAGGTAGTTTAGGGCGCCTACACCTGAGCCTGTGTACGAGGTCACTGGTCAGTGAGCAGCGCAGGGCGGGTTTAGCGCCCGAACATGCCTGCCTCGAGCGACACGATCCCGTCCTCCCACGACGCGTCATGCGCCTTGAGCAAGTAGCTGGATGCAGATGGTGAGCGAACGGGTTGAAGCAGAGCATCAAATGAGCGCACCTGGATAGATTAGTCTCGTCCGGACCGCCGCCGCAACCGACCACGACCATTTCGAAAGTGGCTGCCATGCCAAGAGAGCGTAAAACGACTGGACGGGACGTGCGTGGATGCCCTTATATATCTATACAGTACAAGGGTGGCCCTGGTGGAGGGTTGGGGTGGTCGACGCTGCACAAGCTCGTTCACTTGCGCGCTTTCGGCTAAGTTGAGTCTTCCGAACGAAACTTCCGGTCCGATGCTCGCCGCTCGCGTGCCAATTGTTCACTCATGGCACGTGGGGAAAACATACCACACATCGGAATTCTCACATCTCATTCATTCGATGGGCGCGCAAATCTGCCGGGTACGGACAATGCACCACTCAAGCCACTTCGTGCGGCACCGGGACCGATGTACGTGCTGTATTCCGATTGAATAGGGGCATAATGTGTAAATAATCCAAAAGCGCAGAGGAAAGGAAACGAAGGCGGAAAGACGGGAGGCAAAAAGTTCATGCTCTTGTGCCACCCTGTCACTGCAAAAGACTGTTCAGAGCGAGTTGGACGTCATACCCTGACAGAAACGCGTGAGCGTGAGCCAATGCGCGACAAATCCCGCAAAAACGAACCATGTTTCTCCAATGCTGCAACCGCTTGGGTTCTGCTGAAGCCCATGACGCAGAGCTGCTTGACGGCGTCCGAGTCATCGTCCGCCGCCGGGGTTACCGCCCCATCAGGGGCTTCATCGCGCGGAGGCGCTAGGTGTTGTGCTGCTTCCTTTTTCGACTTTTCCTTCTTGTCTTTGGACTTGTTCCCGCGGCCGAAAAAGGAAAGCTGTAAACGCAGCGGATTAGCAGGCGTACACCAGAGTACATGACCAGAGTGAAGACACTAACGCTCAATTTCGAGTGCCGGGGTCCCGAGCTGCTCTCGGGCGAGTCCTTGGCCTTCGACTTTTCCTTGGGCTTGGGGGAAGAAGACCTGAACTTCATCGACGTGGAGCGCGTAATGGCCGGCGGTGGTGGTGACGACTGGCGAGGAGGCGTCTTGATACCGCCACTGGCTGAGGGCGACATGGGGCGCTGGGGCACAGCGCTGCCATGCGCCTGTGACGGCGGAGCAGAAGCCGTCTCGACCGTCGACATCGAATCTGTCGGCGCGTGTCCGTTGGCTTTCGCCGCAGGTTGTTCTTTCGGGGCCGCGTCAGCCATGCCAAAGACGTCGTCGAACGAGGGCTGTGCGGCGCCCGTCTTGTTCTCAACAGCCGGGGCCGCCGTAGACAGGGGAGATCCCACCGAAGGGAACGAGACTGCCGCGTCCGGCGTGGACCCGTTCAGCCCAAACACGTCGTCAAACCCCGCAACCTTGTTCGCTGGCGCGCCGTTCGCGGCCGGCACAGGGGCAGCGGGCTCAGGCGCGGGTGCAGGGGCAAAGGCAGTGGCCGAGCCGAAGTCAAAGTTGTCGTCAAACGAAGTCGAGAACTGCGCGGCGGGCTCGACGCTGCTGGTCGGCAGGCGGCCCATCGCTTCGTCAAAGTCGCTGACGCCCGATGTGTTGGCCGCCTCCACTGGCATCGGCGAAGGCTCCAGCACGGTCTCGATGATGGGCGGCGGGACGAACTCGCCAACGGGAGGTTCAAACGGGGTCGAATCGAAGCCTTGTGGCGCTCCAAAGGGATCCTTCGCACCCTGCATTGAGCTCGGGCTGAGCGACCGCGGCGAAATCATGGACAGAGGCCGCCTGGGCGAGCTGGCGCCGGAGGTCGGGGACTTCGGCCTGGCCGGGGCAGCAGCGACAGCGGTCTCAGCTACGGGCGAAGGAGCACCAAAGAGGTCGTCGAACGTCGGTGCCTTGCTGGCCTCTCCGTTGCCCTGCGTAGCAGTCGCCTCCGCGGCATGCTCCTTTGCACTGACCCAGTCATCAGAGTCGCTGGGCTTCGTGATGTGCGTGAACTTCTCGCTCGTCTCCTCCTCGTCGCTGCTGGAATCGTCATCGTGGGCTTCGATTTCCGTCAGAGGAGGGAGCTCGTCGCTTGTAGGCTTCTTTGCGGCCGGCGTCGGGGCAGTCACGGCTTCCACGGGCGGGAATGCCGTGGCGGCAGCGGCCTCCGGCTCCTGCGTGGCGGTCTGGTCCTCGAGGCCCGGCGGAAGCACTGGTGCAGGGGAGGGAGCGCTAGGTGTGGCTGCAGCGGCCGCCGCAAAAGAGTCAAGACCGGGCGGCGGGCTGTGGGCGAGCGGCGACGCAATGTTCTCCGTCGGCGTGGAAAACACCTCATCAAACTTGTCAAGGCCGAACGGGTCGTCGCCCGCAGCCGACATGGGTGCGGGCTCCGACACGATGACGCTGGCGCCGGTCATCTGCGCGGCAACAGGCGGGGGCGACGCCGCGGCCGGCCCGATGGGCGGCGTGGGGATGGCGGCGGTGGTGAACGGCAGTGAGCCGAAGGGCGACATGACGCGCGGCGGCGTGCCCGCGCCCGAGACGCTGTCCTGCCGCGCGAGCTTCTCGAACGGGTTCAAGCTCTTGCCCGCTGCCGCAGGGACCGGGGTGCCCGTCGCGGTGGGCGGGAGCGGGATCGCGGCCTCCTCGACGGGCATCTGCGCGATGGCCGGCTTGGGCGCCGCCGCCGCGGGGATGGGCGCGACGGCGGCCGCCGCGTTGAGCTTCTCGATGGCCTGGTTGACGTCGTCGAGCTCGGCCTTGTCCGCCGCGACCTCCGCCTGCGCCTCCTCGAGCTCCTTGGCCGCGCGCGCGCGGTTCTCCTCCGCCGCAGCGAGCTGCTTCTTCGCGATGGCGAGCAAGCCCTTCTGCTGGCGCGCGTCCTTCTTGGCCTTTTCGAGCTCGGCCTTGAGCGCCTCGACCTCGTCGCCGACCTCCTTCATGCGCTTCTGCAGCGCGCGCACCTCGTCCTTGTCGCGAAGCGCCGCGCCGCCGACCTCGGTCTTCTCCAGCTTGACGGCACTCAGGTCGCTCTCGGCCGCTATGAGATCTTCGCGCGTCTTGGTGATCTCCTTGGTCTGCTCCGCATACTTCTCCCTGAACGAGGCCAGAAGCTTCGACTCGGTCTCGTACGAAGCCTTCGCGGACGCCAGCTGAGTCTGCAGGGCGGCTAGTTGCGACGCGTTCGCCTCGATGCTCTTCTCGAGGCTTTCGCGGTCCTGACGCGTCGTCTCGAGCGTGCGGTTCGTCGACGAGAGCTGGTTCTGGATGTTGCCAATCTCCGCGGACGTCTGGAGATTCTGAGCTGCGGCAGCAGCAGCGGCCTCATCTTCCTCGTCTCCGAGGAGGTCCTTGTGCGGCTGGGGCTGGGGAGGCGGCGGGGCGGGACGGTGCTGCTGCTGAAGCTGGTTAAAGGCAGCATAGGGATCGGCAGCCGGCTGGCCGAACGGAGACGCCTGTGCCTGGGGAGTGAATGCAGGCTGCCCGAATGGCGAAGAAGCCGCAGCTGGTGTGCCAAAATTCGAAGGGGCTCCAAACGCTGAAGGTTGCTGCGGGCCAGTCGTTTGCCTGGGAAGCGACTGCCCTGTCATCTGCTGAGCGAGAGCGCCTGTGAATTGGGGCTGGACGGGCGGCTGCACGGCGGATGGGGGAGGTGTGTCATCCAGAGAAAAGAGGTCTTTCTGGGGCTGAGGTGGCTGGACGGGCTGCTGCTGGTGTTGGTGTTGGAAGGCAGCCTGGCCAAAGGCGGATGCGCCAAGACTCGCTACGCGCATGGACGGGGGAACCAGTGTCGGTGGAAGGACAGCGGGAACATCCTTGCCTGCAAGCTTGTTGTTGATGATATGCATGACCACAGCAAATTGCTCTCGGTTCAAACGACCCTCGCCACGCGAGTCGACGAGATCCCTTCGAAACTATTTCAGCCTCTGTCCAACACTCCGAGAATAGACATGCTCACCATATTTGCGCAAGAGCATCGTCCGGGAGCGTGGACTCCTGTAAGAAGGGCCCGACGACGTCGCCGCCCGCGAACCCGGTCTTCTGCGTGTCGAGCTGGTCGAAGAACGCGTCGAACTGCGCCTTCTCTTGGGGCGTGACGTCCCAGTGCGGCGGCTGTGGCTGCTGCTGCGCGAGCGGGAACGCCGAGCGCGCGGGAATAGGGGGAGGGGGTGGACGCGAGCCGGTCGTGTTGCGCAGGATGGGCTTCGGCGGCGGGGGCTGCACCGCGGGCCTGAACGCCGGCGCGGTGGGCGACGCGGCGCCGAGCGAGCTCGTGCCGGTCGAGTGCGACGCGACGCCGCCCGAGGCCGCCTCGTACAGGCCCGCGGGCAGCGTCGGCGGAAGCACCGGCAGCTGGTTAGACATGGACGCCTGGATTAGGTACATTGCTATGATGAAGTCCGTGGAGTCAAGCGCGCCGCGCGAGCGGGTATCTGCCAGATTCCTGCGCGTGCATGAGAGCTCGGATTAAGAGTGTCAGTCAGGGTGGGCTGGGCGCGTGCGCACCATATTTGAGATAATTTCTCATAAGGTAATTTGGACTTGAGGAAAATCTCCCGTGCCTTGTCGCCTGGGAATGACGGCGTGATTAAGGCGCGGGATAGGCTGCTTAAGCTGCCCGCACGGACCTGCAAGGACGCCGTTCACGGGGCCCGAGCCGTTGAACAGCTTGATGAACTTGGCCCTGTCCTGGGGCAGCAGCGGCGGGTGTAATGCCGACGACGAGGCCGGTAGCGACCCCGTGAGCTGCGGCGAGCGCGGTGCGGGGCTCGCGGGCTTGGGCAGCGACGACGAGACGCCGTCAATCTGGGCAATGGGCCCCGCTGGGCGGCGTCAGCTGACCGCAGCAGGCGGCGGGACAGGGACTGACGTTTCGCGAGGAGCGCGGCGGACGGCGTCTCGCCCTTCTGGGCCCAGCCGATGAGGCGGAGGGCGACGGCGACGCCCTTGCGGGTGAGGAAGCCGTTGTTGTCCGGGTCGGCGAGCGCCCATATCTCGCCGAGCTGGACGTTGGGCAGGCCGGCGCCGCCAAAGACCTTGATGGCAGCGTCGCCGGTGACGATGCCGAGCTTCTGGGGGTCGGCCAGAAGGAAGATCTGGTTGGAGAGCGCGAGCTCGTTCGTCGTGGGCTGGAAGCTGGCTATGGACGACATGACAAGCCTGGCGAAGGAACACTCGGGCGGACGTCACTTTCCGAACGCCGGGGTCACATTCCAGCTCGCTTAATCCGGACATGGGACACTGGCCGCTCTCAGTGCCTGGCATTTCTCGCTTTCTCGTTTCAGCCATTTTCAATATTTAATTCACAGTGACACCGGCCGACATTGGCAGTCACGATGATCATGTTGGCCGGGCTGCGTATGTAAGCGCCCGGAAGCTAAAGCCTCGACCGTTGCTGGGTTTGAAAAGCGTGGCTCTGCCTCAACCACACCCTCTCCTGCTCTCGTCCCGTCCCAGACGCCCTCTCCGATGGATCTCGCCGCCATGCACACCCGTTCGCCCGTCGTCTCCAAGAATGCTGTCTCTGCGGTGTCCGCCGAGGCCTCGGGCAGCGTCACGAAACGGTGCGCGCCCGCGCGGCCGATTGGCTTGTGCATCCCGGCTCATGCCCGTTTTTCCCGCAGCCTGGGCAACGAGCTCATGCAGCTTATGGTGCGTGCCGCGCCGCGCGCCCGCCCAGCACCGCGGGATCACTGGCTAACGCGCTGTCTCAGATGTCCAACTCGCAGGGCATTGTGCGTCCCGTGCTGCCGCGCGCCGCGACGTCTCTTGCTGACGCCCGGCGCAGAGCGCGTTCCCGCGCTCGGACGCGAACCTCTTCGAGTGGGTGGGCACCATCGAGGGCCCAGCCGCCACTGTGCGTGCCGCACGCGTTTACCTCCGAGACGCGTCGCCCTGATCACGCCGCCCCGCCAGGTCTACGCGGGCCTGACGTTCAAGATCTCCATCTCGTTCCCGAGCAACTACCCGTACGCGGCCCCGACGATCAAGTTCGAGTCGCCCTGCTACCACCCCAACGTCGACCTCGCCGGCAACATCTGCCTCGACATCCTCCAGGTACGCTTTTCGCTTGTTCGTCCTCCCAAACCGGAAACTCAATCTCTGTTGCTCTCGCTTAGGACAAGTGGTCGGCCGTCTACAGCGTGCACACTATCCTGCTTTCGCTGCAGTCGCTGCTCGGAGGTGCGTGCCGCCGTGTCGGCCAGGTCACGTGCTGGTCTGATCGTTGCACGGTAGAACCGAACAACGCCTCCCCGTTGAACAACGAAGCTGCCCAGCTGTGGGACACGCCCGGTAAGTGCCTGAGCTCGTTGTCTGCCTCGTTAATTCTGACTCGTGCTCGCAGATTTCAAGCCGCAGCTGATGAAGCACTACCGCCACCCCGAGTCGGCGTAGTGGCTTGTACGCTCATCCCACCCGCCCATGCGCTACCCACCATGCTTTCCATCTACTCCCCTCCCATCCACAACCCCCTTCCCTTCTATGTACCTATCTTCAAGAGCACTCTCATGTCTCGTGTTGTATCGCTGTGCCCTCCTTGCAAGCTTGCTGTGCATGCCTTCCCCGTTCTATGCCTCTTGTTCATAGGTGGTTAACATGACTCGTTGGCACTGGATGGTTCCCTGATTGCGCTAGATGTTTTCACGGCGCTGCGACGCATCTCAGAGCAAGGAACCTATGTATTAGTTGAGCGGATATCTCGACGAAAGCAACCTCTGTTGACACTGCAGGAAGTAAACTGTCCATGTCGACTACGCAGCTTTCTTCTTTTCCTCCTTAGTCTTCTCCTTCTCGTCCTTCTTTTCCTCCTTCTTTGGGGGCTCGGGCTTCTTGCCCTCCTCGAGCTCGGCGTTACCGTTGGCCGCCTTGTTGTCGACGAGCGCATGGAGCGCAATGATGGCGCGCGAGAGACTGCTGAGGTAGACGACGAGCAGCTGGTCGTTCGTGTTGGCGATGAACGAGTTGGTCGTCTGCGGGTCCGCGAGGTCGGGCAGCAGGTTGAGCGCGTCCTGCAGCAGGTACACGATCTGGTGGTTCACCGGGTACGTGCCGTTCGCGACGGCCTGCAGGTAGTCGCGGATCTCGAGGATGCGCGACTGCAGGCCGCGCAGCGACGCGAGCTGCTCCGCCACGCGCGTCGAGAGCGTCGTCGTCGTGCTGTCCTTGATGTCGCGCAGCAGGTGCTCGACGCCGATCTCCTCCGCCTCCTCCGCCTCTATTGCCGAGGGCACGTGCAGGAACGTTTTCCGCGTCTCCGTGCCGTCCTATGCGAAAGGCATATCCCGTGAGAACGATGCAAGTAGGGTAGGCGGGTGTGGACTGACGTCTTTAATTTCTTCCACTGCAAAGTAGGCGTCTGTCGGAATGCCCACTGCTTGTTGCCGTACGTCGACGATGACCATGACCGGGCGGGCGATGAAGCGCTTGAAGAGCTCGTTGATCTCCTGGTCGCTTGCCCGCAACTTGGGCCCGGAGTGGTACCATCCAATCATGCGTTCTCGTGCTGCACGCGCAATCCATGAGCGAGCGCCGCGAAGGTGTTAGCGAGAGCGTACCGTTTACTTTCTTGAACATCTCCCACATGCCCTCAATGTAGTTGTGGTCGAGGAACCAGGTCTTGGGGTCCTTGTCGTCCTCCTCGAACGGAATCGCAAACGAGTTGGCGACGTTGACCGTCTTGCCGTTGTCCTGCCCCAGCAGCACGCCCACGACGCGTTTGTGCGGCGAGCGCGCTGCGGAGCGCGCATGGTGGTCCGCGACGGAGAGCAGCACGAGCGGGTGGACGACTGCGTGCAGCGGGTGAGCACACGCGCAGCGCTGTGGCAGCGGGAGCACGGGCACGCACTGACTGTTGTGCTCGCGAGCGCAGTCAGCTATAGCACGCATCAGCATACGGCGTTCAGGATGGGCCGCAGCCCGCACCTGTTCTGTGGAGGTTGCGACCATTGCGGGACGGGAAACGCGCGTCGAGGACAAGAAAGGGCAACTCCCGAGACGCGCGTCCTTACGCGTTCTCTCCTCTCCGCGCCCCATAGCCAAGCCTTCATGCCGTCGTCCAGCCAGCTACTCGAGCAGGCCGCAGCCGCCGACCCGCGCAAGGCGGAGAGTCTGTACCGCTCCATTCTCGACTCCAAATCTGACGGTGCGTATTTATTTCTGGCGAAATGGCCCGGACACTGACCCGCACGCAGACCCGGATACCGCGGACCAGCACCTCAAGGACCAGGAGGCGGCGCTCACAAGATTAGCCCAGCTCTATCGCGACGAAAAGTGCGCGCGGTCTCATCTGGCAGTTGTGGACCTCGTCGCTCACACACGCACGTAGAAATGCGCAAGCACTGGCCGACGTCGTGCGCAGGTCGCGGACCTTCATGTCCTCGACGGCCAAGGCCAAGACAGCGCGTCTCAGTGCGTGTCACAGTATGACTTCGCTATTCCTGTTAATGCTCACGCGGCGTGCGCGCAGTCCGCTCGCTGCTCGACCTGTTCAGCGGCATCCCGGGCAGCGAGCAGATCCTGACTGACGTGATATTGGAGAACATCGAGTGGGCGAAGAAGGAGAAGCGCATCTTCCTCAAGCAGTCGCTCGAGACGCGCCTCGTCGCGCTCTACCTCGACTCGAACTCGTTCAAGCCCGCGCTCGCGCTCGTCGACTCGCTGCTCGCCGAGCTCAAGCGGCTTGACGACAAGCTCATCCTCACAGAGGTCCACCTGCTCGAGTCGCGCATCTACCGCGGCCTCGGCAACATGCCCAAGGCGAAGGCTGCGCTCACGAGCTCGCGCACGGCCGCCAACGCCATCTACTGCCCGCCGCACCTCCAGGCGCAGCTCGACCTCCAGAGTGGCGTGCTCCATGCCGAGGACAAGGACTACAAGACCGCGTACTCGTATTTCTTCGAGACGTTCGAGAACATGAGCTCGCACGACGACCCGCAGGCGCTCAACAGCCTCAAGTACATGCTTCTGTGCAAGATCATGCTTAACCTGGTCCGTCTTCCGATTTCCCTTCTCGTCCTCTTCGAGGGCCTAATTCCTGTGGTGTAGCCGGAGGATGTGACGTCGCTACTCTCGATCAAGTTGGCGCTGCGATACGCGCAGCTGCGTGAGGTCGAGAGCATGCGCGCCGTCGCGCGCGCGCACCAGAACCGCAACCTGGCCGAGTTCGAGAAGGCACTGCGCGACTACCGCGACGAGCTTTCGAGCGACCCGACCATCCGCTCGCACCTCGCCGCGCTGTACGACACGCTGCTCGAGCAGAACCTGCTGCGCATCGTCGAGCCGTACTCCGTCGTCGAGGTTGCGTTCGTCGCGCAGAGCGTCGGCCAGGACCGCCAGCGCGTCGAGGCCAAGTGCGTTTCTCTGTCCTTTGCCCGCAGAGGAAGACAGCCGCTCACCGTGTCACGTAGGCTGTCGCAGATGATCTTGGACAAGGTCTTCCACGGCGTGCTGGACCAGGGTCGGGGATGCTTGCTTGTGTTCGACGAGCCGGACCAGGACGTCGCGTACGAGAGCGCGATCCAGATGCTGGAGCAGGTCGGCAAGGTCGTCGATTCGCTGTACGCGAAAGCCACGAAGCTCGCATAGACATTTGTAGCAGTCGAACTAGGAGTTAATTTGAGTTTGCTTTCGTACTTACTTGTGAGCGTGGGCAAATTGCATTCGCGGTACCTGACGGTGAGGATGACGTCTTCAACCTGGAACGAGACGCGCTGGCGGGATGCAGCCGCGTTGATCGAACCTTCTGAACTCTTGTCCCTGCACTTCAGTGTCATGCTCGGTCGGCGCCTGGCTGCGTCTGGCGCGTTCGCGCGCTCGCTGCGCCAGCCCGTGATTCCCAGGCCCGCGTCGTTCGTCCTTAGAAGACCGGCGTCGACGACGCCGCCGCCGCCGGCTGGCCCACCGCCTCCACCGCCTCCGCAGCCCAAGCCGCGGTCGAAAGTGCTGAGCCGCGTGTTATTGGTTGCCAAGGGATGCGCGTACGTCACGTTGTCGACGGCCCTGGGCATCATCGTCGTGGGCGGCGCCATCTTCGTGCACGACGCGTTCACCTACAACAGTCGGTGCGTCCGAGTCCCTGTTGCCCCGGCCGTGTCGGTACCGTACTGAGACGAGGACAGGCACGTGGACCGCGTCCCCGTGTCGCCGCTCGCGCTGCAGCCCGAGATTGGCGGGCCCAAGCAGCTGCCCATCGCGCGCGTGCTCGTCGACGACGAGGTATGTATGACGCACCGCCGTTGCTCGGCCGACTGCATGTATACTTAGCGCACCGCAAACAGGACTCCGAGCACAACAAGGCGCTCGCGCAGAAACCTCGGCTCGTCATTGTCGGCGCGGGATGGGGCGTAAGTGCGCGCGACGGCGTGCGGGACGGCGGGCTCATGTGCGTGTGCGCAGGCTATGTCCGTGCTCAAGACCCTGCGCCCGAACGACTACCATGTTACCCTTGTCTCGCCCTCGACCACGACGCTCTTTACACCCCTCTTACCCTGTACGCCATGCCCCCGGTCCCGAGATTCCTCTCACTGAATGCATTCTCAGCTGCTGCCGTAGGGTGGGTACTGGTCGTGTGCGCGCATGCGATCGCGCTCTGAGAGATGCCCGCAGAACCGTCTGTGCGCCGAGGCACGGGTTAGGGATCTGGCGCGGGAACGGGAGGAGCAAAGGAGTTGATTAATATGAGTATCGAATAGTAAACTACGTTCGTGCGTACCTGGCGCGGGAACGGGAGGAGCAAAGGAGTAAAGCTCCGAACAGGTTCCGCGCCGTGCATAAGTCTCGTTATCCTACTACAGCACCGCTAACACACACCCCTAACGAGGCATATAGTAAATAAAAGTGGCCGTTAAGAGCATAATTGAGAGAATAAAGACGTATGAGGGACGAACTCCGAGAATGAGCGCGCGAGGCCGAGCATTTTGCGCGCGGCGTCGAGCTTCTGGCGCGGCAGTGCCTTCGTGAGTATGTCGGCGGGCATCTGATCCGTCGAGATATGCGCGATTTCGATGAAGCCGCGTTCGACCATGTCGCGCAGCCAGTGGAAGCGCAGGTCGAGATGCCGCATTCGGCCATGATGCTGTGGGTTGCGAGCGACTTGCACAGCAGACCGGTTGTCGATGGATAGGCGTGGCGGCGTGACGAACTCGTATCCCATAGGCTCGAGGTACTTGCGCATCCACATGAGTTCTTGCCCAGCGGATGCAGCGGCGACGTATTCGGCTTCGGTGGTGGAAAGAGCAACGATGCTCTGAAGTTTGCTGGTCCACGACACAGCCCCGGTGCCGATTTTCACGACCATGCCTGTCGTTGACCGCCCGTTGTCCAGGTTGCCGCCGTGGTCCGCGTCCGAGAAGGTGTCAAACAACCGGGGGACGGTGGTGGGAGCATACACAAGCATGTAGTCCAGCGTGCCTGCGACATAGCGCGCCAGATGCTTCAGCGCAGTCCAGTGCTCGCGGCCCGGGTTCGCCTGGAAGCGCGCCAGCACGCCAACGGAGTACGAGAGGTCGGGGCGGGTCGCGACGGCAGCATAAGCGAGAGCGCCAAGGAGGTTCAAATATGGCAGCTTGGCCAACGCCGCGCGCTCCGAGTCGTTCTTTGGCGACATGTCGGAGGACAGGCGGACGTTGGGGTCCATGGGCGTCTGCACGGGATGAACGTCGGCGAGGTCGAAGCGCGTTAGGACATCAGTGAGGTACTGGCGCTGGCACAGCCCGACGGCACCGCGTTCGCCGTCGCGTTTCACCTCAACGCCGAGCAACCACTTCGTCGGTCCCAGGTCGCGCAGCTTCAGGTGCTTCGCGAGCTCCGTGATGATGCCCGCGATGCGCCCAGCCGATTTCGCCGCGAGCGTCATGTCGTCGACGAATACCGGTACGATGATGCGATCTTCACCGCGACCATAAACCCAGACGGAGTTGTCGGCGCTGACCCTTTCGAAGCCCATGCCGACCAGTATCTGGTCGAGTTTGATGTGCCAATTTCGCCCAGCTTGTTTCAGACCGTACAGTGCCTTGAGCAACTCAAGCACCGTCTTGGGGTCGTCCGGCTTGAAGCCCTCGGGGAAGCGCATGTAGACCTTCTCGTCGAGGTCGCCATTGAGGTACGCAGCAGTGATGTCGACGCTCCACAGGACCAGGCCTTCTTGGGCTGCGAGTGCAAAGACTGTGCGCAGCGCAGGCCATCGCGGGGTGGGCGAGAAAGTTTCTGCATAGTCAAAGCCCGGGCGCTGCGCGTCCCCACGCGCGACTAGACGCGCCTTGTAGCGTTCTACCTCGCCGTTCTCGTCGCGCTTGACCTTGAATACCCATTTGCAGCCGATGGCGCGGGCACCTTCTGGCAGCTGGACGACCTTGACGACCTGCATGTCGACGAGGTTCTCAAGCTCGCGGTGCGCTGCCTCCCTCCAGGCCTCGCGCTCGTCGTGGGGCCGACGCATGGCCTCCGCATACGTGCGGGGCTCGGTGTCTGTGGGTCTTGCTCGGGAGTCGAAAGCGTACTCGAGTGCGTCCTCGTACGCAAACGAGTCGTGCTCCGCGAGAGTGTTCGTCACAGAGGCTCGCAGCGCAACGTGCATAGCGAAGTCGTCGAACAGTTCGTCGTCCTCCACAGTTGCCAGGTAGGATAGGCCAGGCTCGCCGTCCGGGTCTATCCAGCGCGGCTCGCGCACATGACAGAACCCGTCCGTCGCCACCCCCGCTCTCGGCACGTGGGTGGGAGCATCTGGAGCCCCATACCTGCCCCCCGAGGCTCTCAGGTGGCCAGGCTCATCGCGCGCAGCTGGCAAGGCAGGCGCGGGAGCATCTGAAGCCTCCTGGTCCTCGACGGAAGCGCAACCGGAGGTCGGGTAGGTGCTTGATCGGCGCAGGTCTGGCTCGCCGAGCGCACCGACAAAGCGCGTATTGCGGGTCGAGCGCCGTTCGTGTGCTGCAGCCGGTTCGACGGGCGGCGTGGCAGGGACGTCAGCCGCTGGAAGGCGCAGTACCGGCAACGGCAGGTGTGCGACTGGTGCAGCGGGTGGATCAGGTGGCTGGGGTTCGTCTGGCGGGTCATCGTCGTCGTCGACAATGCCCGGGACATCTGAGGGCCGGAGTTCGGTGGCCAGGAGGTCGATTGGAGACCGGCTGTTCCCCGGGAAGACGTACTCGTCGAACACCGCTTGAGAGGACTCAAAGTGGACCGCCTTTTCTGCGTTGTAGAACCGCCAGCAGCCCGGCTTCGTGTCCGAGTACCCCAGGCATGTGGCCTTCGCGTAGTGGTTGTCGAAGGATGCACGTTTGTCTGCGGGCACGAGCGTATATGCAAGCGTGCCGAACACGCGCAGGTGGGCAACGTCAGGCTTATAGCCATACCACAACTCGAACGGGGTCTTGCCCGCATCGAGAGCAGTCGTGCTGGTTCTGTTGTGGACGTACGTGTAGGCTTCCACTGCGTATGGCCAGAACGACGCGGGTAGCTGGGCCTCTTGCAGCATTGCTGTCGCGCCCTCGAGTGTGTCGCGATGTGCGCGCTCTGCGACGCCGTTCTGGTATGGCTCTGCGCGCTCCGTGTGCTTGATTTCAATGCCTTGAGCCTTGCAGAAGACTTCCCACGCTTTGCTTACGAACTCGCCGCCTTTGTCGTTGTGGAAGACGAGGAGCTTTTCGCCGGTTTGCCGCTCTGCCCAGGCGACGTAGTCAACGAAGGCGGTGAACGCATCGCTCTTCTTGCGGAGGTAGTAAGCTCGACGAAGGCGGGATAGGTCATCAATGAAGATAATCCAATAGAGAAAACCTTGCACCGAGCGCTTGAGTGGCCCCTTGAGGTCGGCATGGACGACGCCAAGGCGTTTGTTCGCACGGCGCGCGGGGCCGCGGGGCACATTGTGCCTGTGCAATTTACCCGCGAGGCACGGCTCGCAGACGCCGGACTTGGTTCGCGCACCCTTGATGCTGAGACCCTTGACGGCACGGTTCTTCTCCATCGCCTTGATAGCGTCCACGTTGGTGTGCGCAAAACGTCGATGCCAGAGTTCGAGGTTGAGGGTGGCCGTTGTTGCGCGATTTGCGGTTTCGTAGACAACGGACCGGCCATCGAGGTAGCCGACGTTCGCCGAGACAGTGGCCGTAAACACAACACGGTTCGCGAGCTCGAACTTCAAGACGCGGTCCTTGCCGTGCAGCTCGAAGCCCCGGTTGGACATCACGTGGAAGACAGAGAAGAGGTTTACGCCGAGTGACGGGACGTAGAGTACATCGTCGAAGACGACTGGCTCCTGCTCTATACCGTCGACTCGGGGAACAAACTCCACGGCCCCGACACCCTCCGAGTGGATAATCGTGTTGTCAGCAAGGCGGATGGGCGTGCGGTACGGGAGCAGCGTGCGAAACCAGTTACGGTTCGGAGTCATATGCGCAGAGCAGCCTGTGTCCGCGTTCCAGTCAGCACGTGCTCGGGACTGAGATGCGGCGCAAGCGAGCTGGGCAGATGAAGCAACAACAAAGTGACGAACGGCGGCACGAGAGGGGTCGGCCACGGTGGCGGCATTCGCGGTAGCAGGCTCGACGGCGACGTTGGCCTTTTTCGGGTCGTTCTTGCGGCTCTCGTTGCGCTTCAGGTTGAACGCCTCGCGGGCTTCTTTGCCGGCCTTGAGGATGTGCTCGCGGCGCTTGCAATTGTCCGACGTGTGCTCCGGCGAGTCGCAGAACAGGCAGTTCGTAAGCCCGGCGTCCTTGTGCAGGCGCTTGATGGCCTCGACGAGCGGAATGGGGCGGGCGAACGGGCCTGGGGCACCATTGGTGGTCGGAGCAGCAGCGGCAATGCGCGCGCGCATCGCGGCAATGGCGGGTCTCCCGTTCGCGAGCTGCTGGTCATCCTCGACACGGGCAGCCGAGAGTATAGTCGCCATCGTGAGTGCCTTCTCCCCGTTAGCGACGTGGATGGATGTCGCCAGCGTGCTCCATTCCTCGGGAAGCGCTCGCATCCACACGTACGCGTCGAATTCGTCATCGAACTCCTTGAGCGTGTAGGTGGACGGGCGGAGACGCTTGCGCTCACGGGACTTCTCCATGACGCGCGAGCACAAGTCCGTCAGGGTGTCATTGGTGCCCATACGAATGGCGAGCTCGTCAGACATTGCCTGGAAGCGCTGGCCCGGGCGCTTGGTGCGGAAACGCTTCTCGAGAGCTTCCCAGAACTTGAAGGCGTTACGACCTTGGAAGATTTCGGTGAACTCGCCCTGGATGGACGCGTCCAGGTGCCGATAGAGGTAACCGCAAACGGCGCGGTGCTTGTCCTCCCACCTCTCGAGTGCGACAGCGGTTTCGGGCTTGTCAGCGACAACGGTAGGTGCGACGCTGTGCGCCTTGAGGAGGTACCGCCCGAGCATCTTGGTGTCGAGGAACGCCGTCATCTCGTTCTCGAAGGACGCGAAGTTCTCCTCAGTGAGGAGCGGAACGTTCGTGCGAGCAGGCGCGTCCTGTGCGGTGTCCATGACGGCGGGTGGAAGAGCGGTGGGGCGCGCTCGACTCGGCAGCGCCCGCGTTGATGGCCGGACGCGTCAACAGATCTGCAATGGATCTGCGCGCTCCGGGTGTGTGGCGCGCTTGGCGTCCTTGCACGCGCTGGGCTCGAGTTTGTCCGAGAGATGCCTGCGCGGCTGGGGTCACCAAGGTGCGCCTTGACTCCTATTTGAACCAGATCCCTCGTCTACGCGACGGGGCTCATAACCTGTGCGCCGAGGCACGGGTTAGGGATCTGGCGCGGGAACGGGAGGAGCAAAGGAGTTGATTAATATGAGTATCGAATAGTAAACTACGTTCGTGCGTACCTGGCGCGGGAACGGGAGGAGCAAAGGAGTAAAGCTCCGAACAGGTTCCGCGCCGTGCATAAGTCTCGTTATCCTACTACAGCACCGCTAACACCGTCTCCCCGCGCTCGCTCATGGAGTCCATCCGCAAGCTCATCGCGCGCGTACACGGGCACTATATCATGGGTACCGCCGTCGACGTTGCGTTCCACGACCGCCTACTGGAGATCGAGACCCCTGGCCCGGACGGGCAAACGCGCAACATCTACGTCCCGTGAGCACTACAGCGCTGCCCTCGGAAGGGGGTTACTCATGCGTGGTATGCTGGGGCGGGACAGGTACGACAAGCTCATCATTGCGTGCGGCTCGGTCTCCGCGACGCATGGCGTGCCCGGCCTGGAGAACTGCTTCCAGCTCAAGACGATCGAAGACGCACGCAAGATTCGGCGGCGCATTCTCCGTAAGCCCATCGCGCGCAAACATCGTGCAGGTCTAATGCGCGCTGTCCCTGGGGTAGAGAACTTCGAGACCGCCAGTCTGCCGACTACGACCGCCGAGGAGCGCAAGCGACTGCTTAGCTTCGTCATTTGCGGCGGTGGACCCACTGGCGTGGAAACGGCAGCGGTGGGTGTTCGGGAAGCGTGCGTAGGCATCAATGTTGGGACTCACTGGCTTGCTTTCAGGAAATCTACGATTTCTGTCAAGAGGACATCATCAGCTACGTACGCATGCTCTGGCATGTGACGCTACATCGTGTTAATATCCCGCATAGTTCCCTAAGCTCGTGCGAGAGGAAGTCAAGATCTCCGTCATTCAGTCCCGCGACCACATCTTGAACACCGTGTGTTTCATTCCATCCTGCGTCACTGCGCCGTTTGACGCTGTTGCAGTACTCGGAGGCCATCAGCAATTACGCTGAGCACAAGTTCCAGAAAGACGACGTAAATGTGATCGTGAACGCCCGGTCGGTACACCCCTCTCCCGTACTTCCCTCTGCTAATGCCATGGGTAGTGTGCACGCTGTGCATCCAGACCGTGTTATTTATACGACCAAGGACGAGGCAGGACGGCTCGTCGAGCATGTCATTCCTGCCAACTTTGTCCTCTGGTCCACCGGCGTGTCCAAGAGCCCGTTCAGCGAGCGCGTGACCCGGCTCGTCCCCAACCAGGTGCACAAGAAGGCCATTGAGACCGACGCACACTTGCGGGTGCGCCGTTCCCGCGTTGTTTGTCAAGTAGGATTGAACCAATGATCTGGCCGTCCAGGTCAAGGGCGCGCCGCTGGGCACCGTCTATGCCATCGGAGACTGCAGCACGGTACGATACACTCTGGATATACTGTATGAGTGTCGCTGACTTTGTACGATCCAGATTGAAACATCTGTCTTGAGTCACTTGCTCGATTTTGTCGCGGAAGCCGACAAGAACAACGACGGACGGTGCGCTGCTTGTTCATATCTTCCCGCAAAAAATGACTGAAGTGACCCAGAATCGACTACGACGAATGGCAGGTGAGCCTGGGCCCGTATATGTTTCTACACAAGTGCCTATTAACTGTTTCTTTTCCCGGTGTAGATCATGGTTGCGCGCATAAAGAAGAAAATCCCGATGACCACGGGCCACTTGATGGAGGCAAGCGTACATTTTGTGCCAATTACACATTGCCACTCACGGTCTCGCAGATTAAAGAGTTGTTCCAGAAATACGACACTAACGCAGACAGCAGTCTCGGCCTGAACGAGCTCGCCGCGCTCTTACAGGACCTTGAGCGCAAGATTACCTCTCTACCAGCCGTAAGGCCTGCGCTTGGGTGTTTATTCGCCTCTGATATTTTCATTTTGTAGACGGCGCAGGTAGCCTCGCAGCAGGGCAAGTACCTTGGCCACAAGCTCTCCAAGCTCGCACGGCACCCACCCGCGGAGGACGTTCTCGACGTGGACGAGGCGATCGCGGACACGTTCAGCTACCGCCACTTGGGCAGCCTCGCGTACATTGGAAACGCCGCGGTGTTCGATCTCGGCAACTGGTCATTCATGGGCGGCCTCGCGGCCATGTACGCGTGGCGCTCGGTCTATTGGAGCGAAGGTGTCTCAGCGCGCACGCGTGCGCTGCTCATGATGGACTGGATCATCCGGTGCGCTGTTTCGCTCGTAGATGTCAGCGTGGTGCTCACTAACGCGGCCGGCGTAGGGGCATCTGGGGACGGGATTTGTCGAACTGAGTCTCTGGATAGACATTGCTACAGTGTAGATAGAAGTACAATGTACACATCGCTAAGTCTCGACCCACTCGAGTGAGCCTACGAGCGCCGTGCGCCCCGCGAGCGAGCCCTTGTTCGGTGCCAGGATGGTCATTTTACGCCCAGGAAGATCGATACCCGTACTGCGACAAGGGTCAGATGTATTGTTCACTGGAAACGACGGATGTTGCTCACATGACAAGGAACCCAGCTACGTCGCGGTTTGCCAGCGACTCCTCTTCGCCACTTGGCGCGGGAGAGAGAAGGGCGAGCACGGCGTTGAGCAGCCCCGATCCGGGCAACGACGGATCGACCGGCGTGGGTTGGATTTCAGACACGATGCGCGAGCCGCCGATGGGCAATGCCGAGGACGGCGCCATGGAGTCTGCGCACCCGCTGGTCAACGTATACACACGGAGCTGCCGCGACAGACGCACCTGTGCCACCGACGCGGAAGAGCTTCAGGTCATCGAACGAGATGGGCGACGAATTCGGTCCCAGCGTAAAATTGTGCAGCGTGTCGGCACTTAGCATGGCCTCTGTCACGCCCGGCGGGAGCTCGATCTGGAAGCCGTACATGTACGCGCGCATCTGGTAGCTGTGCACGCGCTCGCGGTATGCATAGTCCAGTTCGACTGCCTGAGCGCGCGCTGTCGTCAGTTCGAAGGTGGCTACGACCAAAAGGTACGAACTCCTCCAGACTTGGGGATTTTGATGATCGACACGCCGCTCTGCTTGGGGAACATGCGCTGCATCTCGACGTACAGCTTTTCGTTCCCGATTACCACGATGTGGTTCACTGTATGGTCGGTCAGCGCTGGGGCGACTGGGGTTGGAGGGAAGGCCCGCACCATGGAAGGCATCGACGCAGGCCTTGACGAGAGGGTGCTTGACGTCCGAAGGACTGCTTGTGGCAGATGCAACGGAGAAGCTGGCGGGGGTGTCGATTATCACGCCGGAGATGCATGCTGCTGTTGTGTTAACGCCAATGTACCAGCGCAACTCAGACGACGCACACTTGGGATCGTGACCAAGTCGAGCGTCTACACTGGTAGCCAGTCGTCGGATGAGATGATCGACCAGTTTGCCATTTCTACGCGTTTCCGTGTGGCCGAACCAGTGCACAAGGGGGACAAGCGCGGTGGAGGTTGTTGCACTGGGCGCAGATGTCGCCGTCGATCCAAACGGACTCGCAGGCGTGGAAGTTAATATGGGAGTAGATATGGGACAGGCGGAAAGAGTTCCAGGCACTGTCCATGCCCCCTGGTGGATGCTCAGGCGCTGTCTCGAACGATCTGAGAGTGTTTACCTCGCCAGGATCCAGATTGACGACGAGCGGCGAGCGCGACAAACCGGTTCTCACCGCGTAGTTTGTGAGGATCTTGCATATGGAGGTTTTTCCGGAGTTCTCCTGGCCCAGCACAAGCACTCGCGGGGGGTCAGGCGGGGGCTCGGCGCGACCAGCAGGTGGTGGCGACCCCCGCTGGGCACGGCGAGCGCGTATGCGCATCTTTTCACACAGCACATGCAGGTTGGCGCAGGGCCACATGTTCGTTTCGTCCGAGACATACTCTGTCGAGGGCCGGCCGCGGACGTGGGCAGCGAGAATGGTATTGGAAGACAGGACAACGCGACAGAAGCCAGGCCACTCATCTCGAGCTTGCACCCTTCCCACGTGAACACGGCCGCCTTGCACTCCTGCGCAAATACATACGCCCGCCGCGGAGCGAGCTCGGCGCCGAACACCTCGGCGGTACCGCGCACGACCTGTTGCGTCGCAGAGTCAGACAGCCGGCGACGTCGAGCAGACGGGACACGCGCCGTGACAGACAGCGAGGTGCCGGGGTCGAGCTCGAAGCGATACTCAGACTCCGGCTCGAGCACCCATTCCCTGGCCTCCATGCGTGCAAAGTGTAAGAGGGAGAGAAAGATCCGCGAGTTGCCGAGACGCGTCTTGTCCTCTTCCCACTCACCCGATGTCCGGCGGCCAGAACAAGGCGGGCAGCAAGAATGCGCGCGCAGAGCGTAACAGAATATACGCGCATGCGCTGCCCGTAATCCCAGCATCGAGCTCCAAGCCTCTCCTGGGAATCTCGCCCCTGCGCACGCCGGCGTCGCTGGAGCGGCCCCGTGTTGTTGGCATTTTCGATAGCACCACGCGATCCGTCTGGGTTCTGCACTCAGAACACTCCAGGCTTCTCTGGACGCGTGGATTCTTTGGCAAGGGTTCGCTGTCGCGCAGTGAGCCGACCTGGCTCTCTCGCCAGACGGGCAAATGTGGGTTGCTTGCCTGCCCTGGTCCATGGGCTCCCTTTCTCAATCGCGTCCTCAGCACGCGCCGCTGAGCTAGTAACGGCCAAGCGAAGAGAGGAACGGAAGGCATTCAAGGAAGAGCGCGCGCGAGCCATCGCGGCCGCTGCTGAAGAGGCCGAAGCTGCGTTTGCCACTGGTGCACCACTCCCTCCGCCGTTCGTGCCAGATATTGTGCGCCCAGGGTCCCGAAAAGCAGGCGCCAGCGAAGAGGGAGCAACATTACCAGCAACAGAGAGTGGGCCACCTCCTCCAAGCGATGACTTGACGATCGACCCAATCGAGGATCTCGAATATCTACAGCTCACATTGCAAGAGGCATTCTTTCTGGCATGGGCATTGGATACTCTGGTAGTCCTTGATTCTACAACTGTACGCAGCACCCCGGGTCGCACGTCGCGTCTATCTCAAGCTGTGCCCAGCACGATCCGCTTTCGAGGCGCGACCTCTGGCAGGAATCGCAGTCGGCGCACTTCATTCCGCCCACTCCGCGCTCCGAGGCACGCTTTGACAACCCGTTTCTCGTCAACTACGCCGTGTACCACCATTACCGATCATTAGGCTGGGTCGTCAAGTCGGGGATAAAATTCTGCGCGGACCTGCTGCTGTACAAGCGCGGTCCGGTCTTTACGCATGCAGAGTGCGCAACATTGCTCTCCCTCAGACGCGTGGCTCACTGCGAGCGTAGATTTGCCGTGGTTGTCTGTCCCGTATACGAGGACGATGCGGACCGTGCGACATCACCGTTCCAGCTCAGCAACGCCGAGCCGTTCTCATGGTCGTGGCTCAGCACTATTGGTCGTGTAAACTCTCAGGTGCAGAAGGTACGGTCGTTTCAATACACCACTCTACCAAACTCCCAACCCTGTGCAGACGGTGATCCTCACCTACGTTACGATTCCATCCTCTCGGCGGGAGAGCATAAAGAGGCTCGACTCGCCAGAGTGTTTGGAGCTATACTCTGTGCGAGAGGTCGTCCTGCGGCGCTGGGTCCCTGCTCGCATGCGGGATTGACTGGTTCTCTCAAAGGGGTATCTTCGATTTCCCTCTGGGAGCGTAGGTTCAAGTCCTACTCCCGTCTTCAGCACTCTACATACCACTCGGCCACGAATGTTGAATTCGTCGCAAGGACTTCATCCGGAACTGTGGCTGGCTTCCCAGAGCCAGATGTCGTAGGCACTACTGCCAAGGACCTACCGTTTCTGATTCAGGAGCATACAAGAGTTATGTTCCCCATCAACACCGGACATCCCGGGCAGAGACATGCTTACAAGGTGGTGCCAGGACTTTATTCCTTGGTTCCTTTCATTGCTCCAGTCCATTGCACACTCTCAGATCAAACGGGAAGTCTTCTCACAACATGCTGCTGGCGCTCCACTCCAGACCAACAGCGTGTGGCACACATCCCTTTTAAAGTCATGCATAGGCTTCCCCTGTCTCCTAATACGGAGGGAGCTCTGTCACGTGGTGTTGAGAGGGGGGGGCTGTGGGTTCCGGTCTACACTCAGGCAGTTGTCTGGTGCTGTCAGGCTGGCCATGGCCTGTTATAACATCTCAGTGCCCTGGACAGACAGTTTAGGATACATGGGTATTCTCTCATACGGCCGATCCGGGTGTTGAGTGTGAAAACGACAGCCTGAGCACGATAAGGCGGTGAGGGGGGATATCATTCCTGACTTGAAGTCTCAAAAAGGAGAAACAGACGACGAGAAAAAGACGACGCCAGTAGGACTTGAACCTACGCTCCCAGAGGGAAATTGATAAGCAAATTCTAGTCAATCGCCTTAACCACTCGGCCATAGCGTCTTACAGTGACTCCCTCTACTCAATTTGTGTATATGCGTTTCGTACTGATCCTCCGTGCTTTTCTATCCTCCCATTTTGACCCCAACATGGATATTAGCCTAATGTTAACTCAAACCATCCAAATGAAGGCATAGATTTCTCGTTGTTACTAATGCTCGTCGGTCGGGCGAGAGGAAATGGATGAACGTCGTGAGGCTTGTTTAGGCCGTGCATCGGAGCTGGAATGCGCACCCAGCTCTCCTCCCGTCGATTCGCCCGCCGCAACTCGGCACAGTTCCGGCAGCTGGGATATTCGCGTTTGGAAGCTTAGGCGCGCTCATTTGGCCTTTTTGTCGGCCTGTTGTAACGATGATCACGGTGCAGGTTGCCGTTCCCTTCTCCAGCAACTTGTCGCTCATGGCAGCCCAAGTCGCCGCTGTGCCCAATGGCACGAATGGTGTCGCGACGAATGGCAAAGCTAACGGAAAGGCGGTCAAGTCGAAGAACCAGCTCCGACGACTGAAAGCAAAGGCCAAGAAGCAGGCTCAGGCGCGTCGCGTCTGCCTCATTCATGCTCCTTGTAGCTGACAGTCCCGTGTGTGACAGCCCGAGTCGCAGCGGTCTTCGGTTGCGCCTACGGACACGGAGACCGAGGCTGAGACAGAGCTAGACACGGACGTTGAGTATGTCACCGAGCAGCTCGACCTGCCCGATTATGCGTTGCAAGAATTCTCCAATGTCTTTGCCCGCTTCCAAGCGCCGTCGTCAGAAAAGGACGCCATGGTGCGCACCGTTTTCTACGCCTCCGAACGCCGCTCACATTCCATTGCAGGAGGTGGACGGCGCGCCCACCAAGGGTGAAGTCATCTACTCCGACGACGACATGGCGTCCGACGCCGGCTCCGATGCGCCCCCCAAGCCACTGTCCAAGCGCAAGCAGCGCAAAATGGCGCGCCTAACGGTCGCGGAGCTCAAACAGCTGGTCAAGAAGCCCGAGGTGGTCGAGTGGGTGGACGTGACAGCCGCCGACCCGCGGCTACTCCTGCACCTCAAGAGCTGCCGCAACACGATCCCCGTGCCTGCCCACTGGAGCGCGAAACGCGACTACCTGCAGGGCAAGCGCGGCATTGAAAAGCCGCCGTTCCAGCTGCCGTCCTACATCGCCGACACCGGCATTGGTACCATGCGCGACGCCGTCAAGGAGAAAGAGGCCGGGATGTCGCTCAAGCAGAAAACTCGAGAGCGCGTGCAGCCGAAGATGGGCAAGATCGATATCGACTACCAGAAACTACACGACGCCTTCTTCAAGTTCGCTACCAAGCCTGTTGTCTCTGGCTATGGCGAAATGTGCGTTGTCGGCTGCTCGTTATGATGGCTTATTCAACCCTTGCAGGTACTACGAAGGCAAAGAGTTCGAAACATCGCTCAAGGAGAAGCGGCCCGGAGAGCTTTCCCCCGAGCTTGTCGAAGCCCTGTCGATACCTCCGCTTGCACCTCCGCCATGGTTGATCAGCATGCAGCGCTTCGGTCCGCCGCCCAGTTACCCAACATTACGCATACCAGGGTTGAATGCGCCTATCCCCGAAGGGTGCGTGCTTCGTTTGCAGTCTGTGCAGTCTGCGTACAGCCCATTAATTATCCGTGCAGTGCGCAGTGGGGTTTCCATCCCGGTGGCTGGGGTAAGCCCCCTTTGGACGAGTACAACCGACCGCTCTATGGCGATGTGTTTGGTGTGTTGCCGAAGCACGTCGACAGCGGTCTCGGGGAGCCGATCGAGAAAGCACCGTGGGGCGAGCTCGAACCTGAAGAAGGTACGCCAATTTCTTGTGCTATCCACGATGATACTAATCTTCATCCAAGACGAAGAGGAGGAGGAGGAAGAGGAAGAAGAAGAGGAGGAACAGGCGATGGAGATCGCCCCGTCGGAAGGCCTGCAGACGCCGTCAGGACTGGAGACGCCCTCTGGGATGGCGAGCGTGGTCTCTACCGTTCCTGGCGGGTTGGAGACCCCCGATTTCCTGGAGCTGCGCAAGTCGGCAAGTCGGCCAGAGCAGGACAGCGGCCCGCGGTCTTTGTACCAGGTCGTCCCAGAGCGACAAACCTCTGTGCGCGGCCTCATGGGTAGCGAGCGTGGATACGACGTCACCGCTGTTACTGGTGGGAAGGGCCTGCCCGTCTTGGGCGACGAACGGGGAACCAAGGTAATGGTACTTCCGATGCAGGCGTAACATGACGCTGACGTTGAGTCATTTCAGCGCAAAGCGAACGGCGTCGAGGTATCTATCGACGAAGCGGAGATCGGAAACCTTTCCGAAGACCAGCTTCGCAAACGGTACGACGCTGCGTCGCGCGGTTCCGCAGGTGTACAAGGGAGCAGCAACCGTGAGGAATGGGACAGTGTCGCGAAAGAGGTTGCTCGGAAGAAGCAGAAGACCGAGGCGCGTAAGGGCAAGGAGAAGGAGTACAAGTTCTGAAAAGGTGTACCTTTCCTCTCCATGTACAGTAGTTCTTTCTTGTGCGTTCGCAGCTATAAACGCTTGCGTGTTGTTGTGACACGTACTGTGCATGTTGGCACTTCGGAAACGCAGACCCGGGATTGTCGTGCCGCGTGCGTAATCTTCAGAGTCCGATACGTGACCGTGTTCCTACAACCACCACTGTCGCACCTGGATCGACGCCGCCGCTCTCATACACGTCTAGTGCCCGCTACATCGCACTCTTCCGTGTCCCGCCTCCCGCCAGGCCTCTTGGATTACCCCCTAGCACTGCTCCGATGGCGGCTGACGCACTCGCCGTCGCGCGCCCCTACCAACCTACCGCTGTAAAGCGGCAGGGCGGTATCCCGCAATTCCTCGACAAGCTCTACCAGTGCGTGTCGTCGCGCACCTTATTCCGCTCTGCTGACGCGCGTGAGACAGCATGGTGGAGGATCCCAACACAGATCTCATTAAATGGTCGGACAGTGGCGATTCGTTCGTCGGTGTGTCGGTGCCGCTGCGCCGTGGTGCTTCCGCTGACTCGCCCACTGCGCAGTCACCGACCAGGAGCGTTTTAGCAAGGAGATCCTGGGACGCTGGTTCAAGCACCAGAACTTTGGCTCGTTCGTGCGCCAGCTGAACCTCTACGGCTTCCGCAAGGTCCCGCATTTGCAACAAGGCGCCCTGCACTCCGACACCAGCCAGGAGCCGCTTTGCTTCGAGAACGTCAACTTCCACCGGGGCCAGCCCGACCTGTTGCATCTCATCTCGCGCAAGAAGCAAGCCGCTCCCGGTCGCGAGGGCGTCGGAGACGAGAAAGCCACACCTGCAGCCGCCGCGACCGCAAACTCCCCAGCGCGCTCGCTCACATCCGCCAACGGCGCGCTTGATGTCAGCGGTCTTCTCACTGGCATCGCCGCGATAAAGCGCCACCAGACGCAGATTTCGACTGAGCTCACGGAGTTGAAGCGATCGAACCAGGCGTTGTGGCAGGAAGCGTATTCCGCGCGCGAGCGGTACCAAAGGCAACAGGACACCATCGACCGCATCCTCAAGTTCTTGGCTGGCGTGTTCGGGTCCACTCCTGCGTCAGGGTCCCAGAATAAGGACCAAACGGACAAGACGGCAGACGCCCCAGGTGTTCGCCGCATGCCCAAACGGCTCATGATCGAATCCGCGGCCGACAAAGGGAAGACTCCCGAAGCTGGCAGCTCGCGCTTCGAGGAGCATACGAGTCCGACTATGACCGACGAGGACGCATTCGGCGAGTCATTCGGCTGGTGGTAGAGTCTTGACTGACTCAAATTGCAGACTTCGCGACGCCGCCCCCAGAGGGGCAACCTCATGCGTCAATATCTGCTGTGACGTCTCCGTCACTGTCCACACCGTTTGCAACCGATGGCTTTCAGGGCTTGGACGTGCAGTCGCAGCCGTTCTTCAACCTCCAGAACTTGCAGGACACGCTCCCTACAGACATGTCGGGCATAGTGAACGATAACGGCAGCTCTGTGACTCAGCCGGTCGCCTCGTCTTCCTCTTCCAACCCAGCGATGTCGTCGCTCATTTCTGCGAACAATACCGCAATGTCGGACGCTTCCATGTTCAACAACAATGTCATATCCAACCTCATGAAGTCGCCGGACTTGCATCGCTTCATGAGCGCCATCCAGAGCATCACGTCGCCTGCCGCGTCTCCAGTCCAGGCACAGTTGAACGGCGGCGACCTTCTGCTCTCCCACAACGGCCTGTCCCTGCCGTCCCCTCCGTTGTTCTCTCTTGACGCCGGGCCGATGGCCAGCCTGTGGCCAACCGCAGACTCTACATCGATGGCGGTCCTTAATGCGCCGAACTCAGACATCGTCTCATCGACAACAGACCCGCTTGTGCAGCCACTCGCGCAGAGCGAGCAGGAGGTGCAGAAATTGGCAGACGCGTCAGGGAGCCTCGACGCCCACATTGAAGCAATGGACACGTCCTTGCACTCGCTGTTGGAAAGTCTCGGACTGCCCCCTGGTGTAGTTACCGGCGAAACCGCCAGCGCTACGCTCGACCAGCTCGGCCTCAATGGACACAACTTCGGCTCGGCGGACCCAGTCAACTTGGATATGCTGAACACGGGACCCGGCACTTTCTCTGTGCCCAACGACGACTGGAACGCGTTCCTAGGCGAATACGACAAGCATGGCATGGTCCCCGAAGAGGCGGACTTCAATGGGTTTAACGACGACGTCGCTTCACCGTCGCCGAAGCCACCAGTCGTGTCGCTCCCCGCAGAGCCGGCCAAGGTCCCGTCTAAACGAAAACCTGACGTCGCCGAGATTGACGGCGAGTCGCCCAAAGCGAAACGTGCCGCGAGAAAAAAGAGATGAATTACAATGTGGCAAGAATCGTGTTGTATAATGTACGCAGTATTCCATAGCTATGTAGCTGTATCCATGATCCTGTTTCCCATCCACGTCATTCAGAAAAGGGTATCTTGGGCGGCAGCGGCGGCGGTGGTGGCACGGCGGTTGGTAAAGCTGGTACGGGAGATGTTGACCGAAGCTCCAGCATCGAAGGATCCTGCAGCAATTTGGCGAGCTGCTCCTGGCTCTGCGTGTCTCGGCGCATCGTCTCCTGGATATACTCCCTCGGTGGGCGAGGCATAAGCGGCGGCGGCACGGGTGGCGTCTGAACCTCGCGCATTTTGCCCCGCTTGATCTCAGGATCTCTAGGCTCGACGATCGAGGATGCGGTGGTTGGCCGCGGGGGCGACTTCGAGGACGTGGGTGCCGAAGCTGCCGCCTCTGCGTCTTCGGCAGCGTACTGCGCTTTCAGCCTGGCTTTCTCCTCCGCCGCAGTGAGCGGCCTTGAAAGGCCGGGCACGGTCGGGGGAGCAGGCTGGGGTCTCCGCGAAGAGGTTGCAGATGAATGACCTTCAGATGACAGGCTGGGCGAGAAGGAGCGGGGAGGCGGTTGACGCGACACGGTCGCAGGTTCGGGCGCGGGGAGAGACGGTACTGGAGATAGGGAGCGCGTGCTGCCGTTCGGGGTGGCGGTGGCTGACGCGGAGGGAAATGACGCTTTGCGGGGTATGCCTGCAGATGAAGACGATGCATAGGGTGCCGCTACTCGAACGCCAGCTGCCTGGGCAGCTTGATCTCGAGCTTCGAAGGCGCGACGGATGCGCTCTTTCTCCGGAATAGTAGGATCGAAGGCGGGGGCGCTGGAGATAGACTCGAAAGGAGGGGGTTGATCTGCGATATTGAAAGCTATTTGTTGGGCCGCGGGCGATGCTGGGTGCGAGGATGCCGCACGAACGGTAGATGGAAGCGCAGATGTTGAGGTGGGCGGTGTAGATGGAGCTGCGCCCGCCAACGCTGCGTCGCGAGCTTCGAACGCACGGCGGATCCGCTCTTTTTCTGCCGCCGCAGAGGCGTACGCGGAGATGTTGTCAGGCGAGCTCGGTCTACGAGCTTGACTGCTGGTGGCAGCAACTGCAGGCGGCGAGCTGGGGCGCGAGTGGCTAATGGACGTTGAGCGTGAGGGGAAGAGTGCCTCGTATGGAACAGGCGCGTCCTCAGGGTGGGACCCCGATTTGTGTCTTTCGACGGCGCGACGTGCTTCGTGGTATGCCAGTGCAGCCTTCTCTTCGTTCGCATTGGCATACGTCGTGGATGACAATGATGCCGCGCGCGCAGCGGGAGGAGTATGAGGGGGACTGATTTGACGAGTGCCGCGAGCACCAGCCGGCATATTTGCAAGAGCTTGTTGATAAAGCGCAGCGCCAGCAGATATTGGAGGTGCACCGTGACCGAGACTGCTTACGCTACCGTTACGGCGAGGGGCGTCCGAGCTACGAACTGCGGCCTGTGGGGTACAGCATGTAAGTGTCGTATGGATCCTTTATATGCTAGGGAGCGACTGACCGAGCCACTACTTGACGATCCGCTGGTGCTGTCAGTCGTAATTAAGCGACTCTGAGTACGCTCTGCCGCCGCTCTGGCATTCTCGTACAGCCTTCTTTTCTCGTCTTCTGCCGTGGGCCACTGCTTGCTTGCAACCCTGGCGCTCTGCGAGGGTAGCTGGACGGAATTGTTAGGTGGTGATGCTAGTGCGGATGGCCGTCGAACATGCGAAGGGCCAGTCGACATCGATCGAGTTCTGTCGGGCGCTGGAATCGGATCCTCGCCTGCTAGCAAGTCGACTGTGGTCGTCCGTTTGCTTGCATTGATGCTACCACCGGTCAGAGGGCGGCCAGAAGCGTTTGTTGGTGTGCTTGCCGCCCCAAACGGTGGCGGCTGCGCGGCCGTCGAGGCGCTTTGGGCTGGCGTTGAAGTCTTCATGAAGTCCAACCGCCCAGGCATGGATGGAGTAGACGAATGGTGTACCAAGCGCCCAGACCTGAGAAGGAATTCAGCCATACACCAGGTGTCGCAGTACAAAGCTACAAACGATGCGAAATCCAGGCTAGCAGTGGAGGCATGGCCAGGGACCCGGCCCCCGACGGTGTACGATTGCCCTCGTTGTGGAAGCTGGCCGAGCTCGTCTACAGGGCTGGCGGCGGCGGCCTGCAGTACGACCATCAGCGTAAGGACTCAACTGCGACGGTATATGCCACTCGCCTGGGTGTTGGTAGGTACTGTGTTGTAAAGCATTGGAGCGGGCAGCGGAGAGCCTGGATTAACTTCGACGGCGACGGTGCGCGGAAGGAGCGCGGATAATGACAGGTTCGGAGCAGGGCCAATGCGTCTGCGTAGAAATCAGCATCATGCCCATCATGTTTACCTGGGAATCCCAGATACTCACTTGACCGCATCAACCGAAACGTTTCTGCGAAGGCGGGGGTGCTAAGATATTCAATCGTGTACAAATGGCACACTACGCACCTCGGCCAGTTGGATAAGGTCACGGGCATGTCTAGAGTCAGGATTTTCCCATTATCGAGGGTTGCCCTAACATTCAGATGGTATGATACGTCGATGTGTCGCGCCGTGTTAACCGTTGCAGTGCTGTGTCCCGGTGGGATGATGCAGCCCAGTTCCTGGCGATACTGGGTTCCGCCGTAAAGTGTCATGTTGGCGTTGATACGTTGCTCGCCAACGCCACCGGTTCTGACTTGGGGCCCACTCTTCTTGCCGTGACTCTGAGGGCCGGCACGAAACACGACCGTTTCGCGAAGAGCGAACTCCAGGGTGCGAAGCACGCAGGCGGAGAGGTCGTCCGATTTGACTGTAGCCTGCACGGAGACGCGGTCTCCCGGCCCATAGCACGTATGCGACCGGCTGCGTATGGTTAAGCGAGCGAAGGAGGCATGGGCGCTGATCCGCTCACTTCACGATGAGCTCAACGGCCCCCTCGCGAACCTGTTTGGTCTCTGGTTGAGAATAAATCGGCCATGTCGAGTGCAGCTCGTGCTTGTCGATGATGATTTGTGTAGAGGAAGTGACGGTTATGGTAGCATCCTTGCGCAATAGGCCTCTGCGCGGTGCTCAGTTCTGTATGTCATAAGCAGCAATACGAGCGCGCTCACCTCTTGCCCTTCATGCACACAGAGGCGATAAGCTCATACTTAATCCCGGAGCTCTTCTCCAGCGACAATGTCGGTGGGATGGACTCCGGTATACGAATGTGAAAGGGGAAGTCGCAGGTTTCGAGGGCAGCCCAGTCGTCCTGCGGCGATTGCCATAACGTTACAGGACTCTGTCCAACGAAGTCGTGGAAGACGCCAGCGCCGGCGGGAAGCGTCTCTACTTTGCGCAGTTCGACGCGGAGCCACTTGGCGCGCACGGGCTGCGTGGGGCGCACTTCTATGGTCTACAACGCCGCGGGTCAGGAGAATCCCAGGATTATAGCCCGCAGTGCGTACGCCTCTAACAGCAGCGTGCGGCCGATCATGCTGTGACGAGGGCGGGATGCCGGGAAAGCCTGTTCACGGCATGAGCGCGCGAGATGATGCAGACGTGGTATTACGCGCCCTGTATCCAGTCGACGTTCGCAGGCGCTCGCAGAGTCCTACAATGCGTTGAGCACAGCCAGAGCACTAAGCCTGTGCAGGGCGTACAGCAAAGGCTGGCTCATGTTCGGAAATCGGGACTCGCAGCGATGGTGGAATCTGGAAGAGAAGTCCGCGCGTGCATCACGCGCAGGCACCGGTGCCGCTTCAAATCTACATCACATAATCTACAAGAATACTACAGCAGACCAAGCACAAACGTACCACCGCACCCTGGGCAAAGGCGACAATCGTGGGCCTTTACGCAGGGTATACCCAACTACACTAAGTACTTGAAATACAGTCATACTAGGTCGAGTCCATTAGACGGAGCAGGAGCTAGACAGCGTCCGACAGCGTTCTATGCCAGCCCTATCACCCCCACGCTCATACAAGTCCAGAGCGTTTGAACAAAACACCTGCGCGCGCGCCTGCTCTCCCGCGAATAACGAGATGCTACTCAACCTCTCGAAGCAACGCCCAGTCTCGCGCGTCCTCCCGATGGAGTTCAAACACGGCATGACGGACCTTGTGACGGCGAAAGCGGTCGAGTGATCTTCCTGGGCCAGTAGCGCCTCCGCAAGACCGTTGACAGCCGCTCCTAGATTGCAGGGCGACTTCAACGTGCGTAGGAGCGCCACACTGGTCACGAAGTTGGTGATAGCTTCGTTTGCGTCGTCACGAGCAAGCGCGAGGTAGCCGAGCTGCACCCGCACTTCGGCTTCGTCGTCTGCGGACCTGCGCTGACGGAAGAGGGCGATGGCCTGCCAGTACGACACCTCTGCAAACGCGAAGTCCCGTTCGACGAATGCGGCGTCCCCGCGAGCAAACGCGACCTGCGCGCGCCCATAAAGCCACTTTGGATTTGTCTTCGCAAGAGCCTGCGTGGCGTTGTCGACAGCGCGATGCGCACCGTCGAGCTCTCCGTCGTCGCAGTAACATTGCGCGAGCTGGACGTAAGCGAGTGTCTCGTCCATGACGAAGCCCGACTTCTGGTAACCGTCAATCGCCCACTGCGTATAGGATACTGCAGACGATATCAGGCCCATGCGACGGTAGACCCAGCCCATATACGAGGAGCAGTGTGACGAGCCACCCAGAGAATCGATGCTCTCCATGAGCGCCAACGCGTCGCGGTATTGCTCGATGGCCAGAGATAGTTGACCGTCGGCGCACAGCACGTTCGCTAAAGAGAACGTGCACCGAGCGCGGAGGTAACACTCGTCGACGTCCTTGAGCAGAGACTGTGCAAGCGTGAAGTGGTGGCGCGCCTTGTCAGAGTCCGCCGTATTCATGTATCGCTGACCCAGCTCCAGGTGGCATTGGCCTTGACGCAAGACGTCGCCTATTTCTTCAGACATGGAAAGGGCCTTGAATACTTGGCCCATGTCCTGTTGCATCGCGACGGTCCAGTTACGCCGGAGGCAGTCGATCTGGCCTTCAATGTTGCCCAGCTCTGAAGCGAGAGTGAGCCAGGCAGAATTACATGTCTGAGGAGTCGCTCACCCTCGTAGATCACCATCGTATCTGCAATGAGTTGATCGGCGGATCGGCTTGACCCTTTGTCGATCGCTGCAATCGAAGCAAGAGCAAGCATAACATCCGCGAGAATAGCCTTGTTGCCAGAAGAGCGCATCGCCTCGAGTCCGAGCTCCAGAATGGGAGCGGCGTTGCCCAGTCCGGTGTACCGGGCGATGCTCGAGAAGAAGGTCGCCGCCTTCACCGCACGCTCGCGCAGCGATGCCCGGGTCGCCGGGTCAGCGAGCGCGTGCGTCAAGACAGCCTCGATATTTCCGACCTCGGGAACGCAGACGTCCAGATATTGACGGGTCGCAGCAGTCCCGAACTGTTCTCCAAGCTGAGCCAGAGAAAAGTAGTGCTCGTAAACGGGGCAGAGCACGGCCGGGGCAGCGCTGTCGCCGAGATACCGCAAGACAAAGGAGCGAATAGGAGAGAGCACGCGGATGCGCGTGCCCGTGTCGCGGTAAGCCAGAGACGTTTGTAGCAGCCGCGACAAGCATTGCGCCGGCTGTCGCATCCCCTGCGCAAGATTGAGAAGCGCGTCGCGCTCAATGCCATCGGGGAGGAGAGATAGTATATAAAGCATCGACCTGGCGTCGGGCACACCCTGCATTCGCGGGCTGTCGACGCTCAGATGGATCGAGAAGTCGAGATTCGAATGGCGCTGCTCGGCTCCGCGGTTTAGCATACTGGTCTGCTGGTCGTCCCAGCGGGCGCGGAGCGATCGGGTGCTCTCGTACTGGGCGAGATTGGCCATCAGCATGATGCCCAATGGCATGTTCTCGACAACATCGAGCAGCGGTGCGACGTCAGGGTCCTCGTCGACCACATCAGAGATCGTCATGAACACCTGCCGCGCCGCGTCTGACGGGAGGGGCGAGAGAGGGGAAATGAACGGACGGGTCCAGTCGACCCCCGCGGGTCGTTCGGTACCGCGAAGCGTTACAGCGAGCGTCAGGTTCTCGATAGCCGCAAGAGTCGCGAGCAGCGCCTCCACCTCGGGCCGTCCGCACTCCGCCTCCCACGGGGACTCGAAGTTGTCCAGTACCAGCAGCGTGGGACTTGCCGACGAGAGCCGGTGGATGAGCTGGGACTGGATAGCACGCGGCATGTCGCTGATGATACCGAACGCCGATGCGAGCACACTCAGTAGCCCCTTCGCCGAATCTGCAGAGTCGCATGGGATGAAGAACCGACGCGGCCCGAACTTGTCCGCGATAGCCTGCGCGTGGACGGCGCTCAGGACAAGACTCGTCTTGCCCATGCCGGGAGCGCCGAGGACACAGATGCGCGTAGACGGAGTCTCCGAGCATGTGAAACGCTGGACGATGTCGTCAAGCTCTGTTTGCCTGCCAAAGAAGATGCACGGTTTGTTAGGAAGGGACGCTGCTCGGATCCTAGATGATGATTAGCATCGGCGCACACAGCAACACTGTGACATACTTCTGGTTGTTCTCCAGACTATAGGGCGGCGGTGCAGGGCCTTCGGGGCTCTGCGGAGACGCCGACCCGCTGTCCCGCCGCTTGTCGGTCGCCTGGATCTCCGGGGGAAAGGCGGCGACCCAGTCGAGCTTGCGCGCCTGCTCCTCGTTCAACGCTCGGTGCATGAGCACTTGCGATTGAAGCTTTGTGGGAGTCAGTCATGGAAATGTTCCACGAAGACGCGAGCATACCTGGAATACTTCAAGCGACCGCCGCACGTCTGACCGATACCCGGTCAGAATTTCGGCGTTGCGCCCAGAGTTGAGGAATTGTGTGAGGCTCTTCTTGCGTAAGTTATCGTGGATGAATTGTTGTATATGCACGAGTTTGCTGGAGCAGGTTTAGAGGCCAGCGCTCACGATACGAAGGAGCTTACTTGTTCAGCTCGTCTAGGCATTCAAGCAGTTCGTCGGGGAGGTCATCCGACGCGCCCTCGAGTTCATGCGACACAGTGAGGACCAGCTCAAAGATCTGCTCGCAGAGCGTGCGGCACCCCTGGCGGTTCTGGGTCGAAAGCTGTACGGGCGGTCAGCGACGCGTAAAAGCTCAGACTTCGCGCGCGCACCTCAGCGGTTTCGAACACAAGAAGGACAACACCGGAGATTGCGCGCAGGATAGGGACGTTTGCGGTCTCCGCGAGGTCCTTCAGAAGCCTGAACGCGGCCGTGGAGAGCATCGTAGGCCGGGGAAGCTGGGAGGGGATCAGGCAAACGCGCGGTGCGAGGCCTGGACAGTCCCGCTAGAGCTATGTAAGTGCGCCCGGCTTGGCAGGTGCGAATTGGGGCATCGGGGGCAGTATGCCCATCAGGAGGTGAATCTGCGTGCATGCGGTGAGTGTGACAGCTGCGATCGGATCGTCAGACTCCGCCGCCTATGTGCCGTGTGAGAACGAACTGGTGACTTGGAGGGTCGGATTTTGCGATATAAAAGCCAGGGACGGCCTGCGATTATGGGCCATCACTCGCCCATCCACCCAGCAACCATGAAGCCCGTCTTTGTCTTCGCACTCGCCCTCGCTCTGCTCGCGTCCAACGCACCGCCCGCAGAAGCTCTCCCTACGCCTAAGGTGGCACCTGGCGGTGGCGGAGGAGGCCCAGGCAACTGCACATGCTGTGAATGCTGGCCGAAGCAACTCGACGAGACGGCTCCTTGAGCCTCGCAGTCGACCAAAACGAACGTCATTCTTTCTCTTTGCACGGACACTCTCTGTATTCTCGTTGTAATCGGGTATTCGTTGTAATAGGTTACTTGTGTGGAACTTGTATGTCGATATATTGTTTGGGATGTGCAACGTCAGCCTACCATCTGTCGCGCCCGCCGTCTCGAGGTGAAACAGCCAGAGATTCTCCTTGAGAAGCACGGATGATCGTCATCCAGGGGCGCAGAGTGTACAGCCACCAAGGGACGAAGAGCGGAAGACTCAATTCGGGAAATCCGGACCTGCAGATCAGGCACCGACACAATGCAAACATCTCCGAAGGTGCCGTCATTTCGTCTTCGAAGCTCGCGAGGCAAACCCAGAGAATCGTGGGCAGAAACGTATATGATTCGCGGATTTGGCTGCTCCGTATCGTCCAGGTTGCGGGGGCCGACATGATGGGGTGGCTTTAGAGAGGACATCATGCTAATCAGGCCCAGCGTCAGCAGATGCATTTGCTTGACCCGCATGTGGCTGCATTGCTTATTCTGGACCTCCCCGGGCCGCCGCGAATCAGCGCAGGATGTACATCAACATGCCGCAGCTTGGAGATCACAAGGATCGAAAGCTGCTGCTTCACACACGCCGCCGAAACTCTCGCCGGTCGGCCTCGCCCTGGAGGCAACTGTGACTGTTTATTCTATCGCGTCGATGACAGGAGCGAGTTCCTTCCGCCGTTTCTTGGCGGCGAGCAGACACTCATCGATGACTGTTTCGGCATCCTTATCTCCAACGCGCACGGGCCCCTCCTGCTGCAGCGAACAGACGTTGCCAGCTCCGTCGACGGCGACGGTGATTGTCGAGCTGACAAGTGGCTCCTCGAATGACGAGGGATCCGCGACCAAATGGAGTCTGAGAAGACCGTGTTACAGGACGTTAGTGGATTAGGCGAGATCGGCCAGAACGTACGCGTCAAATACCCCGAATGACATGGCGAGCGGAATGCGGTTTAGCGTCAATGGCTGTTTGTCTGCCCGCGAACAGCTGGTCTTTTGTGTTTCTTGGTTGAACGTTGCTTTCGGTAGTCGTGCTGCGATGGCTGAGCATTCAAGGCCGGCTCGCAGCTGCTTCACGTACTATTCTTTAACGCCGCTGCCGCCGCTGCGACGGTGGCGTCGAAGGCGTTCCCATCGTAGTTTATGCATATGATATCCAGGAAAATGGTCCATACGGCCTTGCCTGGTTCTATGCAAAGTGACGACAATGGCAATACATCACAACTATGCAATCCAATTAGTAGCTACCAGCCTCTCAGAATCAATGTGAACAAACCTAGTAAGCAAGTCGTAAAGCCTGTTGGAAAGGACCTGCGCCTCTTCGGATGGCGCGCCAGGTTTGAACTTGGGCGAGCTGATTGCAGGCAAATCCAAGTTGGGAACTTGCGTATCGTCAGACTGACACAGTCGACGCTCCTGTGGAAGACAGAAGACGGACCTAGGAAACCCTCGTTTGGTTTGTCCAGTTCAGGCTCTGCTATCTCTGCTTTTACGCCGCAGACGACGGTGGTGTCGCCTAGTCGAACCAGCGCCGAGCCTTCAGCCGTAGTTATAGATCCTTGAATACACGAATCAGCTCTGCGCCTCAGTCACCAGCAGGCACTGCTCACCTACATTGACACTGATTTCGCGCCAGTCGCTTGTTTTGCGACCGTCTGGACGGAAGCCCGCGGATAGGAAGCGCTCGAAGTAGGCCTTGGGATGCAGGCGCTGGAATATGGACGCGTCGAGCGCGTTCACTGCATGGGAAGACGCGTCTGTGCTCATCGCGTGTGTCTCCGTCGCGGAAGAGTTTGTTGCGCGACGGTTGTTTCCGTGACACGGCAATGAGCGCGTCAGCAGCAGCGCCGGCGGTGAGCACGGGCCCCTGGACAACGCTCACACGCAGACTGAATTATTGCATTTAGTGGCACCAGTTCCCGTTCTTTGACCCAGTGCCCGTCAAGGACATCCATGACCTCGCCAGCTCGCCAGAGGTCTTCAAGGCGCGTCATCTTCGCATTGACCGCGCAGCACCATGACTGACAGGCATCTCTCCATTCTAGTCGCCCTTGGAGATATCGACCATTTCGCGGACAAGTAATGGCTTGCTGCTGGCCGACATCCAGGGCACTGTGCACGTGCTGGACCGCGATTTCGAGCCCGTGAAGAGCTGGGTGGCTCATGTCGGTGGGCGCGTTACACATATGGTCGAGCAGAAGGGCATTCTCGTCACCCTTGGAGTGCGTCGCCCCTGCCTTTCTGCGACCACTGTGTCTAATTAAGTATGGACGTCGCAGGAAGAGGACGCGGTGCGCCACCCACTGCTCAAGTTCTGGGACCTCCAGCACACCGACAAGCGCACCGGCTACCCAGTGCTTCTGCGCTCGGTCAAGGTTCAACATGACAGCAGCCCCCATCCCGTACGTTTAGTCTCGACATTGGTGTAGTCACTGACAGCATGTGTAGGTGACGACTGTCGCACTCTCTGCAGCGTTAACGCATCTTGCCATCGGTCTCGCCAATGGCACCGTCCTACTATACCGTCATCTTTCCCTTTTCTCGGGCTCGCACTCCCTCACTGCCGTGCCGAAGCCCAAGGTCATACTGGAATCGCCGACAGAGCCCATTACCGGCCTTGGCTTCCGCGAACCATCGCCAGAAGACGCATCGACGCATTTATTCTTATTCATAGTAACGACCAACCGTGTCCTCTCGTACCAGGCCTCGGGAAAGGGCGGGCCCGGGCATCCTGTGGTCATTGACGAGGTTGGCTGCGCGCTCGGGTGTGCATGCATGGACCGACGCGCGCACGACATCGTCATTGCGCGGGACGAGGCTATCTATGTCTGTGGCACAGAAGGGCGTGGTGCATGCTACGCTCACGAAGGTAACCAGTAGCCGGGCTGCTGTCGACATTTACTCACCGCGACCTCCAGGTCACAAGTCGTCGATACAGGCATACTCCAACTACCTTGTTATCGTATCCCCACCTTTCCTCCCATCAGCCGCATCGAACTCAGCGACCGTGCGCAACTTCGTTGCGCGCGCACCGAACTCTATGGGCACGGACATTAGCAAGGTGACCGTATTCGACCCAGACAATAAGATCGTAGCGTTCTCCGGTCCGTTCCAAGAAGGCGTGCGCGACGTGCTGTGCGCCTGGGGCAAGATTTTCGTGCTTTCCAATGATGGGAAGGTCAGATTCTACTGCGAGCCTGCGATGCGTTGGGTGCTGAATCAATATGCGTAGCTGACAAGGTTGGAGGAGAAGCCGACGTCCGCCAAACTGGAGCTGCTCTTCCGCCGGTCCAGATACCAACTTGCGCTCGGGCTTGCTCGGACACACGGACTAGACGACGCCTCCGTTGCTGACATCCACAAGCAATATGGCGACCATTTGTACGGCAAGGGCGACTACGACGGCGCCATGCAACAATTCATTAAGACCCTGGGACACCTCCAGCCGAGCTATGTGATTCGCAAGGTTTGTCTAGGCCCCATTTCCTCACTTGCAACGCATTGACCCGTCTACAGTTCCTGGATGCCCAGCGGATACACAACCTCACTACTTACTTACAAGAGCTGCACTCCCGCGGGCTCGCTAATTCTGACCATACCACACTCCTCCTGAACACCTACACGAAGCTCAAAGACGTCTCGCGGCTTGACGCGTTCATCAAGACGGAGTCCCATCGGGCCAGTAATGGCGAGAAGGACGAGCTCCCCTTCGATCTGGAGACTGCCATCCGCGTCTGCAGACAGGCGGGTTACTTTGACCATGCATCGTACCTTGCCAAGAAATACGATCGACACGAGGATTACTTGCGCATACAAATTGAGGATGCCGGGAACTACAAGGATGCGCTGGCCTACTTGAAGAAGCTGGGACCGGACGAGGTGCGTACGTGCGACGGCTCCCCCCGCATTCACTCACTTGAGTATCAATTGCAGGCTGACAGCAGTATCGCACGCTATGGTCGCGCATTGCTCGCGAGTTTGCCGGACGAGACGACGCAGCTGTTGATCGACCTATGCACTGCACCGACTCCCCGAGCGGCCAGGGACCTCGTCACTCCCTCTCCACCGCCTGGGGCCCACGGTGGCCACGCGCGCCAGGCAACTGTCGGGCCATCGTACTTGACCTACCTCCCATACAACCGCGCCAGCATGATCGCAGACGACGCTGCCTCTGGCTCTCCGAAGTCCGAACACCGGCGACATGCTTCGACGATGGACTCCGCGATGCCTGGCACACCACGCTCTGCTATCCAGAGCAGGCGTCCAGTCCCGCCTCCGCAGAAGCGCCCGTCAGCGAAGAAGTACTTTGCGCACTTCCTGGAGCACGAAGACCACTTTGTGCGGTTCCTCGAGGCCGTGGCGATCCAGCGCTGGGGCATCAGCGTCGACTCTGCGTCCACGACCACCATCGTGTTGCCCGATTCATTTGACGAGGACGGTGAAGTCCTCGAGCAAAGCGCCGTATGGAATACGCTGTTCGAGCTGTACCTGACGCTGTCCGCGAAGACGGACAGCGATGAGGCTCGCCGCGCATCGGAGGTGTGGCTCGACAAGGCGATGCGGCTGCTCAAGAACGAGAGCATCCACTACGACGCGACGCACGCGCTCATCATCTCGTCCTCGCGCGGATTCACGCCCGGTATGGTGTTCCTATGGGAGAAGATGGACATGTACGAGGATATCCTGCGGTTCTGGATGGACAAGGCCGAGCAGGGGGACGTCGCGGCTTCCGCGCAGGCGCTGCAATGCCTCAACACGTACGGCCCCAAGCACCCGCACCTCTACCCACTGGTGCTCCGCTTCATCACGTCGACACCTGAGCTGCTCAGCCGGCACACGGAGGATTTGGCGGCCATGCTCGACCATATCGAGCAGGAGAAGATCATGTCGCCGCTTGGTGTTGTGATGGTCCTCAGTCGGAACGAGGTTGCCAGCATTGGGCTCGTCAAGCAATGGCTGCTTTCGCGCATCAAGGAATCGCAGGATGAAATCAAGGCTGTATGTGCCGTGCTTCCCGTCTACGTTCCCACGCTAACGTCGGGCTGCAGGACCGCCAGCTCATCGATTCGTACCGGACGGAGACGAAGGCGAAGCTCCAGGAAGTGCACACGCTCACCGACGAAACGCAGCCGCCCATCTTCCACGTCACGAAGTGCTCGTCGTGCAACGGCCAGCTCGACCTGCCCGCCGTGCACTTCATGTGCAAGCATAGCTACCACCAACGGTACGCCGGGCCCGCACCGTGTCCGAGCAGCGCGTCTTCTGACCGTCCTGACCGCTCGTTAGGTGCATCGCGGACCACGAGACCGAGTGCCCGAACTGCGCGCGGGCACACGGGACCGTGCGCGAAATCCGGCGGAACAACGAGGCGTTTGCGAACCAGCACGAGCACTTCCTGTCGGAAGTCGAGTTCAGCGGGTTCGACGCCGTCGCGCGCGCCTTTGGGCGCGGGCTCATGGGGATGGCGAACAGCTGATATTTATAATTGCGGACTGTATGCTATTCATTCGCGATCGGATCTTCGCCTCTTCATACACACAGAGCTTGTGCGAGAGACGGCGGACGGCGAGGTGCCGTTGGGCCAGTCACCTGACCCAGTGAACCGTTTGTTGGTGGCTGACAGAGTGCGACGGACTTCAGCAAGGGATTGACGAGATCGCCCCCAATAGCATTCGCATTCTGAGCGCGGGATCAGTTCTGCTCTCGTGAACGGTGCTCAGGGGGGTTGCGAGCGGCGATCCTGGGGGATAGGAGACGCGTGCGGGCGATGACGTCTCTGGGAGCTGAGGGCAGTGGGCCCGCGGGGGAGGCGGTACCGGGCATGCGCGGAGTTGGAGACTGTTTTGTGTTTGACAGTGGAAGTTGAACGTCACGTTCGATAAACAACTTGGAACTCCGCACCGCGCCTTCGCCTCCTCTCGTCCCGTCCGTCCTCCCATGGCCGTTCCATCCGCTGCAGGACACGCCGAGGCCGCTGCGATGCCCGAGCCCGTGCGCGCCTTTGTCCCCGCGCACAAGCTGAAGCGGCGCACGGCGACGGCGGTCTGCGCGGGCGACTTTGACGAGATTGCGACGCCTCGAGGCAGCATGACCGTCCTGAGCGGCGTCAAGGACGTCGACTGGCTGCGTGCTGCGCGCGAGGAGCACGTGCGCATGGGCGTGGCGTGGCCGCCGTTCGCGCTCGTGCCGGGCGGCTTCGACGCTCGCCAGCTCGCCCGGGCCCGGCAGGCGCGGCGCGGCGCCCCCTACGACTACGCCGAGAACTACGACGCGTATTCGGGCTTCATGCGCGACTACGACGACGAAGATTTCGACGATCTGGGCTACGACGACAACGACGACATCGGTCCGTACGGCGCGCTGCCGCCCACGCCAGGTCGCTCGATCGCGTCGAGCGCGACGTCCCGCACGTCGCGCCCGCACACGCCCTTTGACCTGGAAGGCAGCTCGCCCACGACCACTGCCTCGCCGCCCTTCCCGTCTGCTGCCTTCTTCCATCCTGGTCTGTCGCGTCGCCACACCACGAGCGGCGTCGAGATCCTGTCAGCGAGCACCAATCTGCACAAAAGGCCGCGTCCGCGCGCTGACTCGCTGACCAGTGAGCCCGACATTCCTCTTGCAAAGCGCCAGAAGGTCCAGCGCCGCAACTCCACGGTGCACGCCGGCGCGCAGTCCTCCGCAGGTCGCGCTTCCTCGGCGTCCAAAGCAGGGCCGCCGAAGCCCCGCATGAAGTCTGCGGCTCGTAAAGGCTGGAAGGGCTGGGTGGAAGTGGAAGAGGAGGTCGAGCCTCCCACCCTCATCAAGCTCGATGCGCCTGCTGTCATCCCAGAGAGGCGCACGCGTAGCGGCAAGAACTTCGACGCTTGAATTTGCACATGCTCTCATGCTCTCCCCAACATATGTCCATGCCCGCCCACACAAACCCCTGGAGTATGTAGGTATTCCAGGGACCCACGGATCTCCCTTTGCGTCACCTAGGATTCATAGACATGATCATGTGTGCTTCACTCGTCCAGTCATTACATCCTCTTGCTTGTCTCTGCCATACTGTCGTTCTCGATGCTTGTTGATTCTGGGGCACTGTACGCTTAAACCACAACAGATGTATACATGGTCTTCCGTCTCTTGCGCTCTCTTTTTGGCCTCCAAAGCATGGACAACTTGGCAATTTACTGTATTTCTTTTCTGAGCACAGCGAGTGCCAGCCGCTGGCGCGGACCGCACTTCTCAGTTCCACGCCATCTGCGCGTACTTTCCAAACACCTGGTTGTTCGCGAGCGTGCTGTACTGCATTACCATCGACGCGTCGAACGCGGCCGTGCCGGCAAGCTGGTTGAGCACGGTGATGACCTGGTTCTCGATGAAATCGACAAAGACGACGTCCACGGTCGCGTCGTCTGCCAGGCCAGATGGGACGGGGCTGGCGACGAACGGCGGATTGTCCTCGAACGGGACGGGCGCGTGCCGCGTGTCGTCGCCGACGCCCGGGCACGAGTCAGTCGTGACGTAGCCCAGCGTGAGGTTTTTGCCCGGCTTCGTCCCGCGGTGGCGCGCCCACATGTCGCGCCGCCAAGCGTCGAACGGCGCATCGACGTCCCCGCGCCCGTAGGCACCCACGGGTGCGCCGCGGGCGCCTGTGAGCGAACGCTTGCTCGGCAGACCCGAACCGTTGAGCCCGTCGACTAGCTTCCGCGCGAGGCTCAACGCGACGTCCGGGATGTAGAGGAATTTGTCGTCGAACGGCGAAACAATGAATCTGGGCGTCGTTAGAGAGGAAATGATTTCTTCCCATGTGGACGGACGTACTCATCGTTCAAAGTGAAGGGGCCCTGTGGACGCGTTGGGATCGCATTGTTCGGTTTCGCTATGGCACCGTACTCACGGAGTAAAGGTCGAATCTTTGCGAACCCGAGTTCGTAAAGATGATGCTGGGCACGGATGCGCGCTCCGGGAACGCTGCCTTGAGCGTTGTGGGCAAGACCTCGTTGACAAATAATGTGAGGACCGAGGCCGGGTCAGGGTACGCGACGCTGCAACGCGTATGTTTAGCCAGATGAAGACGGATATACAGACTGCACTGGGTAAGTACCGGCTCAGGAAGTAATCCTGCGGCGCAGTGCCATAGACGGTGGAAAGATTGAACTTTTGTGCAACCTTGGCCATGCCTTGGGTGATGCTAATGCCATTCGGGGTGTCGAAAAGAAAATTGGTAGTATGGAACTGGTGCATAGTCAATCACTGGTACTGTTGCAGACACTAGAGCGTAGGGTACCTTGTAACTGCGTCCAAGATAAGCCCAGGTTTATGAGGAAGCCGCAAGAAAGAGCGCACGTATTACGATTAGGGTCCAAGTACCGGCGCGTGAACGAGAGTGGCTTCGTATCGCCCTTCTTGCCCAACTTGACGCTCATCCAGCCACTATCACCCGCCGCCGTTCGTCAGGGAGCGGCAGACAGGCGTGCCAGCGCCACTCACACAGTCTCCATATAGCGCCCGGCCTGTATGCCAACAGTGCGCGGCTCAAACTGCACGCAGTCGCGGATATGGGAGTGGCCGCCGAAGATAAGGATGGGCGTGGCAGCGTGGACGGCGCGAATCGCGGCGATGACGAGCGGCCAGTTGTCCTTCTGCAGCGGCATGTGGCCCACCAGGAGGAAGAACGCCGGCTCCTCTTGCAGCGAATCTAGGAACCACTGCTCCTTGACCATCTCGTGCACGGGCTGCACGGTCGTGCCCTCTGCGAGGCGTCAATATTGGTAGGTGCGAGGGTGTAGGGGATTACGCACTGTCGTTCCCGGTGAAGTCGTAGAGCACACCGTATGCAGTGACCTTGCGGCCGCGCAGCGTCTTGAACTTCGCGAAGCGCGCGCCGACGGGCATAGATGTCGAGACGCCCGGCACGGTGATGTTGACATTCGACGAGAGGTAGCGGCCTTTCAGCTTTGGTGCAAAGTTCTTGTGCATATCGAGCGTGTTGTTATAGATGTAGAGCTCATGATTGCCAATGGCCATGACATCGTACGGGAGCCGTTCGACGAATTTGTTTGACTGTAGGATGGGGTGGCCGACCGTGTCGGGGAAGGATGGGTGGGCGCACCTCCGCTGCGTCCACGCTGCCGGGTAGGATCACGTCCGACAATCCCTGGACCAAACTGTCAGGGCGCCACGGCAAATGGGGTCATGGCTACGCCCGACGCACGTTGCCTTGTCCATCGTGCCATGTCAGCCATTGCGCCGGGTGGTCGATGCCGGTAGAGGAACGCACCGTCGTGGAGGTCGCCACTATCGACGAGCAGAAGATCAACACCGCGAATTAACGCCTGCGTCTTCATGTGTTGCACAAAAGACGCGAAGTCGCCGAAGTCCCCCGAGTAGTTGGGCTCAGGATCGGAGCTCTTTTGATGACCGAGGAGCCAGCCTGGCAAGAGAGTCGGTCGGGCAATTTGACAAAGAGGCCTGGCGCACCATGGGTGTCGGTGGTCGAGATGATGTTGACATCCCCCCACACCAGCGGCGCCGAGGGGAACGCAGACGGGCTGGTCGAGCCTTTCTGCATGCGTTTCGCGTGCGTTGCATGTTCATGGTCTCCCTCTTCATGATCAGGACAGGCGAGAGCCAAGGCCAGGAGACCGGCAAGAACGAGCGAGCGCGGAAACATGGGATACGGGGAGAGAGCGTCAGAAGGTGCGGCGTGAGCAGGGCTTTATTAGAACCTATCTCTTTATCGCAGTCCGTGTGCGAACAGTGATGGATCGTGCTCTTGCCGTGATTGAAGGCGTCAAAAATAGACAGACGGACGCTAGCAGTTCGTGGTCATGATCCCCCAGACGGGTGCAGTGGAGATCAGCTCGAACGGCCTGCGCTGAATCAAGAATTTCGATTCCAGCAATCCAGCACCCTGGGATGTCACCGATGGCAGCGGCAGCGCCGGAGAGCAAGGATCGACAAGTGACGCTCGTCGGCGTCGTGCACGGCCAGGTGCGCGCTCCACGCTTGCAGGAGCGCAATCCAGAAGGTGGAGGAGCAGCTCCGTCTGTAACATGTGCTTGGAAGGCTTCTTCAATGGCAGCTTCAGGAGCCCCTCCAATATTCCCTTTCGAGAGAGACCATCCGGTCGACGCGGTGTGCAAAAGCAAAGGACGGGTCGATCAATTGGCAGCGCCTAGCGTGCGTGTTGAGCAGGGTGGTAGCCGCAAAGGCGGTTACCTGGTCCGACAAGCAGTCTTCTGGGCACAGAAAGGCTTGCACCGACCCCAGGGCAATAGGAGGCGGCGGGCCGTGACCACTGCCTACAGAAACCGCAAGATTTATGCCTCCTTCGCCACGCGGAGACTTCATGGCAGAGGCTTTGGCAGTGCAGAACGTTGCCAATGGCAGTAGCAGCGAATCGGCAGGCAAAATTCGAGGATCAAGAGACAAGAGGAAATTGGGAGGAAAACAAGCCGATGTCAGTACGAAGCCCGGTCCGACGAGCCTTCTGGACGGTGGACCTGAACATGCCCTGCGAAATGCTGCCGTGCCTGCCCTTGCGTCATACCCTCTTACCGTCCATGGCGCCCGAGCCTTCTGTGTGCCCGGGGCCAGTTCCAAATGCGAGGCGAGGGCCTTTGCCTGACCTATACTTACTCAGGCTCGCCGGACGCCTTCGGCTGTGCTCTCTCCGTCAGCAGCTGCTCGAGACGCGCGCGAAGGGCGTGTCTGGCTCATGCCTAGACCAGTCATGCCTTCAACCCTGTTGACACGTGAACTTCCCATATAAATTATGGTCTGTTGGTGCGGACGGTGACATAGCACTCCACCACTCTCCCCCTCCGCACATCTCAGGCTCTCCGTCGCCGCGAGCGACCGCAAGGACTATCCCGCCATGTTCCATGCATTTCGCATCTTTCTGTTCATCTTCCTGGTCGGTGCGACCTCTTCTCGCCGTGGCACGCGACTGAGTGCGGCTTTAGTGGCTCCTGACTTGCGTTCTCCTGGGCCTGTCTGCCGACCGCATCTGGTACACCCGCCACCTACCCAGAGGAGACCCGTTGAACAATGGTCAAAACTTCTACGGTACACACGGGTCGTTGCGCCTTAGTAGACACGGGCTCATTGCTGGCTACCAGATCCTATCATCGCCGCCTTGCTCTTCACCACTTCCGTGGCAATCCTCTGGATCCCCTTCATGTGCGTAAATGTGAGCACTGATGGTGCCGCAGCTCACGGTCTCTAGCTTGCTGGCCATCTTCCGCCGCAAGGAAGGCAGACGGCGATACATGTTCACACACTCGGTCGTCGGGCTCCTCATCTTCGCCCTATTCTTCACGGTAGAGGCAGCCATCGCAGCGCACTATTGGGGGGACCTGCGCTTCTGCCATCGCTACTGGCAATGCCGCATCCTCACTGCCCTTGTGGGAATCGCGTGGGCCACCGCGATTATCAACATTATCCTTCTTATCATGGAGTTCCACTATGCCTGGACGCATCGTGCGTGGGGATACCCTATGCACGGACGTTACAATCCGAGCAACTACAATCAATCGAACTACTCCGGAGAGAAGCGTCGCTGGAAGTGGTGGTAAACCACAAAGTCCAACTACTACGCATTCACGATCGAGACACCCCTGTAATGCTATCCATTTGTAGGACACTTCCGACTGTACTCTATACCGCGAACGGCCTGTTTAGATGCGCTGAAAGTCTTGTCAATAGTACCGTAATTTGATCGCGATCTCATTGGCAAGGCACGTGGACATACGCTCCCGATAGCGCCGTTGTCGATCGCGCGTCTAATGTTATCAATTGCCGCGACGCGTCTTCTTGCCGACCGTTCGTCTCCACGGACTTGCTCGACCAGATTGCCAGGCCACCATGAGCAGCGACTTGAAGCAGGCGACCGCCGGGTTTGACCTCCTGTTCGTCGACGACCTCAATGGCGCCAAACAACGATGTGCGTTGCGTCGCCGCGGGCGTTGCTGAGCGCCGCGCTCACGCTGGCGCTCTCCTCGCCCAAGTTTCAGAGGCCCAGTCGCCCTTCCACCTCATGGGCGCGGGTGTCTGCACCTTTATCCAAGCCGCGCTCGGTATGGAGGTGCGTACAGCAGCTGTGGCTCATTGTGGCTATCTAACAGTGCGCGCGTCCAGGCCGACCTGCTCGCCGAAGCCAGCAAGTGTCTCGCAGCCGCAGACGCCGGGGCAAAGGCGCAGGCGTCTGTCGCCAAGTCGCAGCCCGCCGCGTCGCGCTTCGGCGTTGGGTTTGAGTGGGAGGTCCTGCGCGCGGACGCGGCGGTGATGACGGGCCTGACGCAGGCTATCGGGGAGACATAGTGCGTACACCGCCCGCGGCGCCGGCATGACCTCACCCGCGTCGCGTCAGTATGGGATATTTGAATTGCCTGTGAGCTCTGGTCGTGCACCAAACCGCGTCTTCTGACGACCAGGGCACGGCAGGTACTCGCTCAACAGGTTTGTTCGCTTGCTTTGTCAGCGACACTCGAATAACTAATTGAATTGACAGCGCACACTCGCGGTTCTCCAAGTGTGTACCCTTCTGTGCTGTGAGGAGATGTGCCGACCAACGTGCAGGCTGTACAAGGCAGTATTCCCGACGGGATTGGACCAATATGCAACTCCAGCGACTTCGGAAGCTCCATCCAGAAACGTGTCCTCCCTGGACGTGTCCTCGCCGCCGTCGGCTACATTAACAGTGCCGCAACTCAAGACGTCACGGTCGAGCATATGGGTCCGCTGGGGGTCGTCTGCACCAGCCTCACCAGTCCAGCCTCAGGCATTCGACGCTGAACTGAGTGAAATGATCATTGCGGGAACAGCTTTCGGTGCGTCGTCTCTTTGCTGCATGCAGCTTACATTGCCAACACCGTGCAGGTTATGGAGTGTTCAACCTCGTATTTTCCCTGCTGCCATCCCGTGCGAAGTAATACCATGCTTGCGAGAAGCACGTGAACACATGCTCAAACCATTGTAGGAGCATCGTGGGCTTCTTCGGATTCACGGGTGACCTCCAGACAGCTCTGCATGCGCTCGCCGTGGCCGCTGCCCGGGATGATGTTCATGCTGTCTTCGCGCGGCTCACATTGATGTCGTATGACGGTCAGTCTGCGTCTCCGAGCGGGTGCTGAGCTCATCGTCCGTCTTCACAGGAGGCGTACTATTGCTTAGCGGTTGGCAAGCTGACGAGGCTCATATCAAGAAACAATATGCGGCGATGGTCGACGCCAGCTTCGCGAAATACCCGTCCGGGTCGCTGTGGTCCCTTCACAAGGTGCATTGCCAATACACAACTAGAATTTGGACCGCTCACGAAGTAGTCAAATAGGCCAAGTTGCTGCGCTTCGATGGCAACTTTGCTGACGCCGTGACCCTCTTACAAGAGCGTCTTCAACACGACCCGAGCAGAAGTTTTGTGCAAGCGGATGTCATCGTAAGCGACACTACGATCACTCATCTGCGTCTGAATAAGACGTTTACCAGCTCATGTACGACCTCGCGTGGGCCTTATTCGCTCTGCGCAGATACCGCGAAGCAGGCGACGCGTTTATCAAGTTGAAAGAGTTGAATAAATGGTGCGCGCCCAATGACTATGCAAAATCCACACCCTCAATGCCATACACTTCCAGGAGCCCTGCAACATACAACTGTCTGGCTGCAGGTGCGCCTTCCGCTGAAACGCGCAAGCCCGGAGAGCTGATCGCTTGCGCCAGGCTGTTATATATCGGCTGGGGATAAGGTGCTCGCCCAGTCTCTATTGGATGCTATTCCAGAGTTGTTCGAGAGCAAGAAGAATGGTCGCGAGCTCCCTATGGAGGGTTTCATTCGCATGAAATGTAAGATGCTTGTCTGCGCTTGCTGATCGGTTGTTCATACGCGTGGTTGCAGTGGAGGCATATAGGGCGAAGCAGGCGAAGCGATCTAACAACCCCGATACTAAGGAGAGCTTCCTCGACGAGATTGTAATCAATCCGGTTCACGGTGAGTGATATTAGCTATAGTACATCCGTTACTGACGAGAACAGAGCTGGGATTGTGTGCGTGCAAAAATTCTAGTAGCTTTGAGGTGTTCTCACATTCCACAGTCCTCAACGCCCACTCTCGTATGAAGCGAGAAGATGCCGAAGTATTCATTCGCGAGTGGTTGGCACTTACCCCAAGACCAACCATTCAAAGCCCTGTCCAAATCCTGGCCAACGGGGACGTGGCGGCCAGCGAGAGTCAACGGCAAGGCGACGATCTCATCTTGCCAGAGGAGCAGGCGTCGCGCTCGCTTCTGCTCGGCGCACTGCATAGTGTGGCCCACTACTGGGCGGCGGGCCGCGAGTTCCTTTTGGACGCGGCGCGGGTGGCCAAAGAGTGCGACTGCAAATGGGTCAGCGTCGTCGCATATTACGAGCTCGCGGTCCTCGAGCTGCACGAAGCCGACGAGCGGCTCGGCCAATCGGACCAGCAAAGCCAGCAATGGCTCGACACCATTGCCCGAGTGGAGAAGAACCTCGAGGCCTCGGTGTCGTTCAGCTCGAAATCCGTGGAAATGTCGTCCCGCATGGAGAGCCGTGTGAACATGCTCCGGCACGAGCTCGAGGCGAAGCGGAAAACGCTGCAGTAGACCGGAGGTCTGGAGCTCATACGCACACATCGTACATTCATAGATTACGGTAGCTGTCCAGGTGAATATACATCTGTATTAATGTCGTTCCCCACAGTACATACAAGAGGTTCGCTCGAAGTTGTTTGCGTTCGGGAGCAATTGCAATGCTGCATCATCTTATGCCACGACATCGACCATGCTAGGTGAGCATGCGCTGCCCAGCGCGGCGGCGGCACGCTGACGGCGCCCGCGCAGTGGTCGGGCTTACAGGCGGCATCGCGACGGGCAAGTCGACGGTGTCGACGCAGTTCCGGGGGCTGGGCTTCCCCGTGGTCGACGCGGACGTGCTCGCGCGGCGCGTCGTCGAGCCGGGCACGCCCGCGCTGCGGCGCATCGTCGCGGCGTTCGGCGGCGGCGTGCTGCAGGGCGACGGCACGCTCGACCGCAAGGCGCTCGGCGACATCATCTTCCGCGACGCGGCGAAGCGCGCCGTGCTCAACGCGATCGTGCACCCCGCCGTGCGCCGCGCGATGCTCTGGGAGATCTGCCGCGCGTGGCTCAAGGGCGAGCGCGTGTGCATCGTCGACGTCCCGCTGCTCGTCGAGTCCAACCTCTGGCGGCTCGTGGGCAAGGTCCTCGTCGTCTACTGGTGCGCCTGCTTCACGGTACCTGCGTCGTTGTTGCCTGATCACTGTCATATCAGTTCGCGGGAAGTCCAGCTCCAGCGGCTCACACAGCGCGACAGCAGCACAGAAGAGCAAGCCCTGCACCGTCTGAACTCGCAGATGCCGATCGACGACAAAGTCGCGTATGCCGACGAGGTCATCGACAACTCCGGCACACCCGAAGAAACCAAAGTGCAGGTCGTGCGCATGGCACGCCAGTTAGACCTCGCCGCGGGCTGGTCGTGGAGACTCGGCTGGCTGTTCCCTCCGTTAGGCATAATCTTCGCCGTCTTCTGTCTGCTACGCCGCCGGCTCACAATCAAATCGCCCGCCAAATGACGGATTAACTGATCACGATTCGTGCAAAAAATCAGTAATAGCTTGATTCTGCATCTGAGCTCTCGAATTCACTAGGTAAGCAAGTACAGCAAGAACAAGAATGTCCGGCACGAAATCACCGCCTGGTGCCAGTCCCAGCAGTCGTAGCACCCTGTGCAACATGGTTGCCTCCTCCGCGGCCACGGCGCCCGCCGTGACTGCCACCCCAGCCAGCGACATATGCACCGGGACCCATGATACCGACTCCGCCAGGTTCGCCGAAAGTCGAGATGTTTTTCTCGCGCTCCTCTTCGCGGCGGTTGCGGCCGCGCCCGCCGCCACCGCGGCCTCGGCGTCCGCCGCGGTTGCCCGGCGGCGGGGGTGCGGGGGCGGCGGACAGGCCGTCGAAGAAGGATTTCTGCGGGTTGTAGTACTTGTCGCGCTCCTTGGACTTGTCGTCGCTCTCCGAGTCGCTCGGGTTCGTCTTCTCGTCCTCCTCGACGCGCGGCGGCGCGAGAGCGGCCTTGTTGAAGCGCGCGTTCGACTGCTGGAAGTCAAAGTCGACGTCCGGCACGGGCACTGGCGTCGGCTTGGAGTCGTGCGCGCGGTGCCCGCCGCGGCCACCGCGATGACCGCCGCCCTGGCGCAAGGATTCATTTGATACTCTGAGGTTATCGAGGGCGCGGCCTACAGTCTCAAGGGATGCCTCGGCGGCGCGGACGCCGTCTTGTTGCCTGCCGCCGCGGGGCGGGCGTCCGTTCGTGGCTGCCTCGGATGGTGCGCGCGGCTGACGCGGCTGACGGTTACCAGTTTGCTGCTGATGGGTCTGCTGGGGATGCAGCGGCACCTGGGGCTGTACGTTGTTGTACACTTGCTGAGCTTGGGGCTGGGGCGCGAAGCCTGCGGCGCCGTATGCAGGGTATGCGGCTACCTGCTGAGGTCCGGCTTGCTGAGAGGTTGTCAGTAACTGGGACGGACGCGGAGTAGGATTGGAATTGGGGGGTTCAGAAGGAAGGCAACGGAGATGTCCACACGAGGTTTATGCGCTCTCGGACTGTCGAGTCGGTGACTCTTTTACATCCGTGGTGTTTCATCACAGCGGGCGCAGACGGGGGCGGGACTCACCCCAGAGAGCACGGCCGGGTCGTTGGGCAGCGGCCTGGGCGCGTGGTCGTCGACGGAGATGTCCTTGACGTTGGCGGCCTTGAAGACGATCTGCTCGTACGGCTGGTGCGAGGGCGGGATGTAGTCTGGCTGGCCGGGCGGGCGCCTGTGCTCGGTGCCCATGGAGAAGACTGGGCGGCGGGGGCGCGTGAGGACGCGACTGGGGTGCGCGACTGGGCCCGAGCGTACCATTTTTCAGGGTGATGGTGGAGCTCTGCTGGTCGATGCCCTCGAGCGTGCCGGTGTAGCGGATGTCCGAGGACGAGGTGAGCGAGATCTGGCGGCCAATGAACGTCTGCGCCGACATGGTCACACGGGCGAGCCTGCGCGGGCGGGGGATGCGAGAAACTCAGAAAGGAGCGGGTGCCGACACCAACTCCGACTGGCGACTGCTACGTAGACGACACAAGGGGCAGCCTGTTCTTCCACGCCCCGCCCTCCAGCTCCTCCAGCACGAACCGCGCAAAGCCTGCCCGGCTCAGCCACGCGTTCGTCTTCCCGTCGCCCACATAGCCCGCAACGTACTGCATGCCCCATACTCAGGAGTCAGCGCGTCAATCAGCCCCAGAGCGACCGTCCGTACCTCGGTGCTCTGTTTGTCGGTCAACACGGGCACCCTGGCGATCGTCCAGTCGATGTCCGTGCTTTCCATGATGACCTGCAAGGGTCTCAGCGCCAGTATTGAGCCCCCCGAGGTCGCGTCGCAACGCACCTTGCCGAGCTGGACGACGTCAAAGTAAGCCGTGTACGCGAGCGTCGCGACGCCCGTGACGAGCGCGAGGAACGTCGCCGAGAACTTGTCGTGCTCCTTGTCCTTGATGCTCGCCGTGCCCAGCGCGATGAGCCGCCGGCACCGCGCGCGCTGCATGGCCGCGATCAGCCGCTTGTAGCCCTGCGCGAGCGGGCTGTTCGGCGAGTGGAACGGCCCCGCCGTCACGCGCGGTCCCAGCGCGCTCAGCACGGCCTCGACGTTCTCCATCGCCCGCCCCAGCGCCTCCTCGTCCTCCAGCGTGCCCTCCACGACCGTCACCTTCTCGTGCACCTTGATGTCGTCCGGCAGCTTCGTGGGGTTGCGCGCGTATATCACCACATGGTATCCCTCGCGTGCGATGCACTCGCGCACAAGCAGCACGCCGCAGGGACCCGTTGCTCCAACGACGAGAACGCGAGGCATTGGGAAAGGAGGTCAAGGCAGACCAGTGCGCCGATGCGGCGCGGATTCATTTCATTGACGTCGGCCCGGCGCCAAATTTGTTTGCCTCCAGTGCATCCGCAAACAAGAGTCAACAGAGAGTAGAAATACAACCAAGGTATATTCACAAGTACGGGTATGGTAGACCTGACTCAATATTGAGCACTGCTCAAACGTCGTATGCGGGTGACGCAGCCTTCTCCGCCCACGCGTAGTGCCACGCGGTGTACATATGTACGCTCAACTCGTCCAATTCTGTCCGAGTTAAGGAGATGAGCCCATCCTCTCTCTCGAAAAATAAATTGGCTGTACCTTCATCTGTAGCAGCAATCAAATCGTCCACGCGCTCAGGCGGGAATCCGGTCTGGATGAGAAATATTCGTAAGGAGCGCACGAAAGCGCGTGCATTTTGGCGCATGAGTCCGCCGATCAAGTTGTAATGGGCAGTGGCCTCAGTTGTGACACCTAAGCAATGATTAGAGAGGGTTATAGCCATTGTCATCCAGATATACCCTTCTTCCACGGTCCCACATTCGTGAAGACCTCTGCGCAGCCGACGTTCACCAGGTCGGTCCGCCTGCCGAGGAACGCCCGGAACTTCCTCCCCGAACCCATACTGCTGCCCCGCAGTTTCATTGCCTCTCGAGCCTCTGCATTATGAGTGTGAGGCATACTGGAACGAACCCACGACCCACGGGATGCTCACCGTGTAATAGCCGGGCCATCGACGAGCCACCCCCACCAGGCTGCAGCCCCGCGACAGGGAACGGCCGCAGGTCTTCCCCAAAGAGTGTCATATCCCCTTCAACAAGCAGGAGAACGCCACCGGGCCGCAGACATCGAACGCACTCCTCAATGAACTCCTCGTAATCCCGCACCTGGGCGTGTGAGGGCCAGTTTGGGAGAGAGGGACACCGCACGTCCCGCGATCAATGACTCACGCCATTCGCAGTGCTCCGTGCATGCACGACGTCGAATTGGCCGTAGAAATGCGGCAGCCCCAGGCCGAACTGTCCGGCGGTCAGCCTCGCCAATGAATTCAGGATCGCAGAGCAGCGCAGCTGACATCATCGAATTCAAAGCTGCATTACGTCTCAATGCTCAGCGTTGGCGTGGTTCGAGTCTGCACGCGCACCGAACGTTTGGCGGGGGATTCCTTCAGCGGCGTCACCCCGAGTCAGGACCAGTCCCCATGGCGAGAACGCACGCACCGCGTCGTGCTGGGCGCGAGGTCCACGCCGACGACCTGAGCGTGTATGGTGAATCCTTGGCTGGCAGCGCGGCGCAGTGCCGCACCTCGGCGTCCGGGAACTCCTGCCCCATGCCTATGGCCCTGAGCGCGAGCATTAGCCCACTATCGCGCGGGCAGAACGCAGAACCCTGCCGCGGCTGCACGGCTCACCAATTGCCGCCTCCGGTCCCTGGCGCGCGGGAGCCAGCGTCAGCCTGCGTGCATGCATTCCCACGGAGGGAGCGGCGGGCGCACCGAGGTCGAGGATGCGGCGTTGCACGCCCTCCGCGGGCGCGAGCGCGCGCCGCACGGCGTCCTTGGCGATATACAGTCCGCCGATGGCGACGAGCAGCATGAGATGCTGCTTATCTCTGCATGCGCGCGCGGGTGAGATGAGATGAGACGGGCGCGCGGGTGTCAGGGACAGCAGGAATCCCCATACAAGCGACTAAATTCCGTCTCGTCTGCCGAGAGGTCAGGCCGGCAGGGTCTACTACACAACTTATTAATGCACAGCGCACCCGCGGGGAGGGCGTAGAGGTTGTTCGTCGTGTTGAAGTAGCGGCCCAGCATCTCCTTGAGCAGCCGGCTCGCGTCGCGCGCGGAGTTGTACGAGATGATCGAGGGCTCGGGCGACGGCGAGCGCGGGCTCAGCGTGTCAGAGACGGGCGAGCGCGAGTGCGGCTCGGCGTCGTCGTCGTACACGCCCGCGGTCGCAGTCTGCGCGCGTGCGGGGATCATGAGGCGCGGGAGGCTCGCGAGGAGGCTCGCGCGGTCGCGGCGGGCGAGGCTGAAGCGCTGGAAGCCCGACGGCGACGTCTCGTCGTCCTCGCTCGCAGGCATCGCACAACAGGAGCAAAAGAGAGCGAGTGCCCGGCAGATCCGCGCCCCAGCAATTGGCGTGCGGAAGAGAAGGCGGCCGCGGGCTGGACATGGGTGTATCACGCAGAGGCGGCTTCCGACAGAGCCCAACCGCCCCGGCTTCTCAAGCAATGCAGACGCTGCGTCTGCGCATCATCGAAGCGCTGTTTCTGTTTCAGCAGGCCGCACTCGGCCACTTGACAGCTCCTCTGGCGTGTGGTCGGCATTTAAGGGATCGGCCGGGACGTCTGTGGCAAAGGATATTCGACGGCAGCCTCTCATTCGATTCAGAACGCCGGAGGGCGTGAGAGACACCGGTGCTCACATGCCCACGCTGCAACAGGAGCCACAGGACCTGATCGGCACACTGCAGGTTTTACCCCGGCATTGTTTACCACACAGCCAAATCAAGTGGCTGGCGGCGGAGAACCTGACGGCTGGTCGAAATGCAGGCCGTCCTCGTAATGCTCGCGGAGGGAGACAATCGTCCCGTCGTCGCAAACAACGCGGAAACGTACTGGCGGGATCACCGGTGTGTCAGAGGAGAGATCCTTTAGGCTTGCGCGACAGCGGAGCAAACGTACGGATGAGGAACTTCTGGCCTCTGGCCTTCCGGATACTGGTAAAATAGACGGTTCCGCCCCCTGTGATAGGTGTTTTGTTGGAACTCGATCAGGTACTGCAAGCTTGCAGCTCGACCGACCTTTGGAACCCTGTAGGCGGAAGCTGATGTCGACTTTCCCTTGCAGGATGCTCATCTGCATTCAACTTAGCTATCAACTTCGAAGCATAGGTCATAGGTGAAAATGGGACACGCACAGTGCCCTGAACGCGCGGATATCCGCCGTAGACAAAGTTGCTCGTCTCAGGCTTCAGGTCGTCGCCCAGAGCAGCAGAGACTTCCTCGCTCTGCCGCAGGTCGAAGATAAGTTGGCGCATGACGGAGGACGTCGCGCGCTCGGCGTTGGTCGCGCGCATCGCGAATATGCCCCAGCCCACGACACCGGCCGCAAGCAGCGTCCAGAACAGAGGCGATTGCCGCTGAGCGTGGCATTAGGATGGTGTGTGTGTATTTGGTAATGCAGTGGGTGCAAGACCTTCAGCTCGGGTAACTCGCGCACAGGCCGCGAGAATGTGCGCGGTGGAGGTGGAGGAGGGCTCATCCGTTGCGACACATCCTGCGTCGACAGCGCGCGACGCGGTCCATTGCGCACCAGCCCATGGCGCTGCGCTGCATGTTGTATTGTGAGCGCCCTGCGCGTCGCTAGCCTTGTGCACGCGCGCGCGGCGGTTGAACTTGAAGACATGGTCGCGACTCGCGGGATTCGCCGCGGTGCACGATCGCCCAACCGGCTATCTCAAGAACTCTCATGGAGCATGGGTCAGGCTCTACACCCATGCATTAACAACCCGCCTCTCTCTATAACAGTATCTCTCGACAAAAAGCAGAAGAAAAGTCTAGCATCACTGGTAGTAGTGGATCTCGTCGCGCTCGCGCCCGCGCAGGAACGGCGGCTCCGTGCCCTTGTAGTAGACGTCTGTCCAGAGGTCCTTCTCCTCCGGCTCGGCGGACGCCTTGGCTTCCTCGACGGCCTGGTCGACCTCCGCCTTCGCGTCACGCTCGAGAGCCTGGTCCAATTGGTCAATTAACCCTTTCAATGAGCAGATTTGTAGCCAGTACCTTCAGCTCGTCCTCGGTGGCAAGACCCCACTCCTCGAGGTACCGGCCGAGGCCGCGGATCGGGTCGTGCGTGCTGCGCATGCGCTGGATCTCGTCACGCGTACGATAGGTGGTGCCCGGGTCGGACATCCTGACAATGCGTCAGGTCCTTCGTCCAAGGAAATCAGGATGGTCAACTTACGAGTGGCCACCGTAACGGTAGGTCACAAATTCAACAAGAAGGGGTCCCTTGTCGGCAAGGACCCAGTCCCTTGCGAACTTGGCACCCTGGCGCGACGCAATGATGTCCATCCCGTTGACCTGCAAGTCGAGGTTAGCACTGCAGCTCCTGCACGAGCCTTCGCGAATGCCGACCTTAATGCCAGGGATCTTGTCGCCGCGAGTGTGGTACTCGGTGTTTGACGAGCTGCGCTCCGCCGAGGTACCCATGCCGTACTTGTTGTTCTCGCACACGAAGACGGCGGGGAGGTTCCACAGCTTGGCCATGTTGAACGCCTCGAAGACCTGGCCCTGGTTGCTCGCGCCGTCGCCGTACAGCACGAAGCTCGCCGTCTTTTTGCCGAGGTATTTTTGTGCGAAGGCGAGGCCGGCGCCGACGGGGACCTGGGCGCCGACAATGCCGTTGCCGCCGAAGAAGGTCGGGGTGAAAATGTGCATGGAACCGCCCTTGCCGTGCGACATGCCGTCCTGGCGGCCTGATTCGCGCGTCAAGACATGTCGTAAGACCGGCCAAGGTTGGCAAACTCACCCAGGAGCTCCGCAAGAACGCCCCTAATGGAGCCTCCGCGCAGGACAGCGAAGGGGTGGCAGCGGTAGGCCGTGATGACCAGGTCCTCTGGCGAGATTGCGCTCTCAAGACCGACAGAAACAGCTTCCTACACACAGAGCTTAAGCATGGTTTTTTTCCAAGTTCGAAAGTGCAATCTGGCGCACCTGGCCAATTGCCAAGTGGCAGAAGCCACGGATGAGCTTCGCCTTGTACATGGCGTCGGCGGCCATTTCCATGCGGCGCATGGCGTGCATGAGCCTGTAGGTGTCGAGGAGGTTGCCCTTCTCGACCTCGACCTCGAGGCTGGGCGGGTCGCATCGGTACGAGCTGAAGGACTCCTCGTGCAGCTTGACGGTGAACGGCGCGGACGAGCTCGGCTCGCCCTTGGGCACGGTCGAGTCGGCGGCGGTGACGACGGAGCGCGCTAGGCGCGGCTGGGCGCGGGGAACGCGTGTCAGGGGTGATCCCGGGATAGTGCAGACAGGGGCTCACGAGTCGTGCGATGGCGCGCCGGGAGAGCATGGCGGGCGGGCGGCGACGAGGAGGAGGAGGGGAAGGGAAAAACGGGGCGGCTGGTGCGGACGCAGCCGGAACGCGCCCTTCCGTGCCTTCCCTGCCCCAACGCGATGAGCGCCAAACCGCTGCCCGTCGCCTGCCTCAGATTCGTCGCAGCGCCCATGGTCGGCCCACTCCCGTCGCACCATTTGCAACGCGTCTCATCTTAAGAAATTAGGTCAAGCAGTCCGACCTGCCGTTCAGGATACTGGCTCGACGACATGGCGCCACGCTCGCATACACACAAATGTTCATGGCACACAGGCTCGTGAACGACCTCCCGTACCGCGAGAGACATATGGCAGACCTCATTCGCGGGTGGACTGCCCCGCTCGGGCGACCCGTCGTCGTCCAGCTCGGCGGAAACGACCCTGGGACGATGTGTGCTGCCGCTCGCATCGTCGAGCCATACTGTGATGCCGTTGGTGCGCCGGCCGCTGAGATCAGCGTTTCATTCTGAGTCCACGAAGACGTGAATCTGGGGTGCCCGCAACAACATGCATGCGACGGCCACTACGGCGGCTACCTCATCCAGGCCCGACGCGACTGGCCGACGGTGGAGGCTATTGGTATGTCGAACCCTTGCAAATCCACAGCGTCCGCACTAAGCTTTCCATGTGTGGATCCTAGTTTCGCAGCTGCGGGAGACCTTGAACCTCCCCGTTCACGTCAAAATTCGGTTGTGCAGCACGGCAAGCATGACTGTCGAGCTGGCAGTCCGCCTGGCGCGTGCAGGCGCGTCCGTGATCGCTTTACATGCGCGCCATGTGTCTGCCCGCCGTCGTCGACACGGTCCAGCAGAGCTAGAATGGGTGACTACAATCCGCGAAGCACTCGCGCGGGAGGGTTGCGAAGGCACCAACGTAATCAGCAACGGGAACGTGCGGACGTTGGCAGACTGTCATGCGAATTTGCAGCTCACTGGTGCCGCGGGGGTCATGGTGGGAGAATCGCTGCTCGGAAACCCAAGGTCGGGCTATTCCCCTGCCGATGAGCGCGTTTTAATCGGACCCCAGGTTATTCTCTGGTGCTGAGGACAGACCATGGGAAGTGGCGCTCGAGTATCTTCAGCTTTGCGAGCCCTATACAGATATCGTACACATCGACGTGATCAAGCAACATGTCCGGCTGTTCTTTTCCTGGGATCTGCGTTGGTCTGTGCAATATAGCCTCATTTGCCGTCCGCTCATTCCGGCTCAGCGTGCGCACTGCTGAGTTTGCACCGTTTCTCGACGAGCTTGTCAACGCGCGGGATCTTCCCGCGCTAGTGGATCTCGTGTCGAATGGCCCCGGCGTGCAAAAGTGGCGGAATTCCGGCCGCGATATCGATGCTGTTGGCAGAGAATCAGCCTCTGCCCTTGTCCATACCGCAGACGTAGCTGAGTACGGGACTGCGCCGTCTTCTTGACCAACCGCGTCACGTACGCCAACGAGACGGGCCCCGCGGAGTCGCGAGCCTTTCCGGGCCATTACTACCGGGCACAACACGAGGCTCGTGTCGCGGTGCGAGCTCAGTTGCACAGGCGCTCTAACATCTGCGGCCGCTCTCCCGTCTACGCCCGGCGGACCCTCTTTCGTCTTGCGTGCCTTCCATGGCACTTCCCGCGGCTTGCCTTCGCCCACTACAATATGGGCGACATCGAGTTTGACCGCGAGTTCTTCGAGCTGACCATCCGCGATATCGAGGCGCTGGAGCACCCCTCTAGTAGCGCGCCCGACGCGCGCTTCGCGTTCTTAATGTACCTAGAGGATCTCAGGGACCGTGTCGCGGCGTATCGCGTCGCTTCGACCCTCATGAACGATGCAGGCCTGCTCGCGCAGATTCAGACGGCGGAGGACGCCCTCGAGCGTGCAGCCGCCATCCCCGAACCCCCGCCGCCGCCTCCACGAAGGCCACCTCCGCCTCCGCAGATGCCAGATCCGCCGCGCCGTCTGTGGACACCCAGTCGGCCCGTGACGCCGCTTTCCGCGCCGTCTGTGCCGCCGTCCCCGCCGAGCGAGAGGGGGCGCCCGTCGAGTGTACAGCGCGGTCGTCGAGTGCGATTAGACGTCTATGACACGGGCAGCCAGTCCTCGCTCGCATCTGTTTCCGTGACCTCCCGCGCTCCCTCGGTCGCGGCGTCCGTGGCATCGAGCTCCAGCGCAGCAACGTACCTTCCGCGTCGGAGGCGCGGCCGATCGTCGTCGCGGTCGTCTGATGTGAGCACGACCGCCGTCGCCTACTTCCCCATGCGCGACGAACCCGACCAACTCCCGAGGTGAGTCTGCGGGTGCGCTTGTGCCCTTCCGTTTGCTTATGGGCATGGCGTGCTTACAGACCGCTCATCCAGTGCGCGGCGTGCTTGGAGGACATCGACGCGGGGGACGTCGTGACACCGTGCAGCCACCACTACCACCGCGGCTGCATGGCGGGGCTCTTCGAGGCCGCGGTGTCCGACGAGTTGCTCTTCCCACCCAAATGCTGCGGGCAGCGCATCGACCTCGACATGGTCCTCGACGCGCTGCCAGCGGACGTCCGGCGCCGCTCGCTCTCGCGGCTCGACGAGATACAGAACCTCCTGCGCGTCGACTGCCGTGCGTGCGGCGCGGTGCTGGGCATGCAGCCCGACCTCCCGCCGTTCGTCACGTGCCCGGAGTGCGCCGCCGTCGTCTGCGCGGCGTGCAGATCCGCGCACCCGCCAGACCTGACGTGCGCGCAGCACGAGGACGCGCTTCCGATCGTCGGCTTGGCCGTCCAGCATCTTTGGCGTCGCTGTCCAGGCTGCCGTAGCTACGTCGAGCGCACGGAGGGCTGCCCGCACATGACCTGTCGCTGCTCGACGCAATTCTGTTATCACTGCGGTTCCGCACCGTGGAAGAGTTGCCCGTGTTAGCTTCGTCTCGCTGGGCGAGTCACGTATTATTTCGTCAATTCAGTAAATGACCACTGTCGGAAGCGACTCGCTGCACCTTGCTATCTGGCTGCCAATTGCTTGCCTCCGGTTTTCACTCTGGCTGTCTCGTCAAGCCGTGGACCGGCCACTGAAAAGCCTGGTCGGTATAAACAACTTGCCGTTGGTTGAAACGATACACATTTACCACCTGCCGTTAGGTGATCCCGTCGATGCAGTACAGCAGTTCGCAAAGATCTCCGTGGCCGAGCTCCTCGCAAGCTCACACCTTCAACTTTATAGCTCACGCCTTCAACTTTATAGTAAGTAACCTTAAACACCCACAATCCCAACCAATGGGACCGTGCACATGCAGTCATGTGCAGATATATTTACATGCACCATTCGGAGAGGACTCAGTCATCCATCTCATAGTCTTCCGTGTCCCGATAGCCATGCCCAAGGCGCAAAAGCGCATCGCTGACATTCTTCCGCACCTCCTCGTCCTCTTCCATTCCCGGCTGCCAATTGACGTTAGCAATATGCAGACTGTGCTGGGCAGCGTGTCCCGGGCCGTGCATGTGGCGCAACGTCGTCTCGATGCCCGCCTCACGGAAATCCCGCATGCGGCGGGAGTTGACCAGGAGCAGCTCCGCAGCGCACTTGGACGCAATCCTCCGGACGAGCACTTGCGGGTGCTGCAGGCCCGCGCGAATACGGGCTAGCATCGGCGGGTCGCAGAAGCCCAGCTCGTGGGATGATCTGCCCTTCGCTAGCGTCACCAACGTGTCGAATCCCTGATATCTCGGTCAGCATTGGTATACGAACGAAGCCATTGCTAGAGACCCACTCGGCAGACCAAGTTTTCGTTACTGGAGCTCAGGACGTATTGCAAGCTGTTCAAGAGTCGATCCTTCCCGACACCCTCGAGCAGGATCTCGAGCTCGGAGTGCTCTCCGCCCGTAGTCGCGGCGAAATTTTTGATGATGGAGATTGCCTGCTCCTTCAGCTCATCATTTCGGCTATCGATGAGCCTGCAGACAGTCAGCTGCGCCGCGAACGAGGCCAAATCGACCAGAACGCACGAATTCAGCGTGTCCCATCCAAGCTTCCTCATGACCAGTTCTTTCTCCTCGTAGGTGCTCTTGTAAAGGCAATTGTTGATCGCCCACGCCGCGTTGATGCGCATGCCCTCGTCGGAGGCCTTCACGAGCTCAACGAGGCGATCGATGCCTCCGCGCTCAATCAGCTCCTGCGCTGCGAAGTCAGCACCCTCCTGCAGCGCCACACGACAACGTACCGCCCGCGCAGGTGAGTGCTCAGTCGTGATGAGGTTGCACATCGCCGCAAGCGAAGCAATGCGCACACGGCGGTCCTCCTCCGGCTTGCGAACGATATCGAAGAGCTTGGGCCCCAGGCCAGCGTCCACGACAGCCGTGCGCATCACGTGCACGGAGCGCGTCACGGCGCGCACCGCCTGGCAGGCAGCGTGCCGCACGCCGACCTCTGGGTGCTGCAGCGACACACGGAGCGCGGCCATGAATTCCTCATTGGTCGCGGGCATCTGGCGGCTTGCTTCGTTATGCAGCATCAGCGCCGTCGCGGCCGTCAGCAGGGCCTACGGGACATGAGATGAGCTCGTCAATTCCTTGACACAGGAAACCAAGGAAGAACGGAGCCGACCTCGCGAAGGATGTAGCTCCCCGCAGCCTCCTCCTCGTCCCATTCGATATTGGGCGGCGTTATTGAGACGAAGGCCTCGATTACACTGTTCAGCAAGGAGCAGTCCGTCGCGAGCTGTTCGTAGTGGCTATCGTCAGACACCAACGCACCTTATGTTAAATGTCAGTTAGACCCGATGTAACGCGGTGCGGAACGTACAGAGGATAAATGCCGCTTTACTTCGTACTGTAGGGGCGTGGAGGGGCGATGCGATCATGTGGTCGAGCAGGTGCAGCAGAGTCAACACATGGGACTCCAAGGCAACGTCGCGCGTTATTAAGGGGACAGGCGTTTGCGCTCGAAGGATGTTGGTGGCGCTGCGGAGCGTCTTACAGACGAAGAATAACACAACGACTGCCCGCGTACCATAGACACGCTCCCAGTTGCACTTCAAAATTGCGGGATTTCGCGAACGACATGATGTTCGCGAAGGGCACATGGGCTACGATTTCATTAGAGACGGCGACCTGCCCGGCCTGGTTGAACGCTCACTGTCAGGCGGTGTGACCTTGATGAATACTTCGGCTACAGAAGGATTGTCTTTGCAGAGTGCCGCAAGGGCATTCAGAGCACTCGCCAGTAGCTACCGGTCGGTCAGATATGCTTTAATACGTAGAAGAAGAAGCGCACCCTCTGATCCTTCTGCTCATGCAAGATCTTGACCAGCGCTCGAGCAAGCCACCCGCCCTGCCGTCTCGGCGCGTTGGGCTTGACGTCGGGCTTCTCCCAGCCGCGCTTGGTTCTGCTGCTCTCCTGCGCCCTATCTGCTGGAGGCAGCCAGTCCGAGACGACGGTGCGGTGCGACTGCACGCGTAGTATTGATGCCAGCATCGAGCATACTGCTATAGCAGTCGGCACGGACTTGTCCTCCACCAGTGGCAGATAGATATCGAGAGCAGCGTCCTAGGTCAATGTGTGAGAGGGGGTGGCTGGAGAGGCGCGCAGGTTCAGGGACGGACGTGGAAGAACTCCTCAAGCGCTACGCGCGCGTCCTCACGCGCCAGGTATGAGCCTGGGCCGAGCTGCCAGAGCGAAGGACCAACGGTCTCGGCCACTGCGACGCCCACTGCGCGCAGAGCCCGCGTCAAAGCGTCCTTGAGGCGCGTCGGGGCGGACTGCGTCAAGTAGGAAATGGCATAGAATAACGCTTTATGGGTCTCTGCTCTGAGCAGGCCACGGAGGGCTTCCTGAGAGCCTGGACATGCATTCTATGAGCACCGTGGCAGTTCGAAGGAAGTAGACGCACCGACTGCGAGCGAGGCGACGATGGTAGCGGCTTCGACGCGGACCGCGGTCGCGTTGTCGTCTTCCAGGCCGCCGGCGTCGAGCTGGTCGACAATTCTACACACCGCGTCAGCGCAGGCACTAAGCGCTGCAGCCATGGACACGCACAGTGGTATGCTGGTGTCGTCTGCGGCGAGGGCGCTCTTCGCTGTGGGGTTGCCGATAATCGCATTCTTGGTCCGCCTCAGCTCGTCCACCGGCACGTACGCGTCGGAGTCAGTCGCGACGAGCGTGGGCATGCGTGCTATCTGGACACAAATTACAGGGCGCCGTGCGCTGTGGTGAGCTGGGTGCTGTTGGACCGGGCAAGGGACGTTGCATTCTCGGACTACCGACCCGCTGCCGATCCGACGCGAGCTTCCTTTCCCCGCAACCGCGACCTTGGCTGATCTGCGTTCGATCTGCGCTCGACTATGTCGGACCCATTCCTTGCCCTGGACAGAGCTGAGCATGGGACCATGGGCCAGTACTCAGCTGTATCGACGCATTCCACACCTCTCAGGCTGTCTACGTGTGCGCAACGAGCGTGACTCCGTGCCATTGGGTTTAACTTGCGCCACGCTCTGGACTTCGTAGAATGGCGGCAACTCTGGCTAAAGAACGCGCCGAGAGCATCGGGCACTCGGCGCGCTGACTGTCCTTCTCCCGTATGCCTGCCTGGGGCCAGTCTGTATCTGTAAGCGGACGCTGTACGAACTGGGTCGACATCTTGCCCCCTTACCACAACCATCCAACGCGCATGACGTTTCCCCCTCCAGCGCTCAAGGATCTGGCCACTCGGGTCGCCGCCCGACTCATATCGCGCAATGTCTGCACGCTGTGCCATGACGAAACGATCCTCGCATTGACAAACGGAACCCACAGGAGACGCTGTCTATCGTCGAAACTGCCGCTGGAGGCCTCATGTCCGCTGCCATCCTGAGTGTCCCCGGCACGTCCAAATGCTTTGTGGGCAGCGTCGCGGCCTACTCGCTTAGCTCCCGCACCGCGCTGCTGGGATGGACCCAAGAGGATACTGCCAAATACGAGTACGCGTATCGTATCAGCGCCTTGCCTGCGTACTAGGAGTTGAATGTGCTTGTCAGTGGCCCGAACCCGGAGCTGGTCATTAAGCTTGCTACCCACCTACGAGGCGCTCTGGGTTCGACTTGGTGCCTCGGCGAGTCTGGTGCCACGGGCCCAACCCGTCCAGACGCATATCGCGCAAGCATTTCGGGGCCAGGATATTGCGCTTTTGGTCTTGTGAACGAGAAAGGCGAGTCATGGGGTCTGGAGGTCGACATCCCCCAACCCAAGACGAGGGACGAAAATATGGTCGCTTTTGCGGAGAAGGGACTCCAGTTCCTCCTAGACCGTCTCGAGAAATAGAACTGCTCTGTGCCTGGCCTTCACCTGAACGAGTATCGAGCGCAGCGGTCGGCGCAAGGCCGTGCTTGACGTCGACACAGTGGCAGAACGTCATTGCACTGTCTTTCTCGAAAGCTCCAAGTTCCCACGGCTCACGAGTCGATGACGCATCTCTGCACCTTGGTGTGCATGATTGTGTGAGGTGGGGACAATCCGATGTCATCGCAGCAGAGTCTCAAGTCAAAACTTGCACCGGGAGTGGCGACAGCACCATGACGTCACCCGTCCCGCGTCGTATAAAACCTCGCAGCTCCCAGACGGAGCGACCCTCACTACTCACTGAAACACATCCACCCACACACTCACAATGTCGTCCTACAACAACAACGAGCCCAACAAGACCACCGGCCAGTTCCACTCGCTCAAGGGCACCGCCGTCGAGACGGTATGTCTGCTTCGCCCCTCGGACTCGCGAGTTAGGAGGCCTCTTTACTGACCTTCGCGCTCAGATCGGAAACGTCACCGGCGCGACCACCTGGGTCGACTCTGGCCGCAAAGAGCACGCGGCCGGCGAGGCGGAGATCAAGGCGGCCGAGGGCAAGGAGTACATCCAGGGCACGAAGGAGCGTGTCGAGGGCAAGAAGGACTCCATCGTTGGCGCTGTGACCGGAGACAAGCAGCAGCAGGCCTCTGGTAAGTCTTGACCCCGTTGCATGTTCGACTGGTCCCGGAGCTGACGCCGATGCCATAGGCAATGCTGAGCAGAGCAAGGGTGAGCTCCGCCAGCAGCTCAACGACCCGACGAAGTAAACCCATGACTCTGCGACTGCCTTATCTACTGTAACATATGTACACTCGCATACTCTACGCTAAATGCCATAATGGTGCATACGCGGTATCCTCTTGAATATGTCATGATTCAAAGATCGCACCTGACAGGGATTGTGTCTCAACCCAAGTGGTGGGCGCTGCAGAAATGAAGGGCTCGGAAGAGGCCTCACGCCGTCGCCCCTGCCTGTTCAGCACCATCGGTGTGCTCTTGATTCGAGACTTGCGGGACTGGGGTGACTCCGGGGCTTCACACCGGTATGGCCGAGATTGCGCATTTTACCGACGTGCGTGACTCTGAGAAGCAGGGAGAGAACAGCCTGCCCGTGCACCCGAAAGAGTCTCCCCGTCTTTGTAGAGCCACTGTGAGTGTGTTACACCAGAACTGAGGCCATGTGTCCCCGGGCTGTATCAAACCGCGTCCAAGTTAGGCGGCGAGCACGGGAGCTTGAGTGCGGCAGGAGGAGAAACCCAGACGAGGAACACGCTTCGGAACGACGACTCTTCCGATCAACTGCCAGTGCGCGGCCGGCCGGGCTACATGCCCTCAGGCTGATAAAGGGAAGCGATTTGAGAAGGTATGAAAGCGATCAGCCTGGACAACGCGATCAATTTCAGGCGCACAAGCTCGATAGCTGTGGCAATCCGTGTGTTTAAGTATTGGAATGGTAGTGTGGTGCGAACCGAACCGCGGCTGGCCAATGGCACGCTCGAATCGCGAGGTTTCGGTGTGATAGCACGATTGTATACCATCCAACAAACAGGCTGTATGATGTATCCTATTAGTACACGTACTCGAGGGGCTCGTACTTAAGGGTCCCAGGGGCTGCGTGCGGCCCCGCCGACAGCCGCTGTAAGGAAGCGCGCGGAGCCGTCTGTGTCTATGACGAAGATGTCCTCCAAGCGCACTCCGACCTATGCCAACATGTCAGTCGACCGGGCGGGGTATGACGGCGCGTGGTGACATGCCTTTCCATCAATGTATATTCCAGGCTCATCGGAGAAAGCGTTGCCTATCGCAATTTCGACGTCGTTATTTCCCCGCAGGTACGGATCTTCGTGGACTTCCAGGCCAATGCCTAAACACAGAACAGTCCATTAGCCCGACTACTGATGATAATTGAAGAGCACTGACCATGCCCGAGACGATGTGTAAAGTACTTGCCAAAGCCCGTGGCGTTGATGATCGTCCTGGCCCTCTTATCGACATCACCCGTCTTGCCGCCAGCCTTGGCAGCGGACAGTGCAGCAGCCTGTGCGGCGTGTACTATGTACCAGATTTCCAAGTGCTGGGACGGAATCTCTGAGTCAGGAAGCGCGAAAGTCTACGGAGAGGTCAGGAAGCGAATCCGCCTGGACCAGGCGCGAGGGGGCACTGACGCGCGTGATGTCACTCTGGTAGCCATGGAGGGAGCCTCCGGTGTCGATGAGAACCAGGTCGTGCTTCCCAAGCGTGCGGTCTACGCCTCCACCATGCGGACGGGCAGCGTCGTCTGTCCGAGGATATCAGTAAATCGCTCGAAGCGTTGTAATCAGCCAGACGGATTGACCTCCAAAGAGCACGAGCCCAAAGCCAGACTTCAACCCAGCCTCCGCAAGGGCCTTCGTGAGAAGCCGGGAGGTTTCCGACGCGGTGATCCCAATGTACATGTTCTCGCGCACGGCGCGGATGGCCAGCACCGTAGCCTGTGGACACGATAATTAATCACTGCGACGGCGGACAGCCTGGAAACCGACGGAAGCGACAGACCTCATTAGCACACGTCATGAGCGCGAGTTCAGCGGTCGACTTGCTCTCGCGCAAGGCACGAATCTCGGGCGGCGCGATCTTGACCTCATACTTGGATCCCGCCGCACGCAGCCTCTCTGCGATGAAGTAGCGTACGGACTCGTCGACGAAGACGACACCCTCGGACAGCCCCGAGGCGTCCTCTACCTGGCGTAGCGCGGTAGCATACGGATCGCCCTCTTCAGGCCACGCAGCATAATGCACACCGTCCGCAGGCGCGGGAATGGTCAGCAGCCGCGCGCGGGTCTCTTCAAACGCAGGCGTGAGCACCGAGATGCGCGCGGAGGGCTCTGCCGCGGTCGCGTCGCCGCTGGGCGTGACGATAAGCAGGAACGGGCGCTCCGACGTGCCCCATTGCGAGATATTGGCAAAGTACACCGCGTTCGCGCCAGGCTCCGCGATATACGCCGCGCCGCCGAGGCCGCGCAGCACGCTTGCCAGGGCGCGCTGGCGCTCGAGGAACTCGACCGTGCCGATCGGCGGGATGGATCCGCAGTGCGAGCGCAGGTGCGAGAAGTCAGCCGCCGCGGTGGCGGGGCGACGCGCCGGGCTTGCGGTGGGAGTGCGAAGCCAGATGACGAAGCGCTCGATGAACGTGAGCGCGAAATACACGCAGAGCCAGCAGTACTGTGCGCAGAGATCAGACTCAGACGACCGTAAGTAAGCTGCAATCTGCGACCAGCGCGTACCAGGAAGCGCAGCAGGATCCCAACGCGGGACGCGCGCGAGCGGCGCTGGACGGGCTCGGGGAGCGGACTTTCCTTGTCGTCCAGGTAGCGTTCCATGGCGGTCAGAGTCAGGCCCAGGACCGGAATAGCCGCCGGCCGCGGACCGCGATTGCCCGGTGACGTACTCTCGCGCCACCTCCATCCTCAACCATGTCTTCGAACGCAGGCGCTACAGCTCAGGCAAGCCTCGGGCAGCTCATGGCCCTTGAAGGCATACTAACAGATGCTCATGCAGGATAATGCGTGGAAAACGCGCGAGCAAGTCGCAGAGGCGCAGTATGCAAAGCAGAAGGTAGTGCATACATCGAACAGCGCAACGACTAATCAGCGTTCATACCTCGCGCAGGAAAGCGAACAGCTCGCTGCGCTGGCTGCAGACATCAAGCAACGCGAGGCTGCCGCTGCTGCTGCCAAGCGCCGCGACGAGATTGAAGGCGGATACGGCGGTCAAGAGGACCTCGAGGACCGCTATGCAACCACGTCTGGCGAGCACTAAACACGACGAGCGCTGGGCATGTAGCCTGTACAGTGTAAACGATCTTCTGCCTGTAACTCTACAACGATGTGTACGAGCCAAGTAATACCATCCCAACTTAGCCGATTGTAGCTTTTGCGTTTGAGTTTGCGTTCAACTTCCGTCACACACAGTCCAGACGCATCTAGCCCGAGTCCATAAGCAGTTCGCGATTCTTTAAAATGCAGGGGGGTCGTGCATGTCCATATGCTAGGTATAATGGCAGCTACACCGTACGCGCGCGGCCCGTCGCGACCCGCTCCCTTCTGCGGGAGAGGACGCCGGCCGCGCAGATTACGCAGTGGGAAGACACAAAAAAGTAGGTAGATGTCCGAAGATGAAGACCCGCGCCGTCTTCCCCCCGCCGCCCTCCGCGTCCGCGTCGTGATGATGCTGCGGCGGCGCCGCTATGGTACACACACACGTCCAGCGCGCCCGTGGCGTTATGATGCCGGTGCGGGCGTGATCTCCGCGCGCTTCGCCACGGCGCACGCCGCGGGCGGCTCCGCGCCCGCGCCGTCGTACGGCCCCAGGTACGAGCACCCGGCGATGGGCACGTACGCGGGCGCCGTGTACTGCGGGTTCGCGATGCCGTTCCCGATGCTCACTGTTGCATCGGCGAGCGTGGGCATCGGCAGCGACGGCAGCGCGCCGGTCGGTGTGTACCGCGGCAGCACGGAGACGTCCAGCATGGGCGAGTCCGCGATCGCCGTCTGCTTGATTTGCGCGGGCGGGAACAGCACGGCGGCAGTCGCCTCGGGCGGTATGTCGTTCGCGCCAACACCGCCTGTCATGTATGGCTGATGCGGCCGGTCGAACCCAGGCTCGGGGCACTTGCCGTCCGCTTCGCGCGGGTCCTGCGGTATCCAGCCTTGCTGAAGGCCGAGCTGGTACGACCAGAACGGTGCGCGCACGCTCGGCGGGTTCACGGTTGTGGTGTTGCCGATCTTCCATGTCCAGAAGAAATAATTCTTCAAGCACGGATGCTGTCAGCATACAGTGGTGGGTGCTACACTCCGAGAGAAAAGTGCTTCACCTGTAATGCGTCGAACTCCATGAGCGCAAAGGTCCGCATGCCAGCGATGGTTTCGGGCGTCCAGGTCTCCCACTCGAGCCACGGCTTGCACGATCCAGCAGCAGGCTTATCGTTGCCAACATACGTGCCCTCAAAGCGCGTGCCCAGGCCGACGCCGTTGACGTTGAGGCCGCAGTCGTTGATGGCGAGGGAGAACTCGCCGGCGGTGGTGACACCGAAGTCGGTGAGCGCGGCGGTCATCTTGGACTGCTGCCCGTTCGGCTTGCATGGCTGCTGAGCCCAGATGTCGAGCGACGAGTTCGACGGCGTCTGGGCGAACGCAAAGTAGAAATGCGTGTCCATCGCGACACGATCGCGGTTCGGGAGCCAGGTGTTCCAGCCGCTCATGGGCAGGAAACCGTCATGGATCGAGATTATGGGGCCGTTACCCTCGCCCACACCGCCGACTTCGCGAATCATCTTGTACACCTCGTAGTAGCTGCAAAAACAGACGGTCAAGATGGATCCATGCCATGCGAAGCGTGGCACGCACAAGCTGGCCATAGGCGCTTGGCCAATATCCGTGGTCAACGCCTCATTGAGAATGCCGAACATGGGAACGACGTTCTTGTACCTAGTTGGGAAAAAGCAAATCAAATCCTGATTCCCGTCTGGTAAGCATTGCACACGCACTGTGGCTGGGAAATGAATTGTGTCAGGATCTGCATGTATGTTATCGTCCGCTGGGCATTGGCAATGCCCATGGCGCCTGCGTGAGGCATGAGATTCCGAAGTTCCACGCGCCTGGTAAAAGAGCATGCGCACCGGCCATGAAGTTGATCTTGCCGAAGCGACCCGAGTGGTTCCAGCCTGGTGATACATTAAGGCAGGACGATCAAGCAGAAACAATGGTGCATACCATTCTGCGAGCCGGGTACAGCATGGAGGTCGAGATTTATACGAAGTCCGTACTTGCGGGCCCATTTGAAGGCTTTCAGGACGTATCTGAGGCATGTGAATCAATGACCAGTACTGCGAGTAGCGCCGATGACACGCACTCCCAGGAAACCTTGGGGAGATGAGGTTCGCCTTCCCAGGTCTCAATTGCCCAGAAGCCGATGGGAAGGCGGACCCAGTTGAGGCCGGCGCCCGCAATCTCCGCGAAGTCCTTTTCCGTCTGTGGCAACCCGATGTCAGCCATGTGCCCGCGCATCAGCGCTGCACGCACAATAAACGTCTCGTAGTGCTGTTTCAGCCAGTCGAACCCGCCGTTCGCAGCGTCTTCCTGCATCTTGAGCGACAGATCGTACTCGTCCAATGTGCCGGGGTATTTCTCGAACATGGCCGGGGAGATGAACGGCTCCAGAACCAGCCAGCTGTCGGTCGCGTGTTGTCAGTAATGCATGCAGTGCAGCGGGCGGGCGCGAGTGGAGATATAGCGCACCCGCCAACGTTGACACTAGAGAAAGGCAAATGATCAGCCGAGAAAGTCAAGGCGGCACGGCAGCACGTTGGCTCACCCCCTGATACGGTTGGTCCCGTATACCCAGGGCTGGTCGAGGGGTGGGGTGTAGCTCTGAGCCTGTGCGGTGTCGTTCCAAGGGTTGTCGGGGTCGTCGACCCAGAAGCCACCGAACTGATTGCGGTAGGTGAAGGTGGACCCGTCGCCCATGGTGACTGTGGACCCGTCGCCGCCCGTTCGTGCGAGGTTCTTGGTCGGGACGGTGCCCTTGCCGGGCGTGGTCTTGCCGTCGCCGTCGCCGTCGTCGGACTTGGGCTTGATGATGAAGATGTAGACGCAGACGCCTATTGCGGCGATGACGATGACGGCGGCGACGATGCCGAATATGAGACGCTTCTTCTTGCGGCCGTCCGCCGGCGAAGCGTACATGTTGCCGCGGCTCTTTTCTGGCGGCAGGGAGGAGGAGGACTCGTAGGTGCGCGAGTCGCCGAGATAGGACATCTGGTGTGCGTCGGGCTCGTCGCGGTACGGGTTGAAGTGGGCGGAGGACGAGTTCTTGTATGCGCCGCCGGGCGTGGCGGAGTCGTAGGGGGTGTTCGGGTAGGGACTGTCCATCGAGGCGTTGCCGCCGGCGGGGTGATGCAGCGACACCTCGGACGCCGCGAGCGACTGGCGCGAGTAGTCGCCCTGCATGCCCTGGCCGTAGAAGCGGCCGGGGGGCAGGTTCGGGTTCTGCAGGTACGGGTCGTCCTGGATATCCGCGTTGCTGTCGTACGCAGACTCGAGGCGCGGCGACGGCGGCGGGCGGCTGACGGCGTCGTAGCCGGCCGGGACACGCAGGGGCGGGACGTTGGTCGGGGGCGGGCGGTATGCCATGCTGGGCACGGTAAGGACTGGGAGGGGAAAGGAAGGACGGTGAGAGCGGCAAACGGAGGTTGAATCCTCGCACCTCTGGCTCTTTAGTCTCGTAGTCTCGGCAGCACGCGGCAAACGCTAATAACGACCAGTTTTTCTTTTTGCTCGGCTGCCGCGCACGACCAGGAACCAGCCAACAGCCCAAGCGAGACTTGCGGGCCAAGGGAGTCTTGTCGTCACCGTGTCGGAGTTGGACTTTCCTTCTCCCATGCCACCCGCGCCGCACTTGACTGATGCTCGTCGCATGGGCTTGGCACCGGCATCTGTCCGTGCCTCACCCTGCGGAACCTTTTGTCTGACGTAACCCGGCCAAGCGAACACGCTTTCGAGCTCCGAACGCAATTCTTGACTCTTTGCCGATGAGCACGCGCACGTACGCTTCCCGCACCAAGCCCGTCCCCGCCCGCAAGCGCAAGGCCGACGACGGCGACGGTGACGGGCCGTCCAGCCTGCAGCCGCGCAAGAAGCCCGCCACAGCCTCGGCCAAGGCCAAACCCGCCCTCACACAGATGCATCTCGCATTCAACAACAACCCGGTCAAGCCCTGCAAGACATGCGGCCTCACGTACACCCGCGGCGCGGCCGAGGACGAGGCGCTGCACAAGACCCACTGTGCGCGTGTCCAGCGAGGCCTCGACTGGGGCCGCGACGAGGACAAAGACGCGGTGCGCGCCGGCGTGCAGACCATCGACGCTGCCGCCGTGCTCCGCTCGGGCATCGACGGCCGCATCGTCGCGTGCAGAGCCGACATCGCCGGCGGCAAAGTCGGCGCGAAGGTGCGTTCTGCCGGCCCCGCGCGCCTCCGACACGCGCAGCTGAACGGCACCGTAAAAATAGGTCGCGAGTCTGATGGAGATGATCAACACGGTGCTCGCTGCCCCGCCGTTGTCAGCACGCGAACTGGCCAATACGAAGCTCTATCTCTTCCTCGTTCACCCGAAAGGCGCCGCACGCGAGCAAATCGCAGGCTGCGTTCTCGCACAGCGTATTTCCACCGCCCTCGCAGTGATTCCCGACGGGTCCGGAGAACAACAGCCCGGCGGGATGCTTGTGCACGGTCTCTATTGCGAGTGCGTCTCTTGCTTCGTTTGTTACTGCGCATTCAGCGTTTAAACCTCTGTTTGCCGCAGGCCCAGTCCGCTACCGACAGCGCTAGGCATTCCTCGCGTGTTTGTCCCGCTCGCATACAGACGGAAGGGTGTGGCGCATGCTCTGCTCCGCGCTGCGGCGCGCACGGCCATCCACGGCTGCGCACTCGATCCACGCAAGGGCGAAATTGCCTTCTCCCAGCCCACGGGCGCAGGCCGGCAGCTCATGAACGCATTTGGCGTGACGCGCGTGTACGAAGAAGACGACCAGGACTAGACGCGCCAGCCGCCCCCCGCGATCTGCCGCGGCATTGCTTCTCAATCGTTGTATTGGTACTCGACATGCACTACTACATTATTCACATTCACATTCGCGGCGCTCAGGCGAAGCCGACGACGGGCTTGGGCACGTACGGCTCCTCGAGGAACTTGGTCTCCTCGGGCGTCAGCTTGACCTTGAGCGCGTCGACGGCCTCCTGGATGCGCTTCTCCGAGCCGAGCCCGACGATGGGCGCCTGGCCCTTGCTCACGACCCACGCGATGGCCACCGCGGTCATCGGCACACCCTTGTCCTTCGCCACCTTCTCCACGCGGTTCGTGATCTCCTGGTCTGCGCCTGCACCGAACAGCTGGGACGCACAGTGAGCAATGCGCATGCAGGGGGCAGGGATGGACTAAACCGGCACGCACCTGGACCCACGCGTCCGTCGACGAGCGCGTGCTGTCGTTCTGCGACCACGGGCGCGCGAGTTTTCCACGCGCGATGGGCGACCAGGGGACGAGGCCGACGCCCGTCTTGTTGCCTATGCCCGCCAGCGTGCCAGTCAGCCAGCACGCGACGATACCTTCCGCGGCGACGCACAGAACGGGATCATCTCGCGCTCCTCCTCGCGGTAGAGCAGGTTGTAGAAGTTCTGCATGCTGACGAACTTGGTCCAGCCGTGGAGCGTCGCGGTGAACTGCAGCGTCGCGAACTCGTGCGCCCACATCGAGCTCGCGCCGATGTAGCGGACCTTGCCGCTCTTGACGACGTCGTGCAGCGCCTCCATGATCTCCTCGGGCGGCGTCTCCTTGTCGAGCCGGTGGATCTGCAGCACGTCGATGTACGTGCCCAGCCGCGCGATGCTCGCGTCCACCGCGTCGAAGATGTGCTTGCGCGAGAGCCCGTGCTGGTTGATGTACTTCGGGTCGTTGGCCTCGGGCATGATGAAGCCTATCTCAGGCGTCTCCTCCGTCACCGCGCCATAGCATTTTGTCTATTGCGCCGCGTCCGTCCGCGCATGAGCTCGGGCAGCGTTCGATGGCATTGGACCCGCACGCACCATGATGACCAGCTTCTTGCGAGGGATGTTGTACTTCTTGATCGCCTTGCCCACGACGATCTCGCTCTGCCCGTGGCTATAGACATCTGCGGTATCCCAGCTGCACATTGGCAACGCTTAGTCAGCAGAGCACATTCAGGAGGACAGGTAAACCCACGTGTTAATCCCCGCGTCGTACGCGGCCTTGAGCAACGGCAAGCTCTTCTCCTCGTCGAGCACCCATTCCTGCCACTTCGTCGAGCCGTAGCTCATGCACCCGAGGATGACCTTCGACACGCGCAGGCCGCTCGTTCCGAGACTGCAGTGGCATGGAGATGTCAGCCCTGCAGGCCAGTCCTCAACAGTGAAGTCAACCCACCGCTGGTACTCCATTACTTCTGTGAGTGGTGGTGGTGGTGGTGTGGTAGGGATGACGCGTGCGGAGGGATTTACGGACGGCTTATATAGCGACACACCGGCGATCGCGTCTCGTCGGCAGCCGAATGGCCGCGGCTGACGCATGCTTTTGTAAGCACTGCACGACGCGCGTACCTGGCGCCTGACTAAGCGCCTTGCCGAGGAAAATCGGCCCCCGTTCAGGTAGCTGTGATTCGCTGGAGGGGATGACCGGTGTAAATCGCATTCCCAGCTGACGCATCGCAGCACCAAACGGAACCTGTTGAGCCAACCATGATCACCTCAGTAGGCACTCAGACTGGGAGCGGGAGACAATCTCGATTCAAATGAACTCGACACGAAAGCCGTCAAAAGTAGGTATCACCAAGCCTTGTAACGAATCTTTCTCGAACCCCTCCACCCGAACATGCGGCAGCTTGGTGTCTCGCATACCAGCCAGCTTGGTAAGGATGTGGCGTGCGTCTTTGACGGTCGGCGGACAGGTATCAACCGAGCACATCACGCGGAGCACGATCGACTCGAGTTTGGGGCATCTCTTCACGACTTGTGGAAGTAGGGCGAGCCTGTCCCATGCGACGTTGCTGTGCGGCTTCTCCGGTGCCAAATCGCCCAGGTCGACGGGTATTGTAAGCTTCAGAAGCCCGGGCGACCCAGCCAAGACGCGTAAGAACGCGGGGAGGGCTTTGATCGGTACGCCCATGCTCTGGACATGGGCAAGTCCACCGGGTACGCCGAGAATCATGGCCGCGATGCCCTTCTCGGGATTGGCTCGCTGGTAGAAGCTGAGAGCTCGGCTCCATCCAGTGGGACCGATCGCACCGATGTAGGTCGAGTTGTACTGACTGTACCTGAGCCCGACGTTTATCTCGACAGCGCCGAGGATGAGAGCCGGTAGGTCCCTGGCGCATTGGAGTTGTTCAATGTGCAGATTGGTGAGGTTATCCGTTCGCCAGGTGAGGTAGTGTTCCATCAAATCGTACTGTCCGTCCAAAGTCTTGAGGTACAGCGTTGTAAGCGATTTAGGTGCGGGCGTGTTGGGCAAATGATGCGAATTCATTTGTGCGAGCTCGAAGATGGAGAGCGACTCCAGTACGGGACAAAGAAGGAAAAGGCGGCCAAATGAAGCAGCATCCTCCTCGCGCGAGGGCATGCTGAGCGACAGCGAGGTGACGGTAGACAGTGCAGGGCAGACTGACGGGAATGTGACAGTGAATAGCGATAGTGTGCGCAGCCTGCCGGCCTGCCCGCCGAGGAAATGAGTGGGGATGTTGATGTGGTCCGAGGTGTCCCAGAACGTCTCGAGAAGCGGTGCCGGACGAGTCAGAGGGATTCTGCCTCCCATATTAGAGGACTCTAATGTTCGTAGATGATCCATGTGCGTCGCGATGCAGTAGGCGACGGTGCCACCAAGGTCGGGTTCAGGGCAGCGAAGATCGACAGGGTACTGTCCACTGCGCGACAAAGCCATCAGCAGCAGGGCTGGTTCGTCGAAAAAGTCGCCGTAGAACTCAAGATCTGCCCACACGGCAGGGTGCGCGAGAGCGATGGACCGCCAGTGACGCGAAACATGCGATGCTGCGATCCGGTCCCGTAGGGGCAGAAAGGTGAAGCATAGTGCAAGGAGCTCTTTGGGCAAACGGCGAAGCTGGTCGTTGCCTTGCATCCATCTGTCAACAAGCTGGGCCAGGATTAGCTGCGACGCTTTTGCGAGTTCGTCAGAGATTCGCCGAATTTCTGCAGCACTGGGAGAAAAGTCAATTCCAGCCGCCGCTCGCGGCATAGAGACACTGACTCCTCGACACCAGCAGATAGCGACTCGAACTCATTGGTCAGCTGCGAGCGCAGAGCAGGATATTCGATAGTCATCGCGACAGATGTGGCGCAGTCAGCTGCGCAGAGCGGAAGGAGACGCGTGATTCAAAGCCCGCTGCATCACTTGAACCTCCTACCAGCACCACTAACGACTCGAGCTCGGGAAAGGGTTGTCTATCATCGGAAAAATTGCTTCAACAGGAGTCGTAAAGAAATCGAAAACGGCAGCGTCTTCTTGGCACAAACCAGTGCGATTAGTCTCCCTTTACTACCAATAATACCAAGTCCCGTCCTGCAGTGCGTCGCTCTATATCAATTAGGGAGAGAGGTTCTTGCTATTATCCTTGGCTTCGATCTCCCCCATGACTGTAACTTCCACGCTCGGTTCCCTGTCCAGCGCATGCTCAGCGTCCTCAACAAGCGCCGGCTTTTCGCTGTTTTCGTTGTCGACGGGCACTGGTGGCGCACTTTTGTCACCGACAACACCGACGCGCCACAATGAAGCAGCGCCGAGAACCATAGCTGCATATCCAGTGTCAGCGCGACCGATCCCACTCCCACGTTCGCAACGCACCAAACGCGGCGAACGCAAAGCACGTCCAGAAGCCGTCCCGATATCCCCTCAGCTGCGCGGCGTGCGGCGCGGTGTTGAGGTCGCCCCCGACGTCGACGCCAGGCGGGAGGCTGCGCCGCACGCCGGCGTCGTGCGCGATGGTGCTGACGGCGATGCCGAACGCCGAGCCGAGCTGGACGAGCGTCTGGAAGAGGCCGCCGGCGACGGACTGCTCGCCGGGCAGCGCAACGCGCGCGACGAAGATCGCGCCGGACGCGAAGATGAAGTCCGCGCCGAAGACGGAGAGCACCGCCGCGGGGAAGTTGTACGCCCAGTACGTCGCGTGCTCGTCGATCACCGCGAAGAGTAGCGCCGCGATGCCCGTCGCGCCGGCGCCCAGCACTGTATGCAGGCGCCCCGTCAGCCGCTTCGAAAAAACGGGAGCCGAAGGGAAAGCGTACTTACCGACAAGGTAGACCATCGGGATGTGCGCGACGAAGAGGCCGACGATGACGTTGAGCAGCAGCCCGGTGACCGTCATGGGCAAGAAGCGGACCATGACCAAAATCGGGGTCTTCTGTTGCAGCTGCTGGTAGAACAACTGGATGACATGTGAGACCAAAACGACGTTGGGACTGAGACGGCGCATACAGTAGCCCAGAACATCCAGGCGGTGAATGCGCAAAACTCGAAGAATGCGATGGCCTGCACGACGGCGAAGGTGCCGTGCCCGCGCGTCCAGAGGCCGATGCGCAGGAGCGGCGTGCGGCCCAACCGCCGCTCGTAGTACCACTCCCAGACGAAGAACGCAGCGATAATGAACGGCGAAATTACGAGGAGGGCAATAATGTCTGCACGTCGCGTCAGCACACCAATTGAAGACTGCGAGGCCCCGAAGCATACATGGTGTGCGCCATTCTTGCGGCGCGACCTCTCCCTGTGCAAGTGCAAACGAGAGAAGTACGAGTCCGACTGTGCAAAGCGCGGCGCCGACCCAATCTATGGTTCTGTGCACGCAGCCCTTCAGCCGGACTGTAAGCCAGCCAGGCTCTGAAAGAAATACCTATCTCCCTTCCGCAGTTCAGCAAGGGGTGGATCGTTGTCAATGTTGAAGAACGCAAGCGCAAAGACAAGCGCCGAAAGGCCCGCCATGAGGAAGAACGGGCTCCTCCACGTCTCCCTGGCAAGACACGGTCAGACACGAGAGAGAAGGAGCACCGCGCAATGACGGACTTTGTGAACTGAACGAGAGGGGCAGACGCTGCCCACCCGACGACGCCGCCGAGCGGTGCGCCGGCCGAGAAGGTGGCCATCGCGAGCGAGCGCGTCCTGCCGGGCGGGAAGCTATGCGCGAGGATCCCCAACTGGCCCAAATCAGATAAGATCCTCGGACACGTGCAGAAGGACAGGAACAGCAACCGACCGAAGCAGGTACAGTGGCGGCGTTCGCCATGCCGGCGACACCGCGCAGGATGTCCAGCGCGATGTCGGTTTGGGCGAAACCGCAGCCAATGGAGAACGCGAGCAGCCAGATGTTGCCAGCGAGGAAGACGCGCTTGCGGCCGTACAGGTCCGCGACGCGCCCGAAGAGCAGAAGGAAGCAGCCTGCAGAGAGCGAGTAGGCTGAGACGAGCCATTGCAGGCGTGCTTGGGAGATGTCGAGGTCTTTTGCGATGACTGGCATGGAAATGGAGACCATCTGTTGTCTGTGAGCCTCGCACAACGCTACGAGGAGGCTTCATACGCACGGTGGTAGACCCGTTCCCTACTATGACGCTGGAGGTGCATGCGAGGATGATGAGCACGGTGGTGAGCGTGCTCCTCTCGCGAAAGTTGAAGACATCGCCGTGGTGCGGCGTGTTCTCCTTCGACATGGCGCAATTGTATGGCGGATGAAAGAAAGAAGGTGCGAGCACGTTTTTATGCCTTTCATGACTGTCATTAATCCGCCTGACTAACGCTCGGAGGTACGCACTGCGATGCGGCGTTCGTTCAAGGCCTTGCACGGTCACTGAACAAGCTGCTACGGTGCGCGAAGGAGAGGCGGAAAGGCAGAGTGGCTAGCGACGCAGATGCATAGAACAGACGTCCTGTCAACTAGAGAGCATGGTCGGGAGGCGGGAACAGGGTTTAGACGGCGCGAGTCCCGATCGCCACTCTCTCTTTGCACATGGCCGGATCCGGTCTGTCGCTCAGCGCACCAGTGCGCTCGGTGCGCCTGTTGCTCACCGACCCCGCGTACTTCTGGCTGCTGGCTGGCCTAGTCGTCGCGGGGGATGCGGTTCTCACGGCGCTCATCGTCCGCTTCGTGCCCTGTATGCGCCGTGTCCGCCCGCGCCGGGACACGGCCAGTTCTGACGCGCCCGCGCAGACACGGAGATCGACTTCACGACGTACATGGCGCAGATGGGCGTGTACTACAAGGGCGAGCGCGACTACTCGCGCATATCGGGTCCAACGGGCCCGCTCGTGTGCGCACCCGCCGCGCGCCGTGTCAGCAGCCACTGACGCGTCGCAGCTACCCCGCAGGCCATGTGCTCGTGCACAGGCTCATGCATACGCTCACGAACGGCGGCGCGCGTCTGGACATCGCCCAGGTCGTCTACGGCGCGCTCTACGTCGTCTCGCTCGCACTGACCTGCGCGCTCTACGCGCGGGCGGGCGGCGTGCCGAACTGGGTCCTGCTGCTCCTGCCCCTCAGCAAACGGCTGCATTCCATCTTTGCGCTGCGCATGTTCAACGACTGCTGGGCGCTCGTGCTCGTCCAGGCCGCGCTCCTCGCGTTCAGCTCCGGCGGCGCGCTCGACGACCTCGGCTCTCTGCTGTTCAGCGCCGCGCTGTCCGTCAAGATGTCCATCATGCTGTACCTCCCTGCGCTGCTCCTCATACTATTCAAGCGGCACGGTGTCGCCCGCGGCGCGCTGCATGTCGCTACCATCGGTCTAGTCCAGGTTTTGCTGGGGTTGCCGTTCCTGCTGCATGCGCCGCGCGCGTATCTTGCTGGCGCCTTCGACCTCTCACGCGTCTTCTTGTACAAATGGACCGTCAACTGGAGGTTCGTTCCGGAAGACACATTCCTCAGTAAACAATTTGCGACGGCGCTGCTGCTCGGCCACGTCACGACACTTGCGGCCTTCGCGCTGTTCAAATGGTGCCGCGCAGACGGTGGGCCCATATCCCTCCTCGAACGCGGTTTGAGAAGACCCTGGTCATCCCCGAGTCTACAGCGCGCTGCCACAGCAGACGGTCAGTTTTCATCCACTCGCGACCGCGTCTGTCAACTGAGTCGATATTCGCAGACGCTCTTACGCTGCTCATGACTTCAAACCTGATCGGCATTATCTTCGCCCGCTCGCTGCACTATCAGTTTTACTCCTGGTACGCGCAGCAGCTGCCACTGCTCGCATGGCGGACGCGGTTGCCGACACCCGTAAAGTGAGGACACGAAAACCGCGCCGGTAATCACGCGCTGACCGTTCGCAGACTGGCCTTGCTGGCGAGTATAGAATACGCTTGGAACGTGTATCCGTCGACGAACGCATCGTCAGGGATATTGCTGGCTTCGCATGTTGTGTTGATAGTGGGAATATGGTCGGGCTTTCCGGAGGGACGGACTTCCGCTGTAGCAGCTGTACCCGTGAAATCGAACACACAGTAGAATCCCATCGCTGGCGTGCGAGGAGGCAAGAGAGAGACAGGTTCTATATTCGTTGCGCGCCCGCGTCCGAGGACAGAAAACTCAGTGCTCGTTCTTGCGTGCGTTCTGGGCCGCGTAGGGGTTGCGCGGGTCGTTCGCGAACTCGGCGGCTGCGCGCACGCACGTCAGCAGCGCACAATCGGCGTGAAATGGGATGGCACGCACAGTTGAGCATGAGGTTCTGCAGCTTGCCGACGAGGAAGAACGTGATGCCGCCCGCGACGAAGAACGGGTACAGCGGCTTGACGATCTGCGCGCGCAATCACAGAGGCCATCAGCGTGCGCCCGTAGCAAGAAGGGCAAGAGCGCGTACGGGCACAGGGAACCTGCGCGGCCCGAAGAGCGACATGGCGGCGAGAGGATGGGATTTGGGCCGCCCGCAAACTCCGCCCTGCACGCTTTTCGCACCGACAAAATGCCCGCCGCGACCGAGGCCTCGACGTCCGCGACGACGCTGGACAACGACGACACCAACCACGAGGAGGAGACGCGGCCGTCGTTCAAGGAGCTGGGCCTGATCGAGCCGCTGCTCGAGGCGCTCGAGAAACTCTCGTTCGCGCGGCCGACGGAGATCCAGGCGGCCGTGCTCCCGCACGCGCTCGCCGGGCACGACATCATCGGCGTCGCCGAGACGGGCTCCGGCAAGACCGCGGCGTTCGCGCTGCCCATCCTGCAGAAGCTGTGGGAGGACCCGCGCCCGCTGTTCGCGTGCTGCATCGCGCCGACGCGCGAGCTCGCGTTCCAGATCGCGCAGAGCTTCGAGGCGCTTGGCGGCTCGCTCGGCGTGCGGGTTGCGGTGATTATTGGCGGCGTAAAGGAAATCGAGCAGCAGATTGCGCTCAGCAAACGCCCGCATATCATCGTCGCCGCGCCCGGCAGGCTGAACTGGCATCTTGAAAACACCAAGGGGTTCTCGCTAAGGACTCTCAAGTATCTGGTGCGAGACGTTGCTGTGGGTTTTGGTTTTCTTGTTAGCTCACACTGAGCCCAGGTGCTTGACGAGGCAGACCGGCTGCTCGACCTGGACTTTGGGAAGGACATTGACAAGCTGCTCAAAGTCCTTCCCAAAGAACGGCACACGTACCTCTTTTCAGCCACCATGACCGACAAGGTCGAAAAGCTGCAGCGCGCAAGTTTGTCGAATCCCAAGCGCGTGGCCGTCAGCTCTAAGTACTCCACGGTATCGACATTATTGCAATACTATCTCCTGGTGCCGCTCCCTCAAAAGGAGGTCAACCTAATCTATCTCTGCAACTCCCTCGCGGAAAAATCTATCATAATTTTCACAAGAACGCAGCACGATGCGCAAAGGCATGTTTCTCTTCGCTGTGGCAAGCGCCCGCTGCTGATACGCCGATTCTAGAGTGTCGATCATATTACGGACGCTTGGATTCTCCGCGGTTCCTCTGCATGGCGCATTGAGTCAAAGCGCACGATTGGGTGCCCTGGCCAAGTTCAAGGCCGGCGGCCGCAAAATCCTTGTCGCGACGGACGTGGCCAGTCGGTCAGTCTTCGCCTCACGCCGCCCACCCGATGCGGCCCATCTGACCGGTCTTGTTACAGAGGTCTGGACATCCCACACGTCGACATCGTGATCAACTACGACGTGCCGACGAACTCGAAGGACTACATCCACCGCGTGGGCCGCACGGCGCGCGCGGGGCGCGCGGGCAAGAGCGTCACGTTCGTGACGCAGTACGACGTCGAGGTGTTCAAGCGCACGGAGGCCGTCATCGGCAAGGAGATGGACGCGTGGCCCGTCGAGAAGGCCGAGGTCGAGGTGCTGCGCCAGCGCGTCGAGGAGGCCGCGCGGCTCGCCGCCAAGGAGCTGCGCGACCTCGCGGAGGCCGGGAAGGACGGCAAGCGCAGGAAGCGCAGACGCGAGGGCGGCGGTGGGGGCGCGGATGATAGGGACCGCGACGACGACGAGGTCGAGGCGGGTATGCCTATGCGGAAGAAGAAGCATAAGGCGCGGTGAGGTGTGGTTGTACTCACTTGTGTAAGTAGACGATGTTCACTGGTAGGATTGCATTGGGCTTTCTTCTGGCATCTGCTGCTCAATTTGTGCCTTCTTATAAGTTCGTCATAAACGGTATCGTATGTGGGTTGCGTGGGGGCATAGCAGCATGTTGGCAGCATGCGCATATGCGGGTCCGTCTGCCTTTGAACACGCTCCGATCATTCGTCTCTGTCGACCACGTCCTACCACGTCGCGGTAACAATGTCTAAACCAAACTATCTACTCCCATGGTTAGCTGGAAGACAGTGTTCGCGATAGCGTTGGTGGTATTGGGTCAGGCGCGCACGTCCAACCGATTGGCGGCGCAGCGGGGCCGGCCACTTACGTCGCTTGTGACGCCCGCGCCTAACGCCAGATTTTCTGCCTTCCCCGCTTTCCCCAAGTCCAACGCGACCATGAACTGCCTCAGCGCCCGCGCCACTGCGGACGACGGGGGCCCCGCCAACGGCTGCATCGCGGCCATGCTTCAGCCGTGCATTTTCTGCGACGTGAGCGTCGAGCGAGGGTTCGACATCATCCTCGAGGACGACGACATTGTAGTCTTCAGAGATATCAACCCGGCTAGCGTGCACCACCTCCAGGTCGTGCCCAAGCGCCATATAGGTGCGTCGAGTTCCTTCGTGCCGTCAGCGACGCATGCTGACCGGGTGGAACAGACAACGTCAAGAGTCTGCGGGCCAAGGACGCTGACCTGGGTAAAGCCTTCGCGCTGCCTCGCTTTCCACCGCCAGAATTAATTGTCCCGGCAGTGCGGCGAATGCGGGCGGCAGGCATGAAAGCGCTGGACCTGCTCGACGCGGGGGCGGACCGCCGGCTCGGCTTCCACATCCCGCCCTACATTTCCGTCGGCCACCTGCACATGCACGCGCACGCGCTGCCGTTCAAGAACCGGCTGCGGGCGGCCAAGTACCCCGTGCGGCCCGGCGGCAAGGGCAAGCATAAGGGCTTCAGCTGGTTCGCCGAGGCCGAGCAGACCATCGCCATCCTCGAGAGCGGCGGCACCGTCAAAATTCGGCCGTGTTAAGGCTGCATAGACATTTAGAGGTACGCCGGACGCTGGCCGCGGCCGTGGACGGGGTATTGACTGATGATGCGGCAGATTGGCGTTGCTTTCGGGTTTCTTGCTACAGGCTGCTATGCTATCAGTACGCACGTCGCGCTGCGCGTCTTGCGCTAATATATGCTCCCATGCTTTCTTGCTATGTCCTCGGCTCGGTCCCGACTCTTCAAGGGTACAAGCTGGCCTTAAGGCTCGCCATCAAAGTAAACTGGCTTTACACCCCTTTTTACACCGTACGCACCCGGGTCATCCTCAGTTGGCACCTCTTGCGCGATTCCCGAATCTTAGTGATAGCCACCCACTCAAGCGAACGCATAAGCACGCTAACATGTGTACCAATTACCCGCTTCACATTCAAGTCGCATTCTCACGAGGCGGACGCTCGTGTGGCCTGAACGCTCGTCCTAGGCCAGTCGCCGTGAAGCGACCGCGCTTCGGGCTTGTGCCTACTACGCTACAATGGACCGCGTCGCGTACGACCCATAGGCGATGCGGTATGAAAAATTGTTTTTGCTGCTTCGGCGGCAATGCATGCAGCACTGGCAGGCTCGTCCGTTGGCTCCTTTGTACAGCGGACTCCCGAGCTCTTATGTGCTCACCAAGCCGCCCATGGATCTGCTAGTTCTCCAGCCGCTCTCCTGCTGTCTCGGTCTGCCGAGCTGCACAACGGTCGAGTTTGGAACACGCGCAGCCGACTTCCAAATCGTCGCCACCGGCCCAGGTCGAAATGTGGGTACATAAACTAGGTTCGTCGTCTCACAGTCGCCCATCGAGTTAAACTCCACAACCACACCCTACCTCATCAACGTCATGAAGTTATCTTCCCTGCTCATAATCGTCCTCGCCGTGGCGCGCGTGCGCAGTTCGCGTCTCTTTGCGGGTGAGTGGCGCAGTAGTATTTATGCGCCTTGTACAGGCTTGCTAATGTTGCGAATAGTGCCATACCTGGCGGGTACAGGTTTCACGAGCGGCGACGCTGAAACGGCGGGGGCATCGGCGTGACCGACGACGCACCGGATTACCCGCATCCGTCCACATCCTCTGAGACGGCACCCTAACGAGCGCTGAGCGCTCCGTTACAACCACCCGTCAGGCTGTCACTCGCGAATACGCACAGCACGACGCGTCAACACTCTACACTCTGCAGAAGCCGTGTATCACTGGCAGGATGGCGACGCACACACACCACGAGGCCTCGATGCTTAAATCCTGACTCTGCGGGACCAGCGTCGTTGTTGACACAAAACATGTCCTGTATTCGAGCCGCGCGCATCTGGTCCTGGTGGCTGGAGCCGCTATCCTTGCTGGTCGGGCGTCTCGTGGTCCCAGAAGTATGTATAGGGACGCGGGCAACACACACCGGCCTGGAGCTTGTATTGTCCTACTCGTCTGGAGCAACCCTCCTGGCCTGGTGACTGTGGGTTCTTCGATGCCTCCCTCATGACAATAATAATATCCCTGCTTCTGGTGCAGTGACTTGCTGTCGACATGCCTGAAATACATGACATGTCATTGTCGACAACGGCCAGGAATCCAACCCTGGCAGTGATTGCTCCCATACCGGGTGGGTGTGCAAGTTGCGCCGTGGACCGCCTGCTGGTGATGGGCACCTGGTCGTGGAAGGGTGTAGGCACCGCAGCCTGGCAGATGGTCACGACATCGAAGCGCGCGCTCTTGTGATCGACCGTGTTGTACGTTGCTGACGACGTATGGCCTAGCCACCGGAAGGGTCTGCACTGCGTACTGCAGTGAATGCTTATACACCTACATCGCGTTCGCGGCACCACATGCCCGACACACAACTGTGGAGCGCGACACGTCGTTGGCCTGGCGACTACCCACGCTCCACAATGGGCGGCCCAACTATCCCGTCGCGCAGTGCCAGGATGTGCTCATTGCGTGATACTTCGATTTCGAATACTGTGGAGCCCCGGTACAGCGCATATGGTCTGCGTCAGCTGGTGGAAGAGACGTAGGGGTCTGGGCCAGAATGTGTGCGTAGCCATAACAGTCAGCTCCGTCAGTTACCGCGCACACGGCCATCGGGTTCAGGAATAGAGCAGACTGTCGTTCTGGAGACTCAGGACAAAGATGGGAAGACCACATCCGGATTTAGCTGCACCGCCAAGTTGGCGCCGTCGGGGCGGGGTGGCGGTGCGAGAAGCAAACAGTCAAACTCCAGCGTCATATCCCGACCTTCGGATTCTGGGGTTCGCGCAGGTGGGTATATAAGCCCACGGTTGTCGTCGGGTTTGCCCCACAACTCTCAGTCCAGCTTTTCTCCCCCGGTTGCCACGTCCCTTGTTGTCGCATCCGTCCTTTTCTGCTTTCGTCTCGTCTGCTAGCAGCTCGCACCCACACATACACGAACTTCGATTCGCACCGACCTTCGACACAACATGGTCGCCTTTTCGCATTTGGCCGCCACCCTCGCTGGTGCCTCGCTCGTCGCCGCCGCGCCCTTCGGCGCGCCGCCCGCTCAGTTCGCGGATGTCGACTTCCGCCACGTCCTCGCGCACGTGAACTCCACCACCGCCAACGGCAAGCTCCCCACACTTCGCGCGTCCGACGAGCAGAAGCTCGAGAAGATCTTCCAGTCCTTCGGCTCGAACGGTGCGAAGAACTTCGGCCTTGGTGGCGGAGGCGGAGGCGGAGGCTTCCAGCTGCCCGAGCTGGGCGACCTCCCGCAGTGGCTCCAGGACCTGCTCTGCGAGATCTTCAAGATCTGCGGAGATGGGAACGGTGGAGGTGAGGCGCCGCCCGCGCCCACTGAGACTGGCCTCCCCGGCGAGCCGACCGACGTACCGCCGCCGCCCGGTGAGACGGACACTGGTCTCCCCGTCCCCACCGAGACTGGCCTCCCCGGAGAGCCGACCGAGACTGGCCTGCCGGGAGAGCCCATCCCGACGGACACCGGTCTGCCCATCCCGCCTCCGGGAACTGGCCTGCCTGGCGAGCCCGAGCCGACTGGCATCCCCACCGACACTGGTCTCCCCGTCCCCACTGAGACCGGCCTCCCTGGAGAGCCTGAGCCCACGGGCATTCCGACCGACACCGGCATCCCCATCCCCGACCCGACTGGCATCCCCACCGACACCAGCTTCCCGATCCCCACCGTGCCTGGCGAGCCCGAGCCCATCCCGACTGGTACTGAGCTGCCAGTTCCGGGCGAGCCATCGGAGGTCCCCACAGGCGTCCCGGGCGAGCCGACCGGATTCCCGACCGCGCTCCCGCCGGGCATCCCCACTGAGGTCCCGCCGACTGAGCCCACCGGTGTCCCGACTGACGTCCCCGTCCCTCCTGGCACTGAGGTACGTGCTCCCACGCATATTTGTTATAATGCTTCTAACACGAGCCCCTAGGAGCCCCTCCCGACTGGCACTGAGGCCCCGATCCCAACCGGCGCTCCAACTGACGTTCCCTTCCCGCCTGCCCCGTCTGAGGACCCGACCGGCGTTCCTGTCCCCCCGGGCACTGAGGTGCGTCCATCTCGCTTTGAGCTCAGCCACATTCTCACTCCGTCGCTTTAGGCACCCATCCCGACCGATCTCCCCATCCCTCCCATCCCGACCGGTGTCCCGACCGACCTTCCCGTCCCCACCGGCACTGAGGTATGCCCGTCTCACGTCCTCCAAACGGTACATCAGATCTTATACTCGCGCAGCTCCCCATCCCCACCGGCGCCCCGACTGACATCCCCGTCCCGCCGGGCACCGAGGCCCCCGTTCCCACCGGCACTGACGCTCCGATCCCGCCCCCGCCCAGCGGCGGCGGCGGTGCTGGCGAGGGCTGCGAGGACGACGAGCCGTCCGCGTCCACCGAGCTCCCCACCATCCCGACTGATATCCCCATCCCCTCCGCGTGAGGGCATCATTGCTGTAGCGCTACTACCCCTTTCGAGCACTTGACGTGATACCAACCCTTGTTTTACTATTTATCACCTTCAACGAATGCAACGGACCCTCTTTCCCGAACATAGCGCCGATGCGCTCTTTATTGTACTAGAAACAATGACAAGTCAATAATATGCTTGCCTACATACGTTTCATGGCGCGAGCCGGATCGGGTGTTCTCAACCTTGTCAATGCCATTCTTCCCGGCGTTCCCGCGCTGGTGCTTCTGGTGCTTCTCTTGAATGGCCATCTGGATGTCCGTTCTTGCCTTGTACCCAAAAATAAACAAAAGGCCAAACAGCCCAGCCATTGCGACATTGGCCATGCGCGTGCAGCGACCTGGCGGGGCTCCGTATGAGCTTCTGTTGCTGTTGCCAAGTTGTTTGCCACCTCGAAACGCGTGCGTTTGTATTTGTTTGCAGGTCACGCTCTGCTCTATTTTTCGCGCGCCCGCGATGCTATCCGCCTTCGCGGCGCGCAGGGCTGCTCAAGCAGCGTCGCCAGCAGCGCCCCAAGCTGCTAGTGTAACACCGAAGCCGGCGTCGCGCGCCGCATCGCCAGAGCCTTCGACGAGCACACCGCCGACATCGGCGCGCAAACGCAAGCAACCCGATTCAATACGTGCAAAAGAGCGCGTCGCAGCCCCCAAAAAGCCAAAAAGCGTCACAGACAAGTCTCCCGGCCGCGAGCAAAAGTCGTCCGCCCCGCCGTCATCCCGTTCGCGCACCACGTCGAGCTCGGGTGCCGCGCCGCCGCTCGTGACGCGGACAAAACGCGCATTCTCCCCTAGCAGGCCGCCGCCGTCCGACTCTTCTGACGAGGAGGACGCGAACAATGTCACCGTGCCTGTACTGCCTACAGCCGCCGACGCCGACACACTGATGGTCGTGGACGACCTGCTCAGCACGTTCCGGCCGACGCTTTCGCAGAACATGTTCCTTCTAGAACCCGGAGAGCTCAAGGAGCTATCTCTACCAGAGGCATCCTATCTGGCCGTGCTTCAGGGCGGCGAAACGCTGTCCGTCATCGGCACTGTCTCCCTCACGCTGCTCCAAGGCAGCATAACTCTCGACGGCACCACGCTCCGCCCCTCTCGCACCGCCCATAGGATTTTCGCTCCTTCCTCACACCCGGCACCATGCATTTCCGCCGCGCATAAGCAGGTTGCGCCATATATTCCTTTACCAACGCGCTTGAGCAAGCATGTTCAGCCTCGAAACGTTGTGGTCGTTCTTTCCGAGCTGCATAGCGGCGTCGAAGGCCTCGCGGATATTTGCCGCGCGTTTGAGGACGTGTTTGCGCCAGAGGATGAGTTCTGCTCGCCGATGCCTTTGCGTGGCCTATACATTGTGTGTGATCTTGGCCTGTCTGACCCAGCGCTCGCTCATGTGTTGACTCTGGCAGCTAGAACGCGCGTCGAGGCGAATACAGCCGTTTGTCCTCCCTCCATCGTGGAAGACTGTGCTGGACGAGATTGAGGCGCCTCCTGCGAAGGGAAGGCAAGACAACGGGCTGGCGAAACCTCTCGTCATCATGGTCAAAGGCGCAAAACGATCAGGCAAGAGTACGTTGGCCCGTACGGCTCTCAACCGACTGGTGATGCGGTACGCGTTTCTGGCTTCGCGTGTACCCCTCGCATTTCTCATCGTGAGCAGCTATCGCCGCGTGGCATTTCTGGAATGCGATGTCGGGCAGTCCGAGTTCACTCCCGCCGGTATGGTCGCCTTGAACGTTGTCGATCGCCCTCAATTCGGTTCGTCCGCTCCATTTCATCAACATGGACACCCGCTGATTTCTGTTCTGCCAGGCCCTTCATTCACCCACCTCTCGACGCCGCTAGTCGCCCACTTCACTGGCTCAACCAGTCCCCGCGCGAACCCATCGCACTACCTCTCCTGCGTGGCCGCGTGCCTGCAAACCTACAGTATGGATGTGCAGCACACCTTCATGGACGACGACGAGGGCGGCGAGACCGACGGCCGGATATCGGATATCGTGCCTCTCGTCATCAACACGCATGGGTGGAACAAGGGCCTCGGCGCAGACCTCACGCGCAAAATCCAGGACATGATATCCGTCACGGACATCGTTGACTTCGACTCCGAGCAGGACGACGCCGCTCCGCAAGATTCCGCCTCGAGAGTGCACTATGTCGCGCCAGTGGCATCGTCGTTGACGGCGCTGTACAACGCCTCGGACTTGCGCGCGCTCAGCATCATCTCGTACTTCCACATGGCGCCCGCCGGCGCGGACGCACCGTCGTGGAACTGCGCGCTGCCGCTATGCGCCGTGCCGCCGTGGGAGGTGAGCTGGAGCGACGCGATCGACAGCGTCGTCCTGGGCTGCCCGGGCGGCGAGGACGTGCCTGCGGACGAGGTGCACACCGCGGTCAATGGTGGGCTCGTCGCGCTGGTGGCCGCGGACGCCGGTACGCTCGACGCGCCCGCGCGCGGGGCGAACGGGTTGCCGTACAGTCAGGGCGCGGCCGTCCCCTCGCCCACGTCGTCGCGATGCGTCGGCCTGGCCCTCGTGCGGTACGCCGCGGCTGACGCGCCGCACGTGCACATCATCACGCCTGTGCACCCGTCGCTGTTGGCGCAGTGCCGGGCGCTCGTCAAGGGCGAGGTCGAGCTGCCCGTGTGGGCGTGGCTCGACCACCGCGCGGAGGACGGGCGCGTCGCGGGCGTATCGAAGGACAAGGTTCCGTATTTGCAGTGGGGCGTGGGCAGCGGCAAGGGCGCAACGCGCAGGAAGGTCAGGAGGAATTTGATGCGCTGGGGACAGACGTAGATGTCGCTATGGGATACAGTAGTCGTACCTAATTCTACACGGATGTGCGAGTCTTCCGAAACAAGGACAGACAAGACAAGTCGGTGTCTTCAAAGTCTATAACGCGTCGGCTGTGCGCAACCTGAGTCCGATGGCGCCGCCGCCCTTCCCATCCCAGCCGTCGATGCGCGCACGGCAGACGGGGCACTGTGGTTCCGGGTTTCGATTGTAGGCCTGACGTTGACGCTGTATGCCGCCGGCGACTGCCATGAAGAGGCATTCGCCGCACAGGACGTGGCCACACGGCGTGATCGCGGCGTCGCTGGGCGGGCACATGCAGACAGGGCATGTCATGGCGTCTGCGAGTAATGTCTCGGGCTCCGCGGCCTTTGGTGATGCCGGAGGGATAGTAGTAGTGACAGGGTCGACCGTAGCAGAGCTGCTGGCCTGTGCAGGTGGCTCCGAGGGGGGCTCTTCGACTTTGACGCGCTTTCTGCTCGGGCGCGACGCCGCCGGCGCCGCACGCTTTGTCGCCGTGACACGCGATGAGGAGGAAGGCTCCAGGGCTCGCGTAGACGCGTCAGAAAGCACGCCGTCAGAGCCTTGGAAAAGCGAGGCAGCTGCGAGTTCGGTCGGGGTAGAACCAGAGCCCCGGCGCGTCATGCTACGCGTCTGGCGCAGCGGCACAGCGATGGAGGCCGCGGCGCGAGCGCGGGTACGGGGGCGGGGCGCGAATTCGGTCAGCGGCATAGGCAGCGGGTGCTCCGGGGAGTGCGTGAGATCCAGCGGCGCATCCTGAGTCTCTGGCGGCATGGACATGCTGGACGAAGAAGAGATGCGGAGGATGCCGACTTCGGGAAGCCAGACGCGCCTGCTGCTTGAGCCACATTCCGAATGAACTCTGTCAGGGGCCAGGTACAGCTTGCGCTCGTTCGGAACAATGTTTTTACGACTATTGACACGTTCAGTAGCTCTGGAGCTGGGTCGGGCTCTTCGTCGTCGGTTCGGCGACGTACTACTATGCCAAGCACGATATGAGGGAGAAACGCAAGGAGAACGCCCTTTCCACCCGTTCCGTTAAGGGATCGCTCACGCGTATGTATTGCACAGGACACAGCAGCGAGTGCTGACTGCTTTGCAAGCGGAGGAGCGCGCCGCCCTCAACAACAGCTCAAAGCAAGCATCAGCAACGCAACGAGAGTCGACGGATAGATAGCAGGGCTCCAGGAGCAACCAACACCGCTCGTCGAAGACCTTGACCTTGCTTCGCAAGTTCAGGCTTGCGATGGACCTCGGGATCAGCGCCAAAACGGCCACCCACCCGCGTCCACCGACGCTTTCCCCACCGCTAGAGGCAACAGTGCTCATGGGAATTCCATCTGCTAGGGACCCTTATCTTAACATGTGCTCATGTGTGAGGATGATTCTTGCAATGAAAATTGAACTGTGCAGTCGGAATATACGTCCGGCGCACCGGAAGCTAAATTTGCCATCTGCTTTTCCTCGTCGTCTCGCCCATCCCCCATTCCCTTTGACCAGATCTTAACGTAAGTCAGCTGCACGCGCCGCCCCCTGACGCCCAGCCGCGCATTGCCTGCCACGATGCTGACGGAGATGGGCCGTAGATGGCCAGCATCGAGGAGCTCACGTCCGACCACTCCGACCACGAGGGTCACGACCACCACGACCACGACCACGAGGACCCGACCTCGAACGCTGCGCTTGACAAGATCCAGTCGCGCGCGGAGCGCAAGGCCCGCAAGGCCCTGCTCTCGCTCGGCCTCAAGCGCGTCCCCGCCATCACGCGCGTCACCCTCCGCCGCCCGAAGAACGTACGCGCCGCGCCCGGGCCCTTTCTCCTGTTCAGTATAACCCACATTGTGCGATAGGTGCTCTTCGTGATCGCGTCCCCGGACGTCTACAAGTCGCCGAACAGCGACTGCTACATCGTCTTCGGCGAGGCCAAGGTCGAGGACATGAGCCAGCAGGCGCAGCTCTCCGCCGCGCAGCAGCTCGGCTCGAGCGCCGTCTCGGGCGTGAACAACGGCAAGGGCGTCAAGAACGACGACGATGACGACGACGACATCCCCGAGCTCGAGCCCGCCGACGAGGGCGAGGTCGACGAGACCGGCGTCGACCCGAAGGACATCGACCTTGTCGTCCAGCAGGTCGGCTGCACGCGCGCAAAAGCCGTGCGCGTGCTCAAGGAGAGCGGCGGCGATCTCATCAACGCCAGTGCGTCCCTCTTTTCGAATTCTCGTCGACGCGTCCGCTTATCTCGCACCCTCAGTCATGGCCGCGAGCGAGTGATCTATCTCTGTGTGGCTGCGCGTTGTACTTGTGCTCCATTCAAAATACACATGTCATTTTGCTGTCGTGTCATTGTCCGTGTCCTGCGCGCTCACGCTGGTGTCTCCGCTGTCTTCACTTCTTGCAGTTCTCGTATGGAATCCAACTCCTCGACGCGATCCCGCAGGGTCGCGTTGTCGGCGCGCAGCTTCTTGTTGCTCGCCTGGACTTGCGCCAGCTCGGTCGCAAGCGCCTTGATCTGTTGCGACTGACTGGGAATAAGGCTGCCTTGGGATGACGATGCCTGTGGTCGCGAGGTGTCGCCGGCAGCCAGTTTTCGTTCCAGCTCTCTGATCTTCTGTTCGCTAGCCCTGCGGCATGGCGTCAGTCGAGTATCTGCGCTGGCGTTGACGTGACATACTTGCGGTCGTCGAGCAAGCTCTGGTTCGCCGCCTGGTAGCTGGCTAGCCGGTCCTCCATCTTCTTGTAATTGCTGGCCATAACACCGATCTGCTCCTTCTGGGTCCGGTATCGTCGTACGTCGGCATCCCTATTAGTGTCAGATATGGTGCTCAAAAAGAGTCTCGCACGAGACGCACCAGGCTTCCTGTGTCTTCATCAGCTGCTCAATCCGCTTTTCATAGTCCTTCAGGCGTTCGATCTTCGGCGCAGCCTCCTTTGCCTTGCTCTCCAGCTCGAAGATGCTGCATCGGACGTCAGCCGATCGCCTTAGCCACACACAGGACTCGTACGTCTTTGTCGCCTCGCTCAACTGTTGCGATTGTGCCTTGCTGACGGCCTGCAGAAACAGTGTATCAGAAATATTGCGAATATCGAGGGAAGAGTGAGTGGCACTAACATTGAGGTTCTTCTCGGCAGCGGTGAGACTCGCTGTCTGCTCCTCCCACCTCTTTTTGCTTTCGCGCAGCTCTCTGCGCTTGCCCAGGTGTAGCTCGACCTCCTCGGTAAGCTTGCGCTGCGCGCGGTCCAGGTTGGCACGCTCCGTCTTGAGCTGCGCCTGCAGCTCCTCGACCTGTGCTTGGTACTCCTTGCGCTTGTCTCGCTACGATGTGTCAGCGGCGCGGTGGGCAACGGAGTAGGCGTCTCGTACCAGATGCTGGCGCTCAAGCTCGCCGCGCACGGTGACGTTGCGCTCGCGCTGCAGGCGCTCGATGTTCTGCAGCAGCCCGCGCTTCAGCCAGAGCTGGTAGTTGAGCTCGTTGCGCAGCAAGAGCGACTCGCGTTGCAGGATGGCCACCGCCTGCAGCGCACGCGCGGGCAGCTCGCCGCCTTCCGCCGCCATGGGGTCGTGCGCCGGTTCACGAAGGGACGGCGCGCGCGACCCGACGCTCGCGCTGCGCGACGGGCGGCCCGCGGCGGCGTAGAACACCTCGACGGGCCAGTGCGCGGGGTAGTCGACGACGTCGAGCGCCGCGCCGGACTTCAGCGCCATCGTCGTCGCGATCATGTTGCGCACGGAGATGCGCGGCCGCTCGGGGTTGCTCAAGTCCGTCACTGTCGCCGGGTCGTCCGGTTGCGGTTCTGTTTCCTCTTCGCTGCCTGGGAGGCGATGTGCCGAAGAGGACGCAGGCACCCGTGTGATGTCGAGCGCTGTAACTTGCGAGATGATGTCTGGCGGCGCCATGTCCGACCAACGCTTGTGGTCCGTCAACTCGGTGATCACGTCGTGGCTGAGAGCGCACGATGACAGTGCGTGCTTTCGTGCCAGCGTCTAGGCGGTTGTCAGCGGGCATTCACGCACCCCCGTCGGCGATGTGCCCACCAACGCTCGTTGTCGAATTTGAGAGTCTTCGAGAACTTCCTGCCAGCCGACAACGAACGGACAGGGGACATTGTGGTCTTGCATATACCGCGACGGCCGTCGCAGGAACTCAACCGTGTTGCATGGGTACATGCCGTACAGGAATGTGAAGTAGTGGTCAGCGGAAGGCAGCCTCGAGGAGATGGGGACGAAGGATGCCTCTGCCAGATGAGTGAGTTTGACAATATCTCTGGGTCGAGATGGGATGTAGACCTACCAAGACGTTGCCAGTGCAAGTCCGGACGAACCTCCAGCGCCTTTCCCTGGAACTGTATGCCCGTGTTATCTGTCCAGGTGAACCCATCGCTGTCTTCGTCATCGTTCTGCACGCCTCGATCCTGCGCGCTCTCAGAACGCTGCAGACCATTTGAACAGAGCGCGCGGGCGAGAATGGCGAATAATGTGGGCAGACGCTCGACCAGGAGTTCGTGAGCCTGGATAGCTAGATGCGGGAGCATTGTCACGATCACCGTTAGGCCGACCGTGAATACAGAGGTGGAGTTGTCCACCGTGAGCGAGAGGAGGATGCTCGACAGCAAGTCGCTCGACGCGAATGCCGCGAAGTCAAAGTCGTCGCACGTCACAAGCCGCCGGAAAAGAATGAGAAGTTCCAGCCTGGAGGGGTTGTATGCGAATGCGCTATTCGCCGAATGGCAGAATTGCTGCGAGACACGCACGTAAGCACAGCAGGGCATGCATGGCAGCTTGAGACCCTGAACGGACCTGAGGCTTCTGCAGCGCAAAGCTGATGAGAATATCGCCCAGATTCTCCTTCCATATGCGCCGGCGCTCCCTCTCCGCATCGTCCAACGCGGCGGTCTCAACGGCATCGATGCCGGAGGTGTCGCTGGGAGCGTCGAGCAGGTACAGCTGGAAGACGCGCTTGCGGTAGTCGAGCACATACTGCGCGTCGTCGGGGCCAGTCAGCGCGCCAACGACGAGCTTCTTGGCGGCATCGACAGTGGCGGAGTTGAGGCCAGGGTGCTTGAGCACGCCCTGCAGGGCTAGTTCGGTCCATGTGCCAACGACCTTCGCCGGGTCGCGCATCTCCTCGAGCGCGAGCAGCGCGATGAACGCCGCGTGGTGCGCCGGCACGTCCGTCCGCAGGGCCCTGTGCGCGTCCTGCAGCATATCCTCGACAGCCGGTAGCCGCGCGGGGTCCTCGCGGAGGAGCTCGCTCAGGCTGGCCTGCACCGACTCCAGCGTCGCTTCGGGCGGCTCGGCGAACAGGCGCAGAACTTTTTCGGCAAGCTCATCCATTGTGCAGCGCTGGGAGATGGGAAGCGCAACTGAGATTGAAGGAAAGGGGAGACAAGATGTGTGTGGGAGGGACGATATCCGCCAGCCACCGAGTTCAAACACCGCGATCGCTTCTTGTCTTCCTGCATCCTCATGGCACTCTCTAGGCGAAGCTCTCTTTCTCAGCGAACGTTTCAGTCGCTCACTCGTGTCCCCTGGTTCCCAGCTGTAACCGCCTCCCACTGGTTTCAAGTCACCTGCTCTGCTGCAACTCACTGGCCCATTGCTTGTAGAGCCTGCCGCTGGCCTGCTGTGGGTCTTGTGCATTGATGCCACGTTCCTGCTTCAGGGCGCTCTTTCACCCGGTCCTGGTCTCTGTCTCTGTCTAAGCTCTTGGGTCAACCTTCTTCAGCGAACCGAGCGCACAAAATCGAAATGGCCGGTCTATTCAGCGTAGTTGAATACCAGAGTCCTGCCTGCCTTCTACTTTTACACATACACGGAATCTAATAAAGAAAAGCGCGTTGATTACAACGCGCGGTGCAGCATGCTCTCGCGCCCAGGGCCCACGCCGACCCACTCGACCTTGATGCCCAAGAACTCTTCGATGAAGGCAATATACTTCTTGCAGTTCTCGGGTAGTTCGTCGAACGACCTGCACTGCGCGATCGACACGTTCCATCCGGGGAGTGTGACGTATTCCACCTCGACCTTCGCGAGCACGTCCAGATCCGCTACGAAATGCAACATTGGCAGGAGTATACCTGGGTAAAGGATGGACGCACCAGGGAAACTCTTGAGCTCCTTGCCATCGACCAGATACTTGACGGCGATCTTGATTTCGGGCAAGGTGTCCAGGATGTCAAGCTTGGTGAGGTTGAGCGAGTCGTAGCCATTGATGAGGCACGAGTAGCGCAGCACGACGAGGTCAAGCCAACCACAGCGTCTTCTGCGGCCCGTCACGACGCCGTACTCGTGACCGACCTCTTGCAGGTGCACACCGACGTCCTAGTTACAATTTCAACCCTCATGACCACTGAATCGTTCCAAGGAGACGGGCATACGTTCAGCTGCTCGGTGGGGAACGGCCCGCCGCCGACACGCGTCGTGTACGCCTTCACGACGCCAATCGTCTTGCTGATACGCTTGGGCGGGATGCCGAGGCCCGTGCACACGCCGCCGACAGAGGTCGATGACGAGGTGACATACGGATACGTGCCGAAGTCGATGTCAAGCATAAGCGCCTGGCCGCCCTCGACGAGGATGCGCTTGCCCGCGGCGAGCGCCTCATGCACATACGACACGCTGTCGACTACGAACGGTCGTAATCTCTCCGCCAGCTCCTGCATTACAACCGTTAGATCGAGCATGAAATTGAGTGGGGGAGAAGGACGTGCCTTGTAGCGGAGGATCTCAGCCTCGGTGTCATACTCAAAGTGCCCGTAACGCTTGAAGCGCCCCTCGACGATCTTGCGGAACTTGGCGGCGAAGGTGTCGTGGTCGAAAATGTGGTGCACGCGCAGGCCGGAGCGCGACGCCTTGGCGGAGTATGCGGGGCCGATGCCGCGCTTCGTCGTCCCGATACTGCAGACGATGACGGCATGTCGGCCGAGCGCGGGTGTATGCGCACCTGGAGCCGCCGAGCTCGACCTCCTTGAGCCCGTCGACGATCTGGTGGAAGTCGAACACGAGATGCGCGCGGTCCGACACCAGGATGCGCGACTTGCAGCTGAGCCCTGCGATCGCCACAGGCAATGAGCATGGCACAGGTTGCCCGCCGATGCGGCGCACCCTTGGCCTCGAGCGCGTCGAGCTCCTCAAAGAATGATGGGACGTGTACAACGACGCCTGAGCCGATGAGTGCTATGCAATCCGGGTTGACGAGCCCTGGGCGGTGGCAACGTCATTCGCGTTGGCGGGTACACGGAGATCTAGACGATCCAGGCGCACCGCTGGGCAGGAGACGGAAGGCGAATGTGGTGGGCGTCGCGCTCCCGTCGAGGTTGACGACGATGGTGTGCCCGGCGTTGTTGCCGCCGGCGCAGCGCGCGCATATGTCGGCGTCGGCGGACATGATGTCGACGAGCTTGCCCTTGCCCTCGTCGCCCCACTGCGACCCAATGACGACGCTCACTGAGAGTGATCCCAATGTAAGCATATCGAACGTGAATGATGAGTACCGGGATACTCGCCGCTCATGGTGGTGAGGATCGTAGCGAACGATCGGAGTTGGGTGCCACCGCGACTCTATGCCATGCCGCCGCTCCCCAACCGCCCGCCGAAGGGCGCGTCGACGTTCAACAGACTGATGCGTCGCAACCCGGCGATGTTCGGGATCCCCTTCGTCTGCCTCATCGTCGGCGGCTCCTTCGGGCTCTCCAACCTGACCCAGATCCGGTACGACATCCACGACCAGCGGACGCGCAAGGCATGTCCCCCGTCTCCGTGAGAGCCCGCCCCTGAGGCTGACCGTGCGCGGCAGGTGTCCGGGGAGGAAGAGCAGCAGCTGGCGTCGAAGAAGAAGCGCAAGTTCGACATCCGCGAGGAATATTTCGTGCGTGCTTTGCCTCACCGGAATCCCTGTCACCTGACCCGCCCCTGCGCAGCGCCTGCAAGAGGAGGAGGACAAGAACGACTGGGAGCCCGTGCGGGTGCCGCGGCCTGCAGGCGTACCAGAGTGGGGCGTTGCGCCAGAAAACCCGCGCCAATTGCCAGAGTCTGGCCCTCGACAGCCCGCCGCCCGGCCGCGGCGAGTACGAAGAACGGAGCCGCGCGCAGGGCCAGACGAGCCCGACAGTGCTGCAAAGCAATAGCACATTGCCTGTAATCTCCACTTGTATACTTAGCAGTTCCCACACTCTGAAGTCGGTTTCTAAATATCCTAATTTGCCATTGCAAATAATCAACAATATGCGCGCGGTGCTCAGCAGGAAAATACACTGAATATCGGGAGACTAATAGTACTAGTAGTAGCAGGAGCAAATTGATACACAGTCAGACGCGAACGATGCTCAAGAAAGGAGACCGGGAAAGGGTCCTGCCAGGTTGCGCACCTCCGGGGCGCTCTACGCGGTATGGCCAAGCTCGGGGTCGATCTCTGGTGCGGCAGAGTAGGGCGAGTCGTGGTCGGGGCGCACGCTATGGTGCCCGTTTAAGGACGGATCGATGGGGTGGTGCCCTGGGCCATGGGTGTACGACGCGCGCTGGTAGCGCTGGCGGTAGTCGGATGCGGGGTCGGGATGCAGTTGGTCGACCTCGGGGTGGTACGGCGAGTGGAGATGCGTGCCGTTCGAGTGCGCATAGGGCGACTCGTCGCCCTGCTCCTCGACCTGGTGTGCATACTGATTACGCTGGTGCGGACGGTCAGCACGCAAGAATCTCCGGCAGCCGGCAAGAAGGCTCGCCTCGTGTGTCCACTGGTCCCAGGACGCGGCAATGACGGGCTCGAAGGACTGCAGCTCCTCCATGGTGATGTTGAGCGTTCGAAATAGGTGTTGCTTGAGCAGTGGCGCGCAGGAGAACGCGAGCAGGACAATGGACGCAAACGTCTGGCCGGCAGACGCATTCGGCTGGACCTGGAACGGCGGCTCTGAGCTGGGCTGCGGGACGTCGACGTCGACCTCCTCGTCCTCGTCCTCTGAGATTTGGTGCTGGTGTTGGTGTTGGTGTTGGTGCGGGTGCGGGTGTGGATGCTGGTGCGGATGCGGATGCTGGTGCTCGGGGTGCATGGGGTGGGCGGCGGCGGCCGCGGCGGCGGCCATGGCGTACGGGTCGTATGCTGGCTCTGGCGGCGGCGGGTGCTCGACGGCCATGGCAAGCCCCATCTCGGCCATGCGCTTCGCCTTGACGACGGCGCGGTGCTTGCGCTGGCGCTCGCGCGCGGCGGCCTTGATGCGCTCCTTCTTCGCGATCTCCGCCGGGCTGAGCTCGCCCTCTGGGCCGCCGTGCGCGCCGCGCTGCGCGTTGTCGCCGTCGAAGTTGGCGGCGCCGAGGTTCGCGCGGTCGCGCTCGCGCTTGCGGCGCTGGCGCTCGCGGGCCTTGAGCCGCTTCGCCTCCGCGACGGCCGGGTCGTCCGCGCTGCGCTTGCGCCCGCCCGACGTCGACGGCACCGGCGGCAGGTCGTGCTCGAGCTGGTCCGTCTGCGCATGCGGGTCCTGCGCGTGGCTGCCGTACTCCATCGAAGCCGTCACTCGTAACGTCGGCGACACGCGCTGTCACACCGACACTTGGCTGGGGAGAACCTTCGGCCAATTTCGAACTCCGACAGCCCATTCTTCCTCCTCCTTTTCTTCGCCCAGAACAACGCACGGGCCCAGTCGTCATTGATCCCGAGGCCCCGCGCGCGCCAGCATGCGGCTTGTGCACCGCCCCGCGCCCCGGCTATCGTCGCTCTGACTCCACGAACGGCGGCAAATGGGCGAGCGCTGGGCGTGCATCACCCAGGTGCATGGCGTCAGCGTATGCTGGGAGACGATCCATGACGATGGCCCGGGCATCTGGGGCGGTAGCCTTCTTGAGCACCGGTCCACGATACTTGCACATAGAGCTCTGCTTTGCATCACTCTCTCGGTCATGTGACATCGAATCGCCCTGCGCAAATGAAGCCGGGTCTGCTATTGGTGCAAGTATCTGTCGACCTCCACGATGCGGTGCTCTTTGTTTCGCTGGAGTATTACTTGGCCGACCACCCCAGACGCGCACCCCAAACTCCTGATGGTAGACAATGATACACCGGTCTCGGATGGCGCCCATCCACATTGTCCTGGTCCGACAGTCGTCCTGCAGCTGCCAGGAGGCGCTCATGCTACGCAGACCAGTTGCCCATCGAGATTTTGCACACAGACATCTACTGAATCGTTCAGATATCTGAATCATCGGGTGCGCCCCTTTCAGTCCCACCAATATTGGTGCACCGCATATAGGCGTGAAACCTGGTCCTGTCGACGCAGTAGCATTGCATCTGGCAGCTGGGGGGCTCGTCCAGGTCGAACGTGCACGCCCAACACGTGTCCGTATATGGCGCGACACTGCTCGAATGGTTTCGGAGAGCGGGAATGCCTTTGTCTAGGCAATCGAGAAACGAGTTGTTGTTAACCAGGCAGTTAATCAGGTCGATGCTCGTCCGCGTCGGCATTGCGGTCGGGTCGGCACGATTGCACGTCGCAGTCAAGACACTCTGTGTGTCACCGAGTCCCGCGTCCGTGCAGCTATCAGCGAATGTGCTTCGGGTCGTGGGAAACAGTCCGGAGCTGCAAAAAAGGGCAAGGATGGTGAGGAGCGTGTGTTGTGGATTTGCTGGCTTATGCTCCTCGCCACTCTGCAGGCTTTATACAATCACGGGCAGGGAGCACAGGTATCTTTGCCCGGTCAGGGTGAGCCACGATATGATTACCCATCGCGTCTCGTTGCCTTACTGGCGCTGCAAGTGCGTAACGTTCGCCCGCATGTAAGAAACTCACGACCAATGCGAGACCCGTGATACTGACCTGCGTCTAGGGCCCAATCTGTTGCAAACATCCCAGAGACTGGGGCTATGCTCCGCACCGCTAGGCACCTTTAAAATTTGCCCAAATACCAGCCGCTCTGTCAGCGGTCAACGTATGTTGTCGCCTCCTTTGCCACTTACTCGAATTACCCACAAGGCATTCAACGGTATGCGAGTCCCTCCCGAGTACTAGGCCCTGCTTACTCCGCATGGCAGACCATGCTCTCCAATCATTGGCTGGATTTAGCGGCCGGCGCTGCAATATGCCATTCCGCTTCGATTGACGATACTCTCGCGGTGGCATTGATTTTAGAAGACAAATTGTCGTTGGGATATGTTACATCCAACGGTGAGTGGGTATGCCGCGCAGGTTGTCTGCGCCGTGGACTGACCGTGTCATAGAATCCGGTGTATACATGCATGGCGCAGAGCGGCCAACAGTGCCGCATCATTTTTTATTTGCGCATGACGCTGAGGCCACATCGCTCTCTGTCTATGCTGGTCTCAAGTCGCCGGACTGCACTCGCCCGCCATTTCTGGTTACGCTGGACGATCCCTTCACCAACGTCACGTTCGTCTTGGTTCAACCGCAGCGCCACATTGCCCGGTATAATGCAACAATTGCTTCCGATCTTCCAGGGTCGGAAACCGTGTCATCTCGCTCACCAGCGATATCCGCTGGCAGCGGAGATACGCGCAAGCAGTCGATGCATATTACGCCGAGTAAGTAGCACCTGCTACGTACTTTTGACTGAATTTCGCGCATTCCTGCAAACGACAACTCATCATCGGCATGTTTACTAGTGTCCCCGCCCATTATTGCCGGCTCTGTGGTCGCCGCTGTCATTGCACTCGCAGTGACAGGGTTCCTGATATGGCGGTCTCGCAGAAAGCGGTTGTTGCTGCAGACTGAAGCGACACGTCCTAACAACCCGCTCCCGCCGTTCACCCCATCTACCACGGAAATGCGGTCGCGCCCTAGGAACTCCCTGAAAAGAGATATTTTATTCGAGCGGGTGGCCGACAAGGTCGCCTCTCCTATTCCCGTAACGGGGTCGACGCGCTTTATCGCTAGCCCTGTGACCCCGAGCCGACCTGAGGTGTCTTCTGCCTCGCAGCACGATGTCTTCCCCGGTGTGCGAAGAGTGGATGCCTCTACTGAGCCGCTCACCGCGACGCCTGCGGCGTTGGGGCAAGTTTCAGGCTGGGCCTTATTGACTCTTCTGCCCCGGCGGGTCCGATCGGCGTTGTCTGTCAATGAACCGCCTCCCGCCTACCACTCCGCCGCAGTGGCACAATCGTTCTAAGCATCTGACGGTAAATACTCTTACACTCTGTTCAAACACATACAATAACTGACAAGTCCAGGGTACAAATGGCCAAAGGAACAGCTAGACCGCCGTGCCGGCGGCGGAACGCGAGACGTCGTTGCGGCCCTCATCAGAATCCACCTCAGACCGCAGGGTCACGATCCTCGTCATTGGCGCCCACTCAGCCTTATCATTCCCATGCTGCTTGGCCTTTCCAGCGGCCCTGCCTCCGGAGGAGCCCTCGTGAGAGCTGCCAGTGTGGGCCGTTATGCTGTTGTTCGTGGTGTAGCGTTCTGTTGGAACGATGGCTGCCCGCTCCGTGCGAATGATAATCATACTGAAAGTGATACTGGCCACAGGAGTGTCCTTCGAAGAGGTGTAAGAGATTATTCAATCTCTTCGCAACTGTCTTTGGCTTACCAAGCCGGAGAACCACGCCTCGACATTGATCGAGGCCGCGTACAGTGACAAGTAGAGAAGGTTGACGGTCGAATACAAGGCCGCGCTCTCGATGAGAATTCGATTGACTCGGGAAGTGAGGCTGAGAGAAGACGCTGTCACAGCCGACACCTGGCCGTCCCCGTGGTCAAAAGAGTCCCGGAGGTACCACTGCATGCTGGACAGCTTCCAGACAATCAGACCTGTGCGAGGAGTGAGAACTGCAGCGGATCCGACGAAGCTCTCGGGACGACTTGACCTGTGCAGATTCCCGTCGTACACAAAGAACAAGCAAGCCACGCCTCCGTCCAGCGGGTGACCGTGGCCTGGAAGATGCTGGTATGGACGTCCACCTGGTGCTGGATGGTCACGAACGTGATCCCACACACTTCACGGCGTCTCAGCGTTTATGGTTAGTGTGAGAGCGAGAAGCCGGCGCACCACATGTCGCGATGTAAGTCAGCAATGGCACCACGATGACGGGCAGTCGGCGCTCGTAAATCATCCACGCCCGGTACACCTTAGTCGGTGCGCAGCAGCACAAATGAAATGAGAATCGCGGACTGCTATCGCGGGGCCGACAACTCGTACCGTCATCGCATCGCCCAGGAGAATTGCTCCCAGCTGCCCGGTCTGAGTTACTGTCTTCTCCGGCGTCGTGATCAGGCTCCAATATGCATCGGGGCCTTCTGGATACGGCACCACTGCGATGTAGGTTCTGACCCAGACGCCAAATATGTGCTTCAGTGGGTATTAGCTGATATCTCGGCGTTGAGACGGACCATCCGCACACGTACCAAGGTCACAAAGAAAAAGAGGACCGGCGCGCCAATGATGAGGGGAATGTTGAGCCGATCGCGCCTCCTCCTCGTTCTCAGCAGTGTCTGTACGGACTCCACGAAGAGTACGGCGGTTATGCCTGCCAGTCGATAACGGCCGGGTCAACAAGGGGAAACGGACAGCGGAATGAATACGACGTCATGCGCACCGTATACCATTGATTCGATAAAGCTGCTGAGCACGAAAACCGCATTTCCAGAGAGCGAGATAGGGGGCATTAGAATTGAAGGCAAAGGGGGAACCCGACGGAAAGCACAACTGAGAGCCGCGTTTGCGCGCGGTTTGCCACTGCGGATTTATACTCTCAGCCTTGCTCGATGGCTGTGGCGAGATCGGAAATGTTTGGGACTGTAAGGCGGCTTCTTCAACCTGCGGATGACGGAGCCGCCGATAGACGAGCGCGTGGTAACTTGGGCCTGAGCGCGATGCCCCCACATTCGACGCCGCGACGGCCCCGACGTTGCACCGGTAATCACTGGAGCAGGCAACTGACGAGACAAATATAGACTGAACACGCATACTAATTTACCGTGACACTGCTCTTGGAATAGTCAGCGCTGGCGCAGCGTCTGACCTGAGAGGTTGAAACTGCCGCCGGCATGCCGATCTTGGTGATGCTCGGAGATCGTGGACCCGGAGGATCTGCAGTTGGCATGTGGCGGTGCCATGCGCCAATCTTCCAGGCACCAGCGCGAAACGAGGAACGTATGGTATGTCTAGTGTCCTGCTTGTGTACAGTAAGAGCTTCAACCTACAGTGTCCGGAATATCACCCAAGCTGCAAGTCCGGAACCCCTATCCGCGGACCTGCTGGCTAGTAACCTCGCGGTGCGCCCATCGCGCCGCATCGTCGTAGGGTTTGTCCATAGGAAAGAAAAGGATTTGGTATTTGCTGTTCTTTCCGAGCTTCGAGCCGTTGAGGCGAAACAACTTGACGAGCTTGAGTGGCTCGAGCTGTGTCTCGGCGATTGCAAGTGACGCCGCACGTGTGTGCGTCTGTGGGACGCTGGCTATCGTGCCGTCGCTGAGCTTGACTTTCTTCGCCTCGGGTACGCCGCCTGGTGCACCGCGTTTCTTGTTCTTATCCAGAGGATGGAGCACACGCTTGAGTTTACTGAGATGCGGGTGGGTGTGGTCCACCTCGATCTTGAAGTGGGCCGCGAGCGCAGCGTCACGCACTTGTCTGGGAGGTCGACTGTCGCGAAGCTGAGTTGCAGCCACAGCCCGCGGAAAACTTCACAGACCTGGACGGATCGAATATAAGGAGGTTCATGTCGCCGACGCGGTTGACCTCAATTCCCACGATAGTACGCGAATGCCCGGCGTGCTGTGAAAGTATGGACGTGGGCACGATAAGAGCCTATGGGCCACACTTACCTGTAGCACGAGAGGCATCTTCTTAGTTACAGTGATGGCGCTTGCTCCCTTGAGCGCATCGACCGCGTTGCCGATGGACGAATGCTCTGACGGCGGGTCGAAGTACTCTCGCACCCATCGGAGCACTGTCTGCGGCTCTGAGGGCGACCGTATGTCAGTGAGTCCCGCAGCGCCAATTGAGATACTCACTCGCGTCTACAAAATCAACGAGTCGGCACCTATTTCGCGCTCAAATGAGCTCGGTGCAAGCCCTCAATTACGGTAAGGAGGGCGCACGGAATGCCGCGATGCGTGAACGCTGTATACAGCTCGCCCGTGCCGATCCACCGTCGCGTCCCAATGAGTCGGTTCTTGAGCTGCTCGGCGCCCTCCTCGTCATACCCTGCAGCAGCGTCAGACCATGCAGACCCGATCCTGAATGACCGAGCACACCATCCTGCCACGCCTGCTGGATCCACTTCTGCAGATTGCGCACGCCTGGTGGGAGCGGGGTCTGCAGCAGACGCGCGTACTCGGGCCGTTGGTCCTGCGCCGCAAGCGCCGCACATGCCATGAGGAAATTGCGGTATCTGAAGGCAAGTTGAAGCAAGATCGCCGGGCAGATAGTGAGCTTAAGCTGCAGGGAATACGGGTGGATCGGCGCACCCGCAGCCCCAGCCCATGTCCCAGCGCTCGGTAGCGACGTGGCATGCGCCGTCGGCGCACAACCACGCGCGCTGCGTCGTCCCCTTCGCGTGTGTCTTGGCCAGAGCGCGCTTGAGGAGCGGTATCAAGCCTGCGCACGCCGTCCTCGTCAGAGTCGTCGACTACCTATTGCACATACCCACGCACCTGGCGTGAAGTTGGGCGGCGGGTCAGCCGCCTCCTGGTCTGCGGCGTGCCAGAAGATGTTCTGGTTCGCCGGCGGGCTCCAGTCCGCGTCTTGTGGCGGCGCTTTGCGCTGGAAGTACGTCGACAAGCGGCCGCTCGAGACGACGCTGGGCATGTCTGAAGTTGGTAAGGAGAGCGACGAGGTTGAGGCCAGTCCTGGGGCGGCGGGCAGTGCGTGAGGGCAAGGGCGATGACGTCGCGGAGCCACTGCTTACCGCCGAAGTCCTGCCACTGTGCGTGCTCCGGGGACCGGGCGCGCGACGGGCCTGCTATCGGTTCGTCCTCAAAGTGCTGCTCGTAGTGCGCCTGCCGTGCCGTCTCGGACAACGCGTCCAGCGGCGCGCTGCATATTTGACACCCGACCAACTCGTGCTGCCTGCAATACTAAGCTGCAGCGCCAACAACGCAGGATGCAAGCGTACGGTTGACCCGTGCTGAGGATGAAGCTCTCGAGATCGTCGCCGTCGAGAAAGTCGCGTGCGTCAAGAACCATGTGTACTGAATTGGATCGTGACTTCCAACAAGCACGGGCGTGGCAACTCCGCCAGCAGCCACCGCGTCGTGGATGTTTTTAGCACGGGCATTGGCATGGCATTCCGGTGAGCGTTCGTTCGAATATCGTATGTACTGTACTGCCTATCCACGGCGCGAGTCCATTCGAAGAGGATAATAATAGCGAGACAGCACGAGATACTACAGCGAAGCACCACCCCGTTCGTACACTGGCAGCGTGAAAGCGTGGCGGGCGTAAACAAGACCGTGACTCCGGGGCATTCAGAAGTCGAGGAATTCGAGCGTCGTGGGATCGTAAGGGTCCGGCGGCGGCACGGGCACGAGGTCCTCGTACAGGCCGGGCACGTCGCGCGGCGAGGGCATGCGGCGCTCGGACGTGTAGTTGCGCGTGTCGTCCATGCCGGCGACGTACGGGATGAGCGGTGCCTGTGAGAGTGCGCGCGCGCGTGGGAGAATGAATGTCAGCTGCGTCTGATGGAAGGAACACAATTGCGGAGAGCATGACGCACGCGAATTTCGCAGCGCTCGAGCGCGTCCCAGTCGACACCGCGGAACCACGAGTGGTTCATGACGTCTGCAACGCCACCGATGAGGTTGCCCAGACGCTTGGTGAGGTCGGGGTGCAGGAACTCGCAGACGAGCGAGCGCGAGAGCGGGTCGAGGTCGCGCGGCCAGTGGATGCGGCCGCGCAGGATCTTCTCGTAGATGCCGAACGCCGTCTCGTCGAAGAACGGGGGGTAGCCCACGAGCATCTCGTACATGAGGATGCCGCATGCCCACCAGTCGACGGCCTTGCCATGCCCGTGCGACTGGATAACCTCCGGCGCGAGATACTCGGGCGTCCCGCACAGGGTGTACGTGCTGTCCTCGACGTACTTGGCGAAGCCAAAGTCCGTGAGACGCAGGTAGCCGCGGGCGTCGAGCAGGAGGTTCTCGGGCTTGAGGTCGCGGTAGACGATGTTGAGCGAGTGCAGGTACTTGAGGGCGAGGATGATGGTTGCGAGGTAGAAGCGGGTGACGTCGGGCGTGAAGCGCTTCGCGCGGCGCAGGTGGGAGAAGAGCTCGCCGCCGGGGACGTAGGAGAGCAGCATGTAGACGTTGAGGTCGTCGACGAAGGTGGCATAGAGGTCGACGATGAACGGGTGCCGGACGCGGCTGAGCAGGAATTTTTCGGCCTTGACGTGCTCGACCTGGCGCAGCTTGACGATCTCTGCCTTGCGCAGGACCTTGAGCGCGAAGAAGCGCAGCGCGTCGGGCTGGGCGGCGGCCTTCTTGTAGCGCACGAGCAGCACCTTGCCGAACGTGCCCGTGCCCAACGTGTCCTCGACCTCGAAGTCGGTCAGCTTGAGCGTGTCGCTCGCGTCCTGCTGCTCGTGCATGGCCTCGTCTGTCGTCGCCGACGGCGGCTCCGAGGGCGTCGTGACGCTGAGCGTGTCGTCGCGGTCCGCAAGCGAGAGCGACTGCAGGGCGGCAAGCGTCTCCTGGTCGGACGGGGGCGCTGGCTTGGGATTTGAGAGCTGGCCGTCGCCTGGCACGACGAAACTAGGCTCCTCGCCCATTGCCAGGGTGATCAAAGCGCGCGAGCGTTGTTCTCCGAGCCCGGCTGGCCCCGGCAGCGCGTCTCGAGTCGCTACTTTCCATGTCCAAGTGCCCCGTCGACCACGCCGCGCAGCCCGAGCCGCAGAAGAACGCCTGCCCCGTCGCCCACGACGACGCGCCCGCGACGCCTGGCCTGGGACGCGCGCGCGTCACGTCGTCCATCCCGCGCGCGGACGGCGGCCACTGGGAGTACCCGTCCGAGGCCCAGTTCTATGCCGCAATGGCCCGCAAGCAGCACAATCCCCGCGCGTCCGATATGGGCGTCGTCGTTCCCATCCACAACGCCGTCAACGAGCGCGCCTGGGCGCACGTGCTCGACTGGGAGCAGGGCCGCGGCGGCGACAAGTGCGGCGGCGTCAAGCTCGTCAGCTTCATGGGCAAACCGAAGGAGCGCTCTCCGCGCGCCCAATGGCGCATACTGCTTGGGTTAGGGTAGAACCGTCTGTGTCGCAAGGGAACTCATTGCCGCCCAGCTACCAGCCGCCGTTCGACAGACACGACTGGATCGTCGACCGCTGCGGCGTCCGCATGCGCTATGTCATCGACTTTTACACCGGCAAAGGCTCGAATAGCGCCAACCCGCAGAACCTCTCCTTCTATCTCGACTGCCGACCCGCACTCGACAGCTGGGAGGGCATCAAAATGCGCACAGGACGCTTTTTCAGCAGCTGGTTATCGCGTCTGTCATCGTCCCCGTCATCACCACCCACGACTCCCAATCCCAAGGCACAATGATCCTAGATCCTAGATGTATGAATGAAGGCAATAAGTTAATGTACGAGGATATTATCTGCTCTTAATGCTACTTTTGGGCCGTTTCGCAGGCCGTGCAGGAGGCTCGTCCTCCTCACTCGACTCGCCCGACTCGCCACCGCTGTACTCGTCCTCGCTGATCTCCGCGTCCTCGTCCCAGTAGTCGTCGCCTTCTTCCCGGTCCTCGCCTTCGCTCCCGCTTCCCTCTTGCATCTCCTCATCGTCCTCCTCGTCCTCACCTTCTTCGCCTTCTGCAAACTGGACGCCCTTCTTTTTCTTGCTCTGTTTTTTCTGTTCCACGTTGCGCTCTTGCTCCTCGCGGCGCTCTCGGCGCAGCTTTTCTTTTGCGGCGTGGTCTGCCCGCAGTGCAGCGAGTTCCTTCTTTGACTTTTTGACTGTAGTGCAGTCACTCAGTTAATCGTGCTGCACTGCAAGAGCCTGCAGACATACCAAACGCGTGATAGAGCACCTCGCCCTCCTTCCCAGGTGGGCCTTCCGTGATCTTGAGCAGCTTAAGCTCCATCCTGGGCCCAATCTCGTCAAGCTTGACCGCCTTCTTGGTCCCCTTCTTGTTGCCACGACCAACGTAGTCGTCCGCAAGCGAGACGGCGTCGCCCGCATCGCTGGCAGCGCTGCTGGCGCTCTCGTACCCCGTGGGGTCCGCCTCGCCCGGTTTCCTGAGCAGAAAGTCGGCGACGTCCTGCTCGTTGCTGAGGTCGAGCACCGGTTTCGACGTCGACGCGCTCTCGAGCACCCGGCGCACGCGCTTCGACACGCCGTACGGGCGCACGCTGATGAGGTAGTGCCGCACGTCGACAGTGCCGCGCTCCGCGCTGTACGACACGAGCACGACGCGGCGCGCCTCAGAGAGCTTGAGCGTCGCGGGCGAGAGCGCGGGGAACATGCTCTGAAAGCTCTTCTGCATCAGCGTCAGGTGCGGCGGCGTGTCGGGCCCGGGCGGCGGGAAGGACGCGAGGACGAGGAGCGGCGGCGTGAGGTACTCGAGGCCCGTGCTCTTCGCACGGCGGTGGACCGCGCGGATGTCCTTCGCGAGGCTGTAGCGCTCGACGCGGAAGCTCAGCGTCGGGCCCGCGGGGAGACGCACGATGCGCAGCGACGGCGAGAGGTCGGTGAGCGTGAAGACGAGCAGGTGCGAGACGTGCAGCGCGGGCGCCATGACCAGGTAGTCCTTCAGCTTGTTCCTCGCGCGTTCCTAGCCGAACGTCAGCACGTCAATAGGCAGGAGGGAACGAGCAAAACGCACGCGGAGACGCGTCGCGGTGTGGGGCTCCATGACCTGCCGCAAATCGCGCACGAGCGTCGCGAGCGACTGCCCGACCTGCCCGTGCTTGATCACAAACGACTTGGGCACGCCCGGCGCTGCGGCATTTGCGCTGTCGTCCTTCGCCTTCAGGTGCGTGCGCGTTTTGTGTCGCCGGGCCATTTTGCCGACAGCAGTGAAGAACGGTTTCGCGCGGTCCAACTCCGACAACCCGAATGGGGAAGCGCACGTTGTCCGAATCTTCACCGGCCGTCCACGTCGCCCACGATCGCTTCAGCAACTGGCGAGAGCCTTCGAGTGATTAATTGTGCCTAATTTGGTGTATTCCCCCGTCAGGAATGCCGTTGAAGTCCACACAAGTTCCCTGCTCCCAGGAACGCTTCCGTGACGATTTCCCAAGGCCCAAGCGGTGGGCACCGCGACCGGTGTGGCAAAGCTAGCCCAGCTGACCAGATCCAGCTCATTCTCATGCATATTCGGCAATTACAACTCCAAACGGAGGAGTTGTACGTACGCTCAGTGAATTTGGAGGAGAGAAAATCGCAGTTGCAGATGAGGGGCCGCAACCCGAGACGTGCCAGCTCACCGTCCTGCATGACTGGTAACTCGGAACTCGCGATGAATCTCGACCTCGCAGCCGCGCAGCGTGCAGTTGAGGTCATGGAAGCGCTGCAGCAGCCCAACGGGTATTGCGGGAGGAACGGCTTCCGGTGCATGGCAGCTGACAACGTCGCAGGCCCCGGGCACCTCCCTGCCAGTGTGAGCACGTTACGTGAGCGGCCCCGGTCCAGGCTGCGCAGGTGCTGCTCTGCCCACGACCAGCTCCACCGCCGAAGACGCGTCCCTGCGCAACAATACACCGACCCTCTCCCGAGTCCCACACTGTCAACATGGGCAGGTGTGGATTCGGACTGACTGGGCCCGCGCGCCGCCATTCGACGCCTCAGGAGAGGTGCTGGTGGCGAGACAAAGCTTCAACCTGTTTGTCCGCTCCTGACGTTGGCAGTGTCCTCCTGCGCGCCGGTGCTCCGAGTCCGGGCCTCAGCCACAGCGTCAGCGCGTGTCAGGTCGAGTCGCCAGGATACCCGCCCTCCGGGGCCGCAGTGAGCAGTGGTGGCGATCCAGTCCCGCGAAGCGTGGCACGGGGCCGCACGCTCCGAGGCCGCCCGCGCAGGGTAGGCCCGCAACCCTCGCCCGCGTCCATATGGGCTCCAGCTCTTACACGATCATGGCGAGGGGTGATACGGGGCGCAGGCCTTCTCCCGAGCTCGTCCTTGCCTGTTGCGCGACACCCGATCGCTCGTCGCCTGCTCGCCACATGGTCGGCGCGTTCGCGGCAGGGAGGGTATCGATGTTTGCCTGCGCCCGAGTGGGCATGGTGTCAGACTGTCCAGCTTCGGGGCTTCGAGAATGCCCAAAGCTGCAGGCGGTGCAAGTGGCGCGGGCCGGCGTGTGCGTACGAGTTCGTCCGACTCCGGCCTGACGAGATTTTGCGCGGGAACGCAGGAGAGGTGATATGATCCATCAGGGTGGGTGTGAGAACGAACACACAGTGGGAAGCTGATTCAGGCAGCCTGGGACAGATCCGTAAACCGGGAAGACAGGAAGCGTGAGCGCATGTCTGTTCTGTTAGCGTTGTCGTGTTGCAGCAGCACACTGGGCATCACCACGCGTCGTAGAATACAGCAGAATAATGAGAGGCTCATAAAACGAGCAGCCGGCATGATGAATGCGGATGTTTGCCGACAGGTGCTCGGGGAGGACGAAACGGCGCGTCGATTGATGGCTACCGGGCGCGAAACAGCGGATGGTTGGCAGCGCCCGATGCGAATGCACGTCGATTTTGTTCCATAGCGCGAGAGCACAATAATCAAAGCAAGAACGTCACTTACACGAGACCACATCTCGTGCGCCCCCCGAGTCCGTCTAGTAGTCAAGTACACATAGGGAATAGGCGGTTATTGCGACCATGCGGCGTGCGTGGCGGCGCGACACTGCGAGTTGCTGAGGAGGTTCGCTTCGACGGCCTGTTTGAGCACTTCGACGACCCAATGCTGCGAGCCGTACTGCCCGTCGGGGGCCTGCACCTGCGTCTTCGCCGCGATGCGTTCTAGTCGCTGGCGCGCATCTAGCGAGAGACGCGCGATGGGGAAGCGCTTCGTCAAGCGCGCGTCCTCCTCCGAAAGCGGGCGGGTCAACGGGCCCCAGTTCGTCAGGCCGTTGAAGTTGGGCTCCTGCATGAGGTGCAGCAGACGCAGCACCTCCGCGCCGGACGGTGCCCACCCGACGGTCCAGCCAATGCCCCAGCGCCGATCAGCAGGCTCGGGCTTGTCGAACCAGACTACCAGACGGACGTCCTTGTCTTCTGGCGAATCGCGGTAGAGCAAGGAGAGGTCGGGCGGGGGGATTGCCGCTATACAGCGTTAATCCCGCGACCAGTCGAAATTACGGCAGAAAATACTGGACTCACAGGTGGGAATGCCCATGTCTTCCAGATACTGCGGCTCTGCGCTCATGTGGGTGGTGCGCGTGTGCGGGAGGGATAGACGCGGTCAAGGGTAGAGCTGTGCTGAGGGCGGGGGCGCTGAAGGGGAGCAGCAGTCGGCCGAGCGGTTCGCGTCCTTTTATACGTGAACCCGCGCGAAAAATCTTATCAGGCGATTGGTGGCAGGGAAGAGAGAGCTTATCGATTGAATAAATAGTCGGCAAGCGTTGGGCGAGAATTCAGTTGGGCCCTTTGACGTGGTCGGCAGTCGGGACGGGCTCCGCGAACACTCGCCTCGGGACGAAGCGAGACAATGGTAAACAGAGTGTGGCACGCCGGGCGAGCTGTCAGATGACTTGTTTGGGCCAGGCAATGCCCCTGTCACCTGCGACTCGGAGGCTGCTGCAGAGTCCAGACGAGCAATGCAGGCTGAGCCAAGGAACGCGCCGGACAACAGCGGTCCGAGAGAGCTCCCCATTGGGCGTATGATCATCAGATTGGCCCGAAGAACAATCATTGCAACGCTCCGGCGACCGTGGCGGCCGTCGTGAGCGCGCTGAGCCCAAGCGAGGCGAGTTTTCCGGAAAATTCGCACGGTATGCCTTCGTTCGAACCGGCAACACCGTGCGGCGGCAACGAGTACGTACGGGGCGATGCACGCGACGGCTCGCCCGCCGCAACGCGGGCTGGGAAAGATCTTGGTTCGGGAAGAAGGGCCGGTCGACCCAGGCACGCCATGCACCTCTGAGCTCAGAGTCAGCTGTCAGTGTGTGCTACCCCGCAGCCATCGCTGTCCGTAAGCTAGCGAGTATCCGCACCCCAGTCCAACGAGTATTACTGTGATTCCTCGCCGTAAGCCCGAGCCCGAGCCCAGGTCGGTAATGGCGACGTGAGCCGGGCAGTGAGCATGATATCGGCCTCGGTCCTATATCAACGTCAGCCAAAGCAACCGCCGCAGCCGCCTTTCGCTCTGATTCACCATGCCCGCGTCCCCCCAGGTTTTCGAGACTCCTATAACTAAGCTGTTCAAAATACAGCACCCGGTCGTGCTGGCTGGCATGAACGTGGCCGCCGGCCCTAAGCTTGCGGCGGCGGTCACGAACGCAGGCGGTGCGCGCGCATGCCTGTCAGCGTGAGCAATCTCCAGTAACATTGCCCCGCGCGCAGGCCTGGGTGTGATCGGCGGCGTCGGCGCAAAGCCCCATATTCTGCAAAGACAGGTGCGACGGCCGAGTGTGTGTGAACCGCGGTCCAGGCTGAGGCGGCGTGCGCGTTGTGTGTCAGATTGATGAGCTCAAGGTGCGCTCAATGAGCCCCCCATTGCGCTGCGCGCTCCTGCTGACGCGTGCCTGCAGGCCGACTTGGAGGACAAGAACGCGCCCTTCGGCGTCGACCTCCTACTTCCCCAGGTCGGCGGCAACGCCCGCAAGACAAACGTAAATTCGAATATCCCACAGTGCAAGCACGTGCAGAACACTAACGGCGCAATAGCACGATTACACGCACGGCCAGCTGCCCGAGCTCATTGACGTGATTATCAAGAGCAAGGCGGCGCTCTTCGTCTGCGCGGTCGGCGTCCCGCCAAAGGAGGTCGTCGATCGCCTACACGCCGCAAAGATCCCTGTCATGAAGTGCGTAGCGCAGCCGCCGCGGAGCCCGTGGCTAAGGCCTAGTTTGCTAACTTGCGCGTGCGTAGCATGGTTGGGCACCCAAAGGTCCGTGTTCATCGCGTTTCCCGCCTCTGGGACTAACGCGTCGCCCGCAGCATGTAGCCAAGGCACTGGAGCGTGGCGTCGACATCATCTGCGCGCAGGGTGGTGAGGGTGGAGGCCACACGGGCGACACTGCCTTTAGCATCCTCATCCCGGCCGTCGTGGACATCTGGTGCGTCGGCGCGTGCTGCCGCTAAGGGTCCGCCGTTGCTACAACGATCGCGTTCCAGCAAGAACCACAAGAGCCCTTTGACGGGCGAGCCCGTCCAGGTGTTGGCCGCCGGCGGTGTCGCCGACGGTAGGGGACTGGCGGCTGCCCTCTCGTACGTCAACAAGTTTGTGAAACGACTAAACTCTGGCAGTAACATCATCCACCCAGGTACGGTGCCGCCGGCGTGTGGGTCGGTACGCGCTTCGTCGCGTCTGAGGAAGCCGGTGCGCCGAAGATGCACAAGGAGCTTGTCCTCAAGGCGGGGTGCGTGCTCCCGGCGTCTGACACCTACCGCGAAGTCCTGACGTGCGGCATATGCGCGTCTTCCGCCGCACAGCTATGATGACATTGCGCGGACGATCATCTACACCGGTGAGCATGGGGGTCCCCCTGCACTGACACGGCGGGCTCGACTGCTGACACATCGCCGTGCCTCAGGGCGTCCGCTCCGCGTTTACAAGACGCCCTACGTCGAGAACTGGTGACTTGGTATTGTGGCTGAAGGGACTAAGCTTACGCGCGCCTCTGCGGCCATCCAGGGAGAACAACCGCCAGGAGGAGATCAAGGCGCTCACATCAGCTGGCACGATCCCCGTCGAGGATGAGGTATCCAAGAACCCGGAGTTGTCGACCAAGGCGCGCACCTGTCAGTCCCCTACCGCAAGCGGATGTGTCGGCGCGCGTGCTAACTCTATCGCCTTCGACAGTCCTCATGGGCTCCGTCGCGGCGCGCATCAACGTAAGTGACGATCATCTCGGACGTCCGACGAGTCCTGCACGATTAAACCTGTCTCTCCATGTTTAGGACATCAAACCAGCCAAGCAGATGTACGCATTTGCAGTGCCACCCCTGTCCGCGAGTCACTGACCTGAATCGTGCGCTCCGCTTCACAGCGTCGACGAGATTGTGTCCGACGCCGCTGCGTCTCTGCAGCTCGCGACCAAGCTCATTGTCAAGCCGAAGCTCTAAGCGTAAGCGTAAGCACGGATTGTTGGCCACGATCATGCGCAAACTCGGTTCTGTGAACACGCTATCCATTTCCTTCTCCTGTAATGTAATTGTGGATTGCACCAATCAACAGACATGGTATGCGACTCAATGCAGAGTTCCTGAGAACATATATACTAGTGAACTGCGAGTCAATGCCAAAAATACAGTGCGTGGGAGACGGAACAGTCGCGGGGGTCCAAGTCAAGTGGCGATGGCAGCTGGCAGGGCTTCAGCAGAACTGGCATTTGACGACGCTCCGTTAGATGAGACGTGCGCAGGGCTGTGCTGTCGTGACGGGAATGCCTCGGGCTCGGGGGAGCCGCCGCTGCTTTCGCTGCTCGAATCCTCGGAATCCATCAAGTCCTCCAGGTCGGCCAGCTCCTCAGCCGTGAGTATGCTGTTAGCGGGCGGGGGGGCAGGAGGTGGAGTGGGATCTCGTTGCGTGTTGAGCTGGGGCTTGCGAGAAACAAGTTCTGTGTGACACGGCGATGGCAGATTAGCATTCATCCCTTCCGGCTTGCATGCGGGAGCGGGAGCGCGCGATGCCCCGATTGCCGCCGAAACGTACCTGCCAGATTCCATTTGCGCAGGGTGCCATCGAGACTGCCACTGACGATCCAAACCTCGGGTCTTCGTTTGCCGGGGACTGAGCGGACCCAGTAGGACAGGCTGGTGACGTCGTTCGCATGGGCATCAATCTCAGAGAGAAGCTCAGGCTCCTCTACTGAGGAAAGATCGTATGCGCGGATGCTGTCGCCCGCGCCCGTAAAGACGTAGGACACCGCGAGATCGGTGGCGGGGAGGGGGAGGACGCATTTGACCGCAACGGGATGTTCCAGCACGGGGACGTGCTTGAGCGGCCGGCGCGGGATTGGGTATGCGTGCAGTTGGACGGTATAGTCTGTAGACGCTGTTTACCCAAGGAAAGCGCGCGTCAGATTTGTGCCGTGACGTGTTGGCGCACACGAAGGAATAGAGACGCGCCGCCGCAAGGGGCGCGCCGGGACGGGAACGGAAGGGCGAATGAGTGTGCTCGACTGCTCACCTGTCCAGAGCAGGCCGCCTCCATGCCACATTTCGTTGATGCCCGTCCGATGACCCTTTAGCTCGGTCTCGAGCACGGCCTTGCAGTTGGCTGAAACGCCGTACTGGCGGTCCAAGCGCCAAACCTTTATTGTGCCCGCCGAGTCGGCGGAGAATAGGCGGATGCACGAGAACGAGTTTTCGTCGGCGGCGAGACACTCCACCGGTCGCGTGTGCGAGGAGATAGAGCCGAGGGTCTTGAGGGGCGATGAGAACCAGTTTGGGTCGGACATATCCCTGCGGGCGGCAGAGACGCTGGTGAGTGGCTGGACGGGCGACAGAAGCGCTGCGGCAACATACCAGAAGCGAATAGACTTGTCAGAGGACCCGGAGGCAAGGAGTCTCAGCGAGGGGATGTAGAGCAGCGACTTGACGAAGTCTCTGTGGGCCTTTGTCGTCGAGAGCAGTGCCTTGGACTGGGCGGCGCATGCGCGCAGGGGTGAGACACTGCCGGGGGGGACGGGTGGCGTCGGAGGACGTACGTTTGCGTCCCAGACGCGGATGGTCTGCCAATGGGCGGTGTGAGCACTTGCGGTGCGGCGACGGCGGCGGGAGGGGCGCGCATACCTTGTCCCAGGAGCCGGTGATCACATAGTTGCCGGCGAACGCGAGCGCGGAGACGGGGCCCTCGTGGCCGCGGTAGAGCTGGACGGTGGCTCCCGTCTGGCGGTGTGGCGTGTGCGGAGTCAGGATACGCGCGCTGCGGACGGGGGACGGACTCGACTCGCCTCGAGGTTGGTCTTGCGCAGGACGTGGCCCGACTCGGCCGTCCAGACGAAGTCGCCGCGGACGGCCATGGCAATGGGCTTGGATGGGAGGCGGATCGGCTGGCCGACGTCCTTGAGCTTCTCGGCTTTCCTTCTGCGCGCCTGGAAGCGGGTCAGGCGGCTGGCTCAGTGCGTGGGGGGCTGGCTGGCTCGGACCTCGTCTGCGGCCATGTCTGCCTCTGTGCGGAAGAGCTCTGCTTGCGGCGGGGGCGGGTGTTCGTGGGCCGGCATGGGGGCTGGATGGTGGTGGTATAAGAACAAGAACTTGGCTGGGGGACTGGGCGTCTCGCGCGGCTATTTGAACTCGGTGCAGGGCAGGCTCCCAGCCAGGCAGGCGTCTATCAGCCGCGCGCCTATCCGAGGCACCGCGTTGCTCGCCTACTGCCTGCCACTAGCCGCGGGCACTGGCCCCATGTCGTCCCGTCTGCAGTCGTTCAACGCGCCGTCCACGCCGCACAGGCCGCCGGCGGGTCTCCAGGCCCCCAGCCCGCGCTCGGTCTCGGCCGCAGGCGCGCCAGCCACAGAGTCGACCGTGCATCGGCGGTTGCGCGCCCTGCTGGCAGACCTCAGGACAGCCGCAGCCACCTGGGACGACCTGATCCTGCACGACGGCTTCCGATCCGCAAAAGCCATCGTCGATGCCCGCACCGAGCTCGAGTGAGCGGCCGAGAAATCCTCGGCGTCTATCGCCCAACTGAAGCCACATGCCAGCAACGCGCTCGCGCTCCTCCCCAAGGGCTCCCTCCCCCGCGAGCGTCTCGTCACCCCGAAAATCCTGCTCATGGACGCCAAGGCTGCCGATCTCCAGGGCGTGCTCGTCAAACTGGTAAGCAGGCGGCTATGCTCGCGACTCCCGTGACCCCGGTCGGTGCGCCTGATGCTCCTCGGCTCCTCGTGCATACATCGCCAGAAAAAACAATTCAACAGAATCGTCTCAGTCGCGGATAACCTAGACGCCCTCGTAACCGAGGCCCACAAACAAAAGGGGTGGCACTGGGTGCACTCAGAGCCTCTCTGGTCCACCTGGACCCTCGACAGGTTTGGTCGGTTCATCATCTCTGCGCTATTTAGGGCGGTCGCCAGCGCTTTCTGCTAACTCTGTTCTGTGTGTACAGCATCAGCGATTCCCTCGCTGTTGCCGTATTACGATCGCGCGCTTCGCCAGCACACAATGCTTGCCAGCACGCTTGTAGCTTATTGCACGCCGTTCGACGAGGCCCGCGCCGCCCTCGCACAGTGGATAGCGCAACCAGAGCTGCAGGATTGCCCTTGGCCCGACTGGGAGGAGCTATTTGATGTCGAGGTCGACAAGTGGCAAGCGCTAGGGAAATGAGATGAGGCCCCGAGGCGCCCACGGCCGTTACGCAGTGTATTATCAATACAGTCACGCAGTTCCGCTGCGTTTTTACATGTCATCGTCGTCGATTTGAATCTCCTCTGCGTTAGCCGCAGGCGCTCCCCCGCCGGCGGCGCCGTCGGGCGGCTCGCGCGGGGGGCCGCCGTGCTTCGCCGCTACAAAGCCGCCACGCGCCTGCTCCGCGGCGGCCATCGCGTCGACGGCCTGTGCAGTCGACTCCGGCTCCATCGTTTTCCCTTCCCGGGCCGCGAGGGTCTGTGCCGCGATATACGACGCCTCGGTGTTGTACTTGGCCTGCACGCTGCGCTTGATCCGAAGCATCTCGCCTAATCACAGTGGCCGCAGAATCATGTCCCAGATAGGCAGACGAAGATGAGGACCAGGTGCAGATCAGCAGCCGCGCCACAAATTCGAGGCATGCAGAAGCACCACTCACGGAAGGTGTCGTCCGAGCCGGTCTCGGCCTCAAAGTCGCGCCACGACTGCCAGAAGTCGGCGTGCACGCGGGGATCGCAGAACTGCGACGCGTGTGCGTAGAGCGCGCGCGCGCGGTCTATCTCGCCTAGCTTGCGCTCCATGGCCGCAAACCGCACGCACATCTGGGCCGTTTGTCGGTCCGGCAGGACCTCGATCGCGCGTTCGTAGATGTCGCGCGTCGCCGGCAAACCAAAGTTCTCCGCCGCTTTCGCGATGTAGATTTCAAACATCTGCGCCGTGAAGGATCAAGGAATTAGCATCACCCGTCAGCGGTGCTGCAGGCACTGCATGCCGCCCCGCAACAGACGCAGGGGCCCTGACGGTGCCACACATAGAGTCCGAGTAACACGTACCGCAAACTTGTCCTCGTCTGCGATATGTTCGGTCGCGCGTTGATAAACATTCATCGCACGCTTCGCAAGGCCGTGGTCTTCTTCCAGTTTCCCGTAGAGTAAGAACAACGCCTTGGAGAACTTGGGCGGGCAGTTCTCGAGCGCTTGCTCAAACAAATCTCTCGCGCGCTCAATCTTCGCGCCGCCCTGCGTACGCGTACATCGTCAGCATCGGCAAACAAACAGGGGGTAGGGCGATAGAATAATAATGCCAGGGGCGGACCAATCCACTCACATAGCGCTTAATGAACTTGGCTAGATACGTATTCCAAATTTCGAAAGCCACGGGATAGGTAAACAGCTCAACCCCACGTTCGTAGACCTGGGCGCAGTGTGTCAGGTGCCGGCCATTTCGGCAATGGCGATATGGGCGCAGCACACCTTGAAGCTCTCTTCGTAGTACTTGTTTTCTTCTAGAAACGCGGCATAGTTTATGATGATCTGCAGAAAGGGCGTCAGGAATCAGGATGAGTTACACGGAGCGCGCAGGCTCTGCCGAAATGAAAGCACGGCGCCAAAGCGCATGCACGCACCTGCGCGTTGGCTATTCGCAGCTCCATAACCTTATCATACGCAGCCTTGGTGCTTTCGACCGTGCCGATCGATTCTTCCAGGTCGATGAAGAAGGACCACAGCTTCAGCGACTTGAATAGGCGTGCTTGCACGGGAAGGCTCTGTGACACGCCGTCAGCGCCTGCGTCTGCGCCCATCTATCTGTTCATCCCCCACGCAGCAGCGTACCTGATCGTGATAGCTGATTTTCGTGTTCTTCGGCAGGGCGGTCGCGCGCTGTATAACCCTGATAGCCTCGTCGTAGTTGCTGCCGGGCGTGAATTAGCAGCTGAAGCAGATCCACCCAGACCCCCCGTGACGACAGGAGTCGCGGGCCCGGAAACGCACTCGTGCCGCAGTTCCATTTCCGCCCACTCGCACCAAACCTCGGCCAGCTCGTCGACGGTCTTGAACGGCACCTTGACAGCTTTCTCAAAGATCTTGCGCGCGCTGTCGAGGTCGTGCTCGGCGGTTCCCGCCGTGCCCCCGTCTTCGTAAAACCGCGCGAAGTTGATGTAGAGGCGATGGCAGTTGGCCGTGGCTTTCCGCGGTACCACCGTCTCGATGGCCTTCGTGTAGGTCTCGACGACCTTTTCAGGGCGTCAGCGCTTGCACGAAGAAGCACGGAAGCACGCAGATCAGCCACAGACCTTCTCGTCGTCTTCCCCATATAGGGCGACGCGCTTCTCCCATTCTTGCACGTCGTTCGGGTTCCGCCGCAAAAGGACATCGTTGACGAGGAAGGGCCGGCGGTCCATGAGCTCCTCGAAGGCCTGCATCCGCTCGTCCAGCTCGCGCTCGGTCTCCTTGAGATCGTCTTCGTCGTCACCGCCGCTCGCGACGTGGTCCATAAGCGCGGAAATGAGCGACTCGCTGAACTCGGTATAGGCCTCGAAGATCTGCGTGAAGTCGCGGATGGTCACGACGCTCGCAAGCCCCTTCTCAAACGTCTCGCGAGCGCGGTCGAACTCGCTGCGCTTGATCCAATACTTCGCGATGCCCGCCCACAGCCGCCCAGCCTGGTCCTTGTACACATTGAGGCCGTCGCGGTGGATGATGCCCTCCACATCGAGCTTGCTCGGGTCGGACGGGTCCTCTTCGGCAGAGTAAGGCGCAGAGCTCCCTGCGACAGGTTGCGGTGGCCCCGCGAACCGAATCAAGGAGTCGTCTTTCGAGGCAGGCGCGGTGGCGACGGCAGCAGGGTGTTCTTCCGACGCGCCTTCAGCAGCACGCGCCGCGGCTAGCTGCTCGGTTTCCTCGACGTCGACGCCCACCTCCTCCGCGAAGTTCTCGACGATCTCAAGCCAATCTCCGAGGAGCTGGTACGGGCTCTTGCCCTCGGCGCTCTCGTATTCGCCGCGCTGCGCCTTCCGCGCCAGAGAGAGCATTAGCTTCGCTGCCTCGAGCGGTCTTGGTGCGGGATTCTCTGGCGCGAGAAGCAACGAGACATAGCGCTCCGTTATGCTGGGGTCCACGGTAAGGTAGCGGCGGTATATGGAGACAGTGACCGCGCCGCCCTTTGTTTCCGACCAGAGCAGGTAGCGCACCCATATGCGAGAATGCAGCGACGGTGGTAACGTGCGCAGTGCGCGATCGAAAGTCCGCCGCGCATGCGTGACCGAAATTGCTGGCGGGCATTTGGGGTGGAAGAAAAGGTTGCAGTAAAGCAGCCATAGCCTGGGCATCTGTATGAGACTGTGTGAGCACGCGTTCGCAAGGACGTGCGCTGTCCGGAGTCACGCACGTTCGGCAGCCACATGAGAGCGCGTTCGAAGGTCGCAACCAGGGCCTTCCACTCTGCCCAACCGATGATACCGTCGAGGCCGCCGTCCCATTTCTCGAGGTCCTCCATTTCGGCCTCGAGGTCGTCCTTCATGGGCGCGAACTTTTTCCGGCCCCCAGCGCGTTTGGGCTTGACGGCGCGTCCGAGGACATAGTACGAGCGCGTCTGGAGATAGGCCTTCCAGAGCTTGAACGAGGTCGGGAAGACCTCGAGCGCGGCCTCGAAGAGATACACGACGCGCTGGAACGCGGCGCGCACGTCCGGGTTCGCGAGCGGGCCGAGCAGCGCGGCGACGTCGGGGTGCATGCCCTGCGGCGCGGGCTCGGCCTTGAGCATGGCCTGGGCGGCGTCGCGGGCGGTGGTGAGCGCGGCCCACCAGTGCCGGAACGAGTGCGGGTTGCGCAGCAGGTCCTCCTCCTTGTGCATGTCCTTGGGCGACAGCATCTCCGGGTGACTCACCGGCGTGGGCACGGGCCACGACACCGGGAACTGGGCGGACAGCCCATCGATGGTCGGCGGCGGCGACGCGTCGGGCAGGTTGACCATTGCGGAGCAGGAGTCGGGACGAGGCGCGTGCGGCGGAGTTGGTCCCGCTCGCTGCACTTGCTCCTGCGCCTGCAATGGTCCGTCGCTGCGCGCTGCGTCCGGGCTCTGGCGGCTCACAACGCGCCAAAGCACAGCGTCAAACGCGTCCGCCAGTCTGCAGAGGTCGTCGCGGCCCGGAAGAAGAAGGAAGAGGCACTCCTCGCAGAATACCTGGCACTCGAGAAGGACGTGCTGGAGCGCGTGCGCAGCCCTCCGTGCCAGCCTTCGGTCCCACTCACGCCAGATGTACATAGAAACGCGCGAATGACTACAGCGAAGAGGCATTAAACCTGACCACGAAGCTGCTGAAGCTCAATTTCGAATACTACACCGTCTGGAACTACCGTCGGCACATCCTCGAGCGCGCCGTTTTCCCCAACAGGCGAGCGACTTCCGCTATCCGCGCCCCGGGGCGTGCATTGACGTCGGCGAACCAGCTCGCCGGAGAAAGTGAACGACATCCTCAGCACGGAGCTCTCCTTCACGTCGACGGCCCTGCGGCAGCACCCCAAAGTGTATTGGATCTGGAACCACCGGCGCTGGTGCCTGGAGCGGGTGCCGGAGGGCCCGGGGACTGGAGCAGAAGGCGACGCGCGCGACATCCACGGCTGGAAGACTGCCAACTGGCACAAGGAACTCTTCGTCGTCGAGAAGATGCTCGATGCGGACGCCCGCAACTGTATGTGCATATATACCCATCTCCCTGCCCCACGCGGCTGACGGGTGCGGCCAGTCCACGCGTGGAACTACCGGCGCTATGTGCTCGCGTCTCTCGTGCAGCCGCGGCCGCCCGAGGACGAGATCGCGTACACGCAGCGCAAGATAGAAGCCAACTTTTCCAACTTTAGCGCATGGCACCAGCGCGCAAAGGTTTATGCTGCCATCTGGGCGACGCAGCAACCCGCGGACGTGAGAACGCGCAAGGATGCCGGTGCGCTGACAGCCAATGGCCCAAACAGTTCTCAGGCCGCGTCGTCACATGCTCACTCTCCCTCTGAACAGAATTCGAATTGGTGAAGAACGCGCTATTCATCGACCCGAACGACCAGAGCGGGTGGCTCTACCACCGCTGGCTCATCGGCGACGGCGCCGACGTGCGGGTTCTGCAGCGCGAACTCGGCGTCATCGCCGAGATTCTTGAGATCGAACCGGAGAGCAAGTGTATGTCACCTGCTTGCCGGTCCCGTTGCTTGTGTGCCTGGGGCGCTCACCCCGGAGCGACCAGGGTGTTTGGAGTCTCTTGTCCACTACAAGCGTCTCATGCTGCGGCAAGACGAAGCAGCGTTGCAAGCCCAGGAGGTTCGGGCGCTGAAGGCTGAATGTGCTGGGATCTTGGAGAAGCTCGAGACGATAGATCCGATACGTAGACAGCGGTACCAGGATCTACGTGGGTCTCATGCATACTGGGGCTTATCGATTGATCTCACGCTGCGAGCAGGCACCGAAGTATTAGACGGCGACGACGGCGGGCAGTGACGACGGCGCGTTGTACAACACACAGACAGAGTGTACACATTTACGGGGCTTGCGACACTATGAACATGAAGAGCATGTGCTTATTGACGGCGGTTCAGTCGTTCAGCACTTGCACCTGCATAGACGTGAGCAACGATGTCCTGGACCAGGCTGAGATCACAACGCACTCTCCGGGCTTGCAGGCGCAGCTACGGGGAAGGATGAGCACAGAGGGCGATGGTCTCAATCCGAGACGACGACGAACCTAGTGCCGCAGCTGCACGCCGTCGAGCCGCATCCTTGCTGGGTTCCAGACATGTCCTGCTCATCGTTATCAGCGACGGCATCTTGTGAAGGAGTGGTGGGAGGGGGACGCACGATGAGTAGGTAGGTTGAGAGCAGGTAGAGGTTAGGATTAGCCTGGGGGAGCCGAGCCATGATGCCCTCGCATTTATAGTGGGGGCTCGCCGCGCCACCGGGTGCGAATTCCGAATTGGCCAGGGGCCTCCAGCTGTCAATTACGAGTCTTCCACATGCACAACCGTGGACTTGCCCGATGACCCGCGCACTCTAATAGCCCAGAGACGGCGGGAGAAGGGCCGAAGACTCGGGACGGCTCGTTTGGGACGTGCGATAGCGCGCAGCTGCCGTTCGCGGCCTTGTCTCGCGTGCTGCTGCGTGCCTTGTTGGGCGAGAATACATTGCGGGGTCGGTCGGGATCGCGGATTGGTCATGGGCTTGCGACCTGACCATCGCGCAGCGCATTGAGGGGGCATGCGTGCCATAGTATGGTTCCGTCCGTCCGTGCAAAGGGGCTTTGCATGCACAATAGCATCTCGCCAGTCAGCGGCTGCCCGTCGACCGCTGACCCTTGCGTGCAGCAGCCACACCCAGTCCTCATGTACAGTTCCCCCGGAGATTCCTGAAATTCCTGACAGCGTGGTTTGAAGTCCATTGTGAGTTCGAGTTGCGTCCTCGGAACTCCGACGCGCCTCGTGTTCCACACGTGTTGTACGATCAAGCGTTATACACGCGTCGGGCTCGCCTCCGCTTTGTTCTTCTTGGTCCATAGTCCTTTGGCCGTCCAGCCCACATACTCGTCGCTCAGCTCGCGCTCGTCTTGATGGATCGCGCAGGCAGGCTCTTTTCAAGAGGCAATTCTCCCGGCTCGTCCCAGCAGCCTTCCTCTCAAGGCGGCCCAACTCAGCAGCAGCAACAGCAGCCAGCTCCTGGCTCCCCGCACTCCGTCCACTCCATGAACAACCAGCCAGGCCCGCCCGACAACGGCCACCTCGACTCGCTCTTCCGCAACATCGGCCAGCAGCAGCCACAGCAGCAGCAGCCCGTCCAGTACGGCCCGCAGCCGCTGCAGTCGGGCACCGCGTCCAGCACTCCGCTCTCGCACACCTCGGCCGGCACCCAACAGCAGTCCAACGCAGACAAGGCCTCCGCGCTGCTCTCGACGCTGTACGGCGCGCCGCAGCCGCAGTCTCTGCCGCCCATCGGGCTGCACAACATGGGCCAGCAGGACCGCCCGCCCAGCCCCGCGCAGGCCCAGCGATCGCCCGACGCAGATAACAACCCCGGCAAGATGCTGCTGGAGACCCTGATGGCCGGGTGAGTGCTCGATTATTTCTCGTCCCCGTCACCCGCCACTTGCACGGCGCGTGGCTACGGCGTGTTCGCCCGGGCTTGAGCTCCCGCGGGCCGTCACACGACGCCCCGCACGGGCCTGGCGCCGGCCGCGCGTTCTGTGCGCGCTCACAATCCCGGCCCCATGCTTATATTGTGTTCTCCTTTTTCAAGCACCGCGCCCAAGCAGGCCCCCGTCCCGGTCCAGCAGCAGCAGCAGCAGCCCGTTCAGCAGCAGCAGCAGCACCTGGAGCACCGCATCGCCCAGCCCATGCCCTCCATCCCCACGCCGCCCAACCTGACACCCGACCTCGAGCGCGGCCTCAACCCGCCCAGCCAGCCGCCCACCCCGCCACAACAGCAGCAGCCGGCCCAGCGCCCGCAACAGCAGCCGCGGCAGCCGAGCCCGAGCCGCAAGTCGATGTTCGAGTTCGTGTCGCCGTTCGACGCGCTCGCGTCGTCGTCGAGCGGGCCGCGCAAGAAGCCCATCCCGCAGGCGCTGGAGGACCCGCCGTCGCCCGGCGCGCCGGCGCCGCAGGACCCGCGCCGCAAGTCCGTCGAGAACCTGCTGCAGGAGATCAGCAAGCCGCTGCCTGGCCCGGCGCCGGAGCCGAAGGCCAAGCAGCAAAAGGCCTCGCCGCGCGCGTCGCCCCCGCGTACGCTGCCGCAGCGCCCGCCGCTGCGCTCATCCGAGGCCTCGTCCCTCACTCACGTCCTTCCAGCAGCCCAGCCCCCCGCTGGCAGAGAACGCAACTCCTCGCCCGCGCCGCGTGGTGGGAACAACAACGGTCCCCCCGCCGGTCAGGGAAAGGGTGCGGGCGGACGTGGAAAGAAGCAGGCCGCGCCTGCTCCGGTCGCGTATGTTGATAGCAGTCACGATCGTGGTCGCGACATTAATTCTGCTTCGCTCAGGCCTCAGCCGCAAACCATTGTCTTCGATGTGTCCCAAGCTGAGGTGACGACACAGGCGTCGAGCGAGCTGGTCAAATCTACTGCCATCGCGCTGCTGAAGATTGACCCCATCTTCGTGCCGGGATGCACCATTGGTGTGACTTCGTGGGTTGCGTACGCCATGACAAGAGGTATTATTATTTCTAGTGCCTGGGATAAGCGTCTGAGCTTCTGCAGGTCGCGTACGTGTTATCGGCCGCGCAAATGGCGAACGCACGCTGCTGCAATTGCCGTCGCTCTTCCCACCCACGACGACTGTCATTGACATGGTCGTGACCGGGAACAGGCTGGCAGCCGTCACTTCGGATGGTGGTTTCGTCATCTGGGAGGTCCCGCGAGTTGTGGAGGACGATGCACCGTTCGTTCTTTCATGAGCCATGCAACACTATGCTCAATCCCTCGTAGAGCCCAGCTGCTGCTCTGCGTCGTTCCGTCCGACGAGAACCCGCCCCTGAAGGTCGTCAAGTGGCACCCGAAGCAGGCGGATACGCTCGCAGTTGGTTCGAACAGCGAGATCTTCCTCATTAACGTTGCGGAGGCCATCAACGCGTTCCACGGCGACCCCATCTCGCAGAACGAGCTTGCGCGCCTGGGCACCGTCTACAACCTTGTTTCGGTCAGTTGCCTTGCAGTTTCCCATACCTCGATCTCAACGCCATTTTATTGCAGCCTTTGGTCAGCTTCGCGTTTGACGCTGCTAACTACACGATCATGGCTATTTCTGAGGACTCTACGCTTTCCAGCTGGAGCAACATGGACAAGTTGCCTGCTTTCACGGCCAAGATCCTAGGTGAAGGCATTCCATCCTCGATCGATGTCATCGACGGGGGAGTGGTGATCGGGCGCAAGCAGGGAACGGTTCTACAGCTCCTCCCTGCGTATTCCGCTGACGTTCTCGCGACCGCGCGCTTTGTCAATGGTGCGCGTGAGGACCGCGAGATGTTCGGTCACGTTGCATACGATCATCGAATCCGAACCCTGTGGGTGGCAAACAGTCGCAGGGAGAGTCTGATCGCTCTCCGCATCGCACTCGACCCTGCAGAGCCGCACAGTGGGTACTTTGACCAATTGGTCGAGTTCCCCGGCCTCAAGCCCACCATCCACTTCGTCATTCTCTCCGCCGACGCGGATCCACGCGGCGAGGAGGCGGAGGCCGCATGCGTCGCGGCCAAACTGGATCCTGGCAGCCTCGCGCTCGTCGCGTACTCGGTGCATGCGCACGGCGTGGACCAGGTTCTCATCCGCAGCGAGTGGTTTGAAATGGCCCTGGCTTCCGTACCCCTGCGTCCTCCGCCGATCCAGTCTGCGGTCCCGCTTGCCGTAACACAGGCGGTTATCCCCACGTCGTCCCCGTCCTCCAGCGATAACAAGCCGGGGCGCATGCAGCACCAGGCACACCTGCACCACCCGCAGCCGATCCCGCTGCACCATAACCCGCTCGCTGCGGTCCCTGCTCGTCCGCGGACCCCCTCTTCTGAGGACATCGAAGCCGAAGTTGCGGCGGCAGTCGACAACCGGCTCGCTGAGGCCAAACCTCGCGGGCCGAAGAATGGTCCCAAGGATAAGAACAAGCAGAAGGAGCAGCAACAGCAGCAGCAACAGCAGCAGCAGGCCACCGACAAGGACACGCGGTCTGATGTCGCGTCGGGCTCCGTCGTCGCGTCAGGGTCGGGCTCTGGTTCCGGCAACGATACTCTCGGCATGTTGAGCAAGGAACTCCGCAAGTCGGAGGACAACCTCCAGACCAAGATCGGGCGCCTGATCACGAAGGAGCTCGAGAAACAACGTATGTCTATCTATTTGCATGCGCCTTCTCTCCTACTTACGATGACGACCCCTCCCAAAGAACAACGCTTGGAGGATATGCGCGCCGAGGCGACCGCTGCGGACTTCGCGCGCCAGGAGAAGATCATCAAGCTCATTTCCACAGAGCTCACCAAGAACACGACGCGCGTCGTCGAGGCCGCCGTCAAGGGCGTCGTGCAGAATTCCGTGTTGCCATCCCTCGAGACCATCACCAAGAACGAGGTCCGCTCTGCGCTCAACAGCCAGATTGCGAAGGGGCTCGGAGACTCGCTCGCACAGGTGCGCCCAACGCCCCACGTTGCTTTTCCGGGCGGGAAATGCTCATGTGCCTGCAGACCCTTCCGAGTGAGATTGAAAGGCTCCTGCTCCGCCCGGACGTCGCAAACCATGTCGCGCGCACCATCTCGTTGAGTGTTACGCCTCAGGTCGAGCGCCACGTCAAGGAAGCAGTCACCAAGACGTTGATCCCCGCCTACATGCAACAAACAGAGGCAATGCACCAGGACCTGTCGCGCGAGCTGCACGGCGAGATCGTCAACGTCAAGAAGGAGATCATCACCTGGCAGGGTGAAGCCCTCAAGGGACAGGAGGTGCGCGCATCCACCTTGGCGGCGCAGAATCGAGAGCTGACCTTTCGTCTCAGTCCGTTATCCGGGAAATGGAACTGACTATCAAGGCGCTGTCCGAGCAAGTCAAGTTCCTGACCAACACCCTCGTTCCGGGGATGCAGGCGGGGCCCGTGCAGGTGCCGTTGCGCCGGATGTCCCCCATACATTCCGCACATTCCCAACAAGGCAGTTCGCATATGCGCCAGGGTCCCATGCCCATTATGCATCCTAGCGCGCAGCAGCAGATGTACTCGCAGAACTCGCAGTACGCGCCGCCGCCGCCTCCGCCGCCCGCGCCCCAGCAGAACAACCAGCCGTGGTTCCCGGCGAGCCACGCTCAACTGTCGAGCCAGGGGCATATGATCCCGACGCCGCCTACTGTCTTGCGGGAGCCCATGGCCCCGGAGGAGTGGGACGAGACGTACATTGCGGTGCTGGCATCGCAGGATGCGGGACAGCTCCGTGACTTGCTCGCGCGCTCGAACCCAGATGTGGTCATGCCGCTGGATAGCCACATCCCCCTTTCGCAAGCCGTCGTCCTGACGCTTTCGCATAGAGTGAGCCCTGTGCGCCCGTCGTTTTGGACGCATGTCTAATCCAGTACTACAGATTGCGTCGGCGCTGCCGGAAGTGTCGCCGAGCGACGAGTTCTTCAAGTCTGCCATCTGGTGGATCCAGAGGACCATGGCAGTTCTCAACGTTCACGTGCGTCATCTCTCATCCGGTTGTCAGTCTGGTGGCTAACTGGAAGCTCCCGCAGGATTCCGTCATTTCCACCTACGCCAACCGCGTGCTGAGCGCCGTCGTCCACATGTTGTCCCAGGTAAGGCAACGTATAAGCATCCTTCCTGTCCCCCAGGTGGGCGAGGCCTCCCGCGCCATTTCCGACTTGACGGACCTCGTGAGCCGCAAGTTGAACTCCATCCCCGCTTGATTGCGGCGACGTTGAACGCTTGACGCGCTTGTGTTATTCTGAATCATGTTCTCATGTCCATGTCACGATTTGCTTTGACGAAGGGTCACGGGATGTCGCATGTCACCATTACGTTTTCGAAAAACCTACCAGAACAGAGCTTTTACCATTGCTGCAATCGTACGTTGTGTAAACGTGCTTCAGCGTTGTGTCCGTCCCTGCACGGGCCTTTCGCAGTCCGCAAGTTCGGCTCGCGGCTGCCAAGCGCCTGGCAAACTTCCGCGTCTGCGCTTGCACCGCTGCTTCCACCACCATCTGAACGACCACCCGACTTTACAGTCTTGATACTCGTAGTCACAACCCCTTTCACGCCCCAATCACGAAACCAAAAGCTACCTAATGGCTGGCCAAGGGTGGTTTAACCTCGAATCCGCTACGAGCGCGCTCCCAGAGAACCAGCTCTTCGAGAATGAATCTGCGTTCTCCTTCCTCGGCCTCACGCGCATGCAACGTATATGGGGCTTTATAATATGGTGGGCCGACGACGCGTTCACGCAGCATTAACAACCCAGCTCACGTCCGCGCGTTAGCTCTGCTGTTGGCTTCGTGTTGTCGCTGCTGGCCACAATCCTGCTATTCCTGCCCGGGTTCCTGACGTCCTTTGTCTGTGAGCAGCCTCAGTTCATCACAGTAATCCCTTGGTTTGAGCTCGTGCTGCAGTGCTGTACACTCTGGGCCTCATCATCTCTCTTGTCGGCACTGGGTTCTTGATTGGGTACGCCTTGCATACGCGTCCCGGCGATTACATCTGAAGCCCATCTCCGTCCAGTTTCTTCAAGCAGTTGAAACTGGCGAGTGTCTCTCAGTGCTGCAGATCTTGAAGGCTAATCCTATTTAGATGTTCAAACCCGTGCGTGTAGTCGCCACCCTCGTCTTCCTCGGGTCCATGGTAGCAGTGTTCATCACTGCTATCCTGGTGAGCGTTGACGTGAGTTAACGCGCGAATATTTCGTTTGGACATAAATACTAAAGCTGTTGGTAGATCGTGTGCCTGAGTACGCGCATACTTCGGCCATGTTGCATAACCGCGTCAACTCACTACGTCCTATATAGTTCTCGTCATCGTCGAATACCTTGCGTATACTTGGTGAGCATTGGTGCAGAGTATGTTTTCGATGCCAACAATTATTACAGGTACTGCCTATCCTACATCCCGTATGCGAGGACCGCCGTCCTCAAAGTCTTCGGCATGGCATGAGCGACCCAGGCGACGGCCGATCCGTTCCTCTCTCTCCGTGTACATCGCTAGAACGGCGCCGAGGGATAAATGCGTGTTCAAAGCTCCCAACGACGACCTGTGCTCGCTGCCACCGCAAAGGGCGTCTTTGACCTCCCATGAAGCATACGTAGTTGATCTCTGAATGACGTGGTGTCTCTATTGTGACATTAGTTGATAACTCTTCAGCAGGCGAACTACGTACCTTTCTAGATCCACACGTTTTCGCAGCTCAGGGTCTTTGCTGAGCTCGTGGAGATACTCGGGTAGGAACGTCGTGGAATTTCCATGTGGCGCTATACTGATTCGCTCTATCTGCCACTTCGACACGAGCGTTCGGAGCGGTTCTCGTTCGTCTTGCCCAAGATCGAGGCGGAGCGAGAGGCTGGTAAACTTGACGTTCACGGCGTCCTTCACGCTGAAGTACAGCAGGCGCATGAGCAGATTAAGATGGACGTGTCTCTGTGGTTGGAGAGTCAGCGGTCAGGCTAGAGGGAGAGGTTCTGACGGCCAACTTGGGGAAGTCGCACATACCGTTTCCGTCCAGCGCTGCATCTCCCACACGATACGGCCTCTGGCGCGGCGAACCTCGTACTCCGGGTGCCTGAAACTGTCGACACGCCCAGTCCATAACATGCTCTCCGTGGAAGGATCGGACCGCGTGTTTGCAACGATGACGGTGTGCGGTTTCAACGCTACCACGGTACTGCCCAGGTATGGCGCGGCATTGGGCAGAGCCAACGCGTCTTGGGGTTCCGAGCCACTGAAGCAGAGGACGTTCATGCTGATTGTATGCACTTGAGCGGACTGGGCGAGGTGCTCCGCAATTCGCAGATAGGACTGGAATGCACCGTCGACCGCGATCATCTTGACGAGCGACGCATGTGTGGGATTGGCTTCCAGTGTCCGCAGGAAGTTGTCCGAGTGCGATTCCGTGGCCAGGACAACAGTGTAATAGAGGTGTGGGGTGCAGATTCGATTGAACGCTCTGCTGGCCAACGCGATAGATGAGGCTTTCCGCGGAGCAGGGACAACCCTCATCAACTCCTCTTCCGCGACGTGGAAAACATGGTAGAAGATGGCTTCCAGCAGCTCCTCGGCGAGTTGGACCATTGTGAGTGGGTGCCTTAACTGCTGTACTCATCTAACCGTTTATATATAGCTGCGCCCAGGGCAGAGGGTTTTCGGATGCGCAACTTGACACTTGACACTCTTCTCAACTGATTGCATCGACTACCGCTACACACAAGGGCCCTACACCTTTACAACCTAGCATCTCTGTGCGCGCGTCACGGACCGGGACTGGGAATCGGAATGCCGGGCATTTACCCTCTGAACGAGTTCTTCATGTCGCGCAGCTTGTCCATGACCTTGTTCGTCTCCGTCTCGCCGGTCGCGGTCCTAAAGGTGGCAATTAGCACAAATTCACTGTGGCAATGCAATCGGGATCGGGCGCACTGTACGGCTTCCGTGTCGAGGCGCATGAAGACATTCCATTCCTTCTCGTCCCCGATCGTCGACTTGCCCGTGGTGACTTGTTCGGTTTCAACCAGCTTCTTCAACCTTGCGAGACCGGCTGCACTTGGGTCGACCTGTTTCCCCTCGGTGAGTGCAGGGTGTGTGCATTATTATGGTATCCGCACGTGAAGTCCGAAGGCGAGGTTCCCTGTAAAATCGGCATATGAGACAATGCCATTCGTGATTAGGAATCCCGGCGCACCAGCGGTATACTCGTGTCCGTTGTACACTAATGTGTCTTCCGGAAGCGAGCCCAATTTGGAGAGCGCTGCGTGCATTTCGGCTGCCGTGCCTTCAAAGAAACGACCGCATCCTCCAGTGAACAGGGTATCACTGCGCCACAGTTAGTTTTTTGACACAACGCTACATAGCTGCATACCCAGTGAATACGGCTTTCTCGCCCGGGTTAGTCTTGTCTTGGACGAGGTAGCAGATGGAATCCTGCGTGTGGCACGGAGTGTGGATACACCTACAACAGCGTCAGCCGTTGCGACCGAAAAGCCACTCGTCGGAATTGCGCACTTGATTTCCAGGTCTCCAATCGTCAATGAGGTTCCGTCCTGACGGCGTTGTCAGCAACCCGAGGGACGACGGGTAGCATTGCACACATTGACTTCGTTCGTCAGTGCCTCACACTTCTGCGAACCTCCATATACTGGGATGCCGGAGAAAGTCGACACCTGATAGGCACTGTGAGCCCTATCACAGTCTTTATGGTGCAAGTTGCGCACAAATTCCTGCTTAGAAGTTAGACAATTTCGCCACGAGCATCGAGTGAGCGCACCTTGTTCCCGCCAGCATGGTCAAAGTGATGATGCGTGGTAATGACAGCCGCAAACGAGAGCCCCTCCTTCTCAGCAGCGGCCTTAATCTTCGGGGCGTCGTATGGGTCGACCGCCACAGCCTTGCCGCCCCCCGCGGCGATGATGTACCTTCGCAACGTTCAACGATGAATATTCGTCGTCCAGCGCGCCGCGGGGCGCACATATAATTGTCCGAACGCGCTCCTACGGGTAGTACGCGAGGCATCCTGCTGCTGACTGTCGCGAAAGAGCGCAAAGCACGCAACATGGGGTTCCGAGTCGGAACGTCATCCTAAACCGGGCGGCGGACCGCGGCGTCCAAGCTCAGGCTGACATGCACATCGCGGAAGCAAAACATGCGGGCTGCATACGGGCACAGTGACAAAGCGCGACATACGGTACTAAAACAAAGGTAGAGACAGCTACGTACATGACCAGAGGAGACGTGGCGGAACAGACAAGAGAGTGTGAGGAGGGTGGTAGATGATGCTACACACATAGACGCTACAAGTTCAAGGTCAAAAACGGACGAAGTCGTGAACGGTTCGTGCACGCGCGTGGCAAGGTCTAACCGCAGCAGAGAAAACGCCGAATCCCGCTCGGCCGGCCGTGCTGCTCGTCGTCGTGCACCGCGCGCGCGGCAGCGGAGGTGCCGTTCTGCGTGGGCCGCGGTGCGACGTTGCGGGAGACGTTCAGGGCGGGGTTATACTCAGTCGTGATTGGCGTGCCACCGGCGCTCCGCATAGTGCCCTGTGCCGAGGCATTCAGGATGGCTACATTGGACCCAGCGCGCGGATGTACGTTGTAGGGGTGGTACCGGCCAGGGCTACCGCGCGGGGGTTGCGCCGAGAGGAGCGCGCCTGCGGTCGGGGACTCCGTCCGTATCCGCAGATCGCGGCGTGAGGCATGCACGGGATCGTAAGGTTGCGGCATCGCTGGATGCGTGCCCGTTGCAGACGTGGCCGAACTGATGCTAGGTTGCATCTGGTGGGACTGTCGCCGAGAGCTTCGCATGGGGTCTAACGCTGAAAGGGTGCATGCTTGCAGATGCGCTTGTTGTAAGACTTGGGGATTATACTGCAGCGCGTGAGCGGGGGACAAGCTGGGCCAAGAAGGGACGGGCGCTCACCAAATCAACGTCATAGCCCTTTCCTGCATTCAGCAACATCCAGTCGAAGACACCGTCCTCAGGAGTGTTCGAATCCTGCAAGATCTTCGTGAACAATTCGCGCATGTAGTCGTAATCGGGTGTCTCCTCGAAGCCCAGCCGGCGTGCATATCTATAGCGAAGAGCCCTGTCAGTCGCCAGCCATGCGGCTGCAATGGTGGAAGAGCACGCACGTGAGATAGAAGGCGACTTCCTGGGGAAAGCCTTCGCACAGATCGAGGATCTGGGTTTCGGCCTTTTTCTGCCCAATCTTCTCGTACTTCTGCTTGTTCGTCTGTGCCTTGAGGCCTTGCCAAGGGAGGGAGCCGCGCAGGAAGTAGATGAGCACATGCCCAAGAGATTCCTAAAATGTGTCAGGCAGTGCCTTGGGGCGAGACGCCTGGGAGACGGACCAAGTCGTCTCTTCTGCTTTGCTCTTCCACGGGCATCAGTATTAATTTTGGCTGATAGGGGGGACAGGCTTGCCTCGTCCACTGGGGGCGCACGATCAGCACACTCGCACAATCGTTGCAGTCAGAGAGGACACTTACAGATGCGTGTTGATGCTCATGTAGCGCGCTGTACCGCTAAGCGACTTCTTTTCACGGTACGGTCTGACCACGCTTGAGTTTTCACAGAAGGGCCCCTCGACGAGGCGCTCACATGTGCACACGCGTTCGTGGGTCCCGGTATGCCTTTGCCATCCCGAAGTCGACCATGTGCACGACGTTTGCGAGCTTCGTTTGTGGCAGGCCAATGAGAAAGTTGTCGGGTTTAATGTCTGAGCTCCCGTCAGGTAGGGTGTTCCTGCAGCGAAGTAGCGCAAGAGCAAACCTCGGTAAATCAATGACTTCTCGTGGATAGCTTGAACTCTGGTGATCTGCAAATGTACGAATGAGAGTGCGTCCATCGTCAGCAGGCAGTGATATGCCGCACCATTTGCTTGGCTGGACGTCGAGGTGAGATGCTGGGAGATAAGAGAGAATTGCGACACGTACCCAGCATACAGACGGTCTTGATGCTGAACTTTCTGCTACACAGGTCGAAGAGATCCTCGAGGTTGGGGCCGAGCATGTCCATAATGAGCACATAGTGCAGGCCTGCAGCCGGAGAGCGCGTCGGCCGACGTCCCGCAAGTGGATATGGACAGCAAGGACACACCTTCCTGGCCAAAGTAGTAGACCTGAGGGAAGCCGGCTGCAGCAGGCGACGATCGAGCGTCAGCGACGCGCTGGGCGGGCACGGACGGCGCAACTGACGCATTCCCGAGAGCATTTTGTACGACTTGTACTCGTCGCGCAGCTGCGGCGACTCGGTCTTGCGAGGCTCGAACTTGAGCGCGACAGGCTGCCCGTTGGTGATGTTGGTGCCTGCATTGGACGTCAGGCCGCGCCCCGCGTCACTCGGCTAGCGCTGGCTGACCCTCGTACACGACGCCGAAGCTGCCCTCGCCGCAGCGCCTGCCGACGCGGAACGTGCCTCCGCCAACGATGGACTGCGAGGACGACATCTGGGTCCCGGACGCGGCTGCTGCCAGATGGGCGGGGGACGGCAAGACGAGAGCCTGGGCGGACTCGGAGCGAACCTACCGGCTGCCGGGCGCCTGCCCTGCTCATCCGCATTTCATCACCTCCGCGCGCCGAGGCCTCAGCACTGCGAGCACGCCCGCACCTATGTCGCTGCTGTCGCGCTTGCCGGCCGCGCGTTTCCCGGCCCTGCAGCTGCTCGCGGCCTCCAGGCCGGCCGCCAGCCAGGTGCGGCTCGCCTGGACGCGTTATCCCGAGCGCGAAAGCAGGCTCGTCAAGCGCGCGCCGCCCCCAGCACGACGGACGAAACCCGCAACACTGCCCGCGAGCCTGTCCGGGAATGATACGCCCTCGCAGGAGCCTCCTGCCGAGCCAGGCGTCTGGGACGGGACCATTCTCCTGCCGCGACGCGACGCGCGTGCCAGTCTCAAGGCGCTGCTCATGAAGAACGACGTGCTCTATGTCACGCGCCAAATAGAAATGCTCAACATCTTTCTTGGGTACGCCATCCCATTTCGCCGCCGTCCGCCGCCGACGTTCCCAGCTTCGAACAGAGTAACAAGTACGCGATAAACAATATCGCGGGCGAAGTGCTGGGTTATATTGTCGAGGAACCAAGGTGTCTATTTGCGCAGCCTTTCCACATCCACAAGTGACCAATAAACCGCCTAGAGGATTCCTGCAGAGCATTGGGCGGCAAGTATTCCGCACCCATCGTCCATTCCGTGCCCTGGTGCTCGACCGTGACGGTGCACCCATCCTTTGGGTGCGCTACTCTATTCTGCACTCCTCTAACTCACCGCATTGTACTGTAGATGCGCCGACCGTTCTCCTTCATCAACTCGCGCATGTATGTCCAGCACCAAAAGTTCGACGCGGAACCGCAGGCATTCCAGGATGAGCATGAATCGTCTTTGGAAACCTTTGGTGTTGTGCAGCAGCGGTGGCACCTGTGGAGACGCAAATATGACCTTTATCTCAAGTGCGCCAACTATGTTCTCCTTTTACTCGCGCCCTGCTGACGTCCCCCAGGGAATCATCTCTTCTATCCGGCAAAAATGTTGGCGAGGACGAAGTATTCAACCAATTTGCGGCCATAGATGCTGGTTTCCTGGCGTGGAACTTCCCTATCGCAGATGAGATTCAGGAAATCGCGAGCGTAGAGCGCAATTTCCGAGGGTTTGGCCGAGAACTTTTCACGGACACGGGCCAATACGCAATCCGCTTTGCGCCCGACCTCTCGCTAGAGGAAAACGCGGACATAGACCCGCTGGAGGTGCGGCATCTCAACCTGCAGGAACGCGCGCTTGTGCTCGCGCTGAGCATCAATGTGGACTTCGATTTCTTCTCCCGACATTCGGAGGGTGGAGGGTGCGTTCCTGTCTGCGCCGTTGTGCGTTTCCGCTGATTATCCTTGGCCTGCCGCAGAGGCGGCTGGTGGCTGCCACTCATGGTTATTCTCGGCGGGGAGTAATCAAGATAACTGCCAAAATAAGAAATGGTACACTGCGAAGAGCAAATGCTGCGTTCATAAGCAACACCATGTCTTCCGACCGCTGGTTGTTCATCACGTAGCCGATCGTAATGCGCCCGTCGATGTCCACGATACTGGGCGAGCCGCTCCATATGCCCCAGAAGCTCGGCTTGCCCCTGGGCAATTAGCTGGCAGCATGCACGAACAACCCCGTACACTTGCTCGTCGAAGATGTGCTCAATGGTGACCGGACGGTACAGGAACTTCGCCCTGTCGACCTCTCCGCCCAGTGCAATTGCAAATAGCACGCGACACCCCGCGCATCCCTAGTGACCTAGTCCTCCGTCGCGCCGGTCTGGGAATCGTTCGTCTTGAGCGGCGTGGCGATCTCCTCGGTGACGAACCAACGCGGGCTCTTGCCTGTCGTGCGGCGCACGAGCTTGCCTATCAGATCGCCATAGTTGAAACTATGTTGACGAAGAAGGAGGCGCCTGCTCAGCACCGTCGTCAGGATTGAAAGAGCAGATCGACATCGGCGAAGCGAGCGCCACGTATACCCCACGCTTTGGCCATACTTACTGGGCGGCGCAAGGTTCGTAGCAGGCTCACTGATAGCTCGTTCAGAGCTTCTGTGGTAGCCCCGAAAGAGTCCCTGGCGATGGCCATGGTCTCCTTGGCATGAGAGCAGTTGGAGTATGACCGGATCAGTGGTCTGAACCATTTTTCTGTTTCTTCGGGACCAGCTGTGTGTCAGTGGGACATTACATATGGTGGTCGATCCATCTCTCGAGGGGACAGAACGTTCTTTTTCTCGTCCTTTCCTGTGTCATCGGGTAATCCCGGGCGCAGCTTCAAAGCGCGTTTCATACGACACGTCGGATCAATGCGCTATTTGCATCGTATCTTCACGGTCGGTAACTTTACATTCTGATCCATCGCCACGGTGCGGCGCTGCGGAGACGGAATACCAACGTTCACCCGTTGCCCCTTGGTTCCTCTCTACCGGCAAGTACTGGCTGTAGTCATTGCACCCTTAGTACAATGGGCACGGGCCAACTCACTTTGACCGAACGTGACTGCCATGCCATCCTTTTTGGATGCCTCAGTCTTCAATTTAAATCGAATTTGGATAGCCAAGAACACTAGCATCCTCGCCTGCTCAAATCCCAAACGCTATGGTCGGGGCTCCATAGAGAGCCGCAAGAATCTTCGATCCTCCCTGCTCTCCTGCGCCAGCAGCGACGTAGATCGGGATAAAGTGCTCTTCGCGCGGGTTGCTGAGACGGAAACCAGGATGCTTGGTGAGCGCGTACAGCGCCTCCTGCCGTTTGGTCGGCTAGCGAGAAGTGTCATCAACACTCCCACGCCCGCCATCAGCATTGAGGAAAAAAACTTACATCTTGCACGTCCGCGGCGTCAAGGATTGCATTGCACCAGTCCTTGAACGGCTGGCGCGCCGTGCGCTCGGAGAACGACGCGGGTTCTTTGAATGTGTGCACGGGCAGGCCACCGGCCAGGATGAGCACGCCCTCGCTGCGTAGGGTCTCCAGCGCCTTCCCCAACGCCCACTCCTTGCGCGGGTCGAGCCCCCCATCGATGGAGGGCTGGATGATGGGTATGTCGTTGAAGACGGGGCCGAACATGTGGATGAAGGGCACGAATACGCCGTGGTCGAACCCTGGCCCGCTGAACCCGCGTCCGTCGTCCCCGCGGGCTTCCGTCTTAGGAGACGTACGTGCGCGGATCCCTGCCTGATGATTTATTAGTCTAGAAAGGTGAGAGGAGTAGAGCGCGGTGGGACACCTTTCTGAAGAGGTCTACGACCTTGTGTGCGAGGGCAGAGTTGCCATGCGATGAGAACTTGACTTCGGTGTACAGCTAGTGTGACCATGACGGTATCAGCGCAGTTTTGACGAGAACCATCCAATGCCACGTACTGTCCGAGGGAACCCGAAGTAATCGTACAGCAACGGATTCGAGTTGTCTTCGTCGCCATAATCGGAGACTGCGAGGACGTCAACGTTATCTACTTGCGAATATCGCCCTGTTTCTCACCAAGAGTCTCTCCCTTAGTCTCCCAGTGAGCGCTGAACACAACGATCGCCTTCGGGCTGTATTTCTCCAGGAGGGCTGGACCGAAGTCTTTGAGAAATTGAACAAGAGGACCCTTTGGTGCCTGGACATCGGCAGGGAACGCTGGAGGGCCCGCCGACTCGGGCCAAACGAGCAGAGGTTCTAGGGAGATGGCACAGATCGGTGAGTGGGAGCGGCTGCATGCATGGCATTGATTGCACGTACGGCCGTGGGCAAAGTAGAATGCCGGGATCCTGGGCCCATTAGGGAGTTCGTCGAGGGCCTTCTTCCACTGTTCGCGTGTAGTAGGACGGGTGGCCATGGTGGTAGCGGTGTGCAATGCCAGGTTGTGGCCAGCTCGCAGGGGCTTTATAGCCGTAATGCCCGTGTCAGCAACTTTACGCAGTAAAGTTACCGGTGCTGTCAGCAGCTGCATCAGCACAGCAAGGAGTCCAACTGCAAAGGGCAAAATCATCGCACCGGTCGAGGCAAGAGCAGCGATGCTTTGTAGGCCGCGAGGGCGCAGGATTGCTGCTGATCAAGCATGGCACAGCCTCTCGCCCGCAGATCCGGAACCATTCGCCACCGGTGTTTGCCAGTTACTTCCCGTCCCTCAACCGTCATGTCCGGAGGCACGAAAGTTGGCGGCTGGCTCAAGGGCACGACCGTCAAGCGTAATGGCGGCATGTCGTCGCAGCTTGCGTCCGCGCGCGCGTCGACGTCGACGCAGCAGGCCCAGCCGTCGTCTATCAGCATGTTTTCCGGCGGTGTGAAGGACAGCACGGGCAAGACGCAGGAGTACTCGTCCCAGGACGACCAGTGCCCCGTCTGCAAGAGCGACAGATATCTGAACCCGAAGCTGCGACTGCTCGTCAGCTCCTGCTACCACAAGATGTTAGTGTCTTAGTTGGCCACCCGCCACAATGCTCACAGCACCCAGGTGTGAATCCTGCATCGACCGGCTCTTCACTCTGGGCCCCGCGCCCTGTCCAGTATGCGGTCAGATACAGCGGAAAATGGCATTTGCGCCGCAGACGTTCGAAGACCTTACTGTCGAGAAGGAGGTGGCCATCCGTCGTCGAATCCACAAGGAGTAAGCACGCCAGCACCCTCAGAAGTGCCATATTCACGCGTTGTTCAGATTCAACAAGAGACGCGAGGACTTCGTGGACCTTAAGGCGTACAACGACTACTTGGAAGAAGTGGAAGACATCAGTACGAGCGCGTCTCCATTCGTCCATATTTTATGCTCACCCCACCTCCTCCATAGCGTTCAACCTTATCAACGGCATAGACGTCGAAGAGACCAACGCGCGAATCGCCCGTTTCCGCGCCGAAAATGCCGCTATTATCGAACAAAATCTGCAGCTCGACGAGCGCATGATGCAAGAGCTGCTCGAGGAAGAGGAGCGCGAGCGCAACGAACGCGAGGCCCGTGCACGTGAAATGCGCTCTCAAGAGGACGCTGAGCGTGCTGAACGCGAGCAAGAACGGCGCGAGTTGATCGACAAGCTGCAGTCGAGCGACGCGCCGGCGTCCAAGGTCATCAAGCAGGCGCGCTCAGAGGCACAGAAGAAGCTTGCTCAGCGCGCTGTCAGCGGGACGACGCGCTCTGCCGCTCTGCTGCTTCGTTCGCGCGCGGCCATTGCATTGGCCGATCCTCCGCACGTCCCGTTGTCGGATAACTGGTGGGATTACTCGGACCGGTTCACGTTGCAGCGCACCTACGACGATCCATTGAGCGACGTTGTGCACGCAGACACTCTTGGTATCTTCCGTGCGGGTGGCTATCGCGTAGAGGATGCCTGGGAGCGCGGCATCCGTTACGCTGTAGCTGGCCTCGAGCTCGCGCCGCTGAACGACTCTCCAGACGTAGTCATGTCCACAGCATAAACATCATCAAATTTCCTTTCGTTGTGCACACATTATTGTACCACTATGTAGGTAACAGTGCAAGGGTATCATAAGAGTGAAGTAGCAGGTGTGAGGGGGCCAGATTAGCGGGGCAGCGTGGAAGTGTTAATCTATAAAGTAATGGCGGCGACGGTGGGACAATCATCAATACCGACCTACGACGGGGAGAGCGAGAGTGCGACACAAACATGGATACAGAAAATGTGCAAATGTGGCAACAAGACTGCAGGCCGACCCGGAGAATGGACATACGTTGGAAACACTGTGCGCTTGGAGCCTCACGCGGAACTTGGCCAGATACCATCCGCCTTGTACGAGTCAAGCACCTCCTGGATGGCCTCCTTGGTGATTTTGGGTCGACGCAGCTGGTACCCAACGACATTCTTGATCTTGGAGCCGTTGTAGGATATTGCCCGCTTTCCGAACAAGTGCGGGTCCAGATAAGCGGTTAAGGGCGTCCAGCCAACGGGCGGCTCGGACTCGCTGATGATTTGCATCCATGTCGAACTGTGCTCCTCATTAGCCTGCGACGCGACGTCGTTCAGCGAGAGCTGAGCGCGCAAGCATTGTCAGAAGGGACTAGGCACGCAAGCGGAAAGCATGACGCACCTTTGCGAGAGCGCCGATCAACAGGTTATATGTGCCCGTCTTGATACCGAAGATGTCAGCGACCATGGCGGCTATGCCGCCTTGTGTCGCGTCCGTGTCGTCCACCTGGACTGATGTAAGAAGCCACACGCAGGCACAGAACGACGTCACGCGCACAAGGTTGAACAACGGCGCCACGACCTTCTCCTTTGGCCCTGGCTCGCCCTTGACGTCTTTGGCCAGATCCTTGTCAAGGGCGAAGGGGATGCTCTCGCCAGCCAGCTTGTCGGCCTCCGCGCGCCCAATCTTGGATATCCATTGCGCCACCGCCCACGAGGCGCCCGCGACGTCGTCGGTGTGCACGGTGTTGCTCCGGTTCGCTGTCCCAAAGCGTCAGCCGCCGGCGCACGCGACCCTGCCACGCGTGCTCATACCAGGATAACTGCGGGCGGGCGCGGAATCAGCACAACAGAAGGCGCGAACAGAATATGGCGCGACGCTCACAGGAACCGCAACTCTTCCTGCGCCTTCTTGTAGACGGCCCCCAGGATGAGGCAGTACGTGACTGGAGATCGCCGAGAGGGGCGAGACGGTCAGGACGGCGCATCGAACCCGATCGAGGCGGCGCACCCTCTGCGCACAGCGTGCTGGGCCCGTACACGGACCCGACACGGAGAATAGCGAGGTTCAAACTATCGCGGGATCAGCTTGCGCGTTGTCAACGCAGCGCGTGGGAGACTGACTCGGAAATGCCGGCCAACAGCCGCAGCGCCTCGTGGAACCACGCGCCGCGGACGCCCTCCGGCTTGAGGGCGTCCTTTTCCGTGTGCGCGGGCTTGTCCGTCTTCTCGTTCGTGCATTCGTAGTAGGGTGGCTGGAGGCGGACGTATGCGGCGACCTTGCGCCGCGCTGCCTCCTGGCCGAGGCCGTATGCGAGAGCGGCCGTGTTCACTTGTTGGTGCTGATGTGCGTCGCGCGCGCGCGAAATGAGGGGCGGCGGAAGATTGGCGTTGCGAACGCACCTCATCGTGACGATCGAATGTTATGTCGCCCGTGCAGTCGAATACGATGCTGAAGGGCTCCTGGCCGGCGTCTGGCTCGAACGCCTTGGTGACGTTCGCTGCGTGCAGCACAAAAATGAGCGATCAGGCCAAGGCACTAGCGTGGGGCGCGTCGCAACACGCACCCGGCACGGTCAGGTTGATTTGCTGGTAGACCACATTCGGCTTGCCCAGCAGCTTCGGGAACTCGTGGCCCACGAATCTGCAGAAGGGCTGAGCTGGCCGGGGAAGCACGCCAGAGACGGAGAACGGACGTTGTGGCCGGTACGACCGAGTACTTGTCTACGATACGCAGATGCTGCAGTGGCGTCAGCAGGCAGGGTGCAGCAGGCGCAGCCACGCACCGAGACCAGCGGCTCTCCGTTGTCTGGCACGAGATAGTGGGCGATCGCGCGCGAGAACGTGTTGACACCACCTGCACCAGACACCGGCACACTCAGCTCGCACACGTGCCCCACGCAGCGCCAGCCAGGCGAGGCATACCGCAGATGAGCACAGACGGCTTCGAGGTCATGGCCAGCGGAACGGGAGCTGCAATGCGGGAGCGAAAGAAGTTGGGCGAACTCGAGGGACGGAGACGGGTCTGAAAAGGTTTTTATCTCCTCCCATTCAAATCAATCTCGGCGATCGGACGTCGCAGACATATCCTATTAGCACTCCTGCACACAAACATCCGCAGACAGTTGTTCGCATTACAAATAACGTCACTCGCTGCTCTCGGGCTCAGCATTGACCTCGCGCAGGAACTGGTACACCACTGAAAAGTCCTTGCGCGCGAGCCTGCGCCCGTCGTGCTTGACCACCTGCTCGTACAGGAACTTGGCCGCCTCTCCCAGCGGCATTGGGCTGTCAACCTCAGTTGCCGCTTGTGTAGCAAGATTCATGTCCTGCACGCGGATCGTCATTCCAGACCGGTCAAGAGCGTCATCCGAGTCCAGGTCGCTCGACTCACCTTGAGCATGAGTTCACTAGCAAAGCCACCTGACAGTTACGACGAGCACAGTAAGCCCGAGCTCGCCGAGTGCGCAGAAAAAGAGAAGCATGCCAGCGTCCCGCTCACCTTCGAAATCCCGCACACAAGGCGGCTCCTTGTCCGGCAGCGCGCCTGGAACGGGGTTGTTCACGCTCGAGGCCCAGCACCCACCCGTTGAGCTATTGATTACGGACGCAAGCACGGCTAGAAACAATTGAATAAGTAAAATAAAGATATATGCGCGCCAGTCCGGCCCTCCGCCGCCGTCGCGAGGCCGTACGCGAGCGCCGTGGCAACGTATGTACGCACCTGGGTCGAGCCCGAGCTCTTGACCCAGCAGCATGGCCTCCGCGGTCGCGATTTGCTGGACACCGAGCATCAGGTTGTTGCATATCTTCGCCGCGAGTCCCGAGCCCGAGGGCCCGCAGTGGATGATCCGCTTGCCCATGGTTGCAAGAAGCGGCTCTGCCGAGCGGAACGCTTCGTCTGTACCGCCGACAAGGAACGACAGCGTGCCTGCTTTTGCACCGGCCACTCCTGGCGAAGGCTGTGGCGTCGGCAAGCTGGCACTTTGCGCGTGAGGTCAGCATGACGGCACACCTCCGGACACGGGCGCGTCGACCATGGACCCGCCGGACGCGATGACGTGCTCCGCGACGACGCGCGCGTACTCGACGTCCAGCGTCGTCGAGTCGATGCAGAGCGTGTCGCGCGGCTCTTGCAGCTCTCTCAGCGCGGACAGCACGCCGGACGCGCCGGCGTAGACTGTCTCGACCTGGGGCGTGGACGGGAGCATGGTGAACACGGTCGCCGATGTGCGTGTGACCCTGCAAGCGGTGTCGGCGGCGGCGGCGGCGAACAGACGGAAGGCCTAGCGGCATACTCTGCAGGCGTGGACGCGACGACAATGTTTACGCGCGGTTGCGAGCTTGTTAGTTGTTGGACGAGGGCCTCCGCCGCAGACTGGTTCGCGTCGCACACAACGAACGAGGTGCCCGCGGGCTGCTTCATGAACTGCTCTCGGGGCGCGCAAATGAGCTGCTTGACACGCCGAACGCATTGGCCGCCGCTCCCGCGCACCAGATTGCGGGCCATCTCGAAGCCCATGCGCCCCAGGCCCACGAAGCCGATGGTGCGGCTGCGCAGAACATGGGCCGGTATCGACATCGCGCTCTAGAAGGGCTGGACGGTGGAAGGCGGGCGGCAGCGGTCAGGAGCACAACGCGTCCCGAGCTCCGACACATTCGATCATCATGTGCTCTTGCGCGCCCCGCAGCCAAGCCGTGTGACCGACCGCCGTCGTCCAGCCCGATGGTCCCGCATCTACCAAGGCGATACTGGCTGCTGCTTGGTCAGCTCGCGGCCATCGTCTCGCTCTTCTACGTCTACTCCACGTGGTCAGCAAGCCGCGACCCGGACCGCGGACGGTCGCCCACCAGCTACGGCTGGAGCAAGTACTGGCAGTCCGCAGCAAAGAGTTGGCGACGCGTGAAGCGGCCACCCCATGTCTATCGCTCAGTCGAAGGTCTGCTCGCACTCAACGAGAGCGCGCAAGGCCGCCATCCCCTATACGACCTGATTGCACGCGGCGAGGAGCTGTGGCGCGAGAAGCTAGACAAGCAAAGCAAAACGCTCCGCCAGGCCTGCGAAGAATACGAGCGCAGATACAGTGCGTCTCCGACATTCTCTGCGCTCTCTGCGAGAATCTCACTCGTTCAACCTCAGAACGCCGGCCGCCCGCGGGTTTCGACAAGTGGTACGCGTTCCCCAGCTTCTCAGTTCGAAGAAGCTTACCCCGTCCTAGGTGGGAGTGGACCATAGCCAACAATGTTCAGTTGCCGGACGAGTACGACCAAATTCATGCAGATTTGGAGAAGTTCTGGGCGGTGCTACCGCAATCGTTGCAGGCGACTCAGATGGAGTGGGAAAACCAAGAGGACACCTTCACCATCGGAAAGGTCTCCCAGAACGATTCCATCGATATCCTCAGCGCCAACCTAGTACCCGCAATGGAGGAAGACGGCTACGCTCGCGCCCTCTTGCAGGTACAGCTTATGCAACCCGTCCAGGAGCACCTTCCCCCGTTTCGCGCAACCTGGACAGCACACGACGGTCCGTATCTCGTCGTTGCCCACGAAACCCTGGAGGAAGCACGCCTGAAAATAGCCGCTGGCGAATGTGCGTGTGCAGATCCCGCCGCGGTGTCCGCCCGCGCGACGCGCTAAAGCTGCTGTCGCGTAGACATCAACTTCGCAAAGTTCTCGCGCCAGCCATCGATGTGGGCGTCGGAATGCGACCCGTCCTCTCCGATCCAGGCGTACAATGTCTCGGAGCGGTATCGCGACCTGGAGGCGTTCCTCCACCGGCGCCCGAAGACGTTCATCTTCGACCACCGGCGCAGCATGGACCCGTGCTACCACCCGCACCTCGTGCACCTCAACGGCTACCTCGCGAACCACAACGTCGCGCCCGTGCCGCGCCGCGCGTTCATCCCGGCCTTCACGCAGAGCAAGACGCTGCTCCACGCCGACATCCTCGGGATCCCGATCGAGGGCTTCCCCGACTCGGGAGACGACATGCCCTGGAAGGACAAGGTCGACAACCGCCTGCTTTGGCGCGGGAGCAACACAGGCATGTGGCACGCGCCGCATACCTCGTGGAACATGTCGCAGCGCTTGCGCTTTGTCGGACTCGCCAACCGCAAGCACGGCAACATCTCGCTCCTCCTGCCGACTGAGAACGAGGACGATGTCGTCGGGGAACCCCAAGATTGGAGCCTTGCCGATCTGAACGAGGCGTTCATGGACGTCGCGTTCACTAGTGTGCACCAGTGCTCAGACGAGGCCATCTGCGAGCGCATACAAAGGGAGTATCGGGTGGGGAAGCCCGTCTATGAGGAAGTTGCGAAAAAGTACAAGTATATCATGGACGTGCGTTTGCTTCTCATTCCTTCTATGCGCTGTCCCTGACCTGGTTCTCAGATCGACGGCAACGGCTGGAGTTCGCGTTTCCAGAGACTTATGCTGACCAACTCGTTGGTATTGAAGTCCACCATCCACCCCGAATGGTACGTCCTCTTTCCCTGGGCTTCTCCAACTTCTCATTTCCCGGACGGAAGGTGGACAGACCGCGCAATGGCCTATGTGCACTATGTCCCCGTGAACGTCGACTATTCCGATCTCTACGACATCCTCGCCTTCTTTCGCGGGATGCCTGATGGCACCGGCGCTCACGACGACCTTGCGGAGAAGATTGCTACGGCAGGACGCGAATGGGCGGAGAGGTTCTGGAGGCAGGAGGTTCGCCACATCCCGGCGCTGCATTCATGGACTGACGGTGCGATTGCAGGATATCATCGCGTACATGTGGCGAGTATACCTCGAGTATGTGCGTGTTATGAGCGAGGATCGCAAGTCGATGGACTTCATCTTGGGAAGCACGAAGCGGCCCAAGAAACTGCGACCCGGGGCCTGAACCTCGCCGTGGCAAAGACATTTAATCTTGTACTTTCTTGGGCACTGTGTTACTGTACCGTAGTCTACCGATCCATCTGCAGCATAGAGTGTACACTAATCACTTGCTTGAGCGCCCGTCGACGTGCTGCGCGACACCGCGTCAGTCTGTCACTTCTAGTGCACTGGCTGCCGGGGGCGGATAAAACGCGCCGCCGGGTCGTGTATCGCTCTCAGCTAACAACACCTTCGACCATCGTCGCCCCCCATACAGTACGACCCACCGGCAAAGCATGGCTGAACAGAGACCGGAGGCTGAGGAGAACGCGCGACTGCTGGGTGCCGGAAGCCGGGATGGCATACAAGAACACGGGCGTGATGTGCCGGAGTCCCAGACGGTAAATGTCATCCTTGGACAGCCCCCTCGCGGTTGGCGACGACGAGCTTGACATGTCTAAGGTCCAGGAGCGCAGCGAGACGCGCGCTGGCGACGCGCTGGGTGCCGGCCTTGTTGTGGTGCGTGCCTGCGCCGTCCCGTACGGTGGCGCCGCTGACAAATGCGCGCGATGCGGTTGGTTGGTGGTTAGGCGGGCGTCCTGGTGCGCACGCACGTCCTCGAGGGACTTGCGGGATGCGACTGACAGCGTGCAGGCCATGCTGCTCACCACCTGGATTAAGGTATGGCTATTAGATCCCGCGGCGCGTGCAAGGGGATGAATGAAATTAACTTGCGCGCCGCGACCAGGTGTTTGGCGCGGGCTTCGGCGCGCTCGGCGCGTTCATGTTCCATCCAACCGCGAATGTCTTCGCCGTCTGCCTCTTTGCGTTTGGTGCGCCTTCTCAGCCTTAGAGTTGCTACAAAAATGACCCACTGAAATACAAACACAGGAATTTTGACGCTTCAGCCAACGATGAATCCTAGGACGAAGGCGCGCGGCCTTGCTCGCCACCAGGTCGTCATGCTGGGCCTCGCCATCCCCGCGCTCCTTTTTGGCTCTGGCGCAATTGTGTGGTACAAGGTATCTCATGGGTACAACCATATGTACAGCTGGCACGCAGTGAGTCCAAGTGTGCATACACCCATCCCAGAAGTGGCGACTGACTGTCTCTGCAGTGGCTCGGGCTTCTAGCCATTGTTTGGCTGGTGAGTCGCTGGGATGCTAGCAGGTGCGAAGGTCGACTAACACGGTATGACAGGTCGCCCAAGTCGTTCTCGGCGGCGGGAGGTGGGTACGAGGAAGATCACAGGTGCTATTTTCTGAAGTGTCTTCAGTGTCTGGTTCAATGGCAAACTCTTCGCCCCCGACCCCAAACGTCTGTGGAAATGGCACCGTAAGTATGAACGAATGCGTCAGACCCATGGCTGATCAGGTATCATCGGTAGGCGCCAGTGGCTATCTGCTCTTCTTGCTCTTCCAGGTCGTGGTATGGCTTGGCGTGCACTACACCACCTTCTTCCCGAAGAACACGTCTGTTCTGACGCGTATCATCGCGTTCAATGTCGCGCCCGCTGCTGTACTGTTCGGCTTGTATTCTCGCGCACGTCTGTCCAAGATGCCGTTGTGGTAGTGTCCGCCACGAATGTAATGCTTAATGGGAAGGAAGTTCATTATTCTCGAGCGGTATGTGAACACTACGAAGCGGGGGCGTCCGAGGCGCCGGGCGCGGCCACGCCTGCAGTCATAGCAGCCTGCGCGGAAGCCGCCGCGGCCAGTCGCGACCGCTTGCGCTCCGCCTCTGAATCAAGTGTGAACAACGAGACAGGCGCATCATAGGAATGCACTCACCAGCCTCCTTCTCGCGCTCGATCTCCGCAACGATGGCCTCTATTTGCGAGAGGTCGAGATTGGTGACCTTGCCGAAGCTCTCCATGACGGCGATCTCGATGTTTTTGGCGCCGGTCTGGACAACCTCGAGCAAGCTCTTGATGGTCAGCTTGATGGTGTCGTCGCGCGTCATGTCATCGCGGTGGTTCTTCTCCAGGAACTCGCGCACAGTCTTTGACGAGCGGCCGATGGCATTTGCCTATGTGAAAGACGCGATGAGTATGCGAGAGTGGCACTCATGTTGTTAGCACGCACCTTCCACGCGCTGTAGATGCCTCCAGGCTCCGTCTGGTAGAGACGAGGGCGGGGGTCTTGCGGGTCGAAGCCGACGATCAACGTGGAAATACCGAAAGGACGAACACCACCAGACTGCGTGTAGCGCTGCAACACGCGTCAGACGCGTTTCATCGCCATATGAAAGAATCCGCGCACCTGCTGAATACCAGCGATATGCCGGGTGATGTACTCGACGGAGACGGGGTCCTCCACCGTCAAGCGGTGGCTTTGACACTCGATGCGCGCCTTGTCGATGAGGACACGACCGTCGGCAGTCAGACCTTTGGAGCCGCAATGAGAAAGGCGCATGAGCATGGCGTGAGTATATGCGTACCAGCAAAGGCCAGACAGATGTGGTCGTCGAGCATGACGACCTTGCGGACGGTACGCGGGTCCTGGAGCTGCAGGACGGATTTCTTCTCGACACCGAGGACGACGACATCCTTCCCGCGCACGCCGACGGCGCAGGTGCCGCGCCTGACCGCCTCGAGGGCATACTCGACCTTGCGTGCTGGCATGAGTGACGCGTCCCGGTGCAGCACGCGTCCCGGCGCACCTGGAACAAGTGGCCGTCCGGCGAGAAGACGGTAAGAGCTGCAGCAAGGCGCCCAGAGTCAGTCCCAACGCGGGGCTCGCGTCGGGCGGGCGGGCGCACCGCGATCGTAGGACCTGGACATTGCGAAGGAGGGAGAAACGCGCGTCGAACGCTGGGCCCAAACTCCGATCGTCCCTGTGCCCATGTTCGCCGCGGCCAGCTCGCTCTTCGCGCGCACCAACATCTCCCAGAACTATGTCGTGGCCACTCCCGGTCAGGCGCTGCCGCCCCCGGCCAACGGCCTGCCCGCGCCGCCGCCCGCCCAGCCGTTCACCGTCGGGCTCTGGAAGGTCGCCAATGCTGCGCATAAGACGACCGGCAAGCGTGTCAGCGTCTGGACTTTTGAGAAGCGCAGCCAGGAAATGGACCGCCTGAATGGTCCTGCTAAGGAGCGCGTGCTCGAGGTACTCAAGGCCGAGGTGCGTGCGGCGTACGTCCCATCTACCCAACGCTGGACGCAGGCCATAGGCTTCCGCGCTCGGACGCATGCGGCACCCGTGTATATTAGGTACTTGTGCCGTCGAAACCCGCTATATTATCTGTCTGTTGACGCCTGCGCGCAGAAATGGGTGCGCCGAATCGCGATAATCATTGAATGCGGCTGAGGCGCAACCGGCGCATGCACAGTCGAACCGCTGGAGGAAACGCGTTCTGAACTCGTCTTCGCGACAGAGATGCTGCTATCGTCGCTGCAGCTTGCGATCCCGACTGGAGGACGACAGTTGGCAGTCGAGCTAGACGAGACTGAGGTCAGTCGCCTCTATAACCCGCTCGACTGCGGCACGCTGATCTGTTGCACCCAGATTCTCAAAGGCATTCTGCAAATATGCAAAGGTCTCTCGTTCTTGCATACATCGGCGCGCCTCATTCATAGCAACATCACGCCCAACAGCGTGGTCATCAATGCAGCCGTATGCTTCCAGCCTTCGTGCTCAGTATCGCCGTCCTGACCGCTGTCGCAGGGAGACTGGAAGATCTCTGGGCTCGGCTTGACAATGCCCCTTGTCGGTACCGACGGGTCGCCGTCGCGCTGGGAGTACATCCAATACGATTCGCGGATGCCATCCTACGTGCAGCACTCGTTTGATTATCTCCGTAAGTCACTGCGTCATCATGCTCGAAGATATTGCTCATCTTTCATTAAAGCGCCCGAGTACAACGCCGACACACCGATCTCGCCCGCCTCGGACATGTACAGCCTAGGCTGCCTCATCTATGCGGTCCACAACAAAGGCACACCGCCGCACAGAAATCACGGCAGCCTTACCACACTGCGGGAGAATGCTAACAAACCTATTACTGGCATGGAGTCCTGGGACCCCGACCTGCGCAGTATGAGCGACTTGTTAATGTCACCGTCCAGTGTGCTAAGTATGCGCGACAGGCCTCGTTTCTGCGCTTGCGACAGCCAATGTGTCTTCACGCCCATCGCCTAGCTCGCTGCCTTCGTACTCGGCATGTGCGTGCCCTTGCGAGGACAACCGCTAGCCAATTCCTCATATATTGTAGTCTCGTCGTTACCGATATCGACCCTCAACTTCCTCGACCGCGCCAACTTCGCGTCCAAGACGCGGGAAGAGAAGGTAAGAATGTCAGAAATGGGGTATTCCGAGTACTGACGCATGCGTGGCTCTCAGATTATCTTCATGAAGGGCTTAACAAGCGTATTGGACCGGTTCTCCGAGGGGCTCAAGACGCGCAAGATCCTCCCTTCATTGCTCGAAGAGGTCGGGATCTTCTTTCACCCCCAATGCAATACTCATAGCCGGCCCAGATGAAAGACACCCACCTCTTACCCTCTATCCTGCCAAATGTCTTCGCGATCAGCACACACCTTTCGCCGACGCAATTCGCGTCCATAGTGCTTCCCAGCCTGAAGCCGCTTTTCGCTGTCAAGGAGCCGCCGCAGAACATGCTCACGCTGCTGGACAATCTCGAGCTGCTTCAGGGCAAGACGGACAAGGCCGTCTTCAAAGAACGTCAGTCGTTTCCCCACTCCCTCCTTGGTCGACTTGAGGACGCTCACATGTTGTAGACGTGCTGCCGCTGGTGTACCACGCGCTAGAGTCGGACCACGCCGTCGTCGTCGAGCGCGCGCTAGGCTGCGTGCCGGGATTATGCGACACGATCGACTACGCGGAGGTCCAGAGCGTGCTGTTCCCCCGTGTCGCGCTCGTGTTCACCAAGACGCGGATACTGAGCGTCAAAGTGAGCTCGTTGGTGTGCTTCAAGAGTGCGTGTATTACTGTCCGCATGTTTGTGACATTTCTGACCTGCAACGTAAGGTATGGTCCAGACGCTGGATCAGGTCGGTGACCAGGCGTGATTCTGTGGTGTCGGCTGATGAAATCGCATAGACGAGCTTGACGCAGAAACTTGTGCCGTTACTGTCGAAGGTGCGCGTGGCTGCATGTTCTGTCACGGGCTCAGTACTCATTTCTCGGGCAATAGATCAGGACAAAGGGTCTGTCTTTATTTATGTGCGCTTCTCACTTATTTCTGATTTACAATCGTAGAGCCGTCTGTCATGGTGAGTATGCTCGATTTGTGAGTGAAATGCCGCTGAATATTTGGCAGCTGGCTACGCTAGATGTTCAGGAAGCGATGGGCCTCAAGGTTGACCGGGAAGCTGTCGCGACTCTCGTGTTGCCGCAACTGTGGACGATGAGCATAGGACCTTTGCTGAACGTCGAACAATTCGCGCGGTTCATGCAAGTCATTCGCATCCTGGGAGATCGCGTCGAGAAGGAGCATACGCAGTTCCTCAAGGACTCTCAGCGCGTGGAAGACCGGTCGACGGTCGCGACAAATGGCGCGCAGGTCAGCGCCGCCATGACCGGCACGATCAACTTCCAAAGTCTCGTCGCCGGTGGGGCTGCCTCCGGTGCGACAAGTCCTGGCGTTGGCGCTGCCGCAGCTAGTTCCCCCGTCGTCAAGTCCTGGGATGACGACGTCTGGGGCACTATTCTTGGGGACGAGGTGCGATCCTCTTCCTCCGTCCGTGTCCATCTGACTTACCCGTAGCAGTCGAAGAGCCCACGCCCGACGTCACCGCCGAGTTTCCCGGTCATGCAATCGCAGTCGTTACCAGGGACGCCAAAGCCGCCAAACGGCCTGCCCATGTCGCAGCACGTCTCGCGGCCCTCCGTCTCCCAGTTCCAGTCCTCTTCCCTTCGCCCGTCCTTCCCGCCTCCGCCATCATCCTCAAGCTCTATATCTCACATCCCCCCGCCTGCCCTATCTCCGCCTCTAGCGCCTGCTCGGTCGCCAACTGTCGCGTCGACGCCTCCACTCCGGCCGTATACACCTCCTACATACAACGCGGCGCCATTGCAACCGCAGACACGGGCATCCTCCTTCGGCCAGAGCCCACTTCAACCAAGAAGTATGACACCGCAGTTGGAGCCGCAAAAACCCAACTACAACATCTCGCTTCCCGCGACGCCCGCCGCGCCGCCTGTTCCGTCCATGTCTTTTGCGCCAATGCAGCCTTCGAATGCATCATCCTGGAGCAACACATCGGCGGCGAAGAAACAGCAGCAATGGAGCGATTTCGACCCCCTCCTTTGAGTTCGTGGGCATGTATATTCGGCGCGCGTTATGCTAGAGTACGCTATTTTATAGAGCACGCTTCACCGTTTCCGAAGAACTCCATATCCTGAAAACGTAGCGGGGATCTGATAGGAGTTCGGCTGAGAGCCCCCCCCCCCCCCTTGTACAATAGCTTGTGCGACCCGGGGGGAACCCCTCCTCGACCCGGCGATTTAGGCCCACCGAGTAGTTGCGCGAGGATCGCGCACATGGAGGAAGACTACATGACGATATTTTTTTCGCAGTGTACAAAACAATGGGTACAAATACAACATGGATACAAAAGACTGTGTTGGTCGTACGAATTTGTGGGCGAAGAGCGTTTATGGACTAGGACGCATCGGTTTCAACGTGCACGTTGTCGATGGCACTGACAGCTGATGCTTCGACAATGGTACGAGGGAATGCATGATCCTGGTCGGGAATACTGTCCAGCTCGATCGGGAGACCCAAGAGACCACGAAGGATGAGTTGTGCGCCGAGCTTTGAAGCGACCTCGTTCTGCTCTTTACATCCCGGACTATGAATGCCTGCGCTGCGTCAACATCGGTTTTAAATCGAGGATGATCCTCACATTTAAGGCAGCCGTCCGTGCACTGACAACTCTCAACGGTTTCGTAGGCTGAGTGCACAAGATCAGAGACTGTACACGAGTCAGCACTTGTTTAGGCAATGCGTGCCACTGACCATGATCGAATGCACTGGCAGCCGGCCCTCCGCCAGCACCAGAGGCATCGAAGAAGATTAATCTAGGACAGAGTTAGTGAACAATCACCTGTTCGGGGCACACAAGCCTTGCAGGCCGCTTGCGCGAGTTTTCGGAAGGATTGTACTCCTTAACTGCAACTTTGCACTCGGTCTTGAGGTCTTGCCCCATCGGAAAACGGTTGATCAATGCATGCGAGGCCGCGTGAATCGCCTCTGCGGCATGGATGTTCTTCACGTTCATAATGTCCAGTACTGGCTTTGGAACATCCAACCAGAACCCGGTCGTTTCGCGCTCGAATGGCGGTGTTTCCATTCCGACGGATTCCAAGATTTGCCCATTTCTGAGCTGCCCCACGGTCAGTCATCACACCCACTGCGAGAAGAAGGCGCAATACCTTGTAGAATCCTGGAGAACGATGGGAACGTCAGAAGCTGACGATAGCAAGGGGCGTACCGAAAACAATAGTCAAAAGCGCAACCCCTGCGACTCTCAGCCCGCAAGCTCAGGAAGCGGCATTGTGACGTACGACCGAAGAATGCGCGGTGGGGAGACGATCTTACTTCTCGGATTCGATACGTCTGGACAGCGTCGACGTTTGTGAAATCCCGAGGTCGCGTAACGTAGTTGACGTCGGATCGAACAAGCCGCGCGACTTTGGAGTCGTGGCTAACCTCCGTTACGATGAAGGTCAGTCCTTGATGGATGAACTGCGAGGCAATTTTTAGCAAGATTCAGCGCATCATAAGTAGGTATGGCGGCGTACCACGGCTCCTTCATAGGTCTCGAATAACGCTCTCGAGTACTCGATCTCTTCGAGTATCTTGGCAACGCCGCCACGAGAGAGGTTTGACACATCGACGACTGCATAACGATCTTCTTCGATGCCACGAATCGAGACATGCTTTGCTGGATATGGCATGAACTTGTCGTGCGTATGGTACCTGCTCATCATAAACCTCCGACGATTTGCAGCTCTGAAGGCACTCACCATCCCTCATTGTCCTTCACAAGGCGCGCATCGCATATTCGCTTCAGAGACGGCCCGAAGTACGCGGTGTCGTCGAGGTTGATCGGCATTTCGAATGCGGCGCACTGAAGGTGGGCTTCAACAATGATATCGCTGTGCAAGTCGACGAGTAGGTCTGGAACGTGCATGGTGAAGACCGCTTCCGGGTTCTGAACGAAGTACTGGTCGACGGAAGAGTTGTCAGTGACCAATACCGCCAGAGAGTCTTGACAGCGGCGACCAGCTCGACCACCTTGTTGACGCTGAAGGGGTTGTGTTCAGTGATAACGCGGTCGTACGGCCGTTGCACGCACGATGCTCGCAATTCCGCCCAATGGCACCGACAACATAATGACCGCATCCAGCGCGCCGATGTCGATGCCGAGCTCCCTGTGCTCAATGAGCTCGGAGCCTCGTGCGGACACGGGAGATCCTCACAAAGCGTTCGTTGCGACAATTCCCATCAACTTGCCAGTAAAGGCCTCCGTTTCAATGCGTCGTCTGTCCGCGGTGGAGTACCCGCCGCGATACGCCATCACCTGTGCACATCAGGAATGGCCCAATACACCGCTGCCGGCAGGGTAGCAGACCTTCTCAAGGATGTCCATGCGTCCCTCTTCTGTCAGCTCGGTGCGCAACGTCTTCATTGCCTAGAAGGTAGACTCAACACACGCCAGGGCCGGTTTTCGGCAGCACTCCACACCATTTCACAGATTTTTCGTATCTGAGAGGGAGTTAGCGTATGAATCAACTAGTGCGCCAGGCGAACCTTGGTGAACATGAGCACCCGCATACCGCGCTTCATGAGGAATCTGCATGAGGGATCGTGAACATCAGTCAGCAGCGAGACCGCAGAGTGACGAACCTCATGAGCGCAGTAGCCTGCGTCATGGCGCTGTGGCGGCCAAGCGTTGGGTCCCCTGCGTCCTTTGGAGGCGGGTTGAAGATGACAAAGTCTTTACGACCCTGGCACGCGATGATCCATGAGCGTGGCGTCGCAGCGACCGCCGCTCCCATACCGACGGCGAGCCATCCTCGGTGACAACCTCAATATCCTAGACAGCACTTAGCGGGACATGCACACGGCCTGTGTGTACATACACCAATGCCGAAGAGATTCTTCATGTGACCCTGTGAGCAGCAAAACGTAAGTCCATCGTCCTTGTGTGCAAGGGGAAGGTCCGACAAGTGGATTAGAGATGGTTGCACTGCAAGAGACAAAGCGAACACTATGATCTGGATAACCAGGCTTCAGTGAGGCCAGACCAACAGTGGAATTGTGGTTTCTTACTGCCAATTGCAGCGCAAACGCGGCGTAGGCGACGTATAACCTGTGCGACATGACTGCGGTTCAAGATGAATACGAAAACTGGCAGTAGGAATGCGCCAGTAACCTGCCAAATAAGCCCGAGTAATAATGCAATTCATCAACCGCGACAATTCTCAGATTTTTCAGAAAACTGCACCGGCAGTCAGGAGGGGCATCATTAAGCGATGTTTGTCCCTTACCGCCTCCAGAGGTCTTCGTGAGGGAGAACAGCGGTATGTATCCTGCACAGTCTCAACCCTCCAATAGGTACGCTTGGGGGCCGACATACATATCCTGTACTATCGTGAGTGGCGAGAAAGAGTGACGGGAATAAGGAGCGTACGAAGTTCGCAAAGATGATGGAGGCGTTTTCTCGGATCCCGCGGCGAAGCTCGGAAGGTGTGTCACCGTCGTAGGTAGCGACCTGAGGGACTCGTCAGGTCTGAGATCTTGAGTCTGCATGAAGACACACCTTCACATTCTCGAGGCCAGTACACGATACCAGCAGTTGTTCCATCGCCTGCTTCTGGTCTTGCGCCAGAGCTTTGGTTGGGTAGACGAACAATGCGGTAGAATCTAGAGACTCTTCCAGAAACGAGAGGACGGGAACCTAATCACCTCGGTTTACTATGCGGCGGATTCGCACGGCCGATGGCGCTGACCTGGTATACTACGCTCTTGCCCGACGCAGTGGCGGTCGAGACGATAACGTTCTTTCCACTCTGGACGGCTTTGATAGCGGCGGCCTGGTGGCTGAAGAGCGATGTGATCTTGCGCGAGGATTTGAGCGCGGCCCATATCGTGCTCGAAAGCGACACCTCGCCTACTGACGTTTCAGCCTCCCTTTGCTGCAAAGCCTAGCGAATATACCAAGTGTGGCCTCTCTAGGCTCGTAGACCTTATGCGCAACAATCTGGTCCGTATACCAGTCCTGCTGCTTAAGGTCGTCCAGAATCTCCCCGATCGAACGGCGCGTGGGGCCGAGGAGTTCATGGCCGTCTCCGGTGTCGGGTTGCGGTGCCATGGGATCCACGGGGACGTGATCCCTAGCTGCATTGAGCAATAATTGTACAGGGTCGTCGCCATCTGGGATTGCTGCGAGCAGTCTGCACCGCGGTTCAGCAAGTACACGTCCTAGCGGAAGGCAACGGCGAACGAACTCGTTGACCGCCTCCACGAATCGGTCGTTGCGCTTCTCAACCAGCTTCTTCAATGCGTCCGGAGTCAGTGTGGGTGCGTATGAAAGAGCCCATATCGGACGACTACGGTAAGTGCTCGTTCAGTATGAGGGCTGTCGACGGGGCGGAGAAACGACGTGCTTCTTCAACTCCTTGTTGTTCACGGCGCCTTCGAGGAATTCAAGGATGAGAACGTGTTCCTCGTCGTCCACCCCGAGGCCCGAGCCAGCCGCCGCTGTTTCATAGATATCTGGGCCGTTGTCCGTCGTGACCGCGGCGGCGGCGTTGATGCGCAGGTCGTTGGCGGGTATATATGCAAATCTAACCAGGTCTGGTAGAAGGGCTCTGCAAAGCCCTGCTGTCAGAGGTTTTCGCGATGTCATGACGAGCAGGTTCACTTGATTTCCGCGACTTTACTCAGGTCGAGGGGTCTACGACGTTGAGGCGAAGCCACAAGACAGAGCAACAGGCTCACTGTCTTAGGATGCTCTCCACGGACTTGCGCACAGATGCAAACGTAATGGCCATATGCTTGCGCGCAGAACAGAAGGCCAGGACCGTGTTGAGAGCCTGTGCGTACATTGGTGCATTGGCCACATTCCCTCTCGTTTGGCCATTACCTTGAATATCTGGCGACCGATTTCAGCAGCTTATTCCGGTTCAGGGTGAGCCGGCGCACCTTATACAGCTACGCGACACGCGCGTCAGACGGCCGCGCGAGGCTCAGCCAGGCGGTAACGCACCGCGTGAAAGTACTCAGGCCATTGCTGCTCTGGGGCAGGTTCAGCGATCTTCTTGGTCTTCTTGCGTTTTGACGCGCTCGAAGGGCCCGGCGACGGACTACTCGAGTCACCCGGCTCGTCTGTGGCTCGTCTCTTGGGCATGGACACGGACACGGTGGGGTGTATTGAGGAACGCTCGCAATCTCCGCCCGAGTCCGACCCACCCACAATTTCCGCCCATGCGACCAAGCGCGGCAGCCCTCGTCCGCGTCCTCGCGCGCAGCGCAGTGCCCAAGTCGGCACGCGTCATCGTCTCCGCAAACGCCGCGCCGCCCGTCACGCGCTCACCGACGCTGGCCGACGAGCTGCTCGCCCGACAAAAAGCGGCGCCGGAGAAGTTCCCGACGAACCTGCGCATAGAGCAGCTGCCGTCGCACGACGAGTGGAAGCGGGTGCAGCACGACATCCGGAAGCGACTCAAGAACGTGCTCGAGCAGCGCACGACAAAGTAATTCGAGGAGATTGCCAGCCTCGACGAGCAACACCGGCCTGCCCAGGCCAACCCGCCAGCCCCGCCGCCTTCCACCTGGGCTGGGAATCGCGCAAGGAGGGGGGAAGGAGGACGCTGGACGGCGGGGATGACAGCTGCTGGTATTAGACGCGATCGACGGGCGCGTGGCGCGTGTTCTCCCTGTACTGGTACTACCATGAGCACCCTATTGCATGTCCTGCATTTCAACGACGTCTACCGCGTCAGCCCGCAGAAGCTGGACGCCTCAGGGCGGACGATAGACGTGACCCAGTTCGCGGCCCGCCTCGCGTCGCTGCGCGCCCAGGACCCGGACAGGTTCGCGAGCAAGGAGCGGTACGGCGCCGCGCGGACAGTCTGATCACACGGCATCGCAGGACCTTGACGCTCTTCAGCGGCGATGTCTTCTCGCCCAGCGTCGAGAGCAGCGTCACCCGCGGCAGCCACATGGTGTGTCCAATGAGCGCGGCGCCGTCTCGAGACTCGCTTCTCATCTGCGCGCATCGCCATTCGCCGGCCAGGTGCCCGTCATGAACGAGCTCGCGCCAGACGTCACCGTCGTGGGCAACCACGACATGGACTTTGGCCACCCTCACCTTGCGAAGCTCATCAAGGACTGCAACTTCGTGCGTACCAAACGTGAACCCTCGCGGTGCGGGCTGTCGCCGACCATCTCCTGCGTCAGCCGTGGCTTCTCAGCAATGTCGTCGACGTGGACACTGGCGAGGTCCCACAGCCATTCCAGGAGTTCATCGTGTTCGAGCGCAGCGGCGTTCGCGTCGGTGTTGTCGGCCTCATCGAGGAGGACTGGATTGCCACCATCAATTCATGGCCCGCGAACTTCCAGTGGCACAGTATGGAGGAAGTCGGAACGCAACTGTCGAAGAAGCTAAGAGACCCCGAGGGAGAGTACAAATGTGATATCATCATTGCTCTCACGCACGCTCGGTACGTTTATGCCGTGGTGTGCCCAGAAACCTGACCGCGAATTGGATCTCAGTGTCCCGAATGTGAGGTCGTCCCTATCATGATACTGGGATGTGTACTGAAGTGCCTCTGTTCATAGGATATCGCCCTCGCACAGGCACTTTACGCCCGCCCCTCCGATGGGAATCCTGAAGTCGCTAACCACCACGGCGTCGACATCATTTACGGAGGCCACGATCACCTGTATTACGTTGCCAAAGGGGCCAAGTCGTGGGATAACTACGATCTCAATGGGGATGTTCTCGGGGGAGAGAAGGACGATGGCGTCCTCGTCGTAAAGAGCGGGACGGACTTCCGCGACCTCAGGTACGTGCATTCAGACGCGTCTCACACGACCATGAAATCCCCCCTTTCTTTCCTAGTCACATGAAGATCGAACTCGTCGACTCGCCGCCCGGTAGTGTGCGGGCGAAGACCATCCAGTCTGTCACCGGTCAGTCGTGGCAAAACCCCATTTTGCGTCCTCGGAGATCTCACGCATGCGACATAGGCGTGCACTACGAGACTGCACCTGAGGATCCGAAATCCGAATCTCTGCAGGCCATCTTGAAAGGCATCCTTTCGGACGTCTCGGACACGATGAAGGTGCGCAGTGCCATTCACTCCACCGTTTGCCACTCCTCCCTGACCACCGGGTTAACAGGCCCCAGTCTGTATCACAGACGTCCCTCTGGATTGCCATTCCGAGCTCATCCGGACAGAAGAGGTACGGCCAGTCCGCCACGCGTTGGGCGCTTCGATATCGTCATTGACGACGGCGCGTGGCAGTCCGCGGCGGGCAACTGGTTCTCGGACATCCTGCGCCACACGTACGACGAGGCTCTCTGCATGAAGGCGGGCGGTGGCGCGCACTGTGTCTTCTCGTGTGCCGGGACGCTCCGGGGCGACTCGACGTACGGGCCCGGTGAGCCGTTGTTTTGCGCCGCAGCAGATTGTTCATACTCACCGCGGATGGATGAAGGCCTCGTTACGCTCGGAGACATCATGGAGATTCTGCCATTTGAAGACCCCATCGTTGTGCTGGGTGCGTTTGACCCAATACGGGTCGTTACTATGTTGACCCGGCGCAGAGCTGGACGGCGAAGCCATCTGGGCCGCAATGGAGGGCGCCCTCTCAAAATGGCCGGCGCAAGAAGGGTGAGACGTTCCATTCTTGACTCAATCGCCGCAGCCTCAAAGCCAGTATCCAGACGCTTCCCGATTGTCTCGGGCCTACGCGTAGAGTGGGACTCGCGCAAGCCGCCGGGGAGCCGCGTGCTGAGCATCAAGGTGGAGGCGTCCGCCGAGCGCCCGCACGAGCCGGGGGACCAGACGCCGCACCCCGCTGCGCAATGGCGTGACTTGGAGCGGCAGAAGGGCGGCGAGAAGTACCGCGTCGTCACGAGAGAATATCTCGCGCAGGGTCATGACGGATTCGAGCCGTTCAAAGGTCAGGGAAGCGAGGGGACATGAGCCACCCGATGCTCACACATAATCATCGGTGCAACAGGATATCCATATCTCATCGACGACGAGAACGGAATCATCATGAGCACCATCGTCCGCCGGTTCCTCCTGGGTAAAGCGTCTTCGTCTCAGAGAGTAACACAGGTCCCTCTTACATCTATTCCAGGTTCGCAGTACATCCACGTACTGAGACAAATGGACGCGAGGAAGGCCGACGCCCAGGTGCACCTGAGTAACCGCACAGGCGACATCGTCCGCAACGCGCGGGATCGGTGGAAGAACGCCGCCGCGCGCGCCCTCCGCGCTCAAAGGAACAGCGTGCAGGACGCCATGCACGTTGCCAATCGCGAGCATATGTCCGGAGTGGATTGCGTGAGTTCCCCGAATACTTCGTACGAAGGACGGCCAAACCTGATCAAGGTCGCGATAACAGTACGACGGAAAGGCTGCCAGGCTTGGAGCTGCCCATGACAAGAGCACTGGAGACGCGACCAAGGATGTGATTACAATCCACCCCGTCGTGGACGGCAGGATGAAGGACGTGGCAAGGCAGCAATGAGAGCCCAGAAATGCGCAATCCTAACCGCCGGGATGCGCGAAACAAACTTCGCATGTCGCTCCAGAGGGTCCAGCGACGGTAGCGTAGTCATAACAGAAGCAATTCAGCGTGATTCGACAGGACTGGACGGCGGTGGTAATACAGGGGCAGAGTGTCTGGGGGGCATGGCCTTGAACACGTGCGTGAGTGAACCAGCAGCACACCCGAAGGAAGCGCCGCCCAGGACAAGGTCGAAGGCACGGCCGTAATTCCAGAACAAAGCCGGGGACAACGCAGCAACGACGACGGCGCCAGCCATCGAGTAGTCATTGCGTCGTACCCGAGCAGCCTTCCAGGACGCGTCAATTGCCCAACCGGATGCCCAAGGAAAAACGCACGTCGTATCTCTGACGGTTAGCCAGGTCATGGACGCCTGCTTGGTCGCGACGAGCAAGCCACGCGTATCCGGATCCAGCTGCGCATGCCGCCTCAGCCACGCGCACCAATGCAAGCCTCAGAAGCGCTGTGAGCCCACCTCCAAGGCCGGTGCCAGCGATGCCGCCTATCCACTGAGCGCGCATGACGGAATTAACCGTAAGAGCGGAGCGACCGCGTCGGGCGATGGTGAGGGCGACATAGAACGGCGGCACGGCCAGCGACGCGACCTGCCAGCCAGTCTGGGCCGCGTTCTTGATGACGTCGTTGTAGTCGCGGCTGTATACCTCGTCTGCGGACATGGCGGTTCAAGAGCAAGAGCAAACCAGGTGCATCCCGGCCCGAAGTTCGCGATCCGCTGAGATTTCTTTCGCGTCGCCGTTTCGCGCGCTGACTCGGACTCGCCGCACTGCATGGCCGACAGCGAGAGCGGCAAGCTATGCGTCCAGATCATCCACGAGCACTTTGGGCCACTGACTGCTGTGAGTGGGATGGGATGCTCGTCCGGCACTTTGACATGGAGCTCAGCATTGCCGTCCAGCAAATCGCCGCAGTCTTGCTGCACAGGGGCCGTCTGTCCATGCCTCAGTTAGCCCGCGAACTCGGTCTCAAGTCGCAGACCGTCCGCGCTGCCGTCCTTGTGCTGGTACAGCACAATATCCTCTGGCACGCCGAGACAGATGACCGGACGGAGGTCATGGAAATCAACATCGACGAGTGCATAGCCCGTCTCCGCTTCGGCCACTACATTTCTCTCGCGCGAGAAATATTCGGGCCAGAGGTGCGTTCTATTCAGCTACCTTGCAAACGATCCTCACGCACGCAGGCGTCGGAAATCGTCGCGATTCTCTTGGACCATGGCAAACTTCGCTTACCAGATATCTTCTCGCGATTACTCGTGAGCAAGCCGAAAGGTGGGTCTCACCACCCTCGAATTGCACAAGCTTATATGGTTGCGTGAGTAGAACAGGCAGTCTACACCCAGATGGTGCACAAGTTAATTAGCAGCATGCACCTCAAGCCTTCCACCGTCCTCTCCCACATATGTCCGCGGGATAAACTCATCAACTATGAAGCGGACGAGCTCAAGAAGAAGAAAACTGCAATTATCTCCGCAAAAGACATCCGCGAGGCAAAGGATCTCGCGGTTGCGCGCTTGCGGAAGGAAGAGGAGGAAGCGGAGAAGATCGGTTTCGTGCGTTACCTTCTGCATGCGTGCCAGCTAGTTGGTTGACACGTCCGTCAGAAACGCAAGGCCAAAGAGGCGCTCCCGGGGCGTGCGTCGAAGGTACGGTCGCGCAATTTGCTCACATTTTCGGTGTCCTGAGCTGTGGATCATAGAAGCAAATCGTGGAGGAGGATGTCATCGACGAGGACGTGTACTTCAGGGTCAACCACTCCAAATTCAACGTTCACATACGCAATAACGTACGCATGCACTCTTACCATTTCACTTGTGAACGGTGGCCAATGAACCTTTTAGCTGATCGTAGTGGCTGCAAGCGAACGTTACAACGATGCTGCCGCCGTGGTGATGCGCGCTACTCTGAAAGCCGCAGAAGCCAAGTCGAGCCTCACAGACTTGCGCTCAGGCAGGTCCCGCTCGTGCATCACTGCCTATTCTCTACTTATGCCGTTCATGCAGAGGCCGTCACGACCAATACCATCATGACTTCAATCCCAGAAAATCACGAACTCGCAGCCGGACTGTCCTATGCGTCCTCCAAATCATCGAAAGCGCCCAAGGCGCCGTCCACAGCCAATCTCGTGAAGGAGTTCATTGGGATTCTCTCAGCAGCCGACAACCCGACGCCCGCGGGGGTCGCAGGCTCGTTTCTGTCCACTTCGAGCTCCGCGGGCAAAGTGCAGGTCGAGTACGACATCATTCATAGACGATTACGACGACGCGTGCTGGAAGCCGTGGTGCGCGAGCGGTTTGGAGACGACGGCGTGCGAGTCATCCGGATTTTGCTTGCGACCGGGAAGATGGATGACAAGCACGTACGTTCTCGATGCCCCCAATCGGTCCGCGGCCTCATTTCTATCTATCGACCACAGATAGCGAAGGTCGCAATGAAACCGCCGAAGGATGTACGAACAGTGCTCGCAGGGATGAGCTCGGCTGGCATTATCGCCATGCAGGAAGTGCCTAAAGGCGCTGATCGCGCCCCGATACGCACATTCTACCTCTGGTTAGTTGCGGTCCACTGCCATCCTCGTTAACATTCTGACGAGCATCAGGCATGTGGACCTCCCGAAGACCTACGCGGTGCTGCTGCGCAACCTGTACAAGACGCTGTTCAACATCCAAATGCGCAAGCGTGCGGAGGAGGAAGACAACGCGCTCATTCGCGGCATCCTGGACAAGTGCGAGCGCGGCGGGATGCGCGACGAGTCGCAGCTGACGCGTCCCGAGCGCGAGATGCTCGCGGACTGGCAGGAGAAGCGGAGACGGCTGACCGTGCTCGAGACGCGCATCCTGCAGTCGGTCTTTGTGCTGAAAGAACTCGGGGGGAGCGATGTAGACTAGGTCTGGCGGAGGTTCTGTACTTTTCCTTGTCATTCGCGCATTGGTCGAGCGCGCCGTGCGCTGCAACCTCGTATCGGGAATGACGGTGTACTTGGGCTTGTCTGCGGGGAGCAACAACTTCGGCAAGTTGAGGTGCACAGAGAGCGGTCTTGGCGAGCAGGCAAGTGCCATCGCGGAAATTGTTCCGCCGGAGCCGCTGTTCAAGTTTTGACTTTGCGGCCCGTTCTGCATCTTCGACACTGCCAGTGCAGCCGCTGCCCAACGTGACCAGCATTCTCTTCTGTGCGCTGTCTAAGCTTGTTTCTGTTCTGTGGTTCTTGGCATGTGCGCGGGGGGCAGACCGTCTCGAATTCTCTGGCCGTCGCGCGCCTCTGTGCTGCAAGGCGCGCGCCCTGCTTGCGAGGCGCTGGCACTGTAGTGCTTCCGATAATCATCCTGGCGCCCTATCTCGAGTGGTTGGGTCGAGGGCGGCGCCCACGGGATTGTGAAATTGCCAGCGAAGCCGGCGCAGGTGACCTCTACTGCGACGCGCCACACGGACACCGATTATGTACCTCCGCCCGGGAAGGCCGCACTAGACTCTCACTCTGCTCTGTCTCGTCTCTGTACGAGCCCGACTCTGTCGCCTTCATCCCCGAGAATACTGGGAGGAGGCTACTTCCGAGTCCGTGCGTCGTTCTCGCGGCGATGAGGCGGCAATTGACCTCCAACGGACTCGAATGCCTTCTGATGTGTTTCTCCCGTCTTCCACCTGATTACCTGCGCGCGATTGGTCTATGCCGCTGTTGCTTCTTTCGCACGCCGTTAATGAGAACTGGATGGAGTTTTTCCGACTCTGAGCTGGCGCACGAGCCAGGACGGCGCTGAAATTGCGGGGAATCAGGCAACGAGCACAACTGGACTCCTTACTGCATGCGGCTGCTCTTCGGGTGCAGGTAGGCGATCCGAAGGCCGTCATCCCTCCAGACATGGCTCAGGATATTTCTCCGCGCTCTGAGCACGAGTATAAAGGCTGGGCGAGCGGACCAGGAGTTGCCTCGTCGGTCCCACCAGTCACCCGGTCTCAGGATGTTCCACACCGTCGCCCTCCTCTCGTTTGCCCTGCTCGCCACGGTTCGCGGCCAGCAGGTCGGCACCAACACCGCGGAGAAGCACCCTTCTCTCTCGTGGCAGAAATGCACGAAGAGCGGTTGCACTACGCAGCAGGGTTTGTCGCACATCACGTGACCTTCGCCAACCACTCACTCAATGCTACAGCATCCATCACTCTCGATGCTAACTGGCGCTGGTTGCACACGACGACCGGATACACCAACTGCTACACCGGTATGCGGCATGTCTTTGGCTTAAACTTCCCGCTAACATTCGCACAGGCAACACCTGGAACACCACGCTCTGCCCCGACGGCAAGGCATGCGCGGAGAACTGCGCGCTCGACGGCGCGGACTACTCTGGCACCTACGGCATTACGACCAGCGGTAACGCGCTTACGCTCAAGTTTGTGACCAAGGGCCAGCAGACGAACGTCGGCTCCCGCGTCTACCTCATGGCGAGCGACGAGAAGTACCAGATGTTCAACCTGCTCAACCAGGAGTTCACCTTCGACGTCGACGTCTCAAAGCTGCCCTGCGGTCTTAACGGGGCAGTCTACTTCTCTGAGATGGAGGCGGACGGCGGTCTGGCGAAGAACGCGGCCAACAAGGCCGGCGCGAAGTACGGCACCGGCTACTGCGACTCGCAGTGCCCGCACGACATCAAGTTCATTAACGGCGAGGTGAGTCGCAACGCCAAATCCGTCACGGCACTCGCTCAATTCGCGCACAGGCCAACGTTGAGGGCTGGAACCCGTCTCCCAACGACACCAACGCAGGCACCGGCAAGTACGGAGCTTGCTGCGCCGAAATGGACATCTGGGAGGCCAACAGCGTCTCCACTGCGGTGGGTCTTCAGTCCGACATCCGCAGGCAACCCGTCTGACTTTCGCTGCCTTCAGTACACGCCCCACCCTTGCACGAAGCCTGGCATTACCAAGTGCTCTGGCAACGACTGCGGCGATGGCGACAACCGCTACGGTGGCATCTGCGACAAGGACGGCTGCGACTTCAACTCTTTCCGCATGGGCGAGAAGGGTTTCTACGGTCCGGGCAACACCATCGACACCAAGCAGAAGATCACCGTTGTGACGCAGGTCAGTAGGTTTACTTCGCATCCCCTGTCCGTCGCTCATGGCATCTCTAGTTCATCACCAACAACAACTCGAGCAGCGGCACTCTAACAGAAATTCGCCGTGTTTACGTGCAAAACGGGAAGGTCGTCGCTAACTCGAAGACCAACTTCCCCGGCATCGCTGCGTACGATTCGATCACCACCGACTTTTGCACGGCCCAGAAGACTCTCTTCGGCGACACCAACAGCTTCCAGCAGAAGGGCGGCCTGACTGGCATGGGCTCCGCAGCCGGGCGCGGCATGGTGCTCGTGCTCTCGATTTGGGATGACCATGCGTGAGTAACAGTCGCTACAGCCAGCGCCCCCTCGATCTCACAGCGTATCGCAGGGTTAACATGCTCTGGCTCGACTCCAACTACCCGACCGACGCCGACCCCAGCAAGCCCGGCATCGCTCGTGGCACATGCCCGATCGATTCTGGCAAGCCCGAAGACGTCGAGAAGAACTCGCCGGACGCAGTCGTCACTTACTCGAACATCCGCTTCGGTGACATCGGCACCACCTACACTGGGGGCTCTGGCGGAGGCGGCGGCAGCGGCACGACCACCACCGGCTCTCCGACGTCGACGACCTCCGCACCGCAGCCCACACAGACCAAGTACGGACAGTGCGGTGGTCAGGGCTACACGTACGTCCCTCGCTCTTTGCCTCCTTACACACCAGTCCCTGATATTGTCCCCCCAGCGGCCCAACTGTCTGCACGTCGGGCACCATCTGCCAGCGTCTCAATGACTGGTACTCTCAGTGCTTGTAAAGGCTTCCCTGTTGTATTCTAAAACGACCCATTTGTACATTGGGGGCCTTGCAATCGGATAGAAATTGACCAGCACGTCCAATATCGTAAACGCACCTGCGCTCAGTCTCTGTGGACACGCCTTGCAGTGCGGCCGAGCGGGCGTACTAATTGAGTCTACTTGCAGCAGGACTTTGCGGGGCCAACCCCCGGCATGGAATCGCAATCAGCGATTACATGTGAAATTTTATCATAGGAGCGTACGCGTCGAGCGCTTACGCGTTCACCGGGCCTGACCAACATCCATGTCAACGCCCAACGGTACCACGTCGTCCTTACCCTCCATATTCTCACAGGATACCCTCGTGCGCAAGGGTCTTTGTCCTGTGTCACAAGCCCGCGGGCAGAGCGAAGTCACCGAGAAGCACGCGATCTACTATGGTCCGCCCCTCGTGTGCGCTGCTCTGGCGGTCGCTGACGCGGCCGTGTCTCACGCAGAGCAACATGGGACAGGTCCAGAGAAGATAGTGCTTATTATGGGCCTCAATTCCAGCTCGTTTTCCTGGTTGCCGCAAGTAGGGAGGATGCACTCCCGATCGCAGCGCGGTTGATAACGCACACAACCAGGTCGAGTATCTCCCCAAGGCTAGAGATGGGAAATACTCCGTGCTTGTATTCGACAACCGTGGTGTAGGAAATAGCTCGACTCCGAGGGGTCCTTACACAACCCGCGGCATGGCTGAGGACATCGTATTGCTCCTCGAAACCGTGGGCTGGACAGAGCTTCGAGGGATCCACGTCGTCGGGGTATCCTTGGGAGGCATGGTTGCTCAGGGTATGTCTTGCCTTACCTGAAGGTCTTGACTGACGGCCTCTAGAACTCGCATGCCTCATCGGCGAAAGGTAGGCACCTTCACCATCCTTCGAATGCTGCAGGCTCATTTGTGTCCTAGAATTGCATCGCTTACACTGTGTGTCACCACCGCTGGTGGAATGCCATGGAACAACTTGCCACCCTGGAAAGGATTGGCGTCGTTGACCCGCCTCACGTTTATGACGGACCCGGCTGAGAAGGTGAGTGGGTTTTGCAATACTGGCGCATGACTGACAGCGAGGAGATTCCCATCATTCTCGACATGCTATTTCCTCAAGCATGGCTCGATACCGCGGCGTCAGGCGAGGACAGCGAACGAACGAACCGCGTAGAGCAGTTTGCAGTGCGTTTGCCCCGCGATCCCGCGTAAAGCACTGCTGACTGCTGCAATGTAGTCTCACATGCGCAGATTCCAGATTACAAGGCCACAGAAGCTCATAGGAGTTTTGAGTCAAATGGTGAGCTTGAGCCCAATGTCCGACTCTGAATGCTAGACTAAGCGGCGGCGTAGAGCAGCGCTTTGACTCACCACCTTAGCCCCGAACGACTGCGGCAAATATCCACGTCTATCCCCAAGGTCCTTATTCTCACAGGGGACCAAGACCACCTCGTCCATCCAAGCAAGTCCTTTTACCTTGCCAAGCATATGCCGGAAGCCGAGTTCGTGCAATGGAAGGACAGCGGTCATGCTCTCAGTGCCCAGTGGCCGGATCGTTTCCATGCTCTCCTGGAGCGAGTGTTTGACGAGGGTCGTCAACGTTGCTGAGTGTCAACGAAGCGACAACTCCATAGACATAGATCTTAGCTGTATACTCTGTAGATCCGAGTCAGGTAATAGAACGCGGAGACCTTTCGCTGTGGCAGTCTAGTTTTTCACGCGCACGCAAAAACAACGATTTGAGATGACAGCAGAGGTACGTATGGTACACGAGATGCAATATAACGACATATTCCTTCACCGCTTTCCCTTTGGAGGCGGGGCCTTGCCCTTCGCAGGCGCGCCGTTCTTTTTGGGAGGTGCCTTCTTTTTCGGCCGGTCGGAGTCGTCCGATTCGTGTCCTCTGGACTTGCCATTGGCTTCGTTTCGTTTCAAGTCGGCTGGAGCATGATGAGAAACTTATGAACATGGGCCCCCTTGTGTACACTCACATTTGGCTGCTTTGCGTTCGAGCTCGTCCCAGTCTTCGCCTAGGACAGCTCGTCAGTCAGATGATCAACATGCAACGCGATCGCGGCGCACCTTCGCTCTCGTCGTCGAAGTCAGACCCGCTTTCATCATTGCTGGCATTAGAGCCGGCGAAGTCGCTCTCGGCCTCTTCTTCGGACGACTCCTCGAAGTCGTCTCCCTCCGCCTCGAACTCCGATTCGGATTCCGAATCCTCGGACACGCTCTGCTCGTCTGCGTTCTCGCCCGGTCCTCCGAGGAAACTCCATCCACCGTTCTGGAAGAAGTCGTGTGGGTGCTCGTTGATCATCTTCATGATCTGAGACCAGTTGAGGTTGACACCGCTCTCTGTGAGCGGAATATCGACGGAGCTGGATCACATCGAGAATGCATGAGCAACCCTACTCAAGCGAGAGTAACGCGGACATACTCCAGCCACTCTTTCAATGGGTCGAGCTGGGTTGTCGGTATGGAGTTGATCTGGAGCGGCGGTCGCTGGTAATCGTTGAAGATGAGGACCATGTCGAACTGCCGCAAGCCGAACTGCACGCGCTCGAGTGAGGCGATCTCGATATCGCTGAGTGTGACGACCATGAACGGCGGATCCGATAGCTGGACGAGGCAGTCCATCGTGGGATACAGTTTGACATTTGCGCGCGATGGCACGCCCTCAAACGCCATGTCTGCGAAAGGAATGTCGACCTCCATCTCTTCGCCATTCTGCGCGCTTCGCGTGAGCAAAGGATGCAAAAGGTATGGAGGAATGACCCACCGATTTGGTGCCCGCCTCTGCGATCTTCTCGGCGTAGTATTTGAATTCCTTGTTGAGCGCCTGCCTGCGCTTGCGCTCCATCTGCTCCAGCTCGAGCTCGTCCTCGTCACCATAGCGGAACTTGCGTTTCCTATTGCCGGTTTCGTCGAACTGCATATCGGACGCTTCACGATAGAATTGAATGTCCTGCGGGAAAAGACATCGTCATCGCGGTCGTACGAAAGTCGTGTCGGAACTGACCTTGGCCTTCTTCTTGCCGATCATGATGGGCGACTTGAGGTGAACGTGAATGAGAACGATCAGCTCGTGGTCGCAAGGCTGGAAGAACAAGTGTCGTATGTTCGAGAACAGGATATCTGCAAGTTGGACGACAATTTGAGTCTGGAGGACAGTTATTCGTACCACGGTACGCACCGATCTTCTGTGAGCCCATAGGGGATTGGTAGCGCAGGCCGTTCTCGTGGATCTCGAGCTCGCCTGGCAGACGCTTGCCGTCGAGCGCGGGACGGATGAAGACCTCAGGGAGCTTCTGCGCGCGGCGACCACCCTTGAGCTCGATCAAGCTGTCTTGCTCGACGACGTCTGCCATCTCCTTTTTCTGCTGCTCGCGCTTGTTAGCCTCCTTCTTCAGCTCGGTAATCTGCTTGAAGAGCGTGTCAAAACGGCCGCCGTCCATTGACCGGTACGTGATCGAGCGCAGGAAAGTCGCGTCAGGGTCCTCAAACGGCTGGGTGACATCCTGGTAAGGCTTTACGCAGATGCATCACGGGCCTGATACGCACCGTGTCCTCCTTCTTGCCTGCGACTTGGCCGGGCGTTTGGAAGTTGATACGGAGCAGGGTATAGTCGCCCTCGTCGCTTTTACTTGCGTTCTTGATCGTGTTGATATGGAACGGCGTGGCAAACCCGTAGATGGGGAGGATGACCGTCATATTCTTCTTGTCGATGAAGATGCGAAGCATTTCTGCCTCTTTGGGCAGACCGCCCTCGCCCTTGTAGCTCGCGAAGCGCTTCCAGCCCTTGCCCTCGTTCCCGCCGCCGCCCTTGCCGCCGTCGGCGTACTTCTTCATACCCTCCTCCTGGAGCTGCAGGTGCAATTGGCGCTGGTGGTCCGCAATGCGCGCCGCCACCGACGTCGCAACCTCGGACTGCGCGGCGCTCCGAGTCTTGTTGCGCAAGACCTTGGAACCTGCAGTCTTGTTCACAGTGGGCGACGTGCGACCGTTGCTCGCCGCTGCTGCGCGCTTTTTGTCCGCGCTCTTGGACTTGACCTCGTCCGCGTCCTGATTGATGTAGAAGAAAACATCCTTGGCCGACTTGGTGCCTTCGGTGAGGCAGACAGCCTTCTCCTTGTTGACCTTGACAGTGTCAACGAGGTGGAGAGCATACCTAGAAGGGTCAGAACCCATTTCGGGACGGGATGAAATTGTACTTACTTGTGACCGTTGCCCTCATCCATGTCCTGGAAGCCGAGGGATAGGTTGAATACCATTCCGGTCGCGAGGATTCGGTTGCTCTTCCCAGACAGCAAAAACGACCCATCGCGGAACTCGATGCCCATCTGCAATCGAATGTCAATATTACGAGGGAGAGTTGATTGAGATCCATACACCAAAGCCAATATTCTTGACGAAGTGTTTTTCAAGGTCCGGGTTCTTTTCGCGAATAAATGCCAGGGCGTGGCCGTAGACATCTTTCGCGGGGGTGCCGTCTGACATCTTCTGGAGAAGCTCGCCTTGAAGTTGCAACAGCAGCTGGTATACACGTTCTTGTTCCTGGGTACGGGTTTGCAAGTAATCTAACCCGTGGGCGGACGCTCACCTTCGTTGGGTCCACAATGAACGTGCGCCCAAGGTTCGCACAGTAACCTTTGTACTTCATTCCCACAGAGATCAAGACGACGCCCTTGTGCGCGAGCAAGTCGGGAGTCGACTCCGCTGAGGATCGCAAATCGTAGCCGTTTGCGGTCGATCGCGATTGAATAATGGGAGTGTAGACAAACTCGGCGGAATTGTAGTCGATCTGACCGCAGAGTTAACATCCAGAAATCGAGGGTCGCTTCATAACTTACATCTGATAATCCGCGTCCTTTCGACCAGACTTTCATGTCGGGGCCGCGAGCGTTGTCACCCTCTCCGGCACCCAGACGCGCCTCGATCTGCTCAGCGAAAGCTGCGTGACTGATACGCGTCTCCTTGTCCAAGATGATCTCCAAACGCGATGCGATATGGTGGCTCATCAATGTCGACGTGAGGTTGGCGGCAGCCCGAACAAGTTTCTGCACCCGCCGTGAGCTCAGGCTGTGCGTCTCAAATTAGGCAAGCAACGCACCAGCTCCTCCTCGTCCTTGACGCTGAGCACGGTAGAAACGGCAGGTGTGACGTCGATCATCTCTGGCTTCTGCGCAAGGCCCGCGACCGCCGCCGTCCAGTCGTCGGCAAACTTGCCCGTTGGGACGTCCTTCAGGACGTGTCCCGCCTTCTTCAGCTCGCCGAAAACAGCGGCGAACTTGGGCAGCGCATCGTTTGCCGGTTCCTTGGCCTTCGCAAGCGCGAATATCTCGATATTGTTACTTGTCGCCGCGGATTTGAGTTGCTGCAGGTATTTGGCTACACGGGAGAGGTCAGGGGAGGCAAAAACGCGTAAAAAGGTGGCAAATGCGAATATACGCACCCTTGGTCTGAGACGTCAAGAAGTAGATGGTGTCTTTGGTGACGAGCGTTGCTGTCGAGGGAAACTCGAAGCCGAGCAGCCAGGTCTGCGGGCGGGCGCGTGTGAGCGGCGAGCGTATACGGCAGCCGGGGTGATACGCGCCTGGAACGCGGTGCCTTTCTTGACCTGTTCGTCGTCGGACGTGCGCTCTCCGTATACGTGGAGGAAGCCGTCCATATCGGCGAAGGACTCTGCTCCATCGCGCTTTGTCGCGTTCTGGCGGGGCACAGTCAGTGCTGGGCGGGGCGGCAAAGTCGCGTTGCCGCACATTCCACGCGCTCAGGAAGGTTCCGAGCCGCTGGGTAAACTGGGCGGCATTCAGCTGGACGGCCATGGTGGGCGTCAGAGAGCAAGAGGCTGTCGGGAACGCAGGGTGCGGGCGAGGTGCGCGTCGAGCCTTAAGTAGGACGCGCTGGGAGTCTGAGCCTGAAAAACTCCGCTTGCGGCCGGGTCCGCGGGTTTTTCGAGTCTTTCTCGTGTGCATTCTTCCGCCGCCCGCATGTCGCTGCCCGTGCGGACGCCGCGGGGCAGCAAGTCCCAGCGACAGAGGCCATACGGCCGCGGAGGCCATGGCGGAGGCGGCGGCGCGGCGCTGGGGCCGCAGACGTCGTCGGGGTTCCTGGGCGCGATCAAGTCGGTCGTGACGGCGCCGCTGTCGTGGTTCGGCAGCCACGGCGACCAGGTCATGGAGGAGACAGGCGAGAAGCGGCGGCACCACTCTCCGCCGGAGCAGGGGACGCTCCCGCCGAACGCCAAACGCGCCCGCCATCACTCGCCGCCGCCCGCGCCGCCGATTGGCGACCCGCCCGCGACCCTGTTCCCTGCTGGCCGCGCCCGCAGCGTGCTGACGCCGTCGAGGAGCTTTGTCGCCCGCTCGCAGTCGCTGGCTCTGCCGGCCGCCAATGGCGCCCTGGCCCCATCCCGCTCCGCTGCGGCGCTCGACCGCCAGATGTCGGTCGACGCGCCCGCCTTCGGTGCCCGGGACTCGTTCTCCCGCGCCTCCGCCGGACAGCTGTTCGTCACCCGTGGCCAGTCCCTGTCGCACTCGCAGATGCGTGACGCGTCTATGGGCCCTCCGCGCTCGCCATCCCGCATACGCGCGACCATGACGCCCCAGCCCTCAGGTGCCACCTTTGGCCCCTTACCCCCACGCAAATCCCGCGACCCATCGGCGCCGCCGTTGTTGGCCGGCACCATCGACAGTCGTCGCTCGCCGTTCAAGTCGGCCATTCCCCGTACATCATCTACAAGTAATTTTGCAACCACAAGCAATTTTGGTTCTTCTGTGTCCCTGGTTGGTTTTGCTACTTGTCCCGCTTTTCATGTCCTCTCACATGCGTTGGATAGGCCTCCACGACCTCAAACGCCGATCTTTCGCAGATGCCTTGGAACAAGAAATTGACTACCAGCCATGATGCGGACGCCATCAGTGCGCGAAGCTCCACTTCTCGGCCTCTCAGGGTACTCACACATTCCCCAGAGCATTCCGCCGCTCCTCAGTTGAATGCCGCCGACATCGCATTGCAGAAATTAGAGAATTACCGCACGCCCCTCCTCCCGTCTCGTCCGAATGCTCCCAGCCCGGTCCTCGCTCGCCTCAAACCGAAGAAGGTCCACGTGCCGATACCCATGCCCGAGGCTCTGGTCGACGACTGGGGCAAGGCCGCCGCGCGCGACAAACACAAGTTGGACGCCAAGACCGCGCGCATGGTGCATCCCTACAGCGGGGAGAGTGGTCTGAAGCGACTACTTGCGCGCCAGCGCGTCGATGACGAGCCGACGGGGCGCAAGGAGATCGCCATTGGCACGGACCCCGAGCCGGAGGCTGCACCGCCGACGAAGAAGCCGCTGACTGCTGCCGAACTGTCGCGAAAAGCGTCAGTCATGGAAGTCGATGACGAGGAGGCGCCGAAGCTCCAGCCGTTGTCGTCGCGTATAGCAAAGGAAGCGCCGAAGCCCGCCCCTGCGGCCGCTCCTCGCCCTCCTGCCAACCAGCCTGGCTCGTCGCTCCGTGCGCCAAAGGCACTGACAAAGCGCACACATGTTTCTTCAAAGAACAAGTTTTCGGCTGTCACGGAAGATGACGAGGACGCACTGGCAGGTCTTCCGACAGAGGAGGAACTTCTGGCTGTCAAGCCTGTCGAGTTCAAGATCCCCCAAGGCTTCGCTTTCGGCAAACCAGCTGTAAGCATTCGTCAGTGCCTGGACGAATATTCACTCATGACTATCCAGGTTCCGCTGTCGTCGACTGATCGCAAGGATGATGCAATGGACACCTCGACCGCACCAACCCCGTCCGCGAGCGCGTTCCCGCCACCCGTCAATGGCTCTGGTCCTTCGATTTTCAGGCCGACGGAGCCGTCAGCAACACCCGCAACCGCTGAGACACCCGCGCCTACGAGCAACTTCTTTGCGACGCCTCCTGTAGGAGTTGACGCGTCCAAGGCCGCATTCCCTGTTCCCACGCCAGCGCCCGAGCCCAAGGGAGAGTCCATCCCAGCCTCTATTTTCTCGTCATCGTTCTCGTCCGCACATCCCACAGCGGACACAGAGAATCCGATGGCTCCTACTGAGAAACTCGGAAATGGGGGCTCCAAGACGGTGCCATCATTCTTCAGCAGTATCCCGGCGTTCACGCCAGCCGCTGCGCCCACGAAGGCGCCGGACTTTGGAAGCAGCCCTGCCGTCCCGCTGTTCGGTGCGCCCGCGGCGGAGACAAAGGAAGAGTCCAAACCAGCCCCAGTGTTCGGAGCGCCTCCCGCGACGAATGGCGAGGCGACCAAGACCAGCGCTTTCTCGTTCGCTCCAGCTCCGACCTCTGCTCCTGCTGCGCTCGAGAAGCCGTCGTTTTCGTTTGGCACGCCTGCCGCAACTCCCGCTCCTGCCGCGGAAAAGAAAGAAGACGCCCCGAAGCCACTCTTTGGCGGATTCTCCTCCCCGAGTACGACTGCGCCTACCACTGCGCCGATATTCTCTGGCTTTGGAGACACTGCGAAGGCTCCGGCAGCGGCTGCAACAGAGCCCACTAAGCCTTCGTTCAGCTTTGGCACACCCGCTCCTGCTGCAAAGCCAGATACTGCAAAGCTGAAGACGCCGCCGCAGACCGACTCAGGCGAGATGCGGATGGAAGAAAGCCCCGAGCGGACGCCGTCGGCTGCGACCACAAACGCATTCACATCTGGCGCTTCTACCGGCTTTAGCTTCGGAGCACCAAAGCCTTCGCTGTCTGGGTTCGGTGCGCCTCCCTCGGCCGCGTCGACACCTTTCAGCTTCGGGTCAACACCGGCTGCGACGGACGCCTCGAAGCCAGCGGCAACCGCGTCCCCTTTCAGCTTTGGCGCGTCGTCCGGGGATGCGGCTAAGCCGCCCAGCTTTGCGTTCGGTGCCCCGGCGACTGACACCAAGCCCGCGACGACCCCGTTCGCATTCGGCCAAGCAACAGACAGCAAGCCTGCGACGCCGACCGGCGCGCCCAGCTTCCAGTTCGGCGCTGCGCCGACGGCCGCCAGTAAGCCTGCGTCGTCGCCGTTCTCATTCGGCTCTTCCACCACCGATGCCAGCAAGCCTGCAGCGTCGCCCTTTGCGTTCGGCGGTGGCGCGCCGTCCGCGTCCGGGTTCTCATTCGGCGCGCCCAAGGTGGAGACCGCGCCGCGCGAGCAGTCCCCCTTTAGCGCGCCCGCGTCGCCGTTTGCTGCGCCGACGCCGAACCCCTTCGGCGGCGCTCCCGCAGCGCCGACTCCTGCTGCTGGCCCGTCGTTCTCGTTCGCGGCACCTGCCGGAATGAACAACCCATTCGCGGGGTCCTCTGCCGCCGCCGCCGCTGCTGGAGGCACTCCTCCGCCCGGCGCTGGAGGTTTCGGTTTCAGCATCGGTGCACCGGATAACATTGCGAACAGAGACAAAAGGCCGATGCCGCGACGGAGAAACCCTCCAAGGCGGTAGGTGTCGGCACCTAGGCGTTAGAGAGAATGTTCAATCGTTCGCTATGGGTTTCATGTTGATATGCTGAGTTGCTATGACTTTTTTACCACCTTTCTTCGCTCCTGGCTTCGCGTCGGGAGTCATTGCGTGTCGTTTTGTTGCACCCTGCAGGTTTTTTTGTTTTTTTTGCTCCTCGCTCCCCATCCGCTCTCGCTCGCATCCATCCCCAACCCCTAAATTGCACCACTCCGCAGACTGCTGCCTCCAATTCTTTTGAAAGAGGCGAGCGGCGAGGGAGGACTCTGTTGTTCACAATGCGCATGTGCTCCCACCCCAATGTACTTCCCCAATTGCATATACATACACTCGCCCTTGCCCCTGCCCTTCCTCCCCGGTGTCTACCACTTCTCCCGTATTTATCGAGAGTTGAACTTACATATTCAGAGTTGAGCTGGAAGTCAAGACGCGCGCTCGTCGCGAAATCAAACTCCGCCAGTCATCCTGTTCGACTTGTGTTCTTGAGCATGCCGCGCGAAATTGTCACAGTATCATTGGGGCAATGTGGCAATCAAAGTGAGTTTGGATGCCGCAGCGCGCGTCCCCGAGCGTGCAGTGCTGAGCCACCCGCAGTGAGCTCGGTGTTCTGGCAACGCCTGTGCGCCGAGCACGGAATCAGCAAAGACGGCATACTGGAGGAATGGGCCACCGAGGGCGGCGACAGAAAGGACGTCTTCTTCTACCAGGCCGACGATGAGCACTACGTCCCTCGTGCAATCCTCATTGACCTAGAACCACGCGTGCGGCCCTACATCCACGCACGCACTGTACTGGCGCTGACTACTTCCTTCTCAGGTCATTACCAACATCACTTCATCGTCGCAACTATACAACCCGGAGAACATCTATCTGTCCAAGGACGGCGGCGGCGCGGGCAACAACTGGGCCTCGGGCTACGCAACCGGTGAACGAATATACGAGGAAGTCATGGAGATGATTGAGCGCGAGGCCGAAGGCAGCGACTCTCTGGAGGCGCGTCGTCGTGCCTACTGCTTCCACAAACAATCCATGCTCACGGGGAGTACAGGGCTTCATGCTCATGCACTCAATAGCGGGTGGCACGGGCTCAGGGCTTGGCTCATACATCCTTGAACGCCTGAACGACAAGTTCCCGAAGAAGCTCATCCAGACGTACTCTGTCTTCCCCAACCACCAGGAACCGGACGTCGTGGTGCAACCGTACAACTCGCTACTCACGCTCAAGCGCCTCACCAACCACGCGGACTCGGTCGTCGTCCTCGATAACGGGGCGCTGGCGCGTATCGCGGCAGACCGCTTGCACCTGCAGAATCCTAGCTTCGACCAGACCAACCAATTGGTGTGGTACCTCGTTGTTGACATCTGACAGACGTTCGCAGTTAACGGGCTGTTCAGGTTTCTACAGTTATGGCTGCGAGCACACAGACACTCAGATACCCCGGCTACATGAACAATGATCTTGTTGGCATTGTAGCCTCTTTGATACCCACACCTCGCTGCCATTTCCTCATGACCTCGTACACACCGTTCACAGGTGACCAGATCGACCAGGTGTGTTCCATCGCGCGTTTGTGGAGTTGATGCTGACAGCATGCAGGCCAAGTCTGTGCGCAAAACCACTGTATTGGATGTCATGCGTCGGCTCCTGCAGCCCAAGAACCGAATGGTGTCGACGATTCCCAACAAGACGGCGTGCTACATCTCCATCCTCAACATCATTCAGGGCGACGTTGACCCTACTGACGTTCACCAATCCCTGCTGCGCATTCGCGAACGGCAGCTTGCGAACTTTATCCCTTGGGGACCGGCTTCGATCCAGGTGGCGTTGACGAGAAAGTCGCCCTACGTGACGGCGAGCCATCGTGTCAGTGGCCTCATGCTGGCGAACCATACGAGCATTGCATCTGTGCGTTCTCGCTCTTTTTCATGGAGGATTGCTAGGCTGATGCGCATCCAGTTGTTCCAGCGCATGCTCGACCAGTACGACCGTCTGCGGCGGCGGAATGCCTTCCTGGACCAGTACAAAAAGGAGAAGATATTCGAGAACGGGTTCGAGGAATTCGATGACTCAAGGCGAGTGTCGCCCTCCCAGTGCACCGCTCGTTCTGACCCGCCGCAGGGCGACCGTGGAAGAATTGCTCAAGGAGTACAAGGCGTGCGAGACGCCGGAGTATATCTCGTATGGATCGTAGGCCTATGCCTCAGTTGAATCTGGTCTTGGCTGTTGTACTTGCAACTTGCGCCTGTCGCCTATACGTATGAATGCGCTCTAAATCTATTGCGACAACGGGGAACATGCTATGGCGCAAGCGAAACCAGAGACTCAGAGAGGGGACACAGAAAAAAGCGTCTACTTCTTATCTGCGCCCCGCGGCGCAAGCTTCTTGCCGATGTCGTTGCCTGCGCAGCCATAGCTCAGCGCTGAACGAGAAACATGGCTGCTGCCTTGGACGTACCACGAAGCTTGACGCCTAGTGCCCGCTCCATCTTGGACAGGATCTGCACGTTGGGCACCGCCTTGCCCGACTCGTAGTCCTGCAGCACGGACGGCTTCTCGTTGATCTTCTGCGCGAGGTCCTTCTGCGTCAGCTTGAGTTCTGCTCGTGCTGTCGCAATAGCCTGTCGCACGACGGATCAATTACGCGTCGTCCTCGCATTTTGTTACGTACCTTTCCAACGCTGGGGGCGACCTTAGGAGGCGGCGCGACCTCGTTTTCACGGTCGAGCTTGGCGATACGCTGATGGTCGGGGCCTACGGAATCATGAGCGTGGGTTCTATCTTATCCAGGGCGCGAGCAGACGTACCGGCGGCGGCAGCGTGTGACTTGTTGGCAGCAGAGGTCTTCTTATCTGTCGAGACGACAAGACCAGCGCGGCGGGCCTATCAAGTGCACTGTGCATCAGAGGACGGTCTGCAAAGACGGTGCCAGGGCGTACAGCTGCCCGCAGACTGTGAGCGCGCAAGAGCGTGCACAAAACAGGCAGGACGTACAGTTCAGCTCGGATTCTGTGCGAGTGACTGCCGGGGCCTTGGACTTCTTGCCAATGACGGTTTTCGAGTCCCAGTCGACGTTGCTCATGGTGTGCGGCGAGTGTGGGTGTGCTGACTTGGAAGAGGAAGGAAAGTGCTGTGCAGAAACGCCTCAGGCTCCGCCACGCGCCTTTCAATCGGACCTTCGAGTCAGTCCTCTCGGACGCGCGCGGTGCTTGGGTCAGCTCCGGAAATCCTGACGGCCTACCAGCTCGCGAAGATATTCCTAAGTGACTCGATCCCGTAAAGAGGTACAGATTCTCCTGAACATTGCTCTACATCATCGTTATATCGAGTAAATACTCATTCATTCCGAAGCCGCAATAGACGATCTCCCTGACGCGCTCGTAACATACGCGAGGATGTCGTCCCAGCAAGTCTTGAACGTGGCTACATCGTTGTGTCCTCCTTTCGCGATCGTGACTTCGCGATAGTTGAACCGCTTGCGGACATCCTCCGGCAATGCAGTCGGGCCAGAGTCCATGAAGAATCCAGAGAAACGAGTCTGCGCTTTCCGGGGCACCATTGCGTCCGCGTCGCCACAGTAGAGTCTCATCAACACCCGTTTCTGGCCGGAGGATGCTGCAATCGCTGATAAGACTTCTGGGTAATCCTTGTATCCCCAGACACCTGGCGGCCCACGTCGCAAACAGAGCAGATACTCGTCGCCCAACCCCGCGCTGGAGAGAGACCCGTTCACGGCGAGGTCAACTGACTGTTGCGTGACGCGCGCGACGCTCGCTCGTCCTTCGTCGATTTCCACAGCCGCCGGCCGTGAGACCGAAGAGCTGATGGACCCCACCGCAGTGGACACCGCGTTGGACCAAGAGAATGCGCGTTGGATCGTCGGCGAAGCAAAGGCAGATAGAATGGTCGGGAAGGCAGAGATGACCGCGTCAGGCGCATAAGTCGCGAATCCCATCGAGGGCGCGTCGTCAAACGAGATCCACGGCGTAAGGGCGAGGAGGGCCGGCCTGTGGGTGCCGAATATGTGCTGCTTGTGAGCTAGAATGTAAAGGCCATATCTGCAGGATAGTGCTCATTCCGAAGGCGTCCCGGTACAGCCAGCGAGGGCGGTGCACGTACATGAAGCCAGACGATATCGAGACGACAGCGACAGGCTGGACGTTCAGGTACTGCAAAACGCCTTCGACGTGGTCTGGATCGGAGACTCAGTGGACGCCATCCTAGAGCCCAACTTGTCGCCACCCACCTGCGTGTGTCCGCACCCTTTCATTCAGGGGGCAATTCGGCATCGAGCCCATGCCAGGCTTATTGGGGCTGATCATACGCAGATGCTTGTCCTTGCAGTAGGTATGGAACAGCACACCCGTGAGGACGCAGTCCATCCCGCTGCCGGACAGCATTACGACGGGCGTTCCTTCCGGGTCGCCAATGTCGCTGAAGATCGCGCCATTGGTCGGGCAGACACGTTTGAAGCGCTCTTGCGCGACGAACTCCTCGGGTTTAAGGCCATCGTCTTTAGGGTTGAGAGCGTTTGAGTTGGGAGTTGCCGACATGATTCGCGGTGCGGAAAGGAACCGCTGGCCGGCATCATGTGGTGACTACTTTTCAGAGAGCCGACTGCGCGCGCCAACTACTGGGCACCGCCACGCGCAGGCACATACGCTGCTTGAGTGGCTGTCAATTTGCATCGAGACGACACCGTCTATACTATGTATTTCTCGAGCAGGACCTCGAAATCACGGATTTACAAGCACTGACTGTAGTAAGGCGGTGAGATAGCCTTGCACGTCGTGCCAGACTCGCAGACGGTCGGCCCGCTGTGGGTCAAGCATCAATGCCCAGCGACGCCACGGTAGATGAGGACTGCGCACCTGTATCCCGTGCCGCCGCACTGGCCATACTTGGTCTGCGTAGCCTGCGGCGCGGAGGTTGTCGAGGTGGGGGACCCTCCGCCGGTCGTCGTCCCGGGGTTCCCAGGGTTCGAACCAGCCGTGCCAGTGTACGTCGAGCCAATGTCGCCGAAGCGGATGTTCGAGTACGTGACCTTGATGCCGGTCTGCTGCTCGACGTCGGAGGGCTTGCCCGAGGTCGTGGCACACGTGCCGCGCGAGATGCCCGGCTTGCTAGCGTCAGCGTCGGTCGGGTAGTCTGAGTCGAGCCACAGCATGTTGACCGCGTGGTCGTCCCAGATGGACAGCACGAGCACCATGCCTTCTGCCATGGCCGCGCCCATCTGCTGCAGCCCGCCCTTGTCCTGGAAGCTGTTCGTGTCGCCGAAGAGCGTCTTCTGGTCAGTGCAGAAGTCGGTCGAGATGGAGTCGTAAGCGTCGATGCCGGGGAAGTTGGTCTTCGAGTTGGCGATTACATTGCCGTTCTGGACGTAGAGGCGACGAATCTCTGACAGCGTGCCGCTGCTCGAGTTCGTGCTGGTGAGGAACTGAAGCGGCAATGAGCATCAGATTCAACGAACAAAGCGAGAGCTGCCGACCTGCGTGACAACGGTGATCTTCTGCTTGGTGTCGACCGTACCGCCAGGGCCATAGAAACCCTTCTCTCCCATCCTGAACGAGTTGAAGTCGCAGCCATCCTTGTCGCAGATGCCACCGTAACGGTTGTCACCGTCGCCGCAGTCATTGCCGGTGCAGCGAGTGAGACCGAGCTCCGTGCAAGGGTGCGGCGTAACCTGTCGACCGGCATATAAGCATCCACCGTGACTCTGAACTGTGGGCAACGTACAGCAGCGCTGATGCTGTTGGCCTCCCAAATATCCATCTCGGCGCAGCAGGCGCCGAAGTCACCGGTACCAGCATTCGTGTCGTTGGGCGAGGCCGCCCAGCCCTGGACGTTTGCCTGGCGGGGGGATCAGATACGATTCTGGGGTCCGTCGGAGGCACTGAATGCTCACCACGCCGTTAATGAACTTGATATCATGCGGGCACTGAGAGTCGCAGTAGCCCGTGCCATACTTGGCGCCCGCCTTGTTCGCGGAGAACTCGGCCAGGCCACCGTCCTCGGCCATCTGGGAGAAGTACACGGCGCCGTTCAGGCCGCAGGGCAGGCCCGACACGTCGACGTCGAAGGTGAACTCCTGGTTGAGGAGCTTGAACATCTCGTACTTGGTCTCGCTCGCGAGCAGGTACACGCGCGAGCCGATGTTCTTTTGCTGGCCGCTCGTGATGAAGTTGAGCGTCAGTGCGTTGCCGCTGGTCGAGATGCCGTAGGTGCCCGAGTAGTCTGCGCCGTCGAGGGCACAGTTTTCAGCGCAGGTCTCGCCGTCGGGGCAGAGCGTGGTGTTCCAAGTGTTGCCTGGAGCAAAATTAATCTAGGCTAACGATGGGAAACCTTGGAGCCTTACCCGTGTAGCAATTGGTGTATCCCGTGGTCGTGTGCAGCCATCGCCAGTTGGCATCCAGAACAATAGAACCTGAAAATAATTAGGGTTAGGGAGATCGCAAAGGGCAACTGACGACCATGACTAACCCTGCTGGTTGGTGCATGAGCCCGAGCCCGTACACTTCTGCCAAGTAAGCGACGGGTGCGTCTCCGCGGTGTTGGTGCCGACTTGCTGGCCAAGAACCGTTGCAAGCAACGAGAACGAGAGGAGCGCGAGAGTAGGGAACATGAGTGCCGGCCGAGGGTGAAGAAAACCGCCTTCTGAGGGTCCATAGCCCAGGTTGCGAGCATTTTATACTCATGCGCCCGCTGCAACGGATAAATCTCTGACGGCGACGCCTCGCAGGCGCGAGCACTGCAGCCCAGGGTTTCACAGACAACCGAGGAAGGCCCGCATTGTGAGAGCATGACGTGCAGGTGCTGCACAAGAAGAATCCGCAGAACCGAATTCCAGGTTGACAGCTTTCAGCCAAAAATAGCCTGCGGCGGGTTGAAGAAAAGACGGCGATTTGTGTCCGCTCAGTCGCTCAGTCGTAGCAGGGCAATGTGCACAAGCCATATGACCTTTCACGAGGAGCTTCTTGCAAAAGATAACGAGACGGCACGCACAGAGGATGCAGGACGAAGCGGGTCGTCATTCGAGGAGCGGTTCAAGAAGCATGATCGGACTTCAAAAGAAAACTCAGTGCTTGACTAATGCATTATATGCTATGAGCTCAACTCAGGGCCCTCTATGCATACTCGTTGCTGAACTACATCTGCCTTTGATCTCGAACTCCGTAAAATCGAAATCCTTGAGGGCTTCTCCGAGCCTTCTCCAAATCGGCATCCAAATCACATGACGGCCGAAGCGGTCCTGTCAAACGGCTTCGCGACGCGGCCGCGACCTCGAAAATCCCACGACGCGGCGAAAAGTCTCGAGCTTGCTCCGAAGTATCTGCTACCCCGTGGGACAGTGGGCCCCCGCCGTCGTTATCGCGCGCGGGCACCAATGGTCGCACCGCACGCATTGCCGAACCTCCCGCGCGCTGATGCTCAGTACAAGTCGTCTAATAATACCGCGCACACGCTGGCGGAGAGGCCGTCGTCAGAGGGGAACTTGGTCATCTGTATGTGGAGTATTGTCCGATTGGCCTTCAAACGATGCCGGTAAAGCATGGTTACGCGGAAATTCATAGCCGCGCGCCGAACAGTGGGGCAGTCTCAATCTAAGACCACTCCAGTGTCAAGGATACTGCTCGAGACAGTGTTTACACGAGGTCATTAGTTGTAGATGGTGCTCCTGGAGGGCATGGAGTGGAATGAGTCCCCGACTTGGCAGTTTCTAGACGTTCACACGTGGGATCGTAGCAGCTTGTTCATCAATGGGAGATAAGAAAATGCCATAATATGTCCCACGAAGTCTGAGAGTAGCTTGCTCCCACGGTCGCCACTTTGCACTCGGCAAAGGATCGACAGGGACGGATACAAGTACAAGTGCAAGCAAGGGTAAACATTGTGTGCAAACGCAGACGGCTCCCGACGTTGCGCCTGAAGATGAAGGCCGTTATGAACCAACTCTAGGAAAATCCTCTTGCGGTCTAATTCGGATTGTCTGACACTTGCACGGTGCGCAGAATTTGTCCACGCTTAGTCACCGGCACCGGCTTCTACCTCTAGTTGGAGACTGGACTTGCAGGAGGCTCTGTCGTGGAGACACGTCGACCTGAGAAACGCCCTTCAATCGAGGATACCTCGGTTTCGACAGAAACATCAAGGTTGACGAGGCAGTCCCATGATCGAGGCCGTCAACGCAACCCAAGCCCCTGGATGGCAATTGCGGGCGGCCATCTATTTGGGATTGCGGGTTAATGCTATATATAATGCAGGGAGTGTTGTGTTTGCGGTGGAATGATGACACCGGAGCGCGATGCAAAGATGGAATGGGACATGTGAACGGCGCGAGAGAATAGCGGACGACGGACATGCGGCGTGTGCGTGGATGGTGAATGGCACGCGCGTTTTACCGCCTCCGACGGGCGAGTAATGTGAGAGCAAAGAGCGAGGCAGCCGTGGCGGCACCGGCGAGGACGCCGATCGAGAAACCATTACGCCAGCGCGCGTCGTGCCATGCGCTCGGGCGGGGCGAGTGCTCGGGGTACACGCCGCCAACGTCGGCGAAGCGGGGGACGGTGCGCTTGTCGCGCTCCCAGCCGTCCGCGAGTAGACGGTCCATAATGCGCTCGTCCATAAGCGAGAGTTCGTCGAGCGACCACTGCTCGCAGACCTGCGACATCCACGCCATGCGCGCGACGCTGAGAGCGCCGCCGGTCCCGGGCGCGCGCTGGCGCAGCTTGCTGCGGAGCACGCCGACGTTCTCGATTGCCTTGCCGGCGTTGGAAGGCAACGACGCCTCGATGCGGCGCTTGATGATGTTGGCCAGCTTGGGGCCGTTTCCGTTCGTCGAGATCATTATCTGCAGCGGGCCCTGGCGTATCTGCGAGCCAAAGTAGAAGTCGCAGAGCGCAGGCAGGTCGGCCGCGTTGGCGGGAATGCGGCGGGCGCGGCATTGCTCGACGATGCGGCGCGAGGTCTCGGGGTCGTCGACGGCGGTAAGCACGAAGGAGACGTCGTCGAGGTCCGAGTCCTTGAAGGCGCGGTCGCGGTAGGTGACCTTGTTGGGGAAGTACTTGATGGTCGCGACGACGGCGGGGTCGAGGCGGTCGCGCGGGGCAATGAGCGTGACGGTTGCGTCGGCGGACAGCACGGCGGAGAGCCTGCCCGCTGCGACCTCGCCGCCGCCGACGATGAGGACATGCCTGTGCTTGAGCTGCCAGGCGATGATGAGCGAGCCCCCGGGCTGTACGCGGTCGCTGGCGCGCAGAGAGGCGTCCATGGAAACTGGTCTGGATGCAGGACGTATGCGGCGGTCCGCGGAGCCGGGCGGTGGTTGATATATACGGCGGCAGGCGACCGGGCACCCCCAGGCTTTTGCCCGTCAAACCAACCACCGAGCCACTGACTTCCGCGCGGCGAGCCCGCCTCGGACCTTTTTCTTCTTCTTCTTCCTGTACGTGCCCGCCGCGCGCCCCACGCCCGTCCCCGGCTGACCCGCGCGCCCCGGCCGTCTCACGCTCTCTCGCACTCACGCCCGCACGCACCCACCCACGATATATCCGGCCGACAGTGGCGTTGACCGCTTCCTGTCTCCAACTGCAAGGCCTCGCATACCACTTCTTGAATACCCGCCCCACTCCCTCGTCCTCCAAGCACCGTGCGCCAGGCTCCGCGTTGTGCGAGACAGCGGCTGACTGATAATAGCCCGTTAACGACCGCGAATCACCATGGTTTCGAAGAAACTCTCTGCCGTCTGGGCGCTCTTCGCCTTCTGTCTCCTCGCGGCTGGCGGCCTGACCATCGCGCTCTCGATTGTGTGGAAGATGCCCAACATGCTCTTCCATTTCGTCGTCCGCGACGGTTTCCTCCAGGGTGAGTCCCGCCAGGCTCTGCTTCCGCGTCGCTGCGATCCGGCGCGGTTCGCGTCGACCGCAACAATCGCAATCTCACGCCCCTTTGAACAGCCGGTCTGGGCCTCGGCATCTCCTACGTGATCACCTTCATCATCGCCCTCGTCGCCATCGTCCAGCCCAACCATGTCACCTCCTTCCTCGCCGGCCTCAACTGGGTCCTCCTGCTCGAGGGCCTGGCCACCATGATCATCGGCACCACCATCTGGCTCACCACCCTCAAGGAGCGTCTCATGTACGAGAACAAGTTCAACATGGCCCCCGCAGACGTCCGCGCCGGCATTCAGGATCACGTACGCCACCGCCTTTCTTGATGTCTCTGCGGCCCCTCAGGGGTCCTGACTGACGGCGCTCTATCTTGCAGTTCAAGTGCTGTGGCTACTTCTTTGGCAACCAGACCATGGACTTCACCGGCTTCTGCGCCGACCAAACATTCGCCGCCAACCAGACCGGCTGCGTGACCAAGCTCACCGGCTACGCAGATTTCACGCTCAACAACATCTTTACGTGCGCCTCCTATGCGATCCTCCTCTCCCGTCCTAGCCTGACCCTATCCGCGTAGCACCATTTACGGTTACGAGGCAATCCTTGTCGGCCTGCTCCTCGCATCGCTCTGCGTGATCAACCAGGTGCGCATGTGTTGCAGCATCTGTCCGCGTCTCCTGCCAACCCTGCGACTGACCGGCTCCCGCGCAGCGCATCGAGGCGGAGCGGTTCCGCAAGATTGACGCCAAGCGCGGCGGCAAGGGCTTCGTCTAATCGCCCCCCGATACATTCGAGGAGTGCCAGTCACTATACGTGTAGAGGTCCCCCAGGAGGGTCCATCGCCAATCCCCCCTTTCTTGCTTTCCAACTTGCTCTTTCAATGTGCAGCACTTCATTCTTTTTTGTTACCCTCAATACCTGCCCTGGAGGCTGCCCGTCACCTCTGTGTGGTCTGTAGTAATAGCGGAACTCTAGTGGCTTAGACGCATGGTTTGCGAAACAAAACTCTTAGAATCCTGTCTGGCCGCGGCGGAGGTTCTGACCGTGCGACTCCGGCTCTGTCCACAACTACGATAGCGATGAGATGAGCCGCAAGCGCAAGGTGCCCGTCACGGTCGCATCTACTTCGTCGGCCTCTGTTGAGGGGCGGAGAAAACGCCCGTCGAGCGCGTCGCCTGAAGCCAGTCGCGCGATTATACGCCGCTTTCATGTGCTGCTGAAGCGCAAGGCGCAGCTCGAAAAGGCCGCGCGTCCCGCGCCGTCCGAGCTCGCCAAGGTGCGCGCGGAGCTCCAGGACATGGGTGGCATCGAGGAGTACCAGCGCATGTCGAACATCGGCCAGGGCGACGACCGCGGCGGCGGAAGCGAGAAGGTACGGTCTGCCGCCCCGCGCACAGAAGCTGCTGACACGGTGCACAAAGATCTTCATCGCGTGGCTGCGCGCGCGAGAACGGCACAGGCTCGCTGCCGGCGCGCCGAAGCTCGCGCTGCTCGAGGTCGGCGCGCTGCGGCCGGACAACTACGCGGCGTGCGCTGCCTGGATCGACGCGACGCCGATCGACCTGCACGCGCGCGTCCCCGGCGTGCGCGAGCAGGATTTCCTGCTCATGGACGAGCAGGCGGAGGCGGGGCGATGGGACCTCATCAGTCTCAGCCTCGTTCTCAACTTCGTGCCCGACGCGAAGGACCGCGGTGCGTGCCTTATCGTCCTGTCGCGTCTGTCTTTGACTCTCCGTGCCAGGACGCATGCTGAGGATGTGTCGTTCGTTTCTGAGGCCACAGGGGCTGCTGTTCGTTGCGGTGCGCGCGGCTCCGGTTTCAAAGGTGGCACTGGCAGGCCGGTTGTAACGACCTTCGCAGCTCCCGCTCCCCTGCGTGCTCAACTCGCGCTATCTGACGCTCGACCACTTCAAGCAGCTGTGCGCGTGCGTCGGACTGCGGTGCGTGGAGGAGAAATGGAAGGAGGGTGGGAAGATGGTCTATTTCCTCTTCGAGCGCACCGATACACCGACGGGCCTGGGAGACGCCGCGGCCTTTGCGAGAAAACGCGTGCTGGTAGAGGGCCCGAGTAGGAATAATTTCTGTCTTCTTCTATGAGCCGAGAGAATGATCACTTGGGTGAGGCCTGGGCGATGGCCGAGGCGCGCGTAGACGGAGGGACGGGCGCTTGCGGGACCTTATTTTAGGGGCGGCGCGATCGGCAGGCCGCACCGGAGCAGTGCTCGTTGAGACTCGAGTCCGCCATCCCCCCATGCTCGCGTCTGCAGCACGGAGCACCGGCGCCCCTCGCGCGGCCGCCCGGCTATTCTCTCAGTCGACGCGCGCGGCCGCGAAGGTCGAGCGCATCAGCGGCGCGCCGAGGCCGCCCCCTCCGCCGCCGCCCCCGCCGCCCAAGGCTGCCGCCGGCATACAGTCTCCCGCCGCGACGCTCGCACTCGGCGTGGGGCTGGGCGTCGCGATTGGCTCGTTCATCTGGAAGAGCGGGCAGGCGGACGGCGCGGGAGCGCAGGAGTACGACCCCCTCACGCAGCCGCAGTTTGGGAGCAGGGAGGACGTGCAGAAGGCCATCGGCGAGCTGCAGGCGCAGTTCGCGCACGTCCTGACGGACCCAGATGTCATCGCGCCGTACGGCTTCTCCTCTAACTCGTACCACGGTGCGTCGTTAACCGTTATGCTGCTTTGGTCGCTGAACTGGGCCTGTGCAGGGAACGCGCCGCACAGCGCCGTCGTGCATGTTGAAAGCACCGAAGACGTCGTCAAGGTGCGCCAGCCCTCCAGTTGCTGGCAGACAGGCTGCCCGCTGATGCGGCTGCCCACAGGTCGTCAACATCGCCCGCAAGTACCGCGTCCCGCTCACCGTCTTCGCCGGCGGCACGTCACTCGAGGGTCACTTTGGCGGTGTCAGTAGCTTCTCTTGCGTCATTCCCAGCAAAGTCTGACGTGCTTCAGTACAAATCAGGGTCCATATGCATCGACATGTCGGGCATGGACAAAATCCTCGAGATAAACCGTGCGTCGCCCCTCCCGCCCTCCTTCCCTCGGCACCACACTCACTCACTGTCGCGATCAGAGGAGGATTCAGACCTTGTTTGCCAGGCGGGCGCGCGTTGGGAGGAGATTAACCATACGCTGGAGGAGAAGAAGATCCCGCTGTTCTTCCCCGTGAGATCGACGTGACTGCATTCGTGCGGGGCAACTGAATGCGCATGGCCAGCTCGACCCGGGACCTGGCGCCGCCATCGGCGGTATGATTGCAACGGGCTGCAGCGGCAGTGAGTCCAGCCCACCCCCCGCTTCCGAGAGTGTGGAACGCGCGCTTACAGTCCTGCAGCCAACGCTGTCAAATATGGCACCGCGAAAGGAGAATGGTTCCTTAACCTGGTGAGCACATTGGCAAGGCTTGAGGGTGTTCGGCAGTAACGGGGGTTGAAGACTGTCGTACTCCCCAATGGCGAGGTCATCAAGACCCGGCGGCGGGCGCACAAATCCAGTGCTGGATTTGATACCACCAAGCTCTTCATTGGAGGTTCGTTTTCCTTGGAGCGTTCAGCCTGGGCAGGCGTTTACAACGTCCGGCAGCGGAAGGCACATTGGGCATTGTGACAGAAGGTGACCCACAGTCCCTGTCAGAGGCGGACTGGGCTGACGCATGACGCTCTCCAGCCACTCTTCGCCTCGCGCCGCTCGTCCCCACCCGGGTGGCGATCGCGCAGTTCAAGGACGTCGAGCATGCGGTCTCCGCTGTCCAGGAGATACTACACAGCCCATACAACATGAACATCCGTGCGTCACAGTTTGCCCACGACCCTCCCTTTCCACACCTGACACTGTCGCGATATAGAATGCGTGGAGCTGGTGGACGACAAGATGATCTCGGCGATCAACGCGTCGGGCGAGGTCCCGCGCAAATTCGCGGTGAAGGACTCGCTCTTCATCAAGATCCAGGGCTCGGACGTCGCGATCGGCGAGGCGGCGAAGGTCGTGCGCAAGATCGTGGAGAAGCACGGCGCGAGCGGGTGGGACTTTGGGAGCACGGAGGAGGGCGCGCACGCGCTCTGGAACGCGCGCAAGTCGGCACTGTGGAGCAGCATTGCGAGCGTGCCCGGGAGCCGTGCGTGGACAACGGACGTCTGGTACGCTGTCTAAAACCAATTGTTACCTTTTCCGATGCTGAATCTCTCGTAGTGTCCCTCCGAGCAAGTTGCCGCAGCTCGTACGAGAGACCAAGGAGGACATGCGGCAGTCGAATATCCTGGGCACCATCGTCGGCCATGTGGGTGACGGCAACTTCCACTCAATCCTGCTCTTCAAGAACGACGAAGAGCTGGAGAACGTGCGCGAGGCTGTACACCGGCTCGTGCATCGCGCTCTGCGGCTAGACGGCACATGTGCGTTTGGCAGCGTTTTGAGATTAGCTGTGCTGATATAGGATGTAGGCACTGGAGAGCATGGTGTTGGTATGGGAAAGAAGGAGTATCTTGTCGAGGAACTCGGCCCGGGGACCGTCGAGCTCATGAAGACAGTGAAGCGCGCGGTCGACCCGCTTGGGATTATGAACCCTGGCAAGCTCTACCCAGACGAGGACACGCGGTGGAAGAAAAAGTAGCCAGAATAATGTTATGGGACATGGGTATATTGAATATACATACGACAATTAGGGAATTGCGCAATCATTCCAGTCTCTGACTCTCTGTTGTGGCAAGGACAAGAAAGAAGCGCGGTCGTGCGGACCGCACCGGCTTGCTCCCTTTCCTTTCACGACGCGTCGGACGCGCACACTAGACTGGCGGCAAGCAAAATGAGCAAGGCCGTGAGCGCGGCGATCTTTGCTGTTGGCGCTGCAGTCGGCGCGGGTGCGACGGCGCTCATAACGAGCAGACGACGCACGACGCCGGCGCCTACACCCGCGCCAGCGCCTATACCTGTGGGCACAGGCCCGCGCCTCCAGCAGCCCGAGAAAGCGATCATACAGGTCGAGCCCCTTGGCGGGCACGTCGTGCTCAACCCGCAGCTCGCAGTTAGCAGCGAAATCCTCAAATATGGGAACCCTGGTGCGCCTGCTTTGTCCTATGCTCCGACGCGTTTCCTAACTCGTGCAGGCCCAATCTCGGATTTGCTGACGCGCAGAGCGTATATCGCTGCATATGACCGCCGTCTGCGGCATCCCGTCTGGGTACGCCCATTGTGTCGGCGCGCAACATGAGGCTGACAGGTGCGGCGCGCAGACCGCCGAACATCTCACGCTCGCGTCCCTGGGCAAGTCTGCGCTGGCCCCGCCGCCGGAGGAGCTCGAGGGCTCGGGCTCGAAGGGCGACCGGTCCAAGAGCACTTTCAAGGAGGACGAGTCCATCCCCGCGATGTTTCGCGCGCGGCTGAGCGACTACTTCCGTTCTGGCTACGACCGCGGGCATATGTGCGTCTCTCTCTCGCGAGGGACCGTTACTGATGCTTTCAGAAAGGGTTCCTGCTGCTGATGCGAAGATCTCTCAGGTGAGGAGCTTGCGCGGTCAGCCTGGACGGCGCGCTTAGTGTCGCAGGAAGCCATGGACGAGACGTTTTTCTTGACGAACATCGCACCGCAAGTCGGCTCTGGGTTCAACCGCCATTGCAAGTCTGTCTGCGTAGCGCGATCTGCCTCTGACGCAGCATGCTGCAGATTGGGCGTACGTTGAGGACTGGTGCCGGCGACTCACAAGCTCTTTCGCCGACGTCTACGTCTTCACCGTCCCGTTGTACCTTCCTCAGCCCGATGGGGCTGGTAAATACCACGTTGTACGTCCTCCCTCGCTGCTTTCAATAGGCTCGAGAGACAAACCGGCGCAGAAATACGAAGTCATCGGAAATCCGCCAAACGTCGCCGTCCCGACGCACTTCGCAAAGGTGGTCCTCACTTCCAGGCCTTCGTCCCCGTCGACTCCGGATGTCCCGGAACTGTCTGTAGGCGCCTTCGTGCTGCCCAACGCAGAAATCCAAGACGAGACACCGTTCTCGCGCTTCGTCGTTCCCGGTACGTTGGCACAGTCAAGTGGCAATTGCGGTTCTGCTGACGCAGGGACTCGTAGTTGATTCGGTCGAGCGCGCTGCCGGCTTGCAGCTCTTCTCCGACGAGGTGAAGGCCAAGGCAAAGCACATCTGCCAGACAACCAAATGCGAGGTGATTGTGCGCCGCTTCGACGATGCTCAGAAAAACATAGGGCGCCCACCCGCAAAGCGAGCATTGTCCGCGCCTTCGCACTAGAGTCTAGTCGTAGTCGAACGCAAATAGGATGCTCCAGTATAATATCCGCGGGAGATGGCGTCTACAAGTCGGACAGAATATCTTTGATCTTCTCCCAGTACTCGGGCTCGACGCGCTCCTCGATCTCCTGCTTTGTGAGCCAGCCGAATTGGCCGTGAGTGTCGGGGTGTTTTAATTGCGCCTGGCCGGCGAGGATGTGGGCTTTCAGGAAGAACACCTGTACAACATCATGAGATCATGCAAATTGACATAGAAAAACTCCAGTCACTGACCTTCTCGTCTCTGAGCCCGTCTACAGGTATTTGATGCTTTTGGTCCATGAACGCGATGGGTTTCCGCGCCACGAACCAGGTGTCCATGTCGACACCGATCGTCTCGTCCATTACCCGTTGTGCAGCCTAAGCGCTGTCAGTACGTTGAATTTGAATTCAAGCGATGCGCGACGCGCCTCGTGCAATTTTTCAGTAGGTCGTACGCCGCCCACGGGGAACCGCCACGGAGCCCAGTCGTGCGTGCCCTTGAGCATGAGGTACAAGTTCCTGTCGCTGCGACGGTTGAGATTTGTGAGGTCGCCCGCGATATCGGATTCATGGGTGCGGGAGACGGGCTTGAGCTCGGCCTGGGCGTCCATATTCTCCTCCTCGAGGGCCTTAATGAGCTTCTCGTACTTGCGGCCCTCGCGCTGCTCGCGCAGCTGGAACTCGCGCCCGAAGGCCATGGCGTCGCGGCGCAGCTCCTCTCTGCGGAACTTGACCTCGTGTGGCGAGCCAGGCGGGAAGTAGAACTGATAGGGAAACGGGTTCGAGAGCGCGCGGGCGATGCGGGCCTGGTACTTGTAGAACGAGCGCTCGAACGGCGTTGGCCACGCCGTCACTATCGGCGCGCGGTTGAGCAGGACGCCCGTGCAGAGCCGGTGCGTGTCTTTCTGCGGATGCGTGGGTAGGTTGCGCGGGATGAAGCGTGCGCTGCCGGACGCCTGACGCGTCAAAAGGCCTGCCGGACGCGAGTTAGAGCGTGAAAATCTCGCGTTCGAGAGCAAAGGGGGTACCCTTTGCTATTGGAGCAGCATTGACGCGTTTGGACGACGAGAGAAGGGTCGAGCAGCCGGCGCTCATAGCAGAAAGCACAGACTGAGAGACGGCGGCTCTGACAACTCCGATCACCGACGCTTGACTGCCACACCGCCCGTACCATCCCTGGGCCGCGGCTATGACCACTTCCTCCATCTCGCTCGTGGCCAACGGATGGCTCGATGAGCAGTCCAACAAGATCCGCTCCAAGCCCGTGCCCTGGGAGGTAGTTACGCCCGCTAGTGCACTGGACGACTGAATGACGACGACGGCCGTCCGCAGGGATACCAGCGCGCAGGACTCATCTCCTCCGACGAGCTCGCGCTCATCAAGCGCGTTGAGCGCCAGCCCAGGGCTCGCGTCGAGTCGGTCCTCTCCACAGACGGCCAGACTTACGCCTCGCTGTACCTTCTGCTGCTCAAGAAGGTCCAACGCGTAGACACCATGCACCTCATTCTCGTCCTCATTGCCGATGCACTGCAAGGTGCGCTTCAGCTCACTCTAGAGTCGTCTCTAAGACTCAATGTGTCTTAGACCATGAGGAGCGCATCCCGCTATTCGTCAAGAGCGGCGAGGCCGACCCGGACATGCCCTACGGTCCCTTACTCAAGTAGGGGATCGCGTGCTCTTGCGCTGCTCTTGCAATGAACATCATGGCAGGGCATTGGAAACGCAGGACGATTTTGTGCAGCTTAAGGCCTCTCAGATTCTCACCGTGCTCCTGAGGTGTGTTGAAGTTGACGTTCGCAGGCAACGATGACCCACTCACTTGCCGTAGCGCCGAGCGGAAGTCTCTACCCGCTCATATTCTTGAGCCCTTCGTTACGCTACTCTCCAACCTGGTCCAAGGATCGAGCAACCCGCGTGACGTCGCCGTCCAATGCCTGGAAGCACTTCTCCCTCGTCCCGAAGTCCGCAAAGTCGTATGGAGCAAGCCAGCTATCATTTCTGGGTACTCTCATTTGCTCGAACTGCGTGATACAGTGCTCATTCGACGCGTAGGTTCATCGAGATTCTCAAGCAGAATCCTGGCCCGCAGATGTGCTACCAGGTTGGATTCTGTTTCTGGTTGCTATCATTCGACGAGGCCGTCGCAGCGGAAATCAATGCGTATGCGACACTCTGTGCGTTCTGTCTTGTTGTTGACCTTTCCAAGGAAATTCGACATTGTCCAAATCCTCACCGGGATCGCACAAGCTGCAGTGAAGGAGAAGGTCATCCGCGTCATTATCGCTACCTTTTGCGTATGTCTGCTTCATATATACCCACTCTTGGCACTCAACACTCCGTCGTCACAGAACCTGGTTGCAAAAGCACCTAGTGCCAACCTGCCCGCGATGCTGGTCGCCAAGCTGCTGCCGTTCGTCAAGAACCTGGCTGGCCGCAAATGGTCGGACGAGGACATCATTGAGGACATCACGTTCTTGCGCACCGAGCTAGCCGCCAACTTCGAGAGCTTGACAACGTATGACGAATACACGAGCGAGCTCCAGTCCGGCCACCTCTCGTGGACACCCGTGCATGATTCGCAGACATTCTGGAAGGAGAATGTGACGAAGCTAAACGACGACAACTACAAGCAGCTCAAGTACGCGTCTCCGTCCCTGCTTCCCGTGGCAAACCGTGACGAAATGTTGTTTGTAGGTTGCTCGTTGGGCTGTTGCAGAACTCGGATGACCCGCTCGTCCTCGCCGTCGCTGCGCACGACATCGGGCAGTATGTCAAGTTCTACGACCGCGGAAAGAAGTACGCCCTATCAACCCATCGTGGGTGGTTTTATGTGAGCTAACGCGCTGCTCTAAGGGCCGTGACGGACCTCGGCGCGAAGACGCGCGTGATGGAGCTCATGACGCACACCAACGCCGACGTGCGCTACCAGGCCCTCATTTCCGTGCAGCGGCTGGTCGCGCACCCTTGGCAGAGCTAAGCGTGGGGCTACATGGACGCCGTACTTAGTGCATTTCCCCTCATCCATCACGATCATCCTACCCATGCCCCAGGCTGTAATCCATACCAATTGCACGTATCATGACACGACCAGTTTTCTCGCGGATTGAAGTTGGTCTGAGGGGTAGTAGATTAGCGTCGAGTCCACATTCTTCGCTTCTCGCGGGTCCTACTAATTATCTGTCGAAATCTTCGACAAGCCAGCCTTCTGTTCGTTCGTATGTACTACGTCCCATGTGCTCGGCCTGTGGACAAGGACGATGTCGATCCAAGGTCATTTGGCAAGCACATGCATATGGACTGCGGACAGGGTCACTGGCTCTTAGCCCATCGAACGTTCTCTCTTTGTGCGACCTTTCTAGTGTTCGTCAGGACCTAAACTCATTTTCTCCTTACCAGAACCCGCCATTCCCAGGTATGTCCAGGACTTGGGCCATTTATTCCGCACAGAAAGAAAGAGAGTGGGGCCTACATCAAAGCGAACTTCCACGGTGAAATGTGACTTGACGGGGTGTTGTGGCGCCACTCGCGGCACCGTCCGCTCTCTTTCTTTCTCTTTCCGAGCCGCGAAACACTCTTTCTTTCTCTCTCTCGCGCGCGCTCGGCCCATTCCGGACGCTTCAAGCTCCGCTTCATTGACCCTCGCCTCCTCCAACAGCATCGCGGGTCGCTTTTGAGTCGTCCCTCTCCCACTTCATGTGCTATTTTGTTGCATATTAGGCCCCTTAAGAGTGTGGCCGCATCTCAGGGAGTCCGAGCTTCACCAGGCCCTTGAGGCAGAGTACTTAATTCCTTTACAGATGCGCTGTAGGAGCTGTAGCAGAAGCAAGTATGCATTATACAGAGGATATAACACTTCCTCAAGTTCACCCGGGCCAGACACAGCTCGCTGTCGTTCTCCGGATCTGTACAGTGTGTGCTCAGGCAGGCCGCTCGCGAACCTAACCGCGAGTGATGGCACCGATCAGATAGCGTAAGCAGCGGGCGCCTCCCGGCAGCCCGGCCAGGATCATGCTGCTTACGTCATCCACGCTCTTGGTCAGCGATGTCGGGTGCCGGATCCGCCTCTGCCGCTCTGGGCGCTGTTGCCCGACTTCGTCCCAGTGCCAAGTCGTTTGTGGATGTTGAGATTGCTCATCCGGGAGTCTTGAAAACTACCAAAATTATTTCCTGCCCATTTTTTGCATTCGAGAGGCAAAACATCACATTGTAATGGGGTTGCGGCATGGAGGGGGAGGAGGAGGGGTGAATGAAGCGGAGCTTGAAGCGTCCGGAATGGGCCGAGCTCGCGCGCGAGAGAGAAAGAAAGAGTGTTTTGCGGCTCGGAAAGAGAAAGAAAGACAGCGGACGGCGCCGCGAGTGGCGCCACAACACCCCGTCAAGTCACATTGCACAGTGCAACTTCTCGTTGATGTGTGCCCCGCTCTCTTTCTTTCTCTGCGGAATAAATGATCCAAATCCTGGACATACCCAGGCAGTGGGACAGGTAATCGCGTGCTGTATAACGACGGCATTAATGTTTTGGGACCCCATGCGACAAGAAATGCATTAATAGAAGATTGGGGTCATTTCAAGACACAAAGATCTCGCCAATAACATCCCACTCCTTTATTATGCGCGCGTCGCCGCCCTGCGCGGAGGCCGCGGGATCCGGAGCGTCTGAGCGCTCCTCGTCAGACAGCAGCACAACGCGCAAACCGCCAATGGTGGCAAAACCGGGTTTGGTCGCAATGAACGCGAGTTCAAATTCGTGCGTGACCTCCTGCCGCGATGGTGGCGCCAGGGGCGGCACGGGACCCGGCGGCGGGGGCGTGCTGGGTAGCGGGGTGTTCACGTTGTCTAGCGGCTGCTGCTCCGCGGCAACATCTTGTACGGACTCTGGCCGCGCAAAGACGTACGGCGGTAGCGCGTGGGACGACGCGCCCAGGAAGAGCACGCCGTCGCTGGGCGGCGCCCTGCCGGACTCCTCGAGCGCGTGCGGGGGCGGCATGCCGCCCGCACCGGCGACGGAACCGGGCGCGCTCGCCTGGTGGAACGTGCTGACGAGCGGCGACTCGACGAGCGTGTCGGTGCCCGAGACGCTGGGCGCACGCGAGATGATGACGGACGAGCGCCCGCCGATCGTCGGCGTCGGGCTCGGCGTCGACGCGCGCGACGGCGGGCCCGTCAGCGTCAGCCGGCTCGCGAGCGCCGCGGAGAGCGCCGTGTGCGTCGGCGGCGCGCGGAACGGCTGCACGTGCTGCACGGCGAGCGTCACCGCGCGCGGAGGCAGCGTCGCGAGCGTCAGCGAGAGCCGCAGCGTGAACGGCGTGTCGCGCGCGACGGGCGCCCGCGGAATGTCCAGCACGACGAGGTCGAGGTCTATTGGTGCTGTCGGGGCCGGCGCGGGCACGGGGAGATGGATGGGCGCTGTTTGCGAGAGCGAGGCGAACGTCGGCGTGGGCGACGCGATGCTCGGGGCGGGAGAATGAGGGCGGGAGAGGGGGCGAGAGGGTACTGTCCGTGCGCGGAAGGGCGAGCCCGGTGGGGTGCCGATCGTCGACGCGATAGAGGGCGTGGGAGATCCTGGCCGGCGTGCCCGCTGCAAATGCGGGGGCAGCGCAGAAGCAGGTGGGGCTGCTGGTGGCATTGGTATTCGACGGGACAGCATCTGAGGGCCTCATGAGCGGCGGGGTAAATGACACCTTACGAGTCTATGCATACCGATGTCAAGAGGCGCCCAGGGCCACCAAACGAACTTCGCCAGGAGATGTCTAGCCGGCCCAACGGGATGACTGTCCCTGGCGCGTGGGCCACAGGAAAGGCGGGCACGGATTCGGGGGTGGGTGTGAGGACATAGACGTATTGTCGTAGGTCCTGGGGTTGGATGAGGGCGGCAGCGCCAGAGAATACATTTGTCTTGTTCGCAGTGAGGTTCGCGTCATCGACTAGCCAACCGTCGGCACATTCGAACTTCATCTGCTCGAACCAGAGCGGCTCGGCTGTGAGATTCTGAACATGGACCTCAAGAAAGACCTTTTCGCGTTCCGTCTTGGACAGAAGAGCGGACGGAGCGCGCGGGACGTGCACCTTTGTCTTGACGCTGAGGGGATTCGTCACCTCAAAGATATTCGCTCAACTTCTTTGCACCGAGAGGAGCCGGCAAGCGAGACTCACTGCAAACTTGTAGTATTTGCGTATGGTAGACAGACCGTCCTCGCCATTGGCAGGCGGGGCTCCGGGAAGGCGATAGGTGATAGTGCAAGAGAGAACATGCTGGCCGAGCTCCTTGATTTCGTGGTGCACGACCGTCTCGACAAAGTTCTTCTCCGCGGTGAGAGTAAGCTCCGGGCCGCCGACCTGGGCCAGGAGGACCTTTGTGGTCGCGGTCTGCATTTCGACCTTGAGGGCGACGGCTTGGACATCGCCGTCGGTGTCGTTGTTGATGCACAGACAGCTGGAGAAGGTCTCGCCGAGCTGGATGGCGCCGAAGGAGGCCGGGAGCATGAGAACGTCTGAGATTGCGGTGAGATCTCTGAGGGTGGTCGGGTGGCCCGGGAGGGGCTCCTTTGACTGCAGGGACATGATGGAGTCGGTGGCGTGCTGGGAGAAGGACGGGGAGCTGGAGAAGAACGGGGCCCATGCCGCCGCGAGCGTCGGGCGGCTGACCCGCATGACCTGTGGGAACGGGGAGTGTCAGCGTCGCTCAGCGCAGGCGGGAGGGACCTTGCCTTGAGGGTCAGTGGATCGGCCATATGCGCCGCCTAACTGAGCAGGCTTGGGGTGTTGTTCGCGCTCGGAGCCTCAAATCGGGCTTTGCGCTTTTCACCTGGTCTGCTCACGACGATATGACTACGACCTCGACCCCGGACCTGTCGACTCTGACCCTTAGAGGGGACGAGGCCTTTCATGATTACGACCACTTCCAGACTTCGCCGCCGATGATCCCTGGCCAGTCGAACTACAATCCGTTCCAGATCCAGCAGCAGCCCAAGACCCCGTCGCGCGCTGGTCTTCCGAATGTGAGCCTGAAGCGGGCGGCCCAGGCGGCCCAGGCAGACGCTGATCAGCACGCCCCCAAGCAGCAATGGATCGACAACACCTCGCCCAGGTCCATCTCGCCACAGGTCAACAGCTCCGACATCTCCTCGGGCGGCACCTCCCCGCCCCAGACGATGCAGCACCCCGCCGCCCAGACGCCGGCCGGCGACGACGAGATCATCCCGACCGCGATCGTCATCAAGAACATCCCGTTCAACGTCAAGCGCGAGACGCTGCTCGACATCATCGTCCGTCCTTAGCGACCGCTTATTTTTTTGTTCTTATTCCATTGTCCAGGCCTCGCTCGCCATCCCGACGCCCTATGCGTTCAACTACCATCTCGACCCCCAGGGCAACTTCCGCGGTCTCGCCTTCGCCAACTTCCGCGCCGCCGCAGACGCCGACGCCGTCGTCGCCGCCCTCAACGGCTTCGATGTCCAGGGCCGCAAGCTCCGCGTCGAGTACAAGAAGGTCCTCCAGGCCGGCGAGAAAGAGCGCATCGAGCGCGAGAAGGCGCTCAGGCGGATGCGCTCCATGCAGCTCGAGAAGGAGCAGTCCGGACAGACTCCATTCGACGATTTCGGTCCCGTGGGCACCCCGGCTTACAGCGCCACCCGTCCTTTCCCCACCAGCAACGTCTCTGGGTACGGCTTCCCGCCCCAGGCCCAGTCCCCGCCGCTGCCGGCCAGCCTGCCCCAGCAGTCGTTCCTGGGGTCCCAGCAGCCCTACGTCCCCCCGACCTCGCCAGGCGCAAAGTCGGCCGGCAACGCCGCCACCGAGCTCGATCTCAACGATCCTTCCACCCTCGAGATTTACTCCCGGATCCTTCTGTTCAAGGATGACCGCATGCGCGACGAGCTTGCGTTCTCACGCTCACTCGCGCCGAAGGAACGCCGCGTCGTCCATCTCATCGCGAAGAAGCTCGGCCTTTACCACTACTCCGTGGGCGAGGGACCCGATCGCTACGCGGTTGTCACAAGGGTCGATCCGGAGGGAAGGGTGCGTCCATTACCTTTCGCTTATCCACCATGTGCGCGCCTCGGCGCCACGCGACCGAGTCTGTATTGATGCCTTCTTGCTTCCAAACAGAACTCTGTCCCACGGCCACCTCAACAGACTTTGCATCGCGCGCCGTCGACGTACGTGCTCGGGACGCAGAGCCAGGAGCGGGATGACACAGTCCCGTCCCTGCGCGGCAAGAAGTCGATGCCGGACATGAAGACGCTCCACACCACTTCGCCGCGGCTGACTTCGCGCCTTTCCAACGGCAACATCCGCGAGGGATATGCCACCATCGCCGCCTCGTCTCGCCGCGCGCACCCCGGCTTCGGAACCATCTTTGGCTCCGCTGGCCTTCCTGGCAACCCCCAGGGTGTGCCGCCCGTCCCTCAGATGCCCAGCCTCAACAGCTCCCAGAACGGCGGAGGCGCGGGCGGCCCGCTGCAGCAGCAGGACGCCGCGGTCGGCTCCGTTGTTAGGCAGCCGCGGGGCCCTGGCAATAACTCGGGCTTCGGCCAGAGGCAGCGCGTCCCGACGCTCGAGAGCCGACAGGGCGGTCTCGAGACGCGGACGCACGAGCCCCTCGAAATCTGAAGTCACGCTCCCTTCCTCCCATCCCACCTCCGTCCCACCATCTCTACCCCACGAATCAAGCCCATACATAGTGAGCGCGCTGCCCGGAGCGTAAGCGCCTCTCGTCACATTCTCTCGTATCACACTCTCTTTCTCCTGTCCGTCGTGTCGTTCCCAGTCCTGCAGTCTCCCTCGTAATATTCCTGCCTGATCTACATCTCCTGTTCTTGCTCAATTCCACGGTTTCTCGCCTTTATTCGCATCGCGCCGCGCTTCCTTCCCTGCCCATACAAAAGTTGTTGCAGCTCGCGCCGTTGCCTTCTCAGCCCGCAATAACCCGTTGTCCCTCCATATATCAATGCGTTCAGGAGTGTAAGATTCATTCTACATAGCATAGCACTCGAATTCCCTAGGGACCCAATTATACAGCAACACCGCACGCAAACCCGACGGCCAGAAAGCGACTCCGTCCATCATATCACCAGAGAACAGCTGTGGTCAGTCTTACCTTCATGATTTGGGGCAAGTAGGATACCTGCGTTCCAAAGCCAAAGCCTTGCACGGGCCAAGAAATGCCCCGGCATGTGACGGCAAAGGTTGGACGAAAGGGGAGGAAGTGACGAGAAAAGGCATAGATGACGCGAGCATGGAAGCAGGGAGGCCTAAGAGACGATGGAGACAGTGGGGTGAGGGATGGAGAAAAGGGAGGAGAGGAGAGAAGAGGGACCTGAGAGGATGAGGCGATGGAAGAGACACCACGAGAACGGGATGGAGAATTTTTGCAAGGAGCCAGGACCAGGTGGGAAATTCACTTAGCCTCGTTGTCAATGTCGCCTTGCGGGTGCAGCGTACGCGCAGATGCAGGCGGTGACCGCGCGCGGATGCATGGGAGGAGTCACAAACTACTCAACACGCGCCCGCTTACTGTCTGAGAATGGCGTAGGGTGTAAGTTATATGGCACCACAAATAGAACGGGAAAGGAACATACCATGGTCATCCTCGCCCAAGCCGTCGCCGTCGAACTCGGGGTCTTCCCGCAAGAGTTCGTCATGGCTGCGCTTGGAGGAGATGGAAGGGAGCGTGTGCGCCGCGCGATCGTCGCTGCTGGACAGCGTCGCCTGATCATCCTCCTCATACGCATAGGCGGCGTCTGCATCTACGTCATACGCTTGGGCCTCTACTGGCTCTTGTTCTGGGTCGGCGTCCAGGTCGTAGATTTCGCCGCCTTCGTGGCTTGACTGGACGGCACTGTAAGCGTCGCCGTCCCCAAGGTCGTAAACTTCAGGCGCAGATTTAGCAGAGTTGGTACTCGCTGCAGCGCATGTGAGATGATGGAGGGGATGGGCGCAGGAAAGTGTGCGTACGTGCGAGGTCCCCGGTGAGGTCGATGATTTCCTGGGGCTGGACTGGTTCTTCCTCATGGTAGTCATCTAAGAGTCATACTTGAGTATCTCAGGTCGATTCGCGGGAAGGAGACATACCCTCGTGATATTCTGCGGACGACTCAGGTACGGCGACCTCAGAAATGATACCCTGGAGGACTGGAGAAGAATAAGGCACCCGCAGTCAAGGACAAGCATGCGCACTCACACTCATGAACCTCATCAGGGTTAGTCGCGTAGGCCTCTTGCGCTTGAGGGGGATTAGTATCATCTGGCGAACGAACGCGTGAGCACTTAACCTGTGGGCGAATGTATGAGATGGGCATTACCTGCAAAATCATCCAGTTGATGCACTTCGGCATCTTCGCCTTCATCGTCTTCGTCGTACTCCCCTTCGTATTCGGCGTATTCCTGGCTATAATCCTCGTCCTCGTCGCCTTCGCCCGACGTTTCCTCGTCGACTTGATCGCCGCCGGCTTCGGCAGCCGGGGCTGTAACGTCGCCGTGGTCCGAGGCTCCATGGTCGAAGGGTGCGACGGGCTCGCCATACTCGGACGCATCCTGTTCGGCGGGGATCGACTCTCCGTGTTCCGACGCGGCTCGTTCGAGCTGCGCGGGTGCCTCGTACAGGCCATCCGCAGCCGCTACAGGTTCGCCTTCGTGGTCCCCGGCCTCGGCAACCTCGTTGCTGTCGTCGTTGTCGTCTGCGGCACCGTCGTCGTCCGCGTGGGCGACCTCGGCGTCCTGTTGATCCTCCTGGTATTCCTGGCCGGCGGCGTGGTATTCCTGAGGCAAGTCCTCGTACTCAAGCTCGGCTTCGTCGTCTTCTGCATATCCTGATTCCTCGGCCGCCTCATCGATGGGTTCCGCATGAGGCTCTTCTGCTCGTGGTTCGTCAGTCTCAGAATGTGCTTCGGCTTGTGCCTCGAGATGAGCTGCTGGAGCAGCTTCCTCCGATTCATAGTACCCGGCGAGTTGTTCCTGCTGCTCTGGGGGTGCTGCTATATCGTCGATGAGCTACGGGTCAGGACATTGAGAGGCAGGAAGGCCCACCTTCGCTTGCTTCAGGTTCGAATGCCGCTTGCGAGGTCGCGCTAGGGTCGCGCATCATCTTTGCGACCTCTGCGCGCAGGAAGTTGAACCGCTTGATAAACCGCGGAGTGATCGACTGCAACTGCATTTGTAACGGGCCATCCAAGCCAAAGCTGTCGTGCAGCAAGGCAAAATCGCTGAAGGAAACTTCCGACGCGTGTTTACTATCCTATAAAGACAATGAGCACTCGATTCATGTAATGTGCCACGATCGAGCACGTACCTCTGCGATTGTGAGGTTCAATTGTTGCGCGAAGAGCGCAAGTTCACAATACTCATACTTGCTCGCGAAGGTATCGATCTGGCGAAGCGCCTCGAAAACAGCTGATACGGGCTCGTAGTAGAGGTTCGGGCGGTCAGAAAAGAGGAAGGTCGTGGTACTGGACGACGCATTCTCCGCCAGCTCAAAGAGGACGTAGTGTGCGGCGGGATCGTTTTGCACGGACATCGACACCGTAGGGGCGGGGATGAAAGCGTCTTCATCTGAGGGATCGGAGCCCTCGTCGAGATCGTCCTCGTAGAGTTCGTACGCAGTCGGATCCTCGACCAGAGTCACCTCTCCGGGCGCTGAGGCCTCATAGACATGCGACTCCGCCGCGGGAGCGGCCTCGTGGGCGGAACCGACCGGGTCTTGTGGCGGCGGAGCATCGTGTGCATGAGACTCAGAGTCTGGGACGGTTTCCGAGGTCGCATGAGCCTCCGCTGTCGGTTCCGGCTCAGGCGCTACTGCAGCCTCTTCTACGAACGAAACTGGATGCTCCGGGTGCGTCTCATGCGACGGTGACTCATCCTCCACGGGGGCAGCGGCCTCATCTGTGGACGGCGCAGGCTCAACGGGGGCGTGTGGAAGAGCGGGTTCGGCTGGGGCCTCAGGATGCTCAGCGGGCAGATCAGAGGCAGGCAGCGGAAGAGGCGAAACGTGCTCCGGGATCTCTTGCGGTGGGACAGCCTGGAAGGCGTCGACGGAAGGCACGTCGGCAAATGCGAACACGGGGCCAGGCGCCGGCGCTGCTTCCTCGGAGAACGCGGGCGCAGGAGCAAGCTCCGGGACAGGTTGGTCGAGCGGCACACTGGCCACTGCCAGCTCTGGTGCTGGGACCACGGGCGGCATACCGGGCGCGTCCTGGGGCGGGGCATCGTCGGTTGCATCGACAATGTCGGCATCGGGCGCCGCGGGCTGCGGGTACGGCTGGTAGTAGGTGTCGTCGTCGGCCATCTCGTACTCGGGCGCGACGCCGTCGTCCATGTCTATCTCCTCCGTCTCCGGCTGGGCATAGTCGGCGTCCATCATGGCGGCGTCGGCGTGGTAGTACGGCGACGAGGCCATGGCGACGTCCTGGTCGCCTGCGGAGACGTCGAGCATCGTGGCCTCTATCATCGCTGGCGCTGGCGGTCTGAAGTCTGAGTCTGAGTGGTGGACAGGTCAAAGAACGAGAAAGCTCCGCCCGGACCCAGTCCGTTTTGGACAAGACGCGGCCGCGCCGACCGCCGCGCGTCATCGCACCTTCAATTGCACCGCGCCCGCATGTGGGCCACTCTGCGCTCGCACCCGCTGCGCCTGCACGCGCCCAGGCATGGCTTAACGGCGCGTCGCTGGAACGCGACGTTGGCCGCAGACGCAAATGCAGCAGCCACAGCAAAGGCGACGCTGTTCGTCAGCTCCGTGTATCCGCTGCGCCTCGGCTGGCTTGAGTGCGCCGGACCGCCCATCGCGCACACTCGCGTCCTCACTCCAGCATAGTCTGCGGTACTCGTTTGCTCGCATGGCCAGGGAGGACCTCGAGGGAAGCCTGAGAAGCATCCTCAACGAAGCCTCTCCGCACCGATTCGAGGTCAAGAGCCTTTCCTCCAGGTGTGTCTCACCATTCTCACCCAACGATAACTGAGCTCAGGCGCTGTAGCCCAAAGTTTGGCGGAATCTTCGTCGACGTAGAGTATCAGCCGGCCGAAAACACGGCCAGCGACATCCGACAGTCCGTCGAGGCAGAAGCCGCGCAACGCGGTGGAATAAAGACCTGGATAGGGATCGGACAGGCGCGCGTATGGGTTGTCAAGGGAGAACCATGGCAAGAAGTGGGCTGCACTGGCCTCGCAGCCTGAACCCCTGAAGCTCACGCTGGATGCATGCAGGACCTGAGACGCTTCGTAACACCCGTTCTACGCGTCGAATTTGAAGGGCCGGATGTGCACGAAGAGGACTTGTACTCCCTCATGCGGGTGCGCGAGTTCACCTCCTCCCTTCGCACGCCGGACTGACATTGGCCAGCCCTATGGCCGCATATACGATATCGCCGCACCCGTACCGGGCTCAGCAGGGAACCCCCGCTATTCCACTGTCTCATTCTTGAGCAACAAACAAGCTGCAATCGCGCACAGCTGCTTGCATGGCGTTACCTTCACACACAAGGACGGTAAGGTGACCAGGTTGAAGACCTCGTTTGTCCCGCCTGGCAATGCGCATTGGCTCCGGGATTGGATCGTTAACCATCCTCGCGTTACTCTCCCGGTTGCCATATTTCTCTTTGGAACGCTGACTTATACAGTGCGCCCTTCCAGCATTCTGCACCTCGCTGCCTTCCGCTAATCACACCGTGTTCAAAGATTTTCGATCCCATTCGCACATTCTTCGTTGAGGGCCGTTTGATGGGTTGGTTCGACTATAAAGGTCAGCCTAACACGCCTGCTATTTCTATCACTAATGCATATATTCGCGCAGAATTCTCATTCGTTAAATGGCTGCGCGCAAACACAATCGAGCAATTCCACTGGGGTTCTGAAGCAAGAACCGCTTCAACACCTCCCGCGGAAGCATGGAAAGACCGCGAGAAGTCCGAGGAGACACTCAAGAACTATCTGGCTGACTACCCCAGTACGTGCCTGGAGCACCTTTGCGGCTTCGCGAGGTTCTGAAGTACACAGGCACCGTGACTTTCGTCAGCGGGCCTGCAGGGAGTGGGAAGACCAGCATGGCGGAGTCTGTCATCAAGGATCAGGACAGGTGAGTTGATTGGCAAAATGCATGCTGGTTTTAAATATGAGCATCCAGGCGTTCGATGGTTATCGACTGTGCAGACTTGTACAAGGGTGGCTCCGACTCGACGTTGCTCAGCTCATTGGCGCGTCAAACCGGATACCGTCCACTATTCACATGGGTCAACAATCTCAACGACCTCATTGACCTCGCCAGTGTCGGTTTGATTGGGCAGAAAAGTACGTTATATGTTCGCTCATTCGTCTGCCTCGGTCTGACAGGCACGTCGCACAGCCGGCTTCAGCTCATCGTTAACAACGCAGGTTCGCGACATGCTGCAGGTAGTCACGGCGGGCCTGCAGGGTGCGACGTCGCAGCACGACAAGACGGTGCGCGCGCGCGAACGCGCGGACAAGTTCCGGCAGCAGCAGGACGAGCACGAGCGCGAGGTGGTGGCTCGTATCAAACGCGGCGCGTACCACGACGGGCGCATGGACTGCATCGCCGGCAACGGCGTGATGTCCGAACTCGGGCTAGGCGACGAGCCCGTGCTCGAGCAGGACTACGACGCGGAGCTCTCGGCCAAGGAGCAGCCGCCCGTCACGGACGTGCAGATGGCGCTCGACCAGGAGACGCAGCTCGTGCCCGTGGAGAACAAGAGCAAGTACGAGACCGTGCCGGAGAACGTCAAGGCGCTGCCCGTCGTCGTCATCAAGAATTTTGCGGCGCGCGGCGCGCAGAAGGAGGAAATTGTCGACGCGCTTGCCGAGTGGGCGAGCGCGCTCGTGGACAACCAGGTGCGCCCCGCGCCGTGTTTTCGCAGCCCTACCCTGACGCGGGCCCGAGATCGCACACGTCATCGTGCTCAGCGACAACCGCGAGAACGGCAAGCGCTTGGCCAAATGTGGGCTCCTTCTGCTTACGCGCTGCCGGGCTCGGTGCTGACGAGCGCCGTGCAGCAATGCCGACCAAGCCTCTCATCCCCGTTACGCTCGCCGATGCCGACCCTGACAGCGCGATCGCCTATGTCACCTCGAAGCTCTCGGAGCTGGGATGGATGCAGAGTCTCAGCAAAGAGCAGGTCTCCCGCGTTCAGATGCTCGGTGGGCGCGCGAGCGACTTGCAGAGAGTGAGCGCGCGTCTGAAAGACCGCGGTTGGAATTTGTACTGACAGCTTCCGTGCTCAGCTGATCCACAAAGTACACTCTGGCCAGCGGGTGGAAGAAGCGGTTGACGACATCATCAGCCGTGGAGTGAGCGAGTTGAGGAAGAATGCGTTCGGTGATGATCTGGAGGACGCGAAGAGTTTGCAATGGACCCGCGAACAAGCGTGGTCCGTGGTGAAACAGCTCGCTCACAAACCTGAGGTTTGCTGTTTCACTCGACTGGCGGCCGCGATGCTAACCCGCACAGCTCTCGTACTTCGACGTCCTTTTGGAGTTCCCCTTCAAGGGCGACGAGGCGGCATTAAGAGCAATGGAGCACGCCGAGTTGATTTCAATCAGCACGCATGACGGTGAGTCACGTATCCCCTTCAGCAGGGCGGAGGACGCTGAGTGGCGGACAGGTCGACCCTCCAGTATACGACCCGGGCGACCAGTTTACAAGTTTGTGTTCCAGCATCTGGTCGACGGTCGGTCACAAGCATGGCACTAGCGCTGGTGGCTGACATATCCGGTCAGATGCACTCTTCCAGGCGACACAGGACCTCGCGTACAACGAAAAGGCGATTGCCAGCGCAGAGTCAACTGTGAAGGCGTGTGAGGCCGAGATGACCACCCTGAAAGAGCTTGCGAGCGAGTCATCGACGCGCCGCGCGGCGAACGCGCGGGCGAAATATCTTTCCAACAAGATGCAGGCGGCGCAGAGCAAAATCGAGCAGCTCGAGGGGAAGAACGCCGCGCTGCACAAGGTCATCTCCCGCGAACACTAAGACACGGTTTTTCGGGGACATTAGAGGTACAGTATAGCCGTCGCCTAGTCGTGCGCGCGTGTGTTACTGTGTAAGATACGCGAGAGAGACAATGAAGAAACACAGCTCCTTGTCTGAAGAATGAACTCGGGAATTTCGCGCGAGCCTCGCCGAGGGAGCGAAGACTGCGCGTGGCGCGAGGGAGCCCCCCTAGAGCCCCTCTTTGCACCGTAGCGTCGCGTCGAGTGGTTGTGCAGCGGCGCCGGGATCAATTTGACGGTTGACAGCCGTCAGTCGAAACTTGGAACTCTCCGCTCGCCAGTGATGCTGGGCCAGCAGCAAGCTCAGCAGCCCCTGCCGCCGCCGCCGCCGCTCGCAAACGCGGACAACCTGAACCTGTCGAATGTGCTGCACTTCCTGCAGACGGAATGGCGGCGGTACGAGCGCGACCGCAACGAATGGGAGATCGAGCGCGCCGAGATGAGGGTGCGTGTCTCGCGCTGCCCGGCGCTGGGGCCGCCTAACGGGCCCCACAGGCGCGCATAGCGCTGCTCGAGGGCGAGCGGCGGTCGTTCGAGAACGTCAAGCTCGACCTCATGCGCAGAATCAAGATGCTCGAACACGCACTCCGCATAGAAAGGTTCGCGCGCGCGAGCCGCCCGCGCCCCAGCCCGCTCACGCGCCGGCCCAGGAATAAGCAGCTCCAGCCTGCTCAGCAGCAGCCCTCGCAGGGCGTGGCGCAGGCGAAGGCCGCGGGCCAGCCAGGTCAGCCCGGCGCGGCACCCCAGCAGCCTGAGGGCGCCGGCGCAAAGGAGGACGTGGCTAGCAACTCCCCGCGCAGCGAAGGCGAGCATTCCGTCTGAATAGAACTCATGTTTTTGCTCATTGCCCGGCGTGACATCAGACTCGCCGCTGCCCGCTGATCCCCGCCTCCCGTTGGCAGCGCTGCCTCCTCTTCCCAACGGCAGCATACCGCAAAAGGTCCAGGCGTGGAACACGGGCCCGCAGAACTGGGGCGCCCTCAATGGAAATGCCGCTGCCATACTTGCGCAAAAGCCCCCTCCAGGCCGTGACCCGAAGAGTCGTGCGCGTAGCCGCGAATACCTCAAACAGTGAGTCTCTCTTCCGTTTGCTTGACCGTGGTAGCCCACGGAAATGTGCTAATTCCCGGCGTAGGTGTCTGCAAGAAGTCACCTATTTGACTTCGCCCCAGGCAATGAACCCGCTGCCCAACCGTCCGCTCCTAACGAACCCGTCCATCGGCGTCTCGCTCCCAAACCTGCCCAACTTTGACCAACACGCTTTCAACGGCCGCCCACGGAAGTCTGTCCCCGACATCCCTCCCAACGGTCCCCAACCACCCTCACAGGGCCAACCATTAGACCGTGGTGGCGCACCTCTCCAGTCCACCCAAATTTTACCGCCGCACGAAGATCAACCCCACAAGGAAGAGGAGGGCGATGAGTCCCAGAAGTTAACGGCTATCTACAGGCCTGACGACGACTGGAGGGCTCAGTTCGTCCGTGGCAGCAAGTTTACGACTCAGCCTCAGCAGCAGTCTCAGCCTGGAGGTCCCCCTGGAGCAGCGCAGTGGGACAGCCGATCTGCGGACGAGCAGCACGAGGAAGGTACCATCAGCAAAGACGACGACGACGATAACGAAGTAGAGGTCGGAAGCCTCGCGTCAGAGGGAGAGAACGGCCAGGTTTGGCGCGCAAGGCGGACGCTTCGCAAGTAGGTTGGAACGTTGCCGCTGCTGCCGTGTCTTATGAGGATCAAAGCCACCTTGACGCTGTCCGCACACTGGCCTTCCACCCAACTGAAATGTGTCTGGCGACCGGCGGCGACGACTTCACGATCAAAATCTGGCGCATGGATCCAGCAGGACTGGCGTCCAGCAAGTAAGTCCATGGCAAATTTCCAGGTATTAGAATTAAACCCTAATGTAAATTCAGCGCTCGTAACACAACGGAAATAGAGCCTCAGCTCACCATGCGTGGACATTCGGCACCCGTCTCGAAATTGTTGCATTCTCCGTCCCGGCATTTGTTGTACTCGGCATCACTGGACGCGACTATCCGCGTCTGGAATGTCCCTAGCCCCGCTCATACGACCTATGCGCCGTACGATCATTCACGTCAAAAAGCCATTCTCGAGGGCCACACGGACGCAGTCTGGGATCTCGCTCTTGTCAGGGACGAGACCCTGCTGGTCAGCTGCGGCGCGGACGGCTCCGTCAAGGTTTGGGACGTCAGTGGGCCCAACCCGACGCTCAAACTGACCTGGGGCTATAACGGCACCGAAACGGAGGAGGATAGCAAACGCGAAGTCGTCGGCGCCACGGCTCTGGAGGCAATCAAGACAGATCTTCGCACGCTCGCTGTCGCTTTCCGGGACGGCGTTATCAAGCTTTTCGATCTGGACAGCGGCAAGGAGCTCGACCAGCTCCAAAACCACCTCAGCAACGGTCAGCGGCTTCCTCTGTGCAATCAATTTTTGCTGACACGGCTTCGCAGATGGCGGCTCGACCAGCCAGATCAACAAGCTCGTCTCGCATCCAACGATGCCACTGCTGGTCTCTGGACACGAAGACCGTTATATCCGCATCTTCGATGTTACAACCAGTGCGTACCAGATGCAGTCGCGTGACCTTTGAGGCTCAACTGTTACAGGGCAATGCACACACTCGATGCCTGCGCACAGCGAAGCCGTCACATCGCTGTCCATCGACCCCGCAGGGTTCCTTCTCGTCTCTGGAGGACATGACTGCTCCGTCCGGTTTTGGGACCTTTTCAACACGCGGGCATGCGTCTACGAGACGCCGAGCCACCGCGAGAAGGGCCACGAGGGCGTACTCGCCGTCGAGTTCCATCCCAAGCTCATGTTCCTCGCGAGCGCGGGCGCGGACGGCGTCGTCAAGCTGTACTCCCAATGAAGCGCTGGCGCGCACGCGCTGTTTTGCTGTGCTGCCATTTGACGTTGACGACTTGCTGTGTGTGTGGATGGTCCCTTCATATGCTTTTCGTGCCTGTACATTTCACGACCTTATACAAATGTCCATAATTCGGCATCTGCGGTTGCGACGGTCAGTGCGCGGCTCCGTCTACGGCGATACCTATCGGCGCACTCCTACAGCCCCGAGCTTTTCGACAAACCGGTGAGTATCGCACGTGACGTAGTGTGTCATTTCCGCTCACTTGAGGCCATCATAGGCATGTCATAGTCGCTGTCGCCTATGCACTGCAAGAATCAAGAGACCCTGCCGAGCCTTCTGGCTGAATGATCCTCGGAGACAACGATTAATCCCTTCTGTTCCGATTTTTTCGAGCCATTTCATTCTTACTGCCTCCCAGGCACGGAAGCTCTGTCCTTCGAACTATCCGCGAGTGTGTCTATCTGCTCGTGGTAGTATCTTGTGAGCTGATGGACCATGGTCGCAGGAACCGATGAAACGGCCAGTCCGTCCGTTTCCGTTGAAGTTGATGAACCCAACCTTACGCTCAGACCCAGGCATCTCAACACTGATTTTCCTGTATGCAGGTCGTGGCTTGTGTCGTCCGACTCTCCGGCCGAGTTAGATAACCGGTCCGTTTCTCCTGATTCCTCTGCGGTCAAGTGGTCCAGCCTGGGGCTCTTGGGCTTCAGTATGATCTTTGACGGTAGTGCAGTGTGGTTGCATGGTCTTGGCACTGCGGTAGCTTTCAACACTGCGTTCACCCTTCATGCACCGGGTCGATCGGGCAGCCTCTTACCGCAAATGCCTCACAGCAATCCTTCTGAGAGCTTGTAGGCGGACGGTTGATTGAATCAATGGCCTGCATATGCTGCATAGAAGGTGTTCTCGGCTGAGCAATACCCTCACGAGTTCGCGCAATCGCCTTGCAAGACTGTCATGTGACATGGAGCCTGATTGACCCCAATCAACCTACATGATCCTTCCAGGTGAATAGGACTGTAGAACATTGTGTATCTCCATGAGAAAGGCGGAGGGCTTTGGGACGCACGGCCCTGCTTATCCTGACAGCGGTTCTTCCCGCAGCTATTACGCTTCGCTCCTCAACATCTGGAAACCTGTTCGCCGGCTCTCATATGCACCGGTTTACCCTACCTACCACGGCTGCCCGCAAGACGGCGATCTTGCAGCGTAGCGCATGGGCTACCCCAAAGGAGCTGTGGAAATCAATGCGAAGAAGCACGCGCGCCCGCCGCAATGTCGCTTTGATCAAGTCTGTGCAATTGCCAACTCACTGCTTTCGGTATATCAGATCTGCAGCTCGCTAATTATGGCCCTGGAGCTCGGACAATCGCTGGACTATTGGCTGCACGACGAGTCGCGCGATCTCGTGGATTGTTCAATCCAACGTGGCTACGTAGGCTCAATGACGTTCGCGGGGCGCGCGATGGTTCTACAGCTCCCTGAGCCTTCCCTGGATGAGGTTCTCGCAGTCTTCGCAGTTGCGCAGGTGCCGTACTTGACCTTGCTGCTCAACGGCCCCGTGAGTCGGGATTTGCGCTTCCGAAGAAGATATAGTAATATACTGCTATCTGACAGGCGTAGCCATATGCTTGCGGCCAGCTTGCTATATCTTTGAAACTCCCTTTCGCGCAGCGACGCCACACGGGCAAAGATCAGACGCCACGCGCCGTGCGGGACGCTTCTTGTCTTCTCCGGGCATGGGAATCTCAACCTGCATCGGCAGCGCTATCACCCCGTCCCGGTCGCTACTACATAAGGGCCTCGAGATGAGCCCCAAGAATGCCAGGTCGTCCGTTCGTCTCGTTCGACTCTTCACGCCATGGTCGCTCTCACCCCTGCTTTCGCCACGCTTGCCCTCTTCTGCGCGTCCGCGATCGCAGCGCCGTGGGTCGCCGACAAGCACGCGACCCACCGCGTCCGCGAGCTCCCCAACGGCGTCAGCGTCAAGAGCTTCCACCCGGAGTCTACCTTCGAGGTGCGTTGACCTGGACCCATGCATGTCTTGCTCCTCGTTACTGACGCGACCGGCAGACGTTCGGTACAGGCATCGACCACCCGCTCAGCGGACGCGCCATCAAGCCCGATTTCAAGGAGGCTGGCACTGCCTTCCTCGCGTCGCGTCTCGGCGGTGCCAACAAGTTCACACTCAAGAGCAGCTTTGAGTCTGCTCACGCGTCGCACGTCTATGTGTCGCAGCGTTTCGTAAGTCGCGCGCGCAAGATCCTCCGCAGCACAATCGTGCTGACATTGGTGTGCTTATACCAGAACAACATACCCGTCGCCAACGCTGTCGCCAACGTCGCCCTCAACAAGAACGGCGGTGTTGTGTCTTTCGGCAGTTCGTTCACGAAGCCATCCAAGGTCTCGTCGCCGTTCCCCAAGATCTCCGCGGCCGAGGCATCGGCCAAGGCTGAGTCTTTCCTTGACGGCAAGCGCAACGACATAGCGCCGTCGCTCGAGTACTACGCCTTGGATAACGGCAACCTTGCTCTTACCCACGTGGTTCAAGTCGAGCTCAACGGCAATGGTCACCTTGTGGAGGCATTTGTCGACGCGGCCACCGGCGAGGTGCATGGCATCAACGACTTCACAAGCCACTTGACTGTGAGTCTTTTGCTTGCGCACAAGACAGAGCTAATCTGTGAGCATAGCTGCGTGTTATCCCCACGGATAAGCTGAACCCGAACGATGGCTTCGAGACCGTCGTCGACCCAGAGGATGCTATCGCGTCTCCGCAAGGCTGGAACACGGTTAATGGCGCATCCACCGGCGTGACCTCCGGGAACAACGCCATCGGCTTCAAGTCTTCGCAGACCACGGGGCTGTCTAGTGAAACGTCGCCCGAGCACTTCGAGTTCACGTTCAACCCGGCTGTTGCCCCGACGGTCAGCCCAAACGTCGATGCCGCGCGCGTCAACGCTTGGTACGTCGTGAACTCCGTCCACGACATCCAGTACCGGTACGGCTTCACGGAGTCGGCATTTAACTTCCAGAACAACAACTTCGGCAAGGGCGGCGCGGGCAACGACCGCGTCACCGTCAGTGTCCAGGACTCGGCGGGAACAAACAATGCCGACTTCAGTGAGTGGGTGTTGCAGAGCTGGCACCGATAGTAACACAATTGTCTAGCTACGCCGCCTGACGGCCAGTCCGGACGCATGCGTATGTTCCAGTTCACGATAACCAACCCGCGTCGCGACGGCGCGCTCTCGAACGACATCGTCGCAGTAAGTGTCGCCCCCAGATCCGGGGACTGAGTCTATCGATATGCTGATCTCCTCATCCAGCACGAGAACACGCACGGTCTTACGAACCGCATGACAGGTGGAGGCACTGGCCGCTGCCTGCAAGGCAATGAGGCTGGTGGCATGGGCGAAGGCTGGTCGGACGCCTTCGCCGACTGGCTCGCCAACGTTTCCGGCGAAATCGAGGACTTCGTGACCGGGACCTACGTTCTGAACAACACGGCTGGCGTCCGATCGGCGCCTTACTCGACCAGCAAGACGGTCAACTCGCTCACTTACGCCACCCTTGCTCGCCGCAACGAGGTATGCCATCGATACCATATCCGAAGGCGCCAGCTGACTGCCGTTTGACAGGTGCACGACATTGGTGAGATCTGGGCCAACATTCTCCACAACGTGCACGCCGCGCTCGTCAACGAGCTGGGCTTCAGTCACGACGCGAAGACGAACCCGGACGCTACGGGCGGCAACGCCGTTTTCCTGCACCTCTTCATCGACGCGCTCGCGCTGCAGCCGTGCAACCCGACGTTTGTTTCTGCACGCGCAGCCTGGATCCAGGCGGATGTCAACCGCTTCGGCGGCGCCAATGCGTGCACGCTCTGGACTGCCTTCGCCAGCCGCGGGCTTGGCACTGGCGCCACCTCCGCCCGCGTGGACAACGCGGCCGTGCCCGCAGAGTGCGCATAGGTGCCGCCGGGGGGTGATGGCGACGACACGGACTTTCGAAGACGACGAACGAAACGACGTACCTTTGCATAGACTCATGCCTGTAACACACTCATTTGTACGGTTTATACCATCTGTATCCAAGATGCTTACAACAGGATCGCTCCCTGGATCTCGCCTGGTTGTGAAGCCAGCTTTATTCCAAGGTACAGTGCGGCTGAAGCAACGCAATGCCGCCCAGTGCCTCCCAATCCAGACTCGAGATCGCGAGCGTATACCAGTGAATACTTACAAGTTACGTCGATCCGGCAGCCCCTCGGTATGCAGGATTGTGGAGGTTATCGTTGCTAAGAACCCTGGACTGAAGGTCGTCGGTAGTGCTCGTTCTTATCTGGACGCCTCATCCCCCTGCCCTGCCGGTTTCGCCTTCGGAGACCGCGTCGGCTAGACTACGATTGTGACCTATGTCTAAGACAGCACCCTGTTGCGCCGGGGTGACCGAGTGGTTTAAGGTGTCAGCCTTAAGATCTGATGTGGAAACACGCCTGGGTTCAAACCCCAGTCCCGGCAATTTTTTCGATATCTGTCGACCCACCTGGCAAGATCCGGATCCGCCGAGGGTGCAGTCAGGGCATGAGTTCGCGCTGCAATAGGCTGTCGTCCAACTGACCACATTGATCATCCAACGTGTTCTCGCGCGGCTTTGAGACTATATACCTAGCGAGGTTGTCGCACACCGGTCTTTGCCGACCACATGCCTACTAGTAGCCGCGCTCTCGTCGAGTCCTCGTCCTGTTTGACTCCAGAACGGCTCCGGAGCTAGCCCAACGCTCATGGCGAAGATATTTGCGGAGACCCTGATACACTATTCGAGACTTCACGTACTCATGTTCATTCTTGTCGCCGCAATGCCCTTTTGAAGTCTGGACTAGAAACTGTCAACAGAGGCGCTGAAACGACGCGTACGGCGTCAACGCGGGCTCCGAGTATCGCTCCGCTACTCGCAATTGTCTGGGTGACGCGATACACTGTTTCGCACGCTCGTTCCTTGTTCCAGCATCTGCTCGCCCCGTCCTTGTACGGCCTGGAAGCCATGGCTGACACGGACCGCCGGGGTTGTCAGCAATTCGATGATCACACTGACAGCTTCGCCCACTCCACGCCGAGATAAGGACGGCCCGTCAGGCGCACGCTTCTGCTATCGCGGAAGCGGTCCCACGCACGCTATTGCTATCCCCCTGCGGATGCATGTGCCCCGCTTTCTCTGGCCGCTTCCTTCCCAGCGCGACCCCAGCTACTCGCAGTTGCCATTGAATGAACATTTCGCCATGGAAGACCGCAAGACTAAAGACGAACTCGAGGCCCAGCTCAGTGGCGCCACCGTCCATGTCTCCGAGAAGGAGGTTGATACCGCAGCTCGTATCGGCTTCGACATCGACAACCTCGACCCCGCCGAGGCGGAGGCGGTCAGGAAGAAGATAGACAGGCATATTCTTCCCCTCATGATGGTACTCTACTGGTATGGCGCCGAAGAATGCTGACCGCTAGTACGCGTTCTGACTCGTTATTAGGGTGCAATTCATGGTACGCTTTTTCAGTGAGAACGCATAACACGTATTCATCGTTCTGTAGGACAAGTGCGCCATATTTACGGGTATGGCCACGCAATTGACATGGTTGATCCCTGCAGGACAACATTGGGAAACAGTGCAATTCTCGGCATTCGGTGGGGTCCGCCGTCCCATCCTTGTAATGGGCTCATGGCACCCTCAGCGAGGCGAATCACCTCACCGTGAACGAGTAGTGCGTAATGGACTTTTCCGGACCACCGTTGTCTCATTCCATTCAGTAACTGGCTTGGTATCGACCACAAGTAATGCCTCGGCGTTCAGATTCTGACGCGTCTACTATAGGCACTATCTTCTACATTTCGTCAGGGACAACCCATCCCGCTGGTGTTCCCTGAACTGATAACCCCACAGCTATCTGGTTTTCGAATTTCCGTAAGCATCGACCCCTAGACGCAGACGAATTCTGACACTCTCATAGGCAGAATTTGGCTCTGCAGCGATTCAGAGTCGGAAAGTGGATGAGGTACGCAGTATGTGTTCCTCGCGTGCTCAAGCTAACCCTTCTGGAGCCTAAACGTCTTCGTTTGGGCTGTGGCACTTTGCGCACACGCCGCTTGCCACTCATTCGGCGGGCTCTTTACCGGTCCGCACGCATTGTGGTGTATGTTTTCGGCCTTCTCACCCATTGGCTCGCGTAGTTCGCTTGATCTTGGGCATGTGCGAGGGTAGTATAACGGCGGGCTTCATGATTGTCACTTCGATGTTCTACACCCGCCAGGAGTCAAGCGTGAGAGTCGGATACTGGTGTCGGTATTCCACGCATAAGTTTCCAAGAGTCATGCTGATGTTCTATCCCTAGTCCTCATGAACGGCACGGGTAACGTCGTACCCGTGCTCGACCGCGACCGATGCTCATGACGATCGCAGCCCAAATAGTCAGCGGATTCCTCAGCTTCGCTTCCTTGCACATCCATACGCCGTCGTTCGAACCATGGCAATGGTAAGTGGGTTCCCTAACCTGGAATCTCTCTTGTCATGTTAAATTGTGTACGCAACAGGTATATGATGATCACCGGGGTAATCACTCTGGGAGTCGCCGCGTCGTATTGGTACTTGGTCCGCTCACGCTACTGAGCAATAACCAAGACTTGCCAGGATATGGTTTCCCGACTCTCCTGCCACGGCCCATTTCCTCACTCCGCGTGAGCGAGCTATAGCCATCGAGCGCATCAAGGTCAATCAGACTGGCATCGAAAACAAGCATTTTGTAAGTAGGTGTACCAGGAGTAGTGCTGGTGGCTTACCCAACTTAGAAACGCGAACAGTAAGATGCTTCCCACTCCGAGTCGGGATATCTGACACGCATCCAGAATGATCGAGGCACTTACAGATCCCAAGACATGGCTTTTCGCGGTACGCCTGCCTCCAATCCCCTTGCCTGAACCCAACCTCACCTCACCGCTTCGCTGTAGCTATTGTGCTATTCCACTCCATGGATCGCGACCTCGGAACTAACGCATTCCGCTCAGCTCCTGCCTCGATAATATCCCGAATTCCGTAAGATTCCATCATGCCGCCAACTCCCTTCTCATAGGCGACAGCTCACAAATCAACGTTCAATCATCGTGAACTCGTTCGGGTTCACGGTGCTGCAAACTGCCTTACTAGGCTGCGTCGACGGGATAATCGAGAGTATGATAACTAATTGGACATCGATCTATCTGACACCCCCAGTTGTGACCATCTGGACTGGCGTCAAACTTGCCGCACGCTGGAGGAACAGTAGAGCATGGGTCTCCGTGATATACTTGTGCGTGGAGGCCGCATCGCACTTTCTCTGATCCAATGCTCACTGTGGACAGTACCCCCAACATTCTCGGTTGTTTCCTAGTCAATTTCCTGCCATGGGAAAACAAAGTTGGCCTCCTATTCAGCGTCTGGCTCACGGGCGTCGGAACGACGGGGTTCGTTCTCTCGTTGGGCTGGTTGACTGCCGTGACGGGTGAGCACTGCAGCATTAGGTAGTGGAACATAGTTTACGAAGGTTGTCCTCACAGCCGGACACACCAAGCGTGTGACGGTCCAGGTGCGGCTACATTTCGACCATGGGAAACCGCGCTGCATGCTCATGAAGTGGCAGGCCATAATGCTAATCGGATACTGTGTCGGCAACGCCGCTGGTCCTTTCATGTGGCAGGAACGCTTCAAACCGAGGTACACAGATTTTCTGACGTCTTACCTGTGGTGTCTGAGCACACGGTCACCAGGAACCACGTTCCATGGATAATCATAGGCGTTTGCTATGTGATTTGCCCTATGCTCCTGCTGGTCATCAGGTATCTCCTCGCGGCGGAGAACAGACGCCGCGACGCAGAGAGCAGCGATGATACCTACAAGGATGTTTACATCGATGTCGTGCTTGACGATGGCACCACAGTCACGCGTAAAGTAGACAAGGTATGCTCGTCGTACTGGACCGGCGCGGAGTGCTCAATCCACAATACCACTAGGCCTTCATGGATCTGACTGATATCGAGAATCGCGACTTCCGATACGTCCTGTAGCGCTATCCACCAGCCCTGTGTTGTACATCGAATATATGAACGAGATCCGGCACAAGATACAACTAGCACAGCACGAAGAAATATACAAAGCAGGCTTTTACAAGAGCGACGATACCTTGACAGGCTTGCGGACCGCGGCCGAGTTGCCTTCGTTAAACCGATACGTGACGGGGAAGGTCCTAACGACGGCGGCGGCAGCGGCGGCCTTACTTTTCTTGGCCGCGGACTGGACGATGGGGCGACCGAAGAAATCCACAGGACCCTGCGCAGGTCCATTAGTACTCACGCTCTGACTACGGACAGTGAGGCGACTACCTTCTCTTGGACTGGCTTTGCAACTTCGGCAATGCGCACTCGCTTGTTTGGTCCGCCGGCGATGAGCTGACCACTTGCTTCTGCACTCTCGTCCGCTTCCACCATGGGCTCATCTTCCTGCTCATGCTGCGTGGGACTGCAATATGGTTAATGGTAGATATAGGAGCATGATGGTGGTGCTTACGGTTGCATATACCGCGGACGGCTGGTGGCCTCGGACAATTCCGCCTGACGATGGATGGTCTTCTCGTCAATCTAGAGGGCGCATTAGACTGGGCTCCGAGTATATGTGTATCCGCCAACCTCTGCAGCGACGAGATGTCGGACGGCATAGCGCGATACTGCGATGTCGGCTGCGCGTTTACCGTCGTAGGTCACGAAGACGTCGATGGGACTGGGAAACCCGTAAGTCTGTGTGGGATGAATAAAGGGACGACGCACGGGTCTAAGCGGTAGACGAGATTTCCATCCTCGCTCTTCTCTTGGACGAATCGCAGGTCCAGCGCGACCATGATTTCGACCAGTCTGTTCAGCAACTTCTTCTCCCCCGGCCGGATGACCTGGCTGTTCACCTACGACACAGGGATTATCAGACTCATGTTCCTTCGTGCAGCGCCAAATCCTCACAGGTCGTAAAGGAGGTGATATGATACGGTTGATCATCGGCGCAAACTCCAGCTGCAATATCCCATTGGCGAGCACGGACCGATAGTCGCTCGACTTGGCCCCTCCGCTGTCGCCCTGGATGCACCGTGTGAGACTCTTGTAGATCTCCTGGTTCTGCTTCGTCTTAAGGTAGTGCTGCGGGCAGGCGTGTATCAGACTCGCGGTAGAGGAGAACGGCAGAGGACGTACCTCCCAGTCGGCCTTGGGCCGCTCGACCTTCGGCGCACCACGCTCGCTGAAGAGAGGGAAGAACGGCACGACGAGGTACGGCAGGTACTGCAGCATCGCGTACTCGCGCTCTGTGCGCATGACACCCGAAATCGCGTCGTAGTGGCACAACCACTCCGACGCCTTCTCGAAGCGTTCCAGCGTCGCGTCTTGGTGGCGCAGGTTTGTGTAGTGTTCGAAGCATCCTGCATTCGAATGGCATCAGACAGACTTTGATAATACTCGAGGGAGTGGCCCACCCGTTACGACTTTGTCGATCGCGCCAGAGGCCTCAACCTCGCGACTCAGGCGCGAGACGTACCGCGTCTCCTCATCCTCACGAAGCCCGAGCTCCTTGACGCGCCGCTTAGAAAGCGGAATAAAAAGATTGTTCAGGACGGTGGAGAACGCCATGTCGGCCTCCTTCATGCCCTTCGTGGCGGCGCGCACCGCGGCCTCGGAGAGCTCTTGCTTCTTCGCCTTGATGAACTGCAAATGTGTCAGAAAGTGTCTGATACGGTATTGGGTCAACCTGCTCACCTGCAGTGCGTTGAGGCAACTGCGCATGTCACCCTGCGCGACGCCGACGAGCGTGCTGAGCGCGCGCGTATCGGGCCGCATGCCCTCGCGGTCGCATATCTCGCGCAGCCGCTTGACGAGGTGGAGGTCAGTCGGTTTCTGGAACCGGATGATGCGTGCGTGTGGCCGTAGTTTCGCCAGAGAGGACGCATAAAGGTCATTGCATATGCATATGATCGGCCGTCGGAGCGGCCGCGGGCCTTGCTCCTTCTTGCGCCCCTTCTTGACCGGCTTCTCGAATGTCAGCTGGAGCAATTTCTGTACGAAGTGTCCCGACTGAAGCGTCGTCAATTCCTCGGTCTGCCAAGAGCGAGGGTAGAGAACACACGTTGTCGCCTGCACCAGTGGCACCGTCAATCTCGTCGATGACAACCAGGACAGGCTTCTTGCTGCCAACAGCAGACCCTGATTCGAGCGCTGGGCGAACACGGTCGTCGATGACCGAGCCCGTACGCGCGTCACTGAAATGTAGGTTGAGTTGTGACAACGCGGCTCGCGGCTGGTACGAACCTGGCATTGATCTCCAGGACATTGTAACCGGCCTGACGTGCGACCACATGCGCCAGCGTGGTCTTACCCAAGCCCGGAGGGCCTGATAAGAGCAATATCTGGGAATGGGCTGTCAGTGAGGCCGAGTGAAACGAAGCTTGAACTCACCCGTTCGCGAGGACGTTGCAACTCGTCGTTCTATAATCACACCGTCATGAGCGCGAGCGCCACGCGTTTCAAGTTGAATACATACGTTCTCCTCCTCCATTTCGTCGCGTTGGCGCTTCCTGCGTCTGTTCGCCCCAAAGACGCAGAAGTCCCATTGTTTGACCCACGCCATCGTCTCGCGGTGAACGCGCTGGCAATCGCGTGTGAGCGCTCGAAAGGCCAACCAGAGCAGATATACCTCGTCTCCAAGCAGGTCCGTGAAGCGTTTAGGTCGATAACGGTCGACCCAGAGTTGGTCCTCCGGGACACTGTCGCGTTGTGTAGCGAGATCCTCTAGTGCGGCTGCTGCTTGCCTACAGGAACCATGATGAGATGAGCTCGTACCTAACAAATGCAGCAAGACTTACTCTGCTTCGGCTTTGAGCGCATCCCGCGTGAGTTGGTCCAGCAATCGGTGCATGGGAACATCGAGCAGATTGGTCGTTTGTGGTTGAGCATCCTCCTGCAATGCCGTCAGCGGCGGCTTTCCAGTGCACAAGAACAGACGACGCGCCCCTAATGTCGTTCTCCGTTTGCGTGGTTTGAACCTGATGACCTTGTTGTCGAATGTCTTGGCCTCGATTACGCCGTCGGAGCGTCCTGCGCGGGGCCGCCAGTCGCCCACAACGGGCGGTGTATCGTCTACGTCTGCAGTGCACAGCCGTCAGCTAGAGACCCGGGGATAAGACTTGGTGGCTACGAACGAGCGCGCAAGAGCCCGGACGGGACAAACGCGTCCCGCTCGGGGACGAGGAGAGACGGGGTTCCTAGGAGGCCGTTGGGGACCAAATCGCGCGGCTCTTCGAGCACTAAGCCTCCCAATAGGCCATTGGGCCTGAGCGACGCGTCGACCATGTGTGTGCGAGCGTGTCGTGCACGTGGTAGGTGCGGGGTCACAAAGCGCGTCGCGGCGGAACGGAAGGAGAAACTCGGAACCAACCGGTCCGGCGCTTGTGCATGCTTGCGCGCAGACTCTGGACTCGGGCAGCCCGCACGCTTGCTGCCAGGAATCTCTCGAATGGACGTTCGCTTCCGCAGAAAGGCGACAAGGGTGCGCCCTTATTATGCGGTTTGGATACCATTTTCATCGCCATTTCAGTCGTCGTGGCCATGTCGGGAGGCGTAGACTCTTCCGTGACCGCTGCGTTGCTAGCAGACAAGGTCAGCAACCCGTCGGGCTCGCGTTTTGCGCACTCATTATTGACTGCTCACCCGCAGGACTATGATCTCTCGGCTGTCTTCATGCGCAACTGGGACACCAAGGACGAACTCGGCGCGGACGGCGTCTGCGAATGGGAAAAGGACTGGCATGACGTCCAGCAAGTATGCAAAACCCTCGACATCCCGTGCAGTATGGTACGCCGCCATAACATAAACCTTGGTGGCCCTAATAGTCTCTCAAAGGTGGACCTATCACGACAATATTGGCTACGCGTGTTCGAGCCTGCTTTGCGCATGTGGGAACGAGGCATGACGCCGAACCCTGACGTCGACTGCAATAGGTATCTTCGACATCCCCTGCGTTTTTGACGCGTGCTGAACGCGTTCTCAGAGAAATCAAGTTCGATGCGCTGGTCGAGCGACTGGGCGAATCGGCCCAGTGGATTGCAACTGGTGCGCACCAAGAACCACAATGTCGCACGACTATCCCTCTAATCTCATGTCCAGGGCATTACGCGCAGATTGGCTGGGACACTGCGGCTGGGCGCATCACACTGGAACGGAGCATCGACTTGCATAAGGACCAGTGCTATTTTCTGGCCGCGGTGCAAGAGCCCAAGCTCCGTCGTGTCCGTCCCCGCCGGTCATTTGCCACACCGCCTACGCTAATATAATGCAACTGCAGTTCCTCTTCCCTATCGGCCATATGACGAAGCCGCAACTGCGCGAACTTGCGCACGCGCGGGGTCTGCCCACAGCGGCGCGCGAGGACAGCGTGGGCATTTGCTTCGTCGGGCAGAAACGACGCTTCGAGCAATTCATCTGTGCGCGTCAAATCTCCCCCTCTTCCTCCCTGCCTGCCCGTCTGAATTGGTGGATAGCAGAGTACATCCCCTCACGACCTGGCAAGATTGTCGGGCCCAACGGCGAGGCGCTCGGCGAGCACCAGGGTGTCTGGAAATTCACCATCGGCGAAGGCGCGCGTGTCCTCGGCATGCCCCAGCGTTACTACGTCGCACGCAAGGACGCGTTGCGCAATGAGATAGTTGCCGTGCCCGGCAGGTCCGCTCGCAACGACTGGGCTCACTTCTCGCTCGCTGACGAAAGTGCGGCAGGGAGCACCCCATGCTGCAATGCACGTCCGTGGCAACGCTCGACTGGCGCTGGATCTGGCCGGACCACGGCGTCGCGTCGGTGCTCGCGCTCGGTGGGAAGCTGAGCGTCCAAATCCGCTACGGGATGCGCGCTCTGGGCTGCACCATCTCGGAATCCGGGGGGTACGCGGATTTACCTCGCACTGCTGCTGCTGCTGCAAGCGCGATTGCTCATGTTCGATTTGCACAGGGGATTGCGCATTGCATTTGACGAGCCCGAGTCGGGCGTGGCTCCCGGCCAGACGGCCGTGCTCTATTTGGGCGCGCGGTGCTTGGGCTCCGGGACGATCGCTCGCACGACATGCCTCGCAGATCCCCCACAAGCAGACGGCGCGGACTGTATCTGACTCTATATTTTTGTGCCCCGGATAGATGGACGGATGGAACTATAGGCGCTACTAACACATTATCGGAGATGGTTGTACAGAGGTGGGAGAGATGGGTGACCGGCCAACTTCGGGGACAAACAAAGCACCGACGACGAAGACTCGGTGCAACATCAGATCCAGAGGAGTAGAGAAAGACAATGAGAGGTGAGAGAGACAGAGAGGAGAGAGGCGACAGCGATTGAAAGCGACGTATAGATGCGTGTAGTGGTCGTATAGCGGGCGGTCGACGGTGAAATCCAAGAGAAAGGGGCCAGGGAATCATTAGATGCCGCGCGAGGGGTGGGGGAGAAAATAATGATACGAAAGCGTTATGCGGCGACCATGTTCCCGTCCGGCTGGACGGTCCAGTGTCTGCGCCAGCCGTGATTCGTGGCGCCTTTGAAACCAAGCTTGAGCTTCGCCGCAGCGCTGAGCGACCAGTCCGGGCGATAGTAGCTCGCCGGCGGGCCCGTGCCCAGCTGGCAGATGTGCACAAAGCCGGCGGCCATGATGACAACGAGCAACGCGGCGCTCTCGCACGGGATGCCGCGCCAGGTGCGACTCACCCCGCCGTAGAAACGCATTGTGTTGACCATGCAGCCCGCGCGGCGCGGCTGTCCTGCGCGCACGTTGAACCGCGCGAGGCGGCGCGGCTGGACGAGCACGTGCTCGCGCGAGCTGAGATCGCCGGGCACCTCGTAGAGATGCACCTCACAGGGATTGTCCCAGTGCACGGCGACGAGGATGACGCCCCGCACGCCGTCGTCGTCGGAGATGTCCAATGCGGTGACGCAGGCGGGGCGCACGGCCACGCCGGACGGGAGCGCGAGCTCGACGCGCGTCTTGGTGAAGATCAGGCCGTTGTGGGTGAGCTTGTTCTTGCACATAAGCAGCTTGCCGTCGCAGAACTCTATGCCGAAGTGGAAGCTGCCGTCATATGATTTGAGCACTGAACTGTATGGCGGCCAACACAACCCTGAGAACCATTCAAGGAAGCTCTCCCGGTCGACGACAGCATCTCTATCCTCGCTCATAGGCGGGTACGACCTGTCCGTGGAGACATTGTGCCGTCGGCGACGGTGTTTTCCTGGGCTCATGGCAAACAGGAGGCGCGTAGGGTTGATCGGACAGCGTCGGATAGCCCCTTCGTCTGGCGTAGGCTGGGGATGGAGACGCGACTGCTTGTAGCGCTGATAGGGCGAGAGGGCACGGCCACTGGTCTTGTCGACGAGGACGTCAAACAGCAGGATATACGTGGACTTGTTGGTCTGCACGGCAACCGCAGTGGCGCAGGGGTGCGGAGGCTCAATAGCCTGTATTCTGACGTCGCGCGAGGGTGGATCGCGCTTACGGGAGAGGCAGGATAACCAGTCTGGGATGCTGTCCTTGCCCCAGGAGCGGTCCCATATCGGAACCAGGGGAGTGTGTTGGACTTGGGCAAAGGCCAGGTCGCGATGATGAAGGTCCTTCCCGGAGACGTAATAGATGTCGCTGCGAAACAACAGCCCTTTCCGACGCTGCTTAGGGTCCTGGAATGCGGCGAAGAGAACGAGGTGCCTGGAGTCGGAGGTTTGGTGGGCGATCGAGATGTCGAGCAGGAGGTCGTGAGAGAATCCTTTGCGAAACAAGATTAACGCGACGGCACGCGGGGCGAGAAACGGGCGACCCACGTGGGGGATAGGCCAGCGTGGTCATGTACGAGTTTGGCTCATGAGAGCGGCCGGCTCTGATGACCCTGAGCCGGTCGACGGAGTAGAGACAGAGGCCGCGCGCGGCGGCGAAGACGAGGACGCCCGCGTAGTCGGACGCGAAGACGCGCGGCGGCAGGACGCACGACGCGTCGGCGGGGTCGCGGGGCGCGCAGGCGCGGAAGTCGAGCGTGCAGACGCGGTGCGGGCGCTCGCGCGGCGCGCTGGACGCGCGGAGCGGCGCGGCGGCGAGGAGGATGTCCCACAGGCGCCCGGCGTCCGTCACGCCGCCGACGGACACGCCCTGCAGCTCGCGCCGCGCCGTCTGGTTCGTGTCGCGCGCCCGCCGCACCATCCGCCGGAGCAGCAGCACGCTGCGGCCCGCCTGCCGCCACCGCGCGCACACGCCGCTCGCCGCGACGTAGAAGTCCCGCGGCGCCAGGCACCCCAGGATGTGCTGCACGAGCTCGACCGGCAGCAGCGTCTGCCACGGCGAGCGCGTGCGCCAGTCGACGACGCCGGCGGCGTGCAGCGTGTCGAGGTCGGCAGGGTCGAGGTACGCGAGCAGCAGCAGACGCGCGGGCTCCGGCAGCGCCTGGATGGGCGACCCCATGGAACCCCCGGGCTGGGACTAGGAGGGGAGGAACCCGGGGAGGGGGAGGGGGAGGCACACAGAAAGAAGAAAACGACGGCGCCACGCCCTTCGGAGGTTTCAACCCCGTCCATGCATGTCCCGAACCGGATCACTGGGCGATCTTCCGCCGTCCCTGTACACGACCCCCGCCTGCCAGACCCGCGACCGCTAGCAGATGCATGCCGCCCATTGTCTGCCGGGACCAATCCCCCACCCTCGTCGGACGCGTCTCCGACACCCAATTCTCGCGTATCCCACGCCCTGAGATTGGTCCTGAACCTAGGGCGCGCACCCGCGCACCGGCGGAGATGCCGGTAATCTTCGGCTAACCTCATCGTGATCATGCAGATCAGGACGCGCCCCATTTGGCAGGTGCTAACTGAGGCGACAGGCAGACTTCACAAAGTTCGACTTCACTTGTCATTCATTCATTGCAGTAGTAGACGCCAAAAATACAGTGCGGGTAGTAAGATCGAAGGGGATGAAAGCGACGCAGACAAATACACGAGCACAGCTGAACGCGATACGAATAATCTAAGGCAGATTAGATGCACTACGTAGCGTAGGTATAGATGGAGGGGCAGTAAATGAGCGAGGGGGGGTGTAACAGAACAAGCGCCGGCGCTAGGGGGAGGATGTACACACTAGTGCGCAATCCCGAGCGAAACAGGCTCGACGGGCGCGTCTTCCGGGTCCTTGGAGTAGGCCGGGAGGTCGGCGTAGAGTTCGTCTCGCGAGTCGCCGTTCGAGTGGAACAGCTGCGAGTACGCGGGCAGCGCGGCCGTGCCCAGCGGGAGGGTGCGTGGGTAGGGCGAGGCCGCGGCCGTGGGAAGTAGGGGCGTGGGCGATCCCGCGCGCGACGCGTCGTCGTCTGTCGACGCCACTGATGGGCTCGGCGACGCGCTTCGCTGCGCGTTGTTGGACGTACAAACAAATTTAAGGGGGAGCGAGACTGTCGCGCGCGTGTGTCAGTGCCTAGCGCAGGTTTCACCAGTACGTGTAATGGACTCACACTTCATCTCGGACCGCACAGGCGGCGAGTCGGGCGACTCGCGATACGCGCACGTCACGGCTATGCGGGCCTCGTGGCGGACCTTGTAGAACGGAGAGTCGTAGGTCGGGCGCAGGATACGGCGCGGCTTGTACGACTTGAGCTCGCGGGACGCCTTCTCCGCCCGCCATGGCTGGCGATCGGCGGCGTAATAAGTGGATCCCGGCGACAGGAAATCGTCGTCGTCGAAGTAGGTCAGCGCAGATGTCGATACAGGGGGCGCGGGGACCACCGGCATCTTGACGGTAATTTTGTGCCACCCGTCGTTCTGAAGGATAAGCCCGGACGACGATGGCACTTCCGGCCGGTCATTTGCCTCATCTTCGTCCTCCTCCTCCTCCCCATCTGTGGCAAGATCGTGCAGGCGGAAAAGACGGGGCTGGTCTTCGGGGACGATGGATCGTGTGGAGGAAGCCGTCTGGCCATCATTCTCGCCGGCGGATACCAGCCCAAGCGAATACAGTGACTCGAGGGGATGAGGGTCAAGCAACGGCCGGTGCGGCGGCTGTTCGCTACTGGAAGGGACGGGGAATGTCGAAGCATAGGTGCGGGAGCGACTGGTCTGGTACTTCTCGTGCTGTTCGAGGTCAACGTGGAACGACTCGATCCTGAGGCGCTCCGTGACGCGGGAGTCGTTCGTGGACCGAATGCGGAGCGAGACCGGGATAGTGCTGGCCTCGGTGGACACGTGGGACGGAAGGGTGGTGACGACTTCGATGTTGGATAGGACGGCCAGAGGCACCCCTTTCTGGGCCGGCGCGTCATCGCGCGGATGCGCGCGGACCGTGTAGTCCACGGTCGTCGGCTCCCTGCTCGCGAAGCGGTTGACGTAGACGAAGACGGGCTTCGCGCGCACGGTCCGGTTGCGCGAGCGGAACGGCGCCGCGCACGACGTCAGAAGCTTCCATGCGCCCCAGGAGGGCGCAACCGAGGACGATTCGTCCTCAAGATAGCTGTAGGTGGCACGGGCGAACAGCGAGTAAGAGACAGAGCTAGAGTCGTCCTGGCCGAAGATGGCGGACGCGGGCAGCCAGCCCGGGATGGCAAGGTTGAAGACGACCTGCCATGTGGCAGGGGTGTCCGAGTCCTCGCTGCCGTCGTTGGTGAGCTCTATGGGCTGGCCATCGGGGAGCAGCTGCTTGGACAGGGAGATGACGCGGGCTGCCGCGTATACGGACGGGCCGGCGATGAACTCGCTCTTGCCCTCAAACGTGATCTCGAGCGAAGAGAGCAGCTGCGGCGGATGGAAGTAGCGTGAGCGGGAGCTGCGGCGGCGCGGGCGGAAGGCCTACCAGGCGGGCGGGACGCGGCTTGGGATCGAAGAAGTTGACGGGAGACGAGAGCGAAAGCAGGACATGGCCCGACAGCGAGTACGCAGTGCTGCAGGAGGCGCTGAGCACAATGGCGGGTGTATGCGCCGGGCGCCTACTCACCTGAGGCCGGCCTCGGGCGAGCCGTGGATGTCGACGCTGGGCGCGAGCGGCACGATCTCGATCGAGACGGACATGGGGAAGGGGACGGGGCTGGAGGCGGGGCAGGAGGACGCATGGCAGGCGGCGCGGCTTGTCCTTATAAGCACAATCGGGACGTGGTTGTCGCGCACAAAGGCCCGGCAGATCCCGGCGGGCGAAAGAACAATGCCGCGTCCTTCGACTCCGAGCTTGGACCGGCCCGAATTCTAACAACAACCACGCCCGCTGGTCCAGAACAGAACAACGCCTGCACGTACACACGCCTGTTCGTGAACAACGCCCGACAAGCGAGAGCCCTTTTCCAGGCCCCAGAGCCTGAATCTCACAGCTTGCATTCATTTTCGGTTGCGGCCTACCACTGATCGCATAAAGTTGAAACTGACCCAGGGTGCGCCGAGCATACATTCATGATCATGCAGGCATAAGCACGCGGCGCGCGCGTGCGCCGTCTCCATCAGGACCCTGGCACAGTCCTCGTTCCGTCCCATCTGCGCCCGCAACAGGGGCTCCGTCGCCCAGGCGCACATCCCACACGAGGCCTGCTCGTGTCTATTGTGTGAGGCCTCCTCCCTGCGCCCGGACGGGTCGGACAGCGTTCTGACAGCGGCTAGGCGGACTAGCTGCCACTGTCAAGCTACTGGCAGCTGCTCATTGCATTTGCACAACTCTCTTTTGTAACGGCCCTTAACAACGTCATCCCGCGTTTCGATTCGAAAACCGCATCACTCCTCGTCCTCGCCCGGTCCATGCTGGAAATATACGAGATAGTGGCCTGTATCAGCGCAGTCAGTTGCCGCCCTCGCTCTCAGCTCGTGGCCACCGCACCGTCGGCGTCTCTGATCGTGAACTGACGGTACCCCCACGGCTTCGTCTCGACCCGCTCGAAGAACTCGACTCCCTTGCCCTCGAGTGTCTTCGCGACCTCGTCGACCTCATTGAGGTTCGTCGGGTGGTCCACCATGATGAGCACCTCGTGCGGGGTGAACCGTGCCTCGCCTCCCTGCTCCCCCTGGCCACGTGCGAAGCGCATCGTGTCCGCCTGCACGAGATGGATGTTGACCTCCGCCTTCTCGCCGATGTACACGGACGCCATGTACCCGTGGTCCCCTCCGATGGTAAAGCCGAGAACCTTGAGTTGCGCGCACCCCGCATCAGCGCGAGAGTTGGCATTGGCATTAGGCACCGTCTTGCCTTAGTGTAGAACTCTAATGAGGCCTGCACGGAACGCACGGGAAGACGGGCGAGCAGTTTCGTGAATGGCATGGTGCAGGACTCGTGCGAAGGCTCAGTCCAACCTCCAACGTCATGTCCGCCAAATGCCGCGGACTCGAACGCCTGAGAACTGAATGCCAAGGACAGGGTATCACTCCTGCATCGCGCACAAGACGAGCATGGATCGCATCGATAAAGGAAGGATAATCCCACGACAACCACTCTCGACAAGCCATCGAAATCAAGGCCAAAACTGCACAAGACCGCTTCCTTGTTGGCTTCGTTGAGATCCAGGGCCCATCGAAGCCAGCAGTCTTGCGTGCACATGCTCGCAGCTAATAACCTTAGCATGCAACCCGCTTTAGGCTCTGGAGCTCTGGCGATCTTCTGTGACAGAGCGCGCGTCAGAACTGAGAATAGCCGGACCCCTATCCCTTTGCTTCTGCTTACCACAGCTCCGCGTCCGAGGTCCTCCAGTCGCGATGGGTGCGTGGCTCGCCCAATCGCGCTTATCCATCCGGCCGACCTGCCGCCAGGCATCTCGCTGTGGCTCCCGCCGGGCAGCGTCGACGGCTACGCGCGCATGCAGGGCGTCATCAGCGAGCTCTCCGCGCGCCACGCGTCGCCGCTCTTCGCGCCGCACATCACGCTGTGCACCGTCCCGTCCGACACGCCCGACGCCCTCGCGCGGCTCAAGGACGCGTGTGCGGGCCTGCCGGCGCAGGACGTGGCGTTCGACGCGGTCGAGACGGGCGGCACGTTCTTCCAGTCCGTCTTCGCCGCCGTGCACCCGTCCGCGAGGCTTTTTGAGCTCAAGAAGTCGATATTCGAGCGCCTGGGGCTCGAGAACGCCGAGATGCCGCACTTCCCGCACCTCTCGCTGTACTACGGCGACGAGCGGAAGCAGGAGATACGGGACAGGCTGTACGCGGACGGCATTGTCGAGCAGCTGCCTGAGGGCGGCGTTTCCGTGGGCGGTAGCAAGGGCTTCCCTGCTAACGAGATTTGGTTCGCGAGGTGCGAGGGCGAGGTCAAGACCTGGGAGATTTTGGCCAAAGTGCCGCTTGTATAGTGCTGCGAAAACGATTGTAATTGTATGCGCGTTGCATATCGTGGGTATTTCGCGTCTGGATTCCAAGGTAACCTGCGCGATGTCGGTCCAGATGAGACGAAAGCGGCGGCAGAAGCGACAGACGCGTTGAGACGCGCCGCAAGATGCCGACCTCCTCCTCTTCCCCGTGCTCGCGCCGCCAACGCGCGTGCTGACAGAATCATGAAACTGCGCGCCCGCGGGCAGCGCAAGTCTTACGCAGAGGCTTTTGCCCCTCTTGATGACGCGGATCCCGACGCGCCTATCGAAATCCGCGACGGCGACAGCGGCAGCGACTTCGAGCCTGCCGCCGCCGCCGCCGCCGAGGGGGACGACGCGGACGCACAGGAGCCCGACGACGATGAAGAAGACGAGCTAGAGCTCGATGACGACGAGGACGACGATGACTCCGTGCGCAACGCAGCGCCTAGGGCCTCGAGCTCGAGCCGCTATACCACCAAGGGCCGCTCGAGCCGCTCAAAGGCGACGCAGCGGCCCATCACAGGCCTTCCGACGGCCGTCTCTCTTGCTCGCGTTCGCGGTCTGAAGCCGTCTGGGCCCACCGCGTCTGCATTCGCAAACCACCGCTTCCGGCCTTGGTCGACATTTCGACGCGACGGCCGTGTGCTCCGTCTTTCTGCGCGTCCTGAACCCTTCCAACGACCCTCGACCACGCTCTCAAACCCCATTATGGCAGAGACTCTCATCACCCGCCGTCTCAATCGTCTACTGTCGAATAATGTCGGACCCGGCCCGCTGTGGGAGCTGCTAGAGGATTGCGCGTGGTGGAAAGAGTCGCAGGAGCCGCCCGACGGGAATTGGACTGAGGCGTTTTTGCGCCCTACTGTCTACAAAGACGTCCAGCTTTCTAGAGATGCTTGGGACATCTTGAGCTCGGAGTCAGTCCTCGCTTAGGTTTGCCACAGCTGGGCGCTGACCGGCATTTGCTCAGGGAGTCCTCCCTCTATCTACCCCACGCTGAGGGCACTCCCGGCTTCATCTCTCCTCCTGTGCGATGCTCTTTCGGACCGTTCGACGCTCAGAAAACTGTCGATCTGGGCGTCGGAGACACGCTGAATCTGTGTGGGGATTCGCACTTAGGCTGTCCGCTGCGAACTGACTGCTCGTTTCCAGCGGATTTGTCTCCAGATAATCGTGCTGTGGTCTTCAACGCAGGCGCGAGTGTCCTGGGACTCGACTGGTGCCCGATCTCACCCGACGCCTTCGGTGTGTCCCCCGTCCTGGGCACCAAATCCCGAGAGTCGGCGCCTCATCGATCGCAGCACAGGACCGCGCACGCTACCTCGCCGTCGCGCCGTTGCCCAGCAAAGACTACCACCTCGGAATCGGGAGCAAACGCCCGTCCGCCGCCTGCATCCAAATCTGGCGACTGAGCCCGCGAGAAGACTGGGCCAGCAGCCTGTCCGTGCGCTGCGCTCTGATTATTTGCACCGAATACGGCCCCGCGGTGCAGTTGAAATGGTGCCCGCTCCCCTGCAACGACGCCCCGGTGTCTGATCCCGCGCGCGCGGCGAAACTGGGCCTCCTCGCGGGCACGTTCACCGACGGCTCGTTCACTGTGTTCGCCGTCCCGGACCCCAATGCATTCGAAGACGCCTTGGGACCCGTCCCAGGTATGCCGCCGCGAGCGACTCGGGCGCGCGCCGCTCACGGCGGATGAAGTGTTGGCGAAACGGCCGCTCGCGCAGCTGTCCCTGAATGAGACGGCGTGCTGGTGCTTCGACTGGGCAAACAGCGACACTGTTGCTGTCGGGTGCACAGACGGCACGTATCTCTCCAAGTGGCCTGATTTCCTGCTTCTCATCGTAATTACTAGGGTCGGTTGTTGTCACGAAGTTGGGTGCGGCGCTGCGGAACCGAGATCCAATTGAGACGGCGGGTGCGTGTCGTCTCCGTAAATCGTGACGGTTGAGCTGATCGTCTTGGGCTGCAGTGCTCGTCCCTACACATTACTTCTCTGTCCACCAATCAACCGTGCGCAGTATCTGCTGGATTCGTTTGCCTCGTGGGACGGGGCCAGGCGAAATAAAAGCCGATCCTACCGTGCTTCTCACTGGAGGATATGATGGCAGGGTCATGTTCACGGACATCCGCGACCAGCGACCCGCGCTTATCAATCGTAGTCGAGGTGCGCGGCTGCCCGAATGCGTGTATCCAAAGAATTGACACGCCACGAACCCCCTCTCCTCGGTAGATGCTGTCATGGACATGTGCTTCTCGCCTCATGTCGGCGTGCCGCTGACACTGGATTTCGGAAACACCGTCAAGTTCTACTGTGTCCTTCCAATGTTGCTCGGGCGTGGACAAACTCTGCTTGACTGCGATGGTCCAGTCTGGGTAGGTCATCATAGTATCAGAGTTGCATGCGACTCAGCCAGCTCTCAGAGTGTCGCCGCTTCGGATTACCATCCTCAATTAGCTGTCGGCACAGCCGACGGGCGTTGTACGACCACGAATATTGCGCGATCGTCGAAACGCGGGTCGAGTGCAGTGCGGACGCTTGATCTAGCTGCAAGAGTCTCTACTGAATACGAATTGCAGCCGTTCTTTATTCAGAAGATCTTCCAGCTCGACTACTCCCGGAAAACTGGCGTCTACCGCATGCTCGATCAGTTCCTTCCCAAAGTCCGACTCGTACGAAAAGGCACGACAGGCGGAGACTACGATGAGGAGGTCCAGCCCGAGGGCGAGAACGCGAACGCAAACCCTGACGATGAGGTGCACGGACAGCCGACCAAGAAGGGCAAAAAGAAGAAGGGCGCGATGTTCACCGCTGAGATCCCCGACAAACCGAATCGCGCGACGGGCTCGTGGCCAAAGGAGGTCTCTGTCACGCGTGTCGCGTGGGATTCTGGCGGAGGGATCTCCAGCGCGCCGTTCCTTGCGGCGGCGACGGCCAGCGGGCTTTGTCGCATCGACTGGCTGCTGGGTCAGTTTTACACCAGCAAGTACGACGTGACCTCGGTCGATGCTATCAGACAAGGTGCTACTGGCGGTATTGTTGACGATGATGACGAGGAAGAAGATTAGCTTTTCGTGTTATCTCTAATAGCTCTGTACTTACTCTCTTATTATTACTGTAAGGCCGGCAATTTCTGTACTGACTAGTCAAATTTTTAGGCACAATTATGTAGTGCTGGTAGTGAAGGTCACTCTGGTCAGTCCGGCGCCGGTTGCTGACATGCGCTTACTGATTGAACGCGAGTGCCTCTGAAAACGAATGTATGCAACGGACCGGCATCCGGCTACTCGCGATACTCACCGGTACTCACCCGTCGACTTCCACCATGGCTCTACCCACGAGCACGAAGGCTGTCGTGTTGCGCGAAGCGGCCAAGCCAGCAAAGCCCGTATACCATGACGCGCGCCTTGAGACGCTTCCTGTCAAAGCGCTCGAACCTGGGGAGGTATTGGTCCGTGTGCAAGCCGTCAGCTTCAACCGTCGCGACTGGTGGATTCGGCGTGGCCTGTACCCAGCTATCGCGCTAGGCGCGACGCTGGGCAGCGACTTCGCGGGTACGTTTCCTGCTTTTGAGCTTCCCAACACTCTGGTGAAAGTCAACCTAGGCGTGGTTGTGGCATCAGCAGACCCCTCAGACGAGCTTGTGGGGCGCCGTGTGTTTGGCGTGCCGTTCCGTGGGTGGGAGGACGCGCGCGACGGTCCCGAAGGCTTGTATGCATATGCTCAAAGACACGCTATCGCTGACCAGGCGTGTACGATGCAGGTTCGCGGTTACCGGTGGCGTCGTCTCGCCCTCTTTCCCTGGAGCATTCGCACAGTATCTCGTGGTCGACAGGAAGGAAGTTATAGAAAGCTGCCCACATCTTGACGACGAGCATATGGCCGCATGGCCGCTAGCAGGCGTGACCGCTTGGCGGTTCGTCTGAACTCCTGGGTCGCGCTCTGGCTGAACCGATTGTCAGTGCTGCGATCGTTCATGGGAATGTCCGCCCTGGACAGAACGTCCTCATCACGGGCATTGGCGGAGGCGTGGCCCTGGTGGTTCTGCAGCTCTGTGTGGCTATTGGCGCCAACGTGTGGGTCACATCCGGCGACGACAAGAAGATTCAGGTTGCAGTCCAGAATGGCGCTAAAGGAGGCGTCATTTACAAGGAGGGTACGTCTCTCGAGTTCCCCAACGGAATCGCACGCTGAATACGTTGTTCATAGCTGACTGGCCGGCCAAGCTCTCCAGTAAACTGGGGCAGGAAGCGCTTCTCGACGTTGTGATCGACTCTGCGGGAGGCGACATCTGTGGCCAGACACGCAAGATCTTGAAGCACGGCGCAGTCATTGTGTGCTACGGAATGTGGGCGCGCATCGTTCTGTTCTGCGTCGTCACTGATTATCACGCTCACAGGACCGCCGTGCCATCCATCCAGTTTACTATGCGAGAGGTCATGAAGAACATTCAGCTGAAGGGCAGCATGATGGGCAGTCACAAAGAGCTGAAAGATGCTACACAATTCATTTCGAAACACAAGATCGTTCCAGTCGTCTCGGACGTCATCGACGGGCTCGAGAACGCTGAGCAGGGATTCGAGGTGCTCGCAAAGGGATCGCAGGTGGGCAAGGTCGTCATTCGCGTCCGACACAACGACGCGCGTATTTAGCACTGTAACAACAATCTCTATGTATTTGTGCGCATAAATCTGCTCTGCAACCCAGGGGTATACCGCTGTAAGATAGCACCTACTGTAGTAGTTTATCCACAATAAGCCCCTTTAGATTAACCAAATCGGGACGGCGCATGGAGCTGCAAAGATCACGGCCCCGAGCGCCGTGACTTGCGGCTGCATCTTAAAAACCCCAAGTTCTGGCCTTCTGTAGGTGCCCTCGCAAACAGGTCAACAGGTACATCTGAAGGCGCCTTATCAAGTTGAAGCAAACGACATGTCCATGAATCCCACAATCACCGCGACTTCACAGACCTCGCGCTTTCATGTCGATACGATTAGCACGCTCTCGCAGGAGGTATGTCGTTACATATCGATGAAACTGGGAGGTCTGAAAACATCAACGGTATCCTACAGCTCGATCTAAAGCAGGTAAACATCGCAATCGGTAATGAGGACTTGCTCGTCGACGCGCACCTCCGCTTCAAGGTACGGTCTACAGCCTCGCCTCAGCTCGCGGATGTTCAAACAACGTGTGCTAGGCTGGGGTAAGATATGGTCTTGTCGGTCGCAACGGCGAGGGCAAATCCAGTACGCGGCCTCGAACGCGCAACCGACCCCAGGCCCGCTAACGTCACGCTGCCAGCGCTTCTTCAAGCCATCGGGAAGAAGCTCATCCCAGGCCTGCCCGACAATTTGCGCATCCTTCTCGTGAGTCAGATTGAAGGCACGGACCCTTTCGCCGTGGACGGCGACGGGAAGAATGCGGGGGACTACACGGTGACGCAGCGCGTGGTCATGAGCGACCGACGGCGCGAGAATGCCATGCGCGAGCACCGCGGTGCGTTTCCCCGATCGACTTGACACTGCTTATTTGTTGCTTATCGTCTTGGGAATCCGGACAGTGCTTTCTCATGCGCTGGAGAACGGAGACGTCAACGACCTCGCCAAGGCTGTGGCGACTCTCGAGTTAGAGAGATCTCAGGTCCAGCTTGAGGACGCGAAGAAAATCGCCCTAAAGCGGAGCGGTGCCCGTGGTGCAGATGCCAGGAAGAAGCTCTTGCAGGCCGAAGCGAAGGTCGCGGAATCCGAGGAGAGGTTTGTCCGGCGCGCTGGCTCCCGCCATGTGGCTAATGCACAGACAGAGCGAAGTCCCTGGAAACGGACGATTCGCTTGTCCCCAAGGCCACGGGCATGCTCGAGGAAATCCAGAACACTCTCGATGTGGTGCGTGGAAGCCGGATACTCGCAGCGAATCCCGCCAACGAAGCATGAACAGCTGGATGCCGCTTCGACGGAGGCGCGCGCTCAGTCGATTCTCATAGGCCTAGGTTTCTCTCAGGAACAACTGACGGCCAAATTCTCCACCCTCAGCGGAGGATGGAGGTCTCGATGTTCTCTAGCCAGCGCTCTGCTGCAGCAACCGGACGTTCTTCTGCTCGACGAGTGCACCAATTACCTGGATATGTTCTCCGTTGTCTGGCTCACCGGTGAGTCTCTATTTGTCTCTCCTGAGACGCACCTCTGACTGTCAATGATTAGAATATCTCATTTCGCTGCCGTGCACGATCGTCCTGGTCGCGCACGACCGCGACTTCCTGGACGCCGTCTGCGAGGAGATTGTCATCCTCAAGGACAAGACGCTGAACTACTACATCGGGAATCTGACCTATGTCGAGCGCGAGCAGAAGAAGAAGCGCAAGGGCAAGCTGAAAATGCAGAGTGCGCTCGACCGGCGCAAGGCGGGCATCGAGAAGAGCATCAGCGAGGGGGCGCGGCGCGCCAAGCAGACCGGCGACGAGACGCTCAGCAAGCAGGTCAAGATGCGCAAGAAGAAGCTCGAGGAGAGATGGGGCATGGAGAAAAATGAGAAAGGGCACAGGTGCGTCTACGAGAAGGAGGACATCGGGCGCAACTCAGAGTGCCACAGATTCAAGCTGAACGACAATGCCGGGTTCTTTGAAAGCAAACGGATGGCTATTCAGATAGACGAGCTAGAGAGGGACGTATCGCTGCCATTCCCCGACCCGGAGCCGCTCAGGTTCCCTGGTGCGCTCATCTCAGCCACGGATGTGTCGTTCAAGTACACCGCTCGTGGTCCAATTATCGTGCAAGGCGTAGACATCAAGGTACATCCAGGCTCACGGGTCGCTCTTGTCGGTGGGTTGAGGGAGAGACTCGCCGCTTGTTCGACGCTGATGGATCGAAGGACGCAATGGCGAGGGAAAGAGTACTATCGTCAAGGTGAATGACCAGCAGTAAATGGTAACAGCTGTGGCTAACAGCGGTGTAGCTCCTCACAGGCACGGTGAAGCCGACGACAGGGAAAATCGAGCACCATCCACGGTTGCGTTTTGCCTGCTATGACCAGCATTCTGTCGAGTCACTGTCTGCGCCGGAATTCGCCAAGAGGTCGGCGGTGGAGCACTTCATCGACACCCTCAAGAGCGCACACAACATAGACGTCGACGTGGCGAGGGCGCGAGCGTTCTTGGGGAGTTACGGGCTGGGGAAGAAGGCGACCAACCCCATCTCGTCGCTGTCCGGAGGGCAGAAAGTGCGGCTGGCCCTGGCGCTAGTGGTGTATCCAGGTGAGACGTGGATTGCAAAGGTGTGCAGCAGTCTAAAGGCTGATTGGCAATGCGTAGCACCGGATTGCCTGGTGTTGGACGAGGTGTCCACGCATCTGGACCTGTACACTGTCGCCGCGTTGGTGCGGGGTCTGCGAGCTTACACGGGTGCGGTCGTGCTGGTGAGCCACGATCGGCACCTGGTGCGCTGTGTCGTCGAGGGCGCGCCGCTGCTCCCGCCGTCTGAGATGGCGGACGACGACGACGAGGACAGCGAGGACGACGAAGACGACAGCGATGATGGGACACGGGAGCCCGGGAAGGTGTACCTGGTTGCGAAGGGCAGGGTGAAGCTGCTGAACGGGGTCGACGATTACGTCGCGCTGGTGGAAAAGAGAGTCAGAAAGCTGCTGTCGTGATGTCGGTGACGTCGTGCGTGTACTCCGTGCCGGAAATAGCCACGCGCGCCTGCAGACTCCGCCGTTCCCTCTCGAGTCTCTCCTTCCCGTTCTGCGCATCGGCCCCGCGCTCTGCATGAGCCAACCACCGTCCTGGAGGCTCCGCCAGGCCAAGAAACGCTCAGAGCCCGCGCTGTCGCTCATCTTTGCCGAGGCCCAGCCGTCGCCGCCGCGCAAGACCGCCGTGGACACGCTGCAGGCCAAGATCGCCAGCTCCCAGTACGACCTCGACGACCCCATGGCACCCATCCCGTCCAGGCGCCCCAGCTCGTCGTCCGTGCGCCGCTCGCCGTCGCAGGCCTCGGTCGCAGCCTCGGTCCGTTCGACGCGCGACCCGCTGACACGAGGCGGCTCTTCGCGCTCCAATAAACGCCAGAGACTCGAAGACGACATCCCGCCCGTGCCCGCTCTCCCACCCACGCCTGCAGCCGACGCAGAGCCGTCCGCGCCCATCGCTGCTGCGGCCGGCCCCGACGCGTCGCCCTCGGCGCCAGTGCAGCCGCAGCACAAGTCGAGCTGGTTTGGCTTTGGGAAGAAGGCTTCGAATGCGTCCCTGGCCTCCAGCGCACGCGTCGAGCCTGCTCCGCCGCCCGTACCGGTCCCAGTCGCTGTGGCGGAACCACCCTGTGCGCCTGCACAACTCCCGGAGACTGTCCCGTCAGCGCCTGCGAGTGTCCCGGCCACCGACGTTGCAGCCTCAAGCGCACCGGTTGACATGAAGAACGCGGCCACAACGACTCCTCTCTCGCCCGAATCCCACTCGTCGTCTCTTCCTGCCCGACGGGGCTGGTTTGGCTTTGGGAGCAGTGCGGCCACGAGCGCCGGACCGGACGCCACGTCTTCAGCATCATTGCCCGAGCAGCCGCTCGCCGTCAAGCCATCGGAGCCGCAGGCCGGGCCAGATATTGTTGCACCGGTTACGCCGCCGCCGACACCGCCGCGTCGGGATCCGTCCCCAGCGCGTAGCGAACCCATCCCTATCTCGCCCCCTAAGTCCAACAACGACGAGGCGTCATCGTCTCGGCGGACTGGATGGTTCGGCTCTGTCGGTCGCTCGTCCCATAAGCCGAACGCCTCGGTGGCGTCACTGGCCATGAGCATTGATTCACATGCACCCACTCCGGATCGTGCAGCGAGCCCACCTCCGCCTCCCCCGGCCGCTCAGGTCGTCGCTGTACAGCAGCAGAGTCTGTCCACGATGAACTCATCTGCTCCTCGATACACTCTCAGCATCCCTCTCCTTGGCCGGCCTAAGGTTCCTCTCGAGGCTATTGCCAAAGTGGAGAAGAAGTCTGGGCCGGAGGTCATGGAGGTGGACATATCTGCGCTTGACGCGGTCACGCCGACGAACCCCAAACCCGCGGACGACAATGACAAGCCATGGGAGGGTAAAGAGGTCGTACCGAGCGCGAGGGATGCGAGGCAGGAGGCTTCGTGGCTCAGTTATCTCTGGCCCGCGGCCTCTGCGTCGACCCCTGCCATAGGCGAGACGCAGTCATTGCCCGCATCCCCTGTCAAACCCACAGCCGACCTGCCGCCCTCGCCAGCTATGTCTTCACCGGACCTTCCGTCACTTCCCTCTGGATCTTCTGCTGCGTCTATCAAGTCGGCGGAAACGAGACGATCTGTCTGGTACTCTCCGTGGACGTGGTCGACCGCGGAGGAGACGTTGACGGAGGCGCCTGCTTCCGAACCAACCCCAGTAGAGCCAGAACTGCCTCGCACAGAGTCACCAGAGCCCGAGCCCCAGTCGCCGCAACACTCAGACGGTGGGATGGACACGAACCCGCTCATGCGCACGGCGGAGCAACGTGCGTCGTGGGTGACGTACTTCACCGGGCGCGGGCGCGTCCCGACGGCCAAGAAGATGTACGACGAGAACAGCGGGATGGAGGTCATGGACCTTGACGATGAGCCGCCGACCGTGGCGATGTCCGATCCGCCGCCAGGGAAGGGCAAGCCGGTGAAGCGCAATACGACGGCTACGGGCAGCACGGAACCGCCGAGCGGGAAGCCGCCCGCGCAGCCCATCACCGAGTCGCAGACCATCAAGCAGAACGTGCGCGCCGCGTCGCTCGTCCCGCGGCCCGCGTCGCCCGCGCCGTCGTCCAGCTCCAAGAAGGGCAAGAACGCAACCGCCCCGCCCACCGCGCGCGCCCCGAATCTCGTCCTCCCGACCTTCGATGACACGTTCAAGACGGAGCCGCGGCGTGCACCACCGCCGGCGCCGTCGGCGCTGCGGCGCACGCTGGGCATGGTGCGCGATTCACTGTTCAGCCGCACGGAGTCCCATGGAGAGCACCATCACGATGTGTTGAGGCGGAACGGGTTGCTTTTCGAGGGCCATCATAAGCGCGGCGACCGGCGGTGGGCCAAGCAGCTCCCCCGCGCGTGGAACGTCTTGGGCGGCGCGCCCGCTGCTGGTGACGGCGCGAGCGAGATCAAGGGGTTGTTGCAGGGATGCAAGCGCGTTGTCGTCATTGGTGTCCATGGTTGGTTCCCGGTGAGTGCATTCCGGGCCTGCGCATCTTGCCCTGGGCTTACCTGCCGCAACGTAGGGCGCCATTATGAGGACTATGTTCGGAGAGCCGACTGGGACGAGTTCGAAGTTTGCGATTATGATGGAGGCCGCAGTCTCCGGCTTCATGCAAGGTCACGGGCACACGCTCGAAAAGCTGACCACCATGCCACTTGAGGGCGAAGGCACGATCGAGCGCCGCGTGGAGAAGTTGTACGAGAACCTTATGTCGCGCGAGGAGTGGGTGGAAGACCTTCACATGGCCGACGTCGTCTTCGTCGCGACGCACTCCCAGGGCTCCGTGGCGTCGACACATCTCCTGCGCCGGCTCATTCACGAGGGCCACATTCGCATCTCCCCCGACGAGTCCGGAGCCCTACCGACGAACCCCACGATGCCGACGTGGACAGGCGTGGGTAGCCAGCGCGTGTGCTGCCTCGCACTGTGCGGCATCCATCTCGGCCCGCTGACGTATCTGCACTCGAGCAGCATTGTGCAGCCGTACCTCCAGTACTTCGAGTCTGCAGCCGCGCGCGAGTTGTTCGAGTTCCAGGACACGAATAGCGCTGTGTCGAAGTCTTACTTCGAGGCGCTGAGCGACGTGCTCTCCCATGGCGTACGGTTTGTGTACATCGCGTCTCTCGACGACCAAGGTTAGAGAGGATGTGGGATTTGATCGCGACCGTGCTCACTCTTGCCACAGTCGTACCTATCTACTCTGGGACCTTCACGTCCATTTCTCATCCTCTGATCTTGCGCGCGCTCTACATCGATGGCGACGCGTACAGGTATGTACTCTGCTCATTCCGCCTCTTCCGTCTGACATGCCATACAGCTCTTCCGACTTCTTATCAAACTTATTGATCCTACTTCTTCGTCTACGAAACGCCGGCATTGATGATGCTGGCCTCATCGCACATCTTTCCGAGGCTACCGCCGGTTCCTTGAGCGGCGTCGGACATTCTTCTGCCTACGAGGAGCTTGCTACATACTCGTACGTTGTTATATCTGGTTCTATCAGACAGTTCATTGAGCACTCCCCGCAGGCTTGCTGTCCGCTTCCTTTTCGAGGCCAGCGGCGTATTGAACGGGCCTGCCGAGCTCGCCGTTGATCACTTCTCACCCCGTGCTCCGCGTAACGACTACGAGATTCCGTGGGCGTTGAGGCACATCCTCGCCGACCCTCGTGTTGGCGAGTTGTTTGGCCATGAATTCATAGAGCTTCGCGCCCAGTTCGATGACTGGCAACCGAAGACCACGGCTTTGAAGGAGATTCGTCGCAAAGTATGTCCACTTGTGTTCCCAGCCCCTAGGACTCTGCTCAATCAGATTGTATCTAGCTCGAGCCCATTCGTCGCATTTCGAACAGCCGCCTCTAGACGCAGCTGCATCACCAACCCACAACACTTCATGACACGCATCGGATCATATCAGGTTTCTCTCTTCGTGAGGAGGCGAGCTGTATAACATGTATACAACAGAGTGTAGCTTATGTAGGCTATAAGCTAGTAGCGACTGTCGTCGTTCAGAACGTTCAATCTGCGTCAGGCATGCACGAGCCTGGTGAACTTCAGTGGAGCCGCTCGCGGCGGCTGTTGTACAATTTTTGCAAGACCTAATCTATACAAATATCATCCCAGTAGATCAGCGTGCCCGGAGGCCGAAAGCGCAAGCTATGGGTATCGGTGAGGATGTGAGTATTTGTGGGAAGCGATGGACTGACCAAAAACTCCTCGTCGAGGTACTTGGACACTGCGATTTGGTCACCTAGACCTTTCCGCCTGCGAGTTTTCAACACCAGGTCGCGCGCTAACGCTTGACCAGCTGCCGGCTCGAGTGGTCGTAACTTGATACTGGAGTCGGTTGGATCACCTGCGAGAATCACTGAGATGGGCGCAGAGAACGGAGTGGTTCTCAGCGTACCGGGCACAATGGACCAGTGGTCGAAGATTTGCAGGCAGAATGCTTGGCCCTGGGTCGCTGTGCGAAGGTCCGTCTCAAACCCATTGGCGTCGATGACGGGTATCAGCGCCTTCACGGTATACAACGGCGAGCCGGCCTTCGGGATATCCTGCGTGACGTGCCCTCTGCGGCGTGCCAATACGGTGTAGACAGCAGATATGCAGTCTGCGGGCGTCTGCACCTCGACGTAGTATATGGGCTCCATCAACCGGGGAGTGGCCTGCAGAGGGATCGTCAATGCCTAGAAGCGCGGCAAACGAGGAAGGCGCCGACCATGAGGAACGACGAGTAGCAAACTCGCCGCGCAGTTGGGACGATCTGGCCGCCGCCACGGTGAATGGGTTCCTGCGCGAGACTTGCGTCCAGCACGCGGAATTTGACACCGCGCATCGCTGCGAAAATCAGAGAAAGGTGAATCCTCGTCAGTAATTAGACACAACTGCGGAACGGCGAAACGCACGCTCGTCGCACAGCGGGCCTTCCCGCGCGCCCCATTGGAAGCCCTGCTTGATGTGGTCCTTGACGGTCAATAGCAACTTCTTGTCCACCTGCCAAACAAAAGCGACGATTTCAGTCGCGAGGATACTTCCAGGGGTCACCGACTGAATGCACCTGCGACGGCAACGTGTCGTCCACGAGAATATTGGGGCCGCTCTCGTCTGGTCCAAATGCCCAAATCGAACGCGACGCGAGCAGATCCCAGCCGTACTTCTCCTGGAAGAACGAGCCGCGCTCCTTTGGCGTCATGCGCATCGTGACGCGCCCCGTCTGGATGTCCTCCGCGACGCCCTTCTCAAGCGGCTCCGCGATCATCGTAATGCGGTTTCTACAGATCCCCCCGAAGGCATGAGCATTGACCCTGGGCGTGGGGCCGAAATCAGACCGTACTTTTTGTTGGGCGTATCCGCATAGCACTTCAACGCGCTCGTCTCGAGCACGGTTTCGCAGAAGGTCGTGACGGGGTCGGACACCTTGATTTCGATTTCCGAGTACAGCCTGCGCAGGTCGTGCATGATGCAGTCGAGATGCAGCTCGCCCGTGCCGATGATGACGTGCTCGCCGCTCTCCTCCACTTTGGTCGTGACGAGCGGGTAGCTTTTGTTGACGTTGCGCAGCCCGGAGAGCATCTTCGGCAGCTCGGATGGGTTGACCGGCTCCACTGCAACCTTCAGCACGGGCTGCGTCAAGTGCTTCAACGGGCGGAAGATGTATAGATCATCGTCGTTGTCCGCCGTGGCAATTGTCGCCGTCTTGAAGATGGATGCGTCCACACCGCCGAGCAACACCAAGTTGCCCGGGCCCACTTCCTCCGCCTCAATGACATATCTATGTTCGAAAGAAATAAACACACGTCGCGCCGGGGCTGGATACTCACCTGGAGTTATATATCCAGACGTTCTCAATCGCGGCGGGGACCATATCTTCTTCGTCTTCGGGCGAGAAGCCCTCACCGAGCACCTTAACGTCCATGCCGCGCTTGATGGTGCCGCTCATAACCCGTCCGTAGGCACGGAAGCTCTGGGCATCCGTCGTCTGGTATAGCTTGGTAATCTGCACCATGACCGGCGCCTTGGGCGCACACTCCTTCATCGATTCTGCGAGAGACGAGTTCTGCGGGCCCGAGTACGTCCGCTCGACCTATGAATTGTTTAGCCCATTACCACGCCAGTCCCTCAACGAGAATACGAGCCTTCAACTTGTTGGCTTCGGCAGGCGACGGCACCCATTGCACCAGCATATCGACGAGGCCGGTGCTGGTTCCGAAGAACTGGTCGCAGACGGCCTTGAGCAGCGGGCGCACGTCCATCTTGTACATGATGGGCTTGAGCTTGATACCAAGTTCCGCGAGCGTCTCCGCAAGGTTCTCCGGGCTCTCGGAGAGCACCTGCGTGTACAACTTATAAATCGGCTCGAGCACGAACTGCACGAAGGTGCGAGGCTGCTCCGGGTCGGTTGGTTTGCGCGTGAATTTCGTTGCACCGTCCGCGGTCCTAGCGGCGTAGATGTCGCCCCATATCCGGTCGGCGAACGACTTGACATCTAAAGAGCCTGGAGAGGAGACTTGTGAGACGGTGCCAGGAGTAGCGACGGGAATAGCTGACCGTAGGTGTCTGCGTACATCTGCGCGAAGGAGCCCAAGGTGAAGCACCAGCCCATGTCCGTGCTCGCAAACGCGACATTCCCGCGCTCAGGGCTTAATCTCAGCTCAGGGTCTGGATTCACAGAGCTGTGCGGCATGCATAAGTATAGGCAATACTCTAGGATGACGAGACCTATAGACCTGATGACCGTGTTGACCTCTTCAAGAGTGTGGCGTATTTTGTAGTACGCATCGACCGGCTTGACACGCAGCTCAAGGATGAGTCTGTCAATCTTGTTGATGACGAGAGTCAGCGCGAGGCCTTCTTGGAGCGCGTGTCGAATGAGGCATTCCGTGTTGACCATTACGCCTTCGACGACGTCCACGACGATGATCACGCCGTCGACCAAGCGCATTGCCGCTGCCGCCTCGTCCACAAAGTTCACGTGGCCAGGCGTATCAACGACGTGTATCAGGTGGGACTTGCCGGCTGTCGTGGGTAGGACGAGGGACATAGGCGAGGACTTTATCGACATTTCGCGGGCGCGCGACAGCGTATGGGTATCCGTGTAACGCGTCTAGAAGTTCGCCGAACCATCAGGTGGGAGCCCACTGATATAATGTGAAACCAAGAAGCGCACTGGTTTGTCCGAGTCCCATGCGAGTTTGTGGGTTTCGAACACGAGCATGTCCAGCAGTGCGGTCTTGCCGTGATGCAAGTGGCCGACGACAGCAACATTGCGAATCATCTCCGGGAAGCCAGTCATCTGGAGCAGAAAGCTAGAGCCGCGTTCAGCTGACTGTGAGGCATTTTGACGGAGAGACGCGTATGTACCCTTTATCGAAGCGCGTCTCGGGCAGGTCCTTTTCCTCGACCTGCCACTTGCGAACTTTGACGGGCTGAATGATAGGCTCGGTGAGCGGCTGCGCGTCTTCCTCCTGGACGATGGCCTCGACGTCTTCGCCGTACACCTCGGACGCGCTTGGGTAGTACTTCTTGTCCTCGTGCAAGATTATCGCGTTCCGCGGTATCTCTGCCGCCCGCACGCCCTCAGCAGACAGCGCAACAGCTGACGCAGCCGCACGCACCGTCAACTTCCATGGCATTCTCATCTCGCGCGCCGGGCTCGTCGTCGTAGCCCTCGAGCGGCTGGTGCGCCGGCTCCGCGCGCTGGGGCACGAACGCCGACTCCGCCGGCTGCGCGCCGCCGTCCTCGTCGTCCGAGTCGAGGTCGGCGCCAATATAGTTGCCGAACTCGTCGTAGTCGTCGAAGTTGACCATCGCGGCGCCGGGCTGGGCTGGGTCACGGTGGAGGGAACCGAAGGGAGTCGCGTCTGCCGGCCAAGTCCGATTCTCGCGTCGATCCTCCGCCTCGCAGTCATGTCGCTCCCGGACCATACGCTCAGAAAGGCATGCCAGCGTCGTGTCCGTGTGTGGTGTCTGTTGAGCTGACACCCGCTGGCTCGCCAGATCCTCGACCAGATCCAGACGACGATAGCGACGTCGCACAAGGCGCTGCAGATTGCGCGCGCGCAGAAGCAGTCCAAGGAGCGCGAGCAAAAGTCGACGCAGCTGACCATTGCCGAGCTCGGTGCGATTGAGGGGGACGTGTCCATGTACAAGGGCGTCGGCAAAGCGTGCGTCCGCGCCTCGCCTCGCCTCCGCGCACCGGCTAACATCTCCATGCGCGCTCGTAGCTTCATGATGGTCCCCCGCCAGCAGATGGACGCGGATTTGCGCGCGCAGGAGAAGGAACTGGCTGAGGCGATTAGCAATATCAGCAAGAAGGTGCGTGTGGCTGAGGCTCAGCCGACGGCGGGACGGCGCTCATCGCGCGCATGTAGGAGAAGTTCCTCGAGAAGCAATTCAACGATGCTCAAAACCAATTGCGAGACATCGTACGCCTTATTGCCCTGCACCCTGTACCTAAGCTGAGCCCATTTCAGATTAACAGCTCGCAAAGGCAATGACCCCGGCCGCTGTTTCCACCATCTGTACCATCTGTGCATAGTAAATATCCCAGACTAAAGTTCTCTTGACCCACTCGGCTTCATCCTGCGATTCTCTGAAACTCTATGAGAGTCTATGCTTTCTAGCTCCTTACCTCCTACTGTAGCCACGTCCTACTCTACAACAACACTCCAAGTACATCCACGAACCCCAACACCGATAACCGAATCACACAGCGGGGAACGCACCCAGTGTGAAGAGCGTCTGCTTCTGCTTCCCCTTCTTCTTGCCCTTCCCTCCCCCGCCTCCTCCGCCGTCGGCACTGGCTTCGGCAGCCGCTGCACTGGTGCTCGCGTTCGCTTCATTCGTCGCCGAACCGCCCTTCGCGCCCCACGCGGCAGCTGGCGGACCCGGATTGGCGCCAACGATATTCCTGACACTAGCATTGCCGGACAAGAAGCCCTGCTGGCGCAGGCTCTGCGCCGTGCTCGGGCCCGAGCTCGGCAGGCTGGGGAACGCGGCGCTGCTCAGCTGCGGCGCCTTGCGCGGCTTCGGGTCTGGCGGCCGCGCGGAATTGTTGGGCGCGGGTGACGGCGCAGGCGCGGGTGGTCGGAAAGCCTGGGCGGGGGGCGGCGCGGGCGGCGGCGCTGCGATCCATGGCGTGTGGTGCCCGCCGCCTGCTCGGCTGGACGCTGCCGTCGACAAGGCTGGGAAGCGGTTATCCTGTTGCGGGCGCGCTGAGGACGATGGGCCGGGCGTCGGTGCGGATGTCGACGCGGCAGCCTGCGCAACGCGGTCCCACACGCGGCGCGACTGAGCGCCTGAGCGCGCTGTCGTGTGCTTGAGGTTGAGCACACGGCCGGCGGCGATGCCCGCATACTCCGCGCCTTGCTGAGCCTGGCGCGGCGTGAGGTCCGGGAATTCTCTGCGTTGCTGCGCCCTCGCTGTGAGAAGAGAACGAGGGAGAGGAGGCAAATAGGCGAACCTCCAGTTTGAAGTCGTTCCATGATTGCAGTAGCTCAGTGCGCTTTTCGTCCGGAAACGCGTCTACGAGTGCAGCGACGTGCGAGCCTGTGGCGTCCAGCTCACGCTCGAGGACGTTCCACAGCGTGGAGATGACATCGCGGGCGGAGCACTCAGACGCGCGGAACGAGCGCATCGAGGCGTGCATGGCCATGGAGGCCCCGGGGGTGAACCTCGCAAGGAACGCCGCCTGCTGACTGCACATCCAGATCCCGTCAGTCTCAAGTGTTTGTGTGAAGGTGCAAGCGCTTGCACGCACGCTGCTTGTGCCGGTTCCAAGTTCTCCGGCGGCTCTTCGCGCCTCGGCTGTGGCTGCGGCGGGACGGGCGCACTGGGCGTCGCACCCTCGCTGCGTTCAAGCGTGAGCTGAGCACCAAAGCCGTTGCGTCTCCTCGAGCCCAAGCTGGCGCCGGCCGGGGTGGGAGCCTGGAAGCCGAAGTCGGAGGACGCGAGGACGCGGCGGGCGTCGCGCTTGTCCTTGGACGAGAGGTCCGCACCGTGGGCTTCAATCGTGTGCGCCTTGAGGTCCATCTGCGTGCCGAAGACGACGAACTTCTGCTCGCGGCAGATGGGGTGGCTGCATGGGTAGTGCGCGGTGCCGAAGTGCGCTTCCTAAACGGTATATGCATGTCAGGGGCAAGCAGAATGGGTTTGCATGGCACGAACGAGCTCTTCATAATTCCTAAAACTGGGTGCAACGTCAGCCGTCGGATGTCGACGAGGAGTTGGACGGTGAACATACTAGTTGAACTTGCGGCCATCGCGCTCGCACACAAAGCACTTCTCGTGGCGGTCGCGCATGTGCGGGTACAGTTCCTCGTCGGAGAAGAAGCACTCGTTGCAGAACTCGCAGAGCGGGTGCACTCCGCCGTCGACGTCGAGCGACGCGCCCTGCGGCATCTTTTCCCTGCGGCGAATGGAGGGGACGTGAATGGTGAGCTCGGCGTTCGTGTAGAGCGTGTGCTCATGCGCGAATATCTTCTTTGCGCCGATGCAGATGTGACTGCGTGCGATTCGGGTGATTAGACATGCATACAGCCAGTGATAACGCGAAAAGAGCGCACCACATGGACTTTTTGTGGGTGGCCCGCACGTGCTGCTTGAGGTCCGCCCAGCCGGTGCCGTAGAAGGTGCAGTCGGCGTCGGGGCAGTTGAAGCGCAGGAGCAGGAGCGTGTCCTCCATCATCTCCTGGCTCTCGAACCGGATTGCGAGCTTGTCGTCCGCGAACGGCGTGCTCTCTGGTGCGAAGGACTCGAAGGGCGCGTCGGGCGACAGCGTCTGGACGACGGACGGCTGGGGCGCCTTGCAGAACGTGCACTCGCGCTTCTTGTACAGGGCGCGCAGACGCAGGCAGCAGACGTGGCACGTGCGGTGGTTGCATTCCGAGAGCGCGTAGTAGCGGACGGGCTCGGCGCATATCCAGCACGTCGCGCGCTCGACGGCCGAGTCGGGCTGCTGCTGTTCGTCTGGGGCCGGGGCCGGGGCCGGGGCTGCGTCGGGCACGACGGGGGTCAGGCTCTGCTGCTTCTTGGCCTTCTTGCCCTTGGGCTTGCGTGCGGGGGCGGCGGTGGGGGCGGGGGCGGGGGATGCCATGTGGATGTGGGTACGAGAGTAGAAGACAGAATGACTGGCACTCAGGCGCCCGGCCGGGGCCGAAGAGCCAGCGTGCTTTCTCAGTGTCCCGCCCGAGAACGAGAATCTGCAGCGACCGATGGCGACCCGACAGCAGAGCGGCGCGCCCTGGTACTACAACGGCCCGCCCAGACACCCCCCGGCCTGGCAGCAGCCCCCGCAACAGCCGCCGCCGCCGTTCGCCCATCCCGGGCACCCGTACCCGGCCTACAACCCGTACGCCCAGCCCTACCCGCCGCCGCCGCCGCCCCCGCACGCCCACCCCCACAGGGCCCCGCCGTACGCCCCGCCGCCTGCCCATCTCCCCCCGCACCTCCACGCCCAGCCCATCCACCATCTGCCGCCCCAGCACCCAGTCCACCAGCAGCCGTTCCACCCCCAGCAGCTCTCCCAGCCCCCGCCGCCCGCCCACGCGCCCGCGCCAGCCCCAGCGCCGGCAGAGCAGTCCCAGCCCCAGTCCCCCACCAGCCAGCAGCCGCTGCCCGGCGCCGACGACGAGGCCGGCGCCGTGCCCGCGACAGAATGGGTCATCTCGCGATGGAGATATCATCACACATCCGCGCCCGGTCTCGTATTTTCCCCGCTTGCCCGGCCGCCCCAGCGAATACTGGACGACGCGCTCGACTTCCCGCCAGCACCAAAGCCCGCCCCGCGCGCGAAACCCAAAACCCGCAGACAGCAGCCGCACCCGCCAGTGCCCGGACAGCCCCAGCTCCCCCAGGCCGAGGAACAACCGCCGCCGCCGCCGCCCGCGTCGTTGCCCGCAGCCCCGGAGACGCCTCCGCCTGAGCCAACGCCGGAGACAACGCCTGCGTTGCCGCAGCAACCAGCGCAGCCCGCGCCCGCATCTCTCGACGCTCCGGGCGCAAGCTCCGTCGCGGAGACGACTCCCGCAACATCGATTTCGCCCGAGACGCCGACGCCGCACTCGCCGCTCTCCACCAACACCTCGCTGTCTGCGTCGCCCCAGACCGTGAATGACACAAAACCATCGACCCCGCCTGCCGCAGAGCAGCAGTTGGAGGACGAAAAACTGCAGGATGAGCCCCAGGCGCCGACGCCCGAGCCAGCCGCATCTCCGGCCCCCGCGCCTGCCCCTGCGCCCGCAAAACCGCCGGCGAAAAAGTCCTGGGCCGATCTTCTGCGCTCAGGCGACAAGGCCGGCAAGCTTCCCACGTCCTCCGTCGTCGGCGTGTCCGTACCGGCGGACACCCCGCGCTCGGCCTCCGTTTCCCCGGCAAAGCGTCAAGCTACTCAGGCAATATTGCAGTTGCTGTCCGCTCCTCCCCCTCAGGGCGCGCAGCCCCCGATTCGCCCGCGCGGCCTGATCAATGGCGGCAACCTGTGCTTTGCGAACGCCATCCTGCAGGCGCTGGTCTACTGCACGCCGTTCCACAGGCTCTTCGTCGAGCTCGGCCGGCTTTCCGCAGCGGCGGCCACTGCGCCTGCCACGCAGTCCAAGCTGCGCGGCGCGGTCGGCGCGCGCCTCGGTGCGACGCCGACGCCACTCGTCGATGCCACGTACGTCTGCTCTGCGCACGCACGCGCGAACCCGTGCCAGATCGCCGCTGACATATTCCCATGCGCGCTAGAATCAACTTCCTCGACGAGTTCGCGCCCGTCCCCGCGCAGAATGCGAGTGAGGAGCGCGATCGTTCGCGCTCGCCGTCGGGCGACTCGGACGCGTTCATCCCCACTTACATTTATGACGCGCTCAAGGAGAAGAAGCGCTTCGACTCCATGCGGGTGAGTTGGCCACTCTGTCATCGTGGACTATGCTCAGCCACGCCTTGCGCTGCTATCAGAGAGGGCACCAGGAGGATGCGGAGGAATTCCTCGGCTTCTACCTCGACACGCTCGAGGAGGAGCTGCTTGCGCTCCTTGCAGACCTCTCTCCGGCGGCATCGGGCTCTAAGCAACCCGGCCCTGTCGCCGCGAAGAGTGAGGTCGTCGAGGAGAGCGGAAGCGAGCTCGGTGTCAATGAGGAGGGCTGGACGGAGGTCGGCAAGCGCAACCGCGCCGTCGTCGTCACAAACGTACGTCAATCTGCGTGCGTGTGGCGCGCTTCGTGGTGGCTGACATGCGCGTAAAGATCAAGACGGTCGAGTCTCCCATCTCGCGCGTTTTCGGCGGCAAGTTCAGGAGCGTCCTCAGGACGCCGGGCACGGGACGGGATTCCGTCATGGTTCAGGATTGGAATCGCTTACAATTAGATATACAAGTGAGTGTCGAGTCTCCACACCGGGGCGCACCCTGCTGGACTGACCGCGTTCCGATTAGCCACCGCACGTGAACAGCATAACGGATGCACTCCGAAATCTATCTGCACCAGAACTGGTACAAGTCGGGCCCTCGTCGACAGAGGCCACCAAGCAGGTGCAGCTGGATGTCCTCCCCGCCGTCCTGGTTCTCCATTTGAAACGATTCGCGTACGACCCGACGCTGGGTGGCGGCGGCGTTGTCAAGAACGGCAAGCGGATAGCCTTCGAGCCCGAGCTCGAGTTCGGTAATGGTGCGCGCCCCCGTCCTGCCTTACATCCCCTTCCCGGTCTCATTCTTCTGCAGACGTGATGGCTCCAGCACGCCGGAGCGCGCGCCCGGCGCGGTATAAGCTGTACGCGGTGGTCTACCATCATGGGCAGAGCGCGACGGGCGGCCACTACACCCTTGACGTTTTGCATCCCGTGCCGGGCCACGCTGGCACGCCATGGGTGCGGCTCGATGACGACATCATCAGCCGTGTGCGCGCCGAGGACGTGTTCGGGCACGACGGCGCCGACGACAAGTGCGCGTATCTGCTCTTTTACCGCCCCGTCCGGCAGCTCTCCGCGGTCGCCGCATCGTAGCACCCGTCGCACCGTCCGCCCCACCCCCATTTACCCGTTGTGTATCACTAGCACGAAAGCACGAAGAAAACGGCGCTGACGATGCGCGCGCCTCGCACTCCTTTGGCATGGAATGAACTGTTTATTGCCACCACCCTCCCATCCCCTCTTGCATGCACACGTCGTACGGCCTGCCTTGTCGCCCCCGTTACACTCACCTCTACCTCGACCGCCACCCCATCGCTTCTGCTGACCTCCGACACAACCCACGCACGATCCTTCCGCGTCGGCCTCTCTTCTCTACCTTACCGTCTTCCTTGTACAAGTTGGGAGATACCGTGTACTGTGACCAGGGAGGGCATGCCGGTTCACGCCGCTCCAACTCTTGTTGTTCACTGTGCGATAAAATTATACTTTTTTGTCTCTGGAAGTCGCGCGTCCGCGGGAACTGCGGAGCTTGAAAGCGTTCTGAGTTTGCTTGTGTTTGCGCACGATTGACAGCTGGATGAGCAAGGATGAAAGATTATATAATGCCGACCTCTCGCGCGATCTACGCCCGCGTCCTCGAGTGCTACACCACTGTCCATATCCACCCCTGCGTCTCCGATGCATAGCGACAATTACTTTACACGGCACTCGTCTAGGCACGGGGTATCTAATAGATGTTCCAGCTCTGCACGATGAATCAGCGGCTGGCTTCAAGGTGCAAAACCGTCGGCTGACCTTCCTCCATTGAAGCCCCTTGTGTTCTCCAATAGGGCCGTCGATACCGAACGCGACACCGCGGAACCACCAGAAGGTGTCCACGACCGCGAAGACGATGATGCCGAAGATGGTCCACTTCGCGCGCCGGTTGAGCCAACGCGACTGGAAGACGAAGTTGTCGACCAGCATGCCGAAGCTTAGTACAGAGAAATATAGCGCAGGCAGCTAAGCCAGAGCACGTCAGTCTCAAGTAGCGCCTTCTCTTTGCGCTGCGAAGACGCACGTAGTGGTGCACGTATGTTACGCGACCCATAATCAGGAAGGGGACTGCCGGGGGGTCGGGATGTCAGGTCGCGCGTCGGGAATAACACTAGCGGACGTACGGAAGTGTAATGTCCAGCCAAGGAGTGACACTTTATTTTGGAACATGTACCTGTCAAGCTCAGCTACGAGCAACTCAGCAACACGAAACAGTAACGTTACTATGCACACACCGGGCTCAAAGTCGACATACTTGCGCTGCCAGCGCAACGCGTAGATGCCGAGGGCGATAACGGCCAGGATGAGGCTGACGGTTCCGCCCCACCACACCATCGGGTTTCCGAGAAGGTAGTACTTCGTTTGGTGGTCGCCCCATCCACACATACGCAGACCCAGGTGCATGAGAGGCCAGTCCAAAGGCTTGGACGCGAGGATGTCCTCCTTGTCCGGGTCGGGGATAAGCGCATTGTTAGAGGTCATCATGGCCACGTTCAAATGCCAGAAGTCGCGCCAGAACGGCGATCTGAACTGCTTCGCGTCTGCAGACGGCACTGTTTGCGTTATGTGTTAGTATTGCAGCGGAGGAGGCTGAAAGCGAGGAACACTGACGGCGATCGTTCCAGTGGTTCTCGATGTTCCAATATGTGTGCGTGTCGGACGGCGAGGTGTCCTTGTCACACGAGACCTCGACCTGCTTGAAGCCCCACTGCGGCAGGATAACGTTCGCAGCGCGCAGGTAGCAGCCGAAGCGCCGATGCTTGAACCGCAGACGCGTCGTGAGCGAGTGGATGCGCTTGACGTGCTGTCGGCTGCCTTGCTTGATGTCGTCCACGACCTCGACGACCCAGTGGTCGTTGTTGTCACCGATCGTCTCGTTACCGTAACACGACACCTCGTTGGCGAGCTTCGTCACCGGGGCGGGTACTGCGTGCGAGTGCAAGTTGCGGTGCGTCGGTACATGCTGGAGACGGACGACATCGTTGTGCTGCAAGAACTTGATTTCACCGTTGGGGTCGACGGGAGGCTCGCCCCACGGGGGCAGAATCTGCCAGTGGTTGTTGTCGTCCTTGTAATGGTAGCAGGTAACCTGCTGCTGCTTCGAGCCTGTCGGGAACGACTGCACGTGTGAATGAAGAAGGCCACCTCCGTAACCCATGTTCTTCAGCGTCACACGCGAGCCGAACGCAGCCTCTGCGATATGCCTTCAGCCATCGGCGCAACTTCCAGATATTGAAGCACATACCGAGCGGGCTTCGTCCGAAGTCGTTACCAACGAGATTGGCTTGGAAGAGTGAGGGCATTTGTGCGTCTCCCGGACCAGTGTGGTTGAGGACAATGAAGTGGATCTTGAAGCATGCGGCGTAGACAAGGAATGGCAGGATGATCAAGCATACAATGCGCGCGATCCAGTGTTTGGCATACGTTCGCTGCAAGGAGTGAGTCGCGGTTTCGACACTTCGAATATTGCGAACGCACGACTGGCATCCGCAAGTCTCCGAACTTCTCCCAAAGATCCTCGATCGTATAGAGACCAACAACGGCGGTAACGAACCAACCGATCCATTTTACGCTGCAAGACGCGCGTCAGAGGCCACCGTGCAAGAATAGACCAACTGCCGACCTGCACACGCAGCCGATGGAGAAGCCAGTCAATGTGAGCCAAGCCCACCAGTCGGGTTCAAATGGCCTGAAATAGTGTCAGCCTGGGAACCGCGCGGGTGCGGCGAAAGGAGCATACTCGAAGCGCTCGGAATGGAATTTAGTGAGCGTGAAGACGGTAGTGAAAGTGAAGAACAGCAGCATTGCGTCCAGTAGAATGAACCTCGATATACACAGCCAGGCGAGGTCTACGAAAGGGCGTCAGGGACGGGGAACACGCGAATAGGAGAGCGATCGGCGCACCGCAGAGGGTCATAATCGCGACGATGTGCGATGCGCGGTGGCCCATGCCCATTTCGCGGGCGGTGTACCACGCCAAGGGAACCATCAGGACGCCGAAGACGCTGAGCATAACGCGCATCGCAACATAGGGCACATCCTCCGGGTACTGCGCGCCGCTCTTGAACTCGAAGTTGCCGGTGTAGCCCGCGAGGCCGCCCACGAAGCCAACGAGCATCTTGCCCAGCGGCGGGTGCACGTCGAAGTAGAACTCGCGCTTGAGGTAGTGCGAGCCGAACTTGCCGAAGTGCGCCTCGTCCCAGACGACGTAGTTGGACTTGCCGATGTCGTGGAAGCGCGTCCAGCAGGACAGCAGCGTGTATATGGCCGGTATTATGTGCTCCATGTTCTGGCGGACCGCCTCTTGCTGCACTGAGGGTCAGCGACAGCCCCTGGGCTCTTGGATCGGAGCACGCACGATGGTAGTCGCCGGGGGAGGGGGCCGTCTGTACCTCGGGCCAGCGGGTACCGGTTTGGCCTGACGCATTTTGGCATACACGTCTCGCTCGTCTTCCTCCCGGCTCTTTTCCTCCAGCAGCGGCTGCTGGGCATGCTCGCTGCCGTCGTGCGCATGGCCCCGGACCGCTCGTCTGCGGGCCTGTTCGCCGTTCATGTAGTGCAGGGGAAGCTCGTCTGGGTGCGTGGACTGCGGAAGCGTGTGCTGCGGTGCGGACGGGTAGCTGACGTGCTCGTATTCGTCAGACGTTCTTTGCGAGGATGGGAGGCCGAGTTCGATAGCTACTTGGGCAGGCTTTGCAGGCATCAGCCGCGCAGCTCCCTCAGCGGGTAATAGAGGTCGGTCGGTGTTGTACGGCGGATATAGCCGTGCCCGCGTCGGATTGACCTGCACTCCCTCACACACACAAAGCCACGTGTCGTATCCAGAGCAAACATCTCGCCCGTGTTGGTTCAGAGCAGGATAAGAGCACAGTATATTATAGACCGGGACGGAACGAGCACACAACCAGATGAAGCTACTACTTATGACGCTCGTAACGGGCGATGAGCATAGCGTGGTCCTGTAAATAAACTGTCAGCTTCCGCGCGTACAAACACAAATTTGGCAACGCACTCGTTCATACGGCTGCGCAAGACTGTCAGTGAACGGTCTAGACGTGGATGACTAAATGCGCACCTCCAATGTCACTTGCTCGATGGGCTTGAAGTTCTCCTTCTGCAAGTTGGCGACCTCGGACGCGAACACCTGTTGTGCCGGAAGCGTCGAGTCGATACAGTTCGCCTTGATGGAGATGACGGCGTGCCCGCCATTCTTCAAGAACTGGTGCGCGTTGTGGGCTACTATACGGGCCTGGTCGGGCTGAGCGACGTCGGCAAAGATGACGTCCACCATAGAGAGGAGCATGCGATATTTGCCCGGGTAACGAGCGTCCTCAATAATTGCTAGAGAGTGCGTGAGAACTGAACCCCCAATCAAGCAGCTCGTGCAGACGTACGGACGACATTTGTCCGCTTCTTGGCCATGCCGATGAGGTCGCGGCCCGACCGATGAGAGAACTCCACAGCATAGACAGTGCCCTCCTGCAATAATGACTCAGTACCGTGACTCGAACCAAGAACACTGAGTCCACTGACGGGGCCGACGATGTCTGCGACGTGACTGACACTCGTGCCGCTCGCAGCACCCAGGTAGAGCACTTTTTTGCCCGGCGCAATGAAAATGTCGTCCAGGCCGCCTAGTACGCCAGCCGCAAGCTTGGAGCGGAAGGGGTTCCAGATGCGGTACTCGGTCTTGCCCTCGCCGTCGGCTTGTTCGATGGAAACGCGCTTTTCGCCGTAGACGGACTCGCCCGGGACGAGGTTTTTTGTGACGAGCATGGAATCCTTCGCCTTCGCGATGAAAATGCCCGGATGCCTGTGAGGCTCGAGGATGACGTTGGAGCCGCCTTTTGCGCCGCCCCTGCCGCCTCCGCGCCCGCCGCGTCCGCCGCGTCCTGGTGCGCCGCGTCCGCGACCGCCGCCGCCGCCTCCGCGAGGTCCGCCGCGTCCTCCGGGTTTGGAAACACCCCCGCCGCGCACACCGCCGCCTGAGAGAAAAGGATGCAATGAGTACAAGCTGGCTTGTTCGCGAGATAACTGACCGCGTCCGCCGCGCGGTGCTCCGCGTCCTCTCGGTGCGCCGCGGCCACCGCCTCCGAATCCGCCTCTGCCGCCTGATGCACCTGCGTGACCTGTCAGCGTGCCTGGGGCGGGCAATTTGCAGGTCACGCACCGAAAGCCATTGCAGCGTTTGGGAACTGCTTTTTTTCTGCGGGACCGGTCACTGACTCTGTTCGGCGTTTGAAAAGCTCTGCAGATTTTGCTCTCGCTCTCGACCAATCGATTGAGCACCCACCCGCACCCACGCACTCCAACGCCTCTGCTCCTAAGGATCCCTGATCACTTGGAGCCCTAGATTGTACTACAGCGACCACCGTATCCAATATGTGTATGTAGCTGCCGGCCTCGCGCCAACGTATGACTAACTTGCATCGATCTATGCGACGCAGCGCAGGAACTTGTAGATGTGCCCGAGCTGGAGCTCGAAGGCAACTGGGACCAGGTCGTCGACAAGTACGCTGCCCTGCCTGGTCTGCTTTGCCCCATGTCTCATCCTGCGCCTACCTCTCAGCTTCGACAACATGGAGCTTAAGCCCGAGCTTCTCCGTGGCATCTACGCCTACGGGTGCGCGCTCTCCAGCCTGGGATCGAGCTAGCGAGCTGATCGCGCCGCCAGTTTCGAGCGTCCGTCTGCTATCCAGCAGCGCGCCATCGTCCCGGTCGTGAAAGGCCACGATGTCATCGCCCAGGCCCAGTCCGGCACTGGCAAGACGGCGACGTTCTCCATTTCCATCCTCCAAAAGCTTGATCCGTCCATCAAGGGCACTCAAGCACTCATCCTCGCGCCCACCCGCGAGCTCGCCCAGCAGATCCACAAGGTCGTCATCGCCCTCGGCGACTACATGAACATTGAGTGCCATGCCTGCGTCGGCGGCACCAACGTCCGCGAGGACATGGCCAAGCTCCAGGAGGGCGTACAGATCGTTGTCGGCACGCCCGGTCGCGTGTTGGACATGATCAACCGTCGGGCTCTCCGGACCGACCATTGCAAGATTTTCTGTCTCGACGAGGCCGACGAAATGCTTGCCCGTGGCTTCCGCGAGCAGATCTACGAGGTCTTCCAGCTCATGCCCCAGGAGACCCAGGTCGTCCTTCTCTCGGCCACGATGCCCGCCGACGTGCTCGAGGTCACCAAAAAGTTCATGCGCGAGCCCGTCCGCATCCTCGTCAAGCGCGCCGAGCTGACGCTCGAGGGTATCAAGCAATTCTACATCGCCGTCGAGAAGGAGGAGTGGAAGCTCGACACGCTCTGCGACTTGTACGAGACGGTCACGATCACCCAGGCCGTCATCTTCTGCAACACTCGGCGAAAGGTCGACTGGCTGACGGAGAAGATGCATGCACGCGAGTTTACCGTTTCGGCGATGGTGCGTACCTCTCCTGACGCGCCGGATCCCCGGACAAGAAGCTAAACTGTGAATTGTGTGACGATTAGCACGGTGACATGGAGCAGAAGCAGCGCGAAGTCCTGATGAAGGAGTTCCGCTCTGGCTCCTCGCGTGTGCTCATCACGACGGATCTCCTTGCCCGCGGCATCGACGTCCAGCAAGTCTCTCTGGTCATCAACTATGACCTCCCGACCAACCGCGAGAACTACATCCACCGCATCGGCCGCGGCGGTCGTTTCGGCCGTAAGGGTGTCGCTATCAACTTTGTCACCACCGAGGACGTGAGAATGCTCCGCGAGATCGAGCGTGAGTGTTGTCGTAGTTGTCATCCGTATGATCACAAGGATCTTACCGGCTGCCACGTATCCAGAGTTCTACAACACCCAGATCGACGAAATGCCGCTCAACGTCGCGTAAGTGTGCTTTAGCTGATGTAGTTGTTCGGTCCATGCTAAACTTTGTCCGCAGCGACCTCATCTGAACGCCGCCTATCGACCTTTATCCTGTATCGCATCGTCGTTGACTTGTCCCCGTAATTTGATTCGCAGGTCCAGTCCCTCCCTCACCTTGACGTCGTGCCCTCTCCCTTTCTACTGTATCCAACAGAGAGTGGCCCTCATGACAATAAATGCAGTTTTTTTGCTGTGCAATCGGTCACGCATGGCTCCCGCGATGCGCAAGCCTTCCCCGCGGGCTACCGCGGGCTGCTTGAGCGCCTTCGACGCAGTGGAATGTTCTGGATGATGCCTGCTATCGACACCGCAGCGTTGGCATGACTTCGCGAGACGCAGCATGCGGCAACCACCGCCGCATCTGGGCGAACAAAAGTTCATGGCGGTGCGGTGGACCGAACCGGCTGATGCGCCATGGTGAGCCACCGCCACTACAACGCTGTGGTATATATCAAGGCGTAAGATTCGGATCCCTCTTCCGTTCATTCTTCCACACGTTCAGCTGCACTAGCCAGCCGTTCTTGACCTTTTTACGTGCTCTTCTTTCAATTATTTAAAATACCCCAATATGCTGCATATGCGCCCCGCCCCCCTGCTCCTGCTCCCGCGCGATCCGGTGAGTCCTGGCCGCGGCGGTGACCGCTGGCAGCGACGTGGCTAACGCTCCGCAACAGCCCCAGTTCAAGCCCAAGCCCACGCTTTCCCTCGCTCCCGCCGCTTCGCTCTTCTCTGTTGAGGGCGAGGAGTTCCCTCCGCAAGCTACAGAGATCATACCCCGCCTGTACCTCAGCGACCTTGGCAGCGCGCAATGCCGCTCGACGCTGATCGCCCTTGGGATTACGCACGTTGTGTCTGTTATGCACGGAAGCGTTGACCTCCCGTATGACCTCTTTGCGAAGACGATGCAGGTGCGCCTCTGACAGGCAGTGCGGCTGCAGATGCGGCGCGAAGGCTAACGACGGCACGCGCGCCTGCAGGTGCCCATCGCGGACATGCCGTTTGCGGACCTGCTCCCGCACCTCGAGGTGCGCTCCGCCTCCCTGATGCGCGTCTCACCCTGCATCGCTCACACGCGCCGCTGCAGCGCACGTCCGCATTCATCAAGGAGGCGCTCGCGTCGAGCCCGCACGCGCGCGTGCTCGTGCACTGCGCCAAGGGCCGAAGCCGCAGCTCCAGCGTCGTCGCCGCGCACCTCATCGCCTCGCGCGGGTTCTCCGTCGCACAGGCGATCGAGTTCATCCAGGCGCGCCGACGCATCGCGATGCCCAACTTCGGCTTTGTGATCCAGCTCGAGGAGTACGCGACGAAGCTCCGCGCCGTGCCTCGCGATTGACGTGCCCGAACGAACGACCATGCTGCTACGAGACGAGATCGCGGTCGCGAGCGTCACCACGCGGCCGTGAGCTGGTCTCCGTTTCCCTGTGTGCGCTGCGCTTTACATACCCCATCGATCTCTTTACGCGCGGGACTATGCTGCCTCCAAGAATCCAGATTTGGGTTTCTGTGGATCTTCGTGGGACAAGATGATGTTCGCTGTTTTGCCCTGCCCGGCTTGGCCGCCCATAAAAAATTACTCTATGCAAAGTCGACAAAAATAATGACAACATAGCGTGTCTCCGCGGGGCGGGATCCTCCTACGTACGATGTGTGATCAACAGGAGGCTATTCATGCTCTGCAAATTATGTAGTAGTGTACACGGCAATCCCAATGCCGGAGGGGCAGGTCAACTACAGCATCCTTGCTTTGTGTCTGACGTCTCTAATGTCAACGCGTTAGGATCTGCCGACGCCTGCTTGCCCGCGGATCGAACGCCAGGCGACTGCAGATTCGCGTTTGCACGATACAGTGGGCGCGCGGGAGCGGGGCGCGACGCACTTTGGAATCGTCAAAGACGCCGCTATGGATCTTGCGCAATATATCCCGGGCGGCCTGGTCGAACGCCTGTGGGCGAGGCTAGGCATGAGTGACACTCGTTCTGAATGCAAACACGCCGGCGCGCCCCCTCGGCACGCGCGCGCGGGTGCGCATGGGCGAGAGGGGCGCCGGACGGCACGAGCGCACCAGATCGACGTTCTGTCCGCTCTTTGCGCTGACTTCGATGAACAACATGTCCTCCTCCTTCGCCCACCGCTCGGCCTCTTCTCGGGAGACGTCGCGGGAGGGACCGTCTGCAGCCGTGGTGCCCTCTTCGGCCGCGGCCTGGCAGAGATCGACCTTATTTGCCACCAGGATCGCGGTGAGGTGAGGATCGGCATGCTGTCTTACGTCTCTGTACGTAGGCCAGTTAGTTCGTGTGCCGGGGGTTGTGTCACGAGGTACCCCACTTGAGCCATGACCGGCAGTTGTTGAAGCCTGTGACAGATACGGGGGGCGTGAATCAGAGACGTGGCCGAGCGGCGTTGGGGTGAGCGGGACTCGCTGTTTCTGGAGGTCACATCATAGACGATGAGAGCACCCGCGGCGCCGCGATAGTAGGAGCGGGTGATTGAGCGGAAGGACTGGAGAGGATCGGTGGAGAAAGGAAGTCAGGAAGGGTGTATGATTGACGTCCGTGCGAGAGCTGTCAGGACGGCGGAGACTTGCCTCAGTGCCGGCTGTGTCCTAGGGCGGGAGCGCGGGTCAGCGGCGGGTGGGGGCGAGGCGGGGCGATAAAGGCGGCATCGCACACACCCAACATTGGAGCTTGACGGTCTTGTCCTCGTCCGGGACGTAGATGAGCTTGGAGCCGAACTCGACGCCTAGCTGCGGGCGGCGGGATGAGCGGCGCGTAAAGCCAAGTCGCCATGGCGTTGGCAGCTCACGGTGGGATCGGGCGAGTGGAGGAAGCGTTGATCGGTGAGTCTGCAGGCACGGCTGAGCGAGAGGCAGGGGAGCGCCCATCAACGGCACCCTGACCTGACCAGTATCGAGCTCTTTCCGACGCTGTGGGCGGCGGCGGCGGGTTAGTGCGGCCGGATAGTTGTTGTTATGGGCAGTCTACTCGCCCAGCGTCGCCGATGATAACAAACTTGAGCACTGCGGGTTGGAGGCGGTCAGGAGAACGGACGTTTGCAAGTTGGGAGCACGCGCCGTAATCCCAGCTTGACGCGGCCATGTGCGGCGGGTGTGTGAGTCTGTATGGATCGGGGCTCGGCAACGGCCGCGTGCTCGGGGGCGGTCCTGGGGCGGACTTCCGCTGATTTGTACATAAAAGCAGCCGTTACACGTAACGGACGAGGGACGTAATATAGAAGATATCTCTCGCACAGTCAACAGTCAACGGCCATCTCTGCCAAAAAGCACGCTCTCCCCGCCGCACCCCGCGATGGCGAAGCAGTCCGACGAGCAGTACGCGGGCCGCACGTTCAAGGACACCAACCGCATATACCGCCTGCCCGGCGACGACGCCGAGCTCGAGGTGCGTCCGGTCTGTGCCACTGTGGCCCGGCTCAACCGCCGCCCCGTCGCACAGCGTCTCTCGCTCCAGCACCAGCTCCTCCGCGGCATCCTCGGCGCGCTGTATCCCTGCGACCCCGACGTCGCCCATGCCATCCTCGCAGCGCCCACAGAGCCGGACGCTCAGCGGCCCCAGGTGCTCGACATTGGCTCCGGCTCTGGCCTCTGGTTCGAGCGAGAATTGCCTCGGCGCGCGCCCGAGTGCTCACCCCGGTGCCAGGGCTATGCAGATGGCGATGGAGTTCCCGCACGCAAACGTCGTCGGCCTGGATATCAACTTGAGCAAGCCAGCGTACGTCGCCCGCCACCGGCGCCTCGCTCGCCGTGCACAGCCAGAGATGCTCACGCAGAATGCCCCTCTTGGTGCAGCCACGTCCCGGCCAACTGCGTGTGCGTGCCTGCGTGTTTCCCTGCACTAGCAGGTCTGAACCCTGGCCGCCGTGCCGCTCGCAGTTTCGAGACCGGTGACATAACGCGCGGGCTCTCACGCTACTACGGACAATTCGACTTCGTGCACTGCAGATGTGCGTCTGCACCATCTGTCAAACTCGCGTGCCGTTTACTCATCCATCTGCTCTGCAGGCATGGCCGGCGCCGTAAGATCCTCTCCCACGAGCCGCGCCGCGCTTCTCTCACCGGCCGCCACAGGTTCGCGACTACGCCGTCCTCCTGCGCGAGATATGGAAGTGTTTGCGTCCAGGTCAGCCGACGCCATCCAGGGCAGGCTCCTGAGCCCCCCCTCGCCTGCTGCGCCTGGGCGCCCGAGACTGAAACACGTTCTTCTCTTGCATTAAACAGGCGGCATCTGCGTCATGGGCGAAGGCGATCTCCGGGTCTATAATGAAGGTGCGGCACGCAACACGACGCGCCAAAATCTCGATGCTCGATGCTCATTCGGGCGCGTGCAGAGAAGGTCCTCGCGCCTATCCGCCTCGACAACGACAACGACCCCACGCATTCGTGGCTCGCGCGCCTGCTCTTCGAGGTTCTGCAGCTCAACTCGCGCCGCTCGGCAAGTTCCATCGGCTGGCAGCTCGAACGGTTCCTCAGCGAGGACGGCGGCTTCGAGGACATCCAGTACAAGCGCCGCTACGCGCCGATAGGCTGGATGGGCGACGGCTCGCTCGGCGACGAGGCGCCGCTCGTGGGCCGGCTCATGAAGCAGAACTGCTATGTGAGCACACGCGACGCCGCGTCTCTCGCGGTCTCGACGCGTGCTGATCGGCGTGCCTGGCGGGCGCGGTTCCTAGGACTTTGTGCGCGCGTGGCGGCCGCTCTTGCTCATGAACGGCTTTGCTGCCGAGCAGGTCGACAGCTGGATCCGGGCCATCGACCACGAGCTGCACAATCCCACCGTCCTGCGGCAGTACAATGTCTGGCACTACGCCTGGGCCTTCAAGAAGAAGGACGAGCCTCCTCAAAGGGAGGACCGCCCGTGGGAGGGTGACGAGCCGCAGTGGCACACGTCGGACAATCGCCTGCCAGCGAGGGCGGAAGAGCCCCGCCGGCAGCCCGAACCGCCCCAGCCGCCCAAGTGGCAGGACGACCGGTACCGCCAGGAGGAGCGGCAGCGGCGTGAGGATCGCGAGCGGTACGAGGACCGTCGGCGGCAGGAGGAGCTGCGCCAGCAGCAGGAGCGGCAGCGCCACGAAGACCGCCGGCAGCGCGAGGAGGCGCAGTGGCGCGACGAACGCCAGCGGCGGGACGAGCGCCACCAGTACGGCCGCCAATAGCCTCGTCCCGCCCACCCCCAGCATTCCGCTAATCGCAGGATTTCTTGCTGTGAAATGCTTTCGCCAGGCGCAGTGCGCCTGCACATTCGCTATCTATGCTCTGACTATCCATGTTCTTGCAGTTGCACTGGCTGTATTGTCGCCCTACTACCATCTATCCACCTACTTACTAACGTCGCGCTGCCCCTTGCGTATCTGTCGACAATTGACTCTTTCGTGTTGTCGTGTATCTCGTATAATACCTGTACGTAACCCCCCCTTATGCTGCTGTGTTATGAGACATTGGATCAGTCGACACTTTTTGTTCAATTATTACTGTGCAGCCCGTGGCAACGCTTGACAATTTGTCCCTGTATGACCACATGGTCGGCTCGTGTTCAGCAAACATTCTGAGGGAGTAGTGTTTTTCCTGTGACTGTCAGGACTCATGATGCACGTGGGCCCGGAGGCTGCAAGCAGGGTGCGCAGCGAGAATCCGGAAATTGGCAGTGTCCAGCTTTGCGAGGAGTGAGGAAAAGAACTTTGCAAAGAAGCAAGGTGGCGTTTGATGACCGGGAGGAGAGGCCACCGGATACGATAAGTACGAGTGCAGTAGTTACTGCCACCTCCGGCCCTGGGTTTGAGGTCGTGAGAACGCGACGTATTAGCGCCTTCGGGAAGTCCAGTAGCCATTCTATTGCTCGCGTTTCAGCTCCGAGAATGGGGACGCGTAGCACCCAGAGATGCGTCGTGGGCAACCAGATTCCCACGCCCTCTGCCTTATCCCAGCACCTTGACCGAGGGATAGGGTCCCCTCGGATATCAAGTGGAGGGTTTCGAGCATTCCGCACCCCAGGATCAGCACGAGAGTGTGCCGGACGCCTGTCTGCAGTCGTCCGGGAACAGCGAAGCTCGAGTATCTGCAAAGGCGCGATTCTACAATGGGGGATGCCGGGCATTGACACTGCAGCGTCGCGTCGCAACCCGCAGACGCAGGCGTGCCGATAGTACGCCAGCTATGATCGGTGGAGACTGAGAGCTCTTTATCGCGCACGGCAGCCTATTCAGCGCCCAAAGCCGGCATTCAATGGGCCTGTCGCGCCATGTAATACACCTGAAGCAGAGGCACTAGCCCGGATAGTCGACTTGCGCCGTCCCGGACAGCTTCTGAGAGTCCCGACACAATTCCGCAAAGTGGCAGGCAGGCAGGTGCGTATCCCAAAGCAAGACCAAACGAAATGCCGCGAAGTGGAGAGAGTGTCAGCTCGACGGGCAATTGTGGTGTCGCGCGGCCGGTGGCGAGTGACGGTGGCCCGGAAGAGTTCGGATGGCCGGACGAGATCAGGCGAGGAAGTCTGAGTCCGAAACCCATCCTCCCAAGTCGTCACGATGAGCAGCGTCCTCTGGCGCACCAACTTTTCGTGCGTCTTTCGTCGCTCGGTACTCAGGGCAGGGCTGACACGCTCTGCGGGAACAGCTACAACAAGTTCTCCCAGATCGCCGCGCGCGCGCTGCGCCAGTCGCTCAAGGAGGGCGAGCGCGTCAAGGCCGAAAAACGCGGCATCACCAACGTGCGCTTCCAGAAGTGGGAGAACGGCAAGGCTGGCGAGCAGGTGCGTTGTCTTGAGGCGCCACTCATCGCTGGTCGGTTCGATACAGCTGACTCGTGCTTGCCCGACAGGTCTGGCTCAACCCGCCCAAGGACGCCGCGGCACCGAAGAAGAGCGCGGCAGTATGAGAGCGGGCTGTGATTTCTGTTGAAATAGACGCATTCGCACTCGACATCACACGGGAGCCCGTTCAGGCAGACTCGGACTGGGAAAACACGTTCGCGCGAGAGAATAAAGTAGAAGTGCATTTGCGAAGCTTTCTCTACACCAGACGAAAGAACGTCGGCCGTGCGACAGGCAGCGGGCGCGCATGCGCGCCGCCGCGGTATTAGCATGTCCGTCGGTCTCGAGCGTGGTAGCAAAGGTATTGATTGGTTCAACGAGCCAGCGGAGGCCCAGCGCGCGTTCATTTGGACTGCACGTGGCCCTTGCCCTTGTAGTCCGGCGAGCCGATACCTGCGCGCAATAGAGAGTGAGCGGCGACGGATAAGTTCGGACGCGCCAGTCAACACACCAGTGATGGGGTCCTGGTTGCGCTCTTTGGCGATGCGGTTGGTCTCTTCCTGCCACTCCTTGGTCATCGTGCGCGGCGGCGGCGGCGCTGGATGTGAGGTCAAGTACCCGGCATTAGGGGCGGTCGAACAACTAACCGAACGAGCGCGAGAAGAGGAAAACAACGACGGAGAGCGCGAGCAGCGCGGACGTGCCGAAGAAGACCTTGGCGACCGTTCCCGGCGGGTTGGTGGGCGCGCGGGGGCCGTGGGGGCCGAACGCGATGTAGTAGGCTGGCGGCGCGCGCGGTGAGCACGGGCGGCGGCGGCGGTCTGGGCTCCAGACTCCGGCTCCACGACGACGCACCCGCTTTTTTCTCGTCGAGCGAGAGGGTCTTCCAGTCCTTCTTCTGGACCTCCTCGAGCGCGCGGTGCACCTCCAGCTGCTCGTCGCTGCTCAGCGCCTCCCACTGCGCCTCCACGTTCGAGAGCGGGATCGCCGACGCAGTCCGCACCCGCGTCGTCGTTCCGGACGGCGCCTGGGCCGTGGTCGACAGGCGCAGCAGGGGCTGCAGACCTCTAGGGCGCATCAACCGCAAGGCCTGCATACTGAGCTCGGCGTAGTGTCGATGACGGCGGGTTCAGTGACGGTACGAATGAGTAAATTCTGCGGCCCGGATACAAATACTCTGAAAACGTCCGGTTCTGGCCTCTCTGATTGGACATCTGGCCCTCCAGCCATCCTTGCCGATAAGCGAAGCTCAAGCACTGCGGGGAGGCTCGGGCGGTCAGGTGCACCTGCAGCGCTCAACTGCCTCACGAAATGGTATGGTATTCGCCGCACGTTGCGATCATATTACAGCGCGAGCACGAAACGCTGGGAGACACGAGATCGAGGGAGAGACGAGATCACAGGCGTAGCAAGATCGACAGACAGATAGAACAAAGACAACGAGCCATCCACAGGCGTCTTTTAACGAGGAATTCAAGCCTCGGCCTCAGCGGTGGCGGGTCCCGGGCAGTCGCGGGAGATGTGGCCCTCGAGCCCGCCTACAACGACTGTGTCAGTCATCACCGTTTAGCAAGGCAAGCATTGCACGCACAGTTGTAGCAGGCGCGCTTTTGAGGCTGCGGGCAGTCCTGCAAGCAAGTTTAGAATTTTGACATGTAATCGCGCGGGAGGCACACCTTCGAAATGTGACCCTGTTCAAAGAGCGTGTGAGAAGGACATCTCCGCGGGAAGGGTGCACTGCGTACCGAGCCGTTGCAGTTGTAGCACTTCGCACCCTGGGTGCAGTCACGCGAAAGGTGGCCTACGCCACCGCACGTGTAACTGCAAACTGAATCAGGGAATACGCGCTGTGGCAGGCGCGCAGGAATGCGCACCACGTGCGGCTGCTGGACGACGAAAAGTTGCCGTAGCCACCCGAGCTCTGCGCGTCGGGGCACGCGCGCGCGATGTGGCCGGGCTTGCCGCAGCGGTAGCACTCCGCGCTGGAGCTGCCGCCGTATGCGCCGCCGCCGTTGCGCGCGCCCGCGTTGTCCGGGCAGTCACGCGACTGAAAGAGCATGGGCAATCAGCGATCGGCGCTGCCGTAGACAGGGAGCGGCTACTCACGATGTGGCCCTCTTGGCCGCCTAGGAGGCGCATGCGGGCCAGTGAGCGGAGCCGCAAGCGGGCATGCAGGGACTAACTGACACTTGTAGCACGCCTTGGCCTTTTGCTCCGTGGTACAGTCGCGCGAGAGATGGCCCTCGCCGCCACCTGCGGGGGCTCAGGAACGGTCGTGGGGCACGGGGAAGCGAAATACGCACAGTTGTAGCTGTTGGGGCGGGTGAGCATCGCGGATCAGAGGCACAAAGCCGACATTTTCGTACCAGGTCGGCGTGCCCGCCTTAGGGCACTGAGACGCCTGGTGGCCGACTGGGGACGAGTTCAACATGCAGCACGGCGGGGTGGGCCCAGACAGCCGCAGAGCGCCCGCGAGCGCGGCAGAATACGCGCTGCTGGGCACGACGGCGACGCACATCCACCGCAGTTGAAGCATCCGCGTCCAGACATTTTGGCTTGAGGGAGCGCTGCGGGCTGGGTCAGCGCTCGCGCAGCTGCAGCGCTGCACGGCGGGGCACGCACAGAGGGTGGCCGAACGGGTGGGGTGGGAGGAAAAAGTGCCCAGCGGCGTTCCAAAACGTTTCCCAAACAGCACTCCATTTTCTCGCTCGCTTCGGAATCGAACTCAGCACTCTTCCTCATCAATTTCAATTGCCCTGCTGTATGAGTTGACAGATACCTACAGTATGTCCGGCGATCGTCCCCTCCCCTCCAAGGTCGTCGCTCCTAGACGACGTCTGCGGGGTATTAAGCAGCTCTGCGCAGACATCAAAGATTCGATCTCATAGCAGCTGCTGATGCCGAAACGGCCACCTTCTGCAGGACCCCGGAAAGCCGGTTCAGAGGTGACATCCTGGCGCGTATACAATCGGGCCCAAAATGGCCGGAGGTGACATCCTGCGCGTATACCGGCCGCCCGGGCCGGACCTGAGGTGACATCCAAACGCGTATACTGGCTGGGCTCCGTAGAGGTGACATCCCGCACGTATACGCGGCGGCAACTGCCGGTACTATATGATCCCTGGCAGTATTAGCAACCGTATACCGCCATGATCAACTGCTCTGAATGTCTTGAATCAACACTGAGACTTTCAACTACCATTGATGCACGAAAGGGTTGCGCGAAGCGAGCCCTCAGCGTCACAGGTGATGCACTGGCCTTAGTAGGCCTTGCCACCCGAAGTTTCCACCAGGGAGCTATGAATAGGAGCCGGGGATGGGCTACTATCAGGCATATAAACATAACCATAAGCAATCTCATGTATATTCTGCATTCATTTACGCGTCGGAATAGGTGTACCCTCGAGTACATTGCGTCGGAGGAGTAGATTCAAGTATCAGAGCGACAAGGCATGTCGGGGATGGTGAAACTGCCGAACAGACAAGCGTTTAGCGCAAATACGTAGCTCTAAGTGCATTCCATGTGCTCAGTATACGGTGTTTTATGGTTTCGGTCCGAGAAAGACGTGAAACGCTTCCGGGCGCTTCTCAGGGTCCTATCGGAAAATGCCGATATCCGCGTATACGACCGCCTCGAGTGAGGTGACATCCGATCCGTATACGCTTCGGAAGCAATAAAGCGCGTATACGAGCACCCCCGAGAGGGGATTTTGGATGTCACCTCTGAACCGGCTTTCCGGGGTCCTCCTTCTGCTGTCCCAAGCAGGACTCGCAGCCACCTTATCCTTGGCTCGGAGCTTTGTGGGAGAGAGAGGCTTCAGGTCGTTCCAGAAATCTAGGAGAGGTGAAGCTCCCGTTCAGCCTCTCCCGCGATTGAATGCCGGGGATCCTAGAGAGTACGTATCCTGTGGGCCAGAACGAGCAATTCATGCAGTCCCTGGAACTAGCGCTCCGGCGGTTGGCATGTTACATCACCGAGGCTGAGAGTCCCGGATATTTTCGTCCAGATAGAAGCCCAGTCTCGCAGGCAGATCTAGTCAATGTTGAGGAGGGGACTGTGTGCACTGAGACTCAGAGGCAGCGAGCTGGGCACTATCACGAGCCGTTCAGCATGAAGATGACCGAGCGACGGGCGGATTCGGACAACCGTGTGCGACCGGAAGCAGAGTGTCGGGGGTTCAAAGTCAGGCCATCAACTTTTCTCCTCAGTTTTCACCCTCCGTTCGGTTTCGCGACGAAATGTTCAGGACACGAGGGGTCGCCCGCCTGAGCAGGGCGGTCCACGCGAAGCGGCCTGTGGCCCTCTACTCGACCGCGCCCCTCCTTTCCAAAACCGCCCTCCCGTCGCTCGCCCGCCAGGACTCGTCATCAAAACGTCTCCACCAGGCCGCCCCTGCGCCCGCCCGTGAGTTTTTGGCCCCAGAGCGCGTTTTTCCCCGGGTTGCTCAGCCCGCCCGACAGGCCGCTCGTACGCGACGGAGGCCAAGGCCCAGATTGGTGCCGTCAAGACGGTCATTGGTGCCGTCGTTGATGTCCAGTTCGACTCGGAGAACCTGCCCCCCATCCTGAACGCCCTCGAGGTCCAGGACTTCAAGGGCGGCCGCCTCGTCCTCGAGGTCGCCTCGCACCTGGGCGAGAACTCCGTCCGCACCATTGCCATGGACGGTACTGAGGGTCTCGTACGTGGCCAGAAGGTCGTCGACACCGGCGCACCCATCAAGATCCCCGTCGGCCGCGGCACCCTCGGCCGCATCATGAACGTCATCGGCGAGCCCATCGACGAGAGGGGCCCCATCAAGGCCGAAAAGTTCCTCCCCATCCACGCCGACCCCCCGGCCTTCGTCGACCAGTCCACGACGGCTGAGGTCCTCGAGACCGGCATCAAGGTCGTCGACCTGCTTGCCCCGTACGCCCGTGGCGGAAAGATTGGTCTCTTCGGTGGTGCCGGTGTCGGCAAGACTGTGCTCATCCAGGAGCTCATCAACAACGTCGCCAAGGCTCACGGTGGTTTCTCCATCTTCTGCGGTAAGCTTTACCCGTATTATCGTAGCTGGAGCCAACCGCTGACTGTTTTTCGAAAGGTGTCGGCGAGCGTACCCGTGAGGGTAACGATCTCTACCACGAAATGATCGAGACCGGTGTCATCCAGCTCGAGGGCGACTCCAAGGTCGCGCTCGTGTTCGGTCAGATGAACGAGCCCCCGGGTGCCCGCGCGCGTGTCGCGCTCACCGGTCTCACCATCGCGGAGTACTTCCGTGACGAGGAGGGCCAGGACGTGTTGCTCTTCATCGACAACATCTTCCGCTTCACCCAGGCTGGTTCCGAAGTGTCTGCGCTCCTTGGTCGTATCCCCTCTGCCGTCGGTTACCAGCCCACGCTCTCCACGGACATGGGTGCCATGCAGGAACGTATCACGACGACGAAGAAGGGCTCCATCACCTCCGTGCAGGCCGTCTACGTGCCCGCCGACGACTTGACGGATCCCGCCCCGGCCACGACCTTCGCCCACTTGGACGCCACGACTGTCTTGTCTCGTAGCATTGCTGAGCTCGGCATCTACCCCGCCGTCGACCCGCTCGACTCCAAGTCGCGCATGCTGGACCCGCGTATCGTCGGCCGGGAGCACTACGACGTCGCGACTGCCACGCAGAAGATCCTCCAGGACTACAAATCGCTCCAGGACATCATTGCCATTCTCGGCATGGACGAACTGTCTGAGGAGGACAAGCTGACGGTCGAGCGCGCCCGCAAGATCCAGCGTTTCATGTCGCAGCCCTTCCAGGTCGCGCAGGTCTTCACCGGCTACGAGGGCAAGCTCGTCTCGCTCAAGGACACTGTGCGCTCCTTCAAGGAGATCCTGTCCGGCCAGCACGACGCGCTCCCCGAGTCCGCGTTCTACATGGCGGGCACGATCGAGGACGTCAAGCAGAAGGCGGAGCAGCTCGCGAAGGAGATGGGCCAATAGACGAGTAAATAAACCAGGCTGCCTAGTTGCCAGCACGCAAATCTTACTCCCTTTTCGCATTCTTTTCTTTATTCCTGTCCTATGCCGCAAGAGAAATGATAGATCCATTGCTAACCATGTGCGAACCCCCGATTTACATTGGCAAGATGGGATGCGTCGTCGTCGTTGTGGATGTCATAAATACGTGGTGTGCACCTGTCAAAACCCCTCCTAGTCTGTCTTGTTCTGCGCCTTGGGTTTTATCCTGAGGCACCAGATGTCCAGCTCGGCGCAGAAGTGCTGGCAGACGTCGATCCACCAGAATATGAAGTGGGCGCAAGAAAAGACCACACCGAGGTACAGGCAGGCCAGTTCAGCCAGCGCTGCCTTGTCACTGGACCAGCCGTCAATCGAGAGAAAAAATGAGCTGATATCGACGACAGGCGCACCTGTCGACGTGGAATCGCCTCGATACCTGGACCACAAACTGCCCGACGACGAGTGGTAAGAACGTCCCGATGTTGTACTCGGGGAACGGCCCCTTCGTAAGATACGCGAGGATGACGCGCGGACCCAGCGTCCCAAACGTGAACGTGATGAGTAGGCTGAACTCGAAGAGGTGCCCGCGCTGCAGGATGACGGAGTTCTGGGCGAAGAGCCAGCTGACGAGGAGCGTGTTGTAGAGTATGTAGAACGAGTTCTGCATGCACGCTGCGAAGAAGACTTCCCAGTTTGCGCCGTACCGCCGTTTCACGTGCCAGAAACTACGTTTTGAGTGTCAGAGAGTGGAAGGAAGGGCGTTGCGTAGGCATGACGGACGTACCAGGCCGGTGTGTGGATTATCATCGCCGAGAATATGACGCTGGAATTGCCCGTGAGTGAGTACGGCGCGCGTTCGAGCGTAAGGAAGAAATCGGTACGCACAACCCAATGAATATGTCGACTACCTCGATTTCAGTCGAACTGGTTAAATATCCAAGAATTCCGTCCTTATCTAGGGGAAGCAACGTATGCCAGATCTGCGGACCTACGCAGAGCATGAGAAGGCGGTGAATGCACACGGACGAAGTGGATGCGCACCATAAAATCCACTAACGAGATGTACGCCGACCGCAATGAGGAGGCCCTCTGTCGGACCGTTGATGTAGCCCAAGTACAGTGTATGTGTATGGTATTCTGCAGGTCATGCGTCACGGCCAGTAGATGCAGCATTGCATATTGCTAACCCTCCCATGTGCTCTATGCGATGGTGAAAGAGTGAGTTCTCAGCATGGAGCAGGGCAAAACTACTCACAAACCACATGGGCCAGCACCCGATGAGCGCTATAATCGCGCCGCGCTTGGTGCTTCCCAAGCCCATGGACGCAGCCTGCAGGAGCCCCCCAAGCCCACAGTTGAGGCTGTCGATGGTGTGGTCAAATGCATGACCGAGCGCAGACGACGAACCCGTGCGGCGGGCCTGCCGGCCGTCCACGTCTGCTAGGGACTCAGCGCGCGCTCAATGGCACGGCGCCAGCGCGACACGTACTGTCGAAGGTCTGGTAGAGGAAGAGACCCACAGCATGCGTTAGGTAGACCCAGGATGGCGCGATACCGAGGAGTTGTGGGTCGTAAATGTACTGGCAGACAACATTCACGACCACGAAGCCGAGGCCAAGCAGGGTGATGAGATTGGGCGCAATCCACATGGGAAAGCATTTCGTAGCAAGATCCCACCCTGGTAGCATTTCATAGACTGCTAGTGACAGGACTGAGAGGCTCACAATGGCGCAAGACTGCAGGAACACGCCGGTAAGTAGTCACTTCGCAGGCAACACGGACCGAACGAACCATATTTTGTGACGGGGCTTTTGTCAACGGCGCTGTACTTGTAGAATTTCAAGTTCTTGATGAGCGGCGGCGCAAGCAGCGGCTCATTGAACATTTCGGTCCCGAAATGTGCTGCGAAATGGAAAGAACTTAAGAAGGCAAGGGTCCGGCGCGTCTGGCGGAGTTGACTTGACGCGTCTTGCTTCTCGCCACGACCCATGACTGCCCATTTCCCGGCTCTACCGCCTGTCGTGGCTCCCTTGGAGCCCCTATTACCGCTGGAGGACATTGGGTCCAAGTACAATTTCGTCTTCCAGCTCGACGAGGCGCAAGAGCCTGTCGACCCAATCATCGCCGCGATTCGAAGTTCTGAACGGGTCCGCAATCTCCCTTCACGATCATGGCTGCCCCAGGAAAGCAAGCCCGATGCGCTCCCTGAACTTGGGGCAGAGAATGAAAGCTTGAGCGACCTCTGGGAACGCGCACATACTGCTCCGCCAGTTGTGCGCAAGGTGCGCGTTGCATATCTCGCCGGTCTCTGGCTAATCGGCCCCAGAATGAGCTTCTCACGTGGGACGCATTGCGATGGCCCGAATTACGCGATCCTACACCCCCTGTGCTTGTCTCTGAACTTGCAACGTCTGACTTTGACGCCGTTCTGTACCAGTGAGCACTTGCTTTCACGACCCCGTTGAGCGTCTAATCCTGTCAGTGTTGCAGGTAGTATCGAGACCCAACATTCTGTTACTGCTTCTCGGATTGTTCACCATCTCCCCGCACTCTTAACGGGCTGCTCGTCTGAGCTTTTTGTCTGGGACGAAGCTCGGGAGGCTTTTCTCATCGAGGACAATGGATATCGGATAGAGCACCTCAGAATCGAAGGGCTTGATACCAATACGTCCCACAGGCAAGTAATTCATATTCTTTCCATCATTATCTCATTTCCTTCTAGTTTGTTGAATAGGTTCTTGAACACCGGAACGCTATTACGACGCCTTGAATCAATGATAGACGCCATGAGAATATCGTACGTGCGCATATGGGCCGCCTCCCACAGCGAGCTGACTGCCTCACAGAAAGCAGCAGCCGACATTCCACGAATTCTTGCACGGCCTCGATACCGCCCTAACTTACCTGAAGATATCCCTTGGTGCCGCGCATCCGTATGCTTCGAATAACCTGGCAAGCATTTGGTTCCACTACCAAGAACCAGCGGAGATATTGGAGGCCGTCGCGCAACTCTGCAACAGGGTGAGTCAGAGCACAAACGTTGTCAATTGGCTCACGGAACCGTCGAAGGATGTGACCAAGTCTCCCCCGTATCCACCACTCCCTGCATCGGACGTGGATTTGTTGTCCCATCTCTATAATGCTCTCCTCTTGCACACGCACTCGTCTGCTCCGAAACCCGTGCGTGCCATCTGCGCGTATATCCTTCAATCGGCTTCGCGCTCGTACATCGCCCGGCTAGAAGAGCGTGTGGGGCTCTCAAAGAGACCCCTGGTAACAGACACGGAGACCTTGAAGCCGTCATCTGGCGAGTCGGCACTCGACCTGGCAGGGGCCGATGCCGAACAGGACGACGTGGATGTGTCCAGCAGCGACTCCGGCGGAGCAGAAGTGTTCGCAGCATTTGTGCCCCCAGACTTGTCAACAGCGATCCCTCTGGCTCGCCGGTCATTGCACATCCTGCTGTCGGCGAAGGTGGATTTTTCCCCTTCGGACGAGACAGCGCACTGCCGCTGGCTGTGGACGGACGAAGCAAAGGAGTGCGAGGAAGTGCCAGCGTCTAACACGCCGACCTTGACCTGGGCGATCAAAGCAGACCTCCCGCTCCCCGCACCGACGGACACAACCCCGTACCCACCACCACTGGCTGCCATGCGTGTGTTCGACATGGAGCCTGGGTCGCATGCATTCACCGCTAGTGTAAACGGGGTATCTTTCTCCATGTCGCAGCTCCCTCGCGAGCTGGTCAACTTCATCGCATCTTTCCCCGATACGTTCTCCCCCGCGACGCCCAACCTCGAGCACATCGCTGCGCGGTCGCTTCAGCCGCTCTTGGACCACTCGCGCATGCTCTCCCTGCGCCTTCTCTCCCTCTTCCTTGAATCATCCGACTTGCACGGCCACCTCACCATCATGCGCGACTACCTCCTCATGACAGGGCACAGCTTCAAGTCGCACCTTGTCGCTGCAGTGTTCACGGACTCGTACTCGTTGCAGTCAGCGCCCGCGGGCGGGATCCTGCAGTTCCGGCGCCGCACGGTCCATCGGAGCGAGCAGGCGCCGGAGGACGACTCCAAGGTGCACGGCGTCGCGCTCAAGCTGGGCGGGTACGGGACCGCGCACTCCGACTGGCCGCCCGGCGCCGCGGACATCTCGTTCTCCCTACGCAGGGTGATCGTCGACGCGCTGGACGATTCGGAGAGTGCGCGCGCGAGGGACGATGGTGCGGATATCTGGCGGCAGGTGGAGACGCGGCTTGGGTTCGGGTTGAGGGAGATCCCGGATAGTGCTGTCACGGAGGGTTGGTTCAATCCTGACCGTGAGTGATTGAGTTGTGTACTTCGCTTGTGCGCAGTGGCTGATGATATGACAGGTCTCGAGTAAGGGGCTCCAGGACGTGGTATTATAATTTCGCTCACACCTAAACAGGGCGTTGGACTTCCTCTACTTGGTGTACCGGCCGCCGCACCCATTGGATCAAGTTGTGCTCTCCTCGGAGATCATGTTGAAGTATCAGCGCGTCTTTGCGTTCCTGTTGCGGCTCCTTCGCAGTGCGTATTCAGCCACGCAATGATCGGAGTGTGGCTGATGATACCACCTAGTCGAAGAGGTATGCCGCATAATCCACCAGTGTGCAAATTCAAGAGCACATACAACCGACACACCGGTCTTCGTCCTCCTCCCGCCTACAAGGAAACTGCTCTCCCGCTTTTGTTTCCAGGTTCAAGCTTTCATAACCGCGTTGTCTAGCTACGTCTTCGACGTGGCTATCGGCAAGCGCTTCGACCGCCTCTTGGCCAACGTAGCTAACCTGCGGACACACATATCTACAAGCGACGACAGAGACGGAGGCTTAGACACAGCCATGGATGTTTTCGCGCTGGCCGACTACCACTCTGCTGTGCTAGACCAAATCCTCGCAGGGTGTTTGTTGCGCTCGAAGCAGGCTACGGCTGGCGATGCTCTGCGCGACTGCATGACCGCTGTTCTTGATTTTGGCCGTCTGGTGGTCCGCGTTACGAACCGGGACCTCGCTGACATCCTCGGAGCGCAAGAACTCGAGGATGTTCACGGCCGGTTCGAGGACTCTATGACTCGACTTGTGCGTGCTATTGCGACTCTGAGTATCCTGTATCTCTAACCCGCTGCAGGTTTCTGTACTCCGTGCGCTCAGCGAGAAATCGCGGTCCAAGGCCAAAGACAGCTCAATGGACGGCGAATGGCGGCGCCGCCATGGATTTGTCGTGGACCCGCAGGACTTGCATTCCGATATGTCCCAACTTCTCATGCGCTTAGATGGGAGCGGTTGGTGGCGACGGACAGGCGACAAGGCTAGTAATTCCCATGATACCCAATGACTATACCAGTGCAACATTTCGGGCCTATCAGGATTTCTGGAAGAACGCTGTCAGCGCGGAGCCCAGAAGCTTCAGCCCCTTCTCCATCGTCTCGTCCGTTCCTGCAAACGTCGCTCTGAAGTGGTTGAGCCCCTGCAGGCCCGCCTCAGCACATTTGCAGCGTTCACTGCTATCGGTGCTCCTACCTTGGGTACCACGCCTTCGAGCCTGTTCGCAGAGTCGTGGGCTTGATAACTGGGCAGTATGGCGAACGTGGCGGCCGGCATGACCGCCAGGCCGCTGTCGAATATAAATTCGGCGCACTCGTCCATCAGCTTCTGCGTGTTGTCTTTCGTCCGCCCAATTGCCGTGCCATTCGACGTTGCGCCGTTCGTGACGGGCCCCCTCTCGAATCGCGGGTGCTTGTCGATGAGAACCTCTATCCAGAAGAACATCCCCGACTCTGGCAGATATGTCTTCGCGAATCCCGTGGAGAGGACGTGGAGCTCGAGCATCTTCATGAAGTGGTCTCTGCGCCTCTGGTACTCGTTCCGCAGGCTCTCGGTCCATGTCAGGAAGCCGTGTATGCCCCAGCCACGCTTGTCTGTCAGCAACTCGCATACTACCGCCTGCGAGAATCCGTTGGCGCCTTGTGTAGTCGAGTCTGTCAGGTAGAGCAGCTTCTCGGCGAACATGGCGTTGCACGTTATCCAGCCCATACGCATGCCGGGAACGAGCGTTTTGCTGAACCTGACAGAATGTCGGGATCACGAGTGCGCAAACGCGACTGAGACACAACTCACGTATCAATCCTAATGACACGCCCGTCTACATCCATGGATGCGAACGTGGGAGAGAGCGATTTCAGGAACGCTGTCGAATCGCTGACCTTCGCGGGCGCTTCGGATGTGTACTGGAGAAAGTAATACGGGTCTGCGAAGAACGCCGCCGCTCAGCGATGATGAAGTCCCACAGACAACCCGCCGATGCTCACCATCTTCGAGGATGACCACGTCATACTTCTGCGCCAGTTCGTAGATCTTCTTCCGCCGTTCCAAGCTCAGGCTGCTACCGGTGGGGTTTTGGCCTACGCTGCTTTCCAATCAGCATGTTTTCCTCAACCTCTGCCTTCTCCCGACTCACGGAATGGTGTACAACACGTGCGGGCGCCTGCCTTGGGTGGCCTCGTCCCAGGTCGCCAGCACGCGGTCCATCTCCTCGGGGATGATCCCTTGGGCGTCGAGCTCTAACGGTGCCCAGCGAATCCCTTGAGCGAGTGGTGCATTGATCACCCCTGGTGCAACGCTGTCAGTCGTGTTCACCACTGCGGTCTCAATGCTCACCAGGAAACGAGAACGCCTCGATAAGGAACGTATCCCCACGGTCACCAAGCAGGCGAAAGCACTTAGTCACGCCGTCAGCATTCCCGAGCGTGAGGACCACGCTGTTGTGATGAGGCGCATGCAACACTTGGTTAAGCTCTTGCAAGTGGCGGATCGTTTCCGCACAGCCCAGGCCGCTTGAGTACTGCAAGGCCACAGCAAGGTCGATCGCATTGTCGGAAGAATACTTGCGGGAAGTCAAGGTCTGCTCGGTCGCGGTGCCGTTCAGCACGTCGGCCACAACGCCACTGTCGACGACCTGAGGAACGTGGAGATCGAGGCGCGAGATGGGGAACAACTGAGGATGAGGCTCCCCGTTTGCTAGAGTTATCATTCCAGGTCGCTTGACGATGCGCCTGTGGGAGCATTTCTCTCAGCGATTGGCACAGTCGGATTGCGGAGTCAGGCGCACGTCCAAATATGCTTCATCGGGTTCGGAAGGCGTTCCCGACCTTCGCGAGAGAGGTGGTGCGATAGCTCTGGCATGCTGGTCGACATGAAGATGGGAGGATTGTGGACTGGGGACCAATGACTCGAGTGCGATGACAATCGGAACGCGACGGAGGACCGTCTCGTCTTATAGGGCAGGCTCGACGTCTTAGTTACGTACGCTACGGATAGGCAAAATGTATACAGGCAGCAAGCACTTGTTGATCGTGATAAAGTACAGTGATGCGAGGAGAGGGCAAATGCAGGGTTGCAGACGACTATTCGCTGCTATGACCAGGGGACGAATATGGGGAACGAAACCACCAGACAGAGCAACAGAGCGAAGAGAGATAAAGACATAGAGTATGTAAAAGCACACGAAACGGGGTCCGAGGCGCGGGTCATTACGGTTTGTACTGCCGTATGATGGCCTCCAGCTGGCGAACGACCTCGGTCATGGTCGGCCGGTCACCCGGGTCTTGTGCCCACATGCGCTCCATGAGGTCCACGACCTCTGGACACCACTGCTTTCGCATGCCCGAGACGGAAGGCCTGCAGGGACGAGAGTGAGGAAGAAGAGCGGAGCGAGTACGCGACTGCGTACCGTTGCTTCTTTGCGCCAACAAGATCATAAATAGCGTGTTCGTTCATGCCCTGAAGAGAGCCCTCAGAACATGCACTTACGGAATGGAATAGTCGAAGACTGACCTCCCAAGGGAACTTCTTCTGCGGCAGATGCCACTGCAGCATCTCCCAGTAGACCATACCACAGGAGAAGACGTCGACTTTGTGATTATACTTCGGGTGCGGATGCCATAATTCGGGGGCTTGCCAATTGACAGTACCAACGAGGCTGACGACCATGGAGCGCGTCGACTGCTTGACTTTGGCGAGGCCAAAGTCGGCAATCTTCGCGGTGGCCTTCGAGGTGATGAGGATGTTGGAAGACTTGCAGTCGCGATGGATGACGGAGGGTTTGCGGGTGTGAAGGTATTCAATGCCGCGGGCGATATCGAGAGCAATGTTCAGCACTTTGATGAGAGAAGGAGCCGGGACGTTTCGGATGTAGTCGAAGAGGTCGCCATTTGAGCACAGCTCCGAAACCATTGCCACCGGGGTGTCCCTGGTGTTCTCTGGGATGCTGACGCCGAGCTAGGGAACGAGGTCAACATGGGATAGACGACAGCGTTGTCGGTACATACAAAGCGCACGACATTCGGGTGGTCGAAGTCGCTCAGAAGCTTCAGCTCCTTGATGTCCACTGCCGGAGCATGAGCATGACAATAATACCCGAGATGTAATCGCCACTCACTTGCGCTGAGCTGCCCGCGGAACTCCGCGATAGCGACCTTCATGCGGCCGCGCAACTTGCCAACGAAGACACTGCCCGGACAAAGTCAACAACAAACCGCGGAAGCACAGAGATGACCACGCACTCCTTGAAGCCGCCACTACCAATCTTCTCCATCTTGACGAGCTTGTCGGGCGGAATCTCGCGATCCTCGAGACCCAGGCTTTCGAGGTCAAGCTCGAGCTCGCCCTCTTCCTTGTGGCCACCAATCGTCTTTGCACGCTCCGAACTTGACACGGGCGGCGTGCGTGGCTCGTCGATGTGGACATGCTTGTCGCGCAGAAGGATGGGCGTCGAGCCCTTGCCCTGCTTGCCGTGTTTGCGCGCACGGGGTAGGTTCTCCCTTGCTGTCGACGGAGGCCTCGCGGTCGAGGTAGAAGACGGGCAGTGGACGGATTGCTGGCGTTCCCGCTGCATTGGAGGGAGAAGAGAGAGAGAACGGTTTCAGTACAGATGCCGATGATTGACAGTGGGAAGTAAGGGACCGCTTACCCATTGCAGAAGGGCGTCTACCAGCTGCGGTTTCGTGCCGTCTACATCCAGGTAGCGCGTCTCGCACATGCGAACAAGGTCGTCGCGGCGTAGGCGGGTAAGCGACTTAGCGGTGGCGCCCTCGAGATCGATATCTGGGAAGGATAAGCACACAAAGAGACAACCAAGTTCATTCGACCTACCTTCTTCCATGTTGGCGTCGCCATCCTCCTCCGCCTCTTCGCTATCCACAGTGTCGTCTGTGACCACTTCGTCGCTCTCATCCACTGCTCCTTCATCCTCCTCCATTGCGACATCGCCGACGGTCTTGCCGTTGCGCAGAACTTTCGCAACGGGTGCATCCTCTTCGCCCTCTTCGCCTTCCCCACTCTCCTCCATCTCGTCTTGCTCCTCGCCGTCCTCCACGGACTCAGAGACGCTCAGCTCGGAGTCTTCATCCATCTGCTCGGCCTCGGGTTGCTCATCGACCTCTTCCTCCTGTTCGTCGTCACCGTCACTGGGAGGCGTATAGGTTTGAGCACCGCGCGAACGTAGACGGCGCTTGACGGTCTCTGGTGGTGAACGCGAGGCGGAGCTGTTACTGACCGGCGTCGCACGGCGGCGACCCCGACGCGCACGGCCCTTGATGGGAGTTTTCGGGGGCGAAGGAGACCGTGACGACTCGAGCTGGTCAACCTCGTCGGCCGATTGCTGATCCTCTTCGGTGACGACGCCCTCCTCCTCCAGCTCCTCGTCGTCGTTCGTGTCGGATTCCGCCATCGTCCCGATCTTCTCTTTGGCCTTGCGCTTCGGGAGGCGGCGCACGCCAGCGTCCGAGGATGTGCGGGGCCCAGAGTCTGATGAATTGCGCTGCCGAGAATCTGAGGACTCGGTGCTCTTGGTCTTTGAGCGAAGTCGACGAGGGCTCGGCTGAGCCTCCGGCAGTTTGAGCATTTGCATTGTCCGACGAGGCATCGGAGTGTTTTCGACAGCCAAGTTCACGTCTTCGTCTTCATCCTCCGTCGTGACGATAGCTTCGACGTCATCTTTGAATCCGACGTGCTTGCCATTGGTCTTGCGAGTATCCCGGAGACGATAACGGGTCGCAGGCGGAGATGGTGGTGCGACGCGGGAGAGCACGGATTGGGAGGGTGACGAGCGCCAGAGACCAACGTTGTTTTGCGACGCGTATCTCCTATTGACATGTCAGGGATAATCGGTCATGCTATTGTAGGAACAACGCACCGCGCTGCGAAGCCATTTGGTGTCCTGCTAATAGCAGCACGGGCGCGCGTCTTGTTCGTGCCCTTGCCGTTCGCGTGCAGCAAACCGAGCGAGAAAGAGCGGCCCTTCAGAGGCCGGAAATTGCGATTAGTGAGCGAAGGGTCGGTGGAGCGCCGGCCAAGGGGATATCGGCCGTTAACAGCGTCGGTTTCTTCCCCGCCGCCGTCGTTGCCGTCGTCGGACGAGGGGGACGTGGGCGGGTCGTGGGCGCCTGGGGTGGGCGGCACGGAGCCCGTATCGCGTGCTTCTACTATGGCCTCCGCGATCTGCGGCTTGGTGAAGCCCTCGATTTCGTCCTCAATGCCGGCGACTGCCGCAAGACGGACGAGTTCGGCGCGCCGCAGACGCGAAAGCTTGCTCGCGGGCGCGGCATTGACCCAGAAATCGTCGGCTGTGGTGAAGGTGGCAGGCATAAGACACGTGGGCGAGGGAAAGAAGGGAAATGCCTCACAGGAGTCGAGTTCCGGCTCGTCCTCATCGTCAGAGTCGCGTTCGGAGGCAGGGTCCGCCGGCCACTCGTCGTCGTCGACGTCCATGTCGGCGCTGCGTTCGCTTTCCGAAAGCTGTTTCTGGCGCTTGTATCTGGTCCTGGACACCGAGCGCTGCGTTCTATGGGGCGGGTGGTAGTTCTCGGTGCCGGAGGGGATGCGCTTCCGTTTTGCGCCCACTTGGTAGTCGGCGTCGCGGTCCTTGAGCGGGGCCATCGCGAGCAGCGTGCGCGAGGGGAGCCGGCGAAGGTTGGGATGCAGCGGGGCGAGGGCTGGCCGGGGCTTGCGCGACGGCGACGTTCGAAACGAGTATTGACGGCGTGGCGGCGAGGACTGCACGTCCCTATGAGCCATATCAGGTCCAGCCTTCCCGTCGGCGCGTCGAGCTCGTCGTGCGCTCACGGAGGCGCCGGTGTCTGACCCAACACGGATTGTCCGCCCGCGCAAAGGGTACTCGGGAGAATGGAGGTCCGCGCCCGGAATCAAACCCCTCAACCGCTCGCCACAAAACTCCGACTCAAACGCGTTGTTTCGCGCACCATTCAGCCTGCCTCGCTGGGAACTGCGACACTTGGCCTATTCGGCGCTTATACTGCCAGGAAATATTTGTCGGTATCTAAAAAAAATCTACTAATAAATGAGATATTCACACAAAGACCTCGGGAAACCACGGCATCGTGGGTGCAGACTGGTAGGCGCGCAGTTTTGGTTCCCTGACAACACTAGAAGCGTATTTGTTGACTGTTGACCTTTCGAGAGCCAAGTTAAGCGCTTCCAGGATTCTAACCACGTGAGCAACGCGCGTCGCGTCTCAACGTGTCCGCTTATCGTGAGAGTATATTCCTAATCGCCCAATAACTCAAAAGCAAAGAGGACGGATAGGGGAGGTTGCTTCCGCAGTACGTACACGGACACGCAGCAATGAGCGAGTGAAACGACCTGGCGGCAGGTGCCGTGAGCGTTCGGGCTTGCGCATCCCGCCATGAACGACTCTCGCTTCAATGGCTCCTCCTCGTCGTCGCGGCCGTTCCTGAATCTACTCAACCCCATGGGCCGCCACTACCGTGGCGGATATCTACCTGTCAGCCGCGACCGCGTCCCCGAGCAGGACGAGGACGACGAGACGCCTTTAGCCTCGACGATGCATAACCCGTCGAGCAGCAGACGCGTGTCCTTTGGCGCGCACCATGCCAATGACGACGATAACGACTCCTCTGACGGCGAGGTCCCGCAGAGCTTCATGATCGAGGCGACGCCGAGCGCGCCGCCCGTGCGCGCCCCGCCACCCAAGTCACGTCGTGCCACCCAGCCCGCGCGCGGCTCCAAGCAGCACCCCGGGCCATCCATATTGCCCACATCACACCCTTCTGACCCAACGCGGCACCAGGGCGCGCAGTCGCCATCCGCGCCACAACAGCGGCGGAATGGCATGGGAGGCTTGGACGCCCGTGAGCGTGCGTTGTGGGATTGGGTCAACGTGTACAACCTCGATGCATATCTCCAACAAGTGTGTGCGTCGCTTTGGGGTACCGGAGCGTCTTGTCTGACCGTATGTGCGATGGCCAGGTTTACGCCTATTACGAAGGGAAAGGAATATATTGCATTGCGCTCGCGCGGCTGCTTAATCTCCTGTGCGCGCCCCTGTCTCTTTGCAACCTCTCGACAATCAGAGCCCTGACGTTCACAGAACCGTTGGCTTTGTCATCACCTTCTCGACGTTCCTGCTGGGATGCGTCGACTATCGCCGACTGCGTCACGAGGGAACGAAACACCTGTCTGATGTCGTGGTGGACCGCTGCGTCTCGAGGTGAGCACCTTCTTCACACCCTCCGAACCCGTCTTTAGCTCTCGCAGGTTCTCAGGGTTTACCTGGTTATTCTTTCTGACGTTCGGCGCGTTCTTCCTGTGGCAAGTCGTCAAGTTTGCTTTCGAGTTTCTCGACTTGTTGCATATGCACCGATTCTACGCGCACCTCCTCGAGATCCCAGAGGCGAGTCTCCCGTGTCTGACACTCGCCCCCACGACTCACAGCGTCGTTCACAGGTGGACATCCAAACTATTTCCTGGCCCGAGATAGTTCGGCGCATTGGCCGTATCCGCGAGTCCAACCCGCTGACAGCCATTGCGTCCAACGCGGGCGACCCCGACTACGCCCCGCCGACGGCAAAGCTTGACGCGCACGACGTGGCCAACCGCATCATGCGGCAGGAGAACTACCTTATCGCGCTCTTCAACAAGGAGCTGCTGGACTTCCGGGTCCCGCTGCCGCCGTTCATCGCCGCGCGTTTGCACATAAACGAAGATCAGAGGTCCATACTCCTCACGAAGGCGCTGGAATGGAACCTGCGCTTTTGTTTACTGGGGTATTTGTTCGACCATGATGGGAGGGTGCGCAAGGTGTTCCTCAAGGAGAAGAACCGCAAAGTGCTCATCGAGCAGTAAGTTTCTGTTGTCCCCCGGTAGCCGTGGTTTGACGACGATGCAGGTTAAAGCGACGCTTCATTTTCATGGGCTTGCTCAACGCACTGTTCGTTCCTTTCATCGTACTTTACCTCTTGATGTATTCCTTCTTCCGCTACTTCGAGGTTCGCTTACCTTTCCAGGCCAAGGTCACTGACTAACAATGCTTCAGGAGTACCACCAGAACCCGTCTTCAATTGGCGGCCGCAAGTACACCGCGTACGCGGAATGGAAGTTCCGGGAGTTCAACGAGTTGCCGCACTTATTCAACCGTCGGCTCAGTCTGTCATATCCCATTGCCAACGTCTACATCAACCAGTTTCCTAAGGAGCAAGTTGCCTTGATCTCGAGGTGCGCTTGATAAGAACTGCTGTGGTGTATACGGTGTTAATGCTGAATATAGGTTTGTTGCCTTCATCGCCGGCTCGTTCGCTGCTGTTCTCCTGGTAGCGACGATCGCAGACCCGGACCTATTCCTCAACTTCGAGATCACGCCGCACCGCACGGTGCTGTTCTACCTCGGAGTATTCGGTTCCATTCTCGCTGTCGCACGCGGCATGGTGCCCGAGAAGAATCGCGTGTTCGACCCCGAGGTGCTCATGCGCGACGTCATTCGATACACACACTACATGCCAAATGAGTGGAAGGGCATGCTGCACTCGCAGAAGGTGCATGAGGAGTTCGGCGCTCTGTTCGACATGAAGGTCAAGATCTTCGCCGTCGAATTGCTGTCTGTCGTCGTCACGCCATTTATCCTTTGGTACTCGCTGCCCACCTGCGCACCCGCCATCGTCGACTTCTTCCGGGAGTTCACGGTACATGTCGACGGACTTGGCTTCGTTTGCAGCTTCGCCGAATTCAACTTCAAACGCCACGGAAACGTGCAGTTCGGTGCACCATCCGAGGCTGCCGAAGAACGGCTCATGTCCAAAGAGGGCAAGATGGAGAAGAGCTTCCTGAACTTCAAGGTGTGAAATTGTGCCATTTATCGTAAGCGTTCCCGCGCTGACCCAGTGCACAGGCTGCTAATCCCGACTGGAATCCGTCTGACCCGGCGGGTTCATTGTACCTTTCGAGGCTCGCGAACATCAACGCGGACATCAACGTCGGACCTGGGCGGTCGATATCGCGGGGACGAAAGCTGGAGTCTGGCGACATGGTCTTCGGATATGGTCATCCCTACCCGTACGCGCAGGGCGCAAGTCATGTCATGCCCCGCTCGATCGCAGATCGCGCGCAAGAGTACGACCGGGCATTGCAGCAGTCGATGAACGCCGCCGCTGCGCGACGACGACAAACCATCCCCGTCATTGAGACGTCACTTGCGGACGCATCTGTCATGAGCATGCCGCAACCGGTCCCCCATATCCCACAGTCCGACCGTGCGCCTGATGGTGGCGTCGGGAGCGAGCTTGGAGATTCGTACGTGGATGACGTTCGGACGCGTGGTGGTCACGGCGGGGACGGCACCGCGCCGGAACAGTCGTTCCAAGAGAGGCAGGAACTCGAGGAGCTCGCCGACGGTGGAATGGTAGGGCTCCTTACGCAGATATACGGACGACAGCGGGTACTGTAATATATATTTTAGAGCTCACGTGGGGGTGTTGATTTGAGGAGGTTGGGCAAAATGAAACTCCGATTGAACCGTTCTCCCAAGGCTTGATTCTCCTCCTCACAGACAGCAACTGTATCCGGCGCCGGGGGGTCATATGCTGGCGACGATGCAACCGAATGGCTCCTCACACAACCAGCTCCCACCGGAACGCTCGTTCGCGTCCATGTCTGCCGCGGCGACGGCGAAGCGCAAGGCGCCGGAGCCGGACCCGCTCGCGGCTGCGTCCAAGAAGCGGAAGACGACGAAGGACACGAGCCAGCCACCGCCGGACACCTCGTTTCCCGCGCCATCTTCATCGCAGCAGCCTGCGACGCGTAAGCCACGCGTGCCCGCGCCGCCTGCCTTCGCCAGCACCAGCAAGGCCCAGAGCGAGCTCGTCCGGCTTGCGACCCAGGACACGCCCGTCATCGACAAGAACCGCACTTTGCGAGCCGAGGCCGACAAGCGGCGCAAAGCATCGCGCTCTACCCGAGGAAAGAGAGCAAGCTCGAGTATGGGAAGCGGGGTTATCTGTGCGTCGCGCGACCGCCTAACCGGCGAACCCTTCTCCCCATGTTGACTCCCAGCTTCTCCTAGCGCAACCCCATCCTACCGTGCCGACATCCGTGTACCACAAGCACCTTCCGCCGGACCTGCCGGAGGCGTTGCGCGCGCGGCATCTGCTCATGTGGTGTGCTTCATGGGCAACGAACCAGGCGCCATCCGCTTCATCGACCAAGAGCCAGTCCAAGCCTTTATCTACCAAGGACGCGAAGCTGGCGAAGGACATTCAGGACGAGGTCATGAAGCTGCTTGCCGAGGGCAAGCTGGACACGAACGTCATAGGCCGTGGTGATAGGCCTCAAGCACCACCACCCGCCAACCTCGCGCCGCACCCGCAGAATGTGAAAAACATGAAGCGGAAGACTGACTTCATAACGGGCATCACCCAGTACGCCTTGTGCTCGCGATAAACAATTACGGAGGCTTACTTGCGCTTGTTCTGACAGGGCAAAGGCAGAAGACGCCGCATGGTCAGAGTTGACGCAGGAGTACAAGGGTCGTCATTCCACCGTTGTGTCTTCGCTGGAGCTGCAGCGAGACCAATTATCGCGCTCGCAAGACAAGGGTAAAGCGAAGGAGCGGGAGGTTTCTGACTGGGAGCCGTGGGATAACGAGTTGGATGACCGCTGGAGCGAGGCAGCTACGGCCGCCCGAGACTCTCTACGCACGAACCGACAACGACGAGCATCAGTGTCCGGAGACTCCAGTCGGATAAGGGCCCAAAGTCCCATCAGCGCTAGGCTGAAAACCCTTGGATTCAAGGTGAGCGGTTTCCATTTGCTAGCAACCCCGGTATACTGAATTGTTCTTTAGTCCGACAAGCTGCATCAAACAGTGACTACAGCGTCGGTCCTCGCGGAACAGGTGCAGGGAAAGCTGGATGCGATATTCAGCAACCTTGGGGACACCCTCAAGTCCCGCTCAGTGCAGTATCCTGCACCACCCGCGAACGCACCTCCTTCCTCGGGCATGGGAAAGATGATCGCGGGGACGAGCGAGCCGCCAGGACAAGATCCTATATTACTGTTGCGTGGAATATCACGCACCGACGCTGCGCGGCCGGACTCGCAGATCAGCGCGCCCATACGGCGGACGCGGCAATCGATAGCCGCGGCGCCGCCCGACGCGGGCGTAGCGAAGTATACCGCGGTGTCGGCACCCACGCCGAGGCGGCCGCCAGGGACGCCCCGCCGGACACCGCGCAAGGCGAAGGACTCGTGACCTTGACATGTTTTATGCTTTCGCGTTTCTACGATATTGTTATCGGGTTGAGCACCTATACGCTCGCTGCTGTCAAGACCGCCTGTTGTACCCACTATTGTGCCCCATCCTCTTTCTGCACAGTCCTCGCTTCGTTCGCATCTTGTACGCCTTTGTTCGTTTCGTATTATGAATGACCGACTGCTCAGCCTCCTGGCACTCGCCAACCTACAGTCTACAGTGGGGAACTATCCCGGGCTCACGCTGCGTCTTTGTACACGCTTTTGACTTCGTACATCTTCGTATCGCCCTTCGGAGGCGCCTCGTTGCCGTAGACGGAGTCGACCTTGTACATCTTGGTTGTCACGCCGAACTCGTCAGAGGGGGCAGTTGCAGCCGGCTTTCCCGCGCCCTTGCCCCAGGACTGGGCAGCGAGCTTGAGCCCACCTGCAGCAGGCCCGGTGATGCCAGCTGCGGCGGCCTTGCTCGCTATGCTGGCTGCGCGGCCGTCGGGAATGAAGATGAAATCGCGCACGCCGTCGGGGCGCTCGGCGTCGTAAATGTAGTATCCCTTGCGCTCGAACTGGATGATGTCGCCCTTCTTGAGCGCGCGCACGTTCGCGTCCGTGACGGCGTCGACGACAAACTCGGTCTGCGGCGTGACGAAGTCGGTCAGCTCGTCGTTCTCCTCGAGGGCGCGCTTCGTGATCAAGAAGTCGTAGTCGAGCAGCCGCACACGCTCGCCCGCGCCGTCGGCCAGCCACGTTATCTTCTTCTTGGTCTTCTTGAAGTCGCCCTCGAGGAAGAGCTCCATCTCGAGCGCCGTCACGACGCCGTTCGCATCGGCTGCCTTCTTGCGCACGAACGCATTGCCCCAGTCCATCAGCGTGATCTCCTCGTTGTCGTCGAACGACGCCGCGTCCTCCTGCTCGACCCAGATCGTGGAGCTGAAGACCGACTGCTTCTTCCCAACATCGGGATTCTTTTTGTGCAATGGCAACGTCTTGGTCTCCGGCTGCGCAGGCCCGTTGGTGATCGTGACTTTGACCCTGGTGCATAGTGAGTAACGGAGTATTCATAATAGTGATCATCCGCACTCGTTCGCTGTTGCAACAGCCCAGAGACGAGGCGCAATGGGGTCGATGACCTTCTTATTGATCGACCAAATCGAGTCCCACTCAAGCGTGACGGGCTGCTGCGACGGGCCCTGGAGCAGCATGTACTGCTTGATGGCCTCGACGGTCATGCCACGCCTCCGGATGCCGCGGACAGTGGGGAATCGCGGGTCGTCCCAGCCGCGCACCAGACCCTGGTCGACAAACCAATGCAGCTTGCGCTTCGACAGCAGCGTGTACACGAAACTCATCCGGCTAGCAATTCGTGTTAGGAGCGGATTGATATTTCACAGCCGTGGGTGGACCGCCCACCTGAAATCCCAGATTTCGACATGTCGGATACCGAGCGAGTCGATCATCCACTTGTACTGCGGGTTGCGGTCGCGGTACTCGTTGGTACGCAGCGCGTGTGTAACGCCCTCGAGCGAATCGACGATGGGGCAGGCGAAGTCGTAAATGGGGTAGACTTTCCACTTGTCGCTGTATTAACGTCAGCGAGGATTGGCACGGAAGCAGGAATCATTTACCCTGTGCGGTGGTGCGGCGTGTCATTGCAGCGGTAGATGACGGGGTCGCGCATGGCCTTGTTCGGGTCGTCGACGCTGATCTTCGCTCGCAAACACCAGCGCTTGCCCTCCGTGCTGCCCTTTGCCATTTCGTTGAAGCGCGCCAGATTCTCCTCAATCGTCGAATCGCGCCTCGCGGACGCTATGCCGTGCATGCGCTGGTGACGCATCTACGTTCACAAATGTGTTGTTAGTAACCTGCGGGGCTCAGACGCGCAAGACTCACATCCATCTGCTCAGTGTCGTCGCAGTATCCCTTGCCCCGCTTGATCAACTCTATGGCATAGTCGAACAGTTTTTGGAAGTGATCGGAAGTGTGGGTGATGACGTCGCCGCGGATACCCAACATCTGCAGGTCCTCGAGGATTGTCTGCTCGAACTCGTCCTAAGTAGGCGGAAAGTCAGCGCAAGGACGCGTCGTTTGCATCCAGCTTGCCTTCTCCTTGCTGGGGTTGGTATCGTCGAAGCGCACGATGAATTTTCCGCCGTACATCTCCTTGCCGAAGTAGTAGTTCAACATCGCAGCCTTTGCATGGCCGATGTGGAGGTAGCCGCTGGGCTCAGGCGGGAAGCGGGTAACGACCTTGCCATGCACGGCACCCGGCAGCCCGAGCGAGAATCCAGCGGCGGCCTTGTTTCCTTTAGCCTAGAAGGGGGCAAGTCAGCCGATCGCACTCGTCGCGCACGCGATGAACACGGGCCTTATTGTATTTAGCATCGGCCATGAGTGCGAGCGCATCGATGGTGCTCTGCAGGTTGTCGATATACGCGATCCAGCGCGCGACATGGGGGTGCTGGCCCGACTTGAGAACGCCGAGCGCCTTCGAGCTTGCTGTGTGCATGCTTTAGCCGGTGGCGGATCGCGGGACGATGCCGACGCGCCTTTGATCGCGCCCCATACAGCAAAGTCGGCGACGGAGAGCTCGTGGCCGACGATGAAGGTGCGGAAAGCGAGGTGGTCGTCCAGGGCGTCGATCGACTGGGTGATCTGGGGGAACGGCGTCGCCGGCGCGGGCAGCGCGCGGGCGATGTCTGTGAATGTCGCTGCCTGCTACGCGTCTTGTGAGATTGTAATGCGCTCCGAGCGGGACTGCGTACCTTTGTGGATGTTCCGGCGACGTTGGTGCCCTTGACGAGCGCGTCTAGGATCGGGTCGAGGCCCGTGACGACGGCGGTGCCTGCGCGGAGCTCGGTGGCATCGCCGAAGTCGACGTCGACGCGCAGGAAGGTGGCGAGTGCGAGGGCAGCATACGGAAACGGGACGTCTGCGAGCGAGACCGTGAGACTGGGCGCGGACATGGCGGTCGAGTCAGCGACTGGATGCAGTGGCCGGCGCGTCGGCCGGCGCAGGCCGAGAGAGAATATATCCTGGCGGGCTGGGCGCCAATTGGTCCTTGACTCCAAAGTGCTCGAGTCACTTGCCCTCGCCAGCCATGTTCGCCGCTCGCTCAGCCAACGCCAGGCTGCAGCCTGCCATTCTCTCGCGCCGCTTCATGTCGCAGATGCTGTGAGCACGCCCGAGTATCCCAGTGCTCTTTTTCGTGCTCAGCGGCACGCTTTCCAGCGCCGACCCGTCCCAGAAGTACCGTCCCTACACACCCATCCAGCTCGAAAACAGACAATGGCCCTCGCGCGTCACCCGCACGGCCCCGCACTGGCTCGCCACCGACCTCAGAGACGGCAACCAGTCGCTGGCCAACCCGATGACCATCGCCCAGAAGCGCCAGTTCTTCGAGCTGCACGTCAAGTGCGGCTTCAAGGAGGTTGAGGTCGCGTACCCCGCGGCCAGCGACACCGACTTTGCCTTTGTGCGCGGCCTCATCGACCAGAAGGAGGTTCCAGACTACCTCTGGCTCCAGGTGCGCTCTGTCGCCGGACGGTCCGGAACGTGACCTCACCGCCGTTCTAGGTCTTGACCGCCGCGCGCGAAGACCTCATTCACCGCACGGTTGACTCGGTCGCCGGCGCCAAGAAGGCCGTCATCCACATGTACAACGCCACCTCGCCCACCTTCCGCGACGTTGTGTTCCGCAACTCCAAGGAGGAGACCATCGCGCTCGCAGTCAAGCAGACAGAGCTCGTCCGCAAACTCACGGAAGCCTGCACTGCCAAGTATGGCACCCAGTTCCGCTACGAATACACCCCGGAGCTCTTCACGCAAACCGAGCCCGAGTTTGCCGTTGAAGTCTGCGAGGCTGTCAAGAAGGCCTGGGGCAAGGCTGGCACGGACTACGAGGAGCAGATCATTTTCAACCTTCCGGCGACCGTCGAAGTCGCTCCTCCGAACCATTACGCGGACCAGGTGACGAAGCTTCCGTCCCGAGTGTATGCGTCAGGGTCTCATCTAGACCGGGACAGGTCGAGTACTTCTGCCGTAATATCTCTGAGCGGGAGAAGATCACGGTCAGCCTGCACCCGCACAACGACAGAGGTCTGTCCCTTTACCTGGGGTTGTTGCAGTGTTCTTACTTTCTCCCAGGTTCCGGCGTTGGCGCGGCCGAACTGGGTCTTCTTGCCGGCGCCGACCGTGTAGAAGGCTGCCTTTTCGGCAACGGCGAGCGCACGGGCAACGTCGACCTCGTCACCCTGGCGCTCAACCTCTACACGCAAGGAGTTGCGCCCAACCTGGACTTCAGCGATCTCCAGCACTGCATCGACGTCGTCACCCAATGCAACGACCTCCCCGTCCACCCGCGTCACCCATACGCTGGCGAACTCGTCTTCACCGCATTCTCTGGCTCGCACCAGGACGCGATCAAGAAGGGCTTCGAGGCGCAGGCCAAGCGCCACGCTGCTGCCGCCGCTGAGGGCAAGCCGCAGTACTGGGATATGCCATACCTGCCCATCGACCCGGCCGACCTCGGGTGCACATATGAGGCCGTCATTCGCGTGAACTCGCAGTCCGGGAAAGGCGGCATTGCGTACATTGTCAAGCAGCACCTCCAGCTTGACATGCCTCGCCGCATGCAGATCGCGTTCTACCAGGTCATTCAAGCCATCGCTGACCGGGAGGCGCGCGAGATGTCCGTCGAGGACATCACCTCGGCTTTCCGCAAGACGTATCACCTTGGCCCCCAGCACGAGGGCCGCGTAGCTCTTCGCTCGTTCAAGATCTCCACGGTCGGCGAGGAGTCGACATCGCAAGACCCGGACGCGCCCCGCCGCTTCGACGGCACCATCTCTGTGGATGGCGTCGTCCGTGTCATTCGTGGTGATGGCAATGGCCCGCTCTCGGCTCTCCTCGACGCTCTGCGTGAGCACTTGGATGTGGACCTCCACATCCGCGAGTACTCGGAACACAGCATTGGCCAGGGCACCTCCGTCAAGGCTGCCTCGTACGTCGAGCTCACCGACCCGAAGGCGGACCCGCGCGACAAGAGCAAAGCATGGTGGGGCGTCGGCATCGACTCTGACATCGCTGGCTCTGGGCTGCGCGCCGTCATCAGCGCTGTGAACGCGTCCATCGGCGACCGCGCCCTCCCCGAGCTCAAGCTCAACGTCGGCTACAACGCGCGCTCCGGCCAGGCTGACGTCGCGTCGATTGTCCTCAACGGTCTGAACCTCGAGATCCCGCGGAGAATGCAGTCGGCGTTCTTCGAGGCCGTGCAGCGCGTCGCGCGCGAGTCGAACAACGAGATCTCCGCGGAGAAGCTGACCGCGCTCTTCCGCGAGACGTACTTCCGCGAGGGCCAGCAGTTCCAGCTCGCCGGCTTCAAGACGGAGCAGACGAGCACCGACGGCCGCCGGAGAATCGACGCGGAGATCAGCATCAACGGCACGCAGACGACGGTGCAGGGCGAGGGCAACGGCCCGCTGTCCGCGCTGATCGCGGGCCTGCAGGCGCGGATTGACGGCGAGCTCACGCTGCGCGAGTTCTCGGAGCACTCGATCGGCGAGGGCGCCGACGTCCAGGCCGCGTCGTACGTCGAGCTCGTGCTCGCCGGCAAGGACGGCGCGAAGCAGAGCGCATGGGGCGTCGCTGTGGACGAGGACATCACCGCGTCCGGCCTCAAGGCCATCCTCAGCGCCGTCAACGGACTCAACGTCCAGCTGAAAAACTAAGCTTGACGCAATTCGTCAACGAAACCAAGTACATCTGCGGTTTCCACCCCTTCCTCTGCTCCCAGGGCGGGCCGTAGCCATCTCTCCTTGCATGTAGTACAGTATGTATAGCGCACACAACACCAAAATGACAAGCTCGCCACGAGCAGGATTCCAAGGAAGTGAGTGGCATATCGTGGGCACGAGATTATTAGACTCCACGAGTAAATCCTGTCGTGCGTGTCATCTTCACGATGAAGAGTTGTCGGAGTTGTGTGCTTGCATTCAATCCTTCGCCTTTCTCCAGCTGACCGCCGAGCGTACTGCTAGCATACGACTTCCAAAGCGATGCGCCGGCTCGGTATCTCATTTCTCCTGAAGCGAAGTAGTCATTGAGGTGCTCGATGCCTGGTCCTACTCCCTTGGGTAGCCAGACCCATGGTCGCTCCGGAGTCCGGACACAGTTCAATATCACTGGCAGGCTTGTCCTGGAGATCGTACGAGTACGAGTACTTGCGTCTGCAGATTACCGCAGACGTTTTGTTCTGGCTGTGTCTGCTAGCGGTCCATGTGCGCGACTGCCCGTGTGCTCGAACCGAGCATGGCCGAATCGGTACGGTTTCCAAACGGTTTCATCGTCCACCGCGGTCGACCACAGGCATCTACTACTTGCGCAGTCTTGGGTGACCATCCTCTTGTCACTGTTTTCAATGTTTATCACTACTAGAAGCTCTCGGCCTGCCTCTACCGATGGCGTATTGTACCCCTTGCGGTTTCTCGTGCACGGGGCCGCGAAAACATGCAATCCGAACAGATACGTCCTAGACCTTCTCACCGGCCCTCCCGGCGCCGAAATCTGAGACGTCTGCATCCAGTCTAGGCAGAGTACGCTCGTTTATTGCCGCACCCCGACTCGCTGTCCAATCGCGGTGGCTTTGTTAGACACGCTGCCTTAGCGGGTCGGAGGCACTGGACCGATAGGCCAATACACTATGCCAGCTTATACGGGCCCAGTGTGGATTCCTTGCTGCAGCGTCTTGTTCTGGATGTGCCAGATCTGTCAAGGTGTAAACACGGACCCGTTGTTCATTCCGCCGCGACACTGGACTGCGGGCAATACCAAATGGGTGGCTACACCCGTACTTGTACGCGCACGTTGCAAGCGATGAGCCGTTTCCAGCGATACACGGAGCGTCGTACGTGCCATCCACGCGGAAGCTACAGCCCAAAGGGGCCTTTGACGAAGTAGCCTCTCCGGGACTTCAACGGAGCTGTACTCGTTCTTCCGAAATCACATCTAGCAATGTGGAAAAAAGCAAGCTGGACCGTCCGAAGTCCCGCGGAGGACCATGCATGTCATCGGGCGAGTCGCACACGAGGACATGCCCATCCTTCTTGGCAAAGGTATTTTTGGAACATCGATGACCACCGCGCACAGCCTCAGCGGCAGATCGTTGAAGTATTTTTGGCAATCAAAGATTCGAATTCAGCGCACGAGCTTGGAACGTGCCTCCAGGTATGGACATTTGCATCGCTGGCGGCCCCGTATCGGCGCGTCCTGCTAAACAGCGGAATGGTGGCTGCCGTGCGCACGGTTTGGTGTTAGGGGATCCATTTACCGGGCGGTGCGACGCGGACAGAAGACCCGGACAGTTTGTTGACTGCACACGGACATCCAGGCACTCAGCGCACGTTCGCGATTGCGAGACGTGATTGGTCGCCCTCCGCGAGTCCGGTGCGGCTTTAAGAGTCGGCGCAGAAGCCAGCACCTACATTCCTTTCTTGCCCGTTTGCACCAATGGAAAAACAGGTGAGCTCCATAGTCATCGCCCTCAATAAAGCCGACCGTATCTCCAGGATAGCGGGAACTCGCAGGCGTACGGAGCGACGACCAACCTCAACGAGCGCCGCCGCGTCGCGCTTGCCGAGGTCGACAACGCGAAGTTCTCCTGGTTCCATGTCAAGGTTTGCCTTGTCGCGGGCGTTGGGTTCTTCACCGATGTACGCACTTCCGCCGTGCTCATCGTCGGAGACTGAGGGCTGACTGTGGCTACTCCTCCCTTAGGCATACGACTTGTTCGCTATCAACATCGCTTCTACGATGCTAGGCCAGGTCTACGGCGCTGGCGGGAAGCTCAACCCCAACCAGGACTTGGGTGTCAAGGTTGCAAGCCCGGTGGGAACGTTGGTCGGCCAGTTGTTGTTCGGTTGGCTCGCCGACGTAGTAGGCCGGAAGCGTATGTACGGTGTTGAGGTGAGTCGCCTCAATCCTTCGCTCTCCCACACTCAATCGCTCTCCCCAGCTTTGCATAATCATCGTCGCTACTATGGCGCAGGCTCTCAGCGGCTCTGGTCCGGCCGTCTCGATCATCGGTGTCATTATCGTTTGGCGGTTCATCGTGGGTTATCTTTCCCACCCCCTTGAAGCGCGCCACCTCACCTAGCCATAGATGGGCGTGGGAATTGGCGGGGACTACCCATTGTCGGCAGTCATTTCTAGCGAATTCGCTGCCACCAGGACGCGCGGCCGCCTCATGACGGCTGTGTTCGCAGCGCAGGGCTTTGGTAACTTCGGTAAGCGAACTGTGACATTGATGCATCGTCGTAGGATCGCTCAACGTCTTTCAGCTGCTGCGCTGATCGCGCTCATTGTTGTGGCTGGTTACAAGAACGCGATACTCAACGACCCCGTGGGTACACCCAACCACGTCGACTTCTGCTGGCGTCTCCTTATCGGTCTTGGCTGTATACCCGGTGCAATCGCTCTTTACTTCCGTCTCACCATTCCGGAGACCCCTCGCTTCACCATGGATATCGAGCGGAACGTCAAGCAGGCGACTCAGGACGTCGATACGTTCCTCACCAGCGGCACTTACGTCGTCGACCCGGACGCCGTTGTCCAGCGAGTGCAGGCGCCGAAAGCGTCGCGTTCCGACTTCGTCCGGTATTTGTAAGTGCCTCGCGCAGGAATGGAGATCGTCCGGAACGCTGACACGCACTCAGCTCGGAGTGGAAGAACTTCAAGATTCTTTTCGGCGCTGCGTATTCCTGGTTTGCCCTGGACGTGAGTGTCGTAGCCACACCCACGGATAGAGCCTGAAGTCCCCCCAGGTAGCTTTCTACGGTCTCGGACTCAACTCTTCCATCGTGCTGGAGGCCATTGGCTTCGGAAGCGCGAGCCAGGGCACACCGCAGGAGAAGATCTACATCACGCTGAAGAACGTCTCCGTCGGCAACCTCATCCTCTCCGCCGCTGGCCTCATCCCCGGCTACTGGGTATCGTTCCTCTTCATCGACTCATGGGGCCGCAAGCCAATCCAGCTCATGGGATTCATCATGTTGACCATCATCTTCGCGAGTAAGTCCGAGAACTTCCGCGGAGGACGGAGAGCTCATCCGCTCGGCAGTTATGGGCTTCGGATACCACGCTATCAGGGACCACAGCAAGCCCGCATTTGTATTCTTGTACTGCCTGGCCAATTTCTTCCAGAACTTCGGGTGAGTGACTTTCTTCCGGTGTGCGCATGGCCAGGGATGGCTCACCTCATCACTGCACTTTAGCCCGAACACGACCACCTTCGTCGTGCCAGGAGAGGCGTTCCCGACGCGTTATCGCTCTACCGGACATGGTATCTCGGCTGCCAGTGGAAAGCTCGGCGCCATCATCGCGCAAGTCGGCTTCGCTCGCCTCAAGGACCGCGGAGGAACGAACCAGTGGATCAACCACATGTAAGCAGGGAATCTCATTGCTTCTTTTGCATTCTCATGCCCTGCAGCCTGGAGATCTTTGCGGCGTTCATGTTGACCGGCATCTTCTCGACACTGCTGCTGCCCGAGACGAAGCATCGCAGCCTCGAGGAACTATCCAACGAGAACCAGGATGACTTCGTTCATGGTGTTGCCGGTCAGCCGGTGTCCGCGCTCCCTGCGACAGGCAAGCCAAGCGACGATGAATCGAAGTAAGGTGCTGTTGCCTGCAATGGTTCCCGAGATCCGTGGTGGTCCGTTGCTGTTGAGATTACTATCTGTCCGGTGTAATAGAATAACCAATAACCTATGGTATCATCGGGTGCACTCCGAACATTTCTGGGACCCGTAATATTTGGGTTTGAGATTATTGGTGCGAGGGAGACCTATCACGCCGGCTCAGCCGGACATGCGTCATGTCAAACGGAAGCAATCGTGCACCGCGACGCGACTTGTCCTCACGCCGCAGCCCGCGTAGATGCCGTCCTCGACATTACAGGCTCGCATTGCCGCCTTCGAAAGCGGTCAGCCCCTGCGGGCGCCAGACTCTCCTCCCTCGCCTACTGCTGCTGCGCTCGCGAAAATCCCGGTCATCCCTCCCACTCCCCGCGCAGGATCTCCGGCTGCTAGTGCAATCACGCCCACGCCCACTGTGCGCGTCAAGCCGCCGCCATTGCCTCCCCGGAAGCCGTCTCTGGCGTCCTTGAAGTCCGCGGCCTCGGCGGACTCGTCGAACCCGCCGCCGTTGCCGGTTCGCTCTGCATCTGATTCGCTGTCCGTGCAGCACACCTACCCGCCCACGAAGAAGGGCAAGCACGCCCAGCAGCCGTCCGCCTCGTCCTTTCACTCTGTATCTCTATCTTCGGATGGTGGCGAGCAGGATGACAAGGACCAGGACAGTCAGGACGGCTCGTTTGAGTCTGTGCCATCCAGCATCCCGACCTCGACGAGCATACCTTCGTCACCCGCCTCGGAGACAGTGTCACTCAACAGCCTTTCTTCAAAGGGGCCGAAATTACCACCACGGCCCTCGGCGCGAACCTCCACGGCGTCGTTAAACTCACTGCCATCTGCGCCCTCCCCGAGCTCTCTTCCCTCTTCGCCCCCCACTGTGGGGCGCGAGGCTTCCAGATCTCGACGACCTGCACCTCCGCCACCTATCAGCTCACCACGACCCCGCGAGCAGGCGCCGACGGCCTACCCTCCCATGCATGCTCGAAACGGCCACCACTCGTCTTCTGCCCACGCGACAAAGCGACCGACCCCTATCCCCGGTGCGGCGAGGGCGCGCTACGACGCGCTGTTCGATCGCAATATTGAGCAGCAGCGCAAGACTGCCAAATCGAAATCACAATCACAGGCTTTGCGCCCGCCTCGACGGGCTGATGGATGGCGGGGGTTGTCCATCGACTGGACAGGCGACGCCGACTCCTTGAGCGGCGCTCCGCAGACCGAGGAGCGGTTACGGAGCCCAATTGTCAAGCAGATTTGGTCATGGTCTCGACTGCCGCAAGAAACCTTGAAGCAGATATGGTGCGTTCTTTAATCGTTGCCCTACAAGTAAGTAGTTGGCGCTTAACGCCCGTGTCTAGGAACGATGTTGACTCGGAACGGAGCGACGGCCTCACTCGCGACGCGTTCGCGAAAGGAATGTGGAAGATTGACGAGGAGTTGACGAGAGCCGCGACCCGAAAGTCTGCGAGGTCCCCGCCCCGAGTACCGCCCAAAGTAGGCTCCATTGGTCGTAAAGCAGTCCCGCCACTGCCATCGCGCAACATCTTATACTAGATTTACCCCGTTCTATTCGTACAGCTGTCGTCGTGCGCGGCATCTCGCTACAATATGCATCGCCGCAGCACTGTAAATATTACATGTCCTGGGACTTGGATAGTGTGTCATTGCATAATGGTCTGGTCTGCGACGGTGTCGTCTCCCGCCTGTGCCTCTTGCACCGAACTGATATGTCCCCACCAAGACGCTTTGAACTACACCAAGTCAGGTCGCCCGACCAGCATGAGAATGCCACGTACGAGCGTCATGACCAGGCCCATCTTGCGTTCAAGTACGCGCAACTGGGCCAGGAGATCCCTGTCGGGGCTTTCGCTCAGCTCGCGCATGCGGGCGCACAGCTGGTAGGCGGTCAACAAAGGAGTTCACTGCGACCGGAATACACGCACGTTCTTGACATTCTCGTTCAGCTTCGCGTACTCCCATAGGACATCCTGCTCTAGAGGAGTCAACTGTTGGTTGCCCTCGTACGGGTTCTTGGTCTCGATGTCATCCATGTGAACGATCGGAGCACGAGGCGCGTATCGCGTTTCGAAGTCCGATTGCCGATCTCGCGCTTCGAGTCGTCGTCGTCCAACCGAAGCATGCCGCGAGCTGCACCTGTCAAGAACAAGGCACCTCGTACGCGCCTGCGACTATCCTTGGAGAAAGTCGCTCACCATGCTCTCGGGCTGATCCAGGCCGCCGGGATCTCAGTTCGGAAGCTATGGTCCGTTCTTCGCACCTGAAGTCCTAGGACGCGTGTAATGTCGAGCGCAGGACGAGGACGAGGGCGACGCCTCGGATGTTCAGGAAGACGGCACTTCGGATGATAAAGACAAGTGCGTCGCGACTCACAGCTCACGACCTCGTGCAACTGCTGAATCCGTATTAGCTTGCTGCAGATGCTAGCGATGCTCAACGAAATAAAGAGTGCCTCTATAAACGCTGACATCATATGCTAAGAGTCTAACCGGCAGTGTAGACAAGAAGGCCGCAAAGATGTCGACCGCATTGCAGCAGCAGAAGAAGACTATATTCAAGGCGGCGCGTATAGAGGCGGAACAGATGAAGGAGGAAGGCACGGCGTACTTGTGAGCCATCGCTATCTTCTGTTGAGGGTAGGCTCGCTTGCTGAGACGCACAGGCAACAAATGCTAGATTCGGTCGACGCATTGTGCAAGGAGCAGACCCGTCCCGACGCTATGATGCAGGAATTTGCTGACCGGCACCAGCAACGGACTGTAAGTCCTGCACGCAATGGGAGGCTTACGACTCCCTTGACGTCGAACAGGCTGCGCAAGAGGAGGTGCTGAAGAGCTGTGACGACTTCCTCGGAGGTCCTTCGTCTCGCCGAGTGACTCTACTGCAGGAAACAGGACAGATCGGTACGCCGCTTGTTCGTGCATCTCGCAGCACATCTCGATGGCTCCGTATAGTCAGGTCTCACGGCGCGAGGCGAAGCGCATGCCGCAAGCAAATCAAGAAGAAAGCGAAGCAGGACTACGAGCAGGAGGTCGAGACCGCAGCAGTAAGCTCTCTCCCCGAAACCGGCCTACGAACGGCATCGGTGTTGACCTCGTGCAGATTGCCACGGACGCTCGAGAACTGATCAAAGGCTGGAAGAAACTTGTGTTAGAATAAGAGGCGAAGTTGGCATAGTATTCCATAGGTAAGCACGGCAAACTGTACGTCTGTAGCTCCATGCACGTCGTTTGTATCATAGACCCAGGTTCAACATGTCATATCCCATCGCCCTCCACTCCCCGGAGCGGCGCAGAATCGCAACTCAGGCGAGTCCGCGCCAGCCCAGAAAGGCGGGGGCGGGCGCGTCGTACCGACATGCGCACTTTGACGGGGCGCATGGGCAGGGCACGTCTGCGGAGCGGCGGTCTCGACGGCGCAATATGGCGGACAGGCGCTGTGGTGTCCCATGAGATACGGGAGCGCTGCGTGTACGCGGCGGCCCCGGGCTTGCTAAAACACTGTAACGCCCGCCTGCGTGCCGCCGTACTGCGACTTGACGTCGTCCAGGTCCGCCGCGTCGTCCTGGCTCTTATAGTCTACGGTGGAAAGAGCCCCGAGATCAGACAGTCCCGTGGCAGACGACACCGACATCCTGCGGTTGATGCGGTCGGATTGTGAGAATGCAACTTGGCCGGTGCGCTCTGCGGGCACGGCACTCCCGGCCACGCTACCGTTGTCGGTTGCTGGGCCAGCACCCGGGTCTTGGGATACGATGGAGCTGGCGTAGCTACCAAACGCGCTGCGCTTGGTCCCAGGAGCTGCAGCGCCGAAAGGTCCAGCGGTGCTTGTCGTAAACGAGGGTAAACCGGATGAATATGTAGCCTGCGACTTGAGCGACCGCACGTCCGAGGGAATGTAGCCAAGCGGGTCATGAGTCTTGTAGAAGCTTGCATCGAAGCGGCTGGGGGTGCCGGAACGACGATCTGCGGCTACGCCAGTTCAGACACAGCTACCCATGTCCATGGCAGGCACACGTACTCTCAGTAAAACCGATGGTGGGGCTCAGCATAACCTCCTTGGCGCTGACTTCGTGCCTACGGAACTGCTCCATAGCCTTGCTCAATGCCTTGCGCGGCCTGCTGAACTGGATCATGCTGGGCTGTAGGTTGCTCAATGGGCCGTCCACGAGGCAATTCTTCTCCTTGTAGTGTGTCAAGAGGTAATGCCAAAGCGGGTGCTACGAAATCGAAGGTCAGGAGTCATGCCGGCCGATAGCATTGCCTGCGCACCTTGCTGAGGACCTTCGGGTTGCCGAGGATCACGACTCCATATTTGGCACGGGTAAGAGCGACGTTCAAACGGCGAGGGTCGTTCAAGAAACCGATCCCCTGGTGCTCGTTGCTGCGAACACAGCTGAGGATGATATAGTCCTTCTCGCGGCCCTGGAACGCGTCGACGCTGGCAACCTCAATTTCCTTGTACAAATCCTTCTTGAGAGATCCGTTGAACTGCATGTAGTTGACGATGTACGAGCGTTGGCCCTCGTACGGCGTAATGACACCAATCTGGCTCGGGACGACGCCGGACTTGAAGAATTTAGTCACGATCTTCTCAACGTTGGCAGCCTCGGTTCTGTACACAAGTGTTAACATTCTGCGCAGATACCCGCCCATATGCCTGACCTGTTCAAGAACGAAGTACCACTCGACGAGATTTCCTCCTGGCCGAGGTTCTGGTAGAAGAACATGGGCGTATCAGGGGCGGGCCACGGGAAGTCGACATTCTTGCGAAGACGTTCCGGTGCGGTGACACCGTTCTGCAGCGTGCCTTCGTAGAACATGTTGGACGGGAACTCGGACAGGCAGGGATGCATGCGGTATTGAACCTGGAGGCGGATCGGGCGGTTGCCGATGAGAACGAGGCGCTCGAACAGGGACTGGGTCAATCCCGCGCGCGCGGCCTTCTTGTTCATAATGACGGGTCCGAGTTGCTACGAAGCATGAGCGTTCCCGTGAGGTGTTAGATAGCGCGAGGCAGACCTGATGGTCGCCAACCAGCACGGCCTGCTTGCAGCCGAGTACAAGCGGGATCATACACTCTGTGGATGAACATAAACAACGACTGCAAGAACGGACGTCCCATTGACACTCACCGGGTTCCGCGGCTTGCGTAGCTTCGTCGATGAGGACGGTCCGGAACTTGAACTTGCTCAATCGCAAATCGCCCGCACCAACACAAGTGGTGCAAATGACATCGGCCGCAGCGAGGATCTCCTTCTCGCAGGTGCGCACAAGCGCCTTGTACTTGCGCTCGTCGTTGGAGCTCAGCTCGCCTTGCTCGTTCTTGAGCTGGATGAGCTTCTGGAGCTCGACGTGCGACGTGCTGTTTGCGACTTGTTGGTGCAGCGTGAGGAATGAGATGGAGGAGTCGAGCGCCTCGCGCGACTTCGCCGTCAAGCGCACGACCTTGAGCCCCGTGGCGTGGATCTTCTCTGTGAGCTGATCCACAGCGACGTTGGACGGCGCGCAGACGAGGACTTGACCGTGGTTCATCTTTGCGAGATGGTACACGATCGACGCAGACGTGACTGTCTTGCCCGTACCAGGAGGCCCCTTCGATTATCTTAGTGCTGTACGAATATGAAACCGGACAGTAAAATTTACCTGGATCAAGCTCAATGGCTTTTGCAGGACACTCTTGACAGCATACATCTGCGAGTGATTGAGTTCAGGCAAGCCTGGTGCCGAAAACCTGTTGAGCGTAAGCTTCGCTCAGCGAACGCGCGTCGACGTGCACACCGTTTGGGCATCGTAGTGCGAATGACCTGGGGTTCAAGCTCGTGTCCAAGGAGTTTGAGGTACTATGAAAGTGTTGAGCATGAATAGATTCCAGGAATGGGAATAGCAAACTAACGATATACCCGCTGACGCTCTTCTCGTCGACGGCGAAAGTCTTCATTGCGAGTTGCATTCGGTCAAAGCTCGTGCTCTTCCAGACGAAGTCCGCGACAAAGTTGTGCGTGCAATCGGTAGGCACGCCGTCAGAACGGCGCAGCTCGAGCGCGATCTCGTCCGATACATCTGAGACGGATTAGTAAGGTCCATGCAGGACCTTGAGCCACATACTGTTGGGAATCTTGATGACATGACCAATGCATTCCCACGGCTTGTGCATTTCGCCAGCATAGCGAAGTCGCAACTCGTCTCCGACCGCCAGACGGACCTCGCCGCTCTCAAGCTTGGGCATGGTGAACCACGCGACGCGCTTCTGGTTGAGACCAAGATCCCAGCGGACGATAATGTCCGACTGAGTCTGGGACTCCTTGAGGCGTTTGTCGTAATCTGCTTCGATCTTGACGAGCGGTCCGAAGATATTCTGGTACTGGTACGCGTCTTCGTAGCGCGGAATGACCTGCTGGGGCTCATCGTCGACGCCAGGCTTCTCGAGATCCTCGAGGGTTGCCTGTGCATTATCGCGCCACAGGTCCTCCAAGCGGTTGATCTGGGTGAACGAGACCTGGCGGGCCCTGAGCTGCTCGGTCTCAGTGGGCGGCTTGACCAGCCAGGATAGGAATGTGCGGTCGTCGATCAAAGGGTTCCATAGGGCCGCATTCCAGGAGATGTCCTTGGACACCGCCGCGCATGGCTGACTGTTGCGACTTAGCCACACTAGCCGCGCGGTGGCAACACCGGGCGACTCACCGACACAGCAGCACGACGACCGTGTCGCTCTTCGCGGGGATGAAGCCCAGGGTGAAGACGTTCTTGCTGCCGCAGTTGTAGCACTCGGGGATGGTCTCTCCGAGCGGGCTCTCGGCGTGGAGGATGACCTCCTTGTGCTTCGCGCGCACGAGGTGGTTGACGATGTGCGAGGCGGAGGTGTTGCCGCGCGAGTTGCAGAACCACTTGGCGCAGACGAGGCACTTGACGACGGAGGCCGGCGAGTGGATGCCACAATAGCTGCGGAGGCCGGTCAACAACCACAATAGCACGCGTCCAGACGCGCCGCGCGCACCTGCAGGCATGCGGCGGCAGGTCGACGTGCCCGTCCTCCTTCATCTCGTCGAGCACGCCCTCCAGGTCGTCCTCGCCGCCCGGGGTCTTGCCCTGCAGCGCCGAACGCTTGTTGTGCTCGTCAACGAGAGCCAGTGACTCGAGCTCCTCCGCGAGCTGGCGGCGGGTCGTGTTGGTGGTGTATCCGGATATCATGGACGCGGTGTCCTCGGCAAAGCTCGCTGTGCCATACTGGGACGTGTTGTCGAACGACTGGAAGTTGTCGAGGTCCATGGTTGAGCGCAAGACGCGAAACAATCCGATCGGACTCCGCTGCTACTTGTCCGTGCCGCGCTCGCGCTCGATGTCCCCCAGCTCGCCTGCCAGCCCCCGCAAACGAGCCAGCAGCGATGACTGGGAGACGCCAGGCCGTGTACGCCGCAAGCTCAACCCGGTCCTGTCGACCCCATCGCCCTCGCCGCCCTCGGCGTCGAGACGGCGCCTGAGACGCAAGACATCTCCCGCGGACCGAGACGACTACAGCGATGACTACACGCCGGAATCCATCCCAACTCCCAGCGCCGCGCCGATGAAAGGGTCCCGCTCCTCCTCGTCTTCCACGCAACCCGCCACAGTCGTGACGCCTTTGGTGCACGAGATCGTAGCCCCGTTCTTCGCAGAGAGTGTGCATCCCAGCACTCAACTGGACGCTGTGCTCATGCCAACTCTCAGCCGCTTTCAGCGTCGAAGGGCCGCGGCGCAAACCACCTGGCAAGCAAGACGTTCAACCGCTTCCAACCGCGTTCGAGTCGGTCGCACACTGCGATGAAGGCGACTTTCTCCAAGAAGGGACTATCTGGTTCGATGAGAAGCGAACCAATGTCCGTTTCTACAAACGCGTGCGCGTCGACGAGGGGACATACGCGCCGGGCGACTTTGTGGCCGTACAACCCGGACACGACGACCAGCACCCTCGAGCCGCGCTCTACGCCAGCGCCGCGGGCGACAGTCCCTGGGCCGATCTCTGGTACGGGTATCCCACAAGTAACATACCTTATTGAGCCGTGTACAGGTACGCCAGGATCATCTACGTCTTCAAGAATCAAGGGCAGCTCTACGTCCACGTCCGCTGGCTCGAGCACGGGTGCAAGATCCCCCTCCTCATGGAAGTGGCCCATCCAAACGCGCTTTTCGTCTTGACCGCTCCAGACGCATCGTGCGGGGACATCGAGGCCGAGTCCATCCTGCATAAGGCTACAGTGAAGGTGCTGGAACCTATGGACCCCGAGCCGTCCGTTGGCGAGTTACCGCTCCATGAATTCTTCGTCAAATACACGTGGTCTCCTACCACCGCTGCATTCGAGGACGCCAGCCCGCAACTGATCACAGGGGACGGCATTGACGACACTGAGCATAGCGGTTGCTTCTCGTGCGCAAGCGATGCGAAGGACACCGAGGTCGCGTACCACGTCAATGACTTCGTCTATTTCCAGTCGAGGCAGCCCGCATCTGCGAACCAGATGCCCGCCTATCGACTCGGGCAAATCGTAGCCTTCGACTCGGAGAACAAGTTCAAGATTCGCTTGCTCGGCAGGTGGGATAACGTGATGCACGCTCTCAAAAAGTGTGTAGGAGAGAAATTCTTCGACAAATCCCTTGCAAAGGACGAGGTGCGCATGTCATCTACCTCCCCGTTCTTCACTGCAACGCACCTGTATAGACTCGGTTATTCCTAATGGCTGCCACTTGCACGGTCGAACGCGAGCGACTCGCCAGGAAATTCTTCGTCCACTCCAAAGCCGACTGCGAAGCCGATTCGAAGGAATGGTTCGCGCTCGAGGACCACTTCTGGATGGACCTGCGGGCAATAAAACATCCCGTCGCGTCTTTGGATGACCTCGTTCCCATTACCGACCACAGCGTCGAACATTGCACGCAATGTGTAGAGGAGGAGGCGACAAGAATCCGCCACTGGCGCAATTTCATCACGGCGACGAGAAACGATCCCCTCAAGGGCCTGGAACTCTTTTCTGGATGCGGCGGTCTAGCGACGGCATTTGAGGAGGTTGCTTGCCGAACTTCCTGGGCAGTTGAGCGCGACGAGTCTGCCGCTTTGACGCTCAGGTGCGCACCTCCAATCTGCACTCATCGTGTTCCACTGACGCCTGTACAGCAAGATGCATCCGCACTGCGTCGTGCATACGGCGGACGTCAACGACGCGCTCCGGTCCATTATTCGCACGGGCGCTGCAAAAGGATTCCCCACCCGAGGCGAAGACATCGGCATTCTATTCGGTGGCCCTCCTTGGTGTGTATTGCATAGCATCCTGTATTTCCATGCTGCGTCTGACTCGTCGACATCAGTCAAGGCTTTTCGACGTTGAACCGGAATCGTAGGGCGGGCGACGAGCGAAATCTCCTTTTCGCGAACATGCTGTCCTGGGTGGACGTGTATCGACCGACGTACTTCCTGTTGGAAAACGTGGGAGGTATGCTGTCGTTCCAGCTGCAGTCGGTGGCCAAGGACAGGCCGACTGTCGACGTCGAGTTCGGCACCGTCAAGCTCATCGTCCGCGTCCTCGCGGCACTTGGGTGCGTGACCGGACGATTCTTCGCCATCAACGCCAGCTGAGACCCTGCGCGCAGATACCAAGTTCGAGTGCACTATCTGCAGGCAGGCATGTACGGTGCCCCGCAAAGCCGACATCGGCTGGTTATCCTCGGATCTCGCATTGGAACGGAACTCCCCATCGCACCTCACGCAACGCATGCGTTCCAGGGGCGCACCAAGGCGACGAAGCGGCTTCCTGGTGGCCTGCAATTACTGTTGCGGCCTGAACCGGGGTGCGCATTCCAAGGCGTCTCGCTGGGCGACGCTATCGGTGACTTGGTAGGTTGAAGGTGTTCGCCCTACTAGCTCAGTCGGCTCACGGATATCCATCTTCGCTTTCAGCCCGCGTTCAACTGGTTCGGCTTCTATGATCCGCCTCTCCCGTGCTCTAATTGCCACCTGTCAACCACAGGGACAACCCGCACGTCGTCATCAAGACCGATGCCAAACAGCTTGCAAAGGAGGAATCCCGAGGAAAACACACGCCGGCATTTCCTGTTTACTCCAAGGGCTCCGTCGGCTTCGCCAACGCTGTAAATTACAGGCGCCACGCGCTGACCTCCTTCCAGCGTCACTGTCGGGGTGACATGCGGCAAGTTACCCAGCAGCACACGCGCACTTTCGGGCCCACGCAGGTGGAACGGTATGCACATTTCCCTCGCCATAGCTGCGGTCGTTCCGTCCCTCATCATCCACGGCTGACCCCACCTAACAGTGTGTGCAATGTCCCACCAAGGCCAGGGGCATGTCACTTTGATCTGCCCAAGCTGTTGTCGCTGTCCAAGAAGGACGGTCAGCATGCAAGTAGTGCGTGGTTCGATCGCTGCCCATAGCCATGCTGAGATGTCCGAATAGAACCGTACAGCCGTCTTGACTTTGCGGTTCCCGCGCCGATCGCGTCGACGCAGATGGAGCTCGGCGGCGCCTCAGGGCAGGTCCTCCATCCGACGCAGTACCGATGCCTCACGGTCCGGGAATTCGCGCGTATACAAGGATTCCCGGATTGGTATGAGTTCGACACGACGACGGGGAAGCTCCAAGAGGTATAGTGCAGCGACGCGACCACAAAAGCTCTTGCGAAGGGACTCGATGCTGATCCCCAGTAGTGTTACAAACAAATCGGTAACGCGGTACCCTTGCCGCTCGGCATGGCTCTTGCAAGAGCTGTCCAGAAGAGTCGCTTCGTGGACTGGATGAAGGGGGAAACCGGGCAAGGTAAGCGTTGCCTGAACATGGGACAGGAGATTCGCTCATGGTGGCACGCAGACCGTTCTTCGCTTGGGCTGATAGACAGCGTGGTGCCGTCAAAACACAACAGCACGCGCGCCGCGCGTGTGAGACTCGATGTGGTGGTCACGGTCCTCAATGCCAAGGAGAAGGCGACCTACGCCCTCACACCACTAAGCCAGCAGAGCATAGGCTCAAGCCCACAACCTGAGCCAGTCACCGTTTCCCCTTTCCCCGCTGCCGTTCCACCCTCGTCATCGTCCGGAACATTAGTACCAACCTCGCAAGATCCCGAGCGCCCGCCCCGCCGCCGCCTTCATTTTTATGTCGATCTCCCCATACTGGACGCCGAAACGCGCCGTCTATACCACAACCACAGTTGAACACCCCGGATTGCATATCTACGACCACACACAATTGTATGTATTTGGAGATTGTAGAACACTGCGCCGAATTCATTCTTTGGGACCCGGGCTTTCCGCGAGGATGTCCTGCACGCGGCTCAACTTCCTGTCGTTCATCTCGCCTACATGCGGCGCGCGGTCGGTGCGCGTGCCGATGCGTATGTCCGTCGCGATGCGTGGCGCGCCTTGCGCGTGGACGGCTGCGTGACATTGTTTAATCGCCTCGCATACCTCCGTCCAGGGCCCTTCTGTGGAACCGGTTATGATCTCAACCCGATAGTCAGGTAGAAATAACTTACCGATGTTCGTGCCATAGCCACTTTGAGGATTTTCAGTCCAGTACGCCGTTATGTGTCACTCCAATGCTTACTGCATCTGCGCGATTCAGGTCAGAACCAGCTTTAGAGGCAAGACCTGAGCTCGCAACAAGTACCTTAAACTTCAGTCCCGTCTTCTCAAGCACGCGATGGCATTCCGCGACGTATGTGGCCACCGATGCCTCGCCCGTGCCAATGGGGACCAGACAGAAGTCTCCATCCAGCCCACCAACTCAGCTTCATGACAATGAACTCCACTGGTCTCACACCCACCTGCCACGGCGTACAGCTCAGCGGACGATGCGTTATCGCTCATGTCGACCGCGGATTCACAACGATCGGACTGTGAATCGCGATTCATTTACACGCGCGCACTCGACAAAGCGACGATCCGTGTCATGTTGCTCCTGTAGTAGCAGGGTATGTACTCAAGCCAATGATAACAAAACGAAAATGCCATGGGGGGGTGATCAGTCAATGCAAGGTGGTTGGTTACGGGAGAGTTGGAGAGTTGCAGTTCTGGTAGCGCGCCGTCTAGGGCGCCGTTTTGGCCGCCCAGAACGCGCGCTTTCTATCGATCTTGACGTTTGCGCGCCGCGGCTGCGGGGCGTCTTCCATCTGGACCTCGGGCGACGACGGCGACGACGGCGCGGTGTGCAGGACCAGGTTCGGCGTGATGTCGCCAATCGACGAGTGGTCGTCCTCCTCGTCCGTGGTGAACGCCATCTGCTCCGGGCGCGCACGGCCGTTGCGCGCTGCCCCGTTGCTAGCGCGGTAGCGCGTGTCCTCCGCCGAGTCGGACGACTCGGCGCCGGCCTCGGACATCTCCATGTCCTGCTCGCCGGAGTCGTAGTCGAGCGTCGTCTGCTCGCGCAGGCGTGAAAGGTCCTTTGGGGCGGGCTGCAGCGGCGCAAGCTTCGTTTTCGGGACACCGAGCCAGTCGTGCAGGACGCCGGTGTCGTAAAGCTCTTTGACCATTTGGCGATGGTTGATCGTCTGGTGGCATGCTGTCAGCGCTCGGCAGGGGAGACGGCGCACGGGTCAGGTACCTCGTTGTCGATGGTCATGATACTGCCCAGCATACCCATGTCCTGACCATGATGCAATTGGGTGTAATGCCCCTGGCGCTTCGCATCCAACGCCGCAGCGCGTTGGTACGCGGCGGCCGTCAGCATCTCGTTCGCGCCTGCAAACGTCCGGAAGACCTGGCGGATCTGGAACGAGCCTCTCGATACGTCGTTTTCTGTGGACGCGTTTTGTATTGCTCCAGTTGCGGGCAGATAGGAAGGCTCACCTGTATCCTGCGGGTCCTCTATCGAGAGTAGAAACGGTTTGTGTGGATCTTGCCATCCGCGGTGCGCCTTGCGAAAGTACGAACCACCGTCACGTAATGATACGCCGACTTCTTCGACATTGAAGAGGTGGCCGTATAGCTCAAGAAACTCGATGAGCATGGTACCCAAGTTGTCCTCGGCTCGTATCTCGCCCGCTCGTACTTTCGGATGCATCTATACCTGCATCAACACCACGCCGTAATTCACCACGGTCTGCGAGAAATCAACGCACCTGCAAGAAACTGACAAGCAAGCAGACGGTGCTGTAGCTGCCCAGGCCGCCGTTGTAGACTTCGTTCATGTTGCGCTCTCTCAGGAACGCCTTGACGGTCATTGCGAGGGGCCGGAGCGCTGGGAGCTCCTTCAGGAAGCCATTCACAATGAGACCGCTTGCGATTCCGTTGTCTTGATTCACGCTGATGTCGACGGCGAAGCGGCCGTACGTCGTGCGGAACTTGATGATGGGCACACGCGCCTTCGCGATCACCTGGACGTTGTCGGCCAGCCCTTCGCGCTTGAGCGCGTGCGAAAGCTGGTACAGGACATGCTTGCGCTCCAGCATCTCCAGGCGCGCGGAGCATATCACCAGGTCAATGTCACTGTGCCGTGCGGTGAGCGGTGGACGGGCTGTATGCAGTTCGCCGGACGGTACGTACCCAAGCGGGTGGTAGAGTCGTGTCTCGAAGGAGCCGAACGGCTTCACGGTCGCGTCTGGCCACTGGCGACGCACGCAGTTTTCTATGAGCTTGATGATGAGCCGGCGGATCTCGTGCTCCTCGGGCGTCGGCGAGAGGTAGTCCGAGAACGCTTTGACCTCCTCGTGCAACCTGTGCGAAGCCTCGTTCTGCACGTGGGACAGCGGCGACGGGGTGTGCTGGACGTACATGTCTGCGACCGTGCCGTGTCGCGACCAGTCGATGCCCCACGTCCATGGCGCAGACCGATTCGGCGCGAAGGCATCGTGCCGACTGGCATATCCGTTGCGCGCGGTGCTATTGTGCAAATGGTCCGAGTTGCGTTTTCTAGCGGAAGGGCGCGCCTGCGGGGTCGAGTGAGACGGCCGTTTGGGCTCTGCGTCGTCCGAGTCGGGCTCGAGCGCGATGAACTCCTCGTCCGCGACCCTGGGCGGCGGAGGCGGAGGCGGCGGAGGCGGGGTGCCCTTGGGCTGCGGGGGCTTGGGCTGGCGCGAGGACGAGGCGGCGTTGAGGGCGTCCTTGAGCAGATTCGAGTCTTTTGCGACCCGCGAACGCGCCTTGCCACCGGACCCTGTCTGCTTTGCAGCGGCGCCATCGTCGGTGCTGTGCTTCGCCTTGCGCGGCCTGCTGGTGCCTTCGGAGTCGAGGCGCTGCTTCTTGCGCGGGCGCGGGTTGCTCGAGCTCGACGAGGACGACGGCGTGACGGCGCGGGCCATGGCTTCAGGTTTTGGTCTGTGGTGGGCGGACAACAGGAGAGTGGCTATTTCCGCTCCGCATTTGTCCTCGCGCGCCGCCATGCACCCCCTCTTGACAGACGACCGCAGAGAGAGTGCGCCACCACCCCCGCCCGTGTCCCGTACGCTGACCACCGTGTGGCAGTCTGCAAGGAGTTTGTCGAGGTTGGTCAGTTGTCCTCTGAGCGTCCCGGGGCTCATACCCTCAACCACAGGCCCTCGAGGCTTGTCATGCCGACCCACTGAGGAAATGGACGTTCCAGTGCGGTGGCATCAAGCGTGAGCTCAATATGTGTCTCCGCGCGTTGGTGAGCACCGCGATACTATACAGCCCTGGGCGCTGTTCACCGCTGTGGCAGAGGGTCGAGAAGGCCGAGAAGAACCGCGCCGAGGCCCGAATACGCAAGGAGAAATTCCAGGAGTCTCTCAAGGAGCTGCACGCCGACGACTAGCACCCGTATCTGTATACTAGCGCATATATACTATCCCCCGCTCGTCGTTAGCATTTTGCATCGCTCGCAGACGCCGGGCAAGTTAGCCGAACCTCTTCCTCCACCTCCACCCTCCACCCCCTCCCGCTCCTTATACCTCTGCGTGCTTGCCGCCGCTCACCCCACATACCATCCTAATACATAACGAACGGGCGTACCACCACACCAATCCGCGTCAACCGAGTGCAGCCATGGACTGGTGCGTGCCAGCATCCGAATCGCGTCGTTGAGCGCCACCGACACGCGCTGCGTCCCGGACAGCCTCGAGTTGAATCTGCACCAACTCATACTGAGTGAGCTCGCCAAGAATGTCGGCCACTCCGTCCAGGCGGGCGACCCAGGCGCAGAGTCCGGCGTTGAGCTGCTCGCTGCCAAGGTCGAAACGCGCGACATCCCGAGCGACGCCGATGCCAACACGGACGAGCAGCCGCGCGTGTTCATGGTACGCGCACAAGTGGATTTGCTGCGTCATTAAGCGTTGACGCGGAGCGTGTCAGTCCGCGTCCATGGTGCATGCGAATATTGCATTCGGCGAGCTCGCGCCCAGTCTCGCGGAGAAGGACGTCGAGAACGCGGTCGTCATGCTGCTCGGCATCCTAGCCGACGTTGCCTACATCGACTTCGACCCGTGTCTCTCATGGACTGGTGCGCATTGCCGGCGGCGTGTCCTCAAGGATGCCATACTCAAAGCTGTCGTGCAGACTGGGCGCTGCCGGACCAGCTCGTCTACTCTACAGTCTCGGCTTTGTTAATCCTTGCAGACTCGCACGACCAGTACCGCGAGCCCATCATGCAGGCCTTTGCGCGCTTCGCCGCCCAGGTCGTCGACCATCTCCGCACCGCACAACGTACGCTCCACCCTACGTGCACGCTCTTACACGGCTAATGCTCCTTCCTCCGCCTAGCCGTCCAGGTCCTCACACAATACGCACCTGCGTTCCATGGCTTTTACCGCGCGATCATCTCGAACCCCTTCCCCTGGACGTTGCCTGAATGGCAGTCGTCGCACCCCGCGCTGAACTCGCTGATGGAGGTCGAGGTCGTGTCGAAGCTCAACAGCCTTGTGCTCGACTCGCACACGCAGGCGCAGGAGCAACAGGACGACGAGCTGCTCGAGCACGTCGCCATCTTCTCCGCGCGCTACGCCGAGCACGGTCGCCCGCTCTCCGGCTACTTTATGGTCTGCTGTGTAATCGAGATCCAGTGGACTGTGCTCGCGCAGGTGCTCGTGCCGCCCGCAGAGCAGGTCGACGCGACGACCGAGCAGCGCGAGGCTGTCGCGGCAAACAACGCCTGGCTGTCCCTCATGCGGAAGCCCGGACGCGTGCTGCAGCTCGACGACCCGCCCAATGTGGCGGATGCACTCAAGGCGACCATTACGAGCGCTAACAACTGCTTCACCGACTTGATGCTCCAGCTCGAGGAGCTGGACGAGCCTCCCGAGGAGTCGTATGCGTGGGACACCATGTCGGAGAGCTTGGTATGACTTCTCCGTGCACTCTCGTGAGACGACACAGCTTACGTGGGGTACCAGAAACTGGCGTCGTTGTGTTCTGTCGTGCTGCAGGATCTTGACGCCAGCCTATTCTCGCGCCTAAAACTCCTGTTGAGCGACAATTCGCCAGTATGGGAGAACCTGGTACAAGAGTCCGCTCTCAAAGCAGTCACCGTGTTGGCACACAAGTCAGTCCTATTCAGCGCGTACATGCTCCCTCATGATTAACAAAGTAAATAGCTTCCCAGCTATCGCACCAACCATGATCAGCCAGTTACGACGGTTTGTGACCTCGCCACTGCCGATATTCGAGATCGAGTTCGTTTCGGAAATGCGCGCGCCCCCTCCGCTCGTGGCCGCTGCACGGTGCATGGCCCTCTGCGTCAAGGTCTGCATAATTCATTTCTACATCATCATCTCGGTCGATCTAAAGCGCCACCAGCTTGCGCCGGGCGACGACCTGATCATGTCCAACATGTACTCGCTATTGAATTACATCGCCGCCACAAGCAAGGAAATTGCAGACGGCAGCAGTTCATTGCTCGTTGGACAGTCGCCGTACATGCACCCCGGCGAGAACATGTCGACGTTGAACTCCGCAGACTCGGGCCTGAAGGGCAAGAACGAGGACCAGAAGCGGCTCATTGGGATCACCACGATTTCTGTGGTCTCGCAGTTAGCTCTGGAATTCCAGGACGAGGAGGTACGCCGCACATAGCACCTTCAACTTTACCCGTAACCGAGCGTCCTGCGTCTTACGTCTTGCATAGGTCATCAAGCTCACCATCTCGATGCTGCTGCAACGCATACGCTCCGCGGAGGCTACCGTCGAAGCCGCCATAGCATACAACCTCGTCGACCTCGCACTGGCCGCGCCCGCGAGCTCATTCAGCGACATCACGCGCGCGTTCTCGAGCATTAGCCGCGTCGCCAACGCCGACGACACGCGGCTATCCAACAACATGGTCGTTGCTTCGCAAACTCGCCTCGCGCAGGAGCTCAAGCGGCGGCCGGACTTGTACGATGGCTACCTCACAGAGCTGCTCAGCCTTTTCGCCGAGAAGGGCATTGCCGTGCAGACGCTCGCGACATCTGAGAAGCGCGCTCTGGTTTGGACTGTGGTTCACTTGTCTTACGGGCCTGCTGACGAAGTTGTAGGTCCCGGATTTGCTCGAACACCTCTCTGCGCTGCTACTCCCGATCGACGCCCTGCTCTCGCACGACGACTTCCAGCCGCATGTTGGCGCGTCGGCGGACCTCGTCGCGCTCTTCCGCAATATGTGGTTCCTCTGCGTGCTCTTCCACTTTACCGCGCTCTCTGCGCCCGGCGAGGCGCTCACGAACTGGCGCCGCGCTGCGCTCTCGCGCATCGCAGCCAAGACGCCGCCCATCGTCCTCGAGGACGTCCAGGACTACGCGAGCAGCGCGCTAGACTTCAATTCTGTCATTCGGCATGATTATGCGCTTGGAGTGAGTGTCAGCGTCTGCGCAAAGAGGGGATGCGCTGATGGTTCGCGTTCCGTAGACTATTGGAAAACATCGCGAGCTGCTGCTGCGCTACATGCCCATCCGATCCCACGAGATACGACACCTCAATCCGGCGCAAGTCATCTTCCTGCTCACCCTGCACGATTTGGAAACGCTGCGCTCCATAGAGGGACTGCCGTCCTCGCTCGTTTCGTACTTCGTGAACGAGGGTCTGAACAAGCCGGGTGAGCTGTCTACATGCATGGATTCGATCGCGGAGGAGGTGAGCTGCCCTGCGTCACCCAAAGGTTACATTGATTGAGTCTTCTCGAAGGTCATTCGTCGGTGCATAACGGAGTTGGGCAACCGCGTCGTTGAGCATGGCATCCCCCCGAGCATCGCCGCCGAGCTACGCCGTTTGCTCGTTGCGAGCTGTCACCGCATCGCGAAGGCTCGCGACGTCGCATCCAAGTACCTCCACCGGTTAATCAACACGTTCCCATCCCTGCTGTGCGACCCTGCACTGGTCTTCGCCATTCTGGAGGTGCTCACGCTGCTCCGCCGCGCTTGTGAAGGGCAGGCGACCGACGAAGTCAGTCCTCATCAGTTACGTCGCTCATGTTGCACTGAACTTCGTCTAGTACAACCCGGTTTACGAATTCTACTCCTCGCGCGCGGACATTCGACTGCAATTGGTGGATTCATATGCTATCCGGGACGAGATCTTGACACAACTGTACCGCAACGTGCAAATGTGGTTCCGGTTGGCACTTTCCCGTGCACCCGTAGAGTTCCAGTCGACGCTGCAGGTACGTGTCAATACGCTTTACCTTGATCACGCTCACAAGGTCGATGTCTAGAAATACCTGAGCTCACACGACACGATCGCGTTCGCCGACTCCATCGAGCTTGGCGCGTCAATCGCGTTAACCTTCGCGGGAATGCTTGCGCCATCCGAGAAGAAGATTGGTCAGCATGCTCACTGCGTTCTGTCGTCGTCGACTAATAGTTTATCCAGCGCAAGCGGAGGGCTCGCTCTCGTGGACGCCCGACCGTGCGAGGGTTCTAACCAGCCAACTCGCGTGCAAGGAGCATTTCATCGGAGAGGCCGGCGGGATTCGTCTTGCTAACCGACGTCGTACGTGACAATGGCGAAGCTAAGACGCCCACTTACACCTTTGAAGGCGCGGACGAGCTTCAGAAGGAGCCACCTGAGGCCGCCCCGCCCGTCGAACTCAACGCGCTGAAGACACGGCTGTCAAAGGCTCTCACCGACATTCGTAACAAGGAGAGCGGGCTGAGCGTCTCGGATTTGAAGCGTTTGCTTTTCCGTTGCGCCTCTGCGTTGATACCGATGACCGGGGTGCGTGTTGATTGTCGCGAATTGAGAGCGCTTGTTAATTCCCGTATTAGAGGGACTTTGAGCTGCAGCATTACGCTGTGGCTCTACCTTTTGAAGTTTTCACCCCCTCGTCGATATCAGTGGGTATTGAAATCTGGGCATGGCTTGTCGAAGAGCGTCCGGACCTGGAAATGTCCCTCACGCTGGAAATCAGCCGCGCATGGATGGATACTATCGACAGCAAGCGTGGCATATTCTCGACGCAGCTCAAGTACGTGTGCTCTGTCGTATTTGATAATATGCTCACGGTGTCAACAGCTTCGAGGATCCGTTTTACCACCCCGTTGAATACAGCCCAACGGACAAGACCGTCATTGACCACGCAATCATGACAGCCCGCAGGCTCCTCACTCCGCATATTATGATACAGCAGATGCTCCTCAGCCGGTTCCAAGCTGTGCGATACCAGAAGCCTGCGCTCATCCGGCTGCTTCTTGGCCTCATATTGAAGTCGGCCAAGGCCTTCCGCTCGATGAGGTTTGTGGCAATTTTCATGGATCGGTGCACTGGCTGACCTAGCCATCCAGCACGCACCCTCTGGCTCGCGAGGCGCGCCTGTCATTCCTGTTGTTCGGGTTCGAGAGCTTGAAAAGCGCGCGCATGGATGCTGTCAGCGAGGCGATCTTCCGCGAATCGCTCTATCACTGTGCATTGGGCTGGTTCTCCGTCGCGCCCCAGTAAGGACCGTCGCAGCTGGAAGACGTCGCTTCTCATGTTCTGCAGATGGTCATTCGGGTCGAACAAAGTGCAGCTAGATGCCGACGTCAAGCTCCTGGTCGAATTCCTGGATGCCGTTCAACACGATGTCCCCAAAGACGCGTTCAATGTCTCGAGCCTGGACTCCGCGGCGCCATCAGCCAGTATGTAATGAGCCGCATGGATCGACGACACTGACTGGTCTGTAGTGAACGCCAATCTGAAGGCTTTGAAGCAATTGCTGGCGCTTCTGCTCGAGAACGAGATCATCCGGCTCAACGTCTGGGTGAATCCTACCCACGACGCTAAACGTGGGACGGACCATCTCAACACCCTCGAGAGAAGCTACAGCGAGGTAATGCCTCTCATTCGCGGTGTTGCGTTAGCGCTCACACTGTGTACTTCCAGACTACTTGGTTGCAACTCGTCAGAACGGCCTGGACGATCGACCCTGCTATTGCCATTCATATGGCCACGCGCTTCAAGTCCCGCATTGTCTCCATGGAAGTGACTCGTCTTGTCCGTTCGCACACTAAAGAGGCGTTGGGGATTCCGGAGGCGGTCAAATTCCTCGTTGGCGAACGGCTCGACCATACATTATCACGCGACCTTCGTGTGAGTTCGCGACATCCTGGTGCTCTTCTCGACTCACATCACACGCAGTACTTGCCTCTATGCGCACCTGTACCACCAGTCATCGCCATCAACTTTTTCGAGCCCCGGTTCCTCAACAATCCGCTCACTCTGCAATATGCTTATCGTGTTCTTGCCCTTCATCCGGTTGAATTGACCTTCTTCTTTGTACCGCAAATCGTGCAAGCCCTCCGGACTGACAATGATGGTGCATAGCATGGCTTCGCAATGTCTTCGTTGCGCTAATCAGTTCTTAGGATATGTCGAGCGCTTCATTTTGGACACGGCGAAAATTTCGCAGCTCTTCTGCCACCAAATCATTTGGAACATGAAAGCCAACTGTTATAAAGACGACGGTGGCGAAGTGGTACGTATCATGTATCTACGTACGTCGCTTAACATGCTGAAATACCGCGCAGGAAGACCCAATGAAACCCACTTTGGAGCGCATCGTCGCCCAGATTGTCGCGTCCATGACGCCAGAAGCGCGCGATTTCTACGACCGTGAATTCGGCTTCTTCAACGAGGTCACCTCGATATCTGGCAAGCTCAAGCCCTATATCAAGAAAACCAAGCCGGAAAAGAAGGTTGGGTCTCCAGAGTTGGTCATGTCGTATCTCACTCGGGTCCCTAGGCCAAGATCGACGAGGAGATGGCCAAGATTCGTGTCGAAGTCGGGGTCTACCTTCCTAGTAATCCGGATGGCGTCGTAGTCGACATTGACAAGAAATCGGGCCGACCACTGCAGAGTCACGCCAAGGTGTGCATGCGTTGACTGTTACGGGCTGCGCGTGGCTAATGATACGTAGGCACCATTCATGGCTACTTTCAAAGTGCGCAAAGAGAGGATCATCCTCGATACCGATCCGGACTCTCTTCTCGACGCCGAGGGCAGCGAGGAGCGGAAGGAGACGTACGAAGTCTGGCAGCAGGCCATCTTCAAGGTCGGAGACGATTGTCGACAGGATGTGCTCGCGTTGCAAGTCATCGCTATGTTCAAGAACATTTTCACCAGCGTCGGCTTGACATTGTACCTCTTTCCGTATCGTGTAACCGCCACTGCGCCTGGGGTAAGTCTTCCTTCGGTGGGACTCCGAGTTACTCATCATATATTGCAGTGCGGTGTCATCGACGTTGTTCCAAACGCAACCTCTCGTGACGAGATGGGCAGGTCAAAGGTCAATGACCTGCTCGGCTTCTTCGCCGCGAAATACGGAGGGCAGGACACCGTGGCTTTCCAGCGAGCGCGCTTGAATTTCATCCAGTCCATGGCGGCATACTCGGTCGCGTGCTACATCCTACAGATCAAGGATCGCCATAACGGGAATATCATGATCGACGGCGACGGGCACATCGTCCATATCGGTACGTGCAACCAGCGCTCGCTCGAAGCAGGCTGATATAGTCCTTTAGACTTCGGCTTCCTGTTCGATATAGATGAGTACCGAGAAATTAGCGCCTTCTGCATACTGACGTCAGGTTGCGTTCTCTACGTCCCGGCGTGAGCTCATGTTTCCCATGCCTTGGGCAATGCTAACCCGCCACGTAGGGAGTGAAATTTGAGCCAAACTCGTTCAAGCTGACGCACGAAATGATCCTGCTCATGGGTGGCCGACAGTCGCAAGGGTACAACACATTCGTGCAGATGACTGTGAAAGCTTTCCTGGCACTACGCCCATACGCCGACGAGATTGTCGATGCGGTCCAGCTCATGCTTGGAACTGGCCTGCCAAGCTTCAAGGGCGAAGGCACTATCAAGCGGTTGAGAGACCGGTTTGCGCTCAACTGCACCGAGCGCCAGGCGGCGGATTGGATGATGGCCATTGTGAAGGACGCCAACGAGAACATGCGCACGACTGTTTACGACGAGTTTCAAAGAGTGCGTCATTTCCAACTCGTGGGACTAAAGCATACTGACATAACCGCAGCTGCAAAATGGTTCGCGCGCGACCATGGTTTCAGACGCACAATTGACGACCCTCAGGTATTCCATACGCATGAGAGCTGGGGCGAGACGTGGGGGACATTGGATTTTCGGGAACAGTTGTGTATATACAGTCGCGCTTCCTTCAGACCTTCCTCGCACGGTTCGATACTCTATCCATTACTCGTTGTTAGCACTGGTGAAGTACCACCGGTGACCACGCTGTGTTAGCGCGGAAGGACGTGCGTGTGGCGGCACCGTGACACGATCGATATCGCCGTCCAAATATCGCTTGAGCCTAGGCGCGGCAGCCAGGGACTGTACTGTTGTGCACCAGAGGTAGTTACGGAAGCCCGGCGAGAGGATGAACACATCGGTGAACGCTTGAATCGGCGGGACTTTAATGCGTTACCTCCTTTTTACCCAACCCCTCCTTCATACTTTCTGACGATTTGACACTGTCTGGACTGCCAGTGGCGATGTACGTCGCTGGGATTCTTGCGTTCTGGCTACCCACACGCTGATCTGCCTGAAGGACCTCTAACACACTTGCCAGCCACCAGGTGCCGCTGAGCGAGCGCATCGCCGCTCTCCAGGGCAAGGTCGTGTCGCCACCGTCTCGCGCACCCTCGCCTGGCGGGGCTGCTGTGCCAGGCAGCGCCGAGTCGACCCTGTCGCGTGCAGGGACTTTGCGCGACAAGATCGCGCGCTTCGAGCAGAAAGGCGGCGTGCCCATTCCCAGGGGCTCGTTTGGCCTCGGTGCCCCGCCTACGCACGCCAATGCCCCGCATCGCAAGGGTGAACTCTGGGGAAACCGTCTGCCAGAGCTCGGTAAAGGCGGCACCTTTGTCACTCCATCCCACAGTCGACGAGGCTCGTTCGCGGACGGCGCGGAATTCTCTGACGACGGACGTTCGCCCTCGTCCCGTTCGCCCTCACCCGCGCTTGGCTTGAGGCAACGGACAGTGTCGAGCACCTCCGCATCCAGCCTCAACAGCGCCAACACCAGCAGCCGAAGGACAACGATGCATTTTCCCGGCGAGCTCAGCGACAAGGTCCGTGCTATGCAGCGCGCGTCTAGTATCCCGGCGTTTGCGGAAACCATCGACTTCGCTGCTCTGCAACAGCAGGAGCCCGTGCCACCATTGCCGTCCCTTCCCAACGACTTGATGCCAGCTGCTGTCATCAACGAGAAGGGCAACTCGCGCGAGGAAAGCACCGACGATGGGGACGGGGATCATACGGCGTCCGAGGGGTCGCAACAGGACGAAGGGGCATCGGCCGCGTCAGATGCGCCGACCGACATGGAGACGCCCAGCGAGCCGAAGGCGCGCAAACCTCCCTTCATCGCTGTGCCCGTTCCTGCCATCCAGGTCGAGGAGGTCAACGTGAAGACACCTTTGCCTCCTCCCGACCAACCTGCTCGCTCGTCACGGTCTCCGACGCCTGAGGCAGCCTCGCCAGAGGACTCGCCCGACAGTGTACAACATGTAAATTTCCCCAGCGCTGTACAGTCTCCGCTATCGCCAGCCGTTGGTGAGTCGTCACACCAGCATTCGTACTGCAGTGGCTCATGGTTCGCGTAGATCCCATCAACGATGGTGGGCTTCCATTGCAATCATTGCCGAATACTGACCGATTTACGGTCTGCAGAGCTGCCTACTCCGTCTACCGTACTCACGCCATCGACGATGGCTGCCTTCCCGGTTCCTCCAACCCATGTGTCGAGGCCTAATCGTGATGCCGTTGGTGAGTGCCGTGATCAGTTCGTCGCTCACACGTATAACTGATCTATGCTGTAACCAGCTGCTGTCGCTGTCGATGACCATGATCTTCCTCCGCCTCCGCCTCCGAAGGATGGTTCGTCCCTTAGCTCGCAGGAAGCGTAGTATAATTGACGGTGGCCGGAAGACTATTTCGTTCACGGACGAAGCACTTCTGCTGCTTCGAAGCAGACGCTCGCGGGCGAGCCGCCCCTATATCAATACTCCTCTAATACCCAATACTCGGGCCCGTCGTCTCACGTGCGCGCAGACACGTCGTCAGAGCACTCGACGGCGCCGCCAATGACCCCTCCGCCAATACAGCAGCTTGCGCCGTCGCCGCCCTCGACCAGTCGGAATACTGTGCGCAAACCGCTAGTCGTGCCAAATTGGTGGGAGGACGACGAGGACCAAGAAGTGGAGGGCGGGTATGTGAAGGTGACTGCTGTGATCAAGACGCGGTAATAGTTCTCTATTTCCCTTTTCGCTGTACACACCCGTCGTTGCCTCAGTGGTATCCCGCGCTCGTTTGCTTTCTGCATCTGCATTTGCTGATTTTGAGCATCACCTCTCTGTATCGGTTATCTTCTGGTCCCATTGACTGTTTATGCGATCGTTTCCAATGCAAACACACTTCCGTACCTGCTGTCAGACAGCAGCGACCAGGTTGGGATTTGGGGCCCAACCTGAGATCAGGATTGTGCCGCCGAGTATAGCCTATATGTCGGACCCGCCGGCGCATCATGCAAGTCCGTCCCTTGAACTCGAAGCCAGAGGAGCGCTCCTCCGCTTTCAAACTCCTGGTCATACTGTTTTCCTATGGCGCTCGCAAAATGGGACAGCTTCGTTCCAGAACTATTGTCCATGGTGCAACAGTGTGTCTTGCTCGACAGTAGCGCCACATTCCCTGTTTAACCAGTTTGTTGCGCAGTATCCTGGTCGACGACTACAATCGAGTGAAGGCCTTGGCGGAGACGCATAGATTGAGGGCAAACCGCAACGCAAAGGGTGCTGTACCTACACCGCCGCTCGTACATCTTGCGCGAGTCAACCGACACTGGGTGCGCATGCGATACCCACGGCTTTATAATTTTCTCTCGGCTTATCTTTCCGTAGAGGGCAGTGGCTCGGAAGGACATGTATGAGCGCGTCTACGTACACAAGGAGCAGACCATGAAACTTCTTGCGTGGACGTTCGTTGCCAACCCTGACCTGCTGGACCTAATCAAGTCGTTCACCGTCGACTACAGGTACCAGGATCATCGCGTTATGGGTCCGCATCTTGATCCGAGTCATAGGTACAATGGTATGCCCACTCAGGCGAAAGCGAAAGCCAAAGGTACGCCGGGTGTGGCGCAGGCGCTTGTGCACGGAAAAAATGACATTTCGTCCAGAAAAGGCGAATCGAACACGGACAAGTAAAGTGACCTGGCAGGTGTTGAAGTTGCTGAAGTACGTGAGACTATCATCCATTCGACGGTGCTGTTAACCACCGGAATGCGCGTCCGCAGACCACGGACGCTGGCGCATCTATCAGTCGAGGAGGAGTCTCTATCTCCGATGCCAGACCTGGACGATCAATCTCTGCCCTGCTTAGTTGGCCTCACCAGCCTTTCTATTGAAGCCAAGCGCTATGCTGCGTCCGACTGGGCGGTCGAATGGTTCAAGTTGGCCGTTCCAACACTCAAGAGCTTCAGAGCGCCCACAAGCCCGATTGCTATTGAGCACCTGAAGACTGCGTTCGATCAACCGGCCAGGCTGACTGCTCTCTACATGCCCTCTTCACAGACTCATTTCGATAACGACACGTTCAAGCTATTGGTTGGCCAGTCCACCCTCGAGGATCTGTCGTTCAACGACCTGCCACTGCTTCGACCGGCTGTCCTTTCCACCGAACTGAACCGCCTTGCCCGATCTCTTCGTCGCCTACACATCGGAGCTGCATATTCCTCGCGACGCTCATTCCCGCAACCTCGCCGGGAGTACGTCGACATGCTCTGCGCGGCACTCAAGCACTGCAACAGGCTGGAAGTTCTTCACATCTCTGCCACTGGCGAAGAGCTCGCTGCGACGATTTCACAAGCCGTTCCTCTGACAGTCCATCGTCTTGTAATGGACATCGAATCCGTCTGTACCGAGACGGGCAGCATCGTGCGGCACCCGACCTTTGAGGACATCCTTGCAGCCACCGACGCGATGCTCGCGCTGGACCCCACGACTCTTCGCGTCCTAGACGTGACCTGCTTTTGCATCGACTGGAAGGCGGGCTCCCATAGCCAAGAGCTGGCTCGGAGGGTGGACGACGCAGCTGCAAAAAACATCGCGCTGACGTATTCGAGAGAATTCCCAACTCATCTCCCAATGCTATATTCCAAGCAAGTGAGCCATTGACCGCGCGAAGACATGTCCTAGCCCAATCAACATTACCTATTGACGTACAGGCACTCCACATCCAATATTATGGTGAATTACATAGGCATTTATAAATCAAGACGCGCCTCGGCGCAGGGGAGTCTGGTCGTCTTCCTCCCCCTCAGAGTCGGACTCGAAGTCAGAGCCAGCGGAGACGCTGCGTAGTGGCAGACCTATCAATGCCATGCCGGCGTCGTCATCCCCCGCGACGGTGCGATAGTCGGGATGGACTTTGTGCCTCCGCCATGCCATGAAAGCGCCAGCGGCCGCAAAACCCAGGAGTAACAGTAGACCGACGACACCACCCAAGAGAGGGTAACTTTTGAGCCACTCAGAGGACGCTGCTGGAGTGGTGGACACGTTCGTTGCTGAAGCGATCGCAACAACAGGTGTCCGGCTCCGAGTCTGCGTTATGGTGACGACACCGCATTTGTAGACAGCGATGTCTGCAGCAAAGTCCATGTCTGAGGCGCAACGAGCTTCCACTGGCGTGCAGCCTCGACTAGACGTCAGCCGTCGAGGATGCCGTAGCCCCCTGCTTATATAGTCCAGCCCGTCGTCGACGATAGCAACAGACACGCCTTTGCAAGTAACTCCGGATTCCCAGACACCAGTCACGTTGAGCGAGTTCTCTGGGAACGCGTCGCGGGTCGCGTATCTGGAGCCGCGCAGCGATGGCTGCACCGGGCGACAGCGGCGGCGGCGGCGAAGCGGACGGCGGCGGCGGGGCACGTTTGTGCGGCCTGCGCGGCACCTGCTTGTCCAGTGCGCGTACTGCGTTCGATATTCGTGCAGCGTCCCTAGGGGCGAGCGGATGCGCGGCGCGTGAGTGCACATGCGCGAGCTTTCAGCTGCAAACCGAGGCTGAGCTGCGGCAGTAGCTGGTGCAGACGGGGAGCATTTGGCGCCGTACGGCCTCCGACAGCGGCGGCAGCGACGGACGACGGCGAGCGAGCGAAGGAAGCAGACGGCCGGTTAGCCGGCCGGTCGGTCCCCCATCCCGCGGCTGAGTCCGCACTTCTGCCTGTTGAGGCGTCCGTGGCTTCGGTGCTCGCAGCAGAGACCCGCCAGGATGAGAAAGAAGGCGAGCACCCGTCGGATACTAGAGAACCAGCTGTGCCAGAATGGGCTGACCGTGCCGCAGGTACTGCTGATGGGTAAGAGCGGCAGCGGCAAGACCTCGATGCGCTCGGTCATCTTGTGCGCGCTCTGCCTGCCGTTTGCAATGTCCTATTCTCACGCGCGCGTCCCTCAGCTCGAATAACCCTGCATCCTTAACTTCTCGCCTCGGCGCGACAAACGACGTTGAGCAGAACCACGTGCGGTTCCTCGGCGATCTCATCCTGAACCTCTGGGACTGCGGCGGCCAGGAGTCGTTCATGGACTCGTATATCTCGTCGCAGCAGTCAACCATATTCCAACATGTCGCCGTGCTCATCTACGTCTTCGAGGTCGACCCGGCCGCCGTGCTTGGCGCGAGTGCGGAGAAGGACAAGGAGCGCGAGCGCGACGTGGCGTACTACCGCGCATGTCTAGCCGCCCTTGCCAAGTACAGCCCCGAGGCGAAGATCTTCGTCCTCATGCACAAGATGGACCTTGTCCGCAAGAACAGAGCCGAAGTATTCGAGCGGCGCGTCAGGGACCTAGAACGCGAATCGGACGGCACCGTTGTCACTGCGTTCGGCACTTCGATCTGGGACGAGAGCCTATACAAGGTCAGCTCATTGCATCGGTGTATGTTGCTGCTGACAGTCGTCGCAGGCATGGTCCCGTATTGTGCATACGCTTATCCCCAACGCCGCGGTCCTGGCGAAGCATTTGACAACCTTCGCCGAGGCGTGCGGCGCAACCGAAGTCGTCATGTTCGAACGCACGACCTTCCTCGTCATCGCGACTAGCGCCGCATCGACTGTCACCACCTCCGAGCTCCTGGCAAGAACAAACCGGGCGCAATCGCCCACATCCGCCGCGCCAGACAACGACGCCAACTCTGCCGCAACATCCCTGGACCCTACGCGTTACGAGCGGACGTCCGAACTCGTCAAAGCCTTCAAGCTGTCCTGCTCACGGAGTAGTCGACAATTCGCCGCTACGGTGATGCAGACACCGACCTTCACCGCTGTTCTCGAGGAGCTGACGAAGAATACCTACGTGCTCGTCGTCGTACACGACGAGGAGATTGGTGCGCCCATCGTTTGCGCCGCTACTTCCCTGCTCATACACATTGTAGAGACCGATGCAATCTGCATGAACATCGTCGCCGCGCGGAGCAAGTTCGAGCAGTTGCAATCTGTTTCCGTAGCTGCCTGAGATCTTGAGATTCCCATTCCTGCTTTTTGTGTCCTTTTTACTGCATTTGTAACAGTAGATCTAATGCATGCGAGACTAGAGAGGAGTGTTTTTATAAACTGTGGATATACTAAACATATAGAGCACATCGAGAAATATCTCCAGGCAAGAAGGCCAAACCGGATGGCACCGTGACAACCAATGCAAGGGCACGCATGTATATATGTAGCCAGATCTGAGCTTGATAGCTACGAAACCCAGACTGTGACCAAGCGTCAGAATCGATGCTGGTGTGGCAAAGAGGAACGTACAGGCAACAGCGATCACGATGTAGAGAGTAATCAACCTGTGAACACCGATCGTTAGCTCCGTTCACGCAGAAAGGTAGTGGCGACAAACATCAGGCCCTGGGAATTTCTCAGTTCTTGGTCGTCGCGCGAGTTGAGCGGGTGAACGCACCTCCATGTAATTGCTCTTGCCATCCTGGATCAGGAGATTGACGAGCATGACCGACACGAAGACGGTGATTGTCTATGGGCTGTGAGAAAGCTGGGTCGCTATGGATAGGATGACGTGCCTCGAAGTTGGCGAAGAAGAGCGTGAGCTCGTGCCCGGAAATCCATCCGACAATCACCAGCAACGGGACAACGAACGTCGCAATTTGCTTCAGAGACGCGTCAGGTCGGGAACCCAGGCCAGCAGCAAAGCGGGCGTACGATAGAGCTTCCAACGCAGATGCCAATTGTCAACTCCATCTACAAAGCATGAGCATCTGCCATCGCCCCTTTCGTTGCCACCGCACCTTGTTTTTGGCCGCCATCCAGATCGAAGTGACATGCTCCGCCGCGTTTGCCTGGTTGATTTAAGACGGTGCGGCGACGAGCTAGCTTGCGGATACGTACCACGATAGGGATGAGGATAAGACCGATGAATGGCTTCGGGATGCTGAGAGCGGGCTGAGATACAAGTATCTGCGGGCACCGTTCAACTCACTGATAGCGTTCGGCGGTCTCCTCAATTGATGCGACAACTGCAACAGCGATGAGGTTACCGTGTCCTTCTCTTGCGCAGACGCGTACGGTAGTCTGCGCAGAACGATGTGACCACAGTGACGCCGAGCAGCCTATCGAGAGCGTCAGAGCGCTCCCCAAGCCCTAGAACTAGACGCACGCCACGCCGGCCGAGGCTACGTTCATCTCGGGACCCTCATGCTCGGCTTCCTCCTCGCCCTCCGCGACGAACAGGTACGCGTGTGTTTTGAGCTGAAGAATTCGGGTTAAAGAGCACAGCCTGAATGGAACAAAATCCCGCGCGTACCTGGAAGAACAAGTACGCGACGTACATGAGAAGCAGCAGGATTGCGGTCCCACGGGAGATAGTCAGGAGACCTGTCAGGGAGCGGTCATCCGGGTTGGGCGGTGCGAGAAGGGAAGAAGTGCCATTATTGAAGGGTTCCTTCTCGTATGCTTTTGCGGAATGGTATGCCGCGGGAATGACCATGGCTGAGCGTGGGTTATTAGATTAGCTTTCAGTGGAATCGCGAACGCGCGACGCACTGATCACGGAGAGTGTCATGAGCTAGATGTGCATGGTTAACACAAGAGTTTAATTCACAGTAATCTGTGACGCACCGACGAGGACCTGCAAACCCGTCAGACGCAGTGGAACGTTGCGAATCAAATTGAGGTGCTTACGCTTGAGCAGCCGTCATCTGGAAGGTGGATTCTTGGTAGTACAGCCCACCCGCCAGGAACGAGCATCCGAGGACCAACAGCAGGTTCGACAGAATCGAGCCGAGCATCTTGGCGGGTCGTGAGAACCATAAGCAGTGCAGCATTGGCGCCTCACCGAAGTCTGCACGATACGCAGCTCGCCTGGTGGCGCAGGGGGTAAGAAAATGCACGCAATGCACGGCGGGGGCGGCATACCCTGGAGAAGCGCTGCGACACCGACGATGATCTCAACCTGAGCGGTGCGTGCGCGATCATTAGGCACGACGGCTCGACTCGCGGACGCAGTCACCACATACCGCATTGCCAAATGACGCATTCAGCAGGCCCGCGAGCGTGTCTCCGAGCTCTGCGCTGAGCTGAGACTAGTCAGACACCGCTCTCCGGCGAGTGCGCGGGCATCACCTGTTCGGTGGCCTCGCCGAGGAGCTGTACAAAACCGGGCTTAGCGACACGACCTAATTATAGAAACGATGCCCACGCACCTTCGCCAGCGGCAGGATAGCCAGAAAGCTGAAGGAGAACCGCAGGCCGGCGTCCCAATTGAGGTGGTGGGAGATGAAGCTCAACGGCACGAATACCAGGAACACGTTAAAGTATGTGCCAAAGAAGAAGAAACGAAGGGATTGAGTCCACGTAGGGCCATCCTCGGGGCTCAGCACAGCGCGGACACGACCAGCGAATGTCTGAGACGGGGAATGGCCATTGTTGTGGTTGGGGAGCAGCTGCGTGCGCTCGCTGGGTGCTAGAGGCGGAAACGGTGTAAGACACGCTACTCTGTAGCGACAATACACGAGACTTACGCGGCATTATCGAGGGCAGGAAGGAACGGCAGGTATGGAGATGAGAGAGCGCGACAGAGAGCGCGTCACAGCCATGAACGCGAAAGTAGAAATCGTCATTCGCGCCGGGATATGAACGGAACCCTAGCGGACCCACGGTTCGGACGTAGCATGGTAACACCGAAACCCTGTAATTCAACAAAGGCTGACTCCTTGACAGAGCGACACAACACGATAACAAGGTCACTACAAGGCGCTGTGCAAACGAGCGGACGAGACGACCACCGAATGGATAATATCGACTCTTGTACACATCAAACGACTGTCCACTTCAGATCAGGAGCACGGCGAACGAGCTCGCGAGGAGAACAGCCGACGAGACGGCAAGCGTTGCGGCGCCGCCCGTCGGAGCTGTTCCCTGCGGGTTGCCGACATCCTGCGTCTGGGTCGCGCCGCCGTTCTGGCTAGCGCTGCTAAGAGCGTCGTCGGAAACCAAGTTAGCCGGCGCGGCTAAGTCACGGGAGACAAGCGTCAGACACCAGCAGTAGGGAGGGGTAGTGCACCTGTACGTACTGCCTTCGGGCTTCACCTCGAACGGCTTGCTGGAGGCATAGATCTCCGAGAAGTTCTTGGGGTTCACGAAGTTGACGACAAACCTACGGACGCTCGCTCAATCCCTGAAGGCACGTCAAGATAGCGCACTTACCCGCTGCCCTGGACAAGGGTGACGTTGGTGACCGTGAATTGCTGGATGGACGAGTCGAGGTACTCGGCGATCTAGGGAGCGACAGACACGCCGATCAACACTGGTCCAGACAAGAGATGATTGGGGGGACGTACGGAGAACTCGCCGTTCAGCAGGTTCTGCTCGGCATTGCTGATGAAAATCCTGCGCAGGGTTGAGCCTCGTGTTCGAGCGGAGGGCGGGAGCCGACTCACGAGATGGGCGACGGGTCGCCCTGCTTGTAGCTGCATGGCGTGTGAGCTCAACGTGAGCGGGAACACCGCATTCGCTCTACCTCCAGGTGATGTTGTTCTATAGACACGCGGGAGAAATATCAGTACAATGCCAGAAGCGAGCGCCAGCGAAGCATGGCACGCCATGGAGCGGGGGGCGCGTTCGGGATGAGCAAGCGCTTACCTCAGTGAACTGGACCCAGTAGGCCTTGTCCGAGGGGCCAGCAATGGTGATGTTGCCTATAGGAGGCGCCGCAGCCACGCAGTGAGTGCCCAGCGCTAACAGACTCAGGGAGCCCGCAAACACGCACCGAGAACAGAAGGAATGACTGACGCGAGGGCGAGGGCACAGGTGGCGAAGGTGGCGAACATTTTTGCTTTGGCGGCGGGGTGTCTTGCGGACGACGGGGGGCGGGACGAGACGGACGGGACTGTACAACGACGCGGGAGACCAACGTTACCGTGCAAATTCACCTCCGACGCCTCATATACCCACGCCCACCCACGCCCGCTCCTCGGGAATCAAAACACGTGCGGATCCATCGAATCCCGCAGATGGTTCCTTTTTGCGTAATTTGCACGTAACGCCCATCGGCGTGCATAATATCGCATTGGGAGCATGATCGAGCATACACCACAGTTAAAGTACTCCCAGGTACAGGGATGCGTAGACTACGTAGCAAAAGACAAAGAGACATGGGTACATGTGCACGCGTGCAGTCCAGATAATTCACCGCGTCTCCTGCCACAAGGGCGTGAGGACCTGTGAGACCATGTTCACCTTCTTTTCGATTTCCTCGCGTTGCTCCTGGGTCCCTGCGATAAAGCGGAACGCGCCCGTACGGCTCCGCCAGCGGTCAGGGTGCCACCGTTTGTGCGATTTGTCGACGAGAGCCGCGAAGTCGGCTGTCGACATCGACCCTCGCACTGTCTTGAAGAACTCCCCGACGGTGTCCCAGTCGACCAGGTGGACGGACACGGGAGGTCGCGCAAGCACGGGCCAGGGAATTGCGTCCTGAGCAAGCTTCGACTCCTCCGAGAACTTCGTGCTGTCGAACGTCGCGCATTGCTTGTTGTACCGGTCGAGAGCCATCGAGGGCGTCCACGCCGAAGTGGAAGTTCCGCGGGGCTTCGTATGCGTATGCGAATGCCAATGCGAATTCGGCGGGGGCGGGTAGTATCCAGAGCCGCCGGACGAGCCGTACGCCCAATACGCGTGGGAGCGCGTATAGGTATTCTTGAAGTGCTCGTAGCTCTCCTGCGTCCTCGCCTGCTCGCGCGCGCGCCGCTCCTGCTCCTGCCGCTCGTGCTCTTTCCGCATTTTCTGCTGCTTCTGGAAGTGCTCCCAGCGCTGCGCGTTGCGGCGCGCCTCCTCCTGCGCGAGTCGCTCTGCGCGGCGGCGCTCCTGGTCGCGGCGGTGCTTCTCCTCGGCCTCGCGCTCCTCCTGCTGCCGGCGCTTCCGCGCCGCCTCCTCCCAGAGCGGCTTGTCCCGCTCGAGCTCCGCGAGCTTGCGCCGCGCCTCGGCGATAAACTCTGCACGCTCAGGCGTCATTTGCTCAGCGTCGGTGGACTCGTCGGCATCGGACGACGATCCGGTGCGGTTGGGGAAGACCTCCTCGACCTCGGGAGAGCTCTCGCGCTGCTGGCGGGGAGAACGGTGCTCAGACGGCCCGGCCTGCGGCTGGGGGGCGTTGGGGTAACTGTAGAAGACACCTCCGCCGTAGGTGTAGAAGGGAGTGGTGTACGCGCTGTACGTCGGGAAGCCGCCTGTCCACGGTTCGAACGGAGGCTCGAAGAGCGAGGCGGTCGGGCGCGCCTCGCGCTTGATCTTCTCTCGCGCAGCACGGCGTTCGGCTCGCTCACGCCTCGCAGATGATCGTGGAGTTTGTGGGACGGGAGGCTCATCCGTACGCTGGCGCTTTGATTTGGAACTGGGGCCGGGGTCCGGGATTTCTTCAACGTCGGGCGATTCGGTCGCTGCTGTGCGAGTCAGTTCTGGAGCTGCGCGGGCCGGATGGCGCTCACCTCTACGCTTCGACGTGCTTGCTTCTGATCGCGGGGCCGGGGTAGGTTGCGACGTGTGTCCGTCTGCTTGTTCGGATGGTGTGGCCCGTGGTCGCAAGTTGAACTTGTAGCGTGGCTTGGGAGAGGATGTGGCCTTCGATGGGTTGCGCCATTGGGAGAAAGAGGGACCAGCATGTGCGGCAGAAGGGGCGGGACGCTTAGGGGACGATCCCACGGTGGGCGGGACCGTCCACTCGTGGGCAGGAATGTCGGAGAATACATTTCTGAGAGGCGGTAACGACCACTCGGCATCGGCTGTATCAACCCTGCGCCGCTTGTAACCATTGTCGCCCGAGGTTGCAAAGCGATTCGGTAATGAGGAAGAAGACCCTCCGAGGGGGTCGAAGATAGCGCGACGGTAAAGAGGAGGCAACTTCTGCGGCGCGTCTCGCTGTGGGCGCGACCGCGACCCGGTCTCCGTTTCTGCACCCGAGTTGTCGTCGCTCGATAGGACGATAATCGAAGGAGAGCGGGCGCGGTACATGTCGTCCTTGGCCGGAGAAGCGGATGCTTTTCGCTTGCCATTCCGCGGTGGTGCTTGTGTCGTATGTGCTGCACCGGGTGGCATTCCCGCGGAGCTGGACGCCGCCGACGTAGCCGGCTCAGCAGGCAGCGGAGGAGGAGGGGCGGGTTCGTCACGCTCTTCGTCCTCTTCGTCAGATTCGGCCTCTGTTTCTACGCGTGCAGCGTAGGGGTTGGGCCGAGTTGCGCGCCCAGGGTGTGGTTCCGATCGATGCGCCGTCGACGGGCCAGCCGAGGGCCTGTCTGAGTCATCTACGACGAACGGCTGAGCGCTCGAGCCGGCCTTGGGTTGTTGCTTCGCATCCGAGTCCGTTGCAGGAGGCGAAATCGGGGCCTGGGCGGGTGCGGTGCCGAGAATGGAGGGGGGCACGGCGCCCGCGGGGTAGAGGTGGGCCATGTCCTTGTCGACGATGCACGTGAAGGCCGGGTCGAGCTTGTGGATATCCCACTGGTCGCGCGTCATGTTAACTACTTCGGCTCTGCGCGCGGCGGGTGAGCAACGGTGTCCGTTTTCAGCGGTGTGGCGAGCGCACCCCCAGCAATTGACGAGTCTGGGCCAGGTGCCCTCGTCGGCCGTGCCATTGAACACCGCGGGTGGGATGTGGCGCCAGGTCACGCCGCTCGGCGCGACGTCTATAACGATACGACGCGTCTGCAATGTCGCAAAGAGTGCGTCCAGCTGGGCTTGAGCCAGTGGCGGGAGCTCGGGCCCGGCGAACTCGGCGAACGTGAGCGTCGAGTGCGGCGACATCAACACCCTGCTGGGCTGAGAGACGTCCAGCTGGCCGGGCACAGTGCCCGCGACGTAGCGGGGCAGCGCCATTGCGGACGGTGCGGTGGAGGAAAGAGAGGTGCGGCTCCGGATGCAAATGATTCACCCTATTATTGTGCCGCCATGGCCCATCCGGCCGTGGTATTTCCAGCGTCCAGCAATTCTCGTTCATTCCAGCTTGTATTTACTTGTACACGGCTTACAATCAGTCTACAGGCTCGCGGGTTGCGGCTAGGCAAACTTCCCCTGCGCCCAGCGCTGGCTGTGGCTGCCCATTTCGACGGCAGCGAGGCCCCAGTCTTCGCCGTGGTTGTGCCCGCGGTGGTCCTCGGGACCGAGTCCTGCGCGCTTAAGCGCCTGGTCCTCCGTGAGCGCGGTCAGCACGCCGAAGATGACCGGGGTGTTGGTGTCGAGCTGCACGCGCATGAGGCCGTGCGAGACGGTGTCGGAGATGTACTCGAAGTGCATGGTCGCGCCCTTGATCAGCACGCCAATGGCGATCACAGCGTCGAACGGCTGAGACGGCATGGTCGCAGTCGCCGTGCCCCCCGCCGCAGACGAAGGGCCGAGACTCTCGCCCAGGAGGTCGTCGGCGGTCGCATTGGCCTGGATCTGTGACGCAGCGACGATTCTGCGCATATAGCTTAATACAGGCCGCCACACGCCTGCGAGCTCACTTGGACACGGCCATGGGCAGCTCGTAGCTTCCCGGGACGCTCTGGACGACGATGTTGCTCTCCTTCACGCCGCGCTCCTTGAGCTTGCCGATCGCGCCAGCAAGGAGCGCATCGATGATGGGCTTATTCCAGCGCGCATGCACGATGCCAATCCTCAGCTGCGAGCCGTCGTACTCGACGTCCGAGGCAGTGAGTCCCTTGAGCCCCATGCTGTACGAGTTTGTATGTTGTAGTGGGGCGATTCAGACTGCTATGCGAAGCCAGAAGCGCCGAAAGCCAGGAGCGTGAAATCGGCGCTCAAAATTTCTGCTTGAGCTGCGCCTCGTGTTCCTCCGACCTCTCAACGCTCTCGAACATGGCCGACAGCGCCGCAGAAGGAGATGGCCATCTTGCTGGTGCGCAGCACCGGGGCAGATGAAGCAGGCAGCACGTTGACGCGCTCACCAAAGCCACATACTCGTTAATTTATGCCTTCCTCAAGACGCGGGGTAACACCAAGGCCGCAGATGCCGTGAAAAAGGCTGCGCAGAGCGTCATCGTGCTCAAGGACGACGCCGCGGACGCAGCAGGACTCGAACTTGCAGACGCCGTCCGGGTCTGGAAAGAAAGCAAACCTGCAAAAAAGTAGGATCGACACGCGCCACATGTTCACCCTACTGACATTACATCCAGGAAGCCCGCCCGTGCTGCTAGCTCATGTGCGGCCTTACCTGCTGTCCATTTCACACGCGTACTGACCGCAAACATCCAGCCTCGAGTTCAAGTTCCAGCTCGAGCTCGGACGAGTCCTGTGCGTACGTCTCGGGCGCTCGCGCATTGGGCGCTCATTCTCTACGCAGCATCTTCCTCTGATTCTGACTCTTCGTCCTCGTCATCCTCATCCTCATCAAGCAGCTCGTCGTCTTCGTCCTCATCCTCCTCATCGTCGGATAGTGAGGATGAAGCGCCGAAGAAGGTCCCTGCCCCGAGAACTCGCTCCGAGAGTGCGCACCCTATGTTCTCTCTATTATCCGTAATCCGACATACTTTGCAGCACCTCCCGCTCGTCTGGGACTTGGTATGGCTAAGCCCAGCGCGGTCGCGCAGATTGCACAGCCGGCGAAGCCCAGCAAGCCCGCATCGTCTTCCAGCGGGAGCGGCGACTCGCAGAAAACGTTGTCCGGCGACGACACCAAGCCTCCTTCGAAACCGGCGTCGAAGGCGAAGAAGGCTGCCTCGTCGAGTTCCTCTTCCAGCGATTCTTCCTCCTCGAGCGACTCGTCCGACTCATCCTCGGACGAAGATGCAAAGGCTAAGGCAAAGAAAGCAGATGTAAAGTCCAAGTCCACGGAGAACAAGGCCAAGTCCAAAAAGGCGGCCAAGGAGTCTTCCTCCAGCGCGTCGTCGTCCTCCGGTTCTGACTCTTCGGACTCGGATTCCGATGACGCTGCGGCCAAGAAGAAGAAGGCGAAAGACGCGAAGCAGCCCGTGCTGGAGGTCGCAAAGGACGACGTGCGCGTGACGAAGAAGCGACGGACGTCCGAGTCCGGGAACGCCGTCGCCACTGCGGTAGAGGTGTCCGTCAACACGCCTGAGCCGCAGAAGCCCGCGCGCAAGGCGAATGTGCCGTTCCAGAGGATCAAGACCGAAAACCTGACGTATCTCGACGACCGGCTCAAGGACAACACGTTCGAGGGCAAGGTGCGCTTCGTTTGTAGGAGAATGAGGCCCGCTCGATGGCTGATGCGTCCGCGCAGCCGCGCCCGGCGAACGACTACGGCGAGAAGGCCAGTCAGGACCTCATCGTCACGCGCGGCGCCGGGTTCCGCAAGGAAAAGAACAAGAAGAAGAGAGGCAGCTACCGCGGTGGAGAAATCACTGTGCGGACTGCCCTTTGCATAGTGTTTGCATACTGCTGACCACATGCTTGTAGTTGCAAAGCCATAGCATCAAGTTCACATAGCCTCGACCAAGAATTTGGGCTGGGAGGGGTGAAACGCCTTGCGCACCGGCGTTGTGCGCGTCAATGGGGACATGGTAGAATCCGGGTGCTGGTACTTGCTAGGCGGATGTAGCAGCAGACGAAGTATCGCAGGTCACGGCCGAGTAGCGAGCAATGTGTATTGCACCCGTGCTGAACCCTGACTACATCATCATCTCCCTTGCGCTGCTGATGATCACCTAGTCTACGGGAGAAAAAGACTAGTCAAAGTGAGAAAGGTCGAGATAGCGATTGGCCGGCTAGCGTGGACATAGCATACACCGACGTCGAGTCCCAGACGAGCAGTCTTCGTCATTCAGAACTTCTCAGTTCATTCGCATTGATAAAACTCCCAGGGGACATATACATTGGGTTGCAGGGACGTGTGATGTATGCGAGTCCTGTGTCCGATGGCAGACTTCAAAGCGGCGTGCAAGCAGAAGCAGGGAAGCACCGCCGCCAACTCCGTCAAGTATTCCTTGTGCTCCTCCATTCAGGGAGCGTCCCTCTCTCCCGCCCAGCATGCACTACCGCCGTCCGGCGCCCATTCTCGCGCTCGTTGTCCTCATCACACTCTCGTTCAGCGTCTCGTTCTACATCGCCCAGCCGTTCCAGTACACGCCCGAGCGCCTCAAGTCGCTCTCCAGCTACTTCTCCGCGCTCTCCGCCAATGCCCAGAACTGCCCCAACCCGCTTGTGCCCATTCCCGCCGCGTCGGTGCTGCAGCCCGTGTGCCAGTGCGTGGCCCCTCTCCGCCGCCCGCCGTCGCAGCTCCTGACGATCGCAGGCCGCTGCCAGCCAACCCCGAGCTCGGGCTCGCCGTCCAGGCGTGCTTCGCGCCGGACGTCGCCAACCAGGGCCACTTCCTCATCGAGCGCGTGTCCGCGGACGAGTGCGCCGTCGCCGAGAAGCGCAACCCCTCTCCCCACGTGCGCGCGCGCATTCCGGCTCCAGCGCGTCTTCCGCCGCTAACGCTGTCGGGCAGCCCGAGACGAACCGGATGCTGCGCTCGCATGGGCCAGACGTGTTCCACGTTGCCATCGACGGCGAGGAGCGCCGGGCGACGGAGGTGGCGGTGGAGGTGCGTGCTGGCGCCTCGGGTTGCGCCGTGCGTTGCTCACTGGTGGCGTAGTACCTTGGCTCGTGTCGCTACAAGTACCCCTTCCATCTCATCTCGGCGGCACCGATCAACGTCACAATATGGTGGTCGTTCTCCGTGCGTCGCCATCGCACATCGCACACCAGCTGTGCCTGGCTAACGCGCACATCCCGGCCGGCGTAGAATTATCGCGCGGTCGACGAGACCGAAACCATGTCGCTGCAATGGGACCTCGCCGAGCCCGTGCTCCGCGACCGGTGGCTCATGCTCACCCCTCCCGCCACGGCGGGCCAGGGCTGCGGCAAGGTCTCCGCCATCCCGACGCAGGCGCAGTGGCGCTCCGCGTCGGAGGTCGAGTATATGGACACGGTGCCCGAGTGCTCGCGGCACGACGGAATCCCAGGTGCGTCCCCGCACGCCACGCGCTGCACACGCGCTGATCCCGCCTCAGGCCGCTTCCTGCGCGCGCATTGGTCTGAGCCGCATACATTCCAGGGGTACATGTTCCAACCGACAGGGTGCCGCTGGTCTGAACGTGCGTCCGCCCCTGCCACGGAGCGCGCGCGGGGATCCTGACAGCCAGCAGCCATTCACGTCGACGCGTCGCCGAACGTCACTCAGGAAGGCTGGATGCCGCACAGTGTGCTCTTCTGGGGCGATTCTCACGTTCGCTATGCTTTTGATGTCATGGTGCGTGCTCTCCGGGCTGCAGGCTAGGACATGCTGAGCGTCCATGACCAGTCATACATCTACAACGGAAACTGGGATAAATACAAGCGCACGGTACGGCCAATCTCCTCCGATCGTCGTCTCTTCTCATGCGTGTAGCCCGCGATGAAAGCACTCAAGAAGACGGAGTACATCGGTCCAGTCAACATGACATGTGCGTGAAGCGCAACCTCTACGTCTTTCTGGCCTGACACGCCGCCACAGTCATCTGGGACTCGGTCATTCGTGAATTCAAGTTCGAGATGTCCTGCAAAAATCTAGCAGAGTTCGACATCATCGTGCGTCGGTCCTTACACTCGCGCTGAACGACGTCTGACACGCGAATAGGTGCTGGGCGCGAGCCATCACAATCTCGTTATGACTGATGAGGCAGACCACGATCGACAATGGACCATTGCGCACTTCGGCGACCTCGTCAGGGGGTTAGCAGCGAAGTTCGCGCCCAACGCATGCCCGGGGCAGAAGATGCCGAGGATAATATGGATGGGGAGCCCCGCGCGCCCGCTCAAGCTCTCCTTACCGCCTAAGAACGTATGTAATGTCCACTCCGCTCTGGTGCAGAAGCTGACGATAGTCCGTAGCATCCCTTGAATAAGAGCTGTGGGTATCGCAGGCAAAGACTCGCCGCTTACTTACCATTTGCGCAGGGAAAGACGCTCGGGTCAACACGCGATTATACCAGTACGCTTGACCGCAGTTTCTCGTTCCCGACGCTTATGAACCCCTACAGCTTCGGCGAAGAGGCGTGGAACGCATTAAAACATCTACCAGGCGCCGCACGCGTCAACCTATTTGACATAAGGTGCGTTTTGTCCAGCATAACCGTCACCCAGACTCAATGTCCTGCGCGCAGTGAATCCCTCGCGGACTCGTTCGTGGATGGGCTGCACATGATCATGACCGATGTGCAGGTACGTCTACGCCGTTGCCTTCTTTCGCGCCCGCATTCAAATCTCACATCCCGCAGGCTGCATTCGTCCAAGATCTTCACCATAAATTATGGCTGCGCCAGCCAGCATATTCTCATCTCTCCCCCGAGCGTCCCTAGGCAGGGCACTCGCTTCTTGGCCGGAACACTGCATTGCTGCCTGTATTTCTACACATCATAGATATATTTCTTGCTAGCAGCTACATTCTCGCGTCTCTCTCCATCATGATGAGGGTTCTAGTATTCGTTCTCGTATCGGTTTGCAGACACCATCGAGGACTGGCCAGGAGCGTGATACAGAGTGCTCGGGCCGTCGTCGTCGCTGTCGCTGAAATCATCGATGGGCTCGGCGCGAGATTTCGTGGCAGTCGGGGGGAGTGGCGCCTGTGGCTCGGTATCGTCTTCATCGAACGCGGCCACAGGTGCGGGAGCGGGTGCCGGTGCGTGTGTGGGTGCAGACCCACTTGCCGACGGGACCACGGGTGGTGCTGGCGGCGCGGTGCCTGTCGTCCATTGAATGGCTGGAGGGCCTTTGACCAGCGCCATGAATGCGTTATATATGGCGCTGAAAGCACAAATTAGCCAACGAAGCGTGAGTGCATTCAGACAAGAGTCAAACGCACTCGCTGCAATGTCGTTCGCACTTGATTTCAGCGAAGGGAGAGAGATTTTTGACCCCGAAGTTAGTCGTCAGGTCGTTGCGGGCTGTCCGGTGCAGCTCCTTCAACGAGACGATGATCGGCACGTTGGGCGTCTGCGAATGTGTCGCCTTCGCGTCCTCGCCCTCTGTCTTGATGCCGGAGGACGCTCGTGGTGGCGACCGGGAGCGTGCGCGAGAGCGGTGAGGGGACATGCGGCGTGGCGAACGAGAGCGGTACCGGTAGTCGTCGCGGCCGCGGTCGTCATCGTATTCTCTTTTGAATCCCCTCGATGGTGCACGTTCCCAACCGCGATCCCGCTGAGGCGGATAGCGATCGCCGTATCCGTCATGGGACGGGCGATACGAGCTCCCGCGGTAGTCTCCCCTAGACGAGCCTGACGGACGCGAAGGCGGCTCCTGAGGCTGGCACACAGCCGACAACGAAGAGGTCACAGTGACATTGGCCTCTTGGAGTAGAGCCATCACTGCATCGTCTGCCTCAAGGACCAGCAGCAGGGTAGGAGAGCCTGAGCAAAGTTTATCCTTCAGAACCTGCAGGCCGGTGTGCATGTCGCGACTGGAACCGCTGAGACGACAGTCGCCCTACAGGGAAACGCATTCAGTGGACAAGCCGATGGTGAGGAACCCTGTCTCACGCTGCATTTGGCATCCAATGCCGCATGCTCACGAGCCTGGAAGTTGCATGTGTCCGTCACCCCCCGACCCATCAGGCCGTCGTAAAGTTGGAAGCCCAATCGAGTGGTCGAGTCCATTTCCCAGTGTCGAATAAACAACGCGACGATGCGAACTGGAGTCGAAGGAACTTTCATGGAGAAGTACTTTATGTCGTCTGGGTAGTAGGAGAGATAGCACAGCAGTCTGCACTACGGTGAGTATTGCGTTGAGCAAACTGAGGCATCGGTAACTCTCACCTTAGGGTTTCAAACATGCATTCTTCGTCGTCCGCAGCACTCTTTCGGGCATTCATGAACTTCTCTATACTTTGGGCCTTGGCGAACGAGATCGGCGAGACGCTCTTGAACAACGGCGGGGGTTGGGGCGACCGAATGTTCACGTTTATCGACCTTTTCAGCCTGGAGGCCTCGTCCTCGCTTATCACAAGAAACCTCTCGCCATTGGCGTCTATCCCTAGGCCAATATATAAATATGAGGTTATCCGTGATTAGAACGTCCTGCTCACCCAGACCAATGGTCAGTGCGTTCTCGCACTGTAGGGCCTCCCACACGCCCTGCGCTAGCTTCTTCTTCTGTTCCCACGGCTGCACCCGCCCCTGCAGAAAGACGTCTCTGGAGAGTCGCAGCGTGCGGTATGAGGACATTGGCACGCGCTGGACGTGATGTGACGCAGAAAGCAGCGAGGCAACAGGAGCCGGACGCGCTTTCTAGGTCCGCTCGCGCGCGTTTCCTCATGAATCCCGCGAGCACCTCCGTGCCGTCGCCCACACTCATACCGCTGCGGCCGAAGTTCCCGCTCCTGCTTCCCACTCCGCCCCAGCCCCACCCGCTGCCTTATGCGGCGCGCTCGTGGCGCAAAGTGCGGCTGGCGTCGCGGCGCGATATCAATAATGAGCTCGCGCAGCTGAGCGAGGAGGAGACCGAGATTGAGGAGCAGGTGCGCGCAGTTCGGCCCCGTTATTCTAGCTTCCACGGCTAACCACTGTGTAGCTACAAGCTCTGCGCACCCGTGGCTCGACGTTCCTTGTCCCCATTGGCAAGACCATGACCTTGCAGGAGGAGAAGAACGACGTGCGTACTCGCATATCAACCACATACACTCATAGATTTACTGACGCTCTCGATTCAGGCTGCAACGGAAACATCAGAAGGCGGCTCGGAAGAGTCGGACGGGACAGGCGGCGAGGAAGGCGACAACGGAGAATCGGTCAGCGGCGTGGAACAGGACCTCGACGCCAGCGTCGAGGACATGGATGCCCAGGACGAACACTCGGAAGGAGACGAGGAGGGCGATCCGGACACCAGCGGCTTCTCTATGGACGCCGATCCAGCGCAGACGTCGAGCCCGCCACTGAGATGAAGGTCCCGTATCGCACACAATCTGATAGTCCGTATTGTAGCTCTAGTTGTTGGATTGACGTTCTGACCCGGCCCCGCGACCAAAATGTATCCCACCCAAGAGCTACGACAGATTCCAGTAACATCCTGTTGAAGACATGATACCGATACATTACGCACACGCAAACGAAAAAATCCCACTGGACAACACTCAGAGTCAAGGCTTAAGGGTTGGAATCTGGGCTGTCCTCTCGGCGATTATCAAGCCAGAAGTTCCACAGCCCATCCGGGTCCTTGAAGTCATGGTGCACGATGGTGATCAACCAGCGCTCCTGCCGCATGCGTTCCAGCAGCTCGCGTTCCGCGGAACCCGGGGGGTAGAACATGCTCCACTCCGCCCAGATGCGGAACGCCTCTTCCTGTGAACCGCGCACGTCTGTGTTAGGAACCGCAGACCATTCACATGCGCGGCCGGCGACGCACCTTCCACGCGAGGAAGGAGTCCCGCTCTATGATTGTGGACTGCGCAATCTCCTGGCCGGGGAAGACGCCCCACGTCACGGCGTTCCCGCTTTCGTCGAGCATGTTCGTCGCCCATTCGCCCTGCCTCGGCACGTCAGCGCCTCGCGACCAGGATCATGGGCGGAAAAGACGTGCATCCGCATTTCCCGCAAAGTAAGTGACGAGCCCTCCGCCGGTCGTCTTTGCGTGTTTCGCAAGCCACTCGAGGTCGCCGCGGCTGCCGAAGAACTCGACGAACGCCTTCTGGAAGACGTAGCCGTGCGGCGGGCCCCAGCCGAGCACGCCGTCGTCCGACGGCACGGCGTCCGCGGCCGGCTGCGAGCCCACGGTCCACCAGCCGCGCTCCGTCATGCGGCGCAGGTGCGGCAGGATGAGCCGCGACTCGGGCGAGAGCGGCGTGTCCCAGAATGGCGTGCCCTCGATGCTCCCGTCCAGGTGCGCGAGGAAGAGCGCGGTCAGGTCCTCCTCGGTCTTCGGATTGCCCCATTTTGCGATCGCGGAGGCGTGCTGTCGTAGGCGTTCAGTCTCGGTACGCACAGAGAGGAACAGATGGGGCTGCGAACCGAGGACGCGAGAGTCGAGTCCCAGGGCTCGACGCCGCCATAAGCGGGGCTTTTCGCGTCGCCGAAGCGGCCGTTGGGATACTCGTCCCATGTCAATGGATCGTTGAGTTCGCCCTTCCCAATGTTCGATGTTTCCGAAGGCGGGTGTAGGACGATGCTGCTGGCCGCTGCGTTCGGCGTGATGAGCAGATGCGCTTCTGGTTCAGATGCCTGTGCAATCTGAGTCGGAGAGTCCTGCAATGCTATTAGTCCAAAGCATGGAATATCCGTTGGTGCGCATACGATGAGCTTGTTCACGGGCATCGCTGGGCTCGATATTGTCCATTGCAGCCGTTCGAGCACCTTGCGCACGCTGAGCTCAAGGTTGAGCGTGCAGAAGTGTACGCCCTTGACCACTCCGTTTTCCGTGAGGCGCTGCACCATAGACTGTGCGAGCATAACACCGTATTCCTTGACCTTTGCATCATCATGCTGTCGGAGCAGTGTGAGCAACGCGTGTCACAGCAGAGACGAGCTGGGCAGCACGGACGAACTCGGATGGGCTCTAGCGCCTTGTGGACGGCGTCCGGGACCTTGCTCCCTGTCAGCTTCACGACGCGCAAGAACGAGGGGTAGTTCTGGATCGGCATGATTCCGGGTATGATCGGCACGGAAATGCCTGCCCAACGCGATTAGATTGCCCAGAGCTGGAAGCGGACAGGGGTGTGCCCTGAGCGAACTCGCCTCTAGCGCGGACTTTGCGCTCCCACGCGAAGAAGGCGTCGACGTCGTAGAAGAGCTGGGTGACGATGAAGTCCGCGCCGGCGTCGACCTTGCGCTTGAGGTTGTCGAGCTCGTGCTCCTCCGAGGCCTCCTGGTCCGGGTGGCCGTCAGGGTAAGCTGGGGGTTATTCAGCGGAAGGACAGATGGCACGGCTCGCGCGGGCGATCACGGACCTGCCACGCCGACGCAGAAGTGCTGGGAGAACTCGGGCGAGGCGCGGATGGCGGCGACGAGGTCGCTGGCATGGTTGAACTGCGGGTCGGTGGGGATCCAGTACTCTGCGCCTCTGGGCGGGTCTGGGACGGGCGGGTTGAGTGGGTGCTAAAGTTGGGGCAGGCGAACAGGAAGCGTGCCTCCGCGAAGCGCAAGGATATTCTGTATCCCGGCGTCTTTGGCGGCCTGCGACGGTTGGTGACACGTCCTGGCGGGAGCAGTGCGCGCACCTTGAGGACCGATTGGACGGTGCCGGACTCGACGTTGGTGCAGGTGAGATGGAGGATGGTCTCTGTGCCGTGCTGGGCCTGGCAGAGCGCTGCGAGCTCGAGGCTGCGATCCTTGGTGGAGCCGCCCGCGCCCCAGGTGATGCTAATCGCAATCGGCTGGAGGAGCGAGAGGCGTTGTATGCGCGTCAGGAGGTTGGCGAACCCCTGCAGATCGCGGTCAGCCACATCGAACGTCCAACAGGTGGATGAGGCTGGACGAGGCTGACCTGCTCGGTCTTTGGAGGGAAAAACTCGAGGGTGTAATAGGGCGTGGGCCGCGTCCTGGAGGATATCTTGTCCGTGAGCTTCATGACGCGTGATAACTAGCCTGCGGCTGGCAAGCGTGCGTAGCAGCAGCTCGCGGAAGGCCGCCTCGGAAGCAGCCGGGGCCAGCAGGACTTGGGCCTGTGACCTTGGTGCTCCTTCTTAACCGGCAGGGGTCTGAATGACAGCCCCCGCACGCCCCCTCAGCATCTGCTGTTAGCCCGAACGAGCGCCAGCGCCATGTCTCAGTCCCAGTCGTCGCCGTCGCCGCCCGCAGTGGCCGCCCCGCCGCCGGCGCCACCGCCAGCCACACCGTTCTACCACCACCCGTACCTCAGGCCCGCCCTCCCGTTCATCAACGGCGGCCTGGCGGGGATGACGGCGACGACAATCATACAGCCCATAGACATGTGCGCCCCCGTGTCCGTGCCTGCACGCCCGCTGTCTCACGCCGCCACAGGGTCAAGGTCCGCATACAGCTCGCCGGCGCGGGCAGCGCTGCCGGCCCAAAGCCCACGCCGCTCTCCGTCACGCGCGAGATCCTCGCCTCGGGCCGCTTCCTCGACCTGTACTCCGGCCTGTCGGCCGGCCTCGCGCGCCAGGCGGTCTACACGACGGCGCGGATGGGCTTCTTCGACTCGTTCATCACCATCGCCTCAGACCGCGCCAAGGCGGCAGACCGCCCCATAACGTTCGCAGAACGCGGCGCGGCAGGCCTGGCTGCTGGAGGGTTGGCTGCGATGCTGGGCAACCCGGCCGACCTGGCGCTGATCAGGATGCGTGAGCGCATATATCCTCCCCGCCGCTCGTGTGACTGCGCTGATGTGATGTCACGCCCGCCCTGCTCGCAGAGTCCGACGGCCTGCGTCCTCTCGCCGAGCGTGCCAACTACACTGGCGTGTTCGACGCACTGGGGCGCATCGCCAAGAACGAGGGCGTGCTGTCCCTGTGGAACGGCTGCTTCCCCACCGTCCTCCGCGCCATGGCGCTGAATTTCGGCCAACTGGCCTTCTTCAGTGAAGCCAAGGCACGCCTCAGCGCGAGTCCCATTGTCCCTGCCGCCGCAGTGCCCTGGACGGCGTCGGCCATCGCAGGCTTCTTCGCCAGCTTCTTCTCGCTCCCATTCGACTTTGTCAAGACGCGTCTCCAGAACCAGCGTCCGGCCGCAGATGGCAAACTCCCGTGAGTCTCATTCAATATTTCGGCCATGAGACCACCATCCTGAATGTGCTTTGGCCTTCAGCTACAAGGGGACGTTCGACTGCGCCATCAAGGTTGCCCGGGAAGAGGGCCTGGGGAGGTTCTATCGCGGCTTTGGCACTTACTAGTACGTTCTCACGCAGATTCCCTGCATGAACCGAGTGCTCATGCATGCGACAGCGTGCGCATTGCCCCTCACGCCATGCTGACTGTCTTGATCGCCGACTTCCTTGCTCGTGCGACCAAGTAACTGTACTACCAAGAGTACTGAGAGTACTTGTAAGAACTGACGCTGACGATGCTTTCTGTGTTTGTGTGTGTACTCTGTCGACGACCACTCACTGTCCTTTACCTATGTATGTGCAGTAGATGTACTTGCAGCAGCTTGCTATTCCGGTGTACATAGAGCAATGCTTTGCGCGCAATCACGTTGTGTTGGACTTGGAAATGAGTCGACGATGATTCGCTCGCTCACTGGGCATGACAGGCACTACAGGCCCGGTCCGAACTGAGCATATAGAGTAGCCACTCGTTCGGCCGAACCCGTTCTGACTCGGTCTCTTGCCCTCGTTCTCCCCCAATGGCTCTCTCCGCCGCGCGCATCCACGCGCCAAAGGCGTCGCGCAGATTCCCAGTGGTGTGCTGGAATCCGAGACAGTACTCAGCGGCCCCGGCGACCCGTCCAGCGCCGCCGCAAAATTTCCAGCAGCCGCCGAATCACGTTCCGTCGCCGAATGCGCCGCTGCACCCGCTCGTGGCGAGCGCGAGCCGGCCTGCGCTCGACTCGAGCTTCGTGGGCATGTCTGGCGGGCAGATATTCCACGAGATGATGCTCCGCCACGGCGTTAAGCACATATTTGGGTACCCCGGCGGCGCGATCCTGCCCGTCTTCGACGCCATCTACAACTCGAAGCACTTCAACTTTGTGCTCCCGCGCCACGAGCAGGGCGCAGGCCACATGGCCGAGGGCTACGCTCGTGTCTCGGGGAAGCCCGGTGTCGTGCTCGTCACGTCGGGCCCCGGCGCGACGAACGTCGTGACGCCACTGCAGGACGCGCTGAGCGACGGCATCCCGCTCGTCGTGTTCTGCGGGCAGGTGGCGACGTGGGCCATCGGGTCCGACGGCTTCCAGGAGGCCGACATGGTCGGCATCTCGCGCAGCTGCACCAAGTGGAACGTCATGGTCAAGGACATCGCCGAGCTCCCGCGCCGCATCAACGAGGCCTTCAAAATCGCCACGTCCGGCCGCCCCGGGCCCGTGCTCGTCGACCTTCCGAAGGACGTCACCGCGGGCATTCTGCGGACCCCGCTCGCCTACAAGGCGACGACGCCCGGCCAGAACCTTGGCCTGCCGAGCAACCCGCTCCAGACGCCCACCGAGGTTGCGCTCATCCGTCAGGCGGCGGAGCTCATCAACCAGGCGCAAAGACCCATCATCTACGCCGGGAATGGTATTCTAAACTCGCCGCAAGGGCCCGCGCTTCTCACGGCGCTTGCGACCCAGGGGAATATCCCCGTCACCACGACGCTCCAAGGCCTGGGCGCGTTCGACGAGCTCGACGAGCGCAGTCTCCACATGCTCGGTATGCATGGCAGCGCTTACGCCAACTTTGCCATGCAGCAGGCGGATGTGATCATTGCGCTCGGTGCGCGCTTTGACGACCGTGTGACCGGCAAAGTGGACAGTACGTTCCGGCCTTCTGCCAGCTATTATCGCTGACTATAGTCTTGCAGCGTTTGCGCCCGCAGCCCTGGCAGCGGCGGCTCAAGGACGCGGCGGCATCATCCACTTCGAGATCTTGCCGAAGAACGTGAACAAGGTTGTGGACGCGACAATACCCATCATGGGCGACGTGACGTCGAACCTTGCGACGATGGTGCCGCTCATCCGCTCGGCTGAGCGCAAGCCCTGGTTCGACGACATCCGGTCCTGGAAGCAGAAGTACCCGTTCACGTACGAAAAGAGCGCGGCGGGCCAGCGCATGAAGCCGCAGGCGGTGATCGAGGAGCTCGACCGCCAAACGGCAGACAAGAAGGACGACGTCATCATCTCGACGGGCGTCGGCCAGCACCAGATGTGGGCCGCGCAGTTCTTCCGCTGGCGGCATCCGCACACGATGGTCACGTCTGGCGGCGCTGGGACCATGGGCTTTGGCCTGCCTTCTGCGATTGGAGCTAAGGTGGCCGCACCGGAGAAGACTGTCGTCGACATCGACGGCGACGCCTCGTTCAGCATGACCGCGATGGAGTTGGCGACCGCGTCGCAGTACAACATCGGTGTCAAGGTGCTCGTGCTGAACAACGAGTTCCAGGGCATGGTCTTGCAATGGCAAGGTAAGCGTCGCCAGTACACTCTGTCCCCAGCTTTTCAAACCGTTTCTTTCAGACCTGTTCTACGACAAGCGGTACTCGCACACTGCGATGAGGAACCCGGACTTTGTGATGCTCGCAAGAGCAATGGGCGTGCACGCCATCCGGGCTGAGACGGCCGAGGAGCTCCCCGCGAAGATGAAGGAGTTCCTCGAGTACGACGGCTCGCGCCCCGTGCTGCTCGAGTGCATGGTTGAGACGCACGAGCACGTCTTCCCCATGGTGCCGACCGGCAAGGCTCTGCACGAGCAGATACTGCACCCGATGCTGCGCGAGAGCGCGCAGTGACGGACACACATTCCTTTCAATCTCTACACCCAAAACGAGCCGGGATGGCTCGGGTAGTTGTAGTGGTATCTATCACTCGTGTATGGCATAGCATCGTCCATTTCTTTCGTTTTTGCATTGTCTATGGGCTTCTCAATACAATCGCATACATCTGGCGGACATCTACTTGTGAAACTCTCTGGCGGAAGACTGTTGAGCATTGGCACAACGCAAGGTCCGAAGCCGGGCAGCGATCCTCGTTGACCGGAGACAGCATCCTTGACGCTGGCCGCCGGCGCTGTACACCGCTTTCTTCCTCTCTTTCATCCATATAGTCTCTTCCATGCGCATACGCCTTATTCTTGTTGCATACCATGTTCTTCTGGCCGTTGCGCGTCGGCCAGCGCCTCGAGACTACGCTGGTTTCGATTACTTTCTACTGGAGCATGTACCTGGCCCAGATAGCAGCGACATCCTGGAAACTGCTGACGTCCTCGGGCTCGAGCTAGTCGAGCAAGTGGGCGAACTTGCGGACCACTGGCTGCTGCGCTCTCCGAAGTCGAGGCCCGATCGCGTCGCCGAAAAGCTCGCGCATGTGCGCGCACGCGCCGCGCATCCGCTCGCCCCTAGGGACGCCGCACGAATATCGAACGCAGTACGCGCACTGGACAAACAGGTGCCGCGCATGCTGCACAAGCGTGCCCCGCCGCCGCCGTCCGCTTCGCCGCCGCCACCGCTGTCGCCCGGTGCAGCCATCGCTGCGCGGCTCCAGATACGCGACCCGCTCTTCGAGGACCAGTGGCATATCGTCAACGACGCGTTCCCAGAGAACTCGCTCAACGTGACTGGCGTCTGGGAAGCTGGGGTTACTGGCAAAGGCGTGACTGTTGCTATTGTCGACGACGGACTGGACTACACGAGCAGGGACCTTGCTGACAACTTCGACGCTGAGGGCTCATACGACTTCAACGACCACCAGGCGCTGCCGGAGCCGAAGCTGTTCGATGACTACCACGGCACGCGCTGTGCGGGCGAGATTGCAGCGGTGAAGAACGACGTCTGTGGTGTGGGCGTCGCGTACGATGCGAAAGTCGCGGGCATCCGCATCCTCTCCGGCGCCGTCACCGACGCAGACGAGGCTGCCTCACTCAACTACGGGTACCAGTCCACCGCCATCTATAGTTGCTCCTGGGGCCCGTCGGACAACGGCAGGTCTGTCGGCGCGCCGTCTACTCTGGTCGAGAAGGCTATGGTAAACGGCGTGCAGAAGGGGCGCAGTGGCAAAGGATCCATCTTCGTCTTTGCTAGCGGCAACGGCGGTGGGCGAGGCGACCAGTGCAACTTTGACGGGTACACCAATTCGATCTTCAGCATCACCGTCGGCGCCGTGACCTACAACAACCAACATCCTCCTTACTCCGAGGCGTGTGCTGCCAATCTTGTCGTCACATACTCGTCGGGACCTGAGCGACGCATCTCGACGACCGACAAGGGCGAGAGCAAATGCACTGATAATCATTCTGGCACCAGTGCCGCTGCGCCTTTGGCGGCTGGGGTCTTTGCTCTCGCGCTGCAGGTCCGCCCGGACCTCACGTGGCGCGACATGCAGCATCTTTGCGTTCGGACGGCACGCACGTTCAGCCACGATGATCCAGATTGGACGCTCACCGCTGCCGGGCGGCGCTTTTCGTACAAATACGGCTACGGCATCCTCGACGGTTGGCGTCTAGTCGAGGCTGCACGTCAGTGGAAGCTCGTTGCGCCCCAAACATGGCTGGACGTTCCTGTCGTGAAGTTTGGCGATGCGTATGTGGACGAGCGCGGAATGCATGGCGGCGAGGCCATCGTCACGGGTGGCATACAGCATTCCACATTCGTGTCACAGGACATGGTCTCGAAAGGGAATTTGGCCTCCCTCGAGCACATTACAGTTCGAGTCTGGATCGCGCATAACAAACGGGGCGCTATCACCGTCGAACTTATCAGTCCGCAAGGCATCCGCAGCCTTCTCGCTGCAGCGAGGGAGGGCGATACCTCCCACAAGGGATTACATGGTTGGCAGTTCATGACTGTCAAGCATTGGTGCGTCATTTAGCTCCATTGATACTCCTGGCCTCAGTGTTCGCAGGGACGAGAGCCCAGTCGGAAATTGGACCATCAGCGTCGGCAGCTCAGAGGAAGGAGACGACATGAACGGCTCATTTCTTGGCTGGAGCATGACACTCTGGGGTTCTGCGCGTGATGCTTCTCAGGCAGTCCACTGGTCGGTGCCTGACCCCGCGAGACTGCAAGAACCTTTCGCACAGACGGCCCATCCGCCAGTCGCCACTTCTACGAGATCTTTCGAGCGGCCAGTCGTTGGCGGTACCGAAACGACTACCCTGCTTCAGACATCGCTACCTACAACCGCGGCCGACTCTGTCGTCACCATAACGCAGACTCGGAGCCGGACACCTGTTGTTGCGATCGCTTCAGCAACGAACGTGTCCACTTCTCCAGCAGCGTCCTCTGACTGGCTCAAAAGTCACCCGCTCTTAGGTGGTGCCATCGGTCTACTGTTCCTGTTGGGTTTTGCGGCCGCTGGCGCTTTCATGGCATGGCGGAGGCACAAAGTCCATCCCGACTATCGCACCGTCGCTGGGGATGACGACGCTGGCATGGCATTGATAGGTCGCCCACTACGCAGCGTCTCCGCTGGCTCTGACTTCGAGTCCGACTCTGAGGCGGAGGAGGACGACCAAACTCCCCTGCGCCGAGGCGCGTCTTGATAATTTATAGCTGCCTATGTAATTCAGCATAATATTGGATGTGGAGTGCCTGTACGTCAATAGGTAATGTTGTTTGGGCTAGGACATGTTGTGGTCACTTGTAAAGGTCTATTTCTACCGTCTTAGCGCAGTCAATGGCTCACTTGCTTGGAATATAGCATTGGGAGATGAGTTGGGAATTCTCTCGAATACGTCAGCGCAATGTTTTTTGCAGCTGCGTCGTCCACCCTTCGAGCCAGCTCTTGGCTATGGGAGCCCGCCTTCCAGTCGATGCGAAAGCAGGTCACGTCTAGGACGCGAAGAGTCGTGAGGTCCTCCGCGAGCATCGCGTCGGTGGCTGCAAGGATGTCCTCAAAGGTCGGGTTCCGCATGACGCTGCCCGTCTCGGTACAGACGCAGTCGATGTCTATTACAAGACGATGGACTGTCCGAGGGATGGCATGCGAAATCGTCGCAGCGAGCTCTTCGCCGGTGGCAGAGATGTGGAGAACTTCCAGGTTGTTGCAGTGCTTGAGTGCCGCGCAGATCATGTCGATGTACTCCTGGCGACGTTGCGGGAATGAGCGTCGCGGTGAGTATGCAGCTCCGATTTGTAGGCGACGAAGAGATCGGGCAAGGCGGTTCAGTTCGGTGGAAAGGACAGCCGGTCGAAGCAGTGGCAGGTCGTTGAACGACAGATCCTCGAGGGTGGACTGGCCCACTAATAGCTTGAACGTGTCGTTATCGAAATGAGTCTGTGAAGAGGGCATGTAGAGAGCAGTCAGCCTGGCCGGTTGATCGAACGCGGTCTTCAGGTGCTCAATAGCAATCGGGCTGGTGGGCGCTTTGAAGCTCTTGAGTGTTGGAATGGCCAACTTGAACCATTCGACCGCCCAGTCGGACGCAGCATAGCGCTTGGCTTCAATAGAAAGGCTGGTGAGGCCAACTAAGCAGGGCAGAGATTGATCGTCCAGGTCTGGCATCGGAGATAGAGACTCCTCCTCGACTGATAGGTGCGCCAGTGTCCGTGGTCTGCGGACGCGCATTCCGGTGGTTAACAGCACCGTCGAATGGACGATAGTCTCACGTACTTCAGCAACTTCAACACCTGCCAGGTCACTTTGCTTGTCCGCGTTCGATTCGCCTTCTCTGGACGAAATGTCATTTTCCCGTACACAAGCGCCTGCGCCACACTCGGCGTACCTTTGGCTTTCGCTTTCGCCTGTGTGGGCATACCATTGTACCTATGACTTGGATCAAGATGCGGACCCATAACGCGATGATCCTAGTACCTGTAGTCGACGGTGAACGACTTGATTAGGTCCAGCAGGTCAGGGTTGGCAACGAGCGTCCGCGCAAGAAGTTTCATGGTCTGCTCCTTGTGTACGTAGACGCGCTCATACATGTCCTTCCGAGCCACTGCCCTCTACGGAAAGATAAGCCGAGAGAAAATTATAAAGCCGTGGGTATCGCATGCGCACCCAGTGTCGGTTGACTCGCGCAAGATGTACGAGCGGCGGTGTAGGTACAGCACCCTTCGCGTTGCGGTTTGTCCTCAATCTATGCGTCTCCGCCAAAGCCTTCGCTCGATTGTAGTCGTCGACCAGAATACTGCGCAACAAAATGGTTAACGGGGAATGTGGCGCCAATGTAGAGGAAGACACACTGTTGCACCATAGACAATAATTCTGGAACGAACCCGTCCCATTTCGCGAGCGCCATGGGAGCGCAGCCTGAGCAGTCTGAGTATGTCTCGACGTCTGAGAGTTCAGCTGCGCTCCTCTGCCTTCGAGGACAAGGAATGGACTACTATTATGTAGCATGATGCGCCGGCGCCGGGTAGTCTCGGCGGCATAATTTTGATCTCAGGCCCCAAATCTCAGCACCAACCTGGTCGCTTGCTTTCCCCGTCTGTCCTCGCACGCTTGTGTTCTGTCCTCGGTCGTCCCGTAAACCCCACACTTGATATCTCCGTAGCCTCACAGTCTGAATTGATCAGGAGGAAACGTAACCATCGTATGTATCACCTTGCGCTATGAGCAGCCTATATCTAGTATTCAAGAATGTCGCCCTCGTACTCATTCTAAAAGATCCGCATTGGTCTGCAACACTGGGCGCTCGAGATGCGAGACGTCTCCGACTTTGACAAGGACGCCCGACCCGTCTGCGCCGACGTCAATCGTACTGATGCTCACGTTGTGAATTCGTCGGTGCGTGCTGTTGTAGTCCTCTCCTGGCCCTCTCGTATATCCCAGCTCATTGAGGAGCGCAAGAAGAAGGAATGCAATGGCTGCACCATGGCTGACGATGAGGATGTTGACGGGTGCATCGTCCTGCTTATCTGCGAGCACCGTGGCCACATGCGGCACGAGGACTGTCGTCCACCATTTGACGAGCCGTTCTCTGAACGCCTCAGGCTTCTCAACCGAGTCTGGCAGTGTCTGGGCCGGGGTCAGCGGCATAGCGTCAAGGCTGTTGGTCGCGCTCACTGACCTTGTGGAGGTTCTCGTGAGTGCGCCAGACCGTTCCCTGCGGGCGGTCAATATCGTGACATCGGGCTGAACTCAGAACAACGCACCTGTAGCACGCCCATATGCTGACAGTGGTTATTAGAGACCTCGAAGTACGAGACGGCGTAGCTGCGACGTTACCCGCTCTCTCAGAGCCTCAGTGGTGTGCAGTTGTACCCCATCTTGTTTCTCGAGGATCGTGCGCGCTGTCTAATGTGAAAAAAATTCCCCAAGTTGGCTGAGGATCGGACCAGCGTTCTGCGCAGATAGGCTCACGTCCACCGTCCGCTTGCTATCGCTGGAATAAGCGATGCTGAATGGCACACTCTGCAAGTGATCGCGCGCGAGTCGCGCCTGTTCAAAGCCGGTTTCATTCAACTGTACACCCAGCTTTCCATGAGCCACACAGCGACGGGCGACAGGCGTTATACGAGACGAACGAGAGTATCGAGCTGTCCTTGAATGATATGCTGTGGACGATGAGCGATACGATCCGCGAGCAATGGCTTAGTTTGCGACTGACGGTCAGGTTCTCATTTGTTTCACCGTGTCGGACGAGATAGATCCTGGCGGTCATGGAGGTGAGGGAGAGAAAGCGGCCGCGGAATCCCGGCCATGACTAGTCGCGTAACGCCACCGGCCTCGGAACCGTACAACTCGGTGCTGAGCGCTCAACTCGTATGCATCTCAAACAAATGGTCTGCTTTCTTCTTGTTATACAGTCCGCTCATGGTCAGTACACGGTGCCGGCGGGGCTGCTTCGCCATTAGAGCGAGCCTCGTATCTCTCGTTCGACGTCCTTGATTCGGGCTTCCTGGAACTTCGACGCGAGCTGAGAGCCGCTTGCGACGAGCCCGCGCAGCCGTTCCTGCTCGCCGCTTCTCTTCGCCGCCACCACCTGCGGCTAATTAGAAACTGAAATACTGTGCAAGGCAGTTGACGCTACCCAGTTTCCGAGAGCCACCAGCGCGCGATACGCAGCTTCGCCATCGGAATCTTCATTCTGGAGAATCTGTAGATAATTAACGAGACGCGGGAAAAGGTCGTATCCGCTGACCGTTGCGAGGAGCTCGGTGAGATCGACGGCATATGCTTGAGCGTTACCCGACAACGCAAGGCAAGACAGGCTGGCGGCATGCCTCAGTGGTGAGAGCGCAGACAGGAGACTCAGAGGACATACTTGAAGGCCGTAGTGGCGAGGGCGACTCGGTGCGTCTTCGTCAGGACGGAAAACGGGATTTTGACCAGTTCTCGGACAACCTAAAAGGGCGATAATTAGCCTTCGGTAGGTTGGCTCTCGCCCACCATCACCTGTGAGACCCATGGGGCACTACTGGCAAACTGAGACGCATTTGCGATGGCACGCAGAACAAGTAGAACATTCGTCTCCCGTTGCTTGGATAGCGGCGCCGTCCACTCCTGTTCCCACTCAGCAGCAGTCAGCAGGGCCCGGAAGAACGCAAGCCCTTCGCCGTCGCCCGCGTATGCGCCAGGCGAGAACGCGCAAAGCAAGCGAGCCAGGTCGATCACTGAACCGCATGGATTAGCGCGGCGAGAGCCCAGCGCAGTCAGACGCACCTGGAAAACGGCGGGAGACATGCCACCGTTCCAGGATACTGATTAGAAGCTGCACCTCAGTGTTGTCAAGTTGCTGCTGCTTCGTCGCATCGAATGTGGGGTCTCTGGATGCCTCAGTAAGGAACGTGAATATCTCGTCCAGTGCGGCGAGTTCTTCAGGTGCCAACGTCTGCGTAGCGGTGGACTAATACATATGAGTTTCGTGTTGGGAGCACTTTGGCAGCAACCCGCACCACTTCCGCGGCGACCGCGTCATTAATCTGGAGCAACTTGGACCGCATGGCGCCGAGGTTCGCCTGTTTGAACGATAACGGAGTTGTCTGAAGGCGTCAGCTACGTTAGCATACGCATTATAAGTGCCTCACCACCGGAAGGATCCGAGGTTGTGGTGGTGCGGCAGCGGGTGCGGGGGTTGTACGATAACTCGATGCTCCGGTGAACGGGTCCAGCAGCGGGCCTTGCGCTCCTGTACTCGGTGCAGACCCGGCACGATAGCTCGACGCCCCTGCCAAACAGTCAATGAGGCTGTACCAGCTCGTCGAGATGAGCGCACCAGTATACGGGTCGACGTATTGTTGGTTGCTGGTCCCCAAGCTCACGCCCGCAGTGTTCTTCTCGATGAACCGTACCACTTCGTCAATGTAGGACAAGGGCAATTCATTATCCTGCAAGAACTTTTGCGCGGCAGAGAACGGGTTTTCTGTTGCGCGATGAGCACATGCAGGTAATGAGCAGATGAAAGTACTGACCTGTCACATTGTAGGGCAACTTCAAGGGAGGAACACCATCCTGGATGTCGACATCGAAGACGTAGTCGTATTCTCTGCCGTTATAGATCTGACGGCGATTTTGACCGACAGCATCGACAACATCGCCAATCTTCTGCCAGCTGCCGGTCGCAGATGACCACTATAATCATGGTTAAATGTGCGAAATATCTTCTTGGTGCTTCTCTCACCTGGTATACCTCTACTTTATCTCCGTTTCGAATCATGAGGTTCTGGCCGTCCTTCCGACCTGTACAGTGGGCAGTTCAAGCTGAGTTTCGTACCTTCTCAGCAACCTCACCTTGACGGCCCAGTGCCTCAAGGCCAGGAAGGTCGCTCTTCTTGACGTCTCCAACCTGTTGCCTGTGAAGTCCGTTAATGTCCGGAAGTTGTGCGGAGACACAGGACGAACGCGGGGAGTGCTTGCCGAGCAACCTCGTCGTCGTATGCCTTCAGGTCGCCCTCGTTGGCCCAGCGCTCGGGCGCCTCGCTGAAGACCCGGACAACACCGTCGCTGCTTCCCGTGACAATATCACCATTGGGCATGGCGGCGACCGACCACACGGAGATGGCGGGGTGGACGATCGTTTGTGCGACCTCACCAGCTAGATCAAACGTCAGCATCGACATAGACGCAACGAGCGCAATACGCGCACATTTCCAGATGCGGGCCGACCTATCCTCGCCTGCTGACACAAGGTCGCCGGACGGGAGGACGGTCAACGAGTACACAAAGGACGAATGGCCGGATAGGTTGTACACGATATCGCCGCCCAGCGTCCAAACGTTGATCTCGCTGGGCACACCATGACGTGTCAGCGCGAGCCAACGGTGCGCGACCAGGCTGACCTGTCGTTGGAACACGACGCAAAGCCGATATCCGGAATGCGAGCGAGACCGCGCACGACATCCTTGTGCCCGGTGAACGTGTGCACCTCTTTGTTCTGCCTCCAGAGCTTTATAGTCTTGTCGGCAGACCCTGCAAAAAGGTCAGAACGGTAGTCAGCGGGTCAATAAAGGGAAAAACGCGCCAGTTAGGAACTGATCGCCCTCGATGGCCAGTACCGCCCAAACGGCGTGCTCGTGGCCTTTGAGCTCATACAGCGGCTGGAAATGTTGCCAGACACGCGCCGTACTTCACTGCCGGTCAGCTACGGCCAGCGTGAACGACATCGCACGCACCGATCCCACGAGCCTGAGACGATTGTCCCATCCGGACGCGCGTCGAGCGCACACACGTTCTCGGAATGCCCGACCAGCGAATACACGGGCTCATCCTTGGCGTCCTCCGCGAGAGAGAAGACGTTGATTACGGTGTCTTGGCCACCAGTGACGACGAAGCCTGGATTGAGAGACACGCGTCCCGGTAAGCGCGCTCAGGCCACCAAGGCCCGCGTTGCATCCTCACCCGCTGGGGCATCCGCTGTAGGCGGGATGTACGTGAGGGAGTTGATGTACCGTGAGCCCGCATGATAGACCTTGGCTGGAGCGAAGCCCGCCGCTTCTGAACGCGCCCACGCTATCGCGGTGGCGTCGCGCGATGCTGACAGCACAGTGCTCGGCGACGGTGCGCTTACAGCGCGAACCTATATCGTACGCGTCAGATAGAGCAGGGCTGCTCAGCGGTGGACACTTGCGTCGGAAGAATGAGCTGTAAGGGTGGCTGAGAGCTTGTATACCATGGTGGTGCGCGTCCAAGAGCCTTCACAATGATACACAAACACGACTTGCGACACCTGCATTCCCGCGAACCTGGAGTACTCGAGTCCTGCCTTCGCACAACGAAATGCGTCAAGTAGAAGTGAATATATTGGAGTACGATGGTATAGAGTAGAAGAAAGGGAAGGAATGTATACCCCACTACGAGCCCAACGCAGCCTCTAGCAATACTGCGAGGGTAGATACGGAGGCACATACAGTAAACTAGCGCACGGTTACTTCATCTCCCTGCGTTCTTCCGATGCAGACCGCCAGCCATGCGAATGCGCCTGACGGATTGCCAAACCAGAAGGGGATGAAGAAAAAAGCCGAGAGGCGGGCGGGACTATATAGCCAACGGCTACTTTAGGGGCGGTCCTATGCAGAACCGTAACGAGACGGCACTGTGGGGCCGCGCCCGACTGAACATCAGCCGGTAAATCAGTAGGGCACGGGCTGAAGTCCAGACGGGGACCAGCTGGAGTTAAGCCGCACCAGCTGAGCTTCAGCACTTTACCGGCGTGAAATACTGGCTGATTCGTCAGCTGTTTTTGAGCGATATCAGTAGGTCCTGCGGGTCGATTACCGGCTGATATCCCACCGTCAGCCGCTATGCCCTTCTGAGGATTCAGCCGGTACCCGCCTTATTTGCAGCTCATATCGCACATGGACGGGGATGCAAAATGCGGTTGAAAAATGTATATTGCAACGGTTAGGCGGCTAGATACACGGTAGCGGTATACAAACGGCCTATCGAGTTACACGGGTACACGTCGGTTTGCGCGTGGTGCTCGAAGACCGACCCGATCCAATGGCCCGACCTCCAGACGTGGCTGGACTCCCGTCCGTGAAAGCCTGATTACAGAAATGCATGAGTGACAACAGGATAAGCGGTCTGGTACTGGATATACGTACCATAAGCATCATGTCAACGCAGCCGACACTGACGGCGACCTAGAACGAGGCAAACGACATGAAATCTGTGCCAGCCACGGACACGATCAGCCGCGGAAACGGGGTGGACCCGGGAAAACGGGGCATACCTTGCCCAATGGAGTTGCCCAGGAGGAAGGTACGGCCTGCACCAGTAACTAAGAGACGAGGCAAAGGCACTGCTGCGCGCACGGGGGCCAGCCGCGCGCGCTGCGATGTCTTTGCAACGTTGAAGTCACTGTGGTGACACAGAAGTCCATCGCGCTTGACGACCTGGGCCGCAGAACGTGCAGACGGAGGCGGGCAGGCTGCGGGCAGGACGGGATGGGGGGAAAGATGGTTGGGTCGGACTCTGAAAATCCCAACCGTGATGTGATCTACAGCCGTGATCATCGAGCACCGGCCGCGTCGTTGCTCGACGCCGACGACGCAGTTCCGATAGTCTCGCTCCTAAATTGGTGTTAGGTCGGTTAATAAACCTGGGGGCGTCCAAAGCAGTCGAATTTTTGCAAATTTCCCGACCGAGCTTACAATCAGCTGTTTGCCTACTGATACTGAAATACCAGCTGCTGTCCGATTTCAGCACGGGACCGGCTGAACGGCGACATCACAGCCGGTTCCTGTTGCATCATCAGCCGGTCCACCCGCCACAGTGCGGCCGATCGACTCCCTTCACTTGTACCTGCACTTCGGCATCATGAGCGACGCGCAGGACATCCCGCTCGCAGCCCTCTTCACTCGCTCCCTCAGGAATGGCGCACAGGCCGTGAACCTGCCTACGGCGGAAGACAAGACTCAAGTTTGTTCGTCATTCGTTGCTGGGCGCTCGGAAGACTGATGTGGCGTGGCCGCCCACAGGACCTCGTCGCGTCTGCGCTGGGAGACCTCAATGCGCTCTCTGCCCGGGTCAACTCTCTCGGACTGTTCAGTCCCAACGAGACAGTCGAGGACCTGACCGCGCGAGATATGGTCTACATGTTTGTGCCCTTCGTGCAGTCCGAGCTCGAGGGCCGCTTGCGCACGACCGATCCCTCGGATCGCATGGTGCACCTCAGGAATGCGCAGGTATATCCCATGAACATCGGTATGCCAAGATACACGCTCACATATGCTATCTCCAGAGAATGCTGGAGCAGTTCGTCAGGATGCTAGACCAGTACGACATTATTCCGGACGAGGACAAGGCATTATGGTCAACGGCCAGCGCATCGGACCCGTCTCGGAGACGGGAGACCAAGATAAAGCAGTACAAGCACGAGAAGGCCGTGCGCGGCATGATAGATGTGCGTTCATAGTTCGCGCATTGTCCACACTGATACTGGCTGCCAGGCATTGCGTGCATCGCGCGGACAAGCTACCGCTGAGGGAAGCACCGAATTCGACGATATATTGGCCCTGCTTCCCTCTTCGAACGCTGAACCGTCGGATGCCGACGACGATGGCGCGCGGAAGGTCACGATCCTCTGCCTTCGGTTCATGTGGGGCAAGGCCCAGGCACAGCTTGAGAGTATGAAGCAGGAGCTCGAGCTCTTACGCAGCATGCCTCCTCCGCCACCAGCTGGATCACAGGGACCAGAGGAGCAAGATTCAACGTGGCGGCTCGACACCGCCGCGGCGCCGGGCACTCGCGGACCGCTGCTCGACAGTAAGGGCAAGGTTCGTCCATTTCGCATGGTCATTCGGTCTTGAGAACTCATATTCCCTAGCCATTACGCCCCTTCACCATTCTCCCAGCCGGCGCGGCGACGGATAGGCAGCGTCTGCACTCAGAGGTGTTCCGTCCTGACCATCGCCTCCCGACCATGACCATCGACGAATATCTCGAAGAAGAGCAGCGACGCGGCAACATCATCAGTGGCGGCGGTCCTGCCTCGCTAGAAAAGCTCACAACTTCGGAGCAGCTGGCTATGGACTCGGAGATGGATGGAACGCTCTTCGGCGAGGAGAAAACCGAGGAGAAGCGACAGAAGGACGAGAATTGGGCAAGGTACACAGACACGCATCGCAAAGGGGAAGGAAACACGATGAACCGCGGCTGAAATACAGATACATGCTTCCGAAATGTGTTACTTGTGTGGCCAAATGCGTGCGTAAGGACTCCCGGAAGAAGGTCGTCGAGTTCGGAATCCGGGAATCGAGCTTTGTTTGTGGCAACAAACAACGCGTCTCTGATCGCCTCCGCCATGAAACGCGCTGCCAGTCCACCGAACACCGAGCGGCCGGCCAAGGTGGCCCGTGTCGACGCGTCGGACGCGTTTGACCCTGCGAACGAGCGCGATGCCTCGCTCCTCGAGGAGTCGCTGGACACCGCCGGTTTCATCTCGGGCACCATTGCAATGGCGTTCCCTCCCATTCGCGACATCCTCAAGCTGCAGCTCAGCTGCAGTAGTGGCTGGCAACTAGCTGTAGAAATACGCGGGCCCATTGTAAGGACTCTGCGCCTAAAGATCAAGAGTTCAGTGAAGATCGCCCTCCGAAACGGGCATGTTGAGAAACTGAAGCGGTCGTCGGCGCACAATCACCTGTCTTTCCGCTTAGTTTTCGGGGACGGAGTGCTTCTCCAGGCCGAGGATGGTACCGTGTTTGATTCGTGGTCGCGTATGTTCTGCTCTATTGCGCTAGCTCGTATTCTGATGCGCTCGCGCAGGCAGTTCGCCCGAACCTGTTCAACCACAGCCACCAGAGGCACCTCAAACCTCCGTGACCGCACTAGAGCCAGCAGCCAATGCTCCAGCGGCTTATGTCGCTCGCACGCGGTCTGCCGAAATTGTTGAACCCGCGAAAAAGCCAACATCGCCACTTGCAGTGCCGAAGGTGCTCACTCGCCAACGCCCTTCTGAAATTCTCGTGCCCTCCTCGCAGGAGAGCGACGGCAACAGCTCAAGCGACAACGTCGAGACGACAGAGGAGAATCCCTCGAGCTCGACAGGCCGTCAGCGCCCCCGGCGCGTGCGCAAGCGCGATATGCGACGTTCCGAACGCGGCACCCTTCACGAGCGCACAGGCCGGAATCCGCCTATGGCTGCACCCCAGCCCGCTACGACATCTCCTGTCGCGGGACCGTCAACACCGCGTCGAGCCGTACCACATGCACCAACATCGCCAGTCGTAGCGACCACACCCGATGGGCGAATGGCGCGTACATCACGCGTAACACGGGGCGTAACTGACTCCTTGCAGCTTGAATATGTGTGGTTAAAGGCAGTGAAAGCTATGTCCGGTCCTCGGCGCTTCTCTGTCATTGGCATAGTAGCGGCGTGTGCAGAACCCAAGGAAACTCGTTCGAAGGGTGTGTATATGTGCTTTCGAGTGAGAGAGTAAGCTGATGCGCGTAGAATATGGGCGAGTATTGCATGTGACGGATGATTCTCTGGACCCTGGCGACTACTTCTACGTCCACTGCTTCTCCAACCGCAAAGATTGGCTGCCGGATGTCAAAGAAGGCCAGGTCATTCTTCTGCGCCAGCTTAGGGTGCGTGTATCGTACCAGTGCGGCTAATCATACTGATGACCGTCAGTTGACCGATTGGAATGGTCAACAACGCGGTGTGGGATACAAGGACACGTTTTCTTGGGTCGCATTCGACGCGAGGCAAGGGGAACCCTTTGTGTCAGACCCCCAGTTACAGCCATTTCCCACCGGCCAACATTTTCCATTTGTTCGACCCAACCGCGACGAGATCGCAAGATTCGTGCAATTATCCGACTGGTGGAGTCTGCAAGAAGGCACGAAAGTAATCATACCGCCTCCTGCACAGCCGCGAAAGAAGGTCTTGGTCAAAGACATGCAGCCTAAAATATTCTGTGACTGCGTCGCTGAGGTGTGCCGAATTTACCACCCTTGTCGGCGACGCTGATGTGCTTTCAGGTCATTCGAGTCTTTCAGGACTTGACTTACTCTGTCGTCTATATCTCGGACTACACGGCACACGAGCACAACCGCGATGTCGGGGAGCTCGAGCGTCCGAATCCATCCGGAAAACACACCCTGAAGCTAGTGCTATGGGACGTACAGAAGGACACGCACATAGAGGCTGGACCGGGAAAGTACTACCTGATTCGAAATATACGACCGCACATCGACAAGGAAGGGTTACTCGAGGGGAATCTCTCTGGCACCGGCCAGTACTTCATTCCGCTCGAAGCCTCCGACCCAGAGGTGGCCGAGCTCGTCCAGTGCGCATTCAACGCAATCCCCGAGCTCAAAAAATCTAATTTCGACCTGCGTGTAGACGTCGAAGTGCGTACTGGTCGAACGAACGACCACGTTCACCTGTGGCCTCGCCGCAACGCAAAGTCGTCAGGTGTTTTCACACGCAGCAACCATTGCACACCGTTCGCGATGTTGTGGAGTCAAAGCTCAAGAACGCCAAGTACCGAGTGCAAGGCCGAGTAACCGATTTCTACCCCCAAGATGTGGCAGATTTCGTGGTCACCTATTGCAAGAAGTGCGAGAAATTGTGCGTATCGTGGAAATGCGAACGAAATCCGGGCTGACAGGCGGCAGCGTCGAGGAGAAAAAGCAGCGGAATTGTGCGCTGTGCTTTGACGATTTGGGCGAGCATCGCATGTTTCGGTATCGGTTCTGCTTGCGCTTCGAGGACAAGACCGGGCAGTCCATGGAGGTGAATGTCGAAGGCGAGGATGCAGTAAGCACTCAGCCTGTGCCTCCGCGTTGACTGAAATCATTTCCCCTTCCTCCCAAGGCAGTTTTTCTGGGGAGGTTGGACGCGCAGGATCTGCACGAGGATGATGATGCCCTCCAGGCCGTCAAGGCTCGTCTCCGCCTCGTTGTTGGCAACCTGATCGAAGTGCACGACCATTTGGCCGAAGACGATATTATCAAGGCCGAACTTGGGCCTCAGTTCGATTTTTGCGTGCAGAGTTGGGGGATGGAGAACGGCCAGCGTGGATATAATCTGTTTGGATGTATGATAGTGATTCCGTCGTAATATGCGGAGTTGTCGATTGTTAGTTCCGGTTCACTCTGCCCTCGAGGATGCTGCTTCCTCGACCACTCCTTACTTTGCTGGCCATTGCGCCCTCTCTGTCCGTTGCTCGACAACCTGCTCGCAGGGACTACGCAGCATTCGATTACTATGTTGTAGAACACAATCCGTCCAGCCCGGTACCTGTCGACGAGCTTGCCAGCGCGCTTGGGCTGCAGGTGGTCGAGCCCGCTGGCGAGCTTTCGGACCACTGGCTGCTCAGCGTCCCCAAAGAAACGTCCGCAAAGCGAGACGGCGGGGACCGTGTCATGGACACGTTGCACCGGTTGCGGCAATTGGCCACCGCGCCGCCGTCCGCACACGACACCCGGGCGCTGCACGACTCTCACCGCGCGAAGCGAATAGTCTCCTCCGTGCGTTATGTGGAGCGGCAGGTCCTGCGGAAACGGACGAAGCGCGACGACTCGCACCTGCTCCCGCGCGCGCCACCGCCCATCGCGCAGCCGGCGCCAGCAGACACCCCTGTCGAGGTTGCTGCTGTGGCCGCCAAATTCGGCATCAAGGACCCTATCTTCCCGCAACAGTGGCATTTCGTCAACGACGCATTCCCCCAGCATATGATGAACGTCACGCCGGCCTGGGCGTCTGGGGTCACGGGAAAGGGCGTTATTGCGGCCATGGTCGACGACGGCCTGGATTTCAATAGCGACGACCTGGCCGCGAACTTCGTGAGTTTAGATACGTCTTCCATTTGTGGCCTTGACTCACGATTTCCAGGACAAGGAGGGTAAGTTGATGCCGTACTGGGCGCACACCCCGGTGTCCTGACACCGACCGGCAGGGTCTTACGATTTCAACGACCATGTTCCATTGCCGAAGCCCGTGTTGTGGGACGGTACGCGACAGCGATCCCCACACCCCTGCCTTGCTCACGACAACCGCAGATCACCACGGCACGCGTTGCGCGGGCGAGATCGCCGCCGTGAAGAACAACGTCTGTGGTGTGGGTGTGGCTTACGATGCAAAAATTGCTGGCAAGTCGGCGCCATAGAACAGCCTGTTGTCAGTTCTAATAGCGATGTCCAGGCTTGCGGATTTTGTCTGGGCCTATTAGCGACATCGACGAAGCTGCGGCGTTGAAGTAGGCCTTTTCCATCAATCTGCTGCCCCGCCTTACATTGGCCCAGCTATGGTTATCAGAATACGTCGATCTATAGCTGCTCGTGGGGGCCACCGGATGACGGCAAATCCATGGATGGGCCGTCGTACCTCATTCTCAAGTCCATCGTCAACGGTATCCAGAATGGCCGCGGCGGCAAGGGTTCCATCTTTGTATTCGCCAGCGGCAACGGCGCCGGCTCCGGCGACCAGTGCAACTTTGACGGTTACACGAACTCCATTTTCTCGGTTACTGTGTCAGCCATCGACTACAAGGGGCTGCACCCGTACTACTCTGAAATCTGCGCCGCCAACATGATCGTCACATACTCGTCCGGGAGTGGCAGGCATATCGTACGTGCCTTGCTGGCAAGCGCTCATCATCTGACGCGAGTCGCAGCACACGACGGACGTCGGCAAGGACACTTGCTCTTCGTCTCACGGTGGTACCTCCGCCGCTGCCCCTCTTGCAAGCGGTGTCTTCGCGTTGGCTCTGCAGGCAAGGTGCGTAATCAGTCATTGCGACGTCGTTGACACTCAATTCATCAATAGACCGGAGCTTACATGGCGTGACGTTCAGCACCTCTGTGTTCGCACTGCTATGCAAGTTAACCCGGAGGACCCGGACTGGGAGAAGACCGCCGCCGGGAGGCCGTACTCTTACAAATACGGCTATGGCAGGCTAGACGCCGGCCGATATGTCGAGGCGGCGAAGACATGGAAACTCGTGAAACCGCAGGCGTGGCTGGATATCCCCATCCAAGAGTTGGCTGGCGCGGACATGGGCGCAGACGGCAAGATGCACGGAGGCGAGCCCATCGTCGCCGGCGGTGTGAAGCATAGCATCCAGGTCACATCCCAGATGATGAAGGGTGCGAACCTAGAGACTTTGGAGCACATCACCGTCAAGGTACTGGTCGTATGAAGGAGACTGCACTCATGGCTAACCCACTGTAGGTTTGGATATCACACAATCGCCGCGGTGACGTACAGGTCGAGCTTGTCAGCCCGAGTGGGATCAAGAGCATCCTCGCCGGCCAGCGCAAGTACGATGAGGATCGGGGCGGATTCGTTGGATGGCAATTCATGACGCTGAAGCATTGGTAAATTTCCGAATTTACTTCAATCTTGGTTTATTGAGCATTCTGTAGGGATGAGAGTCCCGTTGGCGAATGGACGCTCAGGGTATCCGACCAGGGCGTGCAAGAACGGAAAGGCAACTTCCTCGGCTGGAGCATGACGCTTTGGGGCGCTGCAATCAACCCCGCCATAGCAAAGCCGTGGGTCTTGCCAAACCCGCATGGCGAGGAGACGGACACCGCGCCGACGTCGACCACGGTAGCGCCTATCACGCCCACAGTTACTGCGACGCAAACGAAGCAGCACCCAAAGCCTACCGATCACCTCCCACCCGACCACGGCCAGGTTGGCGGTGAAGCTCATACCCCAGGCTTTGGCCAAGAGGCTGATGTCAAGCTCACGGCGAAACCAACCGCAACGCCCACGAACATTCCGACCCCCGACGAGGGCTACTTCTCTCACATGTCGGATTTGTTGAAGAGTCAGACGTGGCTCTTTGTCACCTTGGGCGGCGTCGGCCTCTTCGCGGTCGGCACTGCTTTGTTCTTCTGGCGTAGGCGAGCGCGGCAGATGCGTGCACGGGCCGAGTACAACCGTGTTGCCGATGATGAGGATATCGGAATGCGTAGTGTCGGCGCCGGCGCGTCTCGCAGCGGCCGTCGCGGTGGTAGCCAGCGGACGAAGGAGCTGTACGATGCGTTCGGTGAGGTCTCTGACGACGACGACGAGGCCGACGAGAACGCGCGTCTAACCTCGGGACGTACCCAACCGCTCGGCTTCCACGACGAGTTCCTCGAGGACGACGATCCTAACTCAGCCGTCGAGCCCAAGACCGCGTACCGCGACGACCCGCTGCCGCACGAGAAGCGTGCAGAGCCCGCCGCGCCTAGAGAAGGCGCGCAGAGTCCCGCAAGCGGGAGCGGGAGCGGCGATGGTAGCTGGGAACATGCCTCCGATGCTCGCGACCGCTGAACCCTACATGTAACACGCATCAGCATTCCATCGTTTTGAAAACCTGCACACATCTTTCTCGATAATGGGGGTAGCATTACTTTATATATTATAGAATGCACAGAGCCTGAAGTCCGTTCTCCTTGCGTTGTTAGCGCAGGTCTGCGATGACGCAGAGGTCTACGGCACAATCGATAAGCCGAATTTGGAACTGCATCCATGCTGCCAGGGCCACCACTCGGAACGGCACGTTGGTTGCTCAACTTGCCCGACTACCATACACTCGAGCTTGAGGAATGCCTCTCCCAGAGACCGTGAAGCTGAACACCGGGGCTAGCATGCCCACCGTGGGTCTTGGTATGTCATTCGTGATGCTTGAGTCCAAGCGTGATTGAATGAGCGTCGCGAAGGCACCTGGAAATCGAGCATCGCAGACGTCGAAAACGCTGTCAAAGTAGCACTGCAGAATGGCTATAGACACATCGATACCGCTGCTGCTTACCGGTGAGTACAGTTGAGGAGCGTACGGAGCTTCGGAATGACCTACCTCTAACTCGGCGTGTTAGAAATGAAGAAGGCGTAGGTAAAGGAATCAAGGTACGGAAGCCTGTGCCCTGCGTCCTCGTGTCCTATACTGACTGGCGCAGGCGTCCGGCGTCCCTCGCGAGGAAATCTTCCGTACGTCGTGAACTGATTCCGCGGGCTACGGTGCGAACAGCAGACTCGAAGTGACCACGAAATTGGACAACGTCGACCACCGTAATGTCCAACAAGCCTTCGAGGCCTCTCTTGCCAGATTGGACGTTGGATACATTGACCTTTGTGGGTTTGAACCGGTTAACGCTGGAAAGAGCGACTGACCGTCGGGTAGGGCTTATGCACTGGGTGAGCTTTGCTCCGGTCACGCAGTCTTCAGGCTAACGGTAGCGCACGAAGCCGGCCCCCATGAAGAACGGTGCGCAAGGGTACAGTGGACGTCCGGAGACACGAAGCTGACCCACCTGCAGGAAAAGCAGATAAGGAATGGGATTGGCTTGACACCTGGCGCGCCATGGAGAAGATATACGAGAACAACAATGACAAGATCCGCGCCATTGGTACGCTGCAGTTTCAGACCTAGGGACCCTTTGGTATTGACGTTGGGCAGGCGTGAGCAACTTTTCGGTTGCATTCCTCGAACGTCTTCTGAAGACGGCGCAAGTCGTCCCAGCCGTCAACCAAGTGGAACTCCATCCGTAGGCCACATTAGAACTCCCGCCGGAAATTGAGCTGAGAAAGACCAGAGCGCTTCCACAGAAGGAGCTTCGCAAGTACTGTGTGGAAAAGGGCATTGTCCTTACAAGCTACAGCCCGCTTGGCTCAGACAACTCGCCGCTCCTGAAAGACCAATTCGTCAAGAAGATCGCAGAGAAGCATGGAGTCACCCCAGCCCAGGTACTGATCAGCTACCAAGTACACCAGGTACGAGGAACAGTGGCCGTACGTGCACGAGTGCTGACGCCAGAAGCCGTGGACCGTGTAAGGCTGATCAATCGTTCGAACGCGCACTGACAGATATGCAGAGTCATTCCCAAGTCTGTGACGCCCGAACGCATCATCGGTACGCGTGTCTGTAGCGAGCGAGACGGGTGACGGGACTGAACGAATGCCCAGCGAATGCGAAATTGGTCGAGCTCGACTTCGAAGAACTGCAAGTCCTCGACGCCATTCATCCCGGTGTCTCTTTCCGGGCCTGTGGACCGCTGTGGACCGGCCACGGCAACCTGGGAATGGATGACGTGGAGGAGTAGGGCTACAAGTGTTTGCGTTTGAATGTAGAAGACCAGAATGAATGGGGAAAGACTTGAAGCCAAGGCGCGCATCGCGTCCCGAAAGACTCCGCACTTTGTTTCTTCGACTTCACCGCGCACGCGACCCCCGCGCCGCGCCACGCTCTCTCACCCAGCCGCCAGCGCATGCTCGTCATGGACAGCGGAGAAAGCGAGCTCACGCGTCTCTGGGCGCTTGTCATTGACCTCTCGGACCAGCTCGCGCAGAACCGCGCGGTGGCGGCGTCGCTGCAGGCACAGGCGGGGCACATCAAGGCTCAGGCCATCCACAGCGGCACGGGCTTCCCGCTGCGGCGCTTCAACACGCACCTCGACGCGGAGACGTTCCGCGCGGAGCTCGAGCGCATGACGACCGCGCTTGCCGTGGAGAACGCGGCCATCGCGACGGACAACAAGCTGCTCGCGCAGATGGTGCGCGAGAACGAGGGCACGCTCGAGACCGTCATGGCAGAGTTCCGCAACGCCGCGCTCAGCGCGCAGGAACACGAGCTCGGCCTCGCGCGCCACTACGAGTCCGAGCTGCTCGCGCGCGAGACCCAGTTCCTCAACGCGCAGCTGAGCCAGAGCTCCGCCGCCGACGCTGCGCTGGGACGCGTCGCACAAAGGCTGCGTGCCGCGCTCCGGCTCGCACAGGGCGAGCAGCCGCTGCCCGAGGACGAGGTCGGCGACGGCGAAGAACCGCAAGCCCCTGTCCCTGTCCCTGAGGACGCACGCGACTCGTACACCGGCGAGCTACCGTCCGACTGGGCTCTCGAACGAGAGTGCGAGCTCATTCGTCTGGAACGCGAAAATGCCGAACTGAGGCGCATGCTCGGCGCCGCCCCGCCCGAGGAGGATGACGGCGCTGGCGGTATGCTCTCCTTCCGCGGCGTATCGATCCCGCGCTTCGGTCGACGTGCGACAGGAACGCAATCAGGCCTTGGAGTATACAGTGCATTCTCTGGGGGAGGCCGCGGGTTGGCTATTGGACGAATGGCACCACCGGAATGGAACGAGGGCGACGTCTGGAGGAACGTACAGGAGAGGGACGCACGCGCTGGTCTACTTTCTTGACATTTGCATAGAGCTGCTGTTGGTGTAAATTATCACTCAGTGCATGTGTGTGTTTCTTTGGCTGTATATAGAGTATTGTACATAGCTCGAAATTCTCGACGGCAAAGGACGAACGACATGTCATGCATGTCACATGGGATGAGCGAAAGGGTACTTCATAACTATACTTACTAGACGAGGGATACAACCTACAACCCTGGGGTCTGGACGGGGCACGAGAGGAATGAAGGGAGAAATGGCAGGAAACAGGTGGCGGGTCCGGCTATCCAGCTTTAGACTTGCTCGTGGGTAGTATCGCACGCGCGTCCGAGCTTGGTGCGCCGCCAGGAGTCCCGCTCTGCCGTCGCGGTGTCGTGATAGCAGGTGCGACGTTCTGCTCGGGTGTGACCTTGCGAGCCTGGGCAAAGAAGACCTTGGCCGGGCGCGACGCGACGTTCTTAATGAGGTAGTAGTTGCCGCGCGGCGCCATGAACATGCCGCCCGTCGTGAGGACGAATTCGCTCTGGTGCACCTGAAAGCGCACGGCGCCCTCGATGAGGTAGAATACGTAGCTGTTGTCGCGCGATGGCTTCACGGGCTTCTTCTTGCCCGGCGGAATGACGAGCTGCCCAGCGGCGATGAAGTCGCCGTCGCCGAATATCTTCTGGAACAAGAAATCGTTCTTCTCTGCAGGCTTGGGGTTGACCATCCCAGCAGTAAATGCTACGCCTGTGGCAAATATATCAGAATCATACAGTCGCAATTAGTGGAGGAGGTTGCGTACGTCGCTGGACAAGTTCTCCCGTAACATAATCTCGGACCTCTCCATTCGGGTCTGTTTCGTCGTCTAGACCCTGTTCATCGTCTGGAGTCGGGTCGCGTTCAACGGCTTTGGCTTTGCTCCTCGAGGACGGTGGCTTGGACCCGCGCCGTCGGCGATGTTTGGCGGTGAGAGGCTCATCTTCAGGCTTTGGACGACGAATGATTTCTTTAATGACGGGTACCACGGAGCCAGCACCAGATTGGCGGCGACCGTAAACGACCTTCTCCAAACGCCACCATTCCAATGGAGTGTAGCGGACGCGCTTGCTGCGCCGGAGGCCACGCTCATCGGCGTCATCGTCGCCTTTCAGGGCGGGCATACATTAGACTTCATGCAGGAATCTCAATACATGACTGCTTACTGGTGTTGGTAGTGTCCTGTAGACGTTGGCGGACGATGAGCCCGTTGTTGCTCCTGCTGTTCGGTGCCTCATTCTCCGCCCCGACAGTGACGGGTCTTCGCACTTTCGCGGGTGCTACAGGGTTGACCTTGGACTTCTTGGGCGGTGGCGACTTGCGCGGCTTCTTCTTGGGCGGGGGTTGCTCCTGGTCCTGCTCTTCCTCGCCGTCCAGTTCAGGCTCCGGGAAGGTTTCGACGGCGGTATCCTCGTTCTCCGTGTCGCGCTGGGAGCGCTTGCGCTTGTCCCTCGGCGAACTCTCCGGTGACGGGTCGCGGACGCGGGACGACTTGGCGGAACCGCGACCTGCTGACGGGGACTCATCCAATTGCGCGCTGGGATCATCGTAGAGGTGATCATCGACGGCACTGGGGCTATCCCGGCCGTAGTCTTCGTCGAACCTATACGAGGAGCCGGCGCGGGGCGGGGGAGACGGAGGCGACACCGGGTCGTCGCGTTGCGGGGGCTGCCAGCGCTGAGGAGACGGGTCGTCGTACGAGTCATCGTGCGCAAGAGGATGTGCTGCTTCGTCGTCGTCGTCGTCGTCGTAGTCGTCCTGTTCGTCGTCATCTGGGCTGTGGTGGTGGTCGTCGTTCACTGGGCCAGGTGTGGACTTGCGCTTGCGGCGGGCGGCTGCCTTGTTGGTGACCTTGGGCGGCGTCTGGGTGTAGGCTTGGTCCAGAGCGTCCGCGAAGGGCTCGTCGCCGTCCGAGTCGTAGCGCACACGGGGGATCTCGCGGCCGGTGCGTCTAAACCACGCGCGCGTTCAGTACGCGCCCGGACGCGTTTTATGCAAGGACTCGGGCGCACCTGCCCTGCCCGAGGTCGTCATTGTACGGTACATGGCTCTTGCTGGCCGGCTTGCGGCGCGTCGTGCTCTTGCGTGCACTCATTGCCGGGGCGGAAGGGGCGAACCGAGAACAAACAACGCCAAACTCCGCCCCCTCACCCTCCCGTGCTCTGTCAATCATGGCCGCGCTCGCTGCTGTACTCCCCGCGCCGGTGAACACGGCCCTGAGCCACGAAGACGACGACGAGGTGCCTCTGCAGCTCGCTCCGAGGCACACTATCCCGCCATACGGCCAGCGCCGTAGCTGGCGGCCGTCCGCGCCAGAGGACTTTGGCGACGGCGGCGCGTATCCTGAATGCCATGTCGCGCAATATCCCATAGACATGGGCAGGAAAAAGGTCGCTCCAACTTGGTCACGGGCTGAACGCATACTGACGTCGCGTAGACGCAAGCCGGGAACACGCTCGCGCTGCAGGTCGACGCGGACGGCAATGTTCGCTACGACGCCATTGCCACGCAGGGCCACGCCAAGGGCCGCATCGTCCAGTCGCAGTTCAAGGATCTTGTTCCCTTGCATAAGCGGACGGATCTGGACGAGGAGCAACGCGGCATGGAGCGACCGTCGGAGGAGGAGGTCCAAGCGACGGCTGACCGAACGCGCGCCGCGCTCGAGAAGCTGACGAACGCGAAGATCAAGGCGGCGCAGCCGAAGAACGTGCCCGACACGAAGGGCAAGTCCAGCTTCATCCGCTACACGCCCGGGCAGCAGGGCGACGCTGGCCACTTGAAGCAGCGCATTATCAAGATGACCGAGGTCGTCGAGGATCCACTCGAGCCCCCACGCTTCAAGCACAAGAAGATTCCGCGTGGCCCGCCTAGCCCTCCTCCGCCAGTGCTGCGCAGCCCGCCGCGCAAGGCCACCGCGCAGGAGCAGAAGGAGTGGATGATCCCGCCCTGCATCTCCAACTGGAAAAACAACAAGGGTTTCACCATCCCGCTGGACAAGCGTTTGGCTGCCGACGGCCGTGGTTTACAAGACGTGAGTGTCCACTTCATGCCTGTGCGCGACTGATGAACGGTCCTGCATTAGGTCCACATTAACGACAACTTTGCGAAATTCTCCGAAGCGTTGTTTATTGCAGACCGACACGCGCGCGAGGAAGTGCGTCAACGCTCCCTCATGCAGCAGAAGATTGCGCAGAAGGAAAAAGCCGCAAAAGAGGAGAACTTGCGGATGCTTGCTCAACGTGCACGCGAGGAGCGCTCCGGCATTCCCGTCGCGTCGGCACCGAAACCAACGGCCGCAGAAGGCAGGGCAGCTATGGCAGGCGCACTGGGCGGATACGGCTCCGACTCTGGCTCAGAGTCAGGCTCAGAGGCGGCGGACAGCGCAGAGGAGGAAGGCGCGGTGCAACTGCGTGAGGAGATGCGGCGCGAGAAGCGGCGCGAACGCGAGCGCGAGATGCGGATGAGCAACATGGGCACCGAGCAGCGCGCCAAGATGCTCGCGCGGCAGCAGAACCGCGATATCTCAGAGAAGATCGCTCTCGGTCTCGCGAAGCCGACACTGTCCAAGGAGAGCATGCTCGACGCGCGCCTGTTCAACCAGGAATCTCTCCAGAGCGGCTTCGCGGACGACGACGCATACAATCTGTACGACAAGCCTCTCTTCCACGGCTCGAGTGCTGCGGCCGCGATCTACAAGGCACGCGGCGGGCAGGGTGACGAGGACTCGTTTGGCGGCGGCACGGAGGAGGGCATCAGTAAGGCGCTCGACAACGACCGCTTCGGGCTGGGCGTCGCGAAGCACGGTTTCGAGGGCGCCGCGGAGCAGGAGGTGCGCGAAGGCCCGGTGCAGTTCGAGAAGGATACGACGGACGTGTTCGGTGTCGACGAGTTCTTGAACGAGGCTAAGCGCGGGCTGAAGCGCGGTCTGGACGAGCGAGAGTGCGTACATCCCTGTTTGCAGCATTTGACCTTGCTCATGCCTTTTCTAGCGGTGGACAGCGCAAGCGCCAGCAGCTCGAACGCGCAGAGGACCGCGAGCGCGACTAGACGTGCCCTATTGCTGTATCGCATACATATATACACATGCCTCTCTCTGTATTGTACACATCGCAACCGCCAACTAGTTCTATTCGTGCATGGTCATTGGCCGGAAGACTGGGCGAACAGCGTTGTAATGCGCGAATCAAAGCCTTCGACGCGAATGGGCATTTCTGGATTGTGGAACGGGCTCTTGGCCACGGTGTCGGCGTAGACCTCGTAGACCTTGTGCAACATCGCGTCCGCCTGGTACTCGCCCATGGAGGTGAGCAGCACGAACTTAGTTCCTGAGCGAATAACGCGTCAGGGCCGTCCCAGCGGCAGTCACCCATGGACAGCATACCTGTGAGCGTCAAGAAGATGGTGATCTTGAAGACTTCGCCCTCAATGACCTGCACGCCGGAAGACGAGCCCGTGGGCGATATGCGGGAGGTAATGGCGTGGATGCCGTGCAGCGTGCCGGCGAGGACGAGGTACTCGTTCGACGTGAGCTGCGCGAGCCCCTCTGCGAAATTGCGTTGGTAGACGAGCCCGCCCGCCTTGTTAATGACCTGCAATGGCGGTATCAGCAACGCGAGACCGCGAGACCGCGAGACGCTGAGAAATGTACCCAGAGCCCGTACACGGCCATGTTAGAGAAGGAGAACCGCAGCGGACTTGCCGTCTTGACACTTGCTCCTGCACCTGCTACTGTATGATACCCCGCTTACCGCTGTCGCTGGCCGCCGCGCTCTATGCGACGCTGGCGCATGCAGCCACGCGGAGGCAGCTGACCGCGCTGTCTGCGCCCGAGATAGGCTCGCTGGCGACGCTGAAGGACCTCGGCGCGAGCGTGGACCCTGCCAGCCCGTCGTCGCACCTGTCGCGCATTCTCATCCCGCGCGCGCGTGCGTTCTTGCTATGTCCTCTGCGTGCGCGCTTCGTAGCTGAGAGGCACCACAGCGGACACAGACAACAACACGAAGGTGCGCGAGTACCTGGCGAGCACGATGCGCTCGCTCGGCTGGACCGTCGACATCGACGCGTTTACCGACCGCACGCCCTACGGCGACAAGCGCTTCGCGAACGTCATCGCGACCAAGGACCCGCGCGCCGCGCGCCGCGTCATCCTCGCCGCCCACTTCGACTCCAAGTTCTTTCCGAAGTATCCCGAAAACCAGGTGCGTGTATGCGTCTCTTCGCCCCCGACCGCCCGCTCAACTGGGCTCGTCCAGTTTCTGGGGGCGACAGACAGTGCTGCACCATGTGCTATGATGCTCGACCTTGCCGAGGCGCTGGACCCTTTGCTCGACAGGCGGGCCGCTCTGAAAGCGGAGTCGGACGCGGACGACGACCAGGACGATGTCACGCTCCAGCTTGTCTTCTTCGACGGCGAGGAGGCGTTCAAGGATTGGACGCACACGGATTCTGTTTACGGCGCGCGGTAGGCAATATATCATCTGTCTGCGCGCAATACCATGCGCTGACCTGGCACTTAGACACCTCGCAGAGAAGTGGGCAACAACATATATTGACCCGCACCAGAAGCGGCGGCTGCACCCCACGGCGACGGAGCTCTCCACCATCGAGCAAATAGTGCTCATCGACTTACTTGGTGCGAAGCAGCCGCGCATCCGGTCGTACTTCAAGTCGACAGCGTGGCTCTTCGACGCGCTCGTTAGCGCCGAGCGGCGCGTGCTCGATGCCGGCCTGCTCGCCGACCTCGGCGGACCGAAGACGTACAGCGAGCGCGACGCGTTCTTCTCGACGCGCAACGGGCACGAGATACCAGGCGGCATCGAGGACGACCACATTCCGTTCCTGCGGCGCGGCGTCGAAATTCTGCACCTCATCTCCGCACCCTTCCCCCAGGTCTGGCATACCATAAGAGACGACGCCAGCGCGCTCGACCTGCCCACCATGCGCCGCTGGAACCTCATCCTGCGCGTATTTTTCTCGGAATACTTGGGTTTGCGTCCCGACCTGCCCTCAAGCACCGGCAGCGGGGCAACAATCCGTCGATCCGACGAGGAGCTGGTGAGTCCCGTTCCTTGTCTTTTCTCGCCGTCCTCGAGCATTGATGACAAACCGCTTAGTAGACATGACACCCTAGGTGCCCTTCCGCGTCTGCATTGCTTTCTTGTTTCTTGTGATTGGCCGACTGCACGACTACAGCAATATATGGATAGAATACAAGACAAATTATTACCCAGTGAGTGTGCTCGCCAGTCTTTGTGTGTGCTGTCATGAATCAATACGTGAGCGTCTCGACGATGGCGTCGACTATCCGCAGCGCGTCTGGGATATAGAACTTCTCGTACTGCAGCGGAACGGGCGTGCTGTCGAAGTGAGCGTCAGTGGACACGTCGTGCACGCGGGCGGCCAGACAAGCACGTACTCCCATCCGGTGACACGACGCACGGGCGCCTCGAGCCTGAGGAAACACTTCTCCTGAATCTCCGCGGCCATGTCGGCGCCTAAGCCACCGATGCGCCCGGCCTCGTGCACGACGACGCAGCGACGCGTGCGGCTCACGCTCTCCGCGATCGCAGCCATATCCCACGGGAGCAGCGTGCGCAGGTCGACGAGCTCGATTTTCGCCTTGTGTACCGCGGGCGGGATAGCATGCGCGATGCTCGCCGGCGGGTTGGCCAGAAGCGCGAGCGCCGTCTCGACGCTGTACAGCGGCGTACCGTACGTGAGCACCGTCAGGTCGCTCCCTGCGACGAGCGTCTCCGCCCGCCCGAGTGGCAGCGTGAAGTCGTCGATGGGCACCTGTTCGACTGCATGTACTCAGGTGAGCGCGTTGTCACTGCAGATGAGGTCACGCGTCACCTGCGGAGCGGTACAGGATCTATGGTCCGGACGCGGTCAGGTGAGCGCGCCAACAAGTTGCGATGCGGGACGGACCTTGGGCTCGAGGAAGAGAACCGGGTTCGGTTCGCGGATGGACGCGAGGAGCAGGCCCTTGGCTTGGATGGGTGACCGTGGGACAACGACCTACGCGTTTGGGCGGTCGGTGAGATGGTGTATGTTGTGGACAGAAAGAGTGCGGTATATGCGCGCACTTTGAGGCCTGCTGCGCCAAGGAAGAATCCCTCTGGACTCTGCGAATGGTACAGGCCGCCGTGGCCCACTGCCATGGTCGGCGAACGTATGGTGAGTCCGCCGACGTTGTATTGGCCGCCAGAGCGATACCGGAACTTGGCTGCTTCATTGACAATCTGCACGGTGGTGAATGGGACGAATACTTGCTTGAGACGCGGCAGGCACGTACCTGGTCAAATGCGGGGAAGATGTAGTCGGAGAATTGGACCTCAGCGACGACGGTTTGGCCCATGGCGGCGGCGCCGATGCCGAAACCGACAATGCCCTGCTCGGTCAATGGCGTGTTGAAAACGCGTTCTCGACCTGAGTCGTGCATCTAGGCGAAGGAACGGGCGTGGCGGACGGCATGACGCACCGAACTCTTCCGCGAGCCCCATGGTGCATCGAAACACGCCGCCAAAGGCAACGTCCTCGCCCAGGACGATGGCCGAGTCGTCCTTGGTGAGTGCTATGCTGCAGAGACGCGTTAGAGCGCATGCACCGCGAGGGGGGCGCGCGCGCACCTGAGAGCATCGCGAATGGCCTGGTACATGTTCATCTTCTGCGTCTGACGCTGTCCTGCGACGGGGCTGAGCGAGGACTGCGCGTCGGCAGGGTCGTTCCAGTGCAGCCCCGGCGTGCGCAGGGCCGAGTCGCGCGTCGCACGCATGAGCCGGGACGTGGCGAGCGACGGCAGCGACCCGCCCGCCGGCGGTGGCTCGACGGTGGCAGACGCGTCGACGCCGCCCGGCGCGGTCGTCCCGCTGGAGCAGCGCACAGAGCCGGCCACGAGACGCGCCGTGCGTGCTGCCCGGCGTGCCAGCATCAGGATCGCGGTGGCAGGAGCGTGGGAGGTGATCAGAGGCAAGGATGGATTCAGGTCGGAGCCGGTCCGTGGGCACTCCGTCCACTTGCACTCAGCACTGCGCGGCCGCGATGGAGAGCGAGGCCACGTTCGTCGCGCCCGAGGGCGTCTACTCGCTCACCGAGGAGCACAAACCTCAGATACTCCAGCTCACGAGCAACTCGCCCAGCCTCTACCCGACCCGCATTTCGTCTGGTGCGCATATTCTCACCCGATTCTGTGCCTGGCCGACCGGACACCCAGTCACGATCAAGTACGCCGTCAAGGGCGCCACGCAGGGGCTCTCGGGGCTGCTCGGCCGTCAGGACGCGCGCAAGGACAAGGACAAGGGCGACAAGGACAAGGGCGGGGACAAGGACCCAGACCGCGCCTCGCTCTCCTCGAGCGACAACCCGAACGACGAGGGCTCTGGCGGCTCGTCCACAGACGCGAAGCAGCAGCCCCCGCACCCGTCGTTCGCAGGTCCGTCGCTGTTTGCGCCCCATGCTGTCGGTGCGGGCGGCAAGCGCAAGACGCTCAGCCGGCCGCGGCATAACATGAAGACGACGAGCTCCGCGTTCGTCACGCGCCACCAGACGGCCGAGGGCCTCAACAGGATTCTCGGCTCCAAGCAGGGCGACGTGACCTACGTCTTCTTCAACTCGGGCAAGAGCATATTCTGGTCGGAAACGGGCATACGCGCAAAGGTGCGCCGGCGACTCTCTTCTGCTGTATCTCTGCTCACGCAGTGTTCCCGGCGCACAGGACCCCCTCGCGCGCATCACGTTCTCCGCGTACCCAACATGTCACGACATCAACATGGAGACCGTCGCGCCCGACCGCCTGGACGTGATCATAGGATTCAACACCGGCGACCTTGTTTGGTTCGGTGCGACCGCCCTGCACGACCCTTCCGCGGGAGCTGACGCACCGCGCAGACGCTATCTCCTCGCGATACGTGCGCATCAACAAACAGGTCCGTGCACCACCCAATCATGCCAAACGCATCGTCCAATGCTGACATCCACGCGCGCGCAGAGCTGCATAACGGCCTCGCCATGCACGTGCGTGCGCTGGGTGCCGCGCTCGCCCGTGCTCTTCGTCGTCTCCCACGCGGATGGCACGGTCATGGTGTACGACAAAGAGCGCGAGGACGGGTCCTTCACGCCCGTCAGCCCGGACGCCGGCATTCCGCAATCGCTCTCCGTGCCCAGCACCAGCAGCAAAGAGCACGCGCACTCGCCCTCACACACAAATAGTCTTGAGCCCGGTACGGCTTCCGGCTCGGGTACGGGTTCATCGTCTCAGACCAGCTCGGTCCTTCCTGGCGCACCCGGAACGGCCTGGGATCCGCTTGATGATATCCTCGTCTCGCGACCGCCATGGCATCCCGCTGTGATTTCCTCTGCCGAACGCGATTCGCGCAAGGTGCTGAAGAACCCGTTGAGCCATTGGAGAGTGTCGCGTCGCGGTGTGCTTGGTAGGTCACACCTTTTCGACCCCTTTCGAGTAGAACGCTCACTGCTCGTAGACTTTGTGTTCTCTCCAGATGTGCAGTACATCGCGGCGGTCTCTGATGATGGCTGCCTGCGCATCATCGATGCGTTGAACGAACGGTGCGCTTTCTAGGTACCCAGCCCGTTCCTACGGTGCTCAATGCAGAAACGCAGATTAATAGATACCTACGCATCCTACTTTGGAGCGCTCACCTGTGTAGACTGGTCGCCGGACGGCCGTTTCATACTGGTGCGCCGATTCCGTTGTCACTTCCTATTGACAGGCCACTGAAACGCACGCGCATCATCTGCAGACGGGCGGGCAGGACGACCTCGTCACGGTAGTGTCGCCCTGGGACCAGCGGATAGTGGCTCGGTGTCAGGGCCATTCATCATTCATCTCTGCTGTCAAGTTCGACACGCACAGATGCGACGGGCGTACATACCGCTTTGGCAGCGTCGCCGAAGACAGCAAGTTCATCCTCGTACGCGCCCATCGTATTCTTGTCCCCGCGGCCGACTGACCATCGTTTCAAGTGGGATTTCTCGAGCGGTGCGCTGCACAGACCGAAGATGTCGGTCTCGCAACACCACGCGCGCATGTCGCTCAGCTCGACGCTGTCGCTTGTTCGTCGACACCCGATCGGCGCGGACCCGTCGACGCTGCAGCTGCAGCTCCCACAGAACGGGGAGGGTATGGGAAGACGCTTCCACCCCGCGCCGGCGCGGAGTGAGGTTGCTGTCGTGCAGCCTGTGTTGGTGCGTTGCTTCATCTGCGCTATGGGACGAAGACCGATGAGCCAATGTAGACCAAAGCCATAGACGGCGAGATTCTCACACACTTGGACTTCCTCCCGACGAGCGTGCTCACGTCCAACAAAGCTGGACTGGTGAAGGTGTGGGTGCGCCCGCTCCAGATAAACAAGCCGCAGCGCACGAACCCTCGCGCCAGATGACATTGTCACTGTGGATAGGAGTGATTGGATGTGTATTTTATATTTATTACTTTGGACTGGATACGGATACATCGATGCAATACGCATTGTCGGCCAATGTTCCTGCATTACTGTAAGATGCGTTGTGTTCCATGTGACTTTCTGACCGATAAACTCTACTTTCGCGGGCCCGGAAGCATCGGGACGCGACTTGGGGCGGAGTTGGGAAACGTCTGTCTCTCGCCCCGACCCTCGCTCAACCGCACCACCATGTCCGCGCTCCCGGTCGCCGAGGCCGCCGTCAACTATGAGGAGGAGCGAAGTGCGCTGATTTTCTCGAGCTTAGCGACGCGCTGACGCGCTCCGCTATGCTAGATCTCATCAAGGGCTTCCTGACGGCGTTCGTGTCCAATGACTATGTAGTCCAGCAGGGTATTCAAAACCTCAATCTGGACGGAGACGAGCCTGTGGACCCGCCTGTCCGCGAAAAATACATGGCGCAACTGGTGTGTTTGGCTGCCCAACTCCATGCGAACGCTCTTGCTCATGCACGCTATAGAAACGCATATCCAACCGCGAGCAGACGCAGTTGATCGTTGATCTTGAGGATATATCTGAGGTATGAGCGCGTTTTGTGGTCGAATTCACGCCCAATGAGCGTTACTGAGGCATGGTTGTAGTACCAGAAGGGCGTGACGGACCTAGTAGCGCGCATTAGGAGCAATGCGCGTCGATACACGCAGCTCTTCTGCGAAGTTGTGGACGTGATCATACCGGCGCCGACGCGCCAGATCTCTGAGCAGGACGACACGAAAGACATTCTCCTTCACCAGCGTGCCATTGTCGCCGCCACCCACCAGGAAACCAACACCCCAACGTTCCCGCCACAACTCATGCGCCGATAGTACGTGTTGAACCTGTGTGATCGTGCTTCTGCAACTAACCTTGGTGACGCAGCAACCTGTCCTTCAAGCCTTTGATGTCCGACACCGTGCTCGCCGTGCGCGAGGTGCGGGGCTCCAACCTCGGCCAGCTGATTACCGTGCGCGGCATCGTCACGCGCGTATCCGAGGTCAAGCCGTTGCTGCAAGTCAATGCGTACTCGTGCGACAGCTGCGGCGCGGAGGTCTTCCAGGACATCACCAACAAGCAATACACACCCATGGTCGACTGTATCGGGGATGCCTGCAAGACGAACGGTCGCAAGGGCACGCTGCACATGCAAACGCGTGCTTGCAAATTCCAGAAGTTCCAGGAGGTCAAGATCCAGGAGATGGTTCGTCTCAGCTTACGTCCTGCGTCTGCGTGGGCAGCAAGTTAATCGGTATTTTCCAGGCGGACCAAGTCCCAGTGGGACACATTCCGCGCTCGATGACCGTGCACGTGATGGGAGACTGGTGTCGCTCTGTCAATCCTGGCGATATCATCAACGTTGGCGGTATCTTCCTCCCGACGCCATACACCGGTTTCCAGGCCATCCGCGCCGGTCTCCTCACCGACACGTACGTCGAGGCGCATAACATTGTCCAGCACAAGAAGCAATACACCGACATGGAGGTCACACCCGAGATCCTCATGGCCATCCGTGAGCTCCAGCGCGATGAACACCTCTATCAGCGCCTGGCCGAGAGCATTGCGCCTGAAATTTACGGCCACGAAGATGTCAAAAAGGCACTACTCCTTCTTCTTGTCGGCGGTGTCACGAAATCTGTCGGCGACGGCATGAAGATTCGCGGCGACATTAACATCTGCCTCATGGGCGACCCCGGTGTGGCCAAGTCGCAGCTTCTCAAGTATATCTCCAAGGTCGCTCCTCGCGGCGTGTACACAACCGGCAAGGGTTCCTCGGGCGTCGGCTTGACGGCCGCCGTCATGAAGGACCCCGTCACTGAAGAGATGGTTCTCGGTGCGTCGTCTGCCTTGACCTGTATGCGCAGGCGCTCATTGCCGATGCAGAGGGTGGCGCGCTCGTTCTTGCCGACAACGGCATATGCTGCATCGATGAATTCGACAAAATGGAGGAATCCGACAGGACTGCCATTCACGAAGTCATGGAGCAGCAAACCATCTCGATCTCGAAGGCTGGCATCACTACGACGCTCAACGCGCGGACGTCCATCCTCGCGGCAGCCAACCCGCTGTACGGCCGGTACAACCCCAAAGTCTCCCCAGTGGAGAATATCAACCTTCCGGCTGCGTTGCTGTCGCGTTTCGATATCTTGTTCCTCTTGCTGGACAAGCCGTCGCGCGAAGACGACGAGCGGTTGGCGCAGCACGTTACCCACGTGCATATGTATGGGTCGCACCCAACGTTGGAACATGAGCCTGTCCCGCCGGAAATTATGAGGTGCGCATGTTCCCTTCTGTACTGCCAGGTATGACTAATCATGCTGTCAGGCATTACATCGCTCAGGCTCGCCAGAAGCGCCCCACTGTCCCTCAACACGTATCCAAGTATGTCGTCGACTCGTACGTCCGCCTGCGTAAGATTGGCCAGGAGCAGGAGAAGGCGAAGAAGGCCTTCACCTACACCTCCGCGCGTACGCTGCTCGGCACCCTTCGTCTCTCGCAGGCGCTCGCCCGGCTCCGTTTCGCGGACACAGTTGACATTGCCGACGTCGACGAGGCGTTGCGGCTGATGGAGGAGTCCAAGCGCTCGCTCATGGAAGAGGACGACCAGGTCCACGAGTCCGACAGGACCCCCATCTCTAAGATCTTCCGCATCATCAAGGAGATGGCGGCCGCGCAGCGCGACAGCGCGACGCCGCCGCCCGCGGGAGGCAGGCGCAAGCGGCGCTTCGGCAGAGGCCCTGACGGCGAGCGCGACATGGATGTGGACGAGGACGAGGCTGGCGGCGAGGAGCTTTCGCTCAATGAGATTCGCGCCCGTGTTCTTGCGAAGGGCTTCTCCGAAACCCAATTGCTGGAGACCATTGTGGAGGTATGTCCCTTCCCGTCCCTGCTCGACTGCTCGACTTCCGTGCTCATTGTTTGCCTAGTACGAGGACCTCAACGTCTGGACGCGCGTGGCGAACAACAGTAAATTGCGCTTCGTGTCCTAGACGATACAGACACTGCGTGCCTTGGTTGTGCTGTTGCTTTTCTCTGCTGTGTTCGTGGCTGTTGTGATCATCTTTGTATATGTTATGTAGCGTAGCGTGTGAATCGACGATGCATCCACCCTGAGAATCCGTGCATTCACGAGTGCGCAAATCGTTGTTGGAAAGCGGCCTCGTCCCAATGCCACAGTTGTACACCGCCGCGCCGCTTGGGATCCTCCTCCCAGCCATTGAAGTAACGTTCTGTCTCTCGATACCCCATCTCCAACAGCAATGCGCGGACCCCATCCTCCGCCAGTAGCGCCCGGAACATTACCAGGTGCGACGGCCAGGTGTGTTTCCACGACACTGCCGCTTGTCCTGCCGGTGTTGTCGGCTGCGGCGATGGCGGGAACGCCGTGTCCACCCGGCGGGGAAAGCGCTGCCGTAGGTATGCAGCGGGCGCGTCGTAAAACACTCTCGTTTGGTCGCGGTAATTGGCAAGCTTTTCTCCTCTGAAAAGCCTTTCAGTTCCTTTCGCGCAGCCTTACACGCTGATAAATGATAGACCTTAATGGCGGCTCGCAGCCCAAGGCCCATATGTGTCCTTCGAGGTCCGGCCGGTGTAAATGCGACTGCCAGGGTGTGCTGTGGCACGGCATCAAGAACCCTACGGAACGCAGGCCAGGTCGATGGCGGAGGTCAGCGATGACGCTGACCTGCGCACGTCCGTGGTAACACATGACATATATCATCGCCGGGATGGAGAGCAAGACGAGGTATTGGTGAAACCCGTGTTTCCCGCGTCGCGTGGTTTCGTCGTCGATCTTTTCGTCCTTGACGGTGGTCAGGTCTTTGAATGACCTCGCCGCGAAGACGTGCAGGATGGGCAGGACGGGGTGTATGAAACGCCACTCCTTGTGCCCTGCGAGTGAGTAGACGGCGATCGTCCAGGCTACGAGGGATGCGAGCGTCCGTTCGTGGCCGTATGTCGACCGCGGCACCCGGAGCAGCGTGTACAATCCATGCACGACATACGGCAGGGTCGTAGTGCAGAGGATGGGCACGGCCTGCGTGACGTAGTAGTGCCAGGGGTTCCCACCGTAGAACAGAGACACAGACGACAAATTCGTCATGAGGAAATTGATGGGTGTGACGGTTATGCGGCCGTAGTAGAAACTGTCGAGCAAGATTAAGAGCCCTATGCCAGTATTCCTATTGGGGATATTTGAGCAGCAGCAGGGCGTCGGGCACTAAAATCCCACTCACGCAAACCACATGCAGATCACGAGCGTGCGAGTGACCAAGACCCATCGAGAGCGCAGACGCCAGAGGAGCAGAGCTATCGCGAACACCCACATTATGGCATTTGTTGGCCGAATCATGGTGGCCAGCGCCGCAAATATCATTGCCTTCATCAAGGGGTTCGTGTCGAGGCGGCGTTCAGGGCGCTGGGCCACGTCGAGGGCGTTCTCACAATATCGAAGCCAGTGGGCCAGGGCGAGCGTCGTGAGTGATGTTTCAGCAGAGTTTGACATTGACCGCACGAGCGACAGGGCGTGGAAGAACGACGCCCAGGAGAGAAATATCTTTGTGTGCCGTCAGGACCACGCAGCCGGTTCAGGAGCGCATAAGACGCACAGCTGTGCCCGCATAGCGTTCTCCAAGCACGATAGATGCCAGGTCGTAGACAGCAACATCGGTGACGGCGGCTAAAAGCCCCGCTAGGACTTTGGGCAGCAAAATCTACGTCGGCTCAACGGGAGGGTGTCTGGCGAAAACCGGGACGCACGAGGAGACTGGTGTTGTGAAGCCCGGTGATCCTCAGCAGCCAGTAGACGGGCACCCATAGGGAGGGGAAGAAGACTGAGCGTATGGGAATGGGTGCCAGCCACTCCCACGTAAGGTGTCCATAGCCGAAGACGGTGTGGTGCGCGACTTCCAGGGACTGAAAAAATTCATCTGGCTGAAAAAGGGTGCGAGTATTCAAGGCCATTAGGACCCGCAACACGACGCTGATCGTGCGCCATTGCATGGCTGGTGCGCGGGCGTTCGGCGACAGAATCGCGTATTCAGAGTCCGCTCGGGCTCTGAGTCGTCGCCGTCTTCCTCCCCTGTTTCTCGGTTCATTATTCCCATCACCAACGGTTCGAAGCTTCGCCCCGCACACAGGGAAGTGCAGCTTTTGATCCCCTTCGCGAAGTATTCTTGTGCTAGGATGCCGACGCCGATCTTGGCGAGCGTTCCTGTCGACTTCTTGGTCCTACCCCACTGGCACGCGATGATCATTGCACGATGAAAACTGGCCTGCGCCTGTCAGAATTACTCACCGCGGTGCCTCGTATTCTCACTGGACCGCGGCGTTCCCACACTGAATAGATCATCTATCGCTGGCTCGCCGGAATGCAGGTCCCGCTTCCACTGTCTCCGCGCTTGCGACTTTCTGCCGTCTTTATATGGCATCTGAAACCGGTGCTCGGCCTTCCTCATACATGCAGCAGGGATTCTCGCTCGGATCGCGAACGTGGCCATCCGGCAGTCCCTTGCAGGGTCAGATCTGGATCGTGGGGTGCTCGGGCATGTTTATGTGACCTCATGTCTACTCTTCCGACATGACTTCTTTTACGCTCAGCTCTCTGGACGGGGGTGCTGTGGCCGGGGATCTAGACTGGTTCTACGTCGGTGTAGCATCTGCGCGTGCCTGGCCTCGGATCGACGGCTAAATTCCTGCCACTCAACGTGTAGGATCAGTATTTGACGAGCGACAGCCGGCTACCAATGAGTAGTCACTCCTCGGATAGGATCGAAGTTTTCAGGAACTGTTGACCACAGAGACATTGGTTAGCTATATCAAATACGTCTATTGTGCAGTCGAACCCTTCCCCGCGCTCGATAGGACCGAAGACAGCGGTGAGCGGACTAGCGGGGAGCTGTCTGGCGCTTTCAGCACGCGTCTACAGGTGGATGGCGCTGCCGGTCCCGACTCGAAGCGTTGGGTCACGCCTCCCAAATTCTCCTCTCGCAGTACTGCCGATGTTTGCGCTGATTGGCTGGTGAAAGCCCGGCCATCGATTTGACAAATACATCGTGGCTGGAAAGAGGACAGCAAGGAAGGAGTCGCCATGTGAAGCGGACGGGTGCGATGGAAGATGGTGGACCGAGTGCAGTAACAGAGGGCTCGCCCCGAGGGGCAGGTGTCGCAGTCCACTGGAGGGTGAATCTCGTAAGAATGCATGGTATTTGCGGTGGAGAGTTCGGTCGGCCGAGAGCGCGTGAGAACGGTGGCCCTGGGGGTGGGAAGGGCGCTGATCGGAGGCGCTCGCGGGAACAATGGAGCGGACGTGACCGAAAGCGGAAGGCAGCCGCGTGCAAATCGTGCATTCGTCGCGCGTCACGACGCCATAAAAAAGAGGCAGCTAATTGACGCGTTCTCGCGAATTGGCTCTCCTCCCCTCTCCTAAACTCTCGCGCCTGCCAAGTCCCTCGCTCCAACCCACGCTCTCTTCCCCCGCCCGACCCACGTACTCACTGACCCAGCCATGTCTGTCCCTTCCGAGTGCGGCATGACCCTGCCCTCGTTCTCCTCCTCGACGGACGACGTCTGCTCGCTTGCCAGCACGCTTGCTATGCCCGGCCAGGTGCGTCGCCCGACCCTCGCGTGCGCCCCTGTGCTCACCATCTTTCCCCCTTTCGCCGTTGATCCCAGCCCGTGTGCAGGCTAGAAAAGACACAGTCGCGCAGGTTCTCTGCCGCCATGTTCTCTTCCCTCCGCGTCTCGTCGTCCGCGGCCCGCCCGTCCATCGCGTCGCTGTTCAAGCGCGCCCCCTCGCCGCCGCCCGCGCCGCTGGGCCATGTCCTCGCCCCGCTGCCCGACTTTGGCGACCTGGACGTCGCCGCCCCTGTCCCCGCGGACCCCGTCCTCGCCGTCGGCCCCGATCCTGATGTGCTTGCGGCCGCGCCCGTAGCCACCCCTGTCAACGTTCCACGGCCCCGTGTTGCGCGCCGGCGCGCGCCGTCGATCGCGTCTGTCTCCTCGGAGGAATCCTGCTACAGCGACAGCGAGGAACAGAGCGAGAGCATAGAAACGCCCAACACCTCGCTCTCGCATCTGGCCTCGTCTGTCAGCTCTCCGAAGCGGATGCGCACCCCTCTGCTCGTCATTCAGCCCATCGCGGAGGAGCCCGAACGCGGACGCAAACGATCGGACGCGTCCTTGCTTCGTCATGTCGCCAGCCAAACCTTCGAGCGCCCTTCTCTCCGGCGCCATGTGCTTCCCAAGCGCTGCCACAGTACAGCGCCCAAGCCGTCGGCCAGCTTCCTCCGCCCGGTCTCACCCGTCCCTGGTTTCCTGCGTTCCGCGTCGCCCGCTCCCTCTGCGCGCCGCGTGCTCGGTAGTCTTGGTCTCCTCTCCTCGGCGTCGAACTCGGAGGCGTCTCTCGGCGCCCCTGCGGGCTCCCGCGCAGCCCGCACTGTTCGCCGCATCTTCTCGCGCCGCGGGCCCCTGTCACAGGCCGATGAAGATGATCGCGACGCGTCAGACTTCGAGGACTACGAGATGCTGAGCATACCGCGCGACGCTGGCTGGCGCGGTATGGAACGCTACGGCGGTGCCGGCGGGCAGGGTCTCACCAAAGAACCCAAGGTTGCCCTGACCAAACGCAAGGCCCTGATCGTCCGCCTTGACTCTGGCAACAACTTTGACCTCGGTCTCGGTGCTTTCGAGGCTGTCCGCCGGCACTTCGCCAGCTATGGGGCAGTGAGCTCCATCCAGGTGGATAGCAGTCTCAAGCGCACAGTCGTGGGCGTCGTTGCTCTTCCCATGCGACGCCGCGCCACCGCCGAGACTGCGCTCCGCGTCGAATTCCGCGACAAGAACGTATACGAAACTGTGTGTCCGGCCGGAGCTTCTCAAACAGTAGAAATGCGCGGCGTCGGGCGCGTCGTGCTAGAGCTCATCGAGCACAAGTGATCGTCTGGCGACGATCCGTCTTTATTCTTCAATGAGCCGGGGCGCGCTTCTCGCCCCGGTCCCCCCTTACGACACGACCGCTGGCTCAGTTTCGCTCCGTCCGCGCTGCCAACTGGCTGCAGCGCCACGACCGATGCCTTCTTCCTATCAAAGAGATAATCTTTCCTTGACGACTGCAGCGCGGGCTTCCATTTGGCTGGTGGTTCTTCGCCGTTACCGGCGAAGGATAATGTTATTGGGTGTAGCCTGGCGCCGAGCTTTAGAACCTGTGGATATCGGTAGATCGTTCCTCTTCCCCGTCGACGATATTCACTTGTACTTGTTTTCCGAGGCAGTGGGACGTGCTGCCTCGACCCCTGTCCTTTCAACCCCCGGATGCATTGCAATGCAATAGAATGAATTCCAGTTAGCCGCGGATGTGGGAGCGCAAACGATTCATCCTTCATGATTAGATTCTGCCGCATGACCTCGGTGAATTGGCAATCCTTGCACATGCACTTGCCTCGCGGCTTTTGGCTCGCCGTGACTCGACTGCGCAGCCAGTGTATTCGAATTCTCTTGATCATGACAACAACTCTCAGTGACAATCCGCCTCGCCCAAGTCTCGAGGGGCACATCGATATCGATTCGCCGGCTGAATCAGGCGGAGAGCTCGGTCGCGATGGCGTGCGCGAGGGAGCTATTAGGTCATGAGCATGGGGCGTTGAAAGCGCAGACTCGGAGACTCGGACGCACTTGTGTACCGAGAACAGCGGATGCAGTGAGTTGAGCCAGCTGTAGCACGAGCAATGACAGTGAGTTAATGCGTTCCGCGGATCGGAAGCGGTGCGGGCGACGACGCACAAGTACTGCGCCACGGGCGCGCACCCGGCCACCTGCGTCGTGATGCTCGGCGTGCCGTTCTGGTATGCCTCGCAGAAGCCCGTCGCATTGACAAAGCCCAGCGGGCCCGCGTTGTCCAGCAGAACGTTGAACACCCTGTGCGCGTCGAAAAGCGTGACCTGCTGCAACCCCCGATGCGTCGCCTTGAACTTTGCCACACGCTGCGCGAACTGCAGATTGTAGTCTGCTAGCGACGCTTTGACAGCTGCAGTGGTTGTGTTGCCCTGGGCCAGGAACAGTGGGGCGCGGTCGACCGGCGGGACGTTGATGAAGAGGAAAGCACGCGCTCCGTGGTCGTAGAGAGACTCAACCTAGGAAGGCGGGAGTGAGCATGTCGCTGAAAGCCCCATGGTTAAATCGCCCGACTTGACCGAAATAGCGATCGAGAAGGGTAATGTGGAACCCGTATTGGGTCACGTTTGTCTGTTTTGAGGGATGTCAGTGGCTGCAAACGCCCCGACGTGGTTATGTACCCAACCCCACGAATTGCCCTAATTTCGTCGCTCTCGGTCAGCACGGGGCGTTCAGTCAACACATTGGCATACCACATCATTTATGCCTATAACGAGGTGAGACCTAGCCCAATAACGGGAATTAGGTGAGGTTCACCTATCATAATGGCGAACAACGAATCCGAACTTTTCCACGGCGCCAATGCTGGAGGCGGGGAAAAGAACTCTTTGAATTGATTAACCTGGTCCACAAAAGAGCTACGTATGGTTAGGTGGGCAGGGACGAAGATGTGAGCACTTACAGCACTGTTGGCTGAAACGGCGTTACGAGCTTCGCATCCGTCGTGGCACCTCCAGATGCCAGGTTGAAGACCTACGGCAGCGTCTATCAAGATGCGTATCCGAGTAGGATCTCAGGTGCACGAACGCGGGTATTCGTGACATTGAACGTCCCCCCTGCCGATATGCGTGATCAGGTTCAATTTCACGCTGCACGACCGCGACGCGCACCCAAAAACGTGACCCAGTTCGGCCCATTGCTAGACGTCTGGTGACGCGCGGTAAGACGACGGGGACGCGCCTACAGCAAGCGGTCTTACGAATCCGGGGACGGGAGAATCAATACCCTCAGAAACGTTCCAGCCAGTGGTCGTGTAGCTGTCCCCGAAGACAAAGAGATTGTTCGTAGCTCCCCAGGTAAGCTTACAAGCTGCGGATGCGGCGAGCGCAACAAGCTGGACAACGGCAGAAAGACGCATCGCCTGCTGAGAGTGGGACGTGTCGACCAATGCAAGAGGACAGCAGCGTCTCCCGCACATCAGCTGGCCTGCGTATATACGTGCCAGCCAACGCGACAGAGAAAATACCCGAGCAGAGTGCCAGCAAGTCCGAGGTTATGCCCTGACATCGAGGACCTTATTTTTGTGCGCGAGAGCGAAGGCGTGATCGGCAGACGGCGGCTGTCAGCGTCTGCCACTTGCGGGTTGCACGCCGTCAGCTTCCGGCGCTCGCGAGCACAACGTGAGCAACGACAATGATTTCGGTGCGTGATTAGACCAGCTCGCGTAGCCATCCGCAATACCCATGCATTCGCGTTGCTGCGTCTGCAGGGCTTCTTCATCTTCAACCAGAAGGGCGAGGTGCGCACGAACGTCCCGGCCTGCATCGTCCGTCCGCTGCTGACCAGGGCCTCTAGGTCTTGATCTCGCGTCTGTATCGTACAGACCTGCGGTGCGTCTACGAGGGGTACCCGCTGGCGACAGCGCTGAACGCGAAGCAGGCGGTCCATTGCAGACGTATTCCGGATACAGGTCATCTCGAACAGCGATGTGCGCTCACCCATCATCACCATTGGCTCTATGAGTTTCTTCCACGTACGAATCAACAACCTATACGTCCTTGCGTGCACGAAGTGAACCGCTCTTCCCTGCTCCTGCGCGGTCGGCGTTGACAAGTCTGCAGGAACAACGCTAATGCGGCCCTGGTGTTCGAGTTCATATACCGCTTCATCTCCATTGCGAAGTCGTATTTCGGCAAGGTCGACGAGGAGGCCGTCAAGAGCAATTTTGTGCTGATTTATGAGCTCATTGACGGTGCGCAACACAACTTCACATCTGTCGCGGCGTCGCTGACGTCTACTGCGTAGAAATCATCGATTTCGGATACCCACAGACAAGCGAAACAGATACCTTGAAATTGTACATTACGACGGAGGGTGTCAAGAGCCAACCTGCAGCGGTGGGTTCCGCATCTGTGCACCATTTGTCGTCCTCATGGCTTTCCAGGAAGAGTCGTCCAAGATTACCGTCCAGGCAACCGGTCTTACGAGTTGGAGACGAGCAGACGTCAAGTACAAGAAGAACGAAGCCTTCGTGGACGTCGTAGAGACCGTCAACTTGCTCATGAGTGCGAAGGGTACGTGACTGTGGGTTCACTTGAAGGTTTCGACTCAACATACAAGCAGGCACGATCTTGCGCGCAGACGTGGATGGCCATATTATGATGCGCGCATACCTTTCGGGGACACCAGAATGCAAGTTCGGTCTGAACGACAAACTCGTCCTCGACAAGAGCGAACGCGGGGTGCAAGGCGCGGTCGAACTCGATGACTGCCGCTTCCATCAATGTGTGCGGCTCGAAACCTTCGACTCAGACCGTACAATCAGCTTCATACCACCAGATGGCGAGTTCGAGCTCATGACGTGAGTATCGGTGGGAATTCTACTTGGCCCGAACTGATATATTCCGACAGGTATCGCTCTACCTCCAACGTGAACTTGCCGCTCAAGGTCATACCCACGATCAACGAGATCGGCACGACTCAGGTCTCGTACCTCGTCAGTGTGAAGGCCAACTTTAACAACAAACTCAACGCGACCAACGTGGTCATACGTATCCCGACGCCGCTCAACACGACGAACGTCGACTGCAAGGTTGCGGTTGGGAAAGCGAAGTACGTTCCCGCCGAGAATTACATCGTGTGGAAGTGAGTGCGCTTGGCATCGCTGCAAACCGCCGATCCTCAATACGCTTGGCCTCAGGATCCCGCGCATGCAAGGCGGAACGGAGACCACGCTGTCCGGAACCGCGGCCCTTACGGCCACGACACACCGACAGGCGTGGGCACGGCCCCCCATTGACGTCGACTTCCAAGTGCTTATGTTCACCGCCTCCGGTCTGCTCGTCCGGTTCCTCAAAGTATTTGAGAAGAGCAACTATCAGAGCGTGAAGTGGGTGCGCTACTTGACCAAGGCCTCCGGTAGTTATCAGATACGGGTGCGTTCCACTCCGGTGAACGACCCTTGCTTCGATGTGTTGACCCTACGTTTAGTTCTGAGTATCGCACGAGGGAGCAGTTCTGGGCGCTTGCTTGTAGTTCTTATTCTCGTGGTTTTCCTGCTGTATATATTTCCGAATCTGAGGCTATCGGTGCATGCAGTAACTGTACGATGTGATCGAGTCGGCGCGGGATTTGGTGCCGCTATATTCGTCACTTCGCGTAACCGCGTTGCTGCTCGGAAGTGCAAGCGAGCCTCTTCCTCTTGTGGCCTGACCATGTTTTGGAGGTGACGACCGGCACGCACGCCCCCTGAACGTCGCGCGCTGACGTTGGGGCGCAGATTCGGGTTCCACAATGTGTCGAGCATCGACTCGTTGCTGGATAGGGAGGACGTTGCGCTGGAATCCATTCTCGACGACGACGAGCTGCTGTCGGAGTGCAAGAACCAGAACACGAGGCTTATCGAGTTCTTCCAGCGCATCGACATCCTCCAACGCCTGCTCAGATACGTCTCCGGCGAGATCGAGGGCGAGGACCGCGGACGGTTCAAGTGAGCGCCGACGCGCGTTTGTCTCCATCCGGCTGACCGCGCCTTCGCCGCTGGCGTGCAGGTACCCGTTCGTGGCCACAGAGGTCTTGTGCAGCGAGATATGGTCTATAGTCGAGACCTGTATCCGCGAGTCGGACCAACTGCTCGCGCCGTTCTGGGAGTCGGTGCTCGACCACTCGCCAGACGACATGAAGACGCGGACAGTCATGGCCTCGCATTTCGCAAAGATCAACGCGGTGTTCTTATCGAAAAAGCCTGCAGAGGTGCGCCACGCGCGCGCCGTCGCTGGCCCCGCTCACCCGCCACACTGCAGATGCTTGCGTTCATCCAGTCGCAGCCAAATGTTATAGAGCGGCTTCTGAACCACATCGAAACGCCGGCCTTTGTGGACCTTCTCGTTCGCCTTATCCAGCTCGACGATGTCCCCAGTGGTTCGGGCGTGCTCGAAGTATGTCCTTCCTAGCGCATGCTTCGTCCGTCCACCGCGCAGCCTCATACGCCGCCCCTAGTGGCTATCATCACAAGGCCTTATCCCGCGCCTGGTCACTATGCTGTCGCCCATGCACTCGTCCGACGTACATGCCGTCGTGTCCGAGCTCCTGAAGGGCATTATCGCGCTCGGCGCCCCCTCGCCGGGATCGTCCGCTCTTTCCGAGTCCATGCAGCACGGCACCACGTCAAATCTATTCGTGCGCGAACTCGCGTCGATGGAGAATGTGTCGAAGCTCGTCGGGTTTCTCCTGGATGAATTACCGCCCGTTGAAGAAGCGACGTCGTACGACAGAGCGCATCGCACAGACTCCTCGATGTCCTCTCTGGACAGCGTCGGCACGCCGTCAGCGCCGCCGCTACCCAACCTGCAATCGCACACCTCGTCGCTCGTGCACTCGCTCTCCATCCTCATCGAACTCATCCGCAAAAATAACTCGGATTACTTCGAGCCGTATCTGTTCCACACGCTGCGCAACCGCCTCATTCAGGTACAGCAGCATTGGGCGCTCCAGAGCGAGAATGCCCGGGACGCGCTGGAAATCGCCATGACCGAGATGACGGAGAGACTGGGTGTCGTCCATCTTGGTCCCCTTCTACATATCGTCGTCAATCGTCTGGAGGAATTCCAGCAATTATTGCGGAAACCGCGGTCGTTGGTATGTCGACTCTGCTGTCGGCTTATTCGATACTCACGCATGCCAGACTGGCCCCGTCCCAACCACTTTGGGGATCATAGAGCCGCTCACCTTGGAGCGATTCCGTATCTGCGAGTTCTACGCTGAGTTGCTCCACTGCTCCAACATGTCATTGCTTAACCGCTCTGCGTCCACTGGGCCGGTCTATGACTCCGTCGGTCGTCTGACCGGCGGCCTGTCTGCCATGGAAGAGCTTGCGCGTGTCATCGCAATTGGCACGGGCGACGACACCCAGCGTGCGGACGACCGTCTGGATGAAGAGGATGAAGAGCTCTCCGAGGCTCGCGAACTGCCCGTCTCCAACTCTGTCTCCTCGATGACCGACTCGTCGTCCCTCTTGTCTGATTCGGAAGGTGACATCAGCGCCGACGACGACGAGGATTCAGATGCCTCACTCGATGAGTTGCCGGTATCTGCTCCTCGTCCTCATTCCAATTCTGCCACACCGTCGCCCAGGGATTCTCCGTATCATGGTTCGCCTGTTATCGTTCCGTCATCCCCGATAGAGTCCCTCCGGCGCGGTGCGCTTACGCCCAGTCTTACTGCGTCGGGGAGGAACAGTCGGCATGCTTCCCGATCAAGATCGCGCGCGTCGAGTGCCAAACGTGTGCGAGACTCGGATCGCGAAGTCTACCCCATCGGCGACGTCGTGAAGCAAAGGTTTATTGACCTGAATGTTATTTCGACCATGGTGGTGCGTATCGAGTGCTGGCCTTCTGGAGGTCAACAAGGTCTGACTGTGTTGCAGGAGCTGTTCTTCAAATTCCCGTGGAATAACTTCCTCCACAATGTCGTCTACGACTTTGTGCACCAAATCCTTACCGGTCGGGTCGACAAGGGCTTGAATCGCGATTTAACTATCGCTCTCTTCCGCGATGGTCAACTAGTGCGTCGAATCGTAGACGGTCAGAGGATGAGCGATGATGCATGGTAAGCTGCGCCGCCGGTCCGCGTGTAGAAGCTGAGTGTTTACAGCGCGAAACCGAAAGGCGTGCGGCTCGGCTATATGGGTCATTTGACCCTCATCGCGGAAGACGTGCTCAGCGCCTTGGAGCATTATCCGTTTGAGCTGCTGACCATCATTCGGCAATATGTACCGCAACCCGACTGGGACGAATACGTTAGCACGCGCTACCGAGAAACCAAACGGAAGGACACGAGTCTCCTCGGTGGTGGCAAGCCTGTAGTCGCCCCCGGTGCTGCCCGCGGCGCGCAGCGTTGGAAGGTGGACGAAGAGGACGAACCTCCAGCGGTAGCGGGTCTGAAGCGGCCGGCCCCAGCGGCCCAGTCCCCCAAGGATACGGCCGCATTCGTGATGAGCAGCCCGGCGGACGACGACGACGCTATGGGACCACCTCAGGTAAGAGTGTTCCCACTAGGATACATAGCATCCCCTAACGCGTTGCAGTTCGCCACATATCTTGCGCAAGAAATGCACTCAACACGCACGCATTTCGATTCCGCCGGCTCTTCGGACGACGACGATGATGAGGGACCGTGGCTATCGCATTCATCCGTCGAGCTGGGCGCCGTTCCCAACGGTGCCAAACGCACTTCACCGGCAAGTAATGGCAGTGGCTTCGATGTGCGTGCTTATCCCCCACCCACTGTCTGCATGTATGCTCACGGTCGTCCAGGACAACTTTGCACCTCCGACCAGCGCCGGTACGAGCACGGTAAACTTCCCGATGACTTTTGGCGACAGCGACGAGGTGGGCAGCTCTCCGGTTGCCCCCCGTTCAGTTGACAGCTCATACCTGGCTCAGGACACCGATGACTTTGGCCCGTTCTCCGAAGTGGCGAACAAGGCGACCGACCCATTCTCCTCTCCCTTCGAAACAAACTTCGCTGACGCGGACGCGGCATTCGACTTCGGCGACTTCCAAGAAGCCGAAAAGGATGGCGGAGACACGACACCGACGACAGGCAGCTGGCAATGGGAGTCGGGCGATACCTCCTCGTCGAGCGGAACCGGTAACACATCGACCGACAGCCTAGACGTGCCGTTAGAGAACGGCACCAGGCACAGACACACGCGAGAAGGGTCGCAGCACCGTAGACAACCGTGAACCTAGTTGTGTTCGCCCTGCCGTATATACGCTACATACATTCCATTCCGTGTGATTCATGCGTGGACTGCTGTGGTCACTGTTACGCCCCTGTGCCGAAGGAGTAACCCCCTTCGCGGTTGACGGCAGCGAACTCGAGCTCGCACAGCGCAGATGGCGAATCTGGGGCAGCAAGGCCGACGCTGATCTTGTCGCCTGCGTTGACTGGCCCAACGCCGGACGGCGTACCAGTTAAGATTAGGTCGCCTTCCTGTTCAATCCAGTCAGAGCAGTGGGAGACGGTGAACGCGTCGAGCAGACCTCGAGCGTCATGATAGACGAAACATGTTCAATAAGGCGAGGAATCTTAACGATCATGGCCTCGGTGTTGCCGTTCTGCTTGAACTCGCCGTTAATCTACGTAGTATCAGAATAGGCCCAACCCCACGCATCCAACATGCCGACCTTCAGCCACAGGTTGAGATTGTGTGGGTCGGCGATGCTGCTCTTCGGTATGAACGGGCCTATTGCTATGGGGGCGCGGAACGGTCATCGTCCAGCTACCGCTGAGGCATCGCACTGACGCGTGAATGTGTCGAAACCTTTGGCCGTCGTCCATGGGAGGCCCTAAATCCAGTTACTACGGCTACTGAGACGTAGGTGGTGTCGTTCTTGCCTTCTTCTTGACGTCGTCCTGGATGTTCCGTCCCGTCATGTCGATTGCGAGAGCTGAAGGTCGCATTAAACCAAGTAACGGGACCCCAATATGCGCACCATAGCCTGCAATGTAGGATTCCGCCTGCGCAGAGGGGATGTCGCGCCCCCGACGGCCAATGACCACGCCGAGTTCAACTGCATGGGTCATTGGGTCGCCGGCACGCTCATGCACGTCAGACCTGACCTTCATGGTGCACGATTGTGCCGCGCGGAAGCTCGATGTTACCGCCGTTGGCCAGATAGCTGGTTGTCGGCTTGAGGAAGAAGAAGGGTTCCTTGGGCACTGTGTTGTTCAGCTCGCGGACATGCTCGACGAAGTTTCGTCCAATAGCGACGATCTATGGCGTCTCATGCAATGCGCCGAGTGCTGGAGGACGCCACTTGCCTTCTTGCCATGCTGGACGAAAGCGGCCATGGTAAGGGTTTACGAGAGACCAGCAATGCGGCGGGCCGTCAGGCCCTTTACACGGTAAACCGGCGGCTGCTGAGACATACTCCCCTTTGTGGGTTCATCTTGGTATATATACGACCGCGAAAAAGTACAGTATAGAAAAAGGGCGTGACGGGTCATGTATCTGATCTAGCAGTTGCACGTGGACGCCTCCGGTACCTCGTTTACGGGCGTGTTCTTCACGTCGATCTCTGCGGGTCGAGTAATTATTAGCAAGCAGGAAGAACAAGCGAATATGAATTCGATGGGGAATTAGAGCGTACTGGCGTTCTGTGCGTCTGCGGACGCCTCCTTTTCGGCTCCAGGCAGCGACATGGCGATCTTCTTGAACAGGCTCTTGACGTTGTGGCCTGCCTTTGCAGACGTTTCCATGAACATAATGTTCATCTCCGTCGCCTTGTTCGTCGCCTCCTCGTGCGTCACTTGTCTGCCAGCGGCTCAGCCAGTCAGTCGCGCGAGGACGCTGGGGCGCGCGCACCGCTTGTCCGAGAGATCGGCCTTGTTGCCCACGAGCACGATGATGACATCGCTCCCCCGCTCGGACCGCACGTCGTCTATCCACTTCGTCGTCGACAGGAACGACGCCCGGTCTGGCCGCAGCACTCAGCACATGCGCGCGAGCCAGGCCACGGGCGCGGGCGCAACGCACTCGTGATGTCGAACACGACGATGGCGACGGACGAGTCTCGTATGTACGACGGGATGAGCGAGCGGAAGCGTTCCTGCGGTGCGGGCCCGTCAGCAGCGCCGCGGTGCGCGCGGGGGCGGGCGGACGCGCCTGGCCGGCCGTGTCCCACAGCTGCAGGCGCACGGTGCGGTCCTCGAGGTACATCGTCTTGCTCAGGAAGTCGATGCCGATCGTTGCCTGGTACGTGTTGTCGAACGTATCGTACATGAACCTGGCCGCGCCGGCGTCAGCACGCGCCGCGCTGCGAATCCCGGTCGGCCTCCCACCGTGTAATGAGGGACGTCTTGCCCACGGACTGGTCTCCCAGGAGCACGATCTTCGTCCGCTTCAGCGGCGAGCTCGAGAAGTCCGCGGTCGCCGGCGTATTCGGTACTGACATCGCGGTCGCGCGGGAGGGAGGAGTCGGACTCTTTGGCACCACCAATGATGCAGCCGGCTTGACTTGCTACGCTCACCTGCAACTGTTCTGGATTCTGTACACCGCACACTTTCACTCCATTCCACGTCAAGTACAACAACTATAGTGGGGGTGTATCCAGGGCTATCTAGGACAATTATGCTATGTACGAGGTCGTTACGGGTCATTTTGGGCAGTACCCTAGTCGTTCTTAACGTATCCCTCGCCGATGCCGTCCATATCGTGCTTGTGGGCCTTGTGGAGCACACGCTCAATGGCGTCTAGACCTATCGCCCCAGTCAGCTTGGCCTATTTCGCGTCCACACGGTTCTTACCCATATCCAGGTCGCGCATCGGGGGGCCGTACGAGATTCTGACGAAGTGATGGCACGGCGAACTGAAGAGCTGTAGAAAACATCGTGCGTCAGCATCCGACGAAATGCCCTGAGCAGAAGACGCACGTCACGTCTGTGCGAGGGGTTCACGTCGAAGAAAATGCCAGGCACAACGATCGTCTTCTCCTTCAACAGCTCTTCGAAGAACGTCTGTCGTGGGTCAGTCCCCGAATGGCGCATTGCGAGCCAACAGTTGCATACCAAGCCATTGTTAAGCGGGGAGGGCAAGCCGCTCAGGTCGAGCCAGATGTAGAAGGTCGCCTGGGGCGGGATGTCCACCTTCAAGCCCATCTTCTCCAGGCGGCCGAGCACATGGTCGCGCTTCTGCTTGAAATAGCGCTGGAGCGCGATGCGCTCCTGCAGGCACCGCGAGGGCTCGAGCAGCGGGAGGGCCGCGACCTGCAGCGGGTGGTTCGCGCCGCCGTCCAGGAAAGAGCCAGACTGCGAGAGCGCCGTGATGAGGTTTTTCGGCCCCACGACCCTTTGTGCACGCGGTCAGACACGCGCGCGCACGTCTCGGAGCCGCTCACCAGCATATGCGCCAGCCGGGCAAGCGCCAGTTTTTGGTGAGGCCGTCGACGATGACGACGGCGTCCTCGTTGACGTCCTCGATGTACTCCGCCGACGAGAGCGTCTTTCCGAAATCCTCTTCCTTCTCGGGGTACATGTACCAGGAGTAGAACTCGTCGAGGATGACCGTGCAGTGCTCGCGGCTGAGACTGACGAGATCCTTGAGGTCGTCGCCCTGGATCGCCTGGCCCGTCGGGTTGCGCGGGTTCGACGCAACGATGACGGTCAGGCCCTGGCGGTGCACATCCTTCTTCACCTGGTTGATGTCCAGGCGGTACCGGTCTTCTTGTTCCAAGATCGTCGGGATAGGGATCAGTCGCTTGAAAGCGGACAGCACCTGTCGGCCGCGCGCAGTCAGCACCGTGTAAGACAAACTGCGACGGGGGTTCACCTGCTGATATGCAGTGTAGTCGGGGACCTGATATCCACAGTACACGTCGCCGACAACGGCGGCGATGCGGCTGAGGCCAGCACGGCCACCGGGCACGATCGCGACGTTCTCGTGCGTGTATTTTGAGGCCTTGTTCGTGCGGTACGTTTCGTTGTACAGGTTCGCAACCGCCGCACGGAGCGCTGAGGCGGTGGGGATTAGGATTGCGTCTAAACTTGGAAGCGTGCGACGATGACGTACCGACGAGCCCGGTCGTCGGCGCGTACTCGTTCGTCGCCTCGTCGATCTCCACGCTCGAGACGCGCGGCGGCGCGCCGGGGATGGGGCCCACTGCACGCGGTCAGTCTGGCCCGTGCGCATATGCACACGCGACGGACCCTCAGGCGCGCCTTGGCCGAAATTGGCCCATTCGTGGCTGTTGGCGTACGAGAAGCCGTTTGCGATGGCGCGGTCGCTGCAGTAGATCTGCGCACAGGCACCAGACGCGTTAGCACCGCGACTTGCCTGACGTGCGCGATGGACGCACCACACCGGTCGAGCCCGGGTGCTCGACACCGGGGATGGTCTCCTCATCGGGGTTGACCTCGTCCGGGAGTATGCCCTTCTTGCGGTGGCCCGGCGCCGCGCGGAAGATCTGTTATGGTGCTGTTACAACGGGGCGTGGGGGGCCGGTCAGTGCTTATGCGACGCGCCTTGTGAGCCTCGGACTCGTGCTCGGACTTGGCCTGCTTCATGACGCGCTCAACGAGCTCTTCGTTCGCAGACGGGGCGCGAGGCGGTAGCGGGGGTGGGGGCGAGTTCGGGCGCGACGAAGAAGAAGACGGCGCGTCAGCATGTTTGTGGGAGAAACGGTGCAGCAGCTGGGCGAACTTGGGGGCCATGGCGAGCGGAGAGAGAGGAGAATGGGGGGATAGGAGCAGGCGCAGTACCTTTAAAGCGAGACGGCGTGTGGGTCATGGCTGGCAGCGTGCAGGCAGCAGGGTCGGCTCGGAGTGGACTGTGGAGGCAGGTAAAGGACGAGCGCCGCTACATATGGCATTTATGGTGCGAAGCAGTGCGCCTGATGAGACCGCGCGGCATCTGTTTGCATCAGTTCAGCGTACCCCGCACGCATCTCCCCTCATCGTCTATCTCGACGACCATCAGCGGTACCCAGCATCGCCGTGCTCGCGGCCGCGCTCGGACGCGCCCCGTATTCATAGACACACGTCTACAGGATGATCCGGGGGTTGTATGTATTGCAAGCAATGCGGCAAAGAGCCAGGAGAAGTCCGAGTGTCAGCGTCGCCGGTGAAGAGAGAACTTGCGCAGCCAGCCAGAAATATCAAGTATGACGCACGTCCATAGATGCAGATCTGCACCGGGAACGCGAGAACGACGCGTCGAGCACGGTTGGGCCGTATTACCCTGCGACCTGCAATTGCAACTGGCCTGCTGTGGCGCAGGCGCGACGCAGCGCCCACCGGGGCCGTTCGCCCGTCTGTCATCAGTCGTGCATAGCTACAGTCGGACACGCGAAGCCCTGACGACAAGAGTGGCAGCCAACAGTGACAAGTCGGAGCGTTCACAAGTGGCAGGCAAAGCAGAACGCGAAACAGCAGACGCAGACGCTGGACCGCGTGTTTTTGAGGTGGCCGTCGGGCAGCAGGGGACTGGAAACCGGGCGAGAGGCCGACGAATCACGTGGGCGGGCGCGAGGGCGAGAAAGAGAAGGCGCCCCAATGGATGGCCGTCCTCCCCACCGTGCGCGACTTGCCGACCGAACGCCCTCTGCATGTCCGCCCCCGACCCGTTGGCGCGCCCCGCCGCGCCGCCGCGCTCGCGCTCGTTCTTCGATGGCGCAGCCCCGAAGCGGGCACTCAAGAGCTTTGATAATCTCGTACGCGATCAGCCGTTCGCCACCGTGCATCCATCGCTGACGATGGCCGGTGCCTCTGCTGCAGGTCAGCCTCGCGAACGACCAGGAGGCGCTACGCCAGGCAGCCCGCAAGCTCGTCTGGCGCGATCGCGGAGAACCCGTCACGCAGCTCAACGACCTGCACGACTGCCTCGTCCATGCCGCAAAGGGCGCAGCGCGTGCGTAATGCTCCCTGCAGCCAAAAAACAGCGCGTCTCAATTGGCCCTTACAGGCGCCGGCGGCCTCGCTTTCGGCATACGGTCCGGCGTGAATCTATTCCTGCTGCTGTTCAGAGTCTTCAGGACGCCAAAGTAGGCCCGGCGTCGTCGCGGTGCATGTGCGGTGGCTAATGACGCGTGTCAGGGACCTCCGCTTTGCCATCGTCCGCCATGCCGTCCTCGGCCCCGATTCTGTGCGCTTCGGCGCGATGATAGGTACGCATGCATGACCACTACCGCAAGAACGACGCTCGAGCCAGTCTCAGGCTCGTTCGTCGCGATCTACAAGTTTCTGTACAATGCCATCCCGCTCGTTTCGTCCTCCACGCCGTCGTCGCCTCTGCCTGTCGACAGCCTTCCCCTCTACATGGCCCCCACGCAGGGTAGCTCCCAGCAACGCATGTTGCATCCCATTCTCGACCGCCGCGTCGTCGACACGCCGGAGGAGGTCGACACCGGAACTCGCAACACGACCGGCGTCAACACGCCAGGCGCGCTCTCTGCAAAGGCCCTCGAGCACCAGCTGTGGGTGCGCAAGAAGGGTCTCCGCCGGCACGCGTTCTTCGCAGGAGCCATCGCTGGCGGCATCGCGATTCTCTTCGAGCGACGGGACCGACGGGTCGGCATCGCGCAGCAGCTCTTCGTGCGTGGGCTGCAGGGCTCGTACAACTACCATGCGGAGAAGCGTGGGATTCGCATCCCGCATGGAGATGTCATTGTCTTCACGCTCGCGTGCGCACAAATCATGTATGCGTACACGATGCGACCGGACACGATCCCCAGGGGATACAACCTCTGGTACGTCTTTTTGTGCGCAGAGGTCGCGGTTGTTGACCGTTATGCAGGATTCAAGAAGCGTCGAAAACGGTTTCTCAGAGCGTGCATGCCAACAGGACACTCACGCGGGATCATACCCTCGACGTGGGAGATCTCCAGTCGCTCCTCAGTGGCAAGGTGCGCGCATTGAACGTGACGCGGAATTCATCACTGACGATGAGCTGCAGAACCGAATACCAACGGCTCACAATCGCTCGGCACTGGTCGACCTCATTAACACCGCGCAGAACAACCCCGCGCAACTCCCGCACCACGGACCATGCGCTGTTGTGCACCCTTGGATGGACTCCTGCACTATGGTGCAGATCGAAAGATTCATAGAAGTCTTCACGTACGTTCTCACATTCGGTCGACGAGCAAGTTCGAACCTAAACCGGTCGTGCGCAGTTGGATGGTGCCCATCTACGGCGCATTACACCTGATCCCGACGATTCTCTTCAAGGTAGAGTCGTCTGGATTTATTGAACGTTGCGCTGACCCGCCACGCAGCGCCATGTTTTCTTTAAGAAGCCCGCGCCGCTCATTGGGCAGTCGTTGCTCAACACCATGCGGAGCAGCACTTTCCTCGCTGTTTTCGTCATCATCTTCCAAGGCTCGGCATCCGCATTCCCTCTGCGTTCAGTGACTGACGCCGCTCATCCAGGGATGATGTGCGTCAAGTCGAACCTTTACGAGTACCTCTCGTCGCCGCAACGACGGCCGTTCGCTCTGCCGCAATGGCTTCTACGCTTGCTGATCACCAAGCCGTCGTACTGGGTGCTCGGCGCGATGACCGGCATGTCTCTCTTCGTCGAGGCGCCCCGCCGCCGCGGCGAGCTCGCGATGTATGTCATGCCGAAGGCGCTCGAAAGCTACTGGACGATGTATATGCGCAAGCTCGGCGTCAAGAAGATTTTCCGCGGGAGCGAGAGCTTGGTGCGTCTTCGCGCGCAAGGGGGCGCTTTGGGACTGAACTGTATGCTTATAGTTTACGGCGGTGGCCATGGGCATGTTCATGGTGCGTGTAATTCCGGTGTACTGTATGCGTGGCTGACGCATTATCCCCTTTTCGCTTGCAGAGCACGTACCAGGTGAGTCGCACCCCGATCCAGTGAATGCGCCGGCCGCTGACTCGTCGACCCACAGAACTCTCCCGAGCATCTGAGCGGCTACGCGCGTCGGATTATGTACCAACTCATGGGGCCCAATTGAGACGATTGCATCCTGCTCCCGGAGATATGTGAAGTCTTGGAACGCACTATACATTATTACAGTATGTACTCTCTCACCGCCGCGCGGCGCTAAATGTCACGACTTCACATTCTGCGCCTTGCGTGACTATTCACATATCCGGCTCTCTCATCCAGCTCATCGTCGAACTTTGACTCGTATTCCGGGCCTCACCCTCGCTATAGAGAGTCTGCCTACGGCGCAAATCTGTGCGCTTGTGAAGGGTCGGCCAGTGCATGCATACGGGTGGCAATGCCGGCACGCTCTGAGTTCTGGAGTTCCAGAACTGCGACGGGTCTTGACTTTTTCTGGACTACTCTCGCGGTCCCTCTGTGCGTTTCTGGCTGAATGTGGCAAACGGCGTGGCGGGCCGTCGATCCCCCTATCAGGCGTATCAGTTCGCGCGGTGTCGTATAAAGCCGCGCCGGTCTTGGACAGACGTTCCCCCGCCCGCTTGATCTCTCATTCTTGCGCGCTCAACTGTCCCAGATGCCGATCGATCCCATCGCCGCTGAAGTCGCCAAAGTCGACTTTCCCCAGCGTCCGCCTCGCCGCGCTACCGGGCAGGACCAAGTCGTCCAGGCAATGGCCAATAATTTCCTCGTCAAGCAACTCCCGACAGGCAACATGTTTCATTACGACAGTGCGCCGCGCTGAGCTTGTCGACCTTGCATACTGACGGACACGTTCTCGTTATCGCCTTGCAGTCGGTAAGCATCGTCCCGCCGCTAGTTAAGATGGCGACGCTGATTCCCTTGCTCAGTGATACGCTACAAGTCTCCGGAGCACCTGCGCGTGAAGAAGGATGAGAAAGGGAATCCGCTCGCCGTCGATCCCTTCGATGTCAGGAAGCCGATCGCGCACAAGGTGGTCCACGCCATGCAAGTCAACAATCCGGCCGTCTTCAGGACCGGCTTCAACGGCGCCTACGACGGACGCAAGAACTTGTACCTTACCTACGAGCCCACGATGCCTACTACCGGCGTGACCGTGAGTCTTGACTTTCAGCTCATGAGCTGTCTCGTTGACGTATCACCCCCTCTTCGATGTACTGTAGTTCCAGGTCAGCCTGCCCCCGCGCCCCAACAGGCAGCCCCACCCACTGGACGACTTCGTGGTGACGATCAAGTATGCGAACTCGGTGAACACCAATGCCCTCAAGCAGTTCGTCGAGGGCGGCGCCATCGCGGACGGGCAGCAGCGCCGCAATGCGCACATGAATGCCGCGACGGCGGTGATGTTCGTGAACGAGATGCTCCGCACAGTTCCAGTCCAGTGAGTGTCTCGGCAACTGCAGCCAAACGCCGATGGGATTCTGACGCTGTCGCAGGTCGGACAAGTGGATTAACGCCGGGCGCACATTCCTCAGCGCGGAGCAGTCCCGCCAGAAGTATCTCCGTCAGGCGGGCCTTGTCCTGGTCTCTGGTTTCTTTCTGTGAGTCCGCATCGTTACAGCCTCCACCGTGTAGTTGATCTGTCTCGCAGGAGCGTGCGCCCGTGTCTCAGCGGCATCGTCGTCAACGTCGACAGCGCCGTCGGGGTGATGTACGTCTCACCCAAAACCCCAGTACCTGCTCCTGACATATAAATCTTGCAGGTACCCGCCCGTCGCCCTCGCCGGCGCCATCCAAGACTTCTTGGGATATCGTGATATGCGCGGGCTTCGCGCGCGCGAATTTCTTGGTAGCCCTGATGCGAAAAACCTCATAAAACATTTCAAGGGTGTCCGTGTCGTCGTAAAAGTCGGTCGTTGCCCGGAGAATGGCCGCAAGATCACAGGGTTTACCATCAGCGCAAGGGAGTACGACTTCAAGAACGGAAACAACGAGTCTGTCACCATCGAGGTCAGTGCGACCGCGCACTCCACTGGTTTTCTCTGAACGACCTGTTATCCCCAGGAGCACTACCGTCGCATGCACAACCACAAGCTCGTACACCCGGAAGTCATCTGCGTCCAGGTCGGCAGCAGCAAGGACCGCCCCATTGCATACCCAATTGAAATTTGCACTGTAAGTGGTCGTGTTGGCAAGGTTTATTTTGTTCTCGCTGATCACTTTGCAGATTGTCGGTGGACAACTCTTCAAGAAGACCATCCCGCCGGAGGTCACGCGGGAGATGCTCCGCTTTGGCCCTAACAACCCTGCCAACCGCCTCAAGGACATCAAGGACGGTTTCAACGTGAGTGCAGTCCACGGGTCTATTCTACACCGACCGATCCCTTTGCAGATGCTCAACTTCAACACTGCCGTTCGCAACAACGGCTTGCTGGTCGATCAAAACCCTCTCAAAGTAACAGGCCGGCGACTTCAACCCCCTGTGCTGTGGTTTAAGCAAAATGGTCAAGAATTCATGGTCGAGCCGGTGAGTTTTTTGACAGTTCTTCCTCTGTTTGCGTAACTAATCAAGTCGTGACGCAGCCGCCGACGAGCCAGTATATCCTCCCGGGGAAGCAGTTCATGAAGCCGGCCCCCGTCAAGGTCTGGTTTGTCTTGACCCTATTCGAGCCGCGGGTGCGTGAAGACCGTGTGACGCATGCGCAAGGTACTGATGCAATAGGACGGGCAATAGGACCGTGACTACCGTAACGTCGCAGATCACTTCGCACGCTCACTCTACAACGTGCTCGGAGGCCTAGGTGCGCCAGTGGCTATCTTACGGACGATAACTCATCCACCAAACAGGGATGAGTGTGTTGCCTGCTTGTTGGCCCCGTTTCTGGTTGTTGCTGATATTTGAACGACAGATCCAGCAACGCCTCAGATGCGCGAGGCGGCCATCACCAGCAATGTTCCCGCGGAGCTGGACGGCATTTTGAAACAGTTTCCAGAAATTCCGAGGGGCACTCGTCCCCTCATCATTGTGGTTCGTCTCCCTCATTTAATGTACGAATAATTGACCTTACATCAGATCCTCCCCCCGGTGGCCGCGGATGCGCGCCATGCCATCAAGTGGTGGGGTGACACCCAGTCTGGCGTCCCGACCCAATGTGTTAGAATCGACAAGATTCGCGGTGTAAGTCTCCGACCAGGTATGCACCTTACTCTGCTCAGCACGCATCCAGGTGAAGGACGACTACCTCCACAACCTCGCCCTTAAGTCGGTCAATTTTGTTAATTGTTCAGCACTAGATCTTACCATGTTCTAGAATAAACATCCGCCTCGGCGGCGTCAACCATTATATCGACCGCAAGGCTGTCCCGTGGTGCGTCATCCAAGTCTTTCAATTGCGTACATGGAAGCATATGTTGCAGGGGGGCGCGCAACGCCATGGTTGTTGGTACGTCAGAGTTCTCATGTGCTTGAAAATGACCTACTGATTTCCTTGGTCTGCTAGGTGCGGACGTGTCGCATCCCCCGGCAGGCGAGTCCTCGCAGCCATCGGTTAGCGCTATGTGCGCTTCGGTCGACCCCCCGCTATCCAAATACATCTCGACCTCGCGCGTGCAGACACGCCGCAACGAATGCATTGAGGGGTTCAAGGACATGTTCGAGGTACGCCTGAGTTGCGCATAGTTCCAATACACCTCCTGATGCTGGCTAGTTTCTCCTCGAGGGATTCCGGCGCACGCGCGACGTCTCTGAGCAGGAGCTCCAGACGATCCAGCGTGCTGATAGGCTCGCCCGCATTTGGCCCAGCATCATCATCATCTATCGGGACGGCGTCGGCGAAGGTCAATATGCTGCCGGTCTGTACATCATTCTTCCCTCGCGTGGAAACTAATATTTTCTAGTGACGGACCAAGAGGTCGCTGCCGCCAAAGGTACTGCTCACTACGCTCATCAGGATATGGTACTGAAAAGTACCGTAGCGGCGATACAGGCCATCAAGGAACGATACAACGAGCCAGACGCCCCACCGTGTGCGATTTCGTACATTATCGTCTCGAAGAAGGCGAGTTGGCGCCACGGTCCTATCAGCATGTACTGAGTTAAAGCCTGCAGCACCATCAGCGTTTTTTTCCAGAGCCACGCAGTGCGGACAAGAAGGGCAACTGCCTCCCAGGTACCTATGTGATCTAAGCTGGTGTCCGAAACAGCACTGACCTGTCCCCTAGGCTCGGTCTTCGACGACGCCGTCGCTCACCCAAGTACGGCTATCACCAATCCTAAATCTCTTTATCTAAACCCTTCGCAGCACTCTTTGATTTTTATCTGCAGTCCCAGGCCGCTATCATCGGGAGTGAGCATTTTGCAGCGGGGTCTGCTTGTCCCTCATCGTAATTCTCAGCGGCGCGGCCGGCTCATTACATCTTGACCTACGACGACAACAACTTCACCGTGGACAAGTATGTCTCTATATGCACAACAACGTCGCTCATCTTCGCGCAGCCTCCAGAAACTGTCATACTATCTGTGCTATGTTTACGCCAGAGCGACTCGATCTGTTTCAATCCCGGCACCCGTCTATGTGAGTTTTTTGCTGAGGAAGGCATCGACTAATCGTTCCACAGTACGCAGACGTATGTATCCTAAGTGTTCTTGGTACCAACCGCGGACCTGCGTGTCCGAAGGGCTGGTGATCGTCTTGTACGGTCTTCAGACCTGAGGGCGCGCAGCTCCGGGGAGGGGACCTGGACGCTCCATCCCCTATCCCAGCGCCAGCCCTGCAGACCCTAACGCAGTGATTACAGATTATTTGTGGCCGGAGCAAATTTATGTTCCAGCCGGGCGTCCTCTCGGATACGGGGAGCGTCGCCTCCGGCGGGCCGCACTATTCGCTCGAGGAGTGGCAGCAGGCGTACACGCCGCTGCACCGCAGGCAACAGGAGGTCATGTATTTCATCTGAATGTGCCCGTTCGAGACTTGCAGTAGTACTCAATCGCCGATTGCATAACTCGAAAACCAACTTGACCATGTTGCTCGTGTAAACCCTGTAAACCAGTACTGCCGTTGCAATGACCTACATCCGTATTCTCGTATACCCGTGTGTGCTTGAGTGCTCCAAGTGCACGGTCACGGCGGATTCGGGGATCGGTCCGAGAACTCGGCGTGCTCTTCCCCGCACATTCCACTACCAGCTTGTCGTCCTTTGACCGATCGCCACGCCATGCGCCGCTGCCCTGCTCGTCCCGTAATAACCTCAACCCTCGCGACCTTGCGCATGAGGGGCTCCGCTTCCTCGAATGCGCGCAGACATGCATCGTCGCTATATAACGGCCACATTGCGGGCCTCACCGACGAGCAGAGCGAGTTCCGGAACGCGGTTCAGGAGTTCGCACAGCGCGAAGTCGCTCCTCGGGCTAGTGAAATTGATAGGAGCAACAACTTCCCAGCCGTATGTACAGGTACTCTGACTCGCGCCAGCCCACGCTCACGTGGCGTAGGACCTATGGGAGAAGCTGGGCAGCATGGGCCTGTTGGGGATGACTGTCTCTCAGGAGTATGGCGGCCTTGCACAAGGTTATCTGGATCACACCATTGCCATGGAGGGTGCGCCGCTTGTGCTCGCAGGGCAACTGCGTTCCAGACATCTCATCCAGGGCCTCAGAGTTATCAAGGGCCTCGGGCGCGGTTGCTCTATCTTACGGCGCACACAGCAACCTCTGTGTCAATCAGATACACAGACACGGCTCCGCTGAGCAGAAAGCGAAGTACCTGCCGGATCTCGTCGCAGGCAAGGTCCGTCCGACGAGCACTGAGCACGGGTCCGCTGGCTCGCTGACGGCCCACAGAAAATCGGCGCGTTGGCGATGAGCGAGCCGGGTGCAGGTAGTGACGTTGTCAGTATGCAGTTGAAGGCAACCAAGGTGGATGGCGGCTGGTCTCTCAATGGCAACAAGTTCTGGTGTGTACACGACGCCGCCGGAGGGCCGAACTGACTTGCACTTGAAGGATCACTAACGGGCCGACGGCGCATACACTCGTAGTTTACGCGAAGACAGACCCCGGTCAGCGTGGGTGCAGTCACACAAGTGCCAAGTCGCTGACGACTTTCCGGTAGAGAAAAAGTCGCGCGGAATTACGACGTTCATCATCGAAAGGGTGTGAACATTCAAGCAGCGTGCCATTTCGACTCTAATGCACTTGCCTAGGGTTTCCCAGGATTCTCTACGCACCAGAAACTCGACAAGTTCGGCGTGCGTCATAATTCCTGCGGCGTGCGAATGCCATGAACTATTGGCCTGACATCATTTGCTTTGTCACATAGATGCGCGGTAGCGACACCTGCGAATTAGTCTTTGAGGACTGCTTTGTACCCGACGGTACTTTGTCTCTGTGTGCCTGGTATTGTAGTGTGCTGATCGATTCAACCGCCTTGAACGTATACCCCGAATGACCTAATCGACGGCACTGGTCGCGGATGCACGTCGGAACGCGCGGGATCATGCTTTCTAGAGAACGTGCTGGGCGGTATTGGCGCTGGCGTTGAAGTGCTCATGAGTGGGCTCGACTTGGAGCGATTGGTACTGTCTGGGGGGCCACTAGGGTGCGTATCGTGAAGCCTCGGCTGTGTGTTACGTCGTGAACATCCCAGTCTCACGATATTGCAGTCTCATGCAAGCTGCCTTCGATTACGCAATGGAGTATGTTCACGAGCGCAAGCAGTTTGGTCAGCCTGTGGGCACGTTCCAGCTGATGCAAGGTGAGCCGAGTAGGACGAGTTCCAGCCATGGCTTGCTCATCCGGATTTTTAGGCAAGATCGCAGGTCAGTCTACAGGGGTGTTCCATGGATGAGCTACGCGGCTCGGCGACGAACGGCCCCCGTACTGACGGAGCTTCTCCGCACACGCAGACATGTACACGAAGCTGAATTCGAGCCGGGCGTACGTCTATGCCGTCGCACGGGCATGCGACCGGGGTCAGATTAGTCGAAAGGTAAGCGCGATGCGGAATGGTCGGGATTCGCGTTTTAATTGCTTGCTAGGATTGCGCGGGAGCGATTCTCTTCAGCACGGAGAAAGCGATCGAAGTGGCGCTTGAGGCTCAGCAGTGCCTGGGCGGGAATGGATACATCAGAGGTCCGTCTACCCGCCGGCCTTGACGCGCGGGCTGGCGGGCTGGCTTCGGCAATGTAGGACGTCTGCTCACGACCGCTATATTGTTGCAGAATACCCCGTCGAGCGCATCCTTCGCGACGCGCGCCTGTACGCCGTCGGGGCGGGTACTCAGGAGATCAGGCGAATGCTCATTGGCAGAGAGATAAACTTGGAATTCATCGGCGGACGCGGGGTCTGAAAGTTGTGCACATACTCCTATCTCGAAATGGACTTGAGCATTCGAATCGGCGTCCCCTCTCTTTTCGAAGTCCCCCGACTTTCCCTCTCCTCCTTAAAGACCGCCCCGAGGCGCTCACCGCCATGGAGAGCCGATTTCCCGCCCCTCACGCCATGCAAATGCAGCTTCCCGCACCGCAGCGCCGTCCGGCGCACTTCGACGTCGCCGCAGCTCAACAGCAGCAGCAGCTCCACCTGCAGCATCAGCAAGCTGCCGCTGCCGCGGCCGCCGCGCAGACGTATCCATTCCCTCGCCGGCCATCGCTCCCAGTGCCGCCGGAGATGTTCGACCCGAGCACGGGCGCACCATTCCAGCAGCACCCGCAGTTCGACGCCTATCCTCAGCATTTCCAGCAGCGGGGGTCGATATCTCTGTCTGCTCGCTCTTCTGGCTCCTCCCCGTATAACTCAGCCTCGCCCATGCCCACGACGCCGACCGGCATGGAGCAGCCGATGGTCAACCCCTGGCTCCTGCCATTCGCTCTCAACGCCATGGGCGCCATGCCCCTGCCCAACCCCCAGTTCTGGTTTGGCAAGGCCCCTCCCGGACGCCAACGTACCAATCAGGCCTGCGAGAAATGCCGCGACCGCAAGACGAAGGTGCGTCCTGTCTCGGCGTTTAGTCGGCATATTGTTCTGATTCTCCGCGGATAGTGCACTGGAGAACGTCCTTCGTGCAACCGCTGTTCTCAGCGCGGTTACATCTGCGAGTACGCCTCAGAGCACCGCGTTCGCGGACCGGCGAAGAATCGCAGGCGCACTGCAGCCTCCATCGACCTGACGGCGTCAACGCCCATCTCGCCGACGTTCTCTCCGTCGGACAAAAAGGGCGACGCGGACGGCGACGCGGACATGAGCCCCATACCCTCATCCGGCGTCATGGGACAAGAAGACCAATGGAACCAGCTCGGCGGCATCGCGGAAGACGCGCCCCCCGTGAACCTGTTTCAGGACTGGCTGCAGCAAAACAATTCGTCCCTGGGCCTCTCCATCCCCAGCTCTGATGCCGTGAAGCCGGACGAAGGCCCAAACGGCATGACCGGCGCTGCATTCCCCGAAATGTCGGCGAACGTCAGACCGCTTCAACCGCATGCTGCACCGCCCGGTCCCTTCGTTCGCTACTCGCTCTCCATGCCCCAGCTGCACTTGCCCTACGACAGGTTTGGACACCCCGTCCCGCTCGCTCCTACGCTACCGGTCCACGCCGGCATACGTCAAGTCTCTGTCCCGGCGGACGCACACGCAGACGGTAGCGACGACGTCGTCTGGCCGTCGCAGCCTTTCGACCAAGCTCAAATCCTACACCACCGTCAGGACGAGCTCAGCGCGCACCATCACGATTCCGGATTCGCCGCCGAGTAAGTCTCACCCAGTCTGTGCCACCCCATGCCTGACGCCGTTCTTGTAGCGGGCAGCAACTTCCTTACGCTTTTCCTCCCCCGTTAGCTCATCCCCACTTCGGCAACTCTGACACTGCTCCGGCTCCCCATGAGCAAGCTGCGCGCGACTTCTCGCAGCCCTCGCCGGTCCCGAGCTCGAATGGGTACTGGATTGCGCTGTCGCGAAAGCCCCCTCCGGACCTTCACCTCCCCGCCAGGGACGCCGATGCGCAAGAGGCGTTCTGCGGCACCTCGTCGCCAGACTCGATTCCAGCGGAGCATCTGGTCACGTATAGCCACGGCGCTGACGACGCCAACTCGAAGAGCGACACAGACAGTGGCCCAACCTTCGACTCGGCGCACTCTCGCTGCGGAACGGCCGACTCTCACGAGGGAAGCGAAGCGGGTGTCGTAGCCGAGTCGAGCAAGGACAGCTTGTTCGACGGCATGGCTGATTAGTGTGTAGATACGGCCTGAATTCCCTCACTCTGTACCCGTACGTGCCGCTCGTATATTCCATGTAGAGTTATCCAGCTGTGTTGTATTCTGCCTTGTCGCCTCCGTCTTATTGTCTAGATCATATGGGACGACAAGTACCTTGTTTCCTGCTTAGCGCTTCTGTATTCCTTGTATCTGCCATCCTCACGATTTGTACTATCTTTCCTGTCCCTTACGGTCGCAACACGTAGACGAATCTTAGCAGTCGCTTTGCCCATGGGACGTAGGCCGAGAGGAACGTGTCGGTGCGATACAAACATACTATTAGGTGCAACTGCGCGCACCGGGGCGAAACAGCTTGCGATCTCATCCACCTTACAGGAGGGTCTCCCCGAGCGCACAGCGAACGAGGGAGCAACCGACGGCAACAGTCTGTCTAACAGAGACTGGGTCGAGGAGGGAAGGGTTGACTTCCTATGGGGGCGTGAGTAGAAGTCAATGAGGGAACTTGAGAGGCTGACCATCAGATCAAGGGCGACAAGGCAGCCCGTTTCATGGATCGCTTCGCATATGTAGTGGCCTTCTCTGAACGTGAGTCCTCCTCTGACTGGGGTCCCCGTGCTGGGTGCGACGGATGGGTCAAGCGCATCCACGTCGAAGCTGAGATGAATGGGCCTGTCGCGCTTCGGGTTGACATGGTCGAGGGCCATCTCGACGACGCGTCCAATACCGTACTTGTCAATTTCGTGCATGGAGAACGCCTTGATGCCGTGCTCGCGGAGCAGGCGCTTCTCGCCGCTGTCCACGTCGCGCAGGCCGATGTAAACGAGTCGATCGGTCGTAAGACGAGGCTTGATCCAGTCGTACAGCTTCATGGCTTCGTCGTAGCCTTCAGCGTTAGGATTTCCAGCGGGAGGTCGGTCGTTGATCCCTAGGAGGAATGACATCGGCATGCCTGCAATCGAACCGCTCGTGAGAGATCGCGTGAAGAGGCGAGTATTTTACGCGCCATGGAGATTCCCCGACGGCGTACTGGCGATAGTGTTGAGGTCTGCATGGGCATCGACCCAAACGACGCAAGCTATAGCAGCAACTGATAAGGGCCTGGTGCAATCTTATCGCTGTTGACGTACCATCCGGATACATGCTGTCATTGTTTGCGGTGAGCGTCTACCTGACTGAGGACTCCGTGAGCGCGCACCTCAGCGAGCCGGATATCGTGCCCATCGCCTGGCAAGCGCTCAATGCTCCGGCGACTATAGTCATGGCTCGTGCCAGCTCACCAGCGAATGATCTCCTCCCAGCACAAGGGGGATGTGGCCGTCGCGCGCGTGCTGGCAAACAACCTCGCTGACCGCCTTAGACACGCTGGAGACCAAGCGTGGGTTCTTGAGGTTGCCGATGGGAGTGTCGTTCGCAGCAGCCACGTCCTCGAACGAGTGATGGCCGTCGAATTTGACCTTGTAGCCGAGCTCCTCAATCTGCTGGACGAGGCCGGCTTCGACGAGATGTATAGGGCCAATGTCGACACCAGGCTTCGGCTATAGCACGTCAGCGTGGGTGCATGCCGTGCAGCAGGGGTATTACATGCCTGGCCACCACTGAAGCGCGTCGCGCCGTGAGCACGGTCCGAGGCATTGAGCACGACGCGCACCTAAACGGGCAACCGACGACAGCGACCGTGTTTCCCTTGACAAACTTGTGCGACACGGTCATATTAGGAGGAGTACGTGTTCAAGTCGAAAAGATACAAGAGCAGGCGCTTAGGAGTATATAAATCTGCGGGCGGAACATGTTGCCGTTTGCTGTGTTGTCGAGCTTGTGACGCTAGTCCGAGCCAGACTGCCGGTACGAGCACGCACACCTGGAGCTTTATCTGATCACTGGGGTACTGTACTGAAATACAGATTGAAGGGCAAAGGAAGGACATAGAGCATAAATTACTCCACTGTGCGTGACTACGGTATGTACGCGAGAACAAGAAGATCCACAGAGAAACTGACCAGTCGGCAATATGAGCACAGAATTTGGACAACAGGATTTCCACAGCAGGGAGAACCAAACGAGAGTAGGGTACGTGGGGAACAGTAAACGAGAGTGACGACTGGGGAGAAATGGCAGTGGGCATAGATGGGACATGGCGTAAGATGGTGATGGCGGCTCGTTCACATGCATATAAACTTGGACTTCCGCCGTTGGAGTTCCTCCATACGGCTGTCCAGCTGCGCACGGGCACGCTCCTTGGCACGTCGCTCCTCGTCGAGACGGTTCTCGAGGGTTAGTTTCTCCTCGACAACGGAGCGACGCATCGTTGCCATCTCGGCCTTGGTCTCCTGAATTTCAGACCGCAGACCATCGACTTGGGATTTGAGCGAGTCGCGTTCCTTTGCCAATTCGGTGGCTTGCATCCGAGCTTTGCGGACTACACGCGACGTCAGAGATGACACGCACCAAATGCATAATGAACTACTCACGATTCCGCTCGGAGTCGCTCAGAGATGTTTCAAGCGTGGCGACGAGATCCATGTGCGCTTGCAAGTCGCCTTCGCAGTGCGTGAGCTGTTTGTTGAGGGTACGAATCATGGTTTCCTGCTCCTCGATCGTCTGGTCCTTCTCCTCCAGTTGGGCCAAGAACTTGATGTCGGCCGGCTGGCCGTTCAGTGTCGACGGTAATGAACTGGGTGCTGTGGATACTGTGCCACCGGGCGAATCTGGTACAGACCCACGAGATGAATCCGATGACCGTGCGAGCGTCGAGCGTGTCGGTTGGCGATCGACAGGGAGAGGTGGAAGGTCGGTAGGGACCGGAGGAGGTGGGACGCTCGGAGGGGGCGTGAGAGGCGGAAGCCGAGACGAAGAGGCATTCGGTCGGACGATGCTCGGGGAGCGAGCTTCGATCGGAGGGCTAGCGCGCGCGTTCGCTTGTGTCGCGACCTGCGCCTGAAGCTCCTTCACAAGGACGTCTTGACGCGCCTTCTCCGCCTGGAGCACGTCGACGTCGTTCTTGAAACGCTGCAAGTCTCCGCGAACCTCTGCGAGCTGAGCACGCAGATCCAACGCCTCCTTACCCAACGCCTCTTGCTTGACTTGGTCGGCCCGATGCAACTGCAGTTCTTCTTGAAGCTTTGCGATTTCCGCAGCAAAGCCTGCATGCTCTTGGCGAACGCTCGTCAAATCGGATTCGAGGGTGGCGATGTGCGAGTTCTTGTCGCGCAAGAGCAGTTCTTGCGCGGCCATCTTCTGATCGTGGGTCGACGTAGTCGACTCGGCGACGCGTTGAGCTTTCGCGAGTTCTTCGACAAGCTTAGAGTTCTCCTGCTGGAGCAGCTCGATATCCTTCTTGAGCGTGCTCCTTTCTCGACCGTGGATGTCGTCCAGCTCCGCGAGCATCTGCACCTGGTGCTCTCGTTCGTCGGCCAGGAGACGGTCGGAAAGGCTGCGAGCCTCCTCGAGCGCGGCAGCGTGACGAGACTGAGCTGCTGCGACGGCGGACTCCGCGGCGGAGAGGGCCGATTGATGTTCATTCCGAAGCAAGGCGACCTGCTCAGCATGTTGCTGCTGTAATTCGGCGAGCTTGGTTTGCTGGGACGACAGCAGTTCCTCGATTGCGGCGGCATGCTGTGCGTGAAGTTCTTGCTCCTTGGTAGCGGATGCTTTTTCGAGCGCGAGCTTCTCGTCGGACAGGCGAACCGAGAATGAAGCGAGCTCTGCCTCATGCGCGACCTTCAGGGCCTCCTGCTCCTTGATGCGACGCTCCTCCGCTGCAGTCAGATTCTGCCCGTGGACGGCTTTCAAACTGGCGAGGGCAGACGAGTGATCAGAGCGCAGAGCTGCCGTCGAGGCTTCGTGGTCCCTGGTGAACTCCTCGAGGATCGAAGCATGTTGACGTTTGGCATTCTGCAGCGACTCCTCGGCCTCTGCTTTAAGCTTGGCGATGGCGGTAGCATGCTCAGCACGGGCGTCGTCCAGGGTGGCAGCGAGCCTGCGAGCACCCTCGGTTCTGGCGGACTCGACCTTGGCGAGTGACGCCGCGTGCTCCGACTTGAGTTGCTCAAGCGATGCAACCTGATCATCCGCCTTGGCCGAGAGGACACGGGCATGCTCGGCCTTCAGCTTCTCCAGGTCCTGAGCGAAAGAGGCCTCCTTCTCGCGCACGGCCGTCGTATGAGCCTCCTCCAACGAGCGCATGGCCTGCAGTTGGCTCTCGTGTGAATCGCTGAGGAGACCTTCGCGGGCAGCCTCGACACGTTGGAGCTCCGCAGTATGCTCCTTCCGAAGACGCTCCTGCTGCGAGAGGCTATCGGCCTCCAGGCGAGAAATGGCGTCCGAGTGCTCAGCGCGAAGTTTACGAAGGGCTTCTTCATGCGAGAGCTGGAGGCGAGTCACCGATTCTGCTGCCTCCGAGTCGCGAAGCTCTCGAGCGCGAGAGTTGTCAGCGACGAGGGTGGCGACCTTGCGTTCGTGATCCTCCTTGGTCTGTGTCAGAAGCTTCTCAGCCTCGTCAACACGACGTTGGATCTCGGCTTCGTGGTCGGCACGTAGTTTACCGAAGGCCGCTTCGTGCTCCTCCTGCTTCTTCTTGAGGGCCGCGGAGGCGCTCGCCAGCTGATCGCGAAACTGGACGAGCTCGGTCTCGTTCTCCTTCAGCCGGCCCATGAGAGAGTCAATCTCGGCAGCTTTCGCCGCCAGCGCTTCTTCGTGTTTCTGGCGCAGGGTTGCGATGTCGGCAGCGTATTGCTTTTCAGCCGCCTCGCGCTCTGCCAGAAGCTGAGCCTCGCGTGACTTGAGGGATTCCAAAGTCGATAGAGACGTCGCCTGCTGCTCCTCCGAAGCCCGTAGTTGATCGCGCAAGCCCTCCAACTCGTTGGACATGTTCAGAGCCTGTGGGAACTGTCAGCATCCGTGCGAGCGAAGGATACGACCACGGACCTGATCCCTCGAAAGTGCAGTCAAGTCGTCGTGTTGGCGGCGGAGGACCTTCAGTTGCGAGTTGAGGTCGTCGACGACCTCGCGATGCTTGGACTCTTTCTGCGCCATCGACCTGGGCCACGATCAGTCGAATCCAATGCAAATGGCAATTACTCACCTCATAAGCTCGTCCAGCCGCCCCAAAGACTCTGCGGCGTCTGCAGGCTCTACGACCTCCCCGTTCGGGGCTACCGCCCGACGAATCTCGTCGAATTGGTTCATCGTACTCGGAGAGAGCGTGCTCTCCCGCAGACGGTCGGGTGAATAGTCGACGGCGTGGGTGAATCCAGCGGTCGCAGGCGTAACGGGGCGGGGTAGAGGGCCATTCTTCTCCCGCAGATTCTCCTCCAAAGTAGAAATCTCCGCTTCACGTTCGTGCAAGACCTCCTGTAGACGCATGATCTCCTTCTCGAGACTCTCGACCGAGCGCTCGGATTGGTTGATATGGAGAGGCGGAACGAGAAGAGGCGGGACTGGAGGGACACCGAGCGTGGGGCTAGCGGTGCGCGACGGAGACCTCAAGCTAATGCTGGAGTTTGGACTAGTGAGAGAACGATGAGATGGCGGCCTGGACGAGCGCGCTGACGAGAGCTCCTGCGAAAGCGATTGCGACTGTGACAGCGACCTACACATACATGAGTCAAGCGCAAAGCAGCAAGATGCGACTTTTCTTACCTCCCGTGGAGCGATTCCGAAGAGGCCGCGTGGCGGAAAAAACGTCGGCGAGAGGGTGTTGTGTTGCCATCGCTCGCCTCCCTGGCGCGACCAGCAGAGACTGTGCCTCTCCTCTTGCGCGCCGGGGTCGACTCGGGAGAACTGTCCATGCCGTCGTCGCCGGTGGACTCGGTCAATTTGGCAGCTGAGATTTGTTCGGCGAGGTCGGAAATCTCGCGCAGGGCATCGCGATACTTCGCGCTGACGGCAGACAGGTCGGCGAGAGTGGCGGTGTGCGTCTGCTGCAAGTTGACCAGCTGCTCCTGGAGAGCAGGAGAGGGTGCCGCTGCGTCGTCGTGGGTGCTAGCCTCGCGGACGCGTGCGATATTCTCTTCCAGCTCTGTCTTCGCCTTCTCAACACCGTTGACCAGGTCACCCAACCGCTCGCGGTCGATGCCAGCCTCGCGGCGACGTTCCTCCCATGAGAGTAGCTGCTTCTCGAGCTCAGCGACCCGCCGTTCACGCGCCTCCAACTCCGACCTCCACCCCTCGCCGTCGGCTTTGAGAGCCTCGAGACGGCTCTGAAGGAACTCGACCTCGTTCCGGCGGGTTTCAGCGTCGCGCTCCAGGGTTTCGACTGTCGCGCGCAATTCGAGAACGGACTCGTCAGAACGAGCGAGGCGAGCCTCGAGTTCGGCAATGTACTGCACGGAGTGGGAGTCTGACTCCTTGTAGCGCGCGATTTCCTTCCGGAGTTCGGCGACGACTGATGAAGAGTTGGCAGTTGAGTTGTCGACGGAGTTGATCTTCTCCTCGAGGTCGTGAATATACGACTATAAATGAGTCAGACAAGGACATGGCCGTGTTGATGCTAGAGACTGACCTCCGTGGACGCCTCGCGTTCGGTGAGCCTAGCGATGCGGGCTCTCAACTCTTCGACGTAGCTCTCTGTCTTCGAGTGGCGCTCGCTTAGCGCGTTGAACTCCTCTTCCTTCTCGCTGACAAGCTCGTTCGTGTGACGCTGAAGTTGTGGTTATGATGCGGTCCAGCCGTAAGATGCGAAAACACGCACAAGGGCAGCACGATTCAACTTGAGCTCGGCTTCGATGGCGCTGATCGTCTTCTCGTACTCCTCGATGACTGGCCCAACAATCTCCTCGTACTTGCCCGTGCCGCCCGACGCGCCACCGGAGCTGCGGTGTTGCTCGCCAAGTTCGCGGCGAAGCCGGGTGAGCTCTTCGGTGCGTTCCACATAGCGCTCCCGCAACTCCTGGTAGTTCTCCTGCAACTCGACGACCTGGGCGAGGACCTTCTTGCTGGCGACGCCATCGCTCTCGGCATGCTCGGTGGGAGCATTGTCGGACGGGATGGGGGCGCCGTCCTTGATGGCCTTGACCTCCTTCCGCAACCGCGTAACCATGTTCTGCAACCATTCGATGTCGTCCCAGCCTTCCTCCTTCTCGCGAATCTCCGCCCTATTTTTTATGTTGCGGGCGCGGTTGGCGTACTTGAGAGTGTTGATGGTCTCTGCAGCGTTCCACTCCGCAGGGCTAACGCAAGCAATCATAAGGGTGTGCGCGTTACCGCCGAGCGAGTCTTGCAGGAGGCGGGTGAGCTTCGAGTCGCGATACGGGACATGCGTCACGGCCTTTGCACGGTGCGGGTCGCCCAGCGCAGATATAACATTGCCCAGGGCGAGGAGACCACCGTTGATGGAGATTCCCTCCTTGGCGCGCTCTCCCGCGGCTGCAGTACGTTTCAACTACGCGAACAAGCATCAGTCGTTTTGCTTGTCAATACATCTCGCGTGGGACTCACGCGCTCGGAACCTGCCAAATCCACGAAGTGGAATTTGGACACAATCGTCGTCCACTCGCCCGGTCCGTCGTTCTCCGGCGTCGCGGGGCGGTGGCCGAGCGAGCTGCCAGGGCGCATTCCGCCACGGCCCATAGCTGTCGCGAAGCTGGGAGTCTGTGGGCGGCCAAATGTAGGCGAGCCGACACGACTGTTCTGCATAGAAACGGAGCCGGGGCGGGCAATGCGAGATGCACCGACGGGCGGCATCGGTGAAGAGCTACGTCCAGGGTTGCCCGAGCCAGAGAACTTCCGTTGAGTGAGCGTCAAAGAGAAGATGGCATGGGAGCGAGAGGACTGGGCGTTCATGTCAGTTTCGTTCGTGCGACGGAGGGCGGAGCCCATGCGGATGAGGCTGTTAACATGCGGTCAGTCAGGCTGCTAGGACGCGGAAAGAATACAGCGTGCACGGACTTCATGACTTCGCGAACGCTGCGGACTTCGACTTCACGGAGACCGCCCCAAATGATGTTCCCCTCCTTGTCCTCGCGGATTTGGACTTCGCGACGGACACCAGAGTTGTCCTGGAGCAGGTCGATGAGGTCTTCATTGTAGATCTCAATGAAGCTGCCTTTGATGCTCCAGTTCCAACCGGCGCCGCGCTGCTCCTTGAGGGCGTTGGCACGGGCAAAGATCTCGGCAATGGAGCGAGGGATAATGCCCATGCCATTGTTGGGGTCCGAGGGGTCGCCGTCGAGGTCGATGCCGGTCATGGAGTACGTCTTCCCGGAGGAAGTCTGGCCATAAGCGAGGATGGTGCAGTTGAAGCCCTCGACGAAGCGCTCTATGAGCGGGCGGGCGGTGGACGTGTAGAGCTGGTGCTGGGACGTCGTGGGCGGGTGGACCTGGTCGAAGTTGAAGCTCTGCTTTTTCCCAGGGGCGGCCGTCGCGGCGGTCTGTTGCGCCTGCGCGCCGCCCGCAGTGGCCGGAACCGGATTCGTAGCATCCACCGACACCGAGTTGGACGAGGTAGCGTGGATGACCGTGCGCTGGAAACGCGCGGGGATGGATGCGGCGTCCTGGTTGGTCGTGGGCCGGATGCGCAGCGCTGCAAATTCACGCAAGTCCCTCAGAACAAGCAGCCCGCCCTGCAGCGCACGCCCACATACCGACTTGGACTGAAGTCGACGCTGCGGGGGCCATCGAGAGAGTGTCAAACGAGCGGGTGGAAATCTAGGTACAAGGAAGCCTCGAGCGGGAGCGGCTTGCTTCCGACATCTCCTACCAACCGCTAACGCGAACTCGTTCGCAACGAGGAGCTCATCATTCTCGGTTCGCACTCGTCACCCAATCTTCCCTGGCGTACACATCCCACATACACGTATCACCGTCCCTCAGTCGTAGTGAATTGTACATGATTATAACCCAAGCGACAGCGACGATCCCACATCAACGGTGTTCTCTCCTGATGAGTCAGCGCGCGGCCCCTCACTCGGAGGGGCGCGACGACAGCGCGTCCACACATCGCGCGTGTTCCACGCCCTCGAACGCCTTTACGATGGCGCGGTCCAGCTTCTCCCACTGTCCCAGTTTCGACGGGCTCTTCGGGTCCAGGTCGATGAGCGTCACAGGATGATCGGTCGCTTCGCCCAAATTGATGATAACCGAGCAGTCCTTGAACGACGCCGAGAGAAGATACGCGAGCCTGTAGTACTGCAGGTGCGCGACCTGCGGGCGGGCGTGGTCGTACGCCTGCGCAGCGCCTTGATGTTCGTCGAGGAAAGCAGACCACTCGGGCAACGTGACCTCCCGGGGCGCCATCTGCTCTTCTGATTGCGAAGCGAGCGCTGCTAGACCCTCAACGTCCAAGGGATCCAGTGTGCGCTGCAGGCGCGCGAGCACAGGAAGGACCGAGGACTTCACGAGCCGGGCTGTGACAGCGGCCTTGAAGGCGTCCTCGGGTTCTGTGGCGGACGCATCTCTTGACAGCAGCCACGCCCGCACCCGGCCCAACGTCTCTGCCTAGAAGGGCGAAATTCAGCACGATACACGGGGCACGCGTTGCAGCTAGAATCGCGCACGTCGCGTGGGTCTGCGGTCTTGCCGTCCAGGAAGACGCGCATGTTGTGTATATTGTCATCCTCAGCGGTGATCCAGGTCTTCCACAGGCTGGACATGGCCGTGCTGACGCGCGCGCTGTCCCCGGAGTACAGGTCGAGCGGGCAGAACCCCTCCGCGACAATTTGCCCCTTGAGCTTCTTGTAGTGAGCATGAATGCAAAACCTGCAGTATGTCGTCTTGATCTCGCGCGTCTCAGGCGACAAGTGCGTAGGGGACGGCAGAAAGCCCCACTTCGGCTGTGCAGGGGGGCGCAGTAAGATAAGCAGGGAGACCTGAATACTAGCTCGACGAGGGGCCGCACCTTGATCTCGACAACAACGCCCTGCCCAGCGACGAGGTTGGTCGCGAGCACGCCGCGCGACTGCCCAAGATCAATAATCGCCTTATCGAGCCTGTCTAAAGGGCGAGAGGATTCCGTGGCGAGTGCCAAACGCGAGAGCCATTCCTTGTGCACTCGGACGGTGCCAAGGTCTGGGAGCAAAGCGGCCGGCACGAGACGGCTCGTCACCCGCTGCTGAAAGGCAATTGCGAAGTCGTCCTCCTCATCCGTCGGCTCAATGTCGGCAAGGTCGAGGCTGAGTTCTCCATGCAGCGGTGGGGATAACAGGCTCGGAGGGCCTTTCTTCAGCCTGAGAACTTTGCCGCCGAATGCCGAGGGCCCAGGTCCGGCGTACGCAAAGACGGTAGTAGCACCACCTTCAGCGATATAGCGCCAGTCATCGGGCGCAGTGGTCGTGGCATCGGTGCTCATCTTCGTGTCTCGGGTCGGCAGTTCAGAAGGAACGTGGAAGAGGAAGGACACAACGGGCAACTGATTAGATTTGCACCAGGCGATGCAGATCTAAATTTAGCGCCACATTGTCATTGCACAGAATCATTTGTAGAATCATTTGTCTTCGACAGGTATGCAGCGTATGTAGCGATACAGCATCTAGCGCAGGTGAACAGCTCCGAGGCGAGTGCTGAGCCCTCCCGCGCCGCTTGGAACAGCGACGTTCCAGATCACAAGCTTGCCATCCACACCGCTCGTGCTAACTTTCGTGACACTGCCGTTGGCCGAGATCTCGTACGGGCGCACGCTTGTGATGGTGTTCTGGTGCACCGTCATGAGCTCCGTGTCGCCGGAGGCGTCGGCGCCGCCTGTGATGGGCGAGCTAGGCGTGCCGCCGCGCGAGTCTGCGTTCTTGAATCGGTTGAAGGCCTCGTTGTTCAGGCGTCCTATGCCGCTGTTGCCCCCGAAACGGCCGGTAGATGCAGACGAGCCCGTGCTCACGGGCGTGAGGAGCGCCCCGGACTTCGCATCGTCCAGGCTCCCTATGGCCTTCCAGCCCTCGGCGGATCCAGACAGCAGAACGGGCTGGCAGTCGTGCCCTGCGGCAACGAGCGCATCCTCGGCTGTCCAGGTCAGCGAGACGTAGGGCAGGGTGTTGCTGCGGATCGTGACAACAGCTGGTCCCGCAGGGTACACGATCGAGATGGTCGAGTCGTGAGCTGTATAAATGATTAAGACGGGGAACAAATGTTGTAAACGAGCTGCCAACCAGTGAAAGCAAGCACGTCTCCGGAGGGAGAGAACGCGACAGAGTGAACCCAGCCACCCGCGGGGCTGGCGTACTCGCCGCATATCGTGTTGAAGGGGAGTTTCTCTCCCCAGACGGTCGGGCTCGGCCTACACGCACATGAGTCCAGATATTTTGCGACGAAATTCGTAACTCACTTCTTGTCGACATCCTTGATGAAAGCAGAGAACACACGAGCCTTCATGTCCGCAGTCCCAGCGGCAAGCAGCACATTGTTAGGGTGCCAGTCGACGGCGAGCACCGTGGAGCGGATCGGTTTCTTGAGCAGGCGGGACACCCACCAGTCGTTATCGGCGTCGAAGGAGCATATGGCAATGGCCCTGGCACCGCTCGCGACGGCGAATTTATCCTCGTTCGGGCTCCAGCGGACGTAGGTGGCCGCGCGATTGATGCGCAGCAAGACGAGCGTGGGCTTCCAGATGAGCTTTCCAGTCGCGTCCGGTGTCTGCGTCCAGACGTAGGCGTTGCGGTCCTGCGACGCGGTCACGATGCGGTTCGAGTTGGGGGCCCAGTCGATCGAGGTGATCAGCTTGTCGTGCTGCAGCGTCCTGCATCAGCCGGTGCAAGCTGCTACGGCCAGGAAGATGCGTGCCTCGGAGAGCGTGTCCTCTGCCTTCCATTCGTTGCCCTGTCGGGTAAGGATCTGAGCTTCGTTCGTGTTCAGGCAAGTGGCCAATTCTGCGCCGGGTCAGCCAGTGGCTTCTGCCCCTCGGAGTCCAACACGCACTCGTGCGATCGGCGTTGAAAGCGTGCGCGGTGAGGGGCACCTGGGCGATGGTAAAGACTTCCGGAGCAGCCATGAGGACCAGCAGTCGACTCGCGGCTCGAGGACAAGTTCGGGGACGCCAGCAAAGTCCGACGTTTCCTCCTTCGCCCCCGATTCACTGGCATGCGCTTTGTTCTCTCGGATAGCATTCTCTCTGGCTGCTAGTCGCGTCGACGATTCGCGTTCGTACTCTGCTATATTTACCGGCAAGCTCAGTCTTAGCTCTGCATGCCCATATTGCCGGCGTGCAATCGCTGCATTGCCGCCTGTCTCTCTCCTTCGTCCGCACTCGTCTCGCATTCATGAAGTGTCCCACATATAAGCCATTCGCGCGTGCTCAGATTTCTCTGCAAAGCTAGTCCTCGTGATTGCGGCGAGTGACGTCAAATACAGCTACCGGTTAACGTTCTGCGGCTGCTACTTAGCCTGACTCACTGCGGTCTCGGTCCGTGCTCTCCGCCGCTTGCAGCCCACCATGCTCCTCGAACGCAGCGTCACACTGTCCTCCGGCGCCGAGCTGTATTGCAAGTACAGACTTGCAAAGCAGTCCAACGCCCAGCTACCGGTGCTCTACCTGCTCCATGGCTTCCCCCAGAACCACCACATGTGGGATGACTTTGTGAAACACCTCCCAGAGAAGTGGCCGTTGCTTATCCCCGACCTGCCTGGGTGAGCATACATCGAGATCCCGTGGGCTTCCTTGGGAAGGATTAGTAACAACGACGACTCAGATACGGCAACAGCAAGAAAGAGCCGTCGCAGGACGCCCACGCCACAGCGTACTCAAAGAGCGCCTGGGCGGCGGACCTCATCGAACTGGCGGACGCGGTGTTCCCCGCCGACGCCTACGTGGGCGACCAGCGCCGCGAGCGCGTCAAGCTCATCCCGTACGGGCACGACCGCGGCGCGCGCGTCGCGTACCGCATGGCTCTCAATTTCCCCGAGCGCGTGGTCGGCCTCGGTGTGCTTGACATCGTCCCGACGAGCTTCATGTGGGACAAGATGAGTCTCGCGGAGGACCTGCACGCCGAGACTAGGGGCAGCCACCACTGGGTGCGTGCGAGTCTGACTCAGCGCATTGCTGCGGGTCCTGAGGCGCATGCCGTTGCCAGATCTTCCTCGCGTCGCCGCGCCCCATCCCCGAGACGCTCATCGCGCACGACCCTGCGTTCTACTTCGGCTCGCTCATCAAGTCCTGGTCAGGCCCGAAGGCGCGCGCGGATACCCAGGCCAAGTGGGTTCAGGATTCGCTGGAGCCCTACCTCGACAAGGACGGGCACAAAGCCACGGCGAGGATCGTCTCGGCTTGCGAAGATGTAAGATCGTATTCGCTACGCTACTCACGATCCAGAAACTAATAGTATTACAGTATCGCGCAGGATCCACCAAGGACGTGGAGGACGACCTAAAGGCCGGAGTAGTGCCCGATAGCCTGAAGAGCGCTTACGAGGCGAAAGTGCCGTTCAACGTCCCCTTGTTGGCCCTGTCCTCCCACTACCTGCGTCGTCGTTATGCGGTGGACGAAATCTGGGGCTCGCTCTGCCCTGGAAATCTGGTCCTTTCGCTTCAAGTTGAGTGCTGTGTATTCTAGAGCTCGGTCACTGACGCGGTCCAGATTGGGGACGAGTCAATTGGTCATTTCTTCGTGAACGAAGCACCTGAAGAAACTCTCAAGTATACGCTCCAATGGCTGAACGAGTTCTGGAAGGAATGAAGACAGTCAAGCTCCTTCCCAGCAGGCCCCGCGAGAGTGACGAGACAAGCAAGTACTTCGCGGAGCCGCTGGCGCCACTTGATGTCACATCACAGCTGACCTAAGCAAGCGCCCACCTCGGTCGACGTGATGGCAATCGGAGCAGGCCGTCCAGGACTGATCCCGATGCGGGAACCCAGCCTGCGGCGTCGCCATCAGGCCGGTCGAGGTTCGGCGTGATGGGCGCTAACTTATGTCAGCCGTGACGTGACATCAAGTGGCGCCAGCGGCTCCGCGAAGTACTTGCTTGTCTCGTCACTCTCGCGGGGCCTGCTGGGAAGGAGCTTGGAAGACAGTATGCATTGCGGTTCGATGGTACTCGTTCCTTGTACAGTATGCTAGCCAGCCAGAACGAGTCAATGAGAAGAGTCCACCGCCAAAGTCCAGTAGGGAACACGATCAGAAAGCAGTCTAGAGCAGTGAGAATCTGTTGGTCCATAACACAGCCGACAGCAGCCAGAGTTCGAGCGAGGAGAGAAAAAAGCGGAGAACGTAACCAGGTCAAGGACAGCGCCGCTCAGTTGCCAGTGTTGTAGAGACTGAGCCCTTTGCATGCCGTGGAGTGCTTCACGCGTTTGGCGGGGATAGCGAGCGGTTCCGCTTGACGCTTGCGCGACGAGCGTGGAGGTCTAGGCGGCGCGAACTGCGTCGCGTCTTGTGTCTGCGACTCGGCCTGCATGATGCTGTAACGAAAGCACGGTCAACGGCGAGCAAAACAACGCAGGCGATGTCAGTGTCCACAAGAAGGGTGACATTACCTAGGACCTGCTACCTGGCGTAGTGTCAGCTGTGACCGCCAACAGCGCAGTGCGAACTACGTACTCCGGGTGATGTATGGGCGGACTGCAGCGAAGTGAGCATAGAAAGGACGAAACAGACGAGTACGGACAGGGAGAAAGCGTTCGAGGTTGAGGAGGTCGTATGGGATTTGATTCGTGAAATAGCGGTCGAAGGCCTCTGTGGTGATTTGCGCCGTGGGCGCGTAGTACTTGATCTTCTTGTTCGGGCCAGGCTTCTTGACGATGAAACCTGCAAGAATGGGATGAATCCATGTCCACCGCACGCGATCATGGAAGCATGAAGGACGTTACCCTCTTTCTCGAGGCGCGCCCACACAACCTTGACATCCTTGGCGTCTGGGGGACGAGTTCTACAGGTTTAGCAGTAGAGCGCAAGTGACGCACGAAACAACTCTTTGAACTTCGTCATGCAGGACGGCGAGTGCAATTTGACGATCTGTAGTGCTCGGCTGTGGAGCGTAAGGTGCGACGCATCGGTCGACAGGGCCAATGAACCCACCGGTATGATACGAGATCGAAGAATTCGGCGCGCGCAGCGTCGTAGATGTCCTTGCGCCCGAGCGTAACATGGTTTGGATCTTCTGCAAGGCGGCAGTCGAAGCATTTGCGGTCCCCATCGAGTCTGGCATCGTTGGTGTGGAAACTCAAGGCGGGTCGGCTTCGTATCGAGCTCTGTTGGCCGAGTACATACCCCATACACCTGCGTTGGGGCTAAGCAAGAAGACAGATGACCGTGACCTGCACGAACCAGACATGGAGCCACTTCTCGCAGGGCCCGTCGCATTTGAACGCCGCATCATGTGCAGACTGAAAGGTAAGCTACGAAATCGAGACGCGGCGCTAAGAACACCCACCGCGACGTTGCAGTAGCACTGGATTACTTGCGGCGGCACGCCCAAGTGACGCCGGAGCCCGACATGGCCGGCCGCATGCGTAGCCGTATCTGGTGGAACGATAGTTGATGAGGAAGGTATGCATGAGGCCGCATAAGTGGCGACAAACCATCATCCATCGTCGTCGAGGATGCACGCAGTTCATCCATTCCAGCAGTGGAGTTCACCTCCTGTGTTTCGGGGGCGGCCTGGGTCTCAGGATAATCGACCTGGGTCGGGATTACTTGGGTTGCCTGCATGGTTTCGTCCGCAGATGGACGTGGGTGCGCCTCGGGGTCCCATTAGCGAGACACGCAGAACATGCGGTATACGACCCACTAGAGACTGAAGCCGCCGCTGAGGCGCCGCTCGCCCTCCGTACTCCGCATCCACGTCCATGTCGCTACCCCGACGCGGCGTCTCGGGGACATAGCAATCCATGTTGTCGGCATCCGGTGCTGCTACGAGGGTCGCGTCGTCCCACGCCGTGGTACGCGTGGCCGCCGCTTCTGCGTGGATTTTCTTCTCGTACTCCAGAAGGTCATCTTCCTGGTTGCTTCCGTCTAGTTGCAGTTCCTTTGCGTCGACGACTGGAAGGTATTTAGCGATAGACGCAACCCGTATGGTGAGCCTGCAGGCGCATTAGACACGCGGGCTTTAACCGTAGGCGACGCCGACCCGTGCTGTCCGATTCGCGTTTCCTTCAATGCATGGACATCCGGGCGCTGAGACGGGCTGCTCGTCTTCAGATAAGACGTTTCTTGCTCCGGATTACCCGCGATGAAGCACGGCGGCTCATAATCGTCGGGAGTGGAATCTGTGTAGTAGAGTTTGAAGTTGATGAAGCATTTCCCTCAAGACATTGGGTCAGGTCACAAAAACGCCTACTGCAGTCACTTACTTGGCAGCGAATGCATCATGTCCATCGTAAGGACCAGGTGATTCAAGACGCTCTGCGGCAGATTCAGGATACCCCACGAAGACGAAGGCCAGTCCACGCACTCGTATGTTCTTTTTCATCTCCGCGGTCTGGCTGGTGCTCGTAGGGGGCCTGTGGCTATCTTGGAGCGACATGTTCTTCATCCCCCCGCTGATTTGTAACACAGGATGCGCCTCGGCTGAGTCGCCTGCAGTATTGTACTGTGGAGTAGACAGGAAATGTCAAACCGTGATACCCCCAGGAAGGGGTGGTCATACCGTGACATCGAAAGTGTAGGACTCGATGATACTTCGCGCCAAACCGTCAGAATAGGTTCAGTCAGCCGCATGCATGCGTGCTTACTTCGTGGGATCCTCGTCGTCCTGCAGCCTAATGTCACTATATGCGTCATTGCATGGGCGCATACACACAAGGTATATCATGAACACCATTTTAGAGAGATAGCCGGAGGCGAGTGCCTCGAACGCCCCGTTCTGTGTGAATGCTGGTCAATCCCGGGTATAAACCATGCGCAATTGGCCGGTACCTGGATATCGAGGATTTTGTCCGCCTCACTGGAGTAGCCTTTGCGAAGACAGCGAAAACCACTTTTGCCGTCAGTGCTACTCCCGTCGGTCATTCGGCCTAAACGTTAGCAATGGGTTATTTGGGCGCATGGCGTAGATTTGCGTTGGCGCACCAGTGGCAAAGCATTCGTCGGGCAGCAAGCCACTGTCAACGCTCAGTCCGTGCCAGACGGCGGCACACGCCTGACTATTTCCGCACCGAGAGAAAAGAATTGACGCTATGCAAGTCGATAGAGTGCCCTGCACCGCTCTCAGGCTGGTGAGGGCGGCGGTCTGGGCAGCCTGGTCAGTCGCTAGCGCAGACTCGCGGTGACGAGCCGGGTTGCACACCTGCTGCCTCTGAGGGCTCTGACGGATGGCCTGTGCTTGCATATCGTAGGTCTTGCGGCGAGTTGCCTAGGCTGAGAAGGACGGAGCGTAGGTGGAAGACGGAGAGACGCGTTCCGACGCGCAAACTCCGCTTGCGCAAACTCGTCTTCAATCCCGCGCGACGCACGTGAGCGCGAATTGACTCCGATGCTCACTGCGCTGCACATCCAGGTCGAAAGAGGACAGAAAGGTGCTATATATCGACTTTATGCGATCGAGTATCAACATCACTAGGACATCGTGGACATGCGCGCCGCAGGCACGCGAGGGCGAGTGTGCAAGCAACGCTCGGGGTGCTGGTGGACATGATCAACGTGCCCACCGGCGGTGGGGGGAATACGAAGGCAGGTGGTCATAAGTAGCAGGCCATGCGACGATCCGGCCCGTTCAGTGGGCGTGCGACATCTCGCGCGCGAGGCGGTGGAGATGGCGGCGGCGGTGCCGGGAACGCTTGCACGCCTTGCTCGGCGGCTTTGCCGTCGGCTTGGAGGGCGCCGGTGCAACATTGACAGGTGCCGATGGAACGGGCTTCGAGGACTCGGCAGGCTGTGCGGGCTTGGGGGTGCTGGGCGCAGGGCTCGAGCCACCGCCGCCAACCTTGAACAGGGCCGGGCCCGGGAAGGAGTACTTCCTGAGGCCGTTCCAGATCTGTCACAAGCGCGAATCCTCAGCGTCGAAAGCATAACTGAACGAATAGGGGCACGCACGTCAACCAAGATTCCCTTGTCGGTCATCGAGTATGCGCCAGGGAAGGTGACGAGGTCCTGGGCAGGAACAGCGGAGTTGCCGCCGCCAGTGACACGGATCTGGGTGCAGGCGACAGACGTCTCCGCGCCGCCCTTGTTCATCGCGTTGTGCAGCGCCATGACCTCGATGCGGAGCAGGTAGTCGCCGTTCTGGATGCCTGCAGGGATGGTCCCGCTCAGGGAGTTGCCTTTCTTGAGCTCCTCATGCCACCAGACGTTGTTGGCTCCAGGCTTGAGGCCGAGCTCATCGACCTTGAACCACTTGAGGCCGGTCGGGTCGCACTTGTCCGCGGTGCCCGGGCACTTAGCAAGGTAGAAGAGCACGGGGCCATATTCGTGCGGCCACTACGCGTCAAGCCAAGATTTAGCACAAGTCGGTCGTGTGGAGCGGCAACCGAGCCAGTAAAATTACGCACCGGGCCTCCGCCGCCTCCGCGCATGGTGAACGAAACGTCGGAGCCGGCCTTGACAGGGGCAATGAGCGTCGCGGGAGGGGGCACGCCGCGGCCGCAGACGTTGTCGCTGCTCGTGAAGTCCAGGATGGGCTCGAGGAGCTCAAGCTGGCGGACGGGGGTGCTGGTCGTCCGGAACGGGTTGCCTTCGGCCGGCTCTGGGGCAGACTGCACAACAGCGATCATGACACAGGAGATACAGACAGCCAGCCGACGCGACGCACGTAGGTCTTGCCGTTGGCAACGAAGGAGCTGATGGAGCCGTGGCAGGAAACGAGCGGGGCGGCCGCCAGGAGAGTGGAGAGGAGAGTCGTCGCGTACTTCATGGCTCAGAGATCGGAAAGAGAGTGAGGTTGACCGTAGAGAGTGGTTCCGAGAAGGAGTGGCGAGCGCGACGACGGCGGGGAGGAGAACGGGAGGGGGGTTGGGGGAAGCGCAGTTCGACACTTCTGGGCGTCATGGCGCCGCGTTTATACCTCACCGGAAGCATCACGACAAAACCCCGATGAGGACAAAAACACGACCCGATCGCGTGTATTCAACGTTCAGCATTATTGTCGAATTTACATCGCCAAGCATTCGAAAGAAAAGCCCGCTGCAACGCGTCGGGCACGCCGCTTCGCACGCCGCTTCATGGCAGTCCGGACGTGCTTGCCGTTCCCGCTGCGGCTGCCTCGTTCTTCTTTTTCGAGAACCGGAGGCCACACGCATTGCACAGCGTCTTGGGCCCTAAAGGACCCTGCACAGGCACCCTGAGGAAGGATCCTCAAATACGACTAGATTGGCTCACCTTCCGCCATTCAGGAGAATCTGTGCGGCCGCAATCCGCGCAAACCTGCGTCTGATTAGCGACGACGACTGTCACCAGCGATGTCTTACCAGCTGCTTGAGCGTACGCTGCTTCTGTGCATCACTTCAACACGCATTCCTGCATGTTCATGTGGGCGCGACGCACCTTCTTCTTGGGCTGTTCGTAATGATCGACGTCCATATTAGACGATAGCGCGACCTGGACCAGCGGCGAATCGGGCTTGTGCATAGCCTGCGACGGCGGGAGAGGGGGAGGCATGCCGTGCATGGTGCTGAAGTCGAGCGGCAGCATGTTGTCGAAATTGAGGATGTTGGGCAGGCTCTGCGATGTCTGTACGAACGGCATTCCCGGCTGCTGGTACCTGGTGAGCTGCTGGCCGGGAGCCTTCCACGTGCCCTGTTGGGCGGCCGAGCTCGTGGACTCGTGCATGTAATCGGGCTGTTCCTGCTAGCCCTGTGAGCATGCACTATTCAAGCAGGCGTGGGAGTGTACCCACGGCCAGGGACCTTTGTAGTCGTTCATTTTCGAGCTTGAGCTCGATCATGGACTGATAGCTGGTGTGGGCTCAGCACAACTAGGGCGGCAGCACGGAGGCGACATTTCAATCTCACACTTCCATGTACCTCGTTGGAAAGGGCCTCGCGGTCATTACGACACACGAGAACTGCTGATGAGGCTCTGGGGCGTACGGGACAGCCAGCAGCTCCATAGACTTGTACGCCGGCGAGGAGCTTTGCTGCAGCCTTTCCCTGAAGCGGACGACGCAGTCGAGCTCGCGGCCGGTGCGAAGGGTGTTGTTCATCTGCCACATGTACGTGTTGACATCGTTCTCTGGAGACCGAGTGAGGGTTGATAAGCCCGTTTCACCCTGGACGGCTGGCACAGACCATGTAGGTAGTCCACGAGGCTGGTGTCGACGATGTCGGTCTCCCTGTAGCCCAGGATCTCGCGAACAGAGCGCGTGGCGAAGAGAACCTTGCCCTGGATCGAGAGCACGACGGTCATGCAGCCTGACACCTGGGAACCGGTCAGTGGGGGCGCAACAGCGAGGATACCGCGACTGGACCTCAGTGACAAGTATGTCCTGCCATTTCTTCCTGCGTGTGAAGTCGAAGACAGCGGGCGCTGACGGCTCCGTCGACATGTCCTCTGCGTCGTCCTCGTTGTTGGGGTCGAACCCGCCATGACTGCTTTGCTGGGGGCCGACTCGGACTCTGGCGATGGACACCGTCACTCGTCTCGCCACCGGGGCGCGGATCGGCATCATGCCCGGAAGTATCGAACACGCCTCGATGCTCCCGCGGCGCCAGATATTTCCCGGTGGTGACACACAACGGTGGCCCTGCAAGCCTGCAGGGCACACGGGGAATGCCTTGCGGGATGAACCTGAGCTGGAGGGCGACGTTCGACAGGTCTAGTCGCCTTTATACCTGGTGTGCCGCATGTTAGCGGTGATGTCATTTCGCCCGCAACTTGACAGACTCCTGCTGCCGGTGTCAGAGGAGTGAATAGGGAGGGTACAATCCCATTCAATCTAAGCACTGAGGTCGCCCCGGCATAGGCCAGGCAAGCGACAGCCAACGATCTCAATCCCTGAACGGCCTCAGGCGTCAAAGAGACGATTGGCACCTCGTCTTCCGTGCATGCTCACCGCTCGTCGTGAATAGGGCGTGCGAGGGGTGCGGACGCCCTCCTACCTCGTACGCTGACAGCTCTCCAGTACTGCGTCGATTCCCTTGATCTGTGGTAGGCTGTAATGGGCAATACGACCAGTCCTATCAGGGACATCCGGGACCGAGCACAGCTACTCATTAGGCTATCTGGAAAGAACCTCTATGTGCACAAAATCCGTCCCCACATTTTCCACCTGGCTTTGGCAGTCGAACAACAGCTTGGACGTAAGCGCTGTCATGGATCAAGGTCATGTCTGCTGAGTCAGTCTCCGGGGAATTGGAGTCTTCCTGGAGAGTTCAAGAGGTACCCATAAAAAAAATAATCGACACAGGGTCCAAAAAACGAAATAAGCCCTCCCGGAGACCCCTCCCTCCCTCCCTCCTTCCTAATATAGCAATACATTCCCACGGTTTCGCCTCCGTTTGAGTCCGTGCCGTGCGCTGGTCATTGCCACAATGGTTTAGGGGTCTGTGTCTATTCTGCGGTGATGAATAAGGTCAATATGAGCTCTTGTGTATCTTAGTCTCTACTTTTGGGGATTTCACTCATGTTTTGTGTTTCATTCATGAAGGAATGTCAAACCGAGATTTTGCCGTCATTGACAGCAATGGAGTCAGCCAGGCGCGCCCAGCAGCCTGAGCAGCTTTACAGCAACCAAGATAACAGCTATATGGGTTCCTGGGGGGCTATCGGAGGCAAATTTTCATTTTTAAAAAAACGAAATAAGGTCCACATTGGACCCCTCCCTCCCTCTACCTCGTGATATCGGATTTTGCCGATGGGTACCTCTTGGGAGAGTTCCCAGTTCAAGAGTGCGTCATCGAGGCGCGCGGCCCGAGAATCGCACTGGGAAATTTGCTAAGACAGTGTTTTGGGAGACGGTAGCCACATGGACCACGGGGCTTCATATGAAGGCTGGGTAATGTCCAAGCGAGCGTTCTCAGTGTCGCCACCGCCTTTGAGAATCCGCAGACTGTGCCTGTGCAAGTGAGAAAAGAAGACAGGGTGAACGTATGAGATGCACGACAAACCGACCAAACCGACCAAACCGACCAAACCGGCCGGACCGTCAGTAGGCTTATGTAAGGTGCGGAAGGGTCGGATCAACTCGCTCCCCACCGGTGATTTGCGAACGTGACATCTTTTTCCTTCCCTCGCTCGACCATCGCTCGTCGCTGCCGCCAGGTTGCCGCCGTCGCCGTCGTCCGTCGCTGCCGTCGCCGTCACAGGCTGTATGGCGCGCTATTTCACCTGCCTATACAACCCGCCGCGCCGCTCAGCTGGCTTCTCCGCGCAGACGCCGAGCAGCTGCGCGACTGCCGCGAGCTGGCTGCTGCTGCTGGCAGTGCTGGCGCCGCTGGCCCTCGCCCTCGCTGACCGCCGCCGACTGATCGGTTGAGCGTATTTTTGAAGGGTAGGAGGACGCGCTTATAGCCAGGCCCCGCAACAGGGCCGACGCCGTGCAGGGCGCCGGCGCCTCCCACATAACGAGTCCCATGGGTCGTCGCGAGCAACACGGTCTGTTGCCCGTGAGCCCGCCCCCGGCATGGGACTACGAGGGGCCCGTGCGCGCGACACTGCGCTGCTGCTGTATTGGCCGCACGTCCGTCTTGAGCGGCCGCAGGATTCTCCGCATTACTTAACCCTGTCGCTGCAGCGCCATCCCGTCACCTCATCGCGCGCTAACAGCCGTCGCGTACTAGTCGTTAATAAATAAATTCTCATCTAATTCGATTTATGGGCGCGATAATTCGTTTTTGCCGACCGATGCAACGCAGTGCTCAGACTTAGCAAGCTCTAGCAAGGTACAAGCCTTCTACCTGTGAATGGTGTACACAGTCTTTGTAATCTATGAAGAAGTTATACAAAACCTGGTACACTGCAACGAGGTGTTGACCTCTTTGGTGAAGGCTTGCGCGCGGCGCGCCAGTAGGACCAAAGCGGGAACCTCAAGGAGCTTCCGTCGCCATCCGAGGCACTGGCGGGATATCTATGAAAATCCAGTTCGAATGGTCCCCAACAGATAGGCATTACTCCAGAAATTTATTTGGGTGGTGTGGGACCTGCTCCTGCGCAGAAATCGTGCATATTGTGCTGCACGGTGAGCCCGGTCGGTTTGGTCGGTTCGGTTGGTCGGTTTGTCCCGCATCTCCGACGCATTGAAGACAGGACTTCGGAGCGGCAAACGGTAATGCGGCGGGGAGTTGATGCAGGTTACCGGACTGCTGTTAGATTTTGCCCACCTCCATGTCGCAGCAGCAGCCCATCCAGCCACCGCAGCCGCTTTCGCCCATCGGCGCGAGCTCAGTGCGCCGCCACCATACGGTCTCGTCGTCGTCTGGCCGCCCGCCGCGGGCGTCAAGCAGGATCGCGATATCAGAAGAGCAGCCGGCCTGGCAGAACGACGATGAGCCGCTGGACCCGAATGACGACCAGGACTGGCCCGTCGGCCACGGCGCCATCGGCGACAAGAGCAACCTTCACAGACAGGCGTCCCTGCCGGCCAGGTACAACCGAGGTTAGTTGGCGGCGGCGGCGCTCGTGCGACGGGCTTCGCTCATACGACTTGCATAGCATTCCGCAACGCCCAGCCCCCGCCCGCGCCGCCGTCGGGCACCATGACCCCATCCAGGAACCCAGTCAACAGTCTCACGGCCATCCAGGCGGCGCACGGCATCGACGGCGCTGCGGAGGACGAGGAGTTCGAGCGCGAGATGCTTCGGGGCTGGGTCCCGGGCCCGAACGACGACGACCAGGTACGCAGCCCGTCTATTACACCCGTGTTCTGCTGGTCTTACGAGCCCCTCCTGCAGCACCCGCTCGCGGACAACGGCGCCTCGCAGGCCTCGCAGTCGCCCATGTCTCCGGCCTTCGCGCAAGACATGCCGTCTCCGCCTACTGCGGCATCCGGTGTTCGCAGGGTGCAGAGTCTCACATATGGCGCTACAACCGCCCGCCGCCCGCCTGCCTCGGGGCTCAAGAGGTCGGGCACGGCGTCAGCAAAGCCTGGACGCGCCGGCAGGCTCGATCACGCCCCGACTCCGCCGCAGGACGCTGAGGAGGAGTACGAGGAGGAGGAGCAATCGGCCGTCGATCAGGCTGTGTATGCGCAAAACTACGGCAGCCCGCCAGATCGCAGCCCGTGGGGCACGCCGAGCAGCAAGGACTGGCGTGGCGCCCAGCTCGACCATCACGGACCGGGGGGCGCGGCCATCGACGACGTCCAGCGCGCGCTCTCGGGGCTCAGCGTCGGCTCGGCGGGCCAGCAGCGGCCTCCCACGACCCCGCCTGCGTCGGGCATTGCGCCCGGTCAGCAGGCGCCCAGGTTCAACATGCCTTACACCTCCCCGCTGCAAATGACGCAGCAGGTCGCCTACAACGCCGCACTCCAGAACAACAGCGCGGCCTCGGCTTCCTCTCGCAAGGGCCAACTTCAGTTGGTCACCGACCTCAATCAGCCATCGCCATCTGGCCCTGCGAGCGCTGCCGCCTTCGTTCCGCCCATCGGCCATCAGGGTCAGGCTCCGCCGCCGCGCTCAGGCGCGACAAGCCGAAATGATGACCGTGCCCTCACGGCGAGCGGTCTGGTCTGGGATCAGAAGGACCGCGTGCTGAGCAACCGTCCGTCGAACGGTAGCCTCAACTACAACTACAACGCTGGGTTCCCCGGTGCTGGGAATGTCCCGCCCATGCCACCCATCCCGGCGCAGTACTTGAACCAGAGCGGAGGCCCGCCCCGCATGGCCACCATGCCCGGGTATAGTCAAGGACAGCCGTCGCCGCAACCACAACAAATACCCCTTGCTGTCACAAACCCGGTCGCATCGGCAACGCCTCAAGGAATCCTCACGTCACCCATCGACGTCCCGACCCTCATCGCGACCAAAGGATACAATCCGACAAACTTCGACATCCGTCCGGAGTTTGTGCGTCATGACCGCTTGTTCTGTTTGTTCTGCGGATCCCCCCTAACCGCTGTGCAGGCACGGTTCTTCGTCATCAAGTCCTACACCGAGGACGACGTGCACAAGTCGCTCAAGTACGAGATTTGGAGCTCGACAGAGCCCGGCAACAAGCGCCTGGACAAGGCGTTCAAAGAGACGGCGGGCAGGGGCCCCATCTACCTATTCTTCAGTGTGAACGGCAGCGGCCACTTCTGTGGCATGGCGGAGATGCTCACGCCTGTCGACCTGACCCGTAGCAGTACGGTCTGGGCCTCCGACAAGTGGAAGGGCGTGTTCAAAGTGCGGTGGATCTTCGTCCGTGACATCCCCAACTCGAGTCTGCGGCATATCCGTCTCAAGTAAGCGCGTCGAAGACTAGCTTGGAGTTGTTGACATGTTTTTGGTAGCAACACCCAAGAGCGCAAACCGGTCACCAATTCCCGTGACACTCAAGAACTCCTTCCCGACGCCGGCCACGAGATGTTGCGCATATTCTTCACTCATCCTGCCCGCACGTCCTTGCTGCAAGACTTCGCCTTTTACGAGGTGAGTCGCGAGTTGCCACCTTCCATTTTTGACGCCATCTAACGCCCGTTGTCGCAGCTGCAGTCCCTTCAGAAGATGAATTCGCCTGCGCAAGGCCCGTCGCCGAGCCCGTCGCCGCAGCCCGGCCAGATGCATCCCTCGCCACAGATGAGCTTCAACATGGGAGTCCAGAACTCGCTGGGCTACTCGGGACAGCATCTCCAAATGCCGGGCAACATGCCACCTATGATGACGATGCAGATGAACCCGCAGTACAGCAACCCGCAGGCGATTCAGTCCGTCATGCGCAACCCCAGCCCTGGTCCGGGCGGCGCTCCTGGCCAGGGTTACATGGGTATGCAGCACGGCCAGGGCTTCAAGTAAAGACCCGCGCATGCCAGGAAAATCTCGATATTCTGAAACGCGAACAACTGCACACCAATGGCCCAGGTATCTTGCCCTGTTGTATCACCACCTGTCTCGCTGTCACCTGTCGTCCCCCGCCGCCTAGAAAAATCGGATCTCTCCTTTGATCATCTACACCCGCCTCTTGCTCCATCCCCTCTTGTTGCTTTCCCTCTACGTCGTCCATTGCATGATCCTAGGGACTTAATTAGGACGAGTGAACGGACGTGGACTACCGCTTCTTCGCTCGCTTGTACCAGTGCTTGTGGATCGCGCTCAGGATACACTTGTAAACGACACGACCTGTAATGTCATCTGTTTTTTTTCTTCACTTTCGTCAAGGTCTCTGAGCGGATAGACCGGCCGTTACCGGCGGGAGTTCATGCTATCTGCAATTTCGACGGCCGAATTCTTTGGTGCGTTTCGAGCATGTCAACCTCCAGGAGGATGGGGCAAACGGCTGGGTCTGTATCTGGCGCGTGGAGTCGACGATTTACTCATGCATGCACTTCGTAGCTGTCGCATTTTCTGGCGGACCCGACTCAACATGCCTTCTCTTCCTGCTGCGCAGTGCTCTGAATCGAGAAGGTCTCGAACACGCGCATCCTCCACTCCCCATTGTCGCTGTGTCTATCGATCATGGCTTGCAAAAAGCCTCGTCTGCAATGGCCGATCACTGTGTTCACTTCGCTCGCAAACATCAGTGCCCACATGCTAGCCTGTCTATACCATGGGGAGAACCTCCGTTTCCCCCACGACCAGGTCCTGGCGTTCCGTTCGAAAAGATCGCGCGCGACGCGCGTGCGCGTTTGATACTGGACTATATGGACCTGCACGAGTCTTCGGCGCTACTCACTGGCCACCACCTGGACGACCAAGTCGAAACCCTGATCATGGGTCAGCTACGTTCCGCGAACAGCATGAATACTATGGAGCCGTGCAGACGCTGGGGCATGGGGGACTCGTTTGCTGGTCTCGGTTTCTTCGGTCTTCGTGGAATGGACAAGTGGATCGCGCGTCCGTTGCTGTCGTTCAGCAAGGTCCGTGGCAACACAGCTACTCCCAGGTCCTGATTGTATTGCGTCTGATATACTCCTCCTAGGACCGCATTCTTGCTACATGTGACGCGCACGGCCTAGAGTATGTGACGGACAAAACGAACTTCCAGCCCGGCCTCACGCCACGCAATGACATCCGCGCGTTTCTCAAAACAGAGGGAAGTGACCCTACGGGCAATGTAACACAGGACTCTGCATCTGGGAATGATCTTCCCAGTACGTCGCAGACAGTTCGTCCGCCTGCAGGCGCGCAGGTCAACGTGGCGGTGGACAAAAGCAAGATCTATGTTGCCATCCGGCAGCTCCTATCCCGTCCGGAGAGCAGTGATCTGCTTTCGCAAGACAAAAGCATTTCGCAAACGCTTCGTGAGCTTGCCAACATCTTCGTAGCCAAGAGGCTGGAGCTTGACAAGAAAGGTGCGGCATGCCCCTGTTCCATCCTTGTTTACGCTCACAGGTCGTGGTTCCCTGTTTCCAGTCCACGATTACCTGCGGGACAATGCGCACCCGTGCCTTCCTTCGACGTTTTTCCTTGTGCACCGGGGCGGCGACCCCCCGAACGCGCAACTGCGGCGCGCTATTGTCCTCCGCATCATCCGATTCGTCTCGCCGTATCCCTGGGGATCCCCTGCATCGCAGGCGTACCGTGCAACAAAAACAACTAATCTTCTGGCTGCGGTGCTCTGGGACGAGCCGCGTCCGATGAAAACCATCACCCACGGAGGTTTAGTACAATGGACGCCGCTCGTTGTCCGCGCTACGGGTAAAATCAAGCGTCGTGGTTCCCAGGGCGAGCGCAGGCCAGACGATCTGGCGGGGTGGCTAGCTTCCAGGCAACCGGGCCCTGCTTCGAGAGAGCCCACCGTCGACATTACCGACGCCGTCTCGCACTGCTTACAGGAGGCCGGTCGACCGCATGATGTGCATGTACTGTTCGACTGCCGGTTTTCTGTGCACATTCGACCCTCCGCATTGCCAGAGGAGTGCAAAGCAAGCTTATCCTCCGGTGCTGCCCGAATGATGGTAGTTGCGAGTCACCAGCATTACCTACCAGCACTCGTCCTCAAAGCACCGGGAGAATGGCCAACAAACCTACCTCATTTAGTAGGTAGCGAGGAGCTGTGGTCCGCGACACCGGTACGGGTGCTCTGACCACCGACGATACTAGTAGAAGTATGATGACAGTACAATATCAATTGGGTACGCGTACATAAGAATGCGAAAGATTCGAAATATGGCTAATGTCCGTACAATGCACCTACAGTACAGCTGAATAACCTACAGCGATGCGCGCGCGGTACCTGGTACAAATGCGGAGGACGCGACTAGAAAATGCGAATAGCGTCGGTGGGTCCTAATTTCGTGGGGGACTGGAGGCTCATGTCTACTGAGCTTGACGGGGAAGGTGGAATGCTTTCAAGGCCCTCGTCTTCCTCACTGACATCCCCTAGGCTCTCGCTGTCGCTTTCAAGCCCGCGTTGAAGCCAATCGACGAGCTCTTCGACGTTGAGATAGCGAGCGTTCTTCCACAACCCTTCGATGGTGATGAGTGGTGGCTTTCGACTGACCGCGCGTTTCACCACATCGAGGTCGCCCCAATAAAGGAAATGAATGATGAACGGAAAGGACGCCGGGTCGGGCAAAGGGAGTACGAGCCGAAGGTCGTTAGACACGGGATCTGGCGCGACGTGCCAGCGCTTGCATAATGTCTGCCCGGCCGCGGCGCTTTGTGCTGACTGCGCGAGATGTAGCGGCGATGCACCACCGAAGGCCTCGCGCAATAAGGTACTCTGCTGACAGAGGTACTCGTAGTGGGCCTGGAGTTTCTCTTGAGGTGAGAGCCTTTACGCGATGACTAGTACATCATACGCACCCTGATGGTCAACCAGCGCCCCCGAGAGACATCCGCCTCGGATCCACGCCTTCCCTGGGAGATTCTGTCCGGACCGGCATCTTCAAGGGGTCCAGAGAATATGGCCGACTCTTCGTCGTCTTTGAATCCTGGGGAGCTGGAAAAACTGGATACGTGTGGATGATAATTCGGGATCACTACATATGTGCTGTCAGCGATAGTTTGATTTTCCATCGCATACGCACAAAGGGTGCAGTTGGCAGTCTCCTTCGAGTCCCAGTATGCGGGCGCGCTTTCCCGCAGCTTGTCCACTACATAGAGCGGCGGGACTTCCAGAAGCTCCGGCGGCGGCCAGCTGCGCCACGAAATACGTGACGCCGGCGCGCACTGTGCACCAGTGGTAGGGTCATGAACGAAAAAGCGAGACATGGGCTTTGAGACCAAAGGAAAATCGCAGTGCTTTAAGTGGAAACGGGGTGAGCCGTCAGGCGGCGCTTTCCATTGTTCACGCGCACGCGTCTTGCGCCAACGAGACACGCCGGCACGCCTGCATCACCTGACTCCGCGCTCTTCCCGAGCAAAATGAGCCCAGGACTTTGGACAGAAGCTGCATCGCATCCATTAAACTCGTCCCTATTGTCAACCACGCCTCTAATTAGAAACAAATCCGTCGTCAATCTGTCGCGATCGAGCGTCTCGAGCACTCGTCCAGAGGTAGTCCGTGCGACTCAGTACGCCTCACCAGTAGTAATATGCATACATCCAGCAAACATGGCCAAAACACCGCGCGCGTCTAGGGCGTCCAGACCTTGACGCTCTGATCCTCGCTGCCCGTTGCGAGTACGCTGACGCGCTTCGCTTCGCCGCCGTCGCCGTTCGCCGCAGCGTCGCCGCCAAGGGTAGCTCGCCCCCAGGCCATAGTGCCGACAAAGTGGCCGTGCGCTTCCACAGTCTTGACACACCGCCCCGAGTTGAGTTCCCAGACGCGGATAGTCTTATCGTCACACCCCGACAAAAGGAACTTGCCATTCGGGTGGAAGACGAGCGCACGAACCCAGTTATCGTGGCCGGCCTGAAGGTCACGCGATGAGAAAGCGTGCCGCGAACACGCGGTGGAGTATCCAACTCACCAATGTACGTAGCACTTGCCCGGTGGACGTGTCCCAGATCTTCACCATCTTGTCCCGCGCACCCGTCGCGAGGAACGCGCCTGGCAACTTCGTCTTCTCGGTCGCCTAGCAATAAGTGTCGGGGAGTTGAACGGGAATGGCAAGAGGAGCACAAAACCCTCTTACCGCAAGGCCTGCGAGCTCCCGTATGCTCGTATACGCAGCCACCGGTGCAAATGCGACAACCTCTACGGCGTTATCATGGCCACGCATCTCTATCTTCGTCTCCCCAGACTGCGCGTCCCATATTCGCGCCGTCTGATCACAGGGTCAGCAAATACCACAGAAAATGACAAAGGACCGCACGTGATCATTCGAGCAACTGGCAAGCAATCGACCGTCATCGGAAGGTTGTACGTAGCGAACCTGCGCGCTCCTGGTTAAATAGAGCTGGGTTCCAGGTCCAGTACCCGTACCCATTCCGAATGGCCGTTGAAGACCTTCACGCAATGTCTGTTTGCCGATAAGTAATGCATGTCAACGGATAGGACTGCCCACTAACGCGTTTGCTACGTCCCAGACCTTGATCGTCTTGTCGCGGCTCGCGCTGACGACGAACGCATCGCCTGGAAGAAACTTGACAGACGATACCACATGATCGTGGCCGTAGAGAGTCTTCGTGTGCACATAGTTGTTGGTCGTATCCCACAGTCTGATGGTCAGGTCGGACGAGCAGGATACTATGGCCGGTATTTAGCCACCAGCGCGCATGAATCGCGACCAAGAGCGGACCAAGTATGTTGCCCTTCGAGTCGAAATCCACATCCTTAACCGCTTTGGTGTGGCCCTTCAGAGTGCGCTCAAGCTCGCCCGTCTCCCAGTCCCAGACCTTGATGCTAGCATCGTCGCTGGCCGAGACGAGGACGGAGAACACGGGATGGAAGGTGACCCGTGTCACGGGTGAGCGATGGCCTGTGAGGACGTGTCTCGCGGGTGCGCGGGGTAGCCAGTCTGCCTGCGAGCCTGAGCGACGTGCCGGCGCGGTGGAGAGCTCCTCCTGCAGCTGCGCGTTGCGGTTTTCGAGCTCCATGATCTAGCATCCACTGGTCAGGCCAGACTGGGTCAGCTGTAGAAGGCAGGGCGTGCCTTCTTCTGCAATCTTATGACGGACGTCCATTTCTTCTCGAGGAGGCCGGCGTATTTGGCCTTCGGGTCCGGGGTATAGTCTGTGGAGGATTCTGTTCGTAATGCGTTGAACGCGTCGTTAAAGTTCTGGGAGTGGAGGTAATCGAGGATGGACTTGTGCCTAGCGGTCGATATGAGCTGGCGGCTGCGTCGCAATGTCGGGCTGCGCTACGCACAGCTCCTCCTTCTGTCTGTCCGAGAGCATCGACATCCTGGCGGACGAAACGAGCGTAGCTATGCACCGAAGGGCAATTCGGATGAGCGTGCAACTATGGTTCAGCGGGCAAAGGAAGGGGCGTGCAGTTGGAGTCGAACGCGAGACGGAAGCAGACTCCGACGCGCAACATCTCTGATCGAGATTCTTTCAGATTATCGCCATTGAAACGGAGCCATGCACTATACTCCTCTGCTACCTCGCGCAGTAAATACACCTCTATCTACAGTCTCCTGCACGAGCCCTCTGACACCTCGACGTACTTCGCCTAGAGGCGTATTCGTTCGCTCGCGTCCTGGAACGCCCCGGTTACATCATATCATGCCCTGGCAACTGAACATACCAATTATCGCCCAGTTTCTCGTACTGGGTATTCGTAGGTTATCGCACTCTATTCTCCATCCACACACAAGGGACAGCCGCCCGAGCCAAATTCGATATGCTTCGTATGAACTCGGCATGCTGGATTCGCTCGCCGGCATACATAACTGCGCGATGTCCAATTGGCTACCAGCTTCAGGCAACGCTGGAGCATGATCGCGCTCGAATCTTGCGTCTAGTGTGAATGCACAACACGGGAGGGAAAAATATGCGGAGCCGGGTGTTAAGGCCGAGAGCACGGGCAGCCAGGGTGTTAACTCGTCGGCCTGCCAGGACGAGTCAATCATGTGTCGTGCAGCTGCAGACTGAGAGTGGCTCACATGATTCCCCACAAGAAACACGCCTGGTTGGAAGTAGGATGCGGACTCCCACGTCCTCGATAGTATATTGGTCGGATTGAGAGTGTGGACGTGCAGACAATGTCGCGTTGCGGAAGGATAGTGTTCCCATGATTTGCGAGCACGAACATCAATGCCGACACCTTCATAGCCTTCTGCCACCAGCACATGCGTGAGCATCCCAGCACCACATCTGCCGATACATCAGTGAGACCCACGATATGCACTGAAGAACCCACCCAAGATCAAGGAAACCGCCAGGAGGACGCGGCCACGTTCTCCAGGGCTCGTCGGGAACAGCATTCGCCTGCCTGCGATTTGCGTTATCGCCCTCAGCATAGGTGTCCTTCCACAGCAGCATCAGATATACGGCGATCCCGATCTCCTTTGGAAGGAGTTGAGCATTCGTCGTCGGGTCGCCTCTAGGACGCACCTCGAAGACGTGTTTGAGCGGGTCGGTTTCCTCTTTCCACTCCTGCGCAATATGTTTGTGCCTTTCGCGCATGATGAGGTAGAGGTCCTGGTACGCATCCCGGGAGACGAGCAGATCATGTTTGACACGCTTTTGCCAATGGATGGTCTGCCCCCATAAGTATCGCTGAGTGGTGTCCAGCAGCGCCAGGCACGTGCGATAGAGCCGCGACTCGAGTGTCAACGGCGGCGTGTCCGGGCGAGGTACGACTTCGATGCGCAGTGCGGATTCGAACAGGCGGAACGCGATGTGGCGCACGCTCGGATGGTAGTACGGAAGTTTCTCATCGGGCCCGAGCACAGGCGTCAGCACAAGGCACGTCGTGGGCGCGTCGTGCTGCAGCGTCGCGTAGAAGACGCAGTCCTGCGTTACGCTTGTATCGCGCCCGGGTCGCCGGGGCAGAAGAATGCGGCGCATAGTGCGCACGACGCGCATCCCGGCGAGTTCGACAAAGCCATTTGGTGGAGAGTCAGCGTTGACTCTTTCATCAGAGACAATCTCGGCTCTAAGGATCAGGGTAGAGTTCTGTTCGGGTTGCGTGACGAGGGACAGAAGGCCGTTCTCAAACTGGGCCGTGGTCAACTCGACACGATGGGAGAATAGCGCAACACACGTACAGTGCTCAGGGGAAAGTCTACTGGACACGAAATCACAGGTAGCCATGCTTGAGACGAACTCGGTTCGCGCAGCGGTGGATGTGCGCCATCGCCGAAGACTTGGTCAAAACACGGTGACGGTTGGAAGGAAGGGCGATCTGGTGCCATGAGGCGCCGATGCAGTCAACTCCGCGCCGCAGGACGTCTCCCGACGCTTTCTCAACAAAGATCACAGCAAATGTACAGGGTAGATACACAGGCAGCGCCGTTAGTGTTATGGCAGGCGCTTCACCGCATAGGGTCGAGTTTGGCGAATGCCTTCTTGAAGGCGGCAGCGTCAGCCCGCTCCTCCTCCTCAGTCTGCGCACACGCCTTCCAATCAACTCGCTCCGGCCACCCAAGCAACGTAGCAAGCACGCCTCTGAGAAAAACAATCAGCACCACCAGATAATGTGTAGTTGTGGATCAGACTGACCTTCCAAACTGCAAGTTGAAGGGACCCGATCCATGGCGCAGTAAGTGGACCATCATTCGGCCATCGGGCAGGTCCACGCGGAAGAAGTTCTCTTGCGCGCTCCGGGCGGCATCGAGAGCCTCTGCGGGGTTGTCCTCGAACGCTATGCCCATGCGCTCGCCCTCGCTCCGGAACATCTCCTCCACTTTGGATGCGAGCGCGTTCGGGACGGGGACGACTTGCACATGCGTGTGTCCGCCTTTCCCACTGAGGCGCGAAACTTCGAAAACGACTGGAGACGCATCGTAGGCAGCGTACAGTGACCGCAAAGCCGACTTGTACCTAGAGCGAGTGAGCTATTGTGATGGAGTCGGCGACACGACGCTCCCACTTTTCGATTTCCGCGATGATGGGCAAAGCTAAATCCGGGGGGACAGATGCCATGGTAGGGTAGTGCGAAATGGGGACGACGAGGACGTGTCCGCCGCCCGGTACCGGCGCGGTAGACTTCGGACCTGTAGGTGGTATCTGGCCTTTTGGCAGCGTGAGGTAGCACTCCGAGCCAATAGAGACGATGAGGTGTTTTCTAAGGAGTGTCAGCACTGGCACGTTGGGTGCGAAAGTGGTGCGACGAACGTGACGCGAGGATTCGACAGACAAAACCAACACTCGTCGGCTGCGCGAGCAGTGAGCCTAAAGTTCTGCAGAATAACCGAGCAAGACGAACGTGCGATCTCCTTGGGTGGTCCGCGACGGCCCCGTTGGGGAGGGCCACGCTCTGTTCTCCCGGCGTTGGCTACGGGGCAGTCGTCGACATAATGTTCGCCGCTGCCACATGCGCGGCAGATGTAACCCTCTCGCGGCTTCTTGCCTCCTGTATCACCTGTCTCGTACCGCTGAGGGCAGTCGCGGATGAGGTGATCGGTCTGCATGCAGCCCGTGAGTGGTAGCGTGCGTTCGAACGGCGCGGAACGTACGCCTTGACACCGATTGTAAACATATCCTTCGGGAACGGGTGCCTTCTCCGGTTTGTCGGGACAGTCTTTCAGATAATGCTGTTGGTTCGGTTAGGTGGCGTGTACAGGGGACTTGCAATGCGCACCTCAGCAGATTGGCATATTCTACACTTGTAGCCTTCGGGCGGGCGCTTCGAGTTCTTGTCTGAGCCGTCTGGTCAAGGGAGGTGGATGTCGTAGACGATTTCAGGGCTCACCGGTCTTCGCGCGCTTTGGAGGCGGCTGGGCGACGTTGCCCCAGATGTAGTTCTCGCCTGGTGCCTCCTCGAGATGTCGCTTGACAGGCGTATTGGCAACGACGAACGGATTCTTCCCGGGCTTAGGAGGCATGGTCTGAACGCCAGATGCAATTGAAAAGGCGTAGAACCACTGTGTCTGGTTAGTGATGACACAACACAGCTCGCGGTCCCTCACCCTCGGTTTCTTGACGCCTGCGACCTCGGGTTCGCCGAAGGAGCCCAGAGAGATAAACCTCGTCGCGCGTGCGGGGGCACCTGGATCTTCCCAGGCGAACGGCTCGCGCTCCCAGAAGCGCGAAGGCTTGCCACCGGACACAAAGTGGTAGCGTGGCTGAGAGCGACGGACAACATCGTCCAGCGGCGGCGCCGTGTTTCCAATGTATTCGACAAGTGCAGGTGCGCCTGCAGAATGTTGCGAGATGGAAATGGGCCAGAGATGGCTGAGAAGTATGTCGACCCCCGGTTGTTGGGACTGTGCAGCTTTGGCAGCCGCGAGTGACTGAGGGTCTTGCTCCGGAGCTATAAGCAGTGGGTTCGACAAGAACATTTGCACGTCCTTAGCGGTGAGCGAGGGCGAATGCGGCTGCGGAAGTAGGATGAGCGATTAAAACTATCAAGTTGTACAGGGGGCGCGTTTACGCACGTCGTATTCAGCCGTCTTGTAAGTGCTCGCGTCGTATTTCCCGCCAGCGCAGGAGCCAATGCGTAGATTCTGCTCCGTCGTGGTTATCGAAGACTTACCTGCGGTGAGCTTCAGGACCATGCACAAGACACACAAACACAGCTATGCGCACCCAGGACAGTTACATTCTTGCAGATATTCGCAGCTCCCTGAGACAATTTGTCGACGACGGCTGGAGGGAACGTATGCTCGCCCTGCGTGATATACATCGGCAGCGGCGCTGTAGGTCGTTAAATACGCCAGCTACGCGAACGGACGTGTATTACCTTGCAGAGAGCCATCGAGCAGCGCCTTGATATCGTCGTTCTCGGACGGGCCGAAGAAGTCGCCGACGCAGAGCACGAAGGCGAACTTGCCGTGCTTGTCGTCGATGGTCTTGACCCGTGCAAATAGGTCCCGGAGTGCACCAAGCGGTGACCCGACCGCGAGTCTACAAGCAACATCAGCTGGGAGCAGAAGACGATCCAGAACGCGACTGACACCTTCACCGACACGCTCATGCTCGCTCAGAACGCGCTTTCGGAGGTTTCAAACCCCGCTGAGCCTTTACCCGAACGTCCATTATCGTGCCGCAATGCATTCATCCTTCTCCCCGCCACCGGGGCCGCTATCGTCCACGGGATCTACGTTTGGGACGCGCGTGCCGCGCAGCGTCGTCACCAGTCTCGCCCTCCACGGTCATGCGAAGCCTGGGGAAGAAGGCGTGCGGATTAAGATGTATCTCAAGGCACGCGCGCCACACTCGACCCTGTTTCGGCCATACTGACGGCGCGCCGCCCAGATTGCGCTGAGCGCTGAGCACACGACCATGGGCCTGGTGCCGCTGTTCCCGGGTGCGACATTGTGCCGTGGCCTGTTGCGGCGGCGGGTGGTTCGCTGACCGTATCCCTATTGTGACCAGAAGCGAACTCGATCCGCATCCTGCAATATGCAGTCCACCCGCTCGACAGCGCCGGCGCACCCTATGCTGGTGGCCCCAAGACGAACAGGCTCCTGAAGCGCGCGTCGCGCGCGCTGCAGCTGCCGCCAGAGTCGACCAAGTCGTACCTCGACGCGCTCGTGATGTCTCCCGGGGCCGGCTACAGCTCCCGGCGGACACACTCGGTATACCAGAGCGCCGCATCGCCCTCCAGCGCATCCCCGCCGCCGCCATTAGATATCATACACACGGGCTCTATCCAGGTGTCGAACTACGCGGTCTGTTTTGTCCTCCCAAAACTCTGGCCACGCGTCGCTGCGGAGAGCGAGAGTGACGACTTGCACTCGCGTTCCGCCCAGTTCAGCGCAAATCGACGTCGTTCCTCTATTGGTAGCGACAAGAAATCGTTTCGCTTCATGGCCGGAATCGAGATCGTGGTCCCGTACCTCAGCGTGCCACCAGAGTCACCATATCTTGTGCGTTTCCTCTCGGCGTGCTGTCCCCGCCCTCTGACCGCCAGCTCTCCAGCTCTCCATTCCGCTGCCAAAATGCTTGAGCAACAAGCTGCAGCTCAAAATATTTGGTCCTCCTCAGCTAGACCCTGTAGTGGACCACGAGGACGTGCCGCGCTGGGACGTGACAACCGATCCCGTTGTGCAGCACAGGAACTCTTCGTTACAGCTGCCAGCCTCATCGAAATATGGCCATGTGGCTGACGACGAAGATTTTTCGGACGCGAGCGAGACTAATGTACAGACCGAGACCGGCCTCGTGGTTATACAGGGTGCATTCCCGAGGTATAGTGTCTATAGCAAGCACGTTGGGTGGCAGCTGAGAATATCGCCAGTACTGACCGATTACGGATACGCTGGGCTCCGGCGCTCAACGCAGACACCCTCCCGCTTGACGGGTGGCAACGGGCATCCTGTTCGAGGGTCGATGGCAAACTTAAGCTCACTGTGCTTGAAGCACTGAGAGACCCAGAGAACCCGGCACAGTGCAACGCTCTCCGCCTCAGCATCGACTATGCTGCAGAGTGTCGCGGCGTCGTTCACCCTGGCGTAGCTACTCGCCTGGCCATGGATGTAATGTTGGACTCCAAAGGACAGGCAGTGACGTGGGCGTATCCGTCGGAAGCGTCTCCGGGCGGAAGGGCGGCAGCGACGTGGAATGTGACCAGTGACAAGGGCCTCCTTGGCTTCGACGCTGGCGGTCAGTCTCCTTCGACACCGCAGGTTCTCTCTCGACGCACCTCGTCCTCATCATTCGACGGAGCCTCCGTACCAGGGTCTCCTGCATCGTTGGATGGCTCAATTCGCAACCGAAAATCGAGTATTCCCGTCCCCGCCGGACCAGCTTCTCTCCTGAACGTTCCGCTACCTCTGGAGGCCGGGTCGGATTACTCATTCGAGGCGCAACCGCAACGGACATCGTCCATGTCGTCGTCGGTCCTATCCTCGGCTACGGGTATCTCTCAGTTAACAAGCGACCAAGACGCGATCGCATTGTCTATGACAAGCCCTGCGCATCGCCTTTCTTTGCACATCGACATGGACGAGATACTGCCTCGATCTTCGCAGGAAGGCAGCTCATTTTCCTATACTATCAACGGCGTTGTAGACGTGAAAATGACGATGCAACCCCACGCCTTCAGTTCGGAGTCATCCCAGACCGACGATGATCCTTTGGGACGCATCGAAGGGCGGGTCGAGCTCCCCGTCTTCCATATGCTGAACGTGCTAGAGGAGAACGAGCGCATACAGATCACGGTAGTCTCCAACGTTCCTGGTCACATGCTTTCCTCAGGCGCTACCTCATCATCACTCGTCTTGCACAACGGCGCGTCCAAGCGACAACTTCGCCTGGGGATGCCCATTGCATGCTCAGAGGGTGCGCAGCTCAGCCTCAAGCAACTTGTCGCCCCCACGACTCCCGTCCCCGCTCACAAGGGATCCACGTTCTCCTCGCTCGGTTCCCCGCGCTCACCGGGTGTCGCGTTGCCGACGGACTCTATGCAGTTGCGCATGCCGAAGCTGCCTATCAATGGGACGCCGGTACGTCGCGAGGATAGCGACCCGCTAAGCGCCCTTGACACGGGACGCTCGTCCGCCTCGCCGTCCGTCACCGGCGCGTTCAACCTTCTGACGCGGGTGGACGTACACGTCGAACTGCTGCCGGCTCCAGCGACGCAGCTGCGGGCGCACCGCGTGCGCGTGCGGGTCCCCGCCGCGAGCATCGATACCAACCACCTGGAATTTGCACTCAAAACGCGCGCTGGCGAGGACAACGACACCGGCGGCCCGCTCGCGGTCGAGGTCGTCTATGCGTCCGTCGGCGGGCGGCCGGTCGAGACGAAGGTTCTGCACGGCGCCAAACCCGAGCCAGGTGCCGTCGCGCTATCGGACGGTGCGGACGCAACCTGGGTCACAGTTTTTCTCGGTTCGACGACGGGCGCGGTCGCGGACGTCGAAGTCCTCTACACGGTCACGCATCCCGAGTGCTCCGAGGGGTCGGCCAACGACGTATACGCTGTCATTCCGCCAGAAGGCGCGTCGTGCGTCGCATCATTACCTTGCTTCTATCCATCGGTGGGCTTCATGCGGGTAGAGGTGCAAGAGCCCTCTGGTGCGTCCTCTAGTAAGTCCGAGTCTGTGGAAATGCTCACATCTATGCAGGTTATCGCATCAAGTCGTTCGACTCCAATATGCAGTCCGAACGCAAAGCGGGCTGTTTTGTCATGACCCGCCATGCATTACCATGCAAGTTCACGCCGCAATTATCGATGTGCCTCGTAGAGGAGTCTTCCACGCGCACTCGCAATTGGTCCGGCTTCCTGCTCGCCCTGTCTTGGCTAATCACGGCATTCGCGCTCTATACCGCGTATATCCAGCAAGCGCACATCCAGGATCTCCATGCCCTGGTGCTCGGGCCTGGCGTGGTACGGCCTGCGCACCTGCGGTATGTGGAGAGCGGAGCAAGCGTTCCGCTAGGGACGGCGACGACACCGGGCCACTTCCACATCCCCACTTCGAACGTCCCGCCCATGCGCGAGCGAGGGCACCCCGTGCCGGAGCCCGAGCAGCCGCCCGCCGAGACTGGCCTGAGCGTCGTCCAGCGCGTCCGACACTCACTCTCCCTCCGACCCGACGACTTGCGCAATCTGCTGGCAGCCTTGCCCACGACTACAGCTGCCGCGCAGGCGTTGACCAACTTCCTCGCGCATGCCATGAAACTTTTACGACGCGTTATGCACTTCCCGGTTCCGGTAGAAGATTAGGCTCGCCTGTATTTTCTCCTTTCCGTCACGTCCGCCAGGAGGCTTGGTTTTATGTACTGACACGCCCGACTGACTCTTTTCACTCACGTAGGATAGGCGTATGTATTGTAGACTACGTTGCGTTGACACACTTGCTAATGTACAATCGCTGTGGAGGATTTGTACTGTTTTGCACCTATGGGAATGACTGCGAGGACGTGAGCGCTAGCATGAGCACCAGCGTTAGCGACGTTGACGAGAGGAAAAATGCATCGGGAAATAGTTGACCTGCCTTGCGTATCCTCACTCGCACCCAGCGTCCGAATGCGCGACGCGGCGACGCGTTGGGAACAAGAGTATCAGTACGCAGAAGACAACAGTCGCGGGCTCTAGTTAGCGAGAGGGATATCCGTCATGCAGCGTGAACGAGATAAATATTCAAGGCCTATCTACTGGACACGCAGCACAGGGTATAAACTCGGCGGGCGCGGAAGGGAGGGACTGTAGGGATACACCAGGTGGTCCTGCTTCATCACACCTCGACCAGAGGGAGGCGCATCAGCGAGAACTGTTTTTGTGAAGCCTATGGTTCGCTCTGCGACGTCTGTCTGGGCATGCAGCGCGTGGAGAGACGGCCACAGGGGCCAGCGCACGACAAGCAATTTGGGCGTCGGTGAAGTTTGTGAAAAAATCGGATTCTCCCGCGCGAGTGGTTTTATCTGCTTTCCCACTTTAGGGCAGGTCGCGGATCCGCCGGATGCTTCGCGAGACCAACACTCGGTTTCTGCGGACACCCGTATCAGCCTCGAGCCTCAGCGCTCAGCCCACAGAACGGGATCAACGGATGTCCAGGTTGGCCGATGAATGAGGGCTAGTGCAGGTGCTGCGACGCGAGGACGCGGCGTCTGACTGAGTTCATAACGGAAAGTTGGGGCCCCGCAAACAGCCGGCGATAACTCTTCCTGTTCTCCCAACCATGACTCGCCGTCTCTATCTTGGGCGTACGTTCTTCGTACAGCGCCTGCGCACTGTGGCTCACGACGCGTAGGGCTTCCTACTGACGCGCGCTCCGAGGATGTTCAAAAATTCTTCGAGGGCTACGGCCGTATGGTCGATTGCCGCGTCATGACTGGTGCGCGCAACTCGCTTCTATCGTGATTACCACTCACTCGCAGCTCCTCAGGGTTTGGTTTCGTTGAGTTTGAGAGCTCGAAGGTGAGGACAAATGAACGAGGAAATCGCCGGAGACTGATTGGCTCAGGACGCGGAGGAAGTAGTGCAAGTCTTCAACGGCAAGGCCTTCATGGGAGCTCCGTTCGTGCACCTCTGGCCTCTCTGGTCATCGCTTATACACCCCAGGATTCTTGTGGAGTTTGCGAAGGACAACCGCCCTCGCCGCGACGATGACCGCGGCGGGTACGGAGGGTGAGTCCGCTTCCTCCGGGATGGCGACACATTCTCAGACTTCGGGTGCAGAGGCGGAGCTTATCCCCCGCGCGCGAGGCGCCCGCCTGGCGTCCGCCTCATCGTGAGCGGAATCTCGCGCGACACTAGCTGGCAGGTGCGGCCGTTCACCATAATCTCTCTCCCATGGCCTCTCGCGCACTGCGCTCCGGTATCTCCGTGGAGGCGCGTTGGACATCCGAGTTTCCTTCGGTGTCGCAAATCCAGGGACGTCGAACTCTGATTGGAGACCTCGAGTTTCCTCCGGCTACTATCACTCTTCGTCTTGGGGGCGATGTTCGGACATTTTCCTGACCAGTGGCGTGGCAACCAGGACCTCAAGGACTTTGGACGCGAGGCTGGCAACATCACCTTTGCAGACATTGACAGAGACGTTCCTGGTCAAGGGTTCGTACTCGCATTGACGCCGAAATTCCACAGCTGATGGCTGCAATTAGTGTGCTCGAGTACATGAGCCGCGACGACGCAGACCATGCAGTCAAAACTCTGGATGGCAAGGATCTCCGCGGCCAGCCCGTGCGCGTTGCTCTCGCCACCGGTGACGACGTACGTTTTTTTCTACCATTGCAATCATTTCTGGTTCTAATAGTTCTACAGCGTGGTGGACTTGACAGAGGCCGCGACCGCGACGATCGCTACCGTGATGACCGCGGGTATCGCGCCCGCTCTCGCTCGCCTCCGCGTCGGGACCCGTATGACCGTGATCGTCGCCCGCGTTCTCCTCCGCGTCGCGACAGGTCTCCGGGAAGGGACTACGATCGGGACCGCTACGATGACAGGCGCGGCGGTGGTCCGGAATACGACCGTCGCAGGGATGACCGCAGGGACGACAGAGGCAGGAACGGGTATTAAGTCCGACCTCCAGGTATCGAAAATGTCGGCCTCCCTCGAAAGTATCCCCTTGTTCCCGCGCGGCCGCCTGGCCCTTTTGCCCGAAATCTTGATTGCTGTGGTCCAATGTATGGCGTATGGCGGTAGTGGCGTCCGTTGGATTCGCACTGGTCCCGGCCGATGGATCCGCGGAAAGGTTTCGATGTCGACCTGGTAGCGCTCAACCCGCATTCGAGCAAGTAACACCCGGGCCGCGATGTGACCAGGTACCTCTTCGGGCGGTCGGACTGTCTACGCAGTGGTACGAACCGGGCCTCGGGTCGACGATCTATGGAAGTTCTTGGACTGCCTACGCAGTGGGACCAACAGAGCGTCGGGTGGACGACTCCTGGGAAGTTCTGGCAATGGCGATACGACTTGAACGGCGGGGTATACGATTCGTTCCAACAGCGTCGGTTCACATGGCAGTAACGGTAAGCAACGTCTTTAGCCTGTCTCAGTGTAGATAGGCTTGGAATAAAACACGCTTTTATTCCGTGACGAAGCCTATGCGCGACCCCTCCTCGATATCCCACCAATCCAAGTCACGCTCTCCTTCCATCTCGAGCGAACCGACTCCTTGATCGCCCTCAATGAACATCCAGAGCCGCAGCTCTCGGGATTGCGCGATCTTGAACGCCCTTTTGATCTTGGCTTTGAACGTGCGCAGGTTCATCGTCCGCAGGACGCGCATGGATTGCGGTTGAGCTCCTTCTGGGCTCCCGAACCGGTCCGGAACGCTAGCGAGAGCGAGGACGACAACCGCTGCAGGACTCTGAGTGGACTGAGTGAGAGCAGCCCTCGGAACACGCACAGACGAGCTTTCCGCTCAGTTTCGTAGCAGTCTCCGCCTCTTTGGTCTGCCCAGGGGCACCATGCTCTGCGTGTGATATTCGTCATCTTCGTAATCAGCGCAGAGGTGGGCCACCGACTTTCGCAGAGTTCAGTCCAGCGCGGATGGTCGCGCAGAAGCGCCTCCGGGCTCTTGTGGCCCTGTTTTTCCACGACAGACATGTAGTAGAGCTCCGCATCCTGGCGCATGCGCGCAGATACCTACCACCATCGTGAGCGCGTCGCATAATCTGGCGTTGGATTGCGGACCTCTGTCCCGTTCAAGACTTCGAGCGTCGGTATTCTCGTGATGACGAACTGCGCCGCGTAGGGCGCATGCTCCGGAACTGGCACACGCAAAGCATGAGCATAGAAACGGTATTTCGGTCTTTCTACGAGCCTTCGACGACGGGGTTCTGTGCGATACTCAATGACTTGAGTTCGGGCAGCCATGCAGACAGCGCGTCTATGTCTGCCCAGTTCCCCAGTTTGTTCTCTGATAAGGCCAAGTGGTGTATGCTTCGGAGTGAGGAATCATTGGTCGCGGGAGGTGGTATCTGCGCGATGGAGTTCGATGTGGCAATGAAACGTGACAGCCTGCGTTCGGGTGAATGAGCAAGTATAGCCCGTGTGACATGCGCGTGCATACTTGGGAACCCCTCGCACCGCGCGCATGAGGTCCGGCCAAGATTGGAACTCGTTTGCGTCGACATTAACGATTTCCAGCTTCGCGCATGCGATCGGATGAGTTGCGTTCAGAGAATGAAGGCGGTTGTAACCGAGCTGGATCTCTCGGAGCTCTGGCAAGGACGGGCTGAGCAGGGCAAACTGTGCAATTGCGTGTTAGAGCGTCGCCGTCCCACGTAGGAACACCGCAGACCTGGTCCCAGGTCACCAGCGTTCCGTTCAACCAGAGTTCCTGCAGCCTGGCGAATGCGGTCACATGTAGAAGCTCAGCGAGAGGTCGCAGGCGATTGTAGCTGGAAATATGGCGTTAGATGATGTGAACGCACATATGATGAAACTAACTTGAGGGACAGAGATAGCAAGCTGGGCAGAGATGAAGCGATCGCTATGACTTCGTCCCAGCTCGGTAGGAGATTGCGCGTGAGATCGAGCCCACGTAGTGCTGTCAGGCATGGTATAGCAAAGCTCAGCTTTATTATCACAGGGACTTACAAGGGAATTTGTCGCGGAGGTCTTCTGGACGACCGGCTTTCGCAACTGCCTGGCCGTCGAGACTGACTTCGCGCAAGCGGGCGAAATTCGACAGTTTGCTACGAATCTTGTTGAGGTTGACGGCCTCCACCTCTATAACACCATTACTAGAACCGAGCGTGACTTTCTCGATGCCGCCAGCGGGTTGCAGGGGCTCGTCAAGATACTTGTCGTAGAACGCCTCTAGGAATGCGCGCCCGCGGTTCAGCGCAGCTGTCTCGCGGATGAACGATCCAGCATTCGGGACGCTAGCTTGCCGTCAGATCTGCGGCTTGCCTGGGCGGCATTCTGACTGACGAACAGTAGAAGTAGCGCACGCCGTCCTTGACGCCGTCGTGCTTGCCTCGCTGCGGGTCGTCCCACTCGACGCCCAGCCAGACGCCCTTCGCACCACGGACTTCACCAGACCATCGCACAGTGCCGTAGTGATCGTTCAGAATAAACCTGTCGCCTGGCTGCAGAGTCGACATGGAGGACGAGGAACGAATGTGGCCCGGAAGCAACTCTCGGTCCGGCATTCGCTTTCTGCACGCGCTTTGCTCGTCGTGACCGACGAGCGCCAGTTGACAACGATTGTCAATGTTGGGACGGAGGTCGCTGTCGCATCTCAGTCGCATGGCGCGCAGGTCCACCATCGCACGGGTCACCATGCTCACAAACCACCTGGCCACGGCTGCCGGGCCCGACCCCGCAGCGCCTGCGACTGCCCCGGCCGACGTGCGTGCCTGTTCCGACCCTGCCTAGTACTCAAACCACTACGCAGCCGCCAGTCATCTTCGAACATGATCGCTCGACGCGCAGCTTCATCCTCAACCGGCCGAAGCTCAACCCCCTCGACACGGAGATGATTAACCTCCTGACTGCAAAGCTCAAGGCGCGTCTTGAGCGACAGTTTTACCGCTTCTTTCTAACAGATAGTTCCAGGAATGGGATGAAGCAGCTTTGTGCGAAATGATCATTGGCCGCGGCACCGGAAGGGCATTCTGCGCTGGTGGCAATGTTCGAGGCATGTCTGAAAGTCGCCGCTGAACCTCGCCTGACGGTAGTACCAGACGTCGTCGCAGATGCTCAGGATCCCGCAAGGCGGAAGGACGCGATCGAGTTCTTCAGGAAAGAGTGCGTAGCACTGTCGCGACGATTGTAAACACATTGCCGACTGAACATAGATTCCAACTCGACTTCTTGACGGCCACCCTGCAAAAGCCGTATATCGCGATACTGGATGGGATAACCAGTGCGCTATCCTATATTCTGGTTGTGCATATGGGACTCACCGTTCATATTAGTGGGCGGTGGTGCTGGTTTGAGCATCAACGCGGCGTTCCGTGTCGCCACGGAAAAGACCCTATTCGCGATGCCTGAAACCAAGATTGGTCCGTGCCCTTTTGTTCTACATGCTCATCGCTAAAAGACCACTGGCAGGCTATGCCCCCGACGTCGGCGCAAGTTACTTCTTGTCACGTCTCGATGGTGAGGTCGGAACCTACCTGGCATTGACAGGGAATACCCTGAGTGCCCGCGACGTCTAGTAAGTGACCATAGAAGTGACATGTACGGAGCAGTGAGCTTACCACGTGAACAGCAAATTCGGTCTTGCGACCCATTACATTCCCTCTCGACGCGTACCCGATCTCCTCCAGCGGCTAGCATCACTGGAGAACTCCACGCTAGCCATCATCAACGCAACCATCGACGAGTTCTACCAGGAAGTTCACAACGATGAGCCTGAGACCGTCATCCAGGGCGATATCCGTGCAGCACTCGACCGCGCGTTCAGCTTCGACACTGTCGACGAAATTGTCGCACAGCTCAAGAGCATCGAAGCCGCGGGTGGTCCGGTCGGTGAATGGGCTACAACGACCTTGTACGATCTTCACATGCGTAGCCCTACCAGCCTGCATGTCGCGCTGGAGGCGATCCGGCGAGGTCGTAATATGCCCGGTCTGTACCAGGCGCTGATTATGGAGTTCTGGATTGCGGCAGCGTATTGCGTATGTCTCGCCTTGCTGACACGCGCCTGTGTTTCTCACCACTCCGTAGAATGGCGCGAGCCCCGACTTCGTGACCGGGATAACGTCCAAGCTCATCGAAAAATTCACTGACGACGTCCGCTTTGACTGGAAACCGGCGACTCTCGAGGAGGTCGACCACAACACCGTCATTGATAACTTCTTCAAGCCCACCTCGCCGTTCTTACAGGATAAGCCGACGTTGGCTCTCGAGGCGCCGCCGTCCAGTGGGCCCCCGCCATCCTTTATGCGCTTCTCGCTGCCGTCGGAGCACTACGTCGAGAGCGTCGTGCGCGGCACGCTCGTTTCGAGCGGTCCCCATGCACTCACAGCTGAGGAGGTCATCGAAATTGTTTGTCGGACATTCAAGAACAAGCCGGGCACGCGCGAGAAGGTCCAGGAGATTATACAGCGCAAGTGCCGCGTCCTGGATGACCCCGACAAGTTTGGCTGCCTGGGTAAGTGTTTTATTCGTACGTTTACAATCAGTGTGCTAATAAAGTTTCCAGGATGGAAAGCTTGAACTGGATATCTGACGGCCCGTCGTATAATTCCAAGGTATCTACTACAGGAAATCAATCCAGGACAACTGATTCGAGAACACGCGTTCGACCGTAAATCGCTGCGCCTCGCGCTCGTTTAAGAGGTGGTCAAATGAAATCCTTTCGGACGGTATATACCCAGGCCCTACCCGTCCGTCAGTCGCTAGCGGCGGGCACGTAGTGGTACGCACCTCTGTTGGCGTGTTCTGCATAGAACACGGTCTCGTTCCTTGGGTCGCTGCCGGCGATTAGCTCGGTTATGCCAAGTTGGCAAGAGCAACTCACGTCGCCCCCCATATACTGAAGCCCGCGGGACTAACAGTGCTATCCATGAACGACTTGCGAGCAGACCATGGGATTAGCGTAGCTGTGAGAGTGGGTTGGAGACCCACATTTTCGAACACCACGCGAGATAGGTTGTTCCATGGCCTCCCGAGGCAATGGCTGCCCGTTAAATCGAGGGCAGGGTCTGCGTCGGGCGACCTGACGACTGAGCAGCTCGAGAAATATGCACCGAAGTTGTTCCTTGCATTCGTGTAGTTCGGTGCAGCAGAGACATCATCCGGCGTTCCTTTCCAACCCGTCGCGCATCCCGAACCCCGTGTCCCGACCATCGATTTCTCAAAGAAGGCCGTCCCAAAGCTGCGGAATGTCGAGCATGAGCGTGGATATGAGCCTTGGGACCTACCCGTAGATATAGTCTGTCTTGCCGAGGATCTGCGATTTTCTGAAATACGCCGAGGCGTTCTTGCCCACGAACACGGTGTCCTGCCAGGAGCTGTACACGAACTGAGAACTTTTTCTGCCACACTAGCTGGAGCCACTGCCTACCGAAACGCACAGCCGTAGAAGCTGGACCGACTGTAGCCAAGGCTGAGAGCAAGTGCTGGACCGACAGAAGCGTCTATGAAAGGTCGGTCCATCGAGAGCCATACGGTCGGACAAAGCGGTTCACTCACTGGCCTGGCGAGTGAGAGAGAGTCAAGGAATGCGAAGTGACCTCCAGCGTTGGCCAAGGTGGGACAGGCCACTCACGGCTCGATTCTCAAAGTTGATGTTGTATGCTCGAAAGTCACTGGTGCCGAATTCCTGGAGTTGGATTGAGCGTGACTGACAACTTCGGAACTGAAAGTACGCGCACATTCGGGATTGGTTGTGGAGTGGCACCGAAGTATCCTTGGCCCGTCCATGCTGCGTACTGGGCGATGGGGGGTACTTTGTATGAGTGACGCGCTGGCCCATTGAGACGCAGACCTTGTTCGGAGCCACCGTGAGCACCGCGCTGTCAGCGTTGTCCTGAAGGTCTGTCTGCTGCGTGCTTTGGTTCACGAAGAGTGTGTTGAACACTGTCACAAGATTATTCGAGTCTGGAAACGCATGAGCGATGCACTGTGCAAGAGATGGATCAGAGCAACAGACAATCGACAGGGTGAGGGGAGACAGTAGCGCCAAGCAGGGTCGTGGGGCCTTTGCGGGACACGTTCACCGATTCATGGTATGTCCCTTCGTCAACGAGAATCCAACGCGGCGAGAGATCCTTAGGTAAAGACTCGACGGCCGCTTGGATGGTCTGGAAGTGAGCGTTTTTGTTGGTCTGCGACACGAAGACCGTTCCTAGAGCATGTTTGGTCAATGAATCCCGTCCAGTCAAGAAGATCATACCGGGCGGGCAGTCGAGGGTGGGTATGGCTTGTTTGAGCAGACGTGGTCCGTGCAAAGACTGACATGCCCCGTAAATCGGAATTGAATCTTTCCCAGCCCCGAGCGCTGCACCGACGAGGGAAGTTGCGAGGTAGACGGCAAGCAGCATTTCGGGACGCAGTGGTGCGGTGAGGTCCTGGTGCGGCCTTTTAACGCGCTTCCCAGGTCAGCCAGCATGTCCGATGTCCACTTGACCAGAGCACCCGCGAGCGGCCCGGACCCGTACAGCGAAGCCAGTACTCCTGACTTCAGATGGAGGGCCGACAGACCACGATGAAGCAGACGACTATGTTCCATTTATGGTGCCAGTGCGTAATGTTACAGGTTGAGGCGAATAAGGATGGACGAATGGGCGATAGGATGTGCAAGAACGGATGCGAGCGCGAGGATCTCAATGTTGAGACTGAGACCAGTCGATGGTGCTGATGTCGATGCCCTCTTGGACCATCTCCCAGAGCGGGCTGTAGTAACATTCAGTACGGTCTGTTGTCGTCGTGGTGTAAACGCACCTCATCTCGCGCAAGCGATTCACGACGGCGACAATCCGCTGCACGACGAAGTCGACCTCGGCCTCGGTCGTAAACCGACCCATGCCGAAGCGCAGAGAAGAGTGAGCCATATCTTCAGCAGCACCTACGAAGTAGAAAGAATGAGCGACATGAATGTTGAACCCTGAGTGGAAGCATACCAAGGGCGCGCAATACGTAAGAGGGCTCCAAAGAAGCGGAGGTGCAAGCGCTGCCGGACGACAGCGCAACCTCCTTCAGCGCCATCAATAGACTCTCGCCCTGCAATGTGTCAGGCGCATAGAAGCGGATTCACTGCTGCAACCAACCTCTACGTATGCAAAGCTGAGGTTGACGCAGCCGGGGTAGCCGTTCGGGTCGCCATTCCGGACGACGTGGTCGACCTTGGCCCCAATGCCGTCGATGAGGCGGCGGGCAAGCGCGGAAACGTGTTCGTAGTCGGCCTACAGGAAAGCGTTCAGCAAATTTGTCAGAACCATGCACGGATGAAGGTGATGTTCAGTGCCCCTGCACGGTGAATCTTTGCAGGGCTGGCAAAGCAAGCGACGCAAGTCGATGCTGGAGACCACCCCGCTCTCAAGGGGACATTGATGTCCGCGCGCAGAATTTCCATCACAGAAGGGAGAGCAAGCTCAAGACACTTACCGCCATTTCCTGGCGGGCAATGCGGCACGCCTCGCCCATGCCCACGACCAGAACGCTTGGCAGCGTGCCGCTCCGCAGGCCGCGCTCTTGCCCACCACCGCTGAGGATGGGCTCCAAGCGAACACGGGGTCTACGGCGCACATACGCCGCGCCGATGCCCTTGGGCCCGTAGACCTTGTGCCCGGACATGCTCATCAGGTCGATGTTCATCTCGTTCACATCGAGCGGGATCTTGCCGAGTGCCTGCGCGGCGTCCGTGTGGAAGTAGACGCCACGATGTTTCCGCACTATCTCGCCGATTTCGCGCAGTGGCTGAATGACACCGGTTTCGTTGTTGACTGCCATAATAGACACTAGCGACGTGTCGGGACGTATCGCCTTTTCGAGTTCGTCAAGTGAGATGAGACCGTTGGGTTGGACGGGAAGATAGGTGATGTCAAAGCCCTCCTCGGAAAGCTTCCTACACGAGTCAAGCACACATTTGTGTTCCTGTGAACCGCAGCTTTCAGTTCACGGACCGCTAGACCTCGAAACCACTAAATTTACCGTCTGGGTCGTGATAACATGCTTCTTTTTGTCGCGGTAGAACCTGGCGACGCCTTTTATGGCCATGTTGTTGGTTTCGGTTGCGCCGGAGGTGAAAATAATGTCCTTCGCGTCTGCCCCAATCAGATCTGCGACATGCTGGTGCGGCGTCAGCATAGGGCGGGGTAGGCATCTCGAAATATTACCTGGCGGGCATCATCGACAGCCTTTTCAGCTTCCCAACCGTATGCGTGTGTCCGGCTGTGGGGGTTGCCGTATTGGTCGGTATAATATGGCAGCATTGCGTCGAGCACACGTGGGTCTACAGGGGTCGTTGCCTGCGAGTTCGCGTCAGTGACTTGGCTCGGACACGAAAATTCAGGAACAGGTCGTACTTGCATGTCTAGGTAAATGGGTTGCGGCTTGCCCGGCTGGAGCACCTTTGGTATGTCAATCCTGAACCCGAGCATGTCTGCGTCCTGGTGAGCGTTGTCAACCACCGAGCGACGAGGCATACCGGATCTTGGAGTGAGCAGGCCCTGTGGCAGACCATTGCGACCAAAAGGCAAGTCGACAATATTGGCTCTGTCCGTCGACGACGTCGACACGAGGCGCCGGCGACCCAGGCACAGCGCGCTGGTCGACGCGGCCTTTGTGGGACCGCGAGCGAGCGTATGCGAGACTCTGCGTGAAAGCATTTGTCAGAGGAGGAAGCCCGCGGTGCGATTTTAGACACCGCTTCGGATGCTCACCTCTACTTAATCTCGGACTCTGCGCCGACGACGCGCATCCCCGGCCTGACTCCTCTTCCTCACAGACGGCAACGTTGCCATAAACAGGATTCGTCAGTGACGCGGTCGTCCGGCACACCACACGCGCTTCCCGCGGCGCGCTTGATGCCTGGCTCAGGATCGTTTGCTAAACCTCCGGCCATAAACGGAACCACTCAAATGCCTCCCTACCAGCGTCCACTATAGGCGGTTCTAAAAGGAGTGCACTCATGACTGCAGACTGAAGCCCATGGCCGGCACGGGTAGCTTGGCCTCAAGGTCGAAGTTCTCTCCGCCCCAAGTGAGGCACCAAGCTCGCGCGCGTCATTGCCCGACATCGGACCCCTGAATCATATCTGATAACAAATCGCATGGACATCGCCTTACTAGCCAAACGGGTCGTCTCTCCCCGCGGACATGTTCATTCGCCTTGGGAATCGCCTGGTGTACGATGGATAGGCTCGCGTCCTCGTAAAATTGCTGTTCTGTGTCGTCCACCGGTCCACGTGGGTTCACTCCGCATGCTCGCCTTTGAGCTACCCTCGCCACTCCCCATGCCCACGGCTCTCGTTAGTGTCTTTGGTGAGCTAAAGGCACAACCGAGGCGCATCTTTTGGCAGGCAGCAATAATACCAGCCGCCTGTACGGCCCTTCGTAATTATTGTTTCAACGAGTGTATTATTCCGGCGCTTCTCGATCTTATGGAAATACAACCGGGACAACCAAGGTACTCGTTTACAGCGAGGGGCTGGCGTTCTGGATCAAGGACACGAAGTAGTCCTGGAACCAGGTGCCGGCCTCGGGCGCGGGCTGGGCGGCGTCGGAGAGGCCGCAGTGGAAGTCGTAGCGCGTGGCGGAGGTGTTGGACGTGCCGTCGCACTCGCCGCCGGGCTTGACCCAGACGATGGAGTCGACGAGCGACGAGCCGGTGTTGGTCGTCGGGCGCGTGCCGAAGCCGGCGTTCTTGACGTTGCACCAGTCGCCCCACTGGTCGCGGATGCCCTGGCGGCCCGCGCGGCCCTGGTCGACGATGAAGTGCGCGGGGAAGCCGCCCTGCTGGAGCAGCGGCGCGAGCGCGCTGATGTAGTGCATCTCGTCGAAGTTCGGGTTGCCCTGCGTGATCTTGGTGTCCGCGCTCGCCGCCTGCAGCGCGTTGTAGTTCGCGACGTTGGTCGCGAGGCCGCGCACGGCCGCGGGCTTGCCGGCCTGCTGGTACAGCTGGCTGAAGAGCGTCGCCGCGGGCTGCAGGTTCGCGGGCCAGCCGAGCCAGCCGGCGTGCCCGGCGTCGAGGTACATGAAGACGTTCGGGAGGTTGAGCGTCTGGAGCGCGTAGATCGTCGAGTTGCGGTAGCCGGACGCCGCGTTCGCGCACTTCTGCACGTTCGTGTTCGTGACGAGGTTGGCGAGCGAGTCCGGCTCGATGACGGCGACGACGCGGACGTCCGGGTGCGCCTTGATGGCATCGGCGATGCCGTCGATGTACGTCTTGTAGTTGGCAGCGCCGCCGTTGGCGTACGTGAACTCGCCGTTGGAGGCGGCCGCAGCACAGTCACGGTCGGGCAGGTCGTAGACGACAATCTGGACGAGCTGCTTGCCGCCCTGCGCGGCAGCGTCCGCCAGGTAGGTCTTCAGGGTCGGGACCTTGGCGAGGACGTCGAACCAGGTGAAGGTCGGAACCTGGGTACGAACTGATCAGCATGCATGTCGATAATATGGAACACTCCGTGCGAAGTACCTGAGCGACCTTGAGAGCCTTCGCCTTGGTCGCGGCATCCGTGATCTGAGCGGCGGCTGCGCTGACCTCGCTCGCGTAGAAGGGCGTAAGCCAGACCTTTGCAAGGTGAACGTCAGTTAGGGAGCTTCTCCTGCAGAGGTATCATAGCTCACATTGAAGCCATCAGCGTACGGGTTGCCAGCGGCCGGGACGGTCGTGCCAGAGGGGGCAGTCGCGGTAGAGGTCGTCGACGTCGGGTTGGAGGCGGTCGAGGACGGGGCAGTGGGCGTGCTGCTGGACGGGGCAGCGGCGCCGGGTAGGCATTGCGAGTAGTAGTCGTTCTGCTTCGTGCACGTCGCGCCGGAGACGCAAGTCGTCGGACCTGATCGCGAGAGAAAATCCACCATGTTCAGTTCAAGTTCCCAGGCCAAGAAACCCAACAAAATCGGGGAATACACGGACCTGTGAAACCGATGCCACCGCACTGCGCCCACACGGGCTGCTGGGCGAGTGCGACGGGCGCCGCCGCGAGGAGAGCCGAGAGCGCGATGTACTTCATGCCTGAAGACCGGTGATCCTGAGAGTGAACTCTGCGGCCTCTGGGTCGCGCCGCACGCGCCCTTTATACTGCAGCGCAGCACTGACTGCAGACTATTTTTACCAGGGTCCAACACCAGCTTGTTGCATGGAGGGCAGTGGCACCTCGCACGAATACGCCGCGGTGCCCCCGCTCAGAGGCGGGGGAGCACAAGCCCCGACATCACCCCGCCAGCAGTGGAGAGCCTGTCCACGAGACCGAAATACGACCGAAGATGCCATGGCATGGGCGCACGAAGCTGTTGGGGGAGACCAGATGACCGCCGTAGCAACCACGTAGCAGCAGGGGGGCATTCTCGGAAGGTCACGACAGACGCCGGCGTCGTTGAGCACCATCTCTCAGCGAGAAAACATACAGAGCTATACATGGCCTCTCTGGAGAGTACCGCGTAGATAATAGCAGTGCCCGAGGTGCGCCCTGACAGTGCTCGGGCGGGCGTTGCCCTGGGTAAGTTGGAAAAGCAGGCGATACTCAGGACTTCGAGCAATACGTAGTGCTGGATCGCGTGCTTAAGCCCAGATCCTCGCCAATAGCACCCTTAACCACAGGTCGTCTACTGAGCGCCGTGTGCAGCCACGTGGAGCAAAGGCGCGATGCACCGTTGGATTCGGTAATCCTGCGTCGTCCACACGTGGTATTGACACCGACAAGGCCGAGCGCAGGGCTCCTCGAGCCTGGATATACTCGAGATGGTGACATTCAGCACGAGAGCCGCCAGAGAGCCTCACATTCTGCCCCGATCGCGAAGGAATCGGAGGGAGGAAGGAAAGCCATATGCTTCCGCTCCAATGATCCCCGATTCCCTCATCTCGTGCGCAGTTTGACCGCTAAATACTGAAACAAGCGGGGTGATTGAAGATTGAGGAGCAAGACAGCACGATGACCCGAGCTCATAGGAACAGCATAGCAAACTATCTCCGCCTGGGCGCAGAGGGAGGAGGGGGTAGCAATGGGATTCCTCCTCCGCCACCAACACTTCCTCCGCCGCCTAGGAGATCGCTCGCTGCCGACTTGTTCGCAGTAGGGAGGCCCGGCGTCTTTCCAGGGATGCGGACGGAGAACGTCTGGCCTTCCTTCAGGGTAAAGTCCTTCGCCACGCCGCCGGGAATGTGTGGGGAAGGGCCTGTCGTCTCCTTCTCCGCGGGCGTATTGAGCCTCGCCTGACGCCTGGATTACAGCATTACAACGCGTCGTGTGGTCAGCTGGAGGTTGAACTCACTTGTCGTAGTCCTGTAGTGCCACGTCTGTAGGACGGTGAGCGGGTAAGGCGCGATGGCGCGACACGTGACATACTGAAGTCGAAGGCGTCAGGGCGCTCAGCGAAGCCGAGGCCGATATAAGCCTTGCGGCCGTTGTCCTCCACACGCAGAACGAAGTATCGCGACGAGTCGAGGACTGCCTCGACGCTGCGGTTCTGGACGTTGTAGGGCGACTGGGCAAAGACTGCGTTCTTGAGTTATCGACGTTGCAGTGTCCAGAAGGAGCGGGGACACATACCAGCGCCTGGCGAAGGACGACGAGTGAGCGATGCGCGATGACTCTGCGATCAGGGCGGCATACCGGTCGTCGCGTCCTCGAGCTGGATGGTGACGCCCTTGGAGAGCTCGATCAGCCTGAGACGGCCCTTCCAGAGCGGCGCGGCGAGGTCGCCCCACTCCTGGGCCTTGTAACCTTCGTTCTTGGTGCGGGGAGGAATCTTGTAGACTGCATCTGAAATGAACACGGGATGCGGCGACGGGCGGGGGAGACGACTGACCAGAGACCTCCCTGCACATGTAGATGATGGACTCGATCTCCGTCTCGGCCGAGAGGTCCATCGCCGTCTGTATGCGCGCGAGCGACGCCGCGAAGGCAAGAGAGGTGCGGCGGGATCGGCACCGGCCGCAGCGTCTCCTTTGCCCTGCCACCCGCACCATGTCCGGCGCACCGCCCACGCCCCCGCCCACCGAGCCCACCGCCCAGCCCGCGCCGTCCGTCTACGCCGCAGCGCTGCCCGACCTGCTCGCGCCCGTCCAGGCCGGCGCCATCGACCGCTTCGTGGCGCTGGCGGAGGACCTCGATCTCGTACGCGTCGCCACGCCACATTCCCGCCCGGCGCGTTCACCCCTCCGCAGACTGGCCCCGAGAGCGACCCCGCGCGCCTCCTGGTCACCGTGCCCCTCGTCCTGGGCTATCTCGGCCGCGACGACGTGTAAGCACCCCACTGTCCGCGTCGCGCCGTGTGCTCATCGCCCTCGCCCTCGCCCGCCAGCCCGCCCGCGCGATTCGCGCTGACGCGCCTGCCCGAGCCGTGCACGGCCACGCCGCTCGCCAAGCACGCATTCGACCTAGTCGCGTCGACGTCGCAGCGCACGTACCCGAACGTGTACGCGCGTGCCCAGGTGCTCCGCGAGTTCGTCGCCGCCGGCTGCGGCTTCGGCCCCGCGGACCAAGATTTCACGCAGATAGTCTCGCTCCTGCTCGACCACTTCCTCGGTCAGTCCTCCTGGCGCGTGCGCCCGCGGCATCGCTCATCATGGCCCTTTGTTGTGCTTCCAGACGGCTTCCGGAAACGCGCATTCCAGCTCGTGTCCAAGTCCTACACCTCCATCCCGCTCGCGCTCGCCCAGGTCTACCTCGGCCTGCCCGAAGAAAAGCTCATCGCCGAAACGACGCGCGAAGGCTGGCAGTTTGCGGATGGCGTGTTCACGCCAAAACGTGTGGCGGACCCGTCCACGAGTCAAACATTCGGTTCGCACCCGAGTGCTCTTCTTTATTCGCGCTGGTCCTCATCTGCGCCATTCATAGCTGCACGACCGTCAAGCATCAATTCGTTCGACCAAGTCGTCAGGGCCGCGGCCCAGCTAGAAAGTTTCGCGTCCTAGTCTCTCTGTACACAGTCCAAATCGAGCGTGCACCGTGCTGTGATTGAAAGCCGAAAGAAACAAGTACATACACAAACTGGCCCAACTGCGATGCGAGCGTGCGAAACCGTCCAAAAAGATGCGTGGAAGGTGGATGGATGGATGAATTCACGAACTGGGGTTGCCCGCTCGCCGGCTCGCAAGCTGATTGCGCAACGCGACGGCGATCGTGCGCCACTGCGCGTGATCGACGGTGGTGAAGTCGGGCACGCCGTTCGCGAGGAACTGCAGGTACAGCCCGAGCAGCGGCAGCTCCTGGTCCTGCATCGCGTGCGTCGTGTGGCAGTCGCGGAACGGCGCGATCTTCAGGCCCTCGCCGGGGTTGAGTGCGAAATTTCGACTCTGCAGCAGCTCAGCGTTTAGAATGGACGTAGAAGGGCGATATGCACCAGATCATCGATGTGGATCGTGTTCGTCGCGTTGTACTGAGGGTAGTGCGTCCAGATGATCTTGAGAGCTTTCACCGCGTGCTTGTACGGCTTGCCGTCCCGCACGCTGTACACAGAGAACATCGGCACTTTGTCTAGTACTGCGTGGCGTCAGCATGGGGCGAGGAAAAGTTGGGTGGAACATTACCGAAAGCGATCTGCAGACGTCAGTGAGCGTGTCTATACAGTGCAGATGTGCTCTGACCTTATACGGCTGGGCGGACCCAACCATGCCGAGTTCGTGCAGCTTGAGCTCCAGCCAGCTCCACGATGTTTGAGACCATATTGCTGCAACGTCTGTTGAAGACGGCGAGGGGCAGACCCGGCATACACGCACCTATGTCGTAGTGTTCGTACGCCTGAGCAAGGAACGCATGAAGACCAGGTCGCGCGCATTCTACAGGATTGATGAAATTCTCATTCAAGAAACTGTTGTAGGGCGGATCGCACCGGATGGAGGGAGCGCGCCGGACGTGAGCGGTTTTGTGTCGAGAATTGCTGTACTTGGGTTAGCCACCCATGCATGTGCAGTGCATTGTGGAGTCAGTGGCACGAACTGTAGTCGATGTCTAGAACGAGCAGACGCTTCCCTTCGCGAAGCGGGTTCATGAGGTTTATCTGGGCGCGACATGTCAGTGACACGATCCGCGCGACGCGAAGCAAGCCTGGACCTGGAGCTTGCGCGCGGTCTCCTTGACCTTGCGCACATTGCGCTGGTCGTTGATGTACGCGCGCGCGGCGGACGAGTTGGTCGAGAGATCGAAATCCCAGTCGTTCAGGACGTCTGGGAGATCGGGGAGGTCTGCGCGGGTTGTCAGCGTCGATGGTGCACAAGGCAGAGAAAGGGGACGCGTGCCGTCGGGGTCCTTGAGTTCTTCACCAGCAGGCGTGCCAATGAGAGTGAACTTCTTGCCAAAGGGCTGAAGGTCGCGTCTGCAAGGACGGTCAGAAGCGAGCGCGTTGGACGACACATGCACACGCACATTCTCGCGTCGTCCGAAGGCAGCTTGCCCTTGACGAGGCCCAGGATCTTCTGGCGCTCAATGGGCACGTTCGTCCGTCGCTGTAGCTCGCCCTTGAGGTCCGCGACACTACGCGCCCGCGCCACAATCAGTCACTCTGCGCGCAGGCGCGCGCGGCCGCGCACCAGTCCGATTCGGCGATGTCGAGCGTGTACTCCTTGCCCTGCCACGCGAAGCGGAGCGTGAAGAGCGTCTCGGACACCAGGTGCGCCTCGTCGCCTGGCGCGGGCGCGGGCTCGGGGCCGGGCAGCTCGTGCACGCGGTCGACCGGCAGCGCGGGCGACTCGGTCGACGTCTCGAGGCCCGCGGCGACGTGGCTCGCGGCGAAGACGACCTCCGCGCGCGTTTCCTCTGGGCGGGTGGGGGGCGTGGCCATGGCGGGCGAACACACTGCAGAGCTCGGCAACTGCCAAGTGGCGCGCGCCGCGTTCAGCTTCTTCCCCGTTCTGGTCCAGGCTGTTTCCCGTCGCCGCCGCCAACTGCTCCCTGCGGAGACCCAATCCTCGCTCCCACGCCTCAGACGCGCGCTGACAGCACGAGGTGCTCCCGGGCTAGCGAGTTCGACCGGACTTCCTGGCACTCTGACCCGAGTAACCTTTGACTGGAGTCGGGCCTCGAACGCCTGCTGCTATGGTCTGCGTTTTCTGTGGCCGTGATTAGCTATTTTTGCACGCGTTTCGCACGCTGTTCCATGCTTTGGACAGGACAAGGCACCTTTCGTTTTCGACATGGGCCTCGTCCGCGGTTCCCCGAGGCATCGCACTAGACCACGCTTTCCAGGTCACGTCGAACGTTGTCGTGCATTGCTGCATCCCTGCCCACTTGATCAGCGCGCCAGTGTTAGGTCCAGCTGGGCTGCTCGTGGGCTGGACAAGCATGTGCTTTACGCTCGATTGTTCTTTCGCGGGGCTCTTTGCCCGGTTGTGAATCGACAATGACGGTCATCTGTGCTTTGTGTGGCCATGGCGCAGTACGCGGAACAGTACTTTGGGCAGCTGTGCCTTGGTCATGCAGACCGACAGCTACGTGGTCCTTGTACCCTGCTTGTGCCTTTGCGATTCCCAGGGAATTGTTGTTCTTTCCTGAACGCCTATCTGCCATTTGTGTGCTGATCACGTCCACTACCGCTCGCGTGGCTCACGCTTTCCGATCGCGAGTGAATCTTTGCCGTCGGAACAATCTGGCACGTGGGCGAGCGCGCGGGTGCGGATTAACCTCTCCGGGTCGGACGTCCACCACCACGGTCAGATTTCTCAGCTGTTCCGCTTTGGTCCCACGCTGCGCCAATCCTGCCCGAGCTGGCCATCTTCTCCGGATGGGCGTGGCAAAAAGGATCAGTACCTGACTGCAAAAGGCTCGGGTTTCTGCCCATGACAGTTGGGCAGCACCCGGAGTGTGATAGTTCTGCCCCTGAGTATACAATCTCTGTCTGTGCATCCCAGCGAGCGGTCCGTTTCGCATTGACAGGCCACATGGAACAGGCTTCTCCCGCGATGGGCCTCTGAGTCCCGGTCCCTTTTGCATCTCTGCACGAGCACAGCCGGCTGTACTAGCTCCTGGTCTCCACTTCACATTCGTGCCTTGTGCAGTGCGTATAAAGGGACGAAGGCACCCACCGTCCCTCTGTATCCGCGCTCGGTCATGCAGTTCTTCGCTGTCTCGTTGCTGCTCGCGTTCTCGACGTTGGGTGCTTTCGCATCCCCGCTGAGTCGTCGTGTGCGTCACATATACTGCGCTGTGCGCTCCCATTTGCCGGCTGAATAGCTGTTAGGTCGGCGACACGGTGACCACGCCGCTTGGCACGATCACTGGCACAGTCTCTACACCGGGAGTCCAGCGCTTCGTCGTTCGTTACGCACAGGCGGCGCGATGGCGCGCGGCAGCAGCCGTGGAGACATTGCAGTCGCAGTACGCCGCCCACTACTATTCCCGTGCTAGTCCTTCCATGCCCACATTTATCACAGAACGACGCTGCCGGACGTGTGCCCGCAGCCGGTACAGGACAACAGCGGTGACTGGACCGGCAACGAGGACTGCTTGTTCGTCGTGCTCTACGTGCCGGATACTTTCAATGGATCGACGCTCGCCTGGTCTGTCCCGCCATTTCCCCGCCGTTGCCAATTAGTAACACGTCGTCACTTGACGCTTATAGGATCCATGGCGGGAGCCTGCTCGTTGGCGGCGCGAATGATCCTCTGATTGACGGCTCGGCGCTCGCGCTTGCCACGCAATCCGTCGTCGCTGTTGTGCAGTACCGCCTGGGAGTTGTGCGTTCTGCCAATGTCCTTGCGCCGTCACCTCTTCTGACCCCTCGCGCAAGCTTGGGTTCCTTCCGCCTCCTCTTGGTGGCTCTACACCCAACGACAGCCTGGGTGTCAGGGACGCGATCTTGGCCCTCAATGTCCTGCATACCATTCTGCCCAGCTTCGGGACTATCTCCACTCTCGACGTCACCCTCGGCGGGCAGAGCGCGGGAGCCATGCTTATTCGTGCCATCCTCGCGTCGCCTTCTGCCTCCCCGTTGTTCAACAGAGTCATATTGCAATCCGATGTACTGGTACGTGCCAGTCAACTACCTTTTCGAATTTCGTCCTGACTTCTCGTAGGACTATGGCTTCTTCAACGCCTCGACCTTGACGACGCTGCAGAACAACTTCTTCCCTACGCTGAACTGCACGGCAACCGATTTCACGTGCCAGAATGCGCTCGCACTCGGCGACATTATGGAGGCGCAGATGGACTTCAACGCATCCCAGTTTGACGGTTCGACTGCTGGGCCAATTCCATTCCGCCCCATCCACGATGGTTCGCTCATAACGTCGACGCTCACGCGCTCCTTCCCTACCACGCTCAAGCCGATGCTCATCACCACGGCGAACGATGAGGGTGCTGCGATGATCTTCGGTGGCATCCCCATGGTGCTCCCGACCCCTGCCTTCGGTGCAGGTTAGTTGACATGTTCACGCAGCTTGCACACTGCTCACTTCGAGACACAGTACTCCCATCCATCATTCCCGACTTCCGCGCGCAGGCGGTTCTAAACTCGGGCTTGTACGACCTCGACTCGAACGACGCAGATACGGTGCGCAACCAGCTCAAGCAGGTCGTCACCGACCTCGCCTGGCGCTGTCCCGACTGGACGTTCGCGAAAGCGTGGGCGGCGGGTGGCGGCACCGTTTTCACGGGCTTCTTCGCACGCGGCGGTCTGCACGGCAGCAATCTCGGCATTCCGTTCTGCGCCTCGGAGACGCACGTCTGCCACACGGACGACGTCCCAATCCTGGTGCGCACCGAGCTCGTCGCCGCCGTCGCCTTATCCTCGCGCTGACGCCTCGTTTCGCAGTTCGGCACGCACCCGAACCCCAGCAGCACTCAGAGCGCCCTCATCGCCGAGGTCCAGGCGCGCTGGAGCAACTTCATTCACTTCTCCAACCCGAACCCGTCGGGGCTGCCCGTCTGGACCGGGACGACATCGTCCTCGATCAACACCTTCGTTCTCGGCGGCAGCACGCCCGTCGCCGCTGGCGCCTGTGCCAACTTCTGGGGCACACCGACCGCTCCGTTCGACTATCAGATCTGGGGTCTGTGAACGTTCTCTGTGCAAATTCTCTGGGTTTTCGTTGGTCATATTTACCTGTAGCATTTCCCCATGCGTGCCGGTGTTCTCGCGACCTGGTCGCGCTTAATGTCATCACACAACAACCACCATGTAGCCTTTATGACCCGGTCACAGTGTGCTGTCCAATACTACAGCTTTCCAACCAGTTCTCGTTGAGGTAGCCGACAGGAATACCAGGCCTTGAGTGCAACTTAAGAGCAAAGCGCACGTCAACAAACATATGAATGCAGGGTATGCGATGCAGACGCGGCAGTGGGAAGTGGAGCGGTCAAGGAGAAACGTTGTTTCATGGCAGCAAGACCAGGACCCAAGGCGATTGCGTTCCTTGGAATAGGCGCCCGTCTTGAACTCGAATTAACGTACATGCATATGGCACACATCACGCGAAATGCAGAATGGAGCGCGGACAAGAAGCTGAGGGAAGCGACGTACCTGGAACGACGTTGGCGACTGAGATGGCGACTGGAGGTCGGGAAAGAGGGGACCTGACGGTTGAATGGCGCACCGCGCCGACACGGACTCGGGAGACCACAGGCCAAGTCCGAAAAATGCGAGGAAAATCAGAATGCGAAAATCGTGTTACAATGGGACGGGAACGGAGACCATGGACAGAGAGACCGGACTGGGAAAGCAAGATCCAAAGCAACGACCGCGCATCGGGCCCTCCACTGCCTACTTCTTGCGGGCGCCGCCGGACGCCCGCGCGGCCATCGCTGCGTTCATATCGAATGCTTTGTCGCGTCGGAACAGCAGCACGTGTGGCTCGGGCGCTGCCAGCGCGCTGGGTGAGCCGTCGCGTGCCACGGCAACCACAGCACGCACCGTGGACCTCGTAGTGCTCCCAACCCAGGCTCTGCGTGATGCCTATCCCGCGCCACTCGTTCTCCGTGAGCAGGCGCAGGACGTTCGGATCGTCCGCGGAGAACAGTTGCTTGGGCAGGTACTTGAGCATGCCCTTGGGCAGAATAACGTGCCGGTACTCGTATTTGTCGTCCGAGTATCGTTCAGAGTAGTGGATCCTGCGCCGTCCCCGTGTCAGCCCAGCGCGCCCCATCGCTCGCCATCCCACGTACTTCTCGATGTAGTCGTCCAGGCTCGGCTTGCCGTCGAGACGCTTGCCCGCCATGATGATGATCGGCCAGAATGCAGTGGTCGAAGTCCAACTCGCAGCTCTCGGATCAAACGCGAAACGCGCTCATTCAAACTCAACCGCATTGTCGCGTTCGGCCACCGCCAGGGACCCAGGGTGTGGCACCACGTAACATTGATTCCGAGTCAACTGTGATCATTTGCAAAACGGGGCAAAACGGGGCGGATGTACTGTACAGGGGAACGCGAGCAGAAATTCAGGAAACGGGGTGCCTAGCGCTTCAAGACCTCCGAGTTCCGATTCAGTAGGACTGGATGATCTGCTCGAGGTCGTCGATCTCCTGCTTCCAGTCGAGCGACTGCAGGCGGCTGATCGTGTACTTTGTACGAGTTTGATCCTGTCGTAGTATTTAGTTGGGCCAACCAGCGACCTTCTGCTCTGAAGAGCCTTCACCTGATAGGTCTCTGTTTTGGCGCGGCACACGAAGGTGTAGTATTTACCAACTGCCTTCTTAACGGTCGCGGTGAACTCCGACTCATCATTCTCCTGCAACATAACCATCAGCATTTCAAGAGTCGAACGTCAAAGCTTTGAATATCGAACCTTGATCTTGTGGAGGTCGTTGCCGCTCTGCCCGATAATGGCGAGCCCAGCGTCGTTGAACGCTGTGAGCCAGCACTGGCTGGAATTGTCCGCAACGGCGATGCTCAACATGTAACTTGAACCAGTGTTCAGGATCCATGGCACCGGCACACGGAGAAGACACACCGATAGGAAGGTTCCGGGGTCGTTGTCGAACAGCTCTCGCACCTCCATCCGTCGCCCACTGTGCTGACCTTCTTGTTGCACTTCTGACACGCGGGATACCACATCTTCTCATCGGCCTTGACGTGTACGATGGCGGCGCGAGTGGTGAACATGACCATCTGGCTGTCAGGCACGGTCATCTCGCGCACTTCGAGCAGCCTCTTGGCCTCGAGTCTGTTGATTGGGCCTCCGCCTCCGCCTCCGCTCCCCGTACTGTGCGAGTGGAAGGTCGCATCTTTGCCTTGCGCGTCGAACCTGGCAGACGGTGAGCACGTGACGTCCCTTGAGCGCAAAGCGACTTGCCAGCCTCGCAGACGGTGCGACTCATCCAAGTCGGGGTTAATCGCCAACGACCCGGAGCTCAAGAGCGACAGTGTGCGGCCTGCGTTACAGTCAGTGGCCGGTACCCTCGCGTAAGAGTAGAAGCGCACCTCCGAAATCGCCGACCTTGCAGCCCTTGAAAGCGACAACGGGGCTGTCATCATGTGTCCAGTTCTCCGCCTGCCTTCCCCAGAGCGTCAGGCGGATGGAAAACTCGCTCTGATCCACGATGGTCAAGTCGCGCTTCGTCAGCTCGCGCTGCGACACCTTCGCCTGGAACTTGTTCAGCTCGCCGACTTCTTTGACGATGCCGATGACATCTGTATAACGTGAGCTAGAGCGCGACTAACGAGCGATAGCCACGAACCGCAGACATCGTCCTTGTTGCGGTTTTCGATTTCCTTGAGCGGCACAAAGTTGTACGTCTGCAGCGGGACCATGGAGTCGTCGGTAATCTGCATATACAGCTCAGCACCAAGTCGCGCGGGAGGACGCCTGTCATCTGCCCACCTCCTCAATCTCTGTGTTCTTGTCCATGGTAATCTCGTATTCGCTACGCGAGTTGTTGAACTTCTTCTTGGCGACGGAAACTCGGGCCTTGGAGACGTAGTAGCTTTTGGTCTCCTGCAACTTCTCGTAGAGCTCATCGGCGGCCGCGTTGAAGGCGGTGGCGCGAATCTCGCCCGTGTTGTCCATGAAAGTGCAGCTGAAAAGCTTGCCCTCGCCCTTCTGGTTGGACCAGTTCTTCATCTCAGACTTGTTCGTGACGCGCGCCAGGATGGTCCATTTGTTCTGGTACGGGCTCAGGCCTTCAATTGGGTACACCGGCGGCGGCGGTCCGGTGCGCGAGGCCGCGGGGGCGGATGTAGTCTGTTGCGGGGGGCGCGGGGCGGCTTGCTGAGCGCGCGGGGCCGGTTGAGCTGCAGCCGGAGGCGGTGCGGCGCGCGTGGCGGCGGCGGAAGTCTCTGCGGCGGCGTCATTGGCCGCGCCAGCCGTCGCGCCGTCCTTGTCGACGGCCTTGGGTTCTCCAATCTTGTAGTCGATGAGCTCGACGACCTCGCATTCCAGAAGCACGATGAGGCTGACGCAGAGCCGGAGCGCCGTTAGCGGAAATAGAACCCGGACGCGGTTCGCGGCGCGCACCGTTTCTCCTGCATGGTGTTGCAGGTCATGCTCTTGACGCGGATGACCGTGTTGCGGCCGAGCTTGCCCTCCTCAATCTGCTGGTTGAGCTGGGTCGTGAACATGACGGGCGCGTAGTTTCTGCCGTCGCTGACGAGGCCGCGCCTGCGGTTGCTGGACCCGCCGTTCTTGTTCGAGACGATTTCCTTGATCTGGACGACCTGCAGGATGGGCTCCGTCTTCCAGACGGGATCGTCCGCCGGAAGAGTCTGGTCGCACATGCGCGCGATGACGCCGGAAGTGAGCTCGATACTCATACTGCTTGTGGGGCGGTTGCGAGAGACAAGATGCGGAGCTCGAATGCGCGTCCCGCGTTTTGATGGGCTTCATTCTCCGACGCGCTAGGGCCGCGCTTCCGTTGCCACAAAAAAGTCGATTATTCAGCGAAAATTAATATGAAATACAGGGGTCCTAGATTTATTCGCGTGTATCAATTTGTTACTTTCATCCGCTCCGTTGCGGAACAGCGACGGCAGCGGCAGAGAGGGGCAGACGCGCTTTGAACACCGTCAGGTCCGTCACGACTTCCGCGCCGGCCGGCAGCGCGACGTCCTCCTCCGCCTGCACAGGGTGCTCGGCAGCAAGACGGTCAATGTTCTCTATGAGAACACGCGCAACGTCCGGTGTGATGTTTGGCATGCCCGCAAGCGTCGTAATCCAGAACTCCTTGACCGACTCAACGGGCGGCTGCGCAGCAGACAGAGCGCTGTAATCGGCCTCATTCACCGGAACACCGTGGTGCTTGAGCAGGGGGAGGAATCCCTGGGACGCTCCCACGCTGAACCTCGGTGCCAACTTCGGCCGCCCCTTGAAGTGGATCGACAATTTGCGCCGTTCCTGACCCTCCGGGTGGACGTAACGAGAGTAGAACTCGATGATATCCTGGCGAGTGAGCGGGCGCAGATTTTCAACATCAGTCTCGCCTGTGAGCGATGCGTGAGCGACGACGACGGAGGAGCGTAAAGACGGAAATCGTACGCCTGAGGAAATCATAGTATCCCGAGTCGATGGCCGCCCAGAGCCTTGCAGCCTCCTCTGCGAGGTTCTTGATTTTCTCCATCTTTTTGGCGATCAGCCCGTTCTTTTGCTTCTCAAACTCGGCGTCCGACATCGCGGCGAGGTGGTCCTTGAACCCAATGAGGAAGCCGTCGACGCATTGCTCGAGGTACGCGGGACTGCGCTCGCTCTGCACGTGGACGCGGAGGCCCATAATGCCCGTGCGCGTCAGCATGGTACTCCGCACGATATAGCCGAGCTGCTGCTTTGTCCGGAGCTGGTCGAAGGCTGGTTCATGGATGATGTGTGCAAGCAGGCTGAGCTTCGCGCGGAGCGGTTCGTCGAGGAGGTCGCCGACATGGACGTAGTAGCTCAAGCCCGAGTTGACGTCCTCGATGTTAGGCACATCGGCCTTCCAGATGTAATTGGCGTCTGGACATGTCAGCTGGCAATAGAACAAATGAACGGTGCGACTTACTTGCGGGCAGGATGTGCGAGCGGTTCGAAATGCGCTCAGAAACCGATAAGGGACGGGCGGCAAGTATGGACTCGCTGCGTTCCATAAGGGCGATAGCGTCCTGGACGTCAATTAGCAAGCGACAACTGAATGGCGACGATATACACACCTCACGGGAGATGTTGCCGTGGACCAGCCCCTCGATTTGAATCCGCGACAGAAGCTCCTCCGCATGCCTCTGAACCTCTTCGAGCGTGATGGCTGAATAACATTGTCAACGCCAAAATATAAACTTCTAGCAAAGGTCAGCCGCCGGCACGCACTCTCAAGCTCATCGAGCCGTTCATCCGGAGGCCACGTCCGCTCCGTCAAACAGAACCGAAGGTAGTAATCAGCAAGTTCCACCGGCTGGCTCATCTTGAAGTTGGACCACTCTTGACGCAACTACGAAGGATTATAGGCAGCGCCACGCATGGTGGAAAGAGACACTCACGTCCTGCTTGATGTCGGCAAACCGTCCTGGATCGATCTTAATGGTCTTGACCTTCTCGAGGACCGTGGCAAGGAGGACGGGGAGCTTGTCGTTGTAGCCACTGACGGAGACCTGGATGCCGTAAATGTCCGGAGAGAGGTTGTAACGCAGGCCGGCGAGGTCGGCGTCGTAGGAGTACTCGGTAAGCGCGTCCGTCACCAGCTCGCAGAACAGGCGGGTCTTGACGACATGCCGCGGCGTCGGCGCTGACATTGGCGACCAGATGAAGAGGAAGACGTTCGCCCTGGGCACCCAGAACTGGTCGTCCTTTTTGTGGAAGAGCGTCGAGAGCCGCGTCTTCGCGATCACCACCGCCTGTTTCTGCGGCTAGTCGCAGCGTCAGAGAAACTAGCTTACCGCGGACGTGAGGATGGGCGCATACCGTATCGACTGGCCGCTTGTCGACGATGAGGTTAGTCGGAATGAAGTTGTTCTCGTGCGGGAGGAACAGTTCGGGGATGTCGTTCGCCTTCCTGCTCTCGGCGAGGAACTCCTCATCCATGGGGACCTTGCGGTACGGCGTCTTGTACCACTTCTCCGCGTCCCACTGCACGGAGTCGCCCATGCCCAGTGGCGTGTAGTCCTTCGCCATGACGATAACGCGGCCCTTTTCGGGACGCAGCTCCGCCAGCGTGCGGCGCACGAGCGGCTCGTCCCAGTCCCACAGCAGCGCGCTTCCACTGAGCGTGTACTCCGGCGGGTATGGGCGATTCATGTGATCGGCGAGCGACGAAACATAGCCCTCCGCCGGCCGCTTCTCAGCGAAGTTGAAACGCGTCTCGGCGAGCACTTTTAACTCGTTGAAGAGGTGCTCCGGGAACGAGGGCGTGTCGCGCAGCATGTTGAGGTACTTGCATAGCGTCAGCACGACCTCGCGGTACCGCTCTGCAGAGACATGTCAGGCTTTTCCACTTCTAACACCTCGTGGGGATGCGTGGTGGGCCGGGACTTACTGAAGCCCTCGAGGGTCAAAAAGCAGGTGATCTTGAAAAAGTCAATTCCGCGCGCCTGGGGCTGGCAACCACTGGTAAGTCGGACAAGCAGCCCCTTTTGTTTCAGATATGAATGCAGCGAGCCAGGGCCTTCGTGGCCGATCAAGTGAGCGAGGAAGTGGCTCGGCTTGGTGCGCCAGTGGTAGTGCTCTGGGGTGAGCTGAAACTGCAACTCGACGGCGTGGAAGTCCATTATCGTCTTGGCGCAGATTATCGCCTGACGCGTGGCGTCAGCGACGGCTATCGAGGGAGCAATACTGTAACGCGAAGCGACTCGCCCCTGACTCATCGGGTCCCCACGGGAGTTCTGCCACATCCTTGACCGTGGGGAGCGATCGGTTCTTGATAGCAGAAAAATAGTCGACAGCCATCTCTGTGAGCTTATCGAGCGGCTCTGCGCAGGGTCATCGTTCTGCTTGATGACGCGAGCCGTCCGATAAGTGCTCACCCTTGCCCAAGATGACCAAATTCATGCGCGACGCGCAGTAATGCGTTTCCCACCACTCAACAAGGCGTCGACGCGTCTCGCGTCCAATGAAGCCGCCATCGGGCTCGGTGTCGCTGGAGAACGAAGGGGCTGGGGACGGAATGCGCGAGGCGACGGGGGTGGGCGCGAGGCTGTCTCCCTGCGACGGGGTGCCATTGAGACTCTCTCGTTCGATGGCAGCCACGGCCTTTGCGGCGGCGGTGAGCGAGACCATGTTGCCGCTGCCGAACTTGGCCCAGACGTGGCCGGGCTTGGAGAGCGACTTGGACATCTGGAAGAGGCGCCATGAGTCGGACTGGAGGTTTTTCTTGTGCTCGGAGTCGACGGCCTTGAGCTCGCGCACGGTGCAGGAGGCCTCGAAGAGCGGCGAGTGGAAGAAGCCGCTGAACCGCTCGAGCGCACCGGGTAGGTGGTCCGAGCCGACGGAGAAGAAGTAGTTGGTGTCCGATGGCGAGGTGTATGCGTTGGTGTGGCCGCCGTGGGCGGAGATGTACTGTTGGGAGGCGAAAATTTTGAGCGTGTGTCGCGCGGCATCCCGGGCGATCGGTGGCACGCACCTCGCCGTACTCGTTCTCGCGCGGGAACTGGTCCGTGCCCTGTGCAGCGCGGTCAGGCGCGTTCCGGACGCGGGGCGACACGTGCCATGAAGAGCAGGTGCTCGCAGAAGTGGGCCAGGCCGGGCATGTCGTCCTGGACGCGACCCTATCAGCCACACGCGACGGGTACTGCACCGGTCGTGCTCACGGGATCGCTCAAGTGGCCGACGGTGACGGCGAGCCCCGCGGCGGCCTTGTCGGCCCTGGCGTCGTGCACGAGCATGGCGTGCAGGCCATTGGGCAGCCTGATAATGCGGTACTCGCGGTCGTCGTTGGGCGAGCGCTGGATCGGAGTCGTGTAGACGTCGTGCGGCGGGGCGGCGACCGGGCGCCAGGCGGAGGCCATTGCGAGCGACCTTGCGAGACGCGGTGCGGGTGCGAGGCGGGGGGAGAGTCTAAGCAGCAGCATTCGCCAGCCACGCCCGGGCCACCGTATATACTGTACACCAGCACAATAACAAGCCCTAACTCCGGCCGAACAAGGTGCGTCTCACCCTCAACCCTCAGTCTCACCCGCTCCCAGAGCCTCCCCAGTTCGCGCACACCAGCGTCCGCAGCGCCGCCTGCAAATCGCCGCCGTGCTCCGTCAAGACGCGTTCGGCCTCGGGCTTGGTGAGCTCCAGCTCGCGCACCTGGCACCAGATGAGCCACTATGTAATTTAGAATTATACACGCACAATGCATTCCACGTCCTCCTTCTTCGCGTTCACGGTCTCCTTCGCTGCCTTGGAAAGCGCGGGCCGGTCGAAGAAGCCGGCGCGGAACGCCTCGTCGAGCCTGGTTCTGCTGTACGACTGCCCGTCAACAAACTGCGAGCCGCGAGCCGTGAGTAACCTGAGCACAGCGCCCAGCACGCGCACACGCACAGAGACGATGACCTCTGGCTGGCCGCCGCGGCCGTTTGCTGCAGACGACATGTGGCTGCGAGTCTGAGGTTCAACTTGTGTGGATCGCTGTTTTCCTGTCACGGGCCCTTGAATGTCGGCCGGAGACGCGTCCCAGCCCCCGCCGCCGCCGCCGCCGCGCCCGCGGCCCATTGCTGAGCTCTTCGAGTCCGTCGGCGTGCCCCAGAGCGTGACGCGCTACCGCCCGCGCCTGCCGTCGCGCAACTGGCTCATTTTCCTCTCCGTCACCGGCTCGCTGCTCGGCTCGTACGTCTACGACCGCCGCCAATGCAGGCTAATCCGCGACTCGTACAAGGCGCGCGTCGCGCATCTGGCCGAGGAGCCGCTCGCGACGCATGACCTGCCGCGGAAAGTCACGGTGTACACGTGCAAATCGCCCAGCGACGACGACTACCAGCGCTCGATGCGCTTTTTCAAGAAGTATGTCAAGGTGGTTACACGTCCCATTTCTGCCCGCTGCCCCGCACAAGCTCATGCGCTGTAGCCAGTACTCGTCTCTGCCGCAGTAGACTATGAGATTGTCAACGGCAGACGTTACGGCGACCTCGCGAACATAATCGCGGAGAAAATCAAGACGCGACGACGCATAGCTGCTGGTCTTGACCCAGAGCCTCCCAGCCCCATCCCCATCCCCATGCAGATGACCCCTGCGCAGAAGCTCGCGCGAGAAGCGGAGGGCGGCACCGTGGTCATTGGGCGGCATTCGTTCAAGGAGTTCATGCACGGCACTCACCAGGGGTGGACGGAATCCCTCGAACGCGTCGATAAGGAGGAGGAGCTCGCGCAGGAGCTCTCGACAGACGGCGTGTTCGACGAGCGCGAGGAAGACGACGCGGCGACAAGCGACAAGCAGGACGGCGACGCGCCATCCAAACCGTTCCAGCCGCCCGTCATCCCCGGCCTGCTGCCCCAGGTCGCGCTGCCCCAGGCAACCCCGCGCAAAACGACGGTCCCCGCAGAGCTCGACCAGCCGCCGGCGGTTATCCCGCAGCAGCCGCCCCTGCTGCTCGTACCGTTCTCCAACCTGATCGGCTTCCGCAACGTCCCCTGGATGATCGCGGACTTCTTCAACGAGCGCGCGCGCGTGCGCGTCGGGTGCGACGCGGCGTACCGCCTCGTAATGGCGCAGACGCGGCCGTTCGACGCGCGTCCGGGCGGCGACCTCGACTTCGACCTCAAGCAGGAGGAAGAATACCTGCCGGCGTTCGTCAACCTCCCCGACGAGGATGCGAAGGCACGCAACAAATACTACGAGGCGCTCACGAAGAAGATCGCGACTGCGCGCGAGCTCTCGCGCGGGACGCGCGAGCCGACCAGGGACGAGCGCAATTTCCCGCCGCCCACCGAGGTCGAGCTGCGCGCGGAGCGCTTGAAAAAGGAGCAGCGCTGGCGCGCGGACCATCGCGGTTGGTCCATCCTTCGCCCGGGAGCCCCGCCAGCGTGGGACGACCGCTTTGCGAGAGCATTCAGCGTTTATGCGGCCCCAAAGGGGGACGAGGGTAAGCCTGCTGACACTGGCAGCGACAAGCAATAGAATCTAGTATACGGAGGGCATACTTAATACAGAATCACATCCAGCTCAGCTCTGCTCTAGTCTTCGATGACCACGTTCCCGCTCTGCAGCCACTCTTCGAACATGGCGAGATCTTCGTTGATGCTGTTCGCCACGAGGTCGGCTTCACTTTGAGCGCCGTCTGCTTGAGCGTTTGCGACTGTGGGTGGCGTTGCGAGTGACACCGTTTCGACCGTCGTTCGGCGGGGAGAAACAACCGGGGGTGGCGTGCTGTGCGACTGCGTGTGAGAAAAACGCAGATCGTTGGTCTGCAGGTAGTCGTCGAAGTCATCCAGCCAGTCAGCCTTGGCCTCGGCGGGCAGTTCCAGCGGAGTACTAGAGTCATTATCGAACGGAGCAGGTCCATCGTCATGAGTGGCAGCGAAAGGCTGGTCAGAAGCAAGCCGAGAGAGGAGGTCATCAGAGTCGGAGTCAGGCAAGAACAAAGGGACCTTGGTGCGTTGCGGCAAGGCGGGCTTTCGAGGCGATGGAGTAAAGACCATGGGTAGCTGTGAGGCGACAGACGACAGAGAGCCCACAGGTTTGTTGGCAGGACGTTTAGCGGTCTTCCTCTTCTTTGGAGGCGGGGGTGGGTCGTCAGGTTCAAAGAAGTCCAGAGTAGAGGGGGCATCGGATGATGGCGCGGCAGTATTCTCGTCCCAGGAAGATAGCTTACGCTTGCCGCCAGAAAACCCGGCGGCGGGCGAACGATGACCGGGCGCGCGGGGTGATGGCGGTGCATACCGCTGCAGGACAGAAAGAGAGCGAGCATCATCCGACTCAAGCTTGGCTGATGGCGACGGGGACGGTGGTGGCCCACGATTGTTTTGCAGAGTCAGGCGTCTTCCAGCGTCGCTCACGGCATCGGCTTGCGAGTTCGTGGAATTGGGTCGCGGCTTCGTCGCAGCCTTCGTGACTTTGGGGGGCTTGTCGAGACCGTCTCGACAACTGCGGGCATCTGTAAGCGCAAGCCAAGTCCGCGCGCGCGGCAGACCAAAGGTGGCGACAGCAAGTTTTGTCCTTGCAAGTGTGGTTGCACCTAAACTTGCCCGTGAGCATAGTGCATCCAGGTCAGCTTCAAACGCACTCGTATTTGCCATCAGGACGTTTTGCGGGAGTTGGCCCTTTTGGAGCGGACATTTGAACTTTATCGAGCGCCTGGAGAATCTTCGAGGTGGACACGTGGGGTTTTTCGACTTCATCAGAGTCTGCGCAAATGTTACAGTAACCATGTCCTTGCCACCTGTCGCAGTTGAAGCGTACCTGTTCGCATTGGTTCCTCGAATGCCGTCCAGAATTCGGGGTCCTTCATACACATCTCGACCTCCATGTCCTACGCAATGCTGAGCGGAGTACCAGGCTGTGAAGGCAGAACGGACGATTGCCGTTTTCGGGCGCGTGTCTGGCACAGGGAATTCGTGCGCTCGAACGTTCGGCTTCCAGGTCACAACGCGGAGAACACCAGCAAAATTGTCCTGCGAACGTGTCGTAGAGTCTGGTTCAGGAGGTGCAGCTGACTTACTGCACTGATCGACACCTCAATATACTGGCTGGGTTTTGACAACTTCGCCTTGATGGTAAATGTCTTTGCCTCGCGCACCAGCGCTCTCGTGCTGGTGTCGAGTCAGACTCAGCGCGAATGATGTATCAACCGGACCCACGAGATGTTGCGGAAGTCGATGAATTGCTCGTCTGAGGTGACGGTGAGTACGCTCGTCAATCCGAGGGCTTGCTTCTGCTTCCGCCGCTTGTGCTTGCTCTGCTCGACGGTGGCCGAACACTCCACCGTGAGGGTACAATCGACTTCTTCCTTGCCACCGTGTGTTTCGATGCTTGAGTCGACGATCTTGATGTCGAAGTCTGGTAATTCCTTCGCCGCGGCAAGGACGTCCAACCCGAATGGGGGACGACGATTCAGAAGCTAGGGTGGCGATCTAGTGGCATTCAGTTCAAAGACGGAGAACGTACCGCCTCTATCCGAATCTGGTCCTGCTCGCGCAACTTGCTGAACGTCGTGATGCCATGCTGGCTAAGCACCTAGACAACCGTCGACGCGAACCTTCGATACACACAAGTCGCGATTACCTTGATCCTTTGAATCGGTCAGTGGTGCCTTCCGGGGAAGGATGTAGACCCGCGAACGATTTGTCTCCCAGATGCTCGATCTGCCTCAAGACCACGGGACGACCCTCCCATGCCTTCGCGTGGAAGCAGCGCAGTCTAGGATAGGCATCAGAGGCGCGAGCCGTCGCATTGGTGGACTCACAGCTCCAATCCAAATTTCGTCAGTGAGCCCGACTGCTTGGCGATGCCAATGTCTGCAATGGCGCGCGCGAAACGAGGACAGTGCTTGAGAATGGGAATAGCATCGAGATGTGCTTGTCCGCCGAGCTCGTACTCCTTGTCGGAAAGGGAGATGCCGCCGAGAATTGCCTGGGCACGGTTGAACGGATGAAACTATGCAAGAGCCGCCTGCATATGTACCTGTATGAGTACGAAGACCTTGTCGCTCGTTTTCTCGACTTTATTTGTCTTGAAACGAATGTCGTTATGTTCTCTCAACTTGTTGTAAATCTGCTTCTCGCCAAACCTGAGCCGTGCATCACTCAGCCTAGACAACAAGCAGCCGTCAGTCGATGGGCGGGGCCCGCGGGCGTTTGTTGCGCACTCCTCCGCCGTACACACGACTTCCAGCTGTCAGGGGTCTCGTTAGCTAGGGTTTGCTCAAGAGCTGCGGCTATCGTACGATAGCTTTCAACGACGTGTTCATAGGCATGTCGAGGAAAAGCTTCATCTGGATATGGACAGTCAGCTCGAACGCAGTGCATTCCACGAAGGGCTCACCGTAGACAGTCGAATATAGTACTGCGCGAACGTCAGGCCCGTGCTCCCCGCTCATGTGAGTCGAGGACAGCACCTTGCTCATGATGTCCCCAAATTCCGTCGCGACCAGCTTATCGGACTCCTCTGCCTCTTTAGAGACGAGACCGGCGGCCTTGAGGTCGTCAAGTGACTCCACGACGATTTCCTCGAGTCTCTGTGACCAGGACTGCGTAGACGCTTTGTCGAGCCGGTAGTGCGCGGGGTTCTTCTGGATGCGCTGATAAAAGAACGAATTCTGCAACCACGTCTTCGCGCTGTCAACGTTTGCAATCGTTCCCAGGCCAACCTCCGAGTTGATATGCTCCGCGAGGTTGTGGTGCAGGAAGCTCTCGAGGTTGGTCTGTCCGCCAACGATGTTTTGATATTTGCTTTCGTCAAGCGTCGAGGTCAGGATGATGACAATTCCGTCCTTGTCTAGACCGAGGTCAATGGTAGGATACACGTCGGGCTCGGGGTGTACCAAATTGAGGACGTCCCTGGAATGTGTGAGCATTCGAAAGCCTCGGTAACAGTGGCGCGTCCATGCTTACTGCTCTTCCCATCATCTGGAAAATGTCCGCCTCGGAATACTCGCACCAGGCCTGCCCTTGAAAGAGCTTGGTGCCCTTTATGACGACCGTGTGCGCCGCTGGCTGTGTCAGACAACCATATTTTCCGGTCCTGGAGCAGCTCACGCAGGTTTACTCCAACGGCCAACGTCTGGCGATGTTGCCAGGTCCATAAGACAGGCGCATAAAAGGGCAATAAGCACGTACTGAGGTCGCGACGATGACGCGCAGTACTTTTTTGGAGTACAGCTCCTCGGTTAGGCCGCGATCAGAGTAGCCTACTCCCGCTGAGATGTTGTCAATCAGCGGCAGGAACCAATTATTTCGATATTCGTACCGTGGTGAACACCAATGCCCGCTTCCGCGAGAGCTGCCAACCGTTAGCTTCAATGGTCGGCTTGACTAATAGGTCGGGCTAACTCTGCAATTGCGTGTCCTGGAATGAAGCTTGCAACCTGCATATTTGAGTAAGCACGCTTGGGAGACCGCGTTCCACAATTTGAACGTACTTGTGCGGGGCATGCCACGGCAGCGCCTGCCGACCGCTCTTAGCCAGCTTGTAGTCCTTCATAAGCTGTTCGGCGGTCTGCACGGTGCCCTTGCGTGTCGGGCAGAAGACGAGGATGGGCTTGTTAGCAGAGTGAGTTTGCAAATGCGAGAACAGCTTGAAGTCGAGCGTCTTCTGGAACTGAAACTCGCTCGGTTTTGGCGGGTAGGCGTAAACAAAGCGCTTCAGCTGGCACGGACGGAACTCCTCTCCGAACTGTGCGCAGACCCTTCAGCGAGGACGGCGCGGAGGAAAGCGAGTACGAACCGTGAACATCTCTGCAGGTTCGTCTATCGAGCCTCGCCGCCCAATCCAGGCGGCAATATCGCTGATGTTGGGTGCGGTCGCGGAGACCAGGACGAAGCGCACCGCGCTGCCTCGGAGCTTCATTCGTGCGATGCAAACCTCGAGCGTGCTCCCACGCGACTCATTGAGTATGTGGACCTTGGACCAGGTCAGCCTTGAGACCAAAGAAACGAATCTGCGTTTACTTCGTCAACAAGAAATAGCTTCATGGTCGCGAGGATATCTTCGTGCTCGGCCCTGCGTGCATTAGGGGAAGGCCGAACAGAGATCCACGTGGACTATTCACCAGTGTCTTGTCAACGAGTCCCACTTCTCAGGCGTGGTGACACTGGCAGATTGTGTCGGCAGTAGACATGTCCGGCGATGAACATGCGTACATCACTCTTGACGCATAGGCGTCGCCCCAGGCGCCTTTACCATACGTGACGGTATCCCCGGTCAACTCGCAGCCTGGCAGACGCCTGTGTCAGTCTTCAAGAAGCGGACGATGGAGCAGCGACGGCAGCATACACTTTATCCCCAAAGGCTCAAATTTCGTGGACCAGTCTCGATACCGCTCCGAACAGAGGGCCTATGCGAGCATTCAGAAGTTTGGTCGACTATATGCACGCGACAGACCTTCGTCGGGGCCATGTACACGCATTTGGTCGACTTGGAGCCGTCGTTCGCAATCATGCGTATGATGGCCAGCTCAAACAGCACAGTCTTGCCGCTTCCCGTCGGCGCTGTGCAGTCGTTGTCAGCATGTAGGCAACCTGAATGCGGCGTAGAGCATGGCGCACCGGTGACGACCTGCATCTCAAAGTAAGAAAATCGCAAGAACTCTACAGGCCGAGTCTGCGCACCATATTATCCTCCGAATGCGAGAGCTGGAGTGCCACAACCGATCAGACCCCGGTATATGCGCGTAGAGTCAGCACGTACTGTGTCAAAGCACTTGCTCTGGACAGCATTGAAGACGGAGAATTTGAACAGGCCTCGAAACGCGTCGGCTGGGGACAGCTCAGTTGCAGGTCCACCAAGCCCGAGCCCGAGCCCAAGGACGCACGCAAATCGGATACAGGACGCAGCCGGATGCCCAGCACCGTCTGCTCGGGAGGTTCCTCTGGCTCGTCGTATCTCGCAGGGACGCCATATCCTGCTCGGATCTGGCGCGACGGGCCCGGCGCCGGCTGACTTTGTGCTGTAGCATGCAGACGCGGATTCAGCGAATGAGCGTATGTAGGCAATGCAGCCCATACAGTACGAGCTGTCAAGAACACGAGACGGTTGCGAGAGCCTGTTGCTGATGGGCACGTGTCTTGCGTGCCTGGGTGCTGGCTGGGCATAGCTAGCTTGCGGGGCATGTTGGCGGTACGACCCGCGAGACGAGTGGGAGTGCTGTTGCGAATTTCCTACGTATCGACGAGCTGGCGACGACGAGTCTATCCTCATTATCAAATAGTGGGCGGAAGAAGCACTCCGAGGTCGTACACTGCTCGATGTACTCGCCAGCATCCATGGACGCGAAGTCGTCCTCGATGGGATCGTCAAGGAGTGGGTCATGCTCGTACGCGTTCTGCGCGTAGCCTGACGCGGCGTGCGGATGATACTCGTACGCTGGGTCGTCGTATAGATCCATGGTGGATGTCGAAGTGCAAGATGCAAGCGGAAAGCGCCGGGGATTTTCGCAGTATCGTGTCGCGATCACGTGCCGCTGTTCCTCGTCCTTTCCACACGCATGTATTTCTGAGCGTCGTCGATAGTAATGTATGAGCGGCCAAAAAATGGAAGGAAGGAGAGAAAATCCAGCAAGCCGGCCGCGCGCGAGGGATAGATACATTGCGAAGCATCTCGACACGACGGCACCCGTCTTCTACGGCGGGCTCTATGCTATGGAACTATGCGTCGGCGTCGTCGTCGTCGTCGTGATACACCAAATAATGGAGAGTGTCAAAGCTCAGAGCGCAAAAGGAATAGTCCGCGCCGCACACACACACAGAAGTCTCATCTGACGGGCGCTCCGTTGGCGAGAGACTCCTGAGACGCGCGCGGCAGGTACCCTGCGGAGCCCTTGCTGTCCATGGCGTAGTACGGCGGCGTGGGATCTGTAGGCGTCAGACCCAGCATCGACGCGACTGCGCGCGGGTTCACGGTCAGCGAGGCACGCTTCTTGCCGGGCGGCGGGAACTGAGCGATGATGGGTGTGTCCGCGTCGACGGGCGATCCGGGGAACACCGCGCGGCCGCCTTCGGCTGGGGCGGCGTCTTTGCCCTCCTTGGGCGCCGGCTGGTTGTACAACCACGTCGCGGCCAGCACGACGGACGCGCCGATGACGAACGCGGGCGTGATGCGGAAGTCGAACAGCACGACGGACGCGAGGAACGATATGATGATGCTCAGGCTCGTGGCGAAGCCCTTGAGGATGTTGTCCGAGTACTTGATCACGACCGCCGTCACCAAGCCACCGAAGACTTGGATGGAGACCGTCGCCCACGCCCAGAAACCAAAGTTGCGGAACATGTCGGTCCACCACGTCGTTATCGACGAGCCGGCGCTCTGGTCAAATAATACGGGGAATAGTGCTGGGAGGAGCGAGAACAGCGACAGTTGGACGTTGCGGACCCAGAGGTCGGCCTGAGAGCCCTTGAGGACCATCTCGAAGTAGACGCCCGCGAGCCCTGAGGTAAAGCAAGCAGCGGAGACGGCGAGGAATCCCGTCATGGGATGCATTTCGTGGCCGCTGCCAGCGGAGGCGGAGCCCGCATGAGGAGTTTTGTTTGCGCCCGCCTGGATTTGGACAATGCCGACGCCCAGTGCGAGGCCTAGCAGCGCTAACCACTTGGTCGAGGAGAGCTTCTTGCGGAGGAGGAGCACGGAGAAGGCGGCGGTGGTCAGGATCTTCATCTGGTACGTGACCTGGAACGTCGCGATGTCGAGGTTGGAGGCTGCGACATACTGCAGGTTGTTCTGGACGACGTAGAGGATGGCGGGGATGGAGAGCTTCCAGCAGTCGGCGCTGAATATCTCCTTGCTCAGCTTGCGGAAGCGCGACGGCCAGAGCTTCAATGTGTGGAAGAACGAGGGCGAGCCGGTGTGGAGGCCGGCGGGCCGGTACTCGGTGAGCCTGGCGCCGTCTATGCGGGAGAGGGCGATGGCAAAGGAAATAGAGCCCTTGAGCAGCTCGTTGAGCAGCACGGCGACTGCGGCAGAGTAGGCCTTTTCTGGCGGGGTGGAGACGCGTGAATAGTGCATGATGATCGTAAGGAGCGCATTCTGGACGGCGAGCGTGACGAGCCTGGGACCGACGGAGCGCGTGTCAGCGGCCGCTCGCTGGATATGCCTCAAAACACGCACGAGACGTATTTGAGGGGCAGGCCAAAGATGGCGGGCGCGGCCTGTTGCGGCGACGGCGGGCGCGAGAGCGGGAGCGGGAACGGGTCGCCCTGGGCGGGCGAGGTGTCTGAGGAGGACATGGTCGAGTGCGATCCCCGGTGGAACAGCTCGCGCTCTCTGTCGGTGCTGAAAATAGGCGACGAGGGCGCCTTGAGCGTCGAAACCCTGTCGGCGGGCTGAGCGCGTCTGCCAGAGCCGGACATCCGAGACCAGTGCTTGCCTGAGCGGACGGGCGGCGGCCACGGTTGCAGGCTCTCCTCTGGGGCGGCGCCGGGGGCGGGGGCGGGAGAGGACGGACGGCGAGGGGGGCTGGGAGCAGCCTGAGGAGTAGGTCTCGGAGATCTGCCCAAACCCCGCCAATCCAGCCAATCCTCCCGAGCCTTGCAAGTTGCATCCCATGGCGCACGCACAGACCCAGTCGCAGGCAGAGGCCCTCATACGCGTCTGCTCCGCGATCGCGCTCGAGCTCGTCAAGGCCCACGACGAGGGCCGCTCCGTCAACCTCAACGCGCTCAGGGCCCAGCAGTCGAAGCGCTTCCAATACGGCGGCGTCCCGCGTCTCGTCGACATCATCGCCGCCGTCCCCGATGAGCACAAGAAAGCCCTGCTCCCCAAGCTGAGAGCACGCCCCATCCGCACGGCCAGCGGCGTGCGTGACCCGTCCGCTGTCGCTCTGCAGCATACATTCGGTCTCACTCGCTTGTCCTTGCAGATCGCCGTTGTAGCCGTCATGTGCAAGCCGCACAGATGCCCGCACATCGCCATGACGGGCAACATCTGCGTGTCAGTGACGCCCCCGCATATACCCAGCATCTGCAGAAATTCCTGATTGGAGCATAACAGATACTGTCCCGGCGGGCCCGACTCAGACTTCGATTACAGCACGCAGAGCTACACAGGCTACGAGCCCACTAGCATGCGTGCGATTCGCGCGCGCTACGATCCGTACGAGCAGACGCGCGGCCGCGTCGAGCAGCTCAAATCGCTCGGCCACAGCGTAGACAAGGCACGTTTATGCGCATACACACGCCCCACTGGCCGCTTCGCCTAACATGCTATACGTTACAGGTCGAGTTCATCGTGATGGGCGGCACGTTCATGAGCATGCCGGAGGACTACCGCAACGGCTTCATCGCACAGCTGCACAACGCGCTCTCCGGCGCCACGACGCGCGACGTCGACGAGGCCGTGCGCTTCTCCGAGCAGAGCAAGTCCAAGGCGATCGGCATTACCATCGAGACGCGCCCCGACTACTGTCTGCGGCCCCATCTAAGGTGCGCGACCCACTGCGCCACATGCACTCTAGCTCACTCCTACGCGCAATACCAGCCAGATGCTGCGCTACGGCTGCACGCGCCTGGAGATCGGCGTACAGTCCGTGTACGAGGACGTCGCGCGAGATACGAACCGCGGGCACACTGTGCGCGCCGTGTCGGAGAGCTTCCACCTGGCAAAGGACGCCGGCTTCAAGGTCGTCGCGCACATGATGCCCGACCTGCCTAATATTGGCGTTGAGCGCGACCTCGAGCAGTTCAAAGTGCGGCGTCTAGCACCCCCTTTCCCTCTCGCGCACTTTCTCACCCATGCGTGCTATACACAGGAGTATTTCGAGAATCCCGCATTCAGATCGGACGGCCTCAAGATTTACCCCACGCTTGTCATCCGCGGCACTGGCTTGTACGAGTTGTGGAGAACGGGGAAATACAAGAATTACACCCCTAACGTCCTTGTTGATGTTGTGGCCCGCATTTTGGCGCTTGTCCCGCCATGGACGCGAGTGTACCGTGTGCAAAGGTATGTGACTTCGCGTCGCTCGATACGTGTCAACTCATATCGCCTCAGGGATATTCCGCTGCCACTGGTCACCAGTGGCTGCGAGAACTCGGGCAACCTCCGCGAGCTTGCCTTGCAGCGCATGAAGGACTTTGGCACTGAGTGTCGCGATGTGCGATTCCGCGAAGTCGGGGTGCGCTTCCAAACCTCTCGATTGGTGCATTCGATGCATACTCATCGGGCCGCTCTAATCGAAGATACACGAAATCCACCACAAGGTCAAGCCAGAGTCCGTGGAGCTCCTGCGGCGCGACTACACCGCGAACGGCGGCTGGGAGACGTTCCTGTCGTACGAGGACCCGGAGCGCGACATTCTCGTCGGCCTCCTGCGGCTACGCAAGTGCTCCGACGAGGGGACGTACCGTCCAGAACTGGTGCGGCGGCCGGATGGGCGCAGCGTGAGCATCGTGCGCGAGCTCCATGTGTACGGCACCGCCGTGCCCGTGCACGGGCGCGACCCCACCAAGTTCCAGCACCAGGGCTTCGGCACGCTGCTCATGGAGGAGGCGGAACGCATTGCCCGCGACGAGCATGGGAGTTGCAAGATTGCCGTTATCTCTGGTAAAGAGCCCGCTGCAAGACGCCGTTGCTCGCGAGTTGATGACGGTGTTTGCAGGTGTAGGCACGCGCGACTACTACCGGCGACTGGGGTATGAGCTGGACGGGCCGTACATGTCGAAGTCTCTAGATTCGAATGAGGACTGAGCGTGTGCGTCACTCGGCGTCGCCCATGACGAGGGTGTGAAAGTTCGGGAAGACCAGCTCGTCCTCGATCGTCTTGCGGATGACCTCCTGCATGAATTTCTCCACGCGGGTGACGTTCCGCAGAACGTGGCTGTCGGCCTGTCCGATCTCAGACTCGATGAAGATGGACGGCAGCAGGCGTTGACCGATGGGCAGCGGCTTGTCCGACGGTACGGTCGCAGGTGCGCCCTTCGCAGGGCCATACGGGTCGAGTTCGTCGACGACGCAGATGTGCATGCGCTTTCGCGCACCCTCGTACGCGACGACGACCTGGCCCGTAAAGATGAGCCCCGTGACGGAGAGTTTGATGGGTAGTGCCATGAACATAGGCGACGGATAGTTGATGAGCAGCGACGTTGTCACCGTGATACGCATGTCCGACTCGTGCCGGATGTACAAATGCAACTGCAGGTTGGTGCTCTGTGGCTGGTCGTCGCGAGGGGTGGGCTCCGACGCGAGGCTGTCCGTGCTCGACGGCGGTGGCCCATCCTGCACGCTGACAGGCAGCGGCGCGACCGGCGCGGGCTTGTTGTCCCGCTCGGCAAGCGCGGCCTGGTACTGCATGTGCCGCCAGGCGTCCGTCGTAGGCGAGTGGATGCCCGCGACGGGCCCGCCGTTGAAGAAATTCTGGAAGTCGAGGTTGGGCCCGGGTCCGTATCTGAGGTGTGGCGGGAACGGGTGGTACGACGGCGCCGGCGTCGCGCGGGCGGCCGAGCGACGTGAGACCCATTCAAAATCGTCTTCCTCGTCCGCGGGGCGCTGGTCGTCGGGGCCGCCCGCGGGGTCCTGGTCGTCATCGTCCTGGTCGTCGACGAAGTCGCGGTAGATGTCGCGGACGTCGATGATCTCGATGTCGGGCGCGACGGTGCCAAAGTCGAGGGCCGTGACGGTGACGGGGCCGATGAACGAGGGGCGGTTGAGGTTAGCGATGGTGCGGTTGAGGGCGTCGACGAGGCGGGTCGCGAGCGCGCCGTCGAGCTTGGACCAGTCGAGCTCGATGGACATGCCGGCGGCGGGCGGGCGATCCGGCAGGGCCCGGCGGACGCGGACTCGTGCGCGGAGCGGACAAGCAGGCCGGAAGCATCTCCCTCTCTTCTCCCGACGTCCATCATGAGCGCCATGCCCAAGCGCAAGGCCGCCGCCCAGGCACTGCTCGCGACCAAGAGCCAGCTTGCGCCCCGCGCCGCCGCTGCCGATGTCGCCAAGGCCGCATCGTCCGCGCCGCGCCCCAGGCTCGGCCCCTGGGACACGTCCTCGCTGTCCTCGCTCTCCGACCTCTCCGATCTCGAGCCCGACCCCGTGGCGCCTGCCGGCGCGTCGCTGCCCGCGCCGCCGCTGTCGGCCGCAGCCGTGCCCGCGCCAGCACTGCCTGCGGGCCCGGCGCAGCGCAAGAGAAAGGCGTCGGGCCAGGACGCGGGCGCGAAGCGGTCTCCGAAACGCGCCAAGAAGCAGCAGCAGCAGCCCGCGCCAGAGTCCCCCAAGCTTCCGGTGCGTGTCCGCCAGACGTGACGCGCCCCGCTAATCCGCGCGCGCGACGTGCAGCACGCGGAAGAAGCTCCGATGCCCGTCAGACCAGTCGGAGACGTATGGTCGCTGATGTTCCTCATTATGGAACGTTACGCCTTTGTCCGTCTGGACCAGGATGGAAATCCGACAGATGGCTCCAAGGAGTCGTCCGCAGCCCCGGGCTACTGGTGGCCCTCGAAGGTGCGCCGGTGATCTCCTGCCACCTGCACTCTGACTAACATGTGTGCGTCCCCGGTTCAAGATCCTAAGCGAGACGTGTAAACCACCCATTGAAGTTCAATTATTCGGAGACGACGGTCACGGCGCCGCCCGCCATTTCGAACTGCATGCTCCCTCCGAGTTCAATATCGTCACTACGCGCCGGAACACCGCAACAACAGCGCGCCGGTTCCATCAAGCCACCTTTGCCTCCCCGCCGAATCGCTTTGGGAACCTATGTTCAAAGTGGTCCCTGGCCATGGACGAGTACAGCAACGACATCATGGGCGATGACAGCCTCGGCCAGCAGCATGTCTCACCTTTACCCATGCCCGTGCCCGGAGCCTCTTCCCAATCATCGACCCCCGCGCGCAAGCGAGCGCAACCAAAGCCGCGCAAAGCCCGCGCTGGTCGCACTTTGGACACAACCATCCGCCTTCCCGGCGAGAGGGTGCTCGCGCGCAAGAAAGATTCAACAACCACGTCGCTACACTGGCCTGCACTCGTCCAGCAATTCCAGAGCAAGGGCACAAAGTATCAGCTTCTCTTTCACGATGACACAGAACAGTGGGTCGCTCGAGAGTACTTCCACCTCCGACACGAGGATGGTTTCGCTCAATGCAATGTCGATGTACGTTTGTGCTATTATCCCTGGCCCTGCGCGAGTAGCTTACCCTGCGCAGATGGAACTGTGGGGATTAGAAGAGAGAGACCGCGAGTTCGACGATGATGACGACGATGTCCCGTTCGCGATTCCCGCCCGAGACAAGGGCATGCCCTCCCCACCGCCCGAGCTTCCGTCTCTCCCCTTGTGTGGCGACGGATCGGACTACCGCGGACTGCCTATTCGTGCGCAGGTAGCGCTCGTCGAGCACGTGCTCGACCTCATAATCAACGACAAGTACTCGCCCGCGCGTAGGCGGCACCGTGACTTCATCAAGGGCCGCAGGGCCCGCGAGATGCTCGCGCAGACCGCCGGCGCGAAGGGCAGTCTGACCGTCGACGAGCAGACGCAAATCCGCGAGATTGTGCGCAAATGGGCGCTGCGCGACGAACGCTGGGCGAAACATATCGACGACTTTGGAGACGTCGACGGCGAGGACGCTGATGACGAGGCACCTCCTATGGCTGCCCGCCTCCCGTCCCCCTCCCCGGCCGCTGCTGTCCAAGAGCCGGCCACTGCGTCTCCCCCGCGGCCATCATCGTTGCCGCCTCCCGGCGAACCGGCGGCCGCTGCGCAAGAAGACTCCATGGACGTGGACCCAGATGTTATATCCGCCGTAGAGGACGTCGACCTGGACATGCGCGCGATGGACGATGTACTGGACCTCGACAGCGTGTTCGCGGCGCCAGCGCCACCAGCTGTCGTTCAGACCTTCACAGGTGTGATGCGATCGCCGACCGAGTCTGCCATGCATAGTCCGGATCTGCGCTACATGCCGTCCCTTGCGCCGACACAACCAAGCACGTATGGCGCACTAGGACTTGCATTCGGGTCGGACTCTGCCAGCCAGCCAGGTCCTGGTCCCTCCTCTATACCTGACGACTCCGGTGCGACCATGGCCGTTGACGCTGAAGAGGCTGCGACCTCCATGGCTGTTGACGTAGCAGTCGCTGCCGAGGAACCTGCTCCGGCAACGCAAGACACACCTGCTCCGGCGGTGGATGAAGCGGCTGCTCCGGTGGGCGGGGAGGACGTCGCCATGCCTGATTCTACCGCTCCCATAGAAGCGACCGTGGCGTGCGATCCAACTGCTACCGATGCGCAGACAGCCGCTGCAGAGGACTCCTCCGAACCCTCTGCGCACGCCATTGCAGCTCCCGCCGATGAATCAACTATCGCGCCCCCGCCTGTCGATGCTGCAGACGCTACCCTTCCCGTTGCGTCGCCTACCGCGCCTGTCGACGACACTGCGCTCCCCACCGCTTCTCCCCTGACCATCGCCGCGAATATTGCGCTGCCTCCGTCGTCTCAGCCCGCGTCAGTCTTAGGCGCATCATCGCCGCCGCCGACACAGCCCGTGTCGGACTCGCCGTCTTCGCAAGCGGATAACTCGTCGCCTGCGCCACAGGCTGCAGAACTGGATGCATCCTCGCCGGCCGATCGCGGTAGTGAGACTGCTGCTTCGGATTCCGCATCTGGGTCTGAGACGCATGTAGGCCAACCGACGCCTTCCGAACGTGTTCCCCATCGCAGAGGTTGCGCGACTTACGAGGCACTGTCGGAATCCGAACGTAACCAGGTGCTTCCGGGTCGACCTCTATCCCTGGTATTCCTTCGTGCTCACATTTCCTTTCCCCCAGTATTGCATAGACGTCCTGGCCTATGAGGCGGTCGTGCAAGTCCTGCTGTGGCGCAGCGGCAAGAAGATTGCGGTTGAGCCGCTCGAGGACGACGCTGCGGAGGCTGCGCTGCACGAGGAGGGTATCACGCTGGCGAACACGTACGACCATAAGCTATGGGTCTACGAGATTGCCGACCGCCGCCGCAAGAAGGACCAGATGAAGCCTCCACTCCTCAAGCGCGAGACATTCAGCGGCAAAGAGCTGCGCTCCGCACACAAGGTCAACTACCGCGAGGACGATTGATCGCGCATATTCCGTACGTGTTGATGCTTTGAGGACTGGATAGGACACTATTGTATCGGCGCTGTCTCGTGCTGTAACTTGCTCGTTTTTGGTTTTTCTCTGTTCCTTATTCGACTGCTGCTTTTCCTGCCTCTGTTTCTCCAGCTGATGTACTATAGCGATGGTGTCCCGACCAGCTCACAGCCAAGAAATCAATGTTTTCTGTAGACTTATTGAACAAGAAATGAAATCCGGCGCGATGCGGAGAGTATAAGGATACACGCAGCATTCTGTTCTGTCGGGGGACAGGCAGAACGTGGGACAAGAATAGGATGTAGTCGTAGTCTATCAATACTCGTCTAGGCGGGTGGGCGTTGCGACGCCGCTGGTACTACGCGACATGGTAGAGAATGTCCGTGGCATAAGGGTCGCATTGAGGTTGACTGCCGATGCATTGCGGGAGCTGGACAGACCGTACAGCGGGTTGGAAGGCGTGAATGGCAAGTCGCCGTCCGCCCCGGGTGTGGGTGGTGCGAAGGCAAATTGGGCGGGGCTCGGCTGTGCCTCGGCGTAGAAGGTGTTTTGGCGCGGTGTCGCGGGATAGACAGGGCGCTGCGGCATGCCTTTGCTGTTGTATGCCGACGAAGAGGACGAGGGCTGCTTTCCGAACAAGCGGCGGAAGGAGTAGCCCAGCGAGCCGAAGAGCCGGCGAGAGGACGATGTCGTGGGAGACGGCGGGCGGGAGATAGTAGGTGTGCTCGTGCCGCCATTGAGCCCTTCCTCCGCACGGCTGTCGAAGATCACACGGTCCTCGCGCTTGCCGGAGAGGCGGCGGAAACGGCGCTGGACCCAGCGCAACCGCGAGCGCAGGCGCGTGGAGATGCAGAACAGTAGGAGCAGCGCAAGTACCCAAAACGAGAAGGATACGAGCGAGAAACCCAGCCGCTCTTTCGTCAGCGAGTTGGGCAGCTTCTGCGAGAGGCGATCCTCAAGGTCGTCGAAATCGAGGAGGTAGTCGAAGCTGGAGCCGGCCTTCGGCGCCCATACGTCTTCCTCCTGCGAGGTCGGCTCTGGGGATGTTGCGGCATGCGGGTCCTTCAACGGCGCGGGATTCTTCCCAGGTGCGGGCACCTCCTTGCTTGCCTCGAGGACCATCTTGCCGAGCGTCCAGCTGATCGCGACGTCGCCGATGGTGTCCATCGTCTGGAAGCTCGGCTTCCCAAGCCCTTTCTTCCCCGCATTCTCGGCGACGTGGTCCGCCTGAGTCGTCGTATTGCCGTGTGGGTCCATGATACGCGGGAGGCCGATGCCCTCGTGCAAGACGTTGACGACCCATGCAGCCTTGAAACACTGCATTTCCAGCCGCTGCCGCTCGATGCTCTTTCCCCACTTGCCAACGCCGACGACCTTGCCATCCTTGACAACTTCGCCATCTCCGCCGACGTGCGCCGTGTCCGGCTGCTTGTCGTGCTTCTCGACGATGTTTGCCCATTCCTCGGCACAGAACGCCGAGGCGGCGCGCTCGTACTGCACGAAGTCGTATGGGCCGCCGAGACCGAAGATATGCTCGGACGAGTACCAGTACTCGGAGACACCGATGAACTGCGAGGCCCCGAAGTCGATGGGCGGGACATGCACGCCGTTGAACAAACACGGTGCCTCCTGGCAAGGCATCGTCTTGTTGAGCAGGTGCTCCATGTTCTTCAGGCATTGAGTGAACGACCCGGTGCCGACAAGTGTGTGCTTCTTGTGCGCATGCGCGCTGGCCTCGTCTTCAACCACGGGCGTCTCCACGAGCGTGAGATTGCGGGGTAGGCAGGGATCGAGCACGACATCGTCCGCGTCGGGCGTGCGCGTGCGCTCGAACTCCTGGATAGCGTACCCAACATAGCGCTCGCGCGCCTGGTTGGTGCCGTAGCCGAGCCAGGTCGTCACGAAGACTTCGTGGTGTATTTCTGTCCCGCCGAGGAACCGCAGCGAGACGTTGACCAGACCCTTGGTCGACTTGCGGTGCTCCGGACGCGGCTCGAACGCGATCTGCGTGCTGGCGCCGCCCATGTCGAGGAAGCCGTAGGTCGTGCGGTCGCCGTCCTTTGTACCGTCGAAGCCGTCCATGAGGTAGTTGACTGCGATCCAGCCGAAGAGGCCCTCCTCCTCGCCGCTGATTATGCGCACGCTGGCGCCGCAGGGCCCGAGTTCTGAGGGTTCGTCTATGCGAAAATGGGAGTGAAATCGCAGGAACTTGCAAGTGGCTGCGACGAGGTCGGACTGCTGTTTCGGAGGGAGCAAGCGCATGCCCGCCGTTGCCAGCAGAAACAACGGAGTCTCTGGCTGCAGCGAGGGGATGACTATCTCCTGTGCGCGCTGTAGCAAGGGCCGCAGGTGGTCTGCGACCCGCTCTGGGTCAGAGCCGAACGTCGAGATTCCTGCGCGGCATAGTCTTGAATGTGAGCACGCGACACCGATAAGCGCAGCCGCATATGCGCACCGGGCTCGACCTTCTTGACCCAGTCGTCGCCGTCCTGCACGCCCTTCTCCACCTTGGGCAGGGTCTTGGCGACGGCGCTGCCATGCTCGTAGGTGACCGAGCGGGCGTCCTTCCAGGAGTATATCTGGAGCCTGGAGCCCGACGAGCCAGCGTCTATGACTATTCCGAATCTACGAGATGCGAGCCATGGGTCGAATACATTGGGCGGAGGCATCCAGCACGGGCGGGCTCGTCGTGTTCGTGGAAGCTGGAAAGCAACTGGCGAGTTTCACCGCGAGTCCCCGCTCGGCCCGAATTCTCGCCCTTGTCCTCGCGCGCCTCGACCAGTCTTTCTCGTGTGCTCTGCGTGCTAAGGCTTTCCGGACCCCTCTCCCGTCTCCTGCTCCCAGCGATCGAGGGCGAGCTTCACGTCGCTCGCAGTCCAGCGGCCCTTGCACGCTTCCTTGCCCTCGATATGCAGAGCCGGGATCCAGTATCTGTACCGCGCATTCCACCGCTCATTGCCAGGCGCACGGATGTCGACCACGCTAAGCTGAAACTGACGCTGCTTGCCTGCTCAACAGGCTCCACGGGGGCCCGTAGCGCGAACCGCGTACCTCTTGCCGCAATTTCGCCAACTCGGCTTTCGCAACCTTCGTTGCAATTCTTGAGCCTTTGAAGTCATTTCCGAACGATGTAGGCACTCACATCGCACAATGAACAGTTGGCGCCGCTGTACAGCGTCAGAGCTGGGATTCGCGGCAGTCTTGCAGGCATGTGCTGCCAGTGGTGAACCTATCGATAATCGGAGTGGTAGTATCACTGAGTAACACCCAGAATAATATATGATATCCATCCAGGGCGCAACATAGGTACAGGATAACGCAGCGGCTGGCACATGGCAAACCGTGGTACGACACATCCGGGGAGGGAACATCAGCGTGAAGCTGTAGGCGAACAAGACAGGTATGTAGCTAGGAAACAGACTGGACACAAAATCACAACACAGAACGTGCTGCGCCTGCGAACGCGTTGCACATGAACAAGAGCGAGAATCAATACGTGCCAGACGCGTGAGCTCCCCCATAAAGGCTACTGACGCGCTTGGACGTGCGCCAGTCGCCACCTTGCTGCTGCTGCTGTTGCGCGAGCAGCTGGCCCCGGGGTTTGCGAGCCATGCTTTGCAGACACTCGAGGGGAACCACGCCGCACTGGCCGCGGCTGTTGGTGCACGAAGCCCAGCCATCGTCGAAGGCCTCGACAATGAACACGGTCTCTCCGGTCGTCACAGGCAGTTCGTCGGCGAGGGTCGGCATAAAGGGCCTGACGACCATCGCCGCCTCACGCCTGGCGCCAGCCGGGGATAGAGGGGACGAAGCAGCACCAACTGGGCCGACGGCCGCGTTCATGGCAGTGATAGACGGGCTCTGAGGCGCGACGGGCGGCGCGGAAAACGCGGCCGAGCCAACACTCGAAGGGCGGGCCATCGAGTCCGGGATCCCAGCAGGCGGGGGCAGCGCGGGCGGCGCGAACGACTCGCCGACAGGGGTGCCGGGGGCCATCAGCGGGCGCAGCGATGCGGCGTCCTTCTCGGTAGTAGCAGCGTCGGCGTACGCGCGTTTCTCGTCGAACTGGTCGTGCACGCTCGCGCGCCACTGGCCCATCTTGGCCGCGCGCCGCTTCATGAACCACTTTCGCACGAACCAGAGGATGATGGCCAGCCCAATGACCGCGGCGACGGCGGCTGCGACGCCGGCAATGGCGTTCGAGCTGCTCTTCTCGGGCAGAGAGGAGGCATCCGGGTCGAGGGATTGTGTCGCTGATGCTGCGCCGGGCGTGCCGGCGATGGCCTTCGCGTTGGGCGTCGTAGGAGTAGCGGGGGTAGTGGTACGGCCGGCTGTCGAGCGGGAAGCGGGCGTCCTGACCGCAGGAGTGGTCGTGGAACGCGAGACGGTAGCGCGGGTGCGGGTGCGAGGGGTCGTAGTTGTCGTCGACCTGGTAGCCCGCGTCCTCGTCCTCGACACAGTCGATCTCGTAGTCGAGGTGCGCGTGCGAGTGACCCGGCTGCGCGTAGGCTTGACGGGCTTGTCGTCGTCGTCGTCATCGGAGTCGTCGTCCTTCTGTGGCGCGGGAGCGGGAGCCCGCTTGTGGGCGAGCTGAGGGTGGTTAATCCTCATGCGGTGGGATAAAAATGAGCGTGGGTGAGAAATGAGCGCGAGCCGAATACGCTTTCAGCGTCGGCGAGGGGAGAGCCGTCCGTACGGGCTTGGTGGAGCGCGCGCAAGCGGCAACGGAGTGCAAGGAGGACAAGGTGTTTTGCGTGAATGCCTCCGAAGATGCAAGCGGCCTTCACCTCCGTCGCAACTAATGCCACCATCATCAATCATTCAACAGCTAAGATACGGCTATCTGGTCAATCCGCGAATCGCACTATACGAGGCCTCTTATGCACATGTCCCTCCTCCTCCTCCTCCTCCTCCTCTGAAACTTCGTCCTCCTGAGGCGCTGGGAGCAGCGGAATCTCGAGCGGGCGCGGGTCCGCTGCCGGAAACGCAACCTTCAGGAACGTGGGATTCTGAAGGCGCGACACGTTTTAGATCGTTTTCTTTGATGCTACGGACAGGCGCTTACCTCGATGTATGCTCGCATGCCGGTCTCGTCCAGCATGGATTTGGGCTGCTGCCCGGCATTCCTCTGGAATTGTCGACGCCGACCGATCATGGCCTCCTCGACTGTGTCCCAGACCGCCAGAATCTTGATAGATATCGGCTTCAGTTGTCCAATTCTATGTGCTCGCTTGATGGCCTGGGACTCCTCGTCCGCCCGCCACACAGGCTCGAGGAAGATAATTCGGTTCGCGCGCGTGAGGTTCCTGATTCTCGTAATCAGCAAGGCCCGGTGGCAAGCGAAGTCACATACAATCCGCGGGCACCGTATTTCAACTCCATGAGCAGACATTGACAGCTGTCGTCGGACTGAAATGTCATGGCATGGGTCGACCACCTCGCCGGGTCCACTTCGCTCATGATCTTGAGGTGAGAGATGCGAGCGAGCGATAAGGCCTCTCCCATGTGAGCCAGAGATAGAGGCGAGTTGGAGAATATCAAGAACTTGTCCAACTTGTGCTCGAGGACCTATGGGAAACGCACCCCGGTTCAGCATAAAGATCGAGCGGTCCGCATAGCAAGTACGATACCTCCCGCAGAACATAGTTCATCTTCGTGGATAGGGATTCGCCCACAGTGACTTGACTCGCCGCATGCCCGCGAAGCAGTGATGAACCATGGTACTGCTCGTCCTCAAGCGCGGTGCGATCGCGCTTCGCAGGGACGAGCTTCCGATCGAGCGCGAGTTTCTGCCCGTCCTTGATCTCGATGCCCGTCTGTCGCTTCCGTTTCTTCGGGCTTCCGCGCTCCTTGGTTTTCTTCGCCTTCTCCGCGACGACCTCAACCCGCTCCAGCTCCTGTTCCTCAAGAGTGTGGCCGTATCGCGCGACGGCCTCAAGGCGTTGCAGCGGATGCCCCATGATCCATTTCCGCAGCGCGACGATGCGGTCAGGGTTCATGAAGACACGGCGCGCTTGGCCAGACGCATTGTCGCTCTTCTGGGGACCTTCTGCTTGCTGAACGGCCCATGCGTCGTTGAGAATCGACGGCAAATTTTCCACGCTGAAGGGAATGAAGATCTGGACGCGCCGCATGATGGGCATCCATTCGAGGTCATACCGCGCTCGTTCTCTGCCCGGTAGTCAGTTATCATCCATGATCGCCCACAAGACCGACTGACAACTGCTCGAGCGCATCGCGAGATAACTGAATGTCGTCTTGAGATTTGTCTCTCTCGATGGCTTTCTGGAGGATCTTTCCCGCGCGGTTGACATGCTTATCCATATCGATGTGTAGGTCCTGGGCGTCTGCGTGCCAGAAGAGCGATCTATCCAAGTTCAACGTCGCAACACAACCTGTGCATAGAGGATACTCACTGTGATAAGTTCTGCATCACTGTCTGCAGCGCGCCGCGGTTGTTGGGGTGAAAGAAGTAATCCTGCGCAACATGTTCAGCGCTCCCTGTCACACTGTCGGCTGGAACCAACCTGATCCTTTCTCTCTGAGTCGATAGCATTGCCCGCGACGAGCGCAAGAATGACGTTGTACGTCATAGCCGCGAGGGGATGCAAGTCCAGCATGACGACCTCCTTCGTAGCGGGCGGGAGCGCGACCTCGGCCTCGATGTCCTCGATGCGGTGACGCACCATGCACTGCCGCATCGTCTGTTCCACGACGCGCGCGGCGCCCCACGCAGAGCGCATGAACGGCGCAGCAATGTGCGCACGGAAGAACCGCGAGCCCGCGTCCTGAGTGATCTGCGGGAGGTGCAGGAAGTGCACGAGCAGCGCCTCGAGCTTCGCCAGGTCTGCCCGCTCGCGAGCGCGTGCCTCCCGGACGTCCGAGTCCGACTCGTGCTCTGGTACAGAGTAGAAGTCGTCCTGCCCCGCAACCTCGCTGAAGCCAGCGCCGATGAGGTTGGTAGTGGGCGTTCCGGAAACGATCCACACGGCATCGGCACGCAGGAGATCGGCGAGGCTCGCAAGGTAGGAAGTGTGATTGCTGAGGGAATGACCTTCGTCGACCACAATACGTTTCCAATGGCACTGCTGGAGAGGCGTGAGGTTCGGGGGAAGGCACTCGCAATCCGGGACCTCGGTGCCGGGGATGAGAGGGCATGAACAAGCGCTCCACTTGTTCGGGTTGTCGGCGTTCTGCGCGGCCCTGAGTTCCGCGGAGAACCGCTCGTGCGTCAGCAAGACCAGCTGAGCAAGTCCGCGTATTAGTCGAGCGCTTTCACATGCAAATTTTAGACGCGTACATCATAGTGAGAGGCCAACCGGGATGCGCAGGGGATGGTGCCATCTCGAGAGGCGGCGGTAAAACATCGTAGTGCACCAGCTTCACAGTGTTTCTCGATCTCCGAATTCCATTGCCGAAATAGTGTCACTGGGACGATGACAAGTGTAGCAGACGTCAGGAAGAACTTGGTAAGGGCAGGGCAAGTGGAGTCAGGTCCTTTCCGGAGTGAGCGACGAGACTGCTGTAAAGCAGTGGGCAGGGACGCAGATAGATAAAAGGGTGTATTCGCAAGCAACGGATCGAGCAGGCGCCGGTTATCCGATGTCTCTTCTGCTGCCCTCTCCAGATACTGAGGAGATCGAAGGCGGATATGATCCCACATCAACTCCGTGAGTGAAGGCGGCGGGAGTTTGGCCGGGGTAGGAGGGTAGAGGTTGTCACCAAAGCCAGCAGTCTGCGAGAAACTGGACAAGACCTGTTGGGTCCATGGAAACCTGCGAGCAGCCAGAGGCGTGACTATAGGACTAGTCATGTTACAATCAGTCTCGAGCCGGGGCAAGGTTCCCTTCGTCGCCAGGGCGAGAGCCAGCAGCACGACGGTCTTCCCGCTACCCATGTCCTCGCACAGAATGCCCGAGCGTTTCTGAGAAAAGACAGGAACAGCACGTCGAAGCGTCATGGTGGAAGGCTGTAAATAGAAGGTTGTGCCAGCCTCTATGCTGTTTATCGCGAGGTAGGTTGGGTCAGGGATGACTCTGCTGTCAGTTTCCTGCTGGAGCATCCGCCAAAGGGTCTCCTTCTGATAGCGATATAATGTGCTGGTGAGACCAGAAGGGGATGGAGGCGAAGAGTGTATGTCTTCACCCAGCAGATTGGGCGAAGGCAATCGCGAGAATATTTCACTGAGAGTGCGAGTGTCCTGGAAGGAGTGTGATGTCAGTGGGGGATAAGCTGCTGCGAACGTAACCACGTACCCGTTCATCGTGAATGAAAAAGTCGGACATGGAGGGATCGTCCGGACTCGTTGCATGCCAGTCCGACGCGCGCGTCCGGACGTGTCGCAGAACGTCAGTCAACCAGAGCGTAGCGTTGTTAGAAACGTCAGGACTGCGACGCATGAGAGCCCCAGAAGTCTTGGGTAGGTCGTGTGGGATGAGATAAATGCGTAGCAAAACGCGGCGTGCATCGTCGCAAGCAGTGCGCCAGGTAACGCATGCATAGCGGTGGGTCACAAGCGACGCCAGTTGTGTCGCCAGAAGAGAGTCAGCAGGGCATGCCGCGCTTGTAGCAAGCGTGTCGAGCCAAAGGGTCGGGGCGGGGTGGAAACCGTCGACGGCGTGTGTGTGGGTGCATGCGGGCGGCGCTTCCGGGTTGCAATCGAGGACGACGGTGCCCGCCTGCAGATAGCTAGCGAGATTCCAGGGCGCGTACTCGGCCTCGGCCATCACATACTGCCTGCACTCCTCGCAGCACGCTGGGCACTGTGCGGCGGCGACGGCCATGGCGTGTGGCTGACCAGGCTGACTCGGAGAGCGAGCGGCTCGTATTCAGTTCGGGTCCAGCCGCGAGCGCTCTGCAGCCCAAGTTTGCATTGCACAGTCACCCGATGCGACGGCACGCATTCCGTCTCTTCGCGCCGCTGCGCGCCTCCATGTCGACTGCGGCGGCCGGCGGCGCCGCGCCCAAGCAGACGCTGAGCTGGCCCGAGTTCATGTCGATACGCAAAGCGCGGCGGCGGTGGGAGCTCGCGACAACGATCCCGACCACGGTCGCCTGTGGCGTCTTCGGCTGCATGTATTTCTTCAGCCTCGAGGGTGACTCGTCTAAGCCCATATTCGGCATCGACCCTCTCTTCGTGTATGCCATTGGCGGCGTCGGCTGCACCGGTACGACATGCATACGCGCGTTTTCTTTCCTGCCTGACCGCCTCGTAGGCCTGGGTTACCTCATTGGCCCGTCTATAGGCTCGGCGGGCTGGCGGCTGACGCACAGAGCGCGTCTTGCCCTCATTGATGCGAAAGAACGCGAACTGCACCGCAGGATCGTCAAATACCGTGTCCCGCCCGAGCTCACGCCCGCGAACAACCCGCGTCTGCCCGACTTCTACGGCGAAAAGATCGGTAGCATGCGCGACTATCGCCACTGGCTGCGCGACCAGTCAAAATACAAGCGAAAGGCGATCTGGGACGAGGAGGGCGGCGCGTGAGGAAAAGTCAACAGCGCCGAGCTAGATTGCTACAGACTACGAGTGTCCAATGTAGCATTGATCAGAGAGGACGAGATACAATGAACGCCTCACTCATACATCGCAAGGCATCAAGCAGAAAAAAAAGAAAAAGCCGCAGGGTATGGGCGAAGAATACAGAGAGGGAAAGATTGGACGTCAAGCCGGGGAAGACAAAACAGTCCGTGCGGCTAGGCAGAACGGGTTGAGGGCTATGGACAATACGGTTTAAACGGCGAGATGGGTAGGACACCGGAGTATATGGAGATGAGGGTGAGGCGAGCTCACTTCATCATCATGAGCATGGAGAAGCGTTTCTTCTCCACGAGTTGCTTCTCAGCAATGCAGGCCTGCGGCACGATACCGCGGCCCTTCTTGCGCCCAATGCGTTCAGCCAGGCACCTGCCATGGAGTCAGGAGCTTGGCACAACGGCATGCCAGAGAAGGGACGCACCAGTCGTCTTCGTAGACTTCAATCACGCGGAGAGTCTCGCCAATGGCAACGGGCAGTTCATCCGGCATACTGCTCACGACGTCAGGGTTCCAGCGAAAGCTGGGCGAGGAAAACATGCGTACGTAGATTCGAAGGTAGCCACGACGGCAACGAGCTTGCCCTCCATCTTCTTCGCCACAGGAACCGAGGTACCGGCCGGCGTGTCGCAGTCCGTCACACATACGGAGGGGACGTCGGGAACCGGGGGCGCCGCCGCGGGGTTGGGCCTGCGGCGCTGGGACATGCGGGACGAAAGCAGCGACGCAGAGCGCGTGCTGAACGAGCGGACGGGCTTGGCCTCGCGGTCGCGGAACTCGGGCATCTTGCGGACCTCGTTGAATATCGAGAAGCGCTTCTTGACGGCGGGCGGGGGCGGGGTGGGCAGGTTGAACGAGTATTTCTCGTCCGAGCCGTTGGCAGACGGGGACGTGGGCAGCTTGATGGCGATGGGCAGCTCAGGGCCGCCTGCCTTCTTCTGCGCCCAATCGACCTGGGGCTTCAGATCCTTGGGCGAGCTCGGAAGGCCGCCGCTGGTCGGCGACGTGGGCGTGCGGGTGAGCTTGACGGACTTGGCCATGGTCTCGGCATCGTAGTGCGGTGCGGCGGCAGCGGCGGCTTTCGCCCTGCGACGCTGGCGGCGCAAGTAGATACACCAGAGCGTGAAGCCTACTGCGAATATGAGCTTTGCCTCACGCATAAGGGCCCTTGTGCACACGCACAGATCGCCAGGAAACCTAGGACTCCGCAGGTGGCAGGGATGACCACAGAGAGATTGCGCGGGATGGAGACGACCGCCTCCGACGTCTGCGCAGGGTCTGAAGGAGGGAGGGGAACGAGAGTGTCGTTGCCTGCACCGGGAGCAGGCGCAATGTTCGGGGCGGGTGCGGCGTTCTGAGCGGCGGACGGGTCGAGCGCGAGGTCGCTGTCATCGTCCTCGATAATCGCCAACGGCGTCGGGCGCGCTGCAGGTCCCGCGCCGCCCTCAGCCGGATTGAACTGTGGCGCGCGTCGCTCATGGCGCTGAGCGAGCCTGCGCCCAGTTCGCGGCATTACTGGCTCGTTGCTGGTCAATGAAAGCTAGTAAACACACAACAGGGAGAGGTGCGGAACCAATCAATCCGTGCCGGACCCGATCCCATCTCTGCCGCTGTCGCTGCCATGGCGAATAGACAAGCCCAAACCGGCCGAAATGGTGAAAATCAACGGGAAGAAGGAGCGCCGACGTCTATAAGAGGTCGGCGACTACATGTTGTAGATATCTGTGCTGTAATATACATTTCTGGTTACAATCTACAAGTACCCTACGGGCAGCTGGATTAGCGGTGCTGTACACAATGCGGTGAGTAATCTAACTAGCTACTAATAAAGTACAACTATCTGGGGTTACTGGAAGGCAAAGCGCGCTCGACGCGCCGGCGGCGGCGTGACGGCTAAGCCACGGCGCTCTTTCCTTTTGACGCCCTTCAGCTCGATGGCGGGGCTAGGCTGGCGATTGCTGGCAAGAGATGTGATGTCCACCTCCATGAGCTCTTCGCGTGTGCAAGGCGTGGCAGACGCGTTGGTGATGTCCGCGAGGCCACTCGATGCGCGACGATGCGTGGCCTGCTTCCACCATACGTCGCGTGACTCGCGGTGAGGCGTGACTTGCACGACGGCAGGCTCGTTCTCGGAGCGGAGCGCCGAAGTGGGGAAGGAACGCGAGACCGGCGTGCGAGCAAAGCCGAGCGGCGCAGGAGGGCGCGTGAGCTGCACGCGCGGCGAAGAGGGGGCGTCGTAGTCGACAGGGAAACCGCTCTCGAAAGACTCATCGGAGTCCGGCGAGTATGTCGAGTAGATGAAGGCGAAATCCGGCTCGTCGTCGTCGTCGTCGTCCGCGCCTACGACAAGAGCAGTCTCGAAGGTGCTGCCGTCGCGAGGGGTTGTCACGACGGGCTCTGACTGCTCTGACGAGCTGGAGGAAGGCCGCAGAACGGAGATCGCGTCGGAGAAGGGCGAAAGCAATGGGGAGGACGCAGACTCCGTCAGCGACACGGGTGACAAAGGAGGGGAATGGGGCGAGTAGATGTGCGGGATCTGAGAGTAAGCCGGGGCGGGCACTCGTCGGGGTGGTGTGTAAAGGAGTGAAGGCGCGGGTCCCGAGGCTCGCCGTGCAAGCGCGCGCTGGGCGAGAGAGGAAATCGAAATGGGACGATGGCAGCAGAGACTCGGATAGAACGCCAGGAGGTCGGCGTCGCTGATGGCCAGACGGTAATCGAGAATGTGGAGAAACTCGAGCTCCATGAGAAGCAGCTCGCGGACGGGGAACGGCGAACAGCTCGCCCAGTCGCCGTTGGTCATGTTGGCGTCGTTGAGGTACTTGCTGGCGATGAGAGCGGACGCCATGAAGATGCGATGAGTAGCATATTCTGGCCAGGGTGTAAGCGAAGAGGCATAAAGATGGCCGGTGGGAACTTACTGCAAGACAGAATGCGAAGATTAGGCTTGACGCGTTCGAGGTAAACCATGGCGCCAAGGACAGTGCCCGTGGAGAGTCGACAGGTTTGCACGACCCGCACGACAAAGTCTGCCAGGGATGCTACCGCGTCGAAGCTGCCCTCCAACTCGCAATCGACGAGCGCCAATGCAGCCACATCGAAAAGTCTGACGACAATCTGTTCTGTGTGGATACGTTAACACAAAGGTAGACAGGGAAAAGGACTTGTTGGCAAGACTACGCACCGATGAAGTGACGATTGATTGGCGTGTTCACCAGTTCGAGCAAAGCACTGGAATGCCAACACGTCGGCACCAGCGACGCCTCGTGCATGGACATGGAGATGTGGCGGACGTGGGCGGCGCGCGACATGACAAGTGAGAGCGGGTCGGTGGGTGGTCCGTCTTAGGTCCCCAGACCGTTAAGTACATATTCATGCACGGCCTGCGCTGTCAATAAGGCGTGCATGAGATCATCCTCTAGCTCCCCATCGCCGTCGGAAGTACTGTGGAATGCCGCGTCTTACGCTCCCTGGGCACTAGCCGGAAACGAGGACAGTGAAATTGTCGCGGCCAGAAATCATCGGTGCACTAAACCTTCCGTCTTGTAAATGCAGCATCGCGTCTAGTCCCGCGGCCGGATGCGGAATGTCTAGACAGGCCACGCCGTGTTCCTGGCCTCTTCGCATTGCGATGCTCGAGAGCTCGGCTCCGTTTTTCGTGGTTTGTCGTGCGACGAACCAGAGGCGAACGCGAGCCTGCGCGGAACGAATGAACAATAGAGCAGCATGGGACACCGAGGAGCGCCGGGTACAAAAGCCCCATCAACCGCGTGAGTCTGGCGGTGGAGAGGGCTGATGACGAGATTCAGGTGTCCCAGCTCTGGTCGCTGGAGGGTCCTCCGGTTTGGAATCCCTGCCATTCTCTTCACGGGGTCCGCCATCGGAGGGTGGCGGTGAAAGTCTGAGCACGAGTGGCGTCAATTGACAGCTGAGATTGGTACTAAATGTCACTGACGATGCTAGCAATGCGTCAATCTGAGATTGGAGGTCCGGAGGGAGCTGCACCGGCGCTGGAAGCTCGTCCCGAAGAGCCTCCACTTCGGTTCGAGCTGGTGTGTACTGGTCTTGCCTCAGACCCGCGATATCATCCTTGATCGCACCACATCTGGAAACAGAACGATTCAGAGCAGATAGCTCGACGAGCGGTGGGGCACCATACTCAGCCTGCAAGTTGCGTTCCCGCTCCTGTGCTTGCTCGTGTTCTTCGTTCACTCGGCGCAAAGACGCCAACAAGTCCGCGCGTTCTTTGTCTAGGCTTTCCTTTCGACGTCTGACCTCATGAAGTTCTGGGAGGTGGATGATGCGGGGGCCGCGTCAGGCAGCGTTGCGCGCAGAATCGGACAGTGGAACGCACCTCGTTCTTTCCGGACGAGGGCGTTTGTCAGAGCAAGGATCTGGAATAGTGCGCCCTGTCACGACTCGGCTAGAAAGGGCCTCTCCTTTAAACGCACTTTGGCAGTGGCAAGCTGGAGAGCGAGCGAGTGCTTTCTAGCCCAACAACACTGTAAACTCGCAGCCTTGCCCTTGCGAGCCGCACCCACCTCCAGGCGGCCTTGCGCATGAGCCCAACGACTGCATTCTTTGACGTCCCAGCGGCCATGGTCCGTGTCTCAGTTGGCTCAGGCCTGAACGATCTCGATGTCGACGGCTGTTCCATTCTGAGTTGTGGATCGCCAATTCCCGCTCTTCGCGGATCCTTTCTCCGAGCGCAGCCCACAGGTAGCTCGAAGAGCCTAGGGTCCTGTTCGTTCATCAGCAACATCGAATTAATGAAGCACATGAAACGGTGTGCAAAGCGAGACCTATACAGCGATACATAAGCATAACTAAAACTGCTCCGCGACTGCCCTCAATAAACCGCGGCCATCAATCTCATGGTGTTCAGCGACAATCTTGCGAACGAGTTCGTCCATCTTGTCTGGCGCGTACGACTCGCCGACGCGTGCCAGGAGCGCACTCGCGGCCTCGCACACAATGACCCCCTTCTCGACGTCGCTGAAGGGAACGAAAGGCAGCACGGAGCCGACGCGCGAAACGAGCGAGGCCTGAATAAATCAGCGAGGTCAAACTCAAAGCGAATGGGTTCATGTATCAGCGACTTACGCCCAGGACCGCCGATAGCTCGCCTCGAGCCTTGGACATCATTTGTCGATATACACCGTCGGTGACAGATCCCTCAGCGTACAGTTCGAGAACGCCGGCGCTACCGACCGAAGAGGTCGCGAACCAGAGAACTTTCGAGGTGTCGACGTAAGCGCCAGTGGCAAGCAAGAAGCGGCCGAGTTCGAACGGTACGATCAAGGAATGAAGAGCGTTGATATCTTCGACTTTCTCAATGTCCTGAAGAAAATCGTTAGTGCACGTCGAAGGGAGATTCGGAGTAGGTACCTCGAGAACGACCACGCAGCGCTTTCCCTCGTTCGTGGCAAGGAAATCTTGTAATGCGCCTGCGTTGTTCGCCTGCCCCCGGGGTCAATGAGGTCAATGAAAGCCAACAAAATTGAGAGTACTGCATCCTTACTGCAGCATCGGCAAGGGCAGGCTTCATCTCGAGCAAACTGCTTTGACTGCGCAGAGAGGATAGATTGATGACATGTGCCGGGACGCTGAGGATTTCCCCTAGTTGCTTCGCGATATAGCTCTTTCCCAGCCCGCTGGGACCTGTACGATGTAAGTACGACGCAAGATATGTCGATGTCGAGAACGTACCGGCCAGTATAGCAACGAAGGGATTTGCCATAGCACCGGAGATGTACAGCCTGATTGCACGGTAGAGGTGTCGCAGCATGTGGTCCTGCCCGACGATCCTGAACCCCGCGCCGCAGATGCTCGCCAGCTCGGACTTGCGCAGCGCCTCAGCCATGGGATCCTTGTTGAGCGCCGCGGCGCGCTCGAGGTAGTACTTCATCGCAGGCGAAACATCATCCTCGACGTCAGCCTTGAGGGCGGACGATTTCGGGTCGGCGCCGTTCTCAAAGACGACAGCGGGGTCGGCGCCGTGCTCGAGGAGCGTCTTGACGATCGGCAGCTTGTTGCTTAGTTGGTCGTTCGTGATGGTGAATACCAGCGCGGGCACTTCTCCGGGACCGACGGCGGTGTTCGGCGACGCGTCCTTGAGCGACTGTGTGACCTGCGATTTGTCGTCGCTGGCTATGGCGAAGAATAGCGAAGCAGAGGATTTATCGATGGCGGATGCGGACAATGGAGGGGAGTAAATAGTGGGAGTAGGTGCAGAAAAGGCTGAGAACGAAGGTGAAGGTGTCGCTGTGTCAGATAATTTAAAAAGAGGTTGATTATGTGGCTAAAAATTGCGGTCAGCGTCTGCTATCTTGAAGCTCGGCCAAGCGGCTCACCGGTGATAATGAACGCGATGTCGAGGTGTATATTTGCGCTGGCGGGAGCAGCGGTGTCTGTGGTAGTGGAATTGATGCGGCGGGTATTGTGGACTCCGGACTAGCATGGAGTTGACGAGGTGGCTGTGGTTGAGACGGCGATGCAGATGCGAATGGAAAGCGGCGACCTAGTACAGAGTTCCGATGCGAGGCAATAGCAGTATCCAGGCGGAGAGCAGATGATGGCCGAGACTGGGATAGCGGGCGAGATAGACTGACAACGGAAGGGGGTCCTGGGAACAGTTCTGTCAGATGCGAGATGTCACGACGCGCGGACATACGTGAGAGGATCGTAGGCGGGACACGCGTGATGTTGGGCGCGCTGGCCACGCTGTATATAGACACAGGTCCTGGGACGGATAAGCACGATTAAAAGCCCACAGTGTCTGTCACTTACTGGAAGCACGCCCAACGCTGGCAGCGTCATCAGAGAGAACGGGTGTGGATGACCCCTGCGTGATTTAGATGAGATGATATGGAACCACAGTCAAAACGACGTACCAGCCGCAGCGGCTTCAACCACGAGGGCGCCGTGCTATGGGAGCTCATGCTTGACCCAGATCCAGAGTCATGCTGACCGGCTGACTCCCCCGACATGTGTTTGGACTGGCGCGAGCGCCGCCGTCCAGCTGAGTCGCCACGTATATTCGTCAGAGGCGCGCTGCGGAGGGGTGGCTCGATTGGGCGTTGACCAGCGTGAATTGTCACATCCTCGTCTTCCTCGAACTCGCCCGCCCGCTCGTGCCATGATGCACGGCGCATGAAGCTTGGTGGCGCCGAAGGTGGCGGGACAGGCGAGGAACGGCCAGATGATCTGCTCAAAATGCTATGCCGAGAGGTAGAGACGACGTTGTGGCGGATTGAAACCCGGCGCGATTCGCTAGGCGATATCGAAGGACGGCTGGTGGCCTCCGGAGAATTGTGGGCTACCGCCTCAGCCTGCACACGCATTGGTGGGCTGCTCCATTGCCGCTGCTGGTCCACCGATGAGTTGCGGGAAGACGCTGCTGAGGTACCCGCGCCAAAGGCACCCGTGTAGCCGTGTCCTTCATCTGATGCTGAAGCATCGTAGCTAGTCCGCGAGCCGCCCGGTCTGCCTCTCACAGTGATGTCCGACCTGCCTCTCGCAGTTACGTCGGAGCGTGCACTGGGAGTCACTTCCGCCCTCGTAGACTTATAGGCAGGCGCGAAGGATGCAGCCGTTGGTGTCGCAGGGGCGTACATAGTCTCGGGAGATGCTTCACTTGCCCCCTGGCGTTGCAGCTGGACGGGTGACAGCAGAGGCTGTGGTAACGAATGGCTGCTATCGGAACGTTGGCCCCCAGACCTTGGGCTTGCGACCACGGGAGATTGGGACGCTGGCGATGTGCCCCCAACGGGGGAGGACGAAGCTTCGTTACAGAGTGCAACGGGAGGCGGTGGTGGGGTGGATGTAATTCCCGCATCGCATACCGCGGGCGCGCGGGTGCGGGCGATACGCCGTGCAGCTGGGGGACGTGTAAAAGTCGCCGTTGGCGGTAAAGGAGCGTTTGGCGACACAGAGACGGTTGGCGACAAGACCTGGCGGTCTGAGGAAATGGGCGGCGAGGGTGTTGCCTTTACCGATGATACAACATCTGCCAATGGACTGCTGATCCCAGGCTGGTGAGGAGGCACTGATGTCTCCGAGCGTGGAGGTCGCGCAGCAAGCATCACCCGCGCCAGGGCGTGGGCCGCCTTGTGAACTGGTACAATCGCAGCACCTTCCAGTGAATTCAGACTTTGGACACTGGACGCCGTACCTGCGCGAGAGCGAGACTGCTCAGAGACCGCGGACGAGCTCTGTCCTCTGGTAGGTAGTGGGAGGGAGTCTTCCCTGTCCGATGCTTCCCGCAAGCGCATTGCAGCAGAAGTGATCCCGTGAAACCCAGCTGCCGTGCGAGCGGCGGACGGCAAAGGAGACGATGGAGACGGATAGAACGACGCGGCCGAGGGCTGCACCGGTGTGACCTCGTTCAGTTCCTCGTCCGATGTGTCAACTTTCTCCGAATGCGAGTGATGACTTTCGCAGGGTTGAGAACTGGCAGAGGTACTCGACGCCCTCGCCTCGGACAGGTCGGGAGGAGCCATGGGTGGAGGCGAAGATACATGCGCTTGACCGAGGATGCTCTCGTCATGGAAGTAATCCTCGTACGCATCGAAATCGTCGTCGCCAGTCGTAGTATCTATGGTGTCGATAGATTGAGACTTGTTTGAGGGCTGTGAGGGCCGCGACGCATCCGTTTCGTGCTGTTCGTCTACGTCGTCCGTCGAAATGCCAGTGATCAATCGGTGAAGCTCGGCTGGTAGCACACCCTGATGGGGGAGACCGCGTGCGAGGCTCTGGCGCACATCCCTGGGTGGCGAGATAGGCGTCTAACATGACCGTCAGATCAAGACCTGCGCAATTGACGAGCCACATACCAAGATGAGCCCCAGTCCAATCCCCGGACGGCCGTTTGAGCCTGCTGAGCTTGACGAGACGCTATCTGTTCTAGAGCTGGGCCTGTTGTAAGGTAGCGACGATGCCGAGTATCGTTCCGAGTGTGCGTCCGTGTCAAGCTCGTCGTCATGATCAGTCTGACTTTGAGCACTGGAGTCACTGCCAACGGGCAAGGGTTGGTGTGGCGGCGTAGACGTTGCTTGCGCCCGCGAAAGGTGCACCCAGTCGCTGGATAGTGTTTCGTCGCCGCCAGGGGCATCCGATCCCCGGCTGTCCACCGAATCCTCGTCTGTGAACAACCGTCAGCCAATCAGCCACTGTGCGAGCGGCCAAACGCACCATCTGCGAAGACGCCTTCAATGCCTCGGTGACTCTCTATGGACGTGCGGGTCTGCGAAGAGACCGACTCCGGCGAGGCCGTGTTGACGACGATAGTCGGCGCGGGCGGGTTGATGGAATGCAGGAAGTTGCATGAGTCTGCAAAGAGGCACTTGCCCTGCCAGAAGAACGGGCAAGGTCGTTTCCTGACTCTCCACGCTGGCGGAGGGACGGGCATGGCAGCATAGGCCGGTGAAGGCTAGGCGGGACTGCCCCGCGATGGGCTTGAAGTTCGAGGCGCCGCGTCCTAGACTCCGACTCAGCCACTTGTCCTCCGCGGCCCCCTTAGACGCACAGCGGCGCTGGCACGGGATGACCACGCACCAGGCTTGCATATAACAGTGAAACTGCCGCGTATCCTGCCCTGCTGCACAATTTTACACATTTGAATGGCCGGAGCGTATTACAGCGCGCCAATGAATAGCAGCTCGCGGTCGAGACTTGGATGCTATGTATGTCGTTTTCTGCCATTGCACTGTTTCGCTGAGCAGCTGGGAAATGGACTAGACGCGTATGATTCTAGAACACTGGCGCTGAAGACGCTGCGTTGTTTTCAGTCATAGTCCTCATGAGCGTCAAACTATGTTCCACGGAGCTCTGCGCAGCGGGCAACATCCTCTTATACCCACCCGAAGTTTCTCATCCTGAAATATTCCTGATATATCAGGCGCAATGCAGACGAAATCCGGTTGGCAGAAGCTGGCTATCTCTCCCCCTCAACTCGATGGGGTAGACTGCTCCGACGAGTTGGGGACCGTTGCAAAGCAAGACTTATGAGCCTCGATGCATTGTTGACGAGTTTTCCCGGCTGCATGCGTCCCTCGTGGCCGCTAGCGCTGGCGCGGCTTGCTGGCTTAGCGAATGTTGCAATTACAAGCGCAGGTTTGCCGTTTGCGACTGCCCGCGTCCAAAACATTCGAGCATTCAATATTGTCAGATTTATACAACCCAGTGCAAAGGTTTTACGTATGTGAGGCGCTCTCTCATATGCATACTGGTTCCATCTGTTGGCCCGACACGTCTTTAAACTCCGATCATTCTAAGCTTGGAACGCGTCGACGCACGTGACGCCACCAAACTGTTACGAAGCCGTGCTCCAGCGTGTCAAACATGAGGTGCTTGGTGTTTGGGTGCTGGTGGGGTGGGTCAACCGAATATAATATGTCAGACCTAGCCTTCCAAGCAACCAGCAACGAGTCTCCGCTAGGTGGTGGCGGGTTTCCGACATGCTGAATGAAGTACAATACAGCGTGTGTTGATATGGCAGAGCAGCTGCGAGTTCAGCTTTCAATGCAATTAAATAATAGTCTTGTTTCGTCCAATATCTCGATACGAGTGCCGTCGGCTGCCGATCGAACAGAAGAGGGGTGGCACGCTGAGCGACAAGAAAGCCTTTTGGACCGCCATATAGGAAATGGATCATATACGCAGGCTCCCCGCGCTCATAGTGACGCCCTGTCGTGGCTAAACCTCAGGCACAAGGCTGCAATGGCGGAAGAAGAAGATGGTGGAAGACAAACGTGGCCACACAGAGCGCGGCAATGCCGAGTGCCGTTCATGTCGCGCACATCGTCTATTCCACCCACGACGCTTACGCAGACAAGGAAGCGGTCGTCGACAGTCTCCAGCTATTCCTCGATCCTGAGACATTCTCCGGTCGTCGCGCCGCCGCATCCCCCGCTCGCGCTCGGAGAATGCACGACGCTCGCGGCCTGGATCGACACGCAGCGCGACTCGCACGCGGTGCTCCTGAACGCTGAATTCTGGCCAGGCATCCGCGAGGGCGACCTTATCCATGTCACTCAGCACGAGAAGACGGACGGCCCGCACGACGGCCTCCTGTTCGTGTACGACACGCAGCGGCAGCCGGACAAGCATGCCATCCAGGTGCGGCCGCGTCTTTTGTGCGCGCGCATACATCCGCTCAGCCTCGATCAGGTCCAGTTCAACTCGACCGTGGCCAATTTGTTCGGCTTTCAGAAACAAGTCAAGCTAACCAAGGTTAGCCGCCCCCTATTCTCTCATGCTGCTGCGCCGCTCAAGCTCACGACGAGTGCCCGCCCCGCTCAAGGTCGACCACGAGCAGCATGCCGCGTCCTACGTGGAAGTTTACTTCCAGGACCAGTACCTCGGCCGCTCTGACATGTGGCGCACAACGAACCATCTAGCGGGCCAATGCGTGCACGTTGACCAGAAGATCAACTACGCTGGGTGTACAGATGCGACTGTGAAGGCTATATACATTGGGCAGAAGAAGGTATGCGCACGCTCAAATATACGCTACTGCAGCAACTCATGTGTGCAGGTCTCGGCTGCGTTTGTCGCCCCAGAGACGAAAGTCATCTTCAGGTCGCTTTCAGCCAAGATTACGGTCTTCATCCAGGTCTGCCGCGAGCTCTGGCATTTCTCTGATGACGGAGAACGCTATTACGAGAAGCTGGTGCATTCCTTCCTGCCAGCGCTTTTCGAGCAGTGGCGAACGTTGAACACCAATCACCTTGTCACCATCGTCCTTGTCTCGCGCGTCTATTATGCCCAGTCTGAGCTCCTGCTCGCGGCCGGCCCTCTACGCAAGGATGACGACGGTAATGACTACAAGGATTTCTTCAGAGTCATCGTCGACTTGGAGGTCGTGCCCGACCATAACTGGAAGGAAACGCTCGTCCAGCTGAAAGAGTCGCTGTGGACCTTCCAGCGCGACATCCTCCTCACTCACCACTATCATCGCGCCAAGGCCATGGCCGAAGCCCAGTCCCAACCACCGCCTTCCGGCGAGCAGCGACGGCCGTCCGAGGATAGCATTGGCTCGAGCGGTCCCGACAGAGTTGGCGTTCAGGCGTTTAAGAGTGGCGAGGTGCCTATCCTCGGCCGCATCTCTTTCGCGCACGAGGGCCCCATCCTGGAGGCGATTAACCTCGCGCTCAACCCTACTGAGCGACACTACATTGACCGCTCGCTGAACATTACTGGCACTACTGCTATCCTCATTACACCTGGTACCGGACATTTCAGCGTGTCGAAGCATCTCTTGCGCCTCACAACATGCCGGATGCTCGACCAGGGCTTTGGTCTGGACCTCGTCTGTCTGGGTAAACCTCCGCTTCACCGCTCGCCCGTCTTCAGCTTCCGAGCACAGGATCCCGAGCTCAGGCAGGACGGCAAGACGAGCGCTCGCTCCTCCGACCCGCTGTGGGGCGGCGACCTGCGCGAGGACGAGTCGACGCGCGAGAAGAGTCTGTTCTACTGGGAACCGTTCTGGGTCAGCACTACGTTCTGGGACGTGCAGATGGACTTGCCCATTCGGCCGGACCGCTTCGTCGCGCGCAGCAGGATGCACGAGATCCAGATGATGAGCCTGCTCGAGCACGACCTGCTCAGTGCGATCGAGATCCCCTTTCTGGAGAACACCGTCCCACAGCCCTCGCGCCTCGGCCAGCGCGATTTTGACAAGAAAGCGGTCTATGATCAGTTCGACGCCGATGTCTTCTCGTCTGAGCGGCGCACAACGCCGGGCATCCAGCGTGCCAGTGTCACGTCCTCTGGTGGCAGCACAGTCATGTCTAGCTCCGTCAAGACTATCCGCGAGCGGTCGAAACGAGTATCGGTTCTCTCGCAGAGCGCCTCGGATCGCGCAAGCCGGAACGCGTCGCCTCTTGACACGCCCTTATCCGAGTCCCCTCCGGAGAAATGGACGCGAGCGGTGCCCACGATCACCGAGGCCTCCGAATCGCCAGCGTCGAAGCGCGAGACTTCCGCTGGGAAGGCGGCTCCCAGCCCTACCGCCCCTACGGCGAGCGCTTCAACGACGCCCGTGCGGCCATCTGTGCAGACACAGCAAAGCTTCGCGTCGAAGCTGGCGTCCAGCATTTTTGGCGCGCTTCGCCCAGCGGTCCTCGCCTCCAGTTCGACGACACCCTCGCCCGTTCAAAAAAGCATCCCTGTGGAACCCACACGACCTGTGAGCCCGCCCAAGCCCGTCGCGATCAAAGGCGGACCAGCCAGGCGAACCATACCAGTTTCTCGCCAGTATTCCGAGGAAGATGCTCTCCATCCGCATTCGAGGCACCAGCCCGGTCGGTCATCACCTGGCGCAACTCCACCGCGTGACTCCCTGGGCAGTGGCTCACTCCCCTTTGTGCGGCGTTCCACAATACTCTCCTCGCGTTACCCTCCTTCCATTCACATGAACCCATCGAAACCGGAAACCCGTGTCCCCGATTCGCAGGCGTCTCTGGCGAAGCGATGGCAACACATCTTCCCGCGGCCCTCATTCGAGCACACAATCAAGTGGAAGTCCATGGCCGCGCCAGCGTGTCTACCCCTCACAGTCGACTATGCGCCGACGCCGGCAGAGCTCGACACCGAGTTCAACCTGAACGAGTATACATTCCTTGTCAACACAGACATGCCGTCCTTCCTCGTGCGCGAGCTGCAGGGGCAGTTGCGGGACGACGAGAGGCGCAACGCGTGTGCACTCGCAGTCTTGCGATGCATGGCGTCGCTGCGGCTCGCGCAGGGCTTCCAGTTTGTGCTGCAATCGCCCGCGGACGGGTGGTCCTTCCGCCAGTCGCACGGCCATGGCGGCTACAAGGGTGTCAGCGAGATTCTGCGCGACCCGCGCTTGCCCGTGTATCTCAGCATGAGCAACGAGATCCACTGTCTGTCGTACAACGGCGAGGGTATCCAAGTGAAGCGCTACCGTCGCCTGACGAACTCCCCGGCGTTTGACTATCGGTGCCTGGTCTGGCCGAGGATGGGCGACGGTTATACTTCAGTGGAGACGACATTCGCCTTTCCCAACCTCGAAGCGTATGGGTGGAATCGGTGTGTACACTCTTAATGATGTCTACAAATTGCTGATATGTCCCTCAGGCTCGACATGCTGATCGCGGGCTACGAACAGACGTTTAGCGATTCGCTACGCTATTGGCGCACACGGTTCATAGTCCTGCCCGCGGAGCCACCGATGCCCGAGGAAGGGCTCAACGACGAAGAAATCCGACTCAAGGGCGCTGACAAGCTGGCAGAGCTCTTCAGCAAAGCGCGCTGGATGTCCGATGGAAGCAAGCCTCCCGTGGCCGCACTGCGCTTTGTGGCGACGACGCTAGGCCCTGCGGCATGCGTGCTCGATGCGAACATCACCGACCGCATCGATGATGTGCATGCGACCGGGCCACTGCAGAAGAAAGCGAAGAGCGAACGCATACTCGAGCAGTACACGCTGCACCAGATTGCGAAGGCCATGCGCGAGCCGGACGGCGTGCCCATCAAAAACTACCGATGGCATACAAACACCTATAACGACGCGTTCACGGGCTCCGACTTCGTATCATGGCTTGTGCGCGAGTTCAAGGACGTGCACACGCGAGACCAGGCCACCGAGCGCGGCGCACAGCTGCAGCAGGCCGGCCTGTTCCAGCATTGTCGACACCGGCATCCATTCCTTGATGGGTGAGCAGTGATCTCATACTGTGGGCTGCCACTGACTAAAACATCCGTGCAGCAACTACTTCTACCAGCTCATTGGCGAGTTCCAACAACCCGGGGCGCAACGCTCAGCCTGGTTTCCCAATCGACGGCAAGTCTCGTTGGAAGCACACACTGAGCGCGCGTCCGGCCTGGAGATGACACGGCCGAACAAGCCGCCCCCTATCGTCACGGGCTCTTCGAAGCGCCAGTTGCTGCTCAGCCAGACGTGCGTAATCGACGTCGATCCGAATAGGAAGAGCGAACAGGCGGAGCGCGTCATCCTTCACCACGACGTAATCCACAACCCTGCGAATGGCTTTCACTTCGAGCTGCAATGGCTTGGTACAACGGCGAAGTGCATCCAGGACACGCTCAGGTCGTGGAATCGGGTGTGTCCAGCTAACGGTGCACATTTTTGCACTGTCAGCTTACCCTGTTGGACAGGCCATTGAGAAATCCGGGCTCAAAATCGTCGAGGCGCACGTAGACCAGATCATCGACATTGGCAAGAAGAATGTCTTTCAGTCTTGTCTCCCTATCCGTCTGGTGCGTGCCCCGCCCTTGCTGGCGCAGAGGTATTTCGGCGACGGCACGCGCACGGAGGGCTATTTCGAGGGGCAGATCCTGCGCAAGTTTGACTTCGTGCTGGACGTCGAGGCCGGCTCGGCGTATTCGGATCGCGTCGACGTCGTGTACTCGTATCGCGCCGCGCCGTTCCGCTATGCGCAGTACGTGCACAAGTCCGGCGGCGCGTTCGTGCAGGTTGTCGGTGGGCTCGAGGGTTTCCGCTGGCTCAAGAACCGCCTTATACAGCCCGAGCGCGGCACGCTCGCGCAGGCGCAGGGCAAGGACGTCGGGAAGGACGTCGTCGAGGGAGTGCGGCGCCGGCTAGAGGACTTTTGCAGCGACGAGCTGGCTCTCGCGCGCTTCTACGAGGAGACGCTCAAGAATTTGCCGTCTATGACGACCACGGCGGGCAGCGCAAAGGACGATCTGTCCTCCCCAGGATTCCATTCGTAGCAGTGTAAATGTATTAGACATAGAACGAGGCTAGGACACTTGACTCGCTGGTACCACGATATTCCGACCGTTGGCTCGAACTGATTTTCGATTTACGTCTCGAGATAGTGGTTTTCTCATGTCTGGGAAGGCGGGTTCAGGACGGCTCGCGACTCGGTTGCGTCTGGCTTACCGTACGCATCCTCCTCTTGAGATATGCTGTCTGGCGAGAGACTGCCGTAGTAACCTTCTACTCGTCTGTACACGCTGTATCCGAGCCGCTCGTACAGCTCGACGGCGACATTGTTGTCCGGACGGACGTAGAGGTCGACAAAGTAGCCGCGGTAGGCCTTGTCCGATGTGTACTCGAGCAGGTTCATCATCTTGTTTGCGAGGTGCAGGCGACGGTATTCGGGGGCCACTGAGATGGCGGTGACGTGCCCGTGCCAGTCCTCGTTGACGCCCTCGGCTTTGCCGATGACTGCAGGGGGCGCGTCCAGCGCTTGTATTTTGCAAGGGCCGGCGCGTACCATAACCCATGAGCTTTCCGTTGGCCGCCTCCTGGACGTAGCACAGGTCCGGCCACCGCGAGAGATAGTTCAGGTAGAACGAGATGCTGTACTGGAAACGCGTGGGCACGCGCGCTTGGGCCGCCGGTGCTTGCGTACCGTTTCTGTCCACACATCCAGGTTGCTGCATAGCGGGGTTAAAGGGAATAAAAGCACACAGGCAGGACCTGCGCGCACATGTTGTTGAACTTGAAGAGGTCCGTTGCCCTGAAGCTGCGGAGTCTGCTCATGGTCGCTGGGCGGTGGAAGTTGAAGGAGTCACGGAGTACACGGAGTATTCGCTCGGGCCTGGCCGGCGCACCAGCTCCGGTCTCTCTGTCTTAGGCCCCACCGTTCCACTCCGCCATGTCGGTCAGTGCGCCGTCGTCGCCGCCGCCCGCGCTGCCGCCCACCGTGACAGTGACCGTGACGAGCCCGCGCGCCCGCCGGCCCAGCCTGCACTCGCACTCGGAAATTGCGCTGGGGCTCTCGCGCACGCCGTCGCCGGCTTCGTCCTCGTCCTCACACCGCCCGCGCCCGGGCATCCTGCGCTCGGCGTCGGTTGGCACCAACTTGTATAGCGAGGGCGGCGCGACGAGCCCGCCGCAGGGCATCTCGTTCGCGCCGTTGCCGGAGATCGCGCCGAGGAAACGCAAGTCGTCGCGTGCGCTCGGCCTTGCCGCCCGCTCCGAAATGCTGCGCGCCCAGGCCGAGCGCCGCGCGCACCAGCAGCAGGAGCAGGACCTCGCATGGGAGGACCTGGCCCAGCTCATGAAGGACGCCTCGAACCTGCTCAAGCGCGTCGTCGGCAAGGCGCCCAAGAAAGGCCAGCAGCAGCAACAGCAGCCCGGGTCCCCCCAACCACCACCGCAGCCGGGCCTCGCGGGCCCCATCCCCGAGCAGGAGGGCGTCCCCGGGCCTGCGCAACCACAGAAGCAGCCGGATGCACAAGATCTCAGCCTGCTGAACCGCCGCTCGCGCTCGCCGCCGCCGCCGCCACCATCAAAAGACGATGAAAATCACAGAGACTCAGGCTTCGCCGAGGACGTCGACGCCGACGAGGACCGGTCCCGGGCGTCCACCCCCCAGCCGCAGCCATGACCCGACGCCAGACGCTACTGCAAGTCCCGTCACGTGCGGCCGCCGAGCTACCGCTGACCCATCACGCATAGAAACGGCCTACACTATATCCACGACAACGCCGACAACTGTCTGTCGTAATGCACCACTCCTCAATCGACACACCACACCGCACGACGCGCCGCAGCGCTATTACCCATCTCCCTCGTTGCCTGCACACCTCCCGCTCTCGCTCCTCGACAAAGCTATTTTATTCGGACACTTGGGTTTACCATATAGATTCCCGCTATACTGAAACGACCAATGCTATAGAAATGCTCTGGTATTACTCGCCGTTGCGAAGGTTATCTATATTTTGTGGGTCGAGTATCGCGGAATAAAAACGGGAGGGAGGATTGTTCAACGTATCAACGTGAAAGATGTCAACTCCCCTGATTCGGTTAAAGGATGCGGGATGAGTGAGCGAGCGGGCGTGAATAGGGTGTTTGGGGTAGATGGTGATGAGGAAATGTCTATGTAAAGCGAGTGTCGTGTCGTGAGTGTCCCAATGTCCTGTGTGCGAGTGCGAGAGCAGCGAGACTTGGTCGAATGCGAGGTGTATGGACGTGATCGAGGGGGAGTGAAGGGGTGGTGAAGAGAGAACGGCGCCGCGCTCATGCGGGCGCGTGAGAAACAAGAAATCCAGCTGAATGTTCCCAACAGTCAACGCAACGCTGGGCCGCGCAGCGCATCAGCCAGCAGGCCGACGGTCAGTCCCTGTACGCCGGCGGCACGACCGCCGGCCCAGCATCTTGATGCACAATGACCGGCGACGGCTGCTGCTGCGGGGGAAGTGGGGCTTTCATCGGCGAGCGGTTCGGGTCGCCTGCCACCGCGGCAGTCGCGCTGGCCGCGGCGGCCATTTCGAGCGTGTTGGAGGAGCCCATAGACACTTGCGGCGAGGGTGAGGTGCCCCGGGCCGACATGGGGTGCATAGGTTGCGCGGCAAAGGGGTCCGACGGGAACAGCGGTGTGCCCAGGACGCCTGGCGGCAGCGCGAGCTCGCTAGGTACCCGGGTGTGCGCAGAGGACGACGCGGGTGCCACAATGGGTCCGAGCGGCGACTCCGGCGGGGACGAAGGGGTCTGGCTGTGTGTGGGGGCGCTCATCGCCGCCGCAGAGCCGACTAAGCCATACTAGCAAGACGCAAAATGTCAGCCACCAGACAGCACAGGTACCAATAGCAAAGAGATATACGGACGTGGTAGGGTGCAGGATTAGTAGGAGGGTCCAGGTCCAGTCTCGGTTTCCGCTGCCTGCGAGACCGATGCCGCAGGCGCACGGGGGCGCCTACGATCTTCCAACCCGGGTGCGAGTCGAACGCGGCAGCCTCGTCGTCTGAATCCTCGAAGATGTCATCCCACCGTCTGTTTCGGAGGGCAGTCAGCGATGATGATCACGAAATAAAGTCTGGCAGCACAAAGCAAAGGACTCACCTGCTACGCTTCCAGAGCCAGAAGGCGAGCGCCACCAGCAGCGCAGCGCCCGCGATGCTACCCACGACTGCTCCGCCGATCTTCGCCGCACGCGCAGCCCCGCCGCCGTCGCCCGCATTGCCATTTGGGTCGTTGAGTGACGGCTTGGTGACGGTGACTGTCGTGAAACTCGTCTGCCCATTTGGCAGGGTGATGCCGCTAGTAATCGTCGTCGTATCGGGCGGCGGATCGTTCGGCGGGTCGCTGGTGTGCGGCGGCGGCGGCGGCCTGTTGTCGGGCGGTGGGGTCGAAGTGGGCGGCGGCGTCGTGTCGTCCGGCGGACAGGACGTCGAGAACAACGTCGAGGTCGGCTCGGTCGTTGTGAATGTTACTGGCAGCGTGCTTATGTGTGTCAACGTCTGCGTCTCCGTTTCGCCTGCACACGCCCAGAGGCCGTCAGCGGCCGGCGCCTGCCACAAGACGCACGCAGCCACGCACCGGGGATGGTTGTCTCAAATGTCGAGAGGCTCGTGCTCGCGCACGTCGTGGCGGTTGAATCGGACAGCGTGATGGTAGTCGAGCTCGCGCATACTGGCGTCGAGGTTGTGGTCGTTACCGCCGGCGAGGTGATTGTGGAGGTCTCGAATTCGGTCTTCAGGGAGAGCGACGTGATGGTCTCCGTCGCGTACAGCGTCGAGGTAGGAATCGTCTGGCACGCCATGGCGCTGGCTGGAATGCCCCTCTCAGAGAAAGCAGAAAACGTGCGAAGCGGGAAGGAGGTGAAGTAAACAGTCGCAAGCGGCGCCGGCGGCACGCGTTGAGCGCCTCGGACGACTCCGGGACAAAATGCGGCGCTGCACAGCCGCGAAGGAAATGCCGTCCATACTGGCAGAAACTGCCACAAGGCAGGATCGGCGCCCGACTGTACATACAGGGAGCGTTGAATGGCATTGCAGTGTCGTGTAGACTGATAGGCTAGTGATACATCGTCCCCATTACATACATCATACACTCTCAAGCGAGCGTCCCGTTCAAGATGCCTGCTTCGGCTGGACGGGATTCACCGCCTCGTATAGCTGCGGGATAGAGGATATTAGGAAAGCCCAGCTGCCCCAGAATGTGCTCAGGGCGCTCTGATATTGCCTCCAACTCTTCTGAGAGTACCCAAAGGCTGCAGAATGATCAGCTCCGGCCACGGTCCAGAGAGGGGGCGCCCACCTGGGCAGAGAAAGAAGCCCAGTCCGCCAATGATATTCCAAACTGCAGATCCCTCATGTGAGTGCTTATCAAAAAGGCGCTGCGGAGAGCACGTACATCCTACATGCCAGCCGGGGTTGAGAAACTCCGGTTTGTACCACTTCTTCTGCGTCTCTAACATGAACAACAATCTAGGTACATCGGTGAATGATTATCCCGCACAAAATACGTCGGCACGACATACCCACTGATCATGAAACCAATGCCGGCAAGTTGGGGCGTCCAATACACCCAGGCGAAAAGGACCGTCTTCTCCTGGATCGAGTTGAAGATGATGGGAAGACTCGCCCACCCTGGTAGAAACGCATCATCAACACACAGAAAATCGCAGTGTCAGAGGTTCAGATGCGCACCTGCCATCCAGAAGATGGTAGCCGCGACCATTTGCACGGCGGCCGCCCATAACCCAAGGTCCTTGGACTTGAGCCGCTTCTCAAGATGATGGACGTGTTCTTTCGCGTGCACGCCAGTATGGGTGCCCTCGTGCCATTAGGGGTCGCCTCGACGTCATCGCGCTTGCGGAAGAGGTGCCAGCCAAAGAAATTGTCGTCGTCGACTGACCAGGCCTCAACAAAGGCGAGAATGCCGCCAAAGAAGAAGATGGTCGCGCCTAGCCACGCCGTCCATCCCACTGCAGCGTCGTTTTCCGCAAAATGCGAGTTGACGAGTGGCGTGAAGGCGTATACGCCGTTTATGCACCAGACGACGGACCCGATGAGGACTGCGCGTTATGAGCGACGCCGAACGACAGAAACGGGAGCTCAATAGACTTGCAGTCGATGGCGACCCACCAGGAGATATTCCAGTATTCCAGCGCGGTGAACATCCTGCCCAGCCCCGTCGGTAAGCAGACCCGCTGGCCTGTGAACGGACAGAACTCGTACCGTAGACATCGCTGCCAGAAGCTACGCTCATAGCGACCCTTAGTCTCGTCGTCCTTGGCCTCGAGTCGATGCCTTCCTTTGCGGTTATTGCGCGCGGACCATCGATACGCCGCGCCGTCGAGGTGGTAGATAACAGCGTGTGTCTGTCGGAACAATGGCAAAGCGCCATGGTACGAGTGCTTGACCAGTCGCTGCTGTCTGCGATGCTGGACCGTCATGAGCGCGCAGGCTGATACGGGGGTGGGAAGAGTAAGAGAGCCGTAATTAGAGCACGTATTTTTGGATCTAGACTCATGGTGGCGGAGGTACACGTGATCGCGAGCTGCACTTGAAATCGTGCCGCACCAGATTTGAGCTTCCGGTCTGATCTAGCAGGCCCCAGATGCAATCGTCGTCAAACATGAATGGGTTTACAAGGAGAAGTATTTACTATAGACCGGATAGTGGTACATATTACATGGGGGGAGGGGGTTCACACTTTGTCTCTCTGCCCCTGCCAGTCGCACGATTAAGTATGTCCGAGTCGGGACGACGTCGGCATATGCCCTCTAAGAAATAATCACTCCTTAGGAGAGTTTGAGCTGATTGAACTTCTTGCTGTTGTGCCTCTCGCGTCCTCGAGGCAAGAGGGGTTTGATGACGAGGCTGCGCAGGTTCTTGTCGACGTGGTCCCGAATGACAACCTCGCACTCTTGAATGCTACCCGCTGCGTCAGCACCGTTAAGTGTGATCTCGTTTCTGAGGAAGTCCGCCGTTGCGTCGACCATCTCCTGCTTGGTCACGGTGTGCTCCGACTCGGGGTCGGCGAAGGTCCACATCATGCGCGCGTCCCTGAGGATGCTAATGACCATAGACCGAGGGAGTTCATGCATGGTGTCTATCATCTTGCTGACGCGCTCCTGTAAATTGTAAGACGACATAGAGACATGCGCGTGAAAAAACATACGAAAAGCTGTTCGCTAGTATGAGACTGGGGAGTGTCGCTGGGAGGTAATCCAAAATCGAGGCTCTCATCGCTCTCGTCGCTGAATTCGAGAAAGCTGTCAGAGGACTCGCGCCTCGACGATTGCCGATGACTGTCCGTGTCCCCGTCGCCGCCGCCACACTTGTTGTAAACACCACGCATGACCTTGGCCTCGGCGGCGAGATCGCTCCCTTCGTCGATTTGGTGTTGCAAGTGCATACCAAAAACATCAGCCATTTCCTCCAGGGTCAATGCTTTGTCCTTGAACTTAAGAAAGCACGAGCACTTGATCCCGGAGAGCACGCGTATAAGATCCTCCGCAGAGAATTCTGCAAGGTACGACACTAACTCGGCAAGAAGATCCTGCCACACCGGTTGAGTGATCGAGGCAAGATAAGTGGATGTTTACGGACCTCCATGTTACTCGATTCCTCTTCGCCATCGTCCCAGGGATTGGCGATGAGCCCCATGTCTACGAGGCGATGCACTTGCGAACAAATCGCCGAGTTGTAACGCGTGAGGTCGTCTCCTTCGTGCATGGCCTCATGGAAACACTGCAGAGCGTCCGCTATGAGGGAAAAATGTGTGATGTGACGAGCGACCCTCCGCTCCCTCATGATGCCAACATCGAGCAGAATATCCCACACAGCGTTCTTGGGAAGCTTCTCAAGAAGATCGCACATTGACTGCATGCGAAGCTGGAACGGAGCAGGATGCGTCACTTAAGCATAAATCTAATTCAACCAACCAGGCTTACCTGTATAGCGAGGTTTGCACTTTCCGCATCGTCGTCGGCCACCACAGGGAAGTGGTTATCTTCGCTGGGGGTCGTGGTGCGGTTGGGTCCTGCGGGCACGGTATCGGCGTCTAACAAAATCTGGCTGGCCATGACTCAGATGATAAGAGTCTCGGCTCGCGCGGTGCTGACGAGTGCGGATGAGGGAGGCAAGAAAGATTTCAGGCGGAGTTTCGACCCGCGAAGCTGAAATTGTATCCGGCCAAACACCGACCACCACGATCACGTGCCGATCAACCCATTCAACTCTTCCGTTGACCCACGCGGACTGCACCGTGAAGATGCCGACTGCACCCCCTCCCAAGCACATTCTACGGCTCCACTCGGCGCAATTAGCTGCTCTGAGCTTTTCAAAGGATAACGAAAGGCTTTACTCTGGCGATATCCAAGGGCTGGTGGTCGCAACATCGACCCGGACAATGCGAGCGATTGCATCGTGGAAAGCGCATTCAGACGGCATCTTGGGCGTTGAGGAGTGGCAGGACTATGTCATAACGTGCGTAATCCTGGATCGTGCTCAGCCCTGGCTCAGGCCCGTCCAGGCATGGAAGAGACAATAAGCTGCATCTGTGGGCAAGACCCGAAGAAGCCACGACTATGGTAGATGCGGCCACGACGACCGCACTTTCAGCACCCAATCTGCTCAAGTCGATGGACGTCAACGCGCTCAATTTCTGCCGCTTTTCGCTGGCCGCCCATCCAGGCGCAAATGACGCGCTCGTCGCGCTGCCCAACCTGATTGATTCCAGCGTAGTAAGAAGCAGGTCTAATGTTCAGGCGAACAACGTCCTTATGCTGCCGAAAGGCCGACGTGTGGTCTCTTCCATCTGGAGATCGCCTGCATGCCGCGATCGGTGAGTCTACCACTGGGTGCACCGCCGATGCCTGAGCGCAAGCGCAGGGAGCAACCCGGACCACCATGGCCATGCCCGTGGAGCTGAATCTGAAGAGCACGGAAGAGGAGACACTGGTGAGCCCACCATCGCTCAAAACGGCAGTTCGACAGCTCATCACTTGCCAGGAATTATCATGAGCCTGCACTTGTACCAGCGGAACGGGCTGCAGCTCGTCACTGCGTTCGAAAGCGGGACAGTGGCATTGCGAGCCAATGTTTCAGATGGAAGCCCTACGGTTAACGGCCAAGGATGGCAATTAGTCTGGCAGACGAAGCTGCATCTCGAATCTGGTGCGCCGGCTTGCGTTCCGCGGTGCCCTAAGCTCACTTCCACGAGTCATGGGCATGGCGGCTGCGAGAGATAACTCGTTCGCGATTACTGTTTCCGTGGATCACCTCATCGGGCGATATTCTTTGAATGCACGTCTTCGCATCCATCTCTCCAGCCAATCTGAATGCTGAATTAAGGGGCAGGCCAATTCCACGGACAATCCCGCGAAGGCCTTTGGCACCAAGCACGCCGGCAATGCTGCAGTGTCAATCCGGCCCGACGGTCGCATCTGCGCAGTTGCAGGCTGGGACGGGAAGTGAGTCCCTGTCACGCTTCCAATAGACCCCAGGTCTCGTGGCATGCTAACGTGCCATCTGGGTCGCAAGAATCAGGCTCTATTCCACGAAGTCCTTCAAATCGCTAGGAACCCTCGTCTATCATCGAGAAGGCTGCTTCTGCGTTGCCTTTGCCAACGACATCGACTACGCCACATCGATGCCTGAGGATCCCGGGAATCCTCTCGCCATGACAGTGGATGAGGTCGTGCAACGATCTCGATGGCTGGCGGCAGGAAGCAAAGACTCGCGTGTCACTGTTTGGAACCTGATTGACCTCGATGGTGCAGACGCGCGCCCTGCCACCGGATGAATGTTCAAGGCACCGACTTCGTTGAAGCACTTTGCACTGAGCGAAGTGCCGATTTCCGAGGCGCTTTACTCGCGAGAACTTCGCGGCGTCCCGGTTCCCCTTGACAGCTCGCGTGGTTTCTCATCACATCTTGCGCGTGAGCTTGGCCTGTGCCTTTAGGAGCAGGTGAAAATAGGTGTACCTTGGTCGATGCAGCTCCCGAGGACCGCCGACAGCGGGGACGCGTTGACTGTTCCGTCTGCCGCGCGTTCTCTCGTGGTCCGTCGATTCAGTTTTGCCCTTTAGGGTGGCAGCTTGTGTCGCACAGACGTCATTCCGCGAAAACTCGACCGACAATCTGGAGATGGAGTGAATTCCTTCCGCAATGCGACCACGGATGAATCGAGCATGGTTGATCAATTGTCACAATGCATATCTACAACATGAGAGGAGGTTCCGCGATAGTACTGTACAGCGCCTAAGCATAATACGGTGAGATAGTGTACCCCAAAGCCCAGATAGCAGTACGACGAAGCAGCGACAGATTTACAAAGATAGCGTACTAATGACCGTTCTCAGCGTGTTCAAAGGCGGCGGTGATATTGTTCTGCGTGAGGGCTTCGCCCTGTGCGCCCGTCAGGGGCGTATTGGCACCCGAGGCAAATGGACTGCCGCCCAGGCGAGGCGTGATGAGGCCGCTGCCTCCAGCACCGAAGACGAAGCCACCGCTGAGCCCTTCAAGCGAGTTGGAGTACCCTGAGATATCGGTCAGGCGGCCGAAGTGCGAGCAGTGAATGGGTGACATACCGGGGACAAGCATGCTATCCCAAAAACCGTTGCTGAGTATGCTGTCCATGGTCATCATGCCGGTGGGGTCGTCCACACCGCTAGCCATCATGGTTGGCGGGAACGTGGACAGATCGGCAACGGGACCCATTTCGCTTGAGAACTGGAAATCCTCGAGCGGCGGGAAGGCGTCCATGCCCATCGACTTGCCGCTGATCGAGGACGCAGCAAGCGTTTGGTCAGACGCGTTAGTGCCATCTTCAGTGCCCACGCTTTCGCCGTGAGCCGCGGACTCATTATCTTCCTTGATAGGATTCGTCTTCGCCGAAATCAAGGCGCGAAGGAACGTGCCGTAGAGCGCCGGCGAGTGAGAGGGCCCAACGGCAATCGACTCCAGCAAATCCGCGATGTCGGACACTACGGACAGGGTCTGCTGCTCGTTGTCAAGGAACGCCTGGAATTCTGGGCGCACAAGCTGCAAATGGTGCATAATTAGCCCTATAGGATTCACGCAGTAGCATAGACACATGCCTTCAGCAGGCTCAGGACTGCGTACGACGTTTGCACGAAGTGAGAGTCGGGGGAGTACTGCAGATAACCGAGAGGGCCAAGTTCGTCGCGGACGATAGTGGCGCACGCGGTAGCAGAAGCGTGGCAACGCGCAAAGAAGTGGCCCATGTCTACCCCAGCCCGCTCCAGGGCGTTCTGCAGGCCAAACGAGTTGATGACCAGCATAGCGTAGTTGAAGTAAAATCGGCCCATTGGGACACGGTATGCGAGGTTCGCGTCGTCCACTGCACGTCGTTAGAATTAATCAACCAATCTATCAAGTCCGCTCACAAGGCATGCTGTCCAAGCGTGAGCAAACAGTAGAGTAAACCAACGGTAAGCGCGTACCTCTTCTCGTACCACTCCTGCTGCCACGCCATGAACTGCGCCTCGATGGTCTTGATGACGAGCAGATAGTCGCAGTCCGTCTGCAATCCCGACACGGAGTTTGTACCCGAATATAGGAAATCCAGGCTGCGAGATAGCACGCGTTGTAGTTCCTGTGCTATATGAGCAACATCCTTCTAACAGCGGCTGCGACCTACGGCGTAGGCTGCCAGGCCGGAATCCGATGGGATTGCCAACGGGTGTTTATACCACTGCGGAAGATTGCGGATCGTAAAGCTTCCAGTGTCAAATCAGTTACCGCGGAGGGGCTTTCGGCGAGTGGCTTACTCCTCCGCTATGCAGTGCGGCTTGCCCATCTGCGCGCTGAAGCTACGGTCGAGGATGAAACACGTGCTAATCATCCGTCGTAAGACGAAAAGTTTGGGTGACCAGTAGAAACACGTACATCCAAGTGCGCTCCCGATTGCGGACCTCCTTGTCGCGCGCGATGCCCTCAGGGGTGTTTTGGCGGGGGACAGACGTCTTGCGGTGCAGGTTCAGATCTGTCGCCATACGGATGCCCATGCCAAGTAGCATCCAGGTCTTGTCCTGCTCGTAGCGCTCAGTGGGACCGCAACCCCACAACGACAGCAGCAGGTACGCCTGCACGATCTGGAAAAAGATTAATGGAGAACGTTGGCCATGCAAGCATGAAGGCGTACCTCGACCGACTTGTACCCTCGCTCGGGAACGCTGAAGGCCAACTTCTTGGCCAGGTTCTCCAAGCGCGGGAAAAGCTCGGGTTTCGGCGCATAGAACCGCGACGCAATGGCGCAGACTGCACGGGCGGTTAGCTGACTGTGGCAGTGGCCACCGAGGAGCGCTCACTCGTTGTTAGCAGAAACGGAGACCGCGAACAGACCAGCGACGGAGTGTGGAAGCTGCGATCCAACACGGGGCAATGCGCCTGCGGGCAGTTAGCTACGGACATTCTGCGGATAGTCAATCACATACGCTCATGTGGTCGAAAAAGCTGTGGAGCGCCCATTAGCCACAATCGAAGGAAGATAGTGAATGCCATACATCTTGAAAAGCTCAACAACCTCCTCAGTTGTCACAAACGTGAGCATCTCGGGCTGGACCTGCCGCTCGATGAAGAGACGGCGCAGCGGCAGGATTGTCATCGGACCTGTGCCGCGTTGAGAGATGGCTGGTGTGAGGCAGGGACGCTAAAACGCACCAGGTTTGAAGTACGTGTCATTGGCTACGCCAACGCGAGGTACGGTATCAGCGGCCGCACTGGCAGTTCCGTTGGCCTTGTTTGCCATTTTTGCGCGACGATTCGCCAAACTTGCTTCGGCGAGCAGGCCGAGCGGGTTCAGCGCGTTGTCGGGCAGGGAATGCAGCTTGGGCGAGTTGTGGACCGCGGGAGGGGGCAGGGCCGAGCTGTCCTCCGATGGGGATGCGAGCAGCGGATGCGTATGGCCGGCGGGCGAAGGCGAGCGCGAGACCATGCCAGAGGGCATAGAGAGAATGCCCGGGTTCGTGATGGACTGGAGAACCGTCGCGATGGTGCGCTCCATCTTCTTGAGCGTGCGCTGGAACTGCTCGCTCTTCCTGAGACCGGGCGTCAGTTTCGCGGGATTAGCTCGAATGCGGTGGCGGCGCACTTGGAAGAGCGCTTGCCGCGATTCGACTCCTCGAAAATGCACTCGTAGTTGCCCGTGATGCAGCGCTTGCAGGGGGGGCCTTGCTCGGCGCCAACGCACTTCATCTTGAGGCGGCGGCAAACGGTACAAGCGCTGCCCAGGCTTAGTCATGTGCGCCGGCGGGGGCGGAGACACGTACCGCGAGCCGCGCGTCGGCTTGACCTTGCTGTCGTTGTCGCCGTTCACGGTGAGGATGTCGGTCGAGTCGTCGTCGAGAATCTTGTCGCTCTTGCGCGCTTTCTTGCGGCTGCCGGAGACACTGCTCGACGGCGCTGCGACGCGCTTACCGTTGCCGTTCGCCTGTGGAATCATGTCCTGGGGCGAGTTCGACCCGTCGGACGAGGGCGAGTTGCTCAGGTGCAGGGGAGGCGGCAGCTGCTGCATTTCCGGCGGCATGACCTGCGGATGCTGGCCGTGCGGCGGCGGCGGCGGCGGGTGCTGCTGCATGTGCTGCTGCGGCTGGAACGTGAAGAAATCCGGCGCAAAGAGCTGGCTCATGGACGCGTCCATTGCGAGTGGCGGCGGCTGCGGTATGCCTGGCTCCCGGTGCTGGGGCGCGACAGGCGGCGGGAACTGCATGTGGTGCGGGTGATGAGGCATGAAGTACTGCGGGTACGCCATTGCGGACGGCAGGGAGCTCTGACCTGATGCAAGAAACCGTCGCTATATTCGCAGCTCTCGTGGCTTTTAAGCAACGCAAACAAGCGTTCTCGGTTCGGTGTAATGGATGTGACCCAAGACGGGAAGCGCTTTATTGTCGTATGTTTGGCCATGCGCCCAGAAAACCACCTCCGCTCTTTCCAATCTCTGCCCCAATCAGTGCTTTCCTGTCGCCCTCCGAACAACCCAAATTAGCGGTACCCGTCTCCCTTATTCTGACCATGCTCTCGCCGTACTTCCGAGCACGCCTATTTCTCCCGCGTCATCCACAGCTGCTGCCTGCACTTCCTCGATTTCCGAGCATGCGCCGCGAAAGAGATACCGGCCGGACCATACTGGCTGCTGAGACCGTCTGTGCGCCCTCAGGTTGGGCCCTCAGACATGAGGAATTGACTGGGAGACCCAGAAGTGTCCGTGCGATGTCCAGCGAGCGAAGACGATAATCTTCGGGTCTAACAACCGAGGCTTGTGCTGGCGATGCACAGACACGCGCAGGGAAAATCCTTCATCGCGTGCTACGAGGACTAAGCGTACACGCTTGCGTCTAAAACATCGCAAACGTACAAGGCACGAATGAATGTCCGAGCATGGCGCTCACTGGGGGATTCGCAGGTCCCAGTTTCGGCATCACTTGCGCGACAACAGACGAAGCCGTGCGCACAGCATTGGGGTGAGAGACTTTTGACGCGAGTGCCAATAGGGATTTGCCCCAGCTGACGAGTGGTGCGACGAAAGCAATAGCACTGCGCCAGTCCGCGAGCGCCACAGGCAACCGAGCAGAACAAACTACAGCTCAGAGCGAGGCCCCGGACTCGCACGATTGCCGCCATGTCTGGAGTGGTTGTCGTCTCGGATTTCAGAGCGATCTCGGCCTGCACAGCACAATGGCGCTCAGACAAGGTGGTCGAGCGAGCCGCTCCACCAGCAGGCAATTGTTGGCTAAAGCCACAGCGCGAGTTCGGCGGTCGCAGTGAGGCTGGATCCTTCTTTTGATCCTTGAGTGAGGCAAATGGAGACCTCCAAGGCGGATACAGTTAGGGACTGCATGTCGAGTCGAGATTGTCCAGAGAGTCCCCGTAGCAAGCCAGGTGACGCGGCAGAGAGGTCAAACACAGCAGCCTAGCGAGCTCGACTTCGTTGGGGGAAGGACGACGTGCCTCGGACAGCCACTGAATACAGGCAATTGAGCCACACAGTCTGCCCTGAGCACGGACACAGCGGAGCAGCCAGAGCAAGGACCAATGGATTGGTACGGTTCACAGTCTGTTCTGGTGTCGGCGGTTACAAAGCATGGCAAACACGTGACGAGGTGCTTCCCGCGCGGAGAGGCCCGTGACAGAGCAGAGCAGGACCCGCGAGTTCTGCGGATGGAAGGATTCTTGCGAACGGGAGCACACTCCAAGGTGCATGAAAGAGAGAGAGCAGATCGCCAGGTACCCAGCGCCAGATCCCAGACCTATGTTTGACTGGCTGCAGGTTGTTCATGCTCACTCGCCAAGCCAGTGGCAGGCTCCTGTCATGGGTAGACAGGAGCGCGTTCGCACATAAGCATGGAGACAGCCGCGTCGCGTGCGCACAGCAGCCGATGGGCGTTCGCTGAGGTTCGGATGAATGGATTGGGCGATGCTGGCCCGTGGGAGAGGGAGTCAGTAGAATCGCGGGATCTTTACGACTGTTGAGGATTGCACAGTGTGCAGGGCCACTTCTCCACGCTAAATGCCCGGCCCCCACGCGAGCAGGAACTGGTGCCTGGACGGCACGGTGGTGGGCGGCGCAGGTGGCAAGCCAGTCCGGGCTGGGGCGTGGGCGGGCGACAGGGGGTGGCCACCGCTCGCACCAAGCGCGCGTCTCAATGCCGAAAAGCGAGAGGTCGGCGGCGGAGTCCGAACCACAGACTTGCCTCCGGACGCCATGGCGCAGCGGCCCTCGCAGCCTTCGATTGTGCTGGCGCCGTCAGTGAGCACTACAGTGTGAGTGGTCGCGTATCAAACGGAACCTGGAAACCCGCGCTGACGCGCGCGCCGGCCGCAGAGTGACGACGACGACGCAGACGACGACGACGTACGCGCCCATCCCGCTGCCACCCCTGCCTCCGCCGGCATCGCCCAAGGACCCGAAGCAGTACCCGCTGCTGCATGCGGCGCTGCCGAGGTCTGTGCGCGAGTTTACGCTGACGTTTCCGAACGGCACGACCGGCACGTTCCGCGACGGCGGCGGCGGCGACCACGAGATGGCCGAGGAGGAGCAGACGTCGGGCTCGGGCTGGACGATGCTGCGCCGCGAGGACCTCGACAAGGAGAACAAGTTCGTCACCCTGGACGAGGCCATCGAGCGCTTTGCTCGCAAGCGCACCCGCTCCGCGGCCGGCCCCGCCTCGCCCATGTCTGGCGTCGAGGAGGTCGACAGCAGCGAGCCGCCCGCCGCGCCGCCGCGCAAGAAGGCCCGCGCCGCCGCGCTCGACCTGCGCAACATCACCCCAAACACCGCCGGGCCCCCATCGCCCCTGCCGTCCCCCAACGGCTCCCCCAACCAGAGCGCCTGGCCGTCCGCGCCCCCCAGCGGCGCCAGCTCGCCCCAGCCGCAGCCGCCGCTGCACCCGGACCTTGCGCTCACGACGCTCATGGCCCTGCCCAACCTTGTCGCGCACTTTTCCTCGCTCCCCCCGCAGCTCCAGTCCCATCTGCTGCTCACCCTCATCCGACACTCGCCGCTGCCCGTCCTGCGCTCCGTGCACTCTGTTCTTACCCCGACGCTGGCGCGAGACTTCCTCACACAGCTACCGCCCGAGCTCACCTCGCAGGTCCTCTCCTATCTGCCATCTTCCGCGCTTGCTCGTGCGTCGCGGGTATCCCGAGCGTGGCGCGCCATCATCGACTCGGACCCTGTGCTGTGGTGCGAGTTGCTGAAGTACAACCAGCTATGGTTTGGTGGAGGCAGCGAGCACGCCTTCGCCGACGCGGTCTTTGCTCGCAGAGCGCGCATGCCACCACCACCGGACGCGCTCCCGCTCCCGCATCCATATAAGCTCCTATTCAAGACGCGCCACCTAACGCGTACCCGGTGGCTCGAGAACGATCCTCCCCGCTCTCTCAATTTCCCTGCTCATGGCTCTGCTGTCGTAACCTGCCTGCTTTTCTCGCACAATCGCATCATCTCCGCCTCCGACGATCATTCGATTCACGTCTATTCTCCCTTCACCGGACACCTGTTGAAATCACTGGACGGCCATAACGGCGGTGTGTGGGCACTCGCGGCGACCAAGAACACGCTCGTCAGCGGCTCGACCGATCGCACAGTTCGGATCTGGGATCTGGAGACAGGCCGCTGCACGCACGTATTTGGCGGGCATACCAGCACCGTTCGCTGCCTCGCCATCGTGAAGCCGGTCTGGGTGGACGTAGAGGTCGACGAGTTCACGAAGAGGCGTGAGCGCTGGCCCAAGCGCACCCTGATCGTGACAGGGAGCCGTGACCACACCCTTCGCGTGTGGAAGCTCCCCAGAGAAGGCGACGAGGAGTACAAATGTTATGGGGCTGATAACGGTGATGACGGTGACCCCACGGAGGTAAGGACCCTGTACCCTTCACATCCTTCCAAGTAGTTGACGACGGCGATCGCAGGAGGATGTGGATGACAACCCCTACCACGAGCGGCTCTTGGAGGGGCATGATCACGCTGTTCGGGCCCTTGCCGCACGCGGCCGCACCCTTGTCTCCGGCAGCTATGACTGCACCGTTCGCGTCTGGGATATTATTACCGGCGCTTGCAAGTGGGTCCTTGTCGGCCACACTCAGAAGGGTCAGCATTCCTCACGTTTCTCTTGGAACCCCGCTGAAGCCCAAGACAGTGTACAGCGTCGTCATGGACCATGCGCGGAACCAGGTCTGCTCCGGATCCATGGATGGCACCGTCCGAGTATGGTCGCTCGCGACCGGACAGTGTGAGCATACGCTCACCGGCCACACCTCTCTCGTTGGCCTTCTGGGGCTCTCGTCTTCTCATCTCGTGTCTGCCGCCGCGGATTCTACCCTGCGCATCTGGGATGCCGGTTCCGGGCAGCTTATGCACACCCTTGCCGCACATACTGGCGCCATCACCTGCTTCCAGCATGACGAATTCAAAGTTCTGTCCGGCTCCGACGGCACGCTGAAGATGTGGGACGTCCGCAAGGGCACGCCCGTGTGCGACCTCCTGACAGGCATCACGGGCGTCTGGCAGGTCGTCTTCCAGGGCCGGTGGTGCGTGGCTGCGAGCAACAAAATGGACGCCACGTACCTGGACGTGTGGGACTTTGGGCGCAAGGGCGACACGGACGAAGACTGGGGCATGACAGGCGAGGGGAACATGTCAGACGATAGCGAAGATGAGGAGGACGAGATCGCGGTGGACGAGGCGATGGACCAGGACGACGCGCCGCAGTCGGCCCGCGACTCTGGCAGCTTCGGCCACAGCCTGCGAGGGTCAGCGGCCTGGACCGCCAATGCGGGCGCTAGCTCCTTCGGCCGCGCGCAAGCGGCGCAAGACGAGACGCCGACGCGTCAGCGCACGTCGCGGCGTAGATGATCACTTTCTGTCGGGGCATTGCAGTGGTTCACTTTCCGTTTTCGTTTCATAGCGACCATAGTTTCCTGTCGCACATAATACAAGGGGACACACTATCCCGTACCACGTCCAGCTGTCACAATTAGATATTTGTATAGGGTAGACAGTGTTGACACGACATGTCCGTTGTCTCTTTTTCGCGCGTTTCCACAACAAGCATTCTACAGATTCAGGCGGCAGTGACACTCAACACAGCGCGTGCCTTGTGGATCTTGACATCTTCCTTCGGCCTTTGTGCGGTGTCAGGCATCGCGGAATACGTCACGAGAATGAAGTGAATTCACCTGTCCTGGGCATCTGTCGCGACCGCTCCAAGGCGCTGTAAAACACGTATCCCGCTGCTGACACGGCCGAAGATTGTGTGCTTGTTGTCTTGGGGATAATGAGTGGGGGGGGGGGGAAGACAGCGAGGGAGGGCAAGCGTGAAATTACCAAGAAAGGGCGTGGGTGCAAGCGTTATGAAGAACTGCGACCCTGAGAGGTTGATTTATATTAGAATGCGAGAGCACCAGATTCTAGTACACCTGACCGTTTGTGTTCGGGCCAGAGTTGGCCATGGCAAGGATGCCTGCGCCCACGAAGCGCAGCTCGGGGTGGATTTCATCTTCGCTGGGCACATTGAGTCAGAGACGGGCACATCGCTGTCTCCGCCGACGCCGCAACTGACAACTTGGGCCCATAAACACTGGTGCCTCCGCGCCCCGTGCCCGTCGGGTCGCCACCTAATCGCAGGGGTCATTCATTCATTGCAGGGGCGGCCCCCGCAGCTGATCGGGATGGGCGGACCTTGTACCATGAAATCCTGGGCGGGGTGAGCGATGCGGGGCTGTCAGAGGCTGCCGGGAGCACTGACAGCGACTATCCTGTGAAACACGACGCCTGGTGGGAAACACGGGGCGCGGGTGAACACGGCGGCTTCGCGGGCGGGCGCGGGGGCCGGGGCCGCTGCTGCGCACCATTGTAGTCTGCCAGGGTGACATGAGCGCGGCGCGTGCAAATGGCGTGCGAGACGCACAGCCGCGCTTTGCGAGCTCGTAGAAGTTGTGGCACGTCCGCGGCGCGTGCTCCCAGTACAGCTCCAGCGTGAGCTCGCCCATCGACGTCTCCAGGATGACATTGCCCGACATGCTTGCGCAAAGGGCCAGGGGCGAGCGGGACAAGCGCGGACGTCGGAGTTGGTTGGCGTGCCCCGGCCCGTCCTGGCAGTCACTGGAACCTGAGCCTCAGAGTCACTATCGGCCGCACTCATGAGGGCCGTCGTTCAGCGCGTCGTGCGCGCGTCAGTCACGGGTGAGCTCCTCGGTGCCGCGCCAGTCATGCATCGCGAACGCGACCTCCGCACGCAGTGGACAGCAAGGTCGTCTCCGAGATCGGGCGCGGATTCATGGTATTGGTTGGCGTGGGTCGCGGTCCGTCTCGGTGTCCCGCGCTGCGCTCGCTCCCTCTGAAGCCTGGTTTCGCCCTTGCTCGCATCCGCAGACGATACTGCACGCGACGTGGAACTGCTCGCAAAGAAGATGTCCGTGTGCTATTGATGACGCAAAACGCGGAGGAGGCCTCACAGAGCGACAGACTCGCTCTGCGTGCCTTCCCAGATCCCAACACGGGAAGCCACTGGAAGAAAACCATCAAGGACGTAGAGGGGGCAATCCTCAGCGTATCGCAGTTCACACTCTACGCAAAGACCCCTCGCGGCAGGCCGGACTTTCACAGCGCTGCGGTACGTCGGCCGGCACTGCGACGGTCTTGCTTGCTGCTTCTGAGGGACACCACTGGACAGGCGACAGATCATGGGCGCGAGTTATACGCAGCATTCCTCCAGCGCCTGGGAGAATTGTATCAGCCACAGCGCATCAAAGGTGTGTGTGTGTCCCGGGCGGTCGCTTCCCTGTGTTGCAACGCCGCTCAAGCATGCACACTGCAGACGGCCAGTTCGGTGCCATGATGGACGTCTCTCTCACAAACGAGGTTAGGCTGCAGGCGATTTCTCTGCACCGACTGAATGACGAGCATATGCACGACTGACGAGCAATCGCGTTCTTTGGCAGGGTCCTGTCACATTCACTCTTGACACACAGGAGAATGGCAAGGGAGATACCACCGCCGATGCGCCAGCCCCGCAGGACTCCGAGGCGACGGGCAACTGATTCAAGCCCAGTGCGCGCGCGACAAGACAGCGGCCGCGGGGAAGCGTCGTATTCCTGCTGATAAGACGACTAGATTAGAAATTGCAGTCCGCGCACGCCTCCAAACGGTGCCAACCGCGCCGCTTCGCGATAGCGAGCGTACGGCATACGCATGCGACCATGTGGATGCTCCAGATGATGTGCACACGCATTTCGCGGTGGCAATACGCGAGGGGCTGCGTCCATTGGCGACCAGCCTGCTTCGAGTCGATGCTTGCTTGCTTTAGTCACCAGAGCTGCGGATCACGGTTACTGGATTGTTGACCTGGGGTAAGGAGCTGCTCGCTCGTCTTATCGATTGGAAATGGCGTCGGATTACAGCATGTCCTGCACCAGCGCTACCAGCAGTTTTGTGGTCAACCCGACGCGGCGGGAGGGAGTGCTCCAGGTGCTTTCGTCTACGACGCGGGAGTGCGATCGTATCGACGCCAGCTCGTCCCTGAGTCGATGTCTCAACTCGTCGTTCTCGGTCAGCAAGGCGAACGATAGCTCGCTGTCCAAATGGGCAGACCGCGAGCTGAGGTTCGTGGAACCGAAGAGTGAAACGTTCGGCAGCCCCGTGTGTGCGGGAGACAACCACATGCCTGGTACATTGTGAGCGCAGCGCGCAGAATCATGTGAAGCGGGCGAACCTTTGGCATGGTAGGTCCATCCGGGCCTTTCCCATTCTGAGAGCTGTACGCCGCTGTCACCACTCCACGCTCGCCCAGCACTGCGAACGCGACTCCAGAATCTCTGCTCCAGCAATGTGTAGCCGGCCGGGATATGTCCTGACACCCCCGCGGAGCCGTAAAACCCGTTTGCCTGGAAAGGACGTCAGTGGCGGGCTCCCATGCTAAGCAGGAAGGGACATGCCAGTGGACTGGCAGCTACGATACGGCAGTTGCTGGGGGAGTTGACGATAAGGTCCTGGTACGGTCGATACAAGCCGAAGTAACCGCTAGTGAGGTCCACATCCGATTGTGAAGCAGCAACGTGGTCGAACAGCGCGGCCATGGAGTCTTCCTCATGTCGAATCCCTAGATACCCGCACTGAACTGCCGGGACGACTAGTGTATCGGTGACCTGATCGGTGGCCGCAGCCGCGGAGTGTTGAGAAGCCTGCAGCTCCAGGAGAGCACGCTGGAGAGCAGACTCAATGTGCTGCGGATTATGGGAGGCGTTTCCCCACGCTATCTCATAGCCGTCAGGCCCAGGAGATGGCCGGACGAGGAAACTGAACTGCTGGAAGACTCGCAAGAACGCGCCACAGTATCGCACAAGCGCTGCGGCGCCCGCGAAATGGATGTATCTGTCCTGCCGGTTTGTGAAGTACGAGCTGCTGAGGTTGGCACTTTGACGCAGCAGCCTCAGCCAATACCGCGCGGGGGAGGAGTCCATGCGCGCGCGGCGACGGATGCCCGGAAACTCACCCGCTCAGGAGGACCTCGTCGTCGGCGCCGTACATTTTTGCATGCCACGTGCCCCAGCCTTCGTCGAATCGGCGAGGAACGAGGTTTGCGAGAGTTCCTTTAAGCTTTGGGCTTCTGAAGAGGTAGACGTGCATCCGGTCCGGGAATTCCTGGGAAAGCGAAGCCAGGGCGCGGATGCTGGCGGTGTCGCCAGGCCTGGTCGATCGCAGAAGGTCCAGGTGTATTCTGACGGTCATGCCGCGGTTTGATTCTAGAGCTCCTCGCAGTGAGGCCAGCTGAGCGGCCGGTCAGCCGCGTCGGTTGGGCGCCGGACAGAATTTTTTGGACACACAAGCTCTTCCGTGCCGGAGCCCAGGTAGAGCGAAGACAGAAACACATGCGATCTGGCGCGCCGTATCATTGCCTGGGAATGTGTGGGCGACATGCAGGTACAGAAGCGGAGGCACGGACAAGCAGCGCAGCGTAGAAGTCATTTGGGGTCTGCAGGACGCGGATCCCGCCGCCGTTGACCGGAATGCGCGGGTGCTCGCGGCCCAGACGCGTCGCCAACGCCGCGAGCGGCGACGAGAGCGTTGTGGCGAAGAGGCGGCGCGTGGGCGGGCGCGGGCGGAGGAGGCGACGGGCATTGTTGCAGAGCGTGCGAGTCGCGGGCGTCATCGGCGTTGACTCTGGCAAATCCCGGAGACGTGGCACCTGGTCTCTCCGTCCGAGCCGCCGGCGGGCATGGAGCGCGTCTCGAACTCGTCGCTGCTGGGCTCGCTGCTGTCGCTCAGCTCGGCGCTGATCCGCAACGTCAAGAACATCGACTTCAATTTCTCCAACGACCTCCAGGCCTCCGTCGCAGCCTCCCGCTCCGGCACAGCGCTTGACGATAATCCTGTGATCACCCAGCCCCCGCCCACCACGATCCCCACGCCCCCGCCGGCGTCTGGGGCGCAGCGTCTGCCCGGCCCGTACGCGTTCCTGACCAGCTCGTATGCGCTGGGCATCGTCGCCACGGCGTTCATCCTGAACCGCGTCCAGCACATCGTCGTCGCGCCCAGGCGGCAGCCGCACCGCACCCGCCCGCGGCGGCAGGCCGGCGTGCGCTCGTACTGGCAGCGCGCGCAGGCCCTCCTCGTGCCTCTGGACCCGTCGTCGACCGCGTCTAGGCTCGCGCTGAATCTGCCCGCGATCTACCTGCTGCTCAAGGCGCTCCTGCTTCTGACTTGCATCCTCCTGCAAGTCTCCGACGCGTTCCCGTCCGGCTCCTGGGCCGCACCACTGGGTGCCTGGGCCGCCGGCCAGGAAATGTCCCGCGTCTGCTGGTCCGTCTATGCCGCTGTTTGCGTCGGCCTGTGTTGCGGTAAGCCGACTGTATGTGCGGCGCGGCACGCCACCATGCTCAATCGGCCCCGCCTCTGCAGGCGCACTCACTCAGGGACTTTTGGACGACGGGTATGCTCCCGTCTATCCAGCAATGTTATTCCTGGTGCCTGAACGCTTGCCAGCGATGGCGGCAATGCCATGCCGTTTAATCTGGCCGGCTATGCTTTCCTATTGCACATCTATTCTTCGCCCATTGCGCACGCTGTGGAACCCATCAGCCCTGGCCTTCCGTCGCGACCCAGTGGTGACGTCCTCATCACCATCCTGTTACCTGCTTTGCAGGTGCGTGCAGTTTCTATACATGCATCCCGATCCCCCAATCCTCCCTGCTAATGGCCGCTTGCCAGCTCACCCTGTTACAATTCATGATGCTCAAGAAACAATGGAGCAATAAACGGCTTGTGCCCACGACTATTTGTGGCTTATTCTCCCTGGTCTGCGCGCGCTCTGTCATTCGATACACTCTGTTTGTTTGACTGACTAAATTCCAGGCACATTTCTACGCCGTGGTCTGGAGCTCGCCACTGACATATCCGCCGCTCAACTTCATTCCCTGTGTTCTGACGACATTGCTGATATTTGTGTCGCTGACGACGTGCATTCTGAACGCGCTGACTCAGATCCTGTCCCAAGGCACGATATCCCAGCCCCTTTTCGGGCACAACCAAGCGCTCCCGAGATGGGAGGACGACTTCGAGATCGCCTTGTTGCGCCTCGGCACGGCATCGCTGCAGGCCACGCACATCGCGGGACTGAGCAATCAGGTCGCTGCCCTGAACACTGGACCCGACGCCGCGGGCGAGGTTGAGCTCTCGGCGTCTGGGATCGCGGGCATGGCGCATACAAGTGGCGCGCGCGGCTTCGCGCGCGAGTACAAGAAGGTCACGGCGCAGCGTCCCCACAGCGGGGACTTGTTCGGCGGCACGGGCATGCTGTGGCGCGAGGCGCGGCGCTTCGGGAATTCGCTTTGGGTCACTCTCCGCGGCGTGTGGCGCATGATGGCAAATTCCAAGACGAGCCAAGTTGCTGCCGCCCCCGCGAGCACGCCGCCACCTGCACATGCAGGCGCATCACCAGGAGAGGATGACAGTGATGAGCTCTATGCTCGCTTCCTGCGTGGCGACCCTCTTGGAGATGACAGTGAGGGAGAGTTTCAGCCCGGCGCTGACATGTCTCTCGACTCCTCTTCTGACGAGGATGACGACCGGGAGGAGGACGACGCTGACGCCGTCGACTTATATGCCGACCTGGCGACCAATCAGTCCAACGCGTCGTCCCAGTTGGAGCCGCAGCTTCTCATGGCGCACATGGCTTCGCCGTCCTCTGCGGCCTTGACGCGCCGGCGATACTCGCGTTTGCTGCGACAAGGTTCGCCGGGCGAGGAGGACTGGGACGACTATATCGAGCAACGGCGTCGTGCGAAGCTCGCCGCTCGGCCGCCTCGCGGAGAGGCTGACTCACGCAGCGAGTGCGTGATCTGTACAGTAGAAGCTCGCTGCATTGTATGCTGGCCGTGTCGCTGCCTCGCCATGTGCGACGACTGCCGTGCCAACCTCGCGTCCCGGTCGTCGGCCTCGCAGCACATGTGCGTTATTCTCGTTTGCATGTTGCCGCGTCTGTCGCTGAGCGTTGCGCAGGTGCCCCTGTTGCCGACGAACAGTAGAGGGATTCTCACGCATTTACATTCCTTAGCAATTGTACCACCTCAGCATCATCGTGTATTCGCATTTCGCAATCATGACCTTTTGGGCTCCAGTCCGCGGCGCTGCTCTCCACTGGCGGCGGCTCCAAGGTGACGTCACGACGTACGGATGCGAGGGTTCAAAAACGTCCCGGCTCTCGATGGCGCGCTGCAATTACTCCTCTCTCTCTCGCTCCCGCTCTCTGTCCCACGCACCATGTCTTTCCTGTCTCGAACGTCTCTCGTTGCGCGGCCCCTTGCCCGCTCGGTGGGTCTGAGAGCGGCGCCCGCGTCCCTGTTGCTGCAGCGGCGCCATGTGGCGTCTACCGTGTCTGGCCGGCCGGCGTCGCAGTCCCTGCCTCATGCGGCCCAGAACATCAAGGAAGAGGTCGGGAACAGCGCAGCAGATCTCGCGCGCAGTTTGGCCGGGGGGTCTCTGAACGTCGGCAAGCTCGTCGGCGAAGACGCGGGTTTCGTGGGTGCTCTCTCGCATGACGTCACACCCTGCGTCCCCTCACCCGCTCTGCGCAGACCGGCGTCACCTCCGCCATGGCCAGCCAGGTCCCCAAGCCCGTCATGGCCTTCGGTCTTGCGGGTGCGCGCCGCCGACAGCGTCTGATGCGCATCACGTGACTGACTTAGCCACACAGGCGCATTACCCTACCTCGGCACGTCGCTCACCACGCTCTACCTCGCCCGCCAGGCAGGCACTGCCGCAGTAGGTAAGCACTCACAAGCCACGCCTCGCGCGCGTCATGGGCCTTATACTCGCTTCGCTCCTTAGGCGGCCTGGCCGGCGACCCTGCCGCGATGCTCGCGGTCCTGGACTCGTGCTTGAACGTCCAGGTCACCTACGGCGCGGCTCTCCTTTCCTTCCTTGGTAAGCGCCGTCACGTCGCACGCGTGTTTGCGCGATGCTCACGCGCCGCGTCACGCCTGCAGGAGCCCTGCACTGGGGCATGGAGTTCTCTGGGTACGGCGGCTACAAGGGAACCCAGCGCCTGGCTCTCGGGGCGGCGCCCGTCTTGGTCGCCTGGCCCACCCTCATGCTCGAACCGACCTCGGCTCTCATCGCCCAATGGCTCGCCTTCACCGCACTATGGGGCGTCGACCAGTGCGTCGCAAAACGCCCCGCTATCACAGATCGAGGTGTGCTAATGCGATTCGCAGCCGCGTCACGAGCTGGGGATGGACGCCGAAATGGTACTCGCAGTACCGCTTCTACCTCTCCATGTGCGTTCACTGTATTCATGGGGGATCTAGACGCGTGGCATACTAATCTTCATTCTCAGCCTCATTGGCACGTGCATGATCGGCACGCTCGCGGGCACGAGCTACTTCGGGCCCACGGCTGGCCACAGCTTCACGACGAAGGATCTGCAGACTATGCGCGAGGAACGCCACAAGCTGCGGAAGGAGAACGCGGGCACCGTGAAGGGCGACATCGAGGCGCTCGCGGGCGAAGAAGACAGCGATGCCTTTGTGATCATCAAGAAGAAGGAGCCTGAGGGTCAGGTCGAAGCGAAGAAAACTAAGTAGACGCGCGGACGCTCGAACACAAACCAATCCGAACCCTCCTTGTCTTGTAGTCTTGCGCATTGCAGCACTGTCATGAATACTTGTACTGTATCAATCGAAATCAATCTCATTCACTCGACATCCGGCGCGCGTGCGCGTGCAGCAGCGGAACAGGAATCAATGTGTGTTTATATTTCGAACAATGGTCTTGGGACACATGCAATGGCGGCCTCTTCGGCATGTTGACGGCCTTCTAGACGATAACCAGGCGACGGGGCGCTAGAGGACGGTGCCCAACCTGTGTGGAAGAAAATAAAGAAAGGAAGATTATGTGAGATAAACTTATTCCGCATAAAGATACGGGTTTTCCGCCAGTGTGACGCCAGGTCGCACGCCGCCGACTATGAGCGGGAGAGGGGCACCAGGAGCGCGCCGGCGAGCACGAACACGGTGATGGCGATCACTAGCCATGGGCGCTGGGGCGCCGCGGGCGGCGGCGGCGAGGACGCGCGGGGCGGCGAGACGGCACGGCGGGCGTAGGAGCGGGGAACTTCTACGTACCCGATGGATTTGAGACCTCGAATGCTGCAAGGCGAGCGTCAGCGTGGAATGCGACGCCAGTGCGATGGGGGAAAGCACGCACTAGTAGCCCTCGATGTTGCGCTCGATCTCCTCTTCCATGCCCTTCGGCACGCCGTCGAGCGCGAGTTTGACGGTCGTGGACTCGGTCGACTGGTCGAAGGAGGCCGTCAGTGTCGCGCTGTGGCCTTGCGGTCGTCGAGGTCAAATGACTGTCTTTACGAGCAGGATAGGCATACCGCCTGGCCATTTCGGGTGGTCGAGGACCCACTTCTGCACGAACTGCGTGGGACGGTTGATCGAGGCGAACGAGCCCTTGACGCCGCCACCGAACAAAGAGAACGAGCCGCCGACCTCGACCTTGGACTGCGTCGCGTTGGTTGGCGCACGCTTAGCGTCTATACAGAGATTCTCACCTGCGCAGGCGCGCGCGACCACATGGGAATGCGGTTCTCGTCCGTAAGCATGCTGAAGAGGTCGTCCGCGCTGGCCATGAACGACGATTCGACGGTCACGGTCGACGTGTTGCCCGCGGGTTTCTTGGGCTTTTCGGGCGCGGGCGCAGGCGCACCTCCGCCAGCGGCGGCGGGTGGTGCGGGCGAGTACGAAGCGCCGGGAGCGGGCGTGCCGTTTCTGCTGGGCTCGTTGGATTGCGGCTTGACGGTCAGATCGCCGCCGTGCGTCTGCAGCAGGTCCACAGGGAAGCGCGCGAACGTCGCCTCGAGCACGGGTGGGAGCTTCTTCTTCACGAACGCGAACAGCGCGTCGACCTGGGCCGAGGATGGCGTGGAGAGCGTCCAGTTATACTGGACGGCGGCTGAGCGTCGGTATGGATGACGCGATTGCGAGAGCCCGGCAGCGGGGACGCACCTGGTAGTCGGTGATCTGGTCCAGCGTCGTCTCGTGCGAGACCTCGGGGATGACGAGCTTCCCAGTGACCTCGGTGCCATCGGCGGTTGTGCCGGTCCAGTTGAGCTCTATCTTGCAATCGAAGATGGCGAGCAGCCTGCGCGCGATCGCGTCGGGATGGATGCCTCAAAGTTCAATGGGAGGCATGCTCACTTGGCTTTGCGGTTGCCCAGCTCGGCGTCGCCGTCGACTGACGTGACCTTGTCGATCTTGACGGTGCCGGGCGCGTCCTGGATGGAGAGGAGGGGCAGCTCGCGCTTGAACCACTCCTCGGCCCAGGGCGTGACGCCCTTGGACTTCCAGTGGTAGTTGGCGACGAAGGGACTTGCCATGGACGACATGCTTGCAGGGAACTGTTAGGGGGCGTGGGAACCTCGTCTCGCGGATAAAAGCAGCGCGCCCGACGCTCGAGAACATTCCGCGGGCGCGTCACCCGGCTCGCGCTTGTGCCCCCGCCTGGGCGGTGCCTGCGGGCGGCCTGGGGGTACGCTGTAGTGCATATATTGCGGGAAAAAAATGCCCTGAAAATACAATTTCAAGCGACACGCGGAAGCTTCGTGCGGTTTGTCGGTGTTGGTGCGCCAGCCGGACTTTTTCTCTCCGTCGTCCAACACCAAAGTCTCTCCGTCGCACGCCATGGCCGCCGCCGCTGTCGAGGAAATCCGCGCCGCGTCCTATGTCGGTTTCGACTCCATCACCCGCCAGATTGAGCACAAGCTGCTCAAGCGCGGCTTCCAGTTCAATGTTATGGTCGTCGGTCAGTCCGTTGCTACCTGGCCCAGGCGCGCCGCCTGACGCTGCCCCAAAGGCCAGACGGGTCTGGGCAAATCCACGCTCATCAACACCATCTTTGCCTCGCACCTCATCGACTCCAAGGGCCGCTTGGAGGCCGCGGAGCCCGTCAGGCAGACGACGGAAATCCAGACGGTCTCCCACGGTCAGTCTTCGAGCGCAGCTCCCAGTCAGTGCCCCGCTGAGCTCTCGTACTCGGTGCCCAGTCATTGTCGAGAATGGCGTCCGGTTGCGTCTGAACATTGTTGACACGCCCGGGTACGGCGACCAGATCAACAACGACAACTGGTGCGTCCACACGCCCGCTCCTAAGCTGCCGAACCCTCACCCCCGCTCTCTGCGACTATAGCTGGGATCCTATCATCAAGTACATTAAGGTTCGTCGTGTTTCCAAGTTTTTTCCTCCTCGTGCTTCTGGAGCCACGGCTAACGGCACTACTCGCAACTGCAGGACCAGCACAGCGCCTACCTGCGCAAGGAGCTCACGGCCATGCGCGACCGCTACATCCAGGACACGCGCATCCACTGCTGCCTCTACTTCATCTCGCCCACTGGCCACAACCTCCGCGCCATTGATGTGATCGTCCTGAAGAAGCTCTCGGAAGTGGTCAACGTCGTCCCCGTCATTGCGAAGTCCGATTCGCTTACTCTGCCCGAGCGCGAGGCCTTCAAGCAGAAGGCGCGTTGAATGTCTCGTAACGAGACGTTCTGGTTCCCGCATGTTAACCTGTCATGCAGATCCGCGAGGAGCTCGTGTACCACAACATCCGCCTCTACCCCTTTGACACGGATGAGAACGACACAGAGGAGCTCCAGCTCAACGAGAGCATCCGGGTCCGTCTACATCTCGGCCACGTCGGTGGAGCTAACACGTCCACTCGTAGAACATGATTCCCTTCGCTATCGTTGGCTCTGAGCGCAACGTGATCATTGACGGCAAGACCGTCCGCGGGCGCAAGAACCGCTGGGGTGTCATCAACGTCGAGGACGAGAAGCACTGCGAGTTCAACTACTTGCGCAACTTCCTCACTCGGTACGACATGGGGCACCTGAGTGGGGACGCCGTTCTGACATGACATATTCTAGCACACACCTGCAAGACCTTATTGAGACGACGGCCCAGATCCACTACGAGGCATTCCGCTCGAAGCAGCTGCTCGCACTCAAGGACGCCTCGAGCCGGCCCTCCCAGAACTCGTGAGCGTAGCCAGGAGTCTTCTGCTATATAAAACCGGGAGGCATGACCTGCCTATGTGTTGCTCGTTCCTGCTCCGATTCACCCTCCACACGCTCCTTGCCTCTGCGTCGGATACTGCGGTTTGGCCTATGTTCATAATTTCGTGTGCTCCAGTCGCTCGTTAGCTTGTTTCCTCTCTATCCTCTCCCCACGCTTCAATCCTACACGGTTTCTAGATCGGAATCGTCCGGTTAGCACCATCTAGCAAGGGTGCTTTGTTCGGGCGTCCCTCAGCCTGGACTTTTTTCGGGGTCAATGCAAGCTTAACAAACGGGCCGGGAACGCTGTCATCGCAGATGGGGCGCATGCATAAAGGTCAGTTGTGTTCAAAGGAGTGTTTCCCGCAGACCGCGGCCCTGCCACCTCAGTCTCACCATCTGGTCCTCCTGCACTATGGCAGAGCAAACCGTGCCCGTCAAGACTGAAGCCCAGGAGGCGGTACCCGCGACCGACCAGGCTCACGAGCTTGCGATCGACGTCCCGCCCGTGCAGTTCTTACATGTCGCGGACGAATTTGCACTTGAGGACGCAGTGCGCGAGCTGAAGTATGCGACACATATCTTCCTGGACTGCGAAGGTCACCAGCTCGGTGCTGTGGGCGGGAGCATGTCCCTCATCAACATTTCTTGCGGCCCGGACGGCGTCGTGTATGTCGTCGACGCCACATGCTTCGAGTACGACGCGCTCGCACCGCTCTTGGATCTCCTCAGGAATCCCGAGATCAAGAAAGTCATGTTCGACGGGCGCATGGACGCAAGTGAATTCATGGTGCGTTCGCCTTTGTGTTCACAGCGAAAGGTACTCTCTCAAGTCACTAACCTTTCCCAGCATGGCTACAACATCGAGCTCGAGGGTGTGCTCGACATGCAATTGGCCGACATTACGAGCCGGTGGATGCGCGGGGAGGCCCCCCGCGATCAGCTCGCGCGCCTGCGCCCGTTCATCCATCCGCGCGACATGATAGGACATGAGAGCGACTACCGCGGCGTGCACAGGCTCAACGGCCTGGTCAAGTGCATGGGCGAATTCAACCTGCCCGTCGTCCGCCGCAACGGTGCGTGTCGCCGCGGCCCCTGTGACGCGTCACACTGACCGCCGGTCGTGCACGCAGAGGCATACCACGAGCGCTGGCAGGAACGGCCGCTACCCAACGCAATGCTCCTCGCGGCCGCGCGCGACGTGTGCTACATCCGCACGCTGTGGGAGCACTTCATCGCGCACGGGTGGATCGCGCAGGGCGAGCTCGAGGCGCAGAGCGCTCGTTACGTCGCGCTCGTGCGCGGCATGCGGCCGTACCACTGGGACTCGTACCGCTGCAACGGGCTGCTGCCGCAGGGCATCCTGGTCGACTGGCGCGGCGGGCCCAACGAGACGCAGGCGCCGTGGACGTGCGAGTTGTGCCAGCGCGAGCTCGCGCGGTGCTGCTTTCTCCAGTTTGCGCACTATCGCCCCGACAGGCGTTTTTGCGCGACGTGCCGCGCGCTCAGGATTCGCCAGATGCGCGCCGAGGAGAGACAGCTCGGCGACAGGTCGAATATCTGGGAGGCGAGTGACAGTGACCTTGCGCATGCGAGGAATATTCGCCGTTCTTTGACTGATGGCAGACCGCAGTTTTTATGCCGCGACGAGGGAAGGAGAATGCCTCCCACGGCTCCCAGAGCCATGAGAGACGACAAGCTCGGAGAACATAGGATTCAGCAGCGCGCTGAGCGTCGGCGGCTGCGTGAGCTGAATCGCCCTCGCAAGACTGAGCGCCGCCGCGAGCCCGACCACCGTCGCGAACGTGATGAACGGCCGGTTCGTACAACTTCGTTTCGAGGCCATGGCAAACGACAGTTGGACTGATGAGCGCTCATAGACTGCGCCGCCCAGAAGTAGAGAGCGAGACGAGGACCACAGTAGGTCTCCCAGGGAAACGAGGCATTATCGCGCCAAGTACCGCGGTCATGAGAGGGAGCGCAGGCAGCACCATGAGTATCAGGCTGGGCAGTACCGTGACCAGGGGTATCAGGAGCGTCCGCGGACGCGCGTCTGGTGAACGTCAGGGTCAAGAAACGCCAAGGGTTCGGGAGTGCAGAAGGATGCCCGGGGAGACCTTGCGGCCTGAGGGCCCTTTCAACGGGAGTTTTTTTTTGTTGGTTCGTGTACAGTAGGTAGGCGCAGGGCGAGAAAAATCCGAGGTGCAATAGATACCCGAAGCCTAGGACTGCTCGGAGATTCCAAGTTTGGATTTGGGTCCTACTTCCGCGGTGGGCCGGCGGCCGAGCCGAACGAGTCGTCAGCACGGTCACTGCAAAAAGTCCGTCCTTGTCAGCTGTCTGTTCGGTGCTCAGCTGCAGCCCTCTTTCTGCACCCACCCGTACTCTCGCTGCCGCAATGGCGCAGGGCAAGCGTCCACGGCCCTGGTACCAGCGACTCTCCGAGTTCGATGTCGCAGCCCTGTTCGCGAGGAAGCGCGCGCCGGGCGAGGCGAGGACCATCTACGTCAACCAGAGCCTGCCGGGCGACGCCCACGACGCGAAGGGCAAGCTGCATAGCAGACACGTCTTCGCGACGAACCAGGTCCTGACGTCCAAGTACACCATCCTCACCTTCGTCCCGAGGAACCTGCTCGAGCAGTTCCGCCGGGTCGCCAATATGTGAGCACGACCCACTATCCCAGCCACCGCCGCTGACACGGATTGTCCGCCTTGCCTGAAAGCTTCTTCGCAGGTACGCAGGGCTCCCATCTCAATCTCGCTTGCGGCGCGCTAAGCCATATATGCATTTAGCGATTGCCATTCTCCAGTTCTTCCCCAAGTTCTCCACCATCTCGCCCGGCCTCGTCGTGCTGCCTCTCATAATTGTTCTCCTAATCACGGCGCTCAAGGACGGGTACGAAGATGTCAAGCGCCACCAGTCCGACCGACGCGTCAACTACTCGCGCACTTACGTGCTCACTGGCGGCGACTACAAGAACGCCAACGGCTCAGAGGAAAAGAGCAAGACCTTCGTTCGAGGCCTTACCAATCTCGCCAGTCGCGCCCGCGTCCGACGTCGCAAGCGCGTCAAACACACCTCGGAAGCGGTCAAGGAGCTGGAAGAGGACAAGCAAACACCTCAGCAGCCAGATAACACCATCGTCGCGCCTCAACCCACCCAGCCCAATAACAGCGAGCACTCTGGCGCATCCACGACCCCGGGGAACTCGCGCATAGGGGACGATGACGACGACGCGGATAACTATGATCCCGATTCCGGCGAGCCATACTGGAAGGAGACTATCTGGGAAGACATCCGCGTCGGAGACTTCGTCAAGATCATGAACAACGAGCCCTTCCCAGCCGATATCGTTATCTGCGCGACCTCTGAGGAGGAGAATGTCGCCTACGTCGAGACCAAGAACCTCGACGGCGAGACCAATTTGAAGAGTCGGCACGCCGTCGAGGAGCTCTCGCATCTGCGCACGGCGCGTGACTGCGCGCACCCGGACCGCTCATTCACCATCGAGGCGGAGCGCCCGACCGAGAACATGTACAAGCTCTCGGCCGCCGTGCACACCCCGGACGGCAAATACCCGATCGACATGCAGACGGTGCTCCTGCGTGGCACGGTCTTGCGCAACACCGCTTGGGTCATTGGTGTCGTCATGTTCACTGGCGTCGACACCAAGATTATCTTGAACTCGGGTGGAACGCCAAGTAAGCGGAGCAGAGTGGAGAGGCAGATGAACCCGCAAGTGTGAGTCCGGGATTGTCCGCTCGATCGCGTCTCTGGACACATTCTCACGCTTCTCCACAGGTTCATCAACTTGGCCATCCTCGCCGTTATAGCGGTAGTTTGCGCCATCGTCGAATCAATCCTCGAACACCGCGGCACGAAGCGCGGCGAGTATTGGTTCTACGGCGACAACACCAGCGGCGACAATCCTGATATTAACGGATTGGTTACCTTTGGGTAGGAAATGACCTTGTCTTCGCTTCATGCGTTGCGCTGACACTTGGACTAGTAATGCGTTGATCACCTTCCAGAATGTCGTGCCCATCTCGTTGTATATCTCAATCGAAGCTGTCCGAACCGTCCAAGCCGCCTTTATCTACTTCGACTACGACATCTGGTACCAGAAGACCGACACTGCATCGCTCGCACGCAGCTGGAATTTGTCCGATGACCTCGGTCAGATCGAATACGTCTTCTCCGACAAAACGGGGACGTTGACTCAGGTGCGCTGGGACATGCGTCGTATGTGACATGCAGTTAACGTTGGCTGTAGAACGTCATGGTATTCCGCCAATGCAGTGTGGGTGGGCGCCATTACAAAGGCGACGACGAAATGCGGCCCGAAGGTGGGCACTCTGTCGAGCCGTCCGGAATATCGTCCACTTTCCACGCACGCGATGGCTCGCGCTCGCACGCGGACATCCCGGAGGCCGAGGAGTTCCCCATGGAGCCTATCGAGAACGTCGGTCTCTCCGAGGGCGTCCTCATGCACTTCAAGGATGCCCATCTCACGAACGACCTGCGCGACGCTGCGGAGTCCACTGACGAGCACGCGCGCATGCTCAACGGGTTCTTCACGTGCCTCGCGCTGTGCCACTCGGTGCTCGCGAGCGTGGATAGCAAGACACAGGCCATTTCGTACAAGGCGCAGAGTCCGGACGAGGCTGCGCTCGTGCAGGCCGCCGCGGACGTCGGCTTCGTGTTCCTTGGGCGGGACCGCGAGATCCTGCGGATGCAGTCGCCCTTCAGCCCCGGAGAGACACAGGAGTGGGAACTTCTTGAGGTGCTCGACTTCACCAGCGCGCGCAAGCGGATGAGCGTCGTCGTACGCCGCCTGGACGAAGAGCGCAAGATTGTTCTCTTCACCAAAGGCGCCGATAACGTCATCTTCGAGCGTCTGGCGTCTGGAAAGGACGACCTGAAGAAGCTGACCGAGGGACATCTCGAGGACTTTGCATCGGACGGCCTGCGGACGCTCTGCCTCGCGTACAAGATCATCAATCGTGAGTCGTGTGCGGTTTACGGGGTCAACGTGCGCTGACCATAAACTACAGCCAGTGAATATGACGCCTGGACTGAACGCTACCACGAGGCGACCGTGGCCATCGAGGACCGCGAGGAGAAGATCGAAGCTATCTCCGAGGAGTTGGAGCGCGACCTTCGTCTTCTCGGCGCAACTGCCATCGAGGATCGTCTTCAGGATGGTGTCCCAGAAGCTATTGCCCATCTCAAGCGTGCTGGCATCAAAGTCTGGGTCGCAACTGGTGACAAGCTTGAAACCGCCATCTGTGAGTCCGCCCCCGCGCCCGAGTACGCATCGCAGTGACCTGACTCGTTACAGCAATCGGGTACAGCACGAACTTGATTGCGCGCGATTCTAACCTTATCATCGTTCGCGATGGGAAGGAGTACGGCAAGTCGAGGGCGACGTACGCCCAATTGCGGGATGCGGTCGAGGAGTTCTTCCCGAACGAGGGTATTCTCGAGATGGAAGAGGTCGCGCCACACGAGGTCGAGCCCGAGCAGCCTCAGCGGCCTCCTTCGCGGAGGTCCGTGTCGTCTGGTGGCTACTCGCACATTATCGGCGAAGGAAACGGCGAGCGTCCCGGTGGATTCATCCTCGTCATCGACGGCGGTTCCTTGGGACACGTGCGTCTCGATGATCCCTCGCTGCTTCGCGTGCTAAGCTTGCGTACAGGCATTCCGAGAGGAAGAGCCCTTCACCAAGGAGCTGCTACTGGCCCTGTCCACACGTTGCGAGGCCGTTGTTTGCTGCAGAGTCTCGCCACTCCAGAAGGCCCTCATGGTCAAACTCGTTAAAGACGGTCTCAAGGCAATGACCCTGGCTATCGGCGACGGTGCCAACGATGTCAGCATGATTCAGGCTGCCGACGTTGGCGTGGGCATCATCGGCGAGGAAGGTCTTCAGGCCGTCAACTCGTCCGATTATGCGATCGCTCAGGTGCGTCGCAGCCGCGACCGCACCATGTTTCTTACTTGACGGGCCTAGTTCCGCTTCCTCACGCGCCTCTTGTTTGTCCACGGCCACTGGGCATACTATCGCAACGGAAACATGTTCGTATGTCACTGTCGTGAACGCGCGCGCTGATTGTGTTCCAGGATCGTCAACTTTTTCTACAAGAACCTCATCTGTATTGGTGTCCTCTTTTGGTTCCAGATCTACTGTCAATGGAGCACAACATAGTATGGCACGCGTGCGCTCTTGCACCAAATATTAATGCCTCCCCAGTGTATTCGATTATACGTATCTCCTGCTCTGGAACGTCTTGTGGACCATCGCCCCGGTCATCGCTATCGGTCTCTTCGACCGCTTGATTGGTACTTCGATTTGTCCGCGTCGGTCTTCGCTGCTAACGATCTACTCAGATGATGATATCCTTGTGAAGATACCTGAGCTCTATCATTATGGTCGAGAGAAGACTTGGTTTGGAATCAAGCTCTTCATGATCTTCATGTTCGAAGCGGTTTACCAGGTTTGCCCTTCTCCTCTGCCTCTATTCGGCGCTAAGTCTAGTCTCTTGTAGTCCGCCGTCATCTTCTTCATTCTGGTGTATACGTATTTCACAACGTCTGCACGACATGACGGCTACCAAGTAGGCATGTACGAGTTCAGCACCGTGATGTGAGTGCAGTCGGTGCTTTGCCTGGACCTCGTCCTCATTCCGCGTGCAGGGTCATAGCGACGGTCACGTCAGCCAGCGCATTCAACGGTATGAATACCCATGCCTGGACGTGGTGGGTCGTCTTTGCTGTCAGTATCGGGCCCATCCTCGTGTGGGGATTCCTTGTACGTGACCATTTGGACCCATTGTTCAGACAACTGATACTCTGACAGGGTGTATATTCACTCATCGCGCCGAGCTTCATATTCACCTACTCATAGTATGTGTGCCTGTTGCCCACTGCGAGATCCCGCTGACAAGCTCCCCAGTGGTAACGCCTACTCCTTGTTCCGAGCGGCATACTTCTGGTTCGGCCTGGCCATCACGTTCGTCATCGCACTGGCGCCTCGTTATCTGTACAAGGCTGCCCGGTCCATCTTCTTCCCCGACGACTTGGACATCCTTCGCATGGTCAGAAAATTCCAGCCTGATAGAGACATCCTCAACGACCCTCTCATTGGCGGACATTGGAACAATCTGTACAAGATTCAGTACCAGTCGCAGCATTCCGTCGATGCCATCCCACCTCACCCGCGCTCGCCGGGTCCCGTCCGGCATTCTCAGAGATCCCTCGCGGGAAGTCGCACGGACATGTCCACCGGTCTGCGCTCGTCGACACGTACCGGCTTCAACTTCGATACGGAGGAGGGCGGTTATGCGGCAAGGCGAATGGCGACCAACTTGAGCGAGCGTCGATTACGGGAGCTACGTGCACGAGATGAGGACTCGCCGTCCAAAGGCTTCTCGTTACGGAAGTCGATACGAAAGAGAACGACCCCCAATTCACAGTAGCATTGTCGCATTACATCTGGACGCTGTCTCGCATATTTATCACCCCCGCCTGTCCCTGCACTCTCGCACTGTAGTTTCAACCCTGCTGTTAACGATACGATACACATGCCCGAACGAGTACATCCCATACATAATTCGGTTAGCAATACATAGACCAGAACGACATGGCATAGCGGCAACACAGCAAATTCACAACTCGGGGGACGGAGATGGACGCGAACGCTTTCTTGCAGGGGGTTTTGTCGACGCTTTTCGAGGACGTTTACGAGAGGGCGACTCCTGCGATGGTTCGTAGCCACCGTCAGACTCGGACTCAGCCTCAGATTCCTCTGCGGTAGCCTCGTCGTCCGCCTGCACCCTCCGACTTTTCGAGCGCGACTTTGAACGTGCTCTCGCAGCCTCGCTACCGCGCTCCTCCACGTGGCACAACTCGACGTCGACGCCCGCGCTGAGCAGGCAATGTATCCACAACTGCAGGAATTTCAGCGCCGAATTGGAGTACGCGAACTAGACATACGCGTTGATTTTCCCGGAGTGAGTCGCCGGGCCTGTGGACATTAGTCGTCAATCGCCCGACGCACCGAAACTTGCAGCGTACCCTTTCACTTCGATGAACTTCGCCTGCTTCCTGCTTGGGTCCCATGCAAGCAGGTCTGGTACGCCTGAGCATCTACCCGAGTAATCTTGGCACAAAATGCGACATATTATCGACAGCGCCTTCCCGCCCAGGCAATCGACAATGTCACCGAGATCCTCTTTCGAGAATTTGTCCCAGCGCATCCCGATGCATACCGTCTGGCGCGGCCGCTCTCTGTCGTCCACCGCCTCCAGAATGTCGCGGCCTTTGCCCTCCTCGAGTTCTGCAAGGCGTTCTTCGATCGCAGCTCGGCGGGATTGGAAAAACGTGTCGTGGAACATGTCGAGCGGGGCGTTCTGAAACTTGGTTTCGAAAGCTGGAGGCTCGGTCAGAAACAGTCAGGGGCGTTCGTCTATGCCAACGCACCGCCAGGAACAGGAGAGAACAATATATCCCAGAATGTGAGTGCGAAAATGGATGTAACTACCCGACCTAAAGTATGGTGAGCGAGCTACAGTCTGTTCGGCAAGGCAGGACACACCCTCTGAATGGACCGCTTTGAACCCTTTGCCCGCGTACCACTGAATGGCAAGCTCCTCGACAGAGATATGCGCGCCGTCTTCGCCGATCCAAATCGATTTACCCTTCCACTACGCCGAAGTCAATGATGACGGACAGCATATGGACGATAGGAATTAGGGCCTACAGGTTCGTCCTCGACTACTGAAGCAGTCTGTGCCGCGAATGGTAGTATGCCCTTCGCTGGAGAATCCGCGCGCGGCATGACTCGTTCGCCCTGGAAAAAGACCTTGGGTGGATTCTTGAGTCGACGAGCAGCCTTGTAGCGATCTTCTTTGGGTATCTTGAGACGGTTCTCGAGCTTGGAAATTCGGTTCTCCAGGGTAATGCGCCAGACTGAGCACACGGTTAAGCGAGAGAACGAAGAAGCACTATTGTGCCGTACCAAGGTGCGTATCCGGGTCTTCGAGCCCTCTGAGGACGATCTCGCGGGCAAGGTGAAGGTGTGGTTGATCCTCGTCGGAGAACTTCTGAACGTCTTCTTCGTCCAGGATTGCACGGTCCTTGGCATATTGGGTATAAATGACCGCAAGTCGTTCGTACCAGGCGCTGGTAATGGTCAGTATTTTGGAGCGTGGAGAAGGCCAGTTCTGGGGAAGCGTACCCGCGCTTGCTATTACGCCATACGGACTGTCCCAGCAGGTACTTTAACGCGGTAATCTCAGACTTGTAATCCTGCCCGGTCTGTCAGAAAGAGGACGATCTGACCAATCGATACAAGCCTTCAAAATAGCGAGCGCCTTGCAACTGCTGTGCAGGATTCGAGTATACACATGCCCTGAGGAACCACGTTAGCTTGGTGGCACAGCGACGGCAACGATGTATACCGGGATGAAATCGTGCCAGGAACGGCTCGTCTTCGACGCCAGATTCTTCCGCGGTGGTGACAAGCTCGTCCCATTCCTTCCACGCGGCCGCAGCCAGCTCCTTCGCTCTCTGCGCGGCGTCCTGCCGCGGCGTGGTACTGATGGATTCGGCGTGTGCTTTCGCGGCCTTGCTCTTCGGTTGGTACATGAATCCGAATCCTTCTAGGAGCTCGTCGACTTCGGACTCGATCATCAGCGCCTTGACATAGCTAAGGAAGCGGTCGCGCGATGGGAAGACCGTGTCCGTCCGCTTGTACTCGTACTTCGCGTAGTTGCGTCTCTTCGCCTTCGCGAGGATGGAGGGCAAGAAGAGGTCTGCCGCATACTTTGTCCTAATCACCTGTCAGTACGTTTCGGTGAACGTATTCGTTTCATCTCACGCTCTGAAGAATACGATTTGCAATCTTCGCAGGAATACCAGCACATGCGGTTCGAGCTTGATGGCATGACCTGTCAGATTCGTGAGTGCGTTGCGAAACCTAAGCCGAGGAAATTACCCAGGATCTTCATAATCCTCGAGCGGAGCATGTCAGACTGGGAGGTTTTCTTTCCCAGATGGAAATTGAGCGTGAGCTGCTTCAGGGGCCCGCGTTCGCGCGTTAATGTCGATTGTGATGTAGCATACTCGAGCAAGCTCGCGATTAGTTCATCCCGCTGCGCTTCTCAGCGACTCGTCGAACAACGCACATGAGTCCACTCACAGATTTCTTGTTGACCTTGTCAAGCTTGAGCTGGTTGGCGATCTGCTTGAGCTGGTCCTTATTCAGGCACTGCAGCAAGTCGGACAGATTGGCAGACCGTTCGCCCTGTGCAAACAGCGGAGGGGCGGGTCTGTCCTGAGCAGGAGCAGCGGGAGAGCAACTAGCGGCCGAGGTGGCCGGGACGTGGCGTGACGGATTGGCAGCAAGCGACGGTTCGTCGTCGTCGTCGAGCGTAAGGTCAATAACTTCTTTCGCGGCCTTCTTGCGCGTACGAGGCTGGTGTTCCTCTGGCGCCGTGGGTTGTTTGCCGCTAAGTTCCTCCATGGCGCCGGGAAGGAGTGGGCCCAGGTCAGCGTGGTAGGAATTGTCGAGGCCAGATAGACTATGCCATTTCCCCTCCTTGCGGAGGGATAGGCGCAGAAGCAGGTACTTGGCTTGATCTAGCACGACGCTCGTGTCAGCGTCTCGTCCGATTGCGGGCGCGAGGGCAGCACGCTCACAAGACAACTTGTCGAATTGACAGAAGAAATCGAGTTCCTCTTGCGAAAACAGGTATGCCTCGTTCGGTATAACGGCGTCCAGTATCTCTTGAGCACGTTGTGTATCAGTGGCTTGTGCATGTGTCCAACGCGTGCACGCACCGATTAGAATAATCACGTACATCGACTCGTACTTGGGTGCATCCTCTCCACTGGTGATGTCGACCTCTGGGATGTCCGCGAGAACGGGTTGTACGCCCTCCAAATCCTCAACATGGAAGAGCGAGGCATCCGTGAGCGCCTGCCTGCGGTTCATGCTGCACGCGAGTTGTGGCGGAAAGCAAGCGGTCTCAGACGCGAACCAAACTCCGACCAACGCGTTGACGCGCGAACGTGAATCGTGAACTCGTTCAAATACATTGCAATGCTCATACACAGAGGCGAACATCAAGAGCATCAAACATAGCGATATCAATAACGGTTGCGTAGACGCTGCAGCTCCTCGCGCAGCTGCATATTCTCCTGGCGAAGGCTCGACAGGTCACCGACGTACTGGTCCATGAGGCTCCGCATCTCGCTCTGCATAGCATGAGTGTCCGGTACCAACATCAGTGGGGCGAAACATACCTTCCATGCCATACCCATGCGGATGAGGTCCATATGAAGGCCCTTGATGTCGTCCTTTGTCGCTAGCTCCTGCATGAAGGCGCGTAGCGAGGCTTGAGGCGACCCGTTAATGGCAGACCGAACCGGGGACATATCAACGAAGGGTGGCAGGCGACGCGTTGGCGATAATTGGTTGTTCGTTGTGCCGACGTTGTCCGTCGATATGGACTCAGCTGTCGAGGCGGAGGACGGTACGCGGTCGGGCTCTCTCGCCAATGCCGCTGCGAATTGGATGACAGTATTGTTGTCCTCCTCATCGTCTGCTCCTACTTCATCGAGCCGTCCCGCTGCAGAGCGCGTTGGGGAGATAGAAGGGCTCCGGCGCGCTGCCTGACGCCGCGGGCCCGGCGTCCCAAGTCCCAGTGCTTGGACGTCCCGTCGTTTGGCTTCGGCGTTCCGGACGGGGGACGAGCTCAAGTCACTTTGAGACGGAAAAGACGGACTCGGTAAGCCCGACGTCCGACTAGACGTTGTCGTGCTCGACACGCGACGGGAGGCCAATATCCGTGTGGATGCTTGTGACGAGGATGAGGTTCGCGGCTTCCGCTCCGCGCGTTGGGCGATGGGTCTAAGTTGCGGCGAGACCCTAGTGCCGGCGGGTGGTGGCTTCAGCGATGAGGTCGGTTTGGGTGGAGAGACCCTGAGCGTTGGGGACGGCCGAGAAGTCGGTGCGTTCTCCTTCGCTGCCCGCGTCGCTCGCGACGCCACATCCGGTGCGGACTTACTCGCTGCGAATGTCGGTCGGACTGCACGCAAATGTCAGAGCTTGCTTCTCAGAATGGAGGGCGTGCACTACTCACTCGCAGCCTCCTTGGCGGGGGAGAATAGGGTTTTTGGTGCTCTATTCAAGGTAGCGACGCTCGCCGGGCTGGTCGACCTGCCTTTCGGAAAGCCGCCCGTCTGACCAGGACTCCGTCTTTCTTGCAGCACAGCAGCAGACTTCGACGACGGGACGGGAGCCTTGATAGTAGACGCCGCAGATGGCTTGCTGGCATGCTTGCTCTGTTTCTGCTCCGGGTCAGTAAGTTCTGTTTATCCCCAAGCTGGAATGCCGCACCGGACAAGCCAGACCCAGGATGGGCCCCCCGCGTTTATCGACAGTGACGACATGGGGTTGTTTGTCGGTTGCGCGCAGGTCGTGGTATTGCACACGACCATCTGTTGTGCCCACAACTATCACCGCAGCATCTGGCTGGAAGCGCAAGGATGTTAGACGGGTCTTCGTGTCAATGGTCTTCACGAGCCTGCGTCACAAACTGTGAACAGGTGAAGAGCGCGGATGTTTGGAACTCACGGCTTGTCCTTGTCCAGATCCACTATTCCAACGATACCACCCGAACACGCAACAGCCAGGAGACTCCTAGAGAAAGGGCTGCAATCGATGCCGACAATGTCACCGCTCGCCGACCCGCCAATCTGGACGACTTTGGCAGGACCGGCGGGCTTGGTCGTGTCATAGATGACGAGCTGCCGCGAGATGGCAACAAATAGGGTATTTGGCCTGGATGGATGGAACGTCGCGCAGGAAGCCACCGCATTCGGGCAGGGCAACCCTCGGAGGATAGTGCGGGTCTGGGACGACAGGTTGTGCACATGGACCGTCTTTGAGGTCGACGCCAGTGCCGCGCCGTCATTGGAAAGTGCCAGGGACGTGATGGGCGACGAATGGCCCTCGAGCGTCTGCGAAGGCTCGATGGACCCTGGGTCGTAGACGAAAATGGAGTTTGCGCGAGCGACAAAGACGGTGCCGCTGTCGCCGACGCAGAGCGCTGACGTTTCTTCGCTCTGTCCGTGGCTGAAGAGGTGCACGCCAGAGTCATGGCCGTATTTGGCGACGCCGTGCGCAGACGCGACGTAGACCGTCTGGCCGTCCGCTGCAAACGCGGTTGGCGTCGCCAGGGTCGTCCTGGACAAGGGCGCGGCCGTTGCCTGCTTCGCATCCAGCCTCACGAGCTCGGACCCGGTGACTACTGCGAGCGCGCCCGGCTTGGAAGACATCGTGGCGTCCGAGGGCGGAGAAAAGGGATCAGATTTGCAACCCCGCGTCCGGCGCGTTCAACCACGATCACGTGCGGGCAGGCCCGAGCCGAGTTGCCGAGCCGAAGGCCGTGCCGCCGAGTCTTCTCACGTTTCCTGATTAGGGCTTGCACAGTGGTCGACTGGGTCGCGGCGTCTGATTTCGATAAGGGCGCTTCTCACCTGACTGCTACAGCACATAAACCCCAGCTGAGAAATGCGACCCCCTCCCCCCCATCTATCGCTCCCGCACCCCCCTTCATGGGCTCCAACCCGCCGCCGCTGCTCCCTGCCATCGAACTCGTCGAGCCCAAGGTGAGATTGCACTGTCCGTCGACCGTGGCGCGCGAAGTCCTAAGCACGAGCCCTTAATACAGATTCGGGCCGTATCGCAGCGGAACCCCAGCGACGGCAAACCGACGCCGGCTCGCCGCCGCCACAACTGCTCGAGTCCCGCCTGTTGCTTCCTCCCGCCGGCCACGAACGACGCGTTTGGGCGCGTCCGCAAGCCCAAGAAGAGGCGCAGGCAGACGCAGTACGGCAAATGCTGCCGCGGTACGCGCGACTCCGCGCGACGCTCGCAAAGTCCGAGCGAGGGAGGCCCTGAGCCTCCTTTCGAATTCACGCTCATCGAGCCTGATTATGGGGGCAACCCCACCACGCCGCCGAGGGTGTTATCGGACCTGCCTCCAGTCCCCTGGGCGCCATCGGACTAGAGAGTCTGTGTTTCTTGTGCAGCGTCCCCCGTCTGCTGTCCCCTTTCGGTCCTGTTTACGGGTCACCCACGTTCGTTCCCTCTCTGTCTCCAGTGGCCGACAACGTCGCCGCTCTGCTATTTTTCTGTACAGCAGTGTACCCTTGGAATGTACCATCAGTAGCGTGTACTGTACACTATTTTGTCAACGAAGATTGCCAAAGACTCAACAGAACGTTCCCACGTTTGTTGCCATCGATCACCAACGCTGCCCTGCCCACCATCCAAGAACGGTTGATTCGACTTCCTCGTCGCCACAGTTATAGTTCAAATCGCACACTATCCAACAGAAATCCGATTCTGATCCAGCCATGCCACCCGTCGTCGTTGCAGATATTCCGGAAGACGACCCGGCCGCGTTCGAGCAGACGAACGTGCACGCGGTCTACGACACCATTGCCAGCCACTTCTCCTCGACGCGCTACAAGCCGTGGCCCGTCATCGCGGAATTTATGGCCTCGCTGGCAGCGGGCAGCGTCGGGCTCGATAGCGGCTGCGGGAACGGCAAATACCTCCCTCTGGGCCATCCGCGCGTCTTCACTGTGGGCCTGGACCGCAGCGCCAAGCTCCTAGATATTGCCAAGGGCGCTGGCGACGCGCCGCGGGACGTCGTGCTTGCTGACGCGCTCGACGACTGCTGGCGGCCGGGCGTGTTCGTTCGTGCTGTGCCCGCCCCCGCGTGGCCGCTGTTCTGACCATGCGGACCCGCAGGACCACGCCATAAGCGTGGCGTGCTTACATCACTTGGCTACGCCAGCAAGGCGCAGGCTTGCTGTCGAGGAATGTTCTTCGCTCTCGCTACGGCCTCGATGCTGAATTAGAACGGTTGCAGTCGCTCTTACGTGCCGTCTCCCCTCGACATGGTCGGGCTCTCATTTACGTCTGGGCGACAGAGCAGGACTCTCTGTCAAAACGTGCTGTTCCCAAGCACGGAGACGATGGCGTTGCAACGCAGGATGTCTTCGTGCCTTGGGTTCACTCAGTCGCCGTCTCCGCGGAAGGTCCCGCGGTCCTGCAACGATATTACCACCTCTTTGCACCCGGAGAACTTTTACAACTGGTCCACGACGCTGCTACGGGTCTTGATTTGGCTATTGGTTCTGCGCAGGACGCGCCTAATCGTACACAGGGGGTAGAGATTGTTCGGCAGGGTTGGGAACGCTCCAACTGGTATGTTGAAATACGCAGATGGGCGCGGACGAGATAGGAGCCTACTCCCGCCCGCTTTTGTCCCTCAAGAGCGGGCGGCGGATCACTCTTCGGGTTGTGGCAGCGTCGTTGTTGGCTCAGGGATCGCTGTGGCAGGCGTCGGATCGGTCGACACTGGCACGTCCGGGAGCGGAGGGTCGACCTGGTTTAGGAACTCGTGGATGTACGCCACAAGCAATGCTACCTCCTCCTCCGTGATGGCGTTGTACAGAGATACGCGTATGCCTGAAACGCGCGATCAGTATACATTCGTCGATTTTTAAACATGCACCGGACCTCCGACAGATCTACCCGCTGGTGAGATTTGCATGCACACGCGGAACAGTCAATGTCAGACGAACCTGTGTCCCTTCAGTTGCAATAGCCCGCGCCTAGACGCGCCGTCCAGGAATTGCTGCTCGAGACCCTCGCCCTCGATGGTGAAGGTGCAGTTCATCCAGCTGCGGCTGCCCTCCTGAACCTTCAACTTGAAGATACCTGCCTCGACGCCGGGTTCGAGCGCGCGGTACAGCATGCGACGCTTCGCCTCGTTGTGCTGCTCCATGTACGTCGTCCCGCCCAGGTCCTTGATGCGCCTCAGCACCAAGCTGGTCACGTAAATGGCGAACGTGGGAGGCGTGTTGAGCAAGCTGCCAGTGTCCGCGTAGGTCTTGTAGGATAGCATGAGTGGCACCGGCGTCGCGCCGAGTTTCGCCGCGGCGTCGACGTCCACGAGAAGGTCCTTGCGGACGATTGCAACGGTGAGACCAGACGGCCCGATGTTCTTCTGAGCGCCAGCATAGATTATGCCATACTCTGCGAGATGAGGAATGGGCCGCGAGAGGAAGGACGATGAGTAGTCTGCGATCAGCGGCGTGAACTTGTTGCGGCCGCCCTGCTCGAGCAGATAGTGCGGGAACGCGGTGGGCCCAGGCAGGTGGGAGAACTGCACGCCGTCGACTGTCTCGTTCTCGCAGTAGTAGACGAAGACGGGGTCCGTGGAGAGGTTCCACTTGTCGTGTGGCGGGATGTTGTCGAACGACTTGCCGTCCGCTGAGAACTGGCGAGCGTCGACGACGATGTTGACCTTGGCCTTGCCGGCAAGCCTCCGCGCCTCGTCCGCAGCGCGCCTGCTCCAACTGCCAGTCAGGACGAAGTCCATGACGCGCTCCTCGTCCGGCATGTCCGGGTGCAGCAGCTTGTGACGCGCGAGCGCGTTGAGCACGACGGCGGAGAACTGCAAGGTGCCGCCACCCTGCATGAACAGGATGCTGTGCGTGTCGGGCACGACGAGCAGCTCGCGAATGTCATTCTCGAGTCCCTTGAGGAGGCTGCCAAACTCCTTGGTTCGGTGCGAGATCTCGGCAATGCCAATGCCCGTCTTGCTGAAGTTGATGAGACCCTTCGTCGCCTCTTCGAGCACGTCGCGAGGCAACGCGGAGGGCCCTGGTCCGAAATTGACGACGTTTGCGCGGTCCATGAGCACGAATGGGGACAAGGTGTGGAGCGGTTGCTTTCGGCCGCTGACGTCGCATTTGAAGTGCTCATCGATTTCTCGCGGTCGAGTCAGGCGCGAGTCACAAACCTCTGCGATCAAGGTACAGTTCCAAAAGAATAATATTTCCTCGGTAACTCAGATGGTGGCAACATAGTATGTAAGGGTATGAACGCGTAATTATGGACCTGGATTCACGAACGAAATGGCCAGACAGACATGGGGTGGACAATGCAAGTGCAACAGTGATTGATGTGGGAGTGAGGCGAGACGAGAGCAGTGATGATGTGGCGGCGAGAGCAATGCAGATGTTACATTATAGTGACAGTAGGGTATGGGACGCGCTCAGAACGGGAGCGGCGGCGGAGACGACTTAGGTGTGACCGGAGGAGTACTGGTACTTGTTGACGACCTGAACGGGAATAATGGGAGCTCTAGTGGCGAATCCGGGGCAAACTGCGGGGTGGAGGAAGAGACAGGCGTACGCGGGAGACGGCGGCCCGCCGAAAAGAGAGTCGGAGACGCGGGGCGCGTGAAGCAGAACGGTGGAAGTAGTTCGTCCCCTTCCTCAGACGAGGGCGGGGGCGTGGCAAGCCTTACAGGCTTGGGCAGACACAGCTTGGGCAGCTGCTTCGGCATCCTCCTGGAACGCCGTGGATGCGGTATCGCATCAGAGTGGCTGAGAGCCGCCGACGGGCGGTCCAGCAGAGACCAGCAGGTACGGGCGGGGTGATCTGACACCCAGAAGCAGCAGTACGGGCTGGAGCAGTGCTTACGACGCGACACCTGCCTCAGAATGGCAAGCCGGTCGCGACGCGCTTCATGCTGGTCCAGAGACACACATCTCCGCGACGGACGCGTGTTGGACGCGTTTCCCTGCGCCATTATCGTCAGTCTCACCGCCCAGCTCACGGTACCTGAGAGACACGCACCGTACGGGGCAGAGAGGATGCCTTGAGCTGGATGGGCGAGCCGAGAGCGAATGTGCTCGAGGACGACATGGAGCACGCGTCCCGACCGCGGGCGGAACGTGGGGGATTAGAGAGTGTGTGTATCAAGCAGGAGCGCAGCGGCCATCCTTTGGGGAAGAGGCTAAAGAGTAGCTAGCGGAGTTGGTGCCAAAATCTAGATCCGCCCCGCCCCTTCTGATCGGCTCTCGTCCGCGTGCCCGCGTGCGCCGGCATTGGCTCGATCGCGTCGCGACCGGCGTCCTGGGAATTCAATTGAGTCCTGCGCCGGCAGCTTGAGTCAAACACCTCCGCGAGCCGACGCAGTCAGAATGTTTGGAATTCCACGAGATTCCAATTGACTTTCTTTCACCAAGCGACAAAGATCGCCTCAACTTCACTTGCACTTGCACTAGGCTGGAGATCGTGGGGAACGATTGCAGAAAACAAGGAAAGCTTTTGTTGCGAGGCGATTACTAGTTTACCATGAGAGATGTAGAGAAAATGCGACGACAATGCTATGATCCCAGAGCCCGAAAGCGCAACAATCTAATCAATGTCCTCCATCGCCGACGCCGACGTCGAGATCTCCTCGACGGGCTCGGAGGAGGCGGCGGGAGCAGGCGCCGAGGTCTCCTCGTCGTCGACATCAAGACCGAGGCTGAAATGCATTGTCAGCGGACAAGGCCTGAAACGCGGGGGGCAAGCAAAGACTTACGCGATCATGCGGTGGATGCGCTTAGCGAAGTTGACCGGCTCCTCGAGCGTGAAGCCCGAGGTAAGGAGCGCGGTCTCGAAGAGAAGGAAGGTCAAGTCGCGGACAGACTTGTCGGCCTTGTCCTCGGCGACCTTGCGCTTCAGCTCCTTGACGATCGCGTTGTGCGGGTTGAGCTCGAGCGTCTTCTTCGACGCCATGTACGACGACATCGAAGAGTCACGAAGTGCCTGCGCCTTCATGATACGCTCCTGTAGCCCATGGGTCAGCGGCGCAGTACAAGCCAGAGTAGAGAAGGGGACAAACCATGTTGCTGCTCCAGCCGAACTGGCCGGTGACGAGCACGCAAGGCGAGTCGCTGATGCGGTTCGAGACGACAACCTTCTCGACCTTGTCGCCGAGAGCGTCCTTGACCGTCTTGCAGAGGTCCTCGAACTGCTTCTCCTCGTCCTCGCGCTGCTTCTTCTCCTCGTCGGTCTCCTCGAGCTCGAGGCCCTCCTTCGACACGCAGACGAGCTTCTTGCCCTCGAACTCCTTGAGCTGCGTGACGGCGTACTCGTCGATGGGGTCGACGAGAAGGAGGACTTCGAAGCCCTTCTTCTTGAGCACCTCGAGGAAGGGCGACTCGCGGACGCTGCTGAGGGACTCGCCCGTCAGGTAGTAGATCGACTTCTGGATCTCGGGCATGCGGGTGATGTAGTCTAGAGACGACGCGTCAGTAACTCAGGACACAACGACCAGGAACGGAAGAACGCACCCTTGAGCGAGATCTGCTCCTCGAGCGCCTTGGTCGAGAAGAAGCGCAGGAACTCGGCGAGCTTGGAGCGGTTCTGCGAGTCTTCGTGGATACCGAGCTTGATGTTCTTGCCAAACGCCTCGTAGAACTTCTTGAAGTTGTCCTTGTCCTCCGCGATCTCGCTGAACATGTCGAGGCACTTCTTGACGATGTTCTTGCGGATGACCTTGAGGATCTTGTTCTGCTGGAGCGTCTCACGCGAGATGTTGAGCGGTAGGTCCTCGGAGTCGACGATGCCCTTGACGAAGTTGAGGTACTCTGGGATGAGGTCCTCGCAGTCGTCCATGATGAAGACGCGGCGAACGTAGAGCTTGATGTTGTTGCGCTTCTTCTTGGTCTCGAAGAGGTCGAACGGCGCGCTAGAGTCGTGATGAGCGACGACTCATCGACGACGGTGGCGGGGCCTACTCACCGCTTCGGGACGAAGAGGATCGCCTTGAACTCGAGCTGACCCTCGACCGAGAAGTGCTTCACCGAGAGGTGGTCCTCCCAGTCGTTCGTCAAGCTCTTGTAGAACGACGAGTACTCCTCGGCAGTGATGTCCTGAGGGTTGCGCGTCCAGATGGGCTTCGTCTTGTTGAGCTCCTCGTTCTCGGTCGTCTTCTCCTTGATCTTCTTCGTCTTCTTCTTCTTGTCCTCGTCCTCATCGACCTCCTCGACCTTCGCCTTGTTCTCGTCGTCCTCCTCCTTGACCTCCTCCTCGTCATCCTCAACCTCCTGCAGCGACGCGTCAGCAACAGTCACAAACGTGGGGGCGAATCGAGCGCGCGCACCTTCTCGACCTCCTTGGTCACGACGAGCTGGATGGGGTAGGAGATGAACTCCGAGTGCTTCTTGACGATGTCCTTGATCTTCTTCTCCTCGAGGTACTCGAGCTGGTCCTCCTTCAACCAGAGGCGGAGCTCAGAGCCGCGGCCGAGGGGCGGGTTGACGGTGTCGGGGGTGATCGTGAAGGTGCCGCCGGCCGCCGATTCCCAGATGTACTGCTCGTCGTCGTTGTGCTTGGTGATGAACTGCACGCGCTCGGCGACGAGGTACGCGGAGTAGAAGCCGACACCGAACTGGCCAATCATGGAAATGTCGGCGCCGGACGACAGAGCCTCCATGAACGCCTGGGAACATCTCGTGAGCAAAGAGCGCATACAGGCATGGTAGCCAGGCGACGAACCTTCGTGCCCGACTTGGCGATGGTACCAAGGTTGTTGACGAGGTCGGCCTTGGTCATGCCGATACCCGTGTCGCGGATGGAGAGCATCTTCTGCTCCTTGTTGGGCGTGATGCGGATGAAGAGCTCGGGCTCGGCCTCGAGCGCGGACGGGTCGGTGAGCGACTGGTAGCGAATCTTGTCGAGCGCATCGGACGCGTTCGAGATGAGTTCACGGAGGAAAATTTCCTTGTTGGAGTAGAACGTGTCTGGCAGGCGCCGGTCAGCACAAAGGTCGTCGTCGGCGACGGCGACGGCGAGGGCACGCACTAATGATCAGGTCCAACAGCTGAGAGATCTCAGCCTGGAAGCCGAACGATTCTGTGGCCATGGCGCAAAGGGTTTTTGAGGGCGCGGTGGTGAGCGTCTACTGTGGCAACGCGTCAGCGACGGCGGATCGCGGGCGGCGGCGGCGGAGAGGGCGGGACTCACAACACGCGAGGTGTGGGGAGTGCTAAGAGCGAGGGCAGGTGCGAGGCGCGAGGGCCCGTACTTGAATCTTTTCGCATCGTTCTGGAACCTTCCATCCCTATGCGCGGACGACGCAGCGAATCCGGCGGAAAAAGACAACACACCGGATCCAGAATATTCCTTCCTTCCCGTGCAGCACGCACAATGCATGTTGGCATTCCACAGGTTCTCGGGCGCTCTGCCGCGTTCTATCTCTATGCTATATGTCCGCGAATTCCGACGCGTTTCGACCACACCCTCCGCTGGAATTCCAGGATGACGGGACCAAAATCCCGCAGGCCGTACTCTGGCCAATAGGTCGGCGTAAAGTGTATCTGCGTGTTCTCCGAGCACTGCAGCGCGTTGAGCCTCTATTCCCGGATGAGGGACGGAGGCCGCAAGCCTGTGCATACCTGCCACAACAAGAAGTCGCTGAATCGCTTTACACCGCTACTTCGGATAAGGATGTCCAACGGCGGACTCAATCCCTGAGTCGTGAACAGGTTGGCGTCGATGTCGTGCTCGGTGATGCTCCTGCGCGGCGGTCAGAGGCCGTCTGCACACCGCGCGCGGCCGTCTCACTCGGGCGACGCGCCGTTCTGGACGGCGGATCGAACGCTCTCTCCGATGGCGCACGACATCTCGTGCCGCGAGCCGTAAGGAAAGCAGATATTAAGAATGGACCTACGCGTCTCATCAGTGTGGGGCACGACGGGGCCCCCGCTCCGATGCGCACCGCGTATTATTTCGAGTGAGATCCTCTGCCCGCTCGATGGCGGCCTGCAAGTCGAGCGGTAGGAGGCTCTTGTTTCCCAGGATATTCAAGCGCACGCCGTCAGCTTGTAACAAATCACTGAGAGTCTGTCAAGCCGGCGACAGCGAGCGTAATTGCGAACATACTCATGCTCGCAAAAGCCGTTCAAGCCGTCCTTCGCGAGCTGCATGAGATTCGCGACTTCCTCTTCGGAACGCTTGAAGTTCTCGAGCGCAAAGCCATAGACTGTCACGCATTTGATGTCCATCCTGAAGCAAATTTCGAGGACGCGTCTGAGCGCCGTGAAGCCCTCGTCATGGCCCTGCTTGACGAGGATGCCTTTGCGACGCGAATACCGCCTGTTGCCATCCATGACGAAGGCGACGTGCTGCGGCATGGGCCCCGCCTTGAGCACCCATATTATGAAGAACTTGAGCTTGAGTATGAGGAACGCCAGCAGGGCGCGTGCGTGGCGCCCCGGCGACCAACGGGCGGAGGATTCGGACATGCCAACTTCGACGACGCGCCGGGTTCTGCCGGCACCACAGGCTCGTCGTCATGCACAACGCGGACGTCGAGCAGCGCGAGCAGCTTGCGCTGCAGCTGCTCATGTCGCTTCCCCGCGACTGCCTTGTGCGGGTTCACAGGCAGATTTCCCAGTCCCTTCAGCGCGATATTATTGGCGTGCGTCCCAATCAACCTGCTTCGGCGCATACACTCAAACCGAGCACAGTCATTGCCCACCGAGCTGGCATTGCATGTCCTGAGCTTTCTGCCGTATCCCTCGCTGCTCGCCTGCAGCGCCGTCAGCCGACGCTGGAATACGTTGGCCAACGACTCGTTCCTCTGGAAGAACCTGTGCTCGTCGCGCGGTTGGGAATGGAAGGACACAAGTCCTCGCTACAGCCAGCTCTTCGAGATGAAGCACCGCAAACACCGCGACGACGATGAGGGGGTGGGCGAGGACGAGGACGACTACGCCGACGCGATGTTCGCGACGCTCGACCGCCACTCCCCGAGCCCTGAACCGTGGGAGCCCACGGACGAACCCTTCCGTACGATGGCCCCCACACCGCGGTATACCAAGCCGGATTACAGACGTCTCTACCAAACTCGCACCTTGTTGCGCTCGCGCTTCCTCCAGGGCTCGCACAGACTGTTGACGCTGCAGTCGCGTGGCACGCCCAACGGCCACACGGCCACGATATACTGCTTGCAGCTCTACTCGTTCACAGACGGTAGACAAGTGCTTTTCACGGGCTCGAGAGACACGACAGTCCGTCAATGGGATCTGTCCAGTGGCGGCGTCGAGCGCATACTTGCTGGTGCCCATACGGGCAGCGTCCTCAGTCTTTGTGCCCACGGGAAATATCTCGCATCTGCTGGCGGCGACATGTCCGTCGTCATCTGGGATATTCAAATCGGCCAGGTCAGCAAAGTGTTGCACGACCACTTGGACGGTGTGCTCTGCGTACGATTCGACGCGACCCGTCTCGTTTCCTGCTCGAAAGGTGCGCCCCAACATCTCATCCATGGACAGCGTATCTGAGGCCCACCAGACGCGACCGTGCGAACTTACTTATTCCCTGATTTAAGACCACACCTCGTCCTGAGGTCGCATCGCGCGTCGGTAAACGCTGTCGCGATATCCGGCAACCAAATTGCCTCTGCATCCGGAGACCGTTCCATATGCGTCTGGGACGCCGACACGGGCGCCATCCTACACTCGTTTGAGGAACACCACACGAGAGGGTACGTCCCCGCAAGTCGCCCTGCCGTTGTTCCGCTCATGCGCCAGCCGCAGCATCGCATCAATCGACCTCGCGCCGCCGTTCGTCCTGAGCGGGTCGTCCGACAAGCATCTGCGCTTGCTCAGCATCGGCAACCCATTGGGCAGCTGGTCCACCAGCTCGGACCTCGTCCCGCGGCCTGCGCACGCGCCCGTGCTCTGTCCTGCATGCGAGAAATGCGGCGCGGACGCGAGCACCGGCCGAGGCGCGCGCAACCGGTGGAGCCGGCGCAAGGAACGCGAGATGCACAGCGAGCTGGTGCGTTCGGTCGCGCTCGGCGAGGACATGTGCTTCAGCGGGAGCTACGATGGCACGGTCAAGGTGCGCTGCGATTTCCCTCCATCCTACTCGGACCGTGGCGATTGAGCGCTGTGTGCAGATGTGGGACAGGAAAACTGGCGCACTCATCGCCGACCTGACGGGCGGGCACCCCGGGCGCGTGTTCTGCGTTGGATTCGACTGCACCAAGGTAGGAACTTGTCGTTGATCAGTAAAGCCTGCTGACATTGTGCACCCAGGTTGTCTCGTGTGGCGAGGAGCAGATCTGCATCTGGGACTTCGGACATGGCATCGAGACGTCGTTCGTCAAGCTGTAATTATCATTTCAGGAATAGCAACGCGAGATTGGTTCCAATCCGACGCGGTTCTATCGAAAAACCAGTTCACAGTCGCCTGTCTCTATGTAGCATCGTGGACACCCTGAAAGTTGCGATTTGCGAATCGTTTTGCGAAGTGGCGGGAACAGACCGACGATGGGGAGCAACCATACTTATGGCATATGTAGGCGAGTGCGAGAAGGATTGTCAATATAGGAGCGACCATCCGCATGACACAGGATCTCACGAGTTCAAGGTCTTCCCGCGCACTCAAAGTAGGTGGTCAAATTGCAACTTGGTGTGACGGCACGCACTGCCGGCCTACCGCTGCCGGACAGAGCCGAGATATCAAACGCCTCTTGCCATGTACCACGCTAGTAACGCCATGTCTGTCTCCAAGCCGTGCTTTGTGAGCATGGAATATGTTCTCACTGCCGAGTGCTAATTGACGCAGCACTTCAATAAAAAGGGGGACAGGGTGGGCGGCCGAGGATTTCACAACGACGCCAATTGCAGCTTCGTGCACCCCGGCGACCCCGAATGGCCGGAGTCGATTAGAGTACATGACCCCGAGGAGCTGTGGCGCAATCATCGGCCACGAGCCTCAGGCTGGTCAGGCCCCAGTCGTCCTTCGCATGACCGTTCGCGAGACGATAGGTACAGGAACGAGCGCCCCAGAGACGACGGACCGAGAGACGACGACTGGGGGCCACCACGCAAGCGACCACGTCCATCGTCCCCTTCGCCAGCTCGCCAACCGCGCGGAGACGGGCGATCGTACTCTCCGAGCGTGAGACAGGCAACGCCTGCCCGACTGCCAAGTACATCCGGCCTGCAGACGCCCGTGCGCAGGACAAGTGCACAGGCGTCTAACTCGCCTTCCTCGGACCGCAACGGCGAGCAGGCTTCGGAGTCCCAACGGCGCGTCTCGCTCTCGTCTTTACCTCCTCGCCCGCCGTCCGCCGTGCCTCCGTCGCCTACGACAGCCATGCCCCCGCCGCCACCGCCCGCGCCTCCCGCGAACATCGCGCCCGCGCTTCCAGTGGCTCTGCCGCCACCACCACCAGTCCCCGTCGCGATGCCCTCGCTGCCGCGGCCCTCGTTCTCCGCTGCCATGCAGACGCCCGCACCCGCCATTGCAGCATCTCCTATCCAGTTTGGCGCGTCAACATCCGCTCCGACCACCGCGATGACGATCATCCAGAGCCTCATCGGGCGTGAGGCTCCGAAGCCGGACGTTCCCGTTGAAGAGCAGAAGCGGCGGTGGGTCGACAGAGTCGAAACATTTTCTAGGCTCGTGCGCGCGCACAAGGAGAAGAAAGACGCCGAGGAGTGGCTGCAGCTGCGCAAAGACCTATCCAGGTCAGAGCGGTTCTCGCAGGCCACGGGGGCCGTGGAAACATCGCTCGAGGAGGCCGTCCGCGAGGCAACCACGCGTCTGCAAGAAGCGACCGTCAAATACGACGCGCTGGTCCAGGAGTTTGTCACCTCGGACTTCTGGCCAGTGACGCGGCCAGGCTCGGTACCGGACATCGATGAGGGTCTTCGACATTACTACTGGACGTTGCATGAAGGCCTGAAGCGTCTGGAGCGCAAATTTGCCGAAGGCGCGAGCGGGCCTAATGTCAGACCGCGCACGCCTGAGCCCGGGGCCGACGTTGATATGGCCGAAGGGGGAGAGGAATCCGCGGCCCCGAAATCTTCTACACCTGGTGAAGTTGACGCCGCAGTGAGTGGTCCGCTCTTAATCGCGAACTTGGTCTCACCGTTCATTGAGGTTGTCAATAGCATATGCGAGAAGGTAATCGCCGTCGTCGCGGAAGAAATCGAGGGGCGTCTCTCCACTTTGGGCGGTCAGATCAACAAGGCTACGGCTGAATCCCTGGAGTCCCTGACGAAGGACGTTGAAAAGAGTCTTCAGATACTCGACAAGAAGATCGTCGACGAAATCGCGAACCTCGGCCCGCAGACTCTTGCAGATGCAGCCGCCATAACCTTCCAGCTAGCGGTCAAGGTCAACCAAGAACTCGACCCGGCCGTGCGTGTCATCGAGCAGGATCTCAAAACGATCAAAGAGCATATCGAATCCTCAACCCGGGAGGAACGAGCCACGACCGACGATCATCTGGCACAGGTTCGGGCATCCATCAAATCCGAGGCGGAGAAAACCGCTGCAACCGCCAAGAACCTCGTGGATAACGAACGGAGTGCGCGCCTCCAACTCGATGCTACCGTCAAGGATCACTCGTCGCAGTTGGAAGCGCTCAACGCCCTCCGAACGGAGAACGTTGCCCTCAAGGAGGAGTGCAGCCGGCTTGAGGCTGAGATGAAGACCCTGGCCGCAACCACCCAGCGGCTCACTGCAGAGGCCGAAGAGGTCAGAATCTCACCCGGACCATGGCAAAAATGGCTCACCACAGGATAGTCGGAAAAGAAATGGGCAACTCAGGCCGAATCGATCGCCGCACTACAGGAAGGTCTTGTTGCACTACAGGCACAGGCCGCCGCGCCGCCGACGTTGGACTCCATAAGGGCCGATGTCACAGACGCAGTAATGGCCCAGGTCCGCCAGGAGATGGAACCCATCCTCTCCGGACTGGTGACAAAGGTCAACACACGACTATCGGAGCACTCGCAGGAAATCTCCAGTTCTGTCCTCCTCAAGTTGCAGCCAGTGCTCAAAGTCAATGAAGCCATATATGCCCTGGTGAGTATGTACCAAGGTATCCACTGGGTCATTGCATGCATGGAGACTTACTTGGCAATAGTTCAAGAGGCATGAACTGGGTCCTGCTGCTACGCCCCCTATGGCAAATGGATCCCACCATGCTTCTGATGGCACACCACCTTGATCTGTGCTATGCTCCTGTATGCAGAGATGTGTTACTATTGATCTTTCTTGACAGCATGGAGGCATGGACAAGAGATCAGTTTCGTAGGAAAGCAGCCTACTCAAAACGGCCTATTAATAGCTTACATAATTGCACACTAAATCGAGAAGATGGCGGCAAAAAATCATGAAATCAAATGTGGGCCTGTCGGCGGTGCATTTACGCCAAGCGGCCTACAATACGAGGCCTGGAAATCGTCCAGCGGGCAGCCGCAGTACATATCTATGCAGTGCTCCAACCTGACAATTTGATGCAGTCAGATCAACCAGCGAAGTAGAGACACCTAAGACAGCCACGCAGACTCGAAGAATCTGCGAACTTACTGAACTGGATAGTGTGTTGAAAAGAAACCGAGCCGATTCGGACAAAATGAGTCTAGTAGAGCTTTACCTTCCTGTCATCAAAATGTGGACCAGGAGGGGGTCGAACCCTCGGCCGTTGCATGACGATAGATTTCCGCATAAGTACAACGCTCTACCACTGAGCTACAAGTCCTCCACCTGCGATCCGAAATTCTAACAGTTACATACGTTGGGCGCAGCTTACGAACCTGGCACCGTCAGCTGCAGAACCTCAGACGCGACCGAGAACCTGCGCACTTATGCCACATCCGGAGGATACTCCGTGCGCCACTTCATACCGAGAGTATTATGCCTGCCCTTATTACGCGTTGGACCTGGGCAATATCGACGAACAGAGGGAGTATACGCACGGCTCGGTACAATAGCGGGCTTGATCTATTGACTACACTTGACCATTGGCCAAGGCATTTCAAGTCGTTGAACACGTGAACACGGTACTATCAGTGGTGGTCATCTATAAACGGGGATGCAATGAGATTGGACTTGCTTGGACGCGTGCCTATTATCACTCACGTGATCCAGCTCGGATCACGTGCACGCGGACTCCGGTGAAGTTCCAAACTTCCAACAACGCGTACGTCCACATCTTCTAAGCAATAATGTGCCAAATACAACGTCTAACGGGTGTCTATGGTAGTCTATCCGTAATGTACTAAACGCAAGCCGGTCGTCGTCCGTCAATCGCTGTCGGTATCCTCTGGCCGCGGTCCCCCGTGGATGAGCCAATCGAGCTTGCGCTTTCGCCTCCGCTCCTCCTGTACCTTGAGTTGGTTGCGTGTAAGCTTCTTCTTCTTCTTTGGTTTGGCGTCGCCGCCCTCGCCAGGCGCGACAGGGCCGTCCTCAGCACCACTGACTGCCGGCGTTCCGGCTTTCGAGGCGAGCGGCGTCGCGGCGTGCGAGCCCGCTGGCGTGCCCTTAGGTGTGCCTCGGAGCGATGCACCTTTGGAATCTGCGAATGCGTCCTCCACGACTGCGGCCTTGCCCTTGTGCGTAATGCGCCCGCCTTCTATGCTCCAAATCTCCGGACCTGTAACAGTCATCATCAGGGAATAGTTCCAGCTAACGCGCCCGATCTCACAGAGCGCGGTCACGAATTCCTGGGAGTAGGTTGAGCACGCGAGCAGGCAGCCGGACTACGAGCGACTGACATCGTTGTGGGATATGATGAGGACAGCGCCGCCCCAGTCCCTAATGGCGACTGCGAGACCTCCGAGAGCGTCACGGTCCAAGAAATTGGTCGGCTCATCTGCACGGCGTTCAATAAATCGATTCATAATCCCACCTCGGAGACTCACCCAGGACGAGGACCTGCGGCTTGTTCCAGAGCGAGGCGGCGATGACGACCTTGACTTTCTGTCCGCCACTCAGACTTCCGAGTTCGTTGTATTGCGCGATATTGCCGTCCAGTCCGACCTCCTCAAGATGCTTGCGGACGAAGTCTGACCGAGTGTCGCGCGTAGCAGCGCCTGTCGCATCTGATTAACGACTGTGCAGTCCATCTATTCAATGGTCTACCTTCGCGCGACGCTTCCAAATCATCGAATTGTCGAACGAGCTTGACGAACCCGCGCGCCAGAAGATCCTCGCGAGGAAGCCAGGTATTGAACTTATGGTCGAGCCCTTTCCACTTGATCTCATACTGCAGTGTCTTCTTCAGCTTTTGGCGACCCATTATCATCTGGCAGGCAATCAGCTCGACGAGCAAGAAGTCCGCGCGCAGTAACTCACCTCGATTTTGCGCTTTTGGCCAGTCTTGCCGACGATCTCGGTATCCATCATCGCCTGGTCTTCAGCGGTAAGCGCACGTGTGGCCTTCTCTAATTCCTCGCCTGCAGGTCCACTGTAAGCAAACGCAAGCGATATATGTACTCTCTACGCACGATCATGCCCGTCCTGGAAACGCCATTGACTACGGACTATGGTTGGTCATCAACCAGTGACGGTATAAAACAGCTCACATGTATTGGATGGCCGTCTTCTCCAAATGGCGCTCTGTGTGTGCGATGAGATTACTACGACACACACTTCGCCTCGACGTACCAATATGGTGCGTGGCGTGTTGAGAGACGTATCCGATGCGCAAGGACGGGTGCTTGTACACGATCCCCTGCTGCGGCTCAGCCTCGCCCTGTGCGCCATCAGCCCCGTCGACAGCCTAGGCAAGGACAGCATACCGTGAGAAGCTTGATCATGGTCGATTTGCCAGCGCCGTTGGGCCCAATGATACCAACGCGACTTCGACACTCTAAGCTGTTACATTCGTGAGACCTAATGGTAGTGACGCACCTAGACAAGCTCAATGCCACACTTGCATCGTAAAGACTAGGCGTAGAGCGTCCTGGATATGTAAACGTGCAGTTCGAGAGCTTCAGAATCTATTGCGAGAAGGTCAGATCGAGGTAGACAGAGCAGCGCTTGAACCGACCGCGCGCGTGTTGGAGCGAACACCCATCAGAGAACCAGGCGGCGGGAACGAGAACTTGACACTCGTCGCAGCCAGCGTGTAGTACGACTTTGCACTGGGAACTTGGGCTACGAAGTTCGAGAGCGGCCCTGGATAATACACGATCTGCGGTAGTCGGTTAGCGGTGAAGGGACGAAGTCACGGTGGGAGGGCTCGCCTTCTTCTCCTCGTAGTGGATGATGTCCGTGGTCACGTTGTCCAGGAACCTGCGCGGGGTCAGCAACCACCAAGGGGTCATAGACCGCACGCGTACCCTGCGTCGTGACTGACAATAAGACAGGTGATGTTCTTATGCGAGATTAGGTACTCTTCGAGCCACTTGACGGATGCCCTGTCGAGCTGCGCTACGGGTCAGTTGTGCATCTCGGTCGTCAGATGCCATACATGGTTCGTCGGTTCGTCTATTCGTGGCGGTTAGAGGTGACCAGCGGGAGACAAGATTCCGTACCAAGGAGTAGCAAGTCCGCTTTGTAAAGCATCGCACGCGCCAGTTCCAATTTCATCTTCCAGCCACCCGACAGACTGCCGACGCTCTGGGCTTGTAGGTCTTCGCTGAACCCGACCTCGGAAAGCTGCGCCTTGATGCTCTCCCTCGAAACGTTGGCCAGTTGCTTATCTACAAGCATGTGTGAGTGAACATTCCGTGAGTCTCCAACGGCATACCGGCCGCGATGAAGTCGATGATGGGGAGCGAGCCGTCTTCGCCTTGAAGTGAGTGTTCCACCATAACCGCGCGAAGCTCATCTTGGGGCGGGAAGTTTTCAACCTGCCGGACGTCAACGATGTCGAATTGCGAGTCCAACTGGGCGCGCTGCGCACCTTGCCGTCCCGGATGCTCTTCAGGAGCGTGGATTTGCCTTGCGAAGTATCAGGCAATGACCACGGCAACGGGCACCGTGCGAAGTGGCGCACCAGCACCGTTGGCCGCGCAGATACCGTAGCGGTGTCCTTTGACGAGGCGGAGCGTGGTGTGCGAGAGGAGCAGGAGAGCGCCGTATGCGAGCGAGAATAGGATGTCGCAGATCACCTCCTCGCCGTCCGCGGTCGTAGTTTTGGCGACGGCATGCTTAGCCTTCCGAGCGTCAGCAGGACTAGGATAACAGTGGGGGTTCGACGCAGACCTTGTCTAGTTGCCAGAAATGGTTGCGTGCCTTCTCTGAGAATTCCAGACCTTCCTTTTGACCACCACCAGGCTGGATCCACCTTGAACGCGATCAACCAAAGAGCAGATATTGGACATTGTGAACTTACAAGCCAAGGAAGTTGCCCACGCAGCGCTGCCATTTGGCGGCATCGCGGAATTGGCGTCTGTGAATTAGTGTGGCCGTGAGCTTGGAGACGAATTGCAGAGTTTCGTTGAGTAATGGGTGGAAAGGTTGCGGCGGAAGACCAGGTGTGTTCGGGGACTGCACGACGAGGTGCTCGGGCAACAGAGTGCGGATGGTCCACAACGCGAAAGTTGCGTCGACAGGTGGAGTCGGCACGGCCGTGTAGTTGCTGGACGCGCCGGCTGCGACGAGAGTTTTGTGTGTAGATGCAGCGAATGCGCGAACCTAGGACAGGGTGAGTAAGAACTGCGAAAGAAACACTCCAATAACTCACCTCGGGAAAACTCGCGCCAGTCATAATCTTCTCAACGCCATCCAGCAGGCTGCTGAGGTATTTCGCCGCCACGTTGGGATCGCGCACGAGCTTGCACACGTTTTCGGTGATGACAACAGTGCGACGTTGAACCTCGAGACTTCGCTCGTTGAGACCGCGATTAAGGAGAGGTACGAGAATAGCAAGCGACGGTGCCGTGACTTCTGAGACGAAGGTAGTGTTCGAAAGTGCCTTGATAGTGTTGGGAACCTATGCGACAGTTAATGTACGTCGCTCGCGAGCGTTTCCGTTTCACGAACCTCTGTCGGGGAAGCCATCGCGGAAATGAGGAGCGGAATGTGTGGCCGAAGGTCGGGATTGGGCAGGGTGTTGCACAGTGCGATCGCAGTCTTTGCAGCAGCGGACGCGACCTGTGACGAATGAGAATACCAGCCAGCCTATTGAAACGCGGAACGTGCCTCTTGTTTCGTGTCATGCATCGCATGCTCGACCAGCGGCAGCAGGATGCCGAGCATCTGCGCGATTTCGTCCTTCTCCTCGTCACCCTTGCCATCGACGAGCATGCCCATCGCCTTGAGACAGCCGACCTTGCCCTTCCACTGTTTGCACGCTTTCAAATTGGCGCTGAGCACGTGCATGACGCTGTCTATCGCCTCGACCGGCGTGAGGCTGATCAACGCTTTGATCGCGGCGTTGGCGGCGGTGCGAACGACGTCGCCTTTGTCGGAGAGAAGCTCGAGCAAGTCGGGCACCGTAGACAGCAGGAGCGGGAGCGCCGGCGGACCCAGACATTGACAAAGCGCCTTGACGCCGATAGCAGCGCCTTCGCGGGCAAACCCAGATTTTTTGTCCTGCGGACGCGGGTCTCAGCGCGCACATGGATGGAGCCTATGCGGAGACGGACCGTTGCATACGTGTGCAAGGTTTCCAGGACGTGCTCGTCACTGCTTGGTATGAGCCATGCGCGATCGGCCAGCACCTTGGACACACGTTAAGGTCGCCAGCCCGGCCGAAGATACAGCCCGAGCCACGGAGTCAGCAGCCGCAGTCGCATCTGGGGCGGTGGGCGCTGTTTTGATCGCGTCGAGCAGGGCGGGGAACGACGCTGCCGTGTCCGGGCTCATCGCGGGCGAAACGAAGAAAAGATGAAAAGCCACCGGCAAAACGCGTGCTCTCTTCTCAGCTTCCGTCACCTCAATCGGGCGCGCTGACGCCCTCACAGCGTACCCCGGATGAGCGAGTTCAAGTCAGGTTTCTATGGTAATCACCGGTCACCGTAATCTGCGCGCAAGGACCCTCTATATTATCGTGGAAAGGGAATAGTATACTGGCAAATTGTCCGTTCCAACTCCCGACTGAGGATGCCTACTGACGCCAGGGATGAAGCTGTACGACAACGATGATCACAATGACGATGATGATAACGACCGAGATCGACAGACAAATCCAACGCTTTCTGCGCGCGCCCGCGGCAGAGTTGACGGCAATGGTTGTTTGCTCCAACCTGGTGCCGACTTAAGGTCAAGACGCACGGAATACTGGTCAAGTGCTCACCCTCTCTCGATGTCGACGTCGATTTGCGCGGTAGTCTTCAGTACGTCGTCGATCTGCTCGTCCTGCTGCTCCACGGCAAGGCTCATCTACAAAGATTTCAGCTCAAAGAAATGTACTCGTCCCACACATCCGCGCACGTCGTTGAATAGTTGAGCGAGCTCCGTGAGAGTCTTCTCAATTTTCTTGATATCAGCATGCCGTGCCTGCACTTCCTGATATGCAGCGCGCGACTGTCCTAGGCGATTCGAGTTCATGAGCTACAGCAATATCCGTTAGCGATACTCGCCTTCGACTCATTCGCAAGGGAGTGCGCTCACATCCTGAGTGAATACCTGCGCGTCGTCGCTCTCGACGACCGCCTTGATTTCCTCGGGCGATGCATCGGGTTTGACTGCACCGAGTTTGAGCACAGGACACGCGAAACGGGAAGCCGGTGGCGCTCACCAATCTTGAATTGGCGTTCTATACGCTGCTTGTACTTGGAGCGGTACTCGCGCTCGACCTGCTGGTAGCCCTGTATGCTCTCCACGAACTTGGACTTGACGAAGGCCGTCTGGGGGCGGGAGGCGCGTCAGAGTCGACCGGTGCATACAGAATAGGCGCCGCACCTGAGTAGCGCGCGCCTGCCCGTCAGGCCCGCTGCCTCCCTGGCGCTCAAGCGCCTTGATGCGCTGCTTGAGTTCGGCGCTGAGCGCGCTCGTCTCGGCCATGAGCTCCTCGAGCTGCGAAGCGAAGCGCTTTGCCGCGTTCTCGTCCATGCTGTTCAGCGAGCGCGTGTGCAGCTCCGAGATCTTGAGCACATTTGCGTTGAACGTGCGTATGGTCTCCTGGACGGACGAAATCTGCAGAAGAGACGATAGGTGAGTGCGAGGGCCCGCTGGCGCTAAGCGGGACGCACCTCATCGTAGAACGCCTCCATGGACCGCGCGCCGCCGCGAGAGACAAGGTTGTCGTTGCTGCGCGCCGCCCCCAGCGACGACATCTCGTAGCGGCCGCCATCGTGCGAGTAGGTCCTGACAGAAGCCGGCGCGGTGAGTGAAAAATGTGAGCGACATCACCGAGCCCTCCGCTCACCTGTCGTAACCCTGAGCCCCGTCATCAGCGCGCGCACGGCGGAGGGTCAGAGAAAGCGACGTACTGACATAGTTGGGCTGAAGGGAAAGGAACGAGAGTGTGGAGGCCGACAGGTGGCTATGTCACTTGCTAATAGTTATATCTCAGCGGCGCCGGCGCCGCGCAGTCGCTGCGCGGAATTCCCTCTCCACCGCCCGCCTGCATCTGTGGTTGATGCGCGATTCATCGGAAGAGAGGGTGTAGTGTAGATGTACTTTTATGTGCAGGGAGATGCTTTACAGGTGACTATTTTTGGTATCTATGATCTGCACGAACATACGTATCACGCCGATCCACCGAAAGCGGAAGAGACTTGCTCAAAGGTCAACTCTCACGCGTCGAGCACCTTGCGCAAGGCCGCAATCTGCCTGCCGACCATGCGGCGGCTGGGTCCACCGATGGCGTCCCGTCGCTCGACGCTCGCCTCGAAGTCAAACACCGACTTGACGTCCGCCTCGAACTTCGGGCTCAAGCTCTGCAGCTGCTGCAGCGTCAGCGCAGACAACGGCTTGCGCTCTGCCTCTGCAAGTGCTACTGCGCGGCCGGAGATATGATGTGTTTCCCGGAAGGGTGTCTATGGTAGGAACGGTATAAGCCTAGCTGCTGCAGACAGAACGCCGGCGGAACGAGCGTACCCCACGGCGAACCAGATAGTCCGCAAGATCGGTGGCCAGCATGTCAGGTGTGAGCGCCGCGCGCATCTTTTCTGCGTCGATATCTAACGTGGCGATGACACCCTCCGCTATGCGGAGCGACGCGGAAATTGTGTCAAAGCTATCGAAGAGCGGCTCCTTGTCTTCTTGGAGGTCTTTGTTGTATGTCGACGGCAGGCCCTTCAGGCTCATCATGAAACCAGACATCTGTTATTTTTCTGAGTGGAATGAAGTTAGGTGCACAAGGGCTCCAACGCACGTTGCCAAAGACGCGACCGGTCTTGCCACGCAGGAGCTCCAAAGAGTCAGGGTTCTTCTTCTGCGGCATCATGCTTGAACCTGTGCTGTAGAATAGACTCAGCAAGAGACAGATGGGAGAGAATTGGAGCAGTATACCTGTAGGCATCGCTCAGGCGGACGAAGCCAAATTCAGCAGTGGAATAGATGATCAAGTCCTCTGCCATCTTGCTCATATGGGTCATCGTCAGACTGGCCCACATCATGAACTCGACGATAAAGTCGCGGTCGGCGACGCCCCAGAGGCTGTTCTCGGCGAGACTGGAGAACCCGAGCTCCTGGGCGAGGAAGTCACGGTCGACAAGGAACGGGTTGCCCGCCAGCGCGCCGCAGCCGAGCGGGGAGACGCCGACGCGAGGGATGAGCTGACGCAGGCGCTGCAAGTCGGTCTGGTAGGACCAGGCGTAGGAGAGCAGGAGATGGGACCAGCGGATGGGCTGCCCGCGCTGCAGATGCGTGTAGCCGGGCATGAGCGCGTCGATCTCTTTCTCGGCGCGGTTGACGAGCACGGCGATCAGGCCCTTGACCATTCCTTCAAGCTCGGACAGCTCGTCGAGCAGCCAGAGCCGCATGTCCGTCGCGACCTGGTCGTTGCGCGAGCGGCCGGTGTGCAGCTTGCCGCCCAGTGGGCCGATGAGCTCGCTCAGGCGGCGCTCGTTCGCCGTGTGGATGTCCTCGTCGTCTTCCTTGATCTCAAACTGCGCTTATATTCAGACTTTCCGCGTGGGCCTTGGGCGGGGAGCGCGTACCGTGCCCTCCTTCCACTCTTTGCCGACGGCCTTCAGTCCCTCGACCATTTTGACAAGCTCAGCCTCGGTGAGGATGCCGCGCTTCTGCAGGGCACGCGCATAGGCAATGGAGCCGCGAATGTCCGCGTCCCACATGCGCTGGTCGTAGCGCAGCGACTGGTTGTATGCGTGCATACTGCGAACGCGTTTCAGCATCGAGCACGACGCGCGCGGTCGAGGGCGCACAGCGGGTCCGTCTTGCCCGTGAAGCGGCCGCCCCAGAGCTTCTGCTTAGTCGGCGCGTCGGAGGCCATCGTGTCCGTCGTTTGGCGCGAGTGCAGGAGCAGAAAACTTTGGTCTGTGACTCGGCCGATCGCGAAGCGCCCGTCTTGGCTTGTTTTGTGGCACCATATTCGACCTCCGCAAAGCAGCTTGCTCGCGCGCCGCCACATCGGCGTCTCCGTCCTCGCGTCCGTCTCCGTTCAGGCCCCGGGCCTGGCTAGCAGACAGCCATGCCCTGTGACCTGCCCCTGGAGATTGTGCTGACCATTCTGGAGCTGGCGGCGGACAGCCAGCTGGAGAAGCGGCGGAAATGGGTGCTCGGTCTGTGCTCTCTCTCGCGGGCCTGCCGGCCGACAATGATAAGGGTCTTGTTTTCCTTCGTGATCATCCGGGACAGCTCTGGCGCTCTGGACCGCGCCCGCGAGCTTGCACGCCTCGCGGACCCGCCTTTCACACACACCAAGGTGCTTCTCGTGTGCAACAAGACCGACCTGGGCCGCGCCCCCGCCCCGCTGGTCTCCGCGTTCTCACACTTAGTCTATCTCGCGGGGCACGCTGGCCAGCTCGCCAAGTTCCGCCAGCACGTGCGCCCGCGGATGGTCTTCATCACGGATGGCTGGGACGAGGACCCGCCGCGCCTGCAGCCGCTGCTCGACGAATGCACCCACCTGCACATGACCTGGTCCGCGCACACGCCGTGCGACATCGTGGCGCGCCTCGCCGCGCCGCACCTCACGCACGTCATCGTCGACGTCGCCCACGACCTGGCGCCTGGGCCCAGGTACCAGCTCATGGAAGACCTCTTGCGCTCAGCCAGCCTCCGCAGGGTCCTCTACCGCACCGCATACATCCCCCACCAGGCCGCAACCACCTTCTCCGCATACGTGCAAGGATTCGCCATCTCGCGACAAGAGCCCCGCGTGTTCCTGGACGACCACGTTGTTCCCCACGACGAGATTGACAATTTCGACGAGTGCGACATGGCCGACGTGCGGCGTGGCCGCGAACTGTGGCTCACGGGCCGACAACTGTACACGCCTATCCGTTTTGCCGACACAGCGTGAAGACAGGGTACCGGCGCGCCCTGCGTATCAGCCGTTGATCTGGGGGCAAAGAGTCGCGTTGGGATCCACTGGCCGCAGGGTCGTCTGAACAGGCGGAGGACCCTGCGGCCTGGATTGTCCTGCCCGGAGTATTCTCCCGAGGCATGTCGCGTTTTCCGGCCCCGATCCATACAAGAATCTCTTTGGTGGACCACGTTGTACATGCACCTCATCAACCGTGGACAGTGGAACTCCCCGCACATTGTGCTGATCGGCATGCAGGACGTAAATAATATTATCCAGGTTGCGCGAGAACAAACAGACGAGGAAATCTGTGCGTGAACCTCCAGGGTGCTACAAAGTCGAATATGCACGCGGAACACACAGCGAGACATTACACCTGCAAGCGAGATCGGCGGGCGACTGCAGTGAGAGAGAGAATAATAGCAATGCTACAGCCGGATGCGGTGGAACCAGACCCACTCGTCCACCCCGAACGCGTCGTCGTCGTCCTCGTCCAGCAGCTTGCCCTCCGATGGGTGCGGGACGGGGTGCAGGTTGTTGATGGCCCAGAACGAGAGGAAAGCAATGGCGGTGGCGACGGCGTATATGCACACTCTGATGTATACGGGCACGTTGAGGAAGGGATAAGGGACTGCAAGAACATAGGCTGTCAGCACGTGTTTCCCGAATGGGCGTCGAAGGCCGCTCAGAGTCAAACAATCAGGCACGCACAGGTGCGGTTTGCGCTCGCGCACCACTCGACCCAGACGCCGTAAGCGAGGCCGGTGAGCAGGGCCGCAATGCGGCCGCGCTGGACGGCCTCCTTGCGCGAGTACCTGTGCTCGAAGCCGAAAAAGTCGACGAGGAGCGCGGCGAGCGGCGCGGCGTGCAGCGCGAGGTCCAGCGGCACGGGCAACGGGTACATGAACGCGGCGGGCGGCGGCTTGCCGTCCTCGCCCGGCGACAGGTCGACCTGGGCGATAAGGCTCGGCGCGAGCAGCATAAGCGGCCAGTATATCTCCGTGACGATCATCGATGTGGGGAGCGCCACAAGCGCAAGCGCGCGCTTTGCGCTGGCGATGGCTGAGCGCCCGGGAATGCGTGAGCGCGGGCGGCGGGCGCTGGGCCGGGCACGGGCAGTGCGTACCAGCGATGCCCGGGGCCAGAGACTGCAGGAAGGCCAGGAACGTCGTGAGCCATGCGACGGCGAGGCTGCGGCGGTCGTGTGAGACGGCGGCGGCGGCGTGAGACGCGGGGCTCGGGCACGCACGCGCAGATGGTAAGGAACTGGAACAGACCGCCGCGCTGGCTGAGCATCCAGTCGCCGGCGTCGGCTGCGGCGGAGACGTGAGTCAGACGGTGAGACAGGAGCCAAGCGGGCTGCGCACCAGAGGAGACGACGGCGACGAGCTTGCGGTAGCCGTACGACATGGCGCCGAGGGCGGCTGCGTGGGCGAGGGCGCGGGGCAGCATTTGGGGGGCGGAGAGGGAAAGGGGAGGGGGAACGGGAACGGGGAACGGGAACGCCCCTGGCACTGGGGTATTGTATAAGATGAGCCCGGGAATCTGCCGGCGGCCGTCTGTCTCCAGCGTCCATGCTTCTGCACCTTTCACCGCTCCTCGCCCCGCGCACGCCCCTGACCCTGCTCAGGCAGCGCGTCGGCGCATCCTCCAGGCACGCCGCCCGCCCCGCCGCCCGGCTTCTCCGCTATGCCGCCCTCGGCTCGGCCGCGCTCGGCGCCAGTGCCCTCGTGCGCCCGCGCGTCCAGCTAGAACGTACGCGTCCAATTAGTCCCAGCCTGGCCCAGGGCAGATGAACGACGCGCGACAGCCGGGCCTAGCGCGCCCGCGTCCCCGGCACCTCCCCCGCCGCCCGCGCTCGACGACAGCGACGCCGCGGCCAAGCCGCTCCCGCCGCCCCCAGAGTCCTCGCTCGCGCCGCTCGAGCTCTCGTTCGGGCTCGTCTGCGGCGTCTGCGCCGGCGTCTTCGTCAAGAAAGGTGCCTGCCCGCGCTGCGCGCATCCGCGTGCGACTCGCCGAATGACCGCATTCCACCAGGTGCCAAGATCATCGCATTCACGCTTGGTGGGGTCTTCGTGCTGCTGCAGGTGCGCCCGTCCATGTGCTCGCGCCCTCTGCCCGTCGCTCAACCCTGCTTGTGGAGTACAGTATCTGAGCATCAACTCGGTCATCCGCGTCGATTGGCAGCGCATCGGCTCCAAGTTCGAGCAGCTTTTCTACCGCACCGACCCGCTCACGGGCAAGAAGAAGCCCCCGACGCTCGGCTCGCTCTGGAACTGGCTTGTCAACTTCCTGTCCACCGACTTCCAGCCCAGGGCGACGTTCATTGCGGGCATCGCTCTTGGCCTGCGCATCGGCTAAACCTGGCCAAACAGTGCTTTGTTGTACCATTAACTTGTTTTAGCTTTTACCGACCCACCGCCCGCTGCATTTATAGACTAGTGCGTGCCGCACGGATGTGCTCTCAGATCGCCAGACACCGCAGACAGCGTGGCTGCGTGTCGGGTCATCTGCAATCGGTGGCCCTGACGCGTCATAATACGCGACCAACTGGGAACGGCTCTAACGCCTATCAGCCAATCAGCAAAACACGCACGGCCCAACAAAGAGTGCTGAGAGTAGTAGTGTTGGTGTCCCATTCATTTGGGAGCAGGTGCGCACCCTCCTTCCCCGGGGACAGTCAAAAGCGCCACAACGTCACACGAGTGAGTCCTGCAGGGTCGATTCCAGGGATGAAGAGTGAGTTTATTGTTTTCGCAGCAGGTGAGCTCTGTGCCCTGGGGACAGTGGGGAGGGTCGCAAAGTGTGAGATGTGCCATCGCGAGCTGCAAGGTGCCGTTGGTGTCATCGAAGACTCTAAAGTCTCGGTCATGACGGTGGCAGCGTATTAGCTCACAGGGTCGTTGTTGTCCTCGATGCCGGACACGCATCCGAAGGGTCTCGTGATTCAAGATTGAGAGGATGGAGGCGTTGTGAAGACGTCGCGCAAGTTCTGGCCACCTCGGCGGAGGTTTGGCCGGGCTGCAGTCGTATTCTAAACCGTCGATGAGTACTACCGCTCAAACTAAGCTCTCCCGGTACACATGAGGCGTCATCCGGATGGTACGAATTCTGCACTTGACGATGGCGACGGCGAACGGAAGAGGTGTGAGCGCTCGTCGGCAACGGCCGGCTCGTTTCTGCTTTCTGCACCAAAAATGGGACGCCGCGCAAAGAACAAGCAGGGCGACCCCGTCGCGCTCACCGACGCGAGCAACACCGCGCGCAAGGGCAAGCGCAAGGCTGAAGATGCCGAGCTGCCCAAGCGGCCCGCGAAGAAGTCCAAGGCCGCCGGCGTAAAACACGCGAAGGGCAAGCAAAAAGCCGCGCCGGCCAACTCAGACGCGACGGACGCGACGGACGACGAAGAGGGATTGTATGCGCTGCTTTTTGGGACGCGGCTCGTGCTGATCGTGCGCATAGGGAGTCGTTCGCGGCGCAGGATGCGATGTGGGACTCCGAGGACCTTGCTGGGGACGAGTGCGTCTTTCTTCCCTCCACCATTGGCGTCGCTCTCTAATTCTTCTGCAGCGATGACTTGTTGCAGGTAGATCTCAGCCGCCGCGGGCGTGACCAGTGCTCACAGTGCGCGCAGAATGGACCGCAACAACAATTCGACTGGTCCGAGGACGAGGACCCGAACCCTGTCGGCAGCGGCGATTCTGATGCAGGCTCGGACGAGGACGAGGACGGGCGCGTGACGATTGGCAACATGGAAGCCAAGTCACGTGCGCTGGACGCAAAAGCCGCGCGCGAAGCGGCGTTGGACGCCGCTGAACTTCAGGCCGCGGAGGAAGAGGGCGCCATGGACGACGATGACGACTACGATGAGGACTTTGAGCCGTTTGACCTTCCGTCTGCCGAGCAGCGCAAGGCTGGCATCGCCGAAGACCCGCAAGAGGTGTACAAGCGCATGCGGTCGTGCGCCATTGTTTTGAGTAACTTCAAGAAGTATGGGCAGGAGGGCAGGTGCGTTGTACGCTGTTCTGGCGCCCGCGGTTGTACTCATTGCTGTTTTCAGGTCAAGGGCGGAATACGTCGAGCAAATTATTGCGGACATTGGGAGCTACTACGGCTACAACGAGTTCTTGACAGAGAAACTCTTCCATATCTTCCCTGTCGCGGAGGTGCGAAGATTATCGCCCACTTGGTGTGGTTGGTACTCAACTTCTATCAGGCGATCGAATTCTTCGAGGCGAATGAAGTACCTCGTCCAGTCACAATCCGGACGAATACGCTGCGCACTCGCAGAAGAGATCTCGCCCAGGCCCTAATCAACAGAGGGGTCAATCTCGAACCCATTGGCAAATGGACAAACGTTGGCCTCCAAGTGTTCGAGAGTTCTGTGCCAATTGGTAGGCCTCAGTATCGCTTGCTCCCCTTGCAGATTTCCTCATGCATCTTCCAGGCGCAACACCGGAATATCTTGCCGGGCATTACATGCTTCAAGCGGCATCCTCTTTCCTCCCTGTCATTGCCCTCGAGCCGCAGCCCAACGAGCGCATTCTCGACATGGCGTCCGCTCCCGGAGGCAAGACGACGTATATCTCCGCCCTGCTTCAAAACACTGGGCTGGTGTTTGCAAACGACGCGAACAAGGCGCGCACGAAGAGCTTGACGGCCAACATCCACCGTCTTGGGTGCAAGAACGTCGTGGTGTGCAACTACGATGGCCGGGAGTTCCCCAAGGTCATGGGCGGCTTTGATCGTGTGCTGCTCGACGCGCCCTGCAGTGGTACTGGCGTCATCAGCAAGGACGCGAGCGTCAAGGTCAACAAGGTATGGACTCTCTGCATTGCGTTGAAAACGTGGCCTGATGTCGCGTACAGTCCGAACGCGACTTCACCCTGCTGTCGCACTTGCAAAAGCAGCTCATCCTGTGCGCAATTGACAGCGTCGACGCGCACTCCAAGACGGGCGGCGTCGTCGTGTATTCGACGTGCTCCGTCACGGTGGACGAAAATGAGGCGGTGGTCGACTACGCGCTGCGCAAGCGGCCGAACGTGCGTCTGCTGCCGACCGGGCTCGAGTTCGGCAAGGAGGGCTACACGCGCTACCGCGGCAAGGTGTTCAGCGACAAGCTGAACCTGACGCGTCGCTTCTATCCGCATGTGCACAACATGGACGGCTTCTTTGTGGCCAAGTTCAAGGTCATGCCGCGCTCTAAGCAGCAGGAGAAGAAGGACGCGGCGGCGGCAAAGGACGTCGCAATGGAGGTCGACGGCGAGGACGAGGAGGTCAAGTTCGACGAGGAGGCCGATAAGGAGATCATCGCCGAGGGCTTTCGCAAGGCAAAGAAGGCGAAGGGCTTCCGCGTTTTCCCAAAGAAACCGGACGGCGCGCCGGCAGCAGGCAAAGCGTCGTCTCCAGGGAAGAAGGGGATTAAAGAGGATTAATGACGTGCGTCGAGTATCATAATATGGGATTATTGTGTGCTATGCTACAGGCTCCGGTCCATCGACGTTCCTCCTCCGCGCGCGTACAGTCTATGGGTATCAACGCGTGTGCATCCGTGTCCTTCCGCGACATTAAGGAGCAACATGCAGCGCAGGCCTGCCGGATCTGCACGCGCTCTGCGTGCTCGAGTCATTCCTCGTTCTGAGCGTTCAACCGCTGGCGAAGCTGCTGCAGCTCCTGGTTTGCGCTCTCAAGCTCACGCGTCTTTTCCGACAGCTCGAGCTTGAGATCGGCCAGCTCTTCTTCTTCCCACTTTCCGACGCCGAGAGCGACGCCTGAAGGCGATGAGTTTGAGTCCACATGCACGCGGCTGTCCCTGAGATCGAGAGCGCACCTCCCGCGAGTCGCACCAAACGCCATAAACGAAGCAGCACGACGAGATCTGCGATCTCGCGGGCTTTCCCAGAAAGAACCTTTGTCGTGTAGCGCGCGTCAGAGGAAGCGGCGAACGACGTACACCGCGCGGCCGCACCATCTCAAACACAAAGGTCGCGATGATGACGGCCATATCAAAGGCATGCAAGGGAAACTTTATCGGATTGTAGAAGTGCCAGCCAAAGGCCCATATTTCCAGGGGGATTTCGAGCAGGAAGAGCGTGGTGATGACCTGCGAGACGATCTGCAGGACGTGCAGCCACAGCGGCTCGGGGCCCGTCTCTGGCGGACAGCGCTCGGTAAGGAAGGTGTAGGACAGGTCGGCGACTACGATGCAGATGTCCACGAAGACCAGAGTGAGTACGGCAATGTGCATGGCGCGCGACTCGAGCCATTCTGCCAGCCGCCGTTTGGATCGACTGCGGCGCGAGCCTGGCTCCCGCTGGGCCTCGGCGTCCGCCTCTCTGGACGCTGGCAGCAACGGGTCCTGCTCGCTGGGGGGCTCGCTCATAGCTGGATGCCGGCTTAGAAGGTGGCCGGTGATAGAGGAGGGAAGAGAGACAAGTGCGAGATTGATGCCCAGCGGCTCGGGCTTGCCGCACGCTCCTTTCCCAGCTGTCGCATCGCCCTCGCCTCTTTCTTGTTCTTGATCGCTGCGTCCATGGCGTCCATCCACTGGGAGCCGGAGCGAGTCAAGGTACTTAGCTGGCTGGAATTATCCCTGCCTAATTAGTGGCTGAGCCAACGGTCGGTGCAGTCCCAGCTGCGTGCGGCGGCACAGAGCCTCGGAGCGCTGCTGGAAAAGAAGGACGCGGCCTCGCGCGAGCAGCGGCAGCACATCGTCCACCTGCTGCTGCAGAACGATGTCGACGGCGCGCGCATGCAGACCCGCCGCGTCATGCACGAGGACGGCGTCGGCGACGTCTACGAGCTCCTCGGCTCCTACTGCGGCGGGCTCCTCGACCGGCTCGGCGAGCTCACCACGACGCGCCTCACGCCCGACTCGCCCATCTACGAGAGCGTGTGCGCGCTCATCTACTCGGCGCCGCGCACAGACTGCCCGGGTGCGTGCTACGCCCGCAATGCGGCGCAGCCCTGCTCACGCATCCGCACCCAGAGCTCCGCGCTCTCCGCGACAACCTGCTGCAGCACTACGGCGCCAGCTTTGCCGTCGCTATCGCAGACGCTCCCCAGGCATGCGTCCCGGACATCGTGAGCGTCCCGCTAGTTGGCCCGCTTGACGCTAAGGGCGCTGCTTGCAGATTGTGCGTGCCCTGGATGATCGGATACCGCCCCGGCAGGAGATAGACGACTACCTCGCGCGCATTGCGCTCGCCAGCGGACTGGACTGGCATCCCCCATTGTCCTCGCGTGACAAGTGCGTGTTGTCACGAGCGCGTTTAGTCTCTTTCCCTGATCGTCGCGTTGTTAGGCTTATGTGGCTCGCGGCGCTATTTGACGAGAATGCTCCACAACTCGTCGACCTCAACATCCTGCGGCGCGTTGCTGCCCAAGGCATGTCGCGTTGCGCATTTTGGCTCGGGCCAAGCTAACCCAGCCAGGTCTGGTCGAGGATCCGCCTTGGGTGCGGCCGTTATCATGGCGGCAAGTCCTTGGTCGATGCCTTACCTCGTCAGCTAATGTTGCCTCCAGATTGATGCTCAATACGCTGCCTGCCGATCGGGCACAGTGGCAAGAGCACAACACCCTAAAACGGGACGAATACTACGTGCGTCTTGCTCAGCCTTTTGCCTGCATCCGAGAAGCGACTCAACAGACTCAACAATAACACAGGATCTCGCACGACGACTACTTTCCAGATTAAAGGGATTGCCACCTCCAGGAAGCCCGCTGTCCGCGCAAGACCAGAGCTTGCTTAGCATCTCCAGAGCGTTGCCTGGGATGCTGCCTGAGTCGCTGGAGCACCCCGTTCAGTCTTCTTTGAATCCTTTCGACCCATCTGCGCCGGAGGACCTTCGTATTGACTGTGCAGACGAGGTGGACAAGCGTGCTTGGATGATCGTGAATCGTCACAGCAAGCCGCAGCCCGAGATCCAAGTCAACGGCGACGCGACCGACATCCCGCAAATCTCCCTCACGACCCCGCCGGTAACCGAAGCAAGCCCGTCGACGCCCATCCTACGCCTCCTGTACATCTACACCTGCCTGCACCCTTCGACTTCGCCCTCGCATCTACCTTCGATACTCATCCCTATTTATGCTACGCTTGCCCAGACGACGGACGATGTAGATGTGTGCCATGTCGAGGCCGACTCATTCTGGCTCTTGGAAGAGGTCTCCGCGGAATTCTCGGACTTGTGGACGGACGAGGGATGCGACCGCTGGCGCGCCGCCATTGCCCAACGTCTGTCGTGGGCTGATCCCGAACTATTAACAGCCCTTGTGAGCACCTACGCATGTATTCCGACATCGGTCTTATTCTTTTCTCCCAGGATGGGCATGGGCTTAGTCCCGCTTTGCCTCATTATTCATTGTGAGTGCTCCCGCCTACTTGGTGGCCGAACTGACACGAAGTAGTCGGTGGCTCACTCCTATTCTGTCGAGCACTTTCCCGTTGGCTGCGACATGCTTGATCTGGGACTCGCTCTTCACGTGCCCGATGATTCAGGCAGGGAACATGCCCAAGATCGAGTACCTGGTGGACATTTGTGCGGCTATGCTCGTCAAGCAACGTACTCGCTTGCTGCGGTAGGCTGTTCCTCACTTATTTTTGGGTCTGCATGCTGATGTTCTTCTAGGCTCTGTCCAGGGCAAGCTGCGCCCGCATCGCTGGATACGCCAGACCCTGAGGCGATGATGCAAGCCATCCATCTCATGCAAAGCTATCCGCTCAGCGAGACCGGCATTGAGAACATCATCGACTTCGCGCTGCACATCGCGATGAGGCGCTGCTCGGGCATGCTCACTGATCCCTCACAACCTGCGACGGCGGCCAAAGGGGCGACGGCTACGATCGGCAAAACTCTCCGGGATACCGTCCTGAAGTTGGGTCGACCGAGCCTGAGTGCGCACGATTCCGAGACCGAGACGGAGGACGAGAGTCCCGTCGAACACCATGCGAAGGAGCCGCCTGCGCAGAATGGCGCCGGCGTCGGTCTCGGGAGCAGGTTATGGAAGGGCCTTACCGCCCCGTCGCTTCAGCCCGTGCAGGAAAGTGCAGGCGCGGAAGAGGAGGGAGATAACGCCAAAACGCCGAATGCGCGGACGTTCGGCCTGACTGCTTCGGTGTGGAAGACGTTCACGACACCGCGTGCTGCGTCGTCATCGTCTGCGGCGTCGGATACTGCATCGGAACCGCGAACATCGACCGACTCGTCGCAGACCGCGGTGTCGAGCCTGTGGTCCTACGCCGAGCGCTTGCGGGACTCCGATACAGCGGCGTCGTTGGCCAAGGCGGGCACGAACTGGCGCATCAAGGCAGTCGACGCGTTGACTTCTCGTGCTGGGCCCGCGAAACCGCAAGAAGGACACGCTCGGGCAAGTTCGCTGAGTACCTGGAGACGGCGAGACAGCTATGGATGGTCTGAGGACCACGACGACTTTCAGCGCAACTCGTATCCGCTCGGTCGCGATTATGCAGACTACGTCCCTCCGCCTCGACCCAAGTTCTTCAAGCCCAGTGTCACGCCGCCGGGTATCGCAAGCCCGCCGCCCATGTCGCCAAAGACGACGTCGTCCGGCCTGCCATCGCCCGAGTCCATGTCTCGCGCGCAGAGCATCCAAGCAGCGTTTGCGGCGCTGACGAACTCGACGCCGAAGAAGACTGGCCCGCGGCCGTTGCGTCTGAATGCAAACTCGCTCATCACACCGCCGACAAACTCGGCGCGCTCGCGATCGCCGACACCCTCAGGCGACCGCTGGGCGCACGTGCGGCGCTCGGGCGACTCGCAGCCGCGCGGGTCGCAGCGCTCGTCGGTGTCGTCTGTCTCCACGAGCCTCCAGTCCCCCATCGTGCGCTCGAGCTCGCCCGCGCCGATGAGCGAGCCCGATGGTGGACGGTTCGTGCCACTCCGCCGCAGCGGCGGCTACCCTGCGCGCATGTCCGTGACGTCCGAGTCTGAGGCGGAGTACGGGGTGCGCCGTACGACACAGTCGCAGAGGTCGTCGCTGCAGAGCACCGTCACTGTGCCCGAGCCTGCTGCTGCTGGGTCCGACTCTTCTCCCCCGCCGTCGCGGAGCAGAGGATGGGAGATGGTGTCCATGCCCGACTCGCCGCCGGACGTGACACCGATGCCTACACCTGCAGCGGCGCCGCCAACAATCCCTGCTCCTGCTCCTGCACCCGCACCACCGCCCGTGCATAAGCCAGTGACCCTCCACGATCGCGCAGTGACTTTGCCGGCCACAATCGCCGAGGACGAGCCCATCGCGCCTCTGCACCATCACGGCGCAAGCACAACGGAGCCCGATCCTTTCATGTCGGATGGCGCCGGAGCCAGGCAGACGTCCATACGGCGCGCACCCGCTGTGTCGTCGCGGCGGCGGTCCGAGGACGCCCAGGTCGTGCGTGCGGACAGCATCCCGGAGACGAGCGTGCTGCTCCAGAAGGCGCCGCGCGTGCGCAGCAAGCGGTATCTGCACAAGACAACGCCGTCGATGCAGCACGTGCCGCAGGTCGTCGACGAGCCGGCGGCTGCGGCGACGGACACGACCGACTCGGAGCGCGACCGCACGCCCAAGCGCACGCACTCGCGCAAGGGCTCTGCGCTCAGCCTGCACACGCGCAAGGACTCGGCGTCCGGGCTGCGCAAGGACGCCGGGGCGCTCTCGTCGCCGCGCTCGCCGCGCGCCCCGGCGCCGCCGGCCAAGCCCAAGCGGCGGCCCACGGAGGCCGGCGAGGCGGACGACGAGCTCGAAAATTATGCGGATATTCTATTGGCGTATGGCGAGGACTGATCTACTGTGCAGTGTAATGGTTGGTGGTGTCTCCTTTCGTGCTCTCATGTTGTCTACCCCCCGCAGTATAGATTGGATATCGGATACGTACATGCACACATATATCTATATGTTTGCCTGCCTGTGGCCGTGGGTCGGGTGTTATTAGGGCCAGAGCAGCGGACGGATGCACCGATAGCAGTCCAGCAGGATCGGGAAGGGCGGCAGGGTGTTCTGGTGGCGCAATTCATGAGCTTAAGGCTGGGGTGTGTAACGCTGGGGACGGTTACTTGGAAGACGATGCGGATTGGGGGACCTGCGCTGGTCAAGACTGCGAGGTAGTACCGGACGTTCCAGCGGTGGAGGGCCTCGTTGATGACGAGGTCGGTGCAGTGCTCCGCTGGAATGAAGTGGCGCGACGTGGACAGCGAGAGCAATAGCGGCCAGCGGAGGCCACGAACGACCTGGAGCTGGAGGCCGAGCGGGGGCAGCGCGACAAGCGATTCTGCGACCTGTGAGCGGGTACTGGAACGCGGCGCGGGCTGGACGGGAGTATGCACCGCTGAGAACGCGACTGCACGCGTGCGCGAGGCAACAGAGCCCGGCTATCACGCAGGCAGCACGTGGCGCGGGGGCGAACGAAGACTGGGCTCAGAACGGGCTATCAGCGATACGCGCCGGGACGCCCGGGCCCGCGCACGTTGAGGGCGGCGGCGACGAGACAGACGGCGGCGGCGAGCACGAGCAGCCTGTCCGCGGCGCGCGGGGCGACGGTGAGCTCGAAGTCGCGCGCACGGCCGCTGCGGGGCCAGAGGCGCGCGGAAACGGCGCGGCGGGACGGCATAAGAGAGCCGGCTGAGTCTGAACACAGCCAGAGTGCTTGTATAGGCCGCGTCAGCCCTCTGGACGCAGCCTCGCTCTCCCTCCTACCACCACCTCCTCCGCCCGCCCTCGTCTTCCGCCCCGCCCCGCCAGAATGCCCGCCAAGCGCCGCTGCCAGTTCCAAGGCGACGAGCAGTGCAACCACGCCGCGCTCCGGATCGTGGGCACCTGCAGCCACTGCCAGAGCCACTTCTGCGGCGATGTGAGTGTGGCCTCCTTTGTCGTGTGACTGTCGAGCGTCTGAGACTGACGATAACTGCAGCACCGTCAGTGCACACACGCGTCCCGTATCTAATACCAGCGTTGCTAACGTGACCCATCCGTCGCAGGCCTGCCCGAGCACCACTCGTGCAACAAGCTCGAGGACTGCCGGCAAGAGGCATTCAGCCGGAACAAGGCCAGGCTCGAGGCCGAGCGCACCGTCGCGTCCAAGATGACCACGACCTGATCCACCATCACGACCCACGAGCCCCGCCGCCGCCGGGCTCGACGACGACCGCGCGTGCGCCGCCCGCCGCCGCGCCGCCTGCTGCGTGGGCGGAGTCTGTCTGGCTGGGAGGCACGCTGTCCATAGCCCCTTCTCTCGGTTTGTACACTCGCACATTAGTATTGTTAGACCTTTCCCGCTCGTAATTGCATTGCCCTCGTTGTGTTACTTCTTACTTTGTCCCCTATTCCTTGTTACTTCCTATCTGCTTCCGCTTGACGCCCTTCCGTCCGTCCGTCCGAAGCCTCCGGCGCGCCCTTTCTTCGGACCTGTTCTGGACCGCTCCTTGTCTCCCACCCAACACTCAGAACGCAATGACTGGTCAGCGCAAAGCCCTCAGCCGGCGCGTCTCCGTCGTGCTGACCGCCCGTCGCGCACAGACGTCCAGATCTGGAACCAGGTGCCGCTGGCGCCGCCCGACGCGTGAGTGGCCGCCCCCTGCGATGTCCAATCCCGCGCTGAGAACTCCATCGCCAGCATCTTCAAGATCACGGGTACGCGTCCCACGATTGGCTGCACAGGACACTGTGCGATCTCATATCCCCAGCCGCATACAAGGCCGACACCAACCCGCTCAAGGTCAACCTCGGAGTCGGCGCGTACCGCGACGACGACGGCAAGCCATGGGTGCTCCCCGTGGTCAAGAAGGCACGCATACGCGCTGCTGGACCTGCATAACCCTGCGACGTGCTTCTAGGCAACCCAAGTCCTCCTCAACGACCCCAACCTCGACCACGAGTATCTGCCCATTACCGGCCTGCCAGAGTTCACCAGCGCCGCCGCGCGGCTGATTCTGGGCTCCCAATCGCCTGCGATCAATGACGGGCGTGTCGTCAGGCGCGTGAAATCTCGCTGCCTGGCCCGATTTCATGCGCATGTGCTAAGATGGGGATGGCGCTGCAGTGCACAGACGATCTCGGGCACGGGTGCCAACCATCTCGGCGCGCTCTTCCTCAGCCGCTTCTACCACTTCAACGGCGAGAAGCGCGTCTACCTGAGCAGCCCTACCTGGGGTATGTGGCGTACCTCACCGCGCCCCCTGCGCCGCCCTGCACGCCACGCCGCTGACACATCGCATTGCAGCCAACCACCATGCCATCTTCAAGAATGTGGGCATCACGCCCGTCGACTACGCCTACTACGACCCGCGTACCGTCGGCCTGGACCTCGCCGGCTTCCTCTCGGCGCTTGACGGCGCCCCAGACGGCTCCGTGTTTCTGCTGCACGCGTGCGCGCACAATCCGACCGGTGTGGACCCGACCGAGGAGCAGTGGGCCACGATCGCGGACGCCATGCTCAAGAAGAAGCATTACGCGTTCTTCGACTGCGCCTACCAGGGCTTCGCGAGCGGCGACCTGGACAGAGACGCGAGCGCGGTACGCGCCGCTGATTATCGCGCAGGATATGCGCGTTTATCTGATTGGTCCCGCTTGCCTGCAGGTGCGGTATTTCGTGCAACGCGGCGTGCCGCTGCTTGTCTGCCAAGTGCGTACATCGATGCGCGGAAGTGCTGTCTATGGGGCGGCCGGATTGGCTGACGGACGGGCGTCGCCGTGCAGAGTTTCGCAAAGAATGCTGGCCTCTACGGCGAGCGCATCGGCGCGCTGCACCTTGTCGCAGAGACCAAGGAGGCGTCCGATCGCGTGAAGAGCCAGCTCTCCGTCCTCCAGCGGAGCGAGATCAGCAACCCTCCTGCCCATGGCGCCCGCCTAGTCCGTCGCATTCAGATGTCAGCAGAACGCCGGCCGCGGCTGACCCTGCACAGGTCGCGCTCATCCTGAATAACGCCGAGTTGTTCGAGGAGTGGAAGCAGGACATCAAGACGATGGCCCACCGGATTATCGCGATGCGCGACGAGCTCTACAAGCTGCTGACCGACGAGTTCAAGACTCCCGGCACGTGGAATCACATCACGAAACAGATTGGGATGTTCAGGTGGGGAGCAGAGTAAGCTCTCGATGACCGTGGCTGACGCAGGCGGCTAGCTTTACTGGACTGAATGCGAGCCAGTCACAGACGCTGATCGACAAGTACCACATCTATCTGACGTCGAATGGACGCATTTCGATGGCTGGGCTCAACTCGAAGAATGTGCGCTACGTCGCCGAGTCGATAGACAAGGTCGTGCGCGGAGAGGCCAAGCTCTAAGGGCAGCAGCAGCTGTAGTAGTAGTAGCACCAGCGGCGGCACTAAGATAGATGTGACACACGCAATGAAATGACGACCCCCTGCTCCCATTTGAAGGACATCACGAGCGCGTGTGTTGGGGTTTGCTTCCGTTCCTTTTGCGCGACCCGCCTGCGCGCCCGCGTCCGGCCGTACACCAGCAGCGCTGCGCGTGGACGCAAGATGGCGTCCGCCATGAGCCAGACAGTGGCCGTTGCGCACACCGTGCCCGTGCTGGCGGCCGACGACGGCGTGCTGCCGCCCGCGCCCCCGCCGCCCGGGCGGAGAAGCGCGTCGCCGCCCGCCGAGCCTGAGCGCGAGCCTGCGAGCGGCGAACCGGATGCGCAGGGTCTGGCCACCCCGCGCCTCGACGTCCCGCATGCGGAGGCGCCGCGCGCGCCCCGCGACGCGGCCCCGCTGCGGCTCGCCATACCGTCTGAGGACGAGGCGGCGGCCGCGCAGGAGCTCGCTGAGGAGTTCTCGCCGCTGCAGCCAGACGATCCGGCCCTTGAGCTCTGCTTTGACGGCGAACTGTCCGTCGTCGAGCGGGTGTATCTTTTCGCCCAGAGCCACTCGGTCTTCCACAGGCGAGTAGCGTCGCCCGCCTGCCCGCACGCGCACGCTCACGCTCACCCGGCGTCCAGACTGTACATTGCCCGCGAGCTGCCCGCGCTGCTGCCGGATGCGCCGCCGGGGGACGCGGTCATCTACATCCTGCCGCTGCTTAATCCTCTGGCAACGGATACCGGTACGTGCACCGCACACGCAGCACGGCGCGTGACCCGCCCCCGCTCATGCACCCGCCTTTCCGCCCGCCCACAGACCCCGTCAAGGAGACGCTGGTCACAGGCATCGCGGACATTATATGGTGGTTCTTCTCGGTAAGCGTCATCGCGCTGCGCGATGATTACATGCCGATGGACGGATGGCTGACCCGATGCGCCCAGCATTGCGCCGTCGTCGAGGAGGACCCGCCCGAGGGCGAGCACGACCCACCCGTCATCTCCGTCACATCGTTTACGCCGCTGCTCGGCTCGCTGCTCATGAACCCGCACACGACTGTCGGCTCCAGCGCGCGCGCCGCCGTCGTCGAGCTGCTCAACAGGCTGCGCTCGCCCGAGCACTGGCCGGTGGACGAGCCCAAGATCTTGGACGCGCCCACGCGCGCGTTGATAGAGGCCGAGCTTGTTTACGAGGTCATCGTTGGCCTGGGCCGGCTCGAGTACATGGACGCCGCGCGGGCTGACCCGCGCGAAAACGCACAGGCACAGGCAGACGTCCCCGTTGCCGCGCCCGCGACGGTCGAGCCTGATCGCGCCCCAGCGTTGGATGCTGAGGCCGTTTCCACGCCTGACGCTCACTCGGCCGCTCTCGCAACTTCTTCCTCGAACGGGCTTGATTTTCCGACGCTCTCCCCGGTCCCGGAGAGCATTGAGGAACCTGCGCTGCCCGATGCATCTGGCTCATTACCATTCACTGTGCCGCTTCCTCCATCTCCGGGTCAACTCTCCACCGACTCGTTGGTTGATGATGCACCAGTATTGGTTGACCGTGTTGAGCAGACTGTCCCCTTACTTCTTCATCAGCCCGCTGCGACAGACTCGGACGTTGCGAGCAGCTCTCGGACTGCTCACACTGATGAATTGGCATCCGTTGCCCCAAACACTGCGTCAGAGAATGACGCTCGTGTCGGCGACAATCGCGAGACTCCGGCGAGCTCGTCTGGCTCTGTAGTCCAGTCTCCTGCCCTTGTAGAGAAGCCTGGGGGTGCGTTGGCTGTGATAGATCTTACGGCTCATGTCGCTGCGGACAACCCCCAGGAGGATCTATACACAGGCGAGTCTAGCCCAAGTGACGACACGGGCGCGTCAACTTCATCTGCCTACTTCTCCCGTATACCCACACCTCCCCGATCTGGTGCGCAGGCACTGCCACGCCAGTCTCATGGCGCCGCGGACGCCCAGGCAGCAACGCCTACTGCAGATTCGCCAGTCGAACGAATACCATCGCCCGAACCTGACCATACCACTACGATGCTTCCCAGTCCTACATCTCCACCTACTCCTACTGCACCATCTATATCTCAGTCCCCAACCCGGACTCCCCTGACGACACTTCCCGGCCACGACTCCCCTCCTCACTTAGCCTCTACCGACTCGGCGCACACTTTCTCCCGGTCTGCGCCACCCAACCACATAACTCTCCCGCCTCAGGGCGTTTTCCGACCACAGAACCTCGACCTTGAGCCGCAAACAAGTTCCCCGCCTCACGCCCCAGATGCCGAGGCAAATACAGCTCTGGCGCTCTTCCCTGGCACGCCGTTCCCACAGGCGGGCGAGGCGCTCGACCCCATGCTGGAACACGTCCCAGGTCGCGACCAACCCCCCAACTGGGCGCGCGCAGATCTGGATGAGGGCATCACAAGCGACGATTGTGCCATCGGGCGATTGTCATGCATGAGCCTCATCGCAACTGTGACCACACAAGGTCCGTCTGCTTGCTCTAACATTTGGATGTTGGGCTCATTATCGGCAGCCACGAAGACTCTTACCGAAGAGGTCCAAACTTGCTTTGTGGAGGAAGTCGCGCGCGTCAAGGACGACCCCGAGTTCTGGGTGCGCCGTGAGGCGACGCTGGCTCTCGGCGCGCTCGCAAAAGTGGTGCCGCTAGAGATTTTACAAACCTGGCTTGTGAGTTCCGTTCCAATTGTGGCACCCCTCCTGCCGAGGCTGACTATGCTTGCAGCTACCGCTCTTCCAACGGTGGCTCCACGATACCACATGGAACGTTCGGCAGGCCGCCATCTTCACCCTGCCAAACATTCTGAATCGATTACCACCGGCACAACGGCGCTCTCTGGCCCTGGAGGTGCTGCCGAAGTACGCCCAGGACGAGAACGAGACCGTGCGGGCCTCCGTCCTCGAAGTACTTGGCGAGGTCATCTACGCGTTCAAAGACGACGACGACGGGCCGCCTGCGGAAATTCTGAGTCTGTACCTCGGCGACTCGTCGAAATGGGCAGCGTCTGCAGCCGACGGCATGTGGAATAGCGACAATTTCTTCAAGCCGGATTACTTGTTCAGCGTTTCCCCCGCGGCGCGCGACCCGTCACGCGAGCTCACTTGCGCATTCAACTTCCCGGCCATCGCGCTGACGCTGGGCAAGACGCGCTGGGCGGAATTGCGCGACTTCTACGTCTACCTGTCGCACAGCTCGACGCACAAGGTTCGCCGCACGATCGCGGCCAGCCTGGGCGAAGTGGCCAACATCATTGGCGAGGAGAATGCGAGCCGCGACCTTGTTCCGGTGTGGCGACGCTCAGTATCGTCCGACGATGGCGAAATTCGTCTGAAGGCGCTCGACTGCCTCCCGCTGTTCATCCAGTCGCTTGCACAACGGGACCGCGACAACATCGCAGGACAGTTGGACGACATCTGGGTCAAGCGGTTACGAGGATGGCGCGAACGGGAAATCTTGACCGCACAGCTATGCAAACTCTCAGCGCTCCTTGCTTCGCATTGGGAAACCATTCGGAGTTTGCTGTTCAGAGCCCTGCGGGATCCTGTTGCAGCCGTGCGCGATGCTGCTATTGATCAGGTGAGGTCGAGAAACTCTTTACCTACATATTTATTAACATGAGTTAAGGTCGCGACCTGCTTTTATGAGTCTGATGCCCATCTGGAGACAATGCGGCGAGAGCTTGCAGGACTCGCCGAGAGCAGCTCATTCCGTGATCGACACACGTTGGTGTCAAATCCCCAGTCGCTGGGCCCCGTTGCTCATTTCATCCCAGGTATACGACGTGTTGCGTAGCCATCTATTCCGACGACCGAGGATATTCCGAGCTCGGGCGACCGGAAATGTGGCAGGCGCTGTCGCTACTGGCCCATGACCGCATCGTCGATGTACGAATAGGTGTAGCCAGAGCAGTCGGTGGTTTGTGTGGTATGACTTTGGTGTACCACGGCAGCGCCTCTGTAGCTCATGCACCCTCCAGACCTCCATTACAAGGACCCTCTATCGCGACCTGCGCAAGCGCAAACCCTCATCTTACAGTTGGCCCGGGACGAGTCGGATGTCGTTCGCTCGTTCGTGCGCCACCTCACCAGCGCAGGGTCCATGGCGAAGCGCCCGCCTCTGCGTTCTACCCCCTCACTTTTCGCCACCTTTCATGATCCCCCACCCGCCACCACGCACGATCCAGTCAATGGTCACACCCCTCCAGACCATGTGGCAAATGGTCTCCTGGCACCCGACCTTGCCCACGACACCGAACCGCTTCTCACGCCTGGAAGCACCTACGATTTGCCTTCGTCCATCGACTGGGGCGCCAATACCAGCTTGATGGACGAAAGCCTAAGTCAGGATGACAACCTCAGCGACGAGAGCTTCGGTACTCTGGATATGCCGTGGCCGGATGGTGACCCATTTGCTGACCCGCCGTCGAGGCCGGAGAGTCCGAAGTGGTTTGGGACACCGTAGCCTCCATATTTCCCGTTTGATTGTATAAGGACCATTGTACATTTCGGCATTACTGTACATTTGTCACGATATAGATGCAGCACACGAAAGCTACATACACCCCAAACCCTGCAGCGATTGTATGCTTTGGCGTTGACAGGAAACAGACGAAGCGCGTGGTGGAAATCCGCGGGGCGTATCTACGCGTGGCGGTTGTCACCGGTTGCACTCAGCGAGATCTTGCCTCAAGTCCATCCGCTTCAGCCTCGGTGTGGTTCCCGCCGTGGCCCTCACGCCCTTCAGACCGATATAATCCTCCCTTTCTTTTGGACTGGCTCCATCTCCCGCCCACTTCATCATGCACGCCTTCCTTGTCGCCCGTTATGTCGCCCTCGGTGAGCCTTTTGTCCTGGTGACCGCATGCCACACCCGCTGAGTGGCGGCCCAGCTTTCTTTGCCGTCTGCTGCATCCTCGTCTCGGTGCTCGCAGCGTGGAATATCACGGAAACGCAGTTCCCGGCAGCCCCTGCGACCATCGTTCAAGTTGACACCTTCCTAATTGTCGAATCCATCCTCGGAATGCTCGTCGTATTCACCGTGTACGCTATATGACTGACCGGATTCTTCTCTTCACTGACACGCTCACAGCTTGCCCATTGAGCTCTTGAGCAAGACTGCGGTGACGAGCCGCGTTTGGTTTGAGGGTATGTGTCCGTCGTTAGGGTCCAGACCTGCACGCTCACAACATCTGTAGTCACCTGGGTCGCGTTATTCTTCGTCCTCAGCATCTGTGAGCTGGTCCCCATCATATTTTTGCTATTGCGGCCAATAACTCGATGCAGCTGGTGCCGCAGCCTCGACGGCCACCGGACCGAGCTTGTCTTGTGCACTGTCAGGTACGTCCATCACCACCGTGGATCGATGGGTGGCTCACGCGGCATTAAGTGCGCCGCTCTGGTTCATTCAAAGATGCCTGCACATCTGCCTCGGTTGTTCAAGGCTTTGCCTGGTTGTCCACCGTGACCTGTGAGTTTTCCCGCAAATGCGAATAGCGCCAATTGACACCGGTCAAGTGTTCTTCTACCTTGTTGCCCTCGTTGGTTCCACGCTGCTTAGCGCCGCCAACAACGCCAGAATTTGGCACACTGCCGTCCGCGATGTTGCTTGGTTTGCCACCTCTCAGCAGCAACTCAAGAGCGGTCCCAGCAGCCCCACGAGCCGATCCTTCCAGGAGAAGCAAGTTCCAGTGTACAACGTTGGCATCCAGCCGCATGCCATCCTGTACCAGAAACAGACGACCAAGGAGACCTTGCCGGAAAAGCCCGCCGCGATTACCACACCGGCCGTACAGCGCGCTCGTGCCTCTGATGTCCCCACTCCTCAATCACTGTCCGACACGCCTCCACTCTACCCACAACTACTTCCCCGCCTGCAGACACAGGCTGTTGCGCAGGGGGGTTCTTCTCAGTCGGCGAGCCCGAGCTCTGATGCGCCAGCGCCTCAGAGCAGGGCCCACAGCCCGTCCAGCTCGACATCGTCCTCCGCTTCATCGACGACGTCGACTTCTTCGGGTGGCTTGAAACCTTTGGCTTTGCAGGGAAGCGCCACCCCAGCGCCGCGCCCGAAGCCTGGAAGCCCAAAGACCAAGCATCGCCCGCCGCCTCTCAACTTGTCGGGCTTGTCGTCCTTTAACTCGACGGGCAAGCGGCCAGACCGCGCTCCGCGCAAGTGAGGCGTTTTCTGCACCGGTGCAGGACTTTTTTCTTTCCCTGGATACGATACACCGCGCCCTCGCGTTACGCTCCCTCAGCACTCACGATCTTTCGCCCGCACCTTCGCGTTCCATGTACGTATCAATACTTTGGAATGCACTGGTGCCTCCTGCTTGAGCCTTGCTCGGTCCGTGCCCGTGCATAGGATCTGCGGCCTTACTTCTGAGGTTAGCACGCGCTTAGCGAAGCAGGAAAACAACGCGCCGGCGATTCCCGCGACCGCGTTGCTGGCGTGGTTCCTCGTCCACCACACATTGTTGTTTGGCTGACCACACAGCGCCACGCGGATGGGATAAAATGAACGAGGCGCGCAGCGTCGTTCCCCCCTTTTGCCGACTCCCTCCCTCTCGCTCTTGCTCTCCCCTCCCCTCCTCTCATCAACTCGCCCCGAAAGCGACACGATGAATCCGTTGCACGTCATACGAACAATACTCCATTGTGCGTGCGCATTTCAAAGATTATTGCAAAACCAGCACTGATAAGATTCCGGGCAGCTTTAATGCTTTTCGTCAATGCTTTGCTAGTATGCTTCACTTGTGCGGCAATCGTGGACTGCGTGCGAGTCAACCATCGTGGTGCGTGCTCAGTCTTCTCATCACTGACCTTGCTGACCGAGGCTTGTTCCAGCGGCGCCTGTCTTCATCCTGGCACTGGTCGTCGCCGCTTGTGCGTTTGTATTCGTGGTGTTGTGAGTAATCTGCGCCCCCGCTTCCTGATGCGCGGACCTGACTGTGATGGCAGTGTGCGCCTAGGCATCCTTTGGAAGTGGGAAGCGCTTTCGTGGGTCTGGTTCGAGATAGCGTGGTCGTGCATCTTCGGCACCATGCAACTTGGTACGCATGCTCTCCGCTCCCAAATCGTTCGATTCATTGCCTCGCAGCCGTGAAGCTCTACATGACCGTCGACCGCGACCTCTTATGTCAAATCTTCGAGACGATGCGGTCGGATACGCGGGATCCAGTGGCTGGCTGGCCGTGCACCGACTTCAGGACCATGTATGCGTTATACTGGGTATCTACACTATCCAGTGCGTCGTTGATCTTTTCTCCCTGTGAAATAGAAGTCTAACATGGCTTTAGTGCTCTTACCATGCCTTGTCTTCGGCACCCTAGCCGTGCTGCGATGTCGCGAGGATCCCACAATTTGGGAACAAGATATAACCCTCCTGCACGCACCCTCATCGCGGTCGTCTACCTTCTCTGTGGAAAGCAAGGGCGACGGTATGGCTACAACCGAACGCACAGGTCGACCAGTTGGACGGCCGTTGGTACTCGGCGGCGAGACATTCTACGACATTGACCTTGGAGGCTCGCGCCCTGACCATGACCACACTTCTAATACCACGACACGCGCGACTTCTTTCTGGTCCCAACTCTCTAGACCATTTTCCCGGGACACCACGAACCACCGTGCGCCTGTCGATCGTATGCAGATTTCGAAGCCGCTGCCTTACGATTTTCCCATGCCGCCGCGCGACACGCATGCAGAGCCCAATTCGAACACGATTGCCGCAGCGCCCCCTCGCACGCGCTACGATCGGCCGCTGTCGCTGTTCGGCGGCTGCGAACCCGCTACACCGATCGCAGGGCCTCCAGCTTCCGCGCGCACAGCCGACCTGCGCGCCCTCGCGGTTCCGCAGTGGGCACGAAGCGCATCCGTGTCGAACCAGCGCGGCAGGGTCCCCGCGTTCCCCACGAAACGGACCGTGTTCCCCGCCGCGGCGATCCCCTGGTACACGTCCGAACAACACGCCGTTATGCGCCCGCCCTCTCCCGTCGACGAGGTTCCTCCCCGCCCAGATGCGCCGGAGCCCGTCACGCCCGGGAGTGAGGTCGACTGGTCGCCCACGACCGTGAGCGACCGGCCGATCACGCCGTTCTACAGCCGGTTCAGCTGGCCGACGCGCATCTCGCATTCGCAGACCGTCACGGAGGCGACGACGCCGCGGGACGTCTCCCGGCACTCGAAGGCCAGCGGCCTGGGCGAGCGCGTCGAGCGGCTCTGGCTGCGGTTCGACGCCAGCCGTCCAATATCGGACGTGTCGCGATATTCGAAGCCTTCGCCGCCGCCACCACCACCACTCGCGCGCACGCGATACTGATCATGAAGCGCTCTAACATTCCCTGAGCTGGTTTTCTCTGACTTGTTAGACTGTAGCAATAGCTTACCTTACGCCAGGCTCGCGCTCTTACTCCACTGTATCTACTATCACCTGCCGTCGTTCGTCCACGATCATTACACCCACACCCCGTTATCTGTCGCATCACGAAATACAACGCTATCTTTCCTCGCGCCGCAGCTGGCACTTGCAAAGAGTGTTCTATGTAGAAAAGGAAAGTACTGGTAAGGTGCTAGCATACACGAAGGAGAGACATGATGCATGGCCGTCCGTCTAGTCGATCGGGTGCGTATGTAGATGGATACAGTTGGGTGAAAAGACAAGGTCGTGATAGGAGTCCATCCGTGCGCCGCACGGTTACGTGGGCTCGTTACGGGCGTCGTGTGGGCTAGTGAGATTAGGCACAGTTCTGTCCAGTCTTTTCAGAAAGGGGCCGACGACTGATGAGAACGCGTTTAGGAGGGATCAGAAGATGCATATAGTCGAGCAGTGGGGACGTACGTGTTGCCAGCGGCGCTCCTCCAGGCGAAGGCCGAGGACAAGGCGGCGACGAGCAGCAGGATGAAGGCGGTCATCGTGAGCCAGGTGGCGTTGCCTATGCTCACGGACACGCTGTCGGTGACCTTGCGCAGGATGCGCCGCGACATGCCGGAGAAGACGGCGTCAAAGATGAAGGCGATCAGCGCGAAGAGGACGGCGAGCAGGGACGAGGCGAGTGCGGCAATCGCAGGCACTTTGACAGGGACGCGTGCCGCGGACCAGAGCGCGGCGAGGAGGGTCACGAACGCCAGGACGGCCGCTGGAAAGACGCGTTAGAGTGGACCTGGACCGCGACGCGCACGGCCGACGTGCCTACGAGATGCGTCGCGAGCCCGAAGGTGAGGGTTGTGCTGAGATCGTCCTCGAGGTTGCCAATGTGGCTGTCCGAGATAAGCGCGCATGCACACAAGCGCCCACACAATGACGTACAGTGCATCGAGGACCTTGCTGTCGAACGAGTATCCCAGCTTCCTCTGCAGCAGCGTCAGCGGCAGAACACGAAGACAGGCGAGCGCACCTCTGAGCATTCTGCTGGGACGTCGTGCGAGAGGTGTCCGCCGAGGCCCGAGCTGCACAAGACAGAAGACGTGAGAATGTTGTCATTGCACGACGAGGCACGACGCACGCGTGGATGGCCGATATGCAGTAGCCATACACGCCGAAGCGCACCGAGCCATCGACCTGGGCGACGTCGAATGGGCCGATGCCGGCTTGTGCGTGTGCGTCGATTTGTGCAATGTAAATGCTCTTGTTGATCGGAGTGGACACGGTGACTAGAAGCAGCAGGAGCCAGGCCACAAAGGCGGCGAAAGCGGCGGCGAGTGCGGGCGTGCGAGGACTGAGGTTCGTGAGAGACATGAGTACGGGTATGAGTATGAGAGGGCGTGGCTGGGTCGTGTCGGGGTCTTGTTATAGTCGTCGCAGAAGAACAATGGGGCCGGGTCGGGGGCAAACCGCGTCTCGGCGGAGGCTTCTCGCTTCGTATCTGTTTGTTCCACGCGCTCCATCCGCACAAGCTTCGATTTTTGATGGAACAGCGCCCGTCGCAGGGAAAATTTTTGCCGAGCGACGCGGGCGGGCGTGCAGAGGGACTCCCCTGTGGATGGGGAGCGGGAGTCAGCGGCTCAGGAGGCCATTTGAGGCCTCGAAAGGGCGCGAGTTTAGGCTGAGAACGCGCAGGAAGGCTCTCTATTGGCCGGCGTTCCCTTAGTGATGGGAAAAAGGGCGCCGGCTGGTTCCGCATACTGGGCCCATAAATTGATTGAGGCGGAGCCAGGCCGCGCTCTCTCGCCCTTGCCCACTCGGAGCAACCTTCCACTCTTTTTCGACTCTTTATTCGCAGCCCCCCACCGCCCGCCACCCCCGCCCAGCGCCATGTCTGCTCCAGAGGCCACCCCCGCCGCCGCCGCCGCCGCCCCCGCCCCGGAGACCCCCGCCGCCGCCGCCGAGGTCGCGCCCGTCGCTGAGCCTGCCGCCGCCGAAGCCCCTGCCGCAGAGGAGAAGAAGGAGACCCCTGCCGCCGAGGAGCCCAAGGCTGAGGAGGCGAAGCCCGCTGTGCGTTGTCTTTTTCTTGCGCGACTCCCTGTCCCTATCTCGGTGCTGACCCTGGCTCTCGCGCCCGCGTCCAGGAGCCCGCCGCCGCTGAGGCACCCGCCGCCGCCGCCCCCGAGCCCGCGAAGGAGGAGGCCAAGGCTGAGGTGCGTTGCATCAATCGCCCCGTCGGCTCCCACCAGCGACTGATGGCTTCTTTTTTCAGGAGACTCCTGCCGTAGCCGCAGAAGCTCCCAAGGAAGACGCAAAGGCCGACGAGACCAAGCCTGCGGAGGCCGCCGTGCGTGGCTTTCATCACTGTGCTGCGCGCGCACACGACCTCGTATATTTATCTTATCTATTCTAGGCCACGACCACCGAGGCGCCCAAGTCGCCCAAGCCCGGCTTCTTCGCCAAGCTCTTTGGCAAGTCCGGTGAGAAGAAGGAAAAGGCGGAGAAGAAGGTCAAGGCCCCCAAGGAGAAGAAGGACAAGAAGAAGGAGGAGGCTGCTCCTGCCGCCGAGGTGCGTTCGGCCTTCGCTCTCCGCCGCAGCATGTGATATTGATAGTGTTGTGCATCCTAGGCTGCTCCTGCCGCCGCTGAGGCTGAGGCACCCAAGACCGAGGAGGCGGCTGCTCCCGCTGCTGAGCCCGCCCCCGAGGCTGCCGCTGCCCCGGAGCCCGCGAAGGAGGAGCCCAAGGCCGAGGAGGCGGCTCCTGCCGCTGAGCCTGCTGCCGAGGCGTGCGTTCCCTTTTCGGAGTGCTAGTCGCGTGTCCGCCACTGACGTCTAATTCCACAGCGAGGCGCCCAAGACCGAGGAGGCGCCCGCGGCCGAGGCCGCCGCTGAGACCAAGGAGGCGGAGGAGAAGGTGAGAACGCGTTCATGCCTCCCTAGCCTGCGCCCTGGATGATCTGCTAACGCACCGAACCAGAAGGAGGCCAAGCCTAAGCCCTCTGCCGCGAAGGTCGGCCGTCGCCTGTCCGCCCGCGTCGAGAACTTCTTCAAGCCCAAGCCCAAGGCGAAGGGTGAGGAGGCCGCCGCCGCGAAGGTCGACGAGCACCCGCCCAAGATCGACGAGCCGACCCCGGTTGCGCCGCTCGAGAACCCGGCTGCTGAGGCCGCTGCCCCCGCCGCGGAGGCTGCTGCGCCCGCTGCTGAGGCCGCGCCCGCCGCCGAGGAGAAGAAGGAGGAGGAGGCCAAGCCCGCTGAGGAGGCCAAGCCCGCAGAAGCGCCCGCCGCTGCCCCTGCCGTTGCCGCCGCCGCATAAGCGGTTCGCTGCTCACGCCCCCTCTACACGGCCTCGTCACGAACCATTTACGAGTCTGCACCGTCTCGTTACGCACTCTTGGTCCTGTCTCTCCTCTCATCTGGCGTCGTCACGTTTGTTGTTATGGCTTCCTTTATGTCTCCCCGATCGCGCTCTCGAGCCCTCCCCTCTCCGTAGTCCTCATCGTTTAATTCACGAGTAGTACGTGCTCGTTCCGAACACATCCTCTTTCGGTCCTCTACACGATACCTCTTTGTGGATCTGGTGCATGTGTGCATTCCTCACGTCTTTCCGGTCGGGGTTCAATACATACAGTTTTTTTGGTTCTCGGGATTTCCTGCTTTGACTCATCCGCTGCAAATATGCCACCGAAAGCATCCAAGGCCAAGGAGGTTGAGGACGCGCAAGAGGAGCAAGAGGTGCTGCAGGCCCTCATCCTCGCCGACAGCTTCAACGAGCGTTTCAAGCCGCTCACCGCGAAAAGACCAAGAGCACGTGTGCACGCGGTGCAGACCGTCTCAGGCTGACGCGCCGCCTGCAGTCTCTCGTGCCCGTTTGCAACGCGCCTTTATTAGAATGGACCTTTGAGAGCCTCGCGCTGGCAGGCGTCCAGGAGATATTTGTTTTGTGTCGCTCGCACACCGAGCAGATCCAGGCGCAGATACGGTGTGTCTCGCGGCGCGCGTCGCGTGCGTTCCACGCTGACTCAGACCTCCTTCAGGCATTCGAAGTGGTCGCAGCCCGGTTCAGGCATCAAGGTCGTGCCCATAGTCACGCAGGACAATGTGTTCTCGGTCGGCGCTGCGATGCGCGACGTGTACGCGCACCAGGTCATCAAGTCAGACTTCGTGCTCGTCATGGGGGACGTGGTGTCCAACGTACGCATCGACCAGGTCGTCAAGGAGCACAAGGCGCGCAGGAAGACGAATAAGGACGCGCTCATGAGCATTATCGTCAAGGAGTCGGGCGCGTCGCATCGCACACGGTGCGTGCAGCCGGCCGTCCGAGTCATTTTGTTGACGCCGCGCGCGTTTACTTGCAGGCCACGCGGAGAGACGTCTGTCTTCGTCGTGGACAAGGACACGTCTGAACTGCTTCACTATGAAGCTATGCCCGCAGTACCAGAGACGACGCGCGTGAGCATCCCGCGCGAAAAGCTCAAGGGACACCGCAACGTCGAAATCCGCAACGACCTCATCGACTGCGGGATCGACGTCTGCGCGTTCGAGGTGCGCATTCCATTTCGTCTGATTGTCGTGTATATGAACTTTTCTTTTAATCTTTTGCACAGGTGCTGTCGCTGTTCCAGGACGAGTTTGATTGGCAGGACGTGCGGCGGCACTTCGTGCGCGGCGTGCTCACGAGCGATCTGCTCATGAAGAACATCTACTGCCATGTGGCGCGCGAGGGCTATGCGGCGCGCGTCAAAGACACCAAGACCTACGCAGCTGTTAGGTGTGATTTTCCCGCGCACGCATCGCGGCGCTGCATGTGCTCATCCACGCGCTTGCGCTCGACAGCAAAGACATCCTCGCGCGCTGGGCGTTCCCGCTAGTGCCTGACGACAACCACCCAAGCGGGCAGACGTACGAGCACCTGCGCGGGCACCGCTATATCTCCCAGGACAAGCAGGTGTCGCTTTCACGGTGAGTGAGCAAGCGGCCGATCTGGATCGGCGCCCCGCCCATCATATGCCCGCAAGTGCTGATAATCACCATTGCGCCGCCTGCCAGCACATGCCGCATTGGCAACAACACACTTGTCGGCGGCGGCACGCGCGTGGAGGACCGCGCGGACGTCGTAGCGTCTGTCGTCGGCGCGGGCTGCGTGCTTGGCAAGGACGCGAAGGTCAACGACAGCATCCTTTGGGACGGCGTACACATCGGCGCGGCCTGTGTGGTAGAGCACAGTATCATAGCATCTGGGGCTAAGATCCTGGATGGCACCCGTATATCAAGAGGGTGTCTTATCAGCGAAGGCGCAATCATCGGTCCCAACGTCACTCTCAAGCCCTTCAGCAGAGTCTCTGTCGATCCCCCAGAGGATGATGAAGATGCTGGAGACAAAGCTGCGTTGGGTACCGCTGGGAAGGGCTACTTGTGGCCCGAGAGCACGGGTGAAGATGTCGACGATGAATTCGAGTCCGAGGAGAACCTGCAGTATCTGCGCATAGGTGAGTTGCAAACCCATCAGACTTCCAACAAAGGCTCATGCAGTCGATCGCAGGCTCCGAAGACTACCTGGACAACGACGATTCCGACGCAGAATCGAGCGCCAGCACATTCTCCTCGCCAGCAAGCTCGGTCGTGTCGTTGCCCGAGTCCAACACGTCCGGCGCGCCGTCGACGCCGGGGCTCTCCCTACTAGAGAATGCAGCGAGCCGCGCGGGCGAGTTCGAGTCCGAGGCGCAGCTCTCACTCGAGCGCGCGTACACCGAGGGCCACCGGATCGAGGACGCGGCGATCGAGCTCAAGACGCTGCGCATGAGCAGCAACGTGCCGCAGCGCCAGGTCCGCGACGCCGTCGTGCGCTTCCTCGTCAGCAAGGTCGAGCTCGTCGAAGGCAACCCTACCGCGCAGAAGCAGTCCATCGCGCGCGTCGTCGACAGATGGGGCCCGCTACTCAACTCGCTTGGCGCAGCCGATGGCGAGGAGACCGTCGAGCTGTTGCAAGTACGTCGCGGACTTGACATTCTCGCTACCGTGGGCTGACAATGACGATAGAAACACTGCTCGCGACCACGGTACACGTCTCTTTTTGCGCATATTCTGAGCGCATTCTACATGAGCGACGTCGTGGCCGAGGAGCACATCATGGCGTGGTTCAAGGACCCGAAGTCGAAGGACGGCGAAGACCCCAGCAACGCGGCCTACGCGCGCGAGTGCTGGAAATGGGGCGGGCAGCTTGCGCAGCATCTAGCCGCGCAGGAGTCTGACGAGGACGAGAGCGAAGAGGAGAGCGAGTAGAAGCCCCTCGGAGATTTTTACAGCATGGCCGCAATTAATAGACAATCGGTGTTGCATTGCCGGCATTGGAATCATTCTTGCATCGAGGCTTCGTGCCGCCTAGAGGGGCTGCAGGAGTAGGTAGGGTCGAGCAGCAGGTTCCTATCGGCCAAACAGCTCTTGGCAGCAAGTCACGGTATCGGCGGCGAAGACTGAAGAGCACACGGCGAGATTGCCTGAAGTTTGACCGACACCCAATTCGCAGGCATATGCACACCGCAATGCGAACATGAAACAATAGCCTGGACTTGGGTTCTTCGCGGCTATCGACGCGGTAGTATTGCGCCACAAGCGCGACGACATCCAACGCGCGGAGTGGCCTGTGTTTTTGTGGTATAGTCAACGGCTCGTTTAGACCCTTTAGCAGAAGAGATGCCAGGCGTAGCACCGGCCGCAGGACGTGTCCGATACGTTCGCAGAAGGGGGCGGTCCATCAGGCGCTGTTTCGCGAACCGGACAGGCGTGTTTCTGCCGTGTTTGCGGAAGTCGGTCAGGTGAAAAACCTGGCGCCCCCGCCCATAATGAGGGCTTCGCGCATGAGCGACGCCTTGGCAACAGTGCTAGAACATGGCTTACCCACACCCACCACGGCCGTGATTCGCTTTCCAAGCGGTGAGCCCGGTGCGGCGCGGCGGGACTGGAAGAGAGCATAGGCGCCGAGGCCTGTCAGAGCCGTCGTGCCTACGACGCGGCATGCCATGCAGTCATTGTACTGGGCCGCGTCCGGGCCCCGCGCTAGTGTCGGCGTACTCTGCGCGCTGGACTCGTTCGCTGTCGACATGGTCGAGCCCAAGGTCGCTCGTGCCGGTACTTGCCGGGTGCGCGTCGCGGGATGGAAGCACGCGTCATTTGCACGCCGAGGATCCTGTGATCCGGATGCTCGGCGCCACTGACACTTTGCATGACGTCCATGGCATCGAGGCACCCAGGCGTTCAGGCAGAAATTGCACGATTAATACAGAGAATTATAGACGTATTTATACAGCAAGCCAGTGTTCAAGAGTCATTTCCGTGCGAGTCGTAACGGTCGTCGCTGGGCAGGACAGCCTCGGGCTAATACTTCAGGATGATGTAGAGCGCTGTCCGGACTTCTCAGCACAGGCTGCACAGCGACCGACCAAGCCGAGGGAGTGCCAAGCTCACCGTGGATGATTCCTGGGCTGTGATTGGCGAGGAAGGTCAGCATGTTCCGCAACGTGGAGGTGCTGCCGACGCACATGTAGCCGAGGACGGTCAAGAGCTGGGAGGACACAGCGTCAGTCAGCATGCTCGCTGCACGGCCGTGGCTAGGCGCGTACGATGTTGATGAGGAAGTCGGCGCCGCAGCCGCGCTCGAGGAAAACGCCGAGCGGCGGCAGGAGGATGGCGAAGCTGGGCAGGGAGGTGAGAGAGTGCCAGGCAGCGGGGGGTCAGAGACTGACAGGATCTTGCAAAGGTCGGATGCTGCAAGCCGGATGAGGAATGGTCTGGGCGGCGTGCAAGTGGCTGCAGGGCTTACCGGTAAAGGCCATGACGATCGAGAGAGGGGCGGGTAGAGTGAGGAATGGAAAGTGCGAGTCGGAGCACGCGTTTTTATACGGCAGCCACGAACTGACGTCAGGAAGGATTACTTCCGGCCTCCGAGCCGGGCGCCTTGCCGAATTGAGGCGCATGATACCGGGCGAGTCGCCAGCCGCGACTTGGAACCCCGCCCCGGGCCCGTTGTCCGCAGTCAACGAAGAGGTATGAAAGGCCCGTTCCCGCCCCGGCTAGTGACTCAAGGCTGCTCTGAGACCGCAACATGCTCCTGACAGACATCCCGTATACGACCGGCCAAGGGCCACTGCCAAGCCCGCAGCGCACCTTCGACCTCCAGGTAGACGCGCCAGAGGTCGCCAGGACTAAGCCCCTCATTGTATTCGTGCATGGCGGTGCCTGGATAGCGCGAGTATTGTTCACCCCGTGCTGAAATGCACGCACTCACCTCTTTCCTCCGATCCGCAATGGCAGTGACGACAAGAAAGCCCACAGGCAACTGGCCGAGCGGCTTGCCACTGCCACGGGCTGCGCAGTGGCTCTGCCCAATTATTCGCTCTCTCCGCGGGGAGGACAGGTTGACGGCGCGGGATCGATTCAGCATCCGGCCCACGCCCAAGACGTCCTTCTTGCATTTGAATTCCTGAGAACGTGGGACGGGACGCCGGCAGAACGCCAGGGACAGGCTGACGCCGCGACGCCGTGCACGTATTACGACGCCCGGACGATCTTTGCGATCGGCCACAGCTGCGCCGCCCACATCCTGTCCTCGCTGTTCCTCGCACCCTCTCAGTCCCCCGATCCGCTCGCCCCGTCTCCCGAGCTGCTGCGCGCTGTGCGCGGGATTGTGACGACGGAGGGTATATTCGACATTGACCTGCTCCTGCGGAACTTCCCCGCCTATAAAGAATGGTTTATTGCAAGCGCGTTCGGCGCCAGGGACAGCTACGAGGATGTCTCGGCCACGCACTTCGATGCCCTCAGCCTTGACATCGCATGGCTGCTTATCCACTCCAAGGGCGACACGCTGGTCGACCGGGTGCAGTCCAGCGCCATGTACGACCGCCTCGTGGAACTGCATGGCGACGGGAAGCGTTCCCTCGTGGAGAAAGACTGGGAGACGTTCGAGACGGAACACGACGACACTCTTCACACTGATGCGCTTGCTCAGGCCATAGCATCCTTTGTTGAAAAACATGCCACCAGGTCCGAGTAAATAGCGCTACATTTGTCTTCCCTTACAACGTGATGGTCTCGAACGCTTCGTCCAGCGCGATCGCGGCGCTTCTGCAGTCCTCAAACCGGTTATACAGCGCGGTCGGGGTGAGACGGATGACGTTGGGCCGTCGCTCGTCTCCGACCACTCCTCGGGCTAGGAGCGCCTCAAACACCTTGTCCATCAGCCCCTCCGCCGCCGAGGGCAGAATCATTAGGGACAACTGGCTCCCACGCGCCGTCGGATCCCGCGGAGTAATGATGGTGAAGGCGGGCTTCCCGTCCGCCGGGTAGGCCGCAGCGGCCTCGGGCTGCACATAGCGCGGCGAGGTCTCCAGGAGTCTCTCAAGGTAGCGGGTGAGGGGCGCCGCCTTAGCCCGCAGCGCCGCCATTCCGCCCGCCGCCTTGAAGACCTCCAGGCTCCCGAGGAGGGATGCGATCGAGAGGACATTCGGGTTCGACTGCTGGAAGCCCTGCGCTCCAGGGATGGGCTTGAAGAGCGGGGGCATCTGAAAGCGGGTGGAGAGGTCGTGCCCCCACCAGCCGGCGTACCTGCAGGAGATAAGAAAGCTGTATGCAGGCGATTTGCGGCCGGACGGTTCGTCCGGGCTCTCACCTAGGCTGCTCCCTTCCCTCCCAGCTGCTGTGGATGAACAGCCCAGCAATGGCCCCAGGACCGGCGTTGAGGTACTTGTACGAGCACCAGACCGCAAAGTCGACATTCCAGTCGTGCAGCTGGAGCTGGAGATTGCCTGCGCCGTGCGCGAGGTCCCACCCGCATACCGCGCCCTGAAAACCCAGGTCAGCAGACAGCCTCAGGCCTGTAAAAGCAGGAAACCTCGGAGTGCGCGGCCTCCGTTATGGCTGGAACGTTGAACGCCTGGCCGGTGAAATATTGCACGCCTGGGAAGATCACGAGCGCGAGGGATGGGCCGTGCTCCTTTATGGCGGCGAGAATGTCCTCGTCTCTGAGGTAGTGCTCCCCCGGCCTGGGACTCAGCTCGACGACGGCCTCCCTCGGGTCGAAGCCGTGGGCGATGGCCTGGGAGGCGAAGGCATACTAGCAAACAAACACATTAAAATAGTAATAATAACACCGGCCCACCGCGCACCTGATCTGACGGAAATGCTTTCACCTCGCAGATGATCTTGTAACGCTCTGTCGTGGGCTTATAGAATGAGTTCATCAAGAGATGGAGGTTTGACGTGAGGGTGCCCATGCAGGCGACCTCGCCCTCATCAGCGCCTACAGACAGACAAGGAGGGCGGCTGATGTGAGTCAGAGGGAAGTTTGGTGAGGGGCGGGCGCACCAAGCAATTGGGCGAGGATGGGATGCGTGAGATCGGCGGCGGTGAGCCAATCGCGGTTAAGCGAGTGCTTGAAATGGCCTTCGACTGCTCTACGACCGATGAGACAATCAAGGCGCTATGTCTATTGTCTGAGAACGGGACTGACTGTGTGGCCCATACCCTGAGCTCCTCGTGCACTCGCTTTTCGGCGAGCCTCGGCATGGCGCCCAATGAATTGCCGCACAAGTACGTGCAGCTCACGTCGGCTACGCGCGAACGTGAGTGCCCATCAGCGGGGGCGGGCGTCAGACACAGAATTCTCGGTACACACGGGCGGTCTGGCTGGCCAGAGTCGCATTTATGCTGCGGTTAGTTGGCAATATAAATTCATCGCGAAATTGGGCGAGTGCGTCGGCTGCGTCGAGCTCGGCGGCAAGCGCGGCGTCCCTGAGACGGCCGTCCTCCGCATTGTGCAGGACATCGGCGCAGGCACTGGGTGCGGGTGCAGCGGGCATGGCCACAGCGACAGGCGGCGTGCAACTTGCAGCGGGCGGGTCTTCGGAGTCGGGAGTCCGGAGCAAGATCCGTTCTTGACCGTGCAGCACACGATGAGCAATCAGCCGTCCAGACGCAGGGCGGTCGTGGTCGGCGGTGGCCCTGTCGGCTGCCTTTGTGCACTGTCTCTGGCCAAGACGGGATGGAGCGTGGACGTCTACGAGGGCCGGCCCGGTGCGCATGCAGCGAAGTCTCGTATTGACAGGATTGTCGGCTCGACTGACACTGCGTCACCCGCCGCTTTCGCCGTTTTATGTGCATATAGACCCGCGTTTGCCGTCTTCCAAGGCTGCAATGGCCCAACGCTCAATCAATCTAGCCATGTCTTCTCGCGGTATCGCGGCTCTCGCTTCCGTCGACCCCGCACTTGCCGAGCGTTTCATGGACACCGTCATCCCCATGCGAGGCAGAATGATCCACGATGCAAAGGGCCGCACGAGCAGCCAGGTCTATGACATTGGCGGTCAGGTTCGTCGGCGGCGGTTGTGTCTTCCTTTCTTCAAATATGGCTCACATTGTGGCCGTTTGCCCGTAAATTCGGCTGTTTTCCTGGCGACCTCACCCCTTTTCGCTTCCCTAACAATAATTCGGCGTGGTCGCGCATTCTCAGTCCAACAACTCCATCGACCGCGCGCTTCTCAACGAGGGTCTGCTCAATGAGGCTGCTGCCTGGCCCGGCGTCCGCGTCCACTTCGAGCACAAGCTCGCCACCGCAGACTTTGACCGCAGGAGCCTGGCATTCCGGACACCATCGGGTACTGAGCTCGTGGACTTTGACTTGTGCATCGGAGCCGACGGGAGCTACTCAAACGTGCGGCGACAGATGATGCGCTTCGTCCGGTGGGCACATTTGTTAGAGGCACCCTGGAAGATCTACTGGCTCAGGCTCCCGCATGCGCAGGATGGATTTCCAGCAGGAATATATCCCACACGAGTACATCGAGCTACGAATGTCCGCGGGCGTGGACGCAAACGGCGCGCCGGCGTTCAAAATGGAGCCGAACCACCTGCACATCTGGCCGCGGCATTCGTTCATGCTTATCGCCCTGCCAAACAAGGTGGGTAAACCTCCTCTTCCACCCTTTTCTTTCCTGTTCGCCATTTGCTGCCAGGGCGTAAGCCGGCATTGCGGGCGCTCCCGTGTTTGGCCCTCCACAACTGCCATGCGCCGTTTTCTCACGGTTTGAGAACTCTGTCACAGGACAACACGTTCACCTGTACGCTGTTTGCACCGACTTCCGAACTCGACAAACTCCTTCCACCCTTCTCGTTCGCGTCTCGCCCCCGCGAAGATGCCCCAAGTGCCGCACAAGCCCAGAGAATCGCGGACTGGTTCCGCGCGCATTTTCCGGACGCTCTGGAGTTGATTGGAGAGTCTGTGCTCGTCCACGACTTCTGGCACAACCCGCGAAGTGCTCTGATTTGTGTCAAGGTGCGTCTGGGCGTCTCAGGGGAACAATTCTGACCCATGCTGATCGCCGCACGAATTAATCCCTCCTTACAGGCCTCTCCCTACCACTATCGCGATCGTGTGATCCTCCTTGGTGACGCGGCCCACGCGATGACCCCGTTTTTCGGGCAAGGCCTCAATTGCGGGCTCGAGGACGTGCGCATTCTGGCGAATATAATGGCCGCGTGTGGCGTAGATCCGAGCAAGCCGCTTAGCCCTGGGCTTGGTGACCAACCGACGATACCGCAAGGTGGCGGGATTCCTCGCGCGGAACCACAATCTGTGAGCGCGGCGGTTGGCAGCGATGAGGACGAGCGCCTCGCCAGAGCGCTGAGAATGTACACGGAGACGCGAAAAGACGATCTCCTCGCCATTTCCCAGATGGCCTTCGACAACTAGTATGTGGCAATCATCTTCGCAGCCTCTCAGGAGCGCAGCGCTGATTTTCGCGTCGCGTCCAGCATGGAGATGCGACACCATGTCACGAGGCCGACATATCTCCTCAGGAAGAGAGTGGAGGACGTGCTCTACTGGCTGGGAGGATCGGCCAGGAGTCTCAGCGACCTGCTGCCCGAACTCTCCACGCGTGGGTTCGCGTACACTGGCGGGAGCGGGCCATGGGCGTGGCTACCGCTGTACACGATGGTGACTTTCCGGCCGGACATCAGCTATTTTGCTGCGAGACGGAAGGCGGAACGGCAGTCGCGCATCTTGTCGCTCGCGGGGTGGGGTGCAGTGGTCGCGGCCGCGGGATGGGCGGCGGTGGCCGCGCAGAGACGCATGGGCGGATTCCCACAAGTCTCCTGGAGTCGACCCTAAGTTTACGCGCTACGGGAATGGCCATATCCAATGTACATGAACGCCGTCTTATTTTTGACCTAAGAACGTCCGGGTATTGACATTGACATACACACACAGCGATAAACCGAGCATTGGTCTGCAGCATTTGGCGGACGAAGAGGACGGGGAACAAGGACGTCGGGAGAAGAGAAGACGAGGGAGGGGCGCTGGCGACAAAAGGGGGACACAAGAAATAGACAGACAATCAGTCAACTGTATGTGCAGCATGTACGGTGTTGGGGACGACAAGAGAATGCGAAGCGACGCTTAAGCCGTCTTCTTGGGCCTGCCCGGCTTCTTCTTGGGCGGGGGAGCGTCGTCCTCGTCCTCGTCCTTGTCGTCGTCGTCGTTGTCGTCGTCGTCCTTCTCCTCCTCGACCTCGCGCTTGCGCTTGGGCGGGCGGCCGCGGGGACGCTTCGGCTTCTCCTCCGCGTCCACGGGCGGCTTGACCTGCAGGGATGCCGGGCAGTCAGCGGCGGGCGGGGACGCGGCGTGGGACGGAATGAACGAACCTTGGGCGGACGGCCGCGACGCTTCGGAACCTTCTCTTCGGTGGACGCGGCGGCGGTGGAAGTCTTGTTTTTGCTGCCCTTGGGGCGGCCGCGACCGCGCTTGACGGGCGCGGGCTCTGGGCGCGGGCGTGTGAGCGGGGAGCGCGACGCGTTGAGCCGGTGCAAGCAGGGACATACCTGCAGGCGCAGGCTCAGCCTGGGCTGCGTCATCGGTCGCGAGCTTCTCAGCCTGCTCAGTCTCGGCGGCCTCTGGGGACGCCGCGGCGGGCTCGTCTGGCTTGGACATGGCGGGCAGAGGGCAAGGTTCGACCGGGGGACCAACTGTTGGACGGGGTGCTATAAGAGATGGAGGCTCAATTAAATCACTGCACCACAGGGAAACCAGAGTCACAGGTCACGCCTATGCGAACAATGCGAGCTTTTCCTTTTTTTGTTTTCTTTATTAAATAAAATCACCCATCATCCCAGAGCCCTTTCCCGCGCCAGAAAGACCCAGTACGAGCACCAGGTCCCAGCCAACCAGCCGTGGCCATGGGGACGCCATCGCGTGAATTTCCAGGTTCGGTGTCGGCGGAGTTGCACGCATTCCCGTCCGAGTCCGCGTTCGCAAATGTGGCTGCTAATCGGCGCCGCGCTCGCCGCCCTCTCGTCCACATCCTCAGCACGCTTTGCGGGCATCCAGGACGTCGACGCATTCCCCAAGTATGCCGTCTCCTTCCTCAACGCGCTCCCCGTCGCGAACGCGACCGCCGAGAGCTGGCTGCGCGACGGTCTGCCTGGCGGCGAGTCCGAGTTCCTCGACGCCGCCCCCACCCCTGCGGCCAACGTCCAACGGATAGACGGCGGCGACGCCCAGCCCGCGGCCGAGGTGCGCCTGCCCGCTGCCCGTCCGCGACCAGCGCTCGCCGTTGCGCCACGTATTCACACGTCGACGCAGCCGGCGACGCACGTCCAGTTCATGAAATTTGGGTCCGCCGCATCGTACGTGTGCCTGATCCCCGCGCCGCGGCCGCTGCCGCACGCCAGCGAAGAGCTGGAGCCCGCGCCTGCGCCGTCAAAGACGTGGGAGCTATTGCAACCGCTTTCCGGCAAGTGTTTATATGTGAATGAATGCGAATTTGTTCCACGTCAGCAACCTGATTCCCGTTCGATTTTAGCACCGTCAAGGCTGGTTCACATATTCCTACTGCCACGGCCAACACGTCCGCCAGTTCAGGGAGCTGCCCGACCAGGCCACCATCGCGTTCCCGCCCGGTCAGCCCAATTTCTCCCGCAGCTAGCTCGACGCAGATCCCTCTGACACACGTCTTCTTGCTTCAGTCGCAAAAGTGCCTGAAGAAGACCCCGAGGTCCGCCCAATCGCCCCCCTCCGCACCAGGCCGTCTGATAATGCCCCAGTACCCGTCCTACACCCTCGGCAAATCGGTCCAGGCAGAGGATGGCTCGATAAGCGAGGCCGCCAACAATCTCGAGCTTGCACGAGGCACCGGCCAACGCTATCTGGTGTGTGCACCTCCGTGTTTGCATCGCCACGGATCACTTAGCTCATCCGAATGATCCCGCGCATCCGCACCCCCGATTCCCGATGATCCCGTTCCGTCCCTGGATTGCAGCATTTCCGCTGGGGCGACGGCACCGTCTGCGACAAGACGGGGAAGAAGAGGCAGATTGAGGTCCAGGTCCGCCCGCACACGCGCATCGCCCACGTGCCCCGGCTTACGGTGCCGCAAATAGTTTCATTGCGCGACGTCGGTAACAGACAGCATCGTGTTCGTCAAGGAGACCCGGACATGCGAGTACACCCTCGTCATCCACACGCCGAGGCTGTGCAGCGAGCCGGGCTTCCGGCGCGTGCTGGACGACTTGCCAGCCCAGGCCATCCGCTGTCGCGAGGTTCTGCCTGCGGACGCGCAAGCGGACGGCGTCAGGACCATCCCCGCGCAGCCCGAGGAGCCGCCGCTATCGGGCGAGGCGATCGAGACGCCGCAGGGCGGCGGGGCCGCCGCGTCGCCGCACAAGCTCTTCGAGTCCGCGCACCCGAAGCAGTATGTCCCGCCCAAGAAGATGATCATCCCCGTACGCACGCCCGGCGCCGGGGTCGGCGTCAAGGACAAGGACGGCAAGCCCCCAGGCGACAAGAACGCCGCTCTGCGCGAGATACTGGAATCGCTGCTCGGCACCAAGCTCGACCCGCCCAAGGGTGACGGCAAGGCGGGTGCTTCCGACAAGCAGCCTGCACCGGGCTCCGGCGCGGGCTCGGACGCCAACTCTGCGGCCGCAGGGGCGGCAGCGGATGATGCTCTCACGGGTGCGCTTGCGGACCTGCCCATCTACCAACTGCGCCAGCGGCGACTGGCGAACGGCGAGGTCGTCTTCGAGTTCGCACTCAGTGAAGAGGAGGAAGAGTACGACGATGAGTACGACGACGACTATGAGGACGTCGACGACGACTACCTCGACGACGAGGAGCTCGAGCGAGAACGTGCCAGCACACCGACCGGCCAGAAGAAGCTCACGGTGCTCGACGCGCTCCGGGCGGCAGGCTACGATGTCCGTACGCTACACGATCAGCGCAAGCCCGCGTCCGACCCCAAGAAGGCGCAGGCCGACCCGCACAAGGGTAAACCACGGGACGAGAAGGCCAGCGAGAAGAAGAAACAAGTAAAGCCGCCAAAGAAAGCGACACATGTAGAGTTGTAGCTTATTCACGCACTATCTGATTGGATCTTGGCAGCGACAGTCGCGTGTGCGTTCACTCGAAGAAGCACCACCTCTAGAATACTTGTCCGCACAAGCATGGCAACGTCGCCGCAGCACCTTATCTAATATGGGATGGTGACCCTGTGGTGACCTGGCATATAGGACATTGCAATGGACGGCGGAGTGCTTAACTGCGCTCGGGCCACTGCCTGCCACTGTGTTCGTTTCGATCATCTTCGCGCGAGGAAAAACTTGGGACAGGCAGCAGGGTCATTTATGCGTTATGCAGATAAATAGCGGCGGTACATTTGTGTATCGCAAACGTGCAAGTCCTCGATGATGATGACGATCCAAAGATGCGAAGGTGGCAAGTGGATGGGGACGAATGGCGTAACGAGACAACGTGTCTATGCAGTACTTGATATAAGAACGACGAGGCGCCGCGATGAGGAGGCAGGAGAGGGAGACGGCGAGACGAAATTTGTGTAACGCGGGTGTTAAACTACAATTAGGTCGAAGGTGGAGAGGAGGCAATGAACAGACGAGATCCGGTATGGGCAGGGCGGGGCGGAGCGTGACAGGCATGATTGTGCAACAGTGGCGAGAGCATGGGCCAGCCGCGGAGCGCAAGGCGCGATAGGGAGACGGGCGGGAGGAGAAACATATTACAGATGAAAGATAATGCAGAGCTCGATGTCGTTCTGTCCGCGAGGGGGCGAGGGCGGCGCTTAGAAGAACCTCTTCTTACGCGTCTTCTCGTCAACAGGGATCGAGACGTGGGTATGCGCGGGCGATGGTTCACAGGCCGCAGGGTCGAGTTTGTGGTGCCCGAGCTCCATGACCTGCCGATATGAGCACGGCCGAATGTTGCTCAGCCACTCGTCGCCGTCATCCTCCTCGTGATCGTCGGCCGAAGCAGCGTGCTCGTTCGGAGGAGTATTCAGCCCGCCGCCGCATTCCTTGCCGCCACATCGGCAGACAAGGCCGCTCGGCTTCCCGCGGCCGCGAAGTAATTGGCCAAGGGTGCAACGAGCGCTAGGCTCGATGTAAAGCATGCGGCGAATGGCTGTACGCGTTTCACGAGGCAGCAAGCGGAGGATGGACTCCGGGCCATCGCTGCCCGTCGAGGCTTCCGGGGCGTACTTGCGGCCGTCCGACGATACTGACGTTGTCGAGGCAGTCGTGTCATTCGTTGCTGCGGGTGACCGTTTTCGCACAGAGCCGGCAGGAGAGGGGGTGCTACCGGCGTCGTTCGCTGAACGTGGCGTCAGCGCCAAAGGAGATGTAACATCCGTGCGAGGCTGAGTGGGCGGCGGATTAGACGTGGACTTGGACATGGACGGGGCGGGGGAGGCCGGCGCGTCCACAGGCGGTAGTGGCGAATGGATGATTGGCGGACTACGCGCGCCGTCGATCGTGGCGGCACGCATGCGCGGGCTCGTAGGCGTCGGAGAGCTGAGGACAGGCGAGTTGACTGGCGAGGTGGGTGGTACAACGGCAAACAGGAACTGCCTGCTCGTGTACGGCGTCACGGGCGCAGACTCGGTGGAAGACGCAGGCCGTGCTATGTGAAGCACGGATTGGTCGACGTCAATCTCGGTCGGGCTCTCTGTTCGGCGCAACTCCTCGGCCTCAGGAGTCGCGAGAAGCGCAGGCAGCGTCGCGGTCGAAGTCGCCTTGAGCGCAGTCACCTGGAGCTGGTTCATCAATCGTTGACGCTTGCGGTCAGAGACGCCATCTGTGCCGTTGATCTCGGTGGGTAATGCAGCGCACGTGTCGTCGTCCTGGTGCTCCGAGTCGGATTCTGGGATCGATGGAGTGTGGTTGCTCGATGAACGCGTGGAGCCCTTGTTCAGTGTCGCGCTGCTGCTCGACCCGTTCGTGATGACGGAGGTATTGGGCGTCGTCAGCGACGTCGCAGGCGTCAAATCCGTAGTACCAGAGCGCGACGAGGTAGTGCTCGCAGTGACGTTGGATGCCGTTGTCAGAGTAGTCGAAGCACGCGCAGGGGGCTTGGTAGACAAGTCAGGATGCGCTTGGACGAAAGCCTTGTAGCTCAGGTCCTTCTTGGCGTCGGGAAGGGTCCAGGGGAAGCGACGTAGAATCATGCAGAGGAAGATAACCGCGACACTCCAGACGTCGGTTTTTCTCGGGTCGTACGTCTCCGAGCTGAGTACCTCGGGAGCCAGATAGGGATCAGAACCCACCACACCGGTGGCGAGGGTCTGCGCCTTGCCGGGATAATGGAAGACGGTGGCCGTGCCGAAGTCGATGAGCTTCACGACGTTGTCAACCGTCATGACGCAGTTGTCGAGCTTCAGGTCGCGGTGCGCAAGACCCATGCCGTGCAGGTAGTCGACGCCGTCGCAAATCTGACGGAATACGCAGTAGATCTCGGGGCGGCTCATCTTGCCAGACATGACGATGTTGAACAAATCATATGGCGCGTATTCCATGACCTGCACAGCCCGGGGTATGAGCGCTTTGTCGGCGGGCGGAGGAGGGGGGGTGGAGCAGCCGACAGCGAACGACACTTACCTCGTAGTAGTGGCCGTGGTCGGATACGATGTCTACAGTCTCGATGATGTTGGGGTGGTGGAGTGTCGAGCCGACGCAGAACTCGGCGGTGACCTTTTTCTGGTACTCCTTTTCCGACTCGCCGACGCGCTTGGGGCGGAACTCCTTGACGGCGTAGATGTTGCCGCCCATCTTCTCGGTGCCCTTAATGAGGCGGACGGTGCCGCCGGCGCCAGAGCCGAGGACGCGCCCCCATTTGCCGTACTTCTTCGCGAGATGGACCTGCGTCGCTTGCGAGAGCGAGACGATGGCATGGTGACCGCCTTGTTGATGCGACGCGGTCGACACGACGGAGCCGGCCTTCGACTTGGTGCGCGGGGGCGTCACGGTGGCCGCGGCACCGTTCGCAGTGGAGTCGGGCGGCGTCTGCGCGCCAGGACGCTTGGCGGGGGTGGATTGCCCGCTCTTGTCCTTCTGCCAGAAGAAGCTGCTATGTCGCTCCTTGGCGGGCACCGGACGGACAGTTTGGTCGACGTTCGGGAAGTCGCTCCCCCGGAGCTGCCTGCCAGGCGTCTCGACGGGCGTGGCGGGGACGGTCGGGCGGGTGCTGGCGCCATTGACATGCGACTTAGCGCCGTCCGTGTGGTGATGGTGCGGTATATGGTGGTTGAGGAAGCGTTTGAGGTCGTGGATGGGCCCCGACGTGTGCCGCTTCCCGGGCGTGCGCGCGCCGTCGACGGCGGCGGGGGACGCGGGCTGGTCTGGCGGGCTGCCAGCGGGGGCGTTGTTCGACGCGAGCGACAGGCGGAAGTGCGGGCCGCGCGCCTTGCCGTTGGCGGGCGTCGCGGGCGCCAGATAGGCCTGCTTCGTCGCCGCGGCCGTCGAGGGCGACGCGGGCTGGGTGGTGGGGGTGGCCGGCAGGTGGAGCGGCTTTGTAACGCAAAACAGTCATGGCTCTGCGACGGACAGCCTGGACGGCACTATTTACCTGGGGCTGCCCGCCGGGCATCGCGGCGTCCAGTGTCGCCGTGTCCGCCGGGACGAGGACCTTCTGCGGCGCCGCGGACAACATGGAGGTGGGGGTCAAGAGCAGAGAACCGCTTACTTCCGTCCGGCACTTTGCCCCCGCAATCCATCACCGTTATCTTCCACGCGGCACACCACTCACTGCTTTATTCGCCACTCCCAATCGTACACTGCCCGCGCTGTCCAACAACCTCCCGCGGACTCCGGATGCAGCTCTCACCGTCTCCCTCCGCCACCCGCCCGTCTGGCCCTGACGAATGACGTCCCAAGCGCGCCAGACAACATTACCCCCTCGGCCGCTTCGGCATCGCGGCCCGGCCTTCCCCTCTTTCCTCCGCCGCTGATGCATTCCTCCTGCGAAATCGGAATTCGCCCTCATCCCATGTCCTCGCCGTCGCGCTTGCGCTTCATCTCGCGCGTCACCTTCGTCTGCGCCGCCTCGTGCCGCGCCAGCTCGGGCGGCACCTTCGACACCGGGCTTTTCGATATTTCTGCAGCGGCAGCATGAGTCCCCTAGGTTCACCCGGCATCGCTCCGGCCCACGCACCGTTCTTGAGGTCGTACCTGAGCAGACGCCCGGATGATCAGCCAGCCAGCTGGGACTCCAAGGCACGCAAGACTCACATTACTTCGTCGTCTTCATTCGTCAAGAACGTGATGGCAGTCCCCTTCTTGCCAGCTCGGCCCGTGCGACCTGCCCGGCGCGTCATCAGCCTCTGCATAACCTAATGCAGCACTGCGGCCCACCTATCCGATGCACGTATGCCTCGATCGTGTTGGCCATCTGGAAGTTGACCACGAGACCCACATCCGGGACATCAATACCACGCCCTGCCAAGTCGGTGGCCACAAGGATATCGGCCTCCCCGCTACGCAGAGACGCGAGGGCGGCCTCTCGTCCTTCTTGGCTCTTGCCCGAGTGCAGCGTCGCCGCGCTCCAGCCGGCCTTCTGCAAGTCGCGCGCAACCATGTCTGCCGTCTTCTTCTGATTGACAAACACGATAATCGGCGTGGGATATCCGTCATTGTTGAGGATGTCGAGCAATCGCTGCCTGCACGCTCGTGTCAATCACCCGATACGCAGCGCCCTGACAAGTGTGCAAGGCCCGTGACTCACTTCTTCTTCTCGTCACCTCCCACGAACTCGACTTTCTGCTCCACGGTGTCGACCGCGCGGCCGGCCTCGCCAATGGTGATCACAGCAGGCCGCTTGAGGTACTTCCGCGCGAGTCGCTCGACGGCGGGAGGCATCGTCGCCGAAAATAGAGTCGTGACGCGGGTGCGACCCTTCTTGCTAGTGTCTGAGGCCTTCGGCACGAGCACGGCGCCCTGAGTCTCCCAATCCACGTCTACTTCCATTTCCGAGTCGTTGCGGCCCGAACTCGTATCTTCCTCGCCCTTCAGAAGGTCGACGGGAAGCTTGTCCAGGATGAACATCAGGTCGGCCTCGAAACCCAGGTTGACCATCCGGTCGGCTTCGTCCATGACGATGTATGTGCACTGGGAGAGGACGAGCACATGCCGCTCTAGGACGTCCTTGAGGCGACCGGGAGTGGCGATGACTATTTCGGCACCCTCCCGCATGTTGAAAGATTGTTCCTCGACGGAGCGCTATAAACAGAGTGATCAGCAGGAAGAGCAAGCATTCAGAGTGAGGAAACAACGCACGCCTCCGACAATAGAAACACATTTGTAGCCCAGAGGGGAAGCGAACTTGCGGGCTTCGCTCTCAATCTGCTGGGCCAACTCACGGGTTGGCGCGAGAATAAGCGCATAAGGTCCCAGGTGGCGGTTGTCTTCGTTGAATGGCGGCAGATTTGAGATGTAGACGAGCATTGGAATCACGAAAGATGCCGTTTTACCGGAACCTGGAGGGTTAAACGTCAGCAGCAGCGTAGAACGCGGCGTGGCGACTGACCTGTTTCCGCAATGCCAATCAAGTCGCGTCCTTGCAGGCCAATAGGAATCGCCTGGCGCTGAATAGGCGACGGCTCCTTGTAGCCAATGCCCTCGATCACGTCTAGGATTTGCTGAGGAATCTCGGACTCTTCCCAAGAACGTAAAGGATGCGGGATTTGGCCGCCTGCGTTCAGGAATATTAGTACGGATCCACACACTCGGAGGAATCGCGAGACGCGTACCCCGAGCAGAAATGCTGAAGTCTTCTCTGAAGATGCGCCAGTCGCGGTCCTTCATGTCCTTGAGCGGCTTCTCGGACCAGTGCCGCTCGTCAATGCCGATGCGCGACGCCTGTCTGCGTTCCATGAAGTCGGCATGGCGCTCGTCCCGTTTGCCAGACCCTCCGCCGCCTCCGTCGTCCATTCCGGCGATGTGGCCCCGACCAAACATCAAGCCAGGCGTCTGACCCGGTGCCGCAATAGATTTGGCGGCAGCCTCCATCGTGTCCTCTTGTGCGTCCCAGTCGAAGACAAACTTGCGATCGTTCATTTTGCGTATCTTGCGCTTCTTCTTGTCGACCCCCAGGTAGCGCGAGCGTATGGCGGAGAGATCATCACCAGTAATTGGAGGGACAAACGGTGCGTCCGGCGTTCCGCCGTTGGTTGGAGGCGGAGGCGGGGGCATAGAGCTCGACGAGGCCGGTTGGGGTGTAGATGCATGCGAGGCAGGACCGGAAGGCGGCCCTCTGCCAGCGCGAGGGCCACTGGGGGCGTTGGGAGGGGCGTTTCTGCCGCCGGAGTAACGGTCATCGCGTCCGCCGCGGCGAGAGTCGCGTCTGTCGTCGCGCCTGCCGTCGTCTCTCCGGCCAGAGCGGTCATCGTCTGTCAAATAGTGAGAATAGCACCCCATGCATGAATCTAAGGAACGCACTGCGGTATGAGGAGGAAGGCGAGTCCCTCGGCCGGTCACGCGCTCGCAGTTCAGCAGCCTGGCGCTCGAACGCCTCGCGCTCCTTGCGCATGGTCTCGTCCTTCTCCTTCTGCTCGCGGATTTCTTGGGCGCGGCGCTCTATGGCCAGCTTCGCCCGCTCTTCTTTGGAGAGGAATTTTGGCTGGCGGTCACCATGTCGATTCAACTGCACGCCAGACAGCGGACAAGAGCTTACCTTGGACGCGGCCTCGCGCTCCTCCTTCTGCTTCTGCAGCAGACTCTCGATTGAGAGCGGTTGTGCCTTGGTGACTGCCATGGTGGCGTGCTGGGAACGGCCGTACCGGTCGAAGAGCGTCGCGGAGCTGTTGACTCCGCCTCTCGTCTCTGAACCCGCGCGTGCCGGCCCCGACACGCACCAGCCCCCGCCCGCCCAGCATGCCGCACGCTGCCCTCTCACGCAGCCGCAGCCGCCCTCCGGTCCCTACAGATACACGATATGCGCATATGACGCCGCGGATGCGCCGGCTGAAGCTCACGTTGTCGAGCCTGAGCATCGTCGCGAACGCGTCAGCCTCCGCCTCCTGTGCACGGCCCCCGTGCTGAAGTCGCGTTGCAGCATGACCTCGGGCGCGATATTCACCTTCCCTCTCCTTGCGCCGCAGCTGGCCCGGCATTTGCGCCTGACGCAGGTGCGCTCACTGCTGTTGTCCAGCGCTTATACCTGAGTACATGCGTGGCAGCCGCAACTGAGCTCCATTGCACTCGCGTAAGCCCAAGGACACCGTGTCGCGTCCTACCTCTGTTTAAGCTGACCCTGGCTCTCAAGTGGCATGATGGGCCAATATCCGTTCGCGGCGCTCATCGGGAGTCTTGTTGACCGCGCCGGCCCTGCAGCATGTTCGCTGCTGGCCGCCTTACTGCTCTCCGGTGGTCTGGGCGCTTTCTCCAACCAGATTGCGAACGCCCCTACATGGCCTGATTCTGCCTCGACCTTGCAATACTACATCCTCGTGCTGTCGTTCGGAATGCTTGGTTTAGGCGCTGTGAGCTCCTATTTCGCGAGCCTCGTTTGCGCGTCGCGGAACTTCCCCGACTACCCCGGCGCTGCAGCAGGGACGAGCATGGCGCTCTTTGGCTTCTCTCCGCTCGTGCTGTCGTTGTTTGCGTCAGCACTCTTCACCGGACCCGACGGGCTCGACGTCACGCACTTCACGTTCTTCCTTGCCTGTCTTGCTGGTGTCACGCATCTCATCGGCGCGCTGACATTGCAAATTGTTCCTCCTGAAGCGCCGCTGCCTGCTCCACCGCGTTCGTCTTTGCCAAGAGTAGACGAGGAATCGAGCATCGACGAGCGCTCGTCATTACTGCCCAAGCCCCCCGCGGAATACCTCGAGCTACCTCCGCACCATGATGGCTCGGTTAGCAGCCTGCTGGCTGATAAGCAGTTTTGGATTCTCGGATTCACGTCCTTCTGTGTTCTGGGGATAGTGCGTCCTTCCAGTCATGCTGTTTCATGCAGGGTTGTTAATGCCCCGTGTCTTTGCAGTGTGAAATGGTGGGTCATGTTCGCTGCTCAGTGGCATCCACGTCGGCTAATGCCACTTCAGCTCATAGCGAACATCGGCACCGTCGTGCTGGCCCTCCCTGAATCTTATTCCACCCTCTCTGATCCGACTCGCATAACCGCAACGCAAGTTAGACTTATATCGGTGAGGGATTCTCGGTAGTACATATATGCTCGCACGTGCTCATCTTTGGGGAAGGTCACAAACACTCTTTCGCGTCTAGTTTTTGGCTTTATCGCGGACATGGCAAGCCCCGTAGCCAACTGGCTCCCGTCTGGGCTGCTTGAATTCCCGCGAAGACACTACATTAGCAGGATCTTCTTCCTCATCCTCGGTACAGGGATTCTCTCCCTGTCTCTAGCCTGGATGCTCTTCGGCGTGGCGAGCCAGCGAGGCGTCTGGGTTCTCAGGTGCGTCCCGGTCGTAGTCCTGGACGTCTCTCTCCCTAATATCCTGCAGCTTCGGCGCAGGTAGCGCGTACGGCGCATTCTGGGCCATTCTCCCGGGCCTGGTCTCCGCGATCTGGGGCGCACGCGACTTCGCGCGGAACTTTGGCATCATCTCGTATAGCGCGTTCCTCGGCACGCCGGCGTTCACCTTCCTCTACGCCACCGTCTCGCAGAAACACATATCGCGCGACGAGGACACGGACGGCGTGTGCAAGGGCATGGCGTGCTTCACGAGCACATTCTGGGCCTGCGAGGCTTGTGCGGTGCTCACCATGGCTGCGCTCGTCATCCTGTGGAGGCGCTGGAAGGGCCGCGTGTAGATCCAACTGGACTCGTGCTCTCGACTGTACTGTATTTTTAATTGCCGTCCCCTTCCCTGCGGGCTGCGGAGGTGTTGCGGACTTGGAGCTCGTGTTGTGTCACGGCGATCCTCCTATAAGGCCCCTATCATGGGATTTTCGCACGCCACATGCAAAGGCGATCGGGAGATCGGACGCGGAGTGCCATATTGCATGCGCAGCCGCGCTCAGATTTCAGAGTCGCGGGATCTTCAAGCGTGCGTGTTCTAGAAGTGGCCGAGCGGGCCTGGAGAAGGACTGCTGACCTGGGAACCCTGGCGAGGAATATTCCAAGGCGCGGGTGGAATGGCTATGTTTAGGCGGAGCGAGCATCTGCCGGGAACGTGCTCCAGCCGCGCCGCTTCTCTTCCTGGTCCAGTGCTCGATTCGTCATCCTTTCCTGTCAGTGCCTAGAACGGAGCTTGAGAAGTATATAAGCAGCAGCCACCCGCGCCTCCACTTCCCCACGCAAGCCACTGGCCAGCATCATGAAGTTCACGACCACTATCACGACCCTCCTCCTCGCCGCGACGTCTGCGCTCGCCGCGCCCATCCTCGAGACGCGCGACGTATGGGCCCCAAAGCTGCTGTACCCGCACGCCGGCACCGTCTGGACGCTCGGCGCGTGCCACAACGTCACCTGGGACACGAGCGACGCGCCCGAGAACATCAGCAACGGCGCCGCCATCTACCTGCGCAAGGCCGACCGCACCCTGGTGGACAGTACGTGCTGCTTATCTTGCCGACTCGGAGGCGCTGACACGTGCGCACCGCAGAGCCTCTCGCACAGGGCTTTGACCTGCGGGCCGGCCGCCACGAGATCGTCGTGCCCACGGACATTACCCCAGGCCACGATTACCGCGTCGTCCGTGCGTACCCTGTGCTGCGTGATTAACGGGCCCTGCCTCATTTCCCTTTCTTTGTCCAGTCTTCGGCGACTCGGGCAACTGGGGCGACGAGTTCACTATCACCGCGTAAGGAGAAGCGAGTGCTCGCAAAGCAGGCAAATGGACCTATAACGGACCTCATCGAGATGGACTTTTCTTCACGCATTGAACGCTTTTTACGACAATAATGTATCGTACCGTCTTCAAGCTAGTCCTGTACTAGTATTCGTCATGTCGAATCGCATTGCTTCGTGCTTTCAATTCTCTCGCCGGGTTTCCGCGTGCTGCATTCTCGGCGGAATGTACACTGCTATCAGGCTCGCCAACGTTGCAACGTCATTAACCGAGCTGTCCGCGTCGCAAGCCACCCCGGCGTCGCGTGACCACCTGCCTGAAGTCACAGAACGCATTGAGGTCCCAAACAGTCATCTTCGGGGCAAAGCACAAACTTGTGCACCGCATCGGATGATCCCGCGGGGTCGTTTGTTGTTCGCACGGCAGGTTGCAATTCACGCGCACCGTGCAGCGCTCCCGCGGGGGGGGGGGGTCAGGTGCGCCACACGCGCCCGTTGCCCGTGTACACATAATGGGTCGATCCCAACAAGCATTCGGACGCTGTGAACGTTCTAGAACTGCAGTCCTACAGCAGCAGTGTTCGCCTCCGCGCGCCTTGGAGATAGCTATCGACGAAAGAGGCAACACCCCTGGGTAGCCGTGCATATGAAGAACGCGTAAATTGCCCTTCGCGCCCGTGCTGCTTACTTTGGGGCCCCTTCCGCGCCAGGCACCAGAGACAACAAGCCCGGCCTGTTTCAGTGAGAAGCAACGCCGCGACTCGTGTTCTCACATGAGCCCCTCTGGCGCCTAGCTGCAGCGTCCCGTGGGCCTGCTGGACGTCTGAGGCCGCTTACCACCTCCGTAGATATGGTTCGGTCCCGGCGATTTGGGGCGGTCGCGCCGTTTCGGCAAGCGCGCTGCTGCTGATGAGGTAGGCAGCTTCGTCGCCCACGGACGACCCTGCACGTCCTGCAGCTACGATAGCCCTTGACACATGGATCTGAAGGGCCGGAAGAAAAGGACGCCACGGGGCGGCGTGGCAATCCTGTGCCTCAGAGAAAGGAGCAGAAGCAGGCGATTTTGCGGCACTGGCAGTGTTTCGAGCGTGGCAGCCGCTCCTTCTCTTATATCTCTCCTATGAGCAGACAGTATCGCGAATGACGAAAACGGGACCGGGGGACGCACATGAGGACGGCTCTTGCGGACGTCCGCAGCCAGTTCGCTCCCTGTGAAAGAGGGTGCCGCGGAAGCCTCTGCAGCCAGAACCGCCGCAGAGAGATCATCGGGTTTCTCCACGCGAGCAATGAAGTGATTTGCAGGCCTTCTCTCCGCGTTGCGTTGCTCTCGCATCCGGGTGAGAGAGGCGCGCGGGTCGTCTCACGCGCCAAGTTTGCATCGCCCGGCGCCGCACTGTCTCTGCAGCGACCGCCGGGCACATCCCCTTGCCCTTTGCCCTCCGCCACGTGGGGGGAGAGCTTTCCCAAGGTTTTAAACGTGCTTCATGGCAGCGAGATGGGCTCTGCGTCATCTCATGTTTAGAGTAACTGGGGCCGTGTTTCATCTGATGCTGTAGCCTGTCTCAGTCTCTGAAGTCCTGCACTACGGTGGCGATGTGCCAATCGCGGCTGGCATGCAGGAAGACCAGGACCCCCTCGTGTGCGCCGACCCTTTCACAGTGTCATGAAGCGCGCGGGTACAGCCACTGGGCTCCCGGGAACGCGAGGCGCGCGTGATCGGGCGCAAGGGGCGGTCGGGAACGGCGGAGAGGGCGCGTCGCGGCGCGCAAGCCGGGTGCAGGGAGCTTAGGAGCGAGCGGAGGAGGGCACTGGGCGCCAGGCAGGAAGCGAGGCGGGCCTGACGTGCCGGTGGCTTCCGATCCCGCGTTCATAACTGCAGTCTCCAACACGTGTATCACGGCCTGCCTCGTGTCCTTCGTCTTGTGCACCCGCCGACACCGCGAGCTCGCTCGACGGCGCCGACGACGACTGGCCGGCCCCAGCTGCGTGTAACGAGCCCCGACGCCGCCCAACCGCCCCGAGCAGCCAGCCAGCCGGGCGGGCGCAGCGACGCCGATTGCGGGTGGGTGCACTGTGCGCTGTTGTTGCAGCCTGCCTCATGTTCGCAGGACTTGGCCTCTTTAAGCGTGCTTCCTCCAATAAAACCCCCAGGCCGCCCAGGCTCCCTCCCTTGTATGCTCTCCAAGCGGCGCCAGTACGACACCCCGGGCGCGACGCTGCGCGGCCCCTACAAGGTCTGGCTCCCGCCCCCCAAGACGGTCGAGTCGGACGCCGACAGGGACCGCGCCCGTCCGTCGCCGGCGGCGCCAGCGCCAGCGCCCGCGCCCGTACCCATCGCCCGCCCGGCCCCGCCGCCGACCCGCGCCTCGTATTCCACAACGGCCACCAGTGCCACGACCACAACGACCAGCACAACCACCATTTCCTCCTCCCAGTCCCAGTCCCAGTCCCAGACCCAGACCCATGCCCAACGCTGGCTCTCCACCCATGCCGCGCCCGGCCAGCAGCCGTCGCTGTCCAGCCTTAGCTCTGTCGGCAGCCAGAAGTACTCCACCCCGCCCACCTCCGTCTCATCCTCGTACCAGGTCAAGAACCCGCGCCTCGACGCCGTCGACGTCCCCGTCCGCCCGTCCAGCAGCTGGCGCTCGTCGGCCGATCGCTCGATCGACGACCGCGACGACGAGGCACGCGCCCGCCAGGACAAACGCCCGGGCACCGGCGAATCCGCCTCCAGCCACGCCAGCAGCCGCTCGGCTTCTCAACAGGACGGCCGCGCCGACGTCGTGTCCCCCGTGCGCGGCGAACCCAGCCACTGGTTCAGCGACAGGCAGCGCACGCACGGGTCCCTGACGTCGGCCCATGCTACCCGCGCGGGGTCGGCCTCGACAGAGATCTACATCCCCAGCGAGGTCCTCCAGCAGCACACAAGAAAGCCTTCGTTCGAGAAGCAGCGCAAGGATGACCCGCGCAAGCCCAACACTGGCTACTTGAGCGACGTCACGGAGCGCGACGAGGTACGTGTACTACTCGCTGCGCGGTGCGGGATCGCGGCTGATTGCACGCCCGTAGCGCACCCCCAAGATGCAGTCGCGTTCGCCGCCCCCTGCTCCCGTCGTCTTCCCAATGTATCCACCCGATCGTGGCGCGAAGCCTTCCGTGCTGTCGGTGGCTGTCCCAGGGCGCGGGGTTTCACCATCCAACGTGCCAGCGCGTGGCTATTCGCCTTCCAACGTCCCCCCTCGTGGCATCTCGCCTTCCAATGCGTCGCGTTATGACCCACGCAGCCGCACGAATAGTCAAAATGACCCCACTGGTGTCCGCTCGCCGTACAGCTGGGGGCAACAGGGATCTTACACCGTGCAGCAACAGACCTCCATCAACACGGCCTTGCCCGCGGAGGACGAGGTTGTGGTGCAGAAGCTCCAGGTGCGTGACCTATCCCATCTAGACTGGGCGGCGCTGAACCGTCGATAGCGTGCGAAGAGCACTTCAGGCACCCCGTACCCAGGCATGCAACCATATGCTCAAGCTGGCAAGGCCGAAGCCGCTCCCATTCCAATTCCGTCGCGTCGTACAACTCTCCCGGGATCCATTCCTTCTCGTGACTCGCACTCGTCGTCGCACTCGTCACTCCAGTTCGCAGCTCCCTCCGTGCATGGTTCCAACAGCGCAATGAATAATATTAATGGCAGCAAAACTTCACTCACGGCTACGTTTTCACCACCGCAGCCTCATGTTTCTCGCGTCTCGTCCAGCAGCACAATTGCGCAGACCACGAGCATGTTGCCTCCGCAAGCAGTAATGCACATCAGGTCCCGGTCCCCCTCGCAGACTGCATTGCCCGCTTCTACGATCACGTCTCCTGTCTCGACACGCCCTCCGACCGCTCAGGCCGTCACATACGCTCGTGTGCATCCGTCCTACATGCCGCCCTCGACCAGTGTTCTCTCGCCTTCTGTGCAGGCCTCGCGCAACTTGCCCCCAGCCACGCCCCACCGGACGTCGCTCAACTCCTTGCATCCGAACCCAACGCCGTATCCTCATGTCAACGCGCAGGGCGTCAACGGATCGACGCAGCCTTCTCGGTCAGCAGCACAGACGCCCTACATGGCCGCCTCTGGCTTGCCCCCGGCTGGCTCGTCTCAGTTCGCCAGCGCGATGCAAAATACTTCACACCTCCCTACCGGTCGGCCGGCTACTATGGCCCAGGTGCAGGCGCGTGCGCAGAGCCCCCTGCAGCGGATGCATACTCCGCCGCAGCGCGTGCAGACTCCCCCGCGCCGCACCCAGAGCCCAGTCGTCGTCCTGAACGAACAACACAACTTTCAATCCGACGAGGCGCTATCGACGCCCGCGTCGCTGGCTGCCACGCCGACGGCATCTCGTTCGCAATCGCGTGCGCAGGGGCCGCCACCGCCCCCTCCTCCCGAGGCGAAGAAGCGCTCGTCGGGCGGCGGAATATTCAACATCTTCCGCCCGCGCAAATACGAGTTCTGGATCCCATCCACGGACGACCAGGCGTCGCGGAAGAAGGAGGCGGAGCAGCGGCACCGCGCGGAGAAGGAGTCCGCGAAGGAGCACGCGAAGTTGACGAAGGCCGCCAAGGAGTCTGCGCGGGACGCGTCCGCCGCACAGCAGAAGGAGAGCGCGTCGCACAGGGACGCAGGGTCAAACTCCTCCCACCGGACGATGAACTCGACCTCGTCATCCCACAGGCGGCACGAATCGTCTTCTTCGATGCGCAGGGAGCAGGCTCGCGACCCTGTGCTCATGGCGACGTCCCGTCCATCGACAGGATTCGCCTTACCTTCTATGGGCGGCCAGTTCGCCTCCTCCGCGCCGGTCGCGATCCCGAACTCAGGGCGCAAGAGCCCCGTTCCGCGCATGCCCTTCAAGCTGTTCCAGAAGAAGCGCTCTCGCACAGTCTCCTCTGCCTCGCTTGAAGTGCTGGATGGCAACACGGTGCGTCTGATCATCCGTCGTCGCTGCTCGCCCATCTAACATACCGCCCAGACCGCCAACACCGTGGTGAACTCGCCCGCTTCTTCCATTCGGTCCCCCACGCCTGGAGCGTCCCCACCGCTGAGAGACCCTGGGGCCGCTACACTGGAGTGGCGCGACAAGGAGGAACACGAGCTGGTCACCTCGGGCCGCAGCCGGCGCCGGCGCCCAGGTGTGACTTTCGACATTTCCTTCGAGGACTCGCCCATGGCGGGAGAGCGCCCGAAGCCGAGTCGACACCGGACGTCTACGCCGCGCTCAACGGCCAATCAACTGCCCGAGAGCGACTCTGACGATGACGACGACGACAGCGACGACGAAGAATGAATAAAGCAACACTCACGGCTCCTGCAGATCCATTGACGAAACTACTCCCCCCAAAATCAACACAACCGACGAACGCTCGCCCGTCTCCCATCCCCTTCACTTCTTATTCCACTCACTCACGCTCACCCCGCCCCAGACATCTAGCTTTCCCCCGCTTTCACGCTATTCCGCTGTAGGTAATTCCGCTTCAAGCTGTCCTTTCTCCTGTTGGGTTTTTGTGTGGCACCGCGTCGATATCGCTCGTTCCTGCGCCCGCGTTCGCTAGCATATATCCGGTGTGTAAACCTCCATGGCTGTATCAGCAGTGATCTTTCCGCCCTTTCTTCCTATGTATTATCAGCATTTAGACATTTCCTTGACCTTTCCCTCCCAAAATGCCGTATATATGGATGTGCGGGTGTTTCCGGTGCAAAGGACGTGCGCGACGCGACGCATGACGTCATACCGAGGCGCATATATAAATCGCTGCTCCCTCCTGCCAGACTAGTGCGACACATGAGTTTCTACCGCAGACAGAACACCCAGAACGAGATCGAACTCGACGACATGGCCGCGACTACAAAGGCAGACAAGCTGATGGACAACGACGAGATTGCGCAACTGGACGAGGAGATGTTCCACGCGACACATCCCGCGGTCGAAGTATGGGCGTACGGAACTGCAGGCTGGTGGGCTCGAGTGCTTGCTTCTCTCTTCGACACGCGTATCTGAGCAGCGCGGTTCACAGGCTGGCGCTGCTGTCCCTGCCGCATTTGCTGTTCCCACGGATGCTCATGCTCATGTCCACGCCGGAGGAGGGCGCGGAGGATCACCAGAAGCACCCGCTGCAGCTCACGCAGCTCGAGAAGTTCTTCTCGATGCACTTCGGCATCCTGCTCGTCGCGCTCGCGCTGTGTCTCGTGTTGGCCGTGCGTCCGATGACGCGCCCGACGCTGACGCTGACGCGTGGCACAGATCCCTAGCGCGTCACCGGTGGCGCCGCGTCCGCAGGAGGGCCCCATACAACACCCCCTGCTGACGCCGCTCAGCCTCGCCATGGCCGTCATGGCGTTCTCCTCGTACAACTCGGCCATCCACGGCCTCGGCGCGTTCCCCATGATCATCGCCGTGGGCTGCGGGGCCGTGTCGCTCTGGGGGTTCTGGGTGGTACGTCAAATGGGCCTGCCTGTCTGCCACAGGCGCCGACGTGTGTTGCAGATGTTCTTCGCCTCCGAGGGCAAGAAGTCGAAAAAGACGGGCGCCGACAAGCGGACGTCGACGTTCCTCTTTGGCAACAAGCAGGCTGCGAGCCACCAGAAGAAGGAGTGGAAGAAAGGCCAGAAGAGCGAGTGATTTGGGATATCGATGGACTGGCGTCATCGCGCCAGACGTGTACACCGTGTAGCATACAACAAACTGAGAAACGCACTGCTTAATTTGTCCTTTCTAGTGATTGCACGTTCGTTCAGTGCTTACGCGAAGGACCCTTAGGGCGCGCGAAAGCGCGTTCGCTCTGCACGGACGGCGTGGAGGCCTTCGATGCCGCTGCATTGGCGTCGAGTCCCAGGGTGGCGAGAACGGATTCTGCATCGATCTCGCCAGGTTCGCTAGTCTCCACGCGCTTTGTGGCCACTGGGACACCCATGTCCCTGGCCTGCTTGACCGCAACGTTCACGCCCGAGCTGTACAGCATGCGGTGCTTGACGGGACTGGAAGAAGGGCAGGAATAGATGAAGACTAACAGGGTCGTAATCAGATACAGCGCTAGCCCACGTCTGGACAGGATGCGCACCTATGTCGCGGCGGGCCTCCGAGCCCAGGGTATGGTGCCACGCGAAGAAGGCATACGCTGCTTGGGCGTGAGCATCCAGTACTGCACATGCGGAAGGCGCATACACGGCTCCGATGCAGGGATATGCTTTGGCAGGTCTTCGATCTCAGCGTCCAGAATCGAGTTGAGCACCATGGTTTCTGTTGCCGTATCGATGGACTGTGTAACGCGGATGAGGTCGGTCAGACGAAGTTGCGCCGTGGCAATCGAATCGCGTACGCACAATGAGAAGCAGCTTGCTGGCCGACGCGTCCGCTAGCTGCTGCACCGCATCGCGCACGTCGTCGCCCCAGGAAAGGCCGACAGTCTGGCCAACGTGTGTGGCGCGCGCGGCTGTGCCCTGGTAGATCTCGTCGCCGGCAGCGCGCTCCTCCGCGCGCAGCCGCTCCATCTCGGCCTCCCTGGCGCTGAGTGGGCTCGCGGCGGACATGTGCCTGCGGTGCGCCGCATAGGCTGTGGCGGGGTCAATGAGACGCGGGTAGGACGGCGGGAGACGCACCGTCGGGCGTGACGTCTGCCTTGCTGGTCGCAAAGAGCGTGTCTACGAAGCGACGGTCGCCCAGGCCCTTAGTGAGCGATGCGCGCGTGGCTGCGTACAGCATCTGGATGGGTCAGCGTCATGGATCGTGGGAGCGCTGCAGGGTGCGGGGACGCGCACCTTGTCGCGAATCTTTGCGATCTCTGGGACGTACGAGATCGCTAGCCACTCGGCCTTGTCGCCGTCCAGGCGCGCGAGAACATATGCAGGGATGTCGTCTTGCAGCTGCCCCTGTAGCTGGTCCAGATCCTGCTCGAGGGAGCCGGAGATGGGCGTGGTCGAGTCGAGCACGAGCTGCTCTGTATGCGCGGCAGATGAGCCACAGATCGCCAGGCGCCTCGACGCTGGCTGCGCACCGTTCTTTATGGCAATCTTGAGGAAGCGCACGCGGTTCTGGTCCGCCTGGGCGAAGGCAGAGACGAGCTCTGGAGTGACGCCGATGCCGCTGGCCGAGGACATGGTGCGATGGCGCTGGTAGCGGGTACAGTGCAAGCGCCGAACGCACGGAACTGCGCCGTCCCGTGTTCACCCCAAGCGAGCCGGGTCCCGTGCCCGGTCGTTGTTGCTGCTGCCATGCTCTCCCTCACTCTCCAGCGAGCGAGGCTCTCTGTGACGCTGGGGGTCCGCCTGGGCTCCTGGCGCGCGCTCTCAACCGCCACCGAGCTCCCCGTCCCGAACAAGTCCAAGGTCTGGAAGTCGGCAGACGAGGCCGTCAAGGACGTCAAGGACGGGGACACTGTCCTCAGCGGCGGTACGCGTTTTCTGCTCTCAGACACGTTCCCTGCTGACCGGCAACCGCCTCTGTGCAGGTTTCGGGCTCTGCGGAACTCCAGGTGCGCCGCGAACTCGCAGAGGGGCCGCCTCCTGAACGCGTGTCTTCCGCGCAGACACTCTCATCGCGGCCCTGTCCAAGCGGAAAGACGTTGGGAAGCTCACTGCCGTGTCCAATAATGCTGGCGCTGGAGAATTCGGCCTCGGTGCGTCCGCACGATACGCACCTGCAGGCGTCGCCAACGCGTTCGAACAGGCTTGCTACTCTCCACCGGCCACCTCGACAAGATGATTGCATCCTACATTGGAGGGTGCGCTCTCCTCTATCTATAGACACGGCCTGCCGTTGACGGCGACCCAGCAATAAGATGTTCGAGTCCATGTACCTGGAAGGCAAGATCGGCTTGGAACTCGTCCCCCAGGGCACGCTCGTCGAGCGTCTCCGTGCGCACGCAGCGGGCATCCCCGCGTTCTTCACGCCGACTGGCGCGTCGACCGCCGTAGAAGAGGGCTCCATCCCCATTCGCTACAAGGAGGGTGGCTTCAAGAACGGTGTCCTCGTCGCTGGCAACAAGAAGGAGGCGCGCGAGTTCAACGGCAGGCGATTCGTGATGGAGACCGCTATCAAGGGGGACGTCGCGTTTGTCCACGCCTGGAAGGCCGACGAGGTCGGGAACTGTGTCTTCAGGTCAGTGCCTGCAATTGCATGCGCGTTTTGCGCCCCTAATCTGATCACGGGAGATTAGATATACGGCGAACAATTTCAACAGTGTCATGGCCCGCAACGCAGCACTCACCATCGTCGAGGTGCGGCGGCAATGGCCACGTATTGACATGTTCTGAAGCGCAGGTAATTAGGCAGAGGAGATCGTCCCCGTTGGCTCGCTGTCTGCGAATGCGATCCACCTCCCGGGCGTTTATGTCGACCGCATCGTCCCCGCAACCGTAGAGAAACGCATCGAACACAGGACACTCGCGCCAGACAACACGACTCCGCCGCCGTCGCCTACAGGTTCAACCGCGGGCGCCGACACGAAGGCCGCGTCAAAGGATATCCGCCATAGGATCGGCAAGCGCGCGGCGAAGGAGATCAAAGACGGTTTCTACGTCAACCTCGGCATTGGCATGCCCACGCTCGTCCCCGAGTACCTGCAGCCCGGCGTGCGCGTGTGGCTGCAGAGCGAGAACGGCATACTCGGTCTGTCGCTCTCCGGCAGCTGCGACACCTGCTAACAGCCCGCGCAGGCATGGGCCCCTATCCTACGGCACAGACGATCGACGCGTGAGCATACAGACAGGGACGCTGCCGCAGTCAGTAGTGCTGAATTGCGCCGCAGCGACATTATCAATGCTGGAAAGGAAACCGTTACTTTGCTCCCTGGAGCGTCTGTCTTTGGTGCGCCGGTGCTGCGCACACCCGCATTGCCCCCCGTGGCTAACTGGCATGTTTGCGTCTGCGCCAATAGACTCGAGCGACTCTTTTGCGATGATTCGGGGCGGCCACATCGACGTCGCTATCCTCGGTGTAGGTTTCTCTGCCTTTTGTCTCTTGGTTTCAGAGAGCTGAACTCTCTTCGCTCCGATAGGCCATGCAAGTCTCTCAAGCCGGTGATATCGCCAACTTCATGATTCCGGGCAAGATGGTTAAAGGTAATGGGCCGGACACGTATTCCGCAGGAGGACAGCTAATGAGCGTGGCGGTGCTTTCAGGAATCGGGGGTGCCATGGATCTGGTCTCGAACCCTGACCGAACTAAAGTGATTGTGGTCATGGAGCACTGCGCAAAGGACGGCAGCCCGAAGATTCTGAAGGAGTGCAGCCTGCCGCTCACGGGAGCGCGCACTGTGTCGCAGATTATTACGGAGCTTTGCGTGTTCAACGTGGACCGCGCGAACGGCGAGCTGGAACTGGCCGAGCTTGCGGAGGGTGTCACGCTCGAGGAGGTGAAGAGCAAGACCGGGTGCGACTTCAAGGTGCCGAGTGGGGGACCGAAGGACATGTAATTATAGCAACTGCCGTGTCAATGAAAGTAGCTTGAGAAGCGACCGCTTGTGAGGATGTTCAACGGCGGATGACGCTTTTGGGCCGTGAGCGGAGGTATTCAAACTCAGGCCGCAAATGGCATCTCTGTTCCAGTCGATAGCAGCTGTCTTTGGCGGCGGCGGGGGCTCGTCGAACGCTCGGAGCGCGCGCCGGGACCAGGCCATGTCGTCCACGCGAGACGCGTTCAGCCTGCCGTCGTCGCAGTCCGAGTACCGCAACGACGGCGAATCGTCATCGAGCTCGTACACCTACCCGCCCGCGCCGCACGGGGGCACGTACGACTCTGTGCCGCAGACCTCGTACGAGCTCCGGCAGTCGACAACGAGCCCGACGTCGTCGACGTTCTTTGGCACCGGCCGCCGGAGCAGCCAGGCGATACTGCCCACCCACCGCGGCGATACCACCAACGGAGCTCCCTACCCCAGTCTCACGCGCACCTGGCAGCGCATCCGCACCTGGCTCGCGAACGAGTATCCGGAGCTCGACGACACGCTTAACTACGGCATCGACCCGCAGACGCTGATGGACATCGAGGCGCAAATGGGGCTCCAGCTGCCTGCCGCCGTGCGCGACTCGTACCTCGTCGTCGACGGCCAGGAGGCCGAGAGCGCAGCCGGCTGCTCGGAGGGCCTGTTCTTCGGCCTCACGCTCATGCCGCTCGATGACGTCCTGGAGGAGTGGCAGTTTTGGCGCGGCGTCGACGACGACCCTGCCACCGGCGCGAACCCGCGCCTGCGCGCGCTCCAGGACTCCATCCCGCCCGGCTGGATCCGCAAGGAGTACTCGCAGCGCGGCTGGATCCCTCTCGTCACCGACAAGGCCGGCAACTACATGGGCATCGACCTCTCGCCGGGCGAGTCCGGCGAGGCGGGGCAGGTCATCATTTTCGGTCGGGACTTTGACACCAAGGTCGTCGTCTTTAGAGGCGAGGGCTATGCTGGCTGGGCGCGCTGGTTGTCGAGCTTTGCAGACGAACTCGAGTCCGGCGAGGGCTTTGAGCTCGGTACCGCCGGCGACGGAAGTGACGGCAGCGAAGATGGCGTCGGTTACGAGAGCTATTACGGCGGCGGGGGAGGCACGACGCACAAGGGCGATGGCGGCGGCGAATCCGGCATCACTGGCCTACGTCTCACCGGAGAGTTCAAGGGCTGGAGCGTCCTTGAGGCGTGGGCTGAACGCAGTGTCCGGAGATGGCAGGAGGCTGGCATCGTCCCGCCCGATGAACAACAGAATTCGCCCAGCGCAGAGACGAAGGTAATGATTTCCTTACCTCTGCTAAGAATAGCTGTTGAGTATCCCATCAGGACGCAGTTGGCCTCGGGATTGGCAGCTCCAAAGCCCCCCTCATCCCCACGGTGTCTATCGAGCCTGCGCCTGTGTCACCCACCGATACGATCACCCCCGGTCCATCGACCTCACGTCGCATGGCGCGCCCCACGTCGATCCACAAAATGCCGGCGCCGGCGCCCGTACCACTGCCCACGGCAGAAGACATCATCCCGTCCCCCGCGTCCACCCCCACAACATCACCTAGAACCTACAACCGCAGTCTGGACGAAGAGGCGCGCGTCGATATCCCCATGAGCATCCGTCACAGCGGTGACACCGGCGCGCCTGTCCCATCTCGCATGGATTCCTCCTTCGAGGTCAATCTTGTCGCCGCTCCGTCGTTATCTGCCATGCCACCACCGACTACGATACCCAACGACCTGCCATTGCTCACGGAGGAGCCTGAATCTGTGTCATTGTCTACCCCAGATCCGCCTGCCCCGCGGTCAGAACCGACACTTCCTGATGCTGCGCTAGCGGAGGACCTGCAAGGCCTGAATCTCAATCAGCCCTCGGCGTCAGCGAACGGGAAAGCCGTCTCCGCGCCGCCCTCCAATACCAGCCAGGACTTGCTGATCGACAGTGCTATCGCGGCGCCTGAAGCAGCGAAGACGCATACACGCAAGGATTCACGGTTATGAGCGGCCCTCCTGGTTGGTTAGAGCAGGTATTGTGGACTGCGTGTTCCGGAGGATTACTGTAGACGCACGAGCATCTAAAAAGCTTCATTGTATCATCTCGTTTGCGCTGTGAGGGACATGGACAGCATTCGTCGCATTTTTTCTCGCACTTGCTAATCTCATTCTTCGTACCCATCAATGTCATAGCTTTCCTTTGCCTGTGCGGCCTGTCTGTTCATGCAAACGCCAGCATGCAAGTCAGTTCGGGGCTCAGCCGGAATGAGCCGCACAAATTGTGGCTGCTTTCCAGTTCCGAGTCGTCGACACCGGGACAAATACAGTGCTGCGTCTTTCGTTCCCTCCTGTGGCGAGCATCATGCGGGTCGGCGCCTCAAGTCATCTACTGTCGACGCGCGCTTCCGACGGTCGATATCCGCGGCCGGGTGGCCGTCAGCATATCAACATTGAGCTGCTGCTTGACGAGCTCGAGGACATTGCCGGCGCGGGCCACGAAGACGAAGCCAGCGTGTCGAATGGCTCCAAACGCGCTTTGGATGCCCGGAGTTCGCCACTGCTGTTGTCCCCGTCCCGAAAACGCGTCAAACTCGACGAAGAACTCGCCCGGGACGACGATACGCACCGGGTCGTCTTCACGCACGCATACACCATCGGCTTCACTACTGCCGCCGAGGATGCTGCCCCGGCGGTGTATGGCACCAAGGATATTGCCATCCTCGCTCAGGAGGAGGGCAAGCTCGTCCAGTACATCGAGCAGCTCAACGAGACGCCGGATGGTCCCGCATCTGTAACGCTGGGTCCCGTCACCTTCCATCCCAGCGGGCATGACACCCTGGTACTCCTCCGCAAGCACAGCGAACGGCTCGCACCGCGGAATATCAACGCGTACAGCGAAGAACGCATCATGCTCTGCCCGCCACTGACCCAAAGCGGTTTCGATGCCGACGACCACGGCTTCAGTCTGCAGCACCAGGACCTCCTCCGCTCGTGCATCGCGTTGCAGACTGCGGGATACGCGCGGGTCACTGGCTACATCAGCCTTTCCCACTTGCAACATGTAGAGCTCGAAGAGGACGAGCTCCCGTTCCAGTTGCATTTGAATATGCATGTCGCCCTCACGCTGCCTCTCCCTGATCCGCTGCGTCTCAAGCACGACCTCGCCGAAGCACAGAGACGATTGATGGCCTTTCTCATCCCGCCCGAGCCCATTGATCCTGCTTATAACTACACCCAGACCGATACTGGGTTTTACTATTCCGTTCTGAAGCCTGCCCCGCCGCTCCCGTCTGACATTGTCACCGATGCTTTGCAACCCGACACTCTCTTGCCAACTCTACTTCCGTTCCAGCGACGGAGTGTTGCAGTCATGCTCGCACAGGAGGGCAAGGTCTTTGACGCTTCCGGGACCCTGCAGTCCAAAGATACTACGCCTGCGCTGCCTCTGATGTGGAAGCGGATACCGCGTCCCTGGGAGGCTGACGACTCACAGGCAGTATACTACAACAGGCTGACTGGAGCCTTGCTCACGGAGCCACCAGTCATCCGACATTTCCCTGGTCTGTTCGTTGCCGAGGAGATGGGTCTTGGTGCGACGAGCAACAGGCATCACTTGCGATATCCCGCGCACTGACCGCCGCTTCTCTCTACAGGGAAGACACTCGAGTGTATAGCACTCCTACTTCTCAATCCCCTACGCGATCGAAACCCCAGTAACGCACGCTGGGACCCAGAGGCGGAAGTAGAGGTTGCAGAAGTCCCTACCAGCCTCATCGTTACACCGCCATCTCTCGCTCAGCAATGGGTGGACGAGTGCAACGCGCACGCCCCGTCGCTCCGCGTCTTCACATACCAAGGCTGGAATAAGTTCGCAAAGGACATGGCGACCTTCGCTCATGACAAAGACCTCGACTTGAAGCCGTACAAGGCGAATGGCAAGAAGAGCAAATCGGTCGACAGCGACGCGGATTCCATGGACCTCGACGTCCGCGGAAGAGAGGCGAGGCGTGCGGCCACGATCGCGAATTTCTTCCACAAGAACGTCGATGTCGTCGTTACAACCTACACCGTTCTGCAGCAGGACTTGGGCGTCGCTCGTGCGCCAGTCAAGCGTCCGCGCCGAGCTGTATCCAACTATAGCAACGTTGTTGAACGCCATCGCTCGCCGTTGATCTGCGTAGAATGGGGTCGCCTCATCATGGACGAAGCACAGCTGGTTGGAGGTGGAAAAGCAGCGCAAGTCTACTGTCCCTTGTGCATGCAGGCCCTGACCTTCCCTGTTAAGAGAAATGGTTTCACTCATCCCACGCCTAGCCTCGTTCGCGGTCTCCGGAACGCCTGCGAAAGCTAACGTGGGGGACCTATACAACACGTTGAAGTAGGCCAGCCGCTTCGGTGGTCGTCCGGTTTTTGACCCTGTTTCAGGTTCCTTCGAGTGCCCGATATCGTCCCGTCGACGCGTCACTGGAACCGCTTGCTACTCCCAGGATTCGCAACGGACTTCGCAACGTTGTTTTCGTCACTTACCGTCCGGTGCGAACTATATATTTTTGCGTCAATAGCTGATACCATATCAATGTGGCGCAGGACCCTCAAGTCCCAAGTGAAGAATGAACTGACGATTCCTCCCCAATCCCGAGTGCTCGTACCCGTGTCCCTCGGTCGAGTGGAGCGCCATGTGAGTTATCTTTGTGCAAGTGTACCACCTCCTTATCAAACATTCATAGGTGTACGGCGAGATGCTGGATGCGTGCTTGCAGGCACTCGGCATTGGGGTCGAGGGCGCCAGGCCTGACATGGACATTGACACCACGATTCTCCGGAACTCGCTTAAATCTCTTCGCGGGCTGTGCACGCATCCTCAGGTAGGACAACTCCAGCGGGCGGACAAGGGAGGGAATATCCTCCGATCGATTGGTGAAGTCCTCGAGGTCAGCGGTAATTGAACTTCTAGATAATCCGTGCTGATACTGGCATAGAGGATGACAGACCAAAATTGGAAAGACTGGATGGAACATCGCAAAGACCGAGTGTGTTATGCATTCCAGTTTCCGCGCCTCTTTCGCACAGGCATTAATGACCTGCCCGTTGCAGATTGCGGCTCGCACCAGGCAGGCTCAGTTGCTCCGGCGCGACGAGCGTCTGCCGGATGGCCAGCGTTGCCGACGAGCTCTCGATATTCTTCTTTCCGTGCGCGCAGAATGTGAACAGCAGGTTGCCGATATCAAGTCTGCGCTTGAGGCGCATCTGCAGAAACGCAAGACAAATGCAAATGGTCACAACGAACCCGTGAACGGCAAAGGGAAGCAGCGCGCGGCGAGCGTCGAATCTTCGGAGGACGACGATACACACGGCCTAATCGGACAGGCCCTGGAGGAGTACCGGTCTAAGGGACGAGGTCTCCGCCAGCGTCTTCGCGAATGCTATGTCGCACAACACAAAGCCGTATTTTTACTCGGCGACGTCTACCATGCCCTTGGTGCAGACTTCGCTGCCGCAGAGGACGCGGCGTATCAAGCCGCCGAAGAACTCCGGAAGACGTTACTCCAGAGTACGTTGACCACATTGATCGTATCGTTTGAGTTCTAAAGCACGCAGCTACGGAGAGCATGGCCGGGGAAGCCATGTCGAGACTAGAACACGACACGCAGAAACTCAAGCTCTCTCCCGGGGATCTAGAAATCGCAGAATGTCCTCAGGGCGGAATACGATCCGACGAGCTGGTGGGCGCCCTGTTCATCTGGTTTTCCAGCGGGATACTGAATTATGTAGATGGAGGAAGGCAACGAAGTCCTGGACATTCTCGCGGACCAGAGAGACCTTTTATTCCAATGGCGTCAGAAACTGGTCGAGCTTCTCGTGCGACCACTATCCAAACGGGATCAGGAGGCGGATGGAGAAGAGTACAACGTCGGTCTCGAGACGCAGGCGCAGGCAGAAGTGTACTTGCAAGCCTATGCTGCGCTCCTTGCCGATAGGCGCGAGACCCTCACCTCCGACCGTACGACCTTGACAGCACACGAGGACCGAACTACCAGGTTACGACTGACTAATGCGGCGGTGCGCGCCCATTTGCCTGAAGCCTACCAGCTGGACCTCGCGCCGGAGCCGCTAGATTCCATGGACCTCGACGACCCAGAGCATGAGGTGATGCTGTCGGAACTGATGAACCAGCGCAAGCGCGTCAAGGACGATCGCAGCAATCGTTCTATCAGGGTGCGTTCTTCGAGTATCATTACTTCGAGAAGCTCAGGTTTCGTAGTTGATTGTGGTCGATCTCAATCGTATCGCACACAGAGTGGGGGACCGCAAAGAGGAGACGGAGATCGCCAGATTGGAATGCCAGCGCTTACGCTCAGTCATCAGTGACCAAGGCAAGATTGTTCACTTCTACGTCGTTGTGCGCACTACTCATATTTTGTCGCAGAGCGCATCCTGGAGAAATTCGAGGCAGAGCTCCCTCCCCTGCGCCGGGCGTTTAACGAACGTGTACAGTGAGTCTCAACGACTGCGAACGAGGTCTAGGACCAACTGTCATGGACAGATATTTCCGCCAACTTCAAGAGCTGTCAGATACTGTCGCCGATGTGGAATGGGAGGGCAACATCGGCGACGTTTTGGAAGAACTAGTAGCAGATGTTGACAAGTTCGACGGCGACATTCGGACGACGGCTGCTCGGTTACGCTATCTTCAGCACATGGCGGCGCAAGAGCAAGAGGACGAACCGGACGAGGATCGCCATTGTTGCATATTGTGTGGAAATGAATTCTCGCAGGGTCTCATGACGCCGTGGTACGTCCATAGATTGAGCGACAATGCATTTCTAACCGCGTGCTCTTTGCAGCGCACATGTATTCTGCGAGGTCTGAAATTGCACATTGGTCACTGCGTATCTCACCATCGTTTCTACCTTTCCAGGAGTGCATTACTTTGTGGTTGAAGCGAGGTTCGAAGGCCTGCCCCGTGTGCCGGTGCGTCAATGCGTATCCCTCCCGTCACGGATGACTTACTGCAAGCACGTAGGGTTCCAATCAAACCAAATTCAATGCACCGCATCTCCATCCAGGAAAATAGAGCTTTGATTCCCAACGGTGACAGTCATCCATCGAGAGAAACCGACGACGACACCGCGATCGCGCCGAAAATCGCTTTCAACACCCTCGACCCGCAGCAATACAAGAGGATACAGTGCACAGCATCTCATGGCAGCTACGGGTCCAAGATTGACCTTTTGGTCAAACATCTGCTCAATATCAGAGAGGTGGACCCCGGGGCAAAGTCTATTGTCTTTTCTGCATGGGCGGATTCGCTGCACAGTACGCCCCGTCGTCCCACGTTCATGCTCCCGCTGATTCCGTTCCAGTCATTGAACATGCACTTATTACTAACAATATCCCTTGTCTACGGGTCGACGCAGGCAACTCGAGAGAAAACGCCGCAAGGAAGTTTCGCACCGATCCGCACCTTCTGGTCTTCCTTTTGCATGGGTTTGTACTTGTGAGCTACGTGTAATTCGATATTCACGCCTATCCACAGCGAACGTGAGAATGCCGGCTTGAACGTAACTTGCGCACAAAGGGTGTTTCTCGTGGAGCCGGTGGTCAACCATGCGTTCGAAGTGCAGGGTGCGCCGCCGCCAAAAGACGCCGAATTGATGCTCACTGTGACTCTATTAGCCATTTCTCGCATCGATCGAATGGGGCAAACGCACAATACCGAGGTTTTCTGTTACTTCGCCGAAGGTAGGACCCCTGAGAATCCCGTGACTACGATTTGACTGGTATACAGATACTGTGGAGGAAAACATACTCAACCTGGCAGCCCGCCAAGGCCTGTCACTCTACACCGAGGACCAATCACACGGTACATTGGATGCGACTGCATTGATTACGGGCAAGACCACCATCGATTCGCCTTCAAAGCACAAGAAGACGCAGAAGGGCGACTTCGTTGCGAGAGCCGAGGACATGCTTGCCATTATGTTTCCTCATGTTTTCCAACCTCCATCCCCCGCCCCTGTCGTCAGGACAAACGACGCCGTACCGAAGGACAGATATACAACGCCAGACGCTTTTTCGGGTAATGCGATTGCGGGTCCATCACGAGTATAAAATAGAGCAGGCATATGGTAATAGAGTACAAACATCGACATAGTAGAATAATGTACCATATATGTATCTCAGCGGCGACGAGATCCTCTAGTCACCACAATGTTGGCAGGGCGCTCCGCCAGAGGGAGGCCGGACGCCTTTGCGATGCGGGAGGGTTTCGCCGGGGCCATGAAGACGTTCTCCGAAGCGTCTGCGGTGGATCGTTCGATGGCGGGCTCCGAGCGGTCAAGAGACGGTTCTGACGCTGACAGAGGCGAAGAGACCTCTTTGTCAGAGGCTTCTGCGTTCGCGTCTTCATCGGTGACTGACTCTGACACAAGAGTGTGGTGCGAGAGGGACGACGATTTCCCACTGCCGGCCCGCCGAGCTTGCAACAGCGTGTCGCGATCTGCCGTCAATTCCCATGTCCGCGTATATGTGAATGAGTGCTTTCGAGGAGTACCGCCCGTCGCTTCGTCGCGACGAGTGTCGTTGTCGAGGCCTGTCGCCGACGCCTGAACTGAGGAGACCGCTGCAGACATGCTGGACTGGTAAGAGACGGTTGCTCTCTCTGCAGCAGTCGTCTGGATAATAGTCAGCCGGGTGAATCAAACCGTCGAGTTGTTTCTCACCTGGCTCAGCACCGCGTTGATGCCCTCGCTGACCCGCTTGGCGCTTGTGGTCGCAACCTCGCGTGTCGTCTTGTACGTTTGTTGAACCGAAGTGAACACCTTGCCCGTATTGTCAATCCGAAGGCGCTTAGCACGGTCCAGTCTCTCGAAGCCTAGGAGGACAGCATTAGCCAGGAATCGAAGCATGCGTCGCACAGAGAGCAACACACCTTCATCGTATTGTGACTGTGCGAGGTCGAGCTGCTCTTGCTCTTCCGTTTTGCGGTTGGCAATAGCTGTCGACGTGGACGCATGCAGGGACGCTAGTCCTTCCTCGAACGACGTAGCGATGGACGTAATCGCCTGGATGAAAAGAAATATAATGAGATTCTTAGCTTGCGATGAACGAGTGACATACCTGAGAACCGTCTTCGCGTTTCCGCTTGCCTTCCTGACGCCGGCGCTGGACGAGTGCGATAGCATCCTTGTTGGACTGCATCTGCTGGTCGAGCTTCTCGCCCTGGTCCACAGCCAAGCGCGTCCATTGGGTCTCTGACTGCGCAGAGCTCTGCTGCATTGAATCGAATGCCTTCCGGAGACTCGAGTCCCGCTGGCGCGAGTAGTCCTCCAGCATGGACGAGACCCGACGCACGAGGTCGTCGCGGGACTGCTCAGCCTCAGCCTGTTCGCGTTCGAGCATCTGGTGCAGGAGGTCGTTGTGCTGCTTGAGGCGTTGGATCTACGCGCGGGTCAGTATATGAGAAACAGCGTAACAGTGAAAATTTATACCTCGTCCGCAGCTGCCGCCTTGGTCATTGCGCGCACTTCCTCGACGACCCTCGCCTCGTTCGCAGCATGTTTCTGAGCATCACTAGCGAGAGACTCCACGAGTTGGGCAAGCGAGTTCAATGCATTCTCCGCCTGCAAACCATTCAGCACCACATATGCGAGGGAACATGCAGCACCCACGACAGAGCACGACGCCTTGCCGGCCACCTTGATATCCTCGCACATCGACGCGCTCGACTTGATGACCTCGGCCGCCCAAGCATCAAAGCCTTGCAGCACAACCTGCGCCGTCTCGCGAACGGTCTTCTGCAGACCCGCGGTCGCCTCCGCAGATGCGTCTTCCGAGGATTGTAAAGACTTGCTAGTCTCCCTCAACGCCGCGAACTGTTCCTTCACCAGCGCGGTCAATGCAGACAGAGCCTATAATTCGCAATCAGACGTGCGTGGCACTTTATTACAAGTCAACATTACCTCGATTTCCTTGGTCCGGAATTCGTCGGCGGCGACGGCGAGACCGTCCATGACCTGTCCGTGGGTCTTGACGAATTCCTCCAAGAGTGACTGCATCGTCTTGGTCTGCTCGCCGAGGGCCGAGCTCGTCTTGACGGCGACCTTGAGGTTGGCATTGAACAAGGTCGTTTTACGATCTGCAAGCAAATACTGAGCCCACATCCATGCCTGGCCCGTGGCGAACTTACCGAGTTTACCGTGCAGTCCCTCAATCTCGCGTATTCCAGCCTCGACAACACCTTTCAGGCCAGTCGCGACGCCATCCAGGCGCCCCTCGGTCTCCTGGTGCGCCGCGCGCACCACGATCTCATCGTCGAGCGCACTTTGCGTCTGCTCCAAGCGGCGCTCGCTCTGCTCGAGCTCCGTTGTCCGCTCGTGCAGTGAGTCTCGCGTGGCCTGCAGGTCGCGGTTGCTCTGCGCGAGCAGGCCCATGGACGTCTCGAGCTCGCCCTGCGCGCCGCGCAGCTGCGACTCGACCTCGGCGAGCTGGTTCTTCGTGTCCGCGAGATCCGCAACGAGCGTCTGCTGCTCGCGCTGCATTTGCTCCCACGTCTCCTGGGCGAAGAAGATGCCGTTCTTCTCGCGCGCGGCCTGCAGGGAGGGTGAGTGGGTTAGTCAGGTAGAGAGCATGCAGGGGGGACGTACGAGCAAGTCCGACTTCAGCCTATCCATCTCCGCGACGTACTCGCGGAGCAGCATGTTCTTCGTCATGCGCTGGTTAATCTCGGGCTTGTTCTTGATGCTCTTGGCGTTAATTGCGTAGTCGAGCGTGGAAATGGTCTCTTCTAGGTTACACCTAGCGGGCGAAACGGTAGCGATAATGCACGTCTTGGTGCGGCCTCCCAGTGAGTCTTGAAGTAGGCGAGTAAGCTTAGACTCCCTATGAAAATCGTGTGAGGCCGAGATCAGGTAGATGCAGGTCGCATACGCCATACCTGTAGGGAATATGTTGTGCCTTCTCGACGAGGCTTGTAATGACGCGCCCGAGAGTGAGCAGAGACTTGTTGATGAGGCCAGCCTCCTGCGCCTGCTTGTTCTTCGCGCCCGAGCGGCCAATGTTCTCCGCGCCGGCCAGGTCGACCAGGTTGAGCTTTCCAACCTTGAGAAGATCGTCTCCGAGCGACGTCTCCTTCGTGTGCACGGTCAGGGTGAAGATGGTATGCGAACGACTGACAACGTGATCATCAGGAACGCAAAGAGATCTGCTAGCTGAGGGCATACCTCGAGTGGTCGTTAAACTTGGTGGAAGCAATTTGCCGCCTCTCGCTGCCCTTGATGAGCAACGCGATCGCGTCGGCCGCGTCCTTGACGGTAACCTCGTTGAGGCCTTGAATGGTGACACCACGCTTGCTGACATCGTCGTAGATCTGAAGGCCACCTTGGTCGCGGTCCTTGAACCCTCCCTTACCCATCGGCTGGGACGCGTTCGTGGGTGGCTGGAAGTCTGCTCCGAGCAAGTCGCGAAGTTCCTCGTTATAGAGCTCGATGTAGGACACGCGAACGCTGAAGTCGGTGAACTTGTTGTTGAGCTGATAGAAGAGCTTGTTGAGTGCGCGGGGGATCATTCCTGCCGCTGGCGACGGGCCACCGAGAGGTGTCGGGTTCAAATCGCCCTGCATGGTGTGCCTGGAGATGGAACGCGATCAGTGCGTGCGAGAGCATCGGAAGGGCAAAGACGCACGTTTTGCCTGTACCCGTTTGGCCGTAGGCAAAGACAGTGCAGTTGTAGCCGCCGATGACCTCGTCCAACATCGGCGCGACGACATCGTTGTAGACCATGCTCTGGTCGGCCTCGGGCCCAAATACCATGTCGAATGGGTATGTTCTCGTCGGGGGCAGCTGCACGACGCCGAGACTGGACGTTTGTGGCTCGAGCTGGACGGTGATCTCGCTGCTTTTCGGGCCTGAAGACGTGACGACGATGTGCGAGCCGTCCTGGATCTCCTTCTCGGAGCGCCGGCGGCATCGTATGACGACCTGGATGTTCGACTCCTCGGCGGCGTTGGCGCGCGACGAAAACGCGGGCACGGGCACAGGCGCGTCGTCGGCGGGGGTGGTCGCGTCCGACGCGTTGGACTTGCCGAGCGCGGACGGCGGACGCGTGCGCGGCGCGCCAAACGTCGACTGCGGACGCGTGCGCGCGTTGCTGGGCGCGGCGGCGCGGCGGGACGCCATGGCTGGTGGTGGAAGCGGAAAGAGGACCGGAGGACCGGGTTCAACGCGGACGCGGCTCGTCACGTGCGGCGCCAAACTCCGACAGCGTCAACCCCGTTTTGTTACTTTGTTACTCGTTCTGTAATCGGCCGACAGGATGTAATGGCGTCAGTTAAGTCGCACGACCGGCGAGCAACTCGCGCATATATAAGAGCTGGCCGGCCTCTCTGCTTCCTCGCCTAGGGGCCTCGACCGTCCCCCCGCGCTCAGTCCGCTGCTCCGTCGCCGCTGTCGTCCATGACGGTCTCGCACGGGCTGCTGGCACCGGTGCGCATCAGTCCTGTCCGCTTCCGCTCGAGCAGCAGCAAGTCGCCGACCGCGCGCACCGCGCATGGCGCCCACCGCTCCATCTACGGGCTCGCGGCGGGCTCGCCCACGCTCAAACCCGAGGCCCCCGTGCTGAGGATGCTCATGTTCGGCAAGCCGGTCAGTGCCCGCCGTGCCTGCGATCCACAGCCGCCCTGAGATGCTGACTTGCTGTGGCGGCAGGGCGCGGGCAAGGGCACGCTCAGTTCGCGGCTCGTCAGCAAATACGACCTCAGCTTTCTCAGCGCGGGCGACATCCTGCGCCAGAACATCGCAGACAAGTCCGTGCGCCGTCACCGGCCAGCCACGAGCCGTTGGGGAGCACGTCGGCTAACGCCCCAACAGGACTGAGGTCGGCCGGATAGCAGAGGAAATCGTCGCTGCTGGGGGTGCGTTCCATTGGCCGTGCCAGGGTCGCCGGTGTCGCTCACTGTGCATGCCGCCGCCAGGACTGCTGCCGGACGACGTCGTCACGCGCGTCGTCACCTCTAAACTAGACGCCCCCTCTCTCCAGCACAGAGTGCGTGCCTGGCACCCGAATTCACGTTCTGCCTTCCAATCTCGTCGTGATTCTCCTCGCAGCCCTGGATTCTCGATGGCTTCCCGCGCACGGTGGGCCAAGGCGAGCTGCTCGACGTCCATCTCCGGTCCGTCTCGTCCCGCCGTTGGCCAGTGCGCAGTCCTTACTCATGCTCGCACCTTTCCATCATAGGAATAAGAACACGCCATTGAGTCTCATCGTCAACCTCGATGTCGCAGACGAGATCATCCTCGGCCGCATTGCGGGTGCGTACATGCGCTGTCGCGGCCGACCAATGGACGAACGCTGAAATGCCTTCCAGACCGCTGGGTTCATCTGCCGTCGGGCCGCGTGTACAACATGTCGTACAACCGTCCCAAGATCGACGGCCGCGACGACGTGACTGGGGAGCCCCTCACCAAGCGGCCAGATGATAATCCCGTAGGCATCTTCAGCCAGGCTCGCACACTCCGCACTCATGCTCCCACAGGAAATATTTGCGCGCAGATTAAAGGCCTTCTACGACCAGACCTCGCCGTTACTGGCATACTATTCGTCGCGCGCCGCAGCCTCCACGCGCCTTGTAACGCTGAAAGGCTCCACGAGCGATGAAATCTGGCCGCAATTGGAGGCTATCGTTCAGAAGTCCTTTCGGCTCAAGTCCCCGCACGCCGAATCCCACACGCACCAGCATCGAGAACGGGTAAAGGAGCGAGTCGCGCCGATTCCCATGGCTGCGTGAAGGACGGGCATTCGCTTTTATTCTCTTGGCTTCAAGTTATCCGCTTTAAACTACTAAACTCCACCGATTGCGCTCATTCTTGACGAACCGCATGCAGTGTATATCATCCCGTAATGCATACCGTACTGATCCTGCATGCTGCTCAAGGGGGGAGGAAGTCTGAGCAACCCGAGTCTATGGTCAACGCGATTGTCTGAGCAGTGGAAGGGCGTTGATTAAAAGTTACAGGTACGGTACTTGGCAGCGAATAGTCTATCTCGCCCTATCAGCGATTAAGCTAGGGGCGCGCACACAGCGCGCACAACCCGACGGGTGCGCGATCGCGCTCACGATCGCGTCGGACGCAACGTCACTGGGACGCGATCCTGGGCGTCGACGCGAATTTCGACTTGGACACCCACTCAGCCTGTACATCGCATGTTGTGAGCACGCTGCAACCTCTTCCATGCAGAGGAAGCAGAAACCACGCACGCTCATAGTCAGCCGCTCCTCGCCGTCCACGACGACCTTGACCGTCTCCCCGACGCTCGGGCTGTTGATGACTCGCCGCAGGCGCTGCATCAGCTCGGGCGCGAGCCCGTAACGCGCGGCAAGCGCGTCCTCATCGGCGCGCGACGGCGCCTCGCGCAGCTCGTCGAGCAGAGCGGCGAGCGCCGCTGCGTGCAGCTTGTTCGGCGGCGGGCGCGCGAGCTGCGCGTCCAATTCGGACTGTTCTTGCGAGCGCAGGGCGCGGGCTAGGCGCTCGCTCTGCGCGAGAGAGAGAAACGCGTAAATTACTGGACAGCAGGGAGAACGCAGGCCCAACGCACAGTGCCGGCCGTCGGGCGCGATGCGATGGGCACCTGTCCCAGCCGGGCGAGGTTTTGCAGCAGTTGCGGGTCCTTGCTGTCCGCGTCGATCGCTGAGTACGCCCGCCCATCGGTGAGATGCAAATCGTGGGGCAGAGTCGCACGTACCCTGCGTCCGAGACACGCTTGCCTTTGGCGGCGGCGGCGGCGGCGGCGGCAAGTTGGGGTCGCCGGTGCGCGCGCCGGCCCATGCTGGTTTGGTCCTGGTCGCGGCGGTCGGCAGTGTACGTGCCTTGCTTGCAGCACCGCCCATCCTGTCCTCGGCGTCCTGACGAGCGTGTCGGCCAGGCCCGACCATGGCCTGCTCGTCGGTCGGCCTCACGCTTGTCCCACGGAGTTCCCGGCCGCCAATGTCGTACCATTCCGATCAGGTCGTCCTAGACGCCGCGGGCAATGTAGACATGTGCCAGCTCACCGCCCGGTGCCACGCGGACACCTCGTGCTGGCCGTGCATACATCGCGGGGCTGCACGCCCAAGTCTTCACGCGCCGTCCCAAGTCATACGAGCACAATCAGATACTTTTCCAAGTGTGTTGTCTAGGACAAGCGATAGAATAGGACAGAACCAGATACTCGTACAAAAGTACAGATAGCGACGAAACAGAAACCACAGCCGAGACCAGAGCAAGCAACAAGCACGAGAGAGGGAGACCTGGGTGGGCATGGGGAGGGCATATACACGAGCAAGCATGCAGCGCATATTAGGGGAGCATGTCACGCAAAAAACCCACTCCTCATCGCGGGGGAAATCTTACTCGGCCTTCGTGCTGGCCGGCTTGTCCGCGGCGGCGGCCTTGCTTGCGGGCGCCTTCTTCGACGCCGGCTTGGCCTTCGAGGCCGGGGCTGCCTTCTTGGAGGCTGGTGCGCTCTTCTTGGAGGCGGCGCTGGAGCGAGGCTTTGCTGCGGCCTTGGGCTTCGCGGCGGCCTTGACCTTGGTCTCGGAGGCGGCCTGCATGCGATGTCAGCGAGGAACGACGACGCGCCGTCAAGGAAACTCGTACCTTCTTCGCCGGGGTGCGCTTCGTCGACGCCTTTGCGGTGACGGCAGCCTTCTTCGTCGCGCCCGTCTTGGTCGTCGCCTTCTTCGCGGGGGCGGCGGTCTTGGTGGTGGACGTCTTCTTGGTGGCAGTGGCGGCCTTCGGCTTAGCGGCGGTCGCGGTCTTCGCCTTCGTCGTCGAGGACGACTTGGCGGCGGGCTTCTTCGTGGACGTCGACGTCGAGCTCTTCTTGGCGGGGGCCTTCTTGGTGGTGGCGGAGGACTTTGTGGCAGCGGCGGGTGCCTTCTTTGCGACGGGCTTTGCCGCAGGGGCATTCTGCGACGGCGGGAGTCAGACGGCGGCGGCGACCGAACGGGCGCTGAGAACGCCTCACCTCCTTGCCAGCGTCGGGCTTGTTCTTCGGGGCCAGCTTGACCTTGCCCGAGGGGCCTGGGGGCGGGCGTCAGCGGGCGTGGCATGCGGGAGGGCGGAGCCGGAACATGGCACGGACCCTTTGGCAGGACGAAGATGCCCTTGTCGGCGCCGGTGGTGACGGCGCGGGAGATCTGGCTGTTGACGGCGGCGTTGATCTCCATGCCGTACTTCTGCTCGAGGTATCTGCGGGTGCGGGAGCGGCGTCAGCACCGAGTCGCAGGCCGGCGGCGGGCCCGGACAGGCAGCCAGCCCGGACGCACTTCTTGATAGTGACGCGCGAAACGCCAGTGCGCGCCTCCTCCTTGTGCTCGACGATGCACTCCTTGATCATGTCGATGGTGCTCGGGCGGTCGGTGCGTTTGGCGCCGCTGCGGCCTGCGGGAGCGGGCGCGGTGAGACACTGCCCGCGCAACAGCGCCGCGCGCACTCACTCTTCGTCGCCGCGGCCTTCGCCTTGGGCGCTGCCGTCTTCGTCTTGGTCGTCTTGGTGGTGGTCGCAGTGGCCGACATGCTGGCGGAGATGCTGGAGATGGGCTGGAGCCGGTGGGGAATGGGCGGAGGCAAGGTGTTGAGGGGGGAGTTTGAAAGCGGGGCGGGTCTGGGAGCAGGCCTGATTTATCCCGTCCAGCGCCGGCAATTCCCGCGCCCCTAACGGTTAAACACGATGCACGTGACGACCAAACCGCGCCAAACAGTCAACCCGCTCCATCCCACGCCCAAGTCTGAACTCCGATTCCCTTTTCCTGCTCCGCACCGCTTTCTGCCGCACCGGCGCTGACCACCACGCCCGATGCCCACGTCATAGGCCGTCGGCAAAAGACTGTTCTATTCATCGTCGCTATCTATGTCGGCCTGCGCAAGCCTGGCGGCCAGCTCCAGCTCCTCCAGCGGCCATCCCACGGCGCTCTTGTCCATCGCGAGCTCCCCGACCTCCGCGCTCAGCGCCGTCAAGCTCTCGGCACTGCGCAAACAGCCAAGCGATGTCAGCGTGTCTGATGGTCATCAGCAGACGCGGCCGCGCGCTCACCTGGCATGGCGGGAGACCCACACGCAGTAGTCCTCCACCCATATTTTACCGTACACATAATACACGTCGTGTTTAGCCAGAATCGCATTGGTCTCGAGCAGCACGCGCAGGACAGCCTTCGGCCCACGTGCGAGGACCGCGCTCACATCGTTGCGCACGCGCTCGCACAGAGCCCACGACCGGTACAACGGATAGCACAGCGCGCGCCGGTACGACGCGACCAGCGCCTCATGCAGCGTGCCGTGCGTGCACAGCGCGACAAAGCACGGCGTCAGCGCGCTGATGGTCCACGCGGACTCGGTCGTGGGGTCGTGTCCCGTCGCACGCGCGTCGTAAAAGTACGAGAACAGGATCGAGGCCAGCGTCACATGCAGTCGCCGCTGTTGCGCTGCATCGATGAGGTCTGCAGCGCCGTCAACGTGAGCAGTAGGAGCACGGCCGCGGACACCGACATTCTCGGCGCGGCAGGCGCAGCTGTGCCAGATTTTCGTCCTCGCTGAACTCGGCGTCGTCAAACGGATACGCCCACTCAATGACGGCCTTGATCTCCTCGTCCTGCACATAGTCCATCCTGCGGTCGGTCAGCGGGTGCACGCTGCGATAGCCGCGTGCTCACATGTAATATTCCTCGTCCCACTTCTTCTCGTCGGCCTCGACCAGTTTGCCGCGGCGCGCGCTAGCGGGCAGCGTCTCGACGTCCTGCCCGAGCACGTTGACATCGTTCTCCACATGCGCGATGTGCGTGAAGAGCCCCGAGTGCAGGTCGAGGAAGCCGTACGGCTGCTTCAGGCCAGTGTGCAGCGGCTCGGCCGGGAGCTCCTGCGGCAGCTGCCAGTCGTTCTCGGCCGCTGTGCCCGGTCAGTACGGTGCTGTGCTGCAGAGTCGTCAGGGGCACGTGCCTTGCAGGATAGCATCCTCCTCATCGAGCACCTCGACCAGGGGCTGCGCGGCCTCCCTGCTGCTGCTGCCTTCGGGCGCCAGGAGCTTGGGCAGGAGGTCGAGGTCGTTGAAGTGCTCGCCCTTGACCTGCTTGGACACAGTGACGGTCAGGTCTCCGGTGGAGGGGTCGTAGCGCGCGCTGGACTCGTCATCGTCGACGATGCCGGAGGTGCCCTCGAAGACGAGCCGCAGGAAGTACGGGTTGACGTGCACGGAGAGCGTCGTGTCTGCAGCATGGACCTCGACGTCGCGCGCCTGTATGTATGCACGTCATGTGACGGTCTGTGCGGGCGGGGGCGCGGGCAGACATACGCGGACGGCGGGGACGTGGAGGACGACGACGAGCGCGTCCGCCGTCTGGGCGCAGGTGAAGCGCGGAGTGATCATCGCTATAGCCGCCGAGCCGGGGCGATCTCCGAGTCCGCCTGGTTCCCTTCTGGGCCTTCTGCAAGACGTACCGCTCCCGCTCTGTCATGTCGCGCCAAAACGGCCGGCATGCGAACGCTGCCTCGTCTGGATACATGGACCCCCAGGTCCGTCGCCCGCCGCCGCCCGTGCCCGGCCCCGATGCTCACGCCGCCGCCCCGCAGACGCTGCCGGCCCAGCCGCCGCTGGCGACCGTCGAGCAGTACATCATCACCGAAAAGCGCGGCAACTGCATGCCCGTCTTCGTCGAGCTGCCCGCCCACTTCATCACGCCCTGCATGGCCTACCTGCGCATCGCCAAGGACTCCAAGTACTCCTTCCTGCTCGAGTCCATCCTCGGCGGCGAGAGCGTCGCGCGCTACTCGTTCATCGGCTCGGGTGCGCCATCGCAGCCATCATCTGTCGTCCGCACCAGCTGAGCACCCGCCAGATCCATTCAAGGTCGTCAAGACCGGCCCCGGCCAGGACGCGCAGGGCGACCCCATGGCCGCGCTCCAGAAGGAGCTGTCCGTGTACAAGTATATCAAAATTCCAGAGATCCCTACCTTCACGGGTGCGCGTCGCCGAGTCACCCTGGCTGCCCGAAGCGGAGCGACTGACGCGGTGCATTCGGCCAGGCGGCGCGATAGGCTACGTTTCCTTCGACTGCGTGCGCTACTTCGAGCCGCGGACAGAGCGCCCGCTGCAGGACCCGCTCGGCATCCCCGAGGCGGTCTTCATGCTCGCCGACACGCTGATCGTGTTCGACCACCTCTTCCAGACGCTCAAGATCGTCTCGCACGTCTTCTGCCCGTCGTCCGCGTCTACGGTCAACCTCGCGTTCACCTACAACACCGCCGTTGCGAAGGCACGGCGCATAGCGAAGCTGCTGCTCTCGCAGAGCAGCCCGTTGGTCGTTCCGCAGCCGCCCATAACCCCCGGCGCGAAGGCCGTCTCGAACGTCGGCCCCACAGGCTACAAGGGCTTCGTTACCAAGCTCAAGGAGCACATAGTCAAGGGCGACATCATCCAGGCGGTCCCAAGCCAACGCCTCAAACGCGAGACTGCGCTGCACCCATTCAACGCGTATCTTCGTCTGCGGCAGGTCAACCCCAGCCCGTACTTGTTCTACCTCGACTGCGGCGACTTGCAAATCGTAGGCGCGAGCCCCGAGACCCTGTGCCGCGTCGAGCGCAACAAGGTCTACAACCACGCTATCGCGGGCACAACGCACCGCGGCGAGACGGCCGAAGGTGCGCGCTAGGCTGCCTCATGTTGGCAAGCGCTAACTTGGCGCCCCGCAGAGGACGAGCAGCTGGGCAAAGAACTGCTTGCGTCCGAGAAGGACCGCGCGGAGCACATTATGCTCGTCGACCTCGCGCGCAACGACGTGAACCGGGTGTGCGACCCGGCGACGGTGAAGGTGGACGACCTGATGCGGCTCGAGCGCTTCTCGCACGTCATCCACCTCACTTCGCAGGTGTCGGGCGTCCTGCGCCCCGACAAGACGCGCTTCGACGCGTTCCGCTCCATCTTCCCCGCGGGCACCGTCAGCGGCGCGCCGAAGATTCGCGCGATTGAGCTCATCTCCGAGCTCGAGGGCGAGCGCCGCGGCGTGTACGCCGGCGCGGTCGGCCGCTGGGACTTTGCGGACGACGAGATGGACACGTGCATCGCGATCCGCACCATGACCTTCAAGGACGGCCACGTCTACCTGCAGGCGGGGGGAGGCATAGTGTACGACAGCATTGAGGACGATGAATACATCGAGACACTCAACAAGCTCAAGGCGAACATCAAAACCATAGACCAGGCTGAAAGTCAGTGTCCAAGCTCTATATGCTCGCCGTGCCCTACTCACCTACACTCGTAGGATATCACTATGAGCTACAGCAAGCGCAGGGCGATACATCGTAGGCCGTTGGTCTAGTCTACTTATCGCTGTCGGCTTCATCTTCGTGTGCTTTATTTCTGTGTGCCGAGAGGGGTAATATAACTGTCGTTGCAAAGGGTGTTCGGAGCCTTCGGTCCATGCTCATCACAACATCCATATCCAGTATTTTGTGAGTGACGCCGATTGACTTGCTCAAGTTGCTGCGCCCGCCCGGTGCCGACGATCTACTTAGCGTAGCGATAACAATGGCCATTTTCCCACCGCCGTCTGACCCAGACCGCCATACCCACCAACGCGTATGGCCGCCACCGAGTCCGCCGCGCAAGATGACGGTCAAACGCCATGGCACCAGAAGCGAATTGTAGCGTGGATCGTGCTCGTCGTGTTGTGGCTGGTGTTCGTCCCGAAGTGGCTGGTTGTCCTCCTCCCATTATACGGAGCTCTGGCGCGCTTTCGTGCCCATTATCGGCCGCTTCACAACAGCGCAGACGCAGAGTCGAAGACGATAGACGCGGCCAAATTTCCTATTCGGTGGTACCATGCTGTATTTCCACGCGTGTGGAGACTGGAAGGGTGGGCGGGCTTGTGGAAGGGCGCTGGTGCGTTTGCATTGCTGAAGTCGTTCACGCACCGCTCAGCTTCATCGTTGCAGTACCCTGCGTGTTCTACTTCATCGGATGGACCGTTTACCAGGCCGTCTTCGACCGACTCGTTGGGTACTCCTGGCGTTATGAGGGCATCCACCGACTCGTCATCCTCTTCGTGGCTGAGGTCGCCTGGGTGCCTTTCTCAGTGCCTCTAATCGTGGTCTTGAATCGGTGAGCAGGCGAAATGCATCCTCCGATACATAAGTCTGTGCTGAAGGTGTATGTGCTTTGGTCAGAGAGATCACACACCCACAGCTTCTCGACTGGGCGCGATGGAGGTCGCCCGGTAGAGCTCTGTCGTCTCTGTTCCCCGGAGACGAACTGGGCCAGCCGAAGGCCTTGTTGTCTAGGATCTTCCTGCCCTTGCTCGCAGCGGAATCCGCGAGCACGGCCATAATCTGGGGCACGAATCAGGCTTTCGAGTTTCTCGCAATGTCGTCCGACCGCTACATCAGAGGGCACGGGTTCGAAGAGCCCCCACCGCATGAACTCGCATTCACACGAGAGTTCTTCGGGAAGACATGGCCGTGGCTTGTGGCGATCCTGATCCTTGTGCTCTTCAAGGCGCTCCCCGCGGTCATCGTGTGCCCGCTCGAAGTCGCAGCCGTCCGGATCTCATCGCAGCGCGCATCTCCTGCGCTCGACGATATATCAGCGCAGAATGCGGCGCCGGTGCCAGCGCACGAGACGGTTATCCGGTGAGCCTGCTTCATCCCTGCACCCTGCGTCATTCTGGTATCTGAAGTGCGTCGCGGCAGGCTTCGCGACGTGCCGTACGAAGGCCTCTTCGACTGTCTCCGCAGCATGGTGCGAGAGGAAGGCTGGCGCGCGCTCTATAGCGCATGCTGGACGACACTCCTATTTACGATTCACGGGCTCTCGTGGAGGTTGATAGCGGGAATGCGATTCCCATAGTGAATCCGGATGCACTCGGGCTTCGGGCAAGCGTGTATGTCGACCCTTGCTTCTCTCGTCGCATGCCCATGCTTGCTATGAACACTTCCCGGTCCAGCAATGACGTTTTGTCTGATGGTTGCCTGCAGAATGCGCGATTTGAGGCCAACTGATCACACCGTTGCACCAATTTAGATGCTTCCCACCCGTCAGGGTTCTCGCCGCTCGCTCGCGTTTTCCTCCCGTCCGTGGCGGCAGAAAGACGGCTCTGCACAGGGTCTTGAGCCGTTTCATACAGTATGCGTCCTGGTTCTTGCGTCGCTGTACCAGTCCCGTACAACAACCTGGCGGTCGAACGATTAGGATTTCGCGGGAGCGTTCGTTCCCACAAGCGGTTTGCACTCCCCCATGTCATCATCCTTGCACCGATCATCAATTCTCACGTGCAAACTTTGCCGTTGCGATTAAGGTGTTGCGGCCCGCCGGGATGACGCATAAAGCGTTGACGTGCGCGCGATCGTCGTCGGTTTTCCCCCGTGTGCCCAGCACTCTAACAGACGTTCAACCTGCGCTCAGACTAAAAGGCTCGACGCACTGTGCCTTTAAGCCGTGCCTCACTATCTGTCCCCATCCCTTCCTCAACGACGCGACGCGTTTCACCCTCCCAGGTGACAATCCACCATGAAGCTATCCTCGACACTACTCGTCTCCGCACTCGCCATTCACGACTTTGGTGTGTTGACCACCTTGCGTTAGCCGCTGCGACACTCATACCAATCCACCCCCGTCGCAGCCCACGCTGCTTGGGTCACTCCCAAGTTCGCTCTCAAGACCGCCGCAGGGTGGACGGCGCATGGCGTGGCAAACGGCCTGACTGCACCACGGTCCCTGATTTTCGACACCGCTGGCCATCTGCTCGTCCTCGAAAAGGGGACGGGTATCGTGGCCTTCACTCTCAACTCTGACGGCAGTGTGGCGAGCCGCAAGACCCTCCTCTCGTACAAGTACCCTAATCATGGGCTTGCCTTGAGCAAGGACGGGACGACTCTCTTTGCGAGGTACAGAAGCGCGCACCCTGAGATCGTCGACTATGTGCTGACTCGTCCCTCACTCAGCTCGTCTAACACCGCGTGGAAATGGAACTACAACGCATCCGCACTCACTGTGTCCAACCAGCGGAAGGTCGTCACGGGGATGGACAACGACGATCACGTGACGCGAACTCTACTCATGTCGAACGCTCACCCCAACCTTCTCATCATCTCGCGCGGTTCGAACGCGAATTTGGACATGGGATCGGGGAGCGCCAGTGCAGGGCGTGCGGCGATCAAGGTCTTCGACTGGACAACACTGCCAGCCGGCGATGTTGGCTACGACTACACCCGCGACGGCAAGCTGCTCGCCTATGGTGTCCGCAACGAAGTTGGTATCGCGGAGGATGCAGCAGGTCGTGTATGGGGAGTTGAGAACAGCGCGGACAATCTGGTGCGCGTCCGTAGCGGCGTCAGCTACGATGTCCACCAGGACAATCCCGGCGAGAAACTTCATCTCTGTGAGTCCTTTACACACACCCGGTGCCCAACGTCTCATGACATATCGCCGTTGCAGTTGGTGACGCTCTCTCCGTCAGCAGCGGCTCGCAGAACAAGTTCTACGGATACCCCCACTGTTTCAGCGTCTGGAACCCTCGGTCCGGCTTCCCGTCCTCAGACAGCTTCATAGCCGGAGACTGGTTCGTTCAGCAGCCAAATGCGTCCAGCATCGATACGGCGTGGTGCGGACAGAATGCACTGAAACCGAAGATGCTCTTCCAGGCGCACTCTGCGCCGCTCGACATCAAGTTCGGCCCGAAGAGCGATTCGCGGGCCTTTGGTGCGTTCGCCTTGCTCATGTCTGCAAGCGCTGACCCTGCTCTGCAGTCTCATTCCACGGTTCTTGGAACCGCAGCCCGCCTACTGGCTACAAGGTCGTCGCCGTCCCGGGCACAATCTCGGCCAGCGCCTGGAACCCTACAGCAAACGTTACCAGCACGACCGGCTACGTCGACATTCTCACGAACCAGGACATCAACAGCTGCCCGGGTAGCTGCTTTAGACCAGCAGGGTTGGCGTGGAGCAAGGACGGAACGCGCCTTTACGTGACGAGCGACTCGACCGGTGAAATATTTGTCCTTCAGAAATCCTGAAGTCTTCGTCGCACAACATATTCTTGTTCATTTTAGCCCCATCTCTCATCTCTGTCCACATGTACTTGTATATATGCATTAGTATCCACATCATACACGCATTTACGACAGTCACAGTCAACCACGCGGAATACGTGAGCTGAGAAATGCGAGGAAAAACCCCAACTTCAATCACGCCCACGATAGCATTCTTGCGTTATTATGTACCATTGCGGACAGTCTGGCGAAGGACCAGGACTTCAGAAATTCGGTCATTCACGTTCGGAACGTCCCGGCATTCTGGCCGACTGGCCGAAGCTTTCGCGGCGTCGCGCATTCCAGGCGGTCAGCTTCTTCACATTTCTACGACCATGGCGTCTGCAATTCCTTGGGGCAAGTTCGCGCTGATGACTGCCGGCTGTGAGTGCACTGCAACCAGTGGTCTACTGAGCTCACAGACGACTGTAGGCATCGGCGTAGGCGTCGTGCTCATGCGCAGTACGCGTATCCTTCGGTCCCTGGATTACTCGTAACGCGTGCACAGCGACAACACCCACCGAGGAGGAGCTGTATAACGTGCGCCTGCCTGCGGCGTGGTCAGCCTGCACGCGCGAACGCGACTTATTCCTTGCAGAGGATGGCGCCCGACCTCCAGCGCAAAGTCGACGCCATCCGCGCCCAACGCAAACGCGCTGAGGCGGCAGCCCGTGGAGAGGCGCCCCCTGGCGCGGAAACTGTGCGTTGCTTGCCGTCCGTGCTCTATAATCCTTACAACGTCTACCCGTGCCGCCCTCCTCTTCAGATGCAACAACCCGACCCGGAGAAGCCCAACTGGACGTCGCGGTAGGGCCAGTAGTCCGAGGAGATGCGATACATATTATTATGGCTTGCATATCGACGCGAATGGAGATTTCACGAGGACGAGAGGGCTGGAGAGCGAGAGGAAGAAAGGAGATAGAAGACGGATAGGGGACAACGTTGCGGTGTAACGATAGCCTACAAATCGAGTGACGCTAATATTTCGTGTGGAATGCGGTCGTGCGTGGGGGTGGGGTGGGGTTGAGGTGAGGTTGGGAGAATGAGGAGTGAGGAGTCGGCAGGGTGTCCGGGTTGAGAGAAAACATGCACGACGCAAAACATCTATTCGACGCGGGGGGCGGTGGGAGGAGCGAGCGTGGGCGTCGCCTCCGCCGTCACAGGCGCGGAAGTGCTATCTAGGAGCGGCATCGAGTCGGACGCGCTCGTCGGCGGATTCGAGACCAACACTTCGTAGGGGTGGTCAGACCCTGCAGTCGTTGTCGAGCCAGGTGTTTGCACAGGCTCGGCCGGAGAGGGCAACTCCGTCGTGGCAGGGGCGTCCGAGGTGGTGATAGGTGGTAGCTCAGGAACCTGCAATGTAGGCGTCTCCTGCCGCGAATGTTGGGCCGGGGGCACCTGAGTTGACTGCTCGTCTGGACGTGGTGAAGGAAGACCGATAGCCAGTGCGCCGCTCAATGCGGCGCGCCCGAGTGCGGATGATAACGCGGAACGTCCGCTGGGCGAGGTGCCTGCCAACGAAGATGGGGGAAGGGGCGACCCTTGGTGCGAGGGGGGCGCGCTTCGCCCTGGAGAAGACACGGCAAGAGGTGAGGGCGAGCTCGCGCTACCGCTTCCACTTCCACTGGGCCCGGTGTCGGCGTTCTGGCCGCTTGAACCGGCGCGCGCGGCCGCTTCGCGCTCCCGACGCTGCTGTTCCTCGTGCTCGAGCAACGACAGACGCATTGCTTCCATCACCATGAGCTGCCCGGACACAATGCGCGTCAGTCCGAGGAAGCACGGAAATAGCACGATGCGTGTGTACCTCCTCGAGATCTTGGCCGCCAATTGTCAGCCCTCCCAACAGCTGGCTCAGGTCACGATTTCTCGTCCGGCCGCCTCGCCTGCCCTCATCTCCGTTTGGTGGGGTGGGCGCCTCGGCGACAAGGACGGTGCCGTCACCTAGCTGCGAGCCTCCCCCGGGCACGGCGTGCACGCGACCGGAGGTGACGCCGACGGGGATGAGACGGTCGCCCACCTGGCGCATGATAATGCGCCTGTTCGCGCGGCGAGTGACCGCTGCGCGGACGGCGGCAAGCTTGGCTTCCCAGTCTGGCCGGATTTGGTCTGTCGAAGCAGGGACAAGCACGATGAGCGGAGGCGCCGGCGGAATTGCACCAGCGCCGCGGACGCACCGATTGTGACCACGTCCGGGCTCGTGTGGGAGATGCTCTTGCGTTTCCCGCGGCGGGCGGCGGAGGCCTCGGCATCGCCTGAGGAGCCCGAATTGACCTTGGAGAGTTCTGGACGGCTGGAGGCAGCCGACTGCGCCGAAGACAGGTTAAGCGGGCCGGCGGGTGGCGAGAGGGAAGGGCGCAAGGGCGTACCGATGAATCCGCCCCTATGCCAGCGCGCCAGGGCGGGGGCGTGTAGATGACGCCAAAGTTGTCGCGGACGCAGTAAGGGCAGGCTGCGGGCTCGGAGACGAGGTGGGTGGTGGTGGGCTCTGCGCGCTTGATCTGGACGAAGCACTCGGTGCAGATGGCCTGGTCGCAGCAGCGAGACCGGTTTATGTTGGGCGGGTAGTACTGCGGGGCGGCGTGAGCGTGAAACCCGGCGCCGGGCGACGGCGGCTCACCAGCAGGCAGATAGGGCACTCGGTCGCTCCCCTGTAGATGGCGGCCTCGGAGAGCTTCGCGGCCTCGTTCTGCTGCTGCTGGGCCTTTGCGTGGTGCTTGGAGAATTTGGACAGCGACGAGTGCGCGGAATGCGACACCGGGTGGGCCGAGCTGGGCGCAGACCCGCCGTCGCTGGCGCCTGACCCCGGCAGCTCCGCGGGAGGCAGCTCCTTCCTGGCGGCGAGGATCTGGTCGTCGTCCCAGGCGTCCTCGTAGTCCTCGAGCGGGCGGTAGAACGGGGCGAGCTTGCGGTCGATGATGAGCTGGGTGACGATGGCCTGGTTCCAGTCCTGGGGCGCGCTGTACACGCCGAACGGCACGAGCGAGCCGTAGTCGACGGTGTCGTCGTGCCGGTCCTTGGTCGACGCTGCGTTGCCCATCTGGCTGGCTGCACGGTCGGTGTGCACGCGCGCGCAACTCGCAGGCCCAGTCGGACTTTGACTCGGCACGCTTTTGGCGGATTACATCAGGGCTCTTGTAATCCGAATATTTAGGCGCCCGTTACAGATAATCCGTTTAAAAAATACAGGAAAAAATTGGGCAGGGGCCAGTGCATACAACGTTCCAGAATGATACGGATACGGATTGCCTGGTGAGCGGGTCACAGGTGCCGAGGTCCGGGCAAGGCAGCGGCTCCCCATTCAAGGTGCAAACGTGTACAGCCGGGAAACGCATTCGCTCTGTCTTCCGGACCACCCGGTGCCCTCTATAAATCCCCCCTTCAGCGGCCCCCAGCCTGCGCGCGGCCGCTCTTTACTGCCATGGACGCAGCATGGGCAAGCTCCCCGGAGGAGGTCCTCTCTCACTTTTCCGTCAACCCAGCCACAGGCCTGACCACTGCACACGTTGCCAAAAACGCTGAGCTCTACGGCAAGAATGGTGCGTGCCCGTGCAACCACCCCAGCCCGCAAGGCTGACCGGCCACGCCGCAGAACTGCCCGAGGAGGAGGGCACGCCCCTGTGGGAGCTCATCCTGGAGCAGTTCAAGGACCAGCTCGTACTCATCCTGCTCGCGTCCGCCGTCATTTCCTTCGTCCTCGCGCTCTTCGACGACACCTCCGACTCTGCGACGGCCTTCGTCGAGCCCCTCGTTATCCTGCTCATTCTCGTCGCCAACGCCGCAGTCGGCGTCATCCAGGAATCCAAAGCAGAGGCGGCGATCGACGTGCGTATGCCCGTTCAGGAATATTCTTTCAGACGCGCTCATCACTCAGCCCCCACCAGGCACTCCGCGAATTCTCCCCAGACGAGGCAAAGGTGCTCCGCAATGGCCATCTCCTCAAGGTACACGCGTCCGACCTCGTGCCCGGCGACATCGTCGCGGTTGCGGTTGGCGACAAGGTCCCGGCCGACTGCAGGCTCCTCTCGATTTCTTCTAGCTCCTTCCGCGTCGACCAGGCCATTCTCACTGGAGAGAGCATGAGCGTTGCGAAATCTGTCGACACCGTCCCTGATCTCAAGGCGGTCAACCAGGATCAGACCAACATGCTGTTCTCGGTGCGCACGTTCCACCCTGAATTGCATAGCAGATCCTAATCCAGCGCCACAGGGCACCACCGTGGTGAACGGCACGGCGCAGGCCATCGTCGTTCGCACGGGTCAGCGCACCGCCATCGGCCACATCCACCAGTCCATTTCGCAGCAGATCAGCGAGAAGACGCCGCTGAAGCGCAAGCTGGACGACTTTGGCGACATGCTCGCCAAGGTCATCTCGGTCATCTGCATCCTCGTCTGGCTCGTCAACATCCGCCACTTTACCGACCCGGCGCACCACGGCCTCCTCAAGGGCGCGGTGTACTATTTTAAGATCGCCGTGGCGCTTGCTGTCGCTGCCATCCCCGAGGGCTTGGCTGCCGTGATCACCGCATGTCTTGCACTTGGGACGAAGAAGATGGCACAACGCAACGCGATTGTGCGCAACCTGCCCAGCGTGGAAACGCTGGGTTGCACGAATGTGATCTGCTCGGACAAGACTGGCACGCTCACGACAAACCAAATGAGCGTCTCGACGGTATGCATGTCCTTGGGGTCCTCCTTACAACGTATCTAACGCGTGTCTTAGTTCACTGTTGTTGCTGGCACCAGTGGGCTTGAGCAGTATGAAGTCGAAGGCACGACGTTTGCACCCTACGGCGCCATCACATCCGAGTATGGCAAGTCGCTCAGCTCAAGCTCTCTCCCGGACAACATTCAGCGTATCGCTGAAATTGGAGCTATCTGCAACGACGCCAAGATTGTATACCAGCACGTAAGTCCCGATACTCTACCAGAAGGCTCTATTCTCATGTTTGTGATAGGACAAGAACACGTACGCAAATATTGGCGAGCCTACCGAGGCCGCACTCAAGGTCCTCACGGAGAAGATCGGGTGTGGAGACTACGAGGTGATCAAGTCTCTGCCGTCCCTCTCGCCCAAGGAGCGTACCACGGCTGTGAACGACTATTATGAACGCAGCATCCCGCGTCTGCTCACCTTCGAGTTCTCGCGCGACCGCAAGATGATGTCGGTCCTTGTTAAGCGCGGCAACGGTGAGAAAGCGCGCGCAGCTCTCTTCGTCAAGGGCGCACCGGAGTCCGTCCTGGAGCGCTGCACGAGCGCAGCCGTGAACGGGCGCAACGTGCCGCTGACGCCGGAGCTGCGCCGCAAGCTGCTGGAGCGCACGACCACCTACGGCTCGCGCGGACTGCGCACGCTCGCGCTCGCATACGCCGATCGGGACGACGCGGACGCGGCGCACTACCACAGCAATTCGAGCGCGGACTACTCTCGCTTCGAGCAGAACCTGGTGTTCGTTGGGCTCGTCGGCATGCTCGACCCTCCGCGGCCGGAGGTGCGCGAGGCGGTCGCGAACTGCAAGGCGGCTGGCATCCGCGTCATCTGCATCACGGGCGACAACAAGGGCACGGCGGAGACGATCTGCCGCCAGATCGGCATCTTCGGCGAGGACGAGGACCTGGCGGGCAAGAGCTACACGGGCCGCGAGCTCGACGAGCTCAGCCACGCGGAGAAGGTCGAGGCCGTCCAGCGCGCGAGCCTGTTCAGCCGTACAGAGCCGGGGCACAAGAGCCAACTCGTCGACCTTTTACAGGGCCTTGGACTTGTAGTTGCGATGGTGCGTGATATGGCGACATCTTGTCCCACGTACGTGTTTGGCTGACGTGTTGGCGGGTTCTAGACTGGCGGTGCGTGGGAGCCACGGCGGCGGGTCGTGTCCGTGTAGAACCAAGGGCTCATGCACTCGCAGATGGTGTCAACGACGCGCCCGCGCTCAAGAAGGCGGATATCGGTGTCGCCATGGGTAGTGGCACCGACGTCGCCAAGCTCGCTGCGGACATGGTGCTCGCCGACTCGAACTTTGCCACGATAGAAGGCGCGGTCGAGGAGGGACGCCTGATTTACAACAACACGAAGCAATTTATTCGCTACCTTAGTGCGTCTCCATTGACTTCCTTCACTCATCGTGTCGCTAACCTCAATTGTCAGTATCCTCCAACATTGGAGAGGTTGTCAGTATCTTCCTGACGGTCCTCCTTGGCATGCCCGAGGCATTAATTCCTGTCCAACTGCTCTGGGTCAACCTCGTCACGGATTCCCTCCCGGCAACAGCACTTGGATTCAACCCCGCGGACCACCTTATCATGCGCGTACCGCCTCGCAGCTCGCGCGAACCGCTCATTGGCAAGTGGCTCTTCACGCGGTACATGATCGTCGGCGCGTATGTCGGCGTGGCCACGGTCGCCGGCTACGCATGGTGGTTCTGCCTCTACCCTGGCGGCCCGCAAATCAGCTTCTACCAGCTGGTACGTGCACACTCTACTTTCTCCACTTCCGCTCATTATTATTGCCCCGCAGACGCACTTCCACCAATGCGGCGCGCTGTTCCCCGAGATCGGGTGCCAGATGTTCACGAACGAGATGGCGCACCGCGCGACGACCATGTCGCTCTCGATCCTCGTGACGGTCGAGATGTTCAACGCGATGAACTCGCTGTCGGAGAACGCGAGCCTGCTCGTGCTGCCCGTGTGGCGGAATCCGTATCTCGTCGCGGCGATCGCGCTCAGCATGGCGCTGCACTTTGCGATCCTGTACATCCCGTTCTTCACGACGCTTTTCGCCATCACGCCGCTCAACTGGGCGGAGTGGCAGGCCGTGCTGCTGTTTAGCGTGCCTGTGGTGGTGATTGACGAGGCGTTGAAGTTCGTGACCCGGACATGTATTGGTGAGTCCACTTCGTCTTCCGTCCGATACCAATCTGGAGACTAAGTGCTGTCCTCTATAGACCCAGCACACAAGGTCAAGGTGGATTGAGGATGGGTTGTAGATATAGATGGACTGGTTGTGTTTATCATGCGTGGAGCCCGAGCCTCAGCCCGGTGGATGTGCCGTGACATAGGACGGGCAAGTAAAAGCGTAATATAATAATATTAGCACCGTCCCTACGAGTCTTCCTCTGATGCTCGATTTGCTCTCCGTCCGCGCGCAGGCTCGTAAGGCGCGGAATTCCCGGCGTCGTCGCCCTCCGCTTGCTGCCTGGCTGCCACCTCGCGCTCTTGCCGCCGCTTTGCGGCTCTCCGGCGCAGGTGCTCGTACCATTGCTCGATACCCTCCCGCCCCGCGACACTCAGCAGTCCTGCGACGAGCTCGCCGGTGCGGACAGAATCGTCGTTGGCTGGTATTGGGTACATGACGATGCGAGGGTCGACGTTGCTGTCCACGATGCCGATGGTGGGGATGTGCTCGAGCGCACACTCGCGGATGGCGCTCATGTTTTGGAGAGGGTTGAGGAAGATGACGAGGTCGGGGACGACCTTGGTCTTCTGCACGGTCTCGAACCCGAAAAGCGAGTGCTTGTTGGTGAGCGTGCCGGGCTTCCACTTCTCGCCGATGTGGAACGCGTTGTGCCCCATGCGCTGCGCGGCCTTGCGCACGGCCGGCGCGAGCTCCGGGCGCGAGCCCACAAAGACGACGCTCCCGCCGCGCGCCGCGACGCCGCGCACGACGTTTGCGGCGCGCCGGAGGTACGGCAACGTCGCGTCCAGGTCGATGATGACGACGCCGGCGCGCACACCGTACGCAAATGGCGCGTATGCCGGGTGCATGAGCCCCTTCGAGTGGCCGTAATGGGCGCCTGCTGCGACCAGGGCGGACAGCGTGACCTCGGACGGGCGCGGCGGGTTGTGCAGCGAGTGGAAGGGCTGCCATGCGTTTTCCCGCGTCTGTGTCGAGCCCAGCTGGCTGAACAGGTCGACTGCGGGCGCGATTGAGCGTGGCAGGGGACGCGGGCGCGACGGGCAGACGCACAGTTTGCCTTTTGGATGCGCTTTGTCGCAATGTAGTCCTCCCAGCTGGCCTCGGCGTCCGCAGACTGCGCCTTGTCGCGCGAAACGCCCTGCACAATGAGTCCGCGGGTTTGGCTGGCAAGGCCGGCGGGTATTCGCGCCTGAGACGCGCGCTGGAGGGGCGTTCTGAGCATTGGAGGCCGAGGTCGAAGCGGGTCGTGCGGAGTTTGCGCTGCTTCCGGCCCACTTTTTTCTCATCCCTCTTCCCGTCGTCGTCGCTCGGTTCCCCCACCGCCTAACGCTCAAAAATGTCTGCCGATGATGTATTCGATGGCGCCGTCGGCATTGACCTCGGCACTACCTACTCGTATGTCCGTCTCGAGCCCCGCCGGGCCCTGGGCTCAAGCAGAAATTTTTCCAGCTGCGTCGGCGTCTGGCAAAACGACCGCGTAGAGATCATCGCCAACGATCGTGAGTGTGGCCCCTCCGCGGCCTTCCCGGTGCTCACCGAGCCCCAGAGGGCAACCGGACGACACCGTCGTATGTCGCGTTCTCGTCAGATGAGCGCCTCATCGGCGACGCGGCAAAAAACCAGGCGGCGATGAACCCGCGCAACACCGTCTTCGACGCTAAGCGTCTCATCGGCCGCCGTTACGAGTGAGTCCAATCCGTGCATCGTGCGCCCACGTATGGACGTTGACCGTCGTGCCATCTCCCAGCGATCCGGATGTGAAAAAAGTTTGTACCCGTGCACCGCATGCACCCTCCTCGACCTCGACACAGGCGCTTACCCGCTTCTTTCTGTGTGAATAGGACATGACCCACTGGCCGTTCGAGGTCGTTGATAAGGACGGCTCGCCCTTCATCAAGGTCCAGTACCTCGGCGAGGAGAAGACCTTCAGCCCCCAGGAAATCTCCTCCATGGTCCTCACGAAAATGAAGGAAATCGCGGAGGCTAAGCTCGGCAAGACCGTCAAGAAGGCTGTCATCACGTTAGTGGACCATTTATGCCCATTTTTCTTATTTGCTGAAGCCATCTTTTCCGCCTGTAAACTAGTGTCCCCGCGTACTTCAACGACTCTCAACGTCTTGCGACCAAGGACGCAGGCGCCATCGCCGGTCTTGATGTTCTCCGTATCATCAACGAGCCGACCGCGGCCGCTATTGCCTACGGTCTTGACCGCCAGTCCAAGAAGGAGAAGGTTGTACTCATCTTCGACCTTGGCGGTGGCACTTTCGATGTCTCCCTCCTCGCCATTACCGGTGGTGTCTTCGCCGTCAAGGCCACCGCTGGTGACACCCACCTTGGTGGTGAGGACTTCGACAACACTCTTCTTGACCACTTCAAGAACGAGTTCAAGCGCAAGACCAAGCACGACATCTCCGACGACCCTCGTGCCCTCCGTCGTCTGCGCAGCGCTTGCGAGCGTGCCAAGCGTACACTCTCCAGTGTCCCGCAGACGACCGTCGAGGTCGACTCGCTGTACGGTGGCGAGGACTTCTCCGCTAACATCACCCGTGCGCGCTTCGAGGAGATCAACGCGGCCCTGTTCAAGTCGACGATTGACCCCGTCGAGAAGGTCCTCAAGGATGCGAAGGTCGCCCGCGAGAAGGTACACGGCATATACCTCGGTTTAAGATTATTCCCTTGGCTGACAATCAGTTGAAAGGTCGACGACATTGTCCTCGTTGGTGGCTCGACTCGTATCCCGAAGATCCAGTCGCTCGTCAGCGAGTACTTCGGTGGCCGCCAGCTGAACAAGTCCATCAACCCCGATGAGGCTGTCGCCTACGGTGCCGCCGTTCAGGCCGCCGTCCTGACTGGCCAGACATCCGAGCAGACCGAGAACCTCGTCCTGCTCGATGTCACGCCCCTGTCGCTCGGTGTCGCCATGCAGGGCGACGTCTTCGGTATCGTCGTGCCGCGCAACACCACGATTCCGACGAACAAGAGCCGGACGTTCACGACCGTCGAGGACAACCAGACGACCGTCACGTTCCCGGTGTACGAGGGCGAGCGCACGCAGTGCCGCGACAACCGTCTGCTCGGCGAGTTCGAGCTGACCGGCATCCCGCCGATGCCGCGCGGCCAGGCGGAGCTCGTGACGACGTTCGAGGTCGACGCGAACGGCCTGCTCAAGGTCTCGGCGATGGACCGCGCGTCGGGCCGCAAGGCATCCATCAACATCGTCAACTCGGTCGGCCGCCTCTCGGGCGCGGAGATCGAGCAGATGATCAAGGACGCGGAGCAGTTCAAGCAGGCCGACAAGGAGTTCAGCGCGCGGCACGAGGCGAAGGCCGACCTGGAGGCGTACATCCACCAGGTCGAGAGCACGATCACTTCGCCCGAGATCGGCATGAAGCTCAAGCGCGGCGCGAAGGGTCAGGTCGAGGCCGAGCTCGCGCGCGCGCTCGAGAAGCTTGAGATCGAGGACTCCACCGCCGACGAGCTCAAGAAGGCGCAGCTCGGCATCAAGCGCGCGTTGCAGAAGGCGACCGCCGGCCTCGGGCGGTGAGCGCTGACCGCGCGCCCTGCCCCGCCGCGTCCGCTTCCCGCTTACATCTATCGCCGCTGCCCGTTCTGTGCCCTAATCTGTCGCCGTCGTACAAGTCAACCTCGCTCCTTTCTTTCCCTCTGTCGCTGTCAATGTCGCAACCCGTGGGGCCCCAATCAGCCGTCTGCCGTGCCCCTGCGCTCCTGAAAATGTCGCTGCACGACCCCTCTCCCCCCACCTTTTGGTAGAATTGCATGTACGCTTCCATGCATCACATAGTAACGTCTGTGACGAGCAGTATCTGTCTGTCCCCGCGATGCTTCTGGTCTGAGCACTTCGCAACCCAAGCGCGGAACGCGAGGGTGAAATGAAAATCTTAGCGGCGCTCCTCAGCGTGTGGAGCATCTGCATTATATGCGGCGACAGCGAGCGCCACGGCGCGTTAGCACACCATTACGGCACGCCCGTCAGTGTCAGATTTCTGGCGGTTGTACAGCTGAGCGCCGGGTGACATTGAATTGATTACAGGAGCAAGAGGAGCAATGCGAGCTATGCAGGGCAGCGGTGGGAGTGGACGGACGATGCGAAGTGGGGCGGGAATGTATTGCGGGGCGCGGGAAGCAAATTGACGGGGACGGCGGGGGTAGCGGTAGAGCGGGGGGGCGGAAATGCGAAAAATACGAGTGCAACAGGAATATAACAACACGAGTGAGCTGGTAGTGAGGGCGACGGACAGACATGCAATGCGACAAGAAACGAAAGTGGGATGGGGATGGACAGGACAAACAGGCGGGCGGGCGGCGGGAAGCACGGTTCCATGGTGATGCGCGAATCATGCTTGCGCGCGCGCGCCGGCGCGTGATCATGTCGCGGCGACGGCGATGGGCGCGGGGTCGAGCTTCTGCGACTTGCGCTGCGGGACGAAGCCCGCGCTGAGCTGTCGCGAGCGGTGCTCTATGCGCTCGAGCTCGGCTTCCCACGCGAGCACGTCGACATCGTTCGCGCACGGCAGGACGTCGACGCTCGTCGTGGACGCGGTGCCCGAGCGCGGCGTGAGCGGCAGGACAAGCGATGCAGTTGACGACGCGTGCGAAGCCTGGGTCGAGATCGTCAGTGGGACTGGCGCGCGTGATGCTGCTGGAGGTGGCGGTGGCGGTGGCGGCGCAGGCTCCTCTTTTCGTCGCGCGGGCGGCGCGCTGCTGGGATGCTGGGGCGACTCGCCGCTCGCGGTGTGCGGGCGGCGCGATTTGCGCGGCTTCGGGATGGCTGCGTCCGCGGAGGAGGCCACCGCGGGCGAGGCAAGATCGCCGGCCGACTTGGGCGGGTCACGCGCTGGGGAATGTTCCGAGCGTCGGCGCTTGTCGAAGAGGTCTGGGTACTTGCTCAGCACGTTTTGACGTTCCGCTGCGTTGGTCGCGCTCATGAGGAGCTCCTGCGGAGGAAGGTCGATCTGTTCATGCTGGCCGCTCGAAAGAAGCACGGAGACCTGGAGAAGCGAGTGTTATCAGCGGTTTGCGGCGGCCGTGGGCGAAACACGAAGAAGAGGGCCGCAGGTTGCAGTTGTTGCCGCTGCTGCGGAGCAGGGAAGGAGAGATTCGGGTTTGTGATACTCACCTTGATGAGGACGAAGAACGACACCGACGCCAGCGGGGTGGATAATGTTTCTCCTAACGCCCAGTGGTTGTTTGACTTTGCTGTGGGGAGGGAGACGTAGAGGGTCTTGACGAAGTGATCTGTGTCGTCCTTGGGGACGCTGGTGGCCTCGACATTTGCGATGACGAGCGATGAGTGCTTCGGGGAAGCGGAAGACGACGAGGAAGACTGTGGAGCAGACGACGAGCGTTCTTGCAGGGAGCCGAGCAAGGCCACATCAGAAGCCGATGACAGGAGTGACAGCGAGTCTCTGTGGCGATCCGCTGAGCGCGTTGGGGAGGCCTGGGGCGAGCGCAGAAGGGGATCGTCCACGACCGATGCTGCTTCTGAGATGCTTATGCGGCGCTGGACAGACAGCGACAGCGAGGAGACCTTTGCGTTCTCGTCGCCGAGCGGTTTGAGCCTGACGGAGACGGGGATGATGTCGAGCGGGCCCGCGGCGGTGTGGGGGAGCGAGACGAGGTGTTGGAGGGCGAGCGAGCGGGGGCCGCGGACGGTCGAGTACGACGGGGGGCGCGCCGGCGAGCGGCGCTTCGGGGCGTCGTGGCGGACGAGCAGCAGCTCGAAGCCCTTGACCTGGCGTGTGCCGAAGCCGGTCATGGGCAGATGGTTGAACGCTGTGCGGGGCAGGGTCAGCGGGCGGGGCGCGCAGAGGGGCCAAGAGCACGCGACGCGGGGACGCACTAGCCTCGACGCGCCAGTAGACGCGGTAGGTCTGGAAGTTCTGGGTCGACGGGCCCTTTGTGCGCTGCGGCACGACGATCTTGAAGGGCAGGTCCTTGTCGCCGACGTCCTCGCTGTCGCGGTCGACGGGCTTGGACCAGAGCGTCTGGACGTACTCGGCGAGGACGTTTGTATGCTGTATGCCGACGCGGCCGACGCGGGCCTCGTAGCAGCGGACGGCGACGTCGATGGACTTGCACTGGAGCGGGCGGCCGTCGGCGTCGAGGCGGGTGCGGATGATGCCCTCGACCTTGACGGGCGTGAGCGCGAGGAAGCCGGTCGACGGGAAGAAGCGGCCGCCGGCGTTGCCGCGCGTGGGCACAACGGACAGCTTGACCATTGCGGGCGGCGGCGGGGAGGAGGATGGGGGCGGGGGCCAGAGGGCGGGCGGGGAAGAAGGGCCAGCGCACGCTCGAGTTAACAAGTACTTGTATGTCCCAATTTGTTAATTTGTTATGACCACCGAGTGATTCTCTGCTTCCGCTTCCTAATACCTGCCACCATGCCGCCCTTCGTCCCCGGCCTCATCGCCGGCATGCTCGTCGCAGGCTCAGCCAACAGCCTGCTCATGAAGTACCAGGACCTGCAGTGCGTCGAGGCCTGCGACGACCCGGAGACCGCCGTGCTCTTCGAGCAGCCAGGCGAGTTGTCGCATGACACGCGCGTCCCCTGACAATAATATTTCTCGCATTACGATTAGTCTGGCAATGCTTCAATATGTGCGTCCTGTCTTGCAAGACGCGTCCGTGCCCGCACTGACCACCGCCCACGATGCGCGCCAGGTTCCTCGGCGAAATGCTCTGCTTCCTGCCCGTCGCGTTCGCGGCCCTCGCGCGCAGAGCCTCCGCAGGAGCAGCGCCCGAACCCGAGCCGCCCAAGCCACACGGCCACCCGACCCTCGAGCTTACGGGATGGCGTGTCCTCTGGCTCTGGCTCCCGGCCTTCTGCGATCTGATGGGCACTACGGTGCGTCCTCCGCGGCTGCCCGTGCTTCTCGCGCTTCTAACAACGCCAACACACAACAGCTGATGAACGGTGCTTGTCCTGCCCTTTCTGCACTAAAACACTCGCTCATCCGCCCGCCCCACATGGCCCTGCTAACTGCCAGTCGGCCTGCTCTACACGCCGGTGTCCATCTACCAGATGACGCGCGGCTCGCTCGTGCTCTTCGTCGCCTTCCTCTCCGTCGCCTTCCTGCATCGCCGTCTGTGGCTCTATCAGTACGTACGAATCCCGCTCTTCCAACAATTTAACCGCCTCCACGAAATGTAAATCATTCGTTTCTGACACACTTCTGGCGCGTAGATGGTTGTCGCTGATCGTCGTCTTTACCGGCGTCGCCGTCGTCGGCCTCAGCGGCTCGCTTGCCAAGAAGGCCGCTGAGAACGGCCTGCTCTCCGTCCTGGCCAACGTCAAGGACGAATCAGAATCAGTGCGTGTCGTCGTCGGTACGTGTCCAGCGATCTTTCCCACGCTTCTGATTCGCGTCTAATCACAATTTTGGCGCTCGCTGTCCACGTGTCCGGCAATCAACAGGGATGCTATTCATCGCGTTTGCCCAACTCTTGTGAGCCAAGCCCGTGCATCCGTGCTTCTCGCGCCGATGCCCATGCAGCACGGCGACCCAGTTCGTCGTCGAAGAGAAGATCATGGAGCGCTACAGCGTCGCGCCGCTCGTCGCCGTCGGCTGGGAGGGCTTCTATGGCGCGCTGTCCATCGTGCTTGCCGCGCCTGTCCTCTATCACTTCCGCGACGCATCGCCCTTCTTCGACCTGCCGCGCGGGTGGCACCAGATCGTGGGCAGCACGACCGTCCTCGTGGCTGGCCTCGCCATCGCGTGCAGCATCGCGTCCTTCAACTACTTCGGGCTCAGCGTCACGCGCTACGTGAGCGCGACCGCGCGCTCGCTCACAGACACGTGTCGCACGCTCAGCATCTGGCTTGTCTCGCTGGCCCTCGGATGGGAGCACTTCGTTGCGCCCGCGTCCTTCCTGCAAGTCGGCGGCTTCGCGCTTCTTGTGTGCGTTCCTCCGACCGCAGCTAGGATGATAATGAGCAGCTAACACGCATGCTTCCTCGCCGCAGTTATGGCACGGTCAGTATGCGTTTCGTAATTTCCCCGACGCCGGCGTGCTGTGCCGGCGTTGCTGCACCCCCGTCGTATTTTTGCTCACCTGCTTCCTCACCTCCGTGCAGTTCACATTCAACAACCTCGTCCAGCCGCCCAAATTCCTCCGCCCGCCGCAAGACGCGTACGAGCCTGTGTCCGCGGAGGAAGGCCCGAACGAGCGCACGCGCCTGCTTGCGGAGGAGCACCTCGACGAGACCGCGCGCCTGCCGGCCGACCTCGGGCAGAGCGGATACGACGTCGTGCCGCCCCCGCAGCGCGGCTAAGTTGACGACCGGTTCGACTCGGAATAGGTAGACACACGTACAGGCGGGTTGGACCTTGGGGTTCCCGGTTCTTTGTCACAAGTGCGCGCTCTCTTTCAGTCCTTTGTACACTACTGCAATGTGTCATCCATCCTTTCATTGGACCCTCGGAGCGCCTCGCGTTCGGAAACGCTCTGAGGATTCAGGAAGACGTGGGTCCGTGAAGCGTGCCGCCTTCCTGCTTCGCAAGTTCAGGTTTTCGGGGAAGACGTTTCATCTCACGCCGGTTGCGATGTGGTGCGCACCGGCGCACAGCGTCGGAGAAGCCCAAGGTGGGTCGCACGACGGGAAGCACGGCACTGAGTGGTTTCAGCAGAGCAAGGGAATGCTGCCTGCCTCTGCCCAGCACTGTAGTCGTGGCAATTCGCTCCACAATATTGCGGACGGCATTGAATGGTGCGGTGCGCCAGCCGCTCGCTAGCGTGGCTAAGGTGCGTCTCATAGTCTACCTCAGCTAGACGTCTATACAGCCGTCCCTTTGACCGGCAAGCGGGCGGGACGGCTGTGTAGCGTCTCATACCGTCGTAGTTGCCAACTCCGTCCGCCCCAGGGACTGAGAACATACTACACATAGGCTCTTGAGTCGCGGCTTCAGATGCAATGCTCCTCCCGCCCGGCGAGTCCGGGGGTTCTGTCTCAGTCCTTCAGGAGGAGGCAATCTCAGCCTCCCTCGGACATCCCGCTCGATCTTCTTCCCGGCTATTCTCTCTGGCGCAAGGGGAGTGTGCCGATCCCTCGAGTTGTACGCACGATTCAATTCCCTCTCCCGGCCCTGACTCGACTCCGAGGGCATGCTGTACGTTGCCAGTGACTCATGCGACTCGCATCCCTTAGTTCCTTGCGCCGTTGTATCGCAACCCTATTCTCAGTGTCAGTACCTGGTCGCTTCATAATTCTCAAAGTTGGAGGCGTACGCTGTCGTCAATTTAGAGCCTTTAGCAGCAGTAGTGTCTGTCACTGAGGACAAACTGAGAGTTCAGGCTTATTCGTGCAATCCTTATGGCATAACATTGACAAGAGGACGAAACCTGGAATAAGGCGTTGAACCACAGGTAGATCCCAGGTTGTTTGCTGGCGTCGATGAGGCCAGCCGAAGGGTGTTGTCTACCGCGAGGACGACCGTCTCTCACCGCGTGGAAATGCCGAAAATCGAGCCTTTGGGAACTGAGACATGCGCCCGGCACAGAGAGGAGGCGGGCCAGGCGGGAACAGGGCGGGAGGACCGCCTCACTGCCCCACGATCCGCGGATGGGAGGACACCCTGAGTGCGCCTCGGCCCAGTCCGGAAAGTCCGTGCTTCTGTCACTGGTCGTTCAACCTCGAGCACTGTCGATTGCAGGCAATGAGGCTCTGATCAGGCAGCCAGCAGCCCGCACCCCTTTCGCAAGCCAAATTATAAACCTATCTATCCATTGCCGTCCCCGCCTTCTCCCCGCCCCCCGTTGCCAACCGCCCCCAGCCATGTCGTTCGCCCGCGCTGCCTCGCCCGCCTCGTCTCTTTCAGAATTCTCCGTCATATCCCACCCGCTCTCGCCCTCCAACTCGGCCATCCTCGTCGAGCCCGGCTCGGACGACGACGAGATCGTCTTCAGCCCTCGCGCGCCTGCCCACGCCGAGTCTGGCCGGAGGCCCTCGCAGGCCAGCGGCGTAGACAGCGATGACGATTTCATCCTCATTGCCTCGCCGCGCGCCCAGCGTGCGCCCTCCCTGCAGGCCAGCATCGCGGGGCTAGCGCTCTCGCTGCACCCGGCGCCGTCGCACCCCCAGCCCACCGACGAGCCGCCGGTGACGCCGACCCAGGCTAACAGCACCCCGCCGGCCGCCGCGCCTGGCCTGCCCACGCCGTCGTCGAGCGATGCATCCAACCGCTCGGTGGCGCGCGCTCAGCAGCCATCGTCGCCGACCCAGCCGGGCGCCGCTGCCAAGCCTGCGCAACGCCGCAAGCACAAGGCGAAGCGCCCCGCCCTTGCCCCGGCGGCGGCGGTCACGGGCAGTGCAGCCTCCTACCCGTCGCCGTCGCCGTCGCCCGTCCAGGTGGCTACGCCCACGGTCGCCAGCACGATCATCAACGCGCCGTGCATCCGGGATCAGCGCCGTTCCGCCGCATCGGGCGCGATCCATGATAACGAACAGCACACCTCCGCCCGCCCTGCATCACGAAGCCAGCGGAAGCCGCCGCACTTCGAGCACGCCGCGAAGCTGCAAGTCCTCGCTGAGAGCTGCGAGGGCATTGGCTCGCGCGGCGTGGTCGTGGAAGACGATGACGAAATGACCTTGTATCAGGCCGCAGTCAATTATATTTCCAGGTACGTTTCTACCATTCGCACCAGCTCTCTGTTATATGCAACATCTCATCCCCCCCGCGTCGCAGTTTCCTTGCGCACCCGGAGGAAGCGTCGGGTCTACGCCTCCCGTTGCTGCAGGCACTGGTCGTCGAACTAGGAATTTGCAACCCTGCGTCGCAGCTTCCCGCGTCCGTCCGCGCGGCCAAGACTCTTCTCAGAGCTCACGCGCACATTAACGTGCGCGACTACATTGCCGCCCGTGGAAAGGGCGTAGAGGCTCTGCAGAAGGTGATGTTTGCGAACCGATCGCAACTCCTGAAAGACCTTCGCAAGCGCCGCGTTCCGCTCAAGTGGATCAAAGACCACGGGCTCTCTATGTTCCTTGTCTCTCTTTTCTGAGAACTCTTGTTTTTTGACGCGTGCTAATGTGTAGGATGTTTTTGACCGGGCATTATGAAGCCCATGTGTGTTGAAGTCGTGTGTCTTTCTGACCTCCCGCGCATGTGCTGCATATCAGCCATTCGTTTGTACTGCTTGCCTGTTCTTTTAGTCGTCATCGTCTGTCATCTACCTCCATAGCTCATGGTGTGCGCAACACGGATATACATGAAATGAACAAACGCACGATTCCTCCTGCGCCGCTATCGCGTTGCAAGCAAGGTCCCAACTTCTGTCACAACGGTCATGACCTCTTGGAATTGCTCATCGACATTCTCTTTCGCCCATCGTGCGGCCTCGCCTACGGTCACTGCACGGCGCGCCGCTGCCTCGTCGCGTTGTTGGTGTTTCTCTTCGCCCATGTTATGTAGCACAACGGCGAGCATGAATTGTACGGCCATGAGGGAAGAGGGCAATTGCAGGTGTGCATAATCCTCCTCGGCCATTTGCAAATAGGGCAACGCACGAGCGAGGGAATCGTCTGTCGCAGTGTCAGCATAGAAATGAGGTCACGTGCGAAGAAATGACATACCTGAACCTTTGCCCTCAGTAATCAGGCAGCGAGCATAGGTGTAGGCCGCATATGCGCGTTGCTCCAGGTCTTCCCCAAGCATCAACTGACCCACACATGAGCATGGCATACGAATTCACGGAAGTTGCACCACCCACTTGCGGCAGACACTCTTCCAGCGTCTCGCGTACAGTACTGGCGATTCCCATGTCAAGTCCAATATCCGCGAGCATAACGACACCCAGGCGATAAAGCGCCCAGTGCCCAGAGGCCTTCGCTTCACCGAGCGCGGTCATCAGCGGCTCCGTGCCCATGGTCGGCCCTCCAAGCCGCTACGAAACGCATGGGCGCAGGGTCAGTCGACTCTACCAAGCTATGAAACCACCATGGAAGCCCCTACCTTTGCGTCCATACATTTCTGCAGCGCGGCCTCGAGCATGCCGTGCCGATCGCCCGGCGCGTCGTGTAGGAATGCTTTTAGGTCGAGCTCCGCGCTTGGTTTCCGCGGACGGAAGTACTCGTAGTATTGGCGATTTTGTCCTCTGTCACAAAGAGAGAAGTTGTCAGCCGACAACGTGAGGGGAGTCTCAGGAATGCGACGGACTTGCGCGACACAGTGAGCATGAGGATGTTCCACACCTCGTCCGCCCAGTCGTGATACTGCCGCAAGTTGAGCCCGACCCATGCGGCGGGCTCGAGGAGGGTGACCAGCGCGTCTTCCGTGCAGCCTTGTCGTGCGTACTAACACACACAGAGTTCAGCTAGGATTACCTTCATTCATTCATAGTGGGCCGAACGCACCTGCCGCGCCCGCCCGAAAAGCGCAGACAGCCGCGCATCGCTGTCGCTTCCCGCGGGCGTGAAGGTGAGCACGATGTTCTCTTCCGTCTGCGCCACCACTTCCTGCCCTGCATCACATCCTCGTCAGCTAGGGCCGCTACGTTAAGTGTCATGTCGAGTACCTGCCGCCCGCCAGATAATCGCTTGGACCGCGTGGTTCGCCCATTGGTCCTCTGCCGGTGGAGGGGGCGGCCGTGGGTCGGGCTTATCCGCCCACATGTCGTGCACGGCTGTGGCTTCCACCAGTTTCTCGAACGCGTGCGCTAAAGGTTGACCCTGTGTTCAAGGCATCAGAATAGTGGGCCCATGAGCGGCGCGGAAGAACAGACGGAATCCATGATCTTCTTCACGTCCCAGAGAACGTCGAAGGAGTGCGTGTGCTCTTGTATCACCGTCAGCTGAGGTTCGGAGCCATCGGTTGTCGGCAGACGGCGCAGAAGGCTGGGAGACGGTTAGAGGTGTCAGGCATCATGGAGATCCACGGAGCGCACTTCATGCAATAATGCAGCGTCATCTTGTCGCTATTCGTTCGAGAAACTGCGATACCTTCCAACAGGACCTACACGTGAAGTCAATTCAAGGCCTCCGCCCATGACGGAAAGTTCGACCTTGCGCGCAGCATCCCATTCGCCCCATGCGAAGTGCAGTCTTCCCATGTTGAGCAGAGAATGTTGTCGCAGAAGGCTATGATCGAATGGGTCTGCATGCTTGGGGTAGACTGTGGTGAATGCTCACGAGTCTCGGGTGTCCGAGAATTGCTGATTGAAGAAGTCCCGCAGGTGGTCTGCAGCCGCTTGTGTATTACCCACAGAGGCATATTTCTCGAACCTTGCCAAGCCTTGGTGAGCACCGAGTATCGACAGAACTTGCTGCGTCATGCTCACCGCCCGTAAGCCTGCGTCTGTGGGTGGCGTTTCTCGTCGATCTCAGCGGGGAATATGAATCTATCTGCAGAACTACTCAGGAGGAGGAGGAGGATGGAAGCGGAACGGTTCCTACCGTGTTCGTCCCACTCAGGGCCAATTGGTCTGTGTGCCGCTGGGTTGTTGCCAAAGGACCAGTAGTAGAAGTCCACTCGTAGTTTTGTCGCAGCTTCAAACGACATTTTGACGAAGGTGAGATAACATCGACGCGCGAAAAGCCCGAAGAATGAACGGCGGTCCTGCATAATGTTAGTCGCGTGTATATAGGGCTACGTGCTGCTCACCATCTGGTGTGGGGCGGGCTTGTGTCCAGAGTAAGACGCAACATCGTGGATCAGTGAGCTGGCGCTAGGCTCACCATATCGTCACGGTCCATAATAAGGGCACGAATATCTGCAACGGACTCAGTCATAGAATGCTCAACGACAGACAATTACTTGCCGGCAAAGAAATCTGCAAATTTGTCGGCGGTATGAAGATGCTTTGCCTATAGCGGTGGGTAAGTACGTGTGAGACGCGACAGCAATGCTGATACTGACGACGGAGGTCAAGGTGGCAGCGAGCCGTCGAACTTCGATAATATCCGCGCCAGGCGCGACAACGATGTCCTTGATGAGTTGTTGATACGAGCGCGGCTCGTAGATCTTATATTTGCGTGTCAACGCGCGCTGGAGTGCAGCGCGGCCGGCGCACCTCTGCGATCTCCTGCAGCAGGATGCGGTGGACATGCAGCTGCAGGGGAATTGAATACGGCTCAGAGCCCGGCGCGTGGACTTTGGTGCTCGTGAGCAGCAGGACTGCAAGGAGGCCAATGTGGTGCGGGCGGAGAACATGGGACGTGCTCTGGCCGACGGTCGGCAACGCGTCGTCCGAACTCATCGTGACCAAGGCGCGTTTCGGCTCGCTCCGGCGCCATCCATTTCTGCACCATGAAGCGACCAGCCACTTCGAAGAGCAACGTGCGCAGGCCCGACAGCGCATAGCTGCCTATACCCCTTGCTCATTCCAGTTTCCATTCAGGGCTCGAGTGCGAAACGCCAGAAGGTGGCTGCAGCAAAATCTAAGGCCGCGGCGGGCAAGAAGGGCGCGCGTAAGGAAAACGCGTACGAGCGTGCATACGTCCCCATCCCGAATGCGAACAGCGACGCATCGGATATCGACGACGAAAACATTCAGTTCTTCGACGCGAACGCTTCTGCGGGCTCGTTCTTGAAGTCGCTGGACCAGAAGGGCATTGCGAGGTGCGCCAACATGCTGGCTCCTATGATCGTCTGAATAACCGATTCTATGCAGGAGTAAGAAGGAAACTCAGCGCCTTCACCAATTCTACAAGCCCGCCAGGCCTCAAAAACACGAACACGACCTTCCCTCGCTCAACTCGGACGACGACGCAGACAGCGACCTCGATGCCGCTTTGGAAGATGCAGATCTTGAACTCTCGGACGCTTCATCGCCTTCGCAGCGCGCAGTTGACTCGGACTCGGATGTCGAGCAGGCGTACGAACGTGTACCACGTACGCAGCGTACAGCGCCGAAAGCAAAAGACAAGGAGGTACCTCGGCTGCCCATCAAAATGGCCAACGGTCGTGTGCAGGAGACAGGTACCCGCGAAATCTTCAACGACGAGCCTTCCGAAGAAGAAGACGACGAGGAGGAGGAGCAGTGGCAGGAGGCAGAAACGCCCAGAGTCGAGGACGGCGCCACGGCCGCACGATTCGGACGCCCTGCAGTGATTGACGTCCTTCGCATAGCGTCGCGCAAGCAACGAGTGCAAGCCGCGCAGGACCAGATCGCGAGCCTTTGCCAGGAAATCATCGGCGATCCCGAGAATAACGTACGTCGTCGCATAATCCCGTGCTCATCCGGCAGCGCCGTGCTGATACTTAGCATCACAGCTCGCCTTGCTCCGTCGACTAGCAACATTCTCGCTCGAGCAGGTCACATCTCCCGCGCATCCCGATCCGGTCCCCAACGACATCATCATCCGCAAGCTTGCGCTCCTCTCCCAGATGACGGTCTTCAAGGATGTCGTTCCCGGATACCGGATACGTGCCCTCACCGACAAGGAGAAGGCAGAGAAAGTCAGCCAGATGGTCCAGCGCACACGTGACTTCGAGCAGGGGCTCGTGACTATCTATCAGTCGTACCTGCGTTCTCTGGACGCAGAGTTGAAAGGTGCGCGATCCTCCGTACACGAGTTTCACTCAGTTCGAGGCTAACGCACGCATCCCGGCAGCCAAATCCGAACTGGCTCCAGTTGCTCTGCAATGCATGTGTACCCTTCTAACGGACCTCACACACTTCAACTTTCGCGCGAATCTCATGGGCGCGATCGTCGGGCACCTGAGTCGCAAGTCGTGGGACGCTGTAAGTTGGCTGTTTCCTCGACTCGTGCGCTAGTGTCCTCAATGGCGTCTTTCAGTCGTCCGAGCTTTGTTACAAGGCGGTGGTCACCGTCTTCCGCAAGGACGAGACGGGCGAAGCCTCGCTCGAACTTGTACGCCTCTTCAACCGCATGGTCAAGGAAAGACACTTCAACGTGCACGGCAATGTGCTTTCCTCTCTTTTGCACCTCCGGCTCAAGTCCGAGCTACACGTGCGGGCGTCAGACACGAAGGCCGACAAGGCGGGCGACGACGCTGCGACCCAGTTGAAGAAGCGCGGCAAGGGCAAGGACAAGGATAAGCAGCATATCAGCAAGAAGGAGCGCAAGAACTTGAAGGAGCGTAAGGAAATCGAGAAGGAGATGCGCGAGGCCAACGCCGAGGTTGACAAGGAAGAGAGATCGCGAACGGTGAGATCGTCTCCCTCCGGCGAGTGCGTTTCGCCGTGCTGAGCGATGTTTATCTTTCAGCATACGGAGACGTTGAAGCTCTTGTTCGCGCTTTACTTCAGGATCCTGAAGAACCCGCGCCGGACACTATTATTAGCGCCGGCGCTGAGGGGTATTTCGAAATTCGCGCACCTCGTCAACATCGACTTCTTCCGTGACCTGCTCAAGGTGTTACAGGAGCATATCGGGAGTGACCAGCAAGATTTCGAGGAGGACGCTGGCGAGGACGACGGCCGGCAGTCCGAGGACCGCAGGGAGCTCCAGAACCGGTTGCAGTGCATAGTGACTGCGTTCGAGCTGTTATCCGGTCAGGGTGAGGCGATCACGATCGACCTGGAGGACTTCGTGACGCACCTGTACAAGCTCATCCCGACTCTCGCGCTTTGCCCCTTCCTGGAGGCGCCGCTAGACGAGCGTGGCGCCTCGTCGGGGCCAAACGCGGCGTCTCTCTCGACGATGATGCTCCGCGCGCTGTCGCTCGCTCTCGCGCCCCGCGGAGCACCCAGCGGCTCCGCGCACTCGTCGCCAACCCGCACTGCCGCGTTCGTGAAGCGCCTCTTAACAACGTGCCTCTCGCTCCCGCCGGCGACCGCCCAGAAGACGCTCGTATTCGTGCGCACGCTCGTGGCTCAGGACCCGCGACTGGACGCGCTCTTCTCCACGGAGGAGCGCTGCGCGAACGGCCGCTATCGCCCGGACCTGGACGACCCGCAGCTCAGTTGCCCCTGGTCCACCTCCGCGTGGGAGTGCGTGACGCTGTGCCAAAAGCACTGGGACACCAAAGTGCGCGAGGAGGCCACGCTCCTGGCCGATTTTGTCCGCGCATAGTCCCCCTGTGGTTCTCCGCCGGCTTGTAACGCGTCACGGGCTGAGGACAGGAAAATACGGATGTAGAACTCGGAGCTCGGACTTGGCCGTGATGACCCCCGCCGCGGCCGTATCTCGGTCGATGTACCATTGTGCTTGGATATTCAATGGATTCGTGCCCTCCTTCACTCTCATGCACTGCTCATGGGTCAGATCTGCCCTTGGGAATGGAAGGGAGCGCTGCGTGTAACTGGCTTTCGCCGATTCGCCTGTCGCGGGAGTTCCCCGCTTCCTCGATCTCCACGATCGCCATCGACGCGGTGAACTCCGTGCTCCATGCAGCTGCAATATGGCTGGCGCCTTGTTCTCCGGGCGGCAGTTCCGGAAGTGGGCGTATCATGATGAAGAACTCACTGTTTGGGGTGCACTCGTGTCCCGGAGTTCTGCCTGCTACTGGGATGGCGAGTCTCTCGCAGGCAGTTTCTCCCAGGGTCACCGAGGGCGTGTTTGGTCTGCGTGTTTAGAGTGCCACCAGAATCTAAACACTCAGGACTTGGGACAAAGCAAAGCTGTGCCCGCCGCATAGTCGTATTGGCGTTCGCGGGACCTAAACAAGCCTGCCACCCGTGCCTGGGGTCACAAGCCACGCCTGCAGGCGAGAGATTGGCATGGATATACCAAACACACAGTGAGGTACACGCGTCATGCCGCAGAGGGAGGTTTCCAGATCCTTCCGAGGTCAAGTCACGACCCCGTTGCTCCGCGACCACCGCGGCCAAGCGTCTCGGGATGGCGACCGCTGGACAGTTGGCCGTGATTGATTGTGCCGCCTGTGAGACTGGTTCGCGGGATCGTATGCACGAGACGTAAAATTCGGCGGATCAGCTGAATCGAGCATGCAGAGCGGCGCTGTCAAGTCGACGCGACGGATGTGTTCTTGCATGGAGAACTGGGTGCTCGGCGGCGGGTGAGCGCGCCTGCGCGGCCCCTGGCATGTGGCATGTGTTCTAAGGCAAATTACGTGTTTGCAGGGGCTGACGTGCATTGGGGATATCAGTTCGAACAAGCGTTGGCAACCCCGGTGCGTTCGGTCCGCCGCAAAGCATTCAGTCCTACTGGCTCGAGAGAAAACATGATCAAGATAGCAGATGGCTCGGGGGAATTACATGGCGCGGCCGCAAAACGTTGCACATGGAAAGCTACAGAGTTCCGAATCGAGAGCGCGAAAGCAAGCACGGCTCGCACGACGGCAAAAGTGGAGGGATGTGGGGACAATGAGTTACAAAGAACGAAGTCAGTATTACAGACTAGAAGAAAGTGCCATTCGCGGGGCCAGGGATGCTGAAGAGGAGCGAGTTGTTGCCGGGGGCGACCGCCGAGGCCGACTGCGGCTCAGTGGGAGACAGGCCGGGCAGTCTGGGCAACGTGTCCAGTGAGCCTTGAAGACTCCATTCAGTCCGCAAGTCCAGCTGTGAGGCCTCTGGCGGGTCCCATAGGTCGAAGCGCTGGAGTGGAGGGAGGACGGGCACGGCGCCGGGCTGGAAAGGCGGGAGGGCGGGGACCTGGAGAACCGATGCTGAAGTCGATGGGGACAAGGACGAGAATGATGCCTGTGGTGCGGACGGCGAAGATAGCGCGCCTACCGACGAGACGGGTGACGATGAAGGCGACGCCGGAACGACCATCTCCCACGGAAGATCTTGATCCCAGCGGCGACCATGGTCTCGCAGGTGCCACTTGCGCAGCTGCTGGAGATGGCTGGCGACTGGACTGGAGTGAGAATTCGACGACAGCATAGAGACCATCTAGTCATACCCTGTCCGCGGTCGCGGCGCAGGCCGGTGCGCTCGAAGAAGATATCCGCGATGAGCTTATTCTGAGCCGTCTTGCGGCCTTTCATCCGTGTGAGTTGCATTAGGGCTATCATAAACGCTGCTTGAGGTCAGGATTGTATCAGGCGGTGCGAGTGAATGTACTCACCGATGATGAAGTCAAAAGCCAGTGCTTCGGGCCAGACTTCGTGACCGTCGCGACCCCTCTTGTGAGAGCGGGGAAGCAGCTGGGGATATCGAGACGTTGGGGCAGTCGGCATGTGGGCAGCCACTAAGTCGATGAAGACCGGAGTGGGGAGGGTCACAAAAGCGAGGGAGCGCATTTATATCATGTCGGGAAGCGCTCGAGAGGAATCTTCCGAGGAGTGTCACTGGCGGAAATTACGAGTTAGCCGTTTGCCGGATGGCGAACGACTACTTACTCTATTGTGTTCGTCGCGTGTCTCAGACAAGAGATTACTCGGAGGTGCCGATGGAAGCGCCAGGCGAAGTGGGACGCAATCTCCGAACAACGCGATCGCCCGAATCGGCCCCTGGCTTTGCGCTCCGCGGACATTGGACTGACGCGCCTTCTGGGCGGCAGCCGGCGGCCATGACCTCGACGCTCACACAACAATGGCTACGCCAGGTCGCGCAGCCTTACCCATCCAAGGATCGAGTCTACGCGGACGTCGATGCCGTGCTGGCGTCGTATGCCACGCTCCGGCCCAAGACTGAGGTCTACAGTGCGCCATCACTCCTTCCGACGCGTCTCTGGAAAGCTTACTGGCCGCATAGCGTTCAACGACGGCAGGACACAGCTGCTGATATGCGTCCACGGCCTGGTGCCCATATCGTATCGCGGCGCGACATACAACATCCCCGTCGCGATCTGGATAACGTATGGCTACCAACGCGAGCCACCGCTGGCCTACGTCGTCCCGACGAGCGACATGTTCGTGCGCGCAAGCAAGGCAGTCGATCCCAGCGGCCAGTGCGACATCGAGTACCTCCGTAACTGGGGGCGGAAGAGCGAGGTGGGTCGCCTTTACGGCCTTTACTCAGCGCAATCCGTGTTCACCGCATATCATCGGCAGGGATGCAGTCTCATCGGGCTCGTCCAGGCGCTCCAGGACCAATTCTCTCGCGAGCCTCCGGTCTATGCGAAGCCACGGACAGCACCGGCCGCGCCAGCAGCGAGTACGACTACTTCGGTGGCGCCGGCCGTCCAGCCGTCGCGCCCGCCGCCACCGCTGCCAGGGTCGCAGTCCCTTCCAGTCACTGCAGTCTCCACGCCGACCCCGCCTACGAGACTGGATGATCGACCCGCTTTGCCAGCGAAACCGCATTCGCATTCTCCGTCGCCGTCCGTGTCGTCCCCCCGCCATTCTGTGCGTCAAATCAGGTATCCTCGCTCATGGCTGACCAGGCCGACAGAGTCAACCATCACTTGGCACTCGCCCTCCTCCTCCAATACCCTCAGGTTCGCATGGGCCGCAAGAAAGCGTGCATGCACACGAACCGCCACCGCCCGTCCCTCGACCACCTCGTGCCGAACCTAGTAGCAGGCCGAATTCTGCGTATGCAAGCATACCGCACGCGCGCGACGTGCGTCCCAATGGTCCCTTCGCACCTGGTCCCGTCGGACATCCAGCGCCGTTCGCGGGCCCATCTACGCAGCCTCAGCCGCCTTACTATACGCCGGGCCATGTCGCACCGCAGACAAGCGGACAGTCCCAACAATGGCAGCAGCCTCCTGTGTCGCCTTCGGGGAATTCGCATTGGGGAAATTCTCCGCAGTCGCCTCCTGTGTATGTTTCCACACGTCCCGCTAGCGTTCACGTTTCGACCTTCAACCATCCTGTACCACCACCTCCACCATCCACACAATACGCTCCCCAGCCCGTAGCGACAATTCCTCCGCCGGCAGCGGCCCCGATACCTGATCTTCTCGACGATGACGCTCCTGGCATGGTGCCATCCTCAATCCCAGCTCCTCCGCGACCACCGAACCCAGAGTTGGTGCGGCTGCATGCCGCGGTACACCAGAAGATTCATGGGGAACTTTCCGCGCTGTCCGCCGCCGCGAACACTGACGCAGAAAGAATGCGAGCCACACAGGCGGACCTGCTTGCGGGCGAGCCTGCTATTCGCGACGAGATGGCTCGTCTCGAGGCGGTCAAGGACGTATGTCGCACCGTTGCCTCCCGTCTGCGGGACACCGTCGGTCATGCGGAGGCCAATGTCGCCGAGCTGCGACGTAAGGGCGATCCAGAGGTTGACGAACTCATATGCTCTACGACCATCGTGCACAATCAGTGTGTCTAGCTGTTTCGTCGCATGTCTTCGCGTGCTGATCCCACTGCAGGCTGATCAATCTCGTCGCCGAAGACAACGCTATCGAGGACACTATCTACCACCTTCACAGAGCACTGAATGCAGGTCGCATTGATCTGGACAAGTTTCTGAAGGTCCGTGCCACTGGTGTTCGGCTGCACCGGTTTTCGTACTAATGGGCCGCATAGACGACAAGAGTGCTCGCCGAGGAACAATTTACGAAGCGTGTCCTAATCGAGCGTATATTAGCTGGGCTTCCGGCGGGCACGTCACACAGCTGGACATGATTCCTCGGAGCGCACTAGCTGGATAATTCCGGACTCTCGTCTTACCACTTGTAGCCTACGTACCTCGTCTCGTCTCGCCATTGATTTTCTGCTTGATGAATTTACGGATTTCCTTCATTTATGCCGTATTCGTTGTGTGCTACTACTTGCCTGAAATTTGGAAGGGCTCACTGGAGCGCGCGCATGTGGTTACGTAATCTCGAACTCTAACGCGCACGGACCATCAACGAACGATAAAACGACGGACGGCGGAGTTTTTGAAGGCTCTCATCACATCGACGAAAGCGGACGAAGACATTTTCTCTCCCTAAAACCTCTACCCCTCCGTACCTGTATGTGCTACGATGCATGGCGCGCACGAGGGCGAGGGTGCTGAGCAGGACTGCAGGAAAAAATGTCTGACGCTGGAGATGAAATTCAAGTCGACGCGCCCGAGACCGTCGAAGTCACCCAGACCGACGCGCCCAAGGGCAAGCTCAGCGTCGAGGATGCGCTTCAGGTGCGCCGCCTGCTGTTTTGCTCTTTGCACTCGGTTCGTGCTGACTGTCGCTGCAGCAAGTCCTGAAGAACGCCCTCGTCCATGACGGCCTCGCCCGCGGCCTGCGCGAGGCGGCCAAGGCGCTCGACAAGCGCCAGGCGCATCTTTGCGTCCTCGTCGAGACCTGCACGGAGGCCGAGTACATCAAGCTCATCGAGGCTCTCTGCGCGGAGCACAAGATCAACCTCATCAAGGTTGGCGACGCGAAGATCCTCGGCCAGTGGGCTGGTCTCTGCAAGATCGACAAGGAGGGCAACCCGCGCAAGGTCGTCGGCTGCTCGTGCGTCGTCGTCAAGGACTACGGCAGCGACTCGGAGGGCCTGCACGTGCTCTTGGACTACTTCAAGAACCGCTAAGTGAGTTCATTTTCGCAGTATACCTCGCTCCCTTTCTTCAAGATGAACGTAGACTCCCTCTGCTGAGCTCTGCTCTGAGGACAACGTCTAACCGGAATCAATTTGTTACTGTTTGAACTTTTGCATTTCCGTCCTGCTCGCTTTGGCCCGAGGAATGGAACGCTGACAGGTCATCCAACAGGTGCACGGCCTACCTTCTTTCAGCAGTCTGTACGCCTTAGTTGCCGTAATAAGCTGCTTGTTTGAACACTTCTCCGCGGGTGAATTGAAACATTCACAAGTCACAGTGCAAACCAAGATCGCGTTCTGTTGTCTCTAGCATACACACAGAAAGTTCCATGTCTTCAAAACATAGTGTAGTCATACCAAGCAGCATCGCTAAGCGACAATGCGCTGCTTCGAGGGCTCCATCTTGACCCTCCTCGGCGCGTTTGACGAACCAACCCAGCGCCAGACGCGCGTTTCCTCGCCGCCCTCGACTTCCTCCACATTAGCGCGGACGTTCGCATTGCTCTCCACGATCTTCTCCACGTCGTGCCAGAGCCGTTTGCGTGCACTGACAGAATGTTCGTCCTGCAGTACCCAGTCGCGCAATTGCAGCGGGGAGAGGTACGGCTGGCGCGTTGACGCGGGGTCGGCGTGGTGCTCGAACTCCTGCGTGCGAAGCGCGTCAAGCGCTGTTTGCACGAGCCCGGCCACGCGCTTCTTTTCCCGCGCGCGGATGGCGAGGTGTCGCCTTCCGTACACCAATCCGACGAACGAGAATAGTGTGGCTGTAAATGCGCATTCCCCGTGTCAGTATTGGGGGTGACCGGGGAAACCCAGACAAGAAACGAAGGGGACGCACCGAAAACCGCGCCTCGCCACTCGTGCCACGTCTGGCGCGCGCGGACACGCACCGCACACGCGAGACCCAGCCTCGGCTCCTTCGCAGACACGTATTTCACGCCGCTATTGTCGTCCAGATTCGGTGGCAGCACGAGATTTGGGAGAGAGCGCACCAAAACCGGTTAGGTTTGCCTCGAGGCAGAGATCACAAAGTACGTACGCGGAATCATCTCCGGACACGATTAGATGGTGCTTGAGCAGCTCGGAGATGGCCTGATTGAATAACTCGGCGACTTGACTTGGGGATTTGTTTGGCTGGATTGTCGTCAGTTTCGGTGGACAAGCTTGGGGAGTGAGCACAGACAGCTGTCACACTACGTACCGGTGCGCGGCCCGCGAAAGTCGAGCGCAATTGCTCGAGAGGAATTCCCCATTGCTTTGCTTCGCCGTCTTCGGTGTCAACCGGGGCGCCCTCGCAGAGTCGCTCGCCGCGAAGCTGAGCGAGCTCGTTCTCAATACTCTTCGCGAGCCTCCCGATGATGTTCTTCCGAGTCTGGTCGATGGTGCAGTAAGGCGGCAGTGCGACAGGGCCGAAACCGGGCAGGCCATCGAGCGCAGAAGAAAGTAGCGGCACGTGGTCGAGGGCGTGGCGCTGGAGTTGGAATCCAGATTCGCACGTCACGGTATGGCCCGCGCAGCGTGCGTGCTCCGGGCAGGGTGCGCATCGCGTGGGTCGGGGGAGCGGCACGAGACCTAGCGGCTTGCAGTCATCCACCTCCGCCTCGCCAGATTGGATCTGCTCCGTCGTCCGCCGCGAGCACTCGATTGCTGCGTCACGCGCCGCCGCGCGCGCCTGCAGCACATCGTTCGTTGCCGTGCCTGCATCGCAAAAGCCGATCGTCGATGACTGTAGTTTGTACGATTCGAGCACACCGCCTAGGAACGCCAGGAGCCCGAGAAGCAACAACGCTACGGGAGTGGTGAACAGCCGGTAATCCTGCTGCCTGTGGGGCACAACAGCCTGACCCGCGAGTCGACGCGCGACCTGCGTGTTCTGTCCTTCGTGCTCGAGCGCGTTGTTGTACGACAGGTCGACTTCGTCGGCAGCTTCCAGCTCTTCGTATGCATTCTCATGACCTTCTTCCTCTTCCTCCTCTTCCTCTTCTTCCGGGCTCGGGGAGCGAGGCTTAGGTGGGCTGCGGACAGGCAGAGCAGAAACGCGTTGCGCTCGCGTAGACTGTCTCCGAGGGGGCGGTGGCGCCTCTTCCTGCGCCGGAGATGACGACGGCTGCACAGACCGTCTACTGGCTCGTTGCGCAGGAGCCACAGACAGCCGCTTCTTCTCGGCTGCAGGGGGTCGTGCCGGCGAGGATGACTCGCCGCCGCTTTGGAACGGGTTGTAGTCCGTCGACCACGCCCCGGAACCGTCATCCTCCAAGTCGCGACCCTACGGGATGTCAACCATGCTGCACAACCCTTGCGCTGCACCCGGCTTACGGTAATGTCTGAGAGGCGGCGCCCCTTGGATTTCGGACGCTGAGCGACGAGGTATTAGCAGTGCGCTGGGCCGCGAGGAACTACCACGCCGACGTACGCCTTGCTTCACGGATGCACGCGGCATCGAGCCCTCGGGCTCGCTATCCTCGACTATCTCGTCGTCGTCGTCCTGTTTAAGCGGTACGACCTCGTCGCGGTACTGCGAGGCGCGTCCCCGCTTGCTCTGCATTGCAGAACTTGATCAGGACCCTGTGTGCTGCACGCATTGCAGCAGGAATCAGCGCGTACCGTATTAGCGGTGCTCTTCCTCTGCTATGTGCGCACACCGGGCGTCAGTTTCCTTCCGCCACGCAAACGTAGACGCAGGAACGCACCGCAGGCCGATTCACCTGTCTGCCGGTGACGCCGTCCATGATGCCCTCGTCGCTCGCCTGCGATCCCTGACGCGCAAGGCGCTCGCGGCCGAGCTGCACGGCGCGCGGCGCGATGTGCTCCTCGAACGCGCGCACGAGCGCGGCCTTGTTTGTCGCACGCACCGGCACCTCGTGATAGTTGAGCACGCCTTGCAGCAGCGGGATGGTCAGGCGCGTGGGGTCGAAGCCCGGCGTCAGGTACTCCCCGCGCGAGATCACGTCCGCGGCGGTCTGTGGCGCCATCGTCTCGCTCGCTCGCTGAAAGGAACCCGGTGTGGCAGGGATGAAGTCACGCCGCGATCGTCGGAGTTGGAGGCACGCGTAAACAACTTTTGTTCCGGCACCACGCGCGCTTCTCTGTTCATGCAAGGATAGTGAATAAATGCTAATGCTACTGTGGTAAACGTATATATCCTGTGATAGTCTATCTTCCGCGGGAAATTCTTCTAGAATCGCGGAGCGAAAATGCCCTTGGGGCCATACCACATGCCCTTCGTCATGAGCTTCCAGTAAACATACGGGAAGAAACTCTGCAAAGCTCGGTTTAGCGATGGCATTGCGCCAATATTCACAAGCATGCTTGCCTTTTTCATGTGGAAGAATGCCCTGGGAAGACGGATGAGTGAGACGGGACGAACGATGGGCTCGCAAGGTCTGGACGCACTTCCGCGGCACAACCTGATCGATGCCAAACATCTGGGAGAACGTCTCCTGCGGCTCGAGGCCATACTTGAACTCCGCAAGCATGAGCTGGTCGTAGCCTGTTAACAACTAGGGACAGTTTAGCACACAGTTGCACGCCCGAGGGAGGGAGGCGTACCGGACACGAAGTGTATCCGTCATAGATGGCTTTGCCAACGTCACCCGTGGTGGCCACATGGAACAGGTTGTCGACAAGAACAGGAGTCTGCGCTGTAATGGCCGCCGCCGTCTTGCTCGTCGGAAGACTGCTGCAGTCACCAAGCGAGAAGACGTTGCCATACTCGGGCTTGTTATGGCGCAGTGTGCCCGGGTGCACATCAATCCAGCCCGTTGCGTCGGCCAATGGGCTGGACTTCAAGACATCCAGTGGGCCCATGGGCGGCGTGACATGCAAGATGGTAAACTCGGTGTCGACAGTCGAGCCGTCCGGTTTCTTGAAAGTTGCCTTCCTGGAGCCGGGGTCGACCGCGACGAGGTTGTGGCTAAACTCCCCGCGGACGCCACGCTGAATACGCAGGGCGTTCAACGCGTCACTGTACTTAGGGACACTGAACATGGTGGGCATGCCGGTCCAAAACTCGACGGCGATATGCTCGGAGCGCTTCTGTCTGCGATAGCGGTCCCAAGCGCACCACATGATCTTCTGTGGCGCGCCGGCGCACTTGATCACGCCAGCGGGCTGGGTGAAGACGGCGGTGCCGTTGCGCAGCGAGTCGACGTCGCGCCAGACCTTGTCGGCATATTCGTAGCTGTAGATACTCGACACGCCGCTGTGCGGGTCTGCGAGCGCGTCTTCCAGCCCAGCGATGCCGCTCCAGTTGATCTTGAGACCGGCGGCGACAACGAGGTACTCGTACTGCACGCGGCGGCCGCTGTCCAGTGTGACCGCGTTATTGGCCGGGTCGAAGGACTGCACGTTTTCCTGGAAGAGGTGGAACGCCTTGGGCAGGATGGAGGTGAGCTTCTTGCGCGTGTTCTCCTTCTTCATGAGCCCTGCGCCGACCAGCGTCCTGGGCGTGGTCAGCGTGCGCCGCGGGCCAGGAACGCGCTTGCGCGCACCATCCAGGCTGGTAATAGTGGTACTGCGCGGCGTCCGCAATGGCGATGTCGCCCTCCTTGGGCGTGTTGGCCTTACCCGAGAGGCCGAACTTGTAGTAGAGCTGGTGGGCGACATTGACCCCGGCCGTGCCTGTCTGGCTGGTCAGGGCTTGACATGCATGCGGCATTGGGCAGAGCCCGCGCTGACTGACCGCCTCCCACGATGAGAAACTTAACCTTGTCCTTGTGTGCGACGGTCGACTGGGCACGCGCCTGCAGCCTGGCCGCCCGGGGCGCGAGGCGAGCGAGGGAGAGCATGGTAGGTGGTACAAGGACAAGCGCGGCGGGTCGATTGCGACATTCTTTGGCAAGCACCAGACCGGCATTGCTCCCGGAGTCGCGTCTAGCGCCCGTCTCGGAGGCAAAGAGGGGCTTGCACACGACAACCGGACGCCGGACTCAGACCGACTCGGAGAACGATCATCTCGTCTCGCTTCGCTCAGAGTCAGGCCATGTCGCTCAGGACGCACCGCTCGGGCGGGCTCCCGTCCAACCCGCGCAGCAGGTCCGCCGCACCGCCCGCGCCCGCGGCCGCCAGCGACGACTACTACGGCAGAGACTACGGCAGTGGATACAGCAACAACAATCAGCAGAGCTCGCGACCGGCCCCGACCCCGCGCGCCCAGCAGGGCCTGCCAGGGTCCGTGCGCGACGCGGGGCGGCGCAGGAACGACGACGGGTACGGCTCAGGGGGTGGCCGTTCCAGCGCGGACTACGGCTACGCTCGTTCGGAGGGCGGGCGCGACGACGACCGCTATGGCCGCCACGACGACACGCGCTACGCCCGCTCAGACTACGGCGGCGACGACCGCTATGCGGACCCTACGCCCGCCGGCCGCGGCGCCAGCAACCGCTACGCACAACAGCAGCAGGACGCGTACGGCCGGCCCAACAGCATCCCCTCCAGCACCTCGACCTCCTCCTCCTCCTCGTCCCTGCTCGATCGCATGAAGCAACGCTCCAATGCCCCGTCCGCCCGCACGTCCGTCGACGACGACGCGCCGCCGACAGCCAAACCCAGCCTGCGCTCGACGGGCCGCTCGCGCCTGCAGCAATCGCAGCAGCGCGAGCCCAGCCCGGAATACGAGCGTGCGTGGATTGGCGGATCCGGCGACCCTGCTAGGTTCTGATCGGACGTGCTTCTACAGCGGACGACGGCCCAGTGCCCAGCGGCGAGGGCTCCTCGCTCTGGGGCCGCATGGTCTCCGCGGCAGGCAACCTCAAGGTGAACGTCAGCTCGGCCATATCGAACGTGACGCGCGAGGACGGCGAAGGTCCGTCAGTTCTGCGAGAATTTCGCGCATGTCAGTCTCATCGGCATATTGACGTATACAGAAACACCTCCGGGCGGCGAGTCGCGTCTCACGCGCGCCATGAAGGAGTACTACTTGCGCAAAGCGCGCGACCCCAACGACCTCCCAGCATGGCTCTTCGATCCCGCCGATCGACAGCTACACCCGAAGGCGTCCACCGTTTCGTCCTCCACAACGACAAGCGCATCTTCGCGTTCGCGTCGGCAAGAGGAGCCGCCTCCACCGGCATCGCGTGGCCTGAAGGATATTTACGAACGTGCGGCAGCGTCGTCTTCTAATAACTCTAGCCAGTCGTCGCTTGGCCGTGCTGCCACGACGCGATACGGGGCTGGCGGCGAGGGTGGCGACTCTCGCGCCGCATCGCGCCTGAAGGCGATGCGCGAGGCCAAGCGCACCGCGCTCGGCGTGACGAAGGACTACGACAATTATTACCGTGCGGACCAAGGGCAGCAACAGCAGTACGAACCTGAGCCCGAGCCCGAGCCGGCGCCGACGAGACGGCCGACGCGCGTAGGCCTGCCCAGCCGCCCTGGCGCAGGGAGGATGTGAGAAGTGAGCGGCCGGGTGTTTTCTTGCTCGTGTATTTTATGACTGCGTGAGTTCTTCTCCTTTCACTGGCTCTCTTCCGTTCTTGTCTGCTTGGTCTTCGGGATGTGATTATACAGCGCGCACTCTATTCTTGAACAAGCCGAGGCTCAAGTCAAGCAAATGCGCATGGATCGACGATCTGCGATATACGAAACTCAGTGTCACTCCGGGCTCCGAATCACTCCACTGTCAGTGTCGCAACAAGTGCCTCGTTGACGACGCGCACGCCCGAGGATGCCGCCACTTCGCAACAGGTTTGGAGCTCTAAACTTGCGACATTTGCCAATCGCGCTGCTATCTCTGGAGAAAGACGCGCGGCGCTATATTTGTGACATCGATTTCGTTGCGCTGCAAGGGCTATCCGGCTCACACACACCCACACACGATCCGGTGCAACATGCTTTCCGAAGGCTCCTCGACGAACGACTCGCCAAGAATGGTTTTCTCTAGTCATGGCTGCGAAGGGCATTACGGTGCTTGGCCTAGGTAACGCAAGGGTCGCGCGGGCTTTGTTGCGAAGGGCGGGTTTTAGCATCACCCTCAGCTATTCTTGTGCTCCCGCCCGCGCGCGGTGCGCTCCCGAGCTATTGGCTGATGCGTACCGATGCGTTGGGAGCCAGTCAATTGACAGGATGCACTGCTGTGACATTCATAGCCGCAGGCCCAGCAATATAAGGTCACCGACAGACTATCGGCGTCTCTGTGGTGGACCCCCGTTTCTGACTCTCTCTCTCCTCCCTTCGTTCGTTCGTTCGTCTCTTCCGTGCGTCATATCTTCCGAACGATTGAGCTGGTGTTCATGGAGGCTTATGCATGGGCAGCTCGGCGTGCCGACTTTTCTTCACTTTTTGTGTCCTTGAAGGTGCGCACCGCCGACACATGCCACTGCGCCTCAGACTGACCGACGCGTCTCAGCTACTGTTCTCCGCGAGACAGTCAAGACACACATTCTCAGCCTTCGTACTTGCATCGACGTCCGGTCTCTACGTCTTACGCCCGTCTGAAGTCCCATCATGCGCTTCACTACCCACATCGTTCCCGCACTGCTCTTCACAGGGCTCTCCAGCGCTGGTAAGCCACTGTCTCCTTGACAGTGAAACGTGGATAAGCCACGGGTGCCTGACGTGTGACTGCTTGCTTTGACAGCGCCGGCGCACAAGCACAAGCGCGACTCGTCGTCCGGCGAGGAGGTCGCCGTCTCGGCGCCGTTCGGTATCCCGCTGTCCGACACGGCCGAGCTCTCGTCGCAGCTCGCGTCCACGAGCTTCGGCGCGGAGCCCACGCCGCTGCCGCTGCCCACCTCGGATATCAACAGCATCCAGCCGATCGACCTATCCAGCGAAGCCGCCGCCCCCCTCGACACCGCAGTGGCCTCCAGCAACACAGTCGCGTACGTCCCGCCCGCAGCGACGTACGTGCCGCCGGCTGTCACCTACTCTGCACCGGGTGTTGCCACCGACGCCGCGCCGCCGTACGTTCCTCCCGTGGTCAGTGAGGCGCCACCGTACGTTCCGCCGGCTGCGACTGAGGCCGCTCCGTACGTGCCGCCTGTTGCGACCGAGATCCCGCCTGTCGTCAGCTCGGGAGGCAGCTACGTCCCGCCTGTTGTCAGCTCGGGTGGGAGCTACGTCCCGCCCGTCGTGAGCTCGGGTGGTAGCTACGTCCCGCCCGTCGTGAGCTCTGGCTCCAGCTACGTCCCTCCGGTGGTCAGCTCAGGCTCCAGCTACAACCTGCCTACCTATGGCTCGGGCAGCGTGTCGTGGGAGAGCAGCTACAACTCGTGCGTGCAGACCTGCATGGCGCAGTACCAGCCGCCGCCGACCATCGTCTCGATGCCGCCCGCCGAGGCCCCACCGTACGTCTCGTCCGGCTCTTCCGTCAGCTCCGGCTCTTCCATCGGCGCTGCTGGTGGCGCTGAGGCCCCGTCCGTCGTCAACGCCGACGGCACCACTACCTGGAACATCATCGTCGCACCGCAGAAAGGGTGCGTCGCTCATTCCGACTGATCTAACTGCAGAGGCTGATCATGGCGTGTGGTATTCTTAGTGTCCTCAAGTTCGTGCCGTTCGCCGTGATGGACGCGAAGCCCGGCGACACGCTGCACTACAAGTGGGGAGCTGGCCCGCACACCGTGACCGAGTCGAGCGGTCTTGCACCCTGCAACGCCACTGTCAGCGGCTTCAACTCTGGCCGCCTGAACGCCACCGCCGTCTGTGAGTGCGCAGAATAGCTTGAATGAGCGCATTCTAAATATCTTGCCTCAGTTGACCGGAAGGTCGATGGCTCTGACCCGATCTGGTTCTACTGCGGTGTCCCGACCCACTGCCAGAAGGGCATGTTCGGGTATGCTTCCCCCTGGTCGCAGTGCAGTTAGCAGTATTCACTAAATGCGGCGTACGTTTCCTTGCAGTGTTATCAACCCGCCGATGGCTGAAGGCGCACCTACCTCCGTTGGCATGATGATGCCTCAATGGGCATCCGCCAACCCGGACATCGCGACCATGCTCAACTATACCCAGGCCATCGCCGCCGGAACTCCCGGTGAGAACTGGGGCGCGAGCATCGACGTCGGTAGCGTGGATTCGATGTACCACGCGGGCATCGCCAACAGCGTCCTGTGAGTTCTGTTGCTCCCTCGCAACTGACCCTGCACTCCTTTTGACTGACTGCCTTCTCCAGCCTTACGCGCGCTGCGATTGCCGCGAACCCGGACATGATTGACAAGGACGGTGTCTTCCGTCCCTCTGGCGACGTCAAGATCCCGCAGGACCTCTCCGCGCTCCTCGTGCAGGCTGACACCGGCGCAACGGATGCCTCTCCCGTCCCCGCGCCCGGGCCTACTGCCGCAGGCACGCCGTCCGGCTCGCCCGCTGCAAACGCAGCCGCGCCCGACACCAACGGCGCGGCGTCCGTCACGTCGTCGACGCTCGCCGTCGCCGGTGCCGCGGTTCTGGCCGTCTTCATGATGCTGTAAAATGGTGCGAAAGGGACAATTCGACCGTGCATGGACATCACAGGATATAGACACGAGGCGCTCTGACGACGGACACTTGCATGTAGATGTACGAGTGCGCTAGATATGTAATGCAATACCACGCTGGCTGGGGGTTCACATTGCTGGCAACCTCGTAGTGTCTACAGTCTGAGCGCATACAGGAAGCCGTCGAAGCCCTTGTCACCGACGGTGTGGATGGTCGTGCAGTCGACGGAGGGGTCGTGCTGCAGCGCGCGCAGAAGGCGGCGCACGCCTTCCACACGCGATTCTTGGATTTCCTCGCGTGCTATCTGTCCCTGCCGGCCGACGTTGTCCACGATGATAACGCCCCCCGGGCGAACAAGCCGCTTTGCATGCTCGAAGTACTCGAGGTTGTTCTCCTTGTCCGCGTCTATGAATGCCAGATCGAATGGCGGATCGGGCGAGAGTTTAGGCAGCGATTCGAGCGCAGGTCCAGTGATCACCTCGACCTTGTCGGCATAGCCAGCGTTCGCGACGTTCTTGCGCGCCACCTGCACATACGAGAGCCTCAAATCAGCGCCCCTTACCTTACTACCTTGGAATCACGGTTCGCACACACCTCCGCATGCTTATCAGATAACTCGAGCGTCACAAGCCGCCCATCCTCGGGCAGCGCGCTAGCAATCCAGATAGCCGAGTACCCGCCCAGCGTGCCGACCTCGAGCACGCGCGCCCACTTGTGCGAGCGCACGAGCAGGTTCAGATACTTGCCCTGGGCGGCGGAAACCGCGATCTCGGGCAGCCCGGCCGCGTTGCTCGCCGCGAGCGCCGCGTCCAGTGCCGCGTTGGGCGCGATGAGGTGCCTGTTGTGGTACGCGTCCGAGATCGCCCACAGTTCTTCAGGGGCGCTGGTCATCCTGACGGCGGCTTGGCGAGCGTTGAGGTAACGAGGACTTGTGAGGAGTCGCTTTAAATATCCGGGTCTGGGAGCACGAGCGCCCCTGACTCGTTGCGAAGAAGGGATAGATTAAAGGCAGCGTAGTCATGCGATCCGGACCGCCCGGCCGAAAGGAGCCTGCGCCCACTGTGAGTTCGAATTGTGGCAAAGATGCGGAACGGCGTGTTGGACGGTGGCCACAGCGACGTCACGAGGAGCGGTAGAAGCACTGTGACGACCGCTCGGTACGCGGGCAGTCATGGACTGAACCAATGGTATTCCAAAAGGTAGACGACAAATGCCGATACTCGCTCAGCTCGAGCACATGACCCGTCACGAAAGCGAGGAGATACCGATGAGGTGTGGAGAGGACTGGCGAGGAGTCGTCATTTCGGTCGGTCGGCTCGCCATCCGACAAGATCCAATTGTGGGCAACACAGAGCTGCACGCATCCACTCCAACGCGAGCACGCTCGGATGAGCGCTGAGCGCTACAAGGCAAGGGCATAGCCACAGCTTCCTCGTCAACCAAAGATGAGATCTATTTCGTCCTTTTTCGCTTTTTTCTTCTTCTTGATAGGTTTTGGCTTCGCGGCCTCGATTGGTGTGCTACGCGGAACGACCATAGTGTCTATACGAGGTTCTGGCGCCGGTGGCGGCTCTGGATGTAGACCCAGAACGTCAATAGCAGGTTCCTCCAATAACGCAGCATCGGAACCGGCGAGCGCTTGGTTGGCCACTGTGCTGGGAAGACGGGCAAGAGTCTCGCCGAGATCCTCGTCTACCACAGATGGGGCCTCTGGATGTCTATTCGAAACAACTCCCAGACGACCAGGGAAGATCAAAGGCGGTTTCTGGGAGGCAGGAGAGAGGATCTGGAAACGACTGATTTCAGCAAGCAAGTTTGTTGGAGAACGACATGCGCACTTCAATGCGGTCGTAGATAGGCCTGAGTGCGTCCCAGGAAGCATTCAATGCATCGCGGAATTCATCGAGCAGGAGAGCGAAACGAGACGCCATGGCAGAGAGCATGAGCATCAGACCGAGGAAAGCACCACCAGCTGCAGTCCGTGCAAAGAAACTGCGACACTTAGCATGGGGAAAAGTGAGGACATATGTTTTAGCTCACCGGTAGATGTTCTGGTAACTGGACTTTGACTGATGAGGTGAGCGCGGCTCCTTCCACAGAGCGCACTAGTGCGTACAGCGTCAACGAGGAGACAAGCGGAATGGACGCGCTCCAACACGACAGCAAGATAATCAGCGTCAGGCGCGCGCGACCACGCGCTCTTTATCTTCTTTGTGCTTGCAAGGGGTGTCAAAGACGCGTCAGGTGGTGCTCGACATGTACGCACGATGCATGACCAGCGTCAGGCGAGTGGAAAGCGAGCCTTGCATCGTCGAGGAGAGTAGGCAAAGCAAGCTCTTCAAGGCGCGCAGCTGTTCGCTTGAGCTGCTCGACGCGTCGCCACCATACAGCCCCGCGGTGCTGGTTGTTGTTTTTGTAGTGCAGCCGCACGAGAATATTCAACTCGGTGTTGTGAGAGTCTGCGACTGCTCGGACGCGTTTCGCGGCAGCGCGCAGGGCCTTCAAGCCGGCATCGACGACTGGGACCGCGGCTGCAGGGAGTGCATCTCTGGGCAGGGCGCGCGGTGCAGGCTGGGAGCGCGAACGGAGAGGCGGCATGATGCGCGGCCAAATAAGGCTCGCGCTTGCCGCTCGTCCCCCCGCGTCCAGCTCGGCCACTCCGTCGTCGCGCGCATTGCCATGAGCACCGCCGGCCAGGATGCCAAGTTCTTCCAGCGCGGCAAGATCGAGGTCGGTGTCTCTGCCGTCGGGGCCCGTATGCCGTGTGGGCTCATGCGAGCCGCGTCCGCAGGAGTTCCGCAAGGAGCTGCAGGAGGCGGAGGCCAAGGACAAGAAGTTCGTGAAGCGCAAGACGGCGCTCAAGAAGATTGTCGCCAATATCACCATGGGCAACGACAGTGCGCGCCGTCCGCCAACATCCACCAGCCGTTGCTGATCGGCCGCGCTGCAGTGTCGCCGCTGTTCCCGGACGTGGTCCAGTGCCTAGCGACTCCCTCACTGGAGATTAAGAAGAGTACGTCCATGGCCGCTTACCATGCCATTGCAGCTGGCGCTCACCATACCGCAGTGGTCTACCTGTTCCTCGTCAGCTACGGCCGGTCACGACCAAACCAGACCGAATATGTCATCCCGAGCTTCCTGGAGGTGCGCAGAGCCCTTGAGCCGCGTATACTACGTGCTCATAACGGTATTGCAGGACTGTCATGACCGGAATCCGCTGATTCGCGCGCTCGCAATCCGGACAATGTCCTACATCCCCCTCCCGCGCGTCCTGGAATCTCTTATCGACCCCCTGCGCGCCTCCCTACGCGACAAGGACCCTTACGTGCGCAAGACGGCTGCGATATGCGTGGCGAAGCTCTTCTTCCACGACGCGTTGCTTGTAGAACGCGAGGGCTTCATCGACATGCTGCGCGACCTGCTCGCAGACGGCAACTCAACCGTCGTCTCCAACGCTGTCGCGGCGCTTATGGAGATCTCGGAGCGCAGCGACAAGATCAGCTTAAAGCTGAACATCACCGTCGCGAACAAGCTTGTCATGGCTATGGGCGAATGTTCAGAGTGCGTCCCGCCCAACTTTGCCCCGCCAGTTGGTTGCTCACGCTGCGCAGGTGGGGCCAGATCTATATTCTGGATTCGCTACTGTCCTTCGTACCCCAGACATTCCAAGAGGCCGAGCAGCTGGCTGACCGCATCGTCATCCGGTTGCAACACGCCAACTCGGCCGTCGTCCTCACCTCGATCAAGGTCCTGCTGTACCTCATGAACTACATGGACAACAAGAAAGTCATCGAGTTCCTCTGTCGGAAGATGGGTCCCCCGCTGGGTGCGCCGTGCCAGCGCGCGCATCAGCTGCGGTCTGCTGATGGTCCGCACCAGTGACCCTACTGTCCTCTGGGCCGGAAGTGCAGTATGTCGCGCTGCGCAACATCCTGCTCATCATCCAGCGGCGGCCCACGGTCCTGCGGAACGACGTGAAGGTGTTCTTCTGCAAATACAACGACCCGATCTACGTCAAGCTCGCGAAGCTCGAGATCATGTACCGCCTCGCGCGCGAGGAGAATGCGAAAGAGGTCCTTGCAGAATTGCAAGAGTGCGCCATCTCTCCGTCTTCTTTTTCTGGAATGTACGCTGAGCGGGGATGTAGGTATGCCACGGAGGTGGACATCGACTTCGTGCGCAAGGCCGTGCGCTCCATCGGGCGGCTGGCGATCAAGGTCGAGCCGGCGTCGGACCACGCGATCCAGGTGCTGCTCGACCTCATTGACAATAAGGTGTCGTACGTCGTGCAGGAGGCGGTCATCGTCATCAAGGACATCTTCCGGCGCTACCCAGGCAAGTACGAGGGCATTTTGCCGAAGCTCTGCGAGAACATCGACGTGCTCGACGAGCCCGAGGCGAAGGCCGCGATGATCTGGGTGATTGGCCAGTACGCGTTCCGGATCGAGAACTCGGAGGAGCTGCTCGACGACCTCGTCTACTCGTTCCTCGAGGAGTCTGCCGAAGTCCAGCTTGCGCTGCTCACTGCGTCTGTCAAGCTGTTCATCTTCAAGCCCAAGTCGGAGAAGGCGAAGGACTTGGTGTACAAAGTCCTCAAGTGGACAACTGAGGAGGTGGATAACCCCGACCTGAGAGATCGAGGGTTCATGTACTGGCGCTTGCTTGCCATCTCGCCGGCAAAAGCAGGAGAGATCGTGCTCGCGGAGAAGCCTCCGATCTCGACAGACACAGACAGGATGGAGCGCGGAGCGCTCGACCAACTGCTATTGCACACCGGCACGCTCGCGTCGATATACCACAAAAACCCGGAGGTGCGTCGGTCGATTTTACTTATCACTGGATGAGAGCGTTGACCGCGCTGCCGCAGACATTCATACGCAATGCGCGTGGCAAAGCGTTGGCAGACAGCCCTGCGCTGAACGAGAACTCGCGGCGCGTGCTGATATCCTTACCGGACCCCTACCAGCCCGGGCCCGCACCCAACATCCCGCCGCCTCCGACGCCGACGACAAAGCCGCGGCTAGAGCCGCCGGCCCCGAGAGCAGAGAGCAACGGCAACGGCGCGCCGCACAGTCCCGCGGAGGCGGCGTCGCCAACGAGTCCCGCGGCCGCATCGTCTTCCGACCCGTATGCGAACCTGGAGAGCGTGTTCGGCGGGTCGTACGCCGCGGACGAGCCGCGGCCAATGACGGACACCGGACGACGGGTCACGACTGCCGATGAGGATGATTTGCTATTCTAATATCAGGACATTCTTTACCTATGGGTTCCTTTTCTACTGTACACTGTGGGGCTACATGGCGTAAGCGTTCTGGATTTGCGTGAGTGTACCGGAAGGAAGCTGGGAGACAAGTACATAGGTGACTTCGAGGCAGCGAGCTGGCTGCTGCGGGAGGTGAAGAGGCTTCTTCCCAATCTTCGTCTCTGATCCGTGCTCAGCTGTCCCGAGGACATCCATTCGAATCGAACCTCCTGTATGCGAGTTAACGTGTTGACGCAGCGTTTATGGTCACCCTTGCTTTAATTTAGGACTAGAGCTTCAGATTCACTGCCGTATAATTATCAAAAGTTCGTCACAAAGGCGCCATGCGATATATACGGAACATTAGGATAGAGGTAGACAGAAGAATGACAGGGCGGGAGAATTTTAGAGCGCAAGGGCCGCGACGGCCGCGACGAGGACGAGCGCGGACGCGTATCCGCCGCGGGACAGGAGGGTCGCGGCGTTGTCTTCATTGTCGGGCTCGTTGCCACCGGGCGCGTTGCCACCGTTGTTCCCAGGCTTCGACCCCGACCCCCCGGTCTGGTTACTGTTGCTGTCGATGGGGATCGTGATGTTGAAGCCGTCCAGTGCTAAGGAGAGGAACCGCAGCGTCAGGGCCGATGCTGATGTGGGAAGATGGTGCGACTCACAGCAAAGGACGCCAGCGTAGGTGGAGGCCACAGCGGACAGCGCGGGGCACGTCTTCGTGATGCAGGTGTTGAGGCTGTCGCGGATTGTCGGGTTCGTGCAGGCGCACTCCTGCTGTTTCCTGCAAGGGGTGTTAGGCCTGTGAGACCGCCCATCAAGGGGAAGAGGCGCATACGCGGCGTCAGGGCAGGTGGAGTTGACCTGGGCCTCCAGCGACGGGCCGCAGGAGCCGATGCAGTCGATGGAGTCGGACGTCGCTTTCTCTGCGATGGCCGGTCAGGGGAGGTCACGGCAAAGCGTCAGGAGCACTGACTGTCCGCCTCTGGAAGCAAGGGGGTATGAGAACAATGCGAGGCGCGAGGAGCCCAGGGGAACTCACGGCAAAGGGTGTCGAAGATGTCCTGCGCCGCGGCCCTGTCATCGGGGCAGGTCTTGTCGACGCACGCGCGGAAGTTTGAGCGGAGACCTTCGTTGGTGCAGAAGCACTTGTCCGTCGCCTCGGAGTCGCTGGAAGGGACAATATTCAGCCTTAGTGAGCGACAATCTGGCATGGTGACCACGTACGTCGCGGGGACGTTGCAGACGGGGCCGACCTTCGCGGGGTCGTACGCGGCGCAGGTCAGGTAGCACGCCGACGCCGCGAGCGGGTCCGACTGCGCGAGGGACAGGAGGCCGAAAGAGGAGATGAGGAGCAGCGAAGAAAGCATAGCGTAGACAGTGAATCGAATCCTGGGGCGAGAACTGATGAGGTCCGATGCCTGGATGTGGGATTAGCTTTTATACGCATCCACAGGAATTGCATGCCGGCTGCCGAGAATGGGAGACCGGCGTCTCGGGACATAACGTGTAGCGAGTCGCTGCGCGCGCCCAGTGCTCGATTGGGAGGGCCGGTTGGATTCAGATGAGGACACCGGCGTTTCGCCTCGAAGAACCAATCTTGAAGCTTGACAGTTGAAGCATCTCAGGAACGTGCTTGGCGCATCCTCGAGGGGTGCGCGAGGAGCTGCGTACTTGCTGGCTGCGCTGCGCCGCGGACGAGCCCTGCTGCGGAGGCGCGGTCGACTGCGAGCCCGTCCCACAGCTTTCGCCTGGTCGAAGCGTTTTGTGATGAAACTCCGTGCATCGTGCTGGCCGTCATGGCACGCTGATGGCACCGCAGCTCCTTCCACATCCGGTGGATGATCCAGTCATGAGGCCTGACGATCCGGCAGAAACCAAAAGTAGAAAATTTCGTATGTAGATCGACATGAAGCGGCGCGGGGATCAAGTGAAGGCGTTCTTGACACTGTCGATCGCTCGTTGTGCCCTGCTAGCCTTGGATCGCAAGGAGTTGTAGTGCTGTGCGGCGTGTGAGCTTCGTAGATTGTGATAGCGTGTCGAACATACCTCCCCGAGCCCGTACATACGACGATGATAGCTGATGCGAACAACGCCAGGGTCGCTCATCTCTGCAGAAGCGCCAGACGCCGACGAATGGAGGACAATATGTGGCTTCGCTGCCTGCACAACGAATATCGGGACCCTATACGCGCGCGCCAGAGCTTGGATCTCAGGCTCGCCGCCCCAAGCACCAGTATCGCGGATGGTAGCACAGTAGGTGGAGAACTGCTGGTCGCTCATCAAGCCGCCAGAGGTGGCACCCACGCCGTCTTCGCCCTCTATGGAGGGCAGGAACGGTAGGAAGTCGTCCTTGTGGCTGTATATGTACTGTGCAGCCGCGAGGCGGGTTGTGGCATACGAAGCTGCATTCGCGGGCAGGAGACCCAGCAATGCGAGCTGGTCGGCGACCGCGGAGAACAGACAGTGCCCGTCCGGTGTGATCTGCCATCGCACAAGTCAGGGATGCTGATGTGGCGCGGGAGAGCGGCGGCCGGAGACGGGGCGCACCTCGTGCATCTCGAGGCCATAGTCGGCGCAGACCTGCTTCACGACCTGCTCCTCCTGCCTGGCCTCTTCTTGTATGCGAGCTTCTGCGGCGTGGTCCGTTGGTGCATACTGTTCAGCAAGCGCCGCCGCTTTGCGGGCCTGCAGCTGCTCAGCAGTCGGAACGGCGTCTCAGACCGATGACGCACCTCGCGGGCCTTGAAGCGCGCTTTGCTGTCCTTCTTTGCCGCAGACTGCTGCGCCTGTACCATCGTAACCTGCTGCAGGACAACGCTAGCCTCCCGCTTCACAGACGTGTCGGTTTCGCGCGCGTCGAGTTCAGCCAACAGGTCGTCGACCAGCCCGTCATCGCCTTCTGTGACCGGCGGAGCGGGCGGCGGGGGCGGCAGCGGGGACGCGGACTTCTTGTTCTTCTTGCTACCCATGATATCCCTTGTGCTCAGCGTATAGTACAGTTATAGGGCGACTGGTCGCGGATGGAGCCAAGATTGGGATCGGAGATCGCCTGCGCGTCATCGTTCCTGAACTCCGCGCTTGTGCGCTTTGGCCACAAACAGCCTCCAGGACGAGCGTGGGAATCTATGCCCCGACCCTGGCCGACCCACAAAATGGCTATTTTGCTCACGCGACGCGTTTAGAACGAGGATTTGCCTGAATGTAGTGCCCTGGAAGCCGCGAAGTCCACTGCACGCTCGGCATGCCGGGGAGCCTCCTGGGTCACGCATAAATAAGCCTCGCCGCTGCGCACGCGCACCACGATTCACGAGCTCCCAACATGGCCAATAATCTCGTCGCGCTGTTGGATGTTCTTAAAGAGTCGATTCTCAGCGTCGACGCTGCGTGCAAGCAGCGCAATGCGACTTTTCCGTCTCTGGACACGCCCTATTCTCCTGAATCAGAGGCCCTTCGCAACGACCCAGGCATTGCAGGCACTATAGGAATCATCGCAGCAGCGGCAGAACAGTTGCTAGTCACCGTGCTCCCTCCGGCGCGTACGCTGTTCAACACGACGGCTGCTGTGGGTCTTCACGCTCGTTACACTTCCGTTGCATTTAAACCATGCCAAGTTCCAGGCAACCTCTGCTCTGCGTGTGGCCACCATGATCCACGTCGCTGAACACCTACGCGACGCCGGCGACAAGGTTCGAAACCCCGATGCTGGCCGTCCGTGCTACTCACTGTGCATTTTGTAGGGCGCCCATGTCGACAAGATTGCGGAGGGGACACCCGTCTCTCCTCAGAAGCTAGGTTCGCGCATTTGCGTCCCCGCGCGCTGTGATGCTCATTCTTAACAGGGAGAATGCTGCGCCTCCTTGCGACCAAGCACATCTTCAAGGAGGTCTCCCCCGACGTCTTCGTCAACAACCGCATCTCTTCCGTCCTGGATACAGGCAAATCCGTCGCATCCCTCCGCGCCGAGTATGGCGCCACTATCTGGCCCTGTTCCCCTACTCACCGTCTCTGTTCAGCCCGGACAACATGCACGCGGATACAAACGGCACGGTCGCGCTGGTCATGACGAATATGGACGAGTACTTCAAGGGCTCTGCCTATCTCGCAGAGACGCTGCTCGACCCACACACAGCGCGCTCGGACGAGACGAACAAGACTGCGATGAACCGCGCGTTCGGCTCGGACGTCGACTACTGGTCGTGGCTCGAGCTGCCCGAGCAGCGCGCACGCCTTGCGCGCTTCGGAATGGCCATGCATGGCGCGAAACAGATGTCCGATGAGAGCTTTGTGCTGCGTGGTGAGTGGCATCTAATACGTACCGGTCGAAGATGGGTATCATGAATGGGCATGTAGGTTTCGACTGGAGGCGCTTGCCAGAGGGTGCGAGCGTGGTTGACGTAGGTGGTGGAGTCGGCGCGGTTTCGCTTGTACTCGCGGCGGCGTTCCCCCATCTACGCTTTCTCGTCCAGGACAGGGCGAAGACCGTCGCGGATGGACCCGAGGTCGGTATTCCTAAATCATTGCTGGACTGTCACTGACACCAGACTGGTGCTAGTTCTGGCAGCGCCGTCTTCCCAGCGCGCTCGCAAATGGCCAAGTCGAATTTCAAGGTATGTCTGTGCTCTCGATGATACCAGCCCGACGCTGACACGGTGTGGAGCGCACGACTTCTTCCAGGACCAGCCCTCGTCGCCATCAGTTTTCCTGCTGCGTTACATCCTGCATGACTGGGCGGACAGCTATGGGCGTAAAATCCTGGAGAAGCTACGTGCAGCCGCAGGGCCGAACACGACGCTCGTGATCATCGAAGAGATCCTACCCTATGCCTGCCGTATGGACCCCTCGGATCCTATACTCGCTCTCCCTGGCGCACAGACGCCACCCACGCCCGACACCTTGCTGCCCAATCTCGGCGTCGTAAACGTTTACAGGTACCTCAGCGATCTCATGGTACGCGAGCCCGGGTTTTCTGGGAGGAAACCGAGTTTCTTACTTGTGCCGCAGATGCTTACCGGCCTGAACGGCCAGGAGCGGACGCTGCATCAGTTTGACGCGCTCCTGCGGAGTGCCGGGTGGAGGATGCTGCAGGTGCACCGCGCTTCCGCCTTCGCGTCCCAGATCGTCGCGGCCCCGGCTTGAGGCTTGGCCGGGGAGTGCACGGCAGTTGCCCTCTGGCTGCAGTCGCGGTGTCGGGACTCGGGACCGGGCATGTAAAGCCTCTGCTCGCCGTTGCAATCTTCATCGAGTGCGCCAGTCTGCCCTCGTCCGTCGAGATAGATGGAAAAGTTTGCCAGAACGCGGCGCCGGCGAAACAGGAAGTCGAATCCGTCTCGCAAAGTGGGGGACGGAGTGCTCCCGTCTTCGCCGACCAGCACTTCGGGCGCGGGCTCCTCGAACAAGAGCCTTTCTCTCATCTTCCCCGAATTCCGAGGCAGCCAAACACGGCCCCGGCAGAATTGCCTGAACGTATTCCCTCGAAGCCACCGGCTCGCGTACCGGCCATGGCTTATAACGTTGGGTATCTGCTGCGAGCGCGGCAGCCCCCGCAGTCATGGCGAAGCAGCTTGTGGCACTCGCGCGGCTCGCGCTCGACGCGGCTCTGAAGATCGACGCGATATGCGAGGAGAAGGGCGCGGCGTTCCCGGCGCTCGACGAGCCGTTCTCCCAGGCGTCCGAGGCCATCCGGAGCGACCCCGGTGTCGCCGCGTCCATCGGTCCGCTCGCCGCGGCCGCCGAGCAACTCCTTGTGACCGCATGGAACCCGACGAGGACGCTGTATAATACGAATGCGGGGGTGGGTCGTGCGTGTTCATTGCGGAGTGGCTCTCATGCAGTCCGGGCAGTTCCAAGTGACTTCTGCCATTCGTATGGCTACGACGACGAATGTTGCTGAGGTGCTCCGGGAGGCGGGCGGCAAGGTGCGTCTCGTCTACATGGTGCTCTACCTCTCTCACTGACGTGCGGACCAGGGCGTGCACGTCAGTGAGATTGCGGCAGGAACAACCGTCGCGCCTACGAAACTTGGTCGGCCATCTAAGTCTGCCTTCACACAAGTACAACAGTTGATACTTGAACCTAGCTCGGATGCTTCGACTGCTTGCTACGCGCCACATTTTCCGAGAGGTCGCGCCAGACGTCTTCGTCAACAATCGCATATCCTCGCTCTTGGACACCGGACTCCCTGTTGCAACGCTGCGGGCCGAGTGCGTCATACGGGTTCGCGCTGATGAAAAACTGGACACCCTTTAGACCTGGCGAGATTCACGCGGACATGAGCCCGATGGTCGCCATGTTGATGGGCGCTGCCGACCAGCACTTCAAGGCCTCTGCGTACCTGACCGAAACCCTCACCGACCCCGAGACTGCGTATTCCGACGACCTCGACAAAGCCGCCGTCAACGTCGCGTTCGGCACGAAGCTGGACTACTGGTCGTGGCTCGAGCTCCCCGAACAGCGGATGAGGCTGACACGGTTCGGAATGGCAATGAGCAATCGTCAAATGTGGGACGTTACGTCCATTCTGCAAGGTAGGCTGCATCCCCTCATTGCTACTCAACTGAATCATTTCTCGCAGGTTTCGACTGGAAGAGCTTGGCTCCGGGTTCCACGGTCGTTGACGTAGGAGGCGGCGTTGGATCCGTCTCCCTCGCACTCGCAGAGACATTCCCCGACCTCAAGATTATACTTCAGGACAGAGAGAAGACTATAGAAGATGCGCAGAAGGTCCACCTTCCCTGCCGACTTGCGGCGAGACGACTAACACGATTATGAATTTAGCTGTGGCAGCGGCAGTTGCCTGGCGCCGTTGCGTCCGGACAGGCCGTTCTCCAGCGTGCGCACACTACTGCGTCGTCTTGTGTGATATCTCAATCCCTTCCAGCACATGACTTCTTCCAGGATCAGCCAACACGGGAACCTGCCCCAGCCGTATTCCTTATCCGCTACATTTTGCACGATTGGGCCGACTCGTACTGCCGCAAGATCTTGCACAAGCTGAGACAAGCAGCCGGACCGCACACGAAGCTCTTGGTCATCGACGAGATCCTTCCCTACGCGTGCCGAATGGACAAGGACGAGGTGGTGCAAGCTATCCCGGGCGCCGAGGGCGAAGTCGGACCGCAGCCTCTGCTCGCGAATTTGGGCTACGTCAATCTGCACAAGTACCTTATGGACCTCACAGTAAGAGTCACATTTCGACATCGGGGCGTTCTAATTTCTTTCGGTAGATGTTGGGCTGCGTCAACGGGCAAGAGAGGACTTTGCTTCACTTCAATAATCTGCTGCAGAGCTCCGGCTGGAAGCTCCTGGAAGTGCATCGCAACCCTGCATTCGCGTCGACGATCGTGGCAATTCCGATCTAGAGTGCCCTACACTGATGTCCTCGCACTGCGTGTAAGTACTTCAGGGCTGTGGTTTAGAAATCAGTCGATTATGTGCGTGACCGCCATCTGCTCCCGGGTTCCCCGGATTGCTGCCTTCGGCCTTCCGTCGCGGTGGCGTCTGACCCCTATCGATCATCGAGTTCAGCGCCGCAACTTGTTCCCGTCTGGGTTATAAGCGTAGAGCAACGCAAGTTCGACCCCCTTCGGATAGCCCGAAACGATGCCACCCACTCGTGTTCCGTTGATCTTTGGCACGATGACGATGGGCGAGGCCGGAAAGAGCGGCGTTCGCAACGCTGACCTGAAGGAATGTCAAGAGATCCTGGACGTGTACTTTGGGCGAGGATATCGGGAACTCGACACAGCCAGGTAAGATATCCGACGCCTCGTGGCAAGTGGCCTGACAGGCTGTCAATGCAAGGATGTACGGCGAAGGAACTACGGAGCAGGTCCGTGCATGTCCGTGGACATTGTAGATGTACTGATTCCCTCTCTAGTATCTGGCCAAGCTTGACCTCAAGGGATCCACTATCGACACAAAGTAAGTACCGCGTACATGGTCGCACGCCGTTGCCTGCGTTTGTAATTCCCTTGACTCCCAGGGTCTATCCCGTCAAGCCAGGAGACCATTCCCCAGAGAAGCTTCGGGCAACCTTCGAGACCTCTTTGAACATCTTGGTGCCCTCGGCCGCGCCAAGGGCTCGGGTGTTTTATCTCCACGCACCTGACCGAAGTGTCCCATTTGTGGACACACTCCGCGAAGCGGACAAGCTCTACAAGGAGGGGAAATTGTATGTAAATTGCCTCCACTTACGTCTTGCGGTCTCACACTGTCTGGGACAGCGAACAGCTCGGGCTCAGCAACTACGCGTCGTGGGAGGTCGCCGAAATCGTGGGAATCTGCGAGAGAGAAGGCTTCATTAAGCCCACGATATACCAAGGTGAGCACCAAGCATACAGGTGCGATCTTTCATCCGCTTACATGAACAAATCCCCATTCTCACCCTTCAGGAATGTACAACGCTCTTACGCGTGCGATCGAGCCGGAGCTCGCACCATGCTTGCGCAAGTTTGGCTTCAGGCTCGTCATCTACAACCCTCTCGCCGGGGGGCTATTCGCAGGGAAGCTTTCCAAGGGAGAGGAGGCTACGGAGGGGCGCTTTGCCGGAGAATCGAATAGCGCGCGTATGTACCGTGCTCGCTACCTCCGCGACGGCTACTTCGCAGCTATGCAAGACATCAAGGCCGTTGCGGTAAGCTCATCGGTGACCATTGAACCCACCATTCTGACGAGCTCAATTCCAGTCTAAACATCAGTTAACGACCATTGAGATCGCATTGCGGTGGTGCCAGCATCACAGCGTTCTTTCGCCTCAGGACGGTGTCATCCTCGGAGCGAGCAGTGCATCCCAGCTTCAGCAGAACTGCTCAGACAGGTGGGCATCGCGTTCGACTACTCGGAGTGCCTCTTAAATTCAATACGATACACAGCGAGAAGGGCCCATTGCCCCAGGAAGTTTTGGACGTTCTTGATGCATCTTGGCTGAAGGTCGCAGGCACCGGGCCTACGTACTGGCGCTGAGAGATGTATGAGGATAGCTAGGGAAACGAGCCGGAGGCCCTATACCATCTTTTTTGCTGGCTGCTCGAGCGGATCTGCAGTGTCATAGGGATTTACCTTTGTATCAGCAACCGCGCCGCGCGTAATCCGCGCCGGAAGCAGAACCATCTTTGGTCGCGCACCATGTCCTCGCCGACGATAGACCCGCTAGTGTCCGCGACAGAAGTCATCGATGCTGCTAGGAAGCTGGCGTCTGACTGCGATAACTCTGGCCTGTGGACGGAGGTTCAGCAAAGCTCCAGGCGTGTGGCGGACAACCTGCGAACGAAGGGGCCGGCAGGCGCGTTTGTCGCGCGGGAAGCGTGAGACTCGGGCTGATAGCGATGTCCAGATTATCACACGGCACTGGGGAAGACTGAGCTTCCCAATGCGCTCGCCAGCCTTCTCGCGGTCGCGTATTCCAAGATTGACGGCCTGCCCCGTTCATCGGAGGCCCTCGCGGCCGTCTATGAGCTGCTCCGCATTGGTGCCAATCTGTGTATGGACCATGGTGAGCAAGCGGTGAACGAAGCAGTGGTGTTCCGGCGCGCTCACAGACGTCCATCCAGACGGCAATCGCCAGATTTTGCTCGACAACGGTGTCCCACAGGCTGTCGTCGCGGTGCTCAAGTCTTACTCCCATCGCCTGCCATACGATGATCAGACATACACTGAACTCGTATCGGTCCCCGATTTGCAAGTCTTGCGCACTGCTATCGGTTTGTTACTGAATGCATCTCTGGGCTACGGTGCGCGCTACAGTTGACCCTTCGAGCGCCTTCCTGAAGTCATCCCAGAACCCGTACGGAACAGCCTTATCAACGAGGGCGCACCCACCGTCACTCTTGCGTTACTTTGCACTCTGTATCGGCCCCTCGATTGGGTTAGAGATTTCGGGACATCTCACCAGGAAGACGTAGCAGCGTTCGAGGAGCGATGGAAATGGAGATCGGGTATTGCGAACTGGGCGTCCCGATTCATCTCGGAATTCACTGAGCAAGGTGCAATAGTCCTGTGACTCAGAGGCGGTTGCTCACAGTTGCCAGATACCAAGAAATCCTTCGCTCTTGAATGTCTACCCTACCTCATCGGTTCGATTCGCGCGTTCACTCCACCGCACCCACAGCCTTCTCCCGAGGCCCTTGACGCGGTATCTTCGCGTCATTCGCTCATCGAGGTCGACGTCGATGTCCTGGATCTTTGTTCAGGCCTTCTGGAGGCACTTTCTCTGGACGTTCCTCCCGTCCTTGGTGCGATCGGATCGAGCGCTTTATCTACGTCAAAGAGCGCATACCTCCACGACTTGGTTGACTTTATCGAGAACGGCAATTACCCTTCCATCTGGGCAGGAGACTCGTCCGCCAAACAACACGAGAAAACTCTTGACCTCTGCAAGGCCGCAGTCATCAAGACGATCGTAGCAGCGGCGGGCGACGAACAGAATCTCGACGCCATGTGGCAGGAGACAGCCGAAGGGTCACAACCTCACGGCTGGTTCGTGTCGAAAATGGTTGACTGGATACAACGTCATGCAGACGGTACCGATGGTTGGACTCGGGACGACCTGACGATCTGCGCTGCCCTTTCCCTGGGTAACCTTGCCCGCCGGGGTGAGTATGGCCATTGGATGGCGCCGTGTTCTTACGGGCGACGCAGAGTCCATATGCGATTCGCTGGCTCAGCCGCCTATCAGCGTCGCCGCAAAGGTGCTGCCGTTCTTGACGCCCAAGACGGACCTCAAGATCAAGCATGCTGTCTTGGGCTTGCTCAAGAACGTATCGCATGCTCAGCGGACGCGCATAGCGCTTGGAGATGCGGGCGTTATTGAGGCTCTAGCCGCGTCGCGGATCTGGACCAGGGAAGGCGATTTCGTGGAGGTGGTACAGCTATCGGCGATTGGGGTCGCGAAACATCTGTCGACCAATTGTGAGTCCCCATCTGTTTGTGGTTCTGCACTGACTCGCGTCGCGTTAGTGGACAATGCTCTACGCCTAGTTGTACCGGATTTGCCAAAGGACGCCGATCCCTCGCAGCCCGCTCCTGCATCGGGCATGGAGCTTATTCTCGCGCTCGTGATACGGTCCGACAACATATCGATCAAGAGCGAGGGAACTCGCGTGCTTGCCACCATAATCAAGACGTTGTATACCGCTGAAGGCGACGCTAGCGTTGGGCGTCGTCGGCGACAGGCCATCGACACGGTCACCACTTTCGATGCTGCTAGCTCCCTGGCGGCTTTGCTCTGCCGCAGTCGGAAGTTCCCCATCCTCCTCAACGAAGCTGTCCTAGCTTTGACTCTTCTGGCACACCACTCCGCTGGAGGTACGTCGCACTCTTGTGGCCGGCGCTGGCGCTCAAGTTCAACCAGCGTCTTATGTTTTGCATGCGTTGACCTCATCATTGGCGGATACGCATCCCTCGCCTTCGACAACGAGCACGAGTTTAACATCGCCAATTTCGCCAACGGGGACCGCGTTGGACATGCTGCAGATCATCATCAGCAACGAGGATGGCAAGTTCCCTCCCGAGCTGCGCGCCAACGTCTGCTCCTTGTTCGGCGCGGTCGGCAAGAAGCTTCAACCGACCTCGCCGGGCGGCGACGAGGACATGCAAGTGGGCCGGCTCAAGGGGCCGATCGTCGCCGCGCTGCAAAGCGTTGCCGTGGGTACGCCCGCAGGCGCCGACGACGAGAAGTCGACTATTCTGCGCGCCTCGGCCCAGAAGGCTCTCGAGACCTGGCAGTAGAGCAGGTCGCACATAGACCACCCTTGCTTTCGTTGCTTTGTTCGTTCGTTTATATTGTTCAGGGTAGCTGTGGAGATCTTGATTGTCGTTGTATAACGTGATACAATTTTTGTCCTCCCTCCGGCCCAGCGTCACGACTTGGTGAACGTAGACTTCAGTACAGGGGATAGCCTGAGGTTTGGACGCCACTGGTCGGAGGCAAATCACCTTGCTTGAAAGGTCACCCCACCTCCAAAATGTCCGCCGTTTCTTTCTCCTTTTTCCGACGTATCACCGGATGACTAATCCCGTGACACAATCTTTTCCCACACTCTACCCGTACTCTTCGGCGCCTCTCAACCTCAATGTACAGTCCTTCAACCTACTAAATAACACCTACGTTTCTGAGATGTGCCAGAATTTGGCCAAGATGCTTGCTCAGACTTGCTCCCGCAGACAACTTGCTTGGCTTATCATTATCCCATTCTGAGAAGCTCTTCTCCGAGTCCAGAATGTCGCTGAGCCTTGTACCCCAAGTGCGACATACGTAGTCTTGTGCCTATATCCAAAAGGGTCCTCCTCATGAACCTTACCCACATTCCTGACCGTCTACCGTGCCAGGGACCGGTATTTCCTTACATATTAGAGAGGCTTAAGGGACTTAGATGAGTGTGGTGCTCTGATTTGTATGCGCTGATACGCTGAGCCTACTACGACGCTCGATTTTCCATTCCCTCGAGCCGTGCGGGAATGCACATGAACGATCTCATAGCCCGGGAAGCACGCCCCAGCGCTCAATCCTGACTCGCCTACGTACGGTAGGGCTCTTTACCTCATTTAAATTACATATAGTACACATCTGCAACACTTCAAGAGAAGTAACCTCGCGGCCATTTAAAGGAAGTAGCTCTAAGGAGCTATCCAAAATCTGGAAACCGCTCGATCAAGCAAGGTGTCCTGCTGGCGAAGCCGGCCTCCTAGATGTTTCCTCAGCGCCTGATTGACGTCTTGACCGGGCATCACTCCGTCCGGTCAGGCCGGTCAGGTCCGGTCCTCCCACGAGATTGCGGGGTGAATGCTCTCGGGATTTTCCCGGTAGCCGTCCTGGCCACAGCTTGCTTTCTGACTGCCCAGCAACAGTTCAGAATGTCTGGCATAATTCTGGAGATCGAGGGTCGCATTGCAACGTTGACTCTGAACCGCCCCGCTTCGCTGAATGCACTCACCGCCGAGGGTACGCACATATGACCACTCTCGATGCGCGCTCACCGGCGCTCACCTCTGGGCTAGACTATGACATGTTGGCCGTGTCATTGAGGGAGATTGATAAACATCCCGAGGTCGTCGCGACGATATGGCAAGCGAACGGGCGCTTCTTCTGCGCGTATGGCGCACAGTGAGCTCTGTGGCTCGACGCTGACATGGCTTAGCGGCACGAATGTCACTCATATCCCGTATGCCGGCGGCTCGCTGAACGCGGAAATATTCACAACTAGTTGTGCAGCTCCTCTTCCCGGGAGGCCTCCAGTGCCAGTGATCGACCGCTGACCGCGCGCGACTATTTCCCCGCCAGCGTTTTCAGGGCCAATACGGATGTGTCGAATGCTGTGAGCACGCCGGGGTTCAGTACTAGTGCGACCTGGTTGACTTGACTGACATCTGATGTCAGTTCTACACACACTCCAAGGCATGTCGCCAATCTTGACACCCCCGCCTATGCCTAGGTAGCTCACAGGCCCACGTAGTTGCTAATCGCGGCGGTCAATGGCCCGGTACTCGGTGAGCACGTTTGATGTCTCCTTCCAACCTCTCTAACTGCGGGGACTAGGCATAGCAGCCGCCTTCTTGGGCCACTTCGATTTCATTTATTGCATGCCCGAGACATATCTCAGTGTCCCGTTCACGTTCTTGGGTGATAACCTAACCGCTGCTCGTGTCTATGTCGCTGACCTCGTGCAGGGCTGATCTCCGAGGCAGGATCCAGTGTTTCGTTCGTGAATCGCAGTGCGTGACCCATCCAGCTAGCCCTCCGTGCGTCTCATGCGGGTTTTAGTGGGTCTGGCGCGTGCCAACGAGGTACTACTTTTCCGCAAGAAATTGCGCGCGAATGAGCTCCTAGAATGTGGCTTCGTCAAGTTCGTCGCTGGGGGTCAGACCGCCCTTGCAGTTAACTGACGCTTCACCAGCCAAATCTTCCCGTCTCAGCCCGTGGAAAAGTTCCAGGCTGCTGTTCGCGCCCACGTTTTGTATGAGATGGACGGTCTTGACCCTACTGCGTTGCTCGGCGTTAAGCGCCTGATACGTGCTGGCCTGACCGACAGGAACAACCCCGACACGGTCAATATGCGCGAAAGCTACGAACAGGCAGAACGCATGGCTAGCGGCATTCCAGGTGAGCCTACTCTTGGCCTATTTGATGTTAGGATTAAGCGGGGGTCATGTAGCCCAACAATTCCAGCGCCTCGCTCGCAAAGAGATAAAAAATCGTCTCTAGTGCTCGAATTGTAGTTCTAATCTATAATACTGCCACTCATGGAACACAGACGCACGAGGTGCTCGGTTCGTCTATGGAAGTGTATAGGCACGAGTAACAGGGCGTCCGTCTGGCCGGTGAGTATGCGCGTTGTTCGAAAACTCCTCGGGAAGCATGATGGAACGGTCGACCGCCATTGGTAAACCCTAGGATACCATTCGTTAGCTCTCCGCAGGAGAGTGTAACAAACCATCGCACTCTGTGACGCCCGCGGACCTGCGCGAGCGTAAGCACTCGGGACGACCCTCTAGTGATAATCTTACCATGACAAAGATCACCACGACCTTGGATAGCGGACGGCAAGCACCAATGAATGCGAAGTTTTGCTGATTTCCGGTTATACACGAGATTCCACTCCTGTCACGACCGTTGTTGTACTCACAGTTGGAATGCCGAGGCTAAGACCTACGCCGCCATACGCAGAAACCAATTCAAAGACTGAGATCCGTCAGATCCGCCTGCAGGATTTGTGCGGGCTTCGGCTCACCGACACGGAAAAGGTTGAACCATGGCGCATTGTTGTCGTCCATGAGTTTGTCCCTTTCAATGATGCAAACGAGCCATATGCCGACGACAAGCCACCAGAGATCTGCACGGCACATCCTAATGAGCCCCTGGACCGTTCAATGAGGTGAATTCTCACCAAAGGCGAGTTGCCGCCTCAGATGCCAGCCGAGATATTTCCCAACTGGTGGCGTAAAATCAACGTGTGTTGGCGAGGACTGACTACGGAACGCACCTGCTTCTCGATCATTCGTCTCGCCGTCTAAGCTCGGTTCCTCCCCGTCCTCCGCCTGATAAATTCCCAGAGATTTCTCCTGGAAGCCCAACTTGTCAGCGCGATATACGCGGGAAGACACATTCTCAATCACCTCGTAGACATTTGTTGAACGAAGGGCCATTGCGACTGGGAATACGGCGATGCTAGAAGCATGCTGAGCGTGGGACCCATCGTATGACAGAGAGGGGACGCACTACATCATCACGATGCTGCAGGCCGTTCTCGTCAATTTGAGCGCAGGGCATGGGTAAACTCACTATAGAAATCTACCAAAGGCTGTATCGTAAGTGCGAGGTGATGCAACCCAACGAGGAACGGACATTACGGAGGGTGCAAGCGTGGAAACATTCACGATGGCAAATCCCGATGCACGAGCGGCCAGTCCCTGGAAGAGACCACAGAGCACACGCCGCGCAACCGGAAGGGATTCGGTAACCTCCAACCCGATGTCTACGCACTGTCAGACTCCACCGCAGGCGGAAAAGCCGGGATGCCATACCCAGAATTAAAAATGCCGCCCATTCAAGGAGGCTTTGGGATGGCTTAGACACTGCAACATTGCGAGGGCCCTGGAACGTACCTGAATACTGTTAAAACTACAACCAAAAACCACGTTTGTTGGCACGGGAAACTATGAGAGGCAGTCGTTGAGTCAATATACCGGATTACACAACTTGCTCTCCTCACAGGTATATGAAACATCTGAAGACTGTCAGTACAGCCTGGGTCTGAAGCGACGCGTGTATCCGTACCTCCGAGGGTGGTCTAGTAAGAAGTGTAACGTTTGATCGGTGCGCGAACCGTCCTTGACGAATTTTGTGCACGCCCAACTGTCATAGTTAGAATTTGCAGACCGTGCATGGCAAAGATTGAGCTCACATGGTCAACCTAAGGCTGTCCGGGAAGATGAGCCTGCGTGAAGAATTCTAGGGACGAGTCTCACAAGATGGGCTTATACATCGTTAGGTCATGTGGAGAAGCAACGAAAATGAGCGGCACGCACGAAAGCATGATTTCCAGCGAGGATGGCAAACATCAACGAGACTGACAGTATCTGAGTGCCATGCCGAGGTCTGAAGGTCGAAAAGCTCACAGATCATCAGGGTTGCAGTTTGGAATGGGACCTGTCGGCGCGCCGCTCAGTAACGCGTCAGTTGACATCGGCAGCCGCACCATGCTTGTATCGCCCAGACTCATGCCTCCACCCGTGAATGCGCCGACCACTTGGAAAAGAGCGAACCTATGAGGATTCGCGTTCATAGAGGCTCCGGTGGATATTGCGAAGAGGCAGGACGTACCAAGGCTTAGGTACCAGCCGAACCTGCTCCTCGAATACGTTGTCATACCGAGTTGTCGACGCCAAATACGGCGCAATGAGGATAAAGCAGAATGCGATCACCCCGAGGATGTACTGCAGGATAGGCATCAATATGTGCCAAACGCTCATGCTATTGGACCCCACAAGCGGCACCTGGGCGAATCTCGTCAAGGGGGTATCTGACATGTTGGAGGAATGATCGTACCAAATAAGAGAGAAGGCGAAGTGCCCGGTACTCAATACCACCGATCTCCTCCAGCTGCTCGTCCGTAAGGTCGTCAAGTTCAAACTCGGAGTTGCGTCCGACGCGCAGGCCGTCGAACGACACCCAGCGCTCGACCTTGGCCTTGACGCGTTCCTGAAGCTCGTCCAGGGTTTGCTCCACTTCATCCGCCCAGCTGGTGCCTTTCTCCTCGTCCTTAGGGATCATTGTTGGGTGCCGGACGACCACCTTTGGACCGGAGTGCGTCGTCATGCTGCGCTCGAGTTTCTGGTATATGCTGGGGAATGTGCGCAATAGCATGTTCTTGGCTAGTGTGTAGGTCGGGAAACCCCCGCGCTGGTGGTAGTGCGTGGGCGTCTTGCCCTTCGGCGCGACGGCCGTTCCGCGGCGTACAGGAGCTGTATGAATTCGTCAGCTGCAGCTGGGGCCAAGGGGACATCGTGCAGGAAATCAATTGACCTCCGGTACGTCTTCTGCGCAACGGCGTGGGTTCGATAGCGTCCTCAATGGATCTCGTCGGACGGAGCGACAGCTGCATGCTCGTAGGAGACGCGGTGATGGGTGCATTGGCAAAGCCAGCTTCGAAAAACGGCCCTACAGTGTCGTGAGCATTCTGCCGAGACGAATTTGCAGCGCGCGGACCATTTTGGCCCACGGTCGGCGTCGCAGGCCAGGCATTATCGTGGTGAGGCGGCGGCTGGCCTGCCGCCGCAAAATGCACGTGGGGCGCGTCAGGCTGGACGGGCGTCAACGGGGCGGCAGAGAGGACAGGCGTCTGCGGGACAACAGCAGGGTCTGGCTTCCGCAGGTCGAGCACGTCGCGGTTCAGCGCCAGAGGTCTCGCGCTAGGCAGCGATCCGCGACGCGCTTTCTTCTCAGGAAGGGATAGGGGTGCTAGCGTGGTCGGGAGCGACTTGTCCATCGGCGTCGGCGCAGCCAGCGTAAATGCGCGCTTGAAGACGTTCGCCTTGGGCTTGGCTTCTGGCGCTGTAGAAGGATCGCCGTCCACGTGCAGCGCGAGGCCGTTGACGACAGTCTCCGAGCCCGGCGCGGCGGCAGCGGAATTATCATGTTCGCCGTGCGCGGGATTGTGGCCCAAGGAGATACGGTGCACGAAGTCGCGGCCAAACTGCGCGACGCTGCGGTGGCCTTTGACCTTGACGAACTGCTCGCAGCGCGTCTGGAAGTAATGTCTGCGGCAAAACCAATCAGCGTGTGCCACCACCGTCGTCGTCACTGAGGACAGAGCAAGGCTCACTTGCGAACGAGGACCATGAGCAGGCTGACGACGCCGAAGTGTCCGAGGATCATGAGAGTGAAGAGGATGGTCTGTTGCCAACCAGTGAGCGAGCTGAGGTTGACGGTGCTGAGGCCGCATCCCGCCATCGCGCTGTATGCGATGAACAGACAATCGAGGTAGTCGATCTTGACGCGTCCATTGCTGGCGTACAGGATGCTCCCCTGGGACGCTCTGTGAGCGTAGTCGCGGCCGGAGTTCTGGTGGACACGCACCAATATTAAGGGCACGATAATGAACGCGGTGAGGTGCACTCTGAAGAAGTTGGCATGGCGTTTCGTGTAACTCCAGGCTCGTTCGAAAGCAGATTTCTCCTCGGATTTCGCAGCGCCGGGCGCCATCCACCAACGAACTGCGATGGGAGCTCAGTTACGGAAGCAAGCAAGCTGTCTGCAGGCTCGCGTCCAGAAGCGGGACGATGTCAACGCGGACGGAGGCTGTGCGCCAGCGGCCCGTTTCGCGGAATCAACATCCTGTCAGCCGAACTGAGAAAACGAACGCTTACGCCACACGCGGTCGTCATCGCAGGCTGTACAGTGAGCAGTGGCGTCCTATTGGTGGCAGCTATGGATACACATTATGAAAAGTACAAGAAATCCAAGTCCGGGGCCCGTTCAGAAGTGTACTTGCAGCGCTTGCGCCTCCTTCGACTCCAAAGGGCAGTACGGGCACTTCACACGCCTGAAGTAGTCTTATCAGCCTCCGATGAGACCCCACGATCGAGACAAACATACCCCCCAGGCTTCGTCAACTTCACCAGACTCTCCTTGGAGACGACGTGCCCACAGGTCATCATCATGGGTGGATTAGTTGCTGTCGATTGCTCTTTCGACACGGGGCAGGCGAAAATCGAGTGGTACCGATTCTCTGGTGGCAGCGGTATCTCGATCTGGGTTCCAGAGTCAGCCCAGAGGGAATCGAATGACAAAGGTAAACGCACGGGTAGCTCATCTGCCTGGCTCCACTCGCTCTTGCGCTCACGCATGACCTTCCTCCCTTTCTCGATACGCGCGAGGGCACCACCCGCGCCGATGTCGCCGACCACCCGCAACGGAAGCTGCTTGCTCATACCAAGCTGTGCGCAGAACTCCTGTGCCAACATGCCCTCCAGGTCGGTATGAATGGATGGCTCCGCCAGGAAGGCGTAGGGAGACCTGCGCATCCGTTCCAGGGGGGCATAGAGAGTGCACGTGAGGAGCTGGTTGAGTTCGTGCTCGTACTTGTCACGCAAATGGCCGCAATATGTTTGGATGTACTGGATGGCGCCGCCCTGGTTTGGTGGGTCCGACTCGAGCAGGACGCGCATGATTTGCGAGCGATGCAAGCAAAATTCGAGCCGCGAGCCACGACCCCGCAAGAATTCGCGGTTGTCATTCACCCATCTGGACATGCAGATTTGTGAGGAAACGGCGAAAGCGGGGATAGGGACGCACTGCAGCGCTGGGCCAATGTTGCGTCTGCGGAGAGCATCGATGATACCGTGCATGTCAAGGAACTTGGGCCGCCGGTCGTCTGGAAGTGCTACTCCCGACTCCTGCGTAGACAGAATTAGGCCTCAGCCTTGGGAGGCGGTCAGAAACACACCTCGAGAAATGTCGCCGCCACGGAGAACTGGCCGGTCCGAATGAAATGCGAGGCAACGGTGCGGTCTAGGGCTGCAGTCGCTTCTGGCGATGTGAACATCGGTTCAGAGTCTGGCAATGCCGCGGGGAATTTCTGAAAGGTGTAACAAATTGAATGCCGTTCCAGGCAGTCACAGGGCGTGCGCACCTTGTCGAGCGACTTGCCCAGCTTCCCGAGCGCATTGTAGACCTCCTTCTGTCGGTCGTCTATCTCCTTCTTCTTCTCCTCCACAGTGCGAGTAATGGCAGCTAGAACCTCCTCGGACGTAGCGCCAGCCTCAATACCCTGTTTGAACTCGCGGAGCGAGTCGAGGAGTGAGTCGAGCGAGCTGGCGATAGACGCAGTCGGCGCTTTCTTGCTGGACGAGGCGCGCAGCGACGACGACGGGGGCGCGGGGGCGAAGGCCAAGACCTTCTCGACCTTGGCCAGCTCCTTGAGCAGCTCCGACGACATTGTGTGGGTCGGGACTCGGGAGGGTGGAGGTCGCAGCACAACGTGACCTGCGGCGCGAACTCCGAACGCTCGGGCGGCTATGGCATCCCTCCGCTTTTACGCTGGCGACGGCCGCGGTCGCATAAAGACGCTCACATGCTCGCTCCAGAATCCCAAGGAGCCCACTATAACGGAAAATGTGGTTCACGCCTCGGGAACGGGAAGCGATCGCGCCGTCCAAAGGCTTGCCTTGACTAGAGACGAAGAACCGTCGGTGAGTGCCTCAGGCATGCAACTCCCGGACTCACCGTCTGACGTTGGGCCCAGCTAGTATGCGCCCGCGCCGGTGGCTCCGTATCATTGTACAGCGTGAAGGAAGACGCGTCGCTCACGCATGAACGAACCTGGACACCCGCGAAAAACCCCAGTGCAGACTCGGGCTTCATAGCGCTCGACTCAATCGTTGACCGGTGCGCACGCCCGTCTCCTACCTGCATCATGCACAGCTGAATATCCCGGCAGCGGTATTCTCACCTGTACTACGTCGGGCGCTTTAGCGCTCACCGCCAAAGACGGCGCGGTCTCTTCCGTGTCGCTCACGTCAAAACTCAAGGATTTGCGTCTCTCTCCAGACGCGAAGTCCTTCGCGTCGGGTGGGGACGAGGTGGAGCTGTCGGTCTGGGACCTCGAGAGGGCGTTCTCGTCGTCGGACGCGCCGCAACCTGCGCTGAAGAAACGCAAGCAAAACGAACCGGCGCACCCGGCGGAAACATGGCAAGCGAAGAACGTACCCTACGACAACTTGAACCTGCGCGTGCCGGTGCAGATCTCCTCGCTCACGTTCCTGGGAAACTCGCACGAAGTGGTGACCGGCACCAGTTTTGGCGCGGTGCGGCGGTACGACACGCGCACGGCGCGCAAGCCCGTGGCCAACTGGACAGAGATTGTCAAGAAGGGCGCCATACGACGCGTCGAGCGCGGCGTCTCTGAGCAGTACGCTCGCGCACGTGGAAGTGGAAGGCCTCTGACACCATTTCAGCGACATCTTCGTATCGGACGAGCGTGGCCAGTTATTCGCGCTCGACATCCGGAACGGCAAGCCACTCTATTCATACAAAGGTATGGGGGTGTCTCCTCAGGGTGCCCGTGAGCTAACATGCCTTGCAGGGATTGGTGGTACAGTGACATCGTTCGCAATGAACAGCACGCAACATATCCTGTCGGCCAGCATGGATCGTTATGTTCGTTTACACAGCACCGCTGCGCCACCTGCGACCGCTGGCCAGAATCTCGACGCGCGAGGGGAAATAATGGTCAAATTTTATACACAGGACGTTGTAACTGCGGTTACCCGGGCTGGTGAAGGGGATCCCGGGTCGAAGGACGATGAGGAGGTCGGGGAGGACATTTGGGAGCAGTTGCCTGACGTCGATGACGAGGAAGAACAGAGGCCGCCGCGGAGAAAACGTCGGAAAGGATAATTTGTGTATCTATATATCTGCCAGAGATGAGAGACCGCGCCGGTGCTTCGAATACGAACGTCCGCTGAGTCCTTGGAAGAACGGTACCGGGGGAATGGTCGGAACATCCCGTTGACGCGTCTCCTCCGATCGTCCACACAACCATGGAGTGGACAACTAACGCCAATGAGGCCTTGAAGCTAACCTTGGGTACGCGTCGTTTGGCCACTAGCATCATTCTCTGACTCGCTTGCGACCGTAGTCAGGGCGAAAGAGGACCAGAATTCCCTTGACGCCGAGGCGGCATTTCACCCAGCCTTCACGTACCCTGTGCGTTCATTGACCCATGGAACATATCGTATTCTAACGTCCCGTAGATATATGGAGAACAGGAAACTATCTATGGATACAGCGCCCTTACAATCGACGTACGCGACCCCCTGCTCATAGCTTGGTGCCACTGACTGGTCCCGGGCACACACAGCTCAGATTCGCGTCCGGCTCACTCGTCAATTATCTGCACGTATCACACGCCGCGAAGCTTCAGGGCGACACGGTGGACGACGTGGAGGGCAAACTCTATTCGCATATTCCCCCAGGTGCGCTCGCGCGTGGCGGCGCGCGTCAGCTGCGGCCTCATATTCTTCGTAGATTATTACCGGAACGAGGCCGAGTTCCTCCAGCGCGTCGAACAGGACGCGACCGCGTTCAGGCCTCTGGGAACGAAGATTGCGTCGTATGCGCGGCGCGCGGAGAGCGCGAAAGGCAAGACACGCTCGACGGAAGCGGTCAGTGAAGATGACAACGACGCAATCGTCTACGAGGCGTACCATGTATGCGCGGGATATCTTGAACACACTTTGCTCGAGCTCATCCGTTATCAGGCGACCTGGAACACGCCAGGGTTTAGAGAGTACCACAGGCGCATGCAGATCTTCATTCTGCTGTACATCGAAGGCGGGTCCTTCATCAACGAGGACGAGGACAAGTGGGAATTTGTTGTTCTGTAAGCCCCCTTGCCACTGTGCGAGTGTCGTTTGTTCTCACAGGTCATATGCAGATTCGAGCGCCGGAAACGCAAGGACGACGCGCGAACGCCGGTCTACCATTTCGTCGGCTATTCGTCGCTGTACCCATTCTTCTTCTGGCCCGATAAGGTCAGACTCCGGTTGAGGTGCGTGCACGCGTCAGTGGCGCGGGGACAGAATATCGCTAATACGTCTGAGCCAGCCAGTTCGTGATCCTCCCACCGTTTCAGAAGCAAGCGCATGGCTGTACGTTGCATCTTCCCGCGTCCTGCCCAGTCGTTCTCATGTCAACTCTAGCGAAGCTCTACCAAGCGATCCACAACTACGTGCTCCAGCAGCCGAACATCGCAGAGCTCACGGTGGAGGACCCGGCGGAAGCTTTCGAGGACCTGCGCGACAAGAACGACCTGCAGATGTTGCTATCCAACGAGCAGTTCATGGCGGAAGGTTCTGGGAAGGTAGCGCCGGCGATGGTTGCACTCGTGGCCGCGAAGAAGGTCAAGGGCAAAGGCAAGGCTGGCAAGGGCAAGAAGGCCAAACGTTCCGGTCGAGGGTGTCTGGGCCCTCCGGCTGATAAGCAATGGGTCGAGCAGTGGAGAGTCAAGTTGAAGATGGCCGATGTGCGTGCCCTTGTCCCCAAGTCTGAGTGGGAGCTAACGAATGTGGCCAGCGACAATTCAACCGGTTGATCGAGATGCTCATCCTCCGCTCGTTGCAGCCAAGTGACGAGAAAGCCAACAGGGCATACCGACTACAGGCAAGTCACTCCGCTCATACACCACACCTCGCTCACAGTCCGCCTGATAGGTCAAGGAGCGGATATATAGGTTCAATTTTGTGCGTTTCCGTCTTCCACTATCCTCGATGCTGACCGTCCGTTCTGCAGGAGGTATTGCTGCAGTTAGATAAAGACGAACGCTTGGAAAAGTTAGAAGAGACTTTTCAAAATGTGCGGGAAGATTACCAGCGCATTCTGGCCCTTGTAAAGTAGGCTGTGGTCGTACAAGTTGAGTGTTACATCCGCGAATGTGTGCTCTTGATGCCCAAGTGTTTATGATCGTCGGGCCGGATTCCGTGGTTCGCCATCGCATCGCATCGTCACTTTGCGAAGCTCTCCCCGCTCAGCAACCTTCGTATTGCAGTCTTGCAGTGTAACCATGCCCTCGATTGTTCTTACGAGTAACGTCAAGGTCTGCGCGAAGACAGATATTTCGTTCGTTGCTCATTATTCTTGAAAGCCAAGCGACGAGAAGGCTTTCGTGCTGGAGCTCTCAAAGGAACCGCGGTACCTCCCTGACGCTGGCGACTACGGAATTTGACGTGAACCCATCAGCTCGCCGCCGACACTCTGGGCAAATCAGAGAAGTACATCTCGGTCCATTACACCTACAACGAGACGCTTTCCTTCTCGGGAACCTTCGAGCCAGCAATTCTCGTCACCATCGTGCGCGCGAAGTCCGCTCCGCGATGCGTCCTGATCTGAGCAGACGTCCCTCGGAAACATCAACGCCGACGCGAACGAGAAATACAGTGCGGCGTTCTTCTCGTTCTTCAAGGAGAAGCTTGGTGTGCCCGGGGATCGCGGTTACATGTACGCCCCGTCCCATACAACAAGCCACTCCGCCGCTGATTAGGGCGCGGACAGCTCGTTCGTAGATCCTGGCTACGCGAACATTGGGTGAGTCGAGGACCGCTGCGTAGACTCGGGCTGACGGGAGGCAAGTTATCAAGGCTCTACGTTCGCAAAGATCCTGGGCAAGTAGTGCGCCCTCGCGACCGCGCCGTGTCTCCCGCCTACTGGACATGTGCATCGACCGACCGTACCCACGCAATTCCAACTCCCAGTCTCACGAGACACAGTACTGCAGCGACCTCTTCTTCTGTTTTCGAGGATTGCGAGCACAACTTTCCCGAACCGCAAAACGGCCGTGGTCGGGTGATGAGCATTGAAATCTGACAGTTGCTATTCATTACTAGTTCTAACCAAGCAGTGCGACCTATGACATGGGCGTTCTCTCCTTCGAGACTGTTCACCGCATTGTGACAAGCTCTGGGAACGTGCGTTAGCGTGCCATTGCGAATGATCGACATGCCCATACCCTCAGAGGACCTAGGAATGCGACGTCAGCTATATACCAGCAATATGCAAATCACGCACGTCGGGTGGATCGCGACACACTCGTCGAAGTCCGCCTTCGTAGCTGCATACGCGTGAGACCCAGCGCGCTCAGCAGACAATCCTCGTACCTCCCATCTTGATAGCAACGCCAAAGCCCTGGGTGACTTCGTCGCTCCCAAGGCCAATTATGTGCAGTCCCACGACCTTCTCCTCGGGGCCGGCGCAAATGAGTTTATACATTGTGGGTTCCTTGTGTTCCTCGGGGAGCATGGCGAAGTACATCGCGCGGAACGACGATTTGTCTGCGGGATTCAGCGACCAATGGGACTCTGGCAGAGCACGCAGACGTACAGATCTTGAGCTTGTCCTTTCCATATTTCTCCTCGGCCTCAGGCTCAGTCAGGCCGATCGTGCCGACGGTGGGATGCCTAAGACGACAGTCCTCAGACACCAGTTGGACGAGGCAGAGGAGAACGCACGAAAAGACAACAGTCGGGATGTTCTCATAGGAGAGTTTCTGGTTCTTGTATTGCGCGGGGCCGAACAAGCGATTGGCGAGACGACGGCCAGCTGCGATTGCGACTGGCGTAAGCAGCGCCTTTCCGCAGACGTCTCCGACGGCAGAGATGTTCGTAACACTCGTGTTCTGATACTCGTCGACGACGATGCCGTGGGAGCCTGTCTTGACCCCAACCTTGTCAAGTCCGAGATTCTCGAGATTCGGGTGGCGGCCGATCGCCCAGACCAGGCAGTCGACCTCGACGGTGTTGCCATCCTTGGTGTGGATGGTCAGAGGGCCGCCTTTGGTGCCTTCGACGCGCTCGATGTTGGTCTTCTTGTGGATCTTGACTCCAGTGTGCTCCATCCAGGGAGTGAGGACGTCCTGGATAGAGGGGTCGAAGGTTCGCAGCACCCTTTCGTGACGGATGAGTAAATGCGTTTCGCTCCCGAGCGCGTTAAATATGCCGGCGAGCTCAACGGCAATATAGCCGGCGCCGACAACTGCAACGCGACGCGGCTGGGATTCGAGTTCAAAGAAGCCGTCCGAGTTGATACCAAGCTCAGCGCCAGGCAAATCGGGGATCGTAGGGCGCCCGCCCGTGGCAATGAGGATACGATCCGCCGGGAGCTCGTACGGTTCGGCACCAGGAGGGGAGACGCGCACGGTGTTCGTGTCCACGAGCTCTGCCCATCCCTGATGGAACTCGACGTTCTCCTTGCCGAGGTTACGCTCGTAGATGCCGTTGAGGTTTCGGATGTATGCATCGCGTTTGGGCTTGAATGTCTCCCAGTCGAACTTGGGAGATTCGACGCCTTGACCATACGACTTGGCTGCCTTCAGGCGCTCAGCGATGTCGGCAGCGTACCACATGATCTACGTGCGAGCAGTCAGAACGCGGTCTGAGCCCCTAACCGACGTCGACGCGCCTTCTTGGGGACGCAGCCTGTGGGAGACGCGTGAATACCGCGCAGCATGAGCGCACACTGTGGCACTGACCGACATTGACGCAGGTGCCGCCTAGATGCGGAGTGCCCTCGATGAGCGCGACCTTCTTGCCGTACGACGCGGCGCGGCGCTTCGAGTCGCGTCCCTGATTCAGCATGTACTCGCGCGACGAGCTGCATACGCACTGCAGAGGCAACGCCGCCACTTCCTCCACCGATTACAACCCAATCGTACTTGCCCGTCGTCGGCTGGTTCAGCGGTGCCATGGTAGAGGAGAGCGAGCGGGTGATCTACGGCGGGTACAGTCAGCAGCCAAGTCGCGCAATCGCGGGCGCGTATCGAGCAACCTGATGAATCCTGGACACCGCGCTGACGCGTGTCCGCGGGAGCAGCAATAGGGACGCCAGTTGGAGGAGATGCCACCGGCCTGCAGCGGCGCGGCTTATAAAAGCGGAGATGGCTTGAGATGAGATCACTGGGTGCAAGGCTGCTCTGCGCGTCTGCACGGGCGTCCATGACAAATCGTCCCGAAGGTCGCACTCCTTACAAACTCGACAGCGTTTGCCTTTTGGGGGCCATATCTCGTCAGCAGTTCCCAGGGAGCTTTGCAAGATAGCAGCTTCCGCATTGATTCGGCCTGCTTTCTCATGGTCAACATGCAATCTCAGGTCGTCTTTCGAAGTTCCGACTCTGAGCTCATGCGGTTGCAGAGAAACGTGCGGCAAACCCTGGCCGAGCCTCAACATATATTGATTCGACGACGAGCACCCTATAGACGCGCGTCCTTCTATTTTTATACTTACAGCACCTGCATGAGAGGGTCGTGAAATAGGATGGAATCAGGTCCCAATAAAACGAATACTGATAGAGCGGATACGCGTCAGCGCTCTCAGAAGAACTCGCGCTTGATCCACTGCCAAGCAGTCTCGTTTTCTGGTTTCGGTGGCAGAACAGCTCGGTCGGATTCTGCGATCTTGCGCCCCGCGACATCCGTCCCGTCAATCTAGAAGGGAATGAGACGGCGTGGCACATCGTAGGGCTCTTGAACTACTCACAGCATTGTGCGACTTCCCCAGGTGGAAATTGGGCATCATGCTGCCAAAGAAGACGCCAATGAACGTGATCACAAGGCTAGCGACGAAGAGAGGCTCCAGCGTCTTCCCCGCAGCGCGAATGACCGCTTGTCGCAAAGGGTCCCCGAGAGGGAACTGATCGTGGATGCCCAGCAGGCCGCCGTAGATGGCCGGGACCTGGTCCGCGGGGATGCCCTCCTTGAGCAGGTTCCCTGGCATCGTGTTCGTCCATACGGCGCCGGCAATAGCGCTCCCTATAGAACCTCCGATTGTGGTAAACAGACTGAGAAGTGCGATGACCGACGCCAGGTCGTGGTGCGGGACGCTCGCCTGCGTTGCCACCTGTGTGCCGATGACGCTGCAAGATCCTCCCAGCCCAGCCAGCGCTAGGAGAGAACATCAGGCTCAGAATACCAGCCAGAAGCAAGGTTTTCTTACCAGTCCCCATTACGAGTGCAGCGGTGGATGCATTCTCCCCGCGGGCGTAGTAAATGATGCCGACGCCGATACAGCGCAGCATGAGGCCGACGAGCTGAACGATCTTGTATCTGTGAATCATGCGCATGAGAACACCGACAATGAGACCTGGAAAATAGTGCTTGTGAGCACACGAAGGATTCGTTGCCGGTGGCTACGACGCACCGCCTCCGCAGAGGGCGACCGTGAGCTCGTTGTTGAAGTAGCCCCACTCGGTCGCTGTCCAGTCCTTCACAAGGTAGACATAGCTGCTGTAGTAAACGAGCTGCATGTAGCCGCCAATGAAGTAGCAGAAGTCGATGCCCATCGCGAGTTGGAACGTGCGATTGAAGAAGATCCGTTTCGTCATGAGCGGCTGGGACGCAAAGCGGAGCTCCCACAGCCAGAAGCCCAGAACAAAAATTGCTCCAAGGGTCATCATGGCAATGATGAATGCTGCAATTAAGTGAGCATCCGAGGGGCCAATCAGGTAGCCGGGACTTACGTTCATTCCAACCGCGTGGTTGTTGAGACGCCAGGGAGAAAGGAGTCAAGAGCAGTATGAACGAGGCGCCGAGGAGGAATAAACTGGGGATCTCAGCGAAGTACAGGTTCGTGTGGAACGCCCAGAGACGTACCCTATGGCGTCAATCTCGACCAACAGTCTCTGAACGACAGAGAAGATACTCTCTGCCGATCGCGCTCCACCATGCTCTTCCTTGTAGCGACGCGAGAAGGGACTCTCTCCAATGCTCATCTCTCCCGCAGCTTGAGCACGCCGGTCGGCGGCATATAACACAGCGGCAGCGGGAAGAATGAGCGCGGGCGTGCTGCAGGTAGGTCAGTATGCACCCCAAACGACAGAATACTGCGTTCCCCACATGATGCAGAACATGCCATATCCCCAGCGCCAGAGACCGCGTTCGATGAGCGGGCCGCTGATATTGGGACCGACGAATGAGAACGGAATCCAAGGCACGGCGCTAAGGCCCTCGACGAAGCCTCGCCACTGCAGCGGAGAGAGGTCGGAAATAATGATGCCCACGGAGAACTGGAGACCAGAATTTCCCAGGACGGAGATCACGCGACCGGCCGCGAAGCCGTCGGCGGTGTGGCTCGCGGCAACAACAACGTATCCCAGGACGTAGAAGCATAACATCACGAGGATGGATGTTTGGCGAGATGAGAGGTCGCAGATTTTGGCGATGAAGGGCTTGGAGACAGCGTCTAGTCGTGGTGTAAGCGGGGTGGACGAAGCGTCCGAAACCGGAGGATACGCACTGATAATGCTGGTGACGGTGGCAATAGCGGCGAGGAGCTCTCCATGCTCACCGTACGAGCTAGCGGCGATGGCCTCGTACGTGTAGACCGTTGAACCGTCGAGACATGTCGCGACCATGACGCCTGAGAAATTTTTAGCGCCGGTCCGCGAGCTGCGGCTATATCGTATCGTACCAGCAACTGCGCCATAGAGAACGTACATTGCCCAACGGCTATGCCCAAAGGCGCGAGAGAAGGCCTCGATCCTAGTGACGCCAGGCGGCTGGGACTTCATGTGCTCGATGTCAGCGCCCGCCCCGGTCTCGTGCACTTGGACGTCGGTGCCATGGTGCTTCTCGTCATAGTGGCTGACGGCGTCGTCCGCAGCAGCGGGAGGCGCCGCTGGTGGCTCGCCAGCAGGCTTCTCGCTCAGATCCCGAGAGTTGCGCGCGGACATGGAGGTGCGAGAGGGCGAGGATCCTCGACAAGCAAACCGCACCTTTTATCAGATAAAATGACATGACTTCGGCCGCTTATCCGATGTCATCTAATCTGATTGCTGCGGTACGGCGCTACCGTGAAAAAAGCGGCCAAGGCACACGGTGGAGGCGAGCCGCGTGAGACCGCCTTCATAGGTGATACCCAGAGGAGTGGAACGAATCGCACACCGCGCGGGTATCACGGGTAGAACCAATCACGCATTCTGTGCCCTGGCGAGGAGGTCTGGAACGCTTTGGAGGCGCACACGGGGTCGTCGTGCGCATGAACCAGCCCGGAGTCGGACTTGTCACCGGCTGAAAGGCATACATCAGACTGAATCGTGCACGACGGTTGTTCGGCGTTGGTCACACCTTATGACATACCTTCATGCATCAGAGATGAGGACAAAGGGAAAACGAGGATTGAGTTTGGGAGGCGTCGAGCTGCAGGAGGTTCAAGGTAAACTTCTGCTTTCTGCCGAGCTCTGAAGGCCCAGCAACTTGCTCATGGCCCATCCGGCCAGGTAAGAAACCGCGGCTCTCAATATTGGTATCGCCCATGTATGTACGGTCCTGTATCTTCGCGCGCATTAATGGATTCCGGGGTGCCCTTTGGTCATTAGAGGTCATGAGTGGCGCGAGACAAGCCGTTGTCGCGTGTTCAAAGTCCGATCGAACATCTCTGGGTTGCCCGCCGCTCTTTCTCGAGTTTGACGCCGCCTCCAGCAATGCGATGAAGGTGCTGTGCGTAGCAGAGAAGCCGTCTATTGCGCGGTCTGTGACCACGATACTGTCGGGTGGCCAATTTGACACCGTGCGCTGAACTGGTTCGCCCGTGCGCCACAATCCGTCTGACGCGTTTGCAGCGTGCAACGGCCGACAGGTACACCAAGAACTTCGACTTCATATATGCGCCGTTGAATGCAAACTTCACGGTGACCGCAGTACGCGGCCACTTGAAGGAACACGACTTCCCCGCCGATTATCGCAAGTGGTCTGCAAGCGACCCATTCGAGCTCTTTGACGCGCCAGTTCAAACCATGGTCTCCAAGGATGGCAAATCCATCGAGCGGAACCTAGTCGCGGAGGCCCGCAGCGCCGACATGCTCATGATCTGGACCGACTGCGACCGCGAAGGCGAGCACATTGGCGCAGAGATCGCCGAGGTTTGCAGAAAGGCAAACCGCAACATACAAGTCAAACGCGCTCGTTTTAGTGCGATTATTGCTCAGTGCGTCCTGTAGCCAATTGCAACGCGACGCTTACTCACACCCTGGTGCAGGCAAATACACCGAGCGGCGCAGCATCCTGTCGACTTGGACTATCGGCAGGTGGACGCAGTGGAGGCCCGGACGGTGCTCGACCTGCGCCTCGGTGCCGCATTTACGCGCCTGCAGACACTGAAATTACAAAACCGGTTCCAAGAGCTCGCAGGACAGGTCATCTCCTATGGTAAGCAGCGCATTGAGGCCCAGTTGAGTGCTTAGGAACGCTCCATAGGTCCTTGCCAGTTTCCTACGCTTGGCTTCGTGGTCTCCCGTTACGAACAAGTACAGGCTTTCCGCCCTGAACCGTTCTGGTATATCTACCTAGCCATGTCACCACCGAACGCGGACGACGACGATAAAGACACCGAGTTCAAGTGGCGACGCGGCCACTTGTTCGAGTTTCAGGTGGCGCTGGCGATATACGAGATGGTACTCGAGAACCCCACAGCACGCGTGTCCTCAGTCAGGAAGAAATCCGTCAAGAAGTGGTCAGTTCGCAACCTTGGCCGAGAACTTATCTGACTGGAATTCAGGAAGCCTTTACCCTTGACGACCGTCGAGCTGCAGAAGGCAGGGTCGCGCTTACTACGTCTCGCTCCGAAGAAAGTTCTTGACGTACGCGAAAACTTTCATTCCAACAGCCGTCATCCTCACGATCATCATCATAGCTCGCAGAGGGTCTATATCAGAAAGGTTTCCTGTCGTACCCAAGAACAGAAACGGACCAGTTCGATCCACAATTCGACTTTATGACGCTCATCGACAAACAGAAAGTCGATGCCGCATGGGGTGGATTTGCCACTTCGTTCGTCGCCTCTCGCTGAACGTATCGTAAGACCTTCTCATATCCTTCAGGTTGCAGAACGGCGGGTTTGCGACTCCTCGAAGAGGAAAGAAGGACGACAAGGCGCATCCACCCATCCACCCAACGGCGCACTGTGGTAATCTCGCTGGCGACGAGAAGCGTGTATACGAGTTCGTCACCAGGAGATTTCTGGCGTGCTGCTCCAAGGACGCGGAGGGGTGGGAGACAACCATCGAGATCACGTGCGGCGGCGAGGAGTTCTTCACGACCGGTAAGTCTGAAGGACGCAGCGAGCGACTTGGGGAGCTTATGCACCAATTCTAGGCTTGACCGTGCTCGCCAGGAACTACCTTGAGGTCTACCCTTACGACAAGTGGGGCGACCGCTACGTCCCGGATTTCGAAGAGGGCGCCGAGTTCATGCCATCCGTGTGCGAACTGCGCGACGGCCAGACGACCCGGCCTTCGCTGCTTACCGAAGCGGACCTCGTCACGCTCATGGACAAGAACGGGATTGGTGGGCGCTTGACTAACCAGGACATACGCGTACACACACTGACGTTGCCGCAGGTACCGACGCTACCATCGCGCAACATATCCAGACGATCATTGACCGCGAGTATGTCATGGCGCGAACGGAGGGAAACACGAAGTATCTTGTGCCCTCAACGCTCGGTATCGCGCTCGTCGAGGGCTACAATCGGATTGGATTCGACAAGAGCCTGAGCAAGCCGCAGTTACGACGCGATGTGGGTCCACCACCGAGGCGAATGGCCCTGGCTGACCTCTCACGGTAGACCGAACGCGACATGGTCCGCATATGCGAAGGGGCAAAGAACAAGGCCGCGATGCTGGACGAGGCGGTCGAACAGTACAAGGAGGTTTTCCAGAAGGCCAAGCGAGATTTCAACCGGCTTGTGCAGGTGCGTCATGTTGTCGCGCAGTCGGTCGCGTCCTGAGCAGATATCTAGTGCGTTGCCGAAAGAATACAAGGCGGTCCACCGCGCGCAAATGCAAATGCTGCCCGCGGCGGCGCACGAGGTCGTGGGGGTCGAGGAGGTGCTGCAGGGGGCCGCGGTGGTGGAGGTGGGGGCGGCGGCGGCGGCGGCGGCGGCCCAGGAGGCGGCGGTGGGGGTGCTGGGCGCGGAGGTGGAGGCGCTGCTGGTGGGGCACCAGGCGGGGCTGGGAATGCTCGCGCTGCCCCACGACCGAATCCTCCTGCGCCTCCACCGCCGCCGCCCAGGGCAAACCCCCCTGCTCCACCACCGATGGAAATATCCGATTCAGACGAGCACGAAGGTATTCACGATCCTCTTGCCACGTTTATACTTGCTGAGGCATGCGACACAGGATTCTTCAACGCAAAACCAAGACCAGATCCCCCGAGGCCTGCTGCGCGCCCACCGGCACGACAAAATAGTGCATCCAGTTCACGACCAGCTCAGCCACCTCCCCCGCCGCTTCCAGCGCGGACCGACACGGATCCACAAACCCCTCACTGCGACTGTGGGATTCCCGCTGCAGAACGCACGGTAGCAAAGGAATCCGGTAACAAGGGTCGGACGTTCTTGACGTGCGGAAACAATCGCACTTGTGGATACTTCGTGTGGTCAGACGAACTATCGGCATCTGGGCCCAGTCGCGGTGTGACGAAGAGCATCCCAGCGAAACGTACACTATCAAATGCTGGGGTAAATCTTCCCCCCACCTTTGGTGTTTCGCTGCGCTGCTGACCGTTTAGTTCCAGTCTACCTCGGGGCCATCCAAGGCAGCCCGACTCTGCCAGTGCGACCTGACCGCAGTTCAGAAGACGGTCAATAAGGACGGTCCAAATCAAGGTCGCCAGTTTTGGTGCTGTCCCAATTCGGAGAAGGCGCGCTGCAAGTTCTTCGAATGGGACGACGAGGCCGGTGGTGGGTCCAGCGTTGCTGGTGGTCGAGTCGCAGGGGATGGTGCTCCTCGGCAAGGTGACTGCTTCAAGGTCAGATTATGCGATTGATTCATACGCGACCTGTTGCCAAGCTTCCCATTACAGTGCGGCCAACCAGGCCACTGGTCCTCCAACTGTCCAAATAGCGGTTCTCAACCCGCTGCCCGAGCTGGTCCGTCGCAAGGCCGGCAGGACGGCGACTGCTTCAAGGTACGTACCAGGCTATTGCGGCGACATTCTGCTCACTATAGCAGTGCGGCCAACCGGGACATTGGTCGTCGAATTGCCCCGGACAGGCGTCCGGTTCTGGCCTTGGACGCGGCGCAGGCGGCCAGGGCGGGCGCCAAGCCGACGGCGAATGCTTCAAGGTGTGCGAGAATCTCACATCCGCCACTCTTCGCTCATCCTTCGTCGCAGTGCGGTCAGCCGGGTCACTGGTCAAGTGATTGTCCCGGAGGAGGCACAGGTGGAGGACGTGGGAGCAGCTTTAGTCGTGCCCGTGGGTCTTCAGCTCGCGGCAAATCCAAGCGCAGCACCTCCGGCAGCGCAACAGGCAGCAAGCGAGGAGCAAAGCGCGCGAGCAAGTTTGGAGCAGCTGATGGACTGTGATTTTGACTATTTCTGTATGTACACTGTATCGGTAGTCGATTCCTTCTCGGACGTGGTGTTGTTCGAGAGCGGAGACACAAAACACGCTTTGTGGCTGTGTGGTTCGGACCGCACTCCTCTTTCGCGTTGGCACGCGAAAACGCGCTCCAATGTCCGACTCATGGGACATCTCGAGCGTGACGCCCTCGTCGTCGACAAGCGACTGGGCAAACTTGACGCCGGAGGACGTCGAGGTCATGGACGCGATAGTCGCGCGCATTCCGAACGACGCAGCCTTCCCTGCCGTCCTGAACGTGTATTCGGACGTCCTGCGCGCGCGCGGCATGGACGATAATAACGACGTGATCATATATCGACGCGTGCTGCAGCTGGGCAGGCTCAAGGGCAGCTGGCAGGAGAAGTGGGACTCGGTCAAAGCCAGCCTCGACCACCGCACCAGCTCCTCGTTTGGCGCGAAAACTCCGCCGCCCGCTATAGCAGACAGGGAGTGGAATCCTCGCGCAGCCTCTCCGACACCCCGCGCGCCTCGCAGACCACATACGGCGCCCGTACCTACGCCTGTCGCCCAGGAGCCGGCTACGTCGTCGAAACGACCCCAAGCTTCGATCTTGAAGGAGCCCATCTCGCAGCGGCAGCCAGTCCAGGATGCGCGCAGGAAGCTACAGAAACTCCTTCAAGCCCAGCCTGTCGAATACTCCGCACCGATACAGTCAGCCAAGGGCAAGGGTCGGGCGGTGGAACGTCCCGAACGCAAACCAATACCTGAACCCGTACCCGTACCTAAACGCGAACCTGCCGCCGTCCCTTCCACGTCGCGAACCGCAGACGTGTGGAAGATTGCGCAGGACGAGAAGGCAGCCGAGGTCTTCCGCGAGACCGTGTTGCTCGAGAAATGCTGGCGACTTTGGCGCGCAAGCTTACACTGGACTCGTGTATGTCTCATTCGTATCCTAAAAAATCCCTGCCCGCTGACTATTCCCCATGGCAGACAACGGGAGACCAAGTCGACGCCGCACGCCAGCAACTCGTCGCGCATAAATGCCTGCGGTACTGGCACAAGTCATACTTGCGCCAGCAAGGGCTTATGGAGAGAGCTGCTCAGGTGCACGACCGCAGTCTTCTACGACGTGCCATGCATGCATGGGTTGCGCGATGTCAGCAGAAACTATACCACAAGATGCGGTTGAAGGAGTGGAGGATGGACATGCGCCGCCGAATGGCCGCCGTTCAAGGGGCTCGACACCAACGCGTTATGGGTACTGCATTTGTGGTATGTACTTCTGGCGCAAACAGAATTATATGCTCATGCAGCTTCAAGACATGGAGGCTCAGCCACCTCAGCATCGTCTGGGAACGGCATCAGGACTATTCCATTCTGCAGAACGCATTTGGCATGTGGAGGCATGCACAAATGCGCGTTGCACATCTGGAGCACATCGCGGACCAGTTCAGCCATGCCCGGGACAATTGGCTTGTCGCAGACTTGTTCTACGTCTGGCGGCGAAGCCGTGAATTGGAATCCGCGCGGGCTCGCTTCGAGGCATGGACGGGCAGAAGGCTCGTGCGACGTTTGTTAGGCGTATGGAGAGAAAATACGTGCGTGCACAGCCAGGCGCTATCTAACGTCCGCTTACGATCTATACAGGCAGGAGCAACAACATGCAGACGCTATTCGGGCGTCGTCGTTGATGTCTAGATCCTTTTCTAGATGGAGATCGGCATTGACGAAGACAAGAGTGAGAATTCTCGCTGTTGCTTGCCGCTGGCTTACCCTTCCACAGACACAAGAACAGCGCGCGGCGCGATGGGCAGTCCGACAAGACAAGCTTTTGGTCCATATCTGCGCACGCATCTGGATCGCACGAGAGCGCGGTGTTCTACTGGCGCGCGTCAGGAATGCTCGCATGACGCGCGATTGCTTGCAATGGTGGATAGCGAAGTTGCACCAGAAACGGGCTATGGAGGGTAAGTCGCGATTCACTCCCCCACACACAAACAACGCGTCTGACGACGCTCGTACTGTATAGCCCACGCGGACGCATTTGCACGCCACCATGCAACGCCTTTTGCACGTGCCGCCTTGTTGCATTGGCAGGCGAAGGCCCGCAACCAACAACGGATTGAAGTGTTCAGCGCGGAATACCACGCCGCACAGCTCACTATTCGTACCTTTGCACGTTGGGACAGCGCTCTCGGCGCGCGGTTGCAAGCGCAGCTCCGGGCAACGCAATTGCACGAACAATTCCTTGCGCGCAGATTTTTCAAGCGCTGGAAGGAGGCCGTCACGAAACGCAAGCTCAAGGCCGCGTGGAGGCAGATGAAGCGTCGAACCGCAAAGAAATGTTTTGAGAGTCAGTCTCGCGTGGACTTTACGGTCATCTGTTATTTCGTTACTGATTCTCGTCTTCTGCAGGGTGGCTTCACCTAGCGCGGATGACCAGGGTCTCGCGTGTGCTCGGGGACCGCAGTGCGATGCGCTCGGCACTCTCCATCTGGATTGGTCGCGTCGTGGAGCTTAAGGAGCGCGAGCTCGTCACGCGGGAGCATGCGGATAGGCAACTCGTTGCGTGCGTATTACTCTCCTCCATTCCCTCTGCTCCGCTGACAGGGGACTAGTAAACTATTCGACCGATGGCGGAACAAATACGACAAACTTCAGGAGGACATCAGCCTCTTGGAAAACTTCGTGCTGATCAGGCAGCAGAGTGCGTCAATTTTGACTATTTATAGGTTCATCCCTAACCCCCTACAGATGAGGCCCGCAGTATTTTCGTACAATGGTACAATTCAATGCAGCGGCGGCGGTACATGGCGCACGCGGAGGAGGCAATGACCAGCGCTGTTGCACTGACGACCGTGTGCACCGTCTGGGATATTTGGAGGGAGAAGTTCCTGGAGCACAGGTTGGCACCTTTGGTACGTTCTAATTTTGGTCTTTGCTAGATGACCGTTGACTGTCCTATTCCCTATAGGAGCGTCAATTCGAACTCCAGATGCAGACAAACCTGCGCTTTCTGTTCTTCTCGCGCTGGTATGCGAAGACACTGGTGCGTGCAGCCTCGCAACCCTTGTTCGACGCACTAAGTTATTATAGACACTACCTGCCATACACTTCCGCGTGACGCACCTCAAGGAAAAGGCGTGGGACAAGTGGAGGGCAGCCATGACTCCTGCGCTACAGATGAAGAAAGCACGCGAGCTGGATCGCCGCAGTGTGCTCAGTGAGTGTCAGCCATGTCCCTTATCTCCCGATTGACCGTCGCACAGTCCGCGTGTTCGAAAAGTGGCAAGTGGCGTACAAGGAGACGATGGCCCGGAAAGCCAGAGCGTACGTTGCTGTCGTATACTCTGGCTTCGTTCTGACAGTTGACTGCAGGAGCCAATGGCGCAAATTATTGCCAGACTCGTCGAGACCATCGCTGCCATCCACATCGCCGTTTGCAACACGAACACCGATAGGTCTTCGTTTTCCTCAACTCTCGACACCAGTTTCGGACTATCGTTCGCCACCGCTCCGTCGTCCACAACCATCGCCGTCACCTCCTTCGCGGCCGCCGCTATCGATCCCGTTACGCCCTTCCTTGTCTGATCATCTGGCGGATCGGACACCTAGTCGACCGCGGAGCAAGACGGTCGAATCGACATCCTCGCCTGCTCCAGCATTGACCCCGACCGTAATCTCCCGCCCTCGCTCAGGGTTTGGTGGCATCAGCTCCAGTGTTACCACCTCCTCCGACTCGGGCGGTAAACTATGGAAGCAGTTGCGTGGCGAGCGCGGTTTGCTGCGCGGCGCAAGAACGGACAGTCGTGGGGGCAGTCCGGCACCGTCGTGAACGCTCGTCCTTTGACCCTCCATGCGATACTCGATCTAGGGATCTGATGGACCGTCCAGCTTGGGGCCTAACTTATTTGCTTCGTCCTTTCTTGGTTTCCATCTTGCTCTGTGGTTGCATTTGTTGTGTTGCTGTTGTCGCGCTATCGGTCTTGTTTTGTCTGTAATACCATCGTCCGCATCCTTTTACTGTGTTGTTACATTAGTAATGGAGGGCTTGCACCTGGTCCTAATGGGGCTCACTTGCCGTACCACTAGAATAGACGCGGTGCACCAGGGCAAATATGGCGTTCATGAATTGCGAAAGTACTGCCACCCGACCCAGTTTGCGATGACAAAGTACGCCGTTGTGGGCACGAGGAGCAGGAAGAAGTACTTGTAATGCGTATCTTGGGCCACCGCATCTATAATCTGCAGCAGAGAGGTAAGAATAGGGCGGTCAGATGGGTGACAGCGCTTTCGCTGCGCGCGCCGCAAGCACGCTATCACGCACCGCGACACCGGTCAAGGGCAGGAAGGCGCTCAGGAGCAACGAATAGATGCCAGCAACGAGGAGCGCGAGCGATCCCGCGAGAACGGCGCGTCCTTTCGCCTCGAGGTCCATTCGCCTTGTCGCCGCTCTGGCCTGGAAGCGCGCTCCGTGGGCCGGGCCGGTAAGGGTCCTACAAAGTTGCGGGAAAGCCGATGCAAACAAACAACAAAAACAACCGCGACAACCATATGGTCCCGCGGTCGATTCAATTAATCCACAATTGGCCGCACGGGGGCCAGCTCGCAGGGCTGGCCGTAGCTACGTGGAGCATTTCATTCGGACGGCGATGGGACGCTGTCCCCCGAAGCGACGATGTCCGTGCGACGTGCCAGGCCAGTGCCAGCTTGCATCATCTTCTCCCGAAGAACGTGCGCCCTTGCGCCAACTTCGCCAGAGTCAATTGTCGCGCTCCTCTTTGACAGCCCCGCTGATCGCAAGCATGAGCACGTTCCTTACGGCCGTATGGGCGCAGCAGCGTTTGCTGATTTACAGGCAACGTCAACGTGCCTTCGCCGTCAAGGCATCTGAGATTGGCTTGTGCGCCCATCTGCCACGTCGGTATGTGGCGGTTTAGGTACCCAACTCAATTCTCCGAGCGCAAACACGTCTGGCGCCGACGCCATCTGGGCCCGCATGCTCAGCAGCCTTTCTCATCGCACTTCCCACTGTTCTTACCGCAGCCATTGAATGGAGCCGCGCCCAATCCAGCCACGACACACTTCGCGGGAGCGCCGCCGATCGGTGAAGCTAGCAGCAGGACAAACGACCTTCGATAACGATGACTGCAAGGAGAAGTGCTACCGACAAAACGATGCACGACAAGATTGGAGGGGTTGCTCGACAAGAAGAGGGGGAATGCGAGAACTCGATTGTACAGTAGAATGATGATGCGGTGACTGATGTTGACAATGGGAGCATCCGAGAGCGCACACGACACACGTCCGGTGATGAAAACCCCTAGCAAGAAAACGAAGGTAAAAGGAAAATCGAGTCGGGAGAGACGGCCTCCAATGACCTGAGAAGAAAGGGGGATGATACTGATACATACAAGACACGTCGAACCACAGGGTGGGGCGAGGGGGGCACGCTAGACTGAGCGCATATAGGCCGCGCGAAGGGGACGTTCGGACCCCTGCGCGCGACCTATTTCAGTGCATCGTACAGCACGAGGTATGATGATGGCGTATGGTTGGCGGATTAGGCCTCCAGCGAGGACAGTGGTAGTGTGCGAGTCGAAGATGTGATGAGGCCTGGAAGAGATAGCCCGGCGAGTAAGTAGTAGTGACTGATAGGTGGTGGTTGTATGAATGAGAACGAGATAAATGAAAAGCACTGGCGTGCAAAAGCATGTCTAGTCGAGACAAAGCGACTGTGCGGTATTCCCAGCTGCGGGAAACGGTGCACACTCTGTGACGAGCGCAAGGGCCATTGCGGGCCTCGTACCCGACGAGCATGACGCCGCCAGGGTTTCTAGAGGTGAAAGTACAGAAAAAGCGCGTGCGCTCAACCACTAGTGGTGATGCCGCACGAGCTTTTCCACGCCAGCCGACGCTGCCGTCTTGCGGGCGCTCTGCAACAGATCGACAGTCGGTCAGCGGGGCGCAGCAAATACCGGCGTTCTCACGCACCTCATCCTCTTCCTCAACGTCGTCTTCTCCGCCATCCTCTACAGTGCTGTCATCGCCATCCGCGTCGTCTTCTTCGTCTGCGTCATCGTCGCCAGTGGCAGAGCTATCAGAAGAACGCTCCGGGCTGGGCGAGGCCGCACGGGCTGGCTTCTCTGGAGTGCCATGGGCGCGACCGTGAGCATGCAGTTTCGCGGATAGGTTGACAGTGTTGGTAGTGTGATCGGAAATGTCGATTTCCTTAGCCTCCCGGGCGAGTTCTTTGATGGTCGCGCCGGATGCCGCGGAAGTGTTGCGCGAGATAGAGGGTGCGCGGAGCAGGGTGGCTGCAGTCGGCGTCTCTGGCCGGCTGTTGGCAGCGGACGCCGCTGGCTGGATGGATATTGACGGAACGTCGGCGACCTTCGAAGATGTGGCTTCGTGCGTGCTGGCCGTGTCGTCATCTTTAGCATCCAGCTTTCCGGCAGCATCCTCCGCCGCGGGGACGGCGGCGGGGGCGGCAGCAGCGGCCTCGCGCTCCTGACGCTCCTTTTCGAGGCGTTCTTTTTCTTTCTGAGCGCGGCGGCGGCGGACCCAGGCCATGCCGGAGCCGTCGTCCTCGTCCTCGGCCGCCGCCGCCGTCTCCGCGTCAGCGTCGCCCGATGCGATAGTGCGCGCGTTGCTCTGGAGCTTTCCCCAGTCCGCCGCAGCGCCACCCTTCGCGAGCGTCTGATTCTGCACGGAGCCCATCCCGCCATAGCCCCATTCGACGAACTTGGGCTCCTCGAAGGAGCGACCTGCGCGGCCGGGAGACGGGTCCCTGGGCGCGCCGTATACGCGGCCGTTGAGCATGCGCTGTCCGCTGGTGGAGTGCGAGAGCGGGGGGCCGAGCGGGATGTTGGGCTTGAGCGGGGAGTTGGCCGCGTACGGCCTGCGGGAGCCCTTGGAAGAGTGGCCGGAGGCAATGGAGGAGAAGGAGTGCGTCGAGTCGCGCGAGGAAGAGCGGGGCAGGCCCAGCCCGGAGGAGAACGGGGACAGGTTGCCGTCATCGAGCGACGAGCGCGCCTTGCGCGGCAGCAGCGGTTTCAGGATCTTGGCCGCCCACCGCTTGCTCGTCCGCGGCGTCTCGGTGTCGCCGCTCGTCGTGCTCGGCACGGGCGAGGCGGGGGCGTCAAGGTCGGCGATGAGCGAGGCGGAGGAGCTCTCCTGGCTGTCCGGGAGCTGGCCGGGCTTCTTGGTCTCGTTCGTGTCGGTCGAGTCGTCCGTCGTCGCATCCGACTCGGCGTCGTCGAGCCTGCGGGGGTCGGGCAGCGGCGCAAAGCGGATCTTGCGGGCGACAGAGTTGGAGCGGGAATGCAGCGGAAGCGAGTCAGCCGTCGACGGACGGGGAGCCGGCGGCGTCCACGACGGCGCCGGCGGCGAGTAGGTGCCATTGAGCAGGATGCCGAGGCGCGGGTTGGACATCGGCGTCGTCGAAGGTGACAGGACAAGGGTAGAAGACATTCTGTGTGGTGTACAAGCAAAGACAGGGAGTGCAAACGAAACGAACGGAGGTAAACGAGTCTAAGGTGCGGGTTGCTGTGTCTCATTTTTTACACAGCACGTGCCACCCAATCCATCATCACCTTCCTGCTCCTCGTCTCCACCTCTGATTTCCATGGCTCTCGCTGCCAGAGAATTGTCCTTCACCCCACCGTCTATCGTCATTGGCCGCCGGCTGCCGTGTAGATACAGGAGAGACAGCCCAAAAAGCCCCGAAATGTCCAATCGGCCCCATAGGCCCAAATAGCCCAAATAGTAAAACAACCAAGACAGCCAAGACAATCTCGACCCTGACAGTCCTTTTGACCCGCGAACAAAGACGGAGCCCTCACTTGCGCTCGCTCGCTTCCCGGATCGCCCAGCTGAGCTCGTACGTCCCGCAGGCGTCTGCAACACCGCGCGCCGCGGCCACCGTGAGTCATGCATCGCTGCGCCAAGCCCAACAACAGGTGCGCACCCTTGAACCCACTGAGAACTCCGCTCCGCGAACCGCCCTCGATCGCTTCCACGAAGGCGTCAACCTGTGCGCGCCCGTCCGTCAGCGAGCGGTAACCAGCCGCGAAAGATAGAGAAAGCGCACCTCGTTGAAGAAGGGGTCGTCGCCCTCGAAGGTGAGCACCTCCTCGGTGTCCGACGCGGGCGTGCGGATGCGCAGCAGCGGGTGGCCGTACGGGTCTTCCAGCCTGGAACGCGCGTTCAAGCGTTAGCGCCTTCGGCCAATATGCAAAACCGGACGCTCGGGTGCGGGGCAGGGCGCGCAGGGTGCCGATCAGGCCCTTCAGCCACCAACAGACACACGCAAATAGGGGGAGTGTCATCATGTGCGCACACACAGCACACCGCCATCCTCCTATTAGCATGTCCGTTCGCCCGTACGAAAGGGGGAAGGCTTGGCACGGCATGGAGGGAGACGAAGACGAGAACCGAACGCACTTGAACAGGTAGCCGTCCGCGAACACCTCGATCTCGCAGCTGTACGCCGTCCCTTGGAGGCCGACGATGTGCACGAGGCTGCCGACGGCGCCACTCTCGTATTTCCTGCGAATTGCATAATCATCAGCGCTGCTCTAAGCCCTCGGACATCGCCGGAGTGAATGGAAAGGAGCGATGATTGCAAGCGTAATGATGAGCGATATGGGATGTGCGGCACGAACGGCACGTCGAGCACGAGCGCGAAGGTTCAGATGGAGAGATGGAGATGCAGATGAAGGATAGCCGCGCAAAGGGTTGGATGGGGGAGGCAGGGGGATGGATAAGCATAAGCATACAAACACGCTGACTCACCAGTTTGCTGCGGTCGCACGCTGGATGCGCTGGTCCTCGGGCACGATGCTCTCGTCGACGGGGTGCGGCACCTTGGCGAGCTTGCCGGCAGGTTCGTTCCATTCTGTGGCGCGCGCCTGCACGGAGCCGGGGACAACCGAGCCGCCGAAGAACCGGGACAGATCACCTGCATGCGATTCCCCGCGTCTGTTTAACCTCTGTCCGGGCCGGGGATCCGGTGCGAAAAGAAGCAGAAACGTACAGAAGTGAGTGCCCTGCTCCACGACGGGGCCGCCACTATATAGCGATAAGGACGGGGTGTTTGCGGGTCAGGGAGGGGGGGTCAGGGTACGCACGACTGCGACTTGTTCCACCAAAACTGCTTCGCGATCGCAGTGTACGCGCACGCATACCGGGCGTGCGTAGCCATGACGGTGAGGTTGTTCTCCTCGATGATTTTCTTGATGTGTTGCGAGGCGCGCAGGTAGCGGAGCATGTAACTGCACAAACGTAAATTGGGGGTCACGGGGGCGGGACAGAGTGGGGCCTTACGCAACGCTGACGACTCTCGAGTCGTCCTTTTCAATCAGCTTGCCGACCTCGTAGGCATCGGCGACGGGGCCCGACGCAACGGGCTTTTCGCAGAGAAGGTGGGCGTGCGGGAAGGCCTTGATGATCCGGAGTTCGATGTCGGTGCCCTGTGTCAGGCCGCCACGGAAGGCAGGCGGTGTGCCGACGACGAACGCGCTAGAGCGAGGATCGTAGGGCATGAGCGCGCCGGCTTCAGGGGCAAGGGCGGATTCGCGTACCGGATGGCGTCTTCCTTGCCCTTGTACGCGGCGATGAGGCTGTCGATGTCCTTGAACGCCTCGGTCTTCGCGTACGCGGAGCGCAGTTGCGGGTCATCGCGCTTGCCCTGCAGCGTACGCTGCACCCGAGGAATATCCGGGTCGACGATGGCAACCATGTTCAGGCGCGGCCCGAGCTTCCTGAAGAGGCGTGGACAGTCAGCTTCCCTCGGCAGCGCGATGGGAGCGGGGCGGGCGCGAGACGCACTGCTCGAAGCGCAGAGCCTGGTTCCACGGGCCCTCGTTGGACCCTGGGGACCAGTGAGAAACGCTGAGAGCAGCCTGGGACGTGTGCAGCATACCGAACATGACATTGCCTGCGCCGACAAAGACGACGTTGAACGTGTCGCTGTGGGGGGAGAAACGGCGTCAGCGCTGCCGATCGCGACGAGCAACGGCTCGCCGGCGACGGGGGACGCACTTTTGGGAGCTCATGGTCAGCCTGCGGTAGTGGTGGGGGGAGAAGGATAAGATTTGCGGAGCCCGGGACGAGGAGAATTTATGCAACGCGGGTCGCAGGCCAATCATGGAGGTACAGCTTCTACTCCGCACATCACGCGCCGAATGGGCTCATCCATCCTGCCGTCCTTGCCGTCCCAGCCGTCCCAGGCCGTTCTATCGCGCCAGGATTATCACATTCGCATTCATCTCCGCCAGGAGGAGCCAATCCCGCTGTGTCGCAGGATGGGGCGCTTACATGCGGGGGATGGTTAAATGCTGACGAGCCGCTCACGTGTGGCGCGCCCGTATCTCAGAAGCCAATTGTCGCCTTTGCTTGCTGCTTGTCCGTCGCCTAGCGCGCGTTTGAATCTGAGGAATGCGATGGTCGGCGCAGCGGAGGCTGTGGTCGCCGTGGTCATGGGGGAGACATGAAATTGGATTGCATCGGTATAAGTCAAGCTGGGGCGATGGAGCACGGATATCCGAATCGTGAGGTGAAGGGGGCGAGGCCAGGGTAGCACGGCCGAGGTCAGGCCGACGGTGCGTCGTCCTTGGCCGGCGGAGGCGGCGGAGGCCCGTCTGGGTCCTGTGCACCGTCCGCGGACGCTCCACGTTCGTGGGAGCCGGCCGCGGCCTCGGCCTCGGCAGCGGCGGCGGCAGCAGCGGCGGCCTCTTCTGCCTCTCGCTTCTTGCGCTCCGCAGCCTCGAGCCGGTCGCTGAGCGCCTTGAGCTCTGCGGTCAGCCGCGAGTTTTCCTCTTGACCGGTCAGCCGGGGCGTCGCTGGGACGGCAGTGGGAACGCACCCGCAAGTTTGAGTACGTTGCTGGCCCGCTTCTTGACGACCGGGTCGATGCGCGACACCCTTTTGCCGGCCATGTGAGCATCGCGGACAGGGGCAACGGGCGCACGCACTCGTCCTTGAGCTCGACCTCGATCGCATACGAGAGCAGCTCGCCGTCCAGATCCGGCGACGGCAGCGCGGCGAAGGCACTGGGCGGCGCGCCACGGTTGGCCCGCCGCCTGGCCCGCTGCTGCCGTTCCTCTTCAGTCTGCGATTCCCTGCAAATTGTGAGCGTCGTCGGACGGCGGCTTGGGGCCCGGCGCAGGCACGCACTGTGACGAGCGGGCCTGGGCGTCGTCGCTCATGGTGCGCTTGTAACGATGAGACCTTTCTCCCGCCCCTCGGCCAGTTCCGCGGTCGGCAACCGCGCTCAGACTTCGCACGCTGCTCCCGACCGCCGCCCTGCCCCCAGAGCCCGCGCAATTTGTCCCACCGCGTCCCTCGCCGCCGAACCCCGCCAGCCCTGCGCCGGCGATGTCTCTCAGCGCCGTCGCAAACGCCGCGTGCCATCTGCCAACGCCCAGCGCGTCGCCGGGTAGCCAAACAACCGCGCCGGCGCCGCGCCGCCCAGACGCGCCCCAACGCGCGGAAAACGCGTCTTCTCGCGTTTTAGCTGGGAAGGAGCAGCCTGCGCCCACCGAGGACGCCGTCGAGCGCGACGCGGTCAGTGGACGCGTTTTCTGCCACCGGGCGCCCAAAAATAAAGCTGAATGCGCGCCAGACACAGCCCAGGGCGAAGCGGCGCAAGACATCGAGCGCAGCGGCGCAGCCACCCGAGCCGCTGGACCCGTGTGCCGCGGCGTTCCTGCGCGACACGCTCGGCGCAGCGCGCTACGCGACGTTCGTCGCCCGCCTCTTCGAGCGGCGCCTGCGCGACGCGTCTAACGACGAGACGGACGACGCGCCGCGCGTCGGCGGCGCGTCCGCGCTCGACTTCCTGGTCAAGGTCGAGCTCGTCAAGGAAGTGCTGCGAAAATTCGTCCCGTGCGTGCGCATCCCTGTCTATATTTTGAGCGCACGGTGCTTACGCAGCGGGCCCCTGGACAGCCACCCCTACAACCCCGTCAAGTCTCTTGCGCACGCGTATGCCGGCTCGCCGTCCGGCACGGTGACGCTCACGCGGCAGACGGTGCTCACGCTGACTGGCTGGAGCAACACGCAGTTTTCCTACTGGGCGCGCCGCGTCGAGGGCATCTCCGTGCTTCGCAGATACGACGAGACGCTCGGCGCGTTGTCAAACGCGCTCGAGCGCCGGCTTGCGGCCACGGACGTCGAGTCGCTGCCGCAGCTGGAAAGCATCACCGGAAAAGGGTTGGATGCCCATATTACGGCCATCTCCAAGGCCCACAAGGTGTCGCCCTTCTTGCGCGGGCGACATTGCAGCCTGGATCCCTTCGGCGCAGGGGGGATGGGCGTTGTAGCGGACGGCCCGGCTGGTATCGCGACGGTGCCCACCGCTGTGGTTACCGCCGGTGAGCAAGCGCCCATCCCCAGGACTGCCACGCCCATGCTTGTGTCGAAGCCCGCGCCGTTGAGTCTATTTTCGATGGGGCAGCTCGGCAGCACACTTTCCTATTCGGTGTCGGACTCGCGCTCGTCCGGCAAACGACGACGCGACGACGATGACTCTTCGGACGACGACGATGAGGGCGCTTCACGAGACTCATCCCCCACTTCTCCGATGGTCCACTCTGCGCTCTGGGGCTATGCTCATGCTCCCCAGCTCGTCCTGTCGCGTTCATGATCTATTGTCGCATGTAGGGTGCATATCTGGTACAGCTTTCTTGGCTTAGACATCTTGTATAGCGTCAGTGCGACGTACAAAAATGTGCCATAATACATACAGTGCTTTCTTGGACATACTTGAGTGATCCCAGTCGCGCGAGCCGGAGCTCGAAAGCGCGCACCCCGTCCAGTCTTTCCCGTCCCGCGATGCAAAGTGCGATCGACCGCCGCCGCATCACTGGCCCCGACGAAAGCTTTGCGCCGACGTACGATGATGCGCAAGACGATGAGCCCATGGGCCGCGCAGGTCGCGCGCCGCGTGACATTCGGCCCATCTGTGCGTCTTAAGACAACACGAACCACCCTATAGCTGACTTTGCTGGGGCGCAGACTTGCAAACCGGGCTTATCACGCAGGCGAACGGCTCTGCGTACATCGAGACCGAACGCGCCAAGATAGCGTGCGCCGTGTGCGTTGTAATCTGCCGATGCGCGAGACGCACGGAATAGTGAACGGGCGCAGATACGGCCCGCGGCAGCCCAAGAACGCGGCGTACAGCGACAAAGGCAAGCTCAACGTCGAAGTCAAGTTCGCGCCGTTCGCGTGCCGCACGCGGCGCGTGCCCAACAAGGTCCTTTCATCCATCCGCGCTGCTCCCATCCCTTCCGTCCTGTATTCACGCTCCTGAAGGACGCAGAAGACCGCTCGATAGCCAACTTGGTGCAGCAAGCGCTGCTTCCAGCTGTGCGGCTTGAGCTCCTCCCGAAGTCCTCGCTCGACGTCTTCATCACGATACTTGAGGCAGACGGCCTCGCCGGCGCCGTCGCGGCCGCCAGCGCGGCTGCGAGCGCCGCGCTAGCGCACGCCGGCGTCGAGATGATTGGCCTTGTCACGGCGTGTGCCGCAGTGCGTGGTATTTCTTGTGCCAGCCCGCGGCTTGTTGACAAGGCTTCAGTCCGTCGTAGGAGACGAGGTGTGGCTTGATCCCGACGAGAACGAGCAGGCCAGAGGGCGCGGGACGCTTGTCCTCGCATGTATGCCTGCGCTCGGGCCGGTTACGAGCGTGTGGCAAACGGGACGGCTGAGCGTGCCGGAGGCTTTGCAGGTGCGACCGCTTCCTCCCCTCCTCGGGCGTGGCACTCGTTCTCACGCCCATATTTCCGCAGTGCATGAAAGAATGCCAGGAACGATGCACAGATGTACATTTCGTAGTCGCCAAAGCGCTCCTCGACGCTCGGCCTGCAACATGATACCGTTCCGTTGTCCGCTCTGCAGCGTGGGCTTTCTTGCTGCACGGCTCATACAAACTAATTGGTCAATCAAATAGAAGACTTCCTTTACTGACCACGTCGCCACTCGTGCTCCAGCTCTATAGATCGAATGTGAATACATCAAGGACGGTGGTCGCGATCGCGCTTCCGCGGCGGCAGACCCGTCCCCATGCCGCGTCGCTTATCGCTCTGCCTCAGGCCTGGCATGGAAGCGAGTCAAAGAACAATAGCAATTATCGGCCTGGTCGGTCGGACGGCGTGGAAATTCGTCGTCGGGTGAGGTGGCGGGCATTCCCGCATCCCTTGGTCGGTCTGACGCATTTGAGACGCTGCTGACCATTTCCAGAAGGTGCGGGACGTAATATGGTCACCCAGACAGTCGATTCCGTGGTGCGTGGTGCTAACTGTCAACCAGCGGAAGAATAACGTGGAACCATCCGTTCCTTCGGCAAGCGACGATACAACCACCATTTCTCGTACCAGTGGTTCGGCTCAGGCCTCATGATATATAAAGCGCGCCTCGTTCCCCCCAGTCTCAGCACAGCGCCTTCCCTCCGCTCAACCACCCTCGTCCATCGCCTCCCCACCTCGACTTACGACCCCATGGTTTCCTCCATCGACATCTCCCTTACTTCTCTGTACCCTGTTCAGAATACCTCTGGCAACTGGGGAATCGACATCCACTCTCCCACGTTCATCACCAACATCTCTAAGCTGATGAAGGTCACGCTCGACGCGCGCCACCGTGGTGACGAGGAGCTGCTTGCGCGTGTCCAGTCTGAGGTCGATGCGGGAGGCGACGCGATGCGTCTCAACCTGCTTCAGGACGAGCTACGCTACCGCCGCGACGAGGAGTGCACGGTGGTGGGGACTATAGGCCGGCTGCTCATGCGCCTCCGCGCGAGCGAGGCGGTCGACATGGAGCGCATTGACTCCGAGGCCGCGTTGAAGCGCACGAGCGAGCAGGACGAGCTCGACCGCCTGCGCCGGGAGCGCGGTATCATCGAGGACATGCAGCGCCGCGCAGAGGCCGCGTACGACTCCCGCCGCGACGAGCGCCTGCAGGAGCTGCACCGCCGCTACCCCGGCACGCCAGAGGCACGCCGCCTGCCCTCGCGCCTCGACCGCGACTTCCCGCGCCGTCGCGCCGCCTCGATTGCCAACTTCGAGAAGGCCAAGGAGGTGTTCGACCAGTGCGACCGCGTCGCGAATGAGCGGCAGCGCCGCCGCGAGGAAGAGGAGCAGGACCTCTCGCACATCACCGCGTTCTCAACGGACGACTCGATCATGGAGGAAGATGAGGACGACTCTGACGACTCCGACGACGACGAAGGGAATGAAATCACGATCCACGGCAACTTGCAGCAGACTGTCCGCGCCGTGCAACTCGCCGCGCCGCCTCAGCGCCACGTCCTCCTCGCGGACCTCAAGTCCCAGTGGGAGAAGGTCCGCACCGAGGTCGACCAGGCCTGCCGTGAGTGGGAGCAATCCAAAATCAACATCGCCTCGTCGTCGACCGCGCGCGCCCGCCGCGCTTACTACACCGCTATCTGGGCCCAGCTCAAGGCCTACCACTCCGCCCTTGCGAAGCCTCTGACATTTTCGACGTTCCCCTGGCCTCTTCTCGCCACTCCTACCAGCGTCAACTCGATCAGCGTCGCGCAGGTTGCGGAGTTCTTCGACGAGGGCCCGACTTCTCCCACGGAGAAAAAGAAGATCCTTCAGGACGCCATGAAGCAATGGCATTCTGAAAGCTTCAAGGCGTCGCGCGTCCTGCAGCAGGTGCATTCCCAGGACGTCGAGACCATCAAGTTGGGCCGCATGGTCGTCCACGGTCACTTGGCCCAGCTCCTTCAAGACTACGCATAGGCGTAGATTTTATTCCTCGCGCAGGACTCGGTTTCTTATGCCTGGCTATGTGTTCCCTTTCTACCCCACTTCAATGCCCTTACGAGTTACGAACCCTTGGTACTAATTATTCGTAGACGACCTCTATCCTATTGTTTCCTCCACACTCATCTAACACTGTCGCATCATTGTAAACACAACTAGCTGCCCACCCTCGCTGAATCGATACACCACTTGTTATGGAAGCCTTGCCCATGACGGGAACAACAACACAAACATACGCAACTTTGGCCTAGTTTGCGAATCAGATGTAGATCCGAGCAGCCGGCGCTTGGCTGCAATCGTGCGAGCGGCTGTTGGATCCCGTTGTCTCCGTCGTTCATGGCCTCGGGCTCTTCACCACCTTTACGACACGGACGCGGCTCGATAATGGCTTACCCTCCCTCACCGCCGCGCTCTAATCGCTCGTCGACGGACTCGGACACGTCCTTGCGACAGCTGGAGTTCGCAGAGGGCCCGGAGCCGCTCATGGCGCGACATACGCGCCTCAACTCGCTGTCAACGCCTCTCTTCGAGTTCCATCGGGAACTGCTGCCGCTCAGCTTGAGCGAAGCGCAAGACAGCGCCGCAGACAAGCCGGCTGAGAAGACTGTGGGCCTCGTCAAAGGCGCGTTGCATAGCGCACGTCCGAGTCGCGCACTCCCCATTGACTCCTGTTGCAGGCATAGGGCTGGTCGTGGGACTGCAGATAGGATCGGGTATATTGTGCGCAGAACCACGTACCACCAGGACATGGCGCGCTGACACGGTGCAGCTCGTCGCCGGGTGTCGTGCTTGCGACCGTCAACTCCGTCGGCGCCGCGCTGACAACGTGGACCGTCGCGGGTTTACTAGCCTGGACCGGCGCGTCCAGTTTCGCGGAACTGGGCAGTGCAATACCCTTGAATGGGGGCGCACAGGCATACCTGGCCTATGCGTACAATCCGCTGCTCTCGTACTTGTACGCATGGACAGCGATATCGGCGTTGAAACCAGGCGGCAATGCTATCATAGCTCTCATCTTTGGGTTCGTCGACCACTGCGCTGGACGAAAGGCTCATGCTCTGCCAGCGAGTACATGAACCGACTGTTCTTTCATGCCACACGCGCAGATTTACCGCCAGACGCGATACCAGACTGGGCCATCAAAGTCACGGCATGCGTGGCCATGATACTCGTCTCGACGCTCTGCGCAATATCCTCCAAGTTGGGTACCGGGGCAGCCGTCGTTTTCACCACGGTTAAAGTCGCAGTACTAGTGCGTCTGCGCTTTCGGGCGCCTCGCGGGCCTAACATGCGCTTCAGCTCGCAATTTCCATCATGGGCCTCGTCAAGTTGGGCCAAGGACAGATGTCTCCTGCATTAAGAGAACCGCTATTTGAAGGGACGACGCATAACCCGTCGTCGTTCGCACTCGCACTGTATTCGGGCCTTTGGGCCTTCGACGGCTGGGACCAGGCCAACTACGTTGGCGGAGAGCTGGTCAACCCCGGGAAGAACTTCCCACGCGTCATTCACACGAGTATGATTGTCGTGGTCTTCTTGTTCCTCTCGGCGAACTTGTCCTACTTCGTATTATTGGACAAGGTGTGCTGCCCAACTCCACGATATGCAACATGCTGATCTCTCTTCCTGCATTGTGAGAGGCGACGGTGGCAGCCAGCAATACCGTAGCGCTCGACTTTGGACGCGCGCTCTTCGGACCTGTCGGCGCCATCGTCTTTGCCGCGATGGTCGCCTTCTCGTGCATTGGAGCCCTGAATGGCGCTTCCTTCACAAATAGCCGCCTCATATACGTTGCCGGGAGGGAAGGCTTTCTGCCAGCCGTGTTCGGACATCTGAACGGACGGACAAAGACGCCGCTGAACGCGCTGATCTTACAAGCGTTGCTCACCATTGTATTTATCCTGGTGGGAGGCGGCTTCCGATCGCTCGTCAACTTCTACTCCGTTGCGAATTGGCTCTTCCTCTTCCTCACGGTCAGTAGTTCCAGCGGTATTCACATCGCGGAATATTGACGGGTCAGTAGGTTATGGGAGTGGTCGTTCTCCGTGTCAAGGAGCCAACATTAGAACGCCCTTACAAAACATTCATCACGACCCCCCTCCTTTTCTCCGCAGTACGTACACTCACGTGTATCAGATTTTTCCTCACCCCGTGCTCTTTAGGTTGCATTATTCTTGCTGTGCATGCCAATTGTGGCCGCGCCCCTCGAGGCACTCGCTGCGTTCGGTATGCGACCAGCATTCGCCCCCACAGCGGTCGGGCGTATCTGATCCTTCGTACAGGATTTATCCTCGCGGGAGTTCCTCTATACCTCGTGACCCAAAAACCTGTTGCAGGTGGAGATAACGCGTGGGCAGTCGTGTCATGTACGTCTCCTCTCTGAAAGGCGCGATATCCGAGCTAAATTAGGTAACTTGCAGCATGGGTGGCTTCCTTCTTCTCGCAGCGGTGGGCACGAGCACGGGGCGGTTACGCAAATCTATCGCAAGGAGATGATCACGTCGAGATGAGCAGCACATACCGATAACGACCTTGGACCTCGGACCTCAGTCTTCCGCCGCCCCATCACATTTGTTATATCTAGCCAACCTGGTATTGGAGCACGTCTTCTTGCTGTGACTCGCAGTGTCGCGCGGTGCTTCTTCCAGTCATGACCAGCCGTCCTCCCCGGCGGTGGAGTGCGACCCCCATTCGCCGGTGTTGTCAACGGACCCCGTCGACGTCGTACTTGGGTCTCACTGACGCCGACTCGCAACACGCGCCCAGCCTAGCAGAAATTCAACACTGCGATATTCGCGGGTACTAGATATGATCCATATGATGCAAGAGATAAAATGCTCAAATTGAGTCCGTGTAATTGCTCATGGGCGCGCTGATAAGGCATGAGCACGGCGTATAACTTGGCGGGACACTGCTCACCGAGTTGTTCCTTGCGATAGAACCAGAAATATCCGACTGCCGCCAGTCAACACGGTATCGTCATGGCTCGGGAAGTAACTCACAGACAATAATGACTTGACAGATAAGGGCCAACCAGAACGGCGCAGACGCCATCGGGCTTCCCTTGAGACCGTCTGCGACAGCCTATCAAAACAGAGTCACGAAGAAAGAAAGGCTACGCACTCTCGAAGTCCCACTTCGCGGCGTCGGGGAACACGCTACCAGGACCGATGCGATTGGGGGCAGTCGCACGCGCTACCATGACGCAGATGCAGCCAATGACTTGCGCGTAAGCCAATGTTGCGCAGACGTGGAGTCGAGACAGCGTCTGCGAGCTGTTAGTGGACTGAAACTCGAGCCGACTAGGCGAACCTGTAGGAGGATCATGCCAAGGCCGACACCTTGGATCGCATCGAGTACTCCTAGCCACAACCACAGCGAAGTGCCGAGGTAGGGTCCCGCGCTTCCAGCCCAAGGAATGTACAGTGCAAGTGACGATGTGCCCCAGAGCATTTGGCACCAACGTGGGGCGCCGAGTCCCACGGCGAAGACAGGCAACAGCCATGTATGAGTCTTGCTGAAGTGCGTGAGCACCAACAGCATTGCGCCCCAAACGCCGACAAAGAAGAGGATGACGAGCAGAAAGATCTGCCATTTCGGAAGATGCGAACCCCATAGGAAAGACCAGTTGCGACCGTAGGGCTGCGCGACGGTCAGACATTGCGGCGAGGCTCGCCTAGGATACGTACTCCACTGAGCCAGTAGTCCCTGAGTACCTCGGAAGCCAGGAACCTGAGTCGTTGGGGTCAATAACTGCGGTATCAACAAACGGCGAGGGACTCGCCATAGCACCAGCTTTCTTCGGAATAGTGTCTTCGTGAAATTGGGCACTTTGGGGGGCACCTGACGGTAAAAATCTGTGAAACGGATGAGCAATTATGAGCAGCCGAAAGGGACTTGCATACCTGGGAGTCCACGATAAAGGCAGAAGGAAAAGAGGACGCAGAGAACGGCGAGTGGCCACAGAATGATGACGATCCACCAAGGCGCCGTCTTGCCTGGAACCCTCGCGTTCAGGCGGTCTCCCCAGTACCAAAGCGCGGCCACCCAGAGCTGCTGCGAGCCTTGCACGATAGTCGCGCGCAGAGTGAAGATTTCTGTTGCAACGCCCTGGGAGACGGTGAGTTTGGCGTCCCCGGAGTGTGGGTACCGCAGGACGTACCGCCTCCTCGCCGAAGTTGAGACCAAAGAACAGGAAGGCGGCGGCAGATGCCACTGCGTAACACCAGGTCGCCACAGCAGTGACAAACTTGCTGTGGGGCATCGAAGGGACGATCGCAGGTATACCGACCAGGACAAATGCGAGGGCGAAGAAGAGCCATGGGGCAGAGAGTACGTAGAGACACGGTTTCAAGCGAAAGAGCGAATACCAGACGACTGATGCGCCCAGGAAGACACCGCCGAGAACGTAGAGTTCGATGTTGTCTTGCCAATTTTGACCGGAGAGCAATGTAATCTGGAAGCTGGTCGCTCCGAGCATCTGACCCAGGGCGAGAATCACGGCGTAGAGCGGCCACCCGAAGAGTTGACGTTGCATGGACATTTGCATAGGTGTCAAAGGGCGGCCAGTGGGAGGATCCTGGTATTCCATCGAATCGAAGACCACGTTCAAGGTTGCCGAGGCGATGGAGTGCCCCGCCGAAGCTTGTGAATGTCAGCTCCCAGCAAAGCTAATGTGACCTCGACTCACAGCCAGGGCGGAAGTCGTCGTCGCCGTCAAACGTGCTCCAGAACGAGTTGCGACGCGAGCCACCCCCGCCTGCAGCAACCAGTTTTTCACGACGGGCGCGCTCGTGGAAGGCTTCCTCGCTTTTGGTCAAGAATTTCTCGATGGAGAGATCGCCCTTGGAGTTGGCGGCGTCCAGGTACTGCAGGCGCGCATGAAATGCCTCGGCGACCTCTCCGTCCGCGTCCGTGAACTGACCGCGCGTCAGATCATCGCGATATGAGACAGAGAAGAACTCACGGAAGTCATCGCCTGGTTCAAGGGCGAGTCTGTCTTCTCTTCGACAATTGACGCGATAGACTCAGCGGAGGCGCCCCGGTCGTGGGGGCGTGGCTTGGGAGGCAGAAGCTCATGAGCACGCGGCGACTCGGCTGGTAGTTGACGATTGGCCCTGGTTAGAAACTGATTGTACGGCCCATCTTGCATGGCGTTGTGGTAGGGCTGGTAGGGTTGGCCCTCGTCCTCGTACTCGGAGTTGAACGACCCTCGCCGACTCGATGGCATTTGTGGCACCTCGAGGTAGTGGTTGCCGTACGCCGCTGCAGCGTGCTGCGCATTTCCGTGTACCTGTGGGAAATCGCCGTCTGCCGACCATGGCGAGGGCGGTGCAGCGTAGGTTGGCGTCGTGGGCCAGCTATAATCCACCTCGCTTCTGCTGTCGAAACCGAACGATGTGTCCGCCTCGTTTTCGTCGGCCTTGAGCTCCTTCCGACCGCAATCTTCGGGCCGCCAGCTATGCTCCCCGGCCTCAGCGCGGCTAACGTTGATGGCGCGGCGGTGGAAATCCTCCATCTTGTGCCGCCATTCCATGACAGGGAATCGCTGAACGGCCGACCGCGCGCGCATGATGGCGCGCTCCTCGTGGGTGGACTTGAGGGCGAGCTTGATCGTCTTCGTTAATTGCGACAGCATGTGTGCCGTAGATGTTGATTCCACAGGGAACCACTGAAAGGATGTGAGTACGCGACAATAGCAGGTCGCGTCCAGGGACGCACCCAGCCAGGCATGAGTCCTAGTCCGCCGAGGCGACTTCCAACACCGAGAGCACCCTTGCGACCGAATTCAACGGCGACAAGCCCGAAAGGTTCGTCACGCGATGGGATGAGGGCGAAGTCGGCGCCGCTGAAGATGAAGGGCGGTAGGTTTGTGAACTCTGGCCGGGAGAAGACGCGGTCGGGGTACATCTCGACAAGGCGCGCGAGCTTCTCTGCTGCAAATTTGCCGTACAGGTCGATAACTGGACCGACGCAGATGAGCTGGATTGAAGGGCGCTTTTCGAGCCTGTGGCAATCTGTCAGCGAGCGTCAGGGTTGCAAGGTCATGCTCACAGCGCCGGCATAACGTCTGCGATGAGATCCACGCCTTTAAAGAGTATGAGTCTACTGATCACACGACAAAGGACGGCACTTTGTACCTTTCTGCTTTGACCAACGGCCAACGAAGACGAACAGGTCTGCATCTGGGTCTTGCTTGATTCCAGCCCATTCCTGCGCTTGCCGCTTCAGCTCCGGACGAGCCGCCTCCGCCGTCTGGTCTATCTGAATGTCGCTCATATCTATTGGCTCATCGTCCAGCGCAGCAATGTCCGTAGGGTCTATCCAACGTCAGCGAGGGTGAAGCAACGTCAATGACGTCGTACCAGGATTGGGCAGCGAGTCGACGTGCTTCAAGGTCCAAAGGGCGGGGTACCGGGCCCAGCTGCGCTTCCCGTACTGCGGCCCAGGTTAGCAAATGTGTATTTGAGGACTTAAGCTCTGCAGACCTTGTCGGAGACGCCAGCCACGCCAATCGACTTCTGGTGCGTGCTGATGAAGGAGGCGCCGGCGTGTAGTAGGTTGAAGGTGTTTCCGAACTGGACGTAACGCCTGCAGAGCTCTTTGCTGATGTTGAAGGCTGAACAGACTTCCCTCATCTCCTCCTTGGTGCGTAACGGCCTGGGCGCGACGGTCAGATCGAATATCGGCAGGGAATAGGTCAGCGTACCAGAGTCCTTGGAATTCGGCGTTGTGCAGGGATAGGCAGACAGGCATGACCTTGGGAAGCAAGTACAGCGGTGCCAGCGCGCCGTGATAATCTAAACACAGGTCAGCGGAAGCCGCGAGCAGGAGTGTAATGCTCGTACCGTTGATGTGGTAGATATCAATACCAGGGAAACGACGAAGGGCGGCGGCGATGGACTGGTTCCACGTCGAATAAAATACGGCAGAGAACACGTCGTCCATGCGGGCGGGGTACGGGTCTGCCTTGGTCTGCGAACGGAAGACGGGGCTGTCAAGAATCACGTAGGTAATGTTGCCGTAGATGTGAATGTCGACGTCGATGAGGTACGTCTCGCCGAAGATAACGACTTCGAAGGGCTCCGCAGGCGTGCCAGCGGGGTACTCAACGTCTGACACCTTCGGCACGACCCAGATCATGTCGACATCGGCCATAGCTTTGCCCATCAGCGACGACATGACACCCAGCCCGCCGATCCTACGCGACGACACGGTAAGGAGCAGTCGACACCGCGAAGTACACTGCACTCACTTGACTTTTATCTGCCAGTCGATGATCTCGTACTCGAGCGTTGCGATGAGGACGGTGCGGCGCTTGTTGATGTCCTCGGGCCACCCGATGACCGCGCCGTCGGGGAGCGACCTGCCGACAGGTAAAGTGTCCTCGGTGCCCCGCCGACGGAAGAGCTTGGGGAAATGGATCGCTGGGACAGTGACCTTGGTACCGAACTTATTGTGCTTGATCTCGTAGAACGCGAAGCGGAAGATGGCGACGGCGAGGAGCGCGGTGAAGAGCGGGATGGAAAGCAGGAGCGCATACATGATGGCGCCGACCGCGGAATGCCCGCGCGGTTTGAGCGACCATCGCCCGGTGTAGTCGTCGACGATTAGCTGCCATGCGAGGTGGGGGTGTGGTGGCGCCGTCAGGTTGACGTAATTGAGCGCAAGACTGTTAGGCGGCAGGCGGTCCAGGACACCGTCTGAGTCGACGTCGCCGTAGTAGTAGTCATCGTTGGCGAAAACGTTGAGCTGCAAGTAGGTCGGCCACGAGGACATGATTTCCAGCTCCCAGCGTCCGTCTCCCGTATGCTGCATGAGCGAAGGGATGCCGCTGTCGTAGCCCCATGTATTGAATGGTCCGCGCGCGAGAAGCTGAGGGAAGCGACGAGTACGACCATAGTTGCGGTCTGCGTGGACTACCTGTGCGGTGGAGCCGACGACCGCTGCCCAGTACTGCACAATGATATGCTGGCCGCTCCAGAAGTTGTCCGACGACCTGAAGACTGAGGCTGGGATCTCGGTGACAGTTTCCCAGTCTTGCCACCGCGACCAGGAGCGTCCGAAGTTTGCAGTGTACCGGAACTTGTCTGCACCGAACGCCCTGTGTCGAAAGGTGAACTTCCCGTCCTCATAGCTCAGCGCCTCATTGTCATAGTCGGACTCGGGGTGGACCATAACGTTCTGATAGGAACCTTTGCGCACGAAGACCTTGTCCACAATCTGCCAGGATAATGAGTATCATTGGCACAACTCGCAACCTCTATACGCACGTTCGTATGCCGTCCCTCCGAGGTAGTCACATTCGTGAGAATGAGCTGAAGAATGCCGTCGGGAACGTCGCGCAGAGTCGCGGACCACCTCCACACCGATGGCGAGAGGCCAGACAACTCGGGCGCGGGTGAGCTCTCAACGTCCCCGCACTTGATGGAGGCCGCGTCCAGCTTGGGCACGCCGCCGAAGCCCGAAGACGACATCTGAACCGAGAAACCGCCAGTCACGCCGTCGCAGGACATTGGCACGTTGAACTCAAACGCGATGTCGATGGCCGTCCCGTTCGAATCGCCCTGTTCTGCGCGGATACGGAAGTCATGGCCGGGCTCGAACTTGGTCATCATTGGGAGCGGCGGCGACCACGAGTCCTCGGGCACAAGCGCCTTGAAGCCATACGGGTCCAAGCTCAGCTGTCGAAGGCAGCCGCGCCATGGCGCACGCGAGTCGTTGTTGTAGGAGGATTGGCTGTCCTCGAGGGTGTACGTCTCGTGCGGGTAGAAAAGGTTCCGCACTTTGGTCCCGCCCATGTACGGCGACGAGATCCAGAGCTTGCTGTCGCACCGGAACTCGTAGCTCTTGGTCGTGTTCTCGTTCGTGTACAGCAGCCAGACCTGCTCGGACAGCGGGCCCTCGTCGAACCGCTGGATTGTGGGCAGCTCGGCGCGCGTCACCGACCACCAGCCGATCTCTGTCTGCGTGCCATTGGATCCTGGCAGCTCGATGCGATACGTCCAGTTGCCCCACTGCACGAGGTTGAACCCGTCCTGGAGAGCCGGATACCTGCTACGCAGGTAGTGGAACTGGGCAATGAGCCTGCGATTCGGCAACGTCCTATGGCTGCCCGTCAGCACACACTCTCGCAACTCTGTCCTATGGCGACGCACGGATCGAAATGGTCGAGATTACTGGTCTCGTCTTCGCAGCCCAGGCGTGCCCGCTCTATGGGGAAATTGAAGTACTGCTGCGACCCCAGCTTGTAGCAGCCGTGACGCTTCCACGCCAATGACGAGCTCATGGCCTGGCGGCCATACAAGTAATTCTCTGCATTCGAGTCGAATAGGTGCAAGTCCTGTCACAGCAGCATGTCAGTCTACCTCTTCATCTCGGGAATCAGCTTGCTCGCCTGCTCTTCGCCATAGTACAACTAAAACCAGCCATCAGCATGGGCGAATGCGACGTTCTGGAAACCACATACCAGCTCTATGCCTGGCATGACCAGAGACGTAATGAATATCCCCAGCATAAGGCGCTGGGTGCCATTCACGAGCGCCGGCCAGCGGAAGACGTCGAAGTTCGTGACACCGTACATGTGGCGGGGGTCGACCTGGCCAGTGGCTGCATTGAGGAAGTCGTTGTTGACGAACATCTGGTTCCATGCGGTGACGAAGTTCACGTCGACGTCGTACGCAACTTGGAGGTTGCCGTCCAGGCCGAGGAACCGACACAGCGCGCGATACGTCGAATAATGGAACGCGACGCTGTCAAGAGGTACCTGACCGTCCTTGCGCAGGAAATACTGGTCCTCGTGTCTTGTCACGTTCCCTGCCGCCAAGAACCCTGGTGGTCTCTGCGTCGGCGTGCGTCCTCGGCCGCTGGCGTGGCATGTCAGCTCTTCGCCAAACCTAAATCAACAAAACCAAGCGCCTACATGTACAAAGAGCCGAACGTGTCGCCGCCAGTGACTTCGCCAGAGATGAAGAAGTTGTTCTTCCCGACGCTCGCGGCACACTGTCTCGTCGAGGTACTCCAGTCCGCCAGCGCGTCGAGCGTGACCTGGGTGGCCTTGTCGATCCGAATGCCGTCGATGTCGAGGGTCTTGACGACGAGGCATGAGAAAACCTTGATCTTCTGTCTGACGTGCCAACTCCATTCGCGGAGGCGGTCTTGGACCGAAGCGAACTTGGCGAGCTGGCGCTGCCAGTCGGGGTGCACGCCGAACGCCTCCATGTCGCCGAACTGGTCGAACTCGGAGTCGTAGCACGTATCCGTGATGACGTCGAGGATTGTGCCGTCGTCCTGCCAGAGCGTAGGCAGGTTGCACGTCGCGTTCCGCACGTTGTTGAACTTGAAGTCTTGGTACTCGTCGATCCCCCAGGGCGTGTACGACGGGCTGTGTGGATCAGGATCGTCAGAAAATCGACCCTGCGGCGTGCAGGATTAACGCACCGCTTCCAGACTGCCTCATACTCGAGCATGCTGAAGGGCGTCGACGAGTTGAGGTGGCTGTTCGACGGGTGAGTTGTGCTCTTCTCGCCCGCGATGGCGAATTGTCTCACCCCTTGAACCCGATCATGTCGCCCATGGTGCCGACCGTAAAGTCCATGATGAGATACATGCCGCGGCGATGAATCTCTGTGAGGAGGGAATGCCAGTCGTCGATCGTTCCCCAGTGAGGGTCGAGGACGGAGAAGTCGAGGGGCGAGTAACCTGCAAGGCGGCTATCAGCTCTCAGTCCTCCGGGATACGACAGGGACGCACTGTCTGCTTGCCACGGCATGTTGAGGAATGGTGTCCCCGCGATGAAGATTGCACCAACGCCCATTCCTTGCAGGTAATCGAGGCGGTTGCGTAGGCCGAGGACGTCCCCGCCGAAGCGCAAGTTGACCTCGTTCCAGTCGTTCTCGAAGGTGGTATTGAAGAAGTCGTTGTTGGTAGGATCTCCGTCGGCGAACTTGTCGAGAAGGAGCGTGTAGGTGGGCAGAGCTCTCCAGTTCTCAGGTGAAGGAGTGTAGGTCTCGCGCATCTCAGGAGCGAAGTCTAGTGGTGAGGACGCGGTCGTGTTCACGTTCACGTTCCATTGTCGGAGCGCGTCCGTGAACCGCATTGCCCGCGCGGAGGCAAGCAGGAGCGAGAGCGCGACGAGCATGGGGTGAGGAGACGGGGAGCCTAACTGATCTCATTGCTGCGACGTATGTACATACTATGGGCACTGTGTAGTGTAGGAGTGACAACCTTGTATGCGTTGTACAGAAGCCGTGGCCGCGGAGGCGCCGGATTTGTCCTTTTCCGGGTGCAGGGCGCTTGGTCGTGGTTTGTTGTACCTTTTCGGAGGCAAAAGTCGGCGTATTGTACTTTTACTCCCTCCTGGCCTGAGCCGTACCCTTCTGCTTGTTCCTTTCTCTTCGTTACACGATGGCCGCTGTTGCAAACGGGTATTTGCACAATCTGTCGTCCGGGCACTCCTCGACGTCCTCGAGCCCGACGTCGCCATCGTTCCACACGACGCGGGCCCTCCAGATAAACCGGCCATCAACGCCATCCGGCAGCGGAGCGCAGGCGGGCAGCAGCGTGCAGCTGGAGCCCCCACAGGGCATGTCCTATCTGGACTTCGTGCGGCAGTGGTCAGACGCGCACGTGGCGCTGTGGTTGGTGAACTCCAAGTGCGGCGGCCAGGCGGCTATATTCGCCGAGAACGACATCCGCGGCGACGTCGTGCTCGACCTCGACCATCCCACGCTCAAGGAGATGGGCATCGTGTCCATTGGCGAGCGAACGCGCATTATCAATGCGGTCAAGCAGCTTCGCCAAAAGTGCCACGCCTCCAAGCTCATCACGCCTGGCCCGCCCAGGGTCACCCTCACCAACTCGGCCCAGGCGCCGGCGCAGGAGGTCCACATTCCCGACGCTGGCCTGTCGCGCTCCAACTCCAAGCGCGGTGCTTCGGGACGGCCGCCGCCGCTCACGCTCCAGCCCCTGGCCGCCCGCTCGGACGTCGAGCTCGTGCGCACCACCGGCCACACGCCACGGCCAGGTGTTAGCACGCCCAGCTCCGCACATCACACTCCGGTACAGAAGGAGCGACCATACCCACCCTTGCCTCCCGCGCCGGTATCCAAACCCCCACAGCCACCCTCGTCCAGCAGATCTGCGGCGTCCGCATAGTCTCCCTTGCAGACTTGATCACGGATGAAACTCGATCCGTTGATTTGAAGTCTGCTTCCACTTCCGCTCCCCTCATAGAGGGGTCCCATCCCGTGATACCTCCGGTTTGCCTCCGGAAACGACGCCTTGCGGGCTGGTGCGGCAGACGTTACCGCTCATAATCTCCGCGTATACTGCGTCTCATGGCTTGAACTTGACACATGACTTAATACCGATTTATTTTGGGCCCTAATAGCACTCCTCTGGGCCCGGAAATGACATATGCCTGCAACCGTTCACCGCATCCCCACCCGCAGACAAACCTCTGAAAGGCCACATACGCACGCGCGAACGCTTTGTATCAACCCAAATTGTAATTCTAACTATGTCTCAGTGCTGGAAGACGTTCTGCATGTGCGCCAGTCGGGCAGCTAGGCGGCAGGTCAACACTCCGGGCCCTTACGTGCTCATCCTTGAGCTCGAAGTAATATTTAACAGGTCTCATATAGAAACTAAGACGCTCAAATGCTATAGAAACACGGTTCCATGCGTTTGAGGTACCTGGTGGTGGCAGAGCCAGCGACCCGGCGCTTGCTGGCAATAAAGGTTTCTTTTGGGAATCTCACGCTCCGAGTATCTCCGTAGTGCTTTTAAATGTCCAACTGACTATGAATTTGAGGTTCCAACCATCCAGTTATCCGCTAGTCGTCCTGTAGTGCTCAAGCGCCGGATTGTCGGGCGCCGGAGGCATCTGCGGTTATGGCCGGTTGTGACCCCTCTATCACGGGGCCGGAAGCGAAACTAGACTAGCGTCCGCAGCTCAGCAGCTTCGCGGGGCCAACGGGAATCTCGGACTCCCCGCCCAACCTGCTCCTGGCCGCCGCACTCCTACTCCGGAGCCCGCGCCGCCTCCGTCCTACACCAACCAGCCACTGCCGCCCGCACCCACGACAACGCCAGCCACTCCGGGACATGGTTGGGGCCTCCCATCTAATCCTAGCCCGTGGCGCACCGGGTCACCCTCGCAGGGCGCGAGCGCACGGACACAGCAGCAACGACCTCCCGCCCACCAGAAGACCAACTCATTGTCTAGACCCACTGGCCACCCCTACGCCATTGCTACGCTCGAACCACCGTCGTTCAAGGCGAATGATCTGTCTCCTATTGCCGAATCATTCATGTCACCGGCTGGCCAAACTCCGTCGACGCTCGTACCGCCCTCTTCTGTCATTAGAGGCCGCCCGACCACTCCGCACAGCATGCAAGGTCCAACACTCGACGACCTGAGACGCAAGACGATGAAGTTCATTCTGGATGGCGGGGGGCCGGACTACTCCCGGGTTGTCAACGTGCAGGACTGCGAGCGCGGGTTCGAGGTCCTGGAGCGTGCTCTCAAGAAGTTCGGCAAATCTGTCACGTCTGAGGGCGAGCAGGAGTATACGCCGGAGGGAGGGCTGGTTCTTGATGGCTATGCTGCATTCTACGATGATTCGATTGGCGATGGTAGGTTTACAGCTTCTAATCTTGGCTGCACTGGCACGGACGCTTACTGTTTACCCAGGCAAACCATTGACCGAGGGCCAATTGCTAGCCGTATGCAACGCTGACCCAGCCGCGAAGGAGCGAGATCCCGGTCTTCATCTCCGCCTCATCTACCCGCGCTCCAGGCAGACGACGGACGAGATGAAGAAGTTACACCGTGCCAGCTCCGTCAGCATCCTCAGCAGTCTGGGAGTGCGAGATCCGGAGCGCGCCCTGCTGTCTGCCGACGACGCTCCCGCGCCACCCACATCCTCGTCGCCAACGAGTAAGCCGTCGAAACTGCGGAACTTCTTTGGGCAGCGTCCACCTTCAGAGCTGATCACGAATCACTTGGCCGAGTTCTTCCCTGGTACCGAGCGCAAGGTGCTCGAGCGTACCGCACGGCATAGCATGATGCGCCAAAGCACGATTAGCACCAGGCGTGAAAGCCGCATGCGCACAGAGAGCTCTGCGACCTGGCTGCCTCCTCCGTCGTCCCGTTTCAGCACTAGCACGGTTGGTTCGCGCTCCCGCGCCTCAATGGAGACCATACCACGAGGTTCTACCCCGCCTCCATTGCCAGACAAGCACAACTCCTCCGGCTCGTCGAACGCTGCTCAGAGCTCGCCACCACGCATGCCTCGCATGTCTCTGTCGACCGAGGAGGGCGAGTCGGTGGACCTGACGGTCGAGGAGGCGCCTAACGAGCCAGCTGAGCCTCACCAGCTGCTGCCTCCCGTGCCCATCTCGGAGCCGCTCGCGTTCCCGTCTCTGGAACGCCGCTCGTCCACGGCGTCTCGCCGGCTCAGCTATCTGTCTCAACTGCGCGCACAGCGGGACACGTCCGACACGGCGAGCATGCTCACGCTTGACGAGATCACACAAGAAGTCGAGAGTCGGCGCGCGAGTTGGATTGGGCAGTCGGGACATGACGGCAGCGAGGACGACACGCTTGCCGAGGAGCCGTACGATGAGGAAGACGATCAGCCAGTGAACACAGGCGGCGCGCAGTTTGTCCGCAAGCCGAGCGTGGGGCTGAGCGCAGGCGCGAGGCCACCAGTGCCGCTTGCGGGCGAGGAAGAGGACGAGGACGAGGAGGAGGACGAGGACGAAGACGCGGTGGAGGAAGACGATGACGAGGAGACACTTGAGGGCGAGGAAGCCGGCCGCGACAAAGTAGTCAAGTGGATACGCGGCGCGCTCATCGGCGCCGGCTCGTTCGGCAGCGTCTACCTGGGCATGAACAAGGTCAACGGCACGCTCATGGCCGTCAAGCAGGTCGAGCTTCCCACTGGCTCATCGCACAACGAGGAACGCAAGAAGAGCATGCTCACGGCTCTCGAACGCGAGATCGATTTGCTCAAGGAGCTGCAGCACGAGAATATCGTGCAGTATCTTGGTACATACTACGCATACCAATCGTCCGTGCGGCGCTCATGGTTCTTGCAGACTCGTCTATGGACGATCAATATCTCAACATTTTCCTTGAATACGTGCCCGGAGGTTCGGTTGCGGCCTTACTCAAGAACTATGGTGCCTTCGAGGAGACCCTTGTTCGCAACTTTGTGCGCCAGATCTTGCAAGGCCTCAACTACCTGCACGAGCGCGAGATCATCCACCGCGACATCAAAGGCGCCAACATCCTCGTCGACAACAAGGGTGGTATCAAGATCTCCGACTTCGGTATCTCGAAGAAGGTTGCGGACAGTGAGTGGTGTGATGTTACCCTTGGGCGCAGGCTCATTGGCGATCTTCATAGACATCTTGTCCACGGCTCGCGTCAATCGGCCGTCCCTCCAGGGCTCTGTCTTCTGGATGGCCCCTGAAGTTGTCAAGCAGACCTCGTATACCCGCAAAGCGGATATCTGGAGTCTCGGCTGTCTAGTCGTTGAGATGTTCACGGGCGAGCACCCGTACCCAAAGCTCAATCAAATGCAGGCGATCTTCAAGGTACGCCTTGTACACATGAACCACTCAATGCCTTCTGACACCATGTTTGTAGATCGGGCAGAGCGCGAAGCCCGCCACGCCAGAGGATATCTCGTCGGATGCAGAAGATTTCCTCACGAAGACCTTCGAGATCGACTTCCAAGCTCGCCCGTCTGCAGCCGAGCTCCTTCTCGACTCCTGGATCATCAAGGACCCTGCAAATCCAGCAAGCAAGAAGTCCGGCAAGACCGCGAGCGATGCCTAGTGTGTCCTCATCCGCTATCGGGTAACATCTGGTTTCCATGCTATACCATATCTCTGGTCTCTGGTCACGTCGCAGACCCACACTCACGCCACTGCCTCCCACTTCACGCGTTACGCTGCCGGGCTGTAATTTTATCTTCGCGCTTGTCGCCCGTTGGATGTATGACTTATTTCGGTCGGAATTGCATTTGCATTCGTTAGCTGCATTTGCGGTGGTGATAAGTTACGACTCCTGTGCCTCCTCGGCCTTGCGCTTTTTGCCTGGGCGCATGCCTGGTCCCCAGTTGGGCGTCGGGTTGTGTTGGTACCGTACAATTTTGACGTTGGAAGTCTGTGTTTTGGCCTTCGGATTGTGCTTGAAGTCGGCTTCGAACCTGCGCAAGCCTGGTCAGATTTATGTGGCGGATACGCAGCGAGGTAACACACTTGGCCTCTTTCGCGTTCAAAGCCGCGGCTGGCGAGCCTGGCTTGACCTTCTCCATCTTCACCGGGTGTTCCTTGATATAACCGCGGAAGATATCGTGTATGACAGAAATGGGAGCGTCTGTCTTGAACGAGCCGGCCAGCGCGTGTGAGCGGGTGACCGAGTGCCCTGCGTTCAAGAGCGCCGAACTGAACCGGCACCGTGAGCAATGCTCAATACCGCATGGCGGGCCTACTTACGCAACAGTCTCGTACGAGGGCGAGACACACTGGAAGTAGCTCGCCACACGACTCGGGGTGAAGTAGAACGGGTTCACGAGTTCCTGCGCACTGATCAGCACGACGCCCAGATACACAGCGAACAGATACGTACCTCCCGCGCAAGGGTCAGCATGCCCATCATACGCGGCGCCGTCCCAAACTTGGCCTGGTTTTCCCGCGTATGCTCAAACACCTTGCCCACGAACTCGGGGTCATGCAGCGGTCCACTCCACATAGGTCCCGCGACCTACGTCCGATGGTGAATGCCCATTTGGCACGCTTCTGGTCGACAGAAACGCACGTGAAGCGTGAAGCCGCAGTGCTCGCAGTTCCCGCCCGTCGGCGGGCCGGGTTGCGTGCGGTAGAGCAGGTTGACGTTGCCCGAGCCCTCGTGCACCTTCTCGGAGACGCGGCCCAGCGGCTGCTCGTAGAATGCCTGACAACCGCTGCAAATGTAGTATATCGCTGTTTTGCTGCAACTCGGTCGTCAGTGTGGGCGCTCGTCGTAACGAAGATTCACAGTGCTCACCTGAAGAGATTCTTCACCTCGAGCGGACTCGTCTGCACGCGCACAAAGACACGAATGTAGAAGTCGATCGAGAGCGAGAGGAGCGGCTTCACGAATCGGCCGTATCGCGCGGCTGAGGTCGACAGAGCGTGCAGCAGGAGACGCAGGGACTGCATCCGATGTCAGATGCGCCATAAGAGCTGATCGTGGAAAACCGACTGCTTCGTGACAATATTCTGCTTTGGCTGGGATACCGCCATAATTTGCGTAGCTGCAGGTCGGGAGGTCAACAGAGCACGGTCCCCAGTCAGACGCAGGGCCATACCACTTCTCCGGGTAGTTGTTGCTGGCGAGGACCGCCATGTCCGTGCACGTCACGCAGAGCAGGCCTATGGGGGGTACGCGGGCAGTTAGGTGATGCTCAAGGCCTGCGAGAAGTAAGGAACTGCGTACCGCCGTCGTTGACGCACTGCACTGCGCCGTCAATGAAGGGCGACGCAGTCCCGTAGGGGTCGAGATCGATGCAATCGACCGTCCTTTCCGTCCGCAGGGTGTACATGAGGGACCTGCGCGCACACGCATGAACATCCAACGTCAACGACGCATGGGCGGACTGCGACTCACACGGCGTCCGACTCCGTGACGCGGACCTTGCCCAGCCGGTGCACGTCTGCCTCCACGCCCTCTGGCGCGGGCTCAGAGTCAGGATGGGGGCCGAGCCCGTTGATGTCGACGTTCCGCCGCATCGCCGCGGTCGCCGCGGGCGAGAGATCGTTCGCAAGGATATACCTGCCGCCACAGCCTGCTCAGCGAGAAATCCAAGGCCGCACAACAGCGCGAGGGCGCACCTGATGCCAGGGATCTCCTTGCCGTATCGTATGGAGCGCAGGCCCGTCGCCGATAACGCCTCGAGGAGAACGGCGCCACGGGGCTTGGGCGGCGCTGCTGCTTGTGGTTCTGGCGCTGCTGCTGCATCATCTGCGTCCTCGACTGGTGCGACCGTGTCCTCATCTACTGCACGCTGCGTTCAGCTCGTGGACGCCGTTCCAGGCATATCTAACGCACCCTTCCGCTTCTTCCTGGGCTGCCGGGCTCTCTTCTCCTGCGCACGCTCCTGCCGGGCCCGGTTGAAGTCGTTTGCCCACACCGAGATGCATGCCACGCTGAGATCGCGGTTGAACTCTTGGATGGGGTTTATGAACGCGTCTGTCTTCGAGGGTAGCAGAATTGAAGCAGAGTTCTCGACATGGAGCGTGAAACCGTCGGGCACTACAATGCGCGAAGTAGACATTGTTCGGAGCAAAGCCCGCCCCTGTCGAGCGACCAGGCAGCGAACGACGTTCAGGTTGAAGTGCAGAGATCGAGTCAAGTCTTCACTCCGATTCGGGCTAGAGTTACGCGTAAAATCATATCATATTCGAACAGTTACAGCGAGCAGGCATGCGAGACAGTACACAGCAAGAGAAAAGATGCAAGCACATGTGCAGACGAGACAACCCAGAAATTTATTTCGCGGCAGAGGACGAGAACTGGAGGCGCATGTCAGACAAGGGCAAGCCAACCATCCAGGCACGGCACGAACCTTGGTCACGGACTTGGTGCCCTCCGAGATGGCGTGCTTCGAGAGTTCACCGGGCAAGATGAGGCGGACCGACGTCTGGATCTCGCGAGACGAGATGGTCGACTTCTTCGAGTACGACGCGAGCTTGGAGGCCTCCGTGGCGATGCGCTCGAAGATGTCGTTGACGAACGAGTTGAGGATAGCCATGGCCTTGTTCGAGATACCGGTGTCGGGGTGGACCTGCTTGAGGACTGAACGCGAGTCAGAAAAATGTTGACAATAAACCAGAAAATAAGACGGGGCTGCTCACCCTTGTAGATGTACGACGAGTACGTCTCCTTGCGCGACTTCTTGCGCTTCTTCTTCTCGCCGTCAGCGGCGGGCGCGGTCTTCTTGGAGGCCGTCTTCTTGGCCGCCTTGGGCTTCGCGTCCGACGTCGACTTGGCCGGGGCCTTGCCACTGCACGAGCAACGCTGTCAGTGCCACAAAATACAGCCGAGCAAGGCCATATCAGACGCACGCGGTCGAGGCGGGCTTCTTGGAGGCGGTGGCAGACGACTCGGGGGCTTTGGGAGGCATCGTTGAGAGTGGGTGAGGTGGGCGAGACGCGAGGGCGGGGCGTGCGCGAGTGGTGGTTGGGGAGAGCGAGACGATTCAAAGCTCGAGCAACCGAGCCGCCCTTATAAAGGGCCGCCTCGGTTATCACCGGCTCGCGTCTACTCCGCTCCGCAACTGTTTTGCGCTTGTTTGCTCTGGATCAAGCCGAGCCCGACAGCCGCCACGCGGGTCACGTTACCGCGTTGACTTCTGCCCATTCGCACCGCCGCGCGCGCGCGCCACGCGTCTCTCTATCTAAAACTCTACAGCGTAGTGCCCCAGCATGCTCAGCGTCGTCGCCAGCCCCATGTGCGCCTCCACCTGGAACTCCTCGAACGGGTACGCCTCGCCGTCGACGGACAGGAAGCCCGGGCCCAGCGGTTTTGCGCGGTACGCGTGCACCTTGAAGTAGTGTTGCTGCCGCGCGCGTCAGGGGCGACTACGACGCGTCGGACGCTACGCACCGAGTCTATCCAGTACTGCCCGCCCTGTGGTGCGATTCCAATGGCCTTGATCATATCGGCGCGTTGTGCCTGGCGTGGCACGGTGAGTGCGATGAGCGCGCCAAACGTTGACGCGATACTCACGCGCTCTTGCACGACCAGGTCAATAAGACCATCGTTGGTGTGCGACACCGGGAACTGCAACAAGTCGCGCGACACGTACGGCATCATCCCAGCGCTGCTGCGCTCAGCGTCCTGCAACGTACGATGGCAGACGGCACGCACTAAACGTATAACACGGGCTTCTCGAATGTTATCCACTCGTGGTCAGGCCCGTCTGCGAATCGGAGGTCGGGCAACTGCGAGTCCTCGAGCTCGTCGATACCCGTGGTGCTCAGCAGGTCGGGCCGTGACGCCGACGCGACGCGCTTGCTGCGAATGGCGCGGTGCGTCTCGACCATCCGCTGCTTGTCCTTTTCGTTGACCTTGATAGACAATTCGACAGGACACGACTTCATCGAGACGACTGGCCGCGGCGTCAGCGCTATGCGCCAGCATCCCCCTCGTCGCGACTCACGTCCTCGAAGGAACCCATACATAAAGCGCGCGTTGCCCATCCATCGCAGGTGCTCAGTACCTGGACTTGCGTCAGCACTTGGACAAGATGTGTAGAAGGGATTAGTACCGAGGTCAACGTCGGCCATGAGTCCCATGGACTGCGACATGAACGAGTACGCCTTGCGCTCTCCCTGGGTGAAGGAACACAGGTCGAGGTCCATAGGCTTGCCTGCGACGTGTTACATAGTGCATCCTCACGGTTCCGCGGGAAATACATGCCCTTGAGCACATTTAACACAGCCGCGGCGGGATCCAATCCGTCCTGTGCATCGTGAGACGCGAGCTCGACACCCAGCAGGCCACTTGTGCTAACCTTCAGACCGAGCAGACTGAGCGAGAAGCCGTTTCCTGAGCCTGTGGGGACGGGCGCAATGGGCACCTGCATCGCCTTGCGCGCATCGGCGCGTTTCGCGAACCCGTTCAGAACCTCGTGCAGCAGGCCGTCTCCCGACACAGCAACAACGGCGTCATATTCCAGCGGCATTGTCTGTGCGATCTCGCTTGCGTGGCCCGCACTCTCGGTCACTGCGTCATGTGCATAAGCGTGTGCGGCCGATGCGGCGGCCGGCGCACCGGTTGCGTCCACACGCGCGTGTGCGGCGTCGAAGATGGGTTTAACGCGTTTCTCCCAGACTGAGCGGCCGCGTCCCTACACGTATGTGGTGAGCGAGAGCGTGAGGGGCTAGGGAGCGCGGCGTACGGGCCCGCCAACTGGGTTGATCAGCACGCGAATGCGCCGCTCGGGCTTGACGTCTGCGTTCGGGGGACCCATGAGCACAAGCGACACCCAATGCACATGCAGCACCGTTGTACGACGCGCCCATGACCGCCTCCGCAAACTTCTTCGCGCTCTCAACGTCGGCGTCGGCGACGGCGCACTCCCACGTCGTCAGCGCGAGCTTGCCCTTGCGCACGAGGCCCGAGACGACGACCTTCTTGTCCGTCGCCTCGGCCCAGATCACATGCGTCAGCGGCAGCTCGACGCTCTTGCCTGCCCACGGTCAGCATGGGCAATTGGAAGCGCCACACCCGACCCACCGCCGGACTTGAAGGCGAATGACGAGCCGCCCTCGTCGAGCGCCAGTGTGGCCACCCTGCCACCATGCGTGACCTTCAGCTCGGATTCGGGGGTGGCCATTCGAGCGCCCTGGCTTCGGTCAGAGACAGCGAGCCGGCTATTGCTTTAAAAGCAAGCTGATTTTATTTGCGCCGCGCTGCCGGCTCGCCCGTCTCCCTTCCTCCTGATCGCCTCACACCCGCCCGCATTTACCCAACGCGCGATCCTGCAGCAATGAGCAACGTCCATACCGTCGCAGCCAGCGGCTTCGGCACCGGCAAAGGCGAGCTCTACGACAGGTGCGCGCGACATGACAGGACGCGATCTTATCTACAGCATGCATTGATATCGCAGAGCGCGCCCGTCATACCCCGCCGACGCGCTCGCAGGCATCCGCGCCGCGCTGCGCACGCCCGCGCCGTTCAACATACTCGAGTGCGTCCTCTTGCGCCCTGCCCACGCGTCCGGTCTTGCTCAAGAATCGATAGATTGGGCGCGGTGCGGCTCAATCGTCCAGCCGCGGGCCCGCGGGGTGACCTCATCTGACGCCACAGGGAACTGGCCTCTTCACCCGTGCGCTACTCGCGCACCCGGCGTGGAAGGACGACGTTAAGGAGCTGCACGCCGTCGAGCCGTCGGACGACTTCCGCAGCACGCTCGTCGCCGGCACGAAGGACGCGCGGGTGAGCGCGCGCCCGGGCACGTTCGAGCAGACCGGCGCGCCGGACGGCTGGGCGGACGCCGTTATCATCGCGCAGGTGAGCATGGTCATACATATGCGCTGTGTACGGCGTGCTGACGGTGGTGGCGGCGGCAGGCATTCCACTGGTGCCCCGACTACAACGCCGCGATGGCAGAAATAGCGCGCGCGCTCAAGCCGGGCGGCGTGGCGTTCTTCATCTGGAACCTGGAGGACCGGTGAGTCGTTCCGACGCACGCACTCAACTGGAAGCGGAAATGACGTGCTGCCGCAAGCGACGCCGCGAACTGGGTTGCGCGGCTGCGTGACACAATCGAGGTGCACGAACAGGGCACGCCGCAGTATCGTCTCGGCCTGTGGAAGGCAACGTTCACGACGCCTAATTACCAGGCGTGCTTTGAAAAGGAGGAGCAGCACGTCTGGGCGTGGACCCTGCCCACGACGCCCGACCGTGTCGTCGACAGAGTCTGCTCGAAGAGCTTCATCTCGCTGCTGCCCGACGACGAGAAGGCCAAGGTCGTCGCGGCCGTGAGGCAGATCATCGCGGAGGAGCCGAAGACGTGGATCAACGAGCAGGATGGCGTCTTTGAGTACCCGTACCAGACTACGCTCATCGTGATGCGGAAGAAGTAGATGCCAGATGTGAATGTACACTGTACACTGTATATGCATACACTCAGAAGCCTGCGATGCTCTCCTTAGATATGTGCTCAAACCCAAGGCGTATACGCACCGTACTTGTTTCCCGCCTCTTTGCGGTTCCTCTTCCCTTCTGCAATCTTCTCCTCCAACGCATCCCTGTTCTGGTATGCAGCATACAACAGCGTCGACAGCTGGTGCCGCTGGTTCGCCAGCCCGCGTGCAGGAGCTTTCTACGGTGGGTGAGGATTCGTCACAACAAAATCGAGGAGGAATACGTACAGCGATATTCATGTTCGGTGCGCTGGGACCGGTCTTGATGTTCCTAGTCAAGGACTTGGCAGATTCGATATCCTTGCGAGCGCGCGCCATCTCGTCCATGGCGCTGACGGACTGGATACCGTCCTGGTCGACACCTTCGAAGCCCTTCTCGTCTTGCTGGGGCATCGCGGCGCGCTGCCACTTATCCCAGAAAGTCTGATAATATGCTGGATCGTACGCGCCCCATTGCCCGTTTGGCATCTGATAGTAGCCTGGGTACGGGTCACTCGGTGTGGGCTCCGGCGGCTCGTATTCCTTGATTTCTGGCGCGGAGGATATCTGCACGCTGCTACTGGAGCTGGGCGTGGGTAAGGTGGGGAGTCGCGCGCTGCTGCTTTCTGTTACAAGCATGAGCGAGCAGACGACGGCAGAAGCGCCACAGCGCGCACCTCCCAGCGAGAAGAAATCTCGTGCAGGCTCCTTAGGCTTTGCCGGGGCAGCAGCTGCGGCTTTCTTGACAGATGTGGGCACAAGAAGGGTAGCCGCATCCGGGGCAGGGTTGTCGCCTTCGTCTTCCGCGTCTTCGACAGTCGCGCGGCGCGAGGCCGCCAGCCCTGAACCTGATCCCGCGCCGCCCAGGACGCGTTCAGGCTTGGGCGGAGCGGCCGCGGCGACCTTGGGTGCAGGCAACATGGCGAGCAGCGACGAGGCGCCGGACCCGAGCCTGGGTTTCTTCTTCGCAGGCTTGTCCTCATCGTCGTCTTCGAGTGGCCGGCTAAGTTTCGGCGCGTCGACGACGATGCGCACCGGCTTCTTAGCCTTTGCAGGTTTGGGAGCTGGCGCGGGGGCGGGCTTGGCGGGTTGCTCTTCGGTGTCGCTGGAGTCGCTTCCGTAGGATTCGAGGCCGAGCATGGCGGCGCGGGTCAAGGAGTGTGGGATCGGAGTTGCGCCGCAGACAACCCGCTTGACCGCACACCATGGGCATGCTCCTGTCGCTACCGCTGGCCGGCGTGTTCGGCACCGTCGCCAGCTCGTGTCTCGCAGGACTGGCCTTCTGCTTTACGAGCACGGCCGGTGCGTCCTGCCTCGACTCTCTCCGGGATGTCTGAAATGACGTCTCCGCGTTCCAGCGTCCATGTTCTTCAAGTCATGTAACTGCAACTCGTCTATCGCGACCCGTGTGGGCTTTGCTGTGCGTCAGCCTGAGTCGGGTGGAAAGGCACTCACAGCTGTGATGCACGCAGATTATATTCAGCTTGAATTCCATGCTGGCCTGGATCATGAAGACACCATTTGCAATAGGCCTATTACAGAAATGGTCGCCAGAGTACACCCGAATGGATTGCGCGAAAGGATCCTGTTACGGTGTTCTCGCCGTACGCCACGCCCAGACCGCTGCTAGTGTCCGGCGCTCACCAGCCACCCGCAGGTCCATCGCGTCTGTTTTGCACTGGTCCTCTTGCACGGCATTCTTAGCGCACTCCTCATTGGAGTTAAGGATACCCGCGACAAGCGTGCATCCATTCAGAATGGGTGCGCTCTTCAGCCAAGCTATCCCTGCCCAGCGCTGACACAAAATGCGCAGCTGGTGGGGTCCGAAGGTCCTTCTCTGGCTCGTCCTTACCTTCGTCTCCTTCTTCATCCCCAACGGTTTCTTCATATTCTGGGGCAACTACATATCCGTCATTGGCGCGACAGTGTTCATCCTGCTCGGTCTCGTCCTCCTCGTCGACTTCGCGCACTCCTGGTCCGAAACCTGCACGGAGAAATGGGAGGAATCTGACTCGAGCCTCTGGAAATGGATCCTCATCGGCTCTACCGCCGGGCTCTATGCTGCAGTGATCACGCTCACGGGGATCATGTACGGCTTTTTCGCCGGCGCGGACTGCTCGCTCAACCGATTCTTCATCTCGTTCAACCTCGCGCTGTGCATCGTCATTACTATCCTGTGCGTTCACCCGGCCGTGCAGGAAGCGAACCCGCGCTCGGGTCTCGCGCAGGCGAGCATGGTCGCCGCGTACTGCACCTACCTTATCATGAGCGCCGTCGCGAACCACATGGACGGCAAGTGCAACCCGCTTCGCCGCAACACGCCCGGAACCGTCGACACCACGAAGAACACTACCCTTGTCCTCGGCGCGCTGTTTACTTTCGTCGCCATCGCGTACTCCACGAGCCGCGCGGCGACGCAGAGCAGGGCGCTTGTTGGCAAGAGGCGCAAGGATGGAGCTATCTCACTGCCCATCGACAACGACGGGCACAGCAGCCACGGTCTCGTTACGACGCAGCCCAGTCGCACGGAGACGCCCAGGTACCAGGCGCTTTTGGCCGCTGTCGAGGCAGGGTGGGTAGAATCTCGCTGCCGCGGGTAGGCTGCGCTAACGCCCTACAGTGCCATACCTGCGTCTGCTCTGGACGAAGAGGACGATCTCGAGGACGAAGATGATGGCCCTACTGGCGAAGAGCGTGACGACGAGCGCACGGGTACCCGTTACAATGTGCGTATGGTGCATCCTTGGGGTTCGCGTCGTCTGATCGTGTGCAGTACTCCTGGTTCCACTTGATCTTCGTCATGGGCTCCATGTATGTTGCAATGCTCCTGACCGACTGGTGCGCAAATCTACGAACTGTGCTCGCGAGGATACCGAACTTTTCCGCAGGAACGTGCTGCGCACCACATCGCGTTCCGACGACACCGACCCGAATCAGGACATTTACATCGGCCGCTCGGAGACCGCCATGTGGATCCGGGTCGTGTCTAGCTGGGTCTGCATTGTGCTTTACGCCTGGAGCTTGCTGGCGCCTGTCGTGCTGCCAGACCGGTGAGTTCGCGCCCTTCCTTCATTCTGTTTGACGCTCATGCCTGCCCGAATGATAGCTTCGGAGACATTTAAATGACTGAACACTGCGTTCGTGATGACTTTGTGCCTGTATCGAGAATTTTGTACCTTCCATAACGCGACTCAGTTGCTTTACTTACTGTACATCGACACCAACGGGCCCGACAGAGAAGCGATGGAGACGGCGAACACAGGACTGGTTGATTGAGCAAGTTTGACTCTGGACCACGAACAAATAGTTCTATTTCTCTTCATTTGGCCGAATATCATCGGTCACTTGAGACTTGCTCGGAGATTGTCAGCCTGTTCTCACCATCTTTCTAATCCCGATCGACGACCAGCCGTGTACTAAGGAACCAATGTCCCCTGAAGTCCTGGCCGTCCGCAACCTCGCATGCGAGAGAGATGACATTCGGTTGATTGAGGACCTCTCATTTACCCTGGCCGATGATGATATCCTGGTGCTGCGTGGACGCAGCGGGACGGGGAAGACGACGCTGTTGAAGTTGAGCGGCCCCGTCCTCGCTGTGCTGTGCCTCACCTCGTTCAGATGTATTGCCCACTTGACCTCGTATCAGGGGACCATTACACTGGGTGGCAAGGTCACTGAACAGCTCTAGCATGGGGGACGGCTGCTTAACGTCCGGCCACAGACTCCTCAAGAATATGGTGTGTGCATCCCAGCAACTCCCAGTCTTGCTTCGGTGAGGCGAGCATCGCGCAGGCATCCCACAGTATAGGACGCGTGTGCTATACCTGCCCCAGCGCGTCAGCCTTCTCCCTGGCACGCCTCGTTCTTTTCTCGAGCGCGTCTGCAAGTTCAAGTCTCGCCGAGGGAGTGGCGCTCCCCTGGACACAACTGCAGGTCCACTGAACGCGGAAAACGTGGCAGAAACATGGGGAATCGACCCCGACCTCTGGGATCGCTCCTGGAACACGCTATCCGGCGGTGAGGCGCAACGCATTGCTCTGGCTGTGGCCGTCACGTTCGACGAGGTCGAAGTGCTGCTCCTTGATGGTGTGTGCGATGTGATGACATGTACAGGTAATTCGATGACTGATAGTGTGCCAGAGCCGACGAGCGCACTTGACCAAGAGAGTAGCATTGCGCTCGAGGACTATCTGGTGCAACTCGTTCGGTCGCCCCAGGCGCGCGTCAAATCGATCGTTTGGATCACACACAGCGAAGAGCAAGCACATCGTGTAGGTACACGTTTCTTATACTTCAAAGGTCAGGGAATTGTTTCGGAAGACGATGTACACGGCGAGCCGTAGACTGCGGTACCGGAACTGAGGCCTGAGGCTTTACATCGTGAATGCGAGGGCTTGAATAATTCCATCTCCAGAGCCAAGCAGCTCAGCCCTGATCTCCTCGTAGCGATTACGACCAGCTGTCGACGACGCGACGTCTTGCCTGTAGTTGGTGATGAGGCTGACCGCCAGTTCAACGCATGCCACACGTGTGGTCGAGTCACCCTTGGCCAGGAGCAACTCGACTACCGCAAGGGCATCGTCGCCACTCATCCGATTGGATTTGGCGATGAAGGTGGAGAAATGGCGCGGGAAGAGCCTGTGGTAACTTGGCTGGGCGAGCGCCTCGGAAACGAGGTGGAGAAGACTCTTGACCCAGTTCTGATGGCGGCCGTCCTCCTGTACGAAGGGCACGTATGCGGGATGCGGGAGGAGGAGAAGCTGTCATTCATTAGCTCGGGAGCCAGCATTCTCAGACATCATATCCGCTTACCTTCAGCTGGAGGATGCGAACGTCGTATAAGGCCGCGCGATTGTGCGGGGCGCCTTTGAGTGCGCGAGCATGTCCCTCTGCAACTTCCGCCAGATGCTGAATTATCGGCCGAACACGCTGACTCCAAAGCCCACGGTCCCCTGTCGGTGCGTATGACAGATGGTCCAAAAATGAAGTGAAGGGCGCGAAGGGTTCGCTTGAGCGTGCGGGTGGCGGAGAAAAGCAAGCTGCTGCGTTCTTGAGCTCCAGTAGTTCCCCGCCAATGCGGGTCACAGCGCGCTTGGCAAGCTCGACCGCCTCCGAGGACAAATCGTCGGCAAGGAGGGCCTTGGTTAGGGCCCCCATCGCCGCAGAGAATGCAGAAGATTCGTCTCGCGTGGCGTGACCACAAAGTGCTGCGACGGTCTTGCCGTAGTCGGACGTTTGCCAATCGTCTGCGTGGTGAGCCTTCACGAGTCGCAAGAGCTCTTGATACGGCTCGCGATTCATGAAAAGTGTCGCCCTCCGCTGAACGAGATCCATTATGCTGGACGGCTCTGAGCCCGCTGGGGAGAAAGGCGGATGGGAGAGGAATCGGCTGCAGCCCTTGTATAGAGGAGCCGCATCAAACTCGTAGTCGTAGGTGGCCTCGATGTCGAAGCTTGCGCCCTCCCTTGAGACCGCAGCTCGAAGCCATTTCGTTCTGTTCTCAATCTGACCCAATAGACAGGGATGGATGACCTGGGCATAGACGATCAGCTCTTGCGCCTGCGAGCACCGGCTATTGTCGACATACCTCGGTGCAGTACGATCGCGCCAAAGCGACAGGGAACGACGAAATTGGTGCTCTGAGCAGCGTCGCAGCGACGGGATGCTCGGCTTCGAGCTTGATGTTCGACTTGGCGCCTTCGGCCATGTTTTTCCAATCCACCTCCGAGACGTTACGTCCTTCAGCGAGTTGAACGCCCGTCTTGACCTGTGCCCGAAGCGCCTGCAAGGCTGGTGATGGAATCTCTGGCGAGAAGAGGCAGTCGCGAAGAGCGAGCTGTCCGAGCGCTTGCACGACCTGGACCTGCACGCTGTTATGCGGTAACACAGCCTGTGCGCTCTGCAGGAGGCCGACATGCGTCGAGGACAAGATTCCGAGAGAGAGGGCCTCGCCAATGACGTCCACGAGCATTTTGACCGTGGTGACTTTGACCGATGGCGTGAAGGCCTTGAGCTCGTCGGGAGACAGTCCCTTCCGGCGCTCGCGGTCCGCCGCTACACCCTCGCTCAAGAAACTGATCGACTTCTTCGCAAAGTCCAGCGCCAGGTCCTGGCTCATCGTGGCAAGAAGGGACCCACACACGGCCTGCCTGTGCCAGGTGGAGAGTTCCGGATTCCCGATGATTGCGAGCGCGCGCTCGGCGACGAGATGAGGGCGAACGCGACGAGTAGTTCGAACGCACGAGAACGCAAGCTTCTGCGCGACGGCGTTGTCGGGGACGAAGAAGAGAGCCCCAATCATTGAAGCCAAATCGTGGTCCGAAAGTGAGTCGACGGTGGCGGACACAAGAGCTGCGAGGAACCTGCCATTCTTCGGATGGATGGACAAGAACGCGGAATGCAGTCGCACTTTTGTCAGAGCGATCTCCACGACCTGTTCCGGCGCAGGGGACGCCGTCTTCGTAGGTATATCGGCGCTGCTGAGTAACCACGAAGCTGCAAATGCCTACGGCCGGTGAGTCGAGATATTGAACGAAGGGAACGAGACTCACCCCAAGGCGACGAGTAAAACTCAACGAAAGACGCAGCTTCGCAAAGTAGCCGCTCGATCGGTGGTAAAATGGCGCGAGGGTGGACGCGAGCACTTCGGATTCTTCGATCCGACGGTTGCGCGCCTCCAGGAGCGTGGGGTCCCCAGCCCGCTTGGCGAACGGCTTTACTGGGAACCACTTGAGCGGGTTGACAAGTGCCGGCTCATTGTTATCGAGGTGTTTGACAGAGAAGAGCGACGACGGGAGCCAGGAATCCACAAACTCTTGAAGATGCGGCGAGACCCATACCATGACTCTGACAATCTCGTGGCGGGCGATCAGGAACATGTAGTTCTTCTCGTCCTCGCCACTAGAATAATGCTGGAAGAGCCGTCCAATCTTGCCCGCAACCTCAGCAGCATCGGCAGAGTAGTAGAGGTAGTCGGTTAGCGCGTGCTCGAACTGCGTGGGATGGAAATGCCACGGATCCGTGGTGCTGAGGGCCGACTTCAAGGCCTGTTTCTTCGTCAAGGGGATGAAGAGAACCTCCTCGCAGTAGGCTTTGAGCAGAGAAGGAGGTTTCACGCCGCAGTAGAGCGTATCCAATCCAGTTCTGGGCCGCGTCGCTACACCGCTGCCCGTGACGATGACGTTCAGGGGCAGGAAGGAGTAGATCTCGCTGGTCGAAACGTATAAGGGAGGCTCGCCGTCGTACGTGGACATACCCAGGCGATCACGCCCTTGGCTATAGAGCTTCGTGCGCGCAGCACCGAGCTCGCTCAAGTAATTGAGCACGGCGTCGGCGAGTCCAGGCTCCACAGGGACGGGCCCCGAGCAGAGCGTCATCGGCACACAAGCTCTCCAGTTGAAACGGAGAGCGTCAGGCTGTTCCAGAACCTTCAGGCGGTCCCAAGCAAGAATCACATCGTCCAGAGGTCGTAGGAGGATGGCGACCGCGTCATCCACGTCGGACGTGAGGATCGGTTTGATTATTCGCACGAGCTTGATGCGACTGGGAAGAAGTGGATCAGCGGTGTCTATGCAGGCAACCACACGGATAGAAACACACCGGCGTAGTATTTCTCCAAGCGTCTCCCCGAACTGGGCGTAGTCCGACTCCGCTCCGAGGTCTGGGTTGAAGACCATCGTCTTGATCATGTCCAGCATTGCCAGCAAGATCTGCGAAGCAGTTTTGGTCCATGCACGGAGTGCATCCACGAGTGAAGGCTGCGGGCCCGACTTGGTCACAAAGAGACCGCCGGGTCCAGCGAGGAAGTCCAGCGGCGCATTTTGAGCCAGGTTGTCAAGCAACTCTGAGCCGACGACAGGGTCCTTCGCGTACTTGAGTGCAGCCGCCTGGAAGGTCACGAGGAACTGCAGTGGTGACTGCGCGACGATGCAAAGGCGGAGGGCCTCTGTGATGTACATCAGGCGGTTGCTGGCAGTGGGCGACTTCGCGGCGAGCTGGACGAAGTGCTCCACGTCCTTCCGGAAATCGGCAAGGCCCTCCTGGGAGGGGGACTCGTCGCCGAAGGCACCCCGCAGCGCGCCCACCCGCGCGGCGCGGATGAGCGCCATGCAGGTATACTCGAGGTCGTCGTCCTTGAAGTCGCTCAGGCCATCCCCAGATGCTCGGACGTATGAATATGGGACCTTGGGCCCTCCATATCTGGTGTAGAGGGGCGCGATGAACGAGGCACCCTTGGCATCCAGACCGACGTCAAGGAAGCGCTTGCAGTGCGCTGGGTGGAAGGCGACCATGCACTGTACAGGGCATGTAGGGAATCTATCGACAGCAGACGCGCCTGGGGGCGTTGTAAGCGACAGCCCGGTCGCAGCATAGGCGATTGCGACAACGGGAAAGCGCGCAGCACGGGGTTGCCGGGCCAGCTGGCAGGTCTGAATAATGGTCGGGACTGTAAGCTGCGCAGGACGCGTGCCTTTGAAGAGCAGCTGCAGCGACGAGACAGAGTCGTTCAACGAGCGCTCTGGATGTTCGATGGCAGACTCCCAAAGATCAGGCTTCCGCGCAAATTCCTTCACCGCGACGAGGAGTGTCTGTGCGACATGGGCAAGATCCCAGCCATCAACAATCCCTTCTGCCTCACGGAGCACGCGGAAAGCGTCGAGAACTGAGAGGATCTCTGCGACTCTCGCGGTGCTCTCGGTGTAAGACTCCACGAAGTAGCGCATGTAGCGGTCCAGGACCGCGATACGGCCCGCGGTCACGCCTAGCACATCCTGCTGCGCCACGGCCGGACGCTGTTTCGCAGTACGGGCAGCGTAAGCCTGGACAAACTTGCGGAAGAACGCCTGGCCCGCGGGGGTGCCGGACTTGAGCAACAGTCCGACGCACGGCGCAAGGAACGAGGGCTGCTCGAGCGCACCAGCACTGTCCCAGTCATTCTTGGCCGGGACATCTCCTAGCTGGATGAAGATTAGCTCGGCGATGAGCTCAGGCTGGCGTTCAACAAGCTTCCTCCAGGACGACGGCGAGATGAGCAGTACGACGCGCGGCAGGATGTTGCGGAGAATCTTGGGTGAGCACGCTGTGAGAAGGGTCTGCGCCAGCACCGGGGCAAGGCGGTTCAGAGGCTGCCTGACTGCCGCACCGGGGAATGTAAACGCCGCGCCGAGCAGGGCGTCGTTCACCGCCGCGAGCGCCCCAGGAGGGTTGCGAGCGGAAAGCTCCTTGAACAGGCGTTTCGCAGACACAAAGGACAGATCCTTATCGACGAGCGCGATGAGCGCATCCAGGCCGCCGAGTTGCGCGAGCGCCGCGGGGGTAGATTGGCGAAGATTGAAGGCAAGCACGTCGACGGCGGCGTCGAGCACCGCGGGCTCACGGCGCGACCGCAGGCTCTCGAGCGCCCATTTCAGCGACTGGGACACGCGCAGCGCAAAGCCGTAGTAGTAGGAAGTTATGTTGCTGCCGTCCAGAGCGACATCGATGCCGCGCGCAAGGGCGTCGAGCTTAGGCGCGTCGCGACTAACTGAGCGCACGAGCGACCGCAGAGTCGTCTCGACGTGAGCAGGGTGCTCATCGGGGAAGCGCGTGAGGAACTCTGCCAGCGTCACCGCCATTCTGCAACTAGGCCAGGCGGTGGTGCGTCGTAAGAATCAACCAAACTTCCGGTGGACAGTCACTCCGAGGAGACAAAGGAATCACCGGTTCGGGTCCGATCTTGAGCTTGACGCTTCCAACCCTCTCACCTCGTCCTGACTCTCACTCACCCACGGGATTACGACAATGCGCGAAGAGACATACGGCGAAGCGTGCGCGGCTCCATGATCTACATATCTGAACCAATCCTACATCCATGTACTCACTATCGCTTACTTTTTGACGGGCTGCCCAAGCTCGCTGGCACGCTCGGTCGCGACCTGGATGGCGCGCGCAATAGTAGAGCGCACACGGCCGTCTTCGAGGGCCAGGAGGCCAGCAATGGTGCAGCCGCCCGGCGCTACAGGAATGAGGCCTCTCAGTTGTATAACTGGGTATATGCGACGCACTCGTGACAGCATCCTTGATCTGGGAGGGGTGCGCGCCTGGCTGCAGAGCCATGCGAGCGGCACCTTGCAGAGCTAGAGACGGCACTGAGTACTTGCTGTACTGAACGTGCCGAAATCCTCACCTTGGGATGCAAGCTCCAAAGCCTCTGCCCGTGGAAGGCCCATCATGACGCCGCCGTCCGCCATAGCCTCGAGGAAGATGCATGCAAATGCAGGACCGGACGCCGAGAGCGCGGTGCACGCGTCGAAGTGCTTTTCGTCCAAGAACCTGCAACGGCCGATGGAGCTGAAGATCGTGGACACCCGCGTCTGCTCGAGCGATTCTCCGTTGTACAACGAGGAGGACATGTTGGCCGGGAAGTTGGAGATGACGGTCATGCCTTCGCGAATCTGGGAGAAAATGTCGGCGGGCGCCAGTATGCGCTCAAGATGTGAAGGTGTACCTTCGTCGGCGTGTTCGGCATGGCTCGCAGGACGCGAGTGCTGGGCAGGACCCATCCTCGCAGCTGAGAAATGGTGACACCGGCAAGGATGCTGACAAGGAGTTTATCCGCCAGCGCCTCCCGCATGCCATCCTCTTCGATAATGGACTGGGCAAGTTGTGGCTTGCAGCTACGGCGCACGCCAATCAGAGAATAGGCAGCGCGATACCAGGCACGGCCGCACCAGAGCAGGATGAGGTCTGCCTGCTTCACTGAGAGAACATTCTGGCCCGCGACGACTTCGACTTCATGTCCTCTGCCACCAAGGTCTCGGAAAGTACGCCGGAGGCGAGTGGCGGTCTCATCTCTGTTGACGCAGGCAATGAACCGAGAAGGCAGGGCGCTATCGGGCTGGCCAACGGGTGTTGCGGTGCCCGGGGTGTGCACTTCCCATTTCTCGGCGATGGTCTGCATCGGGTGCGCCGGTGAACGCGATTCCAGGCTGGCCAGCACGCCGGAGAGAATCGCGACGCCCATCGTCCCACATCCTGTGTCAAGATATCAGCGACGACTTCGACGGCATGCTGCACGACGGGCGCACCCAGGACACAGATCGTGTATCCCATTTTCGAACAGACGAGGTCAAAGCAGAAGCAGCGCGGCGGCGTTCGGAGTTGGCGTCCGACGCGTCTGGAACGCGCACCGCACGTGTAAATTTCCGAGAAAGCGCATACAACCAACGCTGTCCGATGCAAACGCGTCCCGCCAGTGTAGCGAAAGCGTGATATTAGTACACTATGGCTCTCTATGCACAGATACAAGGCAAACAAGACAGGTAGACCAAGTCCCCGACACCATTCTTCGTCTCAGTAGTCGTCGCTATCGTCGTTGCGCGGAGCTTGCGCGCGCCTGGTGGACGATGTGGATGGTATTGCTTTCTCGGCTTCGTCGGCAGCATCCTGGGTGGCGGGGTAAGCACGACGTAAGGACGAAACGACGAGCGCGCACAATCCACATGCTATAAACGTCGATGGGCTCTGTCAGATCTGTATGCAGGCGATGTTGAGCCAAGCGCCATCGAATCCGATGGATACACTCCACGCACGGTGAACGCGGCCCTGGAACGACTGGCCGCAGACTTTGCACTGCAGGTACGCAAGTCCTTCTTTCTTGTCGATCTTGCAGGTCACCGACTTGTCGTGGTGGCAATACAGACAGCTGGGTGCGGTCATCAGCATTTCCATGGATTGCACAGCGAAAGCGGGACCAACGTGAACACGGTATCTGCAGCGCCCTCAGCGTCGGATATGCCGCAACATTCGAGCTCGCCACGCACCGACAGACTCCCGTTTCTTCGGCCCCTGGGGCTTCTTGCTGGACTTCTTGCGCTTTCCCATGTCTTCCTCGTACGCGTCGCTTTATGACTCGACCGTTCGAGCCCAGTAAAGGTACGGACTGGGTACGGAGGGAAGAGGATGGCGCGGCTCGGATGCATTCGAGGCCACTTGACCTGCCACGAGCGCCGAATTCTCGGCTCCGCTCACAGCACACGACCCAGTAGAAGAGCGAATAAACAGGCGTAATATAGCGTGCAACATGCAGAAATCCAGGTCGTGACAATAAAAATACATCGTCCCGTGCTCTACTCTCCCACTCACACCGTGTCCTGCACGGCGACGCGCAGCTCTCCCATGCCCACGCGCTCGAACCCAAACCCTGTCGAGGGTATACACCGCGCCTCCGCGACAATGGTATACAGCCCGCTCGCGACGAAGCACAGACCTGTGTCGATGCTCCCCTCCTCACCACAGTCTATTCGTCCCAATGGGATGTCGGACAACACGCCATCCGACAGCACGTAGTCCGCGGGCGACAGCGCCAAGGATACGGCGAGAACCAGGGGCATCCCTAGACACGTTGTGAGTCTTGTTCCAGGCACGAAGGAAAGGGACCTACTCGACATGTTCTTGACAGTCACATGCAACATCACGAAATCGTTGGCGGGACACGACTGCCGTTGGTGACTTCTTCTCGACGCGGCGGTCGAACTAGACACAATGTCTATCCGGACCCTGACGGACGGTATCTTGAAGTTGTCGAGCATGCGCATTGTCATTCGTTGGTGTCGCAGTGATAATTGCCCAAAGCGGGAATGGCCAGTCTGGGGGAAACGGTGGAGATGTTGGAAACAGAACACGGGAGACAGTAAAGTCACCACGCACCTCCTTCCACCGCGCTCTTACGAATTTGAACAGTTCTTCACGGTACCAAAACAATTCTCGTTGCGCAGCAGCTTCGGACTTGGAGAGCTTGTCTTTATGCACGACGAACTGCCGGTCTGATAACGTCGGGATGGGTTGGGATGTCAACGATTCAGGAAGGAGCACCCGCTTGATGGGGAGCAATATCCTGGAACGCAGTCAGCGCAGGTGCGTTCAGTCAACCTCGTAACGAACCGGGATGTGGACCCTGGTGCGACGGTGTGTGTTACGACAGCCTTTGGCGTCCCTAGTAACATGTCAACCCTAGCCCACGCATAGACCCAATGCACGTACCGTCCTGTTGTCGCTCGAAGAGCACGTCAAACGGCAGGCCATACGAATTCCGCACGTCAATGGTGAACAAGCACCAATCATCCTCGTCGCAACTCCCAGCCGCATCGGTGAGCAGCTGGAAATTCGCATCCAGGACGGCCTGCCGCTCGTGCACGTCGAGACTGCCAAACGGCAGTATGTCCATACCGTAGCACTCCAGTGTGTGGTATACCGTGACGAGCACTGGGTACAGTATTTGTCGGACGTAGAAGGATTCCTCGCCCGCATCCACCATCGGCTTCGTATACCCGTACGATATTTGCAGTGTGCCGCTGGTGCTGCGCAGTGGATGAGTCCGGTGTAAATCGCGCTTAGGCAATCGGGGCATACCATCCGATCTTCCCAAAGCAGTCGACGGTGAGTACTAGCCGATTGCTGGCGCCTACGCTCTTCTGCGACTCGGGGGCCGCCCAAGTGAACACCGGCTGGTGTATGAGCTCGTATTCCGTCTCGTACGTGTCGAAGACAGACAGCTCGCCCTCAGCTAGCGCGATCTGCGCGGGGCCTATCGTCGAGTCGTCGAACGTCACTTTGATGAAGTCAACATCGATCTTGGAAACGTTCTCCAGAGTTAGACGTATGGAGGAACTGGAGGGAAATGGGCGTCAGCGGGCAGCCGAGCGAGCACGGAAGGTAGCATACGTCTCGCCGCTGTACAGCGTCAACGCACTTCTCGTTAGAGAAGTTCGCCGTATCTTGAGCAGAGGTTGTGCGGCGACGATCTTGCACTCCAGGAAGCGCTGCAGCGACGGAGCGCCTGTCGACGCGCTATCTCCAGATAATCGCACCGAACTTCGCGCCTGGAGCCCCGTGCGCTTGAACCGCCCGAGTTCCAGAGCCTGCATGCTCTGCCGCTTCGTGCGCTTCTCTTCCTCCTCCTCGGTTAGGAGCGGCAGGAGGAACTCCTTGCGCACGCTGCCTGGCACACGCGCGATACACCCGCGGATGAACGCGACGCCCGCCTCCGGCGCGGTGACTGTGATGCGCGCAGGTTGCCAACTTGCTGCTGGCACGAAGACAGAGAGTGGTTGCGAGTCGAGCGTGACACCGGTACCACTAGATACGAAGGTCAGAAGGGAACAAGCCGCGTGTCTGTATGTGACAGACCTCAAACACAGGCCCTGCACCTCGAGATCGAACGTATACGGGTTGTGCAAAGTCACGACGAGTTCCAACTGCTCCCCTTGAACGGCCACGGCTTGCTGCGTACTTGTCTTCTTTAATCTGGGGTTGTAGAGGAATGGGTCTCTTCTGCCAACAACCACGGCTGCGGTCTCCTCTTCGCTGGCCTGCAGGAGGTCACGCGTAGAATGCTGAATTGGCATTCGCTCGAAGGGGAGCCTGGAGCACGTATAAATGGTCATTCTCGTGAGAAATAAAATGACTCACGGCAATACTTCGACGCTGACGACTGGATTCTCCGCCCAGTAATCAAGTTTGCGCTCGTCGCCTCTCCGCTTGGCAGTGGCAAGCGCGCGCGAGGCTGTGGTATACAAATGGTAGTGGTCCGTCGGGCTCATGGAGAGTTGCAACGCGTTCAGCGCGGAGAATGCAAATTGCGCAACGGCAAGGTGGTCTGCCAGGCCAGCGTCAGACTCCATGTAGAGCAAGAAACGCATATACCACTCACCGGGCAGCGCTTCAGCAATAGCGAGCGCCTCGCGCACGACGCCAACCTGCAGCTCAGGCCACCCAAAATGGTCTTTGCGCGGGACGTCTCCAAGCGGCGCAGCCTGCAACACATTCGCGTCCTCCGCGACGCCAATCGCGTCGAGCGGCGCGCCGTATATGTCGCACACCTGCTTCACGAGCGCGAGAATGCTCGCGTTGCCCACGACGCTCTCGTGCGCGCGAACTCCGACCGTGCCGTTCTGCGGGCCGCCGTTCACCGCGCCGTTGGTGACGGGCGACATCATGCTCTGGTGCTGCGCGGCCTCCTCGCGTCCGCACACGATCATGTCCATCAGCACGCTCAGCAGCTCGCGCAGGATGTACACCTCCTTGCGCCGGTAGCCTAGCAGCGCGTACGTCCGCGCAAGCGCGGACAGCACGCGCACCTTGTCGTGCGGCCGCAGGTGCACGAGGAACGGCCCGTGTGCCTGGCCGAGGACTGCGCTGATATGCGTGCGCGACACCTTGGATTCGGTGTCCAGCGCAACGAGCCGCGCCTCGGGCACCGGGCGGACGTCGAAGACGTCTAGCAATCTCGGGCGAACCATGTTGGAGAGCGCGACGGAGCCCCAGCCTTTCGAGGCCCAGATCGCGAAGAGGAGATTGGAGTGGCGGAGGACGGAATCGGTCAGGAGGAGGGAGAAGAGGCTGTACTCGACGTCTGTGAGCATGCTCGAGGGAGATGCCGCAGCGTAGAGGTTGATGGCACGGGTCAGCTTGTCGCTGATGTCTGACCATGGCAGCTCCTTGTCGGACACTGGTGCAGATTCTCCCTGCATATAGCAATCAGGATCGGTTCTGTGCGCGACCGGGTACCGCGTACACTTGTCTCCAAGGCAGCGTAAGCTTCAAGTACGGCCACTGTGGCCATGCCTTCCAGCACCGAAGCCTGCCATACAGAGTCCGGTGCAGACTTGACCTGGTTTTGAGCCGTGGTATACCTGGAGCGGACTCAACAACTGGTGCGATGTTGCACGGGAAGACGGACCAAACGTTGGCCTGGTCAAGCTGGCCCGCAAGGAGGAAGAGGTCGCCAAACACCTTGTAGAGGCGCCCATTCGAGACCATGAGCGTTGTAGCGCGTCGTGCCTGCTTGAGCGTGCCTATCTGTGTCGATGACCGCTTCATAGCTCCGGGTTGCGGGGAGATGGATTTATGGGCAACGTCAGGCTGACTGGACGAATGCGGAATTGATGTCGTCCGCGGTCGTACGAGGGACGAGCGTCGGTTCCCAGACGACAGTTCCACAGATTGTCGTGGAGATTCCGTGAGTGGGGGCAGACTTGCCCTGTTCCCGTTGAGCTCGCCGTGCGAGGCCGACGGGAATGAAGGAAGCGCCTGGGCGGCTAGCGAGTCCATGCCGTGCTGCGTTTCCAACGCACGTATCTGGCAGAGAGTACTGGCGGTCAGCAGCACAACCTTTTGAACCACGCGGCGCATGTGCACACACCAACCCGGTGAACTCGCCGACGATGTTGGAGCATAGGTCTGCGAGCAGCTGGCCGATGTAGAGCTTCTTGTTTCCCATGACGGCTGGGATAACCACGCAGCCTTGCACAGGTGGTGCTGCGCCGACGTCGCTTTCTTCGCTTTCGAATGCAAAGCACGTCCTGGCGAGCGGGAACGGCGCGAGTTCCGGCGGGAACGCGCGCGCGATGGACGCGTTGAGTTGGCTCGCCAGCTCTGCGGGAGACGATTTGCAGGGCACGCTGGCAATTCCAATGACGCCGAGCGGGAAGAGCGAGGGCCTGAACACGGCCAGCGGTGCGTGCGAGACGGGCGGCGGATGGGAGACATAGGACAGGTGGATGGACCCTGTTGCCAGCGGAGCCGGCATGAATCGTGCTGCAGAACGGCGGCAATGCGTCCGGAGGTGAGCTCTCTGGCACGGCGGGCGCGCAGGACAGGCGTACACTTGTCCTCGCGCGGGTCGGCGGGGATGTCGACGAGGCGGACCGAGTCCAGCGAGCGCACGAGCTCAGCGCACGCGTCGAATTTTGGCTTGGGGATGCCACCCAGCGGGACGAGCAGGATGCGGACATGGGCGAGCGACGCGAACGCGCCCGTGCTCGAGTTCATCGAGTGCGGCAGGGAATGATGCGGTCAAGCAAGCGGCTTTCGACCGACGCGGACTTGCTCTCAGGCTCTCCTTTCCAGCCCTGCCACCGCCATGGTCTGTCCCGCACGCGCTCCCCCCGTGCCGCCCACCAACGACTGACCGCCCCGCCAGGCGCTCTCAGACAAGGCCCTCGGGAGCCTGATGCTCCTCGTCGCGTCGTTCGTGTTCATATACTACACAACCTGGGCGCTCGTGCTCGTACGTGGCACAGGCTTCGCGTCTCCTCCCACTCATCTTGGCCCCTCCTGCAGCCCTTGCTTCCGGCCGAAAACCCCATACACGACTACTTCCTGCCCAGAGAATGGGCAGTGCGGATACCGGCCATAATCCTGCTGCTGGGCCTGTCGGCGGTCGGCGCGTTCGTCGCGACTGTCATGATCAAAGAGGGCCGAAAACAGCGTGCGAAGGCTGCTGCTGCAAAGGGGCAATAAAATGGACACGGATGGATTCACTTGTACAACACCTTGCTGCAGCTTTAATGGAACGATCGGGATTTTCTCTACGCGGCGTATGTACTGTCTCTACATCTGGAGGGCAATGAGCCTCGCATTGGGGTGTGCAGAAGGTTGCCAGGATGTCGTGTAACGCACCAAACCTCTCGGAAGACTATGCCTTTGACTGCTGAGAGCGTTGGGGACTCAGTGAAGACATCCGCGTGCCAACCCATGTGTGTATGCGTCCTGTACTTGCGATTCACGATTGCTTTCGAGACTGCAGTTGGGGAATCCCGCGACACAGCCACGGTATGCATCGGCCCGGGAGTTCGGGGACCGCGTCGCCTCTTGGCGTCTTGCATTGCGTTCTGCATTCACTTCACGCCTACCCCGCACTGACACGATGATGATGGACACTGCCGAGGACGGCAAGGACGACGATAGCTCCTGTGCGTGCCGTTCTGCCGCATACGCCTGCCTCGACCGAGCAGAAGCAACACAGACGAGTCGAGCAGCGGTCACGACGAAGATCCCGACGGTTCAACGTCCGAGGAAGACAGCTCGGAGGAAGAAGACTCGAGCTCTGACGACGGCGACGACCCAGACGGAGATGTGGAAAATGCGCGCATGTCGCGGGTCATCGACGGAGAGTTCGAGTGCGTCAAGCCCGCCGCACGCGTCGTGTCCCCTCTCTTACGGGCATCCTAGCGATCTCGTCGGCAACGCAGACGACGTGCACGGCCTGCTCACCGACCAGGCCGCCGTGGACAGGATATGGCAAACTGGGGCGCGCGAGGAACTCGAGGCAGACGAAGAGTTTGCCAACTTCGACATCCGCGACGAGCTGCGCAAGGCCACCGGTATTGGCAAGGTCAAGGGCGGAGTGCGTGTGACTTCCAGCGCTGGGACACAGTATCTGACCCAGGAGCCTAGAAACGAAAGGCACGGCGCACCGCGCCGCTGCTCTCGCAGCAGGTCAAGTCGCTGCTAGGCGACGCCACCACCGCCTATGTCGACCGTGAATTTGAGAAGGCCGTCGCGGTTCTGCAAGAAGTAATCAAGATTGAGCCGCGCCATGCTCAAGCGTGGGACATGCTTGCGGATGTGCATAACGAGCTTGGCGACATCGACCGCGGACTGCAGTTCAAGATTCTGGCGGCTCATCTACGCCCTGACCCCGGGGAGTGGATGCACCTTGCCAGCCGGTCCCAGTGCGCTCCACCCTCCTGCTACACCTAGCCGGCTACTGAATGAACACCGTCAGGGAGAGAGGACATTTGCAACAGGCGCTCTACTGCTACAAGAAAGCGTATGAACTCGACGCCGACAACGTCGACGCGATGTGGGAGCGGGCGCAACTGTCCACCCGTCTCGGGGACCTCCGCGGGGCGAGTCCAAGCTGGCTTCACGCCTCCCACTCCGCTGATTCTTGTACACACGACAGGCACGCAGCGCCTTCCTCGCGATCCTCTCCAAGTTCCCGCACGACCTCAGCGTGCTCTTCGAGCTGCAGAACATCATCGTCAGCCTGGGCGACATCGCGACGGGCATCCAGCTCTTCGAGGACGCAATGGTGCACTACATGTCGGCGTACCCCTCGGGTCACGCGACGGACCACCTCGGCGCGGACGTGCCCGGCGGCGGCTTCGGCGTCGGCGCCGTCGTCACGCTCGCGGACTTCTACAACGTTGCGGGCGAGCACGAGAAGGCCGTGCACGCCGTCCGCGGCGGCATGCGCTGGCTCCAGGGCCGCGTCGAGCAGCGCTTCTGGGACGCCATGCCCGACGACAGGGAGTTTGATGTCGAGGGCATGCCAAAGCGGACGGAGGTCGACGGCACGCAAACCGGCGGGTACCCCCTCAGCCTCAACGCGCGGCATCGACTGGCTATCGCGCGCCTGAAGTTGGGCGATGTTGAGGGGGCGAAGGTACGTGTATCGGGCTGCTTGTAAGGCGGAGCCGCGTGCTGACCGACGGAAGGCACACGCCAACGTTATTCTCGCGGGCAATATCCACGAATGGGCCACACTGTACGGCGAAATCGCCGATGCCTACTTCGAGCAACGGCTATTCGAAGATGCACTTCCTATCTACGAACGGCTCACCGAGAACGAAGAGGTTTGCGCGTCAGTTGCGTTATATTCGGGTTACTGAGAGCGGCGACGGTCAGACGAGCTCCATTGAGGCTATCATGCGAATCGGCGCCTGTAGGCGCAATCTTGGGAATTTCAAGGAAGCAGCAGAGGTCTACCAACATCGTGAGCGCACACAACATCACTTCAAACCAGCACTGCTGACCCTTGACGGCCTCTAGTCCTGACCCAGATGCCTGACTACAAGGAAGCGAAAATGAAGCTGGCGGAGGTCTATGAACTCATGGGGGAACTCCGCAAAGCACTCGACCTAGTATATCAAGGTGCGTGGCCCGCCTTCGACTCGTTCCATCCCTGACATGGTGCATTCCAGTCATTGACGCGCGAAGACGAGCCCCGAAAGTCGCTGCTGAGGAAAACGCCGTGTTCGCAAGCGCATCACCACACGCAGAGGGCCTCGCACTATTTGACGAACGGCCCGTCGAGAGGACGACGCGGAAGACGAAAGTCAAGCAGACCAACCGGCTCGACGCTGCGCAGCTTGAAGAGGCCGCAAAGCGCAAGCAGGCCGCAGTCGAAGAGGCGTGGCGCAGGCTTCAAGAGCTCGCGCCCAAGATGCACGAGCGGGTGCCCGAGGCCGAGACGCAGTGGTTGGTCGAGGCTGAGACCCTCACTGAGGCCTATCGCGAGGCCAGGGATTTGTTTACCACTCAGAAGGTGCGGTCCCGACCGATAGCTGTGGGAGACTTATGCTGATGAAGGTGCACTAGGACACCTTCGCTGGGAGCTGGAGAAAGCGTTTGGATAACCCTGGTGCGGACGCGGAACGCCTGGAGGACGACCTCGCAACGCGGCTGCAGCTAGAAATCGGTGAGAATCTCATTCCTCTCGGTTTTCAGTAGGATCTGGTCGTTCAATGCGCTCTTAGAAAGTACCAAGACACGCAGAGGGAGGGGTTATGATCCGGAGAAGGATGTCACCTACCGCGACATAGCATTCGAAGACTGGCTGACATTGTTCCTCGATGTGAGCTGCCGTATTGGGACGAAGACCAAATCTGACCTAGTTCAAGTACGCCTTCCTGCGCACCCGTCGCGGAAACTATCAGATTGCGGACGAAATTTTGAAGCACATAGCCCTCTCTCGGCCATTCAGCGATCAGCGGTCGCAGGATACTCTGCACATCGCCATGTTAGGTGGGTATACCCGTCCTTCCATGTTTGACCACCTAACAGCAGGCCCCCAGCCTGCGCCGTCTACGAGCGAAAGCCGGAGACTGTCCTCAATGTTTGCCGTCGATTCTTCCACGCTTACCAGTTCCAAAGCGACGCCTTCAATATTCTGACCGCGTCGCTGGCGAGCGGGTACCAACAGGCCGACGCCTTCCAGGATACGCGCCTGCAGAAGCATCTCTCGCGCGAGGTCCGCTTGTTGCACGCCGTGGTGCACCAGGACACGAGGGTGTCGAAGAAGAGCGGGCGCTTCATGATACTCGTGGGCAAGGAAGCGAAGGAGGACAAGGACGATCTCGGCCTCGGCGACGATGTTGTCGTCGAGGGCAACGTCGCGCGTCCCGAGAAGGAGAACCCCGTCGCGTGGACGGTGTATGCGCATACGTTCCTGCCCGCCAAGAGTTATCAGAGTGCTACCTGTACGTGCAGGTCATGGCTACATGGGCGGTCTTACTGACTAGGACGACAGTCTATCTGATGCATGCGTACGAGCTCAACCCGCAGGATCCCATTATCTGCCTCTCGCTAGCAATTGCATGCATTGGTCGGGCAATGCAGAGGCAGGCCGACAACAGACATCACATGATTGTACAGGTGCGTGTCTCGTCTGGGGACGAGGGGCCGGTGTTCACATTCAGTAGGCAATGACTTTCATGACCAAGTACAAAACGCTCCGCGGCGAAGCTCTCAGAGAAGAGGTTGACTACAATATGGGGCGCGCTTTTCACCAGCTGTGTGAGTGCCGTTCGAGCGTGGGCTGCTGGTGTTTTGACGCCGTGTTTAGCTTTATTTTCCGAGGCATTGCAGTTGTACAAACGGGTATTGACTTCCGCGGAGAAGCGTCAAAGCGCGAATCCAGAAGCTGTGAGTGCTGCAGATCGGATGCCCACAGGTTGCTCAGGCCCCATAGGATGTTGGCCTCGCTCGAGAGACGGCGTACAATATGTCGCTCATCTACACGCAGACGGGCGCAATTCCGCTCGCACAAGACCTGTACCGTCGATGGCTGAGCGTCTAAAAGGTGCCTCACGCGGCTACTCAAGATTATACTCAAGATTTCGCGACTTCCTGAAGTCTCCTTGGGCATTTATATCAGTACAGGATTGACATGACAAGACGGATCGTAGGACCATGAAGCCAGCAACTACTCGATGTCGTTATCTTCTCCGCGCTTCGCCGCGACCTCCAGTTTTTGCGCGCTCTCAATGAGCTCGTTCATGCGCTTCCACTCGAAGTCGACGACACCCCGCCCGTCGAGCAGGGCCACGATTTCATCCGGTGTTTTTGTTTCATGGTCATCCACGTTCCTCACGCGGAGCTCGATGGCCGAGTAAAGGTCGTGCTATTTCAAAGACTTAGCTCATGTAGCATAGCAGATGTAATCCTAGCAATCACGGACCTCCCAGTGCGCATATTGATGGAAGACCCGCGTGCGTCTCGCGCAGAATCTGCCCAAGTGGAATGTCATGGGCAGAGGTGTGCTGTTGTCGTCCTCGTCCTCGTCGGGCTCGGGTTCGGGTATATTCTCGTGTGTCTGGGTGTTGTAGCGAGAGCCACCGAGGTGCCCGACGATAGTGGATACACGCCCACCAATATGGCAGGCATCACAGGTTGGCAGAGAGAACGTCATTGTTTCGAGAGTAAGTTCAGGATACGTTCGGAGCGCATTCTTGAAGTCATTCCTCCAGACCGATCTGTCTGACAGTTAGGCACGAACTCGAGCTAGTGAGTGAACATGAACTTACGAGGTCACAAGGGAGTCTTGGATGCCAGATAGTTTGCGACGCATTACACTCAAAGCCTCCACGAAATACTCGGCTGAAAGGATCTTGAGTCATGGGGAATGAGGATTCGACAGACTGCAACTCACTTTTCCTATTGAGTTTTACGAATTTGCCGCGATTTGGTGCACAAATCATATGCACAAAGTACTGGAAGATGATCTTGAAGTGGTGCGAGAGGGGCTGTTGTGCCCTGAACTGGGAGGGGAGGGCGACGCCCGCTTGTCCGCCATCGTCCACGATGAAGTCCTCTACAGAGCCCTCAGAGTTTGAGTCGTATTCGTCGGTAGGCTTTGCACCATCGAAGGGGCGGTCTGGGTCCTCGTCTTCGTCATCTTCGTCTTCGTCTTCGTCCTGGTCTTCCTCCGATTCTGACTTGCTCGCGTCGCTGCCTTGCTTCCTCTTCCCTGTATGAAATGTGAGAAGCATCCCGATCCCAGACAGAATATTGCGTAAGCATACGTCTCTTGCGCAACAGACGCTCTAGAGCTGCAGCTCGTGTGGATTTACCAGCCTGGCCTGGTCTGCGAAGACGCGACTCCAGAACATCTGCGCATTGGGTGTGAGCGTAAGTCAATGCAATGGTCACGGACGCACTGCTCTGGTCCAACGCGTCTGAATCATCAGATTCGACCTCGGGCTCAGGCGGTGGGCCACGACGTAGTCTTGATGTGCGTGGTCGCTCGTCGTCGTCAGAGTCTACAACGGTGATGGATTTGGCCTTGCGATTGCCACTGACGCGCGGCGAGCCATCAGCCGGGTTTGCTGGAGGGCTGGACGTCGCAGGCGGAGTGGTGATACGACGTTTCTTATGCTTGGATGGCGAGGGCCGCCGCGGGGACTCGGCGTCGTCGTCTTCCTCGTCGTCGCTGGCTGCGTTCTCTTCGAAGTCGATGTTGCCAACGTCCGACTCGGATGAGCGCGCAGCCTCGTCGTCGCTGTCGACGGCCTTGCGCTTCTTGGCTGTCGGCTTGAAGTGCTCGAATAATTTCCCCTGGCGCATGTGGCGCAAAGCAGATCAAGGCGCGTGGTCGGAGTCAGGAAAGCGCGTCGCTGCTCCGCCCTATGTACCTCCCCGAGCAATAGCAGGATGGCTTACAACCAGGGGCTCTACATCGACACCAGCGGCGTATCCAGCGACTCTCTGGGCTCGCTCAAGTCGCCCGCAGCGCTGCAGTCGCTCCCGTCATTCCAGCTCTCGCCGTCGCCGGACATTCAGAGCAAGGCATCGAAGCTGGCCAACAATGCCGACGTTGCGCGCGACAGGATGGAGGCCGAGAAACGGAAGGCGCTGGCGTTTCTCATCGGCCAGCTGCAGAACCGCCCGCGTGTGCCGTCTGCCTTCGAGGCTTTCAGGAGCACCCTCACGCCGAGGGGCGACAAACGCGGCTTCAGCCCCATAGCGTCGCTCATTCCGGCGCCGGCATCGTTCTCTGCCCTGCGGACGAGGGAACCCAATACGAGCCCCGGCAGCACGTCAGCCACGCGTGACAGCGATGACGAAGACGACACAGTCGCTAACAGCCAATACGCTCTATGCGGCCAGGTCGCCGGGATGTGCAACTTCCTGATCAACGCCAGCCGCGACGGATGGCAGGGTTTGAATCAGTCGTATGTCCGCTGCCTGTCCTCGCTGCGGTCGTCTGTTTACTGAACGGTTGCTCAGCTACACCGCCCCAGTCGCAGAGCCCAAGTCCCCGACTTCCAGCTCGCCGTTTCGCCGGCGCGGCAGTGATGTGGCCGGCACGAGTCCCTCTCCAATCGGCCCGGCATCCTCGTCTACCCTTCTGTCCCAATGCATCGCAGTGCTCGCCTCACTGGTGTCCGAGGACTGCAGGCTGCCACCACCACGTCCATCGGTCCGTCGGCCACCATATACCCTACATGCCCATACTCTCGACTTTGCCATGGCCCTGGCGGAGACCCAGTTCCACAACCCGGGCGGGCTCGTCGAGATCGGCTTTGCTATGATACCAGCTTTCGGAACTTTCCCACCCCCATTACTCAACAGGCTCGTGAGGCTGTTCGAGAATGACTTGCTGCGGCCTATGCTCAGTAGACTGCGCGCTGAACGGTCGGGAGGGAAGGGCAACTATGACCTGGTCCGTGGGTATCATCCCGGCCTCGACGATGAGCCGGGCATGATATCCATCCACGTCGACGAAGCACGGGATGCAGACGGACCCAGTATGTCTGTGCCCCAGGCTCCCAAGCGATGGGAGCCTTGGTCTTCTTCGTCCAAGACCGAGGCTTCGCGCGTCATCTCCTCGGCTGCTTCGCGGCAACCTCAGTTGGTCTATCGACTGTCTTCGCTGATAGGACCTCTGCTGTCAGCACTCTTCAACGTACCCAATATCTCTGCGCATCTGGCGCAATTGGAAGTAGCATACGAAGTCTGCCGACTGCTCGACATGATCGTCCAGTGTAAACCCGACGCCTACGTAGACGTTCTTGAGGTGCTCGCCTTCCACACGTCCGACTCCCGCCCATTCGCCGCCGGCGTGCTCACGACCTTCTGGCCGCGCGCTTTCGGCCATGTCTTTGTCGGCTCTCCCCTCCCGACATTCAGCTACGATGAAATCCTCCGGCGCCCCGGCCCCCACCCGCTCGCGCACCAGTTCATGATCTGGCGGTTCAGCGAGACGGCAGACGCGCCGCATAGCGATTGCCAAGTCTGTAGCCAGACGATCTCGGGCCTGGGATTATTGTGCCCGTTCTGCATGTGCTGCGTGCACATGCACTGCTACGACAACCCAGACGGCACCTTCATCCGCCCTGCGCCGAATCAGCCCCACCACCAGCGCGGCGGCGCGACGCGCGCGAACCCCGTGCTCAAGTTCTCCCGCGTCTTACCGACGCGACGGGGTGCGAGCTTGACAGCCTTCCACAAGGGCCACAGGTTCAACCTGATCAACCTCTTCACCCTCAGCCTCTGCGCCGCGTGTCAGAAACCACTATGGGGTATGAGCATGCAGGCCTATATGTGTGCTGGCTGTGGCGTCCCTGTGCACCGCGGTTGCGTCAACTCGAGCCCGACTTGTAGGCCTCCCACGCCGCAAACACATCACAGCGTCGATCTGCAGACGCTCCGCCGCAGCTTCGTCGACCACTACGGCAAGCTGTTATGGCCGGAGTCGGACCTTGTCGGCAAGAGCTATGAGGAGCTATCGGTCGCTTACTGCGTGCTTTGGACGCAGCTCCAGATCCTCCGTCTCGGGCAGCAGAACTTCACTATCAACGTAGAAGCGCAGGTGCCGGGCGCACCGAGGGAGGAGATGGCCGACTTCGAGCTGCATTATCTCGTCCGGCTGTACCAGGCTCAGCTCTCCGCGCTGCGATACGACATGTCACCCGTGCTGCATGAATTCCTACATCCGCGCGCGTTCGTCGCGGATCACATGGTCATGTATGACTGGTCGCTGCTGGCGTACGCCGCGTCGCTGATTAAGACGCCAATGGACGACCCCGCGGGCGAGGACCTCACGCGCAGCCCGTCGCAGGACCTACTGAGCGCAGCGACCAGCACCTTCGACCGTGACGGCGACGCTGAGGACGCCCCGCATGCGTTCGAGGTTGTCGAGATTGCGCACCTGCGCGACGTGCTCGGCCACGAGCTGCAGCTCGCATCGGACCGCACGGCCGTCGAGATGCTGCAGCACATCGCCAACCTCGGCTTCTTCGTGCGCGAGGACGGCGAGCCGGTCTTGGACGCGTCTGTCGAAACGAAGAGCATGAAGTGCACATTCCCCCTTCCCATCGCCCTGGACGTCAACGGCGACCATGTCGAAACGCTCGTCAGCGCGATCGAGGCGTGTCTTGACGATTTGAATGTCACCATCAACGAGGTCGGTTTCTTACTACTCGTGCGGCGCTGCTGGCCGAGCTCGCGACATACCGAGTACGCCCTTAGTCGCCTTGCGCGCGTCGTTCTGCAGTGGATTTTTGCCGAAGATGACCGGCTCGTCGTCGTTGCCCGTGACTACGACAGACCAGGCGTCCCTGTCCCCGGTGTCCCTGCGCCCACGGACGTCTACCCTTGGCCCAAGGGCGCGGGCCTGCAGGAGGCACAACGCGTGAGCAGTTACTATGTCGGCTATCGGAGGTTCCTTTTGCAGCGCTATGCGCTTCGCTGGCTGCGCGCGCTGCATGACCAGGACCCTGGCTTCTACGCGACGACCATGTTTACCCACGCGACCGACCTCGCGGCGGAAATGGATCAGTTGGAGCAGACTGATGATTCAGAAGAAGCGAAGGTCGACAATATGGTGCGTTCGACCCTCGACCCCAGCTCATTTCGCTGACAAGTATACAGGTTGCAAGGGCGGACCAGATCTTGAAGCTAATCACGAAGCTCTGTCAATCGAGCGTCATCTTCTCCACCTTCGACGCCGTCATGCTGCAGTGGCTCGAGGCCATCACGTCCTTGTGCATGCTGAGTAGTGTATGTTATTTTTGCCGTCTCGATCCAACGGTATCCGACTCACGCTACCGTGCAGCAAGCCATCGTGTTCAGATCCCTCCCGCGTCTTTGCAACCCGGAAATCGACCGCACGAGCGTTTCTCTTGACAACATGGTCGGTGCCATGACTGACCGGTTCCCGACCATCGACCTCTGGCGTGTGGTGGATGAGACCGCGCAGAAGGGCGGCGACGATCTGCTACAAGCTCTGCAATGGATGCGTATCATGGCTCAGTCCGGCGTCGACATTCCCATGAGCACATTCAAGCAGTTGGCGGGCGTTATTCGCGACAATCAGTGCCCCCTGCCTCAAGCCATGACGCTCGTCGAGGCCATGGTCGCTGCGGCGTGGCTCAAACCCATGCGCAAGCAGGCGTTGCAGAGACTGATCTCGCACATGCACGGTCGCTACTGCGAGACGATTTGTGAGGAATTCAAGACCACATCGTCGCCGACCGCGTTGTACGTACGGCCCCGGCCTTCGCACCTGGTGGTTGCTAACATCATACAGAATACAGTTCATACGTCAGTCATTGGCCGTTTGCCTGCTTCTCGCTGGCTGCGAGCGCGACAAGATTGTCGCATATGGCTTGCTCCAGAAAGCCGAGGTGGAGCCTCTTCCCTTGAGGTAAACTACGGCCCTTCTAGCCAGAGAGCTGTTGCTGATGGGTGTAGACGGACAACTGCCAACGCTCGCAACGAGAGGCCCGACTCGCTCGACACTGAGTTGATCGAAGATCTCGTCCGCTATGTTACAGAAGGGCCGGAGATCGTGTCTGCCTACATCGCGGCGTTTTTCACGTTGCTTCTTGCGGAGCCCAATCTCTTCGACTCCCAAGACCTCCAGGGACTCGTTGTCGTCAATGGCCACTCGCTCAGCCTTTGGTGAGCTTTATTCCCCCTTCAGCTGGCGTGCGCTTACTTCTGCACAGTGTATGGCACCTGTACGACATCCAGCTCCATTCGCTAAGCGTTCTCCGCATGAAGTTTTTGCTACACGTCCTCGTCGTAGATGCACAGCCACTGGAGAATATCCTCAGGGAGATATTCGAATCGCAGAAATGGGAACTGCGGTTCCAGGCGCTCACCCGACTGTTCCGCATCGTGCTCGATGTTACCAACCCTCAGTTCTACGTCGACGGCCAACAGTGGCGGTCGGCCATCGCGACAATCTTCGTCTACTTCTTCGAAGCAATGTGGGCAGACGAGAGGGTAAGTCACTGAGTTGATCTTGCTCGACAGTCTGGCTCATTGCCTGCAGGAAACGATCAAGCTGGCTGCCGACACATGGTTACAGACGCTGCTTCCTGCACATATGGAGGCAATCGCGGCGTGCTGGGATGGTGCGCTTGTTGGCAGTGCATGTCCTGATACTAACTCTGGCGCTCAGCCTACGTCTCCTCCGCGCCCGTTTCAGGCAGAGCACGGCTCATAGCGTTCCTCATTCAATTACAGCCGCACTTTCCAAAGTGGCAGAGTTGGTCGTTGGGCTATCTCCGCGATGTGTCGCTAATTGACTCGTAGCTTTGACGTGGGCGACAATCGAGGTGCTATTGGACACGCTGTCTACCAGGGGGGCGGAAGATGAGAGTTTTGCTGGCCAAACGGTGAGTAAAGCTTCCCATGAAGTCAATCAATCTAAACGCGAACAGGCTGCATACGGTCTCCCATCGTCAGCATCGGTCCCGACACTTGGTCAAGATGTCGACGCTGGGAAACAAAGAGTAAGCTCTGAAATGACGATGACGCCTTCCTCTATCTGACCAGTGTCTCCAGGTCGCACTCCTCGCCCTGTCTTTGCACATGATCGCAAATGGCATCGTGATCCCCGTGAAGCCGCTGTTGAAACTCAAGCAGCACTTGGTCCGGACAATGGGCTTCGCCAACGTCGAGCTGGCACATACTTCCTTCGGAGTCGACTATCACGTGGTATTCAGAGACCTGCAAGAGCTGCCGGAATCCGCATATCCTTGCATGAACCCGGTCCTCAAAGTACTCGACGCCGCGGAATACATCAAGTACCCTCTGTCCGCGATGGGGGTGGAAAGCGAGACCGATCCAGTGCTGGACGGGCTCATCGGGGAGTTCTTCGTCGACGTTTCGCTGCGGGTTCTTTCAAACGCGACCAATCTCGCAAAAGTACCTTACGTAGTGCAAAGGGCTCTGATAGAAGCTCTGATTGTAATCATTCACAAGGTGCGCTTTTGGACGATGAGGTGACTGCTCCGCTAATGGTCTCTGTGAAGCACGATGTCGAACATAATCAAGCCTTGAAACTTTTGCAAGCAGAACTCCGCAATGCCGTTCGAGCTGTAACGGACCTCCTGGTCCTCGACGCTAGTTACGACATCCGCCACCTTGCATTGACCACTGCCCTCGTGTTCCTGAAGAGGCATCCCAAACTGTGCACTAAGATCATCAAGTGCGCATTCGACCCCACGTCCGATGCAGCATCTGACATTTGCGCAGTCACCAGGTCCATACTGTGATGACTCTTCTCTCCGGCCTAAAGCCAAGTAACGAAGACATGCTGGTCGTTCACGGGCGCAACTTCCTGGCGACGGCATTTTCCCAGTAAGCGTCCTGTATCGTCGACGACGTTATCTGATGGGCCCAGGTTTACCAACAATGGATTATTTTGGAATCTGGCGAAGGTATGTCCCACCACTGCGTCACGCTACTATCCAATGACACTGTCATCAAGAAACCACTGTCGCCCAGCGTTTTCTCCGTATTGCAGGTCGTTCTCCATGACCCAGGCGACACTTATCTGGTCGATTTCCAAGTCCTGCAAGGCGATTCAATGAAGGACCTGGTACTGCGTTCGACGTTGACTCTCGCACTCGACCAAACGGACGAGGTTGCAATTCCGACGGTCTTGAACAACCTGAACCTTTTCGTGGAACTCGTTCACCACCAGGATCTCTCCGCGGACATGATACAGTGTATGTGACTTGCACATCGGGTGTAGGTCTGTTGACCGTCCTCCAGTGGTTGGATCATCGTTGTCCAATTTCGCACGCCAAACAGCGGAATGGGATTCCCAGGCTTTTGACCCAAATCCACTGCTGATGATGACAGCGACGATAGTCCTACACAACCGAAGCCAGAGCAGGGTTAGTGTATGCTCGTACACTATTTTCAGGATGTTCACATATTCTCAGGAATTGCTCGCACACCTCGACGTGTTCCTGCGGGCGGCTTTGGGGCGCTTCAACGTCAATAAGGAGTCCGTAGACAAGATGTTGCAAGTCGCGAGCGCGTACGCTAGGCGCGGAGGAGGCAGTAACCTCATCGCCGCGGCGATTCTGGATGTTCTTAGCGATGCACTCCATGGAAAGGCGCGCATGACCACGGTCACACTGAGATCTGTGACAGAGGTGCGTTCATACCAGTCACCCGCGTCGATGTTGATCATATTTGCAGATGTTGGCCTTGCAACCACTGGGTAGGGACGGGCGACAGCAGCTCTTCCCTTCGGACCAGGTTGTTCAGGCAGCAGCGGACGCCGTATTGTATCTCTGCACGATGTCTGTGCCGGACAGATACCAGCAGTCGGATGTCTACGCGTTTTTGAGCACCGCAGGGCTGGTCCTACGTGCAGCAGTGTATGACCTCGGTTTCCTGCCCACGGCCATCGGCAGCACCCGCATGCGCGTGCGCACATGGAACCTCCTGATCCTCCAGGCGCTGCGCGAAGGCTCGTCACAAATGGCTTCCCAGCTCTTTGCGCACTTGCAGGTCTACGCCCAGACTTTCGAGCTGGAGCTCCAGATGGCGCTGAACGGCGCTGCGACCGCAACCTTCCCCTCCCCAGGCATCATCGGCGATGTGACGCATGCCGCAACCGGCGTGCGGCTCTGGCTACTGCTCGCACGGCGCCGGTTCATGGTCGAGCCGCAGGCAGACAGTGCCCTGGAGGACGCGGCAGCGATGTACGACGAGGGATTACCGAGACGCACGCGGCCCCTGTTGCGTTCGGACGACGGCGAGATAAACGGCGCAGAGTGGCGGGTATGGCATGAGCTATGGCCCGCGCTTGAGCGGTTCGCGCGCGCGCTCGTCGCGGACGAGGGCATTGTCGCGAGCGGCACCGTCGCTGATCTTGCGTGGGCGCAGCTCGTCGACCTCGTCCACTTCGTGCGCCTCGCCCAGAGCGCCGTCGCGATGGAGACCGCAACGTTCGCCGCGCTCTTGGAGCGCATGCGTAATATGCCGCTCGAGAAGAGCCTCTCGTCCAAGGTGCGCATCGTTCCTTGCCTTTCGCCGGCATCTGCGGGCTGACGCCGCGACCTTCCGCAGCTCGCGCGCACGGTCAACGCGTTCGATCAGCCGACGATCCCCGTCGCGTACGACGCGCTGGTCGCGCAGACCGCCGACCAGCTCTGGGTCGCGGAGAAGGCGTATTCGGCGGGTAACATGGGCCGCGCGGCTGGCGGCGGCGGCGGCGGACGGCGCGAGAACGACGCGGCGAGGAGACGGCTTGCGAATGTCACGGGCGTCGCTGTCGCGACGCTCGAACCAGTCACATTACTAGCGCAGAAGACATTCGGGTAACAGTTCTTCGTGCATGACCATCGAGTGCCGCAGGATTGAAGACAGCAAGCTGAGCGTCATGCGAAAGACAATGAAATCAGGAAATAGTGCCGTCCGACCTCGTCAACGTTCTCGATTTCGCTTCTATGCCAGCAAATCACATCCTTCGGATGCTCCGAGCTGTTGCGGCTCCTTTGAGAGCTCGCTGGAGTTGTCAATGGCGTGTCGCCCGCATCTGGATGCGCGGTCGCGCTTGCAAAACTGGTTCAAGAGGCCTGGTCGCTGAGTAGTAGAAGGGGCTTACGACGACGACGATGATGCGAAGGCTGACAATCGACTCGACGACTTGGAACTCGATGTAGACTGTGACATCTCAGGCAACGATGTTTTTGGCGCAAGGCGAATGCTCGTGGAGGGCAGAGTTTGGCTGAGATTCGAAAATGTCCAGGGTAGGACTCCAGGAGCTAAGTTGGTGACAAAGTAAGGTTTCCGGGAAAACGACCGCCCTCATATGGTTTCTGAGGGATTATATCAAGTCAGCAAAGACTCGGCCCCAATGGCGAAAGACGCCGGAAATGCTCACATGCCAAAGAGGGACGCATCGCATTGGGGACACAAGACTGGTCTCGCGCGCTGGCTTTGACATGAAGCAGGCATTCATGACATGGAGAGCATTATCCCATAGTAATGTTTCTGCCCCTTAGCCAATAGATCCCTCAGAGAATCGACCGGTGTGTATTGCTGCTTCGACTGAGTTTCCGGTTTCGTTGGAGTGGCGACTAGCGTAGACGTCGACCTGCACTGCCGTCTTGAGTGACGTTGCATGCTGGTGAAGGGGAAGTCCATGCTCACGAGGATTGGGTATTTGACATCGGATTTTGAGATCTCACTCGCAAGCACGCCTCTTCCTCGACCAAAGAGAGGTTGTCCACGATCTCCGAGCCCCACTCGGACATCTCCACATCATCGTCCTTACAGTCTTCGGGCACAGAGCCGGAGAGAGGACGGGACATGCGAGGAGGAGGCTAAGTCGACAAGGTGGCTGGCGGAGTTTGGCGATCGTGTTGTCTGTTTTCGTTTGTACCACTCGCACCGTATCACAGGGATGCCGGAAGACGGGCCGGCGTCGAAAAAGACGGTGTTCATCGCGAACGTCGCGGACAGCGTGGACGAGAGCGCGTTGCTCGAGTCGTTCTCGACATTCGGTACGCGCGTTCACTACTTCACTGGGTCGGACAGGCCTGACGCGCATATGCAGGCGATGTCGTCGACGTGCAGTTGCCTCTGGCAGCGACGAACCCTGCGCACACCGAAGGTGCGTGTCGATCGCGTGTGTGAGCGGGGCTGCATGCGTGGCTCACCGCCAGCACAGACAGGCGGCACCGCGGGTTCGCGTTCGTCACGTACGCTGCTGCCGCGGACGCGCAGGACGCGATCGACAACATGGACCTGAATGTGTTTCACGGCAAGGTCGTCAAGGTCAACATCGCGACGTCCACCAAGATCGCTGCTCAGCCCGCAGGCAACCGGCCAGGTGTGTGCTGCGTCCGCTCTCCGAGTCGCGGACCATGACCGCGCGCCCGCAGTGTGGGAGACCGAGGAGTGGCTCAAGACATACGGCAACACGCTGGGCAAGAAGGGCAACGCCGTCACGAACGCGCCGGCGCGCGAGCCCGAGCGCGGCCCTGCGAAGGAGGCGGACGAGGACGCGATGGAAGAGTGACGGTGGCCGGCATCCTGTATTCTATGATAGCTGACTGTAGTAATGTACTGTATACACATGGCCGATAGCGCGACATAAAAGTACAGCAGCGTCCGAGCGCGGCACCGCCGGTCAGTCCACGAGGCGCGACATGCCCTCCTGCTCGTCGAACTCGGCGCGCGCGCGTTTGATGTCTTCCTGCATGAACAGCAGCTCCTCCATACGCGCCAGCTTCTTCGAGTCCGCAGGCAGCGACAGCACGCGTCGCAGGTCTTCCACCGTCAGCCGCGTCTTGCGTCCGCCCTGGGACGCGGCGTTGGACTGTGGCGCGTGTTAGCAGCCGGCACGCTGCCAGTAAAACCAACACGCACCACTTCGAGGATATACTCAATCAGGATCTCCTCCATCACAGCGACGGTGTCGGGCGCGCAGTTGAACTCGTCGCCGAAGCCGAACATCATCTGTTTCACTGCAACGCGAGTCAGCCGCGAAACGGTGGCGCGTGGAGACATCCTGGCACTGACGGTCTTTATTGAACGTGCCCTTGAAATTGGCCGGTTTACGGACGACATTGCGCGACGCTGCATTCGAAGCACTTGTGCCGGCCGTTGGCTGAGGCTCGGGCGGTGGGGGTGGGCGTGGTACAGCGGCGGGAGGGTAGGGGAACGGAAACGCCGCGTAGCCTGGCGGCGGCGGTGGGTAATATGGATATGGGTGCGGCGGGCCTCCGGGCGCTCCGCCTGGAGGAGGTGGCGGCGGCGGGTATGGCGCGTAGGCTGGGTAGTGTGTGTACGGATTCGACATGGTCGCGGACGGAGACAACACGCGAATTACTTCCGGACAATTCCCGCAGATCTACAGCAGTTCATCTGGTCTCTCGATGTTGCTCCTCCCGCATTTCACATACATTAATCATAATCACGATGCCCGTATGCATGCTACATTGATGTGAGGAACAGCCGAAACCTCTGCATCGTTGGCCATGGATTGTGCAAGTGTTGCCTGTCGCAACTTCTCAATCTCCGAGGGATCCTGCGATGGTGTTCGCTGTGAAGCGCAAGTGGTACAAGTTACAAGTATAGATACAGACCATAGCACAGTTCACGAAGCTGTCTCTGGTGGAGCTTGCCCAGCGTCAGCTGCAGACCCATCCTCCAGTTTCCGCTTCTTGCGCGCAAGATACCTCTCCCTCGCACTCTGGATAGCGTCATCGTCGTTCCGCCTCCGAATCATCCGCTCGCGCTCTTCCTCCTCTCGTTTCTTTTTCTCCGCGAGCATTCTCTCGCGTTCCTCCTGCCACTGCTGCTCGACCTCCCGTCTCCTACGCTCGTCAATCTCCTTGCGACTGGCGGCAGCGCCCACAGCGCGATGGGCGACTACTGGCTCGTCAGCCACAGGCTTCTTCGCCCCACGTGTGAGCTCGAGGTGTCGAGTATTCGGGAGGGAGAGGTTGAGTCCTGCGCTGAGGAGGTCGCGCTTGTCGACAATCTGGTTGTCGTCGTTCAACTCGACGTCCTTGCCCTCTGCGCGCGCAAGCGCCGCCAGTTCAGCATCTGAGAGCGGTCCCCGTGCAGGGCCAATGGTCGTCGGCTTTGCGATGGTCAGACTTGGGCCACCTGGCGCGGTGATGCGGCCGGGGGCATTGGATGTCGACGCTTCAGGGTCCGGTGCAGCCGTTGTCGAGGTGGCGGCGACTGCGGCAGAGTGAACAGCTTCGTTCTGGTCGAGCAGGGTCTTGTAGAAGTGTGCCATGCCTGAGGATGTCGGACCCTTGCTCTTGAGAGCGGCTGGGACATGCAATGTCAGTCTCAGCAGTGCGAGTACACCATACAGAGGCGACGGACCTTCACGGGCTTTCTCTTCCTCTTCTGCTTTACGTGTAGCCTCCAATTGGGCTTTGTAGGCGGGGGTGACGAAGGTGTCCTTGTCTGCAAATTCTTCGCCTTCCTGTTCGCGTTCGCGTTGGTAGAGCTTCTCCTCGGCGCGCAGGCGGTCGAGTCGACGCGTCTCTGCGGTAGCGAGCAGACCAGATATATACTTGGGCTGTTCACAGTACGTGAGCAGACCGGTCAGAAATAAGAGCGCGCGTGCCTACCTTGCGCTCCTTTTCCTCGTCCTCCTTGCGCGCTTTGGCCTTGGCCTCCGAGTCCTTCATCGCGTCGTAGACTTCGTCGTACTGGAAGACGGTATTGTCGACCTTGAGCTCTGCAGCGATCTTCTTCTTCTCGGCCTTGGTCAATTTGGCGCTGGCGCTCTGGGCCGCCAGCAGGCGGTTCACGTCACCACGCGCTTTCTTGGCCACATTGGCCACCACGGCGTCGGCATCGCCGTCACCCTCGTCAGCCCCATCGTTGAACCCGCCGAACGCGGTGGGCGGTTTACGCGGCGGGGCAGTGCCGGTGGCGGGCTTTTTGGCGTTGAGGGAGAACGAGAGCTTCATGTCCGGCGGAGTTCGCCGAGGCTCCGCTTGACTCTCGCTGCCACGGACCGCCGATGAGCACGCGCTCCCCAGGCCCGCAGAGCGCTGCAAAGCGCAAAAGGTAACGCGAAAAAACCGTCATACATTGCGCTGGGCTGACTGGGCTCCCCGCAGGGACTCGCGTTCGCGCTCACCACGCGGCGCGCGGGACCCGTCCCCGCCGACGAACCGCCGCCGCTCGCTCTCACCGCCGGAGAAACCCAAGGTCGTCATCGAGCTCCCGCACGTGCAGGACGTCGACCCACGCCGGCGCGCGGAGCGCGAGCGCCAGCTCGCCGTGCGCATGGCCGAGGTCGAGCTCGAGAAGGACACGGGCAAGGAGAAGGAGGACAAGGGCGCGAAGGAGAACTTCGACCCGCAGGCCGAGTTCGCCAAGCTGCTCAACACGCGATCGGGCGGCGTGTACATGCCGCCTGCGCGGCTGCGCGCGCTGCAGGCCGCCGCCGCTCAGGATAAGAGCAGCGCCGAGTTCCAGCGCCTCAGCTGGGACGCGCTGCGCAAGAGCATCACGGGTATCGTTAACAGGGTTAACGTCGCCAACATCAAGATGGTCGTGCCCGAGCTCTTTGCCGAGAACCTCATCCGTGGTCGCGGCCTGTTCGCGCGCTCCATCATGAAGGCGCAGGCCGCGTCGCTTCCGTTCACGCCCGTCTTTGCGACGCTCGTCGCGATCATCAATACGAAGCTGCCTCAGGTTGGCGAACTGGTCTTGACGAGGCTCGTTTCCCAATTCCGCCGCTCGTTCAAGCGAAACGACAAGGTTGGTACATCCTTTCTCATCTCCTGGCAGTTCCGACTCACTGGTTCCGCAGATTGTGTGCAACGCGACGACGATGTTCATCGCGCACCTCGTCAACCAGGTCGTCGCGCACGAGATCATCGCGCTGCAAATCCTTGTCCTGCTCCTCGAAAAGCCGACGGATGACAGCGTCGAGATTGCCGTGGGTTTCATGCGAGAGGTCGGCGCGTTCCTGTCGGAAAACTCGCCCAAGGCGTGCGCGGGCGTCTTCGAGCGGTTCCGCGCGGTGCTGCACGAGGGCTCTATCGACAAGCGCGTGCAGTACATGATCGAGGTCCTCATGCAGGTCCGCAAGGACAAGTTCAAGGACAATCCCATCATTCCCGAGGGACTTGACCTTGTACCCGAGGAGGACCAGATTACGCACCGTGTCTCACTGGACGACGAGCTGCAGGTTCAGGAAGGCTTGAACATCTTCAAATTCGACGCGAATTACCTAGATAACGAGGAGAAGTACAAGGAGATCAAGGCCGAGATTTTGGGGGAGGGCTCGTCCGACGAGGAGTCTGGCAGCGAAGAGGAAGAAAGCGACGATGAAGCTCGTACGTGCGCAAGCCTCATGCCTCGTGTTTGAAGCTGATTTCCCTCTCCAGCTGTTGCCGATAAAGAGGGCATCGAAGACAGGACGGAAACCAACCTCATAAACCTGCGCCGCGTCATCTATCTCACCATCATGAACGCTGTACGACTTTTTTAGCTGATTTTTTTTCTCTCTCACTGACACAAACCACAGCTGAGCTTCGAAGAAGCGGTACACAAGCTCATGAAGGTCAACATCCAGGAGGGCCAGGAGATCGAAATGTGCAAGATGGTGATCGAGTGTTGCTCGCAAGAGCGCTCCTACTCCAACTTCTACGGGCTCATCGGCGAGCGGTTCTGCAAGATCAACCGGGTATGGTGCGAGTCGTATGAAGAGTGCTTCAAGACATACTACGACACTATCCACCGCTACGAGACGAACCGGCTGCGCAATATCGCGCGCTTCTTTGGGCACCTATTTGCGACGGACTCGATCTCGTGGGCTGTCCTAACTGTCGTCAAGATGAACGAGGACGACACGACTAGCAGCTCGCGCATCTTCATGAAGATCATGCTTCACGAAGTCAACGAGCAGATGGGCCTGAAAATGCTCACGGACCGCTTCAAGGACCCCGAGGTCAAGGAGAGCTGTCGTGGCATGTTCCCGATGGACAACCCCAAGAACACGCGCTTTGCGATCAACTACTTCACGAGTGTCGGCCTGGGCGCCATAACGGACGAGATGCGTGAGCATCTGAAGGTATGCTCTCATAGGTTCTTCCCTGTTGCAAGTTATTGATGCTCGTATCTAGAATGCCCCGCTCGTGATCATGGCGCAGCGTCGTGCTGCATTGGAGGCGATGTCCTCGTCTGATTCAGATTCGTCGTCATCGGATAGCGATTCGGACTCGAGCTCCAGCTCGGACTCGCGTTCGCCCTCTCGCTCCCGATCGCGTACCCGCCGCCGGCGGTCGTACTCCAGCAGCAACTCGCGCAGCCGCTCGCCACCGTCGCCTAGGAGCTCGGTATCTCGGAGCCCGCCCAGACGCCGGATGCCCTCGCGATCTCCGCCTCGCAGGAATGGCCGTGACCGCTCGCCGCCACCTCGGGGGCGCGACGTCTCGCCACCCCCCAGGCGCAGGGACTCGCCGCCTAGGCGCGGAGCCTCACCCGCCCGTAGGCGTGATTCGCCCCCGCCGCGCCGTCGTGAGGTCTCGCCACCGCGGCGCCGGGGTGCATCGCCTCCCCGTCGAGGAGAGTCGCCTCCCCGTCGCCGGATGGACTCGCCGCCACGTCGCAGGGTGGACTCGCCGCCTCCTCCACCGCGTCGCAGAAACGACTCAATGACGCCCCCACCCCCATCACGTCGCAGAAATGACTCGATGACGCCCCCTCCTCGCGGTGGGTCTCCGGCAAGGCGCCGTGTGGACTCCCCTCCGCCGCGCCGACGACTCGACGATTCGCCGCCCCGCCGTCGCATGGACGATTCTCCGCCCCGCCGTCGTAGGGATGATTCGCCCCCTCCTCGGCGCTCCCCGCCACCGCGTCGCAGGGACAAGTCTCCTCCGCGTCGCGGCGGCCGTGCTTCCCCTCCGCGTCGCGACTCGCCGCCACCCAGGGATAGGTTCAGGAATTCGCCTCCAGCCCGCGCCCGGGAGGCTTACCGCGGCCGCACACGCTCGCGGAGCCCGCCGCGGGGCAATGGCCGATTCCGCGGCAGCCCTTCCGCTTCTCCCTCTCGCTCTCGCTCTCGCTCCCCGCCTCCGCGTAGGTAAAATGTGTTGTTCTGTCAGATGTATATCACCCAAAACCAACCAACAATCGCTATGCTATGTATGCACGAATGGTTATGCAAATGGAGCGAAGCGGCACCAGTGGCTACCACTAATTATGGGTCTTCGAGAGTTTCCTTTGAGGACAGCATCAGCTTAGAGACATGTTACCTAGGGCGTGTCTAGCAGCTTTTATGGTCGTGTGCACATGAGACCTTGGTTGGTGCAGCCGGAAGCGTGCATGCACTTGTTCCATGACGTCCTCCATTCCCTCCCTTCGTTGCCTGACCTTCAACTGCTGGTCAGTATTGAAGTCGAAAGGGCTCCTTCAAAGTCAATGCCTTACTCACGTAGACCCTAGGGGCCTCAAATATGTGGCCAAAGTTCGCTTGGAGCGCCTGCGTGCAATCGCGCACGCGCTCGCGGACTTGACGGCGACGGCCGCAGGCAACGGCGCGCCATTCTCGTTCATTGCACTCGAAGAAATCTGGGTGTATTCCGACTTCGAATACGTCCAACGTCTGCTCAAGGCGAATGGGACGTTCAAGTACTCGAAATACTTCTTCTCGTGCGTGTTCAGACGCCCGTGTTCCTCCCTGTTCTCACACACCGCACAGCGGGGCCCTCGGTGCTGGACTTGCCATATTCTCCGTGTATCCCATACTAGAGAGTCATACGCATCCATTCGCACTGAATGGCTCTCCACTGGATGTCGGCGGCGGCGACTGGTATGTAGGCAAGGGCACAGGGTCCATTGTCGTACAACCAGACTTTCTCAATGGCCAGCGAGTCGAGGTCTTCGTCACCCACGTACGTGTTGCGCGAGGCCGCTGTTGTCTTGTGTCACTCATATTGCACTAGTTCTATGCCAAGGGCGGCGATGACGGCCCAGAAACACATCGTGCACATCGGCTGGTGCATGCCTGGCAAATGTCCAACATCGTGCGCACCGCTGCTGAGCGCGGGCATTGGGTCATAGCCGTCAGTGCAGTTGACATTGAGAGTGCCGATAGTGGCTTATTCCGTTTTATTCAGATGGGCGACTACAACAGCCTTCCGCGGTCAATGGTTATGCGTCTCCTGCGCGAGCACTCCTGCCTCATGGACTCGTGGGAGGCTGCGCGGGCGTACAATCTCGAGAAGCCATCTACGAGCCCACTAGAATCTTTCGTGCGAGGGGAGGACGTGCATGTCACATCGTCTGCTCTCGCGCGCGCCACAACCGAAGCCGACGGACCTCCTGCCACCGCGGAGGAGGCGCTACATACCCGCGGCGTGACTGCCGATTCACCGCTTAATACCTGGTCCGCGGGCAAGCAACTATCCGAGGTCGCCAAACGCGACTTCGGGAAGCGGCTCGACTACGTCCTGTATCGTGCATCGCGCGGACAGCTACGCTGTGTGCGGGCGGAGGTCGTCTTCACGGAGCTCGTCCCCGGAACGAACTATTCCTACTCGGACCACTTTGGGCTCGACGTGACTTTGGTCGCGCAGTCCGGCGAGGATGTCGAGCAGCAGGAACGCGCGTTGTACGACAGCGAGGCCACCATGACCGAGGACACCTTCGAGAGCGTGTTGGACGCAATACGCGTCGCTGCGCCGAGGGCAGACCAGAATGGACGTCGACTCCTGATCTTTCTGGGGCTGGCGCTTATAGTGCTCCTGGCCCTCCTCTCTGCGCCATTCTGGACGCCGCGGATCGACAGTCAATGGGGCCAACGCGCATTGGCCTTCGTGGGAATACTGCTGACGGCAGTGGTGACCTGGTTCGGCACCACGGCCCTTTATGTCGGCTTTATATACCACAATTGGGAGGGACGAGCGTTGCGTCGGGTGGTTGAGGAGATGGAATTATGGCGCGAGCGACTTTCATAGCTATAAGATTCAATCGTCTTTGCGACGATTACGCCGTTGGCCACGGATAGGTCACATCGGAGGGTCTTCTCTGGTATGTTGGTGCAGGTTCTGCTTTTTAGAGAGCTCGTCTTCGAGTGCGCCACTTACATATACTCGCGAACATTAATCCATTCCAGGCCACGTCCCCAACTCCCGTATCTGAATGCGAGACCTCTCAAAGAGCTTTCGGCACTCTGAAAACGATAAGTCAGTACTCACACCCTCGCGTCGTTTCGAGTTGAGCGCATCCAAGCTGTGTTGGACGTGCTGCGCGAGTAGTGCACTGCGCAGCCCGCCGCAGCGTTCCCGGGAAGTTCTTCAGGGCAAAGCAGGCGCACAGTCCGGTCGCATCCCGAGAAAGAGACGAGTCAGTACGCGCAGGTCCAGGGGGCAAGGGATATTCTCTTCCGAGGCGGTGACGGTCAAAAGGAGACGGAATCTTGCTGAACCTGAAATTCACTTGAAGCCGCACGTTGCGCTGCGCGTCTCCTTGACCTCACCCCCACCCGCACGCACGCCACCACCATGGGCAGCCAAGCCGGACTCGGTCTTGAAATTGTCTCCATTATCAATAAGCTGCAGGATGTCTTCTCGACCATAGGCTCGTCGGCGTCCGTCATCGACCTCCCGCAGATCTGTGTGCTGGGCAGCCAGAGTAGCGGCAAGAGTTCGGTGCTCGAGGTACGCAGGAGCCTGTGCCGCTCTGGACGCTCGAGCTGAGGGGATGCTAGAACATTGTGGGCCGCGACTTCTTGCCCCGTGGGACTGGTATCGTCACGCGACGGCCGTTGGTGCGTTGTTGCACGCGTTCGCCCCGCCACGCCCTGCGCTGACTTCGCGGGGAAGGTCCTGCAACTCATCAACAGGCCTGCCCCTGCCAACGCCGCCAATGGCGCTCCCGGTGCGTGCTGCAGAGGGTCGCTCTTGGGCCGCAACTGACGCGTTCACCCAGCCGAGAAGGCAAATGGCAACGTCAACGAAAACGAGTGGGGCGAATTCTTGCACCTGCCTGGCAAGAAGTTTTACGACTTTAATGAGGTGCGTGCTTTATCGCCGTGGCGTCCATTGAGCTGAAACCCCGCCGTTCGACAGATTCGCAACGAGATCGTGCGCGACACCGAGGCGAAGACGGGCAAGAATGCCGGTGCGTTACGCCCCGCCCAGCCATGTGTCTATGTGGGGCTCACCTTGTGCCAGGCATCTCGCCCATACCAATTAACCTGCGGATATTCTCGCCCACTGTCGTTACGCTCACACTCGTCGACTTGCCCGGTTTGACGAAGGTTCCCGTTGGCGACCAGCCGCGCGACATTGAGAAGCAGATCCGTGAGATGCTCATGAAGTACATCTCGAAGCCCGCCTGTATCATCCTCGCCGTTACGCCGGGCAACATGGACTTGGCGAACTCAGACGGCCTCAAGATGGCGCGTGAGGTCGACCCCGAGGGTCTGCGGACAGTCGGTGTGCTCACGAAGATCGACTTGATGTCAGTTTTTTCGACGGACGGGACGCTTCTTGTGTTAACGTGAAGTTTTAGGGACCCGGGAACTGATGTTGTCGACATTCTCGCAAGCCGCGTCATCCCCCTGCGCCTCGGTTACGTCCCCGTCGTCAACCGTGGTCAGCGCGACATCGAGACGAACAAGTCGATTCAAATTGCCCTTGACGCTGAGCGCAATTTCTTCGAGTCGCACCCAGCCTACAAGAGCAAGGCTCAATACTGTGGCACGCCTTACCTCGCACGGCGCCTGAACCAGGCATGCTCTATGTCCAGTTTGTAAAGCTGCCCGCTAATGGAGGTCGCTTCATGTCTAGATTCTCATGCACCACATCAAGGCGACGTTGCCCGACATTAAGGCCCGCATCGCACAACAACTGCAGAGATACAACGCCGAGTTGCAGACACTGGGCGGGCCTTTGGGTGACACGAGCGGTGGCAACGTCGTCTTGTCGGTCATTACGGAATTCACTAACGAGTTCCGCACCGTCATCGACGGCAACACGAACGACCTCTCCCTCAACGAGCTATCCGGAGGTGCCCGTATTAGCTTCGTGTTCCATGAGCTCTTCCACAACGGTGTCAAGTCGATTGATCCATTCGACCAAGTCAAGGATGGTGACATTAGGACCATTCTGTACAACTCTTCGGTGCGCCAACAAAAAACGTCGTGGTGTGTGCGCTGATCTTTTGCACAGGGTTCGACACCCGCGCTTTTCGTCGGCACCGCTGCATTTGAAGTCATTGTCAAGCAGCAGATCAAGAGACTAGAGGACCCGTCGTTGAAGTGCTGCCAGCTCGTTTACGACGAGTTGATTCGCATTCTCAGCCAACTGCTCGGCAAGATCGTGCGTTCATGCTTGCCTTCGCAAGGGCTTTGCTCATTTCACCTTCCAGCGTGCCTTCAACCGGTATCCGGCGCTCAAGGAGCGTTTCAACACGGTGGTCATCAACTTCTTCAAGAAGGCCATGCAGCCGACGACCAAGCTTGTGTCCGACCTTGTTAAGTACGCGGAGCCGGCTGCAGCGGCCTCCTTTGATCACTGACATTCTCGTAGCATGCAGGCGTGCTACGTCAACACCACGCACCCTGATTTCCTTAACGGCCACAAGGTAACGCAATTCTCGCCCTAGACGCGCGCTGCACCTCCAACGAATGACGCCTGCAGGCTATGGGCATCGTCACGGACCGCCTGAACTCGCAGAAGCCGCAGAACGTGCCGGACCCGAAGTCGAACAAGGCCCTGATCAACAACAACAAGGACCTCGACGTCGAGGCGAAGAAGGAGGAACCGTCCTTTTTCGGCTCGTTCTTCGCCAAGGGCCAGGCGACAACGCAGAAGAAGAAGGGCGCATCCGTCATGGAGGCGCCGCCGCCGGTCATCCGCCCGCAGCAAGCGCTGAGCGAGCGCGAGACGATAGAGACCGAGGTCATCAGTAAGTTTACTCCATGCTGCGCTGTTGTGAAACCTTGCTGAGGTGCTGTCAGAACTCCTCATTCACTCGTACTTCAACATCGTCAAGCGCGAGATGATCGACATGGTACCGAAGGCCATCACGTTGACGCTCGTCCAGCACGCAAAGGAGGATCTCCAGCGCGAGCTGCTGCAGGAGCTCTACAAGCCTGACGTCCTGGACGAACTGCTCAAGGAGTCCGAATACGTCGTGAACCGGAGGAAGGAGGTGGTCGGCATGATCCAGGCCCTGAACAAGGCAGAAGAGTACGTCGTTTCATTCTTGCATTACTATCGTTGCTCACGCAGTCCGGATAGGATTGTTGCGAGTGTTTAGAGTTTGAGGTTATGCTTTGCGCGTTTGATTTGTGCTTATGTTCATACGTCTAGTAATACTTTGGTCGTCACTTCGCCGCCCGTTAGACATGGAAGTTCAGTCTACACTTCATACACTCTGCCGGCTAGCGTCAACGTCTTCGGCCGCTCCATCCATCCGAGTCTAGTGCCACGTGAGGGAAATTGCACATGCCCACGATGATGCTGTCGCGGGCCCTTTGTAGGCTGTTGGTGTGGTGAGCAGTACCTGAGGGGTAGTGTGCGGAGACCAAGTCGCTCTACTTCAACGTTTCAACGATGTCGTCTTCCCCATTCATCTGCGCTCGCGCAGTACCATTCTTCTCAGGGAACGATTCGGATTAGAACTTCAAAAGCAGCCATGGTGACGAAAGAATAAAACCGGTAAACTTGATAAACAGGTATGATACAGCTCTATAAGTTCACGATCCCCCGCCCTGCTGGAACACGTCTACATAACGGCTACGAACGTTCCGCTTGGCCGAAGCCTGCGACTTGGGTCGTATCGGCGGTGTGGCTGCGCCGGAAGGAGGGGGCGTGCCGGGAACGGAGAGACTGCCTGTAGCCCCATCCTCATCTGTCGGCACCAAATTTGAGCGAGCTCGCGGAGGCTTCGCACCCATGGGCGGCGATGATAACGTCAGGTCGGCGACGGACGCTGGTCGATTGATTTTCGGAGGACCAGCGGGAAGTGGCGGAGGTGGCGTCGACGCCGCTGGGCGAGCAAGACTTGGCGATGCTGTCTGCGCGCGGGGCGGAGGTGGAGGCGGCGTTGCAGGTGCGGCAGTAGCGCCGGCCTGCAGTCACGTTAGCGATGTCAGTTTGGAAAATACGAGGTCTCACACCTTCTTGTTGACCCAGCGCTTGAGCTCTTTGTCGTAGTAGAAGCTCGTCTCTTCGCCCAAGTTCGCCTTGACAGGAGCAGGTGTGCTAGATTTGCCTCCCCAGAGACGGGAGATCCAGCCTCCACCGCTGGCAGGCTTTGCCGGTTCTGCTAGGCGACGACGTTAGGCTTGCAGAGTAGCGAACGATATACTTACCAGCCGCCGCCGGTTTCGTCTCGGCCGGTTTGGATGCCTCAGCCTTCTTGACTTCGTCGTCATCGCGAGTTTTCTTCCTGCTGTTGCCGAAGCCAAGATCATCCTCGTCGTCATCAAGAGTAGACGCGCTACGCGACGCATTGTGGCTCGGGGCGGCCGACGGTGCAGGAGATGGCGTGTCCATGAGCGAAATGAAGCCGCCGGTGTCGGTCTCGGCAGGTTCCTCGGCGCGTACGAATGACGCTGCTGTAGGTGTTGCACCCGTATCTTCGCCATAGCTCGACCCCCACCATGGCATTGAGACCTCTTGGCCCTCCGTCGCCTCATCGCCCGCGCCTTGCTTTGCAGCCTGGGTGAATGAAGGATACGCTGCATGTTGTGGGGCGTGGCCATAACGCGAGTTGGCAGCCTGAGAGAACGTCGTCGTAGCTGCGTTGGCCGAAGCAATCCGAGGAACTGGCGACACACGATTCGCGTTGGGCCGCAAGTAGTCCATAGCAGACGAGGCACGTTCGACATGGATGTTCGGCGCCGCGGGGCCTCGGAATGATAACGCTGAAGCCGTCCTGTTGGGATTGGTTGCGCCCGGTGGAGGAGACGGGCTCGCGGACGACGTGGCAGAGGATATTGTGCTGTAATGCGAGAAGGGGCCCATCGACGGTTGAGGGGCCTGCTCAGCTGTAACCTCACTGGACGGGGTCGACTCTTGATCTTCTCCCGCGATGAAGTCGGTCAATCGGCCACCAAGCCATGTACCGAGCGAGTCAAGACTAGGTTTCGCCATCTTCTTGGTGAGCCAGGATCCTCCCTTGTCAAGCTGCGGAGCGGCTACAAGTCGATCCGAGAGCTCTTTCAGTTGCTCTAAGAACGTGAGCGTGAAGAAGGGCGACCCTCGGTTCGTGCCGCGAACAGTCGCCGCAATCGCGTCGCAATATCTGGTCTGATTTTCAGTAGCTCTCCGGGTGAGCCCGATAGTAAAGACCAGACCTTTGAGCCTGCCTATCGTAACCCATCTCGACCAAATGCCAGGCACGAAGCAGTCTGTAGGCCTGTAGATGCGCGAAGCCCGTGAACGCTTCCTGCCCAGCTGTTGCGGGCGCGAGTGACAGTGCGAATTCGAGGATCTCGGAGAAGATGAACGGATCCTGGTCCTTGCAAAAGTTGTGCGTGATCGCAGGATTCGCCGACCCAAGCAAAACGATACGCGCAGCCGACGTATTGGAGCACCCGGATATCGTCGAAGTCGACCGAGAGAGCAGATAACTGGGACGACCGATGAGTAATAGTAGCGGCATTTGTTTTGGACATACCAAGCGTGCGCAGGTTCAACCCATTTATGCGCCGCGAGAGTGTCACCAAGTGCGGTAAGGCCACTGGAGTCGCCTTGCACGTGATTGGAGACGACGGTTGAGGCGATGTCAGGCCACCGAGCAAGGATGTCAACTGGTACATTCGTCGGTATCGATGCCTGTGTGAAGTTGGCTGTCATTGGGGTGATATGCATCGGAGTTGCAGCTGCCGCTAGCGACGCGCCGGAATCAGCGACGCGTGGTTGACCAAGCGCCCTTGGAGGCACGAGTTCTTGCACTGAAAATGTAAGTCACACCGCATGTATACTACGGAGAGACATACCAGCTGCAGCTCCTTGACCTGCAATCAAGCTGTACATGATCCGCAGGCTCTCGCGTCCATTGGATGCAGAGCTGGAGCCTTGACCAGGAGACATTAGCTCCGCGCGCAAGAACTCCTGAACAGCCTCCTTCCACGAGTCTTTGTCGAGCCCGTTGGCCAACAATAGCGCGTGCGCCCACATCTTCTCGTCTAGCGCGTAGTGGTAGGCCTTGCGTCTTTCGCCGCGTAACAAGAACTCTTGCAGCTTCTCTAGAGCAGACGACCGCAACTCGTACACCGCGAGTGGGGCTTCCGATGGCGAACCACTGCCATAGGCACTGGCGAAAGAATCAGCTGGGCGCATATTGTCCAAGCCTGTCGACCCGGAGTCTGCTCGGGTGCCGAGCAGGGCGGAGCGGACTGCAGCTTCGATCTTCTCGCTGCGAAGAGATTGAGACCCTTCAATCACTACCCACGCGAGAGTACCATACCTTCCGGAAAATTGTCCATCGTTCTCAACGACGACCTTCAGTAGCCGGAGAAGGACGAGCTTCCCCTCGGCCTTGTGGTACTCGACACTATTCTGCGTCACGTAGGTAAGGCCCTTCTCGGACTCCTCTATGCGCGTCTCGAGGTATTTGAGCACCACGGCCTTCTTCGCCTTGCTGTTATTGGACCGAACAGGTGGCACCAGGCTGGAAGTCGGACTGCCGGGGTCGGAGACAAGCGGTCCCGGGAAGACTGCGGTCGACGTGTCCCACGCAGATTGCGGGATCATCTCGTGCAGGCGCTTGATCTGCACTGTGGTGCTGGGCCGCGCGGAGAAAGACACATCGAAGCCGTCCGTGAGCCCGGCGGGCGTGTGGAAGCACATCACAAACTTGCCGCCGAACCCAAAGCTGAAGAGCGGGACGCGCGCGCTCGCACGGCCAAGCGGGTCGTTCGTGCCAGACAGTGAGGGCGACGGGGCATACTGCGTGTAGGTCGCTGTCGTGTTGAGCACCGACCCTCCTCCAACATCGCTAGCGACGGACTTGGCATCGTCAGCGACCTGATTCCCAGAAGCGTAGCGAGAGGCATAGTCCCCATAGTCAGACACTTCGCTCGCTTCTTTGCGAGAGGTCTGCGGAGCATATGCATTCGATGGAGCATACGGGTCGACCTTGGGAGCGTAAGGTGACGTCCCGTTCAATGGCGGCGGAAGGGCATTGGTGATCGTTGGCGCACCCCAGGCAGGCGGAGGCGGGGAGGCGGCCTTGGATGACACGGCCGATGCAATACTAGCTCCTCGTGGACGGTATGGATCGAACTGCTGAGGTGGGGAGGCCGACGGCACGGACGGGGTATAATCGGACGTCTCTCTACGAATGGCAGTCTTGGGTGCGTATGGATCCTGAGGCGAAGCCTTCGTCGGACCGGTAGGGACCTGCGGGGGCGGGGAGCCTGCCTGGTTCGACGGGGCGTACCTGCCGTGGATGCTGGCAGCCTGCGAAGTTATCGAAGCCACCGAGGGTGCCCGAGGCGGTGGCGACGACACAGAGGGCGCACGCGGCGGAGGCGAAGCGACTGATGAAACCCGAGGCGGCGGTGAGGCGACGGCAGCTCTGATAGCAGGCGACGCGCTACGGGATCCCGGCGCATACGAAGGCTGCGACGCGACGGACGAAGGCCGGGGAGGCGGAGATGTAACGGACGAGGGGCGCGACGCAGGTCGTGGCGCGTAAGCATTATATGCTTCCTGTGAGGGCGCCGCTGGATGCGACAAGGGCTGATACGACTGGGCTTCGTTGTGAGAAAAGCCCTCGTCAGGTATGCCACCTTCTGGGTCATCCTGATCATCGAACGTCGATGCGTACGTCCCGCCATTGACGCCTGCTGTCGAGATACCTGGTGTAGCACCAAAGCCATACGTGGGTTCGTCCAGCGGCACTTCCGGGTCCAGCGGCTGCGATGGGTGGCCGGGCGAATTAAGCGAGTATGCTTGCTGGGGAGGCTGCAGCGACGCAAAGAACGATGCACCAGTCGAGTCTGGGGCGACGGCTCCGTTTATTTGCGGGGAGTCTACGCGAGGCTGGGCATAGGCAGAAACAACTCGAGTGGACATAGCCGAGCCCGCGCGAGGAGGAGGAGGTGCGGCGGCGGCGACTGTGCGCGGTGGATGGGGCGCGACAGGCGCAACAGGAGGGGCAGGAGACGAATTCCTGTTGTAGGCATCAAAACCCGTCGACGGTGTGTGTAGCGCAGGCGGGGAAGCGCTCGTTACACGAGCACGCGGTTGAACAGCAGGCATAGGTGGGTCATAGGCGTTGTACGAATGTGAACGGTATTGTTCCACCGACACTTTGCGCGGCTTGATTGTATCATCGCGCGAGAGTGAAGCAGCCGCAGGAGCTGGTGCGCTGTTTACTGCAGGGGAGGCGTATGACGGATAGGAGGGTGTAGACGTAGGCGCATAATTAGAAGAGGCGTAAGACGGTGATGCGTAAGCGGAGGACGTGGCAGAGACGCTGCTAGCAGCGGCGTTTGCTGCGGGCTTATATGGATCGTAGGCCGCGGCAGGCTGGTACGTAGCCACTGACGGCGCATAAGGGTCCGGTACTTGAACGGGCGGAGGCGCATAGGCCGATGACGTGGTGTTCGAAGGCGCATACGAATTTTGCGCGTAGTACTGGCTCGTAGTGGTATCCGTGGTGGGCGCGTACGAAGCAGATTGATCATAACCATAGTACGAAGCCGAGGCTGCTGGAGCAGATTGCTGAGAGGCGTAAGTGGGTGCGTAGGGATCATGAGTCGTTCCAGCCGCAGCTGGCTGTCCATATGCGCCTGAGGCGTCTTGGGGCGCATATGGGTCGGTCTGGTACTCGGTGGCTAGGTAAAAGGACAGCATAAGCGGACACGCGACATGGTAATTCCTCGGGGCGACGAACTCTGGGATGCATCCTGGGCCTCGTAGTAGTGCCATTGGCCATGCTCGTCGTACCAGCCCAGCTGAGAATAATCCGTATGCTCCGAGTACGTTGCGTCGTCGACGGCGGTTTGCTGGCTCTGCTCACTCTGCACGTCGAATGCGTCGAGCACCGCAGCATCCTGGCCTGGCGCCGAGTCGAACAGCGAGTCCGCGCCGGTCGTAGAGTCGAACAGCCCGCCGGCGTCCTGGGGAGCGGCAGGCGGAACGTGCTCGCTGGCTGGCTCAGGCGCGGATTGGCTGTCTCCTACGACCGAGGCGAAAAAATCTGCCGAGCTGTCCGAAGAGCCAAAGAGCTGGTCGGCAGCCGCAATGCTCTGGTTGCGGGTGTGGTCTGCCATGGCTTGAGGCAGCGGTGGGCAGACGGCGGCGGCCGCGACGTGGAGCTTTCAAGACTCGTTGGACAGACGCGTGTTTGTTTGCGCGCGCCGGACTGTCCGAATCCGTGACCAGCACAGCGCAATACTGCTTACCGCTGCTTATCCACGACGCCATGGCCCCATCGTCCGATGTCCAGACCTTCAGACAGGTGCTGCTACAGAGCAAGCATATTGTCGCGATTACTGGCGCTGGCCTTTCCGCCGGGTCTGGTGCGCCGGCTTCGCGTCCGTTCATTCATATTACCAAAGGAAACCCGCAGGGATCACCACATGGAGAGGCGCGGACGGCGCCTGGGTCAAACACGACGTCTCAAAGCTGGCAAACCCGCAGGCGTTTAAGGAGGATCCCCTCCGGGTTTGGCAGTTCTACCATGGCACTCGCGAGGCCGTGATGCGTGTTGAACCCAACGCTGCTCATTTGGCCCTGGCCATGCTGCGTGTACCATCTCTGCGCGCGATGCTGGCTCCGCTTGCCCGGTTTACTTTGGTGACTCAGAACATCGACAGCTTGTGCTCGCGCGCCGGAGCGATAGTCCTCCAGCAACAACAGTCTCAGTCATCCGACTCCGTTGTGCTCGATGCGCCGCTGTATGAGATGCATGGGAGGGTGCTAGACACGCTGTGTACTGGGTGTGGGGCTCGCGAACACGATTTGACATCGCCTCTCATCATCCCGTTCGCCACCAACTCTGGCGATTCAGTCCCATGCTCGCTCGATGATTTACCGCACTGTAAAACGTGCAATGAGCTACTCCGGCCGGGTGTCGTCTGGTTTGAAGAGATACCGCATCACCTACGTGAAATATGGGCTGCTGTGGACGATGCTGACCTCTGCCTGGTAATCGGGTCTTCATCAACGGTTCGTGGACGATTACCAACGCGGTTCTCTAGTCTTGATATCTGTTGCCATTTTAGGTATACCCAGCTGCTGCATTCGCCCATGAAGTGTCTGGTCACGGCGGGAAGGTCGCCATCTTCAATCTGTCACGGACAGAGGGCGATGAAATCGCGGATTTTCTGTTTCTTGGGCCTTGCGAAGAGACTCTCCCGCTTACCATGTTCAATACTTCGCTTTCGCCGTAGTGCTGCCCTGTATACGTTGCCCAGTCCGCGGATATGTGGTTCATACCACGCTTCATCAATGAGATGATCGACGTCGTTCAACTTGGGATGCGCCTTTGTGCACCACGCTTCAGGACCACCTTCCACACCGGTATATAATGTGCCTCTTGTTTTCAGGTAGTTTCACCGCTCGCCCGTATCGTCGCAACCGGCTTCTCGCGCCATTCGTGTCCGTGGTCCCCACCTACCACAGGCATTTTGCCAACATCTAGCCAACACACATCGCCTTCCGGAATTTCGGATCATGTCTGGGCATGGTGTATTCAACTACGTCAATAATGTGAATGCTCCTCCGCCAGCGTACGGGTACGCTACAATTGGCGGCACCTATCCGCCTCCCCCTCCACCACGGATCGAACCTACAATTATCGTGGGTACTTATTGCACGTACAGCTGCCCGCACACTGACCACGCTCTCAGTTCAGCAATGTCGCACCATACTACGGGAACGAGGATATGTCGCGGCTGGCTGCCGACCTCATAAATTCTCACTTTCCCCCACGACGAGATCTCGATGTATGAGTACTAAATGGCTGGTTTATTAAAATGCATCTGTACACTATTCTGTAGACTCACTCTGTGTAATCCGAGGAGGCGTGCATACTATCTGAGTGAGAAAATCACTGAGAAATTCCTTAAATGCAGCAAAAGTATTGTGTCGATTTATTACTAATTGCAGTGTGTCGAACCCGGGTTTTCAGTGTTGGAGTGTGGCGAGTTTCCAGTGTCGTGACGCGGACCGGCGAGCTCGGCCGTTTCCGAACCGCCGGATGCTCTTGACCACATCCGTCGCGCACCCGCTACGGCAGTTCCAGCCTCCAGGTACCCCTTAAACGGGCGCAGAATAGCGGACGCGCTTTGTAGGAGGCTCTTACTTCTATTTGGACTTGCACTGCTTGGGGGTTTTCTTTGTACGGTGCGTCGCGAGCAGCTGCTTTGTGACGAAGCTGTCGAACGCGCGCAAGCTCGCGCTGCCATCCCTGGGCCTGATTCTATCTCGCGCAGGACTGGCCTTGCCTTATTGTAGATCTAGGAGGGCGCGGACGCCGTGCTCGAGTACATGCGCGTTATGCCCGAGGAAGGCTCGACGCCGCCGGCTCACCGGAGCAAGAACTCCTCGCGATGCCGACGTCGCTGTTCATTCTGGACTGTCCGGTGACCCTTGCGCGCTCGCTTGTGCTGCATGGCTGCACACTCGACGTCACGTGCGACCTGACTGGTAAGTCCCAAGGATGTGGCCAAGTGAGCGCGACAGCAGCAGGGCACAACCTGTACCTCTTGCGCGACGGCGGTGCGACCTTTCAGCTGAAACACGTGGCAGTTTTCCCGGACACACTTGCCGCGGCGTCCCTCCCGCCTACGACGCTCGAGATGCGCCATGCTGCGTACAGCACCGGACGTGCGCTGCTGCGAGCCGTGCTCGCCGGCGCTTCTTCCTCTTCGACGACGACGTCGGCTCTCGCGGCCGCCCCACCAACCCTCGTACCCCGGCAGCTGCCCATGACGACGGCGCAGGTACGTTTTCCTATTTGGTATGAGGTTGCTGTACAGATACGAGCTGACCGTCCCCCGCAGCCGGCATCGGCCAAGCCGACGACGACGACGACGACAACGGGTACGTCCCATTTTCCCTATTTGATATGCGTCCGTTTGTGTACAAGACGCGGCACTGACGCTGGTTTGCAGATACTCAAACATGTCCTTGAATTCATTCAGAGGTACGTCTGCCGGTGCTGTCCAACGGCTCTGTACAACGCTGACGGCGAGCTTCGTTCGGATCACGCGCAGAAACGACGGGTCGACGATGACAGAGGTACGTAGCACGCCCCGCGCCGCGCGCTGACGTCGTCGTCGCCGCCAGGGCCGTCTGCATCGGCCAGGTCGGGGTGCCGCAAGACGAGGCTCGCATGCCGAACCTATGCCCCAGCTGTGACGGGCGGGGGTGGCGGGCGGCTCTCCGGGACGCCGAGCGCAGTGCGCAGGGCGTGAAACCAGCGTCCAGGCCGTGAAGGCCGGGGCGGCGCACGATCCATATGAAGTGATTAGACACCTTGGCAGCCTACCGCCGTACATGACCAACGCGCGGCTCAGCGTTGGCCATCCACTGTCTCTATGGATCTCCAGGCGCGTGCTCTAGTAGCTCATGCTGGATCCTCTGCGCGTGATCGAGGCGAACGTCAAGGCCGGTGCGTATGCGTGTCGCTCACGTTGTGCTGTATCTCCCCGCTGGCGCTGACGAGGGTCAATATGTGCACGCGGAGCTCGAGACGAAGAGGTGCGGGGGCGAGGAGGGGCGTCCAGCGCTACAGGCAAAGGTAGTGCGGTAGCGCGAGTAGCTTGGCACGCTCGACCAAGGCCGTGTGCGCGGGTTCCGCTTTCTACAGAGCGCTTGTATCTTCATAAATCAAGCGTGGAGATTGATTTTCAATGCATCGTATCTATTATTCCTCGTCATCCGAAAGGATCTGAGACATGAGCTGTAATCCCAGTGCCCAGCTAACTGCGCGCGGCAGCCAGATCTGCAGGTCCAGCTCCATGACCTTGGGCTTGCCCGCAACCTGGATGGTCTCGTCACCGGGGTATACATCCAGATCGAAATTGTAGTGCTCGGGCACGTGCCCCTGGTCTATTGCCTCCCGCAGCGCGTCCTGGAAGAGCTCAAAGTCGTCGTTGCTTGAAAACGGATTTTCTTCTTCTGGCGTCTCGATCGCATCGTGGCGGATGTTGAGCTGCTGATCGTGTGCGATCATCGCCTCTAACTCATCGAGGTCGTAGTCGTCGTCAATCATGGCCTCTTCATCTACGTCAGACGATGCCTGCTCCTCCACATCAGAATCCTCTGTGCGAAGTGAGATATACATCCTGTAGGTCTCAACTGGGCGCACCATTTTCCGAATGTCCGGCACCGGACTGGTCAGGCTCATCGAAGGTGTAGGGCCGATCGACGGAGTAATAGCGCTGCAGAAGTGCAGGATCCACTCCTGCGTGCTCGTCCTGCTCATAAACACCCTCTTGCAGCTGTCCGCGAAGGAAGAGGTCCTGTAGAATTTTGAGAAAAAGAAAATCGAAAATGAGGAGAACAAACTGCAGGGGACTTGTTGAGCGTGTTACCGCGCTCACGATCGCGCGTGGACTTGCGCTTTTGGCGCAGCGGCTTGACATTATACATCTCCACGAAGTCCTGGCAGTCACGCTGGAGCTCTCCCAGGAAAAGGTAGTGCAGCAGCCAGATATGGCGCTTGTCGTCGGGGTTGAGGAAATGGAGGCGCTCAAGTCGCTCGAAGAACGCCCTCCATCGACGCGCAAACTTGCTTCCGACTTCCACCCACAAACGTTCTATCCGGGTGTTGCGTGTTGATCTGAGAGAAAATGAGGGCATTATCTGATGAAATGGATGCACTCACGATCCCCAGAGAAACGAACCGCGGTTCGCACCCTGGTTCATGATCATCCAGACGGCGACCTCGATATTCTCACCGCCGCGGTCTCCGCGCATTCGCGACGGTCTCCCGTGACGTGCGATAGCATCTAAAAAGACGCTCAAGACTGTCTCGCCACGGTTGTTGGTGTTGACTTTCATGCCTGTAATCTAGATTCACAGTCAGATTTGTTTTACTACTGTACATCGGAAATCTCACCAGGCGCGAATAACCGTCGACGATGCCATGAACAACAAAGCCCCACCGTATCAGCTTGTGGTGCCCGTCGCAGTGCCAAACCTTGTTCGGACGAGCAACATCGTACACTCGTGGAGCGGGGACAGGCTGGCGGAGTGCCTGGTGGAGCGGGGAGACGCGTCGGATGCACTCCCGCAGTCTCTCCTGCTGCACACGCAGGCCAGCCTTGCGCATGACACTGATGAAGTAGAAGAGACCCTCCTCCGGTCGCTCCTTCCGGATTTCCCGGAAGATCTCGTCCAGCTCGTCGTCCGAGATTTCGTGGAAGCGTCTCTGCACACCAAGGCGGTCCATCTCCTTTTTCAAGGTTCCTCGATCGACTCCAAGCTCCTTGGCAAGGCTCCGTGCAGAGAGCTGACGGTCCGGCGCGAACCAGTCCAGAAGCAAAACGTCTCGGATCCGTTTGCGTGGCCGACCGCGGCGGCCAGAATGAACATTGTGTACGAACTGAGGAACAGAAATGTGTTGGTCCTCTCTGTAGGTGCCGATGTCAGCCGATCGGCAAGTATTTGGTCCAACCGCTCGCGCACCTGTCCTCGGAGATTGCGCATGCGTGGTCAAGTTGAGGGATTAATCCCGCAAGCTCAAGACCGGCCTGTACAATCCACTGCTCTGGGACCCGTCCGTCGCGCTCCATAACCCGCAACAGAGGAATGTATTCTGCATTGAGGCGGTGATCGAGTAGCCGCATCCGCACAGGATCGGTGTCTTCCTGCGCCAAAGCAGTGACGATATCACCATAGCCCTTACTGAGCCGCTGGTACGCCTGGGTGATATCGTGAGACCATGCACCAGCAGGGAGAGCAACGAGTTCGGGGGCCATGATGAGGGGCAATGCGGAAGTTTGTGCTTGTTTGGCACACCCTTTGCTCTCTTCGTACAATGTCTCTCACTGTCGCTACCTCCGTCGACCACCACCCTCGTTACTATAGGCCTGACGGCAATCTTTTTATTAATGTAAGCCGTACCATTTTTTTTCTGCCTAATTCTCAATTAGCTTAGGTCGGAGGCGTTCGTTTCCGTGTCCATGCCTCCATGCTTGCACAGCACTCTGGGTTCTTTAGGGACATGCTCATGGAAGGAAAACCCCTCAATGGCGAGGGGCTGGCGGAAGAGACTCCGCTTGAGCTGCCCGGGGTGACTGCCAAGCAGTTTGAAATGATTCTTGACATCGTTTACTTTGAGTGCGTTTTACCACCCACACGCCCATGGCAGCCCTATTGATTAGCAGCAGTTATCCCGGGCCAATGCTCTCCGTCTTCGAGGCTCTCGCTCTCCTGGAGCTCACGGACAAATTCGACATGGAAAAGGCGCAGCGATATTGCCTCGACAAGCTGTCACACCGCATCGTTCCTCCCATCCTTCGCCTTCATTATGGAGTCAAGTGCCACATCGACAACTGGGTTCGGAATGCCTACGAGGAGCTCATGCGGCAGCCGATTCACCGCATCCCATCGGCGCACCTGGTCCTCGTTGACGCGCAGCTGCTGCTGGACGTTGTTCGGACGAAAGCGCGCTGCATCGATTTACGTCGCGGGCTCTACTTCGACCCACCTGATGCGGTTCACGGGCCAGAGTGCCCCTCCAACACAGCATGCGCCACCGCCTGGAAGCTCTCGTTCCGTGCAGGCTTCTGCCTGCGCTACCTGAACCCCGACGCTGAAGGCGAGGACTACATGTCTCCTATCGGTGCAGAAGTGACCCTGAACACGACGTCTATCCCGGGCATGATGCCAATGTGCATGCAGCTGACGAAGGCGAGCCTGCTGGGTCCTCAGGGTCTCTTTGCGGAGGAGGACCGCATCCTGGACCAGGCGATTCAGGCTGCCCTCGGCCACGCTTCCACAGAGCCTGTTCCCACCGCGCAGGAGGCATCAGATTGGAACTATTTTAATGATTGTCGTTAGCTGAATGTTCATGGTCTCGTAGGAAGCTTTAGACTTTTAGTTTAGATATTTTACCCAATGCCGTGAGCCTATAATACTAAGTACTTCATTTCTGATACAGCTGCCTCTGCAACGTGGCGCACGTGTTCTATGAGCTTTGTTGCATCAGGGCTGCCCAGAAATTCGCGCGCGCGAAGGCCGCGCATGTCGCGATAGCTCAAGGAATCTTGGATGGCGCCGGCGAGGGCAACGGGCGGATGCCCCCGCAGCTCGCGCAGTTGGTCCTGGCGCCACTGCCGCGCAGCCCGGTCCTCTTCAGCGAAGAGCTGCTGCGCGGGCGCTTCGAGCTGCCGCCGCTCCTCCTCCAGCCGCGCGAGCTTGGGCGCGTTGGCGTCCTGGGCTCCTGGCACTCCTCGCACACGAATTCGTGGACCTCGGGCAACCACCCGTCACCGGTACACGCACGCTCGACCGTGCGCTTCGCGGTGCTTCACTGTCCGCACCACGCGTAGAACCACGCGCGGCCCGCCAGCGTGTCCTTGATGCCTGCCAACCAATTCATCAGCACCCCTCGGCGTAGGAGAAGAGCAGACCGAACGCACCCTTGAGCCCGCCGATGTCGGGGTTCGTGCTCAGCACCATCTTCGCGATGGGCATGCGGCGGCAGAACGGGCACGCGAGCTCCATCGCATGGAGCAGCGTGCCGGGCGCAACACGCCCGTACCACTCGCACAGGCAGCCGGCGCACACCCGCTGCGCGTAGCCCGAGAGCCCGCACGCGGACCCGACGCGGTCCGGCGCGAGCTCGTCGAAGCACAGTGCGCACAGGTGCCTCGCGACGGCGCTACGCGCGACGCGCGCGTCGAGCTGCGCGCGCATCGCTGCACCGTCCAGCACCTCTTTGCACACGGCGTCAAAGCCAGTGCGGGGGAGGAGGCGGCAGCGACTGTGGCGAAGGGCGCCGCGCCGTACGCCTTGTAGAGCTTGAATGCCGAGCGGCCCTGGAGCGTTGCATCTTCGGCGTCTGACACACCGAGCCATCCGACGCCGTTGTCGTCGTACGGGGCACGCGCCGTCGTCTCGGCCTCAAAGACCGCCGCGCGCATGCACCCCGCGCAGGCTGAGCACTTGCAGTGCTTCACATCCACCGGGGCGTACTTCTTGAGCACGACAACGCGGCTCGCGCAGCTGCATTCCAGCGCTTCGGGCGCGCCCGCTCGAGCGTGAGTATCCAGCAAGGTCGACGATATCGGATGTGGTACGCACGTTCAGCGCTGCTGGGTTCTCCACGACGTACTGCGCGCGGCACGTCCGGACGCCGCACCCGGCCCAGGAGCTCTCTGCCGGCTTGCACCCGGGCGCGTCCTGCGGCTTGGGGGCGCCGCCAACGAGTGCGTAGCTCATGTAGTACCTGCGCACGCCGCGCATGTCGCTGCTCATGATTGTTGTGCGGCGCATAATCCCACGGAGCGCGCAGCGCATGCGCACGTCGCCGACACGGCGTGCGTTCTCCGGCGCCCACAGCACGCCCGCCAAAAGCGCTGCTTTGAGGTTGAGCTCGCACAGGCAGCAGTGCCGCATGCCGGTGTGTGTCTCGCGCTCCGCCGGCGCAAGGCAGAGGTCCTGTAGAGTGTCCCCGGGACGACGAGGTGCGGCAGGAGGCGGAACATGTGGTGCGGGGGCAGGCTCGGCGGGATGGCGTGTTGGTGCTCCGCCAGGACGGTTCCAGGCTCGACGAGCTGCAAAGGCATCAGTAGGCGAAGGACCCGAACCGGAATTGGCACACCTTGGTGTGGGTGACGACGTGCGCGAGCTTCTTGAGCACGCCCCGGTGGTAACTGCGCGACGCCTTGAGCAGCTCAACGTGCGTCATCTCGCCCTGGGCGTCGAGGTCGAGGCACATCCATTGCCCGCCCTGACCGGCCTTCTTAATCATCTTCTCGATCTTGGAGATCGAGTCGTAGGCGGCCTCGAGCCACGCGGCCATGCCCTCGCGCGCTGTCTTATCCGCGATCTTCCCGACGCTCAGGCCAAACACCGCGACAATGTCCTCCTTCTCCGGCGTCTGCTCGCGGCAGATGGCGCGCCAGAGCTGGCCAAACACGGCGGTGTGCGTGAGCGAGACGACGTTCATGCCGATGATCTTGCGCAGCGTGCTGTACACCGTCGCGCGGTACGCCGTCTCCGCGGGGTCCACGAAGCGCTTTGCGAGCGCGACGAAGCGCGCATCGAGCCCCGTGCGCGTGACGTCCTGCGCGGGCTGCAGCGCGGCGCGCACGAGCGGCACCGAGCTTGCTGCGCTGTCCGCGCCGCGCGCGAGCCGGAGGTAGCCATCGCAGTGGTGGCCCTTGGGCTTGGGCTTCGGGCACGTATGCTGCGGCGCAATGCCAAACACGACGGCCTGTTTGTTGTGCCCGTGCGACAGCGTGTTCGCCTCGGCCGCGCCCATCCAGTGCAGCAGCACGTCGATCGTGAGCCGCGAGATCGCGTGCCGGTCCTGCTGCGTCGTCATGCATAGTCCACCCGTCGCCTGCGAGAGGAAGGCGTAGAAGCGGAGCTCGGGCTCCTGCATGCCGTTTGCGAGCGCGCTGGCGAGCGCACTATTGGGGGCTCGCACGAGGGTGCAGTCGAGGATGCGATGTGTCGCTGGACGCACCCCCTGCCCTCGGTGTTGAGCCCGGCTTCGCGGAGAACATGGTGCGGGGCACGCTTGCGGATATGCTACGCCATTGGATGCACGTGCAATCTGCGTCCAATCGAGCGCCGCATCGAGCGCAGTATAGCGCGCGATAACGAGCACGCTGTCGAGCACGCTATGTACGGTTCGCACGAGGGTGCAGTCGAGGACACGAGGCGTGGCTGGCCGAGCGCAATGGCGCGCGCGGAGTCGAGCGCGCCCTTGAGCATGCTGTTGAGGCTTTGAGCGCCGCCAACCCGGTCCAGTCCAGGGCGCGATTGCGGGCGCGCTGCACAGATGGATGCGCGTTACTGAGCGCCTCATCGAGCGGATGCTACGTGCGGTAACAAGCACGCTGTCGGGCACGCTGTCGGGATTAGGGCTGAGGGCGCAGGTCTGGAAGTGCTGTGTCACTGGCCGCTTGTGCTATTGCCTGCCGCCTCGGGCGCGGCATCAAGCGCAATGGCGAGCACAGTATTGGGCAGTCTCTCCGGCGCTTCGCCGGGAGAACGGTCCAGGGCACGCTCGGCGTCGTGCTGCATCCTCTGTGCCGATGGCGGGGCTGTTGCCCAAGATCGCGCAGGGACCTGGCGCCAGCTCTGGCTCATGGCTGGGTGCGAGGGGAAGCGCACGCACAAGCAGGTGCTGGGAAAGGGAGGAGGCTGCCGACACGCAATGCATTGGCCAGCGGCATAACGAGCAGGGCGGTACGGCTCGGACCCAGTGTCGGAGTTTACACGCCTTGTTCGCAGCGCGCGCTGTCCCGTCGCCCCCCGAACAGTAAGCATGCGCGTGCAGAATGTAGCCTGTGTCCATCTGATGCACTGTGATTCGGCAGTTGAGCGTGGTTGCGCCCTTCAAGGCTGCCCCTCTGCTCCTGCCTTTAGATCCCTCCGCCTCGCCCGCCGCCACACTGGCACCCTGAACGCGCCCGCAACAGCAATGGCGCGTTTACACGCCCGTACGGCCCGCTATGCTCATTAACTGCTACAGACGCCGCCATATATTGCCTGCCAATCAGAAGCGCGGCTGGAAGACCTTGTCAATGCGGCCCTCGCGCGCTATCAGAGCGAGGAGGACGACGAGCCCATGGAAGATATATTGTATGAACCCGGACAGGGCCCTCCGTCTGCAAAGACGCGTTTCCGGCGCACCAAAGTGCCAGGCCCTGCAACCCATATGCGCGCCAATGCGCGCCAGCCAGCAGCAGGACACAGCTCTGATCGCTGTGCGTTTGTCCCTGGGGAGGCAGTAACCAGTCCTAACGAACTATCCAGCTAATTCCCCACGCACCCAACGCCTGCAGCCCGTCGATGGCCCGTCAATACCTATGCCCGTGCAACCATCCAAGCGTACACGTCGAAAGCAGTCTGCCGCGCACGCGCAGCAGAGGCGCGGCGTCCGGGCAGGCCGCGATGGCCTCAACAACACCGCAATCGCGACAACGATTACCAGCGCAACAGCAGTGACGTCGGAGGCCTCCGTGCTTGCTCTTTATCCGACCAACGGCTATGTCAACGCCGCCAAGCGCAAGGCCGCTGCTCCCGCACCTAGATCAGGCAAGGGCGCGAAAAAGCAGCGGAAACAGGCGACGCCATCAGAGCTGCCCGTGCAGCATCTTACAGGGCAGCCAAGCGCCCTCCGAAGCGGGGCAGCTGGGCTTCGAACGCTTCCAGATCCTGGGCCCTCCGCTGTCCAAGCACTGAAGGATGCCGGCTACCAAATTCTTGCCGGGGACCCCAGGTACGCTTGCGCGGCGTCCATTCCAGTATAGATATCTGACTAGCGTAGCTCTGCAGGCGTTGTTCTCGATGCCGATGGAGTGGTCTCTGCTGTTCGTGCACGGCGGCCACAGGGCGACAACTGGGACCGCGTCACGCTTGAACTTGACGCCGCACTCCATAGGCTTCACGATGCCTTGGGCGAGGATCAGGCGAAAACTGGAAAGGGTGTCAACCGCTGGGACGGTGTGTTCAAGCACATTTTCTGGGGTCTGTCGTTTGGTGGCGGGCAACGGGTACGCCTACATGCACAGATTGAATGCGCCTTCTCACACAGTGCAGGAGCCAGGCTACCTTGCGGTGAAGAACAAATACCATGCAGCGCTTAAGGAGTTCACCGAGACGCCTGCCGTTCGGGCCTTTGCAAAGCACATACGCAGTACGTACCCAGCATTGCGAGCCTTCTAGCCTGATCTCGCTTCGACAGATACCATGGAAGCCTGGCAGCCAGAGGTCCTGAAGGAGTGCGATGCGCTTGCGGCGGCACTTGCGGAGTGGGACCCGGACATGCTGCCTGCGTACCCCGGGCTTCCGTTGTTCGCGGAGAGCGCGAATACTGGGGACCAGGCTGTCGCCCCCGACCATTACGACATGTTCAACGCCATCGACAAGTTCTGTTTTGTGATACCGACAGGCACGTACGATCCTACGCAGCATGGACTCATCGTCCTCCATGAGCTCAAGATCGCGATTCAAGCTGCTCCTGGGGACGTCGTGTTCTTCCCATCTGCGCTCATTCGACACGGCAACACGCCCATCGCGCCGACCGCGATCCGCCGCTCATGGACGCTATTTACTGCAGGCTCATTGTACCGGTGGTGGGATGCTGGGTTCAGGACCCTGCGCTCGATGTCTGCAGTTGAGCGCAAGGAGTTTGCTGCGCTGGCGAAGGTCAAGCTTCGCGAGCGCATGGCACAGCATATGACCCTTGAGCAGTTGAAAGCATACCACAGCCAGACCATGTAGACGTGCAGAGCCAAGCAATGTATTATCAAGTGGACTCGATGCAGGCAGACAACTAATCAGGGGGCGAGGGTAATAGAGAACGACGGCAGCCATTGACTAAGGAGCGAGTGTAGGAATGAAAGCATAAGCGAATGGAGGGGCATAGAAGGGTATAACGCTGCACATGGCTGTGAGGCCTAAGGTGCAGACTGGGCAGGGCGCGTGCGGTTGCGTTTCGGAGGCGATGAGAAGCCAGTCACAGCGAACGTCGAATGAGCAATCTTGGAGGTAGAGGCACCAGCCTTGTCCGAGGGCTCGTCGTTGTCACTAATGGAAATGTGAGACGATGCGCGCATCTGGCGCTTGGCGGCGCGAGTGACCGGCTGTCAGGGCTGTGCCAGCCTGACACCTCTCTCGTCAAGCACATGACATAGACGCTGACACAGACGATGACATATCGGCTGACGCGTCCATGCTCACTCAGCAGGTCCACAAGATTCCGGACCTCACTGCCTCGCGATGTGCTGACGCAGACGATGACATATCGGCTGACGCGTCGCGCTCACTCAGCAGTCCGGACTCCACTGCCTCATGACTCAGAGGACACTGCATTGGACTTTGGTCTTTGTCATCTGGTTCTCGGCACTAGTATATAAGCCCATGTATGATAGCTCAGTAGCTTCAGTTTCGAAATCGACTTCGGTTCCCACTTCGACTCCCCAGTCCCTCCACTGGGTCACACCTCGCTCTTCTATCTCTCCTAGTCGCTCTCAGTCCCTGTAGTTGTCAGACTGCAGGCCTCTCTGTCCTCCGCGTCGTCACCAACGGGCATCAAGGACTCCACGTACCGGTGTGTTAATAACGCACTGTGTAGTGTCTTGTCTCTGTGGGATTCCACGGAGGCTTGATATTACTTAATACCCTCCTCGTGGGGCACGGCCGTAACAGTATTTCGAAACTCGAGTACGCTCGAGTCACTGTATGTCCTTTGGGACACGACGTCAAGTACAACAAAACGCGCAAGATCTTGCACCACAAGTCAACTCGCCGGACCGCATCCTCCGAGAAGCAAACCGACGACGACGACAACAGAACCAGCAACCAACGCCTGCCGCATCCTCATCCGCGGCACCCGCGTTCTCCTCGCCTTCGACCCTCACCACTCTCACTCCCTCGCCCTCAGCAATGTCTTCGCGTGGATCAGTCTTCGGCTCGGCTCGTGTCGACCCCGAGGACCTCGAGGACGAATCGTTCTCGCCCACGCCCACGGCAACCTCGACCAACCACTCTTCGACGGTCACTCCAACTCCGTCGTATCACTCGCACATCACGGTGCACTCATCCTCGGCATCTCACCACCCGCCAACGACGACTTCCTCGTCGTCCGCGGCCCCCTCAATCCCCAACTTTGAGAACCTTGGGCAGCTCCCGTACTTCGCTCCCATCCCAAGCTCCCACAGTGCGTCGCTCCTGCACGTTGACCCTTCCGTGCACTCCGGACAGGCCGCACTGCCGGGCATTTGCATGAACCCGTTTTGTGCAAACCGCTCCCCGCACCCGCGTCACTCTTCCGCGAACTCCTCGGTGGCTCCCGGGCCCGGCCCGCCTCCTGGCGGACCTCCTGGGACTCCGAGCGGTAGCAGTGGCTGGGGAGGAGGTGGCGGCGGTGGTGGAGGCGGTGGTCCTCCGAGCCATCACTCCTCGCACCACTCGTCCTCGCACCACTCCTCTTCACATTTCTCGTTCTCTGTACCTCCGGCCTCGCACCACACTCCTTCGCACTCGGTACCTTCGGGTAGCCACCACACCCCGCCATTCCCACCTCCAAGCTCAGGAGGGTCTCCCTCGGGAGGCGGCGGAGGTGGTGGTGGTGGTGGACCGCCCTCGGGCGGCGCACCTGGTCCTTTTGACTTCGAACCTGCAGTTGACGACGAGCGTCGTCGCAACCAATGGATCGACAATCTGGTCGCCGCGCTGCGGCCGCACTCCAAGATCAAGGTCAAGGACCCCGAGACGTACGACGGCGCGAAGCCCGAAGACCTCCGTCACTGGCTCGTCTCCTTGGAGAACTACTTCCTCGGAGACCTGCGCACGTATCAAGAACACCGCAACCGCATCATCACCGCGTGCTCCTACCTCAAGGGCAAGGCTCAGACCTGGTACGAAGGTTACGTCGAGTCCATCCTCGACGGCCAGCCCCCTGCGTTCTTCGCGTCATGGCTGGACTTCAAGGCCGAGCTCAACGCGGTATTCGGCATTCGCTTCCCACGGGATGTCGCCATCCAGAAGCTCAAGAAGCTCTTCATGAAGGAAGACCACACCGTCTCGCAGTACGCTCTAGACTTCGAGCCTCTTGCACGCCAGTCCGGCTGGGACGGACTTGCCCTCGCTGATCGCTTCTACGAGGGACTTCCGCGGCGCATCAAGGAGGTCATGGGAAACCAGATCGCCGCGCGCCCCACGGATCTCACGCGCCTCCGCGCATGGGCCCTCGCCATCGACGCCAACCAATGGAACTCTGGCGTCATCAAGAAGTCCTCCTCGGACTCCTCGCACTCCAACTCGCACTCGAACAACAACTCTGGCAACAACAACAGCAGCAACAACAACAGCAAGAACCATTCCTCGGGCTCCTCGAACAAGAAGTCCTCGAATGTTCGCTCTTCGTCTTCCTCGGCACCCACGGCGACGCCCTCATCCAAGTCGTCAACTCCTCGCTCCTCCGCGCCCGACCTCTCTGGCAAGCTCGCCAGCACCGGCAAGCTCACCGATGAGGAACGCGCGCGTCGTCTCAAGGAGAACCTCTGCCTCTACTGCGGCAAGGCAGGCCACTCGGCCCGCGACTGTCGCAAGGCCGCGCATAACCGCGAGGTGAAGGCGCGTGCCACGGCTTCGTCCACTCCGGCTTCCTCGGCTCCTGCGGCGCCCTCGGGCTCCGCGAAGTCGGGAAACTAGAGGGCAGTTCTGCCCGCGTCTCTCGGCAGGACTGCTCCGACTACGAGGGACGTAAAGCAACTCGGTTGAACGCTGCCGCGCTCACCGATCAGGATGCACTCATTATACCCCTGTCTTCAGATCCCGTACCCACGTTCCGTACTCTCGTGGACTCGGGCTCCGAGGACAACTTTCTCGATCTCGCTTTCGCTGACTCCCACGCGCTTCCGCGCTATCCACTCGACCGGCCTCTCCGGCTGCGTCTCTTCGATGGGTCCTCCCGCGGACTCATCTCTCACTTTGTCACGCTGCCAGTCCGATTCCCGGATGGTACGCGTATGGCCATCAACTTCCTGCTTACCAAGCTGGATCCGTCTTGCTCTGCCGTGTTAGGACACCGCTGGCTACACCGCTACAATCCTCGGATTGACTGGTTTAACGGCCGCATTCAGTTTAACACGCAGATCTCGCCTACGGTTACTCATGATTTCGCTCATGGGTTCTCTGCGGATGACTCGGATTTCGCCTCCGAGCACGACCCTCGTACTCCAAGCGCTCTACGCGCTCCTTCTGTCCCCGCTTCTACACTCAACTCCATCACTCCAGCACTCTCCGAGACCGTGCTCCGCGCGGCCGCCGCTCGTGTCGACATCAGGTTCATTGGCGCTGCTGCCTTTAACCATGTCCGGCACCAGCGCGGATCTCTCGTCTCCGCGATCTATGTGCGTGATCCTGTCTCCGCGGCGCGCTCGGCGTCCGCCAACCCCGCCTCGGAGACTGGGGAAGGCATTCCGGAGGTCTACCATGACTTCTTGGATGTGTTCTCCAAGGAGGCTTCTAACCGCCTCCCCGAGCATCGACCATACGATCTCAAGATCGAGATGGAGGACGGCCAAGCTCTGCCGTCAGGTCCGATCTACTCACTCTCCGAGCCCGAGCAGCGCGCTCTTCGCGACTACATCCAAGAGAACCTCGCCAAAGGCCACATCCGCTCCTCATCCTCCCCGGGCGGTGCGCCTGTTCTCTTCGTGAAGAAAGCTGACGGCAGTCTCCGGCTGTGCGTCGACTACCGCGCTCTCAACAAAATCACTCGCAAGGACCGCTACCCACTCCCGCTCATCAGCTCCGCGCTGGACCGCCTTCGCTCCGCGAAGCGGTTCTCCAAGCTCGATCTCCGCGTTGGCTACTCCAACGTGCGGATCGCCGCGGGGGATGAGTGGAAAACCGCCTTCCGCACGCGCTACGGCTCCTACGAGTATCTTGTCATGCCCTTTGGTCTCAGCAATGCTCCCTCGGCATTCCAACGCTTCATGAACGACATCTTCTCGGATCTCCTCGACGTCACCGTCCTCGTGTACCTCGACGACATCCTGATCTTCTCTGACGATCCCTCGCAGCACGAGGAGCACGTCCGTGAAGTCTTGCGCCGCCTGCGCAAGAACGATCTCTTCTGTAAGCCCGAGAAGTGCGAGTTCCATGCAGACCGCATCGAGTTCCTCGGCTACATCATCTCTGCCGACGGCATCTCGATGGACTCCAAGAAGGTTGACACCATCACGAGCTGGCCTCAGCCGCGGAACGTGCGTGACATTCAGTCGTTCCTCGGCTTTGCCAACTTCTACCGCCGCTTTGTCCACGGCTACTCGGACATTGTGGTACCACTCACGCGGCTCACGAGGAAGAACACCCCGTGGAACTTCGATTCCCGGTGTGTACTCTCCTTTGAGACGCTGAAGACCGCCTTCACGCGCGCCCCTGTCCTGCATCACTTCGATCCCGCTCTCCCGCGGATCGTCGAGACTGACGCCTCGGACTACGCGGTCGCGGCGATCTTCTCGCACCTCCTGCCTGACGGCACGGTGCACCCCGTTGCGTTCCACTCTCGGACGCTCACGCCCACGGAGCTCAACTACGACACGCACGACAAGGAGCTCCTCGCGATCTTCGAGGCCTTCCAGCTGTGGCGACACTACCTCGAGGGCGCAGAAACCCCAATAGACGTCGTCACGGACCACAAGAACCTCGAGTACTTCAGCACCACGAAGATGCTCACACGCCGGCAAGCACGCTGGTCCGAGTACCTCTCGCAGTTCAACTTGCTCATCCGCTTCCGCCCCGGACGCCTTGGAGGAAAGCCTGACGCACTTACCCGCCGTTACGACGTCTATCTCAAAAGGGGGGATAGTGGCTTCGCCAGTGCTAATCCGCAGAACCTTCGACCAGTCTTCTCGCACGAGCAGCTCATCACGTCGCTCCGCGCGACCTACGCGGAACCCATCTTCCTCCGCGCAGTCGTTCTCATGGACACCGAGTCGCTCCACCGCGACATTCGCTCCGCGTACACCTCGGACGAACTCGCGCAGGAAGTCCTCACCAAGCTCGGCTCCGACGACCAACCTCACTGGACCAAGTCCGCGGACGAGTTCTTGCTCTTCAAGAACCGCATCTACGTCCCGGACCACGCGGACCTCCACCTCCGCGTTCTCCGCGCTAAGCACGATCACCCACTCGCAGGGCACCCCGGCCAGAACAAGACGTACAAGATGATCTCCCGCGAGTACTTCTGGCCGGAACTCCGCGGATTCGTGCGAAAGTACGTCCAGTCCTGCGTCACTTGTGGCCGCAACAAGCCACGCCGTCACAAGCCCTATGGGCGCGTTCAGCAGCTCCCCATCCCTGTTCGCCCCTGGGACTCCATCTCCATGGACTTCATCGAGAAGCTCCCGCCATCTCTCGGCTTCACCGCCATCCTCGTCATTCTCGACCGCCTCAGCAAGCAGGGCATCTTCATCCCCTGCCACGACGAGATCAACTCTGAGGAACTCGCGCGCCTCTTCCTCCTCCACGTCTTCAGCAAGCACGGCGCGCCCGCGCACATCTCCTCGGACCGCGGCTCCGAGTTCGTCTCACGCTTCACGCGCTCCCTCGGAGCACTCCTCAACATCAAGATGCACTTCACCTCCGGACACCACCCTGAGGCGAACGGTCAGGTCGAGCGCACTAACCAGACGCTCGAACAGTACCTCCGCATCTACTGCAACTACCAGCAGACCAACTGGGCCGAACTCCTGCCCCTCGCAGAGTTCACCTACAACAACACGCCCTCGGACACCACGGGCATCTCGCCTTTCTTCGCCAACAAAGGCCACCACCCCAACCTCGATGTGTATCCTGAGCGTGACATCACCTCGGTGCGCGCACGGGACTATGCGGTTGACATTCACGAGCTGCAGGCAGAGCTCAAGAAGCAGATTGCGCACGCGCAAGCTCGCTACGCAGAGTCCGCGAACGCTCGCCGCGCTCCTCCTCCCGCGCTCTCCGTTGGAGACCGTGTCTTCGTCACCGCGGAACACATCAAAACCACTCAGCCCACCAAGAAGCTCGCTGCGCGCTACCACGGCCCATTCACCATCATCGCTCAGCCTGGTCCGCAGTCGTATACCCTCGAACTTCCACACTATCTCAGCCTCATCCATCCCGTCTTCCACATCTCTCAGCTCGAACCTCACCCGCCGGACGAAATCGAAGGGCGCATCCCCGAGCCACCCGAGCCAGTCATCGTTGACGGTGAGCGCGAGTGGGAACTCAGCGAGATTCTGTGGTCCAAGATGGACCGCAGGAGACGCCGGTGCCCACTCATGTACCATGTCCGTTGGCTCGGCTACGAGGACTCCTCGGAGGAATTCTCCACCATCTCCGCGCAAGACCTCGAACACGCACCCGACCTTGTCCGCGAATTCCACGAAAACCACCCAACTATGCCAGGTTCCTATGAATTGTTCCTCTCGTACATTAACCGCTAAAAAACCCATCTCGTATCCTGTCTCGCTCCTCGCACGCCTCGCTCTACCGCCTGTACTTCCCCATGGACTCACACATCTCGGTTTCCTCCATTAATCCACGTCTCGGATCCCATGATTCCTGCATTTAGAATACGATGTGGTTCTCGGTCTGTGGTTCAAAAGCCTGTATCCCATTCCCCCCACATCTTGATATGTTTTCATTCCTCAAAATCTGTACTCATCATTTCTCTCCAGATCGGTCTCTTATTCTATCCTCCTACTCCTCGTCATCATCCCTCATCGTCTCCTCGGTCAGCCCACCAACTCCGAGCATCGCGGCGATCGCGCTCAGCATCCGCTCCTGACGCGCCATGGACTCCGCGGTCTCCTCGATCACTCGACGACACTCCTCGGCCGTCTCCTCCAACCTGGCCACATGCTCCACGATGCTCTCCTGCACTTCCGGAGCAGGGACGTCCTTGGTGCTCGAACCTCCCGGCACACACTTGCAGCGCATGAACGCGCAGAAGGCGCAGCATATTGCCTTGCTGCGGATCTTGAGGTCGAAGCACACCACCCTGTGGACCTTACAGGGGTGGCAAGACTGCTCCTAAAGAGAAACACGGGTCGGTCAGATGTCATCGACTCAGACGAATGGACTCACCCGCACATCACCCTGCACCTCGTTCCCGAGGGGCACCCGGCACAGGCGACGCTTCTCCTCGCCCCCCATCTTCTTCCAGCCCGACCGGATGGTCTTGGATGCCCCCTTGCGCTCGCGCTGCTTGCTTGCGACGCCCACCGCAGCCTCACGCTCCTCCTTGTCCTTGTTGAGCGTTTGCAGGCGGGCGTCCTCGATGATGGCCTTATTCTCCTCGTTCTGTGGTCGTTAGCGACCAGCAGTATCTGGGATGACCACGACGACGTACCCAATGTTCCCACATCTCCCAGAAACCGATCGCCACCGCTCCCAGCCCTTCGTCGCGTGCGGCCAACGAAAACTTCATCGCCTCGAGCTCCCGGACCGCATCCTCGATGTGGACTTCGCGCAGCGGGTCGTCCGCGCTCAACGCCTCTGCGACCTCCACAGCGCGCTCCTTCTCAGCAACACGCTCCGCCGTGTACTTTCTCTCGCTGTCGGCCTTGACCCACGCAGTGATGTGGGGCTTGAGGTCGGCCTTCTCGAGGAAGACGCGGCTGGCGATATCGACGCCAAGCGGAACGCGGGAGAGGAGCACGAGGGAATCGGGAACGCCAACGCCGGACATGGTAAAGGAGAACAGCGCAAGTTCCTCCTCAGTCGACTGGCGCTCTTATCAGTCCCCAGCCTCACGGCTGGCCTCTACTCCATGCTCCGTGCATCAGCCTCCTCCGCACTCCGCCGACGAATCACACGCTGCGGAAATTCAAATGCTGGTACGCCACAACATCGGCAATCATTCCCCATTTCAGATCCCCGTCGAAAATCAAATTCACGCATACAAGACTTGCCACACCTCTCCACCTCGGGGCCCGCAGCGTTCCATCAGTCCTTCGTGGGCTCAGGACGTAAAGGGGGGATACTGTCAGGGCTGTGCCAGCCTGACACCTCTCTCGTCAAGCACATGACATAGACGCTGACACAGACGATGACATATCGGCTGACGCGTCCATGCTCACTCAGCAGGTCCACAAGATTCCGGACCTCACTGCCTCGCGATGTGCTGACGCAGACGATGACATATCGGCTGACGCGTCGCGCTCACTCAGCAGTCCGGACTCCACTGCCTCATGACTCAGAGGACACTGCATTGGACTTTGGTCTTTGTCATCTGGTTCTCGGCACTAGTATATAAGCCCATGTATGATAGCTCAGTAGCTTCAGTTTCGAAATCGACTTCGGTTCCCACTTCGACTCCCCAGTCCCTCCACTGGGTCACACCTCGCTCTTCTATCTCTCCTAGTCGCTCTCAGTCCCTGTAGTTGTCAGACTGCAGGCCTCTCTGTCCTCCGCGTCGTCACCAACGGGCATCAAGGACTCCACGTACCGGTGTGTTAATAACGCACTGTGTAGTGTCTTGTCTCTGTGGGATTCCACGGAGGCTTGATATTACTTAATACCCTCCTCGTGGGGCACGGCCGTAACACCGGCGCATTGTCTGCGCGCTTACGCTTCCCTGAATTATCGCAGTCAACAGCTGCACGTCGTGAACAGCCACGAGCGTACCTTGAGCCACTGGGGCAACATACTCCTCATCGGAGTCTTGCGCCTCGTCGATCTGGCTTGCGGTCTCAGCCGTGCCCTCGCTCTCATGCCCAACACCGTCGAGCTCCTCCTGCAGCGCGCAAGGGCGGTAGACGCTAGTCTCGTCCTCGGTGAACAGTGAAGCATCAACACCTGCGACTGGATTGCAGGTGAGCCGTTGTCAGTCAAACGAGTATAGGTTACTTACCGAGATAGAGCTTGCGCTCATACCAATTCGAAGCCGACGTGATCGCCTCTTGCATATCCAGACCGTTCGGACGCAGCTTGCGGGTTGCGTTGAGCTTCTTGCCTTCGCGCGACAGGACGCGGAACAGGGGCGGCTCGTCGTCGTCGGGGTGCTGGTCCTTCCAGGCACTGACGGCGGCTGCTGAGGCGGCGAGGGCCACCGGTAGATGCTGCTCAAGGAACTCCACCGTCTGTTCGTACGTCCAGTCGCGGCGAATTTTCAAGTCGTCGGCCTGAACACCGACGGCGCAGAAGCCTTGCTCTTTGAGGTCCTCGACGTGCATCTTCGACGGCACCGGGGCATTGCTGAAGACCTGCAGAAAGTCAGCACTCTGCGCCGCCCTGCACCGCGCATGCGCTTAAGCACACCTGAGCCCCTTCAATAAAAAAAAGAATGGAGCCGGGTGACTTTCCAGCGAACGACGGGGCCTGGATATTATCTCAGTAATTAGAAAAAATGCGACGGGAGGAACGTACGGTGGTGCCATTGCCCTTCGACGCCTTGGCTTTCTTATCCTTCTTGTCGAATGCATCAGTGCGCGCAGCGTTGGCCTCCTTGCGCGCGGCCTGGGAGCGGTCGCGACGGTCTTGGTACTTCTTGATAATTCGGGAGAGCGGCGTGTCCTTGGGCGGTGCGAGGGTGCTGCTTGAGGGCGGAGCTGAAGGCGATGCGCCGGTATTCGCAGCTTCGCTGTCGCTGTCTGACATGGGGAGGAAAAGAATGGCGGGAAAAGGGAAGAAGAGCGTAAGGACGGAGTGCGAATTGCGGCAGAGTAGAAAACGCACCAGGTCATGTGCACGATCGCGCGCAAGGGGTATGAAACACCCTCGGCTAGTGACCGCCTCGCGTATCACTATTGCATATTATCTGGCCATGCATGAGCACACAGAATATATGCAGTATAATCACCTCTACTGACAGTGGCTGGCTTCAAGGGCCAGCCGATGCAAGTGCGGCATGAGGCAGGGTCGTGGCTTGCGACCGAGGCCGTCTTGGCCACCAATATGCAATCCTGTACAACGCGATAGGCGCTCCCGCACCAAATGTATTGCAATAGATTGACGACTCACATGGGGTTTGCCATTGTTGACCAGGAGTCGAGGACTGGTCGCTGCGGCGATGATGCGCCTCGAGTCAAATGGAGTCTTGCGGCCGACTACAACATCCACCGCCTAATACAGTACGCTGCATCAGCCTCACAGGATTAGACCGCCTGATGGCTTTGTCATTATCCGTGTGCAAGGAAAGGCTGCGCCGCGGCGGGAGGATGCACTGCGGAAGATGCGTGCGTAGCATGGACTGGTTAACCGCCTGAAAGTGTGCTTCTACCATGAGTTATATCAAGATATATATATATAAAGCTGCTCTCACTCACTCTCGTAGGTATACGCACAGTCAGGAGCACTAGGCGGCGTGGGGTAAGTGGCAGGCGGCTGCGTCCAGTGCCTGGCTTGCATCTACATCAAGAAATTCTGTGGGAAGGGTAAAGCTTCAATTTCAAACAGAGCGGCTAGAAAAAACGCAGCACAGCGATGAGCGAAACGGGAAGGCAAGTGCCTGAGCAGCGCGAGCGCTCGATGACTGAAATGGCAATGAGACCATCTCCCCTTTCCGGGAAGTATGACGCACCCTGGGCCATGCACATTGACCCATGTAGTACTACAAATGCCGTTGATTGCAGACCCAGACGTGTACTGGCTTCTAATCCTCGCGAACGCGGGCGAGCGGGCAAGGCGAGGAAGCTTCCGGCGGTTCGGAAACGGCCGAGCTCGCCGGTCCGCGTCACGACACTGGAAACTCGCCACGCTCCAACACTGAGAACCCGGGCTCTACACACTACAATTAGTAATAAATCGACACAATACTCTTGCTGCATTTAAGAAATTTCGCAGTGATTTTCTCACTCAGATAGTATGCACGCCTCCTCGGATTACACTGAGTAAGTCTGTAGAATAGTGTACAGATGCATTTTAATAAACCAGCCATTTAGTACTCATATCGATGGCCGCCTGCTACCTACGGTCTCATCATCTGGATACACTTTCCCGAGGCTTGATATCTTCATTGCCCACGTGTTGCGCCATTCTTACCAGCCCACCTGCTCATGGGCTTTCTTCGCCGCTCTCTTGTACATCACGAGGTTGAGGCGGCGTGTCCTCGAGGAGCACGTCAACCCTCTGCAACCGCAAGGGCACTACCTGTTCATCACTGCGTACACGCTAGCCTACGGCGTGCACTTCGATGAGACGCCCGCCACGAGGTCATGGCTCCCAGTCTGCCAACACCTGCTGACGTTTGAGGAGCTGAACACTCTTCGGCGCCGGTTCTGTCGCGACATAGAATGGAGACTCAACGCTACCCCCGAGAGACTTGCGGAGTTCCAGGCGGAGACTATCAGGACATACGAGCAGGAGGAGCAGAGACGCCGCCGAGTTGGATGACCTTGAACGCTCAAGCCATTTCTCAATTGTCAAACGGATTGTTGCATTACGCATCATTTCTGCTACGCAAATGAGAGAGCAGCTGGAGAGCAAACAGGCGGCAATGGTGCGAGGGGGCCAGAGAGTCTTTGCAACCAAGAGGGGGAGCGGACGGGAGATGCGGGGAGCGGGGACGAGGGTACGGGTACGACGAGGATACGTGCTGTATATATTATCCAATCGCAACAGCTAGGATTTTGTGACGCGACGCGAGAATCGGGATGATATATGATGACGATGCGACGGAACTGAAGAGATGCGAGGTGAATATTATAATGGGTGTCTTCTGCGAGTGAGGATGTATGATGCGAGGGGAAATGACCAGAAAGATTACGACGAGTATATGGCTGATTATAGAGGCCTGGTGACCTGCAGGGTCTACGAGTTCACGAGGCGCTCGACTGACGACGGCGTGAGCATCGCCGCCGAGGAAATCCATCACTGGGCCGAACTTACTCGCGACAAGGTGCTTGGTGTAGTTGCTCGAGTAGCGCTTCATGTTCGTCAGGTGCGACCGTACGAGGGCAACGAGCTGCTTCTTCTGCTCGCCGGTGGCAACGCTGAGCGCTCGTTGAAGGACATAGTCTGAATGATGCGTGAGCAATGGTTACGATGGGCAATTAGGATTGAATACGAACTGGCAAATTGGTCCTTCATCATGGTCACGACGGGGCTGAAACCGTCGGCGCGGGGCGTCATGATCTCGTCGATGAGGAGCCGCTGGTTCTCCTCGTCGGCCGTGATGAGCGCTTTCTCGCAGACATTGGAGGCGAACTTGTGCTTCGCCATGTGCAACATCTGCCCGCGAAGCCTCGAAATAATCAACAGTCTATCTTCGGGCTTGCCGTGTTCAAGAACAAATTGAACGACGTAGTTCTGGACCGCGGCATTAGGGTTGAGACACGACAGACAGATTTGACAAGATAACTCACGCCGAACTGGTCCTGCATTAGGTTGGATGTGTACTTGTGTAGCTCGTCGAGAAGAGGCCGGGTCTGATCGTCCGTCAAGTATTCGAAGCAGCGCTGAAGCACACGGCAGCCGAAGGGGTGGGTCGACAGCTCGTACACAGTTCCGCGGAACGCGTGCACAAAACCGAGGCGTTCCGGGCTCACGCGCTCAATGAGCTTCTGAATGACCTGTAAAACTATTCAGACAGTTGATTCGGCGGAGGAGGTGCATTGGCAACGCTTACGTGGTTGCCGTTGGCGTCCATAACGATCTTGAGCACATGGGCCTCCAATTCTTTGACGAACGACGCTTGCTGCTCTGGCAAGATGTACTCAATCGCCTGCGAGACCCGTGAGCGGGGCAAGCGCATTACGGAAAGGGAACCAACCTTCTGCACCACTCTGCATCCGTACATCTGCAGGGACAGTTGCAGGATGTGGTTCTCCATCGTATTTGCCAATGCGGTCTTCTGCACCTGCGTGCCATACTCGAACAGCTTCTGGATCACCTGCGGAAAGGGATATCAGGATGAGCCGCGACAAAAGGCAATCACGAAGTCGATGCCCACGTAGTTGCCAAAAACGTCCTGAATCAGCTGCAGCGCGCTCTCGGGGACAATCTCATCGAAGACGATTTGTTTCTCCTCGCTGGTCGCGCTCTCGAGCTTCTGCTGGATGAACCGCGAGCCGTGCTGATCGCCGCTGAACTCGACGATATAACCAAATATATCCTGAAAGGAAAGACGCGCAGAAGCAGACACGGTTCTCAGACGTCGTTCTCCGCGGAGGACATGTCAATTGACTCACGCGTAATTCCCATTTCCGCGTCTTGTTCGCGCGGAACTCGTCCAGGAGCGCGCTTCGCAGCGCCGCAGGGCCGTCATCGCGTCGCGGCCCCCGCGCATTGTGGAACATATGCATAGGCTGCGACCCTGCAGGACCGTAGACAGGCGTGCCGGGCGGAACCATGGATCCCATCACGAGAGGGAGCTGCTGCGAGTAATCGAGGGGGGCGCCAAACATCGGGGGTAGCGGCGACGGCGGAGGGCGCATGGATGCCTGTAGCAGCAAGTTCTGGTGGGAAATGTGCTGCTGTTGTTGCATGGAGTACTGCCAAAGTCGGAGATGAGATGCGTCAACAGAAACAGACTTCCGCGTACAGGCATGTCCCTCGGCTTGTCAGCGACGGCGGGAGGCTGGCCCAGGGCGATTGGTCCCGTTGCCATCGGTGAATGTGTCGCATGGGGACGGTGGAACACCATAGCTTGCGGTGAGGGGTAATAATACGGCGATGGCGGGGCGGTCGCCTGGTTGGCGTAGTCGTAGAAAATAGCCGATGGGCTGCGTTGAAGCTCATGCGGGTGCATGCTCTGAGGCGTAGGGTAGAGACTAGAGGGAGCGCTGTGCAACGCTGGTGAGCCGTACAACGAAGGGTCGGGAGTGCTCCGATACGACTCGTACGGGAATTGAGAGTAATCGGCGAAGGCATCTCGCCCTGGCGTCCCGTTGTAGTATGCGGAATAATCGGCCGGCTGCGCATAGCCATTAAACGCCGGACGGGGAGCGGCCTGCATTGGAGGCGGCCCACGAATCTGCGGAACGAGGGGGGCAGTCGCGGGCGCGCCAGAGGCCGAGACGTTGGCAGTTGAGTTGCGGTAGGGCTGGCCGGAGGAATATTCGTCCTCCAAAGATATATTCCGCAGACCGACGGTCAAATCATGTTCTGCTTGCGACGCGCCGCCGTTGTTGGACATGACTGGCGCGGAGTTGAACGAACCGCCGAAGGGCTTTGATGGCGACGACCCTGCGGAGAACCTGGCCTGCGTGCTGGGCTCTTTTTCAAACCGCTTTGGGCGCGACATCAACATTCAGTCAAGCTGCCGAAGCCCTGAGAGCGCCACTTACAGTATTGGCACGCTGGTCCTCCTCCGCGCCGGCAAGCCCGACGACGCGCACGCCGTTGAGGGCATGAGCGGCGGCCGCCTGACGGTGACGAGCCTGCTGCAGACTGAAGGAGTGGCTCGGGGAGTGTGTTTCCTGATCGAGGAATGTGTCAAGAAGCCTGTAACTGCGCGATAGGCACTGGGACGAACAATTTGACCGGCCTCTTTTTTCTGGGGGCTGCCGACATCGACGTTCCACTCCGGGCCTGCGCCCGGCTCCCAGGTGCCCGCGGCACGCGGGGAGGACCAGGTCGGGTCGCCCATGGACGCGCGGAACGCGCCGTCAGCCTGGGCTGGGTCTTGCACGCTCGCGGCGGACGAAATTGACGCTGTTCGCTTGGAGCCTGCGTTCCCGTTCCCCCAGACCTGCACACAGCACGCGCGCTCAGCCCGGCGCAGCTCAAGATGTCATGCGAGCGACGCACCTGCCAGCTGCCGTTGAGACCCTTGAGGCCCACGCCAGCGCCTAAAGCACCGCCAAAAACCGCTGGAGGTGCCGAGAGCTTGTGCTGGCCGGGGCCCTGCATGAAGAGAGCGAGAGCGCAAGGAGGGGCGAAACACACGTGAGTTATTACGCGCAGACCGCCCAGTTTAGGACGTACAGCACTTGGCGACGCGGATGGCGAGTGCCCTCGCGACTGGGAGGACGAGCCCGAGGGCTTCCTGGACGTTGCGCCGTTTTGAGGATTGGCCATTTAGTATGCTCTGGGCGCGAATGAGCCGCTGAAAGGAGGGATTCGCGCTGCGCGGGGCAAGGAATGGGGGGCGCACAGTCTAAGTAACGCGTTAAAACGGCCAGGTGGCGTGCGGCTCGCAGCGTGCGCGTGGCTGGACGTGGCGCAGGCAGAGAGACAACGGCAAGGGCGGGAGGGCAAACGAGAGTGACAATTAGCCAAGGTCTAATGAAAAAACGGGCGGCGGGTTGAGCTCGAAAATGATGGCGGCAACACGTAAAAACTGAATTGAACACAAAGCAGTCCTCTTAAGCGACCACTGCCTCCACGGCTGCCGAACGCCTCTCCCGCCCACATCACGCTCACGCGCCCCGCGCTGTATGCATAGGTACTGTTCATTACAATGCGGGCGATATCGATGAAGCAGGTAAACAAAAGGGAACGCGGTGGCTCGTAAAAAATAGGGAAATCCGTGTCCTCATCCTCTAACTACCCGTACGACCCGACGAGAAGAACCACGAGGCGCGCTTGGCTATATGCGAGCAAGCCGTCAGCCACCACAGAGCGAATATCATACTGTCTGCACTCACACGACGCGCTAGAGTCTTCCTGGATCCTCGCGAGCGGGTTACTCGACGGCGCCCCGCCAGACAGGAAGGAACCCGTTGCCGCCCCGCCGGCCGCGACCGCGCCGCCACCACCACGCAGCGGTTTGGCGATGCGGCCGAAGTTCAGTGAAGTGCTGTTCGCCGTTTTTTGCGCTGTGGGAATAGAAGCGTCAGGCATTATGCGTGCGTCATGACCGGCCCGGAGGGCTGGCGCGATACGTACCCCGAGCCTGATCCAGGCGCTCGCGCACGGCCTGCAGCTGCGCTTCGAACTTCTGGTTCTGGACCGCCAACCGCCGGTCCGCGTCCTGCAGCAACGCCTCAAGATTCTGGATGCGCTCGTTACGGGCAAGCAGCTTGCGTTCTGCAATGCCGGCCTCCTTCTTTAACGCGGAGTTCTGATCGACGAGCTGCGAAGCGTTTAGCGTTTCAGCGTCGGACACGTGCTTCTCGCCGAATAAATCCGACGTAATCATGCCACTCACCTGCTTCTGCACAAGCGTAAGCTGCTCGAGGTTGCGCTCGAGGAATGCCATCTTCTTCTGCTGCTGTTTGCTGTTCGAGTTGCGGATCACGTTGTTGTACTGCTCCTTCATCTCGTCGAGCTGGATCTCGAGCTCGACGACCTGAAGCGGGGAGAATCCTTTGAGTCACCGTGATGGGCCATCGCGGGAATTGATGCCGCACCTTCTCGCAGCGGTTCTGAAGATCCCGCATCAAGGACTTCTTAACTCCGTCGAACTCGGCTAGTTGGACGTTGATTGCCTTGCGAGTGCGCTCGAGGTCGCGGGCGCTCTCGGCCAGGTTCCTGCCGCCCTCGATGCCAGCAGACGTGACGGCGAATGCGCGCTGATAGATTGGTACGCCGATCAGTGCCTAGCATATGGACGTCATGAGAAGCATGGGTCGCACCTTCAACTCCTCGTTGATACTCTTGAGGCTCTCCATATTGGAGTTGAGGTTGCGGATTTCGTTCGTCTTGAGCTCCAGCTGTTGCCGGAGGTCGGACACCTCGTTGAGGTGTGCTTCGCGCTTGGCGCTGTACTGAGCCTCGAGTTTGCTCTGGGAAACGTGGTGAACACGAGGCCATACCGGTCCGAGAGAAGACGACTAGGACGTACCTTGAGCTCAGCCATGGATTCCGCGATATCGACATTGCTCGTTTCCTCGTCATGAATCGTCTTCTCTGAACACGCCCGCATGTTTGTCAGCTATCAAGCCACAGCATCCCTGGTGCACAAGTCATACCGAGCAGTTCCTCGTACTCTGCCTCCAGAGTCGATAACCGCTGCTCGAGCTCGTCCTTCCGCCGAATGATAAGCAGATTCTCCTCCTGGCTCTGCCGCAGCCGGTCCACGGTGTCGCGAACAAGCGCCTGGCCGTCCACGAGCTGCCGGCGGACGAGGTTGACGTCCTCGGCGCTCAGGGTCGCAACGCCGGCGTCCGTGTCGACGGCGTCGAGTTTGGCGAGAGCGGCGCGCAGGTGCTCGTCCTTCTCGGAGAAGGCGCCCTGGGTGTCGAGCTTGGCCATCATGAGCGCCATCTTCTCGGCCTTCTTCTTCTCCTTGTCCTCCGCGGACGCGTCCTTCTGGGCCGCCTTGACCTCGGCGATGTTCTTGCGAAGCTCTTCGAGCTCGTTGGAGAGGTCGGCGTTCTGCTCCTTGAGGATGTCGATCGTGATGACGCTCTCCTTGTTGTCGTAGTCGAGGCGCTCGAGCTGGAGCCGAAGCTCGCTGAGCTGGGTCGACAGCGCCTTGTTCTCCTGTATCCTATCTTTAGCAAAAATCCTACATAGTAAGGAGAAGCGACGAACCTTCGAAGCAGCCGACTCCTGCTCCTTGATAAAGGCGAGCTCCTCCTTGATCTCCTTGACGAGCTTCTCTTGCGCCTGGAGGGCGGCCTCCTTCTCGGCGACCTGGTCGCTGAGCTCGTTCTCGCGCTTGAGGAACTCCTCGCGCTCGTCCTTCTCGAGACCGATGACAGTCGGAGTCTGTGGCCGGCTCTCGAGGTCACCGCGCAAGCTCTCAACAGCAGGGTTCAGCGGGGTGGCAGAACGCGTGGACGAAGGCGTGGCAGGAGGCGCCTTCTTCGCCGAGCTGAGGATGGGAGCGCCCGCCTTCTCCGCTGTCGCCCAGTCCGCCTGCTGAACGTGACCGCCAGCACGCCAGATCGCGACTTCCGCCTCAAGGAGGTTGATGTACGCCTGGTAGGACGTCGCAGCCGCCTGCGCCTTCTTGACGAGAGCCTTGAGCTCTGCTGGAGAAAGCTCAGCGTTGACGCGCGCGGTGTTCTTGATGGACTTCGCGCGCATGCCGAAACGCAGCGTGCCGAGGGTTTCCGTCTCGTTGTATGCGGACGGAGAGCAGTTGATAATGAGAGTTGTCCGCGAGTTACCACCCAGGGACTCTTGCAGGATACGCGTGAGCTTCGAGTCACGGTACGGGACGTGCGTGGACTAGAATGCCCATTAGAGACCTTCCAGCTGCCATGCTTCGAGTCCATACCTTTCCGTCCGTCAGAGCGTTGATAACCATGCCGAGCGCAGAAAGAGACTTGTTGATCTTCTTCGCCTCCTCCAACGTCTGGCCGGACGCGCCAGTCTTGCCGACCTTCTCCGAGCCAGCAAGATCGACGAGGTAGAGGTTACCGGCCTTGGCGGCGCCGGTCTCGACATTCCGCTGCTGGATGGTGATGAGGAAGATGGAATGTGACCGTGAGCTCTCCGCGTTCATGTCTGTCGCGCCAAGTTAGTCGGACGCGAAGGCGGTGGCGAATGTTTGCGGCTGAACGTACTGGTCGCCGTAACCACACGCGCATTGCCACCCTGACGCATAATCTCGTAGACCTCGCGAGCGTTGCTGACATAGTAATCCGAGAGGCCCTTGATGTACACGCCTTTCGACTTCTCTTCATGGATGGGGAGGTTGTCGTTTTGCGCTGCATGTGATAAGGACGGTGTGAGCGTCGGGTGAAGACAGGACGGGGGCACGAGGCAGTGACGCACGGGCGAGGAGATCTCGTATACGCTCCAGATAGATCTCCATGTACGAGACCTTGACCATGTACTCGATGCTCGCATCGGACTCGAGGATGGACGTGAATATCTGCTCCGTTATCCGCGGTATTATGCCCTTGAGGTCGGGCGAGTCGATATCAGCACCCTGTTAATAATCGCGGCAGGACGGAAAATTGTCAGCGCTGCGGGCCCGCCCTGTCGGACGGGCGGCGCACCATCATGGTGAACGTCTTTCCCGACCCGGTCTGGCCGTAGGCAAAGACCGTCCCGTTGTATCCATCCAGCACATCTGCGGCGCGACGCGTGGTGAGGACGCGTGGGTGGCACCAGGCGCAGCCGAGCTGGCAGACGCACCCTTTACAATACTGCGCGGCGCGGCGGTCAGCATGGCACTGGTGTGCACGGGCAGGTGGCAGAGACTCACTCCTTGACACCGTACTCGAAGATCTCGATCTGCTGGGTGCCCATGGGGAACACGCGGTCAAAGGTGAAGCCATCCTTCTCGGGCCCTGTGGTGAGCTGCGCGTTCTTGAGCTGGACGGTCTTGAGGTTTTCGTCGAAGGACACGACGATGTCGCCGCCCTCGCGCAGCTCGAGCGAGTTGGGCGGGCGGAACCTGGGCGGGCGGCGTCACTCAGGCGGCATGCTGCAGGCCTGGCGGGGCGGGCACGGACCTGCAGACGACCTTGATGTTCGTCGAAGCCATGGTCGGTCGTGGGGCGGTCTAAGTCAGTCTAATGGCGGCCGTGAGGGGGGAATAGCGAGCGGGAGGGTATAAAGAAGAGCGGTTGCGAGGCCACAAGCGGAGATGGTGCGCCGGTTGCTTCCGTCACTCACTTGAAGCGGTTGTCACTTTTGAATGGCGCACATCGTCCAGCCGCTGGACTCGCCCTCGGGCTATAAGGACTCGCAGCACAGGCTCGACCGCCAGCGCCAGCTGGAGCAGCTCTCGCGCTCGACCACGCTCTATGTGCGGCCCCCTCTGCCTCTGTCTCCTGCGTGCTTGAGTCTGAACCACACCCGCGCGCGCCCAGGTGGGCAACCTGAGCTTCTACACGACCGAGGAGCAGATCTACGAGCTCTTCTCGCGCTGCACGAACCCCGAAGAGGGCGGCGGCATCAAGCGAATTATCATGGGCCTCGACAGAAACACAAAGTAAACCCGCGTCCCTGCGCCCGCCGCCCCTTTCTCACGCGCAAATACGTCTGCCAGAACACCCTGCGGCTTCTGTTTCGTCGAGTACTACACCCATGCAGAGGCTCTGGCATGCATGCGCTATGTTAGCGGCACCAAGCTCGACGAGCGCATAGTCCGCTGCGACCTCGATCTGGGCTACGCGGATGGACGCCAGTTCGGGCGCGGGAAGAGCGGTGGTCAGGTCAGCAGGCTCGTCATTGCGTTCTTTGACGCGTCTCAACGCGCTTTCCAGGTTCGTGACGAGCACAGGCAAGACTATGACGCCGGCCGTGGCGGTTGGGGCGCCCAGGTCCAGGCCGACAAGCGTCGCGAGCGCGAAGAGTTGTACGCCGACGTCGGCCCTGGTGCTCCAGCCGGAGGCGGCGGCGACTGGAAAGCAGGTGAGTCGAAATGGCTCCTCCTCGAGCATATCGCTCAACTTGTGTTACCGCAGCCGACGCGGCGGCGCCCTCTACGAAGCGCGCCCGCTCCCCAGGAGACGATGACGATGATGGTGACAGAGCCGTGCGTCCAGCCCTGCACTCAGGACGCGTTTCAGTCCCTCATTACCGCAGAACCCACGATTCCGAGCCGACAGGGAAGACGAAGACTAAGCCCGCTTCGCCTACTTTCTTGTTCCACAGATGTGCGCATACATTGGCCTCCAACCCTAAGTTCTATCTCCCTGTAATCAATAGCATTCCGTGGGCGCCGAAATCTCAATGTGCCCTCTGTTTGATCGACGCGATGCGCGCCTGCTGCACGGTGTGCCGCAACTCGCGCAGGACGGGGAAGCCGCCGAGCAAGACCGCAACAGACCAGATTGTCTGGTGCAAGTTTAGCAGCTAACAGCGCGTCGAAGGTAGCGGACGCACCGTCAGGACTAGACCTGCAGAATGCTTACTGCAGACAAATAACACATAAGCTGTCTCCATCGCATGTGCCCCCACTAGAAGAGACCATGCGATGAAAGCGCCAGTGCGCTTTCCAGGGAGGACGTCTGTGACGCTGTCTGCCAGTGCCTCGAACTGGGCGGGTCGGAAATAGACGATGTTGATGAGGAGGACGAGGCCGACGCCCCAGAGAGCGCCTGGAGGAAAGGTGAAAGTCGTGAGAGGTGGACGCTTGATCTGGACGGGTTTCAGCGCCGGCAGTAGGACGATGGTGGAAGGTGTAACACGTGCCATGCCCAGCTCCTCCTCGGCGTCGTACTTCATCGCGGTGAGACGCGGCCGCACCTACGACGCACGCGTCAATAATGACCCGGGAGTAGGCGTCCGGACGGCGCACCTCGTCGTAGCTGATGAGGGGCGGGTCGAACTTGACGCGCACTTTGCCAGACGTCTGCGCCGCGTCCGCACGGACGTACGACAGTTCCATGCCCTGCACGCGCCCAGTTCGTCACCTCCATTCCAGCTCGCGACAACGCGGCACTCACACCCGCATCTATCTTGAGCATCTTTGCAGAGGCCAGCGGCCCCTTGACCTTGCCGAAGTGCGTGACATACGCGACCAGCGTGTCTGTCGAGGCGCTCGCATGAGCTTCTAGCACCCCTGCCAGGCATCGCGCGAGGCTGACCAGGATGGCCGGACATGTACTGGCAGAGGAACCCAGACCGCGATGCTACGGGGTCGCTCATGGCAGGAGGACACGCAGTGTCTGGGTGTACAGGTGCCGGGATGTGGTCAGTAGCAGACACGCGAGCCGGCGCCGGCTATCCGGCTCCGTCGCGCATCCCGAGCACAGCATTCCGCGGGAACAAGGATTCTGGAAATCTAAACTTCGAACTCTCTATGCAATTGGAACAAGTCCTACGGGGACAGGATCTGATATTAATACAGCATAATTCTTGTTTAATTGGGTTTTCATGGGAGATATCGGAACATGGGAGCCTGGGGCTTGTCAACACGAGCGCAAAAACGGTTGACTATCAATCAAAGGCACACTGACCTTGTCAGCCAACTCGGATAGCTCCACCTTCTCGTTTTGGTCCGGCGTTCCATATAGAAGATTGCGCCGCCTGTTCGCCAAGCGGTAACTGATCTACACGTTCAGGTTGAGCAGGCGCAGTCGCGAAGCCGTCGAGGGCACGCTTACGCTCAGTCCCACGCAAACTATGCATGCAAGAAACTGCATTGCGCATGATACTGCAAGAACGAGGCATGTCAGCAACCGCGCTCATGGGTCGAATATCACGTACTCGCAAAACCCTTACTATTGCGAAAGCTCAGCGTCACCATCATGGGTGTGCCATACGCACATGTAGCGAGGACCCTCTGTAGACGGAAAAATGTGACTAAAGTCCCGTGAGTTTGTCTCCTCACGGGAGGGAATATGTTCACCTTCCCAAGACGCTCCTGGCGGACCCGTCAGATCGTCCCCTCGGCAGCAGCATCGCGAGTAAAAGGACTGACCCGCATTGCCCTATAGCCATAAACATCTATCACAGAGATTCGATGAGTTTGCCTCTACTAGGAGGGAAGCGCATGCGTACTGGTATTCCTGTTGCTCGCTTCGATTCGGACCCGAGGTTGTGTGAAACTTCGCCGTGTCAAACGAAGATCAAGTGAAAGAAATTCAGACGAACACCACGCGAGCATTAAACCAATCGTGGTATATGTTCCTGAGGTGACGCAGAATACGGCAAAGTATCGTGCGTGGACGTTGGTGTGGACGACGAGCAGAATGCTGACGGAGAGTCTCAGGATGATGCGAAAGACTCCATGGCCGAACGTACACATATCCAATGCCACTAAGCGTCGTGGAGGACGCCATGACGAGACCTCGAGATTGCAGGCGGTCGGATAGATATGAGAGGCTACAGAGGACTACCGCAGCGCATGCGTACGGCGGCACGGTCAGCAGCTGCGCGTCTGCGTTGGCTGCACAGAGACCGCGGTATAAGTTCGAAGTCGTAGCTGAGTATCGAGAGGATTCACGTACTGTAGCCAAATGTCTTTTTTGAAACTGAGTTTTAGCACAAACGCCTCAGTTGGAAAGCGCTTCACCTTGATGATAGTCGGCAAGAAGGCTGTAACGGAAGCCAAAGAGACGTTGATGCTGAAGTATATGACGCCTGTGAGGGTTATCAGATGCAGGCATAGTACACATATCGTCTTACGGGCCTCCAAGATAAATCTGAATGAAGATAAGCACTCCGACAGGCGAGACTCACACAGCACTCACCCTCCAATCCTTAGCCGCCAGCTGAACATGCCTTGTATTCAGCGTTCCAGACACCTCTTTGCTTGCACCACGATTCATCCTCGCCATAGCGAGCTCTTTCTCCACGGGGCTGAACATTCTCGCGTCCTCCGGCCGATCGGCCAACAGCAGGAGGGCAAATACGCCGATTATCACGGTGGATATTCCCTTACAGAGGTGAGACTGCCTCCGCGCCACGAAGAAAAGACCAATTTGACGTACCTCAATGATGAAGAGTAGCTTCCAATTCGCAATCGATGAATGCACTTGCTGGATGCCGAACGCGATGAGGCCGGAGAACGCGCCGCTGACTGCCGCGAACCCGAACCAGTAGGCCATTCTCAGCCCGATCTCTTCCTGGGAAATGAGGGGGAAGCATGAGATCCAGCATGTGGTCGGTGTATGGGACCATACGTTGGTGTAAAAGAACGCTACGAGGCAATTAGCACAGCAGCGGCGTGGGGGAGAGGGGGGAAACCAAGAAGCTGACACATGTACAGAGGTACCACGGGGCCGAAGCCCGCCTCGAAGACGCCGATGAACAATCTGCAGACGATTAGGCCGGGGAGGTTGAACGCGGTGGACTGAAGCGAATGAGAACATGCGATTCGGATGGCACTTCGCTCAGATGCTCACCATCAACGTGCTGGCTATGCCCCATGCAATCGTGCAACAGCCCAGCCATACGCGGGGCCTGTATAGTTTGGACGCAATACACGCAGGTATCTGCACCAGAATGTACCTGGGACGCGTATCCGATGAGAGGCCCACAACGTCGGGGACCCTGCGCACGTGATGTAGAACACTGAGACGACCCAGTCGAACTGTTTCCCACTAGGATCGCCGTGCAGGATGTCTTCCGGCAGCCCCTGCAACCGCGCATTCCCAATGTTGCCTGCGTTCCGTCCACAGTAAGCTTGCGACCCACGCCCATGAACGCCCGCTCACCTCTGTCGATGAACGAGCAGAAGTACATCAAGCACAGGATTGGCAGGACACGCAAGTCGACCTTGCGCACAAGCCTTCGCTCCGCTGCAGCGTCTCTGGGGAGAGGCTCGTCGACGACGGGCACTTGTTCGACCTGCTGCGATTTCTCATCGACAGACGCAGATTTGCGCTCCGTCATGGCTGGGGTAAGCGATGAAGGCACTTCGGAGCGAACCGCCGTGCACATTTATAGCACTCGCAAGAGCTCCCGCCATGCGCGACGGCCGAGAAGCGCCCCCGCCGCTTGTGGCGAATCTGGCGGCACGTGAGTCTCAAGCGGCGCTGGGAAAATCATTTCATCCCGCGACGCGGTCACGTGCAGAGCGAGAAAGGCTCGGAGGACTTGGACTGGACTGACTGGGGATTTCCATTGAATACAACATACACACAAGTACATGCGGCAGGGTCGGACGATTCTTCACAACGCGGCTCTTAGATTTGATGAGTCCCTGCTAGGCGTCAGATGAAAGTCACGTCGTCGGCCAGGGACTGCAGGACCTTACTGGGTGAAGAACCCGCCGCGATCCCAGCCATGGCTCGACTCGCCCTCCCGCACCATACCCAGCCTCTTCAACGACGCGCCGGCAACACGCACAAACACGCTGCCATCGAGTTCCTCGGCGCCGTCAAGCTCAGTGCCGACCCAGTGACCCTTAGGCCGATCGCCGTACAGCGCGGCGTAGTGCGAGAGTGCGCGCTCGAGCTTGAGCAGATGCTCGTCAGGGTGCGGGAGCGTGCTCTGCAGGACGTTGAACCAAGGGTTCTGCACGAGGGTGCCGCGGTCGAGCGTCGCGCCGTCGGGCTTCGGGTCGGGCACGGGCACGGCGGGCGTGGCGGACACGCTCTCGTAGAAGCCACGGACGTCGAACGGCGGGCGGCCGCGCGAGACCCAGTAGCCGAGCGCGATGGCGAGGTGCGCGCGCAGCATGCGGCTCTGAGAAGAAGCCGATAGGAGCGGCAGGATGGACGGGAGGAAGAGGCTGCTCGTCACAAGGTGCATCGTGAAGAAGTCCGCGCGGAAGCCTCGCTTCTTGCTCCAGCCGCCTACGCCGTAGATGAGTACGGAGAGCCAGGAGATCTCCTCGAGCTTCTTGTGCGCGTCCTCAGGCGAGGCGATCTCGCCCGCCCACTCCTTTGCGTAAGCGCGGATGAGCTCGCCCTGGTTGTCGAGCACGTCGCCGAAGTGCCGTGGGCTCTCCTCCTTGCAGGCGATGCCCGGCGCAAGCGCCGCGTCCTTCATCATGCGTGCGGCGATGGTGAATGCATGAAGTCCCGTGCTTGCAGCCTTGGGCGGCGAGGATAGCGACAGAGATTGCGTCAACCTTGACAGCGTGCCCGCAGCGGATGGAGCGACGAAGAAGTCGGCGGGGAGAAGAGGTCCGGCGGGGGCGTCGTGGACAGCTGTCCACGCGAGACCCTCCACCGCCATGCCAGGAATGTTGAACTCAGCGCCGTGGCCAAAGTGGATTATGGGATGTACGAGGCCAGCCATGAACCTGTCCAGCATGCGCGGAGCCTTGGCCGCATCGTTTTCAAACCCTTGCCAGTTTGCGTCGTCGGAGAAAACATAGGCCTCGACGCTGGCGCTCATGCCCTTAGTCAGCACCTCGTTCGTAAAGAAATCAAGGTACGACGCGTAGTAGCTGTGATTGCGATGAGCGACGATTTGGCGGCAATGGACACTCACTTTTCGTCGCCCAGATGCTCCTTCCAATTCTTCGCGTTGATTGGGCCCTACGGCGATTGAGCCTTTCGCGATTGGCGGCGCGGTGCGCCGACTTACCGGGCTGGTGAATGCCTTCCGCTGGTAGGATGCATGCTCCTGGTATGCGGCCTTGATGAGGGGGGCAGTCGCACCCCTAAGATGCCTGTTAGTTGTATGCAGGGCTGGGGGAAATGGACACACATCTTGTAAGCGGCGAGAAGATGGTGAGCGAGATGGCTGCCGGAGTCAGCCAGTCAGTGCAAGGTCCGTGGGTCGACGCACTTGTGGAAGCCCATGTTGTTGAAGAAGCAGTGGAAGTTGAGGTGGTTGTCTTTGAGGCACTGGACGAGCATAGCGGCCGACGCCTCTGAGACACCAGGCAGCGCTGTCGGGCTCAGCGCGGACGGTGGCTGGGCGGGAGGACGAGGGAACAGGATGTCGAGGGTCTTAGCATCGACAGGCATGCTGTGAGCTAGACGAGGGATGTGTGGGATGTGTCGCAGCGTTCTTGCCCTTGAAGTACTGGCAGTCAACAACGTCCGGGAGGAGTGTCGGGAGAGAAACGTCATGGGTGAGGCCGTAAGCCGGGCTCAGGTTGGTCAGGCGCCATCCCTTCCTGCCCAAACTGCCGCGAATCATGTGCTTAGCAATGCTGACTCTGGGGCTGCCGGGCGACGCGTAGGTGCGCGGGGCGGGGCGGGGGCGACTGCCATGGGAAATAGACAGGTGCCGCGTTACTTCGATGAACACCGACAGCCTGGGTCGAGCGGCTAGCAAGCGCGCGGAAGCTGGGCAGCGGGAGAGCGTGCCGTAACCGGAAGGGCGTGTCGCGCGCGCAGAGGCTGGCGCTGAACGGCACGGTACATTGAGCGGAGCCTGGGCAACGCGAGTCCGAGTCCGACGCCGACTCTTTGGGTCTCGAAATACTGTTTGCATGGAGCCCGAGGTCGTCACGGTCAAGGCGAAACTGCCCTCGCGCGCCCTCAAGCGCAAGCAATCGCGCGCTGCGCTCGGGATACCCTCAGCGAAGCGCCCAAAACGCTCCGCGGTCGACGACCTGCCATGGCACACCGTCGCCCGCCCGTCTGAGGCCGCGCTCGACGACTACGGCGACGTGATTGAGCTGGAGGAGGTCGAGGGCGTCGACATTGTCTACGAAGGCGAAGGCGACGGCAAAGTCGCGCGTTTTCAGGTGCGTCGCCGCGTTTTCTGAAGTATGTTGTGGCTGAGCCTTGCCGCGCGCAGATAGTCGAGAACGGAAAGAAAAAGGGCAAGGCGCAGGCATCTCAGGATTCAGACGTTGAGGGCGCCCGCGAAAGCGACGGTGAAGAAGAAGAGGGACAAGAATTGCCCGAACCCTTCGTGACCGCATTCGACAGTATGTCCCAGTGCCTATCTCCATCCCAAGAGCTCATTGCGCCATAGCCAAGGGACAGCTGCCAGAATGGGCACCATTCGCCTTGCACCCGCAACTCGCTGCGGCTTTGCACCACCAAAAATTCACGTCGCCGACGAGCATCCAGGCGCGCGCGATACCCAAGGCGATCGAGGGACGCGATATCATCGGCGTCGCCGAAACTGTACGGGCTGCATATTCCTGCTCTAACCTGTCGCTCATTTGCGCGTGTATAGGGCTCTGGTAAAACGCTCGCATACGGCCTGCCGGTTCTCCAGCATCTCCTCACTACACCGCGTCCTCCGAAAGCTAAAGGTCGCAGACCCGTCCGCGCTCTCGTTCTTGCTCCCACACGTGAACTCGCGTTACAAGTTGCTGCGCATCTCAAGGCGTGTCTGGTAGACCCTATCAAGAAGGAAGAGGACGCGGACGCCGAGCCACCCAAGGGCCCCGCTAAGCCGCCCGCAGTGAGCGTCGCGGCCATTGTGGGTGGCATGAGCGCGCAGAAGCAGCGGCGCGTCTTGGAGCGCGGTGTCGATGTGCTCGTTGCGACACCTGGTCGACTATGGGACATCTTGAGCGAGGTGCGTCCGCAAGTCATCTTCTCCCCTCGAAAACTGAATCGTGGCGCAGGACGATGCGCTCGCAGTGCAAATCAAGCGCCTGAAGTTTCTCGTGTTGGACGAGGCGGACCGCATGGTCCAGGCCGGGCATTTTGCGGAGCTCGACAACATCCTCAAGCTCACTATCCGCGTTGACATGTGGGGAGATGTTTGTGGTGCATTCTGAGCGGCCTTGCTGACTGTCCTTCGCATTGCAGCCCCGAAGAGGACGCGCATGACGCGTTGGAAGCATTCAAGAAAACATCTTCGGCCGAGGGGAAGAATGAGGACATGCAGACCTTTGTCTTCTCCGCGACGTTGAGTAAGGATTTGCAACGGAACCTCAAAAAACGCAAATACCTCGGCAAGGGCAACAAGACCTCCACATTAGGTGTGCACTGGTATCTTTAGGTGCATACAGTCGGCTGAAATGAACTAGATGACCTGCTCCTGCGCCTGGACTTCCGCGACAGCGACCCGGAAATCATTGACCTCAGTCCCGAAGGTGGCGTCGTTGCCGGTCTGCAGGAGAGCAAGATAGAGTGTCTGGTCACTGACAAGGTCAGCCGAACCGGCACACCGTCCAGGCAATTCTGACGCGCCCCCACAGGATGCATATCTCTACTACTTCCTCCTGCGCTACCCTGGCCGCACGCTTGTCTTCCTCTCCTCGATCGACGGCTTGCGCCGCCTCGCGCCTCTGCTCGAGCTCCTGCAGCTCAAGAGCTTCGTGCTGCACTCCGAGCTGCAGCAAAAGCAGCGCCTGAAGACGCTCGACCGGTTCAAGGCCGAGCCGCGCTGCGTGCTGCTCGCGACAGACGTCGCGGCGCGCGGGCTGGACGTGCCGCACGTCGACCACGTGATCCACTACCAGCTGCCGCGCAGCGCGGACACGTACGTGCACCGCAACGGGCGCACGGCGCGCGCGCGCGCGGCCGGCTTCGCGCTGCTGCTCGTCGCGCCGGACGAGCGGCGCACGCTGCGCGCGCTCATGGGCGCGCTCGGCCGCAGCGACGCGGACGTGCCCGAGATGGGCATCGAGCACGACATCGTCGACAAGCTCAAGGACCGGCTCGCGCTCGCGCGCAAGATCGACAGCGCGCAGCACCGCGTCAAGAAGGTCAACCACGAGCGCAAGTGGATGCGCGAGGCCGCGGAGGCGCTGGGCGTCGATGTCGACTCGGACGTCATGAGCGCGAGCGACGACGATGAGGAGGAGCGCGGGGGCAAGAGCCGGCGCAAGAAGGCCAACGCGCAGACGAATGCGCTCAAGGCCGAGCTCAAGGCGCTCCTTGCGCAGCCTGTCATAGCGCGCGGCGTCTCCGCCCGTTACATCACCTCTGGCAGCCGATCCATTGCCCACGAGCTCGTGACTGGTGAAAGTATGTATACCGCCTGCTCATGGGAACTTGCTCACCGATGTCTTTCGCAGACCACGAAAGCATGCTGGGAATCAAAAAGGCAGATGCTCGTTCGGAGATTGTGCAGCGGAAGGCGAAGAAGGATAAGCAAAAGGTCAAGAAGCAGGAGGAGGAGGAGGAGCTCATGGAGGTAGTCAGCGAGTAGATACAGCAAGCACAGTCTACGCTATAGTTATTTCATTCATACATGCTGCTCATGCCTTGATTACATCGTCTACTGAGTCGTCCAGCACCATATCTTCCACCTCGTCGTCCTCCTCTCTGTCTGTCTGCGGTGATTTTACGACGCCGGCCGGGGTGTCCTCGAGATTATCCGATCTGACGAAACGCTCGCTGAGCGGGAGCGGCTCGACGTTCCCTGAAAGAGTGGTCACCTCTGTGAGCGCCACGGGGTGGTCCTTCATATGCGCGGGCCCGGGGTCGTCGAGCTCGTCGACGAGGCCGAGCGCGTGACCCTCGATGGTCGCAGGGCCCGCGGCGTCGCTGGCGCTCGCATGCGGGAGCAGCAGCGGGGAGATGGGCGGGGAGCGCGACCTGGAGCGACTGCGCGCGCGCGCGTCCTCGTGCAGAAAGGGGATTGGCGAGAAGATGGGCGTCGTCGCGAGGCGCAGCGACGCGGCGCTGGACGCGAGCGTGTCGTCGACGTCGTCCGCGCCGTTCGCCTCGCCGGGCGGCACGGGCGGGTACTGGTCCCAGGTGCTCGTGACGAGCAGCGCGCGCTCGAGCGCGCGCAGGTACTTGCCGGCCGTCTTGTAGTGCTGGCGCGGGCGCAGCGCGAGCTCGCAGACGCGCTGGACGGTGAACGGCGGGTTGCCCTCGTCGAAGTCGTCGAGCAGCGCGAAGACGCGCTGCTTGTGGCGCGCCGTCTCGTCCGGCGAGAGCAGCGACGGCTGCTGGCGGTGCGGGCGCACGCGGCGGAACGGGAACGACGGGATGACGAGCCCGTGCAGCGTCGCCGGCGGCTGGGTTGCGGCGAACGGCGGGCTCGCGAGCGTCGCGGTCACGCTCGTCGACGGCACCGTCGGCTTCGCGGACGCGGGGATCACGGGCGCGGGGTGGGCGACGAAGTCTTCCAGGGCCTGCGGGGGGACGGGTCGGCGACGGCGGGCGGGGCGGGGCGGGGGACGCGTCGCGCACCTGGTTGACGCGGTACTTGATCATGTCGCGCAGGATGCCCCATTCCGAGCTGCGCTGGACGCGTCAGGTGCTGCCGGGAGGGACGGCGGGGACGGCGAGCACGCACTCGACGACGTTCGAGTCTGCAATCTGGGCGAGGAAGCCGTCGTATTCTGCTCAAGGGCGCGCGTCTCAGCCGAACTGCCCGGACGGCCGCGCCGAGAAGCTCGCTTGCCTGGCTGCCACTGGAAGTCGGGCGACACGTCGTGCGACGCCTCGTCGTCGCCGTGCTCGGCGTCCATGGGCGCGACGGTGCTTGAAGACGAGGGCTCCGTCATAGTACCTAGTAGGGACAAGGACAAGGAGTCTATTGCATGCGCGCTTTGATACTCTCCACCAGATGGTTCATCCGCAACCGCATGTCCGGCTGACCCCCGCCTCGCCCACGCCCGCCCCCGCCCCCGCGCCCACGCCCACGCCCCTGACCGCCGCGCGGAGGTCCGCCGCGCCCCCGGCGGCGTCCGAGCGGGTCGGCCTTGAACGTGTGCAGCGACTCGCGCGAATACGCCTCCCGACCCAGGTCGCGCAACGTCGGCGCAGCCTTTTCCGCGTCGTTGTCCTCCTTCGCTTTGCCTTTGCCCTTTTTGGAGGCAGCCTTGGCAGGAGGCGGCGCTGGCGAAGGCGAGCGTGACTCGGACGCGTCGCTTCCGCTCTCCTGGATGCCACCCCATTCCTCCTCCTCCTGGACCCCCTCCCCTTCTTGGCCCTGGGGCTCCACTGCCAGCTTCTTCTTCTCTGCGCGCCACTGGGCCTTGATCCTTTTGTTTTGAACCCAGTCCTGCTTGAGCTTTTTTGCTGCACAATGGACGCAGGCGCGTCGGAGTCAGCCACATGTATTACGGTAGAGGTAGAACAGAGTCAGATAGCGCACCCCTGTTCGCTGGCAAATGCACAAAGCTGGGCGGCCGCTTGCGCTTCTTGGAGTCAGACGCGGTGTCTGGCGGCGGCATGACTCCGGCAAGAACGCGCTGGGCGGCGAGTATAAACGGTCGAGCGTCGGAGTGCGCCAGGCCGGCACGACTCAGACTTCTCTTTCTCCCGACCTGCTCCGCGTCGCAAAGTCACAACCCCCACTCACAAGCCCACATCGCATGAGCATTCAGAACCTCAACACCTATGGTCCGTGCGCTCTCCCGCTGAGGGCTGACGGCTCAGGGCTGACGGCTCTGGCGGTGGCAGACCCGTTCGCGGACGAAGGCGATGCTATAGGAGACGAGGTCGGCAGCCAGCAGAACTACATCCACATCCGCATCCAGCAGCGGAATGGACGCAAGACGCTGACCACGCTGCAAGGCCTGCCCAAGGGTGCGTCGATGCCGCCGCCCCACCCAGCGGTGCCCGCTGATTGGCTCGGGCCCTGCAGAGTACGACCCCAAGAAGCTTCTCAAGGCTTTCAAGAAGGTGCCGTCTCATCTCCCATGTCCCCTCCCTTACTCATCGCCGGCCGCGTCCCGCAGGAGTTCGCCTGCAACGGCACCCTCGTTGACGACGAGGAGCTCGGGCAGGTCATCCAGCTCCAGGGCGACCAGCGGCTCAAGATCTCCAACTTCCTGATCGAGGAGGGCATCCCCAAGAGTACCATCAAGCTGCATGGGTTCTAGAGTGTTGAGGGCGCAGCGGCCGCGCCGGCGAGCTCCTCTAGCGCGCGGTCACACGCTAGGGGCCGTCTCCCGTTATCTGGCACCGCGGCCGCTTTCTGTCTCGCCATGCCTTGCCAATGCCTGTACCGTATACTTCCTGCGTCTTGCTATCCGATCCAGACCGAGCCTGTTCTTGTACCGCTATCGTCATCGATCACACCCCGCGTCCCGGAGCGGCAACCGGGCGCCTCAGAGAGTCAGAGTCAGAGCTCAGGCCGGCTCAGTAGACGACCTGGGCGTGTATTTGGTAGTCGCGCAGGTCGTGCACAACAGTCCGGTGCACCTTGCGCACGAACCGGTGCGCCTCGGACACGGACGCGAGCCGCACGAGCCAGCGGGACGTGACGGCCGCGGGCCGCATGTGCCTTGGACGGGCGTCAGTTGCGTCACGGACGGTGTAAATGGGGCAGCCAGTGCTCACGCGGGCGTCGCGTTGACGATCGTGGCGTCGCCGGCGCCGCGCAGGTCGAAGCCGTCGCACAGCGCGCGGCGCACGTCGCCGTAGAACCAGCGCGCGGGCAGCCCGCTGAGCACGACGCTGCTCCCGCGCTCGCCGATGCCCGCGTCCGCGCCCGTGCCGGTCACGAGCCCGCGCCGCACGGCCTCCTCGCGGCCCACGACGCCGCGCGATCGCCCGGGCCCCTCGAGCGTGTGCGGGCGCGCGGAGAGCGGGAAGGCGCTGAGGTGCGCGTCGCGGAGCTGCTCTACTGCTGGGCGCACGGCGGCGGGGCTGTCGAGCGCGGCGAATGCGATGCCCGTGGGCTTGAAGCGGTTGTAGTGCAGGTACACTGCGAGTGTCGAGTGAGAATTTGGCAGAATGAAGGACGGATTTGGCGCAGACGGACCGCGGTTCACGTTCTGCACTTTGAGCCGGCGCAGGAGCCGCCACACGTCCGCCTGCGTCGCGGTGCGCGGCAGCCCCGCAATGCGAACGTCCTGGCGCATGTCGCGCGCGACAAACTGCGCGGCCTGCCGCCCCGCCGCGTTCATTCTGGCGTTTTTGGTGTCGAAGGGAGAGTCGGGACTTGAATTCGTGAATTCGCTCCTTGTCTTGCACTTGCCCCCAGGCGACCAGCATGTCCGGCCGACGACGCGACGACGACAGGGACAGGGACAGGCGCTCGGGCAGGCGCAGTCCGCCGCCTAGACGGCGCGACAGCCGCAGCAGGTCTCCCCGGCGCGGTGCGTCGCTCTGACGCGTGTGGTTGACTTGCCGCGTACTGACTCATCTCGGCTCAGATGACCGCAGGCGTGACAGGGACGACGACAGGCGGCGCGACGACCGCGATAGGCGGGACGACCGCGACCGTGAGCGTGACCGCAGAGGCGGCGACCGGGACCGCGACCGCCGCGACAGAGACCACGACCGCGACCGGGACCGCGACCGCAGACTGAAGGACCGCTCGCCGCCCCGTTTCGAGCGCGCACGCGAGCCTCCGCCGCCGCCACCTCGGGGCGAGGACTCCGCGCCGGCCAGCACATCCGGTCCGTTCCTCTCGTCTTGTCCTGTCCGCTGTGCATTGTATCTGACGTTGCGCGCCGTCATACTTAGCGCCAAACGGCAGAGCGGGGCGGCCGAAAGCGGCAGACCTCATAGACGACGACGACGGACCCCCGCCCCCGCAGGACGCGCAGATGGCTGAGGGTGGCGAAGACGACAACGAGGCGCAGATGATGGCCATGATGGGCTTCGCGGGATTCGACACCACCAAGGGCAAGCCGGTCGAGGGTAACCAAGAGGGCGCTGTCGATATCAAGAAGCGTCGCACCTGGCGCCAGTATATGAATCGGCGTGGTGGATTCAACAGGTGCGCCTTGGCTGGCTGCGTCTCGCGCTTTCTGTGTTGCTGACGTCGTTCGCGCAGGCCACTCGACAAGATCAAGTAGTGGACACAGTCTACGCCCACTGCCCAGACCCGGACATCTTTGCTGCTACTCTGTAAAAGGTAGATACCGCATCCCAGTATGGCCCTTCATTCTGCTGAACACGATAGTTCCCCCGAGATCTCGACAGTCGGACTGCGTCTCGGCGTCTAGTCTGAAGCCTTTCGGTGCCCTTTTGAGTGAGTGGAAAAAGACCTTCAGCATCCTCAACCGGTCGTTGCTTCGCAGTCCATTCGTGGAAGGCTTCGCGGTCATACTGCGCGGGTCTGCTTGGTTCTCTGGCGATCAGCTGGCCGTATCCTCAGCGTTTATCGTTACATTCTGGGTCTGAGCACGGGACGGAGTGGACCTGGCACGTGCGACCTGTTTCCCGCAGCGCCCACTTGCCGAACTGCATCCTTTGGCTGAATTCGGTTGACATTCGCGGCTGGTGTACTCGACGCTCGGCTCTCAATTACCCCGTTCTTGTCTCTGCGTGAATGACCATGGTCTATCGTGCCCTCGTGCTGTTGGACTGGTCCGACTTGATAGTGCGGTGCTGGACTGGCGACCCGATGTGTATGGACCGTACTATTCCACGACGCGAAATACAAGCAATGGGATCTATTGCACGCTCTCAGGGATCTGTGTCTAAAGAAAGCACGACGGAGGCCTTCTCCGCACTGCGAGCTATAAGACCAAACTCAGTGAGGGAGCCGGAGCGCGTGGGGTCATTCGCTCCACAGCCTACAATGACCGACGAGCTGAAGCGGGACTCGACATCAGGGTCTGCGGACGACAAGTCGCAACAGGTCGAGCTCGCACATGTCGAAGACACGGCAGCCGTAAACGAGAAAGCCCAGGCGGCAGAGAGGGCGCTCGTGCGCAAGATCGACCGCCGGCTCCTCCCCGTGCTCTACGCGATGTACTTCTTCGCGTTCATAGACAGAGGTGCGCCATACTCGTGCTCATTCAGTCTCCACAAACTAAAGGATGGCCGCTGGTGCAGGGAATATCGGGAACGCGCGCCTGATGAACCTCCCCGAGGACGTGCTCGGCGGCGATGCATCCGGCAAGCTGTTCGACTGGATCACGTCCGCATTCTACTTCACGTATACCCATTTCCCGTATGCTCGCTCCGCAAGTGACGCTGATCTGCGGGTAGGTATATTACTGTGCAAATCCCTGCCACTATCACGTCCAAGCTATTCCGTCCGCGCGTGTGGCTCGGTAAGCACTGGCATGTCGTCCGAGCCTTCTCGCAGTCTCATCCGCCATGATGTGGTCAAGGCTGCTGTGCCATCGCATGGGGGATTTCAAGCACACTCCAAGTGAGCCGGTCTAACCCCCTCAGATGGCTCTCTCATTGACCGCTGCGGAGGCAACCGCGTTCAATTTCGCAGGCCTCATTGTGTGCCGACTCTTCATCGGCGTCTTCGAAGCGGCCTTTGGGCCCGGTATCCCGCTGTACATGTGTACGCAGGTCCAGGCGTATCCACAGTCGGCTGAGCTCACACTTTTCCAGCGCTGTTCTATACCAAGGTAGCGTCGTCTCTGTCTCCTTCGGTCCCCTTCAACCTCTTCAGAGGGAAATAGGCCTTCGGCTCGCATGCTACCAGAGCTTTGCGGCCATCGGGAGCGCGTTCTCGGGCCTCATCGCGTTCGGGATTCAGCAAGTGCATGCGTCCGTGGCTAATTGGAAGCTTCTCTTCATCATCGAGGTTCGCGTGTCTCTCTCTCTCTTTCCCAAATCGCAATACGCTGACCCTCTATAGGGTGTACCGACAGTCATCATTGGTACGATCGCCGTGTGGGCGCTGCCCAACCGTCCGGAGGACACACGGATGCTGGATCCCGCGGAGAAGGACCTTGCCATGGCAAGGATGCGGAGGGGAACGAACAAAGAGGAGCCGGGCACAGTCAACACGCGGCATATTAAACTCGCTTTTAAGGACTGGCGGGTAAGCAGGGCATGCTTTGCGCGGATTACTCGTCACTCCAACCTGTAGATTTATGCCGGAGGTCCGAATACGTCTGGTCAGGTGCGCGTACGTACTGACCCGTCGGCGTAGGAGTCATTTGGTTCGGAATGAACATCGCGCTGGCCTCTCTCTCCGCGTTCCTGCCCACGATAATTAAGGTGCGCGTGCTCTCAGAGCTCAGGTAGACCCGCGAAGCCTCATGGGCACGCCAGACGTTTGGATTCCGTGCGCCCGTTTCGTCAGCCCGCACATGAACCGCACTGAAGCTGTGACCAGAGAATGCCGCTGCGCAGCTCCTCACAGTCCCTCCCTATGCTGTCGCGGCTCTGGTGATGATCACGCTGTCGTACATATCGGACCGGATCCAGTCTCGCGGCCTACTCATGGCCTGCATGACTTTCATCGGAGGCGTTGGCTACCTGTAAGCCCCGCCGACCGATCCATCTCCTCAAGCTTATTTCAGTACCAGAATCCTCCTTACAGTCCGTCACAACACACACGCGCAATATTTTGCCACGTTCTGCGTGACATCGGGGACGTATGCGACGATCGGGCTCAACCTGGCGTGGTGTACGTTCTCGGCGGTTTCTTCGCGGGGTCCTCAACCAGACCAGATGCGCACAACCTCGGGTCGGAGACGAAGAAGGCCACAGGGCTGCCGGTCTGTTCTCTATCTCTTTTTTATGCGAAACGCTAATGCGACGGAAGATATACATGGCCATTGGCCAATGCGGGAGCGTCCTTGGAAGGTGGGCAAGGCAAGTCAACAAACGATCGCTCAAGGACTATCCCCAGCCATATCTTCCCCTTGACCGAGAGTCCTCGCTACGTGTCAGTGTACACGAAGAAGACTCGAGATATCTTATTGGCTGACCGTGGGGCTGCAGGAGAGGATTTGCAAGTTAGTAGCAACTGAAGTTGCCACGTCGCCCGGCCCTCATCTGCCCTAGTCTCCTGCGCGATGCAATTTCTCGCCTGCATTATGTGCCTCGTCCTTACGGTGAGTTTGCGTTCTGGTTGGCACGCATAGTTTGACGCGTTGAAGACGAGCTACCGACGAGAGAATCGGCGACGAGATGTTCTATATGGACGACCGACCCCGGACGAGCCGGTTGAGGGCATGGCGGAGTACGCAGACAAGGTCAGTTTGCAGAGACTCGATTTATTCATGCGTTGTGCTGAACCTACCAGGCCCCAATGTTCCGCTATGTGCCCTGAGACCAAGGCAACGTTGCAGTTCTTGTCCAACGGAACAGATCATGCACTCGCCCGGTTCAATGCAATTGCTCGACAATCACGAGTTTACCATTATTTGTCCACTGCGTCAGTGTGAGAGTTGACAGTTTCACACTGCCAGTCCCCGACACGCGAGAATCTCCTAAGCTGCACTGGCAGTCTTGCCTACTAAGTCTTTTCGATCCTCCCTGTGTCCTCTTGGTGCATTTTGAGGGACAATCCTCTATAAAGAATAGTTGTCACCTAACGCAGAAGACTGAGTCACGTCCACGTTCACACACGCCCGCCTGCATGCGGTCTCGTGCTGGTTGCCAAATTGAGCAGAGCACACGTCGGCTCGATTTGCTCCCGCGTTCACTAGACGTGTCTCCGACCTCCAACGCGCCATGTGGCTGACCGACGGGCAGAGTGCGTACGCCGCTCTTCGCACGCGTCGTCGCGCTCTGATAGTGCCCTCGTAGAGATTGGCGTCGCGCTCACGTCGTTCGGCGTGCTGTTCATGATGCTCGGCGTCATCCTGTTCTTCGACGGCGCGCTCCTTGCGCTCGGCAATGTACGCCACCTTGGCGCGTGCCCATTACTACTAAGGATGCTCACTGCGCGGGATGCCACAGGTCTTGTTCCTGTCTGGGCTGACGCTCATCATCGGGCCGCAAAAGACATTCTATTTCTTTGCACGAAAGCAGAAGTTGCGGGGGACGCTCTGCTTCCTGGGCGGCATCGTCCTCATCTTCGTCAAGTGGCCATTCATTGGCGTCATTGTAGAGATCTTTGGCTTCCTCAACCTCTTCGGGTGCGTCAGTCCCTGTCGCCCCAACCTTCCGCTGACGCCCTGCACAGGGACTTCTTCCCCGTCATCCTGACCTTCTTGCGGCAGCTGCCCTTAGTTGGCACGTTCCTCAGCCTTCCATATATCCGCACGGTATGTCGCATTCGTACTCCAACGTACCGCGCGTTGACGCGCCCCAGGTCGCGGACAGGTTAGCGGGTACACGACAGTCGATGGTTTGAGACGACAAAAGTATACGCATCCTGACGCTAGAGACGATATATATTCATTTGTGCACTATATGCTTGCTGGGCAATTCACGCGGAAGTTGCAAACAAGACAGGAACTGCGCAAGTGCTGTCAAATGAGTCCGCAGGACTCGTACAATACAGGGGTGCCCACAAGGGGGGAGAGTTACATACTATAGAGCGATACCTATGCTGCAAGGGGGAGAGCGCGAGGGTTTCCAGAGTCGAGTAGTAAGAGAACGTAGTCCGTGCGTCATCTATGCGGCGAAGACGAGTCTGTCATCATTCTCGCCTCACTTTCTTCATCCACCCGTCGCGGTCACGCTCAACTTCCATCGGTGCAAGAGGCTGTCGACCGTCGCCCGAAGACCTATATGAACCGCTCAGCTCATTTGTAAACCTACGTAGGCACGAGGACGCACTTCAATGCCCCGTCAGCCGTTCGCTTGTTCGGTCCTGCGGCGCCTGGAAACGGGGACACGTTCTGGTTGTTCAAGCTCTAAGATGGGTTATCAGCAAAGCATATCTGTGGAACTGGACCCAGACCTACCCTGCCAGGCGGAAGTTGGAAAGAACCTAGGTTGGGTGTTTGCGAGCGAGATTGGGCAGGGGCGGGAGATAGGCGAACTTGTTGAGGTGGTGCCTCCTCGTCTTCGCTCATGGCCGCTTTGATTGCAGCAAGTCGAGCGGCGCTCGAGGATGCAGAAGAGCTGCCGCTTCCCACCGTGCGATGACCGGAGTTCGGCGGAGGACCTGGGGGAGTGGTAGATGCACCGTCTTCCTCGAAGGCTGCAGCAATTAGAGCGGCTCGCGTAGCTTGAGCTTCGGGTGACCGATGGCTAGGGCCAGATCGCGGAAGCCGATGGTTCGCTGCATCGCTGGCGCCCAAGCTAGGAGGATTGGAGTTCCGGATGGTTGAGTGGCCGACTGGTTCAAAAGAGGCGGTCGTGTTGGCCGTGTTGTTCGCAGTAAGGGGGTCTTCCTCATGATGGATAGGAGGGCCAGTGTCAATAATGTCTGCCATTGCCAGTTCTTGCGTAGAGAGCTCGTCAAACTCGAACTCGCACGAGTCATTTTGCCTGGCCAGCGGCGTAGCAGCAGTAGTCTCTTTCTTGACTGGGGCGGGAGCAGGGACACGGGCCGTAGTAGGAGCGCGAGCAGCAGGAGCCAGAGTAGACCCAGAGGCACGGGCGGGAGCAGGAGCCTGAGCAGGAGCAGGACGAGCTGCGGGCGGCGGGGCTTGCGGCTGCTGGTTCACATTCGTAGCTCGGGCAGAAGGGTACGCAGAGGTAGAGGTAGAAGCGTATGGTGCATTGTTAGTCGGAGTGGGGCGCGGCGGTTGAGGTTGTGCTTGAGGATGTTGCGCAGGGGCAGGTGGTCTGGATGATGAGGCAGAGGACCTTGACGCATTAGCAGGGTCGAATTCGGGGCGACGGTGAAGGGTAGAGGGATCTAGCTTGATCTGGATGTCTCACTTAGAAGGGGCGCGCACTGACTTAACTCGGAGCACGCACAGGCTGCACCTTCATCTTCGAAATCTCATTGCAGTAGTTCTTGTCGTATAAGCAGTTGCCCATCACGTTGCCAAAGCTCCTCAGAGCACGTTTGAGGGCATCGGTGATGGCTTCCTTCTTGGCCTGCCACGAGCGCGTAGGTTAGATGTCGCGTGTAGCCCACACAACGGGCACAGAACACACCTTATCGAATGCTGCAGTTTTCTTGGGTTGGTTCTCCGCGCAGCCGCATCCAAGGTCCTCGTGGTATACGCCATCGCGGAGCGTGACACGCACGATAGCCGTCACGGACATGGTGCAACGGCCATCGGGGCTCGTATCGCAAAAGTCGACTGTGGTAGAGACGACTTGACTGGACCACCCGTTGAAACCAAAGACCTCGTTGGCTATGATAATGGGTCAGCTTGTTGTAATGGATGTATAAGACAGGCGCACCGATATTGATAAGCTTCCATCCCTCGATATACGTGAGCTTCGTACCGCCGCCGCCAGGCCGCGTCGAGATAAATTCTGGGCCGAGCTTCTGATCGAGCTTGCCCTTGAGCGTTTCAATGCGACTAAGGGATTCCTCGCTCGATTCGATGTAGTTGGGCGACCCGTCGGCGGCGAAGAATGCCGAACGGTTGCCGTGCATCGAGCTGTTGAACGAATACGAGCCGCTCTGGACGATGTTCGCAGGCTGGTCAAACGCCATAGGGGGCATCGTCTTGTGGTTGTTCCAGAGGTGCTCGGCGAGCGTGCCCATGCAGCCCGGGCGGGATGCGGATGGCGAGGAGGAAGGAGACGCGTCGGAGTCGGAGTACCAAATCCGGGCAACAAATAACGCGCCCTCATGACTTCCGCCCTCGGCTCCGAAATGGCGCATCAAACGGCGCGCCAGGCGCTCCCGCGTGGCCATCGCCACAGCATGACTCGAAGCCACCGACCAATCAGCCTCCTTACTATCTCTTTCTGGAAGCGGTCCGACCCTGAGCGTGGTTCTCGCGGGTCTTGATACTGGGCCTCGTTTACGTGAACGTCACCGCCGTCATTCACTCCGTACCGCACAACCTCTTCGCCTCTTCCGAAGCCAAAATACAACGGGATCCACAGGCGTCACCAACGCTCTGGGCATGCTCCGCTCGGCGGGCACGTGGCAACTGCGTTTTCGTTGTACTTACTTTCGAATCAGGCAGTTGTTGTACTCGTGGGAAAATCCGGAGGAAGTACCACGTCCCGGCTGCTCGACGGTGGTCGCTGCCGCAGATATATAAGAGCCGGCTCTCAGTCGATGGGAGCTCTTCATTTCCCCCACCCCGCATCACGTTGACGCGTCGCTGCGGACTGACAACCACCCCACCACTCCCTACTTCCTCATCTACTTTCCTAATACCTTGCCCCGCTGCTCTCAAGATGGCTTGCTCTGAGATCTCGTCCTCTTTGACTGTGCGCCACTCGCGATCCGAATCGGTCGACACGCTCGTCGAGGAGCCCGTGGCAAAAGGCTCGAAGCTCGCTGCAGCACCGGCAAAGCTTACTATTAAACTCAAACCCACACCCGGCTCGTTCAGGCGAAGGGTGGTGCACGACGAGAGTCTCCACCACCATTACTTCTGGGATGACGCCGGCGACTTCGTCTTCACTGCCGACCGCAAGGTCTACTTTTGCGTCAAATCTGCCATCTTCTTCGGTCGCTCGTCCAAGCTCGTGAAACTCGCTGGGCACTGCGACAACGTCCTCTATCTCGAGAAGGGCGCGACCCACGACTGGGAGTGCCTTCTCGGCCTTCTCACCAACAAGTTCGTACTCGTTTCCTCCTGTACCGCGGGGCGAAGTGCTGACCGGGGGTTACAGCGACCGCGCGCGCCTGGAGCCGACGATGCGCGAAGCCATCTCGGTGTACAACATGGCGCGCTGGTACGACATGCCCGTGCTCCGGACGTGGGCAGAGATGCACCTGCGGCACGACTACTTCTACACGCCGGACGAGGTGCGCGGGCACAGCGAGGAGCGCGCGCCGCGCGCTATCGACGGGTACGAGCAGATCTTCGTGATTCCGCGCGGCGCGGGGCTCGACCCGTGCATCACGACGCTCGCGTACTACGCCGCGCTGATCAACGTCGAGTGGGACGACGACGACGAGCACGACACGTTCCTCGAGCTCTACCCGCGCGCGTACCAGCACATCATGCACGGCCGGCGCAAGCTGCTCGAGCGCTACACCGTGCTCCTGGAGAGCCTCATCCAGGTGCCCGACAAGTGCCTGCACGTCGACGACGCTCCGATGAGCTGCAAGGAGGGGCTCCTTGAGTGGTTCCCCGTCGAGCAGCCCGAGGACGTCGTCGGGACAATCGACTACCTCCTCGAGGAGCCACCCTTCCAGTGCTGCGACGCCTGCTGCAGGCAGGTAGAGGAGCTTGTCTCCGAAGCGCGCGACCAAGTCTGGTCGTACCTCCCGCGCTACTTCAATGTCTGGGTGCCGCAGGCGACCGACGGCAACTGGCTGCTCTCTGCCTCGGCCGAGTCCTTCCTGCGCAGGGACTTCAAGGTCTAAGCAGCGCATGTTTGCAGTGCACGCAAAAGCTTTTTCAATTGCTATCACTCTCCATCCTACACTACCAGCGCTATAATCCACTCTCCACGACACACACGACAGCTCCGACGGCCTCCCCTGTGTCACTAGTGTCTCTTTGTGTGTGTGCCCCCGCTCATTTCTTTTACTCCACTGTTTCCATAGCTTCCCACACGCTCTCTCGCTCTCATCTAGAATAGAATCTTGAACGGATAGCCTGTAGTCATTATATAGTCAGTCAGTCGCCCGTGAATACAATAGAGGTGCCGGAAAATGTGCGTACTGCCGTTCTTTACTCTGAAGAGCGCGAGCAGACCGGAGAACCCGATCATCATGACCATGGTCCAGAGCAACACGCCCGTCCGTTGGCGGGCGGGCGAGGGTACCCGCGTGACGAGCGAATTGAGCGCAATGACCGTGAACGACAGTAGACCATCTAGAGGGCAGTTCAAATTCAGTCTGAGTGTGCGTGGTTGAGCGGGTAGGACGCACAGGCAGCGGCGACGATGTAGACTTCGGCACCAAGCTGGTTCTGGAACCCCGCAACGATAAAGTTGAGGCCTCCACCGCGAGCAGGCATGAAGGTGGGCGAGTTGCGGATGCGGACGAACATCTGGCCGCCGACCATAATGAGAATCACGTAGATAGTCACGGCCGCCCATGTCCAGCGGGAGGTGAGGACCGGGAGGACGTAGGGCGTGATGACGATGACGGAGAGGATGAGGCCGAGCGCGGTGAAGATGAGGGCCCACGGTAGCGGCTTGGAGTAGGGTATCGGGGCAGGGGTTATGCGCGAGAGTTCCTCGACCAGCTCGTCGATTCCGAAGCCGCTGCATGCTATATTCAGGAGAAAGCAACGTTTCAAGGCGTGACGAACGTACTTGTTATTGAAGTCATAGGTAATGGGGTCCACGCGAGGCCGCGCGGAGGCGCGGGGACCCTTGGTGGGTACGTAGGAGAGCACGACTGGCGCGGTTTGGAGGCCGAGCTGGGAGTGTCTACGTGTCAGTCGTCGGACGCGTCGGTGGCCGGACGGCGTGCCTCGCGGAAGATCTCCTGGCCAGTCTCAAAGTCGATGGAGCCGAAGAAGTGCTGGTTGCGCGTCTCAGACGGGACCTTGGACCAGGCCTTGCCGGTGGACTTGAACACGGGCTCGAATTCTCTGCGCGCGCGTGTCACTAGCTGCGCGACGCGGGCACCCGGCTGGAATGTATGCGCACTTGCAGGGCATGCACTTGAACGCGGCGCCCAGTGCCGTGAGTTGGATGGTCGCCGACCATTGGCGGTCGCGCGCCGTGAGCTCGCGGAAGAGCTTGGTGTCGAGGCTGATGACGCCGCCGTTGGACGCCGCCAGCTGGGCGAACTTCGCCGCCTGGTCCTCGGCCTGGGCGAGACACAGCGCGGGGAGCGCGAGCAGGGCCGCTGCGAGCTGCGCGACTCTCATGGCGGGTGATGAACGAGCGTGTGGATGGAAATAGGCAAGTGCCGCAAGCGCCCAGCACCCGTTTTGCGCATCGACTCGCCCGCCGCCGCCGCCGCCGCCCGCGAGCGTACGCATACAGCATACATGCAGCGAGCATGGCGCGCCCTGGCCGCGTCGCTGCCCAAAACCCGGCGCGTGCTGCCAGCCAGAGTCAGTCGTCGCGCGGCCTGTCTCAAATCTGCCACCACGCGTGGCTCAGCTGACGATCGGACCCCGGGTCGACTCTGTGCTTGCAGCCTTGTCCCAGACCCGTCCCTGCACACCGCACCATGGCCTCCATCGCGTCGCAGGACCAGCACAGGCTGCCCCTCAGTCTCAAGGTGCGCGTGCCCCGCCCGCCTGCCGACGCGATCCCTGACAGCGCTCGCGGCAATCCCTAGCCTCTCCATTACCGCCTCGTCGTGCATACCGACCTCGAGAACCTCAAGTTCTCTGGCGTCGTCTCTGTCGAGTATGCCTCTTGCTCCGCGCTGTCGGTCCCAACGCTCACCGCGCCGTGCTCGCAGTCTCGATGTCAAGGAGGAGACCTCCAAGATCGTCCTCAACGCGCTAGATCTCGACATCGCCAACTCCAAGGTCTCCTCCGATGCGCTCCAGGAAGAATTCACCGGCCTTGCCAGCGTCGTCGACAAGGAGAACAGCAGGGTGGCCGTCGAGCTCACAAAAGCCCTGCCCAAGGGCTCCAAGGCGACCTTGACGATGCCTTTCGCATCCAAGCTCACCGACAGCATGATCGGTCCGTGCTGCGGTTCGATACACCTGCGTCTTGACTCCTCATGCTATACTAGGCTACTACCTCTCGGCATACGAACTGGATGGCAAGAAGAAGTGAGTGTATGCGGTACACCGTTGCCGCACCCGATTGACGCTGTCTCAGGTACTGCGCATTGACCCAGTACGTCCACCCTTCTATTGAGCTGGGAGAAGCTTGCCCAACGCGACATCGCTCAGATTCGAGGTTCGCCTCCCCCCGGTCCTGCCGTTATGCGCGTTGCTGACGCCGTCTCCAGCCCGTCGAGGCGCGGAGGGCATTCCCCTGCTGGGACGAGCCCCTCCTTAAGGCAACATTCGATGTGACGCTCGTCTCGGACGCAGAGACCGTGAACCTGTCCAACATGCCGGCCATCTCGGACGAGGTGGTGCCGGCATCCTCGCTGGCGGGCGACCTGACGCAGCTCCTGGTCGACAAGGCGAGCAAGTACAAGGTGACCAAGTTCGACACGACGCCGCTGATGTCGACGTACCTCGTCGCGTACGCGAACGGCGACTTCCGGCACCTCGAGAGCGCATACACGTCGCCGCTGAGCGGCAAGACGCGTCCGCTGCGCATCTACGCGACGCCCGACGTCATCCACCTCTCGCAGTTCGCGCTCGACGTCAAGGCGCGCGCGCTGCCCATTTACGAGCAGATCTTCAAGATCGAGTTCCCGCTGCCCAAGCTCGACACGCTCATCGTCGCGCAGTTCGACGCCGGCGCCATGGAGAACTGGGTGCGCGTCTGCGCGTATGCATCGAAGCTGGGCTGACCGCGTGTGCAGGGCTTGATCACAGCGCGCCAGGTCATCTACATGTACGACCCGGAGAAGAGCGACATTGCGGCCCAGAAGCGCGTCGTGGTCACACAGAGCCACGAGTGTGCTCACATGTGAGTAGCATATGCTTGCTTTTCTCCACTTGCGATGGACCTGACATACTGTCCAGGTGGTTCGGTAACATCGTGTGAGCAGGATGCACGTACCGCGCATATGCACATGATCTGATGACCCTCCAGTACGATGTCGTGGTGGGACAACCTGTGCGCATAGTCCCTCAGTAGTCTCCCAGCTTTAGCTCATCCGCCCGTAGCTGGCTGAACGAAGGTTTCGCGTCCCTCGTGAGCAGCACACAAAGCGATGTTCTCCCGACGCACTTACACGACGTTCCAGATGGGTGAAGTCATCGTTATGAACAAGCTGTACCCGGAATGGAAGGCAAAGTCAGTACCTCAGCACTTTGTCAGAACAGTCAGGCTCACACTGAGCTACAGCACCGAGTTCATCAACGTCCACCTTGCTCGCGCACTCTCGCTCGATGCTAAGCGCTCGTCGCATCCCATCGAGGTGCCCATTGAGGCCGCGGAAACTATAAATCAGGTCGGCCATCTTACCCCCCTCCCCCCGCGAGGGCAATATCTCCTGACGCGGAGCTCGCAGCTCTTCGATGCGTTGTCCTACTCGAAGGCTGCGTCCAGTAAGCCCCACCTTCCAATCATATATCATTACCCTGACCCGATCGCATCTCGCAGTGCTCCGCATGCTTGTCGCTGTCGTTGGCGAGGAGAAGTTCCTTGAGGGCGTGAGCATTTACCTCAAGAAGAATCTCTACGGCAACAGCGTCACGCGCGACCTTTGGGAAGGAATCCAGGAGGCCACGGGTTTTGACGTGCCGACTCTGATGAACGAATGGGTACTCAAGGTGCGCTACATCTTTGGATGCAGCAAGATGAAGAGATTCAGTTGGCATTGCAGATTGGATACCCCGTTCTTACGGTGGAGGAAACAGCCCACGGAATCAAGGTCAGGCAGGACCGCTTCCTGGACACCGGAGATGTCAAGGACGAGGAGAACAAAACAATCTGGTATCTTCACACCCTCTGCGGTGCTTGTATCTGTGACCTCACACGCTGCTAGGCAAATCCCCTTGCAGTTGCGCTCGACAGACGCGTCGGGAAAATCGTCGATCGACAGCACACTCATTCTGCGCGAGCGTGAGGCCGAGTTTGCGCTTGACACGTCCAAGCCGTTCAAGCTGAACGCGAACACCAACGGAGTTTGTGCGTCCTCGGTCTCCCTCTCCGCGACGGGTATCATACTGAAACTTGGTCATTAGATCGTGTGGCGTACTCCCCGGAGCGCTGGGTCAAGCTTGCCGCTGAGGCAGCGCGCCCTGGCTCGGTGTTCACCACGGAGGACCGCATGGGTCTAGTTGGCGACGCCTTCGAGCTCGCGCAGGCCGGCTATTCCAAGACCAGCAGCGCGCTTGACCTCGTTTCTGCGCTCAAGAATGAGACTGAATGTGTGTTATTTGCGGTGGCATCTCAACGGGCACTCACCCTCTGCTATCCAGACCTCGTGTGGCACTCAATTGCCAGCCAGCTTGACCACCTCATCTGGGTTTGGTGGGAGGAGTCGCCCGAGTTCAATCAGCTCAACAAGTTCCGCGCTGTGAGAAGCGCATTCCACATTGGCAGCAGCTGTGCTGATACTTGTCTTTGCGGTAGACCATCTTCAAGCCTCTGGTTGACCGTCTCGGCTTCGAGTACAAGGCCTCCGACGATGTGGACACTCGCCAGCTTCGCACGCTAGCCATCACGCAGTCTGCTATGTCCGGCGAGCAGTCGTAAGTTTCCATGCCATCCCGTGTACACGGACCAGCTCCTGACCGCGGCACAGGGTCATCGACCGTCTTCTGGCAATGCATAAGACGTTCGCTGACACGGGCGATGAATCTGCCATCCCACCCGATCTCCTGCGCATCACCTTCATAACGGTGCGGATCATGGGTTCCGAAGTTCACGAAGGCTAATGGCGCCCAGGCCGTTCGCCATGGAGGCGACGAGCAGTACAATGGTGCTCAGAAGATCTACCAGACTCCGGTCACGACGCCGACCATGAAACTTGCTTCCATGTTCGAGTCTTCCATTCGCCCCTGAATTTCGTGAACTGATATTTGAGTGCAGTCTGGCGCTTTGCTCGACAAGGAACAAGACGCAGGTCGAGGAGACATTCAAATTCCTGATGCAGCATGTCCAAAACCAGGACTTCTTCTACTTCTTCAACGCGCTCGGTGTCAACACTACGAGTAGGCGCATGCTCTGGACGTTCATGCAGGAACACTACGACGAGGTTCGCGTTCGGCGTTGTCGTATTGAGCCGTCGCTGAACAGGATACAGCTTCGCGTCAAGTTCGATGGAACTGCGCTTTGGAGCAACCTCATCAAAGTACGCCACGCCTGGTGACGACGGTTTATCCATACTCACGCTGTCGCAGAACTCGATCATGAACTTGTCCAAGGACGAGGACATTGTTCACATCCAGAAGTTCTACAAGGACAAGGACGTGTCCAAGTTCAACATGGCCCTCGAGCAGAGCCTGGACAGCATTCGCGCGAGCTCCGCCTGGTTGAAGCGCTCGAGAGAGGACGTTGCACAGTGGTTGTCCAAGCATTCTACATCGTGATACGCGCGTGTACACTTATTATTCTAGCCATCGCTACTGAGCGGCTGGTAGTGGTCCCTGCGACCGAATATCCAAGAAAAGAGCCCACCACCCGACTTCGCCTCCACTAAGCGGACTCCGCCATTTGCCAGAATTTCGTACTGGCGGCCTCGCCACATGACGGAGTTTCCGCACATCGCGACGAACCATATGGGCAGCGCCGCCGCCTCGCGAATCGCCCAAGCAAACAAGAAATGTGTCCAGTCCCCCTCCCAGACAGGATGGCCTGCAAGAGAGCTATAGACGTCGAGATCCACAGACAGCCATGCAATCAGGTGCAAAGGGCCCGTGATCCACACTGGGATGCCCAGCAGCGAGTTCAAAGCGGCGGCTGCAATGACGCCCAAGATGAGGCTTTCGGTGAAAGGCTCGACCAGTGTCGCGGCGACCACCATCTTCTTGCGGACGCGGATCCACCGGATGCGCCGCCAGCAGTAGTCCGCGAACGACATGGTGCCAATGGTGTTGTACGCGACGTCGCACGAGAGGTCGTGGCGCGTGTCGAGCTCGTGCCACAGCGCCTCGCCGATCATGTTGTCCTCTGCCAGGTACTTGCCGAACGCCGCCAGGCCACGCGGTAGCGTGCAGTCGGCGGGCGGGGGGCGCTTGAGGCCGCCGACGGTCTTGTCGAGGTCGGAGCGGCGGAACATGTTCGACTTGCCCATGACACACGAGTCGATGGCGATCGTGTTGAGCGCAACGTACATCCGCGCGTGGTTCGTGTTGAGGAACGCGACTTCGACCCAGGTGCCGAGTGTCGTCCGTGTCGAAGTCATCGCGAATGGGACATGGTTCACGAGGCCGACACGTTTGGGCTGGCGAGCGGTAGGTGGGGTGTTGAGGGTGTCGACCGCTCGACCCAGTGTGCCGGGAGACACCGTAACATTGGAGTCGATGACCCAGAGTATGTCATGGGCGGCCTGGCGGTAGGCGGGCATGAGGTTGTTGACTTTGGGATTCACCCCGACAACTTCTTCTCCTGGTGGGTTGGTCAGCGAGAGAGAACTGTCGAAGTCCTTGGAGCGCACCTACTACCACGCGCGCGTTCACGCGCGGGTACTTGGCGATTAAGTCGCGGGCGACGCGCAGCGCGGGATCCTGCGCGTCTGCCACACACATGAGGATTTCGTATTTCGGATATTCTTGCGTAAACGTCGACTCTAGATTTTCGTAGAGGTTGGCATCCAATCCTTTGAGGGGTCTTAATATGGAGACGCCCGGGACGCTGTCCGGTGGACTCGAGGCCGACGGCGAGCGCGGGCGCAGCCTGTACCGTCGTCGTCTGCATCGAAATGAATAACGATACGCGAGGTGAGCATTGGCCGGGCATACGAAGCGCGCCATCCAACAAGGGAGACTACCCAGAGGCTCGCATACCAGACGAGACCAAGTGCAGCAAGCATGAGCAGAAGAACATCCCGCGAGATGATCATCGGCTCTGATTCCAGTCCGTGTTTGTCGTGGCGTGTTGTCTCCGCTCTTGCATGTCCTTGCGCGCGCTTGCACGGGCGTCTCGACGACATGCAGTCCAGATCCTCTACGAGGACCGTGGCCTTGTGGTCGTCAACAAGCCTCCCGGCGTCGACAGCCAACGCTCCTTGCGAGCTTCACAAACAGATGTGTGCCGTACAGCGCCGTACCTGAACCGGGAGCTGCTCACGCACCCCTTGCCTGCATAGGGCACGCCTCGCTGGCTGGACGGTGCGGCGGTCGTTCCACCCCCTTGCGCACTAGATAAATGGTCGCACAGAGTTGTCTGAACGCGCTCCCCACGGCCTGCGAACCGTCCATCGGCTGGACAAGAACGCGACCGGCGCGCTGCTCCTCGCCAAAGTCGGTCAAATACTGCCGACTATTACTCAGATGCTCACCTCTAGCAGAACGTTCAGTTAGCGCATGACTTGGCGCAGCAGTTTACTCGCAGATCGGTCGACAAGGTCTACTTGGCTGTCGTTCGCGGTCACTTGGGTTCATCCGGCCAACATGGCAGCCTCGAGACCAGATTATCCATCTCAGACGGCCGCGTATCTGTCGCAGGCAGTAGCAGGGATGCTAAGCACGCTGTTTCGTCTTGGGAACTTGTTGCCACCTCCGTGAGCGCCTTTTCCCGTGCTCGAGTAGTCGTTCTGGACCCAAGATGCATCTGTGTAGGCTGTTGGGCCCGACCTGTCGCTGGTCCGTCTCACACTGGTCACTGGATTCAAGCATCAACTCCGGGTTCAGCTGGCGACCGAGCTCGGAAGTGCGTTGCGTACTTGTCGTTGTTCACCTGCTATTTCCGACACAACTCGAGCAGCTCCGGTCCTCGGAGATCATCTATACGGTCCGCGTGCAAAGGTCGCACATGGTCCAAATCCCGCCTCGCACAGTCGACTATTTCTCCATGCTTCGCATGTAGCAGTCACTCGGCACAGACCCACAGGTCAGCGTCTGCGTCTGGGTGTGACCGCACCACTGCCCAGCTACTTCTCTGCGCTCTGTGATAAGGCCGGGCTCGCTTTGTCGGATGACGAAAGGCGGGGAGCGCTCTATATCGATGGCAAGCGGTGCGATCTCCGACCTGGGGAGAGGGTTCAACTATCTGATGGAGTGTGGATGCCTGGTGACTTGTAACCCCCCTCTTCCTCAGAAACCCCACTTGAAGGGGAAACACATGGATTTTGGCATTATGTTGGCTGCTATTCGCGCTGCGTCCGAACAGGGGATTACAATTCAGCATACAATGGCGCGGACACAGATACCGCGGCCGATAAATTACTAAGGTCCAGTAGATCATGCCTCGTATCTCGGCGGCTGAACGAGCGTCGCTAGACGCTGCGCTATACGTTCGACATCCGGCTGGGACAGCTCGCCGCTCTGGCTAGTCGAGTGCGAGTTGCTTGGGCCAGACGAAGAGCCTACGGGGACCTAAACATTCCTGTCAGGCAATCGCACGACCTGTGGCATGCATCGCGAACGCACCGGCGGTGCTGAGAGGGACTCTTTCTCGCGGCGAGCATGCTGTGCGGGTGTGGGCTCCTGGCGCGGGAACTGATTGGGGTCGAACGGTGTTGGCGTCGTCAATGCGTTGGGTTCCACGAAGCCAGGATAGGAGCCCGAATTTCGTTGCGAAGTACGCCGCCGCCGTCTGAGGAGGAAGAACGCGACCCCGATCAAAGCAATAAGCGCGAGCCCTCCCACGACGCCACCGACAATGGCGCCGACAGGGGTCGAATTGCCAGAACTGGGCTGCGACGGGGGATCTGTTTGGTGATTCCCGGGCGTGCTAGTCGAGCTCGAGGGAGGCTTGCCCGGGCCATCGTCGTAACTAGGAGCTGTCAAACCGCGCGGACAGGCTTAAGGGATCCCCTACAGAATCTTGAACAATTGCAGATAGTTGTTGGGCCACGGAGAGCGCTCGTCGCGCGCGACGTAGGTGACGACGAGCTTGTGCGTCTTCCGACCATCCAAAGTGTCAGACGTCCAGACGACACCGCAGTGAGGGGCCTCGGAGTATCCAGTCTTCTTAACAATGGCGCCGTCGAGGTCGATTTCATACTCTCCGTGGTCGGCGCGCGTCTCCAGCACGAGCGAGACGGATGCGCCTGTTGGTAGAGTCGATCAGGACGCGTTCGATCACTCCCAGGGACGTGGAATGCAAGGGGACGGAGACGGTGGACGAGTCGACGCACCTTTGAACGAGAAACTGAAGTTGTTGCCAAACGCGGGCGTCGTCGTCGAGTTGTCTCCCAGCTTACACGTCGCGTCGAGCGCGCCGCCACCGGTGTCCGGGTCGATGCCCGGCCGAATCTCAAAGATGTCGGGGCCCCACCCGGAGCCCGAGTACTCGATGGAAGGGTCGTCATACGGCACAGTGATCGTTGCGGCGCGGACAAGCGCCAGCGCAGCCGCGAGTACTAGTGTTTCTGCGCACCAGCGAGTCAGCGCCGCCCCGCGCAAATCGAGGTACTCACGTCGTCCGAGGACCATGTCTAAGGTAAGCAGAAGAAAGGGCGTAAAGCGAAGAAGAAACAAAACCTGTGGCGCTGCGCACAGAGCTGGCTATGCCGGTGTTACGGACATGCATCCCCGTAAAGCACGGGTTCTCCGATGTCCCCGCAGAAGAGTGTACATCAGGTTCCTGACGCGATTCATGGTCCCCAAGAGTGCATTGCAATGGAAACTCAGAACGTCGACGTAGCACGTAGTAAAATATCCTATACAAAAACAGCATCATCATCTCACACCCATCGTTGCCAAGCGCTGGGCGCTTGAGCACTGTGGAGAAGCGCTTCGTGCTCCACCTAATAGTGATACTCTCCGATTTGTATGTATTCGTATATTATAGGATTGTGTATATGCATTACTGTATTTCGGGCCTTTTCCAAGTCGGTATGTTCTTGCCTTACATACCAGACGGAGTAATGACCGAACCAAGTTCACAGTCCGCGGCTAGCCATTTCCCTATGCGAACGCATTGAAGCGATATATATGCAGAGAGCCAGGCAAGCAAGTCGCGAAGCACCGAGGCGCCCGATGCCCGGTAGCGAGTGGTATGCCGTGAACGATGGTGTGGATGGCCCAAAGGTACGATATGTACCAATAACCCAGATCCAGTATTGCGTTATGGTAACCGAAAGTACTCCGTTTAGGCGTTGGAGGGACAAGGGATTCAGCGTCAGATTTCGGATAATCGCTGGGACCAGGGGCGACGTGCAACTCGGAGTCCAATCCGGTCGACTGGGGAGGCAATACTAGACTGGAAGCAGGGATTGAAGCGTCGACGATAGAAAAGCGCCAGCTCAGCTGGTTCGAGACAAGAGCCGGCGTGCCGGAGGTGGTGGCACGAGAGCAAGAAACGGACTCAGCCGGTGCTCACTGGCAGGCTCAGCACGAATGTCAGTGCAAACGTCGTCGCATGGCCTCCTCCTTCGCTTGCTCCTATCTCAGTACTTCTCGGTCAATCTCGCGATTTCATATCTGTCGACGTATTCGGACAACATTGGCGTGACCTGGTACCTCGTCCGTCGATTGAAGGAGGTCGATCCACGCGAGCTGCCATGGCAGATGATATGGTACGCGTCACGGCAGCCCCGTCCTCGCCTCTGAAGGAGGAGCAGCCACCTGCTGGTCACGCGGCCGTCCAAATCGGCTGCGCTAGAATGCTTCGTGACGGAATACGCGACGAAGCACACGCACATAGCCCTCATGGTGCGTCGACGCGTATCCGGGCCGCTAGCTTTCTCAAAATCGGACAGACGCTGTGGCTTATGCAATCGTATCTGCGCGACGAGCGGTTGACGAAGAATCCGCGTTCGTTCCAACGCATTCAGCGCGTCTTGCACCGGGTACACGAAATCATCTTCGCCGACGTCTCCCAAGCGACTCCAACCCCCTACGCGAGCGTCAGCATATCGGCCCAAGTTGCCTCTGTCTTCGGTCTGCGAAAGATCAGGCCTAACGCTGAATCTATGTGGGTATCATCATCGAGTCTGCGCTCCCGGCTGAAACGTTGCCAGCGCAGTGGGAATAGGAATGATTGCTCTTGCACCCGCACTCCCAGACCTCGCTGCGAGAATTGGGAACATCTCAGTTGAGCAAGGCCGGTACGACGATGGCTCTGAGCCACTCCGTAGCTTTGAGGTTAACGACGACAACGATGCGGACGACGAGAACGCGAATATCGCGATTTCCATCCCCGGTGTCGTGGAGGAACCCGAGGAGCTTGAGAACGGCGGTTACTTCCCTCGCAGTCGCGCGCCCAAGTTGTCAGATGTGCTCGGCGGTGATGGTAACATCAGCCCGCGTGGCTCTCTGCGACGGCGTGCTACTCTTGCTGCCTCGCTGACAACGCCGTCGCTTGCTCTCCAATTACGACCTCTCGCAGACGACCCGCTCGGCCAGCAGGACTTGCAGCCCCCGTCGCCCACGCACGGCCTTACGTCGCCATATATGTCGACACCATCTATCCACATTCAAACCCCAAGTGCGGCCGGACCGTCTATGCCCGACAAGCTCCTTCGCAGTCTCCTTCGCAGCCATTATTGTCGCTCTGAAGTCGACTTCATCCTCGCGCTGGAGTCAATCGCAAACCGTCTGTTGGTCATCCCCAAACCCGCTCGCGTCAGCGCGTTACGGGCAGAGCTTACAAGTCTGAATCACAAACTCCCTGCTGAGGTGTGGAATGTCTCGCAATTGTCGTTCAGAATGTTCATTCCTCCCAGGTCTGCCTGCCGTTGTGGTGTTCGTCGACGGACGAGGTCGATCCAGCTTCAAAGAATACGGCGCCGCACCATCGCGTGGTCCGCATACCGCCAGGGGAGAGCGTGGTTCTCAATTCCGCGGAACGTGCTCCCTACGTGCTCCTAGTCGAGGTATTTTACGCTTGTCTTCTTCAAAGCGTGCTCTGAGCCATTGCCAGGTGCTCGGAGATGACTTGTCTTTCGACCCAACCCGCCGAGAGAACAAGGAGACGCTGAAACGCGTGATCGTCAAGGAAGCGAAGGATTTTCAACAAAGCAAGAAGCCGTCCTTGGAGGTGACTGGTTGGACGAACGACGCCATGGTGAACTCGGCCGCACGATCTGCCCTGGCTTCGGAAGCCGCCGCCGCCGAAGAGCCGTCGTCGGTCTCTACCAATGGGAGTGATGCTCCTCCATCTGACGATGAGGAAGAAGTCGACCTTGTCGAACAGCTCTACGGTCCTGGGCTCTCCATTCGCGATGAGCCGCTTGACCTGGCAGATTCACTTGTGTTGCCCGCCCCGCCCAAGAACAAAGACCTGGATATAGCAGCATGGTCTCGCTCTCCGTCAATCCCGCCGTCACCGCAACCCGGGCACAGCTATTCGCTGTCGTTCTCGCCGGCCTCGACACCTCGGACAACGCAATGGAAGCAGCATTCGCGTGGAGTCTCGTCACCTCCTTCGACTAGTAACCTGGAGCTTCCGCCTATTGCGACTCCCACAAGCGGCATCCGTGCACCGCTTTCGCTTGAGGATTATTCGGAGCGCATGCGGACAGCCGCGGTGATGCTCGCCCAGCTCAATGCAACGCTTATGGCGCACCCGGTGGCAACACCAGCGACAGCGACGCCGGCCATCGGCTCCGAGTCGCCAGACCCATCGGGCGGTGCATTGAGTTGGCTTCCGGGGACGGGCTGGATTCGAGGTTCCGTCGAAGGTGCGACATCGCGCGGGCCTATCCAACGGGCGGAAGCGGAGGCCATCCGGAACCGCATTATGCAGGAGATGATGACGCTTGAGGAAGAGCGGATGGAGCGCATGAAGGGCGGCGAAGCTGTCACGAGCGGCGTCGGCGTCTCACTCGCCCAGGCGGAGGATGAGGGCATCATCCGCAGGGAGCTGAACAAGCTGGACCCCTCCGGTGCGCGCGCCTTTGGAATTGAGTACATGGCTCTGAAACATGCCAGCCACCGTCTTCCGCGAGAGCTGGGCCGGCAAGAAGGCTCGGATACGGTCCAACTCGCCGTATGGTCATCTGGCGAATTGGGATGTCATATCCGTCATCGTCAAAACTGGAGCGGATCTGCGGCAAGAGCAACTTGCGCTGCTACTCATTCAGGTTCGTGAACCGCTACTGCGCCGCCAGACCCGGCGCTCATAAACATACAGGAATTGGATAATATCTGGAAGGAAGAGAAGTGCCTCTGCTGGCTTCGACCATTCAAGTGCGTGGTGTGCGGCCGTTCATGACGCTCCTGCTGATGGACAACAAGGATCCTCATAACGGGCGGCTCTTCGGGCCTCGTGAGTGCACAAAACGTCGATTGGCTGTTGTGCTAACATATATTTCAGGTCGAGACGATCACCGACGCAGTGTCCGTCCATTCGATCAAGAAGGCTGAGTACGCGCGACGCCTGGGAGACGGGAACCTCGGCTATGTGACGCTGGCTGATCACTTTAAAAATGTGTGCACTGTCGTCTCGAGTGGCGTCCGGAGCACTTATCCCCTCTTTAGTCCTACGGCGACCCGTCGTCTGCTAAATATGCACGCGCGCAAAGGAATTTCGCTAAGTCGCTGGCCGGTAAGGAAGATCAATGGCTGCACAAGTACACCAATGACTCAAAGACCGTCCGCTTAGGCTACTCCCTCGTCACATATTTCCTGCAACTACGAGATAGACACAACGGCAACATCCTCATCGACACTGACGGTCATGTCGCCCACATAGATTTTGGATTCATGCTCGGCAACTCGCCCGGGAACGTCGGTGTGGAGGCTGCGCCGTTCAAGTTCACCGCAGAGTACCTCGAGGTGCTGGGCGGCATGGACAGCCCACACTTCGCCGAGTTCAAGCGACTATTCCACGAGGGTTTCGAGGTTGCGCGGCGGAGTTGCGACCGGATCGTCAGTGAGTGCATACCGTCTAAGCTTGCGAGCGCCACCATCTAATCAACTCTCCCAAGCCATCGTGGAGCTCATGCAGAAAGGTATGTACTAACGCAGGATCTCGGTCGTCTCTTTTGCCAACGTCCCTTGCTTCGTAGACTCCGCGTTGCCCTGCTTCGCACCGTACGGCGAGCAGACGGCGCAGCACATGCGCGACCGCTTCCAGCCGGTCCTCAAGAACAATATGACGATGTCGGACCACATCGAGCGGCTCATCGTCTCCTCGCTCGGCTCCGCATGGACACGGCTGTACGACTCCTATCAGTACTACTCGCAGTCTATTTTATAGATTATAATATTCGCATGGTCGCGCTTTCCCCTTGCTGTCCTGCGTTTAATACACTTGCGGCGGAGCTTGCTCAGTATACGCTCTCGAATTCCTGCATGCATGAATACCACATAGTATCTGCCAGGCTGTTAGCAATGGGCGCAGAACAAGAGAGGGAATTCGCACCGAAGGTCTCATCCGTGTTGCACCAGCATTTACCACGGGCGTGGGCTTCGCCGCTTGGGCAGTGCTCGAATGGCTCGTGACGGTACCCGATTTCGTCGAAGAAATGGAGCTGGTTCTTGTCGGCCAGCAACGCCACGGCGATACTGTGTATTGGCGCATCACCCCAGCGCTACGAGCCAGGCTCGGTATCAGTGCCGACTGTCCGTAGACGGACGCCTCGTACCTCGTAGTAGATACCCCCGTTCCGATCGAGGTGCGAGAAGAACTTGAGGTACGCTTCGCTCCGCCAGAAATCCATGTCGGCGATTTCAAAGTTGCTCCAAACTGCGCGAGGGCGTCAGACCAGATTGGTCACATCAAGAACAGAGGCATATACAGTGGCAGAGGTTGTATGTCCGCCCCCGATCGTTCGAGAGGAACCGTAGTGCGTTGTTCTTGTGGATGTATTGCGGGTACTTCTTCATGAAGCGGCGTACCGACTCCCACAGTGTTGTCACTGTTCCTTGATATTCGAATAATGCGACGGTAAAGCCTTGAATGTGTCAATGTGAGAAATTATGTTTGAAACCTCTTGCAGATGATGGCACTGACCATATACTTTGTTATGGTCCTGCATGAATAGGAAGGGGTCGAAATTCAGGTCGCAGTAGAATTTAACCCCAGGCCTACGAACGAGTAAGTTAAAGAAGGGAATGGCGCGAACTACTCACTCGACACGCCAATAGTAGCGATACTTCTGCAAGAGAGGATGTCGGAAGAAGAACTGTCCGGCTGTTAGCCAAGTAAACGGGTTCAGTCCAACAGGACGCACTCCAGAGTTGTAGCGACACATGTTGCGGTACCTGGGATGCTATTATCAGCCAGGATTCATGTACGGACGTCGTGCAACGGACGATATACTCCCTAAATTGGAGGTCAAGACCTCAGTCTCGAGATGTAAATGCTTCACGTACATCCGTACAGAACGTTCTCTTGCTTCATGCGTTCGCGTGTCTCTGCCGCGCGCGTCTCGTTGATCCAGGGCGGCTGGTTCCAGTGGTCCCGGGGAATGAGACCGTATTCCACCGGCGAATCTGTCATGCGCGACGTCCAGCTGCACAGGGTAGTGTCAATAGACAGGGCGCTGTGCGAGCGTGGTAAGAATAGCACTTTATGAAACGCTCCGAGAAGGGTTTCTCGTTCAGGAAGACCCAAGGGTAGTTGAACTTGCGGTTGAAGCGATCCTCGACCTGCTTCATGGTCGAGATGACACCTTCCAGGTCGATCTCCCGTGCGAGCATGACGATCGACGCGTTCGCCTTGCGGTTTAGGAATGCAGCACGCTCCTCATGATTTACTATAGGCTGGGTATCTGAGAGACCGGCGCTGCCTGGTGGTATCTTGCCCGCGGACGGCTTGTACAGCGCATCCGCGAGGCGTTGTTTCTGGGTAGAAGCGGCATCGTTGTATCCTTGGTGGGTGCGGGAAAGGATTAAATGTATGGTCAGCTGCCAGTGGGATTGAGCACCACGTAGCGTACAGCGCGTGCGACATACGAGGGATACAACGAAGACGAGAAAGTAGCGCGTCCTAGCGTGCATGAACCGAGCCAGCAGCCCCTGCTGCCGCCTATCTAGCTATCGGGATACCAACGTGGGGCGAGTCGAGCGTGCCGTGGGTCGCAGTCGCCGTGTGGCGCGTACGGGCACTCGCTGCGGCGGAGGGGGGTCGGAGTCGGCCGTGTGTACAGGAACGGCTCTTTGCTTTTTTCGCCGCCAGCAATGGAGCCCGCGTCGTCCTCGTCGTCGTCCTCAAAATCTCCCCTCGGCTCGCTCATCGGCCGCCTGTCGCAATGGCGCGCGTCCCTGGACCTGCCCAACCCCGGCACGGTCGAAAATCTCCAGAAGGAGGTTAAAAGTGCGCGCAATATTGTCCTCGTGCCCGGCCCCTGCACTGACTGACTTGTCCCGCCAGACACTGAGCTCAACAACTACATCTTTGATGGCGCGCGCGCAGACCTCTCCAAGACGCTCTCCGCCCAGCCAGTGTTCCAGGTTACCCATTCCTTCGCCCTCGCGTCTCAAGTAGCCATGCCGTCCTATAATTTCGGTGCTCTTTTCATAAACAACAGCGGGGTGAGCTCCAGCTGCATCCGCCACGAGCACAGCGCGTAACCCGAGCTCTCTAGCTCTACATGCAAGGCAACGTAGATCACGAGGGCAACGTGAACGCCCGGTTAAACCAGGCCTGGGGCGGCAGTACGACGAACACGACAAAGATCCAAGCACAAGTAAGCAATAGATTAACGGAATTTATAGCAAGCCCTGATCTCATTGCCGCTCCGTCCAGCTCTCCTCGCGCGACGGGCACAATATGATTCAAATGGAGCAGGATTACCAAGGCCGCGACTACAGTGTCAACCTGCGCGCCATCAACCCGTCGCCTACAGACCTGACCGGCATATACATGGGCAACTACCTGCAGTCGCTGACGAGGAACCTGGCGGTGGGCGTGGAGGCGCTGTACCAGCGCCCGACGCCCATGCAGTCGGAGACGAACGTGTCGTACATGTTCAAGTACACCTCCGGCCTGCGCGACTGGATCGCGACCGCGCAGTTCCAGCCCGCGGGCATCCTCATGGCGAGCTACTGGCAGAAGCTCTCCGAGAAGCTCGACGTCGCGGCCGAGCTGTCGGTCATCGCCGCGCAGCAGGCCCAGCGGCGCACCGCGGTCGCGACGCTCTCCGCAAAATACGAGCTGCGCATGTCCACGTTCCGCGCCCAGCTCGACTCGACCGGCAAGGTCTCCGCATTGCTTGAGCAGCGCTTTGCGCCCACCTTCGCCTTCCTCTTCGCCGGCGAGATTGACCACTTCAAGGTGCGCTGCTCCGTCCCGCGCTCCGTGCCGTAGTCTGACAGAATTGCACCCGCCCCATGACAGAACGCGGCGAAAGTCGGCGTCGGCGTGATGATCGAGAGCTCGAGCCTGACACCAGAGGAGATGGGACAGCCCCCGTACCAGTAAACGCTATTTTTTGCCAGTCATCTCATGCCGGACGTATAGACTTGCTGTGATGCATACTTAATCTTGTAGCCAAAGTTTGAACACCCATCTCATTGCACGTGTTTTTTACTTTTTGCAATACGAGGCGCATGAAACTGAATCCAAGTTATATATATATATGTTACCACAGCACGCGCCGTCAATACAAAGGGTATAGAAGACGAGCACCAAGAGGAAGAGCTGCTAGACGCAGCCCCCAGATTTTCATCTAGCTTCCATAAAATGAGAACAAGCGCGTAGGTGCTCAGCGCAGTCCAGAGTGTGAGGAAGCAGCTGCAGACTTCAGACCTTAAGACATCACAGTGAGTCTCCTATATTTAAGAATAACTGGAGAGCAGTCAGGCAATCTTGACAACGACGGCGACTGGCCATACGCACCAAGTAGATACAGCAACGCTTGCTGGCAGCGGAAAAAGATGTTCCCCGCAAGCACCGGCTTATAACCATGAAAGCCGCGTCCCGAACACAGCGCAGTGGAAGAAAGAAGACAGCAGAACGAGACAGCCCAAAGGGAAGGTCAATCTCGCTCCCGTAATGAACACCAAGCTGTGGGTGAGAAGCGAGGTGCTAAAGTGAAAAGGAGCGTTCTCAATGTCGAGCACGGGTAACATCCAGGAGAACCCATTGCATTCGCGACTCGTCGTCATTATGTGAACATCTACTGTGTCGCGTCAGTGTCGACGTTGGCGATGACAGCGAGGACGAACTCACATAGTCCGCGACAGCAAGCAACTACCGGTCTGCAAGAGGGAAGGCGTGAGCTCGAGATATGGGGATGCAGGGTAATGGCACGTACAGAACTCGTGAGTCTCGTCGCCGCGCTTGACGGTTTGCTGCACGCGAGAAAATTTTCAGGAAGGTAAGCAGCGGAATCAACGGCGGGAAACGCCGACGCACTTTCCACGCCTCTTCAAAGTCAGCGGGCAGGATGATGTACCGGTTCTTGCGCACAGCTGATTGGACGGCTCAGTACATTGAGAGAAAGGGTCGCGGAGGAGACGTTACCTTGCAGACCGGCTGCTTGGCAAATGGACGCAATCTCAGCCGAGGAAAGCTTGTCTGGCCGCGAGACGTCTGTGGACAGCGGTTCGAGTCGTGCACAAATAGTGCGATCAATAGAAAACACGAACAGTCTTCCAAGTCGACCTCCGGGCTGAGGTTCATTTTGTTCGTTATTGTCTGGAAGATGAGGCGCTTCTCGCGACGCGCGGGGAGCGGGAACTCGATCTTGCGGTCCAACCGACCAGGACGCAGCAACGCGGGGTCCAGTGTGTCCGCACGGTTTGTCGCCATGATGACCTTGCACCAATTGAGTACTCCCGACCAATGATGCATGAAGAGAGCTGCGTACCTTGACATTGCTGCCCTGGTCGAAGCCGTCCATCTGATTGAGCAGTTCCAGCAGAATACGCTGCACTTCGCGGTCGGCACCCGTTTGCGCGTCGAAACGTTTAGTCGCGATCGCGTCAATTTCGTCGATGAAGATGATCGCCGGCGCGTTCTCTCGTGCGAGACGGAAGACGTCGCGCACCATGCGCGGGCCCTCGCCGAGGTACTTCTGCACAAACTCGGAGCCGACGACGCGGATGAAGGACGCGGTGGTGTGGTGCGCGACGGCCTTGACCAACATGGTCTTTCCGGTGCCGGGCGGGCCGTAGAGCAGCACGCCGCGCGGCGGGTCGATGCCAATCTTCTTGTAGAGGTCGAAGTGGGTGAGCGGGAGCTCGACGGCCTCGCGAATCTCCTGCTTCTGCGAGTCCATGCCGCCCACGTCGGTGTACGCGACGTTCGGCTTCTCCTCCGCGCCGAGCATTGCAATGCTGGAGTCGGCCTCCGGCGGGAGGATGTCGACGAGCGCGTTCGAGTGCCGGTGCAGCGCGACGGACGACGACGGCTTGAGCAGCTCGCGGTCGAGCGTGGACAGGATGCGGACGACGTAGTTCGAGCCCGTCGTCGAGCCCACGATGCCCGTGTGCTGGTCGATGGCCTCGAGGAACTGGCCAATGACCAGTGGCACGGACTGGATGCGCTTGACCTCTTCCTGGGCGCGGATGAGCTCGCGCTTGAGGTTGGCCTGCTCGTCCTTGATGTAGCTCTCCTGGATGTCGAGCATCTCCAAGTGGCGCGTGAGCTTCTTGTACTTGATGTACAGGTCCTCCTCCTGCAGCTCCTGGAAGAGCGCAGTCTTCTCCGTCACCACAGAGTCGAACGTGGGCTCCTGCAGGCCGCGTTATTGCGAGCCCAGTCGCTGTTATCGGCAGCACGCACCTCCTTCTGGATCTCAATTCCTATTTCATCCATGTCGAGCGAGTGTGTGGGCGGGCGGGGAGGATGGCGGGAATGGAGACTGACGCGTTCACGCTCGTCAGACTCCGACACGCGTGTGCGGCGCTTCGGTCCCAGGCTCATTCACGGCACGCAGAAAACAGAGTAATTTGGACTGGCGATACGTAGGTACAGCATTAACATTGGGGTCATGCGAAAACAATCAAAACTCGTCAGAGTCCTGGCGGAACACCTGCGAGTACGCCATGATGGTGCCGTAGACGAGCCCGCCGCCGACGATGGACATGAGCGACGCGGTCGGCTTGATGACCTCCGAGTGCGCGAGCACGATGGGCAGCGCGAAGCCGGTCACGACGATGAACGCGGTGACGAAGCGGCCGAGGTCGACTGCGGGCCCGCCCTCGTATTCTGCCGACAGGTCGTCATGCCCGCAGTGTGCGAACAACGCGTTCGGCAGCGGCGCGATGACAAAGAGGAGCGCTGCACGCGTCGGTCAGCGTGCGAACGCGAGAGCACCAACCAGTGGCAGACGCACCGACGATCAGCGGCATCCAGTTGGACCATAGCGCGCACGACAGGATGATGAGCAGGAAGCCGACCGCGAGCACGAACGATAGCAAGATGACGGCTGCGTCCGCTCAGCACTCGCGCATTCAGAGAACGGGACTCGACTGACTTTTGAGGCCTGCCGCCATGGCTGCTGCGACTCCGGGCGCGGGATGAGATAGGTACAGACGCTGTGCAAACTCAGCCCGGCAGCGCGCCCCGCATGTCTTCCCGTCCCTTGAATGCGCCTGCCAGGACCGCGTTCGTCACCGTCGGCGCGACGTCGCCCTTTGACGCCTTGCTCAGCAGCGTGTTCGAGGACGACACTATCCTGGCCCTGCGCGCTAAGGGCTTCACGCGCCTGGAGGTCCAGTGCGGCAAGACGCTGCTGCCCGTCTCTAGCACCGTCCGACACGGCTTGGACATCAGCGTGTGGGACTTCAAGCCCTCGCTTTCGGAAGACTTTAGACAGGCAGACCTCGTCATCGGCCATGCTGGTCCGTTTGTGCACTCTGCGAACTCGCGACCAGCCCTTTCTGAACCGTGTTCTGCTCTTTGGCTCTGGCAATGCAGGCTCTGGCACCATCGTAGATGTCTTGCGCATGGGAAAGCCTATGATCGTTGTCCCAAATCCTGCTCTGCTGCATAATCATCAGGAGGAACTCGCACAGGCCCTGCAGGAACGCGGTCACCTCGTAGCTTGCGCTGTTCAGTCCGTTCCACGCCCTTGACTGGTTGCTCATACCTTCTCACCACTGGTGGCAGAGACCTCGCTAGGACGATCAGGGATTTTGAATTTGGATCTGTCGTACCGTTCCCCGCGTTCGATGGGAGCAAGTTTCAGGCAGTACTTGACGAAGAGATGGGTTTTCTATGATGACAATTTTGGGGTACCCTCACCCCTCCGGCCTCCGAGCACGTTGCACCGGGGCTAGGGCAAGCTATGTGCCCTGTACAGTACAAGTACATTTCTCGCATGCAGCGTCCCTTCAAGCAAGGCCAGCGCAGCACCACTGCCCATGTCCGTAGGCTTGGTCTAGTACCCCTCGAACCGCTCGATGCTCCGAAGCGTGTCCATCGCGAGGGAGTGTTCGCTCAGCTTCGACAGCGACACCTCCGAATCGTAATCGTGCGACAGAAAAATGTTCGTGTGGTCGAAGCGGGCGTGGTGCCGCTCGGCCGCGATGAACTGCGGGCCGACCTGCGTGAGAGTCGTCGACGGCACCGGCGCGTGACGCGTGGTGCGCGACTGGCTGTTCAGCTGTAGCACAAGGCGCGAAGCTGCGACGTTGACCGCACAGAGGGAGAAGCTGTACGAGGTCAGTACCGGGACGAGCGCGGCTGCGTGGTGCAACATACTATTTGCTCAGGAAAATCAGGCTATGCTGCAACGGCTGTCAGGACGCTATCCTCTCGCGGTTGTGCCAGCCTTACCGGTCCTGCTGCCCAGACCATCATCGTGATAAACGATGTGGCTGCAGCACGGTGCATGAGTTTGAGCTGGCCTGCAATAACTAGGCTGCGACGCACTGGTCACTGTCACGTAGTACAGCAGCCCTACGAATGCGTATAAATAGAGTGGTCAAGAAGAAGGTAACTGTTGTCACACACCATCGCGGTATAGACAAATTAAAAGCGGCGGCGCGCGCGTGAGGACGAGGCTGGTCCTTCGTCGAAAGTCGCGGCGCGCCCGGTCGACCAGCAACCCGAAGAGCAGCGTCTCGTACAGGAATCTGAATTTCAATCAGATTCGCTGGGGGTTGCACGCAAGCGAACGGCGGCCATACCCTGGCAACCATATTGCCCACTATACCCGCTCCGTCAGTTCTCGATGCGGGGAGATGGACTGAATGGGCGCGTACCATCCAGGACGGAAGCTCTGTGATGCATGAATGGAAGATCAACCTCTGCGTCGTTATTCGGGCTGCATATCTCGATGAATAGGAGCCGGAATGAACGGCGGGGGAATGTCAACTCACGAAGCATGTGCTCCGCCGCGAATCCGAGAAGGGTGGCCGTTGCGAGGAAGTAGGCGAAGAATGTCGACATCAGCAGCGCGAGGAGCCAGCGCTGGCGACCGTATAAAGCCCATATTCGCATCGCAATGACCCCTGGAGAGGGTAAGGACGCTTAGGAGGGTACAGCCCGTCGTGGGAGGGTCAACCTACCATGGATGAAGGCGTAGGATAGCAGTGTAAACCAACCTTTGCGTTCCACAATTAGCGGTTGCGTAGCTAGTCCCTGGCGGTGGACTCACTATCAGTCATTAGGGAGAATTTGCAGCTGGATTGCCTGTGAGCCGAAGCAGAGGTGAAATATAAAAGCGACGTACAACTGCCGGATATTAGCGAAGCATCTGGAAGCTGAAGGAGGCTCACCAGGTGTGTAAGTTTGGAGTATCCATTCTTGTCGTACAGCGTTATTACTGAACTCAACATTAGGACGCTGTGAACGATGGGCGCGACAGGGGGGCAAACCTAGAACGAATGGAAGGGTGTATCTGAATGCTGGTGAGCAAGGACGCATTCTTTTTGCTTGTAGACGGTGAAGCCCACCTGTTTGTTATGTACAGTATCTTGAATGCCCTCTTGCGGTTGTGACGAAGGAAGTCCACCTGCAGGATGTTCAACTTGAAATCGGCACTCGCATACCAAGCGAATCGAACCTCTTGGTCCAGTGTGAGCAGCCAATCGCTGTCGCGGCCCGTGAGACAATCGCCGAGGAAAGAGCGAGAGTACGGACTACACAAGCAAGACGCAACCCGCGAGTGTCATGCAAATGCTCGCATGGACGTTGACAATGTCCTTGAAGTACGGCTGCAACGGGTTGGGCGAACTCGCGGCCATGGCCAGCAGGAACGAGCACTGAGAAGACGCAGACGCAGAGGAAAGAAGCGGTGGTTGCGCTGTCTCTGTGCCGCTTCTTCGGTCTTGTATGGCTAGGTAACGGAGTGACACAGCTGCCGCAGGATTCGGGATGCATCGCTGTCAGGGCTGGCGGGCGAGTACAAAAGGGCGATCAGGCGCCCCGAGTGCCGCGAGGGCCGAGGTTACGGTGGGGCGGCGGCGGCGATCGCGCCAGGATTAGGACGAGCACGGGATTCGCGCGACGCAGTCTATTCACTGAACATGCCCCTATCGCATGTGCGCGGCCAGCCAGGCAGTGAGAATCGCCCGCTATCGATTGAGATACATCGATGGATTGCACGAGCCATGTTGCCCACGGCCAGGCGCGCACGGACCGGCCGCGCTCGGCTGGAGGAGCGGATTTGGGTACAAAAGGGGCCGCGAGCACCGGCTTTTGCCAGCAACAGTTTTTTCCTCCTCTCCGCCAAAAGCTGCACACCATGTCCGCCGACCTTGGCAAGCTCGAGTCCCACCTCGCGACGCGCTCGTACATCGAAGGGTGAGTACGGGCTCCAATCCCCTTCCCTACATGATGATTTTTCCGCTATGGTCCGTGTTTCCAAGTAGAGGACTAGACACCCTCGCCCATCCATGCCGACACCTTTTTAACCTAGCCCTCTGATCTTCTCCGATGCGATCCTGTCTCGCGTTACAGGGAGCTGACTCGCATTTTCCCGCAGTTACGAGCCCTCGCAGGCCGACGTGCAGGCCTTCAAGGCCATCGGCTCCGCGCCCGACGCGTCCAAGAACCCCCACGTCGCCCGCTGGTACTCGCACATCAAGTCGTTCGAGGCCGAGTTCGCCAACCTCGCCGGCTCGTCCAAGGCGGCTGAGCAGTTCATCGGCGGTGCCGCAGCCCCGGCTGCCGCTGACGACGACGACGAGGTCGACCTCTTCGGCTCTGACGACGAGGCTGATGACGCCGAGGCCGAGCGCGTCAAGGCCGAGCGTGTCGCGGCGTACAACGCGAAGAAGGCTCTCAAGCCTAAGACGATCGCCAAGGCGAGTCATTTTTTTTCACGACAGTTCATGATCATGTATCTGATCTATCGTGCAGTCCGTCGTCACTCTCGATGTCAAGCCTTGGGACGACGAGACCGACATGGCGGAGCTCGAGAAGTGCGTGCGCTCCATCGAGCAGGAGGGTCTCGTCTGGGGCGCGTCCAAGCTTGTCGCGATCGGCTACGGTATCCGCAAGCTCCAGATCACCCTTGTCATCGAGGACGAGCTCGTCAGCTTGTCCGACCTGGAGGAGAAGATCGCCGAGTTCGAGGACTACGTCCAGAGCACGGACGTCCAGGCCATGCAGAGTAAGTCGCCCTCGTCAGCGTCCAGTTTCAGACCACTCACTGCTCTGTAGAGCTCTAAGTTTCTGGCCTTGTAGGATGGATGTACTTCTGTAGTCTCAGTATCATCGCAAGGAATATACTGCAATTCCTTTGTACCGCTAATATGCAGACGTGACCGCCAGTGTTATGTCGCCCGAGGTTAGAGTTGGGTTAGAGCTTCTGAACAGTGAATAGAGCAGGATGCTTATTCGTTTCCGAAGGCCGCCTGCCGCAGCGCTAGTGTACAAACGTGCAAGTTCCAGCTATTTCATGTAGGCAATGAGTCGCTTTGAACCTGTTTGAACCACCTCAGACCTCGTGCGGTACAGAGACCTGTTGTTGCCGACCAAACGTCGTGCGCATGCCCAAATGCGTTCTCCGCAGAAGAAACAGAACAACGCAAAGACGTCGCCCGCAAACATGTTGCCGAACTCTCCCCAGGTGTACTCGGCCGGCAGGAATACAGCCACCAGGTCGATTGTCGTCCAGAACGCGTAGGGTATCCAGGTCGCGCATTCGCGAGTCGCCCACCCTATGCTGAATACCATCAGCGACATCGACGTGCCAACTGCGCCGGCGTTGCCGATTTTCCAGCCGTTGAAATGCCAGAAACGCTCTGGGACTTGAGCCCATAGACCTGAGTCCGCGAGCGCAGCCTCGATGCGGGGACGATACACTTGCAGGCCCACCCAATTTGGCGCGAAAATGCCAAAAGCACCAGCTGCAACACGGTCGTCAGCGTGGGAGAACGGTCAGCGCGTCCATTCAATGCGCACAGAGGGTGTAGAGCGTGAAGAGCTTGAGCAAGGGGAATTCCCAGTCGTAGTGATAATTGTCCCCGGTGGTGGCGAGCCCGAATCCGATAACTTTCAAGAGGGTGAGATCGTTAGTGTTCAAGGGCCAGCCACGTACTGCCTAAGAGGAACTTGATGTTCGTTGTACTGAGCAATTCCATAAGAAAAGACGACAGCACAGGCGAGAGGGCGCGGCTTACACCCATGGCGCTGTGAAGCACGTGTACGTCGATCCAGACAGCCCATAATGTGCGAGGTACCGCCAGACAACGTCCCTCACGCGCTGCATCTCCATGAGGTAAGACAGCAGTATGTGCCATGTCACCACAATGGCAACGAAAGCGAATAGGTCGTGGTCACAAGCGGACAGTATGTGCCCCGCGACGCTCAGAATGATGGCTCGAGCCCGCGTCCCGGGAATATAAGAAACGAGGCGAGTGGCACACTGATTGCGACATGAATTGAAGTCAGAGGGACAGTGAAAGGAGCTCGTTAAATATCGCGCACCCTGAGGCGAGACATAGACCTGACATTACGAGGACGCATGTCCAATGCATCGGCATCCCTGTCGAGATTTACTGCAGCTCCGAGCACTCCCCTCTGAGTAGCTCCAAGCGCCTTATTCCACCAATAGTTCGTGTATAGGTTCGTGAACCAAGCTGCGCTGCAGGTCACAAGAACGCAGAACGCAGCGAAGATCTACGGGCGTACGTGAGACAACAGCGTCGCGCTCAGCCGATTGACTTACGAAAACACGGGGGATAAGGCGCAAGAAGGTAGGCGACGACGTGCAGATGTTCTGAGCGCCGTCGATAGGCTTGTACCTGGTCGTGAGCGTTATGGCGTCCCACGAAACTGCAATCAGGTTGCCCGCGATCTCCGACAATGAATGATCCCACAACGAGTCCGGCGAGGGCGTGGAGGTCGCAGTTGGGGGAGCCATGGTCAGTCCAGAAAGAAGGAGGGAGGAGCGCACGGGAATGTCGGAGGACCGCAGACATTTATGTCTGCGGAATTGGGCGGACCATGCCCAGGCATTGCACGAGCGGCTAAATGGATTCTTCACTCCCTGGACACAGATAGAACGCCATTCCATGCACGGGGATCAACACGTCGCGTGTATCTGACTCTGCAGAAGTCGCCGGCGGAAATGAAAATCGAAAATGCTGCCATATAAAGACACACCGTCGACGAGCGACGATGGAGCGAAATCACAGTCACAATACCTTGGTCCAGATATGTACTGGCCGCGGGAAGGGGACATCAGACGAGGCCGTACGAGATCGACCTCAGCAATTCAGAGATGTAGCAATAGCACAGGCTCCGGGGCTGTATGTTGCTGCCGGGGTGTGAAGAGGGGTCGTTTTCCGGCGAGCGAGCATATTCGAGCCCTATATGCACGGGGTCGTATCCATCCAGGTCACTCGAGAAAAGAAGCGCGTAGGGGGATGAACCGGGCTCGCAAGTGTTGAACAGGAGAGCCCGAGTGAGTGATTTCCGGTGACAGAGTTGGGCGGCCGGCGCCGGTTCCCGGCCCGGCATGATTCCGCCCGACTCCGCCGACTGACATGACAGTTGCGCAAGCATAAAAAAACAAGTCCCAACAACATCGCTGTGCTCAGTTCAAACAGTTACTACAGCGTACGATGACTAGCCGTGGTTGGACTTGCGAAGCTTAATCTAACGTATCTTAAAAGCCGTCCAGCTGACGTCGGGCGCGCACTTATCGTGATTCTACTTAGAAAATTTATGTTAAGTGAGTTATGTTGTTATTCCACTGACAAACAGAGAATTGTTGAGCAACACTATAGGCATCATACATGCGGATCCAGGGATGCATACACACAATACGGCATGTATTTACTTCATGTAAGGAGACAACCTCGACGTCAAGACGCCCCTTTCGAGTTTGTGGTATCCAGTCCTCTTGTTTCGGACGGCGCATCGTGCAAACGCCCATATTTTCTCACCAAAGAAAAAGCAGAATAGAGCAAAAATATCGCCCGCAAAGCTGTTGATGAAATGGGATGCTATCCGCTCCGGCGGCGAAGCGAAAGTAAGTCGCAGGTCGACCATCAGCCACGTGAGGTAGAGTCCGAAGGTGGCCACAAAGTTTAAGCAGGAATCCGATGAGGCGTAAATTATGGCTAGGATCATCAGGGATACCGAAGCCCCCCGAACCCCTGCGCCGCCAATCTTCCAGCCTAGAAGATACCAAAACCGAGAAGCCTGCGCGGGCAACAGGCTCGGATCAGAGAGGCCAGCGTTGACGCCCGCGCGGTCCACGGAGAAACCTAGCAAGTTCGGGATGAAGATGCTATACGCGCCAGCTATAGGGAGCGCGGTCAGTGAGGCGAGTCTGAGCTATGCCCTTGAATGACCCTCACCGATCATGTAGAAAGTGAACAACTTCGCCAGAGGAAATTCCCATCTACTGTTATCCTCAGTTTCGGAACCGCAGGCAACAAGTGAGAGCCCGTAGACTGCAGGCGTGAGACTACGGAATATAGTTAAAAGCAGGCGACGTACTGCCCATGAGGAAGGTGATATTGACGGTGCTTGTGGCTGCGTGAGATTGCGAAAAGCGTATGGAGAGAGAGGCATACATGAATGGCGCCGTAAAGCAGGTATACGTAGTTCCCGATAGCCCATAATGAGCGAGATATTGCCAGACAACGTCCTTCATCCACTGCGTCTGCATGAGGTAGGACAGCAAAATATGCCACGTCGCCAGAATCGTGACGAAAGTAAATAAAGCAGAGTTATAAGCGACCAGCAAGAACTCTGAGATGTTCTCAAAGACCGCCCGCGGCATCGCCAAAGGAATGTAAGAAGCCATGCGCATGGCGGACTATGACGCGCACGGACTGAAGTGAGTGCAATATACGCGAGCATAAGCGCAGATGCGTACCCTGCGTCGCGTCAAAAGCCTAACTCTGTGAGGGTCGACTTTCCATGCATCGACGTCCCTGCTGGGGCTGAATTCCGCGTCTGGCTCTTCCATTCGTGCAGCGATTAGGGTCTTCGTCCACCAACGGTTTGTGTAGGCGTTCGTTATCCACGCAGCGCCAAGTAACACGCCAGCAGCAATGATATGAAAGATCTGTGCGTATGAGTGCCGGAAAGAGGCGTTGCGCAGACTGCACTCACGACGACACGAATCAGCAACCCCCAGAGAGAGGGCGTAGACGAGACCATGCGCTGAGCGCCGTCGACCGGCTCGTAATCGATAGATAGCATGATGGTCTGCCATACGACAACGATCACATAGCCTAGAAAGTCTGTCCCTGAAAGGTCCCACACCGACTGCGGGAACGGCGTGGCCGTGGGTAGTGTGCAGTTGAAGCAGCCTTGGGTTGGAGTCGGGGTCGCCATCCTCTGCTCGATCCAAAAGGCGGGGGACAGGTGCGCATCGGAGCTCCGTGGGACGGCGAACATTTAAATCTTCGGATAGGACGGACCGTGCCCATTGTGTAGGCAGGAAGCCTCGCATTGTGTACCATATCGTAACGCATGTGAGACACGCCGATCAACACGTTGCGTGCATCCACTATCCAGAAGGCCGCGCAGACCGCGCGGGGCATGTGCAATCAATGCTATGTAGTAGCGAATGGATGCGTTCGGGCTCTGCAGATGAACTGTGCGGGCTAACAACCAAGCGAGCTTCAGCCCGGGAATGACTGTCACAGTCGAGCATTTCCGGCCATTGGAGATGGTGCCCATACAGGTAGGCGCTGCATGGACCCAATCCAGTGCTCGCGTGGCCCGGGATGCTGTTGTTGGGCCCCGCCCGAGCCCCCTGGAGTATTGGATGGTTCCAGTTCGTGCTGTCTGCGAGTGACAGCATACTCACTACCCAGGGCGCAGCACCCTCTGCCGCTTCAAGCGTGGCCATTGGGCGTGGAATGGGGAGAAAGGTAAGAACGAGGTCGCGGGCATGATGTGCTGAGCGATCGAAAGACTGTGGCGGCCTCCGAATCATTGGCGCTGACTCAGGTGGGTCGCCGGTCGCGACTCGCCGTGGGCACCACCGTCGGGCGTCCCCCTCATATCCTCAATTGTCACACCGCATGCACGAACAGGGCTTCGCTAGTACCTACATTCGCATAACGTACCTTGCCGGAATGGCATATAGATATTGAGTAAATCTGCCTACAGTAGTAACAGCTACTTAACAGTACTGCGTCACTCATGCGGCCGAGAAGGACAGGGAAGTGCCGTGAATGGGCCCAACGATTGGGACACCCGAAAGTCCGTGCAGCTCGAGCAAAAGAATGAACATCCCCCATGTTGAGAGCCAGTCATGGCCCGCGAGCTGAAGAATAGATGTATATGTCGAACAGGACGTTGGTAGGCAAGGGCGTATGTTATGAGCTTCGTAGCATGTAACGAGCTCGAAAAGCGGGCGCTCGTATTCGCCGACAGTGTGCGCCCGTTCCAAGATCTGTGCTCCGGACGCCTTTGCGCAGCTCAGCGGCGCAGCAAAGGCCATGTATAACACGGACGTGCGGAGTGTATGCAAGATAACGGCCAACAAGCTCGCGGGCCAGAAGCACGCGTGCGCATCGTGTCACAGTTCGTCAACGACTATGAACTTGACGCCTGAGACAAGTCTGACGAGCGTCCATTTCCCGGGTGGCTGACATGGCCATGCTCAGAGCTGCTTGTGCCCGGGATAATTGGGTAGCGTACCGTGTGATTGGATCTGAGCAGTTCGACGGCAAACAGCCTTTCCTTCTCCGGCACGGATATGTTCTGAGCAAACGCGGCGCGCGCGTCGTTGAGCCATAATGTTCCGGCGGTCAAATAGGCGAATGTTGGCCCGAGCTGTGGTATCGCGTGTGTGCCAGGGAAAGCAGAAAGAGATGCGTCCGACGGCACGGATGAGTTGATGGCCTGTGAAAATTGGACACAAAATTAAATCAGCCAGGCGGGCAGCGGGAAAACCCACGAGACGTACGAGGACAGTGAACCCTCTCGTTCGAGCCAACGCCGCCAAGTATCGCACAAACGTCGCCATCGCAGCATTGGCTTGTACTGCCGTCAACTGGGGGTCCAGAATTCACCTGAGGGATTTGACATGCCATGATTGTGTTTCGCATTCGGCCCAGGCAAGAGGAGCTCGGTAATGCCGTCGATAACCACGACTCGCGGCGTGGGCAGCTACACGGCGTTCAGAACGACGCCGTCTCCAACCAGTCAAGCATACGGGTTCTGAGGGGCCACAGGCTTCTAAGGCGTCGTACGCTGCAGCAAGATCCCGAGCACTGACGATCTGAATCCGTTCTGTAACCGACGCGACAATTTCTGGCTGACCAGACCAGCTGTCAATCGGTTGGAAGTGCGGGCTGAGGTACGAATTTGGTACCTGTGAACAGTTTTCTTTTATGATGCGGAGCATGCGCTCCGGATTGAACGCGAGTTTGGTCTCAATCCAAAGAGCATGAACGTCCGGCGACGCGCAGAGTTCGCGAGCTACGATGGTCATGGCCAGAGCCTTCGGACGAGATTCAACAACAGGAGACCCGAAATGATAGAGCGAGATCGCACAGTCTTTCCAGTGCCAGCTGGCCCTGCGATCTCGAAGACATCGCGCGCTCCGAGAACACAAAGCAGCTCATCCAACCCGTCAAGGCCGGTCCGAACAGGTGAAAGGCCTGGCGCAGAGAGCAGTTTATCGCCAGTAGCGGGCTTTGGTGCGAGCTGTAATGCGACAGTGGTCTGCAGGCATTCCAGCTCGTATATGGTTGCGAGTCCGGCGGGCAGGACCTTGAAGAGGCCTTTGGGCGTCTGGGCGAGTACATCCGAGGCAGTCCTGACACCCCTATCGTATAACGCCGCGAGGAGAGCAGGGCTGTGACTGGGTACGAGAGACTGCAGTTTCAGAGACATGGGTGTGCGTGATGGTGCAAGGCACAGGCTGGCCAAATAAACGACGCGTTGGGCTCACGCTCTTCTCTCACGGTCACCAGCATCATGCTCGCCCCTATCCTCGCCTCGCGCCGCTCCTTCCAGCGCACTGTATTCCAGCAAGTGCGCTTCGCGTCCAGTAAGGTCAGATCGTCATACCGAATATTGGACAGAAGACATCTGACTAACGTCGACCCCAGACGCTCAAGGAGACGCTGCAAGACATTATCCCCGAGAAACGCGCTCGTTTGCAGAAGCTGGTGCGTGAATCACGCGTCGTTTGAGTACCCACATCACTCTGACTGCTCTGGTCGCCCGCAGCGCGCAGAGTCTGGGAGTGTCAAGCTCGGCGACATTACCGTACGCGAGCGGATCTTGCATATCACATGCGCATGCAACACGGCTCACCGCGCCCCCGCAGGTCGACAGTGTCATCGGCGGCATGCGCGGGCTTAAGGTGCTCTTCTGGGAGAGCTCCATTGTCGACCCGAACGAGGTGCTGTGGTCTGACACGTCCGGCTGCCGCAAGCTGACGAGCGGACAACGCGCAGGGCATCCGCTTTCACGGCAAGTCCATTAAGGACTGCCAAGGCGTGCTTCCGCCCGCTCAGGGAGGCAAGGAGATTATTCCCGAGAGCATGGTCTGGCTCCTGCTCACGGGCCAGGTTCCCACGGAGCAGCAGACGCGCGACCTGTCGCGTCAGCTGGCAGAACAGGGCGAGCTCCCGGACTATGCGGCCAAGCTCATGGACTCGTACGTTTTGCGGAATGTTCGACGCGTCTTGCTCACGCGTCGCAGGTTACCGCGCGACATGCACCCCATGACGCAGCTTGCCATCGGTGTCGCGGCGCTGAACAAGGAAAGCTCGTTCGCCGCGGCGTACGAGAAGGGCATCAAGAAGACAGAGTACTGGGAGCCCACCTTCGAGGACAGCCTGACGCTCATGGCGCGCTTGCCCGCCCTTGCTGCGCGCATTTACCGCAATGCGTATTTCCCTGACAAGGAGATTCCTGCTGTCGACCTCAACGCCGATCTCGTAGGTCAGCTGTCTGCACGCCGCCGTATCCTGGTGGTATGCTGACGTTGGCCATGGAAGGCAATTACGCCAACATGATGGGCGTCGGGGCGAATGACGGTCTGACGGAATATATGCGCCTCTACATCGCGCTCCACGGTGACCACGAGGGCGGAAATGTCTCTGCACACACTGCCCGTAAGCATGTTGCTCATAAGCAAGGAGTCCTGCTCACTCTATGGTAGATCTTGTGGGTTCCGCTTTGTCGGACCCGTATCTGTCCTACTCCGCGGCACTCCTCGGATTAGCCGGACCTTTACATGGGTAAAATAGCTGCGTCTGCCCGAAGGACCGGATGTTCACAGCACCCTCCAGCCTTGCGAACCAAGAAGCCACGCGCTTCATTTTAGGAATGAAAGACGCGCTCGGCGAAAGCCCATCCCAGGACCAGATCAAGGGATACCTTTGGGACACGCTCAAGAGCGGCCGTGTTATTCCCGGGTAAGCATCTTCAAAGTTACTGGAAGAGATAGAAACTAGACAGTACACTTTGCAGATACGGCCACGGCACGCTGCGCGCGCCCGACCCCCGCTTCATGGCAATTCAGGAGTTCGCCGCCGCGCGCCAGGAACTGAGCGAGAGTCCCATAGTTCGCCTCGTGCTCGACGTGCGTTTCGGACTTCTATTTTCGAGGTCTTCAACACAGTCTGAGCGATAAACAGACGTACAAGGTCGCACCAGGTGTCTTGACGGAGCACGGCAAGGTCTGTAGCACACTCCGAACGTCCGCCTGCTACTGACGCAATGCTTCGCCGTAGTCGAAGAACCCGCACCCGAACGTGGACGCCATCTCCGGCAGCTTGTTGTACCACTGGGGCGTCACGCAGTTCCGGGTGCGTCTCTGGCTCCGTCTGCGTTGCGCATGGCACCATTGACACCGTGCGCAGTACTACACCGTCATCTTCGGCGTCTCGCGCGGTACGCACGTTTCCCCTAGAATAGCGCAGGCAGTGCGGCTGAATGACCGCAGTGCTCGCCGCCGTGTCGCAGCTCGTCTGGGCGCGCGCGTTCGGCCTTCCCATCGAGCGGCCAAAATGTCAGTACCTCAGTCCCGGCTTGATCTCTGTCCCGCTGTGCTCATACCTTGTTTAGCGGTTACCATCCAGGCCCTGGAGAACCTGACGAAGCAGTGAAAGAGCTAGGGTCAATGAAAACGTCTGGATGCTATTCTCATTTGATGAGGTCGCTAACTTGTACAATCACTGGGCAGAAATGCGGCAGGGGCCAGAACAGAGACAGTAAGACGAAACGGAAACAGTAATGGACCTAAAGGAGGATAAAATCATAAGTAACGAGCGGAGGCCAGTCGTCAAGGCAAGTCGCAGTAGTGGGAAAGTCAAGAAAACCAGTGCGCGGGGGCTGGAAGGTATAGGCTCGATGAAGCAGTAGATCGACGCAGCGCGCAAATGGAAGGTGGTGGTACATAGAACACAACCAAGCAGCCCATGGTCCCAAACTCGAACCGAAGCGGGGAAACCGGGAGACTCTGCTAAGCTAGAAGCGCTGGGGTGTCTGCGACGGTGGCGGCGGCTGGAAGCCCGGCTGGCCGGGCGGCGGGGGGCCACGCATGCCCGGGGGCGGGGGACCATAGCCCTGAGGGGGGCCACCAGGGCCGCCCATGTGCGGAGGAGGAGGCCCGCCCATATGGGGAGGGCCGTGCGGTCCTGGGGGACCTCCTGGGCCTCCCATGTGCGGCGGCGGCGGACCGCCATGCCCCGGCGGGGGGCCTCCAGGACCGCCCATGTGCGGAGGGCCACCGGGGCCGCCCATATGTGGGGGATGCGGGCCGCCGGGGCCGCCCATGTGCGGCGGGGGAGGTCCACCAGGCCCGCCCATGTGAGGACCTGGGGGACCTCCGGGCCCTCCCATATGTGGAGGCGGGAACCCGCGCCCGGGGCCAGGGGGCGGCATTCCACGTCCACCGGGCGGCGGTCCTCCAGGGAAGCCACCTGGCGGACCAGGAGGGCCGCCGGGTCCAGGACCGAAGTGCCCCGGCGGCGGACCCATGCGTTGCCCAGGCGGGAAGCCACCTGGCGGCGGCGTAGGGTGCGGTCCCGGGCCCGGGGGACCGCGGAACTGCTGGGGCGGAGGTCCGCGCATGGGTCCTGGAGGACCTGGGGGTCCGTCGCGCATAGGCCCTGGCGGCCCGTCTCGCATCGGTCCAGGGGGGCCGTCGCGCATGGGACCAGGGGGCCCGTCGCGCATCCCCGGGGGTGGCGGTCCACCGGGCCCGCCGTGCGGACGTCCTTGCTGCGGTGGCATTGCGCCGGGCACAGGCGGCGGGCGGTTACTCTCATGCTTGAGGATCTCGTCGCTAAAATAGGCATATCAGCACTGCTCCCGCCGCGCCAGCGTACACGGTGCTACGTGGGCGCAACTCACTCGAGCAGGTTGAGGGCGGCGCAAAGCACGACCCATTCCACGCAGTCCTCGTTGCCCTCGCCCAGCGTCTGCCACACGGCCTTCTCCTCGGGGGTCTTGCCTGTGATGGTGATGCGTGTACCGCCGCCCTGGCCGTTCTGATCTGGGGCGTTGCGCTGGATCTTGCCAAACTCGATGCGCTTGGGAGGGATGTTGTGGCCGGCATACGCGAAGTAGAACATGGACCAGAACGGCGAGTTGGGATTCGGCTTGGAGATTTGGAACAGCGGCAGGTCCGGCGAGTCGGGCGAGGGCAGCGACAGCTTGTAGATCGGGGCCATGACGCCAGTGTTGGCGATCGTCCACTTGAGGTTGCGCGACGCCTCGCAGCGGACGAGGCGCGAGCCGCCGGACGAGCCATGGCCGGGGTCGGACGCGTTGGACTTGGAGGGGCGCGGCGGGAAGAGCTTGGCGACGCAGAGGTCGCCCTGCGGCGACGGCGTGAGGAGGTAGTTTTCTGCGTTCTGGGAGCGGTCGTCAGGTGCCAGCACGGCGGGCAGCGCTGGCAGCGGTGCGCACGAAGTTGGTGTGGAGATACGAATACAGGATGTTGGACGGCTGGCCTGGGGGCGGGGGGTCAGCCGGTGGGCCAGCGGCGGCGGGCACGGACCATGCGGCGTCACGATGAGCGTCGGGAGGTGATTGAGCATGGGGTTGTGGTTAGGCGACGTGAAGACCGCATAGACGGCTGCGGCGGGCGTGAGCGGGGCGCGTCGGGCGCGGCGGCGGCGGCGGGCACTTACCCGCCATGGCGGGCGACGCTGGCTGGGGGACGGAGGGACGGGGGGACTGAGGGGGAAAGGAGATCGAGGCTGTCGTCGGAGTTGGGCCGTCTGTTTACGGGTCCGACTTCCCTCCATCGTCGTCCCCGACGGCCGCAGCGTCCCAGTCCTCGCCCGGGTCGACCTCGCCGTCGGCCGCATCGCACGCCAGCCACGTCGCTCATGAAGGGCCTCAAAAAGTCCCTCGTGCGTGCTCGCCCTGCCCTTTTTGCGGCGGCTCTCCTGATTGCAATCGCATCTGCCAGAGCCTGACTCGCAAGAGCTCCAGCGAGTCCTCCAAGTCCTCGCGTAACGCCCAGCCCCCGCCGCCTCCGCCCAACAACGCAAAGCCCGCGACCAGCGTCCCGCCCATCGCCGCCCAGTTCGCCGCCACGGGCCCGCCGTCCCAGCCCGCGTTCGCCGGCCGCCCAAACAACTCCCAGCCCATGATATCCACCCAGCAGCAGCCCCAGGACCGCAGATACCAGAACAACGGCGGCCAGTCGCCCGTTGCACCCACCATCGTCGTCGTCTCCTCCGAGATGGCTCCTGACCATCAGCCGCCGGCACCCAGGCACCTCGGCTCCCCCGACAGGCTCAGCACAGACCCGCCAAAGGCGGGCACCAGGCCCGGCGGCCTGCGCAGTATTGGCCCCAGGGATACCATCCCGATGGTCGGCAAACCTCCCAGGAAACAGCGGAGCAGCCGGTTCCACGTGACCGAACGCGTCGAAATCGAGCGTCTGCCTTCCTTCAACGGTACGCGCAAGCTGCCATTGTACGCCCAATTACACCCGAACCTGACGCGTCTTCGATCGCACAGAGGTCCCCACAGAAGGCCGGCCGGAGCTCTTCATCCGCAAACTCCATCAGTGCTCCGTCGTCTTCGACTTCAACGATGCGAGCTCAGAGCTCAAGGGAAAGCAAGTTAAGGCGCAGGCTCTGCACGAGATGCTCGAGTACATTACCACCCAGCGCGGCGTGATCACAGAGCAGATATACCCCGAGGTCGTCAACATGGTACGCGGATCTACATGTCATTTTGCAGTCCGCAGCCGCGCTGACTGCCATCGTGCTTGCAGTTTGCCAACAATCTGTTCCGTTCCATACCCCCTCCGGTGAACCCGACTGGCGAAGCCTTTGACCCTGAAGAGGATGAGCCAGTGCTCGAGCTCGCCTGGCCGCATCTCCAGATCGTCTACGAGTTCTTCCTGCGTTTCGTGGAGAGCCCGGACTTCAGCACGAACATCGCGAAGCGATACATTGACCAGTCCTTTGTCCTCAACCTGCTCGAGCTCTTCGACAGCGAAGACCCGCGAGAGCGCGACTTCCTCAAGACCACGCTCCACCGTATATACGGCAAATTCCTCAACTTGCGCGCGTTCATCCGGCGCTCGATCAACAACGTCTTCTTCCAGTTCGTCTACGAGACTGACCGCCACAACGGTATCGCCGAGTTGCTCGAGATCCTCGGCTCTATCATCAACGGTTTCGCGCTCCCGCTCAAGGACGAGCACAAGACGTTCCTTACGCGCGTCCTGCTCCCGCTCCACAAAGTCCGCTCTGTCTCGCTCTACCACCCGCAACTGGCGTACTGCGTCGTGCAGTTCCTGGAGAAGGATTCGAGCCTCACACAAGACGTGCTCCACGGCCTGCTGCGGTATTGGCCCAAGGTCAACTCGCCCAAGGAAGTCATGTTCCTCAACGAGGTCGAGGAGATATTGGACGTCATCGACCCGGCCGAGTTTGTCAAAGTCCAGACGCCACTCTTCCACCAGATCGCGCGCTGCATCAACAGCCAGCACTTCCAAGTCGCCGAGCGCGTGCTGTATTACTGGAACAACGAGTACATCGTCAACCTCATGAGCGACAACCTGGGCGTCATCCTCCCCATCCTCTTCCCGGCGCTCTATCAGAACTCCAAGACGCACTGGAACCGGTGAGTCCCCGCGCTCTGCTGTCGGGCGCTATTCTGTCTGACCTGTCACACGAGGACGATCCATGGCATGGTGTATAATGCACTGAAGCTGTTTATGGAGATCAACCCGGAGCTTTTCGAAGACTGCCTGCAGAACTACAAGCAAAGCCGCATTGAGTACGTGTCCGTTGCCGTTTGCGCTGTTCACGGGTGCTAACAGTGAATCCCAGGGAGCACGAACATCTGGCCAAGCGCTACGACAATTGGCAAAAGATGCGCGAGCTTGCCATAGAACATGCGAGCGCGCTCAAAAAGCCCTGCCCTGACTCCGTCCTGGACGCGAGCTACCCGCCACCGCCGCCAGAAGATGATCCTGACATCAGCGACATCGCCATTGACCTCAGCGCTGCGGTCATCGAGGCCGAGGCCGCAGAGGTCAATCTGGACGATAGCGGAGGTATTGAGCGCGTCCCGGCGGCGGATATAGGCATCGACGAGCCACGGGTGAGATTAGATCTGTCTCTATAATTTGATGGAGCTTCGTATTTCTGAGACTCGTTCCCTCCACCTCCCTTTGCCCTTCGCTTTCGGTTCCCTTGGATTTTCGTAGCGCCCGTTTCCCGAGACGTTGAACGACCCTGCGCCGGTTGGCCAGAGCCCCCACGTACGACGTAAGAGCGTGCTCCCTGGTGCGTGATGTCGGGCGCGTGTGCGTCGCGAGACCCCTGCTCATGCGCGGGTGCAGTGGACCCGAGCGTCATCCGTGACCTGCAGGCGCACAGGAGCCTAGATGTGAACGGGGCGCCGCCGCCAGCGGCGATGGACCTCACGCAATAGCGCGCTGCTGTCTGAGACAGGCGGGCGCGTCTTAATGAATGTCTCCTTTCACGAACGATTCATGATACCCAGCGCGGGGGGACTGGTCTCTCTTTTTACCCTCTCTCTGTCTCTCCCATGTCTGTCCCCTTTTTGCTCTAGATACGCTGCCGTTTGCTTAGTGCTATTTCAGTCATGCCACCTCTCCCCCTTCCGTGCCATCCTGACGTTCTCACGTTTCTCTCTCTTGCCATACACATGTCAGCAGTACATCTTGCCCGCCTTAATTATGCAAAGTGCACTTGCGGGAACAACGTGGATCGATGAATGCGCCTGTGGACGGTCGTGTGATGCAGAGAACGCGCGCGCATTCGCAATGGGAGCATGGCTGACGCGTTGAGAGCGTATTGTGCGCATCGCCGCATTGAGGAATGCTCCAGATTCGACGAGGGGAATGCAGGTCGTGCCCAGCATCAGGCGAAGAATTCCGCGGATTCGTCGAGAAACGGCCGGGACTTGCTCGCAGTGTGGCGCAGCGCGCGGCGCCGGATCGATGGGCGGCGGGCGAACGCGAAGGAAGGCCGAGGAACATTCCGGAGGGTTCGGAGGCGTTCGACCGGCGCGGCGATGACGGAAGGATCGCGTCGAATGCGTTGGAATGTCAAAGAAATGCGCTGGTATATAAACCCGGGCCAGGGCGCTGGACGCTCCTCAGTTGTCTTTTGCCTTTGACTGCACTTGTGAGTCTCCCCCCGCGCCCTGCGCCTGCCTCCCGCCAGCGAACGGCTTTCTCACGCGCCCCGCAGCCACTCGACGCTACAAAATGTCTTCTTCCAAAGCCATTGGAATCGACCTCGGCACCACCTACTCGTACGTGACTCTGCCTCTACCCTGCGCGCCGCGACGCGATGCTGACGGCGCCCTAGGTGTGTCGGTGTCTGGCAGAACGACCGGGTCGAGATCATCGCCAACGATCGTGAGTGATCACGGTTTTTTATCGCGTCTTACGTCCATGCTTTACTCACGCGCTTTTTCGCAGAGGGTAACCGCACGACCCCGTCGTATGTCTCGTTCTCGGACACCGAGCGCCTCATCGGCGACGCGGCGAAGAACCAGGTCGCGATGAACCCCCACAACACCGTGTTCGACGCCAAGCGTCTCATCGGCCGCCGATTCGACGACGCTGAGGTCCAGTCGGACATGAAGCACTTCCCCTTCAAGATCATCAACAAGGGCGGCAAGCCCGTCATCCAGGTCGAGTACCGCGGAGAGACCAAGGACTTTGTGAGTACTTTTTGGGTGCCAATCCCGCGTTAGACGCGCTGTGCTTACATGCGCCCCCTTTAGACGCCCGAGGAAATCTCTGCCATGGTCTTGATCAAGATGAAGGAGACCGCTGAGTCGTACCTCGGCCACACCGTCTCCAACGCCGTCATTACCGTCCCCGCCTACTTCAACGACTCGCAACGTCAGGCGACGAAGGACGCCGGTGTCATCTCCGGTCTCAACGTCCTCCGTATCATCAACGAGCCCACCGCCGCTGCCATCGCCTACGGTCTCGACAAGAAGGTTGCGGGCGAGCGCAATGTCCTCATCTTCGACCTTGGTGGAGGCACCTTCGATGTGTCGCTCCTGACCATCGAGGAGGGCATCTTCGAGGTCAAGGCCACCGCCGGTGACACCCATCTTGGTGGTGAGGACTTCGACAACCGCCTCGTCAACCACTTCGTCCAGGAGTTCAAGCGCAAGTACAAGAAGGGTGAGTTTTGCTTTGCTCGCTGGTTTTTGACATGCCTGTCTGACCATGATCCTAGATCTCTCGGTCAACCAGCGCGCGATGCGCCGTCTCCGCACGGCTTGCGAGCGTGCGAAGCGCACCCTCTCCTCGGCCGCCCAGACGTCGATCGAGATCGACTCGCTCTTCGAGGGCATCGACTTCTACACCTCCCTCACCCGCGCGCGCTTCGAGGAGCTCTGCCAGGACCTCTTCCGCTCCACGCTCGAGCCGGTCGAGAAGGTCCTCCGCGACTCGAAGATCGACAAGTCGAACGTGCACGAGATCGTCCTCGTCGGCGGCTCGACCCGTATCCCGCGCATCGTCAAGCTCGTCTCGGACTTCTTCAACGGCAAGGAGCCCAACAAGTCCATCAACCCCGACGAGGCCGTCGCCTACGGTGCCGCCGTTCAGGCCGCCATCCTCTCCGGCGACACCTCCGAGAAGACCCAGGAGCTCCTCCTCCTCGACGTCGCGCCCCTTTCTCTCGGTATCGAGACGGCGGGCGGTGTCTTCACGCCGCTCATCAAGCGCAACACGACCGTCCCGACCAAGAAGTCCGAGATCTTCTCGACATACTCGGACAACCAGCCCGGTGTGCTCATCCAGGTGTACGAGGGCGAGCGTGCGCGCACGAAGGACAACAACATCCTCGGCAAGTTCGAGCTCTCCGGCATCCCGCCTGCGCCTCGCGGCGTTCCTCAGATCGAGGTCACCTTCGACGTCGACGCGAACGGTATCCTGAACGTCACCGCCGCCGACAAGACGACCGGCAAGTCGAACCGCATCACCATCACCAACGACAAGGGCCGGTTGTCCAAGGAGGACATCGACCGCATGGTTGCTGAGGCCGAGAAGTACAAGAGTGAGTCTCCGTTTGCAATCGCTCCAGTTTTACATCATGCTGACTCGCATTTGCAGAGGAGGACGAGGAGGCTGCCGCCCGCATCACCGCGAAGAATGGTCTCGAGTCGTTCACCTACAACCTCCGCAACTCGTTGCAAGACGAGAAGCTCGCCGACAAGTTCGACCCCGCCGACAAGAAGAAGCTCGAGGACGCGATCGCCGAGACGATCAAGTGGCTCGACGTCTCCTCGGAGGCCTCGAAGGAGGAGTACGAGTCGCACCAGAAGGACCTCGAGGCGATCTCGAACCCCATCATGCAGAAGCTCTACAGCGCTGCGGGCGGCGCACCTGGCGGCTTCCCCGGCGCGGAGGGCGCACCCGGCGGCTTCCCCGGCGCCGGCGCACCTGGCGCCGGCGCATCGGACGGCCCGTCTGTAGAGGAGGTCGACTAAAAGATGTTCTTCTAATGTGCTCTCGGCTTCGGCTCATGTTCTGTTACGACACGCAATGTACATTGTTGGGATAATCTGCAATTAGAATCTTCCTTTGCATCTGAACATCTATCTTGTGTGTGCGACTAACGGCAAGCTTGAATGCCTTGTCGAAATTTGAACGAGCTTGGACTTCGCGAAGTACAGTACTTGAAAAAGTCTTCTGCCCGGGGAGCTCAGGAGCATTAAACAAATGGTCGCAGCCAAATGTACACACGAGCTTGCGTTGTGCATTGTCGAAGTTCGCCATCCCCGACGTGGAGTACGTCTGTATACATTCCTACTAGATAGTTACAGTAAGAAACAGCGAGCGGTTGCACCTGCTTGCACCAGCAGCGACCGCGGCGCTCAGAATCCACCAACGCGCTTCTTTGGCGGTTTCTTCTTTGCTGGCTGTGGACGGCCACCGAACGGGCCAGGGACGACTTGGGTGCTCGTGAACATCTCCACGTCTCCTTGGCTCTGGGAGAATCCGACCATGGGGGGCTGACTCTGCGGCAGGGGAACGGAGCCCTCACGCCGGCGTGCAGGGAGCGTGGACGCCGCGACGATGACAGGAGGTGCCGTCCGCTGGGTCTGCGTTTGGGTCTGCGGCAGACTCGCCACGCTGACTTTGTCGTCCTCGTCGCCTTTCTGGTCTCCGTACGGATCGCGGAATACGTACTTGTTCGCGTCGCTCCCGACATCCCACTCGGACAGCAGCAGACGCACGCCGAGTGGCATGTCTGGGGCGCTCGTGTCCTCCTCGCTCGTTGGCGCGCCTGGCTTCATGGGCCGCAAGTGTCCGAACTGCACGGGAGGAGGCAGGGCGGACGAGTCAAGGCGCAGGCGGCTAAGACCCATAGGTAGGGTGTCGCGCTCGTCGCGTTCGCCGAACGAGAAGGGGTGCACGGAGTATACGTACGACGCAAGCGCCGAGTCGAGCACGACGTCCTCGATTGCTTCGCGCGCCCTGCGCTGTGCTGCGGCCGGCGCGCCGTTTAGCGCGTGCTGCTGCTGGAGCTCCTGCGTGAGCTTGGTCGCCGCAGCCACATGCGAGGAATTCTCGCTCTCTGAGGGCGCAGCGTCCTCTGCTGTCGAGGCCAATGCTGGGAACTGCGGATCCAGGGCGCGGAGAGTCGGCGCCATGTCCCAATGCCAACTCGCGCCTCCGCGCCGGGCCATGAACGGCCCTGGGATGCCGTGGCGCGCGAACATCAAGCGACCGGGAACGGTGCTCAAGGCGCTCCCCGTGAGCCAGTCTGCTCGGGCGGGATGTGACGGCTCGTCGCCCATCCGGAATGCGAGATCGTATCTGCCGAACTGCTTAGCGGAAAAGACCTCGCCGGTGGATGGATACCAACAGTGTCAGCATGTTCTCGACAGGTATGTCGACTGTCTGCCAGAACAGGGGCATCGAATGGAGTACGCGATGGACGGTGTCGCCCTGCAATTTCATCCGCTGTGCGGAGGGCCGTTGTTGCGAGGCGATGAAAATATCTATGCGTCCACATGTCAGCTTCCAATGCATCTCAAGGGTACAGCGAATGCGCACGCCGATAGAGGTCGGTCATGTCCACGTTGATGTGCTTGCGAGCGGCATAGGATCCTGCGAGCGGCTCCATGAAGTGCGCATCGCGCTCCATTTCCTGCAAGCCTTCGTCCCAGACCACACCATCGTCAACCAGTGCAGCTTTGAACGAAGGGTATCCGACGTCGTGCCGGACGATCTCGCCGCGCGGGCCAAGTTCAAAGACACTCAGACCCATGGCTTCACTCGTCTCGGCGCTTGTATATCGCAGGCTTCGCCCAAACGCCAGGCCTTGTCGGTCGTCGAAATCTCCCAGTAAGGGGGTGGGGTGTCCGAACGCATGCACAAGGCCTCCAGACGTCGGCCTGTCCACGTCGTAGAGGGACAGGAGTCTGGTTTCCCGCGAGGACAGACAGACCAACGGTGCTTCGCGAGAACCGTGAGGCGCAGCACCAAAGGAACGAGTCTCTACTCACTGGACCAATGCCGCGCAATGGTGCGGGCCTCTAGCGTCCGGTCGTGCACACGCCCGTGGTTCCAGCCGACAACCGGATAGCGGGTGTGCCGAGGGTCGAACCAGAGCACCTGCGCGGTTGTGCAGAGACACATCAGGTTGCTCGACGCGTGCGGGGACTCGATGGACGTGACAATTTCGTTTGTTCGGGTTGCGAAGGACGCGGCGGGCGAGGAGGTGCGTCTATCCAACCCATGCACCGTCTTGGACGACGTAACGAACGCGGTATTGCGGTCGGAACCCCAGGAGACACGCTTGAACGCGTCGGCGCCGTGCTCAATCTCGATGGGGAATCTCTGCCTTGCTTGCGGATATGAATAGCATACAGGAAGGCACGAGTAGGACCACATACACAATCCGAGTCCCAGAAGCTTGTACTTCATATATATCGCCCGATGCGTTGACAGCCAATGCGAGGTCGGCCACAAAGGGACTCATCGTGACATCAAGTAGAGGATGCTTTCCCAGTTCGGCATTGTCAACCCTGACAAAGTGTCGAGTTTCAATTTCGGGAGCGGGTTGCTCGCTGTCCACCAGCGCGTTGAAGTTTGCCAGCGATAGCGCGTCGCGCGTGCGAATGGCGAACCATGGATCCGCTGGCATATGGATTGAGTGGTCACGTCGCAACGTCCGGAGGAGTCGGCTCACATGTGCTGCCTGCTGAAATCTGGAGAATGGTGCTATGAAGCGATTCCTGGGCGACTGTATGTGGCACAGACTTCACGACCTGGGTCGTGTTGTCCTTGAGAAATGGCGCTACGTCTGTTCCACATCTCAATCCCTGTTCGCGTGATCATACAGTCTAAGACCGACTCACGCAAGTCTTCTCCAAGCTCGCCAGTTGGAAACACGAGGACGTCAATGGCGTCCGGGACGCGACCACGACCATCTTCCGCGCATATGCAAGCTGCGGCAAGCCTGTTTCCATTGAAAGGATCGAAAGGGTCGTCCTTAAGGAGCGCTTCGTCGATAGAAATCTCTTCCCTGAGTAAGTCGAATGAAATATGTGCGTCCGGGTAATACGAGCGCAGGAGGTTGGCCTGGACAGAGACTTCCCTTCAGCTGTGTATGCAGCAATGATTGGCACGAGTCCCAGCACGCACCGCTTCCTCTGTCCTCGCAACCGTGCCAAGGCGCGTCGGAACGACGGCCGGACTGCGTGTGGCGGGAAAGACCTTGACTGAGGGCCTCAACAGCTGTAGACGGGGACCTATACAAGTTTATAGGCACATTTATGCAACAATTGCTTCGCTGACTAGCCTTCGTTAACCTGAGATAATGTTGTCCACTCGAGGTGGGTTGGGTCGTCCGCGCTTTCGCGCAGACGTGCAGCCCCTAACCCTCCATGCGACAGCACTGGGTGCGACGCATGTACGCTTTTAAGGTGTTTCCTTCGCCTTGAACTCGCAGTCGCATCTTCGAGCCTCGTATCCGCGGGCCAGAGTTCCATTCCATGAAGTCAAGGCAAGGAGTGGGACGCGGAGTCCGGACTCCTCTCGGAGTCCCTCGGCGAGCAGTGAGTCGCACTTCCTCCACGTCTGACCTCGGGCATGAGGTCTGAGGGAATATCCTACGAGCCGCTCATGCTAAGCTGAACCCAAGAACCGAACGTGCTTGTAGGGTAGTTGAACATAGAATCTGAATCACCGCAAAGTCTCCAATTGAAATGGTAATTTCACCACGACACACTAGACCGTACGACAGCTGTCGCACAGCGCAGGGAAAGCAGGTGCACGGAGACAAGGCCGACCCGCGACGCGTGCGGGGCCGACTCTCGAGTTGAGAACTCCGATCGTCGACTCGTCTCGTTCAACCTTCGCCGCCATGTTCTTCTGCGCAATCTCTGGCGAGCCGCCGCAGGACCCGGTGATCTCCACAAAGTCGGGACATGTCTACGAGCGCCGCCTGATCACCAAGTACATTGCGGAAAACGGGACGGACCCGGTCACGGGCGAAAAGCTCGAGGAGGCCGACCTCGTCAGCGTGAAAGCTAGTGAGTACCCTTTTAAATCCTCAGCTTACTCTGGCGCGGGACTCCAACCTGCGAACGCGCCGTTGTTGAGCCCTGCTGGGCCGTGCCGTTGACTGCCTTGCTGCGAATACGCGTACTGACGCGCTCGTGTTCAGCTCCTAATGCCGCACCACCGCGCCCACCCAACCTGACGTCCATTCCGGCGCTGTTGCACACGCTCCAGAACGAGTGGGACGCGCTCGTTCTCGAGACCTTCGCGCTCAAGCAGCAATACCAGTCAACGCGCCAAGAACTCAGCAACGCCCTCTACCAGCAGGATGCTGCTACTCGCGTAGTCGCGCGCCTAATCCGTGAACGCGACGCTGCACGGGAGTGAGTGTGGCTTGGGTCATGTTGACTATCGTGCTAAGACTTGCCAGGGCTCTGGCGGATGTTCAGGCGACCATGGGCATTGCGCCTGCCGCCAACGGCTCTGGGGACGTGGAAATGGATACTGCTGCCGATGAACCCGTCGGCCTGCCTGCGGACATCGTGGCTGTTATCGACGAGACGCAAAAGACGTATGTGCAATTTCACAGGTAGCCAAAATGTCGATTAACGAGTTCCCAGTCTTTCAGACGGGCGGAAGAAGCGCAAGACCCCTGCAGGCTACGCGACGGCTGCAGACTTGAAGGGTTACACGGTCAAGGATACGATTTCGTCTTTGCACTCCGCTTCGACCACGGGCATTAACTCGCTCGTCATCTCTCGGGCCCAGCCCTCGTTATTCCTGACGGGCGGCAACGACAAGATCGTGCAACTCTACGATCGTCCTGCAAACAAGGTCGTTGCGACCCTCAAGGGCCACACGAAGAAGGTCAACCAAGTCCAGTTCCGCGAGAAGGACGGCGAGCCCACCCTCATCCTGTCCGCCAGCGCAGACAAGTCTTCGCGCATCTGGGCGCAGGATGCTGCATCTGGCGAATACGCTCCGCACCATACGATCAAGGCGCACAAGGGCGAAATCACCGGTCTTGCTGTCCATCCGACTCAGCTCATCGTCGGTTTGTCCTCGAGTGACAAAACGTACTCGTTGCACAATCTGGCGACGTCCCAGGAGTTGCTGCATTCGGCGCCGTTCGAGGATCCCTTCGCGTCAATCTCCGTTCACCCTGACGGCACGTTCTATGCCGTCGGAACAAGCAACGGTTCTATCCAGATCTACGACGCCCGCACGGGAAGCACTCTCAGCTCGCTCGAGCTTGAGACTGGTGGCGGTTTCTCCGTCCACACCTCGTCATTCTCTGAGAATGGTTACCATCTCGCGGCGCCATCCTCGGCTTCCTCAGTGGCTATCTGGGATCTACGCAAGCTGAAACCCACGAAGACTATCTCCCTCGGCGACTTCAGCATCAACCGCGTCGTCTACGATTACACCGGCCAGTATCTCGCGGTTGCAGGCTCCGGCGGCGCGCGCATAGTCGCGCACAAGAGCTGGGAGGAAATTGTGACATTTGGAGACTCCGCCGTCACCGACGTTGCATGGGGTGAGGGAGGGAAAGAATTCTGGGGGAGCGCCGGGCGCGAGGTTAAGATATGGTCCGCGTCTTGAAAAAGAGAGCACAGCGAAGGACGCATTGCTCGCGGTGTTCTGTATCTTTCCTGTAAATGTACATCCAAAGCCTATACTACACGAGCACTGCCTTGCACGAAATTCTGGAGCAATCCGATGTTTGCGCGTTCGGTACTGAACCAAAGTCGGAAGTTTGGCGGTGGCTTCCTCGTGCCTTTGCAGCGCTGCACATGGACGCCACGGGCGCGTCGTCTTCGCAGTCGCCTAGCAAGCCTGCGCCACCTGCCGTGTACCTGACGCAGGAGCTGATAGCCCATGCGCGCTCCTCGTCGCAGGACGACGGGCAGACCCTTGACCTTAGCCATTGTAACCTCACCGAGGTCACCGACGCCAACGCCGGTGACCTTGCACTAGCGGCCACCGACCCATCGACGGGCGAGAGTAATGTCCTGCGGTATGCGTGGTCCGCAGGGCCTAGCCTGCCGTTGCTGACCCGTCGCGTGCAGCGTTGCGCTGGGCTACAACCGCCTCGAGGCGTTGCCAAAGGGCTTCACTGCTCTGACGCGCATACGCTACCTCAACCTGCGCTCCAACCTCTTCTCCGTCTTCCCGGCCGTGGTGTGTGCAGATTGTAGCCGACTCGACGCGTCCGAGGCTTAAATCCCGTCGTAGCTCACGACCATACCCTCGCTTGAGGTGCTCGATATCAGCCGCAACCGCATCAGGCGGCTCCCGCACGAGCCTGGGACATTGCGCAATCTCAGGGTGCGCAGTACCTGAGCGTGTCTGCACAGGCTGTCTAAGCGCGCTCGCAGGTGTTCTCCATAAGCCGCAACCGCTTCACAAAGCTCCCGCACTACCTCACGGGCTTCCAGCACCTCTCTGTGCTGAAGGTCAGCCACAACCCGATCCAATGGCCCGACGGCTTGAAGGACGAGCCAGACGACGTCGACGACTCGGAGGCCATGCAGCGCTGGATCTCCCGGGTTAAGGCATGGCTCGACGAATCCTCCGGTGGCGCGCCTCCCCGCCCCCTGGAGAATGGCGACACCTCGTCAGCGCATGAGTCCTCTAGGGGCGAATACGAATTTATCACACACGATGGCGACCTCGTCAGGTGCGTGCACACCGCCGCCGTGTATTCCAGCGAATCTGACGTGACGCGCCTATGCCGCAGTGATGAAGATGCTGTCGCGCTCGCGCGCAATGCGCTGTCGACAGCAACGCCGCACGCCCGTTCATTCTCCATCGACTCGGTGTCAACCACGATGTCCGGCACGTCAGACATGACATCGCCGACAGACGTCGATGAGTCCCTGGCGTTCATCTCGCCCTTCCCATCACCTAGCCATGCGACAACGCCGGACCTGTCGCTGTCGACGCCCGACCAGCCCCTTGCTTTCGACTCGTCGCATGTGCCCGCACCGCAGCACGCGCGCAACGCGTCGTACAGCGTGGCGGGTCCCAGCAAGTCCATTGGCGCGTCGCTCATGGCCAACAAGAGTCTTCCGGATCTGCGCCTGGGGAACCTGGGCTTTTCGGAAAGCTCGGCGCAGAGAAAGGCACGGCGACCGCCTAGGCTGCCCGACCTGCCAATCGTTTCCCCTGCCCACAGTCATGTCTCGCCCAGCGGGTTCTCGCCGGGGTTCATGGGCTCGGGTGGGCGTCTACGCAGCGCGACGCATGGCGCGACACCGTCCTCAGCCAGCAACCTCAGCCATGCCGGGGATACCCAGACGTCCTCAGTAGACCCAGAACGTAATGCGTATTTCCGCCGCTTTTCTATACAGCGGCCGCCGCCTGGCGATCGGTCAGCACAGTCGTCACCATTGCTCATGGTTGTCGACGCCGCGAGAGGTATTTACTTCGCACTGTCCCAGGTTCATGACGCTCTACGACAATTCTCGTTGTCTAACGCCAACGAGAGCCTTTGGGGAGTGCTGTCCAAAGTGTTGACTCCTGGACGGAAATTCCTCTCGCAGCTCCTCGACGCTTTGGACCGCTTTGACGAGCAGTCGAAGTTGCCTGGTCCACCTGCTGCAGCCGGCCGCAACGTCTTGCAGGCTTGCAAGGACAGCGTGTCTGTCTTTCACAAGGTCGTCGGCGTCCTGCACGTGCAACTATCCCTAGCCACGGCGTCACACGACCCGCGTTACACTCGTTGGCTTCTACTCATCCTGCACGGATCGATGGCAGAGGTCGCGGTCTCCTGGCAGGTCATCTCAGAGCATGGTGATACCGTTCAACCGCTGCTGAAGGGCCAACGAACCAACACAAAGGCCCACGCACCGTCGCGCTCCCTGGTCTCTCCGATTACAAAGCAGGGCGAGTCGTCCACTTCCTCCCCAACCAACCCTTCAGGGTGGGTGCGCGGTACGCGACGACACGCCGGGTCATTCAGCTACAAGGATGTACAGCTTGGACGTGCGCTCCCGTCCATGGACGCGCCCCCCGGTACACCTCCTCCCCTGAGGCGCGGAGGCCCGTCGATGGACAATGGCCCCGTGCCTCCAGCAAACGGATTCATGACGCCGTCCGCGGCGTCCGAGACCTCGTTGCACACACGGGATGATTCCATCTCGTCCACGTTCAGCCAAGGATTCGGCGGTGCGAATGGGCAGAGCACGCCTCAGCCCGCCGCGCAGCAACCCAGTCGGCAGCATCTGGCCGCGTCGGCAGTCGACCAGGACTTCTTCACGACGATGGATGAGACGATTGAGATCGCGAGCGGCGTATGGAGTCATCTCGCAGAAATCATCGGCGACTTGCCAGATTCGCGGACCTCTTTCGAGCCAACATTACAGAACGCACAGGATGTCACTCGAAAATTACGAGACGACCTCGAGCGTATTCAAATGGGCTCTACCCCTGCTATTCGCAAGACAACGTGGGAAAATGCGAATGCTTTCCTGAAAGTGAGCCGTCCGTCATCGTTCTTGATGACGCCGCTGATATTTCGAAGGCTGTCGTTCAGGTCGTCACGGAAGTGAAAGGTCTGTCGGAAGGACAACAAGTCATTCCGTTGGCCGTTCGCAAAGCCATCGCGAGGCTGGGACAACTGACGCAAGAGTTCGCGATGTTCCTGCAAATCTCGTCGCTGGCACCTTCTCCGACGGCGCCGTCTTCGGACGAGCACCACCGGTCGCCACAACACCAGCAGCAAGCATCGCTGGGACGAAGCCGCAGCGCACGTACAAGTTCCAGCGAAAAGCTGCCCATTGCGAGGAAGGACGTCCCTATGAGCGCCCAGCCTCAGCAGCAGGCCTTCAAAATCTCCCCTTCGCCCTTCACAAGGTCCAATGGTCGGAGGAACGAGGAGGATGGATAGCTGCCACTGTATTTATACGCCGTTGATTATGTAATTCGTAATTGCCCCTCCTTCCTCTCCGCCAATGTCGACGCGCCGATTTGCACAAGTCACCCGCAAGACGAATGAGACAGATATCAGCGTGTCCCTGGAGCTGGACGTTATCAGCGCCCAGCAGATAGATATCTCGACTGGAATTGGCTTCCTTGACCATGTGGGTGCCGTCGCCACTCGCAGACCTATTGCAGCATGCTGAGCGCGCCACAAGATGTACCATGCCCTGGCCAAGCACGGCGCTATGTCCTTGACAATGCGCTGCAAAGGCGACCTTCACATAGACGATCACCATACTGCAGATGAGCATTTCCTCCAAATGCATGCTTGGGGCGCGTCGGCCGACATGAATTTGCGTCTCCACAGGACAGCGCTATCGCCCTTGGAACCGCTTTCAAGCAAGCCCTGGGCGAAATTCGAGGCGTGCGGCGCTATGGAACAGGTTATGCCCCGCTCGACGAGGTACTGGCGCGTGCATCCGTGCAGGACGAGGTGCTCATCTGAATCAGGCCCTTGCTCGCGCAGTCATCGACATTTCCTCCCGCCCGTTCTGCGTCACCGACCTGAAGCTCAAGAGAGAAAAGATCGGCGATCTGTCAACGGAGATGTTCCCGCACATCTTTCACTCATTCGCAATGGCAGCGGGAGTGACACTTCATGTGGATGTCATTCGCGGCGAGAACGACCACCACAAGTACGCATATTGAGCTTCATTCGTCTCCAGTGGATGTCGAGTTGACTGGCCAACAGAGCCGAGTCTGCGTTCAAGGCTCTCGCGATTGCGATACGCCAAGCGATTGAGCGAACCGGCTCAGCAGACGTGCCGAGCACGAAGGGGGTATTGTAGACACGGCACACCAAAAAGCACCGTTTTACTGCATTGAGTAGACTCGACATCGTACATATAACTGCCCTAGGAAACAAGTGCACGCTTTGTGCAATGTCTATATCGCACGACGTGCAGGTAAGACTATGGGTTCCGCCAGAACTGACATTGCTTCTCGGGCGGCGGCGCAAGCTTGATACTCTGGTCAGCTCCGTCAAGTCTCTCGGCAATGCGGACGCACTTTGGACCCAGGCTTGCAGTTGAACGCCTTTGCGAATTCGGGGATGTTGTACCTTCGCTAGAGTGAGTTCTGGTCACATCATGGAGGGAGAGCTGAGCGTACAGTGTGCCTTCTACACGGTATTTTGCCGGAGAATGCGGGTCTGTGCGCACAAGTTGCAGCTATGTGCATGACGTTAGCGAAACGCGCGTAATTGAAAAGGATGGCGCGGACAGCAGTGGCGGGCCGGTTAATGGAAGCCCAGATGCGGCCGAACGCAAGGAAGAAGAGTTGCTCCCTGCGAGGCCTAAGTCCCAACTTGGCAGGGCTTTGTCTTCCTCACCTAGTAAAGTTGAGGCCTGGAAGGAGGTACTCCGTACCAGCGGTGAGGGAGTCATCGTATTGGCTCTGCCAGGCGCGGAACGACTGAATGATCCCACTGTCGCCGATGTTCTCGCCGCTCGTCCTATTTCTCTCAGCACATACCCGGCTGCATCGTGGATACAAAACCCACAAGTTTCCCTGTGGGCAATATTAAAACAATGTTGAACGACGGAAGGAGTGTAGACGTACGTTGACATTGACTTTGTGGCCCTTGCCGTCGTCGATAGTGTACTCTGGATTTTTGGTCAGTCCCCACGCCAATCGGGTCAAGTAAACATACTGGAGTATTGCTTCGACAAACAAGTCGCCTTCTTGTCAAATGCAGCGGAGGTCTCCTCGGTCCACCATTCCTCGAGCTTTCCGTCCTGGTTATACAATCGACCGGCGTTGTCGAACGCATGCTAGGGCTCATCAACGCCTGTCGGTCGAGCAGATTCAGCGGAGCACTCACAGTGAGCTCGTGCGCAGCGACCTGGCCGAATGCTCCGTAGTTTAGGTATCCCGGCCTATCATGATAGGTTAACAGACATCCTTTGTAAACGCCACACTGACTGACCACTTCGCGGAGAAGAACGGCGGCTGCATAATTCCAGCAGGGAAGACAATCTCGTTCGCTACGCAGAAAATTAGCCAGTCGACCCCCTTGATGCTCATGAACGCACCTGGCGGGTTATAGTACGCGTTGACCGTGCTGGCGAACATTTCCCAGCGCTTGTGGTTCCTCCGCTGCCCAAGTTGCGCCCATGAAACCTTCTCCTCGAGGATAATGGCGTTGAGAACGTTGTCGAAGAATGTGTCATTGTTCGGGTGGAGACTGGCGTAGTAGTTTGCGATGGCCTTGTCCGATGTTGTATCTGGCGACATCGGGTAGCCGACCTTGATGTCGAGGGCGTCGGCCTGCAGACCATGTCAGCGTAGGAACGAATCAGAGCAACAGAGAATCAACCTTCTCTCCTGCGGCGTCGGCAGACTTCGCGTCCATCCAGTCGAGGTGCTTCAGCGACTCCTTGAATGCGCTGATGATGCCTGCGAAGACCAGAGCCGGTAAATTTTCGGTTGCAGCATAAGAATGCTGAGTAGACGGACCTTTGATAACGCTGACGCCCTTCTCCTGCGAGTCCCCGCCGAACGACTCCTGCGCGAAGAATCGCCCGACCGCGTACCCAAGCCTGCTCTCTACCTGGTCCAGGCACCACTCCCCACGGTCAGTAACAACGCCCTTCTTGATGCCCTTGATCGTCTCGTCGAGCTCCTTCCACGCCTTCCACTCGTCCGTCTCCGGCCCGAGGAATTGCGCATACTTGAGCGCAACGCGCGCCGCAAGGTACGCCTCGAGCGTCTCGGTGCTGGTGTTGCGCAGCATGTCGCTGAGCGCGCTCACGAAGGGCGGGTACGTCAGGATCACCGTGCTCGCGGGGAAGCGGCGCACGGCGAACGCGGCGAAGTAGGCGGGGAAGTTGATCTGCGGCAGCTGCGCGGCGAGCGTGGAGAGCGGCACGGGATTGTACGTCGCGATCGGGTCCTGCAAGATGATGTCCCTGCAGGGCAGTTTAAGCATTTGACGACGACAGAGAAGACGGCGCAAGTGGTGACGCACAGATCGCCGCTTGCCGCGGCCAGTTCACTTTCGAACTTGTAGACTGCCTTTGCAAGGCGACGTGCGCGCCCAGTCTTGTTCTCAGACTTGTCATCATCGTCGCCCCACGGAGGCCAGGGCCATGGTGCTGCGAGATTGGTTGGCGGGAGATAATTTGCATGAAACATGCACTCACGCCAGAAGTGTGCCTTGCGCGTCGGCTTGCTGGTGGCACCGAGGCTCTTATCATCATCTTCTGTGTCAAGGGCGAGAAGAATGCGTTCCAGAACGGAAGTATAGACGTCCTTGAGCTCGTCGCCAACGTAGTATTCCTGGAATGTGATTGACGCGTCAGAGCCGCGGGTGCAATGCAGCTGAATGCAGCGGGATGGGCGCATGCTGACCTTGGAAGGCAGACTGAGACTGGGCTGGGAGAAGATGGGGACCATGTCGTCCGGGTCTCTTCCCGCGTCGCCTTCGATTTCAAAGTCGAAGAGGGCACTGACGCCGCGCGAGTGCGTATATGCGAGCGACGCCGTCCACGGATGCTTCCCGACCTCTCCCGCCGTTGAAGGCAACGAGAAGTGCGCCTGAGAGGTGCCGACAACTCGGCTCATAGCCCCAACATCCTTGCCGTGGATGATATCTCGCAGAGTCGAAACTAGATGCTTGAGCGGCTCTGAGCCATGCGCATCGAGTGCAACCTCATCCGTGCAGGAGGTATATAGAGTCTTGATCTTCGACAAAGACTGCTTGTCTGCGGGCGAAAGTGACTCTCCGTCGGACTCGACGAGGCGGCGGATGATGGCCTACGGGGATGCCGTCAGTATCTAACAGCATGACGACTGCGGCGCGCGCACTAACTTTGTTCTCCTGCGCAAGCTGCTGGAACGAGCCCCAGCGGCCCTTGTCTGCAGAGAGCGGGTGAGAGGCGCGCCAGCCGCCTGTCGCGAAGCTGGGAGGACGCGCACGCCGTTAGCACGTGGGGTACTAGTGTACAGGCGCGCATACGCACTCGTAGAAATCCTCGCACGGGTCTTTACTTGTGTCCAGCGACGAGAGAATATCCGCAGAGAGCTTGATGCAGTCTGCAGTGTAGCATGCTGATTGCGTGGGCTCCGATACAACGGTCGTGGTGACAGTCGCGGTTTCCGTCGCAGTCTGGACGACAGTCGTCGTGGTTGTCACGGGGTCCTGCTTCGGCGGACGCGTATGCAGCTTGTGCTCGGCACCAGCAAAGAGGCCTATGAAGGTGGCCGCAAGGAGGAGCAGGACGATACAGGCAACGAGGAGGACTTTGTGCAGCGGCGTCAGCGGCTCGTTGGTGATTGCGACCACACGGTCATAGAGCGTGGGCTCGTCGTCCTCATGGTGGCCGCGGGCGTCGCGGCCGTTGTGGCCCAGAAGAGGGCTCTCTTCGTCGTCGTCTGTCGACGGCCGGCCCGACATCGCGCCAAAAGCTGAAGGGGTGACGGCAATCCGAGTCGCGTCAACTTGGCCAAACTGAATGCCGCCGCGTCTCTACGCCCAGAGACTGCTTGCGCGCAGGTCGCTACAGCGCATACAGCCCCTCCACCCAGCATACGGCCGTGGCTTCCTCAGTCTATTCCGCAAGAAGGACGAGCCGCGCGCAGCACCTGGCTCGGGCAGGCTGCTCAACGCCGACGACCTCTTCTACCCGCTCTCGCAGTCGCCGTTCAAGGACCTGCAGCAACGGTCACGCGCAATAGGCGAAATTGCGCCGTGTCCCGTGTGCTTGGAGCAGGACAAGCGTGTGGGAGTCCGTCACGAATGCCCAGACTGTGGCTGGCCGTCCCACTGCACGGAGGAGCACTGGAAGGAGGACAAGGAACACGCAAAATTCTGCGCCAGGCTCCGGGAGGCAAACGAGGACGAGCATGACCTGCGCAGCGGCAGGCACTTCCACGAGTTCGATATGCCCGGTGCGCTGACTCTGCGCCCATCGGTCTAGACGCGTTCCACTGAGCGCGCGTCCACCCAGGGTTTCCCGACACCGAGCAGGCCATTTCCCTCATGAACTGGGACGTCTTCTGGTATACCCGTGGCTTCGCGTCGTTCGACAGGGAGCGGTCGCGAAGAATAGCGAGCAAGGTCCTCACCTATCCCATGAGCATCGCCGGTGTGCTGCACCAAAATAGCGCTCTCAACTTGCGCAACCAACGTCTCACGCCAGAAGGCTTACGCTCCATGACTGGTATGTTGCTTTCATAGCAGCGTGTTGCGCAGGTATTCTAATCCTATGATCTAGCTCTCCGTACCAACTTGCACGTCGTCCTCGGTTCGCCGGAGCAAACCTTTGGTCGCAGTAACATGGAGAAAGTTCGCATTTTCATCCTAGGCGCGCGAGGGGAATCGTTCCTCCCGTACGGCCTCTGGCAACAAATGGCGTTCCTCTTTCCGTCCGCCAACTTCCATGTGTATTTCATAGGGCCTCAAGTGTCCTTACCTGACCTGGTCACTCTCCCGCCGCCATCACCTTCAGACGGCGACTCGATAGTCGATTCGCCCACGATTCCAGGGCAGAAGCTCTGGCGTCCGCCAACACCGCCGCGCGTGCACCCCCACCCACGCACACGCGATGTGTCGCAGTACTACGGCGCGCCCGCCTACACGACGCCCTTCACACCGCTCATCGCCTTCACGGGTATTCGCGCGATGTACCAGGACGTGCATGAGCTCTTCGCGCCGTTCGACCCGTACACAGACGTCTTCTTCAACTTCTCGCCTGGCTTCGGCATGCCGTCGCCCACGACGCCTGGCATGCTGCAGATCAACTCGCCGACGGACTGGGGCCCCGTCGTGCCGAAGCTGCTCGAGACAAAGTGCATGCTGTTCCTCACAGGGTTCTCGCCCGCCGACATCGAGCGCGACGTCCGCTCACTCGACACTGCCGAAGGGGTCGCCGGCGAGTTCGATTTCATCCTCACGCCCGGCGAGAACCCTTTCGGCAGCGAGAAATGGGAGGTCAACGACTTCGACCCGCGCGTGCTCATCAAGCCCAACTGGGGTATCTGGGGCATCCGCGGGAAGCGAAGAGACATCCAGGAAGGATTTGTGTTTACACTATAGTCTTAGACCCGCGCATGCGGGGGATTGCATAATGCCAAGCACCACTCCCAAAATTCATTACACGCTCACGGGGGTTGTTTTGCGAGAAATAACGATACAATGCTGATACCAGGAAATAGAATCTACATGCATCTCGACAGCGACATTTGCACTTTTACCACGCCGGGTTGAGCTGCATCCAATCACCCAGAATAACCTCACGACTTTGCCCTATCTGCTTTGTGAACTCAACCTGCCTTGAGAGAGGTAGCTCTTCGAACTTGGCGAGCAGGTTGCCATCCAGGATGCCCCTTGCGAGGGGACGAGCGGTGAACTCGTTGCGTACCACGCTGCAAATAGACTAAGCTCCTCAACGCGGAGTGAGTTTGCAAGGTAGCCTACCGGAAAGCTTTTGGATGAAGACCAGCAACATGCTGGATGTTACGCGTCATCTGGCCCTGGAGCAGATGCAGGCGCTTGAAGGTGCGTTCTTCGACGGGAAGCAGTGCGCTCAGGCTGCCGTCGATACCGCAATATAGGATCTTGGACTGCGGCGAGAGAATGTCCGCCTCACTCGTCCGCCGCAAGATCGTGGTCGTCCCGCGCGCGTCGCTTTGCGTGTTGAATTCCGCCTGGCATAGCAACTTCTGGCCGTCTTGCGCTTCGGCGTCTAATGCAGTGATTGAGCGCAAACGACCACAAGGAAACAAGAGACTCACGCATCGGGTCGTATCTGAGGATGCGAAGCACGTTATGCTCGTCTGTTGTGACGATCGCCATCTCGCCAAAGCCGAAGAAAAACTCGGCGCTGGTGAGGGATGCGCGCTGGAAATCCTTCCCGAGCAACTGCAGCTTGAACGGATCCTCCTGAAACGCGACGAACCAGACGCTTTTGACCGCATCGCCGATGAGGAGCAAGTTCTTGAGCGTGCGCAGCGAGGTCACGTAGATGCCGACATCCATGAATGCAACGCCAACAAGCCGCTCGTTGAGGTCGAAGGCGCGCACAAAGACCTTCTGTCCCATGGAGCTGACGAGGTACCCATTAATTCCGCACAGGGCGGACACCGGCCCCTTCGCCTCGTCGCGGCACCAGAGCTTCAGCTTGTGCCGTCGCTGCTGGGTGTCGTCTGGTACGACTTCGATGACCTCGAAAATATAGGTCGCGCCCTTGACCGCGAGGTCCTCGCCGCGAAACACGGTCGTGCCCACCGCAATGAAGTCTTTGCTGCCGGCCTCGGTACTGACGGTTTCGAGGCTGACGGTGCGCACGGTGTTGATCATTTCGTTGAACGCGAACTCGAAGCCGTCGACAGTTGTCCATGTCTCGGGGTCAATGAGCTCGAGAGACGAGGTGTCTGTCGTAGGATCGGATATGAACTCGGCGTCGGGCTTCCAGACAGTGTTGCCGTCCTCGTCAAACAGTACGAAGCGGCTCTGGAGGGACGATGCTGCGATCACCATCCCAGTCGTAGCCTCATACGCTATACTGGTGTAGGGTCGTCCTCGAGGGATGAAGAACGACGGCAGCTCTTCGTCCAGTCGAAGATCGGGTACCCATTCGACCAAACAGGGTCCCTATACAATGTCAGCAGCCAAGCCTACCGGCGAACAACTAGGCTCACCTCGTCGGTGTTCATTAAAAACTCGCCGCGATTGCCCCAAAGCGAACAAGCAGTGAAGGAATGCACAACCTGATTTACGGCAGGTATAAGACGCACGGCAGTCTTGTCGGTACCAACAATCCAGCCGGGCCTCCCACCAGTGAGGAAGACACCGCATAAAGATGTCGAGAAAGGGATCAAGTGCCGCGGAGCAGGAGCTCCCCGTTTCTCGGCTCGCTCAATTGGCGCAATATCGACGGCACGGCTCATTGTGCGAACAAATGCGAGCTGGAGACCAGCTTCTCTGCCTGTGGCTGTCGAAGGTACTTCAACAGGAGCTGTGTCGTAGACCGCCACCGTCCCCGAGCGTAACAGAACCTGCCAGTTCGATCAGTGTACACTCAATGGGGTAGCGTGTTGCATACCAAAAGGTGCGGACGAGGGGTGTTTTCTCCGACGGGTGCGATGAGAATTTCCTCGACGTCGTGGTCCTCTGGTTGCCGTGGCGGGTTTTGAACAGGCGATGGTGTAGCCAGATCGAAAGTATCTGCCAAGAAAGGTGGTATATCCGACACTCCGCCGCATGAGAAGACGAGTGTGAGCTTGGGTAATGCCCATATCTTCGATAGAATTAGCAATATTTCACCTGCTCGGATCCAACTGACCTCGACGACGCCTTGCGGTCGGCAAAGCACTAGCCATTGCGAGCCCCGTCCCTCATCCATTGCAGCTTCGATAGTAGTCGAAGCTGGCGCATTGGCTTTCTCCTTGCCTTTCAGACTTCTCGGCGTTCCGACCTGAAATAACCCAGAGTGGTCCTGGTAAAAGGATGCCGCCAGATACCGAGAAGCCTGCAGGGCACGATGTTGGCGACACAAAACAGCTATACGAAACCACACATACTTTGTCACCCAGCATTGACATGTCCTTTCGCCGCAGTTTACCTTTGCCAGTCTCACCGACGAATAGACCGAGCGTGTCGTCCTCGCGTACGACGACTACGAACGGGTCCGAGATGCTACACGCACGAATCTTCGCGCGGGGAGTCGTCCCGTCGAGGTCCTTGATGACCTGCCGTTCCGACCCGTCTAGCATCAAAGCATCCTTAGTTTGTGCAGATATTGGCATAGACGGCCTTACCGGCTTCCAGGACCCGAATAGCGTTGTTGATAACCTGCAATATCGCCGTACGCTGGAAGAATGGTCCGGCCCCAATTGTAATAGCGGGGAGACGAGTCAGGATATCGACGTCGGTACTCGAATCCTTGACGGCGACCTGTGCAACGTTCAGCAACGGTGAATGCGCGACCAGTCAAGCATACTCGAGAGAGACCAGGTGATGGCGTTGCGTCTGTGCTGACAATGACAGTGTCCCAATCCGCTGCTCCCGTCGGCCGTTCGATGTTCATTCCCGCGACTTTGACCGCTCGCCGGACGGGGAACGACCAAACGCCGCGGTTACCGCTGACTTTGTGCAGCTTGCGCTTGACGCGAGCCGGGAGATCGCGTTGGAAGCGAGCTAGGCCGCCCGTATGGCCAACACCGACGCCGGCGAGGAGTTCTGGAACCGGGCGCTCCTGTAACGCCTCAGTATGTCAGACTTTCTGTGATATTGAGGCGTACCCCATTCCGTCCGAGAATGAAGGCAACGTCAGATATAGGCCCGTGACCGTAGAGTGAGTCGGCCAGTGCAAGTCGTAGGATGCGACGTTTCTCGACTGCGGTAGATGCACCGAGAGTGATTGTGCCGGAGGTACTAGTGACCATCATATCCGCTCCGCCATAGAGATCTCAAATTGACATGAATACACGTAGAACTGGGAAGATGAGATGGACATACCTTCGTCCTCCGAATCCATGGGGTCGTCATATGTCGCACCGTTTGTGCCGTTTCCGTTTGCAGCGCCGTTCTCATTGGAGGAGTTCGCGTCAAGCGGCGCTATGTCCTCCTCCTCATGCGTCACTTTTAACAGGATAGATGGCCCAGCCGTGCTCCCAACTAGTACCAGATCGTCCTGGACGGCGCATACAACAGTAGGGATGGTTGTCTGCGCGAGGCGCTGTCCCATGTCGATCCTGGTGACCATGCGCCCCTCCAAGATGAGTTCCACAGGAACGATGCTGCCATCGCGGTAGACAAGGAGGAAAGTCTTGTCTGAGACGAATACGGCGCGTGATCCCTCGAGAGTCTCGTTACGCTCCGGCGCAGGAGTCGGGAATTCGCTGACCCTCGCCGCCCAACCGTTTGCAGCGACGGCAACGTTCTTGCCGGACTGGTCGATATGCAGGAGCGCGTTTGCCGTGATGACGATGACACCGCCCAGCGCTGCCGGGCAAGCGACGAGGCGCATTGAGTCGTAAGGCAGGCCATCCACGGACCCGATGATAGGGTAGGTCCTGGTGACCACATCGAGGGTAATTATTCGCAGGCGAACAGTGTCCTTGAACTCCGCGAGCCGGCCTGTCCAGGTCTGTTGTGTTTGGAAGAGGACTGCGAGTGTGGGGTTGTTGAACCCGGGTAAGAAGGCAATGTCGATGATGTTTCGGATATCGTTGTCGACTTCGGGCAGGCTAAGGATGAAACTGGGAGAATACGGCACATCCCTCGAGGCGAATGAGCTGACAACATTCAGCTCAGAGACTAAACAAACCTTGAAACACCACCCTGGTCAACATCCATGTCGAGTTCCGCTTGACTTTCATAGAACGGCAGAATCGCCACAGAGTCCGCTGGCAATGTCAGAGCGGCGCATCTGCTATTGGGGTCGATTCGCAATTCTGTAACAGCGCGCGCCGGATCGAAAGCGAGCTGTAGGATTGCATGAGCAGTGAACGACAGGGTGAACTGCTTGCCTACCATCTGTGGGGCGCGCTCATATGTGTGAATTGAAATGGTACAAAGATCATGAGTGACTTCTGACCACTCGAGCAAGGCGATCTGACACAGAATGAGCAAATCTCGTAGCGAGCGTCCGGGTTGCTCACTTTTGCATCCTTGAAGGAAACCAGCAGCCTATCCAAGTTGTCCTCCAGGGTCGACATGGTTTGCACACGCGCCAGTCCCGTGACAATGCCATGTAGGCGATGCTGTCGAACGAGGTAGAGTCTTGTAACAGTTCGTTGCCTTTGTCGTGCATGTTGGCCAGCCGACTGCCAGCACAATCACATCAGTCTATATTCACCAGCAAAAATCGTATATTGCGCAGGAGCAGCTACCTTGACAATGCCAGCGCTTACGAAACCCTCGCCCCCCACGTCCATCTCCACCTCGCCTTCCACGGCCTCCATGCCTCGTCTCCCCCTCCCCTGCTCATCCGCGAGGAGTTTCTCCTGTGATGGTAGCGGCGCTGCCTCGATTCGCACTTCAAACACGCGCAGGAGATTTTGTCGTGCGACGACAAGGTTGGTCGCAGTGCCTAGCTGCGGCAATGACGAACCCCCAGTGGCAGGTGCACGCCGAGCAGAAGGCGTCAGGGCCAGGCTTACAGCATGCTCGACACCGGACGGAGGTAAGATCTCCTGACGCAGCGCGTTCATCGTCTCCGGGTGTCACAGTGTGCTCCGAGTCAGACAAGACCGCGTTTTCGGACTCCGCCTCTTGTCGACCTTTCAATCGACTGTCGCGTTCTCCGGGCTCAATGGACTCTGCGACGAAGGAGACTGCGCCGTTGGACACGGATGTACTGCTGGCGATGCTTATAAGCCTGCTCGATGAACCTGTACCACCTGAATCCGAGCTGATTGACGCACTCGTCGCCGCGGACGGCAACGTTCAGCACGCGGCCGCGCGGCTGCGCAGCACTCCCTCAATCCAAAATCGTAAACGGAAACGGACGACAAATTTACACGAGTGGCTTCGCCCGCCGGCGTCGTCCAAATCAGCGAAGCTGGACTCGCAAGATGGACCAACTGTCGGTACCAGCGTAGCCACGTCGGCGCGTGGTGGCAGTCCGAGCGTATCTCTACCCTCAACATCATCAATACCCAACTTGTCAACCCTTTCGAATGTTCAGGATCCATCTCCAGCACAGGAGACGCCCAGAAGGAAGCCTGCGTCCCTCCCGGCCCCCACCAGCGAGCATAGGGCGTTGAAATCTGCGTTTGCTCTGCTTCGCGCCCCGTCGCCGACAAAGCCAACGAAGCCTACGATACCCCGCCCTGCGCCGCTGACTTTGACTAGCCCTGATATGGTGGCTCAACATACGCCGTGCACGATGCATCTGAACATTCTGCCACCCGAACTCGCATGCCAGCTGTTCCACGCAATGGTACAGGAAAAGTTCATTCCCGTCAAACTTCATTGCTCATGCTTGACTAGGTGCGCGAGTCTGAGAGCTGGTCGAGGAACAAGTGGTACCTCTTTGATCGCGAGGTTGAAAGCCCCCACAAGACATCCTTTTTCGTGCGAATGCAGGCAAGGGAATTCTCGTCCAACTGCATTGGCTATTCTTATGTATAATTAGGATCGCGTGGAAGGTGACAAATCCTACGAAGAGGCTGCGCGGATGTGGTACGCCACTGTGTACTCGTGAAGTAGAGATATGAACGTGGGTTGCGCAGGTACAACGGCCGACCGAACCCACCACCCAAGGATTTCTTACCAGAGATGGAGCTCGCGTGTGAGATCATCGAGCGCGTGGTCAGCGAACAGTTCGCATTACGACGGCGATATCCACTGGAATGGGGAGGGAAACGCGCGGACGGTCAACTATGGCGCGCTAACTTTGCCGCATCCAACTGTTATACGGGCCGCCAGGAGAGCGTCGGTTTTCACTCAGACCAACTGACGTATCTGGGCCCGTACGCAACAATCGCATCGTTGAGTTTGGGTGAGCATGGTGCCTGGTGTGGGTCAAATCGCAAGCTAGCTTACTGTACCACTCGCAGGTACCACCCGTTTATTTCGCTTGCGTGAGGTTGTACCGAAGGAGGAGGCCAGCACCCGCCATGCTCAAACATTCAATATGCCGCTCCCGCACAATTCACTCACCATCATGCACGCAACATGTCAAGAATATTTCAAGGTACATATCACGGTCCAGCGAAGCTTCGCATGTCTCGACTGACCCGTTGAACTACCTATTGTAGCATTGCGTCCCGCCCCAGCCCGCCCTCGACGTCTTCCGTCCGCCCTTTCCAGCGGAGCCTGGCCAACCCAACGATCCCAGCAACATTCGCATAAACCTGACATTCAGGTTTTACCGCCCGGACTTTCACCCGTCCAGCATCCCACGGTGCAAGTGTAGTGTGCCCATGATACTCCGGCCGGACATGAAGGGCCGGCCTAAACGGGGCGAGGAGCAGCGGCGCGAGATCAAATATTGGTGGACCTGCTACGCCGGCGCTCAGAACGAGGGCAAGGGCTGCAACCTATGGCAAGTCATGGACGCGCGCGCGGAGGGTCGCGGGCCGTTTGTCGGGGACCTCGAGGTACAGGCCTCTGTATCAGATTAATCCATGTATCACTCTCAAGCTTCGAGAATAACTGGAAAAAAAGATAAGAGATTCATGATAGCGCGAGTGCAATAACAGACAGATGTGGGGATATAGCACATACACGACGTATAGCGGCGGGGAGAACCCTGTACACAACCATGAGAGAGGAAAGACACGGGAAAGTTGCTCATTAAAATCTAGGCAAGGACTCGTTGCAAAGCGTCTGCAGGAAAATGTTCAGATCATCCTCGTTAATCTCGATCACGCTCGTATCGAAAGTGCCGTGCCGCGTGCGAGCATTGCACTTCGCCCGGGCATCGAGGAATGCGAGACCGAATTGGCTGGGATAAGGCGTCAGCACATATTGACTCAACCGACCAGCAGCGAGGGCTCACTTTCGGCGGACGTCGTCAAACTCCAGCGCGGAAGTGACACCGACGACGACGTAGCGGCCCATCTTCTCGTCCTTCGCGGCGACGACGAACGGCAGGCTCTTGCGCTTCGGCGCGCGTGCGGACTTGCCGTCCGCAATCCGGTCGCGCATTGCCTCGACAAGCCACAGCGCAAGACGCGAGAGGACTCCGGGAATGGTAAAGAGGCCGAGGTCGGGGCCCTGAGAGAGTACGACAACGCGGTGGCCGTGCATCGTGCGAATGTCCTGCTTGTCGATGATGGACGTTCCCTGCCGGATGATCGCCTGGTGCAGCGACCGCGCGAGTTTCAGAGACTCGTTAATTCGCTCAGTGCTACAGAAACCGTGAGTATATTTCGCGGCCTGCATGCGGGGAGGCGACGCACTCTCCAAGCGCGTCGAACGCGGTCCAGAAATTCTTGATCCACCATTCGAGAGGCCTATTTGGGTCTTCGACTTCCTCGTCCGCTTCGGCAGCGGCACTCTTTGCCCGCTGCTTGCCCTGAGGTGCCTGTTGACCCGGCGGGATATTCTCACGCTCGTCATCCTTCCACTTGTCCGTGTCGCGGACGCTCCACAGTCTGCCACCGCCAAACCACTCGCCGCCGTTACGAGCGCCGTCAACGTCGATCTCCATTCTGTACCCGCCAGCGACGTCGAGCAGCGCGCCTATGCCCTCCACCACGTCGGCCGCAGACAGGGCTTGTGAGCGATAGCCGTGACACCGTGTGAATGATGGGTATGTGAGCTCGACGAGGCCGTACTCGGGCGCCATGGCATCCAACTTGGCGCGTAGCTTGCGTTTGAGTTCCATATCCATATGCGTATAGATCTGCTGCGTTTGGAGAATAGAAAAACTACACATTCGCCCAGTCGGGTCAATCACTTTCGCAGCCACGAGAAACAAGACTCACCCCATCTTTGCTAGCAGACCCTGCAAGCGCTTCTTCCCGCGGTCCTTCCACGTTCCAAGCTTGTTGGCAACGTAAGACGAGTGGTACATGGCATCGAAGAGTGCCCAATGCCGGAAGAGCGTAAACCGCAACTCCTCGCTGGGGCGGATGCTGGTGTCGTCGGCACTGAGCGCCTGGTTGGCTTTCTCGGGTGGCGGCGCGGGATTCAGGCGTGCCACTTCGTCGTGGAAGAGCTCGTGGAATACCTCGTACTTGTCGCGTGATATTCGTGAGGAAGTGTATTGGTGGGTCAATCCCAAGATCGCCAACCTTCGGGCAATGAGTAGGGTGTCAAACAGATGTACCAGGACAAGACATACCATAAGATATCGTTGTCCACACGCTCGAGCATGACGGCCAGCGTGTACATGATGCCCGACGCAGCCTGGCCGTACCATGTACCGGCGGTGTAATGCTTCTCGACCCTCTCACTGTGCTTGTCGCGCTCGTCGCGGGACAAGCGAGGCGGCCGCTGTAGGGCATAGATGAGCGGGAGTCAACATAGAGACCCAGCGGATGCGTACCTCGCGTTCGACGCGCCTTCTCTTGCCGCGGGGAGAAACCTGAAAAAGTTCGATGAGCCGAGGGGGCGAGATTGACACGCGCTGCACGTACACTACTGCTTCCCGACCGGCGACGCTTACCAGACGATGTTTCACTCTCATCGCCAGAGTCTGGTGCCAGTACGCTGCCTTCGCGGTCATCATCGTCTCTTCTCAGCTCCTCCTCGTCGTCAGACTCGTCTTCGTCCGCGTCCGAGTCTTCGGGGAACGCCTACGGCAGTGCTTTCAGCGTCGTTCTGCAACGAAGGTGGCATCCCGCTCACAATGAGTGTTTCCCAGGCAAGGCGCTCTTCCTCCATCTGATCGGCTTTGCCGTCGTCCCACACAACGACGCGCTGTCCCTCGGGCCCAGTGTCAAACAGACTGGCGAGGTTCTGCGGCCGGAGCGAATCGAGCACGTGCACCGTGAGGCGTTCGTGGAATTCGCCAAACCACTCTGGCGACGGGAGGTCAAGGATGGAGCCCATGTTGAGCAGGATGAGCGTGTGCAGCTGCGCGGATGCCGTCAGTGCGCGCGACAACCACTGGCGGCGGCGACGCGCACCTCAGTCTGCTTGGCGAGCTCGTCGCGCTGGCGTTCGAGAGCCTCCATGCCGGAGACGGGAATGATGCGGTGCAGGATCTCGTCCTGGCGGAGGAGTGTCTGCAGGATGCGCGCGGCGCAGAGAGCGTCGACATCCGGCGCGACGAGAATGATGATGGACGACGCGGCCGTACTCGGCGAGCGGCGGTACGTGTTCAGGATCGACTGGTACACGTCCGCGTACGTGCGCGTCGAGCTCGGCGACACATACACCATGCTGCTCGCAAGCTCGGGGTCGCGCTGGGGGTGACGGAACAAACAACGCGGGCCAAACAAAGTGGACGCGACATTTTGCTTCCGCGACACGGCACGCGGCTGCACGACCAATGACAATTCAGTGACTATTATGAATTATATCATGTTTCCGTCGTGACATGCAGTCCAAGGCTACCCCGGTAATTGTCCAGCCTCGATAATACGGTCTATCTCTCCACGGATTTCTTCCAGGTTGGCCTGGATAGTCCGTGCGTCCTCGAACTTGCGCCGCGCGCGCGCCTCCTCAACCATGCTTTCGAGCAGCTTCTCCTGCTCGAGCAACGGCTGCAGCGCCATCGCAAGCTTCGAGTCCGCGTCCATCGCCGCACCGTTCCCATTCCCATTAGCCCCAGCCTCCGGCTTTTTTCGCGTAGGTCGCGGAAGTGCCTGGTATGAAGTGTATCAGAAGGTGTGGAGGGCAAGTAGTCCCAACACACCTGGAGTGGAAACATATGCTGCTGTAGGAATAGGTTGGCACGCGTTCGTATTGCCGTCTGCACTCGCTCTTGTGAACTTGCAGGCGCGCATGGTAGGCTCAGGATGCGCTTCGAGAGGGTGTCGTAATCTGCGAACGCGTCAAGCAGCCTCTTTCGTGCGGCTTTAGCTTCCGCAGATTGCGTCTCTGGGTTATTGCTACGCAGGGTGTAAGGATGAGTGCTATGGTATTTGGAAATTCACGTACTTGAGTGCCAGGAGCATCTCCTGGAAGGCAGGCAAGGAGTCTTCAAGTTCCTTTTCTACGATGATCATCGCCTATGCCCCCCAAAATGAGCGAATGGGATACGTTGAGGTTCTTCTGCTCACCTCGTATAATCGCGCGAAGGTCGGCAGCGAAGACTGTTCGACGGCATACTGTTTTCTCAACAACGTTGGCCTGCAGTCTCTGCATATCCGTACGCCCTTCAGGAACTTGTCCTCGTCCGCCTTGGCCTTCTTGTCCACCGCCGCGCCGCGCTTCTTGACACCGTAGTCCACGCCCTCGCCGACCTCTTCGATCTTGCCCGAGCGCGGATCCGCAACAAACAGCAGCGAGCAGGTCTGCACCCGTTGCGGAGCCTTGGGTGGCAGCGCGCAGATGATGCGACCGCACAGTCGACAGTGGTGTTTGCGATTAGTGATGGGGTGAAACGACGCGCCACACAGTCTACATGCGGGCGCAAGCGCGTCCTCTTCCCACGGCGTGATAGTTTGTTCTGCGCTGCGGATGTCGCTCTTTGACGCTGCAGACGAATCTCCTCCAGTAAGCACGCCGCGGAGCAGGTCGGCCGGTGCCTTCGCGGTGATGTCGAGCTCAAAGAACGACGACGCGCGGCGGTTGCCCGCAGGTTTCGGGCGCGCGGCCGCTGTGGGCGAGAAGTGCAGGTCTATGAGCTTGTCGAGCCGCCGCTCCAGCCGCTGCTGCTCTATGCGCCCCACGTCGCGCGCGACGGTGCGCGCGGCGATGAACTCGTCGGTACGCGGCCGGTAGACGCCTTTAGGCTGGAATCCCGGCCGATAGGGGGCCTGTTGGCGCGAGGAAGACGACGCGCCGGGCGTGGCGGCCGGCGGCCGCCGCGGAGATTGGTACACGGACGGTGTCGGGCTCGCGGTTCGCGAGTTTGGGAGCGATGTCTGAGCAGGGGATAGGCCTGGCCGCGAATGGTTAGATAGGGAGGAGTCTGGGCGCTGTACGACTGCGGGAGCTGAGAGCGCGGGCGATGGCAGAGCGCTTGTCTGGGTGCTGTCGACGCCAGCCCGCAGCGGTGACGGGACCGACAGGTTCGAGCTTGAAGACACGGTGCGCTGGGCATGCGCAGCTCGGGCAGGGCTGAGAAGGGAAGGGGTGTGGGGCGCCGTCGAAGCCTTGGCGGGGATGCGACGAAACGTGGACGCTGGGCGCGTTGGCGTCGGGGGGAGCGAGCTGCTTGTTGATTGATCCGGGGTCTCCGTCCGGGTGGGACTGGGCGGTATGGGTATGGACGTCGGCGACAAGAGACTGGGGCTGGGTATCGCACTGGCCGTGGGCGACGGCGCGGATATGCGCATGGATTGGTCCGGCGACCCTTCCACGTCCGGCAGCGTCGCCACGAGCACGGGCGGCGTCACCGGGGGCTGGTTGTTGACCGCCGGCACTGCGCCCACCATCGACAGCGGCCGCTTGGGCGCGATGTCGTGGCCGTCCAGCGCGGCCGAGTTCTGATCAGAGAACGACGACGCCCTCACATGCTGCGCTGAGCGCCGCGACTGGCGGCGACCGCCAGCGTCAGTCAGCACGCCGCACGAGACGACTGTATGCGCACCTTGTAGGTTTGGTAGGTGACCCCGTTCTGCGCGTGCGGGGCGCTGTCGGCCATGATGACGCCGGGTCCCGAGTCGGAAAGGAGAGTCCGCGCAAGCGAAATGCCTCCGAGACGCGTCTTGAGTTGGGCACGCCATGTTCTCGACGTCGCCGCCGCCGCCCGCCCAGCGCCGCCGAGGGTCGCGCATGCCGCCTTCGCGCGTTGTCACCCCGCCCACGCGCGCCGGCTCCGCCCAGCTCGTCCGGCGGCACAACTCGATGCTGCACGACGACCCCGCGCAGCAGCTCGCGCTCGCGTCGCCGGAGCGTGCTGGCTCCAACATCTACGACCATTCGCGCGTCTTCTCGCAGTCCGACCAGCTCACGATTACGTTCCACGGACACGTCCCGCTCGAGGTCCGCCATGTCATGGTCGCCGCGGGTGTGTTCGGTCCGCGTTCGACCTGACGCGCCCAATAACGCTGCCTTCAGACTTGTATGGCGACCAGTTCTCCGGCACCGTCGACGGCGTGACCGGTCACGCGCTGCTCGTGTCGCCTCACACGGCCTTTGTCTGGCTGCCCACAAAGGCAAGTGCGCGGGCGGCACATTGTCCAGCATGCTGGGCTGACCGCCTTGCAGCAAGCGTCGGCGCGCACCTCCATCACCTGCTATCTCTTTCCTACGCCTGGTCTCTCTGCACGCGCGACCGCGCCGACGCACTTGACCCTCCCCGTCGCGTCGCTTGTCCACTACGGCCCGCTCCGCGAACCTGGCCTCATTCTCATCTCCAGAACCGGCGAGCTGCGCTTCTGGGAGAGCATTGGCGTCGGCCTCTCGGGTGCGGAGGGCTTTGCGGCCCAGCAGATTCCGCTCCAAGTAGGCGAGGAAATTGTCGCGCTGCACCGATGCGATGTACGCCCTCTACTCTCAGTCACACACGCAATTGCACTCACCCTGAAGTTTAGCACTTGGTCCATGTCGCGTCTAGCTCTCAAGGTCGGCTCTTCCGCGTGCAGATATCTACAAGTGGCCATATTATCGTCGCCAACTTTTCCGGGCCTGCCGCTCCCAAATTCCTCACCTGGCTGGTGACGAAGACTGGCCCGCAGCCGTCGCAGGCCCGCGTGGTTGCGCTTGCACTCGGCGCAAAGTCCCGCCAGGGTCAGGAAATATGGGTCCTGACCGAAGATGCACTGCAGCATTGGCTAGTGTCGCCTGAGGGCTGGGAGCAGGTTCGCACAAATCAATACTACTCCAATCCACATGCTGAAGATCACGTTCCAGTTTCTTACCGATAGAGAATTCAATCTCCCGGCCATGCTGTCTGAGAAGCTTAATAAGGACCAGGGCGCTCCCTTGCAGGACCTGGAGCTCCTTGATATTGTCGTCTCCTCGTGAGTGGCTTCCTGACCACAACTGCAGGATGACAAACACATCTGCTTAGGGCTGGTACCATAACGCTGCTCTTGTCTCACCAGGGTCCTTCTGAGGATGATCGCGGATTGCGGAGGCTCTACGAGCTCGTGGACCTACGCGTCGTCACAGGCACTCTCGAATATGCGGGATCGCGCGGCCTGTCCTATGAACCCGTGCGTCCTGATTTCCCCGTCAGGCCGTCATCCAATCGCTTATCTGTCGATGGCAGACGCGACCCGCACATGCGCCTCGCATCGCGCTCATCAACGACGGCGAAGCCGTCCTGGTGCAATTCAGTGATGCACTTGTCCTCAGCTTCAAGAGTACGTTCTCATCGCATTGTCCGGACGTCGGCTGAGCGTTCGGGTGTGGCTGCTTTCACAGACAGCGAGTACCAGGAACTGGCGCGCTTGAAGTACTCGACGGATCGCATCTTTGGCTTCGCGCTTGTGGCGAACGAGAAGCGCGAAGTGCGCGCTCTGCTTAACAACATGATGCTTGCTGTCACTGTCGGCACTGCGCCAACACTGAATGCAGACGACGACGAGTGTGTTATGAGCAGTCCATGCGATTCCTTTTTCCATACTCATCGAGTTATGAAGGGTTATCGGTGCCGCCCTCCTCAAGGCTGTCATGACCAGGGCCATTGTCTACGGCCCTGTTCCAGATGTACGCCTTTGCTAAGCCAAACCGTCCGGGCTAACATCGATGTAGAATCCGCTCAGCTTCAGGTTCCCGCCCAATGTGGACGGTGGCAATCTCATGGCTGGAAGCGAGCTGCTCAGTCACTCAGTTGTCATTTCATGTAGGTTTTCATAGCCGGTGACTCCCAACGCTGACCGCTTCCAGCCCCGGAGCTCGTCAGGCCAGCAGTGGACCTGACGACTCAGCTGCAGGACCGGATGTCGCGTCTTTCCTTCCTCGTGCACTTTATCAATGAAAATGCAGTGCAACAAAAGGTAACTCACAATCCGTTCTGTGTATCAAGCTATGTTGACGGCTCGCTCAGCTGTCGCCAGCGTCGAGGCAAAAATTGCAATATGACGCAGAGCGACTTTACGCTGCTCAGCAGCTGTGGGCCTACTACAACGAATCCCGGAAGAACGACTCGAGCGAGCATAACGACGTGCTCGTCCAGGCTATTGAATTGTACATGCATGACGCGGGGGAGTTGCAAGAAGACGACCTTGTGCGCGCGTTCTTCAAGCACGAGGTGAACTTGTTCCCAAGTTTTGCCCCAGAATGAATCGCGCTGAACACTGTATTGCAGGTGCACCATATGCCCGCTCTGTTGCGCAAGCTCGCAGGCATCACACGCGACGCCGCACAGTCGTACGAGGGCAGCCGCGAGCTGCCGGCCATCCTCTGCGAGGCAAATCGCGTCGTGCTGGTGTGTCCTCCGTACCATCCTCCCTTAGGTCGCCGCGGGATCTCATAACTACTTGCAGAAAGTGCTGACGTCTGCACACGAGTTCCGGGAGCACCACGCTGCATTGTACGGCCTGCGCGCGGGCCCCAGCGCGGTGTACCATGCCGAGCCGTGGACGAGCACGGAGAGCGTTCTGCAGAGCACGCGTGGCCTTTTCGAAGAGACCGACCGCCTGCTTCTCACGTACGGCGACTCAGAGGCCGAACGGGCGAGGCGTGACACCGAGGTTGAGAGACAGTTCTGTGCGCTGGCGGCGGAGGTGCTCAGGGCCTTCAGTGAGCGGCTCTCGTGGTTAGAACGGTGTGTCTGGCCAAGCCGCTCGTCCGCATACATCCCTCCTGATATTGGAATGGTCAGAGCGAACAGAGAGGGCGCTGGCCATGAGCGTGAACGCGCGCTACTCGAAGAGCAATTCATCTTGCAGCGGCCGCAGATCTTACGCACACTTGGTGAGCTCCTTTCCGCTGAGCTGGTTAGGATTACCTGACAGTCCAAGTGAACCGCGGATGTGTGAACGAGGCATTCAAGTTGGCAGAGGAATACCGTGACTATCGGACGCTCACGGAGCTCTGCCATGAGCGTCTTACGGACCCAAGCGAACGACTGGAACAGTACATCGACGCGTACCAGGAAGATTATGCGTTTGACCTGTATTCCTTCTGGATTGAGAGAGGTACGACTTCCGCCTTCTCCCTCTGCCTTCATCCACTGACGTTCGGCACGCAGGGATGGGCAGGACGTTGTTTGAGAACGCAGAGTTGCATCCCAAGCTGGTCGACCAATTCTTCAAGGAGAACGAAAACCCTCGGTTATCGTGGATTCAGGACATCGCGCGGAGACGGCACGCACATGCAGCTGACGCCCTCCTCGATGCGGCGCATGCTGAGCCCACGGTCGCTGCAAAAGAGGTATGGCTATCGTCCATATCTTACGTCTCATGTTGATTCACTGTCGCGACCAGCTGATGCTGAGCTTGGGCAAGCTCAGCATGATGGCGGACCTCGCGCCAGGCGAGGAATATGTGGACGAGACTTTGGGTACACCGTACACATACCCTTAAACTCGCCATGCTGATCGAATGTCCAGAGTATAGCCATGGGTTGGACTTCATCTCCGTACATAGACAACTGGTGAAGGAGTTACGCGAGTCGGTGTCGGACGAGTCGCGCGACTCACTCGAACGCATGGTGGACGACATATATGCAGTGCACGGCAGGCGTCTGCAGGAGCATCGGCCTGCTTCTGCTGCGGTTAGTCTCATAACGATTATGTATCGAGTTGCTCATACTAAGCTCCTCTCTTACAGCTGTTCATCAACCTCGTTCGGAACCTCGTGCAGGGCCGTGCGCTGGATGCGGAGGATCTGATTGACGCATTGACATGGAAAGACAACACGAGTGCGCCGGAGTGGTTCGCGTACGCATTGACGGTGTTGCACCGCGCTGGGGACGAAATCCCAGACGCGCGGCGACGCCTTGCGCTGGGCAACATCTGGCGACGCGTCATTCTGCACGACGAGTACGCGCTCATTGTTCCCCTCGACTGCTGTTCACTGATTCGTCCGCCGCGATAGATGGTCCCAGATACAAAACACGGCGCACCTGACGGACGAGCAACTGCTCTCGCGCATGCGGCGCACGATGCTGTACGCAGTCCTGCGCGCAGCGGCGACGAGCGCGGACATCCCAGCGGAATACGTGTTGGTGCCCGGGCTAATTGCGCAGGCTCCTCTCGAGGCGGACGTCGATGCGCGCTGGCCGGGCCTGACACCGCGCGAACGCGCAGACCTCGCCGCCGAGTTTGACTGGGAATGCGCGGCGCTGACCGCCCTCGACGTGCGCACGCTGTACGACGCCGTCTCGCGGCGCGAGCGCGAGGACCGTTTGCTGGAGGCGTCCATGCACGACTGAAAAGGGAGCGCACCCGTGAGAACGCGGACGAGTATGTAGCTGTGAATGATCTCTTGCTTGCTATGGTACATATACATTGAATTGCAGCTGGGCGATTAGTATGTGATTTCGGACGTCCTCTGGCTCTTCCTGGCCTCCTCCGCCGTGGGGTAGACCATGGACGGCGTAGTGTCCTCGGCGGGGCGCCAGAATCGGCCGTATGCCTTGTTGATGATATCGTAGCGCTTGCGCAGCGCGAGCATGAGCAGGTGCCGGTTCGCGCGGTGCCAGGAGCGGTCGTAGATGCGTTGGCGCTCGTACTCGGCATTGGACCAGTCGCGATAGAACGCGTCGAGCGCAGCCTGGACCGCCTCGGGCGTCCGCGGCTCAGGTACGGCCTCGAGCGCCGCCGCCTTTTCCTCGTGGAAGCGCGCGTTGTTCTGCACGAGAGCGTGAGCCTGGCGTCCGCGTAAGGGGGAAGGACGCACGTCTGCCCAGAAATGGTGGTTGAACGCGTCGAGACGGCCGCGCGCGATGTTCCACTCGAGGTCGAGCCGGGCGCGGCCGCCGTCGGGGTCGGTCAGGTTCGTGTCGGCGGGGAACTCGTTGAGCGAGTACGGGTGCAGCGCCTTGCCCGCCTCCGTGCGGTCGTACACGACCTTGCGCACGTTCGAGACCGGGTCCGGCGGCCCGATGAGGTCGTGCAGCGGGCGGCGCAGGCCCAGACTGCGGGGCAGCGCGCGACGGGCGAGGGCAAGATGCATGTGCGCGTCGGGACTTTGCGGGACGCGCGATTCAAGGATGGACAGGTGGTTATTTCTACACCAAAAATAAGGATAGGATATTTCTATAGCCAGTGCCATGTATGCAATGTATGCGTCTACGGGGACGGTAGAACTCTAGTGTTCTTGCTTGCGCTTGCGCGGGCTGAAAATGCCGCCTGCGATCCAGCCGCCAGCAACGAGCCCGAGGAGGATCCAGAGGCCCTTCTTGTCCTCTTCGTCGAGCTGGCGGTTCTTTGGCGGCGACGGCGGCACCTGTTCCTCTGCGGTGATTTTGGCGAGCGACTGGCGCAGCGCGCCCGCGGACGGCACGCCGACATCCTGCGCGAGACCGCTCCAGAAGCCCTTGGCCTCAGCGACGGCCTGCTGTGCGGTCTCTGCCACGGCGTCGAGCGCGGGTTCGTACGCGTTGGACGAGGGTCCGCCGCCCGGATGCGTCGTCGGCGAGGCAGCCGTCATGACTTTTGGCAGCGAGTTGGCGGCCAGCTCGTCGGCGACGGACTTGGCTGCGGCAGCGGCATTTTGGGCCTTGGACTCCCAGAAGTCGAACACGAACGGCTGTCGCGGGGAGAAGGATGAGAAGAAGACGACGGGACGCGGGGCAGGACTCGGAGACTGACGACTTTGGCGCCGCCCTCCGTCGCGGGCTGGTCGTCCTTGGCGAGGTCGGGGAGCTTGACGTCGAGGTTGTTGGTGAAGTGCCTGGCGCGGGCGACGGACGCGAGGCCGAGGGCGCGGGGGCGGAACGAGCGGGCCGCAGCGCGCGCGAGCATTGCACTGGCACTGGCAGTCGGACGGTCGGGGAGCACGGGAGAGGAGCCGGAGGAAGATCGGACTTGCGAACCGTCGCTCTGCCTCGCGGCCAGCACGAGGCGCGCACGCACATCTCCTCGGCCGCGCACGCCCCTGCCGCGGCGTCCCGTGCAGCAGTGTGAGCATCAGCGAAGCCGCGTCCGCAACGGCGCCCAGACGGCCGGGCGGCGCGGCGGGCGCACGGGTGCATAGCGGCGTGCAGCGGGGCTGACGGTGGCCGCAGATGCTGCTCTCGCCCTCGTAAACGCCCCGTCGCGCGCGTGCCGGGACCAGACTGACCGGTTTAATAGTTCGGGGACGAGCCAGTTCGCAAACAAAGCTGTATGTTATCCTTCCTCTCGCCCCGCCGCTCCCTGCTCCCGCACCTGACCCCCGCCGCCAAGTCCGCGCCCATGGCCGTCTCGAGACCCACCCGGATGCTCACCCTCGCCCATGGCGACATGGAGACCATCCGCATCCTGCCCAACACCTACGCAGTGCGTCTGCCATCCGACATGCATTCTGCCCAGCACGCTGACCGCCGCCCGCCCGCCCCCGCCGCCAGGAAGTGGAGGCCCTCGCACGCGAGTGGGTCCAGCCCGCGCCCGGCGTCCCCTTCGCGCTGCGCATCCCGGTCGAGTATCTCCCATGGCAGGCCGCTGTGAGTTCCCCGCCGCCGCCGCCCGCGCCCCGAGCCACCGCACTCACCGCCGTCATCCGATAAGCGCATGGTGCAAACACCATATGTCTGGGTACGCCGCCCCCGCCCCCTGAATATCCGATCGCGTGCTCATCGCCGCCAACGCGCCATGCTTAGCTCACGTCCGAGGAGACGTACCAGATCTCGACGCTCAATACCAACATGATGCGCATCGAGATCGTCTCCGATGCCCCGCCGCCGCCCGACGTCCCGTGCGTGACTATCATATCCCGCAAGGCGCCAGCCACTGACGCCCGCCCGAATGCGCGGACAGCCTAATACCACCGTATGCCACACGGTCCCCACGTTGTGCCCATTCATGCCGCTGACTCCCTGGCCAGGCCGCCGCCGGTCCTCGAGATGCCGGCGACGTTCAAGCTCGAGCTCAACCCGGGGCAGGTCGTCGCGATCGACACCACCATCACGTCCGATGACCTCGACATGTCCAAAACCGAGGACGGCACCATCGTCGACGGCGCGTTCTGGGGCAAGATCGACATCACCCACCAGGGTGACTTGCACAAAATGGAATTCTCCGGGACGCGCCTCAACGACGGCCTCGGCGAGGGCTTCTTCTTCGACTCTCGTACCATGGCAAAGCTCACCCAGGCCGTGAAGCCGCCCGTCGCGCGATTCAACCTGAGTGTGCTTGCGCCTCAACAGCAGTACTGCGATATTACCCTCGGCCTTGCGCCCATGTGGAAGCTCGGTGTCACTTGGCCACCTGCAGAGGCGGTCGCAGAGAACAAGGTCAAATTCTTCCTGCGCGTCCACCCCGGCGGCGCCATGGAGCACTTTGAGAGCAACATCGTCGTCACCTCGATATATTACGAGGCAATGTATGCATGCTCCTTCCCCGCGCTCCCTGCACGTCAGCTCTGACGGGCCGCCTTTGCAGACCTGATATGGCTCTGCTCGACCCTGCATCATACATTGCTCCCTACAACTCATTTGCAATGGCGACGGCAGAGTTCGTCCCGCACATTGCGAAGGTGCTCGAGGAGCTCGGCATCAGTCTGCGGGACCGGACGAACTTCGTCTCGTGAGTTACTTTTCTTTGCGCTTTGCCGTCGGTCTTCCCCGCTCACGTCCGGGCAGGAGCAATTTGTGCCACTGGAACGCGCATAGGAACATTGCATACCGCTTCATGTCGCCGAACCGGCTGCGTGCAGCCATCGACGTGTCGGTGACCACGGAATCGTGCCATTTCATGCGGCTCTTCCTGATGTACCGCGGCGTCGCTGACGAGGAGATGGCGGCGTTTTCAAGCGCGGGCGAGAAAGAGGCGTCCGCGCTCAACTGGAAGGACGTCGTAGAGTGGACGGAGCGCATGAAAGACGCCAAAGAGTTCCGCGTCCTCGAGACCGCGATCCTGGAGATCGCGTGACTGCTAGCGCTGGCGGCTGTTGTCTTCGTGTTTCTTACTGTTTACTTACCGCTGTTACCGCACACGCACACCGTCCATGATGCCTCCACACGCCCCGGCCCGTCCCTGATCTCTTTTGTAATACGTACGGTAGCTGCTCTTTTGTCCATGTATCGAATACGTGTGAACACGAATTTCTTCGATTTGCTGTTGCCTGAGAGCGATTTGCTGGACCTCAAGTCCGCGTGGTCGAGGATCACTACCGCGGCTGAGTTGACACGACCGTGCCAAATGACGCGTCACGAAGCGGAGCTCGAACGCGTTTTCCACTTCCCACCCTTCACCCCGACTCGCGATGCCTCCGAAACTCTCAGAACTGTACGCCGCTCTCCGCGGCGCGACATCCTGACGCTTGCTGACGCGTCGGACAACAGCGAACGCCTGCGCGAGGAGAATGTGGCGAAGAACCGCGCGCTGCTCGCCGAGCTGAACCTCGAGAACACCGCCGCGGACCTCGGCGTGCCCAAGCCCGCGCCCAAGGCGAAGCCTGTGCAGCCGCGCAAGCCCAAGCGCAAGGCCGAGGACGAGCCGCCCGCGCCGCGCCGCCATTCGACGCGCATCCGGCGGTCGCTCGCCGACCCCAATGAGACGCCCGAGGAAAAGCGCAAGCGCGAGGTGTGTCTTGGGCCGCGGCGAGGGGGGGTTATGGGAGGTGGTGCTGATGCCGCCGCCGCAGGAAGAGGAAGAGGAGCAGAGAAGGCAGGCCGAGGAGGACAGGCTGCTCGCTGAAGAGCAGGCGCGCGCGGCGAATGTCGGTGCCCGTTTCAGGCTCTGTCACTGTGCGTGGCCCGTGCTGATAGCCCGCCTGCAGAAACCGCGCCACGAGCAGTTGGACTTGACTATCTTAGGCTCGACGCATACCGATGACGAGCTCGCGTCGCTCCGCACAACATTGCGCTCCCTCTGCGAGACCAAGCACCCGCTGCGCGTCGGCGATGATGCGCAAGCGTGGGAGGACAGTGCTGAGGAAGAGCGCGCTCTCGGAGAGCTCAAGGACGCCGTGAACAGCATGCGCATTGTCAGCCGCGCGAAGGTCACGCAGGACCGTGTGTACTCGATGGCGTACCACCCGGAGCGGGTAAGCTCGGCTCACGTGGGGGCGGTATTGATCGTGCTGACCTGCGGCGCGCAGACCAAGGACCTCATCTTCTTCGGCGACAAGCACGGGCAGCTAGGCGTCTGGGATGCGCGCGCACCGCCCGAGGAGATGATGGACGACGACGGGAACGCGATCGTCAGCGAGGAGGGCGGGCGCTACTGGCGCCTGCAGACGCACTGGCCCGCGACGTCCAAGTCGTCCATCAGCTCCATCCGCTTCCACCCGCGCGACGCGCACTCGCTCTTCACGAGCGCGTACGATAGCTCTATTCGCCAGTGGAGCTTCACCGCGGGCGTCTCGCGCGAGCTGCTCGCGTTCGAGCCTGGCGTTCTCATTAGCGGGATCGACCTCCCGCCCGAGGGCAACGAGATGTGGGTCTCCGACACGCTCGGCGGCCTGACCCATATGGACCTGCGCGAGCACAAGTCCAAGGCGAAACGCTATGAGCTGGCGCAGCACAAGATTGGCAGTATCAGTGTGAACCCGGTGCACACTCATGCATTGCTTACTGCGAGCAACGATCGCTATCTCAAGTATGTCTGTAAATCCTCCTTGACAAGACCAACTCCTCTGACCGTTCTCGCAGACTATGGGACGCACGCAAGTTATCACAAATAGCGGTCGACACTGTCGATGTACCCGCACCGGTGCCAGCTGTCGACGACGAGACGTATCCCATCGACGTCGAGTACGACCGCGTTGAGACCTTTTTGAAATCCAAGGATGGGAAGGGCACTGTCAAAGGCGAATGGCAGCATGGCAAATCGGTCAGCTCCGCCTTCTGGAACGCAACTGGTCGTTTCATTGTGTCGACATGTTATGACGACGAACTGCGGTGTATGGCGCACGCATTCTGCGTTCTTTACAGTAACGTGCTAACCTTGTCGTGCAGACTGGAATGTGCGCCCTGATCAGGTCGCTCGCTCTGGTGCCCTGGGGTCGTTCCGTCCTCTTGGCCAACTGTCCCACGATTGCCAGACTGTATGTTCACCTGCTTCCGTGTGCCAGATGCTTGCTTGCTCACAATCATCTAAAGGGCCGTTGGTTGACTGTATTTAAAGCACAATGGTCGTCCAACCCTGATGCCTATCCGCACTTCACTGTACGAAAGCACCCACTCCCGCCACCGAGATTCTGTGACGAATGCACCCTTAGGTTGGAAATATGCACCATTCGCTGGACATCGTAACATGGAAGGTCAGTTGCGCCGCACACAGGGTTTGGCATTGCACTCCCTAACATCCCGAAGGGCGAGGTCGTCGGGAAGCTGCGCGACAAGAACAAGTAAGGCTTCTGCTTCTCGTGTTCTGTTGGTGCTCATCGCTGTCTGTCAGGATCACGGCTGTACAGGCAGTGACCGCGTCGCACCCCAGCATCCTCGCGCGCGCTGCTAGTGGCAACGGCAGCGGGCGGTGCGTGCTGTGGGCGGATACGGAGTAGCCATCGTCGTGAACGCTTGCACATATGTCTTTGTGTATTGGTACGCTTGAATGAATGCCCTTTGGTATGCTGTACGGCGGGCGTGTCGCCCGAGCTTAGGTTCCCTATGCCCCGGCCCTCCATGGCACATGATTGCGATAGCTATCTCGGACGCAGCACCCAAGCAGCATCGGCCAGCGAGGGGTTCCAAGAATATAGACAGACTCTATTCAATTCACCGGGCGGCCGCGGGACGAACTTGATTGGTGGTACCATGTGGGCGGCGTCCCTGGGAGCAATTGACCCCCCTATGAACTTTGGAAAAAAATCCGAGTGTGATTTCATTCCCGCCACAACGCAGCTTGAGTGTGGTGTGGAGAGCGCAATGCCCGTGATCTTGCGGTGGCAGCAAGCTGAGCTGAAGAGGATCACATCCAAGGCTTCAAGAAAATCAAGAAATAATAATTATGCATGGCGCGAACAGCCTGTCGTCAGAACCGTTGCCAGTAGAGTGTCTGCTGCGCGTTGCGGGAGGCAACGGTGCGCCCCGGGGCAGAGACCACTGGGAGGGCACGGAACGGATGCAACGGAGGCCGTACGGGCGGGCGGTCTTGAGGGCGTTGCGGAGACTCGAAGGTGCTTTCCGGTTCTTCCCTAGACCTCTCTGAAACTGGCGTGTGTACAGACCAAGCTCAGGCGGCGATGCCGTTCAACCCTCCAGTGGAGATAGCTATGGAGATAGTCGAGTGGGCGGCGCTGGACCCGTATCGCGGCGGGGCGTTCCACAGCGACAATGCGACGCTCCTCGCGTGCATGCGGACGTCGCGCCTCTGGCACACGCACGCCGAGCGCATCCTCTGGCGCAAGATCCGCCTGCGCGCGACCGAGGAGCACATCGTCTACAAGTCGGCGCTCGAGTCCTTCCTTCGCAGGCTCAAGCAGCTCACCGCGCGCGGGTCCGAGCTGCCCCAGAAGGCCACAGCGCTCTCGCTCGGCTGCCAGAGCGCGTACTACTCGACCACCATCGACCTGAACGCCATTCCCGCCGTGCTCCAGCTCCTGCCCAACCTCACCTCCCTGCACCTGACGCTTCTCGGGCCCAACCTCGAAATCCCCGACCTCTTCAGCTTCTGCGACGACCAGGTCACGCAGCTGCGCAACGCGCCGTCCAGGATCCTGCACCTGTCAGTGCGCTCGCAAATCAGCGACCCCGTCATCCTCCACCAGCTCCTAGACGTCTTCCGCGACGTCGAGACGCTCACGCTCGAGGCGCCGCGACACAGCACCGTCTACGCCGACCCGCTCGAGCTGCCCGCGCTGCGCAAGCTCATCATCGACTCGTCGATATCGCGGAAATGCCTAGCGTATCTATACCGGACCTCCATGGTCAACATCCGCTCGCTCGCGTTCGCGACGTTGACCGACCTCAGCCGCTGCTGGATGCACTTCAGCCAGTTGGTCACCGACCTTATGGTCCTAGACGCCGGCTGGAACTGCAACGACCACGAGCTTAGCCTCGTCGCCCAGTTCCCGCGCCTGGAGCGCCTCGTCATCGGTTTCAAGGTCCCGCGCGGCGTGCTTGACCGCTTACCCACATCCATCAAACACTTCGGTTTCGACCCGTATATGTCCGAGGTCGACGAAGTTATCGACTTTCTAGACGGCCGCCCGTTCATCAGAACTGTCGGCACAGTCTTCCATCCCGAGCTTGACGATGAACGAGAGACGCCAGAGCGCGCGCGCGTCAAGTCTTATTGTAAGACTGCCGGAAAGAGGCACATTGAAGTATATAGAGTGCGTGCCGCTGTCTTCACTCAAGTGTTCCATCACTGACGTTACATTTGTGCAGATGTACATGGACGAGCTGCCACCCAGCCCTCGGTCTCCACACTCATCAGACAGCGATTCGTAGCCGTCACTGTCCATTATCCGTTTGCTTTCTTCGCCCTTATAGGTTTTGGGTTCTTCGCTTCGCTCAGCGCATGTACTTATTTGGCCTTTTGCTCAGCTGTGTGTCCGCGTCCGCATCTGTATCGCTACACGTTGCCACGATCACGATCTTACCACCGGACACCTCTCGTCGCTCCTTCCCACCCGTCCCGCTCGCATATTCTGCTACATCCCTCTCGCTGTCGCGCTTCATCGCTCACGCGCTCACGACCCTTATGTATATTATTCTTATAATCGCAACTCTCTGAAAACGGACATGCTGTGTGGAGTTGTTGACGAGGTGGTTGAGTGGTTTGGGAGCTCGCGGGGTACAAAAACAGTATTTACCAGAGCAATAAAACGAGAAACAACGCTGCAACAAGGGACACGAGTACAGAGTTACATCTATGCATCAGCCATCGTCACGTCTTCCACCTTTGCAGGCTTTTCCAGCGGGGCAGCCAGCTCCCTGCTCCTGGCAACGTAACGGTTGGGATGCGTGACGCTTTCCTTGCTACCCAGGCCCTCTCCAGAAGGGATGCCATGCGTGACCTCGAAGACACGCGTGCACGCGAGGTGGTAGTGCTTCCCGTCTACGTAGTGCTTGATGTCGGCGATCGCGCCGTCCGTCATGCCGCACCCGCCGTAGTTCATCCTGAGCGCCGTGACGAGGTTGTCCTGCGAGAAGTGCCTGAACGGGCAGCCGTGCGCCTCCCCTGGGCCCGGTGCTGTACCCGTTATGATCTTTTGGCAGCTAAAGTGGACGGTGATCAGGAAAGGTCGAGGTATAATGGGAGTTGCGGGGGAGGACGTACTTCAGGGGCGGGTAGTTCGCACGTTTGCCTTCTTGTCCGTACTGGTGGCGGATGTTGTACTTGTACTCCTTGTTGAACTTATCCTCCTGGATGGGCCCGCCGCGGAAAGCCTTGCGCCAGAAGAGAATCGCTTCCTCGAGCTCCATGCCCAGCCCCTTGCGACGTATATCAGCCATAACCACAGACCCCGCATGTCCTCCCTCACCTTGAGGAAGAGACCGTATTGCAGACGGCCCGTGTGCTTCAAGTGCTTGGCCCTGCGCAGATTGTCGTGCAGGTTCCGCATGCACATTGGGAAGTGTTTCTGAGCGAGGTCATTGATCATGTCTGCGGTTACGCTCTTGCCGTCTGCCGCGGCCAAAGAGAAATCGCTGTCTGACGGGATGCCAGAGATCATGCTCTCGGAGAGGTGCTCCAGAACGGGAATGATGCGGTCGTCTTCGTCGAGGCGCGGGAGGGCCATGGCCGTTTGCTACATCGTCAGGGGTGAGCGTGCGTGGCGATAGTTCATGGTACATGCACGCACCATCAACGCCTTCTCGAGCCGCGATGTGAAGTCCTCCAGGACGATGCTAAGCTGTTCCATTTCAGGAACGTAGACCTTTCCTCCCCGCATGTACACCTTGCGGTTCAAAACGAGGTCAGGCGCTTTCGTCCAGTCCACCTACACGATATCGAACGTAAGTGCCCATAGACAGATGCACGAAGCAACGACGCACTCTATAGAACGCAGGGGGCGGTCCTGCCACAGGCCATTTCTCCGACAGTGCTTTGAGATTGCCATGCGCCGCAAGGATGTCCGCACGCAGAGCCTGCAGTTCGGTGGGCGGAACCTGCAAACGCCAGCCTGGGTAAGCGGGCAGCCCGCGCCAACAACGAACGAACGCGCCTTCTCCCAATTGAACTGCTGGCTTTCGAGGAACGCCGCGAGGTCTCTGGAAGCCTTCGTCGTAGCCTCCTCGTATCTTACCCGAAAGAGCGTCGTCTCCGCCTTGATGAAGCGCTGCCTTAGCTCGGGTCTGCGACATCGGCGTCAGCCCAGGACCAACGAGCAGACTGGGTGGCAACGGACGAGCGACAGAAGGCCAAGCGCAGCACAAAGTGGCTCAGGTGGTCGCGCCTTCGCTCGTAGTCGACGTCGACTTTGTCCGCCTGGTAGGAGAAGTTGAGGGGTAGGAACCTCCTGCACGCCTGGTCGACGTCGGCCTTGAGCTCTGCCCAGTCGCGGTTGCGCGCGAGCGAGGATTCTACGGTGGACAATATGCGTATTCTGTCGATTGCGGCCGACTCGAAGTCCTCCAACGTGATTTCGTATTGAGGGGGCACATCGTAGCTGTAGGAAGCCAGTAAGTTCGAATGCAGCGCGCCAGGCAAATTGGCACACACAAGTTCAAGAAGTGGGGATACGCGAGACGCGAGTGCTGCGGCACGGTTGCGTTCGATGACCTGGAGCTGCCGCCGGGAAACATGATGAACGGACACGGATGACACGCTTTCGCTCTCCGATTCAAATTTTGGGACCAAAGTCACCTTCACGTAGTCTCGTAACCAGACGGATCACAAGCGGACTTTGAAACCGGAGCGGTTCGCTTGCAACCGGAGCGGTTCGCTTGCGAACCGTCTGGGACGCGCGGTCGCCGTTTTGATATGTCACACTATTTGATACTGGGCGTGACACGGGACTTGTCAAATCGCGCCCACATTCCCCTCACAACCTGTTTCTACAGACCATTCTCAAAACCATTCATTTGCGTCCTGGGGACGAATAGGATATGTGTTAAATTAAAATATTATAGGAAATAAAGAGCACCATTCAGCGTCTCAGTGTTACGAAAATAGCCTTGTAGGCTGAAATTTCCCTCAGAAAATTGTGTGGAGCGCAGTGCGAGGCGGGCGTTGTCGGGGAGGCGGGTCACTTCAAACCCCGCTCCCAGCCTCCGCTCCGACCGTCAAGGCACTCTTGCGCCTCACCCAGATTTTTCTAGATCATGCCGACTTCAAAAAAGTTATTTTCCAATACTCAATAGCCTATTTCCCGGGCAGAAGTTGGAGGAATTTTAACTCATATAATGTCCCCCAAACGTCCCCAATCCCTCTGAAAGCCATTTTAGCGAGGGTGCAGGAAAAGGGATTCTGAAGTGCGGCGAGGGTGCGATTTGGCGAAGTCTTTTGTCACGCTCAGAGCCAAAATGTGTGACATATCTAAACGGCGACATCCCGTCCCAGCCGCTACGCTGACGAGCCCCGAGCGGAGTCTGAAAGTAGCGGCTGGTGACGAGCCTAACCTTCACGCTGTCACACCGAAACATTGCAGCAACAATCGACTTGTTCAAATCCCTGCGGCATGCCAGGGACAAGCGCGGCAGGCTACACCGAGAAACATACTACCTATCAAGCAAGCAAGCAATAGACCGACCGGGCATACGAAAATAAAGAAAGAGGGACGCGCATAACACCTCGCGCTTAAGCCTGCTGCTTCGTGTACTCGTTGAGGACGGCAATGGCCTCGTCAACCTTGCCGGTGAGGGCGTCGTTGTTCTCGAGGAGCTGGATGAGAGCCTGGTTGTCCATCTCGAGCAGCATGCCAGTAATCTTGCCGGCGAGGTCAGGCTGGGTGCTGTCGTAAGGAGTTAGCAAACCGTGAAATGCTCGGAAAAGTCCATTTACCTGTAGATCTTCATGTAGATCATCTCGCCGATGACCTGCTTCTGGTCCATGGGCGACGCGTTGGCAATAGCCGCCTGCTGGGCCGGGTCGAGGTTGCTCTTGGGACCAATCGTAGCGACCACGGGAGCGGCGGGGGCGGGCGCGCGTGCAGGAGCAGGGGCGCCGTTGGCCGGTGCCGGGCGCGGAGCGCCAGCTGCGGGAGGGGCAGCAGGAGCCGGGAGCCCACTCGCGGCCGGGCGAGCAGCGCCGTTGGGAGCGCCCTGGGGAGCGCCGGGGCGAGCGCCTTCCGGGATGCCAGGCTGGCGACCACCGGGGGCAGGAGGCCGAGGTCCTCCGCGACCGTAGGCCGGGACGGCACCGAAGGCCTGCGGGGGGCCGAACGGCGCGGGGATCGGCATGCCACCGATCTGCTGGCCGTTGGGAGGGTAGCGAGGGCGGGGCATCATGCCAGGCTGCGGGTAGCCCATGACGCCACGACCGCCAGGGCCAGGGTAGCCCGGGCCAGGGTAGTACATGGGTCCGCCGTTCATGAAGCCAGGGCCGGACATTTGCGCGGCCTGCTGCATACGGATTTGGTTGCGCTGGGCAATCTGCGTCTCGAGCTGCTGGCGGCGCACCTCGCGCCTCTGAGCGAGAGAGACGTAGAGCGGCTTGGATCCAATCATCTTGTTGTTCATCTCAGACACAGCCTTGGTCGCCTCGTCCGGCGACGAGAAGCACACGAAACCAAAGCCCTTGGACGTGTTCTTCTCGTCGCGCATGACCTTGCAGCTGGTGATGGTGCCGAACGGCTCGAACTCAGCGCGCAGCTTCTCGTCGTCAATGTCGTCCTCGAGGTTCTTAATGTAGAGGTTGACACCCTGGTACTTGCTGAGCTTCTCCTGCTTGGCGTTCTCGTACGACTTGCGAAGCTCGTCTTCGCGCTCGGACTTCTTCTGGGCGCGGGCGACGTAGAGCTTGCGACCGTTGATTTCCGAGTCGTGGAGAGCCTCGACGGCAGCGGCCGCCTGCTCGTGCGTCTCGAAGTTGACAAAACCGAAGCCGCGGCTCTTGCCCTCCTCGTCCTTGGAGAGGGCCGCGGAGGTGATGGTGCCGTACCTGCCGAAAAGCTCCTCGAAGCCGTCCTGGTTGAGCTCGGGGTCCAGGTTCTTGACGTAGATGTTGGTGTACTGGGCCTTCATCTCGTCAATCTTCGACTGACGCTCCTGAGAAATGTGTCAGAGCCAGACGATGCAATTGAGCCATGGCACCGACCTTGCGCGGGATGTGGTGACCGACGAAGACCTTCTTGTCGTTGAGAAGCATACCGTTGACCGACTTGATGGCGTTCTCCGCGGCCTCCGCAGTCTCGTAGTGGACGAAACCATAGCCCTTGGAGTTGCCGTGCTCGTCCGTGGCGACCTTGCAGGACAGGACATTGCCGAAGGCGGCGAAGGTGTCGTGCAGGGCCTACAATAGAGCGGGGAATGAATTGGCGGGCTTGTGAAATGCAGAACAATAGGGGTACGCACCTTGTTATCGATCTGTTCGTCGAGGTTCTTGATGAAAATGTTGCCCTGTCCGGTCTTGCGAAGCGCTGGGTCGCGCTGGGACCACATGATGCGGCTTTTGCATGGTCAATGCCTGTCTCAGGCGGACACAAATCGGAGCACGAACCAGGCACGGTTTTTGATAAGGGAATAGTTGAGCTGGTCGAGCGCACGTTCACCTGCGCCACAGGGTCAGGGACAATGTAGACATCGGCCAGAACAAAGAGCGCTCACCATCAGCCGCATTGAGGTAGTTGACATAGGCATAGCCGAGCGAGCGCCTGGTGACTGCGTCGCGGCAGACACGGATGCTGCACGGGCGGTCAGGTCAGGATGCGGGTGGCGAGGGCCGTAGGCCCGGGAGGCGAACCTGGCGACGGGCCCGATCATGTTAAAGACCTCGAAGAGCATGGCCTCGGTGACCGAGGGGTCGAGCTCGCCGACGTAGAGCGAGGCGGACGGCGGGGCCGCAACCTGGGCGGGCGCCGGGACCGGGGCGGGGTATGGGACATGGGGAGCAGCCTGGGCGGGAGCGGCAGCCTCGGGGGCCGGGGCAGCGTCCTGGACGGGCGGCTGGGCGATTTCGGTGGACATTTTTTTAGGTATTTGGGGTCGGTCTCGTTACTGCTTGGGTTGGAAGTAGTTTTCGAGGAAATGAACAAGTGCGACTGGGTTTTATGGGGTTTTCTGGAGAGTTCAGAGGGGACGAGATGGTGGTTCGTGACGAAGGAGCAGCCAACTCCGTCCGGGTCTTTATTGCCATATCCGGTGCTTGCCGCGGCGGCACTGCAGGCTGGTGGAAAACTCGGCCTGAGGACGTCACCTTCCCGCGCCATGTCGACGCCCAGCACGACCCACGCCCGCCGCAACTCCATAGAGGTCTTTGACGCCAAGCATGCCGTCGACCTGGCCACCGCCCAGACCTACTCGGAGAACGTCTTCCTCTTCGTGCCCAACCTCATAGGCGAGTCGGACGCGCCGCCCACGCTGACCCACCGGCTGACCCACTGCAGGCTACACGCGTATAATCCTGGCCGCAGCCAGCCTGCACTTCATGTCCTTCCACCCCAAGTACTGCACCGTGCTGTACTGCGTATCCTGCCTCCTCGACGCCTTCGACGGCCACGCCGCCCGCGCCCTCGGCCAGACCTCCAAGTTCGGCGCAGTGCTCGACATGGTCACCGACCGGTCAGTGTCTGCCCGCCCGCCCGCGCAGCGAAAACGCGCTCATGTGCCAGCAGCTGCACGACCGCTGGCCTCCTGTGCTTCCTCTCTTCCGCTTATCCGGAATACGCGCTCGCCTTCCAGTTCCTTATCGCCCTCGACTTCAGCAGCCACTACATGCACATGTACAGGTACGCCCTTGCCCTACGACCGTCCCCTGCTGCGCGCTCACCACAAGGGCCGTCCTGCACAGCTCGCTCGTGACGGGATCCCGCAGCCACAAGACTGTGACCAGCGAGGTCAGCCGTATCCTGTGGCTGTACTACAACGACTCGGTTTGTTCGTCCCTCCAGGTCCACGAGCTCGCGTCTGACACCGCACCAGCGCACGCTCTTCGCGTTCTGTGCCGGCAACGAGATTCACTTCGTCGCGCTCTACCTCATGAAATGGGATCACACACCGATTGGCGCGCACCTGGGCGGCCTGCTGCCCCCGCCCTACTCCGTGCCGTCCTGGATGGCCAGCTGGACGATTGCACAGATCCTTGCCTTCCTTACTTTCCCGGTATGCTTCGGCAAGAACTTCATCAACATCGTGCAACTGTGGAAAGCAAGGCAAGCCGCATTGCGCGTCTCCGTCTGCCCTCCCCTGATCGTTCTACACAGCAAAATCTTAGTGGGCGTGGACTTGGCCGAGAGGGCGCAACAGCGCCGATTGCAGGAGCGGGCAGCGCAGACCAAGTCCAATTAAGTCCGTCGGCTTACACACCGCCGCCGTCGGCGGCCGGAGGGGGTGAGGAAGGGGGTGACGATAGTACTGAATTATTAATGCTTGATTGCAATTCCGAGACTCATGCAGCGATGCAACAACTCATTCCACCCGTCAGATGCGCGGCCCGGGGTGCTGAGTGGTCTCGGGGGCGGGTGGAGGGGCGTCGTACACGAACCCGAAGCTGCCGCCCCACATCCGCTTCTTGGCCCGCCCGTTCTCGCCGAACTCCTCGTTCCACTTGCGCAGCTCCGCGAGCGTGCCCATGGCCTCAGACGCCGACGGCGTAATCTCCGAGAGCGCCTTGACGAAGTGCCGCGCGGCGAGGCGGCGCGGCTTGGCCTCCTCTTTCTCTTTGGGCGCCTCGGCCCCCTCTACAGACTGGGGCTGGGCTGCATCGCTGGGCTGCGCAGTGGCGTCAGAGGTGCTATTTTGCGCCAGCTCCTTGGCCTCCTGGTCTTCCGCTTCTGGGGTCAACCCCGCAGCAGCAGCGCTGGCGTCGGACTCCGACGACGCTGGCGCTGGCAAAAGCTTGCGGTCGGTAATCCAGGGCAGCTTGACGGTCTCCTTCACGGCATCCAGAGCCGCGGCTACACAGAGATCTGTCCACGTGTGCTCAGATTCACCCGTGGAAGAGGAAAAAGAAGAGAATGCAAAAGCGACGCACGCTTGAGATCCGACCCTGAGAAGCTCTCCGTGCGCTTTGCGAGCGCCTTGAGGTCGACGTCGCTGTCAAGCACCTCGTCGCGGAGCATGATCTTCAGGATCTCTGCATTGACGTGACGCGACGCGAGGAATAAGCTGTCTGCGGAACCGCCTGTCAGACGCACGCACCCTCACGCTCCCGCTCGCCGGGCAGATCGACCATTAACCGCCGTGGGAGTCGTCGCAGCACGGCATCGTCCAGATCGAACGGTCTGCCAGCTGTCGTCAAACAATGCACGAAGTTAAAAGGCACAGAAATTAATTGTAAACTAACCGATTTGTGGCGCCGATGACAATGACATTGCTGTCCTCTTTTGTCTTCAAGCCGTCCATTTCCTGCAAGCCCGCGTGCATTCAGCTGCAAGTACGATAAATCGGGATAATGCAACCGCACCTGCATGAATTCCGTGATGACGCCTCTATGCGCAATGGTCCCGCCCGTGCCGCGACCAGACACGCGCGCGCCGAAGAGCGCGTCGATTTCATCCAGGAAGACAACGCATGGTGATAGTCGCCGCGCCATGGTGAATACTGCACGGACGAGCTATCCAATGTCAGCATGAAATGCAGGTTCAAGCGTGAACGACACTGACCTTCTCGCCCTCGCCAACATACCTTTGTGTCGCGGCATTTAGCAACCACCCACGATCAATATGGGTTCACTGGGGACGCACATGTCCATGACATCGCTCGGCGTCACGATCATCATGCGTGCGCCGCTTTCTCGCGCAAGCGCACGGACGAGAAGGGTTTTGCCTGTAAGATAGTGAGTGGACCGAGCACAACATGTTTTTCACGCATATTGGCGTACCTGTTCCTGGGGGACCGAACAGTAACGCGCCAGTCATTGTATGTTGTTTCAACACGCCAGATGAAAACGCGTCCGGATGCAGCAGAGGGAGGGACACCAACGTCCGTACAGAGTCAATCGTGTGTTCCGGTAGATGCACCTGGTTGAACGTTGTGGGCATTGATGCTGCGTAACTCAGTGTCAGAAGAGTCCGTGTCGAGAAAGAGGGGTGCGCGCACAGGGATTGACGATGCAGCCCAATAGACGCTGCTCGTGGTTGTTCAGGCTCGGATCGTGCTTGAGCCGCTCGATGACCTCGTCAACGTCCTCCTCGGGCTGCTCCTCCTTGCCGTCGGCATCCTCGCCGGGAATGCCGCTCTCCTTGATCCATGTGCGACGTGCGTCGCGGAAGCTGCGCTGCGCTGCCCAGGACTCGCGCACGACGTGCCACGGCACGTGGACCGGCTCGAGCGTCCGCGTCGCCTTCGGCAGTTGGGATGCCACGACGGTGCCCAGCGCACGGTCAGCGACTTCTTTGACGGTGCTCCACGTCTCGACGCGGTGGCCCCATGCATCAACCATGTCTGCCTCTGCCACTTTATCCTCCACAGCCTCCACCTCTGCTACGGAGCCTGGAGTCGCAGTTGCGGCTTGCAGCTCTACCGTAAGTGCGTTAGAGTCTACAACAGGCGCGTCCTCGGGGGTGGCTGGCGGGGCGTCCTCGGTCGCAACAGCTTGTACAGTGGCCTCAGTGGTCTCAACCTGAGCAGCGACGTCGGAAGTTGCTGGCTGAGAAGCAGCTTCGGGGGTTGCAGCCTCAGAAGTAGCTTCAGAGGCCGCAGCTGGAGCTGCATCGTCGACCGGCACCTCGGGCGCGGCGATTGCAGGTAGTGGCGGCGGGTGCGGCAGCTTGTCTAGAGAGCCGCCGATGTTACCAATCCCCATGCGCATGAGGAGTTCGTTTATCTGTCTTCTCCGCGACATGCGCGACTCCTTCTCGAGCACCAAGGAGCGCGTGCGGGGGACAAGGAACGACGCCCTGTAGTACGTCGGCCGCTCTTCAGGAGGCGGACGCACGCTGCCACCGGAGGTCAGCTGCTGCATGAGGTTCGAGACGAACGAGATCGCCGGGCGCTCCCTCGCAGCAGCGGTCGCAGGCGCACGCTCAGGCGCGTCCTGCGCCGAGAGCGAGAAGGGCGGGAGGTGTGCATGAACGTCGTAGTCGGGCGCCTCCCACCGCGCAAGGCGCTGCCGATGTCTGCGCTCGCGCGCCTTCTCCGCCTCGGGAGTCTCGTCGCACGCCGCCGCCGCCTCGTCCTCCGGCCGGCGCGGCAGCAGACGCATCGTGCGCCCGAGACGCGCGAGCAGCACGGCGCCTGGCGGCTCCGCGCCGACGAGCGCCGGTGTCACGCCGAGCACGATCGTCGTGGGGTGCGGTACGGGCGCGAGCGGCTTCGCGGACGGGTTGCGCCGACGCTCGCGCACGGCCTCGACCAGCGCGGGCAGCCACGCGCTGCTCTGCGACGCGAGCAGCGCAAAGTCGCGCACGTAGATAATGCGCGGGCGGCCGACTACTATTGCCGGGCGGTCTGGCGAGGGCCGCGTGAGGCCGATGACCTGGTCGAAGAACAGTCGCGCGCGAGAAAGGGGCTGCGCGCGTCTGCTAGCGCTGGCCTGTGGCCGCAATGCCGGGATGGAAAGCGACGTGCTGACAATAAATGGCCGCTCCAATGAGGTCAACTCCTCGGGCCCGTCCTCTTCGTCGGCCTCGTCTTCTTCTGCAGCGTTGGAAGACTGTGCCCTGGCCGAGGGAAGCTCGGTGAAATGCAAAGGATTCCTTGGAAACTGTATGCACTCCGCGCCTGCAGCGTACGGGGTGTCAGTGTCTTGCGACGACAGTAAAACAGCTCGAGCGCATCGCAATGCGCACCCTTTCCAAACACGCCCCACTCGCCCGCGGCCAGCTGTGCGCCGTCGAGGACGACGACGTCCGCGTCTATTTGGCGTGCCAGCGCCCGGACGGTGTTGTCAATAACGTATTCGCCGCCCTCGAGCGGACAGTAGAGGCCGAGGGTCGGCTCTATCAGCGTTTGCGAATTGTCGGACACGAACGCCGCGCGTCGCTGCGTGCGCGGGGAAAGCGTGATCAGGAGGTGAGACAGGACTGCTGGCGGGTCAGACCAGTCTGCGGGACGCAGCGCAGGGGTGGGGCACGCGCCTTCGTTGTAGATGTCCTGGGGCGGGAGCGTCGACTCGTCGACTTGGACCGGGTCCGACGGCACCCACAGAATTTCGCGCGCCAAAGCATGGAGCGGGTCGTTCGCGTCTCTTTCCGGCCCCATCGGGGCGACGCCCGGGAAGAGCGCGATGCGCGGGGCGACGCGCTTGGGCGGCGGCGGGGGCAGCGGCGGCGTGCTCGCGGACGGGTCAGCCGCAGCTGGCGGCGGGGGGTCGGCCGGCGGTGCGCTTTCTTCGGCCGGCGGCGCGGCGTCCGACGACAGCGGGCGCGAGACGGCCCGGGGCGGGCGGGGCGTGCGACGCGCGCCGGCCAGGGAGCGGGTGCCTGCGAGGACGGCGGAGCGTGCGCGCATGGCAGAGCCTGGTGCGGCCTCGGGAAGCACCGTCCTCGCCCTTCGCTCCTGCTCAGTGCTCCATGTCCGCGCTCGCGCTCATCGCCCGGCCCGCGTTCTCCAGCGCCGCGCGCACGGCGCTCACGCTCGCGCGCTACGCGTCGACGAGTGCTGACGCCGCGCCGCCGCCGCCACCGACGCGCGCGACCCATTATGCCACGGACAGTTTGAAGAAGTCAATGGGCCCTGGTATCAGCAAATCGGCCGCAGAGGAGTGGGCCAGACGCTCCGACTATGCCATGTCAAAGCTCTGTGAGCCGCCCACAGCGTACAGCGGTGCGTGCACGCAACAGGTTCTGCGCTTTCGGCTTTTGCTCATCGGTCGCAGGCCGCACGGTCGAGGTCAGGAACTCGCTGGCAACGGCCTACAACACACTCCGTAGCGTCATCAGCAAGAACAACATCATCGCCGAGCTCAGGCAGCAACAGCGGCACGAGAAGAAGGGCTACAAGCGTCGCCGTCTGCGGAGCGAGCGCTGGAGACGGCTCTTCGCGTCCCAGGCATGCCTTCCGACTTTCCTTCTGTGTTGCGGCGCGCTCATTCTGCCTTGCAGGTCCGTGAGAAAGTCAGGCTTGTGCAGTCCATCGTACGGCGCGGAGCATAATACAGCCCGACGGGGAAATAGTGTGCTCGTAATCTACATACTCAATCATTCAATAGCGCGCATTCACCCGCGCCGCCTCCCCGAGCGCCGCTGGGTCGAGGGCTCGGGCTCCTCCTGGTCAATCTCCATCTGTGTCGCATCTTCCTCTTCCTCATCGTCATCCTCTTCCTGCGCTTGTGTTGCCCTGCTATGTCGAGGTTGAGAGCGCGTTCGAAACATGCAAGTGCAGACTCACGTGGGCTTTCTGCCTCGCTTCCGCTGGACTCGTGCCGGCCGTTCCTCTTCGCTTTCCTGAGCCTCGTCTTCGTCTTCCGAAGCCTGCTGCCGCCTAACGCGTCGGTGCTCGTGCCCATCGTCGTTCCCAGCCGCGGCCTCGCCAATCTGAGATGAACGTCAGCGAGCGAGGCTGACAGAAATAATGAGGTGCTGACCTTGCGCAATTGCAAGTTGCTCCAGTTGGTCCTGCAGCTGGGACACTCTTTGTTTCCGCGCTTGGTGAGGTTTTGGTAGCAGTGGTTGTGTAGGTGGGCCTTGCAGGCGCCTGTGGGGCAACGGACGCCGGAGAGGACCAGCGACGTGCAAATAACGCACTCCTGGTCTTCCGACATGTCCTCAAAATTGCTAAGCAGGTACTGCTCCAGCTCGACGCGTGCACGCGTCCCCAGCGCGTAGCGGCCGCGTCTGCGTGCCCCGGAACTCAATCAGCCAGGCACAGAAACCAAGATGCGAGAGAGAACGTACGGGCTCTTGGTGAGCCAGCCGTTCGCGACGAAGGACCCCAGCACGACTTCGCCCTGCGCGCGCGTGATGCCCTTGTTACCGGTCTTGGCCTGCTTCACGAGCTTCAGCGCGGCCAACGACGAGATGCTGTACGCCTCGTTGGGCGCCGTTATTATTTCCTCAATCTGTGAGCAACGTCGCCGTGTCAGCCGCAGAAGGCCGGCAAGAGCGCGCCACGCACGAGGAGCTTGAAGAACGCAATCTCGGCGGGACCGTACTCGGTCGCGAGCTGCGCGAGCTCGTCACCCTTGACGTTGACCTGTAACATCGTGCAGTTCAGAACTATGTCGCCATGCGCTCCGAGTCCAGGGACCGACAATCATCCACATCTTGCGGCCAGTCACGTCGTCGAATGTGGAACTAATCTGGAGGTCGTAGTCGTTGAATTTGTTGGATACGGCGGCGATGAGCTGGTCAAAGCGCCCCTCGTTCCAGACGACCTGCTTGTCTGCCGGCGCGCATCCTGTGCGGCTCGTCAGCGACAGTACACGCTAATCCAGAGCGGGGTGGCGCACGGTTGACCGTCTCGCAGCATTTTTTGTAGAGCAGACGCGCGACGCGGTCCGACATCGTGCGGCGCGCGAGGAACGCCTGGATGAACAGCTTCGTCGAGTCTGACGGGGATACGACCATCGCGCTTGTCCGGGGGAAGAACGCGTCGCGCGGGAAAGCGAGCCTGGGCGCCAAAACGCGGAGCTTGAATGGTTCATCGTCGCGTCCTTCGGCGCGGTCTCCGAGGATGCGCGGACAGGCGGTGCGGTTCACAATGCCACGGTGCCACGTGTACAATGCGGCGGCAGCGAGCCCCTCGCCAGCCAACGAGTTGAATTGTTGCGACTAATTATCCAAAAGGCCAGACGTGTAAGGAGCCCCGGAAATTACAACAAAGACAAACGACAATTCTCAAGTCAAGTGAAGTCAAACGTCCGCGGCGTCACCGTGCCATCATATTCAGAGCTTGGGCACCCGGAGCGTTTTGCTGACCATCGCGGCGGCCCACACGCCAAAGATGGCGACGACCTTGTGCACCTCCGCGCCGAAGAGCGAGACGGTGCCGAGCGGCACGCCCTGGCCGCCCGCTATCCAGTCGTTGCGCACCCAGTACGCGAGCACGCCGACGAGCACGAGGCTCGACGGGATGGGGAGCCCCTCGAAGTAGTGCGACTTGCCGGTCGCGTCCTTCGGGATCGACGCGACGGTGGCGTTGAACCGCGCAAGCCGAGCGAGCCCACAGCAAATGAAGACGGTCAGCACGACGGTGTCGAGGTACGTGCGCAGGCCGACGGTGAACGCCAGGACGGCGGGCGCGACGCCAAAGGAGATCTACAATCGGCCGGGCGGGTTTAGTTAGTTGATTGCTAGCTCACGCTGCAGCGTGCGGGGCGGACGCACGAGGTCGGCGAGACTGTCGAGCTCCTGGCCGATGAGGCTGGAGCTCTGCCTCCAGCGCGCGACCTTGCCGTCGAAAAAGTCGAACATGAGGCCGGCGAGCGGCAGCCAGAGCGCGGACCAGAGGTACGCGCGGTCGTTCGAGAGCAGGTAGCGCGCCGACGAGAAGATGGAGAAGGCGCCGCAGAATCCGTTCATTATCGTGATGAGGTCTGCCAGCCGGAAATTCCTGTGGCCAGCGCCAGGCGCAGGGCGCGGTCAGCGGTGTCGCTGGCTATGACGACACACGCCAGGGCACGGCGCGCGCAGTTTCTGGGTGCTTACCTGACCAGCGAGAAGTGGCCCTCGGTGTCATTATACTCCTGCAGCGCATGGGCCTTGGCCGCCGCGGCTTGCGAGCTCGCGGGCTTGCGGTTGTGCAGGTCGGTCATGAATGTGGAGCAAGACAGGTTTCGTTTGCGATTCTCCGGGAATCCAGCGGGTAAAGCAAACGCCTTCTATTGCGGCTCGAGCCGAAGTGTACATTGCAAAGTAACTAAACAGTAGAAAGTAACAAAAGAGAGACAAGAGAAAAAAATGTTCGCCAGCGGGAGATTGCAGAACCACGACGGAGAATACAATGTCGTTCTGAAGAACCTTCCACGGCAGTGCAGAGCAGGACACGAGGCCCGGGGGCCACCCAAGACGGGGTCGCGAAACCGCGCCTGGTCTCTGCGTTGTTCTTACACGACTTGACTCACATTCGACGGTGCCCAGCACAAGAGGCTGGTGGGGCGGTCCGAGGACGCGCCCCCCAATCGAGTATCTAAGAGTTCGTGTGGCGGCACTCAGCTGGCAGGAGGTTTGGTGTTCGTGCGGGACGGGCATTAGGCAGCGGTTGAACGGAACGCGGTCGAAGGGCAAAGGAGAAAAACGAGCAAAGGAACAGCCGCAAATTGCCGTTCTGCGTCCTGAGACTTTCGCAACCCATCCATCACGCTGCCCGCGGCCTGCCCGGTGCCCCCGCCGCGCCCGTCGACCGCATCGGTGCCAGAGGACGCCCGTACCCAAGCCCCGCCCGTCACCGCCCCGCGCGCCCCCGCCGACGATGGTAGGCAGCGTGTGCGGCGTACGCAGCCCCGGGCCCGCTGACAGAGCCTGCAGCAGCCCGACAACTACGAGATCGTGGACGAGAAGAACCCGCCCCCGCCCGTCCACATGGAGGTCGACGAGCCCATCTCCGTGCGCGACCGTGCGTGGCGGCGGCGGACCCGCGTTGCGTGTGTTGATGTGCTCACTTGCACGCCCGCCCAGATGACGCATTCGCCGCGAGACACATGCCCGACCTCGGCTACGACGTCAAGGAGTTCAAGGTCTTCCACTGGAGGCTCGACAACTGGAAAAAGCTCGACAAAAAGCTCACCAGCCCCGAGTTCGAGTGCGGCGGCCACAAATGGTCTGTCTGTCCGTTCCCGGCCTCGTGCCCGTCCCCACGCGCAGCCCTGACGCCCGGCCCCCTCTCAACCCCCAGGCGCATCCTGCTCTTCCCCTTCGGCAACTCGACCGCGCCGGCCAACGACACCGTCTCCGTCTACCTCGACTATGCTGACCCCAAGGCCTCGCCCGAGGGCTGGCACGCCTGCGCGCAGTTTGCCCTCGTCATCTCCAACGTCCACGACCCGACCAACTTCATCGTCAGCAGTACGTGTCCCGCCCTCGCGCCCGCGCCACGCACCCCGCTTATCGCGCGCCCGCGCCGCTGACTCAGACGCCCACCATCGGTTCATCGCCGAAGAGTGCGACTGGGGCTTCACCCGCTTCACCGAGCTCAGGAAGATCTACACCACCCAGGAGGGACAGACACGCCCGATCCTTGAGAGCGACGCGGCGGATGTCTCCGTCTTTGTCCGCGTCCTCGAGGATCCCACCGGCGTGCTCTGGCACAATTTCGTAAAGTGCGCAATACTTACGTCCAGGCCCTAGCTCAGAGCCTGACCCGTCTGTGTACAGCTACGACTCTAAGAAGGAGACCGGCTTTGTTGGCATGAAGAACCAGGGTGCCACATGTTACATGAACTCCCTTCTGCAGTCTCTGTATTGCACAAATTCCTTCAGACGCGTAAGTGCCGTTCCGATAGCGTCGGACTTGCCACGACTCACGCCACCGCGCAGGCGGTCTACCAAATCCCAACCCAAGATGACACGCCGTCCGAAAGCGTTGCACTCGCCCTGCAACGCGTCTTCTACCATCTGCAGACCTCTGATCAGCCGGTGGGGACGAACGAGCTCACGAAGTCCTTCGGATGGAAGTCGCTCGACTCCTTCATGCAACACGACGTGCAGGAATTTAACCGTGTCCTGCAAGACAAGCTAGACACGAAGATGAAGGTACGCGGCCCTGTCACGTGCGCCGCGCCCCTGTAGGCTCACCGCATCCAAGGGCACCGCTGCGGACGGCGCAATCACCAAGCTCTTCGTCGGCAAGATGAAGAGCTACGTGAAGTGTGTCAACGTCGACTTTGAGTCTTCCAGACTGGAGGACTTTAACGGTGCGTTAGGAAACCTGGCCGTTGTGAATCATCCCTCAATGCGCTGACTTTGACACTGACAGATATCCAACTCAATGTTAAGGGGATGAAGACCCTGCGGGATTCGTTCCGCGACTACATCGGCGTCGAGACGCTCGATGGTGACAACAAGTACCAGGCTGAGGGCTATGGACTGCAAGACGCCAAGAAGGGCATTGTCTTCCAGTCCTTCCCGCCGGTGCTCCACCTTCAGCTCAAGCGTTTCGAGTACGACATGCAGCGGGATACGATGGTCAAGGTCTGTATCGCAATGCTAAACGCTTGATCCGCCACTGACAGAGGGGCTTCAGATTAACGACCGCTTCGAATTCCCGTTCGAGATCGACCTGGGGGAGTTCCTCGACGAGTCGTCGGACCGGTCACAGCCTTGGGTGTACAAGCTGACCGGCGTGCTCGTGCACTCGGGCGACCTGCACGGCGGGCACTACTTCGCGCTCATCAAGCCGGACCGCAACACACGGTGGCTCAAGTTTGACGACGACCGCGTCACGCCCGTTACGGACCGCGAGGTGCTCGAGGAGAACTACGGCGGTGAGGCGATGAACGGCCTCGCACCAGCGCAGCAGCAGCGCGGCCAGACGCGCGCCGTCAAACGCTTCACGAACGCGTACATGTTGGTGTACATCCGTGAGAGCGTGATGGACGACGTTCTCGCGCCCTTCACGGAGAAGGACACGCCACCGCACTTGAGTCAGTTATGAAACAATGTCGTGCGGCGCTTCTCGCTGACAATGGCGTTACAGAGCAGCGCCTTGAAGAGGAGCGGCTGGCGAGCGAGAACAAGCGCCGCGAGAAGGAGGAGCAGCATTTATTTCTCACTGCGAAGGTCTGGTAGTGTGCTTGTTCGGTGTCCTTGAATGCTCACCGGTTTTTAACCAGATTATTACCGACGACACTTTTTCCCAGCATCAAGGCTTTGATCTGGCCTCCTTCGACGAGAAGCACTGGCCTCCGTCTGAGCTCCCCGCCTTCCGCGTCCTCAAGACGGAGCCATACTTCACCTTCAAGAGACGAGTTGCTCAGCATTTCAGTATCCCGGAACAGCAGATGCGACTTTGGGTCCTCGTAAACAGGCAGAACAAGACGATACGGCCCGATGTGCCCATCCCGGAGAACGAGTCCTCCCTCAGTCAGTTTGACCTTGACACCTAATCTTACCTGCTTGCTAACGGGGTGTTGATAGCGGTCGACTCTGTACGGACGAACATGGCTGCGCGGCAGTCTGACCTCCGGCTGTACCTCGATGTCATCGCCGATCCTGCAAAGCCGGAGCACCAGCCGAACCACATTATGATTTTCCTGAAGTACTTCGATGTGGCCAAGCAGACGCTGTGTGGTGTCGGCAAGGTGTATGTCTCGCGGTCGAGTAAGGTCGGAGACCTCACCGCCATTATCAACGAGCGCATGCGCTGGCCGCCCGCGATGTCGGTCAAGCTCTACGAGGTACGCTTTTAGCCTCGAGTGCGACCGAGTGCTAACACTCCAGTGCAGGAAATCAAGCCCGGCATGATTGAGCTCATGAAGCCAAAGATGACCTTCGCGCAGAGCGAGATCCAGGACGGTGATATCATCTGCTTCCAAGCAGAGCTTCCTGAGAAGGAGTGCGTTATCTTATCTAGTGCTAGCCTGCTTTCATAGTTCCTGACGTCTGGCGCAGAGTGCACGACCTGGAGGCTCAGGGCTTGTTTGCCACACCGCCGCAGTTCTACGACTTCGTGCAGAATCGCGTCCTCGTCTTCTTCAAGCCGAAGAATGAAGAGCCCAGCGACGAGAACCCCGAGTTCGATCTTGTGCTCAGCAAGAAGATGAACTACGAGACGGTGTGTTTTCCGTCTTGGGCCGTTGGACTCGACTGATTCTCGTTCTCAGATGGCACAAAAGGTCGCGGACTTCCTCAAACACGACCCCATCAAGCTGCGGTTCACGACAACACAACCAAGCGGCGCCCCGAAGAATGTGCTGAAGCGGTCATTGAACCCCAGCATATCGGACATCATGGTGCCATCGTATATGACCACACAATCGACAGTGATCTTGTACGAACGGTTGGACGTCAGCATCGTCGAGCTCGAAACAAAGCGGAGTCTGAAGGTGATCTGGACGGGCATCCACAACAAGGAGGAGTCGACACACTCCTTCCTGTTGCCCAAGACCAGCCCCGTGCACGAGTTGGCAGAGCAGCTGTCCAAACTCGTCACGCTGACGCCGAACGGGTCGGGCAAGATCCGCGTGTTCGAGGTGTCGAAGGACGGCAAGCACCAACGCGAGTTCTCCGCGACGGAGATGATCGGGAACATCCCCGAGCCCGCGGAGCTCTATGCGGAGGAGATCCCTGCGGACGAGCTGGACCAGGATGACTTCAAGAAGGTCATCTCCGTCTTCCACTTCTTCAAGGACCCGTCGCGCGCGCACGGCGTGCCGTTCCGCTTCGTCGTCCGTCCCGGCGAGAAGTTCGTCGACACCAAGAAGCGGCTGCAAGCACGGCTAGGCCTGTCCGACAAGGACATCGCCAAGTACCGCTTCGCGCTCATCCAGGTGCATCAATTCAAGCAGCCGTCGTACATAGAAGACGGTGAGAGGCACTCGCCATTTTCGCAGTACATTTCTGACAAGTGCGCAGAGGACACGATCTACGACCACAAGTTCATGCCGGAGGACGTGCTGGGGCTGGACCATCTGGACAAGTCGGGCAAGTCGCGACACGGCGCAGGCGAGCGCGCCATCGTCATCAAAGGCTAAGCCGCTGTCATATTCGGGGACGTCGAGTTCCTCGTCGCTGGATGTTTCCCGTGGACTGCTACCTTCTATCCCATTTCACTATCCTTGTACAATGGTCCATTTTTCCCGGCAGCTTGTTTGAAATAAGATGGCAATAATCCATGGAACGCGGCGCGGATGCGTAGACTTAGACAATGCAACAATAACAGCCTGTGTTAGTGGACGAAGAAAGCCTGACTGGTCTGAGCGGCGAACGTGGGTCAGGGTTCAACAACATTTGAGAGCGAGTGAAATAGATTTAAGTACGTAGGTACACAGAACGAGCGGACTACTTCCGCTTCTTGCCCTTTTTGCCCGAGATACTGCCCGTCGGCGTCTATATTTCAAAGGAGGATCAGTACGTGGTTTGTAAACAACAGGCGTGTCGACACGCACAGCTGGAGTTGTCGGGGACCGAGTACCCTCAGCATCAATGGGCGTCGGCGGCGCAGCAAGTCCTTCCGTTTTGACGGGCGTGCCGTTGGCGGCGGGGGCGGCGGTGGCAGGAGCTGCAAGGGCTGGGGCGGCCTTGCCAGTTCGTGCGGCTTTGTGTGAAAGGTTAAGCACCCAAAATAATCGCAGCAAGACGCGACCACATACAGACAACAGTCTTCGCCTTGTTCAACTGGACATACATTTCTCGTGTCTTTTCGTTGTTGGCAATCTCGCTGGCCGTCTGGAAGATAACCTGGCCCCAGCCTTCGCGGAACGAGTTGGCCTCGGAGATGACCTCGACGATTTCGGCCTCGAGCTCCTTCTCGGTAGCCAGGAAGCGTGTCCAGAGGTCGTCTCCGACTGCGCCCTTCTGGATGAGGTTGTTGAGTGCGCCCTTGTCCTCCTTTATCCGGATGATGCGGTGGACATCTGCCACAGCGCGCCGCAGGAGGGCCGCCTTGAGCACGACCTCCGGCGCGGGCGGGTCGGTTTGTTGTAGCAGCGTGACATAGGCGTCGCGGTCGGGATGCGAGGGGAACCACGGGTCGTCTGCGAGACGCGCTGGAGGGGACACGTAGCGTGGTTAGGAGACACCGCGGCGGCGCGGGGACAATGCGCACAAGCGACGCGTTTGCGGTAGTAACGGGAGAATGCGAGCAGCGAGCCGACGAGAACGACGAGATAGAGCACGGGCGCAAGGATGGATGCCATGGCCCACGGGAACGGGATCCGGAAGGAAACGAAGAGCGAAATGCGAAGACGGCTAGGGCCGGTGCGCGCGCTGCACGTTGAACCTGAACCATCATGTCCACAGAACTGGACGACTTCCATTCCGCGCCCATGGGCGTCGAAGACGAGGGTCACGCGTCTGAGGAGGGCGAGGGCGACGTCCTCATGGGCGACGCCGCCGTCGACGACAGCTCGGAGGAGGAGGAAGAGGACGAGGAAGAGGCCCGCCGCATTGCTGAGGGCTTCATCGTCGACGAGGAGGAGGACGAGGAGGAAGGCGAGGACGACGACGAGGAGGTCCGCCGCCACAAGAAGCGTCGCAAACGGCGCAAGCACTCCCGGCGTGGTATGTCGCACTCCACAGGCCTTGCTTTATCGTTGCACTAAACCTCGCGTTTCACTGCAAGATGACGACGAGGAGGTGCTCGAGGAGGACGACCTCGACCTTCTCGAGGAAAACACGGGCCGTAGAATCGACCGTTCGCGACTTACGCGCCTGCGCCGTGGCCGGTCGCAATCACCACCGGCCAAGCAGCCCAAGCGCAAAGACAGAGCGGATGCGACCAACGATGCCGTCTCGCACATCTGGGACGACGACGACAACGTCATGGACCAGGATGACGATGTCGAAGACGACGACATGGGCGGCTTCATCGACGACGACGACGAAGACGAGGAGACTGGCCTCGGCGAAGAAGAACGTCGCGCTCGTCAGGAAGAAAAGCGAAAACAGCTCAAGGCGCGCCGCAACAAGGGATCGGATATGATTGGCATCGACCGAGGGCAAGTCGCTCATCTCTTTCACGTCCAACTCACTCATTCGCCTTTAGTGCATGGGATGAAATCACCGAAGTCTTCGGCGACGGCGATGACTATGACTGGGCTCTCGAGGGCGAGGATGAGAACGTGGCCGAGTTCGAGCAGAACAAGGAGGAACTGCGTCTACAAGACGTATTCGAACCTTCCGAGATCAAAGCCCGCCTACTCACGGAAGACGACGATCTCATTCGTGGCCAGGACATTCCGGAGCGTATGCAGCTGCTCACGAGCTCGCTTTCTACTATGGCGACACTCTCTCTGCACCCCAACTTCCCGGAATCCGATATTTCGGATGCAGCAGACTGGGTCTCACAACGGCTCGGCGAGAAGGTCATCCAGGACTTCTTCCAACCTGGCGGCTCCCGTTTTCGCTATAGCACGGAGCTCGTTATGGCAGTCCAGGCAGCGCTTAACATGATTCTGTGCCAAACGCTCGAGGTGCCTTACATCTGGACCCATCGCCGAGATTCGCTTTGCCACTTCGAAGCCCCGTTGCGCGTCGAGCTTTTGTCCCTGCAGGATCTCTGGCGCGTCTACGTCTTGGCCCAGAAATACCGCGCTCTACTGGAACGCAAGCGCGGCCTAGACTCCCTGTATGACCGACTCGCTGTCAGCGATAGCTACTACGAGACCGAGATCCGGCACCGGCTGGATGCCGTCGAGATGGTCGCGGACACGACCGAGTGGCTGTCGCTGACGTACCGCGATCGGAAGAAGGACCAGTTCACGCTCGAGTTCCACGACGACGATGCGCCGGTGGAGAAGAAGCACAAGGCTCCCAGCCGTGCGTCGGCCTACGAGATCGTCAAGAAGACGGTCGTGGCCAAGCTCGCGGAGGGCTACGGTATCTCGCCGCAGAAGGTGGTGCTCAATTTCATGGCACCCTCTAAGCTGCACTTCGTCGATGACCAGGAGGTCCCGCCGCTCGAGTACGCGGAGCAGTTCATCGATCCCGCTGCGCCAGCAGACCCCAAAGACCAGCTGGCCAAGGCGCGGATGATCCTCGCGACCGAGCTGGGCAGGGACCCGCTCCTGCGCCAGGAAGCGCGACTGCTCTTCAAGAGCTTCGCCGTGCTGAGTGTCATCCCGACCGAGAAGGGCATCGCCAAAATTAACGAGTTCCACCCCTACTACGTAAGTCAAGCGTGGCGTGGTAAACGCGGTCGCTCATCGTTTTCGAATAGGCCTTCAAATATTTGAAGGACAAACCCGTCTCCATGATGCTTCAGTCGTCTCAGTTCTTGCACATCCTGCGTGCGGAGGCCGACCATCTGGTGACCGTGGACATCCACCTCACCCAGGCGTCGCAGGAGGACTTTGGCCAGCGGCTTCTTGAGGCGTTCACGTCCGACAGCTACAGCGACACGGTCAAGGCGTGGAATGACGAACGCCAGCTTGTGATTCGGGAGGCCATGGAGAAGTTCTTGATGCCTCTCGGCGCTAAGTGGGTTAAGGAGTGGGCGCGCGAGGAAGTCGAGGACTTCATCGCGAAGGGCTGTGCTGAGGAGCTCGAGAGGGTGAGTTTACCTATTAACCCGGATTCCACACGCTCACAACATTTACGTTCACATAGCGTGTCAACGTCGTTGGGTTTAACCAGCGCCCGGAAGGTCTGCCCGCCAGCGCGCCGCCGCAGAGCCTCCCAGGCCCGGACTCCTTCCCAACCATTCTCGCCATGTCGTGGGGCAAGGGCGATCCACAGAAGGACCCGATCACAATGGTCTTCCTGGACGGTAATGGTCGCTTGCGCGAGTACACGGCTATCGATAACTTGTTCGACCCCGAACCGCGCCGAGAGCTGCTCGAGCTCATCAAGCGCCGCAAGCCGGAAGGCATCGTCATCGCCGGTTTCTCTATCCACACCATGAAGCTTCACGAGAAGGTCAAGGAGCTGCTCGAGAAGGAGAGTGGTGTGATTCCCTCCGAGGGCGACGATGCCTTTGGCGGCGGCGGCGCCGGTGGTGCTGGTGGGGGCTCCGGCTGGGGCGGCGATAACGACCGCGACCGCGACAGGGATAGAGACCGCGGCGAGGATGCCTGGCTCGCAAGGATACCAGTCGTCTACGTTAAGGACGAGGTCGCAAGGCTCTACCAGCATAGCGCCCGGGCGACTGACGAGTTTAGCGATCTCTCGACCATGGCGAAGTACTGTGTGGGGCTCGCACGTTTCGCGCAGAGTCCGCTGATCGAGTATTGCGCTCTTGGCTCCGACCTGCCCGCTATCACCTTCGATGAGGAGGCCCAAACGTTGGTAAGTCGGTTTCTCCTTGCGCCACAGTGCATTCTCTCATGCACTGCTAGGTCCCACGCGAGAAGCTGCTCATTGCTCTCGAGCGTGCTCTGGTCAATGTGGTCAACTATGTCGGCGTTGACATCAATCGGGCTGTCAATGACCCATACTACTACCACCTCCTGCCTTTCGTCGCCGGTCTGGGTCCTCGCAAAGCTCAGCATCTCAAGAAGAAGATTCTTGCAATCGTGAGTTTGGAAAGCAAAGTCTGACCGGTACTGCATCTTACTCGACTTTTCTCAGGGCGGGACGATGATAAACCGCGAGCAATTTATCAAGGTCATGACGAAACAAATTTTCATGAACACGGCCGGGTTCCTTCGTATACCGCAGGAGGATGACTACGATGTGCGCGACTCGAAACGCTCGAAGCACGACGATGTATCCGATGCTCCGGACCCTCTGGATCAGACTCGCATACATCCCGAGGACTACGAACTTGCGCGTAAGATGGCGACCGACGCATTGGACATGGACGAGGAGGATGTGAAGGACGACCATCCGTCTATGGTCATTACGCAGATTCTCAGCCAACGCGACAAGGAGAAGAAGCTGAACGAGCTGAACCTCGACGACTTTGCCGTCAACCTGCAGGAAACGAACCAGGACTTCAAGCGGCAGACGCTCGACAACATCAAGAGCGAACTGCTCCATCCATTCGCGGACGGCCGTCCAGAGTTCCGCATCCCGTCCCACTGGGATGTCGTCACGATGCTCACGGGCGAGACACGCAAGTCGCTCCGCGTCGGGCTTGTCGTTTCCGTAGTCGTCACACGCATCAAGGAGAGCTTCGTGCACGTCCGCCTCGCTTCGGGTGTCGACGGCATCATCAACTCGCAATACCTGTCGGCGACGGCAAACGCTGTCACGAAGGGCATGACGATCCCTGCGGTCATCATCCATGTCAAGGACGACCGCAACATCGCCGTTGAGCTGTCGTCGCATCCCGACCACGTTGCGCGCGGAGACGCAGACTTCCGCCGCGTAGCGCCCGAAGAGGATTTCTATGACCATACGCGGGCGGGGCGAGACAAGGAAATGCTCCAGCGGAGGAAGCGCCACGAGACCGGGCAAGCGCGCCGCGTCATCAAGCACCCCAACTTCCACAATTTCAACTCGCTGCAGGCGGAGCAGTATCTCGCCAATCGCGAACGGGGCGACGTTGTCGTCCGCCCCTCTTCCAAGGGCCAAAATCATTTGGCCGTTACTTGGAAGGTCGATACTGGGCTATATCAACATATTGGTGCGTGTGCCGCGCCTTGGCTACATGTTTGCTGATCCCACCCTTCAGACGTCGTCGAGGAGCAAAGTGGCAACAAGGGAGATGTCACCGGACGGCTCGTCGTTGAAGGCAACTATCAATACTCCGACATCGACGAGCTCATCGTCAACCACGTCAAGGCGATGGCAAGACGAGTCGAAGAGTTGATGGCCCACGAGAAGTTCAAGGCCGGCACTCAAGACGATCTCGGTACGTCTGTTCGCGGCTCGGTTTATCAATTGTCCCCCTGACCTTGCACGCAGAGCACTACCTTAGAGAATTTGTCAAGGCCTATCCAACCAAGAGTATTTATGCGTTTTCACTCAACCGCCAACGACCCGGCCACTTCAATATCTCATTCTTGGCGAACAAGGACTCCCAAATAACGACATGGGTGAGCACAACTGCTCCATGAGTCTTGCTTGCCGATCTAAATTTCGATTTCAGGCTGTCAAAGTCCTACCGCAATACTACCAGCTCTTCGACGCTACAGCGCCAAGTGTAGCACAGTTGACCGATGCCTTCAAAATGCGACATCTCCACGAGACCTCCAAGGCTGCACACGGTGGCAAGACGCCATACGGCGCAGGCCTGGGAATGACTCCCGCCGGAGGCCGTACGCCAGGCAGCGCTACGCCCGGTCGCATGTCTGTGCGTGGGGTCGGTCGCACACCCAATCCCTATGTCAGCGCCGGCGCGCCACCCGCTCCTGGCGCGCCTGGCTCCATGGGACCTCCTCCGGTACCGGGGGTGTACGCCGGTGGTTTCACGCCACAAAGCTACCGTTGATCATATTCGTCTTGTATATTCTTGTATCTTTACCACGCTGTCCCTCCACACCATTTGTGTATTAGATCAGTGCAATGCATCTTCCTTGCCGTGCTCTGTGCAGTATTCGTACATCTGAGAGGAAATCCAAAGCGGGGGAACAGTATAGGCGCGCGTAAAAATCAACGACGGCCTGCTCCTGCTCCGCGGCCAGCGCCGCCCATCATGCGGAACATGTCGCCCAGGTTGGGCATTCCGCCGCCTCCCATGCCGGGAAGTCCACCCATGCCGCCACCCATCTGGGCCATCATTCCTGGGTAGAAGTCAGCCTCAGCCTCGCGCTGGATATTTTCATACGTACGTTGCATCTCCTCCATTTCCGGGCCACCTTCGCCGCCCATCATAGCCTTCATCATCTCCTGAATGCCACCAAAGCCGCCCTGCCGCAACTGTTGTTGCATACCAGGTGGCATAGCCCGCTGTGTTTCACGTGAGTCGTCATCGCGCGAGCTGGGTACCGAGGGGACTCGCCTGCATGGCCTGTATTTGAGCAGGAGAAGGCATGCCATTGAGCCCGCGACCGCGCCCACCAGCTGCAGCTTGCATTTTCTGCGCAGCTTGAAGCCTGGTATAGGTATTGAGGAGTGGGCAGTACATTGATCGAACAATGCGCACCATCCCTTCTTGCCGCCAGCCTGCTTCGCCATGTGCGCCATCATCTGGTACTGACAGAGGACCTCCTCCACTTCGCGCACGCTCGTCCCGCTACCCTTCGCGACGCGCGTCACGCGCCAAGTCAGACCGGTTGGCTTGCCGTCCTTGCCCATCTCCATGAACATGGAGCCATCCGAGTCGAGTTCAGCGGCCGTCATGCTGTCCGTGATGAAGATAAGACGCTTCAAACGGCGGGCGCCATCCTCGTCGCTGCCCTCGAGCATGCCCTGAGGAAGGCCCGGGATCATCGACGCGATTTTGCTTATCGGGCCCCTGCGAAATGCGTAAGCGAGCAGGGAAAGGGGGGCGTGGACGAGGCACGCACATGCTCATGACGTTCTGTACCTGCTCCTTCCAGTCGCGGATGCTGAGCTTGCCTTCTTCAAACTTCTTCGCCATCTCTTTCTGCTTTTCTGGATTCTGCATCGCGACATCCTGCATATGCTCCATGAGGCCCTGCACGTCGCCCATACCAAGCAGCTTGGAGATGAATGGCTGCGGCGAGAACTTGTCGAGGTCCGTCAGGTGCTCGCCCACGCCCAGGAAGATGATGGGTGTCTTCGTCGCGGCGACCGCGGATATCGCGCCGCCGCCCTTCGCGTGGCCATCCATCTTGGTGACGATAATCGCGCCGAAGTCGCTGCTCTCCTTGAACGCGCGACTTTGCGCTTCGGCGGCTTGACCTATTGACATGTTGAGCTTCAGCACATATCTTGTATATCCAGATATCGCATACCAATGCTAGCATCGAGCACGAGCACAGTCATGTCGGGCTTGACTGCCTCTCCGATTTGAACCATTTCCTGGAACAGTTCGCTCTCCTGCCGATGTCTACCCGACGTGTCGACAATGATGACTTCGAAGCGCTCCTTCTTAAACTTCGAGACACCCTGCGCTGCGATTGCCACAGGGTCCGTTTCCGTGTAAGAGCCGTAGAACGAGACTTTCGCCTTGGTCGCAGACTGCCGCGTCTGGTCGAACGCGCCAGCACGGAACGTGTCTGCGCAGACGATGCATGACTTGAAGCCGCGGCGCTGATAGTACGCAGCCAGTTTGGTGCATGTTGTCGTTTTTCCGTTACCCTTGCAGGTAGGAGTTAATAGGAGATACTCCACAGCTCGCGAGGTCATGCGCACCTGAAGACCGACTGCCATGATGACATTGGGCTGCCCCTTCTTGGGTTTGAATGGCTCAACACCAGGGTCTACGAGCTGCACAAGTTCGTCGAAGATGGCCTAATCCAAGTGCAAAGGTCAGTCGATGTGGTGGGCAGCAGCTGTACCTCACCTTGTGAACGACGTTTCGCCTGTTCGCCTCCTTGCCCTTGTCCGCGCCCGCTTCGAATGCAGCCTTGGCTTTTGTCTTGACCTTTGAGCGTAATTGCGAGACGAGCTTCACATTGACATCGGATTCGAGTAGAGCAGCGCAGATTTCCTTGAGTAGCGCGTCGAGGACCTGAAGCAATGCTCATGAGAACGTGGGCAGCTGCGGCGGCTGGTAACGAGCCTTCTCATCGACAACGGGCGCGCGGTTCAGTTGGGAGAGCGCGTTGTTGAGCTTGCGCCCGAGATCTGCTAATACCATCCTGGAGACGCGAGCGTGTCTGTTCAAGAACAGAAGGTAGCACGGACCGGTGCCGGCCGCCGTTGCAACTCTTGCACGTACATTTCACGCGTTCGCCATGGACAGCGACGAAGAGAACGACCTGTTCGACGAGGTGGACGGCCGAGAGCAGACCGACGCCGAGGACGACCAGGAAGATGACAATAACGAGCAGGGAGAGGAGGGAGACGACGATGTGTCTGAGGGCGACGAGGCGAGTCTCAGCTCTCTGCGTGCCAACGACGGCCGTATAACGCGTTTTATGACATGCAGGGCTCTGGGGAAGATGAGTCTGACGAAGATGGCGAAGACGACGATGGAGACGAGGAGCAGTCTGACCAGGACGGCGCGGACGATGACCAGGAGCAAGACGACGAGACGATGGACTTGGACGATTCGGAACGCGTTACCACACGCGGTCGTGCAGATGCAGGCAAGCATTCAGCTTCCCGACAAGGCACTCAATAACTCTGGAAATCAGTCCAGGAGCCACCGCCGCGGCACCGTTCACTCTCTCCCGCACAAGCTCGCAGAGCTGGCATTTATGGTCCCATTCCGGCCGCAAGGACGTACACAATCGAACCCGTAGTGGCCATTCCGCACCCTATTGCAACACATTGCCTCGCAGCATCTCTATGCATGTCGCATCTGCTCACAGGCTCGCAAGATGGCTACATCCGCGACTACGACATCTTCGCGTCCTGCAACGGCAAGACCTTCCTTACCGCGCCTCAGCGACACCATTGCGGCCTCGGAGACAGTACTATGAAGGCTGGCACGCTGCGTGGGTGGTGGGCCAGTTCAACGCCCAGCGCGCCGGGCGAAAGTATACCACCTGTGTACAGCATGGCGGTACATTCAGACGCGTTATGGGGGCTTGCCGGCAAAGCAGATGGGAAACTCGGCCTGTTCACGATCAGACACGACCCAGGACGCGTCGCGCATGTAATCAACGCACACACGAAAGCCATCTCGGCCCTGACTCTCGCGCACGACGAGAAGAGCGTGTACAGCGCCAGCTGGGACAGTCTTGCAATTGTGCGTTTCCTATCCTCTCGTTCCTTCATCCGCACATATACCGACCCGTTAAGACAGCAATGGGACCTGAATAAGGGTGACAATGCTCGCACATTCACGGGGCATACGGCACAACTCACAGCAATATCCATCCGTCCGCTAAACACGGTTACGCCGTACGGGAACACCAATACATCCGCCGCCGGTAACGCGAACGACGACGCAAAATCCGAGGGGTCATATGATGACTTGTTCGACGAGGATGCGCCGCCCAAGCCCAAGATTAATGGCCTCTCTCTTCCGGGCAGCACATCAGGTACTGCCAATGGCCGAGGCATCCCGGCTCTGGAACCCAACGCATACAGCGATTTCTCCCAAGACATGCTGATGACCGCGAGTATCGACGGTCAGGTTGTCCTCTGGGATCGTCGCGTGCGGGAACGCGTCGGTAGACTTGATATGGGCGACAAGTGTCCACCTTGGTGCATCTCAGTGAGCTTCTCCTTCCTGATTTGCATAGTCACCGACTGGTCTCGCAGGCTTGCTGGAGTGCGGACGGGTCGCAAATTTATGCTGGCCGGCGAAACGGCTCCATTGACGTCTGGGATGTGCGACAGACAGGCATGCGCAGCCAGGGGACGCCGCGCGTGCTGAAGATTCTGCGCAACCCGCTGAGCTCGGGGCCCGTGTCCTGTGTCGCCGCATTCCCGGATGGGCGACACATCGCGTGTGCGTCGAACGACAACATCCGGCTGTGGAACGTCCATGACGCCGACACCCGCCCCCGCGCGCTCGGATTCAAGATCATCGCGGGCCACCACGGTGGCATCGTCTCGCAGATTCTTGTCGACCGCGGGTGTAGGTTCATGATCACTGCCAGCGGCGACCGCGGCTGGATGGGCGAGTCGACGAAGACTGTCCTCGTGCACGACATCAAGCGCGTGGACTAGTGCCCTTCGCCGCCTCCGTCGCTTGCTTGTTCTTGTGTCTCGATGGGTGGTTTCTGGTGGCGATGGATGGCGCTGGCCCTTCATGGCGTGCTTGCTCGTCGACTGTGCCACGCGACATCACTTGGACTGGCGCACCTCGTTGCTATGCCTTTTCGACAGGCCACGCCACCACTGCCTGCGTCGTGGGAGGCGAAGAAGTTTCCTACTTCGCCACTCCCGTCATCATGCTACTTAAAAGCTGTATTGCCTGTTGTGTGCCTGCTTGACCTGTCGGCGGCTCTTGCTTTGCGCATTGTACTTCTTCTGACCATCTTGTATCCTTACTGGTGTTGACGTTGCTGGAAATTCGCAGGCTTGGGACATGCGGACCACGCCGTATACTGGGTGTTGTGGAAACGAAGAAGATAAGTTAAATTGAAGAAAGGGTGGGTATGAAAGGTGCTTGTGCAGGTACACATGCAAAAGGCTCATTCTCTGCTCTTTTCTCCGCTGTCATGCTGCATCGGCATTTAGAGGCCGCCCTTGGCCTTCGCAATCCAGTCTGCGCCGGCGTGCGAAAGCTGCCATGCCATGACACCGCCCGCCTTGTTGCCCTTGGACGAAATGCACGAGCCAATGGCAGCCGGGTCCATGATGCCGTTGTTGCCATCGCCGGGGCCACCGGGCTTGCCAATGACGATTTTCTCGATGGGGATGCCAGAGGCCGCGATCTCGTTGACGGACGTGCCCTTGAAGAAGTCGGGCGACTTCTCGAAGAGGCCGTCGCAGTCCTCGTAGTAGCCCGCGCCCTGGTTGTAGAACTGGACGTTGTAGAAGTCGATCATGTCGCCGACCTCCTTGTGCACCTTGAGGTACGCGCCGTTCGGGTAGTTGGACGCGGTGGTGAAGTACGGCGCCTGCGGCGCGTGCGTGATCACGTATTGCGGCGACGGCAGCTTCTCGCGCAGCGTCTTGGTGAGCGTGATGAGGAAGTCCTCGCCGCCCGCCGCGGCGTTCTCGAACGAGCCGCTGTCCTCGTAGTCGACGTCGACACCGTCCAGGTTGTACTGCTTCACGAAGTCCGCGACCTTGTTGCCGATGTCGACTGGGTCTCCGCCCGAGAGGAGCGGGTACTCCGTCGCGCCGAACAGCGAGACACGGATGGTCTTGCCCGCGGCGTGGTACGCGTCGATCGTCGACTTGCGCGTCGCCTCATCCAGCGACGTCCAGATGTATGCGGCATCCCACACACCAGCGGACAGCCAGAAAGCGAGCAGTCTATGACGGTGTCAACTAGTGGTACTCGGATCGTGATGCGTGCACTTACAGGTCATTCCAGTCACCGAGGGAGTCGGCGCTGGGGAAGCTCGCAGCGTCAACACCGGTATCGGCGTACACACTGAAGTAGGGACCCTTCCCGCCTGCGCTGCCGCCACCGGACGGCGGGGGAGGTGCAGGGGCTTCAGTCGGAGCCGGGGCCGGGGCCTCGGTCGAGGGAGGAGCCGGAGCTTCGGTCGGCGGGGGAGCGGGGGCCTCAGTGGGCGGAGGAGCCGGGGCCTCGGTGGAGGACGGGGGCGCGGGGACGGGCGCGCCGCACTGGCGCTTGAGAGGGGCAACGCGGGTTGCGTTGAACGGGGCAGCGACCGCAAGGCCGGCGTGCAAGAGAGCGACAGCAGCAGTGGCAAGAGTCGTCGTCTTCATATTGGTAAAAGGCGGCAACAACGGCGAAGAAAAGAAAATGTGCAAAGAGAAGAGGAAGTGAACTTGAAAGTGACTGGAAATGGGGAGGACATGTGGGCGCGTCGCGGGCCTTTATATGACGGGGAGGGAATGCAGTGAGCATCACAACCAGCGGATCTGGCATCACGATGGCGCGCGCGTGGGCCTGGCTATTTCTGGCGACAGCCGAAATCGTCGAGCTGCATCGAAGGCACGCCATGAGTGAGCTGTCCAGTCGTCAAGGACGCTGACCATGACGGCATTGCACATTCAGACGGCGAGGCGAGTATGGTGCACTCCCACGATCGAAAGCCACGATAATTGTCTTCGCAGTGGTGGGAGTAATTCAGGCCGGTTCGGGCATCGCGTGCTGCGCCTCGCGCGTCTGTGGCGTTTCACAGCGCCTCGCCGTGTCACCCCGACGAAGCAGTCCCTGCGGCAGCCTGCGGTCTACGGTGGCGAGAGCTTGTGTAATCACATAGCCCTGCTGTTGTTGGCGCAGACTGTAGGATACGGGGGCGAGTGGGCGCTTGTGAGGGTTTGCTCAGAAAAGAAGGATGGGTAAGACCGCGGTGCAATGTGTCAGTATGCAAAACCTATAAATAGATCGGTCCTCCCGGGATTATCCGATGGGATCATGATGCCGTATAGAGGTTTGGCAGAAAATCAGGTTTGAGAAGCAAAACGCCAGAGTGGTCCGGTTTTAGCGTATATATCACCTTAGTGCCCACCTGGAGGCCATCAGCAGCAGTCCACCGATGTAGATGTGTGGGCGCACATTCTTACAGGGTAAAGACCCTCTGGGAACCCCAATTGCAGGTCGTTTCTCAGGACCGTAAGTCCCGCAGCCGTAAACTGCTTGATCCAAGCAAGATTTGACCTGACCGGGCCCGATGAGATGCCGTTCCACAGAGGATAGTAATGTACTCACCGTGTCACAGACGAGTCTTCTTCGCAAAATACAGTGTCAGGGTTCCCCTCCCTCGTCTCCGAGCAGCAGTTCTCCTTGACGACAATTAGACCGGCACTCGACGGGTCGTCCTGTTTCGGCTGGCGCAGAGCGGCCTTGCACTTCTTCAGAAGCTCGACGAGCTCCTCGTCGCTCATATGCCCGAGACACCACTGCGCCCAGATGACGTCGAAACCCTCGGTGTCTGGCCAGTCAGTTACGGCGCCGGCCCGCGCAAAAACCGCGTCATGAGAAGGCTGAACACGAGGGTCGTATTCTTGCAGTGTGTTTTTGACGAATAGCACGCCTTTGGTCTGCTCCTTGATGCCCTTGTACGTCGGACTCCGCGCCTGGGCTTGAGCGAGGAATTTCGACACAGGCTCGACCAGGACGACCTCGTCCACGAGATACAGCAGGACGTCTTGTGTGACGCGACCTATTCCGGCGCCGATATCCACTGCGCGCGTCCGGCGTGGCGCGCGTTTGTCCTGCTCTAGCCGGCGCAGGGCGGAAGGGACGGTGCAAAGGTCTGGCCGAAGCGACATGAGGAATTGGCGTGAGCCCAACGAGTCGACATGCGGCAGAGTCTACGAGGGGATGGCATGGTCAGACTGCTGCGAGGAGAGCATGCACTTGATGGAACACGGACGCCATTGCCAAAGCCACCTGCGAAGAGACTTTGCTCAGCAGTTGAGCTCCATTGTCAGGTCAGATGCGAGCCTGCGCTACTGACCGAGCACTCCATCGAGAGTTGCAGGCTGTGTCTCCCAGTAGTCGAGGCCGTCCTTGACCACAGGCTCCCGATCGTCCTCCATCTCGAGCGGCGGGGAGTCGGAGACGCGTCGGCCAAACAAGGACCAACAACACGAACGCGCCTCTTACTACACCCCGACAACGATGGCCACAGGTCAGCTCGCCGCGTTTTGCTGCGCGCGCACATATTGCTGAACATGCACAAGTCATAGACATTGACAATGAACCCGAGCCCAAGCAACCGCTCTTTCTGCAAGACTCGGACGATGACTTCCCGATGGAGATCCCGCCAGAGGCAGAGCACGACGAGTGGGCAGACGGCGGGGCGTCCCCTTCACCACCACCAGCCAAGCGTCCTGCCGTGCCTGCTATGGACCCAAGCCTGCAGGAAGAGCTCGACCGCGACTTCTCGCTGGGCACACCGAATCTCGATATAGACCAGATGCGCGCACAGGCGCTGGCCAGGGAACGCATGCACGAGGTCGCGCAGGAAAACGCGCGCAAGCATGCGCAGATAGGCAGCGCCTTTGCTGCAACGGGCGGGGAGAAAACGCAGACCAAGGCGCAGAAGAAGGCGGCCGATGGAGAGCTCAAGAAACGCAAGCCAATCCCGAAGCTCAATGACGAACGGTATGTGTATTGTGTTTAGACCCGACCAGATTGATGCTCATTCTGCGTGATAGGTTACTTGGAAATGATGGCTTCCCAGCGCTTCTCAAGGAGTACAAGAAATTCAAGCCGAAAGGAAAGGGACACGAAGTACGACCCGCCTTCTCTCGCCCATTCATGCGGACTAACGAACCTTGTCGTTGAAGCAAGAGGACCTCACCCGTCTTCTGCACATGTACCAGTTCTGGACACACAAGATGTTCCCCAAGATGCAGTTCGACGACGCAGTCAACCGCATCGAGAAAGTTTGCCACTCACGTCGAATGCTCGTCCGTCTTCCTTTCCTCCCTCCCCCTACTCCGTACTAACGTTGGCGCAGATCAGCATGAGCGTTTGGAAAGACGAAGCGAAGAACGGCCCCCGCAAGCCGGGTCAGAAAGATGCAGAGAGCGACGAGGACGCGGCGGAGACGGAGGATGGCGAGAACGCACGGCGCTCTTCTCCAGGACGTTCTTCGCCAACATCCTCGGCGCCGCCGGCGACGGACGACGATTGGACAGTGGATGAGGTGCTGGCGGAGGTGGCGCGCACGGAGGGCCGCGCGAACTCCGCGGCGCCACCGCCCTCCTCGTCACCCGAGCCTGAGGGCTTTACAGACGAGGATCTGTTCGGCGAGGAGCCTCCCGCAGCGCCGAAGTTATCGGGCGACGACCTGGATGCCGAGGAAATGAACATGGACTGGGAGGACCATGATGACACCCCCGTCACATTCGGCGGCGACTCGCCCCCTCGTCTGACGAAGAAAGCCACTGCTCAGGCTCCGCCGCCGGTCCCGGCTCCCACAGCGACATCGACGGGCCTCGAAGACCTTGACATCGATATGGACGAATTCGATGACTTCGACCTCGATGATGACCCGGCCCCGTCGCAGCCTGGGAGTGCGGCACGACCAACTGCAAGCTCGACCCAACCTCCGGCGGGGGCAGCTGCAAATCCAGCGACGAAGCCCGCCAGCACCGCGGAGAATGACCTAGACTTCCCAGACGTAGAGGAGTATACGCAAGAGGATTTGGACGCGCTCGAAGAGATGATGGCGGAGGCGGAGATGTACAATTAGTATGCAGCGGTGGTTGGTTTCTTGTCCGTTTCGCTTCTGGGGCAATGTGTAACAATACAGAGCAAACCGCACGCTTTTCCGGTTCTACCTTGCACTGAGCGCGGTGTCTCGTGGGGCCTCATGAGCTGTGTCGCCATCCAGCGGCCAACCGATAAGTCGCCTCATAGCGCGCACGTCCAGCGGGCCAGAGACGGACGGGTCCTCTACTGCGTCGCAGGCGGCGCTGGCGACGTGCTCGACGTGGATGGGGTGCGTTGTCAGTGCATTGGCCACGCTATCTAGCGGCTCCGCCACAACACGCGAGAGGGCGCGCATGAAGCCCGCCGGTGTCGGCATGCTTTCTGGTACCCGGCGGTGGAATTGCGCCGATGCGGAGAGCAGTGCCGCAACCGGAGATGTGAGCGGGCGCAGGTGCGCGTGGTATATCAATCCTGCATCGACAGTCACTGTCAGCTTTGCTCGGATAACGCATGAATGGCGGGCCGGGGAGGGAGCGGACCTGGACGCAGGAAGACGGGGCGTATGTTCGAGATGAGTGAGAGTTGCAGCAGCTCCTGTTCGGCTTCGCGTTTGGCCTCGATGTAGCGCGCGGGAACGATGGGTCTGAACACATCCTCCGCGGAGAGGTAGACGAACGTCCGCGCGCCCTGGCCCTCCTGCTGTTGCTGTGCGTACGTCTCGAACACCCGCAAGGCTGCACGTGGGATTGAATTTCAGCAACCAAGTCAACCCCACCGCTACGCGTACCAGCGTCACGGTTGAGCGTATCATACAACGTCGGCTTGAGCGGGTTGGGTGAACCCAGCGACGTTGCAGACTCGGCAAACGCGCCGAGCAGCGCAGGCAGGTTGCCGGTTTGCAACGCGCGCTTGTACCGCGCGTCCGGGAGCAGCGTGCCTAGCGTATGCACTATGGCCGTGCGATCCTGGAGCAACGGCGCGTAGGTCGCGGGTTCAAGCGCGTTTGCGGTGTGCCATTCGACCTGCGCACGCGTGAGGTCCAGACCATGCTGAGCGGTTCATTTGCGTACTTTCGAGACCCATGCTGGAGAATGGCCCTTGGGCGTGCGGTAGGGCTGCCCAGAAGAGCTGCAGAGAGGGATGGGTGAGCTTCCAGAGCGAGTGGCGCGGCTAGACACGAGCACCTTATGCTCGACACCTGCCACCCACGGGCCAGCGCTGCCTTGCAGACGGCAGAACCTAGCGATACGCAATGTCAAATGCGCAATGCCGCGCTCGTAGGCGACGGGAGTCACCTACGAAGCCATTCCCCCCGACTACGAGCAGCCTCTGGACGGACATGGGCGATGATGAGAGAAAAGATGCCGCGGAGCGCAAACAAAGATTCAGAATTTCCAATGTACCAAACCGCGGCACATTCTCATTGCGCGCGCGAACTAAAAACGCGTGGTGGGTAGTGGTATGTACAGGCCTGGGGCAAGACGCAGTCCAGCCCGACACAGCGCGGCTGTCCCCTATACATTCGACTCGTCGGAACCCAAGAAAAAGAGAGTGGTGGTATAACGCCGTCGTGGCGACGTCTACTCGTCGTCGAGGCAGTCGAACGCCGGGTCGCACACGTCGGGGCGGTCGGAGAGCTTCTGGTTCTTGAGCAGCGGGCCGCAGCAGACCTTGAAGAACTTGGTGCCGTGCTCGTTCTGGCACTCGAGGTCCATGTAGCGCGTGTGGTACCTGCCCGGTTCCGCTGTCAGCCAGGGACGGTCTATAGTAGAAGACGGCGAGGGGATCGCCTCACACATCGTAGGGCTCGAAGTCGTCGTAGCGCCAGTTCTTGGGCGGCGTGGCGCGCTCCACGACGTCAGCCGGGACGGCTGCGGCGAAGGCGGCGAGAAGGAGAGTGAAGACGAAGGAGCGGGCGGGTCCGAACATTGTGCTAGAATGAAAACTATCAGGCGACGCGAAGCAGGCAGTGAGAGGCAGGTCAGCTGACCGTTGGCGGCGGTGGGAGTGGATGAGAGTGGGTGTGGTCTGCGCGGCCAGTGTCAAAGACCTGAGTGTGCGCTGAGGTTCGCCAGGAGCGCACCTTGCGAGGCGAGACTGGGGTGAGAGAAGCGGGAAGAGGTAAAAGACGCGTCCGAACCGGCCTCGCGCCTCTTTATACCATCACCCTATTCGACACAAGCGAGCGGCGCGATCGCCCGCCGTTTCAGGAGGCTTCGTGCTCCGGCGGAGAAGCCTCCGACTCCGAGCCGCCGGCGGAAGGGCAGTGGCACTGCCCGGCGTGCAAGGCCGCTGCTCTCCCTTGCTTTCCACTGCACGAACGTCATGAGTGCGCGCCGGCCGCCTGCACCCCCACGCCCGCACGGCTGACCGCGCCCGCCCGCAGGTGCACTCACGGAAAACCCATTCGCGTCCACGAACTCGCTCGACACGAACCCATTTGACGACCCGACGCCGACCCACGCCTCGTTCCCCGCCCAGGGCAATGCGCGCACGGCCAACAGATTAGAGGACCTCGAACGACGCGAGCAGGAACTCGCGGCGCGCGAGCAGGCACTCGCCCAAAAGAGTGTGCGTGTCGCTCTTGTCGCGGCCAGTGCCTGCACCGGACTCACCGCCCGCGGTCTCGCAGGAACACCTCCGCCGCCACGGCCGCAACAACTGGCCATTCTGTGCGTCCCGCGTGTCCCCGAAACCTTCATACTCATGGGCGGCGCAGTCTTCCCGCTCATATTCCATTCTATCAAGGACGAAATCCCAGAGGGCAGCCAGTCGCTCGTCACCCGCCTGTACCAGCTCTGGCTCGTCCTCCTCGGCACATTGATACTCAACCTTGTCGCCTGCGTCTTCATTCTGCTCGCCGGCGCCTCAGACGGCGGGCGCGACCTCGGCGCATCAATCATGTCCGTCTCGCCCAGTAACTGCATCCTCGTCGCCACTCACGAACTGCACCCAGGTATCTGCCCGTTATCGGGATATGTTCCTTCCTGCTGTGGTACCGGTGCGTGCTGCGGCTGCTCGCGCCTTTCGTCCTGCTCTCGCGCAGCAACTGACTCCTTGTGTCTGCGCAGCCCGATTTATAACGCGTACATGAAGGTGCGCGCCCCGTCCGGTCCTGCTGCGCGCTCCGAGCGCTAACGCTCTATTCACGTTCAGGAGCAGGCCCTGTATTACTGTTCGTCCTCGTTTCCCGTGCGCCAAGCCATGCTGAGCCCACACTCACCGCTTTCGCTTCGCCAGACATCTTTTTCGTATTCTGTGGCTTCCACATCCTTTATTCCGCATACATGATCATTGGAATTCCGAGGTTTGCATTACGTTTCCTCGCCTCCATGCATTGTTTGCTGACACGACGATTCGCGCGAAGCACGGGTTCTGCGGGACTGATTAACACCATCTCCATGTACTCACGCCCGGCGCTTGTCGCCGCGATCCTGGGCACCATCTCCACCGTCGGATGGACACTACAGGGATTGGGGCTGGCGTACTTCTACCGCGAGGTAACCATCAGGTTTCCTGAATATTCCTGAAGAATGGCCGCTGAATGGGCGACAGATATGGGCTCATCACACCCAGCAGGGCCACACCTTCAACAAGGTAAACTATCGTCTAATGTGCATGTGCCACGGGGTTGACATGTGTCCTCAGGCTAAGGGAGAGCTTGCGTCGCACGGCGCCAAGTCGTATTTCACGCGTGGATAGAGAGGTGGTGTTCTGTTGTGTGCCCATGAAATCGAAGCTCGAACGTCCTCTTCCCTTCTTCGTTCTTGATCGCGTCGTCGACTCGTGCGGTTGTAGCCTATATAAAGCACGACATATATGTAGTCTCTTCTTTTGAATGACAGAACGAACGGACCTTTCTTTTGCAATCCGATTATGTAGAACCACCGAACGAGGCAAGTATCCCGGCAGACTCGTTTGAACTCAGCGATTCTCGCGTTTGACAACGCGACCACCACCGCGCCGCACCGCCCGCCCCGTCCGCCGACTGTCACTGGGAAGATGTCTCGCGTGCAGAGCCCCCGCCCGTGGAGCCCGCGCCCCGAGACGCCTGAGCCGGGCGTGCAGCAGGGCCGGCGGAACGAGACGGTGCAGCTGCTCGACGCGGAGGGCAACATCTCCGACCAGGTGCGGGCCGGACAGTCAGCTCGGTAGTTCTCAATGCTCATCGCGGCTCCCCGCCGCAGTTCGAAGCATGCCTAGCGCACATCTTCTCGCAGTACTGCACACCGAGCGCCGGCGGTGCGAGCCGCCCGCCCGAGGGCGCCGTGCTCGACGCCGCGGGCCTCGACCGCTGGGCGCGCGACACGAACGGCGCGGCGTTCAGCCAGGAGACGAAGGACGAGATGCGCGAGTACCTGGACACGAACGACCGCGGCGACCTGACGTGCGTCCCGCCATCTCCATCTTCATCTCATCCTTATCACGCCGCAGATACAAGGGCTTCCTGCAGATCTACGCGCTGCAGACGGAGAACGACGAAGGTGCGCTGCTCCCGTCTGGCGTCGTGTGTATAGTCCGGGCGGCTCATCCATCGATGCGTCGGGTTGAAAGAGGAGACTTGGCGAGACTTGGTGCGTCTGCATACATGCGATCTGAGGGGAGAGGAGCACGGCTGACGGCTAGCATGTGCAGTCCAGCCATGGATTCGATCGCAACCTCAAGCTGGTGCCTGTCCGGCGAGAAGACATCGAGGTTGATGAGGGGGTACCCGTGCCGTGCGTCTACTGCCCTCACCATTCACGGTGCGAGGGAACTGATCCACGGCGTAGCATGAGCCTGCTTCGAGGGTTGGGAATGGGCGGGAGCCGCGTGGATGCGTCGACGACTGCATCTGCCGCCGCCTCCACCGAGCGCATCGCATAGCAATAATGCGCCCAACTAAAGGACGGACGATACTCACGCTCGATGCTGGTGATACCAGGCTCTTCTTCTTAACCGCGGACACGACAATCGCTGCCGCATGCTATACCACCATCACTACCACCACCCGCCGCCCTTTTTACGACCCGACCCGACTAAAGTCATCCACGATGGAATTTATTGTCCACGACGCCACCCGCCCGCTTTCTTGCGCCTCGTATATCTCCTAGCTATTCTTTTGTTGCGTGTTGCCGCTCTACGGGGGAATTCATGTGCTGCTGCTGTTTGGGATGCGCGAGCTTCCACAGCTCGAGGTCGGCCCAATCGCCGCGCGCTAGCGACGCGTCGGTCACGCCGCCCTTCCTCAGCGCCTGGATGAGCTTTTTGTGCGGCACGCGCGTGAGCACAAAATGCCACTCGTCGCGCGCTGCGGCGAGCGCGGCGTCCACCAGCGCGGGGTCGCGCCGCTCGATGCAGAGATAGCAAGTCGCGCGCGTTGGAGCCGAGATGGCGTGCATTGTGCTGAGCAGCGGTCTCACCAGATCGGGGCTGTAGAGTGTGTCTGCCGTGAAGACCAGTGAGGGCGCGCGAAACTCTTCGGGGAGCGACGCCAGCGGGTCTGGGGCAGTCCAGTCCAGCTCGATCGAGGCCACGGAGCCCTGGGGAAGGTGTATGCGGTTCGAGGCTATGTTGTGAGCAAGGACGGCATCATGCACCGTCTTGGTGTCTGTGGCAAGCACTGCGTAGCCGAGGGACGCCAGCGCCAGGCTGGGAAAGATCGTCAGGACCCAGGACCGTGTTAGCCTGCTGTATTAACCGGACATACGCAGTGAGCCCTATGCCACTGCCCAGCTCGACAGCATAGTAATTACTGGCGGGCTTTGCGGCGGCAGGGGGTTTGAGCGCTAGAGCAAAATACAACGCCAGGGCTTGGCCGGCGAGCCAGAGAGTGGTGCCGTTGGCTACGCCGTTGTCTGACTGGGCGAGGACAAAGGTGGACGCGTTGAAATGGGCTTCTAGCTGTTGTTCGTGTTTCGTTTCGAACGCGGGTCGCGGCTGTTCAAGTGCGAGCGGCATTTGCCTTGCCAGTCGCCCCATCCCGCTCCCAGCACCCCGCACCGCGTCGCCCACGCTGGCCACCGGAATGAAGGCGCTCTTTTCGCGCTTCAACAGGAACTCGGCGCGCGACCGCGAGATAGCGTCGCTGCCGGGCCTCCCGCAGTGGCCGCCGCCGCCCAAGGGCCAAAAGGACAGCGCCTCGCTGGGCCCGCCGTCGCCCAAGACGGCCAAGCCCCTGCCGGACCTCAACCTGCGCCCGCTGCCCCCTATTGCGCTCGAGGACCCCGCGCCTTCGCCGACAAAGCCTGAGAAGCCGGCCCCACCCCCACCTGCCCAGAACGGCGCGCCGGCGAACGGCGGCGACGTGCAGAAAAAGGTCGCCTTTCTGTCGCCGCCGCCGTCTGCAAGCGCGCTCAACGGGCCCGGCGGGTCGGACTGGACCGCGGCGGCGGGCTCGGCGTCGGAGACGCAGGCGCGCAGAAAACCGGGCCCGCTCGACACGCCGCCGCTCAAGCAGTCCAAGGGCGCGCATCACGCCCAGGGCGAGTCGCGCGGCTCGACGTCGTCTGCCGGCCCGGCCACGTCGAAGGTGTCTCTGGCGACAAGCGCGCGTGGCCATCCGGCCTCGTTGCGGCCTGCAACCTCATCGCCTATCCACTCCACTCGCACCTTCCACAACGAGGCCGCCTCACTCCGCTCCGGCAGTCCTTACAGTCAGACATCGTCAAGAACTGCCATCCTCATGACGCAGTCCTGGTCCGAAGGCGCGGAGGGCGACCTGGTGTCCAACATCGGCCAGCGGGAGCGCACCCGCCAGGAGGTCCTCTGGGAAATCGTCGCCTCCGAAGAACGGTATGCCCTAATTGCGATCGCCAAATCCTGTGTCAGACACTCATCCGCCTCCAGCTATGTGCAGGAACTCGTCAAACTCAAGGAGATCTTCATAGAACCGCTATTGCATCCCTACAGCGCTGCGTCTCCCACCCTGGGCCCGTCGCCAGACCCGGACGACTTCTACCGACGCGAGGCAACGCCGGTGGAATCGGTCGAGCATCTGCCCATCGCCTCGCGCTTTCTATCTTCGCGCGCCGCCAGTGGCGCGTCCGCGGAGCCCCCGTCAACGCCGCCGCATCACCCCCTCCGTACTGAAACCCCTGTCATCCCCCCTGCCGATGGCGAGTCGCTGGACACTGAGGAGGACGAGGCGGTGGAGGCGGCGCGCGCGCGCAGCATGGAAGCCGCGAAGCACAACCACCCGCGCTCTCCGTACGGGACTGCCGCCCGCCAGGCAACACAGGGTCGCAAGAAGCTCACAGTACCGTTCCCCAGCGCGGCGCGATCCCATCACTCGCTCCCGCCGCCGCCGCGCAACAATGCTGCGCTGGCAGCCAGCACGGCCAGCCTGGGAAGACAGACGTTGAATCAGCGCTTGATGAGCGACCCTCAGCGCCAGGCGGCCACGGGCTCGCCCGCGTCGCGCGTGCTGCGCAAGCTGCAGAAGAAGTCCGCCTCGCAGGCCATCGACACGAACGGGTCCATCGCGCCGCATCTTCTGCCCGAAGACCTCCGCCGGTGCCTCGAGGTCCTCGAGTCCGGCATCATTCCGGGACATCACATCCTGTCCGAGGGCCTTCGGAAACGGTACGACGAGCAATACCCGCTCGTGCGCTCCCTCGCGGACGTATTCGTGGCAAATGTGCGTCCACGTGCCGCCGCCGTCACCGTTTTACCGCTAACGGCCTTCTTTTGCCTGTAGTCCCACATATTGCACGAGTATGCGACGTATGTATTGCATTTGGAGCGCGCACTTGAGCAGGTCGACGACGCCCTATCGAACGCAAGCGTCATGAAGCGGCCCAAGAAGCAGGACGCGGCGGACTGGGCCAAGTTCTGCAAATTCCTACAGGTGCGCGGTATTGCATTTTCGTGAGCGTTGCCCGGGTCACTCATGATTGACGTCAACCTATTTCACCGCGCAGAGTCTGGAAGATGAGGCCGCCGCGCGGAGCGAGACCGGCATGGCCATATCCCTATCCAAGCCCTTCCAACGGTTGCTCAAGTACCCGCTGCTATTCCAGAACCTGCTTTTCCACACCGACCCGTCGACGTTCGAATATGAAAGCACGCTGCTGATGGTGTCAGAGGTGGAGACTATCGTTCGCTCGATTGAGGACGAGAAGATCCAGAAGGAGGAGCGTGATCGGACGCGCGACGTGTTTGCACGCATCGAGGGCCTGGAGAAAGTCAAGGTGCGTATTGAGTATCGTGTTTACCTGACCTACCGGCTGAGGGTTGGCGCAGATGCTCGCACTGCCTAAACCGTCGCGGCTGCTGGTGGAGGAGAAGCCGCTCCTACCGGACACCATTCAGGAGAACCCATCTGCATCCAACAAGTCCTCGCCGCCACCTGCCTCACGACCAGGCGTCAAGCCCAAGACGTCCTTTAAACGGTTAAGCGATGTGCTTTCGGGCAGTGGAGGATCGTCTGGGATCGGCGGCAAGAAGGATCTCTGGCTCGTGGCCTTCAACGACGTTATCCTCCGGTGTCAGCGCACGGGGACGACGTGCCTCCCGATCGCCTCAGCTACCTCCTCCACGTCATCGCGGACGAACTCGATGCCTGAGTTACAAGCGAAGGCCAAGTACTCCAGCAACGGACGGAGGGCCTCCCAAGGCAAGCCCCGAAATCTGTACAAGTTCATCAAGGTATGGCAGGGTCTATCACTCTTGACGCCGGCGCTAAGTTTGTTGCTAGATTGAAACTTGGGACATCGGCGAGGTTGCAAAGCCGCGCGAAGGCATCATCCACATGGAGGAGATCACCAGGACGCGTGCTCTGTCCAACGCCGCATCCAGCCCTCCGGATGGCCTTCCTGTTCCGACAGAAGAGGACGAAGACGAAGGTGCCGAATCTGACGAATCTGACCGCAAGAGCAAGATGAGCTTCTCGTACTGGGGCGCCGACCGGGTGACGCTCACGACCCCACGGCCGAAAGTTCCCGCGCGTACGGGACGCGGTGCGTCGACTGCAACGACCGGCGTAGGTCGGCGCGCCCAAATACCCTCGTCGTATACGCGCGAATCGTCGGCGAACGCCAAATTTGGGACGCGCCTTGTCTCTTCTCCGGACTCTGCAGCATCGGGCAGTACGGGCAGGCCAGCCAGCCGGCGGCAGCAAGCAACGGGAACAACGAGCGCTTCGTCGCGGCGTACTCCTGCACCCTCGTCGGACGATGGCGATGAGCGTACAACCATGCGGTCTACAAGGACTCCCATAAACCGGCCGGCGTGGAATGGCAGTACGCGCATCACTACTACTCCTACCCAACCTGCCACGACTTCATCTCCTGCTAAGCGCGCCCGAACACCGTCGACAAGCGGCGCCCAACCGCCTAGACTCGTCAGCAAGGCATCCTCTGCAGCCTCTGAAGACTCTGGCATCGGGCTGTACAGGCAGCTCGTTGCCCAGGACCCGACGCTCAAAGGGACATGAGCATACGGCCCTCCTACTCATTCTAACCTGTTGTGTGTATATATGCGTGTCTCGCCTCCATGTTCTTTCTTGCTATGCGGCCCGCTACGTAGACTTTCATGGGCCGGAGTTGCTGTCGTCGTCCGCTCTATGGACCAAGCATGCGTGTCCTTTCATCCACCCGCCCTTCCACCTGCTCCGAGCTCCATTCTTCTCACATCCATGCACGAGTTTTTCCACCACCATCATTGATACCACGACGCCCCGCCGCTCGCTCGCCTCAGTCTCCGCTCCGCCTCTACCCTCCCGCGCTCATTGTCACCTAGTCTCTCCTCTCGCCGCACGCCTCGACTTCTCTTCATTGCTGTCCCATCGTATCCCTTATTGTGTCGCTTTTCAATGCTTGGCAGGTGGAATCTCTCGCAGCCCCTCTCCCTCTACCACACTTATTTTTGCTGCTCGTCTTCCCTCTATCCCCTCTGTAGATCTTCCCCTAACGACAAGTGTAACGAAGACCCATCCATTCACGCCTCTCCCCCAGTGTACGCTGCGTTGTGATACTTGACCGCGCGCCCGCTGGGGTCGCTGTCGCATCCCCAGTCTTTGCGAGGAATCCATCTGTTGAAGGGTGTTACTGGCTTCGAGACTCAGAAATGCCCGTGATGCTTGCCTAACCGCCGTGCTTGCTGCTGCCTCCGTCGGGAAGTGACCTGCTATGTCATTGTCAGTTACGATGGTGTATGCGCTGCAGGAGTTTCTGGAACGTGCCCTCAAAAACCTCGCGAATGTGGTAGGCTTCTTTTGTATCCGGCGTGTCGACCGGCCACCGCTCCGCGCGTTTTGCGAAGTCCTCGTCAGAGATCGCGGTTGCCGTGAAGTCCTTCATGCTGGCCCCAATCAGCAATGGTAAATAGGTGGAGAGTGGACGCACCCGTCGATCCATGAGTAGCCCACACCGTCGGAGAACTGCTCCTTCTGGCGCCACAAGATGGACTTGGGGAGGTACGGCTGGATGGCGATGAATAAACAGCTTTGACAATCTGCTTGGGTGCATCTACCTTGCCGTCGGGGGCGCAGTCGAAAGCCTTCCGCAGAATGTACTACAGGTGGGTTAGGGACTGTCAACCGCCCGACATCTGCTACGGACCTTCTCAATTATCGGTTTTCCATCCTGGTCATATTCCTGCTCGCCACCCTTTCCAAACATCTTTTGCTTGGCGTCGATGTTGAGCGCAACCTCGAGGAAGGCCTTGTCCAGGAAAGGCACGCGCGCTTCAAGACCCCATGCCATTGTAGACCTGTGGCGCTCGTTTGGCGCATTTACTGCAAATTGCGAGCTGTGCTTACTTGTTGGCGCGCAGACAGTCCGATGTATGCAGGTTCTTGACTCGTTTGACGCTTTCATGGTGGAACGCGGTGGCGTCGGGCGCTGCGTGGAAATAGAGGTACCCTGGAAGGACGTTCAATGCCGTCGACGAGCGATGAGGACAGGTTGGCAACCTCCGAAGATCTCATCGCTGCCCTCGCCGCTGAGGACCATCTTGACACCCATCGCCTTGATTTTGCGACTCAACAGGTACATGGGCGTGCTGGCGCGAACGGTCGTCACGTCGTACGTCTCGAGGTGGTAGATGACATCGGAGATAGCGTCGAGCCCTTCTTGCACAGTGAAGGTGTATTCGTGGTGCACTGTCCCAAGGTATGCTGCAGCCTTGCGCGCGGCGATGAGGTCGGGCGAGTTTTCCAGGCCGACTGAGAACGAGTGCAATTGCGGCCACGAAGGTGTGGGCGCTGGGGACCTCATGAGATTGACGACCACTCGAAAGGCCGTAATACGAACCGTCGATGAGGACACCGGGAGGCGTCATCAACCCCGTCTCGTTCGCCAGCCGCCGCCGAGCTTCCAATTGCTGGTTCACGGCCTTGTCCGTTTCCCGCGCGGCAATTGCAGCAATTAGACTGCTGTCAAGCCCTCCACTGAGCAATACGCCGTACGGGACCTCGCTCATGAGTCGCTTGCGCACTGCAGCCTCGAGCGTTTCGCGGAGAAGCGTGAGGTCTGCGGCGTTCGTCGGCCGCGGCTTGCCGCCTTCAGGGTCTGTGTCCCACCATGTCGGCTTGAAGTAGCGCTCCGTCTTGCCAGTCTTGCTGTCGTAGACGTGGCCGGGCGGGAAGGATATGATCTTGTCGCACTCTTCCGAGAGGGCCTTGAGCTCAGACGCGAAGTAGACGCGCTCGGGCTCCGACGACTTCCAGCCTTGGTACAGAGTCGTGATACCGATAGGATCGCGTGCAGCGATGATTCTGGTCGGCTCGACCGTCTCGTCGAGAAGCACAAAGGAGAACATGCCGTCCAGCATGTTGACCAGGTCGGTGCCATGTTCGCGATACTGCGTGCAGCAATAAGCGCCAGTAGGCGTTGACGTGCATAGTACGAACCAGATGCAGGATAACCTCACAGTCCGAATGCGTCTTGAACTTGGCGTTGGGTGACACTTGCTTTCGCAAGAGAACGTGGTTGTATATCTCGCCGTTGACTGCCAAGATCGTCTTGCCGTCTTCGCTGGTCAACGGTTGCGCCCCAGAGTCTGCAGAGGGTCAACCACCGCAATGGGCAAGGCGACAGTCGACGTGCCGACACCGACGATAGCCAGACGTTCGTGGCACATGACCGTCTGCTGGCCAATGAAGATGCCAGACCAGTCCGGTCCACGATGGCGCAGCGTTTTTGAGAGTGCGAGAGCTCGCGCGCGGAACGCTTTGGGCTGCTGCAGGCCATGGATGGCCAAGATCCCGCACATGTTGTATGGTTGACGCGGGTGGTAGTCGAGGTGAGGGACAGAGGCACTGGAAAAGCTGCCAGCAATGCACTGGACTGTGACTCACGAAGGAGAGGACTGGCTGCTTAGGAAATTCAATCGGCCGATGATAATCAGGCCTAGGCGCCGATCTCCAGATAATCGTTATCAACAACATGTGATTGGCTGATCATCGAGCAACATGCAGAAAGTAGATAAACATCGCAGCTCAGCGCTCAGCCGTTCAGGTTGTCCCGCTCGAGGTTCCCTGTGTAGCGGCCACCTTGGATATGCGTGGACTCGATTATCTTGTCAATCTCTGCGATCTCCTGCGGCGTGAGCTCAACGTCGCCTCCCACCATGTTCTCCAGCGTGCGCTTCGGGTGCCTGCTATGCTTTAGTTTGAGCTTTCCCAGGCAAAGGGATGCACTGACGAAGATCCAGGAATCGGGATGACGTGATCTCCCCGAGAGCAGACCCATGCGAGCGAGAGTTGCGCTGGAGTGATGTTCTTCTTCTCCGCAATAGCTTTCAGGGCATCCACGATCGCCGCATTGTGCTTCATGCTCTGAGAACCCAAAAAATCATCCAGCTCTTATCTTGGAGGACGCGTCGATCTCACCTCCTCTTGGAACCGCGCAAAGTGGTGGCGGAAGTCTCCCTCCTCGAGGTCTTTGGGCGACTTGATGGCACCGGTAAGGAAACCCCGCCCCAGTGGGCTGTACCATTAATCAGCAAGTGGTCGTGCATCTTCTATTAGGCGCTTACGAGTATGCCGCTATTGCGACGCCGAGTTCCTTTGCAACCGCGATAACTACGGTAGCGTTCAGTAAAGGACACGTTCAGTAGGGGCTTTCGCTCACCCTCCTTGGCATTATCTTCGTACGACCATGGAGAAACTTCAATCTCAACGACAGCGATGGGATGGACCTGATTTGCGTCAGGAACCAACGCAGGGCAGGAATAAAGGAGCCCACCGCGTGCGCGCGCCTCAGCGTGTCTGCAGAAATCTCCGAAAGGCCGATGTGGTCAAACTTGCCCTCTTTGACGAGCTGAGCGAGGACTTTGACTGTATCTTCGATCGAGAACCGCTTATCAACGCGCGCCGACTCGAAGCTGCAGAGGACTGCGTGAGGTTCAAATACATGCGAAATAAAGCGTCGACTTACAGGTCCAGCTTCTTGCCGCCCAGCCTCGAGGTAATGTTCTCGACGCTCTTTCGGAGACTCTCCTCCCTGTGAGACAGTATGAATAATGCTCGTAGCTATATACGGCGTACGTACGATGAGTCCGGTGCAAAATTAGCCCCAAGACCGGCTTTGACGCTGATAAACACCTGACGAGAATAGGCATATTAGAATTTACCAGACGCCTCATCCAATAGCCAGCTTACCTTCTCCTTATCCTCAGGGTAGCGTTGGAAGTAGCGGTTCAACAGGTCCAGGTTAGCCGTCCCGTTGGGCGGCATGCCATAGAACTCGCCTACAGCGGATCGAATGAGTCTCTTGACCACATCACGGGCACTGTGTGTTACGCACCGCTGTTGAAGAACGCTTTTGCGCCAGGGGGAAGGGCAGTGATAGTAGCCTTCATGGCCTCGAAGCACTGCTCGTCCGGGACGGGTGTGGGTTTCCAGGTCATCATCATGAGCCCGTGACCGATCTTGGGTACGACGATGTGGCTGGCGGTACCACCGAGATGCGTAGTCTTGACCATTGCGAGGTAGATGTGGAGGGCGTGTGAGAATGTGGGTGCTTTGCCGCTTGCAGTTTCGCCATTCCTTTATACTTTCGAGGGTGCTAATGTAAGCGATTGCGGCACAACGCTGACGTTGCCTCAGTGACTCAAGCTTTGTCAGCTCCTGTTGAAAGCTGCGGGTCCGCGTATGTGAGGCTGTCTTACTAATCTCCTTAGTCATGCCTGCTCGATTGCGCAGCGTGACGCGGTTCCGAGACATAGATTAGCCAGTTTGCGGAAGCAAATTATTCGGCCCCACCGCGTTGCGGTGGAGCGAATAATTTGCATCCGGCATCGACCTGCACAGGGCGACCGACTGCGAGTAGCACAGAACCGTCCGGTATTCGGAGAGAGGTTCCATATCGCCGCCCGTTCAGCAAGAAAGAAGCAGAAATGGTACCTGTTTTGTGAGGAAAAGCAAATTATTCGGTTGCTCCTCCGCAAATGCCCCCGGGCATTTAATTTGCTTCCGCAAAGTGGCTATTCCCTTGGATTTCAGCTAAGTGTAATCACTAAAAAGCTCTCCATTGGGGGTATTGGGGGTACCATGCCCGATCGCGCCGGCCATACTTTCGGATGACCTCGGAGGTGGGTGGGTGATGCTAGGAAACATTTCTCTACAATCTACGATGGAAATACCTGGAAAATACTGCAGCCAGAGAGGCTCAATATAGTATCTAATTGTGATTGGGTTATTTCGTCGTAGATGGATCAGGGTAAATTGTATCTGTGGAAATAGTGAGATACCTACTATAGTACGTCGGTTGCTTCCGGCAATTCCGGCACACGCATCGGGGAAAACCCGATTTGACCGGAACGCCATCGCAATCCAGCTCAATCCATTGCAATCCATTGCAATGCCCTCAATCCCTTGCAAACCATTTATCCATTGCAGGGGGATAACGTGGTTTCCAATCTAGTCCCAATGTTGCATTAGGGATTGCAATGGCCCTTACAACAAGGCTTCACGACGTGTTTAACCCCAATTCACGGTCCTTTCATGCTGGACTGGTTCGACGACGCCGTTCGTAGCATAGAAATAGTAATGATAGATAGCATTGCTACTAATCCTACCCCTACTAATCCTAGTTACTCTACTGCGAAATTTACAAGCCCGACGAGGGAGACGCCGGACGCGCAGGAAAGACGACAGTGGACGTTGGCGGGCCGTTCACTGGTGACGGAGGGCAGGTTGCATAACGCAAGAATGAGGGTCAATGGGCAGCAATGGGACAAGGGGGCAATGGGGAAGGGATGCGAGGAGCGGAAAGAGTGCGGGTGAGAGGTCGACCGACGGCCGGTCAGGTTAACTAGAGTACGAGCGGAGGGCCGTGAGCGAGGGCGAGCGGGAAATGATGAGCCGGGACAGGAGATGGCGCACAATGATGTTGCAGGGGGCGACGTGCAGGGGACAGAGAGTTCGCGGGGGAGGGGAGGCAGGTGGAGGGAAGAGGAAAAGACATGTTCGGCTGTCTCCGTTCGACAGCAACGGTTTCCAAGCTGCGCGGCCGGCATTTCGGCCGAGTTCAAGCATGCTCGAGACTTCGAAGTCCTCGACCACTGCTTGACCACGGACTTGACCATCCACCGCCTATCCACTTTCCCGTGGCAGGGCTAGCATAATCCATTTCTATGAGCATTATTGACAAGCCGGCTTAGCATCCCTTCTACTTGACATCGGAGACACAGTGATTTCTGCTTACTGTGGCAAGGGTGGGCACTGTGTGAAAGGTCGTAGCAGCCTTGAGCGCATGTTCCATGGTATAAGGAAGATTGAAGGCTACTTGCACGGCGTGGCGAACATCGAGCAACGTTGCATGGGATACTGAAGCTTGAGAGCTCATTCCACACGGAGTGGAACCTTGAGGTAGGTCGCAAGGTGATTGGGAGCGGGACGCAAGATTGCGGCCCATTGCAATGGCCTCAATCCATCACAAACACAGCAATCCATTGCGAGGGGATACGGCTCTCCCCGATGTCACGTACCGCCGCATGCTCCGTTCTCTGACTCGTCCTTTTATTCGGGGAACGCAGCACGTTGAAGTATACTCTACGCGCGCACATTCTTACCCGACGGACTACTTTGCTCCTAATCCCTGGAAATACGTGAACCAGATGGAAGGCCGTGTAGCAGACCTGCCTCGCGGGCAAACGCGCTCGACACAAGGGCGCGGCCGCGGCGGGCACCCGGGCGGAAAGCCCAGGGACGACAGACCCGAAGGTAGCAGGCCTGGGGGCAACAGACGCGGTGGTCGGCGCGACGACGATCCACGCGTCGTGCTCTCAAAGACGATGTCCAGCGTCCTCCGTCATAATGCAGACAAGTTTGGCCTCAAGATGCGGTCGGATGGGTACGCCAAGGTCCAAGACCTGGTGCGTGCAACTTCTGCTCCCTTTCCTCATGCTGAGGCTCGTATGCAGTTAGCATTGCCCAAATTTCGCGGGCAGACGTACGAGAGCATCAAAGCCGTTGTAGACGCGGACGAGAAGAAGCGATACGACCTGCGCGAAGAGGACGGGACGTGGTTCATTCGAGCAAACCAGGGCCACAGCATGACTGTTAGTCCTCCCATTTGACGGTTGTGCCAGACACCCAATCCGTGCATCCAGACCGTGAAGGTCGAGATGGAAGAGATGAAGGATCCCGCGTGCGTTCCCATGGTCGTGCATGGGACAACTCAGCACGCGTGGAAAAGCATATGTAAGTCCATCTGTAGGCGTATAGTGACCTAATTTCTCACAACATGTCGCAGCAACACAGGGCCTGTCTCGAATGAACCGGCAGCACATCCACTTCGCCCAGGGTTTGCCGAATGACGAAGGCGTTATCAGCGGGATGCGCAAGTCTTGCTCCGTTCTCGTCTTCGTCGACCTGGCGAAAGCCATGCGCGCTGGCCACACCTTCTATTTGTCGAAGAACGGCGTTGTGCTTACCGCCGGCGACGAGCATGGCTTTCTCACGCCAGACTTCTTCTCCCGCGTAGAGGCGACGAAGACCGGGCAGCCAATCGACGGCTTCGACGGCCCCCGCCAGCCCATAGCCAACGCCAGTGCCGAGGAGGCGAGACCGACCTCAAAAAAGACAATTTTGGCCGCGGAGAACGTCTTGGAGGACGAGGACCGCGAGGCCGCGGAGGAAGCCTGGTCGGTGATCGCAGAACAAAAGGGTACTGGCACCCCCACCTGACATCCATTGTAACCCTCTCAGGAAACCGCATCTTCATCTGTAGCATTACCGACATTTCTCAACCTCTTCTCAGTCTGGCTAAGCGCTTTCATTTGATAAGAGTACATTCGAGGCTACAAGTACACATTCAGCGAGTTCGCGGTTCAGCATCGGGGTCAACTGCCTTAGAGTTCGTCCTCAGCACGGCCTGTGCGCTGCCTGAGCTGCCGACAGTAGGGTGACGTCTAGCTCAGCGAATTAACAACACTCGCAGCGAGTAATTTACTCACCCTTGGGTCACAGGCCTCGCGCGATACACCTTCGTCTGGTGCTTGCGCAAAGCGATGTCGCTGAACGAGGCGTCGTGTACGCCAGCCGAGCGGCCCCACGATTGCGGGTCGTCCTCGTCCGCGCGCTCCCATAGGTCGAAGAACTCATACGACAGTGCCCTCGCATCGCGCTGGGAGCGGATCCTCTTAGTCAGCATGATCCGCGGACGCTGGAAAGGCTTACCGAATCGAAAACGTCGGCGAAATCGGCGGAGACGGACACGTTCCCGGGCGAGAGATTGGTCAGTGCGACGACGGTGTCCCTGGTTCGCCCGGACGTCAGTGACATATCCAGGCTGTGCGGGCATTCGCTGACCCGTTGGCTAGCGACCCTGTCCACATTTGCACTGTGCCGCCTTCGACCGGACGCTTCCACTTGCGGTGGGATGGCGAGCCTTGTTCGTCTTGGTTGATCGCTATGATGGCCTTGTTGGTGATGATCTCGTACGTCTCATTTGTCTGGCAGCGGTTTTACCGGTAGCTGAAAAAGGGAAGCGAAATACGGTACCATCTTTGTGAGATCATGTCCGAGGATCAGAGGGCTCTTTGCGATTGCCCACATTGAGAAATGTGTGACTGTGTGTGCGTCAGCGGCGAACGAGCCCTCATGTTCAGACTTGCCGTATTCATCGTAAGTTTGTCCGCCATTTCCAACCTGTGAGGTGTTGGCGATGTGTAAGAGCAGATATCACAGGCTGACCTCCAACATGTCCATATCATTCCAGTGGCCCGGACCAGCTTTCTGTCCGAGGGCCGCGGAGAACTCGATAATTTTGTCGACGGCGCAGTCTTCGGCTGAATGTGAGTATCGACGCGATGTAATCCGGCGGGGACGCACGGAAGCCGGGCAGCTTGCAGTCGATCATTGTTTCGCACGGACAATAATCGTCGACCGTGTCAAAGTTCTGCGAGCGTAGAGTTCAGTGCCATGAATTATGGGACGAGCATCATGGTTTCTCACGTCCCAAACATCGCCTGAGATGCGCCAAGACTCTGCAATCGTCTTTATTGAACGCAGATGAGTATCCGACGGGTAACGCCAAAGCGACTAAACCTACGGGGGCCCAGTTCCATGGCCCATCCTCTCCCCAGTTGCAGAGAGCATACACAATCTCCCGACCAGTTTTCCTGAGCGCTTTGGACATCTTTTCGTATCTAGGAAGTCGGTGAGTCCAACGATGCGACAGCTGAGTTGACCCCACCTCTTGAAAGAAATCTCAGGGGTTCCAGATTGACCCTCGTTATAGCAATTGTCATATTCTGCATGGTAAATACCTGCATAGTGAAGATACAGGGATGCACGCACTCAGGTAGTCAATGTCCCAGGACGCGTACGTCTCTGCGTCAATCTCTTCGAAGCCGAGAGAACCGAACCGTCCGGCGCAAGTATGACTGAGAGAGGAGTGAGATACACCTTTGATACACCCGGGGTGAAGACTGACGTTCCCGCGCTCGAGTATATTCCGAACTGTGGGGGCAACGATCAGCAGTGTCAAGGAGCGTGCGAATGGAGGAATCGACGCACCTTCAGCCCGAGATCGTGGACCTGGTCAGCGATATGCTTGATTCCCAGCGAGAAACGCTCGGGATGAGGGACGGGCTTGTTGGTTTCGTTGTCCCGCTGATCTGCATGCCAGCCTGGGAATCATGGTCGTCATCGAGTTGATGCGCCACATTGCGGGAGCGCTGCCGCTCGACGCGACCTACAGTCGTCAATGATAATATCTGGTCGCGGAATGAGCACAGGGAATGCTAGGAGAGCCTTAGAGTAGACTAGTACGGACATTCGTAGCCAAAGTCCTTCAGTCCGGTGCTAACGATGGACTTTGCAGCGTCCAGGATCTGCAAACCGTGCATGAGCTCCTGGAGTAGGCAGGAGATGCTCTCTTCACAGTATCCTGCGAGATATCACAGCCGAACTTGTTCCACGAGTTCCAGCCTAGAGGCGGGCGTGCAGCCTGCGCGTATGAGCGGGACTGTCGGGAACCGGTCAAAGCAGCATGCATGCGCACCAGGCCCGGCCGCTGATTGTTCGTGCCAACGTCCGCGACAGCAGCCGTCGCGAGCACCAATGCTAGGACCGATGGAGAGACCATGGCTGTCTGGGGTGAAGGAGCGGAGTCCAGGCGGAGCGCCGCGAAGCCTCTTGCTCGTGACCACATTACGTCGGCCAGACGGGCAGCCTGCCTTCACTTCCTCGCCGCTCGCTGTCCATCGTCGGCTCGCATCGGAACTCGCAAACAACAGCAGCACGTGCGCCGCGGGCTGCTGGCACTGGCAGCGATTGGTCGAGCGGATTTGTGACTGCCTTCCGCCGCCTGCCAAATCATACTTCGACGCATGCTGCCCAGCACCCCAGCGTCCCAGAAATGCGCAGGCAGGCGCCGCCTATTGAGCCGTACCCCTTTGGAAGCTCTTGACAGGTCTATGTTTGAAGCGAAGTTTTTGCTGCTCCTTCGCGGGACCGGAGTGTTGCAGGCACTCGGTGGGTGGCAGGCAACTCGCGCGCACCAGATGCACCGCGGATCCAGGTCACTGTGCTAGAAGCTACAATTAGCCCGACGGCGACAGGGACGAGTTATTCCCTCCGTGCTGCAGCCTGTGGGTGGTGCCTGGCCTGCTCTGGACTGGTTGTCAGCGAATTATCCAGCAGCCCTGCTCGTTGCCATGACCGGAGAGGCCCACCTGATCAGGCAAACGAACTGGAACCTTGAAGTTTGACGCGCTCACACACTCACTGGGAACCTCACGCTGCACCATCTCCTCGATAGATAAAGACCTTTGTTCGCATCTCCGAGAGTGCCTATCCTCTTTTACAACCTTCCTGAACACGACGACAAGAACGGCAAGAAACCGAGCACGAGCGGGACAAAAAGAAGGGGCAAGAGGGGGAGAACGGGGGGAGGCGAAAACGCGCGCTGCGTGTCTGCGACAAGAACGGGTGGAGATGAGGATGGGGAGAGATGACCGAGATATAGACGCTTTCCGGGGTTCTGGCAGTTTACAGCGACAAGACAAGAGGGGGAATGGAGAAGCCCAAGACAGCAGCGACGACAAGGTTCTGTGCAAGACTTTACTTTGCGCGCGCGGGCACGGCGCGCGTCGGGAAGATAAATGACGAGCATGGGAAGCCAAGATGAACGAGCGCGTAGTTGGCGGCCAACAAGAGGGCGTGGCGAGGACGTCGTTTGGTACTGTTGTTGTGCGGAAACCGGGCGCATGCGAGTTGATGTTGTGATGGTGGCAAAAATGGGGATATCGTGCAGTGGTCGTTTGCGACATAACGGGGAGAGAGCGCGCCGGGGCGGACAGCGGCTGCTCGTCTAGGGTGTTGAGGATTGATAGCGCGGAGAAAACGTCTGCTCGAGTTGATAGTGGTGCGCTAGGCGTTCACGAGTGGAACGCGCCGACGTTGGGCGGCGGCGGCGACTGCGGGTACATCTGGCCCATCATGTAGGCCTGGTAGATCTGCGGTGGCACCGGGCTCTGCGGCGTCATGTACTGCGGCTGACCGTAGTGCATCATGCCCGCGCCAGCCTGCGCGAGGCTCTGCGGCGCGCCGCCGCTCGGGCTAACGGTCATCGGCGCAGCGGGGCCGGTGTTGCTCCGGCGCGGCGGCGGCATTCCCTGCGAGCGCATCGCGTGTGTGGGAATGGGGCTGATGTCAGGCGAGCGCATCCCGCCGAACGGGTTGAACGGGTCCGACGGCGAGAACGCCACGGCCGTGTTGGCCGGCGTCGGCCCGCCCATCTGCGACTGCTGCATGCGGCGCGGGGGGCCCGTGGCGGGGCCCGCACCGTTCGACGGGTAACCCGGGTTGACCTGGAGGGGGATCTGCTGCTGGTGCTGCTGCATCTGCACGGCGGACGGCCCTCCGGTCGGGCCTAGCTGGAGCGCTGCCATCATCGACGCGAGGTTCGGGTCGTTGGACGTGTAGCTCATGGGCATGCCCGGGATGGAGTACGTAGGCGACTTGGCCTTCACGCCCGTCGGGGACGTCGCCGAGTACGGCGAACTCTGGTACATGGGGACCGGCATGCCGAGGTCCTCGATGAGGCGGCGGTATGCCTGGGTCGCGACGACCTTGAGCTCCGTCAAGACGCGCTTCGTCGCTTCCATGTACTGTTCCTTTTCTTCCTGCTCCAAGTAGGCGGACGAGAGGATCTTCTGAACCACGGCGACGCCATTTACCTGGTCGCCGAGCACATCCGTGAGGACCTGGTCGCCGGGCGAGTTGAATAGGGCCTGCAGGATCTGAGTGGAAGCCTCTGGCTCGGACTTTTGGTTGATGATTCTGAGAACCGTAAGAGACGCAAGCTTGTGCGTGCAAAGGTGGGACAAGTGCGGCGTGAACCGCGGCGCAAGAAGCTTGAAGCGAGCAGGGAAGCCGGACGTGTCAAGGAGCCAGGTGAGCAGCAGCGCGCCGTTCGGGTTGGTGGCCAGCGGGATCGAGTTGAGGATGATCGCCGTGGCAAGGCGGCGCTGTACAGGCCAAAATTTGTTAGCACCCCGACCGCTGAAGCACAGGAATCACAGCGTGCCTGCTGGTTAACCGTGGTGAGCGAGTTCTCGAGAATAGCGCGCATGCTACGTGCGCCGAACCGGCCCTGCGCAACCTCCCACAGACGGTCGCACATGGCGTCAAAGATGAAGTCATTGGCCGGCGACCCGAACTTGAGGCAGCACCTGCGCAGAGTGGCGTTTAGTTGGTCTAACATGAAACCTGGCAGGTCCAAATTTGAGGGTACTCACTGGACGACATAATTGCCAAACTGGTCGAGCAGGAGCGGCGGGGTATACGGGCGCAGGTTCTGCGCGACGCACGCAATTTCCTCGGGCGTGGTGACGCAGTCAATGATCTTCTGCGCCGCCCAGGTGCCGTTCTTGTGGATACCGATCATGGCGAGGTGCGGCGCGATACGCTCGAGCATCGCCACGCGCGGCGGCAGCGAGCACTTCTCGAACAGCTTTTGCACGACCTGATGGAAAACAGACATACCCGTCAACATCGCCACACGTGTCAGCGCGACGGATACCACTAACAGTATTACCGAGCCAGTCCGAGGCGAGGTCGACGATTTCGCCGTCGAGGAAGTCGGCCGCGACGTCGTCGATCTCCTGCGTGAGCATGTTGCCCGAGTCGAGGCGCTTGCGGAGCTCACGCAGCTTCGACGCGTCCCAGCGCCGGCTGTGCGGGCGGTCGGACACGGACGGGATGGTCGAGTAGTACATCGTCGGCGGGCGGAAGTCCGCCAGCGCCTGCACGTCGGCCTCGGCGTCCGCGCTGCCGGCGCTCAGCTCGCGCATGATGAGCTGCTGCTCGGTCACGGAGCCGCGGCCGCTGGGCGTGACCGCGCCGGGCGTGGGGCTCGTGCCGCCACCTGCGGTGATCATGCCGTTGAGCGCACCGCTGCCGATGAGACTGAGCAGCAGGTTGCTGCGGAAGTTCTCGACAGTGCCGCCGAGCACCTGCTGGTCGGCGGGGATCGCGCTGGCACCCTTCACGCTGCGGAGGGCGTGGATCGTCGCGCCGACGGTGAGGTCGCCGACGCCCTGCGGGACGCCGCTCGCCTGGCCGAGCGCGCTGATGAGCCCGCCGGGCGTCTGCAGCTCATCGTTGTTGTCGTTCACCGTGCTCGCATTCTTCGTGGGCACGCGCGCAAAGCCGATGCGGATCGCGCCGACGTCCGAGCCCAACACATCGCGCCCGTTGAGCGCCTTGCGCGCGCGCACGGCGTCGTCCAGGCGCTCGAAGTTCACTGCAAGGGAGTAATGCCGGATGAGCAATTATGCGCGGAACAAATGGGGGATTGGGGGCGGTTGTTGGGGCATATCCGCCACAACAATTGAATGGATGGACGGGCCAATGAAGGGAAGATGGACTGACCAAACCCGCAGTTCTTGTGCGTAAGCACGCGTGCAGACTCGATGGGCCCGAAGGGACTAAAGACGCTGAGGATCGTCGCGGGCGTGGTGGTCGACGGGATGGAGCCAATCCACAGCGCGCGCGTGGGCGAGCTCTGAAGCGACGAGTCTCCGCCCGCACCAGGCGTGATCGGAGATTGCACTCCAGTCGTCTTCCCGCCGGGGCCGCTCGAAGGCGAGGTCGGGGACAGTATGTTGCTGGCGCCTTTGGCGGGCGCCACGGGAGCACTATCCGCCTTCCCGAAGCCAATGCGGACGGCCTGGCCGTTGGGCATGCCGATGAGGCCTCCGAGACGGTTCAACACGTCGTCCTTTGCCCGGATCGCATCATTCTGATCGACGAAGTTGACGAAGCCGCATTCCTAGAGATGAGAGGATTACATGGCTGTTAGATCGGAAAGACCATATGGCACATGCGCGGGCTGACCTTCTCTGGAAGCAAGCGCAGCGATTCGATGGCTCCGTACGGCGCGAAGACGTGGATGAGCGCCTCGCTGGTCATGCTCGAGTCCAGGTTGCCGATCCACAGGGAGCGCGAGGGCGTCTGCACCTGGGCCGGGCTGTCTGTCTTGGGCTGAGCGATGCGTGCCATGTCCCCATTGGGCGGGAAGCGGACGGAGGGCGAGGGCCGAGCCTGGGACTTGACACCGATGCCGAAAGTGTTAAGCGAGGAGAGGTATTCAGACTCGCCGGCGAACTGGTCGGGTCGGCGGAGACGCTCGAGGTCTCCGACGGAGGTCGCGCGCGGCCGAGAGGTGGGCGCTGCGAGGTGGACGGACTGCTTGAAGCCCTTCGCGATGACGTTGCCGCCGCCGCCGTAGATGCCGCTCTCGTACTCGATGGTGTAGTCCTCCTCCTCGACCTCCTCCTGGCGCGTGGGGAGAGCGCCGAGACCAGCGGCACGGCCCATAAAGGGCCCGCCCGAGACGGTTTTTGCGCGGTTCCTCTGCTGCGGGATGAGCAGCTGCTGGGCCTGGCTCCTGAGCTCGGAGAGCGTGGCAGGGATGGGACGCTGCTCGGCGAGGCCCAGGTAGTTGAGCGTCGCGGAGTCGATCTCATCCTGGTCGGCAATGTCGGAGGACTCTTCGACGGGCGAGAAGCCGCCGGATGCCCCGCCGCGCGACCAATTGGTGCTGAAGACGGAGGCGCCGAAGGGATTGGCCAGCGCCGGGAGGGTCAGCGACTCGGACCTGAGCCTGCCGGACGGGACGGAGGTGGCGACGGACTGGGAGTGCTTGAGCACGGGGCGGGGCTGCGGGGGCTGGGGCGGCTGCTGCAGCTGCTGCTGATGCTGGGCCAGCGGGTCGTCCCTGGACGTGAGGTGTACATTGGAGGGAAGAGTGCCAGCCCTGGGCCTCCGGAAGGATGAAGAAAAGGATTGTGGAGGCTGCGCCGAGGGGGACGGCGCTGCTGGCTGCTGCTGCTTGTCTCTGAGAGCTGGGGGGAGGTATCTCAGTTCCTGGTCCTTGAGCTCGTTCGTCCTTTACACAGAGTCAGCGGGGCTGGAGAGCGCCAAGGGGGCCCCCTTTGCCTCACCTTGAAGCTTTTGACATCTAATTAGGAATTAAGCAGAGTAGGAAAAGGAAAGAGCAGAGAGGTGTAGCGGAGCGGGCGCGGCAAGATGCGGCAGGAACAAGAGCTCGTGTTCCGTGCTTTGTATGTGTTACTCTCCGCCCTCTTCCTTCGAGCCTCTCAACCGACACATGCCCTACGACACACGACGACGGATCGCTCCCCAGCCGCCGCCGCCGCCCGTCCCAGCGTCCGCCGACGCTCTCACGACCTGCACGACCTTGACGACGACGACGACGACCCAGCTCGACCCAGACACCCTGCCTCCGTTCCCGCCCGCCGATGTCGTATTGCATCCGGACGACCTGAATAACAAAGTCCTGGCGGCAATCGCCCGCGTCCTGCTCGCCGTGGTGCGCGTCCCCCCGGCGTGTATGGCCCGCCCAGCGCTGACCGCCCGCCGTCTCAGAACAACTGCGCGATGACAATCAGAGACCTCGCAGAGACGTGCCTGGTGCTCGGCCTCCTGTGCCACAAGTCCGTCCCCATTTCATTTTCGCCCCGACCCACCACGCTAACCGCGGCCCGCCCCCTCCCAGCGTCGGCGCCGCGTCCCAGGCCATCACCAACTGGCTCCGCGGCCACCACAAACGCTGCCAGGAGCACGGCGACGACCCGCTCGTCCTCAGACACGTTCTCTCCGGCACCCGCGCAGACGACGCCCTGCGCCCGGCCCTGCACTCCACGTCCGGCGGCCACCTCCCGCCCTCGGGCTCCGCGGAGCCGCGCCCCACGCCGCCGGACGCCCCGCGCGAGACACACTTTCGGCGCGGCACGGCCGTGTATTATCTCTCGCCGGCCGCCGGCGCTCCCTGCCCCTTCGCACGCGCCGGCATCACCCTCCCGCCCCCCGACGCCGCCCCCGCCCCCAAGGCCGCGTCGCGCAAGCGCAAACGCCCGCCGGCAGCCCACGAGCCCGGCCCACAGCCCCAGCGGCCCAAGCTCCTCCTCCGCCTGCCTCCGCGGCCGCAGGCCCAAGCGCAGCAGCCGCACCCCCCGCCGTCAGACACGGCGTCCGACACGGACGAGACCGGCTCGTCGTTCAGCCACGGCTTCGGCCTCGACACCCCGTTCTCCCCCATGCCGCCCTCGTCCGTCATATCCATCCCGCCATACATCCCCGATCCTGAGCTCGACCGGCGGCTCAGCCTCGTCGACGAGGGGTATGACTCAGATGCGCCCTGCCCGCCGGACTCAGAAGACGAGGACGACGACTATCACAACTCCATGATGCGCCCCCCGGCCTTCGATTTCGACCTCACCGCCAGCCCCGCACCGACCGCGGAGCCGTGCACGCCCGCCGTCAAGCAGGAGCCGTCACCGCCTGTCGCGATGGTCAAGGCCGAATTAGACTCGGACCCCGCAGAGCTCTTTCAAGGTTGGCCCAAACAGGAAGAATCCGTCATTCGCATCTTGCCGTCCGATTGGGTCTCGCCGCCCAATGTGATCGACTTGGTCAACGAGCCGTGGCGCTTCCCCTCAGTGTCGACCGAAGCCTCAGAAGACATGGATGCGGACGTACTCGTCAAGCAGGAGGAGGTCATCGCCAAGCTCGAGCCGACCGACGACGAGCCTTTCTCCCACCGTTCCTCGGTCGACCCGGACGATGACGTTCTTCAGCCGGGAGCAATCCCTGACGAGATTGTTGAGGAGGTCTCACGCCGCCTCGCGCTCGCCTCGTGCAGTATGCCCTCCCTGGACCCTGTCGCGGCCGAGGACTTCGAGGGCTCGTGGTGTGCGGCCGAGCAGCAGCCGACGCCGCGCGCCCCCTGCATGCGCCGCGCGACAGTCGCATGCCTGCCCTCGGGCGCCGCCCGCCCGTCGGTGCGGAGCGCGCGCGCAGCCTCCATGTCGTCGCTAGCGCTCCCGAAACGGGTGATGTTGCGCACGTGCACGCCGTTCTACCCCGCCATCACCGCGACGTTCATCGACGGTGTGCCTGTTTACCAGACCTTCCTCGACACCCACCGCCTCCTGCGCCGCATGGACTCCGACTTCGTCAACGTCGCGCCGCTCCTCCGCTTTCTGCGCATCCGCGTCGACTTGCACGACGAGCCGCGCTGCGTCGTCGTGCGCGACGGCCGCGATGGCGTCCCCGGGCTCTGGGCGCCGCTCGAGCTCGCCAGGCGCGTGGCCCTGTCTCAGCCGAGGGAGATCATGTTCCCGCGGCTGCCGAAAGACGTGCAGAGGACGTTCCTGTGTGAAGGCCTCGAGAGCCACTTCCCTGCCCCGCTACCGGACGTGAGCAGGGGTGGGATGGATAGGTTTGGGGACGCGTTTGGGAGGGAGGAGGATGTGCTGCCGCTCGCCGAAGTGGACGACTGGTCGTTCGTCCCTGCGCTACAAGACCTCGTCGACTTGCAGATTGTGCCGCTTGCGCCGCTGCCCGAGGTGTCGATGGAGCCCGCCAACCCTGCTATCGTCACGGTCAACGATTCGAAGGGGCCGGTAGACCTGATGGCAGTCGTGGATGCCATGCAAGTCGACGATCCTACGCCGGCGCCCCAGCACCAGTCGCAGCAGCAGCAGCAGCAGCAACGCAAGCCGGCGAAGGCGCCAACGCCCGAACCGGGTCCGAAGCGGACACTGCGCAAGCACTCGCAGCTTGCCAAGCTTGCTATCGCAAGCATTGCCGAACAGGACCAAGAGTCTGAGCCCGACGAGTTCGACGACGAGTCGGACCTTACCGAGCCCGAGACCGACCCCGCGCCTGTCGAGAAGGAGAACGCGCAGCCTGCACGCGGCAAGACGACTCGCAGCAAGGCGCGCGCGCCCGCACCTGCGCGAGCGAAGGCTGCCGCTCCTCCTACCACGCCGACAGCCGCCTCGGCTGGCCCGCGGACAAGGCGGCAGACGGAGGAGGCCGCCGTCGCTGCCAGTCAGCAGACTGGTCCCGTGCGGCGCTCGCAGCGGCACGCCCAGGCCGGCGCGCTCGCACTCGCCGTTGGCACGTCGCGCAAGCGCGGCGCGGCCAAGGGAAAGTAAACCCGCCCGTCGCTCGTTCTCGTCGATTTGCCTACCGTTGTGACTATTACTGCCCGTTCCGTCCTTGCTCTCGCTGCTATAGAAACCTGTATTATCAGCCGTACCTTCCTCTTTCCTCTTTCTTCGTACTGTGTTTGATCGCTGCCGTGCGTGCTCGCCAGGAGACGCGCGCCCCGACGCTTTCCACCCTGCCCTCGCCCTGCATCGGACGATCATACCCCTGTTCGACCCCACCATTACCCCCGCCTTTTCGTTCGTACCTACTTACGCCAGCTCCGCTCTAACGAAGAAAAGAAAACTAGCCCACTCTTAACCGTCCCTGCTCCTTGTACCTTCGCCTGCTCGCATGGTGACTGTAATGTATTGAACCAACCCTCGCGTCCGCCGTCTATTCTTTCTCTGCCCTTTCTTTCGCATTCCTTGCTTGCTGCGGTGTACTTGTGCGTGGGTCGACGAAAACGGTTTGTGATGTGGAGGACGTAGACAAAATTGTGTAGACATAGTAGAACGCAGATTTAGTTCCGCGAAAACACGATCATGCTCAGTCTGCGAGCGAGCAGCGCGCAGTGGAGCAGCACACCGGGTTCCCGGGGTCTGCACAGACAACAGATAGCATAGATACGGCATCGGCCCCACGGCAACCGCTGCATTCGCGACAGTGACGGTCCCAGCGGCGTCATCAGCGTGGAGCAGCTCCGTCACCTGCTGGAGGAGACACAGCGACCGATATATGAGTGCCCGTTTCACGTCCAGGTGGGTTGCCAGTAGATCGTGATACGTGCGCCTCCCGGTCCGTAAGCTGTGGCCCCGCATGATATCGATGGGGGTGATCATACCGGGACCATGACACGGGCTCCGGGCGCAAACGCCAGATTTCATTGTCAGTGTCGCTGTGATTCCGCCGGAGAGCAGGCTGAGGCCGGGAGGCAGTGATATGCGCAGGACAGGAGGCATAGCCAAGCACGGTGGCACGGGGCAGCGGGAGGAAGCCCTGTCAGTGGAGGTCTCGGGGTCGGAGCATCGGGCTACCCACCATGCCGTAGGCGTGTGAAGCACCGCATCGGAGCCCGAGCCCAGAAAGCAAACACGCGTTCAGGCCACAGATACAGGCTCCTTTGTCGACGATGCCGGGCTGGAAAACCTGAGCCGCCCAACAAAGCAGCTCTGAGCAGTGACGCAGCCTGTCCTCGGCGCGCGGTCCGAACCAGGCGGAAATGAGGAGCGCGCTGCGAGTTCATTTAACATTATACAGTTTGGTGAACGCGGACGTGGCTCGGCAGAGACAATGAGCGCACAATGGGCCGGCAAGCAGGCGTGGGGTGAGGTGAGGCGAACGGCGCACTCGGAGAGCATCGGTAAGCGCCGATAAACTTTTTGGCTCCGTTTCCGAACCATGAGCCTGCTTCTCGAAGTGTTCGAACGCCCATCCCCCAGCGCGCGTTCGCCTTGCCGCGGAAAGACCGACTAAAGCGACCCCTGACCTGATACCCGGCGCCAGATGTTCTGCTGTTCTGCTGTTCTGCCTGGCTCCATTCCCTGCGTAAGCTCTTCTGGGACTTGGCAGCTTCCTGGAGGCGTCGATTTGGGGCATCCTTTGCGTGTTTGTCCTGGACTGTATCGTGCCACCCCAGATTCCGAAATGCTGCTGTCAGCTGTGATCTTTTGCCCCAGTTCCCACTCACCGACTGCCTGTCAAATTGCACGTGGGCGGCCGCCGTCTGTGATTCTTCATCTGCGGCCGCCGCAACGTTTGCCATTGCGCTTGTCGTTCCGAGTTTCGCGGCCAGGATCAAGGAATTCGAGGACGCGGCTCATTGATCTACTGATGAGCGGCGAATTCGAATGAAGGAAGGCCTGGGTGTGGCCTAGAACTGGGCAGACCTCCGCGGCGGCGCTATTGGTACAGACCTTCTCGTTCAAGGCACCCGAGCGCCCTACTCGTCCCGTACTTCTCAGAGGCGCTCCTGCAGTCGGCCTACGCTTCGTCGGCCCTCTGTGCAGCCTTAGGATTCGCGCTTGGACAGCTGACACTGGTTCCGCCCCGGGCAACTGCTGGTGGCTATTGATCTGTTTTTTGCTCGGGAAAGCGCACGAAGCGAATGCGTGCCACTATCGTTTGATGCCCGCCGCTTGGCTGCTCTTTTCGGGTAAGTTAGGGCGAGACGCCACAGCACAGTCGACGTCCTCGCGCCAACCCTCCTTCGGCGTGGTCCGCGGCGCGAGGAGTCGAGACTCTGAGCATTGGCATCGTCCTCTGGTCGCCGACACAGCTGCAGTCGTCGGCACAGATGGCCCAGCCTGATGCCGGGAAAATGGTATGAGATTGGAGATTCAGATTGGGTTCCAGATTAAGAATTCACGATCGCATGACTGCGTGCATGCCGCGTGCTGGTGATCTCCGAGCGACTCTTCATTCCGCGGTGATGGGCCGGAACCATCCTGAACCGTCTCATGTGGCGGGAACGCCAATGGCGTGCGGCTGCTGCAGTTGCATTTTCTCTGTACCATCACCTTCGGGATGGCGGCAGCAGTCGACCCTTTCATCGCCAGGGAGCCCTGAAAATAATCCGAGGCCTAGGTCTGGCGCGGGGATCCCTCGCCCCGACCTCCGCACGACGCCAGGATTGCCTGCGCCTAGTGGCGCTGTCGCGGTGGCGACAAGCATCCCGAGGGCGTGCCGAAGAGTCGGCGCGCCAAGTCCAGAAGTGCGGAGCCGCGGGATGAGGGACCGACCGGCCGACCGACCGGCCGCCCAGCCGTCCTGAGCCATCCAAATCCTCCCACTCTGAAGACCTGTGGCGCGCCCACAAATAACCTACGGATGTGTTGAAGTACCCTAGAGGCCGCTGGGAGGTCCTATATAAATCTATTCTACTTCGTCAACGGTCCAGGTTAACCAATATTAATTCATCAAAACGACCTTTTCTAGCCTCACGTTACGAGATAGACAAAAAAAATCACTTTTTTAACACTACTGTATACATCAAGCTCTAATAGTAAGACGGATTGGAGAATGTGAGACAGGACGCGAGCGGAATAGCGAGAGCGGGTTATAGGCGGGGTCGAGCATGAATGGAGCGCGCTACGCGCGCGCATATGAGTCGGCCCATTTCCAAGCCCACAGTGCAATGACCAGAAGGAGCAGGAAAAGGGAGTGGTGGGCGGGGCGGGGCGGGGCGGGGCGGGGTGGCGGGAGACATGACGGCACGAACTGCACGAACCCGGCTTGTCGTTAGACCTTGCCACCGGCCCTTGACAGTGCGGAGCGCGCTCTGCCATCGTGCACGCGGCTGGGCCCACGGCATAGCGGGCAGCGGCGGCAGCGGCGGGATGCGCGGTGGGTGCGCGATGGCGGCGGGAAGAAGGCAAGCGTCGGACTTTGCACGCTGGCGCTGTTCCGTTTCTCCGTTGTTCCGCATTGCCTGAAAATACTCACGTGACTGCCGAAACGCTTTGTGGAGCCCTGGGAGTATAATTACTTCCTTTGTGACATCCCTAAGTGTGACCTGATGGTCGACCATCGCGGCCGGTCGCGCGGAATCCGCCGAGGAGTGATGGCCGGTCGGTCGGTCGGTCGGTCGCTTTCCCCGTCTCTCCTCTATTCTCGCCAAGTCGGCCGCAGGACACGGGCCGTTTCCGAGGCCTGTGTTCTTGTGTTTCACGTTCAGCGCTGCGCAAGGGACGCGTTCAGGCGTGTTCTCATTTGTTCGCGACGCGTCAATCAAGGGCGCGTGCGAGGCACGCGTTCGGCTGTGCGTTGAAGAGCGGGAGGACGTGGCACCGCGGGCGCCGGGCACGACGACGCGCGCCGGGCGACGTGTATTGGGTTGGGGAGGAGAGACGGAGATGCGGACACGCGAAGGGAGCGGGCGTGCAATTGAGCGGGATCGGAGACGTGGTTGCCATGCGCAACCGAGCTTGCAAGCGATGCGAACGGCTTGTCGATCGCTCAGTCCGAGCCGGGAAGTGCCAGACGGAAACAAAGCGTCTCTGTCTCCTTTTCCAAGCCAGCCAACCGCCCTCTCCCTCCTACGCTCACCGCGCTCACTGCGCCGCGCCCGCCCCGATGACGACGCCCAACCGCAGGCAGTCGTTCAAGGTCCAGACGACGCCGGTCCCCGTGCCGCCGTCGCTCGTCCAGTCGCCGTACCTCGCGCCGAACTCCATGTTCAACAAGGAGTACTCGTTCCCGCGCGCGCCGGCAGGCAACCAGGACAACTGGCTCATGGACACCGTGCCCCAGCGCCCGCAGGGGCAGCAGGGCCAGCAGCAGCAGCAGCAGCAGCCCAAGGGCACGACCCAGCCCGCGCAGCAGCAGCCAGCGCAGACGTCCAAGTCGCCGCCGGCGCCGCCAAAATCCTGAGCGGCGCGCTGGGCAGCCCGCGTAACCCGAGGCTGGTCCTCCCGGACCGCCCTCAGCCACCCCGCCCCGCGCATACATCAGCGCCCCGATAGACGCCCTCCGCCGCGGCCCGCACGCGCCCCAGCAGCCATCCGCCTCACATCGCGGGGGGCACCGTACACCCAGCCCGATCCCGCACGCATCGGGCACGCAGCCAGCTATACCCTGCCCCTGATACAGCACTCCAAATACCCCACCCACATTCGTTGCGCCTTTGTAGACTATGACGCCCAGGTTGTCCCGGTACGCTACCCCTGCCACACTATAGTCAGTGTACACCAGCTCTCTTCTTGACGATCCGCCACGCCTCATGTTGACTTAGCCGCAACGCCTCTGCATGTCTCCGCCCTAGTTTCGCTTCTAGCTGCTGTTTTCCATCGATTCGCATACTTTATTCTTCGCCATATCAGCTCTGTTCGCACCCTGCCCCTGCTTTGCTTTTCATACATGTAGCCATGGCCAGCTCTTCTCCCGCACTGCGTGCTTGACAATACTATCCCGGCGCCGCCTGCGCCTTTCTTGCGCGACCGACTCACCTCTTCTTCTTCTCGTCCTTGACCGTGAGCGCCAAGAGGTCCTCGTCCTCCAGATTGTAGCTCGCGATGCTGTTCGCGTTCGTGAGCATCTTGCCCCCGTACGATATCCGCATCTTGGACGCCGCGACGGTGGACCCCAGCTGCTGGATGATGCGGTCTCGGAGCGTCGACAGCAAAAGGGTCACCGGCAGGTCCGGCACCGTCGCGACGCTTCCGTCCATCTTCCACTCTGGTTTCTCCGGGTACGATGGCAGCTGGATGCGCAGGGAAATCGGATGCTGCGGCCCGCGCGCGTCAGGAGCGCAGAGGAGATGAGATTTCGGCGAGATGAACGTACGGGGTGCATGTTGACCCAATCGGCTTCCTGCATTCCAACAAAAACAAGCATCGCGTGAGCACAGCACACCCGCGGGAATGAAGGGCGCGGCGAGGACGATGAAAAGCGGCGGCAAACGTTAAGGCAAAACCATGTGCGCATCCGACGACAGGGTCTTCGCGCCAGCAAGGCGGAGAACAACATGACACTGATGGCGCGGGGGAAGAAGGCGCGGGGATGGAAGTGCACACGAGAAGAAGGCTGGGCCCCGGCCAGCACACACTGATGATCTGGGGACAGAATACGCACCGGATAGTACTGGCCCTCGGGCAGCTTCGCCACACGCTGTCGCTTTGCCGGCGGCAAATCGCCACCCATCATCTCGTCCGCGCTGCGCACCTGCCCCGCGAGCTGCGGAGGCGGCCCTCCAGCGAGGGCGGCAAGGCGGGACGGGTGCATGCCCGGTGGCGCGCCGGGGACGGGCGGTCCGCCCATCATGGGCACGGGCGGGTAGTGCAGCGGCGGGAGCATCATGGGCGGTGGCTGACCGAACGCAGGCGGCGGCACAGGGATGGCGGATATAGGCGGCGCGCCGGGCATGGGCATGGGCGCCGGTGCTCCGCCGCCGAGGTTCGGGTTTGCTGGCAGCGAAGGCGGCGGCGGTGGGAGGGTCGTGAGCACGGGCAGCGGCACAGACGCGGGCCCGATGCCTGGGCCGATGTTCGACCCCTCCGCCCTGCAAAATAACAGATCGTCAATACAAACCAGGCGTGCAGAAGGCGCAGGGCGGGCACGCACGTGAGACCCTTTGCGCGATGGATGGCCGCAATCTGCTCGTCGAAGTTGACGTTCGTCTGGTATTTCTCGAGCGTCGTGAGCTTCGACGCCGTGTGCCCGTCCCAGACGTTCTTCTCGCGCTCTTTCGCCTGTGCTTCCTGTTGCGCCTTCTCCTGTTGCCGGGCAACCTCGTCCTGCTCGTCGCCGAAGATGTCGACACGCGCACGAGCAAGGGCTTTGACAGTCGCGCTGACGTCCGCGCCCTTCTGGAGCTCGGCGGCTTGGGCCTTGCGAGCCTCGAGCATGTCGCGCTGCTCCTTCCAACGAGGATCCAGAAGCTCGATGCGCATGTGCTCGTGAATTTCGTCCGTGGGGACTTGCTGCCCACAAATTTGACATGTGGTGTAAGCGGGACCCTTGTCCTTCCTGTTAACTGTGCAAGGTAAGTCCAGATCCGCCGCAGAACGATGCGAAGCGCACGCTTGGGCACGTAGTCCGTGCGAATCTTGATTGATCCTGACGCGTCGAGCGAAGTAGCCTGGATCTGCTTCGCCCTCTCGAGCTCCCGCGCGCGTTCTTCATCCTCCTTGCGTTTCCGGAGCCGGATCTCCTCCGCTTCATCGCCGCCCTCTTCCATCTGCACGTCGTCGGCCTCGGTAGCGGCAGGCGGAGCAGCAGCCTCGGAATTCCGACGTGCGTTGTAGGCGTCGATGTCTTCTGCCGCTGTCTCCGTGATCATGTTCGTGATACGCTTCTGCGCGACTGTCATGCTCTCCATCTCCTGGATAGTCATTGGCACCGGTAGGTCCGAGGTGGCGTCTGCCGCAGTAAACTCGATGGTCTGCACAACGACATAGTCATGCCAGTCGATCTCGGCGAACGCCTCTGCAAGTTTTGATGAGTGGGGAGTTTGATGGGGCGGAGATTGCACGCACTGCGCTCCGCCTCCTTGTCGTCCTGGCGTTTCTTCTCGCGTTCACGGCGGATCCGTTCCCACTCAGCATATTCCCGCGTTTCCTCCAGGATTTTCCACTTGCCGTCGGGAGTGGCAAGCTTTGACAACCTGTCGAGGGTTTCCTTCGGTGGGAGCAAGACCTTGGTGTACTGCTCGACCAGCCTGTTGAAATAACCAAAGAGAGTGTGCGTTGGCCTAAGGAACTCGAACTGGTAGTTCCTGCCTTCGCGAGCAGACAGCGTGGCCAGAAACGTACGGCCGCGACGAGCGGTGAAGAGGGCCGTTAGTCTTATCGTGTCTCTACAAATGCATGATCAGCCAGCCAAATGTACGAGAATACCGAAGTCTACGCACAGCTCCATGGAAGAGATATTCGGCGCGTCAAGCATAAATTCAGGCGCTGGCGGCTCCCTGCCACGGGTCTGCTGGGGCACGGCACTCGCGGGCTCATCTTCGCCCTCCTTTCCCTGGGCGGCACCGGACTGAGCGGTATCGTCTTCCTCACCAGCCTCTATCCTAGCCATACGATGCCTATAGTAGGCATGGTAAGGGTCGGTGGGGTTGAGGAACGAGAACTTCGGGTCGTTGACCTGGTTCTGGCGGATTTTCTGCTCGAATTGGGGCGGGTTGGCCGAACGCGCTACAAACAGCGCAGTGCGGTCGATGACAGCTACGAGGATAACGCGGTTCTATCAGGGATAATTAGAGCAAAGTGGGAGCCTGTGCGCACTCTTAATTTCAGGTGGCGGAAGAATGAGACCGCTGGCGAACCTGGGCGCAGAGGCGTCGGCCATCGACGCGTCGCCGTTGGCATGGCCGTTTGCGGGCACTGGGGCGGGTGCGACGGCGACGGACATGGCGGCTTCCTTGCAACGAGCAGGCGGGAACGGACGCTCGGTGTTTGGCGCTGTTGTCCTCCGGTCGCTTTAGTACACTGCTCACCGAACGCCGAGTTGACTGACAATGAGCACCGACTGGCTGCTGCACACCGACAACCTGACTTACACCCTCGGCTTCCTCGCCGCGACGGTGTACTTCGCCTCGAAATGGCTCGAGCCCACGCCGCTCGTCCCTCCGCTCATCCTTGGGCGCCAGTCAGACGCGAGCAAGACGCGTAAACCGGGAGAGAGCGCCGTGTACAGAAACTATGGCACTGGCTTCATGTCGGCCAGGGTGCGCTCACATGTCTCAGCGAGGCTGTTGCATCTGCTCATTGGGGACTCAGTTGCCCGTGCGCCCGGCTCGCGAAGCTCAGACTGCGAACGACCTAGTCAAGTCCGACGTCACCGGCACTAGGACACTCTGGGGCACTGAGGTCAGCCATCCTACGCGCGGCGAACCAGATGCTGAGACTCGTCGTAGATAGGCAACGCCGACCTCAAGGACCGCGTCTCTGCCTTCGCGTCCGGGCTGCTTCGGGGCCCGGTGCTTACTCCGCGCGCCTCACGCGTATTACTGCTGCTCAACGACAGCCTGGGTAAATACCACTTCTACAAGTGCCACAGGATACTTATCAACACCCACAGAATGGCTAATTACTGACCTCGCATTGGCTGCGATCGCCGTTCCGTCCGTAACGCTCGCGTCGTTGAACCTCCTCAATGATGTTCTTGAGAAACACCCTCCCTCGGCCATCGTCCTCCATGCAGACTTCCTTATGCATGTTCTGGAGCATCTGTCGGACGCGTCTGGGGCAGAGAAGCACGTCGTCATCGTTGTTGGCGAGCTGCGGACGGATGTTCGTCGTCATGCCCAACAACTGGGAGTCACTGTATTCCAGTGGGAGGACATCCGGCAAAGAGGCATCGAGGGCAAGGCAGAGTTGCCGGCTGTCCGTACGTACTTTGTCTATGGAACAAGACCCTGTTCCACCCACGCGACCTGTCCGGCTAACGGATTACTATACAGAGCCGTCCGACCTACTAAACATATCCTTTTCCCGCGGTCCCAGCGACGTTTGTGGTACTCTTGTCCCTCTCAATTACCGCACGCTCATATGCCGGGGATGCCTGTTTAGGAGCTTCTGGCCACCCAGTTCACTCACGAGGTGCGTGGGAACGCCCCTCCCCGGGCGCTCGCCCCTCTCCCGTGCAGGCATACAGATTAACGCGCATCGTGCCTAGAATCTCACTGCGGGAGTGGTAGCCGCGCATTTCTTGCTGCCCTACCAGAACGCGCTATCCGCCACAGACAGTGTCGTCTCGGCCTTCGCCCTCGGCACGCCTTTTGGACGCGCGGTCGCCTACACGGCGTTGTACCAGGGTCCGTATGCGCACCTGCCGCGCATTCCCACGCTCAACCTATCGAGATAGGAGCTAGCTTCACCACCCTCCCGTCGGCACATCTCATTGCGACGTCCGAGTCTGACGGTGCGGGCGTTCCCACATGGCAACTGCCAACTGTCAGCTCATGTTTGTTTGCGTGCGAAGTGTCCGCGCCAGACCTGGCCGAGATCCTGCGCGTCGTCGAATCGGAGCACGCGCCGCCGCCGACCGTGCTCGTCGTGTGCGTCCACGCCCAATCGCTCTCCCACGCTGACCTTTCTGCGCGGGCAGCACGCGCCTGCACCTCAATTCGCTCACCAAGGCTGTCCTCTCCGCGGTCTCGGGCGCGCTGCGGCCGTTCGCGTGGCGCCAGAAGAGCGTCGCTCTGGCCGCCGGCGCGGTGTCAAAGGACACCATCTGGGACTCGCTCGTCTTCGGGCCCGCGCGCCGCGCGGCGCTCGGGCCCATGGGCGCGTCGCTGCGCGCCGTCGTGCTGAGCGGCGGGCCCGTGGACGCCGTGACGCTCCCGGCGGCGCGCATAGCGCTGTCGACGCCCATCGTGAACACCTTCCAGCATCCGGCCGTCTTGGGCCCCGTCTTCGGCTCGCATCCGCTAGACGTCCAGTCGTTCCCGCCCGTCTCCGGAGACCTGGTCAGCGAGCTCGCGCACGTAGGGCCGCCGGCGACGAACATTGAGGTCAAAATTGTGGGCATCAAAGACGCAGATACGGAGGGGCCAACGCCCCTCGTGGGCGATGTGCGTGGGACTGGTCTGAGGTCTGAATGCTTGCTCACAGAATATGTCAGCTTCTATTCCGCGGCCCCACCATTGGGACGGCGGGTTTGGGAGAGCGTCGGTCAAGCGACGATGACTGGTTGCCGTCCGGCGAGGTAGCGGCCGTACAACCCAATGGCTCATTCAAGATCGTCCCGCGCGGCGTGTAAACTAAAAATGCTCGAGTCGATTGCAATCTAGACACTGGAACCTGGCACAAATACATCACTTTGAGTACTTAGGATACAAGATGCACAGTTATCAGTCGGACGCAAGAATTTTGCTGCAGCGCAGCGCCACCTCGAGGATCCACAACTCCTCGTCCGCGCCATCACAGAGTGCCTTGTCGGCTTCAGCGAAAACCAGCGCGCACTTGGACTTGTGCTTCGAGTTGATGTTGTCGTTCTCAATGATCACGTCGTGTAACTGCTCGCCCGAAAATCAGCAGAAGAGCAATGCGGAAGAGTGTCAACACGCACCTGCGTGAGTAATTGTGCGCCAGAATAGCCCTCGCGCATGAGCGCGGCAACCTTCTTGCGTACAGGCATAAAGCCCTTCTCGGGGACGGCGGTCGCGTCGACGCTCATTGAGTCCTCGTCAGCTTTAGCCGTCGGGCCGTACCGCGTGTCGACGCCCAGCGCGCGTGCAAAGTCGTTCACCACCGCGTCGGGGACAACACCTGCTATTTCTTGGATGTCGCGCGGGGAGATGGGCTGCGCGTTTGCGAGGCGCGAGGCGGTCTGGAGGTAGGTGATCGAGCGCCGCAGGTCACCGCCCGAGCACGCGATGAGTGCCTTGATCGTGTCCTCTGAGATGTTCACGCCTTCCTGCTGAGCAATATGCTCCAGCCGGCCGTGCGTCGAGCTGTTGTCGAGCGGCTTGAAGCGGAACTTTGAGCAACGCGATGCGAGAGGCTCGATAATGCTGTCGGTCCGGACACACGCGTGAGCTTCGCAGATGGCGGGGAGATAGAAGACAGACCGTGTTACATAGTTGCAGACCAAGCAGAAACGCGTTATCCGCGCGTAGTTTTCCATTATACGGCGCAATGCGGCTTGCGCGTCCTGGGTCATAGAATCTGCTTCGTCGAGGATGATAATCTTGTACGGGGGACAAGGATACGTCTGCCCGTCGCTCGAGACGACGTTTGCGCGGGGCGTTTGACGCGCAAAGTCTTTGATTTTCTCGCGGACGATGGTTATTCCACGCTCGTCGGACGCGTTGAGCTCGAGCACGCGTGCACGAAAATTATCCGGCCTAGAGCAGGGAATAGCATTAGCCATTGCGAGCCAAATTGCAAGAAAATACGCGGACCCGTATAGCTGCCGAGCCAGCGCGAGGATGGTACTCGTCTTGCCCGTCCCAGGAGGTCCGTAGAATAGCATGTGTGGCAACTAAGACGCGTCAATAAAGGGTTCATGTGAAGGTTTAAAGCATACGTTGGTCGATGTCAATGTTTTGCGAAGGACCGCGACCGTGTGCTCCTGCGCAGTCACGTCCTCGATGGTTTTTGGTCGGCTATGAGAAGGATTAGCAGGCTGAGCGAACAAAACAGCGACTATGTCCTACTATTTCTCAACCCATGGCTGCAGCTGCGGGTCGACCGCGTGCTTCGGCGCATCCTTCTTTACCGGTTGCTTGCCCTTCAGGAACATGGCGGGACGGAAACGGTGGCGAGCGGAGTTGCGGAGTTGCCGACCGTGTCTCGTTCCCTTCTTCCCGCATTCCCCATCATGTCGCCCGCGAAAGGTGCGCCGCACGGACGCGCCAGTGCCTCTGCCGCGACGTTGACGCGCTTTTATGTCCTTCCCGCGCGCGTAGGCAAGAAAGATGGTGCGTATTACCCAGAAAAATCACCCCCCTATCGCGCTCCTGCTTTCGGCTTGCATGGCAGCCCACTGATGCTCATGCCACCCTGCGCAGAGAATGCGACGAGCGTCTCCTTGCACGACGGCAAGGCCACCATCAAGCAGAAACCCCTCGCCATGGACAAGCTGTCCGACACCATGCAGGGTATGTAGGCCGTGCCCACATTCGTACCACGCCCTTGACTCATTCAACACGCTGCGTAGAAATTGTCCGCTTCCGAGAACTGTGCGAGAAGGCGCCCGGCCCGCTTGAAGCTATCCCCAACGACCACCAAGCACTCATCGCCAAGTTGACCCACGAAAGGCGCGTCCCCGGCCGTGTCCTATCGCGGCACGACACTGACTCTGGAGCCGCAGCACGATGCTCCAAGGTGGTCTGGCCCGAAGCATCCGCAAACTGCTGCTGCCCGACGCCGAAGCGGCTGGCTCCGCCACATCCGCAGACCGTTGTCCAGTCTCCGTGATAGAGAAGGCAATCACCACGCTCGCCGAGCGCGTCAACTATGGCATCGACGACGGCGCCGCGTCGCTGTGCGAGTGGCGATGGGAGGTCAAGGACCTGTCCTTGCTGCCCGAGGACTTGCGCGAGAAGCTCGAGGCCCGGCGCGCGGACCGCGTCAAGGTGCGCGTCTTTTCCCACGGTGACAATGACAATGAAACACTGACCACGCAACGCACCAGGCGAAAGCGACATTGCGCGCGCTCTTTGATGCATTGCCTGCAAAGAAGCGTGAAGAGCTATTAAAGAAACCAGCGCGTAAGGAGAAGGGGAAGGGCTCTAAGCTGCATGTGCAGGATGTCAACCAAGACGCGGCCCCTCCGACGGAGAAGGCGCGGTCGGACAAGGAAACGACACCAGCCCAGGTTGCAGAAGGCGAAGAGAATCGCCAGGCGCCAGCGCCGCCGAGTGAGAAGAAGTCCAAATCAGAGACCGACCCTGCGAAAACACCCAAGGTTCGTTGCGTGTGTTAGGCTGGCACGCATATATTCAATAATGTTAGGACGCCGCGAAGAAGGCCGCAAAGGCAAAGGAGAAGGAGGTCAGTACAGACGCGACTCTGCTGTGCACAATATCTGATCTTTCGCAGGAGACGAAGAAATCAGCCGCCATCTTCGCCTCGTTCTTCAAGAGGCCCTCCGGCACGCATTCAGCGAAGTCGAGCATTACGAGCTCTGCTGCAGTGAAAAGCGAGAAGGCCATCAGCGACTTTGACGCGACGTTCCATCCCTTCACCGTCAAGAAGGACGCGACTCTTGCTCCGATCAACAAATTTACCACAGCGAAATACCGCCAGGAATGCCAGCAGCGATCTGAAGTCATCGAATTGACTGATGGTGGAAGGGTCGTAATCGAAGTGAAGGAAGAGGAAGTTGCGTCTTCCTCTGCAACCCCCGCGGGTATGGTCAAGTACGTTATTTGATCTTGCGGGCTAATGGTTTCGAGCAGAATTGTTGAAGGACTTCGTCTCTGGTGTCCCGGCCAAGTATCGCACAGTCCCTACCCACCGGCCACGCGCGCTCAAGACTACATCTGGTCTGAGCGTCAAGGATGTCATGGATAAGATCAACGACGCCGAGGAAGAGGGCGACGACATTGCCGTCGCGAGACTACAGCGCTTGCTGAAGGATAGAAAGCGTTTCCCCATCAAGCTCTTGCAATACCACGAGGACGTGCGCCCTGCATACTGGGGTGAGCGATGACAGCATTGTCTGTGGGCCCTGCTCTAATGAGCGATTGACAGGTACATGGACAAAGTCGTCTGAGTCTGTGGGCGCACGAACGCCGCTCGGCCAAGATACCGTGCTCAACTATGAATACGACAGCGAAGAAGACTGGGAAGAAGAGCCCGAGGAGGGAACTGCCGAAGCCATCGACGATGCAATGTCGGTAGACTCTGGGGAGGATGACGATGATGACGCGGACTCTTGGCTGGCGCCGGACGACGAGGTTGAGGACATTGAAGGCAGCCCGCCACCGCTGGACGACGACCCATTCCTCGCGCCCTCCCCTACGCCGGTTGCCTCAACGAGCGCGTCCTCTGCCCAGCCGCCCGAGTCGAAGAAGCGCAAGGCTGCGACCAGCGCGCGCGACGACGGGAAGAAGAAGCGGAAGGTCGTCCCTCTCATCCCCTGGATCAAGGGCCCCTTCTGGGAAGAGAACCGTGCCAAGAAGGATGCCCCTGCGGCGCTGCGTGCTTACCGCTTGCGCCTGCTGAACGGTAAGCACTGCCCGGTTGCTTGTGCCCTCGTTTCAACGAGCTTTGCCACAGACGCGCCTTGCTCCATGGATCCCTTCACCTGGGTTTCAACCGACGAGCCAACGATACCCCAGCGGCGGCCGCCCGCGCCTGTTGTTCAGCCGGCGAGCAACCCTGTGCAGCAAACTTCCGCGGAGTCCTCGGGCGGGCCTTCGAGCACGACGCCTTCTGCACCAAAGAAGACACAGCTCGCACCGAGCACGGTATTCCCGGACGAGCACGTGCCATATCTGCTGGAGGCGGTCGCGAAACACGAGGGACCGCTGACCGTTCTATGTGAGAAGGTGTACCAGGACCTTCGCGCACACAAGGTGTTCAAGAACTGCATCGAGAAGAAGATTCGCGACGTGAGCGAGCGCAAGGGTAGGCGATGGGTCGTGAAACCTGAGGCTTGGGTGCGCAGCTCAAAGGTTTCAACGCACCGGCCAGACTGACGAGGACGTTTCAGACGAATGCAGGCGTAGTGCCTCCACAGCCCAGCTAGATGCCTCGCCTCTCCTGACTGGACTTTTGCGTGTACCCTTGCGATTCGACCCATGTTACTTATTTATCGCCCTGCTCTTGTCCTGTTGATTTTTACGTTACTGTGACAAACCTGATGTTGGATCTGCGACTGAGGCCTCCTGAGATGGTGAGAATAGCCTATGTCATTGTGCGAGCGGAGATCGTCAGGCCCCGATTGCAGCTTGACCGCAATTTTGCACAGCACAAAAGCAGACTCTCGTGCGCCCGCGCTCCTGCACCCAGACTGCGCCCCTTGGACCTATACGTTCATTGTCACGTACGAACGGCGCTCCAAGATGGACACCCCGCTGAACAAGGTCGGCCACGTGTTAAAGTACTCTTTGCGCACGCGAGAGGCTCAGACCGCGCACAGGCTCACGCGCATGCCATAAATGCTGAAGACTTCAGAGCTCGTGGGCTGCTCGTCAAGGCCGCTGAAGAACACTACCGCGCCGCCGAACTGTTCAAGCGTGCGATGGAAACGTCGTCGGCAGAAGGCGTCCGTCTTGCTACACGCCGCTGTGGCTACTTGGAATGCTCACACATATCCGTAGACCAAGCGAACGTTGCGAATGCTGTATACCGAGCACAACAACTCGGGCAAGGAGCTGCAGCGCAAGATCGCCGAGCTCGAGGCACAAGGGAAGGATCCGTCCATCCCACAGCTGCCACAGCAGTCTCGCCGCAGCCCGCCCTCCTCGACCGCACATTCGCCATCCTACATCATGTCTCAACTGCCAGGGTCAGGCCAGCACCAGTATCCACCGGCCAGCTTCTCCCGCACAAGTTCGGCGTCGCGCCTGGGCGAGTCGCAATTGCCGTTTGGGGAGTCCTACATGGTGCTCGACGGCCAACATGTGAGCTCTCACAGACGTCATCCGCCCAGTATTATTAACATTTCACAGAGCGATGCAGCCGACCCGTTCAAGGACTTTTGGGAGAATGTGGAAGCGATGCTGGACCGGTTCTCGTCGCCCGTCGCATTTGCCACCGCTCCATTGTCACCTCCTGCACTTCGCCACTCCCAACTCCAAAGTGTCAGCTCTGGAAGTGACTCCTCTGACGCCGAAGACGGTTTGAGCCCACGAGTCGCCGACAAGGACCAGGTGCAGATACAGGAATCGCTCGCAGATGCTCTGACCGACCAAGTCACGCAAATCGCGCTGAATGACTCGTTGAGCTCCACTCTTAAACCCAAGGGTCGCCCGGCCCCCACGTTTCATATTGCTGGCGACTTCGACGATGGTGAGTCCCATGCCGTATTTATGCGATTCGGCTCATTCGTCAGCCGCGCCTGTCGCAGACGACTCTTCTAGCGACGGATTCTTTGTCATCCCTGAAGAGCCTACTTTGAAAGCTATGCAGGAGGAAAACGCGAACCTGAAGGAGCGCCTTAAAGCGGCCGAAGCCAAGCTCGCGGCCGCGGAGAAGCACATGAAAGATCGCGCGGCGCAAGAGCAGCAGCTTCGGGATGGGTTGCTGAGCGCTCGCAATCAGGTAAGCCGCACGCATACCTATGCATCGGTGCGTGCTTACAGTAATCGCCATTCAGATGCAACAGCGTCTTGGGGCCTCATCCATACTCCCTCAACCCATCGTGGACATGTCGTTCCCTAATCTCAAATTACCGACCGTCCCCGGCCTTGCACCCTTACCGGCACCAGTGCCTGCGCCGACGCAGAATAGGGAGACTATGTTGATACGCCGCACGCGTGAGCTGGAGGACGAGCTACGCGTCACGCGAGAAGAGAATGAAAAGCAGGTGTGTGCACGTGACCTGCTTCGCGTCGCGTTCTAATCGCGTACCCCATCAGCGCGCTCAAATTGCAAAGTTCCGCGAGCGGTGGGCGAAACTGAAAGAGTCTGCCAAGCGGAAAAAGAGCGCTCGTGCTGCTGCCGAAGCTGGGCGCATTGACGAGGAGCCTGAACGTGAGGAGGAAGAGGCGGATAAGTCATGACAGCATTGTATTTTGTATCGCAATTCTATGTAGCACAACACAGACTAACTTGATTGACTGCTTTCCAACGTTCTACACACCCAGCTACTGGCCCTCATGCGAACAGACCGTAGTCTCGGATGTTCAGTGACTGGGCGACGTCGCTGAACACGCCTTGGAGGGCCCTGATGAGCTCCTCCGAGGTGCGAGTACCGTCTGCAAGCACATATGGAAGGTTGAGGCTCAGGACAAGGTCAATGTTCTGCGCCTGTAAACGGTATACGGCGAGCACGATCTCAACCTTGTCCGGCGCAGTGCGATTGTACTTTGCAACCTCTTGCCAGCCAACGCACACAACAGGCGCGGGAGTATTGGGTGCATGAGGTCCGGGGGCCAACGTCTGCACTTCGATGACTTCGGACTTTGTGGCGTCATTGTCGTGGGCAAGCGCGTTGAAGTGGAACCTGCGATTGGTGATCATGAGCACATCGTGCGTGGTGGCGAACGAGAGGTGCAGCGCAACTTGGCGGCTTCAATAGGATCTTCAGCGTCGACGCGCTGTAAGATCTCGATGATCCAGCTGGCCGTGCAGTCGGTGTGCAAGTAGACTTCCTGCGTGTCCGGAACCTCTCGCAAGGTACTGTCAGGCGTCAACAAGCGTCAGGTCATCATAACAAGGCACATACGATGCATCCACGAGGTTATTCGCAGGCAGATTGAGAGTGATTGTGCCCCCGAAGAGCTCTCGCTCGGCGAGCTGCATGACGGAACGGGATCGACAGGCTTCGCGGTGGCAGTGCTCGCTTGCGAGGAATTCATTGTTTTCGAACTGAGCCACGATACACGCCGTGTCCACGAATCAGATCAACCGTTTCCCGAGATAGAATATAGCAGCACCCAGATTGCGCTCCGAGAGATTGGGATGCACTCCCATTCGATGCGCAGTCGCGCTGTCAATTCTCCGCTTGGTCTTCCCGGCATGTCACCCACGTAGAACGAAACTGTCTCTGTTTGAGTGGGGCATGCGCGCAGGGAGCTATGCCGTCCTCCAGTAAATCTTCAAGGACCAGCGCCTCTCAACGCTGCCGGAATCTGGAGCATGGCCTATTTCCACGTCACATTAGAAATCCCGTAGCGTGCGGGTGCGCCGGTCGCGCTCGAGCAATAAATCGCGCAATCGGCCGTGGAGCAGTCGATGAACTCCTTGCTGCGCAGCGTGGGTCCATAGATTGGGTCTGGGTGTCCGTGTTCCTCAGCCAGTGGGCACAGACCCAATCGGCTGTCACTAGCACCGCTGACTGCAGATGCCGAATACCCATCCATAGAGATAACCGCCAGCGCGGTGAGATACCCGCCCAGAGCCTGATCCAATTGAATATGGTATCACTCGACGTGCGCGCGCCGCGCGGTACCCGCTGCCTGGATAGCTTCGCCATACGGCGACATTCAGGCACCAGGCATCGCTCAAGTGCTGATTTTGTTCATAGGAAGAGGAGCCTGTGGCGTCTCAGGTTCTGCCGATTCATTGTATCAACCTCCTTGACTCACCGCAAACAACCTCGTTCTGAGTGACCTCGAGGCATTTCTAACCGTATATACGACGTAGTACAAGGATTGAATGATGCGAAGGAGTGGGACGGAGCGCCGAAACGGAGGTTTGGAACGTGTGGCGCTCGCGTGGGTCCCGCGTTACAACCTCGCCCGAAGGAGAACTTCTCGGACGTGCAAGTGACTGAGAGCCCGTAACTTCAGCACAGCCTCATTGGACTAGCCCTGGCTATCCGTCGAGACTTCTGCAGTCGGGACAAAAATGCGGAATCAATTGCTTGCACACCTCAACGCCCAACCGGGATGGGGGACCCGACGGGGAGGCGGTCCGCCAAAAAGCGTGCGCAGAGTTTTGCCTATTTCTGGGAGCTTTACAAAGCGCTGTCGACGCGACATGATCTGAGAGTCCGGGTAAGTCGTGTCAGTGCGTTACCGAGCCACCCAATCATTGACGCGCTGAGAGTTAGAGAAACGGAGCGGTGTTCAAAGCACAGAAAGGCAAGAAAAGGTACATACAATCTGCCAATCTGCATTCCCGCGCCCCATGCCTCCCTCGGCAGGCAACTGGACGGCGGCGAAGTTGGGACCGGTCGGGTCGACCAACCCGTACACCGTCATTTGAAACCGCCAATAAGCGCGTCCGCCCATGCAGCCCGGTATTTTGGGTCGGCCGCAGTACTGACATGAAGCTGTCTTAAGAGCGGGTAGGGATTATTTCGTCCTCTCGTCCATTGCTTCTGCAAGCGCACGACTCCTCCTCGTTCTCCCACAATGGCCACCAAGCCGAACGATGTCGCTGCTTACGACGATGCGGAGAAGGGAACCGGCGACGCGATCCTCCCACCACGGGCTGCCATCACGCACCCGAGCGTAGTGCCGTCGTCGAAAGACGAGAAACCCTCTTCCGCGCCTGTCTCACCACTCAAGAAGTTGGACGGCTCGGCGCCGCCTCCAGCGAAGCCCGCCGCGAAGCCCAAGCGCAAGGTGCCGCGGTGGGTACTCTGGTCTCTGTGGTTCAACACCTACCGCAAGTTCTTCACGTTCACGTTTACGCTGAACTGCATCGGCATCGTGTTGGCGGAGACCGGTCACTTCCCCTACGCCGTGAAGCATCTTGGCTCGATGTTGCTGGGGAACCTCCTCTTTGCCATCCTCATGCGCAACGAGATCTTCGGTCGTATACTCTACTGGTTTGTCAATACTTTCTTCGCGAAGGTGCGCTTGACGTTTGGAGGCGCGATGGGCACTAATCCGTCTCGCAGTGGACTCCCCTGAAGTTCAGGCTAGGGTGCACCAGCGTACTGCAACATCTGGGCGGCATTCACTCGGGATGCGCTCTCTCCGGCTGTCTCTGGCTCGTAATGAAGGTCGCCGACATCTTCCGGCACCACCAGGTCAACCACGACGCCATCCTCGTCATGGGAGTCATCACGAACCTCGCGGTCCTCGTGAGTGTCCTCAGCGCCTTCCCCTGGGTCAGGAACACCCATCACAAGTGCGTCTGTTTGCCGCCCCCGCCTCACCTCGCTAACTCCCGGGCGATCCAGTGTTTTCGAACGGTACGTTTAACCTCTTCTGAGCCGGTGGATTAGCCGGTTATTGAACGCGAACCGCAGCCACCATCGCTTCATCGGCTGGCTGGGACTCGCGTGCACCTGGATCTTTGTCATTCTGGGCAACAGTTACGACCCAGACACGCGTCGGTGGGACCCCTCGGGGTTCCACCTGATGAGCACACAGGAGTTCTGGTTCGCCGCGGGCATGACGGTTTTGTGAGTCTGGTCCCTTTCTCGCCCACAGCGCCCTCATAGAGCCACCAGGATTCTTCTCCCGTGGATCTTCGTGCGCGAAGTCCCCGTCGACATCGAGATTGTATGTGTGGCCGCTGAGGCGAGCAGCTCGGACTAACATGAGATTAGCCTTCGCCCAAGGTCGCAATTGTCCGCTTCGAACGCGGCATGCAGCAGGGTCTCCTCGGGCGCGTCAGCCGCTCGTCGATCATGGAATACCACGCGTGAGTTTTCTCAGGCGGTCCACGGTTCGTCCGCTGATAGGCCTCCCAGTTTCGGCATCATCAGGTATTCGGCTCCCTGGCACCGTAGGACGTATGCTGACTGCCGGCAGCGAGGGGACGCACGCCAAGTACCACTACATGATCTGTGGTGTGCAAGGTGACTTCACCCGGAGCCTCGTCAACGACCCACCCAAGACGCTGTGGACGCGCGAGCTGAAGGTGCGCCGTCGGATACAGACCGGGTATGCAGGTGCCTGATAAACGGACAGTTCGCGGGTGTCTCGAACACGTCGACACTGTATCACCGCGGCGTGCGCATTTGCACAGGTACCGGCATTGGAGCTGCCCTCTCGACGTGCCTGCAGAGCCCCAACTGGTTCCTCATCTGGATCGGCTCCGACCAGGAAAAGACATTCGGGCCCACCATCTCCGGACTCATCCACCGCCACATAGGCCCTGAGCGCCTTCTCCTCTGGGATAGCAAGCTGCGCGGCGGCCGTCCAGACACAATGAAGATCCTCAAGGAGGTACGTCGCTCAGAGACGCGGATTCAACTAGCTTCTGATGCCCTCGAAGGCATTCTACGGCTGGAACGCGGAGGGTGAGTCAAGCCGTGTGAAAAATCCGTAGAGACTGACGAGCCTAGTCGTCTTCATCACGTCCAACTACATCGGCAACAGCGAAATCATGCAAGGCTGCAAGGAAGCAGGAATCCCCGCCTTCGGCACGCTTTGGTACGTGCTGAAGCGTCGTCCTCTGTCCGCGGCAAGCGCTGAACGTCATTGCAGGGACTTCTAGACTGGCTGTGTCGACGTGGAGCGGGTATACGAGCATTGTGCAATCCATAAAGACTGTTTCGTTGCATTGTTTATTGAAGAGGAGCGCGCGTCGCTCGACCGAGGGCGCCGCTCCGAGCGTTCGTCCCTCGGCTGTCGTCGCATTGTTTACATTTCCTGGGAACCTCGAAAGCCCAAGCATGTATGTCACGCGCTTTGTCATAGTAATGCAGCAATTGCCGCCATATCATAGAGCACCATCCGCAGCAGGGTTGCAATTGCGCCGCGAACAGCGAAAGGAGCGCACGCGGCGGGTGCAGAGATCAGGGTGCAGGTTCAGACCGGGAGCCAGATGAAAAGGGCCCGGGCTCCCTATGCGCAGCCGAGGATATTTGTTCAGGTAACACTGTTTGCCGCCAGCAAGCCCAGATCATAATAGCAGCAGGACGGTAGGGGAGCAGATGGGCGGTCATTCGAAGAGGCGGTGCACAGGCTGCCCCGGCTGCCGAACGTGTTCCTCTAGAATCTGACCAGGGGAGCGACCCATCCATGGCCACCTTCGACCCGAGCGAATCACATAATTGGAGCGCAGTGCCACCCCGCGCTCGACCAGTCCCACGACGATGCGAGCGATATTCCGGGTGTCCTGCGCACGCGGCACGGGGGGAGAGCGAGCGGGTAAGCGCACTCAAGATCTTCGGCAGATAGCACGCACGCACATCGATACCAGAGTGCTCCCGGCCCTCAAAGGGCCCCAATCCGAGGGCTTGTAGCTGAGCAGGCACCCTCAGTGACGTGACTGCATAGGGCCGGCCATATCGTCCCCTGCGTGCCGCGCGCTGCAAAAAGCAAGCATACAATCGCGCCGTTCAGTCGAGGACATGGACCGGGGGTGTAGCACTCACTGAATTGGCTCGATCTAGATAATCTCTGACAGCCATGCGGACGTCTGTAAAGTAAGATAAGAGCCAAAAAGGACCGCGATCGAAATCTACCAATGATATCGCCCATTAGGTATGGAGGGTGAGGTATTGCGCTGATAAAGCATTGCTCTGAGGGCAGCATCAGTACCGGGTGGCAAAAGGCGCGCTCGGAGCTGACTGGCAACAAAGTCTCGTATGTCATAAGGTCCGTCAGTACACCATATCCAGCGGCATATTTTCTTCCCGTTCTTGTTCACGAGGCCGTGTTTGCGCAAGAACTGCTGGAAGTCCTTGAGCACGTTTCTAAATATAGGTGCGCTATCCACGTCGGACTTGGTGGTGGCAAAAGTAGCGTGAGCAGGGGAGCTTTTCAGAGGTGGACGACGAACCTGCCGGATGCCAGTCAACCTTGTGCAGAATTCTGATAACTTCGGGCGGTATTTTGGCCGCACGTAAGACCTGAAAGTGTCCACACAGCGCAACTCAGTCCTGCCATCGTGCTCTTCCCACCCAAGCAAGACGACGGGCCATTCCTACAGCAGGTATGTTGGAAACGCTAGCCGGGAGGGGACAGACGTACAATTATCTCGTTAGGCCAGCCCATATCAGTGCCCTCGACACAGGTCGCTTCAACGTCCAGCACGCAGAAAAAGTCGTACATCTGAGCCTCTCGCAGCGACTGGGGAGTGTCCGGTACGTCTTCATCTTCACCGACGTCAGAAACCGGTGCCAATGGTGCAGACGGTACAGGCAGTTTCCTGAGAATCGCTGAGCTGCAGTAAACACGCGAGGGGAGTGCGGTACCGATAAGATCCGAGTCGCCGCCGCGCAAGAAGGTACAGTAGCAGCAAAAGGGTTACTATAGCTAGAGCCACTAGCAGCATTATATGAAGCAGCGTTTTGTCCGGGAAATGTGGTGGGCCGTGGCAGAAGACAGCGCCAGCGCCTCGGAACTCGCCGTCGCTTGCCCTTCAAGTTCTTCTTTGGGTCTCGCCGCAAGACTTTCCTTTGTTCATATTGTGCAGAAATCATGGCCGACGACTTGGACGACGATTACATTGCCGACGGAACGCTCGCCGTGTCCGACAACGAGGATTCGGGCCTGGAGTCGTCCGGCGAGGACGAGGCCGCCGTCTCTTCGAGCGCGCAGGCGTCTGTTGCGGCGAAGAAACGCAAACGCCGCGAGCTGGAGAAACAGAAGAAAGCTGCTGTGCGTCCCCCCACCTTATTTTGTGCAAGGGTGCTGACGTGCGTCGCGCAGAAACGCAGGAAAATTGCAGAGAGCGCGGGGAGTAGCGCGCCACACGCCGCGATTGCTTTTCAAAGTCCAGACGTCCTTGCAAAGACGCTCGCGGGCCTCCAGGCTAAGGTGTACAGCGGCGCTTCAGCCATAGAGCTTGAGGACCTGGTCATCCCAGGTGCGCGGGTGCGAACGCGCGCGTTCGATTGAATACTGATCGTGTGCACGCAGAGGGCTGCATTGAAGATACCTCCTCCTTCACGGAAGAACGCTCTCTCTCAAATCTTTGCCAATTTATTGACGCAAGTACGTCCTCTCAACGCGTCTCTCCGCCCATTCGAGTCTGATGTCCAATTCGCAGCACTCCCGCAACTGCGCGTCCGCATGGGCCAGAAGTCCAAGCACAACGGCGCACCCACGCTGATATTTGTGACGAGCGCCGCGCTGCGCGGGACGGACGTGATTCGAGAGTTGCGGAAGATGCAGACAGACAAGAGTGGGCAGGTCGCGAAGCTCTTCGCGAAGCACTTCAAGGTCGAGGACCACGTCGCGTACCTCCGTCGCACGAAGGTGGTAGCGGCCGTTGGCACGCCCGGGAGGCTCGGCAAACTCCTGGAGGAAGAGGGTGCGTCGTACTACTTTGTACACACGCGACGACATGCTCACGCGCTGCTCAGACTGTCTCTCGCTCGATGTTCTGTCGCATGTCATGATCGACTTCACACACCGTGACCAAAAGAACCGGTCCATCGTTGACATCCCCGAGACGCGGCAGGAGCTCTTCAAAACGGTCCTGGCGAACGAACGTTTGATGAACGCCTTCCGGTCGGGGAAGACCAAACTGGTGCTTTTCTAGATAATTGGAAGCGCACCCGCCACCTCCTAAATTCTCTTCGTAATCGCGGTACTGTATAACACTGGAAATCCTCTCAATGAATGATCGACTTACTTATGTGGACGATTTGGTGGTCAGTCTGAGGCGACTTTGCGGAAAACTTGCATGGCAATAAATCTCATTCATACACACTGTATGCCTACGGTTACATCAATATGGCGGGTATGGAAGTCAGTTGGAATCTCTACTCGCAGCGTCCTGGAAGCGACCAAAACCATTAAACGTACACAAAACACGATAGCCTAGGTGACAGCGAGGAAACGGGAAAACGGAAACGAATGGATTAGATACGACGGCCAGCGAAAGAAGACGGTCCCGCGTCGGGATAGGCAGCAGGCAAATTGACGACTATGCGTCGGGTTCCTGTTTGGGTTTGCGCGGCGGCGCGACGAGGCCGAGATGCGCGAAGGCGCCGGACTCGATGTCGCGCAGCATTTCGGCCTGCTGCGCCTCAATGCGGTCTGTGGGGGTTGAAGATGAGTTTTCCGCGATGCAGAGGGGCGGGACGCACCGGTTTCGGCCCGTCGCATGGGCGACAAGCCCGATTCGAACTCCTTACACCAACTCGCAAAGCTGGGATGCACAGCGCGCCCCGTGCTTGCCCGCGCGGGAGCCGGAATCGGCGCGCGCGGAGGCCGCGGCGCAGACGAAGACGAGCTGGGGACCGACGCGCTCAAGTCGGCCGGGTACTGTATGCCGAGCAGGCCCTCCTTCCGCAGCGTCGCCGCCAGGTCGTCGAATAGCGGCGTGAGCGGGTTCCCGCCAACCGTCCGCGAGCTCGAGGAGGCGGTGGACATGACGGACTGGTGCCGGGCGGGCGGCGGCTCGCTCTCCCGCACGGCATGCGCGGCGGCGCCCGAGGAGCCGGCGGGCATGCTCGCGCGCGGAGAGCCAGCCGGGAGGGTGAAGCGGAAGAGGCTCGTGGGCGTGGTGGGCGCGGGCGACGGCGTGCGCCGCCGCCCAGGCTGGCCGTCGCGCCGGTGCGCGGGCGATATGCGGTCGGGTGAGTGCGAGCGCCGGCGCGTGGACGCGGTACTCGGGCGCGACTCGTGTTGCGCAGAGCCCTGCGGAAGGTGTGGCCGCGGATCGAGCGGCGACCCTGGCGGTGGGAGCTGGACGGGACGCGGTGGCGGGACGTTCGTGGCTATGGGCGGAGGTGGCACGCGGTAACCTTGTTTCCCAGAGGGTGAAGTCGATGGCTTGCCGTGTTCAAGGACCGCTATCGGGGGTACGGACTGGTCACGTGGCCGCGGGGCAGGCGCGGGCGCTCCGAACGACTGAGGGTTATAGGCACCGTAGCCCAAAGGCGCGTAAATAGACCCGGGAGGATAGGGGGTGGCGAATTGCTGTCCAGCATGTGCATTCCCCGGTGGGAGAGAATGCGCCGACGTGGGATGCGCACTGCGCGGGCCCACGGAGCTCGGTCCCGGCTGAGACGTCTGCAATCCAGAGGGCATATATACCACCTGGCTGTTGTTTTGCGGCGCAGACAGAGGCGACGGCATCGGCGGAGGCGGCTGGTTGCGGTTGTATGTCGAGGTGCTGGGCGATGGCGTGAGACTGCCCGACGAGCCAGGACGAGCCTGCGCGGAGCCTGTGGCCGTACGGATGGGCGGTGGTAAAGGCCTTTGAGCGGCGAGCGGTGAGTTATGCTCAACCTTGACCGGAATGGCAGCAGGAGGAGCAGAGGCCACATTCACAGAGCTTGCGCGAGCACGCTCCTTGTTCGCCGTCGTTTCGTCGTACGCCTTTTTCCACTGGACCCAGCGCACAATTTCACTACCACTCACGCCGACAGCATTGCCCCATGAATGCATGAGCGACTGCGTCGGGTCGGGCTCGAGAGCGTAGAGGCCGCGCAGCGTTGATTTCGCTAGGTCGGGCATGCGCGGAAACACTGGCACAGCGGCCGTCAGCGTTGTCGCCTGCGACACAATGGGCGCACGGCTCGCTGCTCACCCTGGGCCTCCATCTGGGCCTCTCGGCTAGCGGCCGCCTTCTTGGACGCGTTCTTGGTGCGGGTTATGTGTGCGCGCTTGAGGCGAATCCAGACGGACAGGTGGGCCTCAGTGCAAACCGGGCACCATCGCGTCTGAATCTCGTGTAGCCACTGCGCGCGGTGGTGCGCCTCCGCCCCGGGATTCGCTAAGAATTGCTCTAGATTGCATGAGCCCGTGCGTGAGGCGGAGCGTCGGACTCTCAGTACCCTCTAGCCAGGCCTCCGCGGCGTGCGGCAGCTGGAGCTTGAACGGCGCCTTCGCCGGGCCTGTAGGCACGTCCGCATCAGGACGCGTCCCGCAGCGCTAGCACGCGAGCATGCGCACCTTTCTTGGTCGGTGCCGCAGCCCCTTCGGGCGCGGCCGGGACAGACATTGGGCTGGCAGGAGGCAGCAGCGGAGATCCTGTGAAGATGGAGGCAGGAATGCCGCGAGCGGACCAGTCCTTGGTTAAGTAAATGGTTTGCTCCCGTCGCCACTTGTTTCGCGGGATACTCGCGACTGAGCAACCACCGCGCCTCGTCACGCATCGAACACTACCCCGATGCCACGGGAAGGCTCCTATCCTGAGACGCAATCGCCGGCGCGTTAATTCATATCCCTGGCTAGCACGCAGAGCGTATTATGGAGCAAATGCTCATGTCAACGCTCGGATCGGCATCGTCGCGCAGATGTAGCCCATGCTTTGCTCTTTGCGTGGCGCGCGCTGTAAACCTTGTCGGAAATCGCGGTGCACGACAGTTCATGGCGCCTGGCTCTCATTGCATATATAAACTGGTTGAAGTATCCCCCGAGGCGTCTACGTACGTTGGGAACCCTGTCGATACCCGAGGGAAGAGCCACTCCGACCACGAATTCGGAAGGAAACCCCAGCAGCATAGTGGCTTGTCGCCCGAGTCAAAGTCGCCCTCACGCGCGCGACGCAGTACGCATGGGACATCTTCCGGCCAGTCAACCACTGGTACGGCGAGTTGCTGTGTAACGCAACCATAACGGCCGAGCACGTCTTCTTCTACCAGTCGCTCGGCATGTCGCCCATCCCACCCAGGGCTGCCTACCGACGCTACCTGCTGCACGACCAGCGGGACGATGGTTCCTGGGCGCTCGCCCCGACGGCCCCGGCCACGTTTCAACCAGCTGCGAGGCATACCTTGCGCTGAGGATCCTCGGTGTAGATGCCTCAGAGGACGCCATGGTGAGGGTACGCGACTTCATTCGTGCGGCCGGCGGTGTCGCGAGGGTGCGCGTCTTCACGCGCATTTACTTCGCCATGTTCGGCCTCTTTCCCTGGGTTGCCGTTCCAGCACTCCCAGAGTTTATATTTGCACCAGCCTGGTTCCCCTTGAACATCTACCGCTTGTCGTCGTGGGCACGGTCGACCATCATACCGCTGTTGCTGATCAGCCACCACCGGGCCATCTATGCCTTGCCTGACGCAGAAGGACGGGCCAGCGCGAATAGCGCCTTTCTCGACGAGCTGTGGCTCGATCCCACAAGCAAGATGGTGCCCTATGGCCCGGCAGGCTGGGATCTGCTGCTCTCTGGCTGGGTTAGCGTGCTCGTTCACCTTGTCGGCTGCATGCTGCACCTGCTAGGTGGGCTACGGCGCCTGCCCTTCATCCGCGACCTTGCGCGGCAACGCTGCGTCGAGTGGCTTCTGCAGCACCAGGAGCTTGAAGGCGACTGGGGAGGCACGATGCCACCCATGCACGCGAGCGTGCTGGCCCTCCTGCTCGGGGTCTTCAAGCGAGACGACGCCATCATCCAGCGCAGAATCGCCGCGGCCGAGCGCTTCACGTGGCAGGACGAGCACGGCAAGCGTCTGCAGGCGTCCATCTCCCCGACCTGGGAGACGCTGCTCATGACGCGCGCCGTACTCGATGCTGGCTGCGTCGCACAGGACGGCACTCGCCTGCAGGCTGCGGCCGCCTGGATCCGGTCGCGGCAGCTGCACGCACTGCACGGCGACTGGCGCGTCTACCGCCCGCGCGTCGCGCCGGGCGGCATCTGCTTCGGGCACCACAACGTCTGGTACCCCGACACAGACGACACACACGCCGCCATCCTCGCGCTTGTGCACCAGGACGCCGGTGCCGCCGGCTCCGACGCCGTGTCCGCGACCGCGGGCTGGCTGGTCGGGATGCAGAGTGCGGACGGCGGCTGGGACGCGTTCGACGTCGAGAACCATACGGCACCTAGGGCGTCCTCTGCGGGCTCGCGTTCTTCGAGCAGCGGACGTCGGCGTGCGCGGCATGATGCGCGCCGCCGCTGCGTGGCTCGCGCAGGTACAAAATGAGGACGGCGGCTGGGGCGAGGGACTCGACACGTACCGCGATGTCAACAAGACGCCTCCTGGCACAGGGACTGCCTCAACGGCGTCGCAGACGGCGTGGGCGTTGATGGGCCTGCTTGCTGCGGGGGTTGACACGGCCGATGCGTCAGTCGTTAGAGCCGTGGAGTACCTCCTGAGGACGCAGACGGATACGCCGCGCGGGGGAAGCGCCTCGTGGCCAGAGAGGCTCTACACAGGCGTCGGGTTTCCGAGCCGTTGCTACCTAGGGTATCCGCTGTATCGGCATTACTTCCCGATGATGGCGCTGGGAAGATATGCCGCTGCTGTCGAGACGCGGAAATCAGGCTGAGTGCAGATATTTTTACGTCCTCCGATGCCCATGTACAATGGACAACACACTCACGCGCGACATACGTCGGCGGCCGAATTAGACGGACTTCCATCGCGGGACCTGCGCGCGACTGTGAACGATCGCCGGCATGCCGATCCTTGTTCCTGCACCGATCGATGCAAATCCTACGTGGTCCCTGTATTGCCCACGCGAGCGCAACAGTCTCGACCATGCTTCGCCTCGCGATTGTGCGTCTGTGGCGTGTGAAGTCTCTGTTGAACGTCCTGTTGCACACATGTGTAGGCTTTCATTGGCCACTCAATGCAGTCCTCACACGCCGGGACCCTGCATTGCCTACATACTGGCGCTAACTCGGGCATGCCTTATCGCTCAGAAGTTGATGTTGTGGGAGTGGCAGATTGGGAAGTTTGCGACGGGCGAGGTCGTTGTCAACGTCGTTCAAGTTTGTTGTCTAGAAGTTGACACGATGGCAAAGCTCGTGGATCCCGGGGAGCGATGTGCGTACCGCACGTATCTATTCTGAATCATAGAGCTACATACACGAGATATTTCGGTAGATTTTGGGGGGAACATAGCAACTGGAAACGCAAAGCTAAAGCTACAAAAAATCAGTTGAGTCAGCGGTTAATAGCTCAATATTCGAGCAGCCAATCATCAGCATCCATCGTCGCGGACCCGACATTGCGGTCGTCCTTGTCCTCGTCCCACGGTTCGGCCTTGTCGTCCTCTTCGAGCAGGGCGACGAGCTCGCGCTCGCCCTGGCTAAAGCCCTCGTCCGCGAGCGCACCATCGAGCACGGCCTCCCAGTCTGCGATCGCCTTGGTACTCGCGGGCCCCTTCTTCTTCCTCGCCGCGGAGGGGAGGGGCGTCTTGCGCTGGTGCGCCCATACATCTTCCATCGCGCGCGCAATAACGTCCCGCTCCTCCGGCGTGCGCAGAAGGCCCTCAAGCTCGCCATCGTCGAAGAGGTCCTCGTCCGCCACACCGTCCGCGCCGCCGCACTGCGCGGCTAGTAGGCCCAGACGGCCGAGCGGCTTGCCGCGTGTGGCATCGAGCGCGTCCTCGGTGCACGTCATGAGGAACGGCCGCTCGCTCTCCGCCTTGTCTTTCTGGCGCAGCTCCCAGCGCGCCCTGTGGCTCGAGCGGCGGGGGATTGCTGATGCCGCGGCAAGTCTGGGCCGTTTGGGAGGGGGCGCGGACGGACCCTCCTCCACCTCGTCCGACGCTCTCTTCTTTGGTGGATCAGGCGCAGCCATCTCCTCGTCCGACTCAGCCTCGTCCTCGGCATCCGAGTCTGGGACGACCTCGAGCGCGAGTCCTGGTGCAGACTTCGGGATCGACGGGTCGAACTTTACGAGATCATGCAGGGCACGCGCGACGATATCGCGCGGGTCGACCTTGGCCCTCTGCTTCCGCGCGGGCGCCGGTGGCGCCTGCTTGAGCCAGGGCACGAGCGCCAGGCGGCCGTAGAGGTACTCGTACAGCTGTATGTATCGCGCGTAGGTTGCCTGTTGGCCGGCATTGACAAGGAGACGGAGCTGGTCGGCGAGTTGGCGGTAGTGCGACAGCTTTGCACGTAAGGCGCCTTCCAGTGCAAGGATGTAGATCGATATCGCGGTGGTATTCGCCGCGCCCGGCGGGAAGCTGAGCGCCGCGAGCGACGAGGCGAGGCGCAGCGCGCTCTGGGTGTGCGGGAGCAGCGCGTCGCGCATCTTGCGCGGGATGAGGTCGCCGTCGGCGCGGAGCAGGTCGTCCGTGTGCTTGTGCAGCGCGGGGAGATAGTGCAGCGGCTCGGACGGGGCGAGCTTGAGTCTGAGCAGCGGCTGGATTCGGCTGAACGTGCGGCTGAGAGACTTGGGGCTCACGTTTGCAACGTGCTGGGAAGATTGATATCAGAAGCCAGTCTAGAACGAAAACACGCTGGGCCCACGCACCGCAATGTAGGCCAGGGACTGGGGGCGGCTGGCCTCGCGGAGGGAGACGGCCAGGGCGGCGCAGGCGAGCAGCTGGGCGGAGCGGCCCCAGCGATAGCGGCCGGAGCGCATGAGCTCGTCAAACACGCCCGCTGCGCGCTCTGCGCGGGCAGTGGCGGAGACGTGGGCGGCCAGGGCGTGGATGAAGGCATGTGATGCGGCCTGTGCTTGCAGTCAGAATTGCAGCCACTGGAAGCAGCCGGGAAGGTGGGCAGACCGTGTTAGCAGCGTGTCTCTCACTGGCTTGGCTGTCCCCGGGCAAGGCACGCGCGGGGTCGCGGTACGATCTGACGCGGAACCCGGCCTGGCTGCTGCCGGAGGCCTGGCAGCCCGCGTCGAACGCGTCCGAGCGCAGGTGAAAGTGCGCGCCGTCGGCCAGGACGCCGCAGGCCGTGCACACGACGTCGTCGCCGTCGTCGGGGTCGCCGAGCGGCGCGCCGCAGGCCTTGCAGACGGACATGGCGACGGCGGCGGCTGCGCGGGCGCGACGCGACGCGGCCGAAGTGGTTACCGGCTGAGAGCGAGAACTTTTCGGAGAGGGGCGCCGCTCGCCTGTGACATACGTCAAAGGTATATAAACTCTGCCCCAGCCCCAGCCCAGCTTTTCCCTCTCCTCTCCGCTCCCCGCTGCTGAGGACCGTTACTTCGAACATCCAAAACCCAAGATGGCACCCCGCAGGACCCCCGCAGGCCTCTCGATGACCGCCCCCGGCGAGGACAAGTCCGGATTCACGTCGCTGCCGTCGCAGGAAATCCGCAGGAGGCTCTCGTCCGGCGCAGGCACCAGGCCCGACGTCACCAGCTTCACCTATCTCAGCGTGAGTCGCCGCGGAGGGCTCTCAGATGCCATCACCGATGCCTGACTCTGGGTGCATACACGCAGCCCATGTGGGCCGGTCTCGCCGCCAACGTCCTGCCCAACAAGGCCGGCATCGAGGTCGCCATCTCCATCCACGACGGCACCTACAGCACCGACTTTGCCCAGACGACCATCCGCTTCCAGAACGCCGGCCCCGCCGAAACCCAGGCCGCGATCGAAAAGCATATCGTCACCACGCTGCGCAACTTTTCCACCCAGGTCAGCAGACTCGCACCAGCGCCTGCCAAAAAACAAAATAAAAGTCGGCCGATCGCTGAATCGTTCGGTTTGTGTAGCACCTTTGCAAATTCCTGGGCGCTGGCGTGACCGTCATCCTGCTCAACGAGGTCCCCAACCTCTGCACCGTCCTCTGGCGCGACCTCGACATCGTCCCCTGCGTCTTCAACATCCTGCCGTTCGCCAAGGACTACAGCGCCCATAGGAACAAGCGCAACCTGCTCTCGCCCAATGCCGACCAGTACCTGTCCATACCGCCCTCGAGCGCGGAGAGCGAGTCGGAAGGCGAGGCCGAACCCAAGACGCATTCTATCCCGCGTACTCTCGACGAGCAGTCCGGTACGAACTTCCGAACTTCCCCAATTCACTCTGACCGATCCGCCCCACCGCGCCGATGCAGATTCGGCGGCGCGCAAGTGCGTCATGTTCTTCGGGCCCAACAACAACCCGCGCCTGGTTATCGGCCACCGCAACCGCGTCGAGGTCGACGCCGGCGGCAAGATCCACCTCATCGACGACCTCGATGCCTACCGCGCCACCGTCGGCTCGGGCACATGGAACTCCGTCATCAAGCTGGCCGAGGAGCTGCGCGGCAGGAACGTCAAGATCGGTTTCTTCTCGTCCACGCCCCAGGGCGGAGGCGTCGCGCTGGTACGTGCGCACGCTCGCGGCACCGCACGCTTAGAGTCTATCTTCCCCGCGTCCTTGATCGGGTGCTGATCGACGGCGTACGTCAGATGCGCCATGCCCTGATCCGTTTCCTCCGCCTCCTGGATGTCGATGCCGCCTGGTGAGCAGCGGCCTTCTTATCTTCCAAGTCTGTATGAAATTAATCCACTCGAAGGTATGTTCCCAACCCGTCGCCGGCTGTGTTCCGCACGACCAAGGGTACGTTTGTGACTGCGGCGTTGCGGCGTATCTAACGCACGTGCATAGACAACCACAACATGTGCGCAAACTTCAGGAGTGGCCAGACTCGGCGACACTGACCTCCGTTTCAGCCTGCAAGGCGTCGCCGACAAGTCTCTTCGGCTCACCGACCCGAAGAAGAAGGCGTTCGACGAAGTGCGATCTCCCAGCGGCGTATTGTTCGTAGCAACTGACGTGCTCGTCGCTAGTGGATCCAAAAGAACGCACTTCGCTACTGGTTCGCGCCGGGAGGTCCCCTGGCTGAAGGAGGTGTCGACGTTGTCTTCGTGTACGTTGTGAGGCCTGTCCGGGAGGCGGCGCTGATCTGGAATGCAGCGACGACCCTCAGATGCCGGGCATGATCCCCCTGCTCAAGGAAAAGCGCCCTGATCTGCCCATCATCTACCGCTCGCATATCGAAATCCGCTCGGACCTTGTCCACCAGGCGGGCAGCCCGCAGGAGGAGGTCTGGCAGTACCTCTGGAACAACATCCAGCTCGCGGACCTGTTCATTAGTGCGTCGACAGCCAATGCCCGCGTCAACAAACAGATTCCTTACACATGTCAAAGGCCACCCCGTCAACAAGTTTGTCCCGAGCGACGTGCCCACGGAGAAGGTCGGCCTGATGCCCGCGTGCACTGACTGGTGCGTTGTTTCGGCGCCCACGTGCAGACCCTGGCGCTAATTGGGATTCCCGCGAAGGCTCGACGGCCTGAACAAGGAGCTGTCGCACTGGGACACGCAGTACTACATGGGCGTCTTCCGCCAGCTGTGCGCGAAGGACAAGATGACCGAGCTCGCGTGGCCGGCGCGGCCGTACGTCGTGCAGGTCGCACGCTTCGACCCGGCCAAGGGCATCCCGCACCTCATCGCGTCCTACGTCAAATTCCGCCAGACGATGGACGCGCAGCCCAAGGGCCGCTTCGGGCCCGAGGACACCCCGCAGCTCCTCGTCTGCGGCCACGGCGCTGTCGACGACCCTGATGCCTCGTACGTCTCCGTCTCCGTCTCGCGCGCTCCGTCTGACGGACCGCGCGTAGGATCATCTACGATCAGGTCATGGGCATCCTCCAGAACACGGACGCGAAGAACTACGCGCACGATATCTGTGTCATGCGCCTGCCGCCGTCGGACCAGCGTACGTTTCGAGTAATCTTCTGTTGTGTCGCCGGGGGTTAATTTCGTGACTGTTCAGTGCTCAACGCGCTCATGTCGAACGCGCGCATCGCGCTGCAGCTCTCGTCCCGCGAGGGCTTCGAGGTCAAGGTCTCCGAGGCCATCCACGACGGCCGCCCCATCATCGCGACTCGGTCGGTGCCCAGTAATAGTTGGCGATCTGCATGCAAACACTGACATGCCGTGTAGCGCTGGTGGTATCCCGCTGCAGGTCCAGCATGGCAAGAACGGCTTCCTCGTCGAGGTCAACGACGCCGATGCCGTCGCGCGCCACCTGTACCAGCTCTGGACTGACGACGCGCTTTACGACCGCATGACCGAGTTCGCGAAGACGTCCGTGTCCGACGAGGTCTCCACCGTCGGCAACGCCGCATGCTGGCTCTACCTGGCCGCGGTCTTCACGCGCGGCGGGCCGAAGCTCAAGCCCAACGGCGAGTGGATCAACGAGCTGCTGCGCAAGGAGGCCGGCGAGCCGTACAAGGAGGGCGAGAACCGCCTCCCGCGCGGCGGGCTCCAGATCCAGGGCTAAGCAGCAGTAAAATCCTCGGAGGCGCGACCGATCTGTTTGGAAAGATAGCACGGACGATTTACCTGTAGTTGTAGAGCAGAGCCTGGCTGGCGATCTGCCGGTGTACCCATGTCCTTTTAGATGGGCGTGTTGTGCGGTAGACTCCCATGTTGGCTCAGTAGCTGTTGACGCAATCTTGACATGATTACTTGACGAATGCACTGTGCGGAGTTTTGCAGCAAGTATAGTCATCGAGGGAGTGGAGACGAGCTGTTGCTGATCGGTTGTTGCACCTGGCGTTCCTTTGCGCGCGCGCGTGGCGTGGGCTATGCGTGGGCGCGGGATCAACTCTGGAGCCTCGAGGCGGGCCGCTTTCGAGCGTGTACTGTCATCTCCTCGGAGCCCAGCCTTGACAAAGGCGCATGCAGCACCATGCAAAACACGACAAGCCCAATGGCGCTGTGCGACCATAGAAAGCATAATCGACCGTTTTTCCAAAGGGTCGTGAGCATTACGACCATTGGCAGTAGCAGACAATGGAGACAAAGGACGCCTGTAAGAGCCCTAAATCCGCACCATGCGCGCCTGGGGCATCGTCGACGCTGAGGCGCGTGCCACGTCCCAGTCGCCGCTTCTCACAGCTCCCGCGGGTGCTGCGGGCAACCCCGCGTCGCGCGAAAAGGCTGGGACTTGGACCAAAACAGGCCGTTCCAAAAAGAACGGCCAGTTTGGAGGGCTTGGGATGCTGCAACCAGCGGAGAAAGCGACTGGGAAGGGGGCCTGAGGAATAAAAGTGACGTCACGAAAAACTGCGTCATTCCTCCCAAAATCTGTTGAGCTGTCGCGTCGGAGCGGACGCGCGGTCTCCCCTCTCTTGCCTGATCCACTACCATCCCACGGCCCCACGCGCGGCGCTGGCGCAGCAGAACCGCCAGCGGTCCAGGCGCGGAGAACTGCCGCTTATCGAGCACCAGGACGAAGCAGCCTGATAACGCGCACGGGCCCATCAAAGACCTGCTCCTGCGACGGTCCAGGGGCAGCCAGAAACCAGCTAGGCGAACACAGAGTGCGGAAGGCTAGACACCACTCGAGTGAGTGGGTAGGGTGGGCTGGCCGATACGGAGATGACAGCGCAGGGCGGCGTGGCAAGCCAGGCTCGGAGTCAGACTCGGACGGCTTCTAGTCACAGTAGCTGACATGAGTTGACCACACTCACAGCGCCTGAGTGTGGCGTACATACACTCAGGCGCTGTGAGCGCGACAGCTCGTTCGACAGGGCTCGTTCAGTCGACAGGCTGGTCTTTACCTGGAAGGACCATCGCCATTCGCCAAAGTGCCTCTGATACGTCAGCAGCTCAATGAGGCCTCGTCGTTGACTACTCGGCGACACGGAAGCGCCGCTGTCTTCGTGGTGAATGCGAGTTCTGTCTATGTGCGAGGGGGTCTGCCTGCGCGCTGAACTGGCGCCGCCTGATCCTCGCCGTCTACCTCGGGGGCTTCAGAAGAGCGCAACACCAGTCATCCTGCGTCATTATGGCTCTATCGTCCCACTATCATGGTCTCATGCGCCTGTTTGCGCCGGACCCACTCACCTGGCGACACGCGTTTAGGCGGCAGTCTTCTGGCGTTGCACCTTCCTCACCGTCGGCACACAAGTATCGCGGATGCTGTCGTCGTTGCGGAATAGCAATCTTGAATCAGCACATATGGCGGATGTGTGATGCGCGCCGGGGCGCGCGGCGCGGTTCCAGGCCCGTTGTGCATGCTCTGCCGCGGGTCACAGGACCTCGTCGGGCACGTACTCCGTGATGCTTGCCGCTGGCGGCGCAGCCGGCGGAGTCCCATCGTGGCTTCATCTTGCCTTGTTTTGCTTCTTCGAGCAGTGCTTTGCTGACCTGCGCCTGCGAGCCGTTTCCATGCTTGTCACGAGCGCGACGCTAAATTCCCTTTCGCTTGACTTGTGCCATTGCGGCACTGTCAACCGGACGTGTCTCCTATAATTTCTCCCTTGTGGCTTTGTTTACGCGCCTCCGCGAGTCTCTATCGATACCACTAGTCGTCACCTGTCGCCGTCCTGCAAACAAAGCCGATCACCCGGTGTCTCGTGAGCGCAGGATGTGTCGCTTCTTTCTCCTCATCGCAGGGCCGTACACGCTTGCGGAGCCCCATCTTTACCTAGGATTGGATCAGCGCGCCGTGTGGAAACAATGCGCATCGACTGCAAGCGCCGCGGCTTGTACATGCGCGCAGGAGACACCAATGGCCTCACAGGGCGGTTTATCGTCGCACTGTCTTCGGCGCGCCCCCTGGTCTGTGCCCGGGTCAGAACGCGGCATTTTCTACTGTCTTGGATTGCAAAACTCGAGGGGAAGTGCGCGGCGAATTGATGCCGGCCATGCGGTAAAAAGGAAAATCGGCGCGGAGATCCCGGACTGATACGACTTTGGGCCTGTTTTGGCGCTTCCGAAGGTCGAAGTACGTACTCCACGACAGCGCCACGTTCTACGCGGGCCCACGGCCTGCACGCGCGCGAAGGGCCCCGCGCGTTGGAGCGGCCCAGCACCCTCGAGGCTGCAGAACGCCAGACGGTTGGTGTACGGGAGAGGCACATGACCGCGCGACGGACGTATTCGTTGATTTCGCATCTTCGTCCTGGCGGCGACGGAAGCATGCACTTGGCCCGTGATCCTTTGCCCCGCGCGGACCTTCTTCGGACAGAATGTCACGCAGCTCCGCGACTTTATATAACGAACCCAAAATGATGTCCTCCAGGTCCTCAACCGCCCCTCGCCTCGACTTCAGCGTCGCCGCTCTCGCGCTCCACCCCACACCTGTCCTCGCACACCACACCAATGGCGTCCTCCCCGCTGCAGGCCTTTGACCCGCTCGCGAAGCACTACTTCACGTCGCACGGCACGCCCGCACCACCGCAACCGCAGCAGCCCGTCGCGTTCGCCAGCCGCGTACCGTACGGCGCAGCACACGCGCCTGCACCATCGTCTGTGCCCTCGCACCAGACACCACGGCCGCCCGTTAAGGCACCACAACCGTTACATCCCGGCGCCGCTGCCGCCGCGGCGAAACCGATCTTCACGTCGTTCCAGAAGGACCGCGCGTCGCCCGATCTTCCCGACGTCAAGAAGAAATCGCCAGCGTCGTGGGGGGCGTCGCCCGCGTCATCTCCCACTCGCAAGTAGTGACTTCACTGTGACCTCATCTCCTCCCATGCTCTCTTATCTGGTGCGTGCGAATGTGCTGGCTGATCGCTCACGCCCTGACGTCGCTTCCCTGCTTCTAGTTGCTCGTCCTTGCTTTGCACCTCGTCGTTCGGTCTCCCTGGGTCTCTGTGATGTGTACTTTGGACCCTTATGCATGTGATATGTAGCCCCGATTTCAAAATTGAACCCCGTTCGCGCTGCTCTGCTGGCGCCTCCTCTCTGACACTTGACATTGACGCGATCGATGAGTGCCCCTCCAGCTCTCCCGCCAGCGAGCGTTTATACGAGGGCCTACTGTGAAGAGAACGTGTACTGCCTCGCGCGCGAATTCGTCAAGCTCGAGCCAGGGTGGCACGCATACGCCGTGTTCATCTCCAACCAATCAAAAACTGTTCGTCACAGCACAGTACAGACCGCGCGCCCGCATGTGGACGGAGCAGCTTGTCTTGTGCTCGGTGCTGGGCGTATCTGATTATGATAATGATATCCCCGGCAGGTGGCCCTGTGGGAGCAGAAGGCATCGAGCGACGAGGAGTCGGGCTACGTCGTCGTCTGGGACTACCACGTCGTCCTGGCGCTGCGGCGCGGCGAGACCCAGGGCAAGGGCAAGGAGGACGAAGGAGGGACAAGATGCTGGATTTATGATCAGGATTCCAGATTGAGCATGCCGTGTTCCGCCGAGGTACGCAGGAGGGCGCAAGATGCAATGACGTTGTCCGGCGTTCAGCTGCTTGTAGGAGTATTTCGCACGCACGTTCCTGCGGCAGGAGGTGCTGGAGGAGCGATGGCGAAGGTCAGTGCTAACCAGCGCCCGCCCGTGAGCAAGGCGGGAGAGAAATTCCTGGGTGACGAACGGCGCAACACAGCTGGTTCCGCGTCGTCCCTGCACAGAGGTTCCTGGACTACTTTGCATCGGACCGCAGCCACATGGTGGGTCCCGGTGTGGGAACGCAGGGCGTCATTTGACCCGGGGATTTGAAGCTGAGGGACCCGGGGGCGTCGGGGGTGGGCGTGCCAGAGTATATTACACCCCCACCGGAATACGCGCCCATTGTCGGATTAGCCGCGCGCGAAATGGGGGTCCGGACGAATCTCATGGCCGAGTTCGTCGACATGGACGGCGGCGCGCACGGGAGCGTGGCCAGGAGCGTGGAGGACGCGCTCGACGTCGTGGCGGGCGGGAGCGCATTGTCGGAGTGGGCCGAGGAACCGTGACTCTTTGAAAAAACCGTCTTGCCATGGCCTCCACGTCCTACATCCACGCCAACGGGGCCAGCGCGCCGGGCTCCAGCGCGAACGGCGGTGTCGCCGGGCCCAGCAACGGCCATATAAGCGTCTACACGGCCGCCCAGCCCCCATCTGCGGTTGTCGGCGAGCCCGCAGCAGCACCCATCCAGCCGGGCCAGTGAGTTCTCTGATTGTTGTTCTGCCCGGCGCGTCCGTGGGCTGACCCTGGGTGCTCGTTTGAAAGGCTCGTCGCGTCTCTGGCTTCGGGGCACAATATCGCGATAGTCAATCACCTCTATCAGGCCGGCTTTCGCAGCGGGGTGAGCGCCATCCGGCAGTTCCTTGCATTTCTGTGGCCCTGAACTCTCCCGTGCGCAGAACTACTCAGACATAACACTGGTCAGCAGCGTTGCCAGACTCACACGCACCGGGTGCGCTGACGCGTCCCCCAGCAAGTACCATGGCGGCACTACGCGCTCCACCAACTCATCATCTCGCGCTCGCCGTACCTCGCGCACGTCATGTCCACATCGCCCTCTTCCAAGACGATTGTCATTCCTTTGGAACAGGAGCCGCACATCACGGCTGAGGTATGATGACCAGTTTCAGTCGTTTGTTCGCGCTCACACACTCTTCTCAGAGCTTCGACATCGGTACGCAAAAGTCTGCCGTGCTGCTGCTTCTATGCACGCTCACCCTGTTCCTGGAACGTAAGCTCTTAGCTATCTGTACTCACCGGCTTCACTGGAAGCCGTACACCCGCACAATGCGCGAGCGGTTCTGGCTGCTGCATGTTTGCTCGGCGGCATGGACGAGCTCAGCAACTACGCCTACCGGCACTGTCTCCAGTCAATCTCTGTCGACACGATCATGGATTGGCTGGATTTCCTGGATAGCCTGCCTGCTGCCGACGGGCAAAATGGGCCGGATCCGCAAGCAGTTTTCGGCCCTTACGCCAAACAACTCAGAGAGGACGTTCTGAACTTCCTTACCGTGTCGCTCCCTCTGTCGCTCAATGCCTTTTCGCCCGGCGAACTATCGCCGGTCTCGCCCTCGGCGACCGCAGCAGCGGATTCCTCAGGGCAGGAGACACTTCTGCACGTGTACTGCCGTCTACCGTTCGACCTCTTCAAGCGCGCGCTGGAGAGCCCTCAATTCCCAGTTTGTACGTCAACGCCCTTTGTTACCGGCGCGCGCGCGAAGCTGATCGGGTTTGGTCTTGCTTTCTGCTCCTAGACGGGAACCACGGGCGCTTCAAGTTTGCGAAGAGGGCGATTGAACTCAGGAAGCAGCGGGGCTTTACCAAGGACAACGAAGAGGAAACTGTTGTGCTTGCGTTTGGCGCTGGGGACGGTGGAGGCCATGCCGTCCATATCACCCGCAAGCTCAAGAAGAAACCGTTGTGGAAAGTGACCAAATAGGGTTGCGATTCTGGCCGCTTCCCATGATCTGGGGTATACTTACTGTGCATTGGTCCTGTGTTCTCGTGTCTGCCTAACAATGCACTCGTCGGCGCGCCTGCATCCTGTCACCTGGTGATCCCTTCGAAGAGAACTGGCCGCGGCACCAGACTATTAATCGCCGATGATCAGCTGCGAGCCAATCTGGCGGGCAACGCGAAGGTCGCGTGGCAGCCACAGGCCCAGGCGATCATCAGATCGTGCGTGCTTGGATCTGGGTCGGGCGCCTGTGCACTTCTGCATTCCACACGCATCCACACATGCACAGGTCCTTACGCGCCTGCCGCAATGTGAGAATCGTCGGCCCGGCCTCATAGGCTGCAGGTAGAAATGCTCGGCGGGCCATCTCATGCCCAGATCGACGATCTCTCTCGCGCAGCGTAGCCACTGTAACACTGTGCAATGTGTTTCCAGTGCGTGCGCAAGACCTTCGCGGCCAACCACCGGTTCCTCCATTTCTCCACCAGCGATCCGCGCACCGTCGATGTCAAGGAGTGGGGGGACCGCGGCGTACTGCGACACCACGTCCGCTTCTACACCATGCGCGCACAGCCGTTTGGCGTCCAAACACAGGTCACTGTCCAGACGTCAAGCCAGCCGGGCCTCGCGGCCGAGCTCAAGTGGAACGACGGCCACGGCCTGGGGAGCGTGAGAATCGGAAATGGCCCGCACGTTCACATGTTCCAGTTAATCCAGGGCAGGACCGTGGGGTGAGAGCGACCCGTCGTGTGCTATTTCCGAGGTGCCCCCCATTGACGCGTCTTACTAAAGCAGCCAGGGGACGCACGCCGCCTTCGAGTACAACGCGCAATACTACGTATGGCAGCTGTGCTCCACGGACTCTGTCGCTGGTAAAAGCTACATGGTGCGCGGTGGTTGTTGCCATCGGGTCCAATTCTCAAGACGTAGCAGCTCACACAGCGGGGATCCACTGAGATTTTTGCTAGTTTCTACGAGCGCTGGCGAGAACTCGACCCCGAGGGGAAGCCGAGCCCAGGACTCTACGAATACGACGCGATATACGTGAACTTTCCCTTGCTCCTCACAAGCCTCGTCTCGGTGCGCTGACCTCCGCGGGTTTCATCCCTTCGAGGCTCACGAGCCGCAGTTATGCATTATACGACACATAGACCAGAACAATATGTTCCCAGCGCAATAGCGATGTGCATTGTCCGCCTACATTGTCACACTATATACATCTATCTCCACCAGAAACCGAAATAAGAATGGAACGTGAGCTTGCAGGAAGAACGCCCGCGACCGTCTCACGGCGATGTGGGTCTATGATTAAGAGATCCGAGGACATGCTCCAAGTGCTGTCAGGACGTCAGGCGCGACCGAGACGGGCCGCGCAACTCACCTCCTCCATGGTCCAAGTCAGGTCTTGAGTGCTCTGAGTTTCCGAAGCGGTACCGCTTGCGAGGGTCGGCACAGCGGGAACGACGTTGAACGAACCGGAGTTCATTCCGCGCGTCATGTTCTCGATGAGGCGACCAATCTGCTCCTGATCAGTGTAGAAAACCTACAGACGCCATGAGCTGGGAATGGGACGTATGAGAAGGTGGACAGACCTTAGTCTCCGGCCGGTTATATGTACTCTTGCGATTGAACGTCGAACTGGTTGCGCTGCTCTTCGACGGCATGCGCTTGTGCTCACGCATTTGCAGTTGCAGCTCTGGCTCTCGTTCGCCCATCGAATAGCCCGAGTCAAAGCTGGCGCGGCTGCGGAACTCTGACTCGCCATCGAAGTTGTCCTCCTCTGCGGCCCGTAGACCATCGACGATTTGCCACACAACGCGCCCGTCCGCAAACTCCAGCACCTCGAGAGCCTGTTGCTGCGGCTCACCACCGTGTTCCCCATTTCGCACCGACGCTGGGTAGGGCGACCTCGCCGAGAATCGATCGCGCTCTGACGGCGCAATGGACGCCACTGCGCCGTAGGGGTCAACTAGGGATGAAGTGGAGGCGCCTGCCGCGCCTGGGACTGTGGCGTCGAGGTAGGTGGCACTAAGCATCGGAATAGGCGGAGCTTCTGTAGAGAAACGCATCGTGCCGGAGCGTGGCGGAGGCGTGTTGACGCGTTCCTGTACGGACTTCCCTGAGCGTGTCGACAGTCCTCCCTCTGAACCCTGTTTCCTGTGAGAAGGTCGGCGACTGATGGACGGGTTGGCCTCCGGTGGCAAGATAGGCCGGTTGTCCGTGGTGAGGTATATTGTCCTTCTCACGACGACGCTGCGCGTGTTATCGTCCCGCGCGGACCGCTGAATAGCAATAAGTCACCATATTACCTATGCCCAGGAACACGTACGGTAATTGGGCCGGGTGACCTGGTTCTGGCGGCACGAACGGTCGGCTTCCTCTCAGGCGCGGGCGGGGAAATGGGGCGCGCGGTCGAGTTGTTCCGCGTCAATGTCGGCGATTGCGTTTGGGGTCCCGCAGTTGCGCGAGAAGACGTAGATAGCGAGCGACTCAGGAACGCCGTGAGCTCTTCCATCTGAGTCGGGTTGAGCCCGACCTGCGCAGCACCATCCAGAATCTGCTTGAACGCCAGTTCCGGAGATTTAGGCGTTGCTGTGGCGCATTACTCAGTCACTGCCACAGGTGAAGAAGCAGCGGATAACGTACGTTGCGCGTCATCCATGGAAGGGCGCCCTCGTGCAAACGAGTCACCCGCCAGGGGGGAAGTGGGTGTTCCTGCTGGGTGGACGTGTTTGGGGGGAGGGGTTCCACGGCGCAATTGCTCCGTTCTACCTGAGGTCCCAAAGGCAGTGGGCGTCGTTGGCGACGTAGGCGACCTGGCAGAACCATAGATGGGCGAGTGGGGAGAAAGGTGCTCCCGATCTCTGCTGTTCCCCAGTCCAGTAAGGTCGGTCGAGCTGGCGCCGAAAGGCTTCGCAAACTTCGACATGAACGACTTGAACGCGGGGCCAGCAGATGCAGGCGGCGACTGGGGAGAATAGCCTGGCGATGTAGGCGGGAACTTGTACTGCGAGACGTCCGCCAGGCTGGCAGATGCCGGCCCGTTGAAAGCACCCATGCCCGTGGGGTTGATGCGCACGGTCTGCACCTGAGGGTGAAGTGTTGACGCAGACGTGGGAGTGTGCATGTTCGGGTGGGCGCCATAGCCAAAGGGTGGAGGAGGCTCGTCGCTGTTCGGCGTGCTCGGCTTGTTGCGCCAACCAAGCTTCTTGAACCGTTGCGAAAACTTGCTCCCAGCCGATCGAGGTTCACTGGGGGAGAGCGCCACTTGCGAGCGAGACGGCGACAAGGACGGCATGTTCTCCAAGCTCGTCGACGCAGCCACCAGGTGGGGCGACCCGATCTTGTTGGGATCTATCTTCTTGCGACGCACCGAATCCGAGCGCGGCCGCAGCGATACTTGCGACGAGCTCTGCTTCAGCTGCTGCGTCGCGAGTTCGACCTTACGTCTGACGTCCTGTTCAAGCTGCGCGTCGTCGGGTGGTAGGGGCGATGCGCTGTTGTAGCTATGCTTGTTCGGCGATGGGCTGTATCCCTGGTCTGGCGATGGGCTGTATTCATGCGGCACCGGCGAAGGGCTGCCATATCGTTGGTGGGCATCCGGCGGGGGGCTTCCGTACCGCAACTGAACAGGGGATGGGCTGGCAAGAACCCGCTGCGCGGGAGGCGGGGAGGGGTAACGATGGTCGTCTTCCTCTGGCGGCACCGGCGACGTGGCTAGAAGCTCCTGCGCCTGAGCTGCAGAGACCGGATGGTCCTCTTCCACGCCAAAGATGGCATCGGCGAGCGCTTGGTTGCGCATAATGGACGAAAGGTCCGAGCTTTGGCTGCTCTGCGGCTCATGGTGCGGCGCGGTCGGCTGCTGAGGCTGCTGCTGCTGTACCGGAGACCTGGCCCTGACAGGCGAGTCCGCGGGAGGAGACTTCGCCCTCATGAGCGGTGGGCTCTTCGCGCGTGCAGGGCTGACTGCTATGGAGGCCGCAGGGATGGGGCTCATAGCGCGCGCCGGGCCCTGCAGCTGCGGCGAGAGTGGCCGCGCGTACCCAGGGCTCGCCAGAGCCTGCGCGGGCTTCTTCGAGTCGATGCTGTCCATCATGGAGGTCAGGAGAGCGTTTGCGCGTGCGCCTCGGTCGTTCGGTCTCGGGGCGGGCGTCTTCTCGCGCTCGGTGTCGGAGCCCGTGAGGTTGGCCGCGCTGTGCGGCGGCGAGGACGGCGAGAGCGGGGCGGCAGGCGGCGCCGACGGCAAGATAGCCGCGGACGAGCCGGAAGAGGACGACGGTGGCGCGGACGGAGTCGACGCAGGAGCCGCGCCCAAGGCGGCCAGCGGATGGCCGTTAGAAGCGTTGAACGGAGACTGACTTGTCTTCGGCGACACATGAGGCGAGACTGGACCAGGACTCGTGGTCTGCAACGCGGCGGGACGTCATAAGCCACCGCAATTGACGAACGAAACTGCGAGGACAGCTCACCCTGCTTGGGGACTGGACGCCCATTGTTTGCCCAATCGACCCACGCCGCCGCCTCAGGGACGGGGGACGGCTCGGCGGGGGGTCTACCGTGCTCTTCATTTGAAGCGCTGCATTCAGCAACTGCGTTTGGATGATGACTATATCATCCTTGGTTAACCCAGTCAGACCCTTGAGGACCTCCTCCGCAGACTTCTCGACCGGCCCGTCCTGCTCGTCGAACTGCAAGGTGAGCCTAGCAGTGCCTGGGAGTTCGCCCGTGAAGTCGTCCCACTTGCGCTTCTTGTTGCCTGGGTGGAGCAACGCGTAAAGCTTCTCTTCCACCTCGTCACCGGGCTCCGAATGGTAGCTGGAGCCCGCAGAAGCGACAGAGGCCGCGGAGGCGTTGAATGGCGACAGGACGAGAGGGTTCGAGGCCGCGGAGTGAATGTTGTTGAACGACGACGACGCGGACGACGCAGGCGAGTGGTGGTTAGAGCGTGAGGGCGTCCTCGGACGGCCCAGGCCGGGCGTTGGCCCGGGTGGCGGCGTGCTCGAGAACTGCTGGCGGCCGATAGAATAATCCGAGTCGTATCCGCGAGTCTGCGACGGCGAACGCGTAAGCGACGGCGACCGAGCCAGGAACGGCGGGCTCCGCGGCGTGGAGGGACGTCCGGTCTGTGCAGCAAGGTCGGCAGCCGAACGGCCAATGTCAAGGCTGCTCACGCGTGCGTCAAGGTCCCAAGCCCCGGTGAGCGAGCCGTAGTCCACGCCAGCCGTGCCGTCGATGAGCGGAGAGTCCGGAAGCGCGGGGCTCGTCAGGGACCGCGCGGATGCGTTGCTCTTGGTTCTCTGGTGGCCGCCGATAACATTGCGCCCCCGCATTCCACTGGTGCCGTACGGGTCCGACTCGTCGCTAAGCGCGCTTCCCCTGCGACTATGCCCTGGCGTGCTGGCCTGCCCATACTCGGGCGTGGCCCCGCGGCTGATGTGCTGCTGGTAGTAGTTCGCGTTCGCCAGCCACGCAGGCATGCCCCCGTCGCGGCTCGCGTTGACGGGCGTCGGCGTGCGGCCGGACGTCGGCGGAGACAGGGGCCGCGTCTGCTTGAGAATCGACACGGGCTCGCGCTCAGGGCCCGGGGAGTCCATCCTGAAGCGGCCGAGGTCCGCGAGACTGCCGAAGCTGCTGCTCTTGGAGTGCGTCGGCTGGTGCATCCCGAACGCGGGCGAGTCGCTGCGCGGGAGCGCGCTGCGCGAGAGGATGCTCGCCGGCAGGTGCGGCGGCGCGTTCGGCGCGCGCCCGCCGGCGGTAAACCCGCGGAACGTGGGCGACTGAGGCTGCGTCGCCCGCGGCGTCGTCGAGTCCGCGCGCTGCTCGTGGTTGAACGACGCGACGTCCCGGGGCGACGTGGGGCGCTGCATGCCGGGGATGTACATCGACGACGGCGACACCGGCGCGCGCTGTGGCGTAGGGCCCGGCGAGGGCGCGGCGCCATTCCGATTGATGAGGTCCTCCACCCTTTTATACGACGCGAAAGGGTCGTCGTCGCCCCTCATGAAGTCAGACGCGGTGTCGCTGGCAGAGGACTGCGGGGGCTGGGGCGCGTGCTGCAGGGCGCCGCACAAATAAATAACGCGTGTCGTCAGGAGGCGTTGTAATTCGGCAAAAACGGCAAGAAACAACCCACCGGAGCACCCGCTATGTTGTTGAACAAATCGCGCTGCAGCGGCTGCGTCTAGGTCAGCCTATGCTGTAATGCTTTCACCGCACACTGACCGGCGGGCGCGGTGACGCGGGACCATTGGCGGCGCGTGGCGAAGTCGGCGGCGGAGGGGATCTAGCCGATCGCGGCGCCACGATAATGTCGTCGTCCTCCTCGGGCATGGCGCCGCCGGTGAGCTCGAGCAGCGCGGACTCGAGCGCGCGCGACATGCGGCGCTGCTGCGCGGGGCTCAAGGCCGCGGCACGCGGCGCCTCGGGAGCAGGGGAGGACGGGCCGAGGCTGAGCAGCTTTGCCACGGGGGTCTTGTCCGAGTCCTTCCCGCCGTGCCCGCCGCTCTCCCTGCTGCTGCTACCGTCGGTGCCGGGCTCCGGGACCGAGGCAAGTGTGCTGCTGCTGGTTTCGCGCGTCATCGCCGCGGTCATCGAGGCCGAGTTCGAGCCGTCGAGCGACATGAGCCGGTCGCGCGGCGACGAAATGGAGCTCGTCTGGCTCGTGACGCGCTCGCGCGCAGAGCGGATGTAGCTCTGGTCGCGGAACCGTCCTGAGCCGAACAGATTCGAAGAGTTGCGCTTGGATGTGCGCTGGGACTGCGGCGAGTCCGTCGCGGCCGAGGAGCGCGGGTAGACGGTCGTCGCGGTGCTGGAGGACGGGGTGCTGCTGGTGCGCGAGGAGGTGTAGTAGTCGCCGAGGTAGTCGAGCTCCTCCTCGTCCGCGACGCGCGAGGGCGTCGTGGAGGTGCCCTTGGAGATGCCGGCGAGGGCCTCGAGCATCATCTCCTCCTCTTCCTCGGTGATGTGATTGTCGGCGCCCTTGGCACGCTGCTCGGCGAACTTGGAGCGCAGGGACTCGAGGGTGCTGTGGCCCTGGGCGTTGCGCAGGATGCTGAAGCGCTTGCCGAGGCTGGCGGCGGCATCGCGCATTAGCAATCAGCCGGGGACGCGGGGACATGCGCACTTGGGCAGGATGAGCGAGGTCCGGAAGTCGTTGATCTCTGGGAGCGCCGGCAGCGCGGTGTCGAGGGCCGGGGCGACGCTGGAGACGGACGACGAGGAGACCTGGACGGCGAAGGGGCCGCGCTTCGCGTCCGACTTTTTACTGCGGCGGGTGAGGCTCGTTCGAGATCAGACGATGCAGACGGGCGCACCGGAAGCGGTTCATGCTGGGACTGAAGAGCTACGCTCGGTGTGTCTTCAGAACACGAGGCTGGCGGGAGGCAGGCAACGGCCGGTGGCAGTCTGCGCGTCTGGGCTGGCGGAGAAAAAGTCGCGCGGCGGCGGGGACGGGGACGGGAACGAGAGCAAGAACGAGCGTGGGGGAGGGTCCGGCTGCAGCCTTCGCGTCAATGGCGAACTTGTTGAAGACGCTCGCGGAGAGGCCTGCGAGGCGGAGTTGCGTAGCAATCAGGAACAACGGACCAACGCGGTCACCGCTTCGATTTACTCTCAACGCCGAACACAGATGCACCTCCTCACCGTCACACACGCTCAGCCCGGCGTCTGCACTGCTACATTTTGCCAGTCGTACATGCGGTATCCTACACGCAACCGTCCTCCCTCCTCTCAGTCAGCCTGGCACATTTAGGACGCGTACCTGCAACGGCGAGGCCTGAGCGTCAATATTCCCGCGGCCCAAGCATAGAATGCGAAAACGGAAAATCAACGAGGACAGCGCACCGCAGAAGCAAACACGCGCGTACGTCCGGCATACAGTAGATCGCCATCCGCGACCGCCGTCAAGAACAAGCGCGAGCGGGGCAGACAGCAAGCAGACAGACTGCTTGCATTGCCCCGCACGCAATCATCATCCCGACGAGCCGGAGCCATTCAGTGGCTCGCGTGCATGACAGATACAACGACCCTTCGATGCAAAAGACGTAAGACACGCACTTCTTCGTCCACTCCTTTGCCGTGGCGAGGAATTTCGGCCGGTCCTCCTTCAATAGCTGTGCGCCAGGCAGAGGTCAGCGACAGATCCCCCTCGGACTGTACATAGGGGAGACAGATGCGCGCCCACCTGCGCGATTTCAGGCTCGAAAGGGTCCTCTGGGCTCGGGTTGTTGATCTTCTCCGCGATCGTGCCCAAGACTGCGGCGTACGCGTCAGATCTTGCCGCGCATGCACGCGCCAAAGATATAATGTAACGCACTGGTCGGGACGCTGATACTCGGTTTCCACTGCGACCCGTGTCTCCTTTAGCGGGATGCGTCGCACAGGGTGACAGACAAACAACACGCACGTCGTCCTTGAGCAGGGTCACGCAGATCTGGCCCTCCTCGTTCACGCCGGGGTGGTATATCTTGGTCGTGAACGTGACCTGGCGCGCGCCGAAATGAGTCGCCACAATTTTCGCGAGCAGGAAAGCGCGTACGGAAGGGGCCTTGAAAGGGTAGTTGTCGGGGAAGACCATTTTGAACTTGAATGTGCCGCCCTTGTACGGGCTATCGGGCTGAACAGCGCGACATCGATCAAGTCAGCGCAACACAGCGAAAGAGTTGGAATGTCGCGGGGGCGCACATTAGGCTTTATTGCGCCCGTCCAGTTGAAGAGGTTGGCCTCGTCCGGGGTGACGGTCACGCCCTGCGCTCGGTGAGCAAGGAAGACGCCGACAATGCAGCGCGACAGCGACACGTACCAGAACGGGCGACGCCTGCAGCTGCGCGATTTCCTAGATATACGGGGTCTCAGGCGCGCACGGGCAGCGCGAGCTGCGGTGCTTACTCGTTGGATTCGTCGTAGCGATGTCATGGTGCGCGTGGAGGGCAGAGGCAAGAGCCGGTGGCGCAGCCGATCCGGCCTCCTGCGCATGCATTCGTACTTTCTGGCGGTGGCCTCGCAACCGCGACGGTACCCTCCTACACTTTCGGTCATCTCAACACAGTTATCCAAGCACACGAGCGTACAATCGAACTTGGACCATGCCAGGCGCTTTCCCTACATCGCGTGTCCTGCTCGTTCCGTGCTTGCCTCTCTACATGCACAACATGAATACTCAAAAGGCCCAGCACGTATTGAAATCCTTTGACCCGGATAGCGCGGCTTCCCGTTATCTACTCATGGCTGCCGCCACCGACACTGAACGCGCTCAATGCAGAAACCATTCTACGCCGAAGGGATTTCGTCCTTCCCCTCCCACAAAGTTGCTCTGAGTGGTATTAACATGTCAGGATGCGGCCCTGCATCATAGTTCTCTAGCCAGAAGAACCAATGCAGAGGCGGTTTACCCATGAGAAACATGAAGAATGAACGGAAGGGCTGGATGTTGCAGCTCGCTGATGCTGGTGTAGCGCGGACACAGTTTGCAGAGAAGAACGTGGAGTCCAATGCAAACTCGCAGCATACAGCAGTCGAGGGAAGTTGTGAATGTATTGGATGACGAGTGGGTGGATGAGGAAGACATCCGGAAGCAAAAGGTCCGCCCACTCTCCTTCGAATGTCTGCCGTGCGATTGGCCCGGACAGCGCTCGCAGCGGCGCGCCGCCCCCTGGCGCGCCCACTGCACTGTTCGGCAGCCCGCGCGTCCGACGCGCTGTTCGTGGTGCGTCTGGGCCGCCGTCTGCGCCGAGGCCGGCGCCGCTGAGGCATCCGCTGCAGCACCGCGACACGCCATACAACAACCCGCAAGTGCGCCCCTCGGTCCCCCACCCAACCTTCGCGCCCCAGGCTGACCCGGGAGCGCGCAGATACCATTCCAGTTCGACGCGGCGAACCTGAAGCGCGCGCAGGAGATCATCGCGCACTACCCGCCGCAGTACAAGAAGGCGGCGGTCATCCCGCTGCTGGACCTCGGGCAGCGGCAGAACAAGGGCTGGACGTCGATCAGCGTGATGAACTACGTCGCGGGCCTGCTCGACCTGCCGCCGATGCGCGTGTACGAGGTCGCGACGTTCTACACCATGTTCAACCGCGAGCCCGTCGGCGCGCACTTCGTCCAGGTCTGCACCACCACCCCGTGCATGCTGCGCGGCTCCACCGGCATCCTCAACACCGTCTGCGGGCACCTCGGCGGCATCAAGCCCGGCGACACGACCAAGGACGGCAAGTTCACCGTCGTCGAAGTCGAGTGCCAGGGCGCGTGCTCCAATGCCCCTATGATGGTCGTCGGCGACGACTTTTACGTGCGTGGCGCCTTTCCTCCCGTGCATAGGTGCAGGCGTTCATATTGCAACGCAGGAGGACCTGACGTCCGAGTCGACCAAGAAAATCCTCGACGCCTTCGCCGCGGGCCAGAAGCCCAAACCCGGCCCACAGAGCGGCCGCCAGACGAGCGAGAACTCGGCAGGCCTCACCGCGCTGACGTCGAAGGTACGTAGCCACTGTGACACGTTCCCTCCCCTCAGGACCTGACTTACATTGAAACTTTTGCAGCCTCCTGGGCCAGGCGAGTTCTGCACCGAAGAGTTCAGATAGTCGCAGTCTTTTCGCTGTTGTGTATAGAAGTCAAGTTGCGTGGCGTGTGTCCGAATGCAGTCCATGCGCATGCTCTCGCGGTTCCCTTTGCTTTTACCCTTAACCAACACCGCGCCCCTCAGAGGTCGTCCTCGTCCTCCAGGAGACTGCCTTCCTGCGCTGTTCCCTCCGGGAGGCGGTTGATGATATACCTGGCACGACGGCATCAACACAGACGCAGCAAACCGCAGACGAGGTCGCGCACTCAATCTCATCCCGGAGCTCGTCGCAGTATTCGTCTGCGCCAGTCAGGAATCCGCATAACGCAGAACAAAAACAGGCGCCGCTCAGAGGCACGCACCAAGAGGGAGGTCAGATTCGTCTCGTCCCTGCGGATAGAGCGTTAGCGGCGCACTGCGAGCCCCCCAAAAATGCTCACGAAAGGCATCTCAATCTCCTGTGCAATACCCTCGATGCCCATGAGCGTGAAAGCGACGAGGGTGACGACGGGAATCATCTTCCACCTAGCAAGGCTGTTTCAACGACGGGATGGACGACGGAGGACGGGAAGACATACTGCAGGTCGCTGACAAGCGTAAACGGGAGCGCGAACAGGTAGAGCGTGACGCATTGCTTGAGATGGATGCCATCTGGGCTGCATCAGCGCGTCCATCCACCGCTGCTCGCGGTCGGCTTACAAGACGCCGGGATAGGCGTATTTGCCACGCGCTCCATAGCGGTGAGCTGGTCAATCATGCCCTGTAACCTTCCAAGGACTCAACACTAGAAGTTTGAAACTGAGAAAAAGACGCACAGGGTGTTCATCCCGTTCACACCGGCGGGACCGACGGCCTCGAGGTAGCCCATCGTGCGCCAGGTCAACAACAGCCGTGTCACCTCATGCCCAATGCTGCCCCGCCGTCAGCCGCGCCCAGAGCCCAGATAGACAGAACGCACATGAGCGGCAGCGGCAGCGCGTTGTCGAGCGCGAGCATGCGCCGGATGTCGGCCGCCTGGCCCTCGAGCAGCGGCGTGCGCGCGCCGCTCCCGCCCGCCTCAAGGTCCCCATTTCCGTTTCCGCGGGCGCGCCGCCGCACGGGCTCGTCCGGGCGCAGCGACGCGGCGCTGTCCTCGAGCCCGCCGTAGCCCTTGACCTCGTGCGCGAAGCGCGCGGGGAGCAGGCCGACAAAGTCGGCGTGGTGCGTGCCCGGCTCGTCGCGCAGGTGGTGCTTCGCGGCGACCGCGTACGCGACGAGCAGGCGCAGCGTGCGCATCTTGAGCGCGCGCAGGGACGCTTTGCCCTTGTCTGTGAGCGTCGCGGCCGAGGTCGAGAGCGTGCTCTGCGACGCGGGCGGGACGACGTTCACCCAGATAAGACGCGAGAGATTGCGGATCTATGACAGAGAGTGGGGGATGCATGAGCTGGCGGTGAGAGGCGACGAGAGGGAAACGAGAGGTTACGTTGGACATCATCTGCGGAGGCGGTGAGTGTCAACGGCGACCCAGCAGGTTTATCTAACGCACCTGCCCAAAGTCCTTACGACCTTCGTAATATCGGTCGTAGGATGTTCCGTTGCGGAAGACGAGGATGAGACCGACGACGACGCCCAGCAGCGGCGTGACGGCGTTCGTCAACGAGACGTGGTAGCCATGGAAGTGCGCGAGCGCCACGGCGGTTGCGAACACCGTCACAGTGAGGACAGGCTGGCCCAGAGAGTAAAGGTCAGGTTAGATAGGATTGAGAGAAGGCGCATGGGGCGCACGCCGATGATTATTCGGATGACCTGCGAAGAGCGCTTTCAGCCACCCACTCGCACAGACGCGCTGGAGGAGGAAACGCACGCTGCCATCGTATCTGGACGCTGAAATAAGCACGAGTGCGAGCAGAATGGCTTCACGACGCGCACCTCAAGACGTCCGGAAGCCAGGAGTACTAGTAGTTAAGCGAGTGGCGCGTTCAGCGAGCACAACGGCCGTCCCTGGCGACCGGCGCACCTTGCGCAGATGCTCGCGCTTGAGCTTATGGGTCGGAATGGTGGGCAGGACGCTCGCAATGGACTTGACGGTGGACGCCATCGCACCGCACGAGTCGTTGGAGTGAGAAAGACAGGGTCAGGCTGACAGCGCCGGTCCGCGCCGCCGTTCTTCCCAGCCTCCTCGTCATCGCTACTTATGGCGACCTCGGTCCTCGGGCGCCGCCTGCTCGGCGCGACGGCCGCGTCGGGCGCCGCGCTCTGGGCGCTGCACGGCCGCAAGGTCGCGAACGAGGGACCCGCCGCAGACGTCGCACCCGTTCCAGCGCCGCCGCCTGCCGCGAAGCCTGCGCCTGTGAACTGGGACGCGCCGACGCTCGTGTGGGGCTCGAACAAGTGCGTTCCTCGCGCACTGCCCTTGTGTTCAAATGAATTCGTGCTCACGACCCCGGCATGCGCGCGCTCTCCGCTGCAGGAACAAACTCATCTCGCCGGACGCGCCCTCGTCAGAAAGCCTGCGCACGCCGTCGGCGTCGGACCTGACGCTGCCGCCGCTGCGTGACTTGGCGCTGCACGCGGCGCACGGCGCGCTCGTCGACGCGCGCGGCGACGTCTACCAATGGGGCGACGCGCATTTCGGGGACACCTCGCGCGACAATCGCGAGCCCATGCCCACGCTCACCGGCAAGGTCTGCACGTCTCTCTCTCTCTCTCTTTGCAGGGGTTACAAGGTGTTGACGCGGCCCAGGACATCACGAGCGTCGCGCTCAGCGGGAGGAAGCTGTATGCGCTCTCTAAGTCGGGCAGGGTCTTCGTCCTGCCCGTCGCGGCGGACCAGCGCCCTCCTCAGACATCGTCGTCGTGGATGTCGTGGCTGTGGGGCGGGAAAAGCGAGAACGCGTCGCATGTTGAGCTCGCTCCGGACTCGAAGCTCGCGTACCGCGAAAAGTACGTGCCCGCATGCACAACTACACCCGCTTACACGCAGAAAACCTCAGATTCACCTCCATCTCAGCGGGAAGCGCGCACCTCCTCGCGCTCACGTCATCCGGGCGCGTCTTCGCGCATCCGATCTCGCTGCTGGCGAACGCGTGCGGCCAGCTGGGCTTCCGCAAGGTCGACGTCCCAAGCCCCGACCCCAAGCAGGCAGCACGCGTGGAGCTTACGCTGAACGCTAAAGAGCCTATAGCCGTCCCTGAGGGCATAGACGACGACAGCATCCATTTTTGCGACAAGCTGTTCGAGGTGCCCGCGCTGAGCGAGGTGAAGGCCGCGCAGGCCGTAGCGGGCGACCGCTCGAGCTTCGTGCGCACCGCGCCGGAGGGCCGGGTGCTTGCGTGGGGCGCGAACGAATACGGGTACGCGTCTTCCGGCCAGACAGTTTATCTCGTACTCACTCGCAATGTGCACAGGCAGCTTGGGCTGGGCAACGCGACGACGCTCCCGTACGTCACGGTGCCCAGCGAGGTCGTCACGTCGCGCTACTGCCCCGTCGGGACGTACTCGAAGTGCCTCTCGATCGCTGCGGGGGGCGACCTGACGCTCTTCGTCGTCGAGCGCTCCAGTCCCGGCCAACAGCGCGCGATCGATGTGCTCGCCGCCGGGCGCGGACAATGGGGCGCGCTCGGCAACGGCGTGTTCAGCTCGGCGCAGGCGGACCCGCTGCGCATCCGCGCGGTGAGCGGGCTGACGGAATGTGCGTGCATCTCGTGGCATCCTTCGCGCTCCCCCGACTGACACGTCGAACAAAAAGACTCGGAAGCGCTCCGGAGGACAGAGCCGATGAACGTGCACGCGCTGAGCGTGTCGCCCGCGCCGTCGGGGCATGTGCTGCTGACGCTCGGCGCGCGCTCGGACGGGCCCGTCGCGCGCGACGTGCTCGCGTGGGGGCTCAACCAGAGCGGGCAGCTGGGCAACGGCGCGCGCAAGAGCGCCGCGGTGCCCGCGCCGCTGGAGGACGCGGCGGGGCAGCGCGCGCTGCTGGGCGAGCGCACGATGGCCGTGCGCGACATGCAGGGCGCCGTGTGGCGCAAGAGCGCGCGCGTGCAGCAGACCGTCGTCGCGGGCCAGGAGTGCAGCGTCGCGTACTGGAAGATCGTCGACCCATGAGACTACTAATAGGCAGGCGTCTGTCTGTCTCGTTCTTGCATTCATTGTTCACAACCACCTCCCCACTCACGCACGCAATTTTGTAAAAGTAGTCAATAGCAGGAGTCTAGTAGCAGCTTTATTATTTGTTGACCTGGTTGCGCAGACGCGAGAGGTGGAAGTTGATCGCGGACTTGTGCTGCTTGACGCGCGGGGGCTGCGGGGCACGATGACCGTGAGCGAGAAGGAAGGTGGAATGGAAACGGGGCGTACGTGCGAGCGCATGCAGCTGTGCAGCGCGAGCGCGAACTGGGCGCACTCGCCCTCGGAGCGCTTGTCGCCCTTGCTCGCCCAGCAGCCCAGCATCTCGACGAGCTGCGCCGCGCACGGCGTGTATGCCGTTGCTGCAAAATCGCTGTCCAGCCACGAGAAATTTTCGGAACGCCCTGGCGCGGTGCTCACGGTTTTTTGTCCGAACCTGGCATGCCGCGGTGAGCACAACGCATGCGGTCAGAATGCGTGCGACTGTACCTTGACTTTGTGGATGTGCATGGGCGAGTCGGAGGATCGGACGGGACGGGACTGGACGCGGGCGGCCGGGGCCGGTCTCGCGACCACGTTTCGCCTTTCTGACAGTGACACTCTTGCTTGCATTCGCCCTTCGCTTTCGCACCATGGCCACCCGCTCGTCCCACAACAAGAACAACTCTGGTACGCATACACCCTGCATGCGCTGCAGACGCTCGCTCACTGCCCTGGAACGGCAGCGGTGAAGCGGATTCTGCAGGAAGCGCGCGAGCTCGCGAACGACCCGTCGACCGACTACGTGGCGGCGCCGCTCGAGGTCCGTCCCGCCGTCCCCTCCCTGCGCATATCCATCCTGACGCCGCGCCTGCTGACCAGGACGACATCTTTGTACGTGCGCGCGCGCGAGCAAGAGCCTAGCTGACATGCTGTCCCGCGCGCCGCAGGAATGGCACTGCACGATCCGCGGCTCGCCCGGCACCGAGTTCGAGGGCGGCCTGTACCACGTCCGCATCCAGCTGCCGGGCGAATACCCCTTCCGCCCGCCCAGTATCATGATGCTCACACCCAACGGCCGCTTCGAGCTCAACACCAAGGTGTGACGCACCCGCCCTGACATACGTCCCGGAGCTCACCGCGCGCTTAGATATGCATCAGCTTCACCAATTGTGCGTGCCCGCGCGCTGCCGCTCAGCATGATCTGATTTGGATGCAGACCACGAAGAGCTGTGGCAGCCTGCTTGGGGCGTGCGGACAGGTGTGTGCGAGCCTACCTTGGCCGGGATTGTCCTGCCTGTGCTAACACTCCCTTGAAGCGATTATCGGTCTGCAGGGTTTCTTCCCGCTCAAGGGCAAGGACGCTATCGGCGTCGGCGCCATAGAGTACCCCACCTCGGAGCGCAAGCGCTTGGCCCAACTGTACGCCGTCCCATAGCCCATCCCGCCCCACTCAAGCACTGACCCGGACTTGCTTGGCAGCTCGCGCAGCTGGACATGTCCGCACTGCCAGCAGTCCAACCTCGAGCTGCTGCCCGACCCGCCCGCGAAGGAGGCCGCGGCGCAGGAGGCAGAGGCTGAGTCAGCAACGCCGGCGCAGGCTGCGCACCAGCACGAGGAGCCCGTCGCGCAGTCGCCCATGTCCGACATCGTCGCGCATGTGCCGTCTGGGCCCGTCGGCGCGCAGGGGTACGCGCCGGCGCCCGAGCGCGCGCCCGCAGAACTCGCGGCGGCCATCACGGCGTCCATGACGCCGTTCGCGCCGCAGGCCGTCGTGCCAGGACAGCGCCAGCAGCAGCAGCGGCGCGGTACGCCGCTCACTCTCGCGCTGTTCGACGTCGCCATTGGCACGCTGCTCATGATCATCTTCTGCCTATTGTGCAAGAAGCTTGGGCTACTCGGTTTCTAGTCCTGTCCCGCGCTGACGTGCAGAGGTGTGTGTCTTGATACCGCGCGCGAGTGCGCACGGACTGTGGAGCTTGATCTTGTTAGTAATGTGTATCAGTTAGACTTGAACGGCCTGCTTTACTCTCTCGTTCTCCTTTACTCTCTCGTTTGCAATGCTCATATGCATCCGCCTTTCCCTATTGTAACAATCACAGCATAGCAATTGACCTTCTTACGGTGTCCGTCGAATGGATTGACTCCCTCGTGAACTCGACCTGGGCCATGGGGAGCGGCAGAATAACTGCAGATCAATGCGTCGCTTTGCCCACAACTTGTACAAACATCAAACAATCGAGGAATCACTCCGGCTTCTACCGGTGAAAGCACCGTTACTCCCCACTATGTTTCACACGCGTGAATTCAGATAAGCTAACGTCAAATTTCTAGGATTTTTTTTTTTCGAATTTATGTATCGAAGTAGGACGTGGCGGCTGTGACAAGTATCAAGCGGCCGTCTGGTCACTGGCAGCCCGCATCCTTCGGCGGCGCCGTCGTGATCAGCGCATTCACTCCGGGGCGCACCATCTGCACGCCAAAGTTAAGCGCGCTTGCGGACGCGTACACCGAGATCGTTTCCTTCGTCGCGCGCTTCCACATATGCCAGCCGCCCGAGCGGATCTCGACGCGCGCCGGCGCGGGCGGGCCAAACGACGGTTCGGCCGCATTGGAGAGCGACATGCTGACGTACACGGTGTCGGGGAGCAGGTTGAAGACGACTATGGGCTGGTACTGCGTCGTCTCGGGCGGGATGAGGTGGTCCGAGAGCCGGAGAGCGAGGGCGGCGAGCGAGAGCGTCGGGTTGGCTGCGGGGGAGTAGGGGAAAACGCCTGCACGAGGGACCAGGGTCAGCGATGTAGTGAACATGGAATGATCGGGAAATGAGGCGTACCAAGGTCGCAGCTGTTCAAGGCATAGTGAATGAGCTCGGATCCCGCGTGCACGTAATAGGGCTGGGAGACGTACCAATAGACATTAGACCATCCGTACTTGAGCTTCAGGTCAGTGTCGACAAGCCCGCCCTGGTTGTCGGCGTTGGGCATCGGAATTGAGCCCATCTCGTGGGCGACACCACCGGGTCCGAGCTCGCCGAGCTCGACGTCGTCACGCGTCACAGTCTTAAGCGGTGTGTAGTCCGCCTGGGCATGAGCGTGCTTCACGAACTGGAGGTCGAGTTCCAAGGAGAGCTTGTTCATCACGTCAACCGCAAAGTCGACGAGGATGTTCTTTTTGTCCTGTAGGCGCGGGTCTGGCGCATAGCCGACGTGGATGTACGGCTCGTTCTTCTTGTTAAGCTCGACGAAGTTGCGCTGGCTGAGCTCGGAGGGGAGGATGTACGCGATGATGAATTGCGGGAGTTGCGAGTCGGGCACGTTGCGGCGCGGGAGGAAGCTCGACGCGTCCAGCGAGATGTTGGCGAGCGCGGTCGTGTTGTCCAGAGTGTTGAACGTGATGTCCGTCTGCAGCTTCATGCCGCCCACGACATCCTTGTTCGCCATGTTGCGGTAGAAGAATGGCATCGTCACGAAGAAGATGTAGTGGTCGGTGACGTGCCCGAACTCGATCTCGAACTCGCGTCCGAACGCGTTGCGGATGCCGCCGCGCTCTTCCGCGCTGCGCAGCAGGATGGCCGGGCTGTCGATAGCGCCCGCGGAGACGATGGCGTTCTTGCAGCGTATCTTGTGCTCCGCTCCGGAACTGTCCTTCACGACGACGTGCGTGACGGCATTGGTCTGCCCAGCGTGTGGTGCCGGCTCGAGGCGCTGGACGGGGCTTCCGAGGAGCGTCTTGAACTTGCCCTGGCCGTGTGGGTCGTCCATGGCCGCTTCGAGTAGGCGGTCCGTGGTGCTATACGCGCCCTCCGCAAAATCGAAGTTGCGGCTGTCGCTGAACTCGGATGCGACACGACCCCACATCCACTGGGTTTGCGGCAGGCCCGAACGCCGGTCATTGATGTTTAGGCGATCGATGACGGCGCGATGCAGAGGAAGCGTGTGAGGGTAGCTGACATTCATCGTCTCCTCTGCCTTGCGCAAGTAGCCCTTGTCAGTAAGGTCGGTGTACACCGCGCTGGGGAAATGGGCCCTGAACGTATCGTCGTTGATGCTGGGCGCAGCGCATGAATACACTGGCCGGCTGCAGCGTGTGACAACACTCACCGCGGCGAGAACAGACCCCAGACCGTGCTTCGTCCGCCCAGGCAGTGCACCTTGCCGCCCTTCCAGATCTTGGCGGTCTGCTCGTCCATGTCCCACTGCGTTTTGAAGTGGCTGCAGGCGGAATCAGCGGCAAATTGTCGAAGGAAACATGGGCCACGCACTTGTAAAATAGATCATTCAGCTGGCCATAGTTTTTACGGTCGGTAGGCCGGGGCATGTTCAGCGAGTGCGTATTGAAGAGCAAGCCTCCCGCCTCAACGACAAGAATGCGCTTGGATCGGTCATCCGAGGCCTGGTTCCCGTGCAGCTCGCCGACGGCGGCAAGGGCCAAATGCGACGTTCTAGTCGTCGACTCCGCGGTGAAGCTCGTGTTTGTCGCGCTCAGGCGCTTGTTCTTGTCGAGGAGGTCTGCGGCGAGAACACCACCCTGCAGCGCACATTCAGTAACCGCGCGCAGGGCATCACAAAGACCACTCACCCCGATACCCGAGCCAATGATCACGTAGTCGAACGCGTGTTGCTCCGACTCCGCCGCGACCTCTGCCGGCGTGAGCGGGAAGTACGCCTTCTCGTACGACGGCGCCGACGGGCGCGACGCAGGCGGCTCGGGATCCTCGGCCGCCGCCACGGTCACGAAGAGCGGGTTGGAGAAGACGGGGCACTGGCCCGCGTTGGCCCTGTACGCCGCGGCGGCCGCGGGCTTGTGGATGCGCTGCTTGTACGTCTTGATCGGGTGCCCGTCGACGAGGACGAGCCACTCGGCGGCCAGCAGCCGGACGGTGACGGTGGCGTCCGTGCGCTCGAACAGGCCCTGCAGCCGCACGCGCTCCTCTTGCTGCCACCCGCCGCCGTGCGTCTGCGAGTTGAAGACGATGGCGTTCTCCGCGCGGCGGATCGAGATGTGCAGCAGCGTGTCCTTGTCCGCGCCCAGGACGTTGATGCTGGTGTTGTCGATGTTGTGCCCGAAGTCGGGGACAAGGTTGATGCAGGTCGAGTAGAAGACGATGCTGCCCCCGTCGCCGATTGGGCGGTCGAATTTGAGCTCGTGCCCGAGGAACAACGGGGCACCCTTCTGCAGCGGGAGCGGCGGCGGCGGGTTCGCGTCGCCGTTCGTCGAGCTAACGACGGCGATCTCGTCCGAGAAGAGAGGACTGCCGCTCTCGCTGCGGTACACGAGACGGGCGACATGGCCTGGAATGACATGGCCGTACTCCTTGACGACCGCCCCGTCCACGAGCACGACGTACCCGGCCGTCTGCACCTTGACGAGGATAGACGTTGGCGACCTCGGGAATGTTGCACGCAGCGGAATGCGCTGCTCGGCACCCCAGTTGTGGCCTGCCTTCTTACTGTTGAAGACGATGACATCGTCCGCGCGCCTGAAGGATATGTGCAGCAGCTGGTCGCCCGCGGCGCTGATGAGCTCGACGACGGTAGCGTCCCGCCCCGTAACACTCGTGTCGTGGTTGAGATCGACCTTGCGCGCCTGGACAAGGATGCTGCCCCCGGCGCCGATGGAAGTGGAGAACGAGAGATCGCTGTTAACGTGCAGAGACTGCATGGTGCTGAAGCCGTGCGTTTTGCAAGGCTTGACCCATATCCATACTCTAGTTTAAATACGGATACTTATCGATTGACGCGCAAAACTGTCGAGTCTGTGTGCCTGGGCGTGCAGCCAGGGACGTCGTGAATGCCGACAATCGGCGCCGCGCAAAGAAGACCGGTCGACTAACCCACCGGCCCAAAACGTGGGGGAAGCTCGCACAGTGTGCGGAAAGAAGAAGAAAAATGCGCTAGAAGTCACTCGGCGGTCACGGGCGAGACGATGGACCCGCCAGCTGAGCGCGGTCATGTCGGAAGCCTGCTGGCAGCGCATCGCGAGAGGCACGTCCGTGCAATTCAGGCCAATAGCATACTAGGCGCAGGAAGCCTAGATCACGAGCAACATCCCCTCATGCTCTGGGACTCGTCACGGACGCTAGGACCTGAAATCCTGGCGAATGGAAGACTTTAGCAAGCAGAGGCTTCCAACAACGCGACATGACTGCACTGTGCAGCAACGACCTGACCGTGCAATCGATTCCAGTGCCGGGGGGACACATCATGCTGGAGCCGGCCGGCGACCAGTGCAGCGCAAGACCTCTTCAACGACAGGAGTGCAGTGGCCACATTCATTTCCGAGCCGTTCATCGCATTCGCCAGGGTTCTTGAACTTGAAGCCGGCCTGCACGTGTTGAAAGATCTCTAGCTACGCGCAAGGACCAGAAAGAAACGACGCCCGACGTCATAGGAAGATTAAACGCCAAATTTCCAGACGGACGGCATGAGACGACGACGAAGACAAGCCAAGGTGGAGTTTCCCGACCCCGACAGCCTGACGACGGCAACCGTGAGCAAAGTACTCAAGGCACAACATAACTGTAAATCGTATATTGCAGCAAATATATAGTCCAGTTATGTATATACAAGATTGAAAGAAATGTATCCTCCGTGTGAAGGCTTACAGCGACGTCGAGCTGCCTGCTCAAAAAAGAAGGGCCTCGCAAGGCACGGTATTATTGGCTGCCTTTTGACTTCCACAGACCATTTAGCCTTACGGCGGTCAGGGAAGCTTCGAAGGAGCCCGCGGTCCACTCGCATCAGTCGTTCACACGAAAGAGGGAAACCTATACCACATTATATTACGCAGAGCATGTGCCCTCCATGCTAGATCTGACAGCCTTCGATACTGCGGGCAGACTCAAAGAGAGGCGACGACTGGCGTGCTGTACTCTAGGCTCTGCGCTGCAAGATGGCCGCGAATGGAAAAGACGCGGTCGTTCTCGAGGAGGCCAGCAACGGGTTGGGCGGAGCAGGCAGGGTCCGGGCGAAGATGTTGTACAGTTGCAAAACGTACGGATACATGTTAAAAACCTGTCAATCGTGTCAGACGCAAAGACGCGGCGCAAACAGAACACTTACAACAATCGCAGTCAAACGGACACAAGGGAGTGTCTGCTGCGCGTTGACGGAACGCGTAGACCTACAAGCGAACAGAAAAGGCGTACCTCCACCACCATCGTTTATACCAAGCTCGTCCTCCTTGTAGACGCTCCAGCCCTCTTCAGTCTTCTTGCCTGGTATCACAGTCAGCAGAATTCACAAAACGGAGGGAAAAACATACGAGGCCCAGTCCCTCGCGAATCCCGGAAACGGTCGTCGTCCTCCGTTGCAGAAGGCTTGGCTTTGCTCTTCTTGCTGCTCGACGATGGCTCTGTCGACTTCGAGCTGGTCTTCTGTCGCTTGTGTGCGCGTTCGCCGTCACCACCAGTGGACTCCTTGAAGACAGTGACGGCAACGACTTTGGACGGCTTGGTTGCTTCCTTCGAGCTGGACGCGACGGCCGGTTCGGAGTCGTCGAGCGCGTCGGCCTTGCGTTTCTTCTTTTTCTTGTCCTTCTTGGGCTTGCTTTCCGCTGCAGCGGCCTTCTCAGGCTTCGCAGGGTCCGCCTTGGCTTTCGCCTTGCCCTTGGAGGAGAAGATGTCGTCGATTTCGCTGGCGGGCATGTTGCGAAGAAAAGAGGAAGAAGAAAAAAGTCGAGAGCACCGGCGTTGGCCGAGCTGCTTTGTACGCGCTCGCTTGGAACGATGCTCGCCCGACGGCCGCTCTCACTCTTGAAACCAACACGAATACGCACCCTGTCCACTCAGTCCTCAGCGGCAGAGAGTGGCAGCAGTACGGCGCGTAACTGGATATATGGCTCGCTCTTTGTCGTGGGCGGCGGCGCGTTCGTCGCGTACTATTCCGACAGCCGATCTGCAGTCCACCGCTACGTGACAACGCCGCTCCTCAGAACGGTCCTCGACCCAGAGAGCTCTCACAAGGCCGCTGTGCGCGCTCTCAGTGCGGGGATCGCGCCGAGAGACTTTGGGCGGGACGATGAGACACTGGCCTGCCAGGTGCGTGGCGTGTATCTGTCGTGTACCGGCCCCCCTGACGCAGTGCTTAGCTGTGGGGTCAACGCGTGTCCAGCCCTGTGGGGCTCGCTGCAGGCTTTGACAAGGACGGCGAGGCCATAGACGGTATGCCCGTCGTGCGTTCATATGCGCGAGCGACATTCTCCTAACTGGCTCCCAGGGCTGTTCAACCTGGGTTTCAGCTGGGTCGAAGTAGGGAGCGTTACCCCAGAGCCCCAAGCAGGCAACCCGCAGCCACGTGTTTTCCACCTCTCGTCGGACGGCGCAATTATCAACAGATACGGCTTTCCGTCTAAAGGACATGCCGCATTGCTGGCGCGCCTGCGAGCGCGGCGACACGGCCACGACGATGGACAGGTCCTCGCTATCAATCTGGGGAAGAACAAGACGTCTCCCGCAGATTCCCCCGACGACTACGTCGAGGGCGTGCGCAAGTTCGCTCCTTGGGCCGATGTTCTCGTGGTCAATGTATCTTCGCCGAACACGCCCGGCCTGCGAAATCTCCAGAAACGTGAGGCACTGGAGAAGCTTCTAGGCGCCGTGGTCGCTGCGCGAGACGCGACAGAAACCAAGCCGCGGCTCATGCTTAAGATCGCGCCGGACCTGAGCGAAGTCGACCTGGTTGACGTCGCCATTGCCGTGAAGAACAGCGGTGTAGACGGCGTCATCGTCAGCAACACCACGATTCAAAGACCGCATAGCTTATCCTCAGGTGTGTCTTCTCATTGTCTGTTTCCTGCTGGCCCGCCTGAATCGCTCTGCAGGGAGGAAGACCGAAACCGGCGGCCTATCCGGCCCTCCACTGCTTCCACTTTCCTTGAACGCTCTTCGAATACTCCGCACCCACCTGCCGCCCTCTATTCCACTCATCGGCTGTGGGGGCATCTCTTCGGGTGCCGACGCCCTTGCCTTCGCGCAATCCGGCGCCTCCGCCGTGCAGCTGTACACGGCCTTCGCGTACGACGGCCCGGGTGCGCCACGACGCATCAAAGATGAGCTCACCGAGCTTCTGCGCAAGGAGGGCAAGACGTGGCAGCAGGTCGTCGATCAGTCCGTAGACCTGCTGTCCGAGGGCGCTGCCATTCGGCTGCACGTGCGACAAATGATTGAGCATGCCGAGGAGCTCAAGCGGCGCGCGGACAAGCTGGGCGAGTCTATGGCACTGGGCGGCGAAGAGGTAGTAGCGCTGGAATAGACACTTATTCTTTGTTGTTATCATGGTATGCTCGCGCTGACTAGATTAAATAACGGCCGCTCACAATACGCATAATAGATGCCTGCCACCACCAGATACAACCGGTTGCATACAATTCAATGCGACTCGCGGACTCAAACTCTGCGTCCGCCCGTGAGCGCGTGAGCCACTGGTCTCAACCACCGCTGACCTGCACAAGCGAAGTGGGTTCGATGCATTGTTCCAATGCCTCCTGAACGGTATCAAAATTCGTCAATATCGGTGTCGTCTGGTGTATCTAGATGAGCATCACAGCTGCACGCGACAGCGGCGCGTCGCGCTTCGACTCGGAGTCGCTCGTCTATTCGATCTTACGAGAGGCAGCCGGGTTCCCGCGAGATACACGGTGAGACGCACGAGATATTCATGCATTCGTCCCTTTATACGCGAGGTTTTGATTTCCCAACATTTCCCAGTGACTCGAACTCCGGGGTGGACAGGTAGTAATTGATCAAGTGTCTACCGCAGGCGTACCCAAGCCTTACCAACGGTTCCGCCTGTCTCAACAAATCCCTGCTGTTCGGCATCGCGGACATACTTGCCGAACCAGCCCGCTCCCCCACGAATATGGTCGAAACGCGAATCCGCTGCTATCTCAGCATATCGAACAGGATTGTAGCCGTCGACCTGTCGCAGCACCTCGAGCAACGGGCGGAACCGTTCATGCCCGTTCGCGGGAGATAGTGTAGGCCCAGGGGCGTGCGCGGCCTTCTCGTCGAGATCAGGTTCGTCGGTGGCAAGCACTGAAGAACCACCGTCGCAAGTCAGACGGCGGCGGACGCGCAATCGTAGAGGATCCACGCCGAGGGGCGTAAGCGTATTCCCTGTCGTGCACAAAGTGCTTGGAGAGAACACCAGCGCATCGCCAGTCGAGAGGTTCATCGCCTCGGAGTACCAGTGGTCAGAGTTCGTGCCTAGGTGATGCGAAAGATATTTGCACCAAGACAACGAACTGAACCGATGGCAGACAACGAAGGACGCAAGGTCGAGGATCGTTGCTGGGATGATAGTGGGTTCCTGGGTTGCAATAAGAATGCGGGTCCCCAGGTGCCGCTGCTGTCGAATGACGTTGCAAATAGACCTATTCAAGCGCTGTGAATCCTTGTTGGTGAGGTATTTGTGAGCCTCATCGAATACTGTAATGCACTCGGAATAAAGCTCTGTCTGACTGCAAGGCAACAAGATACATACCAACAACCTTCCCCGAGGTACCCCGCCATTTCACGAAGCAATCAAGTACAACGTCAAACAACACTGACGCTGTCAGACCTTAGAAGAACATCCAATCAGAGCTTCACCAGCTTCTTAAGGAGACCACTTGCCGTCAATGAACGGATCAGATAGATCCACAATGACGAGATTCCCGGCCCCAAAGCAGGTAGAAACACAGTCGTTGGGTGACGAGCTCATAAAGCTGTCCAGGAGGTGGAGTCGAAGGTCGAGCATAGATCGTTGGTGTGGATCGAACTTAATTTTCTCCAGGTCTCTCTTGAAGTCTGAGGGAACCATGTATCATGAGACATTACAATTCATTCGCGGAGGAAGACATGCTTACTTGTATAAGAGAAGTGATCGGTCCCGGAAGCTCTCAGGAGCTGCAAGACTCTATGCAAATACAAGGGCATGCCCTATGAGAGGCCAATGAGTGTCAGGACAAGCCTCATGCGCCAGATTGTTGCTTACCACTGCATTGTCGTGCCATCCCATCAAAGCTAGCATGTGCCCAGCTGTGAGCTCATTCTCAGCAAGAAGTAAAGGCTTGACAGAGACGCCGGGTAGGCGGCTGTAGGCTTGCGTCGTGCGGGAAAGATGGGTAGGGCTAGACACAGGCAAACGACTCAGGATTTTACAGAGCACTGTTACTTATGAAGCACGTACGACGCCAGTACGGTAGTTTTCGGCAGCTGGGTGCCAGACACATGTGGTACGACAGATAGATATGCAGCTTCAGCTGGACGTCCACGGTTCTGGTTGTCGAAGTTAAACCTGAGAAAGTCAGCCCATAGAGCCGGGAGATATGAATCCACATACACAAGGGCGGCGAGAGGGTGGGAGAGGGTCCCAATGCCCTCATCGACGATCAGCGCGTTCTCGAGTATGCAAGCGACGGTATGACTTTTCCCAGATCCCTGCATACGCATGAATCACAAGAGGTTCGAATAGCCTTTGAGAGAAGGATACCTGGACGCCGCACACGACACTGCTACTTGGCGTGTTGAGGTTGACATAAACGCGTTCGTCGCCGGAGACGCCGAGGAGACCGCGTTGCACAAATTCTTCGGGGGATCGCAGTACGGCAGAGAAGGTGACGAGAGGCGCTGTGACGCGCTCGTGCACGACCGCGGCCTGCGGTGACGATCGAAGAAATTGTTGCTCTTTGGGAAAGACGGATCGTGAGAGAGACGGTAACAAGCCCGTCATCGCTGCCTGGAGCCGCCTTTGCAAGGGGTATAAGTGTCGTAGGAGTCCGTGCTTCATGGTGAGGGATGCGGGTGCAGGTACAAGAGGTCGGGAATGGCTGTCAGTTGTAGAAATGACGGGACGCGGCAACTATATGTAGTGTGCAGACGGCCATTAATCACACGCTAGTCTCGAGTCACACTGCTTCCTCGTGGTGGAGTGTAACTCAGCGCCCAGTCCAAGTAAGGTCGCGAAAGCAAAGGTGCGCGAGGCTGACGCAGTGAATGAACCGTGGGTCGGAGCCGGTCGGTCGCAACCGAGTTACCGAAGACAGGCTGCCAACGATATCGATGGCGAGAAGATATACATTAAATCGGGTCCCTTATATCTCAAGAGGTGCCCGAGCAGCACAACAGTATCCGCAGGTTGTACACCGCGCACTAGGCGAGCACATAATACACCCTCCATCCGTGCCTCCACTTGCCCGATAGTCTGACGTCGCGGATCGCATCGCGCTCGATCTCCTCTGCAGTCTCGGTGTATTCGTCCGTGTGCAAATCGATGCTGGAGAGGTCCACCAGCGGGCGGCGATGCACAAGCTTCCAGATGGTGTAGAAGAGGAGCATGACGGGGATCTCGATGTAGAACGAGACGAACGACACCGCGTTGAACTTGGGAATGACGGATGACCATCCCTGGACTGTGAACCTGTCAGCTCCCCGCACGCAACTTTCGCACGTGTACGACGTACTGATAATGAGGGCTGTCACTGAAAATACCTAAGATAGGGCGGGGGTTGAGTCCCAGTAGGTATGGAACGGAATGCAGGTCACATACGACAAATGGCGGGCCCCATCCCCACGTCCAGCGCGCGCCCTGGAACTTGAGATCCTCGAGCGGTCGGCCCTGCTTGACCCACGCGCGGCGGAAGCGCCAGCTGGCAAGGCCAATGCTGAACCACGCGATCTGGTTGCTGACGCCGACGATGTTCTGCAGCCAGCTCCAGAGCTCGCCCGCGCCGATATAGCTCGAGCCGAAGCACACGAGCGAGATGCTGCTGGTCGCGAGCAGCGACCACAATGGCACGCCACGCGCCGTCGTTTGGGAGAGGAACGCCGGCGCCTGCTTCGCGAGCGACAGCGAGTACAGCACGCGCGTGCCTGCGAACATTGCGTGGTTGCCCGCGGAGAGCACGGAGGAGAGGATGACCGCGTTCATGACGCTGGCCGCTGCGTTGGATCCGATCTCCTTGAAGACGATGGTGAATGGAGATGTGGTGATGCTTTTGTTAGAGAGGTTGGGGTAATTCCATGGCACTGCGCGCTCGTCAATAAAGGCGCTACTCGGCGGCGATGTCCCGCGCACCATTAAGTCCAATGAGGAGGATGCTCAAAATATAGAATAATAATATCCTAATGGCAGTTCAGTTGACCATTACTTGTATCTGACCCTGGGCGTACCGGAAGAACACCATCTTGACGACACGGGGAAGATTCTTTGAAGGATTAGATGTCTCGCCGGCGGTGATACCGAGCGACTCAGTGCCGCCATCTGCAAACACAGTCAGAGGACACAACAGCCGTTGCGGTTCGTCAACTTACAAGCGAAGCTAGCGGTGACGAAGACGGTGGCAAAGCCGCCGAAGCCGCCGACGAACGGCGCGCCGTCAATACGCCAGTTCTCGCCGCCAATATAATGATGTGTGCTGTTGACGCCAGCATTGACGAGGATGCCCACGATGATAAATACGAGGATAGTGATGACCTTGAGTGTGGAGAGCCAGTATTCTGCGTTGAGAATGAGAGGCGACTCAGCTCGATCATCCGGCAAGATGAGGGGAATACTCACCAAGCTCGCCATATGCACCAACATGGAATGCGTTGATCGAAAGCAAGAAGATGAAGAACAGCAACGGCGCCACCCATGGGTACCAGTCTGTCCAAAAACGGATGACCAGCTGGGCGGCTGTCAGGTCGGAAGCGACGGAAACAGCATCGTTGAACCCTGGTGCGCCGGGTCAATGGATGCCTTCCAATCTGGGACTGTGCGTACAGTAGTTCCAGGACAGCGCAAAGCCGTACGAGTCGTCGACAAAGCGTGTCGCGTACGCGTTGAAACTGCCTGGCTCGCGATTCGTTAGCCTCCAGACACGTGGAGCAATGAACGCGCGCACCGGCGACGGGGTACTGTGTCGCGATCTCGCCCAGAAGAAGCAGGGTAATGTATACGATCCCGCCGACCAGCGCGTAGCAGATCAAGATGCTCGCTGGACCACCCGTCGCGAGTGACCGTCCCGTGCCCAAGAACAAGCCTGTGCCGATGGTACCAGCTGCACGACGCGTCCAATGTAAGTCCCAAGCAGCTCGAAGAAAGCCCCAGTACGCGCCAATTGCGATCATCTGGACCTGGCGCGCATTGAGCTCGCGGCGCAGACCCACGCGGACCTGCGGGATCGACGCGGAGGACGTCGACTTGGTCGGCGACGACGGCAGGAGCGCGGACATCTCGTCAGGCTCGTCTACCGAGGCGGGGCGTTGGCGTTCACGCGAAGGACTCATGACTGCAAATTTCAACGTCTCGATTTGAAGCCTGGCCGCGGGCGCATACGTCGTTTCGCTGCACGATGGTGCAATCTGGCAATTCCCGCAACTTGCCCTCAACGTTTACGGTATCCACAAGGAACCCCGCGCTCGCCATTGATCCCCACACGATCTCCAGCTGCTGCCCCTGCGTTTCTTTGATGTCCGGATGCTAGGCGACATGCGCCAGATTCGCATAAAAGCCTCACGCAAAGATCGGTCTGGCACCCTGCCCTGGCCTCCAGTCCACACTGCGCTCCAGGTCTTGCACGCTTCTTGCATTTATGCCAGTATTTCCTTGGAGAGCGCTCTTTGCTCTCAATCTCCTGTTACAACTGTCCACGGCTCCACTGGAGCACTGGCAGCTTGCCATCCTGGCTAGAATTTGATCTGCTTGCGCTGTTCGCGACTCCGTGCGCCATGTACTGGTGATATTGGGCGTTGCGCGATGCATCCCAGTAACTCTATCGATGCTGATTGCAATACTCTATGGTGGTAGCGATGCTGTCTTTTCGTTCGTGTCGGTCAATACGAGCTGCTCTTTTGGGGTGGGGCTCTCCGAGTCGGACTGGCTCCTCATCTCCTTGCTCCTGTTCGCGTCCCTTCGGTCCCATGCCCATTGTGCCACGCAGACCAAGACGGCAGCCGACAGCAGAACGACCATGACGACAAACGCGCGATGGTACCGCGGCGCGTCGTCGCTCCGCAGGAGCTGAGCGCCATAAATGCCCGCGCCATTGGCGGCCATGATGATCATGGCCATCGCGACGGCACGCTCAGCGGCGTTGCGGCACTGCATCAGCATCCATGCGACGTTGAGCGGGTGCGAGGTGAAGTTGATGCTTTGCGTCAACACCACTCCCGCGTAGCGCCGCCCGCGGCTGTCGCTGTAGGTCAGCTGCTGGTTGGCGACCATAAATGCCCAGTTCACGACCATCGCGAATGTCGTAGTAGCTGCACGCAGCCGGCTGACTAGCTTCAGCACTTGGATGCGGACGCTCATGAGGAACATACAAGCGGTCAGAGAACCAACTCAGGACAATTGCAATCTGTGGTGCAATGTCAACTTGGTCATGTTTTGGATTCTTCTCGACGGCCGTAACGTACGGGAATATGCGCCCAGGGCCCTACGGATGCTAGAGCGTTTGATCTTAGCGGCGCAAACCCAAAGGAGTTAATGATTGTTGGTGAGTCTGTTGCATTTAGTTGAATGTGGCACCCCTTGCGTCGCAACCCAACTTCACGCACAGTTGCCAAAGGCGGACCATGGTCCGTGATTGAGCAACGATATCATGACATGAGGACTGCCAGGCGGTGTAAGCACCCTGTGGTACCTTTCTGGTGGGGGCTATTCTTACTATAACTTCCAGTTAGATAACTGTTGTTGATTGTGGCAAGGAGAGGGAAAGGCACGTGAGCTTCCACCCCAAGCGATCGCAGCACGTGACCTACCGCGGTGAACAACTCCGCTCGGCCGAGTTTGATGGGTCCGGTGGCCTTGATGGGGTCGTCCCGGATGACGCGATGCTTGAGAATATAGAGCTCGCGCTCTGTGAAGTAATTTAACCGCGGGAGGAGGAAAGGTGTGGGTTTGTGGACAGAGTCGGGCAGCAGGAGAGCGAGCAGCAGCCCAACGAGGACGCTGAATATTCCCATGATCAGGAATAGCCAGAACCAGCCAGACTTTCCTGAAACGCCGCGCATATGCACTGTAAACCAATGAGAAGGATACCAGCGGAGGGGTGCGGTCGTACAAATGCCGTAGGATATGAGGTTGGTACTAGCGGCCGCTGTGAGGCTCCCAACGAAGAACGCCATTAAGCGTTTAGCTATCTCCGCTTGTGTATCTGATTGACAGCATTAGCATCGGGATCTGGCCAGGAATTCCGTACGTACACCATGTTGTGAGCGTGTACAGACCTCCGGGGATAAACCCGCTCTCCGCGAGCCCGAGTAAAAGGCGCGTTGCGAGGAACGCGCTATATCCACTTTGAAATGCTTGAAATGTGCTTACAAGCCCAACTGTATCACGGAATTGTAGAGTCAGCACTCATGGACATAGGAGTGGCTCGCACAAGCTACTACTTGGAGGCTTAGCCACTTCTGAGGCCCGACGCGATAGAGCATGATGTTAGAGGGAATCTTTCAGTGCGCTATTTCAGAGACAATGGTAATGCCGCTCCTGGTGGCGCACCTCCAAGAGGACGATCCCAGCGCTGAGAAGCTGCTGGCCAACGTTGAACTGATTCTGCGTGATGCCGACGTCGTGCAGCTACGAGACATGTAAATGTTCCTTCACTTCCCTGCAATACCAGGGGCGCGCTCACGAAGTTGTCCGTCAATGCATTCGCAATGTTGCCACGATCTAGTCAATTGTAGCGTGGTTAGGATTGGGCCCGTTGAGGACGCATGATTTCCAACCAAGTTCTGCATGGGTACGGAAATATATGAGAGACTGCAGGCAGGGGCGAACTGTACTCACGCAGACAGAAAAAGCCGAGCATGAGCAATGGCACGACGACGAGGTCGACTTTGCGTTTCGCACGAGCCTCCTCGTCCCGCGTCCACTCGACAGGTTCTCCGTCCCATGCGGTTGATTCAGACATCGAGCCTAGCAGAGGAGGTTGGGGTGACGGGAGGGGACTGAGCAGGGATGTGCGCCTCACGGGCGGGGCGATCGCGACGGACGACTGCGGCGGTACTCATACGGTGCGGGAGTTGCGCCAATCAGCGACGCTGCCAAACTCCGTGGGAACCCTCGCGGTAACGTGTATACCGCGGCGTCCGACGGGTCACAGCCCTCGCGCCTCGGAGCCTCGGATGTGAGCGCATGCTTCGAAATCCGGGGGCCCTCTCGGAAGTCGCGAGTTGGTCGCAACATAGACCCGTGTTTGCACGAGTATCGTATCAACAGATAACCTCTATGTAAGCCATCTACGGAGAACACAACGTCGTGAGCTTCTCGTCCGTCTCGCTGATAACAAGCCTCTCTGGACGCTGTCTCTCGAGCGCCGCCTCCACCTCATCCTTGACCTCATTCCTCCGCTTCGCGTCCCTCCGATCCCACACCCACTGCGCCAAACAGAACGCAACGCCAGCAGACAGCAGCACGACCATGACGACAAAGCCGCGATGGTATCGCGGGGCGTCGTCGCTCCGCAGGAGCTGAGCGCCGTAGATGCCCGCGGTGTTGGCGGACATGATGATCATGGCCATTGCAACGGCGCGCTCGACGGAGTTGCGGCACTGCAGCGTCATCCACGCGATGTTGAGCGGGTGCGGCGTGAAGTTGATGCTCTGTGTGAGCACGACGCCCGCGTAGCGCTTCCCGCGGCTGTTGCTGGATGTCAATCGTTGGTTCGCAATCATGAATGCCCAGTTGACTGTGAGCGCAAGCGTCGTCGTTGCCGCGCGGAGTTGGCTGCAGACGGTCGTGCCGTCAGCGCTTCCTGATAGATCACTGTGTGCGCGGCACGCACAAATGGTCGGAGACCCAGCTCAGGAGAACGGCAATCTAAAATCCAAAGTCCCATGAGTTCTCAGAAGACTGCAATGTCGATTTCGTGCGTACGGGAATGAGAACCCAAGGCCCCACAGAGGCCAGCGCGTTCGATTTGAGACGCGCAAATCCAAAGGAATTGATGATCGTAGGCGAGTCTGCATCCCATCGTGAGTATAAGGACCCCTGTGGCAAGACTTCTAGTCACGAACATGCGTTGAAGGCGGTCAGCGGCCCATTATTGAGCATCGTGATCATGACGTGAGGACTACAAACCGAGCCTTCAGAGGACATAGCGCGAGTGAGAGGGTGTCAACTCACTACAGTTTCCAGTTAGACAGCTAAGAACGACCCAAGTTGAGATCTCATCCGTTCTCCCGCAATAGAAGCATGTGGCTTACTGCGGAGCGTAATTCCCTTCGCCCAATTCGTATGGGCCCCGTCGCCTTGGCGGGGTCGTCGCGGATAACACGATGCTTGAGAATGTAGAGCTCGCGTTCGGTGAAGTACCTCAACCGCGGGAGGAGGAACGGCGTGGGCTTGTGCACGGAATCGGGCAGGAGGAGCGCGAGCACCAGCCCCGCCAGGATGCTGAACAAGCCCATGGTGACGAAAAGCCAGAACCAACCCGGCTTTCCCGCCACGCCGCGCATATGTACTGGGAAGACGGAGTGAGGGGGTGAGAGGAGAAGATTCGGTGGACGAACAGATGCCATAGGATATGAGGTTCGTGCTCGCCGACGCGGCGAGATTGCCAACGAAGAACACCATCACGCGTTTCGCGGTCTCCTCTTTGGTGTCTGCGCTGAAACGTTAGCGCTGGCAGCAGCCACTGTGGGGCCACAAACGCACACCATGTCGTCAGCGTATACAGTCCGCCGGGAATGAACCCGCTCTCGGTGAGACCGAGCAGAAGGCGGGTCGCGAGGAACGCGCCGTAGCCCTTCTGAAATGCTTGGAACGTGCTAACAAGACCGACTGCGCGCGCCCGCGTTAGTGAGCCGAGGCCTCCCATAGGACGAATAGAGGGAGCATACATGCAACAACCTGGAAGCTTAGCCACTTCTGCGGACCAATGCGGTAGAGCATGATGTTGGACGGTATCTGCTCGCGTGCGTCGCGTAAGCGCCCGGGAAGGAGATCTCTCGGATGCGGGGGTGGCGCGCCTCTAATAATACGATCCCCGTGCTGAGGAGCTGCTGCCCGACGTTGAACTGGTTCTGCGTGATGCCGATATCTTTCAGCTGCGAGATACGTTAGACTGGCTACTCTCTCAAGGACGAGCGCGCGCACGAAGTTATCTGTCAACGCGTTCGCAATGTTCCCGCGATCTGATAAACGGCATCCACATCAGGGACGGAGCCGCGAGAAGTCCACACGAGAGAAGGCCTAACCAAGCTCTGCAGGGCGGATTCCGCGTGAGATGCAGTGTAAGCAGGGTTCAGAGGGCAAGTACGCACGCAGGCAGAAGAAGCCGAGCATGAGCAGGGGCATGACGATGAAGTCGACTTTGCGCTTCGCGCGCGTCTCCTCCTCGCGCGTCCACTTGTCGTCGAGGTCCTCGTGCCCGATGCTCGACTGGGACATGGCTGAGTGAGCTAGGACGGGGACGGGACGAGGATCCGCGTCCTTATCAGGACTCTGCGAGTTCCTACAAGGTATTTAGTGGCGTGAAGGCGCCTTATTGCGCCATACGATGCGCGACGCGCCTCATCGGAGTTTCGCTGATACCTGAATGGTGAGAACCCAGCGCATGATAAGGGACACACGGAGAGAGGGCCTGTAAAGCCGATATCTGCGTTCGCTCCGAGAAACGACGGAGGGACGGCGGCGGCCGCGCCAAGTGCCCGATCGGCGGCTAGTCATAGTCGAAGCAAAGGCATAACTCGCATTTCCTCCACACATGTGACGAAAATGTGTGAATATGCTTTCAGGGAATCGAAGAGAACGTCGTGGGGTCGAAAACGAATTGTGAAGGTCTTGACTCTGCGACGAATCGTCAAGGTGATTGGTCCCCCCGGTCAGAAAACATTCCAGGGATCCGGCACGGAATCCCAACATTCCCAGAGAGAAAGGTCGTTGGAAACGACGGTCTTGCTGCGCCGCGGACAAAGTCAATGAGAGCGGAGTGCTTCCGGCTTTCAAGTGAATATCGACAAGCCCCTGCACCAGATACCAGAAAGTCAACTAGGGGCCATGCAATGCTATGGTGAAGCATCGCCTGCGGGTGCAGAACACTGCTGCACAGGCATGCATCCTGAAGACGCACCAGACCGGGAAATGTTCGAATCGAGGGCAACCCGATAGAAAAGGGGAATGACAAGTGTCGATGAAACGACTTGCGCAGACACAGCAAAAGTCCGGCCACAGGCGCGTAGATAAGCTCAAGCGCGTCAGGTATGGGACGTGAGTTGGAGAGGGCGAACTGAGAAGCGTGTGAACGATAGGAAGCAGGTCGTCACGATAGCCAGGCGGTGGAGCAAGTAGAACCGACGATTGCGTTTAAGCCACAAAGTCCTCGGAGGAGTGGAGGCGGTGGATGTTTAGGCTGTTAGGGAGGATGCGCGTTTGGCTGTGGCCGTCAAGGCCGTTTCGAGTCGCCATCTCCAGCAGGCAATGCCCCCGAGCACGTGGCAGCTACGTGCGTGCAAACAGTCGTAGGTTCTGAGCGCCGGACGTCCGCGCGTCCAAGTCCGAATGCTTTTTGTACAATGAATGAAGAGCGCGAGGCGAAAGCGAGTATATATACGTGGCGCGGCCGTGGGCAGCGGCGTCTATGCCTTTTCTGTGGGCAGCAGCGTCTGGACGCCCATGATGATACACGCGAGCGCCACGTATGGCGACAGGCGTTCCCCTGCGCGCGCGCGTCGCCGGTCAGCCAGAGTTTCGCGCACGACGGCTGCACGGGCGCACCGACTCGCGCCATCTTCCAGAACGTGCCGCGGAATCTGCAGGCGGGGGTCGAGTCGGCACGGGCACGGGTTCGGACGCAGCAAAGCGGACGCACCCTTCCCGGCGCTCTATCAGCCTGGGTGCGACGGCGCGGACGTAGGTGCAGGTGCAAATGAGCAGCAGAATGACGAGCAGCAGCGACTTGAAGTTGAAGAGCGCGCTCTGGGGGACACGGCGTTAAAGGACGGTATCAGCGCGCCGGGCGGGGGCTGACCATGGCGGCGGTGGGTGTGTCACTGTGTGGTGGGTGGGAGGAGGCGGCTGTTGTGGCTTGCTTATCCGACCCTTCCCACTCCCCCCGTCCCTCCCCTCCTGCAGCCCCGCCCGCCCAGCCCCCGCCCGCAATGCAGCTCGACACGCCCATGGCCGTCTCGCCCCGCTCGCCCAGCGCCCGCGTCCTGCGCTCGTCGGTCAAGCGTCCGCGCTCGCCGGGCAGCCCGTCGCCGGCAGACCAGCCCACGGTGCGCCACATCCTGCATTCCCCGCCCGCGCTCATTGTACCTGGTTGCAGAAACGGCGGGTCGTATGCAGCCCGCGGACGCGGCGCAGGCTCCCCGCGGACGGCGGCAGCAGCAGCGGCAGCAGCGACTGGGTGGCCAAGACGCACTCGCTGCGGCTCGACAGCACCTCGCCCTTCCCCGACGACGCGGCGCCGGGCCAGGGCCTCGCGTCCAGCCCCAGCCTCAGCGTCAACCTCTCGCGGGCGACGACGCCGGCCCTGCGCGCGGGCATGGCGCTCGACGAGGACGTGCAGATGGTGGGCAGCAGCCGCAGCACCGCCCGCGCGATCCAGCTGAAACTGACGCCCGCCCAGCAGACGGACTCGCCGCCGCCGCGCCCCGCGTCGCCCGCGCTCTTCACGCCGCCGCGGACGGCGCACGAGCAGATCCCGCAGCTGACGCTCTCGATCCCCGACGTCCCGCAGACCGCCGCCGCCGGCGCGCCCGCCCCGTTCCTGCTCGACCTCTCCAGCCTCATGCTCCCGCGCATCAACGTCCAGCCCGCGACCCCGTCCACCGCCGCCAACTCGCGCTCCGCCAGCCTCGCCCCGCCCTCGCCCTCGCCGTCGCCCATGTCCAGCATACACAGTCCCATGCCCTGGTCGCCCTCGCCCTCGCCCGCGTCGGCGAAGCGGCGGGTGACCATGGGCCCCCGGGCCGACTGCGAGAAGTGCAGGATGGGCGTCAAGGGCCATTGGATGCACTTCGACTGAACCTCGGTGTCTTCCATTCGCCCCTATGCATGCCCGTCCAAGCTTCATCTCCGAAATCCGCTCTCGACCTCAGCTTCCCGTCTTACTTACCCTGTTTCATTACTCACACCCTGGCTCCTTACTCTCCTCTTTTTATCAATCCTGCACTGTCCGAGTCTGCGTCTGCGATTGTGGCTTGGTTGATGGTCGGTGGGAGGGTTCTGTTTCTGTGTATTGGTACCCGTTAGACACACGCTTGCATCCAAAATAGATGGCCGCGTCTATTTACTCCTTATTCGGCGTTACTGGCGCTTCTGCGTGAGTTCCCTGGTGCCCTATGTCCCCGTCCGGATCCTCGTCCTCATCGTCTTCCTCATCCTCGTTGACAGAAACACCGCCCTCCGTCTTAGCCCGCTCTCGCTCCGCCTTGCGCTTCTTCTTCATTTTCTGCCTCTTACGCTCTTTTTTCCTTGCAGCCATGACGCTCGCCTTGCTCAGCCCGGGGTTCACCTGCTCATCCAACTATTCCCTATCAGCACCACCACACATGCGACCGCTGTCAGCCACTCTCACCTTCCGGAGCAACCAGATGCGGGCAATGCGCCGGTTGTCCGCGAGCGAGCGCGTCAGCTGGCAGTCGACGCGCAGGCCCGTCGGGCGGTGCGTGAGCTGCACGCAGTTGCGCGTCTTGTTAATGCTCTGCCCGCCGGGCCCGCTGCCGCGCACGAACGCCTCGTCGAGGTCCGCCTCGTCCAGCGTGGGCACGGCGCGCGCGGCGGCGAGCTTCTTCAGCGTCGAGAGGTTCACCTGCTCGCTGGAGCCCGAGGAGAGCAGCGCGAGCTCGGACGGGGTGAATGTGAGCTTGGGCGTGCGCGCGGACGACTTTTTCGACGACGCGCGCGCGGGGGAGGACGTGCAAAACTGGCGTCTATTGGGGGGACTGGGACTGGGACTGGGACTGGGACGAGGGAGGCCTGGGATTAGCTGTTAGGTATGCCCGGCCGGCGGCGCAAAAGGGACGCACGTCGAGGAGCTACCGCCGCAACACTGCACCCTCCCCGCGCGCCGCTGCTCCCGCGTCAGCGGCTGCTTCACCGTGTCGTTATCGCCCAGCTCTGTGTCCTCCGTCACTCTCAATCCTAGATACCCCTGCCGTCAGTGCCATAGCTGCAACAGCCCACGGCTGGACGTACGATACACGTCGCGGTCCTCCGCACGGACGGCCTGCACGATGTTGGTCCGGAGCACCGTCTCGACCTCGCGCGCAAACGCCAGGCGCTCCGCAAAGACGTCCGGCGGCAAGGACGGCGAGGGGATGTATTCGCTACGCGCCTTCAGCAAGAATGCGCGTCGCACGGCATCGTCGCCTGCAAAGCGTTTGAGACGAGCGCGAAAACGAGAGCTGGGCGAACGCACCGCGAAATGTCTTGCCTGCCGTACGCGCGAGAGCACGATAGGCAGCGCGTGCCGCTTGGGCGAGGTCAGACGCGCTCATGTGCAGAAGCGGAGAAAGAGTGTGAGGAGCGTGTCCGCGGAGTTTTGTTTTCAGAAATCTTCTTCGTGACCACTGACAAAGCTGCTTGCCACACAATCGGACAGAAATGTTCAAATGGCGTTCGCGCCTGCGGCATCGTAATCCTACATCATCCAGGTATGTTTATACATCGCTCACAACGGGCGGGAGGGGCGACGCCGCCCCGGCAGCCTTGAGCTCAAGCCACTCGGCGATCATCTTCGCACAGGCATTGTTCTGCGCCCTGCGCCCTCCGTCGTCCGCCCCGGCGTCGACGGCCTCCCGGGCAGCCGTATCGACACGCTCGCGCCACACCTTATAGAAGTGCACCTTGGCCTCGAGCTCTTCCTCGGGCGTCCACGAGATGCCGAGGTCGTGCCCGTCGTCCTCCTTGAGCGCGCCGCGGCTCTGCATGACCGCGTTGCGCGTGCGCGTCTTGGCGGAGATGAAGAGGTACCACAGCCGGCCGACGACGGTGGTGCCCATCTCGCGCATCTCGTCCGCCGTCCAGCCCTCGGCGCCCTCGGAGCGCGCGGCGAGCACGCTGTCGACGAACTCGGCCGTCGACACGCGCCCGAGGTTCGCGGCCGTCATGCCGGCTGGCAGCAGCGCGTCGAGGTCCACCGGCGCCTGGGCGTTCGGGCCCTTGTGCTCGCGCGCGTACTCAGCGAAGTTCTCCTCGAACCACGCGCGCGTGTGCGCGTGCGTCCACGTGCGCGGGTCCTCCGCGTCGTACGGCGCGGGCCCGCGCGGCTTGTGCGGCGCCATCGCGAACGGCGCGGCGTAGCCGAGCGTCGACACGCTGTGCGCGCTGTCCTGGATGTGCGGCGAGACGTGCGCGATCACGAGCATGCGCGAGGGCTGGCGCGACTCGATGTCGAAAATGGGCTATATGCGGAGATGCGATTAGAGTTGGGGATTCAGTAAGGCGCGATGAATGGCTGACCTTCAGGAGCATGGTGAGCTTGTGGTTCCGCCAGGGGATGTGCACGAAGCCTTCCTCCTCCGCGGCCATCTTGGCTTTGGCGCGCACGCACTCCTTGAGGTTCATCAGGCTCTTGTTGTTCTCGCGGCTCTCGTCCATGCGCTTCTTGTCGTGCGCCTTCGAATCTTCGTAGCGCTCGCTGCCAGCCAGACTTGCGAGGGGTCAGCATGGCGAAGAGGCGCACAGGCAGCAACATACTCGACAAGGATGAGTTGACCCTCCTCCGTGTAGGGGTTAAACTTGTTCTTGACGCGGATCGTGAGCAAGGCGTGGCTACGGCTGCTCTGGGCGTTGCGCGCGGTTGCGCTGACGCGGCGGTGGGACAAGCTCTCTGTGATAAGTCTCTCGAGATGCTCAGAGCTCGTGATCACAGTCGACGTGAGCCTTGGGTTGACATTGCCAGCCTACGAGCGACGCCGTCAAAAACGCGCGCACACCTCTAAAGGCGCTACGACAGACCTTGTCCTCTCTGACCGGCACTTCCTTGCGCACGGGGTTTCCCTCGGCGTCGAATTCCGATGGGACCTCGACGAGGTCGACGGCAGTTTTGCCGAGGAGCTCGAGGAACGTCACCTCGAAGACGAATCCATCGTCCGCGGTGATCTTGGCGACCTCGGGCGAGTTGAGATTGAGCCCCTTCTCCGCAGCGTACGAGCGCCGCGCGGCGACGTCTGCTGCCTTGAACAGGTCGCGCGCGATGTGCCGCTCGAAGCCTTCCATGGTGAAAGTCTTTCCCGAGCCTGGTTCGGAACGCGTCAGTGACATGATCATGGCAACGGTGTGCTATCCATTCACCTGTCTGCCCATAGGATAGAACACAACCCACGCCGCCTCCAAGGACGAGCGGGAGGAACTGTTTAACGCGTGAGGCCGGGAAAACGCGGCCTCACAACCAGACATACATCGTTGGCAGCGACAGCGCGAAGGTAAACCTCCTCGTTGTCTGTATCAGGGCCAAAGGCAAGGTCAGCCTTGAAGACTTTGTGTGCGAGGGTCGGCCCGTTCCACTGCCACAGTGCACGTCGGTTCGATAAGATAAGATCATGCAAAGCAATCAAGCGCACCTTCATGCCCGGGGTGTGCGCGACGAATACGCCAGGCTCGGCGCTGGTGACCGTGACGCCCGAGCAGAACTCGACAGGGGCGGCCTCGCCGCCCTCTGCGGGGAACTTGGTGGCCGCCTCGTCAGGCAGCGGCGGGCGCGTGCGGAACGCGACAATCACGTCTTTCAGGTGCGCGTCGCGGAGTGCCGGACCCGTCGACGCGACCTTCAAGCTCTGCGCGTCCGTACTAGCGGCGAATCCCGCGAAAGGCGGCTGCGCCGCGCGCCATTGCTCGAGGATCGCGCGCAGACGCGGCAGATGGGTCGTGGTGAGAGCAGCGGAAGAGGCCATGGGGGCTCGTGCAAGACACAAACGCCCTAGGGATCGCCGTTGGGTGTGTATGTGCCTGGCGTCCAGTAGTGCGGGCTGGCGAGTCTTTTACTTATAGTCTGCCGCGTCGGCGACGACGGCGCGCTTCCATCACTGGTGGTCGTCTGGCGAGTCATTCCTTCAGTCATGGTATGCCGCCGGGAGCGAGGCTTGCAGTAGTATCCTCTGGCCGATGTGCTCAATGTGCGGCACCGCTGGAACCCATCTGCGAGTCATGCTCAGGGTTTCGTATGGTGGTGCGCGCCGTGGTGCCCAGCTCCTCGAGTCATCGGAAGAAAGAAGGGCTGCACGGTGCAGGCCAATGCCAGCTGAATGATTTCCAGGACAGTGGCAAAAAACATCTGATAAACATCAAGAAACGGCAGCCGGGCCGGGTACGTTCGCAGTCTCCGAGGGGGAACTTTTTCCAAGTCCGATGACAGACGATAATATTGTGGTACAGTGCTTGCTGCACGTAATGAACATGTGAACTAGCGTAGAAAGCCGGCCGTAACTTCACGGTACAGTTGCATAACACAAATTCCCTAAGAAAAGAAAGACAACGGCGACAGTCACTTAGGTACCTTATCTTAGGGCCATCAGATTAGATAAACTTCGAGGCAGCCGGGACGAGCCTGCTCACGACCGAACTCCCGACGACGATCTGTTCTGCACGGCGGGAGACATACCACCGCAGTCGTCTCCAACAAAACCTGTTTGGCGACAACAGCCATGGAAGCGAGCCACCCGGAAAATGTACGCAACAAACACTGCGCAGGCACTCTACCTATCGTCAGCAATAGCGCGAGGGCAGTTACACATCCGTTGTTGAGGTTTCCACGATGGAGACGCGCAAGACCTCCATGGAGTCGTTGCATTCGATTTTCCGGAAGTGTTCCTGAGGAAAACTCTGAAATTTTCAGGCCCAAGCGCTGCAGACACCGAGAAGGCCGCGCAGCACGGAGACATCGTATTCGAGGAAGTGATGCAGCAAATATAGAACTGGTGCAGCAATTCCGATCGTGCCGTCGAGCATGGAGGCGCAACGCGTGCAGGACGAGACAGGGGCGGGGTCTGGACGCGGCGGGCGATTGATATGAAAGGGGTCGGCCGCATCGCGTTTGCACGATCGCGATGAGGCGTGACAAAGCCCGGGGAGAGACAGCGGCGCACACGCTCGTTCGCGTCATGGTCATGTTGGGAGAGCGGTGCGCAAAGTGCCATGGTGTACCGCCATGGCACGGGTTCGAATTCTGCGCAGCTTGGGCCGGCGCCTGAGCATGATTGCCCGCGGGCATCCCAGTGAACACCGCGCAGAGCAGCCCGGCGGCACCAGCTCACGGGCGCGCGGGGGCGGGGCAATGCAGGGCGCAACGCCCGGGCGCATATTGGGACGGTATTTTTGTCAGAGCAGCGGCGGGTGGAGACGGGTTCGGAGGGAACCAGGAGCCGTCCAGACTCCGCCAAGTGCCGCCCAGTTTACTCATCTCCTCCTCCTCGAGCCGCTGAGGGGGTCCCACGCCGCGCACGCCCGAGCCAGAGAGTACAACCGCCCGCCAGAAAGCACCCCCGCCCGCCCCCGCCCGCGCTGCCATGTCCGTTCCGCCGAACCCCGCGAGGTGAGCGCCGCCGCGTTATCTTGAGGCCATTGAGCGATGCTCATCTGCGCGTCTGCCCGCTCTCCGCTCCAGGACACGCAAAGTCAGGATCACTGGTGAGTGCATTGGGACGGTCTGCGGCGGGCCAGCTGGCTGACTGCGACCCGTGCAGTCGTCGCGGCGGACGCGCTCATCAAGCGGGATGTGTTCCGGCTGCCGGACCCGTTCGCGGTCATCACAGTGAACGGCGAGCAGACGAACACGACGAGCGTCATCAAGAAGACGCTGAACCCGTACTGGAACGAGAACTTTGACCTGTGAGTCCGCCGGGCGCTTTGTCCGGCTCGGCTGTCGCTGAGCAGCCCGCCCAGCACGGTGAACGAAAACTCGGTCATTGCGGTTCAGATATTCGACCAGCGCAAGTTCAAGAAGCGCGACCAGGGCTTCCTCGGCGTCGTCAACATCCGCGTCGGCGACGTGCTCGACCTTGACCTGGACAGCCATGGTGCGTCATGCCGCAGCCAGCTCCATTGTGTCCGCTCATCCGGATCCCAGAGATGCTGAACCTGGAGCTCAAAAAGAGCAACGACAACCTCGTCGTCCACGGCAAGCTCATTCTCTACCTCTCGACCAACACCTCCCAGCCCATCACCAACCCGGGGCCGAGCGCGGCGAACCCGCAGGGGCTGCATGTTGACGCCGGCGCGTCCAACCTCAACCTCAACGCGAGCTCGTCCGTCGCGTCTGGCCTCAATCGCAGCGGCAGCGCCGCCGCCAGCGTCTCCGACTCTGGCGTGACGATGCCCACGCCGCATGTGCAGCCGGCAGACGCCGAGCAGGCACGGCCTGTCAGCACTGCCGCGTCTTCGGGCGGACCCGCCAACGTTCCCTCTTCTCAGTCCACCGCGGGCGCAGCTGCACCCGCACTCTCGGGAGCCAACACGGCGTCGAACAGCGCCAACGCCGCTGGCCAGGGCGGCCGCAACAACTTCAACCCCCACGAGGACCAGTGGGGCCCGCTACCGTCCAACTGGGAGCGCAGGATCGACCCGCTCGGCAGGACGTACTATGTCGACCATAACACTCGTACCACTACGTGGAACCGTCCGAGCATGAGCGCCAGCGTCAACACCGCAGAGGCGAACAACGAGACGTCTGCCGCGCGCGAGCAGCACAACCGCCGTGCTTTGCCTGACGACGTGCTCGAGGCAACTGCCAGCACCGTCAACCGTGCTGGATCGGCTGCTGGCGCGCTTAACTCGCCAGGGTCCACTGTGGTCACACCGAGCACAGGTCAGACGACGTCTGGCGGCGGTCCGCTCCCCGCGGGATGGGAAGAGCGCTACACGCCCGAGGGCCGCCCGTACTATGTCGACCATAATACACGCACGACGACCTGGGTGGACCCTCGCCGGCAGACCATTGTACACACTAGCAACGGGTCCCGCAACCTCCTGCAGCAGACACAGCCCATCTCGCAACTAGGCCCGCTCCCGAGCGGCTGGGAGATGCGCCTGACAGCCACCGCCCGCGTCTACTTCGTTGACCATAACACGAAGACGACGACGTGGGATGACCCGCGCCTGCCCAGCTCGCTCGACGCGAACGTGCCGCAGTACAAGCGCGACTTCCGGCGCAAGCTCATCTACTTCAGGAGCCAGCCCGCGATGCGCGCGCAGCCGGGCAACTGCCAGATCAAGGTCCGGCGCAACCACATTTTCGAGGACTCGTACGCAGAGATCATGCGCCAGACGCCCAACGACCTCAAGAAGCGCCTCATGATCAAGTTCGACGGCGAGGACGGCCTCGACTACGGTGGCCTTGCTCGGTGAGCTAGCATTTGGTTCCGCGCGCGGGGTGGCTTCGCTGACTGATCGGCGTGCCTTGCCCCACAGTGAATTCTTCTTCCTGCTGTCGCACGAGATGTTCAACCCGTTCTACTGCCTGTTCGAGTACTCGGCGCACGACAACTACACGCTGCAGATCAACCCGGCGTCCGGCGTCAACCCGGAGCACTTGAACTACTTCAAGTTCATTGGTCGCTGCGTCGGCCTGGGCATCTTCCACCGCCGCTTCCTCGACGCGTACTTCATCGTCAGCTTCTACAAGATGATTCTCCGGAAGAAGATTACGCTCTCTGACCTCGAGAGCGTCGACGCGGAGCTCTTCCGCGGCATGACGTGGATGTTGGAGAACGACATCACCGACATCATCGAGGAGACCTTCACCACAACGGAGGACCGTTTCGGCGAGCTGGTCACGATCGACCTGAAGCCCGGCGGTGCGGATATCCCCGTTACCGAGGAGAACAAGAAGGAATACGTCGAGTACATCATCGACTACCGCATCCAGAAGCGCGTCCGCGAGCAGTTCGACGCATTCATGGCGGGCTTCAACGAGCTCATCCCGCAGGAGCTCATCAACGTGTTTGACGAGCGCGAACTCGAGCTGCTCATCGGCGGTATCTCCGAGATCGACGTCGACGACTGGTGCAAGTTCACGGACTACCGTGGCTACGAGGTCAACGACGAGGTCGTGCAGTGGTTTTGGAAGTGCGTGCGCAGCTGGCCCGCGGAGCGCAAGAGTCGCCTGCTCCAGTTCGCGACGGGCACGAGCCGTATTCCCGTCAACGGCTTCAAGGACCTGCAAGGCTCCGACGGTCCGCGCCGCTTCACCATCGAGAAGAGCGGCGACCCGAGCCAGCTGCCCAAGAGCCACACGTGCTTCAACCGCATCGACCTGCCGCCGTACAAAGACTATGCCAGCCTCGAGCACAAGCTTACCCTGGCCGTAGAGTGCGTCGTCGTCTCGTCCTTTCTTCTCATACAAAAGCTGACCGCCATCGTTTTCGCAGGGAGACCGTTGGTTTCGGACAGGAGTAAAGACACTCACTACGCATCGCATGTTGCTTGTTGCATGGCAGCGCCTACAGCGCGACTCGCGCGCGCACGACCCCGGTCCCTTCTCGACTCCAGTTGTACTGTGGATAACCATGACCCTCCAGAAACGAAAGGCAGTATAAGTAATCCTGTTTTATGTGGAATTGACAGATACGCATCCCCGTCCCCAGTCGCGCACACACCTACCCCCACCACGCTCCCATATACACCCCGTCCCGCCCATGCTACCACTCTCCATCCTCACGCATTATCTCCCTCCGGCCGATCTTTAGTCTGCAGCAATCGACACGCCGTTTTATCTTAGAGCTAGCTTTGCAGAATAGTCTTGTGTTGAACACCTGCTTTGCTCCTTGCTTGGTTGCGTGAGGAGTGCTTGTTCCATCCCGGTACTCTCAAGTTTCCTCCCGTGTCGAGCCAACCGCAGCAACGTCCCATGCATGATTCCTGGTGTCCCAGCCGTGTGCCCAGCGACACCTCGAACGAACATGAGTGGCAATCCAAGCTATGTACCTCGTCAATGACAGTTGGTCGATACTCTTTACTAACTCTTTACCGCAAACGTAGACAAACACCTGACAAACATCCTTGAAGGGGTACTGCAGACGTTTCATTTCATTTCGATTCTCGCTAGGAACAAATACAGTATTAATAGCGATACAGAGGCTCAGAACGCAATCTTGGCGGTCAGCCCGTCGAGCTCGCGCTGGAAGCAGCGATGCTTGCTCAGCTCGAACGCGAACTTGTTAAACCAGCCTTTCTCCTCCGCTCCGATCTTCAGATCGGCCGCGGCGGAGGATGGGGTGTACGCGCTGGCGGTAACGATACCGTACGACACGACGACGTCCGCGTTCGAGCCGGTCGCCTGCGCAAACTGCAGCTGCGGCAGACCGAGCGCCTCGCGAACGAGCGCGACGCCCTCGCCGACCGCACCAATGGACTTGCAGTGCCCGAACGCCTCACGCAGCCAGTGCACCGCGCGCCCGTCCTGCGCGAGGGCGGCGGCCGCCGCGGCGCCGGGCGGGACGACGACGGCGTCGAACATCGTCGAGCGCTGGCCCTCGAAGTGGTGGTCCGCCTTGAGGCCGCCGCTGCCGCTCGCATCCTTCACGACGCCGCGCCGTGGACCGATGACGAACGGCAGAGCGCTGCTCGCGGTGATGGCACCCTTGAGCGCGACGACGAACGGCTCGTCGAACCCGTCCGCGACGAGAATTGCGATGCGGCGCGACTTGATGCTCGGCTCCTTCGGCGCGAAGTCGAACTGAGAGAGGTTCTTCGCCTTGCGGCCGTGATTCTGGCGGACGACCTCCTTGGGTGGCTCGACGCCAACCTTCTCTGCGACGAGGCGCGCGAGCGTATGGTCGACGCTGTTGAGCCGCTCGATTGCGCGCTCAACAACCTCGTCCTCCTCGACGTGCGACAGCTCGAACGCCATCGCATTGACTGTGTGCAGTTGTTCGATGGGCGAGATCGAGTTGAAGAACAACGTCGCTTGGTTCAAGTGCTCCTGGAACTTTGGGGCCCGAAGGCGGCGCTTTGCGGCTGCACCGAGCTTTTGCGGGTGCTCGACGTACCCGCCGACGGACGGGTGCGCTGGAGGCGCGTGCTCGAAGCGGTTCGGCCAGTAGTTGACCTTGCCCTTCGTGATCGTCTGGCGATGTTTGCCGTCGCGCATATGGTTCAGAACAGGGCAGACAGGCCTGTTGATGGGTAACTGGTGCGTCATGAGACGAGTGCGGAGGACGTCATGCAAGGCACGCATACCTCTTCCCAATTTGTTCCCAGACGGCTAAGCTGAGTGTCCAAGTAGCTGAAGTTGCGGCCCTGGAGCAGCGGATCGTCGGAGAAGCCGATGCCGGGCACTACAAAGCAGTCAGCGCGTGCCTCAATGACAACATGTGAGAGGCGAGGATCCGTACCGATGTGGCTCGTGCAGAACGCGACTTGCTCCGTCTCAGGGAAGTACTCATCGACGACGCGGTCGAGCACGAGCTCGCCCACCATCTGGACGGGCACGAGGTCCTCCGGCCAGAGCTTGGTGGCATCGAGGATGTCAAAGTCAAACTCGTCCTCGCGGCTCTCGGGGAGGACTTGGATTCCAAGCGTCCACTTGGGGTACGCGCCGTTCTCAATGGCTTCGTGCAGGTCCTTGCGGTGGAAGTCGGGGTCCTGCCCGCCGATCTTGAGTGCTTCGTCCCACATGAGACTGTGTACGCCCAGTTCTGGCACCAGGTGGAATTTGACAAAGTGCCGTTCGCCAGCGTCGTTGATCAGCGTGTACGTGTTGACGCCGAAGCCTCGAAGTATGTCAGCGCGGGAAAATGCGGGCATATTCATACAGACCTTGCATCATACGATAGGAACGGGGAATGGCGCGGTCAGACATCACCCATTGGATCATGTGTGACGTTTCGGGCTGGAGCCCAAAGTAGTCCCAGAAGTTGGGATGACTTTGCAGTGTTGTTGAGTGAAAGCTCTATTCAAGACACATAGTAAACACTCACGCAGATTGACCAGTGGGGACTTCATTATGCGGCTCAGGCTATGGTGAAAAGTCAGCGTTAGTACAAGCAACGTTCTCTATCACTGCACCTTCACGGCATGTACAAAGTCAGGGAACTTGATCGCGTCTAGGCTTGCGTTAGAGAGCAGCGGACGTGGATTCACACAGCACACGCACCCTGAATGAAGAAGACCGGGATGTTGTTGCCGACGAGATCCCAGTTGCCCTCCTCAGTGTAAAATTTAACCGCAAAGCCGCGCACGTCGCGAACAGTGTCGGCGCTACCACGTGACCCTTGCACGGTGGAGAAGCGCACGAAAACAGGGGTCTTTCTGCTCGAGTCGGTGAGGACCTTGGCAGATGTGTACTTCTCCGCGGAGGAGTCGAAGGCCTTGAAGTAGCCGTGGGCGCCGGCGCCGCGCGCGTGCACGACGCGTTCGGGGATGCGCTCGTGGTCGAAGCGATGGATCTTCTCGAGTGCGACCTGATCTGCCATGGCCAGCACGCGTCGCTGTCAGGAACAGTTTGACAGTGGCTCTGGCCGCAGGGTCACACCTTCGAGCAGGGCAGGGCCAATGTGGTTCCCGTCCGTGGCCTTGAGCCAGGTGTCGGTGTCGGAGGCGCGCATGCCGTGCATGGTCGTGATGACCTTGCCCGACGCGGCCTCCTTGGGGTCGACGGTCGAATGCAGCAGCTGGGCGGATTTGGCGTCGACGGTCATACCCTCGGCGGTGCGCTTGAGGGACGCTACGAGTTCAGCCATGCTGGGGTCCTTGGTGGCTGATTGATTCTGTTCTCTGGTTCTGGACTTGGATGCCCAATTGGACAGGAGGCTTTGCGCGCGCCGTGCGCGTTATGTATGGTGGGGCGCGATCGGGCTGTCGTCATCCGTGACGACCCCCGGCCTGCATCCAGGTTCCGTGCGCGCCGCAGGTGGCCACGGTGACGCATCGAAGAACCAGGCTGCCGACGCCGTGCTCGAGTTCGGCATGGGTGGCGAAACTGGCGCCCCGCCGCGGGATCATACGAAATTTCGTCAGCGACGCCGGGAATACCCGTGATGCCGCAGAGTTCAGCCGTGCTGTCCACGTCTGGAGGTCAATTCTGAGCTCCGCGAATGTGTACCAGTGTTCCATCCATGTTCTCTTATGTTCTCCTGTTGACTTGGGCAGGTGACCTAGCGAGTGACGTGCGCGGCCAGCCATGGGGCTTTGGAATGGCGTCAGTAATGCGGTCGCATTAGACCCAGTTCTTGCAACGCATAAAGCTTCTCCCCTGGTCATGGTCGTTCCCTCCCAACCTTTGTGTCTCTTCATCTTCCTTATCCCACAGAGATGGCTTTCGGACGCAACTACGCGAACCACTCGTATACTGGCCGCAGGCTCATCCTCTATGGCCTACTCTGGTGTGTCTCCGCCGTTGTCATGGGTCTCAGTGCCTGGAGAATAGCCCGCTACAACCACCACGGTAACTTTGGCATTAATTCCCAGAATCTTTCACCTTTCTCACAGTTGCACGCCTCCAGATGCCATCGCCTCCGAACTCCTTGCCACCTCCATCCTGACCCTCATCTGGGTGCCCATCGCGTAAGCCCCCATAATATAACGCGTATTTTCCTCGTGTATGAACACACGCATATAGGATGTTCCTCCTCATGGCAGTCCGCGCCGCGGGCGCTGTGACGGGCGCGAATCGGCACGCAGGTCGTCACCCTCGCTGGCCGCATGAGCAGTTCGGCGGCTGGATCCTCTGGATCCTGTGGCTTGTCGGCGCGGCGATTCTGACGAACGACTTCCCGACGAAGGCGTCGCGCGGCTCCGGGCGCCCGTCGCGCCTGCTCGCGACGCTCATCGCGTTCAGCTGGATCGCGTTCGGCCTGCTCACGCTCATCGGCATCCTCGCGTGGATGCACCACGCCAACACCCGCGGGCCCGTTGTGGGAAACGCGGGATATGGCCACCACGACGGCGTCATGACGGACACGACGGCGGGGGCTCCTGCGACGGCGACGGGCACGACGCGCTCGACTGCGCCGATCGTCTGATCTTGCTTGCGGAAAACGTCGCGGCGGGGCTGCACGAGGATGCACGGCTTGTGCAGCCCCGATTCTCGCTTCTAATTGCTCTGTTATGATGATGTTCGCTGCTGCAAAGAGACCAACTGTACAATACAATACATCCACGAGAAGCGTTACGTACGTTAATGCGCTCACGAATTCAATGTGCCGGTTTTTGCTTCGGGCTTCTGGCGCTGGGGGTCCCATTGAATGCTCGCGCCATTCGGGCGGCGTACTGACAAAGCGGCGGTCATTGCTTGTCCCTCCCAGGCGCCGATTTGCCGTTTCAGGCGACATGCACGGCAGAAGCGTCGATCCCTGCTGTGCTGCCCACTGTGCGGGACCGGTTTGCACGGGAGGCCAGGGAATATTCGAGACGGAGAAGGCGTAGCGCAACAGTACATCCCCTCCCCAGGAGAAGCCTATGTGATGCTCTTAGCGGGCAAGGACCAGTACTTTCATGAGGATGGTCTGCCTTGCGACCCTACCGTTGTGCGGACTCGGAGACCATGGCAGCACTGAACGAACCGATAGAGGGTAAAAGACTTCCCGCGGGCGCAGCCAAATCTCGTATTTGACACGCACTGGGAATGACCCTCATACAGGACGGTTCCCACGAGCTCTAGACCATTGAGATTACGGTTGCGCTTCTTGCGACTGGAAATCACCTCGCACTTCACACGTGTGGACCCCGTGTGATAATCCCTGAGGCCGTAAGCAGAGGTGCTGAGAACTCGAAGTTCATATCGGTGGCTGCTTCTTCAGGAGGTTGCGCGGACGAAATGTCTAAACTTTCCTCAGTTCGCGGCTGCTGATGCGGTTGTCCGAAGAAAGCCGAACGGCGAGTGAGAGAGCAGTCCTCAATCTGTTCATACGCGGGCCAGGGCTTAGAGAGCAGACGCCTGAGGGGCGTTTGAGCGCCGAGTGGGGGCACGACGCGCTTCGCGGGACGCGGGAGCATCACTCCGGCATTCGCCGCGTGAGAGCAGACTCGGAGCCGGAGTGCGTCATGGCCACAGGGACAGTCGTCGACGCCGCCGACTCGCGCGGCTTTACATACGCGGCCTCGCGGCGCAAGCGTGCGCCGACGGTGTCGTTCGCGGTGCAGCTCGAGCGGGTCACCGGCGAGCTGAAGGAGCAGGACTGGCTTGGCCGTGTCACTCGTATGCATGCATCCCCCAACCTCCCGGGCCCCCGCTCCGTCTTACGCGCCCCTGAGGCCTGGTGGAGTCCGCGCACGCCGACGCGGGGTTCGACGCGCCGTTCGCGAGGCTGCTGTGTCTGGGGCTCGGGCGCCCGGGCGAATCGAAGGCGGCGCGCGCCCAGCTGGCGCTTCTCCTCGCTCTGGCGTCTGCGGCCGGCATCGTGCGTCCCGTCGCGTCGCGTCCCGTTATCTTGACTACTACTGAGGCCTGTGGATTGGCTTTATCTTGACTACGGTGGCCCGTTATCGCGCCCCAGCCCCTCCCGGAAGCGCACGTCTACGAGCCCGCGTTCTCAGATCAGGACACGCACGAGCTCGCGCGGCTCGGGCTCGGTGTCGTCTCGAAGCGGAAGGCGCGTTCCTTTTCCTTTCCTTCCTCCCCTGCTAGGCTCTATCCGGCCCCGTGCTCTTGTGCTCTTGATAACGCCCGCACGCTGCAGGCACGCCATCTGATAGACGGCAGCGGCGGGCCCACCCTGCTTTACATGCCGCACTGCGATCGCGAAGTCCTGGAGGCCTTTTTCGGCGACAACTGGTCGCGTGCGCAGCTCGCGCGCTTCGTGCTCGTCGGGAACCATCTCGCGGACTACAGCGACATGTCAGTACGCCGTCCCCCCTCATTGTCCTTCGTCTTCGCCTTCTCCGGGTTTCGTCCCATCGTGGCAAGCAATTCCGCGTGTCCCACAAACGCAAACAAACACGCGCCGGCGGATCGTGGGCCGCTGGGTGCAGTTGGCCCTGGCCATGGGGGACGCACGCACCTGACGTGTCTCCTCCACCGTCTTCTCACTTCATTCACGCGACCAAACCCAAACGCTAACACACCGCTTGCGTCTAAAGCCTGCCGGAATCGAAGCTCGCGCGGGAGTCGCCCTGCGTGTTCAGCCTGTGTACGTCCCGCGCCTGCTCCCCGCGCGAAATACACGTCGTGTGACCCTGTGCCTTCTTGTTTCCTGTTCTGCGTTTGCATGCCGCGCTCGGCACCGCGACCCACTGGCGCCGTCTGCAGCATCGCGCCTCGCCTCGTGGCCACTGCCGCCGAATGATGCGGTCCCGACGGCGTTCAACAATCTCTCGGTGCAGTTCCTGCCGCGCGCGGGCGTCCCGGCGGAGGACGATGCCGCGTTCTGGGCCCTGCCCTCCGCCACGGGGGGCCGCATCGCTGCGCCGGTAGAGCCTGACGGCGGCGACGGCGCCGCATCACAACAGTCAGACGCCGCCGCCTCACTGGCCGATTGCGGCGCAGGTGATGGCCCGCAGGAATCTGGGGTGCGGTCGGTCGGGTAGGGCGTCTGATAGGGGACGGAGCGGTGCGGGGCCCGATCCTCGGTCTCGGGCTCGGGCCTCGATTGAGCAGGCGCAGAGCATCCGCTGGACGCGGCGCCGGGGTTGTTATCGCGAGCGCGGAAGGCACCAGGGCGCTATAATGTCGTTGCTTTGCGAACCACGTGTAGACAGGCAGTGTGCCAGACAAAGCTATGTTGCAGTATGTGATAGTAGAGAGCAGAGGCAGAGTAGACACACGACAAGGACCTGAGCACAGGAGCTACTGGAACCGAGCACTAGATGAGGCATGGCAACGAGAATGGGTCTCAGGGTCAGGGTAAGAGAGAGAGGGAGTGAACAGCATAACTTGGGGCAGCGCAAGATACTGCGCGCGGACGCGGACGATCAATGGAAGAGACATTTACACAGATGGGGTACGGCAGCGAGACCGAGTAAGACGAGATAGGCGAGACAGGTAATGAAATGATGGAGGTCAGCTGCATTCTTGCAAGGGAAGCGATGATGGAGTGGTGGTGGAGATGGGCTCAGGCTCTGTGGGATAAACAAAATACGAGAGGGGATCGGAAAGGACGACGGCGGGCTCGGAAGTGACAGCGGCTGCCAGCGAAGGCACCGCGACGTGAGCGGAGAGTAGCAACGGGGTCTCTGGACCCTCCGACTCGTCGTCTGAGCTGTCGTCTACGCCGTCGTGTTCGAAGAAGGGCAAGTCGTCGAGCAACCTAGGTGTGCTCGGGACCGACGCGGGCGTCGGCGGTGGGGTGGTACAATTACAAGCAGAGCCAGGTGACACAGAGGACGATGACGATGGCGGGACCGGAATAGCAACTGGGCGGAGAGGTGCAGCAAGCGCAGGTGGGGCCGAGGCGGCAAACGCGGACGAGGACAGTGCGTCGGTGACAGGAGTGGCGCAAGGTTCAACCGGCTCCTCCTCCGAGTCGTCATCGTATAGCTCGTCGAGGATGGTGTCGAGCCAGGCGGCCTCGGCCGCGGCAACCTCGTCGGCCTCCGCCTGGACGGTCATGGCGTCGGGGAAGATGAAGAAGTCGCCGTCGGGGAACGGGAAGGCCTCCTCGTCCCATGGCGACGACGAGTACTCGTATGGTGGGGCGGCCGCTGCGACGGGCTGCGGCTGGGGCTGGGCGCCGTCCTCTACGTGCGACGGCGGCGGGTGAGACTGGGAGAGCGAGAGCGAGTCGGTCGAGGAGACGAAGTTCCTGACGAGGACCCAGCGGTGGAGGGTGAGACTGTCGCGCGAGCTGCGCGGGAGCAGCTTGCGCTGCGAGACGCGGGACATCCAAGTTGAATCGGGGGAGCTCATACTGGCGGTTATATCTTGTTGAAAGACGAGGGGCTGGGACGGGCTGGCGTGCTGTGGCACAACGTTGGGCGTGAGACATGCGTCCGAGCACGCAAGAGGGGCGCCGTACGTACGTGGGCCGGGGGCCTGGTGCGCGGCTGGCTACTGGGAGTTTTCTGTTGCTATACGGTACGCGACGTCGTCGGACTGGACGGAGGGCTGCCCTGACGGTGGGACGGATGCTGGGCTTCGAGGCATTCTCACTGGGTGTGCTAGCTGCGGCCGGGGTCGGGGCGGGCGGCGGGCAGGAGGCGGGGGCGAGGAGGGAGGCCTTCAGATGCTCATCGTGGGCGGCGCCGCGTGTGGGGGCGTGTGGGTGCAAGAGTGCGAGGAGACAGCAACACGGCCGAAGCCGCTTTATATGAATGGGATGGCGTCGGCCGCACGCGAGCAGGCGTGACTCGTCCGATCGTCTAAAGGTCTATCAAATCTCGTACAGATAACACCTGCCCCCGCGCTTCCAACCTTCTCTCCCTGTCCGGCCGACCGCGCGCATTCGCAGGCGAGTCACAGCACATCCAGCTTCCTCGCTCCAGGCACCCGTGCTTTCGCGCGCAAATCAAGATTATGCTACAGCACTCGCAGACAGATGGTCCAATGCAGCACGCAGTCTCAGCCCTCCTCCATGTCGAAGTTAGTCTCGTCCCGCGAGACGTCACGTTCTATCGCCATTAGTTTCTTGATCTGCGACATGCACAACAAGAAGCACAATGGAAAATGAGCATGAGCAAGATCGACGAAATGCACAAGACAGCTTGCGCACCTTGCCCAAGCTCTTTGGCGAGATGTCGCGAGCCATGGCCAAATGCTGCGCGGCTCGCACGTCATCGCCCATCAGTCGGTACAACTTCGCGAGCTGGAACACCACATTCGACTCCTCCGGGGCTAGGTCCCTCAGCCGGGTAAGGTCTTTCAGCGCCTCCTGCAAGAGCGCCAGGTCAGCACTGACGGACACTACCTCCGCCCGCGCTTGAAATAAGCTCACCTCATAACGCCGCAACCCGATGAGAATCTTAGCGCGGCGATACAGTACCAGGGCATTGTCGGGACATATCGAGATGGCGCGGTCAAACAGCTTCAGTGCTTCTTGTGTTGTCCCCCGGCGCTCGACACACTATTCGCGGGCAAGCAACACCGGTTAGCATCCGTGACGCCCTCGGGAATGCGAGCTGGAGCGAAGCAGACTGACCATTCCCACACACCCAAGCAGCACCGCGTTGGCTGGGTGGATGTCGGAAGCTCGCCTGTAGTGGTACTCTGCCAGCCGCAACTTGTTCATCTGGAGGTAACAGGTCCCCAATCCATACCTAATGATGCGCGCCAGGGTGTCAGCCATGATACAGCTCGCGACTTGACCCGAGCTCGTCGCCCCGGGCAAGAACGGAAGGGGTGTCGTACCATGCGTTGTAATGGCGGGGGTCGGCCCGCACCGCGGACTGGTAGTAGGTGATGGCCTTCTGCATGTCTTCGTCCACCGTCTCGTGTCCACTGAGCGTGTACGCGTACGCGCAGACCGGGTCGAGCTGGGCCGCCCGCCGGAAGCACGTCAGTGCCTGGTTTCTCTCCTTCTGCAAGGAGAAGCAATTCCCGGCGGCGATCCACGCTTCCGGCGAGCGAGCGTCGATGGCAAGGAGCTCCTGTGCCAGAAAAGACAGCTGCACGTTCCGCCGCAGGTGCCAGAGAAGCGTCGAATAGACTTCCATGTCCCATATGCGATACGGCTCCAGATTGCGGACCGCCTGGAAGACGCGCTCGGCCTGCAGAGAGAGACAGATAGGGAGAAAACGGGTGATTATCAGACAGTCGGCGTGCGCGGGGCGAGGCGATTTACCTTAGCATAGTCTACCATTTCGTAATGAGCCCGCGCAATCAATACGAGTACTGATGGCGAGTTCTGCTGCTCCTGCGGCAGCTGCTCCAACTCCTGTATCACCTGCGAGCACTCGTAACGCGCCATGGACCTCGTTGCGCGGGCGAATATCCGCATCAGCTCGTAGATGTAATCGTCGGCCGCCTGGAACTCGAGTTGCTCTTGTGCCGCAGCGTCGAACAGCTGGCTCGGCGCCGGCGAGGCCTCGGACCGCGGTGATTGCGCTACCGACGAGGCTGATGGCGATTGCGCATCGACTGCGTTCATCGCGTCCTCGTCCGACCCAAGAGATCTCGAGCCAGCGCGACCTTTGCCGCGACGGCGGTCGCGGGACGGAGGTGGGTGCTGTAGCAAACAGCGCCGGTTAGATAAAGTAAATGTATATCGAGGGCGGGCTTCCCGACCTTTAAATTCGTCTGTTTTGCAGCGGCAACGGCAGCACTCGTCCGCAAGCGAGTACTTCTCCGCGCTGCATACGGCTGCTCAGTCGCGCCTTTCGTGCGAGTGCTCGCCTGATTAGCGCGGGATGAGAAGACATCCGTCACGACCGCGGGATTCGTGCGTGCCTTGCTCCCCTGTGTGGGGGCCACGCCTGCGTTCTCCACGTTCTGAGAGCTGCGGGCCTTCTTTGCAGCAGGGCCGCTGTCATCGTGCAGACGCGACTGAGACAGCAGCGTGGAAGAAGAACCCAACGAAGGAGGTGACAGTGCCCGGAGGCCACCGCCACCGCCGCCGAAGACGGCCATGGAATTGTCACCGGGGCCAGTGAATGAATAGTCTACCGTCGACCTGCGGCATGGACTCATGAGTGGACAGGGCGGGAGCGAGCGAAGGCGGAAAACGTCGACTTACAGAGAATCGCGGTTGTTGTTTATTCGGAAAGGCTGCGCGATGCTCACATCGGGCCGCCACGCGCGCAGGGAATGGGTCTGGCTGGATTCTGGGGTGAAAAAGCCCGCGCCAGAGGCGGTGGGCAGGTTTCTCCCGTTGATAGAAAGCCCGCCCATTGAGTCGTCCGGCCGTCCCGTGCGTGGTCGCGGCGGCAGGAGTTCGTCAAGCTCGGGGAACGACCCTACAACGCTGGTCAGCGCCCGCACACTATGCAAGGGCCAGCACAAATGGCGACCCACCGAGCGCACAGAGTCCCTCGAATGCTTCCCAAAGGAGCGGGTTCAGCGCGAGTGCCTTGCGGAAGCTCTCGACCGCGGCCTGGGGCAGGTTGCCCTTCAAGGCGGCCTCGCCCGCCTTGAGATGGAGCACGGCCTCGTCCGGGAAACGCATCGTTTCGCGCGCGCTCGTCGTGCTGGAGCCTGCGGGGGTCGGGGACATCGATGAGACAAGCGAGCGGTGGCTGACGCATGCCCGTCGCGGCACACGCACCTCCTGTCGCAGCATGGGTCCGCGCGTACTCGTACGACTCGCGGGCCTTGGAGAAGCGGCCAAGCACGGTGCAGCATTTTGCATTGAGCTCGTGGCAGCCTGGACATGTATTGTCCCCAGGGATGTTGACCAGGTGCAGCGCCGAGTGCGGCTGGCCCGCACGCAGGTAGGCGGTGGCCAGGAGATGGCGCGCGTCGTGGTACTCGGTGTCGACGTTGTGGAAGCGCTCTGCGTAAAAGGTGGCGGACCGGACGAGGTCGTTGTCGAGACAGTACCAGACGAGCGAGCTGAACCGCTGCTGCAGATAGACATTGGACGCCGCCATCGGTGCCTCGTCGCAGGCGTGGCTCGGCGTGCAAAGCAGGGGTGTGGAGAATGGGGCGAGGAGAAGCGGCCTTCTCTAAAACTCGCACAACGGTGTGGACTTAGCCAGAGTTGGTTCAAAACGCGAAACCACGCACGTGACTCCGACTCCGAACCCAACCATCTCGCCGCGCGTCACATCCAACACCACCACGATCCGCGCTGCTCAAGCGTGGTGTGACCTACACTGAGTCATCAGGTGTGCATGCAATACGGTTCCCCAATACAAAAATCGCAACGCCTGAGCTTGACAGACTGACGTGACGATCCCGACGCGTGCAAAAGGAAGAATTTGTAGATTGACTATGAGCTACGTCTAACAAACAGATCTCGATATCCAGCGCCGACTGCTCAGACTCAATGGTCGTGCGGGTCCGTCTCGTTCTTTTGCTCTAAAATAAACAGCGTCAGCCACCAGTCAAAGCCTAAGAACATCAAGGGTGGGACGCACCGGGCGCTACCTGCAGGGAATCGTCGATGCGGAGCAGGGAGACGGCCGCCTCGTACGCCGACTTGAGACTGCGGACCTTGCTGACCGTGGGCTCCAAGATGCCTGCACGGAGGTTGTCCCGTGCATCACCCTTGACGAGGTCGAGGCCGTAGTGCATCAGCGCCTTCTTTGGGTCGCCCGCCGGGGCTTTCTGGGCGGCGCTGTGATACGCGCGCAGCTTCGCGACCAGATCTGTCGAATCCTTCGCAGCGTTGACCGCGAGCGTCTTCGGGATGACCAGCAGCGCCGCTGCAAACTCGGCAATAGCGAGCTGTTCGCGAGAACCCTGCAACAAGTCGACCCATTTAATACACAGCAATTCAATGAATACGATTCAGCGACGTACCAGCGTCGTGGCGAAGTTCTCCAGGTAGATGCTGAGTGCAACTTCCGTGGCGCCGCCACCCGCAACGACCGAGCCGCTCTCCAATACCTGCTTCAACGCAGACAGGACGTCATGCACAGAGCGCTCCATCTCGTCCAGCATGTAGTCGTTCGCGCCGCGCAGGATGATGGAGGACGTCTGGACGAGCTTGGTGCCCTTGATGAGAATGCACTCATCGTCGGATATCCGCTCCTGTACGACCTCGTCCGCAGTGCCGAGGTTGGATGCGTCGAACACCTCCTCGCCGGTCTCGACGCTCGTCAGGTCGGAGACCATGGTCGCACCGGTTGCCTTCGCGAGTCGGCGCAGGTCCTCCTTCTTACACCGTCGGACGGCCATCGCGCCGGCCTCGACGAAGGATTTTAAGCACAGGTCGTCAATGCCCTTGGTGGTGAAGATGACGTTGGCACCCGCCGCCAGGATTTTGCGAATGCGCTCGAGCGTGATCTCGGATTCGCTGTGTTCAATGCATGTCAAAATTCTATGTGGGGAAGGACTGTGTGACTCGATGCCTACCGTTTGCGAATCTCCTCAAGGGCATCAGGGTCCTCCACCAAGATCTGGACGCCGAGGTGCATTCTAGCCTTCTGGAGGTTCATGTCTAGGATGGCAATTTTGGGGTTCGTGATGCGCGTCTTCATGGCTTTGTGCATAATTCAGCTAGCTTTTCTTCATGAATGGCCACCGTACGTACCCTGACTGGCAACAGTGCAATTCAATGCGAAGCCTTTCAGGAAGATCGACTCCCGTGCACTTTTGCCGTGCGCCTTCAGGACGTTGACGGCCTTGACGGGGTACTTGAAGGTCTTGGAGCCCTCAACCTGGTGCTTCACAGCGAGCATCGCGTCCACCGTCATCGGCGCAAAGATGTCCGCATCGCTGAGAAGGTCCAGTTAGCCGTACATATTATGCATACTGCCTGGCTTGACGGCGTACTCGTTAATGATTTTGCTAGACATAGACGTCTTTGCGGCGTTGATGAGCGCGTCGCGGCCGAGGGCATCGACCTTGACGCTGAGCTGCTCGGTCATGAACTTGCACGCCTCGCGACACGCCTGCCTGTAGCCGGTGATGATCGTGGTGGGGTGGATTTTCTGCTTAACGAGTTCGTTCGCGCGACGGAGCAGCTCCGCGGCGATGAGCACGACGCTCGTCGTCCCGTCGCCGACCTCCTTGTCCTGCTTCTGCGCTAGCTCGACGAATATGCGCCCGGCGGGGTTCTCGACATTCAGCAGGCCCATGATCGTCGCGCCGTCATTCGAGATCGTAACTTCCTGCAGCGCCGCAGCATACAGTTCAGCGTCACGGCGGCGGGGAGGGCGAGGATGGACGCACGCCGATGCTATCCACCATCATCTTGTCGAGCCCCAGCGGGCCCAGCGAGCTCTTGACAATGTTCGCGATCGATTGCGCCGCGAGGACTGTGCCGCCGCGCGTTCAGTCCGCGATGCACGCTCTGCAGCGACCAACGCACCGTTCTGGTCGCGCACATCCTGCCCATGGACTCTGGTTACGCCGAGAAGCGCGCCTGCAGACGTGTTGCGGAACATGGTTCTGACTGCGCGGGACGACGCGTGTGGCAGCGATTGCAAAGCCTCCGCCGGTTTTCGCGCGGACTGCCAATTCGCGCCTTCGCTCCCCGTTCTACTGCATTCCTCATCTCAGAAAACGTCGCGATACTTTTATTTCGGTTGTGTGGGTGTAATGTTACATAAAATCTAGGGTCCGCAGCAGCAGCAGTAGCAGAGACAGGCCGGACGCAGATGGGATAGCAAAATGATACAACAAAGCTACGAAAACAGACTACAGACCAACTTGAACGCACGCCGCACACCGCACCCGAGACCGGACAAGGTCAGGCCAGTGGGACGGGGCTATATCTCCTCGTCCCGGTCCTCCATGAGCGAGGGCTTGATCATGCCGGGGATGCGCATGGCGTTGTCGCGCTCCTGCCGCGCGCGCTCTTCCGCCTCGCGCTCCTTCTCCTCGCGGAACAGCTCTGCGTTGTCCCCGGCGAACTCTTTGAGCGCGATCAGGAAGTCACGGACTGCGAGCTTGAAGCGCGCGATGTCGTTATGGTACTGTGACAAGCCGACGATGAACAGGTCAACCTGCGCCGGGGCAATGTGCGTGAACGCGGATTTCAGCAGGTTCGAGCAGAACTGCTTGACGAAGAGGTCGTTCGGCGTCGAAGGGTCTGCCCCGCCAGACTCTGCCAGTGACGCGGTGATGGCGCCGGTTTCGACAAGCTGGAAGAGACGCTGTAGGATGGCACTCTGCAATTTGAAGCCTGCCATACACCCAGGTAAGTAAACTACGGGCTGCCGCGCGGGCGTTGCGTACCGCTCTTGTGATCGGCATCCGTCAATACGAATAGAACGTCCTGAAGGAGACTGAAGAAATAACTATAGAAGAATTTGTTCGCTGTGTCTTGATCGGACATGGCAAAGTTGTTGATGAGTTCCAGACAGACTAGACACAGTTATTAGCACTCCTCATCAACAGTAGCCTCCAAACACGCACTGGAAAGACCGATATCGGCAATATCGCGCGTTGTGTGCTTCATGCCCCACACGATGCTGTCGACAAACATTTTGAATAGCGCAGGCGGTATTTGGAGCAGGGCAGGGAAGCAGTTGATATCGATGATACGCATGAGCTTGTAGAATCCCGCGCGGTGTTCAGGGAACTCCGTAAAGTCGCGATTTATCATGCTCAACGTGGGCTCGAAGACAGCTTCCAGGATGGGAGGGACTTGCGGTGTCAGCAAGCTCTGTGTTATCATTCAGCACATCTCCTTTAGCCCCTATGGAGGGAATTGCGCACCCCAAGCCGTGTGATGATCGTCGACATCACATTCAGAACCTCTGCGTCACGGGCGGTGGGAACGTTACGGCTGTAATCCAACAGTATGGCCTCCAGCAAAGGCGGCATAATGACATTGTTGATGTTCTCGAGGTCTTCCGCCCGCTTGATGTAAACCTCGACGAGCTTCAGGACTTCTTTCTTGATAGTGCGCAACCCGCGGACTTTGGGCGTATTCGTCGCGATCGGACCTGGAAGAGCTTTAGTCTCTGAGCGCTCGACATACACCGTACTGCAACCCACCATCACGAGCGACAGTATCGCTTATCATGGTGCTGACCGCCTTGTACAGGCCGAGCATATCCATAAAGATTTTTCCAAACTGCGGCGTGAAGAACGGCCCGAGCGACGTGCACGCCGACACGTTCGTCTTGAGCACATTCGAGATGATCTTGACGTTCTCTGGCACCCCAAGAACGTCCACATTTTGTCCGGCCTGCAGCATGAGAGCATCCCACTATCCCCAGGCGCAAATGATGAGCAATGGCGGAGCCTATAGCGAGCCACAAGCTCGCTCACCGCGCTATTCGGCAGCTCCATCAACTTAGCGATGAGCTTTTCTTGGACGGGGCGGTTTGGCTGGCACGCGATGACATAGCCAATGGCCTCGTAGACGGTGTGCACCTGCATGGGCGACAGGTCTGCTGTAATCCTGTGCAGGTTCCGGAGGATCTCGTCAATGAACGGCTCCGACTCGCCGACCTGGTGCGCGATGAAGTGTCTTCTGCATTTCTGCGTGATCTTCATGAACGTGTCGCAGGCCTGAAAAGCGCGTAAGCGTCGCTACGAGGAAATCGCAAAAGAAACAAACCATGTCCTGGACACCTTCGTGTGTCTCGTGCATAAACTCGAAGAGCTTGTTCACAACGCTGCCGAGCGTGTCAGCACCACTACGCATGAGCATATGGGACCTACGTTTTCAGGAATTTCCAATGCGCCTTGAGGAAGCGCGGGTACTGGCCGACGATGTACATGATGTTGGACGCGACGACGGCCTTGTTGTCCTTGCCGCGCTTCATCTCGCAGAGCCCGAGCAGATCCTTGATGACCGTGACGAGGAACCGCTTTTCCGTCTCCTCGCCTACACAAGCAACGCCCGGAAATTGTCAGCCAGCCTGCAGAGCAAACGCCGGCACGCACTCATCGCGCCGGAGATCGACCCAATAGCCCAGCACAGCGTGTTCAGGTTGTTCCAGGACCACTCCGAGCCGTCGACCTGGCGCGCGAGCTTGTCGGTAAGGATGCTCTCCGTGTCCTGGACGTCGAGGTGGGTGAGGTAGACGAGGCACTCGCGCATGGCCTTGTAGAGCACGATGGTGTCCGTCTCCTTCATGACCTCGCGCACGATCTCGCCCTCGTCGTTCTCAACCACAAGCACCTGCGCGGGGGCCGGGACGTCAGCGGGGGGCCGGAGCGCGGGGGGCAAGAGCAGGTGGTCCGGCACCTCTTCGGGCTTGACCATGTGCTCGACGACGATGGTCCGCAGCTCGTGCAGGATGCCCGCGTAGACGTCCTTGCGCAGCGGCGTCCCGCTCAGCATCGCCTGCGCTGCCACGTCGCTCAGGCTCAGGCCCATGATCAGCCCGCTCTCTCCGATCGGGAGGCTCTGGATCTCCTCGTACAGCGACCCGATCAGCTTGTTCCAGTACTCGAGGCAGATCTTGAAAATCTCGCGCTCATCCACCTGCGACACCTTGAGCAGGTACTGGTGTCCGTTCAGCAGCACGTCTTTGCCTTCGGCCGTCTCGACGATGCGCAAATGGTTGCTGAAGAAGTTGGAGAGGAACAGCGCGAGCCCCTGCACAAGCTGCTGGTCAGCATCGCTAGAGTCGGGGTAGGCCTTCGCAATATCTATAAGAGCTGGTCAGCGCGATGCTAGAGCCGTCGCCACCATGCGCCCTCCCACCTGTCTCGAGCGGTATTGTCCGGTTGATTACGGTCATCGTTTGTTGGATGAGGGCTACGAACTTGACGTCGTACTCGGGCCCTACATTCAGCGCGGCAATTTCGGACAAGCACTTGAGCGTGATGTTGCGGAAGTCCGGCACCTCGAGGAACTGCGGCATGCAAGTGAGCCTTCCGCATTGCACGCATGTTTGCCTGGATGCGGGGAAATAGACTTACACGGGTGATGAGCTTGTCAATCATCGGCGTCTCGAAGATGAAGCCGAGCGGAATCCAGTTCAAGAAGCGCAGGAGCGTGTCGAGCGTCGCCTTGATGAGCGACGGCTTTTGCGCGTGCTCGAGGATCTCCATGCACAGCTGGTATATCTCGGAGAACTCGCCGCTCAGGCGGTTCTTCATCTGCTTTGTCTTCACCTGCGTCATCTGCTCCGCGGAGAAGTCGAATATCTCCTCTGAGAGCAGGCGCAAGATGTGCATGTTGTTCTCGCACAGGCTCAGATTCGTCTTGGACGACGCGACGAGCTCCGGGATGAATGTCGGCCAGTTCTGAGGCCACTCTTGCTTCAGGATCTAGTGCGCGTCAGTCTGCCGCTTCAATGGAAGGGTCGCGGGGCAGATAGCGCGGACCTGGACGAGAACCATGTTAAGTTTGTTGAGATAAGTCTTCTCTTTCCGCAACGCAGTTTCGTTTGAGCTGATTGTCATAATGAGCCCGATGATGAAGTTGCGGATACCTGCCCGAGGACATAGTGAGACCAAAGGCCGCCAGCGACGGTTGCGTACACACCCAGTCTCTGGTCCGGCGGCAGCGTCTTCCACCGGGTATCGACCAGCTTGCCTAGAATCTGCAGCGCGATATACTGGACACACACAGCGACGCACGCGTCAGTCCGAGGACGCGCGACGCGGTGCACGACGAACCTTAGTCTGCGGGAAGGACGAGTTCTCCAGGATCTGCGGGACGCGTTGCCATGCGTCCGGCGACTCTTGGAACTGCGTCAGAACGCGCTGGGCCATTTGTTGCTGGGCGTCGCGGGGCGGTCAGTGCGGTGCGTCCGCTCGCCACACCCAGCAACGCACCTCCGCGCCGGCGCCGCTGAAGAAGGCCATGGCGACCTTGTCGACCAGGGCCACGTCTACATCGCGAGAGAAGTCGAGTATGGCCTGCAGATCGCGCGCGATGGAGTCAGCGTGGGCGGGATCCGTGCGGGCGCCCGCGGCGGCGCCGGCGGGCAGACGCGCCTCCATTTGCTGGGTGCTGGGTACTTTATGCTCCGCCGAGAGTCGCGCTTGGGTCACGTGCGGCGACTGGGGCAAAACGAGAGCAGGCGGGCTTTTGATGCGGCTGCGGCGAGTGCGTGCGGCGGTGAGGGGACAGAGCACAGAACGCGAGCGGAAGTAGCCGGATCGGTCCAGTGACGCGCCTCGCCTCGTTCTACACCCCGCCCAGCGATGTTCAAGAAGTAAGCCTTCTGGTCTACACTCGAGCGTTCATCCAGTAACTCTGATGCACTAATCCAGGTTCTCGCCGTCCACAGACATCGCCAGCCAGTCGACGCTCAAGTCTTCCGCCCAGCGCGCCATCCGCGCCCAGCTGCTTTCCACCTTCAACCTCGACGCGGAGACACTCGAACAGATATGGCCCAAGAAGGAAAACCTCGTCCAGGTTAAATGGCACGTGCCTCTCTCCCCATAGGTGTCCGCCTTGACTAACCGCGACGCTGTATGCAGCAGAGAGCATATGACCATCTACACGCTCAACGGCGTCCCGCTCTTCTTCCAGCACTTCGACGAGCACATCTTCCCGACACTGCGTCTCCTGCATCGCTGTACGCCGCAGCCCACAGCAGCGCGGTCTCATGCTGACGGCTTTGTGCGACAGACCCGAATATCCTGCCTCATGTGCAGGTCGATCGGGGCGCGATCCGCTATCTCCTAGCGGGAGCGCACATGATGTGCCCAGGATTCACGTCTGCAGGCGGGTCTCTGCCTCCCGCGGAGGCCGCGCTGCCTGCCGGTGCGCTGGTCGCGATCCACTGCGAAGGCAAGGAGCATGCTGCCGGCGTCGGCCTCACGAAGCTTGGGACGGAAGAGATCAAGAAGGTGAACAAGGGGGTGGGGGTGGAGGTGGCCACCCATCTCGGGGACGACCTCTGGACCGTGCAGAAGATATGAAGGCGGGGGCGTACAGGTTGTATCATTAGGCGCGCGGGCCGGGGGAGTGTAGCGTAAGCCATAGTGTACATGGGACGGCCGGCACAGGCGGAGCGGTTACGACGACGACGCGATGGCCTTGCTCCAAAGGATGGCTGTATGCTCCTCATCCGGTCTGTTGTCGTCCACAGGTACGCTGTGGATTTCGTTCGACACGAGGGACCCTGCAAAACCCGGTCTTGAGTTCATGACGCGCGTTGGACAAGCAGAATACGCACGGACGAGGACTTTTCTCAAAACCCCGTCCTTGTCCGTCACCGGCTCGAAGCCCATCCCGCGGATGAGCTCGAGCTTGAGACTGGGCGTGCAGCACACGGTCAGCGTCCTCGAGCGCGCCCGAGACATAGGCTTACGTTGTCGAATCCAGTTCGTGCTCGACGGTCGCGTCTGTCCGGTTCAAAGCGCGTTCCTCCTCGTTCAGCTCGATGAGTTCGGCCTCGCGGGCCGACAGCAGGTCCTCAGCCTCGTTGATGCTCTTCGCCGCCGCGAGCTTGGCCGCCTCCAGCTCGTTAAGACGCGCAGTGTGTTCAGCCTCTGACGGCACGCCCTTTGGACGCGTCGCAGCGATCTTGGCTCCGTCCAGTTGTCGCGCAAGTGCTGCGTGAACTTCATCAACGCTCCTGCGATCTCATACAGGGGATAGCATACCTCGCAAGTTGGCGCGCGTGGCCTCGATCTCCTTCTCGCGCGTCGCGGCGCGGTTGCGCATGAGCTCGTCGGTGCGCTTCAGCGTCATGTAGTCCTCCGTCGGCTCGACGTCCGTCACCATCTGCGACACAGTCATCCTGCGGCGCGTCAGTATTACGCACTGCCTCGCAGAGTGCCCGTGCGCACAGGACTTCGGACCAGCTCATTGCGGAATTCGACGTCGGTGGTGGGTGAGTTCGAGCGCTAACACGATCGGCGCGTCTTTCCAACTCCGCGCTCCGTCTCTTGGCCTCGTCGACCGAACCGAGCACTGCTTCTGCTTCAAAACGCTTAGCACATTTTCCCCTCGAGGACACACGGAGGCTATGCCGTCAACTGAATTTCTATCCGACTCCTTGCACACGGTGCCGTAAGGCTCACTGAGACACCACCGATGTCTCAATTCTCCACTGGAGCCTTGCGTCGTGTGGAGCCTACCAGCTGCCTTGAAGCGTCTGAATTCTGGTGTTTCAGCTTTGAATTTTGCCTCTGCTCTGGTTCCTTCCGCGAGGCTTGCCTCAGAGACGCGCTAAGCCCGATAGTCCGACGCTGTTCGCTTTCCAGGCCTGTCTAAGCCCTCGGATGTTCGCCTGCTGGGCTGTGATCATGTCCGAACACGGCTAGTGCTGGAAGCAGGGGGTGGCGTCCGAAAGCTTAAGTCGACAAGAGCGCTTCTTGGCAGCGCGCCCTCTCCCGCACCCGTCCTACTTAAACTGGGGGAGGTAGTAGTCGACAAATGTGCGCTCTTGTCTCTCGCAGATGGCGCGCCTCGTCCTCCTCCTCGCTCTCCTGGCGCTCGCCCGCGCGCAGTGGTGCGAGTGCGAGAACGCGCCGACGGACTGCACGAACTCAACACAGGACCTCAACATCGACGAGCGCTATGACTGTGGCCCGTACGTCCCGCGCTTCCGCTGTTCTGACGCCGCGACGGACGACGGCTGCGGCGGGGGCGGCTTGTCGCTGACAGGCCGCCCCATCGACAACGACGACCCCGCGGAGGTCCGCCCGCCCGATCCCGGCTTCAGCTCGCAGGAGCTCGACGACTACAAGACGCTCGAGCTCGAGTTCCTCTCGGACATCCTCAAGAACGATCCGCTCTTCCCCGATGAGGGAGAGACGAAGCTCGAGTTGCCGTACTGTGGCATGCTCTGGGACTCGCCTGGTTCCCGCCGCCGCGACGTGCCTGTGTACGGCAGTAGCGTGTACAAGCGAGGATGGGGTAGCGTCTTCAAGGGCATCAAGTGGCCTACGCTCTCGAGCGGCCCCAAGCGGCCCACATTCCCCAGGAAGCCCACACCGGTATGACCGAGTGCTTACGTCTGGAATGAGTCTGCTCGAACTGACGCGCGTTACAGCCCAACGTCCGCGTCGTCTTCAACGTCTTCGCGACAAACTACACGACCCAGGACAAGATCACGGACGCGGTGCTGGACCAGGCGGTCGCGGAGCTGAACGCGGCGTACAACATCCGCATGCGCATCTCGTTCTTCCGCGACCAGTCCGTGCACCGCTTCACGGACCCCTGGGACGCGGACCACCGGCGCTTCACGCAGCACGTGCGCGGCGATCTGCCCGCGAATTACATGATGCGCCAGGAGTTCCGCCACGGCGGCAAGGACGTGCTGCACGTCTTCATCCTCGAGTCCATCCGCCGCGGGGATAACCGCCTCAATGGGTTCTGCTACTTCCCCGACAGCTCTATCGATGGCTGCGCCGTCGCGTACGACACGCTCACTGGCGTCTCGCACCAGGACTGCGACACGACCAGCCGCGGCACGCTGACGCATGAAGTGTGCGTTCTCGTTCTGTTATCTCGTGTGCTGTCCGTTTCTGAATCAGCTCGCACGGCAGTGGTCACTGGCTCGGCCTGAAGCATACGCATGACGAATCCGACGACGATGAATGTAGGGGCGACAACGACATTGCCGTCATTCCTCAGTTCCCATTCGAAGTACGTCCCCGCCGCCTACGCCTTCTTTAGCTCTACCACGTCACTGCCGTCTCCAACAGAATCGGTTCTGCGACACCCAACAGCCCTGCTCGACAGGGCGGAACCCATCTGTGCAGACCGGCACGAACGTGCGCATGACGAGTGCGTTGCCCCGCCTCCCCTCCCCGCTGCATTCGCTCATCCACTCTGGCGCGGCGAATTAGACTTCATGTCGTACGCATTCAGGCGCGGTACGCCGTACGTCAAGGATGTAGGTCCGTGGGTCGCCGAGCAGCAGGCGAAGGCGTGGACAAACTTCCACACGTTCCGCGCGCCGTCGGCGCGGGCGAAACGCTCGGCGCTGCTGGGCAACCAGCGCGGGCCGAGCCTCTACACGCGCCTCCTGCGCCACCGCGCGCGCCAGAACAGCACGCTCGCCGCGCGCGGCATCCTCGCGACGCGCCCGAACATCCGCGAGGGTGCGTGCGCTCTCCCGCTGCGTATAAGACGCTGAGATCCGCGCTGCAGAGCTGCTCGCTATCTGCAAGACGCCGTGGTCCGAGGACGACAAGAGCATCGACGAGAACATCCCGGACAAGGACAACGACTCGTCCATCATCCCGGACCCGCGCGCGGACCCTTCCACGCCCGGCGGCAAGGACAAGGGCGGAGGCTCTGGAACCGACAAGGGCTCTGGGAAGGGCAAGGGCGGCGGCAGCGGCAGCGGCAAGGGAAACGGTGGCGGGGGCTCAGACAGTGGCTCCGGCTCTGGGGGTGGGAACGGCGACGGTGGGGACGGGGACGGTGGTGGCAGCGGTGCACTCGTCGTGAGACCCACGTCGTTACTCGCACTCGCCGTCACGGTGCTGCTTTATCTTTGGGTGATATAAGGGGGACTTTGCGGCACACGAACTTTTGTGGCATGCCGTACGATTTACGCATTCACGTATTATATGATATACACGAGTATTTCAGTGCAGAGCGCTTGCACGACTCCCATAGACGATGATATGGCTGATAGGTCGAGAGAGAGGGTTTATTCCAACGAGAGATTGCACCAGAAAGTAATGTCCGAGCGCAATCAAGCAGCACGCTTGTCCTTGGGAGGGATTTTGACAACGAGCGCCAGGTCGCCATATATGCTTTCCAAACTGGCGTCGTTTCCATAGGCGACGTAGTGCGTCTTGGCGCGCGAGTTCTGGTTGCGCGGCACGATCCATGTCAAGTCGGTGTCGACGTCCGGCGCGGGATCCCAGCGCCGCGTCTCGTAGTTGTAGACGTCCTCCTCATCGCCCGTCTCGACCTTCTCGCCCTTGCTCCACTCCACAAGGACCTCCTCCCAACTAACTTCGTAGTGGGCCCGCCCTTGGTAGACATGGTCCAGGAGGTACACGCCGTAACCCTCGGTGTCGTACACCATGAAGAGCCGCGGGTCGAGGCCCACCGCGGAGAGGCTCTCGAAGAGCGCGCGATCGCCGGCTTTCAGGCACTTCGCGACGTCTTGAAGGATGTGGCTCTCCTGGCGGCTCGCCTCGGTCGGCACGGGGTACTGGTGCTTCAGGCCGAACCCCAGGCGCCCGCCGTCAGGCATGAAGCTCGGGTCCGCGAGTAGTTGCTTGAGGGCGTGGAGGAGTGGTTCACTCTTGACAGGCGGAACCGGCACGTCGTGGGCAAAGTAAAGATTGTAGGTGAGAGTGACGCGGTGGCCGGAAGTCACGGGAAGGACCTCGTGCTCGACGTCGCTGTAGAAAGCGACCCACGAGACTTGGTCTGGGGAGGTATAGGCAGCGTTGCTTGAATCGTGTTTAATTTCCTGCCCGTCGTGTCGCAGAACGAGAGCGCCCCCTTCATGCTTCGTGGGGAAGCTTAGAACCAGGGAGCCGAACATATCGTCGCCGCGCGGTGTGTCCTTGTGAGCCTTGAAAAATGAGCCGGGTCCTGGGCATCCGCATGTAACGCCCACTCTTGTGCGTGATACCAGCAAGTAGAGACGCACCGTAGACATTTAGCTTGTACAGCTCAGCTTCGACCCTGCGCGGGGGCGCCTCCCAGCTGAACAAGCTGTGGCGCACGGCCTCGAGCAACCGAGATCTCACAAGGTCGATGTTAATCGCGAAGTCCTTGCTGTCGAGCTTTCCGGCTTTACGGTAAGACTCGTCCAGGACGTCTTCCTGATTCATGCCGAATGTGGCCGGCTGACAGGCTGCGGAAAGTTTCTCGAGCTTGGCAGTGGAGACGACATCCTTGCCCAGGTGGATGCACCTGGGAGCACAGTTCCGTTTGAGACAATGGGGCGAGCATGACAGCTACTCAACGTACCAGGGATCCTTGCGCAGGAAGAGGTTGAGCTGCTCGTGCGGCAGGGTGTGGGTGCCCTCAGCATAGAACGGCTTTGGCTCGACAAGGACGTCGGTAAGCAGAGCAAGCTGAGCGTCGGTGATAGAAGACATGTCACGGATAGTCGAACGAAGGGGTACCCAGCTCCTAGCCCTTGCTTTTGTTGCGAAGCCATGCCGAATCGCGCTGAACCCGCCAACGGTGCGGGGTAATGACTGTGCGCGACATTGAATTAGCGCAGCGCATACACGCCGTGAGGCGGGCAGGAAGTCCAGAATGCGCGGCAGAGTGGCAATTCTGTCAGAGTACTAGCAAAAACTGGCAACGGTCGATCGCGACCAGCAGTAGGGAAACAGTGTGGCACGCTTTACAACTCCGCAGCTCCAGGTCATGCCTCGCGTCCGCGACCAAGCGTTGCGTCACAAAAAAGCATGAATACAAGAAGAGAGAGATGCAAGACGTGAAGTAGTCGAACGGTATATACAGAAGCATTGATCAGAGCGTTCAAGTAGCGCGTTCGTCTGTGGGAGGGATTCTAACGATGAGTGCGAGGTCGCCGTAGATGCTCTCCAAGCTGGCCTCATTGCCGTATGCTATATAGTGCGACTCTGCACGAGAGTTATCGTTGCGGGGAACGACCCAAGTAAGATCAGTTTTGATGGCCGGGGCGGGCATCCACTCGCGCGTCTTCTCGTTGTAGATTTCGTCGTCGTCTCCGTTCTCAATCTTCTCGCCCTTGTTCCATTCCACGAAGATCTCGTCCCAGCTGGTCTCGTAGTTCTCGCCGCCTTCGTAGACGTGGTCCAGCAGGTATACGCCGTGGCTCTCCGTGTCATAGATCATCCAGAGCTTCGGGGAAAGTCCCACTGACGCGAGGGACTCGAAGAGAGCGCGGTCTCCGGCCTTCAGGCACTTCGCAACGTCCTGCAGAAGGTGCATGGCCCTTCGGTTAGCTTCCGTCGGGATAGGATATTGGTGCTTCAGGCCAAAGCCAAGTCGCCCGCCGTCAGGCATGAAGGTGGGGTCGGCGAGGAGCTGCTTGAGCGTCTGGAGAAGAGGCTCGCTCGTAACGGGAGGCGCGACTGCGTCTTTTGCAAAGTAGAGATTGTAGGTGATGGTGACGCGGTGGCCAGACGTGACGGGGACGACTTCGTGCTCGACGTCGCTGTAGAAAGCGACCCACGACACTTGGTCCGCAGAGGTATATGCAGCGTTGCTTGCGTCGTGCTTCGTCTCTTTGCCGTCGTGGCGGAGAACGAGGGTGCCTCCCTCGTGCTTGACGGGGAAGTTCAGGACGAGAGAGCCGAACATATCCTCGCCGCGCGGCGTGTCCTTGTGAGCCTTGAAGAACGATCCCGGACCTAGCGCACACGTAAGTGAGTCTGCACTACAGGACGTGCCATTGCAACGCACCGTAGACATTGAGCTTGTAGAGTTCGGCTTGGATATTGCGCGGCGACACCTCCCAGCTGAAGAGGGCATCGTGCACAGCTTGAAGCAGACCAGTTCTCACAAGGTCGATGTTGACGGCGAAGTCCTTGTTGTCGAGCTTGCCGGCCTTACGGTAGGACTCATCAAGCACATCTTCCTGATTCACACCGAACGTCGCCGGCTGACAAGCAGCAGCGAGCTTGTCGAGCTCCGCCGCACTAGCAGCGTTCTTGCCTAGGTTGATGCACCTGGCGCCAGTTGAGCAAAAGGAGCATGGTTGAGCGCTGCATCGAGTGACGCACCAGGGTTCCTTGCGCAGGAAGAGATTGAGCTGATCATGGGGCAGGGTCCAGATGCCCTCGCCATAGAACGGCTTGGGCTCGACGAGCGCGGCGGTGATGAGAGCACACTGTGCGTCAGAGGGAGCAGACATGTTGCGGAGGCAAGTTGATGAGTGCCCGTAGCTCCGGTGGCCCTTCTTTTATATGCGAGATGGCGTCGCAATTCGGCCCGAGTGTGTGAGGCGACGGCGCGGCGCAGTGTGTAATGGGCGCTGCCGAGTCACTGGCGACACGCGTTCCATTGGAGCAACAAGCGGCGGTACCGAGACCCGAGGCACGCGCCGGGCTGGACGTACTTGGCATGGCGGGCGCGGCGGAATCGCCGTGGATCGCGCTGACTGTGCTTTGTGGCACGCTTTGGAACTCCGCCAACCCATTCACTTGCGGCTGATGCGCCCCAAGCGACGACAGCGCCGCGCCAAGTCGATGATCGCGTTGCTGACGCATTCTAGCCACAATGGCCACAATCCCATGTTCATCGGTGTCTGATTGCGTCTGGACCCTGAAATTAGCATTGCCTTAGCCTTGAGGCAATGCGCACCATCAGTGAGGCCGACCGGGCGCTGCTTGTGAAGGCTCTCGTCGAGCAGAGGCCGTTCTACGGCGGGGGCATCTGGACGTTTCCCAGCGATGAGCTCAACCTCTTCCTGCGTAAAGAGCCCAGGTGCGTCCCCGGCTCGCCTCACGCCTCGCTCACTGATCTGAACCTATCGCAGCTGTCTAAGTTTGAGCAAGGATGTTGCCAGCAGCGTTGAGCTGGACAACTTGTCGCAAGCCTGCGAGCCCGTGACATTTGGCATGAACGAGGAGGATGATCTGGATCCATCTTTCCGAAAAGCGAGAAAACTGGATAAGAAAGACTTTGCCATCAACCTCGACGTCGTCGGCTCTGGGCTGCTTCAGGCCGGGCATAACGCGCTCTTTGGCTCAGAAGACGCTCCACGCAGTATCAGGGCTGAGCTCTCCAGGCTCAATGTGCATGGTGAGCGCGTCTGCCGTTGATCGATTCGCAGAGCGATATCCTCACTTCACACAGGACCTGGCTCGTTCTCCAGAGCTCATAAGGACACACCGCAAAACGAGGATATGTTCGGATCACTAGTTATCACCTTCCCTGTGACACACGAAGGTGGCGCACTCGTCCTCAAACACGGTGGTAGCGAGCTTCGTCACGACGCGGCTACGACAAACTACACGTCCCCGGACCAAGTGTCCTGGATTGCGTTTTACAGCGACGTCGAACACGAGGTCCTCCCTGTCACGTTTGGCTACCGCGTCACGATCACCTACAATCTCTATTTCGCCACCAACTCGCAATCCAGCCTCGACGCAGCTAATTCCGATTCCGATTCCCCCTTCTCACCAGTGGGCTCTGCTCTGCGGACGCTCGTGCGCAGCGAGAGCTTCCTCCCCGATGGCGGGCGACTCGGCTTCGCGCTGCAGCACCAGTACTCGATCCCGACGGACGAGCCCGCGCAGAGCGTCGAGTACCTCACGAAGCTGCGCGGGGCACTCCGGGGCACCGACCGCGCGCTATGCGACGCGTGCGACAAGCTGGGGTTGTGCCCGTGCCTCTTCCTCGCATACGCCCCGGAGGACGGCGGCGTGTTCCTCCTGGACCACGTCTTCGAGGGCGACGTCGGCTTCGAGCTCGGGAACTGGGACGAGGGGCTGGGCCGCAGAATCGGTGCGCAGAAGATCGAGTCCGGCGACGGCAGCGACGAGGACGAGGATGACTGTTACGAGGGCGAGGACCTGATATGGATCACACCGCGCCAGAGCACCAAGACGCGCGTCAAGTCGTATTACGCCGCGTATGGCAACAAGGTCATCCTGGGCAAGATCTATGGCGAGCTCGTTCTGATTGCCACTGTTCCTCCCAAACGCGAGCGGGACACGTCCCCCGAACTCGAATAGGTGCTTCCTTGTCATGCTCCACAGCCCCATTCCCACGTTTCTTGTGGAGGACGTAATTGAGAATCACGACGCGCTTTCGAACTCCGATATTATCTTGCTCGTATCTGCCCGTGCAAACCTGTCGAGAAAAGCTATACTTGCTGCTGGACGCGTTTGCCCGTGCGCGTCATTGAGCCAGCCTTGATAGGAGGGCCGCGGCTGCTATGGTCTGCTGTCAGCTCTCCGCGGACGCAAAGAAGTTCGCGAAGCGTTTTCCCTCGGAGCCGGAAAAGATCGACATCATTGCCACCGTCACTGGCACCGTTGCAGAACTCAATCCTATACAGCCATTAGACATGTGCTCTGTTGTTATGAGTATGTACAACGCTGGGGCAACGTTACAGACAGGAAGGGACGGGCTACAAGGGTACACGGGACAACAAGGGTCAGATGAGCTCACGGGCGACAGCAAGGACAGGGCACAGCAGGCAAGATATGTGTGGGGGTGTGCAAGTGGTCGTCATACTAGCGACGGGTCGTACGCTTCTTCGTCTTCGTCAGGATCGCGTTTTATAAATGCGAATGCGATGTAAATGTCTGGGAATTAGAGATGTCAGCCGCGGGCTTCTCGGGGCGGGCTGGGGGCGTACTGGCAGCCTCCCATTGATCCTCATCCATATGGCTCTCGCCTTCGGCGTCGACGACGCGCATGCGCTGCAATAACGGCCCGAACTCGGCGTCGTCGCGCTCGGCCTCGAACACGTCGTGGAATTCCTGGCGGTACTGCAGCTGCAGGCCGTGCTTCGCTGCGAGACTGCGCCCGAGGACGGATCAGCACCAGCCTTGCCGGCAAAGGGACTAATGCCATGACGCACTCGAGGAAATTCGGCCAGTCGACGACGTATTCAGGGACGTCGTCCACCGCATCCTCGAGGTAGAAGCGGTAGCGCTGCCCGTACAGCGGGCGTTTGTCGCGCGAGTCAAAGCGGATGCGGTACACGCTGTTCCCGTAGGCGAGCTGGTCCGGCGGCGTGTCCTCCGGGAGCTCGTCCAGGCGCTCCATGAGCTGCGCGCTATTCGGGATCGTCCCCAGGAAGTAGCCGCCCGGCCGGAGATGCGTCGCGACGTTCGCCAGCATCATCTCGGCCTTGGCCTGCGACTCGAACGCGTAGTGCATGCAGAACTGCATCGACACGACGTCAAACGGGACCTGGTGCACTTCCGGCGGGAGGACGGAGTCGATGGATTCCTGCCGTCGTCGGCCAAAGCCTCGGTCAGTCCCCGCGACCTGAGACACAGTGCGGGTGAGGCTTACGGTGAAACAGTCGACCGCGGCAAACGTCGCGCGAAATTTCCTGCCTCTCATGCCCTGCCAGCGGTCTCGGGCCTGATCGACTGAGACGGCAGCAATGTCTGGCGAGAACGTGCGTCAGTCAGGCTAGCGGGAGAGACACTGGCGCAATGCGGGCGGGCGCACCGAGGCCGACGTATTCCGCGACGCGGGCCTTGCTCCACTTCTGCAGGTCGCCGCCCTTGCCGCAGCCCATGTCGAGCACGCGGCCCTTGGGCGGGTCGCCGCGGCCGGCGTCGAAGAGCGTGCGGGTGAACTTGGCGATGAGCACGGACTTGATCCAGTTGTTGAAGTTCTTGAGGCCGATGATGGGCGACTCGACGCGCTGGTCGACGGAGACGTTGGCGCGCTTGTTGTCTGGCGGCGGCGGTCGGTCAGTCAGTCAGGCGAGGGGGGTGAGAGACGGGCTCACAGTGCTCCATGACCTGTCCGCTGTCGCGCGTGCGCTTTGCGGGCCTGGAGTCGGCCGGGGCGTCCGGGTCGCGCGGGCGCTTTTTGTCGGTGTTGTGCTCTCCGCGCAAAAGCGGCATGAGGCCGGTGCGCTCGTAGATGGCCTCTATGGCTTTCCTGGCGGTGCCCGGTGCGCGCAGCCTGTTCTTTGGGTGCAGGAAGCGTTGGAGGTCGGCCTGGGTGAGTGGGACGAGGACGGAGCCTGGCGGGGAGATTCGGTGTGTGGGTGCGTATGGGATGGCGCTTGACATGGGTGCTGGCTCGGGCGAAGGGGGTTGTGGAGGAGGAGGAGGAGCAGGAGGAGGATGAGGACGGCTCTGGGGAGTGGGAGACGAAGAGCGTTGCTGCTGGGTGGGAGTCGGGGGAAACTGAAACGGGTGGAAGGGCACTTCGAGCGAGGGCGAAGCCAGCGCGTCCCTAACAGGGTCAAATCGCGAGCCCACCGGCATCGGAGATAAAGTCCGTGGAAGCGAAAGGCGCCCAGGCCGGCGGAGCTGTGCCACGTACGGGAAACGGGTCGTGTGCTGGCCGGCAGCCTTCTGGGGGCGTCCAAACTCCGCTGCTGGGGACGCGGCGGCGCCTGGGCCGGCGGGCGGGCGGACGGGCGGGCAGGACGGGCGAGCCGGTGGCGGGCGGGGCGGGTCGTGGTCAGCACGCGGACGCGGCGTCGTTTATATACCCTCCTGCGGATCGCGCAATTTGCAAACTCCGCCCGCCCTGCTTCTTTCGCCCTTCGCGTTTCTATATCCCGCCATTTCGCCCTAATGCACCCCGCCCACGACCGCCCACGACTGCCCAGACGCGCCCGCTCGTCTCCGGACCTTTCTGCTGCGTCCGCCGGAGACGAGCCGTACTCCATGACCATTATGCTGCGAAAGCGCCGTCCCAGCCCCGACCCCGACTACGGCTACTTCAGCTTTTATCCCAAGCGACAGCGCGTCGGCTCGCTCGCAGCGCTAGCAGCACCAGGTACGCGGTCACACGGAAGCATCGCCGCCCGGAAATGCACGATTGACACGCCCCCTAATAGGCACGCGTCCTGCCAGAACTCAGACTGGCTCAAGGCCGAGGGGCCGCCCATCCTTCCCCCACGACCACTACCACCAGCACGGCCCCATGCTCTCGCCCACGACGCCCGCCCTCAGCCCCGGCGCAGAGACCCCCGGCCTCGCCTTCGCCGACAGCGCGTCGCTGGCCTCGCTCTCGCCGCTCTCCGACTCGCCCCTGGACGACGTATTCAGCCCCGCCCGCGACCTGTTCGTGTCCGCCGTCCGCGTCTGCGCCCAGGACCGTGTCTGCGCCGCCGTCGCCGGCGCCCCCGCAGCGCTCCCCGCCTTCGCCCTCGACCTGCAGCAGCACCCCGCCCGCGGCACCCTGTCCCCTATCATTCCCTTGCTCTCCCAGCTCTCGTGCCCGGCCGTCCTCGCCCACGTCGGCCTATCTATTGGCTCGGACCCCATCGCGTCCGTCAGCTCGCTGGTAACGGTCTCTTCAAAGCAAGAGCTCCAGCTCCGCTGCGCCACCAGCGTCTACGCTGGCGGTGTGCTCATGGCCTCGCACGAGGACCAGGTCGTCCCCTGCACTAGGAACAACGTTAACTTCTATGACTATTCAGTCCCCTTGGCCTCCGACCTTCTATCACGCCTCCTCATTCACAACCATGAACGACCCGATACGACCTTCCACGATACGATTTCTGTTGACACGACCCCCTCTCCCCGTTACGAAGACACCCTCGTCGTTCTGCGCTTCCAGTCGCAGTCCGACCACGGTCAGAAAATTTTGCTGGTACTCGCCTGCCAGTTTTCCTTGGTCCAGAGCGACCAAGGCTTTGTGAAGCTCTGGCGACCGGTCTTGTTCCCGCTCCCGCTGTCTGCTTCGCCCTTGGAGCAGCCCCCGCTTCTGCCGAGCCCGACCATCCTGTCCGCTTCGACGTTCGCGCCGCCCTTCAAACTCGAATCGGCGATTGAGGATGTTCCGTTGCTCGCGCCGCTGCCCAAGCGCCTGAAGCGGCCGAACCTCACGGTGGCGATCCCTCCTGCCGATGGCTATCTCGCAGCCGCCACGACGGCAACGGTGGGGCCTGGCACTGGCGGGGGACTGATGCCGGCGGTGCCGAGCCCGATGCCCATCACCCCGCTCAATCAGTTGATTCACACCCCCGCCGATCCACCCCCGCTCAATCGCGATGCGGACGAGCGCAAGACGGTGCGCGGCGAGCGCTTCTGGGCCCCGACCCCGACCGAGGCCGCGTTTCCGGCGTCCATGTCGTCGTTCTACTTCGAGCGCGGCACGCCCGCGCATACTCCTGCGCCGCGCACGCCTCTCGACCACCTCTTCCAGCGCGAGCGCGCGCATACGCCGACGTTCCCCATGTCCGGTCCCCCGCCGCGCCTCCCGCCGGCCGTCGCCCTCGCGTCGCCATACAAGTTCGGCTTCGACGACTTGGCAGCCAAGACCTTCGACTTTGGGCACGGTGGCGCGCGCCGCGCTGCCGAGCTTTGATTATTGACGGCATATGCCGTTCATGGGCCCCTTTTGCTCGTCGTGTGGCCACCGCACCCTGTTGCCTGATGCGATAGGGCGCGTTAAGCCACGCCAACGACGAGACCAGTCACCACAAGTGGTGCGCGCTGAAGGCGGCCCGCCATACAGTATTTTTCTTTTCTCTCTCTCTTTCCCTGACACTGCTGCTGCTGCTGGTATTTCCTTTCGGTGCCTTTCTCGGCCTCTGGTTTCATCGTTCTTCGCTCGCAATCATCCATCCCATCAACTGCTGCGACCCCCCGCCATGATCCCTGCATGTGTTCCCGTTGCGACCGACCCAGTTCCATTTATACAGTACGCTGCCACTGTGGTCCTCCCCCTTCCACGCCATTCTATATGTACCGTATCCCCCCGCTGCGACGCCTGTTTTGACCCATCCCCCACTGCCTTCCATTCCAACATTGCTGCGCGACCTGTTTTCCCCCACCTCATCTTCCGTTTGCTTGGGCCGTCGTGTGGTCTCTCCCCCTTTGCGCCTTTCGGCCCTGTCCGTTTGTACTTATCGACGTTGTAGCTGTAATTCTAGATGCCGCGCCATGAAAAAACAAACGATACATTCGCGGACGTGACGACATCGCTGCTTGTTGGTGGCAACGTTCGGGTCGTGATATCGATGCGCAGTCCCTGAGGAGACCTGAACGGGTCTCCTGAGTCCTGAGGGCACTGTTGAGCTCGATAGACGCTCCTATTCTTGGCTCTGCGGGGAGCGGTGCGACTTGCGACTTGCGAAGCCGCGCGTTGCTTAATTTCTGGCGGATGCAGACGCGGGAAGGCGTTTGGCTTGCTTGCTGCGCGTGGGATCGGCGTGACGGCCCCGCTTGCACTCTTGCAGTTGCACGCTCCACCTCACCCTGAGTACGAGTCCTCTGCGCAGTGAGAACGCCCTTGGCGAGCACCGAGCAGGCGCATTCCGCGCAGTCTTGGCTGGGACGACGCCGGTGTCGCCGGGGAAGTCTTGATGCTTTTGTAATGCGTCCGGCATCAGGGGGAACCGGAACGTGGCAAGACAGCATACACTGGCACACGATGACGAAGCGGTGGGATACAGTTTGTAGTATGATAGGCAAGTATAGGCACAAGTATGCAGGGAGGGAGCGCAAAAATAGGCCGGGCGGAGAGCTGGCGGAGAGTCCGCCTGGCGACGCGCCGGAGCCTCGGCTTGCCTTTTCGGTCCAGGTGTGACAAATCTGCGCTCCTGTCCCGCGATAATGCGAAGACGCGATGCGATCTCTATCCCAGGCGCGGAAGGCGGACCCGGAGCTGCCAGTGCGTGCATGGCGGTGGGGGATCGACGTGCAGCAAGGCCCCTTGCCAGTGCTTACTGGAGCCCGTGCGGCATCAAGGCGCGCATCATGCAGCAAGGCTGCGACTGATACGACAGACGTGAACAAAGCTCCTCTGGCCGACCGTCGTAAAGCATCAGCGTGCCGACTTCGTCGGTGGCAAAAATGCCTCAGTGAGCGGGAGTCGGACGTGCGCCGCCAGAGAGCTATCAGCGGCGGTGTCGATCGGGTTTCCCGCTTGGGCCCCCTGGACAATGGGTGAGAGTGCAGCGACTAGGCAGTTACAATAGGAGGGGCACTAGGGAGCGCTGATTATAGACGATGGGGGCTTTCTGTTCGAGATGCCATAACAACCAGTTTGAACTCCGGCGCAGGGGGCATAAAAGCCGCAGGGGACGGGACTCAGCTTTTCTTCGGCTTTTCCCCCTCGAAGGTGATTGACTCCCTCTCGCGCTCTTTTTTGTTGTTACTTTTCTTTGTCGTTGTTCTGTGAACGCCCCCGCTGCCCTCTTTGTCCCCCGCACACATCGACCGCACTCACTCGATCCAACAACAAAGATGCTGGCCTTCTCTCGTTACGCTCTCGTTTCGTCCCTCGTCGCCTCGTCCGCCTACGCCGCCGACATCCTCGTCAAGGTCGGCGCGAACGGTCTCAAGTTCGAGCCGAACCAGGTCAATGCCAACGCTGGCGACGTTATCACCTTCGAGTTGTGAGTGTCGTTGAATCGCAGTGGCTGTTTCACAGCTGACAGCTCTGCCAGCCACCCCAAGAACCACACCCTCACTCAGTCGACGCTCGCAAACCCCTGCACGCCCGTCGCAGGCGGTGGAGACTCCGGCTAGTGCGTCCGCGTTTCTGCATCCGTGGAGGCACTCCCGTTCCTGATCGCCCGTTTGCCCCCGCAGCATTCCGGTCGCAGCCACGGAGACGACGTTCCCGACCAAGAAGCTGACCGTCCCTGACTCGACGACCCCGCTGTGGTTCTTCTGCGCCCAGGGCAACCACTGCCAGCAGGGCATGGTCTTCGCCGTCAACCCGGGCACGCCCGAGAAGATGCAGACCTTCCTCACCAACGCTGCTGCTGCCGCGCCCGGCGGTGCCCCCGCTGCGACCCCTCCCCCCGTTGCCGCGCCGGGCCCGTCTGACCCTGCCCCGTCTCCGACCACGAGCAACGTCCCCGCGCCGTCCACCCCCGTTGGCGGCGCCGCAGGCACCACTGGTGGCAAGGAGATCGCCGTCGCCGTCGGCCAGGGCGGCCTCAAGTTCGTCCCGGAGAGCGTGACCGCGAACGTCGGCGACACCGTCGTCTTCACCTTCGTCGGCGGCAACCACTCCGTCACGCAGTCCACGTTCGACTCGCCGTGCGTCCCGCTCGCCGGCGGCCAGGACTCGGACTACCGCCTCGCGTCGTCGAGCCCGGAGCCGTTCCGCTTCACCGTCACGGACGCGACCAAGCCCATCTGGATGTTCTGCAAGCAGGGCAACCACTGCCAGCAGGGCATGGTCTTCTCGCTGAACGCTGCGCCGACCGGTGACAAGACCGCCGACGCGTTCAAGGCGAAGGCCATGGGCGCCGACGCGACCGGCGGCGACAACACGCAGACCACCGACCCGAACGCGACCGCTCCGGACAACGGCGCGGGCTCGCGCTTCGCCTCCAGCGTCTCCGGCCTGCTCATCGCCTCGCTCGCCGCAGGCTTGCTTTTGTAAGCCCGCCGTGCGAGGGGGCCGTGCAGTGGACTTGGGCGAGGGACTTCTCGAGGGACATTAGTGCATCCATGAGACGCGTTTCGAGACCTTCCTTTCTTCCTTTTCTTCCCCGCCCGACGCTGCGCGGCCTTGATGGCACGCCGTCGGGCAATGCCATCTTCTAACGTCGTCACACTGGACATTCTGGTTGTAATGCTTACCATACGCATTCCGGACACTTAGATATCCAATGGTACACGTTGAATGGCATAATTTGGGCTTTTGGGACAACGACAAACCAACTGTGTGTGTGTGTGTGTGCGTGTGCATTTGAAAAGTAAGGACGGCGTCGTCACCTTGGCGTCGTCACCGACGTGTCGTGCAACGACAGCCGCAGCAGACCACTCGCATTCGGCGCATGGACTTGATCGTTCGGCAACACGCCAAGCAACGTCGTCACTGAGCGACTTGCATCTGCAAGCGTGCAAACGCTCCGTGGCGCAGGGTATCACGCCGCATCAGCTCCGATCGCACACAGAGAAAGCTGGGCTGCAACATATAGGAATAAGTATATTCGAAAGGACGAGCGAACCAGACGGAAACAAAAAAAGAAACGAGTATGCGAACGAAGAAAAAAAGGGGGGGATAAACGAAACAAAAAAACCGCCACGCGGGTCGCCAGCCCAGATTCGCTATAAGATACAAAAGTCCTTTCAGTGCTTGACGTTATGGCTGCTGCTGCCTTGTGCTGCTTCGAACGATGGCCCGCGCGTGTTGTCGTATGCGGGCGGGAGCTCGACGACCATGGGTGGTGCGCCGCCGTCGCGATGCTGCAGGATGATGGCGCCCGAGTCCGAGTCGGTGCCCACGACGCTCGCCCCGTGGCTCGACGGGCTCGTGACGCTGCTCGACGGCCCCCGGCGCAGGCTGCCGGGTGGTGCGGGTACCGCCGCGCCGGGGTAGAAGGGCGTGCCGGGCTGCGAGACCGACGCCTCGCGCGTGAGGGCCGCGCGGCGCTCCATCGCGGCCTCGTCCGCCTTGCCGAGGCGCGCCCGCGAGCCCGGCGGATTGGGCGAGATGAGCGAGTACGGGTCGAACTCGCCGGGGAGCGGCGGCAGCTCGTCGCGCTGCGAATACGAGCTGCCGTACGACATGGCGCCCGACACGGCGCTGGGGTTCCGCCGCAACGGGTAGGAGGAGCCCTCTTCGTGCGTCGTGAACGTCGACGGGTGGCCCGACGCCTGACGCATCGGGAACGCCGGAGACATCGTCGTCGTCGTCGTCGTGCCGTCCGCGGCGGGCGGGAAGAACGCCGCGACGGGTTCCATGTCGAAGCCGGGCTGCCCCTTGCGCACGGTACGCGCTTTCCGGATCTTCCGCCACAGGAAGAACGCGCCGATACACAGGAGAATGAAACACAGGACGCCGACGACGGCGCCAATGATGCTCATCCTGCGCTGGTTTGCCGCGCGCGCTGCATCTCGTTTCCTGTCGTCCTCCATCTCCTTCGCGACGGCTGCAGCGGGTCGCCATGACGAGCTCAGGCCTGGGCACGAGGTGTTGGTGCTGCCCTTTGTGAACACGGGCTCCGTGCTGAAACCGAATCTGCCGGTGCTGCGAAAAATAGCGTTAGCAAATATAAACGTTTAGCGCTGGGTGACAGGGTGCAGGGCGCGTATTTTGCATTGCACCGGCACTCACGCGTCGCTCACGGCCACTGCGCATGGACAACAATCAGCATCATGACCGTCCGGCCTTGTGATCAAGGCAACAGGGGCGACCGAGAGATACGCACCGATCATGGTCCTGCCCGGGTCTGCCCGATTGATGTAGGTGAAGCGGTCGGTGACGGTGGAGGGGGCGGTCGTGTTGGTATAGACCGGCGAGTCGTCGGCGATGATCTGGACGGAGTAGGGCGGGAGGCCGCCGGTGATGGTCATGCCCCATGGCTGGCAGGTCTTGAGGTCGGTGTTGGTGACGTTGGCGGTGAGCTTGGGCAGGACGTTGCCGGTTGGCAGTTGGGGCATGCACGCCTTTGACGAGCCGGCTAAGGACGTCGAGGTGTGTCAGCGGCGATAGGCGAGGGCGATTAGATATTGGATTTCGAGTACGTACGGACGACGGTGTAGTAGCCCTTGGGGAAGCCAGCATAGTCGCCGTTGGCGTCGATGACGGTGAGAAAGATGCGGCTGCCTGGGGACGGAATCAGGGCTGCGCCGGGGGCGGTGTTCTTGGGCGCGCACCTGGAGCATGCCGGACCTGCCAGGGGATGTTGGTGGAGTTGTTGCCGCCGTCCTGAGCGTCGGGCACGCCGCCTGCCTCGAAGGTGAGGACGGTGTAGGGCGGCTGGCCGAGGTATGTGCTCGAGGTGTTTACGGGGATCGCGGAGAGCGGGAGGACATCGCATTGCACGATATCAGTGAAGGTCTGGGGCGCGTTCAGCAGTGATTGCCAGCATCGGCTACAACCAACACACCGAGCTAGCGAACTTGAAGCCAAAGGAGTGCTGATCAAGCGTCTGGGCGAGCGCCTGCGAGGCCAACAGAGCAGCGGCGGCGGCGGCGGAGCGCAGGCGGGCGTGGAATAGTCCAGTCATAAGTTAAATATGAGTAGACGCAGAGAGTGCTTAAAGTCGAAGGATACAACGGCCTAGTGTCGACGAGCGCGAGGGCTCCAGGGCGTAAGAGCGAGCCCAGCCGATTGAGCGAAAGAAGGTGGAAGGCAAGAAGAGGAATACCGACCCCCGCGTCGGAGTTCCCACTCACATCAATCCTGGGTATCATCACCCGCCGTCTCGCTCTCGGAGTCTCCGAGTCCGACCACCCGCCATGCCTGCCGCCGAGGTCTCGCAGGACAGCACGCCCGTCCCAGAGGCCGAGTCCCTCGTCGCCGCCGCCGCCGCCGCTGCCACCGCCGATGAGCCCGCCCAGCGTCTCAAACAGTCCCGTAAGCGCAAGCGTCCAAACGCCCAGACGGCGGCAGCAGCAGCAGCCAGTGCCACGGCCTCCAAAGCATCGCCCGGCGTCGGCGACACAGGCTCGCCCGGCCCAGACGGCGCCGCCGTCGTCCAGCTCACGTCCGGCTCGTCGCGCTTTGACCCGTCCAAGCCGATCCCCGCCTGCGCGCCGCCGCCCAACATGGTGCCCGTGCCCAGTCTGCCCGGCTTCTTCGCGACGCAGGAAATGGCCGTCAATCGCAAGTACCGGTACACAGACGCCGTCGAGGTCGCGCCGTTCGTCTTCCACAGCCAGCAGAGCCCGCCGGCGGACTGCGTGCGCGTCGCCTGGGAGGACCGCTCGCCGCACATCCGCGTCACCCAGGACGGCCTCGGGCTCGCGGGCGACAGGGGGTACCGCTCCGCCCGCCTGAACGTGCCCGTGCGCGAGGGCAAGTGGTACCTCGAGGTCCTCGTCGAACGCGGCGGCGGCGCCGACAAGGGCGAGCTGAGTGGCCACACAGACGGCGCGCACATCCGGCTCGGCTGGGCGCGTCGCGAGGCCCCATTGGAGGCTCCAGTTGGCTGCGACGGGTACTCCTACGGCTTCTGCGACAAGACGGGCCACAAGACGACCCTTTCGCGCCCGAAGCCATACGGACGGCCCTTTGGCAACGACGATGTCATCGGCATGTACATCTCGCTGCCGCCGCAGCGCAAGCCCAAGCCCGACGACCCGCACGATCCCGCACACATCAGACGCAAACGCCAGGCCGTGCTGCTCAAAAACCGTCTTTATTTCGAACAGGCGGAATATCCACAATCGAAGGAGATGATGGCGCTCATGGAGAGCGGCGCGTCCGCCGCCACCGCCAAACGCGGACCCCAGGCGCGTCCCCATGGAGCGGACGACGAGAACGCGCCGGGTCCCCAGCACTCTCCCTCCAAACGCTCCGCGACTGTGAAAAACCTGCCCGGCAGCGGTGGCGGGCCGCGCTCGAAGAAAACACCCGCGCCGGAGCCCCAAGGGCGTTCGCTCCCGACGCTGGGAAAGGAGGCGCGCATCGCGTTCTTCGTCAATGGGGTCTGCCAGGGCACGGCGTTCGAGGACATCTACGACTACTTGCAGCTCAGGCTCACCTCTGCCATGCGAAAGGCGCGCGAGAAGGAGAAGAAAGACCCGTTGAAGGAGCGCGAGAACGCGTTCGACGACGGCTCGCTGGGCTATTATGCTATGATCTCGCTCTTCAACAGCGGACGCGTCCAAATCAACCCCGGGCCCGACTTCAAGTTCCCTCCGCCACCCGACGTCGATGCCGTACTAGACGCGATGGATGCTGGTGCGGACCCCAGCAGCGTGTCGCAAGAGGACGTGAAGCGGACGTGGCGCCCGCTGAGCGAGCGGTACCCGGAGTACTGGGAGGAGGTTAAGGCGCAGGATCTTGTCGACGACGACCCGGAGAAGGCGGCAGCGAAGACGCTAGAGGACGAGGAGAAAAGCCAGGCAGACGCGAAGGCCAAGGCGGACGAGGAGAAGAAGGCGCTGCAGCGCGAGAAGCGGCGCATCCGCGACGCGGCGCGCCGGCGCGCGAACAAGGAGCGCGAGAACCAGATGGTGCACGGCGGCTCGAAGCTCGCGACGGCCAGCACGCCGGCCGACGACAAGATGGACACGGGCTCCGAGGCCGCGCCGACGCCAACGCCCGCTCCGCCGCAGCCGCCCAATCAGCCCCAGCCTGTGCCGGCGCCGGCACCGGCCCCACCGCCCGCACACGCCGTCATGCCGCCGGAGGCGCTGCGTTACGCCCCGTACCATAGGCGCCCGTCGACATCGCAGTCGCCGCAGGCGATCAAGCGCGAGTTCCCACCGCCACCTCCACAGCTCCAGTACCAGTACCAGCCGCCTTACGCGGTCCCTGCGCCACTACCGCAGCATCACCAGCACTACCAGCCCTTCCAATTCGCCCCGCCATACCAGTACCCGATCGCAAGCGCCAGCGTCAGCGCCCGGCCGTCGACCTCGCCGACAGTGCCCATGCAGCGGCCGTCGACCGGCAGCGTCAGCACGCTCATGCACGCGTTCGACTCGCCGCCGCGCCGCGCCGCCGAGCTGCCACCTGCCCCACCGCAACCGCAGCCGCAGCCGCCACAGCGCACTGGGATGTTCGACCCCGTGCGCGACGAGTACCAGCCGCGCCCCGTCAGCGGCGGCGGCGTCGGCGTCGGCGGCAACTCGCTGCAGATCGACACGGGCCCGAGCGGCTTCCACCCGCAGTGGGAGCGCGACGAGCGCCCGGCGAGCAGCCCCAGCCTCGGCGCGCCGTTCCGCTACACCGCGGGGCCGGGCATGGCGGGCGGGTACGGCCCCCCGCCTCCGCCTCCGCAGTCGTACCAGAGACACTCGCTCTCGCCGGTCGTCCAGCAGCGCGCGTACGGGCCCATCTCGCCGCGCCCCGCGCTGTTCTCGTACGGCAGCGGCCCCATCGGCGCGCCGACGTCGCCCGTCGCGTATGTCATGCAGGCCGAGTCGAGCCTGCGGTCTGGCGCCGCCGCGGCGGACGAGGATGACGAGGACGACCGTGGGGGAGACGATGCGCCGCGACCTGCCAGTGCGAGTGCGAGTGCGGCGCAGAGGGTGTGGGATCATTATCCTTCGGGGAGGGACCGGGATGGGGATGTGACGATGCGGGATGGTAGGTAGATACTTGGCTAGACTTGTATTCTCGTCCCGTCCCTGCGTGCTATCCGTTTTCTTGCGTTGTACCCATTGCTTTCAATATCCTTAGACTGATACCAAACGTACTGTACTGTAATTCGACTTGCTGCAAACCTTTCTCAACCCAAATCATCGACTTGGACCAGTCCCAGGGTACCTTTCCCTGAGCATGCGGAAGCAGTGCGGAAGGCGCATCGGTTTCCGTGTAAGTAGACTTGTAAGAGATTTTTTGCTCTTCATTTACCTGATTGAAGGTTGCAGCCGGTGTGTAGCGAATCATGGAGAACTGGTTCACAAATTATGGCATTTATGCGGATACCGTAGTGCATATAATAAATTAATGCGGAAAGTACAATGGTGGGGTCCATCCCAGGCGATTATTCCATCCTGACAGCTAAGCTATGGCAAACATCCTCGTCGCAACCGATTAATACATACGGCGGCGCAGCTTGGCACCGTTGATGACCGCACCGGCGCGTGCGAGGCGGTCGGCGAGCGCACCGGACTTGACTTCCGCGCGCAGCTCGGGGAGGCTGAGAGTGCGGCCGCCAACGAGCGCGAAGGGCAGCTGCGCGCCGCGGGTGAGACGCTGGAGGAGCGGGCGCAGGACGGCGGCGTCGACGCGCTGGTCGATCTCGAACACGGTCATCCCGGGGCGCAGCGCGAGCGCCTCGAAGACGCCCTTCATCTCGCGGCTCGCCGGCGCGGCGGGCGAGTGCAGCTCGGAGAAGACGACGACGGGGTTGCGCGCCCACGCGTCCTCGACCATCGCGTCGACCTCCGTGTCGTCCGCGCTGCGCGGCTCGAAGTCAAGCACGAGGTCCGGGTCGATGTACGCGTGCGGGTTCACGCTCGCGGGCAGCGCGTTGCTCGGCAGCGCCGCGAGGAAGTTGACCAGCGCGCCGAGCTCCGCGCCCGGGTGCTGCGCGAACGTGTATTTGGCGTGGGCGGGCGCACGCGTCGGTGGCGGGGCGCGGTGTTGCGCCAGGCGTTGACGGTACGCATCCTGCTGGCGGTGGTAGTAGATCTGAGTCGGCGCGGAGAAGAAGGTGGCGTGCAGCACGAGGGTCACCGAGACGAACGCGACGAAGGATAGGAGGCCGAACGCCATGACCCGCGTCTGGGAGGCGCTGTAGGTGCGGCGCCCGGGAACAAGACGACGGAGCGCCTCGAAGACGGAGCGAGCGGGAGGCTGCTGGAACGACATTTCGACTATTGCGATTGGATTGGGTGGATGAGAGTGGGTTTGGAGGAGCGTTGCGGCGGATTAGCTGGCTGGTGAAGCTGCTGGATGCTGATGCTGGAATCGCCTGCAAGACGCAGGCTCATATACGAAATTGAAAGAGGGTGGATTTCGAACTGGACTAAGTGGAATCGGCGGGAAGCGGGCGCGTTGCAGGACCGACTGGCCAAGATTAGGGGTGACCGCTGCAGGACCCGGGTGAGATCAGTCAGTTTTGCAACCACGCCGCTATCGGAGTCGAAGGCAAGCGGAGCAGTCTCAGCGCCGGGCGCTCAGGGATTCAGGGGGGATAGACCGATGTGCCGCTCAGCGCCTCCTGCCATAGTCGCAAACAGGCATGATACGACGTCCAAACACACGCTTCGCTACAGCACCTGTTCACGCTGATGCGCTGAAGGCCAGCACACTCAAGCGAGAAATAAACCCGTACACTCGTTTTTCCAGTGCGTCTAGGTAGAAAATTATGGACTTGAGCTTCCAGGAGTCAGCCGCCTCGGAGATTTCGCGTCACTCCGGCACATCCCGAAGTATCATTATCCTCTGAGGTTGAGCTCAGCTGTCATGAAATGCTGACGAGTGTTACTATGGCGTGTCATTTCAAGATCTCGCGCTCATCTCTTTGGGCAAAGTCAGAAAGAGGCCAAGTCCATTGTGATAAGTATGTAGCAACAACGATCAAGAAGAAGTCAAACGACACGCTGGCCCTTGGGTGGCACGGTTGCGATGAGAACGAGATCGCCGTATATGGTGCCGAAGCTGGCGTCGTTGCCGTATGCCATGTAGTGGGACTTGATGCGCGTTCGGCTCTCACGAGGTGACAACCACAGGAAGTCCTTCCCAGGCTCCTCGGACATACTGTAATCATCGTACTCTCCGATCTCAACCTTCTCGCCGTCGAGCTTCTGCATCCTCCTATTCCAGTCTTCGATCCTGTGGCCGCCTTCGTAAATATAATCCAGCAGGAATGTGCCGTAATTGTCGGTTGCATAGGCGAGGAAGAGCTTGGGCTGGAGGTTCAGGGCGCGACACGCATTGTACAGAGCGGAGTCGACGCCCTTCAGCGCGGTCGCGAGGTTGTCGAGGAACGCACGACTCTCGCGCCCTTGGACGTCGGATGGGACGGGATATTGGTGCTTCAGCCCGAAGCCGAGCCTCCCGCCCTCGGGCAGGAAGGATGTGTGGCCGAGACATTCGGTAAACGCAGCAAGCAGCGGTTCGGACGACGCCGAGGGCGCGGTGGCGAGAGGCTTCTTCTCGAAGTAAAGGTTGTAAGTGAGCGTCACGCGGTGGCCGGACTTGACAGGGAGAACCTCGTGCTCGACGTCACTGTAAAACGCAATCCATGAGACTTGCGTGTCCGACGTGTACGTTGCATGGCTGGCGTCGTGCACTACCTCGCGGCCGTCGTGGCGCAGAACGAGCGCACCGCCTTCGTGCTTCGTTGGGAAATTGATGACGAGCGAGCCGAACATGTCTTCGCCACGAGGCGTATCCTTATGCGGTCTGAAGAATGAACCTGTGCCTGCGCAGTGTCAGTCTCAAGCTCAGAGGATATCTGTGACTGCGATCTCTACACACCGTACACGTTGAGTTTGTACAACTCTGCTTTTATGTCGCGCGGGCTTTCTTCCCAGCTGAACAATGCATTCTTGACAGCCCGGAGAAGACCAGAGCCGACGACATCGAGGCTAAGAGAAAAATCGTTCCTGTCGAGCTTGCCCGCCTTGCGGTACGACTCGTCAAGAACGTCTTGCTCGTTCACTCCAAACGTGGCTGGTTGGCAAGCGGCGGCGAGTTTATCGAGCTCTGGAACGCTGGCAGCATCTCTTCCCAAGCTAAGGCACCTAGGAGTCGTTTAATCAGCAGAGGTGATCGCCAATAGGGTACGCACCAAGGGTCCTTTCGCAGGAATAAGTTTAGCTGGTAGTCAGGCAACGGCCAAATTCCTTCCCCGTGGAAAGGCTTTTGCTCAACGAGAGCGTTGAGCAGCAGAGTGCGTTCTTCGTCGGTGATCGTGGCCATGGAGGACGAGCGGAATGAAGAGCGCAGGGCGGCGGCTTAGTCAAGTCGCCTTAAATATCGAATTCGCGACTTGTGGCAATTTGAATGTGGCGGCCTGCTAAGTCAGTAAAGGCGCGGCGCTGCTGTCGGGCCGAAACCCCCGAAGGCGCGTCGAACAGGTAGGGCAAGCGGCCAGCACAAGGACATCACCCTGTCAAGGTAGCCATTCGGTATCCAGTGTCTTGACGTCGTACGGACGGCGCGTGCAGAACGTGCGCATCAAACTGCCAAGGCGTTGCAGACCGGCCCGCCGGCGGGAGGTGGAGGCGGAGTTTCAAAGCGTGCCACGGCCCGCCGCCTCAACCAAGTTGACCGAAGTTGCCACATCCGATTGCCGTGTGATATGGAAGCTTGCGCATGCGCCAAGAGCGTCGGTACCGCCGCTCGGGGCTCCAGTAGCGGACGTCCTTCGAATGACTTGCCTGGCCGTTCCCTGGAACCTGCGGGCCGATCCCGGCGAAGTTTCGACTATAAAACGGACCCGCGCACAGACGACCCAGACATCCCCAACACCTGCCGACATGTCCGCCATATCTGATGCTCAGCGCACGTTGCTCACTGCCGCCCTCGTCGATCCAAAGCCGTTTTACGCTGAGGGTGTCTGGACTTTGCCTCATGAACAGTTGAATCTGTTCGTGCGCCGAGAGCTTGAGTACGTCGCATGCGAGTCTACTACTGCTCCCGTATATTAATAAATTCATTCCAGCTGCTTCAACCTGAGCAAGGGTGCTGCAAGCTCAGCAGAGCTTGACAGGCTCGCCGCCCTCTGCCAACCGGCCACTTTCGGTGTGAATCAGGAAGACGTTCTAGATGAGTCTTACCGCAAGGCCGGAAAGCTCGACAATAGCGAGTTCGCGATCAACATTGACCTCGTGAGGTCTGGCTTGCTGCAAGCCGTGCACAACGCACTCTTCAGCTGGGAGGCGTCGCCGCGCAACATCCAAGCCGAACTTTACAAGCTGAATGTCTATGGTGCGCATCCGTGGTGCTGTCTCGCGCACTATACGTCGACTTACATGGAGAGGCAGGCCCAGGGTCGTTCTTCAAGGCCCACAAGGACACGCCGCGCGGCGAGGACATGTTCGGCTCTCTCGTCCTGAACTTCCCCGTCGAGCACGAGGGAGGCGCACTCGTTCTGCGCCACGACGGTTCTGAGGTGATTCATGACGCAAGTAGCGCTGCCTATACCTCTGCGGACCAAGTCTCGTGGGTCGCTTTCTACAGTGACGTCGAGCATGAAGTCCTCCCCGTTACGTCTGGCCACCGCGTCACCCTCACCTACAACCTCTACTTTGCCAAAGACGCCGTTGCGCCCCTCGTAAAGAGCGAGCCTCTTCTCCAGTCCCTCAAGCAGCTCCTCGCCGACCCCGCCTTCATGCCTGACGGCGGGCGACTCGGCTTCGGCTTGAAACACCAGTATCCCGTCCCCACCGATGCTCCCCGCAAGGCCAAGCACAGTCTGCAAGACGTTGCAAAGTGCCTCAAGGCTGGAGACCGCGCGCTCTTTGAGTCGTTCACCTCAGTCGGCCTCGACCCGAGACTCTTCATGGTCTACGACACAGAGGGATACGGCGTCTTCCTTCTCGACCACGTCTACAAAGGCGGCGAGAACTATGAGGTCAGCTGGGAGGAGGTCTTTGTGAAGTGGTACAAGGGTGAGAAGGTCGAGACTGGGCGCGATGAGCGCGTTTACAGCAAGAAGAGCCGCAAATGGGAACCTGCTCCTCCGGTGACGGTTGACCTCTAGTGGATCGCGCCTCGCAACCAGAACACGCGCGTCAAAAGTCACTACATCGCATACGGCAATGAGGCCAGCTTGGCGAGCATTTACGGTGACATGGTGCTCATTGTGAGAATCCCTCCGAAAGACGAACGCGTTTCTTAGCCACACCACTCTGACACTGTTCCACACGTTTCCTCGCGCAACATACTTCAATATGCAACCTTCTTCCATATTACAATCTAAACAAAGTCCATTCGCAAAATCGACGTCGGGCCGGAGCATGATAATGCTGCGAGCGTGGATACTCGTAAATCGTGGGTGTGAGTCGGACATGAGCCGCCACTTATAATGGGCCACAGCCAACAGCGGCCAAGGCTGGCCGCGTGGATCAGTCGCCGGCTCCGGCGCTATAGTATCGCCTCTGGCAGTTACTTAATCACCAGCGTCGTCGGGGTTTCAAAGCGCGCCACAATTTTGTCGATTGTGCACGTGTTGACGAGGTTCAACCATGCCGCCGCGCCCGCGCCGAGGTGTAGTACATATGTAATCTGAGCATCGCGCTGACATCGAAGTCCGGTTCCGTCGCTTACCCCTTCGACTCAAGCGGTACGCGTATGATTTGGTCCTCCCTGCCCACGGGCCGACTCGCCGACAGCGTGACTATAAAGCTGGGCCAAGAACTGGCAGGAGACGCATCCGACCATCTCGAGCGACATGTCCATTATCACGGAATTTCAGCGCGCTTTGTTGGCCAACGCTCTCGTCGACCCTAAGCCATTCTATGTTGACGGCATCTGGACCCTACCGAACGACGAGTTGAACCTGTTTCTGCGCAAGGAACCCTGGTACGCTACTGGCATGCCGTGTACTTGAATTGACGTCATTTCCAGGTGCATCAGTCTCAGCAAAGGCGCTGCAAGCGCCGCCGACCTCAACAAACTGGCCACAGCGTGCGAGCCGGCTACGTTTGGTATGAACCAGGAAGACGTGCTCGATGAATCTTACCGCAAGGCGGGAAAGCTCGATAAGAGCGACTTCTCCATTAACCTCGACGTCGTGAGATCCGGCTTGCTCCAGGCTGTCCATGATGGACTCTTCAGTTGGGAAGCATCGCCCCGCCACATACAAGCCGAGCTCTACAAGCTCAACGTCTACGGTTCGTCACTACTGCACGCTCTCGTTTAGCGCACGGAAGGGCCGGAATGACGGTTGAATTAGGGCATGGTTCGTTTTTTAAGGCTCACAAGGACACGCCGCGCGGCGAAGGCATGTTCGGCTCGCTTGTCGTAAACTTCCCCATCAAGCACGAAGGGGGCGCCCTCATTCTGCGTCACGACGGCCAAGAGGTCGTGCATGACGCTAGCCAGGCTGCCTACACGGCTCCCGACCAAGTGTCCTGGGTCGCTTTCTACAGCGACGTCGAGCACGAAGTCCTCCCTGTCACTTCCGGTCATCGCGTCACCCTCACCTACAACCTCTACTTCGTCGACGTCAAAGCGTCTCTCCCCGTCAAGAGTGAACCACTCTTCCACGCCGTCGAGCAACTGCTCGCCGATGACACCTTCCTGCCCAAGGGTGGACGCCTGGGCTTCGGGTTGAAACACCAATACCCCATCCCAACGGAGCGGGATGACCCAGCAGCGCTTAAAGAGCTCGAGAAGTGCCTGAAAGCGGGAGACCGTGCTCTGTTCGAGGCGCTCGCTTCGGTCGGCCTAGAGCCCAAGCTTTTCATGGCCTACGATACCGATTACGACGGCGTGTTCATTTTGGATGCTGGTCTCGGCGGCGGCGACTTCTCGGAGTGCGGGTGGCGCGAGGTCTTTGTAGAATGGAGCAAGGGCGAGCGGATAGAGGGCCCACCGGATGAGGTTTACAACGAGAAGACGCGCCAGTGGGAAGAGGTTCCCGTCCGCGAGATCAATTGGATTATCCCTCGCAACCAGAACTCGAGGCTCGAGACCAACTACATCGCCTACGGCAATCAAGCCAGCTTCGAGAGCATCTATGGCGACCTTGTGCTCATCGTGAAGATTCCACCCCGATCCCAACGCGCTGCTCTCGGGAACCCGTGAGCTCATTGTTTCCATTGCCTGTATACGCGACGCCGAATAGAAGCGTGATTTCTTGGAGTCCTAGGATTCAACTTCTGTATGCTTGATTTAGTGGTCTGACATAAACATTCCGTGGCGCGGTCGCGGGGTTTGAAAGCGCGTTTGCCGTGAACCATCATATCTTTGGAACGCCGGCGAACAGACTGTAAACACGACGATCCGTCAAGCGCTTCCATCGAACTAGCTGCCTGCGGAGGATCGCGGGCATGACGTTTGAGTCGATCGTCGACGTCAGCAACGGCGGACCAGCCCCTCTCGTCGCCTATGGGCGGTCATAAAACTCGCCTTCCCGTGACCTAGCGTACAACACCCAGCTTCCCGCCATGGCTCGCACAATCCGCATTGCGCTGTTTCGAAACGACCTCAGGATCCATGACAACCCAATGCTTCTGGCAGCACTCAATGGAGCCGACGAGCTGCTTCCCCTGTACTGCTTTGACCCCCGACAGGTCGATCTTACCGCGCTCAACGGCAAGGCAGAAGAGCTGAACTTGGGAGGGCCGTACGAACCAGCATGTACATGGCACTTTGGGCTTCCGCGTAACCAGAAGCATAAGTCAAAGTGCGCGAGGTTGCGGTGGCCTATCGTCCCGGGCTCATTCCAACCGCTGCAGGTTCCTCGTCGAATCAGTACTCGACCTTCAACAAGACCTTCGCCGCTTGAAGTCTGACCTGCTTATTCGCTTCGGGGCGCCCGACGTGATAATCGGCAAGCTGGTCGAACATCTTCGTCAAGGCGCGCCAAATGGCAAAGTTGAACTGTTTTGCCAGCGCGAGGTGAGCACGTCTTGAAGAAGGCGTATACGCCTGAAGTAACTCAGACCCTGCGCAGCAAACATTTGAAGAAACTCATGTTGAAGATGCGCTCAAGAGATTCAAGCTTACGCTGACGGACGGAGGATCGACGATGGTGCACCCAGGTGTGCTCATTCGATCCGTGCCTGCCTTCTCCCCACTGAATCGCCCGAGGCGACGTTCCCTTCTCGCCGAAGAACTGCCCGGATGTCTTCACCTCTTTCCGCAAGAAGGTCGAGGGGCTGCGGCCAATGGTTCGCGACCTGCTGCCTACACCAACCGCTCTGCCACCACTGCCATCCGGCGCAGGCAATTTAATGAAGTCACAGGGTACTCCCGATATCCTCCACTGTATCTCAGACCTCGACGCCAGCTTCGACACGCGCTCAACGATCCCCTACCGCGGTGGCGCGTCATCGGGTTTGGAACGTTTGAAGCATTACTGCTCGCCGTCTGGCCCGCTATTCACGTACAAGAAGACTCGCAATGCCCTGACTGGCAGGGATGGGTCCTCGCATTTCTCACCGTTCTTGTCGGTCGGAGCGCTCAGCGCGCGTCAAATCTTCTGGGCCGTGCGAGACGCGGAGGATAAGCGCGAGAAAGGCGGTAACGAGGACTCGTACTGGCTCATCTTCGAGTTGCTCTGGCGCGACTACTGGAAGTTCCTGGCCAGGGGACCCATGGGAGACGACAAAATCTTCGCGTTATACGGCATGAAGAGCAAGGCGGGCAAGAAACACGAACCCGAGAAGGGCTCGAACGAATGGAGTCAAGATACGGCGATGTTCGAGCGCTGGAAGGATGGGAAGACGGGCATACCGTTTATCGATGCCAACATGCGCGAACTTGCTGCGACAGGTACTGTCGCCCGCCTCGTTGCCGTGTCGCGGTTACTCATGCACACCCCAGGCTATATGAGCGACCGTGGCCGGCAGAACGTTGCGAACTTCCTTGCTGGACAGATGTGCATTGACTGGCGCATGGGCGCCGAGTGGTTTGAGAGCTGCCTGGTGGACCACGACGTCTGCTCGAACTACGGGAACTGGACCTATAGTATGTCTTTCCGCATTGGCCTATTCGCGGGTCCTCATGCCCCGATGCAGCTGCCGGTGTCGGAACGGACCCTCGCGCGGGACGCAACTTCAATATCTTGAAGCAGGCCTGCGACTACGATGCTGACGGAGAATACGTCAAGCTATGGTGCCCTGAGCTCGCGAATGTTCCCAAGGAGCATGTGCATCATCCCTGGACGTGGACGGGCGGGACCTTGGAGTACCCGGAGCAACCCATACTTATGCGCCCTGAGTGGGCGAAGTTCCTCGGCAATGGCGCGAGGAGCAACGGCCATAGCGTACAGAATGGCGGGGGTCGCCCGGGTAGAGGCAGAGGTCGCGGACGAGGTGGGAAGGCGGATGGGCCGGGCAGTCGTGGCCAACGCCGCGAGAAGGGCGGAAAGGCTGCTCGCATTGACGAAGACTAGTTGTCCGGGCATCGAAGCACGTATGCGGAGATGAGTAATACAAGTCATTGGTATCTGCGCAACCACTTTCTTGTCCCTCGGTGACCCGCGACAAGAAACGACGTTCCGCCAGTGACGTCGGTCGCATTGCTGGGTAGATGTCTTGCCTGTACCGGACGCGCTGGCAGCCCTGGAGATCGCATGAAGCAGGGAGACCGGGCAATGCAAACCCGGTCCGAGGGTAGAAACCGATAGGGCCATTGCCCATTGTGGAGGTGGGCCGGTGATCAAGCGCAAGACGCTCTCGGTGTCCTGTGGCCGGTGGATTGAAGGCGCACATCGGCCAGTTGACAACCCTGCGACGAGCCGCCACTTTGCCGCCTTCGAGCACAACAACCAGCAGGGTAAGGAATCCAGGCCACCGCGCCAGTGACCTGTAAATGGATAATATTTGTGGGTGGCACCGTGCAAATCCCAAACGAGATGTCAGCCTGCCGATCCTGTCGATCCAGGTACGCCCCGGGCGCACAGACCTGTCATTGAATGCCCACTCGGGGGGCGACAGGAATACAGTCGACGCACCCACTTGCCGTTCGCAACGGGTCACCGGCACAAATAGCAGCCACAGTACCGCCAGTCTGTGTCTAGAATGCCGGCCGGGTTCTACAGGCGCTACTCAGCAGGTGTCGAGCGTTGACGTCAGGAGCAGTATTGACCTCGCACCCCAGGATGAGCGCTTTACATACCCTGAAGGCCCACCTGGCCTGTGTCCGTTTAGGAAGCAATACGAGAGCCCGCATCAGCCAGATAAGCGAGGGAAGCCAAATTGACCGGCGACCTGGTTGTTGAAACCCTCAGCGCCGCGCCCCCGCAGTTCCGAATCGCCGTACTCACCCTCCCCTCTCTCAGTCGCACTCTCCGCACTTCATGCCCTTGCTGGAGACCAAGAAACGAATTTCCGCGCCCCCGGATGTCGTGTACGTGCTCTTGGGATCTGCGCCGCGCGTATTACTCACGCGTGAGCAGAGCCGGCGTATTCTTCGACTTCGCCAGCTTCCCGCAGTGGAATCCGCTCATCCGCAGCCTGCGCGTGCCGGCGGGTGGCGTGGACGGCGCGACGGGTAGGCCCGCCGCGGGGGTGCAACTCGAGGCGCAGCTCGCGATGGGCGAGCGGTGGGAGCCGCTCGCCGCGGCGCCCAGCGTGCAGCGCTGCGACGATCGCGAGTTCATATGGACAGGCCAGATCGGGCATGCGCTGCTCCTGCGCACCGTGCACAGGTACGCCTGGCTGCCCGCACGCGACGACAAGGGCGCAACGGAGTGGGTGCACACCGAGCACTTCGGCGGGCTCCTCGGTTGGCTGTTTCTCCTGCTCTTCCGGCACACGCTGCGCACCACATTCGACAGCATGAATGATAGGCTGCGTGCGCGCGCCGAGGCCAAGTACGCGGACATGCACTCATGACTGAGCCCTGGGCGCTTGTTTGGGGTTCGTATTTTTGTATTTCGGGACCTTCGTGTTGTAATATGACAAGGTGTCAGACGTCAGCGAGAAGACAGGAGACGCTGCCGAGCTGTCTGCGAATATCCTGGAAGTCGACATCATGTGCTGCAATGGCGCTTAGCTGGGGATTATGGTGCGGAATGTTACTCACAGTCTTCCACTTCTCCCCACCGCTGTACCTGGCTAGATACTTCCACGTGCGCAGCTTGCGCGGCCTGTTCAGGGTTTATACGACCAAGAACCAGCGCGAGTGCGATAATCAGTGACTTGGACGAGTAAACGGCACGCTCCAGCGCTGGCGACTCTGTCAACATCCAAGCTCCTTCAGTCTGGCATATGGATGCGTACCCGTTAGCTGCCACGGATCCAGGCTGGCGAGCACCTCGGAGAACCTCTTATGTGTCTCTGGTGGATGAGAAGAACCGAACAAGCCCGTGAAGACGCGAATCTCGACGTCGAATTCGGCACGGGCCCAATCCAGCAGCGGTTGCCAGTGCTGTGCTTGTAATTCCACCAAGCCGAGGGGCACTTCCTCGTGGAAGCTGGCGCCTTCATAAGCCCAGTCCTGACTGCTAGCTGCCCACGCACCATATCGAATCGGTGTCCAGGTACTTCAACAGCGCTTCGCGCACTTCTGCCTGAGTCTTTTCGCTTTGCATATCGTCTATTGCTCTTGCCGCAAGCGATGTCTGTTGTGGCAGCCTCAGCCGGGTCGTTGTATGAGGCTCAAGAATCTTCAAGAATGCGTACCAAGGGCAGAGCGTGAGGCTTGATGAGCTTTTCCTGATTATCCCATTCGTATGCAATCATAGTTGCCAGCAAGCGCTTCGCCTTGGGTATTTCAAGGATATTCCCTCCTGGCGTCCTCAACGGCCGTTTGTCGAGGGTAATATGGTACGCATCTGAGGACCAGATTGGCGAGGTCTCTGCTCAATAAAGACCATACGCACTGTCCTGCTCCTTCAAGTCGGCATCCTTCCAAAACCGCTTCAGAGTGACATTCGCGTCTGAGCCCAGTCAAAATCGTTCGTTGGGCTGCTCGTACCGCGACTAACTTTTCGCCTCGCTGGCTGCCTCGCTTCTCCAGGCACTACTCGAAAAACGGCGCACAACAGGCTTCGCGCCTACGCGCAATGGCCCAGTTCTTGCGGCCGTAGCCAGCAGCCGGCTGAGCATGGACTCGGAAAGCAGACGCGAACAGCGGGCAATCCCGAACGCGCCGCCGGCTCTTGGTTCGCGACGCGCACCATGGCTCCGCGGCAGACCACCCTGGCCGGTTTCTTCAGCAGCAGCCCTCCCAAACCACCGCCCAAGGCCTCTGCGAGCATCAGGGCGCGTTCACCTACTGCCATCGACCTAACCAAGGACGACGACGACGACGAGCCACCCAGGAAGCGCGCCAAGGTCTCTGCACCGACCAAGTCCACCCAGTCCAAATTCACTGCCGGGCTTACCGCGTCGACCTCATCCACGCGTTCCCCTTTCTTCGCTGCGCCCGACGACCAGCCGCCGCCGAAGTCCAAGTCGGTGGCGCGGACTGTGGCTTCGTTATCATCCGATGACGACCAGCCGCCGCGAGCGGCCGCTGTGGCAAAGGCGAAGCCTGCAAAACCCACCAGGTCAAAGTCAACCAGCAAAGCAACAAAATCTCGCGGAGTCTCCGTAAACCCAGCGCTGCAGATGATGCGGAAGGACGAACCCCCGACGACCGCAGCTAGCAAAGGAAAAGGCAAGGCGAAAGATAACGAGGCCCCTGGTACCGACAAAGACGAAGATGAAGATAGCGACGCCGAAGACCTGGCTGTTCTTCCCGACGATTTAAATACGGACAGGTTCGCAGCGTTCATACGTACGGGCAAAGGAGGAGCCGCTGGCGGCGTAGGACCGTCCGGAAAGCCTTATACCCCTCTGGAGAAGCAGGTCATCAACTTCAAGGAGAGATATCCTGGCATTCTGCTGATTTTCGAAGTGGGCTACAAGTATCGGTCCGTTGTCAATCCACTACATTATTCGAGCTAGTAATAATAGCATTAATCCCAGATTCTACGGCGAGGACGCGAAGGTACAGCAGCCTCGTTGGAAACGCACGCATGACTTGTGAACCACTACACAGGTCGCAGCTCAGGCGCTGGGCTTCGTGTGTTACCGTTTTCGCAACTTCCTTTCGGCCAGCTTTCCCGGTGGGTTAAGCGCAATCGAATATCCTTTCTTCCTCATCGCAGTGCAGTGATAAATCGCTCTCAACATGTCAAGAAGTGCGTTCCCATGCCCCTAGTCCCGCTGGCGTCTTGCTCAATACTGTGTTCACAAGACTGCTCTCCCTTGGCCACAAAGTCGGTATCATAGGGCAGGCAGAAACCGCAGCGTTGAAGAAAGTGGGCAACAATCGAAACAAGCTCTTCGAGCGCAAGCTTCTACACTTGTGGACCTCTGCCACGTACATTGACGAGCTCGACTCGCACGACAATACCGACGAGATGCACCAAGGCTCACCGCCTTCGATAATGTGCCTTGTTGAAGAACGTCAGAGCTCAATCGGAGACAATGTGCGGATCGGATTCGTGTCCGTCACGCCGTCGACAGGTGCGTTCCTGTTTTGTTGCGCCTTGGGGCGAGAACTAATTGCGTACAGGGGATGTTGTGTACGACGAGTTTGAGGGCGAGCGGCTTGCATGCTTGGTACCCATTTTCTGATCTAACTCTTCCCCAGATACGCGCGTTAGGACAGAACTCGAGGTATATACTTCCGTACCGCACTTCCATACCCTTGCGCTGATCGAAACCAGACGCGAATTGCGTACCTAAAGCCATGGGAATTGCTTCTCCCGCCCAAAGGGCTGACCAAATTGACCGAAGACATGCTGAAGCTCGTGGATACTTTCAGGTAATGCCTTTCGTATGGTATTTTGCATAACCTCATGAGATGCAGCATGCGTGGTCAAACGCGAACTGAGCGCTTCAAGGCCAGCATGGATTACAGCGTGGCCTTCGACACGCTATCCAAGGCATGCCAGGGCCCGGGAGATGGTAACGCTGCGACAGGGTGTGAGTCGACGCCGCGAAAGCAGTCCGGCAACTGATGTATAGCCGTGTAGATACCCTGGTGTCTGCGATCCTTGACCTACCTCGCCAGGTGGTCGTTGCGATGGCGCACGTTTTCAAGTATCTGGAACAGTACAACCTCTCGCACGTCTTGCTGCACGCGAAGGCGTTCAGGCAATTCAGCGAGAAGACGCACATGCTGCTCAATGCCAGTACGCTCGCCAATCTGTGCGTAGTCTTCCCCGACCGTCTTAGCTGTTCATCCGTTAAATCACACGTAAAGGGAAGTGTTCCAGAACCAGACCACGTTGACAAAGAAAGGGTCCTTATGGGGTTTACTGGACAGAACGGAAACCACGTTCGGATCGCGCCTGCTCAAAGATTGGATTGGGCGCCCACTGGTTGATAAAGCGTGAGTAGTCTCTGCTGTCTGTTCATATTGATTTGACGTGCGCTACAGCCTGCTACAAGAGCGTGTCGATGCGGTCGAGGAAATACGAACACCGTCCGACAACGGACATCTCATTGAGTTCGTAGTTGTTCCCCACACGCGCTCACGCGGCCTCAATGTGTCTGCTCCAACAGCCAATTACGCGAGCTGCTCAAGCGATTCTCGACCAAAGCATACGAGTACCCGGACCTCGCTAAGGGGCTCTCGAAGATCCAGAACGGCAAGTGCACGCCGCAAGAGCTGGGGCGCATCCTCTCGGCGTTCCGCAAGATCGCGAACACATTCAAAGGCTTCAATCCCGAGTTTGGGCCCGGCATGCGCTCGCGCCTGCTTAACGACATCCTCGCGACGCTGCCGTCTATCCAGGATACGGTTGAACGGCTCACGGAGAATTTCAGCTTCGAGGCGGCGGCCAAGGGCCAGAAGGAGCATTTGTGGCGCGATGGGGATATGTACCCGGCCGTGGAGAGTCGGTTGTTCGTACGTGCCAAGATGTTTGTTGGATAGAGGCGCTCATCGCTGTCTCCAGGCTATCACTGCTGCCGAGAGCGACCTGCAGGATGAACTTAAGGAAAGTCAGTATGTTCGGACTGTATTGGCCGTACCTTCTCTGACGCATTTTCAGTCAGAAAGACGGTGCATATGCCGGCTCTGAAATATAAAGAGGTGACCAGTGCTCTGGCGGATGAGGTAGGATCACTTCCCGGAAACGGTGTCCATATTCTGACTTGATCAGTATGTCGTCGAGATTGAAAAAAGCGCGAACATCAAAATTCCTGAAGACTGGGATTTAGTATCCAGGCAAGGTCTCGCTTTCTTGCACTCGTGAGGATTACTGATGGTCTATCGCCGGTTAGGACGAAGCGCGTCTCGCGTTATAGATCCGCACAGGCTGCTAAATTACTATTCGCTCTCGAGCAGCATCGCGAGCTCCTGGCCCAAGAGGCGGACGAAGCGTTGGTACGCCAGCTACGTACTATCCACGGTGGGAGATTCTAAAGCGGATGTGTAGCAAGATTTCCAGAGGAAAATATCTGAACACTACGTGCCGTTGCGCCATGTTGTTACGCAGCTGGCGATCGCAGACTGCCTGGTCTCTTTGGCGCACGTCTCGATGGAGCCTAGCTACTGCCAACCGACGTTCTTGGACACGAACGTGCTGGACATCAAGAATGGCCGCCATCCCATGATTGAGTTAATGCGCGACGACCCCTACACGCCGAATTCCATTGCTATCGGAGGCAGCAACGCGAGTTCGAAGGTCATCACGGGTCCCAACATGGGCGGGAAGAGCTCCTTCGTACGCATGGTGGCGCTCATCGTGATCATGGCGCAAGTAGGATCGTATGTTCCTGCAGAATCTGCCGCCCTTGGGATGCACGACGCTTTGCTTGCTCGAATGGGAGGTACGCGGGAGCGATGTGATTTTTGAGGCCGATGTTGACCACGAATAGCATCCGACGAACTCATGAAAGGTCGCTCGACTTTCATGGTAGAGATGGCGGAGACAAACGAGATTATCAGGTCGGCGACGCCTCGATCGCTCGTAATTCTGGACGGTGAGCGGTCTTGATCACTTGACGGTGGAACACTCACTGAGTTGTATAGAATTGGGCCGGGGAACCAGTACTTTCGATGGGGTAGGAGTCCATTCCTCCCCTTAAATGTAATTGCAGCATCTGACTTGCTATTAGATGGCTATCGCAAGCGCCGTGTTAGAACATCTCATAACAGAAACGAGCTGCAAGGTCCTTTTCATCACGCATTACCCGCATGTCGCAACATCCCTGAACGAAAAATACCCGTTCGAAGTCAGCGTAGCCCATATGGGCTTCGTTGAGAGTGAAGGCCTGGACGGTGTGCGGACGATCCACTTCTTATACCAGCTTAAGCCTGGCCTGGCTGGTTCTTTTGGCATCGAGTGTGGGCGCCTTGCTGGACTGCCCGAAGCTTTGCTCGAGTCTGCAGCCATACGCTCGGCCATTCTTCAGGAGCAGGTACAGAGGCGTATCGAGGCCAACAAGTATGTCTTCTTTTTGACTCCTCGTAGCGTTCTAAGCCATGTCACGCAGATGGCGACGAGCAGCCGGACAATTATCTACGCTCGCATCAAGTTCGAGCACATCCTCTTCTGTTCACGACTTGAATGCTCTTCGTGCCATCTTGCAATCATAAATTATGCGCGACAATGTGACACTACAGTATCAATATTACTCCTTATTTTTGCGTACTTTTTTGCGCTGCGGCTTGGCGCTAGAGTCTACATCCTGCTCCTCGACCTTCCGCTTTGGCGCCCCATTAACCTTCGCCTTTTTCGGCTCTAGGCCGGGATTTGCCAACCCATTGAGCTGCCGCATCGAGGCCTGGACGGCCGCAGCGGTCTTGAATCTAGGACTGCTGGCCACCGTGTCCGCCAGCGTTGCCAACCGTGGTGCATCCCAAATCTCCGAGAATACGTCCTCACTGACGTCCGCTCGTTTACTCTGCCGCATCGCTGAATGGCCGACTTTCAGGACGTCCTTGAGCTGGGCGGCTTTGGGTGCTGGCTCGGCCTCGCATGCCTTCGTGATCGTGTCATAAAGTACTTTTCTGAACTCGCGCCAGACTTTGGCCAGATTTTTCTGGTCGACATCCTGACCACAGTGTCAGCAAGATTGGACGGATTCGGATATCACTGCTCACCGCAGGGAGAGGAGAGGTCACTGATTGGAAGACGAGAAAGAGTTGTGTTGCGCGATAGAAGTTGACGGGCTCCCGGATGGCTTCGAGTAACGAAGTCCGTATCCCCCAGGCGACGTCGTGTAAGCGCCGCACGAAGTCCAAGAAGAACGACGTTATTAACGGCGAGGACTTCCGTGTGGCGTAATCCTTGACGGATTCGCCGTACTGCTCGGCAACGAGTGCACCGCGATCATGCTGCGCGAGAACACGAGCAACGTAGACCGTGCTCTGGCTGATGACGGCGAGAACCTGACCAGACCGAGCTTTCCGTGCACGCTCGTGCAGACGCTTGAACACGTCCTCCGTTTCTGTCGTGTCTGCGAGCTCTGGAAGCTCCTTGTTCTTGCCTAACCGCGAACGCAGGATACCGCTGGCCTTGTCTTGCAGCTGCTTCTCGTCCTGCCCGGTACCCGTTATCAGGTCAAGGAGAGGGATGACCATGGCCGGTATGTGCGAGCTGGTCGGCTGTTTGCGGATGAAGATGTCGACCAAGTCAAGAACGCGGTTCTTGAAGTGCGTGGCCTCGCGTTGTGCATTAGCACCTGTTCAGTTCGTTTTAATCGCAACAATTAGCTGGGAAGGCTGATACGTACCCTGCTTTGCTCCACCCTTCTCGGACTTGCGTAAGCGGAAAATGTCGGCCAGGTGCTCGTCGAATTGCATCATTTGGTCGTCGTCCATAAGCTCCTCGTCGCTGTCCTCGCCGGCGGGCTCAACACCGCTCAACCGTAGCGCCTCCTCGATGCGACTGCGCAGCTCGGGATCGGCTTCTTCATCTTCATCATCGTCATCGTCGTCTACCGAGTTGTCATCGTCGTCAGAGTCTTCGTCGTCGTCGTCGACCTCAGCACCATCATCCTCATCGCTAGATGACGCCGCGGCGACGTCCTCGTCCTCCTCATCCTCCATGTCCACGTCTCCGTCAGGCCCGCCCTCATCACCAACCGGTCTCCGTTCTAATTGCTGGGGTAGCGCCTCGTTATTCAGCGGGCACCACAGAAATAGTGTAAAAGAATACTCACGCTCAGGATCAGAGAGACAGTCGACGCCTGCATGGCCGAGCAGAGCGGCTCGAATACCCTCGTCGCAATCGCCTTGGTGTAGGCCGTACCGCGCTCAAGGTAACCGATGAGGAAGTTCACGAAGATGTCGATCGGCTCGGGCTCCTCTTCAGCATCACTCGATGCGGCTTTGCTCGGGTTCTTGTCCTTGCCCTTCGACTTCGATTTGGACTTTGACTTCGCGGCGAACATGCGAGGCACGGCTCCGATGCAGTCCTGCATGGCGTCGTCAGGGACGTGGTTCCAAGGGAATGGAGTCAGAACGGACCTCAAGGTCCTCAGTGGAACTGCTACCATCCGCCGATAATTCTTGCAGTAGACCACCGACGAGCAGGAGCTGCACACCGGGAACGAGAGACTCCTTCTCAGCTGAGGCCTTTGCATGTCGTGAGTCGATGAACGCAGACTCGTGTTGAAGAGACAAACCTTCTTAAGAGCGGCAACAGCGTCGAAGACCTGCTTGCGCAGTTCCTGCTCCTCCTCACTGAACGGCCGCGCAGGCACGCCGTGCTTGGTGTCCTTCTCAAGCTCGGACACCGTGTTCCAGACTTTGGCTACCCAGAGCTCGCCGTCCTGGGCGTGACCAGGTTGTCGCACGGGCGTGTCTTCCGACGCTGTACTGTATCAGACTACGACAAGGCTAAGGGGCGTGTGCATACCTTTCTTGTTCGGCGTGAACGTCAGGAGGTCGGCCAGGGCCGCTAACAGGCGCGAGCGACATTCCTTGCGGAGCTCGTCCGAAAACGGCGGTTCGGGCACATGTCGCATCTGAACATCGACCCCAAGTCAAACATCGTGCCAAAGGATGCAGGGATAGAATACGTACGCAGGCGTAGGGACTCTTTGCCGATTTCTTCTTGAGTTCAAAGAAGCCATGAACGACGAAGAAGTCCAGGATAGTCTTGATGCACGCGTCGTCCTTCGGCACTCCGCCGTTACGGACGAGAATGGCGAGCTGGTCAATGATCCACAGGCGTTTAGACTGAACGGACTTCACGTCGCTAGAGAAGGTGTCGGCCAATGGGGATACGATTGCGTAAAGAACGTTGGCTTACCTGTCGGACTCAGCTTCGCCAATTTGGCTGAGGAGGTGGTCGACGTATTCCTGAATGCCAGACGCGTTCATGGACGACAAGATGGACTCGACGGTCTTTGTCCTAGTAATCTGGTCGAACTGACGGTTCCCGTTGCGGCCTAGAAGCTCCAGGACCAAGGCGAAACCAGCACGAGGATCCTTTGCGACAAGTTTCTGGACGTCCAGTGCCTATAAAGGTTGTAGTATCAGCGATATACAACACAGGGAGAACTGCATGAACGGGTTTACTGACAACTTGCTTCGCAATCTTATGAAGATAGCGGTCGGGGTGCGAGAGATGGTTGATCCATGTTCGCATAAAATTGCGCGTCAAGAGCAGAGGAAGCTCGGACGAGGGTACGCGTTGCGCGAACTTCTGGAATATGAGGAAGCCCCAGTACTTGCGCTCTGACGAAGCGCTTGTTGCGAAGAAGGTTTCTGATATGAGTGTGAGCACAAGCAGGACAACTGGCCGAAGGAGGATTACCGTCGACCACTATTCGGAAGAAGTCTTGAACGGATGACAGTTCCTCCACCTGTTTCGCGTCGTCGCTTGGGTAGTATACGTCCAGAATGACGTCCCAGGCGAAATGTAATTGAGGTTTCCAGTTGCCGCCAGACTGCTTCGGTTCAGAGTCTTCGTCGACAGACCCGTCCTAAAATGCATGATCAACACAAGGTGAAGAAACACGACAAGACTATCCACGAACTTTGAAGATTCTGGCAAGTGTTGCTAAATGACCGGTGGAGAGCAGGTTGGCGTCCTTGAATGTTGGTGCTACCATTTTCTTCCACTTGAGCTCGGGGAACCAGTTCTGCGCCTGGAGAGCTAGTGCGACCTTCTCGGGTGTCCATTCCTTGCCCTCCGCAAAGATGTCCTTCAGAACGTGCCTCGCGGCTTTGTCGCGCCAGTCGACGTCCGAGTTGTGCAGCGCTTCGAGAGCGCGCAAGACCGCCCATACTGCACTTTCCTGCAGCCAGCTTTTCTTCGCGCCAAGCAAATTGAGCGCGTCGACCGCGCGCACGAAGTCCTCCTCCGTTGCCGAGCCTGCCCGGACGAGCAGCCCGGATTGCGCGAGGGCGGTGAGCCCGAAAAGCCGCGCAAAGAGCATGTCGCGCTCCTCCTGGCCCTTCATCGCGCCCGTGGACTCGGACGCCTCCAGGATGAGCGAGATCATCTGGTCCGCACTGATGGTGTCTATACGAGACAGCAACTGGGACGCACAGCGGTCAGCACGCGCGCGTGCACAAATTTAGCAGGCAGCGTGCGCACCTCGGTGAGCGCGACAGAGAAGCCCAGACGGCTGCTCTCGCGCGGGCTGGCGAGGCCGCGCACGAGCCGCTTGATGGCATACGCGACATCGGGCGCGTTCCGCTGCTCGAGCTCGGTGCCCGCGGCGGATGCGCTGGGCTCGTGCTGCGCCTGGAACTGCACCAGCGCGCCGATCAGGCGCGAGGACGCGTCCAGACGGTCGGTCTTGGACGCCGCGGACAGATGCCAGAAGTACTCCAGCGTCGTCGACATTTTGCAGGCGCACAGCGCGGTTTGAGAGCCACCGGAAAATCCGGTCGGAAATTTCCAACTTCGCGCACCCCGACTAGGCGCCCGGCGACGCGTGCTTTCAACTTGCGGACGAGCTCACACAACCCACTCACGAGTCTCAAAGTTGCTTATTCAAGTCACAGCACGGGAAACAGATGTGTTTCAGACCAGTGAAATTGTGTGCAGGCATGGGTAATGTGACACGATGGGAGAGACTTGGAGACACTGGAGCCAAACGATGCAGCCTGGACCAAAGCCAGATGCGGTGGGTTCGAGAAGAGATGCTTCGGACGGGATGATGGGAGCGAGATAGTAGAGAGCCGAGACAGATTCTGTTGGGAGGGAGGCATGTATAGGGCGGGGAGGGGGAGCGAGTCCGATCTCTATACTACTAACGAATGGACGAAAGTAGGTATACTGGTGAGATCAACAAAAAAGGCTGAGTCCGTGGGGAGCTAGGCGCAGCGTGCGACGACGCGCCGAAGGGGGAGATGTCGAGTCCAAGACACAAAAATGGCGAAGGGGAACGGCTCCGTGCACAAGCCGGGTGGAAGGATGTGCAGGAACGAAGGTAAAGCAAACATCGCTAGCGAAAGCGACGATAACCTAAGCATAAGCAAGACAGGAAGATAGTTGAGGTGGAGATGTGGATGAGACGCAAGCCGGATCGAATATGTACGATGCGCGATTCCAGGAGGGGCGACGCGACAGAGGAAACGCAACGACAGAGTGGGAGCGGAGTATAGATCGAGCATGGCGCAGATCGCAGAGCAAGAAATTTCGATGTGTGGGTTTTCTGCTTTATGAGATATTGACGATGGGGCGTATACCGGGCGTATGGGCCGAGTAGGGACCGTAACTGAGCGTGGCGGCCGTGGGTCGTGCGGTCGGGGCTCGTAACGAGCGGGTGGAATAACGAGCGTGGGTGGGGCGCCGTGTATGGCTGCGATGAAGGGTCATGCAGAGATGCGTGCGGGGTCGGAGGGTGTCATATGGGTGCTTAAGGGGGCATATATCGTCGTTGTTGGTCCTCGGGGGGAAATGGGGGGTGTCGGGGTGTAGAGAGGGGTCTCCTTCATAATGCGCAGCCTAGAAGGCGCGGAACGTCACGGCACGCTCGATGCCAATGCGACCCTTGGTCGCACGAAGCGCGGCAGTCTTGGACGGCGGCGGGCACGGGCTGTCGCCATAGTTGGGGCCGTCATCGCCGCTGTGCGATGTATCACCGCCCTCGTGCAAGGTGTCCAAGCCAGAGCTCAACGTCCCGCGACGGGGACGAGTGGTTGCCGCCGTGAAGTTTAATGTGCCAGCGGGCGCGGAGGTGCGTTGAGGCGGGCGCGGCAAAGCGCCCGTGCCGCGGTCTCCATAGGTGTACGAGCGGTGGCGACCGAATTTACGAAGCTGGTCAAGCTGAGTCTCGCAAGCGTCCTTGTGCTTCGCGTCATCCATGATGACGTAGCCACGAGGTTCGCAGCGGTTCTGCGCAAGTCAGCAATGCGCAGAGTACCTGTGAGCAAGGACTGACCGGGAAGCAGGAGAACCACTCCTTGTAGCCGCCCTGGAGGATATACAGCTCCGGGTAGCAAATCTTCGGGTAGTTCGCGGTGTTAATGGCGCGATCCCTCGACCGAAGGTACTTGGCACTTCGAGCGCGCGGTTAGACGCAAAAGAAATGGACCGAGCGAAGGACACTCACAGCGTCGGTGCCCGGTGCTCGCTCAGCTCACAATGGAAGACCAAAACGTTCTTCGCGGTGCCGTCGCCGCTGCGACTGGGGGAAGCAGGCATGTTCTTCCCCAGCAGGAGTTCGTCGAGTGTCTCGCGGCTGCTAATGTTGATAGCGCCAGGGATGTGTCCACCCGAATACTCGTAGTCGAAGCGGCAGTCAACGACCACGAAGCTGTTGAGCTTCTCATCGTAGCGGCCGTCAAGGAGGTCGCCGAGCTGTCAAAGAAACCATCAGCAATGTAAAGATGGATTCCCTCGGAGATCTCACCGTCTTCGCGGTGATGCGCATCAGGCCGTCCTGCTTGACTCTGGTGCAAGGCAGAATCTTGCCGTCGGCCTCGATGTCACCAAACTCGGGGAGCGCAACGTTGTCCTTAACCTGGTCGCGGTCGAGCTGGTTGAGTGCGCCAGCGCCGTGGAGCGGGCGGAAGTCGGCGGTACCGTCGACCTTGCGGACAAGACGGCTCTCTTGGCGGCGCGCGTACGCGCCGGCAGGCGAGGAGTTCTCAATATCGGCAGAGGTGTCATCAGAGCTGAGGTCTGCGCCGAACATCGGCGCAGGGGCCACGAGCGCGCTGAATGCACGACGGACGGGCGGGGCGGGGGCCTTGGACTTCGGCGCGCTGACCTCGGGCTTTGCGGTCTCGAGCATCGGGTACGATGATTGGACAATGTCGCCGTCGTTGGCGGGAATCAGAGCAGAAAGCACGGGGCGGCGACGCTTGTTGCCGTTGGTCACGGCGGGAGCAGCACCGGTGAAGGAGGCCTTCTTGAACAGGAGTCCGTTGTGGCCGGTCGACGCGAAGCGGTCGAACTTGCGGGTAATGGGCGAAGACGCAGCCGGCGAAGAGGATGCGTCGTGAATGGCGTCAGGGGACAGGGAGCGCCGTTTCTTGCTAGGCTTGGGCGCGGGGGACATCGACTCGAAGAAAAGCGAACCCAAGTCATTGCCCAGAGGGGCAAGGATCGGCGCTGCGTCCAGGAGCTTATGCTCGGAATGCATGGCCGGCCGAGGGGAGTCGACGTCCATGGCATCGCTGTCCTTGAAACTGGGGGAACACTGCGAAGGCGGAATATGTTGCTTGAGCAAGTGGCACACGACCACGCAGACAAAATCATCAAGAGGCTTACATCGACGAGCGTCGAGGCTGTGGAAGCCTTCGGCTTGCATTCCGGGCTGGGCTGCAGCCACTGAGACGGGAGCGCGCTCCGTTGACGTCCCCTGCCGCTGGACCGGGTGGCGTCGCCCGGCAACATCGGACTCGGCGACAGCGAGTTCACGATCTCGCGACCGAAATGACGACCCGAGCCCGGGACACCGAGGTAGGCCTTGGACGGCGGGCAGGGCGAGATATCCATGGGCGAATGGCCATGCGCGTAGCCGCCGGGCGGGAGGAGCTGGCCGGTGGGCATGTTGGGCGAGTGCGGCGGGGAGTTGAGGGACATGGTTGAGGCGAACGAGTGCTCGAGGTCCTCCGTCTGGAGGTAGTTCTCGAGTTCTGCCTGCGAGGGCTTTGTGGCCTTGGAAAAGGACCGGGCAAAGGGCGCGAAAAAAGCCATGGTGGTTGTGCTAGAGCGACGGGCGGTTGAGCACTGGGTTTAATCTTATTCTTATTGCGCACCGTTTAAGATGCTGCTAGAGGGGTGGCCGCAGAGGATATCTGGGGGCCTGTAGCGGGTCTGTGGTGGACCATCAGCCATCACGGCGACACGGGCGGCAGCGCCGGCGCCGACAGCGCCGGCGGGCAGCGCGAACCTTGATAAAGAGTGTGCGCGGAGGAGGCCGTGCCTGTGAGGAGGACCGGGGTCAGTAGGGCGGGACGAGGGACGCGACGAGGACGACGAAGGCCAGGAAGCAAACGGCCGGAGCGCTCAACTGACAGATATTCAACCTGGGAATTTGGGCGCGTGTAGCGTTGTGTACGACTTGACTAATCCAGCCGAGTCGGCGCCTATTCGCTTGCTGCTCGATTCTCGCCGTCGCCGCCGGTGCGCGTACTACGATGCCCGCAGCGCGGTATGCGGGATACGGAGCGGTGGTGGAGGGGAGCGTCCAAGAGGAGGCGACTGCTTAAATCTCCGACCCCCCGCGCGAACAGTCCCACACGTGATGCCGGCCAAAACTTTCTATTGTCCCCCAGAACCACGCAGCGCACAGCCCGTGGTGCTTACTCCCCTCCCACGGCATGAGACGGCCAGCGCGCTGGCAGCGCCCGCTTAGAGAGGCCCAAAGGCGAGCTTGAAAACCGCCCACTTCCCTTGTCGCGACTGAGACACGTGTCTATCACCGTGCGCAGCTCTGCGCGCCCCATCTGCAGGTCTGCTGGCAGAGAACAAGTGAGAAATTGCAGAGAAACACAACGCCTGAGCTACAAGGGAAATCCTAGCTACTTCCTTATCCGAACCGTAATGCAGCCCTTGTACGATCCAGCTGAACTAGATCGATCTCATGCCCATCGTCTGAAACTCGAGATTCAACTTTCTGTATGCCTTGTGCGTTCCCAGACTTGAAGACAGACCCCTGACGTCGTCTCACGGGCAGCGATGGAAGTATTTTCCCGTCGGTGGTGACGCAGCTTGAACTCCGGACCACCACAGCCCAGGAGCCACAGCGCCCTCGTGCTCAACCTCGTCATCTCGGCAATCCATGGCGTACCCTCCCGCTAGCCTGAGAGCCCAGCACATGGCGCTCCGAGGGGCCTGAGGCTGTATGCGCCTGTCATCAATTTCCGACTCGGCCAGGCCGCTGCATTGTCGCTGTACGTGTTCAGATCGCGCGAGCCGAGCATCTCGCAGCTCACACGGAACGCAGGGCGCGTGAGGACACAATGCACGCCCTGGAGTGCTTACGCCGAGCTTCATTTACGACGCGCAAATCCCGCTGCCGTGGTCGCCAGGCGTCGCACGTCACGCGTCTACGGAGTCGTCAACAGCAACGCCAATAGCAGTAGTGCTGCTACGACCCACAGCACCCGACGCGCGCCTCGTCGAGCCAAGCACGACGGCGACCGAGCCCCTAATAGGACGCTGCCCGCCGCGTCCCTCCACCCTGATACGCGTGGGAGTTTTCGCGTCGCCCTAAGCCCTGAATCACGCGCAGGCTTCGCAGACACAATGCTGCAACCCGCGGCGCGCGCGCGCACGGGCGTGCATTATCGTCGTGCGGCAGGCGCAGCCCATCGCGCACGCCGGGACAGAGCGGGTTCGCCGCAGAGCGCCAGCGGCGGTGCCGATCGCGGCGTATTTCCCAAACACTTGTACACGCCAATCGTCCTCGCTCCCATTCAACCAGCCCGCGACCGGCACACTCGAGCTCCCCCGGTCCGAGCCTGGCCTCGCGTGTGTTCGGAAGGACCTCTGGCTGCCTGATGCCATCGGTTGGAGCGCTTGTCGCGGTCGACGGTCGACCCGGACACGCCTCGCGCGTACTGCGACCGTCCGACCGCTACGCTCGCCGTATTCGCGTCAAATCAAAGCTCACCCGAAGCAGAAGACGCTCACTCCGACGGGGGACACGGGGTTGCGTTCGTTGCGCCGTCAATGCTCCGGTTTTCGCGAAGAGGGTCAAGCCTGGTCGACCTTTTTATGTTCTGCAACTACAACATTCGATTGATCTATCGTCTACAGAAAGAATACACATTTGTTCACACTCATTCCTAGACAACCGTGAAACGGCCAGCCTGCAGCGTTGGAACGGGGTCCTCCCAGTCGACGTCACTCCATCTGTGCAATGGTCAGACTAATCCGAGACGAACGGCCAATCCACGTACGGCGCAAACACGAACGGCAACTTCGAATAGTGCAGCTCAGGCCAGTTCTTGGAGATAGCGTCGAGGATGAGGTCGTACACAATCTACAGGCCCGCGTGGTCAGCGGCTTTGCTATCTCTGGCGGGGCGGCTTCCTCACCTCGTATGACCGAGCGCTGAGATGTAGGCCATCGGGGAGGAACGCCTTCAAGTTCTCGACCTTGTTTCCGGCGGCGTCCCAGATCGCAGACCATGCGTCGACGACAGGCACGTCGAGTTCCTTGCCAACCTGCTTCACGGCGTCCGCATACGACTTGGTGGTGTCCCACGTGCGGTCCGGCGCAAGGGGCGGGCTACGCGATGCGAGGTCGGCAGAGCGAGCGGCCTCGTCGACGGGTGGCGGCGCGATGAAGAGCACCTTGGTGTCCGGGTGGTACCACTCGCTCTTCTCGTCGCGCAGCATCGTCACCATGCGCGTGAGGTTCGCGCGGAAGCGCTCGAGCGGGACGTGCTGCGGCGACTGCACCAGGCATGCGTCGTTCGCGCCGAACCAGATCGTGAGGAGGCGCAACTTCGGGACGTGTGGCTGCTCGCTCCGCTTGGCCACGATCTATCAGACCGAACGCGGGTCAAAGAGGAATAGGACGCTCGTTGCAAACAATTACCTGCTCGAGGACCGTGAGCCCCCATTCAGAGTTGTAGCCGCTGAGGCCACGGTTGATCACATCTAATCTGCGCGCATACACATCTGTGTCGCGTCAGCACGCATCCAGCCACACTCATCTGAGAGTGTGCGTACGCACATGCGAGCTTCTGAGCAAAGCCTTGAGAAGGACGAGTTAGGGAACCATCGCAATGGACAGTATACCAGCAGCGAGTTCGTACCTCCGGGCTCCCACCCGCCCTGCGTGATCTACAAGTCCCCAGTATCCAATGAGCCTGGGTATAGCAGCTCTCCTGACGGGCAAGGGACTCACCGAATCACCGAAAAGGACAATGCTATCAAGCTTAGTGGAAGTCATGGATTGTCGTGGGCAAGACGCGACTTGGTCTCCGACGCCGCTCTGGAAGCGGACAGGGGGGCCTTCCGGCCCGGGCAGATCTTTCCGTGCTGGTGTGCATTCTATGTTGATTGCGCAACAAAACAAGAGAGCAGATGGAGAGCAGGCGCGCAGACGGTCGGGCGGCGAGAATACAAACTCTAGGATACAGAAGAATGGGATGCGTTACGAGGGCCCGGACATGCGGCGGTAGGCCTCCTGCCGGTACATGTACTCCTGCAACTGCTCCTGCGTGTACCCGTGTTGGAACGGGCTGGGCTGTGAGCCGACGCGCGCGTGGTGCAGCGCCTGTGCGAAGTCGTAACCGGGCGCCCCGTAGGCTGCGTGTGGCGAGAAGGCCCCGGGCGGGGTGTGCGTGTATGGCGCGGCGGCGAAGGTGGCGGCGCCAAGATGTGGGCTGAATGTCCCCGCGGAGAGGGGAGAGAGAGATGCGAACGGCGTTGCGCGTGCCTCTGGCGTGCGATCGCGCGTCGCGAGACCCAGAGCGCGGTGTGCCGTGCTGGCTCCGATGGCCGCCTGCGACCGTGCGGGCACCGGGCTCGGCTGCGCGCTTGGGGCACGATAATTCTGCGAGCAAGTCAGGTGCTTGTCAAGGGCAGAGCATAAGAGCGGGACGCGTACATGCTCCTTGCCGTCCCGATACAAGGCCTCGAGAATCTTGCTGAACTCGCCCTCGGGAGAGTCGTGCCACTTTTTGTACAGCAGAAGCGCAGCGCGCGCGTCCTCGATTGAATCGTGGTTCCCAGTCTGGATCTCTTGCTTGAGCACGAACCAAGACAGGAACCGTAGGTTGAGGCGACGGTGGCGATTCTGCAGGTAGTAGACATCGAAGGTGTCGATGACCTGCTCGGGCGGCACATGGATGTCTACCGTGGCGTTCAGCTGCCAATAAATAAGTACGATGCTCAGTTTCACGTACTGATTGTGCGGAAATCATTCATAAGGCCGTGACCGACAAACATACAACCCAAGTCGACGAGTAAGCGTAGTTTCTTGTACGCGACCTTGCGGGGAACCAGGGTGTAACGCGATGTCGCGGGGTCCAGGTCGCCCTCTGACACGAATGTTAGATTGCGATGCAAGCCGATAGGCGATCGAACATACGGTGAATACCAGAGAACTCCGTGAGGTAGTTCACAATAGGGATGGTTGTGTGAATATGGTCGTCGATGAGGGGAACGCCTTCCTTGGGGCCGCTGCCACGAAGGACGGAGACGCGGGCAAGTGACCGTCGTGGAGGACGCAGAGTCTTCTTCGTCCCGTCTGACCGGACCTCCGTTTCGGCCTGATAATGCGTCAACCGCCATCCCGTAACCAGAGCAGACATGGGTGTACCTCCTGTAGCTGTACGAACTCGGCATCGATGGCGATGACAAAACCAGGGGTAGGCAACTCATCCACACCGAGAGGTTCATGGCGAATGAGAGAACGGTCCCGCTTCCTGGATACAAGTTCAGCACACTCCGCGAGACACACAAGTAGGGGCGTACTGCGATATCGAGATGTCGCGGCTGAGGATGCTAGGGTCGATAGAAGTCCGCAACTGCGAGAAATCCAGTTTGCCGCGCATGTCCACGCGCTCAAGGTAGATGACGGTAGGGATCTGTTCAGAGCAGTAATCAGCCGAGGAACACACGCACGATCACCCTGTTAAGCACGCACCTTCCACTTCCCGGGGAAGCGGAGCGCCTCCTCCTCGGTGACGTTCTTGACGACGAAGTCGTTGAACAGATGCCACGCACTGGCCAAGTCCGATCTCTTCTCCGCGTCGGGGACCTTGACGAGCGCGACAAGGTGCGGCCGGACGAGGTCCTCCTTGCTGGCGACCTGCACGACGAGTGCGCGGACCTCATACTCCACGGGAGGCGCGCCCTCCTCGAGCTGGATGGAGACGTGGCTCGTCAGAATCGGCGGCGCGCCGCGCACGTCCGTCCACGCGTCCGCGGCGTCGTACGCGCATGCGTTGACCGACAACAGCGGCGGCAGGTCGGATGACCGCACAGCGCGCAGCGAGCGCATGGTCGTCTGCTGGTGACACGACGGGCATGTCGCCTTGTGCTCGCGTTCGCGCAAGATCGAGAGCCGCAGCAGCGACGCGAAGTCGTGCTCGCCGATCCACTGCAGCCGGTCAGCCTGCCGTTCAGCAGAGAACTTGTGACGAGCTTCACCTTGCGCGGATACATCAGGTCGACGGTGGTCGTGACCCTATCCTTCTCGCGTTGCGCCCCACAGGCAGAACACTCGAAGACGTCCTTAGCGTCGATGCCCATAAGCTGCGTCAGCGGCGCCTTCGCAGGCTGCACGACACCATCGACGACCTTGGGCGGGACGATATGCGGGTTGAGCGGGAACGCGTTGCCCTCTCCCGCCATCTGCTCAGTGAGGAAGCGGTTGAACTGCTGGATCATGCCGACATAGTCGGTGCGCTCGCCCTTGGCCGTGTCGTACTCGAAGTCAACGATGCCCATCGCCGCCGCGGCCGGGATGCTGGTGAACGTGTTGCAGAAGTTCGACGTGTGGCACTGTTTGTTGCGCGCGTCCTCGAGCATACGCACGACGAAGCCGAACTCGCATAGTGTGCAGTGCTCCTTGCTACAGTCGGTCGTAATGTGCGACTTGGCGACCTGCCGGATGGGGAGCGTGTAGTGCAGCGCCTGCAGGAGGGCGTTGGTGTAGCAACCCTGGATATGCGTCTCCAGTCCCGGGTAGTTGGTCTTGTTGTAATAGCTATGAAGCTCATGAGAACAGTGCAGCGGCCGGAGAATTGTATCTCGGACCCGAAGTCAAAGTCTTCGACACCGAACTTGGAGTACTCGATCTCGACCTTGTGGTACGCCCGCGGGACTTCATTGGCACCGAGCAGCTCGGTTGGCGTGTCTGGCAGCTAAAATTACTCAGCACATCGTGCATCGAGTCAGTACATGGGTCCGGACGTACGGCTTCGCTGCGTCGCCCTCTGTCACTCCGGAAACGGCCTTCATTGCGGGCCTTGGTGATATTCTGGACGACGTTCCGCTTGCCCTTCAGCTCGCGCGGGACGGCAGCAGACATCAGGCCGTGCCGCATTTGCAAGCTCGACAGGACCTGCTGGGGAATCTTCTGGGGCGGCGGCCAGGAGAGGTTGGCCGGCAAGAATTTGGGCGTCCACGACGAGAACAGGGGCTTGTCGTAGTACGGCATGCCGATGATGTTCAGTGGGCTGCATGCCCATGTCAAGGATAGAAACGGGGTGGGAGGATGTACGCACGTTCGGTCGTTCCAATCGATGTCGGGCACTGGTTCGGGCGGAGGCGCCCACTCCCATGGCACGCCCTCGAAACCGTTGAACGGATGCACCTCTGCGCCTTCGCTCGTGTCGTATACAGTCGCAATGTGTACCACTCCGTTCATATCGCCGAACGCAAGGTAGCCGCCAGTAGGTGAGACGGCAGCCGAAGTAAGACAGTTCTCTACCGGTAGCTGGATGGGACTTGGTCAGCCTACGGATAGGGGTGTATGATGTCAAGCGCCGACCTGCAAGAATTCCGTGTTCGCTGTGGGGTTGTTCGCGTCGACGATGTGCACGAGACCCGTTGCGGACGTGATAATGAGCGTCGACGAGCGCTTCGGGTGGAGGTTGATGAACCCGGGGCCAGTAGGGAACGGGATAGGCGCGAGCGCCCTGAGCATGCGCACGTCGTACACCTTGACGAGCGGGTCGGCGTGCGGGCGGCCCTGGCGCAGCGCCCAGCCGATGCTGAAGGCGTACGACCCGGCGGCCGCGACGGCCTGGACGCCGCCGACGTGCGAGCGCACCGACGCGACGGTGCTCCCCGTACGCAAGTCGTGCGCGCGGATTTGGCCGTCGCTGCCGCCAGAGACGACAGAGGAGTGCGATGGGGCGAGCGCCGTGAGCAGCGCGGGCGCGGGCACCGCGCGCACGGCCTGGCCCGTGCCCGCGTTCAGGATGACGAACTCGGGCGCGGACGTCGCCGCGACCAGCGTGCTCGCGCTCCCCGGCGCCGCACAGAAGTCGGATATCTGCTCGTGGTTGTCCGGGCTGCGCGTAGCAGACAGCGTGAGCGCAGGGTGGGTCTGCGAGGCCGGGAGTGCGCACCTCCAGGACCACTTGGGCACGGCCCCCTTAGACCATGCACCGAGCCCAGCGCCGGCAACGGAGCTCAGCGCACGCACGTGACTCTCTGTTGCGTGTATGCGCCTGACTGGCCCGCCCTGGTCGCGCTTGGTCGTCGGGAAGAACACCGAGCGCTCGTGCGAGCTGTGGAACGCCGCGACCTGGCCCGTCTGGGTGCCGACCCAGAGCGTGTCCGAGAGCGGGTCGAAGGAGAGGGCGGAGACGGACTGGGAGTACGGCGGCGGGTATGCGTCGTAGTAGTGTACTATGGGCGGTGCCGTCTGGTACGACATCGCGGTGTTCTGTATGCGCGCACCCGGGCAAGGGGCATTGGACGGACACCGCCACCGGGCCTCTTGCCGCTCAACCGCCACAGTTCAGAGAGCATCCACTGTGGCAAAGAACCATCTACTACAGACCGCCCCCGCCTTTTCGAGCGCCAAAGCCAGGCGAGGCCTGCTCAGATTACCCTCGTGGACGATTTGTAAGGCAACGCCTTGGGACAATCTCGAGCCGACACCGTGCAAGATCGAGTCAAGTATGAGCAAGCAAGAGGTGTCAACATCGTCGTACCTGGTGTTCAGCATGTCGATCCCTCGATAATGGCATGACGCTGAGCCATGATTGCGTGCAGGAGGTCTTTCTTGCCAACTTGGAAGTTCAGTCACGGTCCGACGAAGAAGACTAGCAGACTCCAGAGGACTGAGCAAGTAGCTCTATCGTACCTGTCATTTTTTCTCTCCGATAATGCTGCAGAAATCAAACGCCAGCAACAAGGTTTCGATCTCCTCTCAGGCTACTACACTTACACCGTCATCGCGGGCCGCCCTTGACAGTGCTGGCCAGGGGTTTTGGTCCTGCTGACTTCTTGGTTATCTCACCGGGCCCCGAGTCTCTGGATGGTCTGTCCATGCGGGTTACCGATCGGCCTCTCGCGTCGCGGGTGCCAGGTCAGAACACGAATGAGCGATTTTTGCCCGTGACCACTGCTCAAACCGTCGTAACACACTCACATGATAGTTTATCCGTTCTTCAAGAACAATACCAATACCAGGGGTTCAATTCCAACGATGATGTGCCGAGGTTCTGCGCGAAAGAGCACTTCTGCATGACCCTTCGCGATGTTCTCTGGCGGCCCGCGGTCCGGCAACAGCTGGTGGCGTAGGGCACTGCGCGTATAAAGGCGTTTATCCTTCGAAGATTTATTGCGAGGTGGAGCGCCATGAAACTCGTACTCTCCGTCCTCGCTTCAGCGGTAGCGGTGTTCGCGCATGGTGTCATAACCACACCCACTCCTCGCGCAGTACGTCCGACCTCTCTTTCGCTTCGACGGATTCGACCCACTAATGAGACGCCTTCAGCTGGGTCCCGCAGCCCAGGCAGCTTGCGGTGATGCTGTGTATAAAGTCCTCAAATCAGGTTCGACAGAGCGTTTGTGTCCTCCTGTTTGTCTATGATTGACAGCATACGCAGACAAAGCCGGTCCCGTACATAACTCCTGATCTCCCACCGCGGACGTTGACCCAGATCCTCTCAGATTGAGAACGCTGCCGCTAAGATAGACAGCTCGTACAACGCGGACGCATGCCACCTCTTCTTCTGCCGCGGCAACCAGGTGCGCCCACAGCCGCCGCTCGTGCGGCCGGGGCAGCTTAACAGTGGACACGTAGTTCGAGGACAACAAGTCCAACGTCAAGTCGTACCCCGCCGGCACTGAGGTCGCTTTCCACGTCGACCTGATCGCCCACCACACTGGCTACGCGGTGCGCCGCGCCGGGCGAGCTCATCTGCCACTGCCGTCCTCATGCCCGCGCAGAACGTCTCCATCGTCAATCTCGTCACGCAGACCGCCATCGGCGCACCGCTCAAGACCTGGCCAGTCTACGCCAATGACTCGCTTGGCCCGAAGGACTGGCCTCCGGATGAGAGTGAGCCCCCCGCCTGTAAGTATCATCGGCCGCATCATTGATGACTGCGCGATACAGCCGACTTCACCGTGACCATCCCCAAGTTGAACGGGGCGTGCTCAACCGCCGGACAGTGCGCAATCATGTGGTGGTGGTATGGGTACAACAAGCAGACGTACGAGAGCTGCGTCGACTTCACCTCGAACTGAAAGCGCGGTCCTGTAATAACTGCTTGCTAAAGAATACATTCGGCCACAGGAATGTCTCTCAGGCACGCCCATTTTATCACGCTGCCCCTGTGATGACGACTCCCACGTCGAATTGTGATGTGAGCTGGGCAAAGATAGCTGCTGGACTGATTGGCGATCCATGAACAATATTATCATGGAGTGAATCTCATTCATCGGAAAAGACTGCCCCGGTCCAAACAGGACATGCCTATGTCGCTAACCGCCTGAATTAACGAGTTCTGTGCGCAAGGCCAGAGCGCAATGTCGTCCGGAAGTGTATCGCCGTGCGATTGCTGAGGCCAGGGCAATCACATCAAAACGGGAGGCTGGCGCGGAACCGGCCGTCTGGCGCATCGCCGAGCCCGACCATGTGCTCATAAAACTGCCGCAGCACAGTCGCCCGCAGGTTGCCCTCGTTCTACCCTCGTTCTACCACCATGGGCAAAGCACCAGTAGCGTATATTGGACCCCCCGCACCGCTGCGTGCGCCGGGCCAGTCGCGCTGGCGCACGTTGGCCGTGTTCTGCCTTGCGGCGGCTGCGTCATTCGCGCTGCTCCAGCTGCATACCGTCAGCTTCGAGCGCGCCAGCCAGGCCCCGCGCGCTCAGACCTCTCCCGCGGACGAGTGGCAGGACAATGTGTGGCCGTTCAGGCAGCCCACGCCCTGGGACATCTCGACGGACTTCCCGGCGCCGCGCAAGATCGAGTACGAGGTGCGCCCGTCGCCGTGCTCGGCGTTCTATGCCCGGGTGTGCCCATGCTGACTGAGTTAACGACAGGTCAGCGAGGGCACATGGATGCGCCTGGACGTGCACCCAAAGAGCGGCGAGATCGTGTTCGACATGATGGGTATGTGCCTCCTTTCGGCGCCGTTCTCCTCGGAGACCATGCTCATCATATGGCCCCGCAGGCGATATCTACTGTATCGCACCGCCGTCTACGCGCGCCCACCCTGTGCTTCTCGGCGTGCCGCACGATGTGGACCCCCACTTCAGCCCGGCCGGAGACAAGCTCGCGTTCCGCTCGGACGCCGAGCTTGGCCTCGACAACATTTGGACAGTCCCATGGACGAGCTGCGAGGCAATGTCTGTGCGCCCGCAGCGCGCTGGCGGCGCGCTGCTCGACGCGCTCGTTGCACAGGATGAGGACGAGACGCTGCTCGCTTCCGGCACGCGCGAGACTGCTGAGAGGAAAGAACGCCGGCTCCTACGCGAGGGGCGTTCGCAGGGTGAGTCCCGACCGCTGCCCACCGAAGTGCGATGCTCATTTGACGCGTCGTGGATAGCGTACCGCGTGACGAACGAAACGTTCCGCTTCGTCAGCGACCCGCGTTGGCACGCAGACGGCACGCGCATTGTCGCGACGAAGTGGTATACCGGTGGCCGCAGTCTCGGTGCGGGAGAGGCCTGGCAGTTCGCGGTCCCCTCGTCCCCGGCAAAAGTTAAGATCGGCGCGGGCAAGCGCCTTCTTGGCCGCACACTTCCTTCTGGTTGGAGCGCGGAAGACTACAACGAACAGCAGATAGGCCCTGAGCAGGCCATCTGGGCGGGCGAGGACGCCATCATCTACTCCAAGAATGTCATCGACACCGCTGGCGAATTTCAGTACAGTAAAAGTGCGTTGAGGAATGGACGGCGAGCAAAGTAGGTGTCTCATTGGTGCCGACTGTAGATGTGCACAGCGGCATCTACGCCATCTTCCAGCATAATTTGACCACGGGAGCCACGAAGATGCTGGTCAGCAATTCGCCAGGAGGAGCTAGTCGGCCGGAGCTGTCGCGCGACGGACGCACGCTTGCCTTCGTCCGCCGTGTTAGAGATAAGGAGGCCCTTGTCCTGATGTACGTCTCTCTCCCCGTCTTTTGGTCATGGGCTGACATTGGTGCAGTGACCTGGAGAGCGGCACCCAGTCTCAGATCTGGTATGGCCTCTCGTACGACCTGACAACCATCTATGCTCCGATGGGGACCTACCCCTCCTTCGCCTGGACGCCAGACAATGACGCGATCATTATATGGGCCGCTGGAAAGATATGGCGCGTCCCCGTGTCCGTGAACGGCCTCGGCGAGCGCGTCGGGGGCGGCGAGCCCACACAGATTCCCTTCACTGCCAAGGTAGAGAAGCACATTGCAGAGACCTTGCGCCCCGAGACGGACCTCAAGCCCGTGGAGACTGCCGCAGAGCAGCGCCTGTACGCATTCACGGAACTCGACAGCGATGCAGACGGCGAGGTCGTGCTCTTCAACGCTGCGGGCGTGACGTATGCGCAGCACCTCACGGGCGACGAGAAGGCGCGCAAGGTGCCGGTGCTGCATCCCGAGGCGGCGTACTACTCCCCAAGCTTCGTCCCGCACCGCTTCGATCTCGTGGTACATGCGCGCTGGCATGATACCGCCTTCACCACCTTCGAGATCGCAGATCTCAACAAGAACAACGCTGTCGAGCTCTCGGGCCTCCCGCTCGGGCGGTACTATGCGCCGACGCTATGCGACTGCCAGGGCAACAAGCGCCGCATTGCCTTTGTGCGGGTGGGCGAGTCGACGCAGACCGGCGACATCGTCGCGACGGCTGGCGCGGGCCTCTACATCGGCGAGCTCGAACTCCCCGCGTCTCTCGCTGCGTCGTCCAAGTTGGAGATCAAGAACGTCCGCCTCGTCGACCCAGATGTGACGAGTGGGCCGCTGAAGCTACGTTTCGCGAACAGCGGCTCGCAGCTCCTCGTGCAGCACGACAGCCGCGCGTACACGATTGACCTCAACTCTTCCGACGCGTTCGGCGCGTTTGCGCAGACGGCCATCGCCTCGGGACGCATCGCAATGGAGGTTGCACTCAGCGACGCGCACTTCGCATTTGTCGAACGCATGCAGGTGTATCTCGCGCTCACCGACAACATCGGCGCCGAGGGCGCATGGGCGAAGCCGGGCAACGCCACCAAGGACGTCGCGCGTCTGAGCTTGGACGGCGGGCACGACCTGGCATTCTCGCGCAACGGACGGAGACTGTTCTGGTTCCTCGGTGCGCCCTCGCGCGCGCGTCTTTGGCAGTTGACGCTTTTGCTGATCTGTGTGAGCAGGCCCGTATTTGCACAGCGTCGAGGTGAAGAAGCTCAATGAATGCGCCCGTGCGGTTCGGAGCGACAAGGAGACGTTCGGCATCGACTGCGTGAAGCGCCTCCTCGACGTGCACGAGGTGCACATCTCGTACAAGACGGCCAACGTCGGTTCCGAGGCCGGTGTTCTCGTCGTGAAGAATGCAACGCTCGTCACGATGGAGCATGGCACGAAGGAAAAGGACATTGTGCGCGACGGTGCTATCGTCGTGAACGCGGGCGTCATTCAGAGCGTGGGACGCGAGAAGGACTTGGACATTTCGGACGACGCTACGGTTATCGACGCCCAAGGAGGTGAGGGTTTCTTCCACAATAGCCACGCTTCATATTGACGTCCTTATCAGGAACTGTCCTGCCCGGCTTCCTGGATATCCACGGTGCGTAAATTGTCTCTAGCGGCAATGCGCGGTGTACTGAACAACGCGACAGCCCACTGGAACGGGAACTCTATCCAGCCCTTCGCACTGCCGGCGCGTGACTGGCAGCACCGTACATTTTTGGCATATGGTGTCACCACTCTTCACAAGTACGCTTATCCTCCGTCCTTTCAAAGTAATACTCACCTGCGTCCAGCCCGTCGTTCCAGAATGTCGGTGGTTTTGCCGAGAGAGCGTTGGCCGAGAGCGGGCGCATGATCGCACCACGCATTTACCACACCGGAGACGTCATCTACGGGGGCGCCTTCCCGCGCTACCACCAGGAAATTGTGGATATGGATGAGGCGCGCGCGGCGCTCATTCGCATCAAGGCCGAGGGTGGCCCGTCCAGCTTTTCTTACAAGAATTACCAACTACCGACCCGGTGCGTCGCTTCTTGCCTCACATTTCCTATTTGCTCATCCTCCTGCAGGGCGGCTCGTCAGCGTCTATTGCTTACCGCTAGGAACCTTTCCATGATTTGCGTCCCAGAGGGCGGCATGAATTATGTTTGTCTTTCCTATGCTCGCTCTGCTTCGCATGATATTCTGACTGTATACTCGTAGGACTGGGACCTGACATACATCATGGACGGTACGGGACTGTGCTGACCATGTATCTCAACTGATTTGCCATTCCAGGAATGACTACTGTCGAACATGCGATCCCCGTTCCGCAGCTCTTCGACGATGTATTGACATTGTACGCTCTGGCCGGCACTGCCAACACGCCGACGCACATCGTGAACTACGGCGGTGTTTGGGGTCAAGAGCTCCTATGGGCTGGCACTGACATCCCCGATGACGAGAAGTGAGTATACTGTGATAAACAGGGTTCGCTCATTGACAAACTATTCTCCAGATTGCGCCAGTTTGTGCCTCACAGCATATTGCAATCGCTCGCCGAGTCCACCTCGCGGCCGTGGCACTGTGCGTAACCTGTCGTCCCATTACGATTTGGTGTCAGCTGAGCGTGACCTCACTAGCGTTCGCCGTCTACAACACGTCTGCGTCGCTCGCGGAGATCGTCAAACGCGGCGGCCTGGCTAACGTCGGCGCTCACGGCCAACCCCCACTCGGGCTCATGTACCACGCCGAGATGGGATTCTTCGAGGATGGCGGGTTCACTCCATACGAGGTGCGCGCACTCTCTCCGTGCGCGAGCAGTAACTGACGCTCTTGGGCAGGCCCTTCGCTCGGCGACCAGGATGGGCGCGCAGTCCATCGGCGTGTTCAACTCGGTCGGCTCGCTGAGCGCGGGCAAACTTGCCGACTTTGTCGTGTACCCTGCCGAGGCCGACGTGCTTAGCGACCTTTCCAAGTCGCCACAGATCAAATACGTCGCGCGTGGAGGCAGGGTCTGGGAGGCGGAGACAATGACGGAGGTCTGGCCGTCCAAGGGCAAAATCCTGGACATGCCACCCATCAATGCCGACTAATACTGTTGACTAGCGTGTCGACGTGTACATCTACTTGCTTGCAGAGGACAGGTTAGGATGGAGCGGATCGATTGTGTAGACCGGATTGAGCCAGAGAGCCTGGCGAGCAACACCACGCAATCGCATGAAAGGCTCTAGTAAATTGTAGCACGGGAGAACGAAGGTGAATAAATACAAACGAGCCGTTTCGTCGTCAATCACACGCATGAGCGCGATGGTAGCAGGTATTCGCTGCACATCGCAAGGGTCGCCCGGCACACCGCAACGTTTCGTAGACGATGGGTGGGACGGTAGGGTCGTGAGCGGCCGAGATGAGCGATGCGGCGCAGGCAAATGATGCGGCAGCCTGGGCAAGAGCAGCAGTACGCTGCCAGGATGGGCGCTGTTGGGGTTGGGGTGGATGCGGTCGTGTGCGCGAGGTCATCAATGGGTCGTATGCAGGAAGGTAATGATAAGTGGGCTGTTGCTGCACAGTAGAGTCAGCGTCGTCGAGGTAGATGGGTGCCCGCTCACATAAGGATAGTGTTGCTGGTACACGAACGCAGGGTGAGGTTGAGATTGGGATGGCGCGCGCGCCTGATTCATTTGCGCAGGGGTTGCACGGTGCTCAGCGTAACGGGGAAGCGCAAGCGGCGGCGGCGGCGGCGGCGGCGGATATAGCTGGCAGGAGGATAATAGAGGTGGTTAATGGTAAGAACTGCCTGAAGAGGAAGGGCTGCCAACGGGAGGGCTCTGCGAGCGAGGCAGGTAATACTGCGCCCGGACGTCGTATCTGGTACGCGGCTCGCGATGTGACACGGGTGGGCTAGGCGGCCGTACATATTCATGGGCGGGCGGAGGTGGGGGCGCTTTTGCCGGTTTGGCTGCACAAACGTGAGCACACAGCAGGAAGCGAGAACAACGATGGGCACCTGTTTGGCGAGCACGCGACTTGCGGTTCGGGCGCGGCGGTGGGGAGTACACATCCGGATGCCATCGCACTTGTTTCTTGGGGCGCCCGTACGTGTCGTATGTGGGCATGTTCCCAGGTGTAGAGGCTAGGGCGTGAGCGAGAAAAGGTATAGTATATATCCACCCGACGTCCTTGTGCGTGGCTTGTGCTCGCTGTCCATTTTCTCAGACTCTTGTACGTGTGCCGGCCGGTGCGCAATGTGGGTATGCAGGTAGACCAGTGCTTGTGCCGATTGTGGAGGGGATAGGGCGCCAGGACTAGGATTGGCGCACAGCGAGCGAATTGAGAAGTTACGTAGAATCAGGACGAGGCACAAGAACAGACGATGAAACGGGATACACTCAGCAGCCTCTCCATAAGCCTCACGCAGTCCGTCGAGCACACGGTTTAGGTGACTCCGGGGAGTTACCGACAGCCGTGGCGGATATCGCAAACCCATGAAACCAAGCTTGGATGTGTAGTGGCGTGTAGACAAGTGGGGCGGGAGGGTCCATTCGGGCTGATTGACCTACCAGGAGTGCAAGCAAGCGGTGCACCAGAAGATCAGGGTACCTTGCCTGTCCGAGAGCAAAATTGCGGTATTCCAGCATGGCGAAGGCAAGCCAGAGATGTTAGGAAGATGGCAGTCCCGTAGTTATGAGCCAGTGAGTGCCTAAGACGCTCTGCCCGAGTCCAAGTTCATGATCAGGAATCGGGTTCAAGTTCGCGGGAACGAATTCGAGCTCAGCGTTCCGGCTCTCTCCCTCAAATTTTCCTCTCGGTGAGTAGCAGCGTCCAATGTCCCCCCTTGCCCCTCCGCCCCCCTTTGGCTACGATGAAACGCACTGGGCTCTGAATCAGACGATGTCATGCACTAACTGCTTACGAGCGGGCCGCCTAGAAAACGGTTTACTGAGCCTCCCCATTCCTCTCCTGTGTCTTCCACCTCCGAAGCAACCATACTGACCATCATTCCAGCTGCTACACATGTCCGACGCAATGGAGGTCGATAGCCAGCACGCTGCTGAGGACGTCCTTGGGGCGCTGGAGGAAATGACCAAGAGTATGTCGGCTGTGCAGGAGAGCGTGAAAAATGTGTTGTCGACGTGCGTCCTGTACATATTCTACCCATTTTCTGCCCGATATTCATATATTAGACTACCCAGCATTAACGCGCCCGACTTCGACATGAAAGACGGCATCTCATTGCTGTCGCTGAAGCACCATCTCATGTTGTCGCACCTGCAAGGCCTGACGCTGCTCTCGTGTCGGCGCGCCCTGGGCGAGTCCATCACAGAGCAGCGCACTCCACCAGCAGACAAGTTCTCTGTGGCTACCCGCAGCGCCCGCGGGGATGGAGCAGGCGACGTTGTCGACACCCTCCTGGAGAACCGGGTCGTGCTCGACAAGATCAAAATTCTTGAGTCCCGGATGAAGTATCAGATCGACAAGCTTGTCCGGCTTGCAGAGCAGGACGCAGAGGCTGCTGCTGCCGACATTGGAGAGGGTGAGGCTTTTCTTTCAAGTCGAAGCACTCTGCTCACTGAGCATATTAGATCCACTCGCATTCCGCCCGAATCCGGCCACCTTGCTTGCGCCTCAGTCCGACGACGAAGGCCAAGCTTCCGACCGCGACGACGCGCACGAGCGCAGCGGCGTCTACCGCCCGCCCAAGGTCGCACCGGTGCCGTACATCGAGTCGTCCGGGAAGGACAAGGACAAGGCGAAACGCGCGCGCGTGCCCGCGGCGCTGGCCGCGCTGGGGCGTCTCGATGAGTCCGCACCGATGCTCGAGTCGACGACGGGCATTGGCGCGAAGGCGACGTTCGACAGCGCGCGCGCGCGCGAGCTCGAGCACATGACACGCTTCGAGGAGGACAACATGACGCGTCTCGTGCTCGCCAAGCGCGACGACAAGCGCCGCCGCCGCGACGAGGAGCATATTGCGCTCGGCGGCCGCGGCGAGGCCGTCGGCAAGCGGCGCGGCGGCGGGCTCGAGGACGACTTCGCCGACCTGCTCAAGGCGCCGCGCAGGGGCAAGAAGAAGGCCTCGGCGGGCGCGGGCGTGGGAGACGGCTACGAGGAGTTGCGCCAGAGAGGCAAGAAGCGCGACCTGCTCGATCGCGCCATGTCGCGCAGGGAGAGCTCGCTGGCCGACACCGAGTTCGGTCCTTCAAAACGCAAGCGCAGTCGTTTCGAGCGCGATGTCAAGGCGTCGAAGAAGCGGCGTGTATGATTTTGGTATGATTGCACTCTGTCATCTTGGTTTAGGAAACGCGGTCGAACACCTACGGTGATACACTAGACTCAACTAAGCCCGCTCGGCCGCAGGTGATACAATGTGGTAGAATACATGACTGTCAAGTTGTCCACATTCGGACTGCGATGCTACTGCGCCCACGGATCCGCAATCTGAACGGCATCGACTGTGTTAAAGTCCATAGCTCCGAGGCGAGTGTGGGCAGGGTGCGTCGAATTCTATGTCTCCGGCATCCGAGGAACTGTGATCGAGCCACTCCTCGAGCTCGTCCTCAGATAGGTAACAGAACTCCCCGTCATACTCGTCTTCGGCGAGATAAGTACCAGCGCAGCTATTTGGTTGTCGAGATTGGAAGGAGAAGGCGCGAACGATACTGCTGGCCTGCTGCTTCTGTTGCCCCAGGAGCGAACGGCCGATGGCCAATACATCCGACGAGGAATAGATGAGTTCGCCGTCGGCAGAGGTTGTCGGGCTGCCCTCAAGTGAAATGTACCTCGGCCTGACATGTGCCATGATGTCCACCCCGGTCGCCTGCCCGAGCGCCCGGATCTCGTCCTCCGTGAAACCGATTGCGCGGTGGAACGAAGGATCCAGCGTCAGGTCGAGCATCTTATAAGGGCCGAAGAGGGGGCTGCCGCTCCACGGCGCAGGGCCAGGGATCTCGTCGCCGACCATGAGGACGCTGAAGACCGCATTCGCCCGCACGGCCAACATGATGAGGGACAATACGGTCTGGGCAACGACATGCAGTACGCCACGCACAGCGGATTGCGCGGGTGCAGTGTAGTTGTCGATGGTGATGAATAGTTTCCAGTCGTCCATGTTGGCCCAGCGCTGAGATTGGCATGAGCATGAACTGAGAGTCCGGTCGCGATAGCGTCAAACGCACCACCACCCAGTCGAAGGAGTGTGAGAATTCCGGAGAGGCGACATAGCTGGTGGCACTCTCCAACGTCCCTTCGTAGCGACGATAGAATTGCGAGGCAGCCTCAGACATGAGGCGGTTGCATTCGGTCGCAATTTGTTCCCCAGTCATGCCTTTCCTGAGCGAGAGAGAGCCAAAGTCGAGGCTGTATACGAGAAGATGGCCACGAGCCCAAAGGACCCGGGGGCTCAGATCTGACGGGTGCTCGTAGAGAAACGGAAAGAACTCGTAGGTGCTGTTGGCGTCGAAGTACGCACTGACTGCTGAGAGAAAGGCTGTTTTGCCAAAACCTGCAGGACGGCGGATGGTGAACAGGATCGTGGTGTAGTTGATGGATGAGAGCAGGCGGGCAATGAACGGCGTCTTGTCCACGGAACGCATCCCGCCGGAGGAGCACATCTGTAAACTGAGGTGACGGGGATCCGGAATCCGGACCTAATGAATTTACCCGTGAGAAAGAACGGAAAGACGGGAATGCCGCATTAACTCACCGTTTTGCCGACGCGCTGGAGGACCCTGCCATCCCCGCATTGCAAGACTTTGAAGCGCTTCTGACAAAAGGCTCTGTGATAGTCTTCCAGAATAGATCAGTCAAGAACACACATGCAGCGGAAACACAACGAGCCTTCGAAACTCTTGTTGCTCTGGATCTCTTCGAGTCCAATCAAGATGTTGACGCAGCCTGCGGTAGGCAAGCCCAAGTCATGTAAAGGCGTTTCGAGGGCAAGCGTGGGCGAGGAGCTGCATTGGAAGCCATTTACGGCCGAGATAGGTATGGGAGGGGACACGTTCCAGACAGAGATAGTAGGGCCGAGGGTGCAGCCGCAACAGGAGTGATGTATGTGAGCCACATCCTGAAGGAGGTCGTAGACAGTCGGGTTCTCGAGCTCAGCGGTCTCCATGAGCGCTATGCTCAGCACAAACGCCGGATTGTGCTGCACGAGAGCGCAACGAAGGTCGGCGAGCAAGACCATGATTGCGGTCCGAGGGTGTTTGGGACCAAGTCAAGCTCGAAGCTGCCGGGCCAATGACGGGCCGAATGAATGATCCGTCCTATCTCCGACAGGTACACGCGCCGCCATAATCCGAGTCTGGCGACTAATACCATCAAGCATATTACTACCATCAAGCCGTTGGTTCAAGAGCTTATTCAAAGGTCCACAGAGCCTGATGAACCAGTAAGAATCCTGGGCTTTCTAGACTTGATTTACTTGTACACCAATGATCTAGTCACCCATGTGCTGTTACAGCGCCTCGATGTCACTCGAGCTCCCGTTTCGAAGGTGTATACGGGTAGCGCAGACCATGCATAATGTTGCGTGATAGTATACTAGAGGTCGTAAAACTGGGCCATGTTTCGCACGGTGGTGGTCGCGAAAGAGCGTACTCAAAAGTCAAATCTTCGACTCGTGCCCTTTTCTGGCGCACTGCACTGCGCCACTGTACAGTATCGTAGTGTACCTGCTCCCACCTTGCCCATCGAGACATCCGCCCAATCATTCGAGGCGTTGCGGGTCCCAGATAGATGAGAGATGGATGCCCTTCCAGGCGAAGGGGATCGAGTGAAAACGCGGCCGATGTATATTCAAGGAATTCTAGTGGTACAGAAACAGGCGAAGCGAGCATGAGCAGTGATTGCAAAGCAGGGGGAAACGTCGGTCCGAGCAGGGTCGTGACAAGGGGGGGAACAGACATACGGGGATGATGAGGGGATGAGACACGCAAAATGTGACAGACAGGAAAGAAGGGAAGAAACAAGAGGGAGGAAAGAAATATTGACGTCCGTTCAGTTCCACAGCAGCTGCGTGTTTACGTGCATAAGGGCCTTGAGCGACGCCTCCGCGAGCGCCTCCCGCCGCTTCTCCTCCGCCAGCTTGGCCTCGAGCTCGGGGATGGTCCACCGCGACGAGACGTCCGTCAGGTCATCGTACCGCCGCAGCGTTTTGGTCTGGTGCGGCAGGAAGAGGTCCGGCCTGTGGTCGTACCGGCCCTCGTCCGGCGCGATACGGTCCCACCCAGCGTCGTTGAGCGAGAGCACCGCGCGCGCGGCGGCGGTGTTGATGTCCCGGTGCAGCTCCTCGAGCTTGGCGAGCTGCACCTCCATCCACCGCGCGCGCTTCTCCAGCGCCTGCGTGAGCGCGGTCACCTCGTCCTCGCGGCCCTCCTGCGCCTCGCTGGTCGCCGGCGCAGGTGTGCCCCGCCCCTCGCCATTCTCGTCCAAGAAGTCGTCGCCTTTGAGCATGTCGCGCAGCACACCGTCGAACGACGAGCTGTCGTCCCACGTCGTGCGCGGCAGCAGGCGCAGAAGATCCGAGATGGTCTGCGTGAGCGTCTCGAGCAACTGCTGGAACGAGCTGACAGCAGTGTCGATGGAGCCAGATGGCAGGGTATTGGCGAACGACCCTCCGCCAACAGACAGGGCGGAGAGCGCATGCACCAACGGGCCATACTTGAGTGGCGTCTGCGACTTGCTCGTCAACGTCGACGGGCTGAAGAACGAGAACGCCTGCAGGTCGATGTCGCGCTGCTGGAGCGACTGGAGGAGCTCCGCGAGAGACGCGCGCTTGACGCTGTAGCCAGGGATGCCGCGCAGGAACGCGCTCATCTCATCCTCCATCGCCGGAGTAGCGCGGTCCGGCGCGGGCTGGCTCTCGACGCCGTCCTCGGGCTCCGCAGTCTCCTCGCGGACCTTGACGACCTTGGTCGGCGGCTTGAATTTCTTTGGCATCTTCGACACCATCGGCGCGGGGGCCTCCGGCTCAGGAGCAGGAGGCGGAGGAGGCGGCGCGGCCTTCTCCTTTTCCTTCTCCTTCTGCTGGCGCTGGGGTTTACTCGGCGTGGAGACGACGACTGGGGGAGGGGACGCCACGCGCTCGACCGGCGCAGCGGCAGCTTTCTTCTTGGACTCAGCTGCCACCGGGGTCGAAGGCTCTGCCGCCTTCTTGCTGGACTTAGAAGGCGTCTTTGCCGGCGTCGAGATCGAAGGCGCCGCCTTGGAATGCGAGGGAGGTTCTGGGGCTTCCTTCTCCCTTTCCTTCTCCTTCTCTTTCTCCTTCTCCTTCTCGGCCTCCCTCTTCTCCTTCTGCTTCTCTTTGCGCGTCTTGGGTGTCGGCGTAGAGAGTTTCGGCGCAGACGGCGTAGCGATAAACGAGGGCAGCGGGCGCGCCTCGACCGGCGCAGAGACAGGCAGCGCCGGGAACTCGCTGGCAGAGAGAACGGGCGTGGCGGGCTCGAGAGGAGCGGGAGCAGGAGCAGGAGGCGGAACGGGAACCGGGAGAGGAGGAGCAAGGCTTGGAAGAGGAGGCGCAGGCGCAAGGACTTGCGGTGGAGGCGAGATGACAGCTATGCAACCCCGTCAATAAACTGCCACAAGCTCCAAGGTCACTACTCACCAGGAATGACAGGTGGAGACTCGAGGACCGAGCCTCCCGAGCCGAGGAAGGAACTCGAAAGCGTGCTCTGGCGGGTATGCGAGACGGACGGGCGGCGCGGCTGCCGCTGCGCGCCAATGGGCGACTGCGCAACGGCAACCGAAACGGACGAACGGGCGGACGGGGTGGGCGGCTGAACGGGCTGCGGGAGTGCGTGCTGGGCGTGGGTGAAGAACTGCTGCTGATGGTGCTGGTGGTGGAGAAGGGAGGGGAACGACTCGTCGTGCACGGGAAGCGAGGACGCGAGGCTGGCCGGCGTCGTGGAAGCGATCGAAAGCGACGAAACGGAATTACGATGGTTGCGGTACTGGGTCGGTGGTTGTTGTTGCAGATGATGAGACGGGGCATGGGAAGAGAGAGAATGAGAGTGAGAGAGGGACTGGCTATGGGACAGGTCGGACTGGCGGCGGAACGCGCTGGAGCTCAGCGGCGGCTCTGCACGTGGCTGTAGTTGGGCACTGCCGCGGGCATACGCATCTGCTGGTGAAACCCCTGCGAACGGGACAAGAAAGCGTACCGAGTCAGCGACGGCCGGTCCGCGCGAGTAGAGGGACCCTGTATACCATACCGGAGGGAACCTGCGCTTGTGCCGCTTGAGTTCGGTAGTCGTCGAACGGCTGGAACCCAAAGCGCTGTTGCTGTTCCTGTTGCTGCTGCTGTTGCTGCTGTTGCTGCTGCTGTTGCAAGTACTGCTGCTGCTGTTGCTGGAGCAGGTGGGCAGGCAGCGGCATCCCCGGCGGCAGGCGCATCTGCTGCTGAAGCTGGTGCAGATGGTGTTGCTGCTGCTGTTGCTGCTGGTGGTGTGCCTGCTGCTGGACATGGTGCGTCTGCTGGTAGTGGTGCTGCTGCTGGTGTTGCTGGTGATGGTGCTGCGCCAGAGTCTGATTCTGGTGCTGCTGGGCCCACGGGGGCAGGCTCCCGTGCTGCTGCTCCACGACCGGACTCTGCATCTGCTGCAACGAGCTCAGGCGCGAGCTCCGGCCATCACTGTCGCCCACAACGGAGCCAGCGAGGCTCCCAATTCCCATGTACGGGGACGACGTCGCACTTCCCGCAGGCCGGCGCGCAAAGTTGAACCGGGATACGGAACGATATCCCTCATCCACCGAGCGCCTCGGCGATTCCGTCAAGTCCGCCGCAAACGGATTGAAGCTGCCAGTATAGCTCGGCTTCGAGGGCGTAGAGTCCAGGGACGATGTGTACTGATCAGGCTGCGACAGGCCGGGCGGGCTCGACAAGCCAGGCGGGGCAAAGAATCCACCCTTCTGCTGCGGCTGGATGCTGAACGGGTCGAAGCCACCGCCACTCGCCAGCTCCCTCTCGAGATCGACGTCCGCACCAATACGCCCCGCAAGCTTCTGGTCGAGGCTGAACCCAATTGCCTCCTCGCCCAGGGTCGACAACAAGCGGTCGAAATCCGGGAACGGGCTGAGCACTGCCGCTGTCGCACCATTGGTCTGCGCGTTCTCGCGGCGTGCGCGCACATCGTCGACGAGCGCTTGGGCCTGGGTAGAGAGTTGATACTGACCCCGCGCCTGCTGCTGCTGAGCCGACACCGCATCTTGAGGGGCTTGTTGCTGCTGCTGTTGCTGCTGCTGTTGCTGTTGCGGTGCCGGGGGCGGCGGCGGCGGCAGAGCAGGAGGCACCTCAGGCACGGACGAACTAGCCTCGGACTCCTGCGCGATAGAGGACGTAGGCGAGCGGATCGGCGGGGGCGGCGTGACGGGTGGCGCCGGGGGTGCAGGCTCAGCACGTGCGGCCGGTGGCGCTGCCAGTGCCGGCGTGCTGGGCCGCGAGGACGACGCCTGGGACGCCGCGGAGGTGGGGATGCTGACTTTGCTCGCGGCGGCGGCGGCGCGCTGCGTCGTCCGAGTGCGCGTGCCCTCCGCGCCGGACGGCCGCGCGGTGGCACCACCGGCGCCTGCCTGGCTATTGTTATTCCGCGAGCGCTGCGTCTCGCCGCGGTCTCTGCCCTGCCGCTGCCGCGGCTGCGGCGGGGGCAGTCCGGGCGGCTGCGACTGCGAGCCCGCGGCGCCTCTCTGTGCCCATGCCGCGGTGCGCGGGAGTGCAGACCCTGGAGTTACAGGAACGGACAACGTGTCAGCCGCGCGTGTGCCAGGCCGCTTGATGCGCGACGCACCATCATCCCGTTTGCCGTTGGCCTTGCCCAGCTCGGTGTCCTTCATCGTGTGTTTCCTGGAGACCGCCCTGTCAGCTCGCATTCTCGATGCAATCGCGAACAATGCCACGCACAGCGTCGAGAGATCCTCCTTGGTGAAGCAGTCGCGCTCATCGCCCCAGTCGTGCAGGTCCAGGCATCCGGGCTGGGAGCAATTGACGTTGCGCAAAAAGCTCATACAGTATTTTGTGGTGCCGTGGCTCGCGCGCATTATCTCCCCGCCACCTGGCGAGGGCGTCCCGTCCACCGCGGCAATGGCGCGCGCGGCGTCCTCGCGGCGGTGGTAGGTGACGTACAGGCCGACGACGGGCGTGCGGGTGCCGGGCTGGTTGCGCTTGACGAGCAGGATCTTGGATATCTTGCCGTACTGGCCGAAGTACTCGTTGGACCGCAAGGACGGGATGAACTGCAGTGGGGCGGCTGATGAGCGGCGTGCATTGTGAGGGGCGGAGCGATCGGGCGTCACCTCCTCCTTTGCGAGTCGCGGACCGAGCCCGACGACGTAGACCTGGTTGCGCTGGACGATGCGGACGTTGAGCAGGTGCTTGCGGCCGAGCTGCTCGATCTCCTTGCGCTCGCGCTCCTTGGCCCGCTTCTGCTGGGTGAGGCGCTTGAGCCTGCATTGTGGGCGGCGGTCAGGCGGTGTCTGGTCTGACAAAGAACAAGGCTTTGGGCCGGCACGCACTCGTCCGCGGGCATCTTGGTGTACTCGACCGCGTCGTCGGAGTACTCGCGGCGGCAGGCGGGGCAGCGGCCGTTCAGGTTCTGCTTGATGTGGTGCCAGCAGAAGCCGCAGATCTGGCCGGCGCCGTCAGCGGCAGCGCTCGGGCGGGCGGGCGTGGCGAGACAGACGGACCTGGTAGCCGCACGGACACGGCTTGAAGCCCAGGTCGGAGGCGTCCATCTGCTCCATGCACAGCGGGCACTCGGTGTCCTCCTGTTGGGCGGGGGCGGGGGCGGGGGCAGGCGGCGGGCGGTCAGCGTCGGGGCCCCATGGCTACTTTGGTTGGGCGGGGCTTACGTTCTCATCGTCGCTCCAGTACGCGTCCTGGACGCCGGCGAGCACGTGGGACTTGGAGTGCACGGACACGGTCGTCGACTGCGGCAGCTGGGCTGTTCTCGCGGACATCGGGGCGGGCGGCGAGTGCAACAAAAAGAGCAAAAGGAAAGAGCGGAGCGTTTCAACCTCCGATCTCCACCCTCTTCAGCGCCCCGGCGAGGGGGCGTCGTTCTCCCAACGCGCTTGATCCCAATAAGCTTGGGCTCCTGCTCCCGGGCCACATTCCAGCGGGACGCGCCCTAGCCCGCCCTTACCTAGCGTCGCGGCGGGGAATGTCTTGCAGGATTGCGGCGGGCTAGCGTCATGATCACGTCGTAGCATCAGTGTGGCGCGCAGACTTGATTGTCAACCCAAATGTACACTGTTGTAATACAAGTCATCCAGTTATTACTAAATGTCAAAGTCGTCGTCCTCGTCGTCAAAGTCTCGCCGTCGTTGGTACTGAGGTTAATTGAGCACGTCTGCCGAAACCCAAATCGCACCCGAATGCATTAATGCACGTACCGAGATCGTCTTTGCCGGCGCTGCCTTCTTCTGTGCCTCCTCGGCCTGTGCACAGACACATCAGTAGAGCCAATGGGTATGCCAGAGACAGCATACCTGCTCAAGCAGCCCAATAAGGCCCTCCTCGCTCACGCGACCGCGCAGCTGGCCCGTCTGCGCCATGCGCACCAGTATGGACTCGATCTGGGCGCTGCGCTGCGGGCTGACGAGCGCGATGCGCGCCAGCCGCTCTCGCGCGGCGGGGTCGAGCACGGTCGCGAGAATATCGCGCTTCATCTGCTCCTGCTGTGCCGCCTGCTTCTTCGCCTGCTCCTCGTCGCCGCCTCCACCGCCGCCGACGCCGCCTCCAGCCTGCTGCTGGAGCTGCGCCATGCGCGCCGCGCGGATCGCTTGCAACTCCGAGTCTTCCATGGCGAGGGACTGTTCGAGAACTTCGTCCAGACGGTGCCGGTGGCGGGAACTTGTCACCGGGAAGGGCCGCGCCGGGGCCAAATCCGACTCACGCTCCTCAGCACGCGCACGCGCTTCCCGCACTCGACGACACGATGAACGGCGAAGGCACGTCCCCGCCCTGCACTGCACATGCCACTCCCTGAGACGCCTTTTGGGGACAGCCTGGCTATTCATATTCGCGGTTATCGCGGCGGCCGTGTTGATATTCTGCTCCGTGTTCTTCGTGAGCCGTCCTCCGACGTCCGTTCACCGCCCAGGCACTGACGCAGACCTACGCCTAGATTGTCTCGTACTCGGACTTGGGTGCGTCTTGCGCTTATAGCTTCTTTGCTGAGTCCGCGGGTGCCAATTGCTGCGATAGAAACGGTGCGCGTCGCACGGCCGGTCGAGCGAGCTAAACGGTCACTAACGTGCGGATTGGGCAGGACTACATCAACCCGATCGACCTTTGCAACCGGCTGAACGCATTCGTGCTGCCCGAGCACGCCGTGCACGCGTTTTTGACGCTGCTGTTCCTGCTCGGCTTCCAGTGGACGTGTATCATCCTCAACGCTCCGCTGCTCGCCTTCAATGTCAACAAGTGCGCATTCTTACATCCAGTGAATTGCACCTACTTACTACAGTTACTCTTGTTCAGAATAATAACGAACAACTGGGCACACGACGCGACAGAGATCTTCCGCACGCTGGGCGGCCACAAGAAGGAGAGCTTCATCAAGCTCGCCTTCTACCTCTGCTGTTTCTTCTACTACCTCTACCGGTGCGCTCGCTCCTCCGTCTCCATGGCTCGCCCAGCTCAATGTCGTCACACTCCACCATTGCAGGATGATTGTTGCGCTTATCAAAGGCACGTCTACCCCTTCCACCATGGCACCTGCCTCTACTGACGTGCGGCGGAACAGACGACGTATAACGAACGACTGCAACGCGTGCGCGGGTATCTACTCACACCACAAATGTGCCTTCCTATATATACATACTAGGGAGATGACGGCGAGTACTTAGTCGATGGGAGGTGGTTGTCGGGCGGCGAGGTTTTTCATTACATATAGAACGGACCTGCTTTCTGCGGCGTGCCCAGGCACAGCCTACTGTGCTCACGAGGCTAAGGGTAGTTTCGTGGCCTCCATGAGTCCTTTCCTGAGACGGAGTGAGAAAAGCCATCAACGCCTGCACCCCTTCGTCCGCATGGCTGAGCTGCAGGCCGAGCTGGCTGCGATAGCCAGCGAGCTGGAGCAACTGAAGACGACGCAGGACGCGCCGCAGGAGAGACGCGCCGCGGGACTTTTTGGCCTCCGCAACTGGTTACCCTCTCTACCGTTCGCCCGACGCGCCTCCTCCTCCCCCACCGAAGCGAGCATGGCGTCCCAGCAAGGCCCCGGGCTCATCTCGCTCGCCACCATCATAAAGCGGTGTGTGACGGCGCCCTGTCTCGTGTCGGGAAAGATTGAGACCTCGCCTCGCGTAGATTGGAAGCGGCGACGTCGCGCCTCGAGGACATCGCGCTCGCGCAGGGCGAGCAGCAGAAGGCCGCCGCGCAGCACGCCGCCCAGGCGCACCACCACCCCGCGCAGGCGGCGGCCGCGGCGCAGGAGGACGAGCCGGCCAGCGTCGTCGCGTTCGACGAGCAGATCCTCGAGGGCAAGGTCAAGCCGTTCGTCGCCGCGTCCAAGGCGCTGGACTTTGCGCCGCTCGCCGAGCAGGTCCGTCTCTGCGCACTGTCTGCGCCTGGCGATGGGTGCTGACGCTGGGGTAGGCGGAGCTGGTGCAGACGCTCTACGTGAACCTGCGCAAGCTGATCCTGATGAGCACGGCGTGCGCGAAGCCGGACCAGGCGGCGTTCGTCCAGGCGCTCGGCCCGCTGCAGCAGAGCCTCGAGGCCATCGCCGCGGTCAAGGACAAGAACCGCGCGAGCCGCGACTGGTTCAACCACCTGACGACCGTCGCCGAGGGCGCGCCCGCCGTCGGCTGGGTCACCGTCGAGCCCAAGCCCGGCCCGTTCGTCAACGACCAGAAGGACGCGGCGCAGTTCTACAGCAACCGCGTCATCAAGGACTTCAAGGACAAGGACGCGAAGCACGTCGAGTGGAGCAAGGCCTTCATCGCCCTGCTCGAGGAGCTGCGCAAGTACGTCCTCGAGTACCACACCACCGGCCTCGCGTGGAACGCGAAGGTGCGCCCGACCTCCTTAATCTAAATGCCCGTGCGTCCCCGTTGACACAGCGCTGTGCAGGGCATCCCGGTGGCGAACTACGTCGCGCCCGGTGCAGCCGCAGCAGCACCCGCAGCAGCGGGCGGCGCGCCCCCGCCCCCTCCTCCCCCGCCGCCTCCGCCGCCGCCCCCGGCAGATATCAACCCTGCTCCGGCGGCGCCCGCGGGTGGCGCTGCGGCCGTATTCGCAGAGATCAACCGCGGCGCGGACGTCACGAAGGGCCTGCGCAAGGTCGACAAGTCTGAGATGACGCACAAGAACCCGGCGCTGCGCGCGAGCAGCACCGTCCCCGCGTCCTCCAGCGGCGGCGCGGCGACGAAGCGCCCTGCGAAGCCCACCAAGCCGCCGTCGCTGGCGGGCAAGAAGCCGACCAAGTTCGTGCTCGAGGCGAATAAGTGGACTATCGTGCGTGTGTTTGCATGGGCGCGTGTCCGCGGCTTGGTGTTGAGACGCGCTACAACAGGAAAACTACGAGAACGATACCAGCCTCGTCGTCGAGAACACCGAGCGCAACCACATTGTGAATATTTTTGGATGCAAGAATTGCACGATCCAGGTCAAGGGCAAGGTTAACGCCGTCAACCTCCGTATGTTTTGCGTTTTTGTTTTTGTTTTTGTTAGGACTTGCTGCTTACGGTGGCGGGCGCCGGCAGTCAACTGCACCAAGACGTCTGTGCTCGTCGAGTCGGTCATCTCGAGCATCGCCATCACGCGCTCGCCGTCCTTCGCGCTGCAAATCACCGGCAGTGCCCCGACAATCCAACTCGACACGACGGACTCGGGCCAGATCTACCTCTCCAAGGAGTGTCTCAGCACCGTCGAGATCCTGACGGCCAAGTGCTCGAGCATCAACGTGAGCATCCCCGAGGAGGGCCAGGAGGACGGCGTGTTTGTGGAGAGGGCGATGCCGGAGATGCTGCGGACGGTGGTGCAGAACGGCAACCTGGTGACGAACATCGTCGAGCACTCCGGCTGAGCAGAGGAACTATTCCCCCGTTTTTTTCTTCTACCTATGTGCGTGCGAAGGACATACGTCAGAGAGTGGTATAATGCCAAGAGGAGTCTTTGCCGAAGCGGAGATGCACCGCGCGTGGCCCGGGGCATGGCGTAGTCGTATTTGTAGCTGTTGGGCCCGACACGCTCTTGCACCCACTGCGATTTGCCCTGCTCCTGCACTTACTAGCCGCTGAATGGATGAAGCTGGGTGGCACGCGCGCCGCGCGGCGGCCAAGGTGCGCGCTGGCGAGATCTGAGCCGCGTCTGAGGGTGCTGAATGCGCGGGGAAGGACGCCGCGCGGTACTCGAGGCCGGTCCGCAACCAGGACGGGTCGTTCACCGCGGTCGAGCCGGAGCCCGCGCCCCTGGGCGACGCGTACGCCGGGCAGCAGTGGCCTGGGCACCGCGTGCACGCGCGCGGGCCGCCGGTGCCGCCCAAGGACAAGCCGCGCCTGCCCAAGATGAGCACGGACACGCGCGAGACGAGCAGCAGCAGCGCGCCGCTCACCGCCGTCGAGCGCAGCAAGCTGCACCCGCCGCCGCCGCGCATGGACCCGCACCTGCAGTTCATGGCGGGGCCCATGCTGCGCTTCGACACGATCGAGAACGGCGACACCTGGCTCGGCGCGTGCATGATCGTCAGTGCGTGCGCCGGTCGCCGTCCCCCGCGCCGCCCGTCTTACGCTCCCACTCCCACTCCCCAGCCGCGGACGCGGGCTCGGTCTACGAGCCGGCGCCGTTCCTCACGCTCGAGTGGGACCCCGACCGGCGCCCCGAGATGGCGCACGCCGGCGGGTCCAGCGACTCGCAGCAGAAGGACGGCCAGCACCACCTCGCGGCGGAGGGCCTCGCGCCGCACCCCGCGGACGTCTTCCCGAGCGTGATCTCGTCGACGCCGTCGCAGTTCCTCAACGCGCAGGCGAACGGCGGCGCCGACGCGGCGAGCCCGCGCAAGCAGTCGCAGCGCATCAACGGCCACGAGATCTGGTTCTACGAGGGCCGCGCCGCGTCGTTCACCTTCTGGCGCTTCATGCTCCGCATCCCCCTCGGCAGCCACGACATGGCGATACAGTACCAGGTCCGTGTCGCGCTTCTCGCGCGTAAACGATCAGCGGCCTCCTCGCTCAACCGCGTCACCCGTGCTAGGTCAACGGCGGCCTCCCGCTCGAGTTTCACGTTCCCGCGCGCGGCGAGAACATGCGAATAGCGGCCTACTCGGTGAGCGCTCACGCGTTTGGTATTCCAGAAGCGCTGCGCTAAGCGGTTCGGTGCCCTGCAGTGCAACGGCTTCAGTTCAGGTGTGAACCCTGACGACTTCCGCGGCCCCGGTTTCTCCAGCGGCTATGATCCTGTGTGGATGGACCTGCTTGAGCAGCACAACACCAAGCCGTTCCACGTTCTCATTGGAGGCGGTGACCAGCTCTATTGCGATTCGTGCGTGCCGACGCCGGCGTAATCTTGCCTTTGTCTGAGTTTGCCTGCAGCATTGTCCGGGAGCCGGAGCTGCAGCCGTGGGTCACGGAAAAGGACGCGCTCGTCAAGAAGAACATCGCCGTCACCGACGAGCTCAGATACGCGATTGACCGGTTCTACTTCAGCCATTACTGCACATCCTTCCGCACGGGTGCCTTTGCGCGTGCCAACTCCACGATGTACGTCCCTGGCCCTCCCTCCCCGGGTTCCCACGCTGATCATGAATTGCAGACCGGTGAGATGCTGCGCCCCTGCCAAAAGTCTAGGGAGACTGACATCATGACCCTGCGTGCAAGATGCTCAACATGCTGGACGACCACGACTTGATCGACGGCTTCGGCAGCTGTACGTGATTCCGGCGGGCAATCGTCATTTTTTGCACCGATGCAGGGCTTGGCACTGACGCAAAGGCACGCAGATCCCGACGAGCTGCAAATGGCCCCTATTTTCAGACTGTACGTTTTGGCCGTGCAAGGTGCGATAGACAGCGCAAACTGAGTGGCACGCCCGTAGGATCGGATCGCGAGGATACTTCTTCTTCCTTCTCTTCCAATGTTTCGTCGTCAGTGAGTTCATACCTCCGTCACGGCCCCGTGGACACTGAGCTGACGTCGTTGCCGCGCAGCGGATCTGGATGGGATTAACCCCATGCCCGGCTCGCACGTGTTCAAGTCGACGATCATTGGCGGACCGGGGCCATACGTCCCCTTCCCGTCGCATTCGGCGTTGTCGATTATGGGCCCGAATCTCGCCATGCTCTTGCTCGACTGCAGAGCGGAGCGGAGGCGCGAGCAAGTGTGCAGCAATGAAGAGTACGAACGCGTCTTCAAGGCCGTTCTTGCCCTCCCGGAACCGATCGACCACCTCATCGTCCAACTGGGAATCCCCATTGCTTACCCTCGTATGAACTTCCTTGAGTGAGTCGATCTTTCAATACGGTGACTGCTATCTTACTAACTTTGTGAAGGACGGCCCTGTCGTCGAGGATGAACCCCCTCATCGCGCTCAGTCGCTCGGGGACCTTCGCGAAGGGAATGATCAACAAGTTCAATGCGGACGCTGAGCTGCTCGACGACCTGGTGCGTCCCTCCCGCCGAAACCGTCTCTCAAGCCTCATTGCCACACTCGTGCAGAACGACCACTGGACGGCCAAGGGCCACAAGGTATGCGCAGGAATCCGATTCGGACTCCATTTCTCACCCCTCGAATCGCAGTCCGAGCGTAACTGGCTCATCGAGCAAATGCAAACCGTCGCCCTGTCGAAAAAGATGCGCGTCACATTCCTCTCGGGCGACGTGCACTGCGCGGCTGTCGGCCAGTTCAAGACACTGGCACGTGGGAAGACGCCTGAGGTCCAGGCCGGCAAGGACCACCGTTGGATGCTCAACATCGTCAGCAGCGCTATCGTTAACACTCCGTATGTGGAAACTCCGGGCTCCGAGGAGTCTCTCACTGATTGTGTTGCCGAGTACAGGCCCCCTGGCGCGGTGTTGACGATGGTTGGTCTACTTGCTGAGAAGAAGCATAAAACGATGCACCATGTTGAGACCGATGAAAAGATGGTGTGACCAGTATGATGGCTACTGGGACTGCTCTGAGATACTTTCTAGGTGCCGATTTTCGCCAAGGACCCTGTCACCGGGAACCCGTCGAAGACCGGCAAGTATGTCATGGGCAAGCGCAACTACAGCATCATCGAACGGGAACCTGCCACCGCCGATCTCGTTTGCGACATCCGCGTTGAGGTGGAGAAAGGCAGAGGGCAGACCGTTGGGTGCGTAGCTAACACTGCCGGGCAGCGCTGTGGCTAAGTCGAATTTGTCCGCAGGTACCCGATCCGTGCGCCGCCTCCGCTCTGGAATGCGGGCAAGATCCCCGAGATGTAATCCCCCTCCCCACCGATACACCCTCCTCTCAATGATACCGTTCCTCTTTTGATCACTTTCCTTACTGACATTCTGCTTGTCGCCTCGCCTCTCTCTCTCTCATCTCTGTCTCCCCATCTGTCTCTCTCCCTCTGCTCCCTCTCACACTCTTGATCGCGATCAGTGCTATGTTGCCCGCCCGACTCGTGCTACTGCTCTTGCTATCTTGCCATTGTATTTTGGACGGATACTTTAATCGCGCGCGACGCTGTACTGTATAAACCCCGCTGCTCGCATTCTTGGTGCATACGAAACGAACATGACGAACGTGTAAGAAGAGATTTGAGACATTACCAAAGTCCACCAGTCCAGGGGGGTCTGCGCTGCAGACGACAGGCATAAAGTCGATCGTACTCATGGTAGCTCCAAGTGTCGCGTTCAACGCTTCGACCGCTCAGAGACAGGCCGTCACCGCGACCGCGGCTAGAGCTGCAATCCACGACATCCTGCTCGTCAGCGGGATCGAGCTGCCCGAGCTGTCTTTGTCCTTCGTCGGTGCGGTATCATTGACAAATCGACTCGCTGCTCGCAGGGATTGTGTCAGCTACGGATAGCCATATCCATTCTTGTGGAAGACGCACCGCAAAGGATGTTCGTGCTGGCGATCGCGTTGATATAAATGTCTTGACACGTTTGCATCGTGCAGAAGTTGTATGCGTCGCGCACGGTGTCGTTGGTGCACACACATGCTATCAGGTCGCTGTGGCAGGGGTGAGACTCCTCCGATGTGGTCGTGGAAGGCACGCACTCGCCGTTCGCCCCCGCGGGGCAGGACGGTTGCGCATCAGTACTGCAGGTGCCGATACAGTCGGTGATTGGCGCAATAGCGTCGGCTGCGATGTTCAGTGTGGAAATAACGTCCAGGAAAGATCTGGGTACATACGAGCTGTAACCTCTGCAAAACATAGATCGGCCAGTGATGAGCGCCATTGGTGAGACGACATACCGCACAACTTGTCGAACACTAATTCGGCATCCGAAGCTTTGTCGGCGCAGGTCTGGGACATGCAACTCTCCAACGCAGTCTTGAGGTCATTGCTCGCGCAGACGCAAGGGATTGCTTGCTCGTCCCTGAAGTGTGAGAGCCGTGGGACTTTGGGTCATTATTGACACGGCGGGGCGGATGCTCACGAAGATGAGACACCACAACCCGAGACGATCTGGGCGTCGAGTTTGTCCGAGCACGTGTTGATACACGTTAGAAGTTCGGCCTCAGCCATATCAGCCTGCTGTGCGAGGGACTGAGCGGCCACTAGACCACCGAGTCCTAAAGCAACAATGAGAATGGTGGGATGCATGGTGGGATGGAAAGGGACGAGCGAAAGAGCGCACAGCGCGATGGGCATACGAAGGACAAAGCTTCGAGGTTTTATACCATCCCATTCGAGGCGAGGTTAATCGGTTGCCTACGGACTACCATGATCGCTGGGAACGCCTAAAGAAGGATCAGCGATCGGATTACAGGCGTGCAGTTTGGCACTGCCAATTGCAATTCGATGCAAAGGGCCGTGACAGGCCGTGACAGATCCTAGACAAGCTGCAGGGTACCGCAAGCTCGATGAAAGCACAAGTAGGGTATGACAGCGAAGCGGAATGGCATTCATACAGAGATCGCGGCGGTAATGACGCCCGGCTCGGTCATCGTTGCAGCTGTGTCCTTCGAATCATGGTGGTTAGCGTACCAGGAAGGATCCAGCAAGGATCAAATGGTCGACGATTGAAGGAAACCCGACATCGGGTATGGCAACCAGATCATCCTGCATCGTCTTCGCAAAGCTCGCGAACTTGCCGAAGAAGACGAGGAGGTCGGTGCCGCAAGCCATTTCATGAAGCGATCACAGGTCAGGTCACCGTCGGGCCCAATGGTATGAAATTCATGTATCCACGTGCGATATCGAATGCTGGGAAGCTCGATGGATCGAAACAAGCGGGTGTGCGCGTATCTGGCGGTGCAACTGATACGGATAGAGATTCGAACATAGGTCGCGAGTGCTTGGAGCTTCGGAGCAACGAAGATGGACCAAAGCTGCAAGCGCACTAGATCGTTGAGGAGCCTGAGCGCGCAATATTGCACCTGAACGCGCCATAGGTCGACGACGACGGGAAGCAAAAGGCAAAAGACTCGACCGGATGATTCCGGCAAATCCAGGCCAGTTTCACGGATTTACGGATTTACAGCCGCCGCGCGACTTGACTCCCGCCATTGCCCCATGTCGCGGCCGTCGCAGCGAGGAGGGTCAGCCCCGACGTATTTCTCGGCATACTCGACCAACACGGCGTACCCATCGTTTATCTCGCTTCCGCAGGCGCTGTCGCTGCATGCCGGCTACGCGCTGGCCGGCCTGCGCGACGCGCTTCGCTGGGACGTTGTCGCGCGCCATGCTGTCCAGTACGCCCCTCGCTTTGGCCCTGGCCGGGAATAACTGACTCTGTGGTGCAGAGACTCTGAAGTACGAGCGAACTGTGTGTGCCCGTCTGCAAGGCGTGTGTACACGTGCCGCTGACGCGTGTGAAGTGGTCAAGTCCGCGACGCTAAACACGGTCTCTCTGGTCTCTGTCTACGCGTTTGAATGGATATTGCTACCCATGCTCCGCGGGCCTACCCAACGGCGGATTGCATGGGCGTACCAGGCGCTTTGGCTCCTGCCTCTCGCTGGAATCTCGCTTCTGTGCAATGTGCGAACATACTCGAGCATTTAAACAGGCTAGCTAACCTTGCGTCAGGCACGGTGGTGTAGCGCCATATCCTCTCGCGTCTTCACGCTCAAATTCGGACGCATGAACTCTGCAGAAGGCGGCTACAACGGGTGTGTCCCTTGAGTGCCCCCCGACACGTTTCGCTCATGTAGAATCGTGCAGCGTGCTAAACGCAGCAGCCGCGAGTGCATATCGGTTTACGATGCTCGCGACCAGCGTAGCTGGGGGTCTCTTCCTCGCCCGCGTGCCCGTCGTTGGACCTCCGGCAGCCACGCTGTTCCTCTGTTGGGTCGACTCGTGAGTGTCGTTATACGGTCTAGCCTTTAGTCCCTGACGCGACGTGGTCAGCTTCTATTGCTTTGAGTGAGTGACTCGTCTCATACGCCCACGCGGTTCTAATGCTTCTTGCAGGTACGTGTGGATAGCACGGGGAATGACACTTGCGGTCCGCATCAAGCACCTTGAAGAGAGGTGGACCTACTACCTTGCATTCGGTGAGCATCTGCTAGACTCTATATCGTGGGTACTGAAGTCCTCTGCGCTAGGACTCCCGATCACACTCAGTTGTGCATTCCTGCCCACACTGCCTAGCTTGGCTGTATTCGCGCTCTTCCTCCCCTCACACATTGTCATGGCGCACCACGCACGCCCCGTGCCATCGCATCCCTACACTCCCCTCCCGCCACAAGGTGCAGAGGGGAAGCTGTTGTTGCCGTCGCCGTACATCCCCGTCCGCGTGCCAGTATTCGCACCTGCGATCTGGCTCAACGACTGGATCGTGCGTGCCATCGGCGCCGGCGCCGGTGTACGACGTCGACCGCCCCCGCCTGCTCGCGTCACGAGTGATATCCCTCTGGACGAAATGAGGGCGAGTGCAGGGGCAAGCAGCGCGCGGTCGAGCACGACGTTGAGGGCACCGCCGACACTGCGTGCGCATCGCGCGACACCACCTCCACCACCCCCGCCGCCTCGTCGAAGCTAGGGCGCATAATTTTCCTTTGTCTTGGACTGCTATGATGTTCTGCGACGATGTAGCGTATGTAATGGTACATATTTTCTAGATGTGCAATTGAGCGCTGCCGCTCAGCCGAATCCAGACCATTCGATGCTGTAGAAGTCCACTTCATCGCTGCGCTCGTCCCAGGCGCAGAACAGGTGCGATTTCCGCGTGCCGGTGCCCAGACGACCGTGTGCTACTATCTCCATCGGACGGAGCGGCGCGTGAGGGTCGTGCACTGTTGCAACAAAATGCGAGTGGTAGCGCAAAGGGTCACCTAGTGCGCGTGGTTAGGTTCGTACCTTGGAATCGGATGATGACATACCTGGGTAGACAAGATAGTCCCCACCGAACCGCAAGCCGCCGCCCATCCAGTATCCCTGCGTCCATAACGCGCGGAAGACCGCACATCGCGCGCGTTCGTACGGCGTCGACGGGTAGGACCACACTCCCGCTTGCCGCGCAGCGTTGACGGTCGCATATACGGCGCGCGCGCTGGCCGGATCGTACCACGGCAGGTTCGCAGACAACGCCGGCACCTCGACGAAATGCACAGGCTCTGCAGGCTGAGCAGATGAAGACGCCGCTGCAACCGGCGAGTCGGGTGTGGGGTCGAACAGCGCGTCGGAGGCCACGGCGGGCGTTGCAGCGCGCTTCTGTCGCGCGGCGCGTTTCGCCAGCGCCTCAGGTGAGAGGCTTGCCTCCGCCTTGGTCGCGGACGCGCGCGCCTTGTGCTCCGCGAGCTTGTGCTGCGCCTCGATCTCTCTGTCGCGTGCCTCGGTCCATTCTGCGAGCTGCGCGTCCGTCGGCGCGGCGGCGTGCGCGCGTGGATCGTCGACGAGCACCGCAGCTTCTAGAGTGAGTCATCGTCAGTACCAGGGCGCTAGGGAGTCACTGATACGGGCACACCGTTGGAGACAAGGAGCACGACCTCCTCGGGCGTCAGAACGAGCGGGGGTCCGAGGAACACGTTCTGCTGGGCCAGGTGCGGGAGCGTGCCGATCAAGAGGCCACATATTCGGTGCTCAGTGCGGATGGTCGCGATATCTTCGACGCTGAATACCAGCGCACGGCCATTTGAGATGTATAATGGGATGCGCTTATCCAGAGAGGACGTCATCAGGGCGGCAGTCGTCGTGGAGGTGCCATGGCTGCGGAGTTTCATTGCGTATTGTTCCGTGGGCCCTAAGCGGAGATATCGCGAGTTTGCGACGGTATTTGTATCTGCTTGTTCATGTCTGACAGGCAATCGTTGGCGAGCCAGGAGAGTCCGCACTGGGGTGCCCTGTGCGTAAGACAACTTAGATACGTTGCACAACGCTCTTTCATGGACGCTGGCGGCGTAGACCCAAGAGGACCTGGTACAACGGCGACCTGGAGGACCAAGTCTACCCAGCAGTGTTGTGTTTGACGAGCGAAGCGAGGAGTCCGATCAACGGAAGAGTCTCTTCGAGCGCGTGACAAAGGTAGAACACGATGCCCTCTTACAGCGCCCTAGATAGAAGCGGTGGTGCCTCAGTTGGGCCGACTGACCAGGCAACAAGTTCACTACTATTTTCGGTGCTGCGGGGTGGCACGGATAAGGTATCTGCATTAATACTAGTAATGTCAAAGAAGACCTGCGCGCATACCGAGGTAAGAGCCAGGTGCTACAACTTGAAGGCACCAACGGGAATACGTATTCGCCCCGCAGGAGTCTCAATGAGTCATTAGCGGTGGGAAAGCCGGTGCTCAGGCTGTGCCAAGCGTTTTCTCTTCCCTCCAATCCGCACACGTAGAAGATGGGTTTGGGCGGGTTTCCGTGCCTGAACTCGGATTCCGACGCTCAAACACGCGGAATTCCGGACCGACGTGAAACCTGCGCCTGGCCGCTCCCACGACGCCATAAAGCGAATAGCAGCCTGGACGAGTTCCGTCTCAGCTGGCCTTCCAGTCTCTTTGTCCACGCATACGCTCAAGGTACGTGGGAACGAGCCAGAGCGACCGCCTGGCTGATAGATGGGCTCCAGCGTTCAGTCAATCTTTGCAATGGAGACTCGCCCATGGGTGAGTTTGGTCCATAATTCGTCAGCATGTCGTACCGCGTCTTTTCTAATAAGTTTGTCGCAGGATTGGTGGCGCAATGTACGGCTCTCAGTCAGTCAGCAACTATACATCTACTTGACTTTCTCGTAGCTCTCCCCTGATACTCAAATCTTCATCGCCGGAGCGGCTTTGAAGCTGGCAGTTGACACTGTGTCCGCATATGTCCACTGGCAGGGTCCCGGTCAGATCATTCTCAACCTCCAATGGATTCACAACGGCCATACCGTTTCTGGGGCTCTGACAATCACCCCGGCAACCGTTGAGACCGTCACAGTCACCACTACGGCACTCAGTACAATGGTGACGCTCTAATTAGTTGGTGCAGAGGATGGAGTCGGCGAGCAGTGGGAGGCGGCTTTAAGTACCCTGGCAGCCTAAGTGCTCCAACCCTTATTTCAGTTGATCAAATTTTGTGTCAGCATGTTCTCAACCAAGTTACGCACTCTGACCCGTTATATACGAACTATACCTTGTGTAACATGCGTTGGATGTATTATTGTCTGCTCATCCGATGCCCCAGGATGCCCCGCGGTCAACGCCGGTAGTCGGTGTGGCCAGTTTGGTCATGTTTGACCGTTTCTCGTCCCGCGCGCTCCAAGCTCGCTCACTTTGGGCGCGATGCTCGCACGGGTACTACGCGCGGCTTCTCACAGGCTCTCTCGACATCGTGCTGCTTTGACTGCTGTGGAAATTGAAGCCGACTATCCTGCATGCTTTGACCGACGACTTCTTCGCCGGTTTGGAGTGCGTCGAGCGCCGTTGTGCGGCCCCACGCGTCTCCCTCCGCTCCCTCCTCCATTAATCACGTCTTACAGAGCTTCATTCTGATTTCTTGCGCCATTGTCTTGTTTTCTGCGTGGCATACCAACGAGCTCTCGTATCGCTGGTGGACGGCAGTGCTCGCCCGCAACGGCGTCGGCGAGGTGACCTCGTACCGGTATTCGCCCGTTAGTTTGCGCGCCCAATCGCGGCTGGAGATGCGTCAACTTGCTATGCTCCAGCCCGAACTGATCGTTGTAGAGCGTTACGCGACTGAATGCAACGTTGTATACATATCTCCCCGCGGGCCTGGCGTCCCTGGCGACTCCCGCTTTCCAAGCAGCTGAGGTCTACATCAACTGGGTAGACGCGGCCCGATTCATTACCGTGGTGATGCTCATACAATTCGCAATTTATCTTGCAACCTGGACCCGTCGAGGAGACTTTCTGGTCCATCGATACCTTGCGCACTCCGGCCTGAGCGGGCGAACTTACACCGTTTTCACGGCCGTATTCACGTGAGCACACTCCCTGACGTGCTGAATATGTCTCATATGGAAAAGACATGTACACTTCTTCCACATCGTCATCAATACGATCTGCCTGGCGTCGACATGTAGGTGGCCGCGCTTTTGTCAAGAAGATTGCCTATTAATACTCAATGAAACAGTGCCATTTCTCGCCGAAATGCTTCAGCATGGAGCTCGTGTGAATCTATGGGATTTCGCTGTTCCCTGGCTGCTCGCGTTTTATACGATTTGTGAGTGTTATCCGCGTTCTCCAATTTACCTGGTTCTCATCGCTTCGCAGCCGGAGGATTTGGTTACTTTATCCCTACCATTCTTGCCCACGTCTTCGCAAGGAAACACCTTGTCGGCTTGCCACGGGATACAACGGCTCTGGGGCCGCTCCCATTGGATATCCCTACTGGGTTTCGAGTCTGTGTCGGCGCATCTCCGGCTCTGTGGGCCATGCTAGCTGTGTACTACCTTTCGACGGAGGGTCAGGTCGACATTGGTCCGATCTCGTTTGGAACGGGAGTGACCCAGCTTCTGATATTCGTTCTGATCGACCTTCCGGTGGGGTGGTTACTGCCTATCGGAACGCTACAGCATTTCTTCGGTACTACATCCGGTGTCTTGTTCTTTTACACCTTCGGGCAAAATCCCGTGATCTGGGACACCATTCTGACCGCTGTTGGCAATCGGCATACTGCATTCAAGAAGAATGCGGTAGACCTCGTGTTGCCAGACGGCACAACTGAACCGTCTTACAACGTGGTTGTTTCTCATAGTCCGCTCCGTCTGGGGAGTTACTAGGAAGCTTTTCTACTCGCTCTCATGTGCGTAGGTTTCAGGTGCGGCAAAGGAGGATGGGATTGTGTTCCGGCTTCTCGAGCGCAAGGGCTCTGTGCCCGCGATCGGCTGACAAGAAACCTCGACGGGTTGACCAGTATGTAGTATCAAAGGATATGTCTCTCCAGTGGCAGAAGGCGCGTGTGGGCGACTGGTCAGAAATGTATGAGTATAATAATACCGTTCCATGTACCTTCATGTGACTTCTGGATACATACTTCCCGAACATCCCACTCCTCAAAAAGGCTCCTTGTCTATTCCCAAGGAGTCACTTCGAGTTGTGCTTTGTGTATAAAGGTATACAGTAGGTGGTTGGTCTCAGTTGGAGTCCACTCTTGTTCCCCGCACGCTTTCCTCTGCAGTTTTGCTAGTGATCAGCAGCGCCTTGCCCAATCGCTGGGCGGCCCTCCCGGCCGGCCTCCACTACATGCCAGGCGCAGACTCCGCGACACTAGGCGCTGAGCCCCGTGCTTTCCTACCGCCCGATGGTCCATTGAGGTTAGAACCTGCGTCCCGCGCTCGCAAGTACGCACTTGCTATAAGGATCCTGCAATATCGATCTTACAAGGAGGGCCGCTTCGGTGCAACGGAAGGACCACAGCGCTAGATCTCTGAGCTTTCCTTCAACAGTCGAAACCTCGATCTCCTTTTGGCAGAAGCCCTTTGCCGCTCTGTGCGGAACCGAGACAGCGTCTAGCCATCGGGTTTGCTACGGTGTACAAATGGGAACTTGCTGCCGTCCGCCTCAGTTTCTCGGTGACTTGGGTTGTAAGCACAAGGAACTTCGAACCGCTAGAGCATTGGGGGGAACGTATACCCGAATCAACTGCGGACTCGTCCTCGGGTTTCGATCATGGAGCTCTGCCAGGAAAGCTCCGTTTCTGGGGGCTCTCGGGATTGATACAGCCCAACCGGAGGTCACCTGAGGACTGGCTACTGTCACTTCGGTCTTCTGTAAGTGGCGCCGCGTTTCACGCCTATTCATTGCTATCAAAGCTGGCAAGATCTGGAGACACGCACACCCGCTCGCATGAGGCTCCCATCCAATGCAAACCCGCCCGACACATATCGGGCATGGGACCCGGGATACGTACTGCGGCAGCTGACTTTCTGAAGGCCCTGTGAATCCGGGCGCGAGTAGTATAAGACTCGTTGAATTTGCACGGTGATCGTTACCATCTGCCGGGGCTCTTTCCCTCCCTCTCACCTAACAAGTTCAAGTATGTTCTTCCGCAAGGAGAGAACCGTCAAGCTCACGAAGGCAAGCCTCAACACCCAAACCAATCATCATGTCCGGCGGCGCACCCAAGCCATGGGTGAGACACTTGCCGTCATGCCAGCATGCTAACCTGGTACTTACATAACGTTGGTGCACAGGCATTCTGGGCCAACGTGCGTCAATAACTGCAAGTGCGACCAAGCTCACCGCCATTGTCTACAGCTCCACGTAGGGGCGCACGTGCACATATGGGGTGCCGCGGCGCTCGGCGTTGCCGGGACGGTCCTCGGAGCGGTGGTCACCGCGAAATTGCAGGGAGCATGCAGAATAGAGTGCACTATCGCAGAGCCGGGGAGGCCGGCGTCCAAAAGGGTCGTCACCGTCACACCGCAGAATGCTGGCCAGTTTGGAGGCGATATCCGACGATAGGCCGAGGGACATGTTGGATTGTAGTCTTAGACAAATTGTAGATGCGCTTGTAAAAACCGTATACACGCTGAGAATCTGACCTGAGATAAACATGTCAAAGACTCCATGAGCCTACGTCAGGTCAAAGATTTTAAATGCGATTTAGAATACGCACTACCATTAGATCATTTGAGCACCGTCCAATCCACACCCCCATCCTCGCCGTACGTCTTCCGCAACCACTCGTTTGCCTTCTTGAAATGTTCGTTCCCGAAGAACCCGCGACTCGCCGACAGCGGCGATGGGTGCGCGCTCTTGAGGATCAAGTTCTTCTTCTGAGAGAAGCCTCGCACATCAGCCACCGTTCCCGTCCCCTTCATGCAGGTGGACATACCGCGTCAATGTTGGCGCAGAGCGCCTGCGCGTTGTTTCCCCACGCGAGAATGACGACGCCCTTCGCGGGCTCCTTGCGCGCCGCGACGGCCCGCAGGGCAGCGGTAGTCAGGTTCAGCCAGCCCTTCTTCGCGTGCGAGTTGGCCTTGTGCGCCTGCACCGTCACTATTCTCGGCTGTAAATCTGTGAAATCGAGTCCGGAGAACGGCGGTCTCACAGGAGGTATTCAACCACAGGACACCTTGCCGCGCGAGTGGTGAGAGATCTCTGCGGAGGATTGAGAATGTAGGAAAGGTGACAAAGGACGGAACGCACCCAGATTTCGGGATCTTGAATTCGGGGAAGTCGGATGCGAGTTGCTTGTAGATATTGCGCAGCGACGGCGGGATCTTCGTGGGCGGCAATACCGAGAAGGCCAATCCTGAGATGAATTTCAGGCTTAGCGAACTCGAGGTATGCAGGACGCGGGCTGACCGTGCGCTTGCCCATCGTCCTGAGGCGGGTTTGATGTCAGATAGCTAAACTGGTATTGGTGAGACTAACATGATATGGGTCCTAATGATGAAGATTTGGTTAGCAGCGCGACAGTCGAGCTAATCACCGCGCTCGCCTGTCCAATGATCACGACCTTGACCTCCTTCAACGGCGTGAGACGCGACCACGAGTATATATCCTTCACTGCACAGCAAACATTAGGCATGGGAAAGTGACTGCTTAAACGCGTGCGCACTGGGAGGAAAGATCTTGTGGCTCTTCGCCTCCTGCTTCAGGAACGCCTTCAATGTGGCGAAATACGGCTTGCGGAACTCGGGCGCGAGCGCCTCGCGCCAGTCGTCGCTCATCGTCTTCTCCTCGAGCGTATCCCAGGTGAGCGCCGACACGTCCTCCTCTTCCTCTTCGGTCACGGTCTTTGTCGTCGACGCGACCGCGCCGACGTTCGTCGCAACGACGACGGTCGTCTCTTTCACGGTGCGCTTCACGCGCTTTGTCGCGGGCGCGTCATCCTCAGCGTCGGCATCGGCGCGTCGCTTGCCGTTCTTGCTGTCTGCGCTCATCGGGGTTAACGAGGTGTTAGTCGAGAGCCAAGCGCGGTTGCGGCTGTTGCCGTGGACGCGACGCCAGCGCCAGGGCGCGAAAATAGCTCCGGATCCGGGTCCATTGTACGATACTAGCAGTAGCATTTCTGGTATTCTAGCAGTAGGAGCAGCATCATGCCCGCGCCTGCTGCGGCGCGTCAGCGGGAGGCGGGGGGTTCAGTAGACGCTTATGCACGGACGCAGCCAGGCCGTCGAGCTTCGCGCGCCACGTCCGCTCCACGCGCGTGCTCTCCGCGCCCTCGCGCTCGCGCAGGCGCGCGGCCTCCGCGAGCTTGGAAAACTCCTCGGCGACTTGGAGCGCCTCGGGCGTGCCGGCCTTGAGGCACGCGTTGATGAGCATCGCGCATGACGCCGGGTCCTCCGCCGCCGGCGGGAGGTGGTACGCGGTGTAGATCGCGGCGTAGCTCAGCGTGTTGCGCAGCGTGCTCGTGCCGGACGCAATGAGCGCCTGCAGCAGCTTGCGCGCGACCGGCAGCGAGGGCAGGTTGAACTTGTGCTTGTGCCCGTTGAGCAGCAGCGTGACTGCGATTTGCGGCTTGCCCATTGATATGCAGCGGCCTGCGAGCAAGCTGCCGTCAGCCCAGGTCCCTCCAGATATTGAAATACGCACCAATATACGTCGTCGCGGTATCATCGTCCAGCGTGTACCCGCAGCGCGCCCAGTCCGGGAACAGCGCGGCGACGTTGCGCAGCTGCTCGGGCGTGTCGGCGAGCGCGGCGAGCTGGCGCAGCGCGCCGTGGCGGACGAGCCTGCGCTCCCAGTGGACCTTGGAGCGCAGGTGCCTGCGCGCGAACTCCATCTGCTCGTTGAATTTTCTGCGGCGCAGGCGCGCGAACGGCGTCAGGCCCGCGAGGTCGTCGGCCTCCTTGGCCGCGGCGGCGCTCTCCTTGGGCGCGTCGCCGTCCTTCGCGGCCTGGTCGAACTTCTGCGGCGCGGTGCTGCTCTGGCCGAACGTGTACGACTCGCGCACGCGCGGCCCGCCGCCGCCGCCGCCGTCGAGCCCGAAGATGTCGCCCGTGTACTCCTTGCCGCGTTTCTTCGCGGCGACTGCACCGCGGTTGGTTCAGAATTTTCGTTCAGATAGGAACCCAATAATGGGCGCACCAGGTACGGAGGTATGCAAGCAGCGTTTTGCGCACACAGCGCGCAGCGTCGGCGCGACGCGGGCGCGCGACACTGCGGACATGTCGACGTGCTTTGAAAACGCGAGCGAAAGCAGATCGGCTCTTTGCGGTGCTCTTCCTCCTCCTGTCCAGTGTCTCGACCCACATGTCCATCGACTACAGCTCCAAGCAGGTCTGGGAGGCGCGTTTCACAAAGTATCCGGATACATTCGAGTGGCTGGGCTCCTCGGACAATTTATTACCGCACATCGCGTCGGCGCTCGCGAAGAGCACCGGCGACATCGACACCGACAGCGAGAAGCGCATTCTGCACATCGGCTGCGGCACCTCCAAACTGGGCTTTGCACTGCGCGACGCGCTCCAAGTCCCGCCCCGGAATATCATCAACCTTGACTATGCGCAACGCGCCATCGAACTCGGACGGGAACACGAGTCGCAAAACCCGGGATCAAGCTCAGAGTCGATGCACTGGGTGTGCGGTGACCTGCTGGACTGGGAAAGCCTCAACGCAGCCTGCTCCAAATTCGCGCCCTTTTCGCTCGTCGTGGACAAGAGCACGGGCGACGCGCTCGCGTGCGGGCTGGATGCCGTCGTCGTGCTGCCCTTCCTGCCCGGCCGGCCCAGCGTGGAGATCGGGCCGCTCGCGCTCCTCGCGCTGCACCTCGCCGCGCTCGTCCGGCCGGGCGCATACTGGGTGGCGATGTCCTACTCCACGACGCGCTTCGACTTTCTCGAGGACGGCCTCCCGCTGGATATTCCCGGTGTGTCAACTCCCGGTGCCCTTTGGGTTGTGGAACACACGGAGGAGACAGAAGCCTTTCAGCAACCCGTCAAAGGCGCAGAGCACGTTCACCGGCCGCCCGTGGTCAATCATATTTATATCCTGCGCCGCACTGAAACGCCGCTGGAGATCTGGCCCTCAAACGAGTTCTAACCCCAGCTGCATCGTGCTGGGCACGCAACTACCACTTCAAACACCCGTCCCGGTTTGCAAGACGCGAAGGGTTGTCAAGATCAACTTCTCATGATCATGCCCAAGTCCGAGGCGACAACCTGAAGGCGACTGGTCCTTCAAAATTCACAACGAGGAACATGACGTCCATTCATTATTGCTGCGTGCTGTCTATTTGCGGGGGTCATGATGATGAGAGGGAAAGCGCGACGAGATCTGGAGAGAGGAGACAAGAGAAGAGAAAGAGAAACAGTTGCCATCCGTGCGAGTGCAATGCGGTTGTGGTGAGCGTGAGCGCAAACAGGAAACTTGCAGTCCAAAGAGGCGCGGTCACTGCGACTTCTTCCACTCGACGAAGTCGTCGATGGCCGTTGGCCATGCCTGCGCGCACGCGATTAGCATGCGGGCGAATGTGACGAGAACGGAAGCGACGTACGCCGTCGTTGTCGAAGTTGGAGAGCGACGGATCGACTGTCTGGCAGAATTCCAGCAACTGCGTAGGAAGGACGTTAGCGGCGCTCGATGGAACGAGGGACGGGCGCACCATCGACCAGAGATCCTTGTTCACGCCCTTCGGCGACTTCTTCTCGGTGACGAACTCGACGAACGCCTCGGCCATGGGGAACTTTGGGACGAGCAGCACGGACCAGATCGCGCACGCCGTCTGCGCGCCAAACGCGAATGAGCGTCCAGCGGCACGAATGTAGCTGCGCACGCACCTCGAGCTCGATGCTCCGGGACCTATCGCGGCACCATCAGCTCGAGTCAACTCGTAATCAGCAGAGATAAGATGGCGACGCACTCTCCCTTGGCAAGCGTGAAGCAGTAGCCGTAGAACTGCGCGTACGCGGCGGCGCGGTCCATCGCGTACTGCTGGTAGCGCGTGCGGTCGTACGCCTCGGCGGGCTTCTGCTTGCCGAGGCGCGGCGGCGTCGCGCTGAACAGCAGCGCCTCGAGGTCGGCGGCGACCGCGCGCAGCCGCGTCACCGTGTCCATCCTGCGCGGTGTGATTACTTACTTATCTCGCGATCGGGGCGAAACGCACTTGAGCGCGTGGCAGCCGCGCAGCCACTCGTCCTTGGAGAACGCGCCCATGACCTTCGCGTCGAGCTGCCACGCGAGCAGCAGCGGCTGCACGCCCTCCATGGGCATGCCGGCGGCCGTGCACAGCGCCTCGAGGCCCTCCGGCCCGATCGTCGCGCCGTCCTCTGCGTGCGCGGCGAAGAGCGCGGCGGCGCGCTGGGGGTCGTACGGCGCGCCGTCGACGGGCGCCTGCGAGCGGCGGAACATCAGTCAGTCAGTCAGCGGCGGGAGGCGAGGGGGCGGAGAGGGGAGGGGGAGGGGGCAGAACAGGGGCGGGTGCCGGAACGGACCGAGTTGGCGGAGGTCGACGGGCGCGGCCTGCGGGAGTCCGAGGATGCGTCAGCCAATTGCGGTCCGTTGCCGCGCGCGTAGCAGCAGTCGGACGCACGCTGCTGGCTTGGGCGGTTCCTGGACCTGCGTCTGCGCGTCAGCCTCCTCTTGCATCAGCGAATGGGGCGGCGGACCGCGGTGGCTGCTGCTGCTGCGCTAGCTCCCCTGTGTGGGCGTAATGGGCGCGGCGTCAGATGCGGGACGGAGCGCGTGGCTGGACTGCGTACATGGCTTTCTTGGATCGCGGCGGGGCGCTCTTGGACGCGGACGGCTCCTGGACGCAGCTCTTCAGTATGGACACTAGCCGCATGCGGACGCGGAGACGGGCAGGGTGGCGGTCGGGGCGGCCCGAGGGTGCGGACTGCTAACTCACCTCGGCGGCCTTGCGACGGCGGCGACGGACGCGGCAGGGGATGAGACAGAGAAAGAGTTCAAACAGAGCCATACTCACACTCCTGGTACGCCCGCAGAGATTGGGTGAGATAGGCTCTGGCAGCCACGCGGGACCCGGGACGCGAGGCAGACGCGAGGCTGAATGCACGCACTTCTTTGCACGGGTTGCCCGTTTCGCCGGCGGCGGCTTGTCCGAGTCCTAATTAACACTAAAAGTAAGAAAAATGCAAACGAAAAACGAAAAACGCGTCAAACGCACGTCGTCGTCCACGCCGTTCTCCGCCTCCTCGCTACTGCATGCGTTATCACCGCCGCACGGGCCAGCAGCAGCATACTGAGGATGCACTAACGCAGCCTTTTTCTTGCCCCGCGTCGTCTTGGCCTTTGTCTTCGCAGGCGCCTTCTTGGCCGCCGCGGGCTTGGGCTCGTCGTCGTCGGCGGCCGCCGCGGCCGTAGCGCGTTTCCTCTGCGGCGTGCCGGCGTCAATTTCACACGGGCACGCGTCGGCAGCGGCGGGCGCACCTTGGGCGGCATTTCTGGGCGGGAGAGCGGCGCGGGGCGAGTTGTGGCGGGGAACGAACGACGCGAGACGAGGGCCCGGCGGCTGGCCCCGACGCCTTTTCATCCCTTGCCCCGCAACCACCACCCCCGCCGCCATGGAGGGCACCACGTTCAACGCGAACCCCAAGATCTTTGCCACCGCGGCTCCGGCGGCCCGCCGCGCGCTCAAGGGCGGCGTCTGGGCCGAGCTTGGCCTCGTCCCGCCCGAGGCGCAGGACGACGCCGACGACGATGCGGACGAGGAGCCCATTGACGAGCACGAGATATTCGGTATGCGCAATCTGGCAGGAGTGCATTTGACGCGCTCTGATTGGTTCTGCGACGCGCGGCTTAGATCTCGTGCGGTCCATATCCGATCCGGAGCATACATCCCTCACGCTCGAGCAACTCCACGTCGTCAATGCCGAGGACATCTCCATCGCAGGGAACAACCTGCTGCTCGAGTTCACGCCCACCGTTCCGCACTGCGGCATGTCCACGCTCATTGGTGCGTCCTGTCCGTAGTCTGCTCATCGTCTGACTCAGCGACGACGTACCAGGTCTGTCAATACGCGTGCGATTGCTTCGCAGTCTCCCACAACGGTTCAAGGTCGACATCAAAGTAAAACCCGGGACGCATTCGAGCGAGTTCTCTGGTGCGTCCCGTCGCGCAGCCCCATCGGCCGATGTCCTTACGCAACGCAGTAAACCGCCAACTGAACGACAAGGAGCGCGTGGCCGCCGCTCTCGAGAACGATGCCATCGTCGACGTCGTTGAACGCTGCCTCGCAACAGCCCATCGTCGAGGCCGCGGCGCAGACGAGTGCTGCTGAAGCCCGAAAGGAACGTATAATCTGTAAAACCGTACTGACATGTAACCCGTAGCACAGTCGTGTATCCATCTCATCATCCCCACATCCCTTCATACAGCGCCGCATGGAACAGGGGATCGTTAAGCTCAGCCTCGAGCATCTTCCGGATGATGCCCTCTGCGAAGGGATGGAACACGGGATCGTTGGCCTCATCCTCGAGCACGTTTGCGACATGATCCTCTTCGAAGTCTTCGCCGTCCTCGCTGCCCTCGCATTCTTGTGTTTGACTCCAGAGGGACTCGAGCTTCGCCGCGAATTTGGGCATGTCCGAAACATGCGTCCATTCGAGTACGGCTTCCCTCAGCAGCTTCTGCCCGTTCTTCGCATGAATTCTGTGCCACAGCTGGGCTGGCGCCATCGACATGTCCAGCGCCTCGTTGATGACCTCGGTCGGGAGTTGCAGGTCGCTACCCGCGTGCGCGTGTGCGATGCCCGCCGCGATGTTCCGCATGACTGTTTCCGCGCCCATGTGCTCGAGGAGGACTGCGCCGTGGTCCGTGCTCTTCCAGAGAAGAATCGCCGTGCGTCGGTATTCTGCGTCTCGTTTCAACTTGCGCTAGGTTTTGCGAGGCGGTCTGCGTACCGTGCTCGTACACGTAGCGGGCTCGGAGACCTTCAAGACATTCGTTATCCGGGAACTCCTGTCGCGGCCTGGACGGGGGCTCTGATGGTGACTTCGGTTGTGGCTTCGTCTTCCGCAACGGCTTTGCCTTCGCCTTTGCCTTTCGCTTGGGCAGAACGTTGCTCTGCGTCGCTGCTCCGCTCTTCACCGTCGGCCGCTTGTGCAGCTCCCTCTTGCGCGACGCCTTGCCCGGCGGCTCGCGCATCATGCTCGCGTCGGTGAGCACCATCTCGACCTCCCCCTCGCCCGCGCAGAACACGCGCCGCCCATCCTCGCCCCGCACGCGCCGCGCGAGCGCGAGCTTCGCGCGCGTGCCGGGCACGGGGAACGCCTTCGGCGGGAAGCGCCACGCCTCGTGCGCGTCCGCGTGCAGCGTGAAGCGGAAGTAGCGCAGGTCCGCGAGCGCGAGCGTGTAGCCGTGCGCGGCCGCGAAGGCTGCCAGGCGCGCGCGCAGCCGCCCGTCGGCGCCGTTCTCGCTCATCGGCGCGCCCGGCTTGTAGATCGCGCTGAGCGGGAACGCCAGGACGCGCGGCGCGAGGCGGCGCAGGCTCCGCTCGGCCGCGTCCCAGCGGCCGCCCGCAGCGGCGTCCCAGAATGCTGCCTGTAAGCCGGGTAAGACGAATCGGACTCGCTCGTACGCAGGGCCAACGTACCTTCGTCTCACGGTTCGCGATCTCCGCGGCGCTCTCGACGAACGACGGCGGGATGCGCGCGCCCGTGTCCGGCGCGGGGAACGTCCCGCCGTGGCTCGGCCGGAAGTCGTCCGTCCTGACGCGCAGGCCGAACGCGGTCCATTCGTCGACCGGGGTGATTCTCTGCGACGCGCGGCCGAGCGCGCGGAGGAAGTCGCCCACGTCGTCGTCCGTCTCGAGCTGGGCCTCGCCGTTGTCTGACTGCCAGCCGTCTTCATCGACATCGCGCAGAGGCTGCTTCTTCGTCTTTCGCCCGGGCTTCGTTTTGGGCTGTGGACTGGGATCGGTGTTCTCGTCGGTCGGTTCGGGCGTGGCAAGCTGCTGCAGGTTGCCACTTCGTCATGACCATGTCGGCGCCGGGACAGCATTCACTCACCTTCGCTAAGAGCCCTTTCGACGTCGTGGGGATGAAATCGACCTCGAATAACGTGGCTTCGCGGTCAAACTCGATGCCAGGGTTGCCCATGTCATATGCAGCAAGGCTGATCCCCTGAGTGTCCGTAAGGCATTTCTGGGAGTACAGGAGTGCCTGCAGGCTTCGATACCTTGTCTGTCGATGCTAGCCGGTCCGTGTAGCTCTGCATACTGGCGGTACTGGGAAGACTGGTCCTGTTCAGTGCCACCCGGGGAGCTCGGCTTTCATTCTCCGTCGGTCTTCATTGTTGTTGCTTCCATTCTCCGCTGTAGGAAGGCGGACCAGTGTTTGTGGCGTCTGTGACGTGGCTTGTTTACACTCTTCGGAAGCTGCAGGGAGGACCGCACAAATCGCATCGAAGTCTCGGGAATGTCAGCGGGTTTCACTCAGCAGTCCAATTTCTCCGATTTTCATATCCGGGGACCGTGCTCTGCTTTCTCAGATGCGTTGTTATTCGCGTACATTCAAGTGTGCGACAGTGCGGCTACACGTATTCAAATTGTCCAGTGTCAAGGGCCGAGTCCGAATCTCTCGAGTCCATCCGTTCAAAGTCCGCAGACCGAGTTGGCGACCTGCACGAACTGCGCATTGACGCGCCCCAGCTGCTCCGCCTGGCCCTTCGTGAGCTGGTTCATCGCGGCCTCGGCGATGTTGAACCCGACCGACTTGTCGATCGCGGTGACGGCGATGGTCGTGCCGTTGAACGTCAGGTTCCAGCACGTCCCGCAGTTGGGCGAGTTGAAGCCCGCGATGGCGCTCGCGCCGCCGACGCGCGGCCACGTCGGCAGCTGGCCGATCGTCTTGAAGCCCTTCGTGGCGAGCCCGTTGCTGCCCGTCGAGCACGCGATGAGGCTGGTCGAGAGCGTCTTGTCGTCGTAGATCGGGTCGAACGACACCGTCGACGTCGCGGCGAGCGCGGCGGGGGCGAGCGCGAGGAGGGCGGCGAGCGAGAAGCGCATTATGAATAGGGTGGGGCTGGCGGGTGGGCGGGCGTGCGTATTAGAGGTCGTAAGTGAGGAGCGTCCTGGCCAGAAACTTGGGCAGAAGCGCGCCGCTTTATACCAGGACCCGGGCGCGGCGCCGGAGGGCGAGACGCGGCAGCTCACCCATCACGCGGCAGGCTCTGCACCCCGTCCACTGCAGACGGTCAGGTGCGCAGCTTCTCCCGAAAATAAATGAGTACGGGACATGTGATGAGCGCCTCCGACCCAGGTTTGCCGTGGCGCGGAAGGGCTGCGTTTATGGCACCCAGCTCTCGAAGCGTGGCCACGCGAGCCGCGACGCCACTCCAATGCGCGTCGAAGAGAGAGCGTCGCGGCGCCCTCTGCTCCCAGGCGTCAGCAGCCTGCTGCTTGTCCATTCTCCGAATCTGCGCAGTGCACTGCGAAGATCGACACAAGCGATGACGTTCGGGTCGATCTCTGGGTGATCCGGCTCTCCACGTGACAGATCGACATGCCAATCCTCCTATTCGTTCCTTCCCCAGGGTCATCGCGGCTCGACACTGAAAGCACTGTAAAGCGCCGGCCGTACCGCGGAGGTTCTACTGCGCCGGCGCTCTGGCCAATTTACTCGAGGTCTTTGCAGAACTAGGCTCGCGAGAATGTTCAATCGGAACTGTTTGACAGCTTGGAGGTCGAACGATGCAGCCCGTCAGCACCGTGACCTTCTCCGATACGATGCCGAGTCTGGGGTAGAATATTTCCAACATTCTGATGTTCTGGTACGTCGAATGGGGGAAGCTCCATGTTAGGTAGAAGAAGGCGCCAAGTGGGCTTCGCGACTCGGAGGACAGCCGCCAAAAGCGACCCGTTGACAGAAGCTTACCTTGAGCGTACCATCCGGCCAGTGAACGGTAGGATGCCATGTGGCCGTATGCTGTTTCTGACCGCAAACCGGCTGATACGAGAAACCACGCCATTTCCAGTGTTTCTTGCGGTCAAGATGAGGTTCTCGCGTCCGCCCATAGTTACTAAGGGTGTTTGGACGCAAGTCGCTGAGCTGCAGATACTTCGGGTACATCTGACCCATGCGGTGGCACCAAGAGAAGACCACTGTCCGGCCTGACCCTCTAGTGTCTCATTGCGCCACGAGTAGTCCGGGTTCTCACGGGTTCTGCGGGCGCATGTACAGCGACAAGGGTGGAATCCGCAACCTCCCGAGCCACGTCACAGATCGTACCACGGTTTGGTAAGAGCCACAGACGAGACACTCCACCACAGCCCATACTTGACCTCTTCTGACCGCTTTCTCTACGATCCCACCGACTAGGACGGCGGCTTGAAGCTTCAGTAGACGATGGGATGCATTGGTCAGAGAGCCGCAATTCCGCTGTCGCAAGTGCCTTCGCTCCGGAAAGCAAGTTCCTCACTTTCAGGTTTAGTAATGTGCGTGTGGAGACAACATACTTACGATTCAACTTACTTAGGATTGGTTGCTGGACAGTCGACATCCCCGTCTTAGACTGGAGTTCGGTGAAAAACAATCAAGATTAAAAGTTTTCATATACCTTACAGGTTATTCAGTACGCCAAAATACCTGCAATCGGGTTTCGGCTGCAGTGCAACGGCCTGAACGGATCCTATCGCCGCGCCGGACACGTATGTGCACGCGGGATCAACGCCGCGATCCCCCGTTCTTTCCTTGCATCCCGCACCCCGCGACGCGTCTGCACGTGCCGCGCGTCTGCCCGCCCCTGCTTTGACCGCCGGAGTCATGGGTATACGCACCGCGCTCATAGTCGGCACGACGTCCTTCTTCCTGGGTCCGCGGCGCCCTCACCCACCTGGCCCGAACCGGAGAGCTGATGTCGCGCAGGGGCGCTCACCACGAACTGGATCGCGGACTCGCTGACGCTATGGAAGTCGCCGTCGACCGAGGCCGGCCTGCGCACGGCCGCCGAGTACTACGCGCTGCTGTCCAAAATGCCTGAGCCCATGCTGTGGGCGCTGTATGGGGTCATCGGGCTCGCCTTTGCCGCGCTCGGCGCAAGCGCTTGGCAAGGCGCCTCGTTCAACATTATGTTCGACGGCGCGAGCATAGGTGCGTGCGCGATCAGCCACGCTCTCTGGCGAATTGCTCAACGTCCGTGTGCAGTACTCGCTGGATCTGCTGCTTACTACTACCTCAACGAGGTTATGCCCAGTGCGTCGACTGGCGCACCTACAAGCCGCCATTGACGCTTCAGCAGACTTGTCGCTATTCTCTGCACAGCAGCCTGCAGACTTTGCTGCGCCCAAGCCGTTCCCTGCGACATTCCGCAAAGCGACCCTGGACCTGGCGAGCGCACATCTAGTGTGCGCGGTCGCGCTGACCGGCGTCATTGTGCTGCAAGCAGGCCGGCTTTGGGTCGAGGGCGAGCAGGCCGCTGAGGACGAGTCCGAGCGCGCATCCACCCAAGCCACGGAGGAGCTAACCACCGACAGCGCGTCAAACGTCGCGCCGCGCCGCCATCACGCGCCCGAGGAGGCCGCGCCGGCCCGCTCGCCCTCTTCCATACGGAAAAAGGGCTCCGTCGCAAAACGCGCGTCGTCGCGCCGAACAGCACAGACCGCAGAACGATAACCAGCTCCGAGCTCGACTCCTCGTCCGAACCTCATCTCTTGTTTGTGCGCGTTATTCCGTATTGCAGAGCTACAGTATGTATAGTTGATGTGTTGCATGTCTGGCGGAATTGGATGCAGAACACATCGTGTGCACATGGTACGAGTTTTCTCGTCTGCTTGCGGCAGCAGAATCCGAGGATCGTGTGACCCCGAAGGCACGCGGCTCGTTACATAAGCCGACGAGGATTCCACCGTTAGCCTCTCCCAAGCTTCTCACACTTCTGTCCAGGCAGCAAGGTGGTTTTGATACAGGAGTATGGATTCATGCAAGCACAGCATTAGCAGTACACGAATCGGTTTGATAATTCTACTCGTCGACGTCGGTGCCAACAATTCAGCAGTTGTTAGGGCCGCAAGGTTGCTGTCCGAATACGATGAGTCCCGCCCTAGCCAGTGACGCGAGACTCACGTGGATGAAGCGGTAGCTCTGGTCGCCGGGGTTGAGCGTCTTGCAGAAGCCGGTGGCGGTGAAGTCGTAGCCGACGTTCTGGCAGTTGCACTCGCCGCTGTTGCTCGTGATGACGAGGCAGAACTGGTTCGTCGGCAGGCCGCCGCCGCCCGTGTTCGGGATGTACACCGACTTGCGCCCCGCCTCGCCCAGGCAGCCGTCGTTCCGCATGTCGACGCCGATGCCGCCGTTCACCGAGCAGTTCTCGTCTGCAGCACGCACGCGGGCGTCAGTCATCGTCTTCGTGGAGAGAGACTGTAACGGGGGGGTGCAGGTGCTGACCGTCAAAGAAGTTGGCGAAGTAGTCGGCCTTGGCGAGCACGGCGAGGCCGAGGACGGCAGAGACGACGCGAGCGGTGGGGAAGAACATGTTGTAGATGTTGGCTGGGTGAGTAGTGTGTTTGTGGGATCTAGGATGCCTCTCCTCTGTCGTTCTGGGGGGCCTTTTATAGCTTTCCAGGATAATGCTGCACACAGCCTGAACTTTCCTCTGAGCTCATAGTTGACGAGTATATGCGTCGGCGCGACCCAACAGACTGCGGGAGGCGAAGAACTCGTCGTCATGTGGCTGAAGCAACGTCTCGCTTGCCAGGGTATGATTGTGGAGCGACGTAGAAGGGCGCGAGCGGCGATGGACAGAATATAGCAGGACATGCACCGGACGAATAATAAGAATAGTCTGCGGCGCTATATGCAACACTTTTTGACAGCTCCGGAGGTACAGCCAGGGTGGGGTTTCCCGCTGCGCAAATAGGGATACTCGGCGCTTGCGCCAGCGGGTTGTGGAGCTGAAATTCGGCAGCGCTCGAGATGTGAAGCAGAGCACCGGTCCCACAGCCATAACAAGGTGCCGCTCATATAGAGCGATTCCAGGGCCGTTCACAGGGTCTTAGTTGCGCCACAGACGCAGAGCCACATTCCAGGGCTTGTAGCACAGAGTTGAGGGAAGGAGACCGAGTATAAATTCACAAATCGACTCTGCGTCAACAGCTTTGAGAGCACACGACCCTCGCATCCGAGCCCACCTGTGGCTGATCGAGTAGAAGCAGAATGGGATTCAAGTACCTAGGATTAGAGAGCAGCCTTCCCAAACAAGTCATGTGGCCACCAGAAGGCCATGTGCGAGGCAGCGACGAACTGACAAGCAGTTCCGGAAAGGCGGGCCAGCATGCGATAATAAAAAAGGTACCAGGTCAAACGTGATACCGGAATATTGCGACAGGACAAAGGGCGTCGTTATCATATATTCATGGTCGCCGTGGAGACTGCCTCTGACTGGCTGCGCGGTGCTCCAGGGGGTAGAAATGTACTTTTGTGCCTGCCTTTGAACGCAGAGACCTCCGTGCTGGCAGCTAGGATCGATCTGACGAGCTCGACCGCCATCGACGTGGCCGCGGCCTGTTGGAGAGGAGGCTGGATAGGGACTAGGAGCAGCAAGGAGTCAAAGTGCCGGCCGGCAAGCTCCGGATCGCTCGCACCTTCCTCGTTACATTGTCGTTGGAGGCAGACATGAGCGCGGCCGGGCCGAGCACTAGCAGCCAGCGGGGCGTCGAGACGGTGGACGAGCGGACGGTGATCACGTGCGTGCAGACCGAGGAAGGTCGGGCAGCGGCGCGCCCGCCGCAGTGCCACCTGTACTCGATCCGCTATCTCTCAGAGGCCGCCGCGAAGGCGCACTCCAACGTCCCGCTGCCGGCCGCGGGCAACCGCGACGCCCTCGTCCAGGGCCAGGTCAGCATCGGCCCCCAGACCAAGTACTGGCGCCCCGGCACCTATATGTTCTACACCGCCAACCTGGCCGACGTGCGCCGCCATCTGCGCGACATGTCCACCAGCCCGACCAAGCAGCGCCAGGTCGCCGTCGCCCTCGAGGACCTTGGCCGCAAGAAGGCCGCCTACGAGCGCCGGATGCTGCTGCACAAGATGGGCAAAGCGCCGCACCCAGGACCGGTGCCTGCGTCCTTCGACCTGCACTGGCCATTGCAGTACGTCCAGCTACTTATCCAGACAACCATGGCTGACTCTATCCTGCAGCGACACCACCACAATGTTCGAAATCACGCCGTCCGTCCTCACACTCCGCGCCACCGAGTCCCTGCGCAAGACCATTGCACCCGCCCTTCGCGTATGGTCCGAGACCAGGGAGAAGATTGCGCGGGACGAGCACACCGAGCTCGGCAACGCCTGGCTGGACTCGCTGCGCCGGAACGACCCAGGCGCGCTCGTCCGCCTTCTCGGCCGAGTCACGAACGACTACTTCAGGGTCCGCGAGGAGCAGCGCAAGGCCCAGGCGCGCATCGACGAATCTAGTCCCGGGCGCGACAAGGCCCCATGAGCCCCCAGTTGCGTAGATGCCTCGATTTGTCCATTTGACCTCGGTTTGTATGTAGCTGACTAGATATCTCCCATCTCAACCTCATCGCTCGTTGTAGTCTTCTTTCCCCGCATTATATAGAACACTGTCATGACAGGAAGGAATAATACCCAGGAAATCCTCTGATGCGTATGAAGGTGCTTTCAACGACCATAAGCGCGCCTCAAGTTGGATCGTTTCCCTGCATGCCATTGTGAGCAGCTTACGTGTTGCTCGGCGACATCGGCGCCAACCTCCGGTAGCTATGCATTCGCCGTTTGGCTGGTGGACTGGAAGTGGAGGGAACCGAGTATAGTCACGCTGTTGTACATATCGCCTATAGAATGCTTCGAATTTAAAGATGTTCAAGTCGCTAACTGCAGCTTCACCGATACGACGACACTCGTCAAACAAGGTTCAAACCTGACCAAACAATCTGTCAACATCGGTTACAGCGGGCTAAGTACAAAGCAGTAGAATGGGAACGAGATATACGAGCACATGGATATTCCATCTCCCTTCATCGAAGCCGGGCGGTGGCAGTGGCGGTGTGGGTGACTGTCTGCGTGACAGTGCGCGTTGCGGCGATGGTCTTCGCGTTGGCCGGGGTGATGGTGACCTCGGTCTTCACCCTCTCTCCGTTCGGTGAGGTGTACTCGAAGTTGACAATGACAGATCGCCCATCTCTTGAAGCAACATAGCCCGTGCCTATGATACCGGCAATGGTCCCAGTCATTTTGATCTTCGTCCCAACCGCGAGCTGCCACCACGAGTGCCGGTGAGCGCGCAAAATATTGTGACACGAGCAGAGTGGGCTGACGCTTTTCCAGAAGTCCTACGCGCACATGATGAGCAGTCGCAGACCTGGTAGATTGGACTCACCCAGCCTCTTTCCCAGACAGTTGACATATCGCTGACGAGGGACTGTGACTAGAAGGGGGTTCAGCAGTAGTCTATGCGGCGGTAGAATCGTCTGCAAATGGGCCACACGAGGTGGGAGGTCTGCGCACGCCCGAGCTCGCATCTCAGCTTGGCTCTATTATCATACCGTGTCCTGAGAGGTCCCGACCCGCACGGCACATGACACGCTGGCGAAGCTCACACAAGGCGCTGAGAATCGACGGAACCGATAGTGAGCAGGGTCCCGCGGGCGGGACTTGCTTACCCGACGATACGGTGGACCGCGATGGATTGATCGAGCAACGGGAGAACCTCCGTGACGGGTATGCGAAGATTCCCAAAATTACATGCTCATTGAGAACGTTTGGCCGCTCCGGCGGGATGGATGGCCCTGGATACAACAAAGCCAGATAATTTCACACAAGGAAAGGCTACAAGGACCTGATCGGTGTCATTCAGAGCATGTCGTCGTCCCATAACCCGGAGTCTCTGTCCGCGGGGGAACCCATCCCAGCGAATTCGTATTTGCGAACGGAGGAGAACGTTTGTTGGAGAAGAAAGCGCGCGACGGGTCTCTTCAACTCGATGCCGAGGAGCTCCAGGACGGCTCTGTCCTTCTTGCGCCGGTAGCCCTGAAAGAGCGCGCGGCCAAGGAACGCGACCTCCTGTCCCGCGACGCTCATGGCAGCGTCCACGGCGAACAGCGTAAGCTTCTGGAGTGCGGGGCAGCGAATGTAGTTGTAGCTCTCCACCGCAAACGTATCCGCCGACTTGTCCCCAGAGGTGAACGTAAACTCGCCGTCCAAGACGTGTGCCCAGTCGGGCGGCCAGACCAGCGCGGAGTAGTACTGCCAATTCGAGTTGAAGTCGACCTGCATCTCGCGCAGCGCAGTTAGTTCCGGGTAGCTCTCGAGGAGCCCGACCAAATAGATGTTGTCCAGCCGCAGATATACGAGCCGCTCGCTGAGCTGGGGAATGTCGGCGATGGGGGTCTCGTAATCGAGGTACCACGTGTGCAGGTGGTACGCACGACGCCAACGTCGGTGATCCGGAACGACGAGGACGCTGACGTCTGAACTGAGCATCATGTAGGGCTTGAGCCGAATGTTGAGCTCTCCAACATCCCGCCGCTGCCAGAGCGGCTCCTGCCAGTGTAGCTTGTTGCCAATGTGCTCAAAGTTGGGAACATCGCCAACTTTGATGGAGCGCAGAATGGCGGGCATTAACGCGTAGGCGTCGCAGTCGTCGATGATTAGCTGGCGCAGACGGAGCCCATCAAGTTTGAATGACATCGGGGGCGCTGCCCCGTGCTCCGTGAAGAACCCAAGATGGAGGACACGAACGCAGGGGAAATGCCGTGCGAAGTTGATGTCAGGGAACACCTCCGCGAAGTCAAGGTGCACCGATTCTATGTCCTCGAAGACAGCAACCGGTTCCGGTCCGAATGGGAAGTCGTTCAGCAAGACACTGTCCAGTTTTGGTGCGTCGCCCGTAAAGATGTCAACCAGAACGTCGCGAGCTGCCGAATTGTCGTCAGGATCGGTGGAGAGCTCCAGCTCCAGAAGGTGCGGTGCGGCATGCTGTAGCGCGGAAGCAAGATTGGGTAGAAGCGCGTTGCAAACGTGGACCGACAGATATACGAGGACAGGAAGGGCGGAGCTAAGCAGCGCGAAAATTGTCTGTGCAGTCGACCCAGTGATGGCGGCCTGGATTTGGGTCTCAGAGGCGCCATTTATGAGGAAGGTGAACGAGAAACTGAGCCGTAGTCCCTTGCGAAGCACGTGTGGCACAACCTCGCTAAACGTCGCAAGCTGTTCCTCGCAGCCTTCAACGCACTCCCAGCGAAGATTTCGATGGATGTAGAGGCCGGCGCGCCACGCAGACGCGTAGAATGTCCGTGATACGGCCGCGGCTTTTCGAAGGTCATCCAGATCTAGGAACTCCAGAGCCTCTGTGACGATTTCTGGAGGTAACCTGTCCATCCCCTTGCAGCGTCGCGCTGCGTGGCTACGCGTCACGACAGGCACCGCGCGGTTCCCGCTGCCTCGAGCCATTAAATCCAGAAGTGGTCGGTCACAAAGGCGGAAGGGGGACGTGCGGCAATTCGCGGCGGCGCCGGCAACGCGTCAGGTTTGTATCAAGCGGATTTCCAAGTCCCCAACGTACTCCCAGGCTACATAACCCAGCGCAATTTCACGGTTCAGAGTATCCGTAGGAACTAGATGCCTATGATTACTCCAATTTGGCCTCCAAGTGGCCCGATTTCCACCTTCCGTCAGGATAGTACCGTGCTCGAACAGTCTTCCCACCAAAAAACCTCCCGTCCAACTCGCGCACGCACTTCCATGCTGCAGGCTCTCCGGCAAACTGCACGAAAACCCGGACGCTTTGCCTGTCGGCACACAAATGTGGCAACACGCGCTCGACCGCGCCAAACTTCGCACACTCCTCACCTGTCATCCGTGAGTACGAAAAAGCAAGAAGCACAGTCAAAGCGCACCGATTTCTTCGCGGAGCTCGTCGTCCTCCACGTCGTCCGGGTCGCACATCTCCGTGAGGACGACGATCCGGCTCGGCTTCCCGAACCGCGCGATGTCCTCCTTGCCGACGTTCTCGTTCGCGTTCACGATGCGGCCCATGGCGCCCTTCGCGCCGCTCCCCATGCCCATCTTGCCGCGGCCCTTGCTCGGGCCGGCGTCATCCTCGCCCGCCCCCTTGTGCTGCGGCTTCTGCTGGTGCACAAGCAGCGGCACAACGATGCTCTCCTCCGGGCGCGCACCGAGCCCTTGCCCCGCGATGTGCCCCCACTTCTTCATCATGCGCTCGGCGAAGCCGTGAGGATCGGGTCTTCCGACGCTTCGTCAGTGCTGCGTCGGGAAAGTAAGACAGCGAGGCTCACCTATGGTCCTCGTCTTCATCCGGGGGAGGTATTGCAGGAGGCGCCGAAGGCCCAGCCGCCGCCAACTTGCTGAGCTTCGCAGCTACAGCGGCTGCACGCGCCCTGGCTGCCTCCACCGCGGCGTTCACCGCAGGCGCAGACGCGGGCGGGACGGAGGATGGTGGCGGATGACCAGCGTTGCCGAGGCCAGGGATAGTATCATCGGCTGGGATGGATGGATTGGCGAATGTCGGGGGCGGAGGCGGTGGTGGCGCTGACGAGCCGAATTGCGTGGGCGGCATTGGCATGGTGAAAGCCGGTGCGAACGCTGGGATGTGAGCTGGAGTGAAAGCGGGAGTGTGTGCGTGGGGTGGTGCAGTCGCTGCTGACGCAGTGGCGCCCAGTCCGGTATGGTGGGGGGTGTCATCGGCGTCGTCCGCGTCAGGCCGTGTTGGCACGGGCGCAGGAGGAGACGGCGGTGGGGCGGGCCGCGCCCCTTGGGACATGGCAAGTCTGCGCGCGTAGGCCTCGTCTCCGGTCATGGTAGTATCCACGTGCACTGGGGCGGCGTCTTCAATCGGCGCATCGTCTTCTGCAGTCCATGTTACAGTAGTATTCGTAAAATGATCACTGACAGACATACCGAATCGAGGACGGGAACCATAGAACCTGTCACGGTCATCATCGCCTTCGCCTTCATCGGAGTCGTCGCTGCGGGTACGTTTCATCGCGCTACGTCTCGCCAGCTCTTGTGCTCGGAAGCGCTTGAATTCTGCGTAGTCGTTCGGCTTCAATGGATCGTATGGTTCCATGGGATCATATAGCTGTTCTTGCCGTTGTTGCTTCTGAGACTGTAATGAGGACGGCGGTCTCAAGTTCTTGCTCGAGGCGTCGCACCTTTTTCTTTCCCTTCTTTTTGGCCGGGCCTCCGCCAACCGCTGCACGGAAGCCGTTGACATCTTCGTCGAGTATCATCGACGGCGGCTTGACCTTCTTTCCCCAGCCGCCTGCTCCGGGGCCCGCGGCGGCGTCGAGAATCATACTGGGCGGCTTTATTTTTTTGCCCCATCCCCCAGCTGCCTCCGTGGCTGGTGCACCGGTGTTTGTCTCTTCTGAAAGTATCGGAGGTGCGACAACTGTCGCCGTGGCCGAGATGGCTGACAGGCTGGCCGGCGGAGGCGCTTTAGCCACGGCCGTGCGTGGCTTGGGCTTCCGGGTGGGTGCAAAGGCGAGCGCGGCGCTCCAGGCAGGTTGGGCTTTGTGTTATGCAAAGGGCACGGTTTAGCGGCAATGCACGCGGAGTGTGCACAGGAGAGCGCTACCAGCGGCGGGTTTCGCGGTCGAGGATGTCGGAGGTGGTGCAGTGGGTGCTGGTGCAGCCTCTGCGACCGGCGCAGCCTCCTTAGCGGGCGCGCCGGATTCGGACTCTGGTACTGCATCGCCATTGCTGAACAAGAGGCCGCCATACAGGCCGCCCGCGCGGCGGATGGGATTCGGCATGTGTGGACGAGGGAGACGTGTTGCTTCCAACTCCGCGCGGCGACATCGGAGCACAAGACCGGCGCGCGGGCCACTGCCACATTTTTGTTTATCAGATTGCGCGCGGATGACTCTGTCTACGACGCCTGTCCGTGACCGACGCGCTTGACGACGATGGGGACAGAGAAGCCGCTTCCCACTGCTCCCGGAAACGCCGCTGGTACCATCGCCAGCGGCGCGAGCAAGCGGCGCGTCGTAGTCAAACGCGCAGCCTTGCTGCTAGTCGCAAGCCTGCTTGCGCTAGCCAGCACGCGTCTTTACGAGGCTACACGCGCTGAACAGCCCACCACAGCGGAATTGAACGACGATGTCTTTCCTATCGCACCGTCCGAACCATGGGACATATCCACCGATTTTCCCTACAAGAGACGCGTTTCGTTCGACTTGGAGGAAGGGACCTGGCTCAGGCTCGATGTTCATCCAGTATCAGGCGAGATAGTATTTGACATGTTAGGCAAGAGTATTCATCTTCGCGTCGGAATGTGAGCTCAACGCGGGCTTCTCTCGCAGGTGATATCTACTGCCTATCTTCCACTGGTGGCGAGGCGCGCCCCGTGCTCTCCGGTGCACCATTCGACGCGGAGCCTCGCTTCAGCCCGGAGGGGGACAGGCTACTGTTCAAGAGTGACGCGGGTCAGGGTCTAGTCAACCTCTACATCCTCCCCTGGACATCATGCGACGACATGGCGACTCGCCCTCCAGCAGATGGCCGATATACACTGAGACCAGAACTTTTAGTGGCTCTGGCTACCCGAGAGTACGATGAGGATCTGCTAGCCAGCGGTGTGGCAGAAACCACCATTCGGCGCAAACAGCGCCTGATACGTGAAGGACGGCTCCAAGGTGTGCCACCCAAGCTCCTCGCATGCAGATGAGACCCACTCCGTTCCTTCTCAGCTGTTCAAGTAACGAATGAAGCCGCTCGCTGGCTGGGCGGCGGAAGATTCCATCCCTCTGGCACGCGCATCGTCGGGTCAAAGATGTACGACTATACACCTGAGCCCTGGGAATGGCCTGTGCCATCATCCGAGGAGCTCAAGAGTCGAATTTCGCCGCCGTCAATCGAACCCGGCAAACGCCTCCTCAGCCGTACCCTTCCTCCATTCTGGTCGCCTGCGTTGGAAGGGGTCCAGAGTCTGGGACTTGAGATGCCCATCTGGATCTCGAACGACGAGATCGTGTACTCCTTCGATCAGGCGGACTACGAGGAGAATGGCTACCACTTCAATTACAATAAAGGCGAGCGCGAATGGACCTCAGTAGCCTGCATGCGGTCTGATTCTCGATCTCGACAGACGTACACAAGGGTGTTTATGCATTATACGTCGCAAACGTAACCAGCGGCGAGAAGCAACTACTCGTTTCCAACGTACCGGGTGGTGCGACGCGACCAGAGATTTCCCATGACAAGCGTACGCTCGCATTTGTGCGCCGCGTACGAGACAAGGAAGCGCTGGTGATTATGTCCGTCTCCGCTCCGTCTCTTTGAGTTCAAACTGATCCACGTTCATCTAGAGATCTGAAGAGCGGAACGCTGCGCAACATCTGGTATGGGCTATCCTACGACACCCAGCTTCTCTTCTCCCCGCAGGGCACGTACCCGTCCTTCGCATTCTCCCCTAACGACAGCTCCATCGTGATCTGGGCCGCGGGAAAAATCTGGCGCGTCCCGCTCGCCGTCCTCCCCAACGGGGAACGTGCTGCTTCCTCAACGGAGCAACCTCACGTGATCCCCTTCACCGCGCACGTGGAGAAGCGCGTCGCGGAGCTGTTGACAAACGACAAGGACCTCGTGAGCACGGAGACCGCACCCACCCAGCGTGTGCACTCGTTCCGCGGGCTTCGTATCGACGAGAGCGGCTCGCGTGCGCTCGTGGCGGACCACGCGAGCTCGTATGTTGTCCACCTCAAGGGCTTCGATCCGCGCATTGTCCGCGTCCCGACGTTACATCCCGACAAGGCGTACTACTCGCCGGCCTTTGTCCCCGGCACCCCGTACGTGATGCATATCCGCTGGTCCGACACGGAGTTCTCGGCGCTCGAGCTAGTGGATACGAATACGCTGTCCGTACGCGAGCTTTCTGGCGTACCTCCCGGGCGGATGTACGGACTTGCTGTCTCAGCCTCGTCCAGTGGCTCTGGTTCTAACGCTCCCGATATTCGCACCATAGCCTGGGCACGCTCTGGGGGCGATGATATCACTGGGAAGGTCGTGCATACGCTCGGCGCTGGCCTCTACGTTGCGACGCTCGATCTCTCTTCTGCCGCTGTTACTTCAGTGCGACTAGTGCATCGCGACATCGAAGCCGCTCGCCTACGTTTCGCCGGAGGGGATAAATACCTCGTCGTCGAACACGGGAGAGGCGCATACGCCCTCAACCTGCTCGAAGAAGGCGCACCTATCACTCTCGCGAGCGGGAACTTCACTACTGAGGTTGCTGTTGCGCTGCGCGCCCCGGACTCCTTGCTGGATCGGCTGCTCGGGCATTCAGATCAGCCACGCGTCTCTGCGAGCGCGTTCGTCGACTTTTCGCACCTCCATGTAACACGAACGAGCGATATACCACTGTTCAGCGGGACGCGCGGCAGGCTTGCGTCGAAGGATCTCGCTCAAGTCTCAGCCGCTGGAGGGCACGATCTCGTTTTCTCCGACGACGGCGAGACACTGTTCTGGTTGATCGGTGAGATGTGCCCCAGCTGCCAGCGTGTCTTGCTGAATCCGATCGCAGGGAACAAGCTGCGGCAGGTCAACCTTCAGAAGCTCAAGCGGGAGTGTGGCAGTCTCGCCAGGACGCACGCTGCCGCGTGCGCTGAGAAGGTCACTCAAAGTCTTGCGCTCAACGTATTCTTCGAGTCGGATATTGGGCGTCTGAAGCGGGTGGCCCGAGCGGCAGGTGCCTCGGAGGCCGAGGTGTGGCTCGTCAATGCCACCCTGATTACGATGAAGACAGGGCACGAGGAGCGGGATGTCGTGCCGGACGCTGCTATCCTTCTTCGGGACGGGCTGATCCAGCGTGTCATGCATATGCGTACCTGGGAGCAAGAGCTCCGCGATGCAGACAGCCGGGTGCTCGATGTTGGACAGGGTGCGTTCTCCCTGTAGCCCCTTCGGTGCTGATGTCATGCAGGTTATGTGCTTCCCGGCTATATCGACGCGCATGGTGAGCATACTCAACGCCCCTACATAAAGCATCCTCATCTACTTTCGCAGCGCACTTCTGGGCGTCGCTTTACCCGGCCAAGAGTTGGGATAAGGCGGCATTCCTCGCGTACGGGATCACCACGGCGCACAAGTACGACCCGCACTCCTTCTCACAGCTAACCTACTGAAACCTCTGAAAAGTCCATCGACCGTCCGCGATGCCAACCTGGAGCGAAACCGCATTGAAAGCGGTTACATGGTCGGCCCGCGCATTTTCCATACAGACGTCCCAGTCCTGGGCTTTGGCGGACCAGGGTTTATGTCGCAAGAGATCAACTCCATGCACGATGCTCACGCTGCCATTGAGCGGATCACTGCGGAGCAGGGTCCGGGTGCCTCTCTTGCTTACAAGAATTATCTTCTGCAGTCGAGGTGCGGCATTTGTGCTCCTCAGTACCGGAATGCAACGACGACGCTAATGCCGCCGGTTCCAGGGCCTTCCAGCAACGAATGCTCCTCGCTGCTCGTAACCGGTCTATCCTGTGTGTTCCAGAAGGCGTACGAACCTCATTGCTCCCTCTTTGATAGTGCTGAGATAGGCTAACTAGGGCATGTTCTACGGTATGGATTGACGGCGCCTTCTTGCGTTGTAGTATTAACCATGGAGAGCAGATTGGGACTTGACATATATCATTGACGGTACGCTCTCAGGCCGTGCGCTGTGCTGTCGATGTCTCACCGTCACACAAAGGAATGAACACGGTCGAACACAGCCTTCCGTTCTCCATGATATATGAAGACGTCAAGCAGCTGCTGCTAGCCACGGGAGTCGGGAATACACCCACGCATCTGGTCAACTACGGCGGCACCATGGGCGAACAGCAGCTCTGGGGGCCTGAGATCCCGAATGACGAGAAGTGCGCACCCACATTCTTCCGGATGCTCGCGACAGCTCTAACGGCATTTCGTAGGCTTCGCCGCTTCATTCCGCATAGCATCCTCGAGGGCATCTCAGAGACGACGTTGCGCCCTGATGATGGTGCGTCCCTGCGGTCTGAACGATAGGCACGCGCTGACGGCGGAGCAGCCTGGCAGCTGTACAACGCGTCCGCGTACCTTGCAGACCTCACGCACCGCGGGCTCCCCGTTCTCATCGGCGCGCACGGCGAGCCCCCGCTCGGCCGCGCTTACCACGCCGAACTCGCATTCGCGCAGGCGGGCGGACTGAGCAACTATGAGGTCATCTTACATTCCCCTCACCTTCCTATATTTCTCAGATCTCCTCTCGCAGGCTCTGCGCGCAGCGACGCGCTCGGCGGCGCAGGTCTACGGGCTGTTCAACTCGATTGGCTCCATCGAGCCGGGCAAGCTTGCCGATTTGGTCGTGTACCCGCCTGGCGCGGACATCTTGGACGATATTCGAGTTTCGAAGGATGTCAGATACGTTATCCGTGGAGGGAGGATCTGGGAGGCGGAGACGTTGACGGAGGTGTGGCCTGTCAAGGGGAGGGAGGCGACGGCGTCTATGCCTCCCCTGAACGCCGACTGACGTCTTTAACAAGCACATATTATTGGACGGAATGGGATGGAATGCGCGTTTGCTTGACCTATATGCATCTGTCCGATGCCCCGATTGCGCGCGAGTAAACGCGCTTCCAAAGTCCGACCCGGCCTACGCCTTCGAACGTCTTCGCGGCGCCGGCACTATTTTTGTGATTCAACGTTCACGTTTTCCCATAGTGGGATAGCTTTGACTTGCTATACACGAATGATAATTCCCGGCGCGCACCTTATCAGCCGTAACCTCGTGCGCGGCACGCTTTCGAGCAGCCAGCAGTGCCAGCCCTGCGGCGTCGACCTCTCCTTGCGGCGCATTCTGCGCTGGACGAGCGCGGGCGCCGTCGACTTCGACAACACGCGACGCCAGGTCGCGCAGACGGCGGAGGTCCCGTTCGATGATGCAACGGACGGCGCGACGTTGCAGCCCGGCGCGTACCTCGTCGAGTTCAACGAAACCGTGAGCATACCGCTCGACGGGATGGGCCAGCTGTTCGGGCGCAGCTCGCTGTGGCGCTCGGGCGTCACGCTGACGAGCGGGCTCGTCGATGCGGGTTACGAGGGCGCGATGGGCGGCCTGCTGGACGTCCGGAATCAGCACGGCGTTACACTGTTCCGCAACGCGAAGCTCGGGCAGATCGTCATACATACGCTGAGCGAGCCTGTCACAGGGTACAACGGCGTGTACCAGAGTTCGGCTGCCATTGGCGCGCAGGCTGGGACTAATAGCGGGGGTTAGTGAGGGTGGCTGAAAGATAAATTCTAATCTTGTACATTAGACATGTGAACCACAACTCAATACCACACACTACTCGCTCTTAACACTTTCACGAATTGAGTGCCGAGTTGAAGGTGGATGAAGCAGGCAAGAGGCCGGAGTGCAAATTCGTGACTGTCACAGTACTTTTGCTCCGCACCATGTCCCTCGCACTCCGGAGATGTCTTTCCACCCTCCCAGTACGACCCTGGTTCGTGGTCGACACGCCACCGCCGGTCCAACCATCTGGCCCATCGCCATTGGGCTCTTTACCGGCACTGGACGCATCCATACCGGACACACACCCGCTGCACACGCTGCGCACGCACCTGGCCCGGCTCCCGCTGCTTGAGCCGTCCTCAGTGCAGATATCGCGACCTCTCCCGCTCCCGTCCGGGCCGTCGCTGCCCCCCAGAATGCCGCAGGGCCGGCGACAGCGCGGGCGCAGCTACGCGGGCGAGGGGCTGCCGCTTCCCGGCGGCGGCGACATCTGGCAGTGGGTCGTGCTCGCCACCGTCAAGGAGGGCACGGAGGGCCGCGGCGCCGTGGACGCTGTGCTCCGCTCGACGCGAAAACTGGTGCGCTCGGCGTCTGTCTGTGTTCAGAGCGGCATTCTGACCGGCTTTGTGTGCAGCTGCTGGAGCACCACCCGGACGTGCCGCTGCCGTCCTTCGGCTTCTCGCGCCGGAGCACGCGCGGGAGCGACGGCTGGGGCATGCTCGACGCCGGCGACTTCGCCGTGCACGTCCTCTCGCGCGAGGCGCGCGAGCGCTGGTTCGGCCCACCGCCCGCAGACTGGCGGTGACCGCAGCCCCAAGTTCATACTACTACATTGTACGGTATCTTTTACACCTCTCTCACAGCAAGAAAGCACGCACACCCCGGTCCCAACCTAAGAGTCCTCCGCGTCCACAGCGCGCTTCTTCTCGTCCGGCTCGTCGCCCGTCGCCTGCGAGTCCGCCTTGCGCTTCTTCATGTTCGCGCTGCGCTCGGCCGCCGCGAGCCCGCGCTTCTCCGCGCGGTCGAACTCGTCCTGCAGGTGCGCGCGTAGCGCGGGGATCGTCTTGAGCTCCTGCTCGCAGCGGAAGCACACGAGCTTCTCCTTGAGCAGCGGCTCGTACTCTTTCTTCGGCAACTTGGCCATCTGCAGGCGCGCGTCGAGTCGAAACACAGTAAGTACTCCGATTGTGAGAAGGTACCCAGAGACGCACCTGCTTGTAATAGTCATCGGCAGCCTCGAGCCAGCCCTGCACGTCCTCGAGCGGGAGCCAGAAGCCGAGTGTCGGGTGGAACGAGTTGTAGTGCTTCTTGTTCTTGAGCCGCTCGCCGAGCAGGTCGTCCGACATGACGTGCAAGTGGAGATGTCTTCATCACAGAAACGTGTGAATGTGCGCGGTCTCACGATTAGTTTTGCACGGTAGCACGTACAGCATGCTGGGCACGGCATGGAACCCCATGCGCACGCCCCACGTCCAGCCGTAGCGCTCGCGCATCTCCTCCACGATCATGGCTTTGGCAGCAGCCGCGTCGGCCGCGAGCGCGTCCAGGACGGTCTTCGCGCGCGTCTTGTCGCGCAGCAATGTCTGGAGGCTCTCGAGGTCGGATGCGCTGCCGAGCGCCGGCGTGCGTGGGAGCACAAGCAGGTGGAAGAGCGACTTGGGGTACGCGTCGAAGACGGTCAGCGTGTGCTCTGTGTGAGAGAACAGGACGGTGGGAGGCAGCGTGGCCGGGTCTGCTATTGCTGCATATTGCCGCAGGGCTGTCAGAGACGGTGGGCCCGACATATTTCGCGCGCTCCAACAAATGTGGCGCAAAGCACCGGGGCTCGATGTGCGGTGTTCGAATTCGCGACACCACGAACTCATACCGCAGCTTCACAGCAAATAAGAAAAGGAGACGTCGGAAAGCGTGGGCTATCAGGAGGAAGAAGTTGCGGCGGATAGCATGCAGGCATGACATTGAGCGGGCATAGCATGTAGGATAAAAACACATGACGGCAAAACATCCAGAAAAACCTCCCCACACAACGTGCCAGCCCCGAGCAGGAGTGGGTACAGTGCTCCGAGGCCGGTCGCCTGCCGCTGGTAGAGTGTGCGCTTTGTTTCCCGCGGAGGGAGCGCTTTTACTTCTCCGGGTTTGCGTTCCTAGGAAAAATCAAGGTGCGTCAGCGTAATGCGAAGGAAGGATGGAGGATGGCAGTAAGGGAAGGGATGTGGAGATCAGATAGGAGCGAAAGACGTTAGATGCATTTGTATCAACATGGCTAGTAGTTCAGGGTGAACTATGCGAAGGTGCTAGGATCATCATAGAGGGTCGGGGCATGGGAGGCCGCAGACGCAGAGTTTAAACAATGGGGAAGTGGAAATGACAGACTCACATCCGCCGCTTGCCGTTGGGGAGGAGGGTCACGTTGACGAAGCTGGCCGATGCGTGAGCACATTGGACGGAATGGCACGGATATTTCTACATACCGACGGTTGTAGAGCAACCGCTTCTTGGCGCGGCCCTTGGGCGTCTTCTTCTTCTCTTGCGCCTCGACCTTGGGGGTCTGCGACTTGACCTTGCCAGCGCGGGCGAGCGAACCGTGGACTATGGGTATGCGCCGAATGCGCAGCAACGATGGCGCCGATAATCCGCGTGTGTGAGGTTGGGGTCCGAGTCATTGAGGTGCACGAGGGTAATGGCGAATCAAGCCAGCGGGCACGGAGCGCGGCGAGTGCGCCAGACGGCGATGGACAACGAGATCGGATTGCAGCCAAAGTGCAGGCGACGGGAAAGCACGTGGAGTACGGCGAGATAAAGCGCAAGGGGCGAGAAATACAGTGAGCTTCGAGCAACGTCGACGAGCGCAACGCGGACGCACCTTTGCCCATAATGTGTCTTGATGGAGGAAAGCGGCACCCGGATGCTAACCGGACCTTCTGAGCCCGCGCGCAAGGTTCAAAGTCCGAAACTGTACAGCTGTTCCCTTCTTATGTCTCCGTCATTCACTAGGCGTTCTCAAGACTAAGATTGTAGGTCATTGGTATGGCTCAATTAACTGCAAAGTGGATATTGCATGCGTGTGTGGTTTGGATCCGCAGTACACATGGTATCATATGGTCGCATACATTCAAGAAGAACTCATATACAGTCCGTTGAGAAGACAATTTCGAATGCAAAAGTTGCCCAACAGGGAAATGTAAGGAGGGGTACAGTAGGTAGTATTGTGGTCAGGGGGTATATGAGGCCGTGGACTTCTTCTCCGGCGTGAAAGTTAGCCACGATCACCGCTAAACCATCCTGTTTGCCCTAGATTATTCATTTGCGCTACTCTCATAGACAGTGTTACACACTGCCTGAGACTGGTTATAGCCCTAAACACGAGGGGTCCTGTGGGACCTCCATGAAGGGACACACGGAGGATCAGGGCGCCGCGGAGGGCGCTCCTCCGACGGGTAATCGAGCCACGACTCTGAGTCGCGGGGCCCGGAGCGCTGCGACTTTGGGTCGGAAAAAGGGTCCGCTTGGTAGCACATAAGTTGCTCGAAGATATAAGGGCCGGTATGGTGCTCCAGCGGGACCGCGCGGCCGGCCGACGGGAGGACGGCGGCGCGGAGGGGTCTGAGCTCGTACGGGGGGTCTGTTACCCGTTCTCTCCGGATGACGCGTCGGATAGGACCCGGGTTGCGCCTCTCAAAGGCGCGTGAAGGATAATCTGTGCGGCGCTGGTGCCGACGCCACAGATAGACTGCAGCGCCGCAGAAGCAGGCCAAAGCGAAAACTCCGAGGACGAGACCAACGGCATCCTGTGTGCCCAGTCCCACGCTATGCATAGGAGGGGGAGGAGGGGGAGGCTGCGGGTGCTCCCGACGCTGGCGTGCATCGGTCGCCAGCGTCTCGCGGGACGAGCACTGGCACGGGGCCAGATTAGTTTCGAGCGCCACCAGATCTGGGGTGACGTTCTGACAATAGGACCTGGACACTGGCCTTTCTATACGAGTCAATTGCCTCATACGATCTTGCTGTGGACATCCGATCTCGCGGTGAGCAGGGTTTCCGACTCCTGCAATTCCGAGGGCTTCAATCCGCTTGGCGTAACCCGCACGATCGTCCAGGTTTCTTTACGATTTGCTGACCGAGAGTTGCTATTGCATGTTGTTATTGGTCGTCCCATCGCTGTAGTGAAATCCGCTGAGCCTTGGTAATGCGAGTTGAAATTGCGACCTGGCCTTCGTGTTTCAGGCGGAATGTTGACGGCAGTGTCGGCCATCGAAATCCGCATGCGAAACTGAAACGGGTCTATGAAGTACGGGCGCAAAGAAAGCGAGCGCTTGGGCCGATATTACTGGACGTGAAGTGTGGTTTTCGAGTCGGAGGACTCCAACGGCCAACGGCCGGATCTTTGTCGGGCCATTTCCAGCTCCGCTTCCTCCGTTTTCCTTGACCGTAACTTGACGGCCCTCTTTGCCCGACCACTTCAGGACCGCTCTGTTTCCTTAGACTAGCGGAAGATAGCCGCTCGCTTCTATCCCTATGCTGCTGGCTACGATGGTCTTTGCTGCCTGTCCGACTCGGCACTTTATCAATGACGGCATTGGGCAACGGGGCAGCCTTGCCTTGCTCCGACTACTTATGCTCGCTGTGCGATTTCCTCCATGAACGCTACACTTCGGGTGCTCGTACTAAACGCATGCTGGGTTTCTGCGCCCGTGTATCCTGAATTTTAACCAGCATCACATTGGCTACATACACATCGACCATCGCTCTATCCTAGCCACGGTGCTGGCTTCCTTACACAGCTGCACATTCAGTTTGCCTCTCATACACTCATATAATATTGGGTTTTACTCTAAGTAGATGTATTAACGGTGCATGCTACAGTAGCTTGTCCGTACTTCTACTACTATCCCGCTGTGAATGGACCGGCTCGGGTTTGAGAATCGGCTCTACCAACGACCCTGTCTGTCCGTGGGAGAGGATCCGAAAACGTTGATCCAGCGGCCAGTCTCCGTCGGTAACTAACAGACATTTGAGGTCTCTCTCGCGAATGACATTCGATGCCCCATCGCTCGGCCAGCCCTTCCGGGACCACCGAAGTGCAGGCCCGGGCTTAGCGACAAAAGGGCTAATATGTGACTTTATGTCCGTATTTCCCTGTCGCACGCTTGGTGCCTCTCCAATATCAGAACTATCCCACTCATAGCTGTGTAACTCGTGCCGGCTGTCTGGGTCCAGCGACCTGCGCAATCGGGCCCATACCAGCCTGATTAACCGTCTCAGCCTAGCCAACTGTTTCTGCAGAGAGTCAGAGTCGTCTAACGGCGTGGAAACAAGGATACGCACTTTACATTTCTCCTTGACTGTTGGGTGTAGTTCAAAAGTAGACTTTGGTCCTTGGTCTGCGCACACGGATGCCGCGTAATCGCCTGCCAGTTCATCCTGGGATGATAGCGCCGACATGATCAGGTGCCCCTCGCTGGTCAACGTCATTTGGCTACTCGAAGGACCGCATGCAGTATCCCTCCCGACATCCACTGAAGGACTGGGAAGGGACGGGGGGTATTGTCGTGAAGATGCCCCAGCAGTGCATCTACTACTGAGCGTCCGAGCACTCGGGGGATAAGACGTTGGTGCCGTATCCACAGAGTGAGGCAGCTCATCCGAGGACGAATACGACGGCGGCCGGGTGTCAAGATCCGAGGTGGATGCAACCGTGAAGTTATCCAGGAGAGAAGCCCGAAACGCGCCCTCTGGCGGGGTCGCAGACGCACAGATAGTGATGGGAACCAGCCAGGTCACGTGGCCATGAACGCACGGGTTTGGAGGCGGGATCCACTGCGCCTGAAACCCCGTACAAGACGCTGGAACACGGAGCTGGGGACGTCGCCCCGTCGCAGGCATGATTGATCGAAGTGCCGTTGACTGGTGCCGTACTGCGGTGGGGCACGCTGGTCAGAAGGTATCCAACGTTCGATTTTATGTCTTATACGGAATTGGGTCTGTAGGGAGGGAACATGCTCGGTCGAGCTTGGGAAGTGGGCAAGCGGCGGGCGATCTTGCCCTGGATCCGCGCACTCACAGTCGGATTTTCGCCCCGCGGCCGAGACGCTTAAATTTAACATCGAATTCCGAGTACTACACGTTTCACTGGAGCCACGTTTTGCGCTCGATCGCAGTTCGGGAGATTGTAACCTGTTCTAATTCTGCGCACCGCGATTGGAATTGCGAGAAAGAAAACTTGCATACGGTACATGATGCGTCTATTATTCGATTATATGCGAATGCTAACTTTGATGTATCTAGGTCGTGATCCATGCCCTTGCCATCCAACGTAACATCTCCTTTTAGTAACGCACTACCCCCCTTGCGGTTCCGTTCACCTGAGGATCGCCACGCTGAGGCATCTTCGCGATGACTGTCTTGACCTCAGCCTTGTACTGCTGCTTGTTGTACCCTTGGGAGTGATTCGGGTACGTCGCCGCCTGTTTCATGCTCTGAGTGCGTGAGGCCGCGTCGCGGGTCTGGTGGACTTCCGTCTGAACGAAGATACCGCCGGAACTTGTCTTGCGCTGGCGGGCAACTTCGTCTTCGAAGCCCGTTGCGTCCGTGCAGGCTGTGAAGAGACAGTTCCCGGCGCACCGGCGCCCTGGCGGAACAACAACTGCCTCCGCGTGGGTATCGTCGGGCGGCAGGGGGAAGAGCGACGGCGGAATCTTGGAGCGGATCTGACGTGCAGGAGGGGGAGGCAGTGGGTACTCCGGGGCGTTCTTGACATGCATGCGCGACGAGATGTCTGACTTCATCTTGCGCAGAACGTGGTTCGCCGCAACGCCGTCGCCGCCGCCGGGGAACGCGCTCGGTGCCATCGCGGGGCGCGACGGGCGCTTGCGGAGCTTGTTGGGCGCTGTCTTTACTGACGCGGAATCGTCGGACTTGCGAGACGCGCGGGACGAGGTCGAGGACGGCGTATGGGTGGTGGGCGATGGCGTCCAGCGATCGGCCAGAGAATACGCAGGCGTCGGCGCGAGGGTCGAGCCATGGAGACTAGCTCCATACGATGCAGTCGAATGCGTCTCTGACCGGGTCCTAGCACGAGTAGCAGGGGCCTGGGACGAGCGGCGGGTGGACTGCATCGTGTGGCTGGAGGCGGGGATGGAGCGCCGGTGAGGGCTCTCTCCCGCCCTTTATACTGCAACGGTGGTCCAACCACGGTTACCGGCCGCCGCGCTGCAGGTTGTTGTTTGTGGTTTCAAGCTGGGCCCACCGGGACCACGGATGCGCTTCGCCATACCAAAGGGAAAGGAATTGATTCACAATGCGGAAACAATAGCGCATCGTTTCAGCTGATATGTGGCATTGCCAAGGGATATGCGTGGAGAACCACGATCACGCGTGCGCTTCGGTCTTGTTTGGTGCCGCGCTGGTCATGACGCGACTTGAACTCCGCCTGAACCGGTCCTAACTTCCGGTTCCGTTGATCGGCAGAAAGCGACGACTTGCTCAACCGCCTCCCTGAAGCGACCGTGCACGTGTCGCGCGAGCGATGGCTTCGACGAGCACCGTGGTTACTCTTACCCCGACGCGGCCATCTAGCAGCGCGCAAGGCGATGACCAGACCGCCAAACCCAGCACACCACGCGCAAGCGCGACCCACAGACTCCTCTTTCGAGGCTCGCTCGCCCTACCAGACTCGAACCTCCAGCTCGAAGGTGATTGAACTCATATGGCCTGGAATGGGCTGACCAACCCTTTTGCCAGGCATTGCTTTCACGGCCCAGCTGCCTCCCGAGTCTCCAAGCAGCCTGCTGCAGTCACCATTGCCGCTGGCCTTGGAGTCGATGCGCGGCCGACCACTGAGCCTCCTTGGCGTGGTACAACTCAAGGACATGCAGCTCGAGTGGACTGGTGAAATCAACATGTGCGCGGTGCTCAGGCGAAAAGCGGTGATGTTGTGCTCATCCAACCCTGAGCAGGTTCATAAACCCTGAAGCCCTCTTGACACTGGGCTACTTCGAGCGAAACCTTTGCTACGATGTCCTTGACGACTCGGAGTGTACGACCTCTGGCGTTCGCATTGGTCTGGGTGATACATGTGCGTCCGCGAGGTTGGCAATACACATCGCGCTGACCATATTTTCTAGTCGACACATCTGAAGAGGACATGATAGTCTTTGGCCGAATGAGTACCGAGCTCAATGAGGGAGACGACAAGCCCGCCTTGCAGCTTATAGCAGCGCGTATCAAGCCCAAGCCACTCCCTACGCTGCCCGCTCGCCGCCTGCCGCGACCGGACGACCCGAGCCCGCGCCGACCGGATGTCTTCTCGGCGCTGCTCCCCAACAACGCCAGACGCGGCGCCAACAAGCATGGACGGCCGCAGGACCTCGACGATGACCAAGAACGCGCTACGAAGAGAACGAAAGTTGCCATCGATCCCAAGCTTGCGAGGGCGAAGGAGCTCATGCTGAAACCACCGCCGCGTGTCGCCCTTAATGGGAAGCACATGCCACTCGATATCGACGATGATGGCTTCCGGGTCCCGGGCCCGCCGCTCAAACGCAAGGCTCCTGAGAAGGAGAAAGAGAAAGACAAGCCGAAACAGCCAGCGCCGGCGCTGAAGCCGGCAGCTTCGCGAAAGCTTTCTACTCTAGAGGACATCGACGATGCAGAGGAAGGCGATGAAGCCTTATATGAAGAGGTCAACAAACTGGTACGTGCGATTTTCTACCGTCTAGATTCTAGCTCACGCATCATTCTTGCCAGACCATTCGACAGGTTGCAGCCAAGGCTCTCGGGCAAAGGGGGCTCAAGAAAGACGATCCGAATTTCAAGGACGTCTTCCAGTGGACGATACGCGGCGTCGCTTTCGCAATGGTAAGCCAGTCATCACGTCCCTGACTCCGCCTAACCGGCTTCGTAGCGAGGGAAGATGTCCAGCGAGCAGATCAGTCTTGCGTCGCTGAAGCGGCTGGTAGAAATTCACGCGGATATGTACGTTGGCGGCGAAGGTGGACTGCAGGGGCCCTCGTCCTCGTCTTGATGCATTGTATTATCGTTATTGTACACACATATCGTGCTTTCTTGCTTTCTATACGCATTTGACCTGCATTCCCACTCGTCGCGAGGTGCTATAGCACGCGTTGGCGAGCGCGGCTGTACGCGCTCAAGCCATTGTCACGGGTGTGGGGCATGGCGCCCCTTCGTATCAGGGCCCGTCCACACAGCATCGAGTGCCTATAAGCAATGAGCGCACGGAAAACGAGGCGGAAGTAGACAGCAGCATACTATGGTCGTTTCTTGCCAAAGAACACCTCGCGCCATGAAATCGTCTTTTCGGCGGTCCCGTCTGGATTTAGGCCCCATGCCAGACGTCGCGTCCGCTCGACCTCCTCGTCCGAAACGCGTTCTCCGGTGCGTATGCGCTCTACGAGGTCCCCAATCATTGCTATGCGCGCGCTGTACCGCTCGCGGTCGGACGCGAGCTTGCCCCGCGTGTAGGACAGGTTGATGGACATCGACGTGAAGAGGAACGCAAATGCAAGGGTGCGAAAGTGGTTTCTCGACGTCATCGGAGAGGCAAGGTGAAGGATGAGGGTCAGCAGCCGTCAGAGGGCCGCCGAAACGCGCCTATCGGCGAACGCCGTCACGATGTTGTTCGACTTCCCTTCTGTGTCTTTCGCAGGACCTGGCAAATAGAATATGAAGCGATTATATTGGTTTGAGCAGATATCTGAGCCAACAGAATCTATGTCGCATCGTCGGAAGAGTCTCGGCGGTGAGAAGGAGAAGATCTCATGGAATTCAGTGGTGGAAGATCAAAGCGACGACAGCAAATTGACTGCTGGCTGCAAGATGACGCAGACTTTGGACTACTCCAGAGGATATGGCCATCTTTCCTCAGGGATTTGGCTCTTGAACGCCTCGCGGGGGAGACCGGCGAGCCATGCATCGCGCCGAGCGTTGCTGATCTTCCTAACCTCGTCGTACACAGAATGAGGGACCCACGAGTCGTGTGCCATGCCGAGAGCCTCGTCGAGCTCTGCACGGGCTGCGGCAACGCGTTGCAGGGCCTCCAGATCCTGCGAGAGCTGTGCAATTTCCTCCTCGGAGAAATCCAAGGGACAAGGGACGCCGACCGTCCCCTCGCCGATGTTCGCCCAATTGCGTTGGATGTCGATCAGGCAGTCTTTGAGCATAACATATCCCCCTCCCCAGCATCTTGCGGAGTACTTGGGTAGTTTAGTCGACGCTGCTTCCTCCCTCCCGAGCCTGAGAAGCGACGCCCACATGGCGTCGGTTTTCGTCTTGGTGTAGAGGTCGCGATATACCTGTTCGAGATAGTTCTTCTCGCGCTGCACCTCGTCCGGGGACTGATCAGGACGAGCTGGAGCGTGTATGATACCAGGTAGGTCGACCTGCAAATAAAGTGGGAGGACGGAGGTGTGTTGCCAGTCGATCACGGCCGATATCTGCATCTTTCCGGCGTCGAGAGCGTCGGAAGCCAGGAAGATATTGCCTGCGTGAAGATCGCCATGGGAAAGAGTGGGACGATGCAGTCCTACGTCAGGAGGGATGAAGTAGTGCGCGACGCGGTCGTGCAGCTCAAGCAAGCGGAGATGTGCTGCCGGGTTCTGTATCCTCGCGGGGAGTTCCAGCGGCGAGTCGAAGGGAGGTGGTTTAGCGCGCGATGAGATGAAAGCACGCTCGGCCGCTGAGAGCGCCATGAGATAGGATGGAACGTCTGGCCCTGTGAAGCGTCGGCACAAGCCCGTGTCGCAGAAGGATGGACAAACAGGGGCCTCGATCCATATCCAGCTCTCCACGGCCGTTCTCCCAGAAAGTGTGGTGGGTGCTTGGGCCGAGGACGAATTCGGTGTCCTCGCGGCCGCCGACGACGATGGGGAGAGCAGCGTCGCCTGGGATATCGCCACGAAGATAAAGACTGCCGTATCCATTCGTGCCGTCGAGACTTGCGATCATCGTCTTCTCGAAATTGAACCACGCGTAGACCACACGGCCCCTCTGGGGTACGGACAGCTCCGCCCACACCTTGTGCAGCGGTATGCCGTCGGCCATCTCCATTATGATGTACTCGGCACCGACTGGCGTGTCTGCCGTCCGCGAGGACCAGCCGAGAATGCGCGGCACGGGAAGGTTCAGGCGGTCGCGCAGAAACTTCATCGTTGCCACCTCGCTCGCCGTCACCAAGTGCGGCGGGCCCGCAACGGGCAGCGGCAGGCGCGCAACGACTTCCCGCGCATCGCTCAGCCAAAGACGAAATGCTCGGTTGTACCGACCCTCGCCGAGTAGTTGCATGTCGACAACCCGTTCAGCGCCAGTGCACGCCAGTGCGGCGCGCTTGAGAGCGTCAACGTTGAACGGCCGGTAGCGGCTGGCCAGCTCCTGCGTTTCGTTGTATAACCAGCGGCCGGACGTGAAGTTGAACCATTCGTGTGCCACAGACGATAAGACACGGTGAGAATAGCGCATCTGAGCGGAAAGGTGCAGTGGGAGGGTAACCGCTAGAAGAAGCAGGTGAAGAGCGTGTATCGGCGAACACCGGCAAGGTGTTGTTCGACTTCCTTTCTGTTTCATCAATCTTTCACAGGAAGAGAAGACTATGTAATCGTCTAGCAGAGGGGAAAATTCAGATGGCACGTGTAAATGCATATAAAGGGACGTGTATTGAACCTTCCCTAGCGGGAGGTGCCAGCGGAAAGGTGGAGATCTCACGAAACCAACTGAGTAGCTTCAGCCGAACGGGGCACAATCTGACACGGAAAAGGCTTTGGGCGACTAGACGGCCCTCAACTTCAGGATCTAAATGCCAAGCCCAAGGGTGCACGTACCTTGTGATACCAGTTGTAAATTCGACCTTGGGTTCAATCTCTCGACCGTCCTCGTCACGAGCCTTGAGGATGTCAAAAATGCTGAGGATACGTGCCATGTTCAGCATGATTGACCATTCCGCGAAGTGGATGCCTAGGAGAGTCAGACAGTATAAAGAGGCCTACTTGTGTACACTTGCCTGGGCAGATCCTCTGCAGTGCCAGATCCCTGTCAGTCGAGCCCCGGCCATGAGCACGTCCGTTCCGCACGCACCCTGCCAAAGCCGAACGCATATTCCATCGGACTCGGGGATAGTGTTTCATCCCCTGGAGCTGCTGGCGCCGCGAAGCGATCAGGGGCAAATGTTTCGGGATCGGGATATGCCTCGGGATCGTGCAGCACGGCCCTGCCCGAAGTCGACTCGATGATGAGCCCGCGGATATGAGAACGGGTTTCCATACCAGAGATTGGCAAAAACAGCCGCGTCCTTCTCGATGTAAAACCCCTCGTATTCGTCGGAATGGAGAGGAGAATGAGGCAGATCTGAACGGGAGTTGAGTAAACGTCGGGTACGAGAAGACCTTTCCCCACTGAGCGGTGCGACCGGACCCCAACGGAGTACCTCTTGCATGATGCAGCGTAGGTAAGGTAAGGATACGAGATCCTGGCAGTTGGGGAGGCGTCCGTGCCCGACGACAGCATCGATTTCGGCCTGTGCCTTGCGCTGGCTATCCGGGTGAAGCGCCATGGCCAAAACGAACGTCGTCAGCGCAGATACCACCTTCGCTACGTCAGGCATAGGCAGCTAAATGAGGCACGCGGTACCCACTGTGTCTGCGCCTCCTGCATACAGCCCCGCCGCGGTCTTCTTGATGTGGATATCGTCGACCAGCGCTTCACGACAATGATGCGAAACAAAAGAATACTCTGCAGCCCCTGACGCCTAGCGAAGCACAGTTAGATACGCAACCCGACTCGGGGCCGCCCAAGGGAAGAATTCGCATACCAGCTGCCCTTTCGTCCAATCGAACGGTGCCGTGATCATCCGATCGAGGAGAGCTTTCCACTCTTTGCCCTTACGTTGGAACCCAGCGCCAGGGAACCACGCTGGTACGAAGCGTACTGCGAAAGGCTGTGAGAGGAGCAGCATACCGGAGGTGATATACGCACGTATGGGGAAGACGTCGACCAGCCAATTGCCAGGCGTGGCGCCGATGCTAGCGACTCTGAACCCCTCCTCGATGATCGACACGAATGGGTCCTCTTCCTTGACAGTATAGCCGTACGTAATCCGCATTATAGTCGCCACAGACGTGCTGCAAAGAGACAAATCAACGGCCTGCCAGGTCTGTACATATGATCGGCGATCGGGCACGCACTGGCGGATGTGCTTCTCGAACTGCTCCGGGGAGTCCAACAGGCGCGCAAGCAGCCCGCGGGCCTCGTCCTCCAGAACAGGGTGGTACGCCTGCACCGCCCGCGCATTCAGGGTGCCGTTTAGCAGCCGACGGTAAATCCTGTGCCGCTCGTCGGACGCGGGGATGTTGAAGACGGACGTGCGGCGGGCCATGATGATGTCGTACATCGTGCGCAGCGGCCGCTCAGAGTAATTCGACGCGCGCTTCGTGAGCAGCGCTGTCATCTCAACAAGCGAGTTGAGCACGATTACCCGTCGCCCGAGGATGTGGAATGAGAATATGGGACCTGCAGCCACTCAGTCCAACCGCCGGCTATGGCAGGCAAGCGAAGGACTGACCGTATATTTTCGACCATTCTGCGTAGCGCTTCCAAGGTTCAGACTTTGGTATGAGCGTGGGATCGAGTCCAAGAATGGGTCGGCAAGGCGGCCCAGGCGGGTGCGGTAGCTTTCGCCTGTTCGATACAAAATACTGGAGGGCAAAGAGCGACGCACTTGCCGCAGCGAGCGCGACGTACTGCTGAGTGGTGAGCATTGGCACAAGTGAAGTCGACGTTCGAGAATGCTTTCGGCAGCTGTGCGCCACGGTCAACCTTATACATAGCGCCGAAGCGCTCTGGAGCCCCTGATAAGCCGACAATACACATTGCGCACCTACATGCTAGAATACACTGTCCGGGTCCTTGACGATCGGGGAACACAGCTGATCATAGCAACATGCACAGCAGATACCTTACGATTGAGCGAGATCGACATGGTCATTCACGAAATTTCCCCAGCGTTCGATCACCGACTTGACGAGGTCCTCCCAGATGTGGTCCTTGTACTTGCCAGACTTGGCGCGCGGGAGTACGAAGATCTCCTTGTGCAAACTTCCACCTGTAAAATTCATTAGTGACGCCGCGATCAATTGTGTATGAATGCGACGCACAAGCGCAGGGCACGTAAGGGCGCGCAGGGCGACTCGGGGATGCAGTGGACTTCTTGCCCCCCGTCTCGTCCGAGCTACTCCTCCGCGTCTGCGGGCGCATCGGCAGCTTCGGGCGTTGGTCTTCAGGGAGGTACGGGGCCATGACCGCTAGGTCGGCCAGTTCGAGGTGTATCAGCCGCTCCAAGCGGTTGACGAAAGGGCCGGCTGGGCCTGGTCGTATGCGTCCGATGAGCATGCTTGCGCCATCACCCTCGGGTGCTGGCCAGAGCCCGCGAGGGACGACTTCTTTGCCGCACTGCTTGCCCCATTCATGCAGCCGGCGGCTAACGTTGTTCGTCCGCCCGACTTTGAGATGGACGTCCGACGAGCGTGCGGGTTCTAGGCATGGGTCAGAATAGCCGCGACGCCAGTTGGAAGGACGGCGTACGTCGAAGCTCGAATGTGTAGATGTAACCGTCAGCATCCGACTTCGACGCAGGCTTAACCATCTCTGCGCGCAACGCGGCCTTCGTGTCAGGGGAAAGCCACTCCATAATATAATCTGTATATCGTGAGCACCTGCAATGCTAGCGAGAATCCCAGAGCTCGTACCATCAAAGGCGACCCAGACAGATTTCTGCTTACGCGAGTAAAAGCCGGTGGGTGCCAAAGACTCCTTCAGATGAACATGACAATACCGCTCAAGCTCCTCCGGTGCGCCGTCGATGTAGGTCAAAGGGAGACTGGCCTTGACCTTGTTCCCACAACGCTTTCCCTGCTTTGTGACGCCGCTGCACTGAGAAACATCCGATGCAGGGGCTGCAGGAGGGGCAGAGGTAGCTCTCGCAGGACCTGTCCCGGGCACCGCGAGGCCACCGGCCGTGCCACTGGATGACCTCCTGCGCCGTTGTGGCGTCTTAGGCGCCGGTGTTGTGGCAACCGTCGATGGCGCGGAGTGCGACAGGGGCTTCGGCCAGTCGGCCGGGAATGGCTGCTGGAGCAGAACCTCCACCGGCGAGGGCTGCGGCGGGGGCGGGAAGAACATCCTGGGCGGCACTGGCACTGGCGGCATGGGTACCAGGCTGCCCACCGAATAGGACGTTGGCAGCGGCATGGGCATCGGAGGGGGCGGCGCCGGGAGGGGCTTGTCGCGTCCTGGACCTGAACCAGCGCTCGAGCCCGTCACCGACGGCGGCGGCCTGGAGAACCCGCCGACGAATCCTGGGCCGTGGCCGCCCTGGGCGAGGTTCAGGCGCGCGAGGGGGCCCATGATGTCGTCGACGGCCGGCTCATGGCGCTCGGGCACCGGGAACGCGGGCAGCGCCTGCGCTGACTTGGACGTCCTGGACATCGCGGGATGTAAAGAGCAACAGGCACAGCGGAGTGCAGAGCGCGCATCGGCCCGGCGTGCGCAAACGCCGTCTGTGCGCGGAACAGCCACGTGCTGACGTCGGAGGCCCGCCGGGCGAAGGGCGCGCAACGGCACTGAGAGTGAGACGCGGCGAACGCGCATTGCAAAATCGAGGATGCATGCATGCTGTCTCAGGGTGAGCGCATCCACTTGTATGCGCGCAGAGGATGAGACAGGGCAAGACACGAGCGCCGAATGGCCGGACCCCGTCAGGCAAGCTCTGCTTCAGCGTGCACGAGTCGACGCTCATCTTACACAAATACAGCTACACTATACGTACAAGTTTCAGCACGGTCTCCACGCCAAGGCATGTAGCGCTGAGAGAGAGGTAGAAGATCATTGGGATGAGGCCCATGATCAAGTTGCCTAGCAGCCCCCGACGCGTTATGGTGTCCCAAATCTCCGTCTTGATAACTTGTGGTGCTTTGGGAGACACGAACGGACCAAAGAGACGATAGAAGGGTGTAAACGCAGCACCAAAACTGGGCCGCATGTTTATCAGCGAGCGATGCAATGAAGTCGCAGTGGACGTACCAGTAACAGAAGAGAACATGCGTCCCATAGCACCACCACAGCTCCAGAAGCCCGGGGGAGGCACCAATGTCGCGCGCGAGTGTGGACATGTACGTGCTGTGGTCGACACCGTACTTGATCCTCGCAGTCTCCTTGACAAGCAAATGATAATGCGCCGGCGGGAGCGGCCGTCTCACCTGGCCTCTGAGCAGCGCGATCCAGAACATGGCCTGCATCTCTGCGATAGGCGGGATCGCCCCGACGCCGGGTCGCACGTGTCCGAGAAACGCAACAGTCTCGTCGCCGCTGCGCACGATGTTCCGCACGTCAGCTTCTGAGGCCGTGGGGTAGTTGTCTTCGGCCCGGAAGATGCTAAATTGCTGTGTGTAGCCTGTCGCGAAGATGACGATGTCGGGGCGGACGTCGCGCGAAGCTATGCGAATAGCGTCCTTGCGCTTGGTCATGGGGAACACCGCTCGGCCTTCCGGAGTAAAGTGGGTTGGGAAAGGTGCCAGGTCTACAGCGAAATTTGTCTGTGGAGGCGAGTCCTCCGGCGGGTCGATGTATCGTGACATGTAGTCGAGAATCCGTGCCCGATTCCGGTACGGCCGGTTGATGTAGGGCATGGCCTTGTGCGACTGCGAGGGATTCAGGTCTAACACACTTGGCCATACGTGGTTACGTGCCTTATTCAGAAATACGTACGCGCGACCCAGTCGCTCTGGCTCGAGTTCCCCAACCTGCGACGTCGTCGGTCAGAGAAACGCAGTCTCCGAGGATGACGAAGGGTACCCATTGATTGCAGCCAGCCTGCGTTCCGGTTAAGAACCACATGACTCGCTTAATCACGAAGTCGCTGACGCTGCCAGCCCGTGAGCTGAGTATGCAACTGGACCCTCAGCCGGTGGTACTCACAACCAGCGGAGGTGAGATGCGGCTATCCACGGGTGCTTAAACCTCCTGAGCATATGCAGAACTTGCTTCCATGCGTAGACCTACGACATAGGCACTCTCACCCAGGTTCGTGATAAGGGAGTCGATTGGCACTGGGTGATCAGAGACGAACTTGAACCCAAAGATCTCGAAGTCGTTCTGGTGACCGATTAGACTAGGAAGCACGCGGAATGCCGTCTCCCACCAGTGCTTTGGGGAAAGAGAGAAAGCTGAGAGAGACTTGAATCTCTGGGCATCGTGATGGTGGCGCGCAAACTCAGCTCACCCTGCTCTTGAACACAAAACCACCTCTGTCGCCCCTGCTTTCGCGCTCTCATACGCGAGGTCCATCCCCGTCTCCCCGGTGCCGAGGACCATGACGCGCCGACCTTTCAGCTGCTCGCGGCGCTTGTATTCGACGGAATGAAACGCGCGCTTCGTGTCGCCAGTCGACGAGCTTGCGCCAACGTGTTCCATGCCCGGTATCGTCGGAACAGACGGGACCACATGCAGGCCGCTGCACATGGCGACGTAGTCAACGTGCATGGAGCGACGAGCTGCGTGTGTGTCAGCCGACGCCGGAGGCGGTTGCTTCATCCAGTTTGCGCGCACCTTCCTCCCATTGCCCGTCTGCGGCTCGGTGCACATATTCTACGACATGTCCTCCGCTCGCATGTCTGGATATCTGGACGACCTTGGTATTGAGCTTGATCCTGTCCCAGAATCCAAAATGCGAGACATAGGCGCGCAGGTAGTCGCAATATTCCTGCGAGCGCGGCCTGCATAAGCCCCAGTGGTCGAGAGTATCGACAAGGCGCAGACGTGCCTCCAGCGTCAGGTGGTCTGCATGGTCGAGCGGCAGCCGGAAGTCCGAGAAGCTGGTGAGCTGTTTGGACGACACGAGCGTCGCGTTCTCGTATGACCGGTAGCGGAACGTGCCCCCGACGTCGTCCTCGCTCTCAAACACGACCGGGTCGAAGGGGAAGGACGAGTCCGCGGCTTCGAGAAAGGTCTTGCATGCCACAAGCCCTGCAGGACCGGCGCCTACAATTGCCACGCGCAGCATTCCAACACGCGCGAAGCAGTACAGCCTCGCACAGACTCCGAACCGTAATGCGACGATGATCCAGGCGAATATGTTCAGATTGTATGGTACATGCTAATTACATCGGGCGATTTATCTACTGTTAGCGAATGCAAAGCAGCGAGACATGTCATGTGCGGGCAGATGGCATGGGTCTGAGGGGGAATATGCGGCGTCGGGCAAAGCGTGAGGCGGGAATGAAGTCGAAGTGGATAAGTCAACGTCCCAAAGAACCCATAAAGCTCGCGAGATCTAACTCCTGGTACTCGTCCTCGGCCGGAAGGTCCTCGAGCCCCTCAAGCACGCTCTTCTGGCTGACCGGACCCTCCTTCTCCTTCTCCTTTTTCCGCTTCGCAGCGGCCTCCTCGTCATCGGTCGTGCGCGTGAATAGGTCGAGCACCTGGTCGGTGTCCATGGAACCCAGGCCCGAGTTCTGCTGCGTGATGACCGATTGCGCGATGTTGAGCTTGAACCGTTGCAAGCTGCGGGAGAGATGAGTGACAGGTAGGTTGGCACAGCGAAGACGTACCCCATGATCTTTTCCTCCAGCGTACCCTTGGTAATCAAGCGGTACACGTTGACGACCTTCTTCTGTCCTAAACGATGAGCGCGATCCATCGCCTGCAAGTCCTTCATGGGATTCCAGTCGTGCTCGACAAAGATGACCGTGTCGGCACCGGTAAGAGTGAGGCCGAGACCACCAACATGAGTCGTGAGTAGTAGACAGTCGATACTTGGGTCAGCGTTGAAGGTCTGCACGACGTTGTGGCGCTTGCTTGCATCGGTGTTGCCGTCGAGCCGCATGTACGTGACCGAGGGCATGTGTCGCTTGAACAGGTCCTCCTCGATGATGTCGATCATCTGCTTCATCTGGCAGAAGATGAGGACGCGGTGCTGCGCCAGGCCGTCAGACGAGGCAGCGGCATCGTCCAAAAGATCGTCCTTGGCGTCGCCGCTCGACGAACCGGAACTCGTCCCGATGCCGCAATCGAGCAGCAGTTGCCTTGAACGACGTGTTAGACTGTTGTCGTACACGTGAAAAATATGACAAAACAGACCGGAGAGCCTGCAGCTTGGGCGCATGTTCGATGTCACGCAGCGATGCCGGCGAGTTCTTGGAAAACTGCTCGACGAGCTCCGCGATGTGCTTGTCGTCCGCATTCTTGAGCACGAGCGCGGGGTGGTTGCACAACTTGCGCAGGTACTGAAGCGCCTGGAAGATGTGCGTGCTCGGACCCGCAGCGCTGGAATTGATACTCGTAGAGACCTCCTGGCTGACTTGCGACTTCGAGAAGTCGTCGTACAGGTGTTTCTGCAGGTCGGACAAGTCGCAGGTGTAGTCTTGGATGATCTTCGGCGGCAGGTCGTTGAGTACGTCCTCCTTGAGTCTGCGGAGGAGGAACGGTAGCACTTGCTTATGCAAGGCCTCGAGTGCGAGCGCAGCTACAAATTTTTGAACAGACGGTACACTGAGTACATGATTGCACACACCTGCTTCGCTTGCCTTGGACGAAGACTTCGCGTCTCGGCTCGTCAGGATGGGTTTCCCAAACCGCTCGTTGAACGACTGCTCGGTGCCCAGGAACCCAGGCATCAGGAAGTCGAACAGACTCCACAGTTCAAGGACGTTGTTCTGGATGGGCGTCCCGGACAACAGCAGACGGTGCTGGGCGCGAATGCACTTGACCGCCTTGGAGAGCTTCGTGCGCGGGTTCTTGATGATGTGGCCCTCGTCCAGAATGCAGTAGTGCCAGTTGATGCCCATGAGATTGGCAATGTCGTTGCGCACAACGTCGTAGGAGGTGATAACGACGTCGTACTTCTTGAGTGTGGGCAGGAGCTTGGTGCGCTCGCGTGTCGTACCGACATACATAAGCGGGCGCAGGTTGTCAGTGTACTTTTTTATTTCGTGGTACCAGTGGCCGGCGAGGGTTGGCGGGCACACGACCAACGATGGTAAGTGGAGTGCGTCGGGACTCTTGGTCGCTTTATACTTTTCGGCGCGCTCGTGATGCTTGCTAGCAAGAATCGTGATGGACTGCAAGGTCTTGCCCAGCCCCATGTCTAGAAATGCGTGAGCGTTACTATAGCGGTAGACCACAGTTCTGTCGGCGCACCATCGCAAAGGATACCATGCAGTTGGTACTTCGCCAGGAATGCGAGCCAGCTGATACCATCCACCTGGTACTTGCGCAACTCTGCGTTGATCTTGACCGGGATCGTATAGGGGATGACCTTGCTGCCATCAAGCAGCTGCGAAAGGAAGTCACGCTCTTCTTCGCGACGCTTGAGTAACTCCTCGGCGAAGCCAGGGGGGTCGGGGAGGCCGGCCTGACAAAACCTCAGAGAGAGCACACGCGGATCGAGGGACGCTTCGTACCTCGAGAGGAACCATCTTGACCAAGCTCGCAAAGATATTGGTTGCTGTCGCGCGAACATCATCGTCGGAATCGCTCATACGCCCAAGGACCGGAACGATGAGGAAGATGACATATGGCAAAGCTTTGATGTCGAGTATTTGCACGAGATCTGGTCGAGGGATGAGCGACAGTACAGCAGTCAGCTAGAATAACACGTACGGTAAATGAGCTCAACGGTCCCCTGGCGATTGGCAACGAGGGACGCGTCGTTGAGATAGGGCAGGATTGTCTCGACCAAATACCGCATCGCGTCCGTGGTAAGTACGTTGCATATCTGGGCGAAGCATTTCGCAGCCGACCGCCGCACGATGGCATAACGACTCCGCAGCGCAGCGGCGATGAAGGGGAACAGCTCCTTGGCTCGTTGCGACAATGTCTCGTGGATCGTCGGAACCATCGTTGCAACAACGGTGAGCGAGTCGAGAACGTTTTGCGCCAACGCAGGGTCCTCTTTCATGATGTCGTCGGGCATCTCGTCGACATCTGCTCCAACCATAAGCGCCGGCAAGTGAGTCGAGCAGGAAACGCACCCTTCGCATCGTAGACTTTCGACAATGCCTGTGCCATGCAGTCCCACGTCTTCGGCACCGCGTCGAATAGGGTAGCGCCGAACTTGGCAGATAGAGCAGTGAACGCAAGTGTTGCGCCGCGGTACATGACCTTGGCCTTGGTATTCTCTGGCGGGGCTCCGTCCTTGTCATTCGCGGCGCCCTTGCCGGGCGCTGCAGCAGTGGCCGGCTTGAACGACAGCACGCCGTCGAAAACGGTCTTCTTCTGTTCGAAGACGGGCGTGTGCTCTTCGTCGAAGCACAGGAAGGTACATAGGTTCTGTATGATCTTGACCGGTGGCTGGGCCAACGCGTGTTCCGTGCAGAAGTCGATGACGGCGGCGATAGCCTTGGCCGAACGCGTCTGGAGGTCGAGGTTGTCCTCAGACTTCGTAGCGTCAGTCACCGCCCGTCAACGGTCCCATATAGAAAGCAAGTACCTTGATGCCCGTCATGATACCCTTGATAATGGGGCTGAGTTTGGACGGAGGAAGGCGAAGCGAAATGACCGCGGCGGCATAGGCAGCGCACACACGAGTGTCGTACTGGTTCTTGGTGTCGTTGTATGCGTCGACGGCGGCCTCGATCTTCTTCCTGCGCTCCTCAAGTGTGGCGACCTCCTTGCGCTTCGTGCGCCCAAGCGTCTCCTTGACGACCTTGCTGAACGTTTTCTTCACGATCTCCGTCGCAGTGGCGATCGAGAAAGTCCCCTCCGCGTCGCCGTCGAGGTTGGGCGTCTGCGGCACCGAGGGCACCTTCGCAGCCGCGACCTTGCATGACGTGACGAACCCTTGCATGAGCGATGTGCATTCCGTCAGGAGGTTGTAAAGCGGGTTGAACTGCTCGTGGTACGACAGCGGCGGCGGCGCCTCGAGGAAGGCTTGCATTGCCTTGCCGAGCTCGTCTGCGAGCGGAGAAGTCGACACGAGCGGCGTCACTTTCTCCGCGTTGCTGTCGGCCTCGGTCTGCCTGGCCCACTCCTCGACAATGACTGCGCCCAGCATCTTCTGCAGCATGCTGGTCGAGCCCGTATAATGCCTCAATAGATCACCAAAGGTGGTGTCGCGCGATTCGGCCTAAGAATATGAGCGTCAGATTGCGCGCCGAGATGTTGAGAAATACTTACAGGCCAGCGAGCCATCAGGAAGGCAAGCGCCTTCGCACCTGCGAGCCTCGTCCTGAGGATATCCTCTACACTGACAAGCGCCAGATCCTGGTTGACCATGTGCTTATCAACGTTGTGCTTCTCGGAGTAGCCTTCTCCGCTGACGGCAGGGTGGTAGAACTTGGCGACGGGCAACTTCTGGCCTATGGGGACCATGAAGATCTCGAACCACACCATGATGACCTGGCTGGGCGCGAACGCTTGGAGCAGAGCGGCGTCCTGGCTGAGTATATCGATGGCCGTGCGCCACGCCTGCAGGGTCGCCGTGCGGATGTCCTCGCGCTCCTCGACGACGAGGTTCTGCAGAAGCAGGCAGAGGAAGGGCTGCGATATCCAGTCGCGCGGCAGGTTAGGCACCGTGAGGAATGAGTGCAGCGTTTTGACGACCGCGAGCCGGACGTTCTTGATGGTGTGGCGGAAGAAGGGGTAGAGCGTTGGCGCCAGCGTTGACAGTGGTTGCCTGCCCGCCTTCATCAGCTCATAGTACTGAATGTCGTTGGTGAAACGTACGATGCATTGGGGTCTGCCAGAATCTCAATGACCTTGTCAAACGTCACAAGCTTGCCTGTCCCGTGATGAGTGACTGCTGGCTGACACTTTGGGAAATTTCTCTCACCCAAGAGGTCCATGACGGCACCGACACTGGAACTCAGATCGTCCGTCATGCCAGCCAGGCATTCCCAAAGCACCGACATCACACGACCGAGCTCTTCTGGGAGCTGTTCGACAAGATTGGCCGCGACTGGAAGCAGGCAAGACGCCGCGACGCTCCGGACATCGTCGTCAGCGCTGTTCAAGCTACACCGACGTTCAGAAAACTGACTGTAGGTCCACGCGAGACTCACCCGAGAAGGGCCGCCTGAACGACACCCTGCAGAACTTCTGTCCCGCTCGGCGAGGAGTCCTTGACGAGGTCGTTGCGTACGGCCACCTCGTATTTGACGCCGAGGAGACCCGCGTGCCGGACCTCCCAGATATGGTTGCGCCCAACCGCAGAGGCTGGCATGGGGAAATCTTGCTTGATCATGTCAAGCAGGATATTATGCACCTGGAGCACCGAGCGGTGCGGCATGTGCAGGAGCAGCGACGCGAGTGTTTGCGAGACCGTTTCTCGTACGGGGGCGACGACCTACGATACGCATGCTTTAGCACTCAACTTGGTAGCGGAGGACGTTGATTCTCACCTGGTCAGATACGAAGTCGCCAAAGCGATCAAGAACGAAAATGCAGAGGAGCTTTGCAGCAAGGTCGTTGCACCACTTCTCGTGTGCGATATCGTTGTCCGCGCTGCTCTGCCCGCTCTGCATGCCGCCGGCTGCGCCCTGCAGCTTGACGACTTCGCGGAGCGCCATAGCCGCGCCGTGGCGGACTTCCCAAGCCGCGGAGAACAGGTCGACCTCGAGCAGCCGCACAAGGCCGTCCCAGATCCACATGCCCTCCTTGGATGGCTCGAGCGCCTTGGCGCTGCTGACCTTGTCCTTCGGGTCCACCTGTCCTCCCTTGGTCGGGTCGACGACGACCTTCTCTTCCGTGCGCCCTGGCTGCGCAGTGGTCGGCGATGTCTGGCCATCGGCGGCCTCGTCCTTAGCCACGAGGCGGACCCTGTCGGGCGACACGTCAAAATCACCAAACACCCACCCGCATCCCGAAATACGCACTTGTTGGCGGTTTGGCTGGCAGCGGCAGTGTTGTAGCGCGCGCCCTGAGGCGGCGGAGGGGGCGCGGCGACGAAGGCGGAGTTGCCGGGCTTGCGCTTGCGCTTGAGGCGGTTGCGCTCGCGCGCGGACATGCCTGCGTCCTCCGCGACGGCGGGCGAGTCCTCCTTCTCCTTCTTGGGCGAAGGCGGCGCTGGCGGCGGCGGCGGCGGTGCGCGGGCCTTGCTGGACGATGCGGCATTGACGGGCGTGCTCGGCGAGGGCGTGTCGACCTCCATCTTGACGAGCGTCTCTTCGCTCTCGCTCTTCACCTCCGTGTCCGTCTTGACCTCCGACGGCGTCGCGCGCGAGCTCGAGGCGCCGCTCTCGCCGTTCAGCTCCTTGTTCCAGTCGATTTCGCCGACGTCGTCGCCACCGACGGCCAGGAAGTCAATGCCGAGACGGTTCATCGCCTCCTTGCGCGCTTTCTGGAGTTCGGCTGCCGAGGCAGGTACTGCAGCCTTGGCATATTCCTTGCCGGAAGATGCGAGTAGAAGGTTGTTGGTGGCGAGCAGTTCCGCCACAGAAAAGTGCGGAAATGCCGGTGCATCCATGCTGACATCGTCTGAGGGTGGTCCCGGCTCCGGCGCCCAGATGGGCACGAGGGAGCAGATATTAGAGATGGCGACGGACGCGGCCGTGCGCGTGTCTGTAGACTTGGAGTGCAGGTAGGGAATGATCTGGGAGAGGGCGGATGAGCACTGAGAGACGCTGAGAAAGGACTGAGACGCACGCGTGCGACCACATTAAGCAGTTCTGTCCACTCTGAGGATGGAATGTCCGCAACGGCAGACGAGGAAACGACACCCTTGGCGTCCACGGTTACGGAGTCGTCCCCGCCGACATCTCTGCGCACTGTTTTTGCTGCGAGGTGAGCGAGTTGTTTGGCTGCGGTTGTGCGTATTGCGGGCGAGGAGCCCGTGTCGAGGAGTAAGAGTAAACGGTCCAAGCTGTTTATGACAACAGTTTGCGTGAGCTTGTGCACAAACAGGTTGCGGAGTTGGAACGCACCGTGACGACATGGCGGTTGGCCGGCGCTCCGGGCCGGGGAGACCGGGGATGAGTGAGGGCGGTCGCTTTGCCCGCTCGGAGGCTGGGCGCGCCTTTATACTGTGTTGCGGCCGCCCGGGCTCCGGAAGCAATCAAGGGCATCAAGGCGCTGACTTCGAAAAAGCCTATATCGCCACTGCTCCCAGCGTCCTCTGTATGCGCCATCCACCGCCCAAGGACGTGCAGTGAGTCCCTGGCCCGTGCGCTCCGGCCCCGGCGCTGACCGCGGCCCGCAGAGACGCGTACGCGCGCATATTCTCGTCGGGCGCGACGCTCGACAAGCTCAGGGACCGCGCCGCCAACGGCAAGCTCCTGCCGAGTGCGCCAGACGGAGACGCCGGCGTGGCGGGCCGCAGCATTGCGTGGAAGGTGCGTGGGCCCGCGTCAGTGCCCGGCACCGGCGCTTATTTGCTCGTCATTGTACAGCTTTTCCTATTTCCGGGCCCGCCGCTCACCGCCAGCCTCGGCACCCCAGCCCAGGCAGGGCGGCTCGTCGACTCCCTGCGCGGGCTGCGGGCGGAATATGTGCAGCTGCTCACCGACAAGATGCGGGCGCCGGACGGCGGATACGAGGAGGGCTTCCAGGTCCCAGGCCAGAGCCATCCGCCCAAGAAGGCCGCGTCGCCCGGCGTCGACTGGTCCACCAACAACCCGCTCAGCCTGGACGACGAGGTGCGTGGTGACGCGTCGCTCGGCACGGCGACCGTGACTCAGCGTCACAACCGACTCAACAGAACCCCTGGCGGGACTGGTTCGCCGCAATTGAGCTGCGCAGGACAATCGCCCAGGACGTCGACAGGACGTACGCTGCATTGCCTCTCTTGTTTCGCCGCGGCCTGACGGAACTCCCTTGCCAGGTTTCCCGACATGGAGTACTTCCGCGCGCCCGCCGTCCAGGCGAAGCTCACCAACATTCTCTTTGTCCAAGCTGTCACCTTTCCTGAGATCGGATACAGGCAGGGCATGCACGAGCTGCTCGCGCCTATCCTGCACGCCGTCGACCACGATTCGCTTGACCCGCAGGAAGCGCGCGACAGCGAGGGTCCCAGCCAGCGCACAGAGCTGCTCGATTTGTGCGACCGCACGTGGATTGAGGCTGACGCCTGGGCGCTCTTCCGCGAAGTCATGAGCAATATCAGCATCTGGTATGAATGGCGAGAACAACCGCAGACCACCTTTGCCGCGGACGGCCACCTCGAAATCACGCCGTACGTCGCGCCCATCGTACAAGTCTGTAACCGAATCAACACGGAACTCGTTCGCGCCGTGGACCCTGTCCTCCATGCTGCCCTGCAGAAGGGCGGCGTGGAGCCGCAAATCTATGGCATGTACGTTGTCAGACGCCTAACTCTGTTCCATGCTGACTCGCGTTGGCAGCCGCTGGCTTCGCCTCTTGTTCACGCGAGAATTTAGCCTTTCCGACGCCATGCTGCTCTGGGACGGCCTATTTGCGTGCGAAGAGATGTTTGACGTCGCGCAATGGATCTGCGTTGCTATGCTTATCCGAATACGAAACGAGCGTTCGTGGACTCCCTGCCTGTTGATGCACGTTCCCTGACCTGATTTGCGTTCTAGTCATTCCCGCAGATTATGGCGGACAGTTGACACAGCTTCTTCGTTATCCAGCCTCTCCTTTCAGCGAGCAGCACCCGGAGCAGGCCGCGAGCGTGAAACACACGGTCGTTCTGCTACAGCAGGCTCTCGCGCTGAAAGGGTCGCCGTACCCCGGCATGGGCTCGAGCGTCGTGACCGAGAATCGCAATTTGTTCAGTATTCCTAGTCAAGTCCCCGCGTCGCCGCCCAAGCAACGTCGCCGAAAGAGCCTACCGGCGGGCGACCGGCCACCGTTGAAGAGTCCTCCTACCTCCACCGCCGATCGGAAGGACTACCTTGGTCTACCAGAGATGATAGCAAGTCGCCTGTTGGACACCGGCGAGAGCTTGGGCATAAACCGCGTGCTGTTGAACACGGTGTCGGAGATCAGAGTACGCCTCACGTCGCAGGGGCGTCGCGACGCGTTCCTGACGTTCCGTTACAGAAGAACATCCCTGACATTGGCGCTGCGCTGTCACGGACAGCTTCCAGCTCGTCAGACATCAATATGTTCAACGGCGTCGACCTCCGTACCCCGGACGAGCGCCCGCCGTGGGAGCCAAAGTCGCGGCTGGAAATCGAGGCGGAGATGGCGGAGCTGCGTGCCGTGCAGAAGCGCATGAGCGAGTCCGTCGGCTGGGCGCTGGATGTACTGCTGCAAGGCGAGGGCGATGTCGAGCGGCCGAAACGCGAGGCCCTCGAGACGCTTTCCTACGTCCGCGACCTGCTCTCCAAGGGCGCCGTGACGAATGTCACTCTCGGGGAGCTCGACGAAGATCGGCTCTTCGGGGAGGAAGAACTTGCACGCAGGCGAAGGAAGGCGAAGGAAGAGGCCGAGCGCGCCGCCGCTGCCTCGCTTAGCCCGAAACCTCGCGAGGCGCCGCCCGCGCGCCCGCCGCTTGCCGCGTCCGAGGCGCATCCTCGTCCACGGACGTACCTTTCTACGCGCGAGTTCCACGGGCCCGTCACGTCCCTGCCGCGCACGGCTCAGGTGCCTGGACCCGGGAGCGCGCTCTCGTTCCCTCCGTCGCGGCGCGGCGTGTCGCCCGCCGCGCAGAGCGCCCCGGTCGTGCCGAAGCAGCCTCCGCCGTGGATGCACACGCCATCGAACTTCGATGCCGACGTGCCCAGCCTTGCGCCACCGTCGTCGGCCGCTATCCCACGCCCGCCTCCTCGGATGGGCGCGTATGCGCATTCGTCTCGCATTGTGACAGACCAGCCTGCCGCGATGACGTATGGCAACCTCACGTCGCCGACGCAGGTGACCGAAGACCCCCTCGGCGTGCTGCGGTAGACAGCGTGGTTGTTCGCAGCGCTGAGTCTCTTCTCTTGTACTTCTACGCGTGCGGCTTGTTGTATTGATAGCATGTAACAGCTACAGTCCGTTCAGTCGGGGACTACGGTAACGTTCACAGTGGTAATCGGCATGTGATCCGTCGTGCGAGTGTCTGGACAATTGGGGGCTTCTCGGTCTCTTTATATGTGCGCGGCAGAGTCGCGGCGGGCTCGAGATCGTTCTACATATCGGTTGTGTGGGAAAGGGCGGCCAGACGCGGCGTTGAAGGAGACAAACTGACGCTTCGGCCAATGGAACGGCTCAGGATTCTCGGTTGCCGGTACAGCCAGTTTGAGCCGTTCCGTAGCAGCGGATGATTGTTGTGCCTGTTCCACAGGAGGTTGGCGTATAAAGACCTGGCAGGGCCACATGACGATCCCCCGCACCCCGATCCTCCACATCCATTATCGATGTCGACCCCGCGCCTCAACCCGCCGTTCAGAGCCGAGCATCTCGGTGCGTGTGCAGTCGGAAGCTCGTTCTATGTGGGTGCTGACGGGCACCGGAACGCTAGGGTCGCTAAAGCGGCCGCTCGAGCTGCTCGCGAAGCGCGCGGCGCTCGACAAGAAGGAAATCAGCGCGGAGGACCTGCGCCTCGAGGAGGACAAGGCCATCGCGGAGATCGTCCAGATGCAGCGCGACGCAGGGATCAAGGTGCGCGCACGCCTATAGCGACTTGCGCCGTCGCGCCCTGAATGTTGATGTTGCAGAGCATCACCGACGGAGAGTTCAGAAGGTCAGTAAATACTCGCCACGGGCGCTGCATGACGGCCTCGACGACTCAAGCCGCCGTCCAGGCACATGTTTTACGGTAAGCGCGCATTCAGCGGCCTCGCTTAGATCTCTTTGCCGACGGACGCCCCTATCCGCAGATGGCTTCTTCGACAACCTGGACGGCCACGGCTTCACCTACGTCCCGGAAGTGCCGCTCGAATGGTTTAAGGTATGTTCCATGCTGATGTGGGGCTGTCAAGATGACTGAGGGCCACCGTAGGACTATGTCCCGGACACTGCCGCTTTCAAGAAACAGAACTTCAAGAACGCCGCTTCATACCTTTGCAAGGTCCGTGGTACCTATTCCATTCTACGCTCCACTTATCCTTTTTACAGGGCAAGATCAAGCGTCCTGCCGGAAAGTCCCTCTACCTGCCGCAGTTCGAGCAGCTCAAGAAGTTTGTCAAGCCGGAGGTACGTATCTAAAGTAAGCACTTGTAGCGGGACAGCGTCCTGATGATCACGTAGGAAATTCCCAACATCAAGGTAACTCTTTGTGCCCCGGAGTGGTTCCACCTGCGCCATGGTCCGTGCCTCTATGTATCGTTGCTGCAAGTCATGTTCTCAATCTACATTGCTTCCAGGTGAATACGCCTACGAAAAAAGCGTATACGCAACCGATGAGGAGTATTTCGCGGACATCGTGGCCGCATACCGTGAGGAAATCAACGAATTGTACGCCGCGGGAGCGCGCAACCTGCAATGGGACGACCCTCTCCTCGCCTACTTCTGCGCTGAGAGCATGCTTGCGGGCATGAAAGAGGAAGGCGTCGACTCTGAGCGCCTCCTCGATCTTTACATCGATGTCTACAACAAGATTATCGAAGGACGACCCAAAGACCTGACTGTCGGCATCCATCTCTGCCGTGGTAATTTCCGAGTACGCCCAATTCACCGTGTCCTCCTAGACTTTTGGCTCATCACTCAACAGGGAGGAATCCACTTCTCCGAGGGTGGTTATGACCGCATTGCCATCAAGCTCTTCAACGTCTTGAAGATGGACTGCTACTACGTAGGCGTGTCCTCCTGCATAATTAGCATCGTCTCACTATGTTCGTAGCTCGAATACGACACTGAGCGCGCGGGAACGTTCGAGCCGCTTAAGTTCCTGCCCAAGGACAGGACGGTCGTTCTGGGCCTCATCTCCAGCAAGCTCTCCCAGCTCGAAGACATCAACGAGCTCAAGAACCGCATCAACCAGGCGGCCGAGCTCATCGCGAACGGCGAGCCGAAGCGGTCCAAGGAGGAGGCGCTCAACCAGATCTGCATCTCGCCGCAATGCGGCTTCGCGTCACACTCGGACGGCAACAACGTCACTAGGGAGGATGTCGCCGCCAAGCTGAAGCTCGTTTCGGAGACCGCAAAGCAAATCTGGGGATGAGCCTCATACGAGAGGAGAGGGAGAGGGATCTAGTAGGACGATGGTGAATCTAAGCAGGATTCGAATGTTGTATGACCAGACCTATGCTCGCCAGCTGCGCGCAACGCAAGACCACATTCCGCACAGTCAGGATGCTCATGGGTATGCCGAGTATCGACCATGTCTTGCTGGAGAGGAAACGAAGAGAGACGAAGGAATTGAGGCTCCGCTTGCTTGCCTTGGACTCGAACGACCATAATTCGCGCTGTGTGTCCTTGCCCCCAAACTCCAAGGCGCCTGCGTACTGCGTCCAGCTGCACTGCATATCCATACGTCAAGTTCGACGTGCCCCGCTCCCTGCACAGCCTATGGCTAGCGGCTTTTGTGAGGCGCATGGATAAAGACATAAACCCGGTTGCCTGGAGCGTTTCTACCATTCTGATGCCACCCCCACGCCCTGCATGGAGCGACTGTTTGTCTCTGAAGGGAATCCAGCGCCGCCGCCGTCTGTCTACCGACGGGCAACTCAAGCTATTCTCGTCGCGGAGACGCGCGCCTCCACGCGACTACGCACCAATTGCAACTTACATATTCCTCGACCCAAGTTCACTCTGGTACGTTCTATTCTTGGTACAACCGGCTAAGCTGACCTTCGGCCCTGTAGACCATGATCGCCCTTCACACTATCCATGTCATCATGGTGTATTTCTACGTGCGAACGATAGCGCACCCGCTGCCCCGTGGAGCCATAAACCACACCTTCAGAGGCTTGACAGCCTTCACTGTGTTCACGTATATCCTCGGATACGTGGTCGGTTGTGTCGAAGCCGTGCTCATCGTTGCCACCCTTCGCACGCTTGCTGGCATCCAGCGCGTGAGCAGCAATTGCTGCACTTTCTTCTTAATATGGATCTTGCTCTGGGCTGTTGGCATTACGGTCGTGCTCCTCTTCGGCATGGCTGGCTTGGTGTTTTCGCAGGTAGCTTTGGTCCCTGCCTTTAGGCATGCATGCCGCGACGACTGGATCACTGTCCTGCTCGATGGTCCCAACTATCGTTACAGGGATACACCGTATCGCGCCACATTCTCTCTCAGTGCGACCAGCGAACCTCTTTTCACCTTCACCTCCCAGGATCCCGACCGCTGGCGCTTCAATCTCGTTGCTCTGGGCTCTGCGACTCCTTCGGTGTTGCCTGCACTCCGAAATATCACATACGACGACCCGAGGCTGGCCGTCTCCGCTCTCTGCTACGGAGATAACACGACGGCACCTTGCGCGACGGGTAGGTACGATCCTATCGCATACCTGTCATTCGACGTCACAGTCAACGGCACCCGCTCACGCATTCGCTCGCCGTATCGCGAGTGGTCAATCGACGACGTGTTGTCAGTCAGTCTGCGGAACGTCGGTGACGACGGGAGCTTGTCGCCGCTCCGCGTCCTCCAGACATCACCTCGCAAACCCGGCAACTGCAGGCAGCTCAAAGTCTGCATCGCGCACCCTCAGTCGCCAACCAGCGTCCTCGGCGCCGATATTCTGGTTGCCGTTGGATGGCTCCTAGGCGTTCAAGGCGAAGCTGCTGCGAAGTGTACCAAGCCGCGACGTTCAAGTTCTATCTGACACAAGTGCTAGCCTTGAACTCGATGATAGCCAATTGGTTTCGGTCTCGTATGGCCGTTATATGTACCCTTGTTTCCCAGCCTTCAATCGTTGTTAATACCTCCTTGCCTGGAATTTACTGTGATATTCGAAGAACAACGATTCTCGGACGCTTGCGCCCGGGTAATCAGATGGATGCCTCCATAGGATCCTACACAACGCATTGTCCCTCCGGGAGCACGGAAGCGTGGGCTCGGACTGAGAGGAGGCCGGTGGTACGTGTTGAGTCTCCGCCCCGCGCCTTATCCTCGACGACTCGGATGCTCAAATCGCCCTCGGCCCTGCCAAAATGTCCCTTGAATGCCTGTCCTATCCCCACAGAGCACCGATTTCTGCTGCAGCGCTGACTTGCATCGCCTGGATCTGCGCAATGTCGTGACTCGTCGCGCCTCGCGCTCTGTACACAGCCAACATGCTAGCGGCTTTTGGGTGGCTCTTGCATGGAGAGATAAACCCAGCCACTTGAACACGTATGGCATATCTGCGCGCGCACCCGCCACATCGTCCATGGAGCGACTCGTTGTCTCTGAAGAGAACCCAGCGCCGCCGTCGCCGCAGCCTGTCTATCGGCGGGCTACTCTGGGCATCGTTGCGGCGGAGACCCGCGCCTCGCGGCGATTGCGCACTAACACGCGTACGTGTGTGACACACCCCAAGCTCATCCTGGTGTGTTCAATGGCCCTATGTAGCCTGGGTATCAAGTCGTGCTCACTATCCGAGGTTGAAGTTTGTGGCTACACTTCACGGCATCCATGTGATCATGGTGTACTTCTACGCGCGGACACTCGCACACCCGCTCCCCCGCGGGGCTATCAACCATACTTACAGAGGCCTGACGGCCTTCACCGCGTTCACATACATCGTCGGCTACGCGGTCGGGCTCGTCGACTCTGTTCTCATCGTCAATGCGTTTCGCCGGCGCGCGTGGTACCAGCGTACGAGGCGTACTTGCTGTCCTTGGTCCCTATATTGGGTCTTCTTCTGGGCCATCGGTCTCATTGTAATGCTGTTCTTTGGCATGGCAGGCTTCGGGTTCTCGCAAGTGGCGTTGATCCCCGCCTACAAGCATGCCTGCAAGGACGCCTGGATCACCGTGCTGCTCGAGGGACACGACTACGACCACCAGACCGAGCCCAACCGCGCAACCTTCACGCTCAGCGCGACCAAAGAGCCGCTCTTCGCTTTCACGTCACAGGACCCTGACCGCTGGCAGTTCAACCTCGCCGGCCTGGGCTCCGCGCGCCCCTCGGTGCTGCCCGCCCTGCGCAACATCACCTTCGACGACCCGAACCTGGCCGTGTCGGGCTTCTGCTACGGCGACAACGGCACTACAACGGCGTGCATGACGGGCCGATACGATCCTATAGCGTACCTCTCGTTCGACGTCACGACCAACGGCACGCGCGCGCGGTCGCGGTCGCCGTACCGCGAGTGGACGATGGACAGCGTGCTGTCCGTCATCCTGCGGCGCGTCGAAGACGACGGGAGCCTGTCCTCGGTGCGCGTCCTGCAGACGTCGCCGCCCAAGCCCGTAGACTGTAGGCAGCTCAAAGTATGCATTGCGCATCCGCCGGTGCCGACGAACGTGCTCGCTGCCGATATCCTGGTTGCGGTGGGCTGGCTATTGGGCGTACAGGGCGAGGCCGCGGTCGCGTGCACCACGCCGCGCGGCAATCCCACTGTTTTCTAACATTTCGTCTGTTTCTGTATTCATGTGCACTTACGACTACTTACGCGCACCCCGTTGTCAATCTGTATTGTTATCCGCATGCTACATAATGACCTTCGTATTCAACGCGTTCGCTGCTTTCCAGAGACTGCTGTCCGTTCCGCGTGTTCGCGGCCGAATTCAGGCTGAGATCCTGCGCGCATACGCCACTCCTTATTGTACCAGCAACGCTCGTCGCTGTGTCTTCGCTCTGCCATTGCTATCAAACTGCATTGCTACTGCGTGGCTTGTGAACGCGGCCTGGTCTGGCCAAACGCGCTTCGGGAGGTAAAGATATCAAGCACGTCGTATATTACCAAAGCCAACAACGGGGACAGCGAGCGGCGAAGAGCGCAGATACAGAGATGTAGAGTCGTCATGATAGATCCAGGTCGATATCCAAGAGTAAGTAAGTATGAGATGAGATGGTCGTGAGTGAACGGGCAGCAATTTTGGTGGTTGGTCGGCGCGCCGGCGAGCTTAGTCGTCGTCCTCGTCGTCGTCCTTCTCCTCCTTGTCCTTGTCCTCTTCCTCGTCGTCGTCCTTGGCGCCAGCGTCCTTGCTGCCGTGTACGACGGCGTTGATCCTGTGGGGGAATGGGCGTCAGCCTCAGGGCCAGGGCGGGCGGGATCCACGCGGGGGCAGAGCCAAACAGGCAGACGCACTGGATCTGGAGCGAGACGGTCTCCTTCTCGCCGCCGTCGACGCCCTGGAGCTCGACCTTGACGCGCTTGGTGCCCTTCCAGCCGAAGGAGCCGGTGGAGAACGCGGACGGGACGAGCGTGAGGTTGCCGATGTAGCCCTTGTCCTTGCCCGCGCCCGCGTCGCCGTCCTTCTTGTCGATGCTCGGCGGCGTGTGCGTGAACGCGACGTGAATCGGCAGCGCCTTCTCCTTGAACTCCTTGAACGCCGCGTCGTGCTCCTGCAGCGCCGTCACAGAGTCAGCCCCGAACAGCCGCCCGCAGACGCGAGACGCACCTCGGTCGTAGCTTTGCTACGCCCGCGGCGGCCCTTGGGCGCGGACTGCCCGTTCTCAGTCTTGGCCGCCTTCTTCGCCCGCGTCGTGGCACCCTCGCCGTCGTTGGCGCGCTTGCGTGGGGGCATGTCTCAGATGTGGGGACGGTGGTGGGAAGAGGGAGGGAGCGTTGTTTGACAAGACCCACAAAATGAGCGGCGCAAGAAATAATAAGACCGTGGTTCGTGACGGTTGCCGGCGTGACTGGCAACGGCTCGCCCAGTGACCACCACGTTGTCTCCTCTTGTACCATCTCAATGTCAATGACGGAATACGTCTTGTTGTCTTTTCTCGCAGCCGTCGTTTGTATTCGCAAAAACGTGGACAATGACAATCCAGCGAGCACCGCAGCAGGCACATACCCACCGCTTCAACGACGACCGCCCAGCTCCTCCTTCTGTCAGCTTCCCATCCACGCTCCATCTTAGTGTCCGAGATAGTTTTCCGTCCTCGCCCCCTCCGCGCCGCCGTCAAGAATGCGCCTGCCTCCCCAGACGCGCCGCTGCCGCCATGCGCTGCCGCAGCGACCGTTCATGCGCGCCTGTTCCGCGGCGCGCGGCGCTGGGCAGCGGGCGGCCCTGGCACTGAGGAGCCGCGGCCAATACCGTCAGATGTCTTCGTCATCCGAGTAGAACTCGTCCTCATCGTCGTCGACCGTCGCGTGCTGCGAGAAGTCGACCTTGTAGCGCAACAGGCCGCCGATGCCGCCGAACCCGCGCACGAACTGCGCGCCCTCTTGCGACCGGTTCGTCACGAACTGCAGCGCGGGGTCAGTCCGGGTGTAGAATCAAATGGCGGGCACGCACCTCGAGGTTTGCGCCGAACTCTTTGTATTTCTCGGCAAACCACTCGAGCAGGCTCTGCGGCTCCTGCGACTGCTCCATCTCGAGGCCAGTGGACTTGTCCATGAACTTCTCGCGGTCGGTCTTCTCCTGTTCCTTGGACGCGTGCACGATGATCTCCTCACCCGCCGCGTTACGGAGGACGTAGCGCGTGACGTCGAGGTTCTCCCAGACGATGAGCGTCTCGACGGCGCCGAGCTCGAGACCCTTGAGCGTGTCGTCGATGCCGAAGCAGTACTTGCCCGTATCCTGGCTGATCTCGTCGAAGTAGCGCTGGATGAGGCGCTTCTCCTGCACGAACTTGACGTTCGCGAGCGACTCCGCAGCCAGCTCGATGGCCTAGGCGCGCGTCAGCGGTGGGGCTCCTACGGTGTGGTGGCGTACGCACCTGATTGAACCCGTTCTCGCCGCCGTACGACACATCGACGACCTTGATGACCTTGGCAGCAAGGCGCGGATCGAACATGTCGCTCTGGCTCAGCTCCGTCTTGAAGTCGGCCGAGCCGGCGAGCACGATCCCGGCGACGTTGACCTTGTCGTTCGTGATGAAGTGCTGCACGGCGAGCTCCGCAACCTTGCGCACGTAGTTGTGGCGCTTCTCGTCACGGAGACGGGAGAAACGCAGCGCGGACTGACCACCACGGCCGTGCTTCTTGGGGAGGTCGACGGTGAACTTGTGGATGACCTCGCGCGTGTTGCCCGCGAGCGTGCCGAAGAGCGAGCCGTTGCCGTCCATGACGATAAAGCCGAACTTCTGGTCGGCCTCGAGCAGCTCGGACAGCGCCTCAGTGTGGAATTTGTTGTCGCAGAGATAGAGAGAACTAGGGCGAGGGTCAGTCGGGGTGCCAGCTGGCCGAGCGAAAAACCAGCGGGACGGACGTGTTAATGGGTTTGTGCGGCTCAAAGTCGAACGAGACCTTGCGTTCCTTTCCCTCATCAGTGAGGATGGTTCCGACGAAAAGAACGAGGCCGTTCGGGGGGACGCGGTTGTAGAGCTTGAGGCGCTGCTGGGTCGAGGTAATGGCCGCCAGCACGGACAACCTGTTGACACGCGACTTGATGTTGGACGCAGTACCGTATTCCTGAGTCAACATGTTCTGCACACGCGAGATTTGATCCTAAGAACAACCCGTCAGTTGCAGGGAGCTGGGGGGATGAGACGAGGCGTGCATGCCTTGGGCGGGATGATGAGGCTGATCATAGACGTGCCCGCGCTGGCCATCATCGCGCGTCAGCATCTCGAGCAGCAGCGGGAGGGCAGACTGGGCTCACCCGCGGGCGGCATCGAGCTGCTTGATCAGCTTTTTAATCTTCCAGAGCTGGATATTCTGTTCTGCGGCGCGGTCAGGCCTGCATCGGGCAGCATCCAGGCACGGAGAGGGCTCACCGGCCACGTCCTGACTCATGTCTTCTGCTTTTCGCGCGAGATACGCGGCGGGGACCGGATGGCGCGCGGGCGGCGGGCGTGACGAGGAGAGCTTTGCGGGCGGCAATCTCCGCGTCTTGTCCCTCACATGCCCAAGCGCGCACGCGACGACGAACCGGCAGCTCTGCCCCGCGCCGTGCGGCCCAAGGTAGCGCACCCTGCTCCGCCGGATCTCGCAAAGGCCAAAAACGCGCCGCAGACGCACAAGTCCTGGGTCCCGCGGCAACGAGAAACACACAACATCGTCAAGCTCACCCCGAAGCGCCCGTACTCCTCCGTGCCCTCGGGTTCAAGCGCGACCAGCTCCAGGCGCGCACAGAAACTCAACCATTTCCTTGTGTCGCGTCGCTCGACGCTGGGCTCGTATTTACGGCGCTGTAAAGCGGTCGTATTAGAATCCAAGTACGCGTTGTCCGAATCGCTCCGGAATACGCGTTAAACGAGCCCCCTCAGGCGCAAAACACTCTATTTGTGTGCAATGGGCGCAGCCATCCCGTTATTGCTTCAAATCACCGCGTCGCTGCCGCATGTTTTGCCCTACGACAAGTCGCAAATAGCCATCGAAGTCAAGACGGGCTCGATGCGCGTGCACGACGAACTGGTGCCCGAGGACGAGGACGAGGATATCTCACTTCGGTCTCGGGACAAATCGACGCTCAACGTTATCGTGCGGATCGACGGGGGCGACCCCGAAACACCCGCCGAGGCCGCAAAGAAGCGGCGGAAGAGCAAGAAAGCAAAGGAGACCCAGGACGCGGAAGAAGCGGCGGACGACGACGACGACAATGCTGATCCCATGGAGGAGTAGCTATAGCCTTTCTTGCCTTTCGTTCCCGGTTCTGGCAGGGCCCTGCACGCTCGCCATGGTCCATTTACTTCCATTCTTGCACGACAGCACGCCCGTAATTATAGTCATACACCATTGCATAGCACGAACATCCATCGCCAGTCCTGCCCAACTGGTCTACGCTCGACGAAGATTGGGCAGCCAAGAGCAGCGGACCACTCAACCGACGTCTCATCGGTGGTGGCCTCTTGCAGAGTCCCCTAGACCTGTGATCGGTTATCTGGTGCACTTGACGGCATATTCGCCCTGAACGCCCAGGAGCCAGCCGACCGCGACCAAGATGTCGGCGGCGAGCACGTTTGTCGGCACCGGTGGGTGGGCGATACAGACCTTGAGCTGCTTGCAATCGCTGGGCCTGGACGTGGACGTCTGCAGGATGCGCACGGGCGACAGGCGCCCGGCGTCGTCAACGCGGCGCAGCATGACGGATAGCACATTGTCGAGCGACCACTCGCGGTACGGCGACCGGCTGCGCGCGCGCGTGCCGTTCGTCGTGACGTCGAACGAGAGATACGCAATCGGGTCGTATCGGCCGGTCATGCACGGCGTCGTTGCGTTGTCGCCGTAGCATAGACCAGACACGGCCAGCTTGGGATCGTCGAAGGTGACGTTGCGCAGGGCGGGCAGCACCGCTGAACTCGCAGCGTCCACGCCGGCGAGGGTGAACTGCCAGCGGTCGGGGCCCTGCGCCGTGAAGGTGAAGAGGGGCGCTTTCCCCGCGCTCAGAGAGAATGTGGCGCGGTACGGCGCGCCGCGGTGTTTGCTGTCGGGCCCCTCGAGCAGCACGGTGATCCAGTCGCGCTCGCACGCATGGCTGTAGGAGTGGCCGGCTGCGACCTCCGCAGCGACGGTGCCTACCAGGCCGAAGATAATTGCGAACACCATGCAGACACTCGCGGCCAGCACCACGGTAAGGAAGCGATGTCGGCGGTCGTTCGAGGGCTGGAGCCGGGAGTTGCGGCGGCGCAGAGCATCAACGACGAATGCGCCGTCCACACTCCCAAGGATGAATCCCAGGCCAGTTGTGAACATCCAGAAGGCCACCAAGCCCTTGTATGTGTGATTTATGACCCCGCGAGGCAGCGGATACGCGATGGCTTTGGCGTAGAAGTATACTGTGATTGCATGAAGACCGTGCAGAATGATCAGAAACTGCATGTTCACATGGTCAGCTTTTTTATCAGTAAAATCATAGGCATAGCACGCACCAAGGTGGCTTTGGGATGCGAGACGTGCAAGTTCCCGCGTAACCTCTTGAGCGCACGGTCCTCAGTAGCAACAGCAGCGCGTGCGGCGCGCAGGAAGATAGGTTGATGTCGCGCTGGGCCATCTTCGAAAACCATGAATCGCTCCATGTAGGGTCTGCGTGTGAGAGCGAATGCACCCGAGAATGCTGCATCTGCTCCAGAAGTTCAAACAGTTGGCTTTACGCCTCTATCCAGGTGCCGCCCGGCTGTTGAAGGCCGCTAGCGCGTGCACGTGCACGAGAAGCAGACCCTCTGCACCAATCCATGCGACGCGAATCATGGCAGCGTTCTGGGAAGTCCGCCCGGAATTCAAGCCAAAGTTTGACAGGGAAGAAGACGCGCAGCGGAGATTCAAGTCGCGTGTCCTCGAGTGCCTTGCGGCCAATCTTGGGTGATGCGATATCTCAGTATTCTCTAGACAGACTGAATATACTAAGGGTATACTTATCCGACCAGTGAGAATAATTACAAGTTCTGCGACGTAAGCTTGTGTTGACAATGGTAGTCCATGAGGAATCGATGTAGATCGAACACTCTCCTCGACACCCAACCCATCGATCTATAGTCATTTCAGGTCGTAATTCTTCAGAAGGAGATCATGGTTCATTAAGCAGCGAACTGCGAGTTCTCCGGCGTCGTGCATCTCCGCGCCCACTCGCCCACGGCGTCGAGAATCCAACCTACAGCGACCAATATATCCGCGGGCAGCACATCCGCGGTCACGGGGGCCTCCGGGCGTGCGACGCAGACCTTGATCTGCCGGCAGTTATCCGGGTTCGGTGGGGACGTCTGCAGGACGCGCGCCCCGATCCCGCCGTCCTCGGTCACGCGCCTCAAGATGAGCGACGGGATGCTGTCGAGCGACCACTCGCGGTACACCGAGCGGCTGCGCGCGCGTGTGCCGTTCACCGACACGTCGAACGAGAGGTGCGCGACGGGGTCGTACCGGCCCGCCATGCACTCCGTGCCGTCGCCGTAGCACCGCCCAGAAACGGCCCACCGCGCGTCGTCGTACGTGATATTGCGCAACGCAGGCAGGACCGACGGCCGCGCAGAGTCCAGGCCGGCTAAGTTGAAGCGCCAGCGGTCCGGGTCCTGGTTCGTGAACGTGAACAGCGGCTCGCCCGTCGCGCTCAGGCTGAATCTTGCATAGTTCGGCTCCTTCTGGTGCCCGAACTCATGGCCCTCAAGGAGCACGGTGACCCAGTCATTGTCGCACGCGTGTCGGAAGGCTGGGTCGCTCGCGACTTTGGCGAAGATGAGGCCCGCCAGGCCGAAGAACATCGTTATCGCGGCGCCGACGCCCCCACAGCCGACCCAGCGCAGCCCCCAGCCGAGTTTGTTGCGCGGGCGCTCGAGCCCGAAGAGGACCACCAGCGCAGTGTAGACTATGATAGCATCGAGGATGCCCACGACGAAGCCCACAATGTACGTGAAGGCGGTGAAGAACATCAGCCCAAGGAAAGTGTGGTTTATGACCCCGCGGGGAAGCGGGTGCGAAATGGTGTAGGCGTAGAAGTAGACCATGACGGCGTGTGTGGCATGCAGAGTGACGAGAATCTGTGTCGGTAAGCTCAGGTTGATCCAGAATCAAGAACCATGCACACCAAGATAAACGGGAGAGGTAATCTGATTGAGTCAAAGACCCTTGCCAGGCGACTCGGTGGTGGTGGTGGGGCAGCATCAGAAGGCGTCAGAGCTATGTCCTCCGGGGAAGCGAGTTTCGATTCGTAGCCACGGAATAGCTTCATAGCGGGAAGAAGGGCGAGCACAAGCTGAGTGTCACCGGGTTATGTAGCACAATCCGAAAGCCCACTTAAAGCCGTCTAGTCGTTGGCTGTGTACTCCGTACCTCGCATGACTCGCGAGGCACAACAACAGAACCCTGGCGCATGCGGTGCAAGTCAAAATGGCGGGATAGAGAAGTGGGCGCTTTGGGGATGACATGCTATGAAATGGGGGTTACGACGGAAATGAGCAAGAAACAAGCCCGAGGTGAAGGTGCCGGGCGGAGAACGAAACCGCGATTCGATCCTTCTTCCCGCCACCCACAAGCGCCGGAAACATGCCCTGTGCCGCGTGTTCGCGTGCGTCCGAGGGAGACAAAGTGCTGCGATGCTCGCGATGCAAAGAGGCCGTCTACTGTGTGAGCTCTCTCCGCCCTTTACTCCGCGCCCGGTCAGAACAGGAATTCGTCAGAGCGCCCAATGCCAGACCGCCGACTGGAAGAAGCACAAACGGGCGTGCATCCCACCGCCCGACCCCGCGCGCAACGTGCTGCCTCCCTCCGCAACCGACCTGCTCGCGCGCATCCATGGCTGCCTGGCAGAGTGCCATGAGATCATGGACGAGTACATGACGCTGCTGAAAGCTAGCGGTGCGCGGCGCACTGACGAGCCAGAGCTCGCCTCCGCGATGCGTCTCAGGGCGGAGGAGCTCATCTTAGGTGCGCACTCGAGGCCTTTAGCCCTCATGTTCAGCCTGCTCACAATGGCCGCACAATGCAGCGTTGGAGATCCCGCCAGAGCTGGAGTTCCGGCCCGCAGACCGGGAGCCACTGCAGCAAGCGATGCTCAGCATCATCCGGCTGCTCTTCCTCGAGAGCATGGCCGGCCTGACCGCGCAGCAGCGCGAGTGGATGGCCTACATGCTCGACAACACGCCCTCGCACGGGAAGCGCGTCCCGAAGTTCAATGGCAAGGACATCGTGGCCCGGCCCGGGGAGTGCTCTGCGCGTGTCTACGAGGGCCTCTTCCGCTGTCTGGCGTACCTCTTCATCCAGGTGGATGGCAAGGAAGAGGTTGAGGGCACCAAGTGGCGCGGCGTCGCGGAGACCTTCGTCATGCTATGGAGAGAAGATTGACGGCCGAGCGCGCCGTTACTGTAAGCGTTCAGATCGTGATATCGTCTTCTTGTATTGGTACAGAAAATCGTGAGTACAACGTCGAATGAAGCACAATTGCAGCAACAGCCGTGCCAGCCAGTAAACCGCGACGCGTCCTTCGCCTACGCCGGAAGATTGAAAGAGACATCCGTCCCCGCCGGGCGCGGGAACGCGGGCGAGCCGTCCGGGTTCCAGCCAAACGTCTGCGCGCGGATGGAGCGGTTGCCCCAGCCGCCATTGGGGTTGTCCATGCCGTGGTACACGATGTACGGCACGCCGTTGCGGTCGTACGGGAAATTGGCGTGCCCCACGCCGAACACCTTGTCCGACTTCCAGAACACCGGCCGGTCGTCCAGGCGCCACCAGTTGCCCGGCACGACTACGCATCGCAGTCAGCGGTCTGGTCGGCGGAGGGAAAACACTCTGGCGAGACACGCACGGGGATCTTTGCCGTCGTCGATGCCCATGAACGCGAGGCAATAGTCCTGTGTCCAGCTCCCTGCAGCGGCTGCGCAACCCCGCGTCAGAGAAAGACTCGGACTCGGGTAGCAACAACGGGTGCCATACAGTAGACCAGGAACGTGCGCCCGTTGTGGACCAGGATCTCCGGGCCCTCGTTCACGCCGTTCGAGCCGCTGCGCTGCCACGCGGGCGTCGGGGAGTGCAGGAGGACGCGGGAGCCGTTGATGCGCGTCGGCGAGCTCATCGGCGCGATGTATAGGTACTGGTTCAGCTGGTCCGCGCCGCTCGACCAGCCGCTCCAGATGAAGTACAGCCTGCCGTTGCCGTAGATCAGCACCGTCCCGTCGATGGCCCACTCGTTGTCCGGGGACGTGATCTGGCCGACGAGCTGCACGGTGCGCAGCGATCAGCGGGCGCCAGAGACGAAGAGACGACTGACGTCAAACGGCTGCGTCGGGTCCGTCGTGCTGCGCCCCTTGAGCACGTACATGCGATGGTTCGCGTTGTTGCCGTCCGGCGTGGTCATCGCGACGTAGATGTAGAACGCGCCCTGGATGTAGTGCAGCTCGGGCGCCCACACGGCGCCGAACCCCGCGGCGTTGTACACCTGGATGCTGCTCGCGGACCACTGCGCCAGGTTGCTGCTCTTCGTCACGCGGACGTCGCCGCCCGTGGTGTACGTGAGGTAGTACGCGTCCGCGTACTTAAGCACCCATGGGTCCGCGCCGCTGCCAGACTTGATCGCTGTGTGAATTGCGTCAACGCCTTGTGTGATGCGGTCATTGGGTAAATATGGGACGTACGGTTGTTGTATGTTGCCCGGGGAGCAAGCGGGCCCGCGACGGCGCCGAGCGCCGATGCGACGAGGAGGGCGAGGCCTGCACGCAGAGTGAACAGCATGATGGTGGACAACAACACACTGCGCGAGCGCGGCGGGGCAGCTTGCGCCAGATCTACGTCGAGTATTTAATAATACTCATTGGCAACAGCGCGTCATATGATAGAGTCTGCCGCGCGGTTGCGGGCGCTAGGATCCGCGATTCCTCTTCCCAAGAAGGCGCCACCGATCCAAAGAACAGCAGATGACAGGCAATGCAGGGGCGGCGGGATCGCGGTCCGTCTCGACAGCGTGGCACAAGTTGCCGCGTGAGAAGATTATCTCAGGGGTCACAGTCAACCGACGGATCCTTCAAGTTACTGTAGCGCGCCAGCATTCCAGACGCCTGAGCCCAGGGCAGCGGTCTGGCGCACGGAGTGAATGCTTGCGGCTCTGTTGACCAGACAGCACCAGCCTGCCGCTGCGTCATTGCCCACAGTCCCGCTGTCGAGAAACCACCAAACGTCGAGAAGCTGGAGCATCCGGCGTCGTTCAAGCCCCGGGATCGCGCATAATGGAACCATACGGCTACTGTGAGCGCAGCGTTCTTGACCGTCTCCACAGCAGGAAGGCTCCTTTCGGCGCTGACCAGAAACACCAACAGAGGCTTGAAATGAGAGAAGGACCAACGCAAATACGCAGTCGTACAAGCATGCGGCTTCGGACCGCGTGACGATGGGACGCATGTTGCGCCATGGCGAAAAGGAGATAAGGAAGCTTGAGCGGAGTACCAAGCCTCTCCATCGGGAAAATCCGCGGCGGCTGGTATCGGGATGGCGCGGGTGGCTTACACGGCTGCCCACTTGATCAGCTCCATGGTAGTGATTTGATGGGTCACTAGAATTATGCCTCAAAGATCACAAAACTGAGCTGACAAGTCACATCACCGAGGTGACGGATGCAAACACATGAATCTTGTGTCCGGGAGGCAACCCGGAGCTGCCTGAGCCCGGCCAAACACGGAATCCAGGCCCGTATGTCCGCCGCTGGCAGTTTGCTCCCTATCCGCGCCTTCGGACAGCTTGTCGAAAGACGATCCATGAGCCGCTGGGGACCACAAAGATGATAAGTAGGTTGAAAATTGTCTTTATGAAGTTAATGCGGCCTTGATCTTCATTAGCCTTGAAGTGAGAATGGTACTGTACGGTCGCGGCTGCTGAGATGCGGCTTGGGTGCTGCGCCGGATCAGAGGGATTACAACTTTTTTGTGACGCTTGTTACAAAACGGAGGTGTTTGCATGCGTCACCTAAAAGAGGGCTAAGAGTTGCAGCAATCTGGTAACCCATCAGGTCACAACATTTTATGTGATCATTTGGGTGGCCGTGTACGTGACCACGAATGGCCGAAGTTGGCCATCGTCCCCATCCACTGCGCATCCCGCCAGCATCTGGGCGTCCGCTTACCGGGTGGCGGCGCCATGGTCGTCGCTCGCCAGCCCACCACCAGATGCCCTATCGATGGCAACTTTATGACGAGCCCCTCGTCATCTACACGCCGCCTGGTGGCCCGCCCGTCACCGGAGACTCACACGCTGTGGCCGCGGCGGCCGCAGTCACGGACTCGTCGTCGCCGGCTCCATCTCTCGTGCTCGCTCCCCGACGAACTCGCTGGCCGGCGGCTCACAGGCTGGCTCGCCTTGCCGTCCGCTCCCGCACATCGCGCCGTCTGCGCGCCGCTCGTCCCCGGGCCTGCCTATTTACATGCGCCTCGCCGAACTCGCTTTGCCGTCCTGCCCCAGCGCGGCCACCCGTGCGCGGTGTCATTGGCCGGCGTCAATTGACTACCGGGCGTTGGCATCGCGCTCGCTGGTGTTGCCCGCAGCGTCGCCCATACAAACCCTCTCACCGCGTGCTTGCCAACTCGCCGACTCGCGGCGTCTCACTCGCCGCTCTTCGGCCATTGCAGGCTATCCCGCCGTGCTCTCCTCGTCCTAGCCCGCCTCGTGTGTGTGTCCGCATTAAATGCTCTGTCATTAATTCGTACGAATGCTACCCATCGACGCCGTGCTCCGCGCTCTCTTCCTCCCCCTCATCCTCATCCTCGTCGCCTTCCTGTCCACCTTCCCCGTCCTCGTCGTTTCCCTCTTCACCTACGACGGCGCCCTGCGGCACCAGGCCGTCCTCGTCCATCTCGTCGACATCGTCATCCAAGTCGGGGCGCTCCGTGCGCTTCAGAAATGCACCGGGCATGTTCTTAACATGCCCGACACCCAACCCGAGGTACCTGAACATCATGTCTCGGTCGACAAAGCTGCGCAGCTGTGGTCAGCACTGAGCTTATGCATTGTCAGAAATGCACGTACACGCCGACATGAAATTCGGCCCAGTCTCCCTCGGGCTCCCGTACAATGGACGGCCCGATGTAGTCGTCCGTGCGGCCTGCCGCCTGTCCCGGCATCAAGTGACACGCGCGCAGGACTTGTGCGGGGTCCACGAAACCGAACGCCTCGTCCGTAATGTGGACGAAGCGTACCTTTGGCAGGCGGGACAGCGTCCAGGCCGGCTCTTCGGGTGTGGTGCACTCGAACCAGCGAACCCAGAGGAACTCGACCTTAGTCGGCTCTGGGCTTAGCAGGGGATGGCTGACATGCGCATGAAAGATGCCGTGGACGCGGGCGTACTGGAAGGGATGGTCGGACGGGTCCGCAGTGTCAGCGAGAAGCATAACGTCGCGCTTTGCGGTGTTGGAGTTGATGACGTCTTGACCGCGGCGCACGTCGTACGTGGTGTAATTGAATCGGGCCCGCGCGTGTTGGTAGATGCTTGACTGCTGAACCCGTATGCGCAGAATCTCGTCCTCGACGGGTCCCAGGCCGGTAACAGCTGGCGCCGCCTGCAGCAAGCGGCCGTAGAAGTGCTTGAGCATGCTGTCCAAGAAGCCCTGTGCTTGTGTGAACAGATAGCATGACGCTCAGGATGAATCTCACCTCGAATGCGGCGTCTGGTGGTGCGCCGGGCCGATTCAGGTGGGAGGCAATCCACTGCCCGTATACTACGCGGTTTGATTCGTCTGGAGCGATGTGGTGGTGCTCCTTGACGTCGCCGACAATCGTGGCCTCGTCGTGCATACCTGTGTCTTCGGCAACCCGGAGACCATGTGCAAAATCCATCTCGCGCAGATTCTCGCGACGATTGGAGATCTTGACGAGCTGTCCTTCGAAATCGCGTTTATTGGTGGACTCGAAGTCCGTCTTGCGCTGTCGATGCGCGAGTTCCGTCTGCCGGAGGTGCATCAGGAACCAGCGCTGCAAGAATGACATCGGGACCTACATGCTGGCTTGTCCAGGAGTCTGTCGTGCCAATCCTCTCGATCTCATGGGGGTAGTCTCCGAGCGCGTGGAACTTGTAAGTCGTGAGGTTGAAGGTCTTCTTCCTGCGCTCGAGGGCCGGAACTGCCTCCCCGGTCTTCGCGGCGCGTGCGGCGGCGGCGCGCTGCCGCTTTGCGAATTCTTCCTTCGTTTCTTGCGTAGCATAGCGAGGGCATATTTTGCTGGCAAAGTGACGCATGGTGCGCCCGAGCTGGCGAGTGACGTTGTGCAGAATGCGGACGGACGAGTCGGTGTGAAGCCTCGCCTTTGCGAGGCCATGCCACTTGAGCATCGTGATGAGAAGATCGTGGACGGCTTCGTCGCACTCGTCGTCGTCGAATATGCCCTCGAACGCGGGGACTGAGCAGAGAAGTAGCTCCTCGAAGTCGTGCGCGGTCATCTTGGACAGATCGGACACGCTCGCCGGAAACCGTCGGATGGTATCGCGTCCAAATGTAGGCATTTCTCGATAGCTGGACTGAGGTGAGATTATATGGTAAGGTATACCGGTGAGACTCACCGCTTGTTGACAGTATTAATCGCATCTTCACCGAGACAGTGGAGCATGCGGATGAGGTGCGTGAAGAGGGCTTTCCAAACACCGAGCTCGAACTCGTGCATGAGGTCGAGCACGAGTAGTTCGAATATGTCCAGCTCTATGTTCTCCAAGTGTTTACTGAATGCGTTCTATGTGCTATGAGTGAGATCGCGCAATGGTATTCCCGATCAAGCATACGCACCTCCGTAGGTACCCAGGAGTGATCTTTGAGAAGCTCGTCGACCTTCTCACTACCGACCGCGTAGCCCAGCTCATATATAATGTGTCTGGCTTCGTCTACCCGCCGCTGCCGCTCCTCGGTGTCGCGCCGCGTCAGGCCGGGGTCGACGCGCTGCTTCATATCTGCGGGTTGGCCCATTTTGTGCACCTCGTCTTTCCGGACAAGGCACCGCGGACAGGGGCAGTGCCCCATGTCCCGGATGGTTGCTAGGAGCACCCTGCGACCTTTCAGACGATGTAGACGCGATGGAGACGGGTGACTGACTTCTCAGGATAGTCCGCGGAGTACGTGAACAGTCGCGGGTAATGGCGGCGAGTAATGCCGTCCGGCCCAGTAATGACGACGCCGTGCTGATAGGCGTGCCAGAAGTCGTCGTCGAGCACTAGGCGGAGGATCGCGTGATACAACTCGCGCTTACAGTGGGTGTGGAGTGGTGTATTGCGGGATTTGCTGGTACTGGAGTGTACCTCGCGAATGAACTCGGAGATAGTATCAGGCAACTGAGAACACATTGAGGAATGTTCAAGGACGTTTTAAAGGACGTTCTCACCTTCTGGAAAAACGCGATGGGATGTAGCGAGCCGGATGAGGGCTTCGAGCGGTCGTATTTGGACTGGTTGCCGAACCACAGATACAACGGCCAGAGTTTCGCGTGTCCGAATTGTGTAAGGTGCGTCTCATCGGAACCGAGCATTATAGCGGAAACCACGCGCGGGAGAGTGCAGTCAGGCTCTGGCGCAAGGGCCTGGAGTGCGTCGTGGGCAAGCTGGAATGCCCGCGAGCTGTAAAGCTCGCCGAAGACGTTCTCCTTAGGCCAGCCGGGCATCGGCGGTGCCCAGGTTTGCTTGAACGGAATGTAGTGGAAGAAACGAGAGACGGGATCGCTCCCGAGAACGTTCTTCATCACCGAGACGATCGAGCGATGGAAGACACCAGGGACGTCGAATATGCGGCCAGAGGCGTCGGGTGGGGCATTAGCGGCAAAGGCGGGGCGCTGGTCACCAACAGAACGCTTTTGACCCGTTGGGACGCGGATAGTGACTGTTGAGCGAAGCCAGCCGCGACCAAAGCTGTTACCCAGCTCTCCAGAGAGTGCGAGATCGTTGTTGATGGAATCCCAGGGCACACCGCGAATGTCGTCAAGACAGAAGTCCGGAGACAGAAGGACGTCCAGGAGCGACTTGAAGTCACTCTTGGACTTCTGAGACGAATCGGAATGAAACCAGCGCCCCAGACGCCAGGCCGACCAGTTTGGATATGGATCGTAAGACGCTCGAGCAGCGCACGCTGCAGAGTCGGACTCCCCAGCGGCGGGCCTGTCGCCCTCTGATGCAGCGAGCACTGTGTCAGGGCGTCCGTAGTAAAGCCGAGACAGCCCGAATTCGTTGGCCTTGGTTCGGAACGAGTTGAATCGAAGGCGAAGGTTCCCCGCCAGCTGCAGGAACGAGCCGACAACACGGGGAATAAATGAGAGAGGTTCTGGATCGTCGTCTGGGACAGCGGGAACGGATGGGACAGATTCGGCATCCGTAGGGACATCGTTCTGCACATAACGAGTTGGGAGGCGATGTTGCCGTCGCGGAAGAACGGGCTCAGTGCCTATATAATCCCGGTGTCAGTGTCTTACTCTGCGTATCAAGTGAGGCTTGCCTCCGGCGGTTGCAGATGCTGTGGCACGCGATACAATGTCGTCCAAGAGGTCAGATAGCGGCAGGGAATCTTCGGCTGCTTGATCGAGCATGGGAACGTCATCCAGTTGGAAAGTAGGATCAGCGGAACCAGATGTGGTCGCTTCGGGCTGGCTATGCGTTCGGGGAAGTTTACGAACAATGCGGGAACGCCGGGCGGGCTGTTGAATGGGCTTGACAGGCTGTTTCGGGAACTGAGACACGATCAGATTCAGGATTGCACCCAGCCAGTAAACAACGTACTCCGCGTGAGACGACGTTAGGGCGCTTGGCTGGGTTAAGTACAGCGCTACTATCCAGAGGAGGACGCTTGCGCGTGCCAGAGCCAGCAGAGGCCAGGTTATCGAGGTTTGACGCGCTTTGCTGGGCTGCATTGCACTTTTGCTCATGGCGGCTGAGGTCCTCCTCCCGCTTGTAAGACTTTCCGCACCCTGAGCAGGAGAGATCATCTCCCAGGGGCATCTGTAGGGCAAAGGAACAGAGATCGGCAGGTAGGTGCGCGCTACGCTCGGAGACAGCGGCGAACGACGGCTGCAGTGATAACAAGCGGGTCAAGCGCGTCTGTCACACCGCGTTGTCACACCGCGTCTGGCACCGCATTCGCGGTATCCCCCGTTGCATTCATTCTCAGACCATTCTCAGCTCTCACGTGCAGCGTGGGATAAAATTCTGACCGGATTGACCCGCTCAGGATTTTGTATAAAAGGCGCTAGGCCCCACAGAGACGGTCACTCAACCGCCCCCCATCGGTCTTTCCCTCAAGTCATCCTCCCATCATGCTCGCAACTCAGACGCGCCCTCGCCGCGGAGGCCTGCCTCTTCTCAAACGTAAACGCGTCGCGTCCACTGCTAAACGACCGGCCGGCAATCCGGCTTCAAGTTCGCCGGCACAGCATTCGAACTCCGGTTCCCAACCTCTTCCACCTTCCACGTCGACTGGGTCAACCGCGACCCCTCCGCCGCCGCAGGGTCCGCCCCCGCCCGATGACAACTCGGGCAACTCGGACGATGACCTTCTGAGGGGCGGCAAGCGTCCTCGGGTTGAGGATGCCGCTGATACAACGTATGTTTTTTTTTTTCCCCTCACTGTTTGTTGCATGCCGCTGAGACCGGCCTACGCAGTCGCGCGATGCACCCACTCGTGCACCTGGGCCGCCGAATGGCCCGGGACGGCGATACCTTTTCTAACATCAAGCAGGTCCTCACGCTCGGCTTCTATCATCTCAACAAGGCCGAGGACGCGCAGTCCATCAATGCCGCCGCTGACGCAGAGGATGACGAGGAGCAGGAGCAGGACCCAATGTAAGTCAACGATTGTTACTGCTCTTAATGCATGCATTGACACAGCCCAGTCAGACACGCTACCTCAGGGCCTTCGAACGTATGCTCAGCTTTGAGCCCAACCTCGAGGAGTACATCCGCGAGGTTGGTGCAACCGCGGCAATTATGATGGTACGTTTTGTTCAACTCGGCTTCCCTGGCTCACGGCAGCCTTTGTCAGATTACCACGGGTCGTCGCAACGCACGCGGCGAGGACATCGCAAAGATCAAGCACGCCGTCGTCCAACCCGCCTTTCATGTGTGGACTCCGGCAGTCGTAAACGCTGACGACAAGTCGCTGCGCGGCTGGAACCACCCAGAAATGGGCAAGCTGCTGTGCCCGTCCATCTACGACTGGAACGATCAGCAGTACGCGCACACTCTCATATTGGTAGTACATCTGATGTGCTGCTCAGGGTGCGGCACAACCTCTTGCACAAGGTCATCAAGCCAAACCCGATGCTCTTCCCGCCCGCGCTGTACAAGAATCATGTCATCCATGCGAAGAACAAGTTCCAGGGCCTCTTGAAGGGCAAGCCCGTTATTAAGGTATGCATTCTCGCCTTTTCCGGTATATTCTACCAGTGCTGACCCTCGTGCAGGTTGGGAAGCTCGTCTACCACGGCCCGAAGTCACTGGCCGGGGCACCGCCAAGCAGCAGGTCCGTTTCACGGCAGTACAACGTCTACGAGGCCAGCAACCCCATGCTCGCCTACTGCGGCATGCTTGTGAGTTTCTGCTTATCTGCTTATCTGCTTGGACCGCCAGACTGATGCACTTGCAGCTTGTCTATGGTCTATCGTCCGACGACAAGTTCGACCCCGAGGGCAAGATCGGCTTCAAGTATCGGCAGTTCTACTACGCGCTGCTGGATGCTCTCGAGGCGCTCACCCCACGCCAGAGCAACATCATCCTGTCGTACTGGAATAAGTGAGTCTGCCGTGCTTCTTCCGCTGCATCTGGCTCATGTGTCTCTAGGGAACTGTTCCCCGCCGAGGTCAACCCCGCCGCCGACCTGCCCGAGGGTGTCAAGTCCACCGCACAGGAGCTGGCGGAAGCCGGTGATCAGGAAGGGGACAGCGATGGCGACGAGTTCGATGAGGCAGAGGATGGTGACGACGAATAGCGCGCTAGTACCGGTTCTAATTGCTCGTAATAATATTCTATTTCGCATTACTTCTACTGCATGAAACGGTACCGGTAAATGAGCAAGGATATGAATTTGATACAAGCGTTGCCGCGGGCATGGGCAGCACTGGCAAGCACTGAGCATGCCGTCGCCATCTGGCGGGCGGACTAGCAGGAGGCGGGCGGATGGGCAATACACGCCCGCATGCCGGACGGTGGCCAGCGATGGCGGTTTGGCCAGGAGTCCGACCAGCGGATGGCAATCGCTGGCCAGCGTCATCCCATCTGATGTGGGTGGGCTTGATGCCCAGCACTGCCCATCGCATGCCATCCCCGGCGAGTCAGCAGGCCGCTGAGTCGGCCAACCCGGAGCTCGGACTCGCTCATAAAGCCCGCTGCCACCGCCTGGGGCACGTCGCGTTCCGTCGTGCACCAGCGCGCTGAACTGCACGGAACTTGCAAGGAACCAGCAAAGACCACTATATGAATCAGGAGAAATGAAGATGATCACAAAGAGTGAACAATCCTCAAAGAAAGGAGGCCGCAAAGACTACAGCTACTACTACTACGCAAGGGTAACCGATGCGGTCACTAATGCGGTAGAAAGAAAGTAAAGAGAGAGAGAGATGGTCACCACGCAAAGACAAGTATCGTCGATGCGAAGCTTGGGGGACGGACGTTCTATGAAGCCCGAGTACCGCACAAGCGAAGTCTGAGACTGCGTACAGTCGTACTCGATCGACACACAACAGGTGTTCGAGGATACGGAGAGAGAGAGATTGATGCACAGTTCGTGAGAAGTGCGCACCTGGGGAGGTTGGCCGGAGAATACGATACGCGATGCCGACGCTACGGCAGAAGACGAGAGGACGAGAGAGACGACGAGAGTGCGACGCGGTTCGCTACCAATGCTGACCGCAACACGCTGAGAGAGAAGTAGGCACCGAACTCTACCGGAACCGCCGGGCTCGAGTTGTGACCGAACTTCAACCGGACCACCGGGCTGCTCTCACTGGGCTCGAACCAGGCTACGCGTTGGTCAGGAGATTGGATGATGATTGGGGATGTTGCCTATCGTCTTATATACATGGGGAATCGAGTCATAGGGGTGAGAAGGGAAATCCTGCCTATCGGTATGCGATGCGGTGTCCATATGGTCGATGCGCAGCGAATGCGCCAAGTGCACGAAGGTCCGCGACCGCAGAGCCAATGGGAACACGAGGCTCGAGTCAGAACGCGGTGCCGAGGGTCGAGAATGAGTCTTCCTATCGTCAGCTGGCCTTGTTGCCGATCGAAGTGCTTGATGGATCGTGAATGCGGTGCCGATGCGCTGGGCGTTGACGTCGGGATAATGCGGGTAGGATTCTCCGAGGGATAAGTCCCGCATGGCCAGGGACCATCGTTCGTCTTGGGGATGACTCCCAGCGAATCAGAGGCGTCGACTTGGCTGACACACCAAGGATATGAGCCGGAGGCCAAGCACCTGCTGGCCGGATGGAACGTTCGCGAATGCGTTGCCGCACGAAGGCCAGGGCAAAGGGGATGTCGTTGCGCGATCCGAGATAGTCGCTGCGGTCGCGCCAGCGTGGGGACGGGGTCCGCGTTACGGAATGCGGTCGTGGCAGAGCCAGTGCGGTCGTATTGCGTTCGATGCTCTTCGAGTGCCGCGTCTTGTATGGCAGGTCACCGTGTCTGTGCGAAGCCCTCCGCATTGTTGATACGATGAGTTGCTCGCAGAGCTTCGAGGTTGAGGTCGCGAGGTGAAGAGTTGAATGAGGAGCGCGTCTGCCGGTGCGCCGCGGAAGTCACGTCGGCTCACGCCGGAGCGCATTCAGACTGCGTCGCATTCATCGGTGGTGAGTGTCCCGTGTCGTGCATCGCATCGAAGGGTCGTTTGAGCCATGCTTGCGCATAGTGGATGCGCTGCCGTGTGCCGAGGAGTTGAAGGACCAGTGCGCCGAATGCACAAGTAGCCGACCGTACGTGCGCCGAAAGTCGCAATTTTCGGGCGTACCGATTTCTGCCCGATCATCCGCGGGGTACTTTGAATGTGCACGTCCCTGTGCATCACGTTGCGAAGCATCAAGACCGAAAATTGCGCAGATGCGACCGCATCCATGATTCCTCCGCAGGATAAAAGCCGTCCAGGGGACCGCATCGTGGTGTCCGTATCGCCTCTCCGGTCGAAAAACTCTACGCCGCTCTTGTCATGCAGCCGTTCTCCTCGTCGCTCGCGCAAACGTTCCTCGCCCCGACGGCGATCTCGCTCGTCAATACGGTGCGCTCCGCGCTCGACCGCAACAAGCAACTTCAAGATGCCGTCGCGACCCAGCACAGCGTCCTCGCTCGCTTCCAACGCGTCTTGGATGAAAACTCGCGCAACCTCCGCGACAATCTTGATGGTGCGCAGCGGTTTCTTGGTGCCATGTCCGCGCCAGACGCCCTGTCGCCGTCCTGGAGCCACGCGCTGGCTGGCCTCAGTGCCTATGTCGATCCGCACGCCGAGATCCCTCCCGAGGGCTCGCCGGCTCGTGTGTACCCGGGGCAGTTTCTGGTCCTCGCCTTCGACTACTACGCGCACATCGCCACCGACATCGGGACGACGCTCGGCAATATTGTCGCAGCTCCCACCGAGGCCCATCCTGACGAGGTGTCGTTCTTGGTGAACCATTGGCCGGCCGTTTCGGTGTGTGTCTTGTTGAGCGCATCGCCGTTGCGGTTGCTGACTTGTCGTGTATGCAGAATACGCTGCTCATCTTGGCGCACCTCGCGGGTCTCTCGCGCATGTTCCGCGAATACAACCGCTTCACGAACATCCAGTACGCTCAGTTGACGCGCATCGAGATGAATGTGAATCGCGAGTGCCGTTCGTCGCGCGTGTCGTCGCGTTCCGGTCTTGAGGCGTTGTATGCTGCGATCCGGCCGTTTACCACCGATTACGCGACTGCGGTCGCCGTTCCGTGGGAGTTCGGAGGGGCCCTGCACGAAGCGCATCCGTTCCGCATCGCCTCGGTGCATCGCGCCGACTGCTCGATTCCGTACTCAACGCGCGATGATGCGGTCAAGAACGTCCTCGACAAGCAGAGCAACAACGCGGACATCTACTCGCAGTCCGGTTCTCTCCTCCGCTTCGCACTGCGCGTCCTGCCCGAATCGTGCGTATTCTTGCTGCGCTCGCCGTATCGATGTTGACGTGTTGACAGTACCTCGGCCGAGGTGATGACGTTGGAGGCTTGAAGAAGTCGAGTGTCGATAGAGTCCCTTGATGAATAAACTCCCTGCTCAACCGATGCCGCTACCGTGGGATTGTGTGTGGATTCTTGAGTGAATTGCGACCGAGTATTGCTCGCGCTTGCGTTCTGGACGTGTCGATCTTGAACTTAGTCGGGTTTGCCGTGATGTGAAGGGTTGACGGATCCGGGAATCCGGCGGACTGTGGCTTGAGGAGTTCGCCGTTGAATAGCCTCGCCGTGCTATATAACGTCGCCCTTGGTCGCGGCTGGGGCTTTTCGATCTTGTCCTGCCCCCACCAGGTCGTTCGTCCATGGCTCCTCTCCCGCTCCTCGACGCGTGCGGCGATACGCGCTGCGACAAGGACTTCACCGTGCCTCCCAAGGTGCCGGAGCCCTTCCTCTGCTGCTACTCGCAGAAGGTGGTCAACTCCTTCCTCAAGCAAAACCGCCTCTCGCTCTCCTGCGTCGGCGCGTACTACGAGCTCCCCAAGAAGAAGGATGACGTCGAGTTGCTCCTGGCCGTGCGTTGTTTCTTCCGCCGCGTCGTCGATGCGGTCGTACTGACACTGCGCCAGTTGACTGGGGCCGACGGCCACGAAAGGCCGTGTGGTTTCTCGCTCGCCGCGCTCGCGCCCATCCCTCCCGTCTTCACGACCATCAAGGGGGTGGTCCACGACGACGCGCTCTTCCTCCAGCGCATCTGGCTCGCCATGTCGTTCGTCTCAGGCCTCGCCGCGCTGTGCAAGGATCCCTCGCCGGGTGCCATGCTCAACCGCGGGCGCGACCACTGGACGTCGGCCAGCGTCGCGTTCCTCAAGGCGCGCTTCGACCGCGCGATCCCGCCGCACTCGCCTATCTCCAACCTGGTGTTGAGCCTGGGGTTCCGCCTCTTGACCCACGGCGCCCCCGACGGGCTGCCGATCTGCTTCGCCGCGTTCTCGCCGATCTTGAACAGGGAGGACTACGAGGACTTCGAGTCCGAGCTCCGGACCGTCATGCCTGCCCTCCAGGCCTGCGAGCACTGCCAGCGCCTGCAGAAGACGAACGCGCCGCGCCCCTGCCTTCGCTTCGCGGGGCACCGCTTCTGCCTCGGGTGCATGAAGGAGATGCGCACCGAGTACTGCTTCGCTGCTGAGGCCGAGGAAGAGGCTGCTGAAGAGGCTTCCGTCGCCGCCGCCGTCGATGAGGACTCCGAGGTCGAGATCCAGGTGCGCCCGATGCGCATCGTTTGTTGTATCTTCTTGCTGACTCGTTTCTTGCAGGAGGCGCCCCCGCAGGCCACCGGAAGGTCGTCGCGTAAGCGCAGCGCCGCAGACAATATGGTGGCGGCGATGCGCAAGGCTCCGCGCACCGAGACTGCCTCAACGCCCGCCGCGTCTTCGTCGCGCCGCACTAAGACCTCCGCCGCCGCCGCTACGCCTACGCCGGTCGCTCCGGCCGCTCAACCCGAGAAGAAGAGCAGGACGAAGCCTCCTCCGCCCAAGGCGCCGAAGGTGCTGCCGCCAGTGTCGCCGTTCAAGCCGCAGCCCGTCACTTCGCAGGGCGCGGGCTCTGGGGATCGGTACGCTGGGCCGGTCGAGATTCCTTGGCCCCGCCTTCCCGAGACCGCGATGAACCTCTTCGAGGAGCATATCGCGCGTCGCGACGACATGGCGCGCGCGCTCGAGTACTCGATCCGCGGCCAGGAGCTCTTCATGAACCGCATGATCTCGCAGGACCGTGCCATCGCGGAGGCGTTCCGTCTTGTGCACGGCCAGAAGGCAGAGATCGCGATGCTGCAGGCGTCGAACACCGAGTTTCGCGCTTGGCGCGACGAGCAGGAGTACAACCGCAACGTCGCGCTCGCGTCCATCGCGCAGAACAACGCGCTCGTCCCCATGGTGGTGAGTGAGACGCCGTCGCCGCGCAACGTCGCGTTCATCGAGGAGGAGGACACGCAGCCCGTCGCGTCGTCGTCCAAGAACGTTGGCTGAATGCGTTCGCTCGGAGCTCGTCGTGGTCGGTGTGCTGGAATAGCCTGTGTTCGTCCTGTCGCGTGTCGCCTAGGTAGTTGCTCGTTTCGCCCTCGTGTACTTCGTCCTTGCGACCAATGTCGCCGTATCGCAATGAAAAGGCCTCGGCCATAGAAGAATTCGTAATCGTGTGAACATAAGAACCGGAATGCGGCGTTATCGTGTATCTTGCCGTCTTAAAGCATAACTTGAATCGCGTCTTGAGTTGGGAGTCGAATCGAAAATAAATATGTCGTCTTTCTTGTTGAGGTTGTTCGCAGCGCTCAGAAGGGCTTCGTACCACCCTCCTTAGTCGATGCGCTCGTCTGCGTCGTGCCCCGGTGCATATCGCGGTGAATGCGGTGCGGTGCGTCCGCCGCATCTTGCCGGCGTGGCGACCCCGTTAGGTCGGACACGATCTTGAAGTCCACCGTATCGTTACCGCGAAGTCGTTCCTCGTAATCCTTCTCCTCATCGTATTGAGTCTTGAATGCCGTGTTGAAAACGCGCAAATTTTTGTCGGAGGCTGCCTCCTCCTCTCCGCGGGGTACTTTGAATGTGTGCGTCCCTGCACCATAGCAAAGCATTGCCTCATAGGAGTAAGGCAGCATCTCGCTCCGGTCCGTTGCTGATCTTGGGGCTCGAGAGCTGTCTTGAGGTCCTTCCAGCTGGTGTGATCCTCCTTCTTCCCTTGCAGCCGTTTGTAGCTGCCGCAGTAGCGCATAGAGTTCGATGCGCTCGGCTCTCCGCTTCTCCTCGTCTGGGTCTAAGTGAGCTTCCCAGTATCTTGTTCTCGGCTCAGCTGCGTGCGGGACTCCCTGAGGCAAAGGAAATCGCGCGGGCTGATGCGCTGGGAACTGCGCATCGTCGATGCTGTTGCACGCGTTGAATGCCACGAGTTGCGGTGGGTGCTCTTGATCGCAGGTCGTTGCCGAGAACCGAACAGAAACGAATGCGCCGAGGCCGGGTTCCGATGCACTTCTTGGTGCGTAGCGCAGTGTCCCCAGTCCCAGGTAAACTGAACCGGGTCGTCTTCCTCCTTCGTGATCGCGGAGCATGCGCAGTGGGTGTGCTGCCGTTTGCTGTTCGAGGAAGGCGCTCTTGTCTGGTGCCTTCGGCTTCCTCGCCCTCCGAGGGGGATCTTCGTATTCGCATTCCGAGTCGTCCGAATCCGAAACCGCGAGTAATGGGGGAAGGTCGTCGTCGTCGTCGTAGTCGTCCTCCTCGTAGAGAGCCACTTCCTCCCTCCATCGCTTCATCTCCATCGGGCATCGTGCCGCCGACTTGTGCGGTGGACAGATATTGCATACGAACCGGTCCGGAAGGAACGCGGCCGCCATCCCTCCCTCAGAGGGATCATCATTGGTTGGGACGTTCAGCGCAGCACTCCTACCTCGACGGCGTCGTCGCCGCTTCCTGCGAAGCTCCTTGTTACTCAGACTTCTCGGCTCCTCAACCTCCTCTATCCTGGCGGAGCTGGTCTCCTGCCGCAGGACTCCGGATCCTATCAATGCCACGGCCGCGCCAGCAACGAGAGTGCGAACCCACGCGGGTGCCCAATCGAGCGGAATAGCCTGTGTCACTGTGAAACCAACCGCAGTCGCAATGACCGGGTCGGGAATCCGAGTGCGAACACCTTGCGAAACGCCCACAAGCTGATCGTAGAAGAATAGGGGTTGTATATTGCGGAACGGGGAGGAGCGCTCTCCCCTCTTCAAAAATCCTTTGGCGAGTCTACAGAACGCGCGAACGCGACTGCGCGGCGCGGTTTGGCGGAACCGGGTATGAGGACTGTCTTCTCCGTATTAGGGTCGGTGATCTTGACAACCATTTCGGATGAGGGGCGGTACGAGATTTCGATCGACGCGATGGCGCAGAAAGGAGTGCCGAGGATGAGACTGAATGGCGCATTCGGTACGACGTGGATCGTAACGAAGAACTTGAGGCCTCCGATGACGATGAGCTGGTCGAGGACCGCACCGAGGGTGCCGGCAACGTTTCCGTTCGCATCGCGCATGTTGGTGGACCTTTCGGTGTAGACGGGCGCGCCGATCTTGCGCCAAACGCGGTCGCTCATGCAGCAGATCGTAGAGCCTGTGTCGATGATCGTCTCGATGTCTTCGCCGGCGAGGGTTATCGAAATAACCATGAGCGGGAGCGAGTCGTGCGCAGCGAGGTCGCCGGAAGGGGTGCGCGGAAGGCGCTGCTCCCAATCCACGACTTGGAAGACGTCCTCGATGTCGGGCGAGTTGCCTTCGTTGTCCTGCGCCTCGTCGATGATGTGCACTTCGCTAACCGGGGTGCGACGCGTCGTTGTGTACTTCTGCACCAGTCGCCGAGTGTCTCCGGAGATCGCGAGCATTTCGCGGAGCGATGCAGTGATGGGCGCATCGAGCATGCGGTCGAAAACACGCTCGGCCATCGACTCGTCTGCGGCGGGCGCACGGTTGCGGAATTGAACACCGTCGCTCTCCATCTTGTCCGCAGTCTTCTTGGTCATCTCGGCGTGCTTGCGCGCCACTTCGTCGAGGGGGATCGGAACGAGTAAGTCGGCTTGCTTCTCGGGACTCCGCGGACGCGGTGCTTCTTGAGGCGGTGCAGTCGATGCCCTCACTGCGGCAGATACCGGCAGGATGCCAGGCGTCCGCTCCGGTGGCTTGTTCTGCGTCGATGCGGGGCCCCAGCGGCGCGCCGGAAGCTCGACACCGTCGAATCGCTTCTTGGGTTGAAAGCGGCCGGTCGTCTCGTAGTTCATGACATGCTCGCGCATCAACAAGAACGTTTGGTACTCGCGCTCCTCCGGAGTCAGGTCGTCGTCCTCGCTGTGGATGAGAGCCTCGACGTCGTTGGGGTATTCGATCATCATGACTTGGTCGTAGTAGTTTGCGCGTTGCTGTGCCGTCCAGTAGTCGTCGATGCGCTTGTGCATCGGAACGTTGCGCGGTCCGGGGATCTGCAGTCCGCCTGGAAGCGTCGTGCGACCCGTGATGTCCTCCGTGATCTTTCCGGTGCGAATGTACTCGATGCGCATTGGGCATGCCTTCATGCGATGCGCTTCGCCGTCGCAGAAGATGCAACGCTCGTCGGGCCGAAAGGGAATGCTTGAACTCGGACGCGGCGCACTGAAGCGCGCTTGCGAGAATCCCTGCGTAGCGGTCGTATTGTCGGTGCGCTGGCCGAGCCGGGCGTCGAGACGCTCTTCGAGCAGATGCGCAATCGATGCGATGAGACGCTCATCGGGCTGCTCCTTCTTGACGGATGGCTGCACCAGAGCCGAGACCTCGCGCTGTTCAGAGGCCAGCGGCGAGTACGCGTACTTAGCGGTCGCGCCCGTCGTCTCCGTACTGGTGTTTTTTGCCAAGAAGCGCACTTCCGCTGCGATGTCGTCGATCGTAAGGTCGCGGTAGTGTTGATCGGGATGACGCCATTCGAGTCGCCTTTCGATGCGGCCGCGCTCCTCCGGATTGAATGCGGAGAGATACAGCTCCTGCCGTTGATGAACGATGCCTTGCCGCGTGAGCGACTTTTGACAGGCAAGGAATTCGCGCGTATAGGTGCTGACGGCTTCGGGAGACTTGAATGGACCAAGCTCCTTCCACTTCGCGATGCGCTCCTTGAGCTCGTCGAGGGTATACTCCTTGATCTTGCCGTTCTCCGGATACAGCTTGAGCACTGCGGTGCGGAAGTCGGCCCAATCGGAAGCGTCGTCGAACTCGTCCACTTGCATCCACTGGTTGCGGGTGTCGCGGTCGCAGTAGTCGACAATTTTCTTCTTCCATTGGTCCTCCGCAACGCCAGCGAGTCGAGCACGGCTCTCGAACGAATCGAGGAACGTTCCAACTTTGAATGCATCGCCGTCGAAACGCGGTGCATTCTTCTCATCGGGGTACGGGAGCGGAACGCGTGGAGGATGCGCTGCTTGCGGTTGAGGTTGTGGGGCCACGCCGGGCGGCATGGGTTGTTGCTGAGCCCGCTGCAGCATGTTCATAAAGAACTGCTGGAACAGGTTGTCGAGCACCTGCGGGTCGGGACCCGGGGGTTGGGGATCGCCTTGCTCGGACATGTTTCGCAGATGAAGTTGTAGTAGTTCTTCGGCGAGAATCCGCGGATTGGGTGGCGATGGGTTTCGAGGTTCGGGTGGATATCGTCCTTGTCGAGGCGAAACGTACTGCACTCGGAAAGGCGATGCGGTCGGTGTCGGAGTCGCGCTGCCTTCGCGTTGGAGATGAAGTTGCGCAACGAGCTCCTCGTCGACGTCGGTGAGAGTTGAGATGTCTCCGAGTTCCGCAGTGAGGTGGTAAAGCGGATTCGGTGTGTTGGCCACGATGCGTTGCGGATGCGGTTCGTCGGGTCGGGGACCGTATCGAGCGAAACCAAAAAGCAACGAAACGTAGAAGAAAGAAAACAAGAACGCAACAGTTCAAATACAGAGAACCGAACTAGCAAAAATACTAATTCAGTCCCCTGCGGTGGTCACCACTTTGAACTGCACGGAACTTGCAAGGAACCAGCAAAGACCACTATATGAATCAGGAGAAATGAAGATGATCACAAAGAGTGAACAATCCTCAAAGAAAGGAGGCCGCAAAGACTACAGCTACTACTACTACGCAAGGGTAACCGATGCGGTCACTAATGCGGTAGAAAGAAAGTAAAGAGAGAGAGAGATGGTCACCACGCAAAGACAAGTATCGTCGATGCGTGTTCCGCGCAAGAGGGAAGGAAGGACGATCTCGAGGCGGACGGTCACCTCCGACGGAGGTCCGCCCCACTAGGACCGATAAGGACGAAGTCCCGACGCGAGTTCCGTAGAGGGTCATACTACTTAAGATGAGCAGCGTCCCCGCTTGTACTCTAGTCTTTGGATTCTCGGTCTCTCAGAGTCTTTGTGCGTGCACTTGGCCTGGGAGCGTTCCTCCAGCACCGCCGCGCCTCTAGGTCGCGGCGGCGCCCCACCTCTGGTCCGAGGCCTCGGGTCCCACACGTCGCAGACCCTGGGTGCGTGGGAGTAGAGGCGAGTACTCCTCATCAGCCTTGGGTCCCCTCCAGAGACTCGAGCGGGACTCCCGTCGGGACCCTCTCGGGGGTCTCTCTCCCTCCGTACGCCTGCTCTGCGCCTCCACCGTTGCGGGCGAGAGTCAAGGGTCGGGTTGGGGTGTCTCCTAGAGAGAGAGATGCGGTCCGTGTGAGGGTGGGCTGCGGGTGGTGTTCCACTCGTAGGCTCTCGCTCTGCGCGGTTGCCGGCTGGCCGCAACATAATCCAAAGACTAACACACCATCGCGGCGCGGTGTAACGATGCCCGTGCCGCCTCGCTGCTCCCTCATCCTCACGAGACCCGAGGCCAAACAACTCTCTCCCCATATACCAATTCTCGCTCTTCTCAACTCGACCTCTCCCTTCGCACCACGCGGTCTCGGCGAAGGACAACGACACCTCCCCGAACGACTAAGGCTGAAGGCGCCGACTGTTACGGAACGGCTCTCGACTGCGACCCGCACGAAGGGCGCTGCGACCGACGAACGGGTCCCGACGCCAGCGAGCGCACGAGCTGCCATCATGGCGAGCGCTTCCTCCCCGCTCTCGCACGTACGACAAGGACGGGAATGGCGACCCGATCCCGAAGAAACCCCGCCCGCCTCCGGCTCTCGCATACGCCGCACCGGGGCGGGCTCCCGTCTTCACGACACGCCGACGACCGGTTCTCTCAACCAATGCTACCGCTGAGTTGCCACACTCGCTATGAAGGATCCCTATTTACGCACAAAACAAAGCACGCACACGGTCACGACGACGAGCCCCGTTCGACCAGGGCACGCACCACCTCCCCGAGACGAGCAACCTCCCCGTCACGACCCTCGACGAGGGCTCTCACCCGCTCGATCTCCCCTCGAACCTCGAGTTGAGCCGCCAAGACGTCCGAGAGGCGTCGCGTGATGGCACTAAGGCGACCGCCAACAAGAACTCCAGGCGCGGCGCCGAACCACCGACCGGCGCCGAAGCTGCACGGCCGATGACTGGACCGGCACGCGTCGCACGTCCACGCCGTCTCCCCAGTCCGCCGGTCGGCTCGCGTCGTACACTCCAAACCCCGGTCGCGGCACCGGAGGCACTGGCGAGGGAAGGTCAACAGGGCGGGACATCCTCGTTCGACAACTCACCGCGTCGGACGGAGGGGCTCTCGCGGCCCTCTCCCCGTCGGACAGCGTCCCCTCGTCCTCGCTCGGCGCCCAGGAGCCGTCTTGGGAACTCTCCGACTCGCCCGAGGCGCCGGTCGTACTCCCGCCGGACGTCCGCTCCGACACCGACAACCCATCCAGATCCCGCAACAACTGGACCCGCTCGCGCAGCGCCCGCGCGGCACCCTGCAGGCGGACGAGACGCTCTATCATTGGAGGAGGCCCGTCGTCGACCGACCACCGACTCGTCTGAGAGGCCGCGAAGCCCGCGTCTTCCCATGCCCGCTCCGCGGCAGTGAACGAATCCGGACCCGAGAGGTCGGACGTGCGAACCCAGGATCGAAGGGTGGCCACAACGTCCGCGAAGGCTCGCTCGCGCGCACGGGTGTCCTCCCCCGTGTGAAGCGCAACGGCGGCGCGCAGCTGCTTGACGATCCTCTCCCGCTGGAGTGGGTTCCGCGACGGCGCGCTCACGGGCGCCTCCACCACCAACCATCGAGAAAACACGACCTCGACGAGGAGAGGTGCGCTCGCAGCCGACGGGCGGCCGCCGCGACGCGCGGTCAGGATCGACTGGACGGCCTCTCCGAAGGACAGGTGGGCCTCGAGTTCGCGCAGTTCCGCTTCTACGTCTCCCGAGAGGGCTGTCATGGCGGGCGAAGGAGAAGAAGGAACGACCGGCTTAAGGCCCCAATCACGGACAAGCTATCCTACGGACCATCGCACTCCCGACGGGAGTCCTGCCCGTCGATCCACCGCCCCCTCTCCCTCTTCCCCTGCGACCGAGGCGACCCGCCTAGGCCGGCTCCAACGAAGGCATGCTACTGTGTACCGAGGGCGAAACCGGCGTCGACGGAGCCCGCAAGCAGTCCCACAACGAGCGCGCCAGAGCCGTGGACGCGGGTATGACCCAAGTGGCGGGGCGCGGATGAGCGAACGGGCAGGCGTCCGAACACCAAACGCCGGACGCCACGCACGCCGTGCAACGCTTCTCCTCCGGCCACGGGAAGCACGGAAGCGCGAGGTTCGCGCACCGCTGGCACTGCACGCGACGAAGTCAACAGCGGAACGCCGCGGGGAGTACCGCACCTACCGGGCGCGCGGCGAAGGGAACAAGGGCCCGTTCGAAGTCGACTGGGAATCGCAGGAGTCCTTCGGCGGTGGGCCGCCAAGACAGCAACGACAGGTGTTCCTCTCGAAGCGCCCTGTTGTCGGGCCACTCTTCCACGAAGGGGAGCGCGTCGAAGGGGTCGAAGCGGTCCGCAAGGAAGCCCAGCAGCGCGTCCCGATCCTCGCCCGTGGAGAAGGGCAGCATCAAGCGGCAGTACGCTCGGGCCGCGTATAGCAACTCCCAGAACAGGTCGGTGGCGACGGCAAGGTACGGACCTCCGGAGGACATCCGCGACTGGACCACGGTGAGACACGCACGGACGCGGTCCTCGCAGCCGTCAAGAACGCGGAGGGCGGGTGCAAGGTCCCTACCCACGCGAAAGCGAATCCATCGCTCCGCCCACAGGAGTACGGGGGTGGTCGCGAACGCCGGGAGGGCCAGTAGCAGTTCGCCGAACAGGCGCTCGGATATCAGGCGTAGCGCGCGGTCGTCGGGCATGGAAGGACCGTCCTTTCGAGCTCGCCCTTGGGGGGGGTTATGTTCCGCGCAAGAGGGAAGGAAGGACGATCTCGAGGCGGACGGTCACCTCCGACGGAGGTCCGCCCCACTAGGACCGATAAGGACGAAGTCCCGACGCGAGTTCCGTAGAGGGTCATACTACTTAAGATGAGCAGCGTCCCCGCTTGTACTCTAGTCTTTGGATTCTCGGTCTCTCAGAGTCTTTGTGCGTGCACTTGGCCTGGGAGCGTTCCTCCAGCACCGCCGCGCCTCTAGGTCGCGGCGGCGCCCCACCTCTGGTCCGAGGCCTCGGGTCCCACACGTCGCAGACCCTGGGTGCGTGGGAGTAGAGGCGAGTACTCCTCATCAGCCTTGGGTCCCCTCCAGAGACTCGAGCGGGACTCCCGTCGGGACCCTCTCGGGGGTCTCTCTCCCTCCGTACGCCTGCTCTGCGCCTCCACCGTTGCGGGCGAGAGTCAAGGGTCGGGTTGGGGTGTCTCCTAGAGAGAGAGATGCGGTCCGTGTGAGGGTGGGCTGCGGGTGGTGTTCCACTCGTAGGCTCTCGCTCTGCGCGGTTGCCGGCTGGCCGCAACAATGCGAAGCTTGGGGGACGGACGCTCTATGAAGCCCGAGTACCGCACAAGCGAAGTCTGAGACTGCGTACAGTCGTACTCGATCGACACACAACAGGTGTTCGAGGATACGGAGAGAGAGAGATTGATGCACAGTTCGTGAGAAGTGCGCACCTGGGGAGGTTGGCCGGAGAATACGATACGCGATGCCGACGCTACGGCAGAAGACGAGAGGACGAGAGAGACGACGAGAGTGCGACGCGGTTCGCTACCAATGCTGACCGCAACACGCTGAGAGAGAAGTAGGCACCGAACTCTACCGGAACCGCCGGGCTCGAGTTGTGACCGAACTTCAACCGGACCACCGGGCTGCTCTCACTGGGCTCGAACCAGGCTACGCGTTGGTCAGGAGATTGGATGATGATTGGGGATGTTGCCTATCGTCTTATATACATGGGGAATCGAGTCATAGGGGTGAGAAGGGAAATCCTGCCTATCGGTATGCGATGCGGTGTCCATATGGTCGATGCGCAGCGAATGCGCCAAGTGCACGAAGGTCCGCGACCGCAGAGCCAATGGGAACACGAGGCTCGAGTCAGAACGCGGTGCCGAGGGTCGAGAATGAGTCTTCCTATCGTCAGCTGGCCTTGTTGCCGATCGAAGTGCTTGATGGATCGTGAATGCGGTGCCGATGCGCTGGACGTTGACGTCGGGATAATGCGGGTAGGATTCTCCGAGGGATAAGTCCCGCATGGCCAGGGACCATCGTTCGTCTTGGGGATGACTCCCAGCGAATCAGAGGCGTCGACTTGGCTGACACACCAAGGATATGAGCCGGAGGCCAAGCACCTGCTGGCCGGATGGAACGTTCGCGAATGCGTTGCCGCACGAAGGCCAGGGCAAAGGGGATGTCGTTGCGCGATCCGAGATAGTCGCTGCGGTCGCGCCAGCGTGGGGACGGGGTCCGCGTTACGGAATGCGGTCGTGGCAGAGCCAGTGCGGTCGTATTGCGTTCGATGCTCTTCGAGTGCCGCGTCTTGTATGGCAGGTCACCGTGTCTGTGCGAAGCCCTCCGCATTGTTGATACGATGAGTTGCTCGCAGAGCTTCGAGGTTGAGGTCGCGAGGTGAAGAGTTGAATGAGGAGCGCGTCTGCCGGTGCGCCGCGGAAGTCACGTCGGCTCACGCCGGAGCGCATTCAGACTGCGTCGCATTCATCGGTGGTGAGTGTCCCGTGTCGTGCATCGCATCGAAGGGTCGTTTGAGCCATGCTTGCGCATAGTGGATGCGCTGCCGTGTGCCGAGGAGTTGAAGGACCAGTGCGCCGAATGCACAAGTAGCCGACCGTACGTGCGCCGAAAGTCGCAATTTTCGGGCGTACCGATTTCTGCCCGATCAGCGCTTGAGAAGCTAGCCCTGGTGCATGGCGCGGCCCTCGGCACCCTTTTCTATCTCAGTGGTGGGCCGTGCCTGCTCGCTGCGGGCATGCATGTGCTCCTGTCGTGCCGCTACGTACTTCGTATTCACGGCGGATTCGTCTGCAGCTGGCCCCTCAGAGTCAGAGCAGCGCGGGCTCCCTCGGCCTTTCCAACTCGTCATTGCGGACGCCTGCGGTGCCCGTGTGGTTCCGGGCGGAATAGGCACGATAGATACATATTTGGAAATCAACGATATGCCCTCACCTGCTGACAAGGCCTGGAGACCGTTCCCGTGCACCACAGCAACAGCTGGGACTCACGGTGATGAGTTGACCAACACGGTCACGTGACAAATCACGCTGCTTGAAACACACGGAAGCTGCGGGAGGGGCCTCTTTCTCGGAGCCAGAGCAGTTCTGCGTATATCGACCAACGCGGCGCTGTCCTGGTGGGACATGGACCTCGGCGGCTCGTCCGCCGGATGTTCTCGCGATCAGTGTTCGTCCTTAAGACCTTAATAAGTTCAGAACATGTTATTAAGACTTAACCCCTTATTAAGCCCTTAACTTAACATCATATTAAGAATTAACATTGATTTCAGACATAACGTAACAGCTACAAATATAAGACACAGTCTACAGATACTTAAGTGCTACTAGCCATAATCATCGTCAGAACGAACTCAGAACCCAAGAGCATACCATCTTCAGAGGGCTCACCGAGCAATGCACCCAAGAGGGTAGACCTTCCTAGGGGACCCACTGTGCTTCTCACCACGATAGAACTCCCAGCAAGGCCTGAGGGTGAGTACTATCGAAGTTGCTGGCAGGAATAATGTCAACAGTTGATTCTCAACGACGCCTGGTAGGCCATATTGGATCGCTCCGGCGGACCTCATGAAGTTAAGATCTTATGTTAACTAGTCGATATCCGGAGGTCCCTTAATAACATAATATTAACAGTATTTAAGGGCTTAAATCATGTTAAGTCTTAACCCTTAAGGAGAACACTGCTCGCGATGAGAGCGCGTCGGCAAGCACCGTGCACGTCCGTGTCACTGTCTACCACCAACAGCATGTCGCCGCAGGACGCCGCGCAGCCCGCCCAGCTCGTGGTGCGGCGCTACCAGGAGGAGATATTCGTTGCGGCGCAGCAGGGCAACGTCATTGCCGTGCTCGACACGGGCTCGGGTACGCGCTCGTCCGCCACACTTGCGGCTGTCCGTGCCTCGATGGCTCATCCGGCCCAGGAAAGACCTTCATCGCCGTCCAGCTCATCAAATGGATTGCAGCTCAGCCTTGTCCTGAGCGCAAAGTCGGTGCGCAGCTCGTTGGATTAGGGCCATGAGGACGGTATTGATCTGCTCTGAGCAGTTATATTCCTTGCGCCAAAGCGGCCGCTCGTCGTGCAACAGGAGCAGTTCATCAAGCCTCTGGTTCCGCTTAAAACGCAGTACTACTTGGGAGATACGACCGTCGATGATAAGAAGGTTGAGCTATGGGACCGGGAGCAGTGGCGCAAGGAGTTCATGAAGCGTGACGTTCTCGTTATGACACGTGAGCGGCCCCTTCATGTCGTGCTAACGCCGTCTCACCGCTTGATCAGCGCAAATACTGTTAGACATCCTTACTCACGCCCACTGGCAGATGTCCAAGGCACGGGAGCGTTCGCAATTGGGCTGTGGCAGCTGACGGCCGGCGGAACAGATTTCGCTTCTGGTATTCGACGAGGCGCACCACGCACAGGGTAAACACCCCTACGCTCAGATCCTCAAGCAGTTTGTTTCGACACTCCCGCCTGACGCGCGCCCGAAGAGTGAGTCTGCCCCCCCTCACCTCAGTTCCGTTCGGTTGCTAAATACAGTCTACAGTTTTCGGCATGACAGCTTCGCCAACGTGGGACGCGAAGCGCGCACAGAAGCAGTTGGATGCGCTCGAGAGCACGATGAACGCGAGGATCATCGCGGTCAAGGAACACCAGCTCGAACTCTCCAAACACGTGAATCGCCCGAAGGAGCTTGTCTACCTCTACGACACCTACGATCCGTCTCGCCGGGAGACGTATGGGCTTGACGATGACGAAGTGGCTCTGCTGGAGGACGACTCACCCCCTGCTGGCGACCTGCCGACAGTGCCCGGAGTCTGGGACGCGCTTGCTCCGCACCTGGAGGAAGACGTCCCGGACTTCGATAAATTGAAGAGTCGTAGAGCCGTGCTGCTGGACTCTCTGGGACCGTACGCTGCTGAGCTCTTTGCTCACAGGTACTTCACTGCTCTCGTGGGGAAACTCTTGGATGCCGCGCGCAAGGCGGCCGTCTCTGGGAAGGCGAAGTCTCTTGCAAGACTGAAGCGTCTGGAAGACGCGCGCACACGGCTCGTAGCGTTTGACCCGGTGTTCGTCCCCGCAGAGATACCCGACTCCCTCATCTCTCCAAAGCTGCGTCTGCTGGGCGACGTTCTGTGCGAGAACCACGCCGAGCACTTCAAATGCGTCATCTTCGTCGAGCAGAAGCACATCGCAGTGACTCTTGCCGACATTCTTCCCCGGTTGCCAGAGCTAGGCTGGGTCTCGCCCGCGGCGCTCATCGGCCATGCGACTGCTGGGGAGACCGACATCGGTGGCATGGACTCGAAGCAACAGGCAGAAGTTGTCAAGGGATTCCGTACTGACAAGTACAATGTGATTCTTGCGACGTCCGTCGCGGAGGAAGGCCTCGACTTCCAGGCCTGCCACCTGGTCATCCGCTTTGATGGTCTCCAGAATCTCATCTCGTACGTCCAGTCCCGCGGCCGCGCCCGCCATGCAAATTCGACCTACGTTGTACTTCTACCGAGGGACGAACCGATGGCGCTCACGAAGTACGAGAGCATGCGCGACGCCGAGCCCTTGCTGCGCGAGCAGTACGCCGCGTCCGCGGCCGCCGAGGCCGCCGAGCCCATGGAGACCGACGAACCTTCGGCCGCAGACCTTGCGCTGCAGCAGCAGTACGTCGTGCCTTCAACGGGCGCGACGCTGACCTACGACACGGCGATCGCCATCCTTGAGATGCTCTGCGACTCCGCGCCAGCAGACCAGTACGGCGTGCTCCGGCCCACGTACACCGTCGAGGAGCTGGGCGAGCAAGCGTTCCACGTGGCCGTGGCCCTCCCGCCCGCACTGCCGCTGCCGCGCTCCGCGCTGCGCTTCGACTCCGGGGTGGCCCCGCGCAAGTCGAAGCGCGAGGCGCGGCGCGCGGCCGCGTTCGCCGCGGTCGCGGAGCTCCACGCGCTCGGCGTGTACGACGACCATCTGCTGCCCGCTAACTACAAGCGCGACAGGCTCGGCGAGGACGCATACGGGCGGAAAGCCCCTGATGTGTCGGATGTACCCGAGCATATGATGGTCGACGTCGTGCTGCCGTGGACGCCGATTCAGGACCAGTTGTGGGTCCACAGGTACTCCGTCGACGGTGTTCTCGCGGTTGGCTTTGTTACCGGTGCTCCCATGCCTGACGTCGAGTTCTCAGTAGAAGGTAGGTGCTATACTCTGAGAGGTGTTCTCTTCTTGCCGGCCGACCCGGAGATTGTGGCGTTGCTGGCCGATTGCACGAAGACCCTCCTTCGGCTCTGCGGGGTGTTTATGCGTGCTTGCGAACCGCCTCTAGCGTATTACCTTGCGCTCTTGGACGGGGACGGACGACTCAACTTGCAGGCCATGCGTAGCTTTGTGCAGACCCCATTATCACAGGACTGGGAACTTGCGTCACGTTCTCCCCCTGAGGAGGTGCTCATCGTCAACCGCATACGGCTGGGCTATCTTTATGTATTGACTGACCAGCACACGGGCCTCACAGTGGACGACAAACCTATTGAAGTCGAGGGCACGTGTCGCGAGGCTGGCTTCGAGTCCTACATGGCCTACTATCAGAAAGCGTTCGAGGGCCACAAGTACACCCTGCACATAGACGCGGCTTCACCAATGTTCCGCTGTAGGCAGCTGTCACGACTAGAGACGTCCTCATATGACATATCCTCTGTGACGGGGCTCGCTCACGAGGGAGAATGTGGGGGGCGAGCGCCAGTGCACATGATCCCCAAGCCATTATGCCAACGTCTGCGCCTGTCTCCCGTTACCGCAGACGCTGTGCGATACCTTCCGCAACTTACCCGTCGCCTATGCGATGTCACTCGTGCGACGGCTCTCGACCTACCGGGCGTCCAACTAAACGCACTGATCGAGGCAACGACGCTGCCGCCTGCTATGATGGGGTTCGACAACCAGCGGCTAGAGACCCTCGGAGACGCATTTCTCAAGCTCGGCGTCAGCGTCTACGCATTTCACGCCTTTCCCTACAAGCACGAAGGACAGCTCACGAACGTCCGTATTCCGTCGATCTCGAACAAGTCGCTGCTTGTGAGGGCGCGCGCGTTCGACTTGCAGCGCTACCTGTCTGTGGAAGTCAGCTCGCGCCGCAAGTGGTCGCCGCGCCTGACGAACGGCAAGGTCGAGATGCCGAGGCGGAGCATGCAGGAATGCGTGGAGGCTCTGCTTGGCGCGGCCTTCGCGAGTGGCGGCGTCCCGTGCGCGCTCGCCGTGGGAGGCCGGCTCGGACTGTGCTTTGGACCTCCCGACAGGCTGTGGGCAGATCGGTATGAGAAGCCAGCCCCGGAAACCGTGCACAGACCGCTTCTGCATGAGGTGAGCTACGAGCATTGAGCGCAACCATGCTGATCCCGCGCAGCTGCAACAACGACTGGGTTACCAATTCGCCAACGAGACGCTGCTGCTGGAGGCTGTCACGCACAGGACCATGCAGTCTGCCGAAACTCCCAGCTACGAGCGCTTAGAGTTCCTGGGCGACGGTGCGCGCAATGCATCGTCCACGTCCACTGCCAGCGCTCATATCTGCCCAGCTCTTCTGGACATGGCCGTCATGCAGTATCTCTTCAACAAGTACCCGCAAGCGACATGCGGCCAGCTATCCTGGGCGCGCCAGCGCGCGGTGTGCAACTCGACGCTGGCGTGGATCGCGGTGACGCGGCTGCGCGTGCACGAGTGTCTGCTGCAGAACCACATCGAGCTCGCGAAGGCGATCGACGCCGCGCGGGAGGAGCTCGCGGAGATGCGCGCCGAGCAGGTCATCCGCGACGGGTGGAAGATGGACATGCCGAAGCCGCTCGGCGACCTCGTCGAGGCCGTCTTCGCCGCGATGTTCCTCGACATGGGCCACGACTACGAGCGCGCCGCCGCGCGCATCTGCGGCGTCATGCAGGACGTGCTCGAACTGCTTAGCCCGGATATGCCGCGCGACCCGGCGACGCAGCTCATGTTGTACATTGGACGTTATGGTTGCATGAAGGTCAAGTACAGGTAGGACCGCGCAGTTCCTGCTTGGAGAGAGCGCATCGCTGATACAGTCAATTTCCAGAAAATCTGCGAGCGAACCGGACGGCGGCCGTAACGACAGCATGACTGTCGTCGTGCACGACATCGAAGTCACCCGGCCGGTCAGGGCGCAGTCGCTGCTGCTCGCGAAGGCTTATGCGGCGGAGGCCGCGAAAGCCGTCCTCGAGGACGAGGACTCGCCCTTCCACATGCTCCATCTGTGCACTTGTATGCACGTGGACCGCAAGAAGGGACGGGCGCGCGACGACATCGACAAGCCTCACATCGACCGTGCCAACGAGGAGACGGAAGACGGGTTCGATGCGGCTGCCCAGCAAAAGCTCGCGGAGGAGGGCGAGCCACGTGTGATTGTCGAACCCGAGCCCGACCAGGAGGAGCTTATTGAATGATGATAGAGCGGATAGAATAGACTGTACCATTGCGATATACATGTAACCAATTGTATCCTTAAGCGAGGAGTTATGAGAGGGTGATACCTTCATCTCGAGGTGCAGTCGGTGCAGCTCTCGTACGTGTGGTGTTCACCGAACCAGATGAGCGCACACTACTCGGCGGCCGAATGGTGACTCCGTCTGGGTCGCAGGCAGCGAACATGCAGATAAAAATCTGGTAGAAGAACGCACTCTCAACCAGGAGCTAATCCCTCAATCCTTCAGGCCAAAAGTCATAAACCAGCCAGGTCTTGAGCTGCCCGTCGAAGGGGGTCTGCGCGACGAAGTTTCATTTCTGTAGCACCATAAGAGCCAACGTGGAAGTGCACAATGGACGCATGTACTCGCTTAGTCCTCTATGGCCTCGCTGTCATCAGGCTCGTCCGACTCGGGCTTCCATCCGCTGGCAAGAAAGACCTCCCACACGCCGCGTCCGCCATCCACACGATGGACAATGTCGACCTGCACGTCATCCAGGCCAGCTTCGACGAACGCACTCTCGATCTCCTCCCTGGAAAACCCATCAGGATGCTCGACCTTCCCGCCATGCAAATGCAGCGGCCCTCCGACATGCAGCAGCTTCGAGGATGTGGACGACGACGACGCAGGACGCAACGCGTCAGCGACAAACAACGCGCCTCCGGGTGTGAGGTGCGACGCGAGCGTGCGCGTTGTCTGTGCGATGTCGGCAAAGTGATGGTATGCCATCGAGCACTGCACAAGACGCGTCGGTCGCGTCGCGAAACTGCTACGCGGGCGCACGCACAGCAACGACGTCAAACGCGGGCTCGCCCTGGAGCGCATCGACGCCGACGGCGCGCATCTCGTCGCGCGCGATGCCCTGCTGGGCGCAGCGCGCGTTGAAGCGCGCGACCGCGGCGGGATTGACGTCCGCGCCGACGACGGTCTTGCAGTGCGGCGCCAGCGCGCGCGAGAGCAAGCCTGAGAGGCCCAGTTGAGATCAGCTGGCACGCAGAACAAGGACGGACCGGTGCCGCAGCCATAGTCCAGCGCGCGCGTCTCGTCCTCGTCGAACTCGTACTGCGCGACGACCGCCCTGCCCACTTTCTCCGCGATGGTGCGCGCGAGCGGCATGACGCGCTGGCCGCCGCCGCACCCCGACGCGTTCGAGTCGCCGTCGGCCATGGTCACTGCGGTCAAACAGCCGACAAGTGCAGCCGGTGGCGCCTGTCACCGTCCCGGCGCCGTCCCGTCCTGATGGTCAGCGACTGCGGCAACCGCTGAACAAGCACTGGGCGGTAGCTCAGGCCAGTCGTCTGCATATCTGCGAGGCGAAGCAGGAAGACAGGATTGGATTCCAGCGCGCCCGGCAGTGCGCCGTGCACCCCAAGCATCGGCGGCTCCCGCCCTTGCAGTGCCAGTTCCGCCCTCGATTCGCGGCGCGATAAGGGGTGCTTGGGCTCTGCATGCAGATGCTGGTTCTACTAGATCTAGCTGTCGGCAAGGGGCGTCAGGCTGAGCGTGGCTTTCTTCGTGGTTCGCGCGCGCATCTCCGCGAGCAACTGGCCATGAGCCGTATCTTCACTCGAGCCAGCAGCCTGCAGCTGCAGCGGGCGTCAGGGCCACTACACCCCGCGCAGCATCCATAACGAGCCTCCTCACCCCGCATATTACTGACCTGTGCCTCCTGCACCGAGGCAGTCCGCGTGCGCACCGCCCCTGGATTCCCGCTCCGCTCCAGTGACGTGCGCCTCCACGTCCTTCCACGTCTTCCCCACGCCCACAGCCCATAACCCCATCACGAGCGCTCGAATGCAGGGCAGCAATAGTCGGCATGCGCACCGCCGATGCCTGACTCGGACAATGCACAAGAGAACAAAGGCGTCGCGCACAAAGCAAGAGATTGCAGCGGATTCATGCAGATGCATTACAGATTCGTCTGTCTGCCTAAGTACAAGACGGAACCCAGCCGCCCCGCGGCGCGTGTCTCGTCTGTCGACGCCCACCGTCGAGAGTTCGAGGCAGTGGGCGAAAGCGCGAGGACAGGGGGCGCGGGGCCGGCGAATCAACGAGGCCCGCAGGCGGCCGACCCTAGTAGTATGGTACTCGAAAGCGTGCGGAAGAGGGAGAACAAATAACGAAGTACAGAGAAAACACGACGACGGCGGGGAGGGAAATGCGATTCGATGCGAGGGGGGACGATTGCTTGCTGGTGGTGTGTAGATATTGCTTGCGTTGTTGTGCGAAAGAGACGGAGCGTGCGAGGGGCGTGGCGACGGAAAGCGAGATGGGGACGAGGGGCGCGGGGCGAGGGTCCATGTGCCGATGGCCCGTCTACGTCTAGGGCTTGCGGAATTCACAGAGCACGGTGTAGATCGTGTTGAACGCGGCGTAAATTTCCTCGCGGACCTGGGGCGGGGTCAGTACGGTGTGCAACACATTGTGCTCGCTGACGGCGACGGACTTTGGCGCCGGTGAGGACAATCTTGCCCGAGACAAAGATGAGCAGCACGACCTTCGGCTTGAGCATGCGGTAGATGAGACCCGGGAACAACTGGAGGACGACATGAGTCATTGGGACAAAGGAGCGACGAGCGCGAGCGAACGCACCTCGGGCTCGTAGCTCGAGAACTGTCCGTGCGAGTAGGCAAGGCCCTCGAGACGGATGGGGAACTTGACGTCGCACGAGCCGACGATGTTCTGGATCTTGAACTCGGAGAACTTGGCGTCGAAGCCAAGCTTCTGGACGATGCGCGCGTACTTGCGCGAGGCGAGGCGCGAGTCGTCCTCGGACTTGGCGCCGGTGACGACCATCTTGCCGGACGCGAAGATGAGCGCGGTCGTCTTGGGCTCGCGGATGCGCATGATGACGGCGGCGAAGCGCTACGCAAAAAAACAAGGCAAAGCGTAAACATGCTCGAGACCCTCCTCAAAAAAGAGGGCTCAGGCACCAACCTTGGGGTTGTACTCTGCGTTGCGCGCGTGCAGGGCGATGGTCTTGAGGTCGAGGCGGCAGTCGAGGTTGACGGTGGCGACGATGTTTCTGCGGGCGGTGAGCATGGGTGCTGCGGCGGCTGCCTCCCCATCCTCGGCGACACTCACTGGAGGGTGGGCACGATGCCGTCGACGGCAGTGATGTGCTGCTGCTCGAGCGTGAGCGGCACGGCCGGCGCGTCCGTCTTCTCCGCGGCGGGCGCGGGCTGGGAGGACGTGGACGCGACGGGCTGCTGGGCCGGTGGCACGGGCCCTTTGTTGAACTGGGGCGCGCCGAACGACGGGCCCGGCTGGGGCTGGGAGCCCGGCAGCGCGAGGAAGGAGCCAGGGAGCGCGAGGCCGCCCGCAGCCTGCTGTTGCTGTTGCTGCTGCTGCTGTTGCTGGGCCTGCTGCTGCTGGGCCTGCGCTTGTGCGGCGGCAGCAGCCTGGGCGGCCTGGGCCTGGGCCTGAGCCTGCTGCATAAACTGCGGGCGGCGGTTGTTGAGCGTGATCTGCTTATTCTGGAGCATGATGACGGCTGTATTCGGTGACGCGAAACGACGGCGGGGACGAGGGCGCGACGGAGGCTAAAATTGTTCGCGTCTTCGGGGGAAGCCGAGCGGGGCACAGACAAGAGGCCAGCCTCGTCCTTATATACCCCGGCGCTGTTTGGCCGTGTTTTGGCTGATCGATCAAGTCATCTCACTTCTTCGCTGCGGGGCCGCCGCCACATCAGCCGCCGGCGACGCCAGCCTGCCCGCCCCCAGCGCCCCCCGCCCGTCGTCAACGTCTTAGAGCCTCTGCTGGAGGGCGCCGGTGGCCCGTGCGCGGAAGGCAGCGCCGGCAGAGCGCATATAATTGCAGTAATACAAGACCACCCCTCGATACCGGGTGCATCACTGGAACTTGAACCAATCAAACGACCCCGTGCCCGTCTCCGTCTCCTGCTTCCCGTCGCCGCCCGCCGCCCCGCCGCTCGTGCGCGCCGTCCAGCGTCCGTATGGCACCTGCACTCCGCTCACCACCGTCGCCGTGCTGTGGCCCGCCGGAGCCTAAATCAGCGTCGGAGCCAAATGTGAAACAGGGGCGTGGAAGGCCCAGAACGTTCCACGGGCCCCGGACTCGGAACCCGCGACGCGGACGCACCTCGCGACGTCGAACGCCCACCGCCTGTCGCCCGCGCTGAACTCGACCCGCAGACCGAGCTCGTTGTCCGCCCGGATCTCCGCCGGTGTCGCGGGCCACGCTCCGGCAGGCGTGCACGTGGCGCGCTGTCCGGCGGCCCAGGCCGAGCTGCCCGTCCACGCGTCGACCAGCGGGGCCGCCTCGCGCCCGTCCCACAGCGCCGCGGACGTGTGCCAGGCGCCGGTGCCGCGCGGGAGGAAGTGGTACACGACGAACGTGTATGGCCCCGCCTGGCCGCGCACCCAGTACCAGTCGTCGATGATGCCGCTCCAGGCGCTCTTGGCGAAGTTCTACGCGCGAGATATTAGACCCTAGTCCGCGACGCGCGCATACACGGTGCGCACCGTGTCGTGGAAGCCTGTGACGCGCAGCAGTCGTCAGCTGTGGCCTCCGCCCGACATCCCCGTGCACGCGCACCGGTGCCTTCGAACTTCAGTTCCTTCCCTCCGAACGTCGCTTCGACTTCGACTGTCGCACCCTGTACGGCTCAGCACGCGCCCCCGGGATCTAGCGATGGCATGCATACCGGCACCGTCGTCGACCATCCGATGCCGTTCACGAGCAACGGCGTCCGGAGCTGATCAGCAGATACGACTTGGCTCTCGCTGTCCGGCCCGTCAGCGCGCGCACAGACGCCTGAGCCCTGTCGTCCACACACTCTGCGCTGGGGTGGTGACCTCCAGGGACGCTGGACCTCAGACGCAGCGTCCCGCTCCCGTCCTGGCCCTCCTTGCCGAACTTGACGACCCACGTCTTGCCCTTCTCTCCATCCTGCTCGACGGTCCACCCACCCACGCCGTCCCACGTCCCGTTCCCGCCCTCGACCCTCGCGCTCGCCGCGGGCAGGAATGACCCGGGCAGCCGGCTCCCGTCGTCGCGCGAGCCCGAGACCGTCGCGTACAGCGGCACCGGCGGCCCGGCGACGGGGAGCCCCGCGAGGAACACGACCTGGAGCGACGCGCGCGAGCCCGGCACGGACGACACGCCCTCGAAGTACCACACCTGGTTCGGCAGCGCGGGGTCCGCGCGCGTCGTCAGCGGGAAGAACGCAGCGTCGCTGCTGTATGCAGACATTCTCGCTGGGGTTGCAAGTGATGCTGGCTGGGCAAGAAGAAGAGCTCGCACAATAAGTACTCGCGGCGCCCGCAGGACGAGCTCAGCTGTCAGACTCAGAGCCTCTTTGCGTGTGCGGGACAATAACGCCAATCTTGGCGCCCGGCGGACCGGCCGCCGGAATAGGGGGTCTGGTCTCTCGAGGGCGTTGGCTCGGGGAGACCTACTCCTCGCCCTCGACGCGACTACGATGATTCAACGGACGGCGTCTTCGCGGGCAGGTGCACGCGCTACTCTACAGTACGAACCAGTCGAACGTCCCGACGCCCGTCTCGGCTTCTTGCTTCCCCTCCGCGTCGACGGCGCCGCCGCGCGTGCGCGCCGCCCAGCGGCCGTACGGCACGTCGGCGCTGCTGACGACCGCCGCCATGCTCGTCACGTCGAACGCCCACCTGCGCTCCCCCGCGCTGAACGTCAGGCGCAGCGCGACCTCGTCGCCGTCCTTGATCGCCGCGGGGCTCGCCGGCCAGCTCCCGATGGGCGCGATGTCGGCGCGCTGCCCCGCTGCCCAGCTCGCGCTGCCGGTCCACGCGTCGACGACGGCCTCTGCGCCGTCGAAGAGCAGCGCGGAGGTGTGCCACTCGCGCGTGCCCGTGCCGTGTGGGAGGAAGTGGTATACTGTGAAGGTGTACCGCCCCGCGATGCCGCGCGCCCAGTGCCAGTTGTCCATGATGTCCGTCCAGGCGCCGTTCACGAAGTTCTGTGGGCGGCTGTCAGCTGCGCGCCGGTGCGCAGAGGACGCATACTTGCCGTGTCGTGGAAGCCTGCGTTGCGCGTGGGTTGTCAGACACATCCGACTGCAGCTGGCGCGGACGGAGGCGCGTACCAGAACCAGTGAACTTGAGCTCTTCGCCGCCGACGGTGATCTCGACTTCGGCCGTCGCGCCCTGCGGTATTGCATTCAGCATGCTGCGTTTCTCGTGCACGGCCCAAGGACGCACGGGCACGGTCGTCACCCAGCCGATCTTGTTATGCGCAAGGAGCGGCGTTCTGAGCTTTCCGGGGGGGACGGCCTGGTTCTCGCTGCGCGCTCCGTCGTCATCAACGCGACCCACAACAGCGCAACGAAACAGCGTACTCAGCGGCCGGGACATGCCCATGCGGCACAGTCGCGGTGAGCGTGATGCTGCCCTCGACCGCGCCCTTCTCCATCGAACCTGCAAACCGCACACTCCACACGCGCGGCTCGCCCTCGCCGCCGTGCACGGTCCACCCTCCAACGCCGTCCCAGCGCCCCTCACCGTTCTCGAGCGCGGCGCCGCGCGCAATGAGGACGCCATCGGGCAGCCGGGTGCCGTCGTGCCGCGTCCCCGCGACCGTCGCGAAGAACGGCACGGGCGGGCCCGGGAACGGCAGGCCCGCCATGAAGACGACCTGCAGCGAGGCGCGCGAGTTGGGCTCCGTCGAGACCGCGTCGAAGTACCACACTTGGTTTGGCAGCGAGGCGTCGGCCGTCGTGGGCAGTGGGAAGTACGGCGCGTCGAGCGTGTAGCCTTCTGAGACGGAAGCCATCCTGGAACGAGATCCTGGTTCTTCGGTCCCTGGTGGCAGGCTGACGACTTTCTCGCGCGTTTATATAGAATTCTCAACATCGTCGAGCCCCTTGGAGCGCGAGTCACTCTGCAACGAGGTTGTTCCGCGGGTTGGCAGTCGGGCGCCGTCTGCGTCTTGCCAACGTAACGGTACAGTTGCCAAGAGCCTGTATAGATTCAACATCGATGTTCTACAGATCCAGAGACTACAACATCCCATCAGGTCACCCTCTATGACGCCGCGGCCGGCGGTTGCGGGCGGTTCAGATAAGACGGGTCGATTTTCCGGGTCGGGTCCATGAAGTGCGCAAGCTCCTCGTCCGTCACCTTGGCTTTCCGCTGCAAATCCACGTCAGGATCTGCTGGTGCATACACGCATGATGGGGAAAGACGCACGTCTTGGAAGTCCTTGACGACTTCTTGCAACAGCTTGATCGCCTTTTGCTTCAGCTGGCCTGTGAGCAGCTTCCCTGCGCGGTAGTCCTGCACGAGCGGCATAAGCGACGGTGGGATGGCGAACGGTGCACTCACCTCGGCGATCTGCTTGAGCTCGTCGTCATCTTCGAGGAAGAACGAGAGGTACTGGTACGACACGTCGACGTCGGGGTTCCCGCCGAGTCGGCGGTGCTCCTCCTCGGTTTCCTGGCCGCCGCTGAAGCCGTGCTTGTTGATCTTGTTCTTGATCTGCGCGGGCGTGTCGCTCATGTAGATGCTCGAGTTGACGTCGCTCGCGCTCATCTTGGTCTGCGGGCCCTGGAGCGCGGGGAAGAACTTGGAGTGGATGAGCGAGGGCTTGGGGTACTTGAGCTTGTGCGCGACGTCGCGCGTGAGGCGGAAGTACGGGTCCTGGTCGATCGCGCAGGGGATGAGGCACGGCACGTCCGCCTTCTCGCCGAAGATCTGGGGGAACGAGTTGGAGAAGGAGGGCGACGCCTGGACGGCGACGAAGTGGATCTTGCCGATGTTGTCCGAGTCGGTGAAGCCGAACGTCGCGCGGCTCTGGGAGATGGTGATCGCGCGCGCGACCTTGACGACGTTGTGGTAGAACGCGCCGCCGACGTAGTCGAAGTTGGAGAAGATGAAGGTGCGGTCGAGCGGGAAGCCGACGGCGATGATGTCCTTCGCGTTCGCGCGCGCGAACTTGCGCACCTGCTCGACCTTGAGCTCGGGCTTGAACAGGAACTTCTCGTCGTCCGTCAGCTGCACGACGAGCGGGACGCCGAAGACCTCCTGCAGCCACTTGGTGAACATGAACGGGATGAGGTGCCCCAGGTGCATGCTGTCGCTCGACGGCCCGCGCCCCGTGTACAGGAAGAACGGCTTGCCCTGCTCGTAGCGATCGAGTATCCGATCGAATTCTCTTTTCGCCTGGGTCAGCCGCACAGTCCCAGGATACACTGCCGATCGCACCGATGCGAGAAGAACGTCCCCCGGCGCAGGAGCGGGTGCGGCTTGCGTCCCGTCAGGCGCTCGAAGCGCGCGAGCAGCTCTGCATCGATGCGCCGTGTCCCGAACTGCTCAATGAGCTTGTCGTAGTTGATCGCCTGCTGCTGCCCGTCCGCGCCCACGCCGCCCTGCACGTCCCACGGCGTCACGACCTGCTCGTGTGGCGCGCCATCTGCTGGCTTCACCGCTGGCCTGCGCTCATTGATATTGGGTAGCTATGTATGGCGGACGTGCGCACGCTTGGCCGTCCACCGTTGGTGCGGGAGCGTCGGTCGATGACATTGGGAAGATCTATGCGACTCGGAGTCACGAACGGAGATAACAATAGGCTATAGCCCTGTGACAGTTCCGGTGCTCAGGAAGCTAGAAATTGAAGCTCCGTTTCAACTCGCGCCGAATCATGTCTTCCCTCATCTCTCCGAGTTGCGACGCTGGATTCACAACAGAGCCCGTGGACGCCGAATCTCCTCGTCAGCACATTGGCTCTGACGCGGGCTCTATCTCCCTTGCCATCGCACGGCGGCATGTTGGCGAGTACCCCGCGCCCAGCTCAATCGAATCGGCGCGGGACGTCACGACGGCCACGACTATACAACCGGCGCTACCGCCACCCAGGTCCTCTCCTGAACTCGAATACCTCACACTGCTGTGTGGATCCCTTCACGACTTCCACAGCGTCGCCGGCACAGAGCACTGTGGATGGCTGATCGACATGGCGCATGACATATGCGACCCTCAGCACAAGCGCGGCAGTCTCTGTATCCTTGTCTCTAGCAAGATTCATCCTGTCCTGCGAACGGACCTCCTTGTTCCCGCAGTCTACGTCTACTCCCTGGCCGCTGAAATAGTCGTCGGCCTCGCCAAAATCAGCAACAGATTCCCGAGGTCCAGGGGCAGCGCTTCGGGCAGGGCAGAAGACATGCGTTCCGCTGTTACTCTCCGCGACCGCTCTGTCTGCTGGCTAACGCGCTTCGAATGTCGAGGGAATGAAGTCGACATAAGCCACATAGTCCCCAAGCGGCTCGGCGATTGGCAGGCCTCCCACATTCTATCCGTTTTCACCGGCTTGCCGGGAGTGCAGCGCACCATCTACGATCCCCTCTTCGGAATCTGCTTGCAGCCCAATCATGCTAGGAAATTCGAGGACTTTGAGATCGGGCTGCGTCATGTCGCCGACGTGAGCCTCTTGTCCTCTCTCTCACTGTGAGCTGGGACTCACTCGATCCGACTTAAAAAAGGAAACCTACGCCGTGCACATGTTCACGCGCGCCGACGTCTGGACCGCAGCTGGGCCGGGTGGCCCTGGGCCGCTCTTGCACGGCTTGCACATAACGCCCCCGACCCCCGGTCACGCCGACAACCCTCCACCCGCTCTTTTCCGCTGGCACTATCTTCAGTGCGTGATCAAGAAATTCGGACATGCCGACTACACAGCGAACCTGCCAAACATGCTCTACACGGAGAGGCCGATGCGTATGGAGGGTGATTCGGACGATGAAGGGACGGACGACGAGGCCACTTGGCCTTCGCACATTTGGGACCGTGTGAGACTTGCCTATGACATGCAGGAACAGGAGAAGCACCGTATCGCTGGTTGGTTTGTCTCATCCCAGTAGCCCCAGTCTATCAATGCGTGCATGTCATGGGCCGACCCCGCACAGAAACCACTTCAGGCCCGTCTTGGACACAACCTGGCACCTACAAAAGCCAATGTGTATTTCTCATGACGTTCATACAGAGGGACGGGATGACAGAACTGGTAGCTTATTCTAAGGAGCGTTGTGGGCCGGGACGAGTACAAGGGAGACAAGAAGAAATCATTTCGTGGTTCGTTTCTGAGTTCTCAGAAGTCGCTGATGACGGTGCTCACTCGCCTCCAGTGCTCGGAACTAAAGCCGACGCCAGACGCAGAATGCGTGCTCTCGGACGCCCACACGGACGCGAGCGACTCCGCGCCGTCGCTGTCGACGAGCGAGAGCACCTCATCCCGGTCCGACTCGTCGCTCCAGCGCTCGGTAGCCTCCCGAACGTCGGTGCCCGCCGAGATGGGCGTAAAGCCCAGCGAGTTGTCGCCCGACTCTGAGCTACGAGAGCTGAACGCCGCCTCGGAACCGCCGCGGGAGGTGAAGCTCGCTGCAAAGTCGATGGTGGGCATGACGAACGAGGAGGTGGCGAGGTCGGCCTCAGTAATGCGCTCGCGCATCTCCATGAGCGGGCGCTCGTCGCGGAGCCACGGCGACGCGGGGTCGGACGACAAAATGGAGTCTTCATCGACGGACCGCTGGACCTCCTCCGCCCAGCTCGGCACCGCGGACGCCTCCATGAGCGCGCACCAGCCGCGCGCGCCCTCGCCGACGACGGCCTGGACGTCCTTCTTCGTCCACCCGGAGAACTTGACGCGCAGCACGGTGCACAGGCCCGTGCGGTCGCCGAACGCCTCCATCGCGGCGCCGCGCTCCCAGACGCGCGCCGCGTCGAGGCGGCGGAAGAGGGACGCGACGCGGATCGCGTGTTTACTGTGCGACGCGTGCGCCTCGGCGAGCTGCAGCAGCGGCGCCATGGGCGGGCCGGGCAGCGGGTGCTCGGCGAGCGGCATGCGCCCCGAGGGCGTCGGCGCGAGCGGGATGTCGAGGTACGCGACGACGCTGGCGGCCGGGGCGGCCTTGAAGTACTGCGCGAGCGCCTCGGCGTCGAGTTTCTCCTGCGACTCCTCAACGATGGCTGGCGCAGCGGTGCGCGGCTTCGCCTTGCTCTTGCTCGTCTTCTTCACCGTCTTCTTCTGCTGCTTAGCAAGACGCAGGCGCTGGCCGTGCGCGACGTTGAAGTCGAAGTCGGCCTCGAGGAGCGCGCGGCCGGCGATGGGCACGTTCTCTACAATGTTGGAGAAGATCGGGCGCGTCGTCGCGAACGTACGCGCGGTGCCTAGGCCGACCTGCTGCATGCTGCGACGCACGGCTACGGGACGCGGCATGAATGGGGAGCCGCCTACGGGCCGGGAGAGCGCAACGCGCGCTGGGAGCGAGAGCGACTGGCCGATAGACGTCCGGGGGACCTGGCGACTGACGGTCTGCCCGACGAGCGCGACGCTGCGGGCATACGAGTTGAAGTTTCTAACGGCTCTGGATAGGATGAAGTGCACGCGGTTAAGCAGGTTGCGCGCCGACGGCGGGGGCCGCGGCAGCGGGAGGTGTATCGAGCGGGCGCCCCGCGGCGCACTGAAGCGTGACGCGAGCCCCCGTTGCAGGGGCCGCGCCACGGCTCGTGCGACCAGCATGCTCGCTCAGTAGACCTCGGGCAGCAAGTGTCGGTGCTCGCTGCGGGTGGTGGTATGCGGTCAAGTGTGTGGTCGGTCGGAGCTGTCGCGGCTCTGCTGAAGCCTGGCCGGGTGGCTGTGCACGACGCGCGTAAGCGCCGGCTGCACTCGGCAGCGTGAGGACGCGTCCAGAATGCAACAGATATATCGCCGAGAGCAGTAAGAAAGCACCAAAAAGCAAGCAAGATGGATGTACGATACAAGTTTAGTCCACAACAATCACCTCCGGTTCATGCGAATCGTCTCGATGCAGCGCTTGACCCAGTTCTTGCGTACCCGGAGCTTGCGAGGAAGGCTGGTCGTTGTTCGACGACGAAGTTGGTACCGCCTTATTCTTCGCACTGCTGGCCCTCGCCTGTGCGATGAGTTTCGCAAAGTCGTCCGCATGGGCGTCCTGCAGAAGAAGGTCAGCAACCGTAGAATTGTTGACAGAATAGTGGACACCCACCGCATACGCCTTCGGATCCTCCGGCAACTCCGGGGCGGTCTTGGACTTCAGGTTGGCCTGCGTTTCTTCCCACTGCCGCAGCTTTGCGCGTAGCGTGCTATCTGACAGACGCAGCGACTCGGTGCGGTCCAGGTTCGCATTATACAGCGTCACCCAGTGCTGCAGCCGCGCAATCATCATGTCACGCGTTCCCGTATCCCATAAGCCGTGCGTATTCAACGCAGACTTGATCTGCCCGGTCTTCATCGCATCGTAGGAGTACTTCGCGATCGGCTGGCCTGTCAATGTAAAATCGGGTCTGAGATACTACAGCATGGCCCGAAGTCACCAGGGATCGACTCACGTTCTACAGGTGCGCTCTTCTTCGCCTTTCCTTTAGATGAGCTTGCGGCAGCGTTGTGTTTCGGCTTGAAGAAGCTACCCAAGTCGCCGCCGGGCTCGAGACGTGCAGCGGGCGGGTCCTTGCAATTCCTATCCAGGTGCCCATTTAGCTGCTTGAACTGCACGCGCTTATTGCATGCTGGGCAAGCCACCGTATCGCCTAGACGAAGTTGTAGTCAACTGGTGATCAGATACTGGGAACGTTGTTCAACGCACCTGGGCCGGACGCTGATGTTTCTGGTGGCGGCGACGACTCGAGGTCGATGGGCTGGCTTGCATTACCCGTTCTGCGCTTGGTATCTCGAGGTGTAAGACTCGGACTGCTGCTTGGTGGCGGGGACAGCTTGCGCTTCTTGCTTGGACGTTCAGGTTCGGGATCAGGCTCGATAGGCTTGGTAGCAGCCAATATCATAGGCCTGGCAGTTCAACCAGTCAATTAGGACGTCAGTAGCGCTGGCCCTCATACCTGGCGGCTTTCCACGCGATGACGGCCTCCTCAAGAGCAAGATTCTTCCTCAGATGTCCCTCGACCGCCTTCTCTCGACATGAAGGGCATTCTTGCTTCCCAGGAAGGGCGCCGCGTATGCACTATATCAGGATAATGAGCACCCAAAAAACATGGTACAGGGATGCGCGCACGAGAGAGCAGAATGAGTGCCCGCAGCTGAGGCTGACGGGTCCGTCCAGAAACTCCTTGCATATGGGACAGCGGTAGGACGCGTCAAGCTTAGTCAGTCTGGGCTCAGTGAAATCCGTCGGGTCGGTCACATCCTGCGTCAGGAAATGGCTCATCACGCGAGACGACGAAGAGAACCGGAGGAACGGTCGACATCGGGGAAACCCCCGGTCGCTTGGAACCGATTGGGCCGATTGCAACCGATTGGGGTCATTGGAACCGAGATCCAATGTTGTACTCCAGTTGCGAACTCCTACAACTGCAACTCAATATTGTAGCTTGGTTGTAGTGCTAGCTCAACATTGAATTTCTGTTCCAATCGTACTCAATATTGGGCAGGAGCTGAGGTCGAGTGCAGTTGACCGAACACGACGGGCGGTTGATTTGCCACACAGGGCAACGCACAGGACGGCGGTACCATCCCACCTCGCCCACTGCAACGGACATGAACCACTCGCGCACGGACCAGTACCAAGAGCCGTCGGTTGCGACAAAAAAGCTATCACTCGGTGGGCCCTTCGGTGGCAACATGCCCCACACAAGCGCGCGTGGAGCTCCCCACTCGGCTCCACCTGCGCTCCCAAGTCCCGCTCCCTCTGTGTAAATAGCAATACCGTACCAGACTCTACCGCTATATATTATGAGAATATCTGATTACCTGTCTGAACCAACTACATATGCGAATTCCGAGTTCATTGTAAATCCAACGATACCTAAGTTCAAACTGACTGAGCAAATAATAAGATCAAGTCAGCAAAGGCGGTTCTACAGTTGCACGGAATGATCTCCTTTTACCCCTGTACGCCCAACACCCTCACAAGTTGGTTAGAAAGGGAGCCAAGCGGGTTGCAAGCAGCCATGTAATCCGATTACAGGTTGATTACAATTGTCATTGCAACCCACTCACAATGTGGAGCAAGATTGCGTCAGATTGAAATGAACTCCATAGCGGTCTAAACGATTGGGGTCATTGTAACCGATTGGGGCCATTGGGGGCCATTGGGCCCAGTTGGAACCGATTGCAACCCGACTGCGATCAAACAGGGATTTCCCCGATGGAACGCGAGTTCAACTCCGCTCCGCATTGCTCTCGGTGATCACTTGCCGGACGAAATTGGCTTCCTTCAGAGACCATTTGGGGGGTTGCAAGTGCACTTGATTGCGTTTTATGTTAGTACAGGTAACGACAGAGACGTACACGACAGTACAGCGATTGTTCCTGACACCAGACACCAAGTCCAGGACGCCGGAACACTCTACAAACACACAAGACACCGCATGCATCCAGCCGCGGCGCCTATAGTTTTAAACGCATAAAGACAGCGAGGACTGAGAGCGACGTGACGCAATGCGTCACTGTCGACCAAGCGCGTCGATGAGCGGCGTGCCGGAGTCGTACCGCGGGCGGTACCCGCCGTACTCGCGCTGCAGGTCGGTCGCGGACCGCATCGAGCGCACGAACTCCGGCCGCCGCTCCGCGCTGCGCATCGGGAGGTGGAACGCGGCGGGCGGCTGCACCATCTCGAACGCCTCGTCGCGGACGGTGTGCACCTGCGCGGCCTCGAGCTCGGCCTGCTGCTTGCGCTGCAGGTTGAGCAGCGAGTCACGGTTCTGCAGCTGCCCGAACGCGCCGGGCTGGAACATCGTCGACATCGGCCGCGACGGCGACCAGAAGTCCAGGCCCGACGGCTCCGGCCGCGCCGCGGACGGCTGGAAGCCCCGCCCGATTGCGGCGCGCAGCAGGATGAGCATGGAGACTATCCACTGCGCCGCGAAACTCAGTGAGCTTTCGGGTACAGCAGTATGCGCAGAGCGGACGCACCATGACGCCGCCGAGCATGGGCACGGCGAATGCGCCGGCGTAGTTGATGTACGTTCCCTTCGCCGTGATGGTCGCGATGACCAACACGCTCGTGAGCGTGTAGGGCAGGGCGGAGTCGACGACCACCGCAGCCAGGGATGTGTATACGCGCGCGTGCTGCTTTCCAAGCCCGCGCAGCTCGCGTCGCAAGAATAGGAGCCGCGAGACGATCAGCGCGGTCATAACAATGTTCAGCCCTAGACATGTGCAGAAATACGGTGTCTGTGCACATGCGTCAGCAAGCGGGGATCCAGGGAGGTAGCTAAGACTCACTGCAAACTCGCGCGCCACCCACGGTGTCGATCCCGGCTCCGTGGATTGAATGAGCGTCAGGACCCCAAGCGCTGCACGGAGTGAGCTGGCGACTCGTTCGACAGGGCAGCCCGCTTACCAGCGCTGGCTAGCAATGCACAGAACGGGATGAAAACAATGAGCTTGTTGTAGTTCCAGATCACAAAGCAGCGCCATAACTGGGTAGACAGCAGGTGAGCGAACTTCCCGCAGTGCGCTGGCGACGTACCACGAGGGAATCCACCATGAAGTTGTTGATGAGGAGCGCAGAATTCGACACCGTGTTGATCCAGATGCCGAATTGCTGGCCGAAGAACGCTGGAGGGCCACCGGGGTAGCCCCGTGCGTCGATGAAGAGGACTTGTGACCACATGTAGTTCGTGACCATGAACACAGTGGCGCCGAAGAACAACATCCTGGGTGGAGACCGTCAGCGCGCGTGGCATCGACTGCGAAGGTCGTACAGAATGAACGCTATGAGTCCCCAATGTCGCCTTCCGTTCAGAGGATGCCACAGCATGAGGTATAGACAGCCCAGTGTGATGGTAAGATACACGCCTGCAGGGATGAGCGAGCGGCGGGCAATCATACTTCATGACGCACCGAATGTGAGCATGACGATACAAAGGCCTGCCAGCAGAGACCGCTCAAGGAAGAGCTCCTCCGGCCCCTCGTTGGGCGGCGGGTACGAAGGAAAGAGAATCGGCATGGGGGAGCCCGAGCAATATCTGCTGCTGTACTGCTACGACGACAGGCACGTGCAATCTAAAGCACGGTGCAGCGCGAGCCCAAGGGCAAGCCTTACCCCAGACGAGGAGGTAAGTATAGTGGCTGGTGAAGGAAGGAAACAGAGAACCGTGGGAAGTTATCAGCACTAAGTACTTCGTAACGGGTCGGCCGTGCATGCAGGGCAATCGGGACCGGCCATTTCAGTGATGAGGACAACGCGGCGGGCCGTGCCCACCCTGGCTGGAGTTCTTCTCGACAGGCACCGTCCGCATGGCCGCCGTGTAAGGACGAAGGACAAACAGCGCGATTGTCGCTGGGGCCTGGATACGTGCAACTGTCAGATCGCGAAGATGACCGTTCAGGAGCCCTGAGCGAGCGTGCGACCAGGACCGTGCGTTGAACGCGGCGGGCTCACGCCGGCGAGACTGGTTGTCAACCGCAGCTTGCCTGTGTATTGTTGCGAACCCTGGCCGAGCCCAGGGACTGACAGAGGGTCCGGCCCCGTCGCAGTGCGGGGGAGGAAGATCCAGACAAGGAAGTCGACCAGGATGATGGGCTAGTCGCATCCGCGTGTTCGACAGGCACACCATGTGACTGGCAATTGGTATAACAACAAGCTTTCTGAACTTGTCAAAACAAAGGGCTACTCCAGGGTCCCCGTAAGTAGCCCGGTCTGTCCGAAGGGTAGAAACACTGGGAGCCGCGATTTGTGAAGGCAAGGACTGATCGGAGTTACTTGCGGTCCCGGAACCTTGCCTTCAACTTTGAACGTGAATCGTCCAAATGTGCTCGAGAATGCGACCGTAATTGCATGCGATCCTCGTACACGACCTAGAAGGCAAGTGCGATTTTGGGCCGACTTCACGGTACTGTGAAGCCCACAAGCTCGCAACGCGCTCATCTTCCTTACCGGGACTGCGTCGATTACCGCAGTTATTGGTGATGACGTTCACCGCTATACGGTAGCTTTCCAGCGGTGGGAGGTGTGTGCTTACTGGGATCGTACGCTGCGGTTCCCTTCTTCAAGTTCTTGACTGCGCGAAGAATCCACTTCAAGCCCGATCCACACCTTTACCGCTACGAACTGCCTCTACTCGAGCAATAACCAACGCGGTCCCGCTGCCCTTCAGCAGCCGTATACGCAACGCTGTACCTAGCACGCTCTGCATTGCGGTGCCGCGACTGTCGCTCTACGTGGCCGATTGTGATTCGTTTGGGCACGCTTTCCTGCACTCCATCAACTCTGGTCTACCCAGCGACACTGACCACCAGAACATTGCAACGTTCGCGCAGCAGTCGCAGCTCCCGCGCTCCCGCACCATCTTCGTACCACTTCTTGCGGAGCCGCGAGGCTGCAGTGCGACGTGCTGCAGTGATAACTCTGCCACCTCACCGACATGGCCGCAACCACGACTTTGACAGCGGCTGCCCTTGTGGCGCATGTACTCGATCAGCAAAGCGTGCGTTCTGTCCTCGATCCCCTACAGGTGATCTCGGAGTCGGCCAGGGTGCGGCGGACGCGCACTGTTTTCACTTGACCGGTCATACCCTTAACTCGTTTCACGATGGAATGTCAGCCTCAACCAATATGCTATCCTCGCGCTCCTGCAGGGGGTATTGGACTTAGTCGAGGTCATCTCGGCAGGGGTCCAAGAGCCCGGTCTTCGCGGAGATATAGCCTGGAAGGACGCGCTTGAGCACTTCACCAGCTCGCCCCCACTGTCTGTCTTACAGATCGTAGCCTGACAAGATCAACCAGCCTCTCGGGCGAGGGTTTCTCCACCCTGAGAAAAATAGTCGGCAGCAATGTCTTGCGTCAGCTATTGCATCAAGAACGGACCGCCGCCAGAAATCGCAACACATTCGGGTCGGTGCCATAATCTATACCGCGCTCTGATGGTTCGCCCTCCATCCGTTTCGAGTGGGATCGCTTATACAGCTCCATGCGGCTGCGTCAGCTTCAAGCTCGCATTCATGCAGAAGTCGGGGCCAGCGCAAATGCTCAGCATACCGAGCACTCCAACCTGCCCGATATCGTACGGATGCGTTCCTTCCCTCCGAGTCGCACACTCCGACGAGTAGATTACCCTGACGACCAATCTCCCCTCGGCAGGCCCCACAGCCACCAGTTCTTTCCGCATATTCTTTCGAGGTCGGTGCCGTTTCTTCTCGACGGGACATGACTCAGCAGTTGATCCTTATCTAAGCATAAGTCAGCGCTTTGTAACATGCGCCAACTGCGAGCAGACTCGGAGCAGAGTCAGACGGACGATTTAAGGCGCTCAGCATCCCTCCAAACCCAGGTTTACCGCTATCGACCCTTCCGCCATGTCTCCCCAGTACGCCAAAGACCAGCCCGCCGGCTTCGTCAACCGCATCGAGAATGTCGCAGTCGTCGGCGTGAGTGGGCATGCAACTGCTCTGGGATTGCGAATGCTAACTCATTTGCCTGAGGCCGGCGGCAACATTGGCGGCTACTTCGTCCGAGAGCTGCTCAAGACTGGCAAGCACACCATCACGGCTCTGACACGCGCGGGCAGCACGAGCAAGCTGCCCGACGGCGTGCGCTCCGTGCCTGTCAACTACGACGACCAGGCCTCGCTCGTCGCCGCGCTGAAGGGCCAGCAGTTCCTCATCATCACGCTCGGCGTCATGGCGCCGCGAGACACTGAATCGAAGCTCGTGCGCGCCGCGGCCGAGGCGGGCGTCCCGTACGTGATGCCCAACGCGTACGGCCCCGACCCGCTCAACGAGGGCATGATGAACGACATCATGTTCGGGCCCGCCGTTTCCGGCTTCCGGCGCGAGGTGGAGGCGCTCGGCGTGAGCAAGTGGATAATGCTCGCCTGCGGCTTCTGGTACGAGTGGTCGCTCCTCGGCGGCCCGGACCGCTACGGCTTCGACCTGGATAACCGCGAGGTGACGTTCTTCGACGACGGCAACGAGAAGACCACGACGTCGACGTGGGACCAGTGCGGGCGCGCCGTCGCGGCGCTGCTGAGCCTCAAGCTGTACCCGGACGACGAGAACGACACCGCACCGGCCGTCGACAGGTGGGCCAACAAGGCCGTGTACATCTCGAGCTTCTGCGTCAGCCAGAAGGACATGTTCGAGGTCGTCAAGCGCGTCAGCGGCACGACGGACGCGGACTGGAAGGTCTCGTACGTCAAGTCCGAGGAGCGCTTCAAGGCGGCGCAGACAGCGTTCCGGAGCGACTTCAGCAATCGGTCGGCCTTCAACAGGCAGATGTACACGCGCATCTTCTTCCCGACGGGCGAGGGGGAGCACAGTCGTCACGGTCTCGCGAACGAAGCTCTGGGCCTGCCCGGGGAGGACATAGACGAGGCGACAAAGGAAGGCTTGCATCTTTTGGACATTGGCAAGCTGACCTATTAGCCACGTAGTCGGTTAGTCAACCTTGTATACTAGCAACCCTGGATACATACCCAGTGATCCCTGATAGCGAAGCAATGCCCATTGCAGAAAGATTTTGACTCCGCGTCACGGATACCAGCTCCGACAGGCGGTCTTCTTCCGAATATTCGTTCTCCAGCCTCATTCATGTTTTGCCTGGATTGCGGATGCTTCTGTCTCCACTGCATCAACTCTGTCTGCTGCACATGACGATCCGATACACCCGCTCCGAGTCTTGTCCTCTGTCTTCGCCATGGCCGACGTGAACGCGATAGGCAAGCAGTTCGTCGACTACTACTACGCCACCTTCGCCTCAAATTGCGCGGCCCTGGACAGCCTCTACGTGCGCGTCCCGCTCCTGCCTCCAACGCCGGCGATGTGTCGTTGCAGCGCGATACATCGATGATGACCTGGGAGGGCCAGCCCATCCAGGGCGTCGCTCGAACTTCTCACTGGCAGTATTTGCCGTATACCAACGCTGCGTCCATGCCTGTTGTCGCGCCTCCTCTGAAGTCCCTTGCCTGACCCAACGAGCTTCGACTTTGCGTATGACTTCCCCGTTCAAACACTTCAAGCTGTGCAGCCCGTACGATGCAAGGACATCATGATATGTGCGACTCGTGCGCCGTGTATTGCTGCAACCTTGCGATCAACCAGAAACTTGTACCCCATTACGGGAACGGAAACGACTGCAAGCAATCCGCCTGAGACTGGACCGTCAGGAAGAGGTTGTCCAGGTTCTTGTTGAGCGCCGTCCGAAGCGCGCCCCGAGGGTTGGGGTAAAGCTCGACCGTCGTGTTTACGAACTTGCGGTAGAGGGCACCTGCGTTGTGAGGTATTTAGATGAGAGCCATTCACAGGAGGGTAGAACCTTACAGAATGTGTCGGTGTCGTTGCCGAGGAAGTTGGGATCCGGGACGAAGTTTTTTTTTTTTTTGTGGAGCATCAGAGAGTTCGTCGCCACATAGTGGTTCGGGTGCTCTCTTACCCGCAAGGCGGGGCTTATACCAGCGCAGGGGCGCTAGCAGATGGATGGGGGATGCTCCCCCCGGAGAAATGCGATTACGCACGCCCGATACGGGCAGTGTGGGACTCAGGACCTCCTAGCCGACACCAATGGCGTCTAGGAGGTCCTCCCTACCCACTAAAACTCCGGGGATGAATAGTTGTAGGTACGGGGGGATCCTCGGATCCTGGCCGCGCGGGGCGATGGCCCGCGCGTCCCAAGTTTCGTCAACCAGGCGCTTCTCTAGAGCCTTCCTACCGAAGATTTTCTTGTTGGTCATGAGCTTGTCCTGCGACTCGCGCTCGCGTAGGAGCGTCTCCCACCGTCCTCTCACCTCCTCTTCCGCGTGGACCCAATCCGGGTCATCGCCGTGCTCGATTCTTGCCTCGCACCTGAGCTTCCAGATGAGGTATGCGGATTCTGAGACAATTATCCTGAACGCCCTTTCCGCCGCGCGGTCGCGGCTGGCGTTCCCGGTCCGCAATCTGATGCTCGCGCAGCCCCAGATCACTCCTATCGAAAGGTGTAGGGTCATCCCCCGCGTTGCCAGCGCTGCTCTCGCCAGCGGCCATATTACATCCTGGCCGGAGCCTCTGCACTCCGTGAGGATGTGCTCCATGCTCTCCAGAACACCACACGTCGCGCATTGGGCTCTCGACTTCCAGGGCTCCTTCATCTTCGTGAAGTACGGGCCCACCCGATGCCCGTCGTGTATTCCTTTCCAGAGGAAGCCCCGCACGTTCCGCGATAGGTCCTTATGCTTGACATTCTCCCATATACACTTCTCCGAGGGGGCGAAGTCGTACTTGGTCCGCATGCTTCGCTGTATCTCTTTGATGTTCCGTACCGTCGCTCTCCGCGGCTGGGTCGTCTTCACCAACGTGGCTAGCATAGCCGCCCTCGCCCGCTTCTGAGTCATCCCTGCTACTCGGATACCGGGGTAATCGAAGTTCGTTAGCCCGCGTCGAGGCGTCTGGAACACGTCCTCCATGGTCAGCGCGTCCCGCGCCTTTTCCCTAGCGGTCTGAATCCCCTGCCATCCGGTCTGGCTCCCTTTCGGGACCAGACTGAGGCTCGTCATCGCTGGGCGCGATCTGAGCGCCGCCACTGCGCGTCTCATAACCATTGCTTCGCCCGCAAAGGACGTCCATCCCGCATCCTCGTGTCTGCTGAGGTTATCCGATAGCGCTCGCAGCGCGCGTCTGTCAGACGAGACGATGTCCAGCCTGCTCCCACTAGGGCATGACAGTGCCGCACACAGAATCCCGGTCGCAGCGCCTGCCAGTGCTGACTGACAGTCGCGCGGCGCCTTGAAAGCCACGTCCGGGAGCTCGCTCCCTGGGAAGTGCAGCGCGAAAGCAACCGACGCTTCCGCCGAGTCGCGCCCTTCTATTGCGGTCTCTATAACTACCCGTATCCGTTCCCCAGTCAGGTCTTGGTCTTCCCGCCGCCCGGGTGGGCTTAGGAAAGTGTCCCGAGCCTCCCTCCGTCGCAGGGCCAGAGCATGTCCGAAGGCTCTGAAGAGATTCGTCCTACCGCCCTCGCAGGTCAGTTTACTGTCGAACATCACTGGCTCTCCGTCCGGTATCAGCATAGCTTGCTGTGCCTCTTGCGCCTGCGCCGCAGCTTCCGGCGCGGCCGACGGGTGCCATTTCTCAGCTATGTTGGCTAGGATGTCTCGCGAGGCGTCCGCGCAGCGCGCCGGATTCCTGCAGCCTTGCCGCCGGTCCTCCGCGCAGTTCTCACACCTGCATCTAGCTGAGGAGGTGTGGTCCATCTCGTCCTCTTCTGCCAGCTCCTCGAGGTCTTCAACTGTCCTGACCTCGTGTACTTCTCGCAGGCATCTCATCGCGCCGCTTCCTTTATCCATACCGTCATAAGATATCATAGCGGGATGCGCCCACACCGGCTCTGTCTCGCGCAGGCGTCGCGGGATAACTGGGGCGTCTATGACCACATTTGCGCGCCTTGCCGCGCCGAGCATGAGTCTGAGTATCAGCGGCAGCTTATAGAAATTGGGTCTCCACGCCTGATACAGCGTGTTCACTCTGTGGTCCACCGGGACCCTCTTCGCGTCAGCTTGTATCGTTAAGGCGCTGAAAATACAGTCCGCCACATACGCCCAGAGCGGTCGGGTCTCACCGGACTCCAGGTACTTGCCCACCCATACAAGATACTGCGCCTCGTTCCGCCCGGCGGCGTCGAACAAGGCCACGCCGCCGTTCTGCCGCGGCAGGCGTAGCGTCTCCTTATTGATGGTATGGCTCGGTTTCCCTTCCCAGAAGAAGGAGGATGTCATCCTCTCGAGCTTTTCGGTCACCCAGTCCGGCATACCTTGCGCTGCAGTGAGGTACTGCGTGCACCCTCCTGCGAAAGCCTGCGCGAGCAGGCTGCGACCAAACGGGGTCGGGTGCGAGCGCTCCCACCTGTCTAAGTGATCCTCAACTTTCTGCAGTACTTTTGACCAGACTTGTGCTCCATCCGTGCCATTTCCGGGCCACGCGCCAAGAATGCGAGTAGGCTCGCCATCCTTCGCAATCCTCACTTGTGCGGGGAAAGTCACGCCGCCCGCCTGCAAGCTTCTTGTCTCGATCAGGGTCGCGCGGTACTCCGCGCGGCCCAAAGGAATCACTTCCGTCTTTAATATGTTGAATTTCGCCCCCGACGCCACGCACCATCTATGTAATATCTCTGACAGAACGCCGTATGAGTCTCCGGCTGACATGAATACAGTAGTGTCGTCTGCATATAAGCTCGCGATGAGCCTCTCTGGAAGCCCAGGGATGGCGAAACCTCGGAGGGGGGACTTGCGGATCATCGCAGAAAGCGGCTCAATAGCCAGGTTGAAGAGTAGGCAGGACAAGGGGTCTCCCTGTCGTACGCCTCTCGTGATTATGAAGGACGCGCTGAGGCACCCATTCACCATCACCTTGGTCGTTGCATGTCGATATATCGAGGCTATCGTGTCTATGAAACGCTGTGGGAAGCCGTACTTCCTGAGTACCTTCAGCAGGTAGTCGTGGCGGATTTGGTCATATGCCTTTTCTTGGTCCAGAGCGACAATCGCTCCGTCGCTGGACGTTACTTCGGCATAATTAATCAAGAGCGCTGCCAACTTCGTTTGGTCCGTAATACTTCTCCCGCGCACAAACCCTGCCTGCGAGTGGTGGACCAGGTCAGGTGCCACTATCGCTAGTTTGTGCGCTTTGATGCTCGTGAACATCTTGTAGTCAGTGTTCAGCAGGGTAATGGGTCTGTAGTTTGCGATCTCACTTCTTTCCCCTTTCTTATACAGCGGGCAGAGCCATCCCTCTGCAAAAAGGGAGTCCTCGTGTACGCCAAAAGCCTCTACATCATTGTATACCAATGTCAGCAGTTTGGCTATGTCAAACCCTGGCTTTTTCCCTTTTCCCGGCGCGTCATGCCTGCGCCAGAGTGCTTTCCACAACTCGTACGGCAGACCGTCCGTGCCGGAGGCCTTCCCAGTAGGAGAAACACCTATCATCCTCTTCACGTCGTCACGTGACGTGTCTAGTCCGAGGGCTTCGGCGTCAGCCGGAGTGAGTCGGACATCAATAGCGTCGAGTGACGCTCGTATGCTTTCCGCCCGGACTCCTTGGTCTACTTCTATGTCAGCGTTCTGGACGCTATCATGATATTCTCTAGCTAGGGACGCCATCGCCTGCGAGCATCGTTCGTATGCAGGCGGGTCCGTGCCCGGTTTCCTCAGAGCCATTATCGTGTCTCTGGGCTTCGGGTCTTTGGCCCAACGGAACCACGATTTGCTCATGGACTCGCCCTCTATCCGAGCCCATGCAGACCTCTTTGCGAAAGTCGACCGCTGGTTATCGCTCGACACCCTGCGCATCTCGGCTTCTGCTTTCTCTATCGCCGCCGCTGCTCCGGCCAATTCGTCAGCGGTAAGCGCCCTCTTGTGCTCATCCAGAGCCGAGACTCGCGCCCTATCCAGTGCCCGTATGTATGCCTTCTTCTTTCCCGCCAGTACGCGCGCTCGCGCGCGGGCTAGGCGAGTCAGGTCCGCTTTGAATTGCCGCCATACTAGCTGTGGGTTTCTATTAGGGAACCTCTGGTCCCCGGTACACTCGAGCGCGTCCTGCAGAGCTGTAGCGCCGAGTTTCTCTATCTCCTCTGCGAGATATGCATCCTGGATGAGCGGCAGTGGCATGCTCCAGCGTCCGTCACCACACTCGGGAGCCGTTGTGTCTACTACCGTGGCTTCGATCCGACAATGATCGCTGTTGGGGATCTCAGACATGATGATTTTCCAGCTCAGACTCGACAGAAGGCGTTCGTCTGATAAGTAAATGCGGTCTATCCGCGACATCGCGGTGCATGCGCTGTTGCGCCAGGTCCAATCTGTGGAGCTGGGGAAAGTCGCTCGCCATCCGTCCTTGACTTTGAGGTACCGTCTCAGACTGGAGAAAGATTCAGGGGCGTCCACTGGCGTGAGGCGGGCCGGAACTCTATCTACCTCGTCCTCGACGAAGTTGAAGTCACCCAAGAGGATCGTGGGCTTCCCGAAGCGCTGCCCACGTCGTCTGATTGCATCCTCGACGCTCTGCCAGAGAGCTGCATTTTCCCCTGGGTCATTCGGTGCATACACCGCCAGGATCGAGATCTCCGCCGTCTGGTGCCACTCGGTCGACACTATTATAGCCCGACCAGGCACAAGCACGTGCATCTTGGCTTCCTTCGTGTTCATAAGCAGTTTATTGAGTACTACCGCCACACCGCCCGCTCCCGACGGGTTATCTGGATGCGGCGAGTTGAAGATGTGGACGTTCTTGTACAATTTCTGCAGGTCCTCAAGATATGAATCCGTGAGATGTGTCTCTTGTAGTGCAAGGAGGCCTATGCGCTCAGCGCGCACCGTCTCAACGACTGTCTTCCATTTCAAACTGGCCGCCATCGTCTGCGCGCCTCTGCCGCGCATGTTAGCCGATGAAATCTTCAAACCAGCTTTCGTTTTCTTCGTGCTGGCCGCGTTCACTCGCGCCCGCGGTCCTTGCGATGGTATATTCAGCGGCGAGACTGGTCTCGACGCAGGTATACTCGCCGGCGACGGTGGTGGGGAGATCGGGGCATCCGCCCGCTCCCCTCGCTGCAAACTCTCCTCCCGCAACTCCTCCTCCTCGTCATTGGTATACGCGCCTGCCGTACCCCCCGGCTGGTCATCGGCCTCAACGCCGGCGCGGTTGGCCTCGCTGCCTCCCAGCCCGGTTCGTGAATCTCCACGCCTGTTAGTTGTCACCGAATTTGAGTTGTTACTTATGTTGTTCGGATTGTGCACTGTATTTTCGAGTACACGGGCCAGTGCACCCGAGTATCTATTCAGCTTAACCGGCCGACGCGGTGGACTATGTTCTAAGAACTTAAGCGTCTCCGCACGGGACGTCCTGGCCTAAATAAGCCCCCGTTTTTTGAGTGCAGGCTTTCCTGTTCTAGCAGTAAATGTGGGCCCACACTTGTTGTGTGTCACGGTCATGTGCATGTCAGAGGTCGTATATATTCCAGTGGCAGCGGGGAGTACATGCTCTGGGAGGCGGAAAGTGGGCGAGGGAAGCTATGAGCCAACTATGTACACCCAGCGCGCTTGCGCGGACTAAGACGAGGCGGGGGACGTTGCGAGAGGGGAGTTGGGGCGCGCGGCGTGTGTTGGCGCGGCGATTCTGGCGCACTGGCTCAGCCGCGCTGACCAGAGCCTTGTCCGCGGCGGCCCAGCGGCGGCGGCAGGCGGCCCTGCTGCTGCGACGAGGACTGGCCGCTCGTCGACGCGCGGCCGGAGTGGTGGTTGCTGCGTGGGGGGTTGCGCGGCGGCGGCGGCGGCGGAGGGGGCGGCGGCGGCGGCGGCCCCGGCGGCCCCGGGGGCGGGTTGCCCGGTCCTGGGGGCGGCGCAAAGGTGTTGGGCCAGGTGGCGGCGCCGCGGAGCGGGCAGCGCGCCTGGCTGTGCGCCTTGTTGCGGCAGATCTTACAATTGAACCGGACGATGCGCGCGACGCCGACGCCGAGGACTTCAATCCGAACACCGCGGATGACGCGGTAGCAGTCGTCGATGTCGTCGGGGTCGGCGAACAGGTCGTCAACGGGGGCGTAGACGCGCCAGAGTGGTGTCGGGATCGAGGTGGCGCCCGGCTGCGCCGGCGCCGCGGCCTCCATCTCGACCTCGATGCGCTCGACAACGGTGGCGAGAGTAACCGCCGGGTTGACCCCCGGCGGCGTGATGCGCTGCGCGATCTCGAGCATGTCCGCCGAGTCCGACGCGCCTGCCCTGATGACGGCGCGCACGGCCAGCCTGTCGTCAGTGTGCAGGCCGTGGGCGCAGAGGACGAACGGGGAGCGGGGTTCCGGCACGCGGACGACGACGCAGCTGAAGCCGTTCGGGCCTCCCGCGATGAGGCCGCGGCCGGCAGTGACGCCGCAGAACTCGGCCAAGTCGAGGTCGAAGGCGATTACGACGCCGTCGAGCGGGCGCGGGCCGGCGTTGTTCGGCGGCATGGGGATGTACGTCGCCTTGCCGTTGGTGCCGGGGCACATGCGGCGGAAGACGACTGCCCACGAGGCTGCCACGTCTGCGATGGGAAGCTCGTGGACGGGGCGGCCGTTGGCGGTGAAGATGGCGATGATGACCTTGTACCCGGGGCGGCCGTCGAAGAAGTTGCGCTGCGCGTCCGTCATCCCGACCAGGTACTCCTGGTAGTCGAGGCCGTCGATCGGCCCCGTCCCGCCGTACGACTCGAGTGCGACGCCGGAGTTGGCGAAGACGGGGTGGATGCGCGCGTTCTGCGCGCGCTGGCTCGCAGTCGGGAGTGGCGGCCTGACCAGCGAGGGCGCGAAGTCGGGGCCGAGCAAGATGAAGCCCGGCGTCGCCGGGATAGCGTTGGCCGTCGCCGCGCTGGGCGTCTGGAACGCTGACACCGCCGGCGCGTCCGGCATAGCGAGGTCGGGGACCTCGCCGACGTCCGGCACTTGCGCCTCAATGCGCGGGGTGGGCGGCGGCGGCGGGAGCTGGAACGGGTTCGCGGTGACCACCGGCACTGGGGCCTGCGTCGCGGGGGGCGGGGTGAAGAGGTCGACGTCGATGACCTCCTGCTGCTGCGCGGGGTTGCGCGCCTGCTGGACGTACTGACCGGCTCGCGTCCTGAAGTCGACGCCGCCTTGGGCGGCCGGGAATGCGATCCCGGCTATCGCGCCGTGGTTGGGCAGCGCCCCCGCCGTCGCCGTGCTGCCAGCTTCGGGGGCCGCGCCGTGGGGCGCGCTCGTTGACTGAGCGGCGCTCTGCTCCTCGGGGACCGGCAGGAGCGGCTGGATCTGCTGTGCGACTGGTCAGCTGCGCTCGAGGCGGCACAGCGAGAGCTTACCGAGGTCGGCGGGATGCCCGCAGGGACGCTCCCGAAGGTGAGGGCGCGGTGCGCCGCGGTGGGCGAAAAGTTGCGCGCCGCGTTGAAATTGACCGCGCGGCGGCGATCGTCCTGCGTGACGCCGTCGCTCGGCGTCCCCTCGTGCTGGCGGGTGACGCCTATGGCCTGAGGCGGGGTGCTGGCCCGTCTGGCTCGCGTTGAGTCCGCGGGCGACGCTGGCGCGGTCGTCGGTCCCGCTTCGGGCTCCAACTGAGCTTCGGGCGAGAGGGCGACCTCCACGCGCGTCACCGCGTCTTCGAGGCCATGTTGCGCGGGCTGAGACGGCAGAGGCACGGGCTGAGCCATTGGGAGCGTGCGGCGTTCGGCGCGTCCGCGCGTTACGACGTTGCCGGCGTCGTGGCCGGGCTGAGCAGGCGCGTCGTCCGTTGGGAGCATCTTGTCGCGTTGGTCAATGTGAGGCAGCTGGGCCGTAGCCCGCCGTTAAATACCTCGCGCCCCTCTGTTTGGAGGCCACGCACGCGCTGTCAGCGCTGGAGGCCACCGCGCAGTTCCAGAGCTGCCGTCCGGTCTTCGTAAATTGGCAGGCGGGGCGGCGATCTCGCGTTTCGGGGCTCGTTACTACCATAGAGAGTAGTCGCCGCGAATTACCCATGCAACGATAGTGGTTTTGCCACAGCCTCGAACCTTGGTGACCCCGATGAGATCCCTGGGTTGATGATGGGCAGCTCGTACGCGCTGTCGCTCCAGCGCACGTTCGTCTAGCCGACGCGCAGACGCTCCTGGTTGGATGCGCCGGCCGCCTGTCACACGGGCTGCGGGCACCGGCGCGCGTGGAGGCCAGGGTCAGGATACGTCGGGGCCGAGTAACTTTACGCTAAGATTTACATCCGTCACCCGTTTCGGCTACCCGCGCGCACGGCGCGCGCGCTTCTTCATCAGCTCCCGGTACTCCTGTTCGTCCGCTGTTCCTACTACATTCTCCTCGTGCCGCGGTTTGCAGAGAGGCTGTCGCCGCCAGTGCTTGTCTCTGAATTCTGCGCGTGCGTACGTTTTGCCGCAGCCGTGGCATGTCGCTTGGTCCCGTCGGATCCGTTTCGCCCTCCTAGCCACTTGCTGCATGCCGCGGGGATCGTCATTGCAGGGCGCGGGGCGCGCGTGCAGTGCAACGCGCGTGTCGTTCTCCATAATCTCCGTCTTAACCCGTGCTCCTGGACGGTCTTGGTCCGCGTTCTCATCGCCAGCGAGCTCGTCAACCTCTGAGAGGGTATCACTCGACTCCGGGCTTCTCCTGGCGGGGAGAACACGTCGCTCTGGATCGGGATGGCTGCTGAGCATGGCGCTGTCGGTCTCTGCCCATTGACGAAATGCTGGAGGAGTGGGGAGCCTCGTGGTTCGCGGTATCCACCCAGCGCGGCGTATTTCTGACAGCGGGTCACCGGGCTTGTGTCTGCTGTACGCAGCGGTAGCTCTGACTTCAGGTTCAGCTGAGGGCGAGGAGGACTTGGGAGCATGCATTTCCGGGGTAGCACGCCGATGATGCAGTCCTCTTAAGTGCTGACGTGGTTGGGCGCTCGGATTTAACCGAAACCCCCACTGCTACACAGTTTACGCGTGGACGTGGGCGCTGGCTGTTCGGCGTACTGGCCAGGTGGTAGCACAGGGGTAGTTGTGAGGCTGCAGGTGCGGCCAGCCTCATGTTGTAAGCCTCGCGCATTGCAGCTCTGCCTGCGCCGTTCTCGCTCCCTCACAATTGCACCTGTGAAATCCTTGCCCGGGGTGCGTCAGTGTCGCTCTGTCGGGCGTGCATCCTCCAGCACTCCCATCCGGAGGCCATATATGCGCCTGGCTGTCAGAGGCAGGGTTGACGTGTCGGGTGCAGAGCCCGCAGTGTATCCCGACCGGAGCCGGCCGATCCGACGTCGAGTCATTATCTCACGCGGCGGCCAGCGTCGACCCTCTCGCGTTCGCTGCCCGCGCGTCGCTTCACGATCCTTGGCTTGTGCGCCGTGCCCGTGCTCGGCGGGAATCCATATTCTCTTTCGGCGCCATAGCTGTCTGCGCAGTGCACGTCGCTTTCCGTCCACGCGGCATCCTTGCTCGCGCTGGGAGCACCTTCGCGTTCCAGGCAATACATTGTATGTATTTTATTAAGGGGGAGGTGGGCCAGAAGCCCTGCCATGTCTAGGACCCATGGCGCCGCCAACATTCTCTAAGAACATGGTGGTCCGGAGGCAAGAGGCCTCATCCGGGACGAAGTTGCCGACGCCATCGTTGAATCCAGGGGTGAACGGGTGGGCACCCAGCACAGTTTGAATCGCCTCTCCAGCGCTGCTAAAGTCGAAGCTGCCGTTGCGCCTGAAGAAGTCACGAGGCATGCGACTGTCCTGGAAGAATCCGCGCATGATATCGAGGTCGAGTGCTTGCTCGGTCGAGCGCCCATCGATGAAGAAAGCGAGCGGGAAGATCGCCTCGGCGTACGCCGTCGCAAAGCGTGGATTGCTGAGGAAGAACGTCGGGTTCGTGTCGATGGATTGAATCTGAGGGCATCAACTTCTCTGTGTCGCGGAGCCCGGCGTCGGTGACGCACCCTTAGAGCGCGGGCTTCCGCTGCAGCGGAAAGGTTGTACTTCCCACCTCCAAGTCTGTTGCTTATATCAACAATCTTAGGAGGTGTCAGTGTGAGCTCCGCTGATGGAAGAGAGGCGAGGGTGGGCACCTGCTGGAAGAGCGTCTCGTTGAAGCTGTGATTGTCCCCGAAAAACGCATCGCCACGCGTCATGCTTGCATCGCCTGCGAGGACTCGGAATGAGATATGGATTCAATGCAGCCATGGCCCTTACCCTCGAAAGTACCGTGGGTGCTGAGACCGCCCACAATAGCACATCAGGAAAACCGGTCGACGATTAAGCATGCAGTCTGGCCGCTCTGACTGCTCTGACGGCTTCTCAGAGCAGACGGCCAAATTGAGACGATTCCGAGCACCTAGAGTGATCAGAGTGGCCAGAGATGGCTCGGCCCGACTCTTCAGATCATAAGAAGCGTTTCTCATTGGCTAATGAGTTCTACTTGGTCTTCCTGTGGAACGAAGTCTGCTAAGATGATTAACGGTACTGCAATCTGACCGTTATTCACTCTCTCCGGTGAGTCAGTATCTGAATGATGAAACGAGGGTCGTGCGTCTTCCCAAGTAGAATTAACATCGTTTCATAGAGTCATTTTATACTCGTTACTACGTTTCCAAAAGTATGCGGGAGCGGGAAAGCAGGTTAATCGACTTGTTATGCACCGGGGAAGTGACGAAGTTGATTCCGCGCTGTCGCCTGAGAATTCGAAAGTTACGGACCAGCTCTAGATACACTAATGATACTGATAATTTAAATGATACCCCATTGTGCATTTCCTTCGAGGCGTCCGAAATCGTGCGCCGGCGATTCGCCAGCCAACTTGGCGGGAGGCCGACCGGCCTAAGCCGGTCGACGACGCTCTTTTTCCTCCCAAGTCCCGCCGCACTGCCGCGCACCACAGGCCCCGCCGCGCCGCGCCCCGCCGCGCCCCGCCCTGTGTACTGGCAGCGTACTGCTCCGCTCCGCACCGGCGCTCAAAACCGCTACAAAGCTTTTTCGCTGGACAACATTCTCGTTCTCGGGCTGTCGCGACTGGTCACTGCTGGTGCTCTGGTTCCTGTGAATCTACTGCTCTGACTGGGCCCACACCGGCTTGCTCTCGTCTGTTGATATGCTTGTTCCATCTGTCCTGCTGTGCTCCGTGTCGGCTCTTGGTCTCTTTTGCCTCTGGGTCTGTGGGTCTCTGGCTTGAGCAGCGGGCGGCGGCCGCCCTCTACCATCTATTAACCTGTTTGTATAGGTACTCGATCCTCTCGCCACTCGCGGCGTCACTGTAGAAGGGTGGAAAAAGCCGGTACGTGTCGGCTGGCGGTTGCTGTCTCTTGCTAATGTCCTATCCATCATAGTTGCACGCGACGGCGGTGGAGGGCAAATCCCTGGTCTGCAACGTACCATTTCCACCCTGGGACATGCGCACAAGGTATGCGATCCCCCTCTACATCATAGGTCCATTCTCACCACCCTGCAGCCTCGACTAGTCGCGCGTGAGCCCGCGACCGCACGATTGCGGACGTATCCGGTATTTTGTACGCATGACCCGTAGGACGACCGTTCAAGTAGCGTAGTACCTCGGTTCCAGAATATGACTTGCTTTCGTTTTTGTGTTTGCTTTGATCTGAGTCAGAAGAAGAGAACGGGGGAAAGGGCCGCCCGGAGCTGGTCAGAGTGATGGGAGCGGCCAGAGCTCCAGCCGCTCTGACCACTCCACAAAGAAAGCCACCAAGAGTAAACATTTTTCGAGCTCTAAATGATTGAGCGGCTCGCAAGCTCTCGGAGGTCCTCAGAGCTCCCAGAGCAGCAGGAGCACCCTGCCCGTTTTCCTGATGCAGGAGCGGGAAGCGGAGGTCCGGTGAGGAGAGATTTGCTACCTGAAGAATCGCGTGAGTTCAGACATCTCTGCACCTTCTCGATTGAATGCACCGATGCTCATAAGGTTGGTGAGGGGGTTGCCGTCTACGAGGAAGGCTGCATATGCGACCTGAGCAAGTAAGTCAGGTGGGCCGCGGGACACCCAGCGTTGCGACCAACAAAAGCGCCAATGCCCCATCCCATGTTGAAGCCTGACGATGGGTCACTGCGCGCTTCCTCGCGCGTTGCTTGTACCTTACCTTCCTGCACTGCATTGACAAGCTGCGCCGGTGTCGCGACTCCCGAACGAGGAAGGTACTGCCGAATTCACAGTGTGAGGACATGGAGGCAATCGAAATCGGTTGTCATAAACGTACACCGTGAGACGCTAGGGTGTTTAAACCGGGGCAGGGACCTTCAGGCAAGTGTGAGACGCGACTGCCGGAGGGCCTGAGAGCTGGACGATTTGCGCACCACGCTGTTGTCCAGGGAGGAGCGGGAGCCATGGGTGGGCTCTGTCATTCACGAGCTTGGCTGACGTGTCGGTGAGAGGCAGTGGGATTGGCTGGGCGCCGATGGTGTCCACAGAGCGTGCGAACTCCTCCACCTCCTCATGGGACAATCCCGCGAGAGACTTGTGCGGCGGTCTCACAGTGAGAGTGCTGACCACAGGAAGGAGGGAGATGACCTGAGCAAGGAGTATGGCAAGCGAGAACTGCATTGTCGTAAGGGGTTGGCGTAGAGAAGGAATTCAGCCGGATTGCCTTTTATACTTGAGAAAGCCCGGGTACACTAAATCTGGCGCGTTGCATCGCATGCGAATATACATACTGATTGTCCGCAGCAGAGAAACGGCGTGTGAGCGAGCGAATAGCGATTCGCACGGGTGCCGAGTGTTGCACACCGCACTACTCTGACTTCCCATAAATCGTACGTTCTACACATTCGGCAAGACATAATCCCGGGACAAACCAATGTTTCTGCTGTGAGATCTGCTGTGTAGCGTGCAATAGACGCATGGGGAATGTGCGGGTCTCGTTGCAGGTGGCCAGGGTCAACATAGATGACGCGGTGTGGCTACATTGTCGAGCTGGTGTTATTTCGATACAAAGTTGGGCTGCCAGGACCACAGGTCGTTCAGAATGACATGAGCAACTATTCGATACAGCAGGTAGATCAGAGCGCACAATGACGGTGTACGGCAATACCGTCCGTCACACCGAACACCGTCGGAAACCTCTGGGGACGGAAGAGCCAGGGTGGATCAAGACTTCTTGTTTGGGCCGGAATTTGCGAAGCTTCATTCCTTCCTTAATGAACGCCCATGACTGGCAGCTGGCTGCCGAAAGCTAAAACCCGGTAGATCTCGGAATCGCCAAAAGGCAGGCCGTCGCAAATGGCACAGCTTCCACGGGCCTCCACAGGGCCAGCGGGGCGCCATGCCGCACCGGGAGACACTGAGAACTACAATTGGTTGGGTATGCATAGATAGCCGTCTGCGGAAGAGCCAGCTGGCCGCAGAAGTCCAGGAGACGGTGACACTCAATGCCGATCACTGATATGAAAACCACCGGCAGCTGCGACCGGGCCAGAAACGGGCGCACACTCAGTATTAGAGGCAGTATGCACAGTGGTGAATCAGGGATTGCGGCTTTTTGTAGGAGAATGGCGGTGCAGAGCGAGTTTCCGGGTAGCGGCGACAGGGCAAGATGCAGGCAGAGACCTCCAGCGGACGACGCTGACGCTGTGAAAGAGTACGGTGTGGCTCAGACGTGAGAGGAGGGCGGGTACTGGCCAGTTCGATCCCCAAATAGTGTTGCATTGAGTCGGAAGGACGAGCGCAAACAATGACGAGAAAGGGGCCGAACTGCAAACGAGGGTTGGCAGATACTGTAGATGAAATATAGGTCAAGCAGCCGAGTAGAAGGCGCGATTGAACGTCCTCATACGCAACAGTTAGATTTCAAGATGCATTAGAGATAGAGGCACCTAGGAATCCAGGCAAAACATCTGGAGGACGAAATTCGGAAGAAGAGTGCCTTGTGTCGGAGCTGGGATTCGTGACGCGGAGTCAAAAGCTTTCTGGCATCTGCAACTTTGGGCATTGCTTCGCTACCGCTCGGTATCCAGGGTTGCTAGTATACAAGGGTTATTACAACGACTAATAGGTCAGTTTGCCAAGGTCCAGAAGGCGCAAGCCTTCCTTCGTCGCCTCATCGATGTCCTCCTGCGGCAGGCCCAGGGCTTCGTTCGCGAGGCCGTGCCGACTGTAGTCCCCCTCTCCCGTAGGAAAGAAGATGCGCGTGTACATCTGCCTACTGAATGCCGATCGATTGCTGAAGTCGCTCCGGAACGCTGTCTGCGCCGCCTTGAAGCGCTCCTCGGACTTGACGTACGAGACCTTCCAGTCCGCGTCCGTCGTGCCGCTGACGCGCTTGACGACCTCGAACATGTCCTTCTGGCTGACGCGGAAGCTCGAGACGTACACGGCCTTGTTGGCCCACTTGTCGACGGCCGGCGCGGTATCGTTCTCGTCTTCTGGGTACAGCTTCAGGCTGAGTAGCGCCGCGACGGCGCGCCCGCACTGGTCCCACGTCGACGTTGTGGTCTTCTCGTTCCCGTCGTCGAAGAACGTGACCTCGCGGTTCTTCAGGTCGACGCCGTAGCGGTCCGGGCCGCCGAGGAGCGACCACTCGTACCAGAAGCCGCAGGCGAGCATGATCCACTTGCTCACGCCGAGCGCCTCCACCTCGCGCCGGAAGCCGGAAACGGCGGGCCCGAACATGATGTCGTTCATCATGCCCTCGTTGAGCGGGTCGGGGCCGTACGCGTTGGGCATTACGTACGGGACACCCGCCTCGGCCGCGGCGCGCACGAGCTTCGACTCGGTGTCTCGCGGTGCCATGACGCCGAGCGTGATGATGAGGAACTGCTGGCCCTTCAGCGCGGCGACGAGCGAGGCCTGGTCCTCGTAGTTGACAGGCACGGAGCGCACGCCGTCGGGCAGCTTGCTCGTGCTGCCCGCGCGCGTCAGAGCCGTGATGGTGTGCTTGCCAGTCTTGAGCAGCTCTCGGACGAAGTAGCCGCCAATGTTGCCGCCGGCCTGCAAATGAGTCAGCATTCGCCATCTCTGAGCAGTTGCATGCCCACTCACACCAACGACGGCAACTTTCTCGATGCGGTTGACGAAGCCGGCGGGCTGGTCTTTGGCGTACCGGGGAGACATGGCGGAAGGAACGAGCAGTGGCAAGAACACTGGGTTTGGATCGGTGCTGAGCGCTGAGGGGTTCTGAGCGCCTTAAATACGGTGCGCCCGACTACCCGCAGTCATCGCGGTGTGACAAAGCGCTTATCTAACCGCTGCTTAGATAACGATCGTTGATCAGCCACCTTGCTGAGTCAGGTCCCACGCAGCCGCTCGGCTCAAAGGCCTCGTCACCTGGGGCCTTCCAACTAGCATGGGCGCGCTCAACACCCCTCGTCTAAATGCAATGTGCCGGTCGGAATGCGCTTCGTACGCTCAGCGCGCTGACCATCGTCTGAATAACCACCGATGCCATGGCTGGTGTAGCTGACAGACCACTGGCAGAACAGTAGCACCACTCTCTCACGCGAGAGTGGCATCCGAAAATGCAACGTATCATCTCTTTTCTGTGGGGTAAGATTGTGCCTCCATAATGCGTGAAGCCAACAATCGATGGTCCCGCCGCCGGCGCCAGCCAGAATGCAAGGAGTGCCACAACGCCACGCGGTGGTGGCACCAACGCCTCTTCCTCTTGCTATAAGATCCCCCCTCACCCGTTCCCTATCCCTCGTCTTGGTTCTAGCAATCCCCTACCACTTGGGTTCGCGAGTGGGAGTCCCTCGGAGATTGCCACACCGACCAAGACCCGCCGCGCTGCGATATGTGCAACTCTCTCCCTCGTTCACGCGCATGGTCTCCGGTCTCCAACACCGTTACAAGACTCCGCGACGTCTTACAACGTGCGGGACCGCCTGCGCCCGGACATGCCTCCATCACCATCCGCGTCGCTCCTACAGGTCCGCCTCCAGGTCCGCGGTTGTGTCTCTCGCGCCCCGTGTGCGCTCTCGCTCTCCTCCCGGCCATCCAGCGCCTTGCTCGCGCTCCGGGAGTCATCTCCCCTCTCCCTCACGGCGCACGCTACACACGCGCCTACCCTCAATTCGCCAGCGCTCAATTTGCGACACTCGCCCCGCCGGCGTCTCGCGCTTCCCCCCACCGGCTTCAGGGGAAGCTGTCTCTCGCCTCAGCAATTCCGCACCGACTCATTTCCCGCGCCTTCGTCGCGCATCCTCGGCTTTCGCGCCTCTTTTTTTCCGGCTTCGCGCCTGGTACTCGGCTTCGTGCCCTCTCTTGGCTTCGTGCCTCTCTCTGTTGGCTTCGTGCCTCTCTCTCTCGGCCTCGTGCCCTCTCTCAGCCCTCTGTTGGCCATCTCGCGCCTTTGTTGCGCCTCTCGCGCCTTTGTTGCGCCTCTCTCTCGGTCACGCCTCCGTTGCGTTTGTACCGCCTTTCTCAGTATGCCCTCCGTCGGCTCTGAGCTGCCGCTGCGTCCTTGAAGCGTCTTTCGGCCACGCCTCTGTCGCGTTTGTGCCGGCGCTCCGTTGTTGTGCTCCTTGTCTCCTTGACCACGAGCACGGTCATTCTCCTCCACTGTGCCCATGTCGATTCGCATTGTACATATATCGCTCAGGTCGTGGACTCCTCTTGCCTTCTCCCCTCCCCTGCGTTCCTGCTGGCCATTGCTTGTAGGACTGTATTTATTCTCTTACCTCTTCCACCATATTTATCCTCGTTTTATTTATCTGCTTCACATGAGATCTAACGCTCAAGAAGTCGAGCTGCACGGAGTCTTCGCAAGTTAGCGTAAGATAGCCAATCAAAAACCAGAACACGCTGGATCTGCGATCCGCGTAGATTAGGAAGATCTAAGCGAGACGCGTCCGAGCGCGCATGCGCTCGGTGCGGCTGATAGGTTGATAACCGCGCGAGATGCCAGCACCAGAAGTCTACCCTGAGCTTGCGCAACCGCCTCGTTTTGTTCTCACAGCCTCAGAGCCCGGTGCATTGCGATCGATGGCGCGCCGGGTCCGAGTCGAACTGACAAGGCGTGTTCTATTCCAACAAACGCAGACGGGCGGGGCTGGTACAAGGGCAGTATTGATTTGAAGTAGGAGGTACGTAGATGTGACAAGAAAGCGGGACGTCGGGCGCGGGGGGCACGGTTCAGCCGTAGTTGAGGCGGAAGACGTCGTTCTGGCTGCACAATCGCGCGGGATCAGCACGCGTCCTGGCGCGCGGAACGGTAGCGGGGGGTGCGCACACGTAGTAGGTGCCACCCTCGGGGTACAGCTGGAACGTCTGCGAGAAGTTGAGCGGGTTCGGGCTGTCGTCGACCTGCCGGCGCGCGGCGCGTCAGAGCGTGGACAAGAGCGGGAAGACGGCCGTGGCGGGCGCACGATGAGCAAGCCGGTCACGAGGACGATGAGCGACGCCTGGGTCGGCGACGACGGCTGCGCGTCGAGCGTTGTGATTCGGTGCGCGACCTTCGTGAACGGCAGGCTCTGGGCGACGTCAGTTCGCGGGCGGTTGCTCGAGATCTGGGCGCGCGCACGGAGAGCTTCTCGATGATGGGTCCAACGCCCTGGATGGGCTGGCCCTCCCAGGTCATCATCGATGTATCGCGCTGCAGCGGGACATCGCCGGCGTCAGCGGCGGGCGCGGGACGCGCAGCGGGGGCGGGCGCACGTAGAGGCCGTTCAGCGCCGCGCGATTGGAGGCGAAGGTGGCGTAGTAGTAGTCGACGAACTGCTTGCCTATCGCGTTGACGTCGGCCATGGCGAGGACAGGGGACAAGACTCGGAGCTGGTGTATCGGATCGTGCCGACGTCGCTCCTGTGCAGGAATAAGGCGGATTCGGAGAACCGAATCCCCGTTTGTTGGCTACCAGTAGTTCTACAATTATACATACAGTAGCGTATAGTCAGTCTCTAAGAGGAAGTCCTGCTCATCGAGTGGCAGCTAGCCAAGCAGAGACATCCTGTTGGCGTTGCTGATCTTGCATCTGTTGCGCATACGCAAGCCGACCTCTGTCCCAGGCCGCGCTAGGCCAGTCGGCCTCGTCGTCGGTCCCTTCGTCGTCAGAATCGCCTTTCATGCGCATGCGTAGCACGGGGTACTTGATATTAGGACGCCCTTTGTAATCCTCGTGCCCGAACTTCTTGATCACGCATTGAACGTAGTGCCAACGAAATAGGCCTGGCGGTGGGTTTTCTACGTGACCGGGGCTTGGAGGGGTGACCTTGCGACCGTGAAGGGGAGGATATGGCCAGGCATCAGTCGATACACCAACGGGCGGAACGCCAAATTGCGTCCACCGATCGCGGTGCGCGAAGAGATGCACATGGTATGTTTCCTGAGACAGTCTATAAGCCCCCCAAAGGCATAGCACACAGAGTCTTACCCCCGCGACATGGCGGAAGCCCATATCAAATGGGCTGAACATGGCATCATGAAGGGCATTCAAGCTGAGCGCGAAGATGGTGTCAGAGACGCTGCGGCCGGCGGCTGGTATGCCACAGAACGCAGAGAGCACGGCTCCTGCCAACTGGTCGCCCATCCGTTTGGGGACTATGTGGCTGTTGGTTACAGGAAAATCCTGCAGGGAAATCCAACACGTCGAGTTGTCGCGGTCGAGGACACGAGCGCGCATGGAAGCTGGTTCTCCAGTTGTCGATGTCTTTGACGAGCCCTCCCTCTCGATGATCTCGGTGAGACCAATAGCGGTGCCCTGAGGTAGAACATATGTGTAGATCTCCGCGACGAGTGGTGCCATGGGCGACACTGCCTGCCAAGTACCAGCCGCAAAGACGAAAAGCACGCCACGCTTGTGTCCAGGATCGCAGATGTCGTGAGCCATATCGAGCAGCCAGGCGGAGTGCTCTGCGTCTGCGTACTGGTCCCATTCGGCGAGCGTCCCAGCGAGCAAGGTGATGTAGGAAGCGCCAGGGCAAGGCACCGGCGTGCCGTGTGGTCCTGGGCTGATTGCGGGCGGCGGGACAGGATCTGAGCCGGCAATATATTCCTGGGCGATGGTGAGGGAGATGGGCCCGTCCCCTCCCCGTGCCCCGAGCGCCGCGACGCCCGCCACGGCAGCAGACATGACAGAAGTGCCGGTGCAGGAGGCAGAGCTTGCGCGCGGAGTTCCAAGTCCGAGCCGCATTTCAAGTCGGTCGCCGCCCACGCCCATGTCGTCGTCGGCCACGAGCTCGCAGCTGTCGTCGCAGGGCGAGTCGCGCCCGAACATGCGCCGCAAGTCGAGCGCGTCCAACCTGCTCATGCGCGCCGGGCAGGGCGGGATGCTGCCGCCCGTCAGCGTCGGCGGGCCGCCGCCCATCGCGATCCCGGCCAGCATCCTGTACAGCAGCAAGGACTCGGACGCGCAGAGCACGTTCAGCGACGGCTCGACGGCCGTTAACCCCGGCCAGACGAACCTGGACTACCTGCAGACGGAGATAGTCAAGAAACGCCTGACCGCGCTCACGTATCTGCGGAACGTGCACGAAGGGTGCGTGATAAGTATCCTGGGATTATGTAAAGATCGCTCATTGCAAGCCCCCTCCTAGCAAGGCCCACTGGATCGGCACCATATACCTCTCGCGCCAGGACCTCGACCGCGCGTTCAGCAACACGGCCATGCGCAAGCGGACGACGCGCTTCGCCGTGCTGGCCATGTCGCTGAGCTCGCCCATCGAGTCGACGACGCTCGTCGACATGCTGCGCACCGTCGTCAGCATCCTCGCCGAGTACGACCAGTTCCAGGACGAGAACTACAAGCCGCGGACGGGCATGCGCATCCCGGGCTTCCGCTCCTCGCGCCTCAACCGCGCCGACCTCGCGCCGACGGACGCGTACCTCACGGTCCCGAACATCCCCTTCCCGCTCGACTACCGCCAGGTGCTGCTCTCCTTCATCGACGTGCTCTCCGAGCTCTACCACCGCCTCGGCGCGCTGCTCGCGCAGCTGCAGCAGCAGTCGCAGAGCTCGGGCCCGGGCAACCCGCTGTCGCCGCCCGCGACGTGGACGCTGCCGGGCCCGCCGCTCGTGCCGCAGCACGGCGTCGAGTACGTCGCGGACGAGGAGCTGCTGAAGCTCGCGGAGAGCGCGCACGGCACCGCGCGGCTCATGGAGGTCGGCAGCCCGACGGGCTTCAGCGCGGGCGCGTGGAGCAGCACCGTCGGCGAGCTCGTGCTCAAGGTCGACGGCAAGTTCAAGAAGATCCTCGCCACGCTCTTCAAGGAGCTCGACGACCTCGCGCGCCAGGGCATCCGCGACGAGCTCGCGAGCCTCGACCCGCTGCTGCGCAACGTCGCGCCGCTGCCCACCCAGGGCGTCGCCATCGCCGCCGCGAACGGCCCGCCCGGCGAGGACTACGACCCGTACGATAACTTATGAACCCGCGACCGCGACGCGACGGACGCTTGCAGATTCAGACCGATGCCGGCTGTGTTATTATCTAGTAGACCCTCACGCATACTGCCCCGCGCTTTCACTGGGATTTTGTGTACAACACGAAGATGGCAATACCCACTTTTCAACCTCCAGCCCACGAAGGCGGTCGCGGTTCCGGTCACCTCCTTCGCAAGATATTAAGACCCAGGAGCGACCTCCATGTCGACCTTCGGCTGACATTCCGCTGGCCATGTTGCCGCCCCGCGCCCCCTCATTAACCGGTGTAGCCGCCATGAAGAGTCCAAACCAAGTCCGCTTCGAGCGGGAGTGTTCGTGCTCCTTCCAAGACGAGCCGCAAGTAGTCCCTCGTATGAAGACCGACACGGTCTTCGCCACGCCTGACTGCGTAGCCCATCCGTCTGCATTCGCTGCGGTCCACAGAGCACGCTCTGCGAATAGGTCCTCATCCGAAATGAACGAACCAGGCTGCTCGCGTTCTCATGAAGCAGCTCCCCGCAGACACGAAGCCAATCGTACTTCCCGCCCGGCAGCCGTGTATTGGTATTCCAAATGGTCCCCCGTCCGAATCATGCCCTGAACACGACCCGGGACGACGTAGTTGATGAGGTGGTCGGCGTCTTCACAACCTTTTCGCCGAAACCGACCGCCGCGCAAAAGGCCTGCATCCTCGAAGCCTTAACCTTCCAGGCAGGCAGACGGCCGCCGGAGATATCGTGCGCTCGCGATCTAGCTGCGCCGAGCAGCGTCAGCGTTCTCGCGCCTAGGCTCGCATCAGGGAAAGGTGGTGGCCCTGGGCGGGTCCGTCCACGCCCGGGGCTCGCGCACGCGAGGTTTCTCCTGATTCCTGAAGACCCTGCGCGACAGAAGGCTCCCCGAGCAGAAGACCCGGCGTTCTCGACGGGAGCGTGCGATTCATAGTAGCCGGGCGCGCGAGAATTCCCATGGGCAGCGACGACAGCACCCGCTCCTCGTGCGATCCTGAACCTCGTCATGGCCGTCGTCGCGAGGAGTCTTCGAGACAATCTGCAGTGGACGGCCGCGGCGCCAACAGCGCCCGAGCTGCCCGCGGACAAGCTTGACTGGAAGATACTTAGGTTTTTCGGCTTGGGCAGGCTGAGGCAGCGGGATTTCTTTCATGATTGGGAGGGCAGATCTGCGATTGCGCGCTCGCTAAGCGCATCGTTTTGCCGGTCGTCCGGACGAATAGCGGCTGGGGGCTGATGCCCCTCAGGCACCTCTGGCCGCCCTGGCCCTGCCAGCGGCGTCGCACGGGCAGCACAGACGTCGTCGCCGCTGCCCAGGACGGGCGCAGCGGACTGGACTGGAGTGATACGCGAGTCGATGACAAAACTCAAAAGCAACGCGGCGTTGACAGCGCGAAACAAACAAAGCCCGACGCTTCGGCGCAGCGCGATTGCCCCGACAGCCACCGTCATCCGAAACCTCGCGTTTCCATGGCGGACCGGGCAAGGAGAAGCCACGGCGTCAGACAGACAGGGGCCGGCACGTGGGATTATTTTCTGGCCTGCAGATCTCTGCCGCCCGCTTTCCCTCTGCTCTGTCTGTCGTCTCACCCCCGCGCACTGGCATGCCGTCGTACGCCCCTCCCGGTGAGTCGGCGTCGGACCTGGCGCTCGAGCGCCAGCTCTTCGCGGGCGGCATGCTCGTCATGCTTGGCTACGGTGCGTCGTCCCCGCCGCGGAACGGCGACGACAAGGCTGAGGTTCAACGAAGGGGTGTACATCTCCATAACGGGCGCGACGGTGTACATGATGCTCTTCAGCTCGCCGCGCAAGCCCAGCTGGCCGATCATCGCGTACATCGGCGTGCTCTCGGTCGGCGCGACGATCTTCACCGCGACGAACTGGCAGTGGTCGCAGAACATGTTCATCGAGTTCCGCGGCTACCCCGGCGGGCCGTCCGCGTACTTCCTCGAGGTGTTCGACGACTGGGTCAACACGTTCTCCAACGCCGCGCTCTTCGCCAACTCCATCCTCGTCGACGCGCTCGTGGTGCGCGAATCTCTGCCTGTCTGACCCGTGTGCACCCCGGAATTGAGCAACCTTGTTTTGCCCCGCAGTTGTGGAGGACGTACCTGATCTACGACTACCGCAAGCGGGTCATCGTCGTCCCCGTCCTCTGGCTGATAGCCACCACGGGTGCGTGGTTCTCCCAGCGCGTGTCTTGCCAGCATTAAGCCCCATCAACGTGTCTCAGTCCTTTCCGTCTTGACTCTTATCCAAACGGCCACGCCCAACACGAATCCATGGCAGGCCGTGCAGTTCGTCGTGCCGTACTTTGTCAGCAGGCGAGTCCCCCTCAACTCCAACCCAATGGCGCGTGAGGCTGACGCGGGAGTGCGCGGGACAGCGTCGCGCTCAACCTCACGATGACCCTGATGATCGCCGGCCGCCTGATCTACATCCGCAACAAGCTGGGTGCCTCCCTCGGCGGCCAGCACACGAGCCCGTACCTGTCCATGGCGGCGATGCTCATCGAGTCGTCTGCGCTCTACTCCATCGCGGGCATCATCACGATCGTCGCGTTTGCCACCGGCTCGGACGTCGCGGTCTTCATGGTCCCGCTGCTCGGCGAAGTCATGGTGCGCCCCCTTCGTCCACATCCACCCTTTGCTGATGCCTCCCATCCTTTCTCACCGCGCGTTCACAGTGCATCGCGCCAATGCTCATCCTCTTCCGCGTCGGCTTCGGGCGCGGATACACCAAGTCGAAAGTGCGCTGGAACTCGTCCGCGTACATCTCGTCCGTCGACATGCGCGGCGAGCAGCTGCAATCGCAGCCGGGCGCGTCCGCGTCCGTCGCGCGCCCGCCCGCGGCGTACGCGCGCTCGCTCGCGCCGGAGAGCTCCGTCGCGCTGCACACGCTGCACAAGAGCGAGAGCCAGCAGAACCTGCACTTCAAGTTCCCCCCGTCGCGGCAGCACAGCCGCATACGCAGCGGCTCGTAGCCCTGCTGCCCTCACCGCTTCGCTTCCCCCTCTGATGCCCGGCTGGACATGGGTACCCTACAGTCGTTACTAATTTCTTGTGTCTTCGCTTTCGCTACAAAAACAACGGACCACTTCGTCGCTGGGGACCGCCGCGTGTCATGTATTAGTAGATCGTTCCTGTTTCATAGAGAGAGGATCGCCGCGCCAGTAGTAGTCGGGCATGCGTGATTTCTGTACTAGGCCCTTAGCCACCAAGACCCTGGACGGACCGGGTTCGATATCCGGGAGCGCTCGAGCGTGGAGACTCGGTCAAAAATATGCTGCTGCAAACATTTAGCCCAGCATTGCTTGTTGCACTGTGTCTTTTGAGGAGGTTAACAGTTGATCCCACGCGGCGCAACGGACTCGCTGCGCCCACGAGCAAGTCATGTGATGAGGTACTCAGTGACAGAGATGACCTTTGAAGTCACTCATCCACGCTCGTCAAGAGCCGCTCTTCATCCTCGGCATCCTTCGCCTTGAACACCTTCCAGAACGCGAGGCCGGCACAAGCCGCGATAGTGCCCATGACCGCATAGTTCCAGACGAGCAGTGGGTCTGCGGCCAGCCCTGCATGCATGTGACATCAGCCTCCGACCGCGCGCGCATCGCAGCACACGCACAAACGAGGGCTTCCCCAATCATGCTCGACGATGCGCCGGTGCTCTGGTACACGGCCGTGACGACGCTGCGCATGCCCTCTGGGGCATTCGCGTACGCGTACTCGAGCCCAGTAACGGCGGACAGGATCTCGCTCGCCGCGACGAGCAGGTACCTTACCAGAAATCAAACAGAGTCAGCACGGGCGCCGAGCCTGGTACGACGAGACGTACGTCCCGCTCTGCCACCAGACGCTGACCGGCGCGACGAGTCGCGCGCCCGTGCTCGCGTCCTTGCACTCAGTCGCGAAGGCGCCGCACGGGCTCGTACCGTACACCGCGGCCTGGACGACTGTCGCCCAGAACATCGAAACGGCCACGACCGCGAAGCCGAGCGCGATGCGCTTCAGCCGCGTCGTGCGGCGCGGGCCTAGCCAGGGGTAGACGAACTTGTCGCAGAGGGGGATAAGGATGACGAGCGCGAGCGGGTCGATGTTCGAGAGCACGTCGTTGGGAAGCCCATGTGTCTGCATGGAAGAGGCTTGCGAAATGAGGTTGGTGCCGATTTGGTTGGCGGCAAGCCCTTTGGGCGACGTCAGCAAGTGGCGGGGGTCCACGGTAAAAACACCCACAGTAGAACGGTATGAACGCGAAGACGGCGCACGCGCCAAAGCCGCGCTTGAGCTCATCCACGAATGCGTCATCGAAGTCCATCCAACGCGGTCTCCGACCTCGCAGGTTGGTCGGCTTCACGGGTTCCCAAAAGGTTGGCGAGGCAAAGTTGTGATACAGAACCACCGGGTTGAGAGACCATTTGCCGCGGGCGGCGTAGAAAAAGGCCCGCAGGGCAGTCAGGAGCAGAGATGAACCAGTCGGCGGCGAAGTAATGTAGCGGTTGCGGCCGTAGTAGAGGATGAGAGGGCATAATAGAAAGATGATGGTAGGCAGTGTAAAGGCAAGCCAAAACCCGGAATACTTCGAGGCAGTGAGCATGTATGAGACGACGAATGCGGGCGACTAAACCTTCTCAGCGTAGGTCATGCTGATCTGGCCAGTCAGTGAGCCGACGTTAATAAACCTGCGGTGTCCAAAGTCTCAGAATGTGAGGCGATCTGGGCTGAAAAGTCTTACAGGTAAAAATACATGTAGATTCTGGCGATAGTCATGCTCGGATCGACCAGCACACGTTCGCCTGAGTCGAGGATTCGGACGTAAGGCTTCGTTTGTCGGTACTGTTCTGCGACGAGCGGCGAAATATTGCTCTTGAACGCGCCAGTGCCTGTACCCATGACGAGAATGGCGCACACAAAGACCTTGAATGCGTAGCTCGGGTCTTCCAGGGTCGATGGAAGGGCCGAATAGATGAGCATGACATGGCCGACCAGGGCGATGCCTACGGCAATGCAAATGGTCTTATAGCGACCCCAGTACGTGTCCGCGAGATAAGCCCCCAAGAGGGGAGTGACATAGACCCTAGCAACACATGAACACTTGGGAATAAGCATTGGCAACCCTGCCGACGCACCAGAGAGTGTTGAAGGTTGCGACGGCCGTCGCCGTCCGCTGGCCCATGTTCAAAGCGCCAGCTTGTCCAGCTGCGTCAAGAGGTGCGCCAGTGCGAGATCCCGGAGGCAATGGGTGCTGAATGAAATTGACAAAGACGACAGTAGCACCGTAATACTGAAGGGGTGGACGTAGAGCGCGTGTCCGGCTCGTTCAGCGGTGTAGTCCACGAACCACGCCGCTGGTGCTCACGGAAAATCGTTCGGCGAGCTCTATGATTGCAATAACTGCATATATTATATGTGAGCGAGCGTCTGGAGTGCGCAATTCGATCGCTCGACATACGATAGGCATTCCAGGGGATGTCGTCCGGGATGCGGCGAAGGTTGTCGCCGTTCGAGAGAGTCACATCCTCGTCCAGGCTGTATCTTCGATCGACTTCCTCAAGCTCTATCGGTTCGTTGTCCGCCAGCGGGAAATAGTCACGGCCATGGGCACGGTTCGCGCGCTTGCTCGCAATGCCATCGTGCAACTCCACGCTGTCCTCGCCAGCAACGGGCATACCATGAACCACTTCAGAGAAGGTTTTGCGGGAGTGCTAGCACGCGTACTGCCGTCTGCGCGTTCCCAGGACGTTCCCCTACTATGGTAGGTCTCGCGGAATGAGTTCAAGAGGTTGATGTTTGTAACATCGGCGACAACCGTAGACATCTGTCCATCGCAAGGCTGATCTCCACCTCTCCCGCAGAGGTGACTCCCAAGCCTTCTCCGAGGAGACAGGCAGCGTGGCTACAGGCCTAATTCGGGTTTCACAGAAATACACATCCATCCAGTATCAACACACGCGTTGCGTATAGATTAGCAGCCGCTACATGGCCTTGGGCCATCCCTCCTCGCCCGGCACCCGCCCTCTCCAATTAAACTCGACGAAGAGAGGCGCCAGCGTTCCTTTGCCCCGCGGCGTGTCGAAATAGTCGAGCAGCGCCCAGCCGCGGAGCCGGATGTCCTCTCCGCCCTTGGAGGACAGCTGGCGCAGCAGCCACTCGGCCGTGCGGTCGTTCACGCCGCGGAAGCCGAGCCCGAGCTTCGGCCAGCCAAGACCGAGTGCGATGGTGGGCGGCAGTGCGAGGAAGAATGAGGACGCGGAGAAGAACGAGATGTTCAGTGTCGGACGGAGCCCCGGCGGCGAGAGCAGCGTGGACGTAGCCACATCCACTTTCTCGGGGATCGCGAGGAAGGAGGGGATTGCGTACCTGCGCGGCGTGAGAGACCACATGTGACGGTGGGAGGGATACATACCAGTCCTGCGTCCGCACAAGCGTGTCTCCGAGCCGCCATTCGAAGCCCTGCTGGACGCTGTCGGGCCAGAGCGGCGGGTGGATGCCGACGCCGACGTCCGCGGGCCACCCCCGGCCGCCGAAGCGCGAGAACATGACGACTTTCCCTCGAACTTCGCCGAGTCTAGGTATGCGGTGTTCGAGAAACCAACGGGACCGCGCGGCCTCAACGTGCAGCCAAACGAGCGCGTTGAACCATGGCGAATTATCCTCGGGCTTAACGCTCATAACCACCGTTTCCGAGCTACCCTCTGGCGAGTCTAGGAAGTCGTATGTGGTCGCGAGAATCTCGCTGAACGTCGCCTTCTCGGGCCAGACGCCGTGGTATGCTGCGCACGTGTGAGCGGATGCGAACGTGTTTAGGGGCACTGACGCACCGTGGAGCTCGCCGTCGACCAGGGATAGCCGGACGTCGAGTACACGGACGCCCTGGCGGAACTGCGTCGCGAGGGACGCCTGCTGGCACTTGGAGTGCGGCCAGCCGTACAGCGCCATCCTGTCGGGACCGACACCTAAGCAAAGCAACTGCAACAGCATTACCAAGCGCGCGTACGTCTGGTGCGTCCCGGGCAGCATGAGAGAGGACAGCGGCAGGTCGTCGTCCAGCTCGCGCAGGAAGCTGGCCATGTTGCGCCTGGGGAGGACCAGGATGCGCTCCTCGTCCTCGCACTGCGGAATAAGCGCCCGTGTCTGCGCATAGACGCCGGGGAGAATGGGCGCACCCGCAGCCAGTACACGTCCCACGGCCAGTCCAGCTGCGTGCCCAGAGCCTTCCACGGCCCTCTGGGGCGCCTGAAGCTGACGTCGAGCAGCCAGCGCCCGCCGAGCGCCAGCTTGAGCTTCGGCCGTCGTTTGCGGCTGCTTGGCGACTGCTCCGGCAGCTTGCAGGCGTCGTGGGCGTCGACGACGACGTGCCATGAGCCGTCTGGCAGCGCAATCTCGAGCGGCGCGTCGGTGCCGTTCCGAACGACGAGCATGCTGGAGAGTCAGAGTGGAGACCGAGCAGGCAGCAACGCCCGGTTTCGGACTGCGCCGGCGACTTGGCTCTTGCGCCCAAACGACAGACCTGCGCGGCGTCTAATCTTGCAACCTGCCGTCCTGGAGCCCGACTCGCATTCCGAGGTCCAAGGCCTCTTGGCGGACGATGACAGACGCGACGTGCACCAGCTGAACCATGGCGCTGAGGAGGCAGAGGACAGGGCGGCGCTCGAGGCCAAGCTCGTCCGGATGCTCGACTTGCGTCTGCTTCCAATGATAGTCTGTATATTCATAATGAATTACATTGACGTGCGTCTTCTTCATTCAGCCTGCTTGACCGGTGTGAATCGCGCACTCTAGCGTACCGCCATAAGATAGGACCGGCCGACTTGTGGGTCTATCACGTGATCTGTGACAGATGTGTGACTGATTCGGCACCAACCGCTGGCTCGGAGGTTTCTGACCCGGACATTAGCGAGAATATTCATGTAAATTAATTCTAAGTATCTATGCGATGCCGTGAGCCTCATTAAACCTAGCAATGATATTTTCGGGCACACAACGGTGCCCGTGGTACTTCTTCCCCGCCCAGACTGCCAGTTCGGCACTCAGGCCCTTCCGGTATGCATCCATAAACCGCTGAGAGCGCGCCGAGTATCTAGACCGTTGGTCAGCCTGCTTGCAAAGGAATGGAATGGGGGTGCTCACTTCCGCATGAGCTCGAGAGTCACCGAGTCCAATGCTTCAAGGACGTTTGCCTCGACATCGGCTTCTTTAGGGGTCGGTGGATTCAGACGATACTTGAACTTTGCGCGGCCCCAGCACTGCTCGATGGGGTTCAGTTCCGGATGGAACTTGGGAAGGAAGAGGACGCGGAAGCCGCGCGCGGTGCATGCTTCCTCCAGCAGTGACTTGACGCCCGTGAAGTCCGGCTGATTGAACAGCAAACGGCGGCAGCAGCAGGGAGTGATGCCACCTGTTCCGGCAAGGGTGTTCGCGCATTTGAATCCCTTGCATTCCGCGCGCAGGGACATCGCGTTTGTAAAGCCGCGCTCCTCGAGGATAACGGCCATGCCCTTGAAGATGCCGGCCTGCGGGTGCCCGGCGGGGAAATAAAGGGGCTGTGGGCGGCCATCGGCGAACTGTGCATCGCGCATGCGGACCTTCTCCTTCTTCGGCTTCCCATCGGTGCCGTGGACGACCTGCCCACGAGCATCGCGGACGACTACGTCGACACCCCAGTTGCCCGCCTTCGGCGTGCCCTTGGGCATCTTGCGCGCAGACAGGGCATCCGGGGATCGCTTCTTGTGCGTCGTGGCGTTGTCGAAGATGAAGAGGTGATCTTCGTGGGGATGGTCGCGCTGAAGGATGTTCATAGCCGCCTGCACGTGCGCCAGGACGTCCTCGTTCTGGAAGTAGCCGTCCCGATTCTTGCCGACCTTGAGCAGCACGCGCGTGCGCTCCGTTCTGTCCGCAGACTGGAGCCAGCCGTAGTCGGCAGACACGAAATCGGCGACCATAGTCGAAGCACCTTCGCCCTTGGGCTGCGGATCGGGCGACGCGTCCTTGTGCACCCAACGGCTTTGTCGCCGGTCGTGCTGCGCGAATGTTGACTCGTCGTGGAACCAGGCAACACAGGGTCGCGGCGGTACGTAGTCGGGAGGCCAAGGGCCGAACCGCGGGCGCTGAGCACCCGTTTTCAGGTCCCAGATGCGCATGGCGGGCTCCTGCGAGTACCAGGTGGGCAGGAAGTGGTTCATGAGGTCGTCCTTCACGTCCGGCCGCTCGTGACCATCCTTGTACGTGCCCTTATACTGGCGACGCCACGCAAACTCCAGCTCCTTGAGCCATTCGCGCGCTGTCGTAAGGGAGATGTCCCGGGTGCCGTAGCGGTCCTTGGTGCTCTGGAGCGCCATGTACCGCTGGACGTCCCGGGCCTGGACGTACTTGCCGCGCGACAAGATGTGCTCGGTGAGCTCTTTCTGGAGCTCCGGTCGCAGCGCTAGCGCTGAGCAGTTCATCAGACCGAAGGGGTTCGTGCGTAGCTCGGTGCGGTCTGCAATGTAAGCCCGCGTCTGCCTGCGCAGGCTCGAGTGCCAGCCCTTGCTCCTCCTGCCCAGACCGTCGGCCGTCGCAACGGCTGCCTTCGTCCACTTGTTGTAATTCGCGCCACGCCGGTTCGTATAGTGAGTGAGGAATGTGATCATAGCCTCATGGTGACGCCGTGTGTAGGCGTCCAGCTTCCCTTCCCGTCGGCCCTTGGACTTCTTCGTGCGGCGCGGGCGCACAATGTTTCGTAGATCGTGCAGCGCAGCCAGAGCCTCGTCAATTTCAGGCGGGTGCCAGACGGGCTTCTTTTTAGCAGGAGGAACGGGTACCGGGGCAGCAGGTGGTGTAATTTCCTCGTCATCGCTGTCCGATAAATACAGCGTCCTGTCATCGTCCGAGTCGCAGACAGGATCCTCGAACGCAGAGTCAACAGAGGAGGGTCCGTATAACGTCACGGGGTCGCCAGGAAAGCACTGCATCTGCAGTGTTGTGCCATCCGAGGGACCAGTCGGTTCCCCGGCCGGTGAGGCAGACATCGCAACCAGGCCCGAAGCAGCGCCCTCAACAAGCAGCGAATAGGCAGGATCACACCCAGCACTAGACGGTGACGTAGACAGGTCACCGTTCAGCGGTACGTGCAAGCCTGCATACTGCACGCTAGCTGCGGGGTTGCTGGCCTGCTTGCGCGCCGTTGACCGCGTTACGCGTACTATCGGCGAGGACTCCTGACGCGCCAAAGCTGCAAGAGAGCGCTCGCGCGGTGTCCTAAGCGTTCCCGTGCCCGATGAGCTAGCCTGTGCTCGCGCAGGTTCAAGAGACGATACAATGGTCAATGACAACGACGCACATTCTCTTTGCCGCGGGCTTTTCTCGCTCTCTGCTTGAGTGCACTGTCAGAAACACTCCGCGCATAGTTGCCCAGGTTGCTCAAGTTCCCTAGCTTGGGTCTCGGCATGTGCGGTGCGGAGGTGTAGACGGATTTTGCGGTAGTCAGAAGAGAGAGGGAGGATCGGCCGCGTTGCTTCCGCGCCACCGCCGCAAACCGACCATTCTCACACAGCTCCTCTCACATTGACAGACTTCTTTTCGCGCAGAAATGTGCGCTTTTAGTATTGGAACAAGAAACGACTCGCCTTTTAATGCTGCGTTTCGTCATGCCCGAGTTTTAGGCAATGCAATGAACACCCTTTACCACCGCAGTTGCACGATCTGACTATAGATGTCTATTCCCGACTATCCAGCCGCGCAGAAGTGTAGATTAAGGTGGCATATACTTCTCTATGTAGTTAAATTGTCATCCTCTCACTGCGCTGGGGCTCTTTAGGACTTATCCCTCTGCTGTCACGCTGGCGGGCGTTTAGCGTCACGTGATAGACCCACAAGTCGGCCGGTCCTATCTTAACATCTGCGCGATTACGAGGCTTGGAGGACGACTTGAACTTGTCACGTGCGTTCTTTTGTTTTGAGTTCCCCTTCGAGCACCTATATGTGTCCCTAGATCCATTCGTAGAGTTACCCAAACTCCCTCTACCTGTCAAACCCCGGGAGCTTCTTCCTTTTCAGTCTGTCTGTGTCCCCATCTCGCGTCTGTCGCTCCAGGCTATTATATGGTCAGCCCTCTGGAATTTCTTTATGGAACGCGCTCTGGCAGCTGCCATTTCCTGCCTTGCGATTGACGTCTGTCACTTGATCGCCCGAATTCTGATATGGAAGTAGTGTTTCGATCCCTAAGTGGCGATCGCGCACGTCTACGCAACTGTCCAACGCATGATCGCGCCTGATTCGCGTCACGCCAATTCCCGGTCCGCCTATAAATACCTGCTGTTTTCCTCTCGAGTTCTGCGTCGGAAGAGCTCGTCTCTCATGACGTCCTTTTTCATAAGCGGCTACCTGGCATTGTCAGGAGGCCGCCGCGTCTCCTCTGAGAATCCTTCCACCCGCAAAACAACGTCGCATGTGCACTACGACACCGTCATTCAAACGGCCGGGGTCGACATTCCCGCCGAGATTCGCATCTGGGCGCCCGATCCCATTCTGAGCGACAATACTGTTGTCGACCTCCTGGGTAAACTCTACGCGCCCCCGAATCAAGTTGCCTGGATCGACGCCATTCACATGCATGCTTTCCCTGGCGACCCGGGAGACCCTAAGTATGAAGACGGCATCCCCGATCGCCCGTTCCCTACCCTGTTCGTGCTCGGGCACACTGTCGGTCAGCCAGAGACCATGGACGACAACCTGTCGATCGGTTACCTGGTTCAGGCCGCTGAGTACGTGCGTGACGCCTCGCGGTCTTCTCGCGTGTAGTAAGTACCGTCAATGAGAACTTCCGACCTTCCTAACCCGCCATAGTTGTCGCTTCGACGGTTCCAAGCCTCGCTGGAAGAAGACGCCTCGCCCCCAAGCTGGCACTGCTGTACAGGTCGTTGGTTTGGCTCACGGGTTGCACCTGGCTGGCGGATACGTTATGGTCGATGTCGATCAGCTGCAGCTCAGTGTTGGATCGACGTCGGGTCCGGCTTCGTCCACTGCGCCCCGCGTCGAGCAAGGGGGGGCCGCCACAAAACGTCGGCGCTTTCAAGCTGTCCCGTCGCAAGCAACCGCGTCCGATGCGGGAGCAGCGTGAGTCTTCGGATTGGTGCACTTTTGCCGGGACACAGACACTAATGAACGTAGTCCGCAGCAAGCAGTCACTCAGGCCGCGTCGACTTCGACACAGGCAGGTCAAGTTGTCTCTAACGAAGGAAATGGCGCTGCTGCTAGCTCGACGGGGAGTGCAGTCGCCTCTAAGCCTAAGAAAGCGACCGCTGGTACCAAACGGAAGGCGACGAGCCGCTTCGTAGATGACGAGGCAGTCGAGGAGTAGGTTCAGTAAGTGAAGGCGGTCTCCCTCGAGGGGATCAGTGACGACGGATTGCGGTTTTCGGCGTGGCCCAATATTTTCTGTAGTCTATGTTACCATGTCGCAGTGAGAATATCTGATGTAAGATTTCCGTAAATAATCCACAAAACCAAATATCAGTTATCTGTCTTGACTCTGAACGGACCAGCTCCCGTCTCTCGCAAGTGCGATGGTTCTCGGTTGCTCAATACGGAATCGCGATCGACATGAGTTTGACGTTGACATGCTGTGCCTGTCTGTCAATCACGGATGTAGATCGAATATCGGCTATTACCGTTGACAAGTTGAGCCTTCGTCTCTCTCGTTATTACCCCTCGAGTTTTTATTCGCGAAAGGCGACGCCGCCCGCGAAAGCCAGCATATCCAGCCCCTCTCGCTTCTCGACCTGTCACAATGGATGCTCGAACTCTCAGCTCTATCATTGCTCACCGCGGCTCTGTCACCTACGAGCGTACGGAGAATACCCTGTTGGTGGCGCTCTGTGTGGACATGGTCCGTAGTCGTGTAATGGGTAATGTCTGGGCTGATGATAGTTTTCAGATCCCCATCGCGAAGATCAACATCGCGCTGACTCCGAGCGCGGTTGGCACCGTCATTAGGATGTCGGACCCCCGTCCAGACGAGGTCCCCGGTTTCCCCATTCTGCCTTCCATTGTCCTACAGTCTGAGTAGAGATGTATGTTGCATGTTGTACCCTGCTGCTCGGATCCTGTTTCTCGACGTTGTCCGCTCATAAATTACGTAATTAATATTTACGTCCGATTCCGTATATAAGAGCGGCGCGCTCTCCTCGCGGCAGACCTGTAGTCCCTCGGGCGGTGCTGAAACCTTCCCGCCCTAAATGCTTCCTGAACCCGACGTGGGGTATCAGTTTGGCCTTGCGCGACCTGACTGTGCATGTATCGGAGTTCACTGCCGGGTGATCAATGTTGCACGTCGCGGAGTGGTACTACCTCCCGACGCATATCCTCTCCGTGCATTGCACGTACGTTGGGCGCGGCACTTCTGTACTCGCAGACTCTGACTGCAGTTATAGTGTTACTACGTCGCGCGTAGTAACGGACTCTTCCGAGGTCTTCCCGTCATCGATTGGGGACTTATTGAGCACCCGCAGTATCCCTCCTATTGGGTGCGACGGGCTCTCAAGCAGGTCCCCTACACGAGCATCGTGGATCGACGCGTGCAAAATCTACGACTCGGCTTATCGGTCCTGGAGGATGAGGTCAAGGACCAGCTGGCGGACTCTGAGCGTCCTAAACGTACAGTACGCGCTCATAAAGTGTTCTTTGACGCATGGATTTCTGTACTGCTCGAGTTCCTGGCTGGAGTAGAAGAGAGTATGTCCAGGCGTCGCGGAAATTCTATGAATTAGTTACACAACAATACACGTTGGGATTTGAGGGCTACGCTCACGTCTTGCTCTGAGAGAGCTCGCAGATTGTGTGTGCTCGCAAGTGAGAAGGTCGATTGACGCTGCACCGGCGAGGCAGTGGAGTGCGTTGGCATGATGCATCCCGCCTGTCACTGAGTGTCACGGAATCAAGTGGCTGATCTTTGCCCGATATGGCCCGATCATGCTCGGTGCACTATGGAAATTTCTCAGCGGCTCATCTACATGACTCTTCTAGAAAACGAGTGCACAGACTCATGACGCGCGCAGAAAGGCGTGTTTCCAACGCGGACGTGCTCGCTAGGCAGTCCTAACGGTCGGCCGACTGGAAAAGTACGAGTAGTCTATTCCCTTTTGGGACTGATCAGCCGGGCCTCGGGACGGCGTGATCGTTCCAATTCGACTTTCTGTTGAATGTCAATTTGCGTTCTCCCACCACCACGTGAGCACACACACCGTGCGATCGTGAGGTGAGACGTGTGAAGGGATAAAAGGGTGGGTGCCCACGGTCCGTGGGGCCCCGTCTCTTGCTCCGTGTCGCACACGTCGCTTGCAGCCATGCCGATGGTCAACATGGATGGCGTGTACATGCTAATGCGCCCGGTCCGCGGTATGCTCGAGAACGGAACCCGGTGGAACATGTACTCCGCTTCCGTTCCGCTCCGTGCCGCCCGTAAGTCCGACTGCTTCCCCCACCCGACTTGACGCTTACTAGTCGCCGCGCGCAGATGGAGTACCCACACGCATCGTGGTCCGCACTGACGAGCCGCTGTACTCGTCTGGCATGACAGCGTTTGCGTGTGGCACCGGTATCACCGTCGACGGCACCTACTTGCTCATCGCGTCGGACGTCATCCCCATCCAGCTCATCCCGACCACGGCCTCGCATAATCAACTCTTCTATCCTCGCTTCGCGCTTTCTGGTCGCGTGATCCGCAACAGGATCTACGACCGTTACTGCACCGCCGCCGTCGGCTTCGATGTCGAGGTGGTCAACGCCAAGCACTGGGGCGTCGCGACGACTGTGTTCAAGTGCGTTTTCAGCTTCATCCTACACGCGGGATGATACTAATATCCCCCAGATGCTATTTCAACCGCCATGCGTTCAGATTCCCCGACCTCGACGCTATCAAGATCGGTACTGGTCTCACGCTCACCGGCGTCTTCTGCGGCCGCGACGATCAGCTCAACACTATGCTGAACGTCACCGACGCTCGTCTTACGGTCTCCGGCAACGTGCCCAACCACGACCTCGTCACCATGCTCACGCCATTCACCAATTATCTTCGTAACGGTGGCCGCGCTCCGTTCGTGCGCGTCCTTGCCTACGGCGAGTACGGCATCCCTCGCGCTCCTCCTACCTCGCCCGCCGATCACCGCGATGTCCCGTCCTCGTCTGCGAATGGTACCGCGCGTCCCGCCTCGGCAGGCGGTGGTAACGGGTGAGTTTTACCCGCCTTTCTTGCTTCGAGTCGCGTACTCACTATTTACCAGGCCTGTCGCGTCAGGTTCGCGCGCTGCAGCATCCGATGTCGAAGGAGACGTCACGAACCTCGCTCGTTCCGTCGTTGCCAACAACGCGGTTGCGGACGGGCGCCGCACTCGTCTTCGTTCTCATGCCGTGTCTCGCCAGAGCACGCCTTACCCTCGCGCGTCCGGCAGCGCGGCTCGTCTGTCCGGTCGCGTTCACGACATCACCAACAGGTTAGTGGATGGTTGCTGCTCGCGATATCGATGCTGACGATTCTCAGCGTTGCTGCCTGAGTATCGCGCTTGCGTGCCCGTTTACCTTCTTGCCATGCGGCCTGCAGTCCCCCGTCTCCCCGACTCTCTTCGTGCGTGTATAGTATAACATGAAACCCGATGTCGTCGCGTCTGTATCTCTGACTAGCCCGTGCGTTCTGTGTACGATAGTGCGATGTAAACTCCTGTATAACCGTCTCGCGTGGCTGTATCTCTAACGCTCCAGTTCTCCCCGTGTATGATAGGGCGATGAATCCACTCGTGTAGCCTTTGCGAATCTCAGATATTTGTTGTCTGCTTACATAACGCTGCACCCCGGACAGTATATAAAGCGCATGCAGCTCCGCTTGATTGGCATTATGCCTTCCGCGTCGATAGTTGGCCTATTCGTTCTGTGGCCCCTCTCGGTGACCCGGGTGTCGGGAAATGCATACGTCGAGCGCTATTATTCCATTCTAGAGGTACCTACAGAGACTGTCGTTGCTGTCATCCGACACAGCGTATATCGCGAGACCGTGCACGGTGGGGTCGCTACATACTCCGACGGAGACGTTGTGTACATTATAGGTTCCCTCGCGTACAACCGTCTCGGGCTTCTGATTTTGGACGTCGACGCGATCACACTCGTCGAGCCAACCCGCTTTGTGACCACTGGTCCTGATGTTGTACCCACCGTTTCAGCAATCGGGCGAGCAGCCGGCTGCCTTATAGACTGGAAGTGGGGACGAAAGACCGAACGGGGGTTCGTTCTCGAGGTTTCGGCGAGTCTGTCATTATTGTGCGAGCTTTGCAGGTCGTCCGCCGTAGACTGACTGATTTGTAGCTGCGTTGTGGACGCCGCCTTCAAGTTTCAGCCTCGGGCGCGTGGGAGACGCGTCGTATTTGTCATAGGGAAATGCAGAGGTTGGAATTACAACTGGTCGTGCTTTGTGGTGACAGTCTATGCGCTCACGGACGTGATGTCGATCACGTGATCCGTACCGGCGCGGCATAAATCGGCCGAGGCTCCAAGCTACTTGCTCATGGACTCCTCTACACCTGTCCAGGTTGGTGAGATTTAGTAATGGTACGTGCGCAAAACGGCTTACCAACACATCCGTAGCAAAATCCAATTCCGAGTGATCAGGATCCGGGAGTCGTAGTAGAAGCCCAGTTGAGGGGGCTCCCGCACGTCCATATACGACTCGATGTACTACAACTAGCAACCAGTGACCGAACTGTGTGACGTCTCGGTAATATACGACGTACTGGCTTTACGGATGTTTGGCGCAAAGAACGGGCCTGCCATCCTGCGCGATCATCGCGACAGTCCGTGCGTGTGAGATTGCCCGTGCAGGGGGATCTGCATCGAGGGGCTGTGTTAGACGTGCGGGCTGTGCAGGTTTGGACGTGTCAGCTTCCCGCTGACAGTTCATCGAGAACAGCAGGATCGGTGAAGATCGCTGGCCTTTTCTAGAAAGTCTGAGAGTGACATTCTGTTCCCGAGTACGCCTACATATTAAGGCGAAGGATATCAGCAAAACGAGGGATCGTTATGTCCGCTCCAACGGATACCTGGCGCGTAGCGCGCGTTCAGAAGAATACCCTCGTCTGGGGGATTTCCAAACGCACCAATCTGCCTCATATTTGCTCGCATTGCGGTATCAGGCTGCTCACTGGCGAGTCCAGCGGTTTTTGCTGCGGACCGCGCGGCGAGATGGTCGCACAGATTCCCCGGCTGCAGAGTCTGCCGACCGAATACGACACTTTTTTGTTGCATCCAGACGTATCGTCGCTTTCCAGGATGCTCAACCTGGTGTTCAGCTTCGCTCAGCTTGAATCGACGCACCCGTTCCCCAACAGAAGCGGTCTCCCAGCCAACTTTGCTGTGGAAGGTCGGATTTTCCACCGTGTTCGTCCTACTTTCCGGAACTCCGCGATACGGTGGCTATTGTATGACGGATTCATGCGAGGGCAAGAGCCGTTCGCCGATTCGGACTGGTTCTGCAAGTTGCCCACGGCCTGGATCGATGCTCTCGGGGATGCTCTACTCCGCGTCAATAGTTTCGTTCGCCACGTGAACGTGTTCCGACAGAATCCCAGCAGTAATCTGCCAAACATAAATCTCGTCCTTCGCGACGCTGGCGAGAACGAAATTGCCGCAGTTATGTGCCTGGAGAATACCATCGCGTCCGATGTGAGAGTGAGGAATTACAATACAGCAGTTATAACTAAACTCACCATCCGTGTAGATGCGTTCGATAGTCATAACCAAAAAGCACACCGTCGAGGCGTCTTTTGTAAACTCGTTGGACGCTCCGTCTCGGGAGACGCAGAGAATATCTGTGGTCAGCAGATTCTGGGAACCTTTGACCTACCCCCTACTGTTTCCATACGGAGAACTCGGTTGGGGACGCCCCGAAAGTTCTCCTGACCGGGCAATGGACGATGAAGGAGTAGCCGGGAGTCAGATATGGCACTGCCGATATCGCCTTCTTTCCGAAGAGCGGTTTCAGATATTCGGTCGCTTGTCAGGGCTGTGCCAGCCTGACACCTCTCTCGTCAAGCACATGACATAGACGCTGACACAGACGATGACATATCGGCTGACGCGTCCATGCTCACTCAGCAGGTCCACAAGATTCCGGACCTCACTGCCTCGCGATGTGCTGACGCAGACGATGACATATCGGCTGACGCGTCGCGCTCACTCAGCAGTCCGGACTCCACTGCCTCATGACTCAGAGGACACTGCATTGGACTTTGGTCTTTGTCATCTGGTTCTCGGCACTAGTATATAAGCCCATGTATGATAGCTCAGTAGCTTCAGTTTCGAAATCGACTTCGGTTCCCACTTCGACTCCCCAGTCCCTTCACTGGGTCACACCTCGTTCTTCTATCTCTCTTACTCGCTCTCAGTCCCTGTAGTTGTCAGACTGCAGGCCTCTCTGTCCTCCGCGTCGTCACCAACGGGCATCAAAGACTCCACGTACCGGTGTGTTAATAACGCACTGTGTAGTGTCTTGTCTCTGTGGGATTCCACGGAGGCTTGATATTACTTAATACCCTCCTCGTGGGGCACGGCCGTAACAGTATTTCGAAACTCGAGTACGCTCGAGTCACTGTATGTCCTTTGGGACACGACGTCAAGTACAACAAAACGCGCAAGATCTTGCACCACAAGTCAACTCGCCGGACCGCATCCTCCGAGAAGCAAACCGACGACGACGACAACAGAACCAGCAACCAACGCCTGCCGCATCCTCATCCGCGGCACCCGCGTTCTCCTCGCCTTCGACCCTCACCACTCTCACTCCCTCGCCCTCAGCAATGTCTTCGCGTGGATCAGTCTTCGGCTCGGCTCGTGTCGACCCCGAGGACCTCGAGGACGAATCGTTCTCGCCCACGCCCACGGCAACCTCGACCAACCACTCTTCGACGGTCACTCCAACTCCGTCGTATCACTCGCACATCACGGTGCACTCATCCTCGGCATCTCACCACCCGCCAACGACGACTTCCTCGTCGTCCGCGGCCCCCTCAATCCCCAACTTTGAGAACCTTGGGCAGCTCCCGTACTTCGCTCCCATCCCAAGCTCCCACAGTGCGTCGCTCCTGCACGTTGACCCTTCCGTGCACTCCGGACAGGCCGCACTGCCGGGCATTTGCATGAACCCGTTTTGTGCAAACCGCTCCCCGCACCCGCGTCACTCTTCCGCGAACTCCTCGGTGGCTCCCGGGCCCGGCCCGCCTCCTGGCGGACCTCCTGGGACTCCGAGCGGTAGCAGTGGCTGGGGAGGAGGTGGCGGCGGTGGTGGAGGCGGTGGTCCTCCGAGCCATCACTCCTCGCACCACTCGTCCTCGCACCACTCCTCTTCACATTTCTCGTTCTCTGTACCTCCGGCCTCGCACCACACTCCTTCGCACTCGGTACCTTCGGGTAGCCACCACACCCCGCCATTCCCACCTCCAAGCTCAGGAGGGTCTCCCTCGGGAGGCGGCGGAGGTGGTGGTGGTGGTGGACCGCCCTCGGGCGGCGCACCTGGTCCTTTTGACTTCGAACCTGCAGTTGACGACGAGCGTCGTCGCAACCAATGGATCGACAATCTGGTCGCCGCGCTGCGGCCGCACTCCAAGATCAAGGTCAAGGACCCCGAGACGTACGACGGCGCGAAGCCCGAAGACCTCCGTCACTGGCTCGTCTCCTTGGAGAACTACTTCCTCGGAGACCTGCGCACGTATCAAGAACACCGCAACCGCATCATCACCGCGTGCTCCTACCTCAAGGGCAAGGCTCAGACCTGGTACGAAGGTTACGTCGAGTCCATCCTCGACGGCCAGCCCCCTGCGTTCTTCGCGTCATGGCTGGACTTCAAGGCCGAGCTCAACGCGGTATTCGGCATTCGCTTCCCACGGGATGTCGCCATCCAGAAGCTCAAGAAGCTCTTCATGAAGGAAGACCACACCGTCTCGCAGTACGCTCTAGACTTCGAGCCTCTTGCACGCCAGTCCGGCTGGGACGGACTTGCCCTCGCTGATCGCTTCTACGAGGGACTTCCGCGGCGCATCAAGGAGGTCATGGGAAACCAGATCGCCGCGCGCCCCACGGATCTCACGCGCCTCCGCGCATGGGCCCTCGCCATCGACGCCAACCAATGGAACTCTGGCGTCATCAAGAAGTCCTCCTCGGACTCCTCGCACTCCAACTCGCACTCGAACAACAACTCTGGCAACAACAACAGCAGCAACAACAACAGCAAGAACCATTCCTCGGGCTCCTCGAACAAGAAGTCCTCGAATGTTCGCTCTTCGTCTTCCTCGGCACCCACGGCGACGCCCTCATCCAAGTCGTCAACTCCTCGCTCCTCCGCGCCCGACCTCTCTGGCAAGCTCGCCAGCACCGGCAAGCTCACCGATGAGGAACGCGCGCGTCGTCTCAAGGAGAACCTCTGCCTCTACTGCGGCAAGGCAGGCCACTCGGCCCGCGACTGTCGCAAGGCCGCGCATAACCGCGAGGTGAAGGCGCGTGCCACGGCTTCGTCCACTCCGGCTTCCTCGGCTCCTGCGGCGCCCTCGGGCTCCGCGAAGTCGGGAAACTAGAGGGCAGTTCTGCCCGCGTCTCTCGGCAGGACTGCTCCGACTACGAGGGACGTAAAGCAACTCGGTTGAACGCTGCCGCGCTCACCGATCAGGATGCACTCATTATACCCCTGTCTTCAGATCCCGTACCCACGTTCCGTACTCTCGTGGACTCGGGCTCCGAGGACAACTTTCTCGATCTCGCTTTCGCTGACTCCCACGCGCTTCCGCGCTATCCACTCGACCGGCCTCTCCGGCTGCGTCTCTTCGATGGGTCCTCCCGCGGACTCATCTCTCACTTTGTCACGCTGCCAGTCCGATTCCCGGATGGTACGCGTATGGCCATCAACTTCCTGCTTACCAAGCTGGATCCGTCTTGCTCTGCCGTGTTAGGACACCGCTGGCTACACCGCTACAATCCTCGGATTGACTGGTTTAACGGCCGCATTCAGTTTAACACGCAGATCTCGCCTACGGTTACTCATGATTTCGCTCATGGGTTCTCTGCGGATGACTCGGATTTCGCCTCCGAGCACGACCCTCGTACTCCAAGCGCTCTACGCGCTCCTTCTGTCCCCGCTTCTACACTCAACTCCATCACTCCAGCACTCTCCGAGACCGTGCTCCGCGCGGCCGCCGCTCGTGTCGACATCAGGTTCATTGGCGCTGCTGCCTTTAACCATGTCCGGCACCAGCGCGGATCTCTCGTCTCCGCGATCTATGTGCGTGATCCTGTCTCCGCGGCGCGCTCGGCGTCCGCCAACCCCGCCTCGGAGACTGGGGAAGGCATTCCGGAGGTCTACCATGACTTCTTGGATGTGTTCTCCAAGGAGGCTTCTAACCGCCTCCCCGAGCATCGACCATACGATCTCAAGATCGAGATGGAGGACGGCCAAGCTCTGCCGTCAGGTCCGATCTACTCACTCTCCGAGCCCGAGCAGCGCGCTCTTCGCGACTACATCCAAGAGAACCTCGCCAAAGGCCACATCCGCTCCTCATCCTCCCCGGGCGGTGCGCCTGTTCTCTTCGTGAAGAAAGCTGACGGCAGTCTCCGGCTGTGCGTCGACTACCGCGCTCTCAACAAAATCACTCGCAAGGACCGCTACCCACTCCCGCTCATCAGCTCCGCGCTGGACCGCCTTCGCTCCGCGAAGCGGTTCTCCAAGCTCGATCTCCGCGTTGGCTACTCCAACGTGCGGATCGCCGCGGGGGATGAGTGGAAAACCGCCTTCCGCACGCGCTACGGCTCCTACGAGTATCTTGTCATGCCCTTTGGTCTCAGCAATGCTCCCTCGGCATTCCAACGCTTCATGAACGACATCTTCTCGGATCTCCTCGACGTCACCGTCCTCGTGTACCTCGACGACATCCTGATCTTCTCTGACGATCCCTCGCAGCACGAGGAGCACGTCCGTGAAGTCTTGCGCCGCCTGCGCAAGAACGATCTCTTCTGTAAGCCCGAGAAGTGCGAGTTCCATGCAGACCGCATCGAGTTCCTCGGCTACATCATCTCTGCCGACGGCATCTCGATGGACTCCAAGAAGGTTGACACCATCACGAGCTGGCCTCAGCCGCGGAACGTGCGTGACATTCAGTCGTTCCTCGGCTTTGCCAACTTCTACCGCCGCTTTGTCCACGGCTACTCGGACATTGTGGTACCACTCACGCGGCTCACGAGGAAGAACACCCCGTGGAACTTCGATTCCCGGTGTGTACTCTCCTTTGAGACGCTGAAGACCGCCTTCACGCGCGCCCCTGTCCTGCATCACTTCGATCCCGCTCTCCCGCGGATCGTCGAGACTGACGCCTCGGACTACGCGGTCGCGGCGATCTTCTCGCACCTCCTGCCTGACGGCACGGTGCACCCCGTTGCGTTCCACTCTCGGACGCTCACGCCCACGGAGCTCAACTACGACACGCACGACAAGGAGCTCCTCGCGATCTTCGAGGCCTTCCAGCTGTGGCGACACTACCTCGAGGGCGCAGAAACCCCAATAGACGTCGTCACGGACCACAAGAACCTCGAGTACTTCAGCACCACGAAGATGCTCACACGCCGGCAAGCACGCTGGTCCGAGTACCTCTCGCAGTTCAACTTGCTCATCCGCTTCCGCCCCGGACGCCTTGGAGGAAAGCCTGACGCACTTACCCGCCGTTACGACGTCTATCTCAAAAGGGGGGATAGTGGCTTCGCCAGTGCTAATCCGCAGAACCTTCGACCAGTCTTCTCGCACGAGCAGCTCATCACGTCGCTCCGCGCGACCTACGCGGAACCCATCTTCCTCCGCGCAGTCGTTCTCATGGACACCGAGTCGCTCCACCGCGACATTCGCTCCGCGTACACCTCGGACGAACTCGCGCAGGAAGTCCTCACCAAGCTCGGCTCCGACGACCAACCTCACTGGACCAAGTCCGCGGACGAGTTCTTGCTCTTCAAGAACCGCATCTACGTCCCGGACCACGCGGACCTCCACCTCCGCGTTCTCCGCGCTAAGCACGATCACCCACTCGCAGGGCACCCCGGCCAGAACAAGACGTACAAGATGATCTCCCGCGAGTACTTCTGGCCGGAACTCCGCGGATTCGTGCGAAAGTACGTCCAGTCCTGCGTCACTTGTGGCCGCAACAAGCCACGCCGTCACAAGCCCTATGGGCGCGTTCAGCAGCTCCCCATCCCTGTTCGCCCCTGGGACTCCATCTCCATGGACTTCATCGAGAAGCTCCCGCCATCTCTCGGCTTCACCGCCATCCTCGTCATTCTCGACCGCCTCAGCAAGCAGGGCATCTTCATCCCCTGCCACGACGAGATCAACTCTGAGGAACTCGCGCGCCTCTTCCTCCTCCACGTCTTCAGCAAGCACGGCGCGCCCGCGCACATCTCCTCGGACCGCGGCTCCGAGTTCGTCTCACGCTTCACGCGCTCCCTCGGAGCACTCCTCAACATCAAGATGCACTTCACCTCCGGACACCACCCTGAGGCGAACGGTCAGGTCGAGCGCACTAACCAGACGCTCGAACAGTACCTCCGCATCTACTGCAACTACCAGCAGACCAACTGGGCCGAACTCCTGCCCCTCGCAGAGTTCACCTACAACAACACGCCCTCGGACACCACGGGCATCTCGCCTTTCTTCGCCAACAAAGGCCACCACCCCAACCTCGATGTGTATCCTGAGCGTGACATCACCTCGGTGCGCGCACGGGACTATGCGGTTGACATTCACGAGCTGCAGGCAGAGCTCAAGAAGCAGATTGCGCACGCGCAAGCTCGCTACGCAGAGTCCGCGAACGCTCGCCGCGCTCCTCCTCCCGCGCTCTCCGTTGGAGACCGTGTCTTCGTCACCGCGGAACACATCAAAACCACTCAGCCCACCAAGAAGCTCGCTGCGCGCTACCACGGCCCATTCACCATCATCGCTCAGCCTGGTCCGCAGTCGTATACCCTCGAACTTCCACACTATCTCAGCCTCATCCATCCCGTCTTCCACATCTCTCAGCTCGAACCTCACCCGCCGGACGAAATCGAAGGGCGCATCCCCGAGCCACCCGAGCCAGTCATCGTTGACGGTGAGCGCGAGTGGGAACTCAGCGAGATTCTGTGGTCCAAGATGGACCGCAGGAGACGCCGGTGCCCACTCATGTACCATGTCCGTTGGCTCGGCTACGAGGACTCCTCGGAGGAATTCTCCACCATCTCCGCGCAAGACCTCGAACACGCACCCGACCTTGTCCGCGAATTCCACGAAAACCACCCAACTATGCCAGGTTCCTATGAATTGTTCCTCTCGTACATTAACCGCTAAAAAACCCATCTCGTATCCTGTCTCGCTCCTCGCACGCCTCGCTCTACCGCCTGTACTTCCCCATGGACTCACACATCTCGGTTTCCTCCATTAATCCACGTCTCGGATCCCATGATTCCTGCATTTAGAATACGATGTGGTTCTCGGTCTGTGGTTCAAAAGCCTGTATCCCATTCCCCCCACATCTTGATATGTTTTCATTCCTCAAAATCTGTACTCATCATTTCTCTCCAGATCGGTCTCTTATTCTATCCTCCTACTCCTCGTCATCATCCCTCATCGTCTCCTCGGTCAGCCCACCAACTCCGAGCATCGCGGCGATCGCGCTCAGCATCCGCTCCTGACGCGCCATGGACTCCGCGGTCTCCTCGATCACTCGACGACACTCCTCGGCCGTCTCCTCCAACCTGGCCACATGCTCCACGATGCTCTCCTGCACTTCCGGAGCAGGGACGTCCTTGGTGCTCGAACCTCCCGGCACACACTTGCAGCGCATGAACGCGCAGAAGGCGCAGCATATTGCCTTGCTGCGGATCTTGAGGTCGAAGCACACCACCCTGTGGACCTTACAGGGGTGGCAAGACTGCTCCTAAAGAGAAACACGGGTCGGTCAGATGTCATCGACTCAGACGAATGGACTCACCCGCACATCACCCTGCACCTCGTTCCCGAGGGGCACCCGGCACAGGCGACGCTTCTCCTCGCCCCCCATCTTCTTCCAGCCCGACCGGATGGTCTTGGATGCCCCCTTGCGCTCGCGCTGCTTGCTTGCGACGCCCACCGCAGCCTCACGCTCCTCCTTGTCCTTGTTGAGCGTTTGCAGGCGGGCGTCCTCGATGATGGCCTTATTCTCCTCGTTCTGTGGTCGTTAGCGACCAGCAGTATCTGGGATGACCACGACGACGTACCCAATGTTCCCACATCTCCCAGAAACCGATCGCCACCGCTCCCAGCCCTTCGTCGCGTGCGGCCAACGAAAACTTCATCGCCTCGAGCTCCCGGACCGCATCCTCGATGTGGACTTCGCGCAGCGGGTCGTCCGCGCTCAACGCCTCTGCGACCTCCACAGCGCGCTCCTTCTCAGCAACACGCTCCGCCGTGTACTTTCTCTCGCTGTCGGCCTTGACCCACGCAGTGATGTGGGGCTTGAGGTCGGCCTTCTCGAGGAAGACGCGGCTGGCGATATCGACGCCAAGCGGAACGCGGGAGAGGAGCACGAGGGAATCGGGAACGCCAACGCCGGACATGGTAAAGGAGAACAGCGCAAGTTCCTCCTCAGTCGACTGGCGCTCTTATCAGTCCCCAGCCTCACGGCTGGCCTCTACTCCATGCTCCGTGCATCAGCCTCCTCCGCACTCCGCCGACGAATCACACGCTGCGGAAATTCAAATGCTGGTACGCCACAACATCGGCAATCATTCCCCATTTCAGATCCCCGTCGAAAATCAAATTCACGCATACAAGACTTGCCACACCTCTCCACCTCGGGGCCCGCAGCGTTCCATCAGTCCTTCGTGGGCTCAGGACGTAAAGGGGGGATACTGTCAGGGCTGTGCCAGCCTGACACCTCTCTCGTCAAGCACATGACATAGACGCTGACACAGACGATGACATATCGGCTGACGCGTCCATGCTCACTCAGCAGGTCCACAAGATTCCGGACCTCACTGCCTCGCGATGTGCTGACGCAGACGATGACATATCGGCTGACGCGTCGCGCTCACTCAGCAGTCCGGACTCCACTGCCTCATGACTCAGAGGACACTGCATTGGACTTTGGTCTTTGTCATCTGGTTCTCGGCACTAGTATATAAGCCCATGTATGATAGCTCAGTAGCTTCAGTTTCGAAATCGACTTCGGTTCCCACTTCGACTCCCCAGTCCCTTCACTGGGTCACACCTCGTTCTTCTATCTCTCTTACTCGCTCTCAGTCCCTGTAGTTGTCAGACTGCAGGCCTCTCTGTCCTCCGCGTCGTCACCAACGGGCATCAAAGACTCCACGTACCGGTGTGTTAATAACGCACTGTGTAGTGTCTTGTCTCTGTGGGATTCCACGGAGGCTTGATATTACTTAATACCCTCCTCGTGGGGCACGGCCGTAACATCGCTTGACGAACGAGTACGTTTGCGATATGTTCACACGCAATATTGAGTCGCGGCTCGCGTATATTCGTGCGAGTCAGGTCGCGGCCCGACGGGAGGACGCGGCGTTGATGGGACGGGAGCAAGTTCCGGATGCGGAGAACGTATTCTTGCCGTCCTCCTTCCTGGGCTCAACCGCGTGGTGCTCTGACCAAATCGCCGACGCGCTGACTATCGCGTCGCACTGTGGGGTCCCTACATTCTTCATAACGATGACGTGCAACCCCGACTGGCCCGAGATCCGCAGTCAGCTGAGGCCCGGGCAGAAATGGCAAGATATTCCGCTCGTCATTGCGCGAGTGTTCAAACAGAAGTTGGCGGCACTCTTGAAGATGCTCAATACCATGTTCCCCAACGCTGGTGATACGGTGAGCCAGCTGCGCTGCCTCTACGGGGTCGAGGCTTGACTTGCTTTGCAGGTATACCGTCTTTACGCGGTCGAATTTCAAAAGCGCGGGCTTCCCCACTGTCATATCCTGATCAAATATAGAGAAGACTGCGTTTCAGCTTCCGATATCGACATGGTAGTCACTGCCGAGATGCCAGAGAGTGCTGCAGACGCTTTGCTGGTCAAGCGGTACATGTGGCATCACCATCCGGAAGGTCGCCCGATCCCCGAGTACTGCAAACCTCGGGCCCGCGTGTTCGCCGCTTCAGCGTCGGATGCGCCGCCTGTTGTTTCGTGCAGGTTCGGATATCCCAAGCCTGTTCAGAGTGCTACGATTCTCGCTTTCGATGGCCGACCGCAGTACCGCCGTCGCCACGAGACAGACTCCTGGGTTGTTCCCCACTGCCTGCCGTTACTGAAGGCCCTCGACTGTCACATCAATTTCGAAGTGGCTAACTCTTCTCATATTTATCAATACCTGTTCAAGTATATCAGGAAAGGTAGTGCTCGATTTGTACCGTATTCTCGCCGCTGACGATCCTGTAGGAGTCGACCGTACACACGCTCAGTTGCGCCCGGACGGAACACAGGTCATTGACGAGATCGAGGATTACTGGCGCGCTCGATATCTGTCCGCTGGCGAGGCTGCCTGGCGGCTGTTGGGCTTTCGTGTTGCTAGCAAGAGTCCCGGTGTCACCTCGCTGGCTGTTCATCTCCCGTCGTCGACCAAGCATCGGCAATATCGGCGCGTACGTGGACCTGTTAGCACGTATTCGACGCTAGACCGCTATTTTCATCGTCCCTCGGGGACATTCACTTGGGACGGCGAGCCGCGAACATTCGCGTCTCTCACCTACACAGAGTTCTACACCATGTTCCGTCATGTGCCTTGGGACCCCGACTTGGTTCACAAGGAGGGTACATACACTGAGGAGGGCGTACCTGATGGCGAAATTCGACGGCTGGTGCTGAAACGCGCCGAGAGGTTTCGTCATTTCGTTCGCATAGACTCTGTGCGGCCGTCACAAGGGGAACTCTTCTATCTGCGCTCAATCTTGCTACATCGCTCTGCGAGCTCGTTCCTTGACGCTCGGTCGTACGACGGTCTCCAGCTACCGTCCTATCAGGCGGTTGCTCAGGCTATGGGTCTGTTCGCGGACCGAAACGAGGCGCAGTGTGCGCTACACGAGGCGGTCCAGACACTGCGGACGCCTCGACAGATCCGTCTGCTGTTCGTACATCTCCTCGTGCATGACTCCGGGGAAGTAGATTTTCCCTTGAACCTTTGGGAGATGTTTCGCGACGAGCTTTCTCTCGACTTCTACTTTGGCAATGGTGGATTGCGCGCGGCCGCGTATTCAAGCGCGCTATCCGAGTTGTCATTCATGCTTGAGGAGTTTGGCCGAAGTCTGAAAGACTTCAATTTGCCCGAGCCGGTCGAATACACCGGGGAGGTCGCGTACGAGCTCGATAAATGGCTCCCACACCTAGCGAGGTTTCGCCATAGTCTCGAGGATGCCAGGCGGCGTTTCACGCAAGAGCAAGCCGATATATTTGCCGAGGTTTCCGACGCCATAGAGAACGACCGTCCCTATCTCGCATTTATCGATGGCAAAGCCGGTCGTGGGAAGACGTTTCTCATCACCGCCATCTGCGATTATGTTAGATCTAGACAAGAAATCGTCCTGCCGACCGCTACGTCGGCGTTCGCTGCGCTGTTGTATGAGGGTGGAAGGACCACACACTCGTGCTTCAAGGTGAGGTCTTGGTTCAAGACCACGATGACGCTAATACACCCAAGATACCCGTTGACGAGTATAATGAACTCTTGGTGTCACCTATCGAACCTGGAGACTCAAGATCCGAACTCATTCGCGAGGCTCGGGTTATCATTTGGGACGAGTCGCCTATGGCTAACCGAGCTGCTCTGAGTTGTGTCGAGGAGACTTGCCGGAGAGTAACTGGTATCGATTTGCCATTTGGAGGAAAAATCGTGATCCTCGCAGGCGACTTCAGACAGACGTGCCCCGTGGTCCGGCGGGGTACCCGAGCCCAGGTAGTTGATGCATCTATCCGAATGTCCACGCTCTGGGAGCTGTTCCGCGTCAAGCGGCTGACCATCCCCATACGCAACGCGGAGGATGCTGAATTTGCAGCTTGGGTGGATGATATCGGCGACGGCGCTGGACCGGAAGTTGAGCTCGACCTACTCCGGCACGTGCAGACGGATGAGGAGCTGGTCGACTTCGTGTACCCACAGAACGTGATCGACGATCCGCGTGCCTGCCTGAAACGGTCTATTCTGTGTCCAACAAATCGCCAGATCGATCGGTATAACGCCGACATTTTGAGTCGCGTCAAGGGGATATCGAGAACCTATTTAGCGGCCGACAAAATCAAGGAAGACGAGGCCGCCGGAATGCCAGAACGCGCCGGGGCAACTCTGGACTATGCTGCACGCTCCCATCTGCCGGGACTTCCTCCCCATTCGCTGACAGTGAAAACCAATGCGGTCTTTCGTCTCCTCCGAAACTTCTCAATCGCGCGCGGTTTGGTCAAGAATGTGCGGGTGGTGGTGATTGACGTGGGCGCGCGGCTCGTCACGGTGCGCATACTTCGGGATACTGTGTCCGGAGTCACCGTCGATGCGGAAGACATCCTTATTCCCCGCATCACATTCGAGTCTTTCCTGCCGGAAACACACCGGACGCTGCAGCGTCGTCAGTTCCCACTCGCGCCCGCGTATGCCACCACCTTCAACAGCTGCCAGGGCCTCACGCTAGACCTGATTGCAGTGGATCTTCGACGGCCAGTTTTCTCTCATGGGCAGCTGTACACTGCTCTATCCCGGGTTCGGAGACGTGAGCATGTTGTTGTACGCCTGCCTTTGGGCCACCGTACCGCTCTCAACGTCACCTACTGTGAAATTCTACTGTAGTCACCGATGCCTCGCTCATCATTGTACATACAATTTGCAGAGGAAAATCGCCCCCCGCTGCCGCGGTTTTGCCGCTTTGTGCGGATTTGCAAGTGTGTGTGTATATTTTCCAGACGCTGTGGCTCGGACGATCGAACTCGAATATTCTATGGAAGCCGGGATTATGCTACCGTTTGACAGCTGTCACAGGTTGACGTTTGACAGCTGTCCCGTGGACAGGTTGATCCCCGAGGATCTTCCTGACAGTGAAAAGGCGATCATGTCCTCAATTTTTAGCCAGAGCCTCATGCTGTTCTTGGTCTGTGGGACTTTCTGCGTCGAGAACGCCTCGAGCTATGACGGCATGGTTCAGTACACGGCCTCGCCTTTTGGCCCGGAGGGACTGTTGTACCATCTGATCACCTACGCTCCTCAACCCGTTGTACCCATTGGAACTCTCGCCATGATCACTGGGGTTGGTCGGGCGGAAAGGGGAGGAGGGCGACGTACTGTCATCGTCGACTGTATTTCTGTAACCCCGGTACCGGCTCTGCTCGTGCAGGCGCGCTCTCCGGCCACAGTCCCGCAACCTTTCGCCACATTCACCATAGCCGGAATTGTGGGAGGAGTAGTAAACGGACCAGACGGTAATTACACTATAGTGGTCCGCGCCAGGTCTACCGTCGCTGGCACCGTGCGCGATTCGTTCGTTATGTGAGTTCCATGGCATTTATAATCCTTCAGTTGATCTAACAGCGTCTAGCGGGCGCGGACGTCGTGATCCTAGTCTTCCCTGCGTGGAATGCGGGGACGTTGTACAGTTCACAGCAATACCCTCGCGTTGGGGAAGCGATCTGTTAGTTCTTGCTGTATCTTCACTCGAAATATTGTAGATCGCAGATAGGGTCTCGGGAAGCACGGCAATTCAGATTCACTTGACTGTCCGTCATGTTGGTACGGTTTCAAGGGCAAAAGGAATACATGGACGTTGCGAAGAGTACAGTGTACGGACCGAGCCGAATAGACTGTCCCTCGACCCGCGTAATGCAACCTGGTGCCCTCTTGCTCACATCAACGTCGCTGCGACCGACTAGGATAATGTGCTTGGTACCCCCTGTTCGTGTAAGCAACTATCAACTTTGCCACTGACGACAAACGCACGGTTTGGGAGGTTGACGCAGTAAACTATGAGATCCAGAGCCGGGGCGTCGTTTGTGACAGTAAACGACGTCCTCAGCTCATCGGTGGGCGCGTGGAATATTGTGTAGACGGGTTCAAAGCCGCTCATGGGTGTGGTAGTCGAGAAGCAGGGGAGACAAGCGGCTGCCCCTTGATGGAAATGCGTGCGCGCTGCGTGTTGGTGCCACTCAGTGCACGCGCGTCATGCACCTCTCCGACTAGCAGCGTTTTCTCCACCTCAAGGCTGTGCGATCTGACTGTCCCGTGATGCTGCATACAAGACGATCAAGATCGAGTTTCCGTCAAAATATGATTCCGGCCCGCGGAAGTAACGCCACCGTATTTTCCACGCGGAATTCCATATCCAAATAGAGTACAACGCGGAGGCCGCTGCATTTAGTCCGCTGCTCAAAGAGCGTTGCCGAGTGTCGCTCTGCCCTCGTCCCTTGCTGAGCGTCCCGTCGTTCTTCGACATGCCGTCCTTCAACTGCGACTCGTTCATTAAGGTCTACGACGTGCATCGGGCCACGCTCGACGTGGGGTACAACATCTACCATACACGCCTGCGTCTCGGAACCAGTGAGCCACACCGTGATCCGGTCCGGGGTCTGTCGATTCTGACTCCGCGGATAGACACCGTCGTGCCCATCACCACAGCGCACCAGACCTCTGACCCTCACCTATGGTCTGGTTCGCGCGCACGCACGACGGCTGCGGTCGCCGTGCACGACCGCTCGCTGCTCTTTACTGCCAACGATGTCTCCTTGGTCGGTTTCAATCCCATCCCCGAGTCCACCGATAAGCCCGCCGACTACCTCGACCTGCCTCGCTTCATGCTCGACGGTTACGTCGTGAACCCCCACATCATCGATCGAGACATCCCTGGAGCCTTCGCCTTCGACGTTCGCATTGAGCGCCCCGACATGGCGCCCTATCATATCACCGACGTGCGGTGAGTTCGGGGTACATCGCGTCGGCCGTAGATCCTTATAAATATTCTCTAGCTGCTGGGTCAACCGCGAGAAGCACCGTTTCGACGAGGCCGACATCGTCGGTCTGGCCGACCGTGCTCTCGTCACTATAGCCGGACGTTTCTGCGGCTGGTCTAACCTCGGCAACGTCGTCATGCTCGACGTCCACGACATGTGTTTCAGTCCCGACGGCGAAGTCCCCGAGAACACGCTCGGTCCATCCCTTCGCTTCTGGGAGCGCGCCACGTGGGCCGACGGGCTCGCCAATTTCCATGGTGTCCGTGGACCGCCTCCTCCCGACACAGGCTACACCATCTCCGTCCTCGCGAAACCGTCTCTCCGCGCGCCCGGGACCCAGCCCCATGGGATGCCTATGCCGCAGGGTTGGACGCCCGCGTACAGCGGACCTACTCGTCATCCTGCAGCCGCCGACGGTCCAGCAGGCGAGCGCGCGCCCGACGAACCCGGCGCACCTACGAACGATCCTGCGTCTGAAGTTGCGCCGCTAGGCGCTCAAGTCCCTACCTCGTCGGACGATGACGCGGACGTCGCCCTCGCCGTACCGCGTCCGCGCGCTCCGACCCCTCGTGCCGCACCCGAGGTCCATTCCGCGGCTGAGGTGGATCCACAACGTTTTTTTATAAAGCTCCCTCCCTTCGCCAACCGGTGAGTACATTCCCTGCCTCGATGTCCGACGCTTGACCTGACGGTTTCATCCTAGCGCCAATGTCAGTGCCAGCCGCCGCGAGAATGGTCCTGCCGCGTCTGGGACGGGAGGTTCTGCCGGCACCGCTCTGTACGTGGCCATGTGAGCGCCGACGTTGGACTCGGCTCATATTTATTAGGAGGTCGCGCGATGACACCCACTCGTTGACCCCGAGCCCTTCGTCCTCTGTCGTTGCGGAACCCCCTACGCCTGCTCGCGCGGCCGACGCTACCTCCGCGGCCGACGTTAACATGGGCGACGATGTCGACGAGCCGGCCGACGACGACCACGACGACGTTGACATGGACGATGCGGACGAGTATTTCCCTTACAGGGCCGGCAAGCGCAAGCGCCCCACTCGAGTCTCCCGTGGCATGGCGGCGAGAGTCGACCCCGCTATCCGGTACGTGTTCAGTGGTCTCTGTTTTTGTGGCTCTCGCTGACGTTGGCATTGTGCAGCACCATCGGATGAGAGCAAAGCGCTCATCCCTTTGTCGACCGTGTCCGTGCTACATGCACGTCGACCCCGTCCAAGAAGTGTACTTTATTCCGGTCTACCTGACTCGTGCGTGCCCTCTCTGCCCGTTATTGCCTTCCCTTCTCTCCGTGTCCTGAAAACCCACTATAACCACATCCCTGCTTGAGCCCCTTCCGATTGATATTGCCCTCTGTGTCCCCGTCCGCCGAAAACCTACCATAACCCTGTACCTGTCCTACTCGAACCCCTTCCGATCGATATCGCTCCCCATGTCCCCGTCCACCGAAACGTACTATAACCCGAGCCCCGTGTTGTTTCCACTCGCCGCGGTGAACGTAAACTAACAAACCTGTGTCCGTATCGTGATCCGTGTACGATTAGTAGTGCTGAATATAACGATGTGTCTATTATACGAGCTGTCGGGACCTTGAACCGTAGCGAAGCGTAGGTTTGTCTTGTGTTCAATACGAGACTGTCATTGCCGTCTTATACGCAAGCTATTGCCCTATGCAAATACCCTCCAATCTCGTGCGTCGCCACGTTGACCAATGAACATCTGCTCGTTGACCCTTCCCCCCAATTTAGTTATTGAACAAGGCCCCTTCGTGAGCTTTCCGAGTTTACTTATCATCCACTAAAGGCCAATCTTGTAGACCAGCGCTCTACATCGGGGGCTGCGTAATTCTCTGGGGGATGATCTCTGCGCTCACTGGGGTAAACAACCAAATGCACCGTTATCCACCTCTTCATCGACCGCATTGCAGGCCACGCGAGGATTCCTGGACATCTTTGTTTGTCGATTCCTCATCGGCATTCCGGGTACCCTCCTTCTCTTACCTCACGCCTCGGCCTGTCAACTGTCTGACGCCGCGCCTTTTGCGCCTTAGAGGCCGCATTCTACCCTGGCGCCATTTATCTCCTTTCGCGGTGGTATACACGCAAGGTTTGCCACGATCACATGCCTCCTGAGCTGCATCACGTGACGAATATCCGAAGGAACTCGCTTTCCGATCCGCCATTTTGTACACGGGTCTACTGGTTTCTAATGCGTTCGGGAGCGTGCGTCTTTCGGTATTTATGCTCTCTCACCCTGATGACCGTTTGCGCAGTTAATGGCCGCCGGCGTGCTCTCAAGCCTCGAAGGCATCGAAGGCATTAGAGCATGGCGCTGGTTTGTCGCTACGCTTCTGGGAACGGAGTCATTGCCTTGACATCTATTAAAGGCTCTTCTTCGTTGAGGTTAGCATTTGCCTCAGCTATTAGAACCCAAATGCTCAGTCTCACAGGGTGGCATCACAATCTTCGTGGGCATCGCAGCAATGTGAGTTTCGCACAACACTGCACAATACTCGCACGGGTCCACTAACTTCTGACCTCCAGTTTTGTTCTTCCTGACTACGTATGCACACTACCGACGTGCTCTCACAAGTCTGATCAAAGACGTAGCCGGAGAACACCAAATGGCTCACGGCGTCTGAGCGTCGGCTGGCACAAGCCCGCCTCGCAGAAGATGCAGGATCCGCTGACCAAGACAACGCCTCAGCCAACGCACCGTGCGTCTCCACTGTCCGCCGTCGTGACTCTGAATGCCTCGTAGTTGGTGGGCCGGCCTCGACATGGCGATCCACGACCGCAAAGTCGTGCTCTTCATGTTCATCACGTTCTTCGGACTGCTCGGTCTCAGCTTTTCGAACTTTTTCCCGACGTACGCAATCCCTGTCTCATTCGGTATAACAATCCTCAACGCACACTCAGCATCGCAGCGACGCTCGGGTACAGCACGACGCAGACGCTGCTCCTCGCCACGCAAGTGTTGCGACTGTCCGCTCCGGACCACTGGCTCACTGAGACGCCCGCAGACCGCCCTGGCTTGTCTCGTCCGCGCTGTGTCTGCTGAACGCCCGGCACGCAGACGCCACGGGCGAGCGCTTCTTCCACATCGCCGGCTGGCTGTGGGCCGTGCTCGCAGGCTTCCTACTCGCGCTCTCGAGCATGCGCACCGCGCCGCGCTACGCCGCGCTCTTCCTCCTCGCCTCCGGCTACGCGGGCTTCGCGCTCATCCTCGTCTGGGTCAGCAACACGTTCCCGCGCCCGCCCGCGAAGCGCGCCGCGGCGATCGCGCTCGTCAACGGCTGTGCGTACCCCCTCCTTCAATCCCCCACGTCCTCTCGGACTGACACCTCCAGGAAGTTGGTAATCTGGGGAATGCGTGCGTGGAGCGTCCTCCCCTCCGGACAGGTGCTTAGTGTCTTTGTTGTGCAGCTTGGGATCGTATACGTGGAAGGCAAGTTGGGGCCCGGCGTACCGCGAGTCGATGTGGATCGGAATCGCCGCGCTGGCGTGCAGCACCGGCCTCGCGTGGGGTACGTGTGTCGGCTCACTGCTGTGGATAGCGACCCTTGACGTTCTGCAGTGCTGAGACAGTCGCTCAAGAGCCTCAATGCGGAGCTCGATCGGCGTGCGGATGATTTAGAGACTGATGCTGCTGATGAGAGTGAGAGTGTGCTCGCTGCTGCCCGGCTGGAGGGGATCACCGTCGAGGAGGCGCTGAAGAAGAGAATGGGATTCCGCTATCTATACTAGATGATGGCACAAGACATGGTGGACTATTTCCGCTGGTATTGCATAAGAATGAGAGGTCCTTGTGATCGGGACAACAGAATGGAACCACTCTGGTGATGCACGTCCTTCCGCAAGGCACGGAGAGCGGCCGTGGAGAGGGTCACTACGGTGTATACGATGATCAGGATTGTTATATTGTTTTCCATAATTGTTTTGTCGATACGCATGTAAGTGTCTTCGTAAACGTGCGATATGCTGTGTCTAAAGTGTCTGTGTTGCTACCAAGGGTCTACACGGCGTCGAGCCCGCCCTTGCTCTTGTGGCCGCTCGCGGTCCGCGACCAATCGAAGCCGTAGCCCGTCCAGCCGTTGGGACGCCACGCATCGAGCACACGCACGACCTCGGCGCCCCAATCGTAATCCGCGTGTGCTGCACGGTCGGTCGGGCCATCGATCCAGGTGATGAGGCTCTCGTTTTGCGGGTGGATGAAGCCGCTCGCGATCCCCTGCTTCACGAGCGCGCGCAGCGGGTCCCAGTAGCCGAGGACGTTGATCAGTACAACGGCTAGGAAGGAGCATAAGCTTAGTCGTGCGAAGAGCGGAGAAGCCAACGCACGCTTGTTGTGGATCGCGAGTTGCGACCAGGTCACGACTTCTAATACCTGCAGGCGCGAAATGTGAGAACGGGGATAGGGCGCGGATGGATGGCGGGACTGACTTCTTCGAATGTGCCAAATCCGCCTGGGAGACCGATGAACCCGCCCGTCGCGCGCTCGGCCATTGTGACTTTCCGCTCATGCATGGAACTGACAACGACCGTTTCCGTCTGCACATGGTCAGCCACACAATAAGTACTTGGTGCGCTCATGCATGCGCACCTTCTCGCGCCCTTTCTCTGCGAGCAATACAGGCTCGCCGTGTTGCTTGACAACACCGAGCTCCTCCTTGGTCGTTGGCGCCGTCTCGACATCGACCTTACTGCCCTCGCCGCCAGCAGGCCAGCCTCGCTTGCCGGCGAGCATTGCAGCAGGCACGATGCCGACGACTTTGCCGCCTGCCTCGAGCGTCGCGAGCGAGACGACGCCCATCAGGCCGCTGCTGCCGCCGCCGTACACGAGGCCGCGCGGGGCGATCGCCTTGCCAATTGCTGCCATACGGGTTGAGCCACGGCCCATCGAATCCAGCAACAAGGCTCACAGGCTGCTGCGTTCACGTAGGCGGCCTCGACGCCGTTAGAGGACGCGCAGTATACTGCCACTGGGCCGGTCGACATCGCTGCTGCAGGTTGGTTGCTGGGAGAGTTCTATTGGACGACTATCATTGCGGTCACCGGTCGCGGGATGCCGAAGTCGAGTCAGTGGGCACGTTGCCTCCCGCGCTCCCGTTGACAAATGCGTTTCGGACATGTGCGCTGTGACGGGCGGAGCAAAACTTCGCCGCGCGCGGCCGGGGCTCGGATACGCGTCAACTCCGCTTCTTGGCTTCCTGCTTCCCCTTTCTGCGGCCATTGGGTCGCCATGGCCAGTCTATAAGCCTGAGTCAGGAACGCTGCGTCCGAGCATCGCGCATGTTGTTCTCGTGGTAGCTACGATTCCGCCGGCGCGGTGCGACCTGATTTGACTCGCCACCTGACGTGGCCCAGGACCATCGCTGAATCCGAGCGGGAAAAGAGCCGGGGCCGCAGATCGTTGACCCATGCCTGGCAGCCTTCGAAAGTTCCTTATTGTATCTTACAGCGACCTGACTTTACTTACCATTTCGTCGGCCGGGACATCACATTGAACGGTCAAGCCAGGTTGAACGGGGGGCGAGGCTTCCAGATTCCTGTGTGTATACGATCCCTCGCACATCTCTGGGTGACCTCGAACTCCCGCTGAACTCAACGTCGAGCCGGGTAAAGCTGTCGAAACCCCAGAAACTTGCGATGATCAGGTCTCTGCGCTAAGGCGGATTCGGGCCGGGCTTTTGCGCAGATCCACCGGCACTAGACTCCGACAAACCTTCTTTTTTGCGGCTCGTTAGGTATCATGTTCTCCGCGGCATGAACCTAGCAATCCAGGGACATCTCACGCATCGCCTCGGAGCCCATCGACATGACTTATGTCTGTCAACCTGTTGCGTTGTGCTTCTCACCGCCTCCCGACTCCCGCCGGCGCCGGCGCTAGGGACTTTATCTCTGCCCCTGCATATGCTCGCGCCGTCGTTATCTGCGCAAGATTCACGTCTAGGAGGATTTGCAGCACAGCCGTGACGGCATAACCTGGACGGACCTTCGACGACACGAGTCGCTGCAATCCCGCTGACATCTGGCATACAGTGGCAGTGGCCCCTCGAGGCCCGCCGTCACTGTGATATCGAGGCACAAGAGCGACAACCGGTGCAACGTGCGTGGGCGCCCGACTCATCTCCACAAATGCATCAGGACCTATCCCCGCACTTAACCCGATGCACAAGAGCGCTATAAAACTGCCCTTTTGTGCGCGCCTCGTGGATTGGCACTCTGCACTGCAACCATGTCCGTCGACAACTCAGAGCGCAACGACTACCGGCCTTCGCGCGACGTCGAACTGCCTTCGCGCAACGACGACCGGCCCTCTCACTCCTACATGTTCCAGCCAATAATCCCAGACCCCGCCCTTCCACCCTATGCGCCACCCACCCCCGCGCCAGCACCACCGCCAGCGCCAGTGCAAAGGCCGAGACGGAAGCTTATTAGCGATGCGCGTCGGCGAGAACTCGCAGAGCTATGCGGGCCATGCGGCTGCGTCATCTTGGTCAGTACCGCTGTGCAGCACTTTTTTGTGCAAGGCGCTGACCGTCTTGTGCAGTTCTACGTCGCATTGCAGGCGTGCCAGGCAACTTGGATATACTATTGTGCGGTTGCGTGCTGCATCGGCTATGCGGAGGCTGACCCTTGTGCAGATATCCGCACATGCGTGAACCCCAACCCGCGCATCTTGATCAACTCCAAGTACGTTGGCGCCGTATTATGTTTGTGCGCAAACTCACGGCGCCCCCCGTAGGCATTCGAGATGGAGCGCCTACGTCGCGTTCATGTACATCTTCGGCGCGCTCGACTCGATGCTGAACTTGATGGTCGCCGGTGCGGTCGGCCTGCATTTTCTTGTGTGCGGATCCAGAGAGCTGCTGGGCACCTTCATCTCGGTGATACTGGCGGTGATCGTGCCCGCCATCGCAGCGGGCTTCATCGTCATGCCGATGTTCGGCGGGCTCATCGTGCTCGGCCCCGTGCAGCGGCACACGTACAACCACCGGTGCGACGACTTCCGGCTCGAGGTCGTGCTTGACGGCGCGGGGTACCGCGACCCGCGCTACGTGCCCGACCTCGCGCAGTTCTCGCTCGGCCGCGCGCGCGGCGGCGCGCCGCTGTTCTCGTATGACCTCGACCAGATCGACGTGGACGTGTGGACGTTCGCGTTCCGCGCGTTCGACGCGCCCGAGGAGAGCATCCCGCGCGCATTCATACCGGCGCTCCGCTCCATCGCGTACAACTTCGTGGACTTCAGCGTCAATGGGACCTGCGCGACCCCCGGCGGGAACGACACGCTCTGCGTGACCGGGACGTTCGACCCAGGCAACTTTATGTCGTTTGACCTCTTCTCAAACACCACGGGCACGCGCGTGCACGCCCCGTCGCGCATCGCGGACCGCGAGTGGGCGTTCAGGGACGACGCACCGTCGCTCATCTTGCGCACGGTCGAAGATGACGGCTCGCTGGGCGACATGATCATGCGCACCGCCGTCACGAAGAAGGGCGACTGCACAAAGCTCAAGATCTGCGTCGACGGCGATTCCGAGGACGATGCTAGCGCAGTTGGTGCCAGCGTGCTGGTGCCGCTGGGCCTCATCCTCGCGCGCCAGGGCGACTACGCTATTCATTGCACAACCCCTTCTGACTAGAGATTCCGGTAAAGTCTACTATAACGAATAATTTACGACCCAGCCAATTGTGACATCTGTGCATTACTGTATGTCCCTTGTATTGTCCCGCCTTGCTCACGCCATTGTACTGTAGACATCCTATAGGCCTCCACTGCATATTGACATCAATTATCTTACCGTTCTCGGATTGACTGGTCGGTTTTGCAACGGGTTACGGAATCACTCGCCCCGAAAACCGCTAGCAGTCAGGGTCAAAACGTTCCCGATCGCAATGGCAGTCTCAACCGAAATGGCAGCTCAGTATAAATACAGAAGTGCGTCGCCACAGAAGTCATCGAACAAGAGCTCTCTCACAAGCCTAACCAGCACACGAACCCGCCTTCGCAACCATGTTGTCCACCTCCATCGTCATCCTCGCCCTCGTTTTCTCGGCGCAGGCCGCCGGGATCCCTATAGACCCGACTGCGAAGAAGGGCGAGCAGGACTGGGCCGTCTTCATCCGCCGCGTCATGGACGACGACATGCGCCGCATGCAGCACAAGTACCGCAACGCGGACAAGTGGCTCCGCGGCGAGAACCTCGTCACGATGCCCAATCTCACCGCGATCACGGACATGCCGAAGGACATCAACGCGCTGGGGACCGCGTACGGGATTCAGCCGCTCACCAACTACGGCCGCGACTCGTTCTACTACGGCGCGGTATCGATCGGGACCAAGGGCCAAGTGCTCAACGTGGACATCGACACCGGCTCCGCGGACCTCTGGGTTCAGTCGGGTTGTGGAGATTGCACAAGCGCGCAATTCCAGCCGAGTAAGAGCAAGACGTTCAAGAAGACAACGCAGAAGTTCAGCATCCAATACGTGAGTCGCCCATCTCTCTTTGTGCCAGTGCTTCGCATGCTGAGACCTTTCTCAGGGATCTGGCTCGGCCAGTGGCACCCTGGGCCATGATACCGTGACAATTGCCGGGTTGACAGTGCCCGATCAATACTTCGGACTCGTCAACAACGCTTCGCCGGACTTCCTCGGAACTCCGAGCAGCGGACTGATTGGCATGGCGTTCTCCTCCATCGCGACGTCGAAGAAGCCGACCTTCTTCGAGAATCTCATGATGACGAACAAGCGTCTCAGCCCGCTCTTCTCCGTATACCTCACGCGGACCTCGACCGGGGCAAAGGGGTCGCAGGTGTGCCTCGGGTGCTACGACCGTTCGAAGGTCGCCGACGGCGCCGGCATCACGTGGCTCCCCGTGACCTCCAAGACATACTGGACCGTCGGGATGACCGGCGCTCTGGTGAACAAGAAGGCTGTTGTGCCGCCGGGCGGCGGCAACCTGTACGCGGCGATGGACACCGGCACCACTCTCATCTACGTTCCGAACGCATTCGCGGCGGCGATCTACAAGAAGGTGCCCGGCGCGTATCTTACCAAGTCGGGCTACTATGCCGCTCCGTGCACATCGTTATCCTCCGGCTCCATCGCGCTCGTGTTCAGTGGCCAGCCGTTCGTGTTCAACATCAAAGACTTCAACCTCGGGCGCATGTCATCCGGCTCGTCGTACTGCGTCGCCGGCATCCTGGGTCTTGGAAGTGGCTTCCCGAGCAACCTGGCTATTGTTGGAGACGAGTTCTTGAAGAGCTGGTACAGCACTTACGATTACTCCAACGGTGTCCGAGTTGGGCTTTCGCTCAGTGTGACCGCCAAATGATTTCTGTATGTATGTTGCTAATTTATCCTGTATTTATGTATCCGTGGATTGGGTTAGAAGAATCCCATAGTATTCGTATTTATGTTCATTGCCCATCGTGCGGCGACGAAATCTGGCCTTTTTTATTGTAGTCATACGGCGCATCAGGTTGTCGGAGTCTGTTCACCGCCTCCACGTCAATCCTGGCCTCCGTTCACTGTTCGGTCAGCACGCATGCATTCTTCCCCGACGCTAGCGCACAATGCATATGGCTTCCGAAACTGCTGACTACAGCCTGGCGTGGTGGCTACCCGGGTTCGGCGCGTTGCTGCGGTTCGATAGGCCCCCGGCAAACTCCTATAGAGGTTGTATCTGCCGGGACCCCCAGATTGCCCGCCGCAGGCGCCGCAGGATGTAGGAGCGGGACCCCCAAGTTGCCTCTGGGGGGCGAGGTTATATGCGGCGGGACCCCCAAGTTCAGGCAACTGACGAGTGACTCGGGACGATCCCAGATCCTATCGGGAAGCCTATTGAGGTCACCAGCTCGGCTTGGATGGCTCCCTGTGCATGTGAGAATGTCCGGGGCTCCTTTTACTGGTTGCAGATAGTTGATTTGCGTACTATAGGAGCGAGTATCCGCCATACTCGTCGACTGGCGCCTGACTGGCGCCCAAACAGCTCCCGCGCAGCGGGCGCTCCCAGGGAGTTTTTTGAGGTTATAGGTATGCGGGACCCCCAAGTTGGCCCTCGCAGAGGCCTATGCCGGGACCCCCAAGTTGCCCGCTTGGCGGATACAACCTCATATGGGGTTTGCCGGGGGCCTGGTTCGATGTCCAGGCAGCTCGTAGTCTAGGACTCTGCCTTTTGCTGCTGACTTGCTGCTGACTCACCGTACTTCTCCTATGGTTTTCTATAGTGTATGCATTATCGCATGCCGCTCGCTCGTCTTGCGGCCTCGTTCAGCTTCCTTCAGCTTCCTTGCAAATGCTCGCATTCTGTGTCGGCGTTTCTGGACTCTGGACCTCTTTCGGGCACGTCTGCGTGCGGAAGGGCGACTGGTGATTGTACGCCCCAGCATATCCAGCTCAAGTCCGACGTGGGCCGGCCGATCGGGGATACCAGTCCCAATCTGTGCCAACGGCATTCCCTGACGTTCGAACCAGGCTTTGTCAGCGACTGCTGGCCTATCTCATCGTCCCAAACAGGCTTCGAATAACGCTGCATCCGTGGGGTGTTCGTAATCTGTCGTTCCGCTGTTATCGGTCAATGTGAGGTTCAAAAAGAGAGCTGTCCTCGATTTCCACCAATCTCAGACTGCTCTGCTCGCAATGCCCGCTATTTCTGCTCCCGCGACTGTTCTTGTGACCGGCACGTTACCTCGACTGACCTTTGCGTTCTGGTTCTCATGTCCGCATTGCCCATTTTCAGGTGTCTCCGGCTTCATCGCCGCCCACGTCGCGCATTCCTACCTCCAACAGGGCTTCTCCGTCCGCGGGACTGTGCGCTCGGCGGCGAAAGGAGAATACTTTCGCGCTCTCTTCGAGAAGGAATTCCCGGGCAAATTCGAGCTTGTTTCCGCCGATCTCGACGACCCTGAATCGTTGTACCGCGCGGCGCAGGGGGTTGACGGGATTGCGCACGTTGCCACACCTGGGAGGCTTGACCTCCCCCTCGGGAGCGACCCTCAAGTCATTATCGGTCCAACGGTAAACAGTACTATCAGCATTTTGGAGGCCGCTGCCAAATCAGGGTGCGCATGTATCGGGTTGCGACCACTGGCAGCAGTCCATTTATTGACGCACTCATGGCAGGACTGTCAAACGCGTCGTGATAACCGGGACCCTCGGCACCGTCAGGCATCCTCAGGAACCGCCCTACACCTACTCCGCCCGCGACTGGAACGACGCCGCTGAGAAGCAGCTCGAACAGCTAGGAAACCAGTCTCCCGCGGTGCTCATATACTATGTCGCCAAGCTGCGCGCGGAGCGCGCCGCGTACAAGTGGATCGAGGAGAACCGGCCCAATTTCGACCTTAGTCACGTGCTACCCGGCTGGGTGTTCGGTCCTGTCTTTAACCAGGTCAGGACTCGCAAGCGGTGTCCTACATCACGAAGTACTGACGATTTCTCAGGCTAAGTCGCTCGAAGACATCTCACACACGCCGAGGGTCCTCCTCGACTACTTCCTCCTTCCCAAGAGCGGGGCGGAGTTGAGCACCTCCGTCGGTCCATGCATTCACGTTGACGACGTCGCGCGCGCCCACGTCGACGCTCATACGAAAGAGAAGCTCGGCAACAACTCGCGCCTCATTCTCGCCACGAAGCACGAGATTGCGTTCCAGGAATACTGTGAGTAGTTTCCCTGAGGCTCCCGTGGGAAGTGCTTTACTGATACACACTACCTGGTACAGACGACGCCTACTGGTCTCTGCCAGAGTCTGAGCGTCCGAAGCTACCAATAGAGGTTACCAAGGGCGATCCGCACGCTCTCAAGCGTTATACCCCCCTTCGTTGGGAGAACTCTGAAGAAGCGCTGGGATGGTCCTTCAAGCCTCTTCCCGTCATTGTCCGCGACACTCTCAACGACATCGCGCAGAAGATCTACAAGGCCTGAGCGAGGTCCTCATGCCGTCTTCTGACTTGTTTTAACGGCGCGGCCTCCCGATGTATACGCACTCTTGAAATGTCACAACTTCTTCTCGGCGACTGGTTTCTTCAAAGGGGGAGTCATTCATGGAATTTGCATCAATAGCTTGGTGGAATCCGGGTCGTAGTACGACACTGCTCCGCACTATCCTACGCCGCCTCGGATTACCCCATCCCCACCTGCACCGCCGAAATCCAGGTTCTGGCTTTCGGTTTCCGGTTCGATGCACGACCTGGTACGATAATGCTCAGTCAGAGCGTCCCCTAGATCCATGTGTGCCCGATGAACGGATCGAAAATTGCTGACTAAAACCATGCCGCCAGGCTTCACGATGGCGCCTTCAGGGCTCGAATGCACGGCCATACGCGCGCTCGACTCTGTTTCGTCGGGAAATATGCATAGAAAAGGACTTTGCTGCTACAGCAATCTTTTCACTGGGCTCTTAAATGCAATTGCTCATCATCTATCCTCTGTTCCCCTCTAATGCCACTCGGAGTTTCCGAATTGAGAACTACGCCTGAAACTGAAGGTTGACTTCTATGTACTCTGGCTGACAGAGCTGGCGCTCTATGAGCGGCGTTGCTGCTTGGTCATCAGCCTTCTGCGGCTGCATATAAAAACTGGGCGGGGAGGAGGCAGGAGTCATTCCCCAGCAACTCATCGACTCTCAGCTCCGAGTCCTCACTCCAGCTTAGCCAGCAGACAATGCCAGCTATCTCCACACCTGCAACTATTCTCGTCACGGGTATGCCTACCTGTCAACCCTCCTCGGAGTCCACTCACCTTGTTCCCCCAGGCGTATCCGGCTTCGTCGGTTCACACGTTGCAAATGCCTACCTCCAGCGCGGCTTCTCCGTGCGGGGGACCGCGCGCACGCTCGCCAAGGGCGCCGCCATAAAGGCGATCTTCGACAAGGAGTTCCCCGGAAAGTTCGAACTAGTCGCCGCGGACGTCGAAAACCCCGCGCAGATCGACGCCGCGGTCGCGGGCGTGGACGGCGTCGCGCACGTCGCGTCGCCCATCACGCTCCTCCCGGACGGCGCCGACCCGCAGCTGCTCATCGCCCCCGCGGTGAACGGCACGCTCAACGCGCTGAAGGCCGCTGCGAAGGCCGGGTGCGTGTGGCTAAGCGATGAGACCGAGGCGGCTCGCTGACTGCGCTCAGCACCGTGAAGCGCGTCGTGATCACCGGGTCCGTGAGGGCCATCCAGGAGCCGCACGACGCGCCGTACACGTTCTCGGAACGCGACTGGAACGACCACGCCGTGCGGGAGGTCGAGCGCCTCGGCGGCGCGGCGTCCGCGGACCTCAAGTACGCGGCGTCCAAGACGCTCGCGGAGCGCGCGGCGAACGCGTGGGTCGAGACGAACAAGCCCAGCTTCGACGTCGTGCACATCCTCCCGACCTGGGTCCTCGGGCCCATCCTCCAACCGGTGCGCTCTGAATCCGTCCAGGCCGGAGTCGGTGCTGATGAATGAATGATGCAGTACGCGTCGCTCGACGAGATGTTCACCACGCCGCGCGTCATGTTCGACGTCTTTGCCGAGCCGAAGAGCGGCACGGCGTTCGGTACCACGGCGGGCTCGTTCGTGCACGTGTACGACGTGGCGCGCGCGCACGTCGACGCGCACACGCGTGAGGAGCTCGGCGGCGCGCGGCTCATCATCTCGACCGAGTCGTACGTCACGGTGCAGCAGTACCGTGCGTCCGTTCACCATCGTGTCCGAGTCCCCACTGAGCCTATTTTCCCACAGTAAATGCGTACTGGTCGCTACCTGACGCCGAGAGGCCAAAGCTGCCCTTCGAGGTCCCACGAGGCGAACCCGATCGGCCTGTGGACGAGGTGCGCGACGGCATTCTCAAGTACGAGACTGCCGAGGAAGTCCTTGGCTGGCGCTTCCAGTCGCTCGACGTCGTCGTGCGCGACGGCCTCGCGGACGTCGTGGAGAAGTTGTACAAAGCCTGAGATGCTGAGTGAGGCAGGCCCGTTTTTTTGTCGAGAATAATACAGCACCCATCCAAGGTCATCACCGTAGAGTCCATAGATAGAGAGCGAGGAAATGAAATATCAACCCACATTCAATGTCGCAGAGGAACGTGTCCAGGGAAGTCAAGCATGGTCGGTAGCTCTGTGATTCCAAGCTGCAATAGCACCATGGCAAGGCCCCAAGCTGTCGTAGAGCACTGTTGTGCTGCACGTTGGGCAGCAACTCCGCGCCCACGATCTTCCTCAAAGCACTGTCAGAGCATAGGTCGCGAGCCCGGTGCTACCCAGTCGAGGATTTTCCCAGCAAGGTCCGAGACAGCTCAGCGCTCGTTAGCGAGCACAAGGTTGCAGCGGGAGAGAACACGGAGCAGCGTGTGTTTTTGACAAATATACATCACCTACACAAGACGATCAGACTGTATAATCTAGAGCGGTGCTGGCAGGCTTGCTATTGCGGCATGTAGCCGTATCCCGGGGGAGGCGGCGCGCCGTAGCCCGGCGGCGGCATGCCATAGCCCATTTGCGGCGGCGGCGCAAAGCCAGGCGGTGGCGGCATGCCCATGGGCGGAGGCGGCATGACGGGCGGCGCGCCGGGCATCTGCTGGTACATGGGCATGGGGGGCGCACCAGGCATGGGCGCGCCGGGCCCGGGCTGCGGCGGCATGCCGATGACCTGCTGGGGCGCGAAGCCCGGCGGCGGGGCGACGGGCTGGGCGAGCGCGCCGGCGAACTGGCCGGGGAGGTACGCGGGGCCGCGCATGCCGGGCGGGCGCGCGCCGAAGGGCAGCGCGTTGTTCTTGCGCGCCTGCGCGGCGAGCAGGCGCTCGGCGGGCGTGCCGTGGCGCTCGCCCTTGCCGTCCTTCTTGAACGCGTACTGCACGGTGATGGGCTTGTTCATGAGGTACTGCCCGTTCATGTTCTCGACCGCGGCGTCGGAGGACTCGAAGTCCGCGTATGAGATGAAGCCGTAGCCCTTGGACGCCATCGTCTGTGGATCTCGTGCAATCTGCGTCCAGCCCGTCAGCACACGCTGCTCCGCACCAAAAAGCGACATCCGCGCACCTTGGCGGGCGCAGAGAGCAGGCCGAAGGCAGTGAACGTGTCGTACAGTAACCGCTCGTCGACGTTCTCGTCCAGGTTGCCGATGAACAGGTTCGCGCCGACGTCGAGCTGCTTCTTGTCCGACGACGCCTAAGACCAAGCCCATGTAAGCCATACGCGTCACGGTAGACAGCACCGACTGCGTACCTTGTTGACGCGGATGGGCTTGCCCCAGAGTTTAATCTGGTTCATGATCTTGCATGCGTACTCTGCGTCCTCCTCCGTAAGGAACTCACAGAACCCGTAGCCCTGGTGCGACATCGATATCCGGTCCTTGGGCAAGTGCACGTTAACTGCGCGCGTGGTGCTCATGTTCAGCCAGCTAGCACGAGCGTTGCGCGCGACGCGACGCACCGACCGGCCCCGCCTGCAGCATGAGCTCCCAGACAATGGCGTCCGTAACCCGCTCATCCAAATTACCCTGAATCGAATCAGTCAGTCATTCGCACGCGAGATATACACGCGTACCAGGTAAACGGTGGCCTCCTGATTTCTGTCGTCCTGAGCGCGCGACATGTCGGTTCAAGTTGTGGAGACTCCGCCGCAAATTGCCGCACCGTGACCCTCGGTGCCGCACGCCAACTATTTCGACAAACACGTTTGACCCGCTCAACGGAACGCCTTGCTCGCACAAACCATGTCCGCCTGATATGATAGTGTATTGAACGGGACAAAACTTCGCAGTAGAAAAAGAGGAGCCAAAGGAACCGAGAACGAGACGCATAAGAAACAGAGTCAACAACCGAACCAACGAGACCATCGAATCCAACGAGACGTGTACTACCGGAGCACGGGACAGGAGCGGTGCGGGCCACGAGGACCTCGCGGGGGGCGAAGGCAACTGTCTCGAAAGGAACATTTACTCCTCGTCGTCGGACCCGAGGCCGGCCTTCTTGCGAGCCATGCGCTTCTTCTTCTCTGCAGCAAACCCGTCAGCGACACACATTCAGCAAGCACAGGAAGACGACCAAACTCACCCTTGCGCGCATCGCTGGCCGACATCTTCTTGGCCTTCTTGTTGTCGATCTTGTTGCCCATCGCGTCGTAGACGTCCTCCTCGACGCCCTCCTTCTGGTCGATGCGCGGGCCGGAGCCCTGGCCCTCAACCCAGTTGTGGCCGGACGCCTCGAGGCGGCCGTCGCGCATCGCCCACACCTCCGTGCAGAGCGACTCGGAGAAGTCGCGCGAGTGCGTGATGACGAGCACGCCGCCCTGGAACGCCTTGAGCGCCTCGATGAGCGCCGCGAGCGACTCGCGGTCGAGGTAGTTCGTCGGCTCGTCCAGGCAGAGCACGTGCGGGCGGCGCCAGGTGGCGGCACCGAGCACGATCTTGACCTTCTGACCGCCGGACAGACCGCGCATGTTGTTGTGCGACACGAACTCGGGCTCGAGGCCGAAGTCCGCGAAGTGCTTCTCGATCTCGCGGCGGACGAGCGGGCGCGTCATGCCGGCGCGCTGCGCCTCGCGCGTGTCGACCTCGATGACCTTCTTCTCGAACCCGCGCTTGACGAGCTCGTCGCGAGGCAGCCAGATGTTCTCCGAGGACGAGAGGCCCTTGAACGACACCTCGTACTCGTACGACTGCTTGAGCTTCTTGCGGTTGAGGATCTCCTCGATGAACCGCTTCTGGCCCTCGACGACGATCAGCGCGCCCTCCTTCATCTTCTTGGCCTCCTCCTCGGTCACGACGCGGTTCGCCTTGCTGAGCTCCTCGATGTCCTCGCCGGTCTGGAAGCGCCAGAGCATGTACTCAAGCGGCGTCTTGTCGAGGTGCTTGTCGATGTGGTGGAACGCGTGCTGCGCGACGTAGCCGATGACCAAGTTCGGGTGCTTCCAGATCTCACCGCCCTTGTTCGGCTCCATGTCGCCGATGAGGAGCTTGACGAGCGTCGACTTGCCCGAGCCGTTCGGGCCGAGGACAGCGACACGCGACGACAGCGACACCTGGAGCGTGATGTCGTAGAGCTGCTGGACGGTCTGCGTCGGGTACTGGAAGCCGACCTGGCGCATCTTGAGGAGCGACTTCTCCTTGGTCTTGACACCCTCGAGGAGCGGGGGGTCCGGGAGCTTGAACTTGTAGTCCTCGGCAGCCTCGAGCGTGAAGTACGACTTGGCCTCGGGCACGGCCTTGACAAAGTCGTGGAGGTTGCCGCGGTAGCGGCGCAGCTTGAACCGGTTGAGGTGGAGGACGTCGGTGATGACGTTGTTGAGGAACGCCGAGTCGTGCGAGACGATGATGGACGTGCAGTTCGTCAGCGACTTGAGGTACGACTCGAGCCAGGCGATGTTGACAACGTCCAAGCTAAACACCACCGCAATTAGTACACCGCAATCCCAAACACCCGATAAATGCAAACGCACTGGTTGGTCGGCTCATCGCAGAGCAGGATGTCAGCCTTGAACAGCATCGCGCGGGCAAGCGCGAGCTTCATCTTCCAACCGCCGGAGAGTGAGCCGATGGCCTGCTTCTGGCGCTCCGCGTTGAAGCCGACGGACTCGAGCGCCTGGATGATCTCCTCGGGCGTGCCGAGCAGGCGCTTGTCAGCGCTAACCCAGTCGATGACCGAGATCTCCTCCTCGCTGCCGTCAATGTCGTGCGCGACGTAGAACGTGCGGACGACGTCAGGCGACGGGAAGCCCTCGACCTGGCCGTTGACGATCGCGTTCATGAGCGTCGACTTGCCGGTACCGTTCTTGCCGCACAGGCCGTAGCGGTGGCCGCGCTTGAGGCGCATGGTCGCGGTGTTGAGCAGGATCTTGGCACCGTAGGCGAGCGAGAACGTGGTGTTGCAGAGGTCCTCGCCCTCCTCGTCGTCAGCGTCATCGACCTCGTCCGAGCCCTCGTTGGCGGAGCGGAGGAGCCAGTCGTCGACGACCTCGCGCGGCTCAGGCGCCGCCTGCGCGAGCGCGATGTACGCAGCGAGCGTCTCCCACTGCGCCTGCTCGAAGTTGGCGAGCTGCGCCATGTTGGCGGCGAGGCGCGCGGCGTACGCGACGAACGCGTTGTCGGACGACGGCGCGGCGACGCCCTTCTTCTTGTACACGGCGGCGAGGTTGGCGGCCATCTTGGACGGCTCGACGACGGTCGGCGGGGGGAGGTTCGAGCCGTCGCCCTCCGGGAGCTCCGCGACCTGGCGGAGCGTCGCGATGGCGCGCGCGACGACGCTGCGGGCCTCGGGGTCACCGATGGTGTCCTGGATCTTGATCAAGCCGGGGAGGAGCTTGGGGATGAACGGCCGGACGATGACGGCCGAGTCGACGAGCTTGGCCATGTTGTCGACGATCACGGCGACCTTGCGCTTGGTCGCGGTGAGCTTCTCGTTGAGACCGCGCGAGAGCAGCGGGACCATGAGCGACAGGGTCGGCGAGTCTACTTCGGAAACGAAAGTGGTGGCCGAGAGGAGCTGGATGGTGTTGGGCACCTCCTTCTCGGGATTAATCAGGGCGTTAATAAGGGCAGGAATAAATCTGTGGGGGTGCGTGAGCAACGAGCCCAGGGTCGCGCGGGGGACGCTGAACGCACCTCTCGATATCCTTGTTGCTAATGAGAGCAGTGACCTTTGTCAGCGTCTCGCGGGCGGCCTTCTTGACGTCCGCCTTGGTGTCCCAGATGGCGTCCGACAGGACGGGGACGATCTCGGGCGTGGCGCGGGCAATCTGGGTGGGGGCCGAGACGACGAGCTGGTTGAGGACGGCCAGGGCGCCGGTCTTGACCTGCCACTTGCCGGCGGTCTTGATCTGGTGAAGGAGCGCGGGGAGGACGAGCACGCAGGCCCAGGGGTTCATAGACTTGACAAGCTGGACGAACGCAGCGACTGCGGCGGTGCGCGTTGCGGCGGCCTTGTCGGCGAACGTCTCGAGGAGGGGCGTGAGGACGGCGGCGTCGATGACGACGGGCTCGAGCGGCTTGACCGCGCCGTCGGCGACGAGCACGGCGATGGCCTCCACGGCGCCGTCGCGGGCGGCCGCGGACTTCTTGTCGCCGAGCGCCTTGACGAGCGCGCCGGCGAGGCCGAGCGTCTGGAAGATCGACGGGTCGTTCTTGGAGAGCGACGCGAGCGCGTGGGCAGCCGACTCGCGGTCGGCCTTGGACTCGGCAAAGAGCGATGCGAGGTCGAAGGCCGGGGCGGGCGCCTCCTCGGAGACGGGCGCGACAGCGCCGTTTTGAGCCGCCGCCGCGGCCTTGAGGGCCTCGGGCGACGGGATGTGGGCAGCGGCAGGGGCAGCAGCAGTGACGGGGGCAGCGATGGCGACCATTTTGTCTGCGGACATGGCTGTCAGCGTCTCGTTAAAAATCACAACCCCCTTGCCCACCGCCCGGCCGGGCAACGCACCTATAGTTGAGCGAGTATGTAAAAAACTGTGCGGGGTGTCTATGGGGGGCCTGGCTGGCAAAAGTCTACAAGGATACCGAGGATCTGGCAAAGGAGATAAGCACCCAGAAAGGAGACCCCTGGCAGAGGGGGGACGCGCACGGACCGTAAGGGCGCGAGCGCCGTCTATTAGTCTACTGGGAGGGCGTCAGAAACGGCGGAGACGGGTGAGAGAGGGCGGGAGGCTCACTGGGGACAAAGACTGAGCGGGGGGGTTGGAAAAAAGACGCTTGGAGCGGCGCGGAGCTTTATATACGCAAATCGGCTGCCACCGATTGGGTCGCACGTTTCGAGCCCTTTGTTCCGAGGTCCAAGCGCCCGCGCTATCGCACTGCATGCTGCATCTCGGGCGCGCCAACGCAGCCCGCGCTACCCCGTGGGGAACGCCGTTTCGTCCAGCGCACACGTCTCTCTCAGCCAGTCTCACCCGCCGCCGCCAGAACAACACAAGAAGCCCCGGGGCCTGTAGCAGCGCGCACGTGTTTCTGCGCATACATTCAGAGTAATAAAAGGGTAATCAGACAGCAACGTGGGTAACAAATTGACAAAAGAACACGAGGGAGACGCAGTCACCGGAACTCTCACCCACCAATCGCGCTCGCCGCACCGCGACCTCCAGGCGCCGGAACGTCCGCCAAACTCCCTGCGCCGCTAGCAGCGCTATAGCCATGCAGTTCCAGGGCCGTCCAGAACCCTCCGGGCGCAATGCCCATAGGGGGATTGGGTGCGGTGATAGATCATCACCCGGACCGCGTTGGACGGTGCGCGTCATCTCGAGCGGAGATAGGCCCAGCGTGTCACAAGACGCGCGACGGTGGCATGGCGATACGCCCGCGTCGTCGACGGCCAGCGTATGCGCCTGAGCTCGTTTAGAGTTTGGCCCGCCCGGCGCGCTATCGCATGAGGCCCCTGTGGAGCCTAGATCGATGCCGCGACCGTCATCCACGCGCACGATGGCGCCGCCGATGGCACCGAGCCGAGGCTCGACACCGGGGCCAAAATGGCGAGGCTATCTCCGTGATTCTCCGCACGCCTTCGGTCCCGACGCACGCCGCTCCCGGCTCCAGTCACTGCACAGTGACTCTGAGAGTTCCTCGGGAACAGAATGGCACTGTACAGCATACACTCCCGCGCGCAACGGATTCTTGGCTCAGCTGAGGCGCCGGCGCCGGGAGATGCACAGCCGCGGCGCGCTCAGTCAGATCCTCGGCGCGTTTTGCACCGCACATCCCCCTGCTGCATAAAGGGGCCGGCGTTCTTCTCGCAATTCGCACAACACAACAGATCCCCCCCACGACAATGAGCTTCAGGGCGAAATTCAGCGAGTCGCTCGAGATCGTGCAGCTCAAGGTCGAGCGCGCGCACGCGAAGGTGAACCCGTACTCGCCGGACCACTTCTCGCCGGGGACGCACGACGACGGCGCGCGCGCGTACACCGCGCTCCTCACCGACTCTGAGGGGGAGTGGACGCACCAGGCGCTGGCGCTCGCGGCGGGCTTCGCGGCGCTGTACGCGCTCGAGGCGCACCTGCGCGCGACGGGCCACGAGCCGTCCGCGGGCGGCACGCTCGAGCTGCTCGGCGACATCGCCGCGTCCGAGGTCGACAAGCTCGTCGCCGCGCGCGGCCTCTTCGCGCTCGACGCGCCCGCCGCGCGCCGCAATGCCCGCAAGCAGGCGCACCACCTCGCGCGCCGGCGGTACAAGGACGCTGCGAGCTTCGCCGTCGCGCGCGCTGAGGATGGTCCCGCGCACCACTACAAGCACGGCACGTCCGCGCCGTTCCGCGTCGCCCACCTCCTCGACGAGCCTGAGGAGGAGGAGGTGAAGGAGGTCAAGCGCCATGGCCTCCATTTCCGTTGGAAGAGCCATTAGTGGCTGCATAACTCACTGTTGTACCGCTGTCGCGTTGCTGTTTATTGTAACTGTTATACTCGGAAGGATGTGTTGTTCATGCCCTGTAGTTTTATAATTGTCCCAGGCCTATTGGTCTTGTACTAGAATCAATAATGACGGCTCTTGTGATATGTACTTACTGTGTCGCGTGCTCGCCACCGGCGCGGGCATTGGTCACGGTGGCAACCTCCGAAGTCTTTCTTGTTCTTCTCCTCTGCCCACCGGCGCCGGCTTCGCCCTCCGCGTCATCGAGAACTAGCGATTCGCATGAGTCTTCCTGTTAGGCGACGCGTCATGGAGCAGCTCGATGGCAGGCTTCCCTGCATGGAAGCGGTTCATGAGTATCATAGAATTTGTGCAACTACGGGTTGCACGATGCTGGACAGAAGCTCCTTCACTGCATGTTCTCTCTCGGGATACTAGCTCGGCCAACAGCAGAGTGCAACGCTGCATGCGTCATGCCGCCGCCCCGCACAAGCATGAACTGAATGCTAGATGCTAGCGGATACGACGGCCCTCTGAGCCCAACTCGGGCCGCAGCTTATGCTCTACTCCCTACTACGATTCCTTACCGAGGATTTAGTCGTCTTTTCCTATCAGTAGACTCGATCGGCGACGACCTGGGAGCAGCCATCCGTCCGCCGCGGCTTAGGTTGCTCAGAATTCTGACGTAGCGCTTCCCTCCCGCCTTCCATGTCATCCTCGTACCTGGACCTGCTGCTGAAAGACGTCGGTGCCCCGTCTCTCGCGCCGGCCGCGCGCGCAGCGATTCTGCAACTGTGGCAGCAAATCCCGGGCCAGCCTGACATGCAGGACGAGCTCGAGCTCGTCGTCTATGCCGGCGCGCTGCTGCACGAGCAGCACCGCGTTCAGGACGTGCTTTCTGCCGGCGTGGCCAGCGAGGAGCGTTGTTTGCAGAAGCACGAGCTGATATGGACGGCGCTGTACCCCCACTTGCTGCGCTGTGGCTATCGTTTGGGCGCACGATACGCGCCTGGTTGGCGGTATACTGTTTCCGCGCTCTCTGACGACGACGAGGCCAAGCCACTTCATGTGCGTGTTGTCCCTCACCCCGCCGCGCACGACTCACAGCTTGACTTGCAGAAATCCTCGTACCGAGCGATACCAGCCACGCACGTTGCCACCGGCGAGGAGGTATTCGTAAAAATCCTGTTCCACCGCCCCGGACACCCTTCCGCGCGCGAGCGAGAGATACTGGAGTTTCTCAACGCGCCCTCACAACGATCGGACCCTCGCAACGTCTGCGTGCCCGTGAACGAGTTCATCGCATGCCTGTCTTTACAGGGGACGCCTGCGCCGTACAGTCTGGTGGCCATGCCTTCCCTGCGTGGCTACGAGACGCTTCGCGACCCTGTCGAACGTCTGGACATTCTCCGCCAGGCACTCCTCGTTTGTAACCCCTGCGCGTGGCTGGGACCATGCTCATCGTCACTTAGGGCCTGGCGTTCTTGCACGAGCACGGGATAGCCCATAGGCACGCTTCCTCCTCTTGACTGCCAACCGGCCACTCATTGTGGAGACACAGGGACCTCTGCTGTCTCAACACAATGTTCTCACGGGACGGCGCAAGCAAGAGACCGCGACTCTACTTCATCGACTTCGGGCTGGCAACCTGGTTCGCGCCGGACGCGACGTCGCGTTTGGTAAAATGGAACGAGGCGCGGCAGCCGCTGCCCGAGCTCGCGAAGGACAAGACCGTCGAATACGATGCCTTGAAGGCCGACATGTACGCGTGTGGCGTGGCGTTCCAGCCCTCCATGTTCATCCCAGGTGTGCGTGCATGTCTCGATTCTAATATTAATGCACAAGCTCACTGGCGGCAAGTGTAACTTGGTCTTCATGCACCTCTACGCTTGGATGAAAGCGCCCTCTCCGGACGATCGCCCCAGTCCTTCGCAGGCCCTGGACCTCTTTGATGCGCTCGTGGAGAACTCACCCTGGCACCAGAAACTCCCCACCGGTGACTTCCCAACGCTCGCGTCGCCGGAATGCAGCAGTGCCGAATCCACAGAGCAACCACTCGCCCCTGTATCCCCGTCCCATCCTTTTCTCACAGAAGTGCTATAGTCGTGTAAGTGAGCGACCGCACAAAACATGGGCACTACAGCGTGTTCTATATTCAGCGTCCACATGTACACCCTCCGCGCTTTTGTTGGTTTTGGTACACGATACGCAGGCGTCACGGTCATACGGTATCATCATGCTCCGGTATTAAATAAGGTATAAAATCCGATCTTCCCGTCGCCCATTCGCCCATTCGCCTGGGTTGCCAGGCTACCGCTGCTCGCGCACGCGGATGAAGACGGTCGCGATGACGCCGATGGCGAATGCGAGGATGAAGCCGACGAGGATGAGGATGTCGCGGTAGTAGTTGTTGCTCCCGAACCCGAAGAGCTATCATCGCAACGCGTGAGACGGGAGGAGAGAAAGAAAAGGGGGAGGAGGGGGGTACGCACGAGGTTCATGATGAGCTGCGCGGAGACGTTGACGGGCACGCCCTGCAGGTCGTCGACGATCATGAGGCCGGAGCCGACCTCGTTGACCGCGAGCGCCTCGAGCAGGTACTTGAGCGTGTCGAGCCACTGCAGCCACCGCAGCACCGGCGGGATGTCGTTCAGGTGCACGAAGAAGCCCGCGAACGTCATCTGGTACAGGCAGGCCAGCGCGCTCAGCAGGATTGCCACGCCGCCGTTGTTGAACATGGTGCCGAGGAGGAAATTCTACGAGCGCGAGCGATATGTTAGAGAGGGTTGCATGCTGGGTGGGAGGGAACGTACGAAGAGCGTCATGCATATCGAGAAGAGCACCAAAACGAGGAGGAACTTGAAGAAGTTGACCGCCTCGGGTGCGAGGCCGGCCATCCAATACGTGCTACGCAGCTTGTCAGCACTGTGCCGAAACATATGAAGGAGAAATATACATCGTCGATACGACGATCGTCGGGAGAATGCGCAGGGGGATAACATCGAAGAGGACACGCGAAAGTAACCACGCAGTAGGGCTAAGAGTCATGAGTAAACACGCTGCTCGAATGCAAGCTGCGCTATACACACCTGTAGTACTTTCCTGCACGTTCGCGCAGGAAGAGCGGCCGACCATCGACGACGTAGTACAGCGAGCTCAACGAAGAGAACGCAATGAGTGCACCCAGGAAGAACAGGCAGCCGACGCGCGACTGGAAGCCGGCGATGGTGATACCCGTCTTGTAGTACAGGCCACCGCAGATGACACCCAGCACGGCCGCGATCGCCAAATGCGCGATGAACAAGGTCTTGTCGCTACACACTCAGGGTCAGCCACACGACGTCGAGCATTCACCCGGGACGGACTCACCGAACAAGCGTCTTCCACTCGCGCCCAGAGAGAACTTGAAGCTGAGTAAGGAACGTCGTAGCGTACTTCGCGCCGCGGCCCTTGCGCGCCTTGCCCGCGGGCGGCGCAGCAGGATTGTCAAGCCCAGTCGGCGACGGCACAGTGTCCTCGGGCGTCTTGTGCACGACAACCGTGTGCTTCTCATGCAGGCCGGAGTCGCTCGTGCTCGCGCTGGCGGAGAAGAGCGCGGCGGGCGGGTCGGCGGCGATGTCGAGCAGGTGGTCCGCGACGTTGTAGCCTTCGGGGCACGGGAGGTTGCGCTCGGCGAAGTACGCGGCGGGCTCGACGCCGCCGGGGCCGTGGTAGAGCTGGCGGCCGTGCGCGAGCAGCAGCACGCGGTCGAACGCGCGGAAGAGCTTGGACGACGGCTGGTGGATGCTCGCGACGACGACGGTGGGGTTGTGCTCGTCGCGCGCGACGTCGCGCAGCACGGACGCGACCTTGTAGCTCGACACCGCGTCCAGCCCGCTCGTCGGCTCGTCGAGGATCAGCACGTCCGGCCGCGCGACGAGCGCGAGCCCGATGCTCAGCCGCCGCTGCTCGCCGCCGGAGATGCCGCGCCGCTCGGACGAGCCGATGCGCGCGTCCGCGATGTCCGCGAGGCCCAGCTGGTTGATCACGGCGAACACCAGCGCGGCCTTCTCGCTCGCCGGCACGGACTCCGGGAGCCGGAGGTCCGCGGCGAAGCGCAGCGCCTCGCGCACGGTGAGCGTAGCGGGGAGCACGTCCGACTGGTCGACGAAGCCGATGCGCGGCTTGCGCAGCGGCTGCCCGTCGCGGCCGACGAAGGACACCGTGCCGCTCGCGCGGCCGGCCTTGCGCTTACCCGCGAGGATGTCGATGAGCGTTGATTTGCCCGCGCCACTAGGTCCCTACACGCCCCGCGTGCGTCATGAGTGAAATGTGTAGCCAGGGAAGCGACGGGGAGTGCGTTACCAGAATCGCGAGCATCTCGCCGGGCTGCACACGCCCACAGAGCCCGTCGAGGATGACGTGCCCGTCCGCGAACGCGTCGCCACGCGCGAACTTGCTCCGGCTCGGGTTGCGCACCACGTAGCCGACGTTAGTCCACTCCATCGCGACGCCGCCATGGTGGTCGACGATCTCCGCGGTGCGGCGCGCCTTGCGCTGCTGGAAGTAGCCGAGCGCGAGCAGCAGCACGGCCGCGAGGACGGCCGCGCCGACGACAGCGAGGCCGCCGATGACGCCGCCCGAGAGCTCCTTCTTGCCAACGACCGCGGCCTCCTCGCCGTTGGTGTCGATGACACTCTGGCGCACGCACTCGCCGAAGCGGCAGTTCTGCAGCGCGATGCCGTCCGCGCCGAAGAAGAGCACGAGCTCCTTCTGCTTGAACGAGCACGTCACGCCCGCGCCGTCCCCCGCCGGCGCGGCGCACCCGATATCAAGCGTGCCGCGAAGCGCGTTGATCGTGTCCGTGATGGCCTTCTCCTACAGAACGAGAACGAGAATCAGCGCGGGGAACCAGGCATGCTGGGAGCTTGGCCTTACTGGAACCGCGCCGCAGAAGGTCGCGTCGGGGCGGCACTTGCAACGGAGGTTCTGGCACGACCAGGTGTTGGACCCGTCGTCGTGGAACTCCTGGGCGCAGGTGTCCGCGGAGCAGTAGAACTGCTCCTCGCCCTCGTACCAGAGCTGCGCGAGCACGGTGCCGTTCGAGCCGAATCCTGAGAAGCCCGGTGCCGGCGTGAGCCTGGGGTCGAGCGTGCGCAGGATGGTCAGGGCGGCGGGGCCGGGGTACAGGCCAGCCAGGGTCGGGTTCTAGAGCACGGCGGGGGCGCGCGTCAGCCGTGGGGGTCAGGAAGCGGGCAAGCCGGGATGAGACTCGCATTAACGTCGCAGCTGAGCATGCCCGCGGCATACACGCGCGGCTGGGTGTTGCAGGTCATCGTGTTGTTCGTGCCGGGGCCGGTGGGCAGGTCCGCGGTCGTCGGCGGCCCGAACGCGTCGTTGTACGCGCTGTTGCACGCGCTGGCGGCCGTGCAGACTGGCGGGGGTCAGTGTGGGCCGCTGAGACCGCGTCCGTCGCCGCGCACCGTTGCAGCCCTCGCCCGTCCAGCCGGCCTGGCAGCCGCAGCCGGTGATGTTGGCGTACGGCCTCCCGCTGGGCGGCTGCTGCAGCGTGCGCTGGGCGCCCTCGAACAGGTTGCCGCCGCACGCGGGCAGCGCGCAGTCCTTGCCGCCGAAGCCGGGCGGGCACGCGCAGGCCGTGCCGTTGACGGTGCCGCCGTTGTCGCACTGCTGCGCGGCGGCCGCGGCGGCGAGCGCGAGCGCGGACAGTCGGGAGAGCCAGCGCGCCATGGCAGGTGAGGGCGTAAGGGCTGGAGTGCGGAATCCCGACAAGACACCCGCCGCCTAGATATCGTCCCACTTTTTTTAAAAAATCCCTGATCATATGCACACAGCCTCCGAGGCCCGCCTTCTCTTCCTCTTCCACTGAGCCCCGTCCCTGCACTCTTCCTCTTTGACCCACCGGGCGATAATCCAGGTCACATTCCCCGCACAGCAGCCGCCCGGCGCGGGCGCTTTGGCGGCGACAGCGACGCTAAAATAAACAGACAAGCGGCGCCTCAAACATCCGGGGCCGGTCCGATCGCCTGTGCCGCCATCAGATCCTGCACGGAGTGCTCACTCATCCTGACTCTCTCACCGTGTGGAACGAGCTGGGAACAGAGCAGGACTCAGTCAACTGAAGCATCTAAGAATCTTGGAGCGCTTAAACTCAGGGTCTTTGTTTCACAACCGGCGTTCCAGCCGCTTTGCGCCCAAACCCTCACATGTAACCGTATGGCTAGACCACAGATAGCGTTCTCGACGCTCTATGACTGTGCCTAGGCTACGAGGAGGATATATGGGATAGCAAATCTAGAGTAGACCCACCCACAGGTCGCTCAGCACCTGGGTACGACCGGCGGAGATGAGCCGAAGCACGCGGCGACCAGAAGGCGCAGAGCACAAGGAAAGCGCTCTTTACCCTCACTGGGAGAAGGTGGAGCGGTATAGTGCAACGAGTGCGCACCAATCTAGCCGACAGCGGCGGCCGCGAGCAAGCAGCGAAGTTGCGATTGGCCGCAAGCGTCGAAGGTGTGCTCAAGTGCGATTCGCAGATAGAGCGGTGGCTGCTAGAGCGACGCGCACATGAAGAGAAGGAAATAGCTCGCAGGGTGGCGAAAGAACCCGAGCTGCGTCCATTCCAGTGCTGGGTGGCATGATTGATCCTGTGCAGTATCTGGGACTCCGAGAGATTTCTCTTCAATTGAGGTAAATGCGCTTACTGTCAGGATCACCGCGGAGCACCGCGTCGTGAGAGCTGGCTGACGCGACGAGAACGCGCATCATAACTCCGAGTCCGAGGGGCACGTGCAACGCGGGACTGCACCGGACCGGGGGGCATGGCGCGGGAGCACGCCATGCCCAGCGAGGCGGCTTGAGCAATGACGGCCACGACGGCGACGATCTCGACGCGCACGCTCGACCACCTCGTGCACCTCGTGCCCGCCGGCGCGCTCGCCGAAGCCGTCGAGCGGTTCACGGCGCTCGGCTTCCAGTAAGTAGCACGCACCACCAGATCCCACATCCCAAACGTAGAGGATCTGGTAATCGCGCACGCAGGGTGATCCCCGGCGGGACGCACGCCGACGGGCTGACGTCCAACGCGCTGATCGTCCTGCGCGACGGGGCGTACGTCGAGCTCATCACGTTCAACGTCCCCGAAGGCGAGCGCACGAAGCACCGCTGGGGCGCGGAGGCGCCGGGCTGGATTGACTGGGCCTTCCTCGGGCTCGCGCCCGACCTCTCGGATATCCTCAACGCGCGCAGCGGCGCCGTGAAGTACCTCCCGACGGTGCCCGGCGGCCGCGAGCGGCCCGACGGGCGCGTGCTGCGCTGGCGCATCACCGCGCCGGACCCGCAGCGCTTCGCGCCCGCGGCGCTGCCGTTCTTCTGCGGCGACGTGACGCCGCGCGAGTGGAGGGTGCGTGTGCGGCGAGGTCTTGGGAGCCGGTGTTGAATACTTTGGACAGGTGCCGCTCGACCCGCCGAGCAATGCGGAGCACCCGAATTGCGTCATCGGCGTTGCGCACGTTCGGCTGCTCACAGCGCCCGAGAACGTGGACGCGCTCGGCGAGAGGCTGACCGCAGTGCTGGGAGTGCAGCCTGGAAGCGATGGTGCCTGGGACATGGAGCTGCTCGGCACTGGCGCAGCGAAGCTCGTCGTCAGCGGCACGCAGGATGAGCGGGAGCGCGGCTGGCTGGCAGCCCGCAGTCGGGACGTCGCCGTTTACGAGATAGCGTTCCGTGTCGAGGGCGGAAATGCTAACGAGGGCGTGCAGGAGTCGTCCTGGGGTCGCATTGTATTTGTACGCTGAAGCCTGCCTGCGAAACGAACGTGTTCAAGGTCCGGAGTCGGAGTTGCAACACGCGTCGCCTCGAACCATCATCATCTCGTGCAGCTTCTGTCGCTCTCGTGCTACTCGTGTGTCCCGGGCAGGCCTCGCGGACTGACATCGGTCATGAGCTCTCGCAAGTGCTGGCTGTGCAGGGCCTTTCACGACCCAGACTTTGCTCTCGAACACTCGACCACTACATGGAAGCTTTTTACCCGCGACGTCTGCCCGGAATCCGTGCTGGACTTGTGCATCGGAGCACGATACATGTGGCAGGGTATAACAGCATGTTGGGTGTTGGCTGCAATCCAAACTCCTGGCACCATTACCGGCGCGTAAACACGAGAGGAACCTGCTGCGGCCTACGCCCATATCAGATTTACCATCCGCAGCGTGTAGGCAGTCCCTTACGAAAGGGATGATACGAGCTTGCCGTCCAGGAGTCGCTCTCGCTTCTGGGTGCTCGAGAGGCCTGCCCACTCCGGCCTGTCCTTGACGCTGATCTTGTACTGGCTAAAGACCGTCGCGAGGATCGCGATTCCCTCAGTCTCAGAGAACCTGCCCATCGTGGTACCGTATCTCTCAGTTTCATAACGGGCGCCTGATCAGGAGGACGCACCGTTTCCCGATGCACCCGCGCGCGCCGGCGGAAAACGCCATGAACGCCTCGCGCGGCCAGTCGCCCATGAAGCGCGCGGGGCGGAACTCGTGCGGGTTGTTCCAGTACCGCGCTTCAGTGCGTGCGTGTCAGCAATCATCCCATGTGTCCGGGGAAGAGAGAGGTGCGCACGGTTGTAGTGTAGCCCGCTAATGCTGATCGTCATCGGCGTGCCCTGCGGCACCGCAACCGTCTTCGCGTAGTGCGACCCGTCCGCGCGCGTCGCCGTCGTCGTCACGACCGTGTCCTCCGCCGCGTACTTCGCGATCGCCGGCACCGGCGGGAACATCCGCAGCGCCTCGTAGAAGATCCTGCATAGCGACAAGGGGTGAGTGGTGCGAGTCGCAGAGCTCGAGGATAAGCGTACGCGAGGCAGTAGGGGAACTTGCTCATGTCGTCGTAGGTCTGGTGGGGTGCGGGAATGAGCTCGCACCGCGCGCGGTAGTCTGGCACTCAGCACTTACCGGGCGGGCGTTGCGTTCAGGCCCAATGGCCGAGCGGATCTCCTGGTAGAGCTTGTCCTGCTCGTCCTCGTACAAAGCCAACAGGAAGAACACGCAAGCCAATGTGTGCGCCGTCGTCTACAATCGCGCTCAGTCAATGCTCCCGCTTGCAGGGCCAGGGATACTCGCACCTCATGGCCCGCGATGAGGAAGATGAACACATTCCCTGCTTGCGTATCAGTGCCTTCAAGATCCATCGGGACGGAGGCTCTCCTCACCCATAACCTCCTCGTCGGTGAGCGGGTCGTCTATGCCGTCAAGGAGTCCGCTGAACAAGTCGTATCGCTCCTTCTTTTCCAGCGTGTTCCGACGCTCCTGGATCATCTCTCTCATATAGACCTATCCTCCGAATCAGCGGTGGCTTTCCCGGCTGCTGCAGCGCTGCGACGCACGTCTAGTTCGTCGTACGCGAGGTTCACGCGGCGCCAGGACTTCCGCAGGTTCTTCATCCAACGTGGGAGGACGACGTGCAGGACCAGGTTGGTGGAGACGACGCTGAGCGCCTCTTTGAACATCATCTTGTGGCCTGCAGGGATCAGACTCTCCTCCGCCCACGAGACTGCTCGGCCGAATCCTGGTGGCAAATGAGTCAGTTTATGAGAAGAACGCGACCCTTCAAGTACGGACCTGCAAGACCGATCACGAGTAGCGCGGCCGCGAGCGAGAGGTCCCTCCCGTTCTCGATCACGACGTGCTCCTTTCCCTTCCATTCCGGTGTCTCGAAGAGGTCGAGCATGACGTTCACCTACTCCAAGCGATCAATATGAGTAGGCTCTATGAGCACGCTCGCTTACGCCCTCGTCCCATACTAGCCTGTTGTTGCGCTGCGAAGGAGAGGTGAGATTTCTATCTCGCGATGCGGATGTCTAAGGTACCTCGCTGAAGGTCGGCGCAACAGCCCTGCGAAACATCTTGTGCTCATCGAACTCTGAAATGGCGTTAGCCACCCGCACGGAATGCAATCGCCCAGCCAGACTTACCTGAGGCGACGATGTTGGGGCCGAACACGCTGATCGCGCGATACAATTTTACAGGCTTCGGGTACCGCGCGCGATACAAGGTGGTTTCCTAGGCGCGCGTAATCGGCATACATGAGCGACGAAGAGTCCCGCGGACCCTTTCGTACCTTGACCACGGCAGGATCCGCGATGGTGATGCCGCCTTTCAGGCTGGGGAAAGCAGATACCTGCGAAACCCCGTCTATTATGAATCGGGCACGCCACTCAACTGCGGAGGCAACGACATACCAAGCTGTAGATGTCGCAGCCGAACTGTTCAAAGGCTGGATTCCCGCGTCAGGCGGTCACGACGGGTGCTGGGAGGAGCATACGCTTGAACTTCTGCTCTTTGAAGTACTCTGGACTGATGCTGAATCCGCGCAGCCTCTTCCACGGCAGCGGGATGGCGGGGTCGAGGAAGATGCGATAGCCGGCGAGACCAGGACCGAGCGCGCGCCCGCGCGCGCGGAATTCCAGCCAGCGCCGCACGGCGAAGAAGAGCAGAAGACCCGCCAAGCCCACGAGCTGGAGGCCGACCATCGTGCGCACTGGTCGAAATGACGATTCCATGGCCGCGGTCTCGGAACTGGCACCAGCAGGCATTTCTCGCTATTACAAGAACTGTTGGGGAAAGGCCAGGCGGAACGACAGGACCGCGCCGTTTGCCGGCGGCCGCCAGCGGTTTCCTGTCACCAGGAGGCTGTGCGTTTGCCTGCAGTCACGTGGCCAGATTGCCACGGAATGACATGATCTTGGATCCAGTCAGGATCCAGTCAACTGCACTGCATCTCTTGACTTCTCGGCTCAGTATGCTGCAACCGCAATTGGTTCGCGCTGTATACCTTGCAAAGCATCCAAAAACACGGTCTGTCAACAGGGACCGTTTCTGCGAGAAATATGTAATGATGGACTGGATCGACTCGGCCTTGCTCGGCCTCTTGCACGAGTATTAGCTATCGGACCCCAACGCGCGCGCGGCAGCGTCGTCAGGTACCCCTGACAGGCGCGGGCGCGCCAGCGCACGCGAAGGGTGCGTGGTGTGCGGACGTACAAGTAGGCCGCTGCAGCGTGATCCATGTGATAGGTGCCGCCCGACCCGCCGAGCAGTATGAAGAACACGAAGTTCACCGGCGTTGTCGGCGTCGCGCGCACGTTAGGCCCACAGGGCCAGACAACGAGCATACGCCGTGCGAGAGGATGATCACGGTGCCAAAAGTGCAGGAAAATGCAGACGGTGTATGGGAACTGAAGGTGCTCGACACTAGCGTAGCGAAGCTCACCGTTGGTGCAGAAGCGCAGCTGGTCGGCGGGCCGCAATCGAAAGGTCGCTTTCTGCAACATCGCCTCCTGTGTCAGAGGAAGCAAGGTGGGTTAGGAGTCGCCTTAGGGTCGCAGTGTATCCGTACGCAAGCTTGCACAGGCTTGCCAGTGCGAAACGAACGTGTTCAAGGTCCGCTATCGGAGCTGCAATACGCGTTGCCTCGAACCGTCATCATCTCGTGGCAGCTTCTCTCGCTCGTGTGCCACTCGGGCAGCTCGGGAAAGTCCTGGTTGTTGACAATTTTGGGCTCACGCAAGCACTTCTTGTCTAGGGCTTTTTCACGAGCCATAGTTGCTCTCGAATAATCGACGGCGTCACGGCCATATCGACGATTTTACTCGGCTGTGTGCCCAGAATCTTAACTGGCTTTGTGCACGGGAGTGTGCTTATTGGGTGTGTGCTATGCTCGACATGCAGTCTACCATGTAACTCCTGGCTCCCGGACCATTACCGGCGCGTAAAGACGAGAGGGACCTGCTGCGACCTGTGCCCGCGTCAGCTTCACTTCATGCGCATTTTGTGGAAACCTCGTACGTGAGGGACGACACCGGCCTTCCCGCCAGGAATCGCTCTCGCTTCTCGCTGGCAGAGAGCCCGGCCCACTCGGGCTTGTCCTGGACGCTGATCTTGTATCGGCTGATGACCGTCGTGAGGATCGCCGTGCCCTCGGTCTCGGAGAACCTGTACTCTCTTAGCTGCTGCACGACAAACGGGTGCCTGTTTCGCCCGGTATTCTAACGCACCGTTTCCCGATGCAGCCGCGCGCCCCAGCGGAGAACGCCATGAACGCCTCGCGCGGCCAGTCGCCCATGAAGCGCGCAGGACGGAACTCGTGCGGGTTGTGCCAGTACCGTGCTATATGCACGTCAGCGAGTCGATTTCAGCGGACCGGTGAGCGTACGATTGTAGTGCAGCCCAATGATGCTGATCGCGAGCGGCGTGCCCTGCGGCACAGCGACTGTCTTTGCGTAGTTTGTACAGTCGGCGCGCGTCGCCGTCGTGGTAAAGACCGTGTCCTCCGCTGCGTACTTCGCGATGGCCGGCACGGGCGGGAACATCCGCAGCGCTTCGTAGAAGATCCTGGACGGTGGCGGCGTGTGAGCAGCGGTGCATGCCGCATAAATTGACGATGAGCGTACGCAAGGGAGTATGGGAACTTGCCCATGTCCTCGTAGGTCTTATGGCGGGAGAGCATGAACTGAAACGGTCCACAGCAGTGGTAGCACTCACCGGGCGAGCTTCGGGGAGTGCTCCAATGACTGACCGGACCTCTTGGTAAAGCTTCTCTTGCTCGTCCGGGTACAGAGCCAGGAGGAAGAACACGCAGGCCAAGGTATGCGCCGTCGTCTACAACGCAATTGAGCACCTCGGGTTTCCTAGCGCCAGCGGGAGTCCAGACCTCGTGCCCCGCAATGAGAAAGATAAATACGTTCCCTACAGGTGCTTCAGTGTCTCGGATCCCCATCGAGAGATGACTCGCACGCACCCATAACCTCCGCGTCGGTGAGAGGATCATCTATACCGTCCACGAGTCCGCTGAACAAGTCGTATCGCTCGCTCTTTTCCAGCGTGTTGCGGCGCTCCTGGATCATCTCCTTCATGTAAAGCTGACTGGCGCGTCAGGGCCAGCTGGCGCAAGTCCGCTGTGACGCACGTCCAGCTCGTCGAACGCGAGGTGCACGCGGGCCCAGGACTTCCTCAGGTTCTTCGCCCAGCGCGGGAGGATGACCTTGATGGCCAGGCTTTTTGAGACGATGCCGAGCGCCTCTTTGAATCTCATTTTGTGGCTCGCGGGAAGGAGGTTCTCGTCGGCCCACGATACCGCCCGGCCGAACCCTAGGCACAGGAGTCAGCGTAGTATCGGCAACGTGCCCGTTCAAACACAAACCTGCTAGCCCAATGACGAGGAGTGCGGCCGCGAGCGTCATGTCCCTGCCGTTCTCGACCAGGACCCGCTCTTGTCCTCGCCATTCCGGAGTGTCGAAGAGGTCGAGCATGACGTTTACCTGTCCGCAATGCTCAGTATAAGCAGAGCCACGACTCGGAAATGATACCACGTACGCTCTCATCCCACACCAGCCTGTTGTTACGCTGTGAAGATCGGACAGGAATCCATGAGAACTGTTCTCAGCCGCACGGACATGCCCGCGCACCTCGCTGAAGGTCGGCGCAACAGCCCTGCGGAACATCTTGTGTTCATCAAACTCTGAGAGCAGGACTTAGCGACTGTAGGGTCGTGTTCAACCTGAGAGTTACCTGACGCGACGATGTTGGGGCCGAAGACGCTGATCACGTGATAAAGTTTCACAGGTTTGGGGAAACGCGACCGGTACATTGTGATGTCCTACACGCAGGTAATGAGTGAGAATGTGCGATGAAGGGTTTCATCGAGCCATACCTTGACCACCGCAGGATCGGCTATGGTGATGGCGCTGCTCACCGTCGGGAAAGCTGACACCTGCAGCCGTGAGTTTCCAATCAGACCACCGCGGAAGCAAGAACATACCGAGCTGTAGATGTCGCAACCAAACATCTCAAAGGCTAGGTTCGCATGAGGGGTCAGGACGAGAGGACATGCGCCGCTGGGAGACGTACGTTTGAATTTCTGCTCCCGCCCGTACTCTTGGCTGACGTTGACGCCCCTTAGCCTCTTCCAAGGCAGGGGGACGCTGGATGCGAAGAGCACGCGATACCCGGGGAGATTGGGTCCCAGCGCACGTCCGCGCGCGCGGAACGCCAGCCAGCGCCGAACAACGACGAAGAGCAAGAGACCCGCCAAGCCCCAAAGCTGGTAACTGGGCATTGTGCAAACTGGCGAAAGTGAGGCCGGCAATGCTGCGCTCCGTTGTCCTTTTATTTAATTTGGAGTCCGGCCCCCGAACCATCAGCAGGCATTCGCAATCGTTTCAGTGGAAGAACCGTCGGCGGTAGGCCAGGAAGGACGGTGCGTTGTGAGATTGCGGCCGCCGCTGCTTGCCAGGGGATTCTCGCCTATGAGTACGCACAGATGACTAATGGGCTGTGTATAGTATGTCTGCAGTCACGTGCCAAGCCTGCCACACAGTTGAACCTTGGAGTCGATGAATGTAATTCTTGGAATAAACCAGACAGATGAATCGGGTAGGGAGCGCCAGAGCGCGGTGTTTCTTGGGACAATGTATTGTACTGCTTGATTGCGCTCGCGATACAGTACCCAAGGCGTCTCAACTTGTCGGGGACCGACTGGTCCCGTTGCTGCGGCCGATATGATCGCTTCCACAATGCTTTCAGGACAAGGCGCGCAGATTGGAGTGTTGCACCGCCTCAGGAATTCCGCCTGCGGAGCGCATGGCTACTAGAACAACGGCTGTTGACGTGTTGACACTGTGGCCGAACTTGCTCGGATTCCTCGCTGGAAACTTCCGCTGAGCTTCTGGTCTGCACGCTGCTGCGTATTTGCCGAGCACTCGCTTATCATAGCTATACAAACCCCCTAGCTACCGATGGGGGCTCAGGGACTGTTAGCAGCGATTGTGGTGTCTGACAGTGTCTGACTACTGAGCAATACTTGTCCCGATAACGGATCAGAAAAGTTTCAGTGGGTTTGAAACTCCATTGTCAGCAATTCTGAATTATGAGGAATGGATGGTACGGTGATTGGAGGCAGCGTTAGCCTGGGTGCCACAACCGTGTTCCAAGTCCGCGGCGGAGTTCCAATAGCGCGTCACGATCAACCATCACCATGCCGGAACCTCGCACCCCGCTGCGCCGCGTATCGCAAGGCTCGCTAGCCGGTCTTCAGCGCTCGCAAGGCGCGAGTCTATACCCAGATGCGCCTGCTGGGCTGGGCTTTCTCGAGCCTGCAATGGCTGAGCTCGCGGACGAGGCCGAGACGCTGCAGGCCAACGTGGAGAGCTTGGTCGAGCTTGATGCCGCGCTCGAGACCTTCAACGAAGGCTTTGCGAGCTTTTTGTATGTGCTTAAGATGAATGCATGCTGTATCGAGTGGCTACAAGTGCGTGATCTCCAATTCCCACCGCTTCGCGCAGGCAGTCATACGCACCTAGGCACCGAAAGATAATTCATTTGCGCTTGCAAGAAGACGAGCTCGTATGCATTGGATTACTTGATATGACCGTGTCCTGACCGTGATGGACAGTTGAAGCAGCCGCACGCACGCAAGAAGCGCTTGCACGCGCCGCAGCCGCGACGCCGAACAAGACAGCGAACACGACCATTATGCCGGATGGTACAGACACGACCTTCAGCACGGTCGCGGACAAGACGCCGGGCAAAGAGTCAGCCGATGGCTCCAAACCAACGCTCAAACCAGCACTCAAGAAACGCGTCGCAAAGCCTAAGATGACTGCGAAGGAGAAGCGCGAGCGCGACGTAAGCGTGTTGTTCCTGCCCTCTTAACTTTCTGGCTAACCTGTGACTCGGAAAGGCTGCGATCGAGGCTGCAGTGAGTCTCATGCCCCTCGAGTTCCGCGGCGGCGATATCGTGCGTACCCTTCCACCATCGCTATCACCCCTCACCATCGTACTGCAGAACCTCCGCCGTGTAGTTGACAAACTCATCGGCGCGCTCATGGACGCCGGCCATCCTCAACCGCGTGCGTACACAGTTCTCCGTCCCGTCCGTGCCTCTCAATGCCTAACGCCCTCTCAGTGGCCTCGTTCGTCAAGCCGCCCGAACTCACACAGGCCAAGGTTAACAAATGCATGATCGCGCTCGTCAATAGTAAGCTGGTCGCAAAGACGGTGGGACCTGTGAGTCGCGGCCAGGTTAGGTGCAGTCAACCTGTCTCTGATTAGAACCGACAGAATAAGGCGGGCGTATTCGCATGGAGAGGGCCAGCGTCCTGAATCAATGCATCAAGGGCACTGTATCCCCTCGTGTATGATATTCCTGCAACGAATGCCAAACCCCAGGTGATCCTGGAACGCTTTCCCGCCCTCTGTGGACTGCCGAGTTCTAGGCCGGCATCCTACAGCCTCCCGTGCGTGCTATCGACGTGTCAGGACGCTGATCCAGGGGCCGGTATTGGGAGTGGCCATGGAGGAACCTCGTCTGCTTGCTGCGGCTGAGTTGCTCTAGTAGATGGACGCTCTCCCCTATCGACGTCGGCGGGATTCCGCATGGAGACACCCAACAAGCCCACCCGCAGCGCAATGGGGTCTCGATCTGTCTGTTCAGACTGGAGTCCCTCCGCGAGACCGGCGGCGTCTGAGTTCGTGCTGGGTGCGGCGGATTGTGCGTGGATCATGAAATTGTTTGCTTCCAGCGCAGCGGCCGCCATGTCTGCTGCGGTGCAGATAGCCCCCCTGGTTCCCATTCTGGTGCTCATTCATGTCACTTCCAGTCGACGGTCTACACTTGATTGCTTCAAACTGGCGACCTGCTCATCGGGTCCACGGTTCCACGATATCCGCCGCGTTCCTAGCCAGCGAGGCTGATCCTAGATAATAACCAACAGCTCCCTACATTGCACAATGATTTCCTCCCGGAGATTCACGCCCCTTTTCGGGCAATGCGCTTTAGGCGTGCACAGTCTACCTACGCGCTTCGCTCACCGGGAAATCTAATGCTGTGCACGTGACTTCTATCAAGCTGCGCATTTCATCGAATGTGCCAAATGTGTCAAGGGGATCCGCAAGTCTTGATCATACACACACTACCCGGATAATGGCTGGTCCACTTGGGCTTCTATTGAACTCACACATATCGCGCAAAGGAGCGATGTCCCGGTTAGATGACAGCCGTTGCTGCCTGGCACAGTATGCCGAGTCTCGGAAACGTTCTAAAACCTCTATGAACGTAGTATTCGGCACTACACCAAGGAGGACAAGATGTAGACGAGCTCATGACCCCAGTTCTGGTACTCCTACGCGTCAATTGTTATCAATGGCCTGCCCAGGGCTGCTGTGGGTACAGTTGAGCTGTGCTCTCGCTCCCAGTCATTTCAACATACTCGGCGGGCCGTTCTCCAGGACGCAGTCTATCCGCGTGCATAGGGTGAGACGCATGTCTGCTCTGCACGCGCTTCTTGGTGGCGTCGGTGGTCGGCACGCTGGGGATCAGCATCAAAGCGGCGGCCAGGACCTCCGGGGCGCAATGTAAGAGGTAGAACAGTGTCTTGGCGACCGGAGACGTCAGAGAGCCTGCCCCTGTGAAGGCGACTGCGGGGATGTGGTTGCTCATAGCGACGAGACGATACACAGCGAGGACACACTGCACGGCGTGAGTGTGCTAGAAACGTTGCGGAATCAGCCATTCTTACGCAGAGTGAGATAGCAATGATAGTGCGCATGCATGCCGTTTTATCGATTCGCGGGAGGGAGATGTAGTTGTAGATCGCGACGCCGGCCATGACCAGCAATGGAAGCAGCGCAAGGACGACGCTTGCGTATCTGCGCAACGCTGAGCGTCAGCCCATGCTCATACACGGATAAATACTCGGAGACGGACCTCATTCCCTGGATGGCGTCCGCACTGTGCTGGTTTTTCTGTCCAGACCGGTAGAATCCCCCTTGCACGCCAGCCAGAGTCCCCGGGGCAGCGAAGTATGTCACGGCCAGCGCAATGCCCGCAAGCTGAAGCGGTGTATACCTGGTCTTCCTATTCGCTGCCTGTGGAGATCCTTGCGCCTCAGGATCGACCGGCGCCACCTTCGCGTTGTCGATGATTGTTTTGAGAAGGGGAATGAAGTCCGTCATGAGTGAGCAGAATCCGTTGGCCAATTCACCCTGCATGAAGATGAGGAACCCGGTGGAGGTAGGCTTGATGAGTCTGAACGCCTGAGCGGCGCGCAGGCAGTACATGACAGTCTACAAAACGCGAGTTGGCTTCTCGATCTCGAGCAATGTGAACTAGAGTTGTTCGCGCACGTTCATTAGGAGGAGAACACACGGGCCAATGAGCAGCACCGCGCTCTTCCGGCGAATAATGCGCCTCACGGCGAAGGGCAGGAGAGCGGCCCACGCGATCGCGAACACGACGCTTGGGATGCGATCCGTGTCGTTTGGAATGCCTCCCACGGGGGTGGGGATGCGGAGCGCGGTCGACATGCTGGTAGGTGCGTTGTGGTCGACCGCAGACACGCCCGTTTAGATAGAGATTTGAAACTCCATCGCGCCTCGGAGCGCGCTGCGCATTGCTGCGGAAGATCATGGTGCCATTCCATTGGCACCTACACTCCCGACCCGCTTCCGCTTCCGACAGACTCCCGATTAGAGATTGCTTCCAGACTTCCAGTCGCACTGCCTTGATGTGTATTATCCTCCCACACAGTTTCGTGCATGGGATCTGAGATCTGAGATCTGTCAGGAGCGATTCGCGTGCTTAGTCAGGCATGCCTGAGCGGTCCTCGAACTCGCGGGCCAAGCCTCTGTACATGCGCCGGTGAAGCAGCACCGAGACGCCAGGGGACGCAAGGCCGGATGGTACTTGTCTCTGATGGCTTTGACAGAAGAGTCTCGCATGCCTCAATCGCCAAAGTACTACATGCTTGTCATCGTCACTCTTGCGGGGTCTGCTGGGGAGGAGCTTGCGCATGCCTTCGCTTTTACTCTCTTGGGCTGAGTGAGAAACAGACGAGAAAGCAAAGCAGGGCCGTGGCAAGAACCTGTCCTGAGTGACCAAGCGACAAACTGCCATGCTTATGTAAGTGCTCACGGCTCTTTCTTGTGCTTAGCTGCAGTCGACGAGCGGAGGCCAAAAGAGCAAGCAATCCCGGGTGACCATAAGCAATATGAGGCAACCTTACGCTGAGCCGTCACGCGTACTGCAGTACCGACGTTTTGTTGCTGTAGGCAAGTGCGTCTCTGACCTTAAGTTATAAGTCGGTGCCTCACTTTCCGTGAGCATTGTAGCACGGACACGTCCATTTCAGAGCTTGCCAGTCGGGAAGACTCGCGGATGATTGGGGGGAACTGATACATTCGTCAGCATGAATGACCGTTCAAGGTGACCGTGACATTATCACCGAACGCGTCTTAGACGAGTCCGTATCAGGGTGTCTGAAATGTCCTATACCACCCACCGTATCTGGTGTTGTGACTGAGTCGGATCAAATGGGCGTGAGCAACGCCGTTCCAAGTCCGACTGGTGGCGGTTTGCTCCAGCCAGGAAGAAACGAAGTCGCCGACTGCTCCCCAATGGCACTGCCGATTTGATTCCGCAACCTCACGGGCCCCGTGAACGACATAGGTACCGTACTGTCCATAATCCCGTTGCTCAGCGAGGCTTCGACACGGGTATGGATGTAATAAAAGGGGTTGACTCTGCTCCGCACCCTCTTGAGCATGTCCACCGAGCCCCTTAGCATTCCGACGCCCGTGGGCGGGGTGCCCAACGACACCGATCGCATCCCGAGCATCGTTTTCCTTTTGGCATGGGCTGCGCTCTTCCCCTTCGTCATTAGGCGCTATAGCGACCCGCAGCGTCGGACGACCGTGCTCATAGGGGCGTGCCTTCTGGTCGTTCTCGGTGTGAGTGCGCAACGCGAGTCCCAGGGCGTGTCCTGACAGCATCTTGCAGACGACTCTCTATGCCATCCGCGCTGTCCAGGCCTTCATCCCCGATCGACGGGCCTCCAAGGATTTACTCGGCCTAATGCAAGGGATGCTAGCTAACGGATTCGTCACGCTCACGACCGATGCCTTGCCGCTCATACAAGCCATCGTCAAGAACGCCAAGCAGCCGCTGCCTGACCCGGAGGCGGTTGCTGCTCCAGTGCCCGCGAAGCCAAAAAAGAAGTATACGCCCGTCGAGCTCTTCGCCATTGTTGTGGCCGTGCATGTCATCGCTACTCCGGCCATTTTGGGGGGCGTGCACGGCGCTATCTACAAGCCAGCTCTGAAAAAGCAGGCTACGGCGGACGCGCTGCAAGGCCTCAGGTAGCGCTGTCCTCTGTTCGTCCTTCCAACGCTAAAGCCCCTGGTAGGTACGCGAGCGCGATCCTCACGTTCATTCCCGTTATCATCATGGCCGGAGTCGCGGTGCACGCTCTTCTGAGGCTACCTCGCGTCGACCGCGGCGCCTGTCTACACTTCCTTGCCCTTCTCTCGTTAATCGTAAGTGAGACTTTCTGCGATCCTTCGTACATTGACCGTTCGAAGACCATCATGATCATCTACCGGTTCATCGCCATGAACAACCATATCCCCGCCCTGCTGTACGCCGGACCGGGGTCCCTGACCTCGACCACCGCAAAGACGCTGTTCTACGTCCTGCATTGTCTGCCGGAATGGCTAGCCACTGCGTCAGTGCTCATTCCTGACACCCAGACTGCGTTCGGCGCGAAGCCAACGTGGCCTGGGAGGAAGAAGCGTCACTTAGACGTGCAGCCGAGGGTCTCTCGCGACTCTTTCGCGAGGGAACCAGAGGCGGAGTATGTCGAGATGGCCCCGAACGACAGCTCCACCCAGGTCGACAAATTCAAATCACTAGAACGCTAATAGCAAGGGGCGATTTATCGTATTGTATTCACATAATAGGACTTTGGCGTCGACACCTCACTTCACTTACGCGCGGCGATGAACGAAGAGGCGTGCGTCGAAATGTCTGACCCTGTCGTTTGGTGTGCGCTTGTCCAGTATGGCTGCTGCGGCACGGCGGAGTGCACGACCCTACCAAGCCAGCCAAGTCAAGGTAGGTCAGTGTCGACGTTGCCCTCCGCAGTGTCGGCCGCAAGGGTTACCAAGCTGCCGCAGCCCCCGACATGAGTACGTGATGTTCGTGACAAGCGCCGATATAATCTGGCGTTGGATTGGCAGGGCACGCCATGAGACTTCCGGTGGAGTCATTGCCGGCTAATCATGCGCTCGCCGGCTGTACAGCGCATACGAGCAATGAAAATGGAGAGGGAGATACTAATAGACAGTTGTCTCTGATGGCGATGTTAGCACGCATCCGTTCAGTACCTACGAGGGTGTTTATTCAAAATACTCGGACCAGTTACAAAATGACCCGTCGCGTATAACTCTTACCCTCAGGGAACTGAAGCCAGTAACGTCAGCGCATTGATGATCCTCTTAGTAAGTATCATACACTTTCTTTATATTTAAATATGGTTCTGGGTGTTTTACCTTTCTCTCATGCTTTATCTCACGAACTGAACGATGGAACATTGGGGAACGAGGTGGCAGGAGGGCAAGCGGAGTTTCGGGACGGACTTGGGAATGTGCAGAGCACGTGTTGTTCACGTGACCGACTGGAAATTTAGCGATCGCTCCGCAGGAGCGATTCTATGAACATGATGCTCTTAGATTACGCGAAGTATCCTAAATGCGACTCGCACCTAGTCCGCTGGGGTCTTGCGGGATTCGTCCCTCGCGCAGCAACCAGGCTGCTCTCCAAGCCTCTGGTCTAGATGACTGGACTATTGGAGATTCTTTGAAAGCATTTGCTAATGATTATTCACATTCAACACCAGTAGCGCTGTGGCCTATATCCGTGCATGCAGGAGACGGTGCTTTGTCAGCTTCCCTGGCAATCGCGTCATTTGGCCCCTATAAAGGCCTCAGCCACCGTATCGAAGCCGCCAGCCTCGACGTCGACACCACTAACCTACACAATGTCTACACTTCCGCAAACACACCAGGCGCTCACGGTCGTAGAGCCCGGCAAGGTCGAAGTGACTTCCAAGCCCCTGCCCGCGCTTGAGCCAGACAGCGTCCTGGTCCGCGTCCACGCTGTCGCACTGAACCCCACCGACTGGAAGCACATCTACAAGCTTCTCAAGCCCGGATCGTCGACCGGATCGGACTTCAGCGGCGTCGTGGCTGCCGTCGGGAGCGACGCGGAGGGCAAGGGCTTCAAGGTCGGCGATAAGGTCGCGGGCTTCACGCGCGGCGGATTCCTCGACGAGGCCAATGGCGCGTTCCAGGGTGCGCCTTCCCCGACGATCATGAGTACCTGCGGATCTCGTATCTGACAGTGCGCGCATGCAGAATACGTCAGGCAGTATCCCGAGCTCGTACGCACCGAGAACCCATACCGCCCGGCAGGCGGAGATCGCGCGCGCATGGCTGATAAGATCGCGCGCGCTATAGCTGTGGCACGTCCCTGATTCGCTCTCATTCGAGGACGCCGCCCCGATGGGCGGCATTGCGCTCTCAACCGCCGCGCAGGTGCGAATCGACGCCCCTTGCGACCGGATTCCCTGCCGTCTCACCGCATTGTCAGGCCCTGTACGACAGGCTGGGGATCAACAAGCCCTGGGAGCCTGAGGCAGCGCCCCCGTCGACGCCCGTACGTCGACTATCTGTATCTCATGTCGCGTCGCGCCGCTGCTAATGTTTCTCCCGCCGCCCTTCCGCGCCCGCACCTGCCATTCTGAACGTACCGATTCGACCCCTATTGCGTCATGTGTGTGTGTGCGTTAGATTCTCATCTGGGCCGGCTCGACGGGCGTCGGGCTGTACGCGCTCCAGCTGGCGAAGCTCGCGGGCCTGCGCGTCGCGTCGACCGCCTCCCCGCGCAATCACGCGCTCGTCACGCGCCTCGGCGCCGACGTGGTCTATGATTACAGCGACCCCGAGACGCCGGCCAAGCTCAAGAGCTGGGCCGCGCAGTACGGCGGGTTCCGCCATGCGTTCGACACGATTTCCGAATTCGGTGCGTGCCGCTGTGGCAACCCTCGCCTCAGCTGAGCGCGCATTCTAGGCTCGACGAAGAAGATCGCAGAAGCGCTGACTGAGGAGGGCGGGCATATTATCCGCATCTGTGAGTGTCAACGGTAGTCTCGCCGTTCCCTGGCGCTGCAGGGCTGACACTGGCATGCGGTGCAGTGACGATCGAGGATGAAGTCAAGGGCCTGCCTGCGAACGTCAACGCGCAGCCGATCCTGCTCTATTCGGTCCTAAAGAAGAAGAACGAGCGCGACTTCGCAGACCACGCTGAATGGTGCGCACCGCATCCGCTTTCCCGCGCGCGCGTTTGGGGGTCCCGTTCTGACAGACTCCCGTTCAGGTACAAGCACCTCCCTGCGCTTGTTGAGGGCGGCAAAGTCAAACCTGTGCCGCGCAAGCAGTGGGACGGCGGCCTGAAGGCGATCCCAGAAGGGCTGGAGTTTCAGAAGGCGGGAAAGGTCAGCGGCCAGAAGGTTGTGTTTACAATTCGCGAGTCGAGTTGAGCTACTGTACCGCGGCCGACCGTGTACACTGTATAGTATCAGTATTTAGCGGAGGAAACATCAGCACACACATATATGTACTTTTGACTCCGAGAGCGGTGGGAGTGGCGGATCGACGCCATGTGCGCACCCATTCCCTTGCAGGGATGTCTCGGGTCGTCCTCCAGGCACGCCGGTCAGTCCCCGTCGTTGAGAGCATGCATTCTGCCGTAACAGCCAATGGCGAGACGCCCAGGTCAACTGAAGGTGGTCTTGCATCTCTGATTCTCTCGCAGGGCCATCGGAGCAACGTGATGCACATGAAAAGGCAGATCAGCCGGAGGGCTTGGCATTATAACGGAGATAACGATACGGCCGTCTCGGTCGCGAATCGCTGTCGGATCAATGATTGGAAGCATTGGCAACCTGCGCTTGGAGCTCGCAGGGAAAGACCTATAGACCCGCTGCAAGCTCCGGGAGATATAGCTTCTAAGCCCAACAGTACCCCTGCAGCCCTCGTGGCCATTGAGACTTCAGCGCGCGGGATCCTCTGGGATAATCGTGCTAAACGCGGGTGAGATTGCGGATGCAAGATAGTGGGATCAATCAACTGTCCCAACAGTTGGGCGCCGGGCGCAGCTGTTCGATATCGCACCTCCGGACGGCGCTGGGAGCGACTGAGAGGGGCCGGAAGAGCGAGAAATCCGAGGAATGGCGCTGGGAGAGCGCTGAAGGGAGGCTACTGGGGCACCCTGACGGGCCCGGGATGCGTGGGGCTGTGGGAGCGGTCATGTGGAACGCTGTCAACGCGTCGCGGCTGCTGATAGGGATCGGTCCATCATTTCTGGCCATTGCGCATAAAACTCCACGCACCGCATGGGCGAACTCCGCACGCGGTCTCTTGCCCCAGCAGCAGCTCCATGTCGGCCAACAGCATGGACGAAGAGAAGAAGGGCTCGTCGCCGTCGCTCAAGGAGGCCGCCGTCGCGCCGGACACCCGCAGCGACCATGGCAATGCCGAGCTCGAGGAGGTGACCGAGCTGCAGACGAAGGAGACGCTGCACCGTGGCCTCAAGGCCCGCCAGGTGCGCGCTGCGTCGCCCGTGCGCGGCTGGCTGGCGCTGACCGGGCCCATTTAGATATCCATGATTGCGCTGGGTGGCGCCGTCGGAACTGGTCAGTGGCCAGCGCCCCCTGTCCGCGTCGATCGCCGCCGTGACTGACCCCGCCGCCGTCGCGCAGGCCTCATCATCGGCTCCGGCACCGGTCTCGTCCGCGGTGGCCCGTTGGGCATCCTGCTGGGCTACTCTTTCGTGGGGTATGCATGCTCCGAGCCGTTCCCGCGCGGGTCGTGTGCTAACACTTGGCGCGCAGAATGATATGTTATCTTGTAATGACAGCATTGGGCGAGGTGCGCTCTCGTTGTTGCTCGCTGCCCGCTGCGGTCTGCTGAGCCCGCCCGGCGCAGATGGCTGCATATCTTCCCCACAAAAAGGGTTTCAGCGGTTACGCGACGCGTTTCGTCGGTGCGTGATCGTTGCGACCCGTGACCCCGGACTGGAGCTGACAATCTGATTCCCCAGACCCATCGTGAGTGCTTTACGACACGGCCAACTTGGCACGGTGATCATCCGCTAACGGCTTTCCCGTCTCGCCTAGTCTGGGCTTTGCACGTGCGCATCTCCGTCGTCCAGAAATAAAACACTTGGGCTAACCCTTGGCACTCAGTGGGTTGGAACTACCTGCTCAAGTATCTCATCGTTACGCCCAATAATGTTAACGCCGCGGGTGTCGTCATCCGGTACTGGACGGACAAGGTCCACATCTCCATCTGGATGGTCATCTTCATCGCCTTCATATTCTTCATTGTGAGTCGGTCCAACTCGTCTGCTTGCAATCGTCTGACCGGTTGTAGAATCTCCTGGGTGTGAGGGTGTAAGCGCTATTCACGCCCAATCTCCCCTGCGCCTTAGGGCTCATGGCTTTCCCTCGACAGATTCGGAGAACTCGAGTTCTGGTTCTCGTCCTTGAAGGGTCAGTCAGATTTGCATGCCCAGTGGCTCCCGTGCCTGACGATCCCCACAGTTATCACCCTGATCGGTCTGCTCATCATGGGCATCGTGATCGACCTTGGTGGAAACCCGAAGCACGACCGCATTGGATTCCGGTACTGGAACCCGCCCACTGGTCCCATGTACGTTACACACTCGTTGGACGCAATGTTTCTCTAATCTGCCGCAGGGGTAACTACCTGTACGACCAGCTGTACGACGGCGAGAAGAACGGCGTCACGACTTTCCTCGGCTTCTGGTTCGTCTGACGCCTTTATCCCCGTGTGCGCACTGTCTTACCTGCGCAGGTCGGTCATGGTCAACGCTCTGTTCGCCTACATCGGTACCGAGCTCATCGGTGTCACCGTCGGCGAGGCGCAGAACCCGCGCAAGAACATCCCGATCGCCATCCGTCGCACGTTCTGGCGTATCCTCGTCTTCTACGTCGGCGGTGTCTTCGTCATCGGCCTGACGGTGCCCAGCACGGACGACTCGCTCTTCACGGCCACCAAGGCGAAGACCGGCGCCGCGGCGTCGCCCTTCGTCGTCGCCGCGAAGCTCGTCGGCATCAAGTCGCTGCCCAGCTTGATCAACGCCTGTATCCTGATCTTCGTCCTGTCCGCCGCCAACTCGGACCTGTACATCGGCTCGCGCACGCTGTACGGCCTCGCCGTCGAGGGCAAGGCGCCCGCCGTCTTCAAGAAGGTCAACCGGCTCGGCGTGCCCTGGCCGGCGCTCATCTTCTGCACGGCGTTCTGCTTCCTCGTGTTCCTGAACCTCGCGGCGTCTGCGGCGAAAGGTGCGCCGCCGCCCGGCGCATGCTGCCCCCGATGGACTGACTGTGTGGCGCAGTGTTCGGCTACTTCGTCAACCTGGTGTCGACGTTCGGCGCGATCACGTGGATGTGCATCGCGTACTGCCACATCCGCTTCATGAAGGCGCTCACCGCGCACGGCATCTCGCGCGACGACATCCCGTACAAGGCGCCGTTCCAGCCGTGGGGCTCGTGGTTCGCGCTCATCATGACCGGCTTCATCACGTTCTTCAAGGGCTTCGACACCTTCATCCCGTGGCAGGCGCCCAACTTCATCACGTACGCCTCTCTGTTCCCTGGTCCCTCGTCATTGCTCACATTGAACAGGGCCTACATTGCCATCCCGGTGTTCTTCATCTTCTGGATAGGGTACAAGATCGTCTACAAGACGAAGATGATCCCGATCGAGGACGTCGACCTCTTCACGGGCAAGCGCGTCATCGACGAGGAGGAGGAGTACTACCTCCAGCAGGAGGCGCTCAAGCCCCCGCAGACGCGCCTGCAGCGCCTCTGGGACAACATGTAAACGCCCCGACCGCGCGCGGTCCACGATATGTAGATTGGCCGGGTTGTGCAGTATTTATTGGCCAAGTAATGTTGTTCTTGTGTGCTTGTAATGGAAGTGCGGCTGCGAGGACCTCGCGGGCGCGTGCTCTGCAAGTTCGAGGCTATGATCTCGAGGGCCGAAAGCGAAACTCTAAAGGGATGCGCCGCCACAGTAAATCGCACGAATATGTTGTCTTCATTCTCTATACAACTCCAAGTTAGAAACAACACCTGCAACAAACCCAGCGTACAAGAAGAAACATGATAAGCAATAGAATACACACAGTTCAGACGTCAGCAAGCCAGTCCGCCACGCGGGAATGGTTAGCCTCCTGGCGGCGAAGGTATATCTGTTCACAGAACTCCCGCCTCGTGTGCGCAGGTAACGCCACGGTCCAAAGCGGGAGTCGCAATTCAATTTCATCGAGATGATCGTTTGTTTCGTTGCCGGGGTCGTCTCGACCCGTGGAGAGGCGAGCCGCCTTCTGTTCTGCCCGGCGCTGACCCTTACTCTTCTTATCCGCAACCTTGTCATGCTGGTCGGCATCGCTGTAGTAGCGCCCACTGAGAATGTTCAACCCTGCGATCGATGCAGCGTCCGGGGAGAACATGTTGAGCACGGCGGCCGCGTAAACCTGGTTGAACAGAAGCGTAGGGGGCCACTCCGCGCGGTCGGCCGGGACTCTGCAGGTCTTTTCCATGTTAATGCGCGCGTCATTAAGTAAGTGCGGCTCCCAGCATTCCTCGCTGTCGGGATACGCAAAATTCGGCTTCTGTACTGCCAGCGTGAGCACGACTGCATGGAATTTCAGTCGAAGAGAAAAACAGACCGGCATAATGCCAAAGCATTTGCCCAGCCCCGCGTGGAGAGTCTGTTGCAGCAGGATGACGTTCCGGTTGTCGTCGATGTCTCTGATGACCCCGGCCGTAAGCTCAGTGATATACTACGTATGTGCAATATAACTCGTCAGTTTGGAGGCGTGGTCAATGGCAGGATGGCATACTCACCAGGTCGCCTTTGACATGTGGGATCAAATGTGCAAGCGCGCACATATCGCGGGGGACTTCGGAGCATACGCACTTGTAGCCGTCGCGCGCGCACACCTCGACCTCGGCGGTGGTGCGCTGGTAGTGGCTCGATTCTGCACCGAATCTGTTCGCACATAGATCGTGCTCGACGCTGAGGAGACTTCCGCGTTCAGCCTCGGGGACGTGGAAGAAAACTGAGTTGAGCTGGATCTGTGGTGCGTCGTCGTCCCAGAGTTGATCTAGAGCGTCCTTCGAACTCGACAGGCGCCCGTGCTCTGTTCCCAGTATTGCGCCGCACGCGTACCGAACCCAGCGCCAAGGAGATCCTGCCGCAACGCGGTCAATCTTGGGGAACGAGGTGGCTGGGATCTTGAGCAGCAAGTGCCACTCCCATCGGTCTAGCTGGACATCGCACGGAAGCTGCACGTAGACCTCGAGGGCTAACTCCTCGATAGCCAGCGACTCAGCCAAGCGTTTGGGCAGGATGGGCAACGCGACTGCGGTCACGGTGGTAGCCGTCCGAGCGGTTAATTCTGTAGGTCGCGCAGGCTGAGTGACTCGGAATCCGAGGCGAAGTTCCGTTCAAAGTCCGATACGGTTCCGGCTTGTTCGACGCTGCTCACGGAAATTCGTTCTACGAACTCTGACATTGCAATTACTGTCCGTATGAGAGCAAGATTCTGGACGGTGCAGTTCAATCACTGAACATACGACAGGCATTTCAGGGGATCGCGTAGAGGATGGCACATTAAGTACATTGATTGCGCGGACCCGTCAGTCTTCAACTTCGACAAAACTCTAGAACATCACTACCTGGGGAGCTAATGGCTGGTAGTATATACTGCCGGTCGGTCTTCCCTTTTTTTTCCCGCGGGTGCCAGAGGGCGCAAACACGGATATTCGACGGAGGCACTCTAAGAAAGTAATCCCGAAATGATGCTCCGAGTCATCTGTGGGGCGTAGAACGACATGTGGAGACGAATGCGACGCGTCCGGCACGCGCGCCGCAGTGCGGGGAATTCGTCGTCCTGCGACTCGGCACCGGAGGCGCACGAGACTGTTAGGTCCCTGAGCGCCGAGAGTCTGCACGCGACGCCTAACTGCGTCACAAGAAAGCGATCCACGACGTGCACGTCCGTGATGGCCTGGTGTGTGGTCTGAGGGTACAACGCGAGCGAAAGGAGGCTGGTCGGCAGGAGAGCAAACAGCATCTCGAGTCTCGCCAGCCTGTCGCGTGACTCCCAATTGACCATCAGTTCCAGCGAGCGCAGGGAGATGCAGCGCTGCAGTGTGCCTGCGTCTCTGGTGCTGATCGGCTGGTCGACACCGCCCGCCAGGTACATGCGCGCCTCCGTGAGGAGGCCCGCAAAGGGGTCGTCCTGGAAGCTGGCCGTGAACGTCCCCGCGCCGTCGCATTTGAAGGAGAAGGACTGCAGGCGCCGTTGCGTCCCGGGGTTGCTGATCGGCCACGTCCAGCCAGGGGTGTTGAGCCACACGCGACCGCGACATGTGAAGGTCTGGAGGGCGAACGGCGGCGGGTCCTGCGGCGGATCATCGTGCCAAGAGTCCTTCAGGTTGAGCGTCAAGTGCGCCAGCGCGGGCATGCGCTGCAGGAGGGCCAACAGCAGGTTCGGGTATGTTTCCCATCTGACCTCCAAAGTGGTGAGATTGTGGAATATGTGATCGGGCGGAAGGGGCGGCGGCAAGCGCCCGTTGGCATCGAACAGAAGCACTGTCAACTGCTTGGAGGGACGGAGGAGACGGTCGAGTATGTTGGCGACGTCGGAGAATGAGGCGCGCAGGATCATTACAGAGGCCTGTGTTGGATGGACGCCTGCATCGATGGCCCTAGTGTGAACCGCAGAGTCCAGCCGCTGGGTACCAAGAACGTTGAACATATAGGCGGCCGGGCCGGCGATCGCCTTGTAGTCCATGAGAGGTTTGGGCGAGTGGGTGGCCAGAAACGAAGCTTTAGACTCGAAGACGAGCTCCGGGCTGTTGGGACGGGAAAGAGAGTCGCAATGTCGGATGCGCGCGCGACTCCGATCTCTCCAAGATCTCTCAACATGTCACGCTATGAGCGCCGCCCGTCAGCACGGCAAAACCTGGCCGCCCGGCGAGTTTGTATGTACTGTACTACCAACAGCAGTCTACCTGGCTTCTAAGGTTGTGCTTGAATGCCCTCGTTGAACGTCGCCGGTCGCCCAATTGAGACGGTGTCGAGGGGACGGGGAGGTGACGACCCGAGTCCTGTAGACTCAGCACGGAGATATCGGAAGCATTTGCCACAATCACCAAAACTTGTCATCGTGCTCACTATGGGTGTGAGACTGCCTTTCAAGGGTCCATACCCGATGATAGGCGAGATCTATAGACTATAGGGCAAGGAGCTCATTAGACCCTGAGGTCGAGGCAAGAACGAGGCCCCCGGAAGGGTCCTGCCGATTGAGACAGCGGTAATAATACCCAAGCATGAGATCCAACGGGAAATCCGATCATACAGCGGCATTTCTCATACAGCGTTTTATTTATTGGCCAGTCTGTAACCCATAGAAAGGGTACCGTGGAGACGCTGGAAAAAAACCCTTACAGCACGGTGACATGTGTACAATAGACAGTTGCGCACCTTGATATGATTGGGTGTGTACGAGCCCTCTTTAGCGGCGACCGAGAGTAGTAGAGCTTTGGAGACGGACACGCCGCAGACGGCAAGCATGTGACAGCGCCGGGAAAGTTTGACTGGGGGAAAACTCTGTCGGGCACGATACCGTCAGGTCCGCCAACGCAGACAGCCCCGGTGCACTCGTTAACTGTGCTGCAAGGAAGTCGTCTCTCGCGGCTATGTCGGCGACCGTAGTGTCGCGAGCAGCATATAACTCGAGCGCCCGGAGGGGGACTGGCAACGCAGCGAATATCCGCTCCAGGTTTTCCGGCGTGTCGTTGGCCCGCCAGTTGACACTGACTTGCAGAACTCGCAGTGATGTGCACCGTTTCAGGGCCACCGCGTCGTCGCGAAGCGTGTCCTCGATAGGCCCGGGCTTGCTCCAGTGACCTCCACTGTTGCTGAAGTAGAGGAAGAGACGCGCGGTCGTAAGGTGCCGCGCAAGGTGGTTGTCCTTGAAACAGACCGAAAATGCATGGGATTCGTCGCACTCGAACGCGAAGGATCGCAGCCCCCAGAGGAGAGCAGTACTGGTGGTCCACCATAGCCACCACCCATCGTCAAACCAGCATGTGCCTCGACAAGCCAGCGTCTCCAGAGTGAATGGCGGGTGGAAATCCTCCACCTCCTGTCTGTAGCCGACGCAGATGTCGTCCATAGCGAGCGTGAGATGCTTCAGCGCAGGCATGCGCAGCATAACTGTGACAAGGAGATCCCCTTGGATCTGGCCAGAGAGTTCGAGGTCGACGAGATTGACGAACTCGCGGCCCTCCCAGAGCGACTGTGGCAGACCATCATGCCATTTCCAGACGCAGAGCCGCAGAGTCTTGGAGGGAAAGGCGAGCTCGTCGAGCAGCGTGGCAGCATCCGAGGTGGAAGCCTTGAAGCAGAAGGCGGTTGTGTACGTCGGTTGGACGCCAGCATCCACGGCGTCGGTGACATCTTGAGGATGCAGTGGCATAGAGTGGTCGGTATAGATCGTGAACCAGACCGGTGCTGCCGCCGCATTGATGAGCCTGCTCCGAGACGACATGGGCTTTGGATTTATGTAACCCTTGTATCTGCTCTGAGGTTCAACGTTGTGGCAAAAAGCAGGCACGGCAAATCCCGGCAATCGTGCTACGATCATCTAACGCCGACAGGCTCTGAATCTAATCCCCGCTTTCCTACGCTCAGTACTCCCCGTCCTCCATGTGTGGAAGCTTGAGGCCCGAAGCTCCGGATCATAGGGCCCAGGACGGCCAGCCATGTTGAGTTCGGAATCTGGGACGGATGCTGACCATTCTGCTTATGTCCCGATGTCTGAGACATGATTCCAGTGCGTCGTAATTGCATCCAGTCAGTGCTGACCAGCGTTGAACGGCGCCTGAGAGCGTGTGAGACGAATCGTCCTGCTCCAGCAGGTGGCGGTACGGGCGCTTAGTAAACTTGCCTTTTCGAGCCCTAAAGTTACCACGCTTGTCAGACCCGTTCGACGATGTTCCACCCGCCAGGCGCACCTATAAATGCGCCCAGGACGTAGCGGATGCCATGTTCCACCTCCACCGTACGACCGTCGCGCTCGTCGCCGTCGTCGCTGTCCTTTGCACGCTCGACTTCGTCTCGAACGTTTACCCCGTTCTGCTCGAACGCCGGAATAGCCTCAACGCCACCAATCTGCCGCCCACCATCGTCTGGAGGAGAGGCATGGCCGTATCACGCAGCGTAGTCAACAAGGTGCTCTCTATCGAGCAGGCCGAGGGCGCCGGCGCGCGCGTTCGACGCTCCATCGGCACTATGAAGCTCAGGAACCTCAGCCCGTTCCTCATGTGCGTCGTTGGCGTTCGCCTGGGCTGCACGGTTAATTGACCTTGCACAGGCTCGACCATTTCCATGTAGAACAAGGAGGTTTCCCTGACCACCCGCACCGCGGCCAGGCGACCGTCACGTACATGCTCGAAGGCGCAAGTCGACACGAGGACTCCGCTGGGCACGCTGGTGCGTCCTACAATCTGCTAGGCGGCTAGAAATCTGACGCCCGCACAGGTGTCATCGAGGCTGGCGGTGTGCAGTGGATGTGCGCGGGCAAGGGTATCATGTACGTCGTATTATCCTCTGGAATTTCGCATGGCGCTAAAGCCGATTTCACAGTCACGCAGAAATGCCTGGTAAGCTGCCTAAAGTCAATGTTGTAGCGACATTCACTAAATGACACCTTCAAAGTCGTGGAGGAAGGCCTCCCGGCTCCCCGTGGCCTGCAACTCTGGGTCGACCTTCCCAAGCAGTACAAGATGGTCGAGCCGTCCTATCAGGAACTCGACAAGTCCGGGTAAGCCTACTTTTACTTCGCTTTCTGCGCGTCATCGCACTCATGCCCGCTCAGAATCCCCAGCGCCTGGCCGGAGGGCAAGGACGGCTCGATCGAGATCCGCATCATCAGCGGCGACAGCCACGGCGTCTCGTCGCCCGTGCGCCCGCTGGGCGGCTGCTGGTACTTCCACTTCATCATGAAGGCGAAGGGCAAGCAGGTCTTCCAGCCCATCCCCAAGGGCTGGACGGCGTTCGCGTACGTCCTCAAGGGCTCGCTCATCGTCAACCCCGACAACGAGCGCACGGCGCACGAGCCGTTCCACACGCTAGTGTTCTCTAATGCAGAGGATGGTGTTGCGCTCGAGAGCGGCGAGGATGGGACGGAGTTTGTGCTGGTGTGTTTGTTTTGTGTATATTCGGCTGGTACGGCGCAAGAGGCTAATCCGGTGCTGTAGATTGCCGGAGAGCCGCTCGACCAGCCGGTCATGCAGTATGGCCCGTTCGTCATGCTGGACCGTGCAGGAGTACGTTCTTATAGACCTCTGACCATCTGCTCGTTCCTGACCTCCCTTCAGATCCAGCAGACGCTGCTCGACTACCAGACGGGCCGGAACGGCTTCGAGAAAGCCCACACCTGGAAGAGCAAGATCGGCGGCTTATAGTCGCGCGCGCGTTGTGCCGTCCTGCCACTGTATCCTCCGTGTGTATTCTTCCATTAATTGATATGTTGGAGTTTTGTGTCGATGACTCAGAAATCGAAGCTGCGGCGATTCTGCTGAGCCGTCACTCGTCTGCGGCGCGCGGATCGAGGGCGTCTTTCGCTCGTGCCATGGGAGATTCGACACTGTTCGACGGGGTTGGACGGCAGTGCATCGACTCATGCCATGGCCGACGCGAGCGCGGTACTCTCCCTTGTGCGCTTGTGCGTTTGCGGCCTTGTGCACGCAAGGGCTGGGCTATTAAAACCCTGCATCCTTCGAGAGGATTTCTTCGCAACATTCTTCGTCATGAGTGACCCCCTTCAAATCGCAGGAATGCCAGACGACCTTACAAACGAGCTGCAATCGCTAGCCGAAATGGTTGCTGACATCAAGTTCTGGGCGCAACACAGCTGGATCCACGACCAGCAATGCCGGAAACTCGCCGATTTTTGTGCCAACGTCGTAGACCAGCTCGAGGTGAACGCCAATGAATGTATCACCACGTCCACGGGCGAAGAACGTGAATACCATATGGATTGCTACCGTGAGTATATCGCACAGACGAAATGGTAGGCACCTGTTGTTGGTATTTTTCCTTCGAGAGACTGATCCGACCGAAGTGAGCTGGAGAAGGCACTGGAACAGGTCAATAAGATCTCAAAGCGCGGCGAAATCGATGCTCTGGCGGATCCGTACGACACCGTGTACTCTATCGTTGACTGCTGCGTCACGCTCACCAATTGTGCATCCCGTTTCGCCGCAAGTACCCCCCTGTCGCCGTCTGGGCGCGGCCTTACATTCGCTTCTTCGCAGATTACATCCCAGCTCGGCATCGTGGAATGGGTAAAAGCGTTCGCGAATGCTGCGAGGGCCGACCAGGAGTTGCTGGTGGATATCGTCTCGATGAACCACGACGTCGTCACCTGCATGCGTCAGCTGCAGTTGCGCATGCGTGTCTCCGACCCGGAGAGCGAGGAGTGCCGCAAAGCGGAAGAGACGCTGCGCAACCTACAGCGGAAGGTCGACATGCCCCTGCTCCCTCTCGCTGACCTTGTTCTCGAGGCCCGGGAGATCGACGGGGCACCCGTGGGCAACAGCACGGCTGCCCAGATCCGGAAGGGCAGGTGGCTCAACGACGTCAATACCGTCGTCGCGCTCCAGTGCCTGCCCCGGCACCTCTTGACTACGAAGCAGGTGACGAAGTTTCATCGACAGGTCGAGATCGTCCGGAATATACAGCATAGGAATATCATGCAGTTGTATGGTGTGTGCTATGCGAAACCCACGTTAGTCCGTCTCTGCTCGACGGTTTGGCACGTTTGACTCACAATGGACATAGTTGCCTCGTGTTTCCTTGGATGAATAACGGCAATATCGTTGACTTTGTCACAAAGAATCCAGAGGCCGATCGGATGCGCTTGGTGGGTCGTGGATATCGTACAGCCCGGTCGGCACAGTGCTCATCGCAAATCAGATGCTTGACGTCGCACGCGGCCTCGAACATCTGCATTCACAGGACCCTCCAATAGTTCACGGCGCCATGGTGCCTGTAAGCCACATTCGTCCCGGCCAGCGACACGCGCTCAGAGTGCCTACAGGACAATATTTTTGTGGACGACGAGCATCATGCGATAATTGCCGACTGTGGGTTGACCAAGGAGTTCGAGTCGCTCGCGCAATGCGCATGCGCCCAGATCTCGCACCGCTATCTAGCGCCTGAGGCCAGTCAGTTGGAGATCGAGCCCAACATGCCCAACATGCCCGCGGACGTGTACGGGTGGGCTATGACGGCCTTGCACGTGCGTCCCCCGTCTCCACGTCCACATGTATCTCAAGCGCGCAGGTCATCTCAGGCCGGAAGCCATTGTCCCAAGTGGCTCTCGTGGGGGTTGTCATTGCCTTTAGCAAGGGCATGCGGCCGGAGATCGAACAATATGAAGCGGACGAGTTGACCGAGCAGCAAAGGAAGCTGTTGGAGGACTGCTGGAAGCTTTTGGAGGACTGCTGGAAGCAGGATCCCGCGGAGAGGTTGGAAATGACTGAGGTGGTGCAGCGGATCGAGGAAATGCGGCCTGATCTTGTCAACACATGAATTGAGTTGACTCTCACTCTAAACCTACCGTACATTACAATGTGCTCCAAATATTTGACATAGCTATGGTTCCTGCAGGTATGATAGGATCTGCGGAGTACGCCTGTCGAAAATTCACTGTCACCGTCAACCCAAAGGCTTCCAAACGGCTTACTCTGTAACTTCTTGAATGTGGAAAACCCTAGTCGTATCAATAAAAGCCACGGTGAGCATTTCTAGACTCGGATAGCCTTTATAAACGGTATGGACACGAGCGGCCCGGATGGGCAGGATTCAGGAAGGAAGAAGAGCCTGAGGCCTGAGGTTGGGCCGCCGGTCACTGCCACTCCGCGCTTGCTTCTGAGTCCGCGCTGCCTTGGGCCTCAGTCCCTGCCAGATTCACCTGCCAAGCGCGCTGGGCCATCCTGTATAGGCCCATCGTGCCTGCGTTGTCTGTTTTCAAGTTCACCATTTCAGTCCCATCGCGATTTGACAATCGCAGCCGCAACTTGCCGTCTGGATTGTCGGACTGTCCCTTGGATGAAACCATAACGGTTATGATAACGCACGCGGGCCCCAGGCGCCGAAGCGCTGAGGCTCGGGCACTGTTTTGTCCCCGGGACAAGTGGTCCACGCGCGCACCTTCATGCAGCCTTCATGCATCGGGGCTGATCCAGAAGAGATGAGGCGGCTTTGGCTCGGGTTCTCCGGAATAGCTCACTGCATTCGGATGCCTTGCTGGACGGGTCTTTGCCCACGCACATGTGGCGTGGGCCGTGCAAACCCGCTCAGGCTGCTTTCAGTTAAGGTCGGGAGATGTTATATACTTGCGACCTGCGACAGACTCTTTGCTCTCCCTTGACTCGATGGCCCAGTTCCTGAACATCGTAGGCACTGCTGGCAACCTCGCCCAAGGCCTCGAGCTATTGGGCGGCCTGGTTGGCGGCATCTATAGCTTGGCCAGAGACATTGGGGTCCACCGCCAGCAATGCCTGAAGCTCGCCGACTTCTGCGACAAGGTCGTGACACAGCTCGATTCCCACGTCAAGGACTGTATGGCGATGGCCCCGGATGCACAACGCGAGCGCTATTTGGAGCGCAGCAGTGTGTATATATCGCAGATGAAAAAGTGCGTATCCGTTCAGGATCATATTGTTGAGTGAGGCTGATAGTCATGAAGAGAGCTGGAAGACACTCAGACCCTGGTCACCAAGATCTCGAAATACAACAAATTTGACGCTCTCGTGAAGCAGTTCCAGATCAAGCACACTATCGCCGAGCGCCGCGCCGCGCTCACCGACTGCATGTCCCTTTTCACCGTAGGTTCTCTGTACTGCCGCCCGATACGTTCTGACACCGTGACCGTCATCCCCATAGATCACGTCTCATCTCGGCCTCCTGCAATGGACCGCAACGTTCTCGAAGGCGGCGGAGGGAGACCGGAACCTGCTCGTGCAGGCCGTGTCGGCCACGCAGCGCACGGAAACGCTCATCGAGGCGCAGACGACGGTCTCGCCGGCGCGGCGTCCGGTGCCGCACACGGACGTCAACGAGATCGACAACATGATGCGCATGCTGCAGGTGCACATGCGCACCTACGATCAGGAGAGCCCCGAGTACCGCAACGCCGAGGGCACGCTGCGCGACCTGCAGCGGGGGACCAACATGCGCCTGCTGCCGCTCGCCGACCTCATCCTCGAGGCCCGCAAGATAGACGAGGCGCCCGTGTACTACAGCGCGACGGCCGAAATCTGGAAGGGCATCTGGCTCAACGACCCCAACACCATCGTCGCGCTCAAGTGCCTCCGCGCGCAAATCGGCCCCGCGGAACAGCGCCAGAAGGTGCTCACCCGGTTCCACCGCCAGGTTGAGATCGTGCGGCGCATACAGCACCGGAATATCATCAAGTTGTACGGCGTTTGCTATGTGAACACGACGTGCGTTGGTTTCCGTTCTGCACTGCCTAGCGCGTTCGGCTCACACCAAAGGGATGCAGGTACCTCGTTTTCCCCTGGATGAATAACGGCGACATCATGGCATATGTGACCAAGAACCCGGGCGTCGATCGGATGCGTCTGGTGGGTCGCGCATATCGTAGACCTCCGCTTCCGCGTGCTCATCGCGGCGCAGATGCTCGACGTGGCGCGCGGCATTGCGCACCTGCACGCGCAGGACCCGCCGATGGTGCACAGCGCCTTGCAGCCTGTACGTCGCTCCCGCCCAGAGCCAAATGCGCAAACTGACCAGTCTGTGTCCAGAGCAACGTCCTTGTCGACGACGAGGGCCGCGCGATCGTCGCGGACTTTGGGCTGACGAAGGCGATCGAGTCGCTCGACCAGGCCACCAATTACACGCTCAGTAACGGCGCGCAGGTCTCGATGCGTTGGATGGCGCCCGAGCTCAGCGAGGGCAAGTACGGCATGCCCGCGGACGCGTATGCCTGGGCTATGACTGCGCTGCAGGTGCGTATCCTCGCACCATATACCTACGTTGCTAACTTGCCCAGGTCTCCTCCGGCCTGCAGCCGTTCTACCTGATGAAGCAGCCAGGGCGGGTTGTCATTGCCGTCAACAGGGGCGAGCGTCCGAAGAGGGAACAGTATCCAGCCGACATGTTCACCGAGCAGCATTGGAAACTGCTGGAAGACTGTTGGAAACAGGATCCTGCGGAGAGGTTGAAGATGCCTGAGGTCATAAAGCGGATCGAGGAACTTCGGCCTGATCTTGTCGGTGCATGAGCGTCTGGCGTCCCATTTGTACATACAGTGTCTTCGTTGGTCTCACATGGATGTTTTTCTAAATCTTAGGCCTTGACAATGAGCGAACTATGGTCGAGGAGATGATGGTTGTTGGAGAACAGCAGGTTTCACACTCCGCACAATACTTGCTTCTTTGAGGATCATCTGCTCGCCCTGTCGTCGTCGCCATGTCGGACGACTATCCGAGCCTTTTTCGTGCGTAGCATGTGCAGGCCAACTGTCTTGTCGCTGAGCGCTGGCTTCAGGCTCGGAGCAGATGAGCCTGGTGCAACTGCTTGTACCACGCGAAGTTGCTCACGACACTGTTGCTGAACTTGCCGAGCTGGGCGACGTCCAGTTCAAGGATGTAAGCCTGGCGCTGGTAGTTGGCTCTACTATTGACGCTGTCTCCAGTTGAACGCGAATGTGAACGCCTTCCAGCGGTCGTTCGTCAGCGAGATTCGCCGCCTTGACGAGATGGCGCGTCGCATCCGGTTCTTCAAGTCCCAGATCGAGAAGGAAGAGGGCGTCGAACCGCTCTCGCTCTGGGACTCACCGCCTGTCGTCACCGTGGGCCCGCGCGTGGCCCAGGCGCTGGACGAGCTCGACGTCAAGCTGGCCGAGCACGAGGACCGGCTGAACCAGATGAACGACAGCTACAAGACCCTCAGCGAGCGCACGCGCGAGATGGAGGAGGCCAAGCACGTTCTGCTCGAGACCGATGTCTTCTTCAACCACGTACGTTGCCTTGGGTGTACCGGTTGCGCATCCGCTCATTGTCCTGCCAGGCTGCCGGACAGCACCATGAGATCAGGCAGTCGTTCGACGACAGCGCCGCTCCGCTCCTGCAGCATGACGACCGCGAGAACTTGGCGTCGTCCGCCACGCTTGATGTCGACCTTGAGTAAGCGCCAGTAGCACATGGTCTAGCAGTCGCCGATGCTGATGTCGCGCCTAGGTTCGTCGCCGGCACGATCGACCGTGCGCGTCTTCCCACCTTCGAGCGCATCCTGTGGCGCGTGCTGCGTGGCAACCTCTACATGAACCACACGGACATTGAGCAGCCGTTCGTCGACCCCGTCACGCTCGTCGAGACACGCAAGAACGTCTTCATTATCTTCGCGCACGGCGAAGTGCTGCTCAACAAGATCCGCAAGGTCGCCGAGTCCATGGGCGCGACCGTCTACCCCATCGACGCCAACGCCGACAAGCGCCGCGACGCCGTCAGGGAGGTCTCGCTGCGCCTCGAGGACATCAAGATGGCGCTCGAGAACACCAAGACGACGCGCCGTCTGGAGCTTGAGACCATTGCGCAGAGCGTCACTGCGTGGGAGGACTCGGTCCTCAAGGAGAAGGTCATCTACGAGACTCTCAACCTGTTCAGCTACGACGCGCGCAAGAAGACGCTTGTCGCTGAAGGCTGGTGCCCGACCCGTGACATTGTGATGATTCAGGCCGCCCTGAAGCATGCGACGGTATGTGTCTGACCATTGTGATTTACTTGACGCAGCCTGACGGCCGCCACAGGAGGAAGCTGGGACCAACGTCCCTCCAGTCCTTGTCGAGCTCCGCACGGCGAAGCAGCCGCCGACCTTCCACCGCACGAACAAGTTTACCGAGGGGTTCCAGAGCATCATCGATGCCTACGGCATCGCGACCTACCAAGAGGTCAACCCCGGTCTTTTCGCAGTCATCACCTTCCCCTTCCTTTTCGCCGTCATGTTCGGCGACATTGGCCACGGCGCGATCACTGCTCTCGCAGCGATCTACATGATTACACAGGAGCGCAAGTGGGCGAAGGCAACCCTCAGCGAAATCATCAGCATGTTCTTCTAGTACGTGCGTTCGTGCGATGGCTGGCGGGAGGCTAACCATTCCGCAGCGGTCGCTACATTATGTTGCTCATGGGCATCTTCGCGCTTTACACTGGTCTCATCTACAACGACATCTTCTCCAAGAGCTTGCATATCTGGCACTCCGGCTGGCAGTTCCCCGACGCCAACGGCACTGTCGACGGCATCCTCACGAACCATAGATATCCGTTTGGTCTCGATCCCGGTTGGCACGGCGCCGACAACGCACTCGTTTTCACCAACTCCTACAAGATGAAGCTTTCTATTATTCTCGGTGTTATTCACGTGCGCATACCGTCGGTCGCAGTGCGTGGAGTCGTTGACCCTGCTGGCTTCAGATGACCTTCGCGATCTGCCTGCAAGTGCCCAACTTCCTGCACTTCAAGAACAAGTCGAGTATCTGGGCCGAGTTCATCCCGCAGATGCTCTTCATGCACTCACTCTTTGGCTACCTCGTCATCTGCATCATCGTCAAGTGGCTCATCGACTGGTCCAAGACGGACGCGGTGCCGCCTGGCCTGCTCAACATGCTCATCTACATGTTCCTTTCGCCCGGCACGGTTAACGAGCCGCTTTTCCGCGGACAGGCGACACTGCAGGTCCTGCTACTGCTCACCGCCGTCGTGTGCATCCCGTGGATGCTCTGCACCAAGCCGTACCTCATCTGGAAGGAGATGCACGCCATCAAGTCGCAGGGCTATATCGGCCTCGACCAGCACGACTCGAACGGCGCGCGCCACGATGACGACCATGCGCTTGACCAGGAAGAAGAGGGCAACGGTGCGCTCGTTGTTGAGGAAGCCGAGGAGGAGGTGAGGGTTCACCGCTGCTATTGTTACATCGTACTGAGTTGTGTTCGCAGTCGCACGACTTCAGCGAGGTGATCGTGCACCAAGTCATCCACACCATCGAGTTCTGCCTCGGCTGTATCTCCAACACGGCGTCCTACCTGCGTCTCTGGGCGCTCTCCCTTGCGCACGCGCAGCTCAGCGAGGTCCTGTGGGACATGACGATCGGCAATGCGCTCGGGATGGAGCCGGGCGTTTTCAAGTGGATCTTCCTCGCCGTCGTCGGCTCCGTCTGGCTCGGGGGCACCGTCGGCGTGCTGTGCGCCATGGAGGGCCTGTCCGCGTTCCTCCACGCCATGCGTCTGCACTGGGTCGAGGCGAACGGCAAGCACTACATGGCCGGCGGATACGTGCGTCGTCTCTCCCTTTATGCGCTGCGCCTCCTATACCCCCTTTTTGCTGACTTTTTCTTCCCGCGCAGCCGTTCGCCCCCGTCACCTTTGCGAACATTCATGACGCGAACTGAGATCCTTGCACATTGTTAAGCTCGCTAGTTCTTCACTGGATAATAATTTGACATGTCTGCATCGCGCCCAAACCCTGCGCTGCCACGAAACGCCACAGGGCTGCATTTCGCTCCTGAGGTATCCCCTGTCTGCCGCATATGCGCGGAACTCGTGAGGATATTCTCGGGCGCTTGCATTACTGACGCCATCCCGACGCGGTTGAACGCTCCTAAGACCCTAAGTGCTCGACGCGGGTGTCTATAAAGCCGCAGCGCCAGGTCCCTCGCTCCTCACTACACTTCTCCCGCCTCCACAAACGATCCCGGTGATCTCTCACACTCAGCACAGTGAGTCGCCGTCGCGCTGCTCGTCGCCGTCGCCATCGCCGTCGTTGCTGACTCCAGTCGCAGATCTATAACTCTGTATCTCAAAATGACCGCTCTTACGCCCGCTTTCGTCCTCATCGCGCTCGTCGTGTCCGCCGCCGCGGGCCCTGTCCCCGGCCGCCAGGCGCCGTTCGCCGTCGCGAAGCGCGACTACGACGAGCCCGTCATCGACGTCGAACTCCTCAGCAACGACCCGTCCAAGGCCCGCGTGCTCGACGTCGACGTCGACACGGACCGCACTCGGCGTCTGAGCTCGCGCCTCTTCGGCAGGAACACGAAGTATGCCTACAACCCCGTCACCGGCAACATCGAGGTGGAGGAATACACGCCCAGCCTGCTTGACCTCGACATCCTCGGCGGCGACCACGAGGACCACAACGGCGCGCTCATCGGCGTCGGCATCCTACGCCGTCAGACCACTGGCGACATCATCTCGCACGACGCGCCGGAGGACGAGGTGCCCCGGGAGGCGTACATGATGCGTTCCCGCGCGTTCCGCGCGACCGTCAACAAGAAGCTGGCCAAGGCGAAGAACAACGCGAAGAACGCGGCCGCGCAGAAGACTAAGACGGTGTCGGCGACCCCGGGCCAAGTCAAGGCTGTCGTGGCGGCACAGCAGCCAGCTGTGACGCCCAGCACCGAGTCGACGACGACGACCATCATCCCCGTCGACACTGACCGTGGGTCGCTGCTCAACCTCGACGTCGGCCTTGGGCACGCGCGCGAGGCCGCAGTGTACTCGCAGGCCGTCGCGGCTGCGCCGGCCCCGGCGTCTGCTGCTGTCGCTCCTCCCGTCGCCAGCGCCGCGTCTACGGCGGGCTCCGCGACCGCCAACTCTGGCAACAGCGCGCTCGTGTTCGACCCGAACCAGATCAACAGTGCCAAGTTCGCTAAGTCTGGTGCCGCGAAGGTGCACGCGGTGACCGGGCAGGATGCGTCCTCTGTGGCCGACGCCGCCGCGCCTGCTGCGACGACGGTCTACACGACGACGCACGACGGGCTGCTCGATGCCACGCTGGACGTCTTGTAACTGTAAGATGCGCTTATTTTGTATTTGTAGTCGGTTATATTTATGCTCGAGTACGTGTATTTGTAGAAGGCCCTTATTTATTTATTATAGATGCATCTATTTACCCACTAGTTCCGAGCGTGCGAGAAGGCAGCCCGAATGCAGAGGTGCTGCGAATCGTATACATGTGCACTGAGTGCGCGGCAATCCGGACCGGGAGCAGTTTCGATCTTGACACCCACCCACCATCTCGTGGACGCCACCTCCGGTTATCCCCTGCACGCGACTGTGCGACAGTGGCCTTCGGACTCGCCGTTATGCTCAGTTATGGTTGTAGCGCTCAACGACGATGTCCTGGAGGCCATTGTCCGATATGTTAACCGCAGCACCCTCCCAGCCGTCTGTCTAACCTCCCGCTCGCTCGAGCACATCGGCCGCCGGAACCTGTACGAGCACATCTGTGTTCGTGCCGAACAAGCGTTTGCGCTGTTCTACACGTTCATCTATGCTCGTCCGACCGTGGGACGCCTCGTCCGGTCGTACACGGAGCTCACCTCGCTCAACAACGTCGTCATCCCCGCCTGGTCTGTGGAACGCTTCAGAATGCTGTCCCAGGCGCTGGTGACAATGACCAACGTCCGGAACTTGCGGCTGCGCACGCCAGTGCGCGACATCATCTCCGCGGGAAGGGGTGATGACTTCTCGAAGGCGATTTCTGGGATGCGGGCTCTCACGGTGCTTATGTTGCACTCCGTTCCTGGCGCTTGCGGCACTTTGTTCTCAGGCATCTCTGCCAACCTCACGTGCATCGCCGTGCAGGGACTGGCCAACGAGAACGACGGCCCACCCGCTGGTCTGGCGGAACTGCTCAGAGCGTGCCGATCCACGCTCACCAGGGTCCGACTTAGCACCGTGGACTTATCGCAAGTCCTACTCCTTAGGGACGAGGATGAGGCCGTTTGGCCCAATGTGATCCTGCTTGACATCGCATTCTGCAGCGCAGACGCCCGTCTGGCGCGCGCCTTTCCCGCTCTGAGGACGCTTGTTGCACGGGACAGCATCATGCCCGTCGCCGGATTGTTGTGCGCGCCTGGAGCGTGGCCGCATCTACATACGCTCGATCTCTCCCACGACTTTGACGTCCTCGAAGACGCCGAACTGCCGACACCGCGTGTCCTCGACACGTTTCGCGTTCTGGAGGGCCGTGATGCGATGTTCGCGGGCCCGCACTACGAGCACCTGCAGGACGTCCTCTCGGTCGTCGTCTGCGAGACGCTCCGCCATCTAACCGTGTACGCCATGCCGTGGACTACGCGGGTGGCGCAGAAGCTAGCCGCGATGTGCTTCCGCTTGGAATCGCTCTCCGTCCATTTCGACGGTGTGCACGCCATATCAATGCGTGTAAGTTGTTACCGTCCAATCAGTGTTGGCGTAGGGAGCTAACCGGAGTTTCAGAACCTTTTCGACGGCCTCCATGCCCTGAAAAAGCTGCGTCGCTTTGGCATCCTTTACCGCCACTTGCGCAATTGTGCCGCCGACCACGAGGGGCTCTCCCTAGAGGTCTACCACCTGGGATGCAGGGTTGTGCCGTCCTTGCGGGAGGTTCGCATGATCTCGCTCTCGCGCGACCCGCCACAATGCATCCATTGGCTTTGGCATCGAAGACACGATGCATGTGCGCACTGGGTGTTTCAGTCGCTCCCATACGAATACATAGAGGAGGACGTGTGGCTCGACTGAGGAGTTCCTGGTGCCGCGATTCACTCAGGGCCGAGCGCTCTCAAACCACCGGATCCCCAGCGTCGATCATCGCCTACTTTGGATTATCGGGCGTGCGCACGCTCCATAGGACCGCTTCCACGCCTTTAGGCCAAACGTGTGAGTCTTCGAGCCACCATCAGCATCTTACTCACTCGCCTGCAGCGTAACTAGCAGACTATCCAATGCCCTCGGGAACAGTTACTAAGAATGGTCGCCACTGCAGTTCTCCGCCTGATAAATCTCTGAAATTGGACAGTGCCTCGACATGTATCGCATCTGTGTCGCTCTAATTACACATGATAGATCCTTGGAGCAATGTCGGCCAAAGACTCGCGAATCGTCTTGGCCAATGAAGCAAATTCCCAACCCAAAATCTCTTCGGCGTTCTGGTACGTGTTGGCATTGCCGGTCCCAGCGTCTTGAGAGATCTCCGGCTGTCCTTTGGGAACCGCGAACGGCAGTCGCGGGCGCTCCGCGTCTGGTAATGACCAATACGTGTCATCTATGAGCCACGATTGAGCCCACGACAACCGAATGAACATAGGGACAGTCTTGCTTACGGAACTGGCGGAAGTACGACTTCGTCTTGGACGACAGGATGAGACGGCTGTTCTTTCCAAGATTCTCCCGAGTGTGCGCGGCCACGTGTGCTCGTGCGACATCCCCCACATAGACGTAGGAGATCAGATCGACACCCACGGAACGCAAAGCCTCTTCAGGCGCGGCGAAAATGTCGACAAGTAACTTCGGTGTTGCGGGAAGGTCGTCAATCGAGGACACCTAAAGACGAGGAGAGACGTCAGCCTGAAGCGGCGTAGGAGTGAACTACAGTATGAGCCGTACCGGCGTGAGTACTGGGCCAAAGATCCAGCTCGGGAGGATGTGACAGATGTCGAAGCCGGGCCTGTTCTCCTCGACCCAGCTGTAGGCAGCACGCTCTGCTAGCACCTTCGACGCGGCGTACTTCATCCAAGGTGGTGCTTGTCCGCCGAGTTCTGCGACCAGCTTGAGAGCGGATTCATTCCAGTCTTTGTCCGAGTAGCTATAAGGTGGCTCGTGCGGCTCGACAACGGTTGCGATGGATCCGGTTATAACAACACGTTTGACCGTCCTGTGATGCGGTGTCAGCCAGACTTCTTACATTCAGCTCCAGGTCCCTACACCTACCCTGCCTTTGCAGCACTCCTCAGAACATTCAATGTCCCCTCGACAGCGGGTCGGATGAGTATCTGAGGATCCGCCCCTGGCGGTAGTGAGGTGACTGGCGACGCGACATGAGCTATTCCGTCGACGCCTTGAGCCGCCGCATCCAAATCCGCAGGTATTTCGATGTCTGCTATGACGTATTCAAATCTTCCTGGGAATTCGCCGCCAAACAAGGCGCGTAGTTGCTCTCCCTTGGCCGGAGAGCGCACCGTTCCGCGCACGGTGAAACCATCCCGCAGGTATGCCCGGGCAACATGCGACCCCACAAAGCCAGACACGCCTTCGCATGTAGCCTCGTTAGAGTGGAGCATACGCCAAGAGAGGGGTCACTCGCCCGTGACAAGGATCGTTGAGGAAGGAGTCACGACGGGCATTTTCTGCCTGCCAATGAGGGCCCTCGGGCGAGATGAGGTGGGTCTCAGAGCTCGAAGACTCGCTACACAGCTATGTATATAGCCACTGTACAAGACCTTCCATGTGAGACAGCTACGTGGTTGACCAATGGCTGTCCCTAGGCGCCATCACGTCACATGGGTACATACAGTGGGTGAAACGCCAACGCCATGTTGAGATTCAATCGCGACGCCGACAAGTCAGGGAAGCGCCAGGGCTAACCACATGAAGCAATTGACACAGTGCGCCTTTGAGGGCGGTAGTGCCCCGGAGCCGCTGGAGGAGCTCTCCGAGGACGGTGTTTGCCTCGAGCCACGTGGATGGTAGAGACTTCATTGGTTCGGTTTAGGCGACTTATTCAATACTCAGCGCTACGGCAGCTGATTTACGGACGCAAGAATCAGGGAGATTGATGGAATCTAAGCGCTGCTGTCGGTTACCTCTCAATTTTGCTCACTGCCTCAGCACCTCTTGTTCGTGTGTGTACGTTTATACGTCTCGTGGTATGTGGCGCACGGTGTCTCTGGTACCAATCTACCTGAGCTACGACGATATACCGCAGTCTCTTTTACCGGCTAATGGGTACTCTGGGGAGCGCTACCAGAGTCTGGTGGCACTCTGCACCGTCTAGACCCGGTTTACTTGAGGTTATCCGTGGGATGATGCAAGCACTCCTCGTTGCCGTCTATCGTGATATGCATACAAACGGTGCCTGAATTCTGTCAATAGATAACATGACCAAATCCAGTTACACATCGTAGATCCTCGGAGCAAGATCCGCCAGCGTGTCGCGAACCGTTTCGGCCAAGGATGCAAATTCCCAGCCCAAAATCCCTTCGGCGTTGTCGAACATATAAACTCTATCTTTACCGGGAGCTGCAGTGTTCTCCGACCTTTCCCTCGGTACCTCGAAGGGCAGTTTCGGGCGCTCCGCGTTGGGCAGCGACCAATACGCATTGTCTAAGTACCACGGGTCAGAATCACGAGCTTGCATGCGGAGGGAAGCCGTTGCTTACAGCACTGCTGAAACGTTATCTCTGACTTGGACGCGAGGATGAGGCGAGTATTATGCCCAAGGTCCCCGCGAACATGCGCCGCGACGTGAGCCCGTGCCACGTCCCGCACGTGGACATATGCATTTGGATTTCCCACCAGATAGCCTTTAGCGTCTTCCGGAGAGGCAAAGATGTTGATCAAGAGCTTCGGCGTGTCCGGGACGTCATTCAGAGACGAGACCTTATTATGACAATGTGAGCGGGGTTGCCAACAAATGTGCAGAAAGAAAAGTCGTACCGGCGCGATAACAGGACCGTAGACCCAACAGGGCAATACGAAACTAAGGTCGAAACTTGGCTTGTTGTCGTCCACCCATCTGGAGGCAGCACGCTCGGCGAGCACTTTCGAGGCGAGGTACTTGTCCCACTGCGGTGCGTTTCCGCCAAGTTCGTGAACGCTTCTCACCGAGTGATCGTTCCAATCCTTTGACGAGTAGGTGTAAGGCAGTTCGTGCGGCTCAATGATCGCTGCGATGGACCCTGTGATCACGATACGTTTGACGGTCCTACAAACCGTCAGTTGCTTGTTCTTCCCTATTCAACGCCGTTTGAGGCCTACCCGGCCTTGGCGGCACTTCTCAGGATGTTGAGCGTTCCCTCTACGGCGGGTCGTATAAGCAACTGGGGGTCCCCACCGGGAGGGAGCACCGTGACCGGAGACGCGACGTGAGCTATGCCATCGACACCTTGAGCGGCGCCGTCCAAGTCTGCAGGATGTTCGATGTCTGCGACGACATAGTCGAACCGCCCCGGGAACTCCTTGTCGAACACGGAGCGAAGATATTCTCCCTTTGCAGGAGAACGAACGGTTCCACGGACAGAGAAACCCTCCTTCAGGTACGTATGCGCGACGTGCGCTGCGATGAACCCGGTCACCCCTTGATATATAAATCAGCAGAGCATAGCCTAGATGGGGTGGTGGCAACGCACCAGTGACTAGGATGGTGGCGGGAGGAGTAATTGCGGGCATGCGGGGTAGAGGACGTTTCTTTGGGCGTGAACCAGCGACGTACTGGGGAAGTTGCGCTGTGGCTATATAACCGTCAGCCACAAGCCTCCACGGGCACAGGTGGCCGATTGGAGGTTAATTCATGACTGACGTCGTGGCTCCAAGTCGACATCGCTAATGTGGGTCGCAGACGCCGTACAACCAGAACGAGTAAACGGCGACAAGTCGCAGAGAGGCGCACCAATAGGATCCCCGAATGCCTTATTTCCCTACTAGGGATGACTAAGATCGTCCAAACCATGTTTGCCGCATTGCAACTGATCTTCGCCTATCGCCGACACGCACGGAATCGACGGGCGTTTTCCGTCTTGGTTGGGTATCTCGTACACTCATTCGCGAATACGGGACTTAGTAATGACGGGCTTGGCTTGCCGGGTCTGTCTCAGAGAGGCAAAAATTTGCTGTTGAGAGCGCTGGCCGGAAATAACGAAGCCGCACTTTCTGTTCGCAACGCTCATCGGCTCCACCACATCGCCGATCCCAAGGACAGAGACGCACCGATCATATGGTACACGTTCTGACTCTCCTATAAGGGTACACGGTTCACGCCTTGTAGACTCGCTCTGCTATATCGGCTAGCGTGTCGCGAACAGCAACGCGCAACGGCGCGAACGACCACCCCAACACTCCTTCGGCGTTATCGAACTTGTGCAAGCGCGCCCGCACATCGTCGGATTGTCTCGCGGCATCTGACGCCTTCGGTACCTCGAAAGGCAATTGCGGGCGCTCGGTAGCTGGAAGGGACCAATACGCGTCATCTGTATCGCTCCGGATGAGTATCGGGCGAGAAGTATCTTGGCAAGAACGCACAGAAGTCCTGGAACGTGACCTCCACCTTGGACGCCAGGATCAGGCGGCTATTCCCCTTGATGTCCTCGCGTGAAAGCGCGTCGACATGAGCGCGCGCGACGTCGCGCACGTAGACGAAGGCAAAGGGACCCCCCGCGATGTACTCCTCGGCAGCCTTGGGGGTGATGAAGATACTGAGCAGGAGCCTCGGCGTCTCCGGAAGCTGCTCGAGGGTAGAGGCCTGCGTGAGGGCGTCAGCGGGAGCACCGGCACAAAGACTCCACTATCAGTGGCATACCTTCGAGATCACTGGTCCATAAATCCACGACGGCAGTGTGTGTACGATGTCGAAGCTGGGCTTATTCTCCTCCGCCCAGGCGTACGCCGCGCGCTCGGCTAGGACCTTCGAGGCAAAGTATTTATTGCCGGACGGCGCCTCCGTGCCGAGTTCCTCGACTTCGCGCACGGCGGAGTCGTTCCAATCGCGGGAAGAGTAAGTATATGGGCGTTCATGTGGCTCCAGGACGGACGCAATGGATCCTGTGATGACCACGCGCTTCACGGTCCTGCGGGAGAGAAGCCGGTGATCAGTCTACGGCAGTTGCCCGTGAGTCTGAAAGCAACACACCCAGCCTTGGCCGCGCTCTGCAGAATGTTGACTGTGCCATTGATGGCGGGGCGAATGAGGAGCTGAGGGTCGGCGCCGGGAGGCAGCGCGGCTATCGGAGAGGCCGTGTGCACGATCCCGTCGACGTCGCGAGCAGCTGCATCCAGGTCCACGGGATTCTCCATATCGGCGATCGCATAGCTAAACCTTCCCGGAAACTCCTTGTCGAAGACCTCACGCAGGTAGTCGCCTTTCGCAGGCGAGCGGACCGTGCCCCGGACAGTGAAGCCGCGTTGCAGGTAGGCACGCGCGATGTGCGCAGCGACGAAGCCAGAGACTCCTACCGGTCGGTATCAGCGACAAACGACGACGCTGCGAAACGTTCAGAGACTTGCCAGTGATGAGGACGGTCGCGGGGGCACTGACAGCAGGCATGTTTGCCACAGGTGCTTCAATCGTCGCAGTCGCCCCCGGCTTTTATGCCAGACGACGGGAGCACGCACAAAGGTGTCAGGCATGCATGAATGCTCCACTGAGCGCGCGCAGGCCGCATTTGGCAAGTCCGGTAGAGAATGAACGATCTTGAATGTCAAGAACCCAGAATCGTACCGGAGGAATGTGAATCTTGAGTGGACGTGCCAGCGAGAAGATGCGCCTGACCAACTGTTCGTAAGCAGCTCCGAAAGTCCCAGTCACCGGATTGGACCGCATCTCGAGCTAGCGATAGGAAGAGCGGGCCGCTGCAGGGCTTTTGCTTTACGATTGGCGTTTCCTTTGCGCGAAGACTGAACAGTTGACCTGATAACACCGGTAATTTGTCAGCATTTGTCAGGAAATCGAAGAGGCCGAGTGAACCGACCGGTGAATCGGCCAGGGAACGCCGTGTAACTAGGAAGACATCGACCTGTCGCGGCAGGAGCAACGTCGTGAAGCCTTTCGAAAGATCGCAGTACCGGTAATACTGAGTTCAGCCGGATTGCGCGTTGGATTCAGAGGCGAATGTTCGCTATGATTCGCGCGACGCTCAAGTTACGAACTCTACATGTCTAGGAAGACTGCCAGGGTTGTGAGCACATGGAATAGAATCGAGTCACAAGAACGCACCTTCTCTTCACCGAACACCTTTCGAGAGATATCACCCAGAGTGTCTCGAATGACGACATCCAGAGGCGTGAACGACCATCCCAGGATATCCTCTGCATTCTCATAGCGCAGCATGCGATCGCGCACGGCGTCTCCAGCGCATAGCTCGCCTCTCGTCACCTCAAACGGCAGCCGAGGACGCTCCGAATCCGGCAGAGACCAGTAGGCGTCATCTAGAAGGGCGTCATCAGCAGCAGCAGTGCCGCAGGCGGATACGCGAGCACCCACAGTAGTCTTGGAACGGGACGTCTGAATCGGACGACAGAATGAGGCGCGCGCTCCCGCCGAGCTCTGCGCGGGTATGCGCGTCGACGTGCGCGCGAGCTACGTCGTACACATGGACGAAGCCGCCCTGGCCGACGGTCAGGTCGCAGCCGGACTTGGGACGCGCGAAGATGTCGAACAGGAGTCGCGGGATGGGCGGCACCTGCTCGAGCGACGACACCTTCAAGCCCAGGATGCTCAGAGCGGGACAGACACGATCGTATAGAACGGGCGGTACATACCTCGGCGAGCGTGGGCCCGAACACATAGTACGGGAGGATGTGGCAGATGTCGAAGCGTGGGTTGTGTTCGGCCATCCATGCATACGCCGCGCGCTCTGCCAGGACCTTGGACGCCTCGTACTTCTCCATCGTCGAGGCCTGCCGGCCCAGTTGCTCGACGCGCTGCACGGCGTGGTCGTTCCAGTCCCGCGCGGTGTACGTGTACGGCGCGTCGTGCGGCTGCAGGAACGACACCACCGAGCCGGTGATCACGACGCGCTGCACAGTCCTGCGGCCGAAATGAGCTCTGTTACTAGCTCAAGCGTTGAAAAAAGACTGCTCACCCTGATCGAGCGGCGCTTTGCAGGACGTTCAGCGTCCCGTCCACCGCAGGTCGAATGAGCTCCTGTGGGTCTGCACCGGGCGGAAGGACCGATGGTGACGCGACATGCGCGATCCCGTCGACCCCGCGCGCAGCCGCCTCCATGTCCTGAAGCTTCTCCACGTCTGCCATAACATATTTGAACTTCCCCGGGTAGTCCTTTTCGAAAAGCGAGCGCAGATACTCGCCCTTTGCGGGTGAGCGCACTGTGCCGCGCACAGTGAAGCCGCGTTGCAAGTACGCGTGGGCCACATGCGAGGCGACGTAGCCGGAGACGCCTGGAATGGATGAGCGTCAAGGACAAAGCGTGCGGCAGTACTGCACCAGTCACAAGGATGGTAGCAGGGGCGGCAACAACCGGCATCCTCTGGTAATGGCCAAGGTAGCGGTCCGTTTCCTCACGCAGGATGTTGAATCGTTGCAAGGTCCTCTGGTGGCCAGCGGCGCGTCCATATATACTCCTGGCAGAACGGCGAGGCGTGAACCGCGGCGCACCGCGTGTTGATTACAGTGCGCGCCTCGCTTTCCCAAGGATGACATAGATGATCCGGCTTGAGCCTGATCGTTTCGGCGCAGCTGCCGCTCATTCGGTGCTCCAGTCCTGAGAGACGAGCCATGACGCGGAGCAACGAAAGCATCCCAGACCTCTTTTACAGCGCCGTGGTATCGAACAGTAGGTGCAGACATGTCGGCAGGACTATGAAGCATTCAAGTATGAGAGAAGACTCTCAGATGCAGATTGGTCGGTCAGCAGAGCGGCACGGCAAATCGTGACCAATGAGCTGAATTCCCGGTCGCCCAAGTTATGTGGATGACCAAGTCCCAGCATATGACCCAGCCGTTGGAAACTCGGAGTCACGCGGCAGAGCTCATGGCCATGCGGCGCAGAAACTCGATTCGGCGGCGAGTTTACGGTCACGGCTTGACCGTTAGGTACTTATCCAGAGACCATTCCCGCCGGAGACTGCCGGATCTGTCTCTGAATTGGTGGACTGCCACATGATCGGCATCAAATCCGTTCCTTGCCTGTCGTCTTAAGTCCATACTACAGAGCCTAAAAATGTATGAATATTCGTGTTAGGACGTCGTAAATGGCTTCTATTCCAGCTATTTATCCGTGAAATCTAAGGGGGTCTGGATCTATGCAGTAAGATGCCGAAGCCTCCGGCCGGGGGCAATATCCCGTGTAAGCGCCTGCCTGTGATGGCTGACAAAGACGCTAGGCGCTCGATTCCGTGCCCGGCAAGTTCAACGAGCTTTACATCGTGACAGAATTCTCATGGACGGCCAATATGAACAGATGCAGGGTAACTGAGCGCGTACAAGTGTGGCGAGACATTGGCGCTTTTCTCAGTTTGCTGGCCCGTGTCTTACTCACCGGGCCCGGGTTCGCTGGAGACTCCGAGTCCTTTGCTGACTCTAGTTGGTCCTCCAGTGGGATTCGGTGGCACCTTTAATCATGAATGTAGATTTCGTTTCCGTGAAGCACGACGGTTCCAAATCTAAGCTCCTATTGAGCTAGAGAACGTGAGCCACCGTGACCGTCTGCGATCCGGGGAACGGCGCATCGCATTGATGGGATTGCAGGAGGATGAGAACAGGAGGATGAGAACCGCGTTGATCCGGGTTCACCTTGCACTCAGTCCAACTCACTCTAGATGCTCAACATAAACAAATTACTCAATATCCACGCTCGGTGTTTCTGGAGGTGCATTTTGACTCAAAAGGCGTTAAAGATTACATTCTTGGTGATGTGGGCAATACTCGGTCGTATAAAAAGTACAGCTGCGTTGAGCAGGCTCGTCGTCGACGATCTATGACAGTTCTCAGGGCTTGATTCCCTTGGCAAGGAACATCGTGGTCCACGTCCCCGGGATGACCTCGAGCGTCCCCGCGTTCGCGAATTCGATGTTGGTCAGGCCGGCCGCCTCGAACATCGTCTTGATCTCGCCGCCGGAGAAGCCCTCGTGGTGCACCGCGGTGCCGGGCGTGTCGCCGAACTTGTAGTCCTTCGGCGCGAGGCCGCCCTCGGGCGAGTCGCGCGACACGTCGACGACGAGCAGCGCGCCGCCCGGCCGCAGGAAGGACGCGAGCAGCTTCGTCACCTTGGCTGGGTCCTTGAAGTGGTGGAATGCCGCGGAGCACTGCGCGCAAGGGGTATGAGGACTGGGAGGCTTGCCGTCCTGAAGGAACGCACCACGACGGCGTCGAACGTCTTCCCGGCGAGCGGGTTGGAGTCGCCGTCGACGATGTCCGCGGCAATGGCGTGCACGTGGTCCGCCACGCCGAGCTCTGCGGCCAGCGCGTTGTATTTGGCGACCGCGGCCTCGTTGATGTCGACGCCGGAGAGCGAGGCGACGTGCGAGTGGAACTGGCGCGCAAAGTGGCCTACCAGTCCGTGTCAGCGATCCCGTCCGCTTCCAAACGCTGGCACGCACCCGAGCCGCAGGCAAAGTCCAGCACGGACGTCTTCTCCTTGTCGAGCGTCGTCGCGTTTCTGATGGCCTGGACGACGGCCTGCGCGATGGCGATAACGCGCGGGTTCGTCGGGTTGTCCAGCTCGCGGTACGCCGCGGCGCGCTCCTCGGGGGTCATGGTGTGCTGCGACATCTCGAGCGGTGTGTTTCTGATACTGGTGATACTGCTCGACGCTGCTCGCGCGCCGCGCTATATAAGACGCAGGATTCCGCAGACCGGGCGCCCGCAGGAGCGCCGCGTTCCCGTTAGGCTCTTGCTGATATATCCGGTGGCGGTGCCGAGCATCACCGCGAGGGTGCTCCTCCCAGGCACCCGACAGGTTCTCGTCCGGCGGCCGCTCTGTCGCTGGGTGTGACGTGCATGGTGCTGCCATAGTTGAAATAAATGTGATAGGAGGATGAGGCAACTAGTTGTGCCTGTCATCGCACAATGGACCCTTTGGTAATGTCACGACGGCTCCACTCCGAGGCGTATCCACGTTGCATTCAAAATCAAGCAGGATCTATAGCAGTCCCCCGCGGAGGTGACAGTCATTGCTCGCTCACTATGAAGGGTGTGCATGACGTCAACTCCGAGGAGTTGGTGGCTAGCTCGGCCAGTCTGGAAAGTGCTCCGAGTCCAATTGCACAAGAGAAACGGGATGCATTCATACTCTTCGCATTTGCGTGAACCAATGAAATACCACTCGCTCTCTCAGTGCGCATGACAGGCGTGCGCAATATCGAAGCAAAGCCTGAGAGAGCTGAGCCTGAGAGCGCCTCGCTGGAGCCTCGTCCGACGGACGATAAGTACAAAACAACGCTAAAGGATACAGTGCCTACTCCTGCCGCCCCCTCTCCATTAAATGAGAGCAAGTCATCTAGGGTCCTGTAGTCTCGGTGCCGCTGAGCGTCGAGATTGCCACATCCGAAGCGTCCGGCGCGCCTGTCGTACCGAGTGCGCGCTGCCCAAACAACTCTCACATGACAGAAAAACGGACAACCGCTGATCCGTTGCAGCTCGTTCATTGGTTGTAGCCCAGCCCCATTATCTCTGGTGGCTACATTGCTCCCTGAGGGTGTCGTGGCGCGTCGCAATTGGTGAGAGAGCACGCCATGCAGCTGCTGCGATCACGGGGAAGACTCGTATCCCCGCCCAGCGAGCCCGTGCGCCCGCGGCTGCGAGGTGTAAACAGACGTTCGGCGAGGTATAAAAAGACGTTGACCGGCGCCCTGCCAGTGAGAGTGTATCGACTTTTCCCGCCATGTCCCGTCACAGCTACCGCGAGGAGTACACCGACCACGGGCACCGCGTCGAGCACAACGTGTGGATCGAGTGCCACCATCACCACGACGACCGCCGCGGCAGGCAGCACGGCGCGGACGCGCTCTCGCACACAGAGAAGATTGCGCAGGAGCTCGCGCTCGAGGTCATCGAGCGCGCGCAGCTGGACCCGGCGTCCACGCGCGTGTTGGATTTTGCGTTCGATACCAGCGGTCCGTCTCCCTCTCCTAGCCACGCGGAGGCCTGAGACTTACTATGCAGGCGCAGGGTTCTACGCGAGTCGAGTGCTTCAGCCGCACGTCAAGTCGCTGGCGGGAGTGGGCGTGGACGAGGACGCCGTCGACGCGTACAACATGCATGCGAACCACGCGAACCTGGGTCCAGAGACGATGGGCGCCGTCCGCGTCGCGCACATGGGCGACCTTGCGCCCCTTGCGGGCCACAGCTTCGACGTCATCATGGTCAGTGAGAGACGTCCTCAAGCTCCCAATGAATGTTGACAGAACGCGCGGCGGCGGTTGGACAGTGCGCGCAGCCGATCGAGCAGCGCCCCGACATCGCGAACGTCGTCCCTCAGCTCGCCAATGCGCTAAGCCCGGGCGGTCTCCTGTTCCTCGTGAGCCTGGACCTGAGTTCGCGCGCCGGAGTGAAATACCGGCACAATAACGGGCGCGTCGACGCCGAGCACGAGCGCATCCGCGGCCTGTTCGCCTCCGCGGGGCTCGTGACGGCGGACGTCGTGCAGGTCAGGACGTACGGGTTCGCACAGAACGAGCCGGGGAAGCTCTTTGTGGCTAAGGCTGTCAAGCCGCCGGACGTCGATGCTGAGGGTGAAGGGAAGAAGTAGGACTTAATCCGCGAGAGTTTCATGGCAGTTCTCCCATCTGATTTGCTGGCCCCGTGTAGGCCCCCCAAGAGTGTGTGATCCGTCCTGCAATAAATTCCAGTATACAGTAGAGTCCACATTAGTCTACAGATATCAATACCCCGCGACTCGCCTGAGGAAGCCCTTGAACCTCTGCCAGCTCTCCACCCAGCTCTCCGGCGCATCGCGCTCGACGTCCCACATGCGGATGCTGACGGCGGCCGTCCCGGGCTTCGCGTTGATGCGCACCTCGTCCTCCGAGCCGTTCCCCTGCAGCATGCGCTCCGTGCCGATCAGGTAGACGCCGCTCGCCGCGCTGTTCTCCACCTCCCCCGAGCGCATGCGGTTGCGGACGCCCGCAGAGAAACACGGGCGGCGCTCGCCCGGGGCGTGCGCGCGCCCCAGGTCGACGCCGCCGCTGAAGTCGGACGGGAGGAAGAGCTCGATTGATCTCGCCGCGGAGGAGGATGAGGATGATGGGCCCGGGAGATCGGCGTCCGCCTCGCACGGGTCGCAGTCGATCTGGAGGAAGAACTTCTGCGCGGACGTCTGCCGCGTCTGCGTGTCATGATCTTTCAGTCAGTAGAGTGTTGCACCGGGAGCAGCTGGCCGCACGCACCACGACGAGGCGGATCTTCTCGGAGCTGACGACGCGTATTCGCGCGCGCATGTTCTGCTCGCCGGACGGGCACACCTCGAGCCGGACGTCGACCGGGCGCGCCGGGACGCACTCGAGCACCGTGTCCCACGCGCGCCCGCGGCGCGGCATCGCGAGGCGCGCGCCGCGCACGGGGCTGCTCCCACGCGGCCGGTGCGGCTGCGCGCCGCGCAGGAGCTGCAGGAAGCCCGCGGGCTCCGGAGTGCGCACCTTTGTGAGAGTCAATTTCAGCGCGCGTTCGACCGTTGGCACCCGCGCCACGGGGACCTTTCAAAGGACGCACCCACATGCTCCGGTCGTTGGTCCTGACGAGCGCAGTCTATGCGAGCGTCAGCCAGAACATCGTGAAAGACACAAAGAGAGGGAGATGCGGACCTGGTTGGCGGCCATGCCGCCGCTGCTGACGGTCGAGTTGCTGGGCAAGAACGAGCGAAAGCGATTAGGGGCCACCGGCTGCGGGGCGGGTCGGGACCGGTCCATTGTGATCTAAGGCTGGCCAGCGATGGTGAGAAAGTATCAAAGGCGGATGTTGGGAGCGGGGAGGGGGCGAAGGAGGGACGGATGGGTTGGCATTGGCGGTGCCTGCGTGCCCACACCGCGTCCCGTTCACTGCACCCGTGTGCTTCGCCGGTACACTCTGGCGGTGGCATGATGGGATCGGCCATGTGCAAGAAGGGTGTGTGTGTGCGGTGCGCGGGCCCGACGCTGTGTGAGGGAGAATCGTTGGCGAGGAACAACGTGATGGCGCGGAGCGTCCAGTGTCGGACGGTGGCTAACTAGTCGACACCGAACTGTCAGCTCTCCCCCTGTCCGTTCGATTGCCTATCTACCGTACCATAGTGAGAGTGAATGGATTGCCATGAGAGGCACTCTAAAATGCCTTCCTGGCAATGCTGCAGCCCGGCGCAAGCATCAGGCCCAGGACCGACTGCTCGGTCCGGGATTTGCGCTCCGTTGGCCCGGACACAACTGCGCCGCAGGTCACCGACTCAGCTTATAGCATGAGCAGTGCCGGTGGCCCTTCGACCGACGGCCTATCGACAACCTCTGTGCGTGCTGCGACCCCGTGTCCCCTGTGCTAGCTGAGCCGAGCGGGCAGACCGAGTCCATGGTCCAGATAACGCGCACCGAGACCGAGGAGGAGCGGAAGGCTCGCACGCCACATCTCGACCAGCTGCTCTGGTCCAAATCCAAGGTCTATGTCCATCCAACGGCCTACGCGCGCGACAATATCCCTGGATTTGTAGCCTTGACCAAACGCGTGAGTCGGCCATCGACGTCCGCACGCCGCGCAAAGGGGACGCTGACGTGGTGGGCCAGGACGGCCTGAACCCAACCTATCTGCTGGCCTGGATCCCAGAAACGCTGCTGGACGAGAAAGGCAGCGAAGAGTGGGACAAGTTCACCAAGGTCGAGGCCAAGCCAGCCGATGACGACGACGGTCAGTTCAGAACACCAGCCAGGATATCCGAGCTGACGTTTTGTGCAGATATTGTCCTGGTCGACTTACCATCCCGCGGCGAATCCTACGCCTTTTCTGTGCCTTTGACTTCGGTATACAGTCTGATAGTGCACCCGCCGAGCCTGTCGTCCTGGTGTGCGTGCCCTGGTACTATTTACGTCACGTCTGCTGAACCCACCTCCAGACGGCTCAGTGGGCATTAACCTCATCAATGGCTCCAACCTTCCGACACTACACTTCCACGACGATGAATCCAGATCCATAAACCAGGGCCAGACGTCCTACTCATGGGGTGGCGAAGGTCAGTCTTCATTCCGGAGCCAGAAGCCATGTGTGCTGACGACAGGTCAGATCTCCTGCAACGGCTACGACAGTACTCGAATATATTGCGGTCTTCTTTGCAGCCCACCTTGTTCCTGGTCGACCCTTCGCGGCAAGACATCGAGACGCACTCGACATTGCTGTTCAACGATGACTCGGTCGACAGCATCCTCTCCCCCACCTCCCCTGTTCCCCCGCACCGTAGACCTCGCCCGCAGTCCGTGTCCATCCCTTCTGGTGCCCCGCAGCAAGAGCGCGCAAGTGGCCACAGTCGTCGGAACTCGATCCTCCACCAGACCTTTGCGCCGCTCGCGCCGCCGTCCCCTGGCTCGCAAGCACGGTCGGCACTGATGCAGGGATTCTCGAACATCACCCGCGCGACGCGGCATGCCGCGCAGAATATCCTGTCGCATCCGCTGGCGAAGCCCATCTTGCCTCATTTGCCAGAACCGGTCAAGAGTCTGGTCAATGCGCAGGGCGAATGGTCGTCCTGGGTCGAGAAGGGTGGTGTCGGAGAGTTCGAGAGCGCGCGAATATACCTTGCGCGCTGGGCCCGGGTGCGTCCTTGACACAACGACTACGTGCGCGTCCGACCCAAGTTGAAGACTGACGTGCGCTACCGCAGATCGTCGCGGAAGAAGGCGAGCGCTCGCGCCGCCTAGAAGCGCAGTCCGTGCCGGCAACGAGCGCGAGCTCGCTCGAGGAGACGTCCGACCTCGGCGTCTTCGAGCTGCTGCGTTCGACGATGCACTCCGCGCAGCCGCCGCCGAAGCCGTCGCGCGACCCCGCGCACCCCGTCGACCGGCGCGCGTGGGAGCGCTTCTTCCAGCGCGACGGCTCGGGCCGCCCGCGCGTGTCGTGGGCCGAGTTCCGCCACGAGGTCTTCCGCCGCGGGCTCACGCCCGGCCTGCGCAAGACGGCGTGGCCGTTCCTGCTCGGCGTCGTCCCCTGGGACGTCGACGCCGCGGAGCGCGACCGCCGCTGGGAGGAGAAGAAGCAGGAGTACGAGCGCCTCAAGGGCATCTGGTGCGGCGTCGACGAGGTGTTCAACCGCGAGGACGTCCTCGAGGAGCGCCACCGCATCGACGTCGACTGCCGGCGCACCGACCGCACGCAGCCGCTGTTCGCCGCGCCGCCCCAGGGCGGCATGGCGTCCAGCTTCTCGCCCAATATTCAAGATATTGGCGCACAGCCGCCGTCGAACGAGCATGTTGAGACGCTAGCGGGCATCTTGCTCACGTACAATATGTACGAGACACAGCTAGGTATGTCGCCACCGTGCCTGCGATTTTTGCATTAACCCTGGCGCAGGATACGTGCAGGGCATGTCGGATCTCTGTGCCCCGATCTACGTTGCCACTGGTGCGGACGAGGCGCTGACATTCTGGTGCTTCGTCGAGGTCATGAATCGGATGGTGCGTCGCCCCATCCAAATTACATAGAGAACTTTGCTCACGTGGCTGGCAGAAACCCAACTTCGCTCGCGACCAGAGCGGGATGAAGAAGCAGCTGCTTACGCTGCAGCAGCTCATCGCGGTCATGGACCCCGAGATCTACCGCCACCTCGAGAAGATCGACGGGCTGAACCTGTTCTTCTGCTTCCGTTGGGTGCTCATCGCGTTCAAGCGCGAGTTCGGGTTCGACGACGTGCTGCGGCTCTGGGAGGTGCTCTGGACGGACTACTACAGCAACCAGTTCGTGCTGTTCGTCGCGCTCGCGGTCATCGAGTCGCACCGCGACGTCATCCTGCGGTACCTCGTCGAGGTGCGTGCCCGCCTGCCCACCATGTTGATTCAGCTGCTGATCGCGTTCTGCAGTTCGACGAGATTTTGAAGTACTGCAACGAGCTGAGCGGGACGATCGAGCTCGACTCGACGCTCGCGCAGGCGGAGGTGCTCTTCCTCTCGTTCGCGCAGCTCGTCGCGGACATCGACCGCCGCGCGGGCGAGCGCGACCACACCCGCTCGAAGCTCCGGCGGCGCAAGAGCACCGCGGGCGACGGCACCGTCGTCGCCACGCCCGCGACGCCCCTCGAGATCGAGGCGCTCGACCGGATGCAGCTGCCGACGATCAGCGACAACCTGCGCGAGCTGTTGAAGAGTGGGCGGCACGACGAGTGAGCCTAAGGTGATAGTCTCTTTATCGAACTCTTGCTTTGCGCCTTGATCTGTATTGCATACACACGTGGTAGTAGACAGCATTGAATGGTACTGTAGCTTTTTGGATCCTCGCCGCGGGGCTTCAGCCGAGAGGGTCAGCGGGTCTCAAGATCAATTCGTTACAGGGGGAGAGATGGATACAAATGAGTCCTGGAGAGAGAGAGAGCAAGAATCAATCAGGATAGGAGCGCATACTCGAGGAGCACGTCCATGCCCGCGCGGTCGAGTGTGTGCAGCCGCCCCTCGGCACGCACCAGGAATTGCTCAATGTGCCCAATCATAACGCATTTGTGCACGACGAACGACTTCGGCCAATGGCCCTCGTCCTCTGCGCCCAGCGTCCGGGCGTACCGCGAGTTGTGCGGGTACACGAGCTCGTATTTACACAGTCCCTTGAGCTCCGCGGTATTCGCAAGAGGGGGACTACAGAGAGAAATTGCTGATCAGTCTGCCAATGAATGAGAGAGAGAGACGGCTGAGGGCACGGACATGAGCACATAAACCAGCCCGCCGAAGTACTTTACGTGGTTCTTCGCGTCGAGCTCCTCCAGGGGCGTGACGCTCGGCAGCTCCGGGAGGACCCATGTGAGATAAAGAGTGACGAGGGCCTTCCGGATGCTGAGATACCTCTCGAGGCGCAAGCGCACGAGCGGCGCGATGGCCTGCTCCGTCAGGAACGGCCCGTAGACCTGCGTCCCGTCCTCGTTCACCGTGGTGTACGCTGCGGGCGGGACGAGAGCAAGCATCTGCGCGGGACTGTCAAGTCACCCTCAGGGTGCTTTTATACGGATATTCGGGGCGTGGTGGTCCCGCCCGTTGCGCTCTGTTCGCCCCGGCGCGTCGTTTCGAATGCTGTATGTATAGGAAGAAGTGGCACCTGCAAACGAACAATAAGTACAAGGAGAAGTCGATCGTTGTTCAGGGCGTCGAGCACAACGGCCAGACGCATAATGTGACAGCACCCGTCGAATTCTTCCGGTCAAGATGCAACACTGTCCGAGCGCACCACGCTGCCATCGAGGCAAGGACATCTGCAGACCGCGAGCCCGAAACCTGAGGCCTGAGGCTTGAATCTCGGTCTGGGTGCTGACCATGACGGTCCTCGTCAGCCGTGCGAATGTTTGCTAGCGCAGTGCCCAGCCAGCTCAAGACTGCGGCACAGCCCGTAGGGTATAAAACCGGGGGACAGCGAGCGTCCGCCGCGCACAGCACCCCACCTTTTAATGCCGCGCCCGTTTTCCTTCTTCCTCGCACTCGTCCTCGCCTTCAGCGCCGTCAGCGCGATACCCACTGGGACGACGAGGACGCAGACGGCGCGGGACCCTGGCCCTGACCTTAGCCGGAGGGATGACATAATCGTAGTTTGGAGGCGGCGGGTGTAATCGTGCGGTGGAGGAGGACCTGGAGGATTTTTCACGACGGACAATGCTAAAGGTGCCCTGTCTCCGTATCCACGAGTGTATCACGAAAGCGCGAACGCAAGTCTATTGTCAATGCGAATATATTACTCAGCTCTTATACCAGCCCGTCTAAGAAGTCGCCGCCCGCAGGCTTGAGTTTTGTTGCGGGCACGGGCGGCGGGGGTGTGGGGAGGACGTCGGTGAGGACCGCCTTTGCTGACGGGGACGGCGAGCGCGCGTAGTCTGCGAGAATGGACGCGAAGGATGCACCTGCGCCTGCCGTCGGAGAGGGCGCGGGTGGCTTCGCGGCTTGCGCAAGGCCCTCGGCGATGAGTCGGCGAATGGACGCGCCGTCGTACACCTACGCGCACATGAGCGGGAGGATAAGACGCTTAGAGACCGACGCACCTTCTCCGGCTGCGGCGCACTCTTCGCACTGGCGCCGGGCTTGGGCAGCTCGCGCGGCGCCTGCTTGAACGTGCCCGTGGGCGACGACGCGAGGCCCAGATGGGCGAGGACATCGCCCTTGGTGAGCATGCCGCGAACGCCAGTGCCCTTGATGCCGTCGCCGGACACGCCGTGCTCGTGCAGCAGGCGCTGGACGGACGGGAACAGCGGTTTCGAGCCTGAGCTCGCGCTCTTCGGACTCGCGTCGCGCTTTGCGGTCGGCGGTGTCGCCTGGCCTGGTGCGGGCGCGGGTTCGGATTTTCTTTCGGGCTTGGTCTCTGCGGGCGCGGGCGCAGGCGGCGGCGCGTCGTCTTTCGGGATTTCGAGCGTGGCCAGGTCGTCGCCCGGCTCTGCTAATACCGCAATCATCTTGCCGACCTGCACGTTCTTCGTGCCTTCTGGTGCCTGGATGATGCTCAGCGCTGCACGGCGGGGACGGCGTTTAGCGGTGGACGCACGAGGATCTTTGCGAGCACGCCGTCGTCCTGCGCCTCGACGTCTATCGTCGCCTTGTCCGTTTCCTGGCACCACAGCGAAGTCAGCAAGCGTATATGGCCAAGCAAGACGCGGACGCACAATCTCGAGCAGGACCTCGCCGGCGCTGAACGACTCGCCCTCGCGCTTCTTCCAGGACGCGATCCCGCCCTCGGTCATCGTCGGGCTCATGGCCGGCATGACGAACTTGGACGCCGCCCGCGACGACGCGCTCGCGTGCACCCAGCGCCTCGCGACCCGTGCTACAGCAGACATCGTGCGCTTGGAGTCGGAATGGGGCGATTGCGGGAAGAAACGGAAGAGGGGCGCGGAGACGCGTCGGGGCGGACTTTACGGAGAGACGCCCGTCACTTGCCCTCGTCGCTTTTCTTTTTTTCCGTGCTCTGGCTTCACCCGACCTCTACTCAGCCAGCCTGGCACTTCGTAACTGGGAGAGCCGGTACGGACTTTAAATCCTAATGCATGCTCAATGGACATTCAGCCAAGGTGGCCAGCCCAGGGTTACAAAATTTGCAGGCGGCAGCTCCCAGCATCGCTCTCCCAGTCCCAAGACAGTCCCCCTCTTCATTCTCACCAAAGGCTCCAGATTCCTCTACCCGTCTGCACCCCTATGCACGCATTGCTCAGCTTCTCCAGCTCGGACCCACGGCGGCAGTCGCATTCGCTGAGCCCTCGGGAGTAGGCGAGCGCTTGTTCTCATGGTACCACTGTTGCTGACTCGATCCGAAAAGTTCCAAAGGGTATTTTCTGCATTGATACATTGCCATGTGGTTGTACAGGACAGTGCAGTCGGTGTGGAGGTCGCCTGTGTCTCTGGACACATGTTCTTAGCATCTGCAGGGCATGTCCCGGCTGCAATGCTTGTCGATGCTCTTCTTTTCGTGCTTGCCTATCGGGTGCTGACGATCACAACGATGCCTACCTTCAGGACGCGCGGTTCCCCGCGGAATGATGAGCGCCGCATTTGGTACGCTCTGACGGAGCCAGAGCCTCTGCCCCTCCCGGCCTGCATAGTGCCAACGTCTTGGTCTCCGAGGTACCATAGGCCATTTCGCCTTGACCGGTCCCGCCCTCTCCAGCCACCCGATTGTCCACTCATGCTGTACGGCGAGACACGAAGGTGGCGCGCGTGGGAAGGCTCACTACTGACACCCGTCGGCGTTGCCGAAGGGTGCGAATGGGTCTGGAATGGGCCAACGTTCTTTCTCGGCGCTCTCACTGATACAGTACTCGATTCTTGCGGGCCCCTGTCACGGCACCCAGCGAGATTGGTATATTGGCTCTCTGCCTGGGCTTCGATATCCCACCTGCGCACTGAATCATGGCGACTCGTCCTATATCCAGCTCTGTTGCCACGCTCCGGCGCTTCCGTACTGTGGCACTTCGGGACCCCATGCTTCCCAGAGCTCGCGTGTGTTTCGCCCCTGCGCGCGTGTCGCCCATAGCGCCCGAACCTTGCGTTGCTCTCGGAATCGAACTCGTACTCTGGTAGAAGTCCCAGGTTTTGTAACTGAAGCTTCTGTAGCTGGCGTTTTGGCAACAGGGTCACATACGCGCCCGGACTTTGCACGCGGGCGCCCGGCGGCCCTGCCCCCCGCCATTCCTGCACCCGCATCAACTCCTCCAGCGCCGCGCGGGCGTCTCCGTCGTCGCGTCCCGTCCTGCGCGCACGGCGGAGCGAGCGACTCGTTTCGTCCCAGCGTCAGTTATCATCATGGAGCCGGCGTCTTCTCATGACTACCTCACACCCTACCGCGAAACCCCTGTCAGTGTCACGTCTTGCACGTCTCCGGGAGAATCGCAGTGCGCCGCCGACGCCGACACTGTGTGTGTGCGCGCGCGCGCACGACAAATTGGGCAGGATTCCCCGGCGCGATCACACACTCGGGCGCCTGCTGCGACTGTCCAGTCCGAGTCTGCGTCCCCCCGCCTTGGTCAGCGTGCTTGGGCAGAAAACGTGGTTATCAAGCCGATTCTATTGGTGGCGTTTCTCGTCTGGATTAGGGAGGTCTATCTGCTGTGGATTGTCCTGCCCGTCCTGGATGACGACTTGCGCGGCCAGTCGCCATACAGCGGGGGTGCTATTCCTGTCGACGCAAGGTGGCCTGAGGTCTGGGGGTTCTTTGGGGATTCAGGCGTGCGGAAGCGGGGTCGACTAGGGGACCTGCACGCTACGCTCGCCGGACGAGGCAGGCATTGTTGTTGTGCGCGCACTTCGTCCGGTTGCTGTTCCGACACGTTCCCGCCGTCGCTGCAGGCGCCCGCAGTCACTGGCGGGCGGTGCAGTGGACATGGCGGCTTCGCACCCATTTGCAGACACAGGATACGCCGCACCGCTGCCGCGCTGAAAGTATCCAAGTTTGTTGGGAACTGCCTGCCGTCGCTCGCTGGCGTCATTGTGACTCTGGGTGTGGGAGAGGACGGTGCGAGAATGGGACGCTGTCAGAGGCCGGCGGGCGACGTGATGGCGGTGTTGCGGCTGTCAGCGTCAGCCATCAGCTCTCCGCGGTTGGGGAGGTTCTTCGGGGACGAGAGGTGGGCCGAGTGCGCAGAAGAGCAGCATGATCAGGCTTCTTGTAGCAGTTTAGGCTTTAGATGAAGATGAAGATGCGAAGCAGAGCCAGGCCGCATGCGGCGGCGGGCGTGATGTTCGAGGCGTTCTCGAGTTGCGCAGTGTAAATCCCCGCGCCGGTGGCTGTGACGCCCCCCGAGCGCGGCACGATTTCGAAGTCCGGGCAGAGCCTGTCTGCTGCAATTGCAACGAGCGCCCGGCCGCGACACAGCGCCCAGGAACGATGCGCCGGGGGTCCTGGTGCGTGCGCCCGATAAGCCTGCCGGTATCCTGCGGCGGGCTGACAGCACCTTAGATCTGCAACTCGACCACCTCCACCCGCTCCGAGCTCCCTTTTAAAGTACCCCGGCTCCGTGCCTGCACGCTCCCCCGCACCCCCCTCACCCCCCACTCCCTGCCCACCCACGATGCGCGCAGTCCTGGCGCCCGTCCGGCGCGTTGTGGGCGGCCTGTTCTACCGCTTTGGAGTGTGAGTGTCCGTCTGCCCGGCTGCGGGTCTGGCCGTCTCTCGGGCGCCGTGCTCGCGGCAATCGTCCGCGTCGCCGGCGGCGCCCAGAACGGTCTCGCGTACCCCAACGCGCCTCTGGATGCTGCGCGAACGCCTCTGGGCTCGTCGGCGCGTCGCGTCCGAAGGCCGTAACTAGCAGCGGCGGCTGCATAAGCGGCTGCTGTATACGCGTATGCTCGCCGTGCCCGCGGCGCAGCTCGTGTCAGTTGCGCGCGGATGCAGAGCCCGCCTGGCCGACTGCGAGCGTGTTGCTCGTTTGCTAAGGGCGGATGATTGCCCTGGTGCGCGCTGAGAGGCCCTGGCTGACCTCATTTGCAGACACTGCGCGACACACCAGATTCGGGTCATCCTCATCTGCGCCGTCGTTATCACCTCCCTCTTCTACCCCGCACTCGCCATCTACACCTCCACATCGCTCACCCCCATCTCGACGCTCCTGGTGCCCTGGTGGCGGACGGACGAGGGCGCGCTCGCCGACCTCCAGGAGCCCTGGGAAGCCCGTGGTGCTGGACACCAGCTGCGCGTTATCGACGACTACGACTCCAGGCTCAGGTGCGGCCTCGACGCCACGGTCCGCGTAGAGCGAGTCGCGCTCCGCAATGTCCAGCCCAAGAGCAGCCAAGACGGCGCCCTAGACGGTCCCACTCTCCAGGCCGCCCTTCAACTCGAGCAGCGCATAAACGCTCTTCTTGAACGTCCCGGCGCACCGCAGTGCGTCGAGGGATCATCGGGCTGCTTCGTGCTCAGCCCGCTCCACTTCTGGTCCCACGACGTGGACGCCATCACGCGCGACACCAACCCGGTCGCAACCGTCAATGCGGGGCGCAGACGCAACGTCTCCGTGCATGACTTCCCGCTTGCACCCGAGACAGTCCTTGCCAGCGTAACGCCAGCCCACGATGGTGATGGCGAAGACATCGCCCAGGCGGAAATGCTCGTCACCACCTATTTCTTCCAGGACAGCGCGTGTGACAACACAGAGGGACATGCGGCCTGGCTCGAACTGCTGCACGAGGCCGTGGGCAAGTCAGCCCATGTCAAGGCGTGGCCGCAGGAGTCCGTGCTTCTCCCCCTGCAGGTAAGCCGGATGCTTTGCCACAGTCCCCGCCTTCTCACCCCGCCTCCCTCTCTTGCAGTATCACACCACCCTGTCTCGCCCGAGCCGCTTCTCAGTCATCTCCGCATTCCTCTACCTCACCTACATCGCCGTCTTCTTCAACTTCTCCGGCTCCATGCGCAGCGTCAACACTGTACACTCTCGCTTCGGTCTCGCGGTCACTGGGCTCGTCGAGATCCTCGCCAGTACGATCACCAGTATCAGCGTTCTGGCGCTCTGGGGATTCAGGATAACGCTCGTTCCTTGGTAGGCGCTGTGGCAGGTAAACATTAGGGTGTCGTACTCACACAAAGTGTTATCAGGGGGATTCTTCCACTCACTATCGTGTTTGTTGGCGCCGAAAACATGTTTTTCATGGTGCGCGCGGATCGTCCTGCGGTTATCTGTAATCTAGGCACCAACACTCCTTGCAGGTCAACGCGGTCGTCAAGACGAACGTGACGATCCCGGTCAAGGAGCGCATCGCTATCGGCGTGAGCGAGGCGGGGACGAGCAACACGCTCAAGGCCGTCACGTACAACACCGTGTTGGGCACCATCGCGTTCTTCGCGCACGGCGCCATCCGGCAGTTCTGTGTGTTTGCGATCGTCGTGCTCGTCGCGCACTGGTTCCTCATCCACACGCTTTTCCTGACCGTCCTCTCCATCGACTTGCAACGCCTCGAGCTCTCGGAGGTCCTGCGACAGGACCCAGGGCTTTCGCCGAGCGCCCCGACCAACAAGCGTAGCGCGAGTGCCGTACGCGGACAGAGTGTCCAGAAACTTGTGCGCAGCCGCGCGACTAAGGATGGCAGCTTGCTCCTCGTACGCCGTTCCTCCGCCGGGTGTTTGCTTGCGTGCTCACCGCTCACCGGCCATGCCGATATAGATCCTTGCGGTGACGGTGATAATGTACTACGTGACATACCCGTCGCCGGACGCCCAGGCGGACGCCGAGATCGACCCGTTCGCGCGGCAGAGCCCGCGCGCGCCCGCCGCGGCGGCCGCGTCGCTCGCGATGACGCCCGCGCTGCGGCTGTGGCAGACGCTCAACCCGCTCGGCAAGAAGCTCGTGCACCTGCGCGTCGAGCCGCCGTCGCTCGTGCAGTTCTCGCAGCGCGCGGCGGCGTGGACGCCGCAGCAGCTGCTGAGCCTCTCGGGCCGCCGCGCGCGCGCGCTGCTGTGGGCGCTCAAGATCGTCATGCTGCCGATCGCGGGCACGTGCGGCGTGCTGTACGCGCTGCTCATCCAGCTGCTCAAGAACACCGAGCTGCTCGAGACGCAGCGCGCGCGCCCCGACGGGTACCACTCCGACGGCCAGTCCGCCGACGAGCACGAGCCCGCGCGCTGCGCCGCGGCGTTCGGCACGCTGCCGCGCGCGTTCGCCGCCGATGCTGAGATGGTCGCCGTCGCGAAGGACTCCGGCGTGTGCGCGGCCGTCAGCGCGGACAACGTGCTCGCCGTGTGGGCGAGCGCCGGCCGGCCATGCGTCGTTGTGGAGGTGTGCGAGACGCTCGGCGTCGTCTCGTGCGTTGCCGTCGACGCGGCCGGCGCGCGCGTCGCGGTGGGCACGACGGCGGGAATGGTGGGCGTGTGGGACGTCGATGTGGCCCGCGGAACGGCGTCCGAGGCCCGCGAACTGGCGCTCGAGAACGTGCACTCGCCTGTGCTTGAGCTGGGATTTGTGCGCCACCCGGAGGTATGGGGCAGCGGATTGTCCGTCGTCGCGACGCACGAAAACGGCGTCGTGGTGGACTGGGACCTGGACAGCGCCCCGCACGCCAATGCAAACCTTGTGCAGCCGACAGCGCAGGCCATCGCGACCGTGCGTACGATCCTCGTACACGACCGCGAGCGGGACAGCGTGGCCGTGGCTTTCGTCTTGGACACTGGCGCGGTTGAGATCTTGGACTGCTTGAAGGGCCCCGGCGGATGGACAACGACATGCTGCATCCAAGCCGGCCCGTTCCACGACACGGTCATCCAGCTCGACCGCATGCGGTTCGTCGTTGGCGACGGCCCGCCGCGCGTCGTCGTCGCGACGCTCTCACGCCTCGGCGCGCTGCGCCTGTGGGACGCGCATACGAGCGAGCTGGTCTTGCATGTCGACAACATCAACTCGCGCAGCGCATGTGAGTGGGGCTCTCTGCGCGCCGCGGGCCTCGAGCCAGAGCAAACTGCGTGCGAGCGGTGTCGCGAACAGTCGGCCGGCGGGTTCATTCTTGCTACGGCCGTCGGGGAGACGGTGTTGGTGTACCGGGGCCTTGTGGGCGAGCGCTGTGCTTGTGCCCTGGCGGGCGGCGCCGGCAAGGTTGTTGGCGTCGGCCGGCGCTCGCGCGCAGGAAGCACCGTGCCCCCGCCGCTCCGCTCGCGCCTACCGCAGCGGGCACCTTCGGATTTCCCTATCTCAGGGCACGGATTTCACTCGCGCCGGAGCTCGGACAAGGACCATCGCCGTGCAACCTTGGCTACGGAGGACGACATGCCCGAGGGTGCATCTGCTGCCGTTAGCGCGGAGTCCTCAGCGCCCGGACGGTGGAAGGAGTTGACGGTGCGTTGTGTCGGGGAGGTCCCATGCGAGCGTGGGTCGTGGTCCATCGCAGGCACACGCGTTGTTGGCGTGCGGCGGCGTGCGCGGGGTGTACCTGGCTCGTCCGCCGCCCCGCCCGCGCCGCCGTTACCTGGAGATACCAGTGGGTTCAGCGCCGCGGTACTTCAGCGATGGGAAGCGTGGAGCGTAGATGCCTGCCATCTCACGCCGTCCTTACACACATCCACCCTCTATTCGCTATACGGCGCTACCCTTCCCGCGCCGAAGCCCCCTTCGCCCGCACGCTCGCGAGTCGTGTCGCGGCAGCCTTCCTTATCGTCGTTGCCCGCGCCGCCTTCCCGCAAGGCGTCCAACCCTTCGCTCGCCCCCGCCCCGTCCCGACAACCCCAACATCAGCGGCAACCGTCCGTCACCTCGCTCGTTGCACAGCTGCAACAAATCGCATCGGAGAACCGCTATCCGCGCCTGCCATTCACGCGCGTGTCCTTCCTCCGCGCCGCGAAAAACCGGACATTCCTCACGCTCGGCAATACTGTCGGTGTGCTCGAGTTCGCCGGCCCGCTTCCCACCCCGGACTCCTTCAGCTCCTTGTAGACCTGCCGTGCTGCCATCTGCCTGTGTCTCACTCGCGCATTGTGTATTTGTATTAACGTACTACTGACTTATCTCGCCCGCCCTGTCTGCCGTCGCGCTTTGCCTTTGTTTTTACCATTCCCTTGTTCTTAGATGATTTGTCTGGCCATGTTGTTGGATATTACGAAGGGGAACTCCTTGCGCTCAATGAAAACAATGATTGTCCTGTCAACGTCTTGATGATTTCTCTCGCACACAGAAGAACTTGAAGGCTTGGACGAGCAGACAAACATTGTGATTCGTGAGACCTGTTGCAGCCTACGCCGCGGGCTTGACGCCCTTCGCCATGAAGAGCTTCCAGTGCTCGCCGGGGCGGATCTCGTACGTGCCGACATCGCGGCTCTCGAACTGCCCAAGGCCCGCGCCAACGAACATCTCGCGCATCGCGTCGGGCGAGAAGCCGTGCGTGTGGTGCACCGCGCCGCCGACGGTGTCCTTGAGCGGCGACTCCGCGGGCGGCTTCGCGGGCGAGTCGTGCGCGACGTCGAAGACGAGCAGCGTGCCCGCCGGCCGCAGGAACGACGCGAGGATCTGCGTGATGTGCCCCGGGTCCTCCAGGTGGTGGAACGCGTTTGCGCACTGCAGAGTGGAGTGGTGCGGTGAGCGAAGGGAGAGGGCCCGGAGAAAGGGGGCTCACGATTGCCGCGTCGAATTGCGCGCCGCGCAGCTCGCCGACGTCCTCGGTCACGTTGAGCACGAGCGCGCGCATCTTGTCCTCCACGTGCTGCTGCGCAGCGTAGTGGTTGTAGTTCTTGACGCCCGTCTCGCTGATGTCGACGCCGACGATCGACGAGACGTACGGCAGCAGCTGGCGCGAGACGTGTCCTATAGAGAGTAATAGGTACGACCCGAGCAGAACAAGTGGAACAGACGGACCTGAGCCGCATGCAAAGTCCAGGACCGTGGTCTTCTCCTTGTCGAGCTCTGTCACAGACCTCAGGGCATTCACGACGCCGGTGGAGATCTCCGGCGCCATGGGGTGCGTCGGCATGTCCGGCGCGCTGGCGTCGAGCTCGCTGAAGGGCTGCTGGTGCCCATGGTGGTGGTGATGGCCGTGCTGGTGCATGTGGAGGCCGTGATGTTCGAGGTGCGCGTTCGTCGACATCTTGGCGGCGTATGCCCCTGGAGCATGCAATGCATCGCCCCTTAAATATGCGTTGGTGGATCCGGAGTTAACGCGCACGGCGGCCGCTGACAGGAGCCTTGCTAAGGGGTCTGCGTCAGCTTGAATGCTGTCAGGGTACTCCAAACACCGTGGCGGTACTCACATGACGTGCTTAGTGTGGAAGTCGGGGCCCCGCGGGAACGCCGTAGCTCCGTGTGGAAGCCCGGCGGTCCGTTTTGCGCGCTGATTGGTGGGATAACGGTCCGATAACGCCGGTGGCGGTACATGTGATTCAGACCTGGGGTCCGGCGCCGCAGCATTCGCGTCCCCGTTTAGGCTGTGGCTTTTGAGAATGTTCGACTGCCTTCGAAACGGCATCGAGGCGAGTCATGCGCAGCACGCGTGCGTAAGTCCGGCACGAGGACGCGTAGGGCCGCGGCCGGCATGCGTCCAGCCAGGGTATAAAAGGGCGTGTTTGCGACGAGGCGCTGTTTCCCCAGCCTTCACCAGGTTCTAAGCAGTCGCAAGCGAGCAGCAATGTTCCACGCACCTCACCATCCCCACCCTCCTCCGTTCCCGCCGCCGCCGCCGCAGATGGGCTTCGGGTTCGCCGCCCAAGGCTTCCCGCCTGGCCCCCATCCGGGACCCCACGGTCACCCACACCCGCACCCGCACCCGCACCCTCATCCTCATGGAGGACCGGGCCATCGCGGCGGCCCCGCCGGTCGTGGAGGTCTCGGCCGCGGTGGCCTCGGTCGCGGCGGCGCCGGCTGGCGCCACCACCCGCGCCCGCACCCGTACGGCTTCCGTCCCTTCGGAGACCTCCCGCGCGGCCGCAATGCCCCAGGCGGAGACGACGAGCCCTCGCACGCGCAGAAGATCGCGCAAGAGCTTGCGCTCGAAGTCATCGAGCGCGCGAAGCTGGACCCACTCACGACCGACGTCCTGGACTTCGGCTTCGACACCAATGGTCAGTACAACCGCACGTCTGCACACAGGCGCAGCACCCACTCACCCGATCCCGCAGGCTTCTTCGCAAGCCGCATCCTGCAGCCGCATGTCCGCGCGCTCGTCGGCGCGGCGATCGACGCGCGCGCCGTCGACGAGTACGACCAGTACGCAAGCCAGTCGAACCTTACGCCGGAGCAGATGCGCGCGGTGCGCGTGCCGCACATGGGCGACCTCGGCGCGCTCGGCGGCCGGCTCTTCGACGTGATCCTCGTCGCGCAGCCCATCGAGCAGCGCCCGGACATCGCCGCCGCCATCCCGGCGCTCGCGCAGGCGCTGCGCCCCGGCGGCATGCTCTTCATCGTCAGTCTCGACATCACCTCTTCCGGGCGCGGAGGCGCCTTCGGATTCGGCGCTGGCGCTGGAGCTGGATTTGGCTTTGGATTCGGATTTGGAGGACCCGCCGAGGACCCGAACGACCACCTTCACCCCGACCGCGAGCGCATTCAGTCCCTGCTCTCCGATGCCGGGCTCGTCACGGCCGACCTGGCGCGCGTCGATTCGTACGGCTTCGCGCCCAATGAGCCCGGCAGGCTGTTTGTCGCCCGTGGAGTCAAGCTGCAGGACGTCGAGACCGAGAGCACCGTTGGCTCGGAGAACTAGGCGCAGGAGGAGATCGCGCCCGTAGTCGAAAGCGTGTAATACATTGTATTTATTCTTAATTTATCGACCTTGTAACAAAGGTTGAAGAGTGTGAACCGGGATTGAGAAGCAAGATTGAAACCTTCGACCCTGAGCTTCATCCAGCGCTTGCAGCAGTATGTTATGATAGTCGTGTGATCAAAGACCTCCGTCCGGCGCCAGATCGCCAGGCAAGCCGATCTCCAGCAGCGTGCAAGCCCCAGTCGCAAGACATCGGGCTTCTGGCCCGATGCTGTCAATGTCAAAACCCAGAGCCAGGAGCGGACACCAATGGGTTGAGAGCGGACCAGAAAACAGACTCCGAGATGCAGGATGAAGGGAGACGCGACCTACGCGGTTTGCAGAGACCAGGGGGGTTCAGGAGCCCATTGAAATTGGATGTTGGTGATCTGAAGACAAGACGAGAAGACGGTTTGTAGCTCCGACTGACCGCTTTTTCCGTCTCGCGTCGCCGACCGAGAAAAGTTCATGTGCTACAGCCTCAACACAAGGGACGAGTGAGTCCGAGTCAGTGGCCTCGCTTCGAGCCCCGTTAAGAGCTGACGGGCGCTTTTCAGCTACCTGAGTGACCACATTTTCTCGCTCCTCGGCCATTGAAAAAACTTCCACCCATGTTTGCATTCACCGCTACTCGATCCCTGGGCTCGCGCTCGCCCTTCCTGGGCCTCGCTCGCCGCGCCCTTGCCACGCATGTATCAGACATTGGGCTGAAGAACAAGGCCCTGCCTGCCGTTCTGCACCTGAAGAGCGGCGAGTCATTTGCCGGACGCTCGTTCGGTGCTCCTCGCAGCATCTACGGCGAGACCGTCTTCTCGACATCGATCACCTCCTGTGAGCCCCCTCAGTGCTGTCTGAGATACCTTGGGTTTTACTGAGAGTTTTGTCCAGACACGGAATCAATGACAGACCCGTCGTACCGTGGCCAAATACTCGTATTCACTACACCTCTCATTGGCAACTACGGCGTACCGCTCAACGAGACGCCGATCAATTCGCAAGACGTCGGCGTCCTGCTCGAGTCAAAACGCATTCAATGCGCTGGCGTTGTAGTCGCCGACCTGACCGAACGCTTCTCCCACACCCAGGCGGTTGAGTCTCTCAGCGCGTGGTGCGCGCGGCACGACATCCCCGGAATTGCGGGCGTCGACACGCGCGCCTTGACGCGTCTCCTGCGCGACCAGGGCACGACGCTCGGCTGGCTCGCCGTCGGCGCGGACAGCACGTTGCCGGCTCCCGCGGACGCCGACTACTGGGACCCGTCCGCGGAGAACCTCGTCGCGCAGGTGTCGACGACGGAGCCGTACGAGCTGAACGCCGGCGGCGACGTGCGCATCGCGGTGCTCGACTTCGGCGCGAAGGCGAACATCCTGCGCTCGCTCGTGCGGCGCGGCGCGGCGGTCACCGTGCTCCCGTGGAACTTCGACTTCAACGCGATCCGCGACCAGTACGACGGGCTGTTCCTGACGAACGGGCCCGGCGACCCGAACATGTGCCACGAGGCCGCGATGCACCTGCGCCGCACGATGCAAGAGTGGGACCGCCCGGTGTTCGGCATCTGCATGGGCCACCAGGTCATCGGCATCGCCGCCGGCCTCGACGCGTACCGCATGACGTTCGGGAATCGCGGGCACAACCAGCCCGTGCTCGCGCTCGCGTCGTCGGGCAGCATCAAGGCAGGGCGCGTGTACATCACGAGGTGTGTCAGATTCTTGCTCTTCAGGACGGACGAGCTGACCGTCCGCTTCGCAGTCAAAACCACCAGTACGCGCTGAAGCTGCAAGATCCCTTCCCCGCGGGTTGGGAGCCCTTCTTCATCAACTGCAACGACTCATCGGTCGAGGGCATCAAGTCCACGCCCGAGTCTGGCCGCAAAATCTGGGGCGTCCAGTTCCACCCTGAGAGTGCCGGCGGACCGCTCGACACCATCGAGGTGAGCTATTCTTTCTTCTACAATCCGATCCCGCATGCCAATCGTTGCACCCAGATGTTCACGGACTTCCTGAACGAGTGTCGGGCGATGAAGAATGTGACGCCGTCGCCGATGCAGGGCGGCACGAAGTCCACATTCCGCAACGCCTCCTCTATCAACTAGGTGTACTTGTATTGGCATTTCTTGGGCAACGAAATAGACAACATGGATTTTGCACACATATGCCTTGAGCCGGGTCATTTGCTGGGTCTGTTCTGGCTGGTCTGTCCGCGAAATCGCATCCCGGGCAACCAAAGTCGGCTGCAAAACAACATCGATAGCAGTAGCGAGGTTCAAAGCAGAAGCGACGTGGAAACTACGAGATATGGCTACAGGCAGAGCGAGTGCGGTAGGTGGAGATCACAAGATAGAGATAACAAGGTACATAGCAAAAACCCAATATCAGTCGAAGGTGAACGGGCACCCGAACCGTTCCACAGCGATCTCGTCCAGGCGAGCCTTGACGCCGTTATAGGCGGCCCACCATCCATCGCGCACGACCTCGTCCTCGACATGGCGCTCCGTGCGGTCGACGAGCACCTTCCAATAGCGCATGATGCACACGCAGCGCTCCATCGCGTCCGAGCCGATGACCTGCGTCGCGCACTCCACCAGGTACGCCTTGAAGCGCGCGACGTCGCCCGCGACGGGCGGCGCCGCCTGGCAGCTCGCGACCCACTGGCGCAGCACGGCCTGCACGTCCTCCGTCTCGACGAAGCGCAGGAACTTCGGTTGCTCAATCGGCGGCGCGGCCGTCGGCCCGCCCGTCCGCCCGCGGACCAGCGGCCGCGTGCGCACGCCGAGCGAGGGCGAGCGCGTCGCGCGCCGCGTGTACGCCTTGACGACCTTCGCGGGCGAGCGCTGCGCCTGCGCGCGCTGGCGGTACTCGGCGAGCTGGCTGCGCTGGTCCTCGGGCGGCAGCGCGTGGAAGACCTCGACGTCGATGCCGAGGTGCTGCAGCTCCGCGCTCGACACCTTCGGCGCGGTCGGCTTGCGGTAGAAGGCCTCCATGATCGTCGACTTGCGCGGCGAGAGGGACGGCGCGTTGCGCGGCGCGAGCTGCTTCGTGATGTGGCGCACGTCGCCGATGGCCTTGCGGGGCTCCTCGGGCGGGAGGGGCGCGCGGAAGTTCGGAGCAGGCGTCAGTGAGCGCGCGCGCGCGGCCGGCGGTGGCAGTGAGGGCAGTCGGGAGGGGGCATCCACGGCTGCGTCTTGTGGCACGGGCATAGGCTGCGCTGAACGCGCGCGCGAGAAACCTGGTGCGCTCGGGGCGGCCGCCGCGCTGGTCTTCTTCTGGCGCTCCCATTCCTCCTCGTACTCGCGGCGAATATAGTCCGGCAAATCCGCAAACATGGCTTTGTCGATTTGCGAGAAGCTCGGGACGCTGAGTGTGTCCCTGCCGCCTCCGAAAACATCGTCCACGACAACCGGTGGTGGGATAGGTGAACGACCCTCGCGCGGTCGAGGGACTTGAGACGCATCCGAGTGTGCTCTGGGACGCGCGGATGCAGGATCGGGTGACGCGATGCGAGAGGGCCCAGCGTCAGGCGTCTCCTCTGGAGCTGGATCCAACCGAACAAGCGCTGCTGGGGCCGCAGGCTGATTCTGCTTGAGCGCCTCCTCGTATTCGCGCCGAATATCCTCAGGCAGCGCTTCGAGCACGGATTGATCAATCTGAGAATAAGAGGGCAGGGCGGGCGGGGCGGCCTGGGGCTTTGCTGCTGCGGCGCGACTGAACGCAGACTTTATGGAGCCGGCACCGGAGTCCTTCTTGCTCGTGTCTTCGTCGCCCTCGAGCTTCTGGATCTGGATGCCAATCCCGCGTAGCTCCTTCGGGTCGAAGCCGAAGCTTTCGGCCAGCTTCCACGACGCAGCGGCAATAATTTGCGCACTGTCGGTGACGGACGCTAGCGGCGTGCTCTTGCTGTGCACATCGCAGATGCCGTGGCCGAGGAACTGATGCAAAAGATTTGTGAATTTCAGCACGAAACGGATTCGGCCCACGCGCCTTGGGTGCTTCAACAGGCGCATCGGGGTGTCGCGTCATCAGTTTCAAAGTGAGCAGCTTGCCCCGCCGGTTGATAGCCTGAAGGCGCTTCGCCACCTCGTCGGAAAGGTCGTCAAGAAATTTCTTGAATTGCGGGTTGTCCTCAAATCGAATGCCATACTGTCCGGCAAGACGGTCAGCATCTTTTGCCACGGACGACGAGAACGACACATACGTTGAGCTCGGCGGAAACGCTCTTCCGCGGCTTGTCGCTCTCCAACGGCGTCTCGTCAATACCCCTGGCGGCTTTCCAGAGCTTCTCGCCCGTCTTGGGGCCAAGCACGGCGGACAGCGCGCCCCTGCTGCGCTTGCGCACTTCCGCGATGACTGTCGCGCCTGCGCCGAACTTCTCCTCGAGCTTCTTCGTCGCATTCCACGCGAAGCCGTGCAGATCCGCGACCTTGAGGCCGGAGAGGAATTCGTACGCATCGTCCAGTGGGAGGTGGAAGATGCCCGCGGGCTTCGCGCGCCGCGTCGCGAGCCGCGCGAGGAGGATGTTCGGCGCGATCCCGATGCTGACCGTGCAGCCTGTCGACTCGCGCACTTCGTCTTGGATCCCCTGCGCAAGCTGGCGAGCGGCCTCCGCGGCCGACGATGTAGGGTTTGAGCCGAGGTGGTGCGCGACGCGCGAGGAGATGTCGAGCAGAGCCTCGTCGACGGAGACGGCTTGCAGGTCGTCCGCATGTCGCAGTAGGATGCCGTAGAACTTCAATGAGAATGATTTGTATCTTGAATGCGCGCTTGTGAGTTTCGCTCGGGGTATTTGAAACAGTTTACCTACTTCTCGAACTCATAGGGTATCGGCGTAACGTCCGGACAGAGTTGCTTCACTTGACCCAGGCTGAAAGCAAGGTTGTCAACCGCAGGGGTCAGGTAATGCTATGCGCGCACATGCGTACCTCATGCCATTCTTGATCCCGAATTTGCGCGCCTCGTAGCTAGAACTGGCCACCTCGCTCGTGCTCCACTGGTTGGCGCCGCCTCCCTTCGAATGGCACACCACGACCGGCTTTCCGCGAAGTTGTGGTCGGTCGACAAGCCCTGCCGATACGAAGAAACAGTCGAAATCGCAGTGCAATATGACCCTCTCCACGTCCTTTCCCTTCCCCTTGCCCTTGGACGGCGAGCGGTGCATGCCGGCAGTGTCGTCGTCTGCTGCAGCAATAGCAAAGGCAGTGGCCTCTGCCTCGTAGTGCGCAGAGACGAGCTCCTTGAGCTCGGCCTTCCATTCGCTCAGGTGGTGCAGGCGGGATTTGTTGTAGTAGTTGCTGATGAATCCCTCCGCTCTCGACGTATTTTGCGCGCGCCATGCGGGGTCCTCCATCTTGCGCTGCGCGGCCTCGTTGGCCTTGTTGTGACCACTGAAATAGCCCGGTATGCGCTGCGCCTCTTCCATCGTAAGAGGGTCTGTCATGTAAATTGGAGGCGGCTCCGAGAGCTGGGGACCGTCGGCGGGAAGCTTTGAAGTCGATGCCGCATGCGTGCTGTCGGGTAATAACGAAGTAGACGGCGAAGTCAATGAAGGTTGTTTGGAGGTAGAGCCAGATCCAGCAGCATGGGCAGGCGACGAGGAGGATAGCAAGGGGTTCTGAGACTCCGGCGTTCTGAAACTGGCCTGCGTCGACGTACTGCCTTGGCCGGGATCGAAGACCACAGCGCTGGGTGTAAGCCTGAAGTCGTGCCAGGGCAGAAGAACACCCTTTTCAGCGCTCTTGACAAGCCAGGCCGGCGCGACGAGCTTCATATGTCGCAGGTCGATCCACTTCTGCGGTGTCAAATTTGTGGCAATGACATGGGTGACGAGGCCCTTGCGATCCATATGCTCGTGGAATTGGCCACCGTGTTCCAAGATGAGCTCACGGAGAACGAAGGCAGATGGGTCGGTATGGCCATTGACCTGATAAGGACGCGTCAGAATGCGCACACACCAAAAATGCCAGCATGCGTACATAGATGGACAGCTTCCTGAATATCTGGGGCTTTGTGGGAGCGGTGCCTTGGACAAGCTGGTCGTTCTGCACTTGCAGCTTGCGCCGTTTGTTGCGCATGTAGTCGCCGATACCACCGAAGGTCGACGCCGCGTACATGTCGTCTTTGTCGGTCTGTTCACGTTCTTTTCCCGGCGCATCGGATATCTGAACCACAGTAGTCTGCGACGGCCCAGCACCGGAGGCTGAGGCCGGACTCGCTAAGGCTGTTTCGCTGCGCGGCCGCTTCTTGGAGCGAGCCTTGGACTTGGCCTTCGACCCATCCTCTTCCTTGTGCCTGGACGCCCTTGCGGCATCCAAGATCTCTTGAAATGGATTGGGTCGCTTGGTCACGTGCGGCTCGGACATGCGCAGATCCTCATAGCAGGGTGTGAACACGAGAGTGGAACGGTTTCGAACACCGATACTCCGCTTCTTGCCTCTTGACTTGGTCCTTCATGGAAACATTGGAGCAGCTACCCTCCGTCGCAAGGGTTTGCCTATTCGTTGGGCTGTATTGTATGATTCTTACTCACCAGTCCGTCCTTTAGCTCAGCCAGCGAGTCCTTCGAGTCCTGGGGCAGGTAAGCCGGATCGTTACCAGCGCCCTGCTTGTCGTTGATCATATACACCAGAACCCCGGGAAGTTCACTCTCCAGGGTATGTGCCTCCATGAGCATCCTGTGATTCATTCGGCTTCTGGCGGAGCTGGCTGCATCGGTGCATGACTCTGCGACGCTCCTTCGGCGCTTTCGCTTCCTCTGTTCCATTCTGGGGTCCCGAGGGCGTGGTGCGGACCTTGTACACTGACCCCTGGTATGGCTCGGCTTAGTGCTTGTGGGCCATATCTCGCCCCCGGTTACCCGGTGATTCACATGGCATTGCGCGAGCTGGTTCCGAATCGCGCACTGCCCATCGAATGTCCCAAACTCACACTCTTCCATTAACACCTTCGCTCAACTGCTCATTGCTACCTCGATGACGAGCGCGACGTTACGCTCGCCTTTATAATTCTTTGCTGCTTGACCCAGCACCCGTCTTGAATCGGCAGCGGACTCTGTGTGTACGGATATTACATTTCCTCTCGGCGCTGCGTCCCGGTCCCACTCCTGATTCATCGTTGAGGCACGCAAATTGACGCGTTCTTCGCGAGGAGTCTCTGTTGTGGCACAATGGTGCCAGTCTTACCGGGTGGATCGGCACTACCATCTGTTATCTGCATGTGTTGATGCTCTTAACGTTATTATACTCCCCTTTTCATTCAGGACTATGTCGTCTATACCCAGTATTACAAAAGCTGACACGGGAACACATTACAGGCACGAACACCTACCTTGTTGGATCCCGACCGCCGTTTATCCTTATCGACACTGGCGAAGGCAGACCGGAATACATTCCTCACCTTCGGACCACTCTTCAAGAGTCCCTCGCATCATCACCATCCGAATCTCTGGTCTCAGACATTGTCATAACACACAAGCACCATGATCACCATGACGGTCTTCCGACAGTGCTCACACTCTTACGCGAGCTCCAGAGCAACTCTTCTCCGCGCATTCACAAGTTCCCGCTGGAGGACTCCAGCGTCACATCTATCCTATCCCAAATACCGGCCGGCGCCTTCGCGCCTCCGCCGCTACACGAGCTTTCGGACGGCCAAGAGCTGCGGTCCGCCGACGCGACGCTGCGCGTGATCCACACACCAGGTCACACACAAGACTCGGTCTGCCTGCACCTCGTCGAAGAGGACGCGCTCTTCAGCGCGGATACGGTGCTCGGGCAGGGCACCGCGGTGTTCGAGGATCTCGGCGCGTACATGCGCTCTCTGCGCGCCGTCCAGCCTCTTTTCGGCGGCCGCGTGTATCCCGGGCATGGGCCCGTCGTCGAGGACGGGCCAGCGCATGTGGGAATGTACATCGCGCACCGGCAGCAGCGCGAGGACGAGGTCGTGCGCTTCCTCGAGACCGACGGGCGCCGCGCGCGCAGCGTGCAGGAGATGGTCGAGACCATCTACGCGAAGTACCCGCAGAATCTGTGGCCTGCGGCCGCGCATGGCCTCGGGCTGCACCTCGCAAAGCTCAAGGAGGATGGTCGTGTCACCGCGACTGAGGAGGGCGGTGTTACTCGCTGGTCCCTTCTTTAATGTGCGTGCTAGCATTCTACCGTGTACTACTTATTTTGTAGGACTGGAACTGTTGTACCACAATGAAATCATTCGCCGTCATCGCTAATTCTGTTCAGTCTTGCGTTAACGTTCGCGATCCCGCGCCACAAGCGGAATGCGATCGATAGGAGCGCGACTGGTATAAGGCGCCAGCGTCGACGTGACGTGTTCGTCTCCTGAACCACAGTCATGTCTCCCCCACCCTCAGAAGTCAAGAAGAAGCGCGTGCTCATTGTCGGCGCCGGGGCAGCGGGCATGGTAAGACACCTGTATCCTTCTTCGAGGCCAGCTCTGACAGCCTTACCTCCAGTCATGCGCCGACACGCTCGCGCAGCACCCGGCCAAATTCGAAGTCACGATGCTCGAGAGCCAGAACGTGACTGGCGGCCAGGCGACGTCCATCGACCTGGACAAAGAGAAGTACGGCGCGTCGTACCTCAACGATGGCGTCCAGGGCGGCTCGCACATCTTCCGGCACACTTTCGCGTTCTTCCGCGCGTGCGGCTTCGAGCCCAAGGAGGTCGAGCTCCAAGTTTCCTTCGGCAAGGGCGAGCACTTCTGGAGCAACGTGTTCCCGAGCCCGCTCGTCAAGAAGTTGCAGCGCGACATCCGGCGCTTCGGCACCGCGCTCAAGGTCATCAAGCTGCTCGAGGTCGTCTTCGCGTTCGTGCCGATCTGGGCGACGCTGCGCCTCTTCGGCTTCTCACGCGAATTCGGCGAAACGATGGTGTTCCCGCTCATGGCGCTCTTCCTCGGCACGGGCAACCAGACCGCATACGTCTCGTCCGCCATCCTCGGCCGCCTCTTCACCGACCCCAACATGCGCCTGTGGGAGTACGACGCCGAGACGCTGCTCCCGAACCTGCCCAAGATGTTCACGTTCCCGCACCTGTCCGAGTTCTACAAGGCCTGGGCGAAGAGCCTCACCGACAAGGGCGTCGACATCAAGCTCTCGCACGAGCTGCTCGAGGTCGTCGAGCGCTCGCGCAAGGGTGGCGTGCGCGTGCGCTATCGACGCGTTCCCAGTGCGAGCGACGGCGACGGCGAGCCGGCCATCGTCGAGGAGGTGTACGACGAGCTGATCATGGCGGTCCTGGCGGACGACGCGAAACGCCTCCTCGGCAAGCAGGCTACCCGCACCGAACGCAGCGTCCTCGGAGGCGCCAAGTTCTTCGACGACATCACCGTGACGCACACGGACGCCGCGTACTTCAACGCGCACTACGAGACCAAGTTCTCTGAGGACCTCGCTGCCGCGGCCAGCTCCGACACGCAGCAGAAGCAGCTCGCCTTCGCGCGCGGCGACGGGAACTTCAAGCCGATGTACTACACGCTATCGTACCCGGCCGACGCGACGCGGATCGAGATGTCGTTCGACTGCACGCACTACCAGCCGCAGTTCGCCGACGCGCGCGACAAGGGCATGCCAGACGACAGACACGTCTACCAGACAATCTTCCTCGACAAGACGCACGCGGACCTCTGGACGAAGGACGAGATCGCGAAGGACAAGGTGCTCGGCGAGAAGATGTGGCACCAGCTCGGGCACAACTGGACGCATTATGCGAAGGTCGTTCCCTGGCTCTCGCGCATCAACTCGCCGGGCAGCGGCACGCACACGCAGTTCATCGGCAGCTGGACGCTCGTCAACATGCACGAGGTCGCCTGCGTCAGCGGCATCGCGGCGGCGTGCGCGCTCGGCGCAGAGTATGTCCGCCCCGACGAGTTCGGCGAGGACTTCTTCAGGAAGTATTACCTCCTTAGCCACGCGCGCAGGTACAAGGGCCCTGTGCATAACCGCAAGAACCTTCCCGAGAGCCTGTCGTAGACGTACCCGATTCGGTCCATGAACGAACACATTTGTAAGATTAGCACCCCTATAATACCTTCCCGCGAACACAATGATAATGCGACTAGTTTACCGTGATCGTGGCCGAGCACCGAACCCTGAGCCCGTGCAAGACGTCCCTGAAGACGTCGCCCTCGCCCGTGTCGCACAGTGGATTGCTGATATCTCCGAGGAGAGAAGCCTTCCTCGATCATACATCCCGATGGACCCTGAGATGATGATCTGGAGCCTGAATCGGGAATGTCAGGGGATGCGCTTGGACGCTGTGTTGATTTTTCTGACAGAGAGGACGTCGCGGCCAGGCAAAGGGGTTCGCCAACAACGCCGAGAGGCGACCGTCAACACGACGCTCCAGCCCAGCCATCTCGCCCTCGGTCGTCGTCGCGCAGGCGACGAGCTCGCCGTCAGACGGCATCATGATCGTTGACTCGCCCGTCAGTGCCTAGGGAGATGTGGAACGATTTCAGTTGAACATTGCGAGTACAGAGACACCGTTCGTTAGCGTACAACATAAACGGCCGAGAAAAAAATACCTCATAAATTACATGCGCGTCGAAAATTCCAAAGGGTTAATGTACCAATAAAGTTAATCCATCCCAAGATGTCGAGGCCGGCTCACGGTCACTTGGTTTGTCGCAGTGCAGGGTTCGTGTTAACGTTGGAGTTCGGGTTGGTGCTGGTGTACCAGGCGCGGCTGCCCAGATCGCGGTCGAAAAAGGACGAAGACGAGCTGAGGCGATGGGCTTGGACTTGGCGCATCTCCTTCTCACGCGCGGCCGCGTTCCGGTGTCGGTTGCGGTCCCACGTGCAGATGAGGATGCAGAGGACGAGCAGCGCGGCGGCGCCAATGGCTATGCCCACGATCGCTGCTGGCGGCAGCAGGAGCTTTGCTGTGCCAGACTGAGAGGGGCTCTTCGCGCCGTCGTCTCCAGACGTGAGAGATGGGCCAGGAGTATCTGATGGCGCGTCCGAAAGCGACGACGAGGGGGACGGCGACGGTGATACGCGGTTCAAGCAGGAGACGTCGGGGCCGCCAGATACCCAGAAGCGCGGGGAGTCGATGACGGTCACGTGCTGGCCTTCGCCCGCGACGACGCGCGCAGAGACGACGTAGAAGCCCTCGGGGACGTCGACCGTCCAGGGCACGACGGTCTCCCCGGCGACCAACTGGAACGGGAACTCGCGCTCAATGTCCGGCGGCGGCGCGCGCGGGGCGACAGGCAATGGCGACGAAATGGTGGTTATAAGCGAGGCGGGCGCATCAGACGCCGCCGGCGGCGCCTGCAGGGCCTGTGCGTCGTCGACGGGGTCCTGGGAGACGCCGAGGTTGGTGACGATGAGCGCGACGGGCAGCGGGTCGTCCGCCGCGACGACGGAGACGGTGAGGCCGGTGAGGACGCAGGTCTCGGCGTTCGCTGCGCGGGCGAGCACGACGGCGGGCTCCGCCATGACGAAGAGGGAAAAGGGCGCAGGGCGTGCTCCGGGAACGGGCGTGCGGGTCGAAGGAGAAGGGAGGAACTGAGCTGGGGCCACACCGCAAAACTCCGACGCACCGTGTCTTTGCACCATCATGGCCGCCGCCGCCGCCGCCGACGTGCTGCTCGCCATGCGCGACGCCGTCAAGAACAAGGCCGCCATCACCTACCTTGCCAACGACGCCCCGACGCCGCACCTGCAGTCGGCCAGCCACATATCCATCCCCACAACGGCGGCGCCGCTCGTCGTCCCGAAGACCGCGCCGACGCGTTTCCGCAAGCCCGGGGATACCAACAACACCGAGTTTTACACCTCGGGTGCCGTGCTTGCTGCATGGCTTTTCCGGGAGGCTGGCGCGGCCGAGTACATGCGCCAAAACCGCGAGGCTGGTTACGCAGCGGGCTTCGTGAGCGTCACCGAGCGCAAGGGCATCGTCGACTGGCTCGAGGGCCGGAGAAGTACCCACGACCGGCTCGCGCCCTTGGCCGGTGAGTAATATGGCATTTATCTGAAGCGGCGATTGATTGTCTGGCAGGCGAGACAACGACGCCGCCTGGCACACCAAAAGCAGCACAGGCCGGTGCACCTTCGGGAGCCGTGACCGGAGCAGACGCACCCGTCACGCCAGCCAAACGAAGATATGAGCCCGACAAGGCGGACGTTGAGGCCGTTAAGCGCATACGACAGAACGAAATCGAGCTCAAGGACCGGACCTCTGTCCTCCGAGGAGCGAAGTCCAATGTACGTGCCTCGACTTGGATGATTAGCAGGGTGCTTACTGGTCTTTCAGAACTTCACAAGCGTCAAGAACCTCGTCTCGGACAAGCTGAAGAAGCTGAAGGACTCGTCCAAGCCTGGCCACGCCCAAGCAGCACCGAAACCCGACCCAAAGGCCGCGAACAAGAAACGTGCGCCGACGCAACCCATTCGTGCTTTCTTCTCCATGCTCACGCGCTTTCAGGAATGAACGTCCCGATTATCATCATCTCCTCTTCGCCGACGGCGCTCATTACGATGCACAACGTGAAGAAGTTCCTCGAGGAGGCCGTGTACGAGACGCCGGAGCAGGCGCGCGCGGCGGGCAACGCGAAGGTCGAGGACGTGATCGCCGTCGACCGGCGGCGCACGCACGTCGGGCCCGGCGGCAAGGAGAGCACGGCGCGCATGCGCTACCTCGTCGTCGACTCCGTCGAGGCGCTCGCCAAGTTCGGCGGCGAGCCGTGGGACCGCGTCGTGTGCGTCATGACCACCGGCCAGGCGTGGCAGTTCCGCCCGTACAAATGGAGCGAGCCGCTGCAGCTCTTCCACAATGGTGCGCACGCGTCCGGCCCTGTTTCTCTCTGCCCACTGTGTGGCTCAGGCTGACGCGACGCAGTCAAGGGGTTCTACGTTACGTGGGCAAACGACCCGGCGAACGTGAAAATCAAGGACTGGAACGTGTCCGAGCTGCGCATCGACCAGTACCGCCGTCACGTCGACAAGAGTGTCGTCGCGGGTTTCTGGAAAACGCTGGATGCGTGGGTGCAGGCGAACAAACCCAGTCTAATGATGCCATAGGGTGCCAGTGTATGTGACTGTATTTCTAGCTTTCATTCTTGCTTTCCCTTTCGCAACCATGGCCACGGCCAGTTGTTCACAAGATCGATCCCTCGGCCATTCTACTGGGACACATACAGTAACCAAACCTTGGTATATGAAGACAGGGCCCAAGTCCATACTCATCATCATGGCATTACACACGCAGCGAGTCTCATAGGCGTAGAAGCGAAAACGAACGGGAGAATACAAATAGGGAAACAAACGCATGGAGATGGGGCCAAGAGAAGAGAGGAAGTGTTCAGTTTCACGCGGTGCGCTCGCCACGAAGGCGGCGGGCGAGGGCGAGGTCCTTGGGCTGGATGGTGACGCGCTTGGCGTGGATGGCAGCCAAGTTGGTGTCCTCGAAGAGCGAGACGAGGTACGCCTCGGACGCCTCCTGGAGCGCGAGCACGGCGCTCGACTGGAAGCGCAGGTCCGTCTTGAAGTCCTGCGCGATCTCGCGCACGAGGCGCTGGAACGGCAGCTTGCGGATGAGCAGCTCCGTGCTCTTCTGGTAGCGCCGGATTTCACGGAGCGCGACGGTGCCCGGCCGGAAACGATGCGGCTTCTTCACGCCGCCGGCGGGCGTCTGCACGCTTTTGCGCGCGGCCTGCTTCGTCGCGAGCTGCTTGCGCGGCGCCTTGCCGCCGGTCGACTTGCGCGCAGTTTGCTGTGAGTTCGAGTTGCCATATCAGGTGCGGCGATGGCCATTTCGGGACGAGACGGAAATCCGGTCATGATCAGGGTTGGGTGCAGGCACGGGTGGCGGTGCCGTGGTGTCGGGAGTTGCCGTTGGGGCGACAGCGGATGAGTCAGAGACGAAACGCGGGAACGGAAAAAGCGGTTCAGTCAGCGAAACGAACTCCGACAGGCCCCCCACGCCCACCCCGTCCGCCCGTCGCCCTCCAGCCCGCGCAACACATTTTTTTCACCACCCACAAGGAGGCTCAGAATCGACGGGGGCGGGCAGGGGCGGGCGGCCGCGGGCGCGCGGGGCAAAAATTTAAATACGAACCTTGGTACGGGCCATGGGAGCTGCTTGGGGGGTGCTGGGAGGCTGGGGAAGGTTGTGGTTGGGGCGCAAGAGACGAAAAACGCAGCGGCGGCTTTATCTGGCGCGAGCCAGACCTCTTCCGCCCTGCGCCGCCACGCTCGGCAGGATGCGGTCGGGCGGGGCCCGGCTTTGGGCTTTGCCAGGCCGCAGCTGATTCCGCTGGGAGGAACGGGCGAAAATTGGACGTCCTGACTCGACGACGTGTGAGACCGCCTTTAAAGTCTCGTAGTGCCTTTTCAACGCCTCTCTGCGGGATTTGGACTGGTGAGAGGGTAGAGAGTCATACGGGGTGAAGGGGAAGGACGTTGTCATGGGACAGATGAGAACGAACGGAAGCAAATGGCCGAGCTCCCTTCACGATGGCTCCTCTTCGGCCTTTGGAGCTCCCTAAGCTCTTTCAACGGTATTTTACCATCGAATATCCACTTGTACTACTGGTTATTTGTCAATAGAGCCTTTCTTCCTCTGTCAGAGAGCCTAAAGGCCAGATTTATCGACAGCAGGTGGCAGGCGGAGGCGGTCCTCCGCAACGTGTGCACCACGTTACAAGCAGAATAACAGCAACAGATGCCCATGGCGTTGACGATACCAATTTCAATCGAGCTCTTGTCCACTGTAGAGAGGTTAAAATCGCTGAAAGCACATGACCCGACGGGCATTCGCATTACGATGTTGTATTGGTTCTTCGAAGCATGTGCCTCCAAATTCAAAGCACTGCGACAAGTACAAGAGGGGAAAAGGAGCGTGTTCGATGTACGGACCGATATTAGGTAACAGTATGCGTGCGAATAGAGTACAACCAAATGTCGAACGAGTGTGGATGTGCGGAGAGAAGGCCATGCGCATGTGCATTGCGTATCACCACAATTCAGGCCTGCAGCGCATTCAGCTGCGTCTCGTGGCGGAGGGGAGGAGGAACGCACCCGAAGCGCCCGGAGTCGGGCAGCGGGAGGAACGACACGCCGTCGTAGTCGGCCGTCTTCGTGTAGACTGTGTTGCCCCACCACTTCGCGACCGTGTTCTCGCCGATCGTGTTGTCCCTCGGGAACTGCAGACTGCCGCGTGCGGAGTGAGACGGGCGGTACGACTGCGAGAGCGGTACACTGACGCGAAGAAGATGACGACCGACGCGACGGCGACGCCCGAGTCGAGCGCCGCGCTGAGCACGTAGTTGTACTTGGCCCACCTGCATGCGGCGCATGAGTCATGCGGGAGTAGAAAGGTGAAGGATGAAGGACGCACCAGGAGAACCAGCGCCGGCGGATGAAGTACTGGAAGACGAAGCCCGTCACCGCCCACGGGACGTAGTTGACCGCCGTCGCGGGCGGGATCAGCGACGTGCCGTTGAAGATGACAGGGAAGCTGAGACAGGCGTCAGTCCCCGCCGTCTCAGCACTCGTGGGGCCGATACGCACTTGACGTAGCGCCAGGACGAGTTCGGGTACCGCCTGCAGAATAGCCACGGGACAATCGGCGCGAGCGCGCCAAGCAGGAAGAAGAACGTCAGCGCACTTCCGGTGCAGCACTTGGTCAGCGAGGGCGCGGGAATGCCGCGAGCAAGGGGCGTACTAGTATATCTGTCCGGAGGCAAACTGGCGTTGCGGCCCTATGACGCCCCAGATTATGCTCGCCGCGCCGAAGACCTGCGTCGTCGGGCAGACAAAGACTTCGTTGTCCGGGGAGCACATGTCCGGGATGTTGTCGAACATCCACGACTGCACGAGCAGCTGCGTCGTCCCCGCCAGCACGGTCGCGAGAACCTGGGCGAGAAACATGCTGCGTGGGGGGATCTGCAGTAGTTCGTCGTGAGTGGAAGGACTGAGATAGTGAGACGCAGCGTGCCTTCATGTAGTGGCCCAGTTTGAAGTCGGATGCGAAGTTCAGGCTCTGTGGGCGGTATGAGACCCTACTGTGTTGCAGTTTGAAGGCAACGATGTACCTGAGCGACCGTGATGTAGCCGCTGTGAGCGTGGAGAGCCGTCAGCAAGAGCACCTCGGAGAGTGACGCAACCGCACTATGTCTTGAACAGCATCATCGCGACGGGACGGCCTGGCAATGCGAAGCCGATGATAAGCTCCGTAATAACGCTGGGGGATCTCGTCTCAGCAGCGAAGACCAGGCCACCCCGAATTCCTCACTTGAGGCCGACTTGTTGGTTCGTGATCGCCTGGATCATGCCAATCGGGACAGCGAACGCGAACGCTGCACCAAGCATTGAATCACTTTGGTTGATCACCCATGGAATGTGGCGCACCGAGGACGAGCGCGAAGATGAAGGCCCAGATGGGCATCTCACTTGGCCATAATGTGATGCTGACGATGCCGAATGCGACCATGAGGACTGCAACGCAAGAGACCAATCAGGACAAGAGGTAGAGCGGACGTTTGTCCGTACCGAGGATGATCGAATACCAGAACCCGGGCACCTGCTCATACCGACTCATGAGCCGCGCGTGGATGTCGGGCCTCTCGTTAATTGAGCGTCCTGCGTGGCTCCAGATTTGGCGTCGGTAGTAGAGGAAGGTGTGAACGATTGTGGAAGTGATCGCGGCGAACGACAAGCCATAGGAGAGGGCGAAGGTTGTACTGAATGCAGGTCAGTCAACACGATCGTAGTGTAGAAAGAAGGCTCACGAGAGGAAGAGTGGGCTGTACTCTGCATATGCACTCGCATTGAAGGTATTGTCCGGCCCGAGGACACGCGACACATCGTACGGCTGTCCAGTATTGTCGAAGGTGCCACGGGAGAGGATCCTACCGACCGGTCAATCTATTGGCTTCGACGGTGCATCGTGACTCACGGGAGGTAGGCGCCGTACCAAGCGTTCGAATACTGAAGGCATGAGACGTGAGAAACAATGAGCAGGTATAAGCTCACGTAGAGGATCGGCGCGAGAATCCCTGCCACGCGAATTAGCTGCAGTGATAAACCTTTGCACCCCACTCTAAGGCTCACAGAAAAAGCAGACGAAGCCGGCAGCGACGTTGGCCTCAGCCCACCCTGACGCATCGTTAGCGATGAGATGGACAGGTGAGGCATCACTTACATGGGCTCGCGAGGGGTGAGCCAATATATGCAATCTGCGCCCAGTCGAAGCTCACCACGGACATACCTATGACCATGTCAATCAGCAGATCATTGAGCAGAGAGACGAGAGATCCACGTACCCAGACCGCTCGTGTACCCAAACATTTGATTGAGTTTGACATTCTTCGGCGCAATCCAGCAAACCCAAGAAAAATACGACAATGCTGTGAAAAGGTACCCCGGGAGGAAGTCTGTGAATTCATAGATAGCTTAGTCTCTGGCGTCACTGTCAGAGAAGATTAATATTGCGATACGCACACCACAACGCGGATCCCGCGAATGCGTAGATGAAGAAGCGTTCACGTGATATGCCGCCTCGGCGTCCGAAGCCCGCATACGATTGAGAGTGTAGGGTATTGAACAGCGCGCAGAAAACGAGGTTGGCGGGCCATACTGGCTGAGGATCAGCACGTGGCCGAACACGGACGGCGCAGACCTACTCATGGACGGCGGATGCACCAGGAAGCGCCGTAGAATCCCGCAGAGCGAGAACCCAATCAACTGAGGGGCGCGAATCAGCTTGCAGCGATTTCGGGCCCGCCGCATTACTCACTTGTGTGGACATAACGATCATCCATTGGTCTAAGAAATCCGTCAGAACGCTAAACCCGGCGGAGAGGCCTCTCCGCACGTACAGGACATGCTCCAGCGCTGATCATAGAAAACTCTTTGGACGGCGATCATGTCTGTCTGTCGCTCGAGTTAATTGATAGTGCGGGAAAGCCAGCGAGATCCGTACCGCGTATGCAGAGCTAAGGCCGACTCCCGACATTACTGTGATGAGTACGTGTCTATATTGGGCCTTGTGAGCAAGCCAATGTGGGTCAAGTTTCGAGAGGAACGTACTCCTTGATGGTGAACGGTCCCGGATTTAATGGAATGCCGAATATGGTCACATTGGGCAGTACGCGTGCGGAGAGTTGGCCTATTGGGAAAGAAACCAACTGGCCAACAAGCTGGGCAATCGAGACCGATGGGTAACGAAGGAATAGAAATTGGTTGAGGCCGGGGATGAGAATGCTGCAGAGGATGCCGATCACCCAGGCCCGCAAGGTGCTCGCCGGCATGGATATATCGTCCGTGTTCGCGACAGCACCTTCATGTCGTGCGGTGTGAGTGCGTGCCGGAAGGGAGGAGGCTATACGACTACTCACATCGGACTTCTGGGTAGGGACTGTCTTCCTCCTCGATTTCCGCTTCTGGCTCGTCCAAGCAGACTTCAAGGTTTGGGTCGTTGAATCCCTGGAGATAGTTCTGAGTGATGTCCCGCAAGTCTGAGGAGACGGACTGACAGCGATACGAAACTCTGGAGGGACTGTGAACGAGTGCAACGACCTGGTGCAAGCTGCGAGCTCACCACGAACAGACTCTGGAGATAGGCATCGCTCTACATCGACAGCTGACTCCCTAGCCTTGTGCTCGGTGGTAAACGACGCCCCCGAATCGCGGCTAGGCAGAGACACAAGCACTCTCTTCGAAGCTGCCATCGCGAGGGCCGCCAAAGCAGGGAAACCCGTTCGCCCTTAGCACAACTTCAGGCTTATATCGGGACAGAAGGACGTGTGTAACCCATGTCAAGGCCCGCAGAGAAGGCCGGAGCAGATCGCTGTCAAGCCTGCGCCGACCGTCCTTGTGAATCGCGGTGACCAATCCGGGACGCAGAACTTCCACCAGATTGTCGAGATTTTTATGCTACTGGCCGGGATACCCGAGCTCCGGAGCCGCGGACGACATGCCCGCCAGGGTATTCTCTTACTCAAAATCGAGGGTAGTTGGCATCGGCTTCAGGAGCCTGCCGCTGGGAGCACAGAGCGAAGAGGTAGCAAAGACAGGTCCAACCTCGCATAGGGTGACACACTGGCGGCGTGTGCTAGGGCAGCCATCGGCCTGAGCGCGGAAACCGACCTGACATTGAGAAGTGCGGTGGCGCGTTCAAACTCCGCTGACAATTTCGTTGTTTTCAGGGCTCGCCGGGTATTTGCGGGCGCCAGCATTGTATCACGAAAAAACTGTGGGTAGAGAACCAATCTCAGAAGAAATTATGCGCTTAGAAAAATAATCTGGACGCAAGGAGATCATCCCGGATCGGGTCACGTGCCCTCTACGAATATTGGTACACCACGAAGTAGCACATCTATGTAGCCTGCTCCATGAAGTAGTCCGGAGAGTCTCTGGTCCGCAAATATATGATTTCTCTGTATATCTTATAATTGCGAAAACTTAGATGCCCAATTGTACGTCTGACGTCCAGACGCATGTGTGAGATAGATTGAGCATTTAGGAAGGCACACAATCGCTAGAATACACTGCTTGTTACGCGGCGCTGACTTGATGTAGTATGAGATACAGCGACAGCGACACCCTGTCGAACGCACCTAATTGCCCTTGACCGGCTTCAGCGGAGGGTGTTCGATCGGCGTGCGCAGCGGTTCGGCCATCGTGGCCGCAGCGAAGACGGTGAGGGCGGCGAGGAACGAAAGCAGCTTCATGAGGGCTGTAGTCAGGTAGAGCTCTGCTGAGGCTGTTCCGATGCAGAGTGGCCAGCTTTTATACCCCCCGCCAGCGTGTTACTTCATCGTAAATCTGGTGCTGGCCGGCGAGTGGGCGCCAGAAGAAGCTCTGCACTACGCATGCGATCGCTCCATTCAGCGCTTCTCGCATGTTCTAGTCTCGCGGGAAGGATCCCCCAGGATTGCCCGGGAGACGTGCGCCAGTTCCAGTTCGTCTTTGAGAGTGCCATCGCACCAGTGCGTTTGGGGTACAGAAGAGTCGGAAATCCGTCCTATCTAAGCACTCAAGCATAAAGGAGCAAAGCCGCTCTGGAAATTGCCCTGCCGCGAGTGCAATCAGTCCAGCCCCAAACAATGCCTGCGAGTGCCGTTCAGAAGACGGTGCCACTGGGGCTGGTTGAAGGCGCTTGTGAGACTGTGTGAGAGAGTGAAACCGGTTGGCTGGAGAGTAATAATATCACAGATCAGCAGGGAGCCGTCAGTGACTCGTCGTTCGCTGTGGTTGGTCGTGCGGAAGGAATCGTTCCCGTTGTGTTGCGAATTCATGCATAGCCTGCGCGCCGACACAGCATTCCACACACTTCTCGGCTTCCTTTACGCAACGTCTGCAGGGTAAAAGGCCATAGAAGTTCGGGACACCATGGGCGGAGCAGGGTCGACAGGCCGCAGGCTGTCACGGCACGCAGGACGGCCAGATTTCATCACAGATCCAGATTTGGGGTAGGAAAGCTGGCGGCTGAAGTGACGTGGAGAGCGCCGCTGGGGAAAATGGCTCTCATTCGTCGAGGTGGCGGAGCAAAGGAGCGTGGTAACTCCGCTCGGCCCGGTTCCGCAACTTGCCTTCATGTCGACGGCTTCGCAAAGTCAAAGTCAAACCGCCACCGCTCCGGTGCGTCAGAACCCTGGGCAACGCTTTCCGAAGCTGATCTGCGCGCAGGTGCTCGCCACTGCCCTTCATGATATCCGATATTTTGCCAACATGCTTCGAGGCATAAATTTCAGCAACGTACGCTTCGAAACGCCCTGTGACCTGTCGACCCATATAGGATTCTGAATGGTGGACCAGCGCGCTACTGTATTAATGCACAAGGCCGGCATGACGGTCAACGTCGAACGCGCTCGGGTCATCCTTGGTACGACAGGCCGAACATGGCTCGAATGATGACCGCTGACACGTTCAGCCAAGGCGTACATTCCCAAGGGTATGTTCGACGAGTACAAATACAACCACCCGCCCGAGGCAGACGACCAAGAGCCCGGACATTCCTTCGAGGTTCCGCTCGGCACAGTATTGGAATGTCTGAACATCTATGGCTCGGGCTTTGCGTCAGTTTCGAACGGGGAACGTACGGGCAAGAGGAATCGCAGTAGCCAGAACGATTCCGGGGACGACTCGGATGCACGGAGTCGCATCGACCACTATTTCAAACGCAATAGCGACCCGAAGACCGGCATGCGGATGAGTTACGCCGGTGCAGGCCATCCTTTGGTCATGTTGCTGTGAGTCGTCACTTTATTTCGCTACCATCAGCCTGAGCCCTGTTCAGGCAGGAAGATGCCAATGGACCCAAGACTACTTGTGAGATCACGACTCTCGAGCCAGAGGAGATGCTGGACCTCGCTTTTGACGACGATCGCAAGTGCGCCTTTACTTTCCATTTGAGACCTTGTGGAAGCTCACACGTCATAAGAGTGCTGCACATCATCATGAAGGCGAGCACTTCTGAATACTCGCGAGCTAGCCACTCACTCCAACTCACTAGTCATATCGACTGCAAACCGTCCTGTCAGACCTCGCGCCCTCCTGCAGAGACATCACATTCCTCGCAACTCCTCCCGAGGAAAGTCGACCCGGTAAAGCGAGGCATGCGCCGCCCGTCCGGACAGCCTTCAGCATTCGCGCGGAGGGCACGTTCGATTCAGATGTGAGCCGCTTTCCTCCTAGCTACCAGATCTCTCATAGTATGTCAGATTGATTATTCAAGCGATAAGGAAGTGTTGGAAATGTTCGAATGTGCCGAGAAGGTCGCCTTCACGTATGGGTCGATCTGCAATTCGTGGCGAAGGACACTGCTGATATGCGCGCAGATATAAGTTTTCCCACATACACAACTGCATACAAGCTTTGAAGTCATCGACCAAGACTTCTCTGCGGATTGACGACGAGGGCCTGCTCAGTATGCAGTTCATGATGCCAACCTCGAGAGCGGAGAAGGTCTCCGAGACGAATCCGGCCTTCATCGAGTTTCTGGTAAGCTTCATATATTTTTCTATGGGTAAGCGGTGCTTATGTTTCACAGTGTTTGCCGAAGGAGGAGCAGGAGGAAGTCAAGTAACCCGCCGCGCTCGCCCAGCGGCTCTGTTCCGGGTCTCTTGCCAAAAGATTATCTTACCTCTGTATACTATACGTGCTCATGCCATCGACAAGAAGAGATTGTATTGAATAGTCTTCGTATTGAAGATCGAATGACTTGTAAATTGGACTCGGGCAGCGGTGTTACGAAGTTGTCGGTTGTTTGGTCGCTGTCACTTGATCGACGCGCACCATCATGGACTCGTGGAAGCGACGAGCACGGCGAGCGCTCCTGGCGGGGCTCGCGCTTCATTCTACTACTTCCCAGGCCATATGGCCTTTCCCTTCCAAGCGCTTCACGAAGAACGGCCTCGTCAGCGCCGGGAGTCTCGGATTCGAGGACAACGGGCGCGTAATTGCTTTCGGCGACTTCAACGCAGACCAATTGTGCGCGCTTGCATTCGCATACCAGCTCGAGTACTTATGTAACCTGGTAGCCTGGATGCTGTCTTTCTGGATGTGACGCAGAAGGAGCTTTCGATATACCTATGGGACCATGGTGCGCCACCGGTTGCTGTGCGCTCGCTGCAGCACGCTCATAGCTCGTCACAGAGGCGTTCAGGTTTCGCAAGTCGTCTACGCTGAGCCATCCGACGCGCGTATATAATGTTGTCCCGGGCGACGTGACCTACGACGGGAGGCTCGACCTCATTGTCATGAGCGCCGGCGACAGCAAGGATATCAGCATGTCTGTATATCTGGGCCCTTTTGGCGAACATTATGGTGCGTCTAGCCTCGAGAGGTCTTGGCGTTTGCTAAATGAGGCATGTAGATTCACCGCGAATGGACGTGCCCTCGTCTACGCTCGTCCAGCCGATTCCCATCGACGCCAACGGCGACATGCGGATAGATCTTCTGGGCGTGCGCGCCGACGCAGGCGGCGCGTCTCTGAAGCTCTGGCAGAACAGCTGGAACGAATCCCAGCCAGATTCTGGTCTCTTCAAAGTGTGCGTCCCCGAATGTGCTGCTGCAGCGCGCTTGAAAGCTGACTCCACATGGGCATTGGCAGTACGGACCCGAAGCTCGTCGGCGCTACATGCCAACTCGCCAACCCTCACAGCAACGCCGTGGTCGACTTGAACGGCGACTGCCTCGCGGATGTCTTCCTCGTGTGCGAAGAACCGGGCTCGCATGCGCGAAGCTACCAGATGTGGGTAAACATGAAGGACCAGGGGTTCGGGCTGGTGCAGAGTGGACCCCTCCCAGACGGCGTTGGCGCAATTTCGTTCGCGGACATGGGTACGTACTGTCGGTTCTCCGATGAATGACGGGCTCAGTGCATCGTGAAGACCGCGACGGGACGATCGACCTCGTCTTCCCAACCTGCAAGAGCATCGACTCCTCGGGTGTCGGTACCGACTGTCATATAAATATTGCCTACAACCAGCAACTGCCACTATGCAAGACGCCGACGGAAAAGGACTGTCGCCCGGCCGAGCGTCTCTGCAGTGCGGACCCGAATTTCTCATTTGACCTGCATCCTCGACCAGACAACAAGGTACGCAGACCGTCTTCGCCGCGTTTCTCGCTCAATATCGCGATAGGCATTGCTGTCGATACCTCTCGCCGACCTCGTCGGCTCGTCATCCGCGGGCCTTCTAATGCGCGACGACTCGTTTGATCCCTCGCTTCCTGTTGCACTGAAGGTGGGAGATCTGAACCTTGACGGCTTCCCGGACATCGTCCCTATCGTCGTCTCGACCGGGAACAAGCGGACGCCGAAGATCCTGCTGTCTGAGGGAGGGCGTGCACTAGAGCTCATTGAGGACAACGTCGAGCCGCTTGACGCCATCGAGGATGCGCGCAGCGTCGCCCTTATCGACCTTGACGAAGATGTGCGCCTGGATACCAATTGCCTGGGCGCCAGTGTCGCTGATGATACGCAGGGGACGTTGGATCTGCTCGTACAGCGGACTGGCAAGGAGAAAATTTCGTTCGTGCAGAACAACTTTTTCTTCGACGCCTTCTTCCTGCGCGCGATAGGTAAGCCTGACCTTGGTCGTGTGTACATCAATTGACCTCTTGCCAGTCCTGAATGGCGCGTGCGGTGGTTGGTGTGAGGTCAACTCCACCAAGTACCATGTTCGTCTCCTTCCATGTTCTCGAATGTCACTAACTAGTCTCCCAGCCGTTCGGCGTGAGCTACTCGGGCGCAACGTACAAGTATACGGTGCTCGACACTTCCGGTGTACGGTCCGCCGCGCAGGTCGGGCAGCTCCCGCAGACGGCATATCAGTCGCTGTTGACGCCGTACTCGTTCTTCGGGCTCGGGCGCACGAACAACTACATCGAGAACCTCTTCGTGGGCTCGACGCGGCATGATGAGCAACACTACATCAACATGGAAGGTGTCATTCCCAACTCCAAAGTCGTCATCATCCCGCCTCGCAGCGGGAGCAACGATATGTGGCGCAAGGAGCTCTATCTGCGGCCCGGAAACTGGATTCCATGGGTCGGCGTGAGCGTCATCGCTGCGATGATTGGGCTCGCGGGTACGACCTTCGTATTACATCTGAACGAGAAGGTGCGTCTGCTCCCCCTAGTGTAAGCGGGAAGCTAACGCTATCGTGCAGCGCGAGGATGAGTTGGAGCGGAGAAGGGCATCGCATCATATCAACTTTGACGCGCTGTGACCGACATTCCCGCGTTTGTGTACATATTCCTGGAGCGGACCTACCACGGGTTATGGCTAATCGCTAATCTTATGAAGACCGTTCTTGACGGATACTATTGCGGATTCCTCGAACCTCGATACACAACCACGGGCAGGCGACTCAACCCAGACGCTACGTACACCTCCCCGGTCGTGGACGTGAACTGCACCCGTCCAAATCCCCGTCAGCGGCATCGAAAAGATTCACGGTGCGCCGCATGGAAACCTGCAGGGATGCCCACGGTAAGTGGCCAGCCCGTATTCCGGACGGAGATGGATGGCTTCTTATCTTATCGCAGACACGACTTCGTACATTCACGCGCCAAGTAAAGGTCGCGGCGTACCGTAGCTGGCGCACTATACGGCGTGCTGAAGGCCTCTGGGGCGCGGGATGGGTGCCCCACGCCCAATCAGCGCGCCGAAGACGTCTCCGGTGTGTTGCTGCATGCTTGCACAAGACCCTGCCCGCCGCGATTCCTGGTTGCGCAGGGACACGGAAGATGTCAGAAGGAGCACGCCACACCTGCGTTCCCTCAAATGAAGTACATTCGCGCGGTGCTGACCCTATACCGCGTATCACGAATCTCTCCCTCGACTCGTCAACATGGTGAATTGGCAGGATCCTACGACCGTGTACCTGTGCGCCCGTGAGTCGTGACAACGCGAACTCGTTATCGACTGCATTGTGATCACGTGCCAGGTGCCCTGGTCCTCATCACGCATATCTCGTTCGGCGTTTACCTGTGAGTAAATTCAAACTGTGCGAGAGAAGGGCATTTCGTCATCATGAAAACGGCAGGTGGGAATTCTTGACTTCTCTCGACTTCGACATTCTCTACCTCACTCGGCGCAGAAAGCTTGGCTTGGGGAGTTCAGTGAGTCGGGGCTATACTGCGAACTGAATGTGACGATCAATCGTGCAGGTGTACTTCCTTGCGCGGTACACAACTCTTGCTGCATTGATAGTGGCATTGCGCATCGCCAACGTCTTCGAGCCGATTGATTGCAAGGCAAGCTCGCCCGAGGAGTGTATGGTCTTGTCATTAGACCTCTAATCTACGATCAGACATGGATGCACGCCATGGAGGCAAGCATCGTCGTCTGGGGTTCCTCCAACATCGTCTAATCGTTTCACGCAGTCTCTCTCATACGCAAGTGTTGCATTCTCTTCTTTACTACTCTACATGAGAGTGTAAGCGTTGAGATCATTCGCCTCATCTTTGAGCTCGCCCTTATGACTCGCAGCATCGCCGTCTCGGGGAACAAGCGGCCGATCGCAGTGTTTCTGGGTATGTTCTACAGTGCATACTTGGGCACCATTGTGTACGGGAGTACTCAGGTATGCAATCGTAGTACTCCCCCGCGGAGCCCCGACTGACCGGCACATCCAGGCCCGCTTCGCATACATCCCTGAGCTCTATATCTGCGCGCCGACGCGGATGTCGGTGCACAGACTCAACGTCATCGTTCAGTTCGCCTTCGACCTCTCGTCGCTCGTTATGATGTCGTATTTCCTCCTGAGAGCTGCGGGCGGCGGGTCTCTGTGGCGAGTCGTGTTTAGCCAGGTGGGAAAGCTCGTCCCGGTACGAGAAACTTGCTGACTGCGCAGCTCTGAAAGGGAGCGGTGTGGATGCTTGTGGTCACCGCCGCATACCTCCTCGCGGTGATTCTGCTCATCCTCGAGCCCAACGACCCGCTCGCAGAGATCCCGAATGAAGTCGCACGTCCGTCTCCGGTCGCAGTTGACATCACGCACACTGAGATGTTTCGCAGTGCTCGTCCTGACCATCTGCGCGACGCGAATGCAACGCGGCCTCATCAACTTTGTCGGCGAGCGGCGCAATCAGCCGTGGGTGCGCGCGGGGTGTACCGACGTGACGTCGTCGATGGAGATCCGTCTCCCCACCGTCAACTCTCAAGACACTGACAGCGGCCAGGCGGCTGCTCCTGAGTCCCGCGAAGCGTCGAAGGAGACGAAGATTCAGAGGTGCGCACGGTCGCGGGCGATGATTGTGTTGCGCGACGCTCATCGCACTTCCAGTGTTCATGCAGGCAATGTAACGCACGTGACCATCGCTGTGGCAAGCTAGGAATGCATGTGTTTCGAAGAAACCCGTGGCCCACACTTCTTCAGCCTGGCACTGGCAGCACCTTGCGTATAGAATGATACGGCACGGGTGCGAAGACGGGAATGATCGTAGTCGCCAGCGAATTGCGGTCATTGAGCGCAATTCGGCGCAGTCATCGTTGCCTGGCCCGCAGCGTCACTTCACAGCAACGTTCAACTGCGAGATCGGGGGCAAAAAGGTCACTGTGGAGCATGCGTTCATGGTTCAGGTGATTACTGTATGATATGACAGTCTGTCCGTGTTTGGGCGTGCCTCAGGCGTGCCTGCATGTATTCGATGCATCACCCGGGATCGGCGCAGGGCAATTTGGGACGATAGGGAGTTGGGCAGTAACGCCAGACTGGGAGTTCCAGACGTTTTGACGCCTGAGGGTTACGATGGTAGCGTTGTTTGTGTATCCCCGAACAGTGCCAAGAGGAGATGGGGACAACGATGGGCTCCATGGCCAGTCACCGTGTCGCATGGAGACTCGCGGGCGCGCCTCCTCGCGATTTGAAGGCGAAACACGCCCCGCGCGACGAATGCAATTTGCCTCGGTCATCGATTAGCCGGTTCCGCGTCTCCGGGTGCGTCCGAAGGCCCCGAATGCGGGCAAGACGCAGAAGGAGCGCACGGGACGGGGTCGAGGGAGGGAATCACGGCTAGAAGAGCGGGTGAGCGACGTCTAGACATGATGAATGGCGCCAGAGGGTGTCGGGAGGAAGGCTGGCGGGGCGCCGGATCAGAGCGCGCACACGAGCGCTTTGTGGACAATAAGCAGAGGCTGTGCAGGTGGCTATTGCTCCCGAAATTGAGGTTCGAGGCCGCTGTTGCATGTTCGAGCTCCGGCTGAGCAGGCTCTTCCCTTACCGCCACCCCGCTCTCCTCTCTCACCCTCACGATCTCCCGGTTCCGTCCCCCGCTCTCCCTGTCCAGTTGTTGTTGTTGTGCTACCAGCCCGGCTACCTCACATCCCCTCTAAAAGCGGAATTTGCGTTGAACCGCTGATTTCAGGTGCGCCGTGACGCGCTCGCTCTCAGCCCACGCTTTCTCACTGACGACAGTGACATAGACCCATAATGACGCCCTTCTCGCTCGCTCTCCTCGCTCTGTGCACGGCGACCGCTGCCGGTGCAATCCCGGTCAGACGCGCCCCCGAACCCGACATGCTGACGCTCTCCTCCGCGTCGATCGTGTCCACATGCGAAATAGGCCAGTTCACCTGGACGCTGCCCTCCGACAGCCCAAATGTCGAGATTGCCAGCATCGTCGTGCACAACGCCGATTCCTCCATAACGCGCTCGATCGCCCAACCGGCCAGCCGCGAAACATCCGTGGAATGGACCGTGGATGTGCCGCCGGGCAGTTACGTCGTCGTCGCCGATCTGGCAGACCAGGACGAATCTGTCCGGGTTGTCAACGCGGCATTCACGGTCCAAAAGGGTGCAAACACGTCGTGCTTGCACGCCGACGAGACCTCCGACTCCGAGTCCAGTCCGACAACGCCGGCCGCTCCGACGACGCCCTCCGTCGCCGAGAACGTCGAGTCAGCCCCGACGCCGACGCCGACGCCGGAGTCGACGGGAAAGCGGCCGTCCCCAGGCGCGATCGCTGGGCTCATCGTGGGCATCCTGATCCTCCTCGTGGTCGGTGGCGCGTGCATCTGGCGGTGGTTCGGCGCGCGCGAGCGCGTGAACGAGCAATACCCGCTGCCGCCCGCCGTGCACCGCTCGAAGACGTCCGACGACCGGCGCGACAGCGAGAGCACCGTCGTCGACATCGAGGTCGTCGCGCGCGCGCCAACGCCGCTCGGTATGGCCAGCATGACCAAGCTGGGGCGCACGCAGAGCAAGCCGCTCGTCGCCGAGCTCGACACCGAGCAGACGCAGAAGATGCTGCGCCAGCTGAAGTGAGGTCCCGCGGCGCTAGACGCCCCGCTACCCCCGCCCATCCGCCCGTCACGCACCAGCACCCACGACAACGACTCGACGCCCCCCTCACTCCCATCCCATTCCTCTTCTCTTTCTTGGTTACCGTCCGCCTTTGATTTCGGACTTGCAGAAGCATTCTTGACGCAGTGCACGGACACTCGCTTCGCATTTACGGTACATATAGCACTCCCCACGGCTACGACACGCCACGCCTATCGTTTTACCCCCACCGCCCAGCGCCGCCTTCACGATTTGCTTGTTGATTCCCCCCATACCCGGGCCGAGCCCAGGTCTGTCTCTCGCTGTTGCTTACGCTCTTTCAGGCCATAGGACTACATTATGCGGTATTTAGTAATCAGGAATATACAGCGTGCGAAGCTGTGTTGTAGCCATTTTATAGACATACCCTTCCCCGCCCTTCGTCAGGGTAATTACCGCGCAAGTGTGTTGAAGCGAGAGTCCTGTCGATTGATGGACAAGCTGCTTATTTGGTGGTTCCGCAAAGCCAGGGATGCGACGAAAGGCTTCGCTTGCTTCCAGTCGCTTGCAATCTCGCTGATGAGAGTAACTTGCAGCCTAGGGTTGGTGTGGGCGTAGATGGCAAATAGTTACCTTGTTATGCACACTGGCTAGCCACGAAGCCTCACGAAATTGGGAAATAACCGATAGGAACCTACAGCGTCTGATCAGTGAAATGCTCTCTGATCAGTGACAGATCACCGCATTCAGGATCGCCTCCAGGCAGATTTGATCTGAGATAAACCGGCAAGACCGACATCAGCCCGACGTGCTGCTTACCGGCGCTGACGAGCACCTACAGGTGCGGCCGAGGATCCTCTCAGACAGGCCTAAGGCATACCGTTCCTCTCAGGCTATGCTAGGCTCCGTGCCAGCGGAACCGCTGGGCCATACATATTTGCAGAGGATACAGTCAGCCAACACTCGCTGCGCAGACGCCGGACGGCACCTGCGGCAGGGTTTTCGCCGTAACGCGAAATAGGCACTCTTCTCGTACCAAGGTACTTCAACTGTCCACATTGTATGCAGCCCGTTCTCAAATACTTCTGTCAGAGTCAAGGACGCAGGCCTGCGCACGGCGGACGGCGCTGGAGATCTGATCATAACGATGATCATCCCGGGATTGTAGCGGGATCACGACTGCGCATCGTTGCGCAAATTTTCAGTCTCCGGCAGCCGTGCTCTTCCTTCCCCCCTTCGCCCCGCTGCCCAAGACGCTCGCAAACCTGAGCCGCAGCCTTCCTCAAGCCTGTCAAGCTGTTGCTCATTCCGCCCGCCTCGTCTGCGCCTGCTGTCCGCTGCTGCCCTGTCTGTTTTCTGTGCTCGTCGCTCTCGTCCTGTGGCTCTGGTTGTCTACGCTCGTCGCGGTTACTGGCCTCTGTACTGGTTCTTTTCTCGGTGCTACGGGCTCTGGGGCTGGCTCTGACCCGCTCGTGGACTACACTGACGTTTGGCGCAGGTCTCGAGCTTCAAGGATGACGCGGCTGAGCGCCTCGCGCCGCCGACGGTGGTGGGTGACCGGTTGGTTTTCCCCAGGTAGTACATGTATTAGTACGCGCTGTTCTGGCTATCCGGTGTACTGTTATTATGCTAGTTCGAATTTAATTGCTTTTCTATTGCATTTTCCACTTGTGATTCGCCGTTGGATAGCACGCTGGGAAAGCTGCTGCAAGAAACCTGGCAGCTAACTGACAGGCCAGCGGTAAGCCAGGCTGGCTCACTGCTGGTGAGCTCGAGGGCAGGCCTAGTGAGCTCCGAGCCACGCTGGCGAGCCTGCGGTAGTTCTGACGGCGGGCTGACGGCCGCTGACAAGCAGGCGGCCAGGCTCGTGGCCTATCAGTCAGTAAATAAGTCGCCGACCAGCCGAGCCATCGCTGACCGGCGATCCGAGATCTGGTCGGCGAGGTGAGATCTGGCCGGCGCCGATCATCGGTCACCAGAGATTTCCCGATTTGGTGATGCTCAAGCTGCCGTAGACGTGTCTCCTAGCCCTCGGTGATCAAGGCTAGGCCGCGCACCCCGTCCTCTGCTAGGTCAGCGTCCGTCCCAACTTGCGCTCAGTGTCTGGGTTCAATGTGAAGTGAGCGACCCCAGTTTCAGATGGATGCAACGTAAGTTCCAGTGCTCCCGATGCGGGTGTTAGGATTACAATATGTAGGTACTAGGTGATAATATACTACTGAACGTTGTAAGCCGCGAGAATGTCCAGTACGTAGGACAGACGCGAGCACCCGCCTAGCTGGAGGCGCAAAATCACTGGTAGAGCGGCGATTTTGCAAAGAGAGCATCGTATGCCGCCTCGCGCGCGCCAAACAGCCACGCCGGCTCGCGCCAGAGCGCGAGGACGCCCGCAAGGACGCCGACGGCAACGCCGCCCGCGACGAGGCGCCTGCGCGTCCGGCCAAACGCCCTGCTCGGCCCGCCGCCGTAGCGCGCAGCGAGCAGCGCGAAGCCCTCGCCGGCGTGAAACAGCGCGGCGACGACCAGGCCGCCGTACAGCACCATGCTCCGCGCCGGCCACTTCTGCAACGCGAACTTCGGGAGCTCGTAGTCGACGTCCGCGGAGGACAGCTCCAGCGAAGGGTCCGCGGTGAAGGCGAGTCGGTGGAGGAATATGTGCGGCGCGAGCAGCAGGAGGGTCGGGTAGGCGGTGAGCGTGAGCAGGTTGACTGGGGGCGGCCGTAGCAACAGGACACGTTTCAGCAGGGACGCGGAGACGTGCAAGGCGAGCGGGCCGAAGACGAGCAGGGGTTCTGTCGTTGCTGCCTGGTAGTATTCACGGCCGAGTAACTATGCGTTGAAACCAGAGGTGTTGGTCGATGGGCAGAGTGTGTGTTCGTATAGTAGCACCAGGTAGGTAGATAGTAATTGGGCACAGCAAAGTAACAAGCAGTCATTTTATGATTCAAAAGCACGAAGTTTGCAGCGCACCATGACCTGCGAGCTCAGGTGCGCGCCTCCGATATTGGCAACGAGCGGCGCCGACAAATGCACGAGCAGGAACGTGCTAATAAACGGCGCCGGCACATGCTGGGCCTTGGTGAGGATTTGTATGAGACGGCGTCGTACTGAGCGCGATGCTGGCGGAGGGGTGCCGGGCTCGGACATTGCGGAGGAGGGACGCGAAGATGAATCGGAGTTGACCGCATTGGTCGGCGATCCTTGTCTTCCTCCCAAACTCATGATCATCTGCAGTTGTTCTCCAACAACATCCCAGCCTCGGCGACTCATACCTCTTGCTTCAACCGGGCTCATGACCTGCCCTTTGACTGCCATGCAGAGGACGAGATCAACTCACGAACCAGGCAAATGGTTCTCTCGGCGACCAGTACTGGCAGCCTCTTGCTTCTGGATTGTTTCTGCGGTGGCCTCCTTGTGACGCTCAGAGTTCCGAATCAAGTTGTAAAAGCTTTGGATTCGTATTCCCCACGCCGATCTCTCAGGACGGCGTGCATCGACAAAGAACGCGCGCTCTCGTGTATCCCAACCTATGCGCGCTGGATGCCCGAGCCACTCGAGCTGGGGACCGTCTTCGAGCGCTTCTTGCGCATGTTATAGTTACTATGACGTCCTTCATATCTGCGCCGGTGCCGGCGGTCGCGGATTGGGGTGGGTCTGGCGTCGCAGAGGCTAGACAAGACAGCGATGTCACTGCATCGGCTACAAGCAGAACGCATAATGGACTCACGGCTCTATGTGTCTCCCTGCGTTTTCTCGCTGTCGGACTATCGGACCCGTCCTGTGCACACGTTCATAGGAGCAGTGCAAGTGTTCCAGCAATACTGTACCTCTTCTCTCCTTCTTGGGCTGATGGGCCGATAGTCCCATTGCCAAGGACCGACATCATGACTGTGCGGGGTGAGCACCCGTGGCTACGACGGTGCGTTAGCATGACACTGGAAGCTCGGAAGAACACCATCCCGCTTACCGGGAGCGACCAGGAGGGCGGAGTCGGCGCGTATCTCGTCTCATCCCCCCGGGCGTGCTGTTCCCTAGGCCGCGCGGCTGTATCGCGAGGTGTCTCTCCCGTACTAGTGCGCGGCAGATCGAGCGGCGCGGCTGCCACCTGCGCAGTCGCGTTGATATGCTTGCGCAGGTCGGCAAGCAGCTGCGTCGTCTCGGCCTACAACTCATTCATGCATTTAGCTAGCATGCTGGCGAATAGGACTCACGTGTGACTTGTTTCTCTCGCTGTCGGATGCGTGCATGTTGTCGACTTTGTGGGCCATGTTCTCCACGAGCCTGTACATTGCGTCCTACATCATCGATTCCCCCCAGACCGTTAGCCTGCGCAGAGCAGAGAAAGGTGCGGTAATGGGTAGGACAACACACCAGGTCAACCACCTCCTGCGCTTCAATTGCGTCTATGTGGGCTTTAATGCGCGACACTGATTCCTTGAGCACATCCTAGCCCGTTGCGTTTCATGATACGCCCAACGCCGCATGAGAGCGTACACACTAATTCCTGTCGATCTGCAGCCCTCTCTTCCTGTGTTCTCGGTGAGCCCAAAGTTTCGCTGCATATGTTTTCGAGTCACCTGGCGCATCCGCTCCTGTCATCGCGGTCGGCTACGTATATGTGCCGATATGGCAGTCATCGCGGTGCTCACCCAGCCTCTATTGGCCTCACTGATACGATCCAGGATGACCTGTACAACGGTTGGCCTCGATGGGGCACCAGTTGCGACAGCACGGATGAGGCTCACGTCTTGCTCCGTAATGTAATATCTCTGGGCATCGGCGATGGTATCCTTGAGCCGGCCGTCGAGACCCATGACGTGCTGTTCAAGTGCGTCGATGCGAGCTGATCCGTCGCTTGCCTGACGTCGCTGTGTCACATTGTGGTGAGACGAGACTGCAACAAGCTGCATACCGAGGGGGACGAGCGCATTTCCTCTTGGATGACCTGTCGAACGATCAGGCGGAATTCCTGGTCGGTCCGTTATAGACAAGCCAGGCCCAGCGGCGCGTTCGAACGGACCACCCACCTCAGCACTGAATTGACGCCCCGGCTGCCCCGCAGACAGCGAGAGAAGTCGTGCAGTCAGACGGGCGGAAATGCCTCTCAAGGTTCCGAGCATTTCCCCGGAAGATCTCTCCTGCGCGTTTCTCATGCTTTCGAGTTGGTGGTACGTCTTTCTCAGTACGCGCGTAGTTCGAAGGTTGGAGGAAAACTGTCGGCTCTAGGTTGGAATCGAGACGAGTCATGAAGTGCAGCTCGCACCTTGAACCTCTCCAGAGCTTCTCTGAAGTCGCGCTCCAGCCTTCGAAGATCGCTCTGGTCGCTGTATCTTCTCATAAGTTGCCCCAGTGTGCGACGGCAATAGTCGTAGCATTGACAGCGCGCTGGTTGTGCATCGACGCCACTCGGATCGCGGTCTCTGGACCAGCGTCAGATGGGTTGAAAAAGCACAATGCTTCGGACCTGGACAGCCTCTTGAGATACTCGTTTATGCGCTTGAGGATCCTGAGAATAAGGTCAGGAGTCAGCATGTCCCAGTGTCCAAAAAATGTTGGCTCGCTCGTTCAAATCGCGCAAGGCGCGCTCAGCCTCCTTTGGCATCGCCCTTGGTGATCGACGACCATTCTCATCAGGGAGAACACTTGGGGTCGCTATGTCTGACGGGGTTGCGCCGTGGACCTGATTGTCGCCACGCCGTAACAAGTCGGGGCGCAAACCATACCGTTCTTTCCGCGCGCCTTCATCAATGACCTCTGCAAACTCGGTGACTAAGGCCTTGAGATGTTTGTAGTCTTCTTCGACCTCTCTGATAGCCTGAGGAGCAGATGAGCTAGGCAGCAACTGAGCTGTACGGCGCACCTCCCAGGTATCCACGAGGTAGACAACCCCTCCGACTACGCTTTTGACAATTGGGTTAACATCCGTGCTCTCCTTTGCGGCCCGTAGAAGTAACTTGACGGCGTCCCAAGTCATTCGCGGTCACGGATTGGGGGGTGCAGGGGCGAGTGCGCGACTGAGCCAGCCAACTTATGGAGAAACCGCAGGCCGCCCAGGCAGAGAAAGAGACAGACACGTATATGGAAAGCGTGGCCCGAGGCCAGCCGTAGAGACTAATGGTGCCGCAAGGTCGATCCCAACTGAACAGTGCAGAATGCTTCGAAGGAACGGCGAAGATGCGCGGAGCGCAGCCGCTCCTGTCAAGTCTATTTAATGCAACCTCGATGGGGAAGGGCCAAGGCGGACCAGTCGGTAGCGCACAAGATGCCCAAGCTGTCGGATTGCGTTGAAGACGAGCGTCGTAATCTTCCAGTTCAACGGTAGGCAGAGCTGGTAATGAACGCGGCCAGTAGACACGGAAGTGATAGCTCGAGTGTACCGGCCTCTCGGGCCGCGCGTACGGTCGGACAGGCATTCCCGGCCTCGCAAGCGCAGACCGGGTAGCCGTATCGAGCTGCGAGCTCAGTATGCCATAATCACCACAGGCAGGAACAAGTGCGGCCAAACATATCACTGAAAAATGCGACCGAGACCATAGACAACCAATGCCGGCCAATGCTCGACGACGCACAAATTTGCAAAACGGGTCGTCAAACGGGTTATTGGGCTTTTGGTGTCACCAGAAGGACGCTTGAAGTCTGGTTGGGCCAGCCATGGGTGGTGCGCTCGTTGTGTTTGCGCAAAAACAAAGGACGAGCAGCTGGGGAGGAAGAGCGGCGGAGTTGCGGAAGCAATACGGAACCGAACGCCTGGTAAGTACGCAATTCTTACAAAGATAGCAGATGCAAATACACAGTGAGATAAACATTACACAGGCCGTGTTCTGGGTGTATAGCTCGTATTCGGCCACGGTCTCAGCGGCTGTATTGATAGTACCTCAGTAGAGCTGCCAAAAAGTTAGAAAACTCGCGCTTACCTCGCGGTGACGTGCAAATGGAGACCGCGGGCTCACCCCCGGGGCAGTTATAGCCTACACAAATTAGGATCGGAAGGATAGGTTTTAGGGACGGTTTTTTGCGCGAGGACATCACCAATGGCGCACCGGATAGGCCGCGACAGGGCGAGGTGTCCCCAAAGCGCGTACGTGATGGCTTAGATCGCCCAGAAGCGCCTGAGTCTCTCTCTGAAGGACTCATCAGTGTCGCTGCTTGCCTCCGATAAAGCCTGTAAACCTGTGATTCGACGCGCTCTTCGTTTGTGAGCAGGAGGCCGTCGACCTTGGCGGCCATGTGTTCTATCAACCTGAACATTGGAGCCTGCTAGGAATCGACAACCGATCACGTGTTTAGTCCTCCGGAGCCCGAGGTGCAGATCTGAAGCCCAGCTCACCCAGTCGGTGCGTCCCCGTTGCTCGAGGGCAGCCAAGTGTTGTACGATCATGTAGATCATTTTCTTGACGTCTGCCTAGGTTGAACAATGTTTATATGGCAATGAATGAGTTTAGAGAGTCCCTTACTAGCTCAGCCCGCGCGACGGCCATCTCATTCTGAGGGGAATGATCAGATGCTGTTGCCGAAGTATTGTGAGGAGCGCACCCCGCGCTGTAGCTCCTGTTGAGCCGGGTGATGAGCACCGTGCAGCCGCCTGCGAGGACAGCTTACCATGCCATGACCCCCTGGACCCAGTTGCAGCATCATATGCTAGACCCAGTCAGCTCGCGGGGAATGATGCTACAGAACCGGATACCAACATGTTGCTGAGCCATGTATGGTTCTAGCGTTTGCTGGAGACGCCTCTCAATACCTTGGTCGATCAGACCAAGGTAAGCACCCATTTGTGTTGAAAGCAGCGACGGCTGGCGGAATGAGCTCGTGACATGGACCACCGCGGTGCTTGCTTACGTCGTTCGGATTCGGAGGCACCTCTCTGCGATGCATGAGACGGAGGTCAATCTCAGACATGTATTTTTGCTGCTCCTGATGAGGGGAGGATGAGCGCCGTGTCTGTCAATCATGCGACAACGGACCTCCGGTGAATGTGTCAATACCATCCTATCAAGACGCCTCATGAGCTCCGTGACGTCCTCTGACATCCTCTTCGCCCGCTTTGACATTTTCCGGAGAACGTGACCGTGCCGGAGGTCCATATACCCCTGAGTGGGCCTGGCGCGTCAGGCCGCCATACAGCATGCAATTAGAGGACGCACCCGGAAATCTCCTACCGCCCGGTCGAAGTCCTGTCTGAGTTCCTTGAAAGCAGCCTTATTCTCGTCCTGCGGGAAGATGCGCGAGAGCAAGCTCGGCTTGGATCCCCAGGTCTCATCGTTGAATTCCTGCCGAGAGTCGCGCTCCTTGCGTATAAACAGACGAGAGAGCGGCGTCTCCCCATCATCTGGCGCGTTCTCGTCCTCGTGGCCTGTGAACATGTACCGGAACGCGTCTTTCACGGCCGAGCGGCGGTTTCCAGAGGAGACAGAGTACTGATCCCTGTCCTTGTCGCGAGAGAACATGCGGGCAAAGATGTTCTTCTTGTCCGTGTCCGCGTCCCAGTTGTCGTACGACTGTTTACGCGAGAACAGGTGGGAGAAAATCTTGCGCCTGTCTTCCTGGTTGGTCGACCACGACTCTTCCTCCTCCTCATCGTCGTCGCGAGTGAAGAACCGCGAAAGGAACCCCGGTTTCTCCTCAGGTCCTCCTAGCCTGCAATTCATTATCAGCCAGGTCCATTGCGGCTGGAAGACAGCCCACTCCTCCTGCTCCTCGAAGAAGGCATTTATCGCGCCCAAAGCTCTGCAAATCCGCCAAGGCGTCAGTCACTGTGTCATCTACGTATTTGGCACGTACTCTCCGACTTCGTCGAGCGCGTCGTCCGCTTCCTCCGGCATATGTTCCGCGTAGTCCTCTGGGTCCAGTTTCTTCGACGCAGCGAGCGCGCTGCTCACGGCTTCGCGGAGTAAGCACGCGAAGGCCTTGAGTGACTTCTTGAACACGGCATATTCTTCCGCGACCTCTTCGGAATCCTATACACCGCAGTTAGTCGAGAGTCAGGCTACAACACGTTGTGGTGCGCACCTCCCAGCGCTCGATGAACGTTGCGACGCCCTCCGCGGACACCTGGAGGTACACAAAGTGGTTGTGCAGCTGCAGCGCCAGCCTGTGTGTGGCCCTCGCGTAGTCGAGCAAACTCATGAGGGGCGCGGGCCGGGCGGTGTGGGGTCAGCGTGAAGAGGGAAGCGGGGTCCGGGGATCGGATGGCAAGCTGCCAGGGTATATGTACACTGCCCGGACAGCCAGGGCGCCCGTTCGGGGTTCCCGAAGAACATTTCGTCCGCGCCGAGAGCTCAGGTCGCAAGTGTTTGGGCGCGGGTCTCTGCCCCCGGGAATGTACATCGGAGATGAATGGCGCGTGCTGATTGAAACCGATAAGGAACCGTCGAACCAGGCGACATCGAGAAGCAGCGTCAGGCTTGGGCGCTCACTGCTTCCGGACGGCGCTGAGCTGCCTACGCAGAGCGCGCACGGTCACCGCCCGCCTTGCTAGTTCAAGATGGACAGCGCGCGCGCAAGAAGAGCTGCCAAAAGCCATCTGACAATTGCCTCCTCATGGATGCGGCGCGACCAGATTGAGCGGAGTCGAAATTTGACGCGGAACGGCGTGTCTTGTACTCTCACCGTCATGTCGGGCACGTCCGGCAAGCCAAACCACAACGACGGAAGCGTCGTCCTGCCATTCCTACTTCCCATACCCCCATCCTCACACTGTCACGTCTTCCGGGCGCGTATCTTGCCGTCTCCGTTTTTGAAGCCGTACAAGTCTGGCCTGATCGTCGTCGAGAGGACCAATTCTCCCATACCGAATCAGGGACAGGCTTCTGGTAGATACGTTTCGATTGGCGATGACCTTCTCATGTTGTCACTGGGGATGAGGAAGAAGAGGTCTGGAACTGCTTGTCACAAGAGTCCTTGCCTTCCAATCCCTGTCGCCAGGAATCCCACATCTTGACTAATCCCACTTGCTCGGAAATCTGTCTCTCGATACTAATAGATCTTCTGTGCCCATGCAAGTCTAAAGGGAACGGTCAGGTTGCATAGGTGCACAAGGGTGCACAGCACGAGTGATGCGCGGTGATTGGATGGTAGAGAAAACGCAGATCCCAACATGCAGGATATTTCGGTTGTTATTCACACGTATCTACTTCACACTCGCTGATTGACGGTCTAACAAGGTTCTGGTAATGTGAGTTCATCGCTTGCATTTCCGAATCGGACGTTGTTGAGTTCAGCGGAATCAAATTTCGCTGTCAGAAGCGCCACTTGCCTCTTGCCGCCGACGAACCGGGCGACAGCAGACATGCCACGGATCACGCGACGACTACCACCGCCCGTACCAGCGCCGCCTCCACTGGAGCCCGCGACGACCATCATAACAGAACCACAACAGCTTACGATACAAACAGTCTATATAACAGCGGAAGTCAGTACCCCGCCATCTTGACCTATAGACCGTGCTGAGCGACTCCAGCCCACAGCCGTTCGTGCTGCTAAATCCAATGGGGTACCAGAAATTGGCGGCTCCCAAGGCGGTGCGTCCGCTGAACGTGTTACTCGCACAGTTGACCCAACATGGCACCGTTATAGGGTTCATTGGGCTCGTCGTCGGCTTAGCCGTCATCATGCTCGTATCTTGCATCGGCGTCTTCTACCTTCTGAAGACCCGCAAAGGCGGGGGCAACCCGCGCAAACGGCTAGGCGGCCAAAACCGCGACATCGAGACCAGCAGTGGCCCGTCTGCTGTCGGCGGCACCGTCGAAATGAGCTTCCCTTCCCAAGGCCGCTTCGCTGGCACGTTTGGCAGCCGGGGGCGCAGTGGCTGGGGCCGTGCCGACAGTGCCGAGTATGACCCGGTCGAGACTGCGGACATCGTGGACGAGGCAGGCGCGCGGTATCGGGACTACAAGCGCACGCTAGACGCTGCCGGCGGCGACGCGGCAGCCGCGCGACACCTGCGGCAGGACTCTGCGTCATCGTCTACGTCCACAGTCCGCCTGGAACCTCCTGCCAGTCCCACTGGCAGTGACAAGGCGGACGGCCCGAAGGCGATCGGCGGCGGTGTGGAACACCCGCGCTATTCCCAGCACGTCGAGCCGAACGGCCGGCGCCGCGCGACGGACGACACGCTCGTCTCGCCCACGAGCATCGCCCACCCGCTCGGCGTCGGCGGCTCGAAGTTTCACGAAATGATCACGTAGGCCCTCGGCTCGACGACGCATCTAGTACTCCTCACGCATTATATTCCCCCGCCTCATGATTCCCTTGGACCTCGGACACTGCGGTCGTGAACCGCCCTGTACACAAGCTATACATAACTGTAGCTTTAGTGTCTTCTTGGTAGACCCGTCATCGCGCGATAAAGTGGCGGGCTCATCCACAGTAATGCTGGTGAGTACAACCAGACGCTCACCCTTGCTCCAAATAGCATCTCAGCCCGCAATCGGTCTGACAACTGGAGTAGCATCCAAGACAATTCACTGCTGAAGTAGGCGGCGACTCCTCTGCCGTTACTCTGACAACGTGAAGTCTACTGGATTGCACCAGAGATTCAGGGGACCGCAGGCACGTTGCATTTACGACTCCGCCTTCTTAACACTCTTCTTTGTTCTTCGTCCTTCGAGTCACCGAGTTACACCATGCCCTCCAAAGCCAACATCTGGATCCCACCGGAGATACTGTCGGAAATATTTAATGTTGCGACAGAGGGCGTCGCCATTATCTGTGAGGGGTTGCGTTGTACCAGCCTCGAGCCGCCGCTTGCGCTGAAGTACGCGGGCGACCCATTCGAGCTGCCCTTCGCTATCTCCCACGTATGCTCCTCGTGGCGCTCGGCAGTGCTGAATACCCCCGAGCTCTGGAGCAGGCTGCTCATCGGCGTTACCGATCTCTGGCGCCTGTGCACAGACTCTGACTCCGGGCATTCTCGCAGCGTGGAAATGCTGATGGCTTGGACGAAACGCGGTGGTTCACGGCCGCGTAGCGTTGTTCTTGACCTTCGGTTCGACCTCGTCCCAGGCGGACCATACAACCTGGCCGTCGTCGTTCCGCGGATGTGCAGGACGATTGCAGTCCTCTTGGGCATACTATCTGACAGCATGCAATACTGGCAGGTCCTCAGGGTTTGTATCGACGCCAACCGCGATCTGGCGGCCTGCCTCCTCAGATGTCTATCACTTCCACCTTTCACTGGGTACGACAAACCAGATGGTGCTGTTCCGCTACTCGAGGACCTTTGCATCCTCATGCACGGTGACATGCCGGATGCGGAGTATCGCTTATTTGGTGGACGTACACCAGCACTGAAAAATCTGACACTGAAGTCGGTCCGTCCGAGTTGGGCTGGCGCTGGACGTCACCTGTTCTCAGGGCTTACATGCCTCGAGCTTCGGTACCTACAGAAGAGAAGCTCTGCTGCATATTGCAACGCGATGCCCACTTATCGCCAATTCTGCATGGCGCTTTCCCGCTGCCCAGAGCTTCACCTCTTGACGCTCGACGGCTTCATGCCCAACCTCGATCGCGCCCCGAATGCCGACGATGAATCCAGGCTCTTTCCGCTGCCCAAGCTGGAGATGCTCCGCCTGAGCCATATACGCGACACAGATCTCGAAAAGCTGATCCTCTACATACCCACCCGCAATCTCGTCGAGCTCGTTCTCGCACTGCGTCCGTCGCCGGAGCGGACCGCCGGCGATGGGGACTACAACTACACGGGCTTCATGCGCCCGCTGACGCCCGAGCCGCCCGAGGAGCCGCGCGCGTGGCACACGCTGGGCAAGCTCACACACCTTACGCTCCGCACGATCGTGTGCGAGGACGACGACCTCATCATCCTCTTCGACCGGCTGCCGCAGCTCACGCACCTCGAGCTGGGCATCCGCAAGATGCGCTTCCTCTGGCTCCCGACAGAGCCCGACCCGCTGCGCTTCGCGCTGCCTGCGCTCGCGTACCTCCGAGTGTTCGGGCCGCAGAGTGCGGTGGCGCAAGTCAAGGAATACGAACTGAGCTTCGCGGAGCTGATGCAGAAGCGCGTCGAGTGCGCGTGCCGAAAGCTGGTGCAGCTCATCGTACCGGGGTGGCTTGAGGAGAAACTCTCAGACATGGGCACCTCGGGTGGCTATGCGGACGAGTTGTGCGCGGACGAGGAGACTGCTAGATTCCGCGACGAGTACGAGTATAAAGAGAAATGATCGATCGTCCATGAAATGCACCTTCCATCCTGTACTATGCTAGAAATCGTGCCAAGTTACTAGTTGTGAATATCCTACGATTAGATGTATGCATCAGTATAAAATTAGATCCCCTCCATCCGTCGGGCCATTACTGTTCAGTATCCCGGAAGGCCCCAGAGCATTCGCCCCGATGCTTCTCCTTCCAATCCTTCCGCTGACTGAGGGAGATTGAGCTCGAAGATCCGGAATGAGTTGAGAGTCGTACCAATCCTCTGAGCAGTAGCGGGCCTCCCTGCAGGCGCCGCATTTTCTCAGCAAAGAGCTCTGCTCTCCACAACTTGTGCAATGATGCAAGTGAGATCTGCAGTGCCGCGGGACCATGACCGTCCAGAGGATCGGAATAGGAATGGTATCCCATTCCAGACGGTGTTGGTGGTCGCGGACCTCGTTGAGTTCGTTCCAGACCCGTAGGTCGTTCGGAGTCCAGCTCTCGGCGTAGATATCGGGGTCTCCGGCGCGAAATGCCTCGATTAACTTCTTCTCGCTCCAATCGTCCCGTGCGCCAGTCTTCTGCCGCAGAGTCGACCCCCAAATGGTATCCGCCATTGGGCCGTGTTTGAAGCATAGCTCTGCGGCCTGCAGGATACCGCGATCGATTCTCAGGTCCTCGTAGAGACCCAACGACATCGCCTTTAGAGACTCCCAGTGTTTCACCATGGCGACCTTGTCCGGTCAGATGATTTCTACCCCAGTGCAATAACGGATATTTGCGTACCCATGCCATGTTCAGCGTCACGTGCGGGTGTTGGATGTCCCTGAATATAAGGCACGCGCTGAGAAATTGGATCGCGCGCATGGACACGGCATCGCGCGACGTCGGAGTCGTGTTGGCCAGGTAATTGCCCGACAGCGCGTGCGCGAGCCCTAGCATACGGGCAGCCGTGGGCCATCCCGTCATTCCTGGCCCGACGGTGTGGTCTAACGCGTGCAGGAACGCGCACTGCGCGCAGCTGGAGACGAGCATCTGGTAGGTGGCGATCCCCCACACCGCGCCCGCTGTGCGTTCGCGAAACAAATTGACGGCGCGTACCGCTTCTTCGAGCTCGTCCACAGTCACACTGGTAGAGGCGGCGTAGATGAAGAATAGCTCCTCAGGGAAGCGAGCCTTTGCGAGACGCGCTGTCTCGGATACCGAGTCCCAGTCCGCATATTCCATGGCGTGCTGCAGGCGGAGTATCTCGACTGCCTGTCCTGCGGGAATAAGAACCTGAGAGATAGGCAATGAGACGAGGTCGGTGGGGCCGAGGCTGGCTAGGGCGTCTGCGGCATGGGATAGCGTATCGGACCATTCGTCGAATGGGAAGCCGAACTCTCTGGGGCAGTGGTTCTGCGCAAAGCCGAGCCGACCGCTGCATCCCGCCTCGAACGTCACAGAGAACGGATCGTCGCGGATGAGCTCGCAGAGGCGCAGTCCGAGGTGAACGGCGTCCCGGGTCTCGTGAAACTCCCGCATGGCAGAGGCCGCGTCTTCGATGGCTTTGACAAGCTTGTGGCAATCTCCCTGCAGCTCGCTCTTGTCCTTACTGAGTGCGGACAAGACGGCCTGCGCATAGTACCTGCTCAAGAACGTCCCTGCGTCCCAGGGCGGGGGGTAGGCGTTCTCGGCACCGATCGCTGGCATGCGCATGAGGGTGGATAGCGCGTGGCGCCGAGTCAATGCGTCGGCCGCACAAGCCGCCGCGACCAAGAACCGTAGCACAGGAACCGAGGTGTCGTCGTCGATAGGAACTCGTCGCCCCACCGCCATCGTTACTGTGGTGAAGAACTGTGCAAACGTCGCGCCAGACATCTTCGCGGGAAGTCCGAACAGGCCCACGACACCGTTTATGACCGCACGGCAGTCGGTACCGGGTTCACACAGCGGTATGCTGAGGCCGAGCGCCTTGACGCAGAGCATCGTGTGCACGCAGTTGCCGTCCACAGTGAGAAACTCGTGCGCGAAGTCCCGCAAACGAGAGTACAGCGCGTCGTGGCAACCCGGTTCATACCTGCTATGACGGGCCAGACTGTGCGCGAGTAAGAGTCCGCTGAGTAGACCGAAGGCGCATGATTGTCTGTTGACCAGTTTCCTCCAGGAGTCTTTGAACATGTCTGGTCAAATGTCAGCGGTGGATGCAGATGCATGGCCAGTTATACCTGCTCTAGCTACCAGAAGCGGTTGCATAACATTGTCCTGGGAGATTTGGAGCAGTGTCAAAGCCACAGCGGCCATTTCAGAGGGCTCGTGTCCATGGTCGTTTCGCAAGCAATGGTCTGCAATGCGCTGGCAGTATAGGTCCATTTTCTTGACGAAGCGCTTCTTACCAGATCTTATAGTCACGTCTGGTTCGATGCAGCAGTTAGCGGTGTCAATGTAGGGTGCTCTGGCGCTGTGAGGCACCTGGTAGCTTGAGAGCAGAGGCAACGTGCCAGATACCGTGCGGGACATCGGAAATAGTATGGCCGCATGGACATTTAGATAGAAGGTGTTCAGGTACTTCCACTGACACGGGCTCCTGGCAGGCCATTGCGACCCCGCGCTGGCGGAAAAAGTGGCGGAGAGGGTCGGGCGTAGCCGTGTCGGACTGAAACGCGCTTTGTAGCTCCGCTCCAATCCACAGCATCGAACATCACTCTCGGCTCGCGGTGTGTTTAGATACACACTCTGCAGCGACAGTGTCAAACTTGGCCCTATACTTTTTTCAAAAGCTGCCTGAATTCTATCCGGCTGCAGATGGCTCATTTGTGGCCGGCACTCTGCAAAAACAAACTGACTGCATCTGAATTGTGTTCGTCGTGACTCGTTGGGTTCAACCAATTAGGTGTTACTCGCACCAAGCATTGCTCGGTCTCCCGCCTGCTTGCTTCGCGGCTGAGCCGGTCAATGTTTGGCACATCGGACTCTCAAACGGCTTCAGGCTTCTTCGCTGGCAATCGCTTCCCAGAACGGCTGCTTCAGAAAATGGCGACACCGCGCAGACAGAGCGCGAGGCTGGTGCGCCCATTACACGTCTATGACGAGAGTCCCGCTGACGACAGTGCTACATGGGCAGCAAGCCAATGGTGCCCGGGGACAGCCCGTGGTCATCGACTCGAGCGACGATGAAGATGAAGGGTTCTTTTCAAGCGAGTCCGAGGAATTAGAAGAGCCTGAGCCACGGCGAGGTATGTTCTGGCTTTCCGCGGCTCGGCTTTCCTGTTCAGTATCACCCTAGCACGTCGCAAGCGGCCGCGAACTGCGACAAATCCTGGCACTCCAAGACGCGCGAGAGCTGCAGATGCCGCCAACGGCGGCAGGCGTATAGTCGGGCAGTTCAAATTTCTCGAGCTCGCCGACGCCATTCGCGACATGGTATGTCGTAGCGCCGCTTTCCAGGAAATCCACATTGGTGATACTCAAGACCGTCATTTACATGATACAGGTGCTGGCTTTCCTCGAGCCTCGGGACCTTTTACGCCTGTCCTGGACATCCAGTTCCATGGCCAAGACCCTGATGGCGCGCAAGGCGGCTACTATTTGGGCGGCTGCGCGCAAAAACACAGTTCTTCCGGGCGACATCAGCATCCCCGACTGCCCGGAGGATATCTCCGAGCTGCGTTGGGCGCATCTACTGTTTGGACCGACGCAGTGCTTTGTATGTCTTCGTCGATGCGAACGAACTGCCGGTCCTTAACCATCGCTAGACTTGCGGCGCTCCGAACATCAGCGCCATTATCTTCCCATTCAGACGGCGAGCATGCGTCGCCTGCATGAAAGCCAAGTGGGCGAGGCATCCCGTTCCGGGTCCAGCGCTGATACCGCGTCAGCATGCTCTTCGAGAAGAAGTTCCACACGCAGTTCAAAGATCAAAGCGACGCAATCCTGAAGCTCCTGCCGCATTCAAACAGTACGTCGCAACTTTTTCGAGCTTCGTGATGCTTTTGTACAACGTATTGTCCAGCGGGACCATGGGCACATGGCCGTACATCCAACAGCAAGTTTTACTGGACTCCCGACGTGGAAAACGCAATCGCTCGCCAGGCCGAGCTCGCGAAGGAGGTGGCGGACGGGAAACCGGACGCTGCTGCCAACCTGAAGCGGTGGAAGGCAGACCGGATGTTGGAGGCTGATACCATCGTGCTGGTAGGAGTGCTGGTCCCGACCGTCACGATGCGCGTTTTGAACACGGCCCGCAGGAATCGAAGGATCACGATTGCTGGATCAACCGCCGCGACAAAGGGCGCGACAGTGCTGGCGACGACACGCGTTTGCAACGCAAAATGCTGTGGGTACACGGTCGAGTGCCTGCGCCGGCTGTCTGACCATTGTCAGGGTCGAGGCCAAGCTACTGGAGGACGGATGGGATATGGACGACATCACGAAACTTGCGTACATGCCGAAAACCACGCCTGCCAAAGCAGATCTGACCGCGGCTGGTGCGCGCCTTCCCCTGCCCCATGGCGCCGAACCTGGTCTCACCCTAAGGATAGCCTGGACACGCATCCGCAAAGAGGTGGAGCCGACGCTGCTTACCTTCCGGTCCCGCCGACTTTTCGAGGAGGAACTGGTGGCGCTTGGCTGGACCAAAGAAGAAGTGACGCCCTACAAATATAAACCGAGTTACGAAGGCGAAAAGATCACCCCCGCCGGTACGCTTCTCTCCTGGCACCTGGCCCAGTGCGCTTACACCGCGAGCAGAATGGGCGAAGACATGGGCAGACATTGGTCCCCACTTCCTAAGAGTCAGGTCGAAGCGTCTTTTCGAAGCCAAGCTCGCGGAATTCGGATGGGGGAAGAACGCTATCGCATCTGTCCAATACTCCCCGTTATATGCAATGCCGGAGATCACTGACGAGGGTGCGCCCTGCCGTGCCGTGCCCGCGTGTTCTATGCTGCCTGACGCCTGGTCGCCGCAGACTGGATGGACACTTGGGACGAAATCGAGCCCCAGATACGCAAGCTCAGGTATCGCTCGCTGGGGGCGAAGCTGGAGAATATCTACGGAGAATATTGCGACAATCTGCCTCCTGACCGGTGGCGCACTTTGCCAACCATCGAGGACGTGTCCAAATTTCCGATGGTCCTCTCCGTCATGTCGTCCAGGGAAGCAGCCTTCCGACCGGTCCAGGCGGCGGACCTTGCGAAGGTTTCTGAGCAGCTGCCTCAGCTCATCGATGCATGGCTCGCGAGGGCAAAGGCTCGGCTGGCAGACGGCGTCTTTCTGCCCTCAATGAACCTGGATGGGCAAATGGTCTGGTCTGAGGCTGAGCCGAAACACCTGGACCTTGCGATTGCTGTGTTCACATGCGAGACAAGTTGGGAATCGTGTAGCACAGTAGTGCAGCGCGTCGAAAACGTACTCGTCGGGGCTCAGCGCCTCCCATTTATCGGCGTAGAGGACGCGCTGGCGCATGAGCGGCTCCATGCCGGCTCCTACATGGTCGAGTTCGACCGCAGTGCGGCCCGGCCGCCGTCGAAAGTCAAGTTCAATCGACGAGGTAGCATCGCTTCGCTGGCTCTCCTCCAGCGCCTATCCTTGGACCCTCAGAAGACAGGGCCGCGGGACCTTGACAACCTTGACGCCCGCTTTCGCTGTGCTCATTGCGCAGTACTTCACCCAGACACGTTGGGCCGGGTAATCATGGACTGGCGCCGGAGCGTAAGCGACTGTTCTATTCGCGCCGACGTCGATGCTGAATAGCGGCGCAGATTGCGCACTTCATCGCGAGTTCCGAAAAGGATCACGCCCATCCATGCTGGACAATGCTTAAGCCCGCTGCAGCCACGAGCGCGCGCCAACTCGTTCATCTAGGCGCTTGCGGTGCGCACAGCGCCCATGTGTGGGCGTGCAACCGCTGCGACTTCGAAGCCCAGCGCGTTGGGAATATGATACACCATATGGTACAAAGGTGGGTTGCTTCACCGTGCGCCCCGGGCCCAGTCTGATATGCTCTATAGCCATCAGTCGCCCAATGCGCGTGAAAACAAGGAGTTCACGGCGGCCAGTTCGTGTCAGTGGCCCATGGAACCGATAACGCTGGTCGGGGGGATGGTCAGAGCCGGCGCCCCTCCCGCTCAAGCAGCCCGGCCTCCACCCCAGGTGCCCTCGCGCGCGCCTCAAGGCCCCGCCAGGACCTTGCCACTCGCTCCGAATCCGCGGGATCCGTTGTCTATCCCGCCTCCACCTCCTGGCGCCATTCTCTATGCCCGTCCGGTCGCGGCGCCGCATGGCCAGCCCGAGCAAAGATACTTGTGTGTCCACTGTCCCCATAGTCGACGGGATTTTGCGATGCACGGCGTCTGTGAACATATCAAAGCCAAGTGAGTAGGGCGTTCGATCCTGCGCTCGCTTCGCTGATCTGCGAATCACAAGACACAAAATCATGGATCCCACGCACGGCAAGGACTTCAAACCGCTACCCTGATTGTTGCTGCAGAACCCAGCCCGTGGGTTCCTGAGCTTGCCCTGTTTACGAGATTTCAGACATCCGAGCAGGCCACGCGAAGTTGAAAGGAAGCAAACCCGGGACGCGCTTTCGGAGTCCGCTGCCGTCGCGCTGCACCCTTGTCTCTTTGCACAATTTCTTGCATACAACACGCTGTCGGGCCCGCAACTAGTTAATCTGCCTCTTGCTTTCTTGCTTTGTATCAATGCTTTCGCAATGCTTAGCCTTATCCCTTTCTTGGGAATACTCAGCACGCCCGATGCTTCCGAAGCGCCCGAGTGCAGCAGCACCGAAGGGCAGCGCGAACCTGAACCAGCACGATGCGACGTGTTGCTTGTACCTGGGAGGATTGTGCGCCTCCAACGCATGCACGCACAGCGGGCCACGGGCCCGGCCAAAAGGATCAAGGCAAAAAGCAACCCAAATTCGAATTCGAAAGTAATGCCCCGGCGCACGCGCGCGCTTACCAAGAAGCACGGCAAGGCGACTACAAAGGAGGGGAAGATAGAGCGCGGCGGCGCCGGGGGGGATGGGCGTGGGCTGTGTACTCCAGCACAGGGTAGGGGTTGGGGGGTGTTTACACTACTGCAAGCGACCTCCGAGTCATAAGCATGAGGGGGATGTTGATGATACAGTTCCGCGAGCGTGAGCGTGAGTCCGAGAGCGGGGCAACCAAGGAAAGCGAAGAATCACTTTTCGACGACGGGGGAGCGTGTGCTTCACCACGTTGACGGGCTGCAGGGATGCGTGAGCATGGACGCAGAGAAAGGTGTGCGAAGGACGGCGTACCCGAACGTCCCGGACGCGGGGATCGGCTTGAGCGTGACGCCCGCGGCGTCGAGGTTGTTGAGCCACACGGTGTTGCCCCACCACGACTGGATGGTGTCGGCGCCAATCGTGTTGTTCTTCGGGTACTGCAGGCTGCACGAGCGTGTCAACGCGCGCAAGACCAAACAACGGGCAGAACGCACGCAAAGAAGATGATGATCGATGCCACCGCAACGCCGGAGTCCAGCGCCGCGCTGAGCACGTAGTTGTACTTCGCCCACCACGCGAAGTGACGGCGGCGGAGGAAGTACTGGAAGATGAAGCCGGTGATGCACCACGGGACGTAGTTGACGGCCGTCGCGGGCGGGATGAGGCCAGTGCCGTTGAAGATCACCGGGAAGCTAAAGGTCTGTCAGCAAACCGCGGCGTCCGGGTCGACAGCGGGTTACTACGCACTTGATGTACTTCCACCACGAGTTGGGGTAGCGCTTGGACATGAGCCAGGGGATGATGGGCGCGAGCGCGCCGGCGAGGAAGAAGAACGAGAGGCCGTAGTACATCTGGCCGGCGGAGAACTGCCGCTGGGGCCCGATCACGCCCCAGATGACGCTCGCCGCGCCGAACACCTGCGTCGTCGGGCAGATGAACGTCTCGTTGCCGGTGCAGATGTCGGGGATGTTGGAGAACATCCACGCCTGGACGCCGAGCTGCGTCGTGCCCGCGATGATCGTCGCGACGACCTGCGCGAGGAACATGCTGCGCGGCGGGATCTTCATGTAGTGGCCGAGCTTGAAGTCCGACGCGAAGTTGAGCGCCTGTGCCATTGCGATGTAGCCCCAGGTCTTGAAGAGCATCATGGCGATCGGACGGCCGGGCAGCACGTATCCGATGATGAGCTCGGTGATCACGCTGGGGGAGAGTCAGCCTCGACGGCAGCCAAATGAAACACCCCGACTCACTTCAGGCCGACTTGCTGGTTCGTGATAGCCTGAATCATGCCGATGGGGATGACATACACGAATGCTATAGCAAAGAATGAGAATACGAAGGACAGCGCGCGGAGAACACGAACCGATGACGAGAGCGAGGACGAACGCCCAGATCGGCATGCCGGTGGGGAACGACTCGATCGCGACGCAGCCAAAGATGAACATGACGACGAAGATGATCGAGTACCACCAGTGCGGCACGGGGGTGTACTGGCTCATCAGGCGTGCATGGATGTCAGGCTGCTCCTTGAGCGAGCGGCGAGCCTGCGTGAAGATCTGCTTGCGGTAGTAGAGCAGGGTGTGCACGACGGTGGCGGTGATCGCGGCGAACGAGAGACCATACGAGAGCGCGAAAGTCGTAGAGAGGAAGAGCGGGCTGTACTCGTTGTACGCCGTCTGGTTGAAGGTCATATCGGGCGTGAGGATGCGCATGACGTCGTAAGGTTTTCCGGTGTTGTCGAAGGTTTCGCGAGCGAGGATGGGCATGTAAGCACCGTACCATGTGTTGGTGTACTGGACGCGATAGATCAGCGGGGAATATCTTCGGGGGAAGCCGAAATGAACGCACGTAAAGAATGGGGGTAAGGAACCAGAAGAAGAAAGCGAAACCGAACGCGACATTCGCCTCGGCCCACCAAGGCGTCGCAAGAGGAGAACCGATGTAGGAGATTTGAGCCCAGTCGAACGTAATGAGGCTCATTCCCATGCCGGAGAGGTAGCCGAACATCTGGTTGACCTTGACGTTGTTCGGCGCAATCCAGCATACCCAAGAGAAGTACGAAAGAGCGGTGAAGAGATAGCCCGGCACGAAGTCTATGGAGTTTCGCGTGAGCGCCGGAAATGGGAGAAACGGAGAAGGCGTACACCATAAGGCAGAAGCGACGAAGACGATGAGGAAGAACTTCTCGCGCGACATGCCGCCGCGGGTCCCCTGGCCGGTGTACGACTGCGAGTGGAGCGTGTTGAACAGCGCGCAGAAGACGAGGTTGGACGGCCAGACTACAGAACGCGTGAGAGACTACTTTGCATGGTTAGAACCCACGTACTCATGGACGGGGGATCCACGAGGAAGCGGCGCAGGATGCCGCCGAGCGAGAACCCAATGAGCTTGCAAAGAGTGAGCTATTGGCGCGGGACAGTCCGGCCAAGACTCACCTGAGTGGACATGACGATCATCCATTGGTCTGCGCGGCCTATCAGCTAGGCGTGCCTCGGACGGCTGAAGTCTAAAACGCACAGGAGAAGTTCCAGTTCTGGCCGTAATAGACGCGCTGGACGGCCACAATGTCGGTCTACGCGATCGAGAAGGACGGTCAGAACGGTTCTCCGACGATCGTCTCTCGCGGCGACGCACCGCGTAGGCGGAGCTTGCGCCAACGCCTGCCATGATGGTGATGAGCACGTGCTCCTTGATGGTGAAGGGGCCGGGGTTGAGCGGGATGCCGAAGATGGAGACGCGCGGGGCGACCCAGGCGGCGAGGCGACCCATGGGGTACGACACCAGCTGGGCGACGAGCTGGCCAATTGCGACGCTCGGGTACCGGAAGAAGAAGAACTGGGGTGTCGAGTGTCAGAAAACTCTCTGTCAGTTTCAGAATTCAATGACGTGCCTGGTTCATTCCGGGCAGCACAATGCTGGAGAACAAGAGAGATGAGTTTCAGTATCCCCGGGTTACGCTGAGAGACGTACGAGCAGATGATGCCGATGACCCAAACGCGCAGCGTGTTGGCCGGCATGGACATGTCGTCGGTGTTGGCGACGGCGGAGCGGACCTCGGGATACGGGCTGTCCTCCTCGACATCCTCGGCGTCCGGGTCGTAGTTGGGGTCGTCGAAGTCCTGGTTGCCGTGTCAACATCACCGTCACCGGGCTCCACAGCGACGACATACCGCGGCGTAGTTTGCCTGGCGGAGGGCCGAGGGCGTGTAGGGCCTGGCGGCCTCGTAGTCGCTGCTGGGGCGCAGTGCGCGTGCCTTGTAGGCGTCGATGGAGTCCTCGACGCTCATCTTGTCGCTGTAGACCGACATCTGCACGCTGCGGGCGCTCATGATCCTCTGCTCGCTCGTAAAATCTCTCAGGGAATGGACGGGTTCGGACACGGAGGAGGGGAGGTGGGCGGACGGGGATCGGTGGCGTCTTGTCTCCCCCTTTGCGCTATAAAGCAGAGAGAAGGAAGCCAAGAGACGGCGCACCGGAAGCATTCTGTCCTGCTATTGTGTCCATTGTGACTTGATTGTGACACTGACACCAACTGACACCGACCGGGGCCCAAACACCTTTCCCACCCGCCGGAGCATCTTATCGCACCCAAGCACCCCCTGAGATCCTCGCTGTTACAGGTCTCACTTCGCCATACCATTTTTCACAATTCAGAAGGTGTCCCCAGCGCGTCGCTGTCGGCGGACGAGCCTTTGCTTTCATCTGGCAACGCGCTTAGATACGACGTCCGAATCTCTCACGAAGGCCCATTGTGCCCCTGGCGCGCGTGGCACATGAAATCAGCCGGAGACATGCATCCCATTGTGCTCGATAGCATCCTTGATGCCCGCCCCTTGTAAACGTACATACTTACAGATAAAACAACAGAACAGAAGGAAAGGGTCCAGCCGCGGCGGTCTCAGCGCGGCGGAATCGGCGGCGGCACGTCCGCGCCGAACACGACGTCCTTGTTGCCCAGGCGCGCGGAGACCATGCCCTTGCCCGCGCGCTTGAGCAGCGCGCGCCGCCCGACGCCGCGCGCGTCGATGTACACCACGCCGACGTTGCGCATCGTCTCGCCGCCGAGCCGCACCGCGTCGCCGACGTCCGCGCCGTAGCGGTGGCCCATGCTGCTCGAGAGCGCGCTCGTGCCGTGCGTCAGCAGGTGCTTGCCGGACTCCTCGAGCGTCGTCAGGATCAGGTCCGTGCTCATCAGCAGGCTGTTGAGCAGCCGCGGCTTGCGCGGTGGAATCGGCGGAGGCGTCGGTGTGGGGGCGAGGTGCTCCTGCGAGACGCTGCGCGAGACGGTGCCCTTGCGCGGCGGGAGCGGCGGCGGGTGCTGCGCGGTCGGGCTCGGTGCGGGGCTCGGCGCGCGGCTGCTGCTCCCGCGCCCCACGAGGTACGCGGCCGCCTGGTCGACGGCGCGGTGGATGAGGCCCGTCGTGCGTGCGGTGACGGAGACGGCCTTGCCGCTGATCTTGTGCACGCGCTTCACGTTGCGCCGCGTCTCCTCGGAGAAGACGACCGGCGTGGGGTTCGGCACCGTGCTGGAGACGAACTTGGACGACGCGAGCGCCATGCCCGACGCGATGACGTTCGTCGCGAGCACGATGCCGCGGCTGAGGAAGTGCGCGGAGCGCAGCAGCGCGTCGCTCTCCTCGGGCCGCACCGCGTGGACGTGCAGCTCCAGCGGCGCGCCCTGCTCGGGGAGCTCGACCACGACGGGGTCCTTCTCGCGCCCGCGGCTCGTCACGTTCGCGTCCTCGTGCACCGTGAAGCCCTCGCCGAGCGTGCCGACGACCTCGCCGTCCCTCTCGTCGACGAGCACAAGCCGTCCCTTCAGATACTCGCCCTTCTTCTCGTCCGCGACGGTCCCCGCAGGCGGACCGCCCTCGGCCTCGTGCACGACACCGTACTGCGCGAGCAGCACCTCGAACGTGTCCAAGTCCTCTCTGAGCGCGGTATTGGGCGCGGCGAGCGGCAGACGCAGCGTCGCGGGGGTCGGGGTGCCGGGGATCGTGTACACGCCCTGCGCGCGCTGGTGCACGATAGGCTGAGTCGGCGGGACGGGCGTCTCGAACGCGCCCAAACGCAGCACGAGCCAGACGTCGCGCTCCGCCTGGCGCGCGGGGTCCGCGAGGGTGATGCACTCGAGCGCCAGCGGCCCGAGCCGTGTGCATCCACGGCTCTTTCCCCGCGCCCACTCACCGACTCCTCTCGCCGCCGCCCCGATGCGAGCGCGCCTTCGCCTTTGCTCTGTCGCTCGCCACCACCACCACCGCGCGTGGGCCTGCACTGGCGCTTGTCCGCTGTTCGAGTCTCGAGCGCGCCGCGCGCCAGTGCACGCCTGCCCGCCAACCTCGCGCACGCCGCCTGACGCAGCGTCGGCGCACGCGCACCCTCATCCTTGGCTCGCAATGCGCGCTCCGCGCAGTGCCTGCTCGCCCGACGACCCGCTAGCCGACGAGCTCGCTGCCTCGGTCCGCCGACCTGACCGCCTGCCGCGCCGTGCCAGCGCGCGGCGACGCAAAATTCAACGCGTTCTGAGAGCGCCCCTGCTCGCCCGCTCGTCTGCTGCACGGTGCCTGCGCGCCTCTCGACGCTGTATTGCGCGCCAGTGCCGCTCGACCGCCAGACACGCGACAAGTCGCGTTCGGCGCAACTCGAGATTCGGGCTGCCCAGCGTGCGCAAAGGCAACCCGAGTGCAATGCGCGTGGTGTGCGCCGATGGGAAAGCGAGAATTGGCCTGGACGTACCGGATTAGAGCTTTGCCCGACCATCGACCGCAACCGCATGTCACCCTCGCCCGGCTGGACATTCTGCGAATACACCGTCACAGTCAGACGCGCCTTGACGAGGGCTTTCCGTGCGTGCCCAATTTTTGGCGACTGAGCTCGTATTCCTTCATCTGCTTTGCCCGCTGCTCGCCCGCTTTCCGCCGTCCCGTCGTGTCACCTTGCAATTTGAGTGCCACCATAGCGTGCGCCTCGCTGAGAGCTCCCCGCACGTACCAGATACTTTGCCCTTCTACCCCTTTTTCTTTGCGTCCGCTTTGCCCTCGTCGATACCATTCTCCGACAACCCGTCTTCCCCGCGCAACAACAGCAGCTGTAACATCGACGTCAGAGCCATGTGCGCTATGTTGAGCGCTGCAAGTACGTACCTGATTGTTTGGAAGTTGTGAACTGACGCGCTCTTCCTTGCAGTTGTGCAATTGACTGCAGACCGACCGACTCGACCACTCGCGATCACCACAGCCGACCCCTCTGCGCCCCGCCAGATCGGTTCCAATGCATGCCGACATGCTCCTGTAGACGTCATACATACCTGCTGGAATTAGCACTGAAGAACGCAACGCGGGCAGGTTTAGAGTTTTGACTTTGGACGCACGATCGAAGGGCAACATGCTCGAGCTGGTCAACAACGCCCGTTCTAGTGCTATGCAGCCCGGCTGAACCCCATTGGCACGAGAAGCCGCCCGCGCAAATTTCGATGGGTAGGCAATGGGTCGGCGTGGTCAGCGCCTACGAGACGGCATTCACGATCGGGACCCAGGCATTCGCGTGACGCTCAAGACTGTCGGTAGACGACCATTGCGATCAACACCACGCCTCGAGCTCACTCAATCGCGCGCGAACGGGCTGGTTTCGGTGGTTCGGCTTCGCTGGGCTGCTCGACGCCGATCGGCTTTCTGCACTCACCCAGGCGCCAGCCGCCGTTTGCACCACCACGATGACAAAGCTCATAGGTCAGCAGTTCACGCCCTGTCGTCAGAACGGGCGCTCGGGCGACGCCTCGATCGCAATCCCGTTTTGCAGCCTCCCGACGGTCCCAAGCACGCAGCGTACCGCGAACCCCACATCGCGCGATACTGCGCCGATAGGATGACTCAATGGCGTACTCCCGACGACGCGCGGCAGTATCAGAGCGCGCCTGCGCGGGGCTCGCGAGGTACGTCGGCTCGTGGTTCTGGCCGAACGGCCGATCGGACTCACAGCCCGTTCCAGGCATAGGGCGCGCGCTTTGGCACCCGCGGGGCAACGCCCGCGATCTATGCGAACGGTCCACGGCGCTTTACGTGCGGATTTCGACGCGCATTGAGAAAGACGACCACGGGTGCTCGGTGCACCGAGCCGACTCGAACGCGCGCGATTGACCGCAGGAGCGAGTAGAGCGCGATGATCGGGCAGCGAGGCGCTCACAGGGACAAGAGCTTTGCGTGGCCCGCGTTCTGCGTCTCGCAGAGGATCGGAACGAGCGTGTACGTACCGATGTGCATAGTTTTGCCCCGCAATCGACTTTTCGTCGCCCACCACTCTGCGCGCACCGCGGACTGCGGCTCGGCGTGTCTTCTGTTGAGTAAGATCGGAGTATACTCGGACAGAATGAAATAATCGGCACACCTCGGTCGACAGACGTTCCATACCTCGGTGGACAGGCGTTCCATCGTAGAGCAGCATGTCCCAGCGCGACGCCGCCGAAAGTCGAGGGTGATAGGAACTGTGGACGTCTCGTGGACATCGACTGCGTGTGCTCTATGCGCGCTGCTTAGTTTCTGCTCGGACGGAATGAGAGACTCGGCGCACCATGTTAACGGACGTCGGATCGCCGTAGCGCAACTTGTGCCACCGCAACGCCGTCGGAGGATAGCACTGACAAGAACACGCAGTCAGTGCGATCGAACTGACTACGAGTGACTGAGGAAACGTACCCATGCTATCGATACCGCCGTCGCGGATCGGAAGTGTCATCCGAGGCGTTGAACGCAGACGGCGGTGAACGTGCAAAGGCTCCTTGTACACCAACAGACGCATAAGCGACGTGTAGAAAACGGTAGGTCAAAAGGAAAACACGGTTGTGGCGTAGAATTGCTGCGTACCTCGGAAGTCGAAGGAATCTCGGTGAATGCGGGTCGAGCGACGATGTCGATGGGTGCCGAACGGCGATGAGCGAACGACAGCACGGTCGCTGCGTGACGGAATCTACAACCGGAGGGGAGCGTGAGCATATCAGCGCGGTATCGAATGCCGTTGCAATTGAGAGACCCACCGTGACGACGGCGCCGACGAACGCTGGTGTCGGCGGGAACGACCTCTCGTTCCTATCGAGTGAAACGATGAGCGTGGAGCGAGAGCGGCAGCGGAAAGAGACGTTGATGAGCGCACCAGTTGAACGGCATTCCGAGTCGGGAAGGGAGTGAAGGATGGGAGGGGACGAGGCCGATGGCGCGCATGACCCGTTTCCGTCACTCGCTTTATACGCTCGCAAGAAGTTCGCGTCGCCCGTCGCAATCCCGGAGGATGACTGAGCGGGCTGATGGTAACAGAATCGTACGAGATCTGCTGCGGGAAGCGCGAGGTCTCGGCGCCGGCGTTGCGATACGGCATGTGTTGTGTGTTTAGCCACCCGAACCCGCTCGCAACGTGCATTTCTCGCCGCCCGACGCGTCAATCCCAATGAGAGATCTCTCACAGCTGGATCTCATCCGTAAAAGCACAAATAAGCGCCGATATTGCAGAGGGCACGCATAGGGGTACCCCCTATGCCCTCTGAACGCGAAAATGTGCGCTAGAGCGCGGGCGCCGCGCAGCCGCGTTCTAACGCGCAATCTCGGCGCAGCTGACGCATGATTGCCCGGGGAATGATCTCCGTACACAGAGAAGCCCGGGAAACCAGGGGAAACCGCGTAACGTGCGAAACGCGTCGCCTGCCGCGATCTCGCCCCACGCCCCAATTCTGAATTGTTTCATTTGATTTCACCTGCGCAGCCACGACGTTGAATGTGCGCAGCAGATGATGCATAGCTATTGCGGGCCCCGGCCTCCCCGGTCGAGTTCTTGGCCGTTGTTCTCGCGCCAGCGGAGTTTCTACGAAGGGCTTCCCGCCGGCCCGGCACGTGCACAAACGGTTTCATGCACCTAGTGCACGCTCCTCCCACCTCTGCTGAGTCAGCACGCGTCTCAGGGTCCATGCTTGAGTATGGGTGTCCTAAAAGCCTTGAAACTGTAAAATCTGAGCGGGGAGTCTGAGTGCTTCCCCGTTGCGTCCGGCCTCACCATTGACTTCGCGCACGCGCCCCTGGCAAATTCACCCACTTGACTGGTATCTCAGCAGTAATGAGTGCCTGGAACGTCTCTGTGAGAGCCGTTGGCGGCTGTAACTTGCAATCTGCGATGTCTGTGGGGTTATCCTCCGCGCTCGTACACCGGCTGCGCCGCTTGAAACATGCGTCAAAGAAGCGATGACATATCCTATACCGGTGATATGTTATTCCGAACCGGGAGACAGGGATTCTGGTTGGAATTCGCCTCGAGCGCGTTGGGGCGCATTGCGTCCTCCCCTGGTGCGCTGCCCAGATAGAGCGGCCCTGCCGCTCTCCTGCAATTTGCGCTGTCAGAATGAGATTTGATAACGGAGAGGGAATTGACGATTGTCTGCAAATGAAAGCTGAGCTGAATGCTGCAAAGCTTCCGTCGATCGCGACGCGATCACATGATGCAAATCATCCTCTCACTGCGCGGGCGCTCCGGCGCTGAAAAGTTTGTCATGCACCGCCTTCCCGGGTCCAAGCGGTGGTAGGTGTACGCCTTGCTCTCAGATATAGACCAAGCTTCAAGTTTGTCTCAAATTCTGCCACGTTCCCCCCTTCTGCCGCCCACGGGAACTTGCTCGGGCGTGCGTCCTCGCGTCGCTTGCTGCAGACTGCGCAGTGCAACGGCAAGCTCCGCCTCTCTTTCCCGAACGGCAACCATCACCGACTGGCGGACGCGCTTGCGACGTCCTCGCACTCCACTCTCCGTTCCCAGTCCCCGCAACGTTCGCCCGACACTGGAGATGGCGTGGGTGAAGGACAGGTTCGTTTTTTCGAATTCTCTGGATTCTCCATCCCGACAGCTGACCATCTTCGCAGGCTTCCTTCGACGCGCGCTGACGCGGACGTTCTGGCACCGCCGGAGAGACATCCCAACGGTGAGTTGGTTCTTTACTTCCGCGCCCCTCCTCGCCGCTATCCCTGTCCCGCGGACGTTGGCAATCCCTATGCACCTCAGAGCCCGGGAGAGCACGGCGCGAGCTGTACAGCGCCGGCTTCGATGTCCGCGCGCTCTTCGCACCGTGCCATGTCCAGCGGGGCAACACTTCCTCTGCCTGCCTCCCCGCTATTTGCATTCTCCCGAGTGCGCGGTCTGTGCGCTCGAAGCTGACAAATCGCGACAGGACTCCTCGATGTGGGCGAGCGCGTCGCGGATTTCCGCAGCTGCGCGCTGCTCTACCAACGCTGGGGAGCGCCGTTTTCCGTGCTGGCAGTGCGTAATCCAGCGTTTCCTTTTGCTCCGTACTCATTCTTGCCAAGACGCCCCGCGACGCGTGGACCCCCGGACGAAATATCAGCACTTTCGACGGCTAGCGGGCGCCCTGAAAATGCGTCGATCGCGACAAACGTTCCCTGCGCGAGGCCTCCGACGACCTGAGCCGGTTCGGCTCCCTCAGCTTTGACGTCGCATTCGGTGCCTGCGCCGCGTCTCCGCGCCTCCCTCGCTTGCTGCTCGCGAACTGGTACGCACCCGTTCGCTCCTCGCTCTCAACGCACTGTGAACGACCTTCCTGTCACGCAGATGCCACCGCCGCTCCTGCTCCGGCTTGCAGGTACTGCGAGCGGCCTCGATTGGGTCAATCGTTTCCCCCACGAGGCCTTCTACGACCAGTGCCGGTTGGCCGGCGCTCCTACACTCTGCGCGATGAGAAACGTTCGCTTCGCGGCTCCGCGCTTCCCCCTGCTCACCGTGCGTCTCCGTATCCTCCTCGCTGACGAACGCACTGAAAATGACTCAGGAAACGTCTCTGATAACAAGCGCTTTACCGGAGGCCGTTCGCCGTTGCCTGACGACGTCGAGTTCTTCAAGAACGCTACGGCTTGCCGTGACGATCGTTGTCCGGGCTATCGGCTTCAGCTTCGCCCATGCCTTGTTCGAGTAGGAGCGATCCTGCAAGAGCCAGGAGAGTTTACGCGCAGGCGGCGGTGAGACTGCGGCTTGCACAGTGTGTTTTTTGTTGTCTTCGCTGCGCCGCCTTCCTGACCCCCCGCCTTGCAGACGGCGCACGACACTCGACGGTCAGACTCAAGCGCGCGACGGCAGCAACGTCGCATTTCGGATTGTGCGCGGGGCCAGTATGGCGCGGCTGCCGAGCCCGACGCAGGATACCGCCAGCGAGCCCCGGAAGCTGCGTCCGCGCGTTGTTCGAGTAGGAGCGGTCCTGCAAGAACGCAAGGAGGATCGCGGCGCCGGCGGGGAAACTCGCGCCGCTGGTTCCGCAGGCAGTCTTCACGGTCGTCGAGCATCTCTCAACGTCGCGCGCTGCACTCCGTCGCGGGGACCTGTTGCCACGGCCGCCGGCGCCTCGCAGGATGGATCTCCCGGCCCTCGGCAAACAAATTTTGCCACGGAGACACCGCGCGCACTCCTTGGCAACGCACCGCATTTGAGACCATTCCCCTTGCCCAGCGGCCTGTACTGTCCTTGCATCGCTCACCCTGCTCGCATACACCGTCTCTGCATCGCCCCAGTCCCGTGTTTAGACTCATGTATGCTATTCTTGAAATTTAAATCAAGTTCTCGAACGATCTTTCGGTGTCCAAGGCAAATCCAAAACACAGGAAGGCCGGATTCGAAGGTGATAGCATATAGACTGGCCCAATGAGCATGCCATTCACGAGCAACGCACGAGACGTGGTCTGCCATCCTGAGATGCACCCAGCGTCGTGCAGCGATGAACACGCGAGAAACTCTTACGTTGCTTTCTCAGTCAGCACCGGGCGCCGGCATCACGACCGGGCTCACGCTTTTGCGCCGCAGCTCCGCGTTCTGCCGGAACATAGGCGCCCCAAGAGGGTATATAAGGAGTGCGATTTCACTCCCAGCAGCAGGTCTCTCTGACCGACCCCCACACCATGGTGTGGCAGACAGGTAAGTACCCTTTTCTTCGCCGCTGCCTCTTATAGCAGCCCTCGCATGTACTTAGGCCTTCGGGCGGGGAGAATCCATGCCATTTTTGACTGCACCCGAAACCCCTCACGGCCACCTGCGAGAATTCATGTTTCTGCGTTTTGCGCCGCCCACTTCGACAGTCACTCTGGCAAGTTCCGAAACATCAACAAACTCGGGATCAACAAACACTCTATTCGCGCGAAGTCTATGTACACAGAGAGCGTGTTGGCCGGCATGGACATGTTGTCGGTGTTGGCGACGGCGGAGCGGACCTCGGGATACGGGCTGTCCTCCTCGACATCCTCGGCGTCCGGGTCGTAGTTGGGGTCGTCAAAGTCCTGGTTGCCGTGTCAACGTCGCGGTCACCGGGGCCCACACCGACGACGACATACCGCGGCGTAGTTGGCCTGGCGGAGGGCCGAGGGCGTGTAGGGCCTGGCGGCCTCGTAGTCGCTGCTGGGGCGCAGTGCGCGTGCCTTGTAGGCGTCGATGGAGTCCTCGACGCTCATCTTGTCGCTGTAGACCGACATCTGCACGCTGCGGGCGCTCATGATCCTCTGCTCGCTCGTAAAATCTCTCAGGGAATGGACGGGTTCGGACACGGAAGGGGGGAGGTGGGCGGACGGGGATCGGTGGCGTCTTGTCTCCCCCTTTGCGCTATAAAGCAGAGAGAAGGAAGCCAAGAGACGGCGCACCGGAAGCATCCCATCCCGCTATTGTGTCCATTGTGACACTGACACCTACTGACACCGACCGGGGCCCAAACACCCTTCCCACCCGCCGGAGCATCTTATCGCACCCAAGCACCCCCCTGAGATCCTCGCTGTTACAGGTCTCAGTTTCTGTGAACTCAGAAGGAGTCCCCTGCGCGTCGCTGTCGGCGGACGAGCCTTTGCTTTCATCCAACGCGCTTAGATACGACGTCCGAATCTCTCACGAAGGCCCATTGTGCCCCTGGCGCGCGTGGCACATGAAATCAGCCGGAGACATGCATCCCATTGTGCTCGACAGCATCCTTGATGCCCGCCCCTTGTAAACGTACATACTTACAGATAAAACAACAGAACAGAAGGAAAGGGTCCATACGCGTCTCGGTCTCACCGCGGCGGAATCGGCGGCGGCACGTCCGCGCCGAACACGACGTCCTTGTTGCCCAGGCGCGCGGAGACCATGCCCTTGCCCGCGCGCTTGAGCAGCGCGCGCCGCCCGACGCCGCGCGCGTCGATGTACACCACGCCGACGTTGCGCATCGTCTCGCCGCCGAGCCGCACCGCGTCGCCGACGTCCGCGCCGTAGCGGTGGCCCATGCTGCTCGAGAGCGCGCTCGTGCCGTGCGTCAGCAGGTGCTTGCCGGACTCCTCGAGCGTCGTCAGGATCAGGTCCGTGCTCATCAGCAGGCTGTTGAGCAGCCGCGGCTTGCGCGGTGGAATCGGCGGAGGCGTCGGTGTGGGGGCGAGGTGCTCCTGCGAGACGCTGCGCGAGACGGTGCCCTTGCGCGGCGGGAGCGGCGGCGGGTGCTGCGCGGTCGGGCTCGGTGCGGGGCTCGGCGCGCGGCTGCTGCTCCCGCGCCCCACGAGGTACGCGGCCGCCTGGTCGACGGCGCGGTGGATGAGGCCCGTCGTGCGTGCGGTGACGGAGACGGCCTTGCCGCTGATCTTGTGCACGCGCTTCACGTTGCGCCGCGTCTCCTCGGAGAAGACGACCGGCGTGGGGTTCGGCACCGTGCTGGAGACGAACTTGGACGACGCGAGCGCCATGCCCGACGCGATGACGTTCGTCGCGAGCACGATGCCGCGGCTGAGGAAGTGCGCGGAGCGCAGCAGCGCGTCGCTCTCCTCGGGCCGCACCGCGTGGACGTGCAGCTCCAGCGGCGCGCCCTGCTCGGGGAGCTCGACCACGACGGGGTCCTTCTCGCGCCCGCGGCTCGTCACGTTCGCGTCCTCGTGCACCGTGAAGCCCTCGCCGAGCGTGCCGACGACCTCGCCGTCCCTCTCGTCGACGAGCACAAGCCGTCCCTTCAGATACTCGCCCTTCTTCTCGTCCGCGACGGTCCCCGCAGGCGGACCGCCCTCGGCCTCGTGCACGACACCGTACTGCGCGAGCAGCACCTCGAACGTGTCCAAGTCCTCTCTGAGCGCGGTATTGGGCGCGGCGAGCGGCAGACGCAGCGTCGCGGGGGTCGGGGTGCCGGGGATCGTGTACACGCCCTGCGCGCGCTGGTGCACGATAGGCTGAGTCGGCGGGACGGGCGTCTCGAACGCGCCCAAACGCAGCACGAGCCAGACGTCGCGCTCCGCCTGGCGCGCGGGGTCCGCGAGGGTGATGCACTCGAGCGCCAGCGGCCCGAGCCGTGTGCATCCACGGCTCTTTCCCCGCGCCCACTCACCGACTCCTCTCGCCGCCGCCCCGATGCGAGCGCGCCTTCGCCTTTGCTCTGTCGCTCGCCACCACCACCACCGCGCGTGGGCCTGCACTGGCGCTTGTCCGCTGTTCGAGTCTCGAGCGCGCCGCGCGCCAGTGCACGCCTGCCCGCCAACCTCGCGCACGCCGCCTGACGCAGCGTCGGCGCACGCGCACCCTCATCCTTGGCTCGCAATGCGCGCTCCGCGCAGTGCCTGCTCGCCCGACGACCCGCTAGCCGACGAGCTCGCTGCCTCGGTCCGCCGACCTGACCGCCTGCCGCGCCGTGCCAGCGCGCGGCGACGCAAAATTCAACGCGTTCTGAGAGCGCCCCTGCTCGCCCGCTCGTCTGCTGCACGGTGCCTGCGCGCCTCTCGACGCTGTATTGCGCGCCAGTGCCGCTCGACCGCCAGACACGCGACAAGTCGCGTTCGGCGCAACTCGAGATTCGGGCTGCCCAGCGTGCGCAAAGGCAACCCGAGTGCAATGCGCGTGGTGTGCGCCGATGGGAAAGCGAGAATTGGCCTGGACGTACCGGATTAGAGCTTTGCCCGACCATCGACCGCAACCGCATGTCACCCTCGCCCGGCTGGACATTCTGCGAATACACCGTCACAGTCAGACGCGCCTTGACGAGGGCTTTCCGTGCGTGCCCAATTTTTGGCGACTGAGCTCGTATTCCTTCATCTGCTTTGCCCGCTGCTCGCCCGCTTTCCGCCGTCCCGTCGTGTCACCTTGCAATTTGAGTGCCACCATAGCGTGCGCCTCGCTGAGAGCTCCCCGCACGTACCAGATACTTTGCCCTTCTACCCCTTTTTCTTTGCGTCCGCTTTGCCCTCGTCGATACCATTCTCCGACAACCCGTCTTCCCCGCGCAACAACAGCAGCTGTAACATCGACGTCAGAGCCATGTGCGCTATGTTGAGCGCTGCAAGTACGTACCTGATTGTTTGGAAGTTGTGAACTGACGCGCTCTTCCTTGCAGTTGTGCAATTGACTGCAGACCGACCGACTCGACCACTCGCGATCACCACAGCCGACCCCTCTGCGCCCCGCCAGATCGGTTCCAATGCATGCCGACATGCTCCTGTAGACGTCATACATACCTGCTGGAATTAGCACTGAAGAACGCAACGCGGGCAGGTTTAGAGTTTTGACTTTGGACGCACGATCGAAGGGCAACATGCTCGAGCTGGTCAACAACGCCCGTTCTAGTGCTATGCAGCCCGGCTGAACCCCATTGGCACGAGAAGCCGCCCGCGCAAATTTCGATGGGTAGGCAATGGGTCGGCGTGGTCAGCGCCTACGAGACGGCATTCACGATCGGGACCCAGGCATTCGCGTGACGCTCAAGACTGTCGGTAGACGACCATTGCGATCAACACCACGCCTCGAGCTCACTCAATCGCGCGCGAACGGGCTGGTTTCGGTGGTTCGGCTTCGCTGGGCTGCTCGACGCCGATCGGCTTTCTGCACTCACCCAGGCGCCAGCCGCCGTTTGCACCACCACGATGACAAAGCTCATAGGTCAGCAGTTCACGCCCTGTCGTCAGAACGGGCGCTCGGGCGACGCCTCGATCGCAATCCCGTTTTGCAGCCTCCCGACGGTCCCAAGCACGCAGCGTACCGCGAACCCCACATCGCGCGATACTGCGCCGATAGGATGACTCAATGGCGTACTCCCGACGACGCGCGGCAGTATCAGAGCGCGCCTGCGCGGGGCTCGCGAGGTACGTCGGCTCGTGGTTCTGGCCGAACGGCCGATCGGACTCACAGCCCGTTCCAGGCATAGGGCGCGCGCTTTGGCACCCGCGGGGCAACGCCCGCGATCTATGCGAACGGTCCACGGCGCTTTACGTGCGGATTTCGACGCGCATTGAGAAAGACGACCACGGGTGCTCGGTGCACCGAGCCGACTCGAACGCGCGCGATTGACCGCAGGAGCGAGTAGAGCGCGATGATCGGGCAGCGAGGCGCTCACAGGGACAAGAGCTTTGCGTGGCCCGCGTTCTGCGTCTCGCAGAGGATCGGAACGAGCGTGTACGTACCGATGTGCATAGTTTTGCCCCGCAATCGACTTTTCGTCGCCCACCACTCTGCGCGCACCGCGGACTGCGGCTCGGCGTGTCTTCTGTTGAGTAAGATCGGAGTATACTCGGACAGAATGAAATAATCGGCACACCTCGGTCGACAGACGTTCCATACCTCGGTGGACAGGCGTTCCATCGTAGAGCAGCATGTCCCAGCGCGACGCCGCCGAAAGTCGAGGGTGATAGGAACTGTGGACGTCTCGTGGACATCGACTGCGTGTGCTCTATGCGCGCTGCTTAGTTTCTGCTCGGACGGAATGAGAGACTCGGCGCACCATGTTAACGGACGTCGGATCGCCGTAGCGCAACTTGTGCCACCGCAACGCCGTCGGAGGATAGCACTGACAAGAACACGCAGTCAGTGCGATCGAACTGACTACGAGTGACTGAGGAAACGTACCCATGCTATCGATACCGCCGTCGCGGATCGGAAGTGTCATCCGAGGCGTTGAACGCAGACGGCGGTGAACGTGCAAAGGCTCCTTGTACACCAACAGACGCATAAGCGACGTGTAGAAAACGGTAGGTCAAAAGGAAAACACGGTTGTGGCGTAGAATTGCTGCGTACCTCGGAAGTCGAAGGAATCTCGGTGAATGCGGGTCGAGCGACGATGTCGATGGGTGCCGAACGGCGATGAGCGAACGACAGCACGGTCGCTGCGTGACGGAATCTACAACCGGAGGGGAGCGTGAGCATATCAGCGCGGTATCGAATGCCGTTGCAATTGAGAGACCCACCGTGACGACGGCGCCGACGAACGCTGGTGTCGGCGGGAACGACCTCTCGTTCCTATCGAGTGAAACGATGAGCGTGGAGCGAGAGCGGCAGCGGAAAGAGACGTTGATGAGCGCACCAGTTGAACGGCATTCCGAGTCGGGAAGGGAGTGAAGGATGGGAGGGGACGAGGCCGATGGCGCGCATGACCCGTTTCCGTCACTCGCTTTATACGCTCGCAAGAAGTTCGCGTCGCCCGTCGCAATCCCGGAGGATGACTGAGCGGGCTGATGGTAACAGAATCGTACGAGATCTGCTGCGGGAAGCGCGAGGTCTCGGCGCCGGCGTTGCGATACGGCATGTGTTGTGTGTTTAGCCACCCGAACCCGCTCGCAACGTGCATTTCTCGCCGCCCGACGCGTCAATCCCAATGAGAGATCTCTCACAGCTGGATCTCATCCGTAAAAGCACAAATAAGCGCCGATATTGCAGAGGGCACGCATAGGGGTACCCCCTATGCCCTCTGAACGCGAAAATGTGCGCTAGAGCGCGGGCGCCGCGCAGCCGCGTTCTAACGCGCAATCTCGGCGCAGCTGACGCATGATTGCCCGGGGAATGATCTCCGTACACAGAGAAGCCCGGGAAACCAGGGGAAACCGCGTAACGTGCGAAACGCGTCGCCTGCCGCGATCTCGCCCCACGCCCCAATTCTGAATTGTTTCATTTGATTTCACCTGCGCAGCCACGACGTTGAATGTGCGCAGCAGATGATGCATAGCTATTGCGGGCCCCGGCCTCCCCGGTCGAGTTCTTGGCCGTTGTTCTCGCGCCAGCGGAGTTTCTACGAAGGGCTTCCCGCCGGCCCGGCACGTGCACAAACGGTTTCATGCACCTAGTGCACGCTCCTCCCACCTCTGCTGAGTCAGCACGCGTCTCAGGGTCCATGCTTGAGTATGGGTGTCCTAAAAGCCTTGAAACTGTAAAATCTGAGCGGGGAGTCTGAGTGCTTCCCCGTTGCGTCCGGCCTCACCATTGACTTCGCGCACGCGCCCCTGGCAAATTCACCCACTTGACTGGTATCTCAGCAGTAATGAGTGCCTGGAACGTCTCTGTGAGAGCCGTTGGCGGCTGTAACTTGCAATCTGCGATGTCTGTGGGGTTATCCTCCGCGCTCGTACACCGGCTGCGCCGCTTGAAACATGCGTCAAAGAAGCGATGACATATCCTATACCGGTGATATGTTATTCCGAACCGGGAGACAGGGATTCTGGTTGGAATTCGCCTCGAGCGCGTTGGGGCGCATTGCGTCCTCCCCTGGTGCGCTGCCCAGATAGAGCGGCCCTGCCGCTCTCCTGCAATTTGCGCTGTCAGAATGAGATTTGATAACGGAGAGGGAATTGACGATTGTCTGCAAATGAAAGCTGAGCTGAATGCTGCAAAGCTTCCGTCGATCGCGACGCGATCACATGATGCAAATCATCCTCTCACTGCGCGGGCGCTCCGGCGCTGAAAAGTTTGTCATGCACCGCCTTCCCGGGTCCAAGCGGTGGTAGGTGTACGCCTTGCTCTCAGATATAGACCAAGCTTCAAGTTTGTCTCAAATTCTGCCACGTTCCCCCCTTCTGCCGCCCACGGGAACTTGCTCGGGCGTGCGTCCTCGCGTCGCTTGCTGCAGACTGCGCAGTGCAACGGCAAGCTCCGCCTCTCTTTCCCGAACGGCAACCATCACCGACTGGCGGACGCGCTTGCGACGTCCTCGCACTCCACTCTCCGTTCCCAGTCCCCGCAACGTTCGCCCGACACTGGAGATGGCGTGGGTGAAGGACAGGTTCGTTTTTTCGAATTCTCTGGATTCTCCATCCCGACAGCTGACCATCTTCGCAGGCTTCCTTCGACGCGCGCTGACGCGGACGTTCTGGCACCGCCGGAGAGACATCCCAACGGTGAGTTGGTTCTTTACTTCCGCGCCCCTCCTCGCCGCTATCCCTGTCCCGCGGACGTTGGCAATCCCTATGCACCTCAGAGCCCGGGAGAGCACGGCGCGAGCTGTACAGCGCCGGCTTCGATGTCCGCGCGCTCTTCGCACCGTGCCATGTCCAGCGGGGCAACACTTCCTCTGCCTGCCTCCCCGCTATTTGCATTCTCCCGAGTGCGCGGTCTGTGCGCTCGAAGCTGACAAATCGCGACAGGACTCCTCGATGTGGGCGAGCGCGTCGCGGATTTCCGCAGCTGCGCGCTGCTCTACCAACGCTGGGGAGCGCCGTTTTCCGTGCTGGCAGTGCGTAATCCAGCGTTTCCTTTTGCTCCGTACTCATTCTTGCCAAGACGCCCCGCGACGCGTGGACCCCCGGACGAAATATCAGCACTTTCGACGGCTAGCGGGCGCCCTGAAAATGCGTCGATCGCGACAAACGTTCCCTGCGCGAGGCCTCCGACGACCTGAGCCGGTTCGGCTCCCTCAGCTTTGACGTCGCATTCGGTGCCTGCGCCGCGTCTCCGCGCCTCCCTCGCTTGCTGCTCGCGAACTGGTACGCACCCGTTCGCTCCTCGCTCTCAACGCACTGTGAACGACCTTCCTGTCACGCAGATGCCACCGCCGCTCCTGCTCCGGCTTGCAGGTACTGCGAGCGGCCTCGATTGGGTCAATCGTTTCCCCCACGAGGCCTTCTACGACCAGTGCCGGTTGGCCGGCGCTCCTACACTCTGCGCGATGAGAAACGTTCGCTTCGCGGCTCCGCGCTTCCCCCTGCTCACCGTGCGTCTCCGTATCCTCCTCGCTGACGAACGCACTGAAAATGACTCAGGAAACGTCTCTGATAACAAGCGCTTTACCGGAGGCCGTTCGCCGTTGCCTGACGACGTCGAGTTCTTCAAGAACGCTACGGCTTGCCGTGACGATCGTTGTCCGGGCTATCGGCTTCAGCTTCGCCCATGCCTTGTTCGAGTAGGAGCGATCCTGCAAGAGCCAGGAGAGTTTACGCGCAGGCGGCGGTGAGACTGCGGCTTGCACAGTGTGTTTTTTGTTGTCTTCGCTGCGCCGCCTTCCTGACCCCCCGCCTTGCAGACGGCGCACGACACTCGACGGTCAGACTCAAGCGCGCGACGGCAGCAACGTCGCATTTCGGATTGTGCGCGGGGCCAGTATGGCGCGGCTGCCGAGCCCGACGCAGGATACCGCCAGCGAGCCCCGGAAGCTGCGTCCGCGCGTTGTTCGAGTAGGAGCGGTCCTGCAAGAACGCAAGGAGGATCGCGGCGCCGGCGGGGAAACTCGCGCCGCTGGTTCCGCAGGCAGTCTTCACGGTCGTCGAGCATCTCTCAACGTCGCGCGCTGCACTCCGTCGCGGGGACCTGTTGCCACGGCCGCCGGCGCCTCGCAGGATGGATCTCCCGGCCCTCGGCAAACAAATTTTGCCACGGAGACACCGCGCGCACTCCTTGGCAACGCACCGCATTTGAGACCATTCCCCTTGCCCAGCGGCCTGTACTGTCCTTGCATCGCTCACCCTGCTCGCATACACCGTCTCTGCATCGCCCCAGTCCCGTGTTTAGACTCATGTATGCTATTCTTGAAATTTAAATCAAGTTCTCGAACGATCTTTCGGTGTCCAAGGCAAATCCAAAACACAGGAAGGCCGGATTCGAAGGTGATAGCATATAGACTGGCCCAATGAGCATGCCATTCACGAGCAACGCACGAGACGTGGTCTGCCATCCTGAGATGCACCCAGCGTCGTGCAGCGATGAACACGCGAGAAACTCTTACGTTGCTTTCTCAGTCAGCACCGGGCGCCGGCATCACGACCGGGCTCACGCTTTTGCGCCGCAGCTCCGCGTTCTGCCGGAACATAGGCGCCCCAAGAGGGTATATAAGGAGTGCGATTTCACTCCCAGCAGCAGGTCTCTCTGACCGACCCCCACACCATGGTGTGGCAGACAGGTAAGTACCCTTTTCTTCGCCGCTGCCTCTTATAGCAGCCCTCGCATGTACTTAGGCCTTCGGGCGGGGAGAATCCATGCCATTTTTGACTGCACCCGAAACCCCTCACGGCCACCTGCGAGAATTCATGTTTCTGCGTTTTGCGCCGCCCACTTCGACAGTCACTCTGGCAAGTTCCGAAACATCAACAAACTCGGGATCAACAAACACTCTATTCGCGCGAAGTCTATGTACACAGAGAGCGTGTTGGCCGGCATGGACATGTTGTCGGTGTTGGCGACGGCGGAGCGGACCTCGGGATACGGGCTGTCCTCCTCGACATCCTCGGCGTCCGGGTCGTAGTTGGGGTCGTCAAAGTCCTGGTTGCCGTGTCAACGTCGCGGTCACCGGGGCCCACACCGACGACGACATACCGCGGCGTAGTTGGCCTGGCGGAGGGCCGAGGGCGTGTAGGGCCTGGCGGCCTCGTAGTCGCTGCTGGGGCGCAGTGCGCGTGCCTTGTAGGCGTCGATGGAGTCCTCGACGCTCATCTTGTCGCTGTAGACCGACATCTGCACGCTGCGGGCGCTCATGATCCTCTGCTCGCTCGTAAAATCTCTCAGGGAATGGACGGGTTCGGACACGGAAGGGGGGAGGTGGGCGGACGGGGATCGGTGGCGTCTTGTCTCCCCCTTTGCGCTATAAAGCAGAGAGAAGGAAGCCAAGAGACGGCGCACCGGAAGCATCCCATCCCGCTATTGTGTCCATTGTGACACTGACACCTACTGACACCGACCGGGGCCCAAACACCCTTCCCACCCGCCGGAGCATCTTATCGCACCCAAGCACCCCCCTGAGATCCTCGCTGTTACAGGTCTCAGTTTCTGTGAACTCAGAAGGAGTCCCCTGCGCGTCGCTGTCGGCGGACGAGCCTTTGCTTTCATCCAACGCGCTTAGATACGACGTCCGAATCTCTCACGAAGGCCCATTGTGCCCCTGGCGCGCGTGGCACATGAAATCAGCCGGAGACATGCATCCCATTGTGCTCGATAGCATCCTTGATGCCCGCCCCTTGTAAACGTACATACTTACAGATAAAACAACAGAAGAGAAGGGCCCGGCCCATATGCGTCTCGGACTCAGCGCGGCGGAATCGGCGGCGGCACGTCCGCGCCGAACACGACGTCCTTGTTGCCCAGGCGCGCGGAGACCATGCCCTTGCCCGCGCGCTTGAGCAGCGCGCGCCGCCCGACGCCGCGCGCGTCGATGTACACCACCCCGACGTTGCGCATCGTCTCGCCGCCGAGCCGCACCGCGTCCCCGACGTCCGCGCCGTAGCGGTGGCCCATGCTGCTCGAGAGCGCGCTCGTGCCGTGCGTCAGCAGGTGCTTGCCGGACTCCTCGAGCGTCGTCAGGATCAGGTCCGTGCTCATCAGCAGGCTGTTGAGCAGCCGCGGCTTGCGCGGCGGAATCGGCGGAGGCGTCGCCATGGGCGTGGGGGCGAGGTGCTCCTGCGAGACTGCGCGCGAGACGGTGCCCTTGCGCGGCGGGAGCGGCGGCGGGTGCTGCGACGTCGGGCTCGGTGCGGGGCTCGGCGCGCGGCTGCTGCTCCCGCGCCCGACGAGGTACGCGGCCGCCTGGTCGACGGCGCGGTGGATGAGGCCCGTCGTGCGCGCGGTGACGGAGACGGCCTTGCCGCTGATCTTGTGCACGCGCTTCACGTTGCGCCGCGTCTCCTCGGAGAAGACGACCGGCGTTGGGTTCGGCACTGTGCTGGAGACGAACTTGGACGACGCGAGCGCCATGCCCGACGCGATGACGTTCGTCGCGAGCACGATGCCGCGGCTGAGGAAGTGCGCGGAGCGCAGGAGCGCGTCGCTCTCCTCGGGCCGCACCGCGTGCACGTGCAGCTCCATCGGCGCGCCCTGCTCGGGGAGCTCGACCACGACGGGGTCCTTCTCGCGCCCGCGGCTCGTCACGTTCGCGTCCTCGTGCACAGTGAAGCCCTCGCCGAGCGTGCCAACGACCTCGCCATCTCTCTCGTCGACAAGCACAAGCCGTCCTTTCAGGTGCTCGCCCTTCTTCTCGTCCGCGACGGTTCCAGCGGGAGGTCCGCCCTCAGCCTCGTGCACGACGCCGTACTGCGCGAGCAGCACCTCGAACGTGTCCAAGTCCTCTCTGAGCGCGGTGTTCGGTGCGGCGAGCGGCAGGCGCAATGTCGCGGGGGCTGGGGTGCCTGGGATGGTGTACACGCCCTGCGCGCGCTGGTGCACGATCGGCTGCGTGGGCGGGACGGGCGTCTCGAACGCGCCCAAACGCAGGACGAGCCAGACGTCGCGCTCCGCCTGGCGCGCGGGGTCCGCCAGCGTGATGCACTCGAGCGCCAGCGTGCCGTGGTATACGCTGCCGCCGCACTCGATGCGGCAGTCGGGCAGCGTCAGCAGCAGGAAGCCAGAGACATCGGTTGCCATCGAAGTCGAGGTCGAAGTTTGGATTGGCGGAGTCCTACCGGACTGGTAACGGGTTGGGTATGACGCGGGCTTGGCGCATGCTCGCGGATCTCAGGCCCCAGTTGCGATTCTTTGGTCCGGGATAGGAACGGACCCTGCATTGCCTCCTTGCCCCGCGGTGAGAGGTCGACAGAGGTGGTGAGGCTATGGTGGGAGGATGCGCAGTCCAGGGCGGCGCAACGACAGGCGGGGCAGAAGGCTACATTAGCCGGACAAGCGGAGTGCGGTTGTCAGTCTAAGTTTGGTACTTGCCAGACTTGTCACTCGGCCAGAGTCCAGTGGGTAGGTTGTTCAATGATACTGGTCTTTCCGTCATAAAAACGATGAGACCTGAAGAGTTCGTTGATTGAAGTGCTAAGAAACTGAGAATTCTTACCAGGGTCGTCACATCGGTAGCCAGAACTTCTCCGAATAGCCCGAGCCCGACGTTGCGAAATGAGAAATAAGCACCGCTGGAATGCGTTCTGGCTTCTGAGATCAATAAATGCAATAGTGTGTGGGTCTGAGACGTACTCCGTAAGGTAACCGTCGTACGAATAAGATTCGGAAGCCATGTCGTGGCCTGCCTAAGTAAGAGAGGGAGAATACCCCGCTACTAACGACGAAGCACCGTTCGAGCTATTATGTGCGACCAATTTAGTTCTGGTAGAGTAAAGACGATGCTTACCTGTCAGCATAACACTCTATGCGTCCGGAACTGTGTTATCGACAGTCTGCGGGCCAGCAAGCACGCGTTGGTCGCCGAGTACGTAGCCCCAAAGAACATTGGCCATGTCTCATTACGATTGAAGCCGCGGCTCTACTCGTAGGCTAGCGCGATTCGGTGTAGACTGACAGGCGAGCATTCTGTTCAGTTGAGCAGGCGCGGCTACTATCATGGCACACCACGAACCCTGCATATCCACGTCTTTCACAGCGAGAGAGCGTGGAGGCATGCCTAGGGCCGAAACGTCTGCCCGGACCCGGCCACAAGCTGACCGGTGGGCGAAAATGATTCAACATTCCAAGCGGAGCCTGAAAGCGCGTTCACGCTTGCACGGAACCATCCAACACGATGTCCCTGGAAGCCAAGATACGAGCGTCTGATCACCTTCTATCGACACATCTCTCCTGCGGACATAGCATAACTGATCCCGTTGGCTCGATCCTGCACTTGCGGTCGCTTCTTGGACTTCCAGGCACGTCATCCTCCCACCCACAACCCATGGGCACGGCGTGCAATGCTGATCGCCACATTATACCAGATGTATTGTCTCGGTCTGGAAGGAAGCTGATTCACAAGGAAATCGACGACTTCTGCGACCAACTCCTGCGTTTTAGTGTGGTTACTGATAGCCACGAGACTGGCGCCGTGGCTATAACAATGCTTCAACTTGCCGAGGACTGCGTCTTGCAGAGAGAGCTGGTCGCGCGATCAGGTGAGAGGAATGAGCGCGCTGTCATGTGTATGCTAATATTATCTTTAGCCCTGTTCAGTGATCTCTGGCGAACGTTCCTGAACCCTCAGCTCTGCCCTTTCTACCTCCTCATCGGCATCAGATTTGCTACCACCATGCTTTCCGCTGACGTTGACGTTCCTGCTTTGCACGGGCCGATCTATACACAGTTGCGCGCCATCGCAGGCCAGCTTCTTCCTGCGGCGCACCCGTCCGCTCTGCCTGTGATCTGCATCAGGGCTCTGTTGAAGTGCGTCCCCACAGGTAATGCCGGAGATCTGTCCTGTCGACGCCTCGCTGCGGAACGTATCATCGCATTGCTTGATCTGCCCGCAAAGATGTCTCCGGCGCTGTTCGCAGAGTTCGTGGGCCAGGTCACCTCGGCATGCAGACGTGTCGTCAGCTTCGACGAGGACTTTTCTGCTCCTGTACGACTCTTTCTCATGGGCGCCGCCTGCTCAGCCGACCCCGTGTCCCGGAAGCGCGCGGTGACCTGCCTCATGCGAATGTCCACTGCAGACAAGATCGGCGCGACTTCGAACGCTCGATTTAAAGTCAGCCCACCGGTCTGGGATGCTACTGTGTTCATGGAGAACTACTCCAGGGCGCAGCGCGAAGTGGCCGACGGCGCCAGGGGCGAGATTCCGACCGCCTGCCGCCGCCTGGCGTACTTCACGTCGCGGACAACCTCGATGATTACCCAGTGTCGCCAAACTGGGGACCCCGTGCAGCTTGCATTGGCTCTGTGCGAGGTGATCGTGGACGATCCGCTCGCCGTGTGCTTCGAGAGTACCTGCAGCCAGCGCTTCGGATTCGGCATGAATGTATCGCCGCGCAAGCTCGGTCTGCCTTGCGACGCGTGGCGCGACGTCCTGACCTTCGCCGCGCGCGTCACCGGGATGTTGCCGGAATACCAGCACTTGTCGCTTCCACTCTCGTCCGAGACTGTCACTGTGCAGCACGTCGTCGACGTTCTGACCATCCATCATGCCTTCCTCTGCGGCAACCTCCAGGAGGCGGCCAAGCTATCCCGCGCCGCAGTCTCCCGCGTGCCCGACGACGTGTTCTTCCGCTACGGGGCCACGCTCCACCTGCAATCGTCTGAGGAGGTCGACAATGCGGCGAAGTTTCTGAAGGACATCGTGGAGCTGAACGGCGAGGACATCCGGCAACGTACCCTGTACCAGATGATGCTCCGGAACCTGGCCGTTTCTGCGTTCTTCTCTGGAATCGATCTCTGGGACGGGGATGAGGCCGGTCCCACCGGTGCGTGGGCTGTGATCTGCAAGTCGATGAACCTGGCCTACGACCTGGCTTTCGAGTATGTCACGTATGCGCAGCCGGGCGCGCGGGACCTCCCTACCATGATGGCGGTTCATCTCCTCAGCGGGCTCATAATATTGGGCGACAACCAAACCCCACCCCTGGACTTCGTACGTGCTCGCGATCTCTATTGAAGAGTTTGTGCTGAGGGAAATGGCGCAGAAAAGCTTGGCGCAATCGTACGAAGCGGCCGTGGCTGAGTCGGACCGCTACTTCGGCGACCTCAGGCGCCACAAGAGGCTGTCCGCCGTGGTGGACCTCTTCCTCCGGCACGGCGCGGCCGCGCTCGCGCACTGGGGCCCCATACTACTCGCCAAAAAGGGCGTGCGGGACGTCATTGACCCTCTGGGCGCCTTCCGCACGGGCGACAGCACGATCCACGAGCCGTGGTGGACCAGCAAAGACGAGGGCGTCTGGACCGCGCTGCGCAGATCGCACGACGGCGAGCAGCACCTGGACTGGACCCGCGTGCCCGGCACGATGATCGACACCCTCCTCGTCCCGCGCTTCCGCGAGATGCACCTGCAGGAATGCGCGTATTGCGGCGCGGAGAGCTCGCTCGTCCGGAAGTGCGCGGCGTGCAGGGATGTGCGATATTGTTCAAAGCAGTGGTGTGTGCCCCGCCGTGAGAGGAGCTTCCCTTGTAGAGCGCTAATGTCTGTCCGCAGCCAAAAAGAGGACTGGAAGCTCACGCACCGCGAGCAATGCACCGGCGCGTTCAAGACGCCTCAGTCATAGCAGACGTCGTGTATTCACCTTATTGTATCAAGTTATTGTGTTAACAGAAAGTAGCATATATATCAGAGATGACCTTGCAGCGTGCTGAACCCTGAATTGTACGAGCATCTTGGCGCGCAGAAGTATGAGAGAGGACGATGAACTCTAGGGCAGGGTCCATGAAGGCGCGGATGACGGGGCTGGAGACGCGCTCGGCGGCTGAGGCGGGGATTCCGCTTGTTGACTGAGGTACGCGCTGGTCTCAGAGGCAGGTCTCTCGCGAATCGCGAATTCGCCGGGCCCTTCGATGGGAACCTAGCCGGAGCTGAGCATGACAGAAGCATATGCAGTCTCACGTACCTTCCGTGTGTTTGAGAGCTTGTCTATAAGCTGTTCTGCGATGTGATGCGGGAGTTTCTGCAACTCGGCCTGTGAAGACGATCAGAACGGGTACATTCAGGCGCTCCAGGCTGGCAGGCTACCTGTCGCCGACGCTCCTTTGAGAGTATCAGTCAGAAATCCGGCTGAGAGGCGTTGCTGTCATACCCAAGCGTGGTGTTCATCGTGTATGAAGCGCAGCGTCTTCTTCCACGCATCCAACTCCTGCCTCCGAGCGATCTCTCCTTCGACGATTCGGCCCTCCAATGCCTCAACACGGGCGCTATTATCCTCCAGCACAAGTATCCGCGTCTTGATGTCGTCCAGGCGGGAGATTATGTTATTCTATATGCATGAGATGATCCAGAGGAACCATCCGACGCGCAGAGAGAAGGCAAATGTCACGCACGTTCGTCTCCACCCTCTGGAGCTCGGCGTCGCGTAGCCCTTGCAATGCGTGCATAATCTCGGGGACGGGTAGGATCTTCGGCTTCGCGAGTAGGTCTGCGGGGATCGGATCCGATGTCGTGACCTGCGGCAGCGATCTACCTTCGCGTTCCGGTACTGCCGAACGGTAGACGTACCGTCGCCGTCTGGACGACGACATCCGTGGGCACCTTGAGAATGCTTAGACGGAGAGCCTGGCAGCGAAAAACGCACGCACGGGGTCAGGTGGAAGCGCCTTGGCGGCGGGTACCGTTGCCACTGGGACGTTTTGGTCCAGGGGTTTCGCAAGGGCGGCGGCCTGAGCTTTCATGTGCGCAACAATTTGCTTCATCTGCTTTGCAGACTTTCTCATGGCGCGCTCTTGGCTGATTTGCCCTCGTGTCTGCGGGAGCCGGTCAGTCTGCGGTAACGAAGTCTCAGCTTCCAGGCCGGCGGGGCACACCTTGAACATCTCGAGAGCGTTGCGCAACCGCCTATCTAATGATCTGAGCTTCGAGCGATCGCGGTCCTTGTAGAAAATGCGCGCCCAGAGGCTCCGCTTTTTCTGAACCTTGCCGTTTTTCCTATCGGTACACATTCATAAATACTGTCAGCCCAGTCCAACACCGCTGCCGCCGTGCAATGCGTACTTCTTCCGTTCGAAAATTTTGCGAATATCCGCCAGGATACTACAGTATTGCGTGTGAGTCTGAGGACAGCATTTTGTTCCCCCTTACCAGTCGATAGCTTGGATGGCCGCTTTCACAGCCTTGGACAAACGGACCGGCGTCAACCCCAGGCCGTGTTTCTCGTCAAGCGACGCGACAGAAGATTCCGCGTCGCTTTCGCCGTGGTCGGGGGCGCCCGCGGCGCTGTCGAGCCCGCGAATAGGCACGAAGCCGCCTCTGCGCTGGCGTCCCGCTGCAATGAGGATCTCTAGAAACTCCCTGAGGAGGCTCTCGAGTTCGCGGTACTCTCTTTGCACAGCCTGCACTTCCTGCGGACAGTTGTTGGCATAGCTCGCGTGTGGCAAAGTGTAAAAGTGCGGAACTGAGCGTGCGCACCTCGAGATACGCTATCAGCCACACGATCCCGCCCGCTGCAGACTTCAAAGGCCCAAAACCGTCTGCGCTGGCCGCAGTCCACCTGAGCAGCGCTTTCGCCTGGTCGAGGGGGAAGACATCGAGACCCATACTGGAAGCGGGGCGCACGGGACGGGGGTCCGCGCACTGTGTACTGACCTTTTATCTGGGCACGCGGGAGAAGCTGCAGACCCGGGAGGTGCAGAATCGCCGCCGCGCCCATTCGCCCGCGTGTCGAGGCCGCACCTCAGGTGGGAGTTCTGGGAATGATCCTCGGCCTGTGTTCCGGTCCGAGGGCCCGGCGTAGATCCCTAATAGTAATACTAGGCAGCGCATCCAACCTCTGAAAAAGTCTCTGCGTCTTCGTCTTCATCGTCCGAGATAACCATATCCGTACGCTTGCTGGTGCCCGGGCTTTTTGCAGCCTGCGGCGAGGACACCCTCAGAATTCATATTGGCAACATAAACGGCACGTACACACAATACGCGAGCTCTGCCTGCGTGTCACAGGCATTGCGTACATAGAAGGCTGCAGTCGACCGCGAGCCGGAATCAGAAGGACGACAACGTTGGACGGCCACTGGCAGGTTCGATCTCCGCCGCGGAGCGGAACAATCCCGCACTGGGATCGCGTCTTCTTGGCAAAGCTCTGCCCAGAATACGCATCGACATAGAGAAGGAAGCGTAGTTGTTGAGAATGAGGCTTCACTATTCGTGGATTAGGAAGAAGGCGACGCAATGGAGCCTGCGTTCAGCTGGGGTTATCATTCTCGCAACTGTATCCTACTCAATGCCGTCCTCAAGAGTTCGGACACCAGGACAGCAGACTTGAGGGCGTCTCAAGCGCACGACCTTTCGGTAGGACACAACTACAGACGACCTGAGCGGGCAAACATTACGTGACCGTACTCTCGGACTCGAACGTGACCATTTGGGCTGAAGAAGCAATACGGCAGATCGTCTTGTATCCCCGAGACCAGAGTATGAAGTCCAATATCTTTTCAGCAGCCACAGCAACTCCGGAAGTATAGGACTCTGTTAAGAGTCGAGGGAGACTACTTCTCCTAAAAAGCATACTGGAGGTCACCCCGGATGTCCGACCGTGTGTGACGTCCCCTGCCAGATACGTGCGGAAACCAGAGTAAATGCAATGGCCATCGGATATGACCCTAGTGGAGACAGAACCTGTCCACGGTGGTATCAGGCCGCCATCAGAGAGCAGGATATTAGTATCCAATTGCCTATCCACCAAACGGAGGAGAGAACGGATGCGATTGTCGTCTTCGATCATATAGGAGGCGCGCGCTACCTCTGAAAAGCGCTGGATACAAGCTGGATAAGATTCTCTTGCAAGTTGAAGTCGAAGCGCCGCGGCGCTCAGGGGGCGCGGGCAACGTGGCGAAACCGAATCGATGCAACCGATCGTGATGCGGAGACGCGACGTCGGAGGCGCCGATTGCGATACTGGGAGTCCTCATCGCATGCACGCACCGGTTCAGCGACTAGACGCGACGCGCGGGATCCTCCTGCCCCATACCAATGCATTGCATAGCGCGAGTCCAAGACTTGATGAAGTGCTATCTTTAGACGCACGTGGGCACGGATTAGCCTCCGAGATTAGGCGCCCTGTTCTTTCGGGAAGATATGCCGCTTTGAGGTTAGACTCGCTGGAGCGAAGCATAAATTGAAAATATCGTCGCTGCTGGCAGACAGCGAGACAGCGACGATGAGAGTCGGGGCGGGTGGGTCGAGTCCATTCCGGACGGAGCAAGCGAGTCAGAAGGTGGAGATGACAGAATGAGCGTGGTGACGTCTGGAAGCCGGCGACTCTGAGGAAGCCAGGGTTGTTTGGGGGGGAGTAACTGGTAACAGCCGGGAGGGGGAGGACGCTGGGACTCGGGAGGGGGTCGGTGGGGGCTGAGTGGGCGGATCGCAGCGGGAGCCGGAGGTTACGCGTGGATGCTGGCACGGGACCTGGTCGGACATGCGCCTGGATGAGCCTCGGCTGGATGACTCGGTGACCGTGGGAGAGAGTGACTGTACAGTTTCAAGCTCAAGTGCAGAGGCGGTCAGATTTGAGATTGGACTGGGTAGCGATAAGAGCGGAACGATAGGCTCGGGTGCGGGCTGGAACGGACGCGGGCGCGATTGAAGTCCGTCCCGCGCTTTTTTACCTCTTGCTCTCGACCGACTCGGACTCTGAACAGTCCCTCAGAGTCCTCCAGAGAGCCATGTCCTCGCTCTTCACGACCCTCACGCCCGCCGCGACGCCCGGTGCCGGGCCCTCGCGCTCGCCGTCCTTCACGACCGCCCCGCCGCCGCCGCCCGCGATTGGCAAGAAGACGTCGCTCTTCTTCTCCTCGCCCTTCGCCTCCTCGCCCACCCCTCCCCCGCCCCCGCCCCCTGCAGCCGACCCTCTCCCCGTGCCGCCGCCAGCGCCGCACTCGCGTGCCTCCAGCGACGCGGGCCACAGCGCGTACCAGCCGCTGACGGCCCAGCCGACGCCGCCGCCGTCCGTGCACGCCGATGACTCGCTCTCGGACTGGGGCGGCTCCCCGTCCTCGTCGCCCGGCGTGCAGCTGGCGCGCCTGCGCTCGCTGCGGGCCGCGAACCGGGCGCGGCGGGAGGAGGACGCAATGGAGCTCCGGCGGGCGGCGAGCATGCGCACGCGGGCCTTTGTCGATCTGCACGCGGTCGCCGTCCAGTCCGCGGAGCCCGACGCCCTGGCCGACAGCCCGACGGCGCCGTCCGGCTCAGCACTCGGCCTGTCGGCCCTGGGCTTTGTGCTGCCTCCGCCGCCGGAACAGGCGCCCATGACGCAGCCGGCCCCGTCCGCCTCCCCCAAGCCGCCCCCGAGCCCCACGTCGCCCACAGCGACCGCGTCGTCGTCCGCGCGCTCGGCGTCCAAGCCGCGGCCCGGCGACGCGCTCGAGCCCGACGCGAAGACCCGCCTTGTGCTCGTCAAGACCCTCGGACGCGGCGCATTTTCGTCCGTGTGGCTCGCGCGGGACGAGTCCGACGCCGCAGCACCCCCGCCCGGCCGCCGCCCGTCCGAGTGCGCAGCGCCCAGGCGCGGAGAGCGTGTGCATGGCTGCCGCCCGCGCGACCGCGACGGCTCCGTGTACTTCTCCGCGGTCGACGACGCTGACGCACCGGAGACGCAGGAAGCCCCGCTCGTCGCGCTCAAGATCATGTCGCGTGCGCTCTGCGACAGCAACGACCGCACGCGCGTCGCCTTCGTCCGCGAGGTCGAGGTCCTCCGTCATATCTCCCATCCCAACATCATCGCATACCGCCACGCCTTCTCGACGCCCGCCACCCATTGTCTCGTCATCTCGTACGCCGCGGGTGGAGAGCTCTTCGACATTGTCTCCGACGATGACAAGTGGCGCGACTTCCGCAGCTACCGCGCGGACGGACGCGCTGTCAAGCGGCGCTCCTGGGGCGAGAACGGCATGAGCGAGACTGACAAGGGCGATGGCAGCCTGCTCCGCCGCGTCTTCGGCGAACTGGCTAGTGCCATCGCCTGGATGCACTCCGTCAACGTCGTCCACCGCGATATCAAACTCGAGAGTACGCTTGGCTTCTCCTTTTATGGCATCCCCGTACTGACGCGCTGGCAGACATCCTGCTGACCCAGCGGCTCCCTGCCCTCGGCGCCCCTTTACCCCCGCTGTCCACGCCGCTTGTCAAGCTGGCCGACTTCGGGCTCGCGCGCTTCGTCGATCCGGCGAAACCCTTACTAACGACCCGCTGCGGTAGCGAGGCCTACGCTGCGCCGGAGCTGCTCATGTCCGGCTCCTCGTCGCGCCGCGGCGCGCAGGACGACTTCGACACGGAGGAGGGTATGGGCCCGAGCTTCGTGCCTTCGGAAAGCGCGCGGAGCCTTTCGAGCGAAGCCTCTGTCTCCGCCAGTAGTGACGAATCGTCAACCGGCCCCGGAACGCCGCCCGCGCTTTGGGGCCTTGCCGACGAGCGCGCGCACGAGCGCGTGTTCTCCAGCTCCGATTCCGGCCGCGTCGCGCAGGGCACGCCGCCCAAGCTGCTCCTCGAGCCCGCGACGCCCGGCCCGTCGACGTCGCCCGTCGCGGAGACGCCGAGCCAGTCGCTCCTCTCGCCGCCGAGCGCGCACCCGGCGTTCAGCACGTCGGCCACGGCGCCCGGCGCGGGCTACGACGCGCGGCTGACGGACGCGTGGGCGCTCGGCGTCGTGCTCTTCGCGCTGACGACGCGCGCGCTGCCGTTCGGCGCGTGCGAGACGGCGCGCGAGCGCCGCCTCGCCGCGTCCGCGCACTTCGCCTGGCCCGAGGGCGACCTCGCGCTGTGGTGGGACGCGGACGGCGCGGCTGGCGCGAAGGCCGTCGTCGAGCGCCTGCTCGTGCGCGACCCCGCGCGCCGCGCGCGCGTCGGCGCGCTGTGGGCCGCCTGGGACGAGGACGGCGGCGAGCGCGAGGGCGACGGGCGCGCGGAGGGCGCGCGCTGGATGCGCGGCGAGGGCGGCGTGCCGCCGCCGCCCCTCGCCTCTGCCCCGTAACACCCTCACACCACCTTTTCTTCTCTCCACTCCCACTCAACTCTCCGACACTCCTTCCTCGCTCTCCGCTAGTTCCGAATCTCCCGGGCTGTATGTGTGTAATACGGGTCCTGTATCTAGACGTCGCGCCGCCATCCCCCCTGTGTGTGTTGTGTCTCCTGCTGCACTCTGCCCCCTCCCACTGTATGTCCATTCCATCTCACGCGCCCGAATGTATATACTACATTAGCATACCGGTACTCTACAACAAACATAGTATTTATTAGTATTGCCTCTTGAATTCTGTGGAGTGTGTGACTTGAAGCTTGAAGCCTCGTCGTCCAAGTCATTTTTTCGGGCTCCCAGCGGGCAGACATTCCTTTTGTCTGGGCACTGATCACCTCAGCCGACAGTATCCTAAATTAATAACCTCTTATTCCGTCTTCAGGTGCAAATTTGAATGCGTTTTTGAGAGGAATCACCCACTGGTCGCGATCACTCGGCGGGAATTGTTCCGCTCCGCGGCGGAGATCGAACACGCGACCGACCGTTGTCGTCCTGCTGATTCCGGCCCACTGTCAACTGCATCCGTCTACACGATGTCTGCAACGAGAAGACAGAGCTCGCGTCTTGTGCGCATGTGCTGCCCATTCAAACACTTTTTTCTCGCTGATGTCGCTGCTGCAGGCTGCGAAAAGTCCGGGCACGAGCAAACGCGCGGAGATCGTCATCTCGGACGATGAAGACACGGAGGGCTTCTTTTCTAGCGAAGAGGAGCAGGACGAGCCTGGTAGGCGTGCTCGTGCTATTATTTGTAGCCCACGGGCCCGTTCTGACTTGCTATGCTCTGCAGCTCCTCGGCCCAGAAAACGCACGAGGACATCCACATCGGCCAACAACACGCCGCGCCGTGCTAATGGCTGTGGTACATCAAGAGCTGCTGGAAAATTCCAGTTTGAAAAGCTACCAGACGCCGTCCAGAGTATCGTAAGCCTTTGCTCCGCCATTTGGACGTCTACAGCAACAGCAGACTCATAGGATGATATATAGGTCATGTCGTGGGCCGCGCCGCGGGATCTGCTGCGTCTTGCGTGGACCTCCAAAAAGATGGCAAAGCTCCTGATGTCGCGGAGCGCGGATGGAATCTGGAAAGCCGCGCGCGAGAGCATGGGCGAGCCTGGCATGCCTGCGCTGCCGGACGACGTCTGCGAGCTGCGCTGGGCGCATCTCATCTTCGGCCCCGCCCGCTGCTTTGTGAGTACTGCTGCTATGCCCTGTCGTGGCGCCGCGCGTGGCTGATATCGCTGGCCGCTCGCCGACAGACGTGCGGCGCGCCGAATATCCATACTATCATCTTCGCCTTCAGACGCCGCGCCTGTGTGCCCTGCATGAAAGCCAAGTCAGTGCGCGTGCCCCCTGTCTACACGCGTAGACTGGCTCTCATGCGTCCGCGACTGCAGCATGGTCTGGGAGAAGAAGTTCAGCGAGAAGTTTCCCGACCAGAATAGCAACCTGCTCCTGCTTCTCCCACACTCAAACAGTACGCCGTGTTCGTTGCGAATGCATCTCTCGTACTAAGCTGCCTTTGAAGCCGGTCCCAATGCGCACGGTCACAGTTCGAAGAGCAGATTTTTCTGGATCCCGGATGTGGAAACGACGGTCGAGCAGCTGGCAGAGCACACCGCGGCCGGGAAGGCAGCGTTGAAGCGCTGGAAGGCGGACAGAATGCTCGAAGCCGTCACAATCGTCGAGGTGCGCATGCCGGGGTCATTGCAAACCGTCCTTCGATAAGGGCCTATCACACTGGCAGGAAGTGCAAGAGCAGAACGCCTGGGTCGCACAGGTGGCCGGGCAGCGCGTTGTGGAGCCCGGCGCCGATAATCGTGACGAGCGAAAACAAATGTTGTCCATTCCCATGGCGTTGTCGCGTTCGTTGCAAGCTGACCTGCTTGTTCGACAGAGTCGAGGCGAAATTGCTCGAGCTCGGCTGGGAGATCAAGGACATCCGTTCAATCTATTTTTATCCCCGGTCCAACCCCGCGAACCCAGAACTGACGACGGCAGGTCTGCCAGCTGATTTGCATACCGTATGATAATGCATACACTGACGCCCTTCGTAGCGTGGACCCGCATTTGGAAGGAGGTCGAACCAAAGCTGCAGGAGAAGAGGACTAAACGGATGCGCAGCGAGGCTATTCAAGCTTATGACAAGTTCCGCGCCGGAGAGCCAGCAGGCCAATGGAGGACGCTCCCCGCAACGGACGACATCCTCAAGATGCGGCCATTTGCCGAACTGCTCGCCCGAGACGTGGCGGAGCCAGCTGTTACTGCCGCCGATTATGCCTCCGCCGCGGAGCGGACGCGAGTTCTCTCAGCGGCATGGACGTCAAAGCAGAAGAAACGTCTTGCTGAAGGCGTCATTCTACCGTCCTTCACCGGAGACGGTTCTATTATGGCTGTAGCCGGGATCGAGCAAGCCGATCTGGCCGTGGCGACCTTCGTTTGCCACAGCAAGACACCGCTCTGCCTCACTCTCGAGGAGACGATCAACGAGGCGAAATTCCCACAAACGATCCTGCCTTTGATTGGGGTGACGGAAGCGCTGGGTCATGAGAGGCTCCACAGTGGTACGCCCATCTTTGAGTGCTTGCGGTACTCCCGGTGCTTCGACACTCCGGCCTCCTCGCCGCGCATCGAATTTTCCCCTGTCGGATCCTCCGCGGCCGTCTCCCTTCTCGCGCTCCTCTCCCTGGACCCTGCGACTTCGCGTCCTCTAGATGTGGATAAGCTGAATGCGCGCTTCCGTTGTGCCCATTGCATCCGCCTGGGGACGCGGGAGGGACATCTGGTCATGGATTGGCGCCGTTGTGTGAGCAAGACTCGCGCTCGACCACCTTTATTGGCTCACATACAACTGACCAGATTTCTCACCACATTGCGAGCGCTTCAATCCAGAACCATCCACCCCAGCCGGCTTGGGTACTGTTGAACGCAGCAGAAACTCAAGCGGCTCTTGAGGATCAGCACAAGACCTCTGATCATGGAGGTGATTCACGCCAGACGTGGTTGTGCCGGCGCTGCTTGGGTGAATACACCGTGAACGGCCATGTGAGTTTTGTCAAGAACCACATCCAGAGAAAGTGAGCTTTCTACACGATGGGCGATCGGTGCCTCTGCCGCTCTCTCATATCATTGCAGCCACGATATTGCGACGCCTGTGCAAGAGGACGACTTTGCATGCTTGGGGGCAAATCATTGCCCCATGCCTCACATGACTTTCTACAACTCGGGGCTCACCAAGTGCATCTGCCTTCGCTGCCCTGCCCCCAAGAGAACTCGGCATTTTATCCGAGAAGGCGTGAGAAGCCACCTGAAGGCTGTGTGAGCACCGTCTTCACCTTCCATCTAGGTTTGTTCGCTGATTTATATCATGACTATCAAGGCACAAAGTCGACGTCCCGCTAGAAGGAGAAGATTTCCGGGGCGTCACTGAGGCATGAGATTCGCGCGGCAAGATTGGAGAGACGATTACTAATAAGAGCCCGACACTTTTGCTATGCCGCCGTTCCATGTCAGGTTAGAGGCTCAACCAGTGGCATGGCTGAACCTGTGAGCTGACGCTGAGCGTCCATAGCCCAGCAGGTTCTCGACTAGTTCTCGACAGAAAATTTATCCATATCGAATCTGTAGCTCTTCGAGCGTAGGCCCTGATATTCTCAGGAGGAGTTTACGTCTTCCCGACAGTATCGTTGAATTTCATTCCGGGGCGTACATAGTCCCAGTTGTAGTCAGAGTGACCGATCGATCGCATAGCCACTGCCACACAGCGGCGTGCAACGCGCGTTGAAACTCCGCCTCTTCACTCTTGAATCTCGCTTGATACCGTGCCCAACGCCGACCGCTCACTGCCGATGGGTCAACGCCACCAGCTCTTTGTGATTGCGCGCTTGAAGGGCCGCTATCGCTGTGTTGCATCATTCCACTCACAGTGGTTATCTGGTACATCTGTACCCTCTGCTGCTTGCCGCCTCATTCGCGCGTTCATCAACCCGTTCAACGCGGCCGCCATCGCCAGCGAGCTATCTACTGTCACAGAAACCGACTTCGATGCCTTTGCTCGCCAGGATATCGACGGCGACTACGAGAACCCCGCTGTCCTATGCCCCTACCTGACCGGGCTCTTCGTAACATGCTGCCGTGTTGACATGGAAAAGGGATTCTTGTACCGGCTGACCGTACAACCTATCTCTGGCCTACCGTCTGAGTGCGACAACGACGATGTGAGTGACGGCTCACCGAATTCGCGCTCTCGGCTAACGGCCCGACCAAGGGCTTTACCTGCTTCGACCTAACTGAGCCTGGAAAACCGAGATACTGCTTCTGGTGGCCAGAGGGCGGTCCTGTGAAAGCAGTTGAATATCTGAGGTATATGGCTGTCCGATTAATGTTTATTCGGCCACTGATTGTTGTCGGTCAGGGGCCAGGACGGCGAGGAGAATGAGGCCGACGACGAGCGGGAGTATAGTGCGATGTTCGAACTCCTTGACCGGTTCCCGCTTCTGGACGTGGCTACTCTTGCAGACGCCTGGCCGGAAGACTTTCGTCCCCTCCTTCAACACCAACCCCCCGACGTCGAACAGGTGGGGGCGACGCAGCCGGATGCCGGCCTTCCGTCTCTTTCTGCACTCTCCGCCGTGGCCGCTATCAGGGAATTTCTAGCCTCTCCTGATGATGTCGACTCAGAGAGTACCGTCTCAGCACTAGCGAGTGTGGTCGCGTCGCAGAAGAGCCACCTAGAGCTGCTCCGCGCGGAACTTCTGGCCGTCGACAAGCTCAATGCTAACGGAGTACGGCTCCTGAAGGTCCTTCTCGCGGCCGAAAAGGCCAAGTTCGTCGATCTCAAGCCCTGGGTGTCGAGTGGCGCTATCGATGCTGCTGCCCTCGATGAGTTCTCCGATGCTCTCCAACATGCGGAATCTGTCGACCTATCGTCGTCTCACACGCTCACTGCCGACATTCTCCAGTCCCACGTGCGTCGATGGCCTAACATCAAGCACATCATCGCGTTGAGCTGCCCGCTCCTTGGCCCGCTCACGACGACGCTGCCGCTCACGTCGTACCTCGCAAGTCCGCCTCTGCTGGCTGCTGTACAACAGACTCGACTTCGTGGTCCTGGGATCTCGTCGGTCCCCGAGTGTATCCGGTGGGCACACAAGAGCGATGCGCCGGCTGCGTTGTCCGTTGTCCTTTTCTGCCCGCCGCTCAGCTCGTATGCGCGCTCCACGGCGCCGAAACGCTTCGGCGTGGAGTTGGCCCATTTCGGTGCGGAGGGCGTCGTCCGAGGCTTCACGCGCTTCCTGGAGCGTCTGTACAACCCAAAGGGATGGTTCGACGAGAGCGGCTTTTACTATGAAATGCGTGCCTACTTCCACATCACCGGCGCCGTCGCCGTCGCGGACTTCGTAGCGGACCCCCCAGCCGATGCTCCCCCGAGCTACGCCTTCGGCTGTCTGCCATCTCTGATCAGAGATGGTCGAGTCAAGTCGGCGAACGAGGCAGACGAATCCGAAAGCGAGGCGGACGAATCCGAGAGCGAGGCCACCTCCGGCGTAGGTATGGCGGGCGTCCCGAGACATCCCGGCTGGGTTCTCGTGCTGGACACGAAGGGAACGATGCCCGAACACCGAGAGCGGGGTAAACCCCCAGCCACACAGCCCGAATACGCCTTCGAGAGATGGGACGTGCTGCCTGGCCAGGGTACGGCGGTTCTACGGCCGGTCGAACGTGTTTCTGTTCGTGAGTGGGCCGGTCGCCTTCATGCTGGTCACGGCGTTGTTCCCGAAGCCGTGCTCGCCGGCTGCGAGGCCGTTCTTGCTCGGCTGAATATGGCGCTCCGTGGCTCGTCTGGCACTCACTAATCAGCTGGACCTTGGACTTGTGCGCAATGTCGTTCCATCTTTCCAGATACATAGGTGCATTAGCTCCCTGATCTATATGCAGAAGCAACAGGATTGTGCTTCTCCGCGCCTCCAAGAAGTCTCATTCCCTGTCCCGCACATGCGAGCACAGCAGTGCCACCGTCTGTCACCTTATTCCTGCTCGATTGCCCGCACAGGGTTCTTGCAGGGTCGGTGATCCTCGAGTCTTGCAGCTAATGTCTTCGGGGCCTCATCCGATCCTCACCGCTCCCACCGATGACATGAGCACACGGATCTCTTCCAGGTCATCAGAAGACGTGGTAGCTCACTGTGACAGTGCACGAGTCAGAGCTCGCCTCCGGCAGAGCAATTTGCCAGGACGCACGACTGCACGATTTCGCAGTGCTGCATTGTGAACCTCTTGCGCAGCTTGTGTCGTCGTGGGACCCGGGGGCGGGCTTTCAGGGGCGGAAACACATGGCCAATAACGCTGGGGAAGGGGGTGCGAAACGAGTCTGACACCTCGTGGGATCCTCGACCCGAAATTGCACAAAGGCGTGCATTGTACCGCCGCGCCGAACCTCCTGCAGGGCACATCTGGGGTACGTTTTGACTCTCCATTGTGCGCGGCAAGATTGCCGTCGTGTTTGGCTCTAACACGGTGCAACGGCTGTGCAATGCACGTCGATGACCACCCGGATAGGAAGCCGAGCATTCATGAGATCGTGGATAGGAGTGAAGGCGGGCGAAATCTCACCAAATCGGTCATCGGGCATGCATTGCGGGAAGGGCACTGATCGTTGCACTTTGGGGAAGCAGGTGACATGCCGCACGAAACACCATTCCGACCTTGGCATTCGTTGTGGTACTTTGCATCATACGAACAATGGCCACTGGTGATCCTGCTAGGACCAGAGTTGAAAAACAACGAGCAAATAATGCTCAGCATAGATTTCGTGACGTCGGTTCCAGTCGGACGAATATGCTACAGTGTAAGCCAGGAGTAGATGGGACGATGAGGAAGAGAGGAGTCGAAGAGAGGTTATGCGAGAAGGTAGAAAGGGAAGAGATATACGCTAAATGCGCGAATCCAAGATACAGTCGATAGGGTATGGATGCAGCAAAACATGGGGGGATGATGGGGAGCATAGAGTTAGAAGGTCGTCATCGCGTACAAGCATACAGAAGTATAGGGCTATATGCTACAATCACGCGCAGGCGCAGTGTCTTTGGGGTAGAAGCAGGGCAGCCCTTGAAGGCTGTTAATGCTGCTGGCGCTGCTCGCCGTACACGTACTGGTAGTCGATGTCGACGGGCGCGTTGGACGGGACGAACGGGAACGGCGTGACGGGCACGGGCAGCGCGGGCTGGTGCGACGACGGCGGCGCGAAGTTGCCCTCCGGGACGAAAGGCGCGCCCGGGAACGGCGCGAAGAGCCCGAGGGCAACCGCGTCGGCGGCGGGCGCCATGTATCCCGCGGCGCCGTCGGCGGGCGGGAACTGGAACGTGCTGTTCTCCCAAATGTCGCCACCCTGCGTGAACAGGAACTCGCTGCCGTCGTAGGGCGCGCTGCTCCCCGCGGGCGACGACAGGCTGCTGCCGAGGGGGATCGACGTGAAGTCCGTGAACGGGCTGTCCTGGGCGCCGAAGCCGAGCTGCGTGAGGCCCATGGCGTTCGTGATGCCCTGAGGAGGTTATGAGTCTCGTAGCGCTCCAGAACGCGGAAAGACACGTACAGTACCGGGGACCTGAGGAGCTGGAAGAGTGTCCACTTGGTGGGGCCCGAGGAACGACGGCGACCAGCCTTCAGGGATGGGCGACGTGGGCACCGACGACACGCCCGCGCTGCTTGCAGCGAGGTGGAAATACTCGGCAACAGGCAGGGGCGGAACAGAGGACGAGCGGCGACGCATGAGGTGGGACGGGATGGCGGGCGGGCTGCGCGTCAGGCGCCTGGTGCCCGCGCGGCGCGGCGAGAACTTGTAACCCGGGTGGAGGACTGCATGGCGGTCGCGCCATGCGTCGGCGCGCAGCTGCCAGACCCCGCGCTCGGCGGGCGAGAGCGAGTTCCAAGCCTTCGCGGCGCGCTTGGACGCCGTGAGCTGGCCCTGCGACTCGGGGACGCTGTTCGCCGGGAGGTGCATCTCGTTCGCAACCCACCAGGTGCGGAAGAGCATGAAGCAGTTGAGCGGCCTGCAGACGCGGCCGTCGTTGCGGTTGGGCTGCATGGATGCCCAGTGCTGCAGCACCCATGCTGGTGGCGAAGAAGCAGGATCAGCGATGCAAGACGACGACGGAGAACAAACAACCGGGTGCGTACCATGGGCGGCGGCGCGATCGCTATTTGCGGCAGGCATTGTTCGGTGTTTGGTAGCTGAGAAGAGACGTCGAGCTCAGGAAAGGGAACGCTCGGGGCGAGACAAGGAAACAACACATTGACGTTGGCCGCTCTAAATAGGGTTGCGCCCCACGTGCTGACCACACGAGCAGGCAGAGTGAGACACGCCAATTCGATGTCAGCTCTATTGTTCTGTCAGATCATCAGGTACGCTTCGGCGGAAAAATCCCACGTGCGCGAGGCGGCGCCGAAGGATCGAAAGAAACCTTGTTTGAGAGCCGGCCAAGAACCCGGTCCAAGCAGCCTTTCTCCGATCGACGGCGACTAGACTGCGTTGCCTGGCAGCGAAGAGCGGGCGCGCAGGCAACAGGGCCCAAGTCCGTCGAGCCAGTCCGTGCGGCCCGCAGAAGCAGCAGCATGAATCACCAACGCTTCAAGCACCACCAGATGGCGAGCGAAGCGCCGGTGGTTTCAGTTTCAGGTCTGGGTTCAGCGAGGCACCACCGGCCCAGAAGGGTATCGTCCACCGAGTCCTGAACGGCTGGACTCCACGTGCTAGGTCGATGGCTAGCACCCCAACCGTAGCGCCGCCGCTACTCGCGACCCATCAGATTCAGCGATGACCACCAGGATGCCTGCGCGCCAGATGCAAAAGTCGTCCGGCAGAGCGGGACGCGTCAACGGAAGCATCCGACGTGATATGGCTTTGAGACACTATCGCCGACCCGATCAGCCTCCAATGCACGCCGCCGCACACCGTCTCACACGGTGGGAACAGTCGTATGGATGCACTGTGCGTGTATGCGCCCCATGCTCGTCGCCGCGCTGGCGTTTCTGCCTATCTCAGAGCTTGCGTTACTTTAGCAGCACCGCCCTTCCTCCGGCGATGGCGCCGTTGCGTCGTTGGCAACCTCCGTAGAAAGCTCGATTGCCGACGCGCGCCACCTCCTTTCCAGATTGAATGCCGGGTCAGGGGGATCGCTGCCGTTCGGCGTTTTCGACAACCGAGCTACTCATGCAACCACCGACGGTCGTAGCACGCTGAACCCCAGCCCACTGCTGGCTGCGCAGCACAATGGCCGTGATTATCTGCGTTGTGGGGTGCACGGCTACGGGAAGGAAGCGCAGGGGAGCCGAGGAATCAGTGGTTTCTCGCGCCGCGAATCGGCCATCGAAACTAACTCCGTGCAGTCGTTGTCCGCAGGTACGAGCTCTCACGCCACCTGTCCATGACACCGCACGTGGCAAGGGATGGCCGAAGCGCCCTTTGCAGATTGCACGCCGGAAGCTTCTGTTGGCGATAGGCAAAGCCTGCGTCAACAAGCCTAGCTGGGCTAGGCGACGATCATCGAGTTGGGACACAAACTTACTCTGTGCTATTCAGAGCATCGAACAGCCGAACCTCGCCTGATCGTCCTGTTCACAATACCAGGCACGGACGAGAAGCGCGTCGATGCACCTGACGGGCGCTTCTTCCCCGCATGTTCCGCGGCAATGCACTGAGGATCATGAGGTTCCCAAAAGGGAACACCGCCGGGAAAGCCTTGGCCTCGAGCATCTTTAGGGGATCCTCATCAGGATTAATTGGTGGTCGTGGCCTCCAATGCATGCTCCGAGACACAACGTTAATGTGATGGAAATTCCAGGGGCCTCAGTGGTAACTCCGAAGTGGCTCAGTTCAGTCATTCAGCAGGATCAGGGGAACTCGAGGCGTCATGACCTGCAGGGATTCTGCGTGATTGGTTCACACACGTCGACGCCTGGCTATCCCGCTGAATTAAGCCGCTTTGCGTCGATACTGGTATGTATCCAGACGTTGGAAAGGGCGAGATCAACCGAGAGGGTAAATGTGAGGATACTGCTGGCGGGCTTCAAGTTGCTCTCGCAGAGAAACTCAACGAGTGCTCGATCTCAGGCGTTCTGCTCGCGCATGCTTCTGTCAGGCCTTTCCGTTACAAAGCTCAATAACAAAAGATTGGAAGTCTCGCCACCTCCGCTACGAGCGGCTGTGTTGGCTCATCACTTCTGCTTGTTGGCTTTTGAGAGGTCTTCCAGTGAAGACCACTCGAGATCATGCATAATTGCTCTATATAAACGAGAATAACATCTCCTTTGGTAAACTCTGCTGGGCGCGAGCTCTCGGATTCGTACGACTCCTAGTCTCTCGACTGCGAGTCCGCAAACGCACACTACCTGCCCGTAGCTGAGATCAAAGCTCGTGGAAGACGGCGCACGCATGCAGGGGAACGCGGCGGTGCTGCCTCGCACGCTCTGGATCTTGCGTGGACAACTTGAACCTGTCGAGATCATTCTCGGTACTTCTGGCACGTCCTGGAACTTGTTTGATAAGTAAAGGAGCAATGATGAAGCAGATAGACGTGGAACGGGGACCGTCTACACCACACTTCGAATGATTTTGCAATACACCCGAACCTGCCGCTGTGTCATACTCCCTGGCTCTAGTCTTTCGTTTGCCATTCAACACACTGCGGGCGACATTCAATAGCAAATCTCAATAAGCTTGAGTGCAAATACGCCGAAACCGCCTGTGGGTCAACAAGCTTGGCCGCGCGGAGCGGCGGAAGCAGCCTGGTCCGCGCAGCATGATTTATCTCGCCGGGTCTAGGAAATTCTGGAAAGCCATTGCGTCAGCGAGCATATCCTCTTGGAGTAGCACGACTATTCTTAGCCTTCATACAGCTGGCGTCCCAGTCGAGACCCGTAACACTCCCGGGTCGAGGGCTTCCCGTGTCCAGGTAACTGCGCGTCGAGGCGGACCAATGGGACGTCCACCTTGTGAGAGGCCATCTCCCTATTGCTGCACCTTTTCTCTCTCGCTAGGGCTTGACTTACGGGCATTCAAGGTCGGCTTATTCGCGGAAACAAACGCGGTTCAGCGGCCGTCGATCCGAACACTGCCACCGTCAGTCCTCTCGGTACTTTCCACACCTCACCACCATCAATTGCATGCGCCGCTGCAAGCAACGGCTAGCAAACGGTCACGCTTTGATATAGCTCACCAGAATTACCATTGCCAATGCCCCATCTTATGTACATATCTTATCCTATCCCATCCACGACGCAGCCTGAGGCGAGAGCCCATTGATCGCAGGTGGGTGGAGTGCCAAAGGCGAGGAGCCATGCGCCGGAACCTGGCATCCAGCGTGGCCCCAACTAGCGTCACTGACGCGTGACGGCTGCGCCGTCAAAGCTGTAGCCCCGACCCGGACTGCTTGGATTCTACCGAGGCCACCTGCATAACGACGCTGGCGACGAGAGCGCCCGATGTCAAGCTGGCACTAGTGAACGAGAGGGTGGTGCGAAGATCCCGCTGCACACAGCGGAGCGATCCAGCAAATGCAACGGCCTCTTTCACGCGTACGAGCATTATGTAGAAGTGGGGAGCGGACTCCATCGTCCTCGAGAGCCTGCTGAATGGTACGTGCATGCCAATAGCTTGCCCAAGCTGCGCCGCGTTTAGTTGTGCACGACCAGGATGTCGACACACTTGAATGTACAACCCTCTGCAAGAGGGTCAATCCAAATCTCGGAGTCAAGCTCTTGAGCGTAGGTGCGTACACATTTGCACTTATACAGTGGTAAAGACTAGTCGCTGAGCGTTGGTGTAGCCTCCCTATGTCTGCAGTGTCTTTATCGAGATTGAGCTTGTCTGGAAGCGCGAAACGTTAGGCGCCTCGCCAAGCGCCCGCCGCGAAAATGCGCGTACAATCTATGGACACCAGCAGTCTGCAGTGCAAGGCAGGAGAAGTCAACTGTGGAACCATGTTGCTTGCACTTGGTAGGTGAACAATCCCATCGGGCAGCAGCTGGGAAGAGGGGAACCCGCGTATACAGATCTGCCACCTGCCGCGCGTGCCATCGGAGGACACACACCTCCCCGACGCGCTGTTCTAGCGGAGCAGCGCTCTATTCCTAGATCGCGTACGTCCTCGCCGTCCGGCTCGCTCTCCGCCGCGGTGACGCAGCGGCTGAACAGCCCGCAGCAGATTGCGCCCGCGCCGAACGAGCGCGACCGCATGGTCGCCGCGGTGAGCACGCTCGTCGCGGATCGACGCAGCTCCAGCTCGTCACGGACATGTTGCTCTCGCTCAGCAAGCCCGAGCGCGCCAAGGTGCTCTATCCGCGAGTTCCTGCACGTCCAGGTCGAGCAGGTGCGCACCGTGCTCTACTCGGTCGACGAGCCCGCCAGCCGCGCAGCAGGACTGGCCGAGCACGCCGGCGCTGTCGAGCCGCAGGCCGAGCGCCGTCGCGAGCCCGGAGGCGCCAGGGACGCCGCCGCAGAACGCCGCCAATTCGCTCGCGCAGGTGCCCGCGAAGGAGATCCTGATGTGCGTGCACAGCTCGGGCCTGCGGAGCCCGACCCGGCCATCGTGCGCGGTATCGAGGCGTTCTTCGGGAGCCTGTCCTCGCGCGACGTCACGAAGAGGAAACAAGTCATCGGCGAGAAACTGTGCGTGCCCATTGTCGCGTGAGCATTCTGCACGTCAGCCAGCTGTCGACGTCCTCCTGCACATTGCGTCTGGACACGGACGGCGCGCACGCTCGTGCTGCACCAAAGTAGTGACGCACGAGAGCAGCGCAACGGGAAGAACGCCTGTGCGGCAGAATGCAAGTTAGTACCAATGTCAAGGACGCGCGTACAACGTACGACAAGCGTCAGGGCGCAAATTCAATTCCAGGGCAGCTACCCAGAGCGACGGGTACCTCATGTAAACGCAGACTCCAGTCGAAGCGGAGCAGAAAGACGATATGGCAGCGACGACATAGAACATGGGAGGGCAGAAGAGGAAGAAATGGGTCCGACCCCAGAAACCGGCGTGCAGTGCAAACAAACGTGCGTTGAACCTAATGGAGGAGAAATTTCAGGGACAGATGCGGCAGAGTCCGATAAGGAGACGTCCCTAATAAGAAACGTTCACTAAGCGTGACCGTAATGTGCCCGAATCAGCTGTGGACGCGCAACATAGCCCCGGATGGTCGCACCGAAGCTCCCTAGGCTATACATGGCTCTGTGCGTGGCAGATAGGTCCAGGCGCGCGGTGTTGAGGCTCCGCAGACACTGACTTTCTGTTCAGATTGGTGTCACTCGCGCTACTTTCCGGCGGGAAGCCATATATATTGAACCTCACGCCTGGGATTTGAGCGGCTTCCCCTCGCTTCCCTCCTCCGATAAGGATGGCCTCGTCGCCGTCGTCGCCAGCCCTCTCCGCCGAGGATACCAACGTTCATCGCGCCATTGTCTTCGGGGAGGACCCAGAAGCCGCCCATGCTGTTCTCACCGATGAGAAATTTGCCTCAGCTCCGCACGGTACCCAGGCTAGGCCCCGTGGGTTAGAGATGCGGCGCGAGATCACCATCGAGGACCGCGAGCTCGCGCAGGCTGGCTACAGCCATCTCGACGAGGCCCGGCTCAAGCAGGCGCAAGCGACGGACACACGCGACATCACGGAGCACGAGCTGTCGCTGGAGGCACTTGCGCTGGCCGTGGACACGAGCTTCGATGCGAAGGCGCCTAGCCAATCCTCCGGATTGACCGGTGCTCAAGCCTCTGAGCGTCTTGCCCGCGATGGCCGCAACGTGCTGACGCCCCCGAAGAAGAAGAGCGCGCTTATGAAGGTGCGCGTCTCAGGCTCAGCTATTCTCGTACTCTGACACCATGGACAGTACCTTGAATGTCTCCGCTCTCTCTTCAACGTATTGCTTATCCTCGCGGGCATCCTCGAGTACATCCTACTTGGCATAGGTCAGTACCTTTTCTCATGCTTCAACCCTTCTGACTTAATCCAGATTTCAACGTATGCCACTGCTGTCAGATAGCTGACAGCTGGATCTGAAGCCGCATGACAGCTAAGCAAGCAGAACACCTACTTGGGTGCAATCCTCATAGTCGTCGCACGTTCGTTGAAGTCCCCTATCCCTCGCTTGGTCTAATTTCAACCACCAGTGCTCAACGCTTTCATCGAGTGGTACCAGGTGCAGAAATCGGAGGCGATTCTGGCATCCTTCCTCGCAATGATTCCGCCGTCCTGTCGTGTCATGCGTGACGGCGTTCTCGCGACTATCCCGGCCGCAGATCTTGTCAAAGGAGACGTCGTTCTTCTGGTGCGGTGTTCTTACTCTCACGAGACGTTTACCCGCTGAGATCCCACATTCAGCGCATGGGAGACAAGACGCCCGCTGACATGGTTCTTGTATCGGCAACAGACCTGAAGGTTGATAACAGCAGTCTGACAGGCGAGTCGGAACCCCAGGAACGCCACCCGCAGCCATCAGGGTCGAAAGCACGCGCCGTGGAAGCTGAAAACTTGGTGCGCATGTCGCGTCACGTCGCCCGTTAAGGACCAACCCTGCATGACCTAGGTTTTCAACTCGACGCTCGTGGTCAGTGGAGAAGGCTATGGCGTTGTCGTGCGCACGGGCGACCGTACCTTCATCGGTGAGCTGCTCACGCGCCCTCTATATATACCAAATTCTCCAAACCTAAATGCTATATAGGGCAAATTGCCGCCCTGACTGGAGGTGAGACCGGGAACAAGAGCCCGCTCGGGCAAGAAATGCAAGTGCATCTATACTGTCCGACCGCAGAATGCTGACGCTACACAGTGCACAGTTTGTTGTGATGATCTCATGCATTGCTTTGGTTTTTGCCATCGTCTTCTTCGCCGTTGGTCAGTTGGGCAAGCTTGTGGAGAGTACGCTGCTAAATCGTTGTAGGCATCACCTCCGTGTACAAGGGCAACGCGGCACTGACTGTTACCTTCGCGGTCTCTATCCTCGTGGCTTTCGTACCAGAGGTGCGATCCTTGCCACCCGCGCGAGCCGTGCCTCATACATACCACAAAGGGCTTACCGTCTACGGTCACCCTGCTGTGCGCACACTCGTGAACTGTTTTAGGCATGCTGAAGTTCCTTTTCAGTCTATCTATCGCCGCGAAACGCATGGCAGCGCAGAATGTACTGGTCAAGGACTTGCAGGGTGTCGAAACACTTGGTGCTCTAACACTCCTCGCGACGGATAAAACTGGCACTCTCACGCGTAATCAGATGACGGTGTGTCTAACCACCGCTCGCTCTTTCATCGTGAAAATTAATACGGTCCAAGGTCACCAACCTGTGGAGCGGGAATCGCATGTACTCGGCGTTCCAGGTCGGCCGTTCTGGCTGCTTCATAGTATACCCAGACTGACCTAGCACGTAGTCGAACAATGACGAAGACGAGACGCAGCCTTTCTCGCTCGAGAGTCCCGGCATGCAAGAAATGGTCGACATCGCTGCGCTCAACTCGCGTGTCAAATTTGACAAGACGGACGTGCCGTTCGAGCGCCGCGAGATTCTCGGCGATGCCACTGAGACTGGTCTTGCGCGTTTTGCGGGGAAATACTTGCCCGATTACGACCTGGTTCACGCTCAACATCCAAAGGTGTTCGAAGTTCCATTCAACTCGACGAACAAGTGGGCTCTCGTCATTGTGAGTGATTTCCAGTGCGGTTACCTCGTCTCACGTCGGGACGCTACTAGGTCAATAAGCCCCACAAGGATGGCGTGCTTGTGAGTTACATCAAAGGTGCTCCCGAGCGCGTCCTCGCCAAATGCTCCACCTATCTCGTCGATGGCCGGAGTGAGCCCATTGATGACGAATTTAAGAAAGCATACGACAACGCGTATACGGTGTGAATTCACTCGGATCGACGGGGATGGTGCTGATTATATTGCATTCTAGTACATGGCCTCGCGCGGCCACCGTGTCATTGCTTGCGCTCAAACTCTTCTCAACGGCGAATCGTATCCCGAGTCCCACCTCTTCTCCAAGAACGCCGACAACGGGTATCCCGGCACGGACTATTGTTTCGTCGGGCTTGTTTCGCTTGAGGATCCTCCGAAGCACGGCGTTCGTGAAGCAATTGGTACCTTGCGACTGGCCGGCATCCAAGTAATGATGGTCACCGGAGACCACCCCAAGACAGCGGAGTACGTCGAGCAGTCACGTTCACAGACGCCTTGTACTGACCCCTGGCCAACTCAGGGCGATTGCAAGGTGAAGGACGCAGACATGGCGTGCGCACGATCTTGCTGACTATAGCGCAGGAAGATCAATCTTGTCCTAGGTCGCTGCTTCCTCTCTCTCTCTCTCATGGGGATGCTGACATTCCGTAGGTGATACGAAACAAAGTCTGTCTGCCAAGTCTGGCCGGCCTCTCGACGATATCTACGACGACGAAGTCTCCGCGGTCGTAGTTCACGGCGATGACATAGATGGGTTGCAGGGGTGGCAATGGGACCAAAGTATGTTCCCTGAAGTAACACGCACAGCCTCTAATTAGCTGTTTAGTCTTCAGCAAGAGCGAGATTGTCTTTGCGCGAACGTCGCCGAAACATAAATTGGAGATCGGTGGGCTTGATCCCGTAGCCGCATCACCGAGTACTGACAGACATGATTTAGTGAAGCGCGCTCAGGCTTTGGGTCATATTGTCGGGGTGTGAGTGGTCAGACTTGATACGATTGCACGAGCTCACATGGGCTTTTGTAGCACGGGTGGTAGGTTTTCGACTGGGCTTAGATAATCTCTCAGCGCTGGCAGATGGTGTCAACGACAGCCCTGCCCTCAAGAAAGCGGATCTCGGGATAGCCATGAACGTGTCCGGCTCTGGTACGTGCACAAATACTTGCTTGAAGTGCGTTCACCTCCGTATCGTAGACGTCAGCAAGGAGGCTGCCAATATGATCCTACTCGGTAATTGACCTCTCAATTCGAATCTGCTTTACTAACCGTAGCTAGACGACAATTTTGCATCCACGGTCAAAGGTGTAGCTGAAGGCCGTCAGATATTCACCAATCTCAAGCGTTCGATTCAATACACCGTCACGCACAGTACACCGGAGGTTATCCCCCAATTGCTCTACGTTGTGGTACCGATCCCACTTCCTCTCTCTGCCATCTTGATTCTCGTGATTGGTAAGCGACAAGTTCATTAGCAGATCCTTCAGAACTCACGCGGGAGCTAGATCTGGGATTCGAGCTCTTTCTCGCCGTCCGTTCGTTCCTCGGATAACAATCGTTATCTCACCTAATGAATAGCTCTCCTTCGCCTGGGACCCTCCGGAGTCTCAGGATGCGCTTATGCGCCTGAAGCCTCGGAAACCTGGTATGTTACAAATACTCCCATGTCGAAGCTCATGCATCTGTGAAGTGAACGATAGATCCATTGCAAGTCTCAAGAAACGCGCCCTGCGGCGCACAAAGACCCTTCGGCACGACTCCGAGGGTCGCCCACTGAAACCCAGTATCTTCCGCCGTGCGCTACTCAAACTCAAGGCCCCATTTACGCGGAACTTCTGGGAGGACCGTCTTGAGCAGTCGGACGATGAGACGCTCGTGGACGGCAAATTATTGAGCTACGCATACTTGGAAGCGGGGGTCATTGAGTTCGTCGGCTGGTCCGTGTCATCCCTCCCTCTCATTGGCGCCAGAAAGCTCACTCGCGAGCCAGTTTGGTTGCCTACTTCGTTGTCTTCCTCGTCAAGGGTTTCTCACCGAGTGACCTACGCCGCGCGCAGAAGGCAAACGGTCTGAGTGCTTTCCTAGTGGTGCAACTCGTTTACTCATCACTCCCAGTCTACTTCACAAAGGGCAGCCCGGACTTCATCAACCACAGTGGGAGGAGCATCAACGGACGCGACCAGGTCGACGCGCTCGCACAGGCGCAGTCCATATACTACATCAGCATCTTCATCATGCAATGCTTCAACGTCTTCGCCGTCAAGGCGCGGCTCAAGTTCCCGTTCGGGAAGCGGGTCGTCTCCAACAAATACAACTTCTTGGGCATTCTGTTCGGCGCGTGTCTCGGCGTGTCAGTCCGAGGGAGTCTCACGTGTCGTCTTGCACTGACGTTTCGCATTGACGCAGGTTTATCATCTACACTCCGCCGTTGCACGTCGTTTTCGGCGGCTCCTTCCACCTGCTCCCGCTTTACTGGCTGATTCCGTTCGCCTTTGGCATCGTGCTCCTCGCGTGGGCCACACTTCGTGTGGTTATCCTGCGCAAGAGCGTTGAAGATGCGCGCGTGAAGGACATCAGGCATGCTACGCCTCTCTGCCCGGGTAGCTCGGCGCTGACCAATTAATCGCAGTGGCCTCATGATGTTCCCAACCAAGAGGACGATGTCAATGCGCTCCAGGCGGTAACATCAAGGGGCCCGACATGTCGGTGAAGCCAAACCCAACATGCTCCGAGTCATGGTGTTTCTTTTCTTTAGAATTTCCGAAGGTAGACGAACGATGGCAAACCAACGAAGTACACGATGCACGGCGGTTACGGTGATGTGTAAATTAGAAATCCACCTACGAGTCGACTTTATGACGGTGCGGCGGCATGGTGCCCAGCAGCGTGTCAGAAATAATCGTCATATTCGGACTCGTAATCCTCGTCGGCCTCTTCGTCTTCGTCTTCCTGCCACTGGGCCTGCGGGGCGTTGGGCATTAGCGGCCTTCCATATTGAACGTTCAGGTCAAGTTCGATCATCTGAGATTCCACGACGTCAGATTCCCAGAATCTGTCCAATGAATGATGGCTCACGTAGCATGGGAGCACAAGGGCGGGATGTCTGACAACGAACGCCCCGGACCCGACGCCGAGACCGCCGAATTGAGGCGAGTGATAGGTCTCATACTGCTCAGAGCCTACTCCACGGGCGTCACAACGTTTCTCAGACCACGCGAGCGGAGGGCGATTGCTGTAGTTGAAGTCGTTCGTGACCCTTCCGGGAAGAACTGCGCAGCATGAGCATACGACGGGCTTGACACGGAAGCCTACCTCTACATGCAAATATCTGATTGGAGCCCATCGAATAACCCAACGCCGTCGAAGGATGCTCAGCCAGATAAATCCCGTATCCAAGTGCATTCCCGTGTGCGACGCCGTGCCCTTTAAGACCGCCAATCTTGAAGCCGCCGTTCAAGATCCTGCGGCGACATTTCAATTGTCAATCCACGGTAGAGATCATTCCCGGGACGCACAAAGGAATATTGGCGGCGGGTGTACCATGGAACAGCTGCATTTCCTGCGGTTCCCCGTTCAATAACTCGGACAGTCGCCTCCTCGCGCTCTCAAAACGTTTTTCGAGCTCATAATTCACGATCCAGGTGACTGAAAGTGCTGTTAGAGCAACTATCAAACGCGTGATGGACTAGGGAACGCACATTTCTTCACTCGCAAATTTGCGCGTCGAAAATGCTCACACCAAGGATCGAATCGCTGAAGATCATCCGGGTGCGCGGGTGTTCCGTCATCGAGAGTACCCGTGCGGACGTCCACGACCACACGAAACACAATTCCTTCCTATCCTCTGTTGTCATCTGCTTAGCCAGTCGTGGGAAACTCAAGACGGACCTTCCGCTTCCCTATCGTTTTGACCAACTTGGAAAACGCCAATTCTTCCTCTTCAGCAAGTCTTCGAGCGAGAGCCGCATCCGCCTGTTCCTGGTCACTGATCGAAACCACCGTTCGAGCCTTCTTCGGCGATGGTGTATCCGAGGCGACTTCGAGCGGTCGTTTCCTGCTTGGGCCTGCTTCGGGCGCTGTATTTTCGTCCGGGTAGTCGTCCACAGTCAAGTCTATAACGCCAGATAGCCGGCTGGCGGCAGCGGGTGCTGATTGAAGGGGAAGACGAGGCTGGGTACCCTCTTCGAGCAATGTTTTGACGACAACGATCTCCGGTTCATCATCGGAAAGCGTCAGATCGACCACTGAAACGTTAGGCGCAAGAGGAGCCATAGCGCTAAAGATCGGGGGCTGGGTAGCGCAAAACCGGACGATTGTGGCTACGGTTGACGACCAAGTTGCGGACCGATCGGAGTTTCGCGGAACGCCGAACTGTCGTCTCGTCTGTCGTACTTCTTCCGCTGCCGCCGACGCCAGGATGCAATTACGGTGAGCGTTTTGCAGGTCAATTCTAAGCAAATGGTATTCCGACACGAGAAGAAAAAACTAGGCACAAATGTTCATATCCATATCTACGCGACACGCGACACGAGCTCGACGAAGGTCTTGCCCTGCAGCTTGCCGACCTCCAGCTCAAGCGCGCTCGGCTGGCGCGAGCCATCACCGCCCGCAAACACGCCGGCGCCCCATGGAGAACCTTGGACACGATCAGTCTCCCGGCGCCGTAAACAAGAGATGGGAATGGGCTCACCGCCATGAGGCTCCTCGAGGTTCGTCAACTGTGCGAATGCGTTCTTATAACCTTCAGGCGACCGTCAACGACGTCCCGGGCCTCAAAATCAGGTTTGACTGACCGAACGGGACGTAGAGAATGCCGTGGTGGGTCAGCGTGGAGATGGTGTTGAAGACGGTGGCTTCCTGTCCGCCTCCATGGCCCGCCGTGCTGACCTGCAGCTCCGATCAGGCCCATACCCCGAGGAAACGCTGCAAAACTTACGAATACACCAGCGTATTTACCGTGCAGGGCTCCAGACTGCCACAACTGGCCCGTAGCGTCCCAGAAGGCCTGCAGGATCAAGTCATCTCGGCGGCTGTTCGTCGCACGGGAGCTGAGCCTGCCTCACCCTCCATTGCGCGCTCTGGTTGCCGTAACGCGTCGGCACGCCAAGCAGGAACGCATCGTGTTCTGTCAGCTTCTCCGGCGTTATAACGGGGTATGCGGGCTTGGGCGGGGCGTGCATGGCCTCGAGCACCTCCTTCGGGAGCGTCTCCGGGATCCTGCGACACCAGTCGGTTTATGATGATACCCGGCGCTGGACGACGCACTGGTAGATGGTAACATCCGCGCCACCCTCCTTTGCTCCCTCGAGCACGGACTCGGCGACTGTAGGGCAGCGGGCATCCGGTCAGGGGCTCGTTCACGCGCCGCCTGCATGTGCACTCGACGTACGCTTCGCGACGTGCCCGTACATGGTGTAGATGACGATGGCGACCTTGGGCCGCCTGTGCGCGGCGCCCGCGCCAGAAGCAGCAGTCGCAGATCCCGCAGCAGCAGTCGTGCTCGCGCTCGGCCCCGAGGACGAGCTCTCCTTCAAGTGCGAGCCCTTCTTGTCCGCCTTGTCCTTCTTGCTGAACAGCTTGCTGATGCGCCGCCCGATCTTCGACATGGTTCGCGCTGGGATGGAGGGGAGGGGACGAGGGGCGGATGGTGCGATCGCGACTTTTAGCTGTCCACCGCGCTTCGGACTGCTCCTTTTTATATGTCTCCGACCCTGACGCTCGGTAATGGATGCAAACGCGCTTGCGCGGTTGTAGGATCTGCTGAGTCAGTGCTGACCGGCGTGCGGTGGTGGGAGTTTGTGTCCTTATTCGACGAGGCGCGCCCGGCGACAGGCGGGCGGCTAATCTGTCCGGCTGCTGTAGAAAGTTCACGAACTGGCGGTATAAAGACTGGGCCTCATGGAATCAACGATGTGTCTGGACTGTGGGAGTGCGTGCGAAAGTTCTACCCTTTTATGGTCAGTCGATAGCCGTATCCGGAAACCAACCATCCACGCTTACCCAGCGCGCTTTCGGTCCTATCGGCGAGATATCGCGTGCTAGAGTCGCCTGCTGACAAAGGTATGTGCTAGACAGGAGGGATGATCAATACCACCAAGGGAGGACGAGCCTTACGCGTTAGAGTACACTCCGGGATCGGGACGCTTAGAATCGCACACGAATGTATGAGCGCGTAACTGTGTTACACAGTCGCACCTGCAACGATGTTTCAGCAATATCGGACACTCGTTGGCCACGTCGGTTTGTTGATCTGCAGATCCAATTGCAGGCGCTTGCCCGTCATCGGAATCCGCTGCGCACGGCTTCACCAGACTTGAAGCTTGAAGTCGAGCACAGGAGCGTTGCAGGGAACACAGGATGTACGCGCAAAAGACACGTCAATTATGTAACTTGCCTTAGCAAGTACGTCGTGAACAATGGTACAAGGGGGCGGCCGGCACAGCGTCAAAAACATGGGGGTGAACGAAGGGTAAAGTCCAGTCGAAAGTGTTCTTCTAGCCACAACAACTAAAGGGTGAGTGAAGGTGAAGGGGGTTGCTACGGTGCGTATGCACGGATAATGCTACATCAGGGGATGTTCGTGTCGTTGGATGCCGTGGGTTTCCGGACCTGGACCATGTGTGTGTTGCTATATGTTGAGAGAGAGAGTAAGAGGGAGCGAGTATGTTTATCGAGACAGAGTTGATGGGACCATTGCGTTATGTGCGTTGCGACTTGATGAAGAGAGCCCGAGAAGTTGAGAGTTGAGGAAATGCGGGGGGTTGATAAGGATACACGGCGCCGTCGTTTCAGCGCCGGAACGGGTTGCGGTTCTGCGAGCCCGACGACGCGCTCGACGCGTAGCTCTCGAAGCTGTCGCCCGTCCGGTGGTGCTTGACGATCGGGTCCAGCTCGTAGTTGGGCTGCGGCTCGCGCGCGGCCGGCTGGCTGTTCCAGATCGACGAGCCGATGGTGGACGACGAGAACCGCGAGCCGCCGGCCACGGGCGGCTGCACGGCGTCGCGGTCGCGCAGGGGCTGGCGCGGCTCGGGGCGCCGCGGCGGCGCGCCGGTCATGACGGAGTACAGCGAGGGCGCGCTGAGCCGGTTCGCGTGCGGGTCGACGCTGAGCGCGTCGCGCTCGTAGCGCGGCTGCAGCGAGGGCTGGGGCGACGGCGCGCGGTGCTGGTCCTCGTACCGCGTCGTGACGATGGACGGCGCGCTCGTCCACTCCCACTTGCCGTGCCCCGCGCCGGCGCCGCGCGCGTGCGCCTCGAGCACCTCCATCTCGCGGTGGTGGCGCGCCTCCTCGGCGGCGCGCATGCGGTCGAGCATGTCCTGGACGTTCTTCTCGGAGCGCGCCTCGTAGCGCGTATGATGGTTACCGAAGAGCTTGTCGCCGAGCCAGTGCGCGCCGCGCGAGAGCAGGCCGCGCTGCTTCATCTGCCGCGCGAACACCGCCGTCTGCGCCGCGCGCTTCTTGCGCATGCGGCGGCGCCAGCACATGAGGAACATCAGGAAGATGAACGCGCAGCCGAGGGCCATGAGGAGGATCTGCCACCACTCGAGCGGGCGGCGGCCGCCGCCGCCCGACGGGGGCGGAGACGGCGTGGACGGGCTCTCCTTGGGCGTGTTGTCGATGAAGGGCGCGGTGACGAGCGTGGAGAGGCAGGCGCCGAGGCCGGGGACGACGTCAGTGTTGGACGTGCACTTCGCGTCGACGCACGCGCCGCCCTTGAGGATCTGGTTGGGGTTGGCGCATGCGAGGCAGCGGTTGGAGCCGGAGCCGGAGCACGACGAGCACGCGCTGTCGCACGCCTTGCACGAGTTGGACGAGCTGTCGAAGAACTGCGACTTGCTGCACGTGGCGAGGCAGCGGCCGACGGACGCGCCGCCGTCCTTGCTTGCCTGGAGGACGGGCCGGTCGGCCTTGCAGCTCGTGCACTGGTTGAAGCCCGAGCCCGAGCACGTCGCGCAGTCGGAATGGCAGGCGAGGCAGGCACCCGACGAGGAGAACGTGCCGGACGGGCACGAGGAAGTGCACGTTCCGCCGCTCGCGAGGCTGTTGCCCGAGCACGTCAAGCAGAACTTGGCGTCGCCGACGCAGGTCCCGCACGACGAATCGCATGCTGCGCAGAATGAAATCAGTGGCGTGAACGTGAAGAGCGGCACAATGGCGTACCGGCACATGTGAATCCGTCGTCCGAGATGAACGTGCCAGAGGGGCAGGCGTCGACGCACTTGCCGTCCGAAAGGTAGCTGCCAGGAAGACACTTGGTGCACTGGACTTGGTCGATTGTGCTGGCGACATTGAAGTTGGGAATGCCGCAGGCAGTGCACTTGGCCGGGCAAGCGTCGCACAAGTTCTTGACGTTGTTGGCCACCAATGAAGAACCAGAGCAGACGCCGTTGCTGTCGATCGGGACGCAGCCGCCGTTGAACTTGTACGTTCCCTGTGCGCAGACGAGACAGCCGTCCGAGCCGGCGCCTGTGCAGGTCTTGCACAGCGGCGAGCAGAGGGCGCAAGAGTCACCGTTGAGGAAGGAGCCGTCGGGGCACTGCTTCGCACTCTGGGACGTCACAACGATGCACTTGGTCCGGTCGTTGGCGTCCACAGTGAGGCCAGAAGTGCATTGGGTACAGGTGCCTGAGCCCGACTGGCAGGAAGTGCAGCCGAGTTGGCAAGCTACGACAAAAGATCAGCGCGCCGCAAATAGACAAAAAGGAGGGTCAGAAATACCTTGACAGTTGCCATCGGAGGTCAGGAAGAAGCCCTGAGCACAAGCAGCGCACGCGGTACCATTGCTGGCGTTCGTCCAGCCAGCGTTGCACTCGCACTTGCCGTTGGCACCGCACGCGCCGTTCAGACAGCTGCACGACGCGGGCGCGTTGTCGACCTTGGGCACAAGACACTTGCCCGAGCCGGTGAGGCCGTCGTCGCACTTGTCGCAGTCCTCCGGGCACTTGTCGCACGCGGGGCCGAAGAAACCCTCGGCGCACTCCTCGCAGCGGTCGCCGGTGAAGCCGCCGCCGGAGGGGCACTCGCACGTCCCTGCGGGGGTGCAAACGCCCGCACCGGAGCACGCGGGCGAGCAGGCGGCTATGAATAGTGGTGGTCAGATGAAAAAAGAACAATAAGACAGCGTTCATTTCGGCGACGCACTGGATTGGAGGTCGACGAGGGCCATAGCCGCGGATCCCAGCCCCGAGGGCAGCTGAGACATGTCGGCGACGGAGTCCCAGAGCACAACACGCTGGTCGCCGGACTTGACGGCGGCCCAAGCGTTCTGTGAGACCACGAGGGAGCCAGGGTCGAGGGAGATCTTGGCGTCGGCGATGGTCCCGTTCGTGGGCACCGCGGTGAACGTGGTCTGACCACGGTAGAGGGACGCGGTGGTGGAGAGCACGCCGGGCTGGAGTTCGATCGTCAAGGGGAAGATTAGGGAGCTCGAGTCCGTAGGGTCGGGCGCGAAACCCGGCGAGTAGGAGAGACGGGACGACGTGGCCGTGAGCGCATTTCGTAAGTTCTGGGGGTCCGAAGTCGAAGAGTACGTTCCAGGCAACAACACGAATGGGTCGCTCCCGCTTGTCGACAGCACGGCGCCGACTTGGCACAACAGGTCAGTATGTGGCGAATGGCGCGGGATAATCCTGGGACTCACTCGAGATGTTGGAAGAGCCACTAAGGCATTGTCCTGCAACGCAGAGAGTTGTTGTGGATGACTGGGCTGCTGTGATCACGTCGGTGAGCACTTAAAGCAGGCATCGGAATATCCCAGGGCGCACCTGCTGTGGCAGCCAAAAGAATGAGTGGCGCGACGCTGGCCAGCATAACGTTAACGGTCGTGGAGAAGGGAGTAAGGGGAAGAGAGGCGGCCGCAGCCGAGCTGTTGATATACTCTCGCGTGGTGGCCCACCCCGAGAACAATAGCCGCCAGCGGAACAACAGCCGAGGCGCCGGATCCAAATTAACCCCGGTCCGGGCCCGAGCACCTTTGTTCGTCGCAAAAAATACAATAGCTGCCTACCAACCGGCGGTACGCCCTCCTCGCGGTTATCCCGCCTCTTTCGACTGCAGCAGCGAGGGTCGGCGCGCTGCCATCACCGACCTCGCCGTCAGGCACACGATCACAAACCTGTGTATGATGCTCTTGGAGCCGCTCCAACGTCTCTTTCGCTTGGAGTGCGACGGACAGCTCGACCTCGTCATGGGGAATGCATCGGTACCGCAATAACCGATACTACATATGAGATATGCTTCTGGGTGTGAAATGAGTGTTGAGGTGGCGCTGACTCTATGCATTGAAGGTATCTCTTCGACGGGGTGTCTGGTCGGTATGGCAGAGTACTTATGTAACTCTGCGAGAACTAGCTTACTTGAAGTTTATACAAAGCTACTAGGGGCAGTGTAAGAACTCAGTACTGGCTCACGATGACTTTGTGGTGTCCCAAATATTCCAGCTGAATATTTGGACGTCGAACAAGAACACTACCAATGCTACAGGAGCTCAGAGCCTCTGCCAAAGCATATCCGTGCACTGTCAGTGCACTCGCAAGCTCGCGAGGATGACTTCCGCTCGGCAAGCACATCAGTCATCTACCCAAACGGGCTGATCGACGCGCAAGTCGTCGCCAAGGTGGATCCCCCTAAGCCCGAAGTATTTTGAGCACCATCGTGTAACCTATCGCGTGTGAGGGGTGGAGCTAGCATATGCGCGGCGGCATCGCATTCCGGCTGACCATTCAAAAGAGCAGGAGTATCCCGGAGTTCGCCCCACCAACCCTTTCCTCCTCCTCCTCTCATCTCACCTTTCCGTCGTCCCGCTCCCTTCTTTCTCTCCCGGTCACATTCCCTCACGATGATGCTTCCCTCGTTCGCCGTAGTCGCGCTGCTCGCGCTGGACGCCGTCTTGGCGCTTCCCAGCTTCGGCGCCCACGACAGCTCTCTGGATATTATCGGCCGCCACCACGGCAAGCGCGCAGGCCTCAGGCGTGGCAAGCGGTGCGGCCCCAAGAACACCTCCAGCCTCGCTGCACCGACCACGACGGCCAAGGGTGCCGCCAACGTTGCGAAGCCTAGCTCGACGGCCTCGAACAAGCCGAACCCCGCCAAGACTTCGCCGTCGTCGGCTTCCCGCACAGCAACCAAGACGCCGTCCCCGTCTCCCACCAAGGCTTCCAAGCCCAAGGACGAGGACAAGGACGACGAGAAGGACGCCGCGTCCGCCAAGAAGACGGCCGACGCGCCCAAGCCGACCGCGAACGCGTTCAAGGCGCTCCAGGCGCTGTTCCCCGGCGCCGCGGTGTCCAACGGCCGCGCTAGCTCGTGGAGCACCGCCCCTGGCGCGCCGAACCACATTTCCCTGTCCGACAAGGCCATCGGCGCGACGAACGTCATGAAGCTCTCGCACCCCGTCGAGAAGGCCCCGGACGGCAAGGAGGCGATGGAGGTTTCGTTCAAGAAGGGCGCCTACGACTACCAGGGCCCGAAGGGCGGCTTCTCGCTCGTCGCGTACGGCCCCGACGCCGTCGATCTCACCACTGCCCGCGAAGCGACCTTCGCGTACCGCATCTACTTCCAGGATGGCTTCCAGTGGAACAAGGGAGGCAAGCTCCCTGGTCTCAGTGCGTCCTCTTGGCGGGATACCCATCTCACGTCTTCATGCTGACTGACTTGCGATGTTTGCAGTTGGCGGTGATAGCGATGGCGCAGCGAAGAGCTGCAACGGCGGCCACAAGGCGACGAACTGCTTCTCGACGCGCATGATGTGGCGCAAGGGCGGGATGGGCGAGCTCTACGCGTACCTCCCGCCGGGCCTCAAGGGCAACACGGGCATCTGCAACATCAAGCCGCGCAGCCACTGCAACCCGGCGTACGGCTCGTCCGTCGGCCGCGGCGCGTTCCACTTCAAGGCCGGCGGGTGGACGACGGTCGCGCAGCGCGTGCGGCTCAACACGCCCGGCAAGAACGACGGCGAGATCGAGATCTTCATCAACGGCAAGAGCGTCATCCGCGCCAACAACCTCACGCTGCGCAAGGACGACCGCGGGCGCATCCGCGCGTCCGTGCTCCAGAGCTTCTTCGGCGGGCACGACCGCAGCTGGGCGTCGCCGCGCGACCAGAAGATCTGGTTCTCCGACTTCTCCGTCGCCATCACCGAGCGCCTGTGAATCCGAACGACGAACGACATCCCCTACGACCGCCCCCCACCTCCCGCTTAGACCGGCCCCGTTACCCACACTAGAATCGAGACGACGACGACGGGTATATCCCCCCGCAAACTGCGTACCAACTACCCACACGACAGATTCCCACACACTCACTGTAGCCACTTACCCTTGCTGTCGCCGCTCGGTCCGGGTTGGCCGGCGCTGTAGCTTACTTCCGCTTCGAATCTCTTCTCTGATTTACGACCCCCCACCGCGCGCTATGCGCTCCGTGGCGAACCCACATGTCGGCTTCACTCTAGGTTTGATACCGGCTGGCACATCTTGTCGCTCCGTGCTTGCATGTCGTAGACACTGGGCTGCTTGTAGCAGCTATAACACAAGGAACAGGTTTCACATTGGAACGATTCGTTACACGATCCGTGACCCTGAGCAAGCACAACAGTACTTATGAACATGGCCTCGTGATCTACATGCTGTCAAAGACGGGGCTGGAACGTCACACACATCGTTTCCGATCTACATATGCAAACAAACAAACAAACAAAAACTGCGCGGGAAAGGAAGACAGAAGCATTATTGGCCGCGAGTGGAGGCGCCTGTAGCGCGCTTCCAATTAAAAGCGGCGGAAGCGGCGGTGGAACTCGCACTCGTTTCCGGGGACGCAGCACACCGGAATGACTGGCACCACGGCCGGCGGGGAAATGACCGGAGGGGGGTAGTTGTGAACGACGTTCAGGACATAGGTGTTTCCCCTGGCGTCGCGCTGCGTCTGTGAAGCGCTGACGCTCAGCACACCGGTCTGGGAGTGGTAGGTGTGCCTCCAGCCCGTGCTGCGGGCAGCGGGAGCGCCTCGGGTTATGGGCACGATCGCGTGCTCGTTGCGCGTCTCGTCGGAGCGCACACGGGGCTCGGATTCCTCGGGAACCGGCTCGATGAATGCGCTCGCCGTGTTGCGCCTCACCAGGGAGGCGCGGGTGGATGACGACCGGCTGTTGCTCTGGAGGCTGGAGGTGGGCGCCGATGTGATGCTGCCGCTCCTCGTGCGCGAGTGTAATGACGAAGTGTGAGACGACGCCGGCCTGCTTGCACGGGGGTCCGTCGGGTCGTATGGACTGCGAGCTGAGGACGTCGAGGATGTGGTGCTCAGACGGACCGTTGACGAAGGTGCGCTTGATCCAGCGTTTCCGCCATTCCGCAGCGAGAATGAATGCGAGCTCGCCGATCTGGGCGACGCGGGGAGATTAGCCGGCTCCACAACGTTGGGGCCCCTCGAGAGGACGACGGTCCGCGTAGCATACTCAGTCTGTGTCACCTGAGACGAATGAGTCAGGCGACGGGAAGTGCTGCTGGTGCGGGATGAGGAAGTTGTGTTGCGAGAAGGCATTGGGAAGCTCAGAGCGCGTGGAACAACTCGGATCGAAGCACGAGTGAGGGTGGAAAACGCGCCAGAATAGACGAGTTTATATACCAGCCAATTGCTTCCCACGTGGTGAATCAGGTGGTGGGAGGGCGAAACCCGGCGCAGCGCTAAAGCGCGTCCTAAAGGTCTGTCGGGAGTGTGTCCCGAGGGTTCTGCCCACGTACGAAGCAGACCCCCAATGTCGAATTGCATCCAAGACAGTAATTCCGAGAACCTTTCTTCTGAGCCGCGGGCTGACCTGAGGACGAGAAATCAAGGAAAAATGGAACCCGATAGGGCGCTGAACAGCGGCCTATAGTATACAGAAATGCTTTTACCTGGTTCTGAGCAAAAGGAAGGCTCGCGACCAGGAAAGGGCCACGATGGCACTTGCTACGTTCGTGGACGGTCCCCTGTAATGATCAAGGTGCAAAGAGATTCGAGTCATAAGACTTCCCACAAATTTGCCTGCGCAGACGCCTATAGGCGCGCCTCTATCCAGTGCGTGCGCCGTGGAATACCCGAGGACTGGACACGACTCGGCGAATCGAAACCCTATAGCCCGCGTCCGGCGTAAGCGCGCTAGCGACCCTGGTGTTATGTCGCTACGCAGCAGGCTGCAGCAGTGTCCATGGTCTGCGTAGTGTGCGGAAATGCTAGAAACGTGCGCCACTAAGTGGGACGAAAACAATAGAGAGGTCGGAGACTGAACCACGTTTGCCTGGAACTCCGAGTCCACTCCCGGAAAGCCGGCAACACAGACTGCTTTGTATGCTTGAAACCCGAAGATTGGAAGATATAGCACGTTTATGTGAGTATACCTGTTGTTGTGCCGCACACAAGGAGTGATGGTGCTTTTCAGCTGACGGTTAGCGTATTGAAAGACTTGAAAGAGTACGTTCAGGCCGAACTCTGGGACGACGCGAACTTAAGGATACCCTATGTAGCCAACCATGACTTTAGCACGCATGGGATGCTCAGTGGCCTCCCCAGCAAAGCGCAATCGCCGCTCAGTTCGGCTTTGTCAGCAATGCCTTTTCCACGTGGCTAGCCAAAGCGTTCGTTTCGGATATCCGCTTACAAAGGACTCTCAGAGGCCCCTCTTAAAGGCTCACCAGCGCTCACTAACCGGCTGCTGTATCGACATCACATGCCTACCTACAAGTCCCTGCTTGTTACGACGCCCGGGGATCTCAGGGTCGTCGATGTGGCTCCGACCAGTCCCGGCCCCGAGGAGGTCCTCGTCAAAGTGGCCTATACCACTCTGGTGGCGTTCGACGTCGAAGTGGCAGAAAACGGCTACGGCGGTGCAGCATTCCTGCCGTTCACCCCGGGTATCAGTGTCGCGGGCACTGTGGCTAAGGTTGGGAGGGACGTCGGGGACGACGTGGTTCGTGTCGGGGACAGAGTCAGTCTCCCTGCAGGCCCTGCCGATTGGATCAGCGCTGATCGGACGAAGGTCGTAGGCTACGCAATCCCGAAGTACGGTCCGGCGGCGAAGGGCGGGCAGGAGTATGCACTACTTCCCCATCAGGCACTGGCCAAGGTCTGTACTAGGCCATATTCCCTCATATCGCGGGTTTGACTCTGCTCCGCAGGTCCCGAAGAACCTCCCGCTCGATGCCGCGGTGACTATCCCGGACAATTTCGTCACGGCGTGGTGGGTGCTCTCCCACGACCTGCAACTCGACCTTTCCGCGGAACCCGGCAAGCGCCCGTGGTCTGATCGCGCGTTCCTCATCTACGGCGCGAGCTCGACAACCGGGCAGTACATTCTCCAGCTCCTCGCGCTGTTCGGTTGCACGCACGTGATCGCTATTGCCTCGCGCAACAACCACGTCGTCCTCCAGTCACTGGGAGCGGCGCGCGCGATCGACTACCACGATACGGACTGGACGCAGCAAGTACTCGCTGCGAACGATGGCAGACCGGTCGACTACGCCGTCGACATCATTGCGACGGAGGCTTCGCTGCGCGGTCTGGCAGCCGCAACAGGTCCACAGAGCCAGGTCGCAATTGTGCTCCCCATCAAGCTTGGGCAGTCAAAACTCATCGCCGCCGAGGGCGAGGGTGCCTCCCAGCATGTGTGGGAGCTCGCGCCGCAGCAGAACCCGTTCGACAAGGTTATCCAACTGCGATACGTGCGCACGTTCTCATACTACGAGGTAAGTCCCAACCCCCGCCTGCGATTGGTGTGCTGAGGCGTGGATAGGACGTCGAACTCTACGAGAATTTGATGTCCAAGACTCTGACATGCTTTCTCGAACGCGGGTTGATCAAACCCACGGCCAAGAAGACGATCGACGAGTCAGACGGAAAGACCTTGTACGAGCGCGTGAAGGCCGGTTTCCGTCTCTTACGTACGAACGCGGTGAGCGGGTATAAAGTGGTAGTGAAGGTAGCGGAACAATGATGGCGAGAACGTAGACGAATGTGACCAAATTATCATAAATTTATCTTGCAAACCGACTACGTTGTGGTCCGATAAATCATTGGACCGCCCTTCCCCCCTTGAAGAATATGTGAATTGATGCCGCGGCGCTATTGTTTTAAGCTCCGATACCGAGGAATCACGTGATGTCGGAGCAAGTGTCGCGGAACGTCATGTAGAACATTCGAGTACCCATGCAGGCGGAATTGCGAGGCGAGTCTTTCAGCTGGTGACAAAGAAGGAAGATTGCTGCGGTCAGCAGACGCTGCTGCTGACAAATCCATGCGGGCTCCTCGCGTATAAAGGCACCGAACCCGCCGGCAGAGGACGCACCGTGTAAACAAAGCGCGAATATTGCGTCATGTCCACTCACAAGTCTTTCCTCGTCAAAACCACCGGCGTTCTCGAGGTCGTAGACGTACCCACGCCGACTCCTGGGCCGGACGAGGTCCTCGTCAAGGTGGCCTATGCGTCGCTTGTGCCTCTTGACGTCGAAATCGCGGAGAATGGCCTCGGTGGCCAGGAATATCTCCCTTTCACTCCTGGATACAACGTCTCGGGGACAGTTGTCAAGGTCGGAGCGAACGTCAGCGACAGCGTCGCGGAAGTTGGCGACAAGGTCAGTTCTGACACAACCTCGAGCGTCCAAGGTGTTGACGAGCTGCAGGTTGTGGCTTTCGCCTTACCAACATATGGGCCGAAGGGGAAGGGCGGACAGGAGTATGCGGTATTGCCTTACCAAGCATTGGCAAAGGTATGCACGCGGCTGACCTAATCCGAGGTCAATCCAGACAAATCCCTGCAGGTGCCCAGCAACGTCTCGCTTGCCGCTGCGGCTGCCGTCCCAGACAACTTCGTCACCGCGTGGTGGATCCTCGCGCACTACCTGAAGCTCGATCTCCCCGCGGCGCCCGGAAAACGGCCATGGTCGGACCGCACGTTCCTCGTCTACGGCGCGGGCTCGACGACCGGCCAGTACACGCTGCAGGTCCTGTCCCTCTTCGGGTGCACGAGCGTCATCGCGGTCGCGTCGCGGAGTAACCACGCGTTGCTGAAGTCCTTGGGCGCGACGAGCACGATCGACTACCACGATGCCGACTGGCCACAGCAGGTCCTCTCGGCGAACGGCGGCAAGCCTGTCGACTTCGCCATCGACATTATTGCGACCGACGTGTCCCTGCGCGGCGTGGCGTCCGTGACAAACGCGCAGAGTCGGGTGGCGATCGCATTGCCCATAAAGTTGGGTCATTCGAAGATTATCAAGGAGGCTGGCGACAGCGACGCGAAGCACGTTTGGGAGCTGACGCCCGAGCAAAATCCGTTCGACAAGACCATTGAGCTCGGCTACGTGCGCACGTTCTTCTACTACACTGTAAGCCCGACCCATCCCAGTCCGTTCCCAGGCATCGAAGCGCTGACACGGACGCAGGATAAGGAGCTGTACGAGAACTTGCAGCCCAAGATTCTGCCCAAGCTTTTGGAACAAGGGTTTATCAAACCTACGGCGACGAAGGTCATAGACGAGTCGCAAGGCCAGACATTGTTGGAGCGGGTGAAGGCTGGCTTTGATTTGTTGCGGTCGAACGCGGTCAGCGGGTATAAAATCATCGTCAAAGTCCAGGATGAGTGAGGTAGTAATGCCAGCATAATTGAAGCAATTTCTGGGCACTTTCGAGTACGCAGCGAGTAATCGAGACACTAAGACGTATTTGAAGGTGATGGTTGCTGGTCAAGGGTTGTTGCCGGAGTTGACCGCGACAAGCGCTGGCTTCCGCCGACTCTTGCGACTTGCGCGTACACCGCGACCCTTCGAGCCCTTCCGACGACAGCACCTAACACACCCGAGGCCGAGTTAGACAAGCATGACTGAAGCCATTACGCACGATTACCTGTTCAAGGCGCGCCATGGTCCTTCTATTACGCTGCTATCGGCTCAACGGCCTGGAATATGCAGACGGTCATAGTCGGGGATAGCGGCGTCGGCAAGACGTGCGCACGCTTTGCTGCTGGTTGGATGCTTGGCTGATGCCCCTTGGCGGCCTGGAAATAGGAACTGCAAGTGCCAGCTCAATCTGGTCTGCTGTGATACTGATATGAGCAGTGCTCTCGCGCTTCACCCGCAACGAGTTCAGCATCGACTCCAAGTCTACAATCGGCGTCGACTTTGCTACAAAGTACATCAACATAGACAACAAAGTCGTCAAGGCGCAATTATGGGATACTGTACGTGCCGCGCGAGTCCAGCGTGCGCATACCCTGACGCCACTCCTGCAGGCCGGCCAGGATCGCTACCGTGCTATTACGGCTGCGTACGCAAATCATCCGTGAGCGATACCGCGCGGCTAATATTTCCATTTCGCAGGTATTACCGGGGTGCTGTTGGCGCGCTGCTGGTGTACGACATCACACGGCGAGGAACGTACGACAACCTCCTCCGGTGGCTGAAGGAGCTGCGCGACTTTGCCGACACGAACGCCGTCATTATGCTCGTGGGCAACAAGAGCGACTTGAAACACATCCGCGCGGTGTCGACGGAAGAGGCAGCAGCATTCTCCGGTGCGCATCCGCTTAGCACGCGCCTTCTATAGGGTGAAGCTGCTCACGGCCCCGCCAGCGGAACACGGCCTGTCCTTCCTTGAAACATCCGCGCTGGACTCGTCCAATGTCGACGAGGCGTTCAACACGGTCGTCAATGGTACGCAGCAAGGTGTCCCGACATGCGAACTGCGCCAGCTAAACAACCGTCACTGTGCATCTCCGCAGACATCTTCAAGATTGTCTCTGCGCAGCAGCTCGAGCGTTCAGAGAACGAGGTCAGCGCTCCGGGCGCTGGCGCGCCGATCAAAATCGACACCTCGAAAGAGACGCAGACAGCCAAGACCGGCTGCTGCTCGTGAACGTCGCGCCTGCGCCCGTGGATCCATCTGTCGTTGCTGCTCTGCGTCTCCCCCGTTTTCTCCTCGTTTGGTCGTCGGCACATACTGTATAATCACCAGGACCTGCCATAGCAATGTCACACCTTGGTCGGATGGAAGATAAGTAACTGCGCAGGTGTTTGCAGCAAGGGGCGCGCAGTTTGTCAGGTCTCGGTCTGCAGCGGGTCCTGGCGACGCGGAGCGAATGAAATTCCCTGCGGGGTGCTGCATATGGCAGACACAGTGGCGCAGCAGCGTTCCGCAGGCTGTTGACCGCAGATATCCATCCGACCAGGACTTATCGCGCTCTTTCCCTCAGCTCCGCAGCGTCAGGCAGCCGCCCCCACCGGTCACCCATGGTCGAGCATCAGTCAGGGAGTCCGCAATGCGTTTGGACGTGCTGCGGAAAGTCCATGCCATGGACGCGATGATCATACATCCCCATGCGATCTTCATGACAGGCCAAGCCTCTCGCAGCCGCGGGGAGAAATCAGAGCTGCATTCTCAAGCTTGTTTGCCGCCCCACGCGATGTGCGTTGCTGCGCGGGACGCAGGAATCGCAAGCATTCCATGGCAGAAGGAGTCCTCGGTGGTCCATGCCCGACATGCTGTGTGCGGCTCTGGAGACAGCTCGATGGCCCCGAAGTGCGCGTGGGTGAAGATTCTTTTTGGTCATGTGAGCCTCTATGGCGCCTTCCTTCCAAATGTGGGGAACTTCGCTCCCTCGACGCGCATTCCGAGGAGGCCACTTGTCCGCGGAGCTCAAGCAAGCCGAAGACGTCCGAGTCCGGCGGGCAGCGGTACCGCAATTTTCGTTGGGGCACGGGTATAGAGAGTGGAGCGTATGCGAGTGAAAGATTTTTTGCATAATCGTCGTATTCAAACTTGTGGGAAAGTGGTGTTGTGATAGTATTGACCAAGCCTATTCGAAGAGTCATGCCGTGCACCGCACTTGCCAGCGCGGCGACGCGGACTCAATGGGAGCCGCGATATTGGCACTGTGTCATAAACTATCTATCCGTATATCTGATGCATTACTCCCCGCTGTCCTCAATGTGAGTCCGAGCCCACCGATCGACATTGTCCCCGTCCCTCCGACGGTCCCGCTGCCGCGAACCGGTGTCAGCGCCCGCCGGTGAACTAGAAAAGGTCCTCCGGGGTTGGCATAGTCCGTGGTCATCCTGAGATTAGAAACAACGGGACGCTGCAACTGCAATGCGCAGATCCGTGATGCCCACGCCGATCCTCCGACGTGTACTCCTCTATTTGCCCGTTGACGGGCATTCTCTGGAACCCCAGGGGATGCACAGCTTCAGGGCAGCCCGGACATTACATTGAATCCATCGCCCAATAGGTGCCTGCTGCAACGTGGCAACCGATTCAGTCAACCAATTTTCGGGCCATGTATACGCTTATCTGTGTGGGGGACAGGGTCAGTGAACGCCGGGATGCATGGATCGGCAACACGACGGAACAACAGTCAGTCGTCACGTCCGCGCCTGCAAGTGCAACCCGTTATCCCGCGTCCCAAAACGGGAGGCAGGACGCGTCGGATGCGCGCGAAGCATCAGGCCCGGGATCGGACAGTGACGCGCGGGCGCGCTGCTACCGGTGGAGATGAGGCGGCTGGCAGCGCGGTTATCGCACATAGGCGCAGGCGCTTCGGGTTTGCTACTGGAGCTGAGGGCCGGCCGCTGCTCGCCTCGCCCGCGGGAACGCACGGCACGTGGCGTTGGGGCTCCCGCGCAGGATCCCTGCGCAAATAGAGAGACGCATATACGTACTTTCCCGGCGCCGCGGAGTGCGCGTGGGCGAGAAAGATCTTTTGGGCTGCAGCTGTGGCGTCATCGGCGAGACTCTGCGCATCCCGGATTTGCCACCGAGACTCTCAGGAGCGCTTACTTCTCGGGAGATGGGACAGGCTGCTCCAGGCAGGGAGCTGCCGGCACAACCAAACTGTCCATGTTGCAGATCGGCAGTGGAGTGGCAAAGAATGCAGATCGAGTACCAGGGTGGGCGCGATAGAGTACACGACTACTATTCCAGTGACCTGTCGCGCGTGCAGTCCAGGCACACGGCCCCGAGCACAAGAATCAAGAAACTCTGCGGTGTCCTAGGTCCAGGCGCAGGTATACAATCCGGCCTCGCGGGCATCCGTTACGAGACCGCCTAAGATTGTACGATTATTTCTTTGGCCCGAGCTTGCCGAACAGTTTGGAAAATCAGGAACAGCGCATGGGGCAATGGTCCGTCAGGGCCAATGTCGCGCCTGCCTGTGGAGCACCCAGCCAGCGGCAGCGCTCAGTGTTTATGCCCACGGCTCCGAGGAACACCTCTCATCTCTAGAATCGTCGCAGTCTGTCAAGCGCCGAAGCGCCAAGGGATGTCTGTGGAAGAGTATGGCGCAAGGCTCTGCTAGCACGGTGGCGGGGATGGTGGTTGCAGTTGACGCGTTTCGGCAGGCATCGCTGTCGGCGCGTGTTAAGGGTCCCGAGGCAAGTCGGAAGGCGCTGCGAAAGCTTACATCATGACCCACAGACTGTAGCAGCCATTAGAACGCGAGGCTAGGGGTGTAGTAGACGCATGGATGACTGAGATAGAATGTGCATGGCCGTCTGACGGCGGCCATCTGCTGTCAAGAGGTTTTTCTTTTGTTAGCTGCAGGGGCCTAGAGAGCAATAAACAGACTCAGAGACGCCAGAGAGAGGGCAATAGCATGCCGAAGCCCACGACAGGCGCGCAGGCGACGAGAATGGAAGTTCGACGCGGAGCAGACCAGATCGGCGAGCTTCTGCCTGTTGGAGTTCAGAATGACGAGAAGCGCAGGTAGCTGGCCATGCGGCGCGCCTAAGCCATATGCATGTTGAACTGCGCGAGAGGAGGCCCCGTAGTCAGAGATCTCGAAAATGCCACTGGACAGGTCCGCGCGCTCCGGGTGCCATCCGCTGGCGTCGGCGCTTACCCAGATCCATCGTCGGCGTCGTCCCAAGGAATATCGGTAAGCCAAGGCGTTTGGACGTCGGCTGAGGCCTGATGGAGTCTATCCTTTATGAGCGGACGCAAGGGACCAGAACGTGAGGATCCTGTGCCGGTCAGACACACAACGGTCGATCTCCCTCGATTACTGGGCACGGGCGCCTGACTGGTGCTATCGAGGCGCGCGTGCGTACCAAGACTCCTGGTCTTGGGTGGTGTGACACCGTGTCACTCAGCCTGAGGACGAAGGTTCGGAGGGAAAGGGACGGGCGCCTATCTCCGCCGGATGCTCGCGGGGTTTGGTTCCGAATATAGCAGTTGCAACTCCTGACAGGCGACGTGTCCGACGGTCGCGACAAACCACCCGCTCGTCGCCGCCGCCGACGACTAGCACTCTCCTTACAGCATGGTATCGGCGTTCAGACTAGCTTTGGCCGTGTTCGGCGCGCTTTCGACGGCGTTTGCGCGTTCGAGCACGGGCAACAGCGTCCTGGTTGTCCTCGAGCCGAAGGTGTCGCGGGATGACTATTCTATCTTCTTTGACGGTCTCAAGGGTGCGTGTATGCGCATATATTGCTTAACAATAGCTAACTAGCACCCAGCCAGTGGTTATGAGCTTACATTCCGCGCGCCAAAGGACGTTACACCCGCTGCAATCGAGAATGACATTCCCTCGTTCTCCCACGTCATTCTCTTCACTCCGACAACAAAAGGGATTTACTTTTCGAGCTGAACACTCGTCTATTGGTCTAATACAATGTTCTATTGCAGCGTTCAGCAACGACTTGAGTCCTCAGACGCTCGTTCAGCTCCTCAACCTGCGGACGAACCTGCTCATCACAACTTCGCCCACGCACTCGCCGTTGCACACGCTTGCTCTCGAGTTCGGCCTGGCCACCGCGCCGCCTGAGACGCCTCTCATTTCGCACTTCGCGCCGCCGGACAGGCCGCACACAACGCTCTCGGTTGGGCTGCCGGCCAAGTCCAAGATCTCGCCTTCCAGCGCGGGCAGCGTGCTGTACAGCGGCACCGCGTTCTCCATGAGCGGAAACCCGATGCAGGTCCCCATCCTGCGCGCGCCGCCCGAGTCGTTCGCTGCGGACGCCGAGGGCGAGTCGGACTCTGGCGCGGACGCCATCGTCGATGCCGCGGAGCGCGGTGGCGAGGGCCTGTGGGCTGGAAGCAGCCTCGGCGTCGTCGTGGGCTTCCAGGCCCGCAACGGTGCACGCGTCACGTGGGTCGGGGGTGTTTCGCTTTTCAGCGACGAGTTTGCGCAGGGCGACGTTAAGCCGTGCGTCTATTTTTATGCTGCATGAACGTCTGACCACGCTGCTGACCGGTTCCGTCACAGAGGCGTGAAGTCGTCCAACAGGGAATTCTCCCAGGACGTCGCGAAGTGGACCTTCCAGGAGAACCTCGTCTACCGGATTGACAACGCGACACACCACCTGGTCGGCGAGACGCGTCCGCGCGAGCACTACACCACAAACGACAAGATCGTCAGTGGCGCGCTAGACCCTTCTGTTCCTGCTTTTCTGACGAGCGCCGCAGGAATACGAGCTGACGGTCTCGAAGTTCAACGGCAAGACGGGCGCGTGGGCGCCGTACGGCGGCATCGGCGACATGCAGCTCGAGTTCACCATGCTCGACCCGCACCTGCGCATCGCGCTGCCCGCGGTGCCCGCGCAGCCGGGCACGTACCGCGCGAGCTTCCGCGCGCCGGACCGGCACGGCGTGTTCAAGTTCGTCGTGGACTGGAAGCGGTGCACGGGCGAGAGCTACCTCGCGTCGAGCACGACCGTGCCCGTCGTCCCGCCGCGGCACGACGGCTACCCGCGCTTCCTCAGCGCCGCGTGGCCGTACTACGCCGGCGCCATCTCGACGAGCGCCGCCTTCGTGCTGTTCTGCGCGCTCTGGCTCGGCGGCGACGTCCGCGAGCGGAGCACCAGCGGAAAGAAGAAGGCCGAGTAGGCTCGCCCGCCTTTCGTTCTGCCGGGAATGTTCTTCAGTACCTGGAGCGCCGCACGCGTGGCGGTGGGATATAAGTAGATGTTTTTCCTTGTCCAAAAATACCAGTAGTGCAACTGTGCCCATTGCAAGAGCTCTGTGACGTTACCGTTCTGGCTGGAATGGGATCATCGTCCCGCGCTCGGGCTTCCCCCGCATGCACACACGGCGCGCCGTGGGATTCGACCGTCGCTGACATGCTTATTAGCCATCGTGCTCTCCCCCGCGTCTGATCCATGCGCGCAGGACCAGCTGAGCAAGACTACTGAATTATGAACCATTTGATTCAGGCGCTCAGCAAGAGCCGGCCGCGATGCCTGCTGGGAACGGCAATTCAGCGAGGATCAGGCGCGCGTGGCGGCGTGGCGAGAACCCTGCATCCAGCAGTGTTTGCATGTCGATTCTCTCCTTAGACTCTAGAGCCTGAGTAAGCCAGGGGTGAACGTGACGGCGTCCCGAATGAGCACCCGAGTGCCTAAGCTTCTACTGCATGCACTCATGGTCCAGTGACGGTATGCTTTATGGATCTGGACTCGCGCCCTGGGTCCTGGTGTAACAATCCGCTGTGTACGATGCACCGGTGTGTAGCATGACGACTGCACACCCTCGCAAAGGAGAAACAACTTTTCCCTGGCCCGAGGCTCGGAGCTGCTGACGAATGTTCACCTGGACCACAAATCCCCAACCAAGTGAGACCCGAGAGGGAGCGGATGAGAGCCAGGGAGTGCGACGTTGGCGTTGGGCCAAACTCTGACGATAGTTGGGCGAGTGTAACCTCGGTTGAGTGTCTGCGGGGCTACTCGTGACTGTGAGGCCATGAATCCTAAGGGACAGCACCTCGTCCATCTCGACAATGGCAATTCCCCGCATTCGGAGGATCCACAGTCCCGAATTACGGCTCGCCTTGCATGCCGAGCCCGAGATCACAGGATCTGCGGTAGGATCTTGTCTTCGCAGCCTGATAAAGACGAGGATCATCAACGTTTTGGCAACCTCCTCGTGCAGCGTGACGGCACTGGCTGGAGGATATCGGGAAGCAAGGAGAATCCCGATGATGACGGACCGGTGGGCGCGGAGTCGGGTCGCTCGATTGGGACCAAGGAGGCAATCGCGTCGCGGAGATGTCGGTGGCGAATTTCGAACTTCAGGGCCCCGAGGAGTGTGGCGCAGGAACGCTGGACCCTGAGGAGGTTGCCATGCAGAAGCTGGCAAGGTGCTATCAGGGATCGTCAGCGGTACTCACCAGCGAATGACTGAAGCACATGCTGCTGTACAGTGTTAAGACTGATAGATACTTGAAGACTTCATGATTCATGGCGCTCACTGACTTAAGCTGTTTCGCGCTGCAAGGACGCGAGTTCCAAGCACAATCTGGCTGATGAATATCCAACTGCCAGACGTTCGGAGTGGAGTTGCATGCGGGTTTGACATGTTTGGAACCAGGGTGTCCAGTCTCGGAAGACTCGCTCTCAACACCTCTCCATCTCGCGATGGAATAGCTGAGCCGCTGAACAGTCGCGCGATGTCGAAATCAGCCATATTGAGGACCCTGGGATGTGGGATGCCAGCGAGGTTCATTGGATTCGAATGTCGGTGTGAGGGGTATGGCGATGCGAGACTGCTGATGGCATGTCATAAATGTGATGCGATGTGCTCGTACTTGGGCGGCACCGCCCTGGGATACTGCCAGAGAACGTTCCGACATCGAGCTGGAGGCGGTGGACCGCGCCTCCGCGTGTATCGGGCAAGCTAGGCTCACCCCAGACGGACAAGGTTGGGATCGGCAATGATCTTACGTTTTCGTCGGCGTATCGCTTCGCACCGTCGGCGGTTGTGTCGGGCGTGGCGGGCAATTCTTTCCAGTACCTATCCGTACTGTGTACAGCGTCACGTGCCGTAATGCTGGGCACGGAATGGCACCTGAGATAGTCTCCGAGGCCCCCAGCTAGGCATGAGATTTGTAGCATGTTTTTGGGAGCGATGGTCAGCGCCGTGAATTCTCGGGCGTCCGACGGACCCCGGAGCGCGCTTGAAAAAAGTTTCGGGTGAACACGTAGAGCGGCAAACGCCGACCGTCGACGCCGACGCCAACCACCTCCATTTCTCTCTCGCCGCCAGCACCGACATGGCACCGACAGGCCAGGACGAGATCTCGTACCTCAAGCAGCTGCTCAAGCAGCTCAGCGACAAGATCACCGAGCTCGAAGGCAAGGCGAAGACGGCCGTCACGTCCGCAACGGGTCTTGGTGCCGCCTCCGAGAGCGTTCGCCTCATTCTGATTGGGCCGCCCGGCGCTGGTGAGTTCTCACACTCCATTATGCATGCCAACATGCCTGCTGGAGTATGGTTGTCTCATCGAAATCCCGCAGGCAAGGGAACGCAGGCCATGACGCTCAAGCAGGAGTGCAAAGTCTGCCACTTAGCCACGGGAGACATGCTCCGCGAGCAGGTGGCCAAGAAGACGCCTCTGGGTACGGAGGCGAAGAAGATAATGGACGCCGGCGGCCTCGTCAGTGACGACATCATGGTGGGAATGATCAAGGACCAGCTCGAGCACAACAAGGAATGCAAGAACGGGTGAGCATGGCTGTTATTTTGGTTGTTACTTTCACTGTATTGACGTTGTTTAAAAAGATTCATCCTTGACGGGTTCCCTCGGACGGTACCTCAAGCGCAGAAGCTCGACGATATGTTGTCGGCCCGCAAGGAGAAGCTTGACCGCGCGCTCGAGTTCCAAATCGCCGACTCCTTGCTCATTTCCCGGATTACTGGCCGCCTTATCCACCCTGCGTCCGGCCGCACGTACCACCGCGAGTTCAAGTGAGTCGGGAGCTGGGACGGCGCGTCATCGAGCCAGCGACTGACATTCGCGTGTTTAGCCCGCCGAAGAAGGCCGGCGTGGACGATGTGACGGGGGAGCCGCTCGTCCAGCGTTCTGACGACAACGTTGAGACGCTGCGCAAGCGGCTCGAGGCGTACCACCGACAGACCGGCCCGGTCGTGCAGTACTACAAGGACAAGGGCATCTGGCGCGGCATCGACGCCGCACAGGGCCCGGGCGTCGTCTGGGAGTCCTTAAAGCAGGCGTTCAGAGGACAGTAGCCATTCCTCGTTCACTTTCCGTATAGACTGACGGGCGTCTGGCTTTTCATGAAAATGATTATTTTTTGTTGTTGCTGCACCACCCGGCGTCTTGGCGTGGAAGTTCGACGAGCGTTCCAGCGCGGTTAGGCCCGACTGCAGTGTGACAGTGACCGGAGGGTGTTGAAACGGGACGAGGCACGCGTCTGTTTGGTTCAAGTTCCCGAGTCCGATCAAGATGGATCTGACACCAGCCGCGGGCGCGCAACGTCTGCAGCGAGAATAAATACCGGCGCGTTGGGCCGGAATCTCGCATCCAATCCCACCCTCAGATCCTCCCTGCGACGGCCAATGCGCGTACCCAACTCACGCTCCTCCAGAAATAGCGCAGGCAGCGCGGACAGCGACGAGCGTCCGTCTGCCTCCACCAGCGCTAACCCAGCTTCGTACCCTCTCCTCAGAGGCTCTGGTGCGCGCTTCCCTCTCGCTTTGCTGCAATTCCCGTGTGCTCAAGTTTGCTACCAGCATGCCTGTCGTGCAGGAAGCGGAAAATGGTGAGAACCGCTCGGACTGTGGCGACGCGGCGTGAACTCATGAGTTGCTTAGAAATGCGACGCCGGCAAGCCGGTGTGCCAGCAGTGCACGAAGGCGAACCGCGCACACGACTGCGAGTACGACGACGGGAAGAGCAAGAGCAGGACACAGATAATGCAGGAAAAGATTCTCAAGCAGGAGGCGCGAATCCGTGAGCTCGAGACGATCGGGGCTGGCACGGTCGGCCAGCACCACCTCATCGCGTCCTCAGCGCCCGCGTCCTTCCCCGCCTCCCACTCCCCATCTTTCTTCGAGGACGCCCGCCTGAGTTCGTTCTCGCCCAATCCACAGCAGGCTGGCGGCCCCGAGCTGTTTGCACCCGACTTCCTGCTTCCCAACGCCGCATCGCCCTATGGTGCCCCTACGATGCCGGCGAGCTCCTCGTCTGGATCCGCGTCGGGCTCACCATCGACATCAGGCATGCACTGGGCGATCGACGGATTTGATTTTGGCCAGCTCGTCGATCCCGCAGCAGCACAAACATCCTCCGCCACCGCGAACGGACTCGCAGCACCGGCGCCGACGCTCCCCCCGGACGACTTCTCTTGGGCAGCCAGTCTGCTCCAAGCCGAGCCTGTGCCGGCCTGGGAGAGCGAGGACGTCCCACTCGAGACGCGCCAGATGCTGTACGTCGTTCGGTCCGTCACCAGGCCCACTTACTCATCGCCAATCTAGCCTCGATATATTCCTGAAGCACAGGGAGCAATGCGGCCTGCAGATCCACGTGCCTCGATTCCTCGAGAGCCTGCAGCTGCCCCTGGGGAGTGCACGGCGGCCGCACGCCGCGCTGCTCAACAGCATCTACCTGCTCGCCGCCCGCTTCTCCGCCAACCCCTCGCTCCGCGCATTCGAGCCGCGGTTCCTGGCGCGCGCGACGGAGGCGATAACGGCTGCGCTCGAGCGCTCGGACAGGCTTGTCAACGTCATCCAAGCGGAATGCCTGCTCGCGTTCTATCTGTACGCAAACGGGCGCCTGCTCGAGGGGTTCTACCACGCATCTGCCGCCGCGCGCCTCGCGATCGGGCTGGGGCTCCACCAGATCACCTCATGCGACCTCGCCTCGCAGACGCAGGACGGCGCGGCGAAGCACAGCGCACTCGCGGGAAACCCAGCGACGGCGCCGTCGACGGGCAGCATCCTCCCGCCTCCTGCAGACTCCATCGAGCTCGGCGAGCGCATCCACTGCTTCTGGATGGCGTTCAACATCGACCGTGCGTGGGCGGTCGCGACCGGCATGCCCGTCGCGTTCTCGGACGGCGACCACTCCCGCACGCAGGTCGACACCGTCTGGCCGCGCTCGCTGGCAGACTTCGAGGCCGGCCAGGTCTCGGACGCCGAGTACGCCACTGTTAGAAACCTCTTCATGGTCCAGCAGCAGCAGTCGCAGCAGCCGCGCCGGCAGGACTCGCCGGAGACGCTGCGCTCCAAGGCGGTGACGCTTTTCGAGCGCGCCTCGCGGCTCTCTGCGGGGCTCTCCAGCGCGCGCACCGTGGGCGACGACTTCTGGGTCGAGTTCCGCGCGATCGAGGTCGCGATCCACCGCTTCGCGTCGTCGATGCCGTCGGCGCGCACCGCGCGCGGCGCCGCGTCCGGCGGGACGTCGCCCGCGCCGCCCGCGGTGAACACCGCGCTGGCGTTCGTGCACACGCTCGTGTACGTCGCGACGATCCAGCTGCACCACGTCTTCGCGTACATGGACCCGGCGTCGCACGACAAGTGCCTCGCGGCCGCGGCCGGCGCGCTCGCCGTGCTGCGCGACCTGGGCGAGGCGGACGCGCGGATGCTCGACCCCGTGCTCGGCACGGCGTGGATGTGCGTCGCGGACGTGCTCGTGCGCGAGATCGCGCGCCTGAAGAACGTGCCCGGCGGCGAGCAGCAGGCCGCGAACGCCAGCATGCAGCTGCACGCCGTCGTCGGCGCCATGAAGCAGCTCGCCGAGGTCTTCCCCATCGTCGGATTTCAGGTGTCCAAGGTCCAGGAGGCGCGCGCCATTGCATGAACCTCCCTCGTCGCTGTCCCCCCACTCATACTGTATTCCTAGCTCCCCAGTTTTCGAGCTTTGCTTTCGTCGGTCGCGCAGGGTAGTGTACATGTATATTTATCTCGGTTTTTACTTTCGCTCGCTCCCATACCCTTGTGTTCTTAGATTCCCATTATCTATCTCTCTTAGGATAGGCTCTATAGGCTCAATCAGGAATAAAGTCAAATCCATCACAACAGCGGCCTGGCGGTGTTCCTGTCAAGTTCATGTCCTTGTCATGATCCAATCTCTCAGACTGGCGAATCGCGCCTGTTGGCCTGGAATGGCAAGCCGGTGGAAATGGGCGCTACGCAAACAACGGTGTGTTTCTGATTGCGGAAGGCAGCGCCAAAAGTGGGCGCTTTGCAGCATTGCAACGCCCTCACGTCCCGCGCAAGCGAGCTTCTAGAAGGCGATAGCTAAGATCCTCACCCTCGACCCTTTGGGGACGCGTCTCACCGCGCATGAGGATCATGATCGGGGTGGCAACGCATACCCGCACGCGTACATAATCCTCGCCCTTGGGCGCCTGCTCGCCAAACATGCGGAGCCCCGCAGGCGCCCTGCACGCATCGTGCTCGTGGTCCTCCACGCGGCAGCAGTATCCGCCGCGCAAGGCGGACCGGAGACTGCGCTGCCGCAGTTTGCGTTTACACACCTCAGCATGCTCCTCAGCATGGTGCCCCATCGGGCAAATTGCCGCCCCTCGGGGCGCTGCAAGAGTTCCCTCCCAAGCTAGGCAGTCTTACCGATGCCCTCCAAACGTGCTCCAACACTGCGCTTTTGGTTTTTCTAACCGGCGATTGTATCGTGCCGAAGGGTACACCTCAGGCGTGACCAATTAAATCTCTACAGAGGGCCATTCAGCCGAGCCGTAGAATAACCCTGAACAAGGGGCCACCGTAACGAACCCTAGGACCACCTTTGAGGGCCAGCAATGCTCGATATGGGCTGGATTGCCTCAAGATTGCCACAGGACCAGCTATCAATGCCAACGTACAGTGCTTACAGGATCCGCGCTGAGAGTCTGAATGCTGAAGTCGCATAATCGCAACTTTGTAAGCAAGTTAATGTCCTACATTGTCTCCTTTGGTGCCTCTCAGGCATGGGAACCTCGGTATCAGGCCGAGAACCGCTAGCTGCACGAATGGTAGGGTCCGGAGCGCCAGAGCACAGGGCTGCTGAGTCCTGCGGCGGTAGATCCGCACCGGCCAAGTTCTCAGTGGGATGTTGATTGGTATGACCGCCTATTGGTTATTCAATGTGAAGTTGAGGAGGGTACCAGGGAGGGTATACTAGCACTGGCAGGAGCGCATAACGATTCCCCGAATTTCGAGAAGGGAAAAGTATAAGGAAAATTATACCAGTAATAAGGCTTTCATACAGCTTCAACTGTCTAACCATATGAGAGAGACGGGTTCCCAACTATTCCAAGACGAGAAAGGGACGGAACAACACGGTTCTAACTCCGCACCTTCCTCCTGTCCACCTTCCGACCTTCGGCATGCACCCCTTCGACCGCTCATCGCTCCGCCAGGGGCTCTTGGACGACATTGAAGCTCTCAAGGGTGTTGAAGGCGGAATAGTGGCTGCGCAGCGCCGGAAGGCCCGAGCCCAGGTCGATGTTCAGGAAGCCGAGGCAGTGGTTAAAAGAGCGCAGGCGCTCCTACGTAGTGCGGAATCGGAGGCGTCACTGGCAGAGTCGGAGGTGCAACACCTTACGACGCGTCGCGACGCGCTCGTGACTTCCATGGCGCAAGCCCGCGCTCTCTTACGGACGCTCGCGACCATACCAGAGGATGTCCTCTCCCACATCTTCGACGCAGCCTGCGCAGCCCGACCGCCTCGACTAAACGGTGAAATTACCATTGACCAAGACGCTGTAGCCATGCCATACCGCATCGCCTCGGTCTGTAGGCACTGGCGCTCGACCGCATTGGTGACGCCTTCTCTCTGGACGTACATCGCTTTACCCGAACGCGAATGGGGAAAAGACATCTGCGAGCGGTTTCAGGAGCATCTAGAACGCGTTATACGCCGCTCAGGCGTACTTCCACTCGACGTTCTGGTGCTCGCGGGCTTCAAGGTCCCTCTGGTCGCCCCGCCGGGACCAGCTCCCAAATGGCACTATAGGGACTTGATTAACTCCCTGTTCGGCGCCATTATCGGCAATGCGTACCGCTTACGCTCGCTTACGATCACCGCTGGCCATCAGGAGGGCATGCTGCTGCCAGGCAGTGGATTTGTGAGGGAAGCAGTAGTCAACCTTCTGCGCTGTCCTACTCCGCGCCTCGAAGAACTTGAAATGTACGTCCCCGAATTCGACTCAACGCTACCCCCTTGGTTCGGTTACCCAGAGCACCCCTTCCCACGGATGCTCCCCGAGGCGCCTCATCTCCGACGCATCAAGCTACAAGATATTCCCATCTTCTGCTGCAACGCATCGTCCAGCCTGCCTTCGCTCACCACGTTCGAATACAACGCTTCCCGCCATAGTGCTGCTTACGGGGAGCTGCTATGGGAAATGTTCAAGCTCGCCCCGAAGCTGGAGCATGTCCAGCTCGATATCGACAGGCTCGACCACGACCAACTCGCTGCATCCACCACGACGCAGCGCGACACGCTCCCCATTCGGTCGCTGCACGTTCGCGAGCCGGATTCGCATGTCGTGCTCCTGGGTCAACCTCGCTTCACAATGCCCAACCTATCCACGCTCTCCATTGGGTCGAACCTCGTGGTCGAAATAGACGCCACCGTGGCGAGGTCCTTGGGAGACACAGTCACAAACCTCGTGCTCTTCCCGATGGGATTCCCCGCGGATTCGGAGGACGCACTCCGACGGCTAAAGTCGGTCGAGACGCTCAAGATCGAAGGCCAGGGCGAGTTCGGCGCCGATGACAACGACGGTCGCCCGGGCGACTTCCTCTTCGACGAGCTCTGCAACCTTGAGGAGCCGGTGATGTGGCCGCGCCTGCGCTCCGTCACTCTGCGCCAGCGGCACGCCCGCGGCTTCGATAACGACGGCCTGCTCCGCTTGTTGTGCGCGCGGAATCTGCGCGACGAGGCGCCGGCGGAGGAGGCGGGTCCGCGCCCCATAGAGCATGTCGAGTTCGACACATTCAGCGTCCCGGCTTGGGCTGCGGTGAACATCAAGTCGATGCTGAGTGACAAGTGCAATATTACGGACAAACAGTACTATGCCTTGTAGCGTTCCTCCTTGCCCGGACGTTTGGTAGCCTAATGCACAGATTATTCCTGTATCTTATACAATTTACCATACACGTCTATGCTCAGTATCTGTCATATCGCCCGCCGCCGCCACCGCCGCCGCCATCTCGCCAGCGGTCCTGGCCGCCTCCGCCCCAGTTGCCGCGGCCGCCTCTACCACCTCCCGGCCCGCCACGGTTCCACTCTCTGCGCTCCTCCTGCCTGTCGCCCTCCCTGCGCTCGCGACCGAACTCGTCTACCTCGCCGTGTCCGTTCATCTGACGCGGCGGGGGCATCTGGCGCGGAGGCGGGATCATCTGTATTTGCGGTGCGGCCGGCGGCCCACCACCAAACCCAGGGATGCCGTCCTCGCCCATGCCCATGCCCGGCGGGCCACCCTGCTGCTCGTCCCACGCGGTGAAGCCCGGCACGGCGCCGTCGTCGGCGTCGTCCTCCTGCGCGGCCTCGGGCGGCTTCTGCCCGCCGGCGGAGAAGTTGCTCGTCGGGTCGCCCGGGCGCTCGCGGCTCCAGAAGCGCGTGGTGTGGTCGTTCGAGGCGGAGACGAGGATGTGGCCGAGCGGGTGGAACGTCAGCGCCCACACGTTCATGTCGTGCGCCTGGTTGAGCGCCGCGCGCGGCTGCACGGACTGCATCACCGGGTCCGCGGGCGGCGACGAGAGGTCCCAGTGCAAGATCGCGCCCTCCGAGCCGCCCGTCACGAGCAGCGGGTGCAGCGGGTGCCAGGTCACGCTGCACGCCTCCTTCTTGTGGCCCTTGAGCAGCGCGTACTCCTTCATCGCGCGGATGTCGAAGATGCGCACGGTCTGGTCGCGCGACGCGGAGGCTAGCAGGTCTCCCGCGGGGCTCCAGGCCAGAGCTTGCACTGTGTTTTTGTGGTCGTGTCTGACAAGCGTCAGCATGACGGGAAACATTCGCAAACATGGGCGTACAATGTGGTCAGCATGGTCGAGGAGCGCGGGTCCCAGAACTTGATGAGGTTGTCTTTGCTTCCAGAAGCCAAAAGACCCTTGGTCGGATGCCATTCGACACACTTGACGTCCCAGCCGTGACCTGGAAGCACTATCAACATAGGGAGTTGGAGTGAAAGAGACACTGACCAGTCAACTTGCGCTCTTCGCGGCTCTCAACGAACGACCATATCTTGATAGTTGAGTCATCGCTGCATGTAGCAAACTTGGCGTCGTCTGGGCTGAAGCTGAGACCGCGAATGGCCTCCTGGTGGCCTGACCATGCGGTCAAGTTGTTCATGTTGGGTTGGAAGTACTTGATAATTCCAGTCTGGTCCGCGCTGGCAAGGTACGTCCCGGCATGGTTGAACTGGAAGGCGCGCACGGCCGTGTCGTGCGCCTGCAGAATCGTTTCGAAGTTGAATGTGAGGCCGTTCCACAGGGTAAACTCGCCGCTCGTCGAACCGGTCAGTACTCGACGTCCTTCTGGTGTCCACTGGTGTTGCAGGGTTAGTCATGTTCAAGGCGGTAGACCACAACACGGACCGTGACACAGTTGACTGGACACCGTATCTTGTTGGTCGAGGTATGCACGAACTTGGTACATAATGAAGTCGAAGCGTTGTCACCGTAGGCTTTCGGAGGGAACAACTAGAGACATTATCAGAATTGGTCTGTTTCCAGGACAGCACTCACGTCTACAATATAGGAAGATGCGGGTCTGAGGTAGGGCGTGAACCGGGGACTTGGCCGTGTCTTATTTAACTATCCCAATGTTTGTCAATGGTTTCACTGGCATTGGATCGCATTACGACGCGTACCAAAGCCCAACGGCTGAGTCCACCGCCGTAGTCAACCGTTCTCCGAGGTCGCGTCTTCTTAAGGGCTTTTCCATCTAACAATTGTCTCTGGGCAGCCAATTCGAGCTCGCGAAGCTTGTCAACATCCACGGGCGGCGGTGTCGGGTCGTCCAAATATCGCTTTGGAACCCATTCGTGTTCTCCTGGCTCACGCGGTATGAAGGTTTGCGGCAGGAGCAGCGGTACAGGCGGCCGGGAGGTGGACGCGGCAGTGGCCATGAAGAAACGTGCGCGCGAAATTCGAGCACCGCCGACGCGTCTTGCCCTCTTACCATGTCGCTCCAACTCGTTGTCGACGCGTACCGGACCCTGCTTACGCCATTTGCCGAGCTCGAGTCTATTACCGGTGCTCGAGTCAGCCCGCTGGACGTGTTGGGAGCTCTGCGCCTCGCCCTTATCATGCGACAATTAAAGGACATGAATCACGCGGCCGTGCCATCCGGCAAGAAGGCGGAGTCTCACTCATTTATTAAGGACCTCGGGGTTCTGATGACCGTTGTCTATGGCGGAGAGGCTTTCATGGGTGTGTGGGGGCTGAGTGAGCCCCGAATTTATGGCTTAATTCTATGATCAGCGCCGTGGCTTGGACTGCCTCCGTCCTTCTTGACATCATCGACATTTCCCCTTCTGTTCTCCGCCGCCCATGCAGCCGTCTATCTCATGCCTTCAGCACCGAAGTTATGCCTGGAATTGGAACTTCCGCTTGCTCTTCTCGACGGAATGACGCGTACACTGTTGTTAACCGAACTCGTTCCCGGCGCCTTGCTCTCCTCATCGCATGGAGCGGTTACATCCTCTCCGTTTGGGCTTTGCCTTGGTTCATTGGTGTGTACTTCCTTGTCGTTCTTCTCGCGAAACCTCATATGTGGATCATAGATGCTCGCAAACGGAGGTTTCTTCTTTGTGAATCTCTTCTCTATGCTTTCCCCGCACGGATTCTCTTTGGCCACACCAGCGGAGCTACAGACGTACGGATGGACGACATTGGACCTTTGGGTTGCGCCGGTAACCACAGCATTCTTCGCTCTGTTCACCCAACCGGCATCCCAGCCCTTCTGGCGTGAAGCCTATCACTACCTCTCCCCCTGGCTTGCATCGCTGGACGAGACTCTCCGGCCCAAAGGAATGCCCGACCGAGAAATGATACGGGCCGCCTGCGCATTGGGACTGTCCGTGGCGTTTGCCACACGCGCTGTCAAGAATTACTACCCGGAGTTCAGCCAGAGGAGCCAGGTTAAACGGGCTCCAGCAAGAAGACCGGGTATGCTGTTTAGTCGTACACACATGAGCCGTGCTCATGAGCCACAGCAGAGGGAAAACGCAAAGCCTAGAATTCGAGCTGCATAGACGTCATGCCTCTACGATATTCCGACTGGTTTTACGACTAAATCCAGTCATGGGACGGAACGAACTAGATTACTCACGATGTGCCTCGTTGCTGTGACCCAATGCTCTGATACTGTGCGTCTGGCCATATAATTCACGAAATTACTCCTCTCGAAGCTGCGTGTTAAGGTCAGCCTTTTACGCTTCAACTCACAGATCGAGGGGCTCCTGCGGCGGTCTTGCGGTTCAGAACGCTTCGCGGTTCACCTAGTGCTCCATCCGTGCTTCGAAGCTCACATGCCCGTGCATCCGCCCTCACACGCTGCGCTTCTGAGCCTCACAGCCAAATCTGGCTTTGATCGCGGAAGAGTGCTTCAGATCTTCGGGGTGCTGTACGTGTTAGCCGCTTCCGCTATGGGCGATCTTGCCTCACCGTATAAACGCTTCGCCACCCGCAAGATGCGCTTCACCAGGTATACGGACTGGATATAAGCTCGGTCCTGCCTTCCCCTCACCCTTCACTAACAAACTCTCGCCCGCTCATCCAGCTCATCACTGTCCATGTCCTCTCGCAAGTCAACTTCCTCGTCGCGCGCGGGTAGCACATCCCACCACTCTACCAGCTCTTCACACCGTACTGCGGAGCAGCAGCTAGCCGCCGCGGCGCGCTCCGTGGCTCGCAGCACCGGCCCAGAGGCTGCGCAAAATATCTTCGACCAGGCCATGAGCCAGTCGGGGAGCCCGCGGGCGGCCAAATCGTCTAGCTCGCGTTCCAACGCGGGGTGGAACGACGGAGGCAGCGCATTCCACGGATCCTCGTCGAGCGGCCGTCCCAAGGACAGCTCGTCGCGGTCCTCAGCCTCTTCTCGCAGCGGGCACAGCTCGAAATCCCACAAGTCCTCGTCGTCGTCGCACAGGAGCGGCAGCAGCGCGCGGTCCGGCTCGACGTACACCCCAGACCGCTTCCGCGACGACCGCTCGGCCTCGTCCTCGTCCAGCCGCATTTCCTCTTGGAGGCGCGACACCGCGAGTGCCTTCATTGAGCCCGTCCCGGAGGAACACGAGCCGTCCGAGGATGAGCGCCGCCGCGCGCTCGTCCCCGCCCCCGCCCCCGCGGCCGGTAACACCACCTGGCAGCACTCGTATAACTCCCAGACTGGCGCGCAGAGTCTCACCTCCTCGCAGAGCCAGCAGGACGCCAGGGGAAACACCTATGTCATGAATGTCGTCCACAACTACCCCCCGCCGGTCGTGGCGCCGCCGGCTGTGATTGTGGTTTCCGACCCCGTATGCTGCGTCTCGCCCAACGAGTGCGCCTACCACCGCCGTTTCCGTCGCTGAACTTCTCGTTCTCGATCTCGCCTTTACGCCTGCATTACAGCTCGCTTTTTAATGTCGCCGGTAATCAAACACTTCAATGTTCTCTGAGTCTGTATTGGACATTCATACGTATGCCCCTATGCCTTATGCCCCTGCCCATGCCTATGCAAAATATGAAATACTTTCACTTTACCGTCGCCGTGGGACCTGGGGAGCCTATATATAGCTGATAAACGGGTGCTGACGCACTGGATATTGGGCGTGAAAAGTGAGTCGGGACGCATGCGCAGTACTTAATCACTCCTGCGGCTATAAGGTGCTCCTCCTCCCGCGGCCCGCCCTTGTCTAGCCAGACCGTGGCTGATTTCTCGTGGTCGTGGGCCTGAGGGCTGCATGCCCGCCCCAAACGGAACATCACTGGTGGCAATAAAAGGGCGTGCGAGTCAGCCTGCGTCTTGCCACGAGATGTATCTGTTCTTCGCCGTCGTTCTCTACGCACTCTCGATCGTGACGTGCTCTGCCGCGGCGCCGAGTGACCGCGAGGCTGGGACCTTCAAGGTATGTTTGCGAGAAGCTCTCCAGTAGAGATCGCGCTCAGGTTTCACCCAGCCTTCGAAGAGCAGCGAACGCCAGACGGGAGTCGTGAAGGTATACGCACTGCACTGCTGAGAGGTATGGGCGATCTCACCTCCGATTTCAAGCGTCAAGGCGTCGATCTCTGTCCCGGCACGCCAGTCCCGCTGTACCGCGGGTACAGCAACATCTCGTGGTACTTCGACCACATCTACACGCGCTTCCTGGGCGAGTTCCACTTCCCGGAGAACGAGCGCGAGCGCGACTGTTGCCGCGTGTACGACGAGAACGTCGCCGGCGCGAACGGCCTCGTGCCGCTCTACCGCCTCTTCGCGATCTCGGCGGTGGATCACTTCTACGTGCGTCCGGAGCACCGAGAGTGCCATATGGAGACGGCTGCTAAAGATCGATAGACCACGTCCGAGGCAGAGCGACAGAAGGCCCTCGACATGAAGTTCCGCGACGAGGGCATCGTTGCGTGGGTGCACTCGACGCCCGTCTGCGGCGCGACGCCGCTCTACAGACTGTACTTCGAGGGGCCCGCAAATGTGGCCACATGGAGGGATCACTTCTACGTGCGTCGTGCCTGCGAACGCGTTGCACGGTGCTGATGCCAGCGGTGATTCTAGACGTCGAGCGCGGCGGAGAGAGATTCAGCCATCAAGCAGGGATACAAGTACGAGGGCATCGAGGCGTATGTGAGATAGATCCATAGCGAAAGAGCCAGTCATTCGCGGCGATGGGACGAAACTGCGAGAGTGGAATCAGATGAACTGTACAGCTGGGCTCGCACCCAGAGAGCCGCATGCGCAAAGAAGTCCCTGCTACGAGGAGGAGGGAGCGAGCTTCGCCCACATGCGTAATCCCACAATCCGCGATTGTCAGGGAAGCAGAACATGCGAACGATCGTCAAGGAGGGAACGCGCTCCAAACTCCGATGCCATGGCACGCGTCACGTTGGCACTCGGCGGCCCCCTTCAAGTTCGCCGAGCATCGACTCGTATAGATCACCTGACCGCCTGGTGCGCACTGCGCGCTTGGCCACATGCCCACCTCGGAAACCGTGCGTTAAGTACCTCAAGCACATGAGGAACCTCGTTCCCTTCGACCGTTCAACGTGGATACTGACCCAGCGTGTCACTACCCGATAGGCCATCCTACCCTTGAAGCCTGCGCAGCTCGTCCTTGACGTCGACTACTGGTCCAATGCACGACCTTCTGGCGCGCCCCAGGATGTGCTGTGCAGCTGACCATCGTTCTGCAGTTGCGCATGGTCGAGGACAGCGTGCAGACCCCGGTCCGACGAGAACATGGGGGACCTCGTGGCGCCACAACCCTCGCGCTGCGAGCCTACAGGACCTCGAGCATGTGCAGTAGCCTGGCAACCCTAGTGCTGCCGGATGCGCGGTCATCATAAGCAGCCAGATCGCGTCCTAATCCGCGACAGCAAGGCGATCTGCTAATGCGTTCTTGGTGCATGTGGCATGCTTGACATTTGCCAAGGTGTTCTGCTTCAGACTTGTCCTCTAACTGAGTTGTTGTGAATATCCTTCAATAATTTACTGTATAGGGCTTTCTCCCAGCTAGGTTGATAATATCCTTCCATAGGTTATAGGATTTTCTCCCAGCCAGGTCGTTTCATGTTCGTCTGTCTAATGGAAAGGGGAGTAAGAGGAGTCAATACATGTTCGAGGAAGGGTGTGCCCGATGCGAGAAGGACTTGAAACAGCCACTGTGAACAGAGTGGTTGTGCAACAAGTCATATAGAAAGGGAGAAGACAGAAGGGCAAAAGACAGGCAGAGAGCTAAAATGGAAGAACAGATGGGAGCCAGGAACGAGGGGAGCCAGTGAATCATGTCGCTCATGAGGGAAGCAGGGAAAAGGCAGCCAGGTACGCGTGGGGTACATTACAGAATGAGGCACTTTTTCGGCTTCTTCACGACAGGCGGCTCGAGCGCAGCGACGATTGCCTATGAGGGCATTAATATAGGATCATAGCGGAGCGAGAGATATATGTGAGTCAAGACGTACCTCGTCGAATACGTTCTTGAGGCCCTTCTGCGTCAGGGCAGAGCACTCGACGTACTTGACAGCACCCAGCTCGCGCGCAAGGCGCTCACCCATCTCCGGAAGGATAGGCCGCTGCTTCGAACGCGCGAGCTTCTCCAGCACCTGCGGGTCGTCGCGGAGATCGACTTGGGTGCCCACGATGAGGCACGGCACGCCCGGGCAGTGGTGGTGGACTTCCGGGAACCACTTTTCCTTCACGTTTTCGAACGACGCGGGGGACGTGACGCTGAAGCACACGAGGAAGACATCCGTCTGCGGGTACGACAACGGCCGCAGCCTGTCATAATCCTCCTGACCTGCGTCCTGGATAAGCTGATGCGTGAGCACCATTTGTGAAACGTACCGGCCGTGTCGAAGAGTCCGAGCGTGTAGGGGTCGTCGCCAATCATGACCGTGACGGCGTAGTTATCAAAGACCTGCGGACGCACATCTTTAGGCTAGAGTGACGAGTTCTGGCGCACTTGACGCACCGTAGGAACATATTCGCTCGGGAACTTGTTTGTGGTATACGAGATGAGGAGACACGTCTTGTGAAGGCAGGGAGTAAGCGCTTGGAGTCGCGTGCATGTGTCGAGGCCGACTACGTACCTTGCCCACGGCACCGTCCCCGACTACGACACACTTGATGGTCTGCATTGCGGCGCTGGCTCAGAGGCTGGACTATCGGTCGTCAGCCAGGGTCCGCCCTCGACGAGCAAAAGCAGGCGGTATAGCCACATGGCGCACAGGGCGATGGCATCAGAGCGAGGCACCGCGGGCAGCCTGGGCCAGTGTGCGTATGTATGGTAGGGGGGCGCGGGCAGCGGCAGGCAGGCAGCGCAGCGGCGGGGGACTCACTGGGATATGGGCGGCAGGCGGAAGGCGGGGTTATGTGCGTATGGGGGAAGGCGAACTGAAGCCGATTGCGAGATCTAAGGCGGCGCAATTAAACGGCGGTCAGATTAATTATTCGCAGCAGCTGATAAGCGGCCCGCGCTGGCGTACGGACAAGCCTCGAGCACGCTGCTGGCCGGGGTGCAGGGTCGGGGAGGGCGCAGGTGACGGCGGCGGGTTCAGCGGGCAAGGCGAATGGCGGACTTCGGGCGGAGCTGCTGGCTGCTGTCAACCTTGGCAACCGCGTTCAGGGGTTGTCCCGCCTTTGGCCCAGCAGTTTGCCTGAGCCTCAGCACACGGGCCTTAGGAGGCCGTCATTGTCTTGCCGCATATGCTGTGAATTTTCCCTGGATTTTTTTACCCCCTGCAGGGGCCCAGGCAGTACGTGAAACGATCATCAACTGGATCCTTCCTCGCAACGACGCCAACTGCACCAAGGCCTTCTGAATCTGTTCGGCTTCAAAACACATGCTATGGCAGGCAGTCGATTCTATTGTATCACCCCACGGACCGCAGAGACGCTGTCCAACCAGCGTTTTGTTGGTCTGCCAGTTGGCTAGATCGCAGTGTTGGCGGTTCCGATGTTGGAGCGCACGCACCGCTCTGGGCGGCTGTCACTTTACGGTGGACTGACTCCCAGGCTCCATGCTCCAGGACAAGAGGGTCAGTGCAAACGTATACTTGCTGGCTCAAGTGAGACAGTCAGAATTAGTCAAAAAGATGGGGCAAAGCACGGTCCAAGGCGGGGGTATCACACCCGGCGTTAGCCGACGCTTCCATGCCTTTCCGCAGGCCGAATAGACCCTCTCTACGCCATGGGAACCTCCGTTCTCAAACGGACTTGGGCCTAGAGCGACATTCCTTGCCATTGGTTCAACATTTGGAAGTTGCGGAACGGAGAAAGCGGACAAAAGTCCGTCCGCCGTCACCCGCTGCCGGAACTTCCAACTCGCGCTTGCCAAATCATCGCCTGCTTTTTCAAAGTCCGACCGAGCCGCCCCTAAAGTGGGTCCGGCCGCAAGCCAGCGGCGGTCTTCCGAAATTCGCAATCGTCAATCGGCGGGGGAGCAAACGGGTCACATAAGCGGCCTTGCTCGTTGGAAGTTTCCTCGCCCGCCCCCCGTTTTCTGCCTCGTACCACCACCAACACACCCTCAAGACCCCCAGCAACCGCCCAATGGCCCGCACCAAGGTCAGTGCTCTTTTTTAAATTCGCCTCCAACACACTCCCGACGAGCGCCCCCGCGGCGCTGTCGGGGCCGCCGTCCCTGGCGTCGGGGGCGGCGCCGTCGTCGTCGACGATGGCGACGGCCACTTGTCTTATATTATCCCCTGCTTTACTCTGGAGCATGCGCTGACGTTTACTCTTCTGCATATTCTCCACCATCCCACTCGCTGCTCGCACGCACGCCCCGCACGCACTCGCAACGTCAAATCACCACGTTGGATGTGGATGGTTCGCCCGGGACCTGTTGCTTCAAACTCCGCACTCCGCTCGGCCGAACGGCCCTGACCTTCCCGATATGGCAACTTCCACTTGACCGCTGCAGCAAACCGCCCGCAAGTCGACCGGTGGCAAGGCGCCGCGCAAGCAGCTCGCCACTAAGCAGGCTGCCCGCAAGTCCGTGCAGACCCCCGCCGGCGGTGTCAAGAAGCCCCATCGTTTCCGGCCGGGTACCGTCGCGCTCCGTGAAATCCGTCGCTACCAGAAGAGCACGGAGCTGCTCATCCGCAAGCTGCCCTTCCAGCGCCTCGTTCGTGAGATTGCTCAGGACTTCAAGGTGCGTTACCCCCGCCTACGTTTGATACATATGCTCATGTGATTCTCTGTAACAGACGGATCTGCGCTTCCAGTCGTCCGCGGTCCTCGCCCTCCAGGAGGCGTCCGAGGCCTACCTCGTCTCGCTCTTCGAGGACACCAACTTGGCCGCCATCCACGCCAAGCGCGTCACCATCCAGCCCAAGGACCTCGCCCTCGCCCGCCGCCTCCGTGGCGAGCGCACCGCCTAAGCGCGCGTACACGCTCTACAACCCACGCCCAACCGTCCAACCCTCTCGTGCTTTTCTTCGCTACGCCTCTATGAGTTGTCTCTATGTAGTCCCGGCCCGTGTTCCCCCTTCCGACCGCCTACCTATATGTGAGTTGTAGCATGTAATGTGATATGGACTTGGTTCCTTTCCGTGCATGCGCAGCTTTTATGCTATGCGTTTGGTTTATTTCATCGCGGTTGAGCTGAGGTTGTCAGTCTTGGTGTCGCCCTGAATCCTCTCGCAGGAGTCCGGACCGCGTGTACAGCTGGTCAACGTGATCTTCGACGTACAAGTTCAAGCACATACATGACAAATTGCTCGTGCTGCCTTCATGATCTCCATCCATGTCTCGCGCATAGACATCTCGAGTGAGTCATGTGAGTAGTGGAGGGGCACGCGAAATTTAAAGCAGCGGCGCAGTGTTCGAAGTTGACCGTGAACAATCTCGCGCCGCAGCCTAGCCTGTACCCACTCTCCAACGTCCTCATCCCGGCATTCAGGGCTCTCGTTGGCATTCTTTACAAGATCGCTCTCCTGCGAAACAAAAATGCTAAGCGGGGCGCGATCCTCACGCGAGAAGCGGGAGTCTCGCGTCTCCTCGCGCTCTCGTTACATCAGACGATCGTGGGGCCATTGGGACATCAAGTTACAACTGGAAGAGCTACAGGACTGAAAGGTATACAGATTGGATTCCCGGCCACTTGGTCGTTGGCCACTTGAACGCCCAATGAACAACACGATGGAAGCTGAACCTTGTGTATCACCTACCTGCGTAACGGTGCAGACGCGCTGCCTAGCCTGAGCCGTGGCGACGACAACCGCGATAGACCCCATCCGGTCCAGCAGGGCAGCAAGAGCAGCGCCAGCCGGGGGGCGGCGGCGCGACCCAGAGGCCGAACGCCGGCGGCGGCCTGTGGTCGTAGATGTTCACCACGTTCAGAATGTTGTACGTGTTGCCGCGCGCGTCGGTCCCGCCCTCGAAGGACGCGACGGTGTGGGCGCCGGGGCGCGGGTTATGTCCGAGTCTCATCCCCGCGAGGTCGGCAAGGGGAGCGCCGTAGGGCGCGGGCGCGGGCATGAGCTGGTCGTAGCCCTCCTCGGGCTCCTCGAAGGGCTCGTCGTCTTCGGGGATGGACTCGACGTACGACTCGGAGCCGGCGCCGTCGCACTGCCCGGTGGGGTAGCGGCTGCTGGTGGAGGAGCGGCCGTCGCGGTAGTTGCTTGGGGTATACGTCGACGTGCTGTCCGAAGTCGAGCTGGACCTGGCGCTGCTGCTGCTCCTGTGAGAGGACAAAGACGATCTGGTGGAGTGCGAGCTCGTCGCGCTGTCGCGCGAGCTCCGAGTGTACTCGCTGCCGCTGCGCGCGGAGGACCTTGAAGAGGCGGTGCTTGGGTGGACACTCGACGAGGAGCGATGACCGCCGCTCCATCCGTCAGACTCAGAGTGAGACGTGCCAGACCTTCCAGACCGCGAGTGGCCGGACTGGTCCAGCGCCTGGTTGAAGATGTTCTCCGCGGCCTCCGGGCCATTGTGGCGCACCACTGAACGCACTGCAGACGCGAGTTTTTCCTCGGGTGTACGATGCGCGTGGGTGCTGCGCGACCGATTCGTCGTGCTGCTCGAGCGGTCTGTCGTCTCGGCGGAGGGCGCCGTTGTACTGCCTGAGCGACGCGAGGACTTGCGAGAAGACATCAGGGGCAGAATTCTGCAGTCCTAGCAACGAAAGAGCGAGAGCGAGAGAGGGAGTCCATAGCCAGCCTTATATGTCACGAAGAAATGGTACGAACAGGTTGCAACGTGTCGTCTCGCGATCTGCGCTCCGCGAACAAAACCTGCCTAAGTGGGATATCCTCGAGAAGATTCATTGCACGGCGAGCAGGACCCTGTCTCCGTCACAATACCAAGGCGTCACAGACGAGTCATCTGACGAAACGAAAGCCAGGCGGAAATGGCATCCTGGCACGAGTGTGAAAGAGACAATGAGCAATACCACGATCGGATCGGTGATCACGGCAGTCGCTGAGAGCGTGACCTAGATGCCTCGTTTTCTACGCGAGGCGACAATTATCCAAGCAATATGCCATGGCAGAGAAGCCGGATCGGGCCAGACGCAGTCGACGAAAATGGACAAAAAACGCCTAGAAGGTCGACGGTGAAGCTGGATAAGAGAGCGCCCGCCACTCATGGCAACAAAATCCCCAAGTTGCCTTGATGGAAAAAGCAAGAGGCAGAAGAGTTAACCTCGTGCGGCCGAGTTCAAGGCCAAGTTCGTCGATCGGAGAGTGCCAGTGAAAGTTCAGTTGAACCTCCCGCGTCTTGACCGTGACTGAAGTGGGTCCACACCATATGAAAGCCTATGGTCGCCGGCCTGGCTGTGATACAGTCACCCTTCACGGTGCCAGCCTGGCGTCCTTGCTCAGCTAGATTCTGACGGGCAACAGCCAATCGCGCGGACCCGTACCCGCGTTCTACCCATGATGGTTCTGGTCAGAGCCCGGCATCGATAAGCCACGGTCACGAAGCTACGCATCCAACCAGCAGATCAGTAGGAACAGCTTATCATAATCTACGGCTTCGTGATTCCTGTCGAGTTCATTGCCGGGGAAGCGGGCTTCATTCTTGCAAAACTCCTGTGGCCGCTTGATATCGATCTTGGACTGTTTGCGGCTCGTTGTGAATACTATTTCCACACTAGACGGTCGAACTCGACCACAGCAACGCTTTCTGCGCTTATCCTAAGGTAGCCGTCAAACGCGTTCCGAACCCCCCGGAGTTATCGGTGTTAGCCGTGATCGGCAAATCCCGGCGCTCAAATTCTAGGGGTTGAAAATCACAGAAGTGCGGAGCCGCGGGATGAGGGACCGGCCGACCGACCGACCGGCCGCCCAGCCGTCCCTGAGCCATCCAAGTCCTCCCGTCACTCTCAAGGTCTGGAGGGCGCCCCCCAAATATCCTGGGGATATATTAAAGTACCATAGAGGCCGCCAGGTCCTACATAATTAGATGTGTATTTTACTTGGTCAATGGTCAAGGTCAATCAATATTAACTCGTTCGTGGTCATCAAAACGACCTGCCCTAGCCTCGCGTTACGAGATAGACAAAAAATTCATTGATTGAACACTATTGTATACAGCAAGATCTAATAGAAAGACAAATAGGAGGATGTGAGATGGGACGCGGGCGAAATAGCAAGAGCGGGTTATAGGCGGGGTCGAGCATCAACGGAGCGTGCAACGCGCGTCCGTCGCATATTAATCGGCCCATTTCTAAGCCCACAGTGCGATGACCAGATGGAGAAGGAAAAGGGATGGGTGGGGCGGGGTGGCGGGACGGTAGGCACTGCGCAATCTGCACGCACCGGGCTTGTCGTTAGACCCTGCCACTGGCCCTGACAGGGCTGAGCGCGCTTTGCCATCGAACACGCGGCGGGGCCGAGGACATGGCGGGCAGCGGCGGCAGCAGCGGGATGCGCGGTGGGCGCGCAATGGCGGTGGGAAGAAGGCAAGCGTCGGACTTTCCACGCCAGCGCTGTTCCGTTCCTCCGTTGTTCCGCATTGCTTGAAAATACTCACGTGACTACCGAAACGCCTTGTGAAACCCAACGAGTATAATTACGTCCTTTGTGACATCCCTAAATGTGACCTGATGGTCGACCATCGCGGCCGGTCGCGCGGAATCCGCCGAGGAGTGATGGCCGGTCGGTCGGCCGGTCGGTCGCTTTCCCCGTCTCTCCTCTATTCTCGAAAATCAAGAGCAGCCCAATCGACGAGAAAATCACTTTGGCGACCACTTGTAAAAAGGAACTTTTCATGAAATTTTAGAAAATTTATATTTGTTTAATGAGGTCACCATGGACGCCAGAGAAGGTCCCCTGGACCTCTGCACTGTGCCGTCCGTCCTCTGTCGGGGCGCCGAGTGCTGGAGCAGCCGTCGGTTGCGGCGCTCCGTGATACATCGCCACCCGGTGATAGCCGATTTGCCTCCGAGACAGCGCTCAAATTTCCGACTGGAAAAAGACTTCGAGAGCAAACGGCGTGAAACGTGCAGAAATGCACTCTTCCGATTTTACCTGGTAACTCGATTTCTGACTCATCCTGAACCTTATTCGAGAATTCCTTTGATCAGGAGGGAGCTATGCATGTTCTAAACACATTGACCAGAGGAAAAGAGCAGATGTCAACTTGACGGAGAGGAATAGAGGCTGGCGCGTGCAATGGAGCGGAAGTTGCCGGGGGGTTGGGAACCCGATTGACGGCTACCTTAGAACACAGACGCCTTGGACCCCTCACTCGCTGCGCTTCGGAGGCTGGCAAATGCCTGAGCTCCACCTCTATCGTCACAGTGAACCTATCGTGCTGACCTTGACCGTTCCAGTCTCGCGATCGCTGCGCTTGTCGTCCTATTTTTCGTTTTGGTGAAATGATACGCCAAGGCCTTTACAACAGCGCACCTTAACTGTCCCGGTCTGGCGCTCGCTGCGTTTGGGATTCGGCTGTTCGAGCTCTCATTCAACGCATGACGGATTGTCTGGTCTGAAATGCGTACCTTAACCGTCCCCTCCTGACGTTCGCTGCGCTTGGGGTTCGGCTGTTCGAGCTCACATTGGATTCTTTGGTGGCGAGCCTAAGGTAGATTGCGCACCTTGACTGTCCCCTCCTGACGTTCACTGCGCTTGGGGTTTGGCTGTTCGAGCTCATATTTGATTGCTTGGTGGCTAGCCTCAGACAGGATGCGCACCTTGACTGTGCCCTCCTGGCGTTCGCTGCGTTTGGGGTTCGGCTGGTCGAGCTCGCGTCTGATTCCACGGTGACTGGTTCAGATAGAATGCACACCTTGACGACCCCAGTCTCGCGATCGCTTGGGACAGGCGAAGCGGCGACGAGCGCGACGACGGAGAGCGCGTAGATGGCAAGTGTCCAGAAGGTGCGCATTGTGAGTGGCGGGACCCAAACAGCCCGCACGCGAATGTCGCCTTTTATGGCGTTCTGGACGCTGACGGATGATCCGCATTCAGGCACGGTGCATGCAGCGCGAGGATGCCCAGGGGATGATCAAGCGGCATCGGGTCAGCCGCAGCTTACAGACACTCTATCGCCGCGACGCCGCCTGCTTCATTCTGGGCATCGGCGTCACTCACCGGGCCCCGGTTCGGTGGGAAACAGGTAAGTAGATGCCATTCCAGACGTGCTGCAACGGCTGCTGTTTGCGGCGTGTCAGAGCGTTCGCGAGCTCGGCTTCATCGGTGGGTCTCCATCTGTCTCCATGTGAAGAACTAAGTACAGGTGCCGCCCCAGATGAGACGAGCTTAGCACTGCCGATCCATGTCTAGGGTCTAAGGATCGGAGCGAAGTCGTTCTGTTGCACCAGGATATCCGCACGCAGCGACGAACTGAAGAAATCAGGGAACTTCACATATCCCGCGCACCTGTGTGTCGCGGCATCGCTATGGGATACATGAAAATACAATATTGTACGATCAGACTACATGCAAGATGGAATTACCGGAGTCGACCATATTCGTCGGTCCAAGGGAGGAGGGCGTTGTATTCTGTGCCGAGGTCGCTGGTGCGATCGTGACAGGCGAGTAAAGGACTGGTGGTACGTCCACACAGCCAAGGGTTGGCGCTGTCCCACCAGCGGTTGTAGCGGCTGTGGCGACCATATTCGATGTAGTGAATGCCTTCGATGCACTCCACATACTGACCCGGTGGATGTAGTCAGTTAACAGCATGGGCGTCAACACAAAGTCTTACTCACCTTGTCGTACACTTCCCAGCGCGCCGTACGCCAGCCGTCGTCGTCGACTCCATGCTCGAGGACTACGTCAACCAACGCAGGGAAGAGCTCACTCAAGTACGAGTGCGACCACCATGCGGAGTAATTGCCTTCGTGATCCTCGTGCGAATCAATGCCTTCGGGTTCGTTCCTGTATTGTCCAGCGGACTTGGGAGCTCGAGCAAGCACCTCACGCAGCCTGTCCATAGACGGCGACGAGCCCAATCGAGCGCTCGGGCGGGTAGGATAATGCAGGTGCTCTAGTGCGATGCCGATGATGGTCTCTCGGTCTTGGAGCCAACCGGGAGGCGGACCGAAGAACCAGGATTCGAGCATGCCATCGGACCTCCGATCCAGGTACTCGTTGATCGCGGTCCACAACCAGGGCGAAAACTGGTGTCTGAGTCGCAGTAGTCCGGGTCGACTTGTCCAGCGTTCCTCAGCGGTAGGGAGGGGCCCGAAGGTTATGATTCGAATTCCACCCGTAGTTTGGTCGAAGTACGTATCGGGCGCAGCGAATGGCTTTGCACTGGGTTTCTTTTTCTGCGCATCCTCGTGTCGAACTTTCAGTTTGTCCAACCTGAACGTTGTTAGCGAAACTGCCGCCGGGCCATGCTGGGAATCCACGTACGTTTGTTTAAAACCTTCTGGACCACCATGCTTGCGCCAAGCAGCGCGTTCGATGTCACGCTCCTTGTAGAGAAGCATGGGCATCTCCCTTCGCTGCCCCTTGATGGTCTTGACAATTCTATGATCCTGTTAACGAAACATGGCTGCAGGCATGTGACGGACGCATACGAAGACTTGTCGACAGCCAGGCCTTCCAGGTCTTTGTCTTGAAGCCTGTACAGCTCTTTGGCCTTCGTCTTGGCAATCTGGCAGCGCTTCAATATGAGAAAGGTCGCCCAGCAAAGGCCATGCGTACTGTCTGCCCGGCTCGTATAGTGGACTGTGGCCACGACGATTCATCCACGGGTTCCGAGTCTGCGCCAGCCTTCTTGCGCGCGCGCTTCGCCGGGGATTTGCCGGGGGAAGAGCTTGCTGCGGTACGGGCTTCCTTTGTCACCTTGGAGGAAGACGCTTGCGGCATGGAAAGAGTCGGTGGGAGAGCTGTGGCGCGGAGAATGCCGTGAGACCCTCGTCATCATGATCTATCTCGGAAGCAGACATGGCTCGTTACGATGTCAACGAGAATAGAGACTGTGTGCGTGTATTCTGGAACTAGTGGGAGAACCTGAGGAGCGTGTCTATTATTTTATAGCATGGAAAACTCGTGTGTCGGATAGGCAAAGTTGCCTCGAAGGCAGTTGTAAGTACGTAAACGCTACAGGAAACAGGTGTTGTCCAAGTTTGAACGAGGAATTCATGAATTCCCGGTACGTTTCGACTAACCTCCTCTCCACTGGTGCTTTGGGGGGATGGATATCGGCTGGGAGGGAAGGTAGCTGTGAGTCTGCCCGCGAACACAATGGTGCGGGTTGGCTGCCGCAGAGTATTCGCGCTCGACGTAATTGGTGATCTTCGCCACGTCCATGACCGAGCCACAGTAGTTAGATTACGTCTGCGGGCCATACTGCTAGCCAGAGGAAGCCTGAGATGCCGGTGCCGCGAAATAACTCGGCCTAGGAGGCCCGTGCGCTGCCGGGCGAGCCGACGTCGTGAGCTCGTGGCGAAGCCCAGAGGGCTGCTGCGTCGCCGTGTAGTAGTCAACCACTCCCAATAAGCTACCTGGAAGCTGCTGGGATGGAGGGCCTACTGTTGGGTGCGCGGGCGCGGGGGCGGGGCTAGGAACAGGCGCGGAGTGCAGGGTGCGGTTAGCACGCGGCGTGGTGTTCAGCCTCTGCCTGTAGTGCGGGATGTCATTCTCACTCACGTCGCTGGAGGGAGACAAGCTCGCCCATGGGCTATGGTGGCACGGTGCGGCTGAGCGTGCTCTGGCATCTCCCTGGCGTGGAGCAAGCGAATATGAGCGCGTGGGCAGAAGTACAAACTCCAGCACTCGATGTGAGCTGTTGGAGCATTTGGTGGGTGCTCGTAACGCAAAAATTATGTCGGCCGGGTACCGCAGTGCCCCCCCCCCCTCATATGCCTCAGCGCTGGAGAATGCCTTTATCTGGAAGGCACATCAGATTTCCATACCCGTAACCAGAGTCCCACTTTTTAAATGTGGAAATGACAGAGAAGCACCAGTCTATGGGCAGTCTGTACTCTGTAGGCGGACTCAGATCGTCAGGTATCTGTTAGGTGATTCCTACGAGATCAGAGGCGATTGAGACGTCCGCGTGAGAATACTGAGTCTGAGCAAGCATAGAGATAATTGTTAAGCAGGAGCAACGAGGTCGGTGCGTAAACTCATCTCAGTTGCCGCCGAAGGAGCCTGATCATGAGGAGAATTATTTGTCGCTGTTTGTTCGTGCCTTGTTCGCTTCCCGATCGCTCGGCGCCTCGTGCAACCGCTGGCAATCTCGGGATCATGGCCGACGATGACAAGGAGAGCGGCAAGACAAAGGAAGAGCCCGTCAAGGAGCCGGGACTTGTGGTTGTCCCCGCAGGTGGCAACATGAAGGAGGTAGTTCCCAGCCAGCGCTGGATATACTCGAGCTCTGGCAAGTGCGTGGTCTTCCAACGCTATCATGTCCTGTATCCATCTGACGCGCCCCCACAGCCCGCAATTCGTGCACCATAAATCGCTGCCCATTAAGCGGTCGGACGGCGAGCCGCTGATGCGCGAGGACCTACAATATGACTTCCTACTCGCCATCTTCACCAGCCAGGAGCGTGCGTTCACCGACACCTCCTCCGCGGCCCAGCAGCGCCCGAGGCACCCAAGCGGCAAGGCGACGTTTGCCGAACTGTACATCAACGCGATACTGAGCTCCAACAAGTGCACCAAGATCCAGCGCGACAAAATGAACGACACGCCCGCCTTCGCCAGGGACTTTGCCATGATGTGCCTCCTCGTCAACGTTGGGCGGGTTAATACGACCCTCGCATGTGAGTTGGTTACTTTGTTCTGACGGGATGTATTGTTTGTCCTTACGCTCTTCGATAGTCTACCCCGAAATGCGCACCGTGCTTCGGACCTACCACCCCGTCCCCGCGCTGCAAAAGACCGACGGCAACCTACAAGACGCGCCGCGCATGAAGTCGGTCCTGAAGGGTTGTCTGCTTGCCGACGAACTCGGCGGCCAGACGCCCACCACGCCGTCCGACATCCGCAGTCTCGTGCGCGGGGGCAAGGTCCCGTCGACGTCGGCCGTGAACCTCATCTTTGCGCTCACGAACCACTGCGCGAGCGTGAGCCGGCAACACTTCCAGTCGCCGCTCGACTTCCACGACCTGTTCCTGCCCGTCAACATCTCGAGCCGCGACCGCGCGAGCGCGTTCCTCTGGCTCATGTACGACTACCTTGAGGGCGCCGCGAAGCCGAACCCGTTTGCCACGCCCGAGTGGACTGCAGCGCACCCCGGTGAGCGATCTATATTCTGACTTGCGGCTTTATGCGTTACTGACTGCTCGTAGACCAGGTGCCCCAACTGACGCGCCTGACGCAGCAGGAGATGGAGCGCGAGAACGTGGACCCGCCGGACGAGGTCGAGCTCTCGCGGCAGATGATCGCGAACCGGCGCAGCTTCGTGCAGGAGCACGTCAATGCCGCCGCGGGCAACGGCAAGAACGGCGACGGCGGCGTGGACACCGACGAGCCGGCGGGCGGCAGCAAGAAGAAGCGCGCGGCGGCCAACGGGGGCGAGGGCGAGCGGCCGCCGAAGAAGTCGAAGAAGGAGTCGGTGCCGGCGGCTGCGAAGGAGAAGACCTCGAAGCTCCCGCCCGAGGACGAGATTATTGAGATTCGCGATAGTACGTCTGGTTCGTAGACGGATGTGCGGTTCGCTCACATTGCACAGCGCCCACTCCGACTCCAGCACCGGTGTCGTCTAGCTCAAGGCAGGCCGTGGCGAAGTACCAGGAACGCGGCAACGCGCAGCGTGAGCGACCTGGTGCGTGGGTGCTTTCCCGGTAGTTTCAGATAGCTGACTATGCACCAGCGCCTCCGCCCGAGGAGAAGAAGTCGTTCCAGCGTCCGGCCCTTGTGCAGGCGTTCTATGTTGTCAGCCGGCGCGATGCTCTTTATGATTCGGATGACGAGCTCGACACAGACGAGAACGCGCGCATCGACTATCGTGAGCTCGCCATTTCATCTACTCGTCAGATACTGATGCATTTTCAGAGCGTCGGCTGGAGGTCCTTCGGCGTCTACGGGGCAAGGATGTCACGCCGGAACCTGAACGTAGACGCGAAGACGAGTACGAGCTCGATTACCGACGGGAGCACTCCGCGCGGGCCTACTGAGCGCGACTTCTGCTCACTTGCTTTCCTACCTTGCTTTGTTGCTGCTCAGCGCTATCTACGTATATGTACGGTAGTAAATCTAGACAATGCCGCGGGAAAATCGTGCCCTGCTTTTGCACAAGAAGGATCTGTTGAATCCCGTTGTGCGCGGACACCGCCTTCGGATTTGCGGATCGGCCGCGGCGTATTTATGTACAACCCTGACTTCGCCTCTGCCATGCTCCTCACTCAGCCATGTTCCTCAAGCGCTTGCTGTCTCGCAGGAGCACCCCATCGTCCAGTCCTAGGAGACCCTCGACGCCCGTAGAACCCGTCGTCGAAGCGCCCAGCGCCGATGCTGCCCCAGTCGTGAAGCGCGCCAGCGGCGCTGACCTGCCTGTGGAAATCTTCGACGACATTCTTGACCGTCTTGAGCGCCGGGACTTGTGCACTCTGCTTCGGACCAACAGGCACTTGCACATATTGGCAGCCAGGCGGGTCTACAGTCGCGTGCAGCTCGAGTTCTTCGTTCCTTTCGAACGAATACATGGGCTGTTCTCTGGGCTGGCTAGGACACCCGCCAACGCAGCCCACGTACGACACTTCATGATTGACATTGGGCGCGAGATGCACATGCCCGGCGGCGGCGGCGGACATATGCGCGAGCTTCAGGAGACCATCGTCGAGATGTTCGCCGGCGGGTTCAGGCACATGGTGAACCTCACGGTGCTCAGCCTTCCGAACAAGCTGAACGAGGCGTACGCCGCGCTCATGGACCTGCACTTCCCGCGGCTCGAGCGGCTGGAGCTCAAGTGCGACGTGCCGGCGGTGGAGTTCATCGCGCGGCACGCGCAGACGCTCACGCATCTTGTGTACCCGCACCACCTCGTGGACGCCAGCGAGCTGCCTCTGCTTCCGCGTCTGACGCATCTGCACGGCGCGCCCGACATGCTGCGCCACGTCTTGGAGACCCCGCGCAGCCTGCGCTACCTCGGCGTCGTGACGAGCCCGGCGCTCGAGCCCGCGGGCAAGTCGCGCGTCGAGGACGACAGCGTCAACTGCCTCCAGGATATCTTGGGCGCGTGCGGTACGCCGCACGGCGTGTACATCCGCGACCCGTTCAGCTTCAACAACATCGCGCACGCCGTGAGCGACCTCGCGCCGCTCGAGAGCGTTACGCGGCTCGAGCTCATTAGCTGTCTGGGCGGCGAGCGGCTCTTGCGATCCCTCGCCACTATTGCGCAGGCATTCCCCAACGTGCAGAACCTGCGGCTGGCCAGCGTGTTCCCCGCCAAGGCGCTGTTCACGGAACCCCCGCACGCCATGTGTCAGGTGCTGCTGTCCCACTGGCCCCACCTCGAGGTTATCGTTGCCGACTATCACTACTTCTCGCGCGTGCGCGATCGCGACAAGTTCAAATACGACAGGCGCCGGTTGGAGGTGCCCAAGCCGTGGGCGCTCGTCACTGGCCCATGATGATGTGCGGGGGGATCGATGACATCTAGATTGCGTGTGGAACGTGGTAATTGTAGCTACTGCGTACATAGAGAACGTGCGTATCTAATTCTTGACGGAGGACAACTTTTTTCGGGAGAACGAGGGGGCATAGAGTATACTACGATTCTGCTACTGCGTTGCAACTGGACGATTCACGGGTTGCCGGCGCGCTTCGACGGGGTCCCGCCCGACTTCCACTGGTGGTGGGCGAGGACGGTGACCGGGGGAGCCGGCAGGCCACTTCCACCGGACTGTTGGGCGCGCGGAGGGTTCCCCGGGCAGTCGTACCTGTGTGCCTCGAGTTTGGCGAACTCGACGACGTGGCCACAGTAGTTGCACCGGGTCGGAGGGTTGTAGCGAGCGCCGGAGGAGGCCTGAGACGCGGGGACCGCGTAGTAGTTGTGGGGGCGCGGTCCGGGGTTGGCGACGGGCGGCGTGGTCGAAGACGATGTGATCTCGTTGCGAAGTCTCGATGGCGGGGCCGCGGCGTAGTGCTGAGGAGCGTCCCCCGAAGCGCTGCGGGCGTGGCTGCTAGGCGTGCCCCCGCTCGGAGCGAGGAAGGACGCGGAACCGGGCGCGCTGCCTAGGGTACTGTTGGCATACGACATGGTGCCCAGCTGCCAGTGGCTCGGCTCTGGCTCCCATGAGCTCGCGGGAGACGCTCCCGGCGTGCTCCATTGCTTGTGGTGCGGATGACCGTAGTCTGCCGCACCCGAGGCGAAGCGCGACATAGCAGCCTGACGCTCGTTATGAGTGGCCATCGGCACGGCGGCCGCGATCTTGCCAAAGTTTTGAACGCTGCTGGCTGAGGAATGGGAGGAGTTGTTGTCGGTGGAGCTGTGGTAGCTGGCGGTCTGTTGCTGTTGCTGGCGATGGCCAGGGTAGCCAGTAGAGGATGAGTGGCTGCTGCCCTGTCCAGACATGTCGTGCGGAGGCGGTTGGGGATGGAGACTGACGGGCAGCAGGATAGTTCTTTATATAAGTCCCTCGCCTCGAATGCACCACGGTGCGAGTGGGTTCGCGGGACCATGATGCCAGTGATCGACCAATCCGCGGCGAAGTTCCGGGATCAACCACAGCAGAATTGGCTCGATCGCTGCAGCACCATGATGCGCAAGCTAGCCGAGTCGGCACCACGCGCCGATATTAATTGGTTTACGTATCATCTTGCCACTGTCAGGCCGCAGACCTGCCGCCACAGAACAACTGCGACGCAAAAGCCCACAAGCAATTCCAAGTTTCTGGCATTCGCGGGGCGCCAGCGTCACGCTGACTGCTGACAAGAGGCTCAGGGCAAAGCCGAAAATTCAGGCAAGTGAAGGACCCACACCGCCGTGGTGCTTGTGCATGCTATCAAGGATTACCTAAATGCACATCGAGCCAGACTACGCAGCCATGTTCCCAAATGAATTCCGCATCAAAAAGGAATCATGAACCACGCATGGGTCTAGAGGCAGAAGAAAGCCTTCAGAAAGACGTGGCGACACATCCCCGATGGCCGCGTTCAGCGCCGATTAACCCAAGTAGAATAACTAGTGATCCTTATAATCATTGTCAACATGTTCCCCTTGAGAAGAAAAGGCATCCACCAGGTTGTCCGAGTAACAGGTGCGTGCTGCCTCCGTGGTGATTACTTATCAAGCACGGATTGATCGTGGCTGCCCCCTCGGACACCCTCTGGAGTCCCTCCAGTTATGAGAGTGGATGCTCGGAAGCGCTTCTACACCTCGAGACCATGTTTATCGATGAGCAGGCAGATTGCAATCCGGTGACGGCAGTGTCAAACTGGCTATTACTTGTGCAGGCAAGGGCTAACCTAAGGTATACGACGTAACGCGTAGAGGCTTGTAGACAGCGAGACGCGCGAACGCTGAAGTATGAAAAAATGTAGGGAAAGGACGCTTACTGGTGTATAATGTGGCTATCGAACGAAGTATGAAACAGTATTGCGGGAGTGCGACAAACGATGGGCGGGGAGAACAGAGCCTTGTACAACATTTTTCGAAAACACTCAAACGTTAAGGAATAAAAAAGCGCGATCGACAGACAGATGGATGCGGGGGCGATGCGAGTGTGGGCGTGCGTGATGTGAGGGGGCCGAAAGGATCATGTGTACACAAAGCAAACGGGCACCAGAGAGAGAACCGAGAGCGCGAGGTCATCACAGCATGCGGAAGCGTGAGGGCCTTACTGACGCGCGTGTATCTGTCAGGCAGGCGTCGGCGTGGACATCGCAGACAAAGGCACGATGGCCCCGATGGGCGTGGGTGTCCCAGCCCGGGGCGTCGTCGGCGTCGAGTGACCAGAGACAGTCGGCGTCGTCGTGGTCGTGTCCGTCTCCGCGCTATTGGCGGAGGCCAGCGTCGCGTGTATTGCCGGCATTAGGTCTTGCGGACTGTGCAGCGGCCCCGTATGCATGGGACCAGCGGATTCCGCAAACTTTGATGTAAAGAGCATGGGCGGCGAGCCCGATACCGACGTCCCGAAGTAGTCATCCAGCACAGCAGCAGTGTGGACGCCACGGGCGGTCTGGTTGGCGGAAGAGGTAATGTCCCTTGGCTCGCCATCTTTGCCGGTATAGAAGCAAAACCTAGAACAAGGCGTCAGCGTAGTCGACGGCGAACAGCAAGGCGAACGTACCGGTCCAGGAAATATGAGTAGTTGCTTGAGTCAACAGGTGGGCGCGCGCCGGATGCGTTAGCAGCGAAGAAGGCATCGAGGTTGACGAACGGTGACCGCTGCGGCATGTACTCATCTGCCGGCGAGCCGGGCGACTCAAGCGGCGAGCTGGAGCTCGTACTTGTCGTCGTCGACACGGCCGGCGTGCTAGCCATGGAGAGCGGGCTGAGCGTCAGGTCGGCGCCGAAGACCGCCGTGGCGAAAGCGGTCGTCGCGGTGGCAGACTCGAGAGGGCTGAGCGGCAGATCCCACGAGCCCGTCGAGCTGACGCTGGAGCTCGAGCTCGTCCGCGAGCGGTCCTCCAGCAGCTGCGGCGCCGCGTCCAGCATCCCACCAGCCGCGAGGTGCGGCACGGGCGTCGTCGACCGCTCCGTGTCGCTGTCGTTGTCCGAGTCGCTGACGATCACCGTGGGCGCCTCGCGTGCCGTGCCCGCCGAGTCCTCGCTGCTGCTCGCGCTCCCCGGCGCGCCAATCTCGAAAACAGGCGCAGGCTTCTTCTCCTTGGTCGGGCTGCGGCGGTCGAGCGCGTAGCCCCACGACAGGTGCGCGGGCGACACGGGGATGTCGAAGTACGACCCGGGCTTCTTGCGCAGCTTGGGCCCGCGCGGCTCGAGCTCGCTGTCCGAGTCCGCTCCGCCACGCCGTGCCGCGAAGCGCGCAAAGTCGGCCTCGTCCGTGTCGCGCGGCGACCCGCGCGAGTCCGCCATCATCTTGAACGTCGGCCGCGGCGGCGTGTTCTCCGACTGCCACTGCCGGTGGCCGCCGACGCCCGGGCGCGCGCCCTTGCTCGGGAACGGCACGGCGTTGGCGGGTGGCACGCTCGCCGACGTCCTGGGCTGCCAGCGGCCCCCGCGCCCCCAGTCGTACCGCGCCGAGGCCGTGTTCTGCTGCACGAGCCGGTCCTCGTTCCGCACCACCTTCTCGAGCTCGCGCCGCAGATCGCCAAGCTGGTCAGGCGCGCCCCACTCCGTCCGTGCCGTCGCTGCGACGGGGGACGGCGGCTCGCGTTCCTCCTGCGGCTCGAAGACGATCTGGTAGTTGGCGCCGTTGTTGTTGTCCCAGAACGAGCGGCTCGTGCCGGGGATCTCGTACCGCACCGCGGCCAGCATCGTCTTCTGCTTGATGCGCCCGCCGAAGTCGCCCAGGCGCACGGTGCACGCGAAGCGGTCCATGTCCGGGTCCGCGCTGCCGCGCTTCGCTGGGTCGGACCACACGCTCTCGACGTGCCGCGCGCCGACCTCGCTCGTCGTCTGCCAGTTGTCGAGCGTGAAGCGCACCGCGACGGCCTTGTTGAACGCGACGTTGCGCACGAGGATGCCGACGTGCACGTCGCGCTTGTCTGGCGTGAGCGTGAAGGACTGCGCCTGCACGTCCACGTTCGCAGGGAGCGTGTCGCGGACGACGGGCGCGGCGTTGACGATGCGCAGGCCGAGCGACGCGCGGAACTTGTCGTCCTCCGAGGACGGCGACTGCGGCATCATGGCGAACGAGTGCAGCCCCTTGCGCCCGCGCTCCGTCCCGCTCGTGTCCGAGTCCTCCGTCGGGCTGCCATCCCGGCTGACCGCGGCGGGCTTCTGCTCGGACAGGAAGAACTTGACGTGCTCGAGCTGATGATCGAAGTGGACAGCCTTGGGCGCGGTCGGCGTCGCCGGGGCGCTCTTGCACGGCTGCCGGACGCGCGGCGACGTGATGGGGCTGAACTCGGTGTCGATGCGCATCCCGCGCGACTTTGAGGGCGACGGCAGGTGCACTGGCGCGCCGTTCGGGCCCGATGGCGAGAAGGGCTTGAGCGAGCTCTTCAGCACCTCGCCGCTCTTCTTGCGAATCAACGACGGCAGTGTCGGTACAGACAGGCGCGGCGCGTGGGAGATGACCGGCGGAGTGACCTGCGACTCCGAGTAGGTGCGCTTGATCGCCTCAAGGTTAATACGCAGGCCGCCGCCGGGAGCGTTCACGGGCTCGTGCTTGACCGTGGGCGCCGGCGCAGATGCGGGAGGTGATGGAGCAGGCGCGTGAGCAGGCTCTGTCGTCACCGACGCCGGCTGCTGGATGGACAAGACGGGCCGACGCTGCCCACGCGCGCGTTTTGGCCGCCCACTGGCCGAGCAAGACGAGGAGTCGGATGCAGACGGCGCTGCTGCTGCTGCTGTTACTTCCGCGGCTTTGGCTTCATACGTTTTCAACAACGTCACGGTGGCGGATGCAGACTGTCCACGTGAGCGTATCCGCGGCACCTTGAGGGGGTTAGACGCGCTGTTGGCGTCCCGCACCTGCGCAACGTCGCGGTCGGGCTGCGCGGTACTTGTGCTGGTCACCGAGGCGCAGACGAGGGCGGGCGGGGCAATCTTGGCCGGGAAGGGCACAAGAGCCGTCGGGGAGGGCTTAGGCTGCAGGTACGGCATGCGTTCGAGCTGCGGCGAGGCTGGTCTCTGGATGACTGGGCGGGATTCAGTATCTGAGTCGTGCAGGTCGCCGGTCGAACGCGTGAAGCGCAGGATGCCCGAGGAATATGGGAAATTAAGAGTTAGGGCGGCCAGCGGAGATGGTGGTGCGAGAAATGTTGTGTTTGTAGCGACAGGTGCACAGGTAGGGAATGGAATTGTTGACGTCCGGTTCGGCGATTTGGCCCGACGAAACGGGATAAAGGAATGTGGGAACGACGGCATGGCGTTCGTTGGATGGAGCGAGCGTGGGGGGCGTGGAGTTGGGAGGAGGAGAAGAGCGAGTGAGCGATGAGTTTGTTTGACGGCCTGGAGCAGAAACTTACCGTGAAGGATGCCGATAGCAGCGAGTCTGTACTGCTGCTCCGCGCGAGTGAGAGCACCGTCGGGCTTGTATACCGCGGGCGTCGGTGCGCCGGTGAGTGGTGTGGGGTGAGACGAAGCGTGTACAGGGGTCGCGCTAGCGCCTGAATTTGCAGCCTTGGGGTATTCGGGCGAGTCGGTCACGCAGGCGAGCAATAACGCGGATGAGGGCCACAGATGCGGTGAGAAACGGATAGGGAGGATGCGAATCGCGGAGAGCGGCAAATTGCAGGTCGGGATAGGTAATAAACGATGCGGTCATCGGGGAGACGGTCCGTCAGCGGCAGTCGCGTCTTCGCGCGGCTCACGGCGGCTTACCTTGGCTGTCCAAGAGCACGCAATGCTTCGAGTCTGGCGCGTCGCAGTTCGCATTTTTCATATCATATGAGACGGGCGGCACAGTCCAGCCACGGCCAAGGCACGACGCGATAACGACATGGCGGGCGCAAAAAATAGGGGGCGTGCAGAAAAAAACAGAGCCAAGTTTGCTAAGTACGGGCTAGGGCGACAAGTACAAGCGACGCACCAGGACCCAGGGCCAAAACCGCGCGCGGGGGACTGCAGCGGCGCGACGGCAAGACCGCGCCTCAAATAGCGCGTCGAAAGCGGTGTGAGACTTGGGCGGCTAAACTGTCGCAGGCCGGCGCTCGGTCGTACGACGCTGGCGGGACAAGCGCGCGACGGCGGCGCGGACGGGGCGGGAGTAAGGTAGAGGGAGGAGAGGAGGGGAAAAAGGAGGCAATGAGCCACGCTATAGTAAATAGTGTACACGGACTCGGAGGCGATCCGGTGCGCGGACTCCCAATTCGCACCCTATTTCGCTCTGCGGCGCACGGCCGCCGGCCGACCGGTGCGGAATGCCACGCGTGTCTCTGCTTCTCAGCGCTCCCACGCTCAAAGAGATAAAGTGCGCGAACGCACCGAAAGACTCGTGTACTGAGAATGTCGACGCCTGCAGCGAGCAGGGAGGGAGACCGCGAGATTCCGAGGGCAACAGATGACGTCGGTTGGGACGTACACACCATCGCCATCGTCGCAAAGGTCATGGGGCTCGCGTAGATGTATCTTTAGCGACGTCTCTGCGCGCCCGCCCGAGATGATCTCGCGCCGCCCCGGACGTCTGCCACCGGCCACTGGGCAGCGCGTGAAGCCGGCCTACGCGTCACCGCGCAGGACAGCTGCCGCAGCGCATCTCAGCGACCATCACGTGTTGCCAGCGCGGTCCCGCAGCCGTCGGCGGCCAGAAAGGGACACGACGAGCAGCATCGCCCATCTCGATTCTCGATCGTCCTAGGCCAGTCCACGGCCGTGGCCAGACCCTGTGATGTGCCTTGCGGGGACCGCTTTGCAAGCAGCGGCAGCTGAGCTCAGCAAAGACAGGGAGATACGAAATGTCGCTGAGCTGCTGTGTGCGCCGTGTCCGGCCGGGAAGCCACTCGAAGCTCGGACGGAGCGCGTCATTCCGATCACACCCCAGCCAATCTCGCGAAGAAACGGACAGTTGATGCAACGTGCGACCTCAGCACCGACGTCATCCCCAAAACATCGCACGACCAGAAGCCGCAGCGAAGCCACCAAGCCCACGTCCAGCAGAAAAAAAAAATCGCAGCTGGCAACGCCCAGGGAGTGATACGCAGCGTTGTCGAGGTACGAGATCACAATATTGCCTTCGTGTCTGATCCATAGATTCCAAGCAAGCACAAGCCTAATCAGACGGGCGATCCCCGTGGACCTTCGGGGTCTGATAGTGAGAAGGCATGCAGGCCCCTGCGCGGGGTGTTTCGCGGGGAGAGAAAACTTCATGCCGCCCGAGCCAGCGCCGAGGAACACCGTAACTTCGTAATCTAGACGCGCGAACAGCCAGAAACTGGGAGCAGCTGAAGGACCCCGGAAAGCCGGTTCAGAGGTGACATCCAAAATCCCCATTCTGAGCCTCCCGTATACGCGCTTTATTGCTTCCGAGGCGTATACAGAACGGATGTCACCTCGCTAGATGAGCCTGTATACGCGGATATCGGCAAATCCCGATATGACCCTGAGAAGCGCCGGGCAGCCTCGCCTCCTACCTGCCCGGGCTCTCAGCATTTGAACATCACGTCTAGAACATAGGAACTGCGCATTCAGCTATATTATGACATATCTCACTTCAGTACGCAGCCTTTTCACCCAACGATGTCCCGCGGATTGCTGCCATGGGATTCACTCCTCCTGTGCGATGCCCACAATTCCGAGCCAGTTATTAAGCACTAATATTTTGAGGTGCTGCACGATATTACTGTGCTGTACTTTTAATCCTGCGGTTATTGCGGCAAACCATCCACACTCTGCTACAGGCCGAACGCCTCGGGAGCAAGCACACTGTGGCACTCGTGAGTCGGAGAAGATAAAATGTAGGAAATATCAGTTCAGACAAAGAATGTAGCGCCATCTGAGATGGTTTGACACCCTCAGAGCCGTCCCCTGCGGCGTAACGGTTGGTATACTGTCAGAGATCATGCATCGGCAGTTGCCGCCGCGTATACGCGCGGGATGTCACCTCCACCGCAGCCCAGTCGTATACGCGTCTGGGATCACACGTTAAGGCCGGGCCGGATGCCGGTATACGCGCAGGATGTCACCTCCGGCCAAAAGGGGCCCGGATCAAGCTCGTTCCCAGCAGACTCCGCGAGAGAACCGAGACAAGCAAGGACTTCGCGTAGCCGCTGGCACCACTGATGGTCACGTCACGCGCGCTTACGATGACTAAGCAGGCGCTTCCTCGCCGAGCCTCGGGCACGATCACGGCGCTTGCTCGGTGGCACCAGGCGTGCCCCAAGCAATCCATCCTTACTATCACCTATAGCATGAGTTCAGGAATCGTTTGCTGGACATATAACACTGTAACATGGTGTTCAGTATAGACTGTGGGCCGGTCATAGTGCTGGCCAGTATCGGTTACCAGCGCGACGCTAAGCGGACCGGCGCTATTGCAGGTCGCGACCGCGCCACTTGTCTTTTTTCGCGTTCGACGGCTACTCAGGATGTGCCTCTGGCGACCACCTGCGTTGCTGCACAACGAGCAGGTCTTCAAGGTGTTCCAGAAACATCCTTGCATTGGACAGACCCGAGCTAGCATGGCTCAGCAGGCCGGCGAGCATGTCATTTTTTGCTCCGGCACAGGCAGTGGTAAAACACTGACCATGTGGATGCCGCTGCTCGAGGACCCTGCTGTCACATTGCTTGTTTACACCCCTATCAACGACCTTGGTGCTCAGCAGGCCGAGGAGCTTAGGAGCATGGCGAACGAGTCCGGGATCGGTGTCGGGCTTCTTACCGCGGACGCACGCTTCGATGATGTGGTCAAGGTATGCACTGAGCCTCATTGATTCGATTATCTCATGTGTTATCTAGGGCGTTACTAGCGGGGATATTCGTGTTCTTATCATGCCTCCCGAGCTCTCCAAAGACCCTCGTCTTGACAAGGTGTGGAAGTGTAAACGCTATACCCGCAAACTCAGACTCGTGCTCGACGAAATGCACTGTCTCAGTGAGTGGGGGCTTACATTTCGCCCCGCTTATCTCAAAGCTCTCGATATACGCTGGAGGCTCCCCGATTCTCTTCGAATTTATGGTCTCTCGGCAACTCTGTCCGAGACTGTGCTACAGGACTGTCTACGCATTCTTCGTCTTTCCCGCGACGACGTCACCATAATCAAACGATCGAACGACCGTCCGAACATCCGCTATGCTGTTCGACGAATGGAATACCCGCAGAACTCGTTTGCGGACCTGGCATTTGTCGTTCCCCGCGCACCGGCTGAGGGCGATACGTCTCCGCCGCCAAAGTTTATGGTCTTCTGTAACTCGCGGAGGGATGCGGAGGATGTCGCCCAATACCTCCGTGCTCGAGTGGGCCGCGAACATCAGGACAAGGTCGTCTGGTTCCACTCCGGCATGTCGAAGGAGTTCCGATTGGAAGCGTTTGCTGCGTTGAAGAGAGGCGACCTTTGGGGCATTGTTTGCACTGATGCTGCTGGTCTAGTAAGCGTATAATTCAGCTTTTTGTGTTCTACTCACAATCTCAGGGCCTCAATGCATCAGATATCATGTCCATCATACAGTGGAAGGTGCCAGCGTCCCTTGAGACTCTTATGCAGCGCTTCGGACGGGCAGTGCGGGACGGCACACTCGAGGGCACCGCTATCCTTATTGCGGAACCATCGCGCTTCTGGAAGCCCGAAGACGACGCCACGAAGGACGGCCCTTCGACTGCTCCCGATGTCGGTGCACGGCCCGACTCCGACGCACCTTCTACTCGTACCGCACCGACGGCAGCGCCGTCGTTGGTTCCCAGAAAGCGCAAGCGGTCGGAGCCTGCGTCAATCGACTACCATATGGAGCTCTTCGTCAATGCTGAGCGCACGAAGTGGCGCTGTCGTCGCAAGATTCTCTGTATGCATTTTGGAAATGACCGTGCCGGTATGTTCATTACTGGTTCGAAAAGCGGGCACTCACTAGTTTCCCTTGCCTAGATCCCGAGTTTCCATGCTGTACACGCTGCCAACCGCCACCAGGCAGCGTCTGCTGCGACCTCTGCAATCCTGAGGCATTCCCCGCAGTTCAGCTCGATCCGCGCGACATCCCGACACGCACGCGCGGTCGGAACAAGACCAAACTGCTACCTTACGTCGGAGGCAATGCAGAGGTCCAACTACGCGACGCCCTCCGTGTGTTGCGCAAGTCACTCGGCGTGCTCGCAATTGGCAACTGTTTCGACGCGGGCGGGCTCTTTCTGCCGGACCGGCTCCTCTCGCTCATTGTGGACCTCGCCCATCACAGGGTCCTGAAGACAGCTGCCGACCTCGAGTATGAGACGGGCTGGGCCTTTGCAGACAAGTACGGCGACCAGGTAGTCGCCGCAGTCCAACGCGTCATCCCTCAAACCGCGGGCGATGTTAGCCCAGAACCCGAAGACGCTCTCGAGGAGCTGGACGATGCGGAAACTGAAGATCGCCCTCGAAAACGACGCAAAACGGCTCACCCAACTCGCGCGGCACGCTCAACGCTAGGCGACGTCACGAACACTGCATCAAACGCCCCGCAACAGTTACAGGCAAGTACAAGCAAGGTTCAGCGCTTGCCAACGAAGCGGAAATGTGGTAGGTGTCACCAGAGGGGGCATATTGGTTCGTCCATCCAGTTTATCGCTCATTCAGTGTACTAACTACGTGTAGCTACGAACCCCAAGTGTCCGGCGCTGCTACCACAAATACGCGAGGTCTCTCCACCTGCAACTGGCCCCGTAGAACCGCCAGTCAGTGCGTCTCCGGTTGTGCCCCCAGAAATTGCCCCTGCTCTGTCTCCGTCATCACCCATGGCTACGTCCTCCCCGCCTCCCCTACTTGATACAATCTCACCGAGCCGTTTCTATTCATAACTAGGTCGCTATTTCTACAGTTGCATCTGAGTCATCGCGCTCTGTGAGACGTTCCTCCGGTATCTCGTCAGCAACGATTGTCAGTTCCTTCTTCGTGGCAAGTTTGAACATCCCGTCAGTGAGTGCGTTAGGAATCATGTGCTTCGCACTACGCCCTATTGTTTGAACGTGCACATTTGCACGGGCGATGTGCGCAAACAGCTTGCGGATGGTATTGGTCATGTCCGGTGGCTGATGGCGGATGTGCCGATGCGTGAGGTGAAAGTTCGTCTCGACGAGCTTGAAGCAGGAACGGTAGAGCTCTGTAAGTGGCGAATGCTTGATGAGATGGTCAACACTGCGGTTCGACGCCTCTCCAGCATGGCAGGTCTATGTCCAGTAAGTTTCTGCATGCGTGGCATTACAGTGACACGCACCTTTTGCAGCATGTTGTTGACCTCGAGGAGCCAATCAACAGGGCGAAATCCATCCTTCTTGCCACTTGGGTTACAGAGCCAGTTGAGCCGAATGGCTCGCGCAGTTTTCTCAGGGTAGAAACTCCGGAGACTCGTGAGAAACGACGAGAGATAGGCCGTGTACTTGTGTTTCCCAACGGCTGAGAAGATGAATATCCAGAAAGCTAGGTTCTCCTCGATGCGCCCAACCTGACCGCGTGCAATCGCGTGGCACAGGTCGAGGTAGAGCAACGCGTCGCGGAGCCAGAGCTTATGATTGAGGAAGACGTCGTCGCGTTGTTCATCGGCTATGTCGACGCGCTCCTCATTGAATCGCTCCCCCGCGATAAAGCGCGTAGCCAGCTCCTCGGAGAATGAGACAATAGTCGACCAAGTAGCGCCACTGGCAGCGAAAGCATCCAGAGAGTCAAATCCATGACCCTGAACAACCTGTGTCCAGCAGTCTAAGATGCATGCCGTGGTAACATGCTGAATAACGTCGTGAAGCTGGCGGAACGTAGGCTTAGTTCCGATCTTGTGCGACTCGGTGGGTCGCAGGATAGATGCCAACGTGTAGATCGAAGTGGCATCTGAAGAGGCACCTCGCTTTGCGCAGGGCTCGATGTAAATGCGCCAGAGGGCTTCCGCCGCAGCCATCTTGGTATGAAACAAGCCCGGCATGCCTACCACCCAGCGCATACCAGAGAATGGACTCTTTTCAATGCGCCGACTGCGCATCATCGAATCGACCTTTTCAAGGGTGCCAAGGTCGCCATGAACCAGAACACAGTACTCGGCGAACATGTCCGGCTTCTGTGAGAAGCCGCATTGAGCAGCCATATTCTGTAGAATCTCCCATTGAGCATCGTTCGTCGACTCGTCAATGCGCATGGTGCGACCAGGAAGTTGGTCGGTTTGCGAAACAGGAATGTCGAATTCGTGGCTAGCTCCGGGTGGACGGTCTCCGAGACGAGACAGGAAATGGGAAAGACCCCGGAGCTGCTCCACGAGAATCCTGCGGGCATGAAAGGCAGTCATAGGGACGTGTGGGTGCTCTGAGTTTGACGACGAGGGCATGAGCTTGGCAATGTCAATGTATGACATGCGAAAAGCGGGAGCAGAGCCCAATCGTGCATCGTTCAGTGGGGACCGCTCCCACAGTTCCTTGACGACCCTTAAGTCCTCAGGAGACACGTGGTTTACCCTGAGGAAGGTGCACGAGGTGAGATTGAAAAACATCCTCTCGCGCTCCACCGTCGACTCTGATGCGCCAGTGCCGATGTTGAGATTATCGTATGCCCATGCAAGAAGGAGCTCGCTCCCAAGACCATGAATTGACGCCCCAATCTCGTGCGACAACGATTCGATCATGCGGTACGAGGTCGTGGGGGAGACACCCAGCCCAAGATGCGCATACATCTCTACGACAGCCTCGGGGGTATTCCGGGACTGCATAAAGATGCTGAGAATCGAGGCCAGTCCATTACAGCGCCAGTGGGATCCCTGCATGAGAATGCTGAAGACAGCGACGGTGCGCATGCGCTCTGCGGCTTCGAATCTAGCGACGGCTCGTAACCGCCGCTGCGTGGCTCGCGCGTGAATAGAAGGGCCAATTCCGGAAGCCTCAGCTGCGGTGACGGACTGTGCGGTAGGCAAGGTACCAGCGTGTGGAGTGGATGCTGTACCGGCAACAGCAAGAGGGGTGGGGTTCGATGGCGCACCGACGGCAGAAGGAGGATGTGGATCAAGAACGTCCATCGCATCATCATCAAACTGAGACCAGAATTCCTCGTCATCTGGGAGGTCATCGCTGCCGGTCTCGAGCTCTGCGACCAGAGAGCTAGAGGCCCCGGGCACAAGTCCAGCGGCCTTGCGCGCTCTGTTGTATGCGCGCTGACGTAGACCGTTGGCATCAACCAGTGTCTGCAACAGCCCCCAGAGATGTGGGGCCAGTTGCTGAAGCTTCAACGCCATCTCGGAGATTGAGAACGCCTTGATTTTGGCGGGCGTAATCTTGCTGGCGTTGAAATGGAATCCCGCTTGCACGTTGGTCACGCGCTGGATTTCGCGTTGAAGTAGATAAGACACTGCAGTGATGGTCCAGGAGCTGAATGTCTTCGACGTCTCTGGATCCTTAGAGAGCAGATCCAGAAGCTCGTGAAGGTTCCGAGACCCGGGCAGCGCGTACGCCATGATCATGTGCTGACGCCGCTCAGGACGTGTGGAGTCAAAACTGCTCTTGATCAGGTCATGCAGGCCAACGTTCCTGAGCTCCATTAGCTTCAGTACTTCGTCGATGTGCAGAGAGGACGCCATGGGAGTGAGAGGGAGCTCGGAGAAGAGCACAGAACAGTACATGTGTTATGCATGAGGCAATTAAAGACTTGCCTCGCGGCCGGGGCATGTGAGTATAACTCCCGCAAATAAGACAATCGAGTGGGATGCATGCCAAAGAATAATACGTTACAAGATGTAGAAGTCGTGCAACACAAACTGTGAGGCAAGCGGATACATGGGAGTCCATTTGATGCCGGAATGCCACCGAGCAAGCGCCGTGATCGTGCCCGAGGCTCGGCGAGGAAGCGCCTGCTTAGTCATCGTAAGCGCGCGTGACGTGACCATCAGTGGTGCCAGCGGCTACGCGAAGTCCTTGCTTGTCTCGGTTCTCTCGCGGAGTCTGCTGGGAACGAGCTTGGGCCCGGATATATACGCGCCAGGATGTCACCTCTGAACCGGCTTTCCGGGGTCCTGCAGCTGACCGCGGTCATTCCAAGCATAACAGCCCCACCTCGGATCTGATGGTCAGCGTGCGAAAACTGCCTCTTCTGTGGGAAAGGACATCGGAGCCAAGTTCACCGGGATAGCCGCCCGACGATCAGCGCCAGTCAAAGCGCTTGGTCCCAGTCTGTTCCCAGGAGACGCCGTGAATGCCGGGAGTAGTAGTCGGCGGAGGACAGAACAAAGTCCTGTCGCCGGAAGGCGGAAATGTCGGCGCAGGCCAGAGCAGATCTTGAGCCAACACAGCACCCAGGACGTCAGATCGACGTGTCCTCCTGAACGCAGCACGGTGAGCCATTGAAGTGCACCGAAAGCGAGCTGTGCACAACCGATCAAGAGGCGAGCGAAGGGAAGCAGAAAGGTCGACCGTTGCCTCGAGCCAAACTGTGTAGCGAGCGTAGCGTCAGTACACGAACGACACAGATATGGTGAACAGGCGGCCACAGTTTGTAGGCGAATGAACAGCTGGACACGCACACAATGGGGAATGCGGCGCGCTCAAGTATGAAATCACAGCGCTTGTCGCCTAGGCGATCCGGTGAGAGCCAGAGTCCAGTATATTCTGCGTTGGTTTGGAGTCCAAGGGAAGCCGCACCAAGCGTGCGCGAGGTCCGGTAGTGGAAGGGCGCATGGATTACTGCAAGCAGAAGCCAGTGGTGAAACGCGTGTCGCCGCAAGAGCAACCCAGCGATCCATACACCTTCGAGCCACGTGCACGTGCGAAACTCGAGAACGATATCGGAAAATTTGGTCAGTATTGGGGCCCAGCGGCGCTCTCGCGTCGGGCACTGAGTAGGTTGAGTTGTGGGCCCAACGCGACTGGGTGGTACGGTAATGAACTTGCCCGTCGTGGTATGCAGGCGCAGGGACGCGCCGCCAGGGCGGCACGGACGCGTAATGACCACGCGCAAACGTAGCGCTGGCTGTGGGGCTTGTGAGGCTTCGCGGGCGCGACCGACAGTACGCAGCAGAAAATCGTCGCTCAAACGACCGAACAACGCCTTTTCACGCGACCGCGCGCGCGGGGATAGGGATAGTCATGGTAAGAGGACAAGATGCGGAGCAAGCCGAGGCCCTGCTCGCAGACATGAAGTCAGTGAGAAGCAGGAGGGCAAGATGTGGCAGCCGGCAGCAGTCAACCAGAAGTGGCGCGGCCCGGGCCGGGCGATCCTGCGCGCTTAGGGCACGTGATTTATGGACAGCCGAGTCGAAAGCACGCTCCTCCCTGAGCCTCAAGCTTGTCGCATCGCAGGGTTACTTTAGTAGCTAGTCTCAGGACCCTTCTGAGGATGAAAACCTTGTGGAAGCCCGTATCAGAGTGCGTGAAGAGTTGCAGCAGTCTAGACTTGCCACATACATACTTCCAGTGCCCATGTCACTACGCTCGCCGTGATCATGGACTCAAAGCACATATCAGATATACTGTTTTCGCATGAATTTCATGTCTTCTGCACGGTTTCCCCGCCGAATCAACTCTCTCAGGCGGCTCAATTGAACTCACAGAGGATGGAACCTATAAGCAATGGAGATACAGAAACATTCGATCTGAGCTCGGTTTCCAAGAGAGATTATTCTTAGAGGCTTGTTAGCCCGACGCGAACCGTGAGCAAGCCGCACCTGCGGCGCGTGGGGAGTGGCCAGCTTCGCCATTCATCACGAACCTTGTCGTCACACCATTCCTCTCTTCATCTGACGCATACATCACTCTCAGCATGAGATATGTTGTCGAGATCTGGTTACGGGCAGCTGGTGGTGCTGCGAGTGCGATGTGCGCAACCTGCTTTGTTATGGCGAAGTTTATCTCCGTGTTGACAGCCAGCATCATGGCTTCCACCGCATCCGCCCCGGCCTCTTCTGGGTCTTCAGCGGTCGCAGAAGCCCGCCGCATGCGTCATTCAGGCGATTTCGCGGGCGCTATAGCGCTGGTCGACGGCGGCGCCGAGTTTGACGTCCTGCTCGCGGCAGAGAAGCTCTGGTCGCTCATCCAGCGCGGCAACGACGGCGCAGCACTGTCCTCCGCCCGCGCTTACCTTGCTCTACCTGCCCTGGAAGATGCGGAGCACGACTTACTCCGGTTGTTCGATGCATATCTCGTCTTTGTCGTCGACGGCGCCATTCTCGACGCCCTGGCCAGCGCGGCCGAGATTTGGGCGCGCAGATATCGCACACTGGAGCTCGATGCGCATGTTCACTTTTGGATCGTCTGCATGTACCATCGGATTCAGCTGCTGTGTGCTGCGTACCGCGAGCGCGACGGCGACGTGGCCCGCGCTAACGCCGTCGGTGACCTGACTGAGTTGGTCGAAGGGGTTTCGGACGGGCACGAGCTCCTGGATGCGACGCTGTTGCTGTCGACCGCTCTCACTCCCACCGAAGCCGTCGAGCGGTTGCGCACCTTCGTTGCATCCTGCAGCGACTCCGGGGTGCGCGCGCTTGCGCTACTGCGTCTCGCATCGCGGATGCTAGACGCCGGCGAGCCCATCGACCTTGTCTCAAGCGCGCTGGAAGAGGCGTCTGGCTGCGACCATCGCTTTGCCGGATTAGAAGCGACGCTCATCCGGCTTGGGAACGATCGACTGACGCCTGATCTGGACGAGGCGATGCGAGGCTTGCGCGACCTGCACGTGTCGGGCAAAACGAACGACGTCCCGCGCCTCCACCTCGATTTGCTCCTCAAAATCAGAGACATCGCTACCAAGCGGTCGCAGTACGACGTGATCCTAGCTGCGCTCGACGAGGCGAGGGCGCTCGCAAGCGCCCAGTCCAGCAGAATTGTTCTTCTCCACGTCCACTTCGAACTCATCGTGCATGCGCAACGCCAGACCGGTCACTTTGGAAAGATCGTCGAGGCATGCGAAGCGCAGCTGCGCTTTCTGGACGATCCGATGTGCCAGCTGCGAGCGATGCGCGCGCTTTACTTGCAGGCTCTGGGGCTGGCCTACTCGGGCCATGGGGACAGAATCAAGGGCACGCAGCATTCTCGAGCAGCATACGATGCCTTTGTTGGACTGCGGTGGAAGGACCAGATAGCCAGACAGTCCGGTCTCGTAGGACAAGCTCTTATACTTGTCCAAGGCCTTCCACCGCACGACAAGGCGGACGCGTACGATTGCACGCAGACAGAGCTGCTCGGATGGATCAACGATGACATCGCTACGGGTTTCGTGGAGGATGCCGAGGAGAAGTACGTTTCGCTCATCCTACTCGAGGCGCAATGCATCGACATACACGGTCGCGCTACAGCGGGATCGAACGCTGTTCGGTGGCTCACACGCATCGAAGAGCTTTGCACTGCCTCTCCTCCGGCCGATATCCAGCGCTTCTCCGCAAGTCTGTCGCAAGTCCGAGCTCTGGTACACCACTTGAATGCGAACATGCCTGCTGTGCAGGCATCCCTGGCTACTGCAGTGCAATTCTACTCCAGTGACACTGACTGGACATCTCAATTCTCTGTGGCAGCGTCCCAGACAGCCACAGCCCTTACACACCTTGGGCAGTACCAGCTCACCGGACAATCAGCCCTCCTGGACGAGGCGGAACCTCTTTTCGAGCGCGCGATTGACATATGGACGCGCCAGGGGCATGTCGAAGTTCTCAGCAGGGCTGAGTACTATCTCGGCTGTCTCTGGGAGTATCGCTGGAACCATGGTCATCCCAACGGATTTGAGCAGGCTATGGTGCACTACTTGACGGCGCTGGAGGCATGCGATACAGTTCGCCGGGACGTTGCCGCTCTGCCAGCGGATAGCGCTGTCCATTCCCAGCGTCACAGTGCAGTTTCTCGAACCCACGATATGATTACGCAGGCCGCATTCTCCCTGTGCGTCCGTCAAGGCGCAATCCCCCTCGCTTGGAATTGGCTTCAACATTCCAAGGCTCGCGGCCTTTACGAGCTCCTGGGAATGCGCGCTACTGTTCCTGCGAGTTTGCTCGCCTCTCTGGATGCGGAAGACTCCGCCATGCTCGACCGCGAGCTACAGTTGCTGCATGAAATACGAGATGCGCCTCAAGGCGAACGACAAGTCCTCCGCCACGCCATGCAGCTTCTCCTCAAAGAAATGGGTGGCCGCCCGCGACTCTGGCCCATCGTTGCTCTGCAAATCGGCATTCCGCCCTCGGACGATGAGGTTCGACATCTTCTGCCCCCTCGCACCGTATACATCGACTATGTGCTGGAGCGCTCCGGCAAAATGTTTATCTTCGTCCTCACATCCAACTCGGACGTCGGGGCCTACACCGTGCGCGGGCCTATCAGGCTCGACATAAGGTCTGCCCAAGTGACGGCTTGGAAGGCGACCCATCTGAACAGTACCGATCTGGAGTACAACAAACGGGTCTTCAGGCAGCTCGCCCCCCTCGTCCAGCCAGTCTGGGACTACTGTCAGCCAGATGACGTCGTTGTCCTCTGCCCTTCCGGGGTCCTGCACGGCATACCTCTGCACGCAATCCCTGTGGGCAAGACGATTCTCTTGGAAAGGAATCCAGTCGTCTATACCTCCAGTCTTTCCGTGCTTCAGCTATGCCTCACGCGCGGTCTCTCAGCCCGACCAACACACTTCTCCGCCTTTGGAGTTCCCGCGGACCGACCGTTCGCGCTTTCTACCGCCACGGCCGTCTCTTCGCTCTTCGGCGTCGATGCGATACTTGAGTCCGAAGCGACACTGGAGTCCTTCGAAGGGGCGCTCTCCCGCGGCGGCTTGGTCTATTTCCACGGCCACGCCGAGTTCAACGCGTCCGACCCGATGGCCTCTTGTATCAAGCTGGCGGATGGCCCACTGACCGCCCGCGCAGTCCTGCGCAGCCGCATCGCTCCCTGCGACATTGCTCTCATAGCGTGCTCGTCCGGAGAGCAGGACATCGCGTCCGGTGACGAGCCCGTCGGTCTCATCCCCGCCTTGCTCATTGCGGGCGCGACGTCGGTCCTCGCGACGCTCTGGCCGATCCGGGACCAGGATGGCGGGACATTCGTTAAAGATTTCTATAGCAGCTTCCATTCCCCAGATTCGGGCGGACTAGTAGACATGGCTCGCGCTCTGAGGTCAGCTGTTCTCCAGATTCGATCGCACAGGGAAACTGCGGCACCTTTTTTCTGGGCCGCGTTCGTCTTGCACGGAGCGTGGACTCGCCCAGCAGTGACGTAGTCCTTAGTTGTAGTCCTTAGTTATGTATGGCTTCAACTGTGTCTCACTGTACATCAGCGTAATCTAATTGTTGCAACGTCAATTTGGGGGTCGCAAATAGCTCCGAGTCACTCAAGCGGCTCAAGAAAACCGGCTGATTCTCCACCTCCCGGATATCAACCGGCTAATATGAATGGTGTAAGCGTGAATGTCCATCAGACAGCCTACGGGATGACAGGTGCTGAGGTGGACAGGTTGACTCCCCGGGTGAAGTGAGGGTGACGCTGCTCGTGGCCTTCAAGTATCAAGATGAGCTGGAATGACTCGCTGCAGCACAAATAAATGATCTCCCAGAGAGCCATGGTCCTCGGGAAATGCAGTCGGCATGCATTGCACGTCTCGCCGATGTATAAATAGCTGGCCGTGATCATGATGCAAAGCCCCTGAAAATCATTCCACGTGCACGTGCAATCCTGCGGCACCACAAGAATAGCACGTCTGCGCTGCGGCCGCCAGCCATACTTAAAGCCAAGCAGGCGAGACATCAGTCTCGCCAGTTGACCTCCCACCCAGCCCAACAGCCAGCAGCATGAAATTGTTTGTCGCCCTCACTGCCGTCCTCTCGCTCGCCGCGCCGTCGCTGGCCCTCGTCCGCTGCGTCTGCGGATCCACCCTCGCGTAGTACGTTCACTCCGCTTCGTCCGTTGAGGGCTGGTGACTGATCGATCGCAGCCCCGGTCCGTGCAAGGCTCCCGAGCTGGCCAAGGGCTGCGAGAACAAGACCATCAACACTCAGTGAGCCAGGGCGCCGAAGCAGGTGCCCGGAGAAACAAAGAATCGCATGTAAGGCAAGGATTGAGAAACCGCGCCTTACGGTCTCGGCTTGTCAAAGCGTTGCATATCAATAAACATATATGATGCGTGGCGCTCGGGGGAGATGCGTACTACTACGAAGGCTGTCTGACCGGTTTGAGAGGGCCTGTTGGTCGATATAACTGTCATCTTCCGGCATTTGAGACTCACCAACCCCAGAGTCGCCCACTCTCTTGTGCAGACACCCGTACTGAGGAACGTCCTCACGGTTCATGGCAGGACCAGGCCGATCGATCGGAGCCTCGGAGGCGATCGCTCGCACATTATGCAACGCAATGGGCATATCATGTATCAGCGGGAGCTGGGTTCCTTGTGTTGCGTTCTAACAACCTCTGAGGAGTCCAAGTTCTTCAATAGACTCATCCACCGGCGATTCGGAACAAAGCCATGACGTGGCAAACTCCGCCGCGCACTTGACCTTCGCTTAGTCCATCCAACGATCTCGATAACTCATTACACAATGGATTACAACTCGAACACCTACCTTGCCGTGACTGTCTCCCCGAGCTCGCCGTACATGTCCAATCCGGCCTCGCTGGCCGACGTCCACTCTGAGCTCCGATACGTCGGCAACGTCGGCGAGCTATCCGACGTGCAGCTACTCAGTGTTCCCAAATCCCAGTGGGAAACCGTGCAGGCTGCAGTGCAGCAGGCGCTGAAGGGCGCCACAGGCGTGCAGAGCGTCGATGTGCAGGTCCCGAAGCAGCGCGCGAAGAGGGACGAATTCTGAAGGACTTGCGGACTTGCTTGGACTCTATGCTTGTGACACGGACATTGCACCCAACTGTACGACTTCGCCGTGTTAGCAGATTGTCGCCTGCGGCCTGCTACAAAGTGCCAGTAAATTGATCGTCTGTCCACGTACCGACTCTTAGTTCCAGCTCCTCCGAGCCATGGCGTCCATTGCACCGCGGTCGTTCCTCGCACGCCTGAAGGCCCTCTTCCCGCCTTCGAGTGCAAGCTATGTGCACAAGCCGTGGTATCATGTCGCGGGTGCTGCCTATGCGGCCTCGAATAGACCGGACGGTGTATCCGCCGTCTATCGCATGGCCTCGAAGGAACTCGGCGGACCGCACCATCCGGACCAGCTTCTGCTTGCGCGCAGGATGAGGGAGGCTATTGTTCAGACAGGGATTCTCTGCGGCTTTGCTCGTGTTAGTCCTTGTGCCAGTATGACGGCGGCCGTGACTGACGCGGTGTCCGTCCCCATAAAGAGCTTGAACGCCCTGATTGCGCTCAAGGAAGCCACGCCGCCCGCGTTCAGGGACTCCGAGCCGATGCGGTACGTCCGTCTCTCCTCTGCGTGCGAGTGGACGCTGATGGTGACTGGCCTTTTCAAAGGGACGTGAAGCGCACAGTCGACGACCTCCACAAGCACGGCATCAAGTTCTTCGAGTCGTACTACGGGGACACGGCCGGCCCAGTCCAGGAGCTTATCAGTTCGAGCTCCCCCGACGCCTGGTACTTCTGCAAGACGGTCATTTACGGCTTCGCCTTTGGGTACAACGGCCTGCTGTCTCCCAAGGAAGTCTCCTTTTCAATTATCGCGGCCCTAGTTGCGATGGACACGCCGCGGCAACTCGATTGGCACCTGCACAACGCTGTGCGTAACGGAGCGACGCCAGGCGAGGTCTACGCCGTCCGACAGATCTGCATCGAAGTCGGCAAGCAATGCGGCGTGCAGTGGCGAGGAGATCTACCCGGTCTTGGCGACAAGGACAGTCAGAGAGTTTAAGATACCTGGGTGAAAGACTACTTAGATAGAGCTTGCTTTGGGGGGCCGAATATGTCGTCTAGTTAAGTTGAGTGTCAATACGAGGGTCTTCTGGTGATAGTGAGCGGAGAGAGATGGGACGGGAATTTGATGCTATTCTCACAAGTATTGCACACCATACTTCAAGGGCCCCATAACCAGAGTTCGTGAGAAGTACTCGAGCCCTCGTTGAATTTCGTTCGAGGCAGGAGTAGATAGGCGCCGAACAGCCGCCAGCTCTGAGATCTGACCAATGACCACCATCGCCTCGCGAGCCTTTCTCTCGCACCTGAAGTCGCTGTACCCAGCTTCCAACGCAAGTTACGTACAAAGACCATGGTACCATGTAGCAGGTACGGCGTACGCGGCGTCGAATCGGCCAGAAGGCGTGTCGGCGGTGTATCGCATGGCCTCTGAAGAAGCTGGTGAACAACACGAGGACCAGTTGCTCCTGGTACGAAAGATGCGCGACGCCATCTTCCAAGCGGGACTAAACGCTGGCTATCCTCGTGTGAGTAGATGAGTTCCAGTTCTCGTTTACGTCCAGAACATGACCGCGAACGACTTTTAAGAGCATAAACGCGCTCATCGAGCTCAAAAACGCGACCCCAGAACAGCTGCAGGACGACAAGCCTTTGCGGTACGACGACCCATTCTCCTCAAACAGTTCTTTGCTTCTGACGCGTCACACTGCAGGGACGTGACGCGTCCGATCGGGGAGCTGCACGACGCGGGCGTCGCGATGTTCCAAGCAGCGTACGGCCCGACGGCCGCGCCCGTCGAGGGCCTGCTCAGCGCGATCTACCCGGACTTCTGGTTCTTCTGCAAGACGGTGGGCTACGGCTTCACGTACGGCTTCAACGGCGTGCTCTCGCCCGCGGAGGTCTCGTACACGCTCATCGCGGCGCTCGTCGCGACGGACGCGCCGCGGCAGCTCGAGTGGCACCTGCACAACGCGCTGCGCAACGGCGCGACGCGCGCCGAGGTGCGCGCCGTGCGCCAGATTTGCGTCGAGGTCAGCGGCGAGTGCGGCGTGCGCTGGCGCGGCGCGCTGCCCGACCTGGGCGACGGCGACTCGGAGGACAGCCAGACAGTAGTGTAAGTGTAGAAGGACGGAGCACAACTCGGACGGATTATTACAGCTTGCTCTTCGACTTGGGCCGGTTCTGCACGGGCCCGGCGATCATGTGCCCGCCGTCGATGACTATCGCGTTGCCCGTGATGTGGGCGCCGCCGCGGCTGACGAGCCAGAGGACCGTCCCGCCGATGTCCTCCGTCGACCCGGCACGACCTGGAAACACGTTGGCACGGAGATAAGAGGACAGAAGGAAGCAACATGCCCATGGGATGTGCGGCGTCGAACGCGTCCTTGCCGGACTGCTTGTAGCCGAAGGCCGTCATTTTGCTTGGGAACACGCTGTCGAGGCGTCAGCCGAACATCTGCTGGGGCTCTGACTCGGGCGTACCCAGGGCAAATGGCGTTGACACTGCGCTTCATGTCAGCGACGAAGAGCTGGGTCGCAAGAGCGCGACGCACGTGATGCAGCGCGGGCCAAGTGTCACTGCGAGTTGCTTCGAGAGGTGGATGGCGGCGGCCTTGCTCGTGTTGTCTGCAGGATCGTCAGGCACGTTGCTTGGCTCCAAGCGCACACCGACAGCTCCAGAGGCCGTTGCCGTCGCCAGCAAGCGACACGGTGCCGCCCTCCGCTTGCGGGCTGATGCCAGCGACCGAGGCGATGTTGATGACGCGGCCGGGGTCGATATTCGTCGCGTCCTTGGCCAGGAGGTCGGTAAGGGCGGAGGTCAGGTAGAACAGGCTTTTGACGTTGAGCGCCATGATCTTGTCCCAGCCCTGCGTCTCGGGAAAGTCGTTATACGGCGCGCCCCAGGTCGCGCCGCTATTGTTGACCAGGATGTGCAGCTTGGACTCGCGCTTCTTGACCTCGTTTGCGAGGCTGTCGCAGCCCGCTTTCGACTAGACGCCCGGTGGAAATAGGAGCATGATTACCCGGCACGGTAGGTAGTAAAATAGGGGATGTGCGTACGCCGAGGTCTGCAATGAAGTAGTGGCAGCTGCCCGGGCCCTTCTTGTTGAGTGCCTCTGTGACCTAGAAACAGGTCAGCAGCGAAGAAAGTGTGACATTGACAGGATTCGAACGCGCCTCCTGGAGCTGCTTCTCTTTGCGCGACGCAATGTAGACCTTGGCGCCGTTCTGCACCAGGGTCGCCGCAATCATCGTGCCAATGCCAGAGCCGCCGCCAGTCACGAGGGCTACGCGCATAGGTTCAGTCTGGGTTCACTGGGTGGACTGGTGCCGGCGCACCGACTTTGCCCTTGACGTTGAGCAGAGTGGACGCAGACAGGTCTGCAGACGACGAGCAAGGATTCCGTAAGCTACGAGCTCGTCGCGCGCGCCGCCCTGCTTACCAGGGGCCGACATAGTTTCTCAAGGAGGGTTGTACGAAGAAGAAGGATTGAGTCTGCGGTAACGGTGCAACCGGCGGCGAGCTGGCGCCGGAAGTTGTGGGGAAAGCATCTGCATCAGGTCCGGCCCGGTACGACGGCGCTCTCCGCGGGAAACAATAAGCCCCAAGAATATGCAAAGCAGCTCCTTGAACTGTCCACAATACAGATATACATGTGGCCTCTCAAGTCACTGGTTCTATTTATCATTCTAATCTAGATCAGAGGCGCGACCTACTGAGCCTTCTCCTAGCCTTTTCACAGCTTCTCTCAGCTGCAGCCTGCGCTTATTTCTCACATCAGGATATTATCATAGGTCAGGTATAGTGGGATTTACGATATAATCATGCATGCATAGCGCGAGTCCTGGCGCCGGCGGCATGTGGACCCGCCTCATGATATCAAAGCGGATTGTAGCGGGTGCGGGCCTGTTTCCAACAGGAGTATGGCTTAATTTGCTCCAAAAAAGTACCGTTACTATATAAAAATAATCTATACTTCTGTGAGGAGACTCTCCGACGTCCGCTTCGAAGTCGCCATTTGATCGATGACGACCTTTTTCATTGTCGACTAAAATGATGTAGGGAGCCCTGAGATTCGAGTATATGTATCTTATACATCATTTATCCTATGGTATACCGCTCTATTTGGTGGGAAAGGGCCCAAAGACCAAAGCCAGGTGAGAATCGCAGCAAACGTGGAGGAGAATGACAAGTTGAAAGTCCGAATTCGTTCTTCTTCCCTTCAACCTGCTTCCGAGACTCAGAAAGCCAGAATTAGAGCCGAGAAGGCTGAGTCGAGTCCCATTCCGTAGGCATATGAAGGATTTGTCAATTCAGATCAAGCAGGTCGCCGTACAGTGGCCGCAGCAGGTCCGGCGCCACGTGGAGTCCCTGCCAGCCGTCCCGTCGATCGGTCGCGACTGCGCCACATAATGCTACAGATTTGTGTACTTTGCCTCTTGCCGCCACAGTCATGTTATCGCTCGTCGACCTCCCCCAGGACGTGCTGGACGGTATTCTGAATGCTTTGCCCGACTTTGCGACGCTCGGCGCGTGCATCCTCTCGTGCAAGGCGCTATACAACGCGTACGCAGCGCGCGCTTCGAGCACCCAGAAGGCGGTCATAGCCAACAACCTCGGAACTGGCGCGCTCTTCACGCTCGCGATGCAGACGATTCGCGCCGAGCAGCGTCTCGCGGCGGATGCGGCGGACCGTCCCGACGACCTCGCGTCGATGCGTGGGCTCATGCTGTCCATGCGCGATACCAAGTACACTCTCCGCGATGTTGCTCCGACGGATGTGTCGAAGCTAGCCGAGCGCATCCAGGTGTCTGCGGGTTACGAGGACATCTATAGCCAACGGTGAGTCCGACGCTTGTGGTCTGCCCAGCGCCTGAGCTGGCCAGATTCAAGGACAAACACTCGAACACGAGATGCCTCGCTCCCGAGGAAAGCGACGCGTTCCGGACGGCATTGCTCAGAATCTGGCTCGTTGGCATCTTTGTGTACTGTGGGAGCGTGGGCGTCGACGCCTGGTCCGACTGGGACTTCAGAAACCAGTTCCTTTACCGCCCCTTGTCGGACCAGGAGCTCTATGAGCTCCTGCTCGTGCTTTCCTGGCTGGAGGAAGCCGTGGCGAACGAGATTGACGACATCAGTAACGTACCCCCTTCGAGAATGCGCGCGGATATTAACCGCGGCGCAGCGCCGTTCGACACTCTGTTTTTGGTCGGCTTCAAGGACTTCCTCAAAGCATGGCAGACCCGCGATCACAGGAATGTTGACGCTGAAAATCTGGAACTCTTCTGGGACCTTCGCGAAGAATTTGGGTTGATATGGAATGAGCGCGACTTCAGCGGCGTCTGGGAGGGCAACCTGGAAGAGTTGCAGCTGAACAAGTCGTTGAAGCCCCTTGCTACCTATACGGGCCTGCTCCACGCATGTGCGTTCAACCTCCACCGGTCTCGGTACTCTTCTCAGCGTCGCCATTGCAGGTAGCAAATGCGGCAAGGTCGAGGACGAAGATCCCACGTACGGCTGCTTGTACAAATCCGAAAGTTCGTTTTCCCCGCGCGTTTTCACAGCTCATCACCTCATATCGTGAATTGCCAGACTGGTTGACCAAGAAAGCGCTCGCGGCCATACCACTCAACCACCTCCCATTCTACCTCGGCCGCTACCTATCGCGAAACCCCTACGAAACACGGATCTTCGGGCCGTATATCTTCAACCCGCTGCACAACTTCGGTGAAGCAGCTGAGCCAGGCGCGGACTCTGGCGTGCGCCCTCTCCTCTTTCTTGTCTGCTATGCTCCCATTCAAGGAGGTGCAGGGTAACGACGCCGATCCTCCCGCTAAAGGAGAGCCATTCGACCCGTACGATATCATGCGCTCGCTCTTCCACCTCGCAGAGGAGACGGAATCGGAAACCTTGCGCAAGCATCTCTCGCAGGACGCGTTCTCAAGCATCACGCCCGAGGACCTGCTCTGCCAGTCGTGTCTCTTTGCGCTGTTTGAGACGCGTCTGTGGATCTGGTGGTACAACCACAAGGCCAGCGGGCGCGCTCGTGGCTGCGTTATCAAAGAGGATTGCTGGTAAGCTTCCGCTCAGACGGGGAAAGCATGCGATGTCTGACATTCGACTGTTAGGTACGGTTTTGAGTGTCGGACACAGAAGGAACTCGACGGAAAGCATGCTGGGAAATACAACGTACGCCTGTCTCACCCTCGAGAGGCCTTATGGCTCCTGATAAGTGAATATGCCTAGCATTTGTGCTTGAACACCTATGCGCAAAGGCATCCGCAACCCGGACAGCAGTCCCAATAGCAACATCGCTCCATGAACACAACAATCGATTTATTCCTATACAACTACAGTAATATGAAACACGGTCTTCCATGGGTGGTCATTGTCTCCACTGGGTCCGATCTTCCTGCGCCAACGCTTAAGCGCGATCTCTCCTGGGATTGTGGTCGCCAAAGGGGCGCCTGAGATCGAGTGTGCCTCCCGGTACCTGCGAGCCTGCGAGCGATTTGCCCAGTTTCGAAAGCGATTCTGTCGGTCCACGTGTATGTTCGCCACCCCGGCGGATGGGTCCTGGGCCATCCGGACCTTGGTGTGCTCGTCGCTGCTGAATGCTGCCATACGGTTCGAGGGCTGGGGAACGCGGCCTGCGTCCTAGAGGAGCAGCAGGTCCGATGATGGCAGCGTCGCGACTTTGCCCTGAAGGACTGGCTTGATGCGCAGCTTGAGCATCCTCGCGCTCCTGGAGTAGTTCGTCGAAAGCGAGATCGCAATACCTGCAGGCGCCCCGCGGAAGCCAAACAGCGGGAGATGCACCCTCGGAGCACTCGGGGCAGGTCGGCGTCGGACAGTCGCGTGTGAGGTGCTGGCAGTTGCAAACTCCGTTACAGCATGGGCACTCGGCCTGTGCGGGACAAGGAGCAGTCGGAAGGTGGTGGGGTTCAGGCGTATGGGAGGGGGTGAAAGACCTCGGCGCTGCTTGAGGACGCGCGGGTTGTTGCGAGTTCATGACGGTGTCGTCCAAGGTGCTCTGGGGTGCGTGGATCTGGGGAGCACGGTCCTGGGGAATGGGCTCTTATATTTATACGCTTCAATGACCACCACGGCCACACGCGCACGTCCGACCACGGCTTGCCTCCGAGTCCTTCGCAGACGTGACGTATCGTGACCACGCCCCCTCACATTGGCGGTGACTGACCACTATAAGGCGGGCCCTTGAGCATGCTCCCCCTGGGTTCCTCAACCCGGCCCCTTGTCTTACTGCGAGGGGCGAGACATGCGCCGACAGCGAGGACGTGTCCCAAAAAGGCAGTGATTAGCGTGACCGGCGACCACGCCGGCGACCTCTGTCTCGCAATCATCATCAACACGAGGCTCCGGGACTCAACATCTGCTTCCCTCTTCGTGCGCAGGGATGGAAGGCCCTTTGGATGAAATACCTATGATGATCATCCACAAGGAAGTCCTTTCACGATGCTGCTCGGCATTCCCACCGTTCCTGGGCGGGCTAGGTAGGTCTCCTGTATAACTTCTGTACTCCTGGCTCAGGCGCCGGTTAACAGCAGTTACTATTCAGTACTGCATGCAATACAATGTGTGCTTTGTTGCTGGGTGACTAACCTTCCAGGCACAAGGTCTAGTGCCGGCTTCTGACGGCGTTGCGAAGCAACCTCAACTCAGCCGGCGATCCTCTAGCAGCGTTTCCACGCCACCGGGTTCATGTGCAAAGACGTCAGCGGCCCCGTGCAGCGCAGCAGAAATGGGAGAGAGAGCAACCACGGCCTCGCCGGCGCCGCGTGTCGGATCCGAGACGGCAGGACAGCGAGGCGACACCGCCCATGGCCGTGTGGTGCGAGTGACAGCCGTTCATTCAAGTGCATTGGCATGCCTTCACATCGCCGATGGACTGATCCGCTGAGACGGCACCTTGTGTGGGAGCTGAAGAGCTTTGATTGCCAGATGATGCAGCAGGCAAAACGTTGTGAGGACAAGCGGGCCGGGTCCGTTGTAATTGTAAATTACTGGCCAAGTGGTGTCAATGGAGTGAGACCTCAGGGAAAATGAGATATATGAGCTGAGGCTGGCCGTGGATGCTGTGAGTGTACAGCCGTCGTACAGCCCGCATCTCGAGATTGTCGTTGTCGGGATCTACGATTTGTCTCACGATGTTGGCTGGCTTTCTGCGAAGAAGCTCCGCTTCGCAGCGCGGCGGCAGTGGCTCACCAAGTCCGATTGATGCGACCGCCCACTTGCCTGTACCTATGGCAGACGCGCCCGACGATGAGGGCCACGCCCTACTCCCAATAGCCTGCAGATTTGGTATGTGTTTACAATACAACTACACTTCGTGGCAGCCTAATTAACTTCATATGTAGTCCCTGCAGACGTGTGGTTAACGACACATATTGAATACTCGTGGACGGTGCGAACGACTATTATGATTTACTCTAATTTGCTAATGTCTTCCAGGTCAGAGAAGTAAAACAATGGCTAGTAACAAAGTGTAATGCAGACTCGCAAGCCGCGAGGCTGCCACCCGTCGATGTGCCGGGCCCTCGGTTTCGCGCTGGCTCTCCAGTTGGATTCGCCTCAGTTCGATCATCTGAAGACTTCAGCGACTCCGAAACGGACGCTGCTTTGTCACTGGACGGCCATGCCAGCCTCAACGCAAACGCGCGCTCAAGACGAGCGCAACGAGTCCAGCAACTGGAACGTGCTAATACTGGCGACGACATCAGCGCTCAGTTCTGTCTCATAAGTTACTCTAACGTATGTCGATCGTGGCTGCACCGTTCGAAACAACTAATGTTCTCAAAGGGTCATATATTGGAGGACGGTATGAGGATTTCGACGTACAACCTACGGCCCTACGAATTACTTGAATTGCAACGGCGGAACGACTCTGTATATGTCTCGCGACGAGCCTACGTCAAGCCCCACTTCGACATGCCGATATTGGTTCTGAAGATCCAGCGGTCCGAGGAGCGGGCAGCCGCGGCTGCCAACCTCACCATCTCGACGCCCGACAGCAACCGGTTCGGAACGATACGCGCTTCCAAGGGTGGTGTCGCCCGTGTGCCCTCTGACCCTGACCTGCGGGCACGACGCGCCCCACGGAAGGGCCGTGCCAACGCCCGCGCTCCCCAATGGAAGGAGCGGCGGCTCGTTCTCAAGGACGACCGCATCACCATCTGGCGCGACCGGCAGGTATGACCTTACCCTCTTTCTCTTGTTCGCTTTCTTCTCCCACTCCCCCTTGGTTGCTTGCCCCACTTGCCACGGCTTCGAAAACTTGGCCAACCGCCGTGCGCTATGCTCAGCGCCGATTTTTTCGTCCGCCAGCAGCTTGCGAGACGCTTGCAGCGCGCTACTCGCGCCCGAAGAGCCGATCAACAGCGCCGGCGTGGCCACAGCGCTGTGCAGAAGTTGACGTGGGCATCACGGGTGGCGGGCTGCAGCGTTGTGCTCGATGACTTTGGCATAGTGTGATTGGCACCCTAGGGCTGCCCTCCCGCAGTACAGGGAACCAGCCCCTCCCGCGCAGTGGATGTCGTTGCGCGCCAAACACCCGCGCCACGTCTATGAGCGCGCGTGCGCTTGCGAGTCACTTTTACCGCGTTTGCGCGGACGCTGGCTCTGTGGCGGACGTGCGCCGTGTCCCCCGTGGGCGTTCTTCGCCCTGCTGGCACGGCGACTCTTCGAATGCGTCCAGACTCTGTTATCTTTCTTCTCCTCATACCCGCCGCGCAGCCGAACTAAGCTTCTGCTGTTCCAGGACAAAGAACCCATCGCGGCGTTTGATCTTGCACAGCTCGTAGCGCTGCATGCGCCCGAGCACACGGGACTCCGCTTCCCCTGTTCGTGCGGCTCCGCAGACGCCGCACAGTGTACCTGCAGCGAAGAGCTGGGTGCGTTTGTCGTATGCGCACGCTTTGCACCGCCCGCACCCGAGCCGCGGAAACGACAGCCTCAGCAAGACAAGCCACGGCGACAAATACCTGGCGGGGACAACGATGGCGACGCCAGGATGTACGCGGGCATGCCGTACTTCCGTAGCTCGTCGTCCCTCGCGCCGAAAGGCTCTCCAGGCAAGGGCAGCGTCCGGGCACGCGCGAGCACCGACGCCGACAAGAAGCCCGCCGACAGCGGCAGCGACGCCGAGCGCGCGCGTAAAGCGCAGGACGAGCTCCTCGTCCTGCGTCTGCCCGACGAGCGCTGTACGTGATTTGAACCCGCGAAGCACTCTGATCTGAGATCCATCCCAGCGTTCAATCATCTGCTCCGGGTGCTGCACTACACGGAGACCAAGGTCCCGCTGACGTCGACGTTCGTGTCGGCCCCACCGTCACGCGTGTTCAAGACGGCGCGCATACCTTCGAACCAGTCCTCACCGTCTTCGGCCTCCGCGTCGTCACCGCAATCCACACCCACGACGGCAGCTACGAGCGACATGTCGCCGTTCCCGAGTCTCAAATTGCGGAAAAGCGCACGGCCGACGACGATGCTCGATCTGGCAGCCATGGCCGAGCCCGGCGGCGACGCGATGCATCGTAGCCTGCTGTATCACCACGACCATCCTGCGTTGTCGATATCAGTCCGCTACCCCGCGTGGAGACAGCATGTGCTGCAGCGAGCAGAACGCGCTGGGCGGGGACGGCTGTCGCAGCCCAACGAGGTGCCCAGCGACTCCGAGACAGAGACGGACGGCTGGGCGTACGACTTCCAATGTCGACTCGAGCGGCGGCTGGCACTCGAACCCCCGCATGTGCAGGCAATGCAGCAGCACAACCTGCGGAGTCCGCCGCGCGTGCGCTCCGCCGAGTCGCTGCGCGAGAAGAAGGTGCCCGGGAGCCCGCTACGCGAGCGGATACTCAGCCACACCGGCGCGGGCGAGAGCAAGAAGCGCAAGCTGTCGATCTCCATCTTCATCCCCGGCGGCGGCTCAAGCTCGAACGCGAACGCGGCCGTCGCGCGGAGCCGCAGCGCGAGCGTCGCGTCGCCCACGCCGACACGCTCGCCTCTGCCTCCCGGGCCGCGGCGCAAGCCCAGCTCGGGCAGCCTGTTCGGGCCGCCGAAGCCAGGCGGCCGGCCGGCGGCGCTGTCGCACCAGACGTCGAACTCGACGCTCGGCACGGCGTACGAGACGGACGGCGACCCCACGCCGCGGCTCGGCGTTGGCGTGCTGCGCAAGCCTCGGCGCAGCGGCGACACGAGCGGGTCGGACCGCCGCGTGCGCAGCGCGAGCGTGAGCATCGCGGGCAGCGGGAGCGGCCCCGCGAGCCGCGCGGGCTCGCCGTTCAGCGCGCCCGGGCACGCGCGCAGCCGCGGGCCGAGCGAGTCGAGCGCCGAGGCGCAGCTGCCCATGACGCCGCTCACGCCGACGCCGACGCCGAACGTGCCCGTCAGCGGGTTCGGGCGCCTGGTGCGCGGTTTCAGCATACGCAAGTAACTTAACCGGCCGGTTTCTCCTTTACTCTAGATTTGTCGTCGTTGTTGTCCGTAGCCTGCTTTCGTCGCTTCTCGTGGGTTCTTGGTTCTGTGTAGCTGCTCTGGAGGGGATTATTTGCCTTGGTCATGGTCATCATACGTGTATTCTTAGTTTACCATGCATGTTGCTCGGGTCGATATGCAGTTCCATCGTCCATTTGTACCCTTCCTGAAGGATTCATACATTTTCATAAGTGCAACGAACCCTCTGAGGGCTAGGAAACGCGAAGTTTGAGACACGACCAACCTGGCACATCGATGCTGTCAGCACTCGAAAAGACTCCGAGTTCGAAGCTACATATGTTGTAGCTCCGCCAGCAGGCTTCGACGAGTTCCGCCACCCATGCCGAAAACGCCGACCAAGTCAAGACCGATGTGGGGCACACCGTCTTCGCCCTACGGTCACCGAGGCCGTAGCCCCGGCTATGATTCATCCCCTACTCGGGTTCCAGCTAGTCCGGTTCAATCCGCGCCGGTCTCATAGGAGGTCGCGATTACGCCCAAAGGGGCCAAACCTTAAACGGTGACGCGACGCGCCTCCCTGCTCGAGTCGGATAACCCATGTAGTACACGAGCAAATTACACCCAGGATACTTTATTGCTCCGATTTGCTGTCCTATACACGAACAGCGCGCGAAAATTTGCCTCTTTTATGGCCGCTGGAACGGTGCTTCCAAGTCGGATGAAGTGCGAAGAAAGTCGACAAAGGGCGCGCAATACTGAAGGGAGGTATTTTGAGTCGCTGTGTACCTCGCAGGTACGCAGGCTGCTGTAGACGAGGTCGGTGGGGAACCGGTCTGACTCGTGCTACACCGCTGCGCTGCCAGGACATGGCCCGTGTCTCTATTACAGTGCAATTATTTTTAACTTGATTTCAGATGATTTATTGCAAGGTTTCCAGAAGACCAAGTGCGACGCTGAAGGTGGGCTTGAGCAGCTCAGCGAGGCGCGCACGAATAAGGTTTGCCGGAGATGGCCGTAACCGCGAACGGCTATGGGCGGGGCGCGATTTGAAGCAGACTCTCCTTTGCGGATCGATTGTCATCCGCCGTAGAGTCTGCAACGGAGACTAGGTTCCAGCCCACGACCCCCCGCCGGTGCATCCTCACGAGGCCTCATGGCCGGAGTCGACGCTGTGGAAAGGCCGTCGCGTACGGCTGACACTTCGTGCTCTCTTAACAGTGGCTGAGCCGCTGACGCCAGTATAGATCAAGAAGACCGACATCAAGAAGCTCTACCGGCTTGACGACGACGATGTGCAGGAGCTGGAGTTCAAGACCGACGAGTGAGTACTGAGTGGTCGGCCGTGTGCATGCGATGAGAGCTGAGCATCCAAAGACGCTGGATAGAGACTCCACGAAACAAGAAGCGGTCGCACATGACTGTGGATACCAAGAGATACAAGGAACGCGAGGTCGAGCGCATCGCTTGGAGGAAACACGGAGGGCCGGAAGGGTTCAAAGCCTAGTGAGTTCATGGATAAACTGGCTGTGCACATGTTGACCCTGCCCTCCACGCCAGCCTCGACCTGTTGAAGGAGCGGTGGGACCAGGCCCAGTTGAAGAAGCAGCCCACCGACCGGAAACCGTTCCCGGCGCCTGTCTCTTACACGTCCTAGTAGTATGCTCTGCGTCCATCATAGCCATTGTATATAATTCGTGAATTAGTAAAATATTAGTTCTGGTGGGAACGGTTTCCTGCGACTGGCCGGCACACCAAGGCCGCGGATGGTTACCAGGTCTGGATCGATCAAGCAGCCGAAAGCGGGCCGCCTCGCCACAGTGGCTTCTCATCTTGCCCTTATGCCAAAAGCATCGTCAGCGAAGAACAAGGCGACCCGCGCCGCAGGGAAGCCCTCGACCAAGCCCGCGAAGGTCTCTGGTCAGAAGGCGGCGACGGGATCCATCGATGACTCAACATGGCCTGCCTCCACCATATGGAGTAGCCAGAATGTGGGTCCTCCGGGAGACAGGCGAGCCAACCAGTCGTCTCATGATGCCCATAGATCAACAAGACCAAGGCCAAAGAGCTATACAGGCTCAAGGATGAGGAACTCGATGGTCTCAGCTACAAGCGCATACCGTACGCGACCATAACCGCTCGAATATCCGTTAACCGATACAATGGCAGTACGGCATACCAGCCAATGCTCCTGTACCAAGAAAGGGCGGTCGAGCGGGTTGCCTGGCTCAAACACGGCGGTCCAGAGGCGTTCTACGAGTCGTGCGTCGGTTGCGGCCTCGGAAGACCTATTCCTCACCTATCCTAGGTTGGACAAGCTGCAAGCCAGACACAACAAGATGCAAGAAAGCCGGGAGCTCGCCGAAAGCCCTTCGCAGCGCCGAAGGCGTACTTCGAAAGCCGCAGTCTCCAGGGAGACGAGGGTGTCCCTGTGCATCTGAGCCTCCAGGAGCAAGAGCGCGCAAAGCAGTGGACGAGCACGCCGGATCTTCTCGACCTCAAGGCACAATTCACGCCGTGGGTGTGGGGCAGCGTTATCAAGAGCCTGTGCAAATGGGAGCGGCGTATCAACCCCTTGACGCACGAAGATATCCTTAAGATGGCTCTCCGGATCAGGTATCCCGAACGACCTAAGGAGATGTTGCCAGCGTCAAGCTCTGTCAACCGGGTGCGCGAAATTCTCGCCCGTGCCCCGGTCAGCGGCGAGGGCTACGAGGAGGTTGAAGGGATCACAGTTTGGGACGATCAGGACGACGTCCACCATCGGTGGTCAGACTCCTACACCGACGAGCTGTACACGGCTCTCATGGACGTCGTCCGCGAACATGGCACCGGCGAGCAGGGTTGGATGGCGATCCGGTGGGAAGTCTACGACAAAGTGAGTCTGCATGGTGAATGGCAAATAAAGAACGCGCTAACGAATCTAAGCATGCGAGCTGCATCAGCGGTCTTGACCTCGGCGGAGAAGGACGCAGTTCCGGGTGGTACGACGATGCCGCGCGATGGTTGCGCGGGAATCCGGCACACGGCGAGCATCAGACCAAGCTTAGGGCGGAGTACAAGCTGCTTCTTCCTGAAACGGACCAGTGGGGAGTCGTGTTGTGCTGAATGGTCGTACTATACTATTCTTTCTCGATTTTAGACGTGCATCTCGACTCGACCTGGTTCGCAACTATCAGCTCAAACAGTAATGAATCCATGAGTAGACCGTTTCGAGGCTGAGATTGGCACAGCCTCGTACTAGTAGAGCAAGCCACAAGAGGCCACAACTGCCAGCCGCAACGAACGTAGCACGTTGGACCGCCGTCACCGCCTTGGGTTAACGACTGTGCCCTTCATCGCGCGCACAGAGCCAGCACATACGTTACCATAGATATAGCAGCCAGGCTGGCGGTACCCTAGCTGCCAGTTGAACCCGACCGCAGGACACTGAGATGGCGAGCAGAAAGACACGGCGTGTCAACTCCGCCCGGCACCGACCGACGGATGTCTTGACACGATTTTTTTTCGCAGTGATGGGCTGGCCGCCGTTGGGTCGCCGTGAAATCCTCATCCAAAAATGGGAAACCAAGGATACGTCCGGCTAACTGTCCGTCCCAACGATAACACTATCACAGTGAGTCAAACTTAAGGTGCAGACATCCAAACCGGACGCCCAGCAGCAGATGTTCCGCGCTCCCCGATGGTAATATCGCCAGGCGGAAGCTTTCGAAGAAGAGGACGACGAGCGACGACTCGCACGAGCCGCCAGTGACGTCCTGCTTGACCATTTGCTTCCTACCAATACCGTGCAATTTCGACTGCTACCGCGACTATGCTTGGACTGCCAAAAATATGCTTCAGAGTCAATGGGAAGCACTGAGGGCCGCACGAGGGCGCACTGGGTGCGCAACGGGTCCGATCATTCGGCCGACGTCACAGCGATCCTTACGTGATTTCACATGCACGGCCGCCTATCCAGATTTGGTAGGAATGCTACCGGTTGCGGAAGGTGCGCGGGATTATATCCCTTCGAAGCTCGACGCAGCACGCTGAGCCGACATGTATAATTAGGCCCCGAGCGCAGTACTGAGTCATGACAACGGTTTTAAACTCCGGCTCCACTGCTTGCCCTCATACCATCATGTCCCAATCGCAAGTAACCATCCCGAAAAGGAAGAAGCCTCGAAAGGTGGACCCTTCTCAGAGCAGCCTGTTGGACTACTTCTCGCGAACCGGCCAGTCCAAAGAGCCCGAGTCCACGATTCCACCCTCAATCATGGTGCGTCGCCGTATCATCAGCCTCGGCGCGTACCTTGCAGGCACTGAAATCATCTTCTAGATCAATAAGTCCCTCATCGAACCCCAGTATAAGGTGTCGGCAGCGGACATAGCTCATCTGAACTTCCATGAAGAAACGTGAGTCGTGTACTTGCACGTTCCCAAATGTTGTCTGACCATCAACGCAGCATAATGCGTCGCATCGACGACGTCTATACCCCGATTATCACGTACTTCTACCCCGAACGAGAGGTTGAACGGATCGCGTGGAGCAAGCATGGTGGTCCCAAGAAGTTCAAGGAGCAGTAAGTCGAATCGCTGGTTCACGGACGCACACGCTGACAGTAGCCGTTGTTTTCAGTCTCGAGCGCTTAGAGCACCAGTTCCAGAACCGCCAGGCGAACAAACAACACGACTCGCCCGACGATGCCAAGAGTCGCGTTGGGAAGCGGCATTCCTTTCAGAAGCCGCTGCCTCTCGAATTCAAGGAATGGGTGTGGAAGGAGGTGGCGCGCCACATCGTACAGAATGCCATTGCCATCGTCGAGCAACGGAGCATAATGCGACTCGCCGTGCCCCGGACGCAGTGCAACTCGTCGGGCGCAACACACGAAGGACTGCACTGTCCTGAGCGACCGAAGGCATCCCTGCCGCCTTCGACGTCCACGGACAAGCTGCGGGCAGTTCTCGCTGACGCCTCACCAACAGACCAGACTCGCTGGATCGGTGCCAAAGGTCGCGAGCGGCCGCAGAACGCGGTGTATTGGCAACCAGCGTACCTGAAGAAGCTCTTCGCCGCGCTCGTGGATGTCGTCCACGAGCACGGAGTAGAATCCTGGGCCCTCGCGCGCTGGGAGGTTTACGACAAGGTGTGTTGCATCACTGCTACATAGACTCTTCCCGCACTGATAAGCACGCTGCCAGTTCGTCGAATGCTTTGGCGGCATCGCATACGAACGCCGGGGTAGGCGCTGGTCCGACATCGCACGCCCTTGGCTCTGCGGACGAGACCAGAACTCGTTCGTCCGTACAGCGGGCATCGGCGCAGCGGGCGAGGAGTACAACTCGCTCTTGCCGCAAACCGACATTTATGGGTTGGTCCACACAGAGTGGTGCCATCACCCCCGCTGCGGGTCGATCTAGAACAACCGCCCAAGAACCGTCGAAGATATTCGACGGCCCAGCATCGCAATGTTGTACGATGGACATCTTCCTCTCGGCCTGCATTTTTCGTCCTCAAGCGTCTCTTCCGAGTCCAAGTGTTGTATCCCATGCCTCTATCCCCCCACTCCTATGAGCCTACAGTCACTCTAATCCCTGCATCCTGCCTCCCCATACCTGTCCATACAAGCGTGTAACGCTTCCTGTGCCACAAGATTCCATTGACTTAGAAATTATATGCGGTGTACTGTATACTAGATCAGTTGTGCAAAATGCACTGGTGGCATCTCGATCATCCTAAATATGGCACAGTCAAGCAGACTCGGACCAAACGCTCGTCATTGAGCTCCTTTCCCGATCGGGCAGGTGCCTTGCCCCTTTCGGAAACTCTGCGGAATACTTTTGTCGTGGCTGGGCGCTTCAGACTCAGACGGGCGCGCCTCTTCCCCTTCCATTTCATTCGCTTGGCTCCTTTTGGCTCGCTCTTTACGATACAGACCACGCAATAATGTCGATGCTGCCGCCGTTGCCGCCGTCGCCCATGCCTTTCGTTTCTGAACCGAACCCCGCCGCCGCCCCTGTCGCCCCTGGTCCGCTGGCGACAGTCCCAGCTTCCACGCGCTCCTCGTCCGCCGTGCCCACGCTGCGCACGCGCCAGTCGCTCGTCCGCTCGTCGTCGTTCACCGCGCGCCCGCAGACGGCCGCCCCTGTCGTCCTGGCGCCGCCGCCGCCGCCGCCCCAGATGGCCATCGTGCCGCCCGGGTCGCTGCTGCTGGCGGAGACGTCGCTCGAGCTGGCGCAGGCGCGCGGCGCGCTGCACGAGGCGCACCTGACGCGCGAGCGGCTCGCGCGCTCGCTCGCCGAGTACATCGCGCGCGTGCGCCAGTACGAGGAGCTCGCGCGCGCGGCGTGCGCGGACCGCGACGAGCTCGCCGTCGGCTACGCGCAGCGCCTGCTGCGCGCCGAGAAGGAGCGCGACGACGCCGTGCGCGCGCTCGGCCGCCTGCGCGCGAAGCCGCCCGCCGATCGCGACAGCTCTGGCTCGGAGAGCTCGGCGACGCCGTCCACGCCGAACGATAGCGCGGACGAGGTACGCCGTGTGCCGGAGGGGTTGTCACTCGGGATTGCTGACGCGCTGGGGCAGATCCTGAAAGGCCTTGCCGACGTCGCGCTGGTCAGGAAGGAGCCGTCGCCGATGTCCATGCCGACGCCCGAGACGTCGCCGGTCGTGAGCCTGTTTCCGTCCCATCTCAAGAGGAACGACAGCTCTTGCGAGTCCGACTTCAAGGTGTTTACTTCGTGCCTGCACCGAGGGAGAGCTGACGCTGCTGCAGGTCTATCAGCCTTCGCTGGAAGACGTCGCAGCGGAGAGGACTCGCCTGCTCGGCGGTCTACCTGTCCCGCAGAATCTCCCGCAGGTCGAGCCCAAGCCGTTCCAGATCCCGGCGAGATTCACGTTCGCGGACGTCTTCGGGCATGCTCTCGGCAATGCCGTCACGAGCACGGCGTGAGTGCCCGCGTCCGCTGTGGCGCTCTCTTGCTGACTGGATGTAGTTTGGCCGGATACCAGATCTTGCAAGACGCGACGACGGTGTGGCCGGGCCAGGACATCCACGGCTACTTCTTCACCCCCGTCTTCCGCTGCTTCTCCCTGTCGGTCGCCGGAACGTTCAGGTGGTACGAGATGGACGTCAAGGGCTCGTTGGAGAAGCCCACGGAGTGCTTCTACGCGATGAAGGTGAGCTCGACAACGGAGAACACGGCTCTGACTGACCTGTTCAGCAGGACGGAAATTGGTACTACGCCGGTGTGTACAAGGGCATCAGGATGCGCGACGTGACACCGGCGGAGTGGATGGCGTTCCCAGCGGAAGTGAGTCGACGATGTCATTCTGCACCAGGTGGCTGACAGACTGACGTCGGCGCAGAGGAAGAACGCGATCATCGCAGAGACGCTGCGCGAGCGCCGTGCGGTCGCGCCACAGCTGCAGATGGACGTGCGTCAGATGTACGAGCTCGGGGCGCTGCGCGTCGCGTGCGTCGCGTTGCAATGCACGGGCTATAACGAAACCGTCTGCGACACCGTGTACAAGCACGTCGACCGCTGCCGCAAGCTTGGCCAGTGGAAGACCGTGCCATTCGAATGAGCCTCGGCGCCCTGGCATTTTTTCACGACTTTTTACGCTGCTGATGTCCCACGGGGGGGGCAATGAGAGACTCTACCGCATCGACATGCGACCAACGTTACTTTATGCTTACTTATTGCTGCTTCTTGTTTACGACGACGACGTTGGTCGCATGCTTCATGTTGCGACTTGATTACACTAGAAAAGCCAGTTAATGCGCGAAGGTTGCTGAAAAGTAAGATAGCGCGTTGCGGATTGGCACGAAGAGAACGAATAATGATACACGGTGTATTGTTGGTGCCCATTCTACTTTTTGCGGGCCAATCTGCGACTCTCCGCTGCGAAGGGGGATTAATATTTGCCTCGGGCTCGGTTCGAACGCACGCACCTTTGCTGCGAGCTTTGCGCGGTGTGCCCTTCCCGCGCTCCTTCTTGGCCTCGACGTCCTGCAGACGGAGCATCTCCTTCTCGTCCACCATGTTGTCGAGCGCGCCGAGCGCGACCTTCTTCATCCAGCGCAGCGGCGGCGGCGCCTTGGGGTAGTACGCGATCATCGACGGGCCGCGGAGCCGCGCTTTCAGGTATTTCGCGCCGGTGCGGACGTTGCTGGGATTATAGGACGTCTGGAAGATGTTGGCGCGTAGGCGCAGCATTTGCTGCATGCGCGACGCCGGCGGAATGAGCGACATGCTCGCGACGCGGTGGAGCGCTCGGCTGGGAGATCTACCGGCAAAGTCCGGCCTTTCGTTGTTTTTCCTGCTTTAACCTGGAATTATTCCTAGGCGAGCAAGAAGAGCCGATTTTGCCTCCAGGAGAAAATCAAATGTTCTAATTCTCCGAACCATGAGATTTATTTGAGGTATCTAACTTCTGGTGCTCGTAGACGGCTCAGGGTGGGCTTTATGGTGACCTACACATGCCCGCGCAAGCAGGATCCCCTGAAAGATAGTATATAGCTGACTTGGAAAGGACATCGCAAAGGAGGTCTCCCTTGCCGTCCAGTCCGCTCTCATCATCTGCTGCACACTGCATGGCGTATAACTGGCCAAACGGGACAGCTAGCACGCGGCGTGAGTGTGGTAGCAGTGACCAGAGAGGGCTGGAGGGCTTGAGACGTGGGCTAAGTCCCGCATAATGCTTGTACATTGAGAACAAGCTCTTATATAGGCTGGCCTTTGGTACTGCAGTGACCCTCTCCAGCCCGTCTCTCCGGAATCCGGGGCGCCTCATCCCACGAAGGCCGTGCGATGTCGGGCTAACGGCCCACTCCCCGCAGGCAGGGCCGCCCTATCGTTCCGAGATGGTGCACAGGAATAACTGTTTGTATGACGCAGGCCGAGATAGAGCTACATTACCACTGTGCCGAGGCAGGCTGGGGCTGCAGGCTCAGGGAGAAGAGCGGGCGCAACACCGGGCAATGCTACGGCCCGCCAATGAGACTCAACGCCCCTGAATCACCCAGTGTCGGCGGGCTTAGCCACAGATGTGCGGACGGCAGCTTGCTGAATGTCGCGTCCGGCCTGACTGGCACGGGGGACTTGCATCTGTCAGTCTCAAACCTCACAAACAACAGTGTCCTCAACCGGAGCAGTGACTCTGAGGCGACGTCATGCCGACTCAGACGATCCTCCTTTTGACTTGTCAGCGGGCGGTGGCCCAGGACGTGTTTTGGCGTTCCGTAATGCTGCGGCCAGCATGATTTCACGCGTCGAGCGCTCGGGGTTCCACGGGAGCGGCCCCGGCGAGTGCGCAATCAGTGATCTTGCAGCGCAACGAACGTTGCAAAGCTTGGGAGAATGGCTGCAGGTTATGCCCTACCTATCGTGCACGCGGGGAGGATGAAGGAGACTAAACCTCTATCACTTGATCCCTAGGGGCCAGACTATGCGACCCTGTGTGTGTGTGGGGCGCCACCGCACGTGGGCGGACTAAAAAGACGCCGGGGACCTTGAACGATCGGCCAAGCGTTTCAGGTTCGAGATCTCAAGCAATGAGAATGCGCCGAGCGTCCGTTGTGGAGTGTCAACATGTGCACGAAGCCCCGAGGGAGCTCGCGTTCGGGCATCTGCAGCGTCGACGCTTCTCTCGGGGGTATTCATATCGCTGAGAACCGCAATATCGGTTGCCTCGGCCACCACGTGGCGCTGGCAACGCGAGCGCCGGAGGCCGTCTCAGCGGTGAGATTTGCGCATCTCGGGGACTCCAAGGCGTAGGCATTGGAGTGAAACGGGCTGAAGCGAGCTGGCGTGGCTTTGGAGCAATCTACGAGATTAGATCGGTGGGCGGCAGGATCACCGGCTTGGATGCGCCCGGCGCTTCCTCGCGCTGTTCCAGTCAATTGTTGTCCCGCTTCGGACCAGGGGTCCAGCGCCGCCGTCGGGCTTGCCTCCCTGCTCTCACCTGAACCATCTGCCCGCCCGCCATGTCGTCCTCCCAGCCGCGCGCGCTGACCACGAAGCAGGAGCGCAGGCTCATCACCTACCTAGACATGCAGTTCCTGGACATATCACGCTCGTTCAAGAAACGGTACGCACATACACAAGTGCCGCCGCCACATCCTCCATCTGAATCGCGCGTTCCGGATACCAGACATCAGCCTACGACGAACCTACCCACGCTCGAATCGTACCTTGCAGCTATGCGGCCACTATTGTCACTCATACTGTCCGTCACGTTCGTCACGCCGTGCCTTCTTCCGCTGACGATTCATTTTCGTCTTGTGCTTCAATATGAATGAACAGCCTGATACCGCCTATTGACCCGTCGACGAATCTGCGTACGGAGCTGCTCCTCCGGCTTACTGGCGAAGTGCTCGATGCCATACCGGCCTACGCAGCCACCCGCGCCGTTCTGCCGCGACTACGTTCCTGGCTCGACGAGTTGGACAAAGGCTGGGTCGCCGTGCTCGAGGCCCAGCTGTGGGATCCGGAATCCGGCAAGGGCAAAGACCTTATCCAGTCGCTACCCAACATGATCTTCTCGCCGACCGTCGAGGACGTACCGCCCGGCACGCCCATCTACAGCTCGACGCCGGTCTCGCAGACCGAGTCGACACGGCTTAACAGTCTGCTCGAGAACGCGTGCGACAGTATCGAGGAGTGGCTCGAGACCATCGGCGAAGGCGAGCACTTCCGAGACGTGTTCATGCGCCGGACCCTCAAGATCCTGGAGCCGCTCACCCCCGTCTGGCGAGCACCGCTACCGTCGCCGTCGCCGTAGTCCCTTTTCCAAGCGTGTTCCAAGGTCTTTTTTCTCCTGCATTGTATGAGTATTCTTATGGCCATTTATGCCCGCGCATTTTCGATTTCTAGTCACACGAATCCTTGTAATATACAACGTTCGAATCAATCTACCTCCTGCTAGTACTCCAAGCAAATCGAATGGGCATGGGATTGCACAAGAGTGTGGTATAGCAGTGTATTTTTGAGCAGTTGAAGCCACAACTTGGTAAGGAATCTTTGACACACTGAGCGCACTGAGTTTTCATCCAAGTTCTGTATCTGTTTTCTGTCAAGGACATGGTCACACAAGCTAACTTGTGACAGAGGAGAAGGTGCTTGATGCTGTTGACCCAGACGAGAGTCCTGTACTATTTCGACTGCAAATCCATGAATCCATGAGTCAATGAATAATTTCGAGCATGAGCCTACAGTGTATTGGTACACTTTTTTTTCTTCAAAAGGAAATCTCGACTGGAGATGCAAAGAGGCTGTCGCCGGAGCTTGAAACCGCGTCCCGTCCCTTGACCACCTACCATCACCAAACTTCCAAGGCACCTTTCGCCCTGCGCTACCTTCAACACTGCAGTATCTTTTCTGGTACTAGGGCTGCTCCATGAGCTTTTTAAGATGCCCTAGCTGCGTCTTAGTCTGGCGACGCGCATTCTCGAGCTCGGTGCCTGCTGCTAGGGTTCAACGCAAACGAGTACCCTTTGTAAAAAAGGACTCGCGACCATGGCAACCACAGTATCCTTTGGCATGGAAGCAGCGTAGCTCAGACGCGGTCGATCCTGCTGTTTCTCATAAAACACCGACGCACTGGGAGCCTGTTCGAATATCCGAATCCATGTTTTACAAGGCGACGCGCTCTCATCTGAACAACTGGTCGGACTCGCACGTTGCTGTCTCCCGACTTGCCCAGATGGGAATTTCTGCCAGCGACGCGAAATTTCTGCTTGTGGAATTCCACAAATGGGCTTCGGCGCAATTGGCATCACCGTCCGCACGCGTCTTCGAGACGTGGTACTCCGACGAATTTGCGTGGCGGATGAACTCGATGGGCGACTTTCCCGCGATGCTCGATCTTATGATCATGCGACGCTTCCTGGCGTGGGTGGCGGAGCTGCACACCTCGATGTCCAGCCATAAGCCAGGCCAGCCGCCAGGCCATATTCTCCCCGCCGTCCAGAAGATCGCATCTCTATACGAGGCTGCCGACATGCGCTACCCCGCCGAGCTCTTCCCCGAGCCGCGCCGCATCCGCCGCAAAATCATCATGCACGTCGGCCCCACGAACTCCGGCAAGACGTATAACGCGCTGCGCGCGCTCGCCGCGGCCAAGCGCGGCGTCTACGCGGGCCCGCTCCGCCTGCTCGCGCACGAGGTCTACACCCGGCTCAACAAGGGCGCGATCCTGCCCGCCGGCATCGAACGCAACCCGCTCGACCCCGAGAAGCTGTACCCGCGCGCGTGCAACATGATCACGGGCGAGGAGAAGCGCATCGTCGCCGAGGACGCGCCGCTCACGAGCTGCACCGTCGAGATGCTGCAGTGGATCACGCACTACGACGTCGCCGTCGTCGACGAGATCCAGATGATTGGCGACGAGCAGCGCGGCGGCGCGTGGACGTCTGCCGTGCTCGGCCTAATGGCGGACGAGCTCCACCTCTGCGGCGAGGAGAGCGCCGTGCCCGTCATCGAGGCGCTCGCCAAGGAGACCGGCGACGAGCTGATCATCAACCACTACGAGCGTCTGTCCCCGCTGCGCGCGGCGAGCAGCAGCCTCGAGGGTGATCTTTCGAAGCTCCGCGAGGGGGACTGCGTCGTCGCGTTCTCGCGCAGGCTGATCTTCCAGTTGAAGACCAAGATCGAGCAAGCAACGCAGTTCCGATGCGCGGTCGCCTACGGCATGCTGCCCCCGGAGCTGCGTGCGGAGCAGGCTGCGCTCTTCAACGACCCTAACAACGAGTACGGGATCATGGTGGCCAGCGACGCGATTGGCATGGGCTTGAATCTGTGCGTAACTCATCGCTTCCGTAGGGCCATACTTATACCGTGCTCAGTAAGATTAAACGCATCATCTTCTTCACCACCGAGAAATATGACGGCCAGCACATGGTGCCGCTTTCGCTGTCCACTGTCAAGCAGATCGCCGGGCGCGCGGGCCGCTTTTCGCTCGGTGCCCAGCAGACGTCCGCAGGCATCGCCACGTCCCTGGAACCCGAGGACCTTCCCGTCATCCAGCTCGCCCTGCGCATCCCGACCCGGCCGCTCAAGCGCGCTGTCATAGCGCCGACCCCAGATCAAGTCCAAGCGATCTTGCAGCTGCTGCCACCAGGCACACCGCCTTCGGCGGTCTTCGAGGTCCTTCCTTGGATGGCGCGCGTTCCGAAAATGTTCACGCTCGTGAACGTCGACGGGGCCGTGCAGCACGCGAAGCTGCTCGAGACGCTCGGCGGTGGCACCATGAGCATCTCCGAGTATTGGGTGCTCTTGCACACGCCGGCGCCACTCAAAGAAGCGGTGGTCACTGAGGCGATCTCCCAGCTCGTCCCGGCCTACAAGAACAGACAGTTCACGAGCCTGATTCAGATCCTGGAGGGCATCGGTCTGATGCGCATCCTGAACCAAGCGTCCAAGCTGCGTAACCTATACGAGGCGGAGGGCAGCACCGCGTACGAGGAGCATGGCAACCCGCCCGTCAACGTTCCCGTCCTCGCCCAGCTCGAGCGCATGCACCGTGTGCTCATCATGTACCTGTGGCTTTCGTACCGCCTCCCTGTCGCGTTCTCGGAGCAGCAGCGCGCGTTCGAGATCAAGGAGGAGCTTGAGCGCTGCATCGCGTTCTTCCTGCGCGAGATGAAGCCAGGACCGTACTTGCCGACGATATCGCAGCACTTTAATCGGTTGGTGAAAGGGCTTCCCGACCCACCCGCGCAGTCGGCTAGCGTCGAGGATGCCTTCGACGACGACGACGACGTATCCGCGGAACCCGAGTGGATGCAGGAGGTAAACACCGCCTAGACCGCTTGCTGTTGCTTTCCCACGCTTTCTACACCGTATCAAAAGTAACTTATTCAGTACACCTATAGAATCCCCTCGCTCCCCTCCACCCGACACTGCTGTAGCCTTGAATCGGAATAGCCGCTAGGCTAGTTCGATCGTGGTCCGACCGTGGCGCCGCTTTCTCGTTGACCTTCTCCCACCATCATGCGCTCCAGTCATGACAGGGCGGTCCGTGCTATGCTGCTCTCAGACGTCGCTGCCTTGGCCGAAAGCGACCGCGACGTAGCCTTCGCGCAACAGCAGCGTGATCTGGCGCAGGAGCAACTCACAGCAGCAGACAACGCTCTGGTCCTGGTAACAGCCCGCCGTGCTGCCCTTCACGACACTGTGACGAAACTACGAGCTGGCTTGTCCACCTTCTCCAGGGTCCCTAGCGACGTCCTTTCGATAATATTCGAGGACGTTTGCAGGGAGAGGAACCCGTCACTCCTCGGCCTTCAAACCGATTGGCACGCTGGGCTAGCCCCGTATTGTCTCGCCGCTGTCTGCAGGCATTGGCGATCCACAGCTCTGGCAACGCCCGCCATGTGGACGTACATAGGCCTCGCAAAAATGCACAACAACTACGAACCAGCCGTGCGGAAGTATTGCGGCCACTTGTCTACGCTGTTGGCTCGATCGCGCGCATGTTCACTCGAGGTGGACCTCGTCCTCTTGGCCTCGACCTGCGCTCATTCCGACGCCGCCACCCAGTATCTATCCGAACGGTTTATCGGGCGTGTTTTCGCCCTGCTTGTGCCGAATGCAGCTCGAATCCGCGTCCTGACCGTGTGCCAGCTCCAGGGCATGGCATCTAGGACAACGCCTCCTCCTCATGGTGGCTACCGAGATGGGTTACTCCAATCCACCCTCGAGCTGCTCTGTTGTCCTACCCCGATGCTTACCGAGCTTCGCTTCGATATCGGCTGCGACTGGGACTTGGGCGTGATGCCTCCCACGCCTGATCTCGGGTTCTGGAAGAACTATCCCACCCAGCCATTCCCGACCTTCCTTCCCCATGCGCCCCGTCTCAAGCGCTTGACGGTCAGCGACGCGCCGCTTCTGTTCGAGCGCTCTCATCCTGGGCTCCCTGCTCTGAGGCAGCTCGAATTCACGGCAAGGGAGGTGCACACCTCCTTGCTTTACGATACCTTCGTCGCCGCCCCGAATCTAGACGATATCTATATATGTGTCGACCGCTATCTGGACCTTGGCGGCGTCAACCCACAGCCAGCAGCCCCTTTACGCATGTCCCGCATGCGTTTCGACCGCAGCTCCGAGTCATCGCCCCCTGTTCTGGCGTCACCTGTCGTACAGCTCCCCAACCTCACGACGCTCGACCTGTGCGACGGGTTACTCAATGACATACACGGCCACGTCCTCGCCTCGCTCGCGCGCACTCTCACGACGCTCGTGTATCGCTCGGACGTGCGCAACGCTGAGGATGTCGCGGTGCTCCGCCAGTTCGTGTCCCTGACCAGCATGACGCTCAACGGCGAGGACTTCGGCGGCGAGGACTACAGGTCGCGAGACTATTTCTTCGACGCGCTCTGCGACGAGAATGACCCCATGTGGCCCCTCCTGCGTCAATTCACGCTTGTACGCAGGGTCTCGTTCGGTCCGCTCGAGGATGGCCTGCTGCGCTTCGTGCAAGCTAGGAACCAGCGCCCTCCCCGCATTACCGCGGACGGCGAAAGTCCGAGTCTGCCTCTCCCGCTCACGAGGGTCGAATTTGACTCTGCCTCGATCCCTCCCTGGGTGGCCTTCCGCGTCAAGGCCGTCCTCGGCGACAAGTGCGTCCAGCCGTGGTAGTCGCGTTCTCCGGACCATTGTGATGCGAATACGGTATGCACCCTCAATGTCACCGCCGGAGAGGACCCGCGCGCTGACGAAGATGCTTGAAGGCTGGCATGGATCCTCAGCTGCTCGTCTCCCGACAACATGATAGGCCCTGTATATATCTCAGCCTACACACATTTCTCTCTACCCCCAATGCGAGTTTCTTCATGCAATGATCAGTCGCTCCGTGCGCTCGTCCATCACACCGTCGGTATGAAAACCGAGTCGACGCAACCGCGCGCCTTATCCGCAGCCGAACACTTTCCCGGGCTGAGAAACGAGTGAGCCTGAGGACACACGAAATCTTCACCATACGGCCTCACAACGTGTTGATATTGGGACACTTGCAACCTGGCATAGCCATCGCGGGAAGCGAGCAGAGGACGAGAACGCTGAGGGTGGCAAAGATCTTCATGAGGGCTCAAGTGACGAGGGATATGTTGAGCCGACAATGGGGCCCCTCTTTTATACAGGCTGAGTTGAGTTATTCTTGGATACCCCATGGATACGTGGGCGCTGAGCGTCGTCACTCTGATAGTTATGCTTATGTTTGACAAGCCTTTTATGCGGCTCCGTACGCGTACGGCGGTGCGTGGATACCTTATGTAACGTCGTCTAAGCGGTTCGGGTCTGATACTATCGATTTTTGAATTTCACATTGATTTATACTGGTTTATAATGCCCCTGCTTACCATCTCTAGGTCTTCCCGAGGAGGAGTAGAGGGATTGAGAGACGTCCTTAGACTACTAGTACTAGATACCCAACTACTTCAGAAGCATCTTCTAGGTCACTTTCCGCGGTGAGAGCGAAAGCGAACTTCATTCTCAGAAGCATACACAAGTCGAATGTCTGTTTTTGATGCCAGATTGTCGGGGACCAGGACGCGTCGGGCTCGAGCGCGGTTTCGGCCGATCGGATATGAAACGCGTTTCTTGCACGTGATGCTTTTTTCTTCGCATCTGACTCGCTCTGCGCCGCAAGTCGATCGACGTGCTCGGCACTGGAAGTCATGGCTAACGCAAGAAAGGCATCCAAGACCCTTCCATTGACCATAGTCATCAAGCTGGGTCAGTTCTGCCTGCTTGCGCTTCAGCCAGCCGTTTCTGAAGCTGCTTAGGAACCTCGTCTATCGTGCACGAGAAGACACATAAACCCCTGCTCACGACACTGTCCAGCGTGGTAGAATGTGTGGCCGAATTGCGCGCTCACGGCCACCGCGTCGTGCTTGTAAGCTCGGGCGCTATCGGCGTCGGTCTCCAGCGCATGGACCTGCCGTCGCGACCGAAGCAACTCGCCAAAAAGCAGGCGCTGGCAGCAATTGGCCAAGGCCGTCTCATCGCACTCTGGGACAACCTGTTCAGCCAGCTTGGACAACCCATAGCGCAGATCCTCATTACGAGGGGTGACATCGCCGACGTGAGTGCGTTTGATCCAATCTGGTTCATTTGAGCTCATGGGATTATTATTACAATGCAGCGGACACGGTACTTGAATGCTGTCAACACCTTGAACGAGTTGCTGTCGATGGACGTTGTGCCCATCGTCAACGAGAACGACACCGTCTCCGTTAGCGAAATTAAGTTTGGCGACAACGATACCCTCAGCGCAATCACCTCGTCTATGATCAAGGCCGACTATCTCTTTCTCTTGACCGACGTTGACTGCTTGTATACGACAAACCCGCGTACGGACCCGAGTGCCCGTCCAATCGAGGTTGTATCATCAGTGTCAGACATCCGGTTGGAAGGTATGTTGACGGTCGCCAGCGCGTCACTTTGCACTCACAGGCAGAGCAGTGAGCACCAAAACGCTCGGCTCCAAACTTGGAACAGGTGGCATGGAGACCAAGCTCATCGCCGCAGAGATTGCGACTGGTGCTGGCGTCGCGACCGTCATCCTCTCCTCGCAAAACGTCAGCAGACTTCAAAACATCATCGACTTCAACTCCCACATCCTTCATTCGACCGCCACTTCGTCCCCAACGCCTCCGCCACACGAGCGCCCTCCACACACCCTCTTCACGCCCAGCGCCGCACCACTCCCGGATTTGAAGCTCTGGACGGCGCACACGCTAACCCCGGCAGGCGCCATAGTCATCGACCCTGGCGCCCACGCGGTGCTCGCGCGCCGTGAATCCGGCGGGCGCCTCCTCCCCGCGGGCGTGCGCGCCGTGCGGGGCGACTTCGCGTCGGGCCAGGCCGTCCGCATCCTCGTGCACCGCAACCCCAACGCGGCCGCGGCTTCAGTCGCCAGCGCGCTGCTCGCAGACTCGAACCCGGCCTCGGGTGCGCGCACGCCCGATACGCCTGCGCTTGGGCCTGTCAACCTGGGGTCACTCGCAAACAGCGTTAGTACGCTGGACCCGATGAGCCGCCAGGGCTCCTTTGGCACTTTAGAGCACGCGTTGAATATGACACCCACGCCCGTGTTGCGAGCAGAGGAGGATGATCTCGACGAATCGGATTTGCTCGAAGTCGGCCGCGGTCTGGCAAATTTCAATTCGCACGACATCGCGCGCGTCAAGGGCCAGAAAAGGTTCGTCTGCTTTTTCTGGATCTGTCGCTTGCTCACCGCTCACCCGTCGCCCACTCAGCTCGGCGATTGTTCAAATCCTTGGATATGCGGACTCAGAGCATGTCGTTGAGAACATAACCATACGTATATCCCCAGCATTGGTACACTGAAGAATAGATAGCATGTGATATTTCGACGTGGAATCTGCGTATTGGAAGGGGTGCAGAAAACAAAAGGAATAGCCGCAAATAATACGCCCTCCGGGAATCGAACCCGGCCCGCTTGCTTGGAAGGCAAGCATGATAACCACTTCACCAAGGACGTTACGGCTTTTCGCTCTTCTTTAGCATTTATGCCATTGCTGCCAAAACCTCTCTTTTCCCCGCATTATCGCAGGGACTCTAAATAGCACTCTAAACACGATCCTGTGCAATGAAGCCCCAAGGGAATGAACAAGCACTCTCTGCCTCCGACGTTTCATGCTGGCGGGTCCTTCGTTCTTCTGTTCCACCTATCCACTGCGACCTTTTCCTGCATGAACTGCACCACAGGGGCGGAGACACGCGCTGCAGCCCGTGTTAACTCGATCCTTTCGACGTCTGGTCTCGCAGATGACTACGTGCAGACGAACCTGATCGTCCTCCCCTCGGTTTACGCTGAGGACTTTCGCCTCCTCTGCGCGCGTAATCCTGTCCCCTGCCCACTGCTCGCGGAGTCAGCCAGCATTGGGAGCTACAGTAGCCTAAAGTCATGGATAAAAGGCATCTCGGACGAACAACTGGCTGAGGCGATCGACATTCGGACAGATGCGCCGCGGTACATGGTCTATAGGTGCGTGCTACCACCGTCCGAGCGCACGGTATCGCTCGTTAACGCTCTACAGAGACGGCGTCCTTGTTGAGTCTCACCTGACGGACCTCAAGAAGCACTGGACGGAAGACCACGTCGCCTTCCTCATCGGTTGTTCCTACAGCTTCGAGGCGGCGCTCACCCGCGCAGGTCTTCCGCCACGGCACACCGTTCTAGGGCGCGTCGTGCCCATGTACCGCACTGCCGTACCGTTGTGCCCCGCGGGAGTATTCGCCGGCGGGACGTACGTTGTGTCAATGCGGCCGTACGCTAAGCGCGACATCGAGGCAGTGCGCGCTATCACGCGTCCGTACGTAGCCACGCACGGCGAGCCCATTGCGTGGGGTTGGAACGCTGCGACGGAACTGGGAATCAACGACCTCGGTACACCAGAATGGGGAGAGCCTCCAACGTCGCACGATGGGCTGCCATTGGTGTATGGAGACGAGGAGAATGTGCCTGTCTTCTGGGGATGTGGTGTCACGCCCCAGGAAGCAGTCATGACGGCGAAGTTGTCGGGCATCGTCATGGGGCACGCACCGGGACACATGATCGTGTTGGACGTGAAAGACAGCGACATCGTCTCCCTTTGACGAACTGTTTCGTATCTTCGTGTACAATGTTTATAGCTTGGGGGATGGACATGCCGATGGCCTGCTAATGAAAACAACGCCACAGATCAACGGCGCACAAGTGCAAACCACGCCTGCACTAGGTGCCAATCAATGGCTCGATCGGTCGCCCTGACTTGCAGATTAATCTGTTGGTGCAGGTGCAGCCTCTTCCTCTCCTTTGAGAGTTTCTTCGACCTTCGCGCCACGTCTTGCAAGCTCCTCACGGGAGGGACGTCCAGAAGTAGATGAGTAGCCGAGCTCTAGAGAACCTAATTCAGCGAATGGACTGTGCGGACAAAGCGACGTACGCAGGCTGTGATATTGTGATGGGACAACCGACGAAATGCGCGGCAGCGTATCGAGGTCGAGACGGTACTCCGGCCCCATCCAAACACGACGCGTCTCGTGGTCCTTGCGCTCCTCCCGGGTAAGCGGGTGGACGAGAACACTGAGCTCGCCGCGATGGAGCGTCAAGTAGGAGAAGACTTGCGCGAAACTCTCTTTGGGGCACCAGATCTCGTAGGAGCCGGCGGGATGGGGCCCCATGGGCTCGAGGTTGACTCTCCATAACGGGACAGCGACAAAGGCACCATCCCGCCGAAGGCGGAGCACGGCGTCGCGCAGCGCGAGGGCTGCCTGCTGCTCACGCACGTTCTTCTGGTGGAAATAGATATCTCCGGGTACCAGCGTCGTCAGCTGACGCTCTTAGGCCGGCGATTTCAGACTGAACATACGAAAATGCCACTCCCTGTGGATGCATTAGCGCCCCAGATCTGATAAGACGCTTGGAAAGGCACTTGATCTCGTTGTCCAAGACCTCCTCGACATCAGTAGGAGGTCCGCTCAGGCTCGGAGGTGCCTCAGGAGGCGGCAACTGCATGCTGGGCGGATGCGAGGTAAGGTCTAAGCGGAGTTCGGTCACTCATCGTTGCTCATGCTTGCTCATCGCGGACGCAGACTTAGAGGCTCATCGCCACTGCGTTCGACCGAGCTGTTCTTGCTTCCGAATCCTGACATTGATCAGCGCTGTCATTCGCGCAGTCCTCCGCTGGCCTGTTGACCCGTCAGTTGTGCCTTCATCGAATGATCGCCGACTCTGCCACTGCAAACCAGCCTTCAGCTGGACACGATCCGCATGGTCGCTCCGAGTCCAGCACTCCGCATCAGTCCCGCCACCGGCGACGTGGTCAGCTTGGTCATGACCACGCGATGCTGGCATCTCTGGGCGCGAGGGCCGGGCTCTTCCTTCGTAGATCATATGGCTATACCGGGAAGATTCTCAGATCCTCAGCTCGTCCCTCTTTCCCCCCTTCACTTCGCTCGTGCTGCTGTCTGCCAACATGAGACAGCTCCTGCTCGCTGCCGTCGCGTCCGCCCTCGTACTTGCTGGTACCGCTCACGCGGCCAAGCCTGAGCCCAAGCGCCGCGGTGTCGTCTTCACCGACACCTTCGACCCCATCCCTGGCTGGGAGCGCCTGGGGGTGGTCATGGCCAAGTCCCTCGCCTGGGAGTCGGACCTCATGCAGGACCCGTCCATTCTGTACCAGCAGGGCGGCGGCGCGCGCTTCAAGATGTTCTACGGCTCGCTGTGGGGCGTCGGATACGCGACGAGCGAGGACGGCCTGTCGTGGACCAAGAGGACGGAGCCGCTTCTGCGGCAGACGCTCGACACCGAGGGCCGCGCGCTCAATCAGCCGAGCGTCGTTCTGCGCGATGGCATCTGGCACATGACCTACTTCGGCGTCGGGAACGACGGCAAGGGGCGCGTGCACTACGCGTCGGCGCGCGCGCCGGAGGGCCCGTGGAACAAGACCGGCGTCGTGCTCGACTCGACGGAGGCGTGGGAGGACGACTACATCTACAACTCGTCGCTTATGTACGACACGGCCGAGAGGATCTGGAAGATGTGGTACACCGCCGGCAAGATCGCGTCGGCGGGCGGCGAGCCCGAGTTCATCTGCTACGCGACGGCGGCTGAGGCGAAGGGCCCCTGGCGCAAGCACCCCGCGAACCCGCTCCTGGGCCCGATGAACGACGGCGGCTGGGCGAGCCTCGGTATCGGCGGCCCGAACACGCGCAAGCTGCGCGACGGCACGTACGAGATGGTCGTCCTCGGCTGGCAGGCCGACTGGCCCTCCCGCGCCGGCCGCCTGTTCTCGAAGGACGGCATCAAGTGGGAGCTCAAGCGCTCGGACATGACGCTCGACCTGGGCCCCGCGGGCGGCGTCGAAGACGCGATGATCTACCGGCCGTTCGTGCTCTCGGTCAACGGCACCGACTGGATGTGGTACAACTGCAAGAACTCGAAGACGGTCGCCTGGATCGAGACCGTCAATGCCGCGAAGTGGTCCAAGAGCGTCAACATCATCGACCCGTCCAAGTGGGCCATGATCCAGGGCCCGGAGGTCCCGCGCGGCTCGTCGTTCGAGGTGCGCAGCGGCCGCGCCTGGTCGCTGGGCAACGCGCCCAACAACCTCCCGCAAGTGCTGCAGGGCAACCGGCTCATCAAGGCGCGCGACTACTCCGTCTCGGTCGACATCACGCCGATGGAGCACCCCGTCGTCGAGCGCGACAACGTCATCTTCGTGCGCTACACTGACCGCCAGAACTACTACTACGGCGGCGTCGCGTCCTGGAACAACAAGTACGCCATCGGCAAGCTGGTCAACGGACGTAACTCCAAGCTTGCCGGCGTCGGCGCGGCGTCGGACATCACTGCAGGCACAACGTACCGCATGCGCCTCGCTGTGACCGGCAACAAGATCCAGCTCTATGATGGGAACCAGCTCGTCCTTGAGGCCACGGACGGCGAGTTGAACCCCGCGGAGAGCTACGTCGGTCTTCAGACGACCACGGCCACTGGCCACGCCAGTTTCGACAACGTCGTCGTTGCGACGAACTGAGCTCTGCAGTTCGCATACTGAAGCCCGCTGTAACGTACTCGAAATGCGCAAAAATTGTAATTTATAGGTTGATCAGGTACTGCAATAGGACCTGAATGGATCTGTGCCTTGGAACGCTTGTGCCGGCTTCTGTTGCCTGGGTCCTGACTGCGAAGTCAGTGGGCGATGATCAGGACCTTGACACTATGAGAAATGCAATGTTACAGTCCCAAAGGCATCCCCTTGGCCCGCCACATGCGCAGTCTGCAGAGAAGTTGATTGATGTTCCTACTCCTCGCACAGAGGGCTGCGGCCTGAGGCCGTTGGTCGTTTTCAGACAGTGACGGTGACCCTTCGGCCTGTTTACTCAGCGATACTCGACCGCTAGTCCCCGTCTAGAGACAAAGCATCCTCTTGACAATGCACTTCCGGCTCGTCAATCATACGGTTACATTGAGCTCGGCCAGGCGATCGGTTTGTACCCGGTCGATCGTCGGTCAGGATCACAATGGTTTGTGTGGCTAAAACGCAGAAGTCCACTTCCCATTGTGTCGATCCAGCTACCCCGCTCACTCTCCCAGGCGCAAACCCTAACCCATCTCTTTCAAGAGGTTATGTCTCCCCTCGAAGACTGCATCGGCCGCCAAAGCTTCTGGATGGCTATTGTGGCCGCCAGCGTCGCGCTGCTTCTCCCCGACGGGCTCGACATCGATATGTCTCGAACACAGATTGATGATGAATTTCGCCGCATATCTGCGCAGCTAATGTACGTCCGCGCGAGACCGACTGCTCTCTGTTTTACGGTCTGATCGTCCGAGATACAGAACGGACAACAGGATCAGCCCAGTGTTCCTTACAAATCGCCCTCCATTCCCACCTGGACTGAAAGCACCAGAGATGCTCTCTCTTGCGGCTGGAACGAAGCGTGTTTCTCCGGAGCCAGCACCTAGGCCGGATTTTCGCGCGCTGCGTCGCTCGATAACTCGCTCCTCGGCTACCCGTCCCCGCAGTAGACCTTCCCAGAAGGGATCTAAACCGGTAGACAAGGAAGCACGCGATCGCGCTATGATGCCTCCCCCGGACTACATTCCTGCGCACGCTATTCGAAAAAATCTCGAGGCTCACGGCGATCTTCTGCGCCTGGTCGACGGCTCGAGCGCACGCGTCACTGACCACGAGACGACCCCTGACCGCGAGACGACGCCGGTGCGGCAAGCCCGCGAAGGAGCATCGCTTCGGCACACCCTCGTGAGCGCAGCGACATCATGTCTCAAGCGAAAACGCATCGGCTGCGACGATGGTGCGCGGCATAAGCGCTCGCGTTCTGCGCCGACGGAAGACGTGCCCAAGTAGAACTTGAAGCGAAGTAGTACCAGACCTCGTCCCGTGTCTTCTTACGTAACTACTTGTACCTTGAAGATCTCGAACAGTGCAATTAAAATGGTTTGGGATAGAGGATTGCGGGCGCAGATTGTGCAGTTGAGGAAAGAAGTACGTAGATTCAACACCAGATGAAGAACGCGGGTACCAAGTGAGCAATGAACTAGCGTTGATTGAGTTGGGGCACGAGGGATGAGCTTGGAAGCTCTCAAATATTGACAGCCATGCTCAAAAATACGGTAAACTGGGTCAAAGATCAAGGTTGAAACGATTCCGCTCGTTACTGTGCACATGGAGGCTTCAAATAATCGCGTGTTGGATCTCCGACACCGGTCACGTGCCACTAGGACCCGCGATGGTGCGCACTGTGTGAATCCAGAACTCGAGAGCAGCAGTACCACGCTTTTTTACCGCAATCAGCCCAGTTGACCGCTCGAGTGATTGCAATTTGCATCGCGAGGCCGGGATTATACTTCAATGCCGGAGATAAAGCCGTTACCGCCGCCGTGGCTCCTTTGTACCATCCCGTCACCACCTCGGCATCCGGTTACGAATTCGCGGCCATGCATGGCGGCGATGCTCTTGAGGTGTATTTCCGAGTGCATTATGCTCACGCTGTTTCTGCGCAGGATACGCTGTCGGTCATGGGTGCTGCGCTCGAAAGCATAACGCTGGAATATCTCGTTCTATGGTACATTCTGCTGCAGCGTTGACTACGCTGCTTGCCGTCTACCAGTACTGGTTGGGCCCTATGAACCAGCCGTTGGCATCGATGGTGTAGCCAAAGGCTGCTGCAGCGGCCAAGCCGTCGGCATCCTCTGCCAATGTGTATCCGTTCCCCACAGGCCAGGCGTTATTCCAGGCGCGCTGCACACCCATATCTTCCTTGACCCTTCACCTGCCTGTATCCCGGATGGGCCAGCTTCCTGCTCCGTGTAGGCGTACTGCTGGTTGGCCCCGTAGTCGTGCGTGGCGGGATAGGACCAGTGCGATCCGTTTGGATCAGCAACCGGCGCGTGCACCACGTCGCCGGCCTCTTTCCAGGCCGGTGAGCCATTTTCGGTCGCCTGCTCCATCGGCCGCCTAGATGGCCCAGCTTCCGGCCCATCAGGCGTGTCTGCGTGCTCCTGTGTCGCCTGCGCCACGCCATTCGATGGGAGGTTCAGACTCGTTCGGATGGCCTCGATCTCGGTCTTCTCCAGCATGTCGTGCAGCGCATCGTAGGGGTTGTCCGCGCGCCTGGCCGCCTCGTGTTGGATCGAGTCGAAAAACTCGTCGTTCGTGGGCCTCCCGACCAAGTGTGGCCGCACGAGCTGGTGGTACATCAACCACTCCCAGAAGCAGCCACGTTTGACCAGGGCGTGGACCATGGCGCAGTCCTGTCGATGCTTGCGGAACTGCTCTGCGTCGCGTGCCGCGATCGGCATTCCGCATGCAGAGCAAGCAGCGTCGGAGTGGTACCCCTTCGCGTGCCTTTTGAGCGCCTTGTCTGATTTGAGAACCAGCTCATCGGCGATTCCGAAGTCGACGAGACATTCCGCGCAGGCCACGTAGCTGGCGCGCTTGTTCTCCATGATGTTGCGGGCCCGGCAGAGGGGTCCCAGCGCCTTCAGACGCTCCTTGTCCTGTTGGGACAACGACTTCGGGCCCGGTAGCTGCGATACCGGCGTGTCGTGCGAAAGCGCTTCGAGTGCTTTGGCTTCGGCCTCGATGTCCAGCGCACGTTCCTTGCATAGCTTGCTGTATGCGAGGCCGGGACGAGTTATTGTGGCGTTATTCTTTTGGGCGTTCTGCCCAGTGACCGCAGCGTTGGAAGCCTACACCATTCAGAATCCGATATTCCTGATTATGTACGCGATGCCTACCTTCTTCTTTCCACGCTGACGATGTCTTGCAGGGGGCGGCGATGGCTCATCCTGCTGCGGAACCCTCCCTTGGTCCTGCCCGTACGTAGCCTGCATACGGTGTAAGCCTGACGCTCGCGGGATATGGGAGGGAATGCACTGACAAGGTACGCATCGCTCTCCCGAGAGAAAGGGAGGGCGCTGTGAGCGTCATTCGCCCTTTCAGCACCCGACGGGTCCTGGTCGGCCGCGGTGTACGCATATTCATCGTAGATCGACTGAGAGGCGACGCCGGGTGCATGCATGCCGTGCTGTCCCATCGGATAGCCTGCGCTATATTCGTGCGCATAGAACTCTGGGACGCCATATGCGGGCACTGGTGCTGGGTGCGTGTGATCTGCCTCCCCGATGGCAAGCGGTTGGTCTGAGGCGCCGTGGTAGACTTGAACCCCGTGGAAGGTCGCATTGTACTGATCGCCCCTTGTCAGTCAAGCAGCACGCGTGCCATCCACAAACGGGTACGCACGTCAACAAAGGCGCGATTATGCGGCTGTAGGATTCTATCTGCAGTGTACGTGGCCGCCCCGACGACAAGCCTCTGCCTCTTTGACGTCTACAACCTTTATCAGGATCTTCCGCAACGCGACGAGTGGCCCTTCACGCACCTCTGGCATCGCTTCCTCCTGCGCGTAGTCCGCCCGCCGCTTCCTGCCACCGGACGGCTTAGCAGCTTGCGCTCGCGCTCGCGGCTTATGTGGCCCGTGGGCGTTGGATGTTGTGGTAGTCGACGCCGGCGCATGTTGCGCCGCCGACGGGGATTTTATCGATCTCGATCGCGGATGGACACCAGGCGGCCGACGTACGGATGGCTTTGCGGACTTGGTGGAAGAATTGGCAAGAGGTTCGGTCGGGATGACGCGTGGACTTACCTCGACGACCACGGATTGCGTTGTGGCACTCGTGGTCGCTGCTCCGGACGCAGCGTCGCGCTCCACCCTCGACGACCGCGAGTCGCCAGCTTCACTCGGCGCCCACGCTTCAGGGCTGGTTGACGGGCACGGATGCGTGGTGATAGTAGAGGGGATCGTAGTGGAAGTCGCCCGCGGGTCCGCGGCTCTTTGGGCAACTCCAGCATCGTCGAGCTGGGCGTGCTCGCCAAAGAGCGTCTCGAAGAGCCAATTCCCCCCTGCTCTTTCTTCGCCTTGATCATGGGTAGAAAGTGTAGCCAAGTCCTCCATCTTGGGAGCGGTCAGCGTTTACTCAGTCGCGCACTTGCCACCACCGGCCGTGGTTGCAAAGGACAAGGTACATACCGTGTATAGTGAATCAGCCTGTGAGGGTGCTTCTAGCAATGGATTGTTGTCGAATTGCTCGTCGTATTTTGCAAAGTCGCTCATGGTTGGAGAGAAAGGGACTTGGACAAAGCTGGGAGAAGCCGGCCGGGCGTGGAGGAGCTTGAAATAGCCGTCTGGACACGTGTTCGAACTCCGCCTCCGCAAGCCACGTGCCACGTGCCACAAACTCCTAGTACCGTTGAAAGACGTCGAGAGTCGCACTCGGACCATACCTCTGAGAGACTGCACCTTAATGACCGAAAATCTCTTCAACGAAGGCTCTAAGTGCACAATGCACCACCCCTCCCCCGCCCCAAACCAAGAGGCACCGGGGGGGTCGCTCGGACTCATCTGTGTCCCTGATACGTGAATATTCTGATTCAAGTCCTGTGTGAATGTGTTTCCAATCCTTCCATTGGCACTGGCAGGGTTCAGCGGGCCGTCCCCATCCATCTCAAATGCGCCATCCAATCCGCTCTCATCATCTGCTGCACAAGAACGACTATCTCAATTCTGCATATGACAGTTGAGACGGCACATCCCAGTGGTAGCGATAACGAGAGAGAACTGGAGAGCGTGAGCGAGCCTCAGCGCGTCATCCCATCCGCTCTCATCATCTGCTGCACGGCGTACGGTGTCTAGAAGTCTATAAAAGACAACTATCACACGCGTAGCCGTGGTAGCAGTGACCAGGGCAGATGGGAGGACGAGGGGCTAGGAGGATGGTGTAGTCTCAGACGACTTCGAGACCTCTCTTTTATACGCTTCGTCCGACGAAACGCAGATCCTACTGTCAAAATGCTTCGGCCCGCACCTTTGGTAGTTGCTCGGGGAGCGACCCGATTGACCTGCATCTGAAATGGTTTAGGGCATTGGATATGATGCCGTGCTGTGCGTGGCGAAGTCCGACCGTTGTCTCTCTCCCGCCGCCACGATGGTGCACGCTCGGCTGGGACTGCTCGCAAACATGCTGTACGACATTCTCATGTGCACTCCGGACTTTGGGACTTTTGGCGCGTTCGTGCTAGCGTCCAGAACGGTCACGACGTCCTCGGCGACCGGCCTGGAGCGAGCATCATCAGTGGTCGCCGTCGCGTGCAATCTGCTCAGCTCATGCTAAGTATTCGTCCAGCCCTGCGCGGTGTGCGGACCGAGCTTCACGGGTGCTTTGATAGTGAAAACCAGGACGTGACCGAAGACCCGCACACCATGCTCGAAAAATGACTTGCATACAGGCTGCTCCTCTGTCTCGGCGCAAAGATTCAGCGCGAGTGCAAGAATCTACGATCGAATTCATGTCATATACAGCACGGCGATGTATCTCCGTCCTCTATCTCGGTGGCAAGATTCTAGTCAACGACAACGGACGCAAGATCGGGCGGCGAGGGCACAGGCCGATCGTCGCGATGAGAGCTTTGCTCTCCAGAGGGTCCCCCATAGCCTCTGGCTCGTGCTTGATACTATCACACCGCAGGGAGAGTTGCCTGTGGCGAGCGCGCCTCATGCCACACGCGATCCGTCCGAAATGTACATCCCATATATTGACACAAACGCTCTCATCTCAGCAGTCTCAGCACTGTGCGGGGAACGGCTGCGGCGGCCGGTCGTGCATGCTGTACACGGTCGATCCGAACCGCATCGGCCCCGCGGAGCTTGTCCTGCGATGAGAGGACTTTCTCCGCGTGTGAGACTCGTACGAAAGCATCGCGGCATGTGTGTGGCAGGCGTGCGACGAGCAGGTGGCGTGTAGGGGACTCTAAATATTGCATGGGAGCGCCGATTAGAATAGCACTCTTGACGCCATCGGCGCCACAGCCTGCCAGGGTGCGCAGCAAAATGCCATATTTGTCGTCCGTCCCCTGAACACGGGTCGATGCTGCAGCTGCGCTGAGATTGCGAGGCTGAGGACAAACAGGCACCCGCGTATCTTGTTGTCATCATGCGGGGATCGCCCATACTCCACGCCGCCAAGCGCATGGCAAAAAATCCGGCCCTGGAGGCTTCCCAAAGCGGAGTTGCGTGCCGTGCAAAAGGTACGTCACGGCGCCAGCCGCGGCAGGCGGCTCCAGCCTCCTGTGCTTAAATCCCGCACCCGCAGCCTGCGCCTTGTCCTCCTCCCGCCCGCGGCGCCATGCCCTCTGCCAAGGTCGTTGCGCTCTGCCAGTCGAAGGACACGCTCACCGCCGCCGTCGCGGCCAGCCCGACGCGCCCCATCGGCCAGGTCGGCAAGGGCCTGTACGAGAAGACGGGGACGCTGCGCCGCCTGTCGAACAGCGTCTCGTCCAAGCCCATCGAGAAGGACCCGGTCCCGACCAAGGACGACCTCGACGCGGCCGAGAAATGCGGCCGGTTCCCGTACCGGCCGTCTGACTTGTTTCTGAAAGTAAGCAATTGCGGCACGGAGTAACACGCCAGCATTCTCAACGAAAGTAACAATTTTGAAGATATTCCACGACTCGTTACGATGCCTGGAACGCGATCCGTTTGTCGGGTGCTGCTCGCCGCCGTTGCTGGGCTCGTCCGGAGTCATTCCCGTCACCGTCATTTCGATGTGAGCCACTGCTCCTCGTTCCCACCGCAACCTCAACTCACAATACGCGTACAGTATACCCGATATCATGCGACACTACGCAAATGTTATTCTCACCGCCGAATCGGAGGTCTTCATCGCAACCAACTTCCTCCAGAAGTCCCGCTCCTTAACGCTCATCAACAATGCTCTGCGCAAGCTGTCCAAACAGGTCGGCGAGCGTGGCGGCAAGAAGATCATCGTCAAATGTGAGTCTTTCAGCAGCGTCCAGTTGTGCAATCACAATAGACCTCTGTCCTTCATAACTGCTTCCTGCCTTCGGCCAGGAAGTATGTTGTGCAAGCGATAGAGGAATATTGTGCAATCATTCCTGCGTTCGGGAGCCATCGAATGCATCGTTCTGACTGACATGTGGCTTCAGTCATGTACGATCGCGGGACGGCCGAGCAGCTCGTGCACAACCACGCACCCGTGAAGCCGCAAGACTGGTGGAAAGTCGACCTGCCGCGCGCAGAAGACATGCCGAACATCGACATGGAAGTCGTCAACTACCACCGCCCGCTGCTGGGCACCTTCCACTGCAAATTCATGGTCGTAGACCGGCGCGTTGCGCTCATCAGCTCCAACAACATCCAGGACCGCGCGAACCTCGAGATGATGATGCACTTCGAGGGCCCGATCGTCGAGGGCTTCTACGACATGAGCCTGTGGTGCTGGAGCAACGCCATGAAGCCGATGCTGCCGCTCGTCAGCCAGCCCGCGACGCACTCCGGCCACTTCTCCTTCGGGCCAGATAACCCCTACCTGAAAGGTGCGTGCTGAGCCAAGACATTTCTTGCACTCCACGGCCTCGCGGCGCCCGTGCGTGGGCAATGCGATTCGTCAGCGTGCTGGCGCGGCGAAGAACGCGTGTCAGACGACCGAGCGTAACGCGTAACTTTCGGCACGGCACGCGCCAGCGCGCGATACCGGTCGCGGCGGCCGTCTGTTGAGCACTCCGAATTGCGCCGGCGTCAACGGCGCGCGGGCTTCTGCTTCTTGGGCGATGCTCGCGTCCGCCGCCGCGCGGGAATTGCAGGCACTGCTGCGTGCACTGCGCGGGGTGTGCTCCCGGCACCGCCTCCCCCGTCGGCCAAGCCAAACGCTGACAGGATCCGCGCGCGCGCAGATATCGACCTAGAAGAGGCGGCCGTCGTCGCGCGGCAGGACCTCAAGCGGCAGCACACGGAGCTGATCCCGCAGCTCGAGGCGGCGGACACGCACGGCGCGCTGCACCGCGCGACGGGCGCGAGCGACAGCGTGGAGAACGTCGTCGACGGGCAGAGCACGAAGCGCATGGTGCCGCCGCTCGTGCAGGACCGCCTGGGCCACATCGGCGGCGGGCGGCTCGCCGAGGCCGTGCACAACGCGCTCGGCCACGTGCGCTACCAGAACGAGGGCAACACGCAGGACGCCAGCGGCGGCGCGCTGCGCGCCGGCGCCGTCATGGAGGACGTCAACGCCGCGACGCTCGTCTTCGCGAAGACCGATGGCGGTGCCCCGACTGAGCCCGTCTCGCCCGACGGGGTGCAGCGGCTGACGGACGAGGCCGCCGAGATCGACAGGCGCGAGCGCGAGGAGATGCAGCGCCCGCAGGACGAGAAGCCGAATCCCTGGCGCGACTTCGAGGAGGAGGTCCGGAAGGACAAGGCGCAGGCGGGCGCGGACCAGAGCGAGCGGCCGACGGAGAGCGAGGCGGCGAAGTGCGTGCCGGGCGAGGCGGTCGGCACGACGCCCGCGGAGCACCACGCGCGCACGCCGCGCGCGGAATCGACGGACGACGGGCGGCCGTCGACGGACACGCGCAGCTCGAGCCGCTCGCGCTCGCGCGGGAGCGGGTCCACCGCGCCGACGGAGCACACGCAGGACGCCGAGACCGGCCCCGGCGTCGCGGCGCCCGTCCCGCCCGCGGAGGTCAACGTCGAGACGGCCAAGACGACCGCGCGCGACCCCGCGCCCAGCCAGCCGAACCAGCCGCCGCGTGACGCTGCCGGGCTGCATGACACGAACCCCGAGGACGGCAGCCGGCCGCATGTGCATCCTGAGCAAGAACACGAAACCTTTGACGGCCTCGGGCACGGGCGACACTCGTCGCAGGGCTCGGGCTGGTCATCACACGATCGCCGCTCGTCGAGCGTTGGTAGACGAAGCTTCAGAAGTTTCAGGTCGAAGCACTCGAGACACGGCAGCGTCGCGGCGCTCACGGACCATCTCAGTGAGCGTGCTCGTCCCCTCGGAGCAAGCATATCTGACCTTCTGATCTTGCAGATACTGGTGGTGGAACCGGCGCCGAGGCTGGCGTTGCCGATACGTACGACGTGCAAGACTTCAGCCCGTTTGTGGTGCACGCAGAGCACAAGCCGTTTCCTATCGCGCTCGTCAATCGACCAGCCCATGGCAGTGAGTTTTGACCTCCCTGGGGGCGCGCTCACCGTAACTGACGCACGCGTGCCAGTGCCGGGACACGAAGATATCTTGACACCCCAGAATGTCGCTTGGCTTGCGGGCTTCAAGTACGCTCAGCGCAAAGTCTTCATGTGCGTGTGATGTATCCTTCACAATAGCTATCGAGCTGACCTGGCGCAGTCAGACACCGACCTTGAATGCAAGCCCGATAGTCGCCGCCATCATCGAGGCATGCAAGCGCGGCATCGAGGTCATCCTCTGGCTCAACCTCGGCTTCAACGACGCGGGCGAGATGATCCCGTTCCAGGGCGGCACGAACGAGGAGGTCGTGACGCGGCTGTACAAGGCGCTGAACGCGGCGGGCAAGGGCGGGAACCTGAAGGTGTTCTGGTACGTCGGCAAGGACCAGTGCGTGCCGCTCAACGCGGCGGTCAAGAAGCGCAACTGCCACATCAAGTTCATGGCGATCGACGACGAGGTCGGCATCGCGGGCAACGGCAACCAGGACACGCAGAGCTGGTTCCACAGCCAGGAGGCGAACGTCATGGTCGACTCGCCGCAGGTCGTCGGCGAGTGGATGGAGGCGCTGCGTGCGAACCAAAACACCGGGCTGTATGGTCGCGTCGACCAGGAGGGCGTCTGGCGCTACGAGGACGGCCGGCCGCTTGAGCACCTCAACCTCATGAAGGGCACGGGTCCGTTTGGTAGGATAAAGGGCTTTGTGGGCGCGTTCCAGCGCGCAACGGGCCAGAAACCGATTCAATAAGCCGATGTGTACTCTCCTTGTTGTTTTCAGACATTACTCGCTCTGGATGTAGATTATATTGTGATCTGGACGCTCCCTGTGCTTCGAGTTGTATCTATACCTGGTACAAGAACATGAATACATCGAACAAATTAATAGATCACCTAATAGATTTGCGTCACGCCAGATTCATTGCCATGTCCCAGAAGCCCTTCTCCAGGCGCGTGCACTTGTGCCAAATGTGCTTGTACTCGTTCAGCTTTGCCGCAGACGGTGGCGCGTCGGCCGCCATCAGCTCAAGAGCCTCTGCATGATGTGTTAGATGATACTGAGAACATGCAGCGAAGGGACGAACCGATGCCGACAGTGACGGCTTTTTGGTACACATCGCCCGCGTAGTCCTCGATCCACCGCTGGTACGGGTTGCCCTCGACCTTGATGCCATGCTTGCCCTCCCTGGCCTGATTGACGAGCCACAGGCCGACCTCGCCGTAGCCCACGAGACACGAACCAAGGACGACGAGCACGGCGCCCGCATCTCCTGTCAGCGCGACGTCGAGCAAGTAGCCGCCGTACGCCGCGGTCGCCGGGCTCTCGGGCGTGTTGCGCAGGTCGTCGTGCGAGACGCCGTACGCGGCGCAGAGCTCCTCGTGCGTGGACTTCTCGGATACGATGGCCTGGATGGTCAGCGCGGCGGCCGACATGCCTGCGTAGCTGTACGACTTCGCGGCGAGCAGGCCGTTTGCGCGCGCGTAGTACCGCAGGTAGTGCCAATCCTGGCTGCAGACGAGCGCGTCAGCGTTGGAGACGAAGAACAGGACGAGTGCACTTGCATGATGAAGTGCTTGAAGTTTTCGAGGGGCAGCGTCCCTTTGCCTAGCTGTTGTACGAAGGGATGCTTCACGTAGGCCGCCCAGTCGCCGCCGCAGCCTGCTATCATGGCAGACGTGAAAGGGAAGGGATTCGAAGCACTTTTGCTGGAACATGGTTTCAGCAAGGACCGCCCAAGGAAGCAATAGATGTCTTACACGGGCAGAGGCCGCGGAATCACTGAATGGATATGGTTGAGGGGGCCGTGACCCTTTCCGATACCAGGGGCGGTTTCGATGCCGCGGTGTGTGTATAATATCGCGTCCCGCACAGCATCACGCACTATGGGTGGCATGCTCAGCAAGATGCTGAGCCAAAAAGCAGATTACGCACTGCTTTTTCCGAAGGCCAACTCGCAAGCGATGGATGCGCTCAATGTGCATCCAGTCCCATGCGTGCTCGTCGTGTCGAGCCGCGAACGGACAAAGACGGTCGTCTTGCCCGGCTTCTCGAAGAGTACGTCAACGATGAGCTCATGCTCCTGTGACGCGCTGGCGTTCCGGACGAGGACTTGGACAGGATCCGGCCCGGCGATAGCGGCGTCCAGCCAGATGACCGACAGACTCGAGTCCAGCTTCGACGTGTGGAGCAGGGACAAGAGATCGTCTCGCTTGAAGTTGACGTGTCCACCCTTCAGCAGGACGGCGCTGCTTCCGAGTGCGCCCAGGGCAGATGCAGACGCAATCATGTCTTGGACAGACGTAATTTTTGTCTCGTCTGCGCGCTGGGCGGTGTCGAGCATGAGTTCCGCCTCAGGTACGTTCGGAGTGACGATCGCCGCAAGCGGGAGGAGGTCGTGCAGAAGTACTTCCACCGCGGAGCGCTGGAGCAGAGTGTGGCCAGACGTCGAGACGCTGACCGGATCCACCACGAGCGGCGGTACGTCGCCCGAAGCGTAGTGGGTACGAAGGGTCTCTACGACGCTTTGTATTGTCTCTGCGTTGTAAAGCATGCCCGTCTTGAGCGCGTCAACGGTGGCATCCTGAAGCACACAGCGGATCTACGATTATCACAAAGAGATTAGGACCACTGTCAAGGTCATAGAACATGATCTTACCTGGTGTGCGACGAAATCCGGGGGAGGTGCGTGGACAGCTTGGACACCGGTAGTGTTCTGTGCGACAAGCGCTGTGATTGCGCTCGTCCCGAAGCACCCATGTGCGGTAAATGTCTTGAGGTCGGCCTTGGGATTGAATGAGATAAGATCAGTCACCGGACCGTAGTTGAGCGAATGGGGAACATACCTGGATCCCGGCCCCTCCGCTAGGGTCGGTTCCTGCGATAGTGAGGACAACTGGTAGTTTGTTCGCCATGACGGTTGAAGGTTAGGGACAAGACGTCTCAGGCCCAGCCCGGTCCGCGCCGCCGAATGGTTTGGGCAGCTACTGATATTGCGATTCGAAGCAGACCGAGCCTTCTAAGTCGCGGCTTGCTGGTCAACTTATCAGTATTTGAATTGACGAGCCTGAGGGCACATTTTCCTAGTTTGCGCATTGGGACCTGAGCTTGCATGGGATATCGAACCACGCACATTGGACAGCAAGCCGAGCCTGCCTACCTGCCTGACCGACTGGGACTCGAGGCGAGAAAGGTAATACGAGGAGTATATGACTTTAAGATGTCATCTCGAGCCCGCGGAAACTGTCTGAAGGTATAGCCCTGTCTGACAATATATCATCAGCTCTGCGCGAAAATGACATTTAAAAGTGTGCAAGTGATGGTACGCACTGCATTATACCCAAATCAAAGGGTGCCGGCCTATGTTCCAGAGCGTAGGAAGTCAACGGGCATGCAAAGCTTGCAATAACCACACAAGCGGAATGGATGTGAGCGAAAAAAAAACTGTCTACAGGGCAGTGCACTGCATCCTGAAACAGACAAAGGAGTTTAGGTCGCACAGGTGGCTGAGAATACGGCAACTTTCTTCGTGCTAGTCAACGTGGAAGCCTAGGTATCGGAGTTGACACGTGTTGGCGGAGCTCCAAGTTCCTCCCCCGCTTTCCTGCTTCCAACCACATGACTATGTCCCGTTTTCAGCGCTTGCTTGACTATCACTACGGCTTGGAGGTGACTTAACTGGCTGTACGAACTCTGCGGTTTGACCGGTGTTTGTATCGAGCCTGGACCCGCGGTCAACCTCCGGCCATTCAATGCTCATTGGCCGTGTGCTCCGTCTACTGAAGCAACGTGGCTCCGCCCATACTATCTATTGAACTGGTATGAGGCAACTGTATTGCTGCTCGCTATGGACTCAGGCTGCTGACGGCGTGCACGGCGCCCGCTCTTGTCCTACATCGACAGCACAACTTTGTCCATTGAGTCCCGATATATCATCGCACCCTAATTACAGGCCTACTGGCCTGTATATTGATTCTCTGTAGGTTGATTTGGTCCAGGGGTCGGATGAGAGCCCCATATCGGACATCTCTTGCTCGATGAAATCTCGGGTAGCCTCTCAGCCGATCCGGGAATCATTTTCCTACTCTTTCCCCCGGTGAATGGTGCTCATCTAGTCTTCCCAGATGGCCTTTGCATTTCACATCGCGCAGGCCGACGACCAAAGTAGGAAAAGCACCGGTGTTCCGAAGGCTGGCTGAAGAATCAATTCAGACATGCAACCTCCAATATCGCCGGGCCGCCGGCAGCCAGCCAAGGCCCCGCCGCTGTGTGCTCATCGCAGGTATATCTCCTATGAACAACAGCATCTGCGTGGGTTACTTGTTCTTGCCGATGATCGATCTCTTCGGTCGTCTCCACTGGCTGCTTCATACAGGAACTCGAGGTTTATTACGCGTGGTGTACGGCGACTATACGTGGCTTTTGTCCATCATCGTTAATCGGCCCGCACCTCCTATCCGAGGCGTCCAACTCTCACGCGCCGCGTCCTGTCTGTGCATTGTACCACCATATGCGTCTCGCAACCGCTTCACTCGCAGACTTCCGTCTGCGCCCGGGGCCTGGACTTGTCTGACTGCTGTTTGCCACCTGGCGCTTCTGCGGCGCCGGCCCTCAGTGACGGTCACGTGCCGGGCCATTCGCACGTGTGCATCTTGAGGTTCGTGCGGGCCAGGGCCGACGTGGAGTGCTGGCGCCCAGCGTACTAAGTATCACTTCAGGCGAGCGTCTCCCCTCGCGCTACATAGCGCCGTCTGCCAGTTTTCGGGCCCTGGGCGGATCGGCATTCTCTGAGCCTCTGTGTCATCGAACTCGACCTCCGGAGAGGGTGGCGCGCTATCACAATAGCCCGGATCCCTGGGACCTGTACAGTGCATCGGAACTGCCCCAATTCCAGATGGAAGCTGCACGGAGAAGTCGCCTTTCCCTGTTATATCCTTGCAACTCCCGTGGCCCAGCTGAGGAAGCGGGCGCCAGGGAAAGTCCACCATGTGGCAGGTTGCAGATGGCGCCCGTTTGGCCGGCGCGTGAACCTGACCCTCTCTTTGGGAAGGACGGCTACTCACCGTTTGCAGTCCGACAGATAGTGTTCATCATGCATTCCGCCACAGCGAAATTTCCAAGTGTCCTTTGTAAAGGGTAGGCGGCCTGTTTGTCGGTCTTCGGACCGCACCGCTCGTTCGCTCAGGGTCAAGTGGAAACGTCGACCCTGCGCGAGCCAAAACACGCCTGGATTGCGACTGCCGCTTCTGCACCGAGCTCGGAGATATGCTATTCCGGTAACAGTATATCTGGACCAGAGTGATACCCATCAAGGTGCGCCGGTCGGCTTTCTTGGCTGCGATTCTCGCGATTGACAGACGTTCGGATGGTCGGAGCGAGAGGCGATTCGCGTTCTCTGCACAATCTGCGGCCGGAGATTTGCTTCTCGCAGCGATTTGTCGTCCTATCGCAAGCAGGACGCGGCCGACGCTGTGGCAGGTGTCTACTAGAAGCGCGACTGCTGCCGAACCTCACGCGCCGGGGCATGTTCCTTTCCGGCGCTCTCCCTCCCAGAGCTGGATAAATGCTCGAAAATAAGCGTACGGCCGCGCGACGAGCCCTCTGCTTATTCAGCAACACGTACTTTCATAGGGGTCACGTTGCACGTGTAAAATTCCGGGGATCGGCAACGGTCCGGTAAAGCAGCCGTGACAACGCCGGTACGCCTCAGCTGGTTAAAGCTGGTCGATGGCCCTGCGCATGGCTGATTCTCTCGACACTACCCATCATGGCTGCCCCACCTGCATGCACGATCGCTGAAGGTGCGCCCGCGTTTCTCTGAAATTTGGGCGCGCGGAGGGCGCTGACGAGACGATCCACAGCGCACGCGAGGCTCACGGCCCCGGGCGCCCGATACGAGATGGAGCAGGTGCTCATTGACGGACGCGTCCTGCGCTCGTTCAAGTCGCTTCACCCGTCGCTGCGCGCGTTCTGGTTGGCGTCCGTCAAGGCGTACCGCGACAAGCCCTACGTTGTCTACGAATCGCAGCGGCTGACCTACCACCAAGTCCACGAGCGCGCCTCCCGTCTCGCGAGCGCCTTCAGAACGGACTATCACATCCGCAAGGGTGACCGAGGTGCGCCCATCCCGCTCCCCGAGTGATCACAGGCCTGATCCATATTGTAACCGCAGTCGCGATTGCGATGCGCAACTGTGGCGAGTGGATCATTGCGTTCTGGGCGTGCCACCTGCTGGGCGCCGTGAGCGTGCTAGTCAACGCATGGCTGCCGGTCAAGCCGTTCATGCACTGCCTTACGCACACGGGCGCGAAACTCGTCATAGTCGACCCCGAACGCGCCGCGCTGCTAGCGCCACACACGTCCTCGCTCCGTTCCGGAGCGCGCGTCCTGCTTGCCTCGGCGACAGGCGGCGCACCGAGCCCGCATCTCAGGCGATTCAGCGGCATGGACGCCTTTGACGCCGTCATCGACTCGTACGCCGGCCCCGCGGAGGCGTGGCGCAGGGAGGCCGAGTGTGCACTCGACGATAACGCCACCATCTTCTTCACGAGCGGGACGACCGGGCTGCCGAAGGGCGTGCTGAGCACCCATCGCAGCTTCATGCACGGGTATATTATCAATGCTTTCGCACGCGATCGCATGTTTTTGCGCCGAGGTTTGCCACCGTTGCCAGATACCGACCCTACGTGGGAGAAGACGAGCATGCTCGGGGTACCCCTTTTCCACGTTACGGGGACAACATCGGCCTTGGTGGGTGCAACGTAGCGCCAGAGGTCATGCGATTGACTCAATCCCAGATGTCAGTCACGGTCATGGGCTTCAAATTGGTACTGCTGAGAAAGGTACATCCGGTCCGGTATGCTTACAAAGCATTGACGATTGGGTCTACTAGTGGGACAAGGAAAAGGGTTCGTCCGAAGGACGAGAGTGCCTGCTAGGCGCTGACTAGCCGCCCCAGCTGCCGAGCTTGTGCGCACGGAGCGTGTCAACCACTTCATCGGCGTGCCCAGCATGGCCTTCGATCTATTCGAGACGGATCTCAAAGGTTATGAGGCCCTTGAAACGATTGGCTACGGTGGCGCTCCCGCTGCCGCGACCATCCCTGGCACGTCGCAAAAAGTGTTCCCGAATGCGGTCCCTGGTCAGGGCTACGGCCTGACAGAAACAAACGCCCCCGTCGCGGGCCATCAAGGCCCGGACTACCTCGCGCGCCCCACAAGCACGTACGTCTCCCATACCGGCCCCTCATCGTTCCTGGGGGTGTTATACTGATATAATACCGACACTCAGCGGGCCAGCGACGCCAATCAACGATCTCGTCATCATGGACACGAATACTGGGAAAGCTCTCCCTCCGGGTCAGATTGGCGAGCTCTGGATGTTAGGCATCGTCTCCTGGTTCCTCCGTCATCCATTGACGATGTGTGGAACCGCAGACGCGGTGCAAACATCATGCGCGAGTACTGGGGCAACAAGGGTGCGCACCGTTACTAGAGTATTAAATCCAGCACAAATGGTTGACGTATCTGCCAACAGAGGAGACAGCGAAAGCCATCACGCTGGATGGGTTCTTCAAGAGCGGCGATCTTGCCTACTTGGATGAAGAAGGTGGCGGGTCCTCGGACAATGTCCATATCGGGAAGCTCACCGTTCCTCGCGCACAGGATTTGTGTACATCTGCGATCGGAGTCAGCCGCCGTGTCTCGTGCCCCAGGCGTGCCTTGCTGACGGATTTGGACAGAGAAAGACATGATCATTCGCGGTGGCGAGAATATTGCACGTGTTCTCTTGCCGGTGTGAGGCGGCCGGGTCGCTGACGTCGCGCGCAGCATTCCGTTAACGTTGAGAACGCGATATACGCGGACCAGCGCATCCACGACGTCGCCGTTGTCGGCATCCCCGACCGCCGGCTCGGAGAGCTCGTCGGCGCTCTCGTTGTGCCCACGACAGAGTACTTCGGGCAGGTCACTGAGGACGAGATCATCGAGCGCTGCAAAGAGTCGTGCGTATCCCTCGCCCCCTCACAGCGGCATGCCGGCCGTGCGCTGAAATGACTCACAGACTGCCGCACTTCGCCATCCCCTCCCTGGTTCTGATCCAGAAAGACCCGATAGGTGCGTGCTGCTCCGGCGTTTCGGGGCGTGTTGGGTTGCTTGCTAATTTCAGCCGGCCAGGGAGGAACGCGACAGGGAAGATCGTCAAGGTCGATGTGCGGAAGACTCTCGCGGAGGAATGGAGACGCAGGCACAAAGCCCAGACGAAGGAAGCTGGTAAGAAGGGGAGGGTCAAGGCGAAGCTGTAGACTCCCGCAGCCGTGCGTGCTTCCCCTGACATCACTCGTGCTCGGAATCGGCATTTCTTGCAGGGCATTGTTGTACATAGAGGATCGACAGCACTCATGATTATTCGCCAATGATTTGCATGGTACTGAGACCTGTGCGAGCGTCACCGGAAGTCGGGAAATTCATCACAGGACTGGGAATCTGTTATGGGGGAGGTTTGCCCAATACAAGCCAAGTATGATTGTGTGAGCGGTGCTGCGCCGACGCCCGGAGATTTACCACAGCTGAGAGAATGCCTCACCCCTTGGTACGGCAGATGGAAGTCGCGAAGACTGTGTGGGCACAAAATGGGGTAGGAGCGCAAGAGTGGCGCAACAGGCAACACAGTCAGATCAGGCAATTCTCCTCCATCCCTGTGAGTGTGCGTGCTAAATCATGCCGATGAGCTTTTTGACCTCTGCCAGCGTGCGTGCCGCTAGCCCCCGCGCCCGCTTCCTCCCTTTCTTCATGACACGCTTTAGCTCCGTCTCGTCGCTGCGGAGCACCTCGAATTCTGCCCGCGGGCCCGCGAGCGCCGCGGCGACGGCGTCGGCCGTCTCGCTTTTGAGGTCCGAGTGGCCCTTGCCCACCATGCGCGCGACGATCTCCTCAATGGTCTCACCAGTGCATGCAGCGAGGATGTCGAGCATGTTTGACACTCCCGGCCGCATGACGGGGTCGTACGCGAGATCGCGCCGGGAGTCCGTCACCGCGGACTTGAATTTCGCGGCGATGGCTGTCGGCGAGTCCGTGAGGAGGATGCGCGAGTGTATGCTCGGGGATGACTTGGACATCTTGTGCCGCGGGTCGCGGAGTGCTCGTATGCGGCGCGTGTGGCGAGCTGTCACATCAGCGTTGAGCCCCAAGCTCGGAGCGACATTCTCGTACGCGTGATAACCTCAGGAACTGGGAACAGCGGAGACCCCGCTTCCGAATACCTGGAGTTGAACGAGGATGCTATGTCCCTCACTAACTCGATGTGCTGAAGCTGGTCTTCGCCGACGGGCACATGTGTTCCTCTGTATGGATCAGTATCCCACGAAGAGCTGCTGAATGGGGATAACCGACTTGTAAAGCAAGACGTCTGCGGCTTGCAAGACTGGATAAGCAAATAGGCCAAGGCAGAGCTCGCTCTTGTCTACGTCGTCCAGGGAGGTGGCATTTTTGACGGTGGCGAGTTTTGCCTGGGTCGATCAGTACACCCAAACGTCCAATAATTGAAACGGAATAAACTCCACCTTCCAGGTTGTCATACGTTTCAACCGGCCCATCGGCGTCAAGCAATTCAAGATCCAAGCCAGCTCGGCGTGCTCTGGAACCTAGGCCTCCCTCTTTCAGCGCAAGAGCAAATTGATTCGACCATTATACACGCGCCTCGTCCTGGTGAAATAGAATAGAGCGCCCGGGGTCAATTCCGAAGGCGAGGAGACTGGCGACGGCGTCGAGTTTTGAATTTCTGAAATTCTCTGGGTCGCCCGGGATGGTGAAGGCGTGCATCCCAACCACAGAGTATATCACGGTATCCTCGTCCGCGGCATTATTTTGGATATGGACCCAGTTCTTCAAGGCTCCGAGGTAATTTCCTAACTATACGCTTAGGTTCGTAGCTTGCTTCTTTTTCGCCTGACTGGCTTGTACGCACGTGTGGTATGCCTGTCGGCTGAATTCCAGAGAATATGACCTTTCTGAGGGAAGGACTGGAGCTGGAAAATGCACGTCTGAACACGTGCGGACCAAGTGCTCGCGTGATCATGGAGGAAAGCAACAGAGCGCGTCTCGGTAACTCCCGAGAAGAAAATCGCCCTTTGGATAATACCATCGTTGTCCACAAATTATAGCCGTTCCGTGTCCGTAAATTTTAGCCTGACCTGACCTAACCCAACCTAACTGCTTGCTAGCTTGGCACACTCCTGTACTGAACTGCGCTTAACTTGCGCTCAAAGTAGATCAGATTATAAACTTAATACATGTTCTATTTGATATGTAACTCCTATAATAGTTCCATACAACATACTTGCACGACGTGAACAATCGCTTGTATCTCTGGATCCAAGAGATGAGATACGAGTACCCGGATTGGGTGTGCGATCGGAAGCGCGCATCCGGATCGACGCGGGCCTGTCGTCCTCCTTACTATTGCAGCCATGGCTCTTCCAGGCGGCCATGGCTTTGCAGACATACTACCCCTCATTGAGCAGGCTACCAATGGTGTGCACTGCTGGGCGACCCTAGCTGGTTGATATGACGCTGAGACCGCACACCCGGACAGACATGCAGCCCGGGGAGCTCATGATCATGGACAACTTTGGACTGCAAGATGCTATGAGCGCGGTCGAGGTACTACCGAGCCGCTCCAGCAGCCCAATAACTCACTGGATCTCGGTAGATTATGGACGACCGCATGGACTCTGGCGCACGGCCCCCAGCCACCGAGTTCGACCTGAACGCGCTTCTGCTTCCCGAAGAAGTATGCTGGATACTCGACAAGGCGCTCGCGGCCGAGGCAAGACCACCCTCAGCCTTCTGGCATTGTTTCTGGGCTAATTGAAAGCGGCTCAGATGACCTGGCACTCGGGCCAGTCGCTTGCGCAGTCAGTGCTGACCCTGCAATACGTACGGGCACTCCCTCGGATGCATCCAGACGTCTTCCTGCGCCCAAGACGCGATATCCAGGGCGAGAGACGGCCCGAGCTCGTCTGCATGGTCCTGCGCGCGGGCGTCCTGGCGCTCATCAAGTCCGTCGATCTTGCATGGCGCGAGCTCGCCAAAAACAACGTCTATGATGTAAGCGCCCCTCCCACGCGATCTGCGCTGCGGTTCTGACAATCCGAGGGAGCAGGGCGAGGACTGGCACAGCGAGAAGTTTGAAGTCTCGCTGTGCGAAGGCGTCGCCGTCGCCACCGTCGTCGACATCCTCGACGAGGCGATCGACTGGCTGCACGGCGCCAAGAAGACCGTCCGAATACCGTCCTCGACGTCGCCGCAGGGAAAGGTAAACTGGTACTCGGCCCTCATCCGGCGGTTGGAACTGCGACGAGTGTGTTCACTCTGCGCGTGCAGTATCGAGCTCAAGCAAACATGACAGACCGTCCTCCTCGCGCTGTCCCGCTCGCTCCCCTCCGAAGCCGACGAGCTGCGCAACCTCGGCCTCGCGGCGCAATCACACCTGAACCACATACTCGACGACCCACGCATCCCCACACCACCGCCCAGCTCGCCCGTCCACCACGCCTTCGACCCGTATGTGTGTAGTACACTGACGGTGCTCATGCCTGTCAAGGCCATCGAGCTGCTGTCCGACAAGGACACGTCGATTTGGCTGCGCGGGCTCTTGGACGGGCTGCTGGACGTTGCCGCGTTATGCGGCTGCGAACGGCTCATAACCTGGACGGTATGTCATCCAGGCGCTCACCACGCTTCTACTAAGCACCCCTTCGTAGACATTTGCGCGCCTGAGCGCACGGACATCCGAGCCCCCACGACGGAGCGCGTTCCTACGCTCGCTGTGCATGGTGCGAAAGACGTCTGCCGTCTCCTTGTAGCTGAAATTGCGCGGCAGACAACGTTCATGTCGGGGAACCTGGTGCTTGGAAAGTACCAGTCGCCCTGGCTCGTGGACCATTACCTCGGGGAGGTTGCACGGGTGCCGCAAGCACTCCTGATGCGGCTACATGAGGAAGACGCCATCGCGATCCCCAACTCCAACTCACGCAATGCCACGTCCGTGTTGCAGCTATTCGAGAACGATGTAATCGTTGTGAGTCACCCGCCATCCCGCCTCGCCGCTGCTGAATCCGCCCTTGTAGTGTCTGAAAGAATACTACTACAGTTTTTTCCAGAACCGCGCGCGACAACGACGCAAGCTTAGCAACGGTCTGCTGGACCTGCACAAGCTACGCGCGCTTGCGGCAGACTGCGCAAGGCAAGTACGCGCACGCGGCCATGGCGCAGCGTCGTACGTGAAGCGCGTCGAGCTCGCGCTGCATGCCCTTCGCCTCTCCACGATCGCGGAGGTGACGCTGTCTGGCTTCGAGCTCGAGCTCTACGCGCCCGAGGAGCGCGCCTTCGTCTACTGGTACACCGCGAGCGTCCTCAAGATGCACGCCCTCGTCCTGCGCGAGTTGCTCGGCCATCTGCACGCGGACAACCACAGTGCGTCCCCTCGAGCGCCTTTGCCGTTCCAAGGTCTCACGGTTCGCCCGCAGACGAACGGTCCGCCGAGGACTTCGCGTCTTCAGAGCTAGACTTCGCGAACGGCCTGCACGCTGCGTGCTTGGGCAGCCTCTTCGTGCGTGGCGCTCTACCGCGGGCCTTTCCCGACTGAGCGCGAGCGCACAGATCCTGCGGCTCGTCCCCCCGCGTCCGAGAACGCACGAACTCGCCCCGGATCGTCTGCGCATCAACATTGGACGGAGGTTCAAGTGGGCATACGATGGCGAGTACGCCAATATCCCCGTCAAAGACCAGGTCCGGCCGGACTACGACGCCTTCTGCGACGCGCCGGAGCACCATCTCCAGGTGACCTAGCCGCTACCCCAGCACCCTGCGGCTGACTATGAATATAGAACGTCAATGTAATGCAGGAGGCGCAAAACCTGTTCGACGCCGCCGCCGAATCCTTTGCCCACGTGCGGCTGCGCGATGCGCACGAGACTGGTGCTGAACTCAACGCTGACGCCCAGTTCGATGTACGGTCGTTTCGCTTCACGAACTATTTGTCTGTTGATGCGCTTTACAGTTTATGCAGCATCTCATCGATGTCTGCATGGCTAATGCAGGGTACCTGCGCGTCGCGCAGACCCACGAACAGCCGGAACGACGGCTGAAGTGGGATGTGCGGCTCGACGGATGGTTACAGAGGATCAACGGCTTCAGCATCGTCGAGCCTGCGCAGTAGGCTTATCCCATAGAGAGCCGTGTATTTATTTCAGTCCTCAGGGTGCTTTCCATGGTCGCTCGTTCGACTACTGTATCAATCTACTGTAACTGCCACATTACAACACTCGCAAGAAGCCTACAAGACGTCTGGGTCACTCTTCGACCTGCATGGCAGTGGAGGCTGCTTCTACAGAGCCGCGGTCAGTTCCTTCAGGCAACGATACCGACACAGGTGTGGCCGGGGCCGTGTCAGCCTCGGCGGCGGCAGCGGCGGCAGCGGCAGCAGCAGCAGCAGCTCCACCACGGCCTCGCCCGCGCCCACGACCGCCCCGCGCGCGTGCCCTGCCAGACCCCCGGCCAGTTGGCGTGGCCGCGGCCGAAGTGGACGGGGTGCTGGCCGCGGTGCGCACGGGGCGCCCGCGGATCTTGCGCGGCTGGCCCTCGTCGGCCTCGCCGTCGCCGTCGCCGTCGAAGAAGTCGTTCTGCGCCTGGTGGCGGTCCGCGCGGCGCTCGCCCGCGCCGCCGGGGCCGAAGCGCTCCTCGTCGCGCTCCTCCGCGGTGCGCACCTCGTCCGCCATCCAGCCCTCGAGGTCCGGCGGGATCTCCTGCATCTGCACGCTCGGCGCGCCCTGCAGGTAGCGCAGCTTGTTCTTGATGTGCACCGCGATGCGCTGCAGCGCCTGCGGCGAGTTCATGTTGTCCACCTTCGTCACGATCGGCGGGTGCAGCGCGTAGTCCGGCGCAAAGTACTCGTAGTACGCCGTGCGCGGGAGACTCGCGGGGAGCGTCCGCCCGACCAGGACGGCCGTCTCGTGCGTCCAGCAGCGCGAGACGTTGTGGATCGTGTATCCGCCTCCCCCGAGGACCAGGAGGGGAAGGTTATATCTCCGGACAAAGTCGACGCAAGAGCCGTGGGCCGCAATCGAGAGATTGAATGCGCCCAACCGGTCGCAGCCCAGAGAGTCGGCGCCGCATTGCAGCACGATGGAGGACGGGCGGAAAGCAGTGACAGTATCGTCAATGACAGAACGGAAGATCGTCAAGTAAGATTCGTCGTCAATGCCGTCTTGGAGGGGGACGTTAAGTGCAAAGTGCTTCCCGAGGAGTCCTCCGCCGTTATCGTCCAGACGCCCAGTTCCCGGGAAGAAATCCCCAGTATACTTGTGGAAAGAGACAGTCATGACTCGGTTCGAGTGCCAAAACGCCAGTTCGACGCCGTCGCCGTGATGGATGTCGATGTCGATGTACAGGACACGGGGATGATACCTATCAGGACATGAGCATCTCCGCGGTCCACGGACTGGTCTTCGCACCGCAAGAGTTCTAATATGGCCATTACGATGTCGTTGACATAGCAGAACCCGCTCGCCTCTCCTCGACGGGCGTGATGGAGGCCGCCGGACCAATTGACAGCGATATCGGTAGTTCCCTGAGTTAGTTTCCGCGCACCAGCCAACGAGGCACCGGCATATTGTCTGCAGAAGGTATACATGTCCGTGAATACCGGACAGTCCTCGACGCAGTTGTACTTGTCGATGGCGGCTTTCATCTCATTTTGGGTTTCCGGCGTTACTCTGAGATGTCGTTGATCGGTCAGCACGGGTTTACATGGCCAGAGGAGTCACTCACCGCGCCAAGAAGTCGATGTAGTCGCTATCGTGATATGATTCGAGTTCTGCGCGCGTGGCGGCCCGCGGGCTGTAGAACTGGTCGATTTGCTTATCGAGTCCATATCCGAGGACCAAGGCGTTCGTGAGACTGAGTCGATGAGGTTTCATCGGATGCCGTTCCTAGGAGATATTTCAGCAAGAGCCGGGCCGCGAGTGAAAAGATACGAACGCCATAGTGGTACTCCCCGACGCCTTTGGGATAATAATACGAGACGATTGGTCGTGAATGCGACTGAAACCCAATAACTTAGCTCGGAGAGGGTGTCAACCCAGCGGGCTTACAGCCATATGCCCTTGTGTGGGCTCTGTCTCCATGCCCTCGTCGTCGAAATAGGTTTTCGACGAGAAAGTGTTGTTTAGCGAGCGGGCCATGATGACCACGAGCGTGAGACGGTTGATGAAAGGAGAACGCGAGGTCAATGTCTTTCAGAACCCCAGCCAGATAAGTCCGGGAAGTTCGAGATTCGGAGTCCAGGTAAACGCGCTGAGACAGCCAGGAGTTAGTTCGAGAACGCAAGGGCACAGCAAGCGTAGGCAGACAGGAACGACGCGTTGCAATCCCGGGAAACAGAGCGACCCGGGTATCGAGCGGTATGCGGTATGTCCGTTTGGAGTCGGCTCGCGGAGAACGGAAAGAAAGCGCGAGAAAGCGAGGTGATCGGACTTCGAACCAACCTTGACTCCCTCGAATTCCAGCTCCTTTGCTGCAACCCGGCGTTGAGTGCGCGGTTGCCATTGCGCTCAAAAGATACCCGATGGCGCTGCGCCCATGTCCCTTCATGTTGCCGGTGCTACTCGAACTCGTGGCACCAGGTTCGGCGGCCTGAGTTGTCGCTTACAGCGCGCTGTTCCATCACTAGTGACTGGGTCCGGGGCTCTGGAACGGAGCATAAAAGCAACGTTGGATCTGCTCTACCCCCCATTCACCGCCATATATTGGCTCTGGCTCCCTCTGGCGATTTGTCGGGCGAATTTCTGCTCAGTCGTCAGGTGCTCCGAATCGCAGGTTCTGACGTGTGAACTCGGAGCTGGCACGACCCTCTACGATGTCAGGCACTGGCGATTATGAGCTACTCTGCTTCTTTCTGCGCCCCGGACCGTCGTGGGTGGCCGGCCCTGCGGGTGGAAGCGCTAGCAGGTGACTGGCTTTTGCCAACCGGACCGCTCAGCGCACCTGTCGTTGCTGTGAGTACTATATAGCTGGCATCCACGGCGGCTGCGTCTGCGCAGGGAACCATGCTTGCGGTTGTCCTACTCCTACTGGCTGTCGTTGGCCACGCCTTTGGCGCAGCGACGTTCACGAACCCTATCAAGAAAACAGACGGCTCGGATCCCTACATCGTGCGTCGAATGCTGCGTCCGCGCAAGAGAACGTGTGCTGGACATGGCCTAGGTTTACAGCAATGGGTACTACTGTACGCGCGCCAAGCGATGCCACTCTGTACCTACTTGACAATACCACAAAGACCTGACGACCACGACCTGGTCGAACATCCAGATCGGGGGGCTTCTTGCCCCCGATCCACCACCATGTCCGAAAGGACCGCCGCATTTCGGCCCCTACCCCCCTTGGGACCCGCGCAAAGCGCCATGACAGAACACCAATGGCCACCTGCTGCTGCAGTCAGAGGCCCCAGAAGTAGATAGTGGAATAGAGAACGCGGTGACGCGTATCCCATATCCTAAGCACATACGGCACCTGGGTGAAGAAATTGGCTTTAAGACGCGCCGCCAGTGGCTAGAAAGGAGACTCACCGTCGCTGGCTGGGAAGGCGCGACCCGGGGAGGACGCGTTGCGCAACGCCAAGGAATCCGATGCGACGCCAAGTCCTTACTCAGCCTCCGATCCGAACGGTCCCGAAACAAACTCCGTCTGAGTCCGGTGCCCCAGGGTTAGCGTGGACACCCACGTTTAAACGCAGCGTCGCATACAACGCACCCAGGACGAAGAGCTGTAGCGACTGAGCGACTAGCGGGCCGGAAACACCCCTGCTCTGTGTACTCCGAGCGTAGCAGAGGCCGAAGGGGAGAGAAGCGAACAGCAGCGGTGGGAAGGCGAGCCGGGATAGCTAGTTGCATGTAGGCTGCTGCTCGAGCTAGCACAACTGGCCGTTCCACCGCTACTGCTCTGAAGCAGTTCTACCACTCCGCTCCCACGTCCACGCGTATCACGGCGCTGGACAGAGCCGTTCGGCACAACCCGAGCGCCCAAGATCATGCTATATATGAGGAGAGCTTACGTCCTCCTCCCACCTAGACAACCCACCACCTCACCCGTCGCCCTCATGCCCACAGACACAGGGCTGTCCGTAGCACGCAAACGACCGCTCACGACGCGTCTGCCAGTTCCGGCGCTGGTGCAGAGCATACCTGCACCCGGCAAGCGCGAGATGCAGGCTCTCACCGAACGCATTCGCGCTCAGAACCCGAACTTCGCACGCCCACGCGCGGCGGCGTCCGTCTCACCAACCCTGGGCCCCTCCAACCCGGGCCCCCATCCGCGCCACACGCCCGCAGCCCCGCTCAGAGCGCTGAGACCGCGCCCTGCAACGATGCCCGCGCCGCAGGACACACGAGCGGATACAGCATCCACCTCACGTGCTCCCGCGAGACGGAAGCCGAGCGCGAATGGCCCTCGCGCTGGTGAGAAGAAGCACCGATGCTACGGGTGCGACTTTGTCTACACGCGCATAGAGGCGAGAGACAGGCACTGGGGAAAGCACCGTGCATGCAAACACCTGCACGACGAACGAGTAACGGGCACAGCGGACGAGGAGGCATATAGAGCACTCCAAGGCAGGCGCGCGCGCGCCGCGCACCTGGATTCCCTTATCTGGGTGATCGACGCCGGACGTAAATCTTAGCCTAGTTTGTGCGGCGGGCTCCGAAATGCAATTTGACTTCACCGACGTAACCTCCACCCCATGACCGAGCCGGGCAGGTTTATCGCAAGCGCGTGCACGGGCGCGCCCAACCAGAACGCTTGGACCCTGCTGCGCGCACACATGCGCGACAACGGTTTCACAAACTACGTGCCAATCAAGATCCCAGGGATCGTATCGAGCCTCCGGCCGCGCCAGTTTGCGCCTCACCAATTTAAACCTCGCACGCGTACGACGGCGCTCCCACGCTCTAGGGCGAATTACCTGTGGACACCCTCGCGTAGCAAAGCGCCTGCACCGCCGAAACCTCCAGCCCGGGTCCGCGCGGACGTGTCGCAGGCCTCTTTGCGCCGCCGCCGTGCTTACATCCTCGCTCGCCGGAATATAAAAGGACACAGGACGAGCTCTACGCTCTCCCCATCACACACCATCGACATGTCGACTGCTCCTACCGCCCCCGCTGCCCAGACCGGCGCTCACGCCACTGAGCCCACTGCGCCGACTCTTGTCGAATCACCGCTCCCCGCCACGCCGCCTGCCCCGCCCGGGGTCATCCCCACGACCCGTGCGGAGCTCACGCTCTCGTCCGAAGACCCGCCCCAGTCCGGCGACGAGGACGAGATCCAGGCGAGCGCGCAGACCGCGCCGGCCGCGCTGGGGTCCCCGACGCGCGTCCCAGGCGTCCACTACCTCGACGTCACGCCCAGCGCCGACAGGACACACGCTGGCCGCCAGGCCGAGGTCAACGCCCGAGTCAACGGGCGCGAGTCGCCTACACGCCGCCCCATGGCGACGGTCCGCCCGACCGCTGGCCCAGGCTACACCGCGCGCCGCATCGCCGCGAGCGCCAGGGCGGCTGCGCCAATCCAGTTCGGCTCGCTCGCGGCCGGACCCAGCGCCCATGCTGGCGTCCACGGCGTGTCCTTCCGCCCGCCCACAGAGGTGCGCCGCCGCGCCACCCAGGCCCTCCTTTCTGCTGACCGCGCGAACAGGCGCTGCTGCCGCCGATATCCGGCATTAGGTCCACGGTGGCCCAACACCTGCCGATGCCAGGCGGCTTCCAGGTGCCGCAGCCACAGGCCAGTGGCAGCGCGCCGGCGCGCGTCACGGCACAACCCGCCGCCGCTCCCTTCCCAGCTCGCGGGCAGGGGCAGGACTTCAAAAGCCGCGCATCGCAGTTCGTTGCGCACCGCCGCGCGCTTGGCCTCGACGCGTCGCCGACGCCCGCGCGAGGAGGCGACCCGAGCTCGGACCCATTCGCGATGCGCGACCCCCCGCCGCACATGCCAGCAGCGGCGCCCGCGCAAGGCGCTCCCCGCCCCCAAACGGCCGCCCCGTACTTCCTCCCTCCCCCGCCGCCGCTCCTAGCGCCCCAGCACCCGCCTCACGACGTCGACGAGGACTTCGACATGCTCGCGCCCGAGGACCCGTCCGCATCGCAGCCCTCGTCCGCCGCGTTCTTCAACGAGAACGTCCCCGCCGGCCCCGTCGAGCTGCCATGGTTCAGCTCGTCCGGGCTGATGAAGCCCACGCCCGCCACTCCGCTGCTCGTCGAGCAGGCGGTCGCGCTGTCCAGCGTATACGCGAACACCCTCATTCAGGTCGAAGCCTTCGGCGACATGTCGCCCATCAACGGGATGACACCCGAGGAGTTCGTCCAGGGCATGGGGCGCGGCCAGCGCGACTTCCTCGGGCAGCAGCCCGGGAAGGCCTTCGGCGTCATCGTCCTCAGCCTGGGCGGCCGCCCGGCGGACGACTTCCGCGAGTCCGACCTCAGTGCCGCCACCGTCGACGCGCTCAACCTCGCCATCCCGGATAGCGACATCCAGGGCACATACATCTACACGCCGCGGGACGGCTCGGGCGTCGGCAAGCCGTTCCCCAACACGTGCATCATATACGGCGTCTCGAACGCGGTCGCGGGCGGCGCGACCGCTTTCCGCTTCGTCCGCTACGGCGGCCCGCGCGGCCTCGCGGGCATGGTCTTCGCCATCCCGGAGCCCAAGTCCCAGTACGTCATGTGCATCGCGGGCCTCCACACGCAGAAGGAGGAGCTCATCCGCGAGGTGATCGACACGTGGATCCTCGTCTCGGAGAACATCGCCAAGATCGTTCGCGGCGCCCTCCCCCACCGCGACGTCGACGAGGTGCTCAAGGAGCTCAAGGGGGCGATCGGCATCACCTTCCGCGACCCCGACGTCCCGCCGAACCCAGACTGCATGCCGACCAGGCTCTGGTTCATCACCGCCAACGTTGGCAAGATCCTCGGCGCGTCCAACTTCGACTATTTCGCGAGCGCGCTGCGCGCCCTCGACCTCGAGGTCCCCGGCGTCGGCAAGGGGTACCTTGCGCGCTTCTCATGCAGGCAGTGCCGCGACAAGACGCACACCGAGCCGATCTGCCCGGCGAGGGCCTGGTGCGGGGTACGTTACATTCAGCATGGCGTCGAGCTACCGGGGCCCTCACACCGTCGAACACAGGCGCCGCCTGCAGCACAGTCCCAGCAGCAGCAGCAGGCCCCACTCCCCCAGCCGCCGCAGCAGGCCCAGCCCCCTGCGGCGGCGGGCCGCCCGCAGCGCCGCCTGCGCGCGCGCCGCTGAGCCCGCCACAAGATCGCGCCCGGGCTCGCGATGCCCCAATGAACACAGAATCTGTCTCGGCCAATAGTATTCCGCGCACGTGCGCAGGCTGTATGTAGTACTCTGCCCCGAGTGTACCCGCTGCCGCGGCAATGATATAGATGCCCCAGCCAACTCTGCCCCTTCTACACCCGCCCTGGAGCCTTCCGGCCCGGGCAGCCACTAATACTGACCCGACACTGGTGGACGGCACCAGCGCCCGGGTAACAAGCTACGCACAATCTTTGAGAAGTGCAGCCGCCTGCCCAAATAGACTGCCAGTACAGGAAAGCAGCGCGGATTAAAAAACGGGGGCCTATTTAGGCCCGGACGTCCCGTGCGGAGACGCTCAAGTCTGCAATCTGCCAAGAACGCCGCTCCGTTTAAGGGAGAACAGTGACCAGACATAGTCCCCTGTGACAGCCAGGAAATGCTGCCTGTGTGCGCGGGGTGCGCTGGCCCACGCGTTTCAAGACTCTCAGCGCAATCTTCACCAGACATCGAAACACCAGAATCAACGGCATCCACTGACAGGCATGGTCTCTCGACTCCTCCTGCCAGAGACGGGCGCGCTCCTAGCGTCGGTGCGCCCGATGATGACAGCAGGGGAGCCCAGGCAGGCGCTGATACCCCGATACGATCCATTGCCCCCTCTCCGGCGTCCCTGCGAGCGGATCCGCGAACACCGAGCTCCATATCACAAAGCTCGGTGAACAGCTCGCCTGCTGGCTCTCAAGCGGCGCCCAGCAGCCCGGTCTCGTCCCCCGATGATTCCCAACACCCTGACCCGAGACACAACGGGAAGAAGAAAACCGGTATGTGCCTGAGGATCGCCACTGCGAACATGCGCGGGCGCGGGCACCAAACGGTGCTGGCGAGCGCCAAGTGGCGCGCAGTCGCTGAGACAATGCGGGCTGAGAAAATCGCAGTGTATGCACTGCAAGAGACACACCTGTCAGACGCACATTGTGAGGATCTGAATGATTTTTATAAGCATCTGGTCGTCCTCAACTCGCCACTCCCCACCAACCCGACAGGCGCAGGAGGGGTCGCGATCGTTCTAAACAAGCATCTCCTCAAGACGGACACGGCCAGGCTTCACATTCTGATCCCAGGCCGGGCTGTGGTAGTGAGCCTGGAATGGCACACGTCCGCGGCGCTAACGATACTAGCGGTGTACGCCCCGAATGACGCCCGAGAGAACGCGGCGCTCTGGTCTTCCATAGAGTCCAAGATTCGCCGCCGAAATGGAGCTTTCCCCAAGCCAGAGGTCCTTTTGGGCGACCTGAATTTCGTAGAAGATGAGACAGACCGCTTCCCCGCGCACATGACTCCAGTGGACGCGCCAGACTCTTTCAATGCCCTCAAGAGGTACCTTAGAATCACAGACGGCTGGAGATCGTCATTCCCCACGGGCAAGGCGTGGTCATGGAGCAACAGCTCGGCCTCGTCCATGTCAAGGATAGACCGGATATACCTCTCACGGCAGCTTGACGTCTCCAGTCGAGCATGGTCTATTGCGATGTCTGGGATTCCAGAAAGCGACCACCTCCGAGTCTCCGCCGAACTGCTTGACCACAAAGCACCTGAGGTGGGCCCCGGCAGGTGGTCAATGACCACATCGGTCCTGCAGGACGAGCAGTTCCTGGTCGAGGTTAACGAGCTCGGAACCACGGCCCTGCGGGAGGTACAGGACCTGCTGGGCTCCCCGCGCACGCAAGAAAAGAACGCCCAAACTATTTGGAAGGCTTTCAAAGACGGGGTGGTGGCCGTTGCACGGAAGCGGGCGAAAATACTGTCCGGCAAACGCACTTCTTACCTCAAGAAGCTCAACAAGAACAAAGAAGAGGCAGTTTCTCGTCTATCCACGGCGGTCTCCGCCGAAGATGTTTCGTCCGCCAGCAGAGACGTCGCGGCAGCGGACCTGGCGCTGCGCACGACGAAGGAACGCGACATGCAAGCGGCGTTCGCGAAGAGAGCGGCGTGGGCCCGCGTAGAGGGCGAGACAATGAGCAAACGTTGGTTCCGCTGGGCTGCGGAGCCCAAGCCTCGAGAGACAATAGCATCCCTACAGGTCCCTGCGAGCGCGCCCGTGCGCTACATCACCCACTCGAAATCGATGGCAAAGCTCGCCCGGGACTATCATGACGGAGTACAGTCCAAAGACTTGGACTGCGATCCCGGCGAGCGCGCGGCAAGCATAGAATCTGCACTGGACCACATCCTACCCCGCGTCACGCCGGCTGAAGCCGAATCTCTCGATCTGGAGACGTCACGTGACGAAACGGCGGCACAGATCGCGGCCTCCCCGGCCGGGAAGGCCGCAGGAACGGACGGCATCATCTACGAGCTGTGGAAGAAGCTCATGAAGCGGCACAAGTCTCGCCCGTCGGGGGAGGGCGCCTGCTTTGACATCGCGCAGCTTATGGCTTCTGCATTCCGAGATATCGACGCGCACGGTGTGGCTGAGGGGACAGAGTTCGCAGAGGGCTGGCTCTGCCCTCTGTACAAGAAAGGCGACCGCTCGGATGTTGCGAATTACAGGCCCATAACGTTGCTCAACTCGGACTATAAACTCTACACCGGCATCAAAGCCCTGCGACTCGCCAGGATTGCGCCGGGCATAGTACACCACTCACAGGCAGGTTTCGTCAGAGGGCGGAGCATCACGGACCAGACGAAGGTGGCATCCCTAATGACGAGCTACGCGGAGGCGGAGCAGGTTGACGGCGCCATCGTGGCTCTCGATCAGGAGAAGGCTTATGACCGCGTACGCCACGACTACCTCCTGGCAGTCCTAGAACGCTTTGGAATCCCGCAGGGGTTCAGGAAGATGGTTGCGTCGCTTTACAGCAATGCCAGGACGCGTGTCATGGTGAATGGCTTCATGAGCGACGCTTTCATAGTAGTACGTGGCGTCAGACAAGGCGACCCGTTGTCTTGTCTTCTGTTCAATTTAGCGATAGAGCCGCTATCCGCGATGCTCAGGCACTCTGAACTCCGAGGTTTCAGGATCCCTGGCGTACCAGAGAAGCTGATCGCCAGCCTGTACGCGGATGACACTACAGTCTACCTGTCGGCCGAGGACTCGTACGACACGCTATCTCTCCTCCTCCAGAGGTGGTGCCTGGCTTCAGGCGCGCGTTTTAACATTACCAAGACCGAGGTCATTCCACTCGGCCGGCCGGCGTACAGAGCGCTGCTACTGGAAACGCGACGCCTGTCCCCCGCTGGGCCAGCGATTCCCGCTGGCATCCGGATCGCGCGCGATGGCGAGGCTACCCGCATCCTTGGCGCATGGCCGGGGAACGACACAGACGGGGTGCAGACCTGGTCTAAAGTACTCGAGAAAGCCCAGAGCCACCTCGACCGCTGGGAACGCTCCCACCCATCTCTCTACGGCCGCAGCATGCTAGCGCAGGTCTTCGCCGGGGGGTGCACCCAATATCTGACGGCTGCACAAGGAATGCCTGACCGAGTCGAGGAGGCTCTCGAGAAGATGACCTCCGATTTCTTCTGGGGCAAGTCGCGGCGACACACCGTCAATAAGGAGACTCTCAGGCTCCCCAAGCATCTCGGAGGAGTCAACCTGTTCCACCCTGCCGGGAGGAACGAGGCGCAGTACATGGTATGGGTCCGCCTGTACCTGGCGCCCCCGGACGAGCGACCACTGTGGACTTTTCTGGCAGATTGTATCTTCCGCGCTGCCATTATACAAGACGACGCGAAGCGTGTGCCAGAGGAGCACCGCACGAACCCCTTGTACCAGACGTGGCGCCCGAACATACGGCGCCTACCGCTCATTCTGCAGAAGCTCCTGGCGACAGCGCGCCGAGCCAACGTCGTGCTTGATGCTGCAGAGCTCCCGATGCGAATCAGGGAGACTGAGCCAATCTGGGCGCACCCTGCGCTCAACAGCTACGACGTCCTCGAGAAGAATAGCGGCCCGACCCGATGCCTGAGAGACGTCCATGAAGTAGGCACGGTTGAAGACCTCGAGGAGATAGCGGAGGAAGACGAGCTCGACCATGTGGCTACTCGACGCTGCAGGTGCGAGAATTGCCGCACTGACAGAGCGCACGGCTGCAGGTTTCCGCACGCGTGCGCTGAAATGGCCAGGGACGTGCTCGCGGAGATCTCTGAGAAATGGAGCACGAGCACTGCGACACAGCAAGTCGGCCACGTTCACCCGGACTTGACGCCGGAGGCGCAAGCTGAAGCCCTGTCTCTAGGCCTCCCGGTCCACTTCGCCGCCCGACTTGCGGACGGAGAGGAGAGACAGAGTCTCTTCCGTGCTTTTGGGCACGGACTCGCGCTTGTCGGTCGCACAGCGGCACAAACAACGCGCGCCGCGCCCGGCGCGCGGAGCACCGCCCCCTTGTCAGAGGCCCCCATGGCGGTGGCAATAGGCTCTGCACTACTCGGCGGTCGCAGCGCGGACGCTAGAGGAGCCTACGCAGCAGTCTTCACGGACTGCGCAGTGCCTGACCTGGCCTTCCGATGCAATGGGGACGACCACTCGCACGTGAGGAATACGGCGATGGGTATCTGCCACGCGGCAGGCTTGGCTCCCTCGAACCGTCCTCTCAACATAGTCGCCTCAGACCGTAAGACGCTGCACGCGCTCACGGTCGACCTGACCCGAAATGAGGATACCGGATGGCTCTCCTTCCCCGATGAGAGCACTGAGCTCCGCGCGGCAGCAGCAGTTCTACGCGGAAGACAGGCCGCGACGACCCTCTCTCTGGCGAAGGGCCCGCGGCGCCTCGCACCCGATCTCGCGGCCGCTAAGGAGCTCGCCGGGCAGGCACTCCACGGCGATACCGCGCAGATCGTGAACCGCAGGCGTCTCGCGCGTTTCGACCGCCCGGGGATCAAAGTCCTCAACGTCTCACAGCGCATAGCACACCGAGCGGCGGCGGCGATACGCGCGTACGAAACCCCACCACGCGAGGCCACACGCCGGAATTTGCAGGAAGTCAAGGACGTCCTGTCACGTGATTACAACCTCCGCCCGTCCGACAAGCAGATCTGGGCGTCTCTCGCGAATAAAGCTCTGTCAAGAAATGTGAGAGATTTCATCTGGAAGGGTCTACATGACGGACACAAGGTCGGCCCCTACTTCGCGAAAATGAAGCAGCCGTGGCTGGCTAAAGCCACGTGCACGTCCTGCGGCGTACTTGAGAGCATGGAGCACGTTCTCACGGCTTGCACAGCGTCAGGCCAAGACGTCATATGGGCACTGGTGCGCGACAAGCTCGAGCCGCACGGCGTGGACATCCAGGTCAATATGGGAACGATCTGGGGCTGCGGGATGCTCCCTGTGCACCTCGCTGACGGAAAGAGAGATCCGGCCGCGGAGCGCGCCCTGACAATCGTGCTCTCCGAGTCGGCTTTCCTGATCTGGAAGATACGCTGCGAGACGAAGATCGAGCACGCGGACGATGTTGGCTGGAAACTGAGTGACGCTGCGATCACCGGCCGCTGGCAGGACACTCTGACACGACGAGAGGGCCAAGACCGACTGCTGACCAAGCAAGAGATCTTTGGTAGAAAGGCCTTAGACGCGACTCTGGTTGGGTCGACCTGGGACCCTTCCCTTGCACGAATTCGAGCATTACAGCCCTATCTTTTGAAATACATCCCCGGAGTTTTAGTGGGTAGGGGGAGTGTAGCGCAGGCCCTTGGCATCGGCTAACCCGCTCCCGAGCCCCACACTGCCTAAGTTAGGCGTGCTAAAAGCGATTTCTCCGGGGGGAGCACACCCCTCTGGCCGCTGTGTGCGTGCGCGCACGCTTTAAGCCCGAAAGGAAAGGAGTCAACCAGACCACTGTGTGGCCATGGCCTCCTTATGCTCCAAAAAAAAAAAAAAAAAAAAAAAAAAAAAAAAAAAAACATCCAGATCGCGCGCGCTACGGTATGCCCCACCGACTGTAGCTACCGTGAAGTACATGACTAGACAGACCATGGCTGGGCTGAAAAGCGCGACGCCCAAGGTCGTCTGGTCGGATAGCACGGCCTCGCGCTGCTGCAACGTGTGGGCGCCCGAAATCCACTGGTCGTTCAACAAATGGCACATGTTCGTCAACGACCTCCGCCTAGTACCACGTCTTTGACACGGACGGTCGCAGATACTATAGCGCGGGCACCTCTGGGACCTTTGACAACCAGCGCCTGCATGTGCTCGAAGGTTCCTCGAACGACATCTGGGCCTCGTCGTGGTCGTACAAGAGCCGTGTCAGCATTCCCAATCGCGATGTTTGGTCGATAGATGGCACGGTGTGTGTCCGGAGTGTAGCGTTCTGAGTCATAATTAGCTGACACCCAGATAGCTCATGTTCCTCGGCAGCAACACTTACCTCGTCTATTCCAGCTGGGACGGTAACAACCAATGCCTCTACATCGCGTACGAACAACTCTACTGTGAAGTACAAATTGCATTGTCAACTAACTCGCCGCGCAGGCAAATGACGAGTGCGACGACGGTCGGGAACGCGACGAAGATCTCGACGCCGACCTACAGCTGGGAGAAGATCGGCGCCAACGTGAACGAGGGACCCGGTAAGCGAGGACGGCAGCCAACTCCAGACCCATGTGCACGCGCTCAAACTGGCAGCGATGCTCTACTACGGCGGGCGCACCTTCCTGGTCTACTCCGCGTCCAACTGCGCGGGGACGGGGTACGAGCTCGGCCGGCTCGAGCTCACGGGCTCGAACCCGCTGTCCGCGTCGTCCTGGAGCAAGTACTCTCAGCCGATCTTCACGAGCGGCAATGGGTAATGCCTCTACCGCGCGCTGGGGGTGTTGTTGACGGTGGGGCGGGGCAGGAACTACGAGCCCGGGCACAACGGCTTCTTCAATGGGCCCGGCGGCGGGATCTACATGGTCTACCACGCGAGCGCGACCAGCCCCGGTGCGTCTTTCCGTGAACTTGAAGAAAGTTGGACGACGCGTTGACACGTGCGTTTCAGGCAATTGCGACGGGAGCAGGTACACGATGGTGCAGCCGGTCTACTGGCACAGCGACAGTGCGTCTCGCGGTGGGGGCACATATTGCGCTCGGCTAATCGGCGCTGGTGGTGGTGGTAGATTCGCCGAACTTGGGCTCGCCGCGCGCGCTGTCGGACGCAGTTCCCGAGCCGTCGTAGAGACTCAGAGGTGTTTCCTGTGTATAGTACTGTCTACGGCAAAACTACGACTCGTGGTTCCCTGAGCCGACGTCAACAGGAGTGGTGGTCGTTATTTGTTCCACGGCTTTGCGTCCTTTGCCACAAGACTTTGCCACAAGATTGGATACACCTCAACAGAGGACTCGTGTAACCCGGGGCGCAAGTGCGACACCACTGGTGTCGCACATACCTGAGACTGGCTGGTGGCGTGGGAATGGCAGATAGATAGCTCAAGCCTCAAGGGGTGGGTACCTCTCTGGCGGGAACAACGCGGAGTAGGCCTTTGAACGTGACCACCGACTGAGAAAACCTGAACCGGTTGGACAAAATTGGATAGTGTATGGATGTATCGCAAGTTGTAAGGTTCATTAGTGGAGTCCTTCCGTATGCTATAAAATACATCAAGATGTCGAGACAAGGGGAAACGGTGCGATATGCTACATGCGAGGCGAGGATGTGCTGGACGGGAGTGGTGGACTGGCTATTCAGAGCTACTGCGAGGGCTGCCGCTTTCTGCTTGCAGCATTTCGTTCAGGGCAGTCTGAAGATGGTCCGTGAGTGGAAGCAAGACATAGAAAGAGGAGTGGAATACGGACCTTGGCTGTATGGCGGACGTGCCGCCGCTCCGTGCCATCCCTCACTATCTGCTCGAGCCCCCTCTTCCACAGCGTCCAGCGCGCGGGATTGTACCCTGTCGGGCCCGCCCAGAGATCGCCCCCTCTGCCAGCGACGTCTGTCAGGGTCTCGCGGCAGTTGTACATCCGGGTGGCGTTGCCGTGGGAAAGCCAGACGGCGGCGGTGAGCACGGCCAGGCTGCGCGGCGTGCGGTCGAACGCGGCGCTCCAGGGCAGGTACTCGATCGCGTTGCGCATGGCGGCGAGCGCGAGGAGCTCACCGGGCCAGACGCCGCGCGCCCAGGCACGCGCGAGGAACGCGTTCAGGGCGAGCCAGCGCCGGCCGGCCTGGGCGAACGCCTGCGCGCGTGCGTCGCTGGAGCTCGATTTGGTGCTGCTGGCGTCGTCTGGGTCCGGGTCCGTGGACGGCTCCGCGGCGAGCAGGCACGCTTCTTCGCGCGTCCAGGGGCTTATTTCGCTCCCGTCCAGGTAGACGATCGGGCCTGGCGCCGGGGTCAGCGTCCAACTCAACTCTCGCGGGACCGAATGCCGCGCTATGCGAGCGCGCCAGTGGGCCACTCACCTCGCAGTGCCTGACGCACCGCCGCGCCAAAGAGGGGCAGCGTCTCCCAGCTGACGCCACACTTTTTCCAGAGGCGCCAGCCAGGGTCGGCGGGCTGCTGGCGGGCGCGGGTCTTGATGTGGTCGAGGATGTCGAGCACGCGCTCATGCGTCTCGGGCGCGCTGTGCTCGTCGTCCTGGACCAGGGCGAGCAGCTCGCGCCAGAAGGCCGATAGCCATGCGTCGAGGCCAGGGGCGCCCGCGGTTTTGTGGTGTTTGTCGCAGAACGCGACAATCAGGGCCGCCGCCTCGTCGGGCGGGATGAAGCCGTCGGTGAGCACGAGCAGCGCCGCGGGCACCGTCGTCTCGAACCACCACATTGCTCATCGACCGGCCGCACGGGGGAAGAGGTCGCTCAAATGTTTACATACGGCGTGTCTTGACGGCGCCATCAAACCAGATTCATCGGGTATATGGGCGCTTGCGTTCCCAAGGGCCGTAGTCGCTGACCCCCGTCGCCACCGCGGCGGTCTCCGTGACCTGTCCTCCTGCTTCGTTTGCTCTCTGACAGAACTGCCCAGCCTGCCACTCTCTCCGCTCGAACTGGAGCGCTGAGCTCAACGCCGCGGCTGCAGTTACCAACCGTCGCAAAATCACCCGACGGGCTGCACTATTTTACCCGCATGCCGCAGCCGTCGATGACCTCGTGGCCGCTGCTCGCGCAAGATGCGACCTATCTCCGGGCTCTCATTTGGCAATTGGCAATAGTATCAGAGAATCTGACGATCGCTCGCGGATCCAACGACGCCAACGCCGACAGCGCCCTCTGGTGACTGGTCTTGCCCAAGAACGACTCCACCCGGTCTGACGCTGCCTCTCTGATCGCTGCTCCAGCGTCCATGCGGGGCAAATCGAAGCGTGCTCGCGCGGGAGAATCAGAACGCTAGGGCGTTGGGGAAATGCCTGGCCTCGAGAACCCATGGCCGCTCGTTCGCTCTGCGCATGCGCACTTCTGGGCGCCGGGCGTTCTCGGCCTCGCCCAGGAAGCCCGCGCGCGTGGCCGTCGTTCTTTCGTTCATTCCCGCTGCTTCCGTCGATGCTTGCAGGCATATCTGGGGTGCGATGTTGTGCTAGGCGCAGAACGCCTCCGTCGGCCGCGAGGCCGGAACGTTTGGAGACCAGGAACCGCGACGTGGGACTGTACGCGATCGGCGGGAAGCTCACGGTGCTTTTTGTCCGCGTCGACTGTCGAAACGTCACCTCTGGACTGATGCTTGAGCCTGATGCGCTCGCGCGAGAAACCCAAACAGCGCGCCTTTGGTGTCTAAACGCAATCATGGCGAAGAGATGTCGAAATGTGCCCCATCATCGTGGTCGATGCAGAAGCATTCTGACTGCTCTGGAGTTTGGAGGCCGATCGCGGCTGCAGATGGCGCTGCCCTGACATGAGTGCAGAACGAGGGAGGTGATCTTGAGACAATCCGGAAGGACGAGCGCTCTCGAAGACGGGCATTCAGAGCGCCGCCGCTCGGAACGGACGACCGGAACCGGGACAGATGATGAGAGGGTGAAGGTGGGGTACCCACCTAGCTTTGCGCGTTGAACCCAGTCGCGGCGTACGCAGATGGACCGGCGGAGTATGCGTATGCGGCTTGCGCGCAACGAAAAGCCGCATGTCTTTTCGTTTCGTTTCGAAACGCGGGCTGCGATTCACATACTTCGAATCCACGCTGCAGAAGCAGGAAGCCCGGCGTTCATCGATGTGAACGCTCATCTTACGGCGCGCGTCGTCCAGTCAAGCGCAAGAACAGCTCGGGGATTACCCAAGACGTGCATGAGCGCCGCCGCTTCTGCCGATTCCCCTGCGCTTCGCCGGGGGTCCCTATTGAGATGCAGGGACAATCCAAGGATGCGGCCCGAAGCATTACGACAGCGGGATCTGCGTTGCGCTGGGCAACTTTGTGTATAAAAGACTCAGCGTTCGCCAGGGTCGCTTTGCATCCTGCCCCCGGCCCCCTCGTCCTCGTCCTCCCAGCCGTCCTGGTCACTGCTACCACGACGACGCGTGCGACTGTTGTCTGTTCGAGACTACAGAGCACCGTACGCCGTGCAGCAGATGATGAGAGCGGATGGGACGACGCGCCGGGGGGCTCGCTCTCCAATTCCCTCTCCTCGTCGCTACCACTGGGATGCGCCGTCTCGACTGTCATATGCAGAAGTGGGATAGTCATTCTTGTGCAGCAGATGATGAGAGCGGATTGGACGGCGTGTCTCAGCAGTCAACCAATCGCGAGGCGGATGGACGAATGAGACGGGGACGAATCGGACGGGCGTGACATCCATATAAAATTGGGTTCGGGCTTCGTTCGGGCGCAAAAGAACAGAGTTTCATGGCACTGTACTCGGCTGACTCCAGTACACGACACAGGCGGCGGCGATTAGGGAAAGCCGATCATTGACACAGTCGTTCTGTCAGCGGTGTCCAGATTACGGGGTACAGAAAGTCAGATAGTCTGGATGTGCTCGTGAGGCATGCCAGCTTATACTGTGAACCATCGTGTGCTGGTTCACAAGGATGAAAACCGGGCTCTCAGAGTTGCTCGTACATGCGGCTGACCATAAAGACCCAAATTGATTGGACAGCCTGTGGTGGTCGCGGCTCTCCCTTCGGCAGCGCTTCGCTGGGGACTGTGGTTGACGATTGATTGAAGACATTGCACCACGGAGATGTGAGATGTGAGCATCGAATGAGTGGTATTGCCGAGAGTGTGATCGCAGTTCCGCGAGTTCTCTGGCACGTGACTGCCCACGACGGAGTCTGAATCCGTGTCGATGCTGTTTCAAAGTCCCGGAGGCAAACAGTCCACCACATGGCGCGGGATTGTACGTGGTTGTCGGCTCTCAATTCTTTAAATACGCATGCGACGCAGCTATTTTGAACTCCCACGGCGCCGAGCGAAGTTCCTCCGTCCTTCTACCTCAACTTGGAGCGCTTTGCGCTCTTCGGCGAGGCACCTTCGGCTCTGCTATTGACTGGCCGCTTTAAAGAAAGGCATGAAGACTAACGTAAGTGGCCGAGCTCCGGGTTGTAACTACGCGCCGCCGTGGTTGGCCTCTGATCGCACTGACTCCCGCTCAGACCGAGAGCGTGAACGATTTCATCGGACTTTTCGTAGACGAAGACCAGATTTCGGCAAACGACAACGGTCTGGAGGCCCTGTTTGACATCCCCACGCTTGCGTCTGGGCACGGCGATAACAGTGGCGGAGAGACCCCGGGGACGACACCGGGACTGACAGCTGGGCTTTCGACGGCCGCGCAGACACCCGAGTATGATTCCTCTGAGGACGGAGAATACGACCTGGACTCCGAGGCGGATGGAGAATACGATCTGGAGTCCGACGCGGATGGAGAATACGATTTGGAGTCTTTGAATAACGCTGTCCAAGGCGAGACGCAGGGTAGGGAAGCCGAGAACCGCAAGGTTGAAATCGGCGTTCGCCGCCACTTCAACCTGCGATCTGGGCATCCTCGCGGGGTCAATTGGCCGTTGTAGCAAGAGATAGTCCTTGAATGCGACCATATAATTTTTATTGAAAGTAAATGTGGGGATCGCGAGCAACGACCGCCGGATGTTGCTGCTTATCTCCGGCATCGGCCGTAGCCGGAGACGGCGATCACGGGTTTTCCGCTGCAATGAGACGAAATAACCCATATATCATTCGGACCGCGTTGAAGAGCTCTCTAAGTATGATGCTGCTGTTAATATTTCGCTCCGAGCAGCCGTCGGGACTTAGCGGCCGCCGCGGTGCCGATTACCGATGCACATCCCGATTCACGAGAGGCCGCGCTTCGCCGGCAGACACCTTGCTTGTACTAGATGCAGGACCTCAATAATAGACACACCCGAAGAGTAGGTCGCAAGTACTTAGACCCTGAAGTCCCGCAAAGGGGTCACGGCCTGCGCATGCCAGAGCCACTGTGCGCCTTCAAGTTGGCGAAGGTCTATCTAGTATTGGCCCAAGGGACTGCAGACGATCATCGATCATCCTGCCCACGTTCCCGTAGATTGCAACGAAAAGAAAGCTTGGAGCCCGTTCAGTGTTCGGCAATGACTATTCCGCTAGGGCCCAGTGGAAATGGCGGTGGCAACGAACGCGCAGTCCTAGGATCCCCCGCCGGCGCCGTCGTCAACATTTTTCGCCCAGGATACGACGGTGCACAGCTCGCCGCTAGACTCGTTCTGGCGCCACAATCTCGCAACAATGGCCAGAAACACCCTGCTCATCGCAGTGTGCCGCTTACTGAGGTGAAATTTGTGCCAATTCAACGTCTCGCATGGCCATGGCAGAAAAGCCAACGGGCGAAGCGAAAGATGCGGCGTGCGCAGCTGGATAGAAGTTCCTCACACCAAAAGAGCGCGGCTTTTTTCATGGGATTTGTTTGTAGGAGCAGGTACTTGGAATGCGCCTCAGAGAGCTGGGGTGTACGGTGCTCGCAGAGCAGACCGGCGGAAGATCGGGCCGAATGTCGGAGTTTGAACAGCAGAGAAAGTGGGCTTCATTTCGGAATGGGAGTGACCTTTCAAGCAAGGTGATTGAGCACCTGAGCACCCGTGGAGCGCACCGTGTAATGACCCAAAATCTACCTACATAACTATGGACAGTCCAGCTATTTGAGTGCTCATGTTCTCAATCGGGATGAGCATCGGCACTGCGGTGGCCGCTAAGTCCCGACGGCTGCTCGGAGCGAAATATTAACAGCAGCATCATACTTAGAGAGCTCTTCAACGCGGTCCGAATGATATATGGGTTATTTCGTCTCATTGCAGCGGAAAACCCGTGATCGCCGTCTCCGGCTACGGCCGATGCCGGAGATAAGCAGCAACATCCGGCGGTCGTTGCTCGCGATCCCCACATTTACTTTCAATAAAAATTATATGGTCGCATTCAAGGACTATCTCTTGCTACAACGGCCAATTGACCCCGCGAGGATGCCCAGATCGCAGGTTGAAGTGGCGGCGAACACCGATTTCAACCTTGCGGTTCTCGGCTTCCCTACAGGGCACCCATTGGCAAGACGGTCTGGCCAGGGTATGCATCAGCATCTACTTTGTAAGGCATTGTGATGGAGTATGGTCCGTTCAGGCGCTGCAAGCTTATACCAAGGAAACTGCGTCGGAGACACAGGACTCGGCGCCAACTCCTGGCCAGCAGTCGCAGCGAGCGCCGGATAATCCTCACGGATCAGTCAAGCGTCGAGCAGATGACGAGGATGGGAAGTCGGACGAAGGGCCCGCGAGGGAGGTGGGTATCGCGGTTCTTGAGGCGTCTCGTGACTTCTCATGCAAGTGACAGGCACAGAAGCGACCGCGACTGGGGGCTGTGAGCAGTGGCCTCAGCGCCGCAAGCCCTGCCCTTCCACAAACCGCGACGCTGGTGAGTATCACACACTGGTACGCAATGGTTTGTTGACTACAGTTAACAGTTGGACAAAGCGGCCTCACCGGCTCAGAGTCACAAGGGAGTGCTAACGACGCACGACACTTGCGATGAGCCCGAGGCGGGGCCGTCGAGACTAGACTCGACCGTGGCTGGCTCCGAGGGCGACGCTACCACGTCTCCCGAGACGAAAGCGGCGCTCAAGCTTGAGGATATTGATGTCACTGTCAAAGAGCACGAAGATGCACCGTCCGGGAAGCAGGCAGGAGGCAACGACGATGACCACGCCGACGGCGCGACATCAATTGACAGCGAGATCGACTGCTCGGTGTACGAGTATAGGCTCATTGTGGACGAAGACGGATTGCGCGTTGCGGCGGAATATGGTTACACAATCGATGCCAATGGCTGGCTCGTAGGACCTGCCAGGTACTGAGAGACTGCGAGTGAAGGATACGTTCATGTACTACCTCGATGTAATATAGTGCGAGTTATCGGGGTGTTCTGTCTTTGAGCGCGACACCACTGAGACGTAGCCATCCCGGAATCGGGGGATGAGACAGCCGCTCTCCGTGCTGAGATAGCTGGGATGAAGTGATTGATTGCATTATCCGGAAGTCAACCATAGGCGGCCAGGTACACTGAAGAAGGTAGATGATAGTCCAAATATCAGAGGGAGACTGAGGACGCATGGGTGGTAAAATTTGACGAGATGACGACGAGGGGCGCATCGGGTAAGTACTAGCCGCTGGATTCCGCGGTCGCCTGAGCGAGTTGTACAGCCCGTGCCGCCATCCTCATCGCTAGACGCTCATGATTAGTGTTGAAACAAAGGTGCTATGCAAGCGCGCGGTCAATACGCCGCACATGTAATCGCCGGACACGGGGCGACGTACGTTGAGCTTGGCAGCATGCTCGGGTTTGTGCGTCTGCGTGCGACAGTCGTATCCGTACCTGCATTGCGCTGTCAGAATGCAGGCTCGGCGCCGTATCGTGTGACCGGGCTCACCAACAATCCTCCCGAACGGTTTCGTTGAGGACGCGCCCCAAGAACTTCTCGCAATGCCACCAGATCCACAGGCGCTGCTGCATGAACGCCTGGACGCATCCGTCGCACAGCCAATCGTCCGGGGTCACAGCAATGAAATCTTCCTGTGCCATGAGCTGCTGGAAGCGCGCCTGAGTAACGACGTTCGGGAGGTCGAAGAGGGCCTCGAGGATGGCGCCGAGCCACAACGGTTCAGACGGGTGTGCGCGGTACGCGGGGTCGTTCCGCAGGTACTGCAGCAGCATCGTGGTCTCGTGCCGGTTGTAGCGGAGGCTCCCGGGGAGGGTCATCCAGTGTTGTCCCGGGTCTCGCAGACGCAGAAGGTATTGCCAGTCTGTCAGATAGTGAGCAGCGTCCCGGGGCGCGAGGCCGGACTCACTGGAGCGATTGTAGAGCTTGATACCGCTTACCCCACCGCACCTGTGGCCTGAAATATGGTCAGCGCTGAACACCGCAATGAAAGTGAGTTCACATGAGTCCATGGAGCCGACAGTACTCCTGAGCAGGCGATGTTGTCCTTTAGGCACGTCTTGTTCCCAGTCGGTAACACTGCGTGAAATCCAGAGGTGGGAAAAGTCATCATTGAGGTCGAATTCAACATCGACATCTCCAGGCGGAAAGTTGAACCCATCGGAGTCGAACGCGTTAACGAAGCTCGTTAGCCCGTATTCATAGTAGAATTCCTGCGGATCTGCAACTTTTGCTTCACATTGCATTATCGGCCCGCGGCGGCGAGATGACACACCTGCAGACGACGCAAGTTCATAGCAAGTGTCTTCAAAGAAGCGCCAAGTTTCGTAGAGCTCCCATAGCTCCTGTATGGAGAGTGCATCGTAGAACGTTTCCCGGCGTTGGTCAATAGAGCCCCAGACAGGCGCGAAGTCGGAAAAATGTCGCGCGATATCAAGAACCAACCAAAGGCGGTGGAGAACCTTCTGCAGGGCACAACTCTCCTCGGGCGAGAGACCGCTCGAGTCCCCCGTGGTCCGGTCTTTCATCCTACGAGCCACATTCAATGTCAGGCCCTGCCTGTCGAGGATGGACGCACGTAGCGCTGTAAATGACTTCAATCCGGTTGCATATTCTTGCTCGAGAATCCAGGGCGCGTGCTTCACGCCAGGTCAGAGGAGCAGCATGCATGTCTTGCTCGGAACTGCGCAGTTCTTGTTCGAGCGCCTCGTGCGCATCTTCGGACACATCGTCGCCGTCGATATCAAAGCAGCCATGAAGCTCAGCTCGCACTCCACGAAGGGCTGGGCCGAGAACGTCGTGGGAACCGAGCAGATTGCACGCGACAGCGGCCATAATGCTTGCTGGCCGGTCCTTGAAGACATTGTGGATGCTTTTGCCTGCTAGCATAAACGCGCCCAGTGTCTTAAAGTCCGGAGTGCACATGAGGATGTTGTCCAGCACGTCTGCGGGCAGTTCGAGCCGGGCGGTCATTGTGGCGGCGGGAAGAGAGACAACGGTCGGACTTGTACGGCATCAAATCTCTGTCTCGAGCACATGAACTCCGTCCGGAGATTCAACCAGCTGAGCACTATTCTGGCGGGCAATTCATGCCTTTTTCGTCGTTCTTAGACGCTGATGCTTGATATGGGATCGGAGGAGGGCTGACGCCGGGATTGTCCGCGCTTGGGTGATAAACGCCGTCCGCTTGCTGTCCGGGGCTGTCCATTCTCCGAGCGATTCTGGCACTGTGACGCTGCCTTCTCTTGCGCTGGCCGACGTTCGGAAGGCAGGATGCATCTCTAATCGTCGAATAGGCATGCCTGGTCCGAGCGCCGCCGTCTGTACTGCCCGAAGCACGTTGCCCTCGCAGCGCCGGCGCACCCGAACTCGCCTCCGACCAACAAGATCATGAGCGCTGATGCCTTCCAGCCGCGCATAACTCTAAACCGGGTTACTGGCCGTGCCCGACGATGGCAAGACGCTCGCTTATAAGTACACGACTTGTGATCATGCAGCGTGCTTCCCTGCTTGCTCCTCCTTGCTCTCGCCCACCACCATGGCTCCAGCCCCGTACACCTACACACCGGCACATACGCTTGAAGAATGTCTGTCGAACTCATACGGACCCGGGGGCGCCCTCTGATACCTTGCACTGCAGGCGACAGGATCCTGACCGCACCTGGGGCTATGTTCGAGACCGAGCGCGTCGTCGTGCACGGGCAGGTACAGCGCGTCTTCAAACAGCTCCCAGGGTCCCTCCGCGCGTTCTGGCTTGATTGCGTGCGGCTCTACGGCCCGAAGGACTACATCGTGTTCGAGGACCAGCTCCTCACGTACGACGAGGTGCACAGCCGCGCTGCTGCCCTTGCGTGCGTGTTCAGACAGAAATACGGCGTCCGCAAGGGCGACCGCGGTGCGTCCCCACCGCGCACTCCGGACGTCACTGACGCGTCGGGCAGTCGCGATCGCCATGCGCAATTGCCCGGAGTGGATCATCGCGTTCTGGGCGTGCCAGCTGCTGGGCGCGGTCAGCTCGCACATCAACGCGTGGCTCCCCGCGCAGCCGCTCGTCCACTGTCTCTCAAAGACCGAGCCGAAGGTCGTCATTGTCGACGCCGAACGCGCAAAACTGCTCGCGCCGCACCGCGGCGGGCTGCGCGTTCTCGTCGCGCGCGCGGACGGCGGCGCGCGCCCGCCCCGGCCGTTTACTGTCCCCGCGGGCATGGCAAGCCTGGACGCGGACATTCAAACGTACAAGGGCCCTGTCGACGAGTGGCGCAGGGAGCCGGAAGCGCTGCCGGACGACAACGCGACGATATTCTTCACCTCCGGGACGACCGGGCTGCCCAAGGGCGTGCTGTCCACTCAGCGCAGCTTCATGCACGGCTTCTTCGTATGTACAGTCTAGTCTGTTCGAATCACGTGTGTGCCTATTGAATGTGCTCCTCAGGGTTCGCTGTACTCTCGGGAGCGCATGCTCCTGCGCCGCGGCGAAGCCCTCTGGGGCCGCGGTGACCCGGGCACCAAGAAGACCTTCCTGATCGGCGTCCCGCTGTTCCACGTCACGGGCCTGACGTCTAACCTGGCATGTGTCTGTCCCTCTTTCCTTCTCCTGCTAACCTGAGCCTTCCAGATGAACTACACATACCAAGGCTGGCGAATCGGTCTCGTGCGCAAAGTTCGTGTGCCCATCCGCTCTCGGCGTCCAAGCAAGTCTGACATCGCGCGCGCGCGCGCAGTGGGACAAGCACGCGGTGGCGGACTTCATGTTACGCGAGGGCATCACAGGGTTCGGCGGCGTGCCGGCGCAGGTGCTCGACCTGATGGACACCGCGCTGCGCGGGCGCGAGCACATCGAGCAGATGTCGTGGGGCGGCGCGCCGTCGCCCGCGGGCATCATCAGCAGTACCGGGCGCGCGTTCCCCAAGAGCGTCGTCGGGCAGGGGTACGGCATGACCGAGCTCAACTCGGCCGTCGTCAGCTTCGCCGTCGACGACTACCTCGCGCGGCCGAAGAGCGCGTGCGTTTGCCCGGCGGCCCTCTTCTTTTTCGCGCGTTGCACGAGCTGATTGGTGGTGGTATTTGCTTGCAGAGGACTACCGAGCCCTGTGAACGAGATCCTGATCATGAGCACGGAGACGGGGAAAGAATGCCCGGCGGGCAAAGTCGGGGAGGTTTGGGTGTACGTCTGGATCTGTGCCGCGTTTGCGCTACGGAAGCTCATGTTTCGCCACAGGCGCGGAGCGAACGTCATGCGCGAGTACTGGCGAGATCCAGGTAAGGCGCCGCGACGCACGCTCCGAAATCATCCGCTCATGCCTCGAGTAGAAGGGACGAAGCAGGTCCTTACGTACGACGGGTGGCTCAGGACTGGCGACCTTGCCTATGTGGATGAAGAAGGTAGCCCGCGCTCTGATCCTACAAGCCGTAGGCTGACCAGGTTGCGCAGGATTCTTATACATCGTCGACAGAGGTACCGTGCCACGGACTGTCTAGTCGCGTCCCACTTATGTCTTTAATAGCAAAGGATATGATCATCCGAGGTACGCGGCGTGTTAGACGTTTTTCTTCTCTGCTGAACACATCTCAGGTGGAGAGAACATCGTGGGTGTCGTGTTCCGAAGCAGCTCTATTTCTGTGTTGACCGACGGGTTTTAGCACTCGGTGATGGTGGAGGACGCGATCTACACCGACGACCGCGTATTGGAGGTCGCGGCGGTAGGTGTGCCCGACAAACGTTTGGGCGAGTTCGTTGCAGTGGTCGTGGTGCCGAAAGAACAGTCCTTCGGCGAGGTCACGGAGGAGAGCATAATTCGCCTCGCTCGAGATCAGTACGTCGGGAGACCCGTCGACGCCGGATTCCAATGCTCAGGTATTCTGTAGGTTGCCAGGGTTTGCTGTTCCAGTCATGGCGCTCATCGAACGGACGTCGCTTGGTACGGAAATTACGCATTTACGAAAGCCTTGTCGTAGCGTGCTGACTTCCCACAAGAACGCAACGCGGGAGGGAAGATCCTGAAGAAGGATCTCAAGAAGCGGGTAGTGGCAGAGTGGCTTCTCCGGCAGCACGGAGGGCTTGCGAGTGCCAAATTGTGAGTCGACGCGTTGATGCTGGGCGTAGAGTACATAGGACAGACTTTCTTGTTAATCTGGAGACACCACGCCTGCGGTGGTCATAGCGGTCTGTTGGCCTACAACGAGAGAATCAAACCGTCGGGGGCACGGTCATGTTGCTTTCGGTGCCTGCGAACAGATGGGCTTGGGTATGCGTATCGGAATCCGTTGGTTGTTCGGGATCCACCCGGCCGGATGCCTCGTCGTAGTAACCCGGGTCCTTCACTGGCGTCAGTATCCCCAGAGGTCAAGTAAATGAAGAGAAAACGGCGCACCAAGATTTCAGAGACAAGGGTATGCTGTATGCGCCGTCCGCGTGTCAAGGCCCACAGCCCGAGCGCAATGAGGTCGGCGTCGGTAGCCGCGCTCTGTAGCATGGACCGGAAATAGTCTGCGGAGTCCGCAGGCTTGTCGTTCTCAGGCTCGTCCGCATCGAGAACCAGGATGAAGAGCGGGCACAAGCGCCGGTGGCCCGCAGTCCAGTCTGCGCGCTGGCACTCTCGACTGCAGTACCGGACGATCTTGCAGCGCGCGCAGAACGACAAGGGCTTGCCGCCCTCCTCCTCGAGATCGAGCATGGTGCGCCCGCACTGCGGCACCGCGCAGCACCGCTGTGGAATCAGCGTCCACAAGGCCAGGCGGATCATGAATACGACACCGGGTGAACGCGGGTTGCGCTCGACGTAGCGGCAGAGCTCTTCGTAGGGCACGTTCTTTTCGGTTATGATTGAGAGGGTATCGATGTACCTCTGGAACGTCGTGCGTGCCCTGCCCATGATGCCCGTGGTATCCGGCGCGACTGCGCGGTAGTGCACTTCCGCAACCCGGAAGACGAGCTCGAGGGCTTTCGTATCGGTGCTCCCGAAGCGCAGCGCATCATCCTTGTGATGATACGGGCCCGCATTGACCGTGTTCAGGAAGGAAGCAACATCGTGCAGCGTGTCCTGTGTCCGAATCCATTCCTTTTCCGAGATATCGGGAGGCAGACTTTGTCCTGGAGGCGTAAGAGCCGAGATGATCGTGTAGTGTTCGGGGCGATCGGATATTCCGAGCAGGATAAGCGTTCCCAGGTACCAGGTGAGGCGGCGGAGGTTCCCCGGGAGGAGAAGTGCGTCCCACACGCGGGGGCGCGCGAGGCGTAGGACTGCATGAAGAACCCGGAGGGGGCTGGTGTCCGCGAACGCACAGCATGCGTCGACGAGGGCTTCGACAGTGCGCTCCGGGCCGTATGGGAGCAATTGATCCAGTGTGGCTGGCCAGGCACCAGTTGTTGAGCGGAACTTCTTGTTGGGGTTCTGGGCTCGTATAGCGGGAGGGTAATTGCGATCGGATAGAAACAAGCCATAGAGACAGAAGTCGAGGCAGACACAAAGCAGCACGTTGAACTGGTCGAGCGCGTCAGAGACCGGATGGTTCCAATGCTTGTAGACTTTATGTGACCCGTCCGCAATTCTATTATCGCAGAGTTGAATGTTGAGTTGCAGGCGTTCCCGCAAGACGGCCTTCTCGCTGGCCGTGCGAGGGACACATAGATTGCGCATGCATGCATCCCATAAAGCGTGCGGCTGGGCTTCTACGCGCACAGCTTCCAGTCTGCCGTATATGAGCAGAGCTGGTACGGTGAAAAAGCAGAGCGTGCAGAAACAAGGCTCCAGCTGCCGTTCGTCTCGGATGACTGATTCAAAAGTGCTGAAAAGCAACTTGTATTCGCACGGCTGGTCAGAAAGCGCCATGGAGCTCCAAACCGAGGACAGGATGCAGTCGCCGACGTGGTAAGAGACAGGATGAACCAGCACAGCTTGACTCCGCAGCGGGACGGCGATACCGGCGCTCGGACCGAATAACATTCCATCAAACCAAGTACGGGGTACCTAAGCATCCATTCGACCGCAGTACCTTTCACTGAGCGTCCCGAGGCAATGAATGGTTGACCTGAGTGTTGAAAAAATATTGTGCTTGTGAGATTGTGGCACGAACCTGTGGGCTGTGGCAACATAACATCGCTTCCGGGACCAAACAGTGGTCAACACGGTGTGTGGCTGGCCGCACGTGGTTCGTGGTGGCGGAGATTCAACACGCGACTACAAATTTGGGGCTCCGGCAGCGAGCGAGTTCCTCCACCCTTCCACTTCAACTCGAAGCATGGACTACCAACTCGATGCATTCCTCAGCTTCCCGCCTCCGGGCACCATGCCTAGTACTCATCCCCAACTCGAAGACCCGATGCCAGAGCGCAAGGTACGTGGCGCGCTGGCTGTAACCACCAGCTACTATGGTGATTTTAAGCTGACTACTTCGCAGACCGAGGACATGGACGATCTCTTTGCGCTCATGGTGGACGAAGACCAGCTGGCGTCCGACGGGCTCGAGGCCCTGTTCGACATCCCCGCGCGCGAGCGCGGGCAGGACGAGAGTGCACAAAGGCACACCCCAGAGACCACGCCAGGCTTGTCGGCAGGGCGTTCTCCGTCCGTGCAGACACCTCGCGATGGCTCTGATATGGATGGCGGCGACGACTCGCAGGGCTCGGAGCACGCCGTCCAGGACGCTGACGCTGGTGCCACGCCACGCGCCCAGGATGGTCAAGCGGAGGTATGTTGCCGCCGTGGTCGGTATACGCACGTTCTGATGCCGTCGGTGCACACAGACATCGAACCCTCGCCCACAGACCGCTCTGACGACGCTGGACTCGCCGCAAGCCCGTGGCGCGCAGTCGCCACCGGCGGGAGGGCCGGAAGAGCTCCCCGCCGCCACGGGGTGCCGGAAGCGTCGCGCCGACGACGGGGACCAAGAGGCAGAACTGGCCCGAGAGGTGCGTGCCATAGCACTTGACGTGTTGAATGGCATTCTCATGCAAGTGACAGGCCCCAAAGCGACAGCGGGTGGGTGCAATCATCCGGAATGCCGCGAGCGCCACCCTTCAGCGTGACTCGATACTGGTGCGCATCGCTATCGCGAGCCCTGAGGTCCGATTGTGTGCTGACGCCGCGTATTAGTCGGACAACACGGTCGTGCCGTCCCAGAGCCACAGCGAAGAGCTCGAACGCCATCCTGTCTTCGAGTACACGATCGACGTGGAAATGGCGCTCCCGTTACCGGATGTCGAACCGCTTCGTGCGCCTGACATACCGACGCGCGGGGCGGGGTTCCAGACGACGCAGGGCGATGTTCCCGTCGACGTGGGCGAGGATGAGCAGGCGGAGTGCGACAACCCGGACGTCGACCTTCCCCAACCTGCTAGAGCTACCTCTGGCGACGCCGCGCCCGCGCTGCCTTTTGACGCAGTGGACTACAATGATTGGGTAAGTTCCTCGTCCTCTTTCGCATGCCTCGGTCTGACGTACGTGACAGGCCCATGAGGATGGCGACATAGCCGCTTCAGAGCACGACACGCCGCCGCCGCCGGTCAAGAAGTCCACTCTGCAAGGAAAGAAGAAACCTGCACAGCGTCGAACAAAGAAGGTATGCACCGCGCACCTCGTCACAAGGCATCCGATGACCGTGGATCATAGACTTCGAACGCTTCGGATGCTGGGCAGAACGCCCAAAAACATAACACCAAACCAACTCGCCCGCACTTCGCGTACAAGGCACTATGGGAGGAGCGCGCGCCCCAGCTCAAAGAGCTGGCCAAGGCCATCCGCGCGCTGCCCCCCGATACGCCGGTGTCTCAGCTGCCCGGCAAGAAGACGCTGTCCGACGAGGACAAAGAGCTACTGAAGCAGCTCGGCCCGCAGGCCAAGGGCCGGATCATCCGGGATGCAGGGGACGACTACGTCACCTGCGGAAAGTGCGTCGAAGCGTTCAGCCTCGACGACGAGCGCATTCGCAACGTGAAGTCGGCGCTCAAGCGGCACGACAAAGAGTACCACTCTGACGCTGCCTGCTCCGCGTGCGGGATGCCCATCGCCGGGCGCGACACCAAGCACTTCCGGATGCACCGGGAGGAGTGCGAGCCCTTCCACGCCCTGGTGGAGCGCGGGTGCCACTGGGAGTGGATGATGCACCACGGCCTCGTCAACCCGCGGATGACCAAGGAGGAGAAGGGTGACGAGTTCTTTGACTCGAAGCAGAAGGGCGCGGCGAAACTCGCGGGCGATGCATACGCGGCGCTGCGCGATATGTTCAGGGAGCGGGAGGTCAAGGCGATCCGCAAGGGGCTTGGACTCCCGGAGGACGGCAACGCGTAGCCGTCGCAACAGGCGACGAGCCCGGGGCTGGTCCCCGGAGCTGCACGGGGAGAGAGATGGGGCGGGCGCGTTGCAGATCGATACGGATCGTACGACGACGCGAGCAGAACGGCTGCCTGAAGCGCCGGCGCGCAGGAGCGGCTCGACCACAGCAGCGTCTGTACCACAAATGTATTGATTGTTTCCGCCGAGTACTCGTATATGGCGAGCATCAGAGCCACAATGTACCATAGAACGAATTGATTCAGTGTCATGAGCTTGAGCGCGATACCCAGCTCCCGAAAGCGTCTTCTGAAGGCGTGAGCGTACGACACCCCGCATACGATCGTGCAAGTGGTAGCAAAAAGGCGAGCGGGGGCCCAAGACAGCCGGACAAAGCAGCGGGTTTGAACCTCGAGGCCGCAGGTGAAGGGAGGAGAGAAAGGAATCAAACGGCGATAAGTTTCGTATTCCCGAAGCTCAAAAGCCTCCGGATCGCGTTTTCAATCTCCGACCGGACTCTTGGCACTCACCACGTCTCTGCGGCGGCGACTTACGCTACTAGGCTACACTCTCGGACATGTTTTCGCCGGAAGCACTTCGAAAGCGCCTCCGGGAGAACCTAGAGGCTCTTTCCGTGTTGGAAGACGATCTCACAGACGCTGAGGAGGAGGAGGAGCGGGTCGTAGCTGCCCTGGCACGAGCAAAACTGCGCATTTCAACCCTCCGCCGGCGCCTAAAGTTCCTTAAATCCGACTCGAAGGCTATAACCCTCGAACTCAACACAATGGCCACCTTCCCGCCCGAACTGCTCTCAATGATATTCACATTCGCCAATACGCAAAACGACTCGTGCGTGCGCAGTCAAGACGAGAGCCTGCACCCACATCCTATTGACGAGGCTCGCGTAGCCCTACCCTGGCGTCTTGGACTGGTCTGCCGCCACTGGCGTGAAGCCGTGCTTGGTTCGCCTGCTGCTTGGAGCTACATCGGCATCTGCTACAAGTTGAACCCTGCTTTCAGAGTTAATATGGAAGCTGAATACTCTAGTCCCCTGTCGCCTCTATACAGCTGCCTCGAGAACTCGGGCTCGGTTCCCCTCGACGTCGTCATTCACAGCAGCGGCGGGGATGGACGAGGCGAGCGCTGGAACCGCGACATGACGGACGAAGATACTTTCTTCAGACCTCGATTCAGTGCACTGCTGGAGCACGTACACCGCATCCGAAGCCTGCATGCCTACGGCATTACTCTACAACTGCGGGATCCACGCTGGCACAGTAACTATCTGACGATGTATCGGGGCCTCATAGACCTTCTGCGAGCGCCCACCGCCATGCTGGTTGAACTTCGCATCCATATGTACGGCCGTGCGGTGAACCGGCCCACACCCGCAGATTTCTGGGAAGGCTTCCCGGCGCAGCCTTTCCCATTAATGCTACCCGATGCGCCCAAACTGCGCGAGCTCTCTGTCGAGGGTGCCCCCGTGATCTGTCGGAGACCGCACCCCGGGCTGCCTTCTCTCAAGGTCCTCGTCTACAGGTTGGACACGATGTACGACGTCCACATTCACGACATGCTCGCCATCGCACCGAACCTGGAGCGCCTGTCCCTTGAAATCGACCATGTCCAACAGCCGCCGAGCGGCATGCACGGCGTGAACCAGCCTGCTCCCCACGTCAAAACGCTCGAGATACCGGGTGGGCCTTACTTCGGGTTCCTCGAGGACGGTGTGCGCCTGTTCCCCAACCTATCGCACCTGCTCGTCCACGACTTCAGCGAGCTCTCCATCACGCCGCCGCTGTCCCGACGCCTGACGCGCCTGGGCATCGTCGCGCAGCCGGACATCCACGAGCACACCGGCCTTCTGCGCCAGCTCGGGTGCATCGAGCACGTCGAGTTCGGCGAGGGCGCATCCTTGCGCGACGACCTCTTCTTCGCGCCGTTGTGCGAGCCGCGGGACCCCATGTGGCCCAGGCTCCGCGTCATTACGTTCAGCGGCGCAGAGCTGCTCTCCGTGGACAAGGACGGCGTGCTCGCGGTGCTGCGCGCCCGGAACCTCGCCCGCGACGAGCACCGTGACACTCGCGACGGTGATGTCGTGCCGTGTCCTATCGAGGAGATAGTCGATATCGACAGCGAGAGTCTTCCGGAGTGGGTAGCAATCCAGGTTCGCGCCATACTTCCCCCGCGCGACGGCCATGGCGATGCCTAGGAATGTGCACGTTATTTAGATGCCTTTTTTTCCATACATCAGGCTAATACACGATGTTACGTCTCCGTATAGAGTCTAGACAGGCGTTGAGTCGCTAACACCCGTTTGAATATTGCGCATACGAAAGTGAGCATGTAAAAATATGCCCATCTTCCGACGTCAATCAACAGCTGGGCGCTGCGCAGGGCACACGATTCGAAAGTGATGTCTGCCGACGTCTGCCGTGGTACTTCCCTCACCATGTTGCTTCCGAAGTCACGTCAAATTCAAGTTCCGCTCCGAACCTCTTGCCGACCTCCCACTTGCACGGGGCGTTGTCTCTACCGGTCTTTTCCCATTCCCGATACATGGCCGACAAATTGCGCCTTGTGCCTCCTACGGGCGACCTCGAGGGCGCACATGACGCGCAGCGGCGCTCGTCCGAGCCGTTCACAGATGTTACGAATCAGTTGGTGTGTGTGGTGCAGAGCGACCACAGCTACGTGTCTAATGAATCAAACAGGCCCAAGAATCTCTCGTGGATAAACGCGATTCTACTGTGATGAGCCATGGCCTACCAGCGCCCCCGTCGCCGCGCCAGCAACCAACCCGGGCTGCCACGCTGCTCGGCAAGCTTGCGCCGGAGATCCTGGCCATGATATTCGAACGGGCCGCAGGCATCGCAAGAGACGGTTTCTCGCCGTGCCCAGAAGCGTTGATGCGGCCGTTTCAATGTGCCGCCGTATGCCCGCGATGGCGGGCTGTGGCCCTCGGCACCAAGAGCCTGTGGACACAGATCGCCGTCCAGTCGTATATGAACCCAGCCTGCACCACACATGTTCGACGATTTGCTAAGCTCGCCCTCGACCGCTCGGGAAGCCAGCCGCTCGACGTGGCGGTAGGATGGTACACCGAGGACCCCGCCGACACGCCGATATGGATGGACATCTTGAGCACGCTCGTCCAGCATTGCTCGCGCTGGAGGACACTTGCCGTCTTCGGCGGCGACGAGGAGAGCGTCCTTCCCCGATACTTCGCGGCTCCCTTGCGATTCCTCGGCCAGCCGACACCGATGCTCGAGGAAGTGTATTTCGACTTCGTCTTCCTGCTGGACGAAGATACCCTTCGGCCGCCTGCTTTCGGAGACTGCCTGCTCGACGCCCCCAAACTGCGTACGGCCAGGCTGGCCGACGTTCCGGCCGTCATCAATCCTCTCCGTTCGCACTACGATCAAGCGACGACGCTGATATTGGACGACTCGATGTACTATCTCTCCCGCTTCGTCTTGACGCTTTGCTGCTTCTCTAACATTACGACGCTACGACTCTCATGGCGCCCCGTCGCTGTCGATGTGGAAACACCGGCATCAGATTTCGTCCTCCCTCGACTGGAGGCCCTGACATTCAAGGACCCCGTTGACCTCGAGGATCGCCGTTACTACGAAATGGAGTTCAACAGATTCATGCAACACGAGCGGCTGGGCATGTCACCGATCTTCAACATGCTTGTGGCGCCCGAGCTGCGCGCCTTGACCGTCCAGGCCGAGGGTTTCCTGCAACTCAAGAACCTCACATGTCGTGCCTCCGACTCGCTCGAGGTTATCGACATCTCGGGACTGCAGGACGCCACTCCCATTGACGCCGAGACGGCCCTACTTCTCGCGAACGCTACGCAGCTGCGCCGGCTGCGCCTCGCGTACTGTGACCTGACGCAGGAGTTTCTGCGCGAGCTGTGCGCAGCGGCGGGGCACATCTGGCCGCACCTCCGGAAGCTCGAACTCCACTCGGTGCAATACGACGACGAGCTGCTTCTGAAATTCTTCAAGACACGTTACCCCCGGCACGAGGGAGTTTGCATGCCCCATCCGCCGGTGATCGTCGTACACTGGAACGGCGACACAGTGCGCGACTCTCCTGCCGCTCTCGCGATATCCTCTCTCCTCGACAACGAGCCGACGCGGAGATCGCTACCCAGTATCTCTAGGCCGTCTCAGGACAACTAGTCCTCTGGCCATTGAAGAGGCGGACCCAGCCCCGCGCCCATTACATACTTCAAATGCGACCATTGTACAGTAGACTTATAATTCTCGTTTGTTTGCCATACAGTCGCCACGCGCTCCTTCCAGACAGTCAGCAGACGATAAAATGGAATGGAATCCCGCTTTTGTCTTCGCAAAGGCTCTGGGGACCTCCCGTGGGCAGTTACATTGTCCAAAGGCGGTGTCACCGGCAGCCCGGGGACGCCCGGGGTGACGACTTCCATCCTTCCCCATTGCATAGTCCCGCCTGATCCAGACACGCCTTATTGTTCCTCGGTGTTATATATTCCCTTGGCAGGCAAACGCACTGGCCGCACGTCCCACCTCCCGCTGTATGTACCGCACGCCATCATCTTGTCCATCGCCGCCACGGCTGAGGCAGGAATGCCACTCCTCAGCCCAAAAGAATAGCCGTCAATCTGCGTCTCATGGTGCGTAGTGATCTTTCTCTGCTCTCTGGCGCCCCCAAACTCACGAACGATCCCGGATCTCCCGCAGGGCATTCTTCGGTAAGTGGATTGTCCTCTCCTCCAGTCAATGAGGCTCTGGTGCTCATTCCGCCGTTCAGGCTGACAGTCGTACGAACTTGAACCGACTCCCCAACAACGTGCGGATTGGGATTTATCCCACCTGGTACGTAGCAATAAAGGATTTACAGTACATCGACTAACATAACTGCTCAGGCGAGGTTTACTCGCTTCTCGCTCCCAATCGCCACTGGTCGGCAAACGAATCCCGCTCTTTACCTACACTCATTGGGCAGCCAGAAGCGTTGCCACAGTTCGCCACCACACCTCCTTACCCTGCGGTGAATTCTCCTGCGAGTCCATGGGAGGCTGAATCTGCGGCAACGAACGCGCTCCGGATCCGAGCCGCACTCGGGCCCATCTCGCCTTGCGGCACTCGTTTTGCGTCCTCCGTCGTTCCTGACAACGCACTTGAGATCTCACGGAGAGCCCGCCGGGCTGCATTCTCAGGCGTTGGGCGGCCTCGCCCGCCCGTCCGGCAACGGCGGTCGCCAGCCATAGCGCAACTACCTCTGCCGCCGCCGCCAAATCCCACAGACTCCCTTGACTCATCATTCTATCCCTCGGAGTCGTCCCCACTGTGCATCCCTCGCAGCACGGGTCCTCTGAGCGTGGGAGGCCGACGGGGAGTCTGTGCGCCACCTGCTATCAATGCACGGGCAACATGGTGAGAACCTCCTGTGCCTGGCCTTCGCGTCCGTCTAGATCTCTCACGCCCCAAACGGTCAGACTACACGCCTTCGCTTTGCCAACGCAGTATGGTAACTATCAGGCTCACCTAGAGCTAGGGCTGCGCATGCGCCGTAGGACTTGATGCTCTGTGCAGCATAATCTAATAGAGGGGACCTCAAGAGTCAAGAGACTCACAGTACCTGCGACCATTGCTCGGCATTGATTTGGCACTGCGAGTCAATGTTCCCTTCGATGAGCGTACACGATGATCTGTATTATGCGGCATCAACTAAATATGCTCTGCAAGTTTATTGGACCCCGGGATTCAATGAGAAACTGACAATATTACTCTGGCTATTCAACACATGCATCTCTACACTACTTTTATCGACGTATATCCGGAGCTGTCTCATAACGAGGACGTCTATGATCCGTTCTAGACCATTCCCTAACCTCTTTTTGGGCCCTTTCCTTTGCGTTGTCGCTTCGGGGGCTTCTCTGACGTCAGAAAACTATTATTCAGACTGCTGTGCGAACCGGTACGTACGGCTTTCACTGGCTTCGGCCTGTCGTTCTGCTCCTGGGAAGACTCGCGCACTTTCCTCTTCGGCCGGCACCCCGACGACGCGTTCCCAGGCCCAGCAGCAGAAGATCCTGACGCCTGGCAGCTCGTCTCCTCGGCGTCCGGAGCGGTCGTTGCTGGAGTCGTGGCCGACGGCGGAGCAGAAACATGTAGGATCACGCGTCGCACCTTCTTCTGCAAAATTCTCAGTCTCAGCAACGCAGCATTGGGTATCAGTCTTTGTACCTGGGTTTGGCCGTTCTCAGGCAGAGGCAGGGTCGTAGACGGCGTGGAATCCGAACTTGACGCGGTGGTCGGCGGCACGGGCTGGTCAGCGCGAGTGGCACTGGACGCGGGCGCGCGGCGCGTCGTTCCCTCTCCGTCCGAGCAATCGGATGTGGTCTCCTCAGAGCATTGCGATGTCGTCTTCTCCGAGCACTCCGACGTGGTCTCCTCCTCAAGCTTAGACTCGGCGGCGAGGTTCTCGTCTTGCCCCGGCGCCGACGTCGTCTCGTCCCTGGTGTCCGTGTCTGATGCCGATCCCCCCACAATATCCCTCCAATCTATCTCTAGCTCCGTGCCCCAAACAGCTTGGCTGGACTCACGCGCAATGGCGTATTCCAGCCAATTGCTCTCCGCGTCGTGTCCCACACGCGACTCCCACTGCTGGTCCAGCAGCTCCTCAAACTCCGGTTCAAGCGCCTTGGCCTCCATGCGTTTATTCTTCTTGGCCTAGATCGTCGTCAGAGTGATCCATCACGCAGAATCCAGAGATCCGAAGGAAGAACACACCTCCTTAGCCGCACGTCGCCTCGCCGCCTTCTCCTCGCTCGGTTCCTTCGAGGCGCGGCGGGCCGCGGACGCGTTGTCGGGCATGCCTCAAGGCGTTACTGAGTGGTGAGAGAAGAGGGAGAGCACAGGCCCATGGTGGTCGTTCAAGGCCTAAATACCCCTTCGACGCGTTCCCAACTCCGCCAACGGTGGCACTGCGCTTCGACAGCCACACAAAATCGTAGCGCTTCCTTGGACGCGTCCTCCCAGGAAGATCGCGAGATTTGAGCTTTCCAGTGAGTAAGAACGCGCCAGGAGCTCTCCGATCTCTCGCAACACCGCGAGTCGCTGAAGATCACTGCGGAGGGATACGGTCACGTGATGGACCGTGTCGCGACAGGCCTGCACAGTGACATTGCACCACCACCGACCACCTCGTCTCCATGGAAAGAAACAAACAAGAGGGGCTTATGCAGTAGTCAATGGTGAACAAGCAATATTCACCGTACTGTAGACCAGCTTGTGCTCATTCACGAGGATGTGCAGCAGGCGCCCAACAGATCGGATGACACAGGCCGTCTGCTCGACTCAGCGCCATCTGAGGCAGGCACGCTTCCAAGCAGACCCCGAGCAAGATATAACGCAGAGCGGCGTTGCGACCAGACATGCTGCTTCGCACTCGGAAGCGGGACGCGTCGCTCGCCCAGGCACCTATACCTGCCCTGGCAGTGCAAGTGTTGCGCAAGTAGTCGGTGGTATCAAGGGGGCAGTCTATTGACCGGCAATGCAATGCAATCCAGAAAGCAGGAGGGGGTCCGTTCGTAGCAGCGTGCGCAAGTCTAGCGGGAATACCGGGGATGTCTGTGTCCGTCCGGGGGATATAATTTATCTAGGGAGTGTGCGGCGGGGCGGGGCGGGGCGGGGGTGGGGAGGCGTTTACTCGCAGATGGTGAATAAGCGTTCACTCATAGATGGTGAGCGAGCGGATGTTCCAGTACGCGAGCCCGAATTCCTCCGGGTGGTTCGCGACCCACTCTGCCATCCGAGTGAGAAGGGAGAAGGGGAAAGGGAGGGAAAGGAGAACGCACCCTCGCAGGCCGTCGTGCCGCCGGGGAACGTGTGGCCCGCGAAGCCGCCGCAGAAGGTGAGGTTGATGACGATGCGGTTCGGGCCGAACTTGGCGCTGAGGTCGCACGCGTCCGTGCTGCTGAACTCGGCCGTCGGCGTGCCCCACGTCGTCGGGTCGACGGCCTGCGCGCCGTTCGCGACCTCGGGCGGCACGGTGGAGTCCTGGCGCGACCAGAACCACATCGCGATCTTGTCCGCGCGGCGCTCGAGCGCGTAGAAGCCGCCGCCGGCCGCGTTGAGCGCGGGGCCGAAGTCGCGCGCCGAGTCGCCGAACACGCCGCACCCGTTGTTGCCGTTCGCGTACGCGTAGCAGTTGTTCGCGTTCGGCTTGATCACGCTGCGCGGGGTCGGCGTGAGCATGGGCAGGGGCTAGGGGGAGGAGCGGGACCGGGGCGCATCGTGCATGGCAGCGCAGAGCGCGGCCGAGCAGAGCAGGCGACGATGGCAAGCATCAACGGCATCCCTCGGCGTACACAGCAGTCGCGCGGTGGCCGGTGCGCTGACCGATGATGTACAGGAAGCGCACGGACAGCACACAAACAAGGTGCTGTAAGACCCTGCGCATCCGCGGTTCTAGCGGATCCACCTGGGCGTGCATCCATCGCGTCCAGGGCCTCGGGCAGGGCCCGTACGCAGGAAGATCAGAGCATGGGCGCATCCGCTTGCACATGCGGCGCAGCGACGCGCGGACCGCGACAGCGCGAGTCGGCCCGCACTGCGCCGAACAGCGCCATGCTCGGCCATCGCGTTTAGGGACGGCAATGCAGGGTCTGCACACTGGCAAGACACAACCCAATGCAGACGGCAACGACGGTGCACAGCGGGGTGCAGTCCAAGTCTGGTCCCGCAGCCCGATGACCGGCCGCAACAATTCAGCCCGGTCGCAAGCATCGCAGACTCTTGCCCCGGCCACGCGCTCGCGCGCCGACCGTCGAGCGCAGCGCATAGCACGCAACCAACGTCCGACACGGCGGGCTCAGGAAGAACCGACCGCCGTGGCTGCACGGGTACCGCAGCAGGCAACGGCGGTGGGTGGTCTGCGCGATCGCGCGCAAGCAATAGCAGGACCCTGCGGATCCGCTGCCCCTCTGAATGCGCCGCAGGCAGCACAGCGAGGTAACGAGCATCGACGAGTCGACGCTCCAGTGGTGGTATACGCGACAATGCGCGCCCGGCCCGCGCAAGCAGACGCACCGCGTCCAGCGCGGCAAGGCGGGCCCGCACGCACAGCGAGCACAGCTGTGGGCGCGCGCAGCATCTGCGGTGGACAAGTCCAAGGCGGGCGGTAGCGTGTATGCGCCAGCCTCGGCAGGGTGCAGACCCTGCGCATCCGCCTTCTCTGTCCCGCCGGACAACAGATGCACCGCGCCTCGCGTCCGGAGCTGCACACCGCGCCTGGCACACGGAGGTGCGCGCGGCGGTCTCGGACGTGGGCAGCAGATGCGGACGGCCAGCACGCGGTGCCGGGCGCATGCACGGTACCGGGATTGAGACAGTGCACATCCACCGCTTGCGTGTGCGCGGTAGGAAGGCGGCGCGCAGATGCGTCTAGCGCACGAGCGAGAAGGAGCGCACAGCAGGAGCGAGAATCGAAGAAACGAGAACCAACACTCACCCCTTCATCAAGCGCAGAGCCTGGTCGGGCATGGTGCAGTCGGGGCCGGTGTGCAGGCTGTACAAGTTCGGGCCCATATCGTTCGCGCCTGCATCGCGTCAGCGACAGACGGCGAGCGTTCGCGGAAGCAGACGCACCCTCGAGGATGTCAATCTACTTGGCGTCAGCCCAATCCGGCAGTCGCACAACAAAGCCCTCGACGCACCTCGCCATTATACGGCCACTTATCGCCCGTCATCCAATACGCAGGCCACGTGCCCTTGCCCTGCGGCATATGCGCGACGTCGAAGACCTGGACGTGGGAGGTGTACATGCGCTTGGAGTGCACGCGCACGCTGTCGCGGCCCTCGCCCTGTGCGAGCGCGCGCGTCGCGTCGCCGCGGATGACGAACGAGCCCGCGTCGGCGTGCGTCAGGTTCAGCCGGCGCGCGTCCGAGAGCGAGCGGTACTTCACGAGCCCGCCCGTCGGGTCGCGCCCCGTGAAGAAGTCGAAGTGGTCGTAGAATGCGTTGCCCTTGAAGACTTCGGAGACGGCGTACGACGTCGGGTTGACTGGGCGGTTGCTGCTTAGCACGCTGCGGGAATGGCGTGCGGCGGACTGGGGGACTCACTCCCGCGCGACGAGACGCATCCGACGGGGCCGGCGGCGGCCGGGGCGGAGAAGGAGAGGACGGCCGTGACGACGGCGGAGGCAAACGAGAGTGAGGGCATCGCAGGAGACGAGGTGGAGGATGGGTGAGGAGAGGAGGCGAGAATGAGAGAGAGAGAAGAAGCTGATGGAGTGGCCCTTTTGTATGAGTGGGCACAGCTTCGCTCGGAAGGCAACGTTTACGCGCGCGCGCCTCGTGTTCGCCTTTTCTCCCAGCGAATCCATTCTTCTTCTTCGGAGGCGCGCGACTGCGCGATCGGCGCCTGCCTTCGCCTACTATTCTTCCCCTTCCTTCGCGGCTTGGCTGAGCTTTGAGCTTTCTCATCCCCCGGTGCACTCGAGGAGGCCCATGGCCAAGCGTGGGACGCCGAGCCGTCGGGGCGCGATCCGAGGGTGGAGCATACACGCAGCCCGCATACACCCAGCTTCAAGTTCCCGTCGCGCATCCTGGACCTCGCAGCCCGCACATCCCTTCCCTTTCTGTCGCTCTACACCCTGACTCTGCGTGCTCCACTTCCACAATCTCTCGACATGGATGGGCGACGAGCGCGAAGCATGCGCATGCGCAGAATCACTGAGGTGTGCTATATAAAGGGCGAGCAAACAGCGGCCGCACTGGTTGCCCGTTTCGCTCACGCTGCGCGCTGCCCGGTCTTCTGCGCATGCTGCCTCGCCGCCGCCGATCCCGGTGCGCGTAGGCGCGCCTGGCCATCCGGCCCCGAACGAATCATGATGCACGGTGTCCAGTGTCCAGTATCCTGCTCTTCGACGTCGTCTGCGCGATGCCCCGACCGTTCTCGTGCCCGCCATCGTCCTCGCTGTCGTCGCCGGACGCAAAAGGACATGGTTGCCATGGCCAGAGCAATCGCACCCGGGTCGTCATGCCCTGGACGGTGGCAGTGCCACTGTTAATCACGCCCTGCGCAGTTCTTTCCCACTCCTCCCGCCGTGCTCATGCATGCAATTCAATGAGTCGACATGCGTGCCTGGAACGCATACACTCTGCGCGGCTGGGCGGGCGTCGCATCGTGCGCTGGAGGCGGGACACGGGTTACGGGTTACGGATGATGCCCGATGGATCGCACACCGCCATGCGGCCGCTGGCGTGTCTGGAGGGGTATAAACTTGGCTCTGATCCAGGCGCAGCGCGCCGTCCATCTTTGCCTTCACCCTTCCCTCGTCTCCCCCGCCCACCAGCGCGCGAGTCCTCTTTCTCTTCTCTCCTTCAACTTTTTTTTTTTCGAACTTTTTGAGAAATGCGCTACTCCTCGGTGACGACGCTCGTCACGGCCGCCGCGCTCGCCGGCGCGCTCCGCATCCCCGTGCCCGTCCCGCCGCACCAGTACGAGATTGCGGACGGCGCCGGCGCGCTCAAGCGTGCGCCCGTTCCCACTGCCCCTGTCGTCAACGCGGCGACGGGCAAGAAGCACTCGCGGCGCCAGTGCCCCGCCAAGCCGCCCGTCACGACGCCCGCGCCCGAGCCAGAGCCCACTCCCACTCCTACGCCGGAGCCCGCCCCTGAGCCGACACCCACGCCGGAGCCTGAGCCTGCGCCCGAGCCTGAGCCCACCAGCGAGCCCGCCCCGCCCCCTCCCGAGCCCACGACGGAAGCCCCGCCTCCTCCTCCTGAGCCGACGACCGAAGCCCCGCCGCCGCCGCCGAGCTCGACGGACGCGCCGCCGACGAAGACGCAGGACGGGGCCGTACCCGCGTACACCAAGGCGACGGACGCGGACCCGTACCTCACCGCGCTGTCCGTCCCGCTCAACTACAAGGAGGTGCCCGACTTCGTGTCCGAGAAGGAGGGCGTCATGACGTACTAGTGAGTGTTGCTCCGTATGCGCCTCGTATCCCCAAGCCGTTGTGCGATCTGGACGAGTCGCGATGCTGTGGGACAACCGTGGCGCCGCGGTCGTGTCCTTTCCGATTGAGTTCGCTCCCGGTTTGTGAGCGTCCTGCGTGTTCGCAGCCGCTCGCTGGCTACGCCGAGGACGCGCCGACGGCTCCGCCCCCTGCACGCGCTGCGGTCGTGCTTGTGCAGCCCCGCGCGCCGTACTTGCCGCACACTGCGCGCGCGCGTCCGCGCTGCCAGGACGCACTGCCGCCTCGCGCCGTTTCGACGGCTGCAGGCTCCGAGGCGGCGGGAAGCGTCATCCCGCCTCTACGTCGCGCTCCCCGTCCCCCAGAACAGCGTCGCAGCGCCGTTGTCGGACTGTGTTTCTGTTTCTGTCTTTCTCTCCTCCTGCCTTCCCCCGTCTCCCTTCACCGCGCTGACCCGCGTCCTTCCCAGCGGCCAAGGCAGCGTCGCGTGCGGCGACACATACGACGACACGACCTACACCGCCGCGATCTCACGCATCACGTACGACGCGTGGCCGGGCGCGTCGGCGTCGACGAACCGCAACCCGGTGTGCGGCCCCTTCGTCGACGGGCGGTACTTCCTGCTGCCCTCGGACGAGCGCGTGCCGGGCGCGGCGCACGCGACGATGGGCGGCGACGGGCTGATCAACTGCATCGCGGAGCAGTGCCACCGCCCGCTCACCGCGACGGTGACGAACCACGCGATCAACGCCTCCTTCACCGTGCACATCGTCGACCGCTGCGAGGCGTGCGCCCCGGGCGACATCGACCTCGCGCCCGCCGCGTTCCTCAAGCTCACCGTGCCGGAACTCGATACCTCCGGCTTTGCGCTGGGAGATTATATGGCCGAGGCGTCGAAGAATGCTCTTGGGAGGGTCCCGGTGACGTGGAAGTTTGACGAGGTGCAGACGTATGGCGGCGTACGGGGCCAGAAGAAGGAGGGGTGCTGGGGTGGATGCGTCGTTGACCCGTAGACGGTGAAGAGCGGGAGGAGATGCGCGTTACTTTATTCTTTCCTTTGCCATTTTATTTATTCAATGCACGCCCCCGCTTGGGGCGCATACCCCGTGCGACGGAGGGTGTGACCAGGCTCTTGCGGAGACGGTTTCTCTCTCTCTCTCTCTCTTTCGTTGGGCAAGCTGTGAGACTGCTGGCTCAAAGCACAGCGCGGTCTCGCCTTAAACTTCGCAGGACTGACGACCTCTCAGAGAATGGTATGTATTGCACCACTCTCACTAAGTAATCTCTCGTGTCTCCAATGATCCGCCTCTCGCCGTCTGCAGTTCTGGCAGTCCTTGCCGCGATGAGGCGTCGAGTCAGACGCATCGGATCCCCCGTCCTCTTCCAGCGGAAGAATGATGAGTCAAGTGTATCTGCAATTGCGAGTGAGCATCATATATCAGAGCCTCAGCGACTGCAGGAGAGGATCCGGACACCGCACTTACCTTCACCCGGGCGGGACACGAGTGTTCGCCAGTCCGTGAACGACCCTAGGCCTTCTCCAGGGGGTGGGCTGAGAGGTCGGTCGGTGAATCTAGTGTTGGCGAGGAGCGGGCGTGAGCACTCAGCCCATGAAGTTGTGATCGACTCACCGGCACTGACGACTGGGCATCTGCTCCTGGCGAGCAGACGAGAACGACCAGTGCGGTCAGTGAGATAGGGCGTGGAGACGGCCGTGACGATGGCGTGCAGTACATATAGCTGGCGGCGTGAGATGTGAGCCCGGTGCGCTGAGCGGGCGGGGAATTATATGCTGAGAGGGGACAATAGGGCGTTCCTCGATCGGCCGCCGGAGGAGAAGATGGAAGTCGTCACTGCGGGTGTCTCCGGGCTGACACGTGCTGCCTCCTTGAGGAGAATGTAATGCTTGAATTGGGCTACGGACGGCTCCCCAGCGCCTAGTCAAGGACAATAGCAGGATCATAAGCCATTCTGTCATGTGCTAGCTGCCAGGGGCGCGTACGGAACGGAGAACCCGGGGATGGCGATACGCAAACAATGCTACACCTGTAAGTACAATTTTATGAGAGATACGCGCGTGGTCGGGACCGTCAAGTCGATGACTTGAAGAATCAGGTGTCCGGCGACGACCGGGGGATGCGGGATAGCGATCGCCGTGCTCTCTCGTTGTCGAGGAGCGACGATATCTCGAGAGCGGTTGGAGAGTCGCCGTTGAAGTGTACGAAAACGACCGGCAGAGGTGTCCCGCAGGCTGCCTCGTGCTGTGGGTAACGGGTCTTGAAGAATTTCAGAAGCAGCTCGTCGTCGTATTGCACCGAGTGGAGTTCCAGCTCGCGGAGGTGCGGCCAGATGTGTCCCGCCGCTGCGCACAGCTCGCGCAGAAACTCCAGCGTCAGGTCACAGTACGCGAGGCGCAGTCGACGCAGCTGCGTAGCGTTTGCGAGAAGTAGGGCCGTCTCGGCGTCAATGGGAGTGGCGTCCTGTAGTCCCGAGATGTCGATAACCTCAAGCGAGTCGGAGGCACGACATGTGATGTTCTTGAGTTGCAGGAAACCCTCGGCCTGGACGGTCAAGGCGCGCAGCTCTGGCGCCACAAGCATGTTGAAGATCGGTGACATGCCCAGCCGCTCGTGGTGCATGAATCTGTCGAACTCCATTTCGTAGTAACGGCGATCCTCGAGGTCAACCGGGTCCTTGAATGTCAGGGCCTCCAGTCGAGGTAGGACGAGGTCGGATGCCGGCGTTTCCACATCGACAGCGACGGGGCGCCATGAGAGTCGTAGCGTCGTAATGTTAGAGAAGCAGCAAAGAGTCAAGACGAAGCGGGAGAGATAGTACATCGAGTCGTCCAATATCAGCGTCGTCGCTTGATCGTAGTGCGAACGGAGAGGATTGATGACGGCCGGAACGTCGGCCAGCCTGGCCGTACGCAGTTGCGGAGCGTCGAGCAGGCAGTCTCCGAAAGCAGGCGGCCGAACGGTATCTTCGTCCAGCAGGAAGACGAAGTCGAAATAGACTTCCTCGAGCATCGGCTGGCCGAGGAATCGCAAGGGAGCCGCGAAGTATCGGGGAAAGACGCTCTCCTCGTCGCCGCCGAAGACGGCAAGTGTCCTCCAGCGCGAGCAATGCTGGACGAGCGTGCTCAAGATGTCCATCCATATCGGTGTGTCGGCGGGGTCCTCGGTGTACCATCCTACCGCCACGTCGAGCGGCTGGCTTCCCGAGCGGTCGAGGGCGAGCTTAGCGAAGCGTCGAACATGTGTGGTGCAGGCGGGGTTCAGGTACGACTGGACGGCGATCTGTGTCCACAGGCTCTTGGTGCCGAGGGCCACAGCCCGCCATCGCGGGCATACGGCGGCACATTGAAACGGCCGCATCAACGCTTCTGGGCATGGCGAGAAACCTTCTCTTACGCTGCCTGCGGCCCGTTCGAATATCATGGCCAGGATCTCCGGCGCGAACTCGCCGAGCAGCGTGCCAGCCCGGGTTGGTTGCTGGCGCGGCGACGGGGGCGCTGGCCGGCCATGGCTTATCACCGTAGAATCGCGTTTATCCACGAGAGATTCTTGGTCCTGTTGGATTCATTAGACACGTAGCTGTGGTCGCTCTGCACCACACGCACCAACTGATTCGTAACATCTTTGAACGCCTCGGACGAGCGCCGCTGCGCGTCATGGGCGCCCTCGAGGTCGCCCATAGGAGGCGCAAGACGCAATTTATCGGTCATGTATCGGGAATGGGACAAGGCCAGTAGAGACAACGCCCAGTGCAAGTGGGAGGTCGGCAAGAGGTTCGGAGCGGAACTTGAATTTGACGTGACGAAGCAACATGGTGGGGGAAGTACCACGGCAGACGTCGGCAGACATCACTTTCGAATCGTGTGCCTTGCGCAGAGCCCAGCTGTCAATTTACGTCGGACGATGGGCATATTTTTACATGCTCACTTTCGTGTGCGCATGCCTCGCAGTGTCAAATCAATGCTCTAGGTGAGCCTGGTAGTTTCCATACTGCGTTGGCACAGCGAAGGCGTGTCATCTGACTGTTACGGGCGTGAGAGATCTAGACAGACGCGAAGGCCAGGCACAGAAGGTTCTTACCATGTTGCCCAAATGCGTAGAACGGAGGTGGCGCACAGACTCCCCGTTGGACTCCCGCGCTCAGAGTTCTTACCCGTGTTGGGAGGGATGCACATCGCCGGGGGACGACTCGGAAGGGAAGAATGATGAGTCAAGGGAGTCTGTGGGATTCGACGGCGGCGCGAGAAGAAGTTGTCCTATCTCTGGCGACCGCCCGTGCTTGGAGCAGCTCCTGGATATCCGGGGAGAGGTCGCTCAACGCCTGAGAGTGCGGTGCGGCAGGTTCGCTGTATGGCCGCCCGTGCGTTGGTGCAAACGCTGGAGAACGCAGAGCGAGTGCCGCAAGGGCCAGATGTGCCACGAGTGCGGCTCTGAGTGCGTTCATAGCCCCAAATTCAGCCTCCCATGCACTCGTAGGAGCGAGCATTGACCGCCGGGACGGCGGCGGACACTATGTTGGCGTGGGATGCATATAGCACGAGAGGTGAGATGAAGAACCTGTCTCTCTACATTCTCAGATATTATATAGTGGGTGCGGACAATAAGGCGTGCCTGGACCATGACTACACTGCAGGGAAGAATGGAAGTCGGCCGGTCCGACGGGGTCGACACAATTTAACGGCCCCACCAAATGCTCCATAGGCCTTTTAACAAAGAATAGAGTGACATTGTTCTCGTTTTGCACGTCCTTTTCGTGTTGGATGTGCCTAAATTGCACAACGGGAGGAGGCAACGGGCTTACTGCCGTAGATGCCGTTCCGTTATATCCGTCCGTCGGACGATACCGTCGCGGCAGCCGCAACCCACTTCCCAGCCACCTCCCACCTTTCTTCTATCCGACCATACACGCATTCTGGCGTCCTCCCCCAAGAGCGCGCTTGTCAGGCAGTCTTTTATGTGCTCAAACTGTCTTATCCGTTGACAAATACTGACGGTACATGCCCGTCGACCTCAGTTTGCTCGCAGACTTCAACCAGGATGCATCAAGGACTTGGGTCGCGCGTTCAAAAGGGTAACAACAGGCCTAACACGCTCTCGCCCTGGATATCGTACATTTTCCTTCCATTTCCTACACATCGTCTCTCCTTCCGTCGATTACACCATCCTACGCTGCGGCACCCGTCCCTGATGGGCCTGCCTCTGACCCGCCAGTGGCCTGGTCCTCGTCGTCCGAGCTCTTCTCCTCCGCGTATTCAAGGAGCTCCCGGATATCCTTCTCCTCCCCGTCCTTCATCTTTCGCCGCAAGTAGTCGAACGGATCCGCCGTCCCCTTCGCCGCCCGTTTCTCTTTGGCGTCAAAGAACTGCTCGACCCTGTCCTTTTCGACTTCGATTCGCACGAGGTCGTGCTCGCGCAGCCACGCCCAGTGCCAGTTGCGCTTGACCAGCGCGACCCAGGGCTTGCAGCTCTTCCTGTGCCTGCGGCACTGGCCAACCGTGCGCGCCGCAACGGGCATCCCGCACACGGGGCACACGACACCGGAGTGATACTCCTTCTCGTGTCGATCCCTGTCGTGCGACTTGTCGATAATCATCTCGCCGACAAGGCCAAAATCGTCGTGGCACCCGGGGCACGCGAAGTACCCCGGCGCGTTTGTCGAGATCGGGCGTGGTTTGGCGTCCTGCGCAAGTTGGCGCAGGAGCGTTCTGTCCGCGTCTGACAGCGCCTTCGGGCCCGGCAGGGACGAGACTGGGGTATTGTCTGGGAGATCGTTGATAGCGTCTGCCGCGCTGTCGATGTCTGTCTTGCGCTCCTTGCCGAGCTGCGTGTACGCCTGGCTAGGGCGTGTCGGGTAGTTGTTATTCTTTTGGGCGCGCTGCCCAAGTCCTTCGGCGCCTGTAGTGGCCTACAACACAACCCTGATCAGTGCAAGTCCAAGGGTATGAAAACGGTGCGTATCGTACTTTCTTACCGCGCCGACGCGTGATCTTTCTTACCCTCGCGCCGGGGCTGTCGTCCACCGGCGCCGCGCTCTCCTCCGGCACCTGATCATCCCGTTAGCACTCTTTAACCAGGGAGCCCGGTCATCCACGCACCGGAACTGCGCCGTCAATGTCGGACGCGCAGTCCGTGTGTACAACATCCGGACTGGGCTCAAACTCAGGCTGCTCTGCGGTGTCGAAGTCGGATCGGTCCAGAAAAGCGGCGCCGACCAGCAGCTGAGGACCGCCACATCCCGACAAGCCCGCAGGGAGCGTCGGCGCTGGATTCTGCGACAAAAATGACGCCTCTTGTGGGTCTGGCGCGGTGAAGGCGTCGCGTTCTGGGTGGCCCATTGTTGAGGCCGCTGGCTCCTCGTATACTCGTGCCTGACGTCGAATCAGCAGTGTACTCCAGCAAAAGAAGGTTCGACTTACGGGAGCTTGGTCTTCTGAACTGTCCTCCTCTGCCTCAACGCTGGCGCTCTTCATTTCTGTATCTGTGCGCGCTTTCTTGGCCGCCTGCACTCGATATCAGTGCAACCGCCACCCGCTTGTCGGCGTACACGTACGTTCTCAAACGGGGAAGCATCCTCGCCGGAGTAGATGCGGCGCTTCCGGCTCTTCAGGGTTGCACCCGCGGTCGACGCCTCAGGCTGTGTCGGTGCGGCAACCGCAGAGGGCTGGTCCGGATCGGCACGCGAACGCGTGTGCGTGGCTTCTGGCACGATCAAGTCGCTCTGTGGGGTTCCCTCTGCGCTGTTCTGCTCTCGTTAGGCATCTCAGACGTTTTGTACCGAGTGGTACACACCTCTTGACCGCCAACGGGTGCCGCTCTCGGTTCAGAGAATCCCTCGCTCGCTGCGGGCCCAGTCGACAGGGTAGCGTTGCCCTGCGGGCTGCTGTCGCGAGGTGTACCGGTGGTGGAGGTCTGCGTGCTGGAAAGACCCGGCGTCGAGCCCAGGGGGGTACTCCCGGCCGTCCAGTCGAGCTGCAGCCAGCCCACATCGGCGTCCACCAGGGCGTCGAGGCCGTTAGGGTCGTAGCCATCGCGGAGGGCGCTTCCTTTCCATGCTTCTGAAAGGTAGCTCTCGAAGTCGTCGTCGTTCTGTGTGGTTGTCAACCCGTGCATCGCCCACCGAGGCCGCCCGCTGCTCGAAGGACATACGTATGCCATGGTATTGCCCGTGAATAAGCAGCTCGTGTATGATATTATCAGCTCTTGGCTCGAAGTCGCTCTCGCAGTGCGAGTGGTGGTTGTGGACGGGAGCAAGAGCGGGTGGTGGTTGTGGGAGCTTGAATCTCCGCTTTTACACGCTTTCGGGCTCCGACATCCGCGGGCCACGTGCCACGCATCAAGTCGCCACCAAGGCGACCCCGAGGATCTCGCTCAAGCTATGACGTCTCCAAGCAACTTCCAGGATTCCCTGATGAGATATTCTGCGCGCAAAATCGTCGGGCGCTGACTCAACGATCCAAAGAAAGGGCCTGAAATCAGAAAGAGTGGCACAATCGAAACGTACTCTGTTCGCAAACTACATAGCCATGGTATTGAAACTGACATGTCTAAAATGAGAGAGTGGGAATGACAGGCAGATGGCACAGCCGAGGTACACCTGATCGCTAACCCAGAGAATCAATATTGTCAGTGACCCGCACCGGCCGACCAACGTCGGGTAGAGATCGTCGCCTCCGCTCGTCGTCGAGGAGAGAGGATACCGCGATTGCGGTGGGAGAGTCGCGCATTTCTGCGCCGACGAAGCGCACGACAACCACCGGTACGGGAATCTCGACATGGACGGCGTCATGCGAGGGGTAGCGCTTCTCGAAGAACCGCAGGAGCCGCTCATCGTCGTACCGCACGGAGTTGAGTGTCATGTCTTGCAACCGCGGCCAGATGTCTCCCGCGGCGGCACGAAGTTTGCGCAGAAACCCCCGCGTGAGCTCGCAGTGCGCGAGGCGAAGCCGGCGAAGCTGCGTTGCACTGCGGAGAGCTCTGGCTGCCGCAGAATCAAGAGGGCTGGCGTTCCGCAGTCCTGAGACGTCGATAAATTCGAGCGTGTCGGAAACGCGGGACAAGAAGCTCGCGAGGGAGGGAAGACACTCGGCGTGGGCAGTCAGATTGCGCAGCTTCGGCGCCACAATCCCCCTTAGAATCGGGCTTGGCCTGCCCCAGGTTCGCGAATCACCCATGATTCTGTCGACTGATTCGTCGTACAGATCCGGAGCGTCTTCTCGGGAAACAGAGATGGGATTCTCAATAAGGAGGGCCGTCAACTGTGGAAGAACGACAGTGACAGGGTCGTCGTTCACCGTATCGACAGCGACGCGCCGCCAGCAGATCTTAAGCGTCGTGATGAACGGGAAACACGAAGTCATCGAGTAGAACCGCAGCAGCAAGTATAATGTGTCGCCCCATGTCAATGTTTCCACTCCGTTGAATCTCGAAGTGCAAAGAATGAAGTCGATCGGAACGTTGGCCAGATGAGCGGTGTGCAATCTCGGGGCATGTGGTAAGAAGTCAGGGGTGTTCGCCAGCCCACATTCCGTGGTAATAGTGGGGAAATGGAGGTATAGTTCCTCGAGCCTTGGCGTCGGCTGCGCCAGGAAATTCAGCCGCTCGTCGAAAAACGTGCAGCAGATGTCCTCTCCGACTTGGGTGTCTCCCTTAATGAAGATGGACAGCTTCCTCCAGCGGGAGCAATGCTGGACGAGCATCCCCAGGATAGCCATGTATTCCGAAGCAGCCTCCTTGTGGTACCATTCGAACGCGATCACGAGAGAGCAGCTCCCCGAGCGGGCGAGGGCAAGTTCGGTGAGCCACCGAAAATGTCCTGCCCAGAAGCGGCTGCGAAACGACCGGACCGTGATGTGCGTCCACAACGACGGCATGGCGAGTGCGACCGCGCGCCACCGAGAGCATACAGCGGCACACTGGAAGGGGCGCACGAAAGAGTCTGCGAGCGCATCGCCTCTCTCGGAGCCCGTGTAGCTATCCACGCAATGGCCGAATATCATGCACAGGATCTCCGGCGGGAAGCTGCGCAAGACGTCCGGTGCTCGGGGCAGGTGACGGTTCGGGGTCGTCCCCTTATCGACGCGGGGAAGAACTGCCTGGAGCGTCATTGAGCGACGCCGAAGGTAGCATCGCACGACACTCACCAACTGGTCTGCAGAGTCCTCGACGCTATTGAAAGAGCGCATACGTGGCTCGAGTAGGCTGTCGTAGTCACTCAGCGGTTCTGCGCGCGCTCGGTTGGTGAAGGATCAGGGATGAGGGCCAAGAGGCGGCAAGAACACTCGGAGTGGGCAAGCGAGAGCAACGGAGCCGGGAGAACGCGCACCACGGTGTCCGTTGCCCCTGAACAATATGCTACCGTGTTTCGGCCCGCCGATCGCCACGACTGACCATCGTGCGGCAAGTGCATCCACTCTTCTGCCAGTAGACGATAGGCCCGGCACAATGATTTGGGGAACACTCGTCTATTAAGGTCATGGGGAATAGAGAATTCGGGAATGGCAAAGTCACTGCATCGTGCTAGCCGTCGTCGGAATCGCCGGGCGGGGGGAGGATCGCTCGAGCTTGAATAGCAACCCACTCCGGAAGGGTGTCGACATCAATCTCCTCGATGGGGCACGGGATGACCTGGCCGTCACGCCCCGCGTGCTCGTCGCGCGCGAGGTTCCGGGCCCGTAGCACGGCCAGCACGCCGTCCTGGTCCACCGAAAGCAGATCGGCGTAGCCGAACACGATGACGCGGAGCTTCGGCCACATGGGGTTGTGCGGGTCGCAGAACGGCGCGAAGAAGAGGTCGTCGCGCATCGTGACCTTTTCGCCGAACTCGACGTGCTCGATGTTGTCAAGCTGGCGCAGAAGCCCCGTGTGCTCGTGAAGGTCCATTTGCTCCACGATGTCGAGGCGCGTGAGGCGTCTGGCGAGCGCAGGCGTGATGGAGAGCTCGCGGAGGTCGTGAAGGAGGAGGCGTGACAGGTTGGGGAGCAGGGACGCCCCGTCCGCGAGCAGGTTGAAGTAATGGCCGCTCGGTACCTCGAGCGTTCTGATCTGAGGAACAGACTGTAACTCCCTGTGCACGACGTTCGGCGTATGCAGGAGATGGTCCACCTCGAGCGACAAGTGCTCGAGGTTTGGTGAGATGGCAAGCATGTCGTGGAGATGGACATCGTGCATAGCGTCCAGCCTATAAAGCAGTGTTTTGAGGGAGGGTAGTCCGGGGTGCGGTCTCCGACAGATCATGGGGAAGCCCTCGACCGAGAGCTCGCGCAGTTTGGGTGCATCCGGTAGCAGCACCGGGAATGAGTGCGTCGGGAAGCCTTCCCAGAAATCGGTGGATATCGGTGGGTTCTCCGAAGGGCTGTACATATTGATGCGCAGGTCGCCCAGACTGGCCGTAGGCGCGCGCAGAAGATTCATGAGGCCCCGATACATCGTCACGTGGTGACTGTACGAGCGTGGATCCCGCAATTGTAGAGTAATGCCGTGGGCATGCAGGCTTCGGATGCGATGTATGTGTCTCAGAAGCGCACTGAATCGAGGACTGAAGAATTTATGTTCGTCCGTCAAGTCGCGATTCCAGCGCTCGCCTCGCCCATCCTCGCCTTCGCTGCAAATGACGATGTCGAGCGGCACCGAGCGCGAGTTCTCCAGGCAGGTGTATAAAGGCGACAGGGGACTAGAGTATTGAGCTTGCGCACCGAATCTGAACGCAGCGTCCAATTTGTACGAGATGCCGATGTAGCTCCAAGCAGCAGGCGAGGCGAGCACAGCCTCACGCCAGTGGCGGCAGACCTGTACGAGACGCCAGGGAAGAGCTACGCGAACCTGGTCGACGCGATATCGGCGCAGGCTCTGATCTTCCTCCTCCGCGCGCGGGTCGTGCGGCGTATTGGCGAATGCGAATATCATCGAGAGCAATTCGGGCGGGAAAGTGGCCATTGTCTTGAGTTCGAGGGTTATAGCCTCAGAGTCGCATTTAAGGAACTCGAGGCGCCGGCGGAGGGCTGAGACACGCAGTTTTGCTCGTGCCAGGGCAGCTACGGCCCGCTCCTCTTCCTCTTCTGCGTCCGGGAGATCGTCTTCCAGCACAGATAGAGCCTCTAGGTTGTCCCGGAGACGCTTCCGTAGCGCAGAAATTGATGTCATGCCCGAGTGTGCAGTCTAGGGCGGATGCGTACGTAGTGGACGCCGGACGGCGCCAAGTAGCCTGGAACACACAGGCCTGAATGGGAGCGCGACCGTCTGTTTGGTGGTGTTTGGTCGAACAGCTGCGCGTCCCTGAATACTAATATGCTGCCGAGAACCGTGTTTCGGCCCGCCGATCGCGGCCGCCCATCGTGCGGTAAGTGCATTCACTCTTCTTCCAGTATACGATGGGCCCGGCTCAGGAATTTGGGGGACACTCGTGTATTAAGGTCACGCAAGAATTAGAGAAGTCGGGAAACGCAAAGTCATAGTGGGTCGTCTAGGCGTCCTCAGACTCGTCGCGCGGGGGAAGGATCGCCCGAACCTGGATAGCAACCCACTCCGGAAGACTGTCGGCATCGATCTCCTCGATGGGGCACGGTATGACCTGGCCGTCGCGAGCCGGGTTCTCGTCGCGCGCAAGGTTTCTGGCGCGGAGCACTGCCAGCACACCGTCCTTGTCCACCGAGAGCAACTCGGCAGCGTTGAACACGATGACACGGAGCTTTGGCCACATGGGGTCATCCGGGTCGCAGAACGGCGCGAAGAAGAGGTCGTCGCGCATCGTGACGTTGTCGCCGAACTCGACATGCTCGACGTTACTGAGCTGGCGCAGGAGCCCGATGTGCTCATGAAGGTCCTCCTGCTCCACGATGTCGAGGCGCGTCAGGCGTCTGGCGAGCGCAGGCGTGATGACGAGCTCGTCGAAGTCGTAGAGGAGTAATCGCGAGAGGTTGGGGAGAAGGCGCGCACCGTCCGCGAGAAGGCCGAAGTATTGGCCGCTCGGGATTTCCAGGGTCTTGACTTGGGGTGCAGGTTGGAACCCGCCGGGGATGGGGTCTGCCACAGCAAGGAGATCGTCGACTTCAAGCGACAAGCGCTCCAAGTTCGGCGCGATGGCAAGCATGTCGTGGAGATGGACGTCGAACATGGAGCGCAACCTATAAAGCAGCGTTTTGAGGGACGGAAGTCCGGGGTGCGGTCGGCGACAGATCACGGGCGCACCCTCGACCGAGAGCTCGCGCAGTTTAGGCGCGTCGGGTAGCAGTAGCGGGAAAGGTCGCGCAGGGAAGCCTTCCCAGAAATCTGTCGATGTCGGCGGGTTCTGCTTCGGGGCGTACATATGGATGCGAAGTTCGACCAAGCTGGCCATGGGTGCGCGCAGAAGGTCCAAGAGGCCCCGATACATCGTTACATGGCTACCGTACCAGCGTGGATCCCGCTGCAGTAGAGTAACACCGTAGACATGCAGGCTTCGGATGTGGTGTATGTGTTCCTGTAGCACTTGGAATCGAGGATGGAAGAAACCATGGTCGTCCATCAAATCGCCGTCCAAGCCCTCGCCTCGTCCATCCCCGCCGTTGCTGGCAATGACGACGTGGAGCGGCACCGAACCCGAGTTTTCAAGGCAGGTGTATAGAGATGACAGGGGACTGGAGTAGGGACCATGCGCGCCCGGGCTGAGCATAGGGTGCAGCTTGTAGGAAATGCCAATGTAGTTCCAAGCAGCAGGCGAAGCAAGCACAGCTTCACGCCAGTGGCGGCAGACCAGTCCGAGGCGCCAGGGCAGGGCAACCCGGTCATGGTCTACGCGATACGGGCGCAGGAATCGGTCGCCCTCCCGTGCGTAGAAGTCGTTTTGCGTATTGGCGAATGCGAATATCATCGAGAGCAATTCGGGCGGGAAGGTGGCTATCGTGTTCAGTTCGAGGGTTATAGCTTTGGAGTCGGATTTAAGGAACTCCAGGCGCCGGCGGAGGGTCATGACGCGCAGTCTTGCCCGTGCCAGCGCAGCTACGGCTCGTCCACCAGCGCGTAAAGCTCCTCGAGATTGCCGCGAAGGCGCTTCCGTAGCACAGACGGAGAAAACATACCCGTGCGCGCAGTCCAGTAGCGTATGCCGCGGCCGCAGTTACGTGGTCGATGCCAAGAGCCGACAAAAGTCCTGTCGGAGATTGGAAACGCGATCCGGAGGCTATTCCGCCGTCACGCTGATGTCGGTTGTAGACGACCGTCACGCATGCGCACATGTCAGCAGTGCTTAAGGCTGCCCTAGATCATTATTTTCCTAGCTGAGGCATGTTGCGCGCTCATCCAACATGGGCCGCTGCGCCTGGGGTACGCCTGGAAGGTGGCAGGCGACATCCTCGAAGGTGCGTTCGACTGTCGTTATTGAGGTTGTGCAGATGCAAACAACTTGGGGTCAAAATTTACAAGTCGTAATTTCATCCTGCTTGCTGCCACGCTGGAGCATCCGCTGCGCCTTTGAGCGTGTCCTCCGCGCTGCTGCCTGCCTCCGCCGCGTCGCCTGCTCCGCGTGAGTGCTTGCTCGTTTGCTCATGTCATTCAAGTTTGACGCCGCCTTACAGTCCTATGGAAGAGTCAATCCTGGTTCCAGGACTGGCGAAATGCATGCCGATTGGGCTTCAACGCCTTTGCTTTGTTCCATGGCCTCCTGCGGCTGGCTGCCTCACGATATCCGGGTGGGTTTACTCGTAGTTCGTTCCCCTATCACCGTCGCTTCACAGTGCGCTCATAATATATGTTCCATCTGACGGAAACCCGTGCTCGTCCCCGCCGAGAGTTGTGTCGCCAGGGACATCGATCTGCTCGCGGACAGCACGCTGTCCATGAACGAACCCGCCGATCGTCGCCTGCGCCTGACTTCCCCAACCTCCACGATCCCGCATAATCTGGTTGCTGTCTTGTGCATCCTGATACGGCCTGTGTTTAACGCAGCTCATCTATGCATTCCCTTTTCGATGCGTTGCGTCGTCGGCCTATCGACTGCTTCCCGACCACACCGGCATGGCAGTTGAGACAGACAAAAAGGCCACATTCATACTGGTGCTGCAAGGGGTGGTAATCTACAGTGGTGCTGTAGCAGAGAGACGGGAGGAGAGTGGTCACTGCGGTGCGTCTTCGTGGCCGATGGCGCCGGACTGCACCGGGTCGATGACGAGAGGGCTGCGGCATCCGATATGCAACGCCAGCGTCTTCAGCTTTACGTCGTCCGTCGTCTGGTCTCCCACGTCGAGTTGGTAATGGTCGAGATATGCGAGGAGCTGCTCGTGCGTCAGCGCTTGGAGGGCATGCACCGTGGACAGCGGCGGCAGGTGCTATGGGTGCTATCAGAATAGATGCCATGCGCTCGCAAGGCGATATATCGTACGCACCGCGGGCGGCATGTCGCCGTTTTCGTTCGGGACGATGACGAAAGGGACGCGCACACCGTCGCACAGGAGGTTGTGCGTCTGCAAAAGAGGGAGAAAGCGTCATTCGGGCCAGTTTGACGAATTATCGGTCGAGTGCGTACCACATTACGCTGTGCGGTGAGTCGCCTGATGTCCCTTCGAAGCTCGTTGTTCGTGGCCTCGAGCTCCTTTTTGATCTCGGCCAGCAGAACGGCGTGGGCCTCCCGCTGGCCGGTGAGTATTTCCTCGACGAAGGCATCCGCCCACGCGGGACGCGTCTCTGGCGCCAAAACAAGATGAGCACTGGCGGACACCTCCTTAATAAACGGCCGTCGTACCGGCGCTCCTTTGCGCAATGAGCCCGTACGCGTGCTGCGCGGCCTCGCCCAGCTCTTCGAGGCTCGGAGGCGTGATGAGTTTGATTCCTGCTTCACGTGAGGCCTGGTAGGATGGCAGCGCGGGCGACGTACGGCTCATAGACCACAGCCGGCAAACATAATCGATGCTCGCGCCGATGTCCTGGGCGGAGGGGGGCTCTTGGGTAGGTGGAGGCAGACTCACGCCCGCGTTGTTTGTCGGTGCATGCGGCATCGTGTGAGCGCTCGAGTGCGGCGACGTAGGGAGGAGAGGTAGAAGAGGGGGTTCGGGAACGACCGGTCGTAGCTATAGGGTCCACGTCCCTCTCACGTGATTAGCATCTCCAATAGCAGAAATAAAGTGTCCCCTCAGGATCCCGGTTCCTGTTGAGGCGTGTCTTACTGCAAAGGACTGAGAGAACTCGGTCGAATTTCCGTGCTTATCGCATAGCACTGAACTTAGCCACTGAAGCCGGATCGCGTCGTCCCACCCGCTCTCAGTCATGCAGACTACCCGCTACCACTGAGACGGTACAAAAAGGCACTTTCCATTCCGCATTTACAAGATAACTCGATTAGGTCGTCATTTACGGGACAAACGCAGCTTGTATCGGCGATCACGTCTCACCCGCTCCATCAACAAGAAGCTGACTGCGAATGTGCATAGAGCCGGATGAGAAACCGATGATGGCGCTCGCTTATTAGAGTCCCTCACCGATTATGGAATCCAGAGAGTCCTTCACGTCTTGCTGAACGATTAGCGCGGGTCGCCGTGACATGAGCCCACAACCAAAGTATCGCTTGTGCTTCCGGTACGCTACGAGTGGCTTCGTGCTGGATCCGGATTCATCCTCCGGATTGTACGGGAAAAGCTGCAACTGTGAGTACGAGTCCAAGTTTTGCCGACCGGGGCTGACCTCGAGATGGCCGTGGACGGCAAGCCATTTAAAGGTTTTGTCATTCGGCGCGCGGAAGCGTCCCTGCCTAAGTCAATGTTCAGCAATTTCTAGTCAGACAGCGCGATACAGGACGGTAGATGAACTCACAGGCCAAATGGATTGTCACTCGACAAGAATTCCGAGGCCGGAGCAAAGTTCTCTTCGCCGCTGAACTTCACACGTGGCTCCGCGCCGCGCTTGCGCTCGATGTCGGCGAACGGGACCATCTCGCCCGTGGAGAAGTCGAGCTTCTTGACCGTCGTGATGGTGGGGATCCATTTCAGCGTCACCGCCTCGTAATCTGCGGCACCGAGTGAGTCTCGATCGCGCAGGAGACGACAGAGCTGCAATGATGACGCACAGATCGAGTCTCCCGGTGTCGAGAAGACCACGTTCCGCACCGAGGTCGTCGTGAGCTCGAGGACGAGCGGCTTGGGCGGCGGGGGCGCTCCTCTGCTCATCCTTCCACTGGCAGGCTGGGGCCGTCGGACTGACTCTGCGCGGTCGGGGGCTTATAAGACCCTCCACTCGGCAACGGGGGTGCGTGTTGGCCGTTGTACCAAGTTGACGCAGTGGGTGGCCAGGGCGGGCCGCCGACTGCGAGAAAGCCGGATATCCGGACGGCCAGTAGGAGCGCGGCGCCTGTGCGCGGGGAACCTTCAACGCAGAGTCACTGCTCCCGGGTCCGTTGCGTCGGGCGTCGTCTGCACTGCAAGGCGTGCGAGACCACTCTCACGGTGCGTCGCCCCACATGGTCGTCGCAGCCGTGATTGGACCCATGAACGAGAGATATCGCTGCTGTTGCGCAAATCGAGGACCGAGATACGGCGTCGTCGCCCCGGATGCAACTCATGGAGGATTCCGCACTGATCATGAGATGAAGAGGGAGGATAGGTCGACGAGCCATGGCGCTTCAGGGAGATATAGAACGGTGACCTAGAGCTGGAATGGAAGGCCAGTCGCTTTGATGTCAGTGACAGAAATGTAGATGGCTGTTCTTGCAGAAAGTCGCTGAGTAAAAGCCGCGACTTTCTACCCCAGAGGAACTGACGTTAAACGTTTGCAAGCCGACGTCGTGCCCGTACTGATAAGCCCGCCATAAGCGCCAGAGTCAGTCGAAATCCTCGAGGTAAGCAAATATCGAAAGATATTGATGGGAAGCCTTCTTGGGGCGCGGGGGCCGAGCGTCGATCGCGTCTCCGAGTACTTATCAAGTGGTCGCGGGAAGAAGGAGTCATCTGAGATTGGAAGCGCGAACCGGAGGCTGTTGTACCATTTTCCTCGATCTCTCAGCTTACCTTTCCCTCCGAGGCATTCAGAGATAGATGAGAGCATTCCGACGTGTAATCTAGGAACACGAAACTGTGCACGCTCTGAGTGCTCGAGTAATTACGTACTACACTATGGAAGAGCTTTGTGTTCACCCTACAACAATGGCTTCAAAGTACGTGTTGACAACAGAGGGTGACGGGATAATGATGTTCCTGTAAGATGGAGCGGAACTCGGACGTGGAGAGGGGTGCAGACATCGCGGCGAGACGAGGCTCTCCCGGCTAAGAGCTGAGGCCTCCCCCTATCGAACTATATGCACCCCACGCCGCATCCGCAGGCGTCCAGGATGAGATCGGCTGCGCAGGTGAGGACGACCTTTATAGTACTTGGAGGCCATAATGCACCGTTACATCCGCTTCAGCGCCGCATGGCTACATTCTTTCTTTACGTCTTGTGAACGCTATCATGAAGCATAATGCAGAAATAAGAGACCCTGACGAGATTGGCGTCATTGGACCGCAACCCAAAAGCTACGCGGACATGTATCATGTTGTGGCGCGACTCCGCGCCCCGTTGCGCACGCGACCTAGACAAAACAGGGCCGAGGCGGTGCGTTGCCCGGCCCCTTGTGCGTCGCCCAGCCGGAAATGAAACCGGTGCCCTCCCCGGCCCTGCTGCTCGCGTTCTGCTTTCCTCCCCTCTGCACGCCTGGGCCAGCGCAGCGAGCCTGCGACGACCGAGGCCGCCCCTGATCAGACCTATTTCGGGCCGCGAGCCCGCGCATGGCCGATCCTGCACCGTCCTTAGGCGCCTAGTACCGTTGCAGTCCAATCTTGCCTGACTGGTCCGGTTCCCATTGGAATTGTGGTTATTACAGCGCAATCTCGCGCGGCAGCAACACACTCTCCTTCCCCGCGCCCCCCTCGCACCTCCCGCTCGCTCGCATGTCCGATCCGATCCTCGTCACCACGACCGCCGCGGTGGACACTGCGCTGGCCGCGCTCGCGTGCTCGCCCTTTCTCTACCTCGACTGCGAGGGCCACCGGCTGGGGTGCATCGGTGGCGCGCTGTCCCTGCTTTCGGTCGGCACCAGCTGCGGCCGCGTCTTCCTCTTTGACGCCATCGCGTTGCGCGCGATCGGCCAGCTGCAGCGCGTGCTGCACGCGGTGGCGGGCAGCGAGCGCATCACCTACGTCTGGGACGGGCGCAAAGACTACTCCGAGCTCTGGCACGGGCACGGCGTGCGTCTCCGCGCCGGGCGCGTGCTTGACCTCCAAATCGCCGATGTCGGTCGGAGGGCCGGCGCGCAGGCCGGCCAGCCCGGAGTGCACCAGCTCGGCAGCCTGAAAGGCGTCCTCCGCGAACATGGCATCCGCGACCACAGTCCAGCAGGTGAGCCGCGCGCGTCCATGAGCACGACGATCCCAACTGATGATGACGACGGGAGCAGAGCGCGCGCGCCACGACGAATGGATGCTGCGGCCGCTGCCCGCCGACCTCGTGTCGTACGCCGTGCGCGACATCATCATCCTCGCCCTCGCACGCGAGCACTTCGCGCGCCGCGGCTACCTCGACGACACGGACGCGCTGCTCGCGCAGAGCGCGCGCTACATCACGCTGCACGAGCGCTTCCGCCCGGCGCCCGAGGACGCGTTCCAGGGCTCGAGCCTGCTCCCGCTCGACATCCTCCACGATCCGCCGCAGGGCGCAGCGCGGCTCGACTGCACGGGCTGCCGGCGCACCCTAGGCGCCGCAAATTTCGCGCAGGCGCAGCCCGGGGGCGGCGTCCGTTTGTGCTTGATCTGCTATACCCTCGTCCAGCGCGGCAAGGCCGCGCCGCCGTCTCCCCCGCCCAACAGGCACAGGCGGACGCGGTCGAAGCAGAAGATCCAGCTCGGCGCCGACCAGCTCGAGCAGCTCCAGGCGTACGCTGCGGGCGCGGTCACGGCGACAGCAACAGCCTGGTTGACGTACGCACCGCCGCATGCATGGCACATCCAGTTGCATGTCAACCCTCGCCTCCCACCGCCACATGTTGGCGTGACGTCCATCCAGGTTCCCTTGACGCAGTCCTGCAGTGTAATTCAGCTCGATCGCGAGAAGACGGAGGCGTGGAGGAGCTACGTGTGCAGTACCCTTGTTGGTTTGTAGTTGTACGTTGCACGACTTTTTGGCGATCTGATTGCTTTGGCGTATCTTACTGTAATTTGTTGAATAGCTAGATTAGGAGGTGTAGGATATCCGCTCAGCGAGGCGCTTTCGCTCCTTTGCTTGTCTTTTGCTCTCGTTTTTGCTCACCAATAGCATTCGTTCCATTTGGTTATCACAAATCCTTAAAAGGTCATTTTCAGCGACTGATAGCGAAGGTTTTCGGCACACCGCGTTCCCGAGTAAGATTCTAGGATGGTTGACGTTGCAAGCCAGCAAGTGGTTGGTAACAGCCTCCGTCGCGCGTGTTGGAGCTCCGACAGAAGCCGCTCTCTTCTCTTTTTTGCCTGCTCAGTCACGCTCTCGTTCTCTACTACCCCGTCCACTCGCCCGCGGGCATCCAGGCGATGTTTAGCCCCACGGCGCTTCGAAAGCGCCTCAGGGAAAACATCGAAGCACTCAGCGCGCTCGAGGACGATATCCCGAATGCAGCGGAGGAAGAGGGCCGCGCGCTGGCCGCCTACAGACGCGCCCAACTACGCCTATCGACTCTGCGCCAGAGGAAAGAGCTTCTTACCGCGGACTCCGAGGTCATAACGCGCGCCTTGAGCACGCTGGCCACGTTCCCGCCCGAGTTGCTATCCATGATTTTCACGTTCGCCAACACGGAAGACGCCTCGGACGTGCTGTCACACGACGAAGTCTTGCCTCCCCTTTTTGTCAACCGTGCGCGCGTCGCACTACCCTGGCGCCTGGGGCTCGTCTGCCGCCACTGGCGTGACGTCGTCTTCGAAACCCCTGGTGCTTGGAGCTATATTGGTTTGTCTTACCGCTTCGATCCTGAGCGCCGACCGGGCGAGGATCCCTATCTCAGTCATTTCATAGGACTGAGCAATGCGCTTGAATATTCGGGCTCGGCACCTCTCGACGTCGACATCTACAGCCTGAATACCGCGGATAACATCGCGGATCCTCGGGGAGAGCGCTTGGGTCAGGAGATCGTAGGCGAGCACAACTTCTTCGTGTCTCGATTCCGCCTTCTACACGAAAACGTGCATCGGATCCGCAGCCTACGCGTCACCGGTGTCCTCCTGCCCCCGTTGCGTCTGTACGAGTCCTTTGTGACGCTGTACCAGGCTTTGATCAATCTTCTACGCCTGCCCACTCCCAGCCTGGTCGATCTCCGCGTCCAGATCTACGGGAGAACAGGGAGGGATCCACTTCCCGCCAACTTCTGGTACAACTTCCCCGCGGAACCGTGCCCGTTGCTCCTTCCCGCCGCGCCGAAGCTTCGCGACCTCTCGGTATCCGGCGCCGCTATCGTCTGTCGCCGGCCCCATCCGGGGCTCCCCTCCCTTCGCAAGGTCCAGTACCACATGCGTAAGATGCACAGCGTGCATCTCCACGACTTGCTTGCGATCGCACCGCGATTGGAGTGGGTGGCGCTCGACGTCGAGAGGGTAATCGACGACGGAAACGAGGAGCCGGAGCCCGCGCCGCAGGTCCGGACGCTCGCGATACCGCACGGCCAGTCGTTCGGTCTCCTCGAGGACGGCGCGCGCCTGCTGCCCAACCTCAACGAACTCGTCTTCCACGACATCTCCGAGCTCTCCGTCACGCCCGCTCTCTCTCGACGTCTAACGCGGATTGGGTTCGTGCACCAAGACGACCTGCACGAGCACCTCGACACGCTGCGCACGCTGCACAGCATCGAGCGTGTCGACTTCGGCAACGACGTGAGCCTGCGCGACGACCTCTTCTTCGCGCCGCTCTGTGCGCCGCGCGACCCCATGTGGCCCAAGCTCCGCGTCGTCGCGATCAGCGGCGCGGAGATGGTGTCCGTGGACAAGGACGGCGTCCTGCGGCTGCTGCGCGCGCGCAACCTCCCCCGTGACGCGTCGGAGGATAGCCGCCGCGCCGCCCCCGTCCCCATCGAGGAAGTCAACCTCGACCGCGGCGATCTCCCGGAATGGGTCACTATCCAGATTCGGGAGATACTTCCTGAGCGCAAAGCGGCCTAATCTATTATAGCCCACCTCACCAGGCTGTCGTTTCCGCTCGTGCTCTCGACATCAACTAAGGACACAGTTAGTTAGAACCAAGTCTTCTGTTTGTCCTTCAGGACCTCATAACAATGATAGCGAACGTAGAATGCGCCTATTCATATGGCGGAGGGTTGAACAAGACGTCGCCCAGCCGAAGAAGTGGCACCCGGCCACTGCGCTGGGGAGACGAGAGCTTGACAAAGCTTGACGAAAGAAGCATTTTATGCTTGAAAAAAGGACATAAGGTCAAATATGTGGCCATTTTGGGTACTTCGTAATCCAATGAAGTGTCGGCCTCTGGTCAGGTGTTGAATTCACGGTTTCAAAGTCCGCGGCGCCGCTGTTCTTTCTCCCGCTTTCGCGCCGGCGTTCTTGTCGGCCAGCATGCCAACGGCGGAGCAGATGCGCCGCCGTCTTTGGGACGAGCTCGACGAGCTAAAGAGCCTTGATGACAGAATCGAAGCCACCCGAGAGCAAGAGGCGCAGGCGATGGTCGCGGCCGACGCCGCCCGGCGTCGTCTGTCCGAGCTCCAGCTGCGTCGACTGGCAGTGATCACGAGCAAGAATAGCATCATGCGCGCGCTTAACACGCTGGCTACGTTCCCGTTCGAGTTGCTCTCGCTCATTTTCACATACGCCAACACGACATGCAATTTTGGGCCGCAGGATGTTGAAGGGTTTTCGCCGGCTAGGCAGGTGGACCGGCTGCGCCGCGCTCTTCCCTTTCGACTTTCCCTCGTCTGTCGTCGATGGCGCGAAGTCCTCGCGGGAACTCCTGCTGTCTGGGGTTACGTCGGCGTCTCGTTCGACGCAGGAGGCACAGGCGGCTCCTCGCGCGCGGTGCGCGTACAAGAGACCCTCAGCAGATCCGGCTCTGCGCCCCTCGACGTCGCCATCTGCTACCAGTTCTCGTCCTGCCCCGGCGCAGAGGACGGTCCGGGACAATTTAAAGTGCTCACTCAGGAGGAACACTTCAGGCGTACATTGCACATGCTGCAGGTCAACATGACCCGCATTCGCTCTCTGCACGTGAGCGCGGTTGCGTCAAACGTTCCTCTCGACCAGGCTTTGCCCGAGATTACCCGCGTCCGCGAGAAAGTCCTCCATCTGCTCCGCACGCCCTCGCCCGCGCTCGTTGATCTTCGCGTCGAATTTCCGTCGGCCTTCACTCCTGGTGTGGACCCTGGAATCGACGCGATTGCGGCGTACTGGCATGGCGGTCCCGGAGATACAACGCCGCTCTTCCTTCCTGTCGCCCCCAACCTCCATATCATGCACCTAGCATATATACCCGTCGTTTGCCGCCGCACACACCCGGGCCTTCCATCCCTCGAATACGTCCGCATCTCAGATGGACCCATTTACGAAGCCCACGTAGCCGATCTCCTCGCGGCAGCGTCGAACGTCCAGTGCCTCATCCTCAACGTCGGGGAAGCGCACCAGACCCCACAGTTGCCCCTCGCCCGGACCACCCTGCGCCGCTTGACCAAGGTGGAGTTCGCGGACTACTCCTCGTTCGGCCTCCTCGCGAACGGCGCGGAGCTGCTCCCTAACCTGTCCGACCTGCACATCTGCCTGCTCGACGACCTCTCCGTCTCGGCCGCGCTCGCGCGCAACCTCACGCGGCTGCGCGTGCGCTACCAGGAGGGCCTGGACGAGTACGTCGACACGCTGCGCCAGCTGGTCAACGTCACGCGCGCGGACTTCTGGCAGGGCTCGATGCGCGACGACGTGTTCTTCGCGCCGTTCTTCGACGCCGCGGCGCCCATGTGGCCGCGGCTCGCGACGCTCAAGCTGAACGGCGTCGTCACGGACAGCACCGACCGCGACAGCGTGCTGCGCCTCGTGCAGGCGCGCAACTGCGGGGCCAGCCCGAACCCTTTGGTGCGGCCGCTGAAGAACGTCGACTACGACGATGTGTCGGTCCCCTCGTGGATCGACGTCCAGATTCGCGCGATCCTGCCCGAGGTGTGGGAGATGGACGACCCGTAGAAGCCACACATTCATTCCCATCATCGCCCGCCCAATACACAGCGTAGAGTCTCAGTAAGTAATCGTCTAATAATTAGAATACACGGACGGGGCGGCGCCCGTCGTTATTGCTTCGGCTGCGGGCCCACGTCCGCGCCGACCTTGCCCGCGATGATGTAGCACGCGACGAGCAGGAGCTGGCTGATGAGGTCGACGAGCGAGCTCTGGATGGGCAGCGCGTACGTGTCCGGATCGCGCCCGCTCTTCCAGAGCCAGATGGTGATCCACTTTGCGACGACGAGCGAGATGGCGACGGAGAGCGAGAAAAAGAAGATGAAGAGCAAAATGAAGGAGGCGGGGAGGAGTACCCAGCCCGCCACGCGTAGGAAAACGATGAAGGCGACCGTGACCGGCAGCGTGACGAAGAAGAGCGTGAGCCCGACGAGCGTCGGGCGCGAGGGTGCGAGCGCGCGCGCGTGCAGTGGCGAGCCGGGTGTGCCGTGCGCGTGCAGCGCGGTCGAGAGGCGCGACACGAAGACGGAGCCGACGGACCCGGGCAGACCTGGTGCGCGTGAGCTTCAAGCAGGTGAAGCAGCGGAGGCACGTACCTCCGGTGACGATTGCGAGCACACCGAAACCCTCATAGGTCTGGACGTAGTGATCAAGCACCATCCCCGCGCCGCTGGAGATGACCATCGCGCCGACGAGTGGGCCCCAGCCGCTGCCGAGCAGGGGCCGAACGTGTGGATTGCGCGCAGTGACGGCGATGCTCATAACGAGCAGACCGATCAAGGCGGCGGCAACTGCAATCGGCGCGAGCGTCTGCAGGCCCGGGAGGAGACCCACTGCGACGAGGGCCAGAAGGACAAGTGTCAGTAGGTCCCCGAGGCACGCTGCTACTGGCGTCGCGATGTTGTCTGTGGCAGGTGTCAGAAGCACGTCGGCGCCGACGACGCACACAAGCCAGAAGCGCACCTGGGTCGACGCAAAAGCGCCGACATATGATTATGAGAGAGCACATGAAGGAGCCGAGGACGAAGCCGCTCGCGGACGCCGCCGCCTGCGACGTGACGAGCAAGAATATAAATCTAGAGACCGAGTTCAGCTTTTCCAGTTGTTGAACAGTTCAATGACTTACTCTCGAAAGCCGGACTGCGCTCTGGATTTGCTAGGATCTGACGGGCGTGGCACACGCCGCTGTAGTCTGAACAGGTGTCGTAACCTGCCCAGAACCGCTGGCGGTTCCCGCTGCGGCGCCTGAGGCGGCGTGCCCATGATCTTGCCGAGCAGAAAAGAAAGCGCAGCAGCCAGCGCAGACACCAGGAGCGCCTGCACTTGTAGCAAGCTCAAGCTGCCGATGACCATCGACTTTCGCACGCTGGCCGTGTCGAGGTCGCCGATGTTCGCCTAGACACAGTTCGACGGGAATGACAGGGTGCACGGGCGACGTACGGCAGTCGCCAGGCGCGCAGACAGGTTCATTTCGAGGTTGCCCTTGAGGTTGTTGAGCATGGGGACGAGGATGATGAGCTCGTCGACGCGCTTGAACGCGGGGCGCTGGTGACATGGCGGGAGGGAGAGAAAGATGCGCGCGTCATCGCGCGGGTGCAAGTTGTTGATTGCGCCCGAGTGTCTGGCTCGTGCTATGTCCGTCCGCCCCCTCCGGTCCTGGGCGACTTTTCAGTGCGAAAATCAATGGTTAGAAGACTTTTCTGTGGGCCAATCAGGAGCCAGTCGCTCTGGATTTAGCGTCCGTGTGCGCCGTCGCAGCACGGAAATGGCGGCCGAGGCGTGAATGCCTGGAATCGGGCGGCCATCGAGCAAACCAGCGTGGGGCGTTCTGCACAAGTCCTCGAACGGTGCACAAATCGGGTATGATGTACAGGTTCTTCCATTGCTAATTCAACTACATCTGTGCTACAGGGTCCTGCACTCTCTGATAGGGCGCACAACTCTGCTGCACGCAGTGGGGTCGACTGAAAAACGAAAATAAGCGCCCGTGAAGGAGCGCAACGAACAGCGAGACTCACAGTGCGTCATGCTCGAGGAATGCGGGGCAGCTTTGCACCATCAGAGAAGCGCAGTGGCTGTACGCGATGCAGGGGCAGGGCGGCGTGGGATGAGCATACGTTCCAGAACGAGAGGGCTGACGCGTGGATGAATACGTGGCGAAGAGATGAAAAGGCAGGCTCACCTTGGTGGGAGCTCGGCCGGCGATGAGCACGCTCAATGCGCAAGCGCCGGTCCCGACGCGTTTGCGTGCTGCCGCTGAGTCAGCAGTGCAGAGATCTGGAGATGGCATGAGCGCTGAACGCGCGCGCGAAACAGCCGGACTCACGGACGGCGGGTGCGGCGGCGAGGACGGATCGTTCCGTTCGCGTGTTGCTCGCGGGACGGAGATTGCGGTCATGGCTGAGGGTGCGCTGCGCCAGTGCGAGGGAGCGCCGGGCTGCGCGATCGAGGGCTCGGGCGCACGGGCGAGATGCTCGCCAATGCCTCGCTCAGCTGTCAAGCGCCGGCCCCGAGCTCGAGCGACCAGCGCAGGGCCGGACTCGCGGCGGCGACCAGCCTCGGAGGGGGTCGGTGGCAGTGAGCCTCGCTCGCGGGAAGTCGATTGCGATGTCGCACAGCTGCGGCGGGGGCGAGGCGAAGAGCGAGCTCGAGGCCGTGCTGCGCGATCGAGGATCTGGACGCGACGACGGCAAGCCTGAGATTCTGCCGCCGCGTGAGCCCGGGTGCGTGCCAGGAGCGCGAACGAGATGTGCTCACCGAGGTCTCGCTCCGAAAGCGCGGGCGGCCGAGCGCCGGTGGCGCGGTGAAGTCGGTCTCTGCGGAGACGGAGAGCGCGCGCAGGATCGGTCCCCGGGGCGGACGAGCCGGCAGTCCCTTGCTCGCGGGAAGACGATTGCAATAATCGCCGAGGTTGCGCCGCCGGGGACGAGCGAGGCGCCGATCCTGGCGCATGAGACGAGGGGAGGAAGAGCGCGCTCTCGGGGTCGAGCTACACCGGCATGAGCCTGCAATGCAGCAGCTGCGTGAGACCCTGCTCGCGGGAACGCGATCGAGACACTTACCGAGGTCGCGCTCGGCGCGCACGAGAATTGCCCGCCCACAGAGGCGGGGCAACCGGTGAGCGCCGTTCCTTTTGCGCCGGCTGGAGAGCGAGCGCGAAGGTCGGCTTTGCGATCACAGTCGTCAGACGAGCCTAGCACGCGGGGCGACAGTCAGCCCCTGCTCGCGGGAAGGCGAACGAGCTACTCACCGAAGTTTCTCCGCCCACCGCGCGAGACAGCGAGCGCCAGCGTGCTGTACGAACGCAGCAGCATTCCCCGCTCGCGGGACGACGAACGAGAGCTCCAGCGCGGGCACGCGGACGCCTAAGGGCATCGAGCACCAGCGAGACCGTCCACTGCCACAAGGTGAGACGTTGTTCGCGGGAGGATTAATGGACAACTTACCAACCGAGTCCCGTCTTCCGCGAGCGGTGTTGCGAGGCTTGGCATTGCCACCCCGCACCCTCGTCTGGCGGTCCGAACAGCCTGCACTCCGCGTTAGACGTCGCCGTGGGAGGGCGGAAAAGCTTCTCACTATAGTGCAGCAGCCCTGGATGCTGGTTCTGTGCGCACCGATCCGAGTTCGTCAAGTGAAATGCTGTGCCGACGATCAGCACGAAGGCGCGATTGCATACAGGAGACGTACAATGAGGGTGGGCGCGGGCACAGCCCTCCAGTTGACCACGAGCATGTTCTGCGCAAGCGTTAGACCATGCTCGCGGGAACGCGAATGAGCCACTCACCGAAGTTTCGCCGATCACTCCTCGGAGACCAGCGCGCGGTCAACGAGAGCGCGCCTCGTGACGAAGGGCTCACGCTGTCGCGTGCGCACCAGCGCTTTTCGTGCGCTAAAGTATCCTGCGCAGGAGTGAGCAGACTGCGCGGCGCTCCTCGCGATGCCATGTGCGATCTCCAAGAGGGGCGCGAGCCCGCGGCACGCGGCACCCGCCCAGGTACGAGACGGCGTGCGCGGCCGTCAGGCACGGGCACTGGAAAAGCAGAGTACTTCACGCGTACGAGGCTCGAGCGAGCGCGAAGCCGCGAGGAAGAAAACGGAAAAGAGAGAGAGCAACGTACGCAAAACCAAACATTCCGCGGCTGCGCCGCCTCCCCGCCGCTGGTGTCGCGAACCCATCCCAGTCGTCGGCAGAGATGCTGTCCAGTGTTGCGGTCGGCTCACTTGCTTCAGCCGTTGGTTACCCCGACGCGACGGAGAGGTGCACGTTGCGGATGGTCTGCGGGTCAAGCTCAGCCTACAGACGCTCGGGAGCGCGGAAACGACGCACCCAGCCGACCTTGGATAGCGTGAGCGTGCAATCCGCACTCTCGCACACCTGCCGTCCTCTGGAGCGGTGACGCTGATGAGACGGCGTGGCCGAGTCGAGGGGAGGCTCGGGAACGCGTGTCTCTGACCGTGCACGGTCAGCGAGGACGCAGACAACGAAGACAAAAACACGCACCTGTCCGCAGCGCAAGCGTGGCAGCTCAGTGACGGGGGCGAGGGGGCCGACGGTACCGTTGACGTCGAGGAGCATGGCGGGCTCGAGTGAGAGTGTGGGGGGCATGCACGAGTGGTGGGTGGGATATAAGTGAGAGGGCGCACAACGCGGACCGCGCGGTCAGTAAGCAAGCCCGGGAAGTTTTTTGAGCCCCGATGACCCGGCGAATCATCAACATGTGTCATGTGATGTCGGTAGGCAGGATCGACGGAAGTCGCCCCACGACCTTTGCCGAGTGTATTGGCGCACCGCCGGTTCCTGCTGCGAGCCAGACCGATATGAGAGCTATCTCACCAGTTCCCATGCACCGGAGAGTTACGGAATAAGTCTCGATCGCTCCCCGGGGCCACTGCATGTTGGCCTGAGAGCGCTCATCGGTGGTTGCGCCTCTCGCTGCTCGCCACCCTCGCACACTCCGTATGTTACCAGGCGCTGAATTGCGCCAAATCGCATGCGTTTCTCATATACACTCGTTCTAAATGCGTATCTCCCGGATATGAGAGAACTCTTTCCGATCCGCTTACCGTGAGAGTGCATGACAATCCGCGCCAGTTGTGTAACTACATAGTCCAAGGCCCGCCAATCTCACAGGCTCGTAGACTCAGTCTCACCATCAAGCTGAATTCAGAGCTCTTCTGGCGTAAGATCTCTCAGAAAGGAATGCGGGACTGAGAGCAAGAACTTTGTATCTGTCTTCCCCTCAACGCACATCCCCCCGGTCAGAGTCTACATACACGGAAGTGAACAGGCATTTAAAATTCCTCCCATGGAGCTGGTATAGTGGGCTGGTAGGTGAGATGAGCCAGACTTCGGACACATGCGATCGAGGTTCTCGAACGAGAGCAGTCTCACTCTCCCGGATGAGGTTTGTGCCAGTTTGACTCTCAGGGTACATATATGCCATCTATACCCCTAATTACTAAGCGCAGGTGTACTCTCAGCGTCGAGAAACGTAGAAATCGGGCTTCCACAGGCAGGACGGCGGCAGAATACGCGTCTCCAAACTCCGCTCGCGAGAAAACAACAGGTGCGATGCAGCTTGAAAGGCCCGGACTCTGCATATACTTGACGTCATCAGGCTTGTCGGATGCCCGGAGCGTCTGTGCCGCCGAGAAATGAAAGAAAGAGCGAGCGAATCGGCGGGGGGACGCGATCGACGCGGTTTGCGCTCTAGCGACGAATATCGCAACCCACTCAGTTCCCCCTGGCTTCTCGTGCTTCTTGTGTCACGGCCATCAAACGCCGAGTGATTGCGCAGCGTGCGCCGCTGATATGACGCGTGGAAACGCGCTGGGGCCGCGCCGGTCGGTAGGTGCATATTTCGCAGTCTCAAGGGTATAGGGGGTATGCCCTCCTCGCTCTCAGGCTGACGGGCGCTTATTTCGGCGTCTGAAGGCAGTTTATACTGTCTCAGTGAGAGGGAGCGGAGGGAAGGGCCCTGCTGCAAGGAAATGCCTCGGACGGCAAGGCAAGGGCTCGATCAGGGCACCCCACCGCCCGCGGTACCGGAAATTCGGCCTTCCCACGACACATCGCACGACATGCCGTACACAGCCGCCTGCTCAGTCATCCCCAGTGGAAAGTGCAACGGGCCGCAATGGGCGCAACTGGGCCAACTCTGCATCCGGGCGGAATCCACAGGGCCGGAAAGGACTGAGAGGGGCCAACGCGCTCGCAAGACGTTCTCGGCGAAATTCTCATCACCATTCCGCAGCAAATCCTGCTCTTTTGTCTCGGTGAGCCTCAAAGTGCCCCCGAAAGCTGCCGGCCGAAAGCCATGGCGAAATGGATTGAGGATTGCATCAAACCGCGAGTCCCCAAATGCCCGTCAAAAAGTTGGCACTCCGTCTCGCACCTGTCTTTCTCTTTCCCTCACCCAAGTCCCCGCCCGCTCGACCTCCTTGCCCATCGGGTAAGTACTTCCATAAGTGCCGCGCTGTCCTTGTTGCTGACGACCTCGAAGGGACCCGTCGTCGTATTTCGAGCCGTCGAGCGCGTGCGCGGCGCCGCACGCTGGCACTGTGCGGTATGCACTCGCCCCGCCCGTCCTTCTAGCTGACATTGTCCTGCGCAGGGCTTCTTTTCCTGGCACCGATATGTGTTTTTCATGTGAGTAACTGTCTGACCGTTCGTTGTGCACTGCTAACGGTACCGTAGTGCTCGTTACTATCTCAGATCCACTGTCGGCCATTGCACGAGCACGCACACGGGTGGGGGGACTAGTATATAGCGTACCATTGCCCTAGTAGCTAGAACTGCACACATGTACATATTTTAGTACCTGCACTCGACGACGCCGACGCCGACGCCGGCGACGCCACAATAAAGAAAACTTTCATCGTACCACTTTTTTGAGCGCAAGCCAGAGCAGCGATCAGAACGAGCAAATCCAATGCATTGAGAAGCGGCATGTCGGCTTGATTTACAACGACGGCCCCTTGGAGTCCGTTGTGGCCCCTCCTTATTCCCATTTACGGGGCCGGGGAGGGCAAGAACGGGCGGACGTACGCTGGCGAGCGTTCGCCCGTTCGTGCCCCTTCCGGCCCCTTCCGCTTTCCACTGGGAGTCATCCTCCGGGAAAGGAACGGAGGCTAGACCGTTCTGCGGGGGTATAAAAGGCGTACGAGCCCGAATCCGAGTCGCATCCGGCTCCTTCCCATCTCCCTTCTATTGTCGTTCCTCGTCGCCTCCCGCCTTCCCTCCGCTCTCGCACTCGCAACTCTTGCTCTGCGCGCCGTTGCAACCAGCGTCGTGACTCGGCGTCGACGCCGCCATCCGCGCACTCGCTCTCACTGCCATACATAGCATCGTCGTCGACGACCTCGGACTCGGCGCCACCTGCGACATCGAGACGCCTCCGGTGAGTCTTTTCTCAAAGCTTGCTGCGCAGACCGTTTCTAACGATCTCCTGGCCGCTGGCAGTCCGTACGCGACGCTCTCGTTGCCGTTCAGCGACTCCCTCCGACGACGACGCACTCAACGGATCGGCGGCTTTCCTAAATGAACTCACAGGCACGTGGGAATTCACTTCTTTACCTCGTTGACGGTTTCTTATGCGTCCTTTGGTGTACAAAGAACGTTCACGATCGCCAGGGCTCGGTCAATAGTACGTTGCTCATCCTTCTTCCGTTCGTGCTCGACGGCGCTGACGATTCGCGTAGAGGACGTACTCGGGATGAAGTACTCGGGCTCGTTGTTGCGCGCGACGACGGGGAACGACTGATCGTGCAAGGTCTATTCGGGTGCTATGATCATGGTACGCACATCGTCTTCCTATCGTTCCCACCTGCAGCGGTAGGCCCTGCGCCGGCGGTACAGCCACTATGGCCATAGGGCCATGCAGCGCACGTGTAAGAATGGCGCGAGTTGGCCGCGCTCCTGCGTTCGGCTGCGTGCTGTCCCCCGCCCGAATGACCTCGTCCCACGGCCCGCCGTACCGCCCTTGCAAGCGCGCTGCCGATGCAATGCCTGTGAGTATATCTGGGCGCAACTACGGGGTGCGCTGGGCCGGCCGATGCACGAGTGTGCCGGTGTTGCAACCGGCCGAGCAAAGTATCGTGATAGCGAGCCCTACACTGCCGATTGGCCAGCCACGCTCCGCGGGATAGATGGGGCTTATGGTCCCTGCGTATTAGCGTTCTTCTTTGGGCTGTCCTGCGCGCGGGTCGGGCGGTGTTGCGCGGTATTCGGAGCGACCGAACTACGAATCGCGACCATGTGCCGCACACCACCGATCGTCGCGCACAACTGCGTATCAAGTTAGCGGCAGTATTGCACAGTGCAGAGCACGCGTGATTACCTATGCCCTGTCCCTAACCGTTCGGTGAAGTAAGCAAAGTCCGCCTGGGCGGAAAACACTTTGTGAATGAGTCAGAAGGAGGTGTATGAGGCGCGGAAAGGATGACTAACATATAAAATAGTCGCTCTGTTCACATGCATTGACAGCGCCAGCGCTCGGAGTGGGTGCTCGAAGTATTCTGCGGCCAGCCGAGCCCAGCGGCGAACAGGTCTCACGATCGGTAGGAGCATCAGTTGCGCTCAAGACTCACGTTGTACGTCATCATGGCCATCCAAAACGTCGCGCATGCGAAAAGGGAAGGGCAGCGCGGACACGAGCTGGACATCGAGTCTGCCGGCGAGCAGTGGGATCATCGTGCAGCCATACAGCAACGCCGACCAGCATCCAAGACGTCCGCCAAAATGGAGCTGACATGTCTGCCCCCACATGTCCAGGCTGGAACGTCGCCTGACGCAGCCGCAGAGTTGAGTCGCAGACGCGCCCAAGCACCTTCTTGCAGCGTGTGTACTCGATCCATTCAACCAGCATTGGCGCAGTCATGAACTCCAATGGTAATCGAGTGCCATGTAGTAGCATAGACGCCAAAGAAGGAAAGAGTTCGACCGCAGGGGATGGCCGCGCTCAGAACATCTGCAAGGGAAGGAGACAAGGTGCGAACGTCAGCGGCAACTCCGATGCGACCGCTCTCAGGTCTCGCGTTCCCTCTCTCACCCGCACATCACCGACCAGGAACACACACACACACACTCGCATTGAGTACGCCGCTGGGTAAGGCAACTTGCTCTCACTCAGTACATTGCAGGGCAAAGCTATTCGACACTTGACGGCGCGCCTGCTCTCAAGCTGCAGCCGTATGCATCCAGCCCTTCATCCCTCAAGCAGGTCAGCATCTCAAAGAGTCATCTCCGTGAGGAGGGCGCAACCGAACTCCTCTCCTCAGCGAACGTGCAGCAGCTCACTCTCGACGTCGGCTCAGCAGACCCCACAGTTGCCCCTCGCCCGGACCACCCTGCGCCGCGCGACCAAGGTCGAGTTCGCGGACTACTCCTCGTTCGGCCTCCTCGCAAACGGCGCGGAGCTGCTCCCTAACCTGTCCGACCTGCACATCTGCCTCCTCGACGACCTCTCCGTCTCGGCCGCGCTCGCGCGCAACCTCACGCGGCTGCGCGTCCAGTACCAGGAGGGCCTGGACGAGTACGTCGACACGCTGCGCCAGCTGGCGAACGTGACGCGCGCGGACTTCTGGCAGGGCTCGATGCGCGACGACGTGTTCTTCGCGCCGTTCTTCGACGCCGCGGCGCCGATGTGGCCGCGGCTCGCGACGCTTAAGCTCAACGGCGTCGTCACGGACAGCACCGACCGGGACAGCGTGCTGCGCCTCGTGCAGGCGCGCAACTGCGGGGCCAGCCCGAACCCTTTGGTGCGGCCGCTGAAGAACGTCGACTACGACGATGTGTCGGTCCCCTCGTGGATTGACGTGCAGATTCGCGCGATCCTGCCCGAGGTGTGGGAGCTGGACGACCCGTAGACGCCACGCATTCATTCCCATAATCGCCCGCCCAATACACAGCGTAGAGTCTAAGTAAGTAATCGTCTAATAATTAGAATACACGGACGGGGCAGCGCCCGTCGTTATTGCTTCGGCTGAGGGCCCACGTCCGCGCCGACCTTGCCCGCGATGATGTAGCATGCGACGAGCAGGAGCTGGCTGATGAGGTCGACGAGCGAGCTCTGGATGGGCAGCGCGTACGTGTCCGGATCGCGCCCGCTCTTCCAGAGCCAGATGGTGATCCACTTCGCGACGACGAGCGAGATCGCGACGGAGAGAGAGAAAAAGAAGATGAAGAGCAGGATGAAGGAGGCGGGGAGTATGACCCAGCCCGCCACGCGCAGGAAGACGATGAAGGCCACCGTTACCGGCAGCGTGACGAAGAAGAGCGTGAGCCCGACGAGCGTCGGGCGCGAGGGTGCGAGCGCGCGCGCGTGCAGTGGCGAGCCGGGTGTGCCGTGCGCGTGCAGCGCGGTCGAGAGGCGCGACACGAAGACGGAGCCGACAGAGCCGGGCAGGCCTAGAGCGCGTGAGCATCAAGCTGGTGAAGCAGCGGAAGCACGCACCTCCGGTCACAATCGCGAGCACACCGAAGCCCTCATAGGTCTGGACGTAGTGGTCGAGCACCATCCCTGCGCCGCTGGAGATGACCATCGCGCCGACGAGCGGGCCCCACCCGCTGCCGAGCAGGGGCCGCACGTGTGGATTGCGCGCGGTGACGGCGATGCTCATGACAAGCAGACCAATCAAAGCAGCGGCAACTGCGATCGGTGCGAGGGTTTGCAGCGCCGGAAGGAGGCCCACCGCGACGAGGGCCAGAAGGACAAGTGTCAGTAGGTCCCCGAGGCATGCTGCTACTGGCGTCGCGATGTTGTCTGTGGCAGGTGTCAGAAGCACGTCGGCGCCGACGACGCGCAGACCAGAAGCGCACCTGGGTCGACAGAAAAGCGCCGGCATATGATTATGAGCGAGCACATGAAGGAGCCAAGCACGAAGCCGCTCGCGGACGCTGCCGCCTGCGATGTAACGAGCAGAAAGATGAATCTGGGGAGATAATTCAGCATTGCTGGAGGTGCAGCGATCCATTATAGGAGGAGGGCTGCAAGCCGTAACCGCACAACACTTGACTACGGCGTCGTGGAGGTAAGCCGTCGTGGCATGTTGACTGCGCGGCGCAGAGGATCCCACACCCTTGCGGCATGCGCTGCAGCATATTCTCCGTGCCTGTTATTGCACGGTAAAGGCTCCGAGAGCTCGACAGCATGGTCATCACTGCATGGCGGGTGACCGTATGGACCCATGTCCGTACGGCCCGAAGTTGTTGCAACTCGACTTGCAGCCCTACTCCAGGAACGCAAAGGACGTACTCTCGAAAGCCGGACTGCGCTCTGGATTTACTAGGGTCTGACGGCCGTGGCACGCGTCGCTGTAGTCTGAACAGGTGTCGCAACCTGCCCAGGACCGCTGGAGGTTCCCGCTGCGGCGCCTGGGGCGGGTTGCCCATGATTTTGCCGAGCAGAAAAGACAGCGCAGCGGCAAGCGCAGACACCAAGAGCGCCTGCACCTGCAGAAGGCTGAGGCTGCCGATGACCATGGACTTGCGCACGCTGGCCGTGTCGAGGTCACAGATGTTCGCCTAGACACAGTTCGACGGGAATGACAGGGTGCACGGGCGACGTACGGCAGTCGCCAGGCGCGCAGACAGGTTCATTTCGAGGTTGCCCTTGAGGTTGTTGAGCATGGGGACGAGGATGATGAGCTCGTCGACGCGCTTGAACGCGGGGCGCTGGTGACATGGCGGGAGGGAGAGAAAGATGCGCGCGTCATCGCGCGGGTGCAAGTTGTTGATTGCGCCCGAGTGTCTGGCTCGTGCTATGTCCGTCCGCCCCCTCCGGTCCTGGACGACTTTTCAGTGCGAAAATCAATGGTTATAGAAGAGTTTTCTGTGGGCCAATCAGGAGCCAGTCGCTCTGGATTTAGCGTCCGTGTGCGCCGTCGCAGCACGGAAATGGCGGCTGTTAGCATGTGTAGACATTGGCTATGTAGTTCAGCTCCTGTACTTACGGGTTGTTCTAGTTTAGACTCCGCCTCATGCGTTTGAAATCGGACTACATTGTTCGTATACGGCGCAATTCTCATTTTCTATCGCGTCAAGGCACACTTCGATACAGGCAACAACCAGTGAAAGCCTATTAAGGCTGACACAAACGCATCCCAGGTGGCTCCTGGTAAAATATGCCGGCCTGTATCTGTTTTCGGCATCAGCGGACTCGACGGCACAGGACGACGCGCCGGGCAGCCCAGAGCGCCCAGGACGCGCGCAGCCGCGTACTCGCGACCGATTACGATGGCGCAGGGCATGCGCAGAAGCCCGTGACGCTTACAGGCACCTCGGACGCTCAGGCGGAGCCGCAGCGGCCTCTGACGGTGCAGACTGCATCCAGGCAATGTTACCGGTTGGAGCACGGCTCCCGGGGACAGTTGTACGGGCCAGGAGGCCTCTGGATGGCAGGACGAGCCCGCAAGCTGCTTGCAGGCCCGGGAGCGAAGCGATTGGAGTGGAGGACGGCGCAGACGCCGAAAGGTGCGCCATTAGCTGTTCCGAGCAGAATTGCTGGCAGCGGGCGACATGCCGCCCTCGAGCGACACGTCTAGCGTACCGCGGGCACATGGTGACCCAGCGGCCCGCCTCGTCCATCTTCCGGGGCATGCAGCGCGCATCAGCGCGACGTTCGGCTCTCATCGGAGAGCACAAGCCCCCGGTCATGCAGGCGACGCACGGACGCGCGCGCTGGGATTTCGGGGCCGCGCGAGCATGTCAGAGCTCAGCGCGAGCGCGCAGCTCATCGGGGCGCGCACAAGACCTCTCCGCCGGCGCTACATCATGCGCGGCAGGCCGGGCAGACCGCGGGCGGAGCAGCCGCGCGGTGACCCGGATTTGAGGCACCCACAACGCTTGCGCACGGCGCAGCGTATCGGCGCAGCGATCCAACACGCGCCAGACTGAAGACCTCGCCGTCGGCATTGCTGAACATCGCGTTCGCCGGGACGAGCCAGCAGCGGCAGCGCGGACAGCGCGCACGCAGCAGTTCGCATTCGAGGCAACCCCAGCGCTCGCGCACAGCGCGGCGCATCGGCGCAGCAGTACAGTGCGCGCCGCACCCTTCAGGTCTCGCCGTCGGCATCGGCATTCGAGCACGACGCGGCGGGCAGGCCGGGGCCGCGAAGACAGCCCCGGCGACTCGCATTCGAGACAGCCGCGCGCGCGGACAGCGCAGCGCGTTATAAATGCTCACAACATCCTCGCCGTCGACATCCGAACGCGAAGCGCGACGACGACGCGGCGGGCAGGCCACGGCTGTGAAGACAACGCTAGGCGACCCGCACTCGAGACAACCGCGCGCGCAGGCAGCGCAGCGCATTACAAGTACATCAAGACCTCGCGCTGGCAACACCGGCCGCGCTTGAGGCACCGGCGCCGTCCGACACGCATTCGGCGGTGCAGCGCAGCTCGACGCGAGCGCGCATTTCTTCCTTCACTCGCGAGGACCCAGCCGACGGGACGTCAGCTTCGGGGGGAGCTGCTGGCATGCAGCAGGCCCCGAGCGACGCATCGGACGTCGGCTTCGGGGGAGCACATTTCCGGCCAGCAGGAGCGGCTCGGGCGCAGCAGGAGAGTGCGCGTCCGATGCAGGGCTATCCGCTGTTCGCACGGAACCCGCGGGGGGAGATTCCAAGGCGGTCTCCGTTGCATGGGACCAGCTTCATCGGCAGGACGACTCGACGCCGCCGACATCGGACGCGAGCGGCAGCAGCAGCTCATCGACCGCGCGCTGACGCAACTTGCAGTCCAGAGCCCCGCGCGCACGGCGCGCAGCCATTCTTTCACCATTTACGGTCATTTTCAGATCGTTTCCCCACTCTTTCCGCGACCGCACGCAGGCGCATCGGAAAACATATTTTTCCGAGGGGGGAGAGTAAGGGAGGGAGCCCAGAGGGGTCCCGACCCAGCTCGTGTCGGAGGGGCCGACCAGGCCGGACCGCACACATGGTGCATGGGGACGGGAGGAGGCCCCGAGGGGCGGCTTTCGGAGCAGGAGGGCCCGCAGGCCCGACCACAGACGCCGCGGAGGGGCCGACTATAGCCGGACCGCATGGCGCTGGTGGAGGATCGGCCGCAGGACCCGGAGGACGACGCACGCGACAGGCGGCGCCACGGGAGTGGACGCTGGCCATGCGCGGAGGAGACGCGAGCCCCGACACCGCAGCCGGAGCCGCAGCGCAGGCTGCAGGTGGGCAGCGGAGCGCAGGACCGCATGGCCGAGTTCCCACCGGAGAGGGCGAGCGCATCGGCTGGATGCCGTACAGACGCCGCACGTCTACCGGACGGGGGAGCGCATCGGCAGGAAGCACGGCTACCCCGGGATGGGGGAGCTTGTCCTGGTGCTCGCATCATGGGGGAGAAAGGCAGTACGTATTGTCTTTTTTTGTTTCGCAGTCATCCCGTCATTCCATCTTCATTTCTCTACTATTCGCCATACCCCACGCTCGTTCATATTCACCTCCAGTCCACTCGCTGAGGGGGAGTGTTAGCATGTGTAGACATTGGCTATGTAGTTCAGCTCCTGTACTTACGGGTTGTTCTAGTTTAGACTCCGCCTCATGCGTTTGAAATCGGACTACATTGTTCGTATACGGCGCAATTCTCATTTTCTATCGCGTCAAGGCACACTTCGATACAGGCAACAACCAGTGAAAGCCTATTAAGGCTGACAGCGGCCGAGGCGTGAATGCCTGGAATCGGGCGGCCGTGAAGCAAACGAGCGTGGGGCGTTCTGCACAAGTCCTCGAACGGTGCACACAAGTCCGGTATGATGTACAGGTTCTTCCATTGCTAGTTCAACTACATCTATGCTACAGGGTCCTGCACTCTCGGATTGGACCCAGGATGCCCGCACAAGTTTCGACTGGCAAACGAAAATAAGCGCCGGCGACGAGGCGTCCAGACTGGCACGACTCACCGTGCGCGGAATGCGGGGCAGCTTTGCACCATCAGAGATGCGCAGTGGCTGTGCGCGATGCAGGGGCAGGGCGGCGTGGTCAAGAACGAGAGGCCTGACGCGGGGATGAGGTAGGGAACGACAGAGATAAATAATGTAGGCTCACCTTGCCGGGAGCCTGGCCAATGAGAGATGGATGCCGCGAGTAACGATGAGCACCGAGAAGCGCCGGTCCCAACGCGCGGTGCTGCCGCTGAGTCAGCAGTGCAGAGATCTGGAGATGGCATGAGCGCTGGACGCGCGCACGAGACAGACGGACTCACGGACAACAGGTGCGGCGACGAGGAGAGTCGCGGCGAAGCGTGTTGCTCGCGGGACGCAGATTGCGATCATCGCCGAGGGTGCGCTGCGCCGGTGAAGTAGAGGGCGAGGGAGCGCCGGGCTGCGCGATCGAGGGCTCGGGCGCACGGGCGAGATGCTCGCCAATGCCTCGCTCAGCTGTCAAGCGCCGGCCCGAGCTCGAGCGAGCGGCGCAGGGCCGGAGTTGCGGCGGCGACCAGCCTCGGAGGGGGTCGGTGGCAGTGAGCCTCGCTCGCGGGAGGTCGATTGCGATGTCGCACAGCTGCGGCGGGGGCGAGGCGAAGAGCGAGCTCGAGGCCGTGCTGCGCGATCGAGGCTCTGGACGCGACGACGGCAAGCCTGAGAGTCTGCCGCTGCGTGAGCCTGGGTGCGTGCGAGGAGCGCGAACGAGATGTGCTCACCGAGGTCTCGCTCCGAAAGCGCGGGCGGCCGAGCGCCGGTCGCGCGATGAAGTCGGTCTCTGCGGAGAAGGAGACCGAGCGCGAGGTCGGTCCCCGGGGCGGACGAGCCCGCAGCCCTTGCTCGCGGGAAGACGATTGCGATAATCGCCGAGGTTGCGCTGCAGCGACCGGGCGAGAGGCGTGCGTCGACGCTGGCACATGGGACGAGCCAGAGAACGACGGCGCGATCGCGCTTCGCGATCGTGCTTCGCGCTGGACGACTCAGGGTCGAGATACGCCGGCACGAGTCTGAAATGCAATAGCTGGGTGAGCCCCTGCTCGCGGGAACGCGATCGAGACACTTACCGAAGTCACGCTCGGCGCGCACGAGAATTGCCCGCCCACAGAGGCGGGGCAACCGGTGAGCGCCGTGCCTTTTGCGCTGGCCGAAGAGCGAGCGCGAAGGTCGGCTTGCGATCACAGTCGTCAGACGAGCCTGGCGCGCGGGGCGACAGTCAGCCCCTGCTCGCGGGAAGGCGAACGAGCTACTCACCGAGGATTCTCCGCCCACCGCGCGAGACAGCGAGCGCCAGCGTGCTGTACGCACCCAGCAGCATTCACCGCTCGCGGGACGCGAACGAGAGCTCCGGAACGGGCACGCGGACGGCCTACGGCATCGAGCACTAGCGAGACCGTCCACTGCCACGACATCGTCCCGGACAGCTTACGAACCGAGTCCCAGCTTCCGCAAGCGATGTTGCGAGGCTTGGCGTTGACGCCTCGCACCCTCGTCTGGCGGTCCGAAGAGCCTGCACTCCGCGTTAGACGTCCCCGTGGGAGGGCGGAAAAGCTTCTCACTATAGTGCAGCAGCCCTGGATGCTGGTTCTGTGCGCACCGATCCGAGTTTGTCAAGTGAAATGCTGTGCCGACGATCAGCACGAAGGCGCGATTGCATACAGGAGACGTACAATGAGGGTGGGCGCGGGCACAGCCCTCCAGTTGACCACGAGCATGTTCTGCGCAAGCGTTAGACCATGCTCGCGGGAACGCGAATGAGCCACTCACCGAAGTTTCGCCGATCACTCCTCGGAGACCAGCGCGCGGTCAACGAGAGCGCGCCTCGTGACGAAGGGCTCACGCTGTCGCGTGCGCACCAGCGCTTTTCGTGCGCTAAAGTATCCTGTGCAGGAGTGAGCAAACTGCGCGACGCTCCCCACGATGCAGGGTGCGATCTCCAAGAAGGGCGCCAGCCCGCGGCACGCGGCACCCGCCCGGGTACGACACGGCGTGCGCGGCCGTCCGGCACGGGCACTGCAAAAGCAGAGTATTTCGCGCGTACGAGGCTCGAGCGAGCGCGAAGCCGCGAGGAAGAAAACGGAAAAGAGAGAGAGCAACGTACGCAAAACCAAACATTCCGCGGCTGCGCCGCCTCCCCGCCGCTGGTGTCGCGAACCCATCCCAGGCGTCGGCAGAGATGCTGTCCAGTGTTGCGGGTGGGTCACCTGCTCCAGCCGTTGGTTACCCCGACGCGACGGAGAGGTGCTCGTTGCGGAAGGTCTGCGGGTCAAGCTCAGTCTACAGACGCTCGGGAGCGCGGAAACGACGCACCCAGCCGACCTTGGATAGCGTGAGCTTGCAATCCGCACTCTCGCGCACCTGCCGTCCTCTGGAGCGGTGACGCTGATGAGACGGCGTGGCCGAGTCGAGGGGAGGCGCTGAGGCTCGGGAACGCGTGTCTCTGACCGTGCACGGTCAGCGAGGAAGCAGACAACGAAGACGAAAACACGCACCTGTCCGCAGCGCGAGCGTGGCAGCTCAGTGACGGCAGCGTGGGAGCTGACGATACCGTTGACACCGAGCAGCATGGCGGGCTCGAGTGAGAGTGTGGGGGCATGCACGAGCGGTGGGTGGGATATAAGTGAGAGGGCGCACAACGCGTACCGCGCGGTCAGTAAGCAAGCCCGGGAAGTTTTTTGAGCCCCGATGACCCGGCGAATCATCAACATGTGTCATGTGATGTCGGTAGGCAGGATCGACGGAAGTCGCCCCACGACCTTTGCCGAGTGTATTGGCGCACCGCCGGTTCCTGCTGCGAGCCAGACCGATATGAGAGCTATCTCACCAGTTCCCACGCACCGGAGAGTTACGGAATAAGTCTCGATCGCTCCCCGGGGCCACTGCATGTTGGCCTGAGAGCCCTCATCGGTGGTTGCGCCTCTCGCTGCTCGCCACCCTCGCACACTCCGTATGTTACCAGGCGTTGAATTACGCCAATTCGCATGCGTTTCCCATATACACTCGTTCTAAATGCGTATCTCCCGGATATGAGAGAACTCTTTCCGATCCGCTTACCGTGAGAGTGCATGACAATCCGCGCCAGTTGTGTAACTACATAGTCCAAGGCCCGCCAATCTCACAGGCTCGTAGACTCAGTCTCACCATCAAGCTGAATTCAGAGCTCTTCTGGCGTAAGATCTCTCAGAAAGGAATGCGGGACTGAGAGCAAGAACTTTGTATCTGTCTTCCCCTCAACGCACATCCCCCCGGTCAGAGTCTACATACACGGGAGTGAACAGGCATTTAAAATTCCTCCCATGGAGCTGGTATAGTGGGCTGGTAGGTGAGATGAGCCAGACATCGGACACATGCGATCGAGGTTCTCGAACGAGAGCAGTCTCACTCTCCCGGATGAGGTTTGTGCCAGTTTGACTCTCAGGGTACATATATGCCATCTATACCCCTGATTACTAAGCGCAGGTGCACTCTCAGCGTCGAGAAACGTAGAAATCGGGCTTCCACAGGCAGGACGGCGGCAGAATACGCGTCTCCAAACTCCGCTCGCGAGAAAACAACAGGTGCGATGCAGCTTGAAAGGCCCGGACTCTGCATATACTTGACGTCATCAGGCTTGGCGGATGCCCTGAGCGTATGTGCCGCCGAGAAATGAAAGAAAGAGTGAGCGAATCGGCGGGGGGACGCGATCGACGCGGTTTGCGCTCTAGCGACGAATATCGCAACCCACTCAGTTCCCCCTGGCTTCTCGTGCTTCTTGTGTCACGGCCATCAAACGCCGAGTGATTGCGCAGCGTGCGTCGCTGATATGACGCGTGGAAACGCGCTGGGGCCGCGCCGGTCGGTAGGTGCATATTTCGCAGTCTCAAGGGTATAGGGGGTATGCCCTCCTCGCTCTCAGGCTGACGGGCGCTTATTTCGGCGTCTGAAGGCAGTTTATACTGTCTCAGTGAGAGGGAGCGGAGGGAAGGGCCCTGCTGCAAGGAAATGCCTCGGACGGCAAGGCAAGGGCTCGATCAGGGCACCCCACCGCCCGCGGTACCGGAAACTCGGCCTTCCCACGACACATCGCACGACATGCCGTACCCAGCCGCCTGCTCAGTCATCCTCCGGGAAAGGAACGGAGGCGAGACCGTTCTGCGGGGGTATAAAAGGCGTACGAGCCCGAATCCGAGTCGCATCCGGCTCCTTCCCATCTCCCTTCTATTGTCGTTCCTCGTCGCCTCCCGCCTTCCCTCCGCTCTCGCACTCGCAACTCTTGCTCTGCGCGCCGTTGCAGCCAGCGTCGTGACTCGGCGTCGACGCCGCCATCCGCGCACTCGCTCTCACTGCCATACATAGCATCGTCGTCGACGACCTCGGACTCGGCGCCACCTGCGACATCGAGACGCCTCCGGTGAGTCTTTTCTCAAAGCTTGCTGCGCAGACCGTTTCTAACGATCTCCTCGCCGCTGGCAGTCCGTACGCGACGCTCGTCACGATCGGCCGTGCTCGTTGCCGCTCAGCGACTCCCTCCGACGACGACGCACTCAACGGATCGGCGGCTTTCCTAAATGAACTCACAGGCACGTGTGAATTCACTTCTTTACCTCGTTGACGGTTTCTTATGCGTCCTTTGGTGTACAAAGAACGTTCACGATCGCCAGGGCTCGGTTAATAGTACGTTGCTCATCCTTCTTCCGTTCGTGCTCGACGGCGCTGACGATTCGCGTAGAGGACGTACTCAGGATGACGCACTCGGGCCCGTTGTTGCGCGCGACGACGGGGAACGACTGATCGTGCAAGGTCTATTCGGGTGCTATGATCATGGTACGCACATCGTCTTCCTATCGTTCCCACCTGCAGCGGCAGGCCCGGCGCCGGCGGTACAGCCACTATGGCCATAGGGCCATGCAGCGCACGTGTAAGAATGGCGCGAGTTGGCCGCGCTCCTGCGTTTGGCTGCGTGCTGTCCCCCGCCCGAATGACCTCGTCCCACGGCCCGCCGTGCCGCCCTTGCAAGCGCGCTGCCGATGCAATGCCTGTGAGTATATCTGAGCGCAACTACGGGGTGCGCTGGGCCGGCCGATGCACGAGTCTGCCGGTGTTCCAACTGGCCGAGAAGAGAATCGTGACAGCGAGCCCTACACTGCCGATCGGCCTGCCATGCTCCGCGGGATAGATGGGGCGTATAGTCCCTGTGTAATTGCGTTCTTCTTTGGGCTATTCTGCGCGCGGGTCGGGCGGTGTTGCGCGGTATTCGGAGCCACCGAACTACGAATCGCGACCATGTGCCGCACACCACCGATCGTCGCGCCCAACTGCGTATACAGTCAGCGGTGATCTCGCACAATGCAGCGCACGCGTGAATACCTAAGCCCTGTCCCTAGCCGTTCGGTGAAGTAAGCAAAGTCCGCCTGGGCGAAAAACACTTTGTGAATGTGTCAGAAGGAGGTGTATGAGGCGCGGAAAGGATGACTGACATACAAAATAGTCGCTCTATTCGCAATGATTGGCAGCGCTGGCGCTCGGAGTGGGTGCTCGAAGAATTCTGTGGCCGGCCGAGCCCAGCAACTAATCGGTCTCACGATTGGCAGGAGTGTCAGTTGCGCTCAAGACCCACGCTATACGTCATCATGGCCACCCAAATCGTCGTGCATGAGCGAAAAGGGAAGGGGACCCCGGACACGAGCTGGACATCGAGGCGGACGGCGAGCAGTGGAATCATCGTGCAGCCATACAGCAACGCCGACCAGCATCCAAGACGTCCGCCGCAATGGCACTGGTGTGTCTGTCCACATTGGTCCAGTCTGGAACGTTGTCTGAAGCCGCCGCAGAGTTGAGTCACAGATGCGCCGATGCACCTGCTTGTCGTACTCGATCCATTCAACCAGCATTGGCGCAGTCAGGAACGCCAATGGTAATCGTGTGGCATATTGTAGCATAGGCACTAGTGAAGGAAAGTGTTCGACCGCAGGGGCTGGCCGCGCGCAAAACGTCTGCAAGGGAGGGAGACAAGGAGCAAACGTCAGCGGCAACTCCGATGCGATCGCTTTCAGCAGTTCTCGCGTTCTCTCTCACTCACACATTGCAGACCAGGAACATTCACTCCCATTTAACACACGGCAGGGCAGGGCGAGTCACTCTCACTCTGTGCATTGCAGGGCAAGACGAGTCAGTTGGTGGCTCGGCCGCTCACCTGCAACCGCATGTATCCAGGTCATTCTTCCCCTGAGCATAGCAGCATCTCACAGCATCAGATCTGACAGGAGCACACAACCGACCTTCTCGCAGCAGCGTCGAACGTCGAGTGCCTCATCCTCGACGTCGGCGAAGCGCACCAGACCCCACAGTTGCCCCTCGCCCGGACCACCCTGCGCCGCGCGACCAAGGTCGAGTTCGCGGACTACTCCTCGTTCGGCCTCCTCGCAAACGGCGCGGAGCTGCTCCCTAACCTGTCCGACCTGCACATCTGCCTCCTCGACGACCTCTCCGTCTCGGCCGCGCTCGCGCGCAACCTCACGCGGCTGCGCGTCCAGTACCAGGAGGGCCTGGACGAGTACGTCGACACGCTGCGCCAGCTTGCCAACGTGACGCGCGCGGACTTCTGGCAGGGCTCGATGCGCGACGACGTGTTCTTCGCGCCGTTCTTCGACGCGGAGGCGCCCATGTGGCCGCGGCTCGCGACGCTCAAGCTGAACGGCGTCGTCACGGACAGCACCGACCGCGACAGCGTGCTGCGCCTCGTCCAAGCGCGCAACTGCGGGGTCAGCCCGAACCCTTTGGTGCGGCCGCTGAAGAACGTCGACTACGACGATGTGTCGGTCCCCTCGTGGATTGACGTCCAGATTCGCGCGATCCTGCCCGAGGTGTGGGAGCTGGACGACCCGTAGACGCCACGCATTCATTCCCATCATCGCCCGCCCAATACACAGCGTAGAGTCTAAGTAAGTAATCGTCTAATAATTAGAATACACGGACGGGGCAGCCCCCGTCGTTATTGCTTCGGCTGCGGGCCCACGTCCGCGCCGACCTTGCCCGCGATGATGTAGCACGCGACGAGCAGGAGCTGGCTGATGAGATCGACGAGCGAGCTCTGGATCGGCAGCGCGTACGTGTCCGGATCGCGCCCGCTCTTCCACAGCCAGATGGTGATCCACTTTGCGACGACGAGCGAGATCGCGACGGAGAGCGAGAAAAAGAAGATGAAGAGCAGGATGAAGGACGCGGGGAGGAGTACCCAGCCCGCCATGCGCAGGAAGACGATGAAAGCCACCGTTACCGGCAGCGTGACGAAGAAGAGCGTGAGCCCGACGAGCGTCGGGCGCGAGGGCGCCAGAGCGCGCGCGTGCAGTGGCGAGCCGGGCGTGCCGTGTGCATGCAGCGCGGTCGAGAGGCGCGACACGAAGACAGAGCCGACGGAGCCGGGCAGGCCTGGAGGCGTGAGCGGCAGGCGGGTGATGCAGTAGAAGCACGTACCTCCAGTCACGATTGCCAGCACACCGAAGCCCTCGTAAGTCTGGACGTAGTGGTCGAGCACCATCCCCGCGCCACTGGAGATGACCATTGCGCCGACCAGCGGGCCCCAGCCGCTCCCGAGGAGGGGCCGCACGTGCGGATTGCGCGCAGTGACGGCGACGCTCATAACGAGTAGGCCGATCAACGCCGCGGCAACTGCAATCGGCGCGAGCGTCTGCAGGCCAGGGAGGAGGCCCACTGCGACGAGGGCCAGAAGGACAAGTGTCAGAAGGTCGCCGAGGCAGGCCGCTACTGGCGTCGCGATGTTGTCTTGTGCAGGTGTCAGAAGCACATCAACGGCGACACACGCAAACCAGAAGCGCACCTGGATCGACAGAAAAGCGCCTGCATATGATTATGAGCGAGCACATGAACGACCCGAGGACGAAGCCGCTCGCGGACGCCGCCGCCTGGGAAGTGACGAGCAAAAATATGAATCTGTGGAAACACTTCAGCATTGCAGAACGAAGGACCGTTCAAGAGTAGGGCAGGCTGCAAGCCACAACCGTCGGCCCCGTAGTACCACTGCTGCTACGGTGCCGTGTGGTGGCTACTGTGCGCTGCAGGAAACCCGCACCGTCGCGGCTTGAGTCGCAGTGGCTCGGGCATCACAGCCGCGAACGCCGCGCGCACGCTGCTCGTCGAGGAGCCTGGAACCACCGTCGCCGTGCCCGACGCTCGTGACGCGTGCTGCGGCGGCGCGTACAGGGCGGAACAGCGGCAAGTACGGCCAGTTGGCTACAATCTCGTACACGGCCGTCATACGACCGTATACCACGGGCCCGTTACCGTACCGTCAAGACTGTGAGAGCTCAACAGTACGGCTGTCGCTGAATGGCCCGTGACCACATGGCTCCGCGACTATGTAGCCCGTAGCTGTTACGGCTCGGCCTGCAGCCTGACCATACGAATCCTGAGAACTTACTCTCGAAAGCCGGACTGCGCTCTGGATTTGCTAGGGTCTGACGGCCGTGGCACGCGCCGCTGTAGTCTGAACAGGTGTCGCAACCTGCCCAGAACCGCTGGAGGTTCCCGCTGCGGCGCCTGAGGCGGGTTGCCCATGATTTTGCCGAGCAAGAAAGACAGCGCGGCTGCAAGCGCAGACACTAGGAGCGCCTGCACTTGTAGCAAGCTCAAGCTGCCGATGACCATGGACTTTCGCACGCTGGCCGTGTCGAGGTCGCCAATGTTCGCCTAGACACAGTTCGACGGGAATGACAGGGTGTACACGCAACGTACGGCAGTCGCCAGGCGCGCAGACAGGTTCATTTCGAGGTTGCCCTTGAGGTTGTTGAGCATGGGGACGAGGATGATGAGCTCGTCGACGCGCTTGAACGCTTGCCATTCCTGCCAGACGTTCAGTACCAGTCTGACCGCTGACGAGTCCAGTACGCACCGAGACGCGTTCCAATAGCTCGCCAGTGAAGATAAGCCCGACAGTCGTCAACCCGAGCGTCGGCGCCGTCTACGTCGGCGCACGTGATCAGCTTCCACGTCGCCGTCGGCGTGCGCAGCGAGCACCGTAACGCACTTCGAGGACGATGTCGCGCACGACCTTCCAGTTGGGCTCCCGCTCGGCCTCTATGGAGTGCTGGCGCTCGCGGCTGCGGCCGTCGGGCAGCAGCTTCGCGGCGTCCTCGAGCTCGTCCGAGTCCGTGTCCGAGTCCGTGTCCCGGTCGTGGTTGGTCTGGCGACTCGACGAGGCGAGCATGTGCTCGTGGTCGCTATCTATCGTCATTTTGGCGGGCGAGGTGGTAAAGCAGGGAGAAGAAGCGGGTCGCGGGGCGCTCGTGACATGACCGCGCAAATTCAGCCGTGCGCACCGAGACAGCGGCGCTCGTGCCCGCTGGGCAGCGATCTTCCGTAATTCAATTTCTTGGAGATGGACGAGGAACCAGCTCCCAGCTGCTCGCTCGATATTAAAAACACATAGACTTGGAAAATGTGGATATAGCATTGCTGCAGCTATATTTGTGCTCGGGGCGGTGCCCAATATCTAAAAAGCGGGACGAGTACAGTATGTACGCAAAACCTCGCAGGACCTTATGTAAAGCTTGAGGAAACTAGACCATCCTCGACGCAACCAGCCAAGCTCCAGGAACCCCTGGGTGAAGAGACCCTTGCACTGCTAAGCTGTAGCAGGCGTGGACCTGGGTCCAGCTTGCACTGACGCTGTAAGGAATGGGTGTTGCCGGTGCTGTGTCATCATCCAAAGAGCAGACAATTAAGAACCAGCAGAGCATCCAGGGCAATAATCGACCCGTTGTCCGGTACACGAGCATGACGTGTACAAAGGGGGTTGGTGGATCGCCTCAGACCGTGTACCGCCTACATGGAACGTTGTACGGTCGGTCACCGATGACGTGCCCGACGATGTCGAAGGAGGTACCTGGATGGACTGATCTTCGCCACCGGTGGATGCGGCTCCGGGCGGGTCGAGAGGAAGGTGCGAACAGTATAAGCTGGGTGGGCGCTGTTTACCGTTTCGGCCAAACATGGATGCGGGGCATACAGGCCGCAACGGCCAGCAGCAACCAGCCGATTGGCAGGATACCTTCGGCAAAGTACTCACTGGTGAAGATAGAGGTCTTATAGCGATTGGCAGGTACTGGGGCGGGTTTAAACCCACCGGATGGTTCAGAATTGGCCGCGGGTCGTCCTTGGCGTTGGCGACAGCAGCGAGCAGGTTTTTGACTCTGACGGTAGCTAATAATGACCAAATGGCTCATATAGGCCTACTCCGTCATTTGAGCACCAAAAGCCAGTCATCGGGCCCACGTGCGCCGCAGACGACGACGAGCTCGCGAACGGCTGTCCAGAAAAATTCGCGAGTGGGCCAGGCGAATTTGGGGCGCAAAGTTGTGCAGAACTGCGCCATTTTGGGGGCGGAGGGGCGAGGAAAGGCGGTCACGGGACTGCGGCGCGGGGAGGGGCGGGGGGCGCAAGCTGGGCAAGACGCGGTGAGGTGCGGACTTTCTCGCAAACTCCGACGATCCGCCACTTGCTCTCTACCACGACCGGCGTCCGGCACCGCGCTCCGCGGACCACCCCCCCTGCGCCCCCCGAGAGCGCCATTCCGCCGGCACACGCCCGCACCAGCCATAACGCGCGTTACTTGCGCTACCTGGCCTTGATTATACGAGCGTCGACGCCCCAGCTATGGAACGCAAATTCCAGTCGTTCCCGCACGTGCAGCAGCGCTCGCAGCTGCTCATGCGGCCCCCAACCGACCGCTTGCCGTCTGTGGACGAGATTCTGGCGTTTGAGAACGAAGTCCGATCCGTTCAGACGCGGACGGCCGAGCGCGTCTCGATCGCGGAGTCGAACCTCGCGGCGCTCGAGCGCCTCACAAAGAAGATGCGCGAGAAAGAGAAGCTGAAGATTAAATCCATGGTTAAGACTAAAAGAGAATCCACCGGTGCGTTCTGTAACTTGGAAAGTCGAAGAGATGCTCATTTCGTTGTTCTGCTTTATCTTCAATTACAATCGCAACACTCGGCCACGTCTATTTTAATGTCATTCTCAATGATGCTTCACCATCACCGCTCATTGTGACACCCGTTCGGCCAACGCTCTCAAACGGACGAACGAACGACACCCTCAATTGCCTCTCTGACCACCACATCATTGTTCTTCCGCGCACTCGACCCTGGCATAAATGCTGCTTGGGCGAACTAATGTCTCGTATCTCTGTCTTGATTACCCATGGGAAACTCGCGCTGGTCCATAATCTTCACCGGTTCACCAATATCCGCACTCTGCACACGGCGGACGTCCTTACCTCCGCGCGCATTATTTCGACATTCCCACCCATGCAGCACCATCCGACATCATGGACCTGACCATGGACGGCGTGCCGCAAGCCGGGCCGAGCGCGCCCGCGCCATCTGCGTCGACGTCCGCCGCTGCGATAGCCCCGAATCAGCTCACGCGGCCGTCCAAGAACAAGTGCGCACTTCGCTCTGTTTTCTTTTGGGATTTTGTTGTGACCTGGAGCAGCTCGCTTTTGGACCCGAACTATAACAGCAAGAAGAAGAAGCGGAGACGCGAGTCCACGGGTATTGAGGAACTCGAAGATGGTGAGCGGCATTCTTGTTCTTGGATCATATCCAGTTAGGACTCGCTCGTGGCTCCTCTTGCCGTCGATGCCACTGGGAGTGCCGGCCTTGGGATGCTTGGTCTGGTGGTGCCCAAGTTCGATTCCGGAGTGCAGCCCCTATGGGCAGCGACGATGTTCGCGACTATTCGTGGTCGTGAACAGTGCCACACACACCGTTCACTCCTCAGCCGTCTGCCCCCACTTGTGCGGAGACACTCTGCGCTGCCCATCCCCCCTCTCTCTATCCTCCCTGCCTGAGACCGCGCACTTTGCTGACTTGAACTGCCTAGCCGACATGGCCCCTCCGCCCGCGCAGAAGCCGCGAAAAGCGACCCCGCAGGCACCCGCCGCTCCCGTTGCGTCGACGAGCACGAAGATCAAGATCTCTGCGTCTTCAGGCGGCGGGCACTCGAAGACGAACGCGTCGGGCTATCGAATAGCAGAAGACTTCTCATTACCCAACAAGTCGCACATCCCCGCGCGGCCGAAGCTGCTCGCGCCGATACCGCCGGGGCCGCGGCACCCGAGCGAGGTGATGGACGACTTCACGAAGCTGAAGCAGCCCGCGAAGCAGGAGCCGATCCACCAGTTCCACGCGAGCGTCGAGCCGTACACGCGCCCGCTGCGCGAGGAGGACCTCGCGTTCCTCGACTACCACGGCGACGAGAAGGACCCGTTCCTCATCCCCGCCCTCGGCCGCCACTACCTCGAGGTGTGGGAGGAGGAGGACGCGCTGTTCGAGGGCCGCGAGCCGCGGCCCGGCGTCGCGCCGCCGCGCCAGCCCGTCCCGCCGCTGCTGCCCGGATGGAGCTCGGCGCTGATGTGCGACGCGGACTTGACGAGCGAGCAGCATGGCTTTGGCCCGCTTGCGGAGCGCTTGGTCGGTGGCCTCCTCGTCGACCCGAACGTCAAGGCGGACACGGACCCCGCGGCCGCTGCTGGCTTAGACCCGTGGAAGGGCGAGCCGCGCCCAGCGCCGCTCAGCGTCGGCGAGCTGGAGGAGCGCATGCGCAAAGAGCTGCTCGGCGTCGGGCTCTTGACTGAAGAGGAGGTGCGTCGTGCTTCCCATACGTCCTTCCTCGCGCGTTCTTACTCTTGACTTGTCCAGCCCGACTTCTCGCACGCGGAGGACGACCAGATCGTGTCGGAGCTGCGGACGTGCCAGCGGCTGCTGCGCGACCAGATGGCGATCAACCAGGCGCGCAAGGCGCGGCTGCTCGAGCTCGCGCAGGACCGCGTCGCGTACCAGGAGTTCCTGGACAGCAAGGAGAGCGTCGAGCGCAACGTGCTCGCGGCGTTCGCGCGCCTGCAGAAGCCCGCGAAGAGCGCGGCGGCGGGCGCGAGCAGCAAGAAGAAGAAGAGCGCGAGCGCGGCGCGCGACGAGGGCCCGCTGCCGCACCCCGCCGTCGCCGGGCTCGCGCTCGCGGCGGACGGCGCGCTCGTCGTGCCCGACGCGCTCAAGCGCCTCGTCGACGTCCGCGGCGACTTCGTGCGCGCGTTCGGCGCCGCGCTCGACCAGCGCGAGCGCGAGGCGCCCGGCAGCGTCTACGGCCTGCCGACCAGCAGCGTCTACGCGGGCTTGGACCTGCCCAAGGACCCGGACCCGGGCAAGCGCGCGAGATAGATTAATGGGACTTGCTGTTGTTTGTTGTCTGCCTGTTCTCGTGCTTTTTTTTTCTTCTCTTTTCCCCTTCTGTGCATCATCATCCTGTACTTGTATTACATACATCGCCTGACCTGTGGCTTGAAAGGAATGTAAAGCGCCCCGGACTCCTCTTCGCAGCATTATTCCTCCTCGTGTGACTGGTTGGTGAAAGCCGTCGGCTTATTAGACTCATGTGCTCCGACAACGTCGACAAGACACGAAGTCACTACGTCCCAAACGAACCGAAAGACGATGATCCTGTTGCCAAAGCGAAGAAAGCAACGACAGTAACGCAAATCCTATGCGATTTTGACCTTTTTCGACTTCTTCGCCGAGCCAGGTGTGTCAGCCGCCTCTGCGGCCTTGCGTTTCCTCTCCCGCTTCTCCTCCTTCTCCTTTCTCCTCTTCTCCTTGTCCTCGGCCGTCTCGTCGTCGTCGCCAGTCGCGTCTTTCTTGTGTTTGTGCTTCTTTTTCGCAGACTCGCCGACATCCTTCGCGGGCGAGTCGGCCTTGCTCTTCTTCTTCGCCGGCCGCTCGTCCTCGTCCATCTCGTCGTCCGACGCGGCAACGGCAGCAGCCGCGCTGTCTTCCATCGCGGCGGCCTGCACGCCCTTCGCGCCGCAGGGCTCGAAGCGGCCCTTGAGCATCGCCGCAGGCCACTCGGGCCGCCTCGCGCGCGCGCGCGGCTCGTCCGGCCGCGCGGTGAGGTCGACCGTCGGCGTCGCGGGCACCTGCGTCACGACGAGGTGTCTGGACACGGGTTTCGGCGCTGCAGAGACGATGAGCCCGCGGCGCGTTCGAGGACAAGGGGAATGCGCACCCGCGAACAGTTTTCCGCCCTTGCGCTTGCGCGGCAGCAGACAGCGCAGGGCCGCCTCCTCGTCGGCCTGCTCGTCTGCGGGCGCGACGAGGTGCGTCGCGGTGCCCGACTTGCGCGAGATGGTGCCGCGCCCGTTGCGCAGCGCGAGGCCGTCGAGCTGCTTCGTCTTGAACTACCGGACGCGATTTTTGAGTATTCAAGCGACCTTCGCGCAGCAAAGACAGCTACGTACTCCTTCTGGCACCCGTATGAGCCATAATTCGGCGTTCTGGTCTGCCGAGACCGCGTCCCAGTCGAATTCCGCGTCGACCTCAATGCTCAGCGGTTTGAAGCCCGTAGGCGGCTTGTACGCGCTGGCGAACGACAGTCAGTATAAGATTAAGCTTTAATAAAAAGTAACAGGGACACTTACACTCCTTCTTCCTCGCTGGAGCTCTCGTCGTCCGACGTATCCACCGTCGCACGCGACTTGGCCTTCCCGTCGGCCTTGCTCGCTCGTCTGGACGCGGTTTTCGTTTTGATTTTAGCGGCGGCCTTCGACGTCGAAGCATCAACGACCATAGCGTCCGAATCCGAGCTGCTAGACGACATTGTGCGGCGAAAGAGCAGAGAAGAGAAGATCCAATCGGCCCTTGCCGAAGCGCGCCTCGGCACTCTTGAGTCTTCCCGACCCCAAACGCTTGATCTCCGTCAATGAAATAAGAGGGACGAAATCGACGGTTTGCAAACAAATTCGGTGTATAGCTGCATCGCGCACGGCGCGCACACCGACCCTGGAACGCAGCCATAGACCCTCGGTGGCGAGCCTCGAGCTTTTAGCGACCTGGTGTTTGTTATATTCCTGCTCTTTTCGACTTTGATTCACTCCTCGGAGTCCTTCGGGCGTGCCAGGCGTGTTCAGCGTTCCCCAGCGCATTGTGCACCAACGCGCTCCGGCCCAATCCCGCCAGATGTCCACCGCATCCCTTCCTGTTCACGGCACAGGCCCCCAGGTGCGCTGCGATGCGAAGAGAACTAGACAAAATAGGCGATAGTGCACTTCAAGAGCCCTGGTGGCTGGCGCCTGACCTGTCAGATACCGACCAGCGCAAGTGCAAGTCGTCGCCAACCGATCCAAATGTCGGTCACTGCGTTTTCTCTAGCTCTGAAGAGCCAAGGTAGGCAGAAACCTTCTCGTGGTAAGGACTGCTTGTGAGCTTCATGGCACTAATCTAGATGTTCGTCCCTTCGTTCCCGCTGCTGACCCTGCGCCTCGAGGCCCGGGATTAGTGGATCGCAGATCGAAACAATCCCTTGACACGCCGCCTGCGCCTTCGTATCTGCCATATATAACTGCGGCAATCGGGGACTCGTTGCTCCCACGTTGCCCTCCGGGATACACCTACCGCCATCGTCTGCTTCGACCATCGGAACTATGGATCCTCTCTCACCTAACGTCAAGGAGGAGTTCGAAGGCGGGGATAACGCATCGGACGACAGACTCGTGAGCGTGGCTTGATCATATCTGCTCGGAGTGCTCATCAAGCGGCAGGTTGGCATATGTGCATCCCAGGAGGTCGGAAGTTTCGTCCCGTGCCCAGTACAGTCCGGTGCTCACGCGCAGAGCAATAGGCGGGGTCGTGCTCCTCCATCTCTTCTCGCTCGATTCCGCAGGTGTCACTATACGCGACCACGTGCGACGACATCTACGAAAATCCGGACCGCGAAGGCGCCCCTGCGAAGGCGTCGCATTCCGTGCGTTGTTGAACTGCACATGGGCGACATTGACGCAATCATAGGGTAAAGTTTGTGCGTGTGTTGCTGCAGGGGTTGGAGGAGAGGTGACGAATACCGAAATCCGCGCGTTTGCGGTGCTCACACTACGGACAGACGGTCCCTGGTGCATCGATGAGCGACATTCAGGCAATTCACATCAAGATGCTGTCGGGAAGGTCCCTCACCGTTGATGTGGACTTGTACCATCCGATCCTTTGCCTCCAGTTGGGCATACAAGACAAAGAGGGAATTCCTCTCGGTCTGTCTTTTTTGTGTTCCAAGCATATGGCACCAGTGGCTAACATGGATACGTTCTTAGATGAGCAGCGGTTAATATTAGCCGGTGGAAAACAGTTATTAATCGATGAGACGTTCGACGATCACAGCATTACGGCTGGGTCGACCGTTTACTTGATTATATGCCTGAGAGCAGGCGGTCACAAGTTGCCGTTCCGGGAAGATTCCATGCCAATCATCGCTATCGCTACGGCCGTATCAGCATTTCCTTCCGTGTCGCAGGTGAAGTTTCCATTTTACGCCGATTTTCCACTGAACTCGCGTCAGAGCTACCTCAAGCGCTTGGGCAATGTGGTTCTTGGACGGGATGACAAGTGGGGTTTGACGGTTCGACCGTACGACAAGGTCTATGTCGGCGCCGTGTTGCGTGACTTTGAAAACAACGTAACGCATTATGAGGGTACCAATGCGCGCAGTCCTGGCCAGCGCGGCATTGCCCCTGAAAAGGTCTTCACGGACCTCTTGTGAGTTGTTATAGGCGCATATGGATTCATTCTGGTGACACCTCTTTGCAGACCGGATGATTCCACGTGGGTAGTGGGGCAGACCCTTCATTTGTGCGCTCAAACACGTCTTCGTAGGCCGGATGACCTGGCGAACCTGAGCCGTCAATCTCTAAACGAGGACGGGTTCCACATTGGCTTTGAACTTGCTTCTGCCATCATCAACGTCTATCTGAGATGGAGAGGGGAATCCCGGACTCTGGAGGTCAAAGTCGAGTATACTTCAATTTCGACGGACCAGATTGCACTCGCAGACCTCCGGATCGGGTTCATCCGCCGTCGCGTCACGAAGGTAGCGGCATCCAAGGACCCTGACGCACTCCCGGGGACACGAACTCGGCACACCAGAGTGGACGAGTCAACTAGCGAAGCGCAACTGGAAATCAATTGCGGCATGGAGGGGATGCTGAGTGGCGGCGCATCTGTGGGCCGAACGAATCGGCACTTCAACAAGGTCGAATTCAGCGTCAACACCGCGGCGCAGGACACGTCGACACGAGTTGGAGAAAATGCGGTCGCCTGCATCATGCGAGCGGACCCCACGCCCACCCAAGTCGCAATCACGAATCACACCTACACGTTCTCCGTGGAATTGTCGCATGCCCCCTTCGAAATGACATGCTCGGTCAACCTGGTGCCGCCCAACGTCTCCAACTGGCCACGCCCCTGGTTTGACTGGAAGTATGCTGCTCACAAGCGTTGCTTTATTCCTCAGTCCCCACTGGAGCTCGCGAGTGTCACACCCGGGGAACAGGACAAACCAGGAGCGACATCGAGGACGCCTATGCACGGGCTACGTTCTGTATTCCGCAAGCGGTCCGACGAGTGTTGACAGATTGCCTGCTTGAGGTATATCCATTCTGTTCTTCTGCGATTCTCTGATGCATATCCGATAGGTCGATCGATGCCCATTCTCGGCGGGGCTGCGCAGGGTCAACAAATATGTTTCATTTTCCTTCTCTCTCTCTTTCTTATGCGCACGACTCGTTCTGGCTTCCAATGCTACCTCTCGTCTCGATGCCATTCGCCCGAGACAAGATCGTCATGTAGGTTTCCATAGTACGCCGGTCCAATTTGGATATGTATTTTTGCCTGTTTGAAGCTGCTAGTCATCTGAGATGATATCTGAAGGGAAATGCTCCTCTCGTGATCACTGAACTAGTAGTCCCGCTTGAGGTTCCCGCCGACATCTAACCCGCGCGCCAGGCGTCTGGATAGCGCCGCAGTGTGTAGATACCGGCAAGTGATGCAATTACTGTTTAAGAGAAGGCGGGCTGCGACCGCGGGAGCCGAAAGATTGCCAGCAGCAATTCGAATCAACTCCGAACTTCATCAAAATCTAACAGGCAGGTCACGTGCTCGTTGCAAATCTGGTCATGTGAGTCTACAACTGCCACCAAAGAGACAGATTAAGGCGCTCCACGTGCAGCGTGTTTTCCGACGAAGATATGGGACGAAACCGGGAGAGAGCAAACCAAGGGGCTGACGCGATCAGACTAACAACTTTAAGGGTCCCCCAAGTACCCGTGGGAAGATCCTCCGCCGGAGCTCCGGCTGCCAGCAAGCCGAGAGCTCGACGAGAGCGCCTCCCGCATACGCCTCAGAAGAATCTCGGTATGCAGGCACAAGATGTTCAAAATACGTTCAAAAAGACAATGTGCATGCATTTTAGCCAATTCCATGCTCTCTGTGTAGACACGGACAATTCAGAATTCCTGCCGGCCGGGCTCCGGCGGAGGATCTTCCCACGGGTACTTGGGGGACCCTTAAAGTTGTTAGTCTGATCGCGTCAGCCCCTTGGAGCAAACAACTGCGGACTTTGAAACCGTGAATTGAACAAAAGCTGACGACAATCTCACGATCAACTGGAGATGTCCATATAAAATCCGGTAATACTAACCCCGAAGCATATCAACCAGTCGTTTTCAGGCCTCTGAAGGGGAGACCAGTCTTCGTGGGACGCTGTCCACCATCATTCCCAGCCCGGGGCCGCGAGGCCTCGATTGGTCGCAGTCCCCGGCGTCCCATCCGTGCGGGAGATTTGATATCATCGACTGCCACAAATGTCTTCAGGCTTCTGCAACTCGTTTCATACCCGATAACTTGACGTGTGTGATATTCCCACGCGCTATCAGCACCCGGTTGCAGGGTCTCCTCTTCCCGGCTCCCTTTCCTATGGAACCCAAGGGCTTGGTGCTGTGGCTTTGCATGCCGGCCGGTGTTTGCTGGAAGTGACGCAAGTGAATGCGATGGTGCAAGGCGTCCCGATCTCTGCTCCCTAGGGAGTCTAGGCACAGGGCTACAAAGCGTCCGCCGTGGCGAAGAGGCTGCATCTCAGGCAACCAATGCCGGGTGGGACTTCTATCACAAGCAGGCCAGGGTCAAACTTGCCAGTGAGTTCCTTCTCCCGATTCCGGCGGGCGTGTTGCAGGTTATCGAGTCGAGCTGGGGGGTCAGCAATGCCGCCCGTCGACTCAGCTCTTATACAGCTTTGCAGTGAGCCTCTCACCAGCGTTTTGCAGGGATTCCCGAAGCTGTGAGTATCAGCCTGTGCAGCGCGGCTATTTCGGTTGTGCGGCTGCTATATATAGTGACGGGCTTGGCGAGATTGTCGGCAGAAACCGCGTCATTGCCTTTTCCTTCGCACCACCCGCCAGCCACCCAGCCAGGTATAAAAGTCGTCAGCTCATTCCAAGCGTAGCCTGTCCCCGTTGAATGCTTGTACGGACTACGCTCTCGTACCTCTATTATGCCTACTACAACCACGCCGTGAGCGCTGACCCCTCAGCCCACGTCCTCGCAAAGAGGGCCGAGGAGCACGATGCCCAGTTCATCGTATTTGCCGTCCTCATCCCAGTGCTCGTCATTCTGTCTGGCATATTCGCCGGATTGACTCTGGGTTACATGTCCTTGGATGAGACTCAACTTGTGCGTACATTGCCACCACCATTGTGTCGTCCGATCACTGACTGGCTGTCATAGAACGTTCTGAGCATCTCCGGGACCCCGTGCGTGCATTTTGGGGGAATGTTATGATTGGTCACTGACGCTCCGAGAATCTCAGGCAGCAACAGGAGTACGCCGCCAAAATCAAGCCTATCCGCTCGAATGGCCACCTGCTCCTTGTCACGCTGCTTCTGGCCAACATGATCGTCAACGAGACGCTTCCCGTCATCTCGGACCATGTTCTTGGAGGTGGCATTCAGGCTGTCGTCGCATCCACGGCGATGATCGTCATGTACGTCGCTCGATCATAGGGACCGTCCCAGTACTCACGACCATTGTAGCTTCTCAGAGATTATCCCCCAGTCGCTCTGCAGTCGTTACGGACTGTACATTGGCGCGAAGTGCGCCCCTGTCGTTCGCGTCTTGACCTGGATATTTGTGAGTTCAAGAAGTAGGTTATCGCCGCAGATAACACAAGGCTGACTGCACGATCGTCGCTCAGCTGCCAATCGCTTGGCCCGTCGCCAAACTGCTTGAACTGATCCTCGGCCCACACCACGGCATTATCTACCGCCGCGGTGGTCCGTCTGGTTGTTTATCTCGCACAAGAGAGTAGCTGACGTGATGCACCCCAGAATTGAAGGAGCTGATCGCCCTGCATAGCGCGGTGTCGCCCCATGGCGGCGACCTCAAGGCGGACACGGTCCAGATCATCGGGCACACGCTCGACCTGCAGGAGAAGGTGGCCAAGGACGCGATGACGCCGATCGAGAAGGTGTTCATGCTGCACATCGACGCGAAGCTGGACTACGAGACGCTCGCGGCGGTGTGCAAGACGGGGCACTCGCGCATCCCGGTGTACGACGAGGTCGACTTCGGCGTCGTCGGCGGGCGGCGCGTGAAGAAGATCATCGGCATCCTGCTCGTCAAGCAGTGCGTGCTGCTCGATCCGGCGGACGCGACGCCCGTGCGCCAGGTGCCGCTCAACACAGTGCCGTCCGTGCCGTACGACGAGCCGCTGCTCGGCATCCTCGACCGCTTCCAGGAGGGCCGCTCGCACATGGCGATCGTCAGCCCCATCCCGAAGGGACGCGCGGCGAGCGTCAAGGCCGTCGTCAAGCAGTCCTTCACGCGCCGCTTCATGACCAACATCGGGCTCGGCGACGACTCGGCCACCGAGAGCGACACCACCGACGACGAAGCGCAGCCCGCGCAGAAGAAGCGCGGCTGGCGCAAGAGCCCCAAGGGTAGCCCGAAGCATGAGAAGGAGAATGGCACGGCCGAGGTCAAGGAGGTCAAGGACGTGGACCTCGAGAAGGGCGAGCACGCAAAGGGGAAGAAGGACAAGGACAAGAAGGACGCGCACGAGCCCCCCAAGCCGACGAACAGCTACTGGGCCGCGATGGGCAAGGAGCTCGAGCAGACCATGCCCGCAGATGCAGTCCTCGGCAAGGAAGGCGCCAACAGGGTGAGCCTCGCGAGCATACCGGCGGCACGCAGGAGCTGACATCACCGCGCAGTTCCTCATGGGCTTCAAACCAGACCTGGACCCCGTCGGCATCATCACCCTCGAGGACGTGCTTGAAGGTCGGTCCGGCTGCATTGCACAGTCAGCCGCGCAGTCGCAGTCGCTGACGCACACGCAGAGCTCATCGGCGAGGAGATCTTCGACGAGTTCGACCAGAGCGCGCTCCAGCGCCTGCCCGCATCGGAGTACGTCCCGCCCGAGGCGCTGCGCGAGATCGAGCTGGCGCACCGCGTCGCGCGCAACAAGGCCGTGACCGTCGCCGCGCCCGGCGCGAAGAAGCCGGCCGCCGTGCCGCTGCAGACGACGGGCACCGTCAGCCAGCCCGCGCTGCACGCGCCGGTCCCCAAGGCCGGCATGCTCTCGGGCCTCCCGACGTTTGGCTTCCTCAGGACGAAGAGCGCGCCGGCCACACCGCGCGACCAGGCCGCGCAGCTGCCAACAGCCGACGCCAACGTGGACGCGCCGCCCGCCCCCGCTCCCGCTGCGCCCGCCGCTATTGGGCTCGGGCTGGGCCTGGTGACGGAGGAACGCGAGTCGCATTCGGCGCCCGCGAGCCCGACGCTTGAGGCAGCCGTGCAGCCGCCAACGGTCGTCGTGCAGAGCCCCGACGAGCTGCCTGGGGCCGCGGCGCCGCCGCCGATGAACCGCGTGCGCGGGGCGAGCGCGCCGGGCAGGGCCCCGAGCCCGGGCCCGCCGGGGCTGTTGAGTCTGATCGAGCGCCGTAGGCGCGCGGCGGGCGGCACCGGCGCGGCCGCGGCGAGCGGCGCGAGCATCACGACGGCGGGGTCGCCGCCGCAGAAGGGCGCGCGCTTCAAGAGCACGCCGCTGAGCCCCAGCGCGCTCAACCCCACGCCGGCCGTTGTCCCCGGCGACGTTGCGTCCGGCGACGGTATGAGCGCTGCCGCTGCTGCTGACGGTGGGGTGAAGGAAAGAGACATGGCCGAGCCCGCCAAGGAGCCACAGGCGGAGGCCAAGGACGACGGCGCGGACGCCAAGCCGGTCCAGGAGGATGGCGCGCTGAAATAACCTGCGCTGACGGCGCTGAACGGGGAGCTCAGGGCCTGAGTGCTGTACACGCCTGAGACTCGGGGTGGAGCTTCCTGTCAGTGTCGGAGAGTCGCGCGTGCTGTCTGAAATCGAAGTCTTGCTGTGTCGTTTTGCTGAGTCTCGTTTTATTTCTTCGATGAGCTGTCGATGTTTGCAAGTCGTATGTAGTTCTCTAGAAGGACTGAAATGATATTCGTTGATGGTGAGAGGGGAGCGAGAGGTGCGCCCCGCTCAGGCGAGCTCTCTTGTTTTGTGGCTTTGGCGACTCCGGGAAGTCGGGATTGGGCACCGGCACGAGTGTTCTCAGGGACAATGTATGCTGGTGAGGTCCTCGCGAAGGCAATGTCACTGTCAGCCTCCTCGGAGACGGCGACTGTCGCAAAGGCAACTGTCAACTGAGTCGCATCTCCGGATTTGCGGACTTGCGGATTGCTTGCGGATCTTGTCTTCCTCCACAACGCCGTCCGAGGTTTCGACTATTACAAGCTCATGTTCACCTTCCGCTGCCTGCTTGTCCAGACTCTCAAGTAATGGACCTATCCGCGCTCTATCCAGGGTCTAGTCGGGTATCTTCTGGTGAAATAACGCCGAGGTTCCGCCCACCGTCGACGCCTCGTACCCGTTGGTCTTAGGTCTAGACCAATAAGAATGGAAGCATATCAACAGAAGAAGTCGCTTTCTACTCGCTGCCCAAGTTAACGTGCAGTGGCACCCGTCACCATTCACAATTATCGAGCGAAGCCGGATGGATATTCAAATGAACACGGGTTGTCGCGTTTCTGACTCTAGCGCGCAGCGCCTGCCGGCAGACTCCACATCTCTACGCGTCGGCGCGTCTCCTTGTGTTCCCATGGGATGCGCGCGCTTACCCGTTGCCCTGTCGCCGCGACGGCGAGCGGCACGCCTCGTTCGCCAAGGGTCGCGGCTTCGGCGCGTTCATTATAAAACCGGCTTCGCATTCCACTGCAGCCTCTCATCTCTCCCGCTCTCCTCTTGCTGGGCACCATGCGCCCCTCTGCATTCCTTTGTGTTCTCGTTTTCGGACTGGACGCGGCCCTCGCGCGTCGCGCCGTGCAGAACCCTGCTGCGGTCAAGGGCACACGGAGACAGTCGTTCTTGAAGAGTGAGCGTGGCACCCTTTATTCCTGTCTGCAGTCTTCTCACAAAGACGTGTCGTGGCAGATGTGGCTGGTATCCCCCCCGTACCACCTGCTGCCAAAGCCGCAGCGGCGACGTTCCCTGTCAATGACATCCAGGGAGACATCATGTACGTGCATTGTCCCTCTTTGAGCTCGCGAGAAGACTGAAGCGCCCCTCTCAGAGTCGGGATGCAGAAGCCGAAGGAGCTCTTCTACTTTTTCTCCATCAAGGATGCGGCCACGTTCAAGACCCACCTCGCACAGGACATCGCGCCGATCCTCACCTCGGCCGAGCAGATGCTGAATACGACCCAGCAGCCGCTCGTGCTTCTGAACATGGCCTTCTCGCAGACCGGCCTCCTTGCCCTCGGCGTTCTCGACAACCTCGGCGACGCGTCCTTCACCCTCGGCCAGATCAAGGCTATCCAGACGCTCGCGGAGAAGTCGGACGGCTGGCAGCAGGAGTTCAAGGGCACCGGGATCCACGGCGTCATGCTCCTCGCGAGCGACACGGTCGATCTCATCAACCAGCAAGTCGTGTTCATCGAGACGACCTTCGGCTCGTCGCTGGCTAAGGTGTATACGCTCGACGGCGCGATGCGTCCTGGCGAGCTTGCGGGGCACGAGAGTACGTCAGTCTTGTTCTTTCCTCGGCGCGTCGCTCATTGGATGCATGATAGTGTTTGGCTACAAGGACGGCATCGCGCAACCTGCTCTCGACGGGTTCAACGAGCCGCACCCCGGCCAGCTGGTCGTTCCTCCTGGCATGATCCTTGTGGGCATGGACGGTGGTGCGTAGTTGTCCCTCCGGCTCTCTCTCACCGGGAAACTCATGGGCTCTATTGCCAGACAGCAACACGCGCCCCGCGGATGGGTGGATGACGGGCGGCTCGTTCCTCGTTTTCCGCCAGATGGAGCAGCTCGTGCCGGAGTTCAACAAGTTCCTGCTCGACAACGCCCCGGCCGTCGAAGGAAAGAGCCTTCAGCAGCGTGCGGACCTTCTGGGCGCTCGCATGGTCGGACGCTGGAAGTCGGTGCGTGGCCTGTGGCTTCTCAATGTCTCTATCACGAGGTGTTCATGCCGCGTCAGGGAGCGCCCGTCGACCTGAGCCCCAACGAGGACGACCCTGCTCTGGGGAACGACGTGAATCGCAACAACAACTTCGACTTCACCCATGACAACCTCGACTTCGTGTCCGACCAGAGTCGCTGCCCGTTCAGCGCGCATATCAGGTACGTATGACTGGCGAGTCGCTCGTGGGTCCGCGCTGAGACGGTGTCCAGGAAAAGCCGTCCTCGCGCTGACGTGCCATCGCCTATCAGCATCATGCGGTCGGGTATCCCATACGGTGGGGAAGGTACGCATCCCTGCGAGCGTGGGGGTCCATCCACCACACTGACATGGCCGTGCAGTCACGGCCGCCGAGGCGGCATCGAACACCACGTCGCAGGCGCGCGGCCTCGCCTTCGTCGCCTACCAGTCCGACATCGCCGGTGGCTTTGAGTTCATCCAGAACGCGTGGGTAAACGCGCCGGGCTTCGTCTTCGGCAAGGATGTGCAGCCTGGCCTCGATCCGATCGTTGGGCAGAACTTCGGCGGCGCTCGCAACGTCACCGGGCTCGATCCAAATGACCCGCACAAGCAGCTCACCCTGCCGCTGGAGTTCGTGGTGAGCCGCGGAGGTAAGAGGGTTCAACGCATCGTGTGGCGGGGAACTGACACGGAATGCCGTCCAGGTGAATACTTCTTCTCTCCTCCGATCTCCGCATTCAGCGGGCGGCTCGCTGCATGACACGCGCTGCGATTCTATTGAGTCTGTGGATGGAAGGCTTGGGCAGACGGACCTTAAGCGCGATCGGCGTATGCTTGTCGCTCATTACATGGACACATTAGACTAGACTACATATCGAAATCTGAGAAATCAGTTCCCCTGAGAAGACATCCCTAGTGAAATCTGATAGGTCACGCACTCGGACCAAATCTCAGAGCGCCTGTATTGCCTGGTAGGCGCTGGAGGGGATAGTTGTCATGACGCGGATGTTGCTGGATGTTGTGGTCCAAGCAGGTCCCAGCGCTCTGCCCGGACCGTTGTTTTAACTTGATCAGTAGACATGTGCACCGTGGTTCTAACAGTTTGTGGTGCCCAAGGCACAGCCGCAGCGTGGTTTTCGCAGCTGATAAGTTTCGCGACGGAAGTTTGAACCCCGCTCCTCGCCTCTTGTCTCCGCTCATCCTGGGCCGTCCTATCCCCCCTCTATGATGGCCGAAGATACAGTCATACGCGCAGCAACCATGAACGAGCTCGATAGCGACTGCGCTTCCGGGGAGAGCTCGGTGGGGCGGCTCGTTGATAACACACACCGAACGGTAAGCGTGGTGCAGCCAGCCCATAAGCAGGCATCTAATCAAACTTTCAGACAGCAGCTTCTGATTCTGTGGAAAACCCGGGTCGTGGACACCGACATCTACCTCCACGCTGGAACGCTGCGCGTCGATCCACTGGGAAGCTGGTCGACCTTCCGCTCGAAATCTTGGGCATGATCTTCAAGTTCAGCACCGTTTACTGTGTACGGCTCAGTGGCGTCGACATCAGGGCTGTGCTGAAGCCCTTCATATGCGCTGCAGTGTGCCCAAGGTGGTATCAAGCCGCTCTATCTACCCTGTCGTTGTGGACACAGATCGGTGTTCCTGGCGGAAACAAGGGTGTCGCGGAATACTGGCCCGCTTGGAAGGAACGTGTCGCGGTATCCCTCGTACGATCCGGCGCATGCCTGCTCGACATTGCGTTTCAGTCCACGTACGGTAGCGAACTCAAGGGCGACCCGGAGTCTACGGCCGCCTACACGGCAATCTTCAGTCTCCTCGTTCAAAACTCCTATCGTTGGCGCACTCTCTTCGCCACCGCGAGCCCCTTTACGCTCTCCTTGTTACGCGATCCTGCGATTGGGTTCCTACGAGAGCCAACGCCCCTGCTGGAATATGCCACGCTGCGCGATTTCGAGGGCGACTCACTACCCACTGGCCGTTTTTTGCCGTTCACCCCAAGATTGCGCACCATGGAGCTGTACAGAGTATCGCACGCGTTCATCGACTGTCGTTCACCGTATGGATCGGTGACTCGACTCACTGTGTCTATCCTCGACGCCGACAATTTCCTTCGAGTCATGACGCGCTTTCCATCGCTCACAACCCTCAAATTAGACTGGGACGACTACTTTGATTGGGACGGCACGGACATATCGACAGGAACCCACGTTCTACTGTCCGAGCTAACGTCCTTGGTCCTGAGCGAACCTGTGACAGGAATCACGGATTGGAGCTTCATGACGCCCCTTGGGTCCTTTCCAACTGGCAGTGACATGTTTTCGCCGATTCTCGATCGACTTAGGGCACCAAAGCTCCGCTCGCTCACCCTATGTGCCGAACACATCTATCTCGTGCGAGGCTTCCTATCGTCAAACGCCTCCGCTATCACAGAACTCGAGATCTCGAGCCGGTGTGGAGGCGTCCCCACTAGGTGCACGGTCCCATTCCTCTCGAGCTTCACGGAGCTGGTCCGACTGCGGGTTTTCGACACCGGGTTTCCGACGAGTTTTATCGACCAACTTGGCAAAGTTGCGAGCGAAATATGGCCTCGCTTGCAACGCCTCGAATTCCGCGGCATCCGAGACCTTCCGGTCCCCGAGGTCCTCGAGCAATTCTTCGCGAAGCGCTATTTTCGTGACAAGCCGGTCTGCAGTTATCCTGTGCTCGACTTTGATTTCGAGGGCTGTGGCATACCTCAACGCTACGAGCTTTCGATTCGGTCTATCATCGAAGCGGAGAGGGCGCGACGCGCTGGGCTTCTCGATCAAGACCAACCAACTTCGCCGGCGAAATGCAACCAACTGTCTGTGAAAGCATCGCATTCAGCTGGACTATCCGCCTTGCCACTCGAGTGATGTGGTCAAGCTTTCCCTAGGCCTGTATTGCTGCTCCAAAGTGTCATCGGCTCTCAGGACGCGTTTGCGCTCGGAACCTCATCCATTATTTCCATGACATTCCCCTCTCCATGCATTTTCTTAGCCGCTTTCTAACCCCAAATGAATTTCATATCAATATCATGTACAAATTGCTCCGAAATTGTGTCGTCGAGCCTGCGGGAACGACCGATTAGCGCTTAGCGCTTGACTCTCTTCAACCGACTCGTTGCCGGTCTAACAGGGTAAAATAATGGATAGTTCCTACTGTAGCGACCTCTTCCCTGGAGCAGTGTCAAGTCGTCTCTGCCAAGAAAACCCGCAAGTCAGCATGCATGGATCATGTTGGGCCGAGGCCGGACAGCAAACCGGTTGGCGCCGGCGCTTATTCCGCCTCTTCGTCCTCGACCATGGCTCCAACAGCAGCACGACTTGCCTACATGCCCTTCGACATCCTTGACTCCATCTTCACCTCTCTTCTCGACTTTTCGAGTCTCCGCGCAGCCGTATTATCCTGCCGAAAGTTCTATCTGGTTTACGCGGCTCGCACGGACAGCATCATGGACGCCGTATTGCACAACCTCGTGTCTTCGGACGCGGTCCTCGCTGTTGCGCTCCGCGGCGTTCGGGTCGAGCTCGAGCGCGGGGACGACAACTACGCCGAGCTCGAGGCAGCCTTGGGATGGTACACCGAACGAAACGCGCTCGAGGACCCAGTCTCGTGGCCGGAGGCTCTGGAGCTAGAAGCCCGAGTTCGAAAATGCCAGTGGATGGAGTATTTATTCACTCGCGAGTATGTTAATCGTTCTGGGTGTCGAATGTTCTGACTCTGACACGACCCGTTGACCAGATGCAAGGACAAGCTCACTGGCGTGGAAAGCCGGCTGTCGTCTCGGGAAAGCGAGGCGTTGAACAAGGCTTTGCATCGACTCTGGCTCTTCTCGGACGTCCTCAGAACTGAGTCCGGGCGCAATCTCTGGCCGACGTACGACCGGCGTAAATACTGGTTCTACAATCATCTATCGAACCAAGATCTGTACGACCTGGAGGTGGTCAGGGCATGGCTCGTGGGCCACCTAGGAGATATCAACAAGCAAGTCGGTCTGTCGTTCGTTCTCGTTTCACCCCTTCACCTCGTTGACTGCCTCAGATTCTCATAAGCTACTCATATTCGAGGGCGTCAAGGGGTTTCGCCAAATTTACATGGACGACGACTACGACTACGAGTATTACGAATTCGACCTCGTTGATTTCGAATGGGAGGAAGATCTTCTAGCCGACTGGGAAGAACGCGACCTCGATTGGGATCGCGGGGAAGAGGTCACTAAACTCGACGACCTCAGTGTTCCTCCGGATGTAATTCCTCTTCCAGAGCCAGTGGAGGGTGTCGACAATATTTGTGAGTACGCCGGGAGAACACTTTGTGGCCGACTCGCTGACTTACTATTTATAGGTAAAAAATGTGCCCGCGCGCGCGGTCTGTCTCTATGGAACTGTCACAGTGCGTCCTCAGTCCTCTTCTCAGACTCGGGTGTGAACAGGCGTGCAGATTGGCAGTTTATACGCCCTCTGCGCGACGTGCGGCGTCTGAAAGATCACCTCATTGGCCAGCTCGAATGGAATAGCGACGAATGCAACTCGATGCTGAAGTACATCCTATTTCGCGAGGACGCCCTCAGCTTCACCCACTATCGCCTACCACCGCCATCACGGGCCCCGAACCCCATCAGGACTCCCGAGATCCTACGCGCGCTCTTCGCGCTGCCGGGTGTCGTTGCCGCCCGCCAGCTCCAGCAGGTCATGTTCAAAGACGACTTCCTGGCCATCACGAAGGAGGACTGGCTCTGCCTGCGGTGTATCAAGGAGCTCCTGCGCCAGCGGCTGTGGATATGGTGGTACAATGAGAAGGCGATGGGTCGGGTGCCGGCTGCCCAATTGAAGCGCAATTGCCGGTGTGTGTTCCCACCGATTTCTGTTGCCTTCTCATTGAATATTGCGCAGATACGGTTACGAGTGCCGAACCCAGCGCGGAAACCCGGAGCACGCGAAGAAGTTTAACGTGCGTCTGGTCTTTGGCAACGTGTTCTCTACTCATCCCACACAGCATCTCTGGTTCAATACCGCTCCCGAAGACGACAAACCACGCCCGCCGCGGACGCTCAAACGCGTGCGAGACGACGACTCTTTCTCGCGGCCTCCCCGGCGCTATCTCAGCATGTATAATCCCTTTGAGAAGTCGTACAACTACGATTAGCTGACACGTATGTACATACTCGCATCCTTTCAATTGCCATCTCGTTCCTTGGGCCCGAAATGGTCTTCCCGGTCAGGTCGCGCGCCGCGTCTTGTTCCTGAGCCGTTCCCGTCGCCTCTGTGCCAGAGTACGTTGGCAATGCGAGGACGTCATCTGTTCTCATGCGATCGCAGGCAGCGCAGTGACGAGGGACCAGGGCCTCGTCAATGAAGCTCGGGCGTCGCATCAGAGGCTTCTCGCGTGGAATGGCCTGAGACCCCGTCCCACGCTTTCGCCCTGACCCCCTAGTTTGCGTGTCGCCCACAGGCATCGTACGCGTGTACTGCGTCCACTATCACTGCATTCCCCAGCATCCTCTCACCCTTGCAGCCACATCGATCGACTGGGAATGCCCGGTGGCGCCGGTAGTTCGGAACGCCGCGGCGGTCGGCGCTGTCAACGTCAACCTTCGCAAGCAGCTTAGACTCGCCGCCTACGACAAATTCAGGTTCGCGTGTGGCGGCGCGCGCGCAACCATAAAAACCGCGCGGCTTGCGTGCCCGCTCGTGCTCCTGCCGCCCACCAGGATGACGAACTACCAGGACCCAGCGGTCGTCTTCACCTCGGCGCGTACGTCCGCCTGTGCATTCGGTCTCCCAGGCCGTTGACGCCCGTGATGCAGGTGCCTTGGTCCTCTTCGTGCACACCATCTTCGGGACATATCTGTGCGTCGCGCTGCTCGTCGACGTGACTTTTGCTTACGTCCGGTGGCGCGCGCAGGTGGGAATATCTCACGTCCCTCTGGTTCGACTGGGAATATGTTACGCGGGCGCGGAAGCTCGGGTTTTCCTCTTCGGTGCGCGTCGCCAGTCACGTCTGCGCCACATGTGCTCATCGCCGACACAGATGTACTTCTTGGCGCGCTATGCTACTCTTGCCTCTCTCATCGTCGCTCTTCGTGTCGTCAACGCGGTGGAACCGATAGACTGCACAGTGCGCGTCGAACTTTCCCCATCCTCTCGTGAACTAACGGTGGCCATAGGCTTGGAATTATCTACTTTATGTAAGTAGCAAGCCGGCCGCACATAGTCCTCTGGAGCTGATCCTCTACGCAGGCGTTTGCGTTTTCAGGCGTCGCCTTCGGCTCTATGCTACTCTTCCTTCGCGTGTACGCACACCCGGTTCCCCTACCCCGAGCATATGAGCTTAGCCAGACATTGCAGTGTGGCCGTCTCTGGCAGAAACAAAACCGTCATCGCCATCTTTGCCATCTTCTATGGTGGCAACTGGCTGGCCGTAATCTATGGCATATACAACGTGGGTCAGTTCCCTTCACAGAACGCTAAAGGTTGACACGACGCACGAACACATAGTCCAGCGCAACCTACGTGCACGCGTTGTCGCTTTGCTACGCCACAGACCTCGGCAAGCACAAGCCAAGCACCTTCGTCCAGTTCGCGTTCGACTTCGCGTGCCTCATCGCCATGTCGTTCTACCTGACCCGAGGCCCGCGCGAAGAGTCTTCAGTACGGAACTTCCTTTTCAACCAGGTGAGATCACATGCACATAGTCCCCGGCCGTCGAGCTGACTGCATTCGTCGCAGGGGATTGTGTACTTCGTCTGCGTCACTGTGGCGTACGGCCTCGCGACTGTGTTCCTCTTCCTGGACCTCAACGACCCTATCTCCCAGATGCCGAACATATTCGCCCGTACGTTCTTGTCCACCGCGCCCGTGTCGATCCGTGGCTAAGGTGGCTCCCAGTGGCGATGATGACCATCTGCTCGACCCGGATGCACCGTCTGCTGGCAACCGAGCAAATTGGCGTCAAGAAGAAGGCCCCACCTGCGCGCCCGATGTCCGTCGTCGCGCTCGGCGCCTCGCTCCCCACGGCACGCTCCCCGAAGGTACACTCGGTGTCCATGCCGGTGCCTCGCATCCAAGTGCACCGTGCGACCACCGCGACGACAGACGACGGCAAAAAGCTCTCGGACGAGGACCTCTACACCCTTGCGAAGCTGGACGGCTCGCGTCCCGGTACAGCCAGGCGCGACTCTGAGCCCTTCGCTGATGTCTAGACGCTGGAGATAATACTGTACGACTTTCATACAATCTCCTAGTAATTTTCTTCATCAGTTACTGTATTGTATTACACAAGCGTCCGTGAATTGTAGCACCTTCTGCTCGACAAATGATAGCCGCCCGCTAGATCCCGAGCGCGATTGTTGCAGCGGAGTTCGGTCTCCGCGGTGGATCCTGTCTCCTTCCAATCACGGCGAGCATAATTCTTCGCGCGTGCCGAACCGCGACGCACCGCCGCCTGTTGCATCTCAGTCCGCGTTCTGCTATGTCTGCCTCGTCTGGAAAGCGGAAGGCTGCCGAGGCTGGGCTTCCGGAGCTGCTCGCGCGTCCTTCGCCGCATCATCCTGGTGTCACCCTCTACGAACTGGACCCGGCCACGCTGGCGCAGCTACAAGCCAAGATAAAGCTCGAGGAAAACTCTGCCTCTGGTCTTTCTGAACCGGCTCCGGCCACCCCTGCTCGTCGTTCGAAAGTCAAAAAATTGGATGACTCGGAGGAGACGCCTGCGCGTCGCTCATCGCCTCGCAAAGCCAAGGCGAACGGTGCCAAAGTCAAAAATGAGCCCGTTGCATCGTCGTCGAAGGAAGCCGTGGACGATGTCACTCAGGCGACGCTGAAGATCAAGCACGAGGTGGACGTTGAGGACGCCCTGGGCCCTTCGCCGTCGAAGGCGAAGACCAAGAAAGCCGCGGCGTCGCCGCGCAAGGCGAAACCCATTCAAATGGAGCTCGCAGTTCCGCACCCGGCGCCTGAGCACTGGAGGGAGGTCTACGACACCATTCACAAGATGCGAGACAACCTCGTCGCGCCGGTCGATACGATGGGCTGCCATACTCCGGCAACAAAGGAAGAGGATCCTAGGGTACGATTTAGACTATGTCTTGGGCATTTTAAGCGCTCATCACGGACGCCAGACGAAACGCTATGTAACACTCGTGGCCCTTATGCTGTCCTCCCAAACGAAGGACGAGGTTACTCATGCCGCGGTCATGAACCTGCGCGAGGCCCTTGGTGGGCTCACGGTCGACAACATTATCGCGGCCGACGACAGCGTCATATCCGGCGCTATCGCTAAAGTCGGTTTCTGGCGTCGGAAAACCGGTGCGTCGATTTGACCGACGCGCCACCCGCCACCCGCACGCTTACCTTGCCGCAGAATATCTGAAGAAGGCGGCGCAGAAGCTGCGCGACGAGTTCGACTCGGACGTGCCCAAGACCGTGGATGAACTGTGCTCGTTGCCTGGCGTCGGTCCTAAGATGGCGTTCCTCTGCCTCCAGAGCGCGTGGAAACTGTACGTCTCGCGCCGTCTGAAGCACTCTTGGACTCAATATTCTCGTAGAAATGTGGGCATCGGCGTGGATACGCATGTCCATCGTATAACGAACCGGCTTGGATGGCACAAGCCTCCTACGACCACGCCGGAACAGACAAGGTGTGGCGTTCTTCGACGCTTTGACGAGGCATGGACTGACGCGTTATGAAGACTGAACCTCCAATCATGGCTCCCGAAGGACCTGCACTACGACGTGAACCACATGCTCGTCGGTTTTGGACAGGTGCGGCTCTGCTCCTAGCCGACCCGGCCCCCCAGCTGACTCTGCAACACGCAGACGATCTGTCTTCCCGTCGGCCCCAAGTGTGACGCGTGCGAGCTTAGCGCGAAGAAGCTCTGCCCGAGCGCCAGGGTCGTCCCCGCGAAGGGCAAGGCGAAGCCGAAGGTCGAAATCGCGCTCGAGGATTAGAACTTGCTCGCCTTTGCTCTGCTTGGATACTTACTCTTCGTTGCTAGTTTCGCTGTGCACACACGCTACATCCACTGTATCAATACAAGCACCCTTTCCCATCGCGAAGTAATCGCGCGGTCCGAGATTGGTCGGTCTGTCGGTGTCGGCCTTCCGGGCCGACGTCTGATCGTCGTGGTCAGCGGCCGCAGACAGAGAGCCACTGACTCAGAACTTGATCTCTTACCTGCGCCCGGTCATGGATATCGAGGCGTACGTGCCGCCGCCTGCTAGCGAGACCGCATTTCTTACGGCCCACAGGTTCCGGAAGGCTGGATACGCCGCCATCGACCAAATATGCGAGAACTACAGGCAGCTGGAGCAACGCCCCGTCGTCTCCCAGGTCGAGCCCGGGTACCTTCGCAAGCTCCTGCCAGGTGCGTATCATATGTCTTGGACGTGTATTGCTGACTGACCCAAGACAGAGCAGGTGCCCGAGGATGGGGAGCGGATCGAGGCAATCACGGATGACTTCCAGTCGGTCATCCTGCCCGGTGAGTCCAGCGCCTGTCGAGCGCTATAGCAGGCTCATGATCCCATCTTCCCGTAGGGATAACGCACTGGCAACATCCTAGCTTCTTCGCGTACTTCCCTTCGAACGCGACGTTCGAAAGCATGTTGGGCGAGCTGTATGCGACGAGCGTCAACAACCCTGGATTCAATGTGCGCTTGTTATAGCCCCGCGTACGAACCGCCCGCTGAATCTGCGCAGTGGACATGTAGTCCTGCGGCGACTGAACTCGAAGGTCCGTGCGCCATCTTCTCTGGTCCATGCTGGGATGAACTGACGGTGTGACTGTGTAGCGGTCGTGATGGACTGGGCCGCGAAGATGTTCGGTCTCTCCGCCGAGTTCCAGCATACGTCTGGGCGCGGTGGCGGCGTGATGATGGTGAAGCGCACTTCTGTCACGCGCCTGTCAAGCAGCTCATCGCGCGAGACAGACGACGGCTTCGGATTCCGCGTTAACCGCCGTCGTGGCCGCGCGGTCGCGCTACTTGTCCAAGCACAAGGACGTCCCGCAGGAGAAGCTCGTCATCTACACGACCACGCAGACCCACAGTTTAGGCGCCAAGGCGGCGCTGATTTTGGGACTGGGTGCGCGCGCCCTGCCCGTCACTGCCGAGGACGAATACGCCCTACGTGGGCATGTGTTGAAGTCTGCGATCGAGGAGGACCTCAAGGGTGGACGCCGGCCTTTCATTCTCAGTGAGGGCACTTGTCCTCGTCTAGAGAACTATTCTGATCACACATTCCTAGTCGCCACTGTGGGAACGACGAGCTCTGGTGCAGTCGATCGGCTGGACGAAATCGCTGCCATTGGTGAGCGAGCTCAAGACATCCACCGCTTCCTCTCTGATAATGTGCGCAGCGAAAGAATATCCTGACATCTGGATTCACGTCGACGCCGCGTGGGCAGGAGTCGCGCTCTCCTGTCCCGAGTACCGCGAGAAGGCGTTCCTGGAGTATATCAACTCGAGCGTTCACTCCTTCTGCACCAACTTCCACAAGGTCCGTCTACGGCGCGCCAGCTCTATGGCATGCGTGTTGACCGTTGCCCTGTTGTCGTAGTGGGGCTTGACGCACTTTGACGCATCCACCCTCTGGGTTCGGGATCGCGCACTACTCACGACCGCCCTGGACATCACGCCCGAGTTCCTCCGGACGAAGGCTGCAGATACAGGTGCGTGCGCCATTGAACACCTGGACTGGGCACTGATGCATTCTTCAGGCCTCGTCATCGACTATCGCAACTGGCACCTCGCCCTCGGGCGGCGCTTCCGGTCGCTGAAGCTGTGGTTCGTCCTGCGCAGCTACGGCGTCAAGGGCTTCCAAGCGCACATCCGCAAGGTGCGCAACAGCAAGCCCCGCGGCCCGCGCTGACCGCACAACCGCAGGGAATCGCGCACGCGAAGCTCTTCGCGTCGCTTGTCGAGGCAAGCCCGCACCTCGAGATCTTCGTCCCGCGCTCGTTCGCGCTCGTCGTCTTCCGGCTGCGCGGCGTCGACGAGGCCGTGAACCGCGCGTTCTTCGGGCACCTCGCCGACCGGCCGGACGTCTACCTCACGCACACGGAGATGAACGGGACGTTCTGCGTGCGCTTTGCGGTGGGCGGCGTCTTGACCGAGGAGCGGCACGTCCGGCACGCGTACGAGGTCGTCGCCCAGGTCGCGCGGCAGACGCTCGAGGAGAAAGGGCTTCTCACGGCGGAAGGGTGAATGGAGTAGCTACATAGATGAATACGGATATACGATGCAAAATCCGATGGCGTAACGTATATATACGGGGAAGACAGTTCGTTGTGGGCGGTACGAGCAGGGCGACGTCTGCGCGCTTCGAGTGCTCAGTGGGGACCAACGGATCTGTAGATGATTAGCAGAGGCAGAAAAGCCCGACGTCGCTGGCGTACCGTTTCGCGAGTCACGTCTGACTGGCGGTCTCGGTCTCCGCGGCGAGGCGCTGCCTCTCCGTCTCCAGGATATGCCTGATCTCTCCAGCCGTGAGCGAATCCAGCAGGGTGTCCCGGGACATATCCACCTCGAGGAGCGGGCAGACCCAGGCCCGGCCGCTGCTGAGAGGGTAGCGTTCGCGCAGAAAGCGCACGAGTGCCGGCTCGTCCATTTCCTGGCTGTCCTGGAGAACGATCCGCTCGAGCTTGGGCCAGATAGGCGCATCCGGGGCGCGGCACAACGCGTCCTGGAACTCCTCCATGAAATGGCAGTTGTCGAAGCTGAGCGTGCGCAATTCGTGCAGCTGGGCTAAGGGCCTCGCCATGTGTTCGGAGTCGAGGAAACCGGCGTCGACGTGGAGGCTCTCGACTGTGGATGAGCACCTCTGGACGAGGACTGGCGTCGCCTGGATCGCCTCGGGGAAGACCTCCAGAGCGCGGAGCTTGGGGGCTACGATCCTGTCCAGAACAGACGCGAATTCGGGGAAGAAATCGCCCCACGCGTCATCTGATCCGCGGTATATATGAAGAGACTGCAAGTCGCGAAGAAGTACGTCCGGTCGCGGACCAGCAGCGCGGTCGGTATCCCGCGGGCAGAGACGCAGGGTCGTAAGGCGTGGGAAAGACGCGAGTGTGGCGCAGAAGCGCGAGATATTGTACGAGCTCTCGCACAGCCTAAGCTCTGTCGCGGAGAGGGGCGAGTCCGAGTCAGAGCGGTCGAAGGCGACAGGTATGTGTTCGAAGGCTGCGTAGCGCAGCTTCGGAGCGTAGGGAAGATAGAACCCAGGGGACGACGGCCACTTCATGTTCTGACATTCCAGGAAGTCCATTGAAATGGCCTCGAGGAAGGGCGTTCTCCCGTTGAGCAAGGCCAGGATGGAGTGAGAGCTCTTCTTGGCGAAGTTGCTCCACCCCGTGAGGGAAAAGCGTTGCCAGCGGTCGCAATGGGCAAGCAATTCAGAAAGAATTGGGTCGTAATGCCGGCGTACATCGTAGGTCCCCATGTCGACGTCGATGTCGATTTCAAGGAGGCATGCGCGCGAGCGGAGGAGCAGAAGCTGAACTCGTTCAAGCCACGGCATAGCAGAGCCATTTCGGGATCGGCTACCGACCACTCCGATGTACGTCCACAGCGCCGGAGTGGCTAAAGCAGCTCTGCGCCACTGCTTGCTCACCGCAGCGCACTTGAACGGCTCCATGGTGCGGGCGGCGGTCCTGAACTTGACTGGTTTGTCGGGCCATGTCAGCTCATGACTGTCCCTTGCGCACTTGAAGATCTCCCCCAGAATTTCGACAGGGAAATCCGGCGGCCGGGAAGCCAGAGCAGCCCGACGACGACTGATGCTCTGCTCGAGAGAGTCGCGACGGGTGGTCAAGTCCGAGATATCGCCATCGAGCTGCGCTATGACCTGCTCCAGAGCCAAAAGAGCCGCCTTATGCCCGACCCGCTGCTCTAGCATGGTAGCCAAGTCAGCTTTCATGGTAGCAAGGATGCGCTCGTCGCCAGCAAGGCGTGAGCGGAGTGCCGTTTCGCCATCCTGCATCTAGAGCAGATAGATCAACTAAATTACGCGTCATGGGAGGATCTGGCGCGTACCTGGCGTGTCTGTGCGAAAGGAAGTTGGGCTACGCGGTGGGGGGAGGAGGATTTTCGGTCGGAGCTTCAAGCGTGTCAGCCGGCCCGTCATCACCTGTTTACACTCCGACGAGCCTGCAGATACTGGATATTTATACGCACACAAGAACGAAGGAGGGTCTCCCATGAGAACGGGTACATAATGACGGACGTTTTCATGATCATGTTCGCGGGGGCGACGATTCTACCGTCAAGTGAGTACCAAACCCCAAGGCGAAACGTCTCAACACACCCGCACGCATGGAGATATGGCATTCCCATTTGCGATTCCTAGATAAATTTCCAGTCTCGCTGTGCAGGTTAATGAAACATAGAACGGCACTTTCATTCCGCGGTCCTCCGGGCGGCAATTCCAGAATCCACAGAGCTTCCCACGCAGTTCGTCGTTACCAAGACAGATTAATCTAGAAAGCTACGCCTGATAGATCTTTAGAGAATACAGGGTGACGGGGCAGCGCCAGGTTCGCGAATCAGCGCAGTGTGGCGTGAATTGCCACCAAGAAGGTTTCCAACTCCAAGCTCCAAGAGCCGCACGCTACTGCTCGTCGTCATATGTGAATTGAGAGTTCCCCACCAGGAACAAAACAGAGTCATTCCCTTGATGTGATCTCCTTGGCACAAACCTTGTCTCACTATTGTTTCCTCCCTGCACCTGACGGCAGGCCGCACTTGGAAACCGCTATGAGACGGTGAGAGCAGACTGCTAATTGTCGCAGTGCAAAGGGAAGGGGCGTGGAGGAACGACGGGATACACCAGCCCAACGCCGACTAGGGCAATGGCGCTACGACATGTACCCGAGGCTAACCTCGGGTGGCCGGTTCCAGTAAGGAGCCACGCCAGGCCGAGCCACGCCAGGCCCTCCTCACCGGCAGCGAGTGCGGAGCCGAATAGTCCCACACATTCGCACGTTACCTCTGGACGGTGTAGCGATATATTTGCGACCGGGAATTCGGTCATCAATGCATCACAGCCCGTGGACCCCAGAGATCGCAGCGCTTCGAAAGAAAATGGGGGCTAACTTGAAATGCGCACGCGGGGTCCCACGGGATGGTACCGCCACGGCCACGAAGTGGCTCCTCAGATCTGTAGCTTTGGGTTTCGATCGTGAGCCACAGCCAGAAGGGTGGCCCGTGTTCGGCAGAGGATCGTATAAACCCACGGCGGAGGCGCCCGGATGCCCTCAAGCTTCGACTCGCCGCTCTCTCGCTCTCAGCATGCCTGTCAACTCCGGAGACGTTCTCGTCATCACCCAGTCAAGCGAGGACAGCAAGGCTCGCGTCACCGTGAACTGGTCTCAGGGCTGGTCGTCCCGCTCCGAGACCTACTTCCTTCTCGTCGCGCAGAACAAGTCGCAGAGTGCGTCGTCTGATCTTTTATTATGTAGCCACCGCAGGCTCACCATCCATCAGGCGACAGCGAGGTCACGCTGTTCGTTCAGGAAAACTGGTTCAACGACCAGCACCTTGGCTCGAAGCACGGCGACGGTGCGTGCTTTGGCTCCCGCGTCCGCATTCAGATTCTTATCGTATTCTAGGCTCGCGCGAGGTTAGGGTCGACGGCCAGTTCCAGTACGGCCAGAGGAACGGCCAAGGCGAGGGCCGCTTCGTCGTGCTCCACGACAAGGAGCACAAGCCGTACCAGGTGCGCTGCCCTCAGCTTCTAGGTCGTCCTGCGGCGCATCTGACACATCCTCTAGCACCGCTTCATGGAGACCGCCTTCGGCTCCAACATCGGCAATCTCGCGGCGAAGCTCGCCAAGTCGCTGCAGTTCCCCGGCGACGAGGTTCACAACATCGCAAAATCGTTCGTCGGCGACTATCTCCATACCTTCTGAGTGCGAAAAGACGGGTTGCAAATGTGCTTCACCACGCCAATACATCCTGATGTTTTGTAAAAACGACTATGTGCTTTGAGCGCAAGTGCACAACCCGATCCGGTCGATTGAGTAGATACATGACGAACATCTCGGTAGGGAATCTCGGGCATTAAGTCGAGACGTCGTCCGTCGTACTGCTTCGGCGTTTTCTATCGTTCTCCAGTATAAGCGCGATCTCTCCAGCGGCAACCGAGTGACGGAAGTCGTCTTCGGTGACGTCCAGTTCGAGGGGCGCACAGGATGGAGTGATTGCTGCATCTCCGGCATAGCGAGCTCGAAAGAAGGACACAAATGGATCTATGTCCAGCTCCTGAGTTTCGATGAGAGTGAGACGCTGGAGCTTCGGCCAGATGGAGCTCGCCGCGGGCACAAGAGCATCGAGGAAGGACCGGGTGATGCCGCCAGTGCAGAGGCTGATGTCGCGCACCTCAGAGAGCAACGCGACGACGGGCACCTGGTCCTCGTACTCGAGATAGCCGAGGCGAAACCGCACGATTTCGACCGTCGCCGCATGGCGGCTGATCAGGCCTTCGGCGACTGACAGCATATCGGGCGTTATCTCCAGTTCGTGCAGGTGCGGCATCACCAGCGCGTCCAGGAGATAGGCGAATGAATTGGGGTCGGCGTAGTCCTCTGGGTCTCGACTAAGAACAAGGCATCGCAGGTTGGGCAGCACAATGTCGGGTTGCGCCTGCGTGCTATCTCGTTCCACGTCGTTCCAGTGTAGTTTCAGCGTCGAGAGCGCCGGGAAGGATGACATGACTTGCGCGAAATAGCGCATGTAGTAGACTTCCTCATAGAGCGCGAGGAGTGTTGCCGGGAGTTTGTCTGGACCCTCACGAACAAGGGCTACCGGAACATAGCAGAAACGCGCGTATTGTAGTTTCGGCGCATGGGGCAGATATCCGTGTAGTGTCTCCTCCACGGGGTTGCTCGAGCCCGCTCCGGGGAATACTACCTCGATAGTTTCGAGGGATGGCGTCGGTACGCGAAGGAGTCACAGGGCATCGGCATGGTTGATTTTCTGACCGTGGCCCAGGAGCAGCAAAGACACCCAACGCCTCGAGTGCTGAAGCAGGGCAACGAGGATGGGGACGTAGCGGATATTGAATGCGGTGGCCGCTGATTCGACAGCGACGCGCAGCTTGCATGCGCGGGAGCGTAGCAATAGTTGCTGCACACGCGAAGGCCAGAGGGAGCCTTCCGCCAGGCTGTTCGGGACGCCAATGTATGCCCAAAGTGCCGGCGTTACTATGGCTGCGCGATGCCAGCGTCGGCACACTGCATCGCATCCAAACGGTTGGAGCGAGCGCAGCGGTGTCACAATCCGGGGCCCATTTCTCTGCGAGCGCGTCTGCAGAAAGCGTAAAGATTACGCCCAGGACTTCCAGTGGAAATGCTGGCAATGAGCGCGGTGCGAGAGCAGCACGACGTCTGTTTACGCTGTTCCTGAGCGAGTCTCGGCGAGCAGTCAAATCGGACAAGTCGGCATCGGCATCGGCCACCTTCTGTTGGAGAGCACGGAGCGTCCCCGTGTCTGCGTCTCGCTGGCGCAGGATGCTCTCCAGCTCCCGTTCCATGTTCGCAAGAGTCTGCTGGTCGGCAGTGAGCCTGGCGCGAGACGGCGCCTCCGCCGAGCTGTCTAAGCGGTGGCGTGCGGCAATCCGCGACCGTTCCTGCCCTCGTCCCGCACACCGCTCGCATGTCCCCTTGCCCCGCGCCCCCAATCACTCGCCGCGCCGAGCTGCGCCCGTGCGGCTCGCAAGCGCCGCGCGCGCCATTCGCGGCGACCAAGATGTTGCCAGCCGCGGCCCGGTCGAGTCCATCCGCAGGATGCACTCGACTGGGCTGCAGCGCTGGACTCGACTGGGCCTCTGCCCGCTCAGCTCCTCGGCTCGGACAGGCTGCATATAAAGGACGCGGCTTACCGTGTGCATGTCCGTTCCGCTCGCCCGTATGGGCCCGCGCGCAACTTGCCCGAGACCCCTATCCTATGCTTCATCGCGTCTGCTTTGCTCGTCCGCCCCAGCCTCGCCCGATCCAGCATCCTATGCCCGACCCGAGGGCCTGCCCCGAGCAGCAGACCGCGCGACCGCCGCCTACTCTGACTTCAGTTACCAGCCTCCCGCACCCAAGCCAGCCTCGCGATCCTGCCAAAGACTCAAGCACGGCCTTAGGGTACGTGTCTGCGGCGATGGTATTACTTACCTGCATGCGTCAGAGTACCCGAACCGCGAGCTTCGGCCGCCGAACGGTCTTGGTTGCTCAATGTCAGTAGATCGGACTGCACCGACGACTCGCTCGGCCCCAGACCCTCGACCTATCGCTGCGACCACGTCAACGCGTGCGCCATATCTGGTGCTATCAGTACGTACCATTTTTTTGGCTGTAAATAATCCTCCCTCGAACTGACTTTACCCAAGCCGCCATAGGTCTTTGCCAACTCGCTGTCAGCCAATTCGCGAAAGGACGCGTGCGATGGGCTTACCTGTACGTACCCTGGTGGTGAAGCTATGTAAGCAGCATCGTTGTGTGCCGCCCGAGTCGTCCTGATCGTTGTTGTTCGTCAGCTTTCCGAACGACCCCGCGATCCCAACGAAGACGCGTCGGGCCCGACGCAAAACCCTTTCCCGACGACGAATAGACATATCTGAAGAGGCTGCGATGGTCAGACTGCGCGCGAAAGGTGCGTTTCAAACTTGGCAATTCCTATCGGCCCGCTCGAGTCTGAACCCACGATCGCAGCACCAGCATCTCCAACCCGCGCAAAAGAAGACCCATTTGACCCTGGACAGCGTCAGCGATCGATACCAGCACAAGCACGAAGCGCCAAAGGGCTTCATTCGACTTTTTGCGGCCTCCCCCAACCAGCTCGCGATCGCCATTCAAAGCACTTCTGGCGCCAAAATGGCACAGTCACACGGCCTATCGTCAGTAGTTGCGACCCTCCAGCGTCGTCCAATGCATATTCAACGCGTCACACGCCGTCCAGAGCCTTGGTGAGTCACGCTCATTCTCAACACGCCGATCGGCCCCCAGCGCGCACTCGCTGATTCTACCGGCAGGTCCAGCAGGCCAATCGGTCACTCTTTCGATATCGAGCGTCAGAAGCGGCGCCCCGACGCCGGGGAGCGCGCCGAGTCGACATGTGCGCCCGCGGACGGCCGAACGACGCAGAACCGCAACACCGACCCATCGCGCGATGCTACGCTCATTGGCACACTCAGGGACATCAGGGACATCTCAGGCGTCCTCCCCATCTGCGCGCGCGGGCGCAGGAACGAGGTACGCTGATCGGTCGTTCCGCGCACCTGACGACTTATAACGCTCCGCAGATGCACGACGCGAATTTCACGGAGCGCGGAGCATCAGCGCGATATCAGCGAACGCCCCGCCGCGGCGATACAGGCAGTCTTTTCGGCGCCGCGGGCTCGAGGCTGCCCCGAGCCGCCGACCGGTCCCGGACATGCAACATCGCTAGGAGCGAGTACAGCCCGAGGATCGGACGGGCACAGGTGCGCAGGCACGCTCCGAACGGTGTACATGCGCTTGCGCGCTGCGGACAGGTCGGAATCGGCGTGTACGCACCGTAGTTAGTTTGCCTTCCCACGGCGCGCGTGCATCAACGACGACGACGGCAACCCGTTACTGTATGTGACCGTCGTCAGCAACGACGGGAACGAGATGGAAAGGATTGGACGCACCTACAGTCGTTACCGTGGTCGATCGGCAGGGCGTGTCCCTTTTGACTGTACACCAACGTACGCATAAGGCCCTATCGGAGCAGCGTGCGTCAGATACGAAATGGCGCACGGTGGCAGAAGACAGGCAGCTTACTGCTGCGGCGACGGGGCGGCCGAGGGAGGATCGAGGTGGGTCTTGGTCACGCACCTGCGGTCGATCGGCACGGCGTATCCCTCTTGACTGTACACCAATGTACGCATATGGCCCTATCGAAGCAGCGTGCATCAGATACGAGATGGCGCACGGTGGAAGGAGATAGGCAGCTTACTGCGGCGCGGACGGGGTGGCCGGAGGAGGATCGAGGAGGGTCTTGCCCACGGAGACGCAACCGACCGACGAGCCGCGCGACGAGCTGCACCGAGCGGCAGCGTGTCCTGAATGGGTTCAAGGAGATGTTCGAGTATAAGTAAGGGAATATGCAGCGTAGAATGTGTACTACGCACCGAGGGTTCGACGGGGACGATGCAGACGATGCCGATGACGACGGCCGCGGTCGATGCAGAGCTGCGAGTCGACGAAGACGTCGGCAGCGCCGAGCAGCGAGGAAGGTAGCGGCGCGGAGAACGAGCACAGCGTCGTAGACAGCGGCCGAGATGAGCGTGGCGCGAGGAAGCGAGGGGGAAGTGTAGGAGGGAGACCCGATGGCGGGTCTGACCCGATCCCGCGCCACCCTTTATACGCTCGCAGAACGCTCGTTCCGCGCGTTCTGTTCCGGCGGCTGACTGCGCACGCTCACGCGCACGGTAATCGTACGACGTGTGCCGCGCGAAGCCCGGAGGATCGGTGCCGAGACCGCGTACGTGCAGATGCGGTGTGTTTAGCCACCCGTTCCCGCCTCGCGACGCGCATTCCGACCGTCGCAGCGCCGCCCTCCTCCCCAAATTGCTCTCTCACGCACGGCCCGGATGGCCGAGCGAGAATAAGCGCCCGTCATGCATAGAGGGGGCTAGGGGGTACCCCTATTCTCGCTGAACGCGGAAAAACGCACTAGACGACGGGCGCCGCCCAGAGGTTCTAGAACGCGTCATCTCGGCGTCTCTGATGCGTGATGGACCGGGCATTGATGGCCGTGTGACGAGAAGCACGGGAAACCAGGGGGAACTGCGTAAAACGCGGATTTCGTCGCTACGCTGCCGCCGGCGGAAATCAAGAATTCCAAACCAATTCACTCGTTTGGCGGCGGCTGTGGCATGGCGCCACATGTGCACAGCAGATGACGTAGAGATAATGCGGGCGCCGGCATGCCCGGTCGAGTTCTGGGCCGTTGTTCTCGCGCGAGCGGAGTTTCCACGCGAGGCTTCCCGGCCGTTCCCGCACGTGTGCGGCCTGAAATTCGATTTTGTGGGCGCTGCGACGGATCCATCGCTGAGACAAGCTCAATAGCACGTGAATCACAGCTCTATGCATATATATGACAGCTCCCTGTGGAAAAATAGCTCGAAATTTGCTGGCGAGACGCGCAGAAAGCTCACTCCGAGCGCCGAATTTGCGCGCGACGGCATCATCGGATGAAATATCAGCTCTACGAGGGCTTTCCGACGTTTGAATGACCCTATGCTGGTCCTCCCTACGTGTACCCGCCTTCCGAGCTCAGAACTCTGGTCGCGTCCCCGGTTGTATATGCATCACGATGACAGACATGACCAATCCGGCATATTCCCGCTGCACAAACAGTCGGCCGAGTGCGCCGTGTGTCGGGCAGGTGCACGGAGTGCTCTATCGTCGCGAAAAGCGCCATCTTGCCCGTCGCTTTCTGCAAGACGCTGCATGGTGTCCGCGGTTCCAATCCTTCCGTCCTGAGATTATATGTTCTGCACACGATCTATGAGCTGCTTTCTGCATTCTGGGATCGAGTGCAGCGTAAATGCACGGAGGGACGTAATCTCTCCGATCTGGCCAACGTTACGCGTGTGGCGGGGCCGGTGTTTCTCTGTCGATCGCGCCGAAGGCCGCATCAAATCCCACAGTTTACCGTGGAACAGCAGCGCGTGAACCTTCTTCCTTCTTCATTCCTTGCTGTAGTCAGCACCCCGCGCACCGCCGTTGCGTGCCTCACATAAAGGCCACCGCTGCGCTGCAACCCTTCCAGCACTCGTGCTGCCGCTATGCCCGTTTCCGTGGCATTCATGGCGTCGGCAGGACGGCCGTCGATTGGGACACTCAGCACGGGCCGCACGCCGGCAATCACCGCACCTCTCCTGCTGTTCCCCGTCATCCTCCCGCGCGACCGTTTCTTGCGCCATGCTGCCCGCCCTGCAGCACTCGACGATTCACGCTGCAAATTTGCCCACGACGCGCTGCCACGCCGTGGGCAACGGAAGTGCGTCGCCATTTTTTTTTTCTGCCATCCTCTACGCGACGACTGACGGCCTCGAAGGTGCCGACGCAGTATACGCGATCCCGAGCGCGAGCGCAGCGCGCGGCACGGGCGGCGCTGCAACGCCGCCGTGCTTCCTGATCGGTATGTCCGCCCCCTTTTTTTCTCGTCCATCCCAGCGCCCGGCTGCGGAGCGCGCCTCCTGCGAGGGGTCGCGAGGCTACCAGGCACGTCCCTGCGCCGCGTTGCACTCGTTCTCCGGCTGCGCCGCGCTCGGCGGTTCTGCGCGCTGTCCGCGCCGAGCCGCTCTCGCGTGCGGCTGCGCTGCGCCGCGTTGTTTCTTTTCTCTCCTCTCTGCAGCCCGGGAATGAACCCCTCGCGCCGCATGTACCTCGACGAGGTGCTCTCCCTCAGTCTTCGCGCAGATCGTCGAAGCTGTCCGGGCTGGCTGGCGCGGCAGCGCCGGGAGCATGGCGCGCCACGTGGCTTCCCGCGGCCATGGTCCTCCGAGGTCCTTCTGACCGGCGGCGGCCATCGCGAGGCGAGCCCGGCAAAGCTGCATGTCGCGGCGCATCGTGCACGCTGGCTGCGCCCCGCCGAGAGCCACTTTTCGCGCTTCCCACTGTCCGGGTCGCTGCCGTCGAGTCGCCGCTCACCCACTGTGTTCCCTGTACCCTTTCTCACCACTGTGTTCCCTGTAACCTTTCTCATCGTGCGGCGCAGGTCTCCTCTCCGTCCCTTATCGGCGGCTCACGGCTTGCGCGCGCTGATCTCGCGCCCACGACGACTCTCCCCGCCGCGGTCCGCTCATCCCACCATGCGGCTTCCCAGCCGCCGCCTATAATCTCTTCGCGTACGTCCGCCTAATCACTCTCGTGTAGCTGACCTGCGGGAGCCACTGTTCGAGACTCTCGCGTTCCATCCCGACACGCGCTGCGCGCCGTACGGCGATGAGAGCGTGCCAGCGCCGCAGGCTTCTCTCCAGCATCGTCGTGGGCACTCAGCCATCGCGGGCCCCAGCCTCTCCCAGCCTGGCCGCGGCAAAACTTCGGTGATTAGCTTCTTCGCCGTCCCGCGAGCATGGCCTCCCGCTGACCTTCGCGCCAGACCAATCTCTTCGCGCGCTCGGCCACTCCTACCCCAGAACGGCGCGCTGGTATGTGCCTTCGCTCGCGCTCAACTACGCCGAATGTCCGCGGTGTCGTCCCCCTCGCAGTCCGCAGCCCAATCTCGGTCGCCAAACTTGTTTCCAAATGAACTATCCGCTTGACACCACTCCCCCTCTCGCTCGCACTCAACTACCCAACATGTATCTCCACGTGCCGTTCCATCCAGTCTCGCTCGCCGGACTTGTTTCCAACTGGACCCCTCTCCCTCTCGCTCGCGCTCAACTACCACGCAACTACCACTGCTCGCTCGCGCTCAACTACCCCACACGCTCCTTGTGTCGTTTCATCTCATCGCCGCTCGTCCTTTACCCCTTCCATGAGACCTGCTACTTGGCACCCCCGTTGTCGGGGATACGCTGTATGCTAGTTAGTCAGAATGATGCAATAGAATCGGTTAAACGCAATGAAACCAGTGTAGCGTGATGATCTGAACACAGTCTTCAAGCGAGAGAAGCTATTTGACGCGCAGCACCGCAAGTTCGCAATGATCGGGTTTCCCTCGGAGACGGAGTCCGGGCTCGCTGCAGGAGCTTTTGCAAGAGAGAGCTGAGAGCGTCAGGGCAGAGGACACAAAAATCCGCCTGAGAGGGCTTTGCTGAGGCTGTCAGCGTAGCAGAAAGAAAATCCTGCGAAGGATGAATGTGTCAGCGCAGTGTCAGCGGCTCGCTTGTGAGTGATCCATTTTCCGGACATCCGCCCGCTCGTTGCGTTGTGCAGCCGTCCTCTCAAGCGTTCTGCAGCAAAAGACCTTGCAATCGCACTCGCAATGTATCATTTGCTTTTCCTTGGCGGGAATGGCACGGGCAAGGCAAGAGGGTTGCATCGTGCACCGGCGCATCATGATCACAAAGCCGATCTGGCCACCCCGGCGCCGCTGGCCGAAACAAGCGCCCTGGGAGGGTATATAAGTCTGCCCAGTTCAATCTCAGTCTTCCCGTCTTTCCTCCCACTTCCCAACAGCCGTCGCTATGCCGCTGCCCTCGACCTCATTGCCAACTTCGTCGTCGTCGTCGCCGACCTCCAGCCAGGTAAGCTCACTGCCTGGTAAGCAGTCTCTCGCATGCATGTACATACACTTTCTCTCTCTGAACTTCATGTACATAGGCCCTCGGGCGGAATGAACGAATGCCAGTTTGATCTGAAGGGGAAACACCTTTGCCCTGCGACCAGTTGACGGGGACGCGAACTTTGTTGTCCTCGTTGGTCGTGGTAATGACGAGAACGTCTCCGGCGTTGACGGGCATGTTGTTGACTTGTGGTGGTGTTCGATGGAGATGTTGTGAGAGTGTGGAAGTGGCCAGTGAGGGTATTATATAGTCCTCTCAGGACGTTCTCAGCCGCTCTGCTGGTGGTGGCGCATCTTGAACGCAGAGCTACACCGCTGGCGTGCCACATTATTGCCGTGGAGCCCCCTCAGTGCAATGTTTACGGCTTGCGCGCTGGCGGAAAACCAGGCAGCTTTCCGGACGGACGGGTGGGTTTGGACATCCATCTCGTACCGGGACGTATACCTGTCATCGATTTCTACCTGCAGCAGAAACAAATCGGTTTCTTCGGTTCCATGTTGCCTGTCACGGCGGACGTAGAGTGGCTGCCGACCGTGTCATCTGAAAGCCTAGTCCCGGCGGGTATCCCACTCCGTCATTGCCTCTGCACATGACCCCTCGGTGTGTAAATAATACTTGTCAGACACCTGACCAGTATTCCTTGACAGGTGCCAAGTCTCCTGAGTACTGTGCCCCCGTTGCTGGGCCGCCGTGCTCGTCGTGAGAACGCTCATACATGTTGTGTATACGACGATCTCGGTCATAACGCGACTGCACGGTTCACAACCTGAACCTAAGAACCCGGCAATAGCTGCTGCACAATTTTGGCGAAGTTTGCAAGGAGTACCTTATGTATCTCTGACATCGCTTGAGCGGCACCACGTCCTCACACCGACAACTCTGGTCGAGATCAGACCATCAAACATACCCCTTGGAAGCCACAGACAGCTCCTAGCGGACAGAGATAAGGGAGCTCCACGGCAATAATGTGGCACGCCAGCGGTGTAGCTCTGCGTTCAAGATGCGCCACCACCAGCAGAGCGGCTGAGAACGTCCTGAGAGGACTATATAATACCCTCACTGGCCACTTCCACACTCTCACAACATCTCCATCGAACACCACCACAAGTCAACAACATGCCCGTCAACGCCGGAGACGTTCTCGTCATTACCACGACCAACGAGGACAACAAAGTTCGCGTCCCCGTCAACTGGTCGCAGGGCTGGTTCTCGCGCTCCGCCGAGTACTATCTCCTCGTTGCGGAGAACAAGTCTCAGGGTAGGCTGTTACTCCATCAGTCAACAAATCCGACTGACGCGCCCGCAGACTGCAAGGAAGTCACCCTCTTCGTCCAGGAGAACTGGTTCAACGACGCGCACCTCGGCCCCAAGATCGGCGACGGTGCGTTCGCCTTCCATCCCTTGGTCCCCTTCTGAAAGATCACAGTTGGCCGCGAGTTCAAGATTGACAACAAGTTTCAGTACGGACAGAAGAACGCCGAGGGCGAAGGCCGCTTCGTCGTCCTCCACGACAAGGAGCGCACGCCGTACCAGGTCCGTCCAAGTCGCCCATACCCGTGGCACGACTGAGACTCTCGTAGCACCGCTTCATCGAGACCGCCCTTGCCTCGGGAGCCGCGAACATTGCTGCCAAGATCGCGAAGCTGATGAATTTCCCCGCCGGAGAGGACATCCACAAGCTCCTCAAGAACATCGTCGGAGACTACCTCCACACCTTCTGATTTAGTCCACGTGCTCTCAGAATGTACTCCCGCCTAGGTAGTAGTCTCAGGCTATCGTTAACGATGATCCTTCCGTCGACGACAGCTTGCACCCAGGAGATCGGCGGCTCTTCCGTGCGGACTCCTGAGGTCATCGTCATACTGCCCTGATGTACTAATTGCTCTCTTGCAGAATAGCGGGCGATTGTGCTTTAGACAACCTGTCAGGCAAAATGCATACAGACGCGCCAGGTTCGAGCCACGGCGATATCATCTTGACCTCGTCGAGACGGTAAAGATCGTAGCGCCGCTGGATCGCGGCAAGTCACCGACTCCGGGTTCAACGGTCAAGGTCGGCAAAGGAAAACGAAATTCATTCTAATAGGGTGGAATGGTGGGATATAGACACTGCTCTGCAGTTTCATAAAGCTGTCGGATCCCTGAGTCTGTGCAGTGCTTCGCACAGTGGGTCCCGGCCAATGCTATGAACTGCGACCTCAGCTCGAAAAACTTCTCGTCAGTGAAGATCTCATCGTCTCGCAGCCACACTTATCAGGCCTTCCTTGCTATTAAGAGCCGGCGTCGTACAGGCTTTCGAAGGCGTCGGCGCGTCGGCTCCTCTTCCAATACAGACCGGTACCGTCGCGACTGGCGAGGAAAAATGCCATATTTCTCGAACAGCTCGTGGTTTCTGACCTCTATATCGATGAGATGAATTCATACGAACCGAGGTTGGGATCAGTTGAAGCCGTCACGAGTTCAACAAGATCCTCGGGAGGCTCGGCGTCGAGAGCGCAGAGCAAAGACCAGTCGTGGTTAAGGGACTGAGGAAGCTCGCATTTTTGAGGATCGAAGAGCCGGCCGCGGTCGCAAAGTAACGTTGGATGTGATTATCGGCTCACATTGACAGGCTCAAAACAAGCGACGAGATGCGCCATAAGCTGGTCCTTGCGGTACTACAGCGCTCATATTCTCCAGCGTTTCGATGATGGATCCAAAGGCTCGGAGCATGGGCACCGTGAATGCATCTAAACAGGTTTCAAAACTACAGCCGAACGAATGGAGAATGGTCCAGTTATCCTGATCAGGTAATTCCAAAGAGTACTTCCTGAACGTGGTGTATAAATGGTACAGCAATAGCCCTGGTCGACCAGTCGGGGCACGCAATGCCAGCCCGCCGACACATGACCTGAAGGACCTTCATTCACACAGAATTGAATGGGAAGCTGCAACGGTGCGGGGCTCAAGGCGCAGACAGAGAGAGGCCGACTAGAAGCAGAAAGGGCAGAAGATGGCAGCAAAAGCCGCGGCAGAAGGGCAGAAGTGGGTCGAAAGGCGCGTGCGGCGGCGACAGTGACGCAATCTAATGGAACGAGAGGTAGGGTAACTGCAGGAAAGCGAGGCTTGGAGTAAGTGAGAATGCAAGGTGGGTAAGTCATTGCGCACCGGACAGCTCAAGGTGTGGCGCGGACAGCTTGCTGGGGCGTCGTCCTCGCGCGCCGCCAGGGAAGGAGTTAGCGGACCATTTGGAGCTCCGACCGGATCCCGCCCTGCTCGTTCGGTCGCCCGGCCAGCATGCAGCGTTTCGCGCTTCGCCGTGCTGTGCACAAGCCCCATGATAGTTGGCTGCATTTAAATTAACGCTGCTCAGGATTTCTGAAAGTATAGGCCCTGGCAGGCGCGGACTTTAGCTGCACGACCCAAAAACAACAAACCGGGGGGCGCCTGCTTCGATTTGAGCAGAGACTAATGCACACCGGGTGGAGAGGATTCGTAGCAGACTAGAGCTACTGTGCCAGGAAGAGAGGGCTGGAGAGCGAGACACCGCAGGGGAGTTGAGCTTCCGGATGCCGGTCCGACGCCGATTTCACTGTTTCAAAGACCCCCCCCCTCCAAAGGAACCGACTTTCCTTATCAGGTTAGACTTCGTCTTACCTAATTTCGGAGTCGGTGATGGGTGCCATCAAACCGGCGTACTGTATTCGAAGCGATTACTGAGGCAGTTTCAAGTTAAATCATCCGGGGAAGTGTGAGAATAAGCACAAGGTGGGTCAGAGGAGGTTGAGGAGGTGCTAGCATTGGCCGCCTGGCGCCGACGCTGCCTCTCGTTCTCGAGGATAAGTCGGATCTCCCCCGCAGCAACGGTGCGCCGGAGTCTATCCCTCTCCATATCGACCTCGACTAGAGCGCACGCAGGCCCTGGGCGGTCGAAGGGATATCGCGCCCGCAGGAAGTCCACGAACGCCTGAGCGTCGAGCGGATGGTTTTCGATGAGAACAATCCGCTGCAGCTCGGGCCATATCGCCCCTGGGATCTCGCGCAGGGCGGCGAGGAAGTCGGAAGTGATCGTGCACTGGCCGAACGAGATCTCGCGCAGCGCAGTCAGAGCGGCGACGATCGGGACGATGTCTGGAGCAAGGTCGTACCCCAGGCAGAGCCTCAAGACGTTGAGGGTGCCGGCGCAGCGGTGGGTAAATCCCTCCGCCAGCGGAAGCATGTCCGGCGGAATCTCCAGCTCGCGAAGCTTCGGTGTCGCGAGGATGTCGAGGACGGCGGCGAAGGACTCGTGGTCCGTAAAGTCGTCCATGTCTGGATCGCGGCAAAGGACGAGAGTGTGCAGTTCTGGGAGCAGGATGGGTGCTTGCGGGACGGCGAGCCGGCTGTTGTCGACTTCCTCCCAGTAAAGCTCCAGCCTGGACAGGGCGGCGAAGGACAGAACGGTGGCACGGAGTCTCGGAATGTTGTATGGGTCTTCTATCAGAGAAAGCGACCTGGCTGGAAAGGGATCGGACTGGGCGCGGTCGAGAGCAACGGGGACCTGCTCGAGGTGAACACTGCGGAGATTTGGCGCCCTGGGAAGAAACAGCGGTTGCACTGAAGGCCAGCGGAGATCGCCCGCAAGGGTTGGGAACGAGATCCACAGCGATTCGAGGATCAGCGTAGGTACGAGAAGGAGCCGCAGAGCGTCGTGACAGTTTGTTTTGAAGTCGTAGCCGGTGAGCGACAGGGACTGCCAGCGCGAACAATGGGGCACAAGATCGGCGAGTATCTCCGAAACGTCGCTGTCGCAGCCCTCAAATCCGAGTTCGATATCGATGTGAAGGGCGGTGGCACCAGAGCGCAGCAGTAGCTGCTGTACTCGGGAGCGCCAACGAGAACGCTGTGCCGTTGTGTCTGGCATGAAGCTGGGAATGCCGATATACGCCCAAAGGCGCGGAGATGCTATCGCCGCGCTGTGCCAGCGCCGACATACTGAGGCGCATTTGAAGGGTTGCAGAGAGCGGCTGATGGCAGGGGCAGGTGGACTCGCCCACCACCGGGCATGGGCGTCAGTAGCTAATTGGAATATCATGCCCAGGATCTCCAAAGGAAACGTGGGCAATGAGCGTGGTGTCAAAGTAGACCGGCGCCTCGTGATGCTGCCCTGGAGTGAGCGTTGTAGGGCCGCGAGCTCGGAGATGTCGGTGTCCGCCTCCGACACCTCCTTCTGGAGCTTTGCAAGGGACAGCCTGTCGAGATCCTGCTGCCGACGTCGGTCTTCGAGCTGCCGGTCTATGCTTGCAAGCAGGCGCTCATCTGAGCAAAGCCTTTCTCGCACCGGATCGTGCTCGGCCATCCGATAGATTTTCAAGACTATGCCCTTTTGTCAGTCTCAGTCAGGCGCGGCCTGTGCCTTGGCAGCGACAGACCTCAAAGAAGGCGTGGAAAGAATTGAAGATGGCTCGATGCAGAGTTGGAGTTGACAACGAATGATGTCGGGGAAGAGGAGCACAGGGAAAAAGCCGAGCCTACGCGTCACGAGATGGGTTTTTTCGGATGTTTGTCGGAGCTGGAAAGCGCGCCTCCGTCCTCTTCCCGGTCCGCTCACCGCGCTGACCTTGAGCCGTCATTGATGCCCCAACCGCCCAGCGCTATCATGCCACTAGTGGGCGACATTGGTTTTGATTATGCTGCTACACCTTATCGTGCCCTATGGTCCTCAATAAACTGGGTCCACTGACCGGCCACTGTGCGAGCCGCCGTAGGACGCGTCTGTCTTATCCTAGACGACTCGTCCCTCCTTTAATCCGCTTGGACACGCCATGCGCATACATAGCCAGGCAGCCTGGCCCGGCGGCTTTCGAATGCCCAGCCAGGCTTGGTCTGCGGCTCGTCGCGGCACCCTCGAGCTCTTTCGCATGCCACCGTCATATCCGCGTGGCACATACGTCTCGAATTGATCTTCGTAACTCCCTGGGAGGTACCGGGCTATCTGCGACGGTCGCGCTTCCCTGGCTAGTTCCCCGTGCCGACTCTACCGGCCTGATTCGCTTTTGTTCTTGCTTCCTGCGCCAGTCGAGGCTCTCTGCAGTGCTGGATGGCACATGGCTCAACCAGGACGTTTTAATTCCCCACCCGCGGGAAGCTCGCTACGGGGGTGAGTGCTATCCAGGCGAAATCAATTTCATCTCTGGTTTATCCCGTGCTAATGAATGACACTTTCAGGGTACTGTGGAAGGCACATAACGCTGTCCACAATTCCGCAGGAGCCCCACCACACCTTTTTCAGCCTCCTCAAATGCGTCGCTGCCAGCCCAAGCCGTGCGAAGCAACACTTTACCTTCAAACGATTATTTTCGACATGAACTCCGAAAAGGAGACCAAAGCAACACATATCGGTGGCGGCATCCTATTGGATCACAATGTGATATTATTACACAGCAAGTAAGTATGTGCAGGCCTTCACATCTATTTTTGCAATTTGACAGTCTAGCATAGAGGCGTGCTCCATCCTTCGACAATCGTTTAGTTACATGCGGTGCGCGAAATCTGGATGCTCTTTAATCGCACCGCCTCGTGCACAGGGGTAGATTTCCTCCACCCTGACTGGGCTTTTTTGCCTTCCGGAAAAGGGTTTGACGTTAAACAGCGGGTTGCGCCCGTCGGGCGGCGCGACGCAGTGCCTCATGCAGCGCGTCATTACATCGTGTCCGACGGTATAAGAGTCTCTTCTGGTACGTTCTTCATTGCATCCGCGCCCCGCGAACAGTTTTATCCACCAGATGAAGCTTCCTGACGTCATGCGCCGGCTCTTCCCGGGTGCAAAACATAGCGGACGACGTCAGGCCGATGCTCCTTCCAGTCCGCCCATATCATCTCCCGACGCCGCGCGGTCAACATCGCCCAGCTCTGCGACGACAGTACCACGACCCAGCACGACCCTTGTCACGATGGCACCGGCACTCGCATCCAAAGTGCAGGAGAACCTGTCCAAAGTCACGACGATGTTGAACGGCGACGACGACGAGCCCCTCAGCAAGAACCAGCAACGCAAGCGCGAGAAGGAGGAGCAGAAGCGCGAGAAGATTGCAGCTCACGATGCCGAGGCTGAGGAGCTGGAGCGGCTGCGGCTCGAGGACGACGAGAAGGCCGCGCGCGAGGAGACACCGGAGCAGCGCGCCCGCTACGGTCCCGTCGAACGCGCCGCCGAATTCACCAACGACCACACTTTGCTCAGCGAGCTCACGCCCAGCTACGTCGACCGTACGGTCACATTCCGCGCCAGGCTCCACACTATCCGTGTCAAGAGCGCTGGTCTCGCGTTCTGCCTGTTCAGGCAGCGCGGTGTTTCTATCCAGGGCATGCTGGAGACGTCAAAAGACCCGAACATCACCGAACACATGATTCGGTGGACGCGCCGCCTCCTCGTCGAGAGCGTCGTGCTCGTCACGGGCAAGATCCAGCCCCCACCGAGTGCCGTCGTCGGCGCGTCGCTGCACGACATCGAGTTACGCGTGCACTCCATCCACCTCATCTCCGCTGCCACCACGCCAGTCCCGTTCGATGTCTATCACGCAGAGCTCACTCCGCGCGACGCCATGGACGATGCCGACACCGACATTGACGGCGAGCTCAGCGACGCCGAGCTCGAGAAGCGCGTCGACAAGTCGGAGCAGGAGCAGTACCAGCGTGCGCTCAAATTGCCTCAGATCACCGACCGAACGCGGTTCGCGCACCGCGTCATGGATCTGCGCACGGGCACTGCGCAGGCCATCTTCCGCGTCCAGTCTGGCATCTGCAGCCTCTTCCGCTCCTACTTGGACCCTCAGGGTTTCATCGAGATTCACACGCCCAAGCTGCAGGGCGGCGCCACGGAGTCGGGTGCGAGCGTTTTCTCCGTGCAGTACTTCGGCCGCCCCGCCTTCCTCGCACAGAGCCCGCAGCTCGCAAAGCAGATGTGCATCTCGGCCGACTTCGAGCGCGTGTACGAGATTGGCCCCGTCTTCCGCGCAGAAAACTCCAACACCCATCGCCACCTCACGGAGTACACAGGGCTCGACATCGAGATGGCGTTCGAGAAGGACTACCATGAGGTCATGTACCTGGTGCGTCAGGTAGGGTGCAATTAAGATCTGCGCACTGACGGGCGGCGCAGATCGACGGCCTAATCAAGCACATGTTGAAGGGCGTACATGAGCGCTTTGCCAACGAACTGAACAGCATCAGGCACCAGTTCCCGAGCGAGCCCCTCGTATGGCTGGACCAGACCCTCGTGCTAACATTCCGCGAGGGCGTGAAGATGCTACTGGAGTCGGGTTGGACAGACGACTCTGGTACGTTCATCTATCACTTCGCGTTGAGCTTTTTAGCTAAGCGGCGGCGCGGCAGAGGACGATGATTTGAGCACGCGAGGAGAGATTCGTCTCGGGGAGTTGGTCAAGGAGAAATACAAGACCGATTACTACATCCTCGACAAGTTCCCCGCATCGGCACGCCCCTTCTACACCATGCCCGATAAGGACGACCCCAAATTCACTAATTCATTCGACATCTTCCTGCGCGGGCAGGAGATCCTCACTGGTGGCCAGCGCGTGCATGACGCGCGCCAGCTCGAGGCGGCTATGCGCCAGAAAGGCGTCCGGCCGGAGACCATGGAGGAGTACATGGACGGTTTCCGCTGGGGTGCGCCGCCCCATGCAGGCTGCGGGTTCGGCCTGGAGCGCATCGTGATGCTGCTGCTCGGCCTGGGCGACATACGGCACGCGAGCCTGTTCCCGCGCGACCCGAAGAGCCTGCCCGCGCCGCCTGACCTGGGCGAGCCGCTGCGGCACCCCGAGGCGAACACGCTCGAGCCGAGCTGGGCGCGGCACCGTGCGGAGGGCACGGAGGACGATTACCCGCCGCTCGAGAAGCTCATCGCGAACTACGGCGACGCGCCCAACACCGCGTGGCTCGACAAGCGCTACGAGATCTGGCGGCACGCGGCGACGGGCGCCGCCGTGGGCTACTCGCGCCAGGGCAAGTACGTCATCATCATCGGCGACCCGCTGTGCGACCGCTCGCAGCTGGGGCGCGTGGCCGGCGCGTTCCTGCGCTGGGTGCAGAAGGAGCTCAAGCTGAAGCCGCTGTGGCTGCTCACGAGCGAGGCGATGGAGCGCGTGCTCGGCGAGAAGCACGGCTGGCGCACGATGACGTGCGTCGCGGAGGCGCGCGTCGAGCCCGCGAGCGCGGCGCAGGACCCCAAGGGCGACGTGGGCCGCAAGGTGCGGCACGCGGAGAAGGCGGGCGTCGCCATCACGGACATCCCGCTCGGCCAGGAGGTGCCGGCCGACGTGCGCGCGGAGTGCGACGAGCGCATCAAGGACTGGATGGACGCGCGCAAGGGCAAGCAGGTGCACCTCACCGACGTCGACCCGTGGACGGACTACGAGCACAGGAAGTACTTCATCGGGCGCGACAGCGACGGCAAGGTCTGCGCGATGGTCGTCCTGGCGCAGCTCGCCGTGCGCAATGGGTACCAGATCAAGTGGGCGCTGGACTTCCCCGGCGCGCCGGGCGGCACGGTGCGTTGTTCGTTGAGTCTGCCCACGGAAATCTGACGCTGTCGCAGATTGAGTTCATGGTGCTGCACGCCATCCGCGAGGCACAGGGCATGGGCGCGAAGACGGTGACGTTCGGCGCGACGCCGTCGGCGGCGTTCGAGGCGGCGCACAACATCCCCGGGATCAAGGCGAAGGCGCTCGCGCACACGTACACGACGATCACGAAGACGCTGCGGCTGCTCAACAAGTCCGAGTTCAAGGAGAAGCTCGGCGCGGTACAGGACGCGGAGTACATCTGCTACCCACCGCGCGGGCTCGGGCCTATGGCTGTGCGCGCGATCCTCAAGTTCTTCGGCGCGAGCGAGGAGGTCGCGGAGGAGAACACGCGCGACGTGCGCCAGAGCGAGGACACGGAGCGCACGTCGACCACCGGCCCCGTTGGCCTGTTGCGACGCAGCCTGGACACGGTGCGCCGGAGGAGCACGAGCCGCAGCCGGCAGCGGAGCCTGCGCAGCGTCGAGACGAACGGCAGCGGGCTCGCCACGCCGCCGTCGCAGGAATAGAGTCGGTCGATGGGGACCGAGCGATAGGAACACAGCAAGTATATACACACGATCACGATGCTTTGGACCTTGTGTGCCTTCTTTTGTCGATTGTGAATCATTGTATCGAATACCGATAAGTAGTAGAGTCGGCTAATATGAGTATTTCCATCTTCTTAGCATCAAGGCAGAGCTCGGCGCATGCGATACAGCCAGGACTTCGAGGGCGTCGCAGGAAGACGAGGAAAATTTGAGAAAGCGCGCTTTGCAACTCCGACTCTCACTGGCAGGCCCTTTGCGGTGCCACCCACCATCTCCGAGTCGTCAATTCCGAACCGCAACGTCGTGCCTTATTCAGGGCTCAAATAGAGTTGCCGTCCTCTCAGCGCTCCCTCGAACTTGCCTGCCTGTGTATAACGATCCGTCGGCGACGCTGCCCATCTTACCGCAGAGGTATGTTCCTGTTCACAAGCGCAGGCCCATATCCTCATATGGCTCCCGGATATCAAAGGAACGCGTAATCCCCGAGGCTCAAATGCTCGAGCAAGATCCAGTGCGAGCAAGGCTCTGCTCTGACGAGCGACTCCTTGCAAACATGGACCAGCAGCTCGCCAGCCTGATCCAGCGGCAGGACGCGGACAAGCTGTCGCTTTCAAACCTCCAGAAGAGGGTGTCTGCGGCGGACACCGACATTTCAGAACTCGCAGCCCTCCGACGATCGCTCCAAAGCAGCATCACGAGGCGCCGGGCTACCCTTACCCCGCGTTCATTGCCTGAATTCCCGCTCGAAATCTTGGGCATGATATTCAAACTGGCCACTGACGCCCATGCCTTGACATGGTCGACCAGCCTCGTACCTCTTGTTACACCGGACCGCTCTCTGCAGCCTTTCAAATGCGCAGCGGTGTGTCGGCGATGGTATAGCGCGGCGCTGGCGACCCCATCCCTGTGGACCTATCTCGGCATCCCCAGTTGCTGGGATGATCAAAAGGCTTCACGATGGCACTCTCGCATAAAAGCGCTATTGCACCGCTCCCGTGCCTGCAGCCTTCACATTGAGGTAGTCCTACCTGGCCGAGGCTGTGATCGCGAATACTCCCTTATTCTCGCCGATCTATTGCTCAATTGCTCTCGCTGGCGACATATATCACTTTCCGGGCTCTCCTTCGACGACGAGTATCTTGGAGCTTTGAGACTGCTTCATAGACCCACACCTCAGCTAGAGGCTGTGCTCTTTTCCTTCGGCAACCCAGGCGATTACGAGCCAGACATACCGGCCGTCCCGCCAGTTTACTTGCCGTATGCACCAAAGCTGCGCATGGTTCACCTCGAGAATGTCCCTATTACTCTCGCTCGACGGAATGGCACGAACCTTCTCCCGGCATCGTCGCTTGCTTTCTTCGAGGACCCCTACGATCTTCAAAAGGTCCGCGATATCATCTCGTCGTTTGCGGCCCTCTCAACATTGATTTTATATTGGGAGGAAGTCGAGGCCGGCCCGGGCGCAGGATCCTCGATCCTTCTGCCCGAACTCGTTTCATTGGTCGTTTCTCGCCATCCCGACGCCCCGCTCGCCGCACGGCCTTCCTCGTTCGCGACCATCCTCGATAACATCGAGACGCCCAAGCTTCGCGAGTTGGACATATTGCCGGACATACTCCCGCTCGCCGAGAATCTGACCCGCCGCACCGCGCACACGCTCGAGAGCCTGCGTCTCACCATGGGCGACCCGCCTGACGCCCGCATGGTACCCGCGCTCGCGTCGCTCACGGGATTGCGCACGCTCTCGTTCCAGAGCTGCCTACTCGACGACGCCGATTTCTTCAACGCCCTCTGCGCTGTCCCGGGTGGTGTATGGCCGATGCTCCAGCATCTCGTGCTCGCTGAAACGGAGGAACTGGATCAAGACGCGTTCGTGCGTTTTATACAGATGCGGTACCCCCTTGATGGCGCTGGGAGCGCGCACTGTGTGCTTCTCGACGTAGACCTGTCGAAGGACGAGTTGCTGTGCTCCGTGGCGGCTGGGGAGATAGGGCATATCCTAGAGACCGAGAAACAGCGTCGACTTGCCGCTGAACGAGGTTGATTTAGAGCGTTACGCTTTTGCATGTCCGCGCTGATACTTCGAGTGTTCATCGGGCCGGGAGCATCGATCGACCGAGGATACTCACAGTACCAACACAGTAGACCCCCCTGAGAAAACACAATGGGAATCTGCCCCATCCGCCGGCGTACATTGCGGTATATATGAGCGTCTATATGAAATAGTCTCCTGCGCAAACTTGCTGTGAGAAGATCATCGTTTGAACTGATTAAGATTTCGATGTGGCGGAGCTTGAAGGTCCTGAACACGCTCCCAACATCATGCCGAACGGCGCGAAACTGCACGGCAGTAAATCGTCACATCCCTTGCAAATCTTCGGCATGATAGTCTCGTCTTCTAGGCTACTCGGTTGCACTGACATCGTCGACTGAATGTTCCTGGCGCCGATAGAGTGGCCATGTTTGAGAACGGCATGCACCTCGTTCCACCGACCGCACCGTGGCCGGACACTGCTGCATCTGGACTTTAAGACCCATCTTCTGGTCGCCTTCGCACGGCGCGTTGCGCCCGCCGGGTTGCGCTTGGTCATGCTGGGTCCGCACCTGCGGCGATCCCGAACAATTCAGGATGGCGAAGTTGCTATAGCCGGAAATGCATGCTCTCGCTGCCCAATGAACGCTCTCTTGGGCCTGGGCAACCCTTAACGTGCAGTGGCGCTTCTGTGATTGCTCTGTCATGCGACGACTCCCGGCTCTCTCTCTCTCTCGCTGGGCTGCGTTTTTGAATCTGGCTGGCTCACCTCAGTCGCTTCGATCTGCGGGCCGAAGTTCATCATGAAATAGAAACATAGTGATTGGCTCCTGATATACGCATCTTGATTCTCAGGGTGCTCGGCGCGGCGCGATCTCCGACATTGGACACTTCCTTCATACCATATTAAACCGTCGCCACTACATATGGCCGGCCCCAGAACCCACAGAAGCATTTTACCCGGACGCGTTCACATGCCCGACCTCGAGCGCATCCCGCAACCGCCCACTGTCCCGTTCCTGGGCAACATCCTCGACATCGACGTCGAGCTGCCTGTCAGCTCTTTCCAGCTGTTAACAAAGCAGTACGGCGACATTTTTCAGTTGTACTTCGCAGGTCTGTCTGGTGTTTACATGCCCATGCGCCGCTGTTGATTCAGATCTCGCTGAAGGACGAAGGCGGGTGTTCGTGAGTGGGCACGCGCTCTGCCAGGAGCTGTGCGACGAGGCCCGCTTCTGCAAGTCGACGCGCGGGCCCCTGGATCAGGTTCGAAACCTTACCGGCGATGCGCTGTACGCTGTCTATGCATACGTCGCGCACAAGCGTTGACGCATCGTTCCAGTTTCACTGCGCACGACGGCGAGGAAAACTGGGGCGTCGCGCGTACATATCTGGCCCATATAGCGCCCCGAGGTAGCTGACGCCCGTTCTTCAGACCGCATCCTCATGCCCGCGTTCGGGCCAGCCAGCATCCGGGGCATGTTCGACGACATGGGCGATATCCTTTCGCAGCTCGTGCTCAAATGGGAAAGGTGTGCTGTCCTGCCACCGCTGCGCGCATTTGTGGCTCTGACGCGTGTCATAGGTTCGGTCCCGAGCATGCCCTGGACCCGACGGACGACTTTACGCGCCTGGCGTTTGACACGCTCGCGCTCTGCGTCATGTCCCATCGGCTCAATTCGTTCTACACTGTGCGTTTGTCCTCGATCGCTCGAACGATACTCACCTGCCATTTCGCATTAGGACACAACGCCACCGTTCGTGGATGCCATGGGCTCATTCCTGGCCGAATGTGGCCGCCGCGCGTCCCGCCCAGGGTTCATCCAGTTACTTGCGCGCAGCGCTACCGCCCAGTATGCGGAAGACCAGCGCGTCATGCTTGGTATCGCGAAGAAAAGTATGTTCATCTCCCTGCTCCAGAGGAAACGGGCAGACCGATCGCCCTAGTTGTGGACGAGAGACGCGCAAAGCCAAGCGACCGCAAAGACTTGCTCAACCTCATGTTGAACGGACGCGATCCGCAAACTGGTATGACCATGGGCTGATTCTCTGATGCATGTCGTTCTAATTTTCTGCAGGACGCGGGCTGACAGATAAGAGCATCTATGAACAGGTAGGTACATCCTCTGCAGTCGCGATGCTTTGCTTACCAGTGCCCCGTAGATGATCACCTTTCTCATCGCGGGCCACGAGACATCTTCCGGCATGCTGTCATTCGGGATGTACTATCTTCTCAAGAACCCAGATGCGTATGCGAAGCTACGGTCGGAGGTTGATGGCGTCCTCGGGGACGCACAACACGTCCGCCCGGAGCACCTCTCCAGGATGCCATACTTGACTGGTATTTGCGCTCTAAATCGGCTGCAAATGTGACGTACTCACCGGAGACGCAGCCGTCATGCGTGAGGTTCTGCGTCTGGAGCCACCGCCTGTCGCCATGATTGTAGAGCCACGCGAGGACACGGTCATTGGCGGGAAGTACCAAGTGTACAAGGGCGAGGCCGTCGTGTTGCTACAGTACTGCGTGCATCGCGACACCAAAGTATGGGGCCATGATGTACGTCCGTCATGTCGACATCTTTAACCTGTGACTCATGGGAACCGCTTTGACAGGCAGAGCTCTTCCGCCCGGAGCGCATGATGGATGGCAAGTTTGACGCGCTGCCCGTACGTCGTCCCTTTGAATGCGCGTGTCAAATCTGAGTCGCGAAGGCCAAGGCCTGGATTCCCTTCGGGAATGGTTCTCGAGCGTGCATCGGGCGCGCATTCGCGTGGCAGGAAGTGCAACTCTGCCTTGCTACACTCTTCCGGCACTTCGACTTCACGATGGAAGATGTCAGCTATAACTTGCGCCTCAAGCAAGCGCTCGCGATCAAGCCGAAAGACTTCCGCTTCTTCGCACGCCGCCGTGAGGGCCTCACGGCATTTGCGCCGCCGACTCCTGCGCGGAAAACTACGATGGAGCGCAAGCGGGAGGAGCAGGAAACAGAGGAAGAACAAAAACGGACGGTGCTCCGAGTCTACTATGGTAGCAACACGGGCTCGTGCGAGGCATTCGCGCAGCGGATCGCGAGCGGTGCCGCTGGACACGGTGTGTCTTCCTTGTGTGTTTTCCTGTTCACACACGAGCTGACAGCGGCGCGCTCCAATGACAGGCTTCCGCGCGAGCATAGGGACCCTTGACAGCGTCGCTCATAGCCTTCCAACAGATGGCCCAATCACCATCGTCACCGCATCTTTCGAGGGTGTGTCCTTCACCAGGCCCGCTATTGCCATACTGAGACGCGCTGTTCACTTGTCCAGGCGAGCCGCCAGACAATGCAGCACACTTCTTCCGAGCCCTCGTTGATAGCGGAACGTATTCTGCAAATGGCGTCAAGTATGCTGTCTTTGGGTGCGGGCATCGCGACTGGGCGCGCACCTATCAGCGTGTACCTCGTGCCATCGACGCAGCGCTTGCCAATGCAGGCGGCGCGCGCCTGCTTCAGCGGGGCGAGGCGGATGCGGGCGGAGAAAGCTTCTTTGAGGCATTTGAGGATTGGGAGGAGAGCCTCTGGCGGGTGCTGGCCGAGGTACGCCGGTAGGTGGCCATGAAGATGGTAACCCTCATTTTGGTGCAGGAATATCGTGTTGTTGCGAGCGACGACATGATCAGTGAAGACTTGCAGATTGTCCTGGCGCCATCCACGGCCAGGGCTGTGACACTCCGCCAGCCAGACGCACAGCTCGGCGAGGTGGTCGCGAATCGGTTGTTGACCAAGCCTGGTGCGATACACAAGCATCACATCGGTTTGTCGAGTCTAGCTACAACATGAGATTGCATACTGACGATGACATCCCAGAGATCAAGCTGCCGGAAGGCATGGAATATCATGCTGGCGACTATCTCGCCGTGTAAGCTCACTCTGCCATCTAATCTCAGCTTCTGACGGTGTTCAGCCTGCCGACTAATCCCGCCGAGTCGGTCCGGCGCGCATTGAAACGGCTGGGCCTTTCCCCGGAGCAGCAGGTACGTGCTCTCCGTCCCGAAACCGAAGGTGCTTATCCTAACTGAGATTACCATCAATTCTGCTTCTCCAACAACGCTTCCCACTGGCCGGCCAGTTATTGTGTCTGAAGTGCTGTCTGGCTACGTTGAGATGGGACAGCCGGCAACTAGGAAGAACATCGAAGCACTTATCGCTCATGCGCCAGCCGACGGATCTACGCATGCTGCGCTCACAGCGATGCTGCAAGACTACGCGCAGGCGGTGCTCGAGTCCCGCGTCAGCGTACTCGTGCTTCTCGAGGCACACCTGGACATCGACCTTCCGTTCTCAACCTTCCTGCAGATGCTCCCTGCCATGCGCGTGCGACAATACAGCATCGCATCATCACCGCTTTCTGACGCGTCACGCGTTGCGCTGACCGTCGGCGCTGCATTCCAGGGCGTCGCGTCCGCATTCCTCACAGGCCTTGTGCCAGGAGAGCGCCTTCCTCTCGCCGTGCGCGGAGGCGCCGCGGCATTCCGTCTTCCGGAAGACACACGCGTGCCGCTCGTGCTCTTTGCCAGCGGGAGCGGCATGGCACCCATGCGCGCATTTGTGCAAGAGCGCGCGGTGCAGAAACGAGCTGGCCGCGAGGTAGGGCGCGTAACGCTTTTCTATGGGTGCCGTTCGCCCGAGCTGGACTATCTATATGCGGACGCGGAGATGGGAGAGTGGGAGCGGGACGGTGTTGTTACGGTGCATCCGGCGTTCTCGCGTGCCCCTGAGCAGTCTGAGGGGTGCAGATACGTGCAGGAGTGCGTAGAACCCTGCCATCCCGTACTATCCCTGTGCTAACGCTTTCATGCAGTCGCGTCTACTACCACAAGCAGGAGATAGACAAGCTTTTCAAGGCCGGCGCAAAGGCCAGTCTTCCCTCTTCTTGTTTTGCGCTCTTTGACATTCTCATAGTTCTATACCTGTGGGTCCTCGCGAACGCTAGCAGGGATCAAGGACGTCTGCGTAAGACTCATGATGGAGAATGAAGGCTGGGATAGGCCCACGGCCGAGGCCGCCTGGGGGCGGCTTCAGCATGAGCGTCATGCTGCAGATGTATTTGGCTGAATCCTCTAATCGCACGTCAGGTTCTGCAATTTGCGGGCAATCGACCCTTACCAGATAAAGAGCATCAATTCCATAAAATAAGCGCAGAAAGAGCACCTGTATTATTTTGAACAATTTCTTTGTGTATATTCCAGGGTTGGCGTTCATTCTCGTGAAACCAGGCGTGTTGTTCTCAGAAGACCCTTTTCAATGTCAGATATACATCCGGAGACCTCTTTTCCCGCACTCGTCCTCTCGCCGTGATGTCGGACAGCGCCACTGTCAGCATGCGGAATCAGCTTATCGCCGACATTTGCGCTCTCGATCGGCTCGCGCTGGAAGTCAAATTGGCCGAGAACGAGCAGTCAAAGGCCAAAGCCGCCTTGGCCGACGCAAAGGCTGCCGTAGCTCGCGCGAATACGCGCGTCGCTAATCTCCGCCTTCGCGAGGACCTGCTTATTGAGAGCGTGCGCATGCTATCCCGCTCGCTCAGTACTCTGTCGACCTTCCCATTCGAGCTGCTGTCGATGATTTTCGCGTATGCCAATACCGAACGCGAACGCAGATATCCAGCGGACGGCGAGGAGTACGCGCCTCCAAGAGAGGTTGATTCGGACCGTGTCCTTCTGCCGTGGCGCCTCGCCGGAGTTTGTCGTCACTGGCGCGCCGCTGTTCGAAGCACCCCGGAAGCTTGGAGCTACATCGGGATCTCTACTTGTTCTAAGTCCCCGGCAATCGGAACGACAGCCTCATTCAGATGGCGCCTGCTTGAAGCTCTCGATAGGTCCGGAACCGCGCTCCTCGACGTCGTTTTGAGAGGCTCGTTTGAACCGACCCCTGCCGTTGCCGACGAAGGAAACCTGCGAACTCAAGAGCATACCATCGCTCTCAATACTCTCGATCTCCTGGTGGATAATATGCACAGGGTTCGGACCCTCGGTGTCTCGTATCGTCCGACCTTTCCACGCTCGTCGTCTTGGTCAACGATGTGGCCCACGACTCGTGATCAAGTGGGCGAGTTGCTGCGCGCACCGTCCCCCGAGCTGGTCGATGCTCGCCTTCGATTTGTAGATCACTTCTGCGACATGGGGCTTGGACCAGAGGAAGATTTCTGGTATCCATTTCCCGGGGAACCCTTCCCTCTCTTCCTTCCTGCCGCGCCGAAGCTGCGATATCTCTTGCTCGACAACATCCCTGTGGCGTTCAGAAGACCCCACCCTGGGCTACCATCCTTGGAGCGCATCAGCATTACTCAATACCAGATGTACTCTGTTCACGTGGCTGACATGCTCTCCGTGGCACCGAAGCTACAACACCTCGAGCTGCATGTTCGCGAGGATCTGTCTGCGCCTGGCTTCGAACCCAACTTCCAGCCCGCCCTCAGCCTGGCCACCTTGGACATATCTAGATCCCGCCACCAAACCTTCGGTCTGCTAGTGGACGGCGCACATCTTCTGCCGAACCTATCCTCGCTCGATGTCAGCGCTCTCGCAGACCTGACGGTCACAGAAGCGCTCGCCCGCCGCCTTACATCGCTGCGCATCTGCGGCTTGGATAATCTCCACGATCACCTGGAGACGCTGCGAAGACTGCGATGTGTCGAGCATCTCGCGCTGTACGGCGTTAAATTCCGAGACGACATCTTCTTTGGCGCCTTCTGCGATCCCGTGGACCCCATGATGCCGAAGCTCAAAACACTCAAGCTGACGGCGGCCGATGCGCTCACTGTCGAACAGGACGGGATCCTACATCTCGTCCGCGCCCGCAACGGTAAACACGATGGCACCGCGGTGTCTGGCGTTCCCGTTTGTCCGTTGGAGGACTTGGACTTCGACGGCCGTTCTGTCCCCTCTTGGATTGCAATCCAAGTTCGCGCCATCCTTCCCGAACGCGACGATGACGATGTTTGATATACATGTTGTGTCTGACGTTGTTCCCCTATAATCATTCTGCGTTCGGCTGCTAGGGGTGCGCTCCTTTACCGAATCATTCGAATACTTTACTTAAATATGATTGCACCTTCCTTCCTTCAGCCCTTCGTTTATTGGTCTAATACATATGCTACTGCACCGGTAACGTGAGATGCTGGCGATACTCGGTCAAGGAGAAGTCTGACTCAGGGATTGGTCCCTCCCGCGACCGGTGACCGACACGGAGACCGCGAAGCTGATGCCTTAGCCGCACCTGGCTGCACCTTCCCGCCCGGTCCTCTCGAAGCCTTCGCAGCTTCTCGCTCCGCAGACGTATTGACGGTCAAATGCTGGCCCAGTGTCAGCGACTAATGCATTTCCCACGGGCAATGTAGGCCGCACGTTCAGCTTCTCTGCGTGAATACCGTCCTGCCTCGTCTGCGTGCGGCATTCATAGCCATACCTGCGTCGTAGATGAGACGAGTTCGCGCCATGGGAGACCGACGTACCAGCAGTCCGGTTTCAGCACGCAGCCGCGGACACGCCCGGAAGCCTTCTCCGCATACCACCATACCCACAGGCGCTCTTTAACCAGATCGGTGAGGCATCTCTGGCAGAGCCAATCTTCGGGCGTGATGCCGGTCCACCCGCCTTTCGCGAGGTGCGCGCGCAAGCGTTCGTTCGTCACGGCGGTCTCGAGGTCGAAAAGACCACGTAGAATACCGAACTTGTTGATTGTTGGGCGACCTTGACTACCAGCGTCCACGTTCCAGAATGGACTGGTATCGTCCAAGTCGAACTGACGCTTGTGAGGTTCGCCTACGCTGGAGGCGATCATAGGTACTTACCTCCAAAACGGGAGAGTCCGCGCCTGCCCCGCTTGTCGCAGTCTCCGCGAAATCGCGCAGAGGATTCTCGACGTAACGCCGGTACATCCTTTGTTCATAGGCATTGTCGCGAAGGCCGACTGGCATGGAATACCAGAGGTCGCTGGGGTCTCTGCAATGTAACCAGCAATTCGTGCTCCAATCTGAGGGACAAGATCCCGTGAGTGGGACATGACGCAACTGTGGCTTACATCCAGACCGTACTTTGACAATTGTAAAGGTCAAGTCCAAGGACGTTCTGGCATTTGGCACCTGCGGATAATGAGGGAAGATATTGACGTGTGCTGGGCGGCTCACAGGCATCGTCCTGCCCAGAGACAGACGCCAGAATCGGTTTGAGCCCACTAGGAGAGGGTGGCTCAGAGTCGGCGGATTCTGGAATCTCGACTCGCCGCTCCCGCCAAATATCGCTCAAGTCATCTTCCACAGACCAATCCACGTCCCAGTCGGAATCATATTCTGGGTCGACATCGCCCCCTGCTTCGCATCGTTGTAGAAAGCCGTCCAGCCCGCCTACTGTGAGGACCTGCAAGGCATCTGAAGTAGTCAATTGCATGCTGCCCGGGTTTGATGGGTATGACACACCTACTTCGCCCATCCCATCGAGCTCGGAGCTGAGCCATTCCCAGACGAGTTGAAATTCGTAGAGCTCTTGGTCGGAAAGCAGGTTATAGAATGTCGACAGTCGCAATTTGAATGGTTCCAATACTTCACGAACTGGCCCGCCACCAGCCAGAATGGAGAGCATGTACCAGACGCGAAGCAGCGCCATGCGAAATACTTCGCTTTCCTCAGTGGTCAAACGGCTGGTCCCAAGTGTCAGTTTATCCTTGTAGCTACAGCCGCGTCAGTCGGAGAGGGACAATAGCGTGGTAGGTACTCACCCTTGACTATAGAAGGTCTCCAAGCCCATACAAATTAGTGCGCGTTCTTCGAGTGCGCGCGCTTCCGGCCAACTGATGTCCTGAAAGTTAGACTGGGAGATGGAGAGGAGTTGCGCCTTGATCCAGTCCGCGTCGTCGGAGAACTCATCCGAATTCGCGTCCAGTGCACGCTCTATGCGCAGGGTCTTGAGCGCTGCGGAACAGAGGCGTTGGGACCCGAAGAGGTTGTGCCCGACGGCCGTGCGGATGCTGTTCGGGCGCGCATCGTAGACGCTACGGAGCTTGGCGCACGTGCCAATGCTAGCACTAAGGGTGCAAAAGTCGGAGACGGACGTCATGATTCGGTCGAGGATGTCGACTGGCAGCGAGACCAGTGTGATCATGGTGGATTGCGGCAACGGAGCGCTGAACCACCGGCCGCAGCCGTGATACGCTTTTGCGTTCGCCTCTTGTTCGCCTCCGACGTTCTACCACCGGGTCACCGTACCCTACTCTCTGTACCCTGGCCCACGATGCTGGCCGCGTGCACTCTACCGATAATGTCTCGCGACGTAGCTCGTGGAGTGGAAGCTTCATTCAAGGGAAACCAACGCGCAAACGGCCGTTCTTCAGATTGCAAGCGTTGGATAGACTACTCACACGGCAAGTCCGGACTGCGCTAGGCCCAGTTAACCAAGTAGACGCATGCATTCCCTGGCCACGCCGAGGTTTTCGACACTGGAGTACCCTCGACCACATTGCTCTGTCTGTCCTGGTTGATCCAAGAATGGCTTGCTTTCAATCCCGAGTACTATACTGTACCTGGCTTGGCTCGTTGGCACTTGGAGAAACAGCGCCACGCACACGCACTGTCCGTGCTCTGGAATGGGTTACCCCTGCGCGAAGCTGGCTCCTGAGCGGGTCCCCGTTGCCTGGTGCCTCATGTTTCGACTGATACCGACTTCAAAAATGGCCATGGCATCGATTGCGAGCGGGTCTCCATCCAGCCCTCGCCCACTATGTCTTACACGCTGGTGAACACTCCACAGGCGGCCCTGCAGGCGTATGCCTCCCTCTCTGCGTCGAGGCACATCTTCTTCGACTGCGAGGGCGATAATCTAGGCTGTGTGGGCGGTGCGCTGCGTCTGATCTCCGTGGGCACGGTGCTTGCGCGGCGCGTCTTCCTGTTCGACGTGGTCGCTCTGCGGCGCGATGCGCTTCAGCCGCTGCTGGATCTGCTCGAGCACGCTGGAATGCTCAAGATTGTCTGGGACGGCAGACTGGACTGCGTCGAGCTGCGCCGCACGTACGGCGTCGAGCTCCAGGGCGTTCTCGACCTGCAGCTTGCGGACATGGCGTCCCGCGCCATCAGAGGTCTCCCTGATCAGATCAGGAAGTACGAACGCTGGCATCCGCTTTATAGTGTAAATTCCCTGGATACGGAGGGTATTTCCTGCCTTTCGTCACTCAAGCGCGTTCTGGAAGAACATGGGGCTCAGCGCTACGGTTCGTTGCTATCAATAACGTTATATTACAGCGATTGACCCCTCCCAGGCCCAATGAGCTCGAACGGAAGGATCTCCCATGACAGGTGGATGGAGCGCCCGCTGCCGCAAGAGTACCTCACGTACGCGGCAGGCGACATCTACGAGCTCGAGCGCGTCTTCTCCTTCTTCCAAAGCCGCTCGTATGTCGGCACGTTGCTCTGCCCCAAGCCGGAGCTCGAGGAGCAGAGCGCCCGTTACGTCAACATGCACGCCGGCCGCCCGATCGAGCGGGGCAACATCTACCAGTCCTCCAACCTCTGCCCGCTCGACATCCTCGCCGTGCCAGCCGGGCCGACGTCGCAATGCGAAAAATGCCGGAGGATGCTCAGCCAGGGGTGCTTCATGTACACGGACGGCCCCGTGCGCGGTCCCTACGACGTGAAGACCGCGCATGCGAGCTGCAAGGTGTGCTACCTCCTGGATGCTCGCGTGGCAGAGAATGGCGGTCCCGCTTCTCGCGGCACGCCCTCGCAGCGTGCATCCACCCAGGCGTCCAGTGCTTGGACGAGGGACATGCCTTCGCCGGAGCCTGCGGACGATTTCGACCCTGACTACTACGAGGACACTCCGTATGACCCAGGATACTTCGATTCGTACCAGGATGATTTCGACCTTGATTACTACGAGGACACGTCGTACGACCCTGGATACTTTGATCCGTACCAGGATGAGGAGGACTACATGTCGGGTTACTGGCACGAGTAAGTCCTGCATGCTGAACAACGGTCTCTAGTCTCCTCCGCAGACTTGACGTTCGAGGGATTGCAAATGTAATTCTAGTTGCTACGCGGGTATGCCAATGAGCGGGTCACGGTAACATTTCTTAACACATGGACTTGGCCTTCGAATCTTTCGTTTCCCCACCATGAATCCCGAGCACTTCTTCGATGCCTCATGTTGAAGGTGCGATAGGGGCCTGCACCGCGTACCGTGACCTCTTCTCCATCCAACTGCAGCATGGAACGTGCAGATGGCCTGAGTTAAATGACTTGGGTCTGCTTCCACTGACTCTCACTCCATGGGAGACGCTGAGACTTGCCTGAGTGCAGGGTCGTGTGCTCAGATAGGGATCTCCGAGTCAGCCACTAGATAGTGTCAAGATAAGGTCTCCCCATGGCATTATCAGCGTCCGCGTCGACGAAGCTCCGCTGCAAATCTTGACCTGACGTGACGACGAGAGTGATGAGGTGAGTGAGCACGCCGATCCTTGTCGAAGTTCTTGGGACCTGAGCTGCAGCGGCAGTGCCGCACGTGCGTGCCGGGCGCCCGGGCCGTTTGGTTGCGCCACTCACGGAATCGGAAAATTATCACAGGCGCCGGCTGGAGCCTTGTGGACTCTTCCCTTCCGCCCGCGATGTACCACGGCAACGCCATCAAGCTGCTCGCTGGTGAGCTCGACGACGAGCATGCCCTATGGTTGCTTATGTAACACCCAGGCAACAGCCATATGGAGCTGGCGCAGGCCATTGCGGAGCGGTGAGCGCGCCTCCGGGCGTGCTGCTCGTCGGCCGTCTGAACCGCCCCCAGGCTCAGCATCCCGCTCGTGCCGTGCGTCGTGAAAAAGTTCTCGAACGGCGAGATCAACGTCAAGATCGGCGAGTCCGTGCGCGACGAGGACGTGTTCATCCTCCAGACCGGCTCCGCGGACGTCAACGACAACATGATGGAGCTGCTCATCCTCATCTCCGCCTGCAAGACCGCCGCAGCCCGCCGCATCACCGCCGTCATCCCGTGCTACCCCTACGCCCGCCAGGACAAGAAGGAGCGCTCGCGCGCGCCCATCACCGCCAAGCTCATCGCCAACATGCTCGCCGTCGCCGGCTGCGACCATGTCATCACCATGGACCTGCACGCGAGCCAGATCCAGGGCTTCTTCGACTTCCCCGTCGACAACCTCTACTCCGAGCCGCACATGATCGGCTTCATAAAGCGCGAGATCCCGGGCTGGCAGAACAGCATCATCGTCAGCCCCGACGCCGGCGGCGCGAAACGGTGTGTCTATTTTACGTTTCACTAAGTCCTTTCACTAAAGGAGAGAAGTGTCACTGCAATCGCAGACAAACTCGGGATCGAGTTCGCGCTCATCCACAGGACGAAGGACCCCAAGTTACAGAACGCGCCCGAGCGCTGCCAGATCCTCGTCGGCGACGTCAAGGACAAGGTCTGCATCCTCGTCGACGACATGATCGACACCGGCCGCACCATCGCCTCGGCCGCGCAGTCGCTCAAGGAGAACGGCGCCGGCGAGATCCACGTCCTCATTTCGCATGGTGCGTATGAGCGTCGAGTATCTCGCGTTGCTGACACCCGTCTGCAGGCCTGTTCGGCGACATGGACGTCGCGACGCTCGCAGACGTGCCCATCGCGCGCATGATCGTGACCAACTCGAACCCGCAGACGGACAACGTCGCGCGCTCGGGCGGCAAGCTGTCCGTCATGGACATCAGCCCGACGCTCGCCGAGAGCATCCGCCGCACGCACAACGGCGAGAGCATCTCGCTGCTCTTCGGCGAGTGGGCCGTCGGCCTCGGCCAGTACTAGTCAGGCCCCTTGCTGCGTGGTCTCTCAAAACGCATTCTGCTGCTGCTATTTGCCGATTGGTTGGCACTACTAGAGTTATCTTTCTTTGCACTGCTGCCCAGGTTCCGGATCCGAACGGAGAACACACTGTATCTTATCCATGCATGGGTTTTCGCTGCTATATCATTAGACATGACATGGGCGGGTTGTCCGCAAGCAAACTAAACACCTCGCAGACAGGTCACCTGGCTTTCAGTGTCACGTACACTCCGTGACCTACACTCCGTGACCTCAATGCGACTGACTGCACTCGCCTGGCGCATCAAGCGCAAGCCAGTGGTCGAAACACAGTCTGCATAACGTCCTTCTACGTCCTTCTCGACCACTGTCAGGTGAAACAAAGGGCGTTGAATATACTTCGGGAAGCATTCTCAAGGCATTTTTGGTCAGAAGTACTTGCTGCAGGCAGTGAGAGCCAACTCGAAGTCGGGCTGGTGGTCTAATCGAACGCGACGAAGGGAGATACTCATTCAACTGGTTTCAATCGACGCTGAAGGGCTTGTAGAGAAAGTTCTTGGAAGGAAGTTCGATCTTCCAGTCCCGCCAGCGTGCGGGCCTTCGGTCGGGCACCGTGTCGTAATCTCGCTGTAGTTCGGATGGCGGCCCTTGCGGGCGGCATATCGAAGCTGTCACAGTCTCAACGTTCGCATATAGAGTCCTTGAATGGGTGCATCGTCCATGAGGCCCAGTGCTCAGCTCAGTCACCTTGCAATTAGAGGGTGCACTCTTTCTGAGCAGACTCGGACTGGGCGATAGAAGCAGCGTTCGGTTCTGGACGGTGAGGGAGGGATGTCCCTGGGATAGGCGATAAGTTCACACAGAGGCCAGACGGAGTGTTGTGGGTATAGCAAGTGAGTTTTGGATACGGGGTCTTCGTACAAGAGAGCGCAGATCATACAGCCCAAGATTCCGGACATACAAAGGGGGGAAGGTCGACAGATGGTACAGATACTAGGTAGCAAGAAAAGGCGCTCAACAAAGCGCGCTGGCCGGGCGGGGCGGCCAGAGGTCAAGATGATGGACACGCGGGAGTTTGTCGTCCATGTCGAGCGCGGCGATGGTGGTGACGGACTTGCCCAGCCCGTCTGTTTCGTCCATGTCGAGCGCGGCGAGAGTGGTGGCGGGGCTCACGGGCTCGTCGTCCATGTCTAGCGCCACGGCGGTGGGGGAACCCTCGTACGGGAGCGCGACGGTGTATACCGCATGCCCCGACCCCGAAGTGCGTTTCTGACGGGCCGCGGCGCGCTCGGAGAGGATGCGGCAGACCCTGCACGACGAGTGGCGCACGGGGCCGATGCAGAACGCCTGTCGCACGAGAAGCCAGCGTTCGCAGCAGTCGCACGGCTGCCTCAAGCCCGCCGCGTCATCCAGGATGCCGAGTGGGAGCAGGTTCGAGGACAGGTAGACGTTGCCCTTCGGCACCGGGCCCGCGTGCATGTTCATGTAGCGCTGGCTGCATTCCAGCAAAGTCGCGAATCGAGAGGCGTCAGCGTCGTGCGAGATGTAGCTGCGGGAGTTGAAGACGATGTAGATGTAGGCGAGGAGGTGGATGTCGCGTTCGGCATAGTGAAGGTACGTCGGTGGTAGTGGGCGGCGCATCCATTCTGTGTGGTTAACTTGAATGCTGTCGTCTTCGCCATCTGAAATACAAATGCAAGTAATGAGTTGAAAGGAAAAATAAAATTGAAAGAGGCTGAAACATACCCGGGTCCTGAAGTATTCTGTGTTGTTCTAGAGCGTTTTTCAGCCCTACCAGCGAGTGTACGCCCCATGTGTCAAAAGGCTGCTTCGCCTCGTGCGCGCGTATCCTGCGGGACAGGACGTCTGCGATCTGCAGGTCGACGGTGCGGCCGAAGCGGACGCCGAACGCGCGCTGCAGCTCGACGTTGTCCATACGCCCGTCCCAGACATACTTAACCTGCTTGTCGTCACGAAGAAGGTCTATGACGGGCCGTAGGGCGCTACGCTTGAGGCGGAGGACGTCGAAGAGAAAGACTTGCTCCGCATGCGCCGTGCCGACGGAGATGACGGAGAGCTGGCCGCCGGCACAGCCCAGGTCACGGCCCTCGCAGTCGACAAAGAGATGCGGCGAATCGCGTAGCGCGGTGAGCGCCAGCTTGACCGACCGACGGTCCGCGCACACAGTCATGGCGAGGCGTACGCGGGCAAGGAAGGCATTGCTTCGGCCTAACACGTGTGGGGAAAAGACGGGACCTGTGCGGAGCGCGCGCGGCCTGTCCGGTAGGCTCGTGCGGCACACTGCGCCCGCGCCTCGGTCTCGATCAACGTTTCCCGGCCTCGAAGACGTCTCTCACAGCCGTCTCAGGGCTGAGATGCTTCCATCCGTGCCGGGAAAGTACAAGACAATTCCGAACATGTTGCCGATCTTATTGAATTGTTAGTTCACTCCCTACTTGCTCGGGTTCACTGGCAGCAGACACGGGTCGTTTAATTCAGGCCCTCCCCACGTTACGAGCTTCGGTTGGATGCAGAGGCAGTACGTGGTGCGCAGGCCTCTTTCGCACCTCCAACATGAGGCTGGAAGAACCTCTCAGGACTCATGTACAACGGGCACTGAATCAGGGTCCGCAAAGGACTGAGAGACGGAGAACACGTTAGAAGCAGTGGTTGGCGGCGAAGCGGATATACAATCGGTGAAATATTCTTTGAAAGTCAGTCTCAGGCGCTGCTCTGGTCCCCATTAACCTCCACAGAGGTCTCCCGAAGGATAGCCGATTCAAGGATATTTAAGTCCCGTACCCCAAACGGCCCGGGCTCTGGTGCATGTCCCTGTTGCGTGGACGCGGCGGCCACCACATCTGTGTTCAGAGCTGGAAAGGGCATCATAGCAGGTTGAGGAGGCGGAAGCGTCAGGCTCGCAAGAACAGCCTGCGCTGCTCTCGCCCTCATCTCTGAACGTACGTCCAGCACAAAGCAGACGCGGCAGATAGGATGCAGCAGAACGTCGGCCTTGCGCGCAAGGCTCTGCTCGGTCAACATCCTGCGACATTTGGCGCATTCCTCCTTGGGTCCTGGCGTGGGGGCGGACAAAATCTCCAGGGGAAGGATGTCCGTCATTTGATACTGGTTGCCCGGCTTCAACGGCGCGCTGTCCATCGTGGCGTAGCGCATGCTGGCGGCTTCGAGTGCTAGATTCGCACCTCGCACCGTATTGACTTTCCCGTTCCGGATAAAGATGCGGTAAATGTGGCTGAGGATGGCGATGTTGGTCACGGCGTGCGGGACCGCGCACGGGTCCTTCCAGCCGAGCTGTAGCGCCGCTGTACCCAGGCTCACCCCTACGTCTTCCACTGCTTTCTGGACTGCTCCGCATGTCAGACACATTGCTGGATTTGGCTTCTGACTGACTGATTTCCGAATCGGACGCGCGCAGAGCACGTTTGAAGGACGTGAGCGGGTATATGCCCTTGAGATCGAGGCCGCGGACGTCGTAGAGCGGGTGAGAGGGGCGGTTAATTGCTTCGAATCTCCTGGGGCTGTTCCCGCGCGACGCGGTATCCGCGAGCTGCAGGTCAAGCACATACCCGAGCTCGATGCCGTACTCGTTTCGAAGCGCGAGGCTCGCCCGCCGGCCGTTCCAGACGATCTTCCGTATCGCTTTGCTTCTGAGAATGTCGAGGATGGGCATCATGACGTTTAGCGGGATCCGTCGCACGTCGAAGAGAAAGACCTCGTGGTTGCGCATGACGGTGGCTACGACGAGGATCTGCAGCTCGCCGTTTTCGTAGCCGAGGTTCTTGCCTTGGACGTCGAAGAAGACATCGCGGGACTTGGAAAGATAGTTGGCTGCTGCGAGAGTCGTCGCCGAGTCGCAGAGATTGAAGTTCATGGTGGATATCGGAAGACGTGCGTTGGGCGGGGATGTCATTGTGTCTGCCCTATTTGTATTTGAGATGCAGCACCGGAACCTCATCTACCATTGTGACCAGTCCGGCTATCACCTCTAAACCATTGTTGCACGCGTGTGAAGAGGCGCTGTCCACGCGTGCAAGTGCAGGCCGGAGAGGAAGTAGCTCGGGGCGAGACGATGGGCACGAACGACGTTCCTCGCAGTGAAACGAGAGGAAGAGAATGGATTGTATTCTGAACATTGTCGTCCTCACGATCGCACGAACCTGGAGAGCTATTTCTGACATGGACGAGAGTTACAACTGGTACAGGGAACAGGCAACAGTCTCGACTTGTTCGCGATGCACAAGTTTGGGGCAGAAGCAGGATCCACCTGCCGTCTCGTTTCGCGAGAATCAATCCGACCAGTCTCCCGAGAGGTTGTAACTCTCGCGACCATCCAGGTACGTGTCCCGGTGACCCCTATCGGAGTCAGAGTCGTCGTACCAGCTCTCCTGATAACCGCCCGAGCTACCATCGGAGGAAGACAGGTCCTGCGCCATAGCAGCGCGCTGCATGGCGATCTCGTGGCTCACGAGCGCCAGGAATTGAGTAAGAGTCATGGTCGGGGTCGCGGAGCTTTGCGTCCGGGCCTCTTGACGCGGCTGCGAGGCTAGTCGCAGAAATCCCGCATATGCCCGAGAACGGTCATCGGATGTCGGGCTGGGATGAGGAAGCGGAGCGGGCGCGACGTCCTTCGAGGCACGTTGCACCGGCGTGTTCGAATAGGGGCGGGAAGGGGGTACTCCCTTCGCCGCCGCGCGGGCGTCTAGGATGAAGCAGACCTTGCAGCTGGCATGCACAGTCGGGGCGCCGGCGCGGCCGTCGCGGTACGTGAAGCTCGCCATGCCCAGCAGTCTGCCACACTTGTCGCAGTGCGCCCGGGTGCCTCCTAGAGGTGGTAGAGTGAGGATCTCCAGCGGGAAGAGGTTGGACGACTGGTAGATGTTGCCCTGCCGGATCGGCCGCCCGGCGTGCATGTTGACGTAGCGCGCGCTCTGCTCCTCCAGCTCTGGTCGGGGCCTGTTGCGCGTGCCGACGTACGAGCGGCATTGGAAGACGGTGAAGACGCGCTCGAGCTCGTAGATGTCGCCGGCCGCGTATCTGAGGTACTCCTTCGGGAGCGGATGCTCCAGCCACCTGTCGTGGCTTATCTTTGCATTAGGAGTCTTTGGGCCTGAGAAGGGTCAATCTCCTTCGAAGGCGTCTTCCGATGGGTCCACGAACCGGAAGGTTGGACGCCATGCGCCGAGAGCACGTTCTTGAGCGAGGAAAGACAGTGCACGCCCTCAGTGTCGAGGAACCGCACATCATGCAGCGGATGCCAGCGCTGGTACTTCTTGGTCTGGTCGGAAACACCGGTGATCGCGCGGGATGCGATGTCCGCTAGCTGCAGATCGAGCACGCCCCGGAGCTCGACGCCGTATGTGCGGCGCAGCTCGACGCAGTCGAGTCTACCATCCCAGACGATTTTGAGCACAGCAGCGTTGGAGAGCAGACCCAGAAGCGGCTGAACAGCGTCACGTGGCAGAACGGCCACGTCGAACAGGAAGACGCGCCGCGCGAGCACCGTGCCCACCGAAATCAGACGCAGCGTGCCACCCACACAGCCCAGATTGTCGCCCTCGCAGTCGAAGAAGATGTGCTTCGACACGGAGAGGACGGTATGCGCCTGCTGCGCAGCCTGGGCGGTGTTGACCAGGGTGGAGGACATGGCGGGCGCGGGCTGGGTGGGTCCCGTTCGTAATCGATACCATCGCCCTTTTACCGTCGGAATCTGTTGAAACATGAGGCACAAGGCAAGGGGTACCCGCTCAGGAGCCGGCTTCGCGCAGGGGCAGGCCATTCCAGAGCATGGAGAGTGCGCGTGCATGACATGGTGTCCACAAGCTATGAGCCAAGCCGGTGGTACGAACGCAAGTGCGTTCGAATAGGTAGGTTTGGGGTTTTTACGCCGAGATTCCAGTCACAGATTCTTAAGCCCATCCTGAAAACAGAGGTGGAGCAATGCAGCACAAGGTAGTTTGTGCACGTAGTCATATCAGCGTCGGGAACCCCAGTCGCTCGCCGGTACAGCATCCAAGGTGTACAGCTGTTACGCCGCTGGATCTAGAGGGGCGCACGCCTGCGTCTAGGATATAGCGCAATGCGGACTTGCTGGTGTGCGTAGGTTATCCGAGACCGTTCCTGGAATCGGCGGGATGGTCGTTTTCGGTTGGTCCAGCCCGGAGCTTTTGCTTCACCAGCTCTGTGCTTGACGGCTTTCGGTAATGATAGTCCGCGCCGCGTGTCATATGCGTCCGAGCGAAGAGACCTAGGTCGGTGGATGAACATGTCTGAGCGCTCGGAGCCTCGGAGGCCGCGGCGAACGTCGTGACGGCCAGCGCATCACAACCAGATCACGGCTGCTCCCGGTGGCTCGGCGCTTCGTTGCCTCAAACCACCATGACCACGCTCGTCTCGCTGCCAGTCGACATCCTCGACCGAATCCTGACCTTCGTCACCGACTTTAGGACGTTGAGTGCCAGCATTAGCACGTGCACCAAGCTCCGCAGCGTCTACGAGGCGCACCCGAACAGCATTCGCAAGGCCGTCGGGCTCGCCGTCTTTGGGTCCCGGCGGCTGTTCTCCGCGGCGGTCAAGACGCTCCGCATAGAGCGCGCACTGGATGACAACTCGGACGATTTCTCCGAAGATGCGGACTGGATCCAGGCGCGAATCCGCTCCGTCACTGCAGAATCGGACATCCAAGACATCTCTTGGTCGGACATGCGCGCGCTTGAAGAACGCGCACGGGTTTGTCTGGGTCTCGAGACCGTCTATAGTCAAGGGTGCGGGTATTCTACGCTATTCTCGCCATCAGACTGATGCCCGCCGTAGATTCAAGGATAAACTGACCCTTGGGACGAGTCGTCTGACCCCCGAGGAAAGCGAAGCATTTCGCATGGCGCTGCTCCGCATTTGGTACTTGCTCTGCATCACGGTCAGTAACGATGCCACCCGTGAGACATGGGAGTCCTTCGACGTGAGAGTGTCGGCGTTCTATGGCATGCTTTCCGACCAGGAGCTCTACGAATTCCAACTCGTTTGGCAATGGCTGGATTTCGAACTCGACATGATGGCAGAATATGACAGTGTGTGGCTTTCGTTACATTCAAGCGGCGTGTTACTGACGTTCACAGACACGTTACGTTACCTCGCTGTCGATGGGCTCGATGGCTTCCTAGAACGATGCGAAACGGACGGCTACAATGAGAAAGACGATGACTCGGAGTGGGAAGTCGACTGGAGTGTGGAAGAAGACTTGGAAAACATCTGGCAGGAGCGGCGAGTCGACCTCCCACGACCCGGCGAGGCACCGTCCTCCAAGGGCCCACAACCGATACTGGCATCTATCAATGGACAGGATGATGCTTGTGAGCCGTAAATCTGTGTTCTCGCCCTCGCTCACTGTCTACAGGTGCTAAATGCCATGCCGTCCTTGGTCTCGAACTCTTTAATTGCCAAAGTACGTGCCGACAGATCTGCAGCCGCCCGCTATTCATCTCATATCATATTACCTCGCAGACTGGAGCACCTGGCGGTATTTCCACGGCAGAGAGAACAGTCATCATCTCTGGTTTCACGTACCGCGGACTCTCCGCTCCAATTCGTACGAATCCGACATGTTCGTCTGCTACCTGGCAAACCCCATGCACGATTTCGCGGAGACTCAGGCGGGCGCGGACTCGTCGGCTTCGCAGGTACGTACTCCCATCGCGTGCGCGTCGGTGAAGCTCACGAACATCAGTCCGGCGCCGATGCCGCCGCCACTGCCAGTGCACCGATCCACACGTTCGACGTTCTGCGCCACCTGTTCAACCTCGAGACCGTCGTAACCCACGACCGCCTGCGCGCGCACCTCGAGCAGGACGGCTGGGCGGGTATCGCGTCCGACGACTGGCTCTGCCAGCCGTGCGCCCTCAACCTGATCAACTCGCGCCTGTGGATCTGGTGGTACGCGGAGAAGGCCGCCGGGCGCGTTCGCGGCTGTGTGCTGCGACAGGACTGTTGGTGTGTCACCAATTCTCTGAACTTGCCCGCGGTAAGAACTGGCCTGACCTGCCGCACAGGTACGGCTACGAATGCACGACCCAGATGAAGCACGACAGCCTTCATGCCAGCAAGCTGAATGTGTGTCTTGTGCCATCTATACTCTGAAACATTCGGTGCTAATCTTGTTCCAGCATTTGGCCCTGAATACGTATGCCGAGCGGGAGGCTGCGAAAGCCTCGAGACGACAGGGCCCAACGGTGCAGTCAGCAGTGCCTTAACACGCCAGCCTCTGGATCTCCGGGTTTGCGACTGAAGGTTTCTTAAGTAGGACCGCGCGCCCATGGCTCGGCCGCAGGCTCGTATCTATTTGAACTCCAATGTACGGGATTCGTTAATTTCTCATAATAAAATGCGCGCAACGGGGCCCGGTTGAGTCTCATCCCAGTAACAGTCTGCCAGAATCACAGGTTGTCGCCGCCGTCGAAGGAAGCGGCCCGACATTCAAACGTGGTGATTGGTGCTCGGCAGCATATGGGGTTCACGTCAAATTTCAAAGACCGCGTCGAACCTCTTGACTTCCTCCCACTCAGATCGAGCGACACCGTCTTCTAGCCTCCCTCCCCCTCCATCGACCGTGCGACTGCGCCAGATGACTTGTACAAGTGACCCGGAGGGACACCCCGACCCGCGCTCTCAGTCGGACACGCCTTTCAAAGACACGACGAACCAGTCGGTGGGTGATTACACCCGCTACCACAAGCCGGGCTCTCAGCTCCCTTTTAGACCCTATCTTCCCACATCGATAAACCCGCGTCCACCCGGGGCCGCCGTCGACGGCGTACCAGAGCGACAGCCCTTCTTCTGAGCTTTCCAGCCGAGATCCTGGGGATGATATTGGAATATTACGTCGGGCGCTGCACGTACGCAAACGGCGATGTGCGCGAGGACGCGTTACTGCGACCATTCCGATGTGCTGCAGTCTGTCCGAAATGGCGCTCGGTCGCCCTTGGCAATAAGCGTCTGTGGACGCAGATTGCGATCCCCTCTCTCCTTTCCTCAAGCCGTGCAAGATACAATTGGGGCCTCGTCAAACTATCCCTTTCCCGCTCTGCATCGTTGCCTCTCGACATCACGATCAGCTGGTTCATCGGCGCGGACGACCTCGCACCGACATATATCGACATCCTGGCCGTGCTCGCCCAGCACTCCTCTCGTTGGAGGGAGCTGTCGGTCTCCGTCGGAAGAGAAACCCTCTGCAGCCTATTCTTCGACAGTCCACATCAGTTCTTCAGCCGGCCGACGCCTAACCTGGAGACCGTATCGCTCAAGTTTCCTGTCATATACAGCGGCGACGAGCAGCTGAAGAGCTTTGGGGCTTGCCTGCCTCATACCCCGAAATTGCGCGCTGCGCACCTAGAAAATGTTCCAGGCGACTTCGACCCCGACTCGCAATCCGGTGAAGCCACGACGCTGTCTATTCACGACAAGACTTTCTATCTGTCACGGTTCCGCTCAACGGTCTCCTTTTTTCCGGCCATTACGTCGCTGAAACTTAGATGGTCCAGCGTCGTCGTTCGCTCGGACCCAGGCTTGCCTCTCGTTCTTCCCGAGCTGGAGGCTCTCGTTTTCGACCATCCAGTCGGATATTCTCGAGATACCGACCCGGAAAGCTACGACGCTCAGCTTCGATACTACCTACAAGGGGCTGATCCGGACATGCGACCGATACTGGACCGGATCGTGGCCCCGAAACTACACACCCTCGTCGTCCATGTCGAGTACCTGCACCGCCTGAACAGCTTCATAGGCCGCTTTGCCGACCTGCTCAGAAATATCGAAGTGTACGGACTACAGCCAGCCAGCCCTCTCAATACCAGGGCGGTCCCGGTCCTCGCCAACGCGTCCCGCCTTCGCCAACTCCGATTTGCAGACTGCGACCTAACGGCGGACTTCCTTCTCGACCTTTGCAAAGTGGAGGGAGACATCTGGCCAGAGTTGCTGCGCCTGCAGCTCGACTCCGTGCGCTGCGACGACGAGCAACTTTTGCGCTTCTTTAACGAGCGTTACCCCATACGCGATACGGTTAGCGACTTCCTCGTTCCGGTCGTCGTGGTGGACGTCAACGGCGGTGAACTCGGCCAATCTCCAACCGTCGCTGCGATCTCCTCCCTCCTTGAAGACGAGCGAAGGCGGCGATCGCCGTAGGACTAACCATTCGATCCGGTGTAAGTCAGTACTATGGTCCTTTTGAGGTGAGCGATTCGACGAACGCCCACGTCCACGTAGACATCACTCAGACGTCCTTATAGGAACCGGCCGAGCGTTTCCTGTCTGTATTTTCTCCTTTCCTCTGAATATGAAGCTGTCTTTTGCAATTCCACTATTTGTGTAGCGAGGAGGTTAGTGGTAGGTCGATGTCACTTTCCTATCTTGAGTTCCTGAAACCCGCCATCTCGCCACACTGTCCCGAGAAGTTCCAAATTTCATCCTCTCCTACCGGTAGCAATGTGGCGCAGCAGTTACGCTCTTTTGTCTGTCAGTCGCAGGTGCAAGGATTCGCAGAAAGTGCGCAGATCCCGCCATGGCCGTCGCCGGGGAACTGGATTCGTTTGCCGAGAGAAGGCTCCTGAGCATCTACACATGCGTATAATCTGAGTACCTCACCCAATGGCGGTCTCAAAGGGTTTCAAACATCCCGAAGCTGGCGCGCTCTGAGGAATGCGCAACGGATTCCATAAAGCGAAGCAAAGGATCCGATTCTGAACGGAAGCCCAGCTTCGCCACGTTATTTGGAAGGGTCTGGAGGGGGTTGGCAATGTCAAATCGGGAGCAGAAGGCCGCCTTTGCATTTCCGCGACGCGCCACGGCGATTATGGGAGTTCCGCTCCTGAGGGACCGAGATAGCGCCGGCCAGGCGCCGGCCCAACTCACCTGGCTTTAACCGTGACGTTGTGTGACAATGCTTGCACCCGTCGATTGTCTGCGACCACAGCATTGACTCTGTCCACTCGGGAACCTCATAAACAGTGTTGACTGAAGATGACCCGCCATCCCTGCCCCTCTGTCCGCGTTCGACGGCTCTCTACTGGTCAGACATGCTCCCGCACGCTTGGAACTCACGAGACGCTGCCGGCGCCAACGTTGCTTCACGTTCCGCGATGGGCGATCATGGGCGCCCTGTTGGCTCTGGACTGCGCGGCGCGATGCCAAACACCGCGCTGCGTTATCCTCAACCCGGCGCATTTCTACCCGCACCACCTCGTCCGCCCTATCCTGAGGGACCATATCCCTGGCAGCAGGGGTACAGCTATCCCCAGACACTGTCTGGACACTACGGATTCGGTCCCACCACCCCGTGCGGAAGGGGTTACGAATCGCTACCCAGAGGTGGTTATCGACCGAGAGCGGTCCGCTTTCAAGGCGATCCCAGGCGCGATCCGTACACAGATACGCAGCCTCGTACATTTCACGCAGATTATGGACGTCTGGGTCTGCGACCTGCGCTGTACGGTGCCGATGCTCATGGAGGGACGTACGACACGTATGGCTTCGCAACAAGCGTGCATGCCGGACCGCGCCCGTTGCAGCCAGGAAACGACGCGTCACTGGACATGAAGTATCTGCGCTGGCAGGACGACTTCCAAAACTGTATGTGTCGTCTCCCTGGCCAGACAAGCGTGCTGATCGCATTCCGTAATGCAGACACCCGCGTCGTGGACAGGGACACCATGCAGATGCGTAAAGTTCAGCTGATCCTGCATCCCTATCTGCGTGTGCGTAATGATAGCGGAGATCCTGTGCCCATGACCAGTGAGGTCGGCGCAGGCTGGGAAGGCTTCATTCGGTGGGATATGCGACTCCGCACGACCAGTGCCTCCTTCTCTACGGGACCCCGTACCCGCGGCTGGTCTCGTGGGAGATCTGCGCCTGCGACGTTCCCGCCGACAACGGACCTGACCATTGTGTCCCATTGGTTCCCTTGGGTCATTCCCGTGCACGACAGCAGGGGCATCACAGTGGGCGGGCTGCTGGACGCCCTCTCAGACGCATTGCACCAGCACGTTGGCAGGAACGAACTCGATGCCGTGGGCGGCGAGGCTGCAAAGCGCATAGGCGCTTCATACCACGCGAACCGCAAGGAGCTGCGCGGTGTGCTCATGGACGGCCTCTTGCGCCTGGATTTCCTTGGAGAAAGGTGTGAATTTGGCGGATTCGCGGAAGACGAGCAGCTTGTGCTCGACAAGGTCAGCGTGCCCAATTATACGACCGCGATCGCACTCGTGTGTCACTTGCGAGGAGCCCCCGCACCCCCTCCCGCAATCGCTCAGACGACAACAGTAGCATAGGGTGCTGATTTCAATACCTTTGTATGTGCCCTTTGTTTGTCTGGTACGTGTTGGAGTCTCCCAGCAACGCTCGTAAACATGGTGACCGTGATTGTCGCGCCACTGGAAACGCTCTGAAGGTCCGTATTGGGGTCGACGTTTTCGTCCTCCCTGAAACTTGGCAGAGGGTCTTTTGACCCTATCGGGACGAACTTTGTTACTCACGGGACCGCAGCCCAGCTCTTAGGGGGGCATCATACGGTGCGCGTTTGGGCTGAATGAGTTGACCGAGAAACTCGCATGCAACTCAGTTGCTGTGCCAGGATCGTTCTCCACAGAGCTCATTTGCAGTCTCCTTGAAATTAGGGCCAGAGTGACATAACGGCCGAACTGAGCCCTCAGAGGAATTCGCTCCGCCGTCCCTGATCACACCTGTCGCCTGAGATCGGCCGGCGCCCCAGTGAACTGTCTTCGGCGGCCCGTGTGACAGTTATCAGCATGCAGGCAATCTGCGCGCTCAATAATTGACACCCTGTATGTCCCGGCTCGATGAGAATTCCACTCAACGCGCGCCAGACGCGCGCACCCCGCGCACCAGGCGCAGCATCAAGCTCAACTCGGAGAACTGAGTCTGATGGATGTTACCCAGCGTAAATACCTTGCATGGGGCCGCGGGCGAGACGCTGCTACTGTGATATACTACAAGAACTATACCGTGGCGATATCGTAACATACATTTGACTTCGTTTGCCAGCCGTTAGAGCACGTAAATGAAGTCCTCGTTCTTCAGATCAGTCAGATCGTCGAACGCGCGGTCGTTGACTGCGTTTCCGTTCTTCTCTGCGTCCCCGGCTTGTCCGGCGCGATACTGTTCCAAGGACGTGTCGACAATGACGGCACTCTTCCCCACGCGGACACGCTGTTTCGAGTGCTGCCGGTTGAGCCAAGCGAGATATGCCGCCGTGATGCTGATACACCGTCAGAGCCTGAACTACGAGAACGCGGGAAAAGAACGCACAGTGTGAAAACCAAGAGGGAAATCCAGCATATGAGGCTGAGAGGGTAATGAGACTCTGCGCACAAGCATGTGAAGCTCCCCGCGCACCATGCGATCAGGCCGTTCCTGTAGAAAGGCTTGTCCTCCGTTTTGTTGATTAGCGGGCCGACGATCTACGTAGAGAGTACCATGAGCAAGCGCTCCACCAGGAGAGGGTAAACAGTGCATACGTTTCCAACGCACTGCGCAACGAATACGATGCCCGTCGTGCAGAGCTTCTTCGTGTGTCCTGCCGTGTTCTGCGCGCTCCATGCGTACAACATCGGTTCTAAAAGACATCGGTATCAGTCTGCAGTCCATACCTGACCATGATGACTAATGACTCACGCAGTGCAGTGAATAGAGAAATCTATCAAGCCGTCAGACACAACGCCGCCGAGTGGGGGGATCACGTACGACGTAGTAACAACCGAGGAGCGTGTTGCGAAGCTCAGGTTCACGACCGAGAGTGAACAGGGCGGCAGCGCCAGCAATCGGAGGGATGGTGAGGGCCGCTACCACCGGCCACTTCAGCTTGATACGGGTGGAAACATAGGCCGAGAACAGCGTCGTTATGATCTGGATGGCGCTGAACGGAATGTTGAAGAGGATTGTCTGGAACTGGTTGAAGCCAAAACCGTCTAGTAACCGGTTAATCAATGCGACATGAGGGGGGAGAATATCCATACTGATGATGAGAGGTCCGAAGGCTCTACGGGTCTGTTAGCAACAAGCCATATAGAATAAGCTAGCTCACCCGATGCATCCACTCGGGACGCTGGAAGGCAGGTCATCAATAGATCGGAGGGTTGGTGCGAGAGACGTACGTGCAGACGAAGAGCAGAATGAACCACAAATATGTCTTGACGTCCAAGAGAACTTCAAAGACTTGTTCCCATTTCCAGACCTTCGTCTCCGTTCCCTGTCAGGAATGCATGTGAATATCTGAACGACCGCTGAAAACAAAGACCTTAAGTACCTGATTGTTGGCGCGCAGGCGCTCGAGCGCGATGATCTTTTCCTCGCGGGAGAGAAACTTGGCCTTGGACGGCGAGTCCGGGAGGATGAAGCTGCGAAACGTCAGCTTAAACATCAAGTCCAGAACGAACAGTTTCTCACTAGACGAAGGGAGAGCAGACGATTGTTAGCAGGCCGATAAAGAGGAAAATCGTCTGTTGTTATCGGTAATGCATAGTCAGCCCTCGCCCCTGTTGTCTGAATGAAGACGCACCTGGTACTCGTGCAAGCGGCCCTTGATATGGCCAAGCCCGAAGGTGACGAGCGAACCAACAACTCCTGTCACGCCGTTCATCGCCATCCACATGGACAGGCGCATCGTTTGCTCGCGGCGTCTCCACCACTAGACGAAGCATCAGATCTGGGAGCACGAGCCGCCGTGCAGCAATGGTACCATTTGCGTAACCGTGATGAAGCATGGCGCTACGCTCACTGTCAGGCGGATAGGGATACAAGAAAGAGGCAAAACGTACCGACTGTGGCTTCGAATAGACCGAGGAAGAAGCGCGCCGTAATTAGTCCCTTGAAGTCGTGCGCGGCAGCGGTACTGGAGACAATAACTCCCCACATCAAGACGTGCACGAAGACTGGGACAGCGTTATGAATAGCAGAGGGCGGGATTAAACAACGCACGGTACTTGGAGAGCGGGAACCGGACCAGCATGTACGACGACATGGGCTGCCATATGAGCTGTGCGACGTAGACGATGCTCGACAACCAGCTGTACTGCTTCCCAACGAGGCCTGCGCGAAAGCGAGTGTCAAGACGCGTCGTGCAAGGTAGCAGCGCTACGCACCTGTTTGCTCCACAAGTCCAAACACGGACGTGTATGAGACGGAAGACCTGGGAAGTGCGTTGGGGTCGCTGTCTGCGGTAGAGGGAACTGCGCGTACTTGTCGAGCTGCTGCAAGAAGTAAACCATAAGCACGATGGGCATAACCCAGAGGTCGATTTTGCGCAGGACGCGACGGTCGTCCTCCTCCGAGAACTCATGGCGCGTCGTGCCGTCGCCGAGAATCTCGAGGGCGGCGTCCCTGCCTTTAGACGACTGGCCGGGGCGGTCGTCCAACTGCGGAGACGCGACGGTGTCCAGACGCGACTCTTCCGCGCCAAGCTGCTCTTTCTCGGACAGCGACGCAGCGGGGGACTGCTTCTCCTGCGGTACGGACATAGCGACGCGTAGGAAGGCCAAGTGTCGCAGAAGCACCGCGCAGCTGCCTTTGCCATTTATATTTGAGACGCCACGGACGGGCGGGCCGCTTCCCCCACAGGTACGACGCGGCGTATGATCCGGAAGAACGTGATGCCGCCATTCAGGGCGAGCGTCTGTGGTCCCGCGCTGGGCATCCCGGGCGAGCGTTTGTGGACCCCCGCTGATAGTGAGAGCGCCGCATTCTCGGATAGCACCCACAAGCGCGCAGCCCTCCTGCAGATGGCCGGACGCAGCCGGTCAGAATAATACACTGAGGGACCGCGGATTGTCGAGCGTGCAAGGCCGGTGCAAGGGAGATGCACAGGGGCTCGCTCTCTGGCGCGACCTGCGCGGTGCAGATGCGGTGCCAGGAAAAAAGCGATCGAGGGGCACATGACCGTGGGATGGACAGACGGGGACCTCCCCCGTTCCCGTCCCGACGGTCTGCCCGGGCCGCGCAAGCGGTGGCTGGGTGATGAGAACCTAGAAAAGCGAATGCTTGTCCGCACTTCAGGGCGCAGTTGGCACGCCTCTTCGTCGCGAACCCTGGCGCAAGATGTCACACGCACAGACGCAGCAGACCTTTGGCGGGCGCGTCGCGATAATCGGCACGGGCAGCCGCGCCGCCATGTTTGTACGAGGCATCGTCGCGCGCCCGTCCAGCCAGGTCGTCGCGTACTGCGAGCCCAACAGCGTCCGCGCGGCGTACTACAACGCGCTCTTGGCAGAGCTCGGCGCCGCGCAGGTCCCCGTGTACAAGCCTGAGCAGTTCAAGGAGATGCTGGCGAAGGAACGCGTTGACGCTGTTGTCATCACATGCATCGACGCGCTGCACGACCTCTACATCGTCCCCGCGCTCGAGGCCGGAGGTGCGCGAGCAGTCTGAACACGTTAAGAACCATGATCATGAATTAACGCGTACCTGGCAGTGCGGGTCCTGACGGAGAAGCCGATGACGACCGACGTCGACAAGTGCCGCCGCATCCTCGAGACGGTGCAGCGCACCGGGCGCCACCTGACCGTGACGTTCAACTACCGGTACGCGGTGTGGTGTATGACTTGGCAATGAAGTCGGACCTAAACCCGCGGCGCAGCTATAACCCCGTGCACGAGCTCGTGAAGCGCACGCTCGCGGCAGGCGAAATCGGCAAGATCATCTCGGTGCACTTCGAGTGGCTGCTCGACACCGTGCACGGCGCCGACTACTTCCGTCGCTGGCATCGCCAGAAGTCCAACTCGGGCGGCCTGATGGTGCACAAGGCCGGGCACCACTTCGACCTCGTCAACTGGTGGATCGCGGCCGAGCCGGAGACCGTCGCGGGCTTCGGCAAGCTCGCGTTCTACGGCGAGAAGAACGGCAAGGAGCACGGCTGGGCGCGCGAGTACACCCGCGCGCGCGGCAGCGAGGCTGCGAAGACGGACCCGTTCGCGATGCACATGGAGCATGACGAGACGCTCACGAAGATCTACGTCGACGCCGAGGACGAGGATGGGTACCACCGCGACCAGAATGTGAGCGTTTCGCCTCTTGTGTGTGACGCGGGCTGAAGAGGTTCCAGGTCTTCGCGCCTGACATCGGCATCGAGGACGACATGAGCGTCATGGTCCGCTACAACACGGGAGCGACGCTCACCTATCATTTGGTCAGTCGTGGCAGTTGTGTGCAGCTGGCGGTGGACTGACAGATGCATTAGACTGCATATTCGCCCTGGGAAGGCTACCGTGTCATGTTCAACGGCTCGCACGGTCGTCTGGAGCTCGAGGTCGTTGAGTCGGAGTACCGTCTCCCGGCGGACGGCGAGGCTCTGGGCGGCCTCATACACGGTGTGTCGGCTTTGCCGCACGCGGGCCCGGCGCGCGTCACGCTGCAAAAGCTCTGGCAGAAGCCGCAGGACCTCCCTGTCGAGTACAACCACGAGGGTCACGGCGGCGGCGATGCCCGCATGCTTTCCGTGCTCTTTGGGCCGGTTCCTGGGGCAGAGCCGGAGACGGGGGATGCCGCACAGCAAGGTGCGAACGAGCGGGACGGTGCAATGGCGCTTGCCGTTGGGTTGTTGGCGAACGAGAGCTTCAAATCCGGTCAATTTTGTACGCTCGCGAGCCTGAAACTACCACTGTAAAACGATCAGCATGTTATATCAGTGTAGTGAGTGTGATATCAGACGTTTAGGGCATGCTTGGTAGTCGGACTGGGCTAGGCCCGTGACCAGGGTCGAAGAGAAACACGTGTTGGAACTCCGCTGCAACTCCAACAAACTTGCACCCGGCCAATTCGGATTTAGAGTAAGACCTCTGGAGCCACGACATCTTTCCAGTCATTCAAATCGAGACTTACGCAGCGGCATTCAATACCAACTGCACTGGGATTTTATGTCAATGGGGATGCATGAGGTTTCTTCGGTGAATGGTACAATTGCGGTCATTGAAACAACGCGTACGGGAGCTACAGGTGATAAATTCTCAGCACATGAATACAAAACAATGCAGGGTGGAGTCTAACACAGGCATTTCTTCGATGTATGAAAGGCCAGACGAACACCGCTCTCCACATGAGCGAAGCTTCACGGATCATTAGTGTCCTTACGGTGATCTGCCTCAGCTTCTTGACCCTCCTCGGCCTCGGGGTACAGCTCCTGGATCTGGACCAGAACCCACATCGGGACGGACATCCTATCGGCGCGGAGCGCCGCCAACGGTCGCGGATACGCGTCGGCGGGCGGATTCGAGTCGTACTGCTTCCAGCGAGCTTTGTTCTCCGGGGAGCATCGCTTACGCACGAACTGCAGAATGCCGTCCTGGTCCACAGAGCTCATTTGAACACGCCACATCCGTAGAACGGCCAGCCGGGGCCACATCGGGCGATCCGCGTCGCAGAAGGCCGCGAAGAAGACGTCGTCCTGCATCGTGCATTTCCACAGCTCAACGACCACCAGATGATCCAGCTCCTGGAGAATCGGGACGTGCGTCTCGAGATCCTCGCAATCGGAGAGTGCCAGCGACACGAGACGGCCCGCGAGCGCGGGCGTGACGGACAAGTCGGAGACCCCCAGGCCAGATAGCGCGAGGTTGGTGAGTCTCGGACAATGGCGTGCGCCATCTTTGAGAAGTTCGAAGGTGGTCGCGGTCTGGATATGCAGGACTCGGAGAGAGTCGAAGTCAGGTAGCTGGACAGACTGGCCCTCGACGGGAATGTCGTCGTTGATAGACAGCGTCAGCTCTTCCAATGCAGGGGTAGCCGAAAGAGTATCGGCCAGTGCAACACCGTGCATGCAATCGATCTCGAGCTTCATCCGACTGAGGGACGGCAGACCCGGATGGCCCCGCCTGAACGCGATTGGAACGTGGAAAGCGGAGAGAGTCTGTAGTCTTGGTGCCTGAGGTAGCAGCATAGGAAGCGGGGTCTCGGGGAAGCCGTACCAGTCCGGTTGACGGTCCAGATCGAAATTGAGCCGCACATCCACGAGTCTCGGGGTGGGCGCGCGCAGAAAGTCGAAGAATTTCCGAAGGACCGAAGTCGTGAGATGGTCGGGCGCAATCTGGCGGATGAGGTCATGACGTGCAGGATCGTACCCCCTGCCGTCCACATGCAGCGTGCGGACACGCTGCAAATGGGGGGACAATCGCGCGAGGAGGTCGTGGATGAATTGAGACTCTTCGGACGCTATGCTCTTGTATGAGCGTTCGCCCTGTCCGTAGGCGTAGCCAACCGTGATGACAACATCGATAGAGGCACGGGAAGACCGCCGGAGGAGCAGATCCAGGTGCGAGTGCAGTTTCCAGTCTGTATTGCGGAAGGGTACCGGTTTCAAGAAATCGCCGGCCCCAGGGCGGCCGTAATCCGGGATGGCGACATAGCTCCAGACGGCTGGTGACTGGCGTGCCACCCTGCGCCAGAGCGTACAGACTGCGCTGAGCCTCCAGGGAAGCTTCAGGCGCTCGATGTTGATTTCTCTCGGGAGGAGTCCTCCCTCTTCGTATTCGTCGTCGGCGTCGTCAGTGTTCGCCCATTCAAAGATGAGCGACAGCAACTCCACAGGGAACTGCGCCAGGGTGTGAAGGGAGCGTTGGATGCGCTTCGTGCTCGATGAAAGGGACTTCATCTGCTGCTCGATGTCGTTCACCCTGAGCTTTTCCGCCTCGTGGGCAGCCGTGGCCGCGGCAAGAGTTTCGCGTGCGCGTCTCTCGTCGGCCTTAGCGGCACTCAGATGACCTTCGAGCAGTGCTAGACCTTCTACGTTGGCGCGCAGAGCAGAGCGTAAGCTATGGCTGCTTGTATCGGCACTGTCAAGGGCCATGAGCGTGAGCGCGGTGGGTGAATGTAACTGAGACATGTTTCGGGGTTTCAAATGTCTCGGTGGTCAGGTTGATGGGAGTTCCGGATGCATCATAAGGAAGATAAGATCATACTGAGGCGGAAAATCATGCCTGTGGTCATTGGTGGCGAGTTTGCGGAACGATGGCATTACGAGGGGCCCTCCAATCGGGGAGATAGCAACAACAGCGCTTCAAGCTCCAATACCAACTTGAAGTTCACTCCCGGCACCCAGTAACGCCAACCCAGCAGCGGAACGAGAGAATGTTAGTGCCGGTATTGACGTTCTGTTTGCTACGTAAGAATAGCTTCATCGTCCTCAAGGCGAGCATACTGTACCGTGCACTGAAGACCCGCGTTTCCAGACTGAGTGAAGTTGAAGCGCTGGCCTTGGCACTCCGTCGAGCTCCAAAGCGAGATGCAGCGGTTCGCAAAGTCGGCCTATCGGGCTTTGTTAAGCTCTCTGACAAACGCAGCGGGATGGGGAATGCTCACCTTGAAGGAATGGCGACCCGCAAAGCTGTGACAAGCGCCGTCGCATGCAACCTTCGCACCCTGGTCGCCGTCGCAGTGGTCGCCGCTCCACGCCGTGAATGCCTGCGCCGGGACAGCAATAGCAATAGCAGCGACTATGAGAGAGGAGAAGCGCATTTTGAGCAGCGGGGAGAGGCCGTGGCTACACGTACAGGTCCCACTTTGCTCTCTTATACTTATACTGTTAATCTCCCCTCCGGCTTGTTATCCCACCGTGAGAAGCAGGCGTACGCCGTCGGCCGAGATTCACACTCCAATGTGAAAGCAACCATCTATTTCTGGGCGGTTCCTGAGTGTGGAGTTTGCGTTCGCGCTGCGGGAATCGGCTTCTCCAAATGATGGCTGATGTCGCGCGCAAATCCCTGCGTCAAACAGATTTGACAGATGCAACCTGTCCTGCCCCTACGAGATTGGTCATGCGAGCAGAGGCTTGCGTGGTGCTAAGAGGGAGGTAGGAACGCAATTGACAACCTTTGGAGGGCCCTCCTTGCCAGGGAAATGCCATTCGGACAAGAGGCTCTCACGCTCAACACCATTTCCCGCCCTCCGGACAGCGCGGAACGGCGTCGATCTCCAAGTGTGGGAGCCCCGCTGAGTTTCATCCCAATCAATCGGAATCCGCGCAGGACACTCGGGGTATTCGGAGGAACAAAGTCAATTATGACCGAATTCCAGTCATATCATGCTTCGCGGGTTCAACCTAGGCCCATAGCACGGTGATGCTTTGTCATCCTCCAGTTTTTCCGGCGCCGAGAAGGCTGCTAACACGGGAGGCCTCAATGCGGGGCCCGAGAGGCGCAACCGAGTGCCTTCGCAGAACCAGGCAAACACTTTCGCCCCGCGATTGGCCAGTGAACATGACGCGGAGCTCGAGGATGGATCCCCGTAGGCTTTGCCGACACAGGAATATAATTCTCGCGACGCGTGACAAGCAAGAGATACGTTATTTTCAGCTTCAGGTGCCCACTTTTCCAAAACCCAACCCACCCCTTACATAAAGGCAGCCGGTGGACTGGGCCCAGCACCGGAAACACAGAATGTTCGTCCCGGTATTCACGTTCTATTTCCCTGCGTCAGAAATTCCGCGGCACAAGATCAAGCATGCATACCGTGCACTCCATACCCGCACTCCCGGCCTGGGTGAAGTTGAAGCGCTGGCCCTGGCAGTTCGACTCCCTGTACAGGGACACGCAGCAGTTCCGGAACCCGGCCCACGAAGTGAAATATGAGCTCTCAGAGTCATGCTGCAGACTGCTTGAACCTGACGCACGACGAACGAGTGGCGGCCCGCGAACCTGTGGCACGAGCCGTCGCACGGGACGGAGTTGCCCTGGTCGCCGTCGCAGTGGTCGCCGCTCCAGGCCACGAATGTCTGAGCATTTATGGGCACAGCAAGAGCAGAGATGATGAGAGCAGAGACGCGCATTTGAGGTTGAGGGCGCGGGGTGGCTAACGACTGACGTCGTTGAGATATCCCTTTTTATACCTTCCCGTGCTTGAGGCGGCCAGCCGCTCGCGCGCGTGATACCTACTTAACCAATTATGTACACCAGGCACACGGTTGAATGGAGTGCCGGCCGGGTTCAAACTTCCAAGAGTTCCTCGGAGACCAGCTGAGTCGGAATCATGCTTCGGATCGCGGGGACCACTTCGGCAGCAATCGCTGATGGATGCCAGACGTCAAACAATCTTGACAGATGAACCAAATGCGGAAGGCGGACAACGTTACCCGCGATGTGACAATTAGGTCGCAACGCCCCGCACGCGAAGCATTGCGGGGCACAGTAACGCGTTGTGTGCATCTCGCGCGTGCATTGGGGAATGAGAAACGCTGGTTCCCCTTCCCTTACGGCGCGTCCGAATCACACGGACTCGCGCACGTGAACGCATGTCGCTCTCGATGCACCCTCGATTGGAAATTGAAACGGTTTCATGTCAATATGTCACCGAGAATCGCAGGATGCTCGGGGTAACAGACGCCCTGGACATCCTTCGATCTGCGGGCGAAACGTTCACCGGCATTGAAGGGGCTCATATGTTCCTCATTCAAATTCTAGGCACGCTGGACTAACAGAGTGGCTTCCGTGGGACTTCTCACGGCGGTAGACCGTCGGCTATGCGAGAAAATCGTGGCGGAACGCAACATCTTTGTATTTTAGGACCCAACACGGGCCTCATCGGAACCAGCGTAGAGCACAAGACTCGAGACAGGCGGTATCAACGACGCGGCCGCGCCATTCAGCGGCAGCTGTTTGAGCCGCCCCAGCAACGGAAGGACTGAATGTTGGTGCCCGTGTTGATGTTCTGCAAGCGTCGCGCGTGAGACAGGGCTGGCATAAGTTGCCAGGCGAACCCAATGCGAGACTCACCAGGCAGTTCGCGCCGACGTTCGTGAAATTGAAGCGCTGCCCGACGCAGCCGGTGCCCGTCCACATCGACACGCAGCGGTTCGGGAGCGTCGCCTGCGCTCGCGTCAGCATCAACGGGAGAGACAGAGATGAAGCCGAAGACTGCAGACTGACGGCCATCGAGTGACGCCCGACGAAGCTGAAGCAGTCGCCGCGCCCGCAGAGCACGTCGCGCCCCTGGTCGCCGTTGCACTGCGACCCGCTCCACGCGATGAGGTCTCCCCGCGCGGCGGGCAGCGCGGCGGCTGCGGCGGTGAGGACGAGGGCGGTGAGACGCATTGTGAGACTGGGAGGCTGGGCTGGACGGCCCCTGGTGCATATAGTACTTATTGCGTGCGGATGGTGCTTCTAATCCTAAGAAGCCCGGACCTGCTGCGGCGTCCATCAGTGTCGAATACTGATCTGTATCATAATCCTGGGGATCGGCGAGTCCCCGCCCCCACAGTGAGCCCTCCGTCTGAATCGGGGGCCGCTCTGTTAGACGATGTGCCCAAGACCGATTCTCGCTGAGGAGGGCTAGAACGGCGCTGTCGATGCGGCGACCGCCACGCCGCCGATGGCTCCGTTCCCTGCCAGTGCGAGTCTGTCACGAAGGTGTTCCAGAGGCGTATTTTGCTCCAGAGCGGCTATTACTATACCTGTCTGCGGATCCGCAGAGGAAAGGCACGATCGCGGGGTGCCCAGGGTGCCATCAGGCGCCACGCTCCGAGTCGGACGGACTCGCACGGTAAGCGTAACGTATGACGAGGCCAGATTTCGAAGATTCTCTGATTCCAGTCAACTCTGGTCGCACGCTGCGTGTGGGGAGCAACGCAAGACCAATCCGACATGCAAAGCGGGGCTAGGTCTGCTAGATACCTCTCCAGCGTACAGTTACAGTAAAACACACCCACACCCGTCAGACTCCCTGCAGCGAAACGACAGCGCTCCCGCCAATATCGACCCACCCAAACCCGCCCTCGTCCGCCCACCGGCCCGCCTCGTCCTCATGCACCACCTCCTCCCCCTCCCCATCTTCCTTCCCCTCCTCCCCCTCCACGACCGCCTTACTCACATCCGTCCTCGATGGCGCCGTAAGCCGACGCAACACGGCGGGGCGCTTACCCCACAACCACCCGCCCCCGCCCCCGCCGTCGTCACCGAGAGCCGGCCGCTCGCGCACCTGCACACCGGGGCCGAGGCTGCCGTCGCTCTCTGTCCGCGCCAGCTCGTCCGTGTCCTTGGCGCCGTGTCCGTCACCCGGAGAGAGCGCGGCGCGGCGGCGCAGGAGCGCGAGCTCGACGAGCGGCTCGCGCGCCTCGAGCGCGGAGCCGACGAACGTGCCGAAGTGCATCGCGAGCGCGTGCCGCGCGCGCACGTCGCGCGCGATGGACCGCGCTTCCGAGGGCGAGGCGTGCAGTTGCGAGAGCGGGGAGTGGGTGTTGGGCGCGTGGACTAGCTGGATCGCGGTGTCAGCTGCGAACTGCGAAAGAGAAAGGGGGAAGCGAGGGAGAAGGGATGAGGGAGAAAGGGGAGGGGAGAGTGATGGCGTGGGGGAGGAGGAGGGGGAAAGGACGCACGCGGAGGCCGAGCGCGGCGACGAAGCCCAGCGAGCCGCCGCGCCAGACGGGGACGAGCGCGACGTCCAGCGGGCCGAAGCGCGCGCCGATTTCTGTTGTTCTGCCGTGAACGCCCGAGACGCGATTGTGCGAGCGGGAATAACGTACCTGCGAAGAACGGCGCGGGCCCGCGCGGCGTCGCGTAGCCCGTGTCGCCGGCGTGGTACACGCTCGCCAGCCGTCTGCCTTCCGTTACTGTCGGCCGCGCGGCGCTGGTGTCCGTGATGTCCTGCTCGCTCGCGGAGGGCGAGCGCGCGGGCGTATTGAAGAGCTCGACGACCCAGCCGCACCACAGCGTCGCGCGCTGGTCCGTCAGGCTTCTCCCTTCAGACACTCAGGCATGACGTCTTGAGCGGCGTTTGAGATTGACACACCGCTGGAATGCTGCGCGGGCACGCAGGTGAACTTGAGCGTTCTGCTCAGTGCCGAGTCCGTTGTGTGGTCGGACATGGCCACTGGCGGCTCGAACGACTCCCACCAGTCGAGCTCGTGGACTTGTTCTTCAGATATTCCACACGAGACGAACCATGGTTTGTTCCCTGTAATGCCATATGGTCAGGCTCTGCCGGAGTCCAGCGCAGGCCACAGACCTAATGGTACGAGGTAGGTAACTCGCTTGCCCTGCTTCGCGTGAATACCCAGGATTGTTGCGAGGTCCAGATGGTCGTAACTGCATGCAAACTTCAGTACAGTGTCTATTAGAAAAGATGGATACGTACTGGTTATGTGAAATGACTACAAAGCGGACGTTGTCAGGCAGCTCGCCGACCTTGCACGGCGCGGGCGCGAACCTGGCGGGCCCGACGGCATATGCGCCCTGGGCCGCAGCTGGGCCCGCGCGCTCAGAGAATATAGGATCGAATACGACGGCCGTGTCCTTGTCGAGCTGGACGAGGTACCCCTATCGCACGTTGAGTGAGCGTCGGCGCATGACGACCGACGCACCGCGTGCCCCAGCCAGGTCGCCTTGAGCTCGCCGTCGGCCGGCGGCGCAAAGTCGGGCTGGACGACGCCGAGCGGGCCAATGTGCGCCGCGGCGGGGTGCTCGCGCGCCCACTCGAGCCCCGGGAGGCTCTGCGCCCGCGCGCGCAGCCACTCGGCGTAGCTCGCGCTGCTGGTCGGCGTCGACGGCGCGGACGTCCAGGGGTTGCGGAACGCCGGGCGGGCGGGCGTGCCGGCGTGGTGCGCCGGGCGCGACGACGAGGACGAAGACGCGGACGAGGAGGACATGGCGGCAGCGGACGGGGTGACGTCACGCGCCGGCTTGCGCTTCTTCCTCAGCTTGTTCGGTCCCGCACTCGCGCTCACTGCCATTCTGGGCGGCCACTGTCCAGCGCACGGCCCAGGGCAGCAACTCGAAGACGATGGACCGCTCCACAGATCTTGCCAGCTCATTGTGCGCTGCGATCGGCCTATCCGCCGGCGCCGCCGCGAGTGGGGCGATCGCGGCGACCACACTGGGTGTGGATTTCGAGCGCCTGCGACAGGCCCTGGCCACGGCACCCCTGGCGCCTTATGCCTGGCCCGTTACCCACTCTGGCAAGCTCGTCATTCAACGGACACTCTGTCCGCCGGCTTCTTGGCTCAACAAGACCACAATTGTGTTATTTCCGAGCGCCCGCAGGCACCTGCGACGAAACATCGCCTCAGCCCTGCAGTCGTGTCTCTGGGTCCAGACGACGCTGTCAATACTCTGTCAAATGCTGGTGGTCTGCCATGCCGCTCCAATGGTCCAGAGACTCGGCATACCGTCCGGACGTTGAACGAGTCCGTGGCCTTCAACGCCACAGCCTGAATCCCGTTCTCCCTCCCCTATCCCATCGCTCATGCTGCTCGTTCTGTTTCCCAGACCCCTATTTCCAAGACCTGCGGCGTCGCCGTCCGATGCATGCAGAATGTGTGGCTCAAACTCGTCTGCGGAATTACACTCGTTTGCGGAAATGAAACGAATGTCCTGAGGTTTCCCGAGCGCCAGCCGCGTAGACTGACGGTGACAGGAGCTTTCTTCGCTTTCTGAGGCTGTGTCCCGCTCTGTGCATAAGTACCAATGAACCATGTGTGCTCATGGTGAGTCTATGGTCAGGGCGAAATGGAGGCAGTTTCCACCGTCCCGATCGAACACTTGCGCATCGTCACCTCTCTGAAGCGTCGGTAGTCTGCCGTCCCAGCAGGACTTGCGCTGAATATATGCGCCAGTCGTCGCCGTCACGATCTTCTTCTACGACTGGAGTGAGTCGTTCTTCCATCCGCAAGTGCGGTCCTTGACTTATTCTGCTAGTCTTGACACTCGGGGATGAGGTGGCATACAGTACTCTCTTTCTCTTACTCATCTGCTGATTATACCGTACTCCCCTAGATCGAGCTTGTTTGGGTGTGTACGGCGATACGCGAGCAACTGACGATTGCTTGACATTTTGCCACTGGCAGCGCCACAAGAGTCTCGGCCGGCAGACCCTCTTCCTCACAGTCAGTGCCCTGCTTTCCCATCAACTCACATCGCCACGCGCGGCATCCTGAGCCAATTATTACCGCAGGTGCGCTACTCGGCGTTCGCGCTTTTTTGCTACGTGATCAGCGGATTGGCGTCCTCCGACAACTCAGCACGAGTAAGTGAGCATCTTTGCCGACGACTGTAAAGTACTCACCTTCGCCCCAAGGTGTAAGACTATGCCACGAAAACGCGTCTGGCGCTCATTCTGCCGTTCATCAGTCGTCAGAACCACGGGACGGTCAGGATCGTCGGCATTGGCGTCATCATCGTGCAGGTCCAAGGTATGCCACACGCATCGACGGCTTCAGTGGGTCTCATGCCGCACAGTCATCTTGCAGCTCCGGGTGTACGCGATGTACAACCGCTCGCGGGCGGTATGGGTCACCAACGCGGCGCTCTTCGCCGTCGAGTGGGTCGTCGTGCTCGCCACCTATGCCAAGACCTCAAAAGGAATCCACTGTGAGCGGAACTAATCGAAACGCGCAACCGCGACAAGCAAGTATATCAGCTGACAAGTCCTCTACTATACGACGTGAAGTGCGGCCTCTGCGACAGCCGCCCGAAGACGCTGGGGTACTGCTACCTGCCGAGTGCGTCCGAGTCGTCACGTATCGGCGCACGAGCTGACGGCGAATGATGCTGCAGTGCTCGCGTACGAATTCTACCTCTGCGCTCTCGCGATGTGGAAGACGTTCGCGGACCGCAAGCACCTCGCGATCGGCAAGAACACCATCCTCGGCGTGCTCGTCCGGGATTCGGTGGCGTATTTCCTCTTGTGAGTCGGATCTCACTACCATGAGACGCGTTAGTCTCAGCGACTAGTGTGTCCAGCGGCCTCGCGCTCTCCGTGACGCTGTTCTTCGCGATTCCCGTGAGTGATTCGCCGCCCCAGCACCATGATCGCCCTGATAACGCGCGTTTATTAGGGCGTATCGCAATGGACGGACCTGTATGTTGCCATACTCCCATGAACGGAGCGAGTTGCTGACGCTGTGCTACATACATAGGTTGCTGGACAGTTTCGGCGTCATTGGGGGCACGCGCATCCTCTTTTCCACGCGGCAGGCTGCATTGAGAGCTGGCGAGGCGCCGGCTTGTAGCTTGGAAACAGTAACTGCTCTGCGCACAGTGCGCAGTGAGGCCATAAGGGAGGCGTAATGCTAGACGGCGATTCTCAATTCAGTAGGGACGCGATGGAGTACCCTCTCGAATCCACTAGCCTATCGCTCTAGCAACAACTCTACTGTGCGAGGCGTATGCACTGTCTCCAGGGAGCATGGAAGTGCCCCTGGAAAGCTGCGCGGGTGAAAACGCAGCTGCCGCGCTCGTACCTCTCACTCCCTCCGTGAACGGTTGCGTCCTCTTGCTCTTCCATTGCACCGGGCCCTTACGTATGACATCTGGTGTAAAATGTGAACTCTCAATTTCCTGGAACGATCGAGACCGTCGAGTAAAGGATGTCCTCCCGCACGCCCCGACGTTCCCGGGCCAACGGACACTGTTGTCTCCTCGCAGGAAGAATACGAAGAGAACTTGTCTCCGCTTTGGGTAAATAAGAGGCTCCGCGGTGACGCACGAGGAGCGGCTTTCGTTGGGAGGGAAGGTTGGTACAGGACATACCGATAGCAGGCTAGCCGAGGTACGGTCTACAGCTCAAACAGAGATCCTCGCGATAGGACGTCTAATCACCGTCAACCAGGGACGAAGTGGGCTCGAATAACGGCGTAAACCGGAGCGAGCCCTCAATCGCGGTGTTGGACCACGCAGCGAACTGCGCGCACGCGCGCACGAGGATCACGTGTCCCGCGCGCAGGTAGTCCCACAGCTCGTGCTCTGGCCCGAATATTTCTCCGCGGTGCTCCTGCGGGGTGCGGTTTGCGACGGGGTTGCGGTGCGAGATCCAACTGAGCTGGGTGCCGTCCGCGCGCTCGGCGATCGCAAAGTGAGAGCCCCCGTCGGCTCCTGCCACCGGCGATGCGATGGAGATCTCGAACCAGGTGTGGCTCCCAAACTCCGGGCGCTCTGCCCATCCCTGGTCGTGCGACGTGGTGTACAGCCTGACCGCCGCGAGACGGTGCAGTGCGGCGGGCGTGAGGGGCGCTGTGGCGAACCAGTCCCGGCGCTCGCGTCGGCCACCGTATCTTGACGCGACGCGAATGGCCTGGCTTGCGGTCGCGTCGAAGGGAGACCCCTCGCAGGACGTGAGTGCGGCGGCGCGGAAGATGAGGACCACGAGCTCGGGAGGGAGACGAGGTCTGCCTTCGGCTCCTCGCGTCAACGCCCGGAAAAGCATGTAGTGCAGCAGCCGCTGCTCGTAGCTCTGTGGCTTCATGCGGCCCGAGTGAGAGAGGGTTGGGCGGCGTTTCAAGTCCGGTCCTGGCAGCAGTCTTATCGCGCGCCCAACCGTCCTAAACAATCGGAAGCGCTGCCGATCAGGGTCATTCGTCTGGGCGTGACCAGATATGGACGGCATTGAGTGCGCTGTGGCTACGCAGCTAGCGAAAGGGAAGTACAGCGACTCATCCGAAAGTCCGACCGCGTGCAGTTTTTCCCAATATACACGGATACGATAATTTTGTGCTTATCATTGGCGCACAAGGGGACCTCGTCGGCAAAATCCGATACATACGGATACTATGTATGGGTCGACCGACCTCGGGCTACAGAGGTTCGGGACCCCGGGCCGTTTGGCTCAGCGGGAGGCTTTTCCAGCTGCTGACGGACACTTGGAAGCCTTTACTGCACCAAATATGATATCTGCATGTATTTGAACTCATATAGGGTGCTACGAAAATGGAAACGAGGCTGGCCTTCATTCCGTCGGATGCATATCGGTCCGGATTCATCGAGCCGATCCTCCGTCAGTCGGCACCTGAGTGATCTAGGGTTCAAACAGGGCCTGCAATGACCATTCTAGCCGTCTCAAACGCCAATATAGTGCCCATATACTACTTCTAAGTGAAGACGGCTGTGTAATAATGGAAAATGGAAGCAAACCGGAGGTATATCCGCGGATATAGTATGCATACCCCGAGCCTCCGAGGCTTACAGAGGTTACCGACCCGGTGCCATTCATTTTGCTTCCGGTGTCCCCTTGTTGGCGCACTAGACCTGCAAGTACATTACATATGTTTTTACCCGCGTCTCAGTCACAGAGCAGCTGCTCGAGGCTCTGCTAACCCCCATGAGTGGCAGGCCGTCGTGTCCAGAGCCTCGCTACTGCCCGCCTGTGCCCCGACGCGCAAAATGGTAATGATAGTCTGTTCCGGCGTGCTCTCCTATAATGCATGAAGTCTGACTGCCGTGCCAGCACGTTATGTAATTAACTTCACTCAGGCCGGGGAGTGCGCGGTATGCTCATTCAGTATCTCCCCGGGCCCACGCGGCGGTCGCCCTTCCCACGGCTTTTAAATCACCTCACAAAGCAGCAACAGTGAGGGATCTTGCAGAATTGAAGAAGGGCGCGCATGGAGGGCCGGATTTCACTCGGCGGGCCGCTCGTCAACCCCGCAATGGTGCGTCAGAGTCGCCGGTCCCCTCCCACTTTCTCCCACTGAGAACGCGTACAGCCCGCGGTCTCGTCGTCTGTAGCGTGGCGCGGTACGGTGAGCTTCTGCCCCACCAAAACGCAGGCGAGATGGGCCGGGGAATCGCGGGTGGCTGTAGTGTTGGGCTATGCGTGCTCGGGGTCTGCGATTTCTTCCTGAGACTCGATATGAGTACTAATCCTGACATCCAAGCCAGAGAACGGCGGCGCTGCAAGCTGGCGCAGTCAAGCGACCAAGTACTAAGTGACAGCGCGGCCTGCGACTGCGCCCTACTCTATGAGAACAAAACGTGCAACGCAACCGAGTTACCATGTACGCGCATAGCCACCCGCACACGAGACATCCAGGCCGTGCTATCCGAGATAACCAAAAAGAGAGATTTTTTTTTTGTTGGTTTAATGTCCCCCGCTCGGGGACTGAACTGAATGTAAAGCCGGAATTTGAAGAGAAGAGGTGCTGTCTCGGATGTATAAGTTAGTCGATAAGTTAGAGGGGGTCTCGGATCCCGGGGACTATCCCCTGCAGAGTGCACATTTAAAAATCCACGCAAATTTCGAGGTCATCCAGAATTTTTTGAGTCCATCCAGATTTTTGAGCATCCATCCAGAATTCTGAGGGTTCATCCAGATTGGAGAGTTCCATCCAGATTTGCCTCCGCTGTCCATCCAGATATGGAACACGTCCATCCAGAATTGACCCCCACCCGAATCCACCCAAAATCTTCAGAGACACTCGCATGGGGACCCTGATGCATAATTCAATTATATAAGCATGTGAGATGCCGTCTGCGGTGAGGGACTCGGAGATTTCGGCTCCGAGGCTCGGAAGCTTCCGGACATGCCCCCGAGGCAGCATTTTCGAGGTCCTGAGCCAGAGAATGTCATTTTATGCGTAGCTAATTAGTGTTTTATAATTTTACCGAGGTCCAGAGGGTTTCTTCAGTACGAAAATGCGCCTCGGGGGTATGTCCGGAAGCTTCCGAGCCTCGGAGCCGAAATCTCCGAGTCCCTCACCGCAGACGGCATCTCACATGCTTATATAATTGAATTATGCATCTGGGTCCCCATGCGAGTGTCTCTGAAGATTTTGGGTGGATTCGGGTGGGGTCAATTCTGGATGGACGTGTTCCATATCTGGATGGACAGCGGAGGCAAATCTGGATGGAACTCTCCAATCTGGATGAACCCTCAGAATTCTGGATGGATGCTCAAAAATCTGGATGGACTCAAAAAATTCTGGATGACCTTGAAATTTGCGTGGATTTTTAAATGTGCACTCTGCAGGGGATAGGGGACGCGTTCATTTCAGGACTTTGAGTCATCCTCACGTCTGCGGGCGCGATATATGTCCCCATAAATTAGTGGGATTCGAACCCGGGACCAGAGTAGTCTGTCCGCGCGGGCGTCGATAGATGTCCCACAGGCCGCGGGGCGCTTAAGCCGACTGCGCCACTTGGCCCACTGGTTATACTTTCATGTGTCCTTATGAGCAGGTTCTAAGGCGCGTCCCAGGCTGGCACGGCTGAAACGCCGCAACGGACCTGGCTGACTTCCATCCATTCCAACCCTCTTTGTATCCTTCTTAAACTGTACAAATAAAAATCCAAGCAAAATCGAGGGTCATCCAGAATTTTTCATGTCCATCCAATTTTTCGAGGATCCATCCAGAATTCCAAGTTTCCATCCAGATTTGACAGTTCCATCCAGATTTGTTTCCGTTGTCCATCCAGATTTGAGTTGTGTCCATCCAGATTTGACCTTCACCCAAAACTCTTCCAAGGGCTCTCTCAGGGGCCCTGATGCATATAATCATTATATAAGCACCTGAGGTGCGGTCTGCGGCGGTGAGTCTGGAAGAATTGCTCCGAGCCTCCGGAGCTTCCGGACTTCGCCTCGGCGATGAAATTTATGCCTCTTTTCCAATATAAGCACACAGAACACAGTCATATAGCCTATTACGGCACATGATACCGCGAAATATATGATAGGGGGTATAAATCTCGTCGCCGAGGCGAAGTCCGGAAGCTCCGGAGGCTCGGAGCAATTCTTCCAGACTCACCGCCGCAGACCGCACCTCAGGTGCTTATATAATGATTATATGCATCAGGGCCCCTGAGAGAGCCCTTGGAAGAGTTTTGGGTGAAGGTCAAATCTGGATGGACGCAACTCAAATCTGGATGGACAACGGAAACAAATCTGGATGGAACTGTCAAATCTGGATGGAAACTTGGAATTCTGGATGGATCCTCGAAAAATTGGATGGACATGAAAAATTCTGGATGACCCTCGATTTTGCTTGGATTTTTATTTGTACAGTTTAAGAAGGATATCTTTGGCTCCAGGTCCAGGGCTCCACCCACATATACTGTACCTCACATGCGGTGCTCTTACCGTGTCCGCCGTGGAAACGACACAGTCCGCTGTTGTTCTCCGCGGAGAATGTCTGATCAGATCTAATCATGCGATAAGCGCCCTGTTGAGTGGTTGTTCCCGGCCTGCTTTCCTCGCACAGTCGTCTCTGCGCTCGCAACCAGCCCTAGAGTAGCTACCGCGCAGAACACACTCGCCAGCGACGGGAGAGTTTGGACCGGGCGTGCAGGTGCGAGCGGCCAACGAGGGCTGGTGGCTGTGGGGAAGGCGCCCCGCCGTGCTGCGCAGGCTCACCGCTGTCGATAGCGGATGTAGGAAAGGCGGAGGGAAGTTAGGAAGAGGAATAGGAGGAGGAGGACGCGAAATATGCTACCAGTGGAGGTCTGCATGCGGACTCGAAGGCCAGACGAGGGCGGATTTGGGTGATTAGCACTGGAGTCTCCCTCTCAGGATCTGGACCGTTTGCGGAGGTAAGGTGCGTTGCTAGAGTGATTTGTCATGTTCCATGGCCGTAGAGGTCTAAGAAAGCCGCGGTAAAATACACATATATTGTAACACTGCCCTTCACCTGCGAGGTTTTCGCACGCCAACGCCCAGAAATGGTAGAGGGACACGGTGTCATACAACTACACGGTCTATGCGATGTCTAGCAGTCTGCAGCGCGGGGCATGGGAAGGCGCATCGCATATGACGCAAGCATGCCAGACTTCTCCGAAAAGTTCCATCCGGTCTTCTCAGGCTCCTCCGGCGGCGCATCCTCCAGGACGAGCATCTGACGAGCATACGACACAGGGAGTGGCCCCGGCGCAGGCCGCGCGCAGATGGTGATGGGCACGTCGGCCAACTGGCTGCTCAGCTGCAGCCCTGGCGCGGAGATGGCACAGCGAACGTAGTACTTGGCGGAGGGAATGTCAGTCTCTATCACCACCACGGACCGGGACATGGCAGTTCTCACTTGCACTGCGATCCCGGAGAAGCTAAACGACGGCTGTAACCACGCCGGCGCGCGTAGCTCGCCCGCGAGGTGCACGCGGCCGCGCGCGCGGTCACGATGCGTGATCCAGCTGCGAGCACCGGCGGAGGGGATTTCAGTGGCGTCGGGTGCCGTGTCTCCGCCCGCAACGTGCCGCACGAGCGTCACGGCGAGCACCGTCGCTCCACGGGCTGAAAGGACGTCGACGAGCTGCGCGTCGTCGCACGCGAGCTCCGCTGCGAACGGGATTGGGAAGCCGCGTGGGTACTCCAGCGGCTCCGCGAGCGAGAACTGGCGAAGTCGAAGCCACATTACTTATCAGCACGCGGATGGGGTATCACGTGACCTAGCTGCTGCGCACTGAGGTAGCGATTTCCACGGGCCGCTGCGCAAAGAAGTCGCCGTGCAGCGTCGTCCTCTCCGTTCTCCAGCCCACAGGATCGAGGTCCGGTCCAGGTATTGGCATCCCGCTCTCATAGGCTTGCAATCGATAAGAGGAACAGAGGCCCGCGCCTGTTTGCGGCCGGTATTGTATGGGAATACTAAGGCTTTGAGGTCAAGGAGCAGTGTCAGAACTACAGCTCTTATGGCACACCATGCAACCCACACTTCGTCGAGGATGAAGCGTCCTCTGCCCACCGTGCACTTGAGTTCATAGTCGACCCAGAGGAGCGACATCCGAAAGGTCGGTGGGAGGCGGGTCTTGACGTTACCACCGACGGTACAGTGCGCAGGGAGCTGGAAGTCGAAGTAGTGGACCGAGGTACCTCGGAGTTCGCGCTCGTAAACACCTGTATACTCCGGCGCGTTGATCGGTGGAGGCCAGATGCGGGTCGTGCGCTCCAGAAAGCAGGACCCGCGTCCCGAGCCAGCACCAGAAACCCCATAACGGCCTTCCAGCTGGATAGGATGAGCAGTCGCGGCGTGAACGCCCTTGAGCCTCACAGTCACATCGACGAACGTGATCCTGCGCTTCTTGCGCACATTGAGGTGCACGGTGCCCGCGACAGGATCGCCTTCTCGATATAGAGGTCGCGACAAGATGGACGCAGCCTGGCTGAGCAGCGTGATGGACAATCCGACACAGGAGTCGTCCAGAACAGTGGTGTGGACAGTCCGGTTGGTCCCTGGAGAGATGGGCGAGTCCATGACGAGCGTCGAAGTCTAACGGCGTGCGTGTGTGTAGGTGTGTACCTATAGCATAGCTTATCGAGCGGATCCGCGCAGGCAGCATCAGAAGCAGAACTGAGTGCGCCAGCGGTACCGATACCGGGCGTTCTGCGACTCGCTAGCATGCATTGTTTCAGAGCCCCGTAACCGTGGACAGGCGTGTGCCAAGGACTCCAGGAGGAAGCCGGCGGCCGTTTAAGAATCAGGGAGAACGGTGGCGCTGGCAATTGTGTAGCCCTGCTTGGTTGTGTCTTAAGCCATGGGATAGAGTCATCGGTCATGATGGTCAGTGGACAAAGAGCTGCGAGCGCGGAGCTCGGAATTGTGTCTCCCGGAGCCAAGACCAAGCAAAAAGCAATTTGCGGCGTCGCCTTGAAGGATGTGTTCTGTTCCTATAGTTGAAGGCTAATTCCGCTCGGGTCCGAGTCGCATGACGTGGGGAGTACCGCCGCGCGCGGAAGCTGTAACTGCTATATACTACAAGAACTAGCGTGGCAAACTCGTAACATACATCTGAATTAGTTGGAAGACATTAGAGCACGTAAATGAAATCCTCGTTCTTGAGGTCGGTCAAGTCGTCGAACGCGCGGCTGTTGACGGCGTTCTCGTCCTTCTCCGAGTCACCGGCTTGTCCGGCGCGGTACTGCTCCAGGGACGTGTCGATGAGGACTGCACTCTTGCCGACGCGGACACGCTGCTTCGAGTGCTGGTTGTTGAGGTACTTGAGATACGCCACAGTGATGCTGATCCATCGTCAGTACTAGGCATAAGCCAACGTGACTCCGAGGCAACTCACAGAGCGAGGATGAGCAAAGCAATCCAGCAGATGAGGCTGCGGGGGCAGTGAGACGGCGCCCGAGCAGGCGACCCATGAGACATACCAGGCGATCAGGCCGTTGCGGTAGTACGGCTTGTCCTCCGTCTTGTTGATGAGAGGGCCTACGATCTAAAAGGGACCATTAGCAACGATCCAAGGCAGAGTGAAACTGGCTCACGTTTCCAACGCACTGCGCGACGAAGACAATGCCCGTCGTGCAGAGCTTCTTCGTGTGTCCTGCCGTGTTCTGCGCGCTCCATGCGTACAGCATCGGTTCTGCAGTGGCTCAGTAACAGCACGCGGGTACCCGCGATCATCGCGACTCACGCAGCGCGGTGAACACCGAAAGCTATTACGCATTGTGAGAGCGAATATAAGGAGAAAGAGGAGCACATACGACGTAGTAGCAGCCCAGCAGCGTGTTGCGAAGCTCGGGCTCGCGACCAAGCGTGTAGAGCGCGGCGGAGCCTGCAATGGGCGGGATGGAGAGTGCCACGACCACAGGCCACTTGAGCTTGATCTTCGTCGAGACGTACGCCGAGAGAAGCGTGACGATGACCTGGATAGCGCTGTACGGGATTTTGAAGAGGATCGTGTGGAATTCGTTGAAGCCGAATCCGTCTAACAAACGGTCAGTCGACGGGAGTGGAGGACGAAGGGCACGATGCATACTGATGATGAGAGGTCCGAAGGCCCTGAATGTCAATTAGAAAGGTGTTGTCGATCAGAAAGGAAGTGTCTTACGAAATGCATCCACTCGGAACACTAGCCGCGTGTCAGTACACAATCTGAGGAAAAAACCTGGCAACGCACGTGCAGACGAATAGCAGCATGAACCAGAGATACGTCTTGACATCCAAGAGAACTTCAGTGACCTGCTCCCACTTCCAAACCTTTGTCTCCGTTCCCTATTGGATGATTGAACGTCTAAATCCCACCGAAGACTGAGTGCTAAGGACTTACCTGGTTGTTGGCCCGGAGACGCTCCAGCGCGATGATCTTCTCCTCGCGGTTAAGGAACTTAGCCTTGGTCGGCGAGTCCGGCAGGATGAAGCTATGAAGGCTTCAGCTTCTGCATGCCGGCGCGACATGGAGGTAGTCTCACTATACGAAGGGAGAGCAGACAACCGTCAACAGACCGATGAAGAGGAAAATCGTCTGTTTGACGTTGACAGTCAGCCGTGGCGAAAGCTATTGAATGGAGAGACGAACCTGGTACGGGTGCAATTTACCCCGGACGTGACCAAGCCCGAACGTGGCAAGGGAACCGATGATGCCAGTAATTCCGTTCATGCCCATCCACATGGACAAGCGCATTGTCTGCTCGCGACGTCTCCACCACTAAGAAGGCCACAGTCAGCAGTAAGCGAGATGTATAATGGGCAACAGTACCATTTGGGTAATGGTAATGAAGCAGGGCGCTGCACACGAGTCAGTTGGGATGGGACAAGGACGCAGTCATACGCACCAACAGTGGCCTCAAAGAGACCAAGGAAGAAGCGCGCGGTGATCAAGCCCTTGAAGTCGTGCGCCGCAGCCGTGCCGGAGACGATGACTCCCCACATCAAGACGTGCACGAAGACTAGAACGAGGTTATACGCGGTACTCAGAGACGGCAGGGAAGGACGCACGGTACTTCGAGAGAGGGAACCGGACAAGCATGTACGACGAGACGGGCTGCCATATGAGCTGCGCGAGGTAGACGATACTCGTCAACCAGCTGTACTGCCTCCCCACGAGTCCTGCGTCGCGAAAAATGGTGAGGATACGCGGTGTGCGACATGACAGCGCCACTTACCTGTTTGCTCCACAAGTCCGAAGACGGAGGTGTACGACAGCGATGACCTAGGAGGCGCGTCAGGCAAATGTCATGGACGCGACACCACGCGTACTTGTCGAGCTGCTGCAGGAAATAGACGAGGAGGACGATGGGCATAACCCAGAAGTCGATCTTGCGCAAGACGCGGCGGTCCTCTTCCTCCGAGAACTCGTGGCGCGTCGTGCCGTCGCCGAGAATCTCGAGGGCAGCATCCCTGCCTTTGGACGACTGGCCAGGACGCTCGAACTGCGGCGACGCGACGGAGTCGAGACGCGACTCGGCGTCGGCGAGCTGCTTCTCCTTGTCGGACAGCGACGCGGGCGGGGACTGCTTTGCCTGTGGTGCGGACATAGCGACGCGTCGGGAGGCCAGGGATCACGAAGCGACGCGCGACTGCCTTTTATGTTTCATCTCCATTGGGCGCTGCGGACTGGCGGCCCGCTTTTCCCCACAGGCACCGTGCGGGGTATGATCTGGAAGAACTGTGTGACCGGCCAAGGCTGGGCGAATGTCTTGGCTCGCAGCGAGACCCAAGGTGCGCGCCGTGCTCTCGGGCAGGATCCACAAGCGTGGGAAACGGCCCGCAGATAGCCGGGGGCGCTGCGAAAGAGAAGCAAACAGCTTGCTTCGACTGGCGCAGAGTTCGACAGCGGGGAACCCAAACCGCGCTCCTCCCGCGCGGCTCCGGCGATGCAGATTCCGCGTCGGGGCTCCGCAGGGACCAGGGATTGCGCTGCACCTGACCGTGGGACGTGCGCGCGCGGAGTGGGCCGCCCCGGCGGGCTGCCCGGGCCGCGCAAGCGGTGGCTGGGCGGCAGTAGAAAAGCGAACGCTTAGCGGCGGAGTCGGCACGCCGCTTCGTAAAGATCCCTGGCACGAGATGGCATCCACGCAGCAGACCTTTGGCGGGCGCGTCGCGATCGTCGGCACCGGCAGCCGCGCCGCGATGTTCGTGCGCGGCATCGTCGCGCGCCCGTCCAGCCAGGTCGTCGCGTACTGCGAGCCCAACAGCGTCCGCGCGGCGTACTACAACTCGCTCCTCGTCGAGCTCGGTGCGCCGCAGGTGCCCGTGTACAAGCCTGAGCAGTTCAAGGAGATGTTGGAGAAGGAGCGGGTCGACGCCGTCGTCATCACGTGCATCGACGCGCTGCACGACCTCTACATCGTCCCCGCGCTCGAGGCTGGAGGTGCGCGAGCAGTCTGAATGCGGTCTGATACATGCATTGACGCGCGCTCGGCAGTGCGGGTCCTGACGGAGAAGCCGATGACGACCGACGTCGACAAGTGCCGCCGCATCCTCGAGACGGTGCAGCGCACGGGGCGCCACTTGACCGTGACGTTCAACTATCGGTGCGCGGTGTGGTGTGACTTGGCGATGAAGTCGCAGCTGACCCGCGGCGCAGCTACAACCCCGTGCATGAGCTGGTGAAGCGCACGCTCGCCGCGGGCGAAATCGGCAAGATCATCTCGGTGCACTTCGAGTGGCTGCTCGACACCGTCCACGGCGCGGACTACTTCCGGCGCTGGCACAGGCAGAAGAGCAACTCGGGCGGCCTGATGGTGCACAAGGCCGGGCACCACTTCGACCTCGTCAACTGGTGGATCGCGGCCGAGCCGGAGACCGTCGCGGGCTTCGGCAAGCTCGCGTTCTACGGCGAGAAGAACGGCAAGGAGCACGGCTGGGCGCGCGAGTACACGCGCGCGCGCGGCAGCGAGGCCGCGAAGGGGGACCCGTTCGCCATGCATATGGAGCACGACGAGACCCTCAAGAAGATCTACGTCGACGCCGAGGGTGAGGACGGGTACCACCGCGACCAGAACGTGCGCGCTCCTTCCTTTGTGCTTGACGTGGGGCTGAGCAGGTTCCAGGTCTTTGCGCCTGACATCGGCATCGAGGACGACATGAGCGTGATGGTGCGCTACAACACGGGAGCGACGCTCACCTATCACCTTGTAAGGTGTCGCAATCTCAGCGCCGCGGACTCCCATTGATCGCCGCCGCAGACCGCGTACTCGCCTTGGGAAGGCTACCGCGTCATGTTCAACGGCTCGCAGGGCCGTCTGGAGCTCGAGGTCGTCGAGTCGGAGTACCGTCTCCCTCGGGACGGCGAGGAGCTGGGCGGCCTGACGCACGGCGTCTCCGCGCTGCCGCACGCGGGCCCGGCGCGTGTCACGCTGCAGAAGCTGTGGCAGAAGCCGCAGGACCTGCCGGTCGAGTACAAGCACGAGGGCCACGGCGGCGGCGACGCGCGCATGCTGTCCGTGCTCTTCGGGCCGCTCCCAGGAGATCAGGCGGAGACCGGTGACGCCGCCCAACAGGGCGCGAACGAGCGCGACGGCGCGATGGCGCTCGCCGTCGGCTTGCTGGCCAACGAGAGCTTCAAGACCGGCCAGTTCACGACCGTCGCGAGCCTGAACCTTCCCCTGTGATAATGTAATAATACCACGATAGGATAACCCCGCGATAGTTCCACTGTCCGTATATGCTACTTTGTTACCATATTGTGCCGGCCAGTGTGATTGTGGGACGCAGATGGTCAGAGGGATCGCGACAAAAGAACGCCGACGAAGTGGAGCTCCGACAAAACGCCACGAACGAGTGCTGGTGCCCTATTCACGCCAGACATGACAACGTGTGCCCACCAGACGAGGCTGCAGTGACGGCCGTCCTTGGACGCATCATAGGAACGCCAGAGACTCTGACACCGGTGTACCATGGGGGTGGTGGCAGATGAGAAATGCGCGAGTTGAGTAGCAGAGGGTAGTAGACAGAGAGATGCTGTTACGTAGCAGGCCCATAGACAGCGCTTCGTGGTATGTACCAGCTGTCAGGAGTAAGAACGGGTTGCGGGAGCCCAAGGCCTGATCGAGGACAATTGGGCACTTGGTAATAACAGCAGTAGGTTGAAATGATTGCGAAGAGATAGCAAGAGTCGGTGGGTTGGGCGCCCAAACAGCAGACGAAGCTGGTAGCGTACCAGGGAGTATAGACCGGTTTGAATCAGGAAGCTAAGTAACGCGCTGACAGAGCGAGTCATGGACATGGCGTCCAACGCAGCACGTGTCCCGGCCAGAGATAGGTCACCTGATCTCGCGCGGCACAAATCTAGTCCAGGCAGATAACGCTGAGCGGGCCGACATGTGCCTCGGCGGTATGCTCTCGCGTCTGCTCAAGCCCCGGCAGCCCCGCGTGAATCAATATTTGTGGTGCGTACCGGCTTCGGCGCCGTCGGGGTCAACGGGTGACTGAACACTAGCGCAACGACGGGGCCGCGGACGAAGATGAGGTGATGGGCGGGGTGACGTCACGCGCCAGCTCCGCTTCTTCCTCCGACAGTAAATCTTCGGCGCCGCTTGAAAGGGCGTCTGGCTCCGGCACCGGTAACGCTCTGGCCGCGACTGCTTCGAGTCCGACCTCGAGCATACTCTGTGCTTGTCATTATTGGTATTATCTTTTTACAGGCGAGCAGGTGCGTGTGTCTTTCCAGGTATCCCTTCAAGTGAGTTGACCAGGCAGCGCTGTCAGCCCCAGCGCAAACCAGATGGACGACCTGCCCGTCGAGCTCGTTTCCGCGGTATTCCGCCAGCTCGGACTCAAGGACTGCATCACCGTATCCCATGTTTGCAGGCGCTGGCGGGCCGCGGCGATCGATGACCCTCTCCTATGGACACGGTTGGCAGTCGAGGTGGCGCCGATTGAAGGGGTCGAAACGCTTGTTGACCGCTCTCGGGATGCACCACTGTCGCTAACTATGGCGGCGTTCGCGCTAGGCGAACAAGATCGAGTCGCAAAACTCCTTTTTAAAAATCTCGGTCACATCCACGCCCTGTCTCTCCAAACGACGCGGAAATGTTATACCAACAGCATCCAGCACGCTCTCTGCGCCTCCGCTCCGATAATGGGGATATTTATCCTACAAGTTCATGACGACGACGCAGATGAAAACGACGACGACGAGGACGACGACGACGTTGATCTCACCTTACCTTCCCTTTTATTCGGCGGCGTCGCCCCTTCCCTCGGTCGTCTCGATCTGGAAGGAGTAGATCTTCCTTACACCTGCCCAGCCCTCGCCACGGTTTTCTCCCTGCACTTGAATCTCCATGAATCGGCACCCTGGAGGCCGTTCTGCATATCCGAGATTCTTCCCAACCTCCTGTCCTTGGAACTCAACGACCAGTCGGACGAGCCGCATGTTTCTCTACGCCCGGGCCACCGCCTGCTCGCGCTCGACATCGACGCCACGTGGGACTCTGATGCCGACCTGCGCGCGCCGCTGCGCGCTTTGCAGCACGCCGACTTGCTGTCAATCAACGCGACCACGACCAACGCCGACACCATTTACTTCGTGTTCGACAGCATCCCGAACGTGTTGTCTCTCTCCCTCGGCCTCAGTAACCCGAAGTACGACCAGCGATGGGACACGTCGCTCCCAACGGCCTGCGTCTCCCTCAGCGCGTCCCGCTTCCTCCGCCACTTTCGCCTTGTCGAGGAGCCGACGGTATCGGCCCTGCTGAACGCGCCTGCACGCGTGGCATCGGTCGCGATCCTCAACATCGCGCACCACCTGCTGCATCTCGCGCCCGCGGTCCTGCCCAGCCTGACGCTCCTTTACGTCGAGTTTCCCTCCGAGGACGCGGAGATGGACTACGACCGCCTCGCGATGTGGCTCGACGCCCAGCGTACGCCGCGCCTGCAGACGCTCGTCCTGTGCGGCGAGTGGCAACCCACGTTCGAGCTGGGGTACCAACCGCTCACGCGGCCGCGCGTCCTTAGCGCCGCGCGCCTTGCAACATGTCTCAAGACGCGACACACGCCCCCTCTGTCTGACCTGCGATTGCGCGTCGAGCTGGAGGAGACTCCGGAGGCTGCGCACGCGTTGCTGTCGCCCACGGTACTTAGTTTCGCTCGATTCTAGCCGGCCGATGTTGAAAGTCGCATGCCATCGTATCATCGTACCACAACAATCAACCTAACTTCGGCGTCCGCAGGTCCTTCGCAGACCAGAGATCATCGGAAGAGCTTCTCGGCATAACCCCGTGATAATCCCCCATGCTATTTCTCAATTTTCAGCCCGCGGCAGCCGACGGACGGCCTAAACGCAGAATGGTGTGGCCAAGCAGTCGAGATGATTCGGAAGGAAACACGCAGCAAACTCCGCGCGCTGCCCTTTGTCATCAACTGCTATGTTGGAGCCTGACAGGCAGGCGCTGAAGCATCTCTTGCTATCCCTCTGCGCCAAGGCAGCCTGGGACGAGCTCAGGTGTGCATGGCTGCGCGTTCGAAAGCTCCATGAAATCTACTAACGTTGGCCGGCAGCACGTTCAATGCGCAGGCAGTGGTGGACGACATTCTTCACGCTACGCGGACCATTTTGGCCGACGCCTGTCACCTTCGAAATCAGTCGAGGTCCACTTGCCCTCTGCCTCCCGAGGTTCTGACCGGTTGCTTTTCTTTCCTGCCACTGAAGGATTGCGTCACCGTGTCCCACGTTTCTCGTACCTGGCGGGCGATGGCGCTCGACACTCCGTCTCTCTGGAACGATATTATATGCGATATCGGAGAAGATCAGCTCTCCCCTGGGCTGGTGCAAATGGCGCTCTCGCGCTCGGGCGTGCTACCAATACAACTGGAGTACAATGGATGGCTAGACGGCTACTTAGCCAACCTCATACAATCTCACTTGTATCGCATTGCCTCACTGAAGCTCACCAGCTATGCGAACCTCTCCTTTCTCAACCACCCAGCCCCACTTCTTCACACCTTGACTCTATTGGACGATGCTTCGGTCTCAGCAGAGTTTCTTGCCCGTTCCCCGGGACGGCTGGTGACCCTGCGTGCAGACCTACTCTTTCTACCGGCTTCATGCCCTGCGTTATCGAACCTCACGACACTCATCGCGTGTTCGACCCAGGATACGACCTTGTCCGGCGTCTTTGCGATGTGCCCGCGTCTACAGAGTCTCTCGCTATGGTATCTGACACGGGATAACGTCTCAGCGCCTGGATGCTGTCCGCCGTCGCTCTCCGACCTTTCACTCTCAACAAGCGATCGCGACTGCGATCTTATCGCGGTGTACGAAGCATACAAGGGTTCGAAGACCCTGCAGGACATCAACGTGCACTGCAACATCGTCGGCCGTGCTGAGGACTTAGGCAGTGCATTGCACGGCGCCGTCGACGTCGTCGTCAAGCTGCTCGGCGGCGGCATGATCTGCGTCATCGCGCTCTTCGCAGGCGGGCGCCGGCTTACGGTCTCGTGGCCGCTCGACGACGCATACAGCGACCCGGAGGGGCGCGCGTACCCGCCCTTCTTTGCGCAGGCGGCGCCGTGCTTCGACCACCTGCGCGCGGTCCGCCTTCCGCTCGGCGTGCTCCCCTTTTTCATCCTGGACGCGCCGCCCCTGCCCGCTCTTGAGGAGCTGCGCGTCGATGTCACTCCGGGAAGGGACCACCTGGGGCAGCCGGCAGCGCTCGAGTGGTCCGAGCTGGAGGGGCTGCGAAACTTCGTGCCAGCCAAATCCGAGTTCCGAGTCGTGTTGAGCATCACACGTCCCCACAGACCGAGTGCAGATGACGCGCGCGCGCTCCTGGCGAGCCTCGCTGGCTGCGCCACACACCTCGCTGTCACTGTGACTGGGTTTGCGACGGATGCAATCCCCGATGACGCTCCGCGCGAATTGAACGTCATGTTTACTCGAGATGTGTAGCATATGCTAATGGATCGACCTCGAAGATTGCATGCACGATGGTTGATGTAGCTCGCACACTGCACCGGATAAGGTAGCGCAGTCTTCTGGACAAGCCCGTGATACCGCGGTCAACCAGTGAGATGCTTTCCCGAAGTGAAAGCAAAGCACGTAGATATGCGTGCGGAAGATTGGCCTCAAGCCCTTCCTCGCAATCGACGACCACGGGGCACCCTTTGCGTCTCCGTACCGTCCATCATGTCACGTCGTTGCACACGTCAAGCCTCTTCAGTAATGAAGGAGACATGAAGAGCGAAGAGCGCGGTGAGGCAGGGCGTGCGTAGCACAGGGTTGAAAAGGGAGGACCATTTGTCACAGAAATCGCGGGGAGAGTGTTGCCTCAGGGTGCATATGGTGCACTAAGGTCACAGCTGCCGACGCACCAGGTGTCACAGTCAGGCTACTTGATATCGCGGACACAACACGCTGATCGGGCGATGTGCACCGCGGCGGGGTGCTCACGTGGCCGCTCGAGCTCCTCGTGGCTCGCGTTGCGAGTCAGATTCGACAAAACCAATCTCACTGAGTGAGAGCTATAAATACGGGCGGTTGGATGCTACGCTCGGCACGACGACGACGAGGAGAGGTGGTGTGACGTCACGCGCCAGCTCCGCTTTTGCCTCCGACGGCGAATCCCTGGCGCCGCTTGAAAGGGCGTCTGGCTCCGACCATAGCACTATCTGGCCGTCACTGCTTCGAATCTGAACCCCGAGCACAGCGTACTCTGGCTATTATCAGTATTGATTTGCTACTGGTGGGCAAATGCTTGACCTTTTCCCGGTTTTACTTGATCTGATGCAACGTTAGCTCTAGCGCAACCTAATGGACGGCCTGCCCGCCGAGCTCGTTGCATCGGTATTCCGCCAGCTCGAAATCAAGGACTGCATTACCGTGTCCCACGTTTGCAAGCGCTGGCGGGTGGCGGCGATCGAAAATCCACTCCTCTGGACACGACTGGCACTCGAGTTCGCGCCGATTGACCAAGTCGAAACGCTTGTGGCCCGCTCCCAGAATGCACCGTTGTCGCTGACCGTGGGCGCGCGCGTCAAAGGCGAAGAAGACCGGGTGGCAAAGATCCTTGCTGAAAACATGGGCCACATCGACGCCCTGTCTCTCCAAATAACACTCCAATGTTATACCGGTAGCCTTCGCGACGCTCTCTGCACCCCCGCTCCGCTTATGGTGCTATTCATAATGCGCGCGGACGACGACGACGACCTGGACGATGACTACGATGTTAAACTGCCTCCGCTGTTGTTCGGCGGTGTTGCTCCGTGCCTCAGTCGTCTCGATCTGGAGGGAGTGAAGCTCCCTTCTACCTGCCCAGCCCTCGCCCCCGTGTTCTCATTGCGCCTGAGACTCCCCGAAACGCGCCCTCGGCGACCCTTCTGCCTATCCCACATTCTTCCCAAGCTCGTGTCCTTGGAACTGACTCACCAGAGGGAGGTGGCACATGTGTCGCTGAAGCAAGGTCATCGCTTGATCAAGCTCGACATGGACGCCACGTGGGATCCTGAGGCGGACCTACGCGCGCCGCTGGCCGCGGTGAACCACGCCGACTCGCTTTCGATCAAGGCGACCACGACCGACGCGGATACCCTGAACCTCGTATTAGACAGCATCCAGGACGTGTTCTGCGTCTCCGTCGGCTTCACTAACCCGAACTATGACGAGCGGTGGGACATGTCCATCCCCACGGCCTGCGTCTCGTTCAAGACAATGGGCTGCCTCCGCCACTTCCGCATCGTCGAGGAGCCCACGGTATCCGCGCTACTGGACTCGCCTGCGCGGATGGCGACGGTGGCAATCCTCAACATCGCGCACCATCTGCTTCATCTCGTGCCTGCGACACTGCCCAACCTGATACGCCTCTACATCGAGTTCCCCTCCGAGGATGCGGACATGGACTACGACCGTCTTGCCCTGTGGCTGGACGCGCAGCGCACGCCGAACCTGCAGACGCTCATCCTATGTGGCGAGTGGCAACCCGCCTGCGAAGTGGGCTACCAGCCTCTCACGCGGCCGCGCATCCTCAGCGCCGCGCGCCTCGCAGCGTCTCTCAAGACGCGGCCCACGCCGATCCTGACTGAGCTGCGCCTTCGTGTCGAGCTGGAGGAGACGCCGGAGGCCGCATACGCGTTGCTGGCTCCCACGGTTCTTAGTTTCTCTCCTTTCTAGTCAGCCGGGGCTCTCAGGCGCGTGCTCTCGTGCCGCCGGCTTGCCAAAAATGATGACCTTCGCTTCGGCGCCCGCAGGTCCGTTCCTCGCAAATTGGAGATCAGTGGCGGGACTCCTTGGGGCATGTACGTACGCAGGGTCCCTGCTCACACGACCCCTCGCACCGGACCTGCGCACTGCAACGCAGGGACACGTCTCGGCCGTGCAGAACCCACCCACAATGATTATCGTTTACCATACGAACGAGAAGTGCGTCCACACGTTCGCGTGGCCTGATACCGATACGGGCATGCTGAAGCCCTGAGAGCGTGATTGGGGAATACGTGAGTCGCCTGGCCGCTGACAGAGCTCAGTCGTACCCGCGACACAGTTCATCCGAAAATCCTGCGATCCTTGCTGACTGATTGACCTGAAACTACCCCAGTTGAAATGGATCGAGACCACTGCCGGCTCACGTGCGTCACTCCGCGCAAGACGGAGGGCGGCATGATGGAGGCGGGACAGTAAGTAGCAGGCTCTCCTGGTCCCTCATAGACCTGGAATAATTAGGAGTGTACTGCGAGTCGCCTATCTGTCCCGGAATGCTTGGAGTGCGGGGGACAACGACGTAAACGCATTCTAACACTGTAAGGTACCAGGCGGTATCTGGAACGGGTCGACGGCTCGGCGCATCAGTCAAAAGGGCTTGACGGATGGGTGCGCGTTGGGTGCGCGGCATCAACGTTCAACCTGGCCATCTGTCATCGAAGTGTCAGCGCGCCGAAGCTGAATTATTACTCCGAGGCCAGACAACGATCCGAATCTCAGCAGCTCAGCTGCTCGGCTGTAAGTAATACTGTGCCTTAGGCACATGGTTCTCAGCAGGCTCCCACGCACTCTAGCCGGTCGGCCGAGGCGCGAGGGGAAATGGGTATATAAGAGGTCCTGGGGCAACCTCGTTCGACAACCACCCACAGCACTCAGCTCTCAATGCGCGTCTCCGCTCTCATCGTCTCTGCCATCGCTCTCGCCATGCCCGCGCAGGCGTTCGTCGCGTGGAGCGGCGACCACTGCGACGGCGACAAGGGCAACTCCGTCCCGTGCGACGGCTCGTGCCACAGCTTCGCGGGCCGCCACTCTTTCATCGTGCGTGCCCGTCGTTGGGATGCACCCGTGGCTGCGCGCTGATTCACCGTCGGGCAGGCCGAGTTCCGCAACCGCTGCACGTCATTCTACAGGGAGTCAAACTGCCAGGGCCAGCGCTTCAACTACAGCCAATACGCCGACGAGGGCTTGAAGTGCACGGTGCGTCCCGCGCTGAGAGGACTCGGGGAACATGCTGATGCTGTCCGCCAGAACGTCAACACCGGTACCAACATCCTGTCGTTCCGCTGCTGGGTCATGTCCACCGGCTGTCAGTAAGGATCAGGGCTGTTGTACTCCAAAGAGAACCCCTTGAAGTATACAGTAATCCACATTTGCGAGCCTTCCCACATGCCTGAAAGGGTGACTCTCACTGGCGCACGCGCTTATGATTTAGAAGAGACCATAAATACTGCTGTTTGCAGAACGGAAGGCGCCGGCAGAAATCGGCGATTTTCCGGCCGTTTCAGCCGCATCCGCTATTCCTCGCCGAAAGAAGTTCCCCTTCGGCTCAAATTTTTTGGGTGATATATTTGTGACATAAGGCACCGATACAGTGCGATGAACCCGGGAACGAGGTCCGATTTCGGCCCCCTGAGCCCTGCCAGCCATTTTAGCCACTTGAGTGGCATTGCACTTGAGATACCGTCCTTTGAGAGGGTTCCAGGGTGTGAGAAAGGTTTAATTAGTCAATTGGGATGGAGACTCATGTTTCAGTCCTGCGAGAGGTCGGGACAAGCGCCGGAAGCTTACGGAACAACGCCGGAGTCTAAATTACTCTCCGCGGATTTCCGCCGCAGCCGGCCAGGGCAACAATATCGACTTCTGGACTTCCCAAGCAGCCTCGGAATGCATTAGGGCACCATAAAGTGCTTATAAGCCCCATGAGATCCTCGCAAAGGACGGTATCTCAAGTGCAATGCCACTCAAGTGGCTAAAATGGCTGGCAGGGCTCAGGGGGCCGAAATCGGACCTCGTTCCCGGGTTTATCGCACTGTATCGGTGCCTTATGTCACAAATATATCACCCAAAAAATTTGAGCCGAAGGGGAACTTCTTTCGGCGAGGAATAGCGGATGCGGCTGAAACGGCCTGAAAATCGCCGATTTCTGCCGGCGCCTTCCGTTCTGCAAACAGCAGTATCAATCTGAACGGTTCATCCCTTACTAAAATTCCAATTGTTTTGTCGACTCTCTGGATCCGATTCCGAGATCTGGGAGCGCAGTGATAGGCGGCTAGCAATCCATACGGTGTCTGATTCAATCGACAGGTATCCGATCAACGGAGAGTATCACCATGAAAGGAACGCGAAGGAGTGCGCACTCCTTGCTTGAGAAGCCACAAACGCCTCACGGACCCGGCGTGGGGATTTGCACACCTGCTGCATAGATAACAAGCATCCCAGACTTCTCCAAGCCGGCCCAATGGTCATCTTCGCGCGCGTTTGCGCCGACACCGACCATCTGCGGGCCCGTGTAGGACACGGGGAGTGGCCCAGGCGCAGGTGTCGTGCAAATGACGATAGGAATGTCGTCCGCGCGGCTACGAAGTTGCAGTCCAGGTGCCTGAACGGCATACCTGACGTAGTACTAGACCCACGCGTACAATTGTTAGACAAGGTACAGCCAGGGTGCATTCATACCTGCACTTCGGTCCCAGAGAAACGGAATGATGGCGGGAGCGAGGTCGGCGCGCGGATCTCGCCCGCAATGTGTACGCGACCGGTCCCACGATGGGTGATCCAGCTTCTAGTGCTGGTGCAAATGTCGTCGACGTCGTCCGGCGCGGCTCCTCCCCGGACGCGACGTATCAGAGTCGGCGAAAGAACGTCTCCTTGGGCCGCGATGACGTCCATTAGCTGTGTATCCGTGCACGATAGCTCTGCGTAAAACGGAATCGGATACCCGCGCGGGAATTCCATAGGTTCAGCCAGTGAGAACTGCGGAGAAGCAAGTTGGTGAGAGGATGCGGCATCACGTGACTCAGCAACCGCTCACCGAGCACATGATCTCTGCTGACCGTTGCGAAAAGAAGGCACCTTGGAGCGGCGTCCTGGTTGTTCTCCATCCTGCAGGGTCGATCTCTGGCCCGGGGATGGGCATGCCGGTCTCGTAGGCCTGTAAGCGATACGACGAACTAGGCCTTGCTACGCTATTCGGCCGATATTGAATAGGAATGCAGAAGCTTAACCGGGTTCAGCAACATCCAAAGCGGCGGAGGGACCCCGGCTTACACTTCATCGCCCGAAAATTTCCCTCTACCGACTCTGCATATTAGCTCATAGTCAACCCAGCGTAGGGGCATTTGAAACGTCGGTGGCAATGGGATCTTGGTTTTGCCATCGAGTGCACAGAATTTGGGGATTTTGCAGTGAAATTGATGGACTGAGATACCTCTGAGGTTGCGCTCAGAGATGCCAGTGTAGCCTGACGGATGGCTTGGCGGCGGCCAAATGCAGGTTGGGACATCCAGGAAACGAGTGCCAGTGCAAGACATCCGGTACCGCCCTTGAAGCTAAGAAACGTCGGCCAATGCTACCGTAAACAAGGTGTCTCATTTCTTACCGTCAATGTGATGGATGTTATCGTCTTCCCCCTTCGTACGTCGACGTGCACGGTGCCGGCGATTGAGTCACCTTCTCGATACAGCGGTTTCGACGAGAGAGATGCAGCCTGGCTGAGCAAAGTGATAGAAAGTCCCACGCTGGAACCGTCAAAGACAGTGGCGTGTGCTGTCTGGTTTGGGGTTCGTGAAGGCGACATGCTTGACCCCATGGCATGTGCGTAGCCGCGCTTATATAGCTGATTCGGTAGCTTTCTCGCCGGTTGCAATGGTCCCAATCCGGCCTTAGAAAGATTGACACATGTGCGGGTGGACCGCAAGGCTCGTGGGATGATCGGCGGCCGGGTCTCGTAGCCAGTTCCGGCACCCGCTTTTCAAACTGGGTCGAACAGCACCTTGTACGGGCGAGACTTCCGGGGACGGTCATTGAGTAACGTTGAAAGTCGTTCAGAGTCACAGAGCGCGAATGCGTCGGAACGATCGGGGCTATGTCATGACCCTCACTTCTGGGTTGCTGCTCCTGAATGTGTACTCCCATCTTTTGATTCCTATGTACTCTATCAATCTTATATACATGTCACCTGGGCTCCCAAGTCCCAGGTCCCAATTTCTATCTACCTACTCTGGAATCAAGTATCTAACTCCCAACCCAACTTGCAGTACAAAAAACTCCCAACTCCCGAGGCACAGCTCACAGTATCAAGAACTCCAAACTCCCAAAACGATGTTCCCGCATAAACTCCCGACTCCCGGAGAGCCATGGGCCGTGCTCCCACTCCGAAATCCCAAAATCGTCCTTGGAGCACTCCGAACTCCTAGCTCCCGGACTCACATTCACTCGGTCTCAGCGCCGAGTGGCGCTGAGACCGCTGGGTACGCCGGTGTCATTATTTCGGTTCATCTTGAGTCGTTCGAAGTTGCGCTTCATATAGTGCGCCTTGTGGTTCGTGTCAAGCAGAGGGGCGCCGTTCTGAACATGAGCCCCAGCCGTCGAGTGCCCACGCTGCGTGGAGGGAGTAAAGGTGGGCGTCGTTGAGAAGGTCGGTAATGGCGCTGTGGCGTGTCAGCTGCAGTGCGCAGAGCCCAGCACGCGACTCGCCTGTGCGATGAGGCAGGCTGATCGGCCCGCGCGCGCTATTACCCGGCACACGTGCAAGCTCCGCCGGCGCCGTCGAGAAGCTCGGGGTCGGCGCTGCAGCGCGCGGACGGCCATGCAACGCACCGGTGCGATGAGTAAGGGCGTGCGGCTCGAGTACGCCCTGACCCGACGCGGTCAAGCCCGCCGTCGACGTCGTCACGAAGTCCGGGAAGTGTGCTGTCGCGGGTCAGCTACAGCGCGCACGGACGTGCGCCCGACGCACCGTCGAAATGAGGCGGGTCGAGCGGGCCGTGACTCGACCCACTCGAGCCCGCCGTTGCTGTCGTCAAGAAGCCCGGAAAGGGAGCTATGGTGTGTTAGCCACAGCGCGCGGACGGCGACGCGACGGACCGCCATGAGCAAGGGCGGGCAGCCCGAATGCGTCATTATCTGACGCGCGCACGCCAGCCGTCGGCGCCGTCGGGAAGTCCGAGAAGTGCGCTGCAGCGAGTCAGCTGCAGCGCGCGCGGCCGGGCAAGCGACGCACCGTCCGGGGAGGGAAAGGCGGGCGAGTCCGGCGCACCGTGTCCCGACGCACTCGCGCCCAGCGTCGGTGTCGGCAGAAGGAAGCCCGGGAAGGCCTCTGCGGCGGGTTAGCTGCGGCATGCGGACGCGCGGGCAACGTACCATCGGGGAAGGCAGGGGCGGGCGGCTCGAGTACGCCCTGACCCGACGCAGTCGAGCCCGCCGTCGGCGCCGTTGGGAAGTCCGAGAAGTGCCCTGCAGCGAGTCAGCTGCAGCGCGCGCGGCCGGGCAAGCGACGCACCGTCCGGGGAGGGAAAGGCGGGCGAGTCCGGCGCACCGTGTCCCGACGCACTCGCGCCCAGCGTCGGTGTCGGCAGAAGGAAGCCCGGGAAGGCCTCTGCGGCGGGTTAGCTGCGGCATGCGGACGCGCGGGCAACGTACCATCGGGGAAGGCAGGGGCGGGCGGCTCGAGTACGCCCTGACCCGACGCGGTCGAGCCCGCCGTCGCCGTCGTCAAGAAGTACGAGAAGTGCCCTGCAGCGAGTCAGCAAGAGGAGAAGCAGGCGCAGGCGCAAGCGCGTACCATGCGCGCTTGAAGGTTGAGAAGACGGGGAGAGCGTGCCATTGACCGACGGAATCGAGCCCGCCTCTGGAAAGAACCATTCCGGCGCTGTAACGGGTCAGGTCAGCTACCGCGCGCTGACGGCGGGGTGACTCACCGTTGAGAGAGGGAAAGACGGGCTGGTCGAAAGCGCCGTAACTCGACGCGCTCGAGCCCGCCGTCGACGCCTTCATTAAGTACTGGAAGTGGTCTGCAGCGGGTCAGCTGCAGCGAGCGGACAGCGGGGCGACTCACCGTCGAGAGAGGAAAAGGCGGGCTGGTCGAACGCGCCGTAACCCGACGGAATCGAGCCCGCCGCTGGAAAGGACAAATCCGGCGCTGTAGCGGGTCAGCTACCGCGCGCGGACGGACACGCTACGCACTGTTAAGTTGAACAAAGGCGCGAGGGTCGGGCGCGCTCGTCTTCGCCACCGGCGCCGCTGAGAAGGCCGGAAAGGGGATTGTAACTAGCGGATGAGCTACTGCGCGCAAACGCGCGCGGGGCTCACCATCGTACTGCACAAGGGCGAGCGGGTCCAGCACGTCTTGACCCGACACGCTCGACCCTGTCGTCGGCGTCGGCAAGAGGCCTGGGAAGTGCGCTGTGGCGGGTCAGCTACTGCGCGCGGACGGGCTGGTGACGCACCGTTGCGCTGGACGACGGCGAGCGGGTCGCGCACGCGTGGACCCGACGCGCTCGACCCTGTCGTCGGCGTCGGCAAGAGGGCTGGAAAGTGCGCTGTGGCGGGTCAGCTACTGCGCGCGGACGGGCTGGTGACGCACCGTTGCGCTGGACGACGGCGAGCGGGTCGCGCACGCGTGGACCCGACGCGCTCGACCCTGTCGTCGGCGTCGGCAAGAGGGCTGGAAAGTGCGCTGTGGCGGGTCAGCTACAGCGCGCGGACGGGCTTGTGACGCACCGTTGCGCTGGACGACGGCGAGCGGGTCGCGCACGCGTGGACCCGACGCGCTCGATCTCGTCGGCGGCGTAGGTAGGAAGGCCGGGAAATACCCAACGGAAGTGCCCTCGCTCTCGCGTTGGCGTGGCGAGGTGACGGCTAGTTCGTCCAAATCTAAGGAGTATGAATTTTCTGAGAAAGGACGACGATCAGCAAGGACTGCCGCTGGAGTCTAATAGATCAACACTCACCCCTGATAGCCCACGGCTCGCGGCACGGCTGGCGCATGGGCGTGCTGCGTGAGCGCGACTCGTCGGACCGAAGTTGAGAGCCGAGAGGGAGAGTAGTTGTCTGACTCCGAACCTTCTGAAGTCAATTCCCGGCTTACCACGGGCGCATCGCATGCCAACATCCGCACGTTGATGCAATCCTTGTGCAACATAATCCGGGATTCACTGTCCGTGAGATTAGATTAGGTTCGTGATCTTAGAATAGACTGTGATTGTACCTGATGAGATAATCAAGGTACCTTGGCTTGGCACACTGAACATCTCGTCCGGGGACGGGCTATGACATGACCCGTCAGTCCCGTCCCTGAAGTAGGATGTGTGTCGGCTCGCCGTACGGGAGGAGGTTCGTCGGATGGCTGAGAATGATGGCGCGCAGACGCCGCGATCTCTCCTCGAGGGGCGAGGTAGGACGGGTTATGTCGCCGCGCCTTGTCGTGCGTACGAGAAATTTCTGATGAATAATTAGCTGTCGAGATGGCGGATGGGGTGTCTCTCAACGCAGACAATGCAACATGTGGTAAATGGCGCGATTAGAGCGCAGGTGTGCCGGAGATGTCGTCCACGGCGAGAACGCGCGCTCCGCGTTGAAGCGAGCGAGGCGAAGTGGACGCACCTTGTGAGCCTCATCTAGGAGCACCTGATGCGTCGTTATGACGCCCACCTGAACGCGGGCAGGTTACGCTCGCAATCGGCGAAATGGACAGCGCATTGCCCGTCGTTTCGTTCGGTGGAGCCACTTTGGTATAGGACACCGTTCATTGTGCGTTACAGTGTGTTAGATTTGACAGCCCATCTGACCATACTTTCCCCGCCGTTTGTCTCTACTCTCAGTTCTCCAGGTTGTTGAGCCATGCTTCGATCTCCTCGAAGGAGAGCGTCTCGATCGATGTTTTGAAAGCGTGGAACCCGGAATCGAGGTAATCGGCGCGCGCCACGACGCTGTAAGCTGCTGCCGAAGCCGCTCCACCGTGAGGCGAACGTTCGACGAAAATTTCTCCTGTAACACGTGAGCGAACTTGATGTAGACGATTGTGCGCGGGCGCTCGAGCGTAGACCAGTCGTACCTTCAGAGTAGACTGTGGTCCCGCCCACTTCGATCTGTTGCGCGGCGGAGCCGTGCTCGGTCCACAGGGACGCCAAATCTAGGAACGCTCGGTCAGGCGAACGTATGAGACCAGACTGAAGACACTCACCGAGCATTACTGACGCCGTAGAGAAGATATCATCCGCGTTCGAAGCAGGAGTCCCCTGTGGCAGAAGGGGGGCCATGGGATGCTGCGTTAGCTGAACGAGATAGAGGAAGGTCAAGCCGGAATGGGAGAGCGCGCGGACTTTGAATGCTTTTATAGCGAACAACATGTCCCGCGGGCATTGATTGACCTATGTTCACGTACGGGTAACGCTCATGCAATTCGCCCGCGTCGAGGATCGTCACGATGTGGTCAAACTTGCGCTGAGCGCGTCGAAATAGTCCAGAAAGTCGTATTGTAAAAGAGTCTCGGTGAATTATACACAAGAAACTCCTGCGTAAGAGTTAGCTACCTGGCACCGAGGCGACAAGGCGTTCGCACCTTGATTACTAGTATAGATCGAAGCTTGATAAGATAGACGAGAATCCCGCCGAATCGGGAAATGAATTCCCGAGCACGTGGGGAAGCACGTGAGGAAAGCAATCAGGGGCGATGCGGGGAGTGTCTATTTACGGAGACGGATGCGGTTCCAGATGGAGAGGAAATTATGACATAGAGCGAAAAGGCGGGCGGGTCAAGTGCGCCGTAACCCGACGCAATCGAGCCCATCGCCGGCGCGGCACGCGACCCACTGGTGCGATGACCAACGGCTGGCGGCCGTACTGCGCCGTGCGGTCGAGCCCGCCGTCGACATAGTCGAGAAGCCCGAGATGCGCGCTGCAACGGGTCAGCTGTAGCGCGCGCTGACGGGCATGCGACGCACCGTCCTGAGAGAGACAGGCGGGCGAGTCCGGCGCGCCGTGACCGGACGCGCGCGGGCCCGCCCTCGACGTCATGGAGAAGCTCGAGTTCAGCGCTGTAGGGTGTAAGTTCCAGCGAATCGACGGCGACGCGACGCACCGTCGAGACAACGAACGGCGGGCGGGATGAGCGCGCCGTAACCCGACGCGCTCGAGCCTGCCTTCGAAGTCATCGACCTGTCCGGGAGCGGCGCTGTAGCGGGTGAGTTACAGCGCGTGGACGGCGATGCGACGTACCGGTGTGATTTCCCCGCGCGCCATTACCCGGTGTGCGGGGGCCTGCCGTCGACGTTGTCGTCAAGTCCAGCGCTGCGGCGGGTCAGCAGCAGCGGGTGGCAGTGCGTGCGACGCACAGATGTGATGAGATAGACCGGGAAGGTCGAGCGCGCCGTGACCCGATGCAATTGAGCCCACCGTCAGTGCCGACAAGAAGTCGGGGAAGGGCGCTGCAGCGGGTTAGCTGCAGCACGCGCGCGGACGGGCGAGCGTGACCCGACACGCTCGGACTCGCCGTCAGCGTCGTCGAGAATAACAAGTCCAGTGCTGTAGCGTGTCAGCTCCAGCGCGTATGAATCGATTCGCGACGTACCATCGTGGGGAGCAGGGATGAGGGGGTCTACCGCGCCGTGACCCGACGCGGTCGAGCCCGCCAGCCACGTCGACACGAAGTCCGGGAAGGGCGCTGCAGCGGGTCAGCTGCAGCGCTCTCGCAGACAGCAAGGGGACGGGACGCACCGGTCCGATGGGCAAGGGCGGGAGGCCTGAGCGCGCCATAATCCGACGCGCGAGGGCCTGTCGTTGACCTCGCCATCGAGTCCGGCACACTGTGGCACCAGTACATAATAGGTACGCGTCGACAAGCATAAATCCCGAATGATCTTGAGTGACGCCACAATCGAGTTGAGGGGTCCACGAAGTGCCGGCGCGCAGAGAGTGGGAAGCTGATATGCAACTGACCCGTCGCGTTCGTCTCAATGCACAGTGTGATTCTACGGCCGCATCATGTTGATATCTCGACGCAAATTCTATGTTAGAGCGGCGCACGCAAACTGCCAGACATTCTCCCTACTCTGCATCCTCCAGGGCGGCGAGCCAAGCCTCAATCTCCGCAAGGGAGACATTCTCGATCGCGTGTTTGAACGCGTTGAATTTCATGGTCGCGTCCGCATTGTACGGTGAGTCGTTGCTGGCCGCAACTGGGATCGGGGCGCCGGCCGGCGTAACTGCAACGAGAGGTCCTGCCGGCAAGTGTGATGAACGTGGTGAGCGATCAAAGCAGCGAGCGCGCAAACGTAGAGACCAGGCGTACCTTGGAAACAAGGCCCAAGTTCCCCAGCGCTGTTCTCGCCGACGTCGAGGACGCGCAGTTGGTCGCGTTCGGCCCACAGCGCCGCCAAGTCTAGGTCAGGTCCAATCAGGCGGTTTCGGAACAAGATAAGCGGGCAACTCACCGAGCATGATGGACGCAGTAGAGAACATGTCGTCCGGTGCATTCGAAGTCGAGTGTTGCGGTGGGGGCAAGGCCATTGGAATGAGTGGAACGAGATTGGCGAGAGTCAAGTGGGAATGGCGGAGCCCGTGGGCTTTGAACGGCTTTATAGCCAGTAACAGGTGCCGCGGGCGTTATTCGACCTATATGCACTCACTGAAAAGGTTCAAGCAATACGGCGAGGCGCATTTGAGGTAGATCTGGAGGAAGATCTGGAACATGTCGAATTAATCAAGTCGGATAGTACGTATATCCTAGTAATTATTGTACAATAAATCCCTGCCGGAGAGTCAGCTCCCTGGCACATACACGGCGAGCCGTGCGCACCTTGATTACCAGATAGATCGAAGCTTGATAAGATCGACGATAATCCCGCCGAATCGGGAAATGAATGCCCGAGCACGTGGGGAAAGCAATCAGGGGCGCTGCGGGGAAGTTCTATTTACGGAGACGGGTTCGATTCCAGATAGAGAGGAAGATATGACACAGGACCACGGCGTGGCGCTCGGTCATATAACTGACCGTGCGACGGACCTTCAGGATACCCGAATTTCCGAGTTCGGCGGCGCTCGAGTTGACGCGGCGCAGCTCGTCGCTCCAGTCCTTGTATTGGCTGAGGAAGCACGCCTGGGTGCAACGCGTGTGCCCTTCTTCGTGGAAGCAATCGAGGACGAATTGCGTGTCGATGAACAGGAGCGGTTCGCGCAGCATGCAGTACGGCGCGAGCGCGCACGAGAAGTCGTAGATTATTTTCTTCGGGGGTCGCTTCCAGTGGGTATAGAGCGCTGAGAACACGTCGTTCCGACCCTCGCCTTTCGGGATGACATGGAAACCGTAGCATATGCAGTGCGGGCACCACGCAACCATGAGACCGCCGGTGAGTCCTTTCCGGCCGTAGTGCTGGTAAAACTTCGAGCAGCCGATCTTCCCCTTCGAGTCCGTGACCTTGGCGCGGTCCGCGCTCTGGTCCGTTGGGAGGTTTGGATAGGTCGGTCTGCTTCGAATGCGCGGCCTGCCGTAGAACGTGCCGGTCTGTTGAAAGGAGTCAGCGGCGATCTCACCACAAAGGAGTTCTCGGTATACCTCACGCCAGTCTTCCTCGACAGGTTCTATGAGATGTTGGTCTGGATCGTGATGCGAGAGCGATGACAGCGCCGTCGTGGCCTTATCTACGACCAATTGTGCGATCTCGCGGATTTCTGAGGAGACAGCCGACCGAGTGGTGAGCTCGTGCTGCGCCACCAGAGCGAAGGCCGGGACGAGCGGCAAGAGAGATTGGACGATGACGGAGGTAGCCCCGCCCTCGGCGATTAGTTCCATCGCAGCCCAAGATGCCTGCGGAGCAAATTGTAGGACGGATTCGTACGCCAGGAGCTGCTTGATATGTGAGCGAGAGTCTCGGAATAAACATAAAGGACTGTTCTCACCTGATCGAGCAGCTTCAAGTAGATTGCCACGGCACCCTGCTTGGGATCCGCGGTCTCGGAGCTAACGTACACCCCGAAAAGCGTCGCGAGCGCCGTGCTTTCCCTGGCCAGTAGAGGGACAAGTAACTTGGCCTCCTTTCTCATCTTCGCGTCCATCGTTTTGCGCTTCCCCTTCGTCCTGCTGGCCAGCTTGGCCGCCTTCTCGGGGTTCGTGTCCTCGTCGAACTCCTCGTTGTCAGAACTCGTGCTGCCATCGCTCTCTGACTCGTTTCCGCGAGGCTTGCGCTTGCCTTTGAGCGGCAGTCTCCAACGAACGGCGGCCTGAGCTCGCTTTCTCAGGTCGCCGGCGAAAATCGAGAGGGGCGTGCTCGGGACAATCACGCTCGAGCGTGCTGGAGAGTCGGCGTCGATCGCGGTCGGAGGACGTAGGGCTTCCGTGCAGAACTTCGCATTGTAGCCCGCAGTCACGCCGTCAAACAAGAGAACGTCTGGCTCGGGGCCGCAGATGTTGCACACGAACGTAAGTCTCCCTCCGAGCTTCTGAATACGCGAGAACGAATAGTATACGAGTCGAAACGTCTGGTCGCAGACGAACTCGATGGGCGACTTGGAGACGAGATAGTCTCGACAGACCTGCGTTTGAAAGGCATGGAACGGCGTCTCCGAGGAGGACATAGCACTTGTATATTTATTGAGGAGGTTGTGCGTATACAAGCGGGTGTTGTTGAAGTTGAAAATGCCGAGTCTCGCGAGATCGGGGCCCGCGTAGCTCTGAGACTGGATCTGGCACGAGGCGCAGGACTGAACCTCGATTCGAGCTGAGACCGCAGTCCGCTCGTCGTAGAGAATGCAGGATACGAGTCTGACTGGCGCATCAGGGTTTGGCAGGCTGCCGCAGCGGCAACGAGCATCGGCTCCGAGTTTGAAGAGCTCGGGGATGGGGGACACTAGCTCGAACGTCTCAACATCGTCTCCCGGCAATCGAGCCCAGATCGGAGGACCGACAGCTTGGTGAGATATGCTCCTTTCGTCGTCGTGAGACTTCTGAACGAGGGCCGCTGCAAGATAAACATGTCAGTGTTTGGGAAGAAGACCAGCGACCTCAAAATTCTAACCTCGCTTGCGCGCAGCCTCCTCCCGCTCCAGATCGTTATTCTCACCGGTATTAGCAGCGGGATCGTCGCCAAGGAGGATGCCGAGAGCGCCTGTACTCCTGGCAACTTTGACGTGGGCACACGTATCCTTGTGCTTCCGGCACGTCCACTTGCCACCCGTCGCAGTTCTCCCGTAATGCGAGACTATCTCTCGACCGTTGCCGGGAGAATAAGAAATGAATAGGGACAATGAATCCCGAACATCATCGGCGGGGGTGTGCTCGAACAGGACGCAAGGCGGGACATCTGACATACGTCAGCCGAGGCACCGGACAGCGGTGAACAACTCGTCCCACCTTCGTCGGAAAACATTTTAAACGGGGGCCTGTCATCCGAGAGAAGAACGAGGACGTGAACACACGAGTGCGCCTCGTCGGCCTTGTAGTCTGCGCAGGTGCAAACATACGAGACGCCGCCATCCACCGCGACCTCGCATTGTACGATGGCCCACCCATCGACGCCACATACTGGTGCAAGAGAATGAAGGTCACAAATCTCAGCAACCCACGTGCGATGATCAATGTGATAGAAACCGAGACGGCGATACTCGATCGCAGCGCGATAGGACGCGAACGCGCTTTCCGCGCTGACACTCGAGCGAGTCAAACGACTGCGCTTGGGGGCGCTCGTGCGAGCTACAGATGTAGACGCGCGTCGCTTCCGCGTCGTGGGAACATTGCTCGTAGCGGGACCAGCGCGCGACGTAGATTTCGTCGACGCGCTGGCCGATGTGCTCTTTGAGGCCTTTCGACCCCTCCCTCGCCGTCTGACGGGGACATGATCAAGCAGAATATCTCGGGACATAGCTCCGAGAGGTGAGATACCAATCCCACTGAGGGAAAGGTAGAATAGCCCGTGTTCTGCCGTGCGGCGAGCCAAGGGACCAAATCAAAAAAACAAAAATGTAGTGGTCCAGGGGATAATTACAGGGTAGCCAGGTCACGACAGGGGTATCCGATAACTCTCGGGCACACGCACTGTCGAGCCCCTTCGAAAACTAACGCGTTAACGAAGTGCTGCGAGGAGGGGAAGCGACGAGGAGACGTTGATGGGAAAAGGACGAAGAAAAAGATCGGTTACCGTCTTAGCGGGGCAAGGGCAGACAATGACGGGGGAGAGAGGGGGAGAGCACGTTGCTCGGCCTCCCACTGACGCGTGGGTGACTTTGCGGCTCCGGGACTTGGGGCTGACGAGGCCAAGTACGTTTGAAACTCCGAATCCCCGCCCCATGCCACTTGCGCTGATGCGGCGAGCGTCCCTGCGTCAAGGGATGCCCCACAGTGCCGGCGCCATCATAGCCCAGTCAGGTCTGGGCACGGGTCAGTGATGGCCGCCCACGGGTCAGTGGGCGGCCGCTCCGGACTTTGCGCTGGGCGTGCCGGTAAGAAGTCTTCGTTCGCTTATCCTCTGATCGCACGTTTATCGCTGAGCCCGCCACATTCGCTGTGCACCATGGGTCAATGGGCATGACGCGAATTGTGGCAACCTTTTTTTAGCTGTCGTGCTTGGCTCGGGGCTTCCACGGGTCAGTGGATTGGCGAGGCAGATCTGGGTCATCGCCGCCGTCGACGAGCACCTTATACTTTCCCTCCCACACCCTGGAGCTCCTTGTATCCGTGCAGTTAAACTCCATGTCTGTTGTCGAAATGTTCATACTTATCTTGCCATTGCTTTCGTGTGATCTGTATGCATCCCTGCCGTCCGGCGTGCTCGGCGGCGTCCTTGAATCCCTGCCAAGACGTGATAGGCAGCCCTGCTGCGCGGCATCCTCGTTCCATGCCAAGGAATGATGGGCAGTCTATTATGAGGTGGAGATTAGGGAATAGGCTCTATCTAATCGGGTAACACTGATTGGAAGCTATGTATGCTTATTGCCCTTCGTGCTCTTCGAGATTCTCGAGGACGAGGCCGTGGACTTGGGCGCGCTCAGTGCCTTCTTCTTCCAGTAGGCTATCTCGTCCGCGAGCTCCTTCTCCGTCTTCTGGGCAGCGGCGCGTTCACCCTTCAACTCAGACTCGACTTGACGGAGGCGAGCTTCGGCCGCAGCTCGCTCCGTAACGAGTTTCAGCTTAATCTTCTCATCCTCGCGCGCGCGCTGCTTGCGTAATGGGTGGAGCAGCTCGAACATCAGGTCTCGCATCGCCTCAGGCAGATCAGGAGCCTCGTCGGCGACGTTCTCGGGCGTCCAGCTGAACATGTTGCCGGAGCCGTCCTTGGGCAGGAAGGCGACGAAGGCCCAGGACGGACACCAGTCCGTCAGTTCCTCCAACTGTGGCGGCAGTTAGATGATTTCTGAGCGCATATATGCCACGCCCGACGCGCATATAGTGTGACTCACGGATTTGACCGCGCCCTCGAAGTGCGGCGCGATATCGTGCCACTTGTTCTTGCGATCGCCGTTGCTCGTCCACTGTCGGACCAGGCGGTCTTGGCGAGCGCGGAGAGTCATGTGCGACAACCCTAGGGGCGGGTCAGCCTGGATGGGCACGGAATATATCCGTGAGACGTACCAGTGATGATCTCCCCGCCTGCGCTCGTGCCCTTCCAGACGTTCTCCAGCGTCTCCAGGTCCTTCTTGCCCGTTGGTGGAAGGTCCTTGCGCTCCTCCATCAACTGCGCCTCGACCTTGGCTGCCGCCGCGCGCACTCCGCTGGGGCGATCCTGGTTGCTGTCGTACGCGTTGTTGAAGAATTGAGCGAGTCCCGGGATGGAAGTAGGAACCTCCGAGTCGTCGTCTGAGTCGGTGCCCGAGTTGGCACCCGAGTCATCGTCTGAGCTGTGTTCAATCTCAGCGTTGCTCTCGGGCGACGGCGGCTCGGCTGTCAGCCCGCGGGCATCGTTCGCGGGAGTCGGTGCGCGAGGGCTCTCGCCGTGGGCGGTGTCGCGCGTGGAAGAAGAACGCGCGCGATCCGCAGAACGACGCCTATGCGTGGGACCCGGCTGATTGGCGCGCCGGTGACCAAGTCGTTTGCGCCACAACAGGCCGGACTTCCGCGAACCTCCAGATGGCTTGCGGACAGAAATGTCCACGACTTCGAGTACGGCGGGCGAGATACCGCGAGACGATGGGACGGGGGTGGGGCGGGCGCTCGAGACGACGGCCGGGGAAGCGGGACGTGAAGGGAGAGCAGGGGAAATGCCTGGGCCGGAAGCCGCGGCGCGATCGGGGGTGATATCCGCCTGTGGCAAGGTCGTGCGCAACCGTTCGACCAGCTGCTCCTTGCGGCGGGCAACGTCTAACTTGTATTCTTTCTTGCGCGCTTCGCGCTGGTCGTTAACGGTGAACTTGTTCTGAAGGAGGACGTGTCAGCGAAATGTGGCGCGCGAGGGTGTGCATTTCGCACCGGGCACGGCGCCCGACCATGGGCCTTCACGCGATGTCCCGCGATCGCGGTGCAGAGCTTGCAGGCTCGAATGATGACCTCCTCCGCGACCCCCTCCGCGTCACCAGTCCCGTCGGGTTGCGGAGCGGTTTCATTGGCAGCAGGCGGGTCAGCAGGCGGGTCAGCGGGCGGGTCAGCTTGCGAGCTCGCCGCTTCGACTTGACTCTGGCGGCGGGTACGAATAATTGACTGAGGTTGGGACATGGAGGAACGAGTGAGAGACGCCAGGAAAACGCTGTCTTGGAAATTCCCTGTTCCCGACTTGCGTAGCATAATCCGCATGACCGGATTAGACGCGTTTACACATGACGGAATCACAGAATCGAAGTCTCAGGGTGTATTGGCATCCCGAATCTGGAATGACGCCGGCCGCGGCTGGGATATCCTGGCCGAGGGCACAGCCCCATCAGCACCTCTATTTAAGGTGAGCCAGTCGCAGTCTCTCGCTTCAAGTCGTTCTTCTGACTCGCATCCCACCTCGACTCGTCTTCCACCAGCCTCTACCAAGCTCTGCCATGTCTTCGCCGTCGCTCGTGACTCCGCCTCCCGCTACCCAGCCCCGCGCGCAGCTCTCCCCTCCGGCTGCGCCTTTCGCCCCGCGTGCGCTTCCGCCTCGTCTACCGCTGGAACTGCCCGCCCATCTCAGACGCGAGCCTGGAGAAGAGATCTTCAAGTGGCTGCTCGTGCTCGAGCATCCGGTGCGCTTTATACCCACCCCTTCGCGTACCGCCTACACTTGTTGACTATGTTCTGTCCAGGATGGCAATAAGTCAGAGACGCGCATGGAGACCGGGGAGCACGTTCCGTGGCGGGTGCTGCCTCTCGTCGCCCGCGAACACTGGGACGACGAGCACAACCGCGTCAAGACGTATCCATGGGACTTCGATTGTATGCTGCAAGTTAAGCGCCTCAACGAAGACGACGAAGGCTACGTCGAGCTCCCCCGCGGTCGCGGCTTCATCATCGGGCGCCGCCACCTCACCGAGTTCGGCATCAGGGTCGAGATGCGCATCCTCAAACTTCCCAAGAACATCGGCTGGCTCAACGTGCCGGACGATGACCACATGCACATCTACGACGCCGTCTCCCCTTACAGCATCCCCATGGACAGCGAGGACGAGGGTCAGGACGCTGCTGGGGCTGGTGGCGCCGTCGCGCCGGCGGCCAATGCGGACGCTGCTGGGGCTGGTGGTGCAGTCGCGCCGGCGGCCAACGCGGACTCGGACAACACGGCGCCGGGCATTGAGGCTGAGGTCCCCGAGACCGACCTTGAAGAGGTCGCCGCCGCGAACGAGGCCCTTCAGACCGCTGTGAGTCAGATGACGTCCGCTCAGCTCCAGAAGTTCATCTCGCTTACCGGCTCGTGCAAGAACGGCGGTCTGGCTGGCACGAAGCGCCGCCGCGCTGATGATGATGATGGAGATGATGAGTACAAGGAAGTGAACAGGGGAAAGAGTTCCACCAGGGGCCGCGGCGGCGGTGGCGTCCGGCGCTCGAGCGGACGCGTCCGCAAGCAATAGACTTACATTCCATAAATATTTAGACCACCTCTAATCTCATAGCACACGCATTCATTGATAGACATTAATCAGATTACTTGGTTACATTTTTCAGAACTTCTTCATGATGAAGCAACCGGAATGCCTTTACCCCAACCTCAGCAAGAGTTTCTTTGTGCATGAAGTGAGCTATGGCGACGCGCTGTCCGCCCTCAAAGCTGACACGATGTTTCAGGACACCTCCGCGGATAAACACGAGCGATCCCGGCATATATGCGATGTCGCGCCCGGCAACATGGAGCGTTCCCTTCGTGTACGTGCCCACCGTGATCAGGGGGGTCCAGGCGAGCTTGTGGTCCTTCCTATCGTTGTGCTCGGGTGTCTCGCGATTCCAGATAATGCTCCGACCATGGAGGAACGTCGGGTCGGCCCCAGCGACAGCCGCATAGGATGGGTACTTGGCTTTGAGTTTCTCAGCCGCATTGGACAGTTGCTCGTGTTGATCGGGATCTAGGCACTTGAAGCAGTGGTCCAATCTCGTTGAGACGAGGTACAGCTGCTTCAGGAGCTTGAGAGAGTTATTGAATTTGATGATACTGTCGAGAACATCCCGTGCGGGACCCGCTTCGGCCGTCTCAGCCTGAGATCAATGAGAACGAGTGCCAAGTTGCGACTGGAACACAGCATACATTGCGCCCAATCGCGCGCCACAGCGTGACAAGCTGGAACACGCCGTGCAATTCCCCCTTGTGTTTGCGGCGCGTGTAGCTATCCAGCGTGTCACGCGTCTTTTTGTCTGCGGCCTTCTTGATGTCGACCTCAATCTCACGACCAAAGCGCATGAGGCGCGCGAAGAGATGATCCTGAGAGGTAGGCATGAGTACCTCACGAGCCGCGTGCCTTGACTCACATGCGCCTTGTTCCCGAGCCATCCAGGTAGCACCACAACGGCCGGAATTCCGTTCCTGTCTACGAGCATGAGAGGCTCTTTGGCATCGAGGGTGATCGGATCTCCAAAGTCGGGGTACGGCTTGGAGGAACGGTGCTGATCTTCCCCTGTGACCAAGGACTGGAGGTCCAGCTCGTTGACCACGTCTGAAACCCTCAGAAAGCGCAACACTTGATCTCGAACACATACGGATATTCATACAGGCCTTCTTCAGCATCTTGCGATTCTGAGCGCGCCATTTCTTGTCCCGTGTGTTCGCCCATTTCTGATCCGACATGTCTGCAGTGCGACTAGACCGCGGATGAGACGAAGCACGCGCACATTCGCATCACTCACACATGCGCACGCTGGTCCTTTGACGATTTCCCGATGGCAACGGCGGGGCCCCTGGCCGACTGAGCGGCAGCAACGCGGGGCTCCTGCGCGTCGGCCATCGGAATATCCTCGTTTGGCAGATGGCTGCGTGCCTGCGAGTCGAGAGAACCGACGGCGCCGGCATGCTTGTCCTCAGACGAATTCTCGATGGCGACGGCGGGGCCCCTGGCCGATTGAGAGGCAGCAACGCGGGGCTCCTGCTCGTCGGCCATCTGGATCTCCTCGTTTGGCAGATGGGTGCGTGCCTGCGACTGGGCAGTATTATCGGCGGCAGCAGCCACACCGAAATCCTCCCCATCCCCTTCATCATCGCTTAGCGGCTCTTCTTGGCCGTCCGCGAGATATCCGAATATGTCGCGGATTGGTATTCCGCTCTCTGGATCGAGTGCTGCAACTTGAATCGCTTTGAGCAAGTTTTCGAGATCTTGCACGATCGCCTCGTCGTCCTCATAGGGACCTTCGGCAAATCAGTCGAGTCGATACCGAGAAACAAACTGCAGCACCTGGTTCGTTGTGGCCGATATCTTGCGGGGCGGGCATGGAGGAATGAGGGAAGGTGATCTGTTCCCAGCGGGTGCAGATCGGACCGACTGACGTCACGTGGATCGGCGCCACGATTTCGGGCCGGCCCGGAGTTTGAACACCGCAATCACCTGTTCGGTTTGCCCACACAAGAGCTAAGGCCACGCCGTTGGGGCTGCTGGACTTTGCTCTTGACGCGGACTGGACGCCGTTGGGGCTGTTAGGATAAGCTGGGGCAGCCCGGGCGGGTGGTTCCCGCGCCTTAAGTACGCAGACGCACGCATGGGTCAATGGGCACTCGACTGCGTGCTTAAGGCGTGGCCGAGGATCGGAAGTCGTTGCCGGTACGTCCTTGTACTATTCCCATTAAGAATCAGACGCTATGCGCCGCAAGACGCGTGTCATCACCAACGGCGACGCGACGCGAGGCGACGCGACGCGACACGTCATGTCACGTGACGCGCTTGCTTAATCCGGCAAGGCTTCCCAAAACGGCAACCGCGAGATGTCGCGCTCGATGAACTGATGCAAAGAGTTGAGAGAGTGTACCAGCATGATAAGAACAGCTGACTTGAGGCATCCCGTGTGAAAACATGTCGTTGTATTGCCGGGAATGAGGCACTTGCGCGGGCGACTACTAACTCCGTGCAGAATGCCAGTTTATCGTAGTTTATGGTAGCACAATATCGCGGTTGAACGCCTAGCTATGTTCCTCATTAATGAACGAGGGACTCAGTCGTAAGTGACACGTACTCCGGGTGTCGAGGCCTAGCATCTGCAATATTCAGATGGGCTATGCCGCCAATAGCGCCATACTTGTAGAAATAATGAGAAATTCAACCCATTTCTTATTATCCTCTCGGATACAGCTCCCCCGCGTCGAGGGAAGGTCAAAATCATGCTATTCCCTGTAGTCGGTCGGAGTTGTCGCGGGCTCAAACTCCCGATCGGCAAGCCCCGGGCGGCTCTCCAGACTCTCACCGCGCCTTGGCCGAGTCAGGCCATCGCCGGAGCGTGTGGCGCCGCAGATCGCACATCGTGCCCTGCGTGCACTTAAGACCACCGAGAGGCTCTGTCGTCGCGTACGTGACGACCAGCAAAGCACGCGTCAGTGCTCTGCGGCATCCCCATTTGCGCGCCAGCCACTGATCCGTCGTCGTTGCTCGTGTAGCGTTGGCTGGGCTCTCCAGAGTGCTCATTCATTTGCACGGGGCCTAGTCACCGCATCCGCAGTCAGACCGACGGTGAGCTGGACGCCCTTCACTATTAGCTATATTAAATGACAAAAACCTAATATCAGACCATGACTTCTGCTGAGACGACCGACATTGTGATGAGCGAGAGTAGCCAGGCACAGTAAGTCTGGTGCTGGATGAAAATTTTAAAAATTGTGGCACTGAGGAATGTGCAGCGAGCGAGTTCGTCCTCCTCGAGGCACATTTCGCGGCGCCCTCCCATTCTGGTGCATCTGGCCCAACAAGACGCGCCCTCAGTTCATCGTGCGCTGCAATCGCGACGTGGTACCGCAGATTCCATCGCGGCACGTGACGGACCCTGAGGAGTGTGTGGACGGTCGCCTCGGGCTTTTCGAGCCCGGTCAGCTGCCTCAATTCCATATCGACGGGGCGTACCACCAGGCATTCGCGCCTGTCTGTGCTCCCACGGCGTTTATCCCACTAGAGTCGGGGAGGCCGTGGTGGTACATGCAGCATAGCGATCGCTCGGGTGACCTGAGTTCGTTTCGCATGACGACGAACGACCTGTGCCAAGTTGGGGCCAATCTCTTCAGGCCTCATATCCAACTTCGTTCGCGGGTGCTCACGACCGTCATTGAGCTCAAGCAGCAAATGCAGAAATTAGAGCAGACTCTCGCCGTTGACGGAAAACTGACGCAAGCACTCCGAGACCTCGAAACGATCACCGGCACGCTGCGTAACCAGGCTCTGCATCCCTGGGAGCATCGCCAGACGTTTGCTCTTTGGCAGCGCAACGTCAATGAGGTCAAGGCGTGGTTCACATACCTTTCTCACGTTGGAGCCGAGCCGTGGTCGTCACCGGGCAAAGACGATGCCGAGGCTCTGGAGACCCTGATACGGGACGCAGATCGGAGCGCTGAGCGCCTGCGCCTGACTATGCACATGCGCCATAACCGGGGAGTACTCGTGGTAGACGAGGCAGTCGCCTATCAGTACGCGGCGCACGACGTTCCAGTCTGGTATCTCCGACCTTTCAACAAAGAGCTGGCAGACTCTCTTCACGCTGACCAGCGAGCCGGCCTGTTACGACGGGCGTTCTATCGCAAGTACGGCTCTGAGAATTGCCCGTACATGCATCCAGTCGAGCAGCGGTTCTACGCCGCGAAGCGCGGGCGATCGAAGAGTCTCGCACTCTCGAGATCGCAACAGGCCTACCCCGAGGCCGAATGGGACGAATTCGATGCTGCCGCTGACTCTGCCGAGCCAGTGGCCAGTTCATCCTCTCGTCCTGCCCCCACCCAGCATGCTCCTGCCCCGCAAACCTCTCGCTCATCGGACCCGCGGCTCCGTGTGCCCGCCTCGCTGCCGGAAAAGCCGCCTATGCCCCAGCACACCCCTATCATGCAGCCCTCCCGCTCGTCGGACCCGCGGCTCCGCATGCCCGCCTCACTGCCGGCCAAGCCCCAGACGTCTCATCCCGTGGCAACATCCTCTACCTCATCGGACGCTCGACTCGCACTCCCTCCGTCACTACCACAAAGGCCTGCCGATTCCTGGCTCCCAGACGCGACGGGGCCAGTGGAATTGCCCAATCCCGGGACCCCAATGCCAAACGCGGCTGGGAATAGGTCACGTGGGAAGAAACGGAAGGGTGCGCGAAATGTGTCACGTGACCGAACTTGCACACTGATCACTACACAATCCCAGACACCGACGACGCGAGCGAACGCCCGAAAAAGTCCCGCAGGACCGTTCGGAAGCTCATCCATCAAGAGCAGGCGCCTACGAAAGCGTCTGAGGTTCGAGTTAACCCCAGCGCTCCGAGCCTGTTCGCCACCACGGATCGGCCCATCTGGTTCCCCGTGGAGTTCGCTCCGGGAGAGGAGACGATGTCCCTTGTGGACGACTCGCGTCCGCGTCAAGTGCGTGTCAGCGCGCTGCAGCGGTTCGCAGTTTCGAAGGCCGTAGTCAGCAAAGGTCGCCGGTACAAGGTACCGCTCGCGTCATATTTCGTGAATGTGTGGCATGAGACGAGGAGAGAGGGGTACGGACTCAGACGCGGGAAATTTGGGAAGATCGTCGAGGGCCAGTCGAAGGTCAAATCACCAGAGAGCGTCATCTCCAAACTGTTCCTCGTCTGGGCGAAATTCCGCGGATTCTACCTTCGGACCCTCTCCATGTCGTCTGCTGAGGATATTCCGGGTCTGACACCAACGGAATGGCGGGAGGCGATGAAGCTCGTGGTACCGCCAAAGGATACGCCGCGACTAATAGCTATCATCGGGCTCGACGCGTCGTTTCCCACCCCCGAGCCCGATATCGTCTCTGTCTCAAATACTGAGGACGAAGAGCCTCTCGACGACCTTGCTGATGACGACCTCGACGACAATGTCTCCCCGCCCTCCCCCGCCTCCGTCGCTGTGCCTGCCGCCGCGCCCGTACCCGCACCCTTCTCGATGCCTGCTCCGTTTCGCGCGCCTTCTCCCGCGCCATTCCATGCGCGTCCTGCGCCAGCGCCTGCCCCATTCCGCGCGCCTCATATGCCGGCGCAATCCCGTGGTGATTCCGCCGCCGGTCCAAGCTCGAACCGCACCCAGTCGCCGACCAAGAAGCCTCGGCGGCGGCGGCGGCGCTCGGACAGCCCGGAATCTGAGCGCAGCGACGACGACGAGTACGGGCCTCAGGGCATGCAGCGTGTGAAATCCGCGACTCCTCCGCCTGATTCTTTGGCAAAGCTCCATCACGAAATCCAGGCACTCTTCGGCACCCTTGAGCCCGGCGAGGAGCCCCTTCGCGGTGAGAAGGACAGAGAGGAAGCGGAACCAGCCAATTGGATGATAGACGCGACCTCTGGCGGGCTGAAGTCTCTGAGATCTTTCGAGCACGTGTTCTGGGACAAGCCGCACGGGGCGACGAGGGTAGAGTTTGTCCAGAAGACGGATTCGGCGGTTCAGGAGGCCTTGGGGGATGGGGACATTGCGTGGTGGGATTATGAGGGAAATAGGATCTTGTACCTTCCGCCCGCCACAGCGATTCTCGTTGGCGAGCATCTAATGGCCGACGACCTCAAGTTTGTCCGCAAAAAGACCGCTATCGTGCCGTCTCGTCGAATTTGGCCCGCGGATTGGGACGGGTAAGTCTCAACTTCATGGCCATTGGAACTTACTGATTAGGGATACAGTGCTCGAGCGAGAGCTAAGGCTCGTATGGCCAACGCTAATGTGATGTCTCATCAACCCGCGCCCATTGCCGCTACCGTTCCCACTCCCGCCCCCGTTCCCGCGCCCGCGCCCGCGCCCGTTCCCGTTCCCGCGATCGCCCCCGTTCCCGCGATCGCCCCCGTTCCCGTTCCCGTTCCCGCGACCGCGCCCGTTCCCGCGACCGTTCCCGTTCCCGTTCCCGCGCCCGATCCCGCGCACGAGATCGCGCCTGCGCGTGTTCTACCGCGCGCGACCGTCTCTACAACATCTTCGACCTCTGGGCCCACCGCAGGGCCTTCATCGGTGCCGTCCGCCCTTCCTCAGACCATCGGCGCGGTCTTCGATCTACTGCCGCACCCTTCGTTCTTCGACCACCAGCTCCCGCCCTTCGCTTATACAGAAGACGAGACTGGCGGTTGGCCAACGGTTCCATGGCGGAAGTTCATGCTGTGGGAACTGCGCGAGATCGAGTTCCGGCATGAACTCTTTACGCTCGATCTCACTCTGAGGCAGGCACATCCCGATCTCGCCGGGCTGCAGGTAATTGCGCCAGAAAAACGTTTCCACGACTGCAAGGCCTGCTGGGGTGGGTCCGACTTCACCCCCGGGTGTGACGATTGGGCCGAGAACGCTCTCGTACACGCCGACCTACGCATCCGCCTCTGCGCCCTGGGTCGCTTCGCCGCGTTCATGCGTGTCTGGCCGAGGGTGGACGAGTTTTTGGGACCCTGGGAGACGTTCCTGTCAGGAGAAGACTCGTTGGATGGAGTAGATACGGCTTCGGATATCTTTCTCGCATTGGAAAAGAGCGCGTGGCTTTGCTTCGGACAAACTTTCTATGATTACAGACAGCGCTTCCCACCTATCCCATATGTTCGTCCGCCTCTCCCGACCTAGCCCCTCATGTAGCGTACATCTAAGTTCTTGAATGCGTCATTGCAATGAAAAACAATCTTGGTGATTCTCAGTCTGGGAGTTTGGATCTGGGACCAGCTCGTCGTCATTTGGGATTCAGGACTTGAGTTCGCATTTCGGACCTAGGAGTAAATCCTTTTAATTACATCTGGGAGTGAGGAGTAGCAAACCAGATCCTAGGGGTCTGGTATATCTGAACGATCGCCTCCCTCGGACTTGGTTAGGAACCTTTAACCTTGCGCACGACGGCCTACGACCCCGGTCACCCAGCCACGCGCCTGCATATTTAGTATGTACTCCCACTCGAGGAACCGGCAGCACGGCGTCTTGTGGCGTGATGGCACATTTCGTAAGCGCTCTACATATAAGCGCTCGCGTGATCTTGGCTTGTCCATGTCGGACTTTTCGCCCCCGCTCTCCTTCGTCTTCCTGCCTTCGTTGTTTTCGTGGCGTCGCCGCTTTGGAGCCCGGCTGCATTATGACCGTCGTAGAAATCTCGGAGGTAACGCAGCACAAGACGCGCGAATCCGCCTGGCTGGTAATTAGCGGAAAAGGTCAGTTCGTCACGACTCACATGCCCCCTTCGTCCCACCGCGATGTTCAACACGGCGCAGTCTACGACGTTACAAAATTTTTGGACGAGCATCCTGGCGGGGAGGAAGTTATTTTGGATGAAGCTGGTGCGCCATACGCAGAATCGTTGATACTACACTTCCTTATCTCTGTCGTTCTCAGGGAAGGCGGACTCGACGGAAGCCTTTGACGACATAGGGCACTCCAGCGATGCTCGCGGCATGCTAGCAGACATGCTCGTTGGTACAGTTGAAGGCGCACCAGATAAGGCTGCCGCAGAGATAAAGCAAAAACCGCTGGGGAGAAGTACTCAGCAGCAGCCAAGGTATTGGGCTTCGTCATCGCTTTGCGTTGAACTAGTATTCGGTTTAAATCGCTTGCAGTGGCCATGGATTCAACGCTGTTCTTATCCCATTAGCCCTGCTCGGCGCATACCTGGCATGGCGGGCATACTTCTTCGCCTAGGCGGACCTTACGTGGGTTCCCTGTGTCTTGCCTTGATAGTGACCAAATCCTGATATAGACGACGATGTCGTTCAGAAGCGCTCCCATTGGCTACTAGTACTCTTTGCACTGCAGTGTCACATCCAACAATCTTAGAATAATCATATTACAATCGCCCTGAACGACCAGGATCGTCTTGGGTCTGTCATTGCTATGTCTCAACGCGCGACTCATTCCCTTTGCGAAGCCGGTGAGAACGCTATTTCGCACCGGCGAGAGCCTTCTCTACCAGATCTCACGGGCGTGCCACAAGATGTGGCGTAAGCTTAGAAGAAAGAGCCGACATACAAATGGGGCCGCGGCGGAGTTTCTCTCGAATTGACTCTCTTCCCCTTTCGCTCAACTTCGACCGCCCGGTGTCGATTTTCCTACTCCAGATCTTGAGACGACGGCCGATATCGGATATGGAACCAGCGGCCTCTGCTGCGCGACTGCCTGTCGAGCTATTTCCGTGTGTCCTCCAACATCTAGACCGTCGAGACCTTCTGCGGGTCGCCCTCACAAACTCCTGGCTGAAGACACTGGCGATAAAGGAGCTCTACCGCCACGTTGAATTTCACACGGACACTCCGGTTCTTGATGTTATCGGCTTCCTGACCGCCTTGCTTAAAGCGGAGCACCACGCCAGTCTGGTACGACATCTGACACTGGAATGGCAGACACCGCCGATGCTCCAATCGGAGAAAAAGGGCCTCGATGTATCTGTGCGCCTCGCTAGGCTCCTCGCCGGGCTCCTCTCAAGCATGACGGACCTTCGCTATCTATTGCTGTCTTGGCTCTTCGGCTCATCCGTCATGCGCGTGCTGAAAAAGTGCGCTGGACTGCCCCTGCGCCACCTTCACGTGCAATCCTCCGCTTCATTGGACGCATCGCTTGTCTCCAAGTGGACCTCGATGGAAAGCCTTACCCTGAATCCAACCTTGACAGCGGCGTCCGCCCCACAACTTCAAGTTGGGCATGTGTTCGATCATCTTGGCTGGTTGCGCGTCGGCAGCGCTGCAACGCTCCAAACTCTGCTCCAACTCTCCCGCATGCCAGCTCTGAGAACGATTGTCCTCCAGCCAGATATGGTCTCTTTGTTGGACAATAGCTTGTATCTTCCGCTCGTGCGCGAGCGTCTGCCAAGCGTGCGCTCCGTACAGCTCCTCGACAAAACCATGGTCTTGCTCTTCGAACTGTCTGATTTAACCCCAATACCTCATATCACGCACGTCGCGGTCTCTTGTCAGCATTTCGAAAACCGTAACGTGGGCCACGGCGCGCGGGTGGCCAACACGCTCGCCGCCGTCTTTCCTATGATGCGGACGTTCGATGTTCGTTGTATCAGACCTTATCCTCATCCTCATCCAACGCCACAGGACGCTTTGCACACGTTCGAACGCACTGCGCTTGGGCTTCTACCTAGCTCTCTGCGTCGGTTCGCCTACCTTACCGATGCCGCTTTCGAGCGCCCGGTTGCTGGGCAGCCATTTGTCCCCGTACCGCCGCTCCCAGAGGAGCAGGTCTGAACCACCCGGGGACCCTATCAGGTCCCGACTCCCGTGCGGTACCCATGTTGCTTCCAAATACGATTCGAACAATTATGTAGGTAGGATTCCTCAGTACATAACACTCGCATCATCAACACTGGTCACCCTATGTACCATCTGTATATACCCTTACAAGTGTTCCAACCACTCCTAGTGTACTTCCACTCGCGGAACCAGCAGCACGGCGTCTCGTGGCGTGATGGCAAACCCGTAAGCTATAAGCGCTCGCGTGATCTTGGCTTGTCAATGTCGGAATTTTTATCTCCGCGTTCCTTCGTCTTCCTGCCTTCGTTGTCCTCGTGGAGTTTTCGCTTTGACGGTTGACTGCATCATGACCGTCGTAAACATTTCAGAGGTAGCGCAGCACATGACGCGCGATTCCGCCTGGCTCGTGCTCGGCGGAAAAGGTGCGTTCGTCACACGCCTCAGGCTCTTCCTTTCCCCGCGACGTTCAACCCTGCGCAGTATACGACGTAACAAAATATCTGGACGAGCATCCCGGAGGGGAAGAGGTCATCTTGTATGAAGCTGGTGCGTCTCATGCGGAAACGGTGATACTACGTGTCCCTATCTCTGCCATTCCCAGGGAAACCGGACTCAACGGAAGCGTTTGAAGACATAGGGCACTCCGCCGAGGCCTGCGACATGCTAGCAGACATGCTCGTTGGCACCGTTGAAGGGATAACGCAAAAGCCGTTGGGAAGACGTACTCAGCAGCAGTCCATTGGGTATTGCGCTTCGATATTGCTTCGCGTTGAACTGGCGTCGAATGAACTTACTTGCAGTGGACTTGTATTTCACGCTGTGCTTATCCCATTAGCCCTGCTCGGCGCAAACCTGGCATGGCGGGCATATTTCCTCAGCTAGGCGAATCTTGACGTGAGTTCACTGCGTCTTGCTTCGGTAATGACTAGATCCTGATATAGACAATGGTAACGTTCAGAAACGCTCCATTGGCTACTATTACTCCTTGCCGCACTTCAGTGTCACATTCAACAACCTTTACATAATAGCCATAACAGCCGCGCTGAACGACCAGGATCGTGCAGTCTGTCATTACCGTACTAACCCGCAGTCTATAAGCTCACTCGCCTCTACCACGGAATTCCGACCTGTCCCAGCCCTCCCGTTACGTTTCGGATAGGATATAGCTGTTTTGCAACCGGCTGGAGTTAGCGATGTGCCCCCCTCTCCCTTGAATCGAAGAACGTACAAATGGAGGTACGAAACTTGCATATAAAGCGGAATACTGATGCCCTCCCCCCAGAGGATTTCTTGGGTCATTGTTCAAGTGGAGGACGGGCACTGTCAGTGCGAGGAAATCGCTGAAGAAAATCGTCTTAAATCAAGACTCGATAATGACTCGACCCGGCTGTTCCAAGAATCGATCCCAGTCGCTGTAGCGCATGACCGCGGAGTACTGGTAAAAGCGTCAAGACACGGGGTATCTTCTACTAGTGGGTCCGGGAGAGGTCGGGGAGACGCGCCGCACGTGCGATGAATCGCACATTTAATCCCATCTTCGGGCCCTAGTTCATCAAGTCCAGCCCTATCAATGCCTAGCCCCGTGGAAATACTTGCCGTGAGGAGGTTGCCCGGGCGTTCCAGATTCCCCAGGTCCTACTCCCGCGGCTGGCCGATAACGTCACGAGTACAATCAAGCGCTGTTCAGATTACCGAAGGCTTGGATTGGGCAATATTATTCTCGATCATGAAGTACAGTATGTCTCCGTTGGCGCAGCCTTGCCACGCGCTGGGGAGACGCAGGACTCCTAGGACAGTTCCGCCGGGTCGGCCTACAACAGGACCGTTAGGGACCGAATCAACCGCGTTTCAGACTGCCTGAACGTACTCCAAAGATATCTAGGTGCAGATTGGGCGCGGAGCCGGACACACGGGTGATGAGCATCCAGCCGTTGTACTTCCCGTACGTCGGCGAGTCGGTTTCAAACAATCTGTCGCAGACGTTTCTCAGCGTCATGTCCTGGCATCGGACACGACAGAGCAGACATACAGGCGTGTGATGCCCCGCGCGGCGCCGGCGTCGTCGATCCTAGCGGGTCCAATGTTCTCCGTAATCGCGAAGTGGCCGTCGGAGAAGTGCTGCATGCGGGGTATGAGCGGGTCGGTATGTTGGGGAGACGGGGAAACAGGGCGCACCCAGAGCTCCTTGGCGTCGAGGTGGGCGATGCCAGCGTTGTCTACATAGCCCGTCTCGCTGCCGTAGCCAGGGATGATCTCGCCCACTTTCTTCCCGCGCGCGTCCCTGATCTCGCCGCCTCTGTCGGAACAGGCGGTGAGAGAGGGTGATAGAAGGAGGGATGCGAGGGGACGAACCCGATTGCGGTGCGGAAGCGCGCCCCCTCGGGCACAGTGAGCGGAGAGCTCGCGTTGAAGATGTTGACCGTCGCAGTAAAGACGAGCGAAAACTTTGGGAAGCTCGACGGAAGTGCCGCGGCGGATGCGGACATTACAAGGAACGCGGGAACGAGAGTGGAGGAGAGGCGCATGCTGGGGGACAACGGCAGTGAGTCTGAGGTTGCCTCCCGTCCAGTAGGAGCTTTTATAGTGGGATTTTCTCACCAACAGGCGCTTGCCCCTTGTACCTACATATCCATAATACTGCAAAAGAGTCAAGGGGCGAGGTTAACCGTACGAGCCGGTCAAAGTGTCGTGGATTGTTGGTTTCCTATTCCGGGAATGATATTCTCAGGAAGCATGTCAGAGCCTTGCATCGCAGGACTATATGCAGCGTGATTTCCTGTCAGGCGGAGAGAAACAGTTTTGAATGAGCGTCTCACCTTTCCTGGTTGTGAATCGACGATCAGCTGACCCTCCGTTGTGGCCGGTAGTCTCTTGCGCTCGAGGTGTCAGCGCGTTCAACATATTTGGACAGGTATGGTACGCATGCGCCGGTGGAAACAAGCTGTGCCGTGCGATATCCGACTGGTATCTTCGAGGTACAGCTTCACTTGGCTGGCGCTGACGCTCGACCGAAACTAGACGTCATCTTATTGGTAACTATACTCGCGCAAACTCGTGCTGACTGATTGCCTCTCGAGTCAAAGGAATGTCTATTATGGTGTGATTAAGTCGCTATAGCAACGCCCAAGTCTAATTCTTGAACACCGAGGGCAGCGCCGCGGGATCCGCCTTCAAAAACGACGGGCGCATCAGCATCAGTCAATCTTATCTGCAGTCCGAGGGGACGCGGAGGATTCACGCTCACCCCGTAGATGTCGAGGTGCAGGTTGGGCGCGGAGCCCGAGATGTGCGTTACGAGGAGCCAGCTGTTGTACTTGGAGCGCGTCGGCGAATCCGTCTCGATGATGCTGCGACGGGTGTCAGTGTGAGATCGATCACGGAATAACCTGCGGCGGTGACACGCACAAGCGCGCGATGCCCCTGCACTCGCCCGTCACGCCGTCGATACGTGCCGGGCCCAGAGTCTGCGTCAGCGCGTAGTGGTCGTCGTCGTCGAAGTGCTGGGAGCCGGTGAGACGCAGTGCGCGAGAGAAGAGAGAGAGATATTCGCACCCAAAGCTCCTTCGCCTCGAGGTTGGCCACGCCGGCGCTGTCGACGTACCCCGTCTCACTCCCAAAGCCCGAGACGATCTCGCCAATCTTCTTGCCACGCGCATCGAACACCGTTCCACCGCTTCATGGGCCATGGCACGACAATGAGCACGAACACGGACTCCGCGGCGCGCCGGCGAATGCGGCAACTCACCCGATCGACGTCCTGAACCGGTTCCCGACGGGGAGCTCGATAGGGGTGCTCGTGTTTTGGATATTAACGTTCGTGCTAAACAGGAGCTCGAACTTGGGGAAGCCTGGCAGGTCCCCCGCGCCGGGGCGGGCTGCGGCGGTGGCGAGGCCGGCGCAAGCAGAGAGAAGGGCTGCGGTGGCGGAGAGCGAGAAGCGCATAGTGTGAGTACGGATGGGGAAGACTGGCGCAAGTCCAATTGACTCTGAGTCTGCGGCGCAGCGCGACGTGCGTATGTATATATACTCGCCTCCCACGATCTCATCTCATTCGGCGTCCACAGCAAAAAGTCTTGGGCCGTCGGGCATTCGGAGGATCCAGTGCGAGATTCAGAGAAGTGGTGCCATTCCGCGTGGATGGCTGCCACAGATGCATTGCCCGTGAGCCCGAAGTGAGCACGGAGCCAATAGCTGCGAGGCAAACAAGCACAGCACCAGAAGCGGCTTTCCTCTTTGGATACACGAGTTCTCATGTTTTGAACCGACGCATCAGCCCTAACCGGACGTGGCGACTGCAGCGCACTAACAATCGCTGGGAATCATCTGACAAAGCCGCCCGCCGCAGGCACCCTCCGAGGACTACGGGGGTTCGAGGGCGATAGTGAGAGTCAGAGTGGTTTCTATAATTCTGAAGTGCGCCAATCGGTAAAAGCAACAGACGTCCAAGGTCGTATTTTGTCAGTCAATTGTGCGGAGTCCGTGCGGAGAAGAAGATCTCGTCGAGCGCAGACGGCGCGAGCGCCTCGGGCAGCGCATGACGAATGAAGTGCCCCTGAAGCGCAGCCATGCTTGTGTGCCGCCCGTCAGACGCCTGGCGCGCCACGGCGTCTACGAGCTGTTCGGCTCCGGGCGTGTCCGCGCCGAAGAACTGCTCGAAGTAGCGGCGCGCCTGCGCGGGCGACGCGTCGCCGAGGTACTCGACGACGTCGACGCGCCCCGGGCGGATGAGCGCGGGGTCCAGCCGATCGAGGTGGTTCGTCGTCAGGAAGAGCACACGCTCCTCGCCGCTCGCGACGCCGTCTAACGCGTTGAGGAAGCCGGAAAACGTAACGGATGATTGATAGCTGGACGTGGGTTAGACAGTTAGCATCAGTCCGATATGACCTTCGAGGTGTCTGGCGCACCCATCCTCGGTCACTTGCACGCGTTTGTTGAACGCGGCGTCGACGTCCTCCATGAGCAGGATGCTGCGGTCGGGGAGGTTGGACAGGATGTAGTTCAGGCGGTCGTCGGTCAGGCCGCGCTCGGCGAGGTTGAGGACGCAAATTTCATAGTTGAAGGCGCCTGCCAGCGCACGAATGAATGATGACTTCCCACTGCCGGGCGGGCCGTGCAACAGGTAGCCGCGGCGATAGGGGATGCCTGGGAAAATGATGCGTGAGTGAATGAGGAGCTTGTGCAAATTGAGGAAGGCTGCGAACCGCGGTCGGCGTACCAGCTCTTGCGGGCGATAAAGCTGGACAGGTCGGCCTGGATGCGTTCTGAGATGCCGCTGTCGAGAACGACGCTTGGAAGCGGCCGCTTGTCGCGCGGGAGGCCGAAGGGCCGCCACTCGAGGCCGTGCGGGGTGCGGATGATCAGCTTGCCTTCCATCGAACCCAGCGCGAGCGTGCGGGCTTCCGCGAGAAGCGCGGTGAACAGGCTGCGGTCCCGGGCGAGCGTGGTGAGCGTGACGGTCTCCCAGACGGGGCCCTGCAGCATCGTGCCGCTCTTGACCTCGCGCTCGCGGTGCACCTGCGTTCATGTTCATCGTTCAGTTGTTCATTCGGAGAGCGGGAATGAGCAGCGACGATCACACCTGGAACCACGCGCCGCGGTACTGGAAGTAGTGGTTGCCAAGGCCCGCGACGAAGCCGAATGCGACGTCCGGCGTGGCGTGCTCGCGCACCTGGTGCACGGACGTCTGCAGGCTCAGCTGCGGGCTCCGGCTCCAGCGCGCCGCGAGGCCCGTCTGCTCCTTCTGCGCCCGCGCCATCCAGGACAGGAACCAGGCGTAGCCCGGGTCTCTGTTCGAGATCTCGAGCGACACGAGCATCCGGCGCCGCGCGAGGGTCAGCGCCGCGACCGAGCCGCGTTTCAGAGCCTGGAGGCCGACGCCTACGCCCTATGCTGCGACCATGAGCCCGTTTGCATCGTTGGCTGCTGTAAATTTGACGCGCCATGAGGCCAAAACCGGCTGAAAAGTAAGGACTTGAGTAACAAAAAAATGTACTTCAGCGAGTGATCATTGAAGACGTGGATTAAGCGCGTACTTTGAAGTCAGAACATCCGCCCACGACGACTGGGTCGCAGTCGCGACTGTGGTGGCTACCGCATCCGTCGGCGGCGAGCTCATCGGCTCTGCGTGACGCTGCAGTGAACGGGAACGGAGTTGACTGCCGAATCGCCGAGGCTGCCGGACGAAGCCGCCACGCGTCTTCCCCTTTCGATTTTGCCCCGTGCTGTCTCGATTCTGGATGATCGCGTCTGCTCTTCGACGTCGACGTGGCTGCATTATCCTGCTACGCGAAGCATTGTCCAGCTATCCGTCCCCGGCGCCGCCGCATCGGCCAACGATTATGGGAATTGCCCGGAGCCCCGTCTTTTTGGTCCTCGCGCGAGACGCGCAATCGCATGGTTCGCTGCGCACGGGAGCACGCCTTCGACTTTATCCGGCCCTGGCTCTGGGTTACTCCGGTCGGCGGGCACGGTGGGACTGAGGTGGTGAGGCCGCTCAGACTCTCGAAGTTTCCCACTCGTTTCGGCATCCTGTGGGCGGCGCTCTGCGGTTCTCCGCCGTGATGATCCTGCAGATAGCGCACGAGACCACTGGGATCCACTCAGGGAGACACCTGCTGATTGGGTTGCTGCTGGGCTTCTCTCCCCCGCAAAGCGTCTCGGCCTGCTGCTGTCGCCGCCGCCTCGAGGCCGATGCCCCATCGTCAGCACGCGTGCGTAGCGTGCAATGTTCCGCGCTGTGGGACATCGCGCCCAGGAACAGATCCCACACGAATCTGCGACGTCACCGGCCGGGAATCGCGCCTTTGTTGTTCCTTCCTTCCTTCCCGACTGACAACTGAATCCTCATCGCGATTTTTACGTCCCGCGCGAGATCCGGGTGGGCTTCTGCCTGCTCAGAAGGTTTCGCTCGACAAAAGCGCAGCCTATGGCCCCTCGGCACGTCTGGCAGGTGATGCGCACCAAGGCAGGAGATGGCGCGCGATTCTGAGGCCTCCTGGCCAAATTGGGTCCGCGAGAGCTCCTCGCGCCCCAACTGCTCCCATGTGACCGGAATATCCGCCTTGGCGAATCGCCAGGGTGTATGTGTGTGCGTGTGCGGTCTTCTTGCAACGTGCGTGCGGCCGCGGGGGCCCCTTTCGCAGCGCCGATCCAACAGAGTTGCACGCATCCGGGTGCACGCAAACGGCAACCCAACGCTTACTGCCTGCGGCTCATCGGGTGCACTCCCGCACGTGATAGTCTATTGCCCGCGGAGTGCGGGCCTTCTGCACGCTACGGACAGCTCGCGATGCGCCTTCTCGTGCCCGCCTGGCGCACTGGGACTTGGACAGTCATCAGAACCCCCGGGGGCGGCGCACTGCGCCCGGCGGCCCACCCGCCCATTACATGTACGCGGGTTCTGGAATGTTACTGGGGTGCGCAGCGCGGCCGACACGTCCCGGCGTGAGAGGGTGCGCAGCGCGGCCGACACGTCCCGGCGTGAGAGGGTGCGCGGGGAGAAGTCGCGCAAGCCTCGAATTGCCGTTCGCGGACGCCGATGGGCGCTCGCGCGCACCTAATTGTGCGCGCGCAGGCGCCGATGCCGGCATCGCCGCGCCCCGCATACGGCGCACGCTGCAGATGCGGCGGGCAGCACGCAGATCGGCTATCGCGTGCGCCCCAGATAGTCGTCGCCGATGCCGCGGGCGCGATCTCGATCGCGAAGGGCGCCGGGAGCTGTGGGCGTGCGCACAAACCGAAGCCTAATCGAGGCCCGGCATCTGTTGCAGCCCGCACCACCACTCGATGACTGAGGCGCGCGCCCTGGTTTGCCTTGCGAATCCTACTGGTGACGGAGCGCATTACGCAGCCTGATTCAGAGCCGTGCCTCGAGGCGGCCACATGTCGCGGCGCGGGATTCCGGCGTGCCAGACTGGTCGCCGGAACTGGAGCGCACCAGTTACGGTGGGCCGCGCAAACGCACGTTCTTTTCTCAGACTCCACTTCTAACGGGAGGCTCCTGTGAGGCTCGCGGCGTATACAGATCTCGGGTCCCCGGGCCGGCGTGCTTCGCTGCTGAGCCCAGAACAATCGACGACTGGCTCTCGCGCTCGCTCCTCCGACGTCAGGCATTGTCCGCCCGGGGTGACATCAGGCCTGCAAAGGTAAATCCGCGGCAAAACACGAAGATCGCGGTGTGATGCTTGCTTGGCCCCTCATTTGAATAAACGCGCTGCAGCGTTCCTGAGCAGGCGGGCGATTGCGGCATCCGGCATGTGCTGCCCTTGGCGCGCGTTGCTGCTCCGACGCGGAAATTCTGGGGTGGCCCTCCCACGCATCCGGCGCGGTGCAGCGTACAATGCACTCGGGTACTGCACCCACACGCGGGATGGCTGGATGCGGGCTGCGCCACAGGGAAGAAACAAACATCCTCGCAGTGGCAGAACGCACCCCAGATTCAGGATACTACTCGGCCGCCCGGTGCCTCCGGCTTGGGTATTTTCGGGGGTAACGGACGCAGATCGCGGTGGACATCTGCGATGATCGGCACGCGCGAAAGGGCGCGTGCGAAACACGCGACATTAACCTGGATCTCAATCGATTGATTCTGGACAAGTGCCCGAGGGCAGCGTGCGTGCGTCAGTTCCGGGCCGCGACACGGTGCCACGCCCGAATGGGCGGACGCGCGCGCGATTGCGTCCGGCGCGCCACATGACCCGCGCAACCCCCCCTCGCGGCCCTGCAGCCCACCCGGCAGCGTGGTCGCTACACGGCTCGCGCGGGGCATCCCAACGTCGCGTTTGCAACCAGATCGATCCATCTTTGATACCTTATCGTTGAGCCGCGCACGGATGCACACCCGCCGCCGCGAGAACGCGTTTTAAGCGTCGCGTCTCGCACCGTCGCCCTGCCCCACCCCGCTCCCCCCGCACGCCCCGCCATGTCGTCCAACTGGTCCAACTACACCGGCCCCGCCTGGACGTATCCGGTGCGTGCGTCCCGTCCCGTTCTCGCCCGCCGTCGCGTCGTCTCACCCCGCACCCTCTCTGCGCAGCTGCGGGTACGCTACGCACACACATCGCGCGCGCGCGCGCCCGGCTGACCGCGCCCCCGCAGCCCGGCGAGGCGGCCGAAGTGAACATGGGCACCTGGATCCCGTGCCGCATCCGGACGACGCTCACCACGGGCAACATGATCGTCCGTCTCTTTCCTCCCATCCCATTCAGTCTGCCAATCTCGCTGCCCTCCGGCTGACCGCGCCGGTCCCCCCCTTCCCTCTCCCCTGTATAGGTCGGCGGCCCGGGCTACTACGTCGAGTACCGCACGCAGAACGGCGATATGATCTGCCACGCCGTGCGCAAGGAGTACGTGCGCCGCCCCGGCGACGAGTACTGGGACCGCCGCTGATCGTCGCCCCGACCCCGGCCGCGGGTGCGTGCGCCCTCGACGTTACTGCCTCTGCGTCTTAGCTGACGCCTACCCAGCGCCCGCCGCCATCGAGTCTGTCTCCCCCGCTCCCCATCTCGCTATGCACTGCTCTCCGCCCCCGAACGAACGAAAATGTACCATTCAATAGTCTGCCCTTTCCCAGCCCGAGCACATGTAGTAATCAACAATCAAGCGCACGCCCCTGACCGTCTCTCTGTATGTGGTGTGCTATCTAGCTGAGATTTGCGATGGGATCGCGCTGAAAGCAGTAAAGAGTGGCCTGTCAGCGACTCAATGCTGTGCGGTGCAGTGTCGCCGTGCAGTGCCCCTGAAACAAAAGGCCCGGGCGCCAGACAAATGGCGCACCGTGCCGGGGGAGCAGCCATGTGTCTGGGCCGGAAGAATTTTGGTCTTGCGGGCGCGAGTTGTTGTGTCGACGCGCTCCCTTCGCGATCGCTCTGAATGCGGACTGCTTGCCCAGTGGGGGAGGGTCCCGGCGCCTGCGGTGTGCATTATTCAACTGGTGCCTGAGCGTGAGATAGGCCTGCGGCTGCGATCCTCGACGCGCGACGCGGCGATCGACTGCCCCGTCGCGGCACGCCGTGTGCACAGACTCAGAGCGCATCTGACCGTCGCTGCTCAGCGCTCACCAGGGCAGGCTGGTTGCTCCTCGGGGGACCCTGCACGCTATCGGCTATCTAGTGTCGCAGTACCAGATGAGCGCAGCCCATCGCACGGTCGCTGAGATCCGCAGGATTGGCCACCGGTTGGAATTCAATGGATGAATGGAGACAGATACTAGATAGAGCTGAATGGAAGACGCCCGGGTCGCGGTTTGAAATGGGGAGCGTCGCTTGTTCTCCGCTCTTCGCCACCTTCGCGTCGTTATCGCCTATTCTTATGCTTCCGGGCTTCCGCAGGGCCCTGTCAACGTGCGCGCGCCTGCGTCATCCCGCGCCCCCGAGCCCCAAGTTGAAGCTGGCTACTGTGCACCAGGGCGTGCAGTTTGAGGAGCGCTCGCACCGGGTGCTGGGCTCGCAAATGTCTATGGCGCTCACGCGCGTCGGCGGCAAGTCCGACGGCGGCGTCGACCTTCAAGGCTGGTGGTGGCTGCCTCCGTCGGAGCCGTCGGCGTCCGCGGGGCCGGCGCTGCCGACGGGCAGAGACTCGGACCCCGCGCGGCGGCGCATACAGGTGCTCGGACAGTGCAAGGCCGAGCGCGGGAAGCTCGGGCCGCATTATGTGCGCGAGATGGAGGGCGTCATGCTCGCGCTGCGGTCCGAGCTGCAGCAGCCCGACTCGGAGGCCCATGTCGCGGTCGCGCTGCTGGTGTCCGAGTCCGGGTTCACGCGCGGCGGGCTCGAGCGCGCGCGGCAGTCGCGCGTCCCCTTCCTGCTCATGCATCTCCCGCCGCACGCTGCGGACGCGGACGCGCATCCGGACGCCATCGGCGGCTGCATCTGGAACGCCGCGCTGGCGGGCGTGCTGGGCCCGGCCTTCGAGGTCCGCTGGGAACGCGCCGCCGCCCCCGACCCTGATTCGCCCGCCAGCGGCCGCCCGGGCCTGTGGTGGAACGGCAAAAGACTGCCCAACTGGACGCCGCCTGCTGCTGGCACGCGACGATGACTCCGCCAGGCAGCCGCCCGAGAATCTCGCGCTTGTGTGCACAGGGCCAGGCCGCGCAGGTACGCCTACGTGGCCGCTCAGGGCCCGGAAGAGGAAGCCAGCGCGCTGACCTGAGCCGCCAGGGTGCGCGAGAGCTGATCGTCATTATTCGACTGACGTCCGCCACGGCCGCGACGACGTCAGCCTCATTAATCTGTATAATCTGCCGCAATCGATGCGCACGAGATCGCTGCGAAAATGATGTGCGCCCGACATCATGCCTGCCTTCGCCCCATGGGGCAGCCCGCTGCCCGTATATGGCTGCGCTGAGCCCGCCGCGAGACGACGATCCGTTGTTGCGGGCAACCAAGAGGGTAATCGAGAGCGTAATCTCGGGCTTCCCCAGGCACTGTGGCAGTCAGCTGGTCCATGCTTGTGTGGTCGCCTCTCTGGCCGCCTGCAGCATTCGCCTTCGACGTAAGGTGGTGGTTGCGTTGCGGCGTGTGCAGCTCTGGCTATAAAAGCTCGTAGTGCTGGCCTCAGCCCTCCAGTCCTCAGCACACTCTCCCCACAGCTCCGCTCGAAGAACTTCACACACATGGCTGCTCCTCCCAACACGGCTGGCCGTTCGTTGACGACACTTTCCGCCGATGTGTGAAGTCTGACGCTCTGTCGCAGAGAGGTGGTACTGCAAATTTTGCCTGGCCTTCCGCACTCTCAACCATCACGACCTTCTGGTATGCCAATATGGGACTTCTCAGCCGGAACATGCGCTCACTCCCGTCCGCAGGAGCACTGTCACAATCAGAGGCGTTCGTCATCTTCCTGGCAGCCTCGCCGCCGACTGACCCAACATATGATGCAGCGGTCACCTGCCCCGTGCCAGGCTGCTCCGTCCGCCTGCCCTGCCGCGGCATCGAGCTGATGCACCTCGAGACGCGCCATGGCCAGGTCAACCCCAACAACGAGTACCACTGCCTGGGCTGCGACTGCCACTTTCGGTCGCAGGAGGTTCTAGATGTGCGTCGGGCTGACCGGGCGGCGCACGGGGGACAGACACTGACCGGCAGCGCGTTTCGCAGTGGCACTACGGCAGAGACTTCGAAAAGCGTGAGTCGCAGTGTGCTGCGCTCTGACTTGACTTGGGGGCTGATCGGACGGTCTCGCAGCGCCGAACAGCAAGTGCTCCAACTGCCCGTTCGTCGGCGCGTGCCGCGCGCAGACCCTGCTGCACTTCGCCGAGCAGCACGCCTAGTGGTGTTTTTGAAAGAATGCGGTGTGCTCTGAGTCCCAGCTGCTCGTCGTCTCGTCTCGCGGTGTAATAGCCTTCGTGCATGTGCTCTCCGGCTTTCCCTCCGATGTAATCGCGCTTTTGTTGCTCTCCGTCGTCAATACACAAGCCTAATTCGCAGCCAATCTCGCCGAGGCCGCGCTTCCTTCTCCTTCTCCCTCGCCCTATGATTCTGAATTTAGCCAATACACAAGGCACCCGGCACCTCGGCCCGACTCCCGAGCGAGCGAACATGTTTCCGAATGTTTGGCGCAGGCGCGATCGCCCTTGCCGTTCTGCGCTCTGCCACGCAGGCATGGGCACGCCGGCGACCAAGGCCCCTGCGCTCGTCTGGGAGAGCGCGCACTGTGCGTTGCGTACTACGTGAAGAACCCGATCCGCGCTGATCGGCTGCTGCTGTGTGCAGTCACGAACGTGCTCGACCCCGGCGAGCTGTACAACTTCGAGGGCGCGCTGCCTAAGATCCACCCGCTGCTCGCGCTGGAGGACCCGAAGTTGATGCTGCGATATGATGTGTCTACTGGTGTGTCTGTCAATGTGGTTCGTTTATATGGGAGGGTTTATAATCGTGCGTGTTTAGGGGATACGAAGGTCTTCGTGGCGAACTCGCACCAGGAGTCCGAGTTCGCGCAGTACGCGCACCTCCCCGCGACGCTCCCGCGCCTCTCAGAACTTGTGATTATTACGCGCGCGTCGCCGTGGATCACGACCATCCGCAACCCCGGCGGCGTGACGATCATGGACATCTTCGTGCAGCTGTACCGCGAGTGCGTCCTCCGCTCCCCCTCCCCTCCCCTCCCCCAAACTCAACTCACGCCATACTCTGCGGTAGCTACTGCGACGTGGAGGTGACGCCGCAAGAATGGGACCAGCTCGGCGTGCGCGAGCAGGACCAGCTGCATCGGCGCGCGGGGCGCTCCGTCTCGCCGCACCGCGGCTCGCCGGGGTACGGCGCGCTGGGCCTCGCGCACGCGCCCGACCCGTACACGCCGTACATGGGCTACGGCGCGCCGCAGAGGTACTCGCCGTACGGCCCGCCCGTGCCTCTGGACCCGTACGCCCCGACGCCTGGAGGAAGGGGCCGCTCGCCGCGCGAGGCGCCCGGGAACACCATGGCGTTCCGCACGGGTGCGTTTTGCTTCTTTCTGAATCAGTGGGGACAGAGGGGAGGACTCATGTGTTGAGGTTGCAGATTGGCTGCTCGGCAAGTCCATGTTCAACGGGCTGCACCGCGACGAGGCGTACTGCAAAACGCGGCTGGGCTACGCCGCGCCGAATGTATTCGTCCTCGAGCTCGTTCGATAAATCATCCATAGAGGCTTATGGCCCTGTAATACTACTATCTAACTACCTGTCTCCGTCAATCCTATCACTCTCCGATCCGGGAGCGCGACTAAGTGTCAGGGGAACCCTCGGGCTCGTCCATCTTATACTCTTCCTACGAGCCGTTCTGCGCCATGGCTTCCTCATCTCTGCTCAAAGTTTTAGCATCATCTCCCTGCTCCGAAGAAGAAATCATTACTTTGCTGGAAAACAACCATCCAATATCATATGGCCTGTCTTGGACCAATACAGTAGTGTACTCGCAAGAGCCATAGGTATCTGCGTAGGTTAAACTTCGAGTGACGCCGTAGCGACAAGTGTCGCGCGCGCTCCCGTGACCCCACGGCTCTCCTTTAGATTGCCCTCACATCTTCCGTCAAAAGCAGCAGCAATGGGAACCTGGCAGACGTGACGAACAGCGCGCACATGGAGAGCCGCATCCCGCTCGGGCCGCTTGTCGACTTCGCAATGGTTCGTCACCACTGATGCTGCCCTCCCACTTTCTCCCCACTGAGAACGCGTACAGCCCGCAGTCTTCGCCGTATCTGGTGTGCCTCTGTACAATGTGTGTCGAGCTCACCAGAGCGTAGGCCAGATGGGCCGGGGAGAGCTGACGCCGGGTGGTCGTAACGTCGGGCTCTGCGGAGCTCGCGGCTTGCAATTCTTCCTGAGACTCAATAGGGCCACGTATACTGGCATCCATGCCCACGCACAGCGACGATGCAAGCTGGCCAGTCGTGAGATCAAGTCCTGTTAAGCGGCTGCGCGGCACGCGACTGCGCCGCACTCTCTCAAACCAACCTAGGCAAAGGTGCAGCATAACCGAGCCACCCTGTTCCCGTAACCACCACCCGCACACAATACATCCAGGCTGTACAACCCTACATAACCAAAAAGAGAGATTTTTTTGTTGGTTTAATGTCCCCCGCTCGGGGACTGAACTGAATGTAAAGCCGGAATCTGAAGAGAAGAGGTGCTGTCTCGGATGTATGTTAAGTTAGTCGATAAGTTAGGGGGGTCTCGGATCCCGGGGACGCGTTCATTTCAGGACTCTGAATCATCCTCACGTCCGCGGGCGCGATATATGTCCCCATAAATTAGTGGGATTCGAACCCGGGACCAGAGTAGTCTGTCCGCGCGGGCGTCGATAGATGTCCCACAGGCCGCGGGGCGCTTAAGCCAATTGCGCCACTTGGCCCACTGGTTATACTTTCATGTGTCCTTATGAGCAGGTTCTAAGGCGCGTCCCAGGCTGGCACGGCTGAAACGCCGGCGCAACGAACCTGCCGGACTTCCCCCCCATTCCGAGCCTCTTTGGCTCCTGTTTCTTTCAGCACTCACCCGCATATATCTCACATGTGGTGCTTTTACAATACTAGTATCCGCCGTGGAAATGACACAGTCCGCCGTTGTTCTCCGCGGAGAATGTCTAATCAGATCTAATCATGAGATAAGCGCCCAAAGTGCAAAACGCCCTTTGAGTTTTTGTCCTCAGCCTGTTTCCTCACATAGGCATGGCCGTGAGATCATACATGCGCCCGCAGCGCCCCACACGCGCCTGTGGTGTGAGCGACGGGAGTCCGGATCCGCGCGTGTGGCAGGTGCGCGGGAGGCGAGCGGCCGAACGAGCCTGGTGAGTGGCTGTGGGACAGACGCCGGGCTGCGCAGGCTTACCTAGGCTTACCGATACCGGTTTTGAGCAAGTCGGCGGGAAATGAGGAGGAGGAGGAGTATGCGAAAGATCCGGTGAATGTGTATCTTGTGTCGGCTACTAGCCTACCGGTCCACAGGACTCGTCGATGATATTGACCGCTTCGTTACTTGTCTGTATTCAGGCCTTGTGGCCTGTTTCTCCATGTGCAAATGCTAGTTCACCAACAGATTCGTCTCTAACTACGCCGATTTCTATTTCGGGAATGCGGCCCCCGGCTGCGGTTTGGCTTTCCGCAATGATTTGTTCTGACGGTAGTCCCAAGGAAACTCTCACGCGGACTCAATATCGCTCTTCTGTGAGCTACTGTGTACCTCTGGTGCCCCTTGCAGCAACGTCGAGAGTTAAGAGTACGATTCTGCCGCCAGTGCTTAGTTGCCGGATCCCTTAATGGCATGCAGCGCCTATGCAGCGCTTCGGGACCCCGATCATATTATACAGTGTCAGGTAAGCAAGTAGCCGCGCGCAGACAGTTGGCTGGCATGCGGCGTTGCTGTCCGAGAGACTGTCATTTCACGGGTGCAGTCTCCAGACAGTCTTCCCCATTGTCCGGGGCTACTCAATTATAAGCTATCCAAGCTCTCAAAAGCTGCCGTTTTGACCCTAAGAGAGAGTTTTCTGACAAAGTTCAAGTGCTGATTAATATTTCGAGTTTGTTGTTCTTTCGGCGTTTTCCGCCGACGTCTCTCCGCCACATGCTCGTGCGCGCGCCTCTGATTGTGGATCCGGTACCACTGCCAGATAAGACCCCCGGATCGCCTGTCTAGTGTGCGAGTCACCGCGCAGGACTTGCCATTCCCTGTCGGCGACATCGCCCTCCGTTGGTCATTTCAACTGGCCTTCAATCCGGCTTCCAAGTCGGCAGCTACGAACGGTTTGGCCAGCGTCACGAATATGACTACGATGGAGCGAATACGGGCCTACTTCCAGCCCGCTCAGGCGACCAAAGAGGAGCGCAGACTGGTCCGAAAAATCGACTTTTTCATCCTGACTTTTTGCTGCTTGAGCTACTTCTGCAACTACGTATGACCCTGCTCACTCCACATGGCGCCAGGGTCGCTCAAGTATCCCGCAGCTTGACCGGTCCAATCTGACCAATGCGTACGTGTCGGGCATGAAGGAGGACCTCTCCTTCAAGGGAAACCAGCTCACCCAAATCAACACCATCTTCACCTGCGGCTATATCATCGGCCAGGTCCCCTCCAACCTTGCCCTCCAGTACATAAGCCCCCGGATTTTCTTCCCCTCCATGATGCTGGTCTGGGGCGCCCTCACCATGATCACCGCGTCCGCGCGCGCGCCGGAGCACATCATGGCCATCCGATTCTTCCAGGGCATCGCCGAGTCGACGACGTTCGTCGGCACGCACTACGTCCTCGGCTCGTGGTACACCGCGCGCGAGCTAGGCAAGCGCAGCGGCATCTTCACCGCGTCCGGGCTGGCGGGCACCATGTTCGGCGGCTTCATCCAGAGCGGCATCCAGCGCTCGCTGCACAACACCGGCGGCCTGACGGGCTGGCGCTGGCTCTTCATCGTTGACGGGCTCATCACGCTGCCCGTCGCGCTGTACGGCCTGCTGCTCTTCCCCGACACGCCCGCGACGACGCGCGCGCCGTACCTGTCCACGCGCGAGCGCGCGCTCGCCGTCGCGCGCGTGCCGGAGCCCAAGGCGCGCGCGCCGCTTAGCCGCGCGTTCGCGCGGCGTGTGCTCTCGTCGTTCTACTTCTGGGCGTTCGTCGTGCTGTGGATCATCGCGGGCGAGACGGAGTCGTTCTCAAGCAACGCGCTGCTCGCGCTGTACATGAAGGCGCACCCGACGCGCAAGTATACCGTCGCGCAGCTCAACGACTACCCCACCGGCGTGCCCGCCGTCGGCATTGTGTCGACGCTCTTCTGGGCGACGCTGACTGACCTGCTCGGCGGGAAGCGATACCTCGTTGGCTACTGGATCGGCATCACCGGCGTCGCGACCGCGGCTATCATCCTCGCGCGCTTTGACGATACTGCGTCCGTGTTCGGCGCGTATTACTGGGCGGGCAGCGTGTACGCGTGCCAGGCGACCTTCTTCGCGTGGGCGAACGACGCGCTGCGGTACGAGGAGGATATGCTGCGCGCCGTCGTCGTTGCCGCGATGAACATGGGAAGCAATGTTTTCAATGCGTGGTGGAGCATCGTCTTCTACTCTGCGGACTTTGCGCCGCGCTTCACGGTCAGTAGGGACGCGTCCCGCCTAAATCGGCGACTGACTTCCCGAGCAGAAGGGCATGTGGGCCATGATTGGCTGCTCCATCGCGCTCGCTATCTGGACGACAGTGCTCCTCTGTTGGACTGTGTGGGTGGACACGAAACCTCTCGTGCACAGCGACGGGCCCGAGACCGAATTAAAATTGGACGGCAGTCCCGTGGAGACGGACAACCTAGACGACGGGCAGAAGTTCCGTCAGTTCTTCGCAGGCGGGCGTCGTCGTAGATCTCGGAGCCGTCGCATATTGCGCATCCGCACAGATAACAGCGATGGTGCTTGACGCTTGGAGGAATGCATTGAGCGCCCTGACCGCGAAAGTGCATTGTGGACCCGCAACGTCGTCTCTTCCAGCTTGGGGACGCTCTGTGATGTTCGGCTACAGCATGTCTCCTCTTCCAGCCATCCCGCGGCAAGGCAGGGCCGAAACGACTTCTGACAGGTACCCTATCCACACATGTCACAATATCGAAATCTATTCGATCCGCTATGAATCTGATTCTAGGTACACGGGCCTGGAGGCTGGCTGTCCTCAAACTGATCGCATCTCATGCGTCGCCGTTGAGACTGCGGCTCGTGTCGGTCGACGGCTGGTTCTGCCCTTCACGACTTCAGCACCTGCAGCCACTTCTCGACGTCTTTCTGCCGTTTGTTCTTCTCGGTGGGCGGCGCGAGAATCTCGCGCAGATATGCGCGGTAGAGACCGAATTCAAGGAACACACCGAGATCGGCGGGCGATTCAATCCCGCCGTCAATGCCGTGCTTTGCTTTCTCCCGGATCTTGAAACGGCGCCTCTGGGTGAGCGTGTGGATCCATGTTCTGACCATGTCCGGCGTGTCGAGTTCCACTGTGGAGGAGACTGTCAGCATGCACGCTTTCGCGGGCGAAACCAAGCGGCGTCACCCAAAAATCCATGAGCCTTCCAGCTGTGCAGGATGAGCTCATGCATGGTCCCCGCAAAGTTGCAGCCGAGAGGTCGGTGCGGGCAGTATTTACCTTCAGGCGAGTCAGTTTCGTGTCCGTCGCAAACAGGGAGCGCATGTACATACTGGGTCGGCCTCGTGGCGGGCATGCGTCTTTATGAACATCGGGCTGTCGGCATGGGGTGAACTCAGCCTGCCCACTGAAGAAGGTAAGAGGAACATACGTAGCCCTTAATCTCTGCATGGCAGAGTGTGCAACGGTCGTGGCCCTTCCCGTGCCATATGTATTGATGTGTCTGCATGGTGTTGTCGCAGGAGGATTGGAACCCACACTCGTGGGGGCAGGAACGAACGCGTGGCTAAGTAATTCATGATCAGATGACATGTCTTACGCCCTGACTGGATGTATAAACCTGCCCGCTTTCAAAGCATGTAGTGCGGCATAGAAGGCACACAACTGCCGTATTCTGTCCAGACCGAAAGTCTTCCCAGATTTTGAGCGTTTCCTCGAGGTTTTTTGCCACGGGATCTGACGCCAAAACAGGTGATTTTTGGAGCTCGAGTTGGAAATCCCGTAACGCCTTGTCCGCGTCGATGACCCTGATGAGTTCCGAAGAGGTGTCATAAGGGGGGACCTCGACGTCTTCTCTGTCTGGCATGTAAGACGCTGAGCTTTCGGGCATCTTGAGTCGCGCAGGTTGTCAGGATCAAGATGGCAATCATCGAGACAAGAAGACCTTTATAGTTGTCCAGTCACAGGCTACGGAGAGGCCATGATGCAGAGTCATGACTATTTCTTGTGCTGCCTTTGATTCGAAGGGATAGTGTCTGTATGACTCAAGATTGTTTTGGGCATGTAGCTGAGTCGAATACATGTCGAATCCGGTGAGTGAAAGTCTCCACCGTATATAACGTCATAAGTGCTGTGCCCGGCATTTATTATCGCAGCGGCTTGTGAACTCTTCAAGAATGCCTCGGTTCACAAGGTACTTACGGGCAAGGAATCACCAGGAATCCCGGAGAATTGCTGGTCACAACAGGTAGGTACCAAGGGCGATACCATCATCTTCAGTCACAGCACAGGCTCGCATCATACCTCAGCGGAAAATTTTGCTTCTACGGACTCCGGAGGCCAGTGTAGCCCGGCGACGGACAGATGCACAAGACATTTCACCTGACGTGTGTTGAGGCGCTGCGAGACGAAGCTCCGATAGATGCTTGTTTTTTTCCTACCCGAGTTATATTTTTACGGCAAGTAGATATGCACCTGAGTCAAATTGTGAGTTTTTTTGGGCGCTTACATACAGTATGCACTGATGCAGTGCGCGGCGATTGTTCCATTCCGGCAATTACCGAGCACGTCTTGCGCCACATGTTGCCGCTTGCCTTTTCCACGCTGCAGCACGCGCTCTCGAGCGTGCTCGCCACTGTCCGCGGACCCGAACTTGTCTACGCGCCGCCAGCGCCGGCGCCCAGCGCGCTGACGTTCACGCTCCGCCATACGCACGCGCAGTCGTCCAGCGACCCGCGCCGGATAGTCTGGGCTGACGCGGCCTCGAACCCGTCCTTCTCCACGCAGGATGCTACGTTCACCGTCCAGACGCGGCGGACGCGCACTCTACGGCCTAGCTCGGCGCAGGCGTTCCACGCCGCGCGGCGCAACGGCCAAAGCTTACAATGGGACGAGCACGAGGTCGCCGGGCCGGACGTGACGAGCCGCGAGACGCTGCGGCTGCTCGCGAAGATGACGAGCAACGCGTACTACGGGCACCCCGGCGAGAAGGGCTGGTACGACCTCGGCGACGATGGCTGGAACAATGGCGTGCGTTTGTGCTCCCGCCTCGTGCTGCCCGCGTTTACTCGGACTGAAGCGAAGCGCCCGTGCCCATAGAGCTATCCTGTAGGATGGGAGCCTGATGCCGACGGGTTCCGTGGGCATGTGTTCAGTACTCCAGGTGCGTCTAAGGCTTATTACTTTCTATGAGGAGGGTTAAGTTGAACATTTCTAGATAATTCGACCGTTGTGCTCAGTATTAAAGGCACAACTGTACCCGTCATTGGAGGCGGCGGTCCGACCGGTCGGAAAGACAAGGTGCGTCTGTGTCCTACCGTCGCGGATGCGGGGCTGAATCGAGGTGTAGCTGAACGACAACCTGCTGTTCTCGTGTTGTTGCGCCAAGGTTGGCCCGACCTGGTCGCCAGTCTGCGGGTGCCACGCCGGCGGATGGAAGTGCGACTCCAATTGCGTCCAACACGCTTTAGAAGAGGACAGTCTATTCTACCCGGTGGGAACGGTGAGTGACCTATCCAGATCTTGCGCGCCTCGTTCCCGGCTCTCGCCATTGCATCCCTGAAAATCCGTTGCACGTCTTGTCCGCTCTGTGCGCGACCTTCGCGCCTTCTCCACTCCACACGTACATCCTGGCCAGCGAGTCTGGCCGGCGCTTGGAGACAGTCAGCAGCTACCTCTTCGTTCCGTCTGTTTCGTCTCTCAAATACCACCCCCCAAGCATCCCATCGCCCTCTTCCTGGCCTCTGTGCACGCGCCCTCTTCTGTTCCATGTCGGGAACTGGACCGTGTCTCTGGAGCGGCTTCCAAGCTGTCGTTTGTATGCGCGGTGGCACACCCGCATGATCTTTTCCGCTTTCGCGCCCTCTTCGCCTTCTCCACGCCTACCGCCATCTCCATCCTTTCGCCCCCCTCCTGATTTACCGCGGCCCGGCGCCGCTCGCCCTTTGTTCCCTGCCTGCTTCCTCTTCCCGTTCTCCAATTGTGCTCTTCCATTCAACCCTCCCAGCTCTGGGTTTAGACTAGCGCTCCCGCGCTTGCAACGACCCGTCACGCGATAATCCGCAGCCGGGCGCACTCCAACGTCGCGCTTCGCGTTCCCTGCCCGTGTCTATCTACGCGCCCGCACCCATACCATCGTCCTTTTGTCCCCGGCTCGGTTCCCACGCCCATCTACCCTGCCCCCACGTGATTCCGCCCTCTATTCTGTGCGTTACGTCCCCAGCCACGCGCCGCGGGATCTGTCGCCCCCGATCGCGAGGCCTACCGCACCGTCCGTCATCACCCCACCTTCACACGCCGCTTGCTTTCTTCCACTTGTTCCTCGCCCCTGATTCACGACCCCGGTTTCGTTTCCTCCCCCTGCGCCCCCGTTCGGCTCCAAGTTTATTTACCGAAAGGCGTGACCGCGTCACCACTGCCTGTGTGTGGCCTCGATCCGGGCTGCACGATCCCCTCTTTCCCCAAAGTCGCGCACCCCCGATCGTCCGTCGCCGGTCTGGGCTGCGCGAGCGCGCGCTGTCGTCATCGGCGTCGTCATGGGCGCCGTCGCGCGCGCACTTGTGTGCAATGGAAGGCCCGTCTGCGCGGCCCACGTCGTGTATGACCTATCGCGCCAGCTCGCCCTCGGGCGTTCCTCTGTTCCTGTCCCCTGCGTACCTCTTCACTGCTGCATTGTCCCCCCTGCCCCACCTTGCATCGCTGACGCCGCCGCCGCAGAACCTGTACAACAACCTAACGTTCCTCTACCCGCACGCGGAGATCTGGCTCGTGGGCCACTCGCTCGGCGGGAGCCTCGCGGCGCTGCTCGGCGCGACGTTCGGCGCGCTCGCCGTCGCGTTCGAGGCGCCGGCCGAGCGCATGGCCGCGCAGCGCCTGCACCTGCCGCTGCCGGTGCGTCTCTTCCTGTCTGTCTGCTGCGTGTGTGCGGGCGCTGACTCTCATTCTTCGACACGCTCGCTTTCTTTCAAACCCTCGCTTTCTTGCCCACGCACGCTTTCTCGCGCTCGCTGTCGCTTCCTCGCACACGCTCGCTACCGCTCGACGCAGCCGGACCTATCGCACATCACGCACGTCTTCCACACCGCGGACCCGATCCCGATGGGCACGTGCACGGGCGTGATGAGCGCGTGCGCGAGCGCGGGCTACGCGATGGAGGGCCGGTGTCACCTCGGCCGCAAGATCGTGTACGACACCGTTGGACGGTGCGTCGCGTCTTCCCTCCTCCCCGTTTCCCCTCACTCGCATTTCCCCACCTCCTCCCCGCGCTTCGCATGTCGCTGCACTCCGTGCGCCGCGCATGTCGCTGACGCTCCGTGCGATGCAGGTGGAACTGGGGCGTGAGCGTGCGCACGCACCTCATCTCGGTTGTCATCGAGAAGCTGCTCGCGGACGACTGGGACACCGGCGCGCCGCAGCCGCCCGAGACCGAGACGTTATGGCAGCGGCTCTTTGGAAGTGGAAGTGGACGGACGCCCGAGGGCGCCGTGCCGCCCGCTGTCGAGGAGGACGCTGACTGCGCGGAGAGCGAGTGTTATGGCTGGGAGTTCGGCGACTGGCTCAACTCGTCGCGCGCGCTGGGCCTGAACGGTGCGCCAATCCCCTTGTCTTTTCTGTTCCGTTATGTTGACCCCGTTAAGGTTCATTCTAGACACACTGGCAGGTCCCACGCGCTTTCACGATCAACATTCACGCCATACACATGCATAGGTATCGTTCCCTTCTGTAGACGGCTCCAAGCTCGCTTCCACATCCCATTTTGTACCACTACGCATCATCGAACACGCTACGCGCTCACTCCGGCTCGTCCATCATCTCGGCGTGCACCTCCCACGCGTGCAGCTTGAGCGCGGCGAACGAGCACCCCGCGAAATTGCGGCACAGCGGCCCGCCGTGCGCGGCGTACGGGCACGCGAGCGGCCGCACGCGCGTGTGCTCCTGCAAGCGTCCCCGGCGCGTCAGCCTATAACTCACAGTCATACAAGAGGGAGGAGGACGGACGGCGAGCTGCGCGGGGCGGAACTGCGCGCGGCACCCGAAGCAGAGGTGGTGCCCCGGCAGCGGGCGCATGAGCTCGGGCGCGCCGTGCGCCTTGGCGCGGTGCGCGGTGTACGTCGTGAGGCAGCGCGTGGTGAACGTGCATGGCGGCTGGCATGCGAGCGCTGGTTCGACGCAGTCAGACGCGGCTCGGTCGCGGTTTGGAGGCGGGCTTACGCCTGCGGTGGAGCTGCGACACGATGTCAGTGCGATGAGAACGAGGACGGGACGCGTACATTGAGAAGGATGGGCGTGTAGGTCGTCCAGTTGCATGTCGGGCATGCGTCTGCGCGTCAAGGATGCTGCCAGTGAGCTGTGTGCGAGGGCGCGGTGACGGTGCCGTACGTACGGACGGGGAGAAGGGGTGTAGACATCGATGGTGAGATCGAGAGGGAAAGGAGAGGGTAAACATTCTCCGTAGCCGGGAGTTGTCTCCTTCGCTGCGCTTCGTCGCCACCGTGTTTCGAGCGAGCGCCTAGCGTGAGACCGACCGCGCGGTAATGATAGTGAGACCCTCAAAGGGCAAATTGTTCCGGATACATCATTCATAATAACTTCTCTTCAACCGGTAACCCACAACTGGAGGATTTCCGAGCTCCGAGTTCGTGAAAGTTCGTGAATGGGATGAACCTGATAGTACGCTTCTTCCCGTGAGAGATTTGAACACTCTCAGTCCATGACACGGCGGAATAGATTTGGGCAGAAGTTCTGTTAAGACTGAGAGTCATTTCTCGTCATTCTACTCCTCTGGAGGAGCGAGCGTGTATGATAAAAATAGAACATAGATCACGAGACACGTTTTCAAACTCCCCTCAAACTGGTTACTCTGCAGCACGTTGGTAGGTGAAACCTTGTTGCGAGCAGCTGAATGTCTGACTACCTTCTAGGGTACTCTATGCAGGTTGGAAGCCTGTTGCGGCGCGACAATTTCGACTCCGTCAGGCGCCTGCGAAGCCTTGGCCGCGGACGGAAGCAAGTCGACCATGCCTCCGACACAGCCCCGCGTACTGTTCACCCGGTGCAGCAGTCTACCGCAGGCTTGCTACCGCCAGAGCTCGTGCAGCACATACTGGACTATGTGGTCTGCTCTGCGCGCTCCCAATCATCGTATTTCATAGCGCGTAGCGCTCTCGCTAGCTGTGCTCTTCTTTGCCGGTCCTGGTACTTCTGTGCCATCGAACTGCTCTACGACGATGTCCGGCTGCAGACTACTGCGTCCTGCAAGTTGCTGGTGCATACCCTGTCACGACGGCACGACTTTGCCCAGCGCATCAAGAGCTTGTATTTACCTGGCGCCGACGGTAACATGCCGCGAGATCCCAAAGAACTCCTCAATCGCTTTGGGAATCCTCCCCAGCGGCCGCGCACGTCTCTCCCAAACGAATATGGCCAGGTACTGCAGCACTGTCGGAGGCTGCACGATCTACACGTCAGTCTCTGGCCCACAGACTCGCCTGTACCCATTCTCTGCGGGCTGCTGGACAAGCACCGCATGCCCGGCATCAAACGAATATGGGTCGAGTTCAGCCAGAGGGCGGGGTTCTGCACTGCGACATGGGGCGCAGAGGGCATCCTCGCCGTGCTCTCGCATCCTGCGCTGGCCGCGCTAGAAGCGTGCACGCTCAGCACCGTCAACATCACCTTCGGCGTCAGCGTACCGCTCCGCTACCCCAAGGCGCCAATGCCGCCCGTTCGCGTCCTGCGGCTGCGCCACGTCTCGGCGTTCGAGGACCTGGACCACCCCGTGCGCGTGCTCGTCGGCGCGCTCCGCAAGTCGCTGGAGTCGGTCGAGATCATACGCTCGAAGATGATCACGTCCGCGGGCGCGTTCGACGCCGTCGCCGGCCGCCTGCGCGCGCTGCGCATCACGCGCGTCATCCTCCCGGCGCTCGACCTGCGCGCCTTCGCGGCGCTGACGGACCTGCGGCTGCCCATCTCCGCGGCGAGCGGCATGGAGCCGCGCGACTTCCCGCCGCGCGTGGCGCGCCTTGCGCTCGACCTGCCCGTCTTCAGCTGCAAGCAGCCTGCGCTTGGAGCCGGCGTGATGGCCTGGGTCGTGCACGTCGCCCCCGCTGCGATGGCCCACTTGCGCCAGGTCGCCCTCCACGGCTCCGTCCGGACACGCGACCTCTGCGTGTTCTGGGCGATGGCTGTTCTATGCGCTTCGGCAGCCGAGCAGGTCGGTTTGGAGGTGCGCACGCACGCCCAAATCATTGGTGGTGCCATGTTCGCTCGTCCCTCCAGTCCCTTCCAGTGAAGTATCTACTTGTGATGTCTGTATATGCCTCGCGCGCCGGCATATGCACTGGTGCTCAGGCGCTCGAGGGTTGTGCATCTGGAGCCGGGGATGGCCCTGTCTGTATGAGTTGGGCGCGTTAGGAACTGAGCATGTCTATGTACATACATCTACATGATACATAAAGCCCACCTTCGTGCAGGACAACCAAAGTCCGTTCTAGCAATATAGATACATTGATCGTGAAATGGCGCCCGCGCGAGATTGTCATGAAGCAAGTCATTCCTCCATTGCATCGTCAAGTTCGTCGCGGGGCTCGGCCTGGACGACGTCAGGCATCATCAATAGAACATGTAAAGATTCGATTTCTTGTCGGCGCGGAAGGCCCGGGGGTGTCACAGTCTACGAAAGTCGTTCAGAGGTGAAACATAAAGTGGCGTAGACGCGCACCTTCAGCCCGATGATATGCTCGTCCAGCGCCATACCCTGATATTGCAGCCATTGCATGTCCCGCTGGCATAGGCATTCGCGGTACGGCAGCGCCGAGTAGACCGTCTTCGCAAACAGACCGTCCGTCATCAACTCGCCGGCGCCTGTCACGAAGTCGCCGAGCTCTTCCTCCTTAGCGCGCGCGAGTGAGTATGGGTTGAAGTCCAGTATCTTGGTGCCCCTATGCGACAGCGCGCGGTAGCCGACAAGCCAGCGCTGCATCCCGACGCTCGCGTAGCCGGGGCCTTGCATGGGCGGGCCGAGCAGGCCGTTGAGCCAGCGCGCGCACGGCGGGCCCCAGTCCTCCCACGGCACCTCCTGCCCGATGCCCGCGCCGGGCGCCATCGCGCGGCGCACCAGCGGCCCCGGCAGGAAGAACATCGTGTTCGTCGTCTGGCGCACGCCCGCGCGCAGGTTCGCCAGCACGACGTCGAGCGCGAGCACGCCGTTCTCGGCGCCGGGCGCGGGCGTGAAGGGCGCCGTCGCGAACGGCGCCGCGCGCCGCTGCGAGACGCTGTTCGTCGCGTGGAAGTGCAGCCGGCCGACCTGCGCGTTCTTCGCCAGCCGCGGCAGGAAGAAGACCGCGAGCGTGTGCGCGTGGAAGGGCGCGCTCAGCCGGTGCGGCACCGTCTGCGGCGCGAAGGTGCGCAGCGAGAGGAGAATCTCCAGCGAGTCGTACGCGGATAACCGCTGGCACCACGCTTCCAGGAAGAGGCCCGCGGACAGCAGTCGGAAGGCGGAACGTGCGGCGCCCTTGACCTGGTATTGCTGGACGGGATCAGCGCGCTCCGCCTAGTGTGGGGCTGGACATACAAGCTGCACAATCCCGGTTCGCCAGTTGAATATCATGTAGCGGTCACCCAGCAGGGAATGCAAGTCGGTACAGACGTGCACGGTGACAAGGTCGTCCAGGATTTCTGTCTTAATCGAGCTTGCACGACGGACACGATGGTCTGCGACGGGATGCAGATGGGCCTGCGCGTCTGGGTGGGGCAAACCCGTTGAAAACGACAAAACGTGCATCTTGTATGGCGAGTGGTTCGTTGCACTGGCCGGAGTGCTGGTGGATACCATGTCAGCAAGCCTTCAAGATTGGAAGGGGGCACGAACGCGGTAACGTCGTTCTGGATACCAATGAGAAGGTCCTGCGCAGGGTCGAAGACGACGTGCACGAAAGGCACATCCAGCTCGACGGTCCAACTGGGACATATTCGTTCTTCGCTCTTCGTGTCGATGACGTCGAGTATGTCGAACTCGCCGGTCGTCATGTGTCTCCGTTTGGACTTGGTGCCCAGAACGAAGACGCCGTCGATCATGTCACAGAATGTGACGGGGCCCTCGAGGTCAATCGTGTCGACTGAGTGCCATTCCACGTATTGCCAGTTTTGGCGCCAGAGGAAAAGATCTGCGAGTCCGTCCACCGAGCTATGAGGGTATTGGAGTGCAGGGTTCCTGATAAGCCCAGCGGCGCCCAGTTCGACGAGATATTGCAGGTGCTTCGAACTCTCAAAAGCGGCCTCGAAGATTTTCGATACCTGCACGCTCGGGAATCAGTACAACTGCATGCCATTGGCTTAATTCGCGCTCAAGTACCGTCCGAACGCGCAATATATCCTACTTGCGGCTTCAGCGTGGCTGGTGGAGATTGCGTACGGTCCACGCGCACCTTCCAGGGCAATTCCGCAATAATCTTGACGAATATCTCGTATGGTAGCGTATCTAGCGCGCCCATACCCAAGCGGCTGCCTGCGCCACCTGCAGCGCACAAGGTGCGGACTCGGATCCCGGCGGTGAGGCGGAGAGGGTCAAGTTCAACAGTCACGTGCACTGCCACTCGCGCTCTGTTGTCACGAGCCAACCAGCTTCCGAAGCCGCTCTCGGAAACAATAATGTCAACATGGTTGATGGAAACGCGTGCAAAGGTAAATGTAAATGGTACACATGGAGATGCAAAGCTAATACTCGATATGAGTACTGCTGTACATCAAGCAGTCCTTCCCGGTTATTCAAAATTCGATTTTTACGCAACAGGCATCCGGCATGGATCCTGTAAACTAGTCTAGCGTATATCCTTGATAAAGGCTGAGGTAATCAGAAGAGTCTGATTCTCGCGCCACCAGCAAAGCTTAAAGTACCGGCGGCTTGTTATGCAGCGACTGTAAACCACCGGAATCCTCAGTCGGTCTGCGTTGCACCGAAAGACCTGTCGCTGATATCTAGATAACTCTGTGACCGTTTAATCAGAATATATCATGGAGGGCAGCCCTTTATAGGTTCACAAAACTGAACTCCGGAAAGCACGACTGTCAGTGTCTACCACTGCCGCGCCCCCGGAAGCTCTGCATCGTAGCATGCCAGCATGCCAGACTTCTCCGAGTACGCCCAACAATCAGTCTCACGCGACTTAGCGTCGATTCTCGCAATAGGAGGACCTGCGTATGACACAGGGAGAGGTCCTGGTGCTGGCGCGGTGCAGATGACGATGGGCACATCGGCCGCTTGGCTACGAAGTTGCAGGCCGGGCGCCTGGACGGTATACCGGATGTAGTACTGGTTCCGCGCAAAACAGTCGGTCAACATACCCGTATGCGGGTTATGGGAGTGAGCTCATACCTGCACTGCAGTGCCGCAGAAGCGGAATGACGGCGGGAGCGAGACCGGTGTGGGGATCTCGCCTGCTAGGTGAATTCGACCCATCCCGCGGTGGGTAATCCAACTGCTAGTGTTGACGGGAATGTCGACTACGTCGTTCGGCGGGGACTTTCCTCCGACATGCCGTATGAGGGTTGGGGTCAGAACCTCGCTCTGGGTCGCCATGACGTCTACCAGCTGTGAGTCGGTGCACGAGAGCTCTGCAACGAATGGGATCGGGTAGCCACGTGGGAATTCCAGCGGTTCGGCAAGTGAGAACTGGCATTACAGGCGAGCGTCTCCGTTAGCTGGGAGGCAAGACTGTCGCACGGCATGGAATTTCTCACCGAGTAAATTATCTCTACTGAACGCTGGGCAAAAAAAGCTCCTTGGAGCGACGTCGTCGCAGTCCTCCAGCCCGCGGGATCGATGTCTGGACCGGGGATAGGCATGCCGGTCTCGTATGCCTGCAATCGATACGACGAAGTCGGCCTTGCTATGGTACTCGGCCGATATTGGATAGGAATAGTGATGCTGAGCCTGATTTAGCGCTCGTTGGGGTAAAATGACGATATTCAAGGCGTACACTTCGTCGACTGCAAATTTCCCTGTGGAAATCGTACATCGCAGCTCATAATCGACCGAAAGCAGAGGTGCTTGAAATGTTGGTGGGAGGGGAACCTTGGCGCCGTCTTTGACAGCACAGTAGCTGGGAAAGTGGAAACGGAAGGGGTGGATCGAGGCGCCCCGGAGGTTCCGCTCGCCGGAGACGCCGGTGTAGTCTGATGAATGGCTTGGCGGCGGCCATGGGCAAGTTGTAACATTCAGAAAGCGAGTCGCCGAGCCAGACACTCCATGCCGCCCTTGAAGCTGAAAGCGTAAGGCAATGATCCAGGATTTCTTTGACTTCTCACAGTCATCACGATTGATTTAACCGCCTTCCCCCGCCGTACGTCGAGGTGCACAGTGCCGGAGACCAAATCACCTTCACGATAGAGAGGTTTGGACAATAGAGAGGCAGCATGGCTGAGCAATGTGATAGACAATCCGACGCGGGAACCGTCCAAAACAAATGTGTGGACTGTCCCGTTCGATGCCAGTGGCAATGACACGGGCGAGTCCATGTTGGAAGCGATTGGAGCTTGCGTCGTTTATATAGCCTTGGCGCCGGCTGCAGTGGTCCGAACTGCTCGCCACGGGATCGGCACCGGTACGGGTCCGACGGTGACCGCCCTGCACCGCCGCGCGAATGCTTCCTCAGGGAATGCCGCAAAGAGCCTAGTTCCATCGGGTTTGGAGCCGTTAAGACGTGATCGGTCGACGGAATGGCCGTGCTGACAGAAAGGCCCACGCGGCTGGGACCAGCGGGTCGCATGTAAATTAAACCAGCAGAACAAATTCCCGGCGACGCTGGATTCCCAGTGATTGAGACAGCGAGGTTACAGGGTCTTAAGGGAACAGAGGTGGCTACTGTCTGTTTGGCCCGTGAAACCGGGCGCTCATTCGCGCTCCCTCCTTCCTTCCACAACATTTGATCGGCGGGCCAACCTCAGACGAGGGCTCACTCTCACTGTGATGGATATGACGGGTCGAGAGGCGAACACCTGTACGATTTAAACATCCCGAGTTGGGCTTGCCGGTCGACTCATTGAGTAAGTAATAAACAGGGTCCGCATCTTGATATCACTTCGTGTCATAATCGTGGGGGTTCATCGGTAGGCTAGCAGTAGATAACACCGTGACTATACGACGGCACGAGCAGAATGTTTCCCGACGCGCGCTCAGCACGAGAGTTTGTTGCACTTCTGGCAGCTCTTGCGCACGCCGTAGTCGCACGTGGTGTGCCCGTTCTTGTTGCACTCGTAGACGTGGCCCTTCTTGCAGCCGAGGATGCCGTCTCCGCAGAACAGACCCGCGCCAAAGCCGTCGCAGTCGCACTTGCTCGCCGTGCACGCGCGCTTGGTGAGCGCGCCCTCGCCGGGCTGTGGGGGAAGTCAGATACGTCTCAGACGATGGCAGGATACTCGGGGAGACGTACAGGGAAGCTATCGTAGACCTCGGTCAGCGGGCGAGCCGCGACGGCAGCGACGACGGCCGGGTCGCGCTGGGCGACGACGGAGCTGGCGACGGCAAGGGCGATGACGGCGAAGAACTGGAGAGAGGGCAATCAGCCAGGAGAGCGAAACATGGAGGGGAGATGACGCACCTTCATGGTGAAAGGACGAGTGTGGCTGACTTCCGAGGGTGGGTGAGGTCGATGAGGAAACCACTGCGTTAGCGGGAGGCCTTTTATACGTTTCCCCCCGGCGTTCGAGACTCCAAGGCACGCCTCTGCGCAGTGCGTCCCTACGGCACGCTCCATCTCATTATTTCGTGAAGGGGACAAAGGATTCGCGCGGACAGCGCTCGGGATTGATGTGGAGCGGTCGCGCGCCGACGCACGTCCGACCCGTTTCCCGAGCACTGAACGAACTTCACGTGCGATCCCCGTGTTCAGCGAGGCTGGTACAAGCGAAGAAACCTGGCAGCCTCTCACAGTGCAGGCTGAGTGAGGGAGCATCTCTTTCAGTGGGCGAAGGAAGGAGCGCCGAGCAGCCACCCTATACCCGCATATGCCGCGCCGCGGCGATTCCGCGTGTCGAGGCGTGCAACTCATTCCAATGATCCTCAGGCAATCCAGCCCCTTCCATTACATAGGTCGCAATCCCGACAGCGCATTGCACTGTAGCGATGTCCCTCGATCGCACCGCGACAAGTGGAATCTCGATGAGCTCGAGTCAACCTACCGTCCGTCCTGCTGCGGCGCTGCACTCGGACAAAGTTCGTCGCCGCCCGATGCCATAAGGACGATCACCAGGCCAGGCATTCGCACCGGGATTCGCAGGGCCGCCTGCATTCGGGGATAGCGAACGTAACGGCGGTGATGGGCATGCGGCGCGCCATAGAGAGTGCGGCGCTTGAGCGGGCGTCGAGTCTCCCATCCAGTGCGCCAAGGACGCGGGGCACTGGCGTTGTAGAGCGCCGTCATGATGCATGAGAGGGCCTGGAAACAGCGCGCCTTGGCGCAGGTCCTCGCCAATGCGCCTGGAATGCCGGCTGGTCCCATGACAGCTCATCTCTACGCCAGGCAAACGCCAGTAGAGCACTCGGGCCCCCAGCAAAAAGAAAGGCTCTGGGAAGCGGGAAAGAGACCTTGTGCTCCTACGCTGCCAAAGCCACCCAGCCCAAGGGGTTTTCTCGCGATGCCTTCGACCGAGACCCGAGACCACGCGGCTCGGAGGCCAGCGCGGGCGCATCCAATGAGTGCCCCCCAATGGTGTCCTTGTGCCGCGCCCCACATATGCGGATACTTCGGTCGATCTACCTGGATGGCGCTTTCACATCTCCGAGGGATGAGCCGCGGAGCGGACCTTGAAATCCTTTGTTGCGTTCCCTCCAGAACGTTGAGTTTCCTGAAAGTTGCTATTCGATAGGCTAAAATCGTACATAACTGCTATATACACTTAGGCTTGTTGATTTACAGAGTCACATCCGGAAAGTGGTATCATTATCGTGCACTGGTGACTCCTGAGCAGATCCGGCTTGAATCCAGCAGCGCCTGTACGGGTGCTCCTTTGTGCGACGCCAGGATGAGTCAGAAGTTAAAATGGACAGTGTATTTATACTTGGGAGTTGACTAGGAATCAGTCGCCCGGGTCCAAGTGCGCGCGCGAGAATCCTGATCATAGCGGGCACAGCAGGAAGGAGAAGCACCAGGAAGCACCTGGCTGGGCTAGGCTCGGCTCTGCCTAAGTCATGTCGGCCGGGGCTGGCGGCTTTTGGATGAGTAACCTTTTGTATTCGCAGTTGTAATTGCTTGAGCACAAGAGGAGCTGTGCGAGTCCTTGCGCACAAGTATCCCGATCGACGACGCGGCAGCCTCCGCATCTTGCCCTTGCACCCTTTTGTGACCTTTCTTCCCACCGCAGTGGTACGCCGCGTTCCCAGCCACATAATCAGCCATGTGCACGCTGGACCTTGACATGCTATCCGAGGCCCTGTCGTGTGCAGATCTAACGACCTTGCGTGCTGTGGATCTGGACACTATCCCCGGTGCTATGTTTCCCATGCGCATTCTGGTGGCCCTCAAGGAGAGGGATCTGGTACAGCAAATTCAAACGCTAAAGACCGGATTTTTCTACCCGGTCCTAACGGAGTGGGAACTGAAGCTTGAAGCAATGGGTGACGCTAACAGCCTCGCTACCTCTATCCCCCAATATCTCGCCGCGTTTAAGAACGTCACTAGTCTTTCCATCTCGGGTTCTATCTCGGGTGTCGTGCTGGACATACATTCAACCACAAACGCAATGAAGCAACTGACATACCTGGAGGACCTAGAGATTCGAGGCGCCAAACCCAATCTTCTGGACAGTATATTTCGCGCCCTTTCCACACGCCGGCCCCTACGGAGTTTGACTGTCCGCTACTGTGACACCCATGATCTGCGCCTTTGTCTCAAACCTTGCGGCGGCCATAAGGAGCGCCTCTGTCTCGACCCGCCCGGCGAGCGCGATCTACACCTATGCTTTGACTCACTTGTTGCTCTCATAGAAAGCTCGTCCGCTGTTCTGCAGACATTGGATATCTGGATGGCTCCCTATAATTGGGAGTGCCTTTGGAAAATGCTTATCCAGAAGACTTTCATTTGTCATCAAGTCACCTCTCTCTCAGACTGGGCGGTCTTCTCGCCCGCTCTTGTGCGCATGTTTCCAAACCTTGAGCGCCTTTCGGCCCAAGTCGACGGTGACCTCTTCCCTGAACTGCTCACTCTGCCGGAACTGCTGCCAGACTTGACATTCGTTCAACTTCGTGGTCCCGAGACAACAGCCCCTCTTCGAACCTCTACGGCCGCTGGCCGACGACCGTTGCAACATTTTCAATGGGTCACCCCATGGCGCCGTGATATATTGGGTGAAAATTTGGACGAAGAGAGCGCAGTCGCGCAGGCAAACACGTTCGAGACGTGCATCAATGCCGCCGTTCAGCCCGCGACGCTTCGCAGTCTGAAGATCACCACGTACAGCTCGGTTATACCGTGGGTAATGCCTTCCTGGCAGTCGTTCACTGCCCTTATCTACCTCGAGCTGTTCATCTACACCCGGTCGGACGATAAGGACTACGTGCGTCACTACTACTTGTCCTGTTGCGACACCTCCGCGAAGTGCTGACCTGGGTTCCTCTATTTCCTGTTGCAGTGCCTGCACGACCCCTTGTGCACCCTTTTAGAAGGCCCATTTCCTCAGAGTGTTCAATTTCTCGTGCTCGCTAGGGACTGCGAAAAGTGTTGCCAGCCGGACCGCGAGAGCATCCCCGGCGACAACATCGAGAAGGTCTCTGCGCTCCTGAAGACCCACGAAAACGCCCACCCCCGTTTATGGATCATTATCATTCAGGTGGGATATCTGCGGCACACGTGGCTGCGCGAGCGCCAGGGCTGGGGCGACGGGGCGGGCTGCGAGGTAAACCCGTACCGCAAAGAATCTGAACTGAAGGTTGAGGAGATTGTCGAAGGGTTGGAATCGGCGGATGAAGAGGAAGATGAAGAGGAAGAGGAAGAGGAAGACGGAGACAAAGACGGAGACGAAGACGAAGACGCAGACGAAGACGAGGACGAAGACGAGGACGAGGACGAAGACGAAACCGAAGCCGAGGACGGGCAGTAGCCTACCCGCAGCGCATGCGCAGTGTTCATTTTCTCGAGTTACTTGCGCATCGTCTCGTCGGCCATGTCATATAACATGTCGCCCGAGGTGCTCAGTCCACCCTCTATACACACCTGTTTGCATTCTCTTCCGCTGGAGATGATTGAAGCCGAATATTATACCGAAGCTTCATCTTTGTGAGTTGCCGGAACACAATGCAGTCGTCCCCAGGGGGGAGGAGACCAGGACAGCCCGTGAGCGGATTCGACATTACTGAGGCGATCCACGACCGAGAGTTCTGAAGCGCCAGTCTGCGCGGCATGCGCCGGTCGGGAGGAACATTCCCGGGCATCCCACCGGCAACTGCGCAACCAGATCCTCGCGCGGAGGTCGCGAGCCCCGAGAATCACAAATCCAGAAGAAAGAGCGAGCCTCTGAGGCGTGTGATGATATGGTCCGGTCATAGATCCACATAAGGGCATCACGTCGCGTATGGAAGTGGCCTGACGCGACGAGTACTGGATCGCAACTCGTCCGCGCAATGCAACCTGGTCTTTCCACCGCGGCGGGCCGGCGCTCAGTGGTACGTTGTAATGAAACCCGGAAGACAACTCATGAAGAAGAGTCGCCGGGGCGTTTAGAGGACGCCGGACGGACTCGGTCGCGCAAGTAAGACCGGCAGACATCAAGAGACTGGCGACAGTCGTTTCCGACGGCGTAGGCACAGTGTCAATCCGTCCGACGCGTCGGGGTGATTCCTCAGAGTGAGAGTTAAACTGTACGAGCGCGTGACCAAGTTTCGCGGCCGGGGAACGAGGCGCAGACCCGGTCGGTCTGCACAGGCAGGAATTCAGAGAACCGATGCACGCGTATGTGTCAAGTTCCACTTCCACGGGAAGCAGCTGCGTGATGCCAGGAGCCTGATCCTGGCCTCACGATCTGCGGTGCAGCGGGATTGCGCGCCAGCGCACCGAACGGCGGACGACAAACCCGCGCGAGGTGCATCAGAATTAAATACTGTAGTATCACAGTGTGCGCGCTCGACACGCAGTGGAGGCCGAGCCGAACCGGTTGGCAGAATCATCGTGGTTTGCGTCGGGCGTCAGGCATGCGGTGACTTCGAAGTGGTGAGTTTGTGATTTTCTATCCAAAAGTCGAGGAGATGGACGCCCAGCGAGGCGGGAGGGCACAACAGGCGAGGAGTAGGACGGCCTGTATTGGCGCTGGAACAAAGGCAATATCCCTTGCATTAATGCTGTAAAACCGGCGCAAGCCAGTCCCCGTCGATGTTCTCAGCAGGGCCAGTCTGAGTCTGCGCGCGCCGGGAGGAACGGCGCAAGTCTCCCACCTTCTAGTCCACGATAATCTCTGGATCGGACAGCGTGGACGGTGGGACATGCGAGCCGGGGGCGGGCAATTGCAAGAATCGCAACTCGGCGTCCGCGGATGGGCTGTAGTTACTCCTCAGTCACTGGCAGTACTCTCCCTCCAGATTCTATCGCGGCCCAATGAAGCCCGCGGACCGATGCTGCCATTCCTCAGAGCCCTGGCCATGACCGTCGGCAGGTCCAAGTAAACGCGCGACGCGTCTAGGAATGCGCCGCGGGAAACTAGAGAATCGCTGCATACTCATGTGTCGAGTTCCACGGAACGCAGCTGCGCGATGCCAGGATGATGGATGATCTGCAGTGCAGGGGATGCGACGCGCGTCGCGGACCTGGCGGGATAGCGCGCCAGCGCGAACGACAAACCCGCGCGCGATGCATCAGATTCAATATCACAGTGTCCACGCACACCGCGGGATACGGAGACTGTCCGATACCAGTAAGGTAGCCGAACCGGCTGACAGAATCATCGCGACGGTGGGTGCGGGCGTCAGGGAGGTCCGGCGACACTGGAACGCGCGTGCGCCGCGCGGAGCATGCGCGCGCGGTGACGTCGAAGTCGCGAGTCTCTGACTCCCAAGCCAAACAGTGAGGCGATGGACGCCGAGCGTCGATAGTGAGGCGGGAGCGCACAAGCGGGTGGGCGGAGGCGAGGAGAGAGCGAGAGTCAGAGTTTGGCTGTCACCGCCACCGGGCGTATCGGCTTCTTCGGCGCGGTATCGATATCACCCCTTGCATTGCAATTACCCTGGCAAAAGGACGAAAGGCAGCGATTAACGCGTGTCCATGTGCACCTGGAAGTGTATTTCAGTTGCTACTAGTAGTAATGATGGTACATATTGCATGGCAGACAGTCCGAGGGTCCGTTGGGTTTACTTTTAGCTACAGCAAAGTAGGTAGGTATGCAGGCGGAGCAATGCGATAAAATGGATGGCTAAAGAGCATGTGGGATATATGCATGAGCGAGAAGGCGAAGGCGGAGTCCGAGATGGGAAAACAATTAGTGACTTCGGATGGGCGGGAGCGAGGTGGGCACGAAGCGCGCCTTCTCGCCGGAATTCGCAAAGCCCAGGCGGCGGCCGTGGCTCCACGCGTCGGGGCCAGGCGGCGCCATCTCGCCGGGGCTCTGCGTGCGCTCGTAGATCTCGCCGTCGTCGTCGCTCATATCGCAATCGACGACCGAAACAGTGATCCCGCGGCCGCCGTCGGCGTCCTCGTAGACGATCTCGACGCCGCCGGCGCTGCTGCGGCGCGTGACGCCGTCCTGCTGCTCGAGCTGGAGGCGCGTGAGCGCGTGGATGAGGTCGGCGGCGAGCGGCGCGGCGTTCGGCGGGTCCTCGACGATCTGCTCCCAGCCGACGGGCGGCGAGCCCGGCGGCGAGATGAGGAAGTTCTTCTCGAGCCGCGGCGGCGCGAGGTGGAACGGGTCCGGGTTGCTCGGGTCCGTCGGCGACGCGGGCTGCGAGCGCCGCACGAGCGGCGTGTGCACCCCGCGGTACACCCGGATCTGCTGGGGCGGGCTGTGCGAAGGGCGGCGTCAGCGGCCGGCACCACACAAGACGATAAACAGGTTGGACGCACTTGGTGGGCAGCCAAATGCCGTCGAGGTCGCGCTTTGCGCGGTCTGCGTCGTCGGGCCGCCAGAACGTCACGATGGCGCGCCGGAAGACTCGTATCGGCGCCCAGGTGTGGATCTCGCCGTGGCGCGCAAAGACTTCGCGCAAGGCCTGCAAGTACGCGAGTTCGAAGCACTCGGCGGGCAGCTGGGTGATAATCAGAGTATTGGTGCTCGTCGTGGCGGGCGCGTGCGGGAGACACATGTCGGCGTCGGTATCGGCGGCGGCGGCTGCGGGCTCTGGGGTGGGCGACGGCGGCCTTGTGGGGATTTCGATCACGATGCGTTTGACAGGGCTCGTTGACATGGGACCCGGTCTTTATACCTCGGTACACTGCAGTTGGATGGATGAAGGTGCGAGGCAGGTTGCGGAGTCGGCCGGCTCTCGGCGGACCGATCCAACCAAACCACCGCCTCAACTGCACCCTCTTGCCTCCCTCACCTTCCAGCGGAATTCATACGGCCCTGCCCATTCCTGTCACAACAGAATAAGCGGCGCAACAACGTGGCTTGCATGCGTTGCCCCGCCCGGCACCGTCTCCCGCCCGAGCTCCACTTTGCCCCAACCCCGCCCGAGTCCCCTGGTACCGCCAGGCTGCATGCACACACAACACACGGACGCTGGCGCTGGCAAGATGGGCCCGGACGAAAAGCGCGCTTCCCATGACAACCCGTCTGGCCGGGCTTGCGGTGCAGGCTGTGCCCTCCTAATTCTGTGATTTCAGCCCCAGCCTCTTTGTCTGCGCCCGTCTCGGTCGCTGCGAGCGGTGCCCCGGCCGGGATTCGTGGTACTGTACCGGACGCAGTCCGCGACGATCCCGCCCACCGCTTCACGTGCCCGAGCCGCCGCGGACATGCTCTAAGGCGATGCAACGTTCAGCCCTAGGAGGACCGACACGTGTGCTTCGTCTTCTTCGCTCGGTGCCCGCTGCTGCATCTGGCTATGATTATCTGCCCGGGCGACTGATTCTTCCAAGTTTACTTGTTTCGTCGACGCCTGATTCTGCGTGCTACCAGTGTACATCTCGATCTGTGATTCCTCCTGGACCTGAGCGCTGCCGGGTTTGTTGCTCAGGTCAGGACGGCGCGAGACCGGTGCACGATCTTGTATCGGTTATCCCGCTTGCTTTCCGCAGTCTACGGTCGAGTCTCAGCGGGGTTCCCGAAATGGCGATGATTCCTGTGGCGGATACTCAATGCCTAGCGTGCGCGTGTCTTCTCAGTGCCAGCCGACGCCTGTCGGATATGTTCATGCTTGCATCATTTCACGGGCTAGGGCATGGGCGGGAACACCAGTAATTAAGGAGGAATGACGCATGCCAATGGCGCATCCTCTTACCTAGTCTTCGTGATTCCACCCGACGCTCACATCCACTCTCCCCCCGGCCATTTGACCGCTCCTAGTCCTAACGCCCGACCCGAGCAAAATGGGCGCGCGCTTCTTCCGCCGGCGCCCGCGCGCGCGTCTCCCTCGCTTTTGCGCCCGCTGTGCCAGTGGCGTTTTACCTGAGCCGGATGAATCCCAACCCGCAGTCTCAGGCTGCGAATCCGGAATCCGCTGCATCGCTGCATTACATCCCGCAGAAATACAGCACTGCGCGATGATGCAAAAGATTGCGCGGTACCTAGTGCAGGATCCTCGCGCGGGCATACTGTACACTGTACCTTGCAGCCTTCTCGCTCTCTCGGAAAATCCGGCGTCGGGATCGTCGACTCGGCTAGGGGACCAGCAGTCACCTATACTGACCAACCCCCGTGCCCACTCGAATCCTAGTACTGTAGCCGTGCGCTCTTCGACGCTTCACGCGTTCACTGGCCCGGAGTCCGGAACTCAGGGCGTCTCGCCTTCCCACGCCGGCTCCAACTCGTAGACTGTGATTCCCGACCGACGCCCGCGGCCTCCAGGTCCGGGATGCCACGCAGAACGCTCCGAGTACAGTATGTACTGTATGCCACATTCCCGAGGATAGTGCACCGACACTGCGTGACGCCCGGCAATCGCGGACGTCCTCTAGCTGAAAAGTGTAGTACATTTCCAGGACGCGGGCTTGGTGTGCTAATCGCTTCCTTTCGTCCTTTCGCCAGGGTAATCGCAATGCAAGCGACGATACTGTTCCTGCGCCGAGGCCCGAAGAAGCCGATACGCCCGGTGGCTGTGACCTCCAACTCTCGCTCTCTCCTCCGCTTACCTATGCGCTCCCGCCTCACTATTAGTATCTGCGCAGGCGACCGGCCTCGGTGTTTGGATTGAAAATCAAAAACTCGCCTCTTCGAAGTCACCGCGCGTCCCAGTGCCGGACATGCCTGACCCACCGTCGAGATGATTCTCTCAACCGGTTCGGCTACAGCCCGGCTCTTGTCTGCCAGTCTTGCTTGCGCGACGGAGTCCGTCGTTTGGACGTCCCGTCACGTGGCCCGGCGACTGCTTCAAGTTTTCTTTCGGGCTCACTTACAACCTTACGGTGTAGGTGGCAAGACCACCGTGCATTCGCGCGGATGGGCCGCGATCCAGTGCGCGTCGGCCGCGCGATCCCGAGGGATGGCTAGTACTACTCCTTTGTAGACTCTATGTACTCGTTCGACAGTAAAGGCCAGGCTAATCGCACGCGCTGCGTGATCTTGAAGCTCCGTCCTCTGTGGCGACCAGTCTGACCGTACATATGTATCATATCACGGCGGCGCCCTCTTTCTCGCGGACTTGTGATTCTCGGGGACCCGCCGGTGCTCGCGACCTCCGGGCGGAGGGGTCTGGCTGCGACGGAGGTTGCGCGGCCGACGTGCGCTGTTATGTATCCACATGCCCGAGGATGTTCCTTCAGACAGGCGCTCCGCGGGACTTGACTGCACCGCGCAAACTCGCCCTTCTTAGAACCTCGTGAGCGCGCGCTGCTTATGGTTGTGGTTGTACACGCCCCGGTCACTGTTTTCTTTAACCGGGAAATATCCGTCGCAAGTACTGTCCATGGCCGCATCTGCATTTGCGGCGAGTCTCCTCGCCTCCCACGCCAAGCGACACATTATAGACGTGGACACCCCGCCGCCGTGTTCAGTGGAAGCAGAGGTAACGTACGCGGCGCGCCTGGCCGCCTCTCCCCCCGCGCAAAGTACGCAGCGCACTGGCTGCTCGCCGCGGACGAGCGAGTCTGGAACCCCGTATGGAGAGAATAAAAGGCGCGCTGTCACGCGAGTGCAGATGGTCTCCATTGCGAGCACCCACCCGCCAATCAGCCATCTCCACTACTCCTGCTATCATGAAGGCGCGTCTTCCTTTCATCGCTGCCTGCCATCGAAGCGACTGATACAGGCTCGCTGGTAGCTAATCGCCATCCTCGCTCTCGCGATCGCCGCAGTCGCCGCGCAGCGTCGCGACCCCGCCGTGCTCGCGGAGCTCGCCAGCGGCACCGAAGCTGTGCGTCTTCCTCTCCCTCCTCTCCCTCCTCTCCCTCCCCCCGGCCGCATTTTTTTATTGCAGACTCACTCGCTGACGCTCGTGCGACGCGCAGGGCGACGGCGCGCTGACGAAGCGCGCGTGCACGCCGAGCAGCTGCAACTGCAAGGGCTTCGCGGCCGGCCTCTTCTGCGGCGACGGCGTGCTCAACTGCGTCGTCGGCCACGTCTACCAGTGCTCCACCGACGGGCACACGACCTGCGACTATGGGATCCGCACGAGCTGCCAGAAGTGTAACCAGCTCTCGTGCTGAACGCGCGTGCCGGTATCGCTAGTGGTGGTGTATGTTATAGTTCGGGAGCGTCAATCAAGAGCCACTAGTTGTTATTCCGTCAGTGTGATGAAACTTGGACTTGATGAGTGTTTGGTTTTCCTCGAGGCTGAGCGGGTGTAAGGTGTCTAGCATAATCCACCCTTTCCACTTTGTTGTGCCGCGGCTTTGAGAGTACTACTCTTCTCAAGGCAGCGCGACAAAGAACTTCAAGGTCCGCTCCGCGGCTCATCAACGGCTCATCCCCTCGGATTTTTTGACGGCACTGTCCAAGTAGAACGCCGTTTCATCCGCGCATGCACTTCGCTGCTCCACGACGCGCTCGAAAACGCGAATCGGGCCCACGCGCGCGAGGGTAGCGCCGGGCTCGACGCTTCCGACTCTCGAGTCTCGGTGGGTTGAAGTCGTCATCGGGATGAACCTTGTCAGCGCGGACGGCACAGACATCGCATAATGATCGACTTCACAGTCCCGTTGTTCACTTACCAGCGCCTTTCCGGTTGCTTTCATTCATGCTCAGAGACCCAGAGGTCCAGCTGGCATCGAGATTCCATCCAGCGTCACACGACCAGGCAGCATTCCAGGCACGCTGGCGCGGACTCGCGCCAAGTCGAACTTGTTTCCAGGCCCTCGCATGCATCATGACGCCGCGACCTTGGCGCACTGGCTCCTCGACACAACGCCCGCTCAAAGGCCGCACTCGCGCATGCCCATCACCGCCGTTACGTTCGCTATCCCCGAATGCAGGCTGCCCTGCGAATCCCGGTGCGAAAGCCTGGCCTGCTGATCGTCCTCATGGCGTGGGGCGGCGACGAACTTTGTCCGAGCGCAGCGCATACCGCTGCACTCTGCGAGGCGTCGGCGTCGAGATCGAGGCACATCGGGGAGTCGGTGTCGGTACAGTGCAATGCGCTGTCGGAATTGTGGCCTGAAAAGTGAAGAACAAGAAGGGGGCTGGATTGCCCGAGGATCATTGGAATTAGCTGCACGCCCGGGCGCGCGGAATTACGGTGGCACGGGATATGCATGCGGTTGTAAGGTGGCTGCTCGGCGTTCCTTCCTTCTTCGCCCATTGAACGAGCCTCCTCGCTCTCAGTCTGCACAATTCGCAGACCGACATGGTCCTTTGCTTGCTCCAGGCATGGTGAACATAGTCACCGAGGGGTCGTCGAGTGCAACGCGTCGGGAAAGCGTCGTCGGATATGCGCCGGCGCGCGACCGCCCCACATCAATCCCGGGCGCTGTTCGCGCGAATCCTTTGTCCCCTTCACGAAATAATGAGATGCAGCGCACACTGCGCAACGGCGTGCCTTGGAGTCTCGAGCGCCGGGCAGAAAGGTATAAAAGGGCTCCCCCAACCCGCAATACTTTTTCCTCACCGACCCCACCCACCCTCGGAAGTCAGCCTCATCCTCGCTCTCATCATGAAGGCGCGTCCTCTCTTCACTCCACGCCGCAATGTGTTCGCTGACCCCTCGCTCAGTTCTTCGCTGTCATCGCCCTCGCCGTCGCCAGCTCCGTCGTCGCGCAGCAGCGCGACCCGGCCGTCGTCGCGGCCGTCGCGGCCCGCCCGCTCACCGAGGTCTACGACAGCTTCCCTGTACGTTCTACCATATATCCCATGTTCTGAGACTTCTCTAACTCCATCCTAGCCTGGCGAGGGCGCCCTCACGAAGCGCGCGTGCACGGCGAGCAAGTGCGACTGCGACGGCTTCGGGCCGGGCCTGTTCTGCGGCGACGGCATCCTCGGCTGCAAGTCGGGGCACGTCTACGAGTGCAACAAGAACGGGCACACGACGTGCGACTACGGCGTGCGCAAGAGCTGCCAGAAGTGCGGCCAGCTCTCGTGCTGAGCGATCCATACATGTGCTGTAATACGACGATTGCAATGGAGTAATGCTTTTGTAACTTGAAATGTGGACTGCCGACTGGGCTCAACCTGAGTTACATAATGCGTTCACTGTCAGCATGGGACGAGTGTCCGCGCGGTGCGAACTGTGTTCCCCAACGTACCTCCATTCTTTCATTATTACGAACCCGTCTCTTGGCAGTTGCAATTGAGGTATCCCCAGTGTACATAATCGATGAGATAGCCCTCAGGTAATGTTGGGAAAGCCTTTCCGCCTACGAGAATAGCCCGACTCAGGCCCGACTAGGTATCATCGTATTCGCCACACGTGCACCTCCATGATCATGGTATGTGATGGGGGGCATTATCAAGAACTGCCACCATTCCCGGGAGGCTCTTGTTTCCTTGACGTGCCGCGCGTCCGTAAATTCCCGAGAAGTGGGGTGTGCACGTTCAACGTCGTCCAAACTTCTGCTCGCACCATCGCAAAAGTCCCTGTCTGGTTCCATGAGGCACATACACCCTATAATCATACACATAAGCGGTCCTGGAGGTTCCTCTGAGCGTCGATCAGGGTAAACCCGTCGCTGATGCGCACGGGCCATGCCGGATTAGCCGAGTTGCGATATAGCCCCGGCGTCGGAGTCCAAACAGTTTTTTCGTTCCTTTTCCTGCTTCCACGCGCCGGCCCTGTCTCATGGTGAGTGTCTTGCCAGCCTCTGCTCCCCTTCTCCACCACCTTCATGATGCATACCAATACCTTGAATGGCTAGCTTCGGCGAGGTTGCCTTCAATTAACCATCTTTCGGGACTGACTTTTTTCTATGCACCCCGTCGTGTTCGCTCTTGTGCGCTCGACCTTACTGACGCCGCCCTCCCTCCAGATCTTTTCTGCTCTCGCTCGCGTCCGCCTCCTGCTCGTCGGTTACAACACTGGTGAGTGTTGCCGTCCTCGCTTCGCCCGCTGTCACCCCAATCCCGTTCGCGCGGATGATGAGCACCTTCTGTTCAAATGCCGAGCTGTCGCACGAGATGCGGCACGAAGAGGCTTCGTTCTACATACTTGAGATTTCTGACTGATCGCGCTTTCCGTCATCGCACTGTCCTCGCTTCGGTGAACGTGTTGCTGACCTTGTCCTTTCAGATCATCGGCTGTCCCTCGTTCGCTCTCGCCAACGCCGTCGCTTTTGCCTAGCTGTGAGTCTTGCTACTCCGTTCTGTCGTCCCCGCCCCTCGAAGGATGAACAACCATTCAGACCTGTGCCTAGCTCATGCTGCGGATAACACCATATTGCCTTTTTATTCTGACTCCTTCCTGTCTCGTCTGTCCTTCACTTTATGTTTCTAACCCCATCAACAGGCTTCTATTCTTAATTCATTCCGTTCGCGGGGCAAGGTATGTTGACTGCCTTGTCCATTTGTATTCGTAGCGTATGTTGGTCAATATATCCGTCTTCAACGGCCACGCGACGTGCTACAGTCCTTTGTGCGGTTTCCTCGCGCGCAGGGGCGAAGCTGTATTCCCCCAGTTCACTTGTGCTAGGGTGAATCGCCGACAACGTTGCACATGCAGTTGATGTCTCGGGAGACCAGGTCGAGAGAGAAGTGAAGGTTGTGCAGCTTCGCAGCAGCGCGCATAATCTTACCGACGGCCGTCGCAAAGCCACCCGCGACGCGCAGCTTCTTCAAGTACGGTGTGAACTCGAGCGCCTTCTTCAGCGCGCCGGCCAGGGCCTGCGCCTGCGCCTGCGCGCAGACTGAGAATGACGAGCAGGATCTCCGACAACGAAGACCTGTGGCGTCGTGCAAACGGGGAGGATTCCAGGCTAGACACGTCCGCGAAGTCGTCATCTGGAACCTCCAGCGCTGTCTGGAGTTTCTGGGGCAGCGTCTCGTCGACCAGCCGTCACGCCATGGCACATGGGAGTTTCTAAGTTCTGACAGACGCGCCGGTACCGGAGCCGGAGCGGCGCTTTCTTCCCGATCCGCCCACGACCTCGCTCCGCGCTACTTTATCTTCCAGAGGTCCCGCCGAACATAGCCGTACTTGTCATCCACAGCCCAATAAATTTCCATCCAGGGCACTACGCAGCGCGCCCACTTTCAGATGAATCAGCTCCCTTTGGAACTTGTTTCAACCGTTTTTCGGTACATGAAACTAAAAGACTGTATTCGGGCCTCACACGTCTGCTCGCGCTGGCGTCAGGCGGCACTGTCTGATCCTATGGTGTGGACTGTAGCCAGTACAGATGACCTTTCGCTTGCCGGGTTCGAAGAGATTCTTTCGCGCACAGGCGTGGCGCCGGTCGACGTCGAGCTGGAGATCACGCCGGATACAGAGCCGCAGGCGATCCACCTCCTCGCGAGGCACATGCACCACCTGCGCCGCCTCGTTCTGCCCGTCTGGCTCGGATCGTACAGCGACGCGCTCGCCGCCGCCCTGCGCGCGCCCGCGCCGCTGCTCGAGAGCTTCGAGATCATCGCGCACACCGTAGACGGGATCGTGCTTCCCGAAAAGCTCTTTTCAGGGGCGGCTCCAGCGCTGCGAAGTGTGGCGCTCCTGAGTGCGCAGCTCCCGCCTGCGTGTCCCGCCCTTTTGCACCTCGCGCAGCTCCGCATCGCGTTGCCCGACGAACCCCCGCACACGCCATACGTTCTTTCCACCAGCTGTCCAAACCTCCGAACGCTCCTCCTCACCGGCCTCCAATACGGCGCGCATTACGCGCTCGTGGACGGCCACAAACTCGAACACCTCGAGATCCGCGTCGCAGCGGACGCCATGGACGTCCCGCGCCGGCTAGAGGTCGCCGCGCAGCTGCGCGCGCTCAATCACCATCTGGCCGCGCACGTCGTGGTGCGCCAGACGGTCGACAAGTCGCGCGCCGTCGGGCTCGTGCTCGACAGCGTCGCGCGGGACCTGGAGATGCTCTCGCTGGGAACGCCCCACGAACCGCGGGCGCAGGTCTGTCTGACGCTGCGAGCGCCGGGCAGGACGCGCGTCTTTCCTGTTATCGGCGGTTTCAGCGTGCAGCAGGCGCTCGATGCCGTCCCCGCGCGCGTGGCAAGCGTTACAGGCGTTACTGTCGCGCATCATCTGCTGTCCATCGTCCTGCCGCGCATGCCGGCTCTAAGGAGGCTCTGCGTTGAGACGGGGAGGGCGGGCAGGGGGCTGCACTATGACCGCCTTGCGCGGTGGCTCGAGCGCGAACGCACGCCTTGCCTGGAAGGTCTCATATTCAACGGGCAGGCACGACAGATGCATTTGCGTGCTACACTCCTGGCTCTCGCAATTTCTTCAAGAGGGACTCAGATTGGTAAGCTGTCAGTGGTTGATGTTCAGTTCGAGGAAGAGCCGGAGGGTGCTATGTCGTTGCTTCGGCCGACTTGCAATGTATTGGAGTGGTCGTCCACCCAGACTGTGGTGTCGTAAAAGTCGTTCTACAACTAGTTAATCACGCGAGTATCTGTTCATGAGCCATGGGTGTGTCAGTGTGGGAGAATGCTCAGAAAATGACGCTGTCCAGCAGCTGGCAAGATCGTCCCGCACCGCGATTCCACCCTCCTCTCCTCAGCGCGCCGCGCTTCCACCCTCCGTAACCCACAAGGGCCCAAGCGTCCGTTCTTGAACGCTGCGTGATTGACTCTAGGACTTGTCCCAACCAGTTTTCTCCACCCGACGTGACGGTCATAGCGCCCTTCCGACCGTGATTCCCCACCAGGACTAGTCCTGCAATTGTCCAGGCACCGTGCGGCGGTGAAGCGACTCTCAGCCCCTTATGCATGGTCTTTTTACAATGGCTATTTGAAGCGCACCATACATCTGTGAGCAGCCACTCGCATGTACCGCTGCCGGTGCTCGCATGTGGCTCGCCCTCAAGACTAACTCACCCAAGTGTTGAAGTACTGGCGAACGCTCTCCGTTCCGCTGTCCCTCGCTCCCGAGCCTTGACATGGATAGAACTCTTCAACATGCGCACGACCTCCAGGACTTGGCGCGCGCATCACAGAAAGTGTATACAGTAAAGGCCCGCGCCTGTGGGTGGCTGGCCCATCGCACCAGCCAGAGAGCAGAGGGTCCGGGACTGCAAGCAACGGCGGTCCAGGGAATGGAGCCAACGAGTCGAAGAGGCCGCGGGAGATGCAATCAGAGAACGGGGAGAAGTGTGTGAATGAGGATTGCAAACCAGACATGTATGCTACAGCGGGATTGACGGCCAAGTAGAGCATCCGAGTATTCTAAGAAGAAAGCAGTGCGAGAGCGGGAGAGGGCGCGGCGGGGCTGACGAGCAGGCGCGGGTGCCTGTGACGGATTCACGGCGCGGCGGCGAGGCGTCGACAGCAAATCGACGGCGTGCGGCGGGCGAGCAGCTCGCGGCGCCCAGGTTGGGTAACAGACGGGCGACCATAAGCGATCGTCGGCGTGCGCGCGACCGGCTGCGATGTCGTCCGGGGCGACATGAGTCGTTGGTGTCGCGCAATCAGGCGCTGCTGCTGCTGCCTGCGGCTAACGAGAAGCGATTGGCCGAAGGTATGAAGGCCCTTCTAACCAGTGCGGGGGTCAGCGGAGGTTGTGTTCCTCGTCGACATAGTCTGTTTCATGCGGTTGAAAGTCTGTTTGTTCGGCGTCGAAGTCTGCTTCCCCTTGGTCGACGTCTCCTTGTTGTCGGTCGTAGTCTACTTCTTGTGAGTCGTAGTCTGTTTCTTGTTGGTAGTAGGCTTCTTCCTCTGGGTCGTACTCTGCTTCTTGCGGCTCAGAGGCGGCTTCTTGAGGGTAAGACTCTTCTTGCGAGTCGTAGTCCGCTTCTTGTTGGTCATAGCCCGCGTGTTGCTGGTTGTACTCGGCTTCAGCCTGCTCCTGCTGCAGCTTCAGGGCCTTCTGGCGCTCTTCCAACCGTTTTCTAGAGCCAGCGGATCAGTGGAAATCAATGAATGGGATGCACCGGACATACGCGAACGATGCGCTCTTCTTGGCCGTGTCGACGTCGGGGAGTCGGATGCCAGCCCAGTACAGCGTGGGCACACTGCGCGTGCTAAGGTACCTGAGCACCGTGCGCCTGCCCTCACTCTGCCCCTGCTCGCCAGCGCCCATGGCGTCCGGCTCGTCCGCGACGCGGTCCCAGCCGATCTGCAGGCGGCCGCCGAGCAGCGCGTTGAGCGTGGCGTTGGCGACGCAGGCGCCGCACGCGTAGTCGAGGTCGAGGCCGCTGTCGACCTTGACGGTGCGCGCGACGGGCGCGGCGGCGGGCAGCGCGTCGTCGGCGGGCAGGTGCAGCAGCAGGAACGGCGTCTCGGAGTGCAGCGCGCGCTGGATGCCCGCGCGGCGGAAGCCGTGCGCGCTGACGAGCACGGCGACCGCGGTGTCCGCCGCGGCGGCCTCGAGCGTGCGCACGGCGGCGGCGTCGACGCGGCGCGGGTCCGCCGTCCAGACGTCGGCGAGCGTGCGCAGCGACTGGCGGTCCGCGGCGGTGCCGACGACGGGCAGCCACCAGAGCCCGTGCAGGCGCGTGCGGTCCGGCGCGTCCGGCTGCTCCATGTCCGCGGTCAGGTGCAGGCTCAGCCGGTCGCGCAGCAGCGCCCGTGCGCGCTCCAGCGGCGTCAGCCTGTCCGCCGGACGCTGCGCCAGCCGCGTCCGCGCTGAGTACTGCTCCTTGGCGCGTATCCGGGAGCGCGTCCAGCCCGACAGCCGGGCGCGCGAGGGCCGCATTCCTCGACGACGACCGGAGCGGCGGTGAGCAAAAATCGCGGAAGGCAAGTCTAGATCCCGGCTCCGCTGTCAAGCGCGCGACTCGGCACTCCGACGCAGGCTCCCTTACCAATGCCTCTCACCCATGAAAATAAGCCGGGAAAGCTGCTGCCCTAAGGGATTCATGTTTAATAATGATTTCTCATTTACGAGAGGCCGCGCTTCGCCGGCAGCCACCTTGCTTGTACTGGGAGTGACGCCACTTGAATATCTTTTGCAGGATTCGCGCAGTAGAAATCCGCGTCAAAGCCATGGAAATTCGACCCAAAGAGGTCTCACAGTGGTTAGTGCCTCAGCAGACAACGTTGCAGAGCTAATGTCACATCCGGGGCATCCACACCGCGCAGCAGCACATTGAGCAGTACAAATTCACATAGTATTAGGACCTGAATGTTGACTCCGCGCACATGGTCAGTCGCATACATTCCCACTCCTATGGCCCGCTCTAACTAATATTCCCGAACGCGCAGGTGCCATGGCCGCATGTTCTCAAGGCGAAATAGGGGGTTCTATCCGTTTCAAGGCGCCCTCAGGAAGCGAGGGACAGCGGAACGGAACATTGACTCCGTCCACATGGTCTGTCACATCCATCTCCATTCCCACCCCCTTGTCAAAAGCGGCTTTGAACTAATATTCCCGAACGCGCAGGTGCCACGGCCGCATGTTCTCAAGGCGATCGGATCTGCCTGTTTTCCCCCAACATCTCGCTATGCCGCAAATCCGTGTGGCAGCACCTTTGGCTTTCTGGCAAATCAACCTCAGGGCGATCCGCACATCGCCTTTCGGCGGCATGCTCAAGGCCAGCGTGCGGCTTGGTAAACATAAATGGTATCATGTTTGGAGGTAAGGCATGTCGTATCCCGCTTCGTGGTTACCAACGAACCGTTAGGGACTGCCTCTTTACGTACTTCTGGTCTTGATTCTGCGACCGATGGTGCTGTGGTGTTCGCGAGAGACATCGCGAGAAACACGCCGGAATCATCACGGTAGGTCGATTCGGTCACTTCGGCTGAGAGGTTGGCCTCGCATGTCCATCCTCGTTTCTCGATCTGCGCGCCCCAGGTTTTCACCGCCACTTCCAGTGTTATGGTGAGACCCCTGCGCCGGAGTCTTTATATGAGCCCATCAACTGAGCCCTGACACCCTGAGCCCGGAGCCGTCACGGTGATTCCACGCTGCATAGCATGAGAGAGCGTGCGTTTCCCGGACATTTGCCGTTCAGAGGTCGCGCTCGGATTTGCATCCAAGCGGTCGACGTTAGGGAACCCATATTTGAACCTGGGAGGTTCAGCGCAACCTCTGAACGGCAACTTTCCGGGAACCGCAAGCTCTGTTTGCACGCTTGTGAACGGGGATCCGACGCGTCATTGCGGTCCCGCATACGCTTCGCATGCTCGACAGGCTGTTCGCGTCTCGCCCATGCGGGGTGCTGCGCTCTGAATTCTATTTCCTGCACTCCTCTGTCATTCAGGGAAGCTGCGATCCCATACAGATTCATCCTGTGCTCTTCCTACCCAGGCACAGCTGATATATTCCAGAGCGCAGAACTGAGAAGGGTCGGCTCGACGGCCGTTCCCCCGGTCACTATGCGGCTCCTTCTCGTCGCCATGCTTTCCCCTCTCGCTCGGACACGGGACTTCAATATCTCAGTCGACGACCAATACGGGGACGAGCGCACGGGCGTCCTGCCAATCTACTCGCCCAGCTGGACGGCGCGATCCTTACATCACGATCCATGCAATACTACTTGTGCTGCCCAGCCGCCCGCGGAGCGTGCTCATAACACAACCTGGTGCGTCCGGCCCTTCCGTTCGTAGTGCTCGTCACCTTCTCTTTTTAACGTTCCTGATCAGGCACGAATGGTTCACGAATGTGGACGACCCACCCGCTTCGCTCTCTATCAATTTCACCGGTATGTACATCCATCTGAACTCAATTGCGTGCTGAATCGGGAGCAGGGACAAGGATTTACGTCTTCTTCATCCTGTTCAATCAGAAGGACGATCCTCCCACGAACACGACGCGCCTCTCGTTCTTCATGGACGGCTCCACAGAGCCGGCCGGTCACTTCCTCCACACATTCAACCCCGCGTTGGAGATGTATCTGTTCAACCAGCGCGTGTTCTCAAGCGACGAGATGCCCCTGGGAAACCATACACTCGAGTTGCGTAGCTTGTCGGATGGCAAGACGGGCTCGCTAGCCATGTTCGACTACGCTGTTTACACGTGAGCATGCTGCATTCCTGTCCTATTTCCACCTCGAAGACTCAAGAAGCCATCGCTCAGCACACACGAATCGTCTGGCTCACAGGAGCCGCCTAGCACACAGAAGGCGCCGGCACCAGGAACCCCGTTATCTCCTACGCCGACGCCAGGGAGAACACCCGATCCTCCCAGCCGCCGGTCGAATCTCACGCTCGTTGGCGCCGTCACGGGTGGTGTAGCAGGCCTGCTGCTCCTGATTGCCGCCGCATGGCTGTACCGTGCGACCTCCCGCCGTCGCCGGCGCCGTCGATCCTCCACTTCAAGTTCTTCCATCAAAGTCCAAGCTGCAGTTCGCCCGTTCATCGGGCACCTGCCACGGGAAGAGCCCGCTTTGAGAGTCGGAATCGGCTCTCAGGACGCTCCGGAGAAGGGCTCGCCGCTATTAGAGCTGAAACAGATCCGGCCACACAGCGCGGGCAGCACGCAGTTGCGCAGCGAGATCCAGCAGATGCGCGAGGAGTTGGAGCGGGTGAGGCAGATAGCGGAACCTCCGGAATATGCGCACGAGTAATGAGCTTAATTATGCGGACAGTATTGCTGAGTTTTAGTCTCTTCATATCTCTGTATCAGTGGTTCTGTGTACAATGGGTTGGATGTGCCACGGAACAATATCGGTGTTTGAAACTCGTGCCTCCGGCCCGGGCCACGTGCCTTCTCTCCCACATCCTGGCTCTAGGACTCATTTCAACTGCCTGATTCAGTCAGAAACGTTGCATGCGCTTGAGCACCGCATACCCCGCCGGCGCTGCTCAACTCTGGCTGTTTCGAAGCTCGGGTGCCGTGGCCTGGATCCCGATCCTCGTGTTCTTACAACCTAGCTTAGACACTGCCTGCAACAGTGCCTGACTATGATTCCTAGCTCGCATCGGGAACTCATGCTCGTGCCCCGAGACAGTTCGAAATGACAGGACTTGCTAGGCGACAAGGCATCCGCATGGTTTCTGACAGCGCGTGAACATACTCTGCTAGATCGCCGACACGTGCGAGGATGCCATAACGGCGGTGCCAAATTGATCGACGCTCGACACCCTGGGACCACGGCGCGCGCTTTATACCGCAGGTGTGGACCATGAATCATCACCTTTCCAAGGGCTTTGGCTGGACTGCGAACCCTCGGTCTAGCATCGTATCCACAGCATGCACCACCAGGGGCAGCTATAGTTCGGCCACTCTTCTCCCTCTCCGGCTTAGCTTGTTAGACGACGCGATGCTCAACTCCCGACAGTGGTCGGTCGACACGGGCCTGCAGTAGAAAGGGCACCCTTCCGGACGAATCTACCAGCCATTTAAAGCACCATCTCCTCCTCTACCCTGTGACACTGATACTGCCAGCAAGGCAGGTACTTGGTGTGCCTGCTGCCTAGTCGTGTTATCAAGGTCCCATGGCCTCGATAGTTACGATACGGCGTTGAAGCGGGCTAATGTGGCACAGGCTTCAGGGATCTCCCCCGCACTCATGCGGTCAGAATGCCGTCCTGGCGAAGCGTATAAAAGGACCGTACCTTAGACGGTTGGATCTTCGCGAGTTTATCTTGCATGCTGCTCACTATCTTCATCGCGGTGTCCTCTGCGCTGCGTGGGCTAGCTGCTGCCCCTCCGGAGTCCTACGACTTTGTATGTTGCGCTTTCAGTGCTCGATGACCGATGCTGATGAAGGGCGTAGATTGTCGTTGGCGGCGGCACGGCGGGCCTAGCACTTTCTTCGCGCCTATCCAGGTTGCTTCCCGAGAGCACCATCCTCGTCCTCGAGGCCGGGCCCGCAGCGCCGGACGAACCCAGGATCAACATCCCCGGCTTATACGGCTCGACATTCAACAGTCAATACGACTGGAACTTGACGACGGTGCCCCAGCCCGCGTTGGACGGCCGCCAGATCGCGCACCCGCGCGGGCATGTACTTGGCGGGAGCAGCGCGCTCAACTTCATGACCTGGGACCGCGCGTCCGCGCCCGAGTACGATTCGTGGGCTACCGCGCCTTTTGGAGGCCCTGGCTCGGGATGGGAGTCCGCGTCGTTCTTCCCCACGATGCTGCGCGTCGAGAACTTCACTCAGCCGAGTGAACCTGGCGTGTACGGCGAGACTGGTGTCGGCCACACGGGCCCCATCCAGACGCTCGTCAACCCGACCTCCCCCACGCAGCAGGCGCCGTTTATTCCCACGCTCATACAGCTCGGCCTACCAAACAACACGCTGTCGAACGACGGGCATCCTATCGGTGCGGACCACCAGCCTAGCGCCATTCGCGTGCGCGACTGGACGCGGAGCTACAGCACATCGTATCTCCCACTCGCCGGCGCGAATCTCAAGGTGCGGACGGACACGCGTGTCGCGAAGATCAACTTCAAGAGCGACAAGGCGCTTGTCGCGACTGGTGTAACGCTCGAGGATGGCACGGTACTCACCGCAAACAAGGAGGTTATCCTCAGTGCCGGCGCGTTCCAGTCGCCGCAGCTCCTCGAGCTGTCCGGGATCGGCAACACGACGGTTCTCGCTGCGGCAGGCATAGACACGCTGCTCGACCTCCCCGGTGTCGGCGAGAACCTCCAGGATCATATTCGCGTGCAGAACGCGTACCAGTTGAAGCCTGGCTTCAGGGGACACGACGAGCTCATCCACAACGCAACGTTCGCGACAGAGCAGCGCGCTCTGTACGACGCCGGCGTGCGTGGCGGTGCGTACGATTACACAGTCAGCTCGTATGGCTTCCTCAAGTGGGCGCATACCGGCTTCGACCTCAACGCCACCGTCGAGAGATCCGCGACGTCGTCCCCCATCAACCAGGCGAAGATTTCGTTCCTGCAGAACCCGCTGGTACCCGACGTCGAGATCATTTTCAGCGATGGCTACTCCGGCACGGTGGTGTACCCCGCACCGGATACGCTGGGCTTCGGCCGCAACTTCTTCGCGCTTACTGGCGTGGTCATGCATACGTTCGCTCTCGGCAGCGTGCACGTCAATCCGAGTGCCCCGGGCGGGCTGCCGGTGATCGACCCTCGGTACCTCTCGAACGAGTATGACCTCGCGGCCGTCAGCGCGATTGTGCAGTACCTGCGCACCGTTGCGGAGACGGCGCCTCTGCGAGATCTGTGGGACGCCGAGTTCGAGCCCGGGCCGGGCGTACAGACGCCCGCGCAGTGGACGGCGTACGCGAAGGAGGCGCTGTTCAGCATCTGGCACCCCATGGGAACCTGCGCGATGATGTCGCGCGAGGCGGGTGGCGTTGTCGGCCCGACGCTCGTCGTGCACGGCACGCAGAACCTTCGTGTCGTCGACGCCAGCATCATGCCCGTCCAAATCTCCGCGCACATTCAGTCGGGGACCTACGGCATCGCTGAGCGCGCCGCCGAGTTCATTGCTGAGGCGTGGAAGGTCTGACTGCTGGAACATGGTTGGCAGGGTTCTGTGGATTTGAGGGACTCGGACTGAGGGTTAACAGGGTCTGGCATAGCAGCTGTGGACTCCGATAAGTAATGTTAAAAAGGGTGTAACCTTCAGACGCACGAATCGGGATACACTGAAGAATATGCGGCAAGGACATAATGACAATCCTCAGAGAGCGAGCGCGGGTCAGGTGGACTATAACACCTGTGTGACATCGGAGATGCGGTCAAGCTCGTTCCCAGCAGACTCCGCGAGAGAACCGAGGCAAGCAAGGACTTCGCGGAGCCGCTGGCACCACTGATCGTCACGGTCACGCTAAGCGCCGGCTCAAACCTTTGAAACTGGCCAAATGTTGATGCCAAACGTATAAACCGATTATGAATCTGCTTGAATCTGCGTTTCGAGCATGGGAGACCAACGGGGGCGGAGCCCAGAGTTGGTTTTATGACCGAGAATCGTTGGCTTGGCGGGCGCTAAGCGTGATGTGACGATCAGTGGTGCCAGCGGCTCCGCGAAGTCCTTGCTTGCCTCGGTTCTCTCGCGGAGTCTGCTGGGAACGAGCTTGAGATGCGGTGGATGCTGGAGGAGCTCGCGCGCTTGAGACAGATAGCGGAGCCACCCGGGTGCGAGCATGCTCCTCACACCATAAATTAAGTAATATTTTCTCTAATACTATCCTTTGTACGTTTTCGATACCTTCGTTTGCAAATATGCAGTTGACGGAACAATAGCGGAGTTCGAACGCACTTTTGTCTCCTAATCTTGACGCTTGCTTGACACTGGTGGATCGGGCCCCGAGCCTTAGGATCAGCACAATACTGGGCAGGCACGCTTGCCTCGGTTGGCCAGTCATTGCTCAAATACGGTCTTCGTCGCTGTATTTTTTCGTGGAAAGGCTCTCGACCGTTCTCTTGCTTGTCGCCAGCTTTCTGCTTCTAAAACTGCCATGGAACGCTCGGTAGTACCTCACTCAAATCCCGCTGGTCGAAGAGCGGACCCGTACAACGCGGCGAGTCCGTCCGCGGCTGTCACGGATGTAGACCTCGCAAATAGTTGCTCATTTATTGCAGCAGGAGCGCGAGCCTCCGAGTTGCGGATTCCAGCGGAACAGGTTGGGAGGCCGCGTTGACCGCGATGGTCATTCGCTCCAGGGATCCATGTTCGTATGCCTGGGCCATTTGGGACTTGGTGGGAGTTACCTTGCTCACACTCGGCCGGACAAGAACCGGCTTCGTTTCTAATGGTAGGTTGCCAACCTCTGTTGGATCCCCGACACGCTCGAGAATGCCGAAATTACGGTGCTAATTGATCGACGTTCCGCGCCGGCTCTAGACAGTGGTCGGCATGGACCTGCAGCGGGGCGGGCACCCTTCCGGATGAGTCCACCATCCAGTCAGAGCACCTTCCTCTCCTCCTCTGCCTTGCAACTCTGTGGCTTCCAGTTGGGCCATGACGGCTACGGGTACCTGGTGTGGTGGCGGTCCTATGACAGTCGTAATCGCCAGGTCCCAGAGCCTCGATGATCACGATACGGCGCCGGATCGGTCTAATATGGCTCAAGTGTCAAGGATTCGCCCTGCGCTCTCACGCGGTTATGAAAGCCATTTCAGCGAAGGGTATACAATGGACGTGCATCAGACCCTTGGGCCTTCGCGAGTTTGTCGTTGATGCTGCGGCTGACTCTCTGCATCGCACTGTCCTCTGCGCTGGGTGGGCTAGCTGCCGCTCCAAAATCCTACGACTTTGTGCGTAGCGCTCTCAGGACTCAATGGTTCATGCTAATGACGGGAGTAGATTGTCGTTGGCGGCGGCACGGCGGGCCTAGCACTTTCTTCGCGCCTATCCAGGTTGCTTCCCGAGAGCACCATCCTCGTCCTTGAGGCCGGGCCTGCAGCGCCGGACGAACCAGGCATCAACATCCCCGGCCTATTCGGCTCGACATTCAATAGTCGGTACGACTGGAATTTGACGACGATTCCTCAGCCGGCGGTGGACGGCCGCCAAATACAGCAACCACGCGGACATGTACTTGGCGGGAGTAGCGCGCTCAACTTCATGACCTGGGACCGCGCGTCCGCGCCCGAGTACGATTCGTGGGCGACAGCTCCCTTCGGAGGACCAGGCTGCGGATGGGAGTTCGCGTCGTTCTTCCCCACGATGCTGCGCGTTGAGAACTTTACGCAGCCGAGAGATCCCGGCGTGTACGGCAAGACCGGTGTCGGGCGCACGGGCCCCATCCAGACACTCGTTAATCCGAACTTCCCTGCGCACCAGGCAGCGTTTATTCCGACCCTTATCAAGCTCGGCTTCCCAAATAACACGCTCTCGAACGACGGGCACCCCATCGGCGCGGACCGCCAGCCTAGCGCCATCCGCGGGCGCGACTGGACGCGGAGCTACAGCACGTCGTATCTCCCGCTTGCCGGCACGAATCTCAGGGTGCAGACGGACACACGCGTCGCGAAGATCAACTTCAAGAGCGTCTCTCCGCTCGTCGCTACTGGGGTGACGCTCGAGGATGGCAGCCTGCTCATCGCGAACAAGGAGGTTATCCTCAGTGCCGGCGCGTTCCACTCGCCGCAGCTTCTCGAGCTCTCCGGGATAGGGAACACGAAGATTCTCGCCGCGGCAGGCATAGACACGCTGCTCGACCTCCCCGGCGTCGGCGAGAACCTGCAGGACCATATTCGCGTACAGAACACCTACCAGCTCAAGCCCGGCTTCAAGGGCCGCGACGAGCTGTTCTACAACGCAACTTTCGTGGCCGAGCAGCTCGCGCTGTACGCTTCCGGCTCGCGTGGCGGTGTGTTCGACTACACAGTGAGCTCGTACGGCTTTCTCAAGTGGGCGCAAACGGGCTTCGACCTCAACGCCACCGTCGAGGGCTCAGCAACGTCATCTCCAATCGACCGGGAGAAGATTGCGTTCCTGAAGGACCCGCTGGTGCCCGACGTCGAGCTCATCTTCAGCGATGGGTACGCCGGCGCGAAGGGATACCCCGCGCCGGGTTCAGCGGGCTTCGGCCGCAACTTCTTCGGGATCAGTGGAGCCGTCATGCACACCTTCGCACGCGGCAGCGTGCACGTCGACGCGATCGCCCCGCGCGGTCCTCCGCTGATCGACCCGCGGTACCTCTCAAACGAGTACGACCTCGCGGCCGTCACCGCGCTTGCGCAGAACCTGCGCGCCGTCGCGGAGACCTCGCCTCTAGGAGATCTGTGGGACGCAGAGTTCGAGCCCGGGCCGGACGTGCAGACGCCCGCGCAATGGGAGGCGTACGCGAAGGAGGCTATGTTTAGCGTTTGGCACCCCATGGGCACCTGCGCGATGATGTCGCGCGAGGCGGGCGGCGTCGTCAGCCCGAAGCTCGTCGTGCACGGCACGCGAAACCTCCGTGTCGTCGACGCGAGCATTATGCCCGTTCAGATCGCCGCGCACATCCAGTCGGGGGTCTACGGCATCGCTGAGCGTGCCGCAACGTTGATTGCAGATGCCTGGAAGGTGTGATCGCCGGGACACGAGTGGTAGGACTCTCAGGATGTGAGGGACTGCATGTAACACCCAGTGAGTGGCAAAGCAACTGTGGACTGGACTAGACGGTGATGAGAGGATGTAGCCTTAGGCATATGGAGTTGTAGTTCGGGATTAAACAGTTTTCCTGACGTGACTCTAGCGCCATCTAGCGAAAGCGGGTCGAAGTGTTCTATTTAAAGCAGTATCGCAAGCAGCGGACTTTCTCGGTGGCAATACATCTTCAGATGCAAGCCCTGCGTCTCATTCTCTCAATTATATTTGCAGTCGCCTCGTGGTGTGCCTGCACAGCTGTGAATGTCACTATCGACGACACGCTGGGAGACCAGCGCACGGGCTTGTTGCCTTTTTATTCGATCAGCTGGAACGCGCTGGGCTTAGGGAATCCTCCGTGTCCCCAGTGCGTCGCTCAGCCTGACGAGTCTCGTGCTTACAAAGGGACCTGGTGCGCGATCGCTTGTCTCGACAGTGCTGAATCGTGATTTGATCACAGGCCGCCAGGCATGACAAGTCTACGCCTCCAGGAGCGGATCCCGCCACGGTTTCCATTGATTTTAACGGTCAGGTTTCACCCTCATGGCTGCTGTATATGCTGAATACCCCACAGGAACACGGATATGGGTTTTCTGCATTCTGTTCAACGATCTTCCTGGTACTGGCCGCACGAACACCACCCGTTTGTCCTTCTTCCTCGACGCGTCGAACACGCCCAGCGGTCACTTTCTTCATACGTCGGACCCTTCTTCAGAACACTACTTGTACAACCGGCTCGTGTTTGACAGCGGCGATGAGCTGGCCCTGGGTAGCCATACATTGCTCATATCCAGTCAGTCCGACAACCAGACAGGCTCTCTGATCCTATTCGACTATGCCGTGTATAGGTGAGTGTCGCGTGCAGCGTCGCCTGCGATCTGCCAGCTCGCTGACAATCTCAACCGTTTGTTCCACCCGCGTAGCGCCGAGGACCCTACCAGTGTATCCGGGCCATCAGAGAGGAGTACGGGAGCGCCGACACCGCTCCCTTCCCAAGGAATTTCTCACGAGGATCACGGCCGTAAGCGAGTGCCGCTCCCTGCTATCATTGGCGGCACCGTGGGTGGCCTGGTACTATTGTTAGTACTCATTGCCTCAACGGCTCTCTGGTTTCGCTTCAGGCAACGTAAGAGAGGTGAGAATCCAGCCTCTTTGTCTTCGTGTAACCCATAACACCAGCAGACGATGGGGTGCCCGCATTTATTGGGCACAGCGTGGTTTCCCAGCCGGGGAACGCATCAGACGCGCGAACCGGGCTACACGGAGGGAGATCGGGGAAAGAAGCTCACGAAAATCTCCCGAGTACGAGTTCGGGTCAGGTGGACGATAACTCCCGGGTGACAGCGGAGATGCGGTGGATGCGGGCGGAGCTCGAGCGCCTGAGACGGATAGCGGAGCCGCCCAGTTACGAGCACGCTTCATAGAGCAAATACTAAATTTACTCCCCTCTAAGACTCCCATTTTCATGTTTCAGTCCGTTCGTTTGCACATGCTGAATTGGCGGAACAATAGCGGAGTTCGAACGCACTTCTGTCTCCTGATCCTGACTTTGGCGGATCGCCCCAAGCCTGAGGATCCGCACACTCCTGGGCAGGCGCAATTGTCTTGGTTTACCGTTCTTATCGGTCTTTTCCTTGATCAATACGGTCTCCGTCGCTGCACCCAAATTGACTCTGGCTTTACACTCTGTTCCCGCTGGCTGGAGAGCGCGACCTGGATTTTGAGAGCGCGGCGACTCTTTTACTCGCTGTAACGCTCGAGGACCACCCATATCACTGCGTCGTTTATTGCAGCATGGGTGCGAGGCTCCGATCCGAGGCTCGTGGCCTAATCCGAGTTGCGCATTCCAGCCGGACTGGTTGGGCGACGTTGACCGATGGGCCGGCCAATCATCAAATATAACTCGCTCTGCGATGTCTGTAGGGACAGGCCACTGGCCCCGTGAGTTCTGGACCTTCAGCGCTATTTGATTGGGCTTCGATACGATCCCACGGCTACGAGTGGTCTTCCGCATTCAGAACTCGGATATGGCTCGGTTTACACCACGGGAGGACCTTTCACAGCCTCTTCATTACGGGATGTGACAATAGGACTCATTTATTCAGGCTAAGCGAGACCACTTGCTGTTTGCAGCTGAGATGTCGACCACGCACTGGCCTCCATCCCGTTTCACTTCGATACACCACGCTCTCTCTCTCTCACTCCGTTATATAACGCGGGATCTCGTCCTTCCATGTCCCGCAACATCAAAACATCCCCTCGTCGGCCATGGCTAACCGTCAACCCACAACGCCCACCCCCGGCCAACTTCTCTCTCGACCGCAGCCGCAGTGGCAGCCATTGACCCCGTGAGTCTCCTCAGTCTTCTCCCATTCCCTCCATGCACAATCTGACCTTTCTTTTTCAGGCAAGGACAGCTCAACGCAGACTTTGTCATGGAGTTGCCTATCTGGCAGGAACGTGGGATCGCGCCGGGTCTCATATACACCCCGCCACCGCCGCCTCCTCGCCTGCCGCCTCCTCCACCGGTCCAGCATCAACAGTACTACGCTGCTCCGCCCCCTGCTGCTTCCCACCAGAGCGCCGTAGCGGGATACACCAGCGCGCCGCCCGCTGCACCACGTCCTGTTCGTCGCACCCGCGTCGACTCCTCCCCCCTCAAGGCCGCAGCGCCAGCATCGGCTCCTGAATTCGGGAAGCCGTACGGCACGCGCTCGAAGACGGTCGCGCATCCCGTCACCACGCTCTCGCTCCCCGCCGCGCAGAATCTCCTCGCGGAGACGTTCAACCGCGACCCGCACCGCGTAATTTGCCCGCTAGCCGGGTGCGAGAAGGTCTGTGCGAGCCCGGCGGCGTTGCAGAAGCATGTGCTTGGGGCGCATGTTGGTGCGGTGTATGCGTGTGCGCAGTGCAATAGGGTCTATAAGACTGCTGCTGGGCTGGAGGGGCATATGTGCGCTGGGAGGTACCACTAGAGGGATGCACTCGACTTTCCGTGCGGCTCATTGCTGTGGATAAAACACGCTCACTCTCTCTCATGTTCTCTCGTCTTATCTTGGACTTGACTGGCTCGGGCCCTTGCCACAACTGTCATTTCTGTACTCAATCTCCTCCCCCGTCTCGTCTCGGTCCCTATCTCTCCTTGTATCGCAATCTCTCTCGTGGATGTCAAGCTTTGATATAATACTTCCTCTTTTTAGTCTCAATTGTCCATTGCGAGCCGAACAGCTGAGGAGAACCCTCGCGGGCGTTCCGCGGACATAATATCCGTTGTTTCGCAGCTTCGAGCTGTTGGCTGCCAGTGCATCTCGATCTTGACTTCACTGCGAGTTGTATCACATGGGTTCGCCTGGCAGACAGCTGGAGCGTTCCAGAAGCGGGTGTAATTCAGGAATCTTGGCCTTTGCCGCTTAGTCACCATCATAACCAGCATCCAACTTGGACACTTTTGAACTTGAAGTTCACCTCTGCTGGTTCTGGCACACTCGGGAGCGAGCTTGCGGAGTTGTGGCGGACGGCGCTGCCGCTGACGTCGGCGGCCGGAGTTGTCCGATCGCGGACGGTGGGCCCGCCGCGCCGGCGTTCCCACGCCGACTGCGTCATGCTAAAATTCATTTTCCGACGCTCTCCAACCCCCCACAACCCGCACGATGCCCAAGGCCGCCAAGGCAGAGGATTCCTTGTGCGTACCGCGCAGCTGTCCGAGGGTACAATCCGGGATACTCACTAGACGGGGGCACTGCAGCTCGAAGGCGCAGAAGCGCAAGCTGGCGGGATACCGCGCGACCCTTGCGTGAGTGGGCGTTCTCCGGCGGCCGGGCGTGACGGTGACGGTAACCGTTTCCAGGAACGAGAAGAGCAGCGAGGAGGCCAAGGCCAATGCGCGCAAGATGATTGAGCAGATCGAGAAGGACGAGAAGTTCGAGGTGCGCTGCTGCTGCTGCGTCCGCCGGAGCGTCCCCGTCTGACGTCGGACGGCCCCTTCTGCAGACAGTCGGCGACCGGGTGCGGGACCGGGAGCGCAACAAGGCGCAGGAGGCCAAGGACGAGAAGTTCGAGACAATCGGCGACCGCGTCCGCGCCCGCACAGAGCTCGCGCCGGGTCTCGCAGACACCAAGTCGCCCAAGCGCGTCGTCGCCGGCCTCAAGGCGTCGCTCAAGAACCCCCACACCAGCGCCGACCGCAAGGCCGAGATCCGGGACAAGTTACGCGAGCTGGCGAGTCGATTTGCTGCTCATGGGCTGAGATACTGATGGTTCGCCAGGGCGAGGAGGTTCCGGAGGGCGCGGACGACGTCGAGATGAAGGACGCGGAGAAGGCGGCTGACAAGGCAAAGAACAAGGAGGACAAGGAAGATGCCCCGGCCGCGGAGGACAAGACGGAGAAGGAGGCCGTCGAAGTCACCGCCGAGGCCGTCTGACCGACCCCGCCGGGCGCGCTTTATCGATATAAATAATGGACTGACGCCCCGTCTTGTGTGTATGTACGCCCATCCTGCTCTTGTACGCCCGCAGGCTGTTGTAATCTGCGCTGCCCAAATTTCAGCTATCCTTTGCTTGCTTTCTCCGAAAACGCCCGCCACGTGTACCAGGGCCAGACGCTAAAATCAGCTCCAAACTTGCGACCGTGAAATCTAGATGGAGGCGCAGCCCAGCTTACGGTTGATATTGCGCACTGAATATCGACAAGACGGCCGGTCGGTCGGCCTCTTGCTCCTCCCGACGAACCCGCTCTACAGCCGCGGCGGCGGTGGCCCACTGTCATGACGTTCTCGACCTTATGGTTATGTATGCCAAAATTAACCATTGCCGGCTTCCCCTTCGAGGTCGACAGGCCCAGCAGGCTTGCAAAGGCAAGCCTCCGATACCGTGCCTAGCTCGTTACCGCTGGCACACCCAATCAACTCTTGCTTCTCGCCGCGAAACCCATTCATTTCTCTAATAACAGAGCTGCAACTACACCAATGATTCTCGTCCGCCGCGTAAACGGGTCACCCAGTAACACAGACGCCACAGGACGTGCTCTTCCCTCGCAAACCTTCCACGCAGAACCACCCGCGAGCCTTCTAGGCACATATCCGACACCTCGCCGTCTGCCTGCCCGCGCCACGCATACGATTTCCCGGACGCCGTCGACCCGTTCCCTGCGCAACGGCCGATCTTGCGGATCCTCAGGCGCGGTGCTGCACGCATGTCGGGGCAATATGGGCGTCGGGCCCGCGCACGTGACGCTGCGTCGCGCGCCGCGAACTCCGCACGGCCTTCTTCTGCGCGCTGGCGGCGTCAGCTGCACATGGCGCGCCGGGCGCTCCGCGCCGCTATTTAGGCCCTCATCTCTCCCCCGCATCTCCTCGCCCGCCCTCCCTCTCCCGCCCGTCTCGTCCCGCCTCTCATGCGCCTCTCGCTACTAGCCGCGCTCGCGGGCAGCGCGCTCGCGGCAGACCTGCGCAAGCGCGCGCCGTGCTTCCCGTTCGGCACCGCGCGCCTGAGCCCCGCGACGCCGCGCCTTCATACGCGCGAGAGCTGGTGGTGCGGCGCGGAGTTGCAGTATGGGTTCTTGGGGTTTAGCTACCCGCTCGAGGACGCGGACTGCGATGCGGAGAGCAACTCGTTCGAGAAGATCAATACTGACTTCAGGTGCGCGCGGTGACTTACTGGTGGGGGAGGGCTGATGTGTGTGTACTGGACGTAGTCGGATGAAGAGGCAGTTTGGTGCGACTATGGTAAGGATATACGCCCCCGGTGCGTGCATCATTTCTGGTGCGGCATGTGTGTAGATGCTGAACGAGCGCGTGATCGACAGAGTGCAGAGACGAGAGCATCTGGCGCAACCTGCTGCGCGCGGGCGTAGCCAACAATCTGTCTGTCTCCCCCTCCCCTCCCCCCTCCCCTTCCCTCCCTCTCACCTCGCCTCCGCAGCGCAATCATCCCGCAAGTCTGGTGGGGCTTCACCTCGAACCAATCCCTCTGGCTCAAGACGCGCGCGGCGATCCTCTCAGTCCTCGCAAACGAACCGCTCGCGCCCTTCGTCTTCCACTCGCTCGCCTTCGGCTCCGAGCCAATCGGCGACCACGTCGACGGCGGCCCGGACGGGTTCATCGCGGACCTCAACGCGACGCGCGGCATGCTCGCGCCGTACGGCCTGCCCATCTCGATGAGCGAGGACTGGGACCGCCCCGGCACGCTCGCCAGCGCGGACCGCTCGGCGCTGGGACCTGTTGGGCTGAAGATTGCGCCGCTTATGGATAATTTGCAGCTGCATCGTGAGTAGAGGGTGGGAAGGAAGGAGGGGACTGATGGGGACGGGTGCAGCGATGCCGTACTACCACGCCAACATCTACCCGTCCGCGGACGGCGTGTGGCCGTACTTCGAGTGGTACATCGACTTCGTCAAGCGCAACCTGCCCGGCCTGCCCATCCTCATCACCGAGGCGCGTCTCTCTCTTTCTCTTCCTTTCCTCCTCTCTCCTGATCCGGGCCGGTCCGCAGACGCAATGGTCGAGCATGCTGGGCGGCGCGCACGACCGCGGGTGGGGCAACCCGGGCGAGGACATCGGCAACTTCACCATCTTCTGGGACATCGTGCAGGGGCACTGCGAATTCTGGCGGGACAACGGCGTGGGCTGGTTCGCGCATGTGTACGACGACAGCCAGGAGGTCGGGATGGGCCTCATCGGCGACGACGGCGAGCTCAAGATGGACTTCGACCCGCCGAGGTGTTAAACGCTGCGAGACGATGTATCAGTATAAGGAGGCTTCATGATTGCACGTCGTGGTTTCTGTGATTGCATTGTGGGGGAACAACAGAGTTAAGCCGGAGAAGGGAAGGGAGGCGACGCAAAGGGGACGAGTACATACTTTGTTCTGGATCCCTGTTCCGACTTCGTCTCGGTGAGCCTGCTGTGTGGCAGAATCAAGAGGATTGCAGCCAAAGATGGCGTTTATCATATGGCTAGCCTATTCACAGGGAGACACAATTGACGACCTTCCCGGGATGCGGCAGATTCCGGCGCCGTGCCACTTTCTTGCCTCCGACTTCCATGACCCATGGCATCTCGGCTCGCCGACGAGACGCTCCATCATATACTCGAGTATGCGCTCGAGGTTTCCGACGATGACTTCTCCGATGTCTCTGGCATGGCAAAGTCGCCGTTCGCCCGGCGCGAGTACTCATCGTCCGACGTGCTGCTGGTGTGCAAGCGGTGGATGCGCGTGGCAACACCACTCCTATACGACACTGTCGTGCTCCGCTCTACTGCGCAGGCGCAGGCACTCGCAAAGGCGCTCAAGAAGAACCCAGAGTTCGCGCCCTACCTGAAGAAGCTTCGCCTTGAAGGCGGCTTCGGCGCGTCGGTCGGGAAAATTATGCGCGCCGCGACGAGTCTGAGCGATTTCCACGTCTCGCTCGAGCTGTCTGCACACGACAGCGTCAAGTCCATGTGCGATGCCTTGCCTGCGATCAACCCGAAGCGTCTCATTCTCTCTTCAACACCCATTTCCTCATCGTCCACCTCGTCTGTGGTGGTCGAGGCATTGCATGCTGCTGCACCAACATGGACAGCTCTCGTGGGTTTAACACTGTCTTTGGAATATATCGCCAACTTGACTGACGCCTTACTGGAACTGCAGACAACTACACAGCTACCAACGATCGCAGTTCTATGTCTGTGTCGAGTCACAACGCTGGCCGCAGGGATCCCAGGTCTTCAGGAACTCAGGATCAAAGGGTACGATACCCGTTTTGTCGATCGCGACCTAGAATCACGACTTCGCGATTACGTACCACCCACCATCCGCCTCATCCGCATCGAGGCGAACACCCTTGAGGCACTGGATAGTCTTCGCAGAAACGCCCAGGAATTGTCCCAGTATGGCCACAATATTGTCCCTCATTTGAAGGCGGCGCCGTGCGTCTGGAATTCCTTCTCCCGTCTGTCCTCACTGACATGCCCGTCCATGTCCAAGTTCGCCTGTAATTCGCTGTGCGGCCGATAGCGACAGCTCTGGGAACCACACGAACCCCCTGCATCACGCTCCCCCACATGTTCAGGGACAGGTTTGGGGGCATGTCCTCGAACGCGCTCTTGCCATCGATGATATTCCCGGCTGCTACAGCAGAAAGCACGATCCCTTAACGTCCTCGGCGAACGCCCCACGTGGCCTCGGTCCTACGAATATCAGAGCGCTACGCTATATGGCAGTCTGCAAGCTATTCATGGTATGTATAAACCAAAATCCACGACTCATTCCTCTCCATCGCAATCACTAACCCATCTTTCGACGTGTAGGACATCTGTACACGCATCGCCATACGTCACATGCTCATCGGGACCAACGATACAGAGACCGGTTTCCTTCGTCTACTGGAGCGTCACCCCCAGCTTTCCCTTGAGGTGCGAAGTCTGCTTCGGGAGCCTATCGTCATCCAACGCGGCCTCGCCGAATGCCTCACTCGACTTCCAAACCTCACCACCCTCCGGTGCCACGTCTGGCCGAGTGAGCTCCCCGTCTTGCGCACCTTTTCCGCACGAGCAACACTTGTAGAACTGGACGTTGTCCTGCTTCCCCTGGACGCAGATCGCCATGAGCTTACGTTGTCTTGTCCGTCTCTGCGCCGCCTCAGGGTCTCGTTTGTGGATAGAAAACCGCTTCCACAACGGATGTTTAACCTTACTCTCCCCAGCCTCGAGGAACTTGACCTCCCGGACGATGATCCCTCGTGGATTGTGAACATCCTACCGCAGACCCAGTGCGTGTCCTGACCTATGCATTCATTAGACAATGACTTACAGTTCGGGAGGATCCCACGGCTCCGTATCTTACGCATTGCGAGCCTCAGTCCGAATGCGATCGAGGACCTTCTCAGCGCGTATGGACAGGGATGCGAGGAAGTTGTGGTACACACGCGGCATCTCGATTGCTCCCTCAGACTTTGTCCGAACGTGAAAACGATGGTTCTCGTTGGTACCTTGGTGCGCAGCTTGTATCTCGGCCATTGATGCACACATCTGACCGCAGTGCAGGAAACTCTCCCGCTGGATGCGGTGGCGCGCGAGTCGCCACACACGAAGCTAGAAAGAATGAGATTCACGGGACTCGCCAGCCAGGGGTACCCAAGGTCTGTACTGACTCTCTTCCGGGAGTTCCGGAATAACTAACGCACTCGCATGCAGGAGGTTTGCGAAACTGGTTGCGGACAGCGCAACGGCCTTCTTCGCGGCACTATCACCAACTACATTCCCTGTGCTACGTGAGATCGTCGTAGAACGTATATCCTGGCCCACCACACCGTGAGTTCCTCGCCCTTGCCGAATGTACCTCGCCGCTTATGAGGTCGCCGTACAGACGTGAGATCGCATCGGACCCCGCCGTCAAATGGGCAGATTCACTAAACGCAAAGGGTGTTCAACTACTCGACAAGACGGGGAAGGCTTGGCGCCCGCGTCTCAAGACAGCTGGTGCCAGACGGGGATGAGAACGCTGACCACTGGATGTCTCGATGACCTTTTTCTGAATACACCTCCTCCGCCTATTAATACACACATTTCCCGTACGCATTCGAAGGCAAGACTCCTGCCAAACTCCGCATCGGTGGGCGCATGAGCCTTGACGCTTGAAGTAGCTGACGCGGAGCTGGCGGCAAGCGATGAGGTTTAATTTCACGAAACGCATCGATTATGGGAACCATCAGAGAGTGCCCAGACTGGGCACAAGTATGCACTTCTTGGTGCGCTGGTCCCCTCACTCACTCCGCGTGTAAGGGAGAGAGGCTGGCCGCCGCATGTCCATCGCGCCCATTACGGTCGCTAACGCCGGATCGAGCAGCCCCTGCGAATCCCAGTGCGAAGCCGAGGTGGCGCAGGGCAACTGAAAATCCGAGTCGCAACCTGCAGCCATGTCCTGCATTGTCGCAACGTAATGATGACAGTACTTACTGTAGCACCGCGAATTATTACCGGCACGGGGTCAGCCGTGACACGGCGGCGGCATTCACCGACTCCTGAAAAGGTGTTAACCTTTTTAGGAAGGAGGTACTTTGGGGGGGGGCCCGTCGTGAGATTCCCCACCCGCTCGGCCCGATAGCCGACCCAATCGGATAGCTAGCTTTTGCACCCGGCACTTCCGTCCCGTTTCCGCTTCCGTTTCATCCTCTCCTGCATGCCCTGTTATTATTCTCAGAAGGTGTACCGTCGCTCACAGCTTCTTTAATGTCCGTCTCACCTATTTTTTCTAACTTGATTTGGTGTCCCGCTCCATATTCTCCTGCCGCAGGCGCGAGCGCCTTCCCGCTTGTGCGTTGCTGTCGACATCGGAGTTTCAACACGACCCGGTCCCGCTCGCCTTTCGACATGCAGCCGGCCCAACCCCACATCGCACATTGTACAGTCAGTTGTCCCACCGTCAACCCCCTTTATACCTGCGCTGACCTCCGCACTATGTTGCTCGTAACTGCCTTGCATTATACCACTCGTCATTTGGCCCTTACCCCTCCCCCCGGTCCCGTGCTATCGTACCACGCCACGGCTGGACCTGCGCAACCTGCCCATGCTCCACATCCACCCGGTTTGCGCACGGTCGCGCGCCCTCCGACCTGTCATTTCGGAAACTGTCGTACTTTTGGATTTCGTACTGTCGTACTGTCTCGTACCTCGTATCCGTTATTTGCCTTGTATCGCCTTCCCGTTCCTGGACGTCCAGTCAAGCCCCTGCTGTCTACTGCTTCAGTCACCTGCTGTCGTGGCACTTGATTTCAATCCTATACCCCGAGCAGATTTGTGGCAGCACCTCGCGGGCGCGAAGCTGTCGTTTGGTACCGGTCTCTCCAAATCGGCGCTCGCCACCCGGCTCGTAACTGCGGCGCGTGTCATAGTCTCGGAGATCTTCTCAGAATCCTGCGATGATGCCCTGTCCGTGTTTCGCGAGCGCCTTCCCTGGTTCGACCGTTTTCTGTTGCGATCTGCCTCCAAACGTACCGACGAGCTCCTTGACGTTCCTTGGAGCGTTCACCCGGTCAGGGTACAGAACTTGCTGAGCGTCACTGATCGAGTTACACACAGGGATCTCCTGTCTGCTCTAAAACATTTAGATCCGGACGTTAAAATATCTCGCGCTCAAAAGGACAAGAAGGAGCCTTGCATTATAGCTTTAGTAGAGCAGCTGGAGCTTCAGCTCTCTGACTTCGATGCCATGTCTGACGCTGAGCTGTCCGCGGTTTTTCTCTCTCATCGCGATTCGCGTCCGCCACCCGCTGTCGATCGCCGCGATCTGACGTTGGCCGTCCTTGACTCTTTGTGGCCCGAAGAAATTCTCGCCACGCTGATGGTCGCCGGTCCAGATTCCACGCGGGTGGATCTGAAAGCTTTTCGTGTCGCCAAGGAGCGACAGCGTGCCGTCTTGCACTCTCACCGGAACCGTCTCCGTAACGCAGACATCGTGGTCAACTGGCCCCCTGAAATTACTCGCCTGCATCGCCTCGCCTGTATGTCCGCCTACTTTCGGGCCTCGCAGTTCAAGACTCCTATGACCTGCGCCAGTTGCTCTCAGCGCCGTATTGACATCAGCGTTCATACTCACGTGGTTAACGTGGACATGGCCGTCGATCTTGATGTCCTTCAATGTCCCAGCGACTGGTTGCTAGAACATCCGACCCAACCGTTCCTATTTCCTGACCCTCGGATGGACGGGTTGATGCTGGACCCCAGCGGAGTGCGTTTCGAAAGAGACCACTCATATCTTAACCTATGCGATGAATGCGACGCGAGTCTGCGGTTGGGAAAAGTACCCCGCCTTTCCCTCCGCAACGGTTTATACCGCGGCACCCTCCCAGAAGAGTTCCGTGATCTCTCCTGGGTCGAAGAGCAAGTCTGTGCCATCAACGCTGTCACGTGTAAGATTGTGCGTTTGCATGGTAGCAGCAATCCCGAAAATCCTTTCGTGCTGTATGGTAACACATGCACCCATCCGCTAAATGTGGTAGAGACTGCCAAACTTCTTCCTCGAGCTCCGTGTGATATAGCTGGCCGCCTTGGAGTGATTTTTGTGGGTCCAAAGAAATACAAACCTAAGGCGTTAGGTGATGTTTTCAGAGTGCGTCGCCCCAAGATATTAGCGTTTCTCCGCTGGCTCGTCGCCCACAATAAACTATATGCTCGCATGCCCATTGACACCTCCATTTTTGATCAATATCCTCTCGACGGGCCTCTTCCCGGTGTCGAGGATAGGATCGTGCACCGCGAGGTGGAAAACCCCGAGGAAGAGTTTGCTCGTGAGACATCGGGCTTGGACGAGCATCCCGCGATCGCTGCTCGAAGACTCCGCGAAGATGAAGATTTCGTCTTCATGGAAGCTCTCGGTCTCACCGATCCTGATTCTCTCACTATGAATGCCCGAACGTTTGACGCCGCTGCGCTGTCAAACTTGCTCCCGGCTACAATGCGTGTCCCCGACCTCACCTTTCACCGGGGCTCGCAGGCCATTCCCGAATACGGAAATACGTCGTTGTTTCCCAGTCTGTTTCCAACGCTCTATCCATTTGGCATCGGCGGCTTTGAGGACTGGGATTCCCAGCTCGACGGATCACACGTTTCGCTTCGTGCTCACGCCAGTTACCTTCTCAACCTGGGAGATCGCGTTTTCTCCAGTCATCGTACCTTTGTGTTTCTTGTTATGAACATTCTGCAGCGCCGCACGGTCCACGCGCATACCAGTTTCCGCACGCGCTCGTCTTACGTTGATTCCATTGCTCCCGACCTGCTCCGCGTCACTCCAGATCAAATCAAGCGCGTTGCAGAGCTTCTGCAGGCGGGTTCAAGCTATTCCTCCATACCCGAGGAATACTCGAACGTATTGAACTTGCTCAAGGTTGTCGAAGCGGTGTCTGCTAAGGTTCCTGGCACGCATGGAGCCAAACTGGAACTGAGGCGATCCATTTTTGCCTACGCCCGGCACATGTCAATCCCCCAGGTATTTTTCACCATGAACCCTAATCCCGTTCACAACCCTTTATTTCATCTCATGTGTGGGGATGAGACTGTTGACCTCAGCCAGCGGTATCCCGCCGTTGCTGACGCGATCAAGCGCTCGTTGCGCGTCGCTGCAGACCCTGCTGCTGCCGCAGACTTTTTCGACCTCTCGCTCCGACTTCTCTTTGAGCATTTGTTCGGGTGGGATTTTGCGAACAAGAGGAGTAAGCCCGGGGGTGGCGTGCTTGGGGAACTCAGGGCGTTCTCCGTCTCCATCGAGCTAACGGGCCGAGCCATCCCGCATGCCCATGTCCTCATATGGTTGAAAGGTGCCCCCAATCCGAGGCAGGTGAGAGAGAGACTGAAAGCAGATACAGCATTCCAGGATCGCTTCTTCAGGTTCTGGGATGCTGCCATTCGCCACCATCTCCCGTCGGGGTATAACAACACAAGAGCAGCCTCTGGCCTATACGACCCCCGCGACGAGCGGCCCCCGGAACCTCCTGTCGTAGACGTTGGGCAGCACAGCGAGACTTCTGATCCCACGTTTCAAAATAGGCTTGATGAGTGGAACGACGAGTTTGAGTCGGAAGTCAAGTACGTCGGCGAGAAGACACAGCGTCATGAGCACAAGAATGTGTGCTACAGCTACGGTCACAAGGAATGTAGGTTTCAGTTTCCTCACCAAGTCGAAGAAAAATCCTATTACGACGCGGCTTCGAACTCTATCATAATGCGGGCGCTGGAAAGCGACGTCAACTACTACAATCCCGAGATTTTGGTAATGACCCGCTGCAATCAGGACATGAAGTGCATACTCTCTGGCGGAGACACGCAAGCTGCCGTGTACTACATTACAGGCTACATTACGAAGCTGGACATCAACGATCACTACCTTTTGTCGTTGATGACGGAAGCGGTAGAGAGTCTGCATACCTACACCGTTGACCCTTCGCTGAGAACGATGTTACACAAGTGTTTAGCACGTATAACCCGCTCCCTTCAGATGCACGCTCAGCAGGCTGTGAGGTACATTAGAGGGCGCAAGGATTTCCTCGTTTCGCACGATACGGTACCTATGATGTCTGCCGTTCTGATGAAACACGTCGCGACCTCGTACCGCGTTAGCGAACTGGGTATTGACGTAGACGGAGCTTCTCCGGAATCCGTGCCTGTTGCCGACGACGCGGATTTTGCAGACGAAGAATGCGATCCTTCCTTCTCGGTCTATCTGGATGCCGACGGAAACCTCCGGTATACAAACCAACTGGAAGATTACCTTTATCGCGCACCCGAGCTCTCCCATCTCTGCTTCTACGATTTTGTGTCCATGCTGCGCTGTGTAAAGCGGAGTCGAGCAGGTAGAACTTCATACGAACTGCACGCCAAACATTCCCTCGCAGCTACTCACGTGCTCGAGTACCGCCATGCACTCGGCGAGGATGAAGACCGCGTTGAGTATGTTCCTGTAATGATAGGTACTAAGGTTCCTCGTCGCGCGCAGTCAGACTACTACCGACTATTCTGTCTCGCTCACTTCAAGCCCTTCTCGCACAATGCTATCCTTGTTCCCGCGGACAGTACCATTGCACTCACCTTCAACAAGTACTCGTTCAGCAATGACGCCCGCACTCGTATGCAGAACTGGGAGGACCTATATGAATGCGAGGACCAGCGCGACGCCGATCGGTTGCGTCGTCAAGCATCAAAATCACGAAATCGCGTTCTTGCGGACCGTGAAATCGGCGAGGAGGCTGAGTTGGCGTTCCAGGACAGTGGTGAGATTGCGATCTCAGGTATCAGTGAGGACGCTGTGCGTTACTACGCCAGTCTTCACGGAGCCGGATGGTTTCGAGTGCGCGCTTCCCCCGCTGCCGGACCCTCGAGGACCATTATAAACGATGAACTGGGAGATACCGCTCTGCGAAATCTATGGAAGACATGGCGCAAGGAAATGAAGGATGCCGGACGTGGTCCCGTGGTGGTCTCACAGCCAGTTGTTGCCTCAGCTGACGCACGCGTGGAGATCGCGACATCGCCGACGGATTCAGAGGTACAGGCTTCGACGGTCTTGACGGGACCCGGTCCAGCAACCAAATTTACAAGTCAGTTCGCGATGGAAGTTGCGCAGCCCTATAACCTTAACCCTGAGCAGACCCGAGCCTACAAGGTGGTGGTGGACTGGTTGCATGCTTACACCCACTCGTCCGGCACCATCTCCTGCCCGAAGCCGCCACCGTTGAGGATGATATTGCATGGGGCGGGGGGTACTGGTAAGACTTACAGTTTACGCCCTCTTCAGGACGTTCTGGCCGCGGTTGGTTATGCAGACGCCATCGCCCGTTTGGCACCAACGGGCTCTGCTGCGTCGTTGATAGACGGTTCTACTGTGCACTCTGCCATAAAGCTGAGGGTCAGTAACGAACAAGGGTCAAGTTACCGTACTTTCGAAGTATCTTGGTCCCCTGCTGATCGCAAACACCTGCAGGAAGTCTTCGGCTCAGCCGTATTGGTACTCCTAGATGAGTTCTCACTAGCTTCCACAAAAATGCTCGGTCAGATCGATGTTGCGCTGCGGGTGGCACGTCAGAATTGGTCCGAGCCTTTTGGCGGAGTGTCGGTCGTGCTGAGCGGCGATTTATGCCAGTATGAGCCTGTCATGGGTAGTGCACTATGGACTCCGTTGAGCGTCCAGCGCAGTTCCTCCAGAAAAGGCGACGACGACTCCCTTGACCGCCTTGGTCGTATTGCCTATAAGACCTTTGACACCGTCGTGGAGTTCACGCGCCAGGAGCGCATGAAAGACGATCCGGCGTTTGCTGCCGCTGTTAACCGCCTGAGGAAGCGAGTGTGTGTGCCTGCAGACGTCCAATTGTTCAACACAAGACTAGTGAAAAGTGACACCAACCCAGATGGCGTCGATTTGGATGACCCTGCCTGGGCAGAAGCGACCACGGTTGTTACACGCAACGACGCTCGGCGTGTTATCAACGTCGCGAAGGCTCGAGCATATGGTGCTTCGCTTCCCAGGTTCTTCCAGATAGCAGCGGATGATAGGCTGACCGTGAAGGACAACAAAGTCTCGGTGACAGCTTCCATTCGTGCCCAGGTTCTGGCTGTGAAGTTGAAAGCGAAGCGCGGGAACAGTGATCGTCCTACAGAGATTCTCCCCGGCAGATTAGTGCTATATGAAGGAATGCCGGTCATGCTGAGGCGCAGAAATATCTCTGTGCAACTGAAGGCGACCAACGGTGCGCAGGGTATATTGCGCGGTATGTCGGTAGCAACAGACGCTTTCGGGGAGACCGTCGCCAAGCTTGTGCTCGTCGAGTTTCCAGGAAGTCCTGCCAGGTTTTCCGGGTTGCCCGCCGGCGTCGTACCACTGGCACCGCAGACTTGCTCTTTTCCCGTCTGCATCGAAGCGAGTATCGATGGAGAACAGCGGAGAGTTTGGGCCACCGCTCATAGAAAGCAGGTACCCATAGAGGGCGCATTCTGTATCACAGGTCATTCCGCGCAAGGCAAGACTCTTCTTCGGGTCATATGTTGTCCCAGCTGTCGCTGTGGTTTCTACATCTACGTCACCTTTTCGCGCCCGAGACGACTGGATTGTTTAGCTTTGCTAGCGGAAGTGACCCTAGAGATGTTGAATGAGCCTCTGCATCGTGACCTGCGCTTCGAGCTTCGGCGGTTGGAAGCGCTGGCGCACAACACGGCGGTCATGGCTGGTGATTTAGACGAGCCACTGGTGTCGGTCCCTGTGCACGAACGAGAAAGAGACCTACCCGAGAGCGCTGTCATCAGGGCGAAAGAGGTTCCAGACGCAAACACTCGCAAGCGGGGCAGAAGACCCGAAGAGAGCGACGGCGAGACGCCCGTTCAAAATAAACGCCCCCGGCACTCCGACGCGGCACTTATCCAGTTGGCGCCACGCAGAAACAAGACTCTTGCAAGCAGACGATTAGCGCCTCCGACGCAGGCGCCACGCTGCCCCTTTGTTGGGCCTGTCTGGAACAGTACGGACTGGTCTTGCGCCTACGATTCTGCGTTCACGTCCATGTTTGGCACGTGGCTGGCTCTGACGGACTCGTCACGTACCTTGTGGGCCTCGCGCTCTATCGCGGCACGGTTGCTGCACGATGCATTCATGGTCCTGACTCGCCCGGTGCACGTTTTGAACGCGAGTTCAGCGGTTCATTATCGAGACGAATTCAGACGATATCTGCATTCCGTTGACCCCGTACTTTTCCCCGACCGCGGTGCCGTCGCTGCAGACGTAAATGCAGTACTACATTGCCTTGTACAGGACGCGCCGACCCAGCGACTAGACGTCGTCTTCGACATCCGCCTTGCGTGTCCTACCTGCTCGACATCCACGGATGGCGAGGTTTATGTTCTTCCCTTCGTTGCAGGCGGTGAACCGGGTGCGCCTGCTTCGACAGCTCGGTGGTTCCGACATGAATTGTCTCGGCAAGTGGTTAGGTCGATGCCGCTCTGCTGCGGGCAAGCCAACTGGTCAATCCGGTCCGTGACCGCCCCAGCTGTTCTTGTTCTGACCGTGGATCCTCGCGCGACCGTGAAACCCGACGTCGAAATCAGCATGAAGGGCGTTCGATACCAACTCTCGTCCGTGGTATACGTCACGGGTAACGTGCTTGATACTGCGACGGGCCACTTCACCTCTGCCGTTGTCTCGGGGCCGTACGTATTCTCATATGACGGAATGCGTGCTGGCGGAGAACTGCGCTACTTGGGCGCAGTCGCAGATTTGGATCTCACCGAGGACGACCGCGGGCGTGCCTGCGCGTACCTTTACGCGCGGTCGGAAGATACATGATGGCGCGGTCGCTTGAATGTACCTAGTTTGCGTTGGGCGCGGCTTTTGATCGTGATTATGCGACTTTTCTGATAAATGCTTGAACCCTGCCCTCGATCTGTGCGACGTGGCGCCTGCACGTGATGCCGTCCCACGTGTGGGTGCATATAATTACACCCGAGCCGCCCTACTTAAAAGGGCTCGGATCATTCGTCTGTCAGCGCATGCCCTTCTCGACACTCCCAGAAATTGTGCGGCAACGTTTGGACGACACGTCCGAATTGCAGGACGCTCTGCAAAACCCTAACTTCGATGTTCGCTCCCTGACATATCATCTCCCGCGCCCATCCTCCTCCGGCTCGTTTGGATCGTGGAGCCTGCATGGCTCCGAGTATGATTTTCGACTGTACGGACAGCTGTCGGCGCAGCAGACGTTCCTGGGTCCATACGGAGACATGGTGAGCCATACCTTCAGACCTGCGGTGTGCTTACAAAAAGGCAGCTGTATCATAAAGCCAAGGCTCGCTATAGCGGACCGTGGTCCCAGATGGACGTGTTGCGGGGGAAAAAGAAAATCAGTCTCGTCCTTCCCGACGTTCCCGACCTCGGACCCCACGGCCGGACTCTGTGCAGGCAATACGAGCACCTGAACACGTTGCAGCAACTAGACTATGCAGAAGCGACCGCTGACCTACCAGGTGCGCAGTGAAGGCGGCTGCGCTATGATTGTACTGACTGCTCTCTCAGTTGAGGTGCGACAGAAGTCCGGTTTTGTGATCCGGACTTCCGATCGATGGCGGTTGTCTTGCGTATCCGACAACATCTTCCACCGTCACCTTCCACACGGTCACGACGGCGTCCACTTGCTCCCAGAGCACGACCCACAAGGCATTGTAGCTAAGCTCTTTCCCGCAACCAACACCGGCCCTTTTGTCAGACAGCCGGACATGATAGACGCGTCCGGAAGAACCGTTCCTGTCGACAAAGTGGCGGATGTCTTCCGTGCTGGATGCTGGGTCGAGGTTTACTGCAAGCTACGTGTGTATGTGACCCAGTATCTATGTTGCTTGAATGATCGCTGACCTCATTCTCGTCAGATGGCTAGGCAGGGACGGGGAAATACAGACGCGATCATACCACGTCGTCTTCGACGCTGTGCAGTTTCTCTGCGCGGGCACGGTCAAGGAAGGAGCGGTCCGCACGGACCCCGTAGTGACCGGAAAACGCAAACGGGAATTTACCTCTGTACTTATCGTCCCTGAGAAGCGCGCTCGGACCGAGTCGACGCATAGTGATACCTGATACATTGCATTTTTGCCTCGGTCCTCGAGATTGCCGCACCAGTGGATCCCTGCCTTCGACGTCCACAATCGCGTGGCCGCTCGGTTGATAATCTGCTACACATCCGACGTGCCTGTGTCACGGCCGTCTCGACGTCGAGAATGCCCCATGCATGCCTGCATCTCATCCTATCCGGGATCAGCTGTGATCTGCACAGCACACCAACGAGCTGCTTCGCATGGCAATTTTGATTGAGGGTTCTCTATAACCTCAGCCGCACGCGGCGTCTACACCGGATCTTGGTGCTGCAACAATCCTGTACCTGAGGGGGATCTGTGGTTGCATTTAAGGCAACGGCTACTGCATAATTACCCCGCATCACGGTCTGGAATACCCTGGAATTCCCAGCTTCCCCCATGGCCGTCCAATCGCGGCTCCCAGGCGGTTCGGCCGCGGCCAGTGTATTATCCAACGTCGAGGTGTGGGGGCTCATCCTACAGCTACTGGAGGGTCCTCACTTGGCCTATCGGTGCGAGTTCTGTAGTAACTGGTACTCTACTAATCATTCGTAGTTTACGCTACGCGTCCGACCGAGTACGACGCGCTACAGACCGTGCGTTGAACACGCGGTTCGATGTCGACCGCTTCCTCAGTCCCATCTTCGGTCCGCACGTCCGAGCGTTCCGCGAGGTTCAGCGTGAGACCGGCGCTCTCATCGGTGGCTCTTGGGCGGCGGCCCTCTTGGGCGGCGGCCTTTTTCAACGGTTCGGGTCTCCCTGGGATGGGACCACCGGACATCATCGTTCCTGCGCAACAATTCCTGCCGGTCTTATACTTCCTCGAGTCCATTGGTTTCATCCGAGAGGGTGCCGCTGCTCCGCGCTGCATTCAAAACGAAATAGTCGTGGAGCTCTGGAACTTTGTCCAGGAAGACGATGACAGCCGCGAGATCCATGTCTTGCTCACGCCGGAGAGCCCAATCGCCACCATCTTGCGGTCCTACATCAGTGAGAAATGTCACCCTCAAACAGTCCTTCGACTAACCTGTTTTCAGCGGTGACACTCAACTTCGTGGGGTGGGACAGGGCGGTTTCCGTGTTCCCGATGGCAACCTTCGGGTACAAGGACGGCCTCATCCTCGATGACGTAGACGGCGACCGGAGCGCAATTCTCCGCTATGCCGACGCGCGAGGGTTCTCTCTTCACAAGACGCGAACCGGGGCTGGACCGTGGAACACCGGAAGGTTCGCCGTCGGACGACGTTGGTTGGGCGACTCGCGCTGCTGGGTGCTACGCTTGACGGGGGTCCTCTCCGACCCGCTGCTGCCGGCACCTTACTCTGGAAACAGCTTCTCTCTTCGCGTCAACCGCCGATGCGTCAGAAAGAACCTTGACCAGGTTTGTAATTTCTATATCAAATTCGAAGCAGTCCGCCACGACTTGCTCCGACAAAGCTACATCTCCTGCGAACCATGTGCCCTCTTCATTCGCATATGCATGGACCATCTCGGCAGGCACAGCATTAACACCACCGACCACACGTGGATTGGCTTTTACCGCGGTGCTTGTGATGAATTCACCATAAAAGAGTACGTGGGGCGGACTCTGCTGTGGTCCAAATGCTCACGCCTCCAGCTGTGACGACCTATATGTCAAGCTCACGGATGCGTGGATGACCGGGCGCGTTCTTCTTGTGGTGACAGAACTTCTGACTTTCACTTTCGACCCCGATCTCGTGTGGTAATGATCCCGGATATCCCCGAACTAGTAGTTGAAAATGTAACGCATGTGACTCAATGGCAATCAGATCCCTCCTCACGCGTGTCATATTGACCTGGCCTGTAAGATTGTGCCTGACGCGACCACGCGCTGGATGATATCTCTGTGCCCTCTGATCCGCTCTGCTTCACTCCGGAAAATTCCGGCGTGTGGTCCGAAATGTCCGAACGTACACAGAATTTGGAAGGAGGCCCACTAAGGTTAGTGGGCTGCGGATCCATCTTTTAATATGTCCCTCGGATCTAATCCGGCACAACCACACATCCCGGCAGCGGCGTCTGTCGAGATAAATGACCCCGTACCCAGCGTATATCACCGAGTGCTCTGCGCCGTGCCGGCCTGTCCATCCTCCTTCGATCATGCCCTTCAAGAAAGTGAAAAAAGAAAACGACGACTACAACCTCGCATCCAGCTCCTGGTCCGAGACCGAAGCCGGGGACGCTGGGCCGCCTAGTCAAGTGTCTGTTGGCGGCGACCACGATACCCTGTGCGCCTCCGACACCTCGACTACGACGTCCGGCACCTCGACAGAAAATTACAGACAATATTCAAACCCTGCGCCGGCCCGTGCTGCATCCCACGCCATTATCCAGCTTACCGATGGAGACTGGCCCGGTCCTCACGGACATAGACCCACCGGTCCGCCGGCGCATTCACAGATACAGTCCTCGGAGACCCCGGACCAGGGCAGAGGCCCTGCACTTGTGGTGCCACAAATCCATCGGGGTAGTGGCGTTTTCGTGCTGTACCACTACCTATGGCTTTTGACACACGAGGCGCAGCCCAACGGTACGACCGCGCTTCTGACGTCGGAGGTGCTGCTCACTGTGCACCACAGAAACTCCACAGAGCCGCGCGCGTAGGGCCACCAGAGCTTATGATACCGTTACCAGAGGCTTCTCGGACGAACAGATGGTTGCCTTGAACCTTGTATTTTTGGGGATGTACGATTATCTTCAGCTGTGGTAGCTTCCTGATGAACAACTCCTACTCCGGTCGCGTGGTCTGTCGCGTGGTGACGATTTATCCGCAAAATTGCATGGCTAAACATTTGAGAGGTGTGCCTGACGCCATGTGCACATAAGTAGTAGTAGGTCCCGGTGCGTTCCCACCGGTGGTGTCCCCATGCTTGAACTCGCCTTTCCCCCCTCTCCGCTGCGTCGCGCGGTGTACCGACAACTGCCGATTGACTTTGCCCTCACCCTTCCGGAACTGGTCAGGATCATCCTCGGCTTCCTGCCATCCGCTGGTTATGTTGCACTGTACGCTGCAACCTTTGAGCAGCTCGACTTTGATGTTAATGCATCAACAGGGCTCGAGGAGTCTGCACTACTTGGTGGAGCGTCGGATGCGCGATCCTCCGACGCCTCCACAACATACAGTCACGCCTCTCCCCTTGGTTTTCAGACGTTCCAGCCCTCCGACGACTCATGTGCGAGTTGGACGCCGGAATTGGCGGTGTCTTCGCGGCAAACTTCTTCAGACCATACTCTGGTCACTGCGGCGAGCCCACGAACCATTCGCGTGTACTCGAACTGTATGTTGAGTACGCGTTCGAAAGCTATATCGAAAAAGCAGTACGCGCGGAGGGCTACAGTACCAGTATCAGCTCCTGGCACACGACTGTGGGGGTGTCTCTGGAGGCGTATAGATACATCCGATCCTTCGTGCGTGGAGATCGTCGCATTGAAGTAATTTTCACGCGGGGAAATCCGCTGTATTGCGTGATGATGGCCGACTCCGGTGAGCTCCAGCCTGCATGTCCATTTCCCTCTGACGCGTCCTGTCTTCAGCCGCGTTTACTAGTTTCATCACGTGGGACACCGCGTACTGCTTTTTCCCACGCGACTTGCTGCTCCTCGACCGAGCCGCAGTTTGGAACCTCGAGCCCGAGGCAGCGCGCGCCGCGAGTGACCAGCTCTCGGAGCTTGGTCTCTCCTCGTGCGAGTGGTCTCAAACTACGGTGCCTCCCAGACATCGCAGACGATGGGTCGGCGACGCTGCGTGCTGGACTGTCGCCCTGGACACGAAGGGGGTTACTGCTAAGGAGCCGTCGCCATACGTCTGGGCCCTCAACAACTTTGTTATCCAACACGAAATGGGCCCACCAGGACTAACCGGCGGATTGCGCCATTGGAGAGAGATCCGTGTCTGCACCAGACTCGACAGTCCCCATCTCGTCTTTGCCTATACGGTTGCACTCGATTTCCAGCGCATGTTCTTCAAGCGTCTCGAGCAGGAGCTCGAGCTCGACGAGGAGCACGTGGATGACGCCGAGGGTCTGCTTCATGACGTTAAACGAGATTGCATGTTACTTGATTCATAATCGATGTCCGCGCATCTCTGGTGCCTCGCGCGTGAGCACATCGAACCACCGCGTGAAATCATTGTACCACCACGTGAAATACGCATATGTTCACACGCATTGCACCTCCCGTGACGTGCTGCCAGCGCACGCATGGGTGATTGTACCTTTGATATGATCGTAACTTTCCGTCTGACAATGGGACATGGATATTTAAAGCGCCAGACTGCGGTCTGACTTCTCTCGTCCGCAATCGCAAGGTCGCCCAAGGGACATGAGCGCGTCTGGCCATCCTGCTTCAGATCCTCCGGATCCTCCGCTCCTCCGCCTGCTCGGAGTCCCTGAGTTGAGGGACAATGTCGTGATTCTAATCGGGGACCTCACGGACATCAGCAGGTGAGCCAGAACAGCCATTACACACGCGCAGAGCTGAGATCTCCGTAGAACTATGGGCGTATCCAAATCATACACGGTCGCCGTGCAGGCAGCAATCCGGTCCCTCGCGTCCGCTGACCTGCTACTGTCTCGTTTCTTTCGCAATCCACGGGCTGCGGCGACTGAACTGTCACAGACGGGTTCACTGTTGTCGGGGATCTGTATCCGGTCCTTTATGCACTCTTTCGACAATTGTGCGAGCTGCTGCGACCTGCTCATTGCAGAGTCTCGCCTACCTCGTATCGTCGCGCACCTTCAGTACCAAGGATATGCTGTGGCCGCCAGCGCTGGGAGCCTGCTGCAGTATGAGAGAGAGCGGAGGTGGCTCGCACACGACTTCCTCCTCATGCTTGGTGGGCCCGGTGGTCGGCAGCGTGTCAACATCATCGTGTGCGCCGACCCGCCACTCGTTTACTTCTTACGGACACCGTTGCGTGCGTATGCGGACTGTGCCTTTCATTCTATACTGACTAAGCATAGTTCAAAACATGCAGGCATTCGACGGCAAACGTCTAATAGACTTGTATCCGGCATTCGGGCGCGACGGACCTGCTGCTGCAAATACGATGGCCGTGCAGGGACTCGACATGCAGGCCCTGCGCAAGTTCGTCCCTCGGCGCGCTCGGTTGGGTGATATCATCCCGCCCAATCGGGCTATTACCACCATCCACCGCGTACTCGGAGACGCTCAATGTTTGATCATATCGGACGAGGAATCCCTCCCGAGCTGGTTTACTCGCAATTCATGGGAGGTGCGATTGAACGTCGAGATCACCCGCGATGATCGGCGTTGCTGGGCACTATTCGACACCGATACCGTCCGGCACAGGGTCTTGAGGAGACCTTATGCTGCGGCGAGGGATCTTGCGTTTTACGTAAACAAGGCCCTGGACTATGCTGAGTCCAACGTCGCCATGGGCGCAGCCGCGGCTCCTGCAAAGTACGTGGCTCAAGATGATGTTCGACGTCAAACTCACTGGATTTCAGCTGGGATAAGGAAGTGGATGTCATTATTGCGTCGTACCGCACGAGCACCATATACTGGCCAGCGCGACTGCCTAGACCGGAAAAATTTCATTATGTATCTTTTTGTATGTGCCGGTGAACCTACGCTGCGGGGATGCAAATGTTAGAGTCGTTAGGCAATCACCACCCGGCAACAAGCTTCGCGAACCTGAAATGGCCGGATAATCCGCACCCCAACTAGCCGCGCCTCGATCCCAAAGAACACGCCGCTGGCGACCGGATGCCTGGCGATCAGGAGGATCTGGTCGGCGGCCTGTTGCAGAGCCGGCGCGGTCGGTGAACGATCGCGAGTGCTCCTCGATGGCACCTGTGAGCACCGCGAGCAGCGTACGCCCGTCGTCCTCGATGGCACCTGTGAGCACCGCGAGCAGCGTATAATGCGCCGGCCGATGACGCGTACGACCTTGAAGCCTTGAACGCACGGGAACCACTCCGGCCATTGTTGATCGTGCCCATCGGATCCGAGCTCGTAGGACACCTCGTGGTCCTGATTGTAGAACGGCTGACTGGTGGAACTATCAATCCAGTGTTGCGCTCGGTCGATACGACGTGTTCGCGGCGGTCCAGCAATGGGCGCTGGGCGTGGGACGGGTGGCGGGTGTCCGGTGCGCAGCACGACGCGAAGCGATGCCCGTGAGGGGCAGCTCGGATGAGGTGGGCCGCCCCAGGTTCTTGGCCGAAACACTCGACGACGCTCTCCGTAGTCGATATCAGCGCGCCGTGAGACGATGGGCACGCCGCATTGCATGCTGTGCGAGTCGTCGTGCGCACTTATTGGCACGGTGGCCAGTGCTACGAGATTGGCGGCGCCGTCAGTGTCGGACGCGAACTCGAGCGCTGGTGTCGATTTAAATGACGGGAAATGGACGATACGCCGCGACGGACGCAAGCTGTGTAGCGGGCAACAATGCGCGGAAGTAAACACGCTCGCGGTACCAAACGGGGATTGCCGGTCGCGCCTTTTTTTCCTGTCCACGCTCAAGCACGTTATGTCGCCCGAAGGCGGAGAAATAGTCGCCTCCTACGTCTATGTCCGCGAAGTTTTCAAGCGTCTCGGCCTGTTCAAATCCAGCGACGAGCTCCCGGATCGTACCTTCAAAGACGCCTCGCCGGGATGGAAGGTGGAGGCTCTCGCCGCGGACCTGACCGACAAGGAGCGCGCGGACGACAAGCTGCGCTCTCGCGACCCCAGAATTAAAGACGGTTTGCCCATATACTTGAAGCCCGACTATGGGCTCAAGCGCGGCAACGACGTAAAGAAGCCGTGCTACCTATGGCCATCCGGGCGACTGACCCTCGACGGCCTCTGTCTGCGCAACGTATATCTGTGCCCTCGCTCACTTGTTTTCGACTTTGGGTCGTGTTTTCTGGACGTGCGTCACGCGATTTTTATTATGGACCCCGCTTATGGAGCACATGCAGATGCACTACCTCACGCACACTTCTATCCAAATATACCCAAAGGAGGTCTGGGAACAGCGCGTGTTTACACAACCTGTGCAGGTACGTCCGCCTTCCTGGGGAGGGGTAGATGTATGGTCGCCGCTCAGTCCGCTGCAGAGCGTCGCGCGGAGGTTTCGCATCCTGCTCGCCATCGTATTTCCAAAGTATGTCGTTGCGTTCCTCAGTCTGGACATGTTGGCACAGGCGAGTTCGCAATTATCGACTCGTGAACTGGCTGACGTGAATTAAAGCCGAAGTGGTCAACATCAAAGCCCAACCCCAGCCCCGAAGTCTTTCCGGGGTGGGACACGGAGTCCAAGATTCTCGCCTCGCCCATCGAGTGGTACACGCTGGTTGGCCGTTATATCGAGAAGGTCCGCAAGCCGAAAGGAGTGTCTCAAGAGACGAAGGACAGCATCGCCATATACGCCATACGCCACAACGACGATCTCAAGATATGTTTGCCCGGCGTCGGTATGTTTCTCGCGAACGAACTTTGGTTTAGAGCAGGTAAGCTACCGTCTCCGTCTCGCCAAACTAGTTTGATACGAGGATCTATAGGGCTCCCTCCCGGGATCACCGTCTGGGAACTTGTCTCGGATCAAACACGATTCCCGCGCCTGCTCGAGACGTATTACTCGTTCATGTGGAGATGCAAGCACAAGTACTGGTCAGACGTCATATGCCCGGCAATGCACAACCGGAACGCGACCATCACGGCGTACAACACCATGCTCGCTCCTACACCAGAGCAGCGCATCGCCTTCGCGGAAACCTACCTGGATGTGTACCAGAAACCGGAGGCGAGGGTATTTCCTCGACACGCTGCACTCATCGACGCCTACGAGGTTCGCACGCTGTGTTGGCTGGGCCAACTCCCTGACCAGTTCGCCTTAGGTTTGGACGAAACATTGTCAAAGTGAAGTCGACGCCGGCAACGGGCTGCCGGATCCCAAAGGCGCGCCCCCGGACCCGTTCGAACCGTCGTACATTGCACCGGCGATGCGGAAACGGATTAATTTCGCTCATCTTATCTATGGTCGCGACTCTCCACTCCTCGCCGGGGTGCCGTACAACGACGGGAGCGATCCTATTTCCAAGGCTTACTACCGTGCGTTTTTCGTCACCCCGTTTTATTTCGCTGTGCTGACCCGAGCAGGTCTCCCGTTCGGCCCGAAACCTCGCAGTTCGCTTCCAACATACGACAAACTTGTCCTGCCGATGCAAGCCCGCACGCAGACCAGACCAGTCCGACATTTTCAGGCGGTTCGTGGGCAGGACGACAACCCCGTATGGAGCGTTTTAAGCCGCTTCCCGCGTCGGAACGGACCCACGTGCGTCTGCCACAGTATGACTCTCACCGTGACGTCTTAACAGTCGACGAGCAGCGCCTCTGAAACCACGAGGACGAACAAGCTCTACGATCGTATCATCCTCGACTCGCAAAAGGTGACCATCGGACCGTTGGAATACGTCGGTTACGCTGCGCCGATACAGTTAGGTTCTACAAAGACGTTGGTACCGTCTTCATTGTAGCGCCCGCAGCTCTGACAGTCCACTGCAGGCTGTCGGTCTCACGAGGCGACCCTGTGCTCCTTTCGGACAAGAACGCTTACCACACAGTTCAAAGCTTTGTTGGTCGCGCTCGCCGCAGCCTCAAATTCGAATGCGATCAAGAGGGACATCGACGTCGCGCCCTCACTGTGCTGGAGTTTGAAAAGGTTGATAGCGCGGCGCGCGCTCTCATGGAGAAGGAGGGCTACGCCGACTTTGTTCACCTCGTCGAGCAATATCGCACGTGCAAGACGCGCGGGTCTTTCAAGATCCTCGGCGCGGTCGACGACGACGAGCCCCCGGACGCGATACCTGCTAAGGAGGGCGACGTCAACACTTTCTCGCGCACTGCAACTGGTGCTGTCAAGCGCAAGAGACTTTCTGTGGACAAGCGCATGGCTGCAGGTGCAATGGGTGAGACGGCAGCCTCTGTGGAGTCCGGACGTCCGAAGCGTCGGAGATTATAATGATATTGCAGTATGGACGCGTAGTTCGGTCAAGTTTACAATTATATTTCGTGCTGCGCGACGTGCCTTAGCCCGTACAGGAATAATAGCAGGCTTTGCTGGGCCGTTCGAACGCGCGCGACAGTGAGTCGAGGTCCGCCTCATGATGACAGAATCGTCCCGCGACTTCTGGTAGGAATTCATCTAATACGACGACGGCATAGGTTGAAGAAGGTGCAACGGTTGAGTCTTAGCTGGCCTCCTTCCGAGCGGTATGTCGACTTCGTATGCTGCCGAGACTCCGAATGCCTCCGTTGATAAACACCGCCAACTCGTCGGTCCTGCGCGAAGAGCCTGTTGCGGTTGCACCATTGAAGAGCCTGTTGCGGTTGCACCATTTCCTGTCCATCTTTAGCTGGCACATGCCGCTGGTTGGATCGCGACTGGCGCTGGTAGACAGGCTGCTATTGGACGTACATACGGGAGCTGCTAGTCCGAGTCTGCGACCTGGCTACATAAACTATGCGGGCTACTTCGGGACGGCATCCTCCTCGATCTTAATCTCGAACTCGCTCGTAGTGCTCGGTCCGACATACACTATGTTGTGAAGGCGGGCCTGCTCAGCTAGCCACTCGTTTATGTCGAACGCGGCGGCCAGATCACGGAAGCTCGGTGGAGGACCGATGGGTGCAGATGGAGCGCGACGCGAGCCGGACTGAGTGGTGGCGGCTGGGGTGCTGGCGGCGGTTGGTGCGCGGCGAGAAGTCCCTGCCGAGGCCGCCGGGGCGGTGGGCACGGACGGAGCGCGCCGCCACTCCATCCACTCCTCGAACGTGGGCAACTGGGCGATTTCGGCGACTAAGTGCGAGAGATTACGCTCGACTCCTCGCTGGGGTGGTTGCTCGTTTTGCTCGACTCCTTGCTGGGGTGGTCGCTCGATTTGCTCGCCAACGGCTGGCGGTGGGCCTTGGTTGACCGCGTGGTGCTGCGCAGCTGGGGTCGCCTCTGCACTGTACGGGGCGGGATCGGAGCGGTGTGGGGCGGGATCCCAGAGCAAGAGAGGTTGGCCCTGCCAGTCGATGGCGGCCGCCACGTACATCGGTCCGGATACGTAGAACCACCCCGTGCTGTACGGTTGAGGTGCGAGGGGGACGTCGTGTGCTGGGACGGGCTGGTAGTAGGATGCAGGCAGCTGGGGGCGATGGTCTGCGTGCTCCGCGGCAGTCGCATGGCGGGGGTCGTGGAGCGGTGGAGGCAGCTCAGGCGCCGCGACGTGACCAAGAGCCGCTGAGCTGCGTCCTGCGGCACGCCGCTGGCCCCGAACTACTGGATCGCCCGGCACGCCTCCTGTAAGCGGCGCCATCGGCTGGTGCGAGCGGGGCGACGTCCGATGGGTGTCCGGTTCAGTGGCCGGCGTGGGCAGTCGTCCAGACATGAGCACACAGCGTTGCACAACCGTCGCAATGGTGGGAGACTAGGCTTATAAAGTCCCCTATTTGAAAAAAAACAATCTGCCGCGCGACGTCGGGTGGCCGTGCCTCGGACTCAAAATGCCTCCTGTCTCAGGTATCATATTATCCTGTCATGCATGTGGAGGGGATTGTGATGACAATGACCGATTATCGTCCGATGCATCACGAACAGTGTCACGGTGCATTCTCTGGTTTAAAGCACGTCTTCGTTTCGGACTGGTACGCCTTGCATGGAGCTCTCAGGTCCCGCGAGTCAGCGCGCGATGCGCACATACGACGTAGCGCTCGAAATCAACTCTCATCTTACACTGGCGCAGGCATCTCTGTGAGTATATACGCTGTCGCCCCTCCCCTCACCGTCTGATGATTCACAGAGCTCGCGGTATATGTTACCTCTGGTTCACGCTCGCAGAGCGACGCACGCGTATTGCCTTCGACAGGATCGGCTTCTTGTCACACTACTTCCAGCGTCCTGCCGCATTCATCTCGTTCATGGCCAGTCGGGACATAATACTCACGGGCCTACCCATCCTCGACATGTTCAACGAACGCATGGCTGCACAACCCACGGGTCTGTGCATTATGGTAGAGGCCCCGATGGGTCCTGACGTCGACCGCTATCTTCGAAACGAGGGTTATGTGCCGCTCACGTGCTATCTACCTCAACCTCAACGTACCTTCCACTCTCGCCTATATACTCCCCAGCTCGTGTATCGGGTCGTCAGATATGCCCGACACGTAATCAGCATACAGTACGGACGAGCTCTCGAAGTTTTGTGGACGGCGTACTCTCCCGCGCTGAGTGTCATACGCTCCGACAACAGTGAGGAGACGTTGCTTCATCCAATATTGGTAGTACTGATCATCCCTCAGCACTTAGAATGAACTTCATGACGTGGGACAAAGCGTACTGTTTATTCCCGGCCGAAACAGCAGTCAACGGACGCGCGCTCCAACTCTCGCCTGTCCCCCAAGACGCGTTTTTCGGAGACTGGCTGAGGCGCGGGTACCAGGAAGTTGTCTGGGACTGCGCTCCCGACCACGAGGCGATGCGCCGGATCCAACGTTTCGTGGGGGATTCCAACACATGGGTGGTGACCCTGACGGATCCGGGGATTACCGGCGTGACTGCCAGCTCGTACCGATGGACGCTTAACAGCTTCTCGTTCGAGCACGTGCCGTGCTATGCTTCCGAAGAAAAAGGCACACAGGGTGTGCTATGCCTGCCAAGGGTGGAATCATGCATTTTATCCCACGAGAGTCTGGGGTCTTGGTCATACGCGGCCTCTGACGCGCTCCGCTTGGCGTTCCTCGACCATGTCCATACCCTGCAACAAGCGCATGGGATGTTTTGGAGGAACAACAGCGCTGTTCACGCATTCGATCTGCCTGTTCTACTCCAGCAATGCATGGCCAACGGCGCGCAGCAGGGTCGAACGCTCGGAGAAGGTGACGAGTCCGACGGGGAATTCCCAGAATATCAGCAGGTGTACGAACATGTTGATTCCGTAGAGATGGTCGACTGATGGGACGTTGTGCCATACTTGCGTTGATTTGTCATATATTTGTGCCTTGATTAGGGAAGCTTCAGAGATAGGGGCGACCGGAATTGCATAAAATTGAGCAGGCGGGCTCGGCAAAACAGCACCCATGGATGGCTACAGCTTGCTTTTCCGGCGCAGGATTGCCTCCAATGGCGATTTCACCACTATTGCGCCCCTGTTGCCGCTATTAAAAGAGCTGCTTGTCTTCCACACGGTATGTCTGTATTGGGTTGATCGGCGCAATCTTATCTGTTGCTCAGGGACGAGGAGATTTGCGGGGGAGACACCGTGACGTACGTAGGCACGCAAAGTCCTCCGTCGCAGCTGATAATCCTCCTATACTAGCGCTACCTCGACATTTGCCACGAACTTGCTACTGCGCTGGCGCGCGATTGCTTGAAACACGTGATGCCAGGTCTCCTACGGAAGGACGACTGCCTGGTTATAGGTATGTTGCCGCGGTGAGAGCTGCACCGGCTGACGTACGCACAGAGCGTGTTTTGACGTCACTAAAACAAAATCGGCACCCAAAGTTTCAGGTCGTATGCCTCACGAATTTGCCACTGGAGCTAGTGGGTCATATAATGGACTCTCTCTCGAGCTCCGACTTGGGCAAAATGCGAACGCTCTGCAAGTACGTCCTTGCCGCTTGCGAGAACCTGCATAGAAAGGTGCGTGTGTTCGATCAACTCGCTCCAACGACGCTCTGATCACCTTGCTTAGAGCTTCTGCTTCAATTTCGACGAGACGCGCGACATACACGACAGCCCTTTATTCCGGCAGTATACGGATGCGATGCCCTTTTGGGTCTCCGCACGTCGGCCTTTCCCGTCGCCTTTCGCTCTCCAGCTGCACGAGTTATCTTTCCGCGGTGGTCTAGCTCAGAACGATCCATTCCTCCGCGTCCAGGTCGCCCACATCGTCCTGCGCGACGGGCCGGCACGACCCTGGTCCGGGCCTGCAGTATGCGATGATTTGCCTTTGCTCGGCCACGTCATTCGACCGCTGTTGGATGGCTTCACAAGGGTCCGCTTCCTGACGCTTGTCGGCATATACGTGTCCCGGTCAGCTCTGTTTGCCCTGGGTGCTGTTCAGCTGCAGGTCCTCACCCTTTCTTGCTGTTCCGTCTACGACCCTAATATTATGGGCACCGTCGACAGACCCACCATCAGAGCGCAGCAGATCAACCTGATACTGGACGGCACCAACTTTTTCCATTGGGACGAGATCTGGAACGTCCTGGTGATTGCGCCCGAACTCGAAACTCTCTGCATTAGCGCGATCAGTCCGTCTGCCCCCATCGATGTTGCTCCGCGCCGCGCAGATGCAACTGCCCTGCCTCATCTGCGTTGCGCGATGGTACTCGACTGCGCCAGCACCACGCTCTCGCCGTTCCTGTCTTGGCTTGCCAAAGCTTCGCCATTGTTGGAAAGATTGTACATCAAGTTCAGTGTTCGGCCCGCCGCCGCAAGCGTCCGGCAGAATGCGGCCTCTACTGCCTCTACGCTGCGCATGCTGGGCGTTTGGACGAAGACATTGACCACGCTCGCGCTCGAATGCCTCCCAATGAACGCGGACATCGCTGACGACATCGTCGAATCGGTGCCAAACCTGCATCACCTGAGCTGCGGCGAGCTGGACAACACCGCCATGGTGCGCCTGCAAGGCTTAACGAGACTCGCAAGCCTCAGATGTGATGCGTACGTGCAGTATGACCACTCTCTATCATGCTAACGCCGTCCAGGGCCCCCAAAGATCTGGAGGAGGCGAAGGTGATCGCGCGAAACGCGAGCATCATCTCAGGATCACTGCGCCGTGTGGCCCTCGGGCGCCCGTTTGGTCCGGACAATTTCAGGGCCTATGTTCGCGAGCAAGGCCACGTCGTGCAGCGTGTGCTGATCGATAACGTGACCTCGGATAATTGTTTCGCTGAAGACACCGCGTGGTGGTGCATTGCGCGAGCCTGTCTTGTGTGCCTTTAGGGCCCCTATCACGAGTCACTTGTCCAGCATGCTTTGGACAGGGTCGTTGGAATTGGCAATGGGATAAGCAGTGTCGTGTAGCATTGAGCGGGGTTTCCATAAGAGGGCTGGAGGGACTAAAGTCTTTGCGGATTGATCAGCCTCCTCGACGAATGGACGCAGTCGGCAATGTCTTCGCGATGGTGGAACTATGGAACGAGATCTGGCAGTACCTTGACGACCCTGTCACGCTCGTACGGTAACTCTCTGACGCTATATTATATTTGCAAGGACTGACTGTTTATCGCAGTTCGCGGCGCGTGAGCAAGACCTGGAAGGTTCAGCTGGACAGCACGCTGAAAGCACACTACGACATCGACCGCTTCCTAGGCCGATACCTGCCAGACGTTGCCGCGAGACGCAGCTTCAGGCTGCTAATGGCTCGTTATGGTGTCGTCATCTCGGGTTCACAAGCTCTAGACTTCCTGGGTCGGTTCGGTTTCGCGATCCACAGCGACACGGACATATATGTTGACAAAGACGGCGTCTTATCCGTCGGGAATTTCTTGCTGGACCACGGTTACGCTTACGATGGTGACTCGTGGGCTGCCGACATCATGAACGCGTCGGATGACCCGTCGTCGGTATATGCGGCGAGCGACGTGATCCGTGTCTTCAAATTTACGGGAAGGCGCAAAATCGACCTCGTGCTCGTGGCTGACTGTCCAATGAATTCGATTCTGCATTTCCACTTTAGTGAGCATGAACAGAGCTGAGCCAGCATCTCTAACCGAATCTGACTCCCGCGCAGCTATCGTCATGAACGGCTTAACATGGAACTCTGCATTCTCCGCGTACCCGGAGGCTACTTTCAAATTGAGGCGCGGGTTGCTCATGCACGGATCCGACGCTGCCTTGGATAAGTACAGGAGTAGAGGGTTCCACATAGAGGAGCGACTTGTCGGGCTGTTGGGAACGCCATTTGGGGGGTCCCTTCCCACGGCGGCACGTTCATTTGCGAGCCCGGAGACTTGGACCGTGCAGTTCGACACTGCTGGTCTAGACCCAGTGCTGGCCGACAATAGCCCGCGACTCGACGCTCAATGCTTTTCGCTGGCGAGTCTGCCGTACAGCTCGCAGCCCGGCACCCTAATCGTCAACGGGATCTGGATGCTCGCGACCGCGTTCACGCACTGCCTGTTGCAACGGTCATATGTCTTGCACCCTGCGTGCCGCACGTATGCCCTGCAGATCCTAGATCACGTGGTTCTGGAACGTGGCAGGATCACAAGGCCGAGGTCGTGGAGGGTGTCCCTGGGTACTTATGGCCAAAAACTAGTCAGGTGAGAGAGCTTGGCGTGTCCGGCGCATTGCGGGTGATGACAAGTTCACAGCTGGGATGCATTGATGCCGTTTGTGGTTCACACGTGGTTGCATCACCGTCCCTTGTTGCTGTATAACAGCAAGACCAAGTGGACCTTCCGAACCTCGTGACTTGATGATGTAGAACATATGCAATTCCAGCGGGTTTGTTTAAAGAATTTTTCCCATCATGTGGGCTCCGGCTCGGGAACGCACGTTCCTTTTTAGAACTCGCCGCGCGCGGACTGTTGGCGGTTTTTCCCCATGACTGCGAGATCCGTTGTGGCCGCGTTCCCGCGCTGCCGCGCATTCATGGGACATGACCTCGTACTGCCGGAATTCTCGGAACGGTACACGATGTCGGTCCTCGACGATATATTGCAGTTTCACAAGGTGGGCGTGTCTCCTGGTGGTGAACAACAACTAACTGGAATCAGGGTGCGGGAGGACTGGGCGGTCGCTTTGAAAATGTAAGTGTTGGCGCGCGGAGGGTATGCACCTGCTGAGACCGAGAAGCGCTATGAGGAGCTGTGTGGAGACCTCTTCCGCCTAATGCGCAAGCTGGACACCGAATTCGCCGCAAGGACGTTCCTCGAACCTGTGTTGGACGCCGGAACATCCCATCCGTCAGGACACCGTTTCCGCGCAAGGTTTATGCCAATATGCGGCATATCATATCCCCCGGACCTTGCTACTGTGGCGGACATGGGGGTGCATGTCCTATGGTGGCAACTTCGTATGTCAACGTCAGCGCCGGTCGACTCGAAGCTGACGGTGCACTTGGCTAGGTCAATTCTATCTCTCGCTGGAGGAGGATAGACACCCCGTATTCCAAACGGTCTCCATAATAAACCTTCCCACAGAAATGCTCGCCAACATCATGGATTTCATGGGGAAGGACGGGCTGAAGAAGATGGAGCTCACTTGCAAGTTGTTTCATAACATTCGAGTGACTATGCGGAATCGCGTACGCAACCTGCCTGATGACACGCGACGGACAGCTGACGATTCTCAGACCTTTCATTACGTCTTCGCCTCGCATCGCCCCATCCGTCACGACGTGGAGGGATACGATCTACCTCCATTCGTCGGCAACGTCTACGGTCGACAGTTGTGCGACCTTGCAGTCCGAATGGCGCTCGCGGACGGTACTCCGTATACTCTCGCATCCGTCCAACATCTTTCTATACGCGATCACTGGTGCTACGGCCGAAAGGTCGTGCCGCTTGGTTCCCAGCGCCTGATGTCGCCTGATTTCATTCAACTCGCCACCGCAGGGGACTGGATCCTGTCCCGCTTTCGCTCTTTGCGGCGCGTCAGCTTCCACTTTGTGTACGTTGCCAATGGGTTACTCGCAGCCCTGGCCAACAGTCGTGTGGAGCATCTCAGCCTGCGCTACTGCGGAGCTCTGGAGCCCGCGGGCCGAGACCCTGCCCCCCCTCCGCCGCCGCTGCTCGCGGTGCATACCGTTGACTTCAAGATCGACCAGCTCGCTCTCCGAGAGAAGGCGTGCTTCTGGAACTTGCTCAAGTACCTGCCACGCCTCCGCACGCTGAGAATCTCGTCCGACGGGCCTTTTCATCCATTGGATGTCGTCATACCTTCGTTCCTCCGCACCCCAGGGGCCGCGATGTCACGTCTGGAGACCGTGACGCTCGTCGGCCTGGATCAACGGACGATTCCAGCACTTTTCGCATGGTTGACGTCCGTTGCGCCTCGTGTGCGGCACCTATATATCTTGCGCGCGTTCGGAGCCAGGCGCATCATGGCCACATCGACCGTACACAGCTTGGCGTTCTTCGAGTCCATCCGTCCGTGGAGACAGTGGTTGGAGACCCTGAACGTGCAGACGCTGCATGACACGTCGGCGGCGATGCTGCGCCTTCTGCACAAGGAAGCCCCCGGCCTGAGGAACCTGACGTGGCCTTCAACGCCAGAAGAGAGTCCGCAAGGCTTGATTGCCGCGCTCGCGCGGTTCGAGCATATAACGATGTTCAGGAGCGACCAGTAGGTTTCTCAACAGATGGTGCTTGCTTGTCGGACTAATACACCTCAGACCTTCAGTACTTTCGGCCCCAAAACGATGGTTGCTCCTGTCGTATTGCCCTAACCTGGCACGGATGGCGTTGTGTGGCCCAGAACACTCCGTGGACCGGACGCGTTGGATGGCGCGACGCAGCAATATGGGAACTTTTATGGAGGAGATCATCACCGACGGGCGGCGTCTGGGAGGAAATCACGCGCGGGAAGATAGTGTATGGGGTGCTGTGTTGTGCCCGGGTTACAATTAGACGATCCAATCGAATCACACGCGTGGTCACGTGACTGTTACTGTAGCGTCTGACATTGAATTGCATCCGATGTGAGCAAAGGGACAATTCATCAGGATCAACAGCAATGAAGGCGGGTCGCTGATGTGCCTTGCGCAAAGCAGACGGCGGGTGACTGATGTGCCTTGAGCGAACACGCGGTGCGATGGTTAATTCCCCCACAACGCTCGTGGTTGGTCTATTAAGGATCAGTGTTGTCTTGAATCATGACGAGCTTCGTAGATCTAGGGCTGCATCAGGCGATTTGGGGCGGTCTTCGAGGGGATCTGTCGCGCGTCCATGTGGGGCACACGTACGAGGGTTGGGAGGAAATGCTTATAAGCAGGACGCCTCCAGAGAACGATCAGTACGACACGCCGGACCATGGCCGCCGATCTCGCCGCCGTCTTTGCCGAGGTATCGAAGCTACCTTATAATCTTCTATCCACAAAGGGATTGGACGACATTGTCGCTTCACTTCGCCCGCGTTGGGTGGAGTACGAAGTGAACGGGAAGACCTTCACGGCCAAAGACAAATCAAAGGCCGTGGTGTACTGTGACAACCAAGCCGTCACCCTCCCGCTTGTGGGCGTCCTGGACGGCGACAACTCTATGTTGGGAGACTACGGCAATCTCTGGATCCCGACTAACGGTCGTTCGTTCACTGTGAGTGTTACTCAGTACTCGGACAACAACTGCTGATGACGAGACCAGCCGGATCTTAACGATCTATCGAAGGCTCGATTTGTTCTCAATATGACTTATCCGAGAGGAGACACGCCGAAGGTCAATCAAACATACGTTGACGGCGCCAGCAATCAAGTCCTCGGCCTGAACGCTATCCAAGCGGCCCTGAACGCCTTCTTGGCTAAAGAGTCCGGGGTGGCGCTAGGTAAGCATGGTGCAGATGTCCGTATAGCATGAAACGCTGAAGTGCGTCAGTTTCCGACGACAAAATTACAGACTGGATCGATTTCGAAGAAATCGGAGGGGGCATATACGGGAGTATCAAGATAACACTCGGCAATGTGTACTCGGCTCACAGCAAGAAGCTAAAGGCGAAAGACGTCAAAGGTACGGCCTCAGTTAGATGCTTCGGGTGACTGTCTGACCATAGATAGAGCTGAGCCCCAAGAAAAGCAACGACGCGGCCACTAAGCCGAAGTGCGACAGGCTCGGCTTCTTCGATCTGGGACGTATCCCAAAGTCCAACTCCCTGCAACCGGTGGAATCGCTCCCACTGTTTCTTGCAGATGGCTCGTCAGCCAAGGCGAGAGACAGTGACGACCTGAGCACTCTGCTGTACGTGGGCCGCTGGATCCGCGCGGACGTACAGATGGTTATGTAAGCGACGTACTTGACAGGCGACCTTCGGCTGACTTTTCGTAGCTGGAACATCAAGAGCGCAAAGGGCAACTCGCGGTCCTTCAAGCTCGAGGCAGTGCGCGTGTCCCTGCTGCCGACCGTAAAGCCGACCTTGAACCCGAACGTCAAGTTCATGAAACCGAATTCGCTCACCGACTTCGATGGAGACGTGGATCAAAGCCTGGTGGATGCCGCTACGAACAAGCCTGGGGCTAAAGACAAGAAAAAGCCAGAGGCTGACGACGACGATGACACCATATCGGAGAGCGACAAGGTGACTGGAGACAAACGGTCAGCCACGGATGCGGATTTGGAGGATGGTGCCGATGGTAAGAAGGCGAAAATCGACACTTGACTACTTGCTCTTGTGACTTGTAACTATGGATTGACGAAACGAGCTGTTAGGCCGGTGACACCGTATCGGACGCTTGGCGTCGGACTTTAGCGCCGGTAACACTCCGTCGGAATTCACACTGAGATGGCCCTGCGGGACGAAAATTAGGAGATATTCAGCTAACCTAAGCGGTACGGAAGGCATCAAAATTTGTTTTGTGCCTTACATGGCCTCCACGCGACATCTATGGGCAGTCGTATCAGAAAGCTCCGAAAGCGCAGTCCGTTCAATCTCCGCCGTCGCTCGTCTTTCCTACCGACAGAGGTGCCGTGTCCGACATATGTCGCGACGCAAACGCAAGGCGTCCCAGTCATTGGGTTCAAGGAAGAAGCACAAGGTTCGTGGGGTCTGCCAACATTTCAGAGCTCATTTTTTTTTTCTAGGCGCGGGATCCTAGCCCGGCGGGCGACGATGCTGACGACGAGGAGAGGCCCGTGGATGTCACGGACCGGGATTACTGTGGCCCCGCGCTGTCCTGCGCTCTGACTAGGTTGGCTAGTCTTTCACAACGTCGTAGACAGTTGCTAAATCGTGGACTCACTTAGGCTCAAGCACGTCGCATTCGAGTTCGACCTACCGGCTTTGGATGAAACTGGGTCCTGGACTTGCGCTTTTTGTGACGCCGGCTGCCAGTTCTCGTTTCAAATGGATACGTTGCACTCCAGCGTGGAACATTTAATCCTGGACACCGGCCTGTGGCACGAGCACGCTGGCTCAGGCGCTGCGCAGACGGATACTGTGACCGACCTGCATCGGTACAATGACGTATTCTCCAGGGGACACTCTACTTTCCTCAACAAAGGCATCGCGTTTGACAAGGACGGTCTTGACTGGCTGCTGGACGACGGGTGGCTCGACAGCGTGGAGTACGCGTGTCTCCGCTGGCGGCTGCTGGCAGTCCAGTTGCTTCATTACAGCACCCATTTCCCCAACGGAGCCAAGGGAGGGATGTCAAGGGACGCTATCCTGGGCGCAAAGGAATGTCTTTCACACCTGCTGGAGTTAGAGAAGTAGAAGTGTCGAGATACGAATATCCATTTACTTGCATTACACATTTACCGGCGTTCAGCCGCGTGCTCGTATTTCGCGGATGCAAGAAACTCGTGCGTCGTTCTCTTACGCCTCTTGGGGCGGCGTCGGCGCGCGACCTGTGAGCCATCTTACTCGGCAGACCCACTTGCGCCGTCGAGACAGTGTGCGAAGTGGTGAATGTGCACGATGAGCGCTGCAGCAGGGAAAAGTACGCATGAACGGAAATAGTTGCAGGACGTTGGACTGTTAGCCTCGGCGGTGATGACATGATCAGATGACAGGAGGGCAGGAGTCGGTGACCGCCGTCCAGCGGCGCTACGATACCGCGGACCTGCCGTGACCGGATACGAACGCGCTCCGTTACCGCCGCCGCGGAGCGGCGGCCAGAAAAATTCGATTTTTTGACTATCTGGACGCGTTTTTCGGCAAAAAATGCGTGACGTCCAGTTACCGGAAGGCGACCGTGACGTGTACAAATCGACCTCTATTACCGTGCCGCGGGGGCACCGTGACCCGTGACACGGTAATAATATCCGGGGCTACAGTACAGGGCGAGCGATGCCATATTACCACGCGAATATTTACCCGTCCGCGGACGGCGTGTGGCCGTACTTCGAGTGGTACATCGACTTCGTCAAGCGCAACCTGCCCGGCCTTTCCATCCTCATCACAGAGGCGCGTCTCTCTCTCTCCCTCTTCCCCTCTCGTGTTCCCCCCACTGACGCTCTGCAGACGCAATGGTCGAGCATGCTGGGCGGCGCACACGACCGCGGGTGAGGAAACTCGGGCGAAGGCATCGGCAACTTCACCACCATCTAGGACATTGTGCAGGGGCGCTGCGAGCCCTGGCGGGACAACGGCGTGGGCTGGTTCGCGCATGTGTACGACGAGAGCCAGGAGGTCGGGATGGGCCTCATCGGCGACGACGGCGAGCTCAAGATGGACTTCGATCCGCCGAGGTGCTGAGTGTGACAAAGATTCTGTGTACATATACAAGTCACGCGCTTCGCGCTGCGCGCTCCGCGGTGCCTTGACTGCATGGATTGACCACAACTGGACTACAACATGATGAAATCTCAACGCAAATCAGTCGAGTAGAAGCTCCTTCCACACGATGTTCGTGGTAGTTGTGCCACTATCCCCGTCCTCTTTCAGAATCAGCACGTCTGCTGCTGAGGGTACCCGGGTCATCGCCGAGTAGAGCTGTCCGTGCGAGAACACTGCCCGGCGTAGGTCCAAGGCAAGCCGCTTCACCGTCAATCCCTGACAGCCGTTGAATGTAACCGCATAAGACAGTGCCAGGGGCATCTGCTTCCTATGGATGGTGTAGTTGGCTCGCAGCGGAGAAAACGTGAAGTTGATTCTCGGAACATGGAGCGTGACCTGCAGTAGTTGTTAGTATGTCGCGCAACAAAGAGACATCAAATACCGCAGGCAATACACGCTTCCCGACCACCGTAGGCAGTGTGCGGACTTCCACGCTGTACTTCATTAATCGGGTGACGATCGCCCTCGTATTCTTTGTGATTCCCTGCGCCCCGCCGGAGAAGTTGCGAAGAAAGCGGCATATGGCTCCAACTTTGAGCTTGAGTTCATGTGGTGGTACGCCCGGCTCCTGCTGCGCGTTCAGGTAATCTGGGGTCGCCAGCGGGTGCTCTGACATGTCTAGAGCACCCCCCTCGTCTTCGATAGAGTCGGTGCTGTAGTAAGCCCGTCCCTCGCCGGGTAGGCGTTCGAGCACCGTGGCATTGAATTCGTCCACAAAATCGTTAAACGGGCTGAGAATGGCACGCTCGACGCAGGCGGCCGGGTCGGCGACAACTTCAGGGGGGTAAACAAAATCAAGAACATGCTCGACTGACCCAGTATGGCTCAAACGACCAAGGTCGACTTTGTTGCTCTGGTAATCGTCGCCGATGGAATCAAGCCATTCCGAGAATTGCGGGTCGCCGGCCTGACGCAGGGGCTCGTGAAGGCGGAGAATTTCGAATTGCTTGAAGGTTGACTGAGTCCGCAGAGATGCAGCGCAGATTGCATCCTTTCCGCCTCTGCGCACAACGGGTGCCGCCTGCTTGAATGTTAGATTTCCAGGTGCTATGTTGTCATGTTTTGCCGCTCACCTGACGAAAATCGCCAGCAGTGATGAGTAACCGTCCGCCCCAGATCTTTGGCGACTTGGCCAAGGTGCGCATGAGTCGGTCGGCGCAATCGAATGCCTTGAAGTGTAGAGCGCCCACTTCGTCAATGATATGCGCCGTTGCAGCCAGTAGCAGTGCCGCTCTGTCTGTATTCGCCCTGACAAAAGACTCGAGGACGGGCTTGTGCTCGTCGACAGGGACGCCGTACAGGAAGTGCACGGTGCGCCCTCCAGGGTAATTTTTCGCCGCGAATGCTGAAGACGCGGAAAGAAGTACTATCTTGCCCTGCCGACGAAGTGCACCAATGACGGGATAGAGACAGTACGTCTTGCCGCGTCCGGCGCGACCATCGATGTGAATCGGAGCCGGCTGCTCCATCTGGCAGACCTCGAGCAGTCTGTTATAGATCATCCGCTGCAACAAAGCTGTTAGCTAGCGCTTTGTCTTTTGGAGTCATACTCGTACCTGGTCCACAGTCAAACTCGCCGCAAAAGAGTGCAAGTCGTCCGGATCTCCGTTCCAAGTCCGAAGTTCCTCCTGGACAGCTTTGCACCGAGGACCGGGTTCCGGAAGACCAATGTCGGTAAGACGCTTGCCGAGGCCGGCGAGGATGTCCTGAAGCGCCGTAAGCAAGTCCTGGAGAACACCGTCCTTGTCAAGCACCGGATTAGCACGTAGACGGCTGTCGCGGATGTCGGCTGAAAGCGCGTCCTGGTGCTGATCCCAGAGCTCCAGAACAGGGTTGTCCTCGGATGCAAGCACGCAAAAGAACCACCGTAGGTGCCCAGGTGCCACGCCAAGCTCGAGCAGCTCCCGAAAGGCAAGCTCGCATTCGTTGTGGGCATCCAATAGACCCATCGCACGCGCAGCCTCTTGGAAAGTGCCATAAGCAACACCATCCACCGTGCGCGCATCCGCAAAGCTCCGGGCCGGCTTGTGTGCGAGGATCATGCGGAGGAAGAAGACGTCGCCGTGACGGGGATAAACCATCATAATCCGGGCAATGCCACGTTCATCCCGGAACCGAACACGCATCTGCGGCCGGCCCTGTACGACGCGTTCGAGGACCTCCTGTTCGTGCATCGCGGCACTGGGGCTATGCTTCGTAAGGCGGCAGAGCTCCCCAAACTCGATGTAGGTGAGGTTGTCAAGCTTCGGATGCGAGGGACGATCGAGGTACCGCATGAGGAGTGTCGCATCTGACTGGGCGTCGTCTTTCCGACCCATCTGGCTGTGCTGGCGACCGGGTAGGTGGATAGGTAGCCTCGTCACGCCGGGGTGTTTCGCTGAGATTTTGAACCCGGCAAGACGCCACGCCGCCTCCATGGCGGACAGATATCGTGCGCGCTCGTAATTGCGAATTTCATCGACAGGCTCCTTTGCGCCGGATGTTGCACGTTGCTGAGGCTGGGCACCCTCGATGCGGAACCGTGTTTCGTCGGGTCCCTTGAAGAAGTACTTGTAGAGGTAGACCGGAAGCAGTGACGACGCTCCGTATTCCGTGTTGACGTGCCCATCCCATGCGAGCAGCAGATGCGGGCTATGGAGCACGACCCAACGATCGGCCTCGTTACGTCTTCGTGGCTCGAAGATGCCTGAACCAATGACCATGAGAAAGGAATAGATGACCGGGTCGCAATGTGAACTCACCGCGTTCTGTAAACCCAGACTCCTCGCGCAGAGGTTTGGGGAATCCGTACTGGCACGGTTTGGCCGGGTAGCCGCAGCGAGAATATTTTCGCGAAGGGTCGTGGCTATGTATCATGTGTGCAAGAACTGCGTCTCGCAGAGGACCCGGCTCCTTCGGAACCTCAGCGCTGAGAAACTGGTCCAGATGCGCCGGAGCTCTGGGGACAAATTTGAGAGCGGTGGCATGATGCTCGTGAGGGAGGCCGCGCTTTTGAAACTCGGTCACTTTGATGTGGTAGAGTTCGGGGCCGAATATTTTGTGCATGAGCTCGTGAATTGCGGCGATCCTCGCTTTGAAGACCCGAATAGTGACGTCCGGTCGGTCTTGTGCAGACTGGCCTGGCAGAAGCTCGGACACGATCTCCGGCCACTTCGGGTTGCAGGTGAACGTGGTGAAGAGGGTGATCGATCCCCGGGCGCGACGCATGGCGAGGCAGTCCGCAACATTGGCAGCAGTCCATGCGGGGGAATGCATGAAGCTCGAGGGCAAGCGGACGTTGCCTGCGGGGTCACAGTCACCATCGCCAATGAATTCGCCGTCCTCATCGTCCTCATTGCAATGCTGGTGGGTGCGGATATAGAAGAGGCGCGACTCTTCGACAGCGCTCCACGCATCGACCAAGTACTCCCCTGTCAGAGGATGCGTCAGCTAGAAGCAACCGCTCTCATAAAAAGAACGCACCCGCCAACCGGGAGAATTTGCAGAGCTGCGGTGCGTTCATGAAGAAGCGTGTGCGATACCACCGCATCTGCGTGAACGTCCCACCGTCAGCTGCCTTCTGACCAATCCCCCAGCCCAACGTGCCGTGCGGCAGCAGGAGTAGGTAGTGGAGCGGTTCGACCAGCGGCGACGTGCTAGGGAGGAAACGGTGCTCGTCCTCGCCTTTGTAGCGGATGACGTAGGTTCGAGGCACCGGCTGCCCGACAGGTGCAATAGACACCACTGCGGCGATATCGGTTGGAGACACCGCCTCCGGGTACTCGATATGAAGAGCGAGAGCGTCGTCCATGGGGCCTTCAGCTGCGAGGGATTCCAGCTTGGAAATGAACGGATTGACCTGCTGTAACCCCTGCAGTGCAGCCGCCACCCATTCGGGCTTGAGCTCGCGTTCCGACGCTTGGGACTGGAGTGCGCTGGGGTCGTATAGGAACCATCTAATAGCATGCTCGCCTTCCGTTGAGGGCATGATGCGGTGGTAGGTGCGGCCGCCGTTCAATGTCACGGCCGAAATGCCAGACTCGAACTTCATGAATGCGCCATTATCCACCCCAAGTGCGGTAAGGGTGAACAGGCCATTGAGTACCCGTGATAGGTTTCCAATCTTGGGGGACTTCAGGAATATGTCCCACTCGGCGGGATATGCGGGAAGCGCTGGCATGAGATGTTTCCCTTTCGGGCCACATACAAAGCACGCATCGTGCGCTTTTTCGCCAGTAATGACCTACTCGCGAGTGAGCTGTCACTGTCATGCCCCGGCATATTGTGACTGTAAGGCGGATTTACCTTTACGCCACAGGACCTGCATGTGCGGTTCCACTGTAGCCTGATTCGCCGCATCGATGCCAGTAAAGGAAGTCGGTTCCACCAGAGCTCATCCGAAGGAACCTGATCAATGTTCGCGCGGCGGTTGCGGTGGGCGGTAGAGTCCTTGAGGCGGATTGCAGCAGCACTATCGGGGGAAAGCGCGGCGCGCTGGATGCGACGCTTTGTGCTGTTTTCCGAACGCGCAGTGTCGGCATCTGCGCTCTGGCGATTGGCCCGCTTACGGCGCTGCCGGACACGGGCAAGCTCCTTGCGACGATCTCTGGGTGCGGGTGGTAAGCCGAAAGTCACCGCTAAATGATCTGGCAATACGTACTGCTCGGAGACGTCCTCTGGCATATTCTGACGGCGGCCTCAAATTGGACGCTCACATTCTCGAGTGTTCACTTCCTTATATGGGGCCAGCGAGGAGGAGCAGAGGGCCATTCCCATCAGGTAGCTTTCGAATTGGACCACAGTCTAAGGCAGCTTTCGAACTGGACCGCACATCGATCAATTGGAAAACACTCCAGACAATGAGGCACGCCGAAGATCGTGTTTGAAGCAGTGAATACTACGTGAGTACACACTGGTGAACCAAGCCGGAGGCAGACGACACAGGCAGCGACTCGCGGAAGAGCCGAGGCCGCTGCGTGCTCATGAAAACCGGCAGGGCACTGCACGGGTTGACGCGCCGTGTAAAGCGGGGTGTATAGCGCGCGAGATGCGGAACGCAGAGACGATGCCAGTGGAAGGGCGCTGCACGCGCGCAGGGAGTAGAAGCCCGTCGGCGTGCTGCAGAGCGCGGTGCTACAGGTTGTTCGCACGGCGCGTCGGGACTCGGCGCGGTGCAGAGCGCGGTGCAACGCGCGGTGAAGGGCCACGCGCGAGGAATTAGAAAGCACGCCGAAACATGTTGCTCGCCAAGGACCGTGTTGATAGCAGTGTACTACAATGTGAGTACACACGGATGAGTGGAGACGGAGGCTAGACACGATGTGCACGCCGCCGGGATGTAACACGGGTGCCAGTGGAACGCGCGCGGGGAGTGGAACAGCGAGGTCGGGCGCACGGCGCGTCGGCGCAGCATAGAGCGGGGCGCGCCACGCAAGGAGGGTGAGCCAGAGAGGGATCGGGAACGGGCCGCGAACGGAACCGATGGCGTCGAGCTAGCGGCACGGAAGAAACGTGACGGACAGACAGGTCATTTCTTTAAAGAAGGGGTGAATAAAGAAGGGGTGAAAGAAGGGGTGATGTTGATTTTATGACTGCACGATCGTGGGAGCCCGGAGGTTCAGTTGACGATCTTGTGCAGTCCGTTTGAACCCGAATCTGAGAGCCAATCAGCTTGCCTGCGAATCAAGCAAAAAAAAAAAAGATATCCATATGGGGCGATGGGGACGGCCGTCCAAGTCGCCAAATTAATGTGGCTAGCACCTGCCAGGGCCCGGCAGATTCCGACCGTGCCACTTTGAGTCTGCCTATCGCGTCCACAACCCATGGCATCCCAGCTGGCTGACGAGACCCTGCACCATATACTCGAGCATGCGCTCGAGGTCTCTGACGATGACTTTTCAGACGTCTCTGGCATGGAAACTTCGCCGTTCGCCCGGCGCGAGTACTCGTCGTCCGACATTCTGCTGGTGTGCAAGCGGTGGATGCGCGTGGCAACGCCGCTCCTGTACGACACGGTCGTTCTTCGGTCTACAGCGCAGGCGCAGGCGCTCGCGAAGGCGCTGAAGAAGAACCCAGAGTTCGCGCCCTACCTGAAGAAGCTTCGTCTTGAAGGCGGCTTCGGCGCGTCGGTTGGGAAAATAATGCACACTGCAACAAAATTAAGCGATCTCCACCTCTCGCTCGACCTGACTGCGCAGGACAACGTCAAGTCCATGTGCGATGCCTTGCCCGTGATCAACCCGAAGCGTCTGGTTCTCTCTTCAATACCCTTTTCCGCGTCCGCCCGCTCGCTTGCGGTAATCGAGGCCTTGCGGACTGCTGCGCCGGCTTGGAACAATCTTGTGGGTTTATCGAATAACGTATTTGAATCGCCAACCCAACTGAATCTTTGCTGCAGACAACCGCCGTGCTGCACTCGACGTCCGTCCTATATGGCACACTCATTATATCGCTAATAGCGGGCATCCCATCCCTCACAAATCTCTGGTTGATAGGATATCATGGCAACTTTACCAAGTTGGAATCGCGACTCCCCGACTTCCGGCCATTCAACATCCACGTCGAGGCGGTTGATCTCAAGGCCCTCGAGACACTTGAAAGGGTCTCCCTGGAAGCGTCCAAGCACGGCCATAGAATCGTCTCTCACTTGAAGTCGGCGCCGTGCGTTTGATCCACCCTTTCCCATTCGTTCCTAGCTGACAGGCACATCCATGTCTAAGCTTGGCCGTAAGACGCACAGTGCCCGATAGCGACCGCTGTATGAATGGCATCAACCCCCTGCAGCGCGCTCCCCCGGAGGTTCAGCGCAAGATTTGGAGCCTTATCCTCGAACAGGTTCTCGCCACCGATGATGTTCCCGGCTTCTACGGCAGAAAGCACGAATGCTTTTCCACGTCGACGAGCACGTCACGTGGCCCCGGTCCTACGAACATCAAAGCGCTATATTACATGAGCGTCTCCAAGTTATTCTTGGTAAGTACAAGTCTAGATCGTCCTCATTCTGCAAAGGCACAACTGCTAACGCTTCCTTTGCCGCGTAGGACATCTGTACACCCATCGCCATCCGGCACGCGCTTATCAGTTATCCCAGGACTGGGCGAGGCTTCCTTCGCGCCCTTGAGCTTAACTCCGAGCTTGCCCTAGGGGTGCGAAGTCTGCTTTGGGAGCCTTCCGCTTTCCAAAGCGAGCTCGGCAGATGCCTCTCTCGACTTCCGGAACTCACCAGCCTCCGGTGCTGGATTGCACCTTGTGATCTCCACGTCTTTCGCACCTTTAGAAAGACGCTTACAGAGCTCGATGTCCTCATCTTATCCCTGAGCGTACATTCAAGTTGCGATCAGCTTCTATTGTCTTTACCGTCGCTGCGCCGCCTCAGGTTCGAGTATGGAGGGAAGACACCACTTCCACCAAATGTCTTTGACCCGAGTCTCCCGGTGCTCGAGGAACTCGACGTACCAGGCGATAATCCTTTGTGGATCATGGATATGTTTCCGCCGAGCCGGTACGTATTCAGACTTATTATCAAGCCGACGGCTTACACCCTCGGAGGCTCCCACAGCTCCGTGCCTTACGGATACCGACGAGCAAGAGTCAGAGTGCGATCGAGGACCTGCTCGGCGCGTATGGACATGTGTGCGAGGAAGTTCAGGCGCGCACACGGCATTTCGCTTCCTGCCTCGCGCTTTGTCCAAACGCGCGAACTATTGTCCTCGTTGGTGTTCTGGTGCGCGCATCGTATATTCGGCATTGACAGACACGTCTGACGGCGGTGCAGGAGCATCTCCCCCACGAGGCAGTGACGCGCGACGCGCCGCACGCGCACCTAGAGAAAATCATTTTCACGGAACTGGTCGGCCATGGATACCCAAGGTCTGCCACGCTGCAGTCCAGGGAACTCAGGACTGATACTCGCCTGTAGGAGATCTGTGAAAACTATCGCGGACGGCGCAACGGCCTTCTTCGCAGCGCTATCCCCAGCTACGTTCCCTGCGCTGCGCGAGATCGTCGTAGAACGCGTATCCTGGCCCACCACTCCGTGCGTTTGTTGCCCTCACCAAATCTGCCTGGCTGCTGATGAGGTCGACGGATAGACGCGAGATTGCATCGGAGCCCGCCGTCAAGTGGGCGGAGTCATTGCACACAAAAGGAATTCAACTGCTCGACGAGACTGGGAAGGCTTGGCGCCCTCGTCTCAAGTCGACTGGCGCCAGGCGGGGATGAGACGGCTTACCGTGGGACTCTACTGGGCTAGATGCCTATTTTTTCTTAATTCACCCCATCCACCTACTAAAATACACATTTACCGAGCGCATTCGAGGTCCAGACTCCTTCCGAATTCCCCATAAGGAGATGTGCGGTAGGCGCATAGACCTTGACGTAGTCAGCGCGACGCAGGCGGAAAGCTATGAAACGAACGAGTTCCGGGAGCCATCGGGCCCCAGTGCCCAGATTAGGCACCACTATGCATTTCTCGGTGCGCAGATCCCCTCACTCACTCCGCGTGTGAGGGACAGAGGCTGACCGCCGCATGTCCATCGCGCCCATTACGGTCGTTAACGCCGAATCGAGCAGCCCCTGCGAATCCCAGTGCGAAGCCATCTGTGGCGCTAGGCAGGTGACAGTACGCGTAGCAGCTTTCAGCCTCGTCGTGCATTGTCGTAACGTAATGACAGTTCAGTGCGCTGGGGGAGTTGCTCGAGGAAAGCACTGCATACCCTGAAATCGAGCGCGGCCAATCGATCAAAGGTTCTCATGGATACAAGGCATATCATCTGCTCGAGCGAAAGAGCCTAGCCGCATGGCGGCCATCCAGCTGGACGCGGTGCCACTCTATGCCCATCGGTGCGGCATGCGACAAGCTCCAGGCGCGTTCCCATCCGCAGCCAAGGTGTTGATGCACTGGGTGTAGTTCTCAACGTCATGAAAGCGCAAATGAAGCCCATGGAAGAGGTATAGCGTCCAGAAACATGCCAGACTTGCGCGAGACGCGCCGGCATGCAACGGCTCCACATCATTTCCGGGCGTTGTCAGCGCGAATCCTTCCTCCCCTTCACGAAATTATGAGATGCAACATGTCATGGGGTCTGGGACAGTGACTCGCTGTTCAACGGCGTGCCTTGGAGTCTCGAACACGCTCCTCGAGTATAAAAGGGCAGCCTGAGAGACACGTTGTTCCTCAGTGAACTCCCCACCCTCGGATCGTCAGCCACTCCCCTCAGCACCCATGAAGGCACGCTCTCACAGATTTGGGCGCGTAGCTCGTCGCTCATGCCTTTCGCAGTTCTTCACCGTCATCGCTCTCGCCGTCGCCACCGCCGTCGTCGCCCAGCGCGACCCGGCCGTCGTCGAGGCCATCACCGCCCGCGAGGGCGTCGAGGTCTACGACAGCTTCCCCGTACGTTGTGCAACTTGATCACCGCCGTCATGGTCGCCGATACCTCTTAGCCCGGCGACGGCGCGCTCACCAAGCGCGCGTGCGTCTCGAGCAAGTGCGACTGCTCGGGCTTCAAGGCCGGCCTGTTCTGCGGCGACGGGCTCCTCAACTGCAAGAGGGGCCACGTCTACGAGTGCAACAAGAACGGGCACACCACGTGCGACTACGGCGTTCGCAAGAGCTGCCAGAAGTGCAACAAGCTCTCGTGCTGAGCGCCGCCGCTGGAGGACTTCCGAGCCACCCATCTCGAACGGTTTTTGTGGAGCGCTGGCGTTGTATAATTTTTGTAAACCCGTTCACATAGTCTCGCCCGACAGCGCTGTATAAAAACCGCACTACTTCTATCTGTCTGCGATGGAATGTTCTGGCTACGAGGTTGTCAGTGAGAGAACCGAACAACGACTACTAACAGTAGGCAACCACGTACGAGTTCACTACACCTATGCCTTCACTTGGTCCTCCGGGCGCCGCCTGAGTTCGCTATATAGGGTCGTTTTAGCCAGGATTAAAGGAATGTTATGCAGAACGCACATGCCAGTCTCTTCACCGGGGAGGAACCAGGATAAGACCGTCGCGGTAGGCGCAAGGTGCGCAAGTACGGTCTCCTCTGTCTCCTCCATATGGACGCTGAGGATAAGTTCGCCCAGAGGAGATCCTCTGGCAGAAAGACACGTCGCGAGGAGACCGGCGTTCAACACGCGCGTCTTCGTGAGTGGTCGATGGCCCAGCCCGGCGCCTCTCTGCCGCTCGCCGTTGAGAGCGAGAACCTGCAGCTTCGGCGAGCGGGCAGGCTCGAGCCAGAGCGCAAGATCGTTGTACTCCATCTCGTCGTCCTCGCGCGGAAACTCGACGTAGAGCCGCTGCACGTTCGGCAGAAGCGGGGGCGCCATGTGAAGCAGGTGGTGCGCGACGTTGAACGTCCTGACCGTCGCAAAGCGGGCGGGCGTCGAGAATACGCGAAGCACAATCTGCCAGTAGACAACGGGGAACTGGCGGAGCCGAGAGGAAGCACCGATGGAGAGGTTGACGGTCGTGCATGCCTCGTCGTTCCACTGCCTATCGATGTCTGGGTCGCAAAGTCCGAACGAGACGACGGTAGCGTCGTGAAGACTGCCGAGCACGAGGCTAAGCGTCTCTTCGTGCATCGTAGTTGCCGAAATAAAGGTGAAGCGTTCATGGTGTAGAGCGACCAGCTGACGGCGGACGTCTCTCCGCAAATGATCCCGAGTCTCCAGGACGAGCTGGAAGAGACTGTGGTTCGGGTTGAGAGACACATGAGCACCGCCAGATAGATTGGTCAGCTCCAGGCCCATTACACGCGGGAGAACGTCAGAAAAGCAAAATGGCACGGGGGGAGACGTGTCGAATACTCTGAAGGAAAATAACACGACATTGGCGAGCGCAGGGCACTGAGGAGGAAGGTGTACAGCGTGAAGTCTGAGGTTGGTAAGCCTAGGAGCTTCACCACCGAAAAGGAGACGTGGAAGCGTAATTTCGTCCTCATCGGGTGCGTAGATAATGAACCTCTCGAGCAAAGGGGCTGCAGCGCAGAGAGCGTCCCGAATTTCGTCGCTGTACCGCGCGCGACAAGTTTGGAATAAAAGTGAGCGGATGCGCGCCATATTACGAGAGAGGAGCGTTGCTATCCGTGGCACCTCATCATCAGAAAACGCCATAGTGTTTAACCACAACGGGGCCTCGCGAGAACGTGATAGGAGCGCCTCGAAGCCGTCCAGGGTGAGGAAATCAGAGGAAAGTTGCGTCCATAGAGTCGGGTCCTCAATAGCAGCGCCCCTCCAATGCTTGCATACGTGTGACGCTGCGATGCGGTCCTTGATGGAAAGCAATCGGAAAATTGTGGTCACCAGCTCGACCGGCAGGCAGTGCATGGTCCTGGTCCACGGCTATGAATAAAAATAGAAAAGCGCCTCAGCAGTGTGACCAGTGTAGGTATAAACCATAAACACACGTACGAGCGCTATGAGCCCAATGGTGGTTGGAGATCGGAAGGAGCCACGATTTCGAGCTCCGCCTCAAGTTAAACTCTGCTTCGGCTAATCCCGCACCGTGCATTGTGCCACTGAACAATGGGCCAACTCCCCGGCGAGCTAGTCGACACAGTCATCGACTATTTACAGTGCGATAGACATGCACTACGCGCCTGCGCCCTTGTTGCTAGGCCCTGGACGCCTCGCACGCGGTTCTGGCTTTTTCGTGGCGTACAAGTCGGTAGCACCTTGGGCGCCTCCGGCCAGGGATGTGTCGACGGCGGAGTTCCGATGCGGTCATCTTTTGGTGTCATGCTCCGCCCTCGCTTTATGCAATTTGTCAGACGCGCGAGGCATCTCCTTGCGCACCTGACGGAGTTGCGGCTGGTGCTCGAACGAGGCGAATTCCAGCTCTACCGCGACGACTGGGACTACATATGCGCCAAGCTGCCTTTGGCCAGCCCTATCCACCGGTTGCATATCGAAACATTGTATCCTGGCGACATTGCTCTCCTCATGCGCGCCCTCCGACCCCGCATCGCCTCCCTCGACGTGTTCAGCTTCTGGTCGTGCAACTGGGATAGACCCACCCTGTGGCGGATCTTGGGCGCATACCCGGAGCTTGGCACAGTATTCGCTTATCCCTACTACATCGCGGAGTCGGACGATGCTATGGAGCAGGACGACGAGCTGGCAGCGAGAAACAGCTCCCCGAAACGGACGTTCGTTGTTCACTGGGAGGATGCGCTGTCTGTGCACGAGTGGGGCCAGCCTCCCGCGCGTGCGGCCGCGGTCTACCTCGCCGGCGTGGAGGTCCCGACGCACCAGGACTCGGATCGCATGATTACAGCCGCGGGCAGGATGGCGCCGCTCGTCCAGGGTCTGGAGCTTCTCTCGTTTGGGTAAGAAAGTTCATTCTGCACCATGTTCCCGCACTCATCCGTAACAGCAATGTAGACAGCCTGTGTCCCGCCATCGTGCGCGCATTCCCGGCACTTCGCGTTCTGCACCTCGTGTTTTCGAACCTCTTCAGCGTTGCGACTGCGGATCTCTGTTCGAAGATCCTCTCCCTTCTCGACGCCCTGCAGGGATCGTGCGCGCGGCTTCGCGTACTCGTCCTCGACTTTGAGACGACGTTCGACCGCGTTGACTCGCTGCGTGACCGGAGCTGGGCGTCACTGGACGCTCGCCTGGGAGACCCCCTGTGGGCGAGTCTGCGGCTCATCGTGTCCGTTCGCGTCGCCTTTGCAAAAATCAGCATCCCTACGACCTTGCGCAATTATTTTATGGCGCAACTTCCGGCAACGTTGGCGCGGGGTCAGCTCACCGTGATTTGCGAGGGTGCGCTTCGAGTTCCGCGTCCCGTTCAGTGGCAAGCTGTCTGATCCGTAACACGCATCAGGGTATCCGACGTGGCGTTGCCCGCCCAGGGAGAGCTTCGTGCACCTTCTTACCGACAAGGAGTGCGTGATTCCTGGAACCCAGTCCGACCGGTACTTACGGGCAATTCACAGACTATACGCCGGTGTCAGTCGCACAGGATCGTCCCTGTAGACACCCCCGTACCAAGCGCAGCAGAGAATCTGGCGACTTGGAGCATGCCTATGTCCGTAGGTCAAAATTTTATCATGATGGTTCGGTACGGATTGTGTGAGATCTCACCCTGCTGGAGAATCCATGAACGACGGCAGCCGGCGCTGTTGGGGCCTCAGTGAGGCATCGTGGCTTGTCCTCAGCCAGCGCGCCATTCCACTTCCACTTCCGTCTCTAATCACGTTCAAACAGTCCGGCTCTCAGCGTGTTCAGGTCAAAATACGGTACATTGCAAGATCACACCCGCCCGATGTTGTGCACCGCACACATGTTGTAGGGTCGTCCGCACGGGCAGGTCCCCACGGTGTCGTGGTAGAACTTGATATGGGAGTTGGCAAGCACGACACAGGCAAACTGCGCCCGGCAGTACGGGCAGACAGTGGCTGTCAGCAAAAAAAATGAGCAAGGAGAAGAGGGCAGATGGAGACGAGCGTACGCTGGCCGAAGTTGGTGTGTAGGGCCATCTCTTTCTCGTCGCGGGAGCTCTTGGTGCAGCCGCGGCAGTATAGGATGGCTATGAAAGAACATGATTAGCAGGCCAGCGCCGCATATGGTAGAGAGAGCGTAGCCGTACGAGCGTTCTTGGTGCTTGAGCTCATCGTTTGCAGAGGTGAGGTGAGTACGTTGGAAGTTGGGGAACGACTCCGGAGAGGGTAAAAAGGCTCGCTTTTAAGGTCATACCCAACACCACGGTGTTACCCAGAGAGGTCTACCGGTGGTCGCTCCAGAGGGTCTGTATGGTCAACACCGAGCAGGATACCACGGCGTCGTGCGTGGGTTTTACCTTCCAAAGGTGGGACGCACTCACGATTACCATAATAGCGATTGTCCCTTTGCCACAGGTAGTCTCATGCTCGACCTCAAGCCTTTGGGATCCTGTGTGTTTAGGTCCGGTAAACAACTGTGCAGCAACGATCAACTGCGTGTGAATTTCAATCGGGTCACCCTTACCAGGCGCCGCATCTCTCAGACGCCTGGGGAGAATGTAGGCGCCTTGCCACCTGGCGTTTGGGGCGCAGCGGAGTTTGTCGCGATCGGTGGTGGAGAGGTTCGGCACGTGACGCAGTTGCGGCTGTCCCGATTTGCACCCGGGCGTTCTTCGTTGGTCTTGTGCGATTTCCATCTTTAACCATGACTATTACGGCCGTCCATGCATGCAGCATGTCGTCCCGCATCCCGCTCCAAACGATGGGTCATGTATCTCTTGACGAGATGGTCCGTTACTTTCATTGGCACCGCTTCTCAACGTATCGACAGACATCATCGGAGCCATTCGAGCTTCATATCGGCTAGCAAATATGTATCAGCTAGTTTGTGCTTTCGAACAGATCATAGTGGTGGATCGGAGGATCCCACGGGTTCGAGCTCCGCCCTTCACGTCGTTCCCCGTTTTCCGCAGCGCCTTTGGGTTACCGACACAGCGATGCGCCAACTCCCGGTCGAGCTTGTCGACTTAGTCATTGACTATCTGCGCTGCGATAGGCGCGCGCTCTGTGCTTGCGCCCTTGCCGCAAAGGCTTGGACGCCTCGCACCCGGTTCTGGCTTTTTCGCAGCCTACAGGTCGGTAGCCCGTTAGGAGCCTTTGGCCATGGGCCTAAGGCCGGAGGGGTTCCTCTGCGGCCGTACTTTACTGGCATGCTCCGCCCTCGGTTCATGCAGTTGGTCAGGCGTGCGAGCCACATTCTTGCTCACTTGACCGACCTTCGACTATTGCTCGAACAGGAGGAATATCGAGCCCACCGCGGAGACTGGGACTACATATGCGCAAAGCTGTCTTGTGTCAGCCGTATCCGTCGTCTGCATATCGAAGCAGTGGACGCGGACGACGTCTCACTGCTTGCGCGTGCCCTGCGACCCTGCATCCCCTCCCTTCACGTGCTTAGTTTTTATAGCTGCAGCTGGGACGAGCGGCTGCTTTGGGGTATTGTAGACTTGTACCCCGAAGTGGCCGTCGTATTCACCGGCCCCAGATTTTTCAAGGGATCGGGGTCGGTTGAGCGAACGCCGAGCAGCCTTACGGCCGTTACGCGAAGAATATTTGTTGCCGACTGGACAGATGCTTTGTGGGTGCATGAGTGGGGGCGCTGCTTCTCTGACAGAGACGGGATATACCTTCGCGGGCTCTCCGATTACATGCTGGACCATACCCCTGACCTGAAAACGGCTGCAACCCAAATGGCCTCGCTCGTCAAGGGCTTCGAACTGCAGTTGCACAGGTGAGCGTGCGCCGATATCTGAGATCTTCTCTCAATCATTCCTCAGTTCTCGCGCCCTCTGCCTCTGGGCGCCGTTCGTGCGGATCTTCCGCGGGCTTCGAGTCCTATGCCTGGCTTATTCTACAAACTCCGACCCCTGCGCAGACCTCGTGGCATTTCTGCACGATATTGAGGGGACTTGCACATACCTCCGCGCGTTAGTGCTCGACTTCCAGATAACGCGTCGCAAGCGCTCTCGCCTGAATAAGCACGCTTGGTCCGTGCTGGACGCGTGCCTGGGCGAACCCGCCTGGGCTCATCTGCAGCTCCACGTGTCCGTCCGGGTCTTCTGGAATGGTGCGGACTCGGTCGTCGAGACTCTGGAGGACGCCATCATGGCGGGACTCCCGGGGGCTGTCGCGCGGGGTCGTGCGCGGGTAACCTGCTACGGTGCGGCTCCTCGTACTCTCCCTCAGAGGCTCCCATTCTCATCCTGACACTTCCACACCGTAGAAACCTCGACGGCCGGACTGCCTCACCAAGATTGCTTTGCTCATCTCGCTCTCGACAGTTAGTATCGTTTTGCGCGCTCTCGCAGCCAATACGTCTCGTTCGAATGCTACAGTCTGTAAGTGCGGATCCCGTCTTGACTGGTTAGCCGCTAACGCGGCCGGATGCAGGACCTAACCTCAATCCCATCGCACGACTAGCAGGCGAGTGGTAGTACGGGAAGCGTGCTGCGGCACACATTGTCCTTCCCAAGATTAAAACGACGATACATTTGTGACGGCTACAGGAGAAGAATTACAAGGATGTCTACGTTATTACGTTCGTTCAGAAGCCACGAGATACCAGCTCTCAGGCGCGGCCGTTCGTCGGATGTGCCCTGCACACCGCGGCGGTGATGCGGCCGCACGTGCACCCGTGCACGACCTCCGCATGGACTAGCGCTTCCTCGACGCAGCCGCACGGCTTGCCACACATCCTGCACTTAGTAGCTAGAGGCTACGTCAGCAAAGGAGAGAGGGAGAGGCAGAGGAAGCACCTTTCCCGAAGCTTTTGTGGATGTTCAAGTCGTCGATGTCCCTGAACTGTCTCGTGCAGTATTGGCAAGTGAACATGACTGCACGCGTGAGAAACATCCTCGAAAGCGTGAGATGGGGACGCACTGTCGTTGGCGTTCATAGTCTAGTTGAGAGAGGATGAGATAGTGAGGGAGTGGGAGTGGGAGTGAAAGTGAGTTTGGGGGATAACTTGAATGAGGACATATTTCCCGCTACGACCTCGCTTTTAAACCAAAATCGCTGACCACTTCGCGCACAAGTGGTAGCGGTCCGCGGAGATGCGGGTGAAGGACATAAGCTGCCCTAGCCGCGGGACCATAAGCAGTTCATTGTGCCACGAAACGCGCGGCCGTTACAGTACCATGGCGACGGATGGTCTCAAGGACTCTTTCTCACTGGACCACCATGCTCCTGTTCAGTTGAATAGACCGCGCCCGTAGGTAGAATATACGCCCTCATTGTCCTGCCCACGCGCAGGTCAGTGCAGAGGACGCCCGACGCTTGTGCTTATTCATATTGAATGGTAGCGCCGCAAGAAGCAGTCACCGACTCCAAAGGGTGTTATGTTGCTGCTCCTGCTATTGCACCTCCTGATAATTGTCTCTCTTATTCGTTATGTTGATCGCACTGCGTCTCGCACGACGCCGACGGTGCGCGCATCTGCGCGCCCCGGCTGATCGTGCGCATTGGGAAACGTGCCTCTAATATTGTGGCAAGCTAGTTGCACCACATTAACAATGCTCGAGCGTAGATCTCATTGACGGCGTCAGGCGCTATTCCCGCAGTGTCCGATGCGCTGCAGCTGTTCACTGCAAGCATGCGGCACCACTCACCGCCGGACTCGTCTCACTACATACGGCTTCGTTCATCGTAAGCGTTGTGCCCCTCTCACTATGCCGCCAGATGACGCGCAGCAACTCAGCGGGTATATTGCACGTACAATGCGCGTGAGGAGCACTCAACACAATCGGGAGAGATTACAGTAGTTTACAGGACATAGTCGCTACTACAACCCCCACTTTTCCAGGGGCTGTCGGGGGCGCTTATGTAGGGAGAGATGTTCGACGCCGCGGAATGATGAGCTGGGACGTCGACCTGCGCAGCCCTTTCGCATTCGCGGGCGAAGACAAGTTCGGCAGGCAAGATAGCTCACATTCGAGCAGGATGTGTAAAAGAAAGCATAAACAACGGCGCGCGCACAGCTACTCTATACAACACGGGGGGCAAAAGGAAGAGGGAGGGAGAGTGGACGTCACGTACGTAGCATAATAGCGGCGAGAGCGCGAGAAGAGACGGAGCGAGCGGGGTCGTCATAGAACGTTATGGGGACATCATGAGAGGGGAATCAGGGGACGCAGGGGGGGTGGAGTTCGCTACAGTAAGAGCAGGATGTAGCTCAGGAAATGGGCAAGGCAATACGCAGCAGAGTGTGCTGCTGGTACGCGGGCAAGTAGAGGTGTAGAGGCGGCCGTGGCAAGATGGTATGAGCAGGCAGTTGTGATACGGGCAGAACGAGAATCCAAGAGAACACGACCGTCATACCGCGATGGTATGCCGCCGCACGTACGTCGCCGCAGCGCTCTGCGCGCCCTCAGCGTCTGCAAACTCGGCTGCGTCGTCCGCGACCGGTGCGATAGGCCGGCGCGCGCTCGACGACGAGCTCTTCTTACGCCGCGGCGCCGGCGCCGGCGCAGAGCCCTCTGGAGGATCAGGCTTGCGCATCTTGCTGGACGCGCCGGTCAGTTGCGCGAACGAGACGAAGGGAAGGACGTACGTATTGAGCTTCGGCTCCGCGTAGTTGACGCTCTTGCGCGCACGTCGCTCCCGACCCTCGCCCGTAGCTTGTTCGGGAGCAGAGTCCACAGGGGTTGGGACGCGCTCCACAGGCTGAGGAAGCTTGCTTGGCGGTAGCGACTTTGCGAGCGCTTGCGAAGCCGATGGCGGATTGAGTGGAAGTTCCGCAAACGGACGACGCTGCAAGTCGTGCTGCTGCTGCAGTTGTTGTTGCTGTTGCTGCTGGAGTTGTTGTTCCTCAAGCAGCCGCGCGCGCTCCTTCTCCTTCTCCCGTTCAGCCCGAAGCCGAGCCTTCTCCCGGGCGCGTTCCTCGCGCTCGCGTTCCCTGCGCTCCTCGCGCTCCTTCTCCTTCCGCTCCCGTTCTTCGCGGTCCTTGCGTTCGCGTTCTTCGCGTTGTTGTTGGTCATCGTCGGGTGGCAGAGGTGCGGGCGACGGAATAGGCCCGCTAAGCCGGCGCGTCTTGCGCAGCACGGGCGTCGCCTGGGGAGGCGGCAGCGGCGGAGCCAGGTCAACGATATCCATCTCCTCGTGCCCGGCATCAGACTCGGGCTCGGGCGGTGGCTCGCGGAACGTCGCGGGCGTCGTGACGTCCTCCACGTCGCCGCGCATCAGGGTCGTGACGAGCCCGCTCTGCCGACGCCGCGGCGCGCGATGCGAGAAGTCGACTTCCGCGAGCGTGGGCTGGTGCATGGGGTAATGAACGTCGCGCTCGAACGTCATTTCCAACCGTGACGCCGGCCTCTCAGGATGCTCGCGCGGCGGCGACGAGTGAGCTGCGCCCTCGTCGTCCTCGGCGATGCGCGTGAAGTCCGGCGCCCGCGATACGCGGGTCGGACGCGGCGACGACGACGAGCGCAGCGGCTTCTGGGCGCGGAGTGGTGGTTGCGTTTGTTCTGTGATCCCGGCGAGCAGCCGTTAATAAAAACAGCCGAGCACAATAGCGGCCTACGACGTACGTTTCGGGGACTCGAGGCCGGGCGGGATGTTGTACGTGACGCGCAGAGTCGCTAACTGAGTGGCATGATTCGAGCTCTGGGCAAAAAAGCGTGTAAATAGGCGGATGACGGGGACTGGTCGCGCGGACCTGGTCGGCACTCACGGCGGTCTCGACATCGTGCATCACCCTGCGCGTCTTTTCGCGCTCGCGCTGCAACTGGGCGGCCAGCGTAATCTCGCTCGCGCGCAGGCGGAGGTTCTCGACATAGAGCTCCGAGATTTGCGCGTTCAGCTCTTCGATTCGGACGCTCAGCGTCGAGTTGAGTCTGTCCAGGGCCACAGGTAAGCGGCGCCCGCTTTGAAATGACTTTTTTGCTTACTTTGTAATGTGCTTGTTGACCAGCAAATACTTCTTCTTGACTGTAGGTAAAAGTAAACGTCAGCGCCGCGATAAGCCTGCCCCGGCCACGCCCACAATTTTCAAACTCGAGCAGAGCGTCGTTCTGGCGCGCAGCCAGGTGCGCGCGCGAGTCCCGGCGCGTGCTCATCGTCGGCGGGCGCGGCGTCAGCGAGCGTGGGCGGCCGTAGTCGTGATGGGAGATGGAGATGGCACAAGACCAACGAAGAACGCTCGGGTGCAAATCGGGACAGCCGCAACCGCGTCACGTGCCGAGCCTCTCCACCACCGATCGCGACAAACTCCGCTGCGCCCCAGACGCCACGTGGCAACGCGCCTACATTTCCCCCAGGCGTCCTGGAGAGGCGGCGCCTGGTAAGGGTAACCCATCAAAATTCACACTCGGTTGATCGTTGCTGTACAGTTGTTTACCGGACCTAAACCGGCCCCCGGCAAAACTCATATGAGGTTATATCCGGCGGCAGGGCAACTTGGGGGTCCATGCAGGGGCCCTAAACGCCTCTCATTTAGGATTCCGCATACCTACAACCTCAAAGGACGCGCGACGGAGACGAGATGACCATGCACCAAAACTTCGGCCACCGTGCGCTCGCCTTAATCAACCCGCGTCCTCTCGCTCATTTGCTCGCAGCTACGGTCTGCCCGCAATTCCAAATGAGTTTTTCCTGCGCTGTGGGCCGCCAACGCCCATATTGAGCGTGAGCACGCTCGCGTGGGGACCTGTCCGTGCGGGCGGCCGTACAACATGTGCGCGGTGCACAACGTCGGGGGTGTGTGACTCTCCCATGTACCATATCTTTACCTACATGAACGTGAAGCCTGGAATGCAAAAGTACAAGACGACGCTGCCCCACATTGATTGAACGTTCGCTGGCCGTACGCCTCGGTGTTCGTGGCCTGACAGATCACGCCCAGGCATTACACGACAAAGGTAGCAGCATTCTTTGAAAAGTCGAGAGCCGGGAACACGATATGCAGGCTCAGTGACATGACTCACCGAACCCGAAAATGCAGCGAACAGTGCACTCACAGCGCCTGGTCAGCGCCGGCCAGATTATCTCCCTCCAAGTCAGCAGCACCACGACGCTCGTGTACAATCATCCCACATGGACATCGCGGCGACCGCTCTGGAGCGCTTCTCGCTGTAATTCCTGAGTATTTCTGACCGGCAGACGATGCTGTCTATATGTAGAAAAGGGCACGACGTGAGACCGACACACCAAACCAAGATTCTATCAATGTCGAACCCATCTTTTGGTGGTGTGGTTCGACCAAAAAGACTATTAATCGTCCGCCAGAAGATGAGCAAAGGTCTCCCCATTGGGGTATCGACCAGTGTCTGACTCTGTGGGAAAGGATGATGTTGGTATGGTAGGCCCTGGAAGCTACAAGAGGACGCACCAAGACAAGTGAAGTGGACCTTGCGGCGCGCCATCGCTTGTGGAAGTCCCGTAGAGACAAGTCTCCGCATAGCCGGGCCGACGGATGGCAAAGTTAGGGCAACACAGATGCGCACGTGGACCTGCAAATGCACCCACGCAGGCTCCGCGAGGCACGTGTCCAGCGCAGGCCAGTCTTGCTTCCCCATATTGGAGGACCTGTCTCCGCGCACCAGAATTTCCACAGCCAAAGCGCGGAGGCGTGTGCAGGTCCCCTTCATCTCGTGCATAAGCGAGACGATCTCTAGGCAGGGGTCTCCGCGAAGCTTTTCGTAGAATACCAGGTGTAACACGCGAAGCCGCGCAAACGATTGCAGTAAGGGTGCGAAACTGGGTGCGCTAGCAATGCCGAGGTAAGCATTGCGCAAAGTCAGTGTTTGAGTGTGTTACCTGCACTCGTACGTGTCCACCTCCAAGCCGCGGACAACGGTTGCCACCTTCGCCGCCGCCAGCGTTGCAGCAGGTAATTCGCGTGCATCCAAGGGAGGAATTTCGCGAAGAAAAACCTTGTCTCTCTCCGAAAGTTGACGCCACCAATCATCCGCATCGACGACATCGTGCCAATAAAGAACAAATGTGCGCCCCGGGGAGCCATCGCTCGGCGCGAGGCTGCACTGTGGCACATCCACCAGGTCCGACGCATAGTCAGGCTCTGCGAATATAGTGCGCAGCTCAGGATACAAGCGTATCATATTTCCCAGAAGCGCCGGCCCCCATGTGGGTATGGAGAAGCTGAACACGTCGAGTGAGACGATGCGCGGTCGCAGGCCGTTCATGAGGAAAGTAAGCTCGCCGGGGCCGGGCGCATCGATGTGAAGCCGACGTATGCGGCTGGAGGTATGCAGGTTGGCGCAGATGTATTCCCATTCCCCGCGGTCGGTCCGCAATTCGTCCGACCCGAGCACGCGTAGATCCACTATGTTGGCGAGCAGATGCCTCGCGCTTCTGACACAGTCCACAAAGCGCGGGAGAAGCATGACAGAGAAGTGAGGTCCTAGAGGTAGGCCGCCGTCGAGGCATTCTTGCCTGTCGGGCCCAACTTGTATCGCGCGAAAAAGCCAGGCCTGGCTACGAGGCACCCAGGTCTTCGCAACAAGAGCGCAAGTGCGTAGCGCAGCTCTATCCTGCTGAAAAAAGTCTATGACAGCATCGACGAGCTCGGCAGGAAGAGTGCTCATCGATGCTGACCGTGATGGTGGTGAGGAAAGAGAGGCGGGCCGGAGTTTCAATTGCGTGTCCTTGAGCGCGTCACGGTGTTGGCTTACATAACCCATCAGTCATCGCCCGCTCCTCACACCGGGGGAAATGAACCGGTCGTTGAACTTTCAACGACCAAAGGTCGTAGAGCCTGCGTATCAACGCCTGGCTGCCGCGGTTCGGCACAGCGCCTCGTGTCCACCTCATGGTCCGCGGCTGCCGATCGACCTCGGAGGGTCATGACCGGAGCGTGCCGTGCCGGCCGATTGCGCTGCTCCGAGTCGATGCTTGCCATGCCTGGTCATAGGCTATCCTGGGCTATGGTGTACGCGCCACGCCAGGCGCTCCACCAACTGCCATCTGCGCGCCAGTCCTGCACGGATGCTCCGTTGCCTCTGCTGGGAGCCTTCATCTGCGTGCTGCCCGGCGTGTGGAGTACTATGGACCTCCCGCGCGGACTGCGCCAAATCTGAATTCGGCCCGCCCTTTATGTCCCTTCTCCGCCTGTGGTCTACGATGCTGCCATCATAGTACTTGTCCGCAGTCCGCGGCAAGCCCGCGGCACTGCCTGCACTGTCCAATTGCATTGCCGCACGCTCTCTCCCGTTGCCGTCTACGTCGCCGCAACGTCGCCGCTACAGCTACCTGTCACTCATACTTTCTTGTATCGTTACATGGGTTGTGTTTCTCGCTTGTTGATGCACAATAGTGATCTGTGCATTCGGCTGCCAATGGCGTGGAATTCCGGACGTTACGGCGGACGACCAGGAGGAACTGACCCCCGAGAATGTCTTCGCGGAGAACCCGTGCCTGCGGGGAAGTGTGCCAATGATGCTCATGGTTGCGATTTTCGAATGGGAGCGCGAGCCATACAGATGGGCTGCAGTCTGTCGCGACATGCTGATCGGAACACTCTCGTTGTGCGACGACCCGCAGCTGGATGCGCTCGAGCCGTAGACGTATCCGTCGGATGTTCGCTGCAATGCCCAAGCTCGCCGTCGAGTCTGTGGAGGGAGACACCCTGCGAGACGCCGCGAAGCGCAGGGCGCAGGCAGCCTGGCCGACAAACGCGAAGTACTATGTAGTAGCGGATGTCCGCTCAGCTGATGGAGATCGCTATCCGCTCCCCGGGTATCGTCCCCGTCGGGCGACCCGGTCGTCATCGAATTTGGCCGTGCGGTGCCGCATAGCGAGCACGAGACAGACCACGAATGGACGGAGCTTTGGCGAAATGCCCGCCAAGTTCGTGAGTTTATGCGCATGCTGTGGTTCGCATGTGTGCATGACCTTACGGGCTTCCCGAGGGCGATCCACCCGGACAGCACGGGTACTTCAACTATATGGGTAAGGGCGTTGAACACCCTGCGGAGCCTCCTGGTAGGCAGGCTCGAGCCTGTGACCAGTGCACTGACAGTCTGAGTACAAGACGGTGTTGAACGAGTCCGGCGTCACGCACACTGCGTGCGGCGTCTCAGCGCAGCTCCTTGAACCTGACGGGCTCATCAGCGCCGTCTGGGCCACGCGAGGACGATTCCCCCCGCAACGCTCGAGGCCGTCGCTTCCTCTTGCGACGGATCCCACGCCAGACACTGAGATCCCCGATGAATTCACCGAGGAGCCAAAGTCTGAGCCTAACCTACCCAAGTTTGCACCGTCTTATCCTGTCTCAGACACGAATAGCGAAATTTCGTGAGCCCACATCTTATCCCAGCTTATCTGACCGCCATAACCTCTGGCCACACCGTCCCAGTTGCACAGTTTCGTTTGCAGTACGCATGGTACGAATGTCACCCACGTTTTGGGGGAACGGGATGACTAGCGTGGCGCCAGCATTTGCAATAGATCTGCCACCCTCCTCATCGTACCGCGAGCGGCCGGGGCCTCTCGTGTGAGGAGGAAACCTCTCCGCCTATATCACAGTTTCGGGAGAACCTCGCATCCGAAGCGTGGGATTCGGCGATCGGTCGAGGGACTCGAGGCTTCCTGAGAGAGCGGAAACCGCGAGGTGGGCACGAGGCAAATGCCGACCCGCAGCAGCCAGGCGTTGATACGCAGGCTCTACGACCTTTGGTCGTTGAAAGTTCAACGACCGGTTCATTTCCCCCGGTGTCACGGTGCCGCAAGTCTGCCGCGAGTCTCCCGTCGGATCAAGCTGACCGCAGCACCCAAAGGCACCATGATCTACACGCCCAGTTGCCTTTACAGTTTTGCACTCGCACCTCTCTGCAGACTCTGTCGCCCAATCGTCCTCAGCCCACACTCGTTTCACCTCATGAGGTTCCTGACTGCGTGCTTATCTGCGGCACTGTCATTCTCAGCTGTCTGCTCTCTCGATTCCACGCACCATAACGCGCCTCGTCATGGCTCCCACGTTCACCAGGGCATCACCCGCCGCGCATTAGTATCAAATAGCACGGAGACGGCGTCCATTGGGAAGCGCGCCTTCACCAACGCGCGTGCGACGCACTACGAGGCCGGGCTCGGCGCCTGCGGCAAACACAACACGGGTGCCGACTTCATTGTTGCTCTCAACCATGTCCAGTTCGGCTCCGGCTACCCCGGCCCCAATTGCTTCAGGAAGATTCGGATCTCGTACAAGGGAATCTCGGTGCGCGCGCCTCCCTCCGGTGCGGCCTGCGCTGACGGCCATTTGCAGGCGGTCGCTGAGATTCGCGACATGTGCCCTGGCTGCGGATACGGCGAGCTCGATCTGACGAATGGCCTCTTCTCGCACTTCGTTCCGCTCCGCACGGACGTCTTCTACATGAGCTGGGAATTCATCGACGGAGACAGCAAACCCGAACCGCGGAAGTCCACGCCAAAACCGACACCGAAGCCGACACCAACGACAACCCAGCATTCGACGTCGACTCATAAGCCGGCGGCCTCTCACTCCTCGTCTCCCAGATCAAGTCAGACCAGTACCACGTCGACCGCTACGTCGTCACCGACGCCGACGCCTACGCAGCCAGGTGGCCCGCAGAACGTCCTGGCCCTGCAGCAGGCCATTCTCGGCATGGCGCACCTTGCGAGCGCTCACAATGCTGAGAACTAGATTAATCATCACAGATGCTCTCCTGTATGCCGTTCTCTACCGTTGTGTTTGTTTCATTGGGCTGGAGTAGCCGTGTTGTGTGCTGCCGTGTGAGCCGCGAGGCTGCCGCTGTAGATCGAGTTTACTGTGAACAACTATCCCGAACGTACGGTCTGCGTAGGAGACACCTGAAGATTCACTGCATGCTCTCAGTCAGTTTGCAGGTCACGACAAGGCAAAACAAACGCGAGACAGAATAGATAACCGTTCTGTTTGGAGCACACACGAGGCTATTTTGACATCCAGGGACGAGGAAGACGAGGAACAGGGGGATTGGCAACGGGGAGTGGGGGTTTGGGGTGCGTGATCGTCAAGGGGCACCGGAATCTGGTAGTACAATGGCGGACGGGAACATCGTGATCACCAATACAGCAATGAGCAATGGGTACGACAACCAGCACAGCATTTGGACCGAAAAACGAAAAGAAAAAGGAAAATGAAGCGAGATGAGACGAGACGGAACAGCGGAGATAGGCATAGATTTCGTTACGGAGACTCGAGATCGGGTCGTTGTTTTCCCTGCACTGGCAGCGGAGGGCGGATGCTCATCGAGATGAGCCCTCACCGCGTCTGGAAGCACGTGAGCGCCTATCTAAAATGAAATCAGGCTCCACATACCTTGGGCCGAGGCTTCGGGTGCCCGGGCTTGCCCTGGCGGAGATGGCGAAGCAGCGCGTCGTTGCGGTTGTAGCCACGCGTGCAGTAGCGGCACTGGAAGGCTATCGCGAATCCGTCAGATTTGTTATGAAATATTACGTGCAGGATCACAGAGGACTCACGTTTCTTCCCAGTGTGCGTGAACAGGTGCCTCTCCAAGTCCCAGATCCTCCCGAATCCTTGGTTGCAGCGGCTGCAGTGGAACGCTGCGAGCAGTCGTCAATTACAAGCGGGACATATTGCAACACGATGTAGTACTGACGCTTGTTGTTCTTTCCCTTCTTCTTGGCGTGCGCGACCTTGTGCTTCTGTAGACCGTGAGACCAAGGACAGAAGTAAAGCCGAAACTACCTACGTTGTAGTGCGAATCATAGTAGAAAACTTGAGGACATTCATCGCATTGGTGGCGGCCTGACACACAGGTAAGGAGATCAAGGTATCGGCAGTGTGACGGACTCACGAGTAGCCGAAGGACCAGGACCTCTCTTCTTCGGCGGCGCGGAGTCGTGGCGCTGACCGTGCATGAGTGAACGAACCACAGCAACAGGAGAGAGCCTACCGCTGCTCCGGCCTTGCGCTTGCTCGACGACGCGGACGGTGGCTTGTACTCGTCGTCGTCGTCCTCGAGCTCGTCGACTTCGACCTCAGGGCTCGACAGCGCCGACGAGGTGTACGACGGCGAGCGGGCCCCTCCCAGCGACTGCCTTCCCGCCTCGTTCTCGCTCTCAGAGGCCTTGACCCTGGGGCGTCTACCGGCAACGGGCCTCCCAGTCGCAGTCGCACGCGGCGGGATGTTCTTCGTTATCGGCGTCGGGAGGTTGAGCGCCGCGATACCCGGCAGCTGCACTCTGGCGCGGGCGACGCCCACGCGGGGCTCATCGTCTTCGGAGCTCTGGCATGCGAAGGGCGACGGCGGGTCCTCCTTCTCCTTGTACAGCGGCCGCTCTGACATGGCGGAGTCGGGCGAGCTCGGCGGCGTGGTGAGCGGCGACGAGAAGCGCGGCGAGCCGGAGCTGGCTGAGACCGAGCCGTACGAGGACGAGTCGGAGCGCAGGAGAGCACTGATACTCATGGGGCTGGGACGAGCCTGCTCCGCGGCCTCCGGTGGGGAGGCGCCCGGGAAGTGGTCCTCCTGCTGATCGCCGTCGGGACTGCTCCCTTGCGCCGCGGGCGTGCGCGCGCGCGTCGGCCACGCTGGCGGCGGGACGATGCACCACGCAATGTTCACTGGGGAGCGGGGCGGGGCGGGGTGAGCTGCGTCCTGCGTGAACGCCCCGCGCGTGGCGACGGGCGGGGGAATGCACGCACACTCTGGGTCGGTGAGCCAGCGGGGGCCCGTCGTCACCATCGCGCCCTGGGGCACGCGCTTGACCGGGGTGGGAGGGAAGAACGGCCTGCCGGGCGGGGGACGGGCGCAGGCCTCGGGTTTGCCGGCGCCGACGAGCGCACGGATAGGCGGCAGCGTCGGCGGCGGCGGCGGGGCGTGCATGCCCATGGCGTACGTCGGAAAAGGCGCTGAGAAGGTGCCCGGGGGTCCCCTCCACGCGGGATGCATGGGGGCGAGCGGTGGCGGCTGGAACGTAAACGGCGACGACGCGGCGGGCGATCCACGCGGGGGCGGATGCAGCATCGTGCGGGGCAGGCCTGCAGGGATCGAAGGCCCATACACCGGCGCATGGCCGTACCCGTTGTGGAAAGACGCTGCATGGGTGCTTAGCGCCATGTATGCACGCAGTGGCGAACGCTGTGGCGCACCGACTCCGCGACTCGCGCCGGCGGCCCCGAAGTAATGCTTGTCGCGGGCAACTGTGGCGTGCATGGCGTCGGAGGATGTAGCTATGAGCCTTAGGTGGGGAATGGAAGTGCCCAGGCTGCGTGTGGATGCAGGGAGAGGGCAAGAGCTGCGGGGCAACTCCGACGCGAGCGCGGGACCTAATAAAGCGATCTGCTCCGGCAAGTCCGAGGAGGAAAATTCCCAGCGCACCAGGCCGTTTCTCCGCCCAGGATTTGGATCGTAGACTCCCCTATACCGTCGGAGATCGCTGCAACTTGCCGCGTGTCGATAGCTGCTCTCTGCATTTTCCTGTGGATTTCTGCCACAGAATGCGGTGTGGCGCACCCGATAAGCTGTACGTAAGCTGCTCGGACCTCCCGGGGCAGCAGTGACCGAGGCAAGCGTATGCGGTGTTGTAACCCGCACGAATCTGCTCTCCTCTAGTGCCTGCGAATATTTTGGCGATTATGGCCCGAGACGGGAGCAGTTACCAAACATAATGGGCTGCCAATCAACGTGCATCATGTGCACGTACGTATTGAATGATCCTGCCAGATGAAATCAGAATGTTGAGCGCGGGCGCCTGCATGAGCAGCAGGCCTGCTATTGTCCGTCTGAATTGACGGGATGCAGGCTGGCATGCTGTCCGTCGCCGGAGAATGCATGTATGCAGTAAGGCGCTTACCGTCGGGGGCGGATGAAATCGATGGCGGAAGTGACCTGGCGCCCTGCCAGCGAGTCCAGCGGGTGAGTCAGACGCGTCGACAGGAATTCGCGTGCCTGTGCAAGGCATGCGCGGCCTCCCGACAGATCGCGATCAGCAGCCGCGCAGCCTCATAGCAATGCACGGCGGGAGGAGTAGAGCACGGCGGAAAAGACGAGCTTTAGACGAATGATATGATGAGTCCAAGTCCAGACGGGTCTCGTAGACGTGTAGTAGTCGTGAAAGTCGAGGTAGTTGACTGATAGGAAGTCGCCTGAGATCACGTCTGAGACGACAGTGATCAATGGTGAACGTAACAAACCAGGTCTACACAGCATTGCTGGGTAGTATTCCTGCCACAAAGGAGTGCATCAAGGATAGCTGATCACAGAAACGATACTGAAGCAACGGGACCTCTAGGTAAGAGCACAATCTTCGGCTCAGGAAGTACCCGAACGCTCTCGGATTGGTGAGTTCCCCGCGTGCCCGGGATTAGGGCCCCGGGGAAGGAGAAGAACCACACGCGCAGGGTCGCGGGAGCAGTCGCCAGAGATTTAAGCTATCGGGCCCTTGTTGAAGAGAAGAAGACATTCAGCTGAAACCGTGGCAAGCCCGTCCCTCGCCAGCGAAATCGTAGTAACGGAGAATCATGCCAGGGTCCTGCCGGCAAATAGGAGCTCGTCGATCATGGTCCCCGCATGTGCGACGAAAGCGTCAGCTGCCGGCCGGTGCAGGGTCACGGTGGGTCATCAAAGCGCACGAGCCTCGGCACCAAGTCAGTCTGACCGTCTATTGCTACTCCCTGGCGGAACATCAAGGGTCGGTCAAATGGTTGGAGTTCCGCGAGCGACCCTTTTCCGCAACAAGGATCCGCCTCGCCATGCTTCGGTACCGAGACTGCAGTCCAAAGACAGTCTCGCGTTTACTGGGGCGGGTGCGTACTCGCGAGCCCAAGCTAGCATGCACTGTCCGGGGCAAAGCCCAGGGTCCGGGTCTCAATGACTAATCGAGGTTCGAAAGTGACGATCCGGGACCTGCAGATTCGCTGGAAAGCGTCGACTGCCGACCGGTCTATGGAGGTCACGAAACCGCACGAGCCCCAGCTCCGAGTCAATCTAGCCGTCGACTGCGATTTCCTAACGGAAACTGCAGGGTCGATTGGACGATTGGGCATTCTCGGGCTCGCCGTTCCCGCAACGCAGACTCGTCTCGCGAGCGAGACTTCTGTCTTCCGGGGAGACGAGCACTTCCATCCATATGCCGGGGCGTGTGCGGACTGGATAGCACAGGACAGCATGCACTGTCAGGGTTCGAAGAAACCCAGGGTCCGGGCCGCAGGGGAGGAAGCGATAGAGGCCTGCCAAACGATCGTGGACTAGCAGATTCTACAAAAGCGCCAGATGCAGGCCGGTAAAGCGCACGGGTCGCAGCTTCGAACCAGTCTGACCGTCGACTGCGATTTCCGGACGGAAACTGCAGGGTCGATTGGCCGTTTGGATGTTCGCGGGCGTCCCGTTCCCGGAACGCAGACTCGTCTCGCGACCGAGACTGCTGTCCTCCGGGGAGAAGAGCAGTTCAATATGCCCCGCGGGCGTGTGCGGACTGGAGCCTAGCGCAGGATACTTAGCCTGCACCGTCAGGGTTTGAACAAACCCAGGGTCCCGGCCGCAGAGGAGGAAGCGAAAGAGGCCTGCCAAACGATCCTGGACTGGCAGATTCGACAAAAGCGCTAGATGCAGATACGAGTCGCATCTTCGAGTCAGTCTGACCGTCGACTGCCATTCCCTGGCGGAAAATGCAGGGTCGGCATCCCGTTCCCGCAACGCAGACCCACCTGATTATGCATATGTCTCGTATCAGGTCCGTTGAAACTGACAGTTTCATATGCCGGGGCGTTTGCGGAAGCGCATGATAGCATGCACCGTCAGGAGAATGAGCCCAGTGGCTGCAGCCCGTCCGGTGAAACGAGCAGTTCCACATGCCAATGCGTGTGCGGAGAGCGCAGGACAGCACGACCCCGGGGAGAGCCTGAACATCGACCAGAATCCGCTGTCCCAGGCAAGATAGGTAATACTCGTCCGCTGTCCCCGGTCAGATTAGACTCTGCGGCGATCGCATTGGCCGTCAGGGTTCCTGCTGGGCCTATTAGTCAAGATCTCGAATCGCGTAAACCCGAGCATCCGGGTGAGGCGCTGAATTAATCAGCGCGTCCACCGTTCCTGCAGGGTTCTTCGGTTCCCTACAAACGCAGTTTTCGTCTGTGAGAGGGGAGTGAGAAATATTCTGGACGGTTGGAACGCGGTTCGAACTCCGTGCGCGGCGGTTGAGACCAGGCCACCGTGCCTGGAGCATGTTCGCGGTCGCAGCGGTGGCGCCGGGACGACGGCGGTGTCCCTGGCGTGCCGCTTCTCGAACGCGCTGATAGACTATTGTCATTGAATGCTCGCTTGATGCGTTGGCCGAGCTGCCGGTGTTGTGTACGACTACGCTGGTGCTGCGTCCGGTCGCACGGTGCCTTGACCCGCGCCCCCCATGTCTGGCAGTCCCGCGCTGGAGCTCGTCGTCCTCGCCGGCGCCGCGGTGCTCGCGCTCGCCGCCCTGGCCGCGCGCCGGATACGCTTCCGCGCGGTGCCCGGCCCGCCGTCGCGCTCCTTCTGGCGTGGTCAGTTACCGCGGCCGCAATTCGCGCTGCACGCAGGCTCACCGGCGTGACAGGCAGCGACGGGCCCTTTCTCGATCCGCGGACGGGCCAGGCGTTCCAGGACGGGATAGTCCGCGAGTACGGGATGGTCGTGCGCGTCCGCAGGGGCTTTTTGAAGGTATGTGCGAATCAGTCAGTGTCAGGGTCCACGACTCACCGGAAAAGAACGACCACCTGTTCATATGCGACCCGAAGGCGCTCCAGCACATGTTCGTCAAGGACCCAGAGACGTTTGACCAGGGCGCGACGCAGCAGGAGTGAGCATGTCGTCAATGAACACCAGTGATCTGATACTCACTATCTGATCTGCAGAACCACCCGCCTAATCCACGGGCCTGGCCTCCTCTCCTCCACAGGTCCGTTGTAGTCTAATTGCAAGAAGCAGCGCGGGCTTACCCGAAATGAATGCCCCCGCCCGCCCTCAATGCACGTCCAACTTTCACATCTCGGATCGCCAGGCGAGCAACACAAGCGCCAGCGCCGCCTCCTCAATCCCGTCTTCGCCGCGGCGAACCTCCGCAGGCTCGTCCCGGTGTTCTTCCAGGTCTCCCATCAGGTCAGTGCACTCGCGACCTATAAGTACCCGCCAGCTGAAGCCGGTCCCGCAGCTGGCAGAGGAGCTCGAGCGCGATGCGAAACGCGGGGGCGAGGTCGACGTTCTGGGACACATGTCGCGCACCGCCCTCGAGATGATTGGCCAGGGAGGGCTGGGGCATTCCTTCTCCGCTGAGGGACCTTATACCCTCAGCGTGACGCTCAAGGATCTTTTGTGAGCGCGCCCGTTCCTTATGAAGCATCTCTCCCTCCACCGGTCCTCCCCCTACCCTCGTTTCGAACCGTTTAACCCCGACAAACAACCGGACGTCGGGATCCTCCTCTTTATCTGTAGAGTCGCCGGCGGGCGCAATGCCTCTTATACGGGCATAGACGGCGTCAGGTCGTGCACAACTGCGAGGACCACGATGCCCCAGTGTGCGCAGGCACCAGCGTCGCGATTCGCGCTGGGCAAAGCTCGACGCTGGAACCTGGCTTGGATGTTTGATCCCCCATGTGTCCGCGGCGGCGCTTGCCCCGCCGCCGGCATGTTCCCTTTCCCGCACAATACGCCCACCCAACCCACCGCCCTGACCCGCTGACGCATCCGCACTGCACAGGCCCAGCGCGTTCCAATTCGTGCACTACTGGCCCCTGCTCCGCTGCGCGCGCGCGCTGCTCGGCCCGCGCGTCCTGCGCCTGTGCGCGACGTGGCTCGCGCGCGTCAGCAAGCCCGCCGCGCGGCTGCTGCACAACGTCGACGCGCTGGACGATGCGACCAGGTCGATTTTCGAGCGTAAGAAGGATGCTGTTGCGCGCGGCGCGGGTGGCGCGGATGGCGGGGCGGGAGGGGTCGACATTGTCAGCCAGCTGCGTGCGTGTGCGTCGCGCTCGATGTGCGCGGATGCTGATGGTACGGACAGTCCGGGCGAACGCGCGCGCTGTGCCTAGCGAGCGGCATCCGGACGAGGAGTTGCGGGCGCATATGACGTGCGTCGTTTACTTGACGGCGCGTTCAGTCCAATTCTGACGCAGCGGCACGGTGCAGGACGCTGATCACCGCCGGGCGCGACACCGTGTCGCACGTGCTCTCGCGCACGCTATCCGTGCTGGCCGAGCGGCCAGACGTGCAGGAGGCGCTTCGCGCGGAAGTCCTAAACGCGGCGCCGGCGGGGAAGGAGGTCGACGGCGCGGTTGTCAGCATGGACACACTGAACGGGATGCGCTACCTCGACGCCGTCCTCCGCGAGATGCTGCGCCTGTACGCCCGCCCCCACCCCGTCTACCCACCTAACATCTAACGCCCGCCCCGCCCCGACGCAGATACTCAACCATCTCGTTCGTCAACCGCAACGTACAGCACGACACCGCGCTCCCGCTCTCGTCGGGCGGCGTGCTGGCCGTGCCGCGCGGCACGACGCTGCGCGTGGGCCTCGCGAGCGCCAACACCGCGCCGGCGCTCTGGGGCTCTGATGCGCGCGAGTTCAAGCCCGACCGCTGGCTCAAGCCGTCCGACCCCACCAAAGACTCGGCGCTGCCGGGCGTGTGGGCGGGCATCATGAGCTTCGCGGGCGGCCCGCGCGCGTGCATCGGGTACAAGTTCGCGCTGCTCGAGCTCAGTGCGTTCCTCCTCCCCCATCCCCTTCCCCTCCCTGGGCTGATGTGATGTGGTGTTTTGTTTGAAAGAGGTGCTGCTGGTTGTGCTGCTCCGGCGGTTCCGCTTCGCGCCTGGCGCAAGCGTCGAGTGGTACCTCGGTCCGAGCAACACGCCGTATATTGTCGGGCGCGAGGACGAGGGGCCGAAGCTGCCGCTCGTCGTGCAGCCACTTCGGGACGACGAATAGGAGATGCGTTGGCGAGCGAGTCGAGCGACCAATTTCGCTCCTCGCGCGTGGGCGAAGATATGAAGAGGCTGATAGAGGAGGTAGCTATGTGTAGGATGAAGCTCCTAGCTGTGTACTTCGTTCTCGTGGGGTGTACGGTTGATGTACTGACTGTTGTCTGTTGAAATGCCGAACTGGCGTGAACTCGCATTCATGATCTCGCAGTAAGTAATTTTCTACATGTTGAAAAAAACACACTCGAGCAAACAATGGACATGGGGACATGTTGTGATCAGCTGAGACCATGGGATATTGCAACACGCGGCACGCCTACCTACCTACTGCCTCGCGGAGTTCGAACGGGTGGTCTTCCTTGTCAGTCATTCTCCCACTCGGCTCGTATATCAACACTTGCAACCTCCCACACTGGCTCCTGCCAGATATGCGAGGGAAATGCTTTGGATCACGTTCCTATATGTTATTCTGGACCCTTTATATGATCACTTCGCCGGCGTTCAGACGACGAACAACGCGCGAGGTTGCTTAGCCTTGGGTCGGTCAAATGCGGCACCATGACCTGCAACGAGGCTCGATATTGCCTGAAGCTAGTCTACCAGGAACCCGCCTGCATCTGACATCTGTCCGGGCTGGCCATCGACTGTCAGCTGCCAGAAATCGGCCCACTCGTCGTCATCGCGGCGCCGCTTGCTATACTCCACGATGCTCCGAATCGCCAGGGTCACGTACTGGCCGACGAGGTGCTCCAGCCACGCAGTTGCCATGTCAAGACCTTCACCGACGTGAGCCCCACAACCTTACTCCTTCGCTGCTCACACATACCGGCAGTGACGCCCGACGACGTCCAGAACTGGCCGTCGACGACCCACCGCGCCTCGCGAACAAGTGTGACATTGCTCGTATGCGCGGTGTCGCCCTGCCAGGCGCGTTTGAGAGCTCCTCTGAGCGCGGCGCGGGCAACTTACCTCGATCCGCTTGAACGCAGCCTTGTTCGTCGTGGCGCGCTTGCCGTCCAGCACGCCGGCCTGCGCGAGGGCCCACGAGCCGGTACACACGGACAAGACATACGTCGCGCCCGGCGTCCGCCTCTTGATAAACTCTAGCAGAGCTTGTGGGACCTTTTCCGGGGCTGCGCCCGGCCCTGAATGCGCGCCGCGGTCAGGCACCGGCATGCGCGGGGTGGCGGGGGTACACACCGCCTGGCACGAGCAGGACGTCGAAGTGCCGCCCCTGCTCCAGCAGGTAGTCGTACGTCGCGGTGCACTGGACGGCCGGGCCGCTCACGGGCTGCACCTCATCGCTGGGCCCGACGTATGTGAACCTGAAGAGGTACGACGGGTTGTGCGGCTCGATGATCGGGTTCAGTTGCTTGTCTGCGTCGAGGAAGCCGAACAGATCGACCGGTCCGACGAAGTCGAGCGGCTCGACGTCGTCGAACAGGCAGACCGCCACGTTCAGCACCTCCGTCGCGCCCCACATCGTATGCTTTCGAAGGGAGATTTAGCGGCGACTGATCGGGCAAAGGGTTTTATGTTGCGTCTGGTAAGCGCCGCGATCCATCTCCATTGTCAGTCTCACGTCTGAAATGCTTTGCGAACTGTGGTGTCGCACTCCCGAAGCGACTCCCTCTCCCCAGACGCTACACCAAAGGCGCCTGTCCCTGAGGACACACCTTCTAGATCTGGCGCGCTGCGGTTGCAGTGGATGACAGCAGTATGACAGCTATTGTGACTGGGCGCTTTGCTGACAGTTGGTCCGAAGGTGCCATCGGCTGCTGGCAGGCCGGACAACATTCACTTTCCTTGTGAGTACCACGGTTTCGTACACCTGGTCGTCGCCTCGATTAGAAACTTCCGCTTGTTCACCTCACCTCCACAGGCCATCCCGTGCGTGTCGCTTTCGCATAATTTCGAGCAGACCGGGCCCGGTCCGCGATTCAGGGCCTTTAGCACTCGCTTTGCCGCCAGTGGCAAAGGATGAGCTTTTGGCAAAACCAATAAATGATGATATTTGAAGCATTTATATATCAATCTTACCCTCATGATTCAAGCTTTCAGTTTCTAGCACGCCCTGTTGGTCTTGCTTTGGGGTTTTTGAGCCTCACGGATGCATTGTTCGACAGCCTGGTCCGATCCCGGAATTGAAAGTCCGGCCCGATGCCTCTTTCCCCCGAGTCCATCGCTGCTAGTATGACCACCATGGCGCCGAACGCTGGCCGCCTGCCCGCCGAGATCGTCTTCATGGTTATGGACTGGGCTTCTGTTCCTTTACTTCTCAGACTCTCACACGTATGCGTCCGATGGAGGGCGATAGCCCACGCACACCCGCATTACTGGCGCGACGTTGTCCTAACCAGCGACTCCGCCACTGCGCTGGAGTTCTTTCAGGCGCGACTCGATGCGAGTGCTGCCCTCGATATCAGCATATCCATTCGACTCCCGGACGCTCCACTTAGCGGTCAAGGGCGGACGATCGTTTTCCCCAGCGTGGCTCGCAATCTCTATCGTGTGGCATCCCTTACCATGGACATACATATGGATGCTGCATCGCATGCAAGTCTCGCTTTTAATTGGCCTGCACCCCGTCTACGGCGTTTCTCGCTTAACGTTTTCCATCCCACGTCAACCTACAGCAGCGTGCAGCTTTCACCGAGCATTTTTGCCTATTCCTGCCCGCTCTTGCGTACGGTGGCTCTTCGCAACGTCCACATGCCTCCTCAGCCGGTCCTCGCTTTGGAGCGCGCGGAAAATCTGAGATATTCTTTTGACAGATCATTCACTTTCAGCACGCATTTGTTTGCTCATTTCGCTGCATTACGAGTCCTGGTTTTGGACGGCCCGTCCTGTGCGGACGTTATTTCCGATGCATACCCGGAAACCCTATCGTCTTCCTGCTTACTGAGGATACTCGAGATCCACATGGGTAGTCATATGAACTACGATCGACTTTGGGCTGTAATGCCGAACCTTCGAGCCATCAAAAGCGTGATATGTGGGGCACCTTCCCGTGATATTGCCTGCCTTCTCCTTAGTCACCTCGAGGGCTCTGTCGAACTTCGGTTCCTCGAAGTAACCCCCCGCTACGTCCACATAGCGTTTTCTACGCCTTCCGATCACAGCCGTATGCGGACATTTATACGACACGAGGATGTCATGCGGATAGGGTGGCCGGACAACATGCGCATCCCCCCGCACTTCCTGGAGCGCATCACCGCGCTGGCCTTGCCGCCGTGCATGGCCTATCTCGCGTCCCATCTCGATGTGCTGCCCTGCTGCGAGACCCTGGAGATCTTGGACGCCGCCGGGAGCTTGGTCCCAGAAATCCTCCCTAGCGGCCCCTTTCGCCTGCCGGCCCTGACCACCGCCGTCGTGCGCGCGCACCCGAACGCTCCGGTGCATCCCGTGACCATCCGCGCGGACGACCTCGGGCATTTCCTCGCGCTTCTCATCGGGCGATGGAAGAAGACACTCAGACTTGAACTGCACGGCATCTCGCTCTCCGGAGATGTGCAGTCGCTCTTTCGAGCGCTCCGATGGTCGTAGTGATATTCGTTTGCATGTCGCGCTCTCTTCTACTCGAATTTCATGTCCTATTACTAGCACTAGGTATGGTGACTTACCAAACATCAATATATACCTTGCTTCTGCATATAATTGTGAGGAATATCATGTGGGTGCCTCCATAGTGTGCGTTTTACTGGGCGACGGTCAGGCGGGCCGCAATGAGTCAGAGCCCGGGATTTGCCTTTGCACGCGTCCATGACGGCCACGATGCCGAACCCTTCAAGCGCCAGCAACGTCCCCGTCGAGATCGTCACCATGGTCATGGACTGGGCGACGATTACGGAACTGCTCGTACTCTCGCGCGTCTGCGTCAGATGGCGGGCGGTCGCCCACGCACACCCACGTTACTGGCGCGACATCCGCCTAGAAAGCGAGTCAACCTCCGCGCTGGAATTCTTCCAGGCACGGCTTGATTACAACGCTCCCCTCGACGTCAACCTTAAAATACAACTCTCGGACGTTTTACTCAGCGGACGACTGCAAACAATTCTATTCCCCGCTTTATCTCTCAATCTATACCGCGTTGCACGCCTTTCTCTGGATGTCTATTCAGATGTTGCGCCACGCGCAGTGCTTGCTTTGAACGGGCCGGCACCCCGTCTGCGTGCTTTCTCGCTTAGGATTTTCATGGATCCTGAGGAGCCCATCACGCCTCTTTCACCGAATATCTTCGCCGAATCCAGCCCTCTCTTGCGCACAGTTACTTTCCTCAACGTTCAGCTGCCTGCACAGCCCGTGCTCGCTTTGGAACACGTGGAAAATCTGACCCTTTCCTTCCGCGGAGCGTTTACGTTCAGCCCGCATCTTTTCGCCCGTTTCCCCGCCTTAAAAACCTTTCGTTTGTACGGGATTTTCTGCACGGTCGTCATTGTCGAGGCAGACCTCGCCGCACCCCCGTCCCCCGGCTTACTGCGGGTTCTCGAGGTCCACGTGCGGGATCAGAGGCACCACGATCGACTCATGACTGCAATGCCGAACCTTCGCGCCGTCGAAAGCATCGTATGCGGGTTGCCTACCCCTACTTCATGCGGACGTCTCCTTGATCACCTCGAGGGCCCTATCAGACTCGATCTTCTCAAACACGCCAACCGCTTCGTCGACATCACGCTTTGCGAGTCCTCTGGCCGCCGGGCGCGGACATTCGTCGAGTTCGAGCCCAGCGCGCGCGGGGGATGGCCTGCCGATGTGCAGCTTCCCACGCGATTCCGAGAGCGCATCACGATGCTGCGATTGCGGGTCAGCCTTGCCTTCCTCGCGTGCCTTCTCGGGGAACTGCCCTGCTGCGAGACGTTGGAGATCTTCTTGGACGCCACCGGACGCTTGATTCCGGACAAACGGCCCAATCTCCCTCTCCGCTTACCGGCCTTGAACACCACTGTAGTTCGCGCGCACGAGGACGGCGCTGCCCGAGAACTCGTGACAGTCCGCGCGGACGAGCTCGGCCAGTTCCTCGTGCTTCTCATCGGGACGTGGGAGGAGACGCTTAGACTTGGCCTGCACGGATTCTCGCTCTCTGGAGATGTGCAGGCGCTATTCCCTGCGTTCCGACGGCCGCAGTGATATTCCTCTGTATGTCGCGCTCTCCTACGACATTCCACCCGGATTTGAACTCTCAGTACTGAAACCAAGTCTGTCCACCATACATCATTGTATCTTGTGCTGTATGCACCCTCGTGACAGCATTGGTGTTCATCCCCTGATGCATGTGGAACATTCTAGGCTTGAGACACCAGCCGCTATGAGCTGTTGGCTTTGCTGACACCATACCCCGCTTTTGTGATCGCTATGCTCGAAACTCTCCCGAGCAATTCTACGGATGCGCACCTCATCGGTAAGCCGCGTGTGCATCTTCATGATTAGAAATTCGATAGTGTGGCCATGTGGCATGCTCATGTCAGCCCGAGAGCTCTGACTGGCGGGCCTGAATCTATGCCTCGGCGGAGCCCTGGCCCAGCACGAAGCGGGAAACTCAGTCGCCGGGCGTGCTTGTGAACTTGGCCACCGGCGTGTGAGATGGCCTCCATTACAAATTCATTGGCAAAATTGGGATTGGACGCGCTGTGGATCGACACGGCACCGAGATAGTTCTTGATACAGATCAAGAAACTGACATGAGGGGCAAGGGTTCAGGGAGTCATTCAGTTTCCAGCTCCGCGTCCGCGGGTTTTCCCACGACCATCCTGCCGCGCACGGGTGCCGCACTGTCTCCTCTCCGCAGGCGCCTCTTACCACACGGTTCGATCTCGCTCCCACACTCCCGGTACCGCGCCTGCTCTTGCGCCGGTGTTACTCTGCACTGCTTACTGCATTGCTTCGGGCAAGCTTCGGGTCGGAAACCCCAGGTGGTTTAGGGAGCGCGTCAATGGATGCCTTCCCGCACGCTATTCCGCTAAATCTGCGTGCCCTAAACCGACGGAAGAAGCCCACAAGCGAGGGCATCATGGTTCTTTGATGGGAATCGAGGTGCGGTAAACGGATTGTCTGCGCGGGGGGGTCGACCCCCCACGCAGACTTTGGCGTGCCCGTAGACTTGTTTGGTGATGCGAAACGCGCTGATTTCGGTTGTAACACCGAAACCCCTCGTCTCCCCCTCGCGCGTCCGTCCTGTCGCGTGTGCCATCCTTCCCCGAAATGCTCCATAGTGGCATAAAAAAATGAGTGTGTTGCCCCGGGATGCATTTCTCTCCGCATTCAGGATGTCTGCTCTCATCGGAGCATGACTGACACTGCTCCAAGCTCACACCGCTCAGGAAAGGCTTAGAAACCCTTTCTAGCACCCTCCGATGTCTCTGGGAGGTCTCCGCAGGAGAGTGTGCCAACCGCGAGCGGGCGGACCAGCGGAGATACCGGCAATAATACCGTCTGATGCAGCGGCGCGCGTTTGCGTTGCACGCTGATGCGGCTTTCGCTGCGGGTTATCGGACCCTCCGCTATTTCTCGGATGTATCATTCTGATGAAGTCTGGCGTACGCAGATTTAGCGGAATAGCGTGCGGGAAGGCATCCAATGTCTCATTATACCCTTTTCCGCTATTTCAAGACGTTCTGCTGTGCTATCACCCAGGGTCGGCTCTCCTCAGTGTTCTCCATGGAGCGTTCAATCCTAAACAGGCAGTTTTCCTCCGCGGCCGGGCGGGTGTGCATTACGAATTGCGTGCGCAGTTTGCCTTTGCTGTCTCCATCCACGGAGCCCATGTACGGCTTGGCGGCTCGCGAACCCGCACTGTGTCTCTATAGGGCACTGCCTCATCCTCCGCCGCTACACAAACATGAAACGCGTATTCTTGGTCCACTGTTCCGACTCGGTGGACAGGATGCTTGGTGCCTGACAGTCATTCCGCGTTCTGGTTTCAACCAGCTATCCTACCGGAGAAACGGCGATCTCTCGATTATGTTAGGCCTTGTGTGCTTCTGCGGAGACCTTGGGACAAATCGGCGATGGGCTAGTCACTTTGCATTCCCATACATGATCATTCCCTCCGTTTTCGGTTCCTTTCCCCGCTCTCCGCTGCGATCTGTCTTGGTCGGAGCGCCCCTTTAGGGCATACATCTACCAACGTCGCAACGAGCTTTCCGGCTCTTGAAGGCCACGTACTGCGCGCGCGCAGGGCGACCAGAGGGATAAAGCCTGATGGTCATGCACGGTGACACACCCAGAGGGCTTATGATTAAAAATTCTGACTAATCTCGCCGCATCTGTGCGAGGGGCACGGTAGACCCGTCTTACATAGCACTCTTTCTAATCAACCTGGGATGTGCTTCCCAGAGTCCTTAGTGGACGGTCCTATTGCCCTTGTTAAGCTGAGCGCCGTAAGGTGCAAGCGTCTTCGACGAGCTCCCGTCGGCCTCAGGTTAAGCCGCTTTACACCCGCGAATCCGCGACACCGCACCAGAGCTTCCATTTCTCACAGTCTATTTAGCACCTAGTCAATCTGCGGAGCCACGTGGGGCGGCGCGCGCAGCACAGCCAGCGCCCTGAGGGACTGGGTTTCTCATAGTTGGGTGGCCACGGGAGGAGGCGCTTGTTCAGGTCCAAATGCACACGTGGAGTTCGTGCGCTTCTACCGACCATCCGTGTGGAACGCTGTGGGGATGTTCATGCGTCCAATCTGGGAGAGCGCTCAGCACCTTCCAGTTACCGCAAGCGGCGTTCCTGCCGCACCGCCGTTGCAGATCCCTGATGACCCTTACTGAGATCCAATAATAAACCATTGCAGCCCTGGACTGCGGTCTGTCCGCTCTTGTCTCCGACGGGCGTTCGGGATGTCTTTAACGGACGCATCGCTGTGCAGCGACTCGGAGCGTGGGCCAGACCGGTAGCACCAGAAAGAAATGGTCACTGGAGCTGGCCAAGATTTCCTCATTGGGACCTCCCCAGTCACATTCGCGGGATTGAATCGAAGTCGGTCTTCGCATATGGTTACAGAGCATCCGGTCGCCGCTGTCTGCGTAATTGATCGGCAAGCAAACAGACAGGCACTGTTCACCTGGGCGGGCGATCAAAACGCGACAGGACAATATCCTCTGGCCTCCTGACTCTGAATGTCAAACTGTCGCCGCAGTAGCAGTCAATATTGAGTCTGAATGATGCACGAGCAACGAGTCACCCGAAGGTATTCTGAATCCGATACATGTCCTTGTGGCCGCCCAGGCTCATCTCTTAGAAGGTGGCCAATGCTTCGGCAATTCAAAGCGCCTACGCGTCCCAATCGGCAACGCCGCTTTCCCCATCTACACTTTCCCGTTATTTCTCACCGCACCGTGCAGTGCTGACAGTTAGCTGCGCGGCACTCGGCCCGTTAGGGTGCCGTTTTCCGACTGTCCAACGCGCGTCCAGCACTGGCTGTCATTCTCACGCACGCGAGGGTGCCGGATTCTACAGGTACAGCCCGATGTTTGGCGGCCGCGGGCGTCTCCAATATGGATGGCCTCCTATTGGTTGCCGCGAAACCCATAAAGCTGGTCCCGGGAATGGGACTCTCTCCTCATCTCACTCAGCGATATGCGTCTCTCACCAGTCTTCGTTGCTCTCCTTACCGGTCTCCTCGCCGCAGACCTTGGTCTGGCGGCGCGGTCTGTCGCTCGCGCGTCGAACCCCGCGGCTGTGACTGGGACGAGGAAGACGAGTCTGCTGAAGAGTCAGTTCTCTCAGCGAGAGACGGAGGCTCGATGCTGACCTGATATTGTAGACGTTGCTGGTCTCCCTCCCGCGCCCTCTGCGGCGCAGGTCGCAGCCACATCGCTTAATACCGATGACATTCAAGGCGACATTCTGTGCGTTCCTTATCACTGTAGTGTGCCTAGCCCTACTCACAGCTCCCCTAGTGTTGGAATGCACAAGCAGAAGCAATTGTTTTACTTCTTCGTCATCAACGACCCTGCAACCTTCAAGTCGCATCTTGCCTCTGACATTGCTCCGGTCGTTGCGTCTGTTACTCAGCTCTCTAATGTGGCAACCCAACCACTCGTTGCTCTCAATATTGCCTTCTCTAACACGGGGCTGCTCGCGCTGAACGTCACGGACAACCTCGGCGATGCGCTCTTCGCCGGCGGTCAAGCCGCCGATGCTGTTGCAAGCTTCAACGAGAACACCTCGTCCTGGGTCCCACAGTTTGTGGGGACCGGGATCCACGGCGTCATCCTCCTAGCAAGCGACACTACCGACCTCATCGACCAGCAGGTAGCCTCCCTTGAGTCGACGTTCGGCGCATCGATGACGAAGGCGTATTCGTTGGCGTCCTCAATCCGCCCGGGCACGGAGGCAGGTCATGAGAGTGCGTATCAGAAACTCACGTTGAATTCTCGTCCTGAGCATGCTTGCAGTGTTCGGTTTCCTCGACGGCATCGCACAGCCAGCGATCACGGGCCTTGGCACGCCTCTCCCCGGTCAGAACGTCGTCGACGCGGGAGTCATCATTACTGGGGGCGCCAACGGTGTGTTTCGAGTGGATCCGAGAGCACGCGTCTTAATCTATCACAGACACCGTCCAACGCCCTTCGTGGGCAGTCGGGGGCTCTTTCCTCGCTTTCCGGCAGCTCGAGCAACTCGTGCCTGAGTTCAATCAATATCTGCTTGCCAATGCTCCCGCGGGCTCCGGCAGCCTTCAAGCACGCGCCGATCTGCTGGGAGCGCGCATGGTGGGCCGCTGGAAGTCGGTTAGTGCTTTGCGAATTAGGGATCGGGCAAACGTCTTGACAAGGATTCGCAGGGAGCGCCCATTGATCTGACACCCACCGCGGACGACCCCGCGCTCGGTGCCGATGCTCAGGTACTGCGAGTGAAGTCATTTTGCTGTGCAATTGTTGACCGTCGTTCTCAGCGGAACAACAACTTTACCTACGCCCACGACGGCTTCAATATCAACACCGACCAAAGCCACTGTCCCTTCAGCGCACACATCAGGTGAGAAGACGGCGCGATTTCCGCCGCCGTTATGGCTAACTCTACCGTAGGAAGACTCGCCCTCGCGCGGACCTTGGAGGGGCCACCACCCCGCCTAACCACTCTGCGCAGGCTAACTCCATCATGAGGAGCGGTATCCCATACGGTCCCGAAGGCACGTTCAGCCGGCTGTAGAGACGCCCGATATACCTAACTCTTCTATCAGTGACCGCCGCTGAAGCATCGTCTGGAGTCACGACCCAGGAGCGCGGTCTGGCCTTCGTTGCCTATCAGGCTCAACTGGCGCGCGGCTTCCACTTCCTGCAGCAGGCCTGGGCGGATAGTGCGGGCTTCCCTCCGAACAAGACGCCGTCGCAGGTCGGCCAAGACCCCATTATCGGTCAGGCGCCCGGCGGCCAGGCTCGCCTCGTCGCTGGCTTAGACCCGAACAACTCCACCGCGACGCTCAGCATGCCGCAGTTCGTCATCAGCCACGGTGGTGAGTGTGTACCTTGATAGCTTGCTATGTGGCTAACGCGGATGATAGGCGAATACTTCTTCTCCCCTCCCATCTCTGCTATCAGCGGCCGCCTCGCGGCGTAGACTACGGTATACCTGGGAATAATGGCTAGGAATGGACCTTCGGAAACGTCTGTACCGGATTTCGTGTAGCGCGACATGTACCGACGTGCATAATACCACAATCGCTTTAGAAGGACTTTAAAAGACTGATTGAAAAGGTTTAATGTCGAATTTCTAGCTCGACCAACATTTGACCTGAGGATGGTTTGATGAGTCAGCCAGATATTCGAACAACGAAATTTCCAAGTCCGCACTTCCCGGCTTCGATCCTGACTTGTTCCGCGCTCGGAGGCTGTGCCACAGCCCACAAGCCGTACGCCCAGCTCAGTGCTCATAGCATATGCCTGTCTTCGACCCGGTCAACGTGACTTAATTATGGGACTACTACTACTACGCGTTGACGGTAATCGCGAAGTCTCCGAAGTACGAGTACTGGTCCTTCGGTGTTGCATACTCTGCGTCGTGTCCGCCGAAGAACGTGCTGGGAGCGTCGTCAGACACTGTACCCACTGGTGTAGCGCTGCGCACCTGAAGAATAATCCGGAAAACCCGAAGGCACCGACGCTCTGGCTGGACGCAGGGGTGTCGAAGACGATGATGGGAGGACGCCATTTTGCTGCTGAACGGTCTCCGTCCCTCCTGCTCGTCCCCTCGTCTCCAACTGGGCTTTCAACCAATTGCTCGAGATTCCGCTTGTCGGACCAAGGCTCGTCTGCCGTTGCCTCGTTGCGGTAGTAAACGTTGGCCACACTCATGACGCGCTGTCCGTTGACGTCGAGGTCGAGCCGGCCATCTGCGATGCCGGGCGTGTTCAGGACCACGGTCTGGCTGATGCGCGTCCAACCGCCTTGGGCGAACTTGAACGAGCCTCTGCCGATTGACAGGCCGTACTCCGTCTCGCAGACCGACTTGGGCGGCGTCTTGCACACGCTGTCGCCCTGCTTGTCGCGCGGCGCGTACTTCGGCAGGGTCAGCGCCTATCGGATATCCCAACCTACGGTGCGCACCAGGTAGAGCTCGCCCAAGCCACCTTCCCGCCACATCATCCGAGTGCTGAAGCAGCTTTCCGCGCTGTCGCCGCCGGAGCAACTCTCGTGGCCTCCGTACAGGCCCGGCAGCTTGCCGCCCTTGACCCAGTCGAAGTCGGCCGGGAAGTAGACGCTGTACTCAAGCGTCACGTTGCGCGCGGTCCGGAAGGCGGGGACGAGCGACGTTGGCAAAGCGTAGAAATCGGCGCCTCCTCGCGGGTCGCTCCCAGGATTGATCGACCCCGCAGGATACCGCACCTGGAACATGGTACCGTTCGGTGATGCCCAGGACGGCGGCGGTGGCGAGTCCGGGTCGGACGGGTCGTCTTCGGGCGGCCAGACGAGGGATGGGTTCGTCGGGTCGAACGCGGGCGATCCCGCGTATGACGCGTCGCTACCCCCTGAGTCGGACAGGAGGGGTCCCAGCACGGGCAGCTCGCCCACGACCAGGGCGAGATTCTCCTGACCGTACGCGAACTTGCTCACGCCGAAGCTCGACATGTCGACGAAGTCCAGTGGAGGCTCCCATGTCGCCTTCAAGGGCAGCTTGCCCGACACGACGAGCGTTGGTGACGGCGGCGGCGGCCAAGGCGAAGACTCTTGGATGTCTCCGGGCTGGTCATCGTCTTCGTCTGCGGTTGCGCCCGTTGGCACCTGCGCGCCGCCCATCAAGAGCGGCGTGAGGGCGATGGCATTGGTCTGATCCTCGGGACTGAGCCCGACGGCGGCTTCGGCGTCGTTGAGCAGCGCTGCTGCGTCTATGGGTCGCGCCAGCGCGTTCTGGGTGCAATGCAAGATGCAGGAGACCAGCACCGTCAAGGCAAACTCGTGGTATCTGCGTGCCAGACGCGTCATGTCTTCAGCGTAGAAGGGAGAAGTGCCAAAATAGGGGCGATCTAAGCGGCTCCGACACTGGTCGACGCGCAGGAGAGTATGCTGCTTGTCCATTGGCGATCGCATGCTCCGTGAAAGTGTCTACAATGCTGCTACTCATGACTCTTAACCCGCTAGAACTTCGATGGTTGCATACTGCAGACACTAATGGTATGTCTTCTTTACTCTTTTCAAATGTTTTGACGTCTCTCAGTTGGGATATGTACAGTACTTGCCGGAACAACGGCCCCCGCTTCACATTGTGCACAACTCGGGGAAGATCGGTCCCGGACCCGCTCTCCGATGTCGCGACGCCGCGGGCGCTAAAGGTGCACACCCTGCCAAGCCCTTGGTATGAACCCGCGAGGGTATTTCGTTACGGGACGCCCACGATAACCCAAGGCTTACGGCTTTCCTACCTTCCTGGCGTTGGTGAATTGCGCCGTAGAAGTCGGCATCACCTAGTCCGACGTGCGCTCGACAGCGCTTAATGCAAAATGGCTCGAACAAATCTATTGAGAATCTCCGTCCTTCGGGTCAGCGCTTTAGGTTACGTTTCAGCCCACGTTCGAATCTTCCCATAAAGGTCTGCACGCTCTTTGATCTCATGCTTTCGCCCCAGCACACGCCCACTTCGCAGTCGAGATGCGTCTCCTCCACACCCTCCTCGCCCTCACCTCCATTACATCTTGCGCGGTTGTGAGCGCGTCTCCGGTGCATACTGTGCGTGTTGACTTGCACTTCACGGGCGCCCGCTGCATTTCGCTAACATGGCCTAACAGATTCGCGAGGCGGTCAACCCCAACTGCGGGGAGGACTTCTGTGCGGGCGCCAACAACACGGACCCCAAGTATTTCTGCGGCGACTCTCGTCTTGGGCCGAAGAAGCTGCCGACGCGCCTGCCTCTGGACAACATCGTCTACAAGTACGACCGCCTCGGTGGTCTCTGCCCCGGCGAGTTTCTCGCGAAGTACACCGACGCCGGGACCGGGTTCTTCAAGTACCCCATCCTCGACGGCTTCCAGCTCGACGTGAACGGCGACCCCATCAACGGCACTGTCCAGCTCAACCCCGGGATGCTCATCGACCGCTTCGGGCGCGAGACGGGCAAGTTCTTCGCGCCGGCCTGGACGCCGTACATCCAACGCTCGCTCCCGCCCGTCAACCTCGACACGCCTGACGGAGACGTCACGTTCCCGTTCAACTACCACGTGTACGAGGTCGTGAAGCCGTTCAACGTGACCTCCGGCCCGATCGCGCCTGCATTCGGGCAGCCGGGACAGGGCGTCCAGTACGCCACAGTGGACAGCGCCGCCGATCTTGTCGCGCGTGGGTTCCTGAAGCGGGCGAACAACGCGGTGTACAAGTAGGGGCGAGGGCGATAAGGGTGGGCTTTGAGTGTAGATTACGCTGCGGCTTGGGCAGTGTCCTAATGGGTATCATACTTTGGCAATTGCTTCCCGGGGATATAAAGTAGTAGCGACAACGCGATAGCAAGAAGATCAGCCGTCGCCGACGGCGAGGCCGATGTGGGGCACACGCTGGCCCCACCGGCGCAGCGTGTTTCTGCATCCAAGAATGTCCGTGACTCTGCGGAACTCCAACAACGCGAGGACCCAACGCCGCTCGGCCTCCTCCATACGCCCCTGGCGCGCCGCGGCCTCGCCGAGCAGCGCGTCGCACTCCGCCTCCATGGACGGCACTTTGCGCTCGTGGTACTTCTCCTTCGCCTCAAGGAAGAGGTCGACGGCGGCCTCGTAGCACTCGTCTGCCATCGCCAGCTCGCCCTTCGCGATGCACACTGCGCCGCAGCCGAACGCCCACGCGGGCGACGCCGCGGGCAAGATGAGCTCAAGCTGGTTGTGGATGCCGAGCGCGGTCGCCGCGCGGATGACGAACACGCGGCACAGGCACTCGTCCATCTCGTAGTCGAGGCGCAGGTAGTGGCTCGCGGCCTCCTCGTACAGCAGGCGCGCCTCCTGGTAGCGCCCGCGGTTCCAGTGCGCGAAGCCCTGGTACGTGATGCAGTGCGCGATGCCCGCGTGCGAGTCGCACGCCTGCAGCATCGCGAGCGCGCTGGCGTACGCGCGCGACGCGGCCTGCAGGCGCCCGCGGTACGCCTCGATGTGCCCGTACGAGAAGAGCGCGCGCGCCTGCAGCTGCATCGCGTTCGGCAGGCTGACGGCCTTCGCGCGCGCGTAGTACTGCGCGGCCTGGGCGTAGTCCGAGGAGCTGAGGTGCGTCTGGCCGATGTCGAGCAGGACGCGCGCGCGCCGCGCGTTGTTCTCGTCGTCGTCCGGCAGCGTCTCCGCGAGCCGCAGCGCCTCGTCGAGCCGCGCGAGGTCGCGCGCGGCGTCCGTCACGCTGCGCGTCGACAGCACGTCGACCTGCGCGCCGACGTCGCCGCTGCGCCGCGCAGCCTCCAGCGCCTCGTCGACCAGCTCCCGGGTGAGCGGATCCTGCGGGGAGAGCATCCTTGACAGCGCCAGTAGAGCGGCGGCGAGAAGCCCCGCGTCGCGCGGGCCCGCGTGCTTGCGGGCGCACGCGACGCACGCCTCCTGCAGCGCGAACTCCGTGCCGCCGCTCCAGAGCATGAACTTGCCAACGGCCATGGAGGCCCAGGCGGCGTCGCGCCAGTCCGGGCCGCCCTCCTCGAGCACCTCGCCGAGCACGGAGATGAGATTGCCCGCCTCGCGCTTCAGCGTGCGTACGGCCGCGGAGGTCTTCGTGCTGCCCAGCAGGCGCGCGCTCAGCGCCGTTTCGACGAAGTGGCGACGCAGCGCCGCGAGGCCCGCGGCGGGCGGCGGCAGGTGCGCGCGCGCGTACGCGCGGATCGGCGCGAGCACGCCGATGCGCTCGCCGTCGCCTTCGCCCGCGCGCACGGCGAGCGCCGCACGGAGCAGCGCGGTGACGGCCGCGCGGGACGACACACCGGCCTGCGCGAGCAGCGCGCGCTCGAGGCCGTCCGGCGCGCGGGCAAGCAGCGCGAGCGCGTCCTGCGCGGCGCGCGGCATGCGCTCCACGCTCACGGCGATCGCCTGGCCCAGCCTGTCGCTCGTGTGCGCGGGCGCCCCGCCCGACGCGGCGCCTGCGGGGCGGTGCGCGAGCAGCGTCAGCGCGAGCGGCACGCCGTCCGCGTCCGCGATCAGTCTCCGCATCTCCGTGTCCGGCGCGCAGTCCGCCAGCGCGAGGAACAGCTGCTCAGACGCCGCGCTGTCAAGCTGCCCCAGTTGGTGCCGGACCATAGTAGGCACGGACGGCGGCCGTTCTGCGCCCCGCAGCGTCGCAAGCACCGTCAGCCCGGGCGTGCCACAGAGCTTCGCTAGAAGCGCCTCGCTGTTGACGAGGTCTCCCGCCTGTGGCATCTCAAATGCGTCAAGCACGAGCAGGGTCCGCGTATCAGGGGACCTCAGTTGAGCAAGAAACTGATTCTCCTTGAGGCCTAGGCCGGCGAGCAGTGAGGCAGCAGACGCGTGGGCATCGCAGTTGACATAAAAGCGCCTTGAAAATGCCGATACAACGTCCTCGTGGTGCAAGACGGTGAGCGCGAGCGTGCTCTTGCCGATCCCCGGGGCGCCGAGGATAACGAGGTGCTTGGGCGGCGCGGCGAGGATCGTCTCGAGGACGTGTTCCAGATCTGAATTGCGGCCGACGAGAAGCGGGGGCCGTGATGGGAGGCGTGCGCTGAGCGTCGGCGCTCGCGCGGGTTTCCTGGCGGGCGGCGGGGGCAGTTGGGCCGGGTTGTAGTCCCGGGGCGATGCGAGCGCGTCCGCGTGCCGGTGCATGAACACGTTCGCCTGGAACTACGGGGACGGGCGCATGCGCGGCGTGAGCCCGCTGACAGCGACAGGCGGCGGTGGCGCTTACGAGGAAGATGTGCAGGGCGTGGCGGATGTCCTCGCGCGCGCCCTTGAGCACCTCGGCGTCCGTCGACGCTTTGAACAGCTTGGCGAGCCCGCGGCGGTCCTGCAGCTCGACGATGGCCTGGTACGTGCTGGACAGCGTGCTGCCGAATCCGAGAGCGGGCGTCAGGACTCAGGCACGGCCGGCGGCTCTTGCGCGCGCAAGATAATCACGCACTCAGTCAGCGACTGCACCTGGAGCAGCACCTCCTCGGGAAGGTCGTTCGGGTCGCCGATGACGGAAAACTGCTCCTGAATGGCGACGACGGCCTCGTTGATCTGCTTCTCGAGCGCGTCGCGGAGGTGGTCATTGCCTTTTGCACGCTGCAAGTGGCGGTGTCAGTCAGATTCGCAGTTTGCGCCGGCCGCAGGCCTCAGGAGCCATGCAAAGTTTCCTGCACTGCGCACGCACCGCGAGCTCCTCGAGGATGACGGTGGCGACGCCGGCGACGGACGCGACGGCGGGCCAGGGCGTCATGTCGCCGACATGGCGGAAGCCCTGGACGATGGGCAGCGGGATGCGGGACGCCGACATCATGCTTGGGTGCCGCAGCCTGGGGGAGGGCGACGGGAGCTGGCTGAGACTGGAGGCCCCCAGCGGTGGTGGTGATGGTCGCGGGCAGAGAGCGCGACAGCAGCCGAGCGCGTAAGCAAACAACGACAGCGGCCCATTGAGACTTGAGACAGATGCGGGGCCTAAAACGTGGCCCGCCACAGAGACGCTTTAGGAACCCCCGAGCGAATCCCAGCGAGCGCGCGCGGAGCACGTCGGCGCCGCGGTCGGCCTCTCGCACTTTCCAGATCCAGCCGAATTGCAGCGGACATCGAACGAGATGCGGTCAAGCTTTAGGCGGATCGCCGCGGCTGTGCGCGAGCCCTGGCCGGCACGCTTGATATGCAGCTGCGCCTGCGTGTTCATCGGATGCTAGACTGCCTCTCGACGCTCACAAAGAAATAATTAACGCATTAGTCGCAGTGGCAAAGGCGCCTGGACGACACGGCCGGCCAGATCTCAATCTATCTTCCGCCCGCCCGAACAGAAGCACGCGAACTGAGATTGCGAGCACCGGCGAAGCTGGGACGAATGGCAGAAGCAGGGGGCCAGCTCCCAAACAGTCCGCGCCTCAGACAGCTCGATCTGCCGCAGGAGAGGGACGAGTCTAAGCCAGGGACGGAATGCCAGTGCGCAGCCAGTGTCGCACGAATCAGCCAGGCCACGGAGGGTGATGGCGCGCGTGCCTATCGCTTGCTGAGCGGCACTGTTTGTCGCAGGACCCACAGCGCAGGGAGATCAGAAATAGAGCCAGAGAACCAGTCGGCGAAGCCAGCCCGGGCAACTGAGCCCTCGCGCGACGATAGATCCACAGCGCGCCAGATCGCAGCCAGCGAGATAGACAGCGGGGAAGCCGCTCGTTTGAGCCACTGCAAGCGCGACACGGCCAAGCAGAGGTAGGAGGACAAGGAGAAGGATAACTTGAAGGAGATGACGTCTGCGAAAATTTACTAAACACCCTCGGTCAGGGCCGTCTGGACCCTGTATTCAGCCCTGCAGGCACGTGAATTCCACAGATTCCTCAAGCCACGAGGCAGTCTTCTTACTGTTCCCTTGCAGTAGTCTTACGTTATCAGGCCCAGAGGTTATGGCAGCAATAAGCAAACCATTCATTACAAATACAACGTGCGCGGCAGCGCAGAGTGCTAGGTGTCTGTAGCGAGGTGGTGGTACAAGGGAGTGGACAGCAGACGGTCATGTACAAAATATACAATAAGTACGATTGATTAGCAGCAGGTGCAGGTGGGTATGAGATCGAGAGATGAGGAGAGGAGGGGAGAGAGGAGAGAGGAGAGGAGATGAGAGACGAGAGAAGGAAAGTCGTGAGTGAGGAGAGAGTGTGTCCAAAGAGAGATGTCGTTACGGTCCATGTCGTTCCGAGTCGAGCTTATCGTCGCCTGCTCGAGTGGGACCCGATCATTTCGATGCCCAGTCCGGGCGCGTCGCGTGCGCCTGCCGCCTACTCAGAGTCCTCCGCGGACGAATCCGAGTCCCCCGAGCTCTCGGCGGGGTAGTTGTGGCGTTCCGCGCAGTTCTCGAGCTTGTGGCGCTTGACGGCGTCGTGGCGGCTGAGTTTCTTGCCGCACCAGTCGCACGTGCAGCTCTTGATCGCGTGGCTCATGATGTGCCGGCGGTGCAGCGCCGGCGTGTCGGACACGAAGCGGCACGTCTTGAACGGGCACGTGAGCGTGGGGTCGAGCTCGGCGTCGGCCATCCTTTGCGCCACGGCGAACGACACGCGCTCCTTGCCGCGCGTCGGCGCCTTCGCGTGCTTCTTGAGCACCCGGCCCTCCGCGACCTTCCCCTTGCGCGACTTCTTGACCTTCTTGAGCTTCGCGGCCACCGCTGCCAGCGACGGCGCCGGCGCGTCGCTGCTGCCCGAGGGCGTCGCGAGGGACGAGGACGACGCGGTTGTGAAGGCCGAGGCGTCGCCCAGCGAGGGCGTCGACGTGCCCGAGGTGTCGGGAGTAGGAGCGAGGATGAGAGACGGGTCGATGCACCAGTCGGCGAGGGTGGGCGGCGGGTCGAGCTGCGACCCAGCCGCGTTCGCGTCAGGCGCACCGTTGGGCACGGGCGCAGGCGCATAGGACGGCATGGGCGCGGGAACGTAGTTGGGCATCCCGCCCGCGACGTTGTAACTGGCCATAGCGCCCGCCGCGTCGTACCCGGGCATAGCACCGACCGCGTTGAAGCCCTGCATGGGCGCGAACCCGGGCATCTGGCCGAGCGCGTAGTTCTGCGCCTGGCCCTGCACGGGCATCGGCGGAAGCGGGTAGTCCAGGTTCGTCGGGTCGTACAAGTTGAACTCGGTGCTGCAGGCGGGAACGTCAGCCACAGTGTGAGACATCGCAGGCAGCGGCACGCACTTGATATAGGGATTGCAAACGAACATCTGCTGCTGCTGCTGTTGTTGTCCAAGACCGTATGCGTTGGCGTTGCCGGGGAAGCTCAGCTCCCCCTGCATGCCTGCGAGAGGTGGCGCCGCGCCCTCAGTGTTTGCGAAGTCCACATTCCACAGTGCGTCGTTCACGGAGTTGTTGATGTTCTCGGTGGGGTAAGACATTGTTGAGACTGAGTGTCGATGAGCTGTGGAGATAGGGGAGTCGATGTTGAGGGGGGGAGTCGCGGCACGAAGAGCTGGGGAGGGCCGAGGGGAGCGCGATTTATACGGCTCGAGCTGGGACGATGCGCAGACCGTGGCACAGCCCGGGGTTGCTGCACAAAGGTTTCCATGGTCCGCGCAGGCCTGAGTTGCGCATCGTCCCGCGGCGCCGCTGAGACCCAGTCCGTGCGAGTCCATATTAGATTAAAAGATGATGCGCAGACGTAAAAAATTAGACGGCCAGCGATGAAGAACGAGAAGAGCAGGTGCGCGCCGGGGGCAACAGCGAGAAGACCGAAGAAGAGTATAGTCAGCTGACTGCCGCGAACGGGCGAGTGGTCTTGTTGTCACCCAAAATGGCTGTGCCATGGTCCTGGCATGGAGCAGCTCTGAGACATCCCGGATCCTGGTCCACGGCGAGGCTCCATTGAGCCCGTTGCCATGTGCCACCGCCGTTGAGGTGGTCCTATGACGCATGCGCGGTAACCGTGGTCACCGTTGTCGTCTTTGCCGCAACGGACCCACACAGCAACGCCTGGGACCGCGCAGTTGGGCCACCGCATCATGGATCCGAGCCAGTGGATTCCAAACGGTTTCACAGTCCCGATATCCGAGTCTAAGGTCAATACGTAGGCTTTCTGCCGATTTACTGAGTATCGATGCTGGGGAGCCCGCCCGGGGTCTTGATTTAAACGAACACCTGTGCGCAAAGATGGATTGTGCAGAGGTTGTTCAAGGCGGGAGGCGGGAGAAAGGAAACTCCAATGACCGCTGGAACGGCGCGCAAAACGCTGACGGTGATGAGGAAGACATGGTTCAAACTCCGCGTTGTTCCGAAACCATCACTCTGACTTTTGGCACTCATTGACTGAAATGGAAAAAAGAAAACGTGTATTCGTGTGAAATTAAAGTGTATATAAAAGGGAAACAGGAGCCTGTGGCTCGTTGAAAGGTCGTAACAAATGAGTCAAAGCATACGTGATCACCTTCATTCTCGCAGTACGAGTCCTATCACACCGACGCGTAGGAACTCATACGCACTCTGTTATGAAGTTCAAGTTTTTCAAACCAATTCACTTCCCTCCCTTAGAATTGGGCGCCTTCTTCCCCCTCCCAGAGGTGGGCGGGCGCTTGCGACGGGGCGTGAAGGTGTGTCCCAAGTACTGGCACTCGGCGCGCGTGTCCATCTCCGTATCAGAGTCAACAAGCTCGTCAACCTCGTCGACATCCATGTCGCCCTTCATGCGAGCGAGCTGCGCCAGGGTGACCGTCGCGGGAGCCGGAGCTGGGGCCGGCGGGTTGAGAGCGACCGTATTGACCGTACCAGCGGCCGGGGCGGGGCCCGCGTCCGGGTTGGTGATGACGCCGTTGACCATGTACGGCGTCCAGCCGTAGAAGTCCGACTGAGCCTGGCCGGCGGGCGCGGGGTTCGCCCTGGACGTGTCGACGGGCGTGTTGGCTGCCACGTAGAAAGAGCCGGCGCGCTGCGGCGGGCTGAGAGTGTTGACAGGCGTCTGAGTGCGAGCGTTTTGCTGGCCGTATGTCGCGCCGTTGTAAGCGTTAATCGGGGTGAATTGGGACATTGTGACTTGGACCAGTGGGGGATGAAGATGATACTGACTGGCGGCCAGAAGAGCGCGCATTTATATCCCTCCGCAGACAACCAAAGCGTGGAGAGACATAGGACCGATGCGCCGCGGGGGGTCTATGCTCAAAAGCGTGGCCGCGTGCTATGGCCATCGCGATGCTCGCAAGTCTAACGAGCCAGGCGTGGTGAGACAGCCGCGGTTTCAACTCCGCGAGAGACGTTTCACGGAGGCTCTTACCCGCGTGGAACACATATCACACAAAGTGAGTTACGTCCAGCACGCTGCCATTCGGTGAGTGTTCATGAGCGACGATAGGGCTAGGTCTCACTCACCTCCAAGTTTTCAGAAGATAAGGGATGCGAGGTGCCTGAAGCTACAGGGACTCGGTAAGTTAAGCATACGCGCAAGCAGCTGGGCGCTATGGGTGCACCGCGAACTGTCCCTGTGCGAGAGTTGGGATTGCAAAGAGCCTGGCATTAGATGGGCGGTCATGTACTGCGTTCGCGTGACACTATAAAGCTAACTGATTATCTGCTGATAATCCTTACTGACACACATGATGCAGCCTGAGTGTCGGGCAAGTCCCTGGCAGATACCGAGCTGAGGGCTGGGTGTCGGGACCTGGTCACGGCGCACAAGGCATGAGCAATCTCTAGCATCCATATACTGCAGTCCAAATATTATGCTGCGCGCGATGAGTGCGAGTTGGTTTGTACCGCTGGAAGAGACTGCGAGTCGAGGGAAGGGTCATTCAAACTCCGGTTTTGTTCCGCGGCTGGGGCCATGCGATTCGTATGAAAACGATATTTTTTATATTTTTCATAATAAAAGGATGAAAAGAATGCATAGACTGTCACATAGGTAGGAGTATAGAGACCGAGAGAGAGGGACGGGAATTTTTCAAGATTCTGAGAGGAGGGATGCATAGCAAAGGAGACTAGGGATGCACTGAATCCCAGTCTAGGCCTTACCAGGGCGACGAGGGCACCAGAGGCGCATATGCGCCTTCATGCTGTCCTCGCGACTGAGCGCCTTGCTGCACCGCTTGCACTTGAAGCTCGGAAGAGCATGGCTTAAGACATGCCGCTTGTGCGCGCGGGGCCGTCCCACGCTCACCCACCCGCAGCCCTCGAAGGGGCAGGTCATGTTGGCGGGGTCTTGAGCAATGCTATCCCTGTACTTACGCTCCGCGACGGCCCGCGTAACGCGTTCCTTGATGCTCAGGGTCTTGTGCCAGCAACGCTGCGGCGTCACGGCAACCTTGGTGCCAGCTTTCTTGGCAGTAACCGTAGCCTTCTTCGCGGAGCCTGCGACAGCGAGCAGTTTCCGGATCCTTGCCGACCGACGAGGAGGCGGCGAGGGCGGAGCGGCGATGTCATCTTCCTGCGAAGTGAGAGCCTCGAACTGCTGCAGAGCGTCCCAATAGACGGTAGGCGGAGGAGGAGGATAATGGATCAAAGGCCCAGGAAGACCAGTCCAGGCTGCTTCCAGAGGACCGGGAGGGAGATAGACCCGAGGATCGGGGTCCACATGATAGGTCTCCGGATACAGGTTGAAGTCCCATGGGAGGGAGGGCAGCATTGGCACTTCCGGGAGAGACCAGTCTCCCAGGGTCTGCGCCATGTCCAACAATTCCTTCATCTCCGTCTTGCGCGTATACTCGTCGACAAGAGCGGCGACGTCGTCGGGGATTTCGTAGCCCGGTGCGGCATACGGAGCGTTGAGCGTGAAGAGAGGGATCTCGAGTGTCGACATGTCGGAGGACTGTGATGGAGGCCATGGATTCAGAGCAGGTGCGTTTATATGCGCTCGCGAGAAGAAAGAAACTGTGGCATGATGCAGAGGGGTGGTGTGGGGGTGAAGGAGGGATGCGGAGAACCCATCTCGCGCGGTCGCTCAAGGTGCCATAGTTCCCCAGAGATGAATAAAGACTGATGCAGCACAAGGAAGACGATGCGCAACCACGTTCCATGCTCGGACCAAGCTCCGGCTTGCGCTAGGACCTACTCGCGACGGGCACGCCAACGGCCTGAAGCTGACGCGGAGCACCGCAAAATCTGCGCAACGCATAGCTTTACCAGGATCTGTGTTGTTCCAAGACAGCCGTTCATATGAGAGAAGGCGATGGGAGAAGGCGAGAGGGAGGGGATCCCCAGCAGACGTGGGTACCCAGGTTCGACGGACCGGCAGCGCGCGCGCTCAGTAAGACAAGACTGTAGATATGTTGCGAATGATGCTACGTGCGTTAGCCAGGGCACTGTCATGTAGGTACGTAGGAGCAAATCAGGAGGAGAAGGTGTTGTAGGCTCCGATTGAATTTCTTCTCCACCAACCTGCCGCCGCCGGGATCAACAACTGTGTCACCGACGCGCTTGTATCGAGTTATCTTTACACACTGACCCCGCCGCGGCTTGGTGCACGGAAAACGAGCTGGAGCGCGCATCGACAACGAGCATGGCGCCTAGCAGTCCGATCAATCATTCCATGGCCATGACCAAGCCATGACTGTCGGCGATGGCGAGTCTCAGGTTGGAAGGTCGCTCGCACAGGCTCAGCGGTAACGGCGGCAAGCCCTTTGCGCGCTCCTACTGGCGACTCCGCCGCTGTCTGGCTCGCCCTTCACCACGCCGTCCCGCATATTCAGCTAGGATTCTTGGAACCGGCGCTCTCTGAACCGGCGCTCTCTGAACCGGCGCTCTCTGAACTGGCGCTCGCTGTGCAGCCCGACTCAGCGCGGGTCCGTGTAATGTATCTGTGTCATGCGGGCATGTGCTGGCAACTTATATTCCGTCGAACCGCCCGTGCGTGGACGATGCGGCGCACCCGGTATGCGTCGGCCGCCACTACTTCGCTGTGTGCGTCGACGCTGGCTACAGTAGCCTGATAGCAACTTCTCGTTATTTCTCCTGCTGGAAGAGACGAAGATATACGCTGGCGTGCAGGCTACGCTGAAGAGCGCGTGCCTCGCGGTCGATCCGGAGTGGCACAGTTGGCAGGTCCATCAGGCTGCGACGCGCGCTCGGGCTCCGAGGTGGCCGACTACCAGTCATCCGCCAGTTGCTTGTGTGTGCTCAACACGTCTGCGACGAGAACCGCGACCTCCTCATATCTCCGCCCTGGCGAGCCGCCTGTGTGTCCCGGCCACTTCTTGCTCGAACACCGAGGCGTCGGGCGCGTCTTTGAGCCGTAATGGGCGCGGACGTTCTGGCCGTTTTCAAGGTGGACGCGGGTACTGGCCGCGTCCCCAGTCGAGTATGTCCTGAAGCCGTACTTATGCTGCAGGGACACCATTCGATTGCAAACCTGGGTATTTATCTGGGCGCAGGATGCATTGACGACCGGTCTTTTACCTCATGACCCGTGCCCTGCTTCCCCGGCGCTGCTTGTCGGCACGCCTGGCGCCTACAGGCAACGTCCGCTGGCTCGTTTCTCGCTGGGACGGGCGTAACTCGTGCTCGCAAACCCTGCTATTGACCTTTGGCGCGCGCATGCGACGTTCCCTGCAGCGATTCGTTGTCCTTGATTGAGAGATTTTCGGGCGGCATCTGTGTACCGCCGGTTTTTAAATACTACGCGCTCTGCAGCGATCCATCCTCCTTTGGCGGGATCCTCCGTTGGCGCGCGTTGGAACCTTCCGTGAAGGTTTGGGTCTGCGCGCGACTTCAGAGGTCCCGATGCGTGGAGGAACCTCTGTGACACTGGAACCGTGCCCAATCTTGGCCCTCTTTACTGGCGGCAACATTGCTCCGTTCGCATTCAGATCAGCGCTAGTATGCAATGTCCATACTGGCGATTAGCTCGTCGGGTTTGTCCCATCTTTGGGTGTGGTCTAGGCGTGCTGGCGACGTGCTGCCAGCGTTTCTCTGCCGCCGACAAGGCGCGCGCGGAAACAATCCAAATTCCCAGCCGCGCGATACCATTGCCCGTAGAGACCGACGGCACGCATTCGAACATGCGGGGCAACAGGGCGTTGACGCGGGCTGCTGTTCTAGCTGTACGACAAATATTATACATCGTGAAGAACGAACTCGCGTTCTCGCAGCCAGGACTCGGAATGTGGGCGTCCCTGGCTGCCAGGTCTACACAGTCAGGCAAACGCCCACGTGGTCATCGGATCGGCCGCGGTTTTGTCGGTTCTGGCTATGACGCTCGTGTTCACGCCTGAGAACGTTCGTGGCGGCTTCAACTTCCGGCTTGAACGCCTGCATTCAGTTTGACTCTATCTCGAGCTCAGCCGTCGATCATTGCTGCATCGACGCATAATCTAGTAGTGGTGCGGACTCGGAGGCCGCCTGTGGTTCGGCTTATTTGCTACTCCAAAGGGACCCCGTTCTGCCTCGTTCCTCGGTCTAATAGTATCAGTGGTTTTTTCAGGTTCCGTACCTTGAGCGCGCGATGGCACTTCGAGTGATCACAGGCGCTGTGAGTACGGCGCGCGGTTGATGGCACGCTTGCAGCTTCACGATCGCGCGAGAGTGCGTCTATCGGTCGCAGTCTGCGAGATGTGTGGGAATGCTGCTGCTGTCCCTCAGACGCTATTCTTGGTGAGCAAGCAGATTTCCCGGGATTTAGTTTCGTCGTGCGTCGAGGACGAGCAATGGACGCAGGTGACTTGATCTCATATTATCCTTTCTACGAGGAATCTCGATGCACGGGCTCGTGTGAGCGGAGAGCTCGCGTTGCGCATGACTGAGGAATCTCTCCGCCAACTGTTTCGCCTGCGACATCCTGATTGACGCGTTGCACACATCCCAAGCTGCACAAGCGCTCTTTTCACCTATAAAGACTGCTCGGATATGCACGACTGGAATACCAGACCTCACAGTTCAGCCACTCCCGCAGAAATGAAGTCGTTCTTCCTCTCCCTCGCCGCCCTCGCCACTGCCGTTCTCGCCGCGCCGGCCAACAAAACGCACGAGGTGGAACAGGCGGGAAACGTGACCGCCACTCTTTTCCACGGCGCGCCGTACTTCAGCGTGTATGCCGATGTCGGCATCACGACGACTACCTGGCCCTCGGCGGCCCAGCTCGGGAAGTGGAACGATTTGTGAGTGGCCCATTCGCTGCCCCGTAAACGACTTCTCACTGTTTCTTCCAGCGTAATCGCATTCTGGCTCGCGAGGACCAACGGCCCCTTCGACACTGCGGCCGTCTGGGCGTCGTTCGTGCCTGAGACCCGGCAGTTTATCCTCGACCAGTATCACGCCGCGGGGAAGACGATCCGCGTCACGCTCTTTGGGTCGACGGACTATCCTCTCCAGGACGGCGCCAACCCCGTGACGATTGCCAACGAGGTCGCTGCCTTCGTGAAAAACTACCAGCTGGACGGTGAGGTTCTTCTTCGGATGCAGAGCGTCTAGGTGGCTAATTGCGGGCGTTTGCTTCAGGCGTCGACATCGACTACGAGGACTCGAACTCGTTCAAAAACGGCGGCGGCGAGCAGTTCCTCATCACTCTCACCACCGTTCTTCGCCAGCAGCTCCCGGCGGGCCAGTACATCATCTCGCACGCCCCGCAGGCGCCGTACTTCCGCACGGACGGGACGTACTCCAGCGGCGCATACCTGACGGTCCACCGCCAGGTCGGAAGTACGCTTTTGCATCCCACCCCGAAGCACTCACAACCTGACTGAGCCACTCTTCACAGACCTCATTGACTTCTACAACGTACAGTACTACGACCAGTAAGCCATCATGTTGCATCTCACGATCGTAACCGTGCTCATTCTCGAACGCAGGGGCGCCGGCAGCTACGAGAACTGCGCGAGCGTCTTCACCTCGTCCGCTGGGAGCATCCCCGGCACCTCGGTTGCCGATATCATCCGCTCCGGCGTGCCTGCGAGCAAGATCGTCGTGGGCAAGCCCGGAAGCACTAGCGATGCGGCCAATGGGTACATCCCGCCCGCCACCCTCGGACAGTGCATCACCGCGCTCGGCGCTGGCGCCAGGCCCGCAGGCGTTGCGGCCTGGCAGTGGATCCATGCCCAGGCCGATTGGATCGCAGCGGCAAGCGGTAACCTTTGATCACCTTGGTGTTGTGCACTGCGTACCGTTTAGATAAGGAATGAAGTGTTGTTCGTGGGCAGGAATGTGAGCTACTCAGGAGACCTTGTGATGTCTGACACTCCGAGGCTGGCATGCCGAGGTTGCACTGATGGCGTCTTCTGAGTGGTTTGGCAGGCACTGTAAGCCATGCACACTACGAGTTGAAAGCCATGTGCTTATCGAACACAGCCTGAGATCCCTAGAGACCATGTACTTCAACTTAATGGTCCTTACCGCACCTCAAAAGCCATAGAACTTTGCACCCGTGTGCTTACCAGTATTTTGATACACCTCGGCTGTCTGGTAGGCGGGCGGTAGACGGGGGTCAGGAGGAGCACGTGTACAAACTCCGATTGAATTCCTGAACACCAACCGTGACCGGTCCGGACCGCGCAACCTGACCGCGACTTCGATGTGGCGCTTGCGGCCTGTGTGCAGGGCAGCCTACTCTACTCTTCGAGGGGACCACGAGCCTGCTCCCAGCGTCCCCAGGATGTTAACATGGCTGCTCACGCTTACTGGGACTCTCGGAGTCGCTGGGCTCGCCGGAGGCGCTGCTTGGGCTTCCCTTGAGGTCATTCGAAAGAAGAAGGCCGCAGCGACGTGAGTTACTGAAAATGCCGACCCCTGCTCTGCTTATCGGTCCGCTCATTCGCCTGCAACCTGTAGTCCGCCCGTGCCCAGTCCGCCTGCCGAGCCAACACGTTGGGAGAAAGATATCGCGCGGCTCAATCTCCCAGATCCTGTCCAAGATGTTCTGCGAGTTTCCGCACACTGGCTGGAGAAAGGCCAACCTCTGGGAGCTCTCGCCGGCGTCAACTCGTATGGGGATCTGTCTTTTGGCCCGCTCTCTGAGCTTATTCACTTCCGTAGGATCGTAGAACGCGGGGCCGCAGAGGGGACAGAGTTCCGCAGTTTTCTGGGAGAGTTACTCTGCGATTCCTGGATTCAAACACCCCGGATGCTCCACAACTTGGTATTCCTTGCCAGCCAGAGTGTTGAAGACTTCGCAGTTCAACCTACAGCAGCGGCTCTGCTGGAATTAACTCATGGACTCTTATTGTCCATGATGCTCGATAAGACCGTGCGGGGTGTCCCGGTCGTGCCGTCGTTACAGTGGCTGGCGGTTGCAGCCCTCTGCACGCCGTCGCTCACGAAGGCGTTCACTGAAAAGCTCGCGGCAGATTTGCTGGAGACTGACCTGCACCAGCAACGTGCCGACATACTCCCAATTCTCATACTACTCGGGAGTACAGACCTTCGGTGCGTGAATCTGGCCATTTAACCGTATATTGAACAACGATTGACAAGATTGCGTAAGCAGTATTCTTCAGCTCGGCGAATTGCGAGAGTATCTGGCCAATTTCCCGGCACAGTCTCTAACAGGCGGAGGCGACTCACGGACCCGCAGTAAGTTTTTCAGGGCTTTTCTTTCCATAGTCTTAATCATGAGCCAGTGGCGACGTACAGCCTAAAGCTTGCAGACAAGTGTATCGATGACCTCCGCTACAAGCGAGAAAGCCCAATCGGGCCGCAAGTCACACAGCGCCTTGTAGTTCTCCACCTGCACAACACGGCGCAGCGCCTGCTTCCCCCAGAAGCGGAAGCCCGCAAGCTTGGCACACCATCGGAAACTCGAGAAGCATTCGCCGAGCTATGCATTCAACGAGCCTTCATATCGGAGGTGAGAGTGTCTCTTGCGTCTCCATGCACTGGCATATCCTTTGGCAGATATTCCGGGATGGGAAGACCAGGCGACATCTCCTCGATGCGCTTACTTGGCTGGACCCCAGCAGTGACCGATATGCGCTGGTCGAAAAACAGTGCGATAAGATCCTGTTGCGGGCCATTCAGACCCACCGTGAGATGCACGGAGAGGAGATCGTGTAACGTTAATATCGTTGCAATATCTCGAAGTGCCCAGGCATCTCGATCGGACCGCCCGAGGCGCTTTCGCGCTCGTGGACGCGCGATATTCTCTCAGCCGACGCGCATGTACGGATAATCAACTTTGGAGAGCACGTTCGCCCTGCCGCCATCACGTCGCGCCTCACGGCGTTGGAAATTGGACTCGTGGACGCGGACGAGGAACAGTGGGTTGGTAAAGGATTTCTGGAAGACGAAGCGGCGGCGCTGGCGCTGGAGGACGTCCGACGCTGTCCGACGAAAGGCTGGAGGGCCACTCTGCGTGGCGCGCGCAGACGTCACGGTCGCTCGGGTGGCTTGCTGGGTTCTACTCTGCATATGCGAATATGCGCGTGCGCTTTATCCGCCCAGCGAAGTCGATGGTCTTGGCGGCGGCCTCGACGCTGCGGACCGCCGTGCGTCAGGGAAAGTCGAGTATAAGCGATTTCTCGCGCGTCAGTCGGACTGGGCTTGGTGGGCTTCGTAGAGACGGGCCGCTTGCCTCGTATTCTGCTCTGCGGTGAATCCCCGCTGCGCTGTCCACGGACTGTCCACCGCCGGATGCAACTGACCCTGCCAGTGCGCGAGAGAGGACCAATTCTCTCTTCAAGCGCCGAGTTCCTGTGTCCAGGCCCAGTGACGCGCCTTGAACATATGGGACGCCCGCCCTGATCGAATAAGGATGCTCTGCCGAAGTACCGCCTCGTTCCTTGAATGCCCTAGCAGTCGATCCCTTGGATCTGAAACGCTTCTGGCTCAGACGCGCAGAGCTCTTACCTCAGCTTGTGCATCCGCGCAGTGCCGCTGTTATGTGCCTCCGAGCGCGAATCCAGCAACGAATCCGCGGGAACCTTCGCAGCCGGTGCGAGTGTTTCCCCTTCTGAACACTGAGACGACGCGGCTGGGAATTGGCAGCGGCGTGGTGCTACGAGCGGATTGTTCTACACCGTCCTCGACAGATTGTTTCGCGAGTGATATGGGGTGGCTCAGTGGCAGATGAGGTCGCCTCGACGGGTCCGGGAGATTCGTGGGAGAGGTCGAGTTTCAGGCTCTGTGGGCTGGATAAAAGACCTCGGGATTCGTGTAAATGCAGTCCATCGGCCCCTCGATAGCCATTACTTCACCTGCTCGTTCTCTCGCCCACATGCATTTCGGACGCTCGAAGAATCATACCCAAGCTGTCGATCAGTATCCGCAGGTGAGCAGGAATCTCCTCCGCAAGCTCGGGTCTGAATCTAGCGTCCCAGCTTTCCATCCAGGTTCGCACCCCATTGAAATTGAATCTACGACGAACTTAACCAGACGTGCACAGTCTGGAGATTCTGTATTACTTAGCGATGGACGCACTGGAGTTGTGCGGCAGGCCAGTTTTTCTGCAAATGGCCAGGTGCGTGCTCTCGAGTACGATTCCCACGTTGTCAGCCTGAGGCTAACTTGCGTCCCAAACGCGAAGGTCGCGATAATGGTCGCTATCAACGGGGGAGGGGTGGAGACCGTGTCTTTGCAGAGTGTCACTCAAACAAGAGCCGCTGGTGGCAGAAGACAGCCTAGATGAAAACCGCGATAGCCACGAATGGGTCTGGTGCCAGTCGGCGCCACCAAACCCACGTTCAGCCATAGATTTCAGTATCACAGAGCTATATGAGTGTGGTACTGTTCCATTATTTTGCAATTAGGATGTACGAGACTGTATGTATGGTAGACGACCGCGGCATGATGTGCAAATCAACTGGCGCGCTTCGGAGTCGCGAGTCACGTTGTACGTGTTTCTCTGTTTCCCCTTCCCGACATGATTTGTGAATACATCTGGCTGAATAAGCCAGAACGTGTCAGGCATACATGACAGTTGTGAGGACCCCAGACTTCTACTCAAATTTCTGCTCACGTGATCGTCTGCACGCTTGCCAACTCCGACGCTATTGCGTCGTGTCGCTTCCAAACCGATTTTGTATGGTCCTCGACTTTCATAGGGCTCGTGCTTATGTAAGCGCTAAACGTCGGACATTCGACATGAAAGGTAAAGGCATGTATCAAATTATCCCTAGACTATCTATGGTTATCCAGTGGATTATGCACTGTCGTTGATGTAAATGAATGTAATGTATGTGTCAAAGCCATGGTCCGTAGTCCGACCGAAGAAGCATCCTTGCCCAAGCGCAGAGTTAGACGCCGGCGCGGATGAGCGCGGCGGCCTTCTCGCCGATGCCGTACAGCGTGCTCTGCAGGTGAGCGCTGATCTGCAGCGGCATGACACTGGCGTCCGCTACACGCAGGTTCGTCGTGTCGTAGACGCGCAGTTTCCCGTCGACAACGCCTACGTGTCGTTAGCACATGAGCTCCCGGAACCACTAGAACGAACCTCCCAGCCCGCGCCGCATCATGGCCGCCGTGCCGACGGGGTGCGAGACGGTGTTGAATTTCTGCTGGATCCACGACCGCCACGCCGCGTCCGTCGCGTTGTTCCCTCCAGGAACGGCACTCCCTGGCGTCTTCTCGCCAGTAGCAAGCGTTCTGCGTCCTCAGAAGTCAGTAGGTATAGAGAGCGACCACGGTCAGGCGTACGAGAGCGGCGGCGAGGTGAGCACGCGGCGCGCGAGACGCGATCCTGCGACTTGGACTTGCAGATCGAAGTCGACAGAGAAGAAGTTGACTTTGATCGTCGGCTTCGTGAACGGGTTCGTCGACTGGGATCGGGAGGCAGGTCAGCGTGGTGCGACAGAGGTTCCGAGACGCACGTTGATCTTGACCACGCCGCGGGAGAACGGGAGCAGTTGCCACATGAGGATGCCGATGTCACTGGGACCGGTCTCAGTCTCGAACAGGTGCCACTCATCATGCTGGACTCACTTCGGTACACCGGTCTGGTAGAACATCTCGACCAGGGGAGCTGGCGTGGTAATGAGTTTCTGCGCACGGACGAAAGATAACTCGGGCCGCTGACCGTTGTTGTTGAGGATGAAGTTGGCCTGCGTCTGCATGATCGTTTGCAGCGCCGCAGCGCTTAGGCCATTAGCTGCCTGGGAGCTAGCCCAGGACACGATGGAGCTCGACAGCGTTTGGCGCGCCGCAGCGGCTTGCGATCCAAACAGCTGTAGTGTCAGACGCGAAGAGGTGAGACGTGTACAATAATGGCGCAGATCAGGTGTACAGCGCACCTGGTTCAAGTTGGGAAACGCAATGACATCGTTAGGCCCACGGCCGGTGGGGTTGTTGCCGTTCCCACTTGCACCAAGCTGCGACATGGTCTGCGCAGTGACAGCAGCAGTCAGCTAGTGCGATAAAGACGAAGTTGTCCAAGCGCACCTGCTCCTGGAGGTTCTTCCCGACCGTCGGGAGGTTGACAACAGTCGTAATCCCCAGACTGCTGAGATGCGCCGGGTCGCCGATACCGGACAGCTGCAGCAGCGCCGGCGTCTGGATGGCACCGGCAGAGATGATGACCTCCTTGCGCGCGAAGGCAGTGAACGTCGACCCGGTGTTATCAGACTTCTTGAACTGCACACCGCTCGCCGTGACCGGCACCTTCGTCCCGGAGAAGAGCACCTTGGTAACTTGGTATGTGGTGAGTGTCAACCATTTGAGCCGGCGCGCCTCGATCGGCGTCAGGTATGCCGCGGCGGAGGAGGACCTGTGGTCGGAGTCGTGCCAGTTGATGCTCTGCAAGCGGGTCTCAGTGAGACGGTGCAAAGGTGGTGGGGCTGGAGGATGTGTGGCAACTCACGTTGGGCACGAAAGACACGCAGTTTGGCTCCCCGCCGTTAAGATCAGGCGAGAGAGGGAGGCCGGTGAGGTTCGTGACGGTCTGTTGAAAGAACTTCTGGTGCGACCCGCCGTACATGTCATCGCTGCGCGGGAGTATTAGCCCGGAGTCGTCCGGGGTTGTGCAATTGGTGCTCACGGGAATGTCACTTGGACGGGACCCGCTGTCCCATGGTAGCTGCAAATCAACTGAGCATGGATGGCTGCCAGACCGCGACGGTACCGTACCTCGCGACGGAATTCGCGCCTTTTGCGCGTTGGCCATCGTTCGGCGCCGAGAACGACTCCGCCTGGCCCGGGGTGAGTAACTCGTCGTTTCGCATGGAACTCGCAGCCCTCACCCGCTTCATGTAGGAGGACATGTTGGCCCAGTTCCACCCAAGACCGGACTCCGAGGACTCCAGCAGTGTGCCCCAGGCGTCATACTGCGCGGCGGACCCGCGCGTCCAGGTTGCGCCGTTGATCGACGAGCTGCCACCGAGCGTCTTCCCCCTGCGAAGCATAGGCGTCAAGCGCCGACCCGGCGGCACTGAGCACTGCATAGCAAACACACCCGATGAGTCCCCCCTTCTCGGCCTTCCACTGCCAGTCGAGCTCACTGCCGAACGCGTCGCCGTAGCGGTACATATCGTACACGCGCGGGTCGTTGCGGTTGTCCGCGCCGGCCTCGATCAGCAGAATGCTCGTGCTCGAGTTCTCCGACAGGCGCGCGGCGACGGTGATGCCCGTCAGGCCACCGCCGACGACGATGTAATCGAACGTCTGGCCGGACGCCGTGTTCGGGTCCGTCGTCACGCCCGACGCCGCGCGCGCGCCGCCGGCTGCCGCAAGTACGAGGAGGCCCCAGGTTGAACGCATTATTATGAGTGTGGGTCGGCGCGCGGGGATCGGCGCGCTGGGCAACGCTCTTTATAACATCGCCAGGGCTCATCATGCCAACCGCGGTTTCCGGGCGATCCGCGCAATCCCCGCGTCGGATCGACGGGCGTCTGCTGCGCGCGTCAGGCGACATTTGCGCTCCGACATGTGTCAAATGAGCCATTCAGACTTCCGCAGCGGGCGGGTGACTGTTGCGGGCGTCAGCTGCGAGTGCACTAGAACCCGGGGCTAGGCGCAGGCCACGGCGTTGCACGGGCGAACGGTGAGTGGGTGCGAGTGCCTTCAGGGCTTCCAGCAGTCCATATTATCGAGGCGTAGGTCCTTCCTGGGAGATGCAGGAGAACATAGCGTGAAGTCAGAGTGGGACTCAGGAGCGGCCTTCAACTTGAGGCTTCAACAGCTCAAACGGCTTTCACAAACAACAGCACCGCTCCGTCAATGTCGACTTCTTGTATCACCCAAGTTGGAGGACATGTTAGGCTATCTGGTACCGTAGAGTTGAGGTGAGACCTCACACGTGTAGCCTATTTGGTAGAAAGAGGCACCACTCCGCAAAGTCACCAGATCAAATGCCAGTCCCGCTAACTGCATTGTTATAAGTGCATGGCCCGGTCGCAACGGCTAGACTACAGTGAATAGCTGGGTACGCCAGCAGCATTGATTTGTAGTGCGTGCGCGCCGCAGTAAGTTGAACGCACGGGTTTCCTCCTGATGACAGGGGCCCGTGCGTCAGCGTCAAATGCTCCACGTGCTCCGCGGCAGCACTGCCGAGAAATTAAGATTCTCGAGAGTCCCGATCCGGCGGTCATTATCTCCGGTAGCCCTGACCAAGCTCTGCCTATTTTTGTCCTCCGCGATCGGAACCAAAGGTGGGAAACAATGTCGGAGTTTGAAGCGTGTTCTTTCCGCGACATCACGCGTTCAGCCGCAGCTCTGTGTTCGGGCCTATTCAGCCCGACTGGGGGCTGGTACAACGACTCTTTGCGCTCTGGATGGACCTGGGCTTATAGCAGGTGCTCTGCTTTGTCCATTTCGGACAGAGTCTATCGCTCGCCGGCTGCCATCAACTCGACAGCCCGCCATGCAACTGCCTCACACTCGTTTCCGCATGCCACGGCGCGGCCTCGAGTGGGCGCTGCGGTCGTACACGCTGAAGCGCATGTCGCGCTACAACTCGAGCTTGTCGCTTGCTGCGTGGGCGGCGGCGGCGGCGGGGCTGGGCACGACCGCCGCGCTCCTATACCTTGCTCCTGGCGCGCGCAATGACCACCCCACGCGCTCGATGCCGTTTAGCGCGTTCCTGCCATCCTCGTTGCCGCCGTACGACCCGCTTGTGAAGAAGCCCTCCGGCGTCATTAGTTACGCGCAGGCCGAGGCATTCTTGCTGGCGAACCAGCGCTCGCTCAATTGGCGAACGCCTGGCAGCCCCGTACTTCGTCAGTGCTTGATCCAATGTGCGCAGGAGAATGCTAACAGCGACCGGAACAGGTCACGACTTCAATGGCGTGCCATCCAACCACCCGTGCGAGGACGACGCAGCGCACCGCACGCCTTCGTCGGCGGGCGCCACTACTTCTCCGTGTTCGACGGCCACAGCGGCTTCCAGGTCCCGCGTCTCCTCGCCGAGGCACTTATCTCCCGCATTGCTCCAGTACTCGCGGAAACCAAGACAGACGCTGAGGTCCACTCTGCCTTCAAGAAGACGTACCTCGACTTGGACGCAGAGCTCGTGAGTGGGCCTCTGAACCTGCGCGCGGCGTACGAGGCCGCTGGCTACGAACCTTTCCGCGCGGAGAACGAGGGCCGCTCGCCGAGCGCCTGAAGCAGTCCAGGCGTACTGGCGCGCGGCGAGCGGCTCCTGCTCCTTGCTTGCGGTGTGCGACGCGGCGCGCGACCGGCTGCACGTCGCCGATACGGGCGACTCGCGCCGCGCCATGGGCGCGAGGGACCCGCAGGAGAAGGTGTGGCGCGCAGTCGCGCTCAGCGATGACCAGACGAGCGCGAACCCGTTGCATGTGCGTGAGGAACGTCGGGTTGATAAGAGAGGTCAGGTTGAATGCGCACCATCCTCCCGACGGCCTTCGTGCGAAAAGGGCGCACACTCGGTCTGGGCATCAGCCGCACGTTCAGCGACGCGGGCTTCAGGGTGCGCCTGCTTTCAACGCGCGTTCGGTGACAATAGTCTCACACGATACAGTGGAAGGCAGAGTAGCTGCCGCGCGCGTCGAGCATGGTGATCGAAAAACCGATCAAGCTGTACAACGACAGCAAGACACCGCCGTACGCGACCGCAGAGCCGACGGTCGTCCCCGTGCCGCTCACGCCGCCGGGCGGGCGCGGCTTTGTCGTGCTCGCGAGTGATGGCGTGTTTGATCGGCTCTCGAACGCTGAGGTCGTCGGGCTCGTCGGCGGCTGGCTCGACGGACGCACCGGCAATGCATCCTGCGCTGAAGTTCTCGCCAACGTCAAGGTTGACGAGGACGCCAGCCGCGCGGCGGGCGTGGACTACTTCCCGAAGCCGTACGCGGACAGCAACCCCGCGCGGCGCAAGTGGGGCTTCACGTTCGAGGACGCGAACGCCGCAACGCACATCATCCGCAACGGCGTGGCGGGCGACGACCGCGAGGAGCTGAGGGTGCAGTACAGCTTCGACGCGAAGGGCGCGACGATGTGCGTACCTTTCTTTTACTTCCACTGCTTCGTTGGCGACGCTGACGGTTCGAACAGATGACGGTGTATGGCATCTTCCTCGGCGAGCCGCAGGACCCGGTAGTGGCGCAAGCGCAAGGGCAGGCGAGCCGGCGCGCGAATTGAGGCTGATACGGACCTCGACTTGCCATATTGGTATTTATTCGTGTAGCGTTCATTGCTCTGACATCTCCAGGAAATCAAATGCTTTGTTGACCAGTCTCTTGCCCGGCGCCAAATGGCCTTTTTCCCAGGCTCATTTCTCGCGAGGCGCTTGCTGTGCTTGCTGGCGATCAATACTCTGGCGCGCGCGTTTGACGTTCTCTGCATCCTCCGGCATCCTCTTTGCGATGCCGGCATTCGAAAACGTTGTGCTCTGCAGCGATTCGCCCTGCTTTGGCGCGATCTTCCGGCGTTGACGCGGGTCCTATTGCTGGTTCTATCGCTGGGATTTCCAGCCATTCGTGGCACATGCCAATCGGGCTTCGTTTAATCTTCTCGGCCAGCGTTCTTCAAGCGTGCTGGCAAGACGACATTGGCGCCTACAATCGATTGCGCGTTCTCGCTGCGTGTGGCAACACTCCGGCCGGCCACCCGCGCTCTGCCATTGCCACCCAGCGAATGATCTCCTGCGCATATGCACATGTGGGTCAACCTGTCATGCAGGGCCCTTTCGTCCGGCCCCGCACTTGACGGGCGTCTATGGCTGCGGCGTCGGGCAGCACTCTATTTGCTTGTCAGGGATGCACGCGCCCAAAACAGGCGGAACTACAAGGGCGCTGATGTGACTGCGGATTCCTCGGTGCCTGCTTGTGCAAGTCAGCCAGATGCGGCTCTCGAGATTCTGTGCGCGTAGGTAGGAAAAATATCCAGCACTTTTGCGAGGGGTGACACTGCAGTATTACAGAGAGCGTGAGTGTACTCCCTCAGCAAACGCCCACGTGATCGGCGACTGTTGGTTCTGGTTGCAGCATATGATACCCTTGATCGAGCCCTGACGGCGTCTCTTGGCTGGCTTCGACTTCGGGCTTGAACGCCTGCATTCTGTTTGGTGTCGCACGTGCTCGGGTATGCATGGGCGTAGATGCCCGCTGCGTCCACGTATATTTAATAATTTGTGGGGAGGTTTGTCAGGCAGCTTACTCTCCACCCCCGAGGATGCCCAGGTACTGCGATCCTCAGCTGGTGCTTCTGTCCCGCAGGCGCGCGGCGGCGCTTCAAGTGAATACAGGCGCCGTGAGTACCAAGTATGGTCGGCCTTTATGGACAAAAGTCCGTTTCAGATCGTACGGTCTCGAGCGTGAAATCACGGTGAAATCACCGTGAAATCACCGTGATTTCACGCTTCGGTCACGCTTGAATCCCGCCCCTCGGTCATGCTCGAATCCCGCCCCGGTCACGCTCGCGAGCATGACCGGGGCGTGAACGCAGAAATTATGGGTCCGGTTCGCCGCGGGATTCAAGCGTGACCTGCCCAGGAATCGAGCGTGACCGATCCGGGATTCGAGCATGACCGGTCCGGGATTCGAGCATGATCCGAGCAGGATCTCCGCGGGATTCCAGCGTGACCGAGGCGGGATTCCAGCGTGACCGAGGCGGGATTCCAGCGTGACCGAGGCGGGATTCCAGCATGATCCTGGCGGGATTCGAGCGTGAGCGTTGCGAGATTCAAGCATGACTGGACTGACTGTTGAGACACAGTGCAGACGAGCAGCCAGGACTGTGCAGAAGGCTATTAGTACGAACACTGTCCCTGTGTTCTTGACTTGAAGCCGAAACTGCAGGTTGACACCAAACACCGCTTCAGGGATAAGCCAAAAAAAAAGAAGAAAAAAAGAAAAAAAAAAATCCAAATTGAGCCGTCCGCGGATAGCGGGTTTCCGTGTTGCAGCGCAACACGGAAAACTGCTATCCGCGGATTTCCAAAAAGGGAATCTGGAGCCGCATTCCCAACCCACAACTCGTCCGTTGAGGGCCATAAAAAATTCTATTAATATTCGAAAAATTGCACCAATAAAAAGAAATGTATCTCAGGAAGATTCAAGCAATTGTGGTGTTACTGCAGTGCATTCCCAGTGAGTGTTCAACTTACATCTGAGGACAGCTAGGTATTGCAAATGGGTATGTTCAGGGAAATACAATGCTTACATTTGAGTTTAAATAGCATGTCCCAGGTGTTTTGGAATGCCAGGAATATCCTGAAATGGCGTAAAGTGGGAAAAAAGGGTCGAAATTGCCAGTGTTCCGCCAAATGCGCCCTCCCAAGGCATGTGCAGGCGCTTGCACACCCCCAGCGGCCGTGCAGCCTTGGACCACTGCCTCGAGCAGGTCCCGGCCATGACCAGTCGTCTGCTGGGCGGCCCGCACCTTTCCTATCTATTGGCGCCGTCCCACTTGTCCTCGAGGAACTCTCGCGCACATCATCCGAGCATGCTCTCAAGTGCGAAAAGCGCAATGAGCAACATTGACGGCTGAAGTACGGAGTCCCGCGGAACTCGACGCGGACCTGCAGGCCGCGACAAGCGCGAGAGCGGCAATGGGGCCTGTTGAACCTGAGCTGAGTAACAATCCGTTGGCCAACGTAGTTCACGTATTCACGAGCACACACACCCGCATGCACGCAAGCAAGAGACGAGCAGCAACGCTGCCCGGATGCCACCGATGCCCAGGACCTCACAATGCGCATTCCGGAGCCCTAAGCCGAGTCGGTCGCAGCCCAGTCACAGCAAAGATGAGACACTTGCACCTGCACGCGGACAAGGAGTGCGACGGCCGCACTGCAATCCAGACCAGTCGAGCACAGAAAGCACTGCTGCGACCCAGAGTGGCGGCGCCGCGATGTTCCGGCGTGCACAACCCGCCGGCAAATCACTAAAGGACACCGCGAGGCTGGCCCAGCTGTGTGCGCTGGATGCTGCGCGAAACTGGGTGCGTCCCGCGGTCGGCGCCATGCTCCAGTCGATCCGGACTGCCAGCGCGATGCACCGGCGAGTGGTGAAGACGCGCCTGCACCTATAGAGGTGCCAAACCCGTACCAACACGGAAGGGCAGCCATGTCCCGCCGAGCATGCCCTCATGGGCAAGCTCTGTGGTACGGGCCCTCCTCTGAAACTCGGGCCTCGCGGTACAGGCCGTCATCGTCTGCGCGCACGGCTCGCTGGCTCCGCGCACAAGCCGTACGCATTGCATAGGACGACGGGGCTGACACCGGACACTCGCTGGCGGGACACCCGACGGGACTCGCCCGCATCGGCTCGCCTAGTTCGCCCAGCTCGTGCTACCTGCCGGATACCATAGATACCGTGACCCGACGGACCTCTTGGCATTCTCAGTATATAGGGCAGTGGCTCTGCGATGTACGTACCTTGGTTTTGGCATTCTCGAGCTCTTTGCCCACTTGCCGGCGAGGAGTGTTGTCCGCGCCGCGCGCGGCGCCCCGCATCTCACGGTCTTGAGCCCAGTGTGAATGCGGTCTCTGCATAGGAGGACGGACGGCAAGCGTCCTCTCAGCATTGCAGAGCCGCCGCTCGGGTGACACGACATCCCCAAGCGTCACCTTCTCCATGCCCTGTCCCTGCAGCCCGACCTATGGCGGTCGCTCACTGTTAGGCCGGCCGGGGATGGTGTAGTTCGCGCTATGCGAGCCCCGGGTGGTTTCTCCCACCCGTGGCTGCGGTGGTTCTCCGCCGCTGGCCGCAACAAGCCAGCAGCGGTCCTGCATGTCACCGACGCAACCCACAAACAGCAAACGGCTGAGCGAGCACACAACACGGTGAACGGGGAGCAGGGACACGTCACCTGTGGGTCTAGTTGCAAGCACAGGCCAAACACCGCCGACAGGCTCCGTTCGTCGGCTCGACCAGTTCGCCGCGCACACCATGCTATTCTCAACGCTGGTACCCATCCCTGCTCACGCCTGGACCCAGACAACCGCACAGCGCCAATGGTGCTGTCGGTACGCCGTGCCCGCCGGCGACACCCTCAAAAGCACCGCACCTGGCACAGGGCAGCGAGTGTATCGCGCAACTTGCGGCCCACTCAACTCGCTTCTACTTGCACATGACCCGGGAAACCCTCGCGACCGGCGCAGCGCTTGCAGCACGTTGCGGGGAAAGGAGCACGACCATGCCCAAAAGGACACCCGAGCTGAGTAGCCCTTTCCTGTGCCAGTCGTGTGCTCTGGTGCTCAAAATCACACTGCAAATACCGGGAATGCTGCACACGAGCTCGACAGTTTTGACAGCACCGCACGTGCGCGCAGCTCGAGTCTCTGCACCTGGCTGCACGAGCTATCAGCACATTCGCACACCCGGAATCTTGCTGGGGTGCAACGTGCACGGACAACAACAACCTGACGCAGCGCGCCACCATCAACTTCCCGCTTTGGAGGGGAACCAATGCGCCGCGAGGCAGCGACCTGTTACGATGACCGGGGATACTCGCCGGAATCGACGCTCAGCAGGGGATAAGTGGGGAAAAGCGAGATGTATCGACGGTGGGCAAACCAGCTCGAATCTAAAGTACAAAGCGAGGCAAACACGAAGGTATATAAAGGGCGAGGCCGGATCTACGGGACCGCCCGCGGTCCGGGTTCGAGTCACGATCCGGTGATCGCGAAGTCGGCCGACGAAGCGACGTTCGACGAAGTCCGAAGTCGAAGTGCGAAGGTCGGCGAAGTGAAGGCGAGTGACGGCGTAGTGCGCGAAGGCCGATAAAGAGGCGGCGATAGCGGAAAAAGGGCTTGAGCCGCAACATAACCCCCCTACTAGGCCTGAGCGGTCGACGATGTCACTCGCGTTGAAGGGCGACACGCGCGGCGGTCGCCTGGTCGGGGAGCGAGAAGTCGATGCCCTCGGTGTGCTGGCGCGCGAAGAAGTCCGGGGGGAATAGCGAACGCGGGAAGACGGTTCGAGGGGTCGGCGGGTCGTCTTCGAACAGGTGGCGCAGCTTCCCGGGATGCTTCTTGTGGAAGTCTTCGAGCGCGCCGGCGGCGTTGCCGAGGTGCTTTCGCGGGATCCAGGAGTTGTGCTCGCGACCATACCCCACCCACTTGACGAGGTAGGAGACGCCGCGTCCGAACTTCCGCGAGTCGAGGATCTCCTCGATCTCGTACTCCTCGTGGTCGTCGACGACGGTAGGAGGCGGTGGCGGAGCGCGCTCTTGGTGGCGCGCGAAGGGGCCGACGTACTTGGTGATGAGGCTCTCGTGGAATACGGGGTGCAGGTTCTTCCACGCCTCGGGCAGCTCGAGCTTGAACGATGCGTGACCGAGCTTCTCGAGGATCTTGAACGGCCCGTAGCGCCGCTCGGCGAGCTTCTTCGAGGACACCGCAAGCTTGAGGTTCGTGGACTCGAGCCAGACGAGGTCGCCGACCTTGTGCTGTCGCGAGGGGCCACGACGCCGGTCGTACTGCGTCTTCATGAGCTCGGCTGCCTTGGTGAGGGCGGCTTGGGTCTCCTGCCACGTCTTCTCCATGCGCTTAGCGAACTGGGCCGCGGACTCGTTCGTAACAGCTCGCCGAGGTTCGAAGCCCATGCGCGGGTGGCGGCCGTGGTTGACGAAGAAGGGGGACTCGTGCGTCGCGGACGACACCCGGTTGTTGATCGTGAACTCGGCGAGCGAGAGCCAGTCGGCCCAGTCGTCCTGGCGTGCGTTGATCCAGGCACGAAGGTACTTCTCGATCTCGGCGTTCTCGCGCTCCGTCTGACCGTCCGTTTGCGGGTGGTAGGCCGTCGACGGGTTAGCCTCAATCCCAAGGAGCTTGTAGAAGTCGCGCGCGAACGCCGATACGAACTGGGGGCCGCGATCGCTGATGATCTTCTTGAAGAGGCCGAACCTCTTGAAGACGTAGTCGCGGTACAGGCGGGCGACGCCCTCGGACGTCACGGTGACGTGGGTCGGACAGATGATGACGAGCTTGCTATGCCGGTCGACGACGACGAAGATAGCGTTGAAGCCGAACGACTCCGGGAGGGGGCCGATGATATCGGCGGAGACGATCTCCCATGGGCGCGGTGGAGGTTCGTTCGGGTGTAGCGGCCCCGCGAGAGGCCCGTTGCGCGGTTTGATGCGCTGGCATATGTCGCACGCCTCGACGTATCGACGAATATAGCCCACCATGCCGGGCCACCAGTAGTGCCGGTACACGAGTTCCTGCGTCTTGAAGCGGCCGGGGTGGCCCGCGATCGCCGTATCGTGGAATGCGCGCACGATTCGCTCGCGCAGAGAGCGATCCTTGGGGACGTACACCTTGCCGCGGTACTCGACGATGTCGTTGAGCTCGACGAACTCCTTCTTGCCCGCGGCGAGGGCCTTGCGTACGAGATCGTCGCGGTTAGCGTGCTTCCTTCGAATCTCGTCGAGCAGGTCGTCTTCGTCTGCGAAGCCGAGCGCGCGGATTACGACCCCGAGCTCGTCGTTGTGCTCCTCGGCGAGCTGGCGAAAACGATCTGGGTGCAGGAGGACGATGTCGACGTTGTCTTTCACCCCCCCTTTAGGCTTCCCCCTCCGGCTGAGCTCGTCGGCGATGATATTCGTGCGCCCCGGCCGGTGGTGGAGGGTGAAGTCGTACTCCGCGAGTTCGGTGAACCAGCGCGCTTGCCGGCGGTTGAGCTTTTGCGGCTCGCGGAAGTACTGGAGGTTCTGGTGGTCGGTCCAGATCTCGAACTTCGGCGCGCCTTTGAGGAAGTGGCGCCAGTGCTGGAGGCACAACATGACCGCGAGCATCTCCTTGTCGTAGATCTCGTAGTTGCGCTCCGCGGGGTTGAAGCTCTTGCTGAAGAAGCCCAGCGGGCGCGGCTTGCCGTTGATGATCTGGTGCAGGACGCCACCGGCGGCGTACTCGGACGCGTCCGTCTCGAGGCGGAAAGGTGCGCGATCTTGCGGAAGGAGCAGCGTCACATCGTCGCAGACGGCATCGCGAAGGTCGGCGAACGCCTTCTGTTGCTCCGGGCCCCAGTGGAAGACGACGTTCTTCTCCGTGAGCCTGTTGAACGGCTTCGTGACGTGGGCGAAGCGCGGGATGAAGTTGCGGTAGAAGTTGCAGAACTGCATGAACGACCGAACTTCGCGAAGTGTCGTGGGTACGGGCCATCGGCGAACTGCGTCGACCTTCGCGGGGTCCATGGTGACCTGACCGTCCCCGATGACGAGGCCGAGGAAGGTGACCTTCTGCTTCTCGAACTCGCACTTCTCGAGTTTGAGATACAGGCCGGTTTGGCGGCACAGTTCGAGGACGGAGCGAACGGCCTGGCGGTGGTCCTCGAGTGTGCGGGTGAAGACCAGGAGATCGTCCATGTAGACGATAAGGACGACCCTGCGAATCAGGTCGCCGAAGATGTCGTCGACCATACGCTGAAACGTGGCGGGGCTGTTGGTCATGCCGAAGAACATGACCGTCGGTTCGAACAGCCCGCGGCTCGTTATGAAGGCGGCTTTGAACTCGTCGCCGGGGCGAATGCGCACATTGTTGTACCCCCATCGAACATCGAACTTCGAGAAGTACTTCGCGTCTTTGATCTTGGTAAGGACGTCGGCGACGAGGGGCAGCGGGTACGAGTCGCGAACGGTGTGATCATTAAGACGGCGGTAGTCCATCGTCGGGCGGAGGCCGCCGTCCTTCTTGCCTACAAAGAACAAGGGCGCCGCGATGGGCGAGTTCGAGGGGCGGATGCGCCCGGTAGCGAGGTTCTCGTCGAGGAACTCGTTCATGGCCTCCTGCTCCCTCGGGGACAGGGCGTACACCTTGCCGCGCATCTTGCGGTCGCCCTCCCATCCCGGCTTCAAGTTGATCTCGTGGTCCCATCGGCGGTGCGGCGGGAGCTTGTCGAACTCCTTCTTCTCGAAGACATCGCGGAACTCGCGATATTGCGGCGGGATGTCGGCCGTGACGACCGGGCGAGCCTCTTGCTCGATACGCGTCGAGATGGACTCGAAGGCGCGAATATACTCGCCCTCGTGCTCCGCAAAGCCGTCCAGAGACGCGATGAGGTTCGCGTTGAGGTCGGCGAGGTACGGGGCGTGTTCGGGTGGGGGCGGCGTGGGCGGCGCTGGCATGTTGCAGCGCGGCGGGCAGCGCGAAAAGCGAAGCGTGTTGCGCTGCCAGTCGATCTCGGGGTTGTGCTCCTTGAGCCAATCGTGGCCTAGGAACAAGTCCTGCTTGCCGCCAAGGTTCGCGACGGGGAAGTCGCGCTTCTCGGAGTGCACGGCCCCGGCGGCGTCGCGGACGACGACGAGGAGTTCGACGTACTCCTTGATGAATCCGTTGACCGACCCGTCGGCGTTGTAGACGGCCCGGACGACGGCGGCGGGTTGGGTGGTGAGCTGCTTGCGTTTAACGAAGTCGCGGTCGATGCTCGAGGTGGTGCAGCCGCTATCGAGCAGAGCGCGGGCTTCGAAGCGTTCGGCGGTGTCGAGCGCCGTGACGGTGAGGCGGAGGGACATTTGCCTTAGGGTCGAAGGGCGAGCTTCGACGTTTCTTAGGTGGTCACGCGGGGGTATCGTATCGGCGAATTGGGGGTCTGTATTCGGTAGAGACGGTACTCCTTCGGATTCCCACAGCGAGCGCGTGAACATCACTGCGGGACGACAAAATCCTGGTCCTCGTTGTCCTCGGCGACCTCGACGCGATCCTCCTCGAGGGCTCCTTCGACCGCGGTCGAGCGGCCGGCGACGATCTTCGAGATCTCGTAGAGGTCGTCGATGGTGAGGCCTCGAATGACCTCGCGGAGGTCAGTCTCCTTGCAGTCGCGCGCGATGTGGCCCGGCTTCTTGCAGCGGTAGCATAGCCCGAAGGCGCGCGCGCGGTGGCGGTCGACGTCCATCGGGTCCGGGTCGCGGGGAACTTGAGCGGCGGGCGCGGCCGGAGCGGGGGCGCGATGAGCGTGGGCCGCGAAGGTCGCCGAAGTGGTTGTAGCGACCGCGGGGGCCGCCGGGGGCGGCGGCGGGGGTGTGTACGTCTGCGCCGCGCTGAAGACGCGGGGCGCGGGGCGCGGCGGCGCCGGAGCGTGGTCGGCGTCGCCGTGGCGGCGGATGACGGGGTCCTGGTCCAGGGCGTAGGCCCGGAACTCCTTGTAGGTGATGTTCTTGAGCGCCTGGGCGGCGACGTTCTCGCGGACCTTCTTGGCCTGGTCCTCGGTGAGCGCGCCGCTCGCGATGAGCGTTTCCGCGATGGCGTTGCGCGTCGCGCGGTGCTGCTCGTGGGTCTGCATCACGGCGAGGACGAGCGCGGAGCGGAGCGCGCGGCGGAGGTAGTCGACGAGGATAACGTCGTGGTACTCGGGGACGATGAAGCCGGCCTTAGCGCGGAGCTCGTCGAACTTCAGGAAGAAGACATCGGCGGCATCGCGGCCTTGGCGGAGGTGGGCGATCTTCTCGCGAGCGTACTCCGCGATGCGCGGGTCGAGGAACTTCTCGTCGAGCTCGTGAAGGAACTCCTCCCACGTCGTCGTGGTCGTGCGGACGTCGTGGTCGTGGGTCCAGTTGCGGGCCCAGGCATCGGCGTCGTCCTTCGTGAGGAAGCCGAGCGCCGCGAGGATGCGGTCGCGATCCTTCGGGATCGCCTGGACGTAGAGGAGGAGGTTGCGGCGGAACGTTTCGTAACCCGCGCGCGAGCCATCGTAGGCATCGGGGGCTTGAACGTAGTTCTTGGGCGCGGTCGCCGAGCGGGCTCCGGCGAGCCCGTCGACGATGGCCGTTTTGAGGGATTCAGCGAATTGGTTGATATCGAGCGACATCGGCGGGGCGGGGGCGAGGGAAAGTTGGCTTAGTCGAAGGGTGAGGGCGTCCGCGGGGGATTGCGGGGTAGGATCGGGTTGTGGGGTGGGTTGCGACAGGTTGGCGAGGTCGCCGAGGTCGGCGGAGGGCGCGGACGGTGTGGAAAAGAGGAGGAGGGCGGAGCGTCGGTTGGGAGAGGGTAGATTCGAGCTTATGTTACGATGACCGGGGATACTCGCCGGAATCGACGCTCAGCAGGGGATAAGTGGGGAAAAGCGAGATGTATCGACGGTGGGCAAACCAGCTCGAATCTAAAGTACAAAGCGAGGCAAACACGAAGGTATATAAAGGGCGAGGCCGGATCTACGGGACCGCCCGCGGTCCGGGTTCGAGTCACGATCCGGTGATCGCGAAGTCGGCCGACGAAGCGACGTTCGACGAAGTCCGAAGTCGAAGTGCGAAGGTCGGCGAAGTGAAGGCGAGTGACGGCGTAGTGCGCGAAGGCCGATAAAGAGGCGGCGATAGCGGAAAAAGGGCTTGAGCCGCAACACGACCGGTTGGAAAGCTCCTTGGGCTCTCAAACACCCCAAGCTCGACTGTGTCGGATTGGATCCTCAACGGACAACCGGCACCGTTTGTGCTGTCACATACTGCCTCGCACCTCTGCCCTTGACGAGACCATTGCGTGAGGGTCCCGGGCGGCGCGGCTCGATGAATTCCCCACCTTCCTCACATCCCGTGTGCAGCGTCCGGCGAGCACTTCAAGCAGGCTCGTGATCCCGCTGGGAGCCCTGTCCGTCGGATGTCTACACTTGTCCCTCGCTTTGAGACTCCATGGCACGCACCCAACTGCTGTTGCGGCGACGCTGGGAGCGCAGTATGTCTCACAAAGCACCGGGGGAGGCCCTCAGAGGAAGGGTGCGGCGATACAAGCGTAGGTATCAACCAGCGAGAAAGTAGCGTACATGGGACGCACGAGCGAGCGGTTATATACTTGAGAGACGGAAGTCCCGTACGAGTCCCGTCTTGGTCATAACCCTCTGCCCTACCCGTATCCCCCCGACGGGGAGCCGTCCCCGTGCGTGCGCTGCGGTCTGGGACCAAGCCGAGCGCGTACCGCTGAGTGCGGGAGTCCCGCTGAGTGCCGGAGCGGGAGTCCCGGCGGAACATAACCCCCCCTACGCGTGAGGCGCCTCGAGCAGAGCGCGGCGGCGCAGTTCTGCCTCGGAGGGGAGCGAGAAGTCGATGCCGTCCGTGAAGGGACCGTCGTCGCATTCGAAGAAGTAGTCCGGGAAGAGCTCGATCGGGAACTCCACAGCGCGCAGCGAGAGGTCCGGAGGGCGCGGGGCGTTGGGGCATGCCTTGTAGAAGTCCCGAAGAGCTCTTTTCGCGTTACCGAGGTTGTCCAGTGGTTCCCATGTGTTGTGTCCGACGCCGTATCCCTTCCATTTGACCTTCCAGACGTACTTCCCGCGACGAACCGCACACTCGAGGATCTCCTCGACCTCGTACTCGGGTTCGCCACCGACCATGCGCGGAGGGGGCGGGGGCGGCTGCTTCTGGTGGTTGGCGTATGGCGGCGTGTACGGGGTCAGGAGGCTCTCGTTGAACACCGGGTGGATGCGCTTCCACCCGGGCGGCAGCTTGAGCTTGTACGCGCCGTCGCCGACCTTCTTGACGACGTCGAAGGGTCCGTACCGGCGGTTGTCGAGCTTGTGAGAGACACGGTCGGACCGGACGTTCGTCGCTTCGAGCCACACCTTGTCGCCGGTCTTGAAGTTCGGTGCGGTTCTCCGTCGGACATCCGCGTTGGACTTCGCGACCTCCGCGGCCGTCTTGAGCGCCGCGGACGCCTCCTCCCACGCGTCTTGTAGGTGCGTGACGAAGTCCTTGGCGCCCTCGCTCTTCGACGCGCGATCTAGGGTGATGTCGGTGCGAGGATGGCGCCCATGGTTCAGGAAGAAGGGGGACTCGCCTGTAGTCTCGGACGCGCGGTTGTTCAGCGCGAACTCGGCCATCGGCAACCAGTCCGCCCAGTCGTCCTGCCGCTCGTTGATCCACGCGCGAAGGTACTTCTCGACTTCCGCGTTCATCCGCTCCGTCTGACCGTCGGTCTGCGGGTGGTAGGCGGTCGACGCGTTCGTCTCGATTTTCGCCATCTTGTAGAACTCGCGCATGAACTGCGAGACGAACTGCGTCCCTCGGTCGCTGTAGATCTTCTTGGGGAGACCGAAGCGGCGGAAGACGTGCTCGAGGAAGAGTCGCGCGGTGCCTTCGGACGACTGGGTGATGCTCGTGGGGATGATGAGGACCATCTTGCTGAGGCGGTCGACGACGACCATGATGGCGTCGTACCCGCGGGACTCGGGGAGGGGGCCGATGAGGTCCATGGAGATCTCCTCCCACGGCGTCGCCGGTGCGGGGTTCGGGTGGAGTTCCGTCGCGATGGGCCCGTGGAAGGGCTTCGTGCGCTGGCACACCTCGCAGCCGGCGAGGTATCGTTCCACGTGTCTACGCATGCCCGGCCACCAGTAGGCGCGGCGGATGAGGTCTACGGTCTTGAACCTCCCGGGGTGTCCCGCGATGGGCGTGTCGTGGTGCGCGTAGATGATGCGTTCGCGGAGGTTGCGATCCCGCGGTACGTATATCTTGCCCTGGAACAGGACGATGTTGTTCATCTCGGCGAAGCGTTTGTCCTTCCGCGTGAGACCGATCTTGATGACCTCGTCCTGCTGCGTGTGGCGTCGCCGAATCTCCTCGAGAATCTCCTGCGCGTCCCGGAAGGAGAGCCGCCTGATGACGTTGGGCGTGTCCGGGTCGAAGCGCTCCGGTTCGAGGAGGACGAGGTCCTTGTTGTCGTCCTTCACCCCCCCAGGCGGCAAGCCGTTGCGGGAGAGCCGGTCGGCGACGACGTTCAGAGAACCGGGGCGATGGTGCATCTTGAAGTCGTACTCTGAGAGTTCTGTGTGCCAGCGCGCTTGTCTACGGTTCAGGTTTTGGGGCTCACGGAAGAACTGCAGGTTCATGTGGTCCGTCCAGATGTCGAACTCCGGTGCGTTGCGCAGGAACTGTCGCCAGTTCGCGAGGGCCCACATGACCGCGACCATCTCCTTGTCGTAGATCTGGTAGTTCCGCTCGGTCGCGTTGAAGGTCTTGCTGAAGAACGCGAGGGGGCGCGGAACTCCGTCGATGACTTGGTGCAGCACGGCGCCGGCGGCGTAGTCTGAGGCGTCGGTTTCGAGTCGGAAGCGCGCCCCCGGTACGGGGATGAGCAGCGTCACGTTGTTGGCGATTTCGCCCTTGAGCGTGTCTACTGCGAGCTGTTCGACCGGTCCCCAGCGCCAGAGGACTCCCTTCTTCATGAGCGCGTTTAGCGGGGCCGTGATGCTCGAGAAGTTGGGCACGAATGAGCGGTAGAAGTTGCAGAACTGCACGAAGCTGCGGACCTCCGACAAGTTCCGCGGCCGTGGCCAGTCGCGCACCGCCTTGACTTTGCTCGGGTCCATCGCAACTTGTCCGTCGCCCAGGATGAGGCCGAGGAAGTCGATCTTGCTCTGCTCGAACTTGCACTTGTCGAGCTTGAGGTAGAGGCCGTGCGTGCGCAGCCGGCGCAGGACTTCTCGTACGAGCTTGCGGTGTTCGTCGAGATCCTCGGAGAAGATGAGGATGTCGTCCATGTAGACGAGGACCTTGTTCAGGCGTATGAGGTCGTTGAAGATGTCGTCCATCATGTGCTGGAACGTGGCGGGCGAGTTCGTCAGCCCAAAGAACATGACGAGCGGCTCGAAGAGCCCTCGGTTCGTGATGAACGCAGCTTTCCACTCGTCCCCGTCTCGGATGCGCACATTGTTGTACCCCCACCGCACGTCCATCTTCGTGAAGTGCCTGGCGTCCTTGACGCGCGCGATGATGTCGGAGACGAGCGGGAGTGGCCAACAGTCCTTCTTGGTGATCGCGTTGAGCCGTCGGTAGTCTTGCACCGGGCGAAGCTTGCCGTCCTTCTTGCGCACGAAGAAGAAGGGCGCGGCGATGGGCGACTTGGACGGGCGGATGCGACCCGTTCGGAGGTTCTCGTCGAGGAAGGCGTCGAGCTCGGCCTGCTCCGCGCCGGAGACGGGGTAGACGTGGCCCTTGAGGCCCTTCAGGTTCTCCCACCCCGGGAAGAGCTCGATGGCGTGATCCCACGGCTTGCGTTCGGGGAGACGGTCGAACTCCGTCTTGGCGAAGACGTCCAGGAAGTCGTGGTAGTGCGGCGGGAGTTCCGCCGGAGGTCCGTCTCGGCCCGCCTCGATGGCGATCTCGGTCGCCTTGCTCTGGTACGCTCGAATGTACTCGGCCATGCTCTCGTGCACTGGGTAGACGCCAGCGATCGCTAGGCGGATGTACTCGCTGAAAGAGCGCACCTCGACATGCTCCTTCCCTCGGAGACCGCAACCGCTCGGGCATCGCCCGAAGACCAGCTGCTTGGTGGACCAGTCGACGAGGGGATTGTGTCGCTCGAGCCAGTCGTAGCCGATGAACACGTCGTGCTTCCCTCCCAGGTTGACGATGGGGAGCTCGATGCGTTCGCGGTGGAGAGTTCCGTCGGAGTCCCGCAACTCCATCTCCAGGTGGACGGTTTCCTTGATGTGACCGTTGAGCGTCCCGTCGGCGTTGTAGACGGGTCTCTTGTCGGAGACGGGGTGGGTTCGGAGCTTCAGGCGCCGGACGAAGCTGGCGTCGATGCTGGTCTTGGTGCATCCGCAGTCGAGCAGTGCTCGGACTGGGAGCCGCTCGCGCGTGTCCTCCGTGATGAGGACGGGTGCGAGGTCGAATTGGAGTTTGGAGGATGCCTGGACTCGGGCTTGCCTCAGTTTCAGGATCTCACGCGGTTGACTCAACTCAGGTGTATTGGCAACCAACGGAACCCTCGACGACTGCGTGACGTTCGGCGAGGGGCTCAAAAATCCTCTTCCTCCTTATCCTCCTCGTCGTCCTCCTTGGCCTCGGCCTCGGCGGCCTTACGCTCGTCCTTCTCCTGGAGGACGCGACGGATGATGGACTCCTCGCGCTCGGAGAGCTCGCGGGCGTTGAAGCGCTGAGGGTTCTTGGGGCACCCCCAGGACTTGTGGCCTTCCTCGCCGCACGTGTAGCAGGCGGTGGGAGAGAAGCGCTTGTGCTTGGTGCGGTCGATGTCCATCGGGACGACGTCGGGTCCGCGGGCGGGAGTCCCGACGGGACTCGCGTGAGTGGTCTCCGTGGCGACGGGCGTGGACGCGGGAGCGGCGGCAGTCGCGGGAGTGTACGAGAACGCACGCGTGGAGCGGGCGGTGTCGTCCTTGTGGTTGCGCGTGTTGCTGGGCGTGTAGCGACGCACGTGCGGGTCGTTCTGGAGGGCGAACTCCTTGAAGGTCTCGTACGAGATCGCGGCCTCGGCGCGGAGACGATGGACGGCGTAGTCGTCCGGGCTGATGACCCCGAGCTCGCGGAAGGTGTCGAGGGTCTCGATGCGGGAGCGCTTCTTGGCTTCGAAGGCGCTGGAGACGCTGAGGACGAGCATGGCGTTCATGTTGCGCTGGAGATGCTCGACGATGAGGGCGTCGTGGTGCACCGGGTCGTTGAGGTTGCCGGTGACGCGGAGTTCGTCGACTTTGAGGAAGAACTTGTCGGCGGGGAGCGTGCCCTGCTGGAGCTTGAAGAGGGCGTTGCGAGCCTCTTCGGCCTCGCGGGGGTTCTTGAATTGTTTATCGAGCGCCGAGAGGAACTCGAGCCAGGTAACGTTGTCCTGCTCGATATGGGCGCCGTACTGATCGGTGTAGTTGCGGGCCCACTGGTCGGCGTCGCCTGTGGTGAGGAAGGAAAGAGCCGCGAGAACTTTGTTCTTGTCTCCAGCGATTGGTGAGACGTACAGAATAATCGAGCGGCGGAAGCTCTCGTAGTTGCTTCGGTTGCCGTCGTATTTCTCGGGCTTGGCAGCGTGGTTGCGCCCAGAGTTCCGCGTAGTCCCGTCGGTGGTCTCGCGTAGGACCTGCGCGAGGGCTGCGGCGAGCGTATCGGCGTCCATCGCTGCGTGCGAAGGTGAATGGGGAGGAGGGTGAGTATTGTTGTTGTGGGTCGGTGGTGGCTGAGGGCGCTAGTGGATGCGAGGGGGAACTTTCTCGCTTATGTTGCGGCGACGCTGGGAGCGCAGTATGTCTCACAAAGCACCGGGGGAGGCCCTCAGAGGAAGGGTGCGGCGATACAAGCGTAGGTATCAACCAGCGAGAAAGTAGCGTACATGGGACGCACGAGCGAGCGGTTATATACTTGAGAGACGGAAGTCCCGTACGAGTCCCGTCTTGGTCATAACCCTCTGCCCTACCCGTATCCCCCCGACGGGGAGCCGTCCCCGTGCGTGCGCTGCGGTCTGGGACCAAGCCGAGCGCGTACCGCTGAGTGCGGGAGTCCCGCTGAGTGCCGGAGCGGGAGTCCCGGCGGAACAACTGCGCATTCTCATTCTCAACACACCCCTCCTCGCAAGAGATGCACGAGCGCTCGGCACCGCAAGCGACTCCATCCTGCTCGGAGCGGATACCCGGACCTTACACCCACAATGCCGTCGCGGATTCCAACACGAAGGACAACCGAATGCGCACGCTGCGAGCATCGGGCTCTTGCTCTTGATACTCAACAACCAGTTCTCATGGCGCGCACGCGCGCCCCTCCCTGCTGCGTGTTGCTGGCGGTTTGGTCGGCACTGTGCGCAGTTGCACAACAATGAGGGTGGTTTGACATGGATCGCGAACTCACTGGGAGCCTGGCGAATATCAAGAAGCGGCACCAGCCGCACTCCAAGCTATGTCCATCGTTGCACTTGAAAAGAGTAACCGAGAAGAGTTGTCAGACGCTTCCGGCCTTGGGGGGTTATGAGCACCACTCTCCATACACGACAGGTCCCATCGGTGCTGGGACTCCAGGGTGGAGGGCGTGCGCCTCAACCGGCGCTGAGGGTGAACGAGAGCACAACAGTGGTGGATTGAGAAACTCAAGACTGGGGTTCATGGGGGGCACGACCAGCTCCTTATGTACTCCAGGACTGAGAATGAGCTTAGCATGGTCGACGTGAGGATCAGGAGCAGGAGCAGCGAATGAGAGCAGACAATGGATGACGGGACCCGACGGGACTCGCTCAGGACATACCCCTATGTTGACGGGGGGTCCGAACGACTTCCGCACGAGCAATCTGGCGCCAGCACCACCGCAGCTGTTTGAGTGAGAGATGGTGCAGGTCTTCCTTGGGCTGCACGACGTCCCGGTGGTGACGGCTCAATGCGAACGGCCTATATCTCAGGCTCGTGAGAGCGGAACAACAGTGTCTCAGTGGAGGCCCATTCGGGACTCTCCCTACTTTCGTACCAGTTTTTGCTTGGCCTCACGATGACCCTTACAGACCCCTTGGCATCATATAATCCGAGCCCCCAGCATCCATTGTACCTTGGTTTTGAGATTCTAAATTTGTTTGTTGCCCGTCTCTGCACCTGCATCTGAGGAGGGTCGTTCCAGGCATGCGCTGGGCAGTATGCGCTCTGCATGCACCCTAGTGGCTTTGGCTCACTGCGGACATACCGTTTTTGAAGGAGACGGGGAGGTGAGCCCTCTCCCAGCACTGCAGCGGCGCACTCTGGACATGATGAAGCGCCGCTGCTCGCAGTGTTGTGCTGGAGCTGCTCTCCTGTTGCATGGCCTTGCCCCTCATGCATACAATAGCAGCGGCACACAGAAGCGCACTCCTGGAGATGTGGGTCTGTGAACTGTGCGGGCCATGGGAGGTGCTCTTCCTGTGGCTGGGTGTCCTGGCTCTTGCCTGGCCTCAACACCGCAAAAGCTTCCACAAAGAAAATTGCCAGGTACCTGGACAGGATTGGAAAATCTTAGGCACACAGTGGCTAAACACTGACCAGGAGGAAGGTATTCACTGACCATACATCATGCTTAGACCTTGCCTGAGTGACAGCAGGCAATCCATCCATGGATTTGAATAGGAACAGTTCGTTGCATAAATCATACCAGGATCCTGGGGAAGTCACGCTGGGATCACGCTGGGATCACGCTGGGATCATGCTGGGATCACGCTGGAATCCTGGGACGATTACGCTGAGATCATGCTGGGATCCTGGGACGATCACGCCAGGATCCCGCCAGGATCACGCTGCGTTCATGGGACGGTCACGCTGGGATCCTGGGACGATCACGCCCCGTTCACGGTACAATCCTGGGCAGCAGTCATGCTGGGATCACGCTGAGGTCACGGTATGGAGCATGACCGCAGCGTGATCGCAAAATTTTCAGTGTGCCAAGACTAGCAGGATTGGAGCGTGAACGGGGCAGGATTTGAGCATGAACGGAAAATCGCGGTCATGCTGGAATCACGCCCTGATCACGCTCGAATCACGCTGGAATCCCGCCTTCACGCTCAAATCACGCTTGGATCACGCTCGAATCCCGCTGTTTGCAGGATCCAAGCGTGAAATCACCGTGAAATCACCGTGAAATCACGGTGAAATCACCGGGATTCCAGCGTGACCGGACTTTTGTCCATAAACACTGACCATAACCAAGGCCGATCGTGAACACGCTTGCAGTTTCACAATGGCGCGAGAGTGCTTCCACGGGAGTCATTCTTCGAACTCTTGGAAATTTCCTGCAGGCTATTCCTGGTGGGCGGTCAGCTTTCACCGGCGGACGTTGCCACAACCTGCAGCGAGAACCGCAGCAGCAGTTATCTTCTATCATTTCGCGTACGAGTCATTCCTACACTGTGGGCGCGTCCGCGGCGCGCGAACACGTCGCACACGGCTGACTAACAGTTCCGCCAGATGTTTCGCCTTCGACGGCCTGATTGACGCGTTTCGCGGCGAATGCATCCCACGCAACACAAGCGCTCCTGTCGCCTATAAAGACTGCTCGGAATGCACAACTGGAACCCCAGGCCTCACGGTTCAGCCACTCCAGCCACAATGAAGACTTCCTTCCTCTCCCTCGCCGCCCTCGTCGCCACTGTTCTGGCCGCCCCCGCCAACAAGACGCACGATGTGGCACCGGCGGGCAACGTGACAGCGACCCTCGTCCACGGCCCGCCGTACTTCAGCGTGTACGCCGACGTTGGCATCACCACAACTACCTGGCCCTCGGCGGCCCAGCTCGGGAAGTGGAATGACTTGTGAGAGCCCCCTCGCTGTGCTGAAAACGACTAAACGTTTCCGCCAGCGTCATTGCATTCTGGCTCGCGAGGACGAACGGCCCCTTCGACACCGCCGCCGTCTGGGCGTCGTTCGTGCCGGAGACTCGTCAGTTCATCCTCGACCAGTACCACGCCGCGGGGAAGACGATCCGTGTCACGCTCTTCGGCTCGACTGACTTCCCTCTCCAGATCGGCGCCAACCCTGTGACTATTGCGAATGAGGTCGCTGCCTTTGTGAAGGCCAACCAGTTGGATGGTGTCGACATCGACTACGAGGACTCGCCGTCTTTCGAGAACCCGAACGGCGGTGGCGAGCAGTTCCTCATCTCTCTGACCACCGCCCTCCGCCAGCAACTCCCGGCTGGCCAGTACATCATCTCGCACGCACCGCAGGCGCCCTACTTCACCACCGACGGGCGTTACCCCAACGGCGCATACCTGACGGTCCACCGCCAGGTCGGGAGTGCGTTCACTCGTCTCTCATAGCACTCTCTTCCTGACTGAGTTACCCTGCGTAGACCTCATCGACTTCTACAACGTGCAGTACTACAACCAGTAAGCGTTCTCCGCGCCTTCGCCGACCCTGCCGGTGCTAATGCTCTGCTGCAGGGGTCCCGGGCTGTACGAGTCCTGCGCGAGCGTGTTCACCTCGTCCGCCGGCAGCATCGCGGGTACCTCAGTTGCCGACATCATTCGCTCTGGCGTTCCCGCGAGCAAGATCGTCGTGGGAAAGCCCGGCGTCGTCCCTGGCGATGCGAACAACGGGTTCATCCCGCCCGCCACGCTCGGCCAGTGCATCTCCGGACTGCCCGCCAGCAACAGGCCCGGAGGCGTCATGGCCTGGCAGTGGATCCATGCGCAGGCCGACTGGATCGCGGCGGCGAGCGGCAACCTCTAATCAACTGGGCGTCGGCAGTCGTGAAAGATGTAAAAGTGCATTCAAATAGAGAAAGTCACTGAGTTTTGAGATTCATGTCACACGCTCTGAGCCTCAGCCGCCGAGGTTGGTTTCCTGGTGGATGCATCTAGAATTCCGTCCGCACCCCGCGGATCGCACAGACCTGGTGAAATCATGAGATGACTCCCAATGCTGCCTTCGGGACACACTGCAATCCCTGCATGTGCAGGGTCGAATAAGACTCCGCTCCCTATCGAGTGATGATTCAACGAGGCGCGACTTGGTCATGCGATGCCATGCTCTTCTCTGGGATGCATTTGCAGCGGATCGAGATTGTGTAGCGCTTATGATACAAGTCTCACTGCGCACGAGCAATGAGATACAAATGTCAACACTGTACATGTGTTTCTTTGCCTGAACCTTCGGGCGTCGGATGTCCGCGGACAAGCAGTGCCTGTGAAGGGAACTGAGTGGACACTGCGCGTTTACAATCTGTTCCAGAGAATGTGTAGATGTGGTTACTAAACCGGCATTCAGGCCAGAGACACTGGGGTTCTGAGGGCGCCTTCAATTGCAAGCATCGCAACCCTAGCATGAGACGTACAGCAACGCCTCTTTCAACGCCTCTCTCATGCGTACACCAACCCAATGATGCATTGGACCGGGCTATAAAGGCACCACGAAAGCAGCACGAAAGAGTCATCAACTCACCCACTGCACTCCCACTACTCCCTCACATTACATTACTCATAATGTCCTACCAGAACATTTAGAAGGTAAGCTTTGCCTCACCGTGGTCCGCGCTTCTAACTCACTCACCTCGTCTGCAAGCCTTCGATCGAGGTGCGTATCCCAACGACTGGAAAGCGCAGACGCTCACTCTGCCCATCAGAATGGGACTCGCGTTCGCTTTACCCACGGCGGAGTCCAACACACGGGGACGGTCATTGCCATAGCAATCAACCTGAGCGTGCCAGGCGTACGTTCCTGGATTTTGAATTCCTCCGCTTACACAGGCTGACCTATTCCGCAGGGCGTCGCCGCTACGGTGCGGACCGACAACGGCAACACGCTCGTTGTCTCCATTTCTGGTCTTCGTTACGCCTAAGCGTTTCCCTGGCGGACGACTTGTACGACATAATCTATTCGGTAACTTAAGCCTGTGACGAAGTACAAAAGCAGATAGCATCTGGATCTGTTCATGTAGAGAGTGCTCGGTTATAGCGCTTGCTGTATATCTTATTGATTTTACTTTTGCCACTCAGTGAACCGCGAGCGACGGTGTCGCTCATAAGACTGCTCACGTGATCGTATGCACGCTTGCCAACTCCGACGCAGTAGCCCTGTGTCGCTGCCAAACCGAGTCTAAGATACAGAAAAATAAATATCTGGTATTTGTATTGATGAGAAAGTACTGGCTATAGAGATGCATGCGAGAAAAGGCTTTTGTGTTTTTTAGGTAATGACATACCGAGCTCGAGACAGAGAGAGTTTCTTCATGGATTCATGATGGTTTGCCAGCCAGGAGGCGTCGAAGGATGACTTGATTAGGTCTTTTAGGCGCGGCGAGGGCACCAGAGGCGCATGTGGGCCTTCAGGCTCTCCTCGCGACCGAGGACCTTCTCGCACCGCTTGCACTTGAAGGTTGGGACCGCGTGGCTGAGCACGTGGTGCCTGTGCGCGCAGCGGCGTCCGCTGCTCACCCAACCGCAACCCGCAAACGGGCAGGTCATGTTATAGGGGTTGCTGGCAATGCTAGCCTTGTACTTCCGCTCTGCGACGGCCAGCGTAACGCGTTCCTTGACACCGTGACCGGTCTGCTGCGAGCGACGCTTAGGCATCACAGCAACCTTTGTCTTCTTCGCGACGACCTTCGTCTTCTTCGCAGCCCCCTTGACAGAGATCTGCTTCTGAATCCTGGCAGACCTGCGCGGCGTCGAGGGAGGGGACGTGTGCGGAGCACCCGTCTCACCTTCCTGCGGAGTGGGAGTTTCATCCTGCCGCGGAGCGCCCCCATGGCCAGGAAGCTGGGTCGTAGGCGTAATGAAACGGACCCACGCAGCGTCCAGGGGACCGGAGGGGAGATGGCCCCGGGGATCGCGATCCACATAGCTCTCCGGATCCAGGTTAAAGCCCCATGGGAATGGGGACACCTTTGGGACTTCCGGAAGGGAGTCAAGAGACAAGCGTCCAAGTGCTATGTCCATCTCGTTCATCCTCTCCACATCGCGCACGTACTCGTCAGCCAGGGCGGCGATTGCCTCGTCGACCTCGTAGCCCATAGACTCCTTCGGAACGTTGAGAGTGAAGAGCGGGATCTCGGATGTCGACATATCGGAGGAGTGTGATGGAGCCCATGGTTGTAGAACGGGTGCGTTTATATACGCTTTCGAGAAGAAAGAGACCGTGGCATGATGCAGAGGGTGGTGTGGGGGTGAAGGAGGGATGCGGGGAGCGCATCTTGTACACCCCCGCGCGTGGACGCATCACACGTCCCATGGCCACGATGCAACAGATGAGTTACAAGGGATGCGTATGAGGGCGCGCGATGCGCGACCACGGTCACTATGACCGCGCGGGCGGATGCGCTAGGACCTGCTTATGATGCGACATGCCACGTGCACTCGGTCACAGTTTTCAGCGAGCAGCAGAAGCATGTAGGGGGAGAGCATTGAATAAATCAGCGCCGATAAAAGACGGCCAGAGGTACCCGCGCGAGAGAAGGCCTCTTGGTCCTTGGAGGCCTGAGGTGGTGGGCTCCCCGACAAGGTATAGACGGCCATACCCTCAGGCAGCGGGAAAACATGCTTTGACATCAATTCGTGGGTGCCGTTGCCAGATGTGCGTGCATGGGCGTTGGCCTCTACCGTGCAGGCGGGGAAGAGTGATGGTCAGGAGGAGAGCCAAATACAATCTCCGATCGAAATGTCTCCCATCGCGGTCCGGAGGCTGTTTGACAATGTGATCGCATTTTTCTACCGGCTTCCAATCTTCCTGGCATCCTCAAAAGTCCCTGGTTGGCGACCCATTGATTCATGCTTTCCACGGTGCCACGTACTACGTCACAGAACATTGACGCAACGACGGCCATTCCACATTTCCACCAAATTTCCACTACCCCTCTCGAGCCCCATTACTGCCTTCTGCCCCGGAGGCAAAATGCAGCACGATCTAGACTTATCCACTGCATTTGACAGTCTTGCCGCGAGTCGGACCAGCCCGTTTCCCTTTCCACATGGCGTCAGTCACGCACTGACAGTGCTCAGCGCCCCGCTCTTCGAGCGCCTGTTTTCCGTGTCCAGAACCTAAATCTCTTGGGGTGGCTAATTTAATTGCTTTCCATCTGCACGATATTACGCAGTGCACGCCTCAGATGCACTCTGGGCGTAGTTCGCCTCGAAGATCCGCCAGCGCCTGTTCATCGTCGACCAGTACCACGCCCCGGGGAAGACTATCCGTGTCACACACTTCGGTTTGTCTGAGTTCCCTCTCCATATTTGCGCGAACCCCGTCACTATTGCGAACGAGGTCGCTGGCTTTGTGATAGAATAACAAGCGGGACGTTGTCGACATTGAATACGAAAACTCGCCGTCTTTTGAGAACCCGAACGGCGGTGGGAAGCAGTTCCTCATCTCCCTTATCATCGCACTCCACCAGGTCCCCGGCAGGACAGTACATCATCTCGCACGCACCTCAGGCGCCTTACTTCACTAGCGACAGGCCCCCAATCTCATAGCACTCTCTTCCTGAATGAGTCACCCAGGCTAGATCTCATCAACTTCTACAACGCGCAGCGCTGCAACCAGTAAGCGTTCCCCGCGCCTTCTCCGACCCTCCCGGTGCTAATGCTCAGTTGCAGGGGTCCCGGTCTGTACAAGTCCTCCACGAGCGTTTTCACTTCATCGGCTGGGAGCATCGCGGGTTCCTCAGTTGCCAAAATCATCAGCTTTGGCGTGCCTGCGAATGACACCATCGCGAGAAAGTCTCGAATCGTCCCTGGCGATGTGAACGACGGGTAAATCCCGCCCGCCACGCTGGGACAGTGCATCTCCGTGCTCGGCGCTGGCGTCAGGCCCGGAGGCGTCATGGCCTGGCAGTGGTTTCATGCGCAAGCCGATTCGATAGCGGCGGCGAGCGGCAACCTGTGATCAGCTGGGCGTAGTGAATAGTGTACTACACTACTATGTAGCCAGGGAGAAAGTGTTCGCAAATAAACGACGATCACTGAGCTATAGGTTGATGTCTCCCACCGCTCCAAGGCTGAGACGCCGAGGTTGTTCCGCTGGGTCGTGAGGCGCGCGCCTCAAGCCCAACGAGAAGTCCGTCTACCCGGAGTCATGCAGCTATACCGGAATTCCATTAATGGCTTTGCGTAGCTGAGACCAGATCTTGGTATGAGAAGTTGGAATCTATTTATACTCGTGGAGACCCCGTGCTACCGTGAACTATCCCCACAATGATAATAGCTGCGAGTATCTCCCAGCACATTTTCCTCTTTTCCTTTTCCTTCGATACACGGTATGCATGAATGGATCGCAGTATGTGATATTATTTGGGGTAAGGTTGTACAGAGCAGCGATTGACACAGGTCGCGGCGGGCACGACAGGCACGACAGCCCAGCGCAGAATTGCGCGGTGTTGCTTGAACTCTAAACGTGTGCGCCTCGGCCGCGCAGCTCTAGAAGCGGATCCGTAGGACTACACGACTGTCAACGAACATGTCAGTTATTGTACGGGGGCAGGAGACAATGATCAACACACCTGGAGCCTGCACTTTGTCGCCATCGGCTACTGTACAGTGGGCGCCGCACTACGACGATGTGGCAGCACTGGCACGCGCGGCCTCTGTCTTCTTCTGAGCGGCAAGTCGGTTCCATTTCTGTTTGCCGTCAGCGTCGCCAGCAAGGCGAAGTTGATAACGCTCACCGCCTGGTCCTGTTTCCCCCAATGCACAACCCAGTCCTTTCTCAGGGCTTCCGGGTGAGTCTCAAGCCACTCCAATTTGCAAAGACTCCTATAAAGACGTGATGTCAGTGCAAGAAATACTGGGATGTTTGCAATGTACGCACATCCCGGTGATCTTCCCGTTAGTTGGCATGCGAATCTTCTGGTCTTCCTTCTGAGGTGCAGCAATGGTCGCAGCTTTCGCCTGGACGTGCTGCGACGAAGCGATTGCTTGTGCTAGCAGTGATGGTGCGGTCGATGCTTGGGCGGGCGCTGGTGGCGGAAGCACTGCATGGGTTAATAGACAGCGCATGCGGAGGGCGGCACAGTCAACATACCATCTGAAGGTGGAGCCGCGCTATGCTGAGCAACTGATGGTGCCGTACTAACGGCGGCGGCGGCGGCGGCGGGTCGTGTTGCCGGCGGGGCGGAACCCTGTGCTGGAGCAACTGGGTTTGGAGGCGGCGGATTGGTGTCATTAGCGGGTGGTGGCGGGACCATGTGTGCAGAATCGCCTGCGTCTGGCGTTGGGGCTGGTGCACCATGGGTAACGGTGGGGAGAGCGGCGGCCGGCTCCGGCAGCATGCGCGACGCCGGCGCCGAATTTGCTGGTGACGCATTCACTGCCATATCCGCACTTGCAAGCAGTTCGGCGAGGGTCGGTGCTACCACAATAGGCGCACGTCCACCAGGTCGAGGCTGCTGAGCTGATGGCCCAGGTGCAGACGCGGCGGGCGCATCGACATTGATGGGTTGTGCAGGTGCTATAGAGCACGTTAGATGCGCCGCCGTCGGCCAAGAATGCATTGCACACCTTGCGCCGACTTCGTTCTCTTCTTGACTGGCTCGATGTCGCCTTCATGTTCGCATTTGAGACTGCGCGCCGGAGTGTCGCGTGATTCGACTTTGGTGACCGCGTCCTTGGCGATGTAGGTCTGTGCCCAGGAAGGGTAGCACTTGGTGGCCAGTGCCTCCACCTTCCAGTGACAGTCACAGAGCGCGAGGAACCAGAAGTCGCGGTATAGCGCCTTCCGAAGGAGGTTGCGCGCAAAGTCTTCGGCGGCGCCCCAATTTTTGGGCGCGCGACCTGCGTTGTTGAGCTCATGCCACACACCTCGCATGCATTGCTTGATGGCCTCCATAACGAAGTCATCGACCGGGATTCCGTTTTCGTCTTCGACATAGTCCATCTTGTTGCTGGCTTTCGGCGTCATACTTGCGACGGCGTCGGTCTTTGTCGCCGACTTGGGCCTCCAATGTTGCACGGAGGGGTAGTCTTCTTTGCGGTATTTGGGTGGCTCCAAGACTGGGGCCTTGTCGGCTAGCTTCTGGAGGGCCTCGTGCAGCATATCGAGCTTCGACCTGTCGACATAAGCACGTGTAATGATGTTAGAGTTCATCAACATACTTTAAATAGACGTTCTGTGTTTCGAGGCTGCTGATATACGTGCGAAACTGCGTAATAAGCTCTTCATGGCCACACAACGAGGCATCGGGGAACGGGAAGTCCGAGAACTGCCAAGGTTGTCATTGCGGTCAAACTGCCGACAGCGGCAGCGAAGACGCACGTCTAAGTCTCCTGTCTGCGAAGAACCCCAGCGAGAGCCGCCGCTCGCGCCTTGGTCGACCTCGGATGAGCGCTCCCATCCATCGAATTGGGGGGGGGTATGCAGATAGCGGGGAGGAAGAGTAGTTGGACTGTGAGCCCGCCCGCGAAGGCGCGCGCGAGCCACCCGCCAAACTGCCCGAGGAACGCAAGGCAGTACCAAGAGGAGGATATTTTGGTCCAGCGCCATCGCCGCGCGGCGGGTGCGACGTTGGTAGCATTGAGACGAGAGCAGAAAGTCAAGACGAAAGCAAATTTTCACCGGAAGCATCGAGTTAGTTGCATCCGCAAGGCACAGGCAACTCTCGGCTGCGGGGCATCCCAGTACAAGAATTATCTACCCCCATAAATACGAGTCTATATGCACAGGATGCTATCCATCTGATTCTTGAATGTCGTGCATCTAGGATAAGCATGCGGGACATGGTGGCAATGGGATCAATCTGCCTCATCTATTACATCCTCTACAGCGCCGCCCATCTCAGCAATGTCCAGCCCAGGCATCTCCGCTACAAATACTCGGTCCCCGTATGCATCTCGTATGAGAGACGAGTGGGGAGGCATCGCAACGACACCCGTGATGTTGTTGTACTCCACAACCCGTAGGCCAGCGTCACCTTGATGGCAACACGACCAAACTGTGAAAGACGAGGCTTTCAAAAGCTCCTCATCTGGTCTTGTGCACAGGGAGACCATCGCAAGTGCCTTGTCCTCGCCGTTGACGTCGAATTCGAAGTAGTACCGCACCTCGGCAAATTCCAGCTGCGAGTCTAGCCACAGCTACAAGCCCTCGTTAGCAAGAAGTGGAAACGATCTAACTCACAACGCTCACCTTGACATCCCGCGCACGGCGAAGACAGTTTCGGGGCTTCAATTGCTCTTTCCAAAGTGAGCGCGCAACTTGGCCATTCGGCAGCCGCAGCCGCGACCATCGTCGAATCTTGCGGTCCCAGTCGTCCGCAATTGGCGAACCCTGCCGGCGAAGATAAACGCACAGTGCTGTATACTCAGCGTCGCTTATTGGGCGATAGCACGTGTCCAGCGCACGAAGAAGGAGGTACGACGCGTCGAGCGGCTTGGAGCCACGCGGGGGCTGCGCTTCCTTTGCCGCGTCGCGATCGAGTGCTGGGACCATAGCCTTGAGGGCGTTGATCTGTGCGCGCTCGAGTCCGCGGCGCGAGAGATTCTTGTATGGCGTTGAGTGCTGCTTGAGGTCGGCAGTGGCAAGGCCAATGAAACGCTCCATCGTCCACTGCGAATAACACGCACCCGGCCCCAGACGGAACGTCTCAGGCGCCCAGTGAGAGAGGTTGTGGATGCTCTGCTGTACGAAGTGGAGACGGTCGACACGGCGCTTGTAGAAATGGAGTTCGAACTCGTAGGTGAATTCGAGTAGTAGCCGCTTGGCGCGCTCGAGATGTGCACGCGAAATGCACTTCTGGTATAAGATCCGGACGCCTGCCACGAGCTTGCAGTACGTGCGAAAAAGCGGCATTGGGAGAACTCCTAGGAACAGGCCGGGACCGAGGCTGAAGAGATAGAGCAGGTGTTCCCAGGCCTTGTAGCCACTGTTAATCTTCTCTGCCGGGTTGCGAGCTCCGCGCCCATACGAGCCCGGAAGAAAAGAGATGCAGAAAGCGACGTCCTTGCCATGGATCTCCCATATCTCGCCTTTCAGAACAGCCCACGCCCAGGCTGTCTTCGAGTCGGTTGGCGCGCAGTCGATTGTCCCGCGCAGCAGCGAAATGAACAAGTCGGCCAGGTTTAGAATCTCGTGCATCGCGTCCCCCGGGCACATGAGAGGTACCCCGAGCGGAGTCCATGCGCTGAGACCGCGAAGAATGCTTGGCTTGCAGATTCCCGTCTCGCGGCGACGGTATTCATACTCTGTCTGTGTTCGGGACTCCAGAAGCCAGGCCAGTTTCCGCTCATACGATGCAGAATCGGTAGATCGCCCCGCGGTAAGGTCAACGTCCGCGTGATCGCAGCCATCCATGACGTAGTTGTCCGGCTTGAGCAACGCAGGATAGTAATGTGAGCCGCCGCGACCAGGCTTATGGCGCCCTGGGAGCTCACAGAATAGCCTGCATCCGTATTTGCCATGGTGAGGCACGAGTCCACTGTAGTGCACTGCCGCAACACCGTCAGCGATGGCGAGAAGGAGCCGGAGCATCGACTGATAGGTGAGGCGGAGGGCGGCGTCGTATACATGCAGGCCACCTGCGTTGTTGATGGCAGCGATGTGGTAGAGGCCAGGGAACAGGAATGAATTGACGTTCTTCGGTTTGCCCTTGATAAAGGCGCCAGGAAGCAGGTAGCCCTGCTTGAAACGGACAGATGGGGCGAAATTGAGAACACTCCACATCATAATCCAGCAGTCAGAAGACTTGTTGCGGTAGAGCTGAGCACCGTCCATCGATGACATGAGCAACGTGTCCTGGTCGCCGATGGCGCCGGACTGCACCGCATCCAGAATCGCGTCCCCGCACGTGAGATCGTCGAAAGCGGAGAGAAAGCCGTCGCGCTGGCGCAGAGCAAGAAGCGCACGCACACGCTCGAAGAAGTAACGCATCGCGCGAGCTCTGTCCGGGTGGCGTCTGAGCGCCTGAACCTGCGGGCCAAGTAGAATCGTGTCGAATGTCTGGACGGGCTTCCCGCGGCTATCGTAGCGCTGAGAGTCACACTCGGGACACCTATCCAGGTGCTCGAATGGGCCTGTGAACGCGACACAGGAGTCGGGACACATGTCCTTCTCGACTGCGAATACACCGCTGAGCTTTCCGATGCGCCGCTTGACCTGATCGAGGGAAAGGTATAGGTGGGCGTCGGCAGGATGCGCCTCTCGAGCGGACGAGACAATCTCCGAATAGGATTCATTAGAGCCGTTTCGCGTGGCGAGATACATGCGAATGCAATGGCGGGTGATGCGACTCTCGTGAGAGTCCAAGTCAATATCCTCCTCAGAGGGATGTCGGAGATCGTAGAGCTGATCCTCGGTGAGGTCGCCATTGTCCAGAGTCGCAGTCCTGAGCCTCGCGATAAACTCCTGAGACGTAGCCAGATCAGAGATCCGCGACGGCTCCCACTCGGGCTCCTCCTCGGGGTCAGGCTCCTCGTCCTGTCCCCCTTGTGCTTCCAGGTCAACCAGGCTCCCTGGGTCGGGATCCATCGCACCAGAGACGGCACCAGAGCCATGAGAAACACCAGAAGCAAACTCGGAACTAGGAACAGACTGTGCCGCCGACGGGGGAGACGGAGGGACTGGCGAATTACTGGGGGATTCGATCTCAGGAAGGAGATGTTGGTGGGAGTCCCCATGAGGCGAGTCCGGAGTTCGCGAGTGTGGAGACGATATTCGCGCAGGGGAAAGTGCGCGAGATGGGTTGGGGGAAAGCGCGACTGGATCGGGTTGTTCCTGTCGAGATTCTGGAATCTGGATGGATTCAAGTCATTGCATTATGTTGTAGGAGAATTGCACGTACCTGGGCGGCTGGCATGAACTCAGGTTCGTGCACGGGCGAGACTGCGGCTTCGGGTACACTTTCGCGGTGCTTGGAGTGGTAATACCAAGTACTCTGAGGTTGCCATGCACCTCTGCCGCAGAGTTTGATGCAAGTGCACCATACTCTGCCACGATCATTACGGTCACCGCAGGAGGGTGTAGCATCGGCGCTCGGATCGTGCAGCCTACGTGTTTTGGCACGAGGCATTGTGAGCCGGTTGGCGGGGGACGAAGAGTAGGGAAAGGAGAGTGCTATAGTCCTGCCCAGAGAGACCCCAGGAGCACCGCGCGGCGGTGGGAGTCTGAAGACGCTGAGACGGCGAGGTACGCGCCCGGCGTGCTCGGTGTAGCAGCGAGCGACTGCCAAGCGCGAATCTGGGCCTCCAATCGACGTGCGCGCCTACAGGGGGCCTCGTGCGTCGTGCCTGGGGTAAAGCAGAGCAGCAGCAGTGTGCGCGGCCTGTAGCAAGCGGAGCTGTGCTTGCACAAGACGTGTCGCGTCGGCAGGCCAGGTAACTTTGTTACGATTATACTATCACCGGCAGCCTGCACTTTCTACATGGGCTGGGACGGCCTGGTTTACGAAGACGCGCAGAAATACCACAAGCTATGTTACGCAGCGACGCTGCAGTGCGCATAGATCGGAGTAGATCTCGGCATGAGGGATTGGTTCCGACATCTTCCAAACGGACCTCGGTCGCTCTACATGGCGCCGGGTAGACGGACTTTTCATTGGGCCTCAAGGTCGGCGCACGTCGACATACATGGAGCCTCCTCAGTCACTTTAGGATTATTCTTTTAGGTCTGTAGAGCTTGCACGATTATTTTATTGAGGTATCAGACCACCGTGTATGTACAAGCAAACAGCCCGAGATAAACCGTGCAGTAGAGTTAAAGTGTGTAAAACGATGTATACCGGGATAATTCACACAGAGCAAGTCCACCAAACAGCAAAAATATACCAAGTGGCCGGAGATGCACGTCAAGTAGATAAATCGGGATAATTGGATAAATCGGGATAGAGATACAGTTGAGAAGCTCGTCAGACGATCCGATAAGTCAAATATCCGATCAGGTGGCGATAATGGGATAAATCGCGATAAATTGCAGGTTTACCGTGCAAGTGGTCGGCAAAAAACGGTGGGGAGTGCGCGGATGGTGTAAAACGCGATAAATCCCGGGCAGTGCGGCAGCGAGATCGTGCAGAATTGAGTGCACATCGAAGATATGAGGCAGGAGGGCGAAAAGGCGAAAAGCGCTCGATCAGCAAGTGGGATATGTGGCAGACCAGTGAATTACTCACGTTCGAGGTGTTGCATATCGTACATCTCGATGATTGGCCCTGCGGGGGTCAGGCCGTCCTCAGCGCAGACCAGTCATACGAACGCTCACCAGACCAATTTCCACCTGGCAGTGAGGCGCGCTGTCCGCGACGCAGGGTTTGAGACTGGCGAAGCACGCGGCCACGAATGTGGCGACGTGCACAGACGCGTCACCGCCACATTCGCAGCGGTGACGGTGGGTGGGCCGGGCGTTCGAGCGCCGTGTCAGAGCGGCGCTGGCTGTGGGGGCGCGAATGTGGGGCGCGCCGCCGCGCGTGCGAGTGCGGCCTTCATATGAAGGCCGCTGCGTGTGGGGGCCGCCGGAGAGGGAAGGGAGAAAGACCTGCGGCGGAGCCCGAACCCGCTGACCCGCATTGCTGCCGTTGCCACATTGTGGCAACGGCAGATGTCCGGCGGCCAGCAGCTACTTATAACAGGTGAGCGTACAGCTCATCGGTCAGCGCGGATAACTGACTGTGACAGACTGCTGCAGAGACACTGTCTCGCCGGTATCTTCTATAAAATCGCTGTCGAGTGCGAGTTGGGGCTTTCCTGGCGCCAAGGGTCAAGCGAACAAAAAACTCTGGACATCATGCCGAAAATTCCAATAAGCCCATTCCTGGACCCCCTCCCCCCCTCTTTTGCTTCCGGATTGCCATATAAGGAACAATCCGCGGAGGCATCCGCTTAGTCAGCGACTGCCTGTAACAAAGAGCCTGTAAGGCCAACTCTAGTGGTGCTCCAGATACTGATTCAAAACTGTTGAGGTGCCCCCAGGGTGCCCCCAGGGTGCCCCCAGACCGCCATTTCATCAGCCTCATGCACATCGGAGCTTGTCTCTTGTCCGGAAAGAGGTAGCAAGGGTCGCGGAGGGATGGAATTAGCGCTGATGGCGACTTGCAAGCAATTCTGTACCCTCGGCTCGGCTTCAGCTGAGATTCTAGCACCGAAATGAGTTTTGGATGGTAGACATCATCAAAAATTTTGATAATAAAAAAATTCCAACAAGCCATTCGGCTGACCCCCTCCCCCCCTTGTTGATATACCGGAATTTGCCGATGCTCGCCCCTTGCCTGGCGCGTCTCCGTTGTCCGGGAAGGCCGCGGACTGGCTGTACGGCGGCGAGCGCGCGTTGCCGTTGCCGACAGCCGCAACGGTAGAGGGAATGGCGATGCGGGCCGACAATCGCACGGCACTTGAGGTTGTTGCAGCGCTCGCGGCCCCATCCTCCCTATCACTATCACGGCCTTTGAGTGCGCTGTGCGCTGGCTGCGCGTAACAGCGTGCAACGCGCTCGCCGACGTTCATGATATACAGCATGCAAGGCTTGTGCAAGGCTCTCGTTCCCGATTTGATGTCCTCACGAGCATCCAATAATACGATATATTTGCCATTATTACATCTGGCAGGCAGCGAGAAACAGACTGCGCGACTCGCGGGCGACGTTTGTGGCAATAGGCGCCAGCGAGCACCCATCGGCCGACGGTCCGACGGCCGCCGGGCCCAGCCGGCGTGCGGGCGGCGCTGGGTACGCAACTGCGCCGCACGTTGACAGCGATGGGATGAATCGGGATATAGAGCGCATCCTATGGACATGGACACCCGCGCGACCCAGAGGTGTAGAACCTCAGAAAAATAATCCTGCGAGGTCTACAGACCTCATTAAAATAATCGCAAGTGACTGAGGTAGTTGCATACATGCCATGTGCTCGTCGAACATGGATCTCCGGTACTGTTCATTCGACCGGCAGGTTTGTGATAGAGTGAACCCAGTTGGACGGTTCCACGCATAAGCTGCACTGTTTGTTTGGCTCTCTCAGAGTATGCTCCAGAAGTTCCGATCGACGTGGAGAGCACAGTGCTGTCATATGAACTTACACAGTGTCAGTCAAATACTCCTTCCAGACACACTGGCATACACTCACAGGAAAGGAAACGTGTCCTTCTTTGAATCCATAATCATGTGAACGGTGTATCACCGTGCCATGCGATGTCAGGTCACTTCTGGGTTGCATTTGCAGCGGACCGAGCTCATGCAGCGCTCCAGATCAAGGTACCGCTACATAACGCGGATTGCTCACGTAGATGCATCTCTAACACGATGCATGTTTCTCTTACATTGCAAATAGGTGGGCGGACGTCCGCGGAGAAGTTGAAAAGCTGACACCAGCTGACGGGAAGATCGTATGCAAAATTTGACGAATAATAGAAGTCGACGGACAGCATCCCCGACAATTAACATGGGATAGGGACCGCCCACCGCAGAGGGGATCTGCAGGCATCGATGGTTTGTCGATGGTCAGCGGATTGCCAGAGATCAAGGCCTGAGACGCTTGGCGTCTTGTTGCAGCGCCTGCAAACATCGCAACCCTACAGCAACGCCTCGATGGGAGCAGCGCTGCCGAGCCATAGAGCGGCTCGGGATAGCATTGCGCCAGGCTATAAAGGCACCTGAGAAAGAGAAACATAGACCTCAACTCGCCAACCCACTACACCCCCAGCTCCCCATCCAGCTAATACTTCTCCCATAATGTCCCACCAAAACACCCAGCAGGTAAGTCTCCGGCGACGGTACGATTCGATTGAGACTCACCCGCTTCCTCTCAGCCGTCGATCGTCGTGAGTCCTCCGTCCAGGCATCAATGTAGACACCTCATGCTTTCGCAGGTCGGGACCCGCGTCCGCTTCGTCCACGGCGGCGTCCAGCACACCGGTACGGTCTCTGCCATTGGTTTTCGGACGGACGTGGCAGGCGTAAGCGATCAGGATTCCAAGGACCCGCAGACAACTCAGGTTGACCTGTCCCGCAGGGTATCGCCGCCACCGTGAGGACCGGAACCACGTCGCTCGTCGTACCCATCAACATCCTGCGCTACGCGTAGAACTTTCCTCGCGTAGAGCTTTCCTCGCACGACGCGCGCCGTTAATTATTCGATACCTTATCAGAGCCTGTGGTGAAGTACGAGGACAGGGCGCTTCCGAGTCTGTCCATGTAGAGAGTGCTCGGCTACAGCGCTTTATGTATCATCTGGTACTGTTACTTAATTTAGATTCATCTTTTCCTCCAGACATGTGATTGGGCCGAGTGCAAGAAGACGACAGAAAGCAGCACGGGGTCTGAGCCCAGAAGACGGTGCGATCAAGGGGGCGATTGTCCGTCGTCCATAGCATGCACGGCCATCTAAAACAGTGAGGTACGCCTGACAGAGGTGTATTTCGTCCATCCTAATCCTTAGAGTAATGCGTAACTGCCGGCACAGCCAGTCGATTAGGCGTCAGGCAAGGACCTGTCAGGAAAGCGCAGAATACTGTGTCATGGCTGCAAAGCCCGCTCGTAGTGAGCGCCGCCTGTGCGTCCCGCGCGTAGGCATTAGCGCAGGTCTGTAGAGCGCAAATCCTATATTTCGAACTTGATGTGCAGCAGCGCAAGGTGAACCCAGCATCCGTCTCGAATGAGAGCTCGCGGTATCCAGACACCAAGCGCGAGCTCGCACGCAAAGCAAAAGGAACAGAAAGCAGCTTGCGCAAGTGACTGGGTATATCCTCGGCGAAGACGACGCAGGAGAACCGAACGTTGGCGGGAAAGGAAGATAAGCGCGCCAGGCGGTGCTTGAAAGCGTGTTCCGCGGAACAAAATCATCGCTCTTTACAGATCTGACGTGGATGGAGACAAAGAATTACTGTCGATACTGTATGATGTCACCATTGCCCCTTTTCTCCGCACCGAGCCGAAGTCGGCGAGTCCGCGCTTGAGATCTTGGGACTCGAAATGCCGCCGCGTGTATTCTTGTCTCTGGAGCCAAGTACGTCACGACAATTTGCGCCGGTATGACGACAGCGTGGACCCTCTGATATGGAGTACATGAAACAGAGGAGCGAGGGTACTGCCGGTAGAACGATACTCATGCAAACATTGTGTGACGACTTTCAATGCATATGTTAGTTAAACAGGCACTGTTTGACCTAATAGTGGATAGAAGCCCGCTGACGACCTGGGGGAGATGCGCGTCATACTTACCCTTCTGGCCAGCGTGCGCGCCAAACTTCACCACCATGGTCCGGCGCGCTACCGCGGACTTCCGTGTTGGTGCATTCGACGACTCGGGGAAGACTCGGGGAGAAGGCCTCGGAAGGGCAGCGGTAGAGCTCATGGAAATCTCAGACGCGTTCAGATGGTGCGATCCCCAGGCGTGACATGGAACGGTAGGCCGCGACACCAAAATTGCCGCAGATAATCAGTAACCTCCTAGTGCGAGGTGCACGGGCCGCATCGGGACTTCGTGCGGTCAGGACAAACTGCGCAGGGACGGAACGCGCATTCGACTGGGTGATGGAAGAATTCTCCGTGTGGCGCACTCCCGCAGCTGACGCCATACTCCCCGTACTCGGTTGTTTGCCATTTACCGCGCGATTGCAAGTGGCCTGCCATCAATGACACCATCCCTGCACCGACATATCGATGCCCCAGGTCACATGGTCTCCGTGAAGCGGGGCGAACCGACTCGGACTGAAACTCGGTAGTAGCACGCCTGTGGTGCGTCGATCGGCGGCGACGAACACGGACGCGAGGCTGAGAATCCGGCAACTGGTGTATATGTAAGCGCAGTATACTATGAGACGCGTCACGCTGTCCTATGAGGTGCACTGGCCGTCGCGCGCGAGGTCTTGAGCGGTCGCCCGGCCGGGAGACGGCTCGCTGCGCGGGCCGCAGCAAGAGCAGACAACCTGCACTCGACATGGCAGGAGAGGCAAGAAGGAGAGGAGTAACCTTACTACGCAGTATAGGTGTCATTCCTAGCACACATACGTCCTAGCTAGACCAGTGCGCGTTAACAGGTTACAGGCCCACCACGACCGAGTCTGGCAGACAATGTCGAACTGTGCGCAGTGCTGAACGGTCGATCGGACTAACGCGAGCCCCGAGAATTGGTCGATCAGTCGGCGGGGACCCGTTTGAGTGCACCGCACAAGGAACTAGTCTCCTTTGCAGACTTTATGTCGAAGATAATCGTTCGACAAGGAACTGAGCTGCGCGCGAGCGTCCGCGCCCGCAGATGATAATGTGTCCCAGGGACGCAGGCTGTGGCGAGTCCAATTCAGTAAGCATGCGTGCTGCGCGAGCGCGGGGACAGGGCCGCGGTGCGCTGACGAATAGCGCGTGTGCTGCGCGGCGCGGCGCGCGACGCTCGGGGGAGGACGAAAAGGACAAGGGCGATCGCCGCGCGCGCAGTCACCATTGAGTGGTCAGATGCCTGAGAACGGGCTTCCTCCTGGGCCTGAGAACAAAGACCTGCCAGTGGTCTGACAGCGCAACAGTAGGCGATTCAGCGGCTGCCAATCGTAGCACCATAAGACCCGAATCGCAGGCACGGTCGACCGCTGTATCTCCCAAAACGACAGAAAGAAGCTGAGTCAGGCTGACTCGCCTGAAGGACCACGACTCGGTTGGGAGTAAGGAGCGGCGCGGGGCTTGAAAGACACGGATAGTGCGCCGCCAGGAGAGAACCGCCGGAGCCTAGGTCGCGCATCATCTCTGTCAGCAACGTCAACGCCGGTACCAAGACAGGATGCACTCCGCAAAGGCATGACATGTCAGCCGGCGCGGATCCCAGCTCGTCCATCGCAATGAAGCAGTGCAAAAGGGCCGGGTCCTGCGAGCGCGCAGCAGATACGCGGGTCAAGCCCAGCGTTGTATGGAGCGGAGCTACGCAGCATCCGCCAGCGCGCTCTAGGTCACAGCAGCCGCCCAAAGCGGGAGAGCCGGTGCGAGTCGCGATTCGGTGGAGAGCAGAGCGACGCGGAATCCGAAAGTGCGCCGCCAGGAGAGAATCACCGGAGTCTGGGTATATCATCCCTGTCAGCGCCGTCAAGGCCGGTGCCGACGGTGAGTACGATCGGCGAAGGAATGCAGGTGGCTGAGATACATGACAGCTCTGGCCCGAGAAGGCGCGTCAGAGTCGGGTGGCGCGGAGGGCGGCCGCGCAGTCCACGTTCCGAGTCGGAGCTGCGCAGCAGCCGTGCGTCCCAAGCAGCACAATGTCCAGCTCACAGCAGCTGCTCGAAGCAGGAGAGCCGGCGCAAGCGGGCCGCGCGGCGCAGAAAGATATCGGCGAGGAGCAAAGAACGACGCGGAGCCCGAACGCGCCCAGGAGAGAACAGCCGAAGCATGCATCGACTTGGACGCCGGTGTCGGAGAAGGACGCGCTCCGCGTTTGCATGCGATTCGAGTGCCTGGCTGCGCGAGCGTCAGAATTGAGCAGCGCGGAGGGCGGCTGCGCAGTAGACGAGTCAACTGCAGGAGCGGCGCAGCACTCGTAGGTCTCAAGCCGCATTGGCGAGGCACAAACAAGCGCGAGTCGGTAGAGACCAAGGAGCGACGCGGAAACGGAATGCGCGATGTCAGGACAAGGAGAGAACCGCCAGAGCCTGCAGCACAATCAACGCCGGTGCTGGAAGAGAACGTGCCCCGCGTAGACATGCCTATGCCTGGCTGCATGTGTCCGAGAAGGCGCGTCAGAATGAGCAGCGCGCAGTAGACGAGTCAACTGCAGCGTTCGAGGCAGGCGGAGCAGCGCAGCACCCGCACGTCAAGCAGCACAATATCCAAGCCACAGCAGCTTCGCGAAGCAGGAGATTCGGCGCAAGCGGTTCGCGCAGCGCAGCGAGTCGGCAAAGACCAAGCAGCGAAGCGGAGCCCCAAACCGCGTCGTCGGAGCAAAACTTCCTCCGGGGCCTGGATCCTGTCACCGGCCCCGCACACCGCCCCTGGCATGCGACAGCGCGGGGCCGGCCTAATTCGGCGTCTATGATAGGATACGCGTCCGACCCTGGTGTTGGTGTGGAATCAGGAGGCGCGATAAGCGGCGGGCGTCAGGGCCGTGTTTGCGCGAGAGGTGGGGGTAGGGGCCCCTATGACGCTGTCCATCAGACGTGCGACCTCGGGTGGGGAGAATTAGAGAGAATTACAGTCAACTCTGTAATAACCCATAGCTGTTGGGGAGGCCCTGCAGCTATGGGTTATCACAGAGTATGGGTTATCAGAGAGCACTTTGGCTGAGGAATGGGAAAGGCCTGACGCTATGGGTTTTCACAGAGTATGGGCTATATCAGGTATGGGTTATTACAGAGATGACTGTAGAGAGAGGAAATTAGACGTCCAGCCCTGGCATGCCATCAGGAATCCGATCATTGATCACCGCGACGGCGTTCCCTGAGCGCGCAGGATGTCGAGGTTCCATCACCGGCTGGACGTCGGGTCCAGTACGTGATCATGACGTCGGCGCGCCGTGGTCCTCGCCTCGGACCATCGGGCCTGCTGACCAACTCAGGACTGGCCACCGACGGACTGCAGCCGCGGTCACTGGGCCTGGTCGCGCTCCCGGACGCAGATGGCTGTCGCGGGGCGGTGCCTGGATCTGCAGCGTCCCGCTTCCCGCGCAGGTGAAACAAAGAAGCTGCAGCTTCTTCAATTCGAAGAGCGCGCTCCCTGTCGCTGTCAGCTGTCAACGCCAGATCTCGACGGGAATGAAAGATGAAAACGGAACGACTCGAGATGAATGGGCTTGTCCACTGTTCGAAGCGAATTCGTCAGCCTGGAGCGGGTGTTGTCCTGCTGCGCGGGCGGGCGGATTGTTGTTCTTTCGCACCGGCGTGTGCCCAAGAGCACAATTGCAGAAGACGGAGTTGGGGTTCGAACGCGACGTCGGCGGGCCCGGATCGATCCCGATGCCTATCTGTCCTTGTTCTGAGCGTTCACCGCCCTAGGCAGGGTTCTCGAGCGTCCGGATCGATCTTGACTTGTGCAGCCATGGCGAGTGTTTACGGCAGCGTTGTGCAGGCAGGCGTCGCGATCGATCCGGCGTCTGGAAGGAGAGTTGGGCGTGGTCGGAGAACCTTGCAGGTCGCCAGAGCCCGACCGCACCCGGGCTTGTGTGCTTGGGTGCGTGTGGGTGTGGGGGCGGGTGCTGCGGTCCGATGGCATCACGTCGTTCCATTGTGGGGCCTGAGGAAGACGGATTTGGACTATCTCTCTCTGTCTGTGGCCATTGTCGTCAGAACACACAATGGCGATACCGCAGAACAGAGAACAACGGCTGGGCACGTGAGCGTTGTGTTGTTGTGCAGTGTGCAGGGACCGACCGGCAATCCGGCCGCGCGTAATACGGGATATCGCCGGCGCTGATTGGCCCACGCAGGCCGCGCCCACTCGGAACGCCAATCTCGCGCCCGCGCGCCGACGCCCCGACCGAGTATATATACCCCGCCCACACCCTCGCCTCCCCATCCCCCACCCACCCCCGCCTCCAGCGTCTGCCTGAAAATGTCCGCATCACAATACTACCCGTACGGCCAGCACCAGCAGCAGTACTACCCCGTGCCCGTCATCGCCCAGCCGGCAGGACGCCAGCGTGCGTTTTTCTTGCCTCGCCACAAGAGAAAAAACGCTGACTGGGCGCTGGACGAACAGCAGCATACGCGCATGTGCCTGTGCCCAACCCCATCACCGCGCAGACGGTCCTGACGCGGCGCTGCAACGAGTGCACGCGCGGCTTTACCTGCTCCGCAGACCTCGAGGTGCGTCGAGCCACACTCTTCGCCCACGACTGTGTGGCTAACCTATCCTCGTTCCGTATCACCCAGTCGCACCAAAATTACGGCCGAGGTGCGCTGCGCCGTCGTTCGCGTTTTTCTAAATTGTGGCTAACGGGTGTGCGTGTGTGCAGCGATCCAATGCAGCGTGTGCAGCATATACTGCTCCTGCTGGGACGCCCTCGCGCGCCACCAGATCCTGCGCCACGCCCAACAACACCTGCCTTGTACGCCCACCCCTTTTCTTTTACCCAACCCGCCTTGGCTGACCGAGCGATTATGCAGCGTCAGGCCCAGCGTCGCCCGCCAGCCCCTCCTAGCCACCCACCACCCGCACTCCTGCTCCTAGACACTCCTCCCCGTCCCTCGCATTGCAATTCTGTACTTTTTACACGCCGTCGATACCGCCCCCCGTGCCTCCGCAATACCAGAACCCAGAATCCAGAACCAATCACCCGATCCGTATGTAAGGCGCCAGCTTGGCGGGCCCGTCTGATTATCGGCGCATTCACATGCGCCCGCGCCGGCGCGGCCATCACGCGCCGTTTGTCATGCCCGCGTGTATAAGATTAACGGGTTGCTATACCAGCCATGAATTGCGAAGACGTCAAGCGCGCGGGGCGTTGGAAATGCACATACGTACGGATTGGACCCGCACCCTGCTTTTTGTCGACGGTGAAATTCGCCTCCACTCGCTCCTTCGCCTCGCAATCAGTCTGCTGACTCTGACCGCTGCGGTCTGGAGGGCAGCATGTCGCCATTGATAGTCAGATACAAGATAGATACGGGCTCAGACGACCAGTTCGGCGAACGAGCCCGAGCCCGAAATACCCTGTCTGATTGACAGGAATGATCTTCTCTCCCAGTCAAACCTCATGACACTGTCATCTCCGCGGATCTCCAACCCCCCTCGACGCTGCGCTGAGACTGACAGGCAGTGCCGGCATGCGACCTGGCCTGTGTCGGTGTCGGTGTCGGTGTCGAGCCTCCAACTCTCCCTTCGAAGATCTATGTAAATCCAAGATTCGAACTGTCACCGTCAGCGGGGACACCGGCGAATTTGAATGCACGTTCCAGAATGCGGAATCCAATCTCTTCTCCCGACTCGGCTATTCCTGAACTGTACAATCATAATGTAACTTTCTGGTACATAAGCCGGGCTTACTTTAGCCTGGTCCGACTTCTATGACTACGGCCGCGGAGATGGAGGCGAAGCTTCGCCGAGGACAAAGTAAGCGCCGGGATTATGCCGGCGTGATGACGGGCGCCTCGCCCGGCGGTTCTGGCCTTGTTCGACTTTGAAAATTGAAATCTCTCGATTCCGAGTCGCGGCGGCTGGGCGGGCTCGGTGCTGATTCATGATCCTCCTGGACCTGACTGGCGCCTATGACGCGGACGAAATCGTGTAATATGCAGCTGACAGACAGACGGGCGGGCGGACGAGTCCGGAATGCGGCTCGCCGCGGAGTCTCGCTTCGCACGTTGGACAGTACTCCGGCCGCGATCTCGATTCTCCCACCGACCAGTGGGAGATGACTCATGACGACTGCTACTACATAGCACAGTCGCGCACCCGGACACCTCATCCTCCGACCACGCTTGACCAGGCAAATCTTGCGTTTGCAATTGAGGGGCGGTATGTGTGCCTGCCAGGCGCGCTACTAAATAGAACGTATAGATATGAAGGCACCCTCCGGCGTGCTGTCATTGGGAACGCGTTGTGTCGTACTCCGACGCTTGCCCTGCGCCGTACTAGTAACACGCCGATCGCGATTTCTCCACGCCAGCAACTCCCCAACACACGTATTCCCACTGTGCCACTGTACTGTAGTGCTCGCGTATTGGAGGCGTGAGGCTGATCTGAACTCGACATGCGCCAGAGCAATCCGCGCAGCGTGCAACCTGAAAGACAGAACTGCTGCTAAGGCTTGGGCAATGGGAACGAGCGCAAGAAGGCGTGGTTCACGCTCGGCGACATAAGTACCTCAAGCGCTCGCATCTCATTCGAACTTCTCGAGTTGTAGGTTCACGGCCGTGCCCTAGGCGTCCGTATTCTGCCAGCCTGAAATTGCATGGGCTGCTACAACTTCAACTATTCGGTGTTGTAGGACCTCCGGAGTCGGCAGACGCAGCTCACATACAGAGTGAGAAATGAACCTTCTGCTGCCAGGCTGGCGGCCGCTCGACAGCACGCCCTCACCGGCCAGAAGACGATGCTATACCTGCCTCCTCCTGAAAGGAACGTACACGGGCAGGGTGAAGTCTCTCAGCGATAGCAGGAGCACGATGAATGACGATGGCCGGACCCAGCGTCGCGCATCCCACATGCGTGTGAACACTGAAAGTCTGAACTTGCCGGTGTACAGTGAGACGCGGTCCGGCGTCTCGCGCATGTGCGTGAGCCCTCGATCTTTCGTATGGGGCAGGGAGACGTCCCGCCTGACCGCGACGACGTCTATAGAATAGGCGCGGATGGCTCGCATTCAGGTCACACTTACAGGTGCCCCACTGCGCACGCACACGCCGTCTGGTCCAGACCATCTCGCACACCTCTTGGCCACCCCGCGGGTGGCTAATATCCGACCGGAAACTCACCCCAGCCGACATATTTTTGGGCGTCTGACTCTGGCGCCCGGCCGCGGAGCAGCCGGCCGCGGGGCCAAACCCGACTGGACTTGGAACGTGGGCGACAGACCGCCTTTCAAAAATGGGGTGATTTCTCTCGCACGCCATCGTTTCTTGCAGCGCGCGTGGGAGCACGGGGACAGTGGACACCCGCCGCGGCGCCAGGACGGCGCCATACCGAAGAACTGTAGACGGCATCGCGACTGAGAAATCGAGCACGAAGTATAAGTTCTACGCATGTGCTTTCCTCCAGTTTGTCTGGGCCGCTCTGCGCGCCGGTTGCAACAGATACAGCATCCACGCACAAGTACAGTACAGTGTCCCGCAATGTAGGTAATCTCAGCACCGCGCACTGAGCCGGCGGGAGCTCCAAGACAGTCGACGCTCGAATATCCGAGCATCATCTGACGACAGCGACGTGCCGGGAGTGTGCGGACGGAGCAGCCCGCCGCGGCGCGAGACCGCCTGTAGTGGCAACTCGGGCGCCAGGCCGCGGCAAAGCGGCGGCAGTCCCGCTCGCACGCGATCGTTTCCCACAATACAGGACATCGGCACACCTCCAAGAGAAAGTAACAGGTTGCTGAAATCACAGTACTGTACCTGGGGTGCACCGCGTTCAATCGCCCTGCGCGCCGATTGGTTGAAAGAGATACGAGACGGCAGACTGTCCCGTACTGTACATAGTCTGCGAGCTGGACGGCCGGGTCTGACGGCGCCTGCAAAGCCCGAGTTAACGCTCGAACAGGCAAGCATCATCTGACGACTGCGACGCGCATGCCGTGTACTTATGAATAGCGGAGCGAGACCGCCTGTACAGTAGCCCGAGCGCCAGACCGCGGCAAAGCCATAGTCCCGCTCGCACGCGATCGTTTCCCACAGTGACAATACAGGACCTTGGCACGCCTCGACAAGCCAGTAACAGATCGCCACAAGCACAGTACCTGGGACTGGATCGGGAACGTGGGGTCCCGGTGTGGGTCCATGCCCAGCTGCGAGCTCGCGATTCCGCCAGATCGCCTGTTGTGGGCATGCATTGCATTCACCACATTTATGTAGATTGCGAGCAGGGCCGTCCGGCGCGTTGGGAGCGCACCAGTTTGCATTGCGCGAGGCAGTCGACGACGACGGACTGGAGGATGTCGCAAATCACGGACAGACGGGCATCGTATACACGGGGCGGGCATCGTCGGACGTCCTTCGCGAGCAAGATGTGACCACCAGCCCTGCCGCTCAGGCAGAGTCTGCAGACTATATTGTCGAGGGCCACAGTGCGGACGGCAGGATGTACTGTAGCGCTGATCATGTAGTAGCAAGCAGATACTCAGTCGTGGCCGGAACGGGTATACATTCAAGGTTGCCAAGACAGCTGCTGCACAGACAGGCACTTTGCAAGTTGCTGTGGTTGACAGAAAGAACACGTTGAGATCTCCGGCAAGACAAGCTGTTGACCGTCCTTACCACACACGGGGAACAAGAAAGCTCAAACTGCCTTGCCCGTTGTCCCGCAGGCGACCCAGAGGTCGAGGAGTGAGCAAGCGCACGGGCAGCGAGAGGCGGCGTTCCGCCAGACGAGCTGCAAGCTGACACAAGTCACACTGAAAGCGCGCGTCGACAGTAATGAAGCTCACGGGCTTCAGCGAGCAATGGAGGATGCTTGGAGCACACCAGAGCGAGGCAGTAGTACAGGGACGCGGGAGGCACGCACTTCCATTCGAGGCCGGCAGACACGGCGGCGACCGGCACCAGACGGCCCGCACGCTGGATGCTGGATGCAGTATGGAATATTTTTGTGTAGGGTCATGGCGCGCGGCGGCATAGTGCAGGGCATACAAGCGAACATGAAAGCGAGACGACCGACACGATCCCAATCACTGGTGGGGGTGTAAGTGGTGACTTGGCAAAGGAAATAAAAAGGACGCACGAACTGGAGGGCGGCGCCCTTGGTCTTTTTCTCGCCGCCGAGTTCGAAGCTGGTTGTAAAGAGTGAGTAGGAGCAGGGATGATAACCAGGATAGTGGACATACTGCTTGCAACGCTTGAGGGCGAGCTGCATCTTGTACTTGCAGATGGTGCACTCGAGACGCAGGACGACCTTCTTCGTCGTCTTTGCCTTCTTGTGGAAGACGGGCTTTGTCTGACCACCGTAGCCGGATTGCTTGCGGTCGTACCGGCGCTTGCCCTGCGCGAAGAGCGAGTCCTTGCCCTTCTTGTACTGCGTCACCTTGTGCGGCCTAAGACGACGACGACGACGGCGTTAGCGGAGAACTCCGGAGGACGAGGACGACGACGCACGTGTGCTTGCGGCACGCCTTGCCCTTGCAGACTGTGCGCCCGCGTCAGCCGCCAGCGACGGGCTACAGGGAGCTAAACGTACAGGTGCGTCGTGTCCTGCAATAAAGGGCGGTCAGCGACGCGCACACGACGAGCAGCAGCTCCGGGACGCACTTGGGGATGTTGACCATGTCTTGAGGGGAGGAAGGGGGAAGGTGCCGGACGGCCGCGGCGACGGGTTTTCGTTGATGGGTGGAAGGCTGGAGCTCGGAGTTTGCCGCCAAGGTTTGCGCTGTACAGCCGGAACCTTCCGCCCTCCTCTCCACTCCTCCCGCAACACCACCTTGGCACAGGATTCTCCGTCTTATGACATCCGGGACCCTTGAAATTCCCTTTCATGCGCTAGCTAGTCGTGATTATTACCGCTGAACACCATGGAGAGTTTACCACTGGAGGATGACAACCTCGCCTCTCGAGCAGGCTGTTCTGCACGGCGATTACTTATTGCGATTCGTTCCTGGTCCTGCTTGAATCTGCCTCGCCCTCCTCATCTTAAACGTTATTGGCTACTACAACTGGGTCTCCTGATTGCTGCAGTTTGCCGTCGAGACTCCCCACACCGACGGTGGTGTTTGATCGGCCACACTGCGTCCTGGACCGATCCATGTGGGACAGATTTCATCCTGGACTGGCTCTCGTCTGTGACTCTGCATTCTGGCGATCGCTGGGCGGCTTCGAGGCGACGTCGGTCGTGTTCGAAATGTGCCGCGCGATCGGCCGTGGGCATGCCTGCATAAAGGCTCGCACCACAGCAGCCAGAGAACACCATCCAGTAGCCGTCACCTCTCACAATGCCTCTCAAGCCCATGCACCTTCCCCGCGCCGCGGCCATCCGCCGCGCGAGCACCGCGGACGCCAAGTCCAAGACGGGCTTCCTCGCCGACTGGCGCAACGACCTCATCGCCGCCGGATTCGAGTTCCTCGGTACTTGGTCAGAAATCTCACTCTTTGTGCACGCGTACACTTTTCTCATGTGCCGGGCGTAGCGTGTTCCTCATCCTCAGCCTCGGCACCGCGCAGTCCGCGTCGTACCTGAACTCCGTAGTGCGTCTCCCCCTGATCCTCATGGAAGGATGTTCGGGCTGAGGCATCTCTCAGTTAAACCCACAGGGAGACGCGTCCAACACGGCGGACTTCATGTACGTCTCCGCGGGCTTCGGCTTCGGGCTGCTCGTCGCGGCGTGGCTCTTCTTCCGCGTCTCCGGCGCGCTCTTCAACCCCAACATCTCCACCGCGCTGCTGCTCATCGGCGCCATCAAGCCCTTCCGCTACCTCCTCTACGTCCTCGCGCAGCTCATCGGCGGCATCGTCGCCGCGGCAGTCGTCCAGGGGCTTATGCCCGGGCCGCTGGCAGTCAGCACCGTACCCAGTCCGAGGATCAACAGCGCGCAAGCTCTGTTTATTGAGATGTTCGTCACGAGCTTCGTGCGTCCTTTCTGTTTCCCTCTCTGTCTTTCTCCCAGACGCTGACCGGGAAACAGCTGACGCTGGCGGTGCTGATGCTAGCAGTCGAGAAGCACCGCGCAACGCCCTTCGCGCCCATCGGGGTCGGCATGACGCTCTTCGTCTGCGAACTGTGGTCAATCCCCTTAACCGGCGGCGCAGTGAACACCGCGCGCGCCTTCGGGCCCGCGGTCGTCTCGTCCTCGGGCTTCCACCACACACACTGGGTGTACTGGCTCGGCCCGACGCTCGGCGCGCTGCTCGCCAGCGCCGTGTATGTGTTCATGAAGCACTCGCGGTACTGGACGCTCGCGCCGGACCAGGATGCTACGGACGTTCGGAAGAGCCCGGCGAGGGATGCGGTTGTGCCGGGGATTGTGCAGAGGTTGAGTGCGGGGAGCGTTGCGGAGGCTGTCGACGATGCGGCGCTTGCGCGTGCTGAGGCTGGGAGGGCGGAGACGCCTGCGGGTGCGGCGTAGATGTTGATCTTCATTGCTTGTACTCCACGTCGACAGGGCTGCGACGCGACAGTTCGTGCGTCTCAGCCCTTGACTTAGTCGAGTGTTGCCTATGTATTCGTATCTATGCCGGCTCCAGAGTACATAACCTCACGTTCCCGATCTATAAAACTCTATATCTATGTATCAACTGCGAACTCATCACGTCCGGAGTCTTGTTGAGACACCGCCCAATCCGTCTAGGTAACCTGCGTTCCTCAATTGTGCTGCTTCCTGCCAACCGGCCTCACGCTCTGCAGAGCCACAGTCTGAACAGTCCCGCCGACATCAACGTCTATGAGGGCCTTCGCGACATTCAGTTATTCGAAAAAATGAACTTTAGAGGTGGCGAGGGTCGTACTGACCTCGCCATTTGGGGCGAACGACCGCCCGTGCTGCACGCTTCCCGTACGGCCGTCGCTGAGAAAGACACGGTCGCCGAACTGCGCGCGTCGGGCTTAGCATCTCATATACTGCAGCATGTCGATACAAACCTGCAGGGGGCGCTGGGCGAACAGCTAGAGTCAGCAGACGGTTCATGGTCATATCACGAGGCGGTCGCACCTGCGCGTGCTGATCGACGTCCTGGGTGCGCTTCTTCGAGAATCCAAACCGATGCATCTTGAAAGGATCTAGAGAAAGGAAAGGGGACTACTGGGGAAAGGCTGCGAGGAGCTCGGAGTTGACCTCCTCGTCGCACTCCAGCCTAGCTTTTATGTGGCTACCGGTGCAGCTGAAACTCACCCTTTCCCATCGCTCTCCCGGGCGCGTCGCTGCGACCTCACCCGCCGTTGCGCCTTTCCACATGTAACCTGGAAAAGCACACTGCTGCGCCGGAAATGGCATCGCGAGCCTCCTAACCGAGCTGGTGCACCGTGACGGCCTTGCCACCAATGCTCAGCCGCCTCGTCTCAGTCCACAGAGAAAGAAGCCCGCGCACCGGCTGCGGCGGTTCCCCGCGGATTCAGGTACGGAGGCGCATAACAGCGGCACTGAGCTGAGCTGAGCACGCTGCGCGTCAGAGCCAGAAGCGCTTCGAGGGATTGAATTATGCCGATGCGTCAATGAGGAACTTGACTCACAACTTCTGTAAAAATCCGGCTGCTCGAAAGCAAGGGGGTGTGCTTTCCGGCTTTTGTGCTTTCGAGACCAAAAGCTGTGCTTTCAAGCGCTCTGAAAGCACGAAAGCTGGGACGCAATGCTTCCAATTGGTGCGTTCTCGGCCTTGGACATGCTATCAGGGTGGCAGACTAAGTTTTGGGCATTTTTCGGTGCTGTCTTGTATCACGAACACATCAGAGTCACTGGTCGTGTGCGGCAGCTGTAGCGCCCAGTTAGTTATATAAAGTTAGTAACAATGTTAGTAACTTGTTAGTTACTAACATGTTATTAACATGGTCCCGGGTGGGAGCTCGAGTTAGTAACTGGCGGGTTCCTGGGGTCCAATATCATTTCACTATCTTGCAACGATCTAACAAAAAAAACATACATCTAGGGACCGCCCTACACACATGAGACTCATGCACATTAATTATCAGGACTTGCGAGCATTCAGGGGACAAACCTCGGGGTCCATGTGTCGGCCGTTCTCATCCGGACGACTGCTCTGGTACCGGCATGCCCAGTCGAGAAGAGGCATGATATCCCAATGCATTTCCGCGTTCAGAGAACACATTCTTTGGACGATTTAGTAGGTGAGACGCATAGTAACAACGATTTAATAACATATGTTACTTAGATGTTAATAACAATGTTATTAACACGGTGTTACTAACACGCCGTGTTACTAACGCGTTAGTTATCCCCCGGGGAATAACTAACCGGGCGCTAGGCAGCTGCAAACGTTCACAGTTCATAGATAAATGAAATAAAGTAAACAACGGCGGTTAATAGGTATGCCAATGTCTTCAATTTATTATTCCTAAATTCAGAACGATAATTGATACAAGACGTCCGCGGGCCGACGGCAACCACGCGAGACGCGGAAGATGAGCCGGACGTGCGGAGTTTGCGGAGTTTGAGCGTGTTGTCTTTGCTTCCTCCCCCGCCACTCCCAAATCCGCTGCACGTCGCCGCAAGCGCACGGCCTTCCCGACGGTGCTGGCACAGCGAGGCAGGCGACAGGAGCTGGCTTGCCTGGCACTGCACCACGTCCGTCACCACTGACGGTTGACCGATGACCATGCAACGGTGCAGCCAGTGGTTGTGCCGTCAGGGACCTTGTTGGTGCACTCTCCTCGACGGCTTGCCCATGTTGCTGCGCTCATAATGCGCGCGACTGCAGCGCCGCTTGGTTAGATGCTGCACGACAAGGTCGTTGGCCCGTGGTTGAGCCATCTTAAGACAGCAACACACGGCACGACGCCAGGCAGCCGAACAGAACACTGAATGACCGGAAAAATTACGTTGGATGGCCAGGTGCGCTGTTAGTTGCTGGTATATCTCTTGATCCCGCGACTAGACCAGACGGCGCAGGTTCGTGGTCTTTTTCATAACCTACTCCGCCTCGACGCACGTCATTGTGTGCTGACGCCTTCCAGACTCGACGGAGCATGCTGCGTCGGTTGAATTGTCAACGTCTACGCGACGGCGACCACAGGTGATCCGGACGAGGCAGGATGGCCGAGAGTACGATGCTCGCTTTCGCCGTCAGGAGCGCGGATGAGCCCTAGCCACATTGAACCCGACATACGTCCGCATGGCCAACATGGGCGCTCCTGTACCGCGGTCATCCATTGCGGATCGGTGGGCTCGGGCCAGCGGTGGCCGAAGCGCCAGGGGTGCGGTGGTTGTGGTGGGGCATGTGCCTCATGCGGCTGCGACCAGCATGACCTGTGCATCACAGCTCTCGCGCGCATGCCCATTCTATGTGCCTGGATTATTAGATACTAAAGTACATACGTCGCTAATAATATCATATTTTTCCAACGAATTACCTTTGCGATCGAGTGATCGAAGCCTGAATATGGAAAGCTAGCAACCACCTGCGCTGCTTGCGTACTGCTTTCTAGCGCCCTGAAAGCAGTCCCTTGGTGCTCGAAAGCACTCCGAAAGCATCAGAAAGCAAACCGCACTGCTCGACAGCATGGGGGGTCGCCTTCGTGCCTTCGTGCTTGCGAGTGCTTTCGCTGCTTTCGAGCAGCCTGGATTTTTACAGAAGAAAGAGCGTCTTTACGTCTTTCCGTTGCTTCTGGTACAGCGCTGGAGTGTCACATATCCGGGAATGCAGGTTCTGGCCCCTGGGTGTCGGAACCCGGCGCTCTACTCAGGATTTGTCCGGGCGCCGAACGCTCGCAGGGTCCATTGCAGCCGCGTTACTTTCCTCAGCGGCACAGAGACTGATGAAAGTTGCGCTGAGGGTATGGAATGTCTCCCGAGAGTACATGGGTACAGGATGAGAAACAAGGAAGTGATGGTTCGAATACCACCAAGACTCGTGGCGCTTACGGCACTGACAGCTTATCGTAGGCGAACAGAGCCAGTGAAAGGGAGGTAGACTGGATCCGTTTTGCTTGATAGAGTTGAGCTAATCCATTGATACTCCAATTTGAGGTACGTCTGTATTCTACTAGCACCTCTACCGTATCTGAATCTATACAGTGATGCAGTCGGAGTCCTCTATCATCTATGACCGAGTTTCCTCCCGATACATCCTAGCACGTCGCGTCAAATGAGTCTCCTTCGCTTCCACGGATAGCCACGTGCTCTCTCATTCTCAAAGGTGGAGCACCCTGCGCCAAGCAGACGGCGGGGGCGGCGGAGGCTGACGCGCGAGCTCCTGCAGCATCGCCTTCTTGCTGCGTCCGCCGCCCAGGTCAACCATCACCGCAAGCTGAAGCGGCAACGTTAGCCGCGTCTCCATTCTCCCGCGGTCCGCGGCGAACCTGGCCATTCTCACAGCGCACGGGGTCGGAGCAGATGCTGCCCTCGAATTTCTGTCCGTCGCTAGAGAACGTCGCCCGGTCTCCCATATAATGCGAGGGGTCAGCGCTTGCAGAGAGGTTGTCTCCTTTACTCCGCCACCGCGCGCACCTTCAATGTAGTGCTGGACATCTAGCTGGTCAATGTCAGCGGGGGAGCGGACGCGGCAACGCACCGGTCCCTCACAGTGTGGTGGGGATTCTGGATCGCTAGGGATTGACGGGAACGCTTCGGGAGATGGTTCCTGAGCGTTTTGATGCAGTCGGGAGAGCAGAGCTCGGTCTGCGTCTCTCGGTGCGGCATCCGCGCACAATTTATGAGGCTGCGCGCCGCCGCGCCTGAAACTCGTCCTGGCCCGCGGCTCTCCCGGGAACGTCCTTGCGATCTCACCTGCCGGCAAGTCTGAGTCCCACAATAGTAGCATGCGGCCGATCTCCCGACACAGTCATGAATGCCACACGAGTCAGCGGGCCGTCCCAGCGCCTGGGATTCGCCGAGGAATCGTTACGGCACTCGCACTCGCAGCCGGAGGCGGACAACCGCCGCACCTGAACTGAGATAGCAGCAATCGGCGTCTGGTCGAGAAGTGTTTCATGGAATGGAATGCGTATGTCGCCACACGTCAAGTGCATTGAGCGCCTGCTCAGATAGGAATGATCTGACGCGTGCACTGCGCAATCTCGTGGCGATGGGAAGCGCTTGGATTACGACCCCCGGAAATGTGGGTCCCGGACACAGGAAACCGGCGCTCGAAAAGCAGGCTAGGGCTGGCGCTGAGCGCTGAGCATTGAGCGACTGGCTCCATAAGGAACGAAAAACGTGTTGGTCCGAATTGCGCCAAAACTATCAAAGGGAGCACCTCATCACACGGCAAGTCTAGATCGTCCCGAATGTGGTCTTAAAGAGAGTCCGGGACTGAAGGCAATGAAGGGCCATCGGATCAGCCGTCGTTGCGATGATGATCTGTGACGGCCAACGTGGCACCATGAAAAGTATGAATCAATGGAGAATGAGAAGGGAATTTTAGCATGCCAGTAAGATCGGAAGCTGGTAGAAAACGCAAGCAATCAAATTGTAGAACAGCTTCCGGACCGCGATGGGCGGGAATTCGATCGGAGATTGTATTCGGTTCTCCTCCTGACCACGACTCTGTCCCGCCTGCACGGTAGTGTCCAACGCACGCACACGTCTGTCAATAGCTGTCACGGGTTAAAGCTGATTCTTTGTGCATATGTGCAAGGCCGTCTGTTCTCCACCTGCCAGGGAGCCCACCCTCCTTACGCCTCCAGGGACCAACGGATCTCCTCTCGCGCTCGTACTGCTGGATGTCTCGTACCGGCAGCGATATTTGAATGTTCTACTCCGACACTTTCCTACTGCTCGTGCAAACTGTAGCCGAGTGGCATGTCCGCCCATAAGCAGGTCCTAGCGCAACCGCCCGCGTGGTCATAGTGATCGTGGTCGCGCATCGCCCACCCTTCCGAGCATCCATTGTCACTCTCTTGTCGCATCCTGTCCACGGGCTTTGAGATGCTCCCATGCGCGGGGGTGTACTAGATGCGCTCCCCGCATCCCTCCTTCACCCCCGCACCACGCGACGCTCTCTTTGTTCTCGAGAGCGTATATAAACGCACCAGTTCTTCAAGCATGGACTCCATCACACTTGTCCGACATGTCCACACTCGAAGTCCCTCTCTTCACGCTCAACGCTCCGCATGTCGCGCCGGGCTACGAGATCCCTGACGACGTCGCCGCGCTCGTTGACGAGTATGTGCGTGACGTGGAGATGATGAACGAGATGGACCTGGCGCTTGGACGCTTGACGCTTGACTCCCTTCCGGAAGTCCCAAAGTTGTCCCCATTCCCATGGGGCTTCAACCTGGATCCGGAGAGCTATGTAGGTCGCGATCCCCGGGGCCATCTCCCCTCTGGCCCCCTGGACGCCGCGTGGGTCCGTTTTATTACGCCTACGACCCAGCTTCCTGACTATGGGGGGGCTCCGCGGCAGGATGAAACTTCCACTCCGCAGGAAGGTGAGACGAGCGCTCCGCCCAGGTCCCCTCCCTCGCCGCCTCGCAGGTCTGCCAGGATTCAGAAGCAGCTCTCTGTCAAGAGGGCTGCAAAGAAGATGAAGGTCGTCGCGAAGAAGACAAAGGTTGCTGTGATGCCCAAGCGTCGCTCGCAGCAGACCGGTCACAGTGTCAAGGAGCGCGTTACGCTGGCCGTCGCAGAGCGGAAGTACAAGGCTAGCATTGCCCGCAACCCCTATAACATGACCTGCCCGTTTGCGGGTTGCGGCTGGGTGAGCAGCGGACGTCGTTGTGCGCATAGGCACCACGTGCTCAGCCACGCGGCCCCAACCTTCAAGTGCAAGCGGTGCGAGAAGGTACTCAGTCGCGAGGACAGCCTGAAGGCTCACATGCGCCTCTGGTGCCCTCGCAGCGCCTGAAATGCCTAGTCAAGTCATCTGTCACGGCAGAGCACACCACACTCGCCGGGACTGGCGCTGAGGAGGGGAACTATGCGAGCAAGAACATGGGTGGTGCATTGACCAGACCAAATCTGGGGATCAGCCCAGAAGGCCATCCGCCCTATATACATATCATGAGAACACCGGAACGAGACTATCCCGGATCACCGTACTGCCCCGAGAGAGGTCGCCGATCTGAGCCGAAGCCCGCGATGTCCTCGAAGCCCGAAGTGGCTCGACGAATACCCCGTAACCGAACTCGTCTCCACGATCCAGCGATCGAGCAGGCGTTGGACATACCGGGATATGCATCGAAGACTCCGCGAAGGGCAACAGCCTCTCGCAGACCATCGTAGAGCCCCGAGCGCGCGAGGGGGCGAAGATGCGGCGTGAGCTGGTGCCGCTGCAGACGTACATCGCGATGTTGCGGCTCGTCGAAGTCTCCGGGATGTAGAGCGAGCGTGCGAAGGACATCGGAGAGGTGTCTTGAAGATATTCCGGATGGCACGAGGTCGGGGGAGCGTCTCTGTCGAGAGAGCGGTGCTGAGGGGTAGGGCTGGGAAGAGCGCGAGCAGCGCTGCGGGCCAACGGCGCAAGATGTCGGCGCCTACACAACACCCTAGAGGTGAGAGAGGGTGGGCGAAGATATCCCGGGTGCAAGGGACCCGAGGGGATGTCGAGCGAGTGGTTCGAGATCGGGCCGCGGGACCAGAGGCCGGATACGGGCGAACCGGCCGAGCGCGAGCCGCCGAGGCGCGGCGGCGAGGGTCTCACCCTCTAGACGAGATGAGATCCGTTCCACGAGCAGATTCCGGGTCTGAGGTCGCCGAGGCAAGTCGTCGTCGTCGAGATAGGTCGAGTCGTCCCATAAAGGCAGCGGCGCATGATGGGGTGCGGGTGGGGCGCGAGTCTCACCTGCCAGATCGATCCGGCTCGCGATTCCGCATCCCTAGAGCCTAGGGACTAAGCGGGATAACGAGATTTGAGAACGGCGAACTGAATGGGTAGGTGGGGGAGACTGCGAAGAGGCGAGACTTCGAGCGATGAGAGGTTTGAGCGTGCGAAGACCTCGAAAATCGCAACATCATCCTTCGACGCCTCCTGGCTGTCAAACCATCATGAATCTATGAAGAAATTCTCTCTGTCTCGAGCTCGGTATGTCATGACATAAAAACACAAACACCTTTTCTCGCATACTTTTATATAGCCAGTACTTTCTCATTAATACAAATACCAAATATTTATTTCTCTGTATCTTGGACTCGGTTTGGCAGCGACACAAGGCAATAGCGTCGGAGTTGGCATGCGTGCATACGATCACGTGAGCAGGCTTCTGAGCACCATCGTCGCGCGCTGGTTCACTGAGTGGTACAAATACATTCGTTAAGATATAAAGAAAGCGCCATGGCCGAGCACTCTCTACATGAACAGATCTAGATGCTCTCTGCCCTCGTACTTCGCCACAGGCTTACATAAGTTACCGAATAAGTGAAATATGTGATACAAGACGTCCGGCAGGGAGACGCCTATGCGTAGCGCAGAACAGAAATGGACACCACGAGCGTGCTGCCGTTGTCCGTCCTCACCGTAGCGGCGACACCCTGCGGAATACTAGGTCAGCCTGGGGCGAACGGAGGAATCTATAATCCAGGAACATACGCCTGGAACGCTCAGGTTAATTGCTATGGACATCACCGTCCCCGTGTGTTGGACGCCGCCGTGGGTAAAGCGGACACGCGTCCCGTTCTGGTGGGGAGTGAGCGTCTGCGCGTTCCAGTCGTTGGGATACGCACTTCGATCGAAGGCTTGCAGACGAGGTGAGTGAGTTAGAAGCGCGGACCACGGTGAGGCAAAGCTTACCTTCTGAATGTTCTGGTAGGACATTATGAGTAATGTAATGTGAGGGAGTAGTGGGAGTGCAGTGGGTGAGTTGATGACTCTTTCGTGCTCCTTTCGTGCTGCCTTTATAGCCCGGTCCAATGCACCATTGGGTTGGTGTACGCATGAGCGAGGCATTGAAAGAGGCGTTGCTGTACGGCTCATGCTAGGGTTGCGATGCTTGCAATTGAAGGCACCCTCAGGACCCCAGTGTCTCTGGCCGGAATGCCGGTCTAGTAACTACATCTACACATTCTCTAGAACAGATTGTAAACGCGCATTGTCCGCTCAGTTCTCTTCACAGGCACTGCTTGTCCGCGGACATCCGACGCCCGAAGCTTCAGGCAAAGAAACACATGTACAGTGTTGACATTTGTATCTCATTGCTCGTGCGCAGTGAGACTTGTATCATCAGCGCCGCACAAGCTCGATCCGCTGCAAATGCATCCCAGAGAAGAGCATGGCATCGCATGACCAAGTCGCGCCTCGTTGAATCGTCACTCGATACGGAGCGGAGTCAAATTCGACCCTGCACATGCAGGGATTGCAGTGTGTCCCGAAGGCAGCAGTGGGAGTCATCTCATGATTTCATCAGGTCTGTGCGATCCGTGTGGCGCGGACGGAATTCTAGATGCATCCACCAGGAAACCAACCTCGGCGGCTGAGGCTCAGAGCGTGTGACATGAATCTCAAAACTCAGTGATTTTCTCTATTCGAATGCACTTTTACATCTTTCACGACTGCCGACGCCCAGTTGATTAGAGGTTGCCGCTCGCCGCCGCGATCCAGTCGGCCTGCGCGTGGATCCACTGCCAGGCCATGACGCCTCCGGGCCTGTTGCCGGCGGGCAGTCCGGAGATGCACTGTCCGAGGGTGGCGGGCGGGATGAACCCGTTGTTCGCATCGCCAGGGACGACGCCGGGCTTTCCCACGACGATCTTGCTCGCAGGAACGCCAGAGCGGATGATATCGGCAACTGAGGTGCCCGCGATGCTGCCGGCGGACGAGGTGAACACGCTCGCGCAGGACTCGTACAGCCCGGGACCCCTGTAGCAGAGCATTAGCACCGGCAGGGTCGGCCGAGGCACGGGTGACGCTTACTGGTTGTAGTACTGCACGTTGTAGAAGTCGATGAGGTCTACGCAGGGTAGCTCAGTCAGGAAGAGAGTGCTATGAGAGACGAGTGAACTCACTTCCGACCTGGCGGTGGACCGCCAGATATGCGCCGTTGGGGTAACGGCCGTCGGTGGTGAAGTAGGGCGCCTGCGGTGCGTGCGAGATGATGTACTGGCCAGCCGGGAGCTGCTGCCGGAGAGCAGTGGTCAGGGAGATGAGGAACTGCTCGCCACCGCCGTTCGGGTTTTCGAAAGAAGGCGAGTCCTCGTAGTCGATGTCGACGCCATCCAACTGGTTGGCCTTCACAAAGGCAGCGACCTCATTCGCAATAGTCACAGGGTTGGCGCCGATCTGGAGAGGGAAGTCCGTCGAGCCGAAGAGCGTGACACGGATCGTCTTCCCCGCGGCGTGGTACTGGTCAAGGATGAACTGACGAGTCTCAGGCACGAACGACGCCCAGACAGCCGCGGTGTCGAAGGGGCCGTTCGTCCTCGCGAGCCAGAATGCAATGACGCTGGCGGAAACGTTTAGTCGTTTCCAGCACAGCGAGGGGGCTCTCACAAGTCATTCCACTTCCCGAGCTGCGCCGCCGACGGCCAGGTAGTCGTGGTAATGCCAACGTCAGCGTACACGCTGAAGTACGGCGGGCCGTGGACGAGGGTCGCCGTCACGTTGCCCGCAGGTGCCACATCGTGCGTCTTGTTGGCCGGGGCGGCGAGAACAGTGGCGACGAGAGCGGCGAAGGAGAGGAAGGAGGTCTTCATTGTGGCTGGAGGGGCTGAACTGTGAGGCCTGGGATTCCAGTTGTGCATTCCGAGCAGTCTTTATAGGCGACAGGAGCGCTTGTGCAGCGTGGGATGCATTCGCCGCGAAACGCGTCAATCAGGCCGTCGAAGGCGAAACATCTGGCGGAACTGTTACTCAGCCGTGTGCGACATGTTCGCGCGCCGCGGACGCGCCCACAGAGTAGGAATGACTCGTACACAAAATGATAGAAGATAATCGCTGCTGCGGCCATTGGTCGTCCTCGGTGCAGGTTGTGGCAACGGCCGCTGAAAGCTGACAGCCCACCAGGAATAGCCAGCGGGAAATTCCTAATAGCTCGGAGAATGACTCCCGTGGAAGCACTCTCGCGCCATTGTGAAACTGCAAGCGTGCTCACGATCGCCCTTCGTACTCACGGCGCCTGTCTTCACTTGAAGCGCCGCCGCGCGCCTGCGGGACAGAAGCACCAGCTGTGACCACCGCAGCGTGCATGAGGATCGCAGTACCTGGGCATCCTCGGGGGTGGAGAGTAAGCTGCCTGACAAACCTCCCCGCAAATTATTAAGTATACGTGGACGCAGCGGGCATCTACGCCCATGCATACCCGAGCACGTGCGACACCAAACAGAATGCAGGCGTTCAAGCCCGAAGTCGAAGCCAGTCAAGAGACGCCGTCAGGGCTCGATCAAGGGTATCATATGCTGCAACGAGAACCAACAAAGCCACCCCCGGGTCGCCGATCACGTGGGCGTTTGCTGAGGGAGTAAACTCCCGCTCTCTCTGATAGTGTCGCCTCGCGAGAAAGTCGTGAATTTCTCTCCACCAGCGTGCGCAGAATTGAGGAGCACATCCGGATGACTTGCACAAGCAGGCACCGAGGACTCCGCAGCAGCATCAGCGCCCTTGTAGTTCCGCCTGTTTTCGGCGCGTGCATCCCTGACAAGCAAATAGAGTGCTGCCCGACGCCGCAGCCATAGACGCCCGTCAAGTGCGAGCCCGGACGAAAGTGCCCTGTCTGACAGGTTGACCCACATGCGCACATACGCGGAAGATCATTCGCTGGGTGGCAATGGCAGAGCGCGGGTGGCCAGCCGGAGTGTTGCCACACGCAGCGAGAACGCGCAATCGATTGTCGGCGCTAATGTTGTCTTGCCAGCACGCTGGAAGAACGCTGGCCAAGAAGATTAACCCGAGCCGAGTGGCATATACCACTACCGCGGCTGATTGGAATTCCCAGCAATAGAACCAGCAATAGGACAAGCGTCAAAGTCGGAAGATCGCGCCAAAGCAGGGCGAATCGCTGCAGAGCACAACGTTTTCGAATGCCGGCATCGCAAAGAGGATGCCGGAGGATGCAGAGAACGTCAAACGCGCGCGCTAGAGTATTGATCGCCAGCAAGCACGGCAAGCGCCTCGCGAGAAATGAGCCTGGGAACAACGCCATTGGGCGCTGAGCAGGAGACTGGTCAACAAAGCATTTGATTTCCTGGAGATGTCAGAGCAATGAACGCTACACGAATAAATACCAAACTCGCAAGTCGAGGTCCATTAGTTCGCACGCCGGCCTGCCTGCCCTTGCGCCTGTGCGACCACCGGGCCTTGCGGCTCGCCGAGGAAGATGACATACACCGTCATCTGTTCAAACCGTCAGCATCGCCAACGACGAAGAGGAACTGAAAGAAAGCCACGCACATCGTCACGCTGCTCGCGCGCGCCCTTCGCGTCGAAGCTGTACTGCACCCTCAGCTCCTCGCGGTCGTCGCCCGCCACGCCGTTGCGAATGAGGTGCGTTGCTGCGTTCGCGTCCTCGAACGTGAATCCCCACTTGCGCCACGCGGGGTTGCTGTCCGCGTACGGCTTCGGGAAGTACTCCACGCCCGCCGCGCGGCTGGCGTCCTCGTCGACCTTGACGTTGGCGAGAACTTCAGCGCGGGATGCATTGCCGGTGCGTCCGTCGAGCCAGCCGCCGACGAGCCCGACGACCTCAGCGTTCGAGAGCCGATCGAACACGCCATCACTCGCGAGCACGACAAAGCCGCGCCCGCCCGGCGGTGTGAGCGGCACGGAGGCAACCGCCGGCTCCGCGGTCACATACGGTGGCGTCTTGCTGTCATTGTACGGCTTGATTGGGCTGCCGAACACCATGCTCGATGCGCGCGCCAGTTGCTCTGCAGTCCACTACGTTTGCGTGAGCACGTATCAACGGGGCACAGGGAAGCTCACTTTGAAGCGCGCGTCGCCGAACGCGCGGCTAATCCCCAGCCCGAGCGTGCGCCCGTTGCGCACAAGCGCCTCGGCCTCGTCGGGAGGATGCAACGACTTCAACCTAATCTGTTTCATCAACCTGACGTTCCGCACGCACATGCAACCCACCGTTCCGCCTCCTTCGGGTTCGCGCTGGTCTGGTCCTCGCTGAGCGCGACGGCGCGCCACACCTTCTCCTGCGGGTCCCACGTACCCATGACGGCGCGCGAGTCGCCCGTGACGGCGACGTGCAGCCGGTCGCGCGGCGCGTCGCACACCGCGAGCAGCGAGCAGGAGCCGCTCGCCGCGCGCCAGTACGCCTGGACCTGCTTCAGGCGCTCGGCGAGTGGCTGGCCCCAGCGGCCCTCGTTCTCCGCGCGAAACGGTTCGTAGCCGGCGGCCTCGTACGCCGCGCGCAGGTTCAGAGGCCCATTCACGAGCTCCGCGTCGAGTTCGAGGTACGTCTTCTTGAACGCAGCGTGCACGTCGGCGTCGTTCTTGCATTCGGCAAGTGCTGGAGCGATACGAGGTATGAGCCTCTCGGCAAGGAGACGCGAGACCTGGAACCCGCTGTGGCCGTCGAACACGGCGAAGTAGTGACGCCCGCCGACGAACGCGTGCGCCGCGTCGTCTTCGCAGGGGTGGTTGGATGGCACGCTATTGAAGTCGTGACCTGTTCCGGTCACTTTCAGCATCCTCCCGCGCACATTGGATCAAGCACTGACGAAGCATGGGGCTGCCAGGCGTGCGCCAATTGAGCGAGCGCTGGTTCGCCAGCAAGAACGCTTCGGCCTGCGCGTAACTAATGACGCCGGAGGGCTTCTTGACAAGCGGGTCGTACGGCGGCAACGAGGACGGCAGGAACGCGCTGAACGGCGTCGAGCGTGCGGGGTGATCATTGCGCGCGCCAGGAGCGAGGTATAGGAGTGCGGCGGTTGTGCCCAGGCCCGCCGCCGCCGCCCACGCAGCAAGCGACAAGCTCGAGTTGTAGCGCGGCATGCGCTTCAGCGTGTACGGGCGCAGCGCCCACTCGAGGCCGCGCGGTGGCATGCGGAAACGAGTGTGAGGTAGTTGCATGGTTCAGCTCGACTGATAGGGCGCTGGGCACGCGTTATAGCAGCGTAGAAGCGGGTGCAGCCCTGGGTCGAGGGCAGCGACGGTTGGGCAGACGGCGCCGCGGGGCGGAGGGCAAGACAGAAACGCGACTGCGGCGCTTAGATTGATGCCCCGGATATAAACAGCCGAAAACAGCGGTCGATCCTTGCGCGAACCGCGAAGCAGAGGACTTGCAGAGTGCAAATGCCCCTGAGTTCCGTTGCCCAGAATTGAACCTTTTAGAACGCTGATAGTCCCCGGTGCCGATTTCCACGCCGATTTCCCGTGGATGAGAGAGAGATTGATCCCTCCTCCCTTTTGCCGCTTTCAGTGGCACAAAAAGCGTTATAAAAGCTTCAGAAAGCGCTCATAGAGGCGTTTTCGCCCAGTTGAAGTATCCAATGCCTTTTATCTCAGTGAAAATGGGTTGAAAAGGGCGTTCCGGGGCTGTGGGACCAGATTAGCCTTCTACAAGGCGTCGGATGAAGGGTAGGACCCTAGTCTCCAAAGGATCTTCGCAGGGGCACACCTATGAAGACCCTCCAGAGCCATGGTACCTAGAGTCCCCGAGAGCCCTTCGCACAGAATCGCAGGCCATAGTGACGTTGAATCGCTAGCTGATGCAGGAGAGCACGACAATAAGCACATACACGCCCCGGTTTCCAAAAGCGCACAAGTAAGCCATCAGCGACGGGCCTGAGCTGTCGCCAGGAAGTCCTCGAAGTGACGGCGGCCGGCCAGCGCCAAACTCTGTCGGAAATGGGCAGAGCACAGCATCAGCTACAAACCCAGGTCCATTCAAAGTGCACAGAGTCAAGGTACCAGCCCACGGTCAGCCTGAGCGGGTCCGACCATAGAGCAGCGGCAGAACGCGTGACGTCGCGGAAAGAACACGCTTCAAACTCCGCTGTCTGCTCCCCACTTTTGGTCCCGCCTGTGGACTCGGAGAGTAAAAATGACCCGATATACCGGAGACACTGACTTCCGCGTCGGGTGTGTCAAGTGTTCGAACTTTCACGCGGTGCTGCCGCGCAGCACGTGGAACATTTGGCGCTGACACACAGGCCCCTGTCATCAGGAAGAACCCGAGGGTGCGACTTTCTGCGAATTTGATAAGTACTGCTCGAGTAGCCGCTTATACAGTGTAGACTTGCTGTTAATACCGAGCCATGTACTATGAGGGAGTCGGCCGGACGGGCATTGGGTACGGCAACGTTATGGAGCGATGGCTCGTTCTAACACACAGGCTGCAAATAAATATTCTCACCCCTCTAAGTGACGCTGCTGTTGCAGATAGCCTTACAAGTACTCAATCTCAGGTGATACAAGATGTCCACATTGACGGAGCGGTGCCGGTGTTCGTGAAAGCCGGTTGAGCTGCTGAAGGCCGCTCATGTTTTCCCGTGACACGAAGTACTCCGCAGCTCTCCCTCTCTCTCTCTCTCTCTCTCTCTCTCTCTCTCTCTCAAGCATGCTGGTAAATGACCTACGCCGAGATGATCTATTCCTGGAAACCCTCGAGGCTCTCGTAGGCGCCTCCCTCCGATGCCTAGCCCCCGATTGTAGTGCACTCGGACCTGACGCCCACAACAGTCATCCGCCCGCTGCGGAGAACAGTGAATGCTCAATTGACACATGTCGGAGCGCAAATGTTGCCTGATGCGCGCAGCAGGCGCGCGTCGATCCGCGCGGGGATTGATCGCCCGTTAACCGCGGTTGGCATGATGAGCCCCTGGCGAAGGTATAAAGGGCGTCGCCCAGCGCGCCGATCGCCACGCGCCCGCCCACACTCGTAATGATGCGCTCAACCTGGGGCCTCCTCGTTCTCGCGGCAGCAGGCGGCGCGCGCGCGGCGTCGGGCGTGACGACGGACCCGAACACGGCGTCTGGCCAGACATTCGACTACATCGTCGTCGGCGGTGGCCTGACGGGCATTACCGTCGCGGCGCGGCTGTCGGAGAACTCGAGCACGAGCATTTTGTTGATCGAGGCCGGCGCGGACAACCGCAACGACCCGCGCGTGTACGACATATACCAGTTCGGCGTGGCGTTGGGTACCGAGCTTGACTGGCAGTGGAGGGCCGAGAAGGGCGGGATCATTGGGTACGTGTGAGGCCGACAGGGGTGCTGTCGTCTCACGCATGTCGCAGGGGTAAGACGCTCGGTGGGAGCTCCTCGATCAACGGCGCGACCTGGACGCGCGGGTCCGTTGCACAGTATGACTCCTGGGGAACACTGCTGGAATCCTCGGAGTCTGGCCTGGGGTGGAACTGGGCCAATATGTCCTATTACATGAAGAGGGTGAGCCCGTCAAACGCGACACGAAGTCGCAGAGAAGTGGCTTGCTCACCGGCGCTGGGCTAGGCGGAATCATTTTCGGCGCCGAACGACGGCCAGCGGGCGAGGGGCGCTAATTCCGTCGCAAGGTTCGTTACCATCGTTAGCTGGCACGCATTCATACACACATGCTCACGCGATCTGCAGCTACCACGGGACAGCAGGTCCCGTCGCGGTGACGTTCCCGTGAGTACCAAACAACCCCAGACGTCACCGGCTAACAATCCCATGCAGCGACGAGATGTACGGCGGCTCGCACCAGAAATTCTTCCAGCAGACCGTGACGAACCTGACCGGCCTGCCGCTCTCGCCCGACCTCAACGGCGGAGAACCCAACTGCGTGTCTTTCGTACCCAATGTGAGTTTCTACTCCAGACCAGCGGCCCCACTGAGACGTTTTCTCAGAGCATCAACTGGCGCGACTCCGACCATCGTTCCTCCTCCGCCGCAGCCTATTTGACGCCCATCGAGGGGCGGCGGCTCAAATGGCTGACACTCACCACATACCAAGTCACCAAGGTGCTCTTCTCCGGGACGAAGGTGCCGGTCACGGCGACGGGCGTTCAGTTCAAGAAGTCCGACAACACCGGGTCGACGTTCACTGCGTTCGCACGCAAGGAAGTCATCATCTCGGCCGGGGCCATCCAGACGCCCGCGCTGCTGCAGCTCTCGGGGATCGGCGACCCTGCGCATCTCAGCAGCCTTGGGATTACGACTGTCGTCAACCTTCCGACGGTTGGGAAGAATCTCCAGGAGCAGGTGCAATTGCACACCTTCGTCTCTAGCACACTGACTGACTGCTGCGTCAATCTGCAGACCATGTCGCAGCTTGGCGCAAGTGGGAACGGCACCAACCCCACCGGCCGTGGGCCCAACGATATCCTTGCGTTTCCCAACTTGAACCAGGTACGCTGTACACCTGATCTGCGCCATTATTGTACACGGCTCACCTCTCCGCGCCTGACAGCTGTTTGGATCGCAAGCCGCTGCGGCGCGTCAAACGCTTTCGAGCTCCATCGCGTCCTGGGCTAGCTCTCAGGCGGCTAATGGCCTGAGCGCTGCGGCGCTGCAAACGATCATGCAGACACAGGCTAACTTCATCCTCAACAACAACGGTAAGCGGCCCGAGTTGTCATCTGTGCATGCGCGGGGACTGATTATCATGCTAGCACCCCTGGTCGAGATGTTCTACCAGGTCGGCGTCCCGAAGTGAGTCCAGCCAGAGTAGCACACGTTAGAGACTGAGCCCGGTCCCAGCGACATTGGAATCCTCATGTGGCAACTGCTCCCGTTCTCCCGTGGCGTGGTCAAGATCAACGTGCGTCTCGGAACCTCTGTCGCAAATGAACACCACGCTGACCTGCCTCCCGATTCCCAGTCGACGAACCCGTTCACGAAGCCGACGATCAAGGTCAACTTCTTCTCTGTCGACTTCGACATGCAGGTCCAAGTTGCGGGGTCGCGGCTCGCGCGCCGCGTGCTCGCCTCGCCCCCGCTCTCGTATGCCATCGCCTCCTCTCTCATCTGGCATTCGACTGAGCGGATTCCAGGACGCTTGCTACGGGCGAGAAGACGCCCGGGAGCGCGGTGCCGGGCGGCAACAACGCGACGGACGCGGCGTGGCGGTCGTGGATTCTGGAGAAGTTCAACACCGTCTCGCACCCCATCGGCACGGCGGCGATGATGCGGCGTGGGCTGGGAGGTTTGTCCTCGTTGATGCAGGGAGCTCATGTGCTGACAACACGCAGGCGTGGTCGATGGCAAACTGCGCGTCTACGACACGACGAACCTGCGCGTCGCGGACGCGAGCGTCATGCCGCTGCAGATAAGCGCGCACCTACAGAGCACGCTGTACGGTATCGGCGAGAAGGCGGCCGCGCTTATTCGCGCGGGCGTCTGAGTGAGAGCAGGATGCTCCCTCGGTATTTCTGCTGTCCGACGACAGACGGACGGACATTGTCTTTGGGACATACCACTTATCTCACATTCGTTTATACTGAGACAGTGCATAATTCACTGGATACAGAGACCTATTGACCTAGGAATAATTCAATATATACTGCTATCTTAGCATTCGGGTCGCGGAGGAAGAGGACGACCGAGCTCGAAACTCCGCCAACCACTGTCCGTCTTGTACTTGTTGGATCCAAGTTGAGCGTTGTCTTCGCCCGTTGCCGGCTTTTCACCAGGACCCAGAGCCACCGATTTGAATGACGCTGTCTCCCATTTAACGGGCCGGTTCGCTGTCGATTCGGAAGGCGCCACTGCCGGACACTTGTAATGGTCGCACATCGATATCCGCATCGTGTGACTCTGCTAGACAACGCCTGACGGCGCTTCTGGGTCTGTCATGCGATGCGCATGGTCAATGGGGCTCCCTGCTCGCCCGGATTGTCTGTTGAACGAGCTCGAGCAGTCACAGAGTTCAGATCTTTCGGGGAGCGTCCGCGGGGCGCTCGCGTCCATGTGTTCCCTTTGACGCGCATTCCAGCTGTTTTCAATGGTCTAGAGTATAAGGATTTCGTTCAGCAGCTCAAATCCATCATGATCTTCCTTTTGAGGCAGGCTTGGCTACCTCAAAAGGCAAATCATGATGGGATCAAGTGCGTGAACGGGTTTCTTATACTCTACAGCAATGAAATTAGCTGTCAATTGCATTCTCTGAATCACTCCTCCTGCGCTCCGTGTCAGTGGCCTGCCCGACGAGTTCATCGGGGTGTCTGGACTCTCGCGATCGGCCGGCTAGCTAGTGTTGGGCTGGCCTGCACATTCGAGGATTGGCGACACACTGCATGACGTCGCCCTCAATGCACGCACGTGCACTATGAACCATGTTCTCCATAGATCGGTATTATTGACTTGCTTCTACCGTGTTAGTTGACAGGCGTAGAATGGCATTCATTGCGGACACGTCGCATCAGGTAACGGTCGATTGCGTCGACAGATTTGGAGCCCTTGTCCGGCGCCTGAGAGCCCTGCTGGTCTCGTGGATGCAATTTGCGCAGATCACCGTCGTCGCTCGAGGTATAAAAGGGATCCAGCCTTCGCTGGAGCAGTGTCACTCTACCCTGCAGATGCGTTTCGCGGAGTTCTCCCAGCTAGTTCTCTCAACTGGCGCGCGCGTCGCGTCCGGCGTGACCACGGATGCCAGCCTCGCCGCGAACAAGACGTTCGACTACATCATCGTGGGTGGCGGACTCACCGGGCTGACCGTCGCCTCGCGGCTCTCAGAGGACGAGAACGTGTCGGTGCTCGTTGTAGAGGCCGGGAGGGACGATCGCACGAACCCCATCGTGTACGACCTCTACAAGTACGGTGAAGTGTGGGGGAGTGATCTGCTCTGGCGCTTCAACACCGATCAAGGTCGCCAGGTCTATGGGTATGCTCGCCCTTTTTGCTTCCCTCCGTGCCGCAAGATGACATCTGTTGCAGCGGAAAGACCCTCGGCGGCAGTTCGTCGATCCACGGCGCTACTTGGACGACAGGTTCTGCGGCTCAGTATGACGCATGGGCATCGCTCCTCGAGCCTTCAGAGGCCAGCCTGGGATGGAACTGGGCTAACCTCTCATCGTACATTCGCCAAGTTTGTAATGTTTCTTTTGCTTACTGATACGAAGACTGAATTCCCCAGGCTGAGAAATTCTACCCTCCCAACGGCGATCAGCGCGCTAAGGGCGCGGACTACGTTGCGGAGTATTCAGTGTCCCTTCAGCCTGCGGCTGCCGCTCACAATGGCACAGCTATCATGGCACGTCAGGTCCCGTCTCGGTGGCATTCCCGTGCGTATCCCCTCGCATTTCGTATGTCGTCGCGCATGACTGTCCCAGAGCTGGAATGTACGGCGGCCCGCATCAAAAATACTACCAGAAGACTGTCTCAAACTTGACTGGCATCTCGCTGTCGGCCGATGGCAGTGGCGGCGATCCAAACAGCGTGTCTTTCACGCCCAGCGTCAGTGACTGCGCGGGATCTATCGACGTAGCTCATCGCCGCGCAGACAATCGATCCCAGAAACTCGGACCACCGCGCGTCCTCCGCGGCATCCTACCTCACCCCTGTGGAGGGAAAGAGAGACAACTGGCTGGTTCTGACGACGCACCAGGTGACCGAGGTTCTCTTCGACGGCAAGAACCTTCCCGTCACCGCGACGGGCATCAAGTTCAAGAAGGCAGACAATACGGGGGACATTTTCACCGCACACGCTAGACGCGAAGTTATCCTCGCCGCAGGAGCCATTCAGACGCCCGCGCTGCTGCAGCTGTCCGGCGTGGGGGACCCTGCGCATCTCAAAGGACTCGGGATTAACTGTCTCGTGAACATCACTACTGTCGGGAGGAATCTCCAGGAGCAGGTGGAGTGTCTTCCGTGCCATGAGCGTGCCCTGCGGCTGACGGAGACGCCCAGACGATGTCCCAGTTTGGCGCTGGTGGCAACGGCGAGAAGCCAACGGGAATAGGTCCGAACAACATCATCGCCTACCCTAACATCGACCAGGTTTGTGGGACTGATCAGCAATGGCTACGATCTCATAGCGATATCCTAGCTCTTTGGGGATAAAGCAGGCGCTGCGAGGCAGCATCTTGCGTCTTCGATCAAGACATGGGCCGACTCGCAAGCCGAGAATGGCTACAGTTCCCACGCGCTGGAGACTATCCTTCAGACGCAGGCCAATTACATCCTCAACGATAACGGTACTCGTTCTTTGGTCCCGTAATATGGACGGTTGATGACCCCTGTATCCGTAGCCCCTTTGACCGAGGTAAACTTCAACACCGGGTTCCCAGCGTACGTTGGGATTACCGTTACTCGACTCGTGCCGCTAACTCAAGTTCCTCCGCTCAGCGCAATCGGCGTCCTGGTTTGGAATTTGCTGCCGTTCTCGCGTGGAGCTGTGAAGATAACCGTACGCAGTGGTTGTTCCTGATGACTTGGAAACGGACGTGACGAGCGGGCACAACAGTCTACGAATCCTTTCGATCCACCGGCCGTCAACGTCAACTTCTTCTCAGTCGACTTCGACATACAGATGCAGATCGCGGCATCGCGGCTCGCGCGCAGGATCCTCGAGTCATCTCCGCTCTCGTGCGTGGGACTAGGGATGGCCCAATGACCTGTCACTGAAGCATCTTTATCGCCGCAGCGACCTCGCAACTGGAGAGACAATCCCCGGCGAAAAAGTTGTGCCGGGCGGCGACGACGCGACCGACGGCGCATGGGACTCCTGGATCAGGAGCCAGTTCAACACTGTCTCGCACCCCATTGGGACGGCCGCGATGATGCGGCGCGGGCTGGGAGGTGCGTCCTGGTCGAGGTTCTCCCCCGCCGGTGCTTACGCGCGCAGGCGTGGTCGACGGCAAATTGCGCGTATACGACACGACGAACCTGCGCGTCGTCGACGCGAGCGTCATGCCGCTCCAGGTCAGCGCGCACATGCAGAGCTCTCTATATGGCGTCGGAGAGAAGGCCGCTGCACTGATCAAGGCGGGCAGCAAGTGACTGGGAGGCGCTTCCGAAGCCGGTGCTTGACGCACGGCGGCATCGACTGCGAACAAACTTGCATTCGTTTCCTTTCACACGTCTCCCAGATTGTACATGAGCAGAATCTCAGGGCGCGCGAGCGTCGTATCAGTCATCCGTCATCCCCAACATAAGAGATCCCCCAAGCAATCTAGAAGAGCGCGATGCCGAGCGCGGCGGCGACGAGCGCGAGTGCGCTGGATGCAGCGGCGTGGGAGGCACCGTTGAGCTGGACGGACTTGATCGCCGCTTCCGGGAACTCCGTGACGGGCTTGCCGTCGGGGCCGTAGACGGCCTCGGGACCAAGAGAGTAACCAGCGGGGAGCCTGAGCATGAACGCGAGATGAGATGGTCTGCGACATGGTCATCGGGGTGGGCACGTACGCGGTGATGGTCTCAGTCGGCGCCTTGAAGCCCTCAGGCCAGACGTCGGCGTCGAAGGTGTAGTTGGCGGGGAAGTCGTCGGCGCCAAGGATGGGGTGGCCCGGGGGGAGCGCGCGCTCCTCAACCGGTTCCGGGCTGACAGCGGGAGCAGGTCAGGTCACAACGGGTGAGCGCGGCGGGAGACACGCACAGAGCGACTGCCAGAGCGAGGGGCGCGAGGGCGAGCACGGCGAAGAACTTCATGGCAGGCGGGGCTGGACTGACAAGAGGGAAGGCAGGCGAGGGACAGCCCTGAGACAAAGCCCGTCTTATATAGTGCTCGGCGTGCGACCATGTGCCCGCGCGCAGGCACGAGCGCTGTCAGCCCGGAAAACACCAAGAAGCCCATGCCAATGGGCCAATGGGTGCTCCACGCTTGTGGTCGCCTGGGAAAAGTGCCTCGTGCTTTATCAGATATGATATCACGCCATCTTATCAGATTGCCATCACCCCTCTGTCATCGGGTTCTCGCCAGGAAGGCCGCGCACCCAGAACGACGGAAAGCTCCTTCCAGAACGGCTAGCACATGGATGGACCGAGTCGGGTCGGCCGACGATGCAAGCAGAAGTTCTTGGCACGTCTGTCTCCAAACAACGCAACGTTCCCGTCCCCGCACGCAGCACTCGCACTCGCATTCGCACTCGCACGCACAGAACGAGGCCTTAGTTCAAGTAACCTTCTGTTCAGATTAGTTACATTGCTCAGCGGTGAGAGAAAGGCCGATAACCCCGCTGGTGGCCATCACGAAGATGAAGACCAGATTAGATCTGCGTCGGCGCCGAACCTGTTAGTCATCGCCCGGAGCATGATTCCTAGATATTTACAACCCTTGATGACGCGCAACAAGGGATAGTAATGTATTAAGTTCTCAGTCATGCGATTCGCGGCATTCTGTGGGTAGCACCTTTGCTAGATGGGGTTTATGTTCCCAAGCGGACCTCCTGCGCACGCTTCAACGCCGACGGAACTATGCCCCGGCAGATCGTTTAGTCCGACGGCGTACTTGCGAAGCGTATACAGATTATTCCACATTAATCGTTGGATAGGACGGAAGACAGAGAAATCCGTTCTTTTGGTGTCGCAGTCCTCAGAAATGCCCTCTCCTCGGTGGGTGCGCAGGGCGAAGGTCCTGCAGCGGCGCCGTCACGAGTAGCCCGTCCACGGCAATATTGACCACGATCTGTGCGTCATAAGTTTCAGTTCGGAGGTTCAGGAGGAGTGAACGGCGACGAACCTGTCCTGACGGCGCAAAAAATGGGTTCGACTGAACGCGTCCGGTACGACCGCTGGGGAGTACGACCGCATCTCCGGGCTAGATACACACGGCGGTCACTGTCAGCAGTGATACTATCTCTGAATGATACTTTGCTGACCCGCAGGGTGGGCTGGAGAAGAGTTTGGTCAGTCACGGTCCTCCGTACGGAAGAGGAAGCTTTACCATTGGTGCATACTGAGAGACATTTGAGGTCCAGTAAGACATTTTTAAAGAAGCTGTTTGTTGAGGGTAAACCGAACGCGCTGCGATGCTGGGCTGGTGGTGTGAGTCCATCGACGACAAACGCAGCCTCTTTTATGGGGGTTGTGGTTTGCAGCTGAAACCTTTGCCTCTCCCACAGCTCTCCCGGGCGCGTCGTATACAGCTCACCTCCCGCTGCGCCTGGCCATATCATGGACTAGTAGCGTCAGCAAACACTCGGGAGTCCAGAGGATCGCCGTACTACTGAGAGGACGCGGTGGAGCAAGCGGCTACATAGGTGCATCGCAGAGCTGTTGGTATTCCAGAACAAGCGTATGAGCGTGCAGAGAGGTCAGCCCGTGCACATGCACCGGGGTGATTGGCGCGTGAAACACGACTCTCCGCGGCATCACACCTGCACGCGAAGTCGGCGCAGAGTAACAGCGGCACCGCGCTGACGTCGAGACGAGGTGCGAGCTCTACGCGCGCGTTTCAGAGCATAGAATGCCAGTGCCGTCGCCAAACAAAGGAAGCATTGCGACCATGCACGGGTGGAAGCAGGCGCGCGCGGAACGGGACAGATGCATAGATCAAGCGTCTGTTCGCACAGCATGCGATGCTGAGACGTTCTGGTCCTGCATAGAAGGCCCTGTTTACCGGAACTCGGCGCGCGAAGTGAGGCATATGCGCGATTCCGAGCACTGGCAGGGTCGAGTGCAGCGCTGATGGTACATACGATAGTTCATCATGTCCAGACACCCGTCGGGGCTTCGCCGCGGAATAGCAGCGAAGCGCGGCTAGAGTCGTCTGTTCCAGAAATGGGGTGCAACGCGCGAGCTCAACGGAGGATGCGACAGTGCTAGTCCGAATCTCGTCGGGTTGGATCGTCAGGACGGGTACCAGCATATCATCGTCGCGGCCAGGTCTGTTGTCCAAATCATATTCAGGTCTCGCTCACGGCCACACTGTGTGACCGTCACATCTTAGTACGCTCCGCGGCGTCTTTGAAGTCCAGCCTCTCTCCGATGTGGCCGGAAGTAGGTAGAAGTGGTTGTGTCGCACAATTAATAGCAAGAATAGATGCCAGAGAGAATGTGTCACCGCAGGGCTAGCCACGAGTGTGCGGCACCAGTTCGACTTTACGAGCTGGAGCGTTTGACCAGCCCAGTGGGAGAGTCCGGAAGAAATTCCATCGGAGCTTGAATCACTCCTCCTCCTCGCCTCGGGGCCGACCGTCTTGAGGCAGACCCGGGACACCAGGAAATGCACATGGACACGATCTAAAGACTTACGCCGTCAAATGGGGCGACTTCTTTCCCATGTATGGCCTTGGATACTGCGAGTAACGTTCCTGGCAGGCTTGAAGACATGTGCCCCGGTCCTATGGGTCTCGAACAGCTTCCCTGCCGGCTTAAATGTCCACTTTGAGCTGTATTTACTGCTCAAATGGCTCTCTCTTACGATCCTGGCTTCCGGGTCTCAATGTGACGTCCTCGGTCCTAGCGCAACCGCCCGCGCGGACCTAGCAACCGTGGTGCCGCATCGCTTGTCTTTCTTCGCATCACCGCCCACCCCCGGATTGTGCATCCTGCCCGCGGGTCATTCACTGTAACACCAATCTGGAAGTGGGAGCCGCTGTCCCCGCATCGTTCCTTCAACGCGTACCACCCTCTACCGCGTACCACATGTTCTTTGTTCTCTCAGGCGCATATAAGGGTCTTGGGCCTGCATACAGGGCCCCCATCGCACTACCTCGATATGTCCGAACTGCCTCCCTTCACCCTCGACGCCGCCGGCTATGAGCCGTACTACACCTCGAACGGCGGGGTCCCAGCTTTGGCTGGCATGGACGTCCAGAACTTCGGATATCCTTCCGCCCCAGACGATACGCTTGGATGGGCACTGCCCGAGCTGCCAGCCGCCCAGCCACAGGCCATGCAACAAGCGCCAGTTGACCCGGCGCTTGCGGTAATGCCCCAGCCAGCGCCTTACGTTCCCCAATTGCAGTCAGCTCAACCGGCACAGGTTGGCCCTGCACCTGCAGCATGGCAGCAGCCAGTGCTTTACGCTGCCCAACCACAGGTAGCGCAGCAAGCGCCAGTTGACCCTCTGCTTGCAGGATGGGCTCAACCTCTACAAAATTACGCTCCTCAATTGGTTCAGTCAAAGCCGCCGCCCGCTCCGGAGCTCATGAACTTCGACCGGTTCGCCGTGCCAAACATGAACGCGACGTGGGCTGCGGACCCCAACATGGGACTGCCCTACCCCCCAGCGGTCCCTCAGTACGCGTTCCAGGCGCCCGGCCCGTCGAGGTTCCCGCAGCCGACGGTCGCGGTCCCGACTCTGCCAGGCCAAGGCGCGATGGCCGCTCCCGGACCTGCGCTGAGTATCCCGGCCCAGCCAGCTCTTCCTAACGCGTCGCAGCCCAGCAGGTCCGCGCCCAAGAAGAAGAAGATGACGGTCGCCGGCAGCGCGAAGAAGGCGAAAGTTGCGGGGGCGCCAAGTTGGCAAAAGATGCTAACCTTCAAGGAACGCGTTGAGCCCGCCGTCGCACAGCGGATGTACGAGGAAAGTATCGCACACAACCCAAATAATAATATCTGCCCGTTCGCCAGCTGCGGGCAGGTCAGCGAGGGCCGGCGCCGGCTTCACTATCGCCACGTATTAAGCCATGCGAGGCTGGGAACCTTCCTGTGCCCCTTGTGCAATAAGAAGGCGAGTCGGCAGGATATCCTGGATAGCCACATGCGGCGCCAATGCCCCAACCGCCCGGCCTAAATGGACTTGGCTTGTATTACTACTCTCCCCTGGGCTCGAACTCTCCAACTTGACGAACCTCACCTCTCTATCCATCTCCTGTTTCTCCTTTCAGTTTCACTCTTGGGCATAGCGTATAGGTCTCATATAAAAATACAAAAAATTTCGCTTCGGAGTTGTTCTGCCCACAGGGTGTCACGTGATCGCATTGCCATTGTTTGCATGCTGCCCTCAAGTTGCTCTCCCGCCATTCAATCGGCCCCGCTCTTCAGACTGATAGCCAAGGTTTTAGACTTCGCCTTCGGTGGTACCTGACTGACTACGAGGAGATCACGTGAAGCTTGCACAAGCTTGTTCCACTCGCGATCATGTCTCGCTGTGCTAGAAGTACATACACCCTCGAAGAAACTCTGAAAAAGGCGGCTACAACTGAGCGCCGTTGTCTGCGAGCTCATTGTTGGTCCCCTCAGCTGAGCGCACCATCGTTAGTGACTGACCGAGATGGTGCACATCTACAAATACTTACGGACGCTCTTCAGGATCCCGTCAGGGCTGAACTGCTTGATGCGCGCGAGCACCTGGGCCGGGGACTTGTTCCCCTCGAGCGTGATGAGGTACGCAATAAGCCCAGCCTGCCAGTGTGCAAAGCCGTTAGGAAGCCGCCGCTCCGCTTGTTCACATCGGACGCACGACGTGCGGGGAAGCCATCGACGTCCCAGACAGAGTCTTGTATCCATCCAAATCTGCTCCCGACGTCAGAAAGACTGGAGGCGTACTAGTAGCAGCGTACCAGTGTTGAGCGCGGAAATGACGTTCTCTCCCGGGGCGAGGATGTCGACCACCGCGCCGTAGTTGCTGAACTGCGCCATGGCATCCTCGATGGTGGTCGCGCCGACGGTAATAACAGCCGGCGCGCGCGACGGGCTGTACTGATCGGCCTCATCCTCGAAGTTGCCCGCCGCGACGGTCACGTGGATGCCCGCGTTGATCGCCTGAAAAGTGAGTTATCGAAACATATACATAGCTTGTACGGCGGGAAGAGACGCTTACCGCAGTGAGAGCCGCATCGAGAGCGTCGCTGGGGAAGTACCACAAGCTGACGTTGATGACGCTCGGCCTGCCCGTCCTTGCGGCCTCTGTGATAGCCCAGTCGACGCCAGCAACGCTGAAGCATAAATATGAACACTTCGTTGTGCGGGAAACAAAGCACATATATTACCAGTCAGAGACGGCTAAGGACGTGCTGTCAGCGGGAGTTTGCCTGTCGAAATACGAGGCACTCACGCCCGTTGGCTGTGTCGTCCAGGACGCGGACAGCGATGATATTGGCGGCTTTAGCCACTCCGAACCGCTTTCCCGCGGCCGTGCCAGCTGCGGGGAAATGACCGTGAGTTCGAGGCAGGGAAAAATGTCGGAGGGACTGACCCACGTGAGTTCCGTGCCCGCGCCCATCGCCTTGTGGATATCCACCAAATACCTATATGTGACACCGCTGTGAGCAGAGCCCTGCGAGGCGTCTGCGATAGGAACGGACCGCGCCCCATCTCGCACGGCCCTCGAAATCGTGATGCTCGACGACAACACCTGCCGTAATCATTAGCAGACGACGGCGAACAAATGCTCGGGGACGTCGGGGAAGCACGAACCAGTGTCGACGATGTAGATGTCAACGCCCCTGCCCGCCGAGCTGTCGTAAACGTAGGTGAAGTCGAGGGCGCTGAAGTTGGTGTTGCCCAGCGGCGCGACCTGCGAGATGCGCTGCAGGCCCCACGGCGCGTCCTTCTGCGAGACGAGCGCGGACGCGCCGCCGATCGTGTCGTGCTCGATGGCCGCGACGTCGCCGGACGAGCGCAGCGCGATGAGCGCGGCCTCGCTGAAGGTCCCCGCGAAGGCGTTCAGGTTGGAGAACTCGTACTTGACCTGAGCGTCCGCCGCGGAGAACGAGTTGAGGATCGAGCGCTGCACACTCGAGACGCTGCGCCGGGCGACCGCGCCGCGCTTGAGAGTCACAATGTAGCCGCCAGGACGCGTCGGGCCTTTTGGAGACGCGATCGAGACGAGACTGTGGGCCACATCCGCCGCACCGAGAAGGGCAAGGGAGAGAGCGGCGAAACGCGTCAAGGAGAACATGGTTGAAAGAGTATAGGTGCCAAACGACTCGGATCCGCGTTATAAACCAAAGCAAGAGGCTGGCCATCAGGTCGGAGCAGCAGATTATAAATTTGCTATGCAAAAGCACCGGCGCAGTACTGAATTAACTGCTCTGATCACAAGGGTGATGTACTTAGTGAGCACCTCTGGCCGGAACCGACGAATTCGACCACAACAATACCTGAGTGCCTGGGCCGTATCCACGCCAGAAGAAACCCGGAAGGCCTGATGAGGGAAGGTCGATTCTGCGCTCACCAAGCGAACATCAAGCTCGAGAGTCGATACGGCCCAGAAGTCGAGGATTCACACGGCATCAGCACACGGAGTAAGCAGCAATGCTGCCAGTTAGTGAAGCGCTGACCGTGCCGCGCGTGCGCATGGGCGCTCCGTTTGCTCTCCCAAAGTGCTGCGCTGGATGAGCGCAAGATCCGGCTCGGCGCGGACCGCGGACCTTGTCAACGCGAATAAATTGCTTCCGCGGCTTCAATGATGTGGAAATGTCAAAAAATGAGCATTTCTGATATCAAATATACCATATTACCTGAATATAAGTACTTTTCATTTATGACTGAGTATCTATCTGGGTTGACAGCCAGCAGCGTCGGTCGAAGCCTGCCCAAGCACCAGTTGCGGTTGCTCCCGGCCGTCGATGTCTCACTCGGCGACTATGATTTTCGCGTTGTGTTCTCCCCATGGCCCGAATTTAACTGCAGCTCTCTTCTCAATGCACGAACTGCTTGATCTGGCCCTCCTTTCTTGCTCCTTGCGCGACCGCGCGACCGAGCCCAGTTCACAGGACGCTACAGGACCCTCCGTAGTGGTATCTAGTATGTTGCTGCTACAATGACCACTCTAGCCACGCATTACTGCCGCATCTTCGGACCATGGCCCGCAATAAGCGGCCGCGGCAATTGTTGCCCCGTTCAGGAAGCTGCAGTCGACCGCACCGCGGCGCATCGCGCATTCGTACCACATACCACATACCATACGGGCTATAAGTACAGCGCGCTCGTCACCCAGCATCCCATCATCGAATCACCCTCCCGTCCCTCGTCGCCGCACACATCACTATGGCCATCACGCCCGCTGACATCTTCGAGGCCGCGCGAATGCCTCTGGAAGACCGACCGCTACCCACTGACCCAGACGAGTACGCTTCATTACTCCATTTCTATGATGCGTGGCTAATATCTCTCAGGCTGCAAAAGATGTTGTTGGAAATGTTCATCGAGACACCGCAGTGGCAGGAGTACGGGGTTGTTCCAGGCGACGTGCTTCTTGCTCCCTTGCCCTCTTCCGGGACGAGAAACAATGCCCTCTCCCCTCACAACTCTACAGCGGGGCAGGTCCCTACTCCTCGCATTGAACCTGCTGGCGGCGGTGTGGCGACCGCCACGGCGGCTCCTCCCTCGGGGGATCATCTCGCTATTGCATTTCCGGAGGGCGGTCAAGCGCCTTTGCCACCTACTGCCGTGCAGTGGAATATGGCGGGCGTAGCGGACGCGCTCGTACCTCCGCCGACCACATTCCACTTCAACCTCAGCGCTCCAACCACCGCGGTTGCGCGCGCACCGACGGCGAAGAAGGACAACCTCCTGGCGTCTCGCGCACCACGCCCTTACATGCCTGCGACAGTCTACGCCCAGCCGCCGCTGGGCCCGTCGAAGCGCACGATGAACCTCAAAGCGAGCCACGATACCGGCGATGTCAAACGGGTGGCTTGGAATCGAAAGGTCCGTCTTCCGCGCGCGCATGTCGAAGAGCTCTCCGAGCGCTCGATAAAAGCGAACCCGAACGACTTTATGTGCCCGGTGATAGGTTGCGGTCGAGTCAGCAAGGACACCCCGGCGCACAAGAGCCACGTCCTTAGCCATGCGCACTTCGAATATCCGTGCAGCTACTGCGGCCAGATGCTTTCAAGTGAGAAAAACCAATCCTATCACATGCGCCAGAGTTGCAAGCATCGTCCCGGCGCCAAGGCGTAGGCTCTCGACCCACACGGCCCCATGTTTCGTATGCATGCCCCCTTTCTACTTGCCTCTCCCGACGAACATCATGTTTTCCTATCTCTCCTTCTCATTGGTACATATCCTATTTCAGCTGCCTCTACTGACGACCATCACGTTCCCTCCCTCTGCCATGTCTCTCCTCTCCTCTTATGACCATCACCGATCGCGAATGCCTCCTTATGTTCAATTAGTCTCTCAAATATACTACAACATTATTAATATATTGCTCTCTGAGCGGAACGATCCCCATTCGTGTATTCTTATCCATCTGTCTGACGGAACAAAAGCGGACTTCGAACGACCCTCTCCGACGACCTCCACTTATACGCCCGTAGTCTGACCAGCCCGCGGCTTCTACCTCCAGCCAGCACGGTGGGCCCGGTGCTTCTGATTACCGCGCTCATTTTGAATACGTCAATCCAATGAATTGCGAGCCGGAATAGTCAATCGAGCACGTCGCTTGGACGATGCGGCACAGGCGATGGGACCCTCGTCACTGCCTGTAGTGGGACCGTATACAGAGTGCCCTCCGAGTTCATAACCACGAGTGTCTCGCCCTAAGCAACAGATGAGGCTCGTTCTGTGCGCGCGGAATCGACCTACTGTTGCCCCAGGATCGCTCGCCGTGCCCTGGAACGTCCCGTGCACGCGTTTCCCATCGGAAAGCGCCGCGGTGACGCGATCGTTGACCTATCGCCGTTCTGTCATGCGACCTCGCGCTCGAAAGCCGTGCCGCTCACGGTGAAGCTGTTCTATACCCCGTGTCAGTATCGTTCTCAGGACTCTGGAGCGTCTGGACTCACATGCTGCTCACGCTGGTGCACTGTGGAAGTGAAGTACTGCATATCGGGGGTTCTGGGGCTCTCCGCTTGCAGCGAGGCGTTTTATGTCGCCGAGCGTGTACAGCAGCGCCACGGGGTCGTGTCGACATGCCAGAGCGTGGATGCCTGCGCGCAATCTCATCTTCTGCTTGTTGGCTGCGGAAGTGTTTGCGCGACGTTCAGTGACTCCCACAAGCCATGCGTGCTGTATTTGGACGTCGCAACATGAGACCGCGAATAGTCCGTGCTCAACGCTCTCAGTTTCCATTTCGGTTGTTCGCCTTCCCGCGCGAGAATCTCACCGATCAATCTCGCCTGGCGATGGGTCGCGGAGACCCAAGGTTTACCTTCGAGGCGACCGTTCGAGCTGATTTCGACGAACCGAGACTAAGAGGCACATACTCATCCCGAGATCTCCATTTCGCGTGCGTGTCAGCCGTTCTCGTGCAAATCATCGTCGCTGCCTAAATCCGTCCCGACCCTGCAGCAGTGTGGATCCTACCGCCGTCCTGTTCTCGGAAAGGGTCCTGTTGGGCGTTGCTTCGACCAATCTTGCCATTTGCCGGGCTGCATGGCGGAAGGAAGGTGGGAAAACTGACGTCATGGACGTTCGTTCACGTAGGATTCTTAGTAAAACATGACACGGGCCAGCTTCTGCCGTGCGTCGTTCTACCGATTACGAGACGAGGCAGTGGATTCGAGGCTGAATTATACTGGCGATCTCGGGGTGTCTGTCGAGGGCTGGTCGCTTTCGGAAAGTGGGGCCCACGCTGGACGCGACAGCGACGTACATAGGTCAGCAATACGGCACCAAAGCATCTCGACTCAGCCTCCGAGATCTGCAGGTGTCACCAGGCCCCGCGATACCGGGGAGCAGGACGAGATGGGCCTGCCACTGGCTCTGCCAAGTTCCTTCGCGCAGTGACGCAGGTTCTAGGTCGCCGTAGCGGGCAGCACGAGGGAGATTGAGGCCAACCTCGTTGCGAAAATGCCCCGAGCTGCACAGGGTCGGCGCAGGCGGTTCGCGCCGTCTGATGCCGCGCAGTGTATCCGACGCGCCATGCACCGACGCGCAATCAGCTCTGCCCGTTGGTCAGAGTCAAATGCATGCATGCTGATTGACAGCGGAACGACTAGTTCAAGGGCAAGTCGAGCTTGGTGCGTGGCGCTCGGCTGTGCACGATGTTCCCCAACCGGTACTACACGAGCAGTTGGCGATTGCCTTGCGCTTTGCACTGATGGCAGTCTGTTTCAGACAGCGCGGCCGGAGCATTTGCTTTCTGTCAGGTCCAACTGCATGCGGTGATGATTCGTGGACATCAGATGCCAGCCGATTCTATATTCTCAATGACAAACACCCGTACCGTTCTCGCTTGTCACTCTACATTTCAGTGTCAGGGCTAACCTTTTCCTCGTTGATTGCGACGCGCCCAGTGCATAAGAAATTTCCTATATGGCGCCCCAGCCGTCCGCGCCAGTTACCTTCAACTCATAGAACATGAGAGATCTCATCAGAGTTCGCATTGAAGGTTGGTGCTGGTCACAGGTCTCGGGCGGCGGCCAGCATCCATCCACTGTGCGCGGAGATCTATACTGCACTGACACGCACGGCTTGACAGAATATACGACTTGCAATGCAAACCCTTCCTCCAACCTGATATGGCATCTCATCAGTAGGATTGTCGCTCCGGCTATCGGAGGTCACTGCAAACTGGATCCGTCCGGAGAGCACGAAGACCCTGGGAGCAACTGTTCGACATGACAGCTGCTGTGTAAGGCACGGAAGCCCTGATACATCATACCATGCAGGAGCCCTGTTGATGAACTACCCGACGCGCCTTCCGCTAGAAATGCGCGTATTCTTGAAGGAGAAATGGGTCTTGCGATGGCTTATTGATTGTCAGGCCGCACACCGGACGAGTTTATGGAGTGTTTCGTTATTCTCTGCGCTGAGACACTTTGGTACTCCTCCGGGCGATGCCTTAGGATTCATGAGCCGTCATCTCACGAGCACCATAGGTGAGCTCAGGATGCGCGAGGCGTCAGTAAACGTGTCATGAACAGCCGCCGAACTGAGAGGAGGACTCGAACACGAGAACAGCCCGCGCAGGCTGAGGATTGTCGCAATGCGGGGATGGTGCATTCTCAAAGATTAGCTGGGGCTATGATTGATGGCTTCGTTGAACTATAAAACGTGGCCCAGGGGGCACAGAGAGAGAAGCACATTCCCTCAACCAACCCTCTCCACCCACCAGACTCCCAGTCTCTCAACTACTACTTACTCATACCAATAATGTCCCACGCAGTGCGCACATTCTTTTGCGGTCAGGTATTGGCCATATGCCCATTCTCTGTTGGATAGCGCAAGACTGGCACGACCCACCAATCGACCCAGACCGTGAGCGCGGGACCCGCTTCACCGCACAGGTCGATTACTGACGTAGACGCAAACTTTGGGTAGGCCTCTATCCAGGTATTACCTGCTTCTCGGTTCATGTCCGACCATTTACAAGCTTTGTGACCGTCGCAGATTGGTACCCGAGTTCGCATCGTCCAAACACAGACGTGGGGCGTCGTCGCGGCGACCGGGTTTCAGGTGAGACTCTTCTCCGATCTGCCTCCATTCCGGATTGACATCGTGCAGAACGGTCGCATCATGGTCACCGTAAACTTTCCGCACGGACAGCAGACGGTGTCGCACATGCAGCTCCGGACGACCACTCATGATTAGCGCGGCTCATCGCACGGGGCTCAGTTTTCCCACCCTTCTGACGTGCTAGAGGATCTGCGTCACTTGTCGTGACTATTATACTGTAATCATACGCACACCTGTAGCCTTAGCCAGTATCCCTAAATTCTCCTAATGTCAGAGCCGCCTAATACATGAATCAATGGCCGACTCAGACGGTCGCGTCCAGACGATGCGTTCATACGGTCACCAGCTTTCGGCAGAGAACCGGATCTCCAAACAACGGCGCCGGGAAGCACTCACAGAGGCATGTGGGAACCGCGAGGAGTAGTTAAAGACTTCGAAAGCGCCGAATCGCCTCACAGTGATAGTCGTCAACTGGGCGTAGTTGACCCTGTGTCGCGCCAATCCTGGTGTAAATCATCACAAGGCAAACTGGACAATGCAGAGCGCGTCCTCTGCAATTAAAAGACCGGGATCCGACTGAGAAATAAGAAGCCCAAGGTCAATAATTCAAGAACATGACTCGGCCAGGCCCCGAAAAAGACAAGAGCACTTGCTGCCGGCGTGGGCAGAATAGAGACGTTAAGTCGGACCAGTTTCAAGCGGTTTGTGTGAAAGGAAGCAGTAGGAAGACCCCCCTGAGCGGGAGGAGGTCGCCAAAAGTCGCATGTGGTCCAGTAGAGGTGAGAGGGATGAAATCGACCGCACAGGTTTACTTTATGAACCCAAGCAATAGTCCACCAATCGTGGCAGTGATCAACGACTCCAGGGTACATTGCTCGACTGAGCCTCGACCCGTCCGGTACATACGTAGTAATGGTACGAGGGCAACGTGCGCTGTTTGCCGATCCGATCTCAGTTCCTCGGTTTGACCTCCGCCAGACCTCGTACACCACCTCGAGCACAGGGCTCGTACGCTGGCTCTACTTGAAATGCTATAGACCCCGGGTCCATGCTGAGGCTTTTGCCTTAGGCGACTGGCAGCTTCGTGGCCTGGGCGGGCCACCTCCATGAAGAATACGCGCGCACATCGATATCTGGTTCTGAAGTGCCTGACACGTCTGGTCCTCGTGCGGGGATGCACGCTCGCGCAAAAATACAGCTTTAGCGGCGTTGCATAGATGGCCGTGGTCTCCGAGATACCGCAACCTGGTGTCTGACGTGGCTTCTCTGGAACGGGCTCCGAGTGACATGTCCTCTAGACGGGCGCTTCAGCATGCCCATACGAGCGCTATCTTCAGTCGCGGATTCTAGAGCATCATATTTTTGGACATCAGGGCGGAAATGAGCGTCTTCCCGCGCTCGGAGCTGTCGGCGTGCACAGGGGCTTCACACTTTCCCTTCGGAAGATCATCATCGACATTCTTTTCCAGCGATCTCTGTCTGTCAAACGCCACTGAAACCACGGGACGCCAGATACAACACCGGTGAAGCGTTCCTACGACGCTCTCGTCCTATAGCGGGACTGCGATGAGCAAGTTCTGGCAGCGTTTTAAGCACTGTCAACCTTGATACAGCATCCCTGCGCAGCATCGCACCGCGCGTGTGCGATCTACCGAAATTTCCAGCCGATGGCGACAGACCACCGTCTGCGACTCAGTCACCGGACGCCGGGGGCACTATAAAAGCCATGTCTCTGGACGTAGTCGCACCAGACACTCGTCTCTGGTAGCCATGAAGCACTTCGTGTTTGCGCCTTTCGTCACACTCGGTTAGCCACAGCTGGAGACCGTTGTGTTCGTCGCCTAAAATTGCCTGCAGCGGTCTGGCTCACCGGCGTCGCCGCATACGATGTTGGCACGCTCGCCAGCACTGCAGCTGTCGTCGGCCTGGGTAGGTCTCTCTCCACCTTGTGTGTAACGAGCTAAGCGCAGCTCAGCTCTCATGTCCGGTGGAGTGGCTGCACAGGGTGATACCGTCCCATTCGAAGACCTCTTCCCAAACGGCACTCCGGACAACTTTGTCAGCATGAGCGTCGAGTTCGACAAGGACACTGTCGATGACGGTGGTGCGGACACCACCAGCGATTTCCCCGACGACCACAACGAGGAGGACGAGCCATTCGGCGCGCTGTTCCTCGACTCGCCCAACGAGAGCGCGATGGCCGACCTCTCGGAGCAGTCTGACTGGGTCCTGACGGCCTGCAACCCGCGCAGCCTCGACCGCCAGACTGTTGCGTCTCCCTCTTTTGCAATGTCACAGTCCGCTCACGATCCTTGCACAGGTTCTCGCGTTCTGCTCAAAGACGATGAGCGGGTCGTCGTGCGCGCAGGTCTTCAAGGGCGCGGCCGAGCACACGATCATCAAGATGCCCAAGGGCTGCGGGAAAGGCCCGCTCGCGCGCGTCCACTCGCTCGCCGTGCACGACGGGCTGCAGGCGCTGACGCCGGCTGACCTCGTCAAGAAGCCCGCGTCCGAGCCGGTCTACAAGCTCGTCTTCGATTACGATTTCGCGGCCATCCCTGCCGACAACGGCCCCGTGTACATGCGCGCGGACGTCGCGGACATTCCGGGCTACTGGTGCGTGATAGACGTGTCCAGTTCCCGTTCACTCTTGCTGAGACCTTATCGGTGCAGGGATGCGATTGTCGACAGTCCGACGGAGGCCGGCGAGAAAAGACGTCGCCGTCGTCGCGCGATCCAGGAGCGCGGCTTCTGGAGCAAGCTTAAGGAGTGGGCTGCCAAGGTTACTACGGTTTCCGAGAGGAAGAACGACAGGCGCAAGTTCGAATTCAAGAACACGATCACTCTGTTCAATCAGAGCACCGACTGTGGAGGTACGCAGTTGTTCCCGTCGTCGACATTGCATATCCCTAATACGATTCAAGCGTTCAAAGGCAACCTTTTCGCCTCAGTAACTGCGCGCGCAGGTAGGCTGCGTAGTTTTTCGATGACTTCCTGAGCTCACTGAGATTTGTGTAGCATTCAACACGGAGTATGGGTTTTACTTTGAGGGCACCCTCGTCCCGCCCAACATCAACCAGGCCTTTGTCTTCTTCAGTAAGTTTTTGTTATTGATTGCGAGGCCGTATCTGATATCCGTCAGACGGAGACGCGATCGCAGGCGGCGACTTCACTATCAAGGGTGTTGCCACTGTGAACTACGACTCGAAGCGCGTCACTCTCGGAAGATTCGGCTTCCCGGGTCTCTCAGTGCCGGGGTGCGTCTTTGCCATATCTCTCTACCGCGCCGCTCAGCAGGCTCTCTCAGCGTTGTTGAGGTCGGCCCCGCCCTCGTGCTCGAGGGCTACATCAGCGGCGGCATCACAGTCAACGGTTCTCTGACCGCGAGCCTTGACTACGCCTTCCCGCCCGTCAACTTCGCCGTCGGACCTGGCTCGAATGTCGTCAGCTCGGCCGTCCAGCCCGTCTCGCCCCCGACGAGTCAGGTCACCACATCGCTCACGGCCGGAGTGGCGATCAGCGCGAACGCCGCGGTGCACCTCGTCCCCAGCGTGCAGCTCGGCATCTCGCTGGTCGGAGGAAAGCTGCTCGACGCGCAGGCCTACGTGGAAGCAGGTACGTCTCCGCGCGCGAGCACACAACCCCGGACACGTCCGACTGACGTGCTGCCGCAGACCTGTTTGCCGGCATCGGTCTGAACAGCACGGTCTCCACGACTCAGCCGTTCACGGTCTGCGTCAACCCGTTCTTCGGGGTGGATCTCGATGCGGGTGTCAAGGGACAGTCAGTACATGTCTTCTGTCTCGTTCTCGCTGGCCGCTGACTCTATAGCAGAGTCGCGTTCTGGAAGGGACAGGTCGGACCTTTCCCATTCTACAAGAACCAATTTTCGATCGCCTCGCGCGTGCGTGCTGTCACTCCGGCCCTCACATTCGCGCACCTGACTTGCGCGCAGTGCTTCGCCCCCGGGTCAGCCGTCACACCTCCTAGCAACACTCATACTCGTCGCGGCCTCGAGGCGTATGGTGGCGCCGGCGGTGAGATTGGGAAGCGCGAGCTCATTCCCGGGTCGATTAGTTGCCCCAAGAAAGCTTAGATACTCCGAGCGGCCCATTGGCCAAACAGTTGTCCGTGTCTGTACTCGCAATCGACGATTGTCGCATCGTGTGAAATCTCGTGAGGGAACATATGGAAACGTATTCTCCATGACCTGCCGGTGAACCTAACGCGGAACACCAGCTAAAGACTTAGAAATCTGGGAGCGCTTGGTGCAGGTCGTGCAGCAGTGAGACGAGACATCGAGATCAATTACCAAGGGAATAATGTACAAAGTATAGGTACGGCAGACAGAGCTCTCGATCAGCGTGGCTCGCGGTGCATCTCACGCGAGGTGCCTGTGGAATCGATTATCGCCTTGGAGCTCGACCTGGTCCGGCGTGATATCCATGCTACGTTTCAGATCGAACGCGCGAAACTCCATGCGCATTGTCTTCCACTCTGCGCTGCTAAGGAATTGCACCGAGAGCGGCTGGCGTGCGGCGATCAAGGACATGCGCGTCTCGCGGTGCTTGAGCAGATAGGACACTTGAACGAGAACAGAACCGTATATGTCGCCTTCGTAATGGAGAAAGTCCATCGCCTGGGAATTGCGCTCGAATTTTGCCAGTCGCGCTTCGTATTGCTGGGCGGGGATCGATGATCAGCCTGTGACCTTGACGGGGCAGAGGAATTGACGTACATTATACATGATCATTTCGTAGAGTTGGAAAAAATGGCTGCGTCAGGCCTGCGTGAGTGGGTAAATAAGGAACGAAGAAGGTGGTTCGCACCCCTCGGGCCAGCCGCGGACGTTCCCCATTGCGCGTTCGAGGAGGTCGCCGTTGTAAAGCATCTGCGTGCGCATGTCCAGCTTGGGGGCAGCATACCCGAGGAGGAATTTGGGAGCCGCCGCGGGCGTGATGATGAAGGGGTTCCCGCGTGGCGGAATGAGGAGGTAGTAGATCGTTGGAGGCGGGAATCTCTGCTTCCGAGTCAAAGCTCCACGAAGCTCTGCGATGCCTAGCTGGTCGTCCTCCGCCGGCATCGGCAAGTCCTGTCCGAGTGCCCAGCTCCGCAGGCTGTCGATATGACTGCCCAATTTCTTGAATTAGTTACAGAGCAGGGGCCCAAGAAACTCCCACCAGCGGTCGAAATTTGTCTCTGTCTCGAAGTGGCGCGCAGGAGCACTGAGCATACGGGGCTTCTCTGCAAGATGGTTTGAGAGAGACCAAGCGAGGAACTCAGGGCTTCTTACTGAGAATGCTTTGAAAGTCTTTGATGAGGTTCTTAGCCGTGCTGTACGTGGATAGATGCTCCATTTGCGGCCCGTCAAAGGTCAAAGCGCTCGGGTCTGCCGCGAGCTGAAGGTAGGCGCACGCGTCTGCCAACTGCCCATAGTCGGAGGCAAGCCTGGCAAGCATCATGTATCCGTCGATAATCAGTGGATTAGCCTCAAGTCGCCTCTCCTTGAGCAACTGTGCGTCTTCGTGAGAGTGTGCAGCCTCTCTTCGAGCGGTTCGCACCTGTTTCAAGCACCGTAGAGCAAGGTCGAGTCGGCCACTAGTGACATGGCGCTGGGCATTCAATGCAAGCGCTTGGCTCTCGGAAGACGATCTGGCGTAAGCCGTCATGTTGAGGGTGAGCGGGATTTGAGGAGGTGAGCTGGCCATCGTGGGTTCTCGGGGTGCAGGATGAGGTCGCGCGTCCGCCGTTTTTATAACGATCGGAGAGAGTAACCACTGAGGGTTCGAACCACTGGAAGCGGTCTGCGTCCGCCTTGCGCCTTGAAATGTCGCGCATCCCGAACGTAGCGTCGTAGGCACCACAGCGAAGCGTCCTGGCTCTTGCATTCTCTTTATAAAGCGACGCCTTATACCCCCCACTTGAGCAACGCTTCTGGGATGATGGCGACCCTTTGGTGGTCATGCTCGCGGACCACAATAAGCGCTCACGAGGTGAACGTGTCGGGATTGACAGAATTGCCTGTATTCTCGAGGCAAACATGACAGAAGGCAATCCCGCGAACACAGACTATCAGCGACGCGACCCAGCGGGACGTTCGGTCAATCGGCGATCGGGGGTGGGAAGGGCCAGAGCTGAGGGCGGGGACATGCAGACTCGAGAGACAATGCCAAGGCCCGAGTTGGCCCACTCGTGCCGCAGATTCATGGATTAGAGAACACAGTGATATGCCGAAAGGGCGATAGACGGGCCGTAGAAAGCTTCTGCACAGTGTGCTTCGTCAACGAGATACGCCAGGGTACGCTCGAAGAGTTCAAACGACGGTCACAAGCAGCTGGGTATCACGATCTTTGAGAAAAGAGGATGCAACGAGCTTCGAAACGCTGGGTGGCCGACGGTGCGGTCATGGGACGAGGCCAACGTGCGCTGTTTGCCGGGCCGATAGGCGCTACTGGTTGTCAGGCTATCATTCAGCGCCAGACGGCGGCGAGCAGGTCGGTCGGCTTAGCATGGAACGACGGCCGTTCATCCACCGGTGAACAAAGTGGTGTATCGAATACACGCCCACACGGTTCGCGCTAAATCTCGCCTGCTCTGCAAACTGACACATTTACTTTCGACAGTGGCAGACTGGCAGCATGGGCGACGGTCGTTCGCTGCGGCGGGCAGCTGCTACGCAAGCGGACGCAAACGGGGTTGGCCCGGAGCGCATGGACCCTGAAGCGGCTTGCTTTTGTTCGGCCGGCGGGTTCATCTTGCGGGTTTGACCGGGACCAACCACCTTTTTGACTGTCGTCTCGAACCACTCCGCCGCGTCTCACGACTTTCACCCCGACCACCACACCGTGCTACTGTCATGCCTCCAAAGCGAGCCGCCTCAGCCGCGTCGAAGGCAGCCTCAGCCGCAACGTCTAAGCCGCCTGCGACAAGAGGTGCTCGAAAGGCAGCCGCGCCTGCGACTCAAGCTGCCGCACCCGCCCCACGTGTCACACGCTCGCGCGCAGCGGCGGCAGCGACAGCCCCAGCACCAGCTGTGGACAACCCCGAGCCCCGCAAGCGTCGCAGGGCGGCCGAGAACGAGGACGCAGCGACCGACCAGACCGAGGCTCCTGCGCCCGCTGGAAAATCCGCCACCAAACCCGCTCCGAAGCGTCGACGGCGCGCGGAGCAGCCTGCCTACTCACAAGACCCTGACGACGTCAATGAAGGCGACCAGGCCGTCGAGCAGGCCGCCGCCGACCAGCAGGTCCTCGCCTATCGGACCGATCCTGTTTCACCGGCTGGCAACGATGCAGCTTTGTCTTCCCAGCAGCAGAATCGGCTCTCTGGTTTGGACGACCTCCCCACCCTCGTAGAAAGCGGCCAGACCAACGTCGAGGCCGTCGCTGGGAACAACGATCGAACCGACGCTGCCCATCCAGATGGCAGCGGCGTTCCGAGCCTTCTCGAGCCCACGCCTCAGACTGCCGATGCAGATGACCTTCCCGCTGCTCACGCCAACGACCAGGCCGACGCCCAGGCCGCCACGACCGCCTCCGACCTTCCGGGAGGCCGCAAGCTGGACATGCTCTGGCCAGAACTCATTGCCTCGATTTTCGAGCAGCTCCATTCCCTAAGGGACCTCGCCGCCGTCGCCCCGCTCAGACAAGAGTTTCACCAGATCTCCAACCCCATGTTATATCGTCGGCTGATCGGCCTGTTCGACGCGCCCGCTGCCTTACGGCTCTGCGTCACGATGGTCAAGAGACGCGCCTTTTCCTTTCATACACGGGTCTTTGACGGGCAACACATCGCCGCCCAGCTGCCCCGGCAACACCTGAACGCCATTACTGGCGCGCTCCAGACCACCTGCAACCTGGAAGCGCTCACCCTGCCCCCGATCACGGACAAAGTCCTGTCCGACTGTGTCCACCGACGTCTCCAAGTCCTGCGCGTCCTGGGCCCAGATCCACCTCTCGCCTACATCGCACGGCACCCCTGGCTCAATGCGCTCGAGTTCCACCCGGCGAGCATCAACCACCTCTCCGACCCCGCCCGCATCGGCCCCGGCGCGCCCCTCGCATTCGTACGCTGCTGCATGGCTGTCGCCGCGCAGCTCATGCCGCCGCGCCCGCCGCCGCCTCCCGTTGACGAGGACGGGAAGCCCCTACCGGACGAGGACGGGAAGCCCCTGCCGGACGAGGACGGGAGCCCCCTGCCGGACGACGACTCGAAGCGGTCGCCACCCCGCACGCTCGCCAGCGACTCGATACTCGAGGTTCACCCCTCGACGACGGTCATGGCTCAGGCGAAGTACGACGCGAGACAGTTCCTGAAAGCACTCGCTGAAACCCACCGCGCGCCGGGGACGTTGGTGCTGGACCGCCTTGCGCTCGAGGACGTCGCGGAATTGATCTCTAAGGAGAAAGATCCCCCCGTCGTACTCACAGTCTCGCGCATCCGCCTGTGCATGAAGGTATCGAATATGGCCGCTGTGAGTCACTTCTCCGCTCAGCTTTCGCCCGACGTTCCGCTGACCCGCCCGCGTACAGGTCATGCGGAACCTGGAGTTCATTGCGGCGATCCTGATGTGCTTCAAGGGCCTCACGACGCTCGAGCTGCGTGACGAGGTGACGCCCGTGCCCGCGCAAGTGAACGAGAGCGTCTGGCTCGACGATAACCAGCTCTGCCACTGGAAGAAGACGCGCCCGACCCTCACGCGCATTGTCTCGCCGCAGAAGCGCGCGTACGCCTACAAGTATCCCATCTGGACCCAAGTTGAGGACGCGGAAGACCAGCCGAGCCCGTTCCAGCTGTATGGGCTCTAGACGACATCCCGCCAGACCTGAGCGCCTTCGTCATGCTACTAGCATATGATTTCTGCTATATTTGTACCATTTTGCTACTATCGCATTGTATATATACAAGAGAATGATCACGAGAAGAACTGGCGCAAAGCACGCCCATCGAACAACCAGTGGATCATAGCATCACGGTATATAGAACGAGGGAAAAATCGGCATGTGATGGTGAAGCAGCGTCCTCGAACATGCTTGTCAAAGCGAGTCTCCCGTCTCTCTTTGGGATTAGGATTCCTAATACGAGGGGGTGCACGCTCTCAGAATTCCCGCTCTTTCGCCTCGCCGTCAGGCCAGCTATGCCACTTTCCGGATGTTCTGACCTTCGAGGAGATACTCGTTGGCCGAGCGCTCCGGTGAGCTATATTGGGCAGCAGAACCACGCAGTTCTCCGGCGCGCGTGGCTCTCCCGCCTGCCGTTCCCTTCCTCATTTGGGAGAAGAACGAGCCTGGGTGATATTTTTGGTGCATGATCGCACCCAATCTGCGTCCAGTCCTGTTCGAAGCTGGCTCCGCCTGTCAAGACCTTGCGCGCCCGCGCATGTGCTTCGTAAACCTGCCTTCTTGCGCACACTCAATTGAAATACAGGGCTCCGTTCTGACCTCCACCATGCCCAAATGCGGCTGTTCGTTCTCTCTCGCTCAGTGAGCAAACCCTTTATGGGCCAAGTGTTCCCCGCAGGAGCTTCGAGGGCGTCTGGCTTTGCGCTTTGCTTGCAAGTGTCGCGCGAATCGGATTCGCTGACGCCCACGACCGTTCTCTGGAGACAGTCGACTGGGTAGCTGCTGTCAGACGGGGATTCTCAATATCAAGAACCGGCGCAGCGCTCCAACGAAACACTCTGGAGCTTGCGTCTCGCGGTCGTAGAGCGCAAGCACGATCGCTTCGCAGCATCCCAGCAGGAGAAAGCAGCTTCAGAGAACGCTCTAGACCTACAGGAACATTGTATAAAAGCGATGAGACAGTCTTATTCTACCTCCAGCAGACTTGGGTCGCTACAGACAATGAGGCGTTCTCTAGTCACTACGTTCGCAATCGCAGGTCAGACCTCCTTACCTCGTTCGAGCTTGCAATTGGACTGATAACTCCGATAGCTTTCTCACTCGGCGGTGCCAGCGCGCACGGCATCGCAATGTTTGCCAGTGCGGTCAATGCAATCGGCTTTGGTACGGGCACACCTGGCTCAGGCGGCGACGATCCGCTCACCGCAATCCAGGCATGCTCTTGGGCACGGTGGCGATGGCACAAGACGACACCGTTCCCTTCGCGGACCTCTTCCCGGACGGCACGCCGGACGACTTCATCAGCATGAACGTCACGTTCGACCAGGACACCGCCGACGCCGGCGGCGCGGACACCAGCAGCGACTTCCCGGACGACGACCAGGAGGAGGACGAGCCGTTCGGCGTGCTCTTCCTCGACTCGCCGAACGCGGCTGCGATGGCGGACCTCTCCGAGACGTCTGGCTGGGTGCTCGCCGCGTGCGACCCCGCCAGCCTCGAGCGACAGACCGTTGCGTACCCCACTCTTACACTCTGCCACCCGGCCCGATACTGACCGCGACGGCCGCAGGTCTTCGCGTTCTGCGCGCAGGACCCCGCGACGTCATCCTCCTGCGCGCAGGTGTTCACGGGCGGGGCCGAGCACACGATCGTCAAGATGCCCAAGGGCTGCGGCAAGGGCCCGCTCGCGCGCGTGCACTCGCTCGCCGTGCACAGCGGGCTCGCCCCGGCTGAGCTCTCCAAGCTTAAGAAGCCCGCGTCCGCGCCGCTCTACCAGCTCGTGTTCGACTACGACTTCGCGGCCATCCCCGCGGACAACGGGCCCGTGTTCATGCGCGCCGACGTCTCCGACATGCCGGGCTACTGGTGCGCCTGTTGTCCGACGCGAGCTTCGTGTGCTGAGACGGACCCGGACGGTCATACTAATAGGGACGAAATTGTCGACAGCCCGACAGATCCGGCTGACAATGCGAAACGGCGCGATAGCGGGGCCCGGAGGCGACTGCGTCGGAGCCAGAGGGTCGCAAAACGCGGGTTCTTTAGCAAGCTGAAGAGCTGGGCCGCGAAGGTCACGAAGGTATCGCAGTCGAAGACCGATAAGCGCAAGTTCGAGCTGCAGAACTCGTTCACCATCTTCAACCAGACCAAGGATTGTGGTGGTAGGTCCCAAATTATTCCCCAGGGCGCGCCAGGTGCTGACGAGCGTTCAGCGGTGTCGGCCAGTCTGCAGGCTTCGGTTACTGCGCGCGCCGGTAGGTCGTGCTCGAATGTGGACGGCCTGTAAGCTGATAATCCCGGTCAGCATTCAACACGCAGTATGGCTTTTACGTGGAAGGAACGCTCGTCCCGCCCAAGGTCAACCAGGGCTACGTTTTCTTCAGTCAGTCGCATCCGCTTTGTTCAGGAGCCTGCCGTCTGACTTGCGCCAGACGGCGACGTCCTCGCCGGAGCCGACTTCACCATCCGCGGCGTCGCGACCGTCGAGTACGACTCGGAGCGCGTGACGTTCGCGACCTTCGGGTTCCCCGGGCTTAACATCCCCGGGTCAGTATTCGTTTGTGCAACAGCATGGTTGAGAGCGCTCACCTCGCGATACTACTTAGCATCATCACGGTCGGGCCGAGCCTAGTGCTGGAGGGCTTCATCAGCGGCGGCGTCACCGTGGACGGCTCGGTCACCGCGAGCATCGACTACGCGTTCCCGCCGGTGAACTTTGCGATCGGGCCGGGGTCGAACGTCGTCAGCGCGGCCGTGCAGCCCGCCGCGCCGCCGAAGAGCCAGGTCGCGACGTCGCTCTCCGCCGGCGTCGCCATCAGCGCGGACGCCCGGGTGCATCTCGTCCCGAGCGTGCAGCTCGGCATCACGCTCGTCGGAGGGTCCCTTCTGGACGCGAGCGCGTTCATCGAAGCCGGTAGGTTGTTAAGAAGTGTTGAAAATGGGTGGGCCTGACGCGTGCATTGAAGACCTATTCGCGGGCATTGGCCTGAACAGCAGCGTGTCGACGTCGCAGCCGTTCACTATATGCGTGAACCCGTTCTTTGGTGTCGAACTCAATGCCGGCGTCGAGGGAAAGTCAGTTATAAACGCTGTACATTCGCGAGCCCCACTCACCGCAGCGTAGGGTCGCGTTCTGGGACGGCGAGGTCGGGCCATTCACGTTCTATGAGAATCAGTTCTCCATTGCCTCAAGGGTGCGCGCCCTGCATTGTACACGACTGACCGATTACTAACCGGCACGCCAGTGCTTCGTCCCGGGCTCTGCGGCTGCTGCTCCCATTCCCGCACGGCGTAGCCTGGACTCCCACAATGGCGCTGGGAATGGACTTTCAAAGCGCCTCTCCATCCCTGGCACCATTACCTGCCCGAAGAAAGCGTAGGACGAGGTCGGGAAGGGATATGAAGCTTGCTGTTGAAATGCGCGACGGGAATATGTCCAAATATAGCGTCTTCTGGATGCAGGGTAATGAAAATCAATATCACCGTGTTACCCTGCACGCGCTGGCTCTGAGCGGCGGGCCCTTGCAATTGCGTGTTGCCTGTGGTCGTGGTCAGAAGCGAAGAAAACGGCGGCTCGGACCGGGCCGTCATTTGCATCCGCGCCGCTTCCAATCTCGTCCAGCATCGGGATTTGGTTGGAAATGGGATTAAAGACGGCTCACTATGTAGTGCACACATGAATTAGATTGAAAAAGTGGCCTAGCTACGGGTTCGGAAATGACGCAACGTCGGACGGCCGGGCGCACGCTCCTCAGCGCGAGTGGACGTGGTGGACAGCGGCCTCGTTGTCCTCCAATGCAACCTGCTGCTGAGTAATGAACGAAAATGGGGGCGTCTCGCTGCCCACCATCCCGCGGAACTCCATCCGCATCTGCTTCCACTCGGCGCTCTTCAGGAATTCGACGGTGACCGGCTTGCGCGCTGCGACTCGCGACAGGCGGGCCTCGCGGTACTTCAGCACGTAGCTCATCTGCACGAAAACAGGGACATGGATGTCGTCTTGCAAGTGGAGAAGCGCCTTGGCAAGCAGGTTCGGTGGCAGCTTGAGCTGAGTAATGATTGGAGCGAGTTGCTATAAAACAAACAGACGGTCACGTGAGGACGGTAGAGCCGGTAATACGGCGCACCTTGTGCATGATCGCCTCGTGGACCTGGAAGACATGGCTGAGAAGAATGAAGACGTGAGAACCAGCGGCAGGGAAGACGAAAATTCGCCTCACCCCTCAGGATAGCCGCGGAATCCCCATCTGACGTTCGAGGACGTCGTGGCTGTAAAGAAGCTGTGTGCATAGTTGATCGATGAAATGCGCCGGCACAAGAGACAGTGCGGTGATAGCTTGGGATGGAGGGATAATGCGAGGTTCGCCGCAGGACGGGATGAGAATCGCTCTTGACGAGAGCTCAATATCTGGTTTAGTCGAGCGTACGGCGCTTCGATCGTCGAATGTATATGGTAACCATCTCCTAGTCTACGTACTAGTATCGATACCGCATCTATCCCGATGGCTCGGCGTGGATATGATACCGCGCGCTGTCCGCGGTGCTCCCTTCAAGCTCCTGATGGCCGACCGGCACCCCGTCTGCGCCAAAGAAGCGAATGAGCGCACGATACTCCATGCGCATCTGCCTCCACGCGGAGCTGCGCAGGAAGTCCAGCTCGAGCGGCTTGCGCACCGCGATCACCGACTTGCGCGCCTTACGGTGCTTCAGCAAATAGCACATCTGCACGAGGACGGGGCCATAGAGCTCCTCTTTCCAGTGCAGGAGCGCCGTAGCGAGTGGGTTGGGCTGCAGTTTCTGGTTCATTACGACGGAGCCAAGTTGCTGCGTCATTAAGTAAGTAAGACGCTGATGTTCGAGTGGAGGACCTTGGATGCCTCGTACCTGGTGCATGATTGCTTCATAGAGTCGGAAGAAGTGACTGGGGGGAGGACAGTCAGGTCGCGATGCGGGACTCATGACATGAGCGCACGCACCCCTCGGGCCATCCAGCCTCGTTTCCCATGAAGCGTTCGAGGAGTTCGTCGTGGTAGATGCAGTGCGAATGTATGGCGACGCCCGAGCGCAAGCCGTTTGGAGCGCCTCCCCGGGGACCGAAAGTGGTGAGCGCCGACGAAGGGGCGATGGGATACGGCTCTCCGGAGGTGGGAATGAGGAGATAACCACCGTTAGGGGACGAGAACCGGTCCTTCAGCGCCTTGCGCAGCGAGGAGAGCCCGGGCGCGTCGGACAGCGCGGGCATGATCATGTTCCGCCCGAACGCCCACCCGCGTAGAGTGTCCGTGTGGCTACAGAATCAGAGTTCAACTCGAACAAGAGTAGAAAATCGTACCCACCACTTCTTGAAGTCAAGCTCATCGGAGAATTTGCGGGAGGGCCTGTCAAGCATTCGCGGCTTGCCTAGCGATCGGACAGGTTAGTCTCGAAGCCGTCATCATTGCAGCTGGGAGGTACACACTGATAATCTGTTGAAGATATTTGATCATTGCCTCGTTCGCCTGGTAGATGGGAAGGTTCTCCCGATCCGGTCCGCGGCGCGCGCACAGAACCATGTACGGATCCGCGGCCAGCTGGAAGTGCAGGCAGGCCTCGGCGTACTGCTGGCGCTCGAGGGCTATCTTTCCCAGCATCATGTACGCTTCGATGAGGAGTGGATTTGAATCGAGCGCCTTATCCGCGAGGAGCTGCAAACATGCATGAGGAAACGCAGTGACCAACATCGGAGCTCACCTTGTTCAGGGAGTCAAGGGCACGTCCCGGTTGGCAAATGGATATGGAGTACCAAGCGTGAGACGCAAGGCTCTGTTGATGGCTGGAGGCGTTGCGGTATGCAGACCCGTTGAAGTAGATAGGGATTGCAGGGGGTGCCATGATACCACGTGTTCAATGACGGTGGAGAACGAAGCGACGAGCAGCATTTATATCCACACGGTCAACTGTCACCACGCCCTTTGGGGTCCCAGTAAGGAAAGTGGTCAGTGGTCTCTCGGTCATGGGCCCGAGGGTGCATCGGTCGAGAGTGAACAAAAGTAAATCGGGCGGAGAGCTGTCAAAGCCCAGAGCGTTGAACTGGCCACAACGACCTTCAGCCGACCGCGGCATCGTACTTTTGCAGCTCAAGTTGGCGACAGATCGTGGGTAGTGGACAAGCGAGAAACGCCGGCCATCACGCCGCACGGCGACCCGGCGTGTCGGCCCGGGATCGACCGTCGCGTCCCTTGACCTTGTGCCACGCCCTCGTAATAGTGTAAGCACGCTCTTTAGGCGGACCAAGAATACCATCTTCTGCTATGTCATCATTTGCGGTCCGAAGGATGGTCAGTGTACGTATACATTTGAAAACTATAATCCGGGCCACCGGTGGCACATGACCATTATGAAGCACCTTCGCACCACCACGCACTCGACACACAGTCACACACTTGATGCTATGTACAGTACTTATTGGACGCGCTCTCTTTTTTATGCACGGGTAAGATCCTTCTGAGCTCCCCAGTGGGCACTATCTCGACGGGGGAAGCTGATGTTCACTGATGTTGGCATTTCGGAGGATCTTGGGAGGATCCGTCTCGGTTTTCTGAATGTGTACTCTACAGGAATAGCGACTCTGCAGAATATCTTGAGACTCTTTCTGACTATGGCGTTGTGTCAAACTCACGACTGGGACTGCGCAAAGGGAAACGAGAAGCCGGCATACAACTTAATAGTAGCGAGAATCGTAAGATCCTTGACTGATAGCTATCCGGATTGATGCAACACTCATTAATGGTGTCAAAATACGTGATACGGGAAACTGGCAGGAATGCGATCCTTCGCATTCGTACAAATAACACCGCAGCACCCGAAAATCACTTCGCATGGACATGAAATCGCGCTCTCTCCGGGTCGGCAAGCGTGAGCGCCTCAAAGGTGGTGATCTCGCCGCGCTGAACCTCGCAGCTCGTGGGCCCCGGGCCCAGCGCGCGGTACTCGATGCGCATCCGCCGCCACTCGTCGCTCGCGAGGAAGCGCAGCTCGGGCGCCATGCGGATCGCGACGGGCGATTGCGCCGTCGTCGGGTGCTTGAGCAGATAGCAGACCTGAAAGAGCACAGGGCCCCACACGCCCTCCTCCAGATGCAGTAGCGACTCGGCGCACAAATTTGGGTACAGACCCAGAGATCGGATGGCCGTGTCGCTTTGCTACGCGGGGTGTCAGTCGAGTTGGGATTTGTGAGCAGAGGAGGCACGCACCATATAGGTCACCATCTCGCAGATACAGAAGAAGTAACTGTTCGCCTGCGTCAGATTCACAGCTGGCGGGGGAAATGGGCCGGGCGGAAACTGTGCGTACCCCTCTGGCCAACCGTTCGGGTTCCCCTTGGCACGCTCGAGGACATCATCGTTGAAGATGCAGCGCGTGATAGGATCGCAAAGAGACTGTCCGCGCCAGCCGGAGAGGATCGCGGGGATCTCTGAGGCACGTACTACACGGGGTTCTCCCTGTTCGCCTGGCGGAATGAATACGTAGTGGCCCTGCGGCGCGGAGAAGTGCGTTTCAAGCGCTCCCCTTAGCGTCGCTTTGACCTCCGCGTCCATCAGCGGGGACATGGCCGCAAACTGCCCGAAGGCCCAAACGCGCAGGCTCTTCTCGGTACTGGGAAGGAACTTTCAGCTACGAGCAGCTGCAGTGAATGGCGAAGGACGCTTACCAGCTGGTAAAGCTCACCTCTTTCTCAAATGAAGCGGGAGGTACGCCGATCGTGCGGGGTTGGCCTGTTGAGATTGTTTGTCAGCCTGAGCAGCCTGACAGAAGATGTGGGGTGGGGCGCACGAATGAGGGTGCGCAAGTAGCGATACATAGCGTCATTCGCCTGATACACTGGCTCGTTCTCCTCTCGTGTGCCGCGCCGCGCACCCGGAGCCTCATAGTTCGGTTTACGCGAGAGGCGGAACCACGCGCAGGCCTCAGCGTGCTCTTGACGGCGGAGGGCGATCACTCCGAGCATCATGTACGTCTCGACTATAAGTGGGTTTTCTTGTATTTGTTTAGATTCTAGGAGCTGCGTATATGGGTTAGATTGCACAGCTGAGGAGGATGGGTGGCAAGCGTACCCTATCCAAGTATTCGCGAGCATGATCAAACTGGCCTGCCTCGATGCAGAAGTAGGCAAAATTGGCCAGATCCTGATGTGTTTCAATAGCGTTATCATAAGCCGGGCCAGAGAGTGTGATTCGGACGTCAGGAGGAGACATGGGGGTGGGATTTCAAGCAGCCGGTGAACGATGCGGCCAGTCGTATTTGTACGGCAAGAATGACCACGGTAGGACCACGGCCATATCTGTTTGGAGTGACCACTGGCTTTGACCTTCCTGCGTAAGTGGTCTGTGATGCTCCCAGGCGAGAACTGCGCGGCCCATTGGCGACGCATGAGACAACAGGCGGATTGGACCAGATTGGGCCACAGAAGCAGGGTTGACGATGAGTGAAGCACATTGCAGCGAAGAACCAGCGTATGCCATGAGCGTGGTGGTCAGAGCCAGTAAACAGCAAATTATTCCCGGGATGGCGGAAGCAGGGAAAGAGCCGTGCACGCCATCACGGCGACGGTCCGCGCCGGAGGAAGCCGAAAGCACTCTTGCCATCCCGCCACGCGCCTGGCACGATGAACTCGCTCCCGGCCGAGCTCAAGGTCGCCGTCGCCGCCGAGCTCGTGCACTACCAGCGCCGCTCGCTGCGCTCCCTGAGCCTGGTCAACCGCACCTGGCGGACCACCATCCAGCATCTCATTTTCGACCGCGTTCAGTGGGACACTGCGAAACTAGCCGCCGATCGCGCCGCCCTGGCTACGTTCCTCACTCGAACTGGCTACAGAATCAAATTCCTGCGCTTGACGCTTCGCTTCAGGAATGAAGCAGAACCGGAGCACGAGGAAACGGCTGCGTTGCTCGCAACTGCATTATCCCAGACGCCGGCGCTAGCATCGATAGAGCTTTGTGCCATGACCACTGGACGCGCGACGCACGAAGGTGCTGCTGGGATATCCGTTCATTACGCGCCTGTGATTCGGGCCATCGAGCGGCTGTCGAACCTGTACGAAATCACGTACACCGAGTTCTGCCGGCGCTACGGGACCCCGTTTCTCCTGCTCTTCCTCGGTGCCTGCAGCTCGTACATCGAGCGTATTATCCTGCGCGCTCCCATGTTCTGCAAAAAGCTCGACGCCGCGCTGTCCAGCCGATCATTCCCGGCCGTGCACACGCTCGAGCTGCACGACAACGCGGAGCTCGACAGCCCCGCGGACATCTTCCCCTCTGTCGAGGACCTGACGATCCGGAGCGAGCACGGCGCGTTCACCGAGTTCCCAATCAACCTCTGCCAGGCGTTCGCGCAGACGCTGACCACCCTCCGGCTCGACGGCGTCGGGTGCGCGAACGCCACGCCGATGCTGTCCCTCCCGGGCCTGCGCAACTTGTACATCGACCAGGCGGTGCCCGCCGTCATCCCGCTGTTCACGCGCACACCCGTGGTCGAGATCGAGGTGCTGAACGCCGCGCAGCCCCACGTCGGCGTCTTCTTGAACGCCATGCGCGGCGCCGCGCTGCCCTACGCGCGCCTGGCCCGCATCGCGCTGTACCCGCGCTCGGGGCGCAGAGCAAAGAGGTTATTCGACGCGCCGGGCCTGGGCGAGTTGCAGGAGATCTGCGTCACCCGGGGCATATTATTGGAGATTGTGGTGGAGTGGTGAGGGGAGATGATCCAACCAACGGCATGCACGGGCGTGCTGCCACCATTACTTACTGCACATCATTGTACTTATGATAGGCGCGGCCCTGGATATCACATAGTTCAAAAGGCAGAGCTTCGTTGAGTCCCATGACATACGCAGGGGTGCACAGCTGCCAGTGCCGCACGCAGAAATGCAAATGCCGCAAACGGAACGTCTGGGCGAGCTATGATGGCCGTGTCGGGCGGATTGGATGGTTCTCATCACCTTCGTTCATCGAGCGGGATTATAGGTTCATGTCAACGGTCAGCGCCCAAGGCTGCGGCTGTGCTTGTTAGGCGCGCCTCAAGGGCGCGTGCCCTGCACAGTTATCTCTCCCCTCTCTGGCTCTTACCCCCACCTGCTGTCCGATATGCGCCATTTGTACACATTGGCGACTCTGCTCAGCGTGGTATACAGCGTCAGCGCGACGAGTACAGATGTCAGTGACCGTGCCACACTTGATCAGTTGAACTGCAACTGCGTACTTATTCATCGCAGGTATTCGTCTCTGAGGATCCATCCTCATGGCAGCGCCAGGCATGGTCTGCAGTAGTCGGCGACACGTTCAGCTTCATCCTCCCAGAAGGGTGCGTCGTCGAGCCTGCCACTGATCGCACCGCCGGCTCATCGAAGGCCCCGGCAGAACGAGCCATGCGCTCGTCCAGATGTCGTTCGACGCGCCCTGCGTGCCTCTCAAGGGCGGGATTAACACGGGAGCCACGCAGCTGACGCAGACGAACTTCACGTTCCAGATCGTGTCGACCGATCGTGAGCTGACAGCGACGCTCCACTATGCGGCAGCCATTGACATCCTCCTTCTCAGCGGTCTACATCGGCTGCGGTGTTCCCGGGCACTGTCACAACGCCGAGGGCAGCTCGATCAACGCGCCCGTGACGATGGGCACGCAGAGCCTGACCGACTGGCTGCTCGACGCGCGCAAGACGCCTGCAGACGTGCGCCACTTGCGACGCGCTCCCGTGTGGAGCTGACTGACAGACGTCCCGCAGAACTCGGCTCAGACGTCAATCGATGCTACGGGCGTTGGGTCAGGCACGGGAGGCATCCGTCTTGCCAGCACTGCGAGCTACCAGCCGCCCGCGGCGTCCTCGACGGCCTCCACCACGCCGACGCCCAAACCGCCGACAAAAGGCTACCCAACATGGGTCGTCGGCGTCTCGGTTGCGCTCGGTGTTGCCCTTGTTGCAGTTGCTGTGGGAGTGACGATCGTTCAGCGGCGCGCGCGGAAGGAGAGGGAGACGGTTGAGATGGCGGGTCTTGCAGAGAAGGGCAAGGCCAAGGTGGTCAAATGAGATTAATACACCATTCTCACACCAGTGCAGCTCTTTCTCTGTCTGAATGGCGTTGTATTGTAGGTACTTCCAACATCGTGCGCGTTGTCGGGAGCATCCCGGACCGAGCGGGACGGCGACGGAAGTTTCTTTCCTTGAAACTTGACTTTGTCCACTTCGACAACCTCAACGCCAACGGAAGACTATAATAATGCCTTCTGCGAAGCAAGCCGCTGTTCCTCTTTCTGTGCTGGCCCTGCGATTATCCGGGCCTGGAAAATATCGGCTCTGAGCCTTCTGGAACCTGGGTCCCCTGGCAAACTGCGGTTCTGCAGCATTCTGCAGTCAAATTACTATCTTCGCACACGACAACCCCCGGCAGTACCGTGCACGCTTGATCCAGCCTTTTACCAGCACATGGCGCAGTCTTCTGGGCCTCCCAGGGTGAATACATATACGGGTATTGCACGATTCCGTTCGCGGCTGGAAGCATGGCATCGACACTCCCCGTCCTCGCTATCCTCTTCATCTGCCTTTGGGCCAGGACAACCTCTGCGCGCACATGCGGCTTCGTGCCAGATAGCGCGACTGTGCGCAGATACGAGGACTATTTCCGGGCATCGCGACCGCAGGCAAACGCGACAGCGTCCCCAGTCATCCCAGTCTACTTCCACATCATCCGCGCAAACTCTGGCGAATCCGGCGGTAACATTCCGTGCGCTGTCTGTCTGCGTGCATGGCGTTGCAGCGCTCATGATCAGAAATCGATATTCTAGTATTTCCCAGGTGACCGCGCAAATGGACGTCCTGAACGAGGACTATACCGGCACGGGGCTCTCCTTCGTGCTGGGGGGCGTCGGGTACACGGACAACTTCACGTGGTTCAACAACGTCGCGCCCAACACGACGTACCAGACGCAGATGAAGAGCCTGCTCCGCGTCGGGGACGCCCGCACGCTGAACGTCTACACCGTACGCCCGCGCCAGTTCTGCGCAAAAGTCAGCTCCATTGATATTGGACGGGCCGCCAGGTCGGCTTCCGCGCGGGAAACTGGACGGGCACGCTAGGCTACGCGACCTTCCCTTACGACTACGCGGCGAGCCCGCAAGACGACGGCGTGGTGATCAACAGCCTGACGCTGCCCGGCGGGCTGAAGGCGCACTACAACCTCGGCCGCACGCTCACGCACGAGGTGGGCCACTGGGCCGGGCTCTATCACACGTTCCAGGGCGGCTGCGACGACGAAGACGGTGATGGCGACGGCGTGGACGATACGCCCGCCGAGGCCGAGCCGGCGTACGCCTGCCCCGTCGGCAGGGACACCTGCCCCGCAGCCGGCGCGGACCCCATACACAACTACATGGACTACACGTACGATTCGTGCATGAGCGAGTTTACGCCCGGCCAGGTCGAGCGCATGCGCGGGTTCATGAGCGTGTACCGCGGCATTTCGTTGTGAGTGTGTGCGTACATAGGAGAGCAAGGCGTGGCATATGCGAGAGCGAAAGCAGGTGCAGGGTGTGGGAGTCGTGTGTCGTAAGTACATGGACATGAAAGCAACGGGTATCCTCTCCGAGTTCTATAGTTACACAGTCCATCCACTGGCAGACGTGGTTACGAGAAGCAATCGCGCAGCGCCTCCGCGCAGAACACACCCCACCCGGCCGACGCGGCACCCTGGCCACGCACCGGCCGCCCAAGCTCGTCGAGCCGTATCGGCCCGCCGCGGCGGCGCACCTCGAGCGTGTACTCGGCGGGCGGCTCGCCGCGCGCGGGCACGCGGTACCACCAGCGCAGCGTCTGTCCGCGGATCTCGTAGCGCCCGTCGGACACCGTCACCTCGACGTCGATCAGGCTCTGCGGCGCGCTGCTGAGCCCGGACGCGGGCGAGAGCAGCGTGCGCGACGTGGAGTTGCGCGGCAGCTTCGGCTTCGCATCGTCGGCTTCGAGTTCGTCGTCCTTCCCGCCCGGCTGCTGCGTCAGCTCGACCACGCTGGCGCTGGTGCTCGCGACGGGCGCCTCGTCCTCCTCGTCATACGGCACCGCGTCGTTCTCCCACACACCCACAAGCGCCTCCTCGCCCGCGAAGTGCACGATGGGCAGATACACCTCGGTGGGCGGCTCGCCCTCGTCTCCCCTCCTCGCATGCGGCGCATCGTCGCTTCCCACGCGCACCGTAAACGCGAACGTCGCCTTCGCAATATTCAAGTCCCAGCGCACGGGCACGCCGACGATGGCGGCGGGGTACGGCCTCACAAACGCGCGCGGCGCGCGCGCGCCGTCCGTCAGGAAGTCGTATGTGTTGTCCCAGCTGCCCATCTCCTCCTGTTCGACGTCCCTATCTTTGTCTTTTCCGGTGCCAAGGCCAAGGGAGGGCGTGGACATATCCTTAAGCAGCTCGAGCCGGCTCTGGCGCATACGCCACGCGCTGCCGGGCGGCGGGCGTTTGCTCCGCAAGTCATCCGCGCACCACAGCGAGAGGTCCTCGCCGTTCCAGCCGTCGCCCCACTCGTGGCTGCCGTCGGGGACGTACGTCCAGATCGCGTAGTTCAGCGCGTTCGGGCCGTCGCACGCGTTTAGACTTGCGTCTAACGCCTTTTCTTGCTGGCTGTAGTTGCCCAGGCCCTATGAGCTGTCAGCTCGGCGTGAAAGATGGAGGGGGGAGGGGATGAACGCACCTTGCCGTTGTCGGTGTACCCGTAGCTCCAGCAGCCGTCCATGTCGTACGGGATGCCGATCTCGCCGATGATGGTGGGGTACACCGCGCCGCCGTCGGGCATCGTCTCGATGATCTCGGAATCCGACTTCAGGACGCCGAGCTGCTCCTGCAAGCTCGCCCTGATGGCTGACTCGCCAATCTACGGGCAGCCGCATAAGCTTCACAGAGGGTGACTAGGAGGGAGGAGCGCACCTTGGCCGCCATCCACGGCGCCTTGTACTTCCCGCGCAGCACACCGAGCGCGTCAGCATTGTACCAGTGCCAGTGTCTCCCAACGAGCGTCAGCCCGTCATAATAATGCGTGCTATACGCCGCGCGCCCGCGCGTCACGTCCTTCGGAATGCCGTCCGGCGGCGGCGGCGTGAACACCGGCGGCTGGACGAAGATGATGGCCTCGGGGTGCGCGGCGACGACGCGCGTCGTGTACGCCGTCAAATGCGGCAGGAAGTAGTCGCGCATGAACAGCAGATGGCCTTCATCCCGCGCCGCGGCGGGACGGCGCGCGAAGTACTCCGGGAGCAAGATGTCCGCGTTGGCGTTATCGTCTTTCAGGGCGGGTGTGCGCGCGGGGTCCCACACGCCATGCAGCGCCCACACGCACATGCCCAGCGTCCAGCCGGGATCGCGCTTCCATCCCCATTGGCGCTCCCACTTGCTGTCAGGGGCGAGCCACGCCTTCACGCCCTTGGGGTCGACGAGCACGCTGCCGGTCTTCTTAGGCCCGAACCCGCCAAAGTCCCACACCTCGAGCGTCTGCGGCACGCCCATGCCGAGGCGCAGGCTCTGCGCGGGCACGGGGAACGGGCCTTTCTTCAGCACGGGCGACATGTGCGCGCTGGGATAGCGCAGGTCATCGTACCCCACGAAGCCTTCGCTCGGCTCGTTCAAGCTGTCCCATCCAATGACGCATTCATCCAGCAAGTCGCCTGCGGAGGCCAGGACGTCGGCGAGCGCGCCAAAGGCGCCGATGTAGTGCGCCTGGAGCCAGTCTTGGATATTGACGCCGTCGATGATGCATTTGGGCGCGAAGTCGCGCCCGGCGAAGAAGAGCGTGTAGAGCGTCTGCGAGGCGAGCCGCCCGTAGTTCGTCGACCACATCATTGCTGGGAAGCGCGCGGGATCGGGGGAGGAGGGCGAGGGGTACTCGCTGTGCAGCATGTGCGCGCCGCATTGGGTGAAGTTGCGCGGGTCCATGCCGCACGCGTAGATCGTCCACAGCGGCGCGCCGGAGCCGCCTGTGAATCGGGACCACTGTATGAGTCGTCAGTATTGCAAGCGTTATTGGGGGAAAGCACACAGAGAAAGGTCGGACGATGATGGATCATCCAACGCGCTGGACTGGCAGGGAGGACGGTAGCAGCTCTCGCGAGAGGCATAGCCATGCTCATCCCGCCAGACTACCAGGGTTCTGGCGCAAGAGCTACGGCTGCACATGCACGAGGAAACCCTGGCCGGCTGCGCGCGCGGCAGGGCAAGGACGTTGTGGCCGTTGCGTCCAATTCCTGCGGCACCTGGCGTGCCTTCCAGAACATAGAACCCAACGGCGGGCAGTTGCTCTCGTAAGCCACGCCCGACCTGCTCAACGCGTTTCTGGTCCACACGCCAAACGCGGCAGCGCAATGCGCGACTGCTGCTGCCAGGAGCGATCGGTGCCGCGGGCGCCGGAGGGACGGGCAACTCCCGTGACCGCGTGGCGGCAGTCTCGCGGCAGGCACGGTCTGTCAGCGGGACGAGCCATCCCAAAGCACGCATGCAACGGATGGGACTGGTCCAAGACGCAAGGGCCAGATGGGACGGGCCTCAATTGGACGCATGTATGTGCTGTGGCAGAGTGAATCGGTCGTCGGAGGGCTTTGTCACCAGCTGTGCTCGGCGCGTCGAAGCGAACGGGTGCCAGACGCAGGTTGCGTCCCAGAAAGCAACAGATAGACGAATCCGCCGCGTTCGACCAGCACAACGGCGTCATGGTGCGTCGAGGAATGCGAATGGGGAGCAGGAATGCAATACTCACCACATCCTGATGCGGGTCCATGAAGACCTTGAAGCCGTGTTCTTTGCACTTGCGGAGGACACGGACGACATAGTCCATGTACTCATAATCGTATTTCTTCCTGCTCAAGTGCATAAGCGCCCAGTCCGGCCCTCGCACTGCATGTAAGCACTCACGGAGCCTCATGCTCGAGCGCCTCCCACGTAACAGGGAAGCGGAGGACGTTGAAGCCCCACCCACGGAGGCGCGCGAGGTGCACGTCCGCGGACCCGTCGTCGAGGTTGAGCGGCTGCCCGGCGAACGAGCGCCCGCCGTCGTGCGCGTCCTCCCAGAACCCGTCGAGCACCTGCGACTGCTGCCCGACCGGCGCCTTGGACGACCCGGACAGGTTCACGCCGCGGAAGATGACCGTGCGGCCCGCCGTGTCGACGAACTGGCCGGCCGTCGTGTGGATGAAGTGCGCGGGCACGGGTTTGCCCGTCGCGGGCGACAGCGTCGGGACGCGCGGCATGTGGGGTGCTGGGTGTGTGGTGGTCTGAAGCCGGCTATGCTGGCCTCTAGTAGTGGAGGAGGAGCGCGCGCACGGTGTCAGGAGCAGGAGCAGAAAGCACACGAGTGTCCGAGCCAAATATGACCTCACGCCACCTGGCCCGGCCCGACCGAGCACCGAGCTCCGACCAGAAGCCACCGAGCCCCGACCGAAGAGTCCCGACCATAGAGTCCCGACCAAGCCCTCGACACGAGTTCCACGCACGGAACGGAGAGCACGCGCCCAGTCAAGCTGCGTCAACTTCACCGCGAACGGACCCGTATAAAAGCATTTCGCGAGCAGGACGATGCCACAGTGGATGCCGAACTGGAGCTTGGCATTGCAGTGCGTGCACACTGCACTGCGTCCCGTGCATACCCCGGGGCCCGGTGCGAAACCGTAGGAAATGAGAATGGTACGATGCGTGCGTGGCAGGAAAAGGAGCATGTGTATGTACGAGGGAGAGCAGCGCTAGGAGGACTCCGCTGCGACGCTCCGCAGCACTTTTCCCGGACACCGGTACCGCTTGAATCTAACTCAATTCAAGCGAATTCCCACGGAGAGAAGCGTTCCACCTATTCCCCCACGGGAACGCGCCGACTTGCAGTGAAGCGGATGAGATTGCCTCAGATCACGTGATGCCGCGCGCGCGGAACAACTCCGAAGGGGAATAAGTATACGTTTCTCTTGAGGGGATGATCCAAGTCCGGACGCCCTGGAGGGTCCGAAACATCGTCAAGTAGAGAGGTTCCGTGTCACCCGGCATTGGTGAACTTGAAGGCGCGGGTGCGCACCGTAAGAGGGACTGGACCATCCAGGCTGGCTAGCGCTTATCTCGCACAGTGACAACTTACGGCACGCGTAGTCTTCCGCAATCACAGTACATTCGGACTCACGACGGACAAATGCGTACAACAAAAAAGGGGCATCAAGACAGTTCAGTTCCCATGGCACAGCAAAACCCGAAGCTCCTTAGACTCCCCCATTGCCTCGGAGAATTGCTTGCACCACGCCGCGGTGGCACTACGTCGGGCGCAGCTTGCTGACAGCGACCTCTGCCGTCTGGTTGTCCGGGAAGCGCACGGTGGCAATCATAGTAGGGACCTACATAGGACCAGGCCAGTGTAAGCGGAGTGTGCGCCGTGCAATACGCGAATTAATACGGACGTTAACGGAAACAAGGACTGCGGGGACGGGTACACCTCCCGGCGTCCGAGGGGCGAGCACGTTGTCTCCGGGCTGCGGCATGGTCAGCTTCGGCAACTGTCCTACTGCGATAGGGCGGAACGAGCGTACCGCGAGACCGGGCTTGAGGGTGTCGCGGGTGAGAGAGCGATCCTCATCCTACTCTAATTAGCGGAGAACGTACCTGGATAGGCTGGTAGGACATCTTGGATATGAGGAGTAGTAGGTGAGTAGGTGAGGAGTGCTCGCGAGGGCTGCTGGATCTGACGAACTTGGGACAGCAGGAGCTACCATTTTATACGCTCTGTGGGGACCCATCTTGGCTATCTGAATCCCATGTAAGACCCTCATCCGCGCCTCATTCTATTTTCCATGTTGTGCGGGCGACTAGGAGTCAAGTGCATGGATCCTCAGAGAGAAACTCATAGGCGTTGCGGACTTGTGGAAAGGACACTGCCATAAGATGACACAGGCGAAGGCTATTGCAACGCAAAAGACTTCGGAGGAAAACGAAATCCTAGCAAAGGCTCATAATCCAGGGTGTCATCGGGTTCTCACCCGCGCGTTGAGGACCGGATATGCTCCCTCAGCCATGCACCGCGTCAAACTGTTGCTGGTACTCTGAGACCGCAATACAGTTTGAAATCGACTCGTCTTGACTCGTAATCACAAGATGTAACTCTCAATTTGCAGTACGCGGTCTCCGCGGCGCGGAGAAGCGCTGCGGTGCGAACTTGGCCAAGCCCTGAAGCCGGCAGACGGTGCCGCGAGCCCTGACAGTTCTGAGCGAGCGCTACTCTCCTCGGCTAAGAGGATTAGTTGTGCGGAGCCAGGGCGTGTTGACCGCCGCACAGACTGCGAACCGGAGGATCGGGCGGCGGCGGAGTCGACACGCCCCAAACGCACGGTAATCGCGGTGTTTTTTGATGCTCGGTGACACGGTCAGCCTCTCAGTTGTCCAACATACTTAAACTGGGTCTGAGAGCGACATGACCGCAGTGCAGCGTGCGCCTAGGATTTGGAGTGCGTTGTGCTCTCTTCGACATCATCTCCCTTGCAGTGGCCTGTTATTGGTAATAATCGCCTAAGAGCATCATATTCCGCAGACTAGGCCAGAAGAGAGCTCTAACACGGCGGATAAACAAGCTGGTCGTGGTCATATGCCGCGGCCGTGATCGTAGGATTGCGCCGCGAGGGCGGTATCAAGGGACCGAGGGATGCACTTGTGAATATTAATCGACCTACGCTCGTAGCCTGGCGACCGATGCACATGTGCGACGTCTCACAAACACTGAGACTGCTCTGAGGACGGGAGTTTGGACGTTCTTGTACATGCCTCGCTGCCGTGGAGCGCGGAAACTAGCGCAGGAGTCACAGAGATCCACTCCGTGGGATATCGAGGTACAGTATGTACATGAATGGCCGCAGCGGCATGAAGACAACAACCTCAGAAACTCATCCAAAAGTTGCCTCTCACAGCCTACTCGTTCAAGTCTCACAACCTACGTGCTCCCCAGGCCGGCCTCGCCGTGAGATCCCCGGTATCTTGTCCGGGCTGCGATGCTGACTCCTCGCTGCCCGGAAGCAGAGACACAGTGATATCAATCAGACAGAGGTCACTGGCACGACCGGAGCTGTACGTTGCCACCGAGGCTTGAGCAATGCACTGGGTCAATCCGTGCCTAGCAATACCCCGATCTGCATGCAGACTTCGACCACTACAGAGAGCTCCTCAAGCGCGGGTTGAAGAATACAAAGTTGAAACGCGTGCCAGCAGAAGGATGCAGTGCGAATAACCAAGGCCCTGAGGCCGGGAAGATCCCGCAGAGTCTATGCGGTAGCCGGGCGCGCTATAACAGGCTATACGTAGCGTAAGAGGCCATTCGCTTGCAGTGGCGGTTCCAGGCGAGGAGCCGAGCGGCGAGGATCGCTGACGAGGGTCGCGCGGCGGTCCAGGTGGCGTCCGTCTGCAGAACACCGCAGCAAGAGCCTGGGCCCACTAAAGCTGTGGCTCGCCTGCCTTGACGGGTGAACTGAAGTAACTAGGCACTGGCAGAATGCAGCGGTAAAAAAGTCCGGAAGATCGGACCGCAAAGCTTGCGGAGTTGACACGTCAAACAACACATCTTGCCCTGATGTTGAATTTTCAGATTTTCACCGCAGGCGTGCAGCAGTACCCGTGCCGCTGGGAAGCAGCTCTACCCGAATCCACGGGCACAAGATCGTTCTTTCCACGCCATGTCCTGGATTTGGAACTCGAGCACGACCCGACATCGCTTTGGCATACCCCATTGGACATCGCCGAAGAACCATGAATCCCGCGGACTGGGACAGGATGTATTTGCACATGGCAAGTAAGCTGTAAATACGCCTCGCTATACTGCTTTTAGATCTGATTTATGGCTCAGTTATAATCGGAGCATTGCCTCACTGACGCTCTAGGGTTGAGCTCTAAGGGGCGCAAAAATGACTGTGAAGAAAGCTCAGTAGCGCGCAGGGACTGTGCCCTGTCTCTATACGCTCACGTGAAAACGTCCCGAGGCAAGCTCTCAGGTGCATTGTCAAGGCTTGTGCGGGAAGGGACCGCTGTGCCGCTTGTTGCACCGGCACAAGTCGGGACCAGCGCCATAGAGAAACCAGGTATTACTTTGCACAGCCCAAAATGATCAGGATTTCTAGCTATATAAGAGGTGAGCTCGCGGAACGGTGTAGAAACAGCACTCCTCGCAACGCTTACACCTCGTATTTCCCGACTTACTCACACCATCAATCAGAATGTCTAGGGCCGTGAGTTTATGCTCCGTGTACTAGTCGGGCACGAGCTGATCGCGTATTCAGAACGTCACCGGATCGTCCTACCAGCCTGCCCAGGTGAGCGAACCTCTCGATGCACGTCCTCGGACCGATCACTGAGAACGATGACAGGCTGCTCTCACCGTGAGGGATACCGGATGCTATCATCCCGGGTAGACACTGATTGGGTTTTGAACATCATAGCGCGACCAGAGGGTCCAAGCGACTGTGAACGGCGTCACGAAGAAAGGGAAGATCACAAACATTGCCTTCGCAGTAAGTACTTAGTAGGAGAGCGATAGTATGAGAGAAGCGGGGACTTACGTGCCCGGCGTAGAACGGTCGTATCAGTGTCAGCATTCTGTTTGACGACAATACGACTGCCACGGTATCCCACACGGTCGTCCGCGCCCTTTGATCCTCACCTCGTCCTCTCGTCGTTGGGCCATACTGATGCATTTTTTGCACCCGCGACAGTCTGGTCGTGCGCTCGATCCAATGTATTCATATGAATAGATGCGGCACCTGTAGCTTTAATTCAGTGTCGATGCTCATTTAGTATCCTTGTAGTATCCTTGTGCAATGAAACGTAGCCCGTAATAACCTCACATGCATGCATGACCTCCTTTAGGAAAGGATTCGTATACCCTGGCAGTAAAAGAACCATGGTCATGTATATGTACGAGGGAGAGTAGCGCAGGGCTCTGCCGCGACGCTCCGCAGCACTTTTCCCGAGCACAGCCTGCAGTCAGGCTCTAAGTAGTGTGCAAGACTTGAGGCGACTCTCACATCCAATACTAGAGCTGATCATGCACGGTAAGTGCTGTGGACAGTCAATGACCGATCACGTGACCGCCCCACGCGCGCCGGCACGGCAACTCTGATTCGAGGAACGCTCGTTTCCTGAAGGATGGGCCTTGCGGCGTCGCGTGGTGCCGGTGACTGCACCCGCGGTCCATCTCTGCACTCCCGCTTTGTGTTCTTTGGCTCGTGGCGGCCGTTGTCGGCGGACAGCGTGCTAGCGGAGCCGGACGGATGCGCGGCTCACCTCTCTCAGGCTGTCTCATATGCGGCGCTGGATCAGAGAGACGATGCGGGAGCATGGCCTCGCGGAGGACGATACGGCAGTTATGGCTGACTGCTGGCGTGCCCCTCGGGACGGCGTGATAGTTGGAGCCCGCATGTTGCGTACCACTGCAGGTGCGACGTGCCTGCGGCGCCGTGCCATCCGCCGTAGGTATGAGAGCACGAATCCGTACCAAGAATGGTCTCGAGACAAACATGCATGTGTGCATAAGACCGATGGGAGATTGTACCACAGTGCTTCGAGGACTGAACCGAGGGAGACGGCGAGGAGTCGAAAACTACATAAAAGACGCGACCATATTTTCAGTCTCCTGTGTGCGCGGAGCACATCACTTAAGTGGAGCCGCCTAGTCCCTGGTTAGGCCCGCAGTCTGGTGTTGGATTAGTAGTTGTCTCACCGTTATCTCGGTTGAGTCGGGTTAGCCGTTCGAGAAGAGTCAGCCGACTGTGTCCGTCCGACATCCGAACTATCGTGAATGTACATCTGCGGAATACACCAGGATTGAACCAGAAACACAGTGGCCGCGTCTGGCAGTTGTGAGGTCCAATCCCTTACCCCAGCCTGCCCCCGATTAATCAGTATCCTGACCTTTACCAGACACACTCCTTCCAGGGGATGCCATATTCGTGTGACGTCGATCTCACAATGCAATCATTGTGTTCGTGCCATCCACAATCACAGGCGGAGTGAGCATTCGTCGGAAAACCGCCAGGGCAAGGCGAACGGGTTCAAGTGGGGCTGAAGATTCGGAGTACAAGGGTGAAACGTGTGCTAGCGGAACGATGCGGTGCGAACAATCGACGTCCTGACGTCGGGAGGATCCCGAAGGCACCATGCACAAGGAATGACTCGCTCTGAGGGAGCCTAGCTCTGGCGTAAGAGACTATTTGCTTGGGGGCTCAGTTTCAGGCGGGAGAGTCTGACGTCGCGCGTCGCTCGTGTTGGCCCCACAGAGTTGCGCGGTACCCGCTCGTAGACAACAGGGCAACTACAAAGCTTGTACTGCGTAGATGGCGCCCCCGACTTGACGGTAGAAGCGCAGGGGCGCCGGTGAGAAAGGAGTGGAAGACCGGAACGCGAAGCTCGCGGAGTTGACACGTCAAACACGTCTACACTCGGCCCTACATATGCTCACCGCCTGCGTGAATCCCACAGGTCCGGCAGCAGCGTGATCCGAGGTCTCTCCGACGCGCACGAGATCTGTGTTTCCCCACGCCACGCGTCCTGAACTTGGGGCACGAGCCACGATCCGACATCGCTTTGGAATTGGCAATACATCGCCGAACGACCGCAAATCCCACGGAATAGGCTAGGACACGATTCCACGTGGCCAGGAAGCCTGATGGCTGTTCCCCTATGCTGCATTTAGACCTGATTCATGGCTTGTAAGTATCACCCGAGCATTGCCACACTGACGCTCTACGGGCGAGCTCCGAGGGGCGGGTATGGAGAAAGACAAGCGCCGTGCAGGATGGAACCCTGTCTTTATGCACTCACGTGAGACTATCCCAGGGCAGGCTCTCGCGTTTGTCAAGGCCTAGGAGGGCAAGGGGGCCGCTGTGCCTCTTGTTGCACTGGCACACGTCGGATTCCGCACCGCAGGCAGGCAATAGACTGGTGCGTGAAAGCTACAATACTCATGATATGGAGCTACAGTATATAAAGCGGGTCTGCTCGCTGAATGGTGAAGCAACAGCTCCTTCCACAACACGTCCACACCTCGTCTTTCCCAGCATACTCACTCGATCAGAACCCACCATGTCCAGGGCCGTGAGTCAATGCCCCGTGCAGTTGAGCACACGACGCTGATCTTGAAACCAGAACATCTCCGGATCCTCGTACCAGGCTGCCCAGGTGAGCGAGCCTCTCGACGCATGTCGTTAGAAAAATTGCTAAGAACCTTCCCAGGCCGCTCTCACCGTGAGATAACGGGATCGGTCATTAGGAGCAGAAGCTGATACAGTCTCGAACATCGCAGCGCGGCCAGAGGGTCCAAGCGACCGTGAACGGCGTCGTGAGGACAGGAACGATCACCAACATCACACTCGCAGTGAGTACTCGGCGAGGCGCCCGAATTTGAGGCGGAGACTTACGCGCCTGGCGCAGAACGGTCGTATCAATGTCACCATTCAGTTCGACAACGGGACGACTGCTACAGTCACCAACATGGTCGTCCGCCCCCTCTAATTCGCACCTCGTTTCATCGTCCTTCGGCCATACTGACGCAACTTTGTACCCGCGGCAGTCTGGCCGCGCGCTCGAGCCAATGTATCCATAGTATGCATAGACGCGAGCACATGTAGCCGTACCTTCATATTAGTCAGCGTAAATGTTCATTTGGCATGCGCGGTTGTCTGCAATGTGTTGTAGCCCGTAATAGTCCTGATAGGCCTACCTATCCTCCTCAAAAAGAACTCCTATACCTTCGCGGGGAAAAGAGGGCAGATAACGAGATCTGGGACGGACAAGAGACCGTAGAGACCAAGCCCCCCAGCGCCGGAACCGCAAGGCACATGCTCGAACGTTGTGATAGTAGAAATGGAGCACATGACAGCTTTCCTTCTGTAATTGATGAAGTGCGGGTTCCCAAATGAGCATTCGCCAGACCAGATGCGCGGGTCGCGTCGCGACCAAGTCGCGACTCGCGGGTTGAATACTCGGGCGCCGAAGCACGCACGCGTGCTGAATCAGCACCCTCAAAAAAGCGCGGCCCATTGTAGAGTCGCGGCGTTATCAACGCAGCCGGCGGGAGGCAAGATGGTACAGATCACGGGGACAAGTGTCGGAGTTGGTGGAGTTGGCACGCTTGCGACCTCTTGCGACCCGTCCAATGCGGAACGATTCGCCAGTAAACGCGGGGGAACTCCGCGCATTATGCAACTTAGCAACAGCAAAGGGTGACATATTGCAATTCTATTCTAGCTATTAATGTCAGCTTCCCCCTCGCGTCCCTGCGTGAACCCTACTTACCGGACGCATGCTCAAACGATGGCGAGTCCAGCTAAAAGACAGCCGTAGCTAATATTATGGACCATAAGGCGGGGGGTAGGATGGGTGGTCACTGGAAGTTCCCCATCCTAGCATATCAGCACAGAGCGCCGTTCTGTGTTTGGATGTAAAGGGAAACAGCCCCCGCCCCGCACCCCAAGGATCAATCACCAGGGATTTCACGATTTTCTCATTACCTATACTCTTACGCTGTTGATAGACTCTGTGATCACCCGGTACCGGTCATGATCGACTGCACGAACTAGGTGTCATCCTGTGGGCGGCCACGTGTGACTTGGGTCGCCAGGGGAGTTAGTAGCTCGCCCGTGATTTAAGAGGACCTTTCTCACCTCAGCTTCACGCAGTAGTCCTGCCGTTGTGGTAATCTCAGGGCCCATGAGAAGCTAATCAACACAGCCAACACGCAAATCAGCATTCTCCGCGGTGAAATTTTCATATGCTGACCGTATGAGTTACCTCCTCTGCCTTTCCGCCCTTACAGACAGAGGTTGAATGCACGAACACCCTAGCCTCAATCTGTTGGTTCATTTCTAGTTGATTGGTCCTCTTGAACCCGCTCGTCCTATTCATCCGAGACCTTGATCTCCCTCGTCTTCTATCACGGCTTGCTCTCTGCCATCTTTCCTTTGTTGAGGGAGGTATTGGAACGTGGAACTGGTCATTGGAAGCCAGATGTGGTACACAGCAAGGCCGGCATTGTGTTCGCCCAACTACCGGTAAATCCTCACTCAGGCAGGTCCTCGCATTGCACGGGAGGGCATAGACTTGCTGTCCGCGCTGTGAAATATGGGGCAGATACGCGGTGCTGGCAGGAATCGGCGGACAGAGGTGTTCATCATCGCGCTGACCAGCGGCCGGTTCGTAGATCTCTGTGCTCACAGGCGATGGTGCTCTGGAAAAGGTATATAATTTACACTCTGGGAGTCAGCCAGCTTCTCATCCCCCACCTCCTCTCGCACTACTATCTTACTGTCCCCCGCTATTCTTCAACGTAGGATGTCTTACGCAGTAAGTCGCCCACAATCTCGCGCAGCGCGCCTGAACGCGCCGCCCATAGCGCCAAACCGGAACCACGAGCCAGTCGACTCAGGCGAGTGAACAGTTTCCATTTCGCGGCGGGAGGCCTGACATAGACCCTACACTGCAGTCCAGTCTCACTGTGAGGCTATCCACGCCTATGAGGCGCACCGTGACTGACCAGCAATCGTCGCAGGTCGGAGCGAGCGTGCAAGTTACCCTCAACGGGACGACCAGGACGGGGAGGATCGAGAGAATCAACCCCACGGTGAGAACTGTGGGAAAGGCTGAGAAACATGCCCTGACATAGCACAGAACGGCCGCATCTACGTCACAGTCAGGTTCAGCGCGACGTCTGTCGAGACTGTATCGCACATGCAGATTCGCCCGGCCTGAACCTGATCTGATTATATATTGGCCTCGCTGACGCGTTAGAGTACGCCGCGTCAACCAGGCTGTCTTCTGCTGCATGTATCCGTGGACGCTCACATCTGTAGCCGTACTTGTTAGTATATACTACGCTGTAATTTTCAAACGCTCCGGCTTACGACACAGTCCTAAAATCCAGCCCCTTGATCATCGGGTTGGCGCCACCAGAAGCAGGGCCCCGACATAGTTTCGCACAGACTGCGCTCAAGCAGTAGCCGGTAGAAAGACAAGAGCGTCGCCGATCCGTCGACGATCGGGCCCGCTCCACAGGCGATTGAACAGGACGATGCGATAGGGAATAGCGCTCTGAGTGAGGCCCAGGCCCAAGCACGAGCGCCTGTCAAGTGGTCGAGGCAGCACCTCTCGCGGAGAATGCTTGAAACACGGAGCCAGATCGACGTCAGCAAACCACATCCACACGTTCGCGAGCACAGAACGGCAAACAGCAGTTTTCGTCCGCGCCAGGGAGCCCGGTCCGCACGTGTTATGTGCCTGCGCTCGAGTGAGCTCAGAAGCGTCAGATTTGCGGTGATCGGCCGCTGGAAATCCTGGCATCGCCCGCGCTGAGCCGCCCACGACAGCTAGACGTGCAGGAAGATTCCTTGAATCCGAAAGGGCAGAGTGGAGCTGTGCACGGATAACTTGTCCTATGTACCCCAGCGCGAACAGAAACGACCATAGCGGAAGGAAGACGAAAAATCATTCCGGGCCGACCGCCGAAGGTTCGCGTCGGAGTGGCGGAGTTGACACGCGTCCTGGTTTGTTCAACCGCGCCCACATCGCCTGTCAGCTCACGCGCTGAACGCATAATCGTGAGCAATAATACGCGTAGTAGATGTTTTTAAAGCGCCTTATACTCATTTTGAAGGCCAAGACCCTACGCGAGTGCAGAACACGTCCATTCTACTGTACCACCGGAAATTATTACCGTGTCACGGGTCACGGTGCCCCCGCGGCACGGTAATAAGGGCCGTTTTGTACATGTCACGGTCGCCTTCCGGTAACGGGATGTCACGCAGTTTTTGCTCAAAAATGCGTTTAGATAGTCAAAAAATCGAAAATTTTCGGCCGCCGCTCCGCGGCGGCGGTAACGGAGCTCATTTGTACCCGGTCACGGCCGGTCGGCGGTAAGGCCGCCGCCGTGTCACGGCCGACTCTGTGCCGGTAACAATTCGCGGTGGTACAGTATGCCCACAGCCGCCTCCCGTCGACCTCAAGATAGACAGCGCGCACTCAAGCTTTTGGAGTGCAATGTATGCGCTTCATCAGCGAGATTAGCATGCGACTTCGCGATCAAGGACCCAAACGCGTCGATCATTTGGGTTTATTTGCGAAGCAGTGCCGAACTTCGAACCTGCTGAGGCGCGAGCGAGGTTCACGGCAGCGCCGCGCCTGTTCGAGCGCCAAACCTCAGTCACATGGGGGCGGCATTGTGGCGGGATGGCGGCCCTTTCTCAGTCGCGGTTGGACGATTACGGGGCGGCGCAATATCGCGGGAGGATATAATCCGAGGGTGCGTCGTCGTTTCAGGCAAGTCCACATACCCGATCGTGTGCTTCACCGCTCACGTATATACCTTATGTATAACCCCCCTAACCCAGCTATATCCCCTATGTCTAGACAGAAGATTCCGCCTCCGGTGAGCCTTCTATGTCATAGGTCGCGCCGTGCAGTGTATCCCTGATCACCGGGCAACTTGCTCTTAGCTTCCTGGACTCGTGGTATTGCATCTATGCCTCCTCCATGGTCGTCATTTACAATCCTTAGCCCGGCGCGACCGTTCTCGTAAGACTGGGACAAGGTCAGTGTTACGGTCTTGTCGAAGCCGTCCACTATGTCAATTCTGTGAGTGTCCCTATCATGGCTGGAAACGGCGACTGAGAATAACCATCTCAGATACAAATGGCCCGCGTCAATGTTCAAGGGAGCGTGCACCAGATTCCTGCCCAGTCTCTAAGAGTTGCGTGAACCAGCAAGTATCCTTATTACATCTCAAGACGTCAAGAACGCGTCAAGACTACAAGCCATCCATGTCCCCATGCTCATGCACAATCAAGTACTCAACGCCTCAAACCGTGTAGCATATTCGGCCGTGAGAATCACATTTGTATAGCAACTAGAGTTAAAGATATGGACAATTCTGTAATAAACATGCCATGTAGATAGTGATACAGTGGGAGATGCGAATCCCAGGCAATTAGACGCGTCCTTGTTGCGTAAGAGTTATGTCCTTGAATGAATCCGAGCCGGTGCGACGAGCTTTCACTCCCTCCAAGCCGCCGGGCGTACGATGTCGGCGGGGACCCGGTATATTGTGCCTTGCACGTCGATGTTCACGAATAACTGACCCTGGCACGAGAAGTCAGAGGGCGAATGGACTCGAGTCCGAGCGGCCTACGCACCGATTCACCATACTCCGGGGCTCCCACGACCGTGCCCTCAATCGCCACGGAATCTCCGTCCTGCGAGTCCGTTAGCCGTCGCGCACGCGAGCCGGAAGCGAAGCGGTGCGCCACCTTCAGGGTCACCTGGAGTCGTGTTTAGCATCGGGCGCGCACGTGAGCGACGCACGTCCTCACCTTCTGCGCCGGGGAAGTAAGCTTCTTCGCGGCCTTGACGTCGCGCTTCAGGCTTCCGCTCCCGGACGTCACGGCGGTGGTCTGCCAGGGTCCTCGTTGTCAGCGGCGGGATCTCGGGACGGGAGACGCGGCAGGGCGCACCACCGGGGTAAAGCAGGGGGCGGGCATGTCGAGATGAGATGGGATGCGGCGCGGTGTTGGGCGGCGGGACGTGAGGTGGCGCGGGCGGCGGGGCGTCGCGAGTTGGACGATCCCGAGCCACATGTGCCGTATTTAAGGGCATGCATGAAGCGGCGGTGTCGGGACTGAGGGGACGCGCCACCCAGCAATGACTCACGAAATCCGTCGGCGGCTCAGCTGCGCCTGACGAAAAACTGTGAAGGAGTACGCGACCCTCGGGATCCCGCATGTCGAACGGGCGCTCGGTGATTGCTACCGGGAAACCTCGCCATTACGGAACGCGTTATCGATGGCGAGGTATACCGGGAGTATTGATAGCGTGTGATGTTATGAGGGGTGTCTGCGACTGATGACCACGGATCGGTGAAGTGAGCATGACTCTGTACGCGGGATTCCAGCTCAATATCCACACACATACATCTAGTATACAATTCCGAGTGAGGTTGCTTCTGAGATCGAGCATTGGGTGTTGTGTTTGGTATCGAATTCCGGGGAAAAGTGAACGGGTTTCCGCCCGGCGAATTCGGACGGCCCGTGCAAACGAAAATACCCGCGAGCAGCGCGGTTTGACGAGTGCCCTTGCTTGGATCATGTCCCAGTGCCAAGGTAAGCGCTCGAGTGTCCCTAGGAACTGCCTGGGTACTGCGTCTGCCTTGCGAGGCCGATAATTTTGTTGATTGGCGGTGGCGTTGGACGGACAGAAAGCAAATTCGGAGGATATGAGATCTAGGATAGTTGGAAGCAGCTTCTATCCGGGTTCTCGCGGCACGCGTGCTTCCACACCCTGTCGTTGGCCAGCAACGGCGGTCGGAGAGGAGCTGACTCGGGCCGGATTCAATTTCCGACACTTTCGTCCTCTCCCGGTCCACCCTCCACCAGCCTGGCGTCAACCCTCCACGCTTCTCCGGTACGCTGGCCAGCCAGCGGCCCGCAGAAGTACGTAGCGCGAGGTTCTGGCACGCTCATGGCCATTTAATGGCGGATATATCTCGGCCCACGTACGATTGTTCGAGCGCTTTGCCTTGCGCTGGGCTGAGCGCAGCATGCGGAGCTTGCGAAACGAACTTGACACACATCAACGTCCACCCGAATCCGGCGTGCTGATGCCGCCTAATTCGCGCATTGGGAAGCTGGGCTGTCAACCCGTCTCCTCTTGGGAAGGGCTCCCGTGTTCCCCGCAGAGCGCCCAGCCCTTTGCTTTCCCGCGACTGTGTTTAATCAGGAACGCCGGAATGCGCAGGCAACGCGCTTCGCCCACCAACTTCCTATTTGCCGAGACGATAGCTCACTCGAGGCTTCCCATTCAGGATTCCGGCGCGCCCACGTTTCAGCCAGTTAGCCCGGCCGCGATTGCGTCGCCCCATTGATATTGTTCCGCACGCCCTGCTCTAGCTGGAAGGCTGCTACGATTGACTAGGAATTTGCTGATCGAGCGCTCGAGCGGTGCGGATGCGACACGGAATCTTACTGCACCGGGGTCGAGACGACTTCCATTTGCAGCGCTTGTTTGACTTGTGCTTCACACGTCACCCAATCTGTTTACTGTTAGAATACAGGCGGTGAATTTGATGATACGCTCTCGACTAATACAGGTAATTATGAACTGGCTCTCTATGGTGCTGGGCGCGGAGTCCCTTGCTACGTGCACGTTCAAAGATGGAATCTCCTGGACGGGTGCGGGGGCGGCGCTCGCTGCACACACTGCAATGGTACTGGGTAGAGGGAACCGCCAACATTGATCAAGGCCAGGATTTCCCCCTAGCGTACGATCAGCGACGTCTCTCGGGACACGAATGCGCGTACGTTGGCTGCCATTCCACCGGGCCCATGGAACGATCCTTGTAGTCTTCCGTTGGCGAGATGCGCGACGACCGGCTCGTTAGGCTACGGGGCTGGTTACTTTGGGTTGGCACCGGAACAGGACCTTTGGCGTACATAGAATGTGCTCTGCGGGACTATATGTCAGTCTAGTGGTACGACAGAGGGAATGTCTAACCTGTGGCTGTCTCTGATGGACGGTGGACGTGAAGAAGTGCATGCTTGTGTGAAGGCGCGCGGGCGGGGACGGGTGCGACTGTTATCGTCCACACGGCCTCTCCTGGCCTTTATACACTGGCTGTGGCACCTGCGGTCCAGCGGTGGCACGACGGTGGTCGACCTCCCGGGTTTCCGGCCCTCCACCCAGGCGCCAGGCCCTCAGACCTCCTGCGACCCTCGAATTCCCTCTTTCTGCTCTAGTCCACCTCGTGTCGTCACTTTTGCTATGCGTCTTAACGCGCAAGCAGTGATCGCGTCCGCGGAATGCCAAACAGCTTATACGGGCAAACAGGCATGCCGGAGCTCAGGCGCCGCGCGCCCACGCTTTCCCACCACAAACACACGTGACTGCCGCCCACGGCTGTGTGTGGTCGTGGGGCCGGGTTTGCTCGCAACAGCATCCCGGTGCTTCGAATTAGCGCGCTGTTTCGATGTCTACTCCCGATGCACAATGTGCAATAGGCAGCTTGGCCAGCTCGCTTCCTCGCTTCTTCGGCGCCTCGGCGTCACTGATGCTCCAGCACAGTCGACTGGCGATGAGGTCTAAAGCTCGGCAATCCGAGCTCCCGGCCAGGGACGACCGCCCACTGCACAATGATGCATATCCAGGCTTGCATCATGCGCTTTGATGTTCTTAACACGAGGGCGGCTAACAAACCATTGGGCTCAAGTGAGCCGGCATGGCCGTGCACCCTATATAACAGAACTGGAGCGAGCATTGCTACGATCCAGATGATTGCAGCCATTCACGTAATCGACGAATGTCTGGTCTCTTGTTGGTCGCCCGATCAGTTGCTCACCCAAATGTCGCGTTTGTATGGAGGCTTTCTTTGCATATTGGAACCTCTGTGTTTACTGCGTGTATTCAGGGAACTGGTCTGCTTCGACGCGATCGAAGTGAGGAACGCACCAAGAGTCTCTAGCGAGGTAACTACTGCTTGAGTTACCACCGTGCATGCTCCACAAGGGCTAACATGGTAGCGTGCAATCCCTGCGGGACCACGAGTGGTGCGAACCACCGCATAATTCACAGGCGCCGGACCTCTACCCACCGGATTCTTGGAGATCGGCGAGGAGGGCATAGAACTGAATCCGAGGCCAGGGTCATAGGACCGGGTGTGTGGACCGCAATGCCTGACCATCATGCCATCACAAATGACTCATGATCACAGACGGTTTTTCAATGCTTCTCGTGAAGACTCCTGCGCTAACCGGTGTCAGGGTACCATCCTGCGAGTCTAGATGGTACGCTAATTCACCGACACGTCGCTCCGGGACTGGAATGGTCAACTATGAAACAAATAGACCTGTTTCGTTGCAATAATCGTGAGGGTCGAGCCTCTGGTACGTCAAAATGATCTTTCGCTGAGAGGAAGAGACGCCGGCGGAAATAAGCCGGTGTACCCGGAGCTGCGCCTCACGCATTCGCGCCTCAACGCAATCTCCTGAAATGATAGGGTCCTTGGGAAGTGCTGGTCGATTCCTCCATAGATCACGAAGGCAAATATTGAAGGAGAAGGAGAGGGTTCTCCGCGGGTCGGCGGCGGCAAACAAATGAGTGTGCTACCAAGAAAGGGACCCTTTGTTGAGGCGCTGTATGCAACGTCTCAAAGCTCTGAGAGCGCGGGTAACACGGGTGATCTCTCGTGGAGATGCAAGCAGTCTTCAACAGTGTCATCGCCTTCGTGATCTACGTTCGTCTGAAGGGAATTCGGCGGGCCTACCATCCAAATGCCACTGTGAGGAAGCAAATCAAACGCCCGGGGATGCTTGCGGAGGCTTAACAACTCATTTGCTTCCGAAGATGGCATGGCTAGTAGAACAACTGGCAGTGGATTCCACGGTGTTTGAGCAGGCCTCACATATTGCCGCACGCTCAGCCGGAAACACACGAGATAGTGCTGTGTTTCCGGGGAAATAAATTTTCGTTGCGGCCCCTCAAATCCGCTTCTGCCAAGTGGCTACTGTTCCGAGCGGATCATCGCTCGGCTTTAGAGATGGCAGTCACTGAGTCAGTTCAATTCTACTAGAAAACCTGCAGCGAGATGCAGTCTTATGGCACATTTTCCTATTTTCAGGCCGGCAACTGATGTCCGTCGAAGAGAAGCTCTGCCATTCTGAGACCGCGTTTCCAGGAGGCCCAGTCAGGCAAGGGCAAGCAAGACCGAAGACACTCAGGGTTCGCCTTGAGGCTACCATCCTTAGCGCGGGTATTTAGACGTTGAGAATCCTATCAACCACATGGGTCCTGCGAGCAGAGGACAGCCTGCCCGGGGCGGAGAAATCAGGTCGGCGGATGGCTGTACGCAGTATTAGGGTATAAAGGGATAGGTAGACTCATCAAGTGCTGGCGTCAGTTTCATCTTCCCTCGAGCACCCTCGCAATGTCCCGCACGGTGAGAACAGGTCTTGCGCAGCTTTCGTGCGACTCATCTCGACTCGAATGCGCACCAAGAACGCCGCTCCCCGTATGCCACGTCGTGTAAGCTCTCTAGTGTTCGACTTCAACGCGACTCTCACAATATTGCTGCTATAGGACCCCGATATATCGGTCAGCGGCGCCGATCATGTCGCATACCGGTGCTCATCGCCCGGCACTCTCAGGTCGGCACCCGTGTGCGAAGGGCATCAACGCCTGGAGGACCCTGGGGCATAGTCGAGGCAATCAGGATGCAGGTATGGACGGATAGCCATGCGTGGGGCAGTGCGATTGAACCAGCCGCAGGGGACCGCCATCATCATTACAGTCAATTTCAACGGCCACAGGCAGGACGTCAGCCTATCCGAGCTCACCACGCGCTAACGGGGGACATTGTCCCCCGAGACATTTTTGATACCTGCCCACTGGTCGTGATTATGTGTGAGGATTTCTGTGCTGCGTATCTGCAGAAATAAGCACACCAGCGGGCTTTAGAATCGCATCAAGACACGATTCCTTGCGTATATGCGACACCTACGCCGGTCTGGCACATAATTATCGTTCTCCCGCGGCACGCCGCCGACGAAGCACGCGATTTTGCGGGTAGATCCCCCCGCGTCAACGTCATCCCTGCTGTGGATCACTGGATCCAAGCAGTGGTCGCATACAGAATCAGTAAAAACTTTGATACACGATGCTTGTCGTCTCAAGAGCGACGGAGAGCGGGGTTGATGGACTGGTAATGAGAGAGAGAGCGGGAGCACAGGGCAGAAACCGCTGGACGCCGAGGCGCCGATGTTCACCGGCACATGCGCTGTGTCTATATTAGAATCATACGCCGCCACTAGCACCCGTATGCTCTGGAACGGCACGTGTATTCCAGGCAAGGCGAAACGCGGAGGCTGTAGTGTACGGAAGGTGATGGCTCCGGGATCGACGGTAGGCTCCGGGGTTGGACTAAGGACGAGTGTCAACAAGGAGGGAAAAAGTTTCAATGCATAAAGAAGTGATTATAGGTGCAATTTCGTCCTGAAGTCGCCGTCCGTAATGATCCTATCCACGAAGAGCAGGTTCCGCCGGTACCGTCTCGCAGATCTGTGAGGTTGAGCGCGTATCGCCGTGATAATCCAGGGTGCAGGGGTCCACGCCGCCCGCTCACGGGTCGATCCCTGAGGGACTCAAATCGAGTACTGCTTGACACTTGTTGCTTAGATGATCGAGCAGTTTGTTCCGGGCGCGGGCTTCGGTGTAGTGTGTAGCGATCGCCCAGAAAGCAATGACTTCATACACGGGACATGCCTGTTGGCTCGCCTTGGGAAACGCTCTCCGCTGCTAGCGATGCAAAGCCGGTCCAGTTGGGAGATAAAAGAGCCGAGACGGGCATCTCCGCGGAGGAACTGCCAACGAGAGGTATAAAACGGCTTGTACTGTACCTGAACTCTGGCCGGCCAGGGTATAATCCGTGTACAATTTTCTTTCACGCGTGCGCCGAAACGGCGCCTGTCCGAGGAGCGCGCTTGATGCACGCGCGCACCTAGATGCCAATCTGTCGAGGTCAAATGCGTCGCAATGAACCTGTGACACGCTATGTCAAGGGCCGAAACAAGACACGCGTCGCGCGGCAGAGGGATTCTGTGCGTCATCGAGTTTACGAGCCGCGCCAGCCTGCGCCAGCGTCGCACTTCGGCACAAGTGCATACGTTGGTGGCAACCATTTGGAGCAAAGAAGAGCCATTTCACTCTGTTGAGGGCGACGGCGTGCGGCGCCGTCTCGAGCGCGCGCAGCGAGGATCCCAAAGGATTGACGAGGCGAGAAGGAATGGCATGTCGTCGCACACCGGCCTAAGATAGCAAACAACTTGACAGAGTGCAAATGGCACATAGAAGAGGAAACCGCGCGGAGCGGCCACGAAGAGGATACGCTGATGAGAGAGCCCTTTCAGACGTGGCGAGCGCTGCCGTGTGCTCGCCGACACCTCGGTCCATAGGAAGCGGTCAACGACTCGATCCCGTGAAGCTGTGTCGATATCGTCAGGATGAAGATCTTCGCCGTGCCAGCACGGGGAGCTGATACACTGCTACGAGACTGCACGGCATGGTGCCAACAGTGCAGCGCATTTCCGAAACATGGCAGATACAGCGCGCGACGGAGTCCAGACCATAAAGCTGGGTGTCGGAGATTCTGGCCAGAAAATACCTGGTATCCGGCTCTCAAGCACTGCGCGCATATAGCAGAGATTTACTCATATTTGTGGACAGCGCCCGATACGACCAAGGGCGTCAGCAAATGTAGAAGTTGCGAAAGCACCCAGACGAGCATAACGAGATTTCCAACCGAGAAGACGGGAGAACAAATGACCAATGAATTTCAACAAGCGACCAGCGCGAGGTTCGCCGCCTTCCCAGTTCAGCAATTTTTCAGATGTCAGAGTATCGGGACAAGCCCAAATCGATGGTACACGGAGCTTGCCGCCCGACAAGTCCCCACAGCCAGGTGTGAGCCGAAAAAGGGCGCAACGAGCCAACTTGCTGGGCGAACAATGCACGAGGTTCGCCGCCGTCGCAGTTCAATATGGCTCAGACGGTGCAGTGCGTCAGAACAAGCGCGGATCCCTGTTGCACGAAACTTGCCACCCCACAGCCAAGCCGAAGCCGAACAAGAGTAGCATGGGCGAACGAAGCACCAGTCGGCGGCCGACAAGTTGTGCCCGACCCATTTCGGCTTCACAGCAAGGTCAACAGGAAGTAGAAGCGCCGACTGGGACGGGCCGGGGGGCGCAACGAGCGGCGTAGAATGCAAGAAGAGCTTCGTGATCGTGAGCATGCGTGTCCAAAGACCAGAATGTATGTACTGCGGGCCATCAGTCGCCGTTTCCTGGTCCACACAGAGAAAAAGTCTGGGCGCACCGTGTGTCCTACAAACAACAATAGCGGCGTCTATTCATTCTATCCGGGGCAGCAATCGAGCGTCCTTGAACTCGCCAAACTCCCAGCTATAACATTCCTGGAAGCGACCGCGGTCAGGCGGGCTAGGCCGCGGCGGCAGAGAGGGCGTACCGCGGCGGAACAGTCCTCGTCCTCGTCCGCGAGCGCCGGCGCGCCGTCCGCGCCGAGGTCCGTCTTGCCGCCCATCTCCGTCCAGCTCTTCGCCAAAATCTACTCGCACGCACAACGTCAGCGCGGTGTGTGTGGGTGTGGGAGGGGTGGGGTGGGGTGGGACGGGCCTTCTCGATGACGGTGACGATGCCGTGCGTGCGGATGTCGACGGCCCAGCCGAGCTCGCCGACGGTGTCGTACACGATCTTGCGGCCGAGGTGGCAGCGCGACTCCATCGCGTAGCCCGCGAGCGCGCAGCTCGAGAGCACGCCCGTGCACGTGCCCATCGCGATCGGGTCGGCGGTGTGGAAGACGTGCGTGATGTGGTTCAGGGACGGCTGCGGGGCGGTGAGTCTCGTTCGGGCGGAGGCCAGAAGACTGACTGGGGTGGGGAGGTGCAGCCTAGTTGCGGGAAGCACGTCGCCGGGCGATTCGAATGCCTGTCAATGCGTCTAGTATGTGGCGCGAGAAGAAAGAATGCTAGCTCACGACTGTTGGCATACCAAAGGTGCTGCCCAGCAAGGCCGCCAGTGCACCTCCGAGGGAATGGCCCGTGAGCCAGATAGTCGCGTGCGGGTACATGTAGGTGAGGTTGCTGTACAGGTTGGTGCCGAGGGGGTAGAACAGCGAGTCGTCGTTGAGGCTCTTCTCGAGGCAGGACCGGTCGCACTTCCAGCCGCCGCCGTAGCAGCCGCAGACGGTGGTCCAGGTCCAGTCGACGCGGGCGCAGCAGCAGCTGAAGAGCAGGTTGTCGTTGATCTTGTCCTTGCGGGTCGTCGGGCCGCCGCCGCCGAGGACGCCCATGGAGGTGCCCTTGATGCTGAGCACGACGGTGTCGTTGTTCTCGGACGCGAAGACGTGCCCGCGGAAGCCGTCCTGGTCGGGCTCCCAGCCGAACGGGTAGCCGACGCTCCAGTCGCCGCCGAGCTCGTACCAGCCCGTCTCGTTCGGCTTCAGGTACGCGTTGTTCGTCATCTTGGCCAGCTCGAGCAGCGTCCCGCGCGACCCGACGTCGGGCCCGGCGACCGCGCCGGGCTCCCAGGGGATCGACTGCCCGCTGGGGCGCCGCCGCGCGCGGTGGAAAAGCTCCATGGAGGCAGGCCGCGGCGCGTCGACCGGCCGCGTCTGCAGCGCGAACGTCTGCGCCTTCAGGGCCGCCGGAGGGTCGGTGAACACAATGCGGCCATCGGGCGACTGCGCGTGCTCGTGGCGCAGCGTGAACGTGACCGTGCTAGGCGCCGGCGCCGGCGGCCCCAGCGGCTGCTGGTCGAGGACGCCGGCGAGCGCGAAGGCCGCCCGCAGTCGCGTCCACATCGCGAGGCTCGTCGGGGAGGATGATGACGACGACCAGATCGAAAGCGGCGCGGATGCAATTCACGGCCCGGTCCGAGCCGCCGCGTTCTTTTCCTTTCGACCACGTCCACAGCTAAAACTCAATTCCAAGGGCCCGCCGCTCAAAGCCAGCGCGTGCAGGGTAACAGTGTGCTATTGATATTCCTTACCCTGCATCCAGAAGGCGCTATATTTGTCGACAATCCAACGGCAGCTTCACACCTCTCCCTAGGCTTTCTTCGGGCACGGAATGGTACTAGGGATCGAGAGGCGCTTCCCAAGTCCACGCCCAACGCCATTGTATGACTCCAGTGCGCGCCGTGCGGGAACGGGAGCAGCAGCCGCGGAGCCCGGGACGAAGCACTGGCGTGCGGGTCAGTTGCCGGTTCTGCGTTGCAATGGGAGCCAGCATACCCTGGATGCAATGGAGAACTGGTTCTCATAGAACGTGAATGGGCCGACCTCGCCGTCCCAGAACGCGACCCTACGCAGCGGTGAGTGGAGCCTCAGAACGAACGCGCAATGATTGCAACTGACTTTCCCTCGACACCGGCGTTAAGCTCGACCCCGAAGAACGGGTTCACGCAGATCGTGAAAGGCTGCGGCGCCGACACGCTGCTGTACAATCCGATTCCCGCAACTATGTCTTTCCATGCATATGCGTCAATTCTATTCCCATCTCCGCAAACAGCCCGTCCGCGCACCAGCTTCGACGAACGCGTTCGCGTCCAGAATCGTCGAGCGTAATGCCAAGCTGCACGCTCGGAGCGAGGTGCGCCCTGGCGTCCGTGCGGATATGATGGCGACGCCAGCAGACAGGGACCTCGCGACCTGGCTCTCTGACGACGTTCGACCCCGGCCCGATTGCGTAGTTCACAGGCAGGAACGCCTCGTCGATGCTCGCGGTAACGGGACCGTCCATCGTGATGCTGCTCCAGCACGAGAGCCGGGCCGACCGCGACGATGCTGGGATTCGGAGGTCAGCACTCCCAACCGTGCTGTCCAAGCGATGCCGGCCCAGGCCCGTTGAGTCCGGCGAATATGACGGTCGCGAATGTCACGCGCTCAGAGCGCGCCGCGGGTCGTGAAGTCGGCTCCGGCAAGCACGTCTCCGTCTGGGACAGTCAGGCAAGAGATCCACGACCGAGGCGGATGCGACCGACTTAACGAGAGATAACCCTGGGTCACCTTGTGCGGGACAAACGTCCCCTGCACGTAGAAGCCAAACCCAGCCCGTGTGTTCAACGCATTCAGCCCGCCGAAGGCCCGTTGACGAATTCCAGCACCACCTACCGGTAAAAACAGCGATCGAAGTCTGCGGACGCGCCGACAGCGCTGGGCCCGCGTCAGACCGTGCTGATTACAGTCTGGTAGCACACAAGAACATACTGTCCTTCGACAGTTCTTCGTGAACGAATTCTGCAGCTCAAACGGTCTTCGACTGCGACGGCCTCGTGATCTTCGCGGCCCAGCTCTCCAGCTTTTTGGAGAACCACCTCTTTCCGATCGACTGGCCCCGACGCAGGGCGCCTCCGGATGCATTGCGCTTTACCAGCGCTTCAGAGCCGAGCACCGTTTGCTTTTGTCAACTCTTTGCTGATGCGCCCTGCGGCCATGGCCGAAGAGCACATACCACTTACAGGGACCCTCAGAGGGCGTGGTTACATCTAGCCCGACGGATATAAACGGTGTTCGCCGCCTCGACTGCCCATATCATCGAACACGTCTTATCATGGCTCCCCCTGCGATCCCTATCAACCTCAACGGGTCTGCATACCGCATCTCATCTATTCATCAACAGAACCTTGCGTCTCACGCTTGGTACTTTATCTCCCAAGGCCAACCGGGACCTGCCCTGGACTCGCTGAACAAGGTGAGCTCCGATGCCATCAGGGTAACAAACAATTGCGCTTTCTCTTTCTCATGAAGGTTTGCAGCTCCTCGCAGTTCAATCGCTCGATTCGAACCCGCTCATCATCGAAACGTACATGATGCTCGGGAAAATAGCCCTCGATCGTCAGCAGTACGCCGAGGCTTGCGTGGACTTCCACTGGCAGCTCGCCGCGCATCCGCACAGGCGCGCCGCGGACCGGAGTGGGAGAACCGCCCGATCGTGGAGGCGAACGAAGCCATGATCAGATATCTTCAACGGCTTATCAGTGCGTCCCTCCCCGCTGCGGTGCTCCGAAACTCACCCGTCGTCGCTGGCAGGCAATCCGCGCATGCTGGACAGGCCTTCGCGAAAATTCGCCGAAGAGCTGGACTTCAAGAAATGGTGGGCAGTACAATATCCTTCCCTAACGCTGATTCCGCAGCCACACGGACACGCTGCGCGGGTGGGCGTTCGGGCAGAACATGAGCATGCCCGCGCTGTCCGACGCGCATGGGCTCTCCGCGCTGCGCAAGGTGCTGAAGGAGCAGTTCGTCCCCCCTAACGGTGGGTATCTCCTCATTCCCACCCGCGGGGAGCCGTATCCCATCTCCCCGTCGTCTGCGCTCGCGACATTCGGCGCGCCAAACGGCTTGCGCTCGGGCGTCGTCATACACTCGCACTGCATCTTCCACGACGAACTCCTCGAGTGCTTCATGGTAAATCCGGGGCGATGGCCCGAAGGGTACGTGCGCCCATACTGTACCTAGACACCGCATCGCGATCTGACGCTACCTCCCTGTCAGTCACTTCTTCCGGCTTTATGAAGCCATCATGCACCAGGTGCGTCGCCTCCGCGCGTATCTCAGCGTCTGACCGACAGCAACCGCAGCAACTGGGCGCCGTCGCAATCAGCCAGAAACTGAAGCCCAACCCGCTCGCGACAGCGCTGCTCCACTGGGAAAAGGAGCTGTACGGCCCCGTCCTCGTGCAAATGTGCTATCTGCTAAAGCACCGCAATACGGGCAAGTCGGTCATCGCAGTGCGCAAGCCGCTCGAGCTGGACTTCCTGCGCGGTGCCGCGTGGAAGCGGATGCGCATGGAGTATCGCGCGCTCGTCCGCTTCTTTGGCCCAGACGGGGTGCCTGTCGGCCGTGAGGAGCTTGAAGGGAATACCGCGGACAGTGCGCGGTATCATATCCACGCCGAGCAGCCGGGCGAGACTGAGTATCCAGCCGTGCATTAGGAGCCTCTTACTGTAGACATGTTATCATTGAACGCTCTCAGCGAGTGATCGCTCGGCTTCCGCCTCCTTTGGGAATGAAGGGGCATGAGCAGCCAACAAAAATTCAATGGCCACTAACCAATCGAGTGTATCAAAGCGGGGTAGCAGTCACAGCAAGGAACCTAGAATTTTGCGAGCTGTTGTAAAAGGACCAATTTTGCGAAAGGAGAAAGAAACACGGGAAGAGCTGAAAATGTGCAAGGAGACCAATGATCAAGATTTTACAATGGGAAAAGGTTCATATCTTGCCTGCAGCGGGGGTCTCAGCATTTTCCGGCATGTAAAACACAGTCTTCTCCTGATTCGGAAGCATTTCAGATTTTGCGGTTCGGAAAAGTCAAACCTGTGCTGGGCCCGGAGATATCGGACGGATTTTACCGGCCGGGAGAAGGGGCGGCGTGGCTCAGTGGCAGCACGTCGGCTACCAACCATCGGTTGGGAGAACTCCCGGGTTCGAACCCCCCCAGTCCACCTTGGCCCGCTTAGCCTCGGTGGATTTCTGCCACGCTGATCCGGACCGACGGTCCGAGGGCGGTCGGCGGCTGTTGTCGGACACCAAAGGGCCAGAGTCTGAAGTCTAGGCTTCTAATGCCCCCGATTATCAGCGTCAGCAGCGAGCCTCAAGGCATACCCAACACCGATCGGTGTGCAACAGAAGGGGAGATCATGTGATCAAAAACAGTCGGATTCAGACGTTCGGTGATTTCAATCTGTAATGGAGATGTCTGTTGCAGCGCTGTTACATACGATAGATGTTCGTGCACAGCAGCGTTAAAAATGGATGTCATCATCATCATCATCATCATCACCGGCCGGGAGATTCAAAGTTTTGCATGGTTTGAAACAACCTCAAGGACAACCCCAAATTTTACCATATATGCACCATTCTCGGTCAAAATTTAGACTTTTCCCATGTTACTTGAACTTTTCCGACGGTCTTAGTGGTCAGAATGTTCGACAAGTAAAATTCGTCCGATATCTCCGGGCCCAGCACAGGTTTGACTTTTCCGAACCGCAAAATCTGAAATGCTTCCGAATCAGGAGAAGACTGTGTTTTACATGCCGGAAAATGCTGAGACCCCCGCTGCAGGCAAGATATGAACCTTTTCCAATTGTAAAATCTTGATCATTGGTCTCCTTGCACATTTTCAGCTCTTCCCGTGTTTCTTTCTCCTTTCGCAAAATTGGTCCTTTTACAACAGCTCGCAAAATTCTAGGTTCCTTGCTGTGAGTTGTGTTCCAGATTAGAGCAGTGCGAGAACCTGCGTCGGCTTCAGGTCGGCTTCCTCCGGGTGGTTGCCTTTGTGTTCTCCGCGCTGCTTGTACCCGCCCACGTACCCACTACCTCGACCATGCCGCGTGGCCAAGTACAGTACCATGGCCTGTGGCTATATGGAATGCCGTTTTGGGTGCTACATGATCCCAGGATACCTATGTCCTTCAAGTTTTCGCACGCCAGGACGCTTCGAGACGCTTCGTCCACGGCAAGAGCGTGCATCATATCGGGTGGTTTGCGCAGCCCGCGGCATCCCTTGAGCAGACCACAGACCGCCTCAATGGACCAGCCTCACAAGTGACCATTATGGCGAGTGTTCGTATAAAGCCAGCTGTCCGTCTCATACACTGACCAACTTGATACTTCCCGCCATGGCTTTACCCACAATCGTCGTCAGCCTCGATACCCCAGCTTATCACAATTCCTCCCCGAGGATACAGTGTATCGCTTCACATGCGCATTTCTACATGTCCGAGAAGGACCCTGACCTCGCGCACGAGTGTTTGAACACGGTGCGCTCACTATTAGCTCCTCTAACGGCCTCAGCTCAACGTCACGGGCAGCTCGTTGCGGAGAAACGACCTGAGGTCAACCCTTTGCTCCTCGAGGGGTACGCGATGCTCGGACAGATCGCCCTCGACCGTGATCAGACCGCGGAGGCTTGCGTCTACTTCCAACTAGCGGCCAATGCTCCGGGCCCAGTAATGGATGGAGACTACGACGCTGATACGGGAAGACAGATTTTGCATGATGCGTGTCGCAATATGGTCCAGCAGCTTCGAGGAAGCCTCCGTACGAGCCGTTGTCACTGTCTCTCCTTCATACTGACCTGCCGCTCAGAAAAGCCCCGCACTGTCTACACTCGTCACCGCTCGTTCGAGAATGAATCCGACTTCTACGCTTGGTGAGATCGCCTCTGGTCGCAGATGGTTAGCTGACTGCGCGGTCTTAGCGACTTGGATTCTCTGCGCTGGTGGGCCTTTGGCCAGAACATGCCCTTCACGCCCAGGACGGACCCTTATGGGCTCTATTTTTTGCGTCAAGAGCTGGCAGCGAAGTTCGTTCCGCCAACGGGCGACTACCTCCTCATCCCGTCCTGCGGCGAACCTCGCATTATCCCTCCATCCCAAGCTATTACCGCTCTGTCTCTTGCGCCGGCGCATTTCATCGATCAACTATGCACGCAGCTTCTTTACAGCCACGACGTCCTAGAACGCCAGATGGGAATCCCGCGTGGCTATCCGGAGGGGTGAGGCTAATCGTCGTCTTCCCTGCCGCTGGTTCTCACGTCTTCATTCTTCGCAGCCATTTCTTCCAGGTCCACGAGGCGATCATGCACAAGGTGCGCCGTACTGGCTCTACCGTCCTCACCGTCTGACTGTTTTACAGCAACTCGCTCCAATCATTACGCAGCTCAAGCTGCCACCGAACCTGCTTGCCCAGGCGCTTCTCCACTTGCAAGATGACATCCACGGCCCTGTTCTCGTGCAGATGAGCTATGTGCTGAAGCACCGCGAGGCCCGCCAGTCGCGAGTCGCAGCGCGCAAGCCGGTCACTGTCGACTTCCTCAGGAGTGCCGAGTGGAAACAGATGCGGATGGAGTTCCGCGCGCTGGTGGGCAGTGAGACGCCCCAATTCGCGTTCATCACCCAGGAGTAGGTCGCATTGGAGGACAACGAGGCCGCTGTCCATCACGTCCACGCGCGCTGAAGCGCGTGGGCTTCGTCGTCGTTCTGCGTTGTCTATGCCCGCATGTATCAAGTAGTCTACCGTGTGCAATATCTTTGTTTTCCACCCAGATCTGCGCTTCTACTCACTCGTGTATCGGTGCGTCGGCGAGGGTATGAGCTACGGCCATGGGGATGGAAGGAAAGCAGGGATCGTAACATGGATGTGAACGAGCGAGTGCTCGGCCGGACAGACGGGACACAGCGTGTGCAGCTGCTGCGAATGTTATGGGTAGTCCGTGCAAGCTTCTTTCGTATTCATATGGTGATAAGGAGTACAAACGGCACAAATACAGCAGGTCCATATGCTCGTGGCGCCGCGAAGGCTGAACAGCCTGGCGGGACGTCGTCTAAAGCCCATACGGCTGGAAAGGGCTCGGCTGGTCTACCGCGTCCTCAACTTGGGTCCAGATGGGATACTTGTAGGCGTACGCGCGCTTCTGCGGCGAGACAATGCGCGTGAGGGTCGGGCGCGTCTTCTTCCAGTGGCAGAGCTGGTTATCGTCGAGCCAGACGCTCTCGTTCACTTGCGCGGGCACGGGCGTCACCTCGTCACGCAGCTCGAGCGTCGTGAGGCCCTTGAAGCACATCAGGATCGCCGAGATGAACTCCAGGTTCCGCATGACCTGTACGCGGGCGGGTCAGCGGAACGTCGGGCGCAAGATGGGCGGATAAATGACTCACGGCGGTCATATTCGATACCTTCATGCACAGGCGGATGCGGGAGACTGTGAGTACGACGGGGGGCTCTTTGTCCTTAGAGATCAATTCTGCGACGTCCTCGAGTGCAAGGCGGTCCAGTACCAGCGTCCCCGGGGCGCGGTGGGTTTCAGCGAGTGCTTTCAGGAACAGTCTCGCGTCGTACTTCGCCTGCGCCATGACCGTCGTCGAGGGGTGGACCTCGAGTATCGAGTCGCTGGCGAGCGTGCGGGGCGGCGACGGTTTCGAGTCGTCGTCCGGCAGGGGGCTCCCGTCCTCGTCCGGCAGGGGCTTCTCGTCCTCGTCCGACAGGGGCTTCCCGTCCTCGTCATGGGGAGGCTGCGGCGGGCGCGGCGGCATGAGCTGCGCGGCGACGGCCATGCAGCAGCGTACGAATGCGAGCGGCGCGCCGGGGCCGATGCGGGCGGGGTCGGAGAGGTAGTTGATGCTCGCCGGGTGGAACTCGAGCGCCTTGAGCCAAGGGTGCCGTGCGATGTAGGCGAGAGGCGGATCAGGGCCCAAGACGCGGAGGACTTGGAGACGTCGGTGGACACAGTCGGACAGGACTCTGTCCGTGATCGGGGGCAAGGTGAGCGCCTCGAGGTTACAGGTGGTCTGAAGCGCGCCAGTGATGGCGTTCAGGTGTTGCCGGGGCAGCTGGGCGGCGATGTGTTGCCCGTCAAAGACCCGTGTATGAAAGGAAAAGGCGCGTCTCTTGACCATCGTGACGCAGAGCCGTAAGGCAGCGGGCGCGTCGAACAGGCCGATCAGCCGACGATATAGCATGGGGTTGGAGATCTGGTGAAACTCTTGTCTGAGAGGGGCGACGGCGGAGAGGTCCCTTAGGGAAGGAAGGTGCTCGAAAATCGAGGCAATGAGCTCGGGCCACAGCGTATCCAGCCTGCGGTCTCCAGGAAGGTCGGAGGCGGTCGTGGCGGCCTGGGCGTCGCCCTGGTCGTTGTCCTGGGACTCGGGAAGGTCATCTGCATCGGCAGTCTGAGGCGTGAGCTGGAGAAGGCTCAGAACACCGCTGCCATCTGGATGGGCAGCGTCGGTTCGATCGTTGTTCCCAGCGACGGCCTCGACGTTGGTCTGGCCGCTTTCTACGAGGGTGGGGATGTCGTCCGAACCAGAGAGCCGATTCTGCTTCTGGGAAGACAGAGCTGCATCGTTGCCAGCCGGGGCAACAGGATCGGTCCGATCGCTGGGGACGTGCTGGCCGGCGGGCTGGTCGACGGCCTGGTCGCCTTCTTTGACGTCGTGAGGGTCGTGTGATTCGGCAGGCTGCTCCGCGCGCCGTTGACGCTTCGGAGCGCGTTTGGTGGCGGCTTTTCCAGCGGGCGCAGGAGCCTCGGTCTGGTCGGTCGGGCCGTTCTCGTTCTCGGCCGCCCTGCGACGCTTGCGGGGCTCGGGGTTGTCCACAGCGGGTGCTGGGGCTGTCGCTGCAGCCGCTGCGCGCGAGCGTGTGACACGTGGGGCGGGTGCGGCAGCTTGAGTCGCAGGCGCGACTGCCTTTCGAGCAGCTCTTGTCGCAGGCGGCTTAGACGTTGCGGCTGAGGCTGCCTTCGACGCGGCTGAGGCGGCTCGCTTTGGAGGCATGACAGAAGCACGGTGTGGTGGTCGGGGTGAAAGTCGTGAGACGCGGCGGAGTGGTTTCAGACGACAGTCAAAAAGGTGGTTGGTCCCGGTCAAACCCGCAAGATGAACCCGCCGGCCGAACAAAAGCAAGCCGCTTCAGGGTCCATGCGCCCCGGGCCAACCCCGTTTGCGTCCGCTTGCGTAGCATCTGCCCGCCGCAGCGAACGACCGTCGCACATGCTGCCACTGTCGAAATGTAAGTGATCTCATTTCCAGTTTCCTGGCAGAGCAGGTGAATTTCGGTTTCAAGCGTGGAGGCAGGTATCGGATGCCCACATATCGCCCTGTTCGCGGGACCATGAGCGGCCGTCGTTCCGTGCGGCGTGCTGCCCCGACCGACCTGCTCGCTGCTGTTCGTAGCTTGACAACCGGTACCGCTGTTCGGCCCGGCAAACAGCGCACCTTGTCCTCCTCCCGTTGCTACGACGTCGGCCGCGTGGCACCTTGCCGCCACTGAAACCGCTTTCTCTACTTCTCATGGCTCGCACCGACAACGCTTTTTCCAGCTGCCTGCGCCTCCCGCTGGAGCTCATCGAGCAAGTCCTGGAGTATGTCGCCGACGACAAACAGAGCCTTCTTGCGTGCAGCGCCCTCTGCCGAAGCCTTCGTCCACGGGCACTTTGCTTCTTATTCTCCACTATCTGCGCCGATGAGAATTTTCCTACGATGTTCGACAGCTTCCCTTTCCTGATCACGGATTACTGCACCACCCTCGTCTACAACACCATGCGCGGAATATCGGCGCTGCACATCGACCTCGAGTCACGGAATCGGCTCCGCAAACTTATTCTTTCCGGCATCCGAATAGGCCTTTGGAACTGTCCTACGAGCCCGAATATCCGCTCGCTGGGTCTCTTCGACGTCGACCTGCGGTCGATGCGGAAATTTTCATCCGTCATAGCGCTTTTCCCGTCCCTCTCTGAGTTGGCGCTTGGAGGTTCTACGCTTCTTTACGTGGAGGACTGGCAGATTTCATCGCAAAGTCCAGACCTCGCCGTCCGTCTTCCAGGCGCCTGCCATCTGAGGCTCAACGTGGACCCCGACGCGCGACTCCTGGAGAAGATGCTCATATGGACTATGGTTCACGGGGTCTTGGTTCAAGATATCCACCTCTACGGCGTCCCCGCGCTGGACGAAGCCTTCCTACAGCGAATGCAAGCGCTCCCAACAACTTTATCGCCTTTATTGGCGAAGGTACGCGTCCTCGAACTGGTGCAATTGGGCAACACTGGTACGTGTCAGTCATCATCTGGGTCTCGCTCGCGCGCTGATCTGTAGTTGTATAGGATTCGAGGCGTATGGTCTTGCAGATATATTTCGAGGTCTGCCGGGGTTGGAGGCCCTGCACCTGGTGCTCCTCGTCCCGTTCCCTGACGCAGAACTCCCGGGCAAAGTAATTTCTGGGCTGGCCGGCGTTCTATCTCTGGACGTCACGCCGTGCCCTAAGCCATTTCACACGTTCGCGATATCCTTCGAGAGCTCAGAGAGCGCATACGTCGACGCGATCCTTGACGATGCGAGCGCGTGGGCCGGGCTTGACGATGCACTCGCGCTGCCGAAATGGGCTGGGCTCCGCAAGGTGCTCGTAGCGACCTTTGGGCCCTGGGAATCGACAACGCAGCGCTTGTTGACCACGGCGAAGTCCATGCCGCAGCTGTGTCGGCGGAATGCGCTGTACATCCAAACACTGGGTGAGCACCGGCACCTCGACCCCAGCTCGAAGCTGATGATTTGATTCTGAGGTCCCGAATACTCGCACTTCACGCCAGCTTCCCACAAACGCAGGCTTGCCTCGGGCTAGATTCTATGCTGTGCACATGAATCCTCTTGCTCGTTTTTGCAGATTGAAGACTGCTTTCATACCGGGCGCTTGACACGGGGCGTCGCTCATACACAGTTCGCACTAATCTACACCGCGGAGAGTCTTCGGAAGCACTCTGGGATGGCCGCGTGCCGCTGGACTGGGCAGCGTCCACACTCTCGCACGGGCAGCAAGGCATCGTCCATCTGTGGTGAGTTCCTACGTTCCGTTGCAAGTAACATTGGCAGCAGCTAATGAACGATGATTGATCTATGCAGATCCGGACTCTGAACACACAGGCACACGCTATCGACTCGACCCCGCCATTCTAAACCGCCTCATTTGGTTACGCCGGATGGATTGTCAACGCTGACGTCGGGATCGCATACCGATCTGCTCCGCCGAAGTGAACCATAGCCACGATTGCTCCATTCTGCCCGTCGTCAGAGCACTGTATGTTTGTATCGCCGTCGCGCAGCGTCAGACATGCCGCACCTGTGAACTGCCGAGAGCTTCGATGGTGCCCCACGGTCCTTGCGGCGTCGAGACCCTGCGCACTCGGCTCCCAATCTGCGAGCGCTAGGCTTCAGGCCACCATCAGTTGCGCGATTTACAACGCACCGAGAGAACGACGAGCTATAGTGCGAGCGTGAGTTGAGTATCTGACAAGCATGGAGCTTTCTCACTTTGCCTTTGATCGGCTTGTTGGGAGCGGTCGGCTGCACGATCATTGAGCGTTAAATGCAGACGACCATCGAAGAGCACAGGCCTCACCGTTTTGTACATCTGGTGGGTCTCTGGATGAGGTAGAACGGTGATTCCGATAGATCACCGCCCACATTATATACTCTCCCTACGGGCGTTTACATAGCGGGGCGGCTGAAGATGCAGTAACCCTGCTGCCTGACAAAATTCCGGGAAACAGAAATGTCGAGCCTCTGCGACGGTCACTTCGGCGCGGTGGGAGCTCAGCGGCAGGATGAGCAGTGCCGCGGCGATGCAACGTTACTAACAGCCTTCCGGACCACCGGTCTCAGTGTAAACCATCTTAGATCCTCGGTGTGGAATGTCCTCGGATGACCGACAGCGGTTTGATGTAGGGACGGTCGAGTGAAGAATGCCCTGGTTATGATATCACCAAAATTGGCAGCGCCGGGAGGGCGCCTATACGACTGAACACGTAGACCTCTGTTGAGATTAATCAGGTGTGATCAGTACATAGCGCCGGAGCTGAGACCTCGTTCTGCTGAATTCTGCCGGAATTGCATCCCGACGACCGGGATCCCGCTTAATGGCGATGGCAAGTGCACTTCTCGGAGCGCTCCAGGATCGGGAGAATTCTCAGGATCATCCTGCCCGCAAGGTCCCGAGAGAACGCCATTGGCTGTCTACCTCCGGCGATGACCGTCGCTCCGGCCTTCTGACCGTCGTCCTCCGCCGCGGTCTTTATCGCCATGGCGCATTCCCTTCCCGGCGCTCCGTTGTGACCGCGCGTCCTCGCAAACTGAGCTCGTTTCGGCGTCACTTTTCTGCGTCCGGGATTGTGCAGCTGGGCCAGTCTGGCCTTGCGAAGACTCGACTCATCGGGTTTGCATGCCGGTTTCACGACCAACCTCTGAACTCTAAACTGGCCGTTTCTATTCCACGTGACTTGTCATTGTCAGCACGTGACCGGCGCATTCACCCCAGGACCTCGCGACGCACGATGTACCTCTTCCCACAAGTGGGCCGATCCACATCGACTGATGGTACCGACCTGGTACCCGCCCAGTACCGACCCGTGCCAATTCATACGAGTCGCAACAGAGTAGGCGGTGTTCAATATGCCTTACAGGAATCGGATGACGTGAATAAACGGCCGCCGCAGTGTGGGCGCCCTGCGTTATCTGACTGCATGCTCGGTCTCGATTCTGGCCAAAGACGGACGTGACTGTCTAGATCATTCCGGCCCACAGAGCATGTGCGGCTCATCTGGCAGAATTTCGCAATGTGCTGGCGCCCTTGGACCTTACCATTGGAAGCTGGCCCACGCGACGCGGTGCACGCGCCGCCACAAATGCGTCAGACTCGCTGACGATTCGACAGAGAAGAGCGCGGCCGCCGAAAACGGAGGATTCACACTGCACAGCTGTGTATGGCGGTGTACGTCTGTCTGCAGATTCGCTTCTTGTTCGCTTCGGCGATTCGACCTGCGGGATATAAAGCCCCAACTCCTCGCGGCATCTGTTCCAGTGCAGCCATGATTCCACCCAAGCGCATTTTGCTACTTCTCGCAGTGTCTATTGCAGTTGTCTCATCTACTACGACCCAGCAGATCCCTCGCACACTTGACAAGAAGGACTTCTTGGTGTCTGGCGCGGCGATCCCGCTGCTCAACGACAGGGTCCAGGATTCCTACGCAGGCCTCATCCCCATCTCTGGTCGCCAAAACGAGACACGGGTATGTACTAGTATGACGAAGATTCTATCTGGCTCATGCGGATGTTCCAGAAACTCTTCTTTTGGTACTGGCCGTCCAGTGCGGTCGGTGGGAGCGACTCGCTCAGCATCTGGCTCAGCGGAGGCGAGTCATCTTATAACCTCTCACTCTTACTGTGTATCGCTTACACGCGGTCCAGGGCCAGGCTGCAGTGGTCTACTTGGCCTCCTTAGTGCAAGTCGCTCGCCGGCCGTCTCGTTAACTTCTAACTTCCATGCAGCAACATGGCGCGTTCACTTGGCTCCCTGGGAAAGAGGAGCCCACCGTGAACCCGTATGCATGGTCGACTGTCTCTGACGTGGTGTGTGTTCTCTAGTCGGTCGTGTATGATTCCTTCTGCTGATCGCGTAACAGCTGTACATCGACTCGGTTCGTCTGGCGTCAGTCTGCATTTCGACTGATCTAATTGATCCTCCCAGCCGCTCGGGGTCGGATATTCGACCAGGCCGACGGATGTCAAGACCCAATTCGATGTGGCCGACGAGCTCTACGGTTTCCTGTGCGTCGATTGCTGTTCGACCGCCGCCGTTCGCAGGACTAAAGCTCGCTCATGGCACCGGCAGCGGGCAGTTCTGTTCGTCTCTGCGTTGGCAAAGGTTTGAACAGTGACTGAAACTTGATGCAGACGACGTGTTCCCAGACCTCCTCAAGAAGAAGCTGTACATCACCGGCGAGTCATTTGCAGGGTGCGCTTATCCTTCTCATCTGTCCAGATGACCTAACGATCGCCGCACATATGACGCGCGTAGATTTTTCGTTCCGTACGCTGCGCACCGCATCGTCACCGCGAGCCCTGCCGAGAAGGCAGCGCTACCGATCAACTTGCAGGGCATCAGCACGAGCGACGCGCTCTTCACCGGATAGTGCGACACTTCCCGTCCCCTCATTCCCGTATCATCCTTACACGATCGCAGTCTCGCGCACCTCTACGTCCCGATGGCGGACTTCATCACAGAACACCAGACCGCTCTCGGACTGAACGACACCCTCGTCTCCTCCGTCCAGCGCGCGTCCCGCGAATGCGGGTTCGACGCGATCCTCGACGCCGCGCAGGCGTTCCCGCCCGCCGGGCCGCTGCCGTTCCTCAGCGATTTGTTCTTCTTTACTAAGGCAGAGTGTGTGGCTGCTGTGGGGAACGCAAGGGTTGCGGCGGTTGAGGCGAATCCGTGTTGGGTGCAGGGTGCGTTTGTCGGTGAGTTGCGGATTGAGGGGATACTGACTGAGATTGGGCGCGGGGTGTGCGTATAGATGATATTACGGTCAAGTGCCCTGCGCCGTACGATCCGATTGAGGACTATTTCAGGGTGAGGGCGTCTGGGACTGTGGGCATAAGTCTGAACTGACGCTTCGCGCAGCGCCCCGATGTGCAGGAGTTGCTGCACGTGCCGGGTTTCGGCGAGTCGTGGCAACGCTGTGTGAACGTGCGTGGTCTCAGGCACATCTCGCAACCGAGAGCACCGCTAATTCTCAACTGCGAATAGGACGTCCTCAAGGCGCCCGATGTACGTCGCCCGAGCCCCAGAGGTGACTTGCAATTACTGAGATCGTGCAGGGGAGCATCATCGACACCACCAGCCCGTTCAGCGACACCCTGTTCCCAAGTCTCATCGCTGCGCTGCCGCGGGGCATCACTGTCTGGCACGGCCTCGACGATATGGCACTGCTGCCGAAGAGCACATTGATCACCATACAAAACCTGACATGGGCCGGTGCTCAGGTATATTACAGTCCTATCTGGATAACGCGGTGGGATGCTGAGGATTCTAATACAGGGCTTCCAGGAGCGGCCGTCGACGCCCATCGTCATCGACGGGCAGGTCAAGGGCGTTCAGCACTCCGAGCGCGGGTTGACATACTACGAGCGTGCGTTGGCCGCCACTGCACTCTCCGCCGTCGGATGTGACTAATTTTTCGTTCAGTAAAGGATGCAGGCCGTACGCACCTCACATCGTCGACTTGGTGATGACCCGCTGACACCCTGTAGATCTCATCTCGATGCGCCAGCCGCAGGCCTCGCTCGAGGGATTCAAGACGATGCTCGGCAAGGGCGGCCTTGTCCACACAAACGGAGGTCCGAGTGCACATTAGCTGGAGCACGCGCACGCCCAGTGATCCGGCGCGCGCCTCGCAGTTTCTTTCCAAGTATTAGAACTGTTCGATACGCCTTCTACGTCGCATTTCTCCTTAATGCCATTGATTCGTCTTTGTTGTGCTCCGGGTCTTGGCGTGTTGTGTGTCCCGCATTGCTGTCGATGTCGGGGCCACCTGTACCTCGCAGGCTTATGACTAGTACGATTAGAAAGTGAGGGCACTCCACGGTAAATCGGTCGCTAGCCGGGAGATATAGACCTCGGAGGGTATGCTGGGCTGGTTCTGAGGCACGGTGTGCGATTGCGGTGCGAACGGAACGCGAAGACTCGCTGAGGTTTGTTATGAAGTTCAACGGCATTCCAGTCACGGCTACCCAATCAGCCAAGATGCAACTGCGGACACTCTGTCACTCATATGGCAGTCACCCATGTTGCACCCGAGTAACAATGAGCTCAGTCAGTGGAGACTGGAGTTGCCCGGTCGGAACTCATTCTGGGGTGCAGCCCGATTTGGAGCTTAGGAATTGCGGCCCCAGGTCGATGTATGCCTCAACGACAGCTTTCGAGACACCTTTGTCTGACGATTCACGACGATGTGTTGGTGACGGACCGCGTCGTTGCAAATTGATGGAGATTTACACGCTTGGCCTAGAGCACCTGAAGGCTGTGCAGCCATAAGCGCCGGTGGGCCACTACGTCATACCTCTCTGGCTGCCATTCCGGACTGAGCCGAAGGCCGACTTTTCTTGTCTGCGTTCCGGAACGCAGATCCCCTTCCTGCTCCCCCGCTCCCGCCCTTGCTGACCCGAAAAGCTACTCACGATGAGCAGCCCACCGACGCCTCCGCGGACGTCCACGACGCCCAACTCCGACACGGTCCTGCGGCCCTCTACGTCCGGCTCCTCGCCCGCGCGCCCAGCGCGTGTCGGCCGGCTGCGCTCGTGCGAGGGCGCGACGCTGCCGCCGCCGGCGCGCCGCGGGCCGACGCTCGCGCCCATCCCGTCCGAGGTGCCGATGCAGCTGTCGACGTCGTCGCCCGCGGCGCTGGACCTCGAGGCGCAGGCGCCGGTGCCGCCGCACGCGCGGCGGTCGCTCAGCAGCCTGCTTACCCTGACGCGGCCGCAGCGGATGACGGGCAACAAGCCCGCTGCGGCCGAGCAGGTCGCCTCTGCGATCCCGCCGAGCCCGGATGACGTCGACCCGCGCTACCTCGCCGCGCGCAACCGCTACAACGAGCAGGTCGTCGACTTTCTCGACGCCATTGGTGCGCATGCTGGATTCTCATACCAATCGCCATCTCATATCGTGATAGACCCGGAAGTGGCAACCGTGACGAATCTCAGCGACATGCAGAACAGCTTGTTCGTCCCCAACCTCGGCGCCTACCTCCAGCGTGCACGCCCCTTTCGTCTCACAAGACCGCCGCCACGGCCACCTATTCCTGACGTGAACAAGACGTTACCTCGTCCACCATCGCCTTCCTCATCTGGTGAGTACGGATCTGTCGTAATTGTTACTCGAGTATCTAACTCGTGCCGCAGACTCTGCATCCGATAGTGAGAGTGTCGTCCGCGCGGGCGAGTTCCTCGTCATGCCGACCGGCGTGGTCGACTGGGAAGCCCTCACAGACGACGAGCGGCGCGAGCTGGACGAGTACGTGCGCTACCTCCTGCACAGCAAGAAGGAGCGTCTCCGGAGAATCTGGCGCGGGTTCAAGCAGTACGTGAAGACCCGTGAGTCTCGCTTTCTCTTCCGCGTGAAATACTACGTACTCACGCGCAGCATTCAGCGCTTGGCGCCTTCATCGTCGTCTACGCGTCGCTTCTGACATTCTGGGGCGCCGCGTGGGTGCTGTTCCTCATCGGCTGGCTCAGCGCGGGCAGTCGGCAGGCTTACTTCGTCGAGATCTGCGACCAGATCCTCACCGCGCGTGCGCACCCCGCTTTCCATTCGCACTCGCACTCGCTGACCTTTTCCCGCCTGGTACTAGTGTTCTGCGTCGTCGGCAGTAGGTCGCCCCGCTGCGCCCCGTTTGCCACCGCGACTGATGTCATCTCCAAGTTGGGCTCGCGCCATTCCGGGCGGTGGATACCTACCATATGAGTGAGTTAGCGCCCTCTCTGTATTGGGGCATTAGACCGTACTTGGGCCTGCTCCTGCGGGTCGTTTCCGGCTGCGTTGCGTTGGATGAGATGCGGGGGAAAGCATCGCGAAACGGCCTCCCGCGTTGCTCTATGGCATACGTGCCCATCTTCCCACCCATATTTTCTCTTAGAGATGCTAGCCAACTTTCCCACGTCGTTGCGCACACTTTCTCGTGCTGACTGCGCGTTCACTCCCCAGTCTACATCGCGCGGTTCCACAGCAAAACGCTGCGCCTGCGCAATGAGCGCGGCCTGCCGCCGCTCGAGGACGACAACGACCTGCCGCGCGATCTGTCGCCCAAGGACGAGGTCCTCACGGAGGAGGAGCAGCGGCTGCTTGTGCACCACCAGGACAAGCTCAGCAGCAACCACAGTATGCTCTCCGTCCCACTCTTTCGTTTGGATTGGCTCACTGAATCCGGCCGGCAGCGTTCTACCGGCCACACGAGACCGCGACGCACCAGGCGTTCCCGCTCGACCTGCTCATCGCGACGGTGTGCATCCTTGATTGCCACTCGCTGTTCCAGGTGAGCCGGACGTGAAATATGTGGGTGGGGAGTTGTGCGCTGACGGTGGTGGGGGTGGGGGTGTAGATTGCGCTGGGGAGTGCGACGTGGAGTATCTCGTACCACCATGGGTACAAGCGTATCCTCACGGCGGTCATTCTGAGTCTCAGTATCAGCTGCAACATCACTGGCGTGCGTCTCCTCTTCTCCCTCTCATTCCTTCCTTGCCTCTCGCCCTCGCTGCATCGCCCTGGGACCTCGCTGCCGCTCATTCCTGACTGGCGCTCTCTCCCTCCGCGCACGAACTCGCTAACGCCCGCCTTAGGGCATCCTCATCCTAATCGGCAACCGGCGGACGCGCAAGAAGGCGGTGCTCGAGCGGCGGCTGATGGAGGCGCTCTCGGAGGAGGCGATCCGGCGCAAGGAGAAGGCGCAGCAGAAGCGCATCATGCGCGAGAGCGTCGAGGAGAAGGAGGCGCGGCTGCGCGCCGAGGCCGGGCCCGGCATCTTCGAGCGCGTGAGAGAGACGATCGAGGAGGAGGGCGCGAGCGGGTTGTTGGAGAAGATGAAGGTGCGCAGTAGCGACTCTGGCGGAAAGACGGGGTCGGGGTCGCCGCAGAGGAGTGCGAGCGGATTGCTCGAGCGCACACCGGCCCCCGGGAGTGCGAGTGGGCAGAATAGTCCGCGGCCGAGTGAGCGCAAGGGCGTGCCGGCGAGCCAGAGTGCCAAGGCGAGCTTGGAGATTCCGCGCGCGCGGAGGGGGAAGAAGGGTCTCGAGGCGCATCCCGAGGAGAGTGAGACTGACGAATGATGATGACGACGGACACGACACGAGCTTGACGCGTTTACATTACCGTAGCACATTACATTACTGACGCACGTACGACCCCCGCATGATACACGTTGTATACTGTAGACATATCTAGAAAACCTCTTGCTTTGTTACTCGCGCGCAATCACACCGTTCTCACTTCGAGATACCATCGTTTTTGAACAAGCTGTCCTCTTCGCTGGCAAGTCATGATAATGGTCTGTCTGAGTGGGTTCCTCAACGATTGAGCGCGAGACCGGCAGTACCGATCGGGTTGCGCAGTTTGCCGACCGGCGCTAAGCTGGCTTGACCTCGAGCGGCCACCATCGCCCCACAACCATGCGCAGTACCTACGCCATTGCCCTCCTTGCCGCGCCCGTGGTGCACGCTCATGTTGCGGCGTGGACCAAGGGCATGTATTGCCGCAACGTGAGCTTGTCGACCATCCAGAATCCATGGCTGTCTCACGCAACAGTCGCGCAGGGTTTGACCAATGAGGACCAACCCAACACATATTTCGCGGCCATTCCTATATGGAATGAGGACCGCGACGGCTGGTTCATGCACGGGCGGTGCAGGGAGTACCCCCCGCCGGAGGGCGAGTTCCTCGAAATGTGCGGCTTTGCGCCTCTTGCTTGAACGAACATAGAGCGCTGATAGACGGCAGACCGGCGAACGGGCACTTCATCGCGGAGCTGTCGTCGAACCGCGCGTTCACGTCGCTCTCGTACGGCGGGCGGCTCGTCACCGGCTGGGGCGACGGCAAGCGCCACGCGGACGACTACTCGTCCGAGCGGCCCGGCGGCTTCCCGCTCTCGCGCGCGGGCTGCATCGGCACGCCCAACATCCACACCAAGAGCGAGGCCGGCGCCGCCGGCACGGTCTTTGCCATTGCGTACAAGAGCGATATCGAGGATGTTCAGATGGACGAGCTGACGGTGTTCACTGTTGCGCCCAAGTGCGTCCCACTGTCTCTTTGTGTTATCTCACAGCCCGGTTGTTGACGGCGCGGGGCTGGGCAGCACCCCGTTCAAGGTGCACGCGCGCTACGACGTCCCTGATCTGCCCGCGTGCCCGCCCGGCGGGTGTATTTGCGCGGTGCGTCATGCCGTTTGACAGAATGTCCTCGGAGATTCGCGCTGATCAGACACGCGTGCTTCAGTGGGGATGGGTGCCGAACCACTGCGGCCAGGTCCGTCATCCCCACTTTGTACGACTCCCGGGGAGATGCTGACGCTTTGCTCAGGCGAACGTCTACATGCACCCGTACAGGTGCAAGGTCACGAATGCGCGCCCCGAGGCGCGGAGGCCGGCGCGCGCGCGGCCGCCCGTCTGGTGCGAGGACGAGCCCGAGCGCTGCGTGAAGGGTGCGAAGCAGATGGTCATCGCGCACCAGCGCGAGGGAAACAACATCGTACTCTCCGGCACGCAGCGCGACGGCTCGTGGAAGAGCCCCGGTGCGTTTCTTCACTCGACTCTCTTCATAGATGTCCTGACGAAGGTCACAGGCTACAATGCTAAGATGGGCTTCGCGCCCGGCGCGCAGCACGACATCTTCGACGACCCATACGCCGACGGAACGCCCGTCCCGTCGTGCACGGCCGGCGACGCGGACCCCGTCATCGTGCCCGCCGACGGCGCACAGGCGCCGCTGGGCATGCAGGACGGGGAACCGCACTCGTGCCATTGAGGCCTCGTCCGTCGGCTATATAGATGCGCTTTCTTGGTATCTTGGTTGCGATATCTTACTGTACGCTATACGACTACGTGCGTCTCGGGACAGCTGCCTCCTTGCCAATCTGATTGAGGGACCGCAGTCAGCTGACACACAAACCGGCAACCAAGATAAGGGTTTTGATTAGCGGGTCCAGCTGAGCAAGCCTCGTTCGCGATGACTAAGCCGCTTCACGTTCTGGGCCAGTGACAGGCTCGGTTGCGGATAAAACTTTGTTCAACACCAGCTATTGGCACTGGTGGTCGCGCCGGCTGGCACAAACAAGCACGCTTACCCCGACTCTGCTATTCTGCTCTGGAAGGGTGCACTTGGACCCCCTCCAAGTCGGTAAGCCCGCTGTGCATTCCATCGAGCTACTGCCACAGGGTCCTGCAACCGGCTTATTGGTGCGCAGCACCGGTGTAGACGTTGCAACTGCTGACAAAGCAGCACAACGCCATCTGCGGGTCTATTCCTGGACGCCCTTTATAATCGTAGCCCAATGATGCGCTTGTCGTCCCCGCACCATCCGCCTCTGCTCTCATGTCTCGCCTGGAGGCGGGAGACGCGGAAAAGCGCAACTCCTCGACGCTCCGTAGTCGTTCGTCGACACCCGAGCGCGACACGGCCGGGACGGGCGAGCGCGAGCGCCGAAAGAACGAGGAGGGCACCGCGTCGATCGTCCCCGCCGAGGAACGCGAGTGGCCGGACGACGTGGTGACGTTCGACTCGGAGACGGACGCGGACAACCCGAAGAATGTGAGCCCAGCGCGTGAGACTGCGGCGCGAGAACGAATAAATTATGTAACGTCGCTCGCAGTGGCCGTTCGCGCGGAAGGTCGCGATCACCGTGCTGTTCGGGCTGACGACAATGTGCGCGGCGTTCGCGTCGTCCGTGTTCGCGCCCGCCAGCGCGTACATCTCGCGGCAGTACGGCGTCTCGCAAGAGGTCTCCGTGCTCGGAATCGCCATATTCATTGCGGGGTGGATCCCCGGCCCCGTACGCCCCCTCCATCCTCTCACTCCCTCCCCTCCCCCATATACCACTACTTATCCCCTATCTTCGTCGGCAGGTCATCTGGGCTCCGCTCTCAGAGCTGTACGGGCGGCGACTGACGATCCTCCTCCCAATGTTCGCGTTCATCTGCCTCTCGGCGGCGACGGCGACAGCAAAGGACGTCCAAACCATCTTCATCACGCGCTTCTTCGCGGGCCTGACGGGCGCGGCGCCCGTGACGATTGCGGGCGGCGGCATCGCCGACATGTTCGACCAGCGCGAGCGCGGGTCCGCCGTCGTGTTCTACGCGCTCGCCGTCACCGCCGGCCCGACGCTCGGCCCCGTCATCGGCGGCGCGGTGTCGCAGAGTCGGCTTGGGTGGCGCTGGACGGAGTATCTCACCGTTATCCTGAGCGTGCTGGTCGTTGGTGCTGCCGCGATGTTTCTTCCGGAGACGTTCGCGCCGGTCATCCTCACGCGCAAGGCTCGGAGGATGCGACTGAGGACTGGACGATGGGCGCTGCATTCAAGGCGTACGTCTCTTGGCTGCTGAGGTGTTGTCCCTCGCTGACTGTTGCTCAGAGGAGACTATACAGTATACCATGTGGTCGTTCATGGAGGGGAACCTGCTCCGGCCGCTCAAGATGATCGCGCTCGAGCCCATGGTCACGTGAGCCGCATCTTCTCGCGCGCTTCGAACGGCACTGAGACCGCCACAGCGCAATCACGCTATACAATTCCTTCGCATGTGCGCCGAGTTCGTGTCGCCTGTCCACCCCTCTCTGACGCGCTGCGTGCGATAGATGGGATTCTCTACCTGCTCTTCGCAGCGGTACCCATCGTTTACGGCGAGGGGCGCGGCTGGAACACGCTCGAGTCCGCTCTGCCCTTCATCGCCGTGCTTATCGGGACCGTCACTGCCGCGTGCCCGAACATTCTCTACGCGACGCGCATCTTCATGCCGCTGGTCAAGAAACACGGGCGCGTCGCGCCGGAGCAGCGCCTCCCGCCGATGATGGTGGGCGCCGTCGCGTTCCCGATCGGATTCTTCTTGCTCGGGTGGACGGCGGAGCCGCGCATCTTCTGGTTCCCCAGCGTGCTCGGCCTGTTCTTCATCGGGATGAGTTTCCTGCTCATCTTCCAGGCCCGTCTCCATCTTGCCTCATGTGCGAATGCTGAAGACCGGCGGTCTCAGGCCGGTATCAATTACCTCATCGACGCGTACACGCAGTATGCCGCGAGCGCCGTCGCCGCGATCACGTTCGGGCGCTCCGTCTTCGCCGCCGCCTTGCCCTTCGTCGCCGCACCACTATTCCACAACCTCGGCGTCCCGTGGGCCTGCGTACGCTCAATCCTCTCCGCTCCAGCCCGTGGTCTAACTGCCCTCCGCTTAACTAGACGCTGCTCGGGTGCATCAGCGTGGCACTCGCATTCGTGCCCTTTCTGTTCTATGTCTACGGCGTAAAACTCCGTGCCATGTCGCGCATGGCGCAAGGAGACCCAGATTCAGCATGAACGCTTCAAGTTCGCCGCCGTGCGAGTGGGAAGCTCCCGTTCCTAGTACGAACCTGCGAGCTCTGATAAAACACATCTGACACGCACCTAGCAATCATTCCGACTTAATTCGCAATGCACCCTAGGGCGCTTTATCAACCCACCGGCTTAACCAACCTACTCCGATTCGGATTTCACCTGCCTCGGTGTTTGCTAAAGTTAGCGTCAACAAACCGTGACTTTCCGGACTGGCCCAGGGGCCGATGTAAACAAGGACGCTCATGGTGAACGACACATCGCAGACAACCTGCGCCGGGTGCGTAGTTTGCCTGGACCGCGAGGCGCTGAGGCGCTCAGAATGACTGACCTACAACCAGTGGGGTTCCCCTAGCTCCCCTTACCGGGCCATTCTCTGCTACCTTCACGGCCATTTGGACGTACTTCGTCCTCTCGGCCGCGAATATGTGAAGGTGAAGTGCCAGTGTTGCCAATGCAGCGCTCCATCGACCTTTGCGGCCGCTGACAAAGCAGCACAGCTTAGTCAGCTGTTCTATTCCTGAAGCGCGTGCCGGGCGTGCCGGACGGATTTGCCGCCACCGCCAGTTATAAAACTGCTCCAATGACGCGCCCAGCTTGCTTGCTTGCGTTCCCTGCCAACATCCCTGTCCATGTCCACGTCCACACCGCCTCATCCCGGACTCTGCGAGCGAGTCGACTCGTGCCACCTACCGAATGACCATGATAAGCTCTACCCCCCGACGCAGCCGCCCTCGCGACGGGAAAGCTACGGCGCCAATGAGACCGGCGCGCCGCGCGACGTGCCGGACGTCCAGAGCACTCGATCGTCGACGACTGCGCACGACCGCTCATCGGGCCACGACTCCGCGGCTCTCGAGCTCGGCGTGACGGCCGAGGGCGACCTGAAGCGGCGCGACCGCAAAACGCGGAACGAGGGCACAGCGGAGGTGCTCCCCGCTGAGGAGCGCGAATGGCCGGACGATATAGTCACGTTCGACTCAAAGACGGACGCGGATAACCCGAAGAACGTGAGTTGACTTTTGGCGTGTGGGAGTCGGGAGTGCTATTGATGGCCGACGGGGGTTTGCAGTGGACGTTCGCGCGCAAGGTCGCGATCACGCTCCTCTTCGGGCTCACGACGATGTGCTCGACGTTCGCGTCCTCCGTCTTCTCCCCTGCGAGCAGCTACATTGCGCGGCAGTACGGTATCCCGCAGGAGGTCTCGATCCTTGGCATTGCTATCTTTATCGCAGGATACATCCCAGGCCCGGTACGTCCTCAGGGCTCTATCGTGCGGTTAGGGACACTGAGCACCACTCTCTGTGGCAGGTCATATGGGCGCCCATATCAGAGCTCTACGGCCGACGACTCGCTATCCTGCTCCCCATGTTCGTCTTCATAGCTCTGTCAGCAGCGACAGCAACAGCGAAAGACCTGCAAACAATCTTCATCACGCGTTTCTTCGCGGGCGTGATGGCCTCGTCGCCCGTGACGATCGCCGGCGGCGGGCTCGCGGACATGTTCGACCAGAAGGAGCGCGGCTCCGCCGTCGTCTTCTACGCGCTCGCCGTCGTCGCCGGCCCGACGCTCGGCCCCGTCATCGGCGGCGCCGTCTCCCAGAGCCATCTCGGCTGGAGGTGGACGGAGTATCTCACGGTCATTTTGACCGTCGTTGTTGTCGGCGCCGCCACTGTTTATCTGCCCGAGACGTTTGCGCCCGTTATTCTCACGCACAAAGCGCGTGCGCTTCGGCTGCGGACCGGACGATGGGCGCTGCACTCGCGCCGTACGTCAATCGACTGCGATCCTGTTGGTCTATTGACTGCTCTGTAGAGGAGACCATCGAGTACACCCTGACGTCCTTTCTGGAGGGGAATTTGCTGTGGCCGCTGAGGATGATCGCACTCGAGCCCATGGTCACGTGAGCAGCACGACCCTCACCACGGACACGAATATCTCACGCCGCTACAGTGCGATCACGCTTTACAACTCCTTCGCATGTACGTCCTCCCCGTATGATGATTACGAAACCAATCTGACGCGTCGCAGACGGCATTCTCTACCTCCTCTTCGCAGCAGTCCCCATTGTGTACGGCGAGCAGCGCGGCTGGAACACGCTCGAGTCCGCACTCCCCTTCATCGCGGTGCTCATCGGGACGATCATTGCCGCGGCGCTGAACATATTCTACTCGACGCGCATCTTCATGCCGCTCGTCGAGAAACACGGGCGCGTCCCGCCCGAGAAACGGCTCCCGCCCATGATGGTCGGTGCCGTCGCGTTCCCCGTCGGGTTCTTCTTGCTCGGCTGGACGGCTAATCCGAGCATTTACTGGTTCCCCAGCGTGCTGGGGTTGGTGTTCATCGGCATGAGCTTTCTGTTGATCTTCCAGGTGCGTTCGGAATGGGAATCGGATTTGAGCTGACGCTGACGCTGGTGCAGGCAGGCATCAACTACCTCATCGACGCGTATACTCAGTACGCTGCGAGCGCGGTCGCTGCGAATACCTTCCTGCGCTCGATATTCGCCGCGGCGCTGCCATTCGTCGCCGAGCCGCTGTTCCACAATCTCGGCGTCCCCTGGGCGTGTGTGCGTCCCCGTCTCTGCATTCGGGACGCTCTCTAATCCGTGAGACAGACATTGTTGGGGTGCATCGGCATACTTCTTGCCTTCGTGCCCTTCCTCTTCTATGTCTACGGCGCACGACTCCGAGCCATGTCCCGCATGGCACAAGGAGACCACGACTCCTCATGAACGCTCTGATAATGCCGTCCTCAACCCACAAACCCGCATGGAACGAATGAATTGCATTTCCGCATACAACACGTACATACCGCACACGTATTCCACGATCCCAGCTGTATCGTATAGCAGTCAAATAAATCAGCATCTTGTCTACAATACTACTCCTGTCGAACCAGCTTCGACTTGCAAGTCAACTGAGTGATCAGCGAGACTGTGGGAGAAATTCTCCACTCCGTTGCGATGAGGGTTCAGAGTCATATCCTGAGAAGCCCTTCTTATGAGACTCAAGTTCTTTGGCGCCCAGTTAGGAGACTGAAACCGAGTGCGATCGACAGAAGCGCCCATACGCCAATTGCCGCCGGTGCGTGCGGTGCTATGGACGGGTCGGAGTCTGAAGCGTCTGGTCCCCCACTCTCGCAAGTTCCTCCAGGTCCTCCGGCCGCCCGCGCCGACGCCCGCCCGCGCTCGTTGGACGCACGAAGCATTCAGTTGCTTCCCCAGACATGGCTACTCCCGTCGTTCACCAGTACGCCTGTGCGCGAAAAATCTGCCGGGACGGGCTGCCTCTCACCCGTCGCAGACCGTGCCCAAAAGTCCTTCGGGATTCAGCTCTCAGCGCCCATCTATGCGGACGTGGACTTGTTCCCGAAGCCGGATGTGCATGTCCGAGCGTTCCAGTACAGCCAGGACGGCCGACTCTTTGGTTACGTGCTGCCGACTGGGTCCGTCCTCAGTTAACCATCGCTTTCAACTGAATTAACAACTGTACAGCGTGAGAATCATTAACTCCGACACGTGCGAGCTCGTCTCCGAGCTCGCGGCGCCGAACGTGGTCGAGTTCAACTTTTCTCCGCTGGCTACGTTCATCTCCACGTGGGAGCGGCCCACCAAGCTTGAGGACGGGGCGCAGCACAAGAACCTGCGCATCTGGAACGTCCAGACCGGCGAGCAGGTCACCGGCTTCTCGTCCAAGGGCACGGAGAGCTGGGACGTCCAATACACGGCCAACGAGTCTCACGCCGTCCGTGCCGTCGGCGCCGACGTCCAGGCGTTCAGCCCCGCCAACGACTGGCAGCTGTTTGGCAAGGCCCGCGTCGAGAACTGCACCAGCGTCAGCGTCAGCCCCGGCAAGAACCCGGTTGTCGCCGTCTTCGTCGCGGAGAAGAGCGTACGGACGACCCTTCGTGCTTCCTCATATACAGTGGCTTATGTGCATGCAGGGCCAACCGGCTTCGGTCAAGCTGTTCAGCCTGACCGCGCTCAGCGGCCAGCCCATCGTCCAAAAGTCGTTCTTCAAGGCGGACCGCGCCACCATCAAATGGAACGCCCTCGGCACCCAGGTGCTCGTCCTGACCCAGGCCGAGGTCGACAAGACCAACAAAAACTACTACGGCGAGACCGGCCTCTACCTGCTTTCCGCCGCGGGCAACTTTGACGCGCGCGTCACGCTCGACAAGGAGGGCCCCGTGCACGACTTCATGTGGAGCCCGAACTCGAAGGAGTTCGGCGTCACGTACGGCTACATGCCGGCGAAGACGGTGCTGTTCGACCAGCGGCTGCGCGCGGTGCACGACTTCGGCATGGCGCCGCAGAACTTCATTTCGTTCAACCCGCAGGGCCGGCTCGTCGCGCTCGCGGGCTTCGGCAACCTCGCGGGCAAGATCGACGTGCACGACCGGCAGACGCTCAACAAGGTGTGCACGATCGACGCGCCGAACAGCTCGCACTTCGAGTGGAGCCCGGACGGCAAGTACATCCTCACCGCGACGCTCTCGCCGCGCCTGCGCGTCGACAACGGCATCAAGATCTGGCACTGCTCCGGCGCGCTGCTGCACGCCGAGCCCGTCGACGAGCTGTACCAGGCCGGCTGGAAGCCGCGCCTCGTCGACGGCGCCGCGCCGCCGTTCGGCAGCGGCGTGCCCGCCGCGCCCGCGCCCAGCGCGGCCGTCAAGGCGCTCCTCGCGGCCGCGCCGGCGGGCGTCGCGAGCCCCAGCGCGCGCCCCGCCGGCGCGTACCGCCCGCCGGGCGCGCGCGGCACCGCGACGCCCAACATCTACAAGCGCGAGGACGAGGGCGGCAGCTCGTTCAGCCTGAACGGCGGCTCCGGCGCGAACTCGCCGTCGCGCTACGGCCGCGGCAGCCCCGCGCCGCAGCCGAACGGCTACGCGAACGGCCGCGGCGGCGGCGCGCCCGGCGGGCAGCGCTACGTGCCCGGCGCGCCGCCGCCCGAGCAGCGCGGGCCGCAGGACGGGCAGGGCAAGAAGAAGGCGCCCAAGGAGAAGAAGGAGAAGAAGCCGCGCGAGGCGGCCGCGCCGCCGCCGCCACCTCCGGAGCCGGAGCCCGAGCCCGCCGCGGCGGCGGGCGACGGCGGCGCGGCGGAGCTCGACCCCGTGCAGAAGAAGATCCGCAACCTCAACAAGAAGCTCAAGGCGATCGACGAGCTCAAGGAGAAGCGCGCGCGCGGCGACAAGCTCGAGAACACGCAGGTCCGCAAGATCGACAGCGAGGGCGAGGTCCGCCGCGAGATCGCCGCGCTCACCGCCGTCGCGCTCCAGCAGGGCCTTGCCATCCCCGCGTGAGCCTGTCTGTTCTGCGGGGAGGTGTGCATACCCCCCTTCTTTCGTGTGGGTGGTTGGGATAGGGAGTTGTTATACATTTCGTGGTTTTGCAGGGGGGGAAGGTGCCCCGTCCTTCGCATTTGACGTTGCCCGTGACCGCCCGGCTCTGCGTGATATGCTAACCGATAGGCGCCGCTGTGCCAGAGTGGTGCTCCGGGGTACAGGCCTGCGCAATATGTGCGCGGTGGCTACAACTTGCCTGCCAGATCGGCCGCCTCTGACTCTTATATGCCCCTTCAGGTCAGGGCCCGCCTTGGATCGCCTCACAGTCATTCTCGACATGCCAGCGTCGATTGCAACGGGGGTAGTTGGCTGCCCAAATGAGCTCATAGCGGGTGTCGCCAACGTCCCCTTATTGCCAATCACCCCCAACGCAAATACGTGCTACTGATAGGTCAACGCGGCGCAGATTCCCTGGTTGAGCTTCTAGTCTGACCATAGCCCGGCCTCCAAGCCTGTTTTCCATACGAATCGTTTGTTTTCTTTTGCACCGTCGATCCTCAGGGTCTTCTTGATCATCTCGGATCCTACGAATCTTGCCGATCGGCTCGAGTTCTTCATGCATTCTTACCAGATTCTTACAGGGCTCTTCCTACTGCCACTTTCAGACCTTCGAAACGTCATTGGCGTGTTCCATATGATACTTAAGCTAGAAACTCCACATGCTTGTTACGTGTCTGAAACTAGCTGTTACCACGCCGGTCAGCAGGCTGCGGGGGAAGCCGCCGGCACATTCATGATCTCAAACGCCGACTTGCTAGACGCCACTTCGCCCACTGCTGCCTCAGCATTGACACGCCGACAATGCGGCCAGCCAATACAGCGAGAACCAGCGTTCTGTGGGGCCTGTGCAGCGGTCTAAACAGGGGGGAGCAGGCTGCGACTCGTGTCGGATATTCGGAGTAATCAATAGAGTGGTCCCCTTGACGATCGCCTCGGTGCAACGGCGCTTCTGAAGCGCGGACCGCCTGGCCCTCGCTCGTCCTTTTCTCTTGGTCGCCGTCATCCCTCGCTCTTTTATCCTTCTTGGCCACTGCCCGCCCGCGGTACTGGCTGCTGCCTGGCGCTTTCGTTCTTTCCCCGCCCACCCGGGGCCCGTCCTTCGCTAAAATCCTGGAAAGATGTTTCGCGGCGTCCGCATCCAGCTGGAAAACATCGTGCGTCCTCGCTTGGCCCGCCCCCGCCACTTTGCATTTGCACACACCTCGCTCACGCCCCGACGCCCCGACGACAGTACACCCGCATAACGCTCACGCCCTTCCACTTCTGCTTTTTCGTCGTCATCTTCCTCCACTGCGCCGCCCTCGTCTTTCTCCAGTCCGTCTCGTTCGTCATCAATGCGGAGGCCCGCGACTTTATGATCCATGTGCGTCCTTTCTGCCCCACCGTCGCCCCGAGCAGCCCGCTCACGAAGGGCTCACCAGGTCATGCAACTCACCGGCGCGCGGCGCGACGCGCTGGCCGTCGTGGCGACCAAGCCTCTGACGCTGTTCATGTGCCACTCCGTCCCGGGGAACGGCCTGTCGTGCGGCCTCAGCGACAGAGAGTACCAGGACGCCAAGCACGCCTGCACGCAGATCTCGCCGCCCATGAACATGACCGACGCCGAAATGGCCGCGATGGTGCGTCGCCAGGGAAGCATTCCCACCCTGCACGTGCTGAATGAAATACCTTCCTTCCACAGTACGACGACGTGGAGAAGAGGATGCTGTACCCCGCCGACATGACGCTCATCCCCGACATCCAGAACTCGTCGCTCGTCGGCCTCTCCATCGTCGGCATCGGCACGCCGTCCGGCATCCGCGACCCGAACGGCAACCTCTGGGTGTCCGACGCGTGCGCCGCCGCGCTGCGCTACCCGGAGCAGATGTTCCAGGACTCGGAGCGCGAGAACGTGTCGTTCCTGTTCTTCCACATCTGGCTGCTCGTCATCTCCATCGCCGCGGTACGCATCGCGTCCCGTTTGCCGCAAAGTGTGCTAATATCTCGTATCCGCGCCAGATAACCAACGAGAGCATTCCACATCTGTGCGCTCCATCTCCCTTCCCCTGTGGCGCCGGGCAGTGGCACTGACACCGCGCAGCGCGTCGGCCCTGGCGGGACAGTGTCTGGCGACGACGTTCTCGGTCTGGGACGTCTTCCGCACGCTCACGTTCCGCGACCGCTACGAAGCGCTGGTGGAGAACACCCTCTGTGCGGGCGCGAACCTGATCCCGAACTACTGGCGCACGCGCAACCAATTCAATGTCTGCCCTATCCTCTCCCCGGGCTAGGCGTTAGCTAACGCTCCAGCAGGCGTCCATTGCGTCTATCAACTTTGGCGTGCTCCTCATCTCCTTTTACCTGTCTATCAAGCTGATCAAGGTCCGTGTGTGCGTAGCGACCGCGAGCTTGAGCTCACTTTCTCCACGTAGTTGTACTCTACGGCGACGTTCCGGAGTGTAGGCTCAGCACCGACGATTGAGAAACTGTACCGCGTGCGTCACGAATAGCGTGATGTACATACGCGCCCGCTGACCTCGACGACACCAGCTTCTTATGGCATTCTCGACGATCCTCCGGCTATATCTCTTCTTCCTCATGCTCACCACCGCGCTGTGGATCGACCAGATCGACGGCGGCCTGATGCACACGTTCCTGACGCAGCAGCAGTTCAACGGCTACCTGGGCATCTGCAGCATCGCGCTCATCGTGGCGCTCCCGCTGGTGATCATGGTGCGTGCTTCCAGCAGCCTCCGCGCCGTCGTACGTTAACCAGCGCTTACGCAGGGCGACATCTCGATGCGCCAGGAGCGGCGGCACCTGGCGAACGGCTTCCTCGTCGCGCAGACCGTCTTCCTCGGGTACCACGCCGCGCTGCTCGGGAGCTCGCCCATCTACCGCTGGACGCTCATCGTCTGGCCGTTCTTCGCGCTCAACGTCGGTGCCGCGTTCCTCCTGGCCGCCGCGACGCTCGTCATGGGCATCATCTGCCGCCGCAACTTCGGGCGCGGGCTCGACCACTACCGTGCGTCCCCCTTCCCCCTCCCTCTTCACCCCGTCTTCACCCCTCATGCTCACCGCAGTGCACGTGACGAACGTACTCGAGAGCGCGGGCTTCACGCGCGGCTTCATGCCGGCCGAGCGCTCGCAGTCGCGGCGGCGCCTGAACGCAAGCAAGTTCGACGCGGTGCTCGCGCAGGGCGACACGGTCAAGGTGCCCGGCGCGTTCCGCTCGGGCACGGTCAAGAAGAAGAGCCGGTTCCGCGACAGCACCGCGTCGTTCGGCCAGACGAGCCTCGAGGAGGAGAAGTACGTCGGCGTCGGCACGGGCGACTCCATCCCCGTGTTCGACAACCGCGCGGCCGTGCGCGTGCCCGACGGCGCCGCCGGCAGGCGCGAGACCGGGGACGTCTGATGCGAAGACAGGAAGGAAGGAGGGAGGTGGAGGTGGAGGTGGAGTGTGGAGGGAGTGCGATACCCGTTATGTGTGCGAGGATGGAGGCGGAGGTCGTTTTGAGCGCGAAGCACTGGCTGCTTGGTTCCGTCTCACCTGTGCCTGTGGATGAATACCTGTATCGAGTAGGATGTGGTGCAAGCAAGCAGAATTGCCACCCCTCTTCTGGCCTGCGGGCTTCTTCCGCCCCTGTGTGACCACGACTTGTTGACGAATCCGTCTGCTCATTGAACGTACATAAGTATGCATACACTTGATCCCTGTCTGTCGACTGCCCACGCCGGTTATCCGGCAACGCAGTTCCATTCGCCCCGCCAACGTATGCTGCGCCATGGATACCGACAGAGGGGCCGCTCCTCGCTCGTTTCACTGGTGCCGATCAGCTCGTGCGGCGCCTTGCCGTTCTCCACCCATGCGACAAGCGCGAGGAGCGCGTTATGTGAGGTTGTGCTGGCGACGTTGCTCGCAACACCGCTTTGGCCGAATCGTGCAGGGGATTCCGAGTGCCCGCCCCCGCAATGGTGCATGCCCGGCACAAGAAACAGGCGGAAGAAGTCGTCGAGCGAAGATGACCGCAGCGACATGGACCGCGCGACGTGATTGTAGTACCTGATAGAGTTTCCGGAGGGAACGACCTGCGGTATTGTGGTGCTATGTGAGCGAGAGATATCGCATGAGAGAAACTCGGCTCACGGCGTCGCGACGGCCGTGATACATGAGTAGCTTGCCGCCACGATTCCTGAACTTTGAAAGGTCGCCGTGCCATGTTGCCATTTGCATGCGACTGAGCTCATCGTGAATCTGCCCGTCTTCGACATCGGATGCCGTAAATGTGCCGTTGACTCGAAGGGGTGTTTTCACAACATATTCCCACCAGTCCTAGAAGTTTAATTGAGTGACGCGCACCGTTGTAAGAGAACCCATACCATTGTGCTGCGCGGAAATCCCGACGCGCCGAGAACAGTGGGAGCGAATAGCTGGTCGCCTTCTGCCCCAGGATCAAACCGGGGATAGAGGAGGTGCCCATTCGATCCATGGATCGGAGAATATATCGCTCTCACAGCTTCAACCTCATCCCGACGGAGACAGTTACTATCCTTGACCCTGTCCTCGCATAGCAGAGCCTCAGGTCTGAACTGACATCCGTCGGGGTCCGTGATTATTCCGTCAACTATGCCATCGAGGTCGTCGCATTGACGCAAAATCTCTGCCTGAACGAGAGCCCATTGTGGCGTCGATAGTTGAGCGCCTAGCTGGCTCCATAGACCTTGAGCCCCAAGCAACCCAACGAAGTCCAAAGCAGGTGCCCCAGCTAGTATTCCGTCAAAAGCCCGTACCTGATCGTGATCCATGGCAGCGCTACGAACTCCTTGACGGCCGCCAGTGGAGCACCCAGAGTAGTACGCGTGGTGCGCATTGCGCCTGTAATACTCTTTTATCAGCCTGCGTCCCCAAAAGGCCTCGTGCGATACTGCGAGCCATGAGAGCATTGCGATCACTTCGTGGTCCGCGAGCGAAGCTCCCGAATGGCCGTCATGGCCAGCGTCGGTACCGATGGTAGCAAAGTTGAGCGACAATCCATATTCTAGATTCCCGTAGTCAATGCCTATGCCATATGATGGTCAGTTTCAATATCATTCCATGATATTATACGCACATCCACCAAAACCAGCGTTTCCTACTCCTAGCAGACGCCCATTCCAAGCCGCAGCGTCCGGAAGCCAGGCCTCAAGATGCAAGGTGCCGCGGACACCGACCCTTTGCGCAACGTAGACCCTGCAGACGCCGCTCGAAACTCTTACAGTATCTGGTGAGGAGCCAAAGTGACCGAGCGCGCAAGAACCGGGGACTTTGAACGTGCTTCCAGCTGGGAGATAGGTCGCAGATACGACTGCACCCCGGCCAAACCAAGTAGACGCAAGGTCGCCACAGCGTTCTTCGTTGGTCCCAGTAATGCCAAAATAACGTAGCCACGGTCCCAGGTTGACCATGAGCGCTAGTGGAATGGGTAACAGGAAGGGAAGCGTCGGATCGAATTCGCAATCGCCGAAGATGGCCGCGGAAGTAAAATATCGGTGTTATTTGATGCTGAGCTGCTGAGTGCACTACTAGCAAGCTTTCGCTCTTCTCGTGTGGGGTTCCAGGGAGAATATGCATGTCGATTCTCCAGTACTGATCAAGACTTCATAGCGGAATGGGAACGATCAAAATAAGTGAGAGAATGCTTGAAGGCCAGGAAACAGACAGCGGCAGGATAGGGTACATCTCCAGAATATACAACATTATATGGCTGCAACGATACCGGGTTGAATTGCATTGAGCTTCGCACTGAGCTCAGCCCAGAGCCGTTCCTGGGCTTGACGACCTTCGTCGGAGGTGACCCAAGAAGATACTGCCTCTCTGGAAAGCGGAGGAATCTCAGCCTTGAAGGTTCACGGGACAGACTAACTAGCACTCACGGTTTGATCTTCGCAGCACTCAGGTACGCGTTGTGGCTCTCCTTTCCTGCGGTGGTGGCATGAACAAGCGTCCTGCTGCCTTCCTCTGCGGTCCATGCCAAGAACGCCATGGCGAACTTGGTCCCCAGCTTGAAGAACCCGGTGGCATCCCTGATGAGCTCGGTGTGGCACAACCCCGGGTTCAGGGTGTTCACGATCACAAAGGGCTTCCCGTCGCCGTTGACTCTGCCGGCAAACTCCCGGACTACCAGCAGCTGGAGGAGCTTGGAGAGGGAGTAGCGCCCTTGCATGTCCGCCCGCGCAGGATCGCTCAGCGCCTGGAAGATGTTGTCTGCCGTGCGCTCGGGGAATTGAGCGTAGACATGGATCCCGCTGCCGACCATCGACAGGACGGGCGCGATGCGATGTGCGAGTGCAGAGCGGCGGAGAGTGGGCAAGAGTAGTGCGGCGAGGAGCATTGTGCTGACGACGTTGACCGTAATGGTGCTCTCGTCCTGTTCGAACAGCTCGAACTCGAACGCAGCAACGCCAGCGTTCAACAGAACAACGTCGAGCCGATCGAGGTCTGAGGAGACGCGGGAAGCGAATGCCTGCACGCTCGCGTAGGATGCCATGTCGAGATGCCAGACCGAGAGAGTCACAGTGTCGCGCCGATCTGCGAGCGCGGGGTCGGCCAGGATATCCGCCTTTGCGGATTCGCCCTTCTCGAGCGACCGCACAGCCAGGACGACGTGCGCTGCGCCGAGGCGCACGAAATGCCGCGCGGCCTCCTTCCCGAGCCCGACGTTCGCGCCAGTGACGACGACCGTCTTCCCCGTGAAGTCGGCGGTCGGGACCGCGGGCTTCTCGAGGAGCTGCTCGTGGACGAAGTTGTACGCGCTCATGAGAGAGGATGGGTCACAGAGGGCAGAGGCTGCACCGCGATGGATGATGGAACGCTTTTTATAGGGGGAAAGTCAGGGGCAACTCGCTCAACTCCGGTGATCAAACATCATGACGCCGCCAAACGCGCGGCAAGCCGGCCGGGAGACATGCCGCGCGTCGGGGAGACGCAATCCTCGCTTCAGTCTTCCCATGACGCACGATGGAGGTATTTACATTAACAGATGACGCTAAGGGAGGTTCAAATCGTTGATATTCACACAGAGAGAAGTTCGCCTGGCGAAATCGCCGCGCTCTAGGTTGGAGTACGTAATGATTGGACCGGGATCATCATGTCCGGCGATCATAGTCGTGGTCGTGTCGCTCCTCGCAGGGTCTGCCGTCTTTTTCCCCGAGGAGATTATCTCAGGGTAGGCCCATAATGAGAAACGGCGATAAAAGTTCAATGGATGAGGCCGCGTTGTCTGAGCGCACTGCCCAGCCTCCTTTGCAGCAGGCTCTGTGAGGTAGGTAGGAGTTCCTACCATAGAAGACCGGCCAGTGTGTGTCTGTGATAGTCTTAGTCGACCAGTTTTGAGCTGTTCGCTCATTGAAGAGGGGTATCAGAGTATCTCAACGTTACTATCAAAAAGGGGGATTGCACAATTAATGGCAGGAAGGAGTGACGGACAAAGGAGGGGGGATGAGATAGCTCACCCGAGCGTGCAAGCTCAGCGCATGGGTACTATCATATGGAACCAATAATCCCGGGCTGAATAGCGTCGAGCTTGACGCTGAGCTCAGCCCAAACCTTCTTCTGGACGCGACGGCCTTCGTCGGTGGTGATGAACGGAGACATGGCCTCGCTGGAAGGAGAGCGACCGTCAGTCACGCAGACGGCAGCTTCGGGAGAGCGCGGGTACTCACGGCTTGATCTTCGCAGCGCTAAGGTACGCGCCGTGGCTCTCCTTGCCCGCTCCGGCAGCATGGACGAGCGTGCGGCTGCCCTCCTCGGACGTCCACGCCATGATGGCCTTCGCGGCCTTGACCTGCAGCTTGTACAGCCCCTTGGCGTCGCGCACGAGCTCGGTGTCGCAGAGACCCGGGTTGAGCGTGTTGACGACGACGAAGGGCTGCCCGGCGTGGTTGACAAGGCCCGCGAACTCGCGCACCGCGAGCAGCTGCACCATCTTCGAGAGCGTGTAGCGGTCCGGCATACTCGCGCGCGCGGGGTCGTTCATCGCCGCGAAGATGTTGTCGGCCTTGCGCTCGTGGAACGATGCGTACGTGTGGATGCCGCTGCCGACGACCGACAGCACAGGCTCGGTGCCGTGCGTGAGCGCGGAGCGGCGGAGCGCGGGCAGGAGGAGCGCAGCGAGGAGCAGCGTGCTGACGACGTTGACGGTGATCGTGCTCTCGTCCTGCTCGTACAACTCGAACGTGTACGTCGCAATGCCCGCGTTGAGCACCGCGACGTCCAGGCGGTCGAGCTCCGATGAGACGCGCGCGGCGAAGGCCTGCACACTCGCGTACGACGCCATGTCGAGCTTCCAGACGGAGAGCGTAGCGCGCCTGCCCGCGAGCGAGGGGTCCGCGAGGATCTCAGCCCTGGCTGCCTCGCCCTTCTCGAGGGAGCGCACGGCAAGGATAACGTGCGCTGCGCCGAGGCGCACAAAGTGGCGCGTCGCCTCCTTGCCCAGTCCGACGTTCGCCCCGGTGACGATGATCGTCTTCCCGCTGAAGTCGGTGGTCGGAACGGCAGGCTTTTCGCAGAGCTGTTCGTGCACGTCGTTGTAGGCACCCATGGCAGGAGGAGGAGGAGCGAGTGTTCAGGCGAAATCAGGTCGGAACCCACTGTACCTTTATGGGGCTTATTCAGTGCTTGGCGATTCGCTGCGAATCACTGATTGAGTGCACGCTGACGTGTTGGTATGCCGCAGTGACGAGACAGTGCTTACACAAAGTACGTGTGGCGTTGGGGTCTGAGTCCTTTCGGTCCAAGCGACACAGCGCGAGGCCTAGAGACCTCACAGAGCGAACGCGAAACATTGAATCCCTGACCGTATGGGGCGAGTTTTGTAGCAGGGCGCATTCTGTGACGTACGGCGCCCTAGAGCGGATGGGCGTGAGTCGGATTATATAACGCGGTCATCCGACTGACGTGTTCTGATTATATAAGCTTCAGCAATTGGGCATGGACTGAACCGCACCGAGGAAGGGGAGGACCGGTGATAGTACAGTAGTGCCAAGGCGGACACATCTTTCGAGATATGACCGCGCATGTGGTCTTATTCCACGGTGTAACGCGGTCGCAATCGGTGGCCCTTTGAGAACTCGCAAGTCAGCCCAGAGTTGGGGCCGCCACGTGAGTTTGAAGAGCGGGGTCATCCCTGATACGGTATTTTCGAGTTCGAGAAATGTACATGGTCGTTTGGCGGGCTTCAGCAGCCAACATGGACGGGCCGCGTGAGGTGGACGAGGTCAAGCAGGTATGTAAACCGGCTCATCGGTCCGACCTAGGTTTGACATGTCGGACTTCCACCATCTGTTCCGCTTCAGTGTTTCCTGTCGCTGTACACTCACTGTCGAACCACGCGGCAATGGCTGACTACAATCCACTCCAGGACGACTATGAGCGCTTTCCACAGTCGACGCGCGCGCCAATGCCCGAAATTGCCGCCATGTGGAAACGGGCGGGCGAGCGCGGCCTGTGGAACCTGACCGAGCAAGAGCAGTTTTGGACGGCTCTGCAGCCGTACCTGCTATCAAGAGGGTACAAGCTTCGTCCGCGCTATGCTCCAGGCTGGAAGCCGGTCTGGTACGGGACCGACATCGACCCCAACGTCTTCGAAGAGTCCGTTGTATCCATTGTGCGTCAGCGCGTTGAACGGTATGTGACTGGTATTAACCATTTTCGCCAGCTCCCTGGTGTGATCGACGCCCAGCGCGTTTCCGATGGAAAGACCGTGGCCATAAAATGGGTTCCGCACGCCGAGCACACCCGCGACGAACTGTCGGTCATGCAGTTCCTATCAAGCGAACCGCTACGCAGCGACCCGGCCAACCATTGCAACCCCGTTCTGGATACCCTCCCGCACCCTACTGATCCTAACGGAATATTCATTATCACGCCCTGGCTCGCATACTTCACCTACGTGCCGATCGCTACTGTCGGCGAGGCGCTGGATATGTTGGTACAACTGGCTGAGGTATGTGACGGTGCATCTCAATCTCATCAGCTGACGTCGTACCAGGGTCTTGCCTTCATGCACAAGCATAATATTGCCCACAGGTGACGAGTCCTGGAGTCACCGTGACCCAATACTAACTCGCGCGCAGGGATTGCACAGGCCTCAACATCATGCAAGACGTCGGTGCATGCTTTCCAGGCCTGAGAACGCACCCTCACCGGCCATCATATTCGGAGGACATGCAGATCTCTCACTATCCCATACCGAACGCGCCTCGCCGGTACTGGTTCATCGACTTTGGCACGTCGACGAGGTTCCACGGCCCGGGCCCGCACCTGGTCACAGGCGTCATCTGCCGCGACCAGACCCCGCCCGAGCTCTCTCCTACGGTGCCGTACGACCCGTTCCGGCTCGACGTCTACCTCCTCGGGAACCACTTCCTCGAGAAATACCTCGACGTGCGCACCCCGCGTCATAAACTCCCGTGACCGCGTCCTCACCCCAGCGCAGAAATATAGCAACTTGGAGCTCATGCGACCTCTCATCCTGGAAATGACGCGGGCCAATCCCGCAGAGCGGCCGACTGCTCAGCAGGTCTTCGAGGCCGCCAGTAGCCTTTTTCAGTCGACATCCGGCATCCAGAGCAGATGGCGGCTGCGAAACCGCAATGATAACTGGGCGGACGTTCTTGTCGAGGACGGCGGGTCCTTCTTCCGGGAATTTGCCTTCCAGGCGCGGAGCCTGTTGTCCTGACCTCGTCACCTGCGTGTAAGTATCTGTGGACCAGTGGATGTCTCAACGTGGGAGGTTCTTGCGAGAATCCCGCTGTCGGAGCCGATTACGGTTGGTGGTTGGTTGACGGCTCTCCGCACGGATAGGATGAGTGCATGAGCTGGCTTGCTTCGCGGGATTCGTGCTGCAACTCTTTGCTCCAGCTAGACCCAGAGACAGGGCGACGCGGCAGTTCTTTACCCACATTTTCACTGCGTAGAAGTACAGCTCTGTTTGCAGGAGCACGTACGGCCTTGAAGGGACCGACGTTTACGGACTTGCCGAGGAGACGGAGGAGTGCAGCAATGTTTGGATGACCGGCTCGTCGGTCCGATCGATGTTTGACATGTTCCACCAGTGGCAACTCCGCTCCAGCCGTTCGTTCAGACCTGACACTCGTTGCCAGACAAGACATTCATGGCCACGTATAATCCGCTCCAGGATGACTATGAGCGCTTTCCACAGTCGATGCGTGCGCGAGACCCCCGCTATACTGCTCTCTGGAAGAAGGCGGCAGAGGAAGGGCAGTACGACCTCACCAAGTCGGAGCGGTTCTGGGCCGCGCTGCGCCCCTACCTCCTCTCCAAGGGATACCGCCTGCGACCGCGCTACACCCCGGGCTGGGAGCCCTTCTGGATCGGGACCGACATTGACCCGCGCCTCTTTGAAGAAAGCGTGCCATCGTATGTGAGTCGAACTACCCGTTCGTCGTTATGTCCTCAACGACTGACCTGTCCTCAGCTCCCTCGCGTAATTGACTCCCTGCGCGAGTCGGACGGTAAGCAGGTTGCTATCAAATGGGTCCCACACGACGACGATACGCGCGACGAGGTGAACGTCATGCAATTCTTATCTGACGATGCGCTGCGTGACGACCCTCAGAACCACTGCAATCCGCTATTGGAGGTATTGTCGCATCCTACTGACGCCAATGGCGTCTTTCTGGTTACTCCCCTGCTCGCACGCTTCCTTTACGTCCCAATTGTCACTGTCAACGAAGTTGTCGACATGCTGGTGCAACTCACGGAGGTGCGTGCATTGTCGGCGAGGCTCATGATCGCTCACGGTCAAGAAGGGGCTGGTGTTCATGCACAAGCACAACGTGGCTCACAGGTTAGGAGGCTGAAATACGTCTTGGGCGCACCACTGACCGGAAGATAGGGACTGTACGGGTTTCAACATCATGCAAGACATCAGCGCCTGCTTTCCCGGACAGAGAACCCACCCAGTCAGACCGAGCTATTCGCTTGACTTGCAAACGCAGTTGACTCCCGTCCCCAACGCGCCCCGGAGGCACTATTTTATCGACTTCGGCGTATCGACTCGATTCGAGGGTCCCGGTCCTCATTTGGTGACGGGTATCATCTGCCGCGACGCAACTGCGCCAGAGCTCTCTCCCACTGTGCCTTACGACCCGTTTAAGCTTGATGTCTACCTCCTTGGGCACCATTTCCTAGAAGAGTTCGTCGACGTGAGTCCGACAGTATAACTTGCCGTCTCAGAATGAAATCTTCCGCCCCAGGTGTACACTAACTTAGAATTCCTTCGCCCGGTGCTCGTGGAGATGACTCGCCCGAACCCTAGCGATCGTCCGACGGCGCAACAAGCGTTGGACATGCTACTCTGCATTGCACGTCAGCCGTTCGCGTTTCAGAGGAAGTGGCGGCTCAGGCGGCGCAACGACACATGGGCGGACCTCGTCATCGAGGATGTTGGGTTCGTCGGAAGCAGGCTGGTGTCCCAGGTAACGAATTTGCTATCGTGATGTTGAAATTGTACGTCTTTCTCCCCATGTGCTACGGTCTCTACCAGCGCGGGAACTCGTGTATCTCTGCCTTATTCGTGCGGGATTCACCAAAATGCTGCCGACGATCCTGAGCCGCAATGCGCTGCTGTCTGAACAGGTTCCGACATAAGGCAGAAGTGAGACAGCACACGGGGCGACAGTTTATGCATAGAGAAGAGAGTGTCATTCCAGAGACGCATTCGGGGATATACATTCAGATTGCGAGTCCATTTCCGAGACAGCGACCATCAAGCGGCCTTAGAGGCGGCGAGGGACCGAGGGAGGGTATTGATGGGCTCCATAAGGGCCGGTGGGAACGTTGGCCGAGGCGTTGGCGGGATAGGCAGCCTGGCCGTAGGGATGGGTGGACGCCGGAGTAGGCACAGCTGTGCCGTACGCGCTCGCAGAAAGCTGGTTGACTGCGATGCCGTCAGTTCTGAAAACAGGTAGAACGAGGCTCACTTACAGTGAGCGTACATCTCGGGGACGGGCATCGTGTTGCTGCCTATATTCGAGATCGCAGTGAGCTTTGGAAGTGAGCCCGAGGTGCGGACTCACGCCGACCCGGAAGGGGAGCCTGCTGGGGAAGATACGGATGGTACGCGTGCCCAGCGGGGGGGATTCCGGGAAGCGTAGGGCCAAAACCGCCTGTTCCGCGTTAAGCATGCGCTCATGGGGCACGGGAGAAACATCTTACGGAGAAGGTCGGTGGACGAGCTTCCGGGGGACTGGACGTGCAAGGACGACTGTGAAGCGGATGCCACCCCAGGGGGCGACGGGACAGCTGTAGCCGATAAGATGAAGTAATTTGCCCGCCTAGATGAGCTTCGACGTACTAAAGGTCTGTAAGCCCTGACGGTAGGTGCGATGCTCATCAGGAGACATCCGATAGGATCCTTGGCTCTGCCCGACGTTGGGCCAGTTGGCTATTCGTATATCAGACATGGTGATACGCAAGGAGTAATAGGGCACAATACCGCTTTGAGGACGAAGCACCTCTCCATCGCGCGGTAACGGGTGATCTTCCGCCCTCAGCGCAAACGCCTCCCAGCTAGACGACTGGTCGGCTCATGGTGAGTAACTCCCGCGACAACAGCGTGGGAAATGGCTCGCCCTCAGACCCTTCGCCAGGTTTTCCAGCTGGTTGATCTTGTCCCGGGCCTTATTCACGCAGTCTTGGTGAGGTTGGATCCACCTGCGCCACTTGCCCAGCGCGCGCGGGTCGTTATCCCAAAGCTTTGCGATAGCCTTCGTTTCGCAAATGATCCTATGGGTACGGAAACGATGAGATGACGGTATATAGACAGAAATGTCAAGTAACATACTGGTTCAACAGCTCGTTGCACTCCCGGACGTATTCGGCAAAGTATTGCTGAATGGGGGCGTCGGGATCCTTCATCCCCTCGAGGAGAGTCACCGTCTGCTGCCATGCCGTCTTCATATTTTCGATGTGCGCGCCCATCCTGTACGTCCGTACCCCGGCCCAGGCGGTAAGGCCGGTGACACCGCCGATAGCGACGATAGCCTGGGCACAGAGGAGTGCGGTTTCGGCGACTGTCTTCGTATGTTCGAGAGTTTCCATGATTGGAGTGCTGATGTCGAGCTCCCATTGACGATGGGTTACGGTCTATATACCCGTCGGGTTACAATGAAGAGTGGGAGAGGACAACTCGATGAGAAAGAAGCGCGTGAGAACAACGTCTCAGCCTCGCAACGTCTACGAGACGGTTCGCACCTGCCGTAGCGTGCAGGGTCCCGCGGGCATCAAACCCAGCGGTTGGCGGAGCGCCAGACTGAGACCATCACGCGGTCATCGGCTGTCTCGTTTACGTCGACGGCCACACGTTTAATTTGAACAATGCTGCCGGGCTAGCAGACACAAACACGAACAAAGTCTCGCGTCCCTCTCGCGCTTGCCGCCCATCTCCCCAGACCCCATGGCTTCATCCCCGCCCCTCATGCCGAATCCACTCCAGGATGACTACGTCCGCTTTCCGAAATCGACGCGCGCAGTGTCCCCAGAGATTGCTGCTATCTGGAAAGAGGCCGCAGAGCAAGGCCTGTACCACCTGTCCGAAAGGGAACGGTTTTGGGCCCAGTTACAGCCGTTCCTGTTGGAAAGGGGGTACAGACTGCGCCCGCGCTACGCTCCAGGCTGGGAGCCTGTCTGGGTTGGGACCGACATCAACCCTGCTACATTTGAGGACTCCGTCATACTGCCTGTGAGTGAGACGCGCGTTGTACCTCGTCTTGCTCTGATGCTTCAATCTAGCTCCCGCGCGTAATCGATGCCCAACGCGTCTCCGACGGCAAGCGTGTGGCCATCAAATGGGTGCCGCACGCTGAGCATACGCGCCACGAGTTGGCCGTCATGCAATTCTTGTCCAGTGATGAACTGCGCGACGACCCGGCAAACCACTGCAACCCGCTATTGGATGCATTTGGACATCCAGTAGACAACATTGGGATCTTCGTCGTCACCCCCTGGCTCTCGAGCTTCACCTTTGTCCCGCTTGCGACCGTCGGCGAGGTCTTGGACATGCTGGTCCAGTTGACCGAGGCACGTCAACCCGAGCTCCCCGATCGCGTCTGACTTCCACCCAGGGCCTGATATTCATGCATGATCACGGGGTCGCACACAGGTGTGTAGTCGTGCTCGCGCTTGCCGATCGTTGACCCCGGCAAGGGATTGTACGGGGTTCAATATCATGCAAGACGTCACCGCGTGTTTCCCCGGTCAAAACACGCACCCCCTGTGGCCACACTATTCAGAGGACATGCAAACACGACTTGAACCCCTGCCTAATGCGCCGCGGAAGTATTGGTTCATCGACTTCGGCGTTTCCTGTATCCTCGAAGGTCCCGGCCCTTACCTCGTCACCGGAGGGGTCTGTCGTGATCAGACGGCTCCGGAGCTCTCCGTCACCGTGCCGTACGATCCGTTCAGACTCGACGTATATCTGCTCGGGAATCATTTCCTCATGGAATATGTTGAAGTGCGTCGATTATGCCACGGGAAACTTTTCTCATTTCGTTACAGGCGTACAATAATCTTGAGTTCTTGCGGCCTCTTCTCCTGGAGATGACGCGACTCGACCCCTCGGAGCGGCCCACCGCACGGCAGGTCTTGGAGCAATTGAGGGAGATCACTCAAGCCGTGTCCGGTGTTCAGAGCAGGTGGAGACTCCGCAGTCGCAGGGAGGACTGGGCCGATATCTTCGTCGAGGACGTCGGGTCACTGGCGCGGGAGCTCTTCTTCCAAGCACGGAGCCTACTGCCTTGATTCGTGTCACTTGATTCGCGTTGCTTGTATCTCCGGGGACACCATTGTATTCACGAACGGACAGGCTGTCAGTGTATCAATCTGAGCTGCGTAGCGCCTTTGACTAGATATCTCGCGAACGCGCCGGTGACAGCGGAGCAGCCAACTGTTGATTGCTCTCCGCGAAGTAGAATCCCGCAATGATGGCCGCAGGATAGCCGTTCGGCGGAATTCTCTGCCCGTTCAGAATGATATCACCGTACACGACCCCGGACGGCCTCAACTGGGTACCACCATTGGCCTGAGGGGGCCAACGCTCCATTAATCACCCTCCAATATGACTGGACGTGTTCTGACAGTGGGGATCTTGGCTGGGGCCCGGATTTGGTGCACGCGGCGACGTTGTTTGATTCCAGGGATTCAAGTACGTCAAGCGTGGTTGTGTCGCGGCCGACCCGCAACTGCGTTGAGCCGATGCCCGCCGATCTTTCCTTCTCCCACACCGTCAACAGCAACAACCCTCGCCAAGGCCTTGGTCGCGGCGCTGTGCCCGGAGTGTGCGTCTCTGTGCACATGACTGCGATTCCATTCATCTCGGCAAGGGGAGCCAAACAGATCCAGAAGACCGGGGAGTCATGGACAGATGCATCCATTGTATAATACCGTGCAATGTCTACTGTCATGAACAGTGCGCGCGACGGCCAACAAGCAGAACACGACGGCAAGCTTCCCGGTTCCCCCAGCTCGGGAGCGGCGATGCGCTCTGGACCGCTTAGAACAACGTCTCCATTGTGCTGGACGGGTTCCCTACGGCTTTCATGCCATTGTTCCGCCGCTGTCGCTATCAGCTAACGCGGAGTACAGGGCCTGAGCGGTCTTCGTTGTTTCCCGGCAGGTCAGGAATCGCTTCGACTCCACGCGGTGCCCGAGACAATTCAATGCGCGTGATCCCTGTGTTAAACGGCCGTTTATTGTTCTTCAATTCGCTGTGCAGAAATGACTTCGTCCGTGCCGCAGAAGGCGTATTGCCTTCGGTGGTCTGAGGGCAACAACATTGCAACGAAAGGTCGTCTGAATGACAGGAGAGCCTGAGAACAGCACCGGTGATGACGAATCGCATCTAGCAGCGACCAAGCAGCGACATACCTATTGGGGAGGATGAAAACAGTCGGCGCTACGAGGAGCCGGAGACATGTCGCCAAAGAGAAAACAACGAGTAGTCGTTCTTCCAGAGCCGAGACGGGCCTGCGAGTTACAGTAAGATGATCGCATTTTCCAGCAGCGCGAGCCCATCAGACACGTCTAAGAACATGCCAACAGCGACGAGCTGCTTGCAATGTGTTCGTGATGGCGTCCTGAGCACAGAAACGCAGGAATATTCAGGTGGAAACGAGTAGTGGAGATACGCCAGGATACAAAGATCCCGTGATCAACGATTAACTCCGATAATATGTCACGTGATCGTGCGAACCCTGAATCGAGGTCACGGAAGAGAGATATGGCCCTATGCGCATTTGAGCTGCATTCTGAGGCCTTCACCACGATACATTCCCGTGCGATAACGCACGGCAGACCTCTCCCACTGATGCTCTAGTGAGAATCATTCTGACTTCAGCGCCTGAGCAGGCGTGTCGCGATAACCATCTGAACCAGATACACGAGCGCATCCGAATGGGAAGGAAACTCGGATGGTTACGACCATGTCAGTCTCTACGATGACTGGGGTCACAAGGACGACGGTGCTCCGCACAGGCTGGCGCTACATAGCTATCGGTGCAGGTGCAATAAAAGGGGGAATGGAAACGGGAAAGCGTTCGAGTGTTCTATCCACGCAAAAACCCATGCGCGAGCACCTCGCGCGGCGTGATCCGTCGCGCAGGGTCGAGCATCAGGCACTTCTCGAGCAAGTCGACAAACTGATCGAGGCCCTTCTCCTCGCCGCCTCCGCCGCTCAGCAGGCGCGCACGCATGTCGCGCACCTTCGGCGCGTTGACCGTCTTCGCGTCCGGGTGGACGAACGCGCCGAGCGCGTCGAAGTACGTGTCCGCGAAGCGCGCCTTGCGCACGAGCTTCGTGTTGAACCGGCCCTTGAGCTCCGTCATGAGCAGCAGCATGTGCGCGTTCGAGCGGCCCGGGAACAGGATCTTGCCCGTGTACAGCTCGTACAGCGTGCAGCCCGCGCTCCACACGTCGATCGCGCAGTCGTACGGCATCCCGAGGACTGCGTCGCGTCAGCAGTGAATGCTCGGGTGGGGGACAGGCGAACGTACTGATTTCGGGCGCGCGGTAGAACCGGGAGACGAGGTACGGCGTGACCTCCGAGCCGCCCTCGCTCGCGTCCGCCGCGGAGCCGAGGTCGCACACCTTCAGCAGCGCCTTGTTCTCGCTGACAAGGATGTTGTCCGGCTTGAGGTCCGCGTGCATGAGGTTGAGCTTGCGCAGCTGCGCCAGCGCGACGAACAGCTGGTTCGCGTACGCGCGCACTGCGCCGAGCGACAGCCCGACGTCCTTCCCGAAGCGCTTCACGACCTCGCGCAGGTTCATACTGCCGCGCCGTCCATCAGCAGACACGCAACGCAGACGCAGAGCGACGCACTTGAGGGACTCGAACACGAGACACAGGTGGCCGCGGTGTTCGAACGTGCGCTCGAGGCGGATAAAGTGGCGCTTGTCGTCCGGGTCCGCCTGGCGGATGCGGTGGAGCGTCGCGACCTCCTTCATGCCCGCCTTGTACATAGTCTCCTGCGCGCGGATGATCTTGATCGCGACCTCGCGCTCGCCGTCCGCCGTGTCGCGCGCGCGCACGACGTTCGAGAACATGCCCTTGCCCACAACCGAGAACACGTTGTACCGCCCGCCGTCGAGCGCCTCGCCCAGCCGCACGGTATAGTATCCTTCCGGGTCTGCTGCAGCGTCTGCCGCGACCACGTCGACCTTGGGCTTCTGCGCGCGACGTCAGGCATAGGGAGAAAGGATAGGTAGCTGACGCACCACGACGCGGCGGACAGTCTTCTTCTTCTTGGGCGCGTCGTCCAGCGCGAACAGGTCGTCGACCTCCTCGTCTTCTTCCTCGACTACCTCCTCGACCACATCGCCCTCGTCCATCTTGGACTCGCCGAAGCGGCGCTCCTCGTCGTGCTTGCGGTCCATGTTCGGATCGTAGTCCGCTGCAGAGACCTGCTCAAGAGCCGCATGCTCAGCGCCGTTCGCGTTGGCGGCTTTGACGAGCGAGAAGTCGCTGGCCTGCTCCGGTGCGGGCGAACCTGCGAGCGTGAATCAATAAGCGGCCAGCTCGAACGCCGTGGGACACGCACCTGGGGCGACGCTGGATGCGCGCGGCGTATCAGGAGGCGGAGGAGCGGACTCTGCAGTACGCGCAATTGGCATCAGTGCTTTGCGACTCGGGTAGCGAGGACGTGACGCACGCAACGCGACGCTCTCGCTGCGGCCACGGGCGCTCGGGGTAAGCGACACGTCGGGTGTACCTGGCGCGGGCGAGTCGCTCTGCTGCTGTGAGGCATATTTGGCGAGGATCGCCGCCCTGCGTGCCCTGCGCTCTGCAAGCAGCTGCTCGGTGCTCGGAGGAGACTTCACCTCGAGCTCCAACTCGATGTCGGGCTCTGGCGCGGCTGGCTGAGAGGTTTGTGACGGCTCCGGCACGGTTTCGACTGTCGCCTTGTGCGGGCGGTGCGGGGGTGCTGGCGCAGGCGGGCTGGCGCGCGGGGAGATTCTGCGGATAGGTCAGAAACGAGGTTCTATCGGTAACGTGGGCAGGGAGGAAGGCGGGGACGCAGCACGGGCACCAAGAGGGGACATAGCTGGCGCTATCGACGACACACACCAGTCGGCAACGGTGCTACCCCGAAGTACGCCATAAGCTCATACCCGCATGCAGGATAATGCCCGCGTCACACGAGTAGGCTCTCTCCGTCCGAGCCGCATGACGCGAGATACCGGTCATGGTGCAAGCGAAGGCAGACCGTCGGTACACCCGCCGGATGGACACAACGACCGCGTGGACTGCCGCATCGCCGCGCTGGCCTGTGTCGCGGACTGTCTGGACAGGAGCGGCTTCGAGACGACGACTCGTTGCGCGGCTTCATCGACCAGCACACAGCTAACGGTGCGGAACGACACCCGCATGACGAACGCGGTTGTGAACGTCACACATGACAAGGCGCTGCGCGAAATCGCGTCGGCGCGCCCGGGCAGCCGGCCTCAGGGCGTGAACTGGGCCGCGTCGCGCAAGCGCCGATATACGACACGCGACTCTCTCTCTCTCTCTGCGCCTGCAGTTACGGGCAGAGCGCTGAGAAGCCCCCAGCACGAGCTGCATGAAAATGCGAGCCGCAGCCGACGGAACTCGTACGACGGCTGGCATAGTAAGGCTATGGCGCCGGGCCCCGCGTCCCGTCACAGCTCAGGTCCACGCAAACGTGCGCAGGCGCAGATGTCAGCGAGGGTGTATGGGGCTGGGAAACGCGTACACGACACCCAGCACCGGGTACGCATGGGTGGAGTGCTCGAGCGCGTGCGTGCCTAACGCTGCAGCGTGCACAGATGCAGTACACCCAGGTGCGCACGTAATGGTCCACCTAGCCCTGCGCGCTCTCCATGTCGCCCGCGCATTGACACTACGCGGCCGACGACGCGGGCGGCGAGAAGGCTCGTCAGCTGCTTGAGCACGCAGTAGCGCGTCGTTTCTAGGTACACGGCTGCCAAGCAGCCGTGACACCGTACTCGGCCGCTAAACTGCCGAATTGGGGAGGCCGATAACCACACCGTCGAGGCTCTGAGAGCTCGAAACAGCTGTCACTGCACGTAGACGTCCAGAACCGCACGCGGTTGGTACGCCTTGGGTTGCCATGGGACGGACACGGTGCCGTGCCGTAGGTACTGCATGCAGCGGGGGACCTGCACCGTCACGGTTCAGGTGTTCGGAAACACGACCGTTCGGCGACCGTGCTACCGTACAATCGTCCGGTGGCCATGCAGTACGCGTACCGTCGAGGCTTCGAGCGATCGAAAATACGACCGAGAATGCAGCCAGTAGCACTGTAGCACCACAAAGGTGCAGCACGTAGCCATTACAGCTCGGCTTTAAGGGAAACCCGAATCTCCATGTATATCAACAGTATACGAACTTAATTTTCTGATACACGATAAGAGTTTCCCAAGAGTGTTCAAGGACACTCTTGGGAAACTCTTATAACCGCGCGATACTCCTGCTGTGTACCAGAAAATCAAGCCCGCATACTGTTGGGATACCGTTGGCCCGAGAGCCAAGGAGAAGAGCAGAAAAAGAAACTCAAACTAAGAAATTTGAACTCACTCTCCCTCTTCCTTATCCCCGTTCATGCTCGTAGAAGGTTTCGGGGCCGATGGGCGGCCATTAGCCCGGGAGCGGCTGCCGCTGCGACTGCGACTACGCCGTCGGTGCCTGTCACGCTCTCTGGAGCGCGGGCGGTCGCGGCCGTGTTCGCGATCACGCCCATGGTCACGCTCTCGGTCACGGCGGTCGGCGTCGCGATGTCTAGCGCCGGGGTGATACGATGACGATGGGCGGTCCCGCTCGCGATCGCGGTCACGGTCACGCCGTTCGTCGCGATAGCTCGAATGGCGGCTGCCCGAGTCGCGGTCACGTCGAGGTGACGGCCGGCGGTGCGAGTCCTTGCGACGCTTGGCCGAGTCCGGGTCGCTGGCGCGGTCCTGTTCATAGTCCCTAGGGCGCTTCCCTGCTGATACGTTAGCCATCGATGCTGGCCGCGATTCAGGGCTCCGCACGAAGAACACGCGACTGGGGGTTGCGGGATAGAGTATTATGGGGCTATGGTAACGGGCTGGAGACTTTATAAAGGCTCAGCCAGAGGACGGTACGGATGACAAGCTCGGCGACGATGGGGCAGGAGGCAAGTCACTTTGAATCTCCGATGCACCGCATGGTCTTCCTCAACCTGCCGGGTCTCCCTAACCGTGGCGAACTTGGCACGTACGGTTCATTCAATACATGGTAAACGGTCAGCTCAGGATTTCAGAAAAAAAATCCCTCCGAGGGATGCATGGGATGCATAGTAGCAAATCCGTGTCACTCCCTCTCCGACTCTCCCCATACGCCTATCCAGTTCGCAGGTAGACTCGAACGCGCACGCCTGAAATTTTCGGTAGAAGAAGTTGATACCGTAGCAGATAGATACTGACCAAGCCCCAGTCCTTTATTGGAATGCACATGACCAACCCACGACTAGAGCAGTGAACGTGACGTTGCAAGCACCGTCGTTGTTGGCATGTTCTTGAAGGTCTGTGATGGGATTGCGCTGGTGGAAACCGCGATGAGAACGGATATCCTATTGCGGGATTCCACTTCGGGCTGCTTCGCTGTCACCGGCGCGTTCGCGAGATAGTCAAAGGCGCTACGCAGCTCAGATTGATACAGCTGTCCGTTCGTGAATACAATGGTGTCCCCGGAGATACAAGTGACCGAATCAAGTGACATGAATCAAGGCAGTAGGCTCCGTGCCTGGAAGAAGAGCTCCCGCGCCAGTGACCCGACGTCCTCGACGAAGATATCGGCCCAGTCCTCCCTGCGACTGCGGAGTCTCCACCTGCTCTGAACACCGGACACGGCTTGAGTGATCTCCCCCAATCGCTCCAAGACTTGCCGTGCGGTGGGCCGCTCCGAGGGGTCGAATCGCGTCATCTCCAGGAGAAGAGGCCGCAAGAACTCAAGATTATTGTACGCCTGTAACGAAATGAGAAAAGTTTCCCGTGGCATAAACGACGCACTTCAACGTATTCCATGAGGAAATGATTCCCAAGCAGATATACGTCGAGTCTGAACGGATCGTACGGCACGGTGACGGAGAGCTCCGGAGCCGTCTGATCACGACAGACCCCTCCGGTGACGAGGTAAGGGCCGGGACCTTCGAGGATACAGGAAACGCCGAAGTCGATGAACCAATACTTCCGCGGCGCATTAGCCAGGGGTTCAAGTCGTGTCTGCATGTCCTCTGAATAGTGCGGCCACAGGGGGTGCGTGTTTTGACCGGGGAAATACGCGGTGACGTCTTGCATGATATTGAACCCCGTACAATCCCTTGCTGGGGTCAACGATCGGCAAGCGCGAGCACGACTACACACCTGTGTGCGACCCCGTGATCATGCATGAATATCAGGCCCTGGGTGGCAGTCAGACGCGATCGGGGGGCTCGGGTTGACGTGCCTCGGTCAACTGGACCAGCATGTCCAAGACCTCGCCGACGGTCGCAAGCGGGACAAAGGTGAAGCTCGAGAGCCAGGGGGTGACGACGAAGATCCCGATGTTATCCACGGGATGTCCAAAGGCATCTAATAGCGGGTTGCAGTGGTTTGCCGGGTCGTCGCGCAGTTCATCACTGGACAAGAGTTGCATGACGGCCAACTCGTGGCGCGTATGCTCAGCGTGCGGCACCCATTTGATGGCCACACGCTTGCCGTCGGAGACGCGTTGGGCATCGATCACGCGCGGGAGCTAGATTGAAGCGTCAGAGCAAGACGAGGTACAACACGCGTTTCACTCACAGGCAGTATGACGGAGTCCTCAAATGTAGCAGGGTCGATGTCGGTCCCAACCCAGACAGGCTCCCAGCCTGGGGCGTAGCGCGGGCGCAGTCTGTACCCCCTTTCCAACAGAAACGGCTGTAAATGGGCCCAAAACCGTTCCCTTTCGGACAGGTGGTACAGGCCTTGCTCTGCGGCCTCTTTCCAGATAGCGGCAATCTCTGGGGACACTGCGCGCGTCGATTTCGGAAAGCGGACGTAGTCATCCTGGAGTGGATTCAGCATGAGGGGCGGGGATGAAGCCATGGGGTCTGGGTGACCGGCCCGCGAACGCAGGAGGAACGCAACAGTTTGTTCCTGTTTGTGTCTGCTAGTTCGGCAGTCTGGCAATCATCAAGGACCTGTCCAACAACATCGCTTGTCGGTCCGATCTTCCGGAAACTCAATCAACCAGAGTGTCGTGCTGTCAAAGATAGGTTGGAACCGGCAGAGGAACATGTTGGCCTTGATTTCTGACCGGAAGAGGGTCTCAACCTTAGGCGAGCCTTAATATTCCACCTCCATCGGCCATGTCAAGCTCTGAGCCCGCAGAATGATACATATGTTCGCTAGGCCCCTTTCGAGGCGCGCGTGGAAATATAGCACCTGCCAGCGGTGGCCCTGGTTAAAAGCAGCATGCTTTCAGGCTCAAGGAATCCGTACCGTATATTGCGGCCGGCAAAGCAAGAGGGTGAATGCAACCGATCGCGCCGCACGAGCACGTGATCGTCTGTATTCAGCCACGTAGCTTGTTCAGCGAACTTCCGGGATTACGCTGTGACTAGGAGCACGATTACAGCTATGAAAAACTGAGCGCTGTGACTCTACGGTCCTCATCTATGGTCCTCATCTGACACGCTGTACCGACGAGCGAAAATGCAATCGACTGGCGAAAATGCAAACGAATGAGCACCATGCAATATGTGCTAGCGACGCCGAGGGGCGTCTACCGAGAAGACGAGTTGAAATTAGTCATTTCGATGTCTCCGAACGTGGTCTATCCCGCTTTCCATTAGCTCTCCGCAGTGACATCCTTGATTGTGTATCAAATTGCGTGGTCGGTGTGTCAAATCAAAGGGAAAAGGTAATGGGTACATACGCTGTGGTGAGAAGAGGACTCATTCAACCTTGCCCTGAGATACTGTGAGATCTGATAATCAACGCGCCTCAGTCCCTCCTAGAGGTTCGAGACAATGGCCTGCTCCTTGGCGTCCCTTGCCATTTTGTCGAACAACAACGCCTTGGACGTCATTTTCATCAAACCGCGCTGGAGAGATGAAACACATGATCAGGTCGGCGATGGCCCGTGTGGCCACCACAGCACAGCCGTGGTGCTTTCGGAGCTCCACGGACAATAGCAGCAATGTCCGGCACCTCGGGCTATCCCGTGATCAGAGCCACGGCAATTTTCGTCTGTATAACTCTCACCACGCCCAGGACGATATAAAAGGCGGCACTTGTCAGGCCGTGTCCTTCCCCATCGCAGTCTCCCCAGACAGCATCTGACTCGAACGTCGCACCAAACTCTCTCCTCACCACAACTTCTCTGCTCTACTCAACTATGTCTACTGCCACGGGCGGATACTTGGCGGGTGGATACGGCGGCGGCGCTGGCCAGGGCGGCAAGGGCGGCGGCGGACAACGTCTCCCCGAGCCGCACGGGAGGGACCACCGAAACGCCGGTTCGCACCCTCGCGCCCTCTCTCACCGGGACCTGGTATGCTAACTTTCCCGCACAGGTCCCTGCACCCGTTGCGGCCACACCGGCGGCCACAGGCAGAACATCGTCCACCGTCTTGGTGTGTTCCGTTTCACCTTCCTGCTCCGAGTCATCGACGTCGCCGTGCTCACTTCTCCGCAGAGGTTGACTGCCCGTTCCCCGCATGCAACCGCGTATACGATTGCCGCTCGGCCATGAACTTCCACATCTGGAGCGAGCACGGCAGCACGACCACCAACGGCTTTGCGGTCACGGCGAACTCGGGGCCCGTGAGGGCGTGCCAGGGATGCCCCTGCGCGTGGTACGTGAGCGAGGACCCACTCGTGAGTACCCCATTCTTGCTGGAGAAGCGAGCGCCTCCCTGATTCCCCGCGTGCAGATGCAGAACCACGCCAACTACTGCGGCTGAACTGAACTGAACGAAATCGAAACGACGCGTCCCCATCTGATTCTTGTCTGACCTACCAAAAAGCGCTCCTGTTTGTTGTCTTGTAGAAAAACTTGTTGCTATACACGCCATGCACACCATCTTCGTAACGTTTTTGTGTGAATGAGATGTGCCGGACGCAGGTGCTCGCCGGGCCGCATACCGTGACAGAAGGACCGATGCGAACCACGAGCAGGGACCGTCACCACAGATAGTCTTGGTTCAATCGTCGATTTGCAGCTCGTAGACAGCGGGTACAAGTGACTGCAGCGACTTAGACACCTCCAGCTCGCGCTCCAGCTGGAAGGGCGTCTTCGACTCGGAGAGAAACGACTGGTGCGACCTTCAGGGCCGCACATCCGAAATTTCCGCGATGCCGTCGTCCCCGTCAAAATGCATTTCCTCGCGATCGTCGAAATAGCTGCCCGGGTAGACGCGGTGCGGATAGTCGTCCAGTGCAGGCACATTGCCCGCCTGGAGCACGCGCAGAACGCGCACGACGTCACGAGCACAGAAGATCGCGCGGTCGTTGGGCCTGAGACGAAGCGCGGCAGATACAGACTCAACAACCCCCGGCGGCTTGCCCAGCACAGCGTGGGAGAGATTCAGCACGTCGGAAGCGGAGAACCCAATAGCAGATGCGTATTCCGGAGAGTCTGACAGATCCTCTGTGACGTGGGCAAACCACGGATAGCCCGCGAAGGGGCGGAGTCCGTCTAGGGCAGGTCCCACGACAAGTCCGCGGAGGACGATGCCCGCGGACGGGTCCAGCAGGGGGCCGAGCACGCGCTCCCAGATGACGTCCTCTATCGCGGAAAAAGCGAAATTTCCGACGCTCAGGAAGGGGACGGTGTAGTTGTCTATCGTCAAGAACAGCTGGGTGCCGAGCTCGCGCAAGACTGCCTGCAACGCCGATACGAAGGTCAGATTTTGCCTTGCAGATGGTGGCTACGTAGCGTATGAAGCTGAGACGCACCGTGATTGCCCAGTGGTACGGGGTAAATGGGTCGTCGTCGAACGCAGGCGCTCGCTGCGGAAGGTATCGCGCGCAGAACGCAGACGCCGTCGCACGCATGTAGGCGTCAGCGCGGGACACCATCTCGTCGTGGGCGGGGAGCATCCCACCGCCGTAGGCGTCTGCGGGGACGTCCGCGAAGAAATCGAGTTCCGCAAAGTCGAGCGCGAGCACGGGCCGCGGCCCGCGCCAGCACGGCGCCCACTCGTCGCGGACGCGGCGGACTGGGAGAGAGGGGTCGCCTCCGCGTCTCGTGAACGTCGTCGCGCACATCGAGAGGAACGTCGTCATCCCGAAGCCTGGCGGCCGACGGATAATGGGCATTGTCTTGTGTCTGTTGCTGAAATACCAAGGCTCGATGCGCTCCGGCATGTCTACATAGCACGTGCCCGGCGTGGAAAGGATTTCTTCGAAGTCTGAGGTCTCCGGGGGAGAAGGCTGCGCGTATTTTAGGAGTATGCACCAAGGTTCAGCGTCACTCAGCGTACGATAGGCCGATAGGGGACGCGGCAGACATCTCCTGCCAAACGATTTACGCCTTCGAAACGACCGCATCGAGCCGACGCATCTGTAAATGGTGTTAACGGCGGATACAAAACGTTGCACACCACGTACATACCAGAGTTGCTGCCGAACATCACTGCCGTCAGCGGCGCACGCTCACCCGCAAGCAAGTCGACAAGGGCTGCGCCGCCGGGCACGCGCTCCGCTTCCCTCGGGAAGTAGTCTTGTAGGAAAACGTCGCTTTCGACGTCGGGAGGCATGTTGATCAGCCAAACGTTCTCCGCAAGAGTGCTGCCTTCCGTGCAGCCGCAGAGCATGTCATGTAACTGACGCAGGGGGGCGGCGGCATCGGCGACGGTGTCTACGGGCGAATGCAGGCTCTGCAGGGTGCTCAAGCGCACGAGAAAGCGGTTGTCGTGTCCGACGATGCCATATTCGACGGAAGGCCTATCCATCGCAAGCACAAAGAAGCGGGTCTCGGAGATCAAAACCTCCGCTCGGATCGCTATACTTAGTCGCCGGCCCGCCTCGTCCGCCCGAAGACAGTAATCCAAAGAGGCCCAAGCTAGGCATACCGTGCACTTCGTCAAGCTGCTGAGATTGTTCAGTGATAAGAAAGGAATGACTGGCCGCGCACGCAAGCCTGAGCAGCCTCAGATGCAACCAAAAGCGCCAGACAAAGCAGTGTGCAAGAAGAGCTGGCATCGACGAGTACAGAGATGGCACACAGTACTTGCTCAACCGGCAGCGCAGGGGAAGGACTGGCAGAATTAGAGCAACCGAGCATGCTGAGGACGGAATTGAGCAGTGAGCAGAGCGGCCGGGATTCGTGTATGCACAGCAAGCATGACAGCAAGGATTCATAGAATACAGTAAGTACTTAGCCTGAGTATTTACGCCGGCGGGGACAGACCGCCGCGCGCGAACCACGTCTTCTGGTCTTTGCACGTCTCGTTCGTGCAGCCCGGACACCTGCGCGCGCGTGCATCAGCGAGCGAGCGAGCGAATGAGAGAGAGGGAACGAGGCAGGGGAAGGAGTGGATAAGAGGAGAATGGGTGAGGCGAAGGAAAGGGTGGAGGGACGGCGGTGGAGGAGGCGCACCTGAGCATCATCTGCGTGCTCACGCGCTGGCCGCCGTCGAGGTGCCGCGCGACGACGTCCGCGAGCGCGCGCACGAAGACGGGGTGGTCGTTCAGCGCGGGCGCGCGCTTCATCTCGATGCCGTGCTGCGGCGCGCGCGTCAGCCGGCGGGGCGCGAAGGCACACGGACGCGATGACGCACCTCCTTGGCGACGTGCCCGTACTCGATGTCGAGCTCGAACAGCGTCTCTATGTGGTCGGAGGTGAACGCGATCGGGATGAGCAGCACACGCTTCGTGGTGTCAGCGCGCGACCATGGACATGCCCCGCCAACGCGCACCTTGTAGCCCAGCTTCGCGAGCCCTTCAATAGACGCGCCCGTCTGAGGGCCCATCCACGGCTGCGGGCCGACCTGCGACTGCCACACAAGACGATATGGATTGGGGCCTGGTGCTGGTTTCTGCCCGGGTTCTGCGAAGCAACGCTTCAATACTGGCGCTGAAGACAGTAAGTAGGCGCACCTGTGATTGTAGACCCAGAGTGCCCAGCATTGAGTTCCGTGGACGACGGCGTGGGTGATACGGAAGAGCCGGCGGCAAGGCGCGCCATGACGGCGCTGACGGTGCCCGCGACCTCGGCGACGTACGGGTCGCCGCGGTTGACGACGCTCATCGGCAGGCTGTGCGCGCTGAAAAGTAGGACGACGTCCTTGCGCTCTTCGGCTGGCCATTCTGCGAGCGACGTTTCTATGATTTGGGCAAAGGCCTGCGAGGTTGTGAATTAGATACCGCATCTGGCGGGTGGGGCTTTTCCAACGTGCAAAGGCGTGCAGCCAGCTTCAGCGTTGCCGCTGTGGTTTGGCCTGCAGCCTCGCCCGCGACCATTGCATAACGCACCTCTACGAGACCTGGATGGGTGCCCCAGCGATCGACGACGCTCCACTCGACGTCGCCGGCCTCCCTATCGATGCCGCACGAGCGGAAGACCTCGTTGAGGCTGCTGCCGGTCGTGGAGCAGGAGTACTGCGGGTACTGGGTGAACGCGACGGCGCGCGTGACGCCGTCCTCCTTGAGGCGCTGCATGACGCTGCGGGTGAGCGGGCGGGCGTAGCGGAAGGCCGGGTACGCCCTGTGCGGCGCGGACTGCGGGCGCAGCTCGTCGAGCAGCGCGCTCATGAGCTCGCCCTGGCGCTGCGTGTGCCGCAGGATGGGCGACCCGCCGCCGATCTTGGCGTACTGCTCCACGATCGACGGCGACCGCCGCCACGCGATGTAGTGCGCCAGCAGCCGCTGGGCGGGGAGCCGCATCAGGTCCCGGTCGAGGAAGAGGTTGCGCAGGAACGGGTGGACTTCGTCCAGCTGTTGTACAACGGTTGTTAACTTTCGCGCGGTGAAAGTGTTTACTTTGAACTTACGTCGCCCGGCCCTCCCATGTTAAGCATTACAATTGCTGTAATGCGCGTGTGTTACTTCTGGGGAGCTGCTGAAGCGATTGGGCGCACCTGTAGGACTGCTCGGACGGCGCGCGTCAGCTCCGGCACATTACTCGGCCAGCTCAACGCACCTTTTAGCGGTCTTCGGCGCCGCATGCAGCGTAGCATATGCACGCCCGAGCGCGCCAGCGACGTTCTTCGCGCTCGCGGCCATCGTGGAGGACAGTAAGAGACAAGTCAAGCGCGGTCAGCCGATGGGTGTCAACGGGGCGATTGAACGCCGAGCTGTGCAACGGCAGCGCGTCAAAGGAGCGATGCGGGGCCCGGTGTATGCTGCGAGCGAGTGTGGCTATAAAGGCTGGGTGGGTGGGTACGTGTCGCCCGGCAGTCGGGTCACTCTGCGCGCCGATCCATGTCGTTGGCCCGCGCGTGCCCGGGACACGTCAAAATTATTGGGACGCCGATTGGACACGCGCCGCTTCTTGTCCTCCTCCTTTTTCGTCGCTTTTCTCATACTCAAAACTAACTTCACAGTCATCTGAAACGTAGCGGGAGGCTCTTCAGTAATTCCGACGCATTCACCTCGCTTCGGTAGCGCCGCTGCAGCCTCCTTTCCGATGACCTCCTAGCTCGAGAATGTTTATCACGGCCCATATTTTATTCACGGCGTCACAAATCGAGTATCAGTCGAGTATAGTCTCAGGCGCCCGGGCCGCCAACTAAGTATGGCGATCCGAACGGGACAGTCTACTGAACACAGGAGTGTGCCGCGGACCGTCTCTCTCGCTCCGACGCCCGCTTCTCCGCACCTAGTTCGCACGATGGACATGCGCGCCGTTCTATACGGCATCGTCGGGCACGACAACCGCTTTCTCGTGCAGCTGTATATCCTGCAGGGCCTGCATTCGCCCGTCGACACCGTCGCCGACGCCGCCGCCGCCCTGCGTCTCATGCATGACATGATCTGCGGCTGCGACGAAGGCAGCAGTCTCGCCGAGCATGTCTGGCTGACCAGCCTCACGCCGCCCCGAGTCGAAAGCAACGTCTTCCTGCAGGACTACTTCCCGCGCGAAGACGAGCGCGTGTCCGGCGACGCGGTCCTCGCGGACTTGCTTGCTGGTGAGCTTCGTCCGCAGACAGTTGTTATGTTTGGGAACTCTGGTACGTGATGTCCAGCATATTATACCGCCTTTCTGGATCCCTTTCATATCATAACATTTCCAGACGCGTCGGCTAGGTGCGGTCGCTTTGAAGGCGTGGGCCGTCTGGCAGGAGATGTCTGCCGCGTCGCCTACAGGCCCACAGTGCGCTCAGAGACGCTAGACATCTATCCATACTTATTCCTAACACAAGCGCAGGTCTCTCCCCCGGTGACCTCCGACTTCGAAGAAATACTGGCCATGCCAGGCACGTGCTACGTGGACATGCCGGAGCGCATCGAGCGCTGGTATTTCAGCAACAGACACAAGAAAATGCCCATAATCCGTCGTCCACCAGGCTACGGGATGACGATGTTCCTCTCGATGTGCGCGACGACATTCACGAGACGCGGAGGGGAGATCAGGCTCCCGTGCCAGCGCATCTGGGACGAACACGCCGCACAGTGGCGCCGGCCGCGGCCCGTGCTCTCGCTCGATTTTGCGGAACTCGACTTCTGCGCGGCGGACGCAGAAGGTGGGATGCTCCCCGGCCGGGAGGAGATGGTGTCCCGGGCCGACGCATACATGCGCGCGATGGCGTCTGCGTTCTGCGAACGCTACCTGCCGCAGCGAGCGCCTGCGTTCGACGACCCGTTTACCCCGTACCACTGGGCGATCACGGTGCGTTCTAGCTTCATATGCTACGTAGCCGCCATTTTGCAAGGCGATGACTGACGTCCTGTTGCAGACAGTCTTGCGCCAGCTCGGCACGCAGGTGTTCCTGACGATCGACAACTACACCGCGCCCTTCCTCAGCGTCGGGAACGCCGCCTTCTCCGCGATAGAGGATGTCATCTGGGAGCGCGTGCTCGGTCCCTTACTGGACCCGTCCTTCGGCATCGTCCTCCGCGGACTCGTCGTGGGACCCGCCTTGCACGGACTCCGCCCCTTCGCGAGCTACCCGTGGTTTTCCGAGATTACAGAGGACTTGTCTGACTCTGCGGAATATGCATCTGCAATCGGGTTCTCCGCCTCCGACGTGCTGAATTTCTCCCGCGCCGTGCTGGGCGCAGAGCCCGGGGTTGTTGACTCTGTGGCTGAGGCGCTTCGTCTCAGGCCGAACGATTGCGCGATTTTCTGTGCTCGCGACGTCGTGCGCGTCCTCCGCTTGCTCCAGGCGGGCGACGTGCCTGTGCCCGACGACTATCATCGCATAGACCTGGATCTCGGCGGGGACGACAACATCCCGGACTTGACGAATTTGCAACCCTCGCAGTCGCACGAGTCGGCGTCCTTGGAGCCTGAGCAGGCCGGTCCCTTGTCTGTGCGCGACCTGGAGGCCTTCAAGGCGCTCGTACCTGGTATCAACGAGCTGCATGTGGACGATTAGACCAATAGCCGAAACCCGTCGAAGTAGTAGGGCCGCGTAAGACTGCTCGTCTCGGTGCCAGTCTTCCTTGCAGACTCTGCCACGGATGTAAATCGATCCAGTGCCGTCCCAGTGGCTATCGATGCCCACTGTCGTCAGTGACTTCTGCCTGATTCTCCACCAGGCTGCACATTCCCTCTCATCTCAAGTCACAGCCTTCTCTTTCACCCGATTACAGGATAATCCACGAAAGATGGATATCGGCAACATTACGAAATGCGTAGGAACAAGGGAGGGAAGGAGGACGGCATAGTGGCAAGGGAACTGCGAGACGTGGTCGACCTACGCCGCGGTGGGGGCGGCCCTCCAGATCTTGGTGCCGCGCGCCTCGACATCGCGCCATATCTTCGTGCCAGGCTCGGCCGCGCGCCATATCTTGGTGCCGCGGGCCTCGACGTCGCGGTAGATCTTCGTGCCACGCGCCTCGACGTCGCGCCAGATCTTCGTGCCAGGCTCGGCTGCGCGCCAGATCTTGGTCCCGCGCGCCTCGACGGGCGCAGCGGTCGGCGCGGGCTCACGCCAGATCTTCGTGCCGCGCGCCTCGACGTCGCGCCAGATCTTCGTGCCCCGCGCCTCGATGTCCTCCGCGCGGTAGATCTTCGTGCCCCGCGCTTCGACGTCGCGCCAGATCTTGGTGCCACGCGCCTCGATGTCGGCCGTGGGCTGCGGCGCGCGCCAGATCTTCGTGCCGCGGGCCTCGATGTCGGCAGTGGGAGCCTGCGAACCGGTTGTCAGTTTTGCGAACACTGGAACAGTGGCCGCACGACGCACCGGGAGAGCGGCGGCGAGCGTCGCGCTGGCGAGGAGAACAAACGAGAAGAACTTCATGGTCGTGCTGCAGGGGCGCGCGCGGGGGCCCGCCCCGTCGCGTATTTATGTGTAGCGGTATCGGCTCAGCACATCAATCATCACCTCAAGACAATGATGCCTGAGGATCCGGCTGTGCGGGTACCTGCCTGTTGTGGATTGCTAGGAACGACAAGTGCGGGCACCTCGGAGTCTGCGGGATGGAGCAGAAGAAGCCCAGTCGGCTGACTGGGGGTTCCAGGTCCCCAGATGCTCTGTCAGGGCGAGAGAGAGGGCGCACTCGTGGTAATAGAACGCTGCAGGGCATGAGCAGTATGAGCCTCAGGAAATGCGAAATCAAAAAGGGCAGTTGACTCTTGAGGACATCGTTGTGCCATCCGCTTGGCGTTCCGCAGCAATCCGTATGATTGCATCGCCTCGCGTCGATAAGCCTCTTGCCACAGGCTGAGACAAGGCTGAGACTCTGCGAGCTCGCTGAGTGGGCTTATCTTTTGTGATTACCAAGGGCCGGAGTTGTGGGAGCAGGACGGAACGATACTGATAGATCCTTCACGAATGAAATCGCATGAGACGGACCCCGGAGGATACATAATCACACCATAGCAGGACATAGGAAACAGTATCTCAGCACCTCCAACGCGGTGGGGTACAGTAACCTCTGAGTCTCTGACGTCTACGGATCGTGATTCAATTGGGTGCCGTCCTTCCTGCACGTGACGTCGGATCCTCGCAGCCACGTGACTTGCTCCGGTTCATCGGTCGAGCGCTGCACATACCGTATCTATGTATTCCTTGGCGCGACATCAGAACTCCGGTTTCAGTCATGCTCTCAGGAATATTCAGCCACAGTGAAGGCAACTAAGGGACTCTCCGGGACGCAGTGATAATTGACTTCGAGCTCTTCAAACAGAACAAGGTGAAACCAATTATCGCATACATCGTCCTCAGCCCCTTGTTTCGCGCCACTAGGACACCGAGCAGATATCTGTACACGTGACCGCGGTAACCAACTTGGGCCGTTGCACCAGATGCAAAGCAGCCTATCTTGCGGGGTTTCCGCATGCAGACCCATGAGCTCAAGGTTGATTTTGGTTTCCCCCTCCCGGCGTTTCCGTACGCTTTCACCTCATTGACGCTCCAATTTACTTTAAGAATGATTTGCCGAGGCGGCCTCTTGTACAGCATGATACCCATCGTTCAACCTGCCTCATATTCGGCTGGCACTCATGGAGATACACGCTTACAGCGTCATGGAGCGCGTTCAGTCTTGAAAGGCTTCAACTCAGATACAGAATCCGCATTTCTGTCAAAGCTCGTGTTCATACATGGTCGTCATTCACAACTCGAGAACTACAACGTCAGGCGCCGTTATCTTTCCTCAGTGCATCAACCCGCGTTGTGCTTTCATCTGGTTTCTCCGCCTTCACCATGACCGCTAAGCCCATGTCTGCCTTCGAGCATCCGCTGCGCTCCAGGTCGCGGACATCCGTGGACGTGCTCGTAAATGCTATCGCAGTATCAGACTGCCATGCCCGGCCCTGCGCGATCCTCATTATAATGAGAACCGGCGCAACGGACTGCGGAGACCGTGGATCAGGATCTAAGGTCCACCGAGAGGTCATCAACCGGCGCTCACCTCGACTTGGCCTAGGGTGGGAAGGACCAGGTTCTGCACGGGATCCGCGAGCCCCCACGGGACGAGGAAGATGATGCCACAGATCGAGTACAGCAGGGCCGATTCGATGAATATCGCCGCCGCGGAGAGGTGTGGGCTGTCGTGGGCAAGCGTTGTCGAAAGTCGCGCGACGCGGCGACGGAGCCGCAGTAACTTGATCACGATCGCAAGGGTAAGGCCGACGTTCAGGGCAATGGAGATAGTAAAGTATGACGTGAGCAGGTTGGCGGTCAGTGGCTCGAAGAAGGTGATCGCCGTCGCACGGGCCATGAACGTGCAGGAGAGCCCTGAAGATAGATCAGCCCTCCCTGTGCTGCACGTCCCCTGGACCCCACGAGCGTACCGATTGTACAGAGAAACATTAGCACCGCAAATACTATGGCGATAGTCTGTCGCCCGTAAATAACCGAGAATCGGTAGAGCTATCCGACGACCCATTAGAGCGTTCTCCCACTACCAAATCAGGGTACGCACGATCAGCGCATCTTGCATCCAGTTGTTGACAATGTACGCCATGAGACAAATCAGCGCCGGCGTTTCGGTTTGCTGCTCGACAAGGTAGGCACTTGGTCCCCCAGGATAGTTGCGGTTATCGATGTAGATCATTTGCGTAAACTTGAATTGTGCGCCATTCGCGATACTGCTGAGGGTGAAGAGCAGGACTAAGATCGCGATCCACACGCGATTGCAATACCCAGCGCGGGTCTGCGACCGCAGCAAGTTCAAGGTGATGAAGAACAGGGTCGCGTGGACGCCTAGGCGGGGATGCTGCTAAATTGGAACATCCAACACGGAGGGGAACGTACCGTAGGCGACCGCGCCGATGAGGATACCAGCTAGGTACGAACGCTCGTTCCAGAGAGCACTTGAGTTCTCCTCGGGGGCCCAGTCTGCGCACTTTGTAAGTGCGAGCTTCTGTCCTACGCATGAACTTACTAGCTGATGACATTAGCGGCGCAAAATGCAGCTTTGATTGAAGGGCGTGAAGCCGCGGCGTTCAGAAAGTGGCAGCCCGCACTTCTGTTGATAGACCGGCAGTTCGGTGGGTTTCCCGTGAGAAGGGCGGCAACGTGGAGTCTGCTTGGGCTTCCGGAGCGCGTGTCCTCCGATAGAACACCGCGCCGGTAAGGATCTTTGGACATCCGCGGCACGCTCCAGAGACTTAGAGAAGCCCTACGCTGTGTGGTCTGTCGGATGCGAGTCGGATGTCCGTGTTCTCAGCAGCCATTGGTGCCGTAGACTGCTTAGATGCGCTGGCTGATGAAAACATGGCTTCTGGCCCTGCCTGTTGGTCGAAACATGGCCAACGGTCCCGTGGATCGTGGTGTAGTGCTTCCGGAGTATTGGCGCTGGGGTGCCATGACCGGCCGGCCCTCTGCGAAGCCCGCGGCGGCCCGGAACTTCGCAGGGAGTCCAGTTAGGCCATCATGTTATCCCCGCCCTCTGTGCGAAGCTAGGATGAATCTGAATATGTAAATCCTCGAAAGATTTCAAGAACGCAAACCTAGCCTCCTCTAGCCGTCTGGATGAAGATCCCTGAAGAAGATTGAAAGGCTGTAGACGATTTCCGGCTAAGTACTGTAGTTGTATGGATGGAGAGCCGCTATGCTGGTAATCAACGCGGTGTCTTCGTAGCGCAGAAAAGACGTCACCTGCCCCGTTATTATCGGATTTGCAAGCGCCAACGAGCGGAATCATACGAGCCGAAGCGGTGAAGCCATGCGAATTTGCGAAAAGACGACCAGGCCGGTTTCTGTCGGAGAATCGGAAGCAATGTGCACGTTTCTCCGGACCAACATGGCCGAGACCAGTACCATCCTTCTCCACCCGTTCATGTGAAGCGGGCCTGTTCCAGGCATGCTATCTATTCTATCGTGTTCTCCGGTGATGCCGGCTTCTACCCCTCAGACGTCCCGGCGATCCCGAAAACGGCATGCATAGATAAACCTGGCCTTCCCCATTGCCTTTTTCCCTTGAAGCGTGCACCATGGCGGTCATTAGACAGGTTACCGAGCCCTCAGGTATGCTTTGCTGCTCTGCGAAGGCTTGTTGATGCACAACCAGACTGTAGAAGCCGACATCGAGCGAATGGTCGATGCGCTGGATGCGGCCTTTGGATACAGTTCGTGGGCTTTCTCCTCCTCCAGGCCGAGGGACTCAACGATCCCGCAGACTACTTCGGCCATTCCCTTCCCGGCCAGGACTCCGAACGCTCCCGAGGGATGCTCAGGGCGCACATCACCGCGGCGCTCATCGACGCCGGCAGCGAGGTCTATATCGCGGAAACTGAGTCGCAGCCCCCGGAGATCGTCGGTGTTGCTACCTGGCATGGACCCGGGTCGGCATTCCTAAGCACGTTCGTGGCGCTACGAACTCTGTTGTATCGCGCAAGCTGATACAGATCGTTCCAGCGAGGAGCAGAGGGCCGCGGGGTGGGACCAGATGGTCTCCAGATTGGACAATGACCAGCAAGAGTGGTTCGGCTACGTGCGTCCTCTCCAGATAATGATCTGGGACCCGTGCTTATACGTGCCTATGACGCAGTGGCTTCCGTTGTACGACGAATACGTCACCCGCGAGTTCGGCGAAGGGACCAAGTTGGCCAGCTATCATCTCCAGCTCCTCGGCGTCCATCCGAGCCACCAGCGTCAAGGCATAAGCTCGGCGCTTGTGAAGGTGGGAGAGGAGAAGGTAGTCCAACTCACACGCATAGCGGACTATTCCTCATCTCTTCTCGCAGGCAAAGGCGCGGGGCGTGGCCGTCTGTATCGAAACAATCGGGAATACCGCTGTACGTCAAGCCTCCATTGGAGGCAGCCTAGAAATTTATTATGCCAAGGTCCCCTTCTACCGCGCCTGTGGCTACGCTATCAAGGAGCCCGTGTTCTACAAGGCCGTCGGGAGTGACACGCCAACCGTCCCGCTCTACGCTATCATCAAGAAGTGGGAATAGCCGAGATGTACATATGATAGGTTCTCGTGCGCGTTTCGGGGCTCTACGATCGAACTCAAGGTTTCTCGATGAAACTAAGTATAGTCTTTCAACCAATTGCTTCGTCCTGAGCAGGGCTTAACGTCGATCTTCTGAGGACTATCACCTGACAGCTACCACGAATCGGATCATATTACCTCGACAGTGGGAGTCCGGACAACAGCATTCACCGAAGACGCACATGATCCCATCGACATGCGCAGAATCTGCAGATGATGAGCTGCCGTCTCCGGATCCACGATATTCTCTTGAGACTTTGGATGCCCACTCCAAGACAGTGCTCCCGATCGATCCAACAATGCACCGGTGACGCAGCTGAATCACGTCGGCGCCAGAGGTGGCAGGAGGAGGGAGTGATAGGCAACTAATATTTGATTGTAGCCTCCTCACCGCTGCGCGGAATTGCGCAAAGTCTCCTCACGCATGAAATTGGGGGGTCGCCAACAGAACGGATTATGATTAGATCCACGTTTCTTGATGTCTGGCCAGTCATTTCACACGGAGGTCGTCGCTGTAAGCTTCCATGAGACGCGCAACACAGCATCGCTCAACTTGAACGGTTTCTACTAGCGATTTGGCGCCTCCATGGCATCGTTAAAACGCACAGGCATCACTTTGACCGCAGGCTGTTGTCCATTTCGATCGCGATCGAGGATGCCCGGAGGATTATCGCCCGAAATGGGTGTCTGCAGGAGGAGCGCACAGCCACGCGGGCTGTGCCTCTTGCATCCCGACCGCGATGGTACCAAATTTGGCTGGATGCAATCGCGCGTTCCATGGCAAGGATGGCAACAGGGGCCGTTTCCATAGGATCGAAGCACGCACCTTCGCGATGCGGCAATCTGGCCAGCGCTGGACGTGCTTATAAAAGGCGTCGCGAGACCTGACCATTTCCCCCAACTCGTGATCTTCCCCTTCTTCCTCAGCCTTTTTATCTTCTCTCCTCCTCTTTTTCTAACTTTTACAAGTCAACCTCGCCGATATGCGTACCGCCACTGTCATGCTCGGTCTCGCCCTCAGCGCTGCGGCTGCTCCTGCTGCGTTCGGTCCCGGCGGCGGCTTCCCCGGCGGCGCTCCTCCTGAAGGTGCCTCTGGAACGTTCCCCAAGCCCAGTGGTACGGAGGGAGGATTCCCTGGATTCCCCTCGGGCTCTGCGCCGTCGGGCTTCCCTTCTGGTTTCCCCGGCTTCCCCTCCGGCAGCGCGCCGCCTTTCCCCACAGGCTCAGGCGCGCCGTTCCCCTCCGGCTTCCCGGGCTTCCCGTCGGGCAGCGCACCGCCGTTCCCCAGCGGCTCCGGCGCGCCATTCCCGTCTGGATTCCCCTCCGGCTCGGCGCCGCCGTTCCCCGCCCCGTCCGGCGGTCCCCAGGGCGGCGCGCAGGGCTCTAAGCCAGCGGCTGCCGTCGCCGCTGCGCCGACTGGGAGCGGCGCGCCAGTGCCCTCGGGCTCGGGCTTCCCCTTCCCGTCAGGCGGCCCCCGCGGGACGCACAGCGGCAGCTTCCCGCACCCCAGCGGCACGGGCTTCCCAGGACGCCACCACGGCGGCCCCGGCCGTCGTCCTCACCACTCTGGCTCGTTCAGCGGCAGCTTCCCGCACCCCACCGGCTCCTTCCCCGGCGGCTCGTTCCCGACGGGCTTCCCTGGCGGCGCTGGCGGCCCCGGCGGCCAGGCTCCCTCTGGCTCTGCGCCCGCCCCGCCGCCTGGTCCGAAGCCGACCGCCGCGCCCTCCCAGGCGCCGCCTGCTGGAACCTTCACGCCGTCTTCGGCTCCGGCTCCCAAGCCCACGAGCGCCCCGACTGCGCCCGTTGGCAACTAAGGTACGTGCATGTGCCACTGCAACTCTTGTCGGTGCCTGATCCATCCCAGGTGTGATGGAAGCTGACGAGAAATATTGCACTGAGGTCTCGGCTTGTATAAGTTATCTTTTGTGTGCGCTTTAGCATCGCGAGTATATTATTGCGGTTTCTTGCCCAACAATGGTCCAGGCAAGGATGATCCCGCCGCCTGACAACAAATGCAAGCAACTGATGCAAGCAGTCTCGCCAAACGAAGTTGAACATGGATGAACGCGCAAAGCTAGAGAGTCTCGCTTGCCATTGCCAGGCGAGACCATCGACCGTCGGCCACCGACCGTTCAGGGAGGCGCAGGCGTCTTGGTTCATGCGTAGCCACACCCGACGATGGCAATCGAAGAGCAGATTCTTCGAGTCGGCCTTGACTAGCTCCTTTCAACGGACGCAGCTTGACGAAACTCTCGCGTCAGGCGATCATGCTTTAGACGCACGAAGTTGCACTGCAGGGACTTCTCAACTGTTTGCCACAGCTCCGGTGCTGGGCCGATGCAACACTGAATTGCGATCGCACATCGGAAGGGAAGCTTTAGCCCCTCCCACAGGCAATGCGGCGATCCAGGACGCGATGGCGCTGAAGAAACTGTGTCGCGAGAGGACGTCTTAGGCTTGATCTCGGAACCGTCCTGTGCCGCGTCCAAAGACTCCGAGCGTCAGGCAAGAAGCCGCAATAGCCACACCAGCAAACATTGCATCAGCTCAGCCAGCGCGTCGGTTCCGAAAGCATCCAACGTTCGAGAAGAAACGGAGAGAACAAGTTAGCGTTACGACAGATCCTACGATGTGCAGACGGCGCTAGGGTACTGGTACAGCAAATACCGAAGGGGGGAAAAGCTGCACCAGGCCAGCAGGCGCGATACAAACAAGACAGGACGGAAAGGGGGGCCGAGGCGAGAGTTCGAAGATCGGATCGCAGGGTCGCGCGTTCGAGTCGAGACGGGGATCAGACAGGAGTCCGAATGCGCTTTACAGCGCGAGCGCCAGAACCACGGCGGGGAGCGCGAGCGCGAGCAGCGATCCGCGCAGCGCGGGCGACGCGCCGTTCGTCTCCTCCGGCTCGGTGGGGTTCTGGAACTCCGGGTCGGTGTCGACGCCGCCGTCGGTGGGCGGGATCGGGCCGCCGGCACCGGAGATGGGCGTCGACGACGGGGGCGGGATGAAGTTGTTGCTCGGGCCAGGGGGGATGACCAACGTGCCGCCAGTGGTTGTGCTGGAGGTGGACGTCGATGTGCCAGTAGTAGTGCTAGTAACAGTGCTGGTGACGGTGCCCGTGCCAGTGCCCGTGGTCGTGCTGGTGTGGGGACCGCCAGTCGTTTTGGTCGTCACAGGGCCGCTGACGGAAGACGTCTTCGTTGTCACAGGTCCTCCAGAAGTGGTGCTGGTATGAGGCTTGGTCTGCGAGGTCGAGACGCTAGTGGTCGGCTTGCTCGTAGACACAGACGTGCTCGCTGTGGGCTTGATGATGATAGGCCCGGTGCGAGTCGTGGGGGTCGGTGCGGGCACCGCGCTGGTGCTCTCAAAAATGGGCGGGAACGGCAAGGTAGAGGCGTCCTGCGGAAGTGCAGCGGAACATGCCACACCGGCGAGCGCGAGGATGATGATGAACTTCATCGTTGAGGGAGTGTGGTTTAGAACGAGTGGAAGGGTGGACGCGAACGAGCTTTTCTCGACGGCGAACACGAGGGGAAGGCAAAGGAGGCGGGCGGGCTTCAAAGACCGCAGACCCCCTGGCATTCGTCGTGATCGACATTGATCGCAGTCGCCAAACTTACGCACCGGACGGAGACAGCCACGTGCGCAGCTTGCCGGTGCCAAGCCTGATGTTGACCCTGCGCTTCTAAAAAAAACCATATGGTGTCGAGGTTTCTGGACTCGAAGCAGCAGCTACACGCTGTGTCTCAAGGGACAGGCCATGCTCCCCAACGCGAGGGGTGTGATGCCGCGTGCGACTAGATACCACTGCCGCGCCGCGCGAGTGCTCGGAAGCCTCGCGGCTGCAGATGCAGATCATCGCCATAGGTACTAACGCGAGCGCTGGGCAAACAGGTGAAGTATAGATCGTTTCTTATAAGCCATGATACAGATTCAGTATACGTAGCGGACTGCGACGTCGTCAGCTCGCGCCGTTCCTGCTGACGGTCAGACTTACAATCAGGGTTCTCGAAATCCGTGAGGTCATCAAAGGCATTTCTGTGCGAGCGCTGCGAGTCGTCGACGGCGGCCTGGCGGCGGCGCACGGCGTTGCGGCGCATGAGGAGCGCGCGCATGAGGAGGAGCGCGACGCATTGCACGCTGTACACGACGATGTGCGCGACGAACGCGCCGACGTATCGCGGGCGCTCGCGGTCCTGGAAGACTAGAACGGCGCGCCTAATCAGCCGCGCACGCTGGCATGCAACCGTGCAGGGACGCACCTTGTGGCCCGATGGCGTTGCCGACGGCCCACGCGACGAAGACGAAGGTGTTCGCCATGACCTGCTTCGTGCGCCCGCCGATATTGCCCGACATCGTCGCGAGGTTGAGCACCGCGACGGCGCCGAAGCCCTGCGTACAGTAGAACGCGAGCAGCAGGCCGACCTTGGTGTCCGGGCGCGTCGGCACCGTCAGGAACACGATCGTGCCCGCGATGTTGGGCAGCGTGAACAGGAAGCCGCACAGCAGGCGCTGGTTGAAGCGCTTCGAGAGCCACGCCGCGGCGAACAGGAGCGCCATGATGATCGCGCCCTGCGCAATCGCCAGCAGATACGTCTGCAGGCGCGTGAAGCCGAACGCGTTCAGGATGATGTTGCTGAACGCGCCGAGGCCGCCGGGCGGGAGGCCGTTGGTGAACGACACGAGCGTCACGCCCCAGACGAGCGGGTCGCGGCACGCTTCCCCTGCGGCACGAGTCAGTTGGGCTGCAGCAGCGCGTGGAAAGAACGGGCACGTACAGACTTGGTACATCTTGAACTCGCGGTTCTGGATGCCCGTGTCGTTGTCGCGCACGCGCTCGGCGATGAGCAGCTTCTCCTCCTGCGTCCAGCACTTGGCGCGCATGGGGCTGTCGGGCAGCCACCAAAGCACGAACACTCCCCAAGCAACCGTCACGCAACCGAGCAGCTACGCACCGTCGGGCGTCAGCGTATATATTCTCGATGCTGCAACGCACAAACGCACCGTGAAGAGGAACTGCCAATTCTTCAGCGCGCCGTCCTCGTACTGCGAGATGCCGTACGCGAGCAGGCCGCCGACGCACTGCTGGAAGCCGTTCATCGAGTAGAACGAGCCGATGATGAGCGGCTGCTCCGAGCGGCGGTACCACATCGTCGACAGGTAGACGAACGCCGGCTGGCACACCGTCTCGAATATGCCGAGGAGCGTCCGAACAATGATCAGACCTGCGGGCTGCTATCAGACTCAGGGTGCATGTGCAGCGGGCGCGCGCACCGGTGAAGTTCTTGCATGCTGCGGTGCAGGCCAGGACGATGCCCCAGCAGATGATGCTACGGGGAGGCGCGTGTGAGCGATAACAGCGGGCGGGCGGGCGGTGTCGAAGACGTACTTGAACCCCAGGTACTTGGCGATGGGCAGCCGCTGGATCAGACGGTTCGTGGGAAACTCCCAGACGAGTCTGCAATTCAACATGCGTCATGAGCTGGCAGAAATACCGCGCACGCGAGCACACGCACACGGCGAGGTACACTGCGCGATCGCGTGAGCAAACGAACACAGGCAGCAGAAGAGGATGGTGGAAAACACGTACAGCACGTCGTGAGCCAGGCGTACTGCTGCCCGTGGAGGCCGGTGTCCTCGACGATGCCCATGATGCTCGCGAAGTTGAGCGTGCCCTTGTCGAGCGTTTGCGCAAAGTAGGTGACGACCATGACGACGAGCACGCGCTTGTGCACCTTCCAGCGCAGGCGCGCGTTCGTCGCGTCGTCGATCGTGACCGCGCTCGTCTCCTGCGCGAAGAAGTTCGCGACCTCCGCGTCGATGCCGCGCGCGCCATGTTCTATTCGCAGTCCCACGCCGTCAGCCCAGCTCTAGCCCGCACGCGCGCCTAGGACGTACCTCCGCCTTTGAGGATGGTCTCGCCGGACGTCGGCGTGAAGACGTCCTTCTCGCGGTCCTCGACGTACGTCGGCGACTCGGGCTGCTTGCTGTCCACTGGAGCGGCCATGGCGGGTCCTGCAAGAAGCGCGGGGATCCGAGCGACAGCCCCCGCGCCTTCTTATGGTGCTGCATGCTTCCCGCAGACACTGACAGCGCGCTTGAACCAGTTGAACCGGCCCCGGATTCACACGCGGGGTCGGCGCTCGCGTGACGGGGGTGCCGCGCGCGGACCGCAGGCCCGGCTGCACGATGCGCCGAGGATGCGCCGCGCGATATGATATGAGCCCAGCATCCCGGCGGCGCGCTGCCCGTTTCCCTCGACTGCATTCCCACGAGCGCCACCCTCGCGGACACCACCGACGACGAGACCATGGCGGAGCGCAACCCCAACCCGGCGAAGGTGCAGCTGCTCGCGACGATCGCGCGCGTCGTCGACGCGCTGGTGAACATCGAGGACACGACGGGCGAGTTCCTCATGCCGATCCCGGACGGGCGCGTCATCGACACCAAGGGGTGGAACGACTGGGAGTGGACGCACGGCGTCGGGCTGTACGGGCTCTACAAGCTGCACGAGGTGACCGGCGACCGCGTCCCGCTCGAGCACGCGCTCGCGTGGTTCGCCGCGTGCTTCCGCATCGGCACGACGAAGAACGTCAACACGATGTCGCCGCTGCTGACCGCCGCGCTGCTGCACCGGCGCGGCGCGGCGGACTTCGCGTACCACCTCGACGCGTGGGCGGAGTGGGCGATGCACGATGCGGAGCGCACGGATGAGGGCGGCATCCAGCACGCGACTTACCTCGCGCCGCACACGCAGCAGCTGTGGGACGACACGCTGATGATGACCGTCCTGCCGCTCGCGACGATTGGGAAGATCCTGGACCGGCCGGAGTACGTCGGCGAGGCCGTGCGCCAGGCGCTGCTGCACGTGAAGTATCTCGCGGACCCGAAGACTGGCCTGTGGTTCCACGGTGCGCGTCAGCTTGAGGGCCGCGCGGGCCGCTGAACATCGCAGGTTGGACATTCGATGGCCGTCATCACTTCGCGAACGCGCGCTGGGCGCGGGGCAACTGCTGGATCGCGGTGTCCATCCCCGACCTGCTGGAACTCCTGGCGCTGCCAGCGCACGACGGCACGCGGACCTTCCTCGTGGGCACATTGGTGTCCCTTCTCGATGCCGCGATCCAGCTGCAGAACGCGAATGGCATGTGGCACACGCTGCTGGACGACCCGACGAGCTACGTCGAGGCGAGCGCGACGGCGGGGTTCGCGTACGGACTGTTGAAGAGCGTCCGCATGCGGCTGGTGTCTCCGGGAAAGGCGAAAGTGTACGCCGAAGCCGGGCATCGCGCGGTCCAAGCCATCCTTCAGCGAATTACGCCGCAGGGTGAACTGACAGAGGTACGGGCGCAGGTGTCGTGTTACTGGGCCCAAGATTGACCACTCCGTCCGTTACAGGTGTCGTTTGGTACCCCAGTGTTCAACGACCTGGACGGATATCGCAAGATTCCGCTGACGAGCATGCCGTATGGCCAGAGCTTGGCGCTGCTCGCGCTGACCGAGTACTACCGCACGCTCTGGTGATCGTGTCGAAATGAATAAAGTCCGTTCGATTTCCGGCGGGGTCCCGTGACGCAGAGCGCAAGTCAGATCGAAGTCGAGGAATTCTGCGGAGAAGCGTTGCGGTGATATCGCCCGGCGCCGGATTCGAGAATTGCCAGATAGATCTGCCAGTCCGAGAAGCACCGCGCGGCGGCATATGACCGTGGGAACGCGGGGCCGACGGAAGCAGAGCGGGTTGTGCACTCGCAAGGGAGAACTAGGCGGCAAGACCTGCGGAAGGATGCGGTCGGGGAGAAAGAGCGAACGAGCTGACTTTGAAAGTCTTTTCTTCCTTGACCGGCTGCAACTCCCAGGTCGATGAGTGGCGGCCAGGACTCCATTCTATCTCGAATTATCAGTCTCAAGTAATCATATTGACCTTCAGGAAGCAATTAGGAGATAAAATGGCCGAGACGGAACTTGAGGGACCTGATCGCGAGCATCGATGCTTTCCAGTCGAGCGAGCCGGCTCCTGGCAATGAACTGCTACCCGCTCCCGCCGTGGGTGCATATCACTCCCCTAAACACGCGACATAATTCGATCGTGGCGGGCTACAATGACCCCTAGACAGCCGAACCAAGCCCGGCACTCCGTCTCCCGCTCACCAGCTCGTGCGCCGTTTTGTCGCCACGATGCACGCCGATTCTCAAACGTCTGTCTATCTGGTATGCTTGTCGCCTTAACATATGATGTTCCAACTGACGCTAGTTCCCAGCTTCATTCGCACGCTCCGAGCCCCAGAGTCCCGTGGAACGAGAATGACGTGCAAGGCGCAGTCGCGCTGGGGCTCTATCCCGCCCACTTCCAACGACGCGTCCAGTCGCACCTCCCCATCATCGTGAACGGCACCCCGACGCCCGGGCCCCTGAGCGCGACACCGGAACTCGTCTCCTCGCCGCACATCCAGCGCCGCATCCCGTCGAACGGCAGCAGCGCCGCGTCTCCCCTCATTGGCACGCCGCGCGGCGACGCGCTGGACGTCGAGCGGCCGTCGCTGGAGGGCACGAAGTACTCGCCGCTCGGCACGGTCTACTCGTCCTCGGAGTCGATTCCGCAGCTGCAAACGCCGGTCAACAACACCGTCGCGACGCCGCGGCAGTACAACACGCCTTCGTCGAATATGTACAGCCCCTTCCGCCCGGACGCGGAGAGCACGCCCGCGTACGTCCTCGCCGCCGAGCGCCGCCACGCCGTCCTCGGCGTCGGCCTCGAGCCCGTCTCCGAGGAGCCCACCGCGCCACAGCCGCCGCGCCTCAACCCGCGCGCGCCGTCGTTCAAGTTCTCGCCGCACCTCGCCGCGCCGTCCTCGCCCGCGCCGACGCTCCTCGAGCGGCAGCACAGCGACGGCAGCAGCACGGTGCGCCCGAATGGCACGACGCCGATGCCCAGCAGGTTCCCCACCGAGGTGTCCCTCGTCTCTCGCACTAGCAGCTTCTCGCTCCCTGTTTCGGCGATGCTCCCGCGATCGGGCTACCGCCGCCTCGCGACGCCGTTCGCGGACTTCCGCTGGTGGGAGTCCGTGACGCACGAGCGCGAGCTGCGCGCCAAGGCGCTGCCGGTGTCGGTGTGTGCGGTCTGAATGTTTCCTCACCTCTTCAGCCGACTCGTTTTTACCTATCATTATTCATTATCCTGGCTTTGTATTGCATGGGTATCCACGTCCCGGACACTCGCATCTGTATCCCCCAGCACTGCACCCTCGCTCATCTCGTCCCGTATCATTCCTACATAGCCACACAGTAATACATCTTCTTGCGTATAATTTCCGCGAAACTGAGAGCCTCGAAAGTGGCTTTCTTGCCTAATGCTTGCTTCGCCGGGCAGAGAGCCTACAAAGCTCTCTCTGACTTATTCCCCCGGGGTGACATCAAAGTGCTCAACGAGCACGGTGTCGTACACATTTCCTTCCATACAATTTTCGCAGTGCTTAGCAGCCCGAATAAGATCTTTACCCGTCTTCAGTACGAAACGGATCGACCTTGTCATTGCTTCCGACCCTGACCGGAAATGGAAAGCGAACAAACAGCCGGATGCAAATATTCAAGCGGCGACGAAGACTTCTGCTTCCCGCCATTCTATCGTGCACCCACACCCGCGTAGGTATCAGAGCAGTTCAGCGCTACGTGGGCTTGCTCAACACTGTCGGCTTACCTCGCAGCCTGGGCTTGCACGGTCCGTCACACATCGCGGTCCCGGCCTGTCACCCCTTTCTGGAGGTTTATCCGGAAAACTGCACACCGCCTACAGCCTTCTCCCACACCGCGCTGATCTGCTGAAACTTGGAGCCGCCTGCTCAGCGAATGGTATTCATGGGCCAGTACTCGGGCCCGCCAATGTTACGATCGTCGCTGGGCGTGCTGTGCCCAGGTTACTGTACTTTCCCGCAGACAGTGCCGACGGGAGCCAACCGGGCGTCCTGCTGATTCACTGGCGGTAAAGGAAGGCCGTTAAGGCCTGATAAAGCGGTCTTGTGAGGCTGCGATTTCGGCTGAACGATGAACTACGCCCTACCACCGAGCCTTCACGGTATGCGCGTAATCGAGGCGCTGGCGTCGGTAGCACCCTCTGAGCTCACATAGCCGCCTCCTTTACATGGTTTTTCTACGATTATGGTGAGTCTTCCTTCACTTTCCGACTGAGTATTGATGCGTAACGCGCACCTCCTCAAGTCCTAAGTTTCGCGGAGGAGGTAAGGCGAACTGGCCGGTTCCACTGACTCGATTTACGACACGCACAGGTTGAATTCGTCTGGGTATGGACCCTTGTGCGGACGCTGTGGCCAATCGCCGTTGACGTCCCTACCTAGATGCAGCGCAAGAATTGGACAACATGCGCTTACATTGCCGTGCGCCGCAATATCCCTTTGTCAATGTTTGAGGCTTACGCATTTGAAGACCAAAATACTGACTTGTACCATGGTTGTCACCGAAACAGTCGTATTGACGCGCAATGACATGTCTTCGTCGGTGGGTATCCACTCCATATTCGAGGATCCTACTGAGACTTCCTAGTCGTGAGCTAGATGCTCGATTGGCGGAGTACCACTCACGCTTTGTTACGAAGCTGCTTTGCCGTCGCAACCTTTATGGGCGTCGCAGGCTACCTTGTTACAATCTACGCCGACCGTACGCGCCTTCACGCGTCAATGTAGCGGAATCTAACCTGACTTTTTGTGCAGTGCTCTTGACGTTCAGGTGACTTATGATAGCACCAGACACCTCAGATCTCGCTGATCACACTGCAGGATATATTATATGTACGACTGCAACAAGCGGCTCCTGGTCTGGAGCTTGATGCTCTACGCATGCGTGCTCATCTCCTCCACCGTCCTCATCTGCGTGTCCTTTCCATCGCCGCACAGTGCGTTTTCCCAGATACCTAATCGGGTCATCAACGACGGCGTGCAGAATTCTTCGCCGTATCGTTCGATCGCGGGAGATGCTTCATGGAGTCTCCGAAGCTCGACATTATGCCTGCGGGCTGGCTCGTTGGTGCGTAACGCTAGTGACGCCATGTTCCGCCGGACAAACCATGTGCGAAGGCCTGGGGTACCAAATCTACCTCTCTGCGTTCGCTCTCGCCAAGGTCCGGCAGGCTTACATCCACCGCAACCTCCTCGGATCCCGCGTCAGCCTTCTCGCGCTGATCGTTGCGGGGAATCTCCAGTACTACGCGGTGTAAGCACACAGCTCTGTTGCGCGTTTAGCTCACGCATCGCAGCATGGTCTTGGTGAACACCACGACCACCGCTCTGAGCTTCCGCACTTCGGTACGTGCATCGTCTTAACGTAGTTCTCATTTTCATTCACGTCCCGCTTTTAAGGGAGGAGAGATCGGTTCGTATTACCCGTACGTTTTCTGCGCTTCAGCGGCGCAGCCTGGAATGACAGTGCAACAGTCTCACCTCAGTTGCGATGGGAATCTTCGGTCCCAAGCTGCTCCGGGACATGCGGCGCATGCTCACAGACTCAGGTGGAGATCCTACGTTCAGTACTATTCAATTCTCCTCGCAGTCAAGGACGATCATGCTCTGATAAGAGAGGTGTCTCCTGCTCAGGCCGAGCAATATACAAAATTTTCTTCGTTGCACGTTCAAGATCTCAGCAGGAAGTATGGAGGGATCTGTATAAGCGATCTATGACACAGCTGGGTCTCTCTCGGGGTGCGATCTCGTGACAAGGGCGCGGAATACAGCGGGGAGGGGATGCGGAACTGGGGCCTCGTTTCCAACACCACCTTGATGGGATGTGTCCAAGCGGTTCCAGCTCTGGTCGATAGCTGTTGCGAGTCTGGAGAGCACCGCATTCGACCGTGTGTCGCACGCCGAGCCGGAGCACGCAGAGTCCTGGTCAACGGTCAGCTCGCCCAGTGCTCTGGAGACTTGTCTGAGGACGGTGACAGCGACATCAATGCGAGATTGCGACGGGGCCGACTTGTCAATCCAGCGCTGCGTCATGAGGCAAAGTGCCAGCAATACCTCGTCGCGAGCGCCAGACGGGGCGGCAATGCAACCAAGCTCTGAGACAGCCTTGATCATCCTTTCGAAGTCGTAACGGTGCTGAATGGTGTGCGAGATACCATTGACCAGGTAGACGAGGCCTTCGAGCACAGAAACATCGGCCTAGACGTCATCTCAGTATTTATGACAGCCTGAAGAACTTCTCTGGCTTACGGTATGCTCTCTTTCTAGGCGGCTGAGAACGTCCTTGACGCAGATCGCCATCCAACGGTCCAGCGCTTCCCCACGGGACGGCTCGTGCAAGAAGATTTGCTGCATCAAGTCCAGGACCACGGGAAGCGGCACTGACGTCTTGTTTGAATACCGCAAAAGGAGGGCTCGAGGTCGTGCGAACTTCGAACAGGGCATTCCCTCTGGCTCTGGCGCATCGGGGGTCGAGCCGAGGTAGTATATGACGCGCGCTACGTTCGGCGAAGAGCGGCAGTTGACGTTGAGAGACGTCGTGGTTGGCCAAGAACAGGTCCAGATCCAGTGACGCAACTCGTCGTGGTCGTGTGTGCGTCGGAGCCAAGCAAGCGCTTCGTATTTGAGCTCTGGCCTGGCAACTGCTTCGGTGTCGGCGAGAGATGTACACCCAAAGTCGAATGCAGGCCACGAGTTTGCCCTTGCAAGAGCTGCGGCCGCGGCCCGTATCTTATCGCCCATATGAATGCGCGGGAACATCGGGTTGACAGTGTCCTTGCGGGCCGGGAAGCGCGCGACGACTGAGAGGACAGCGCGAAGGAGGAACCAGGCCGGCGGCGACTTGTACGGACACTGTGGGGCAGCAGACCGCGGCGTGAAGTACCAGTACACGAATTGCGCTGTGGGGAGAACCGTCGCGGCTAGATAACCGATCCCGAGGAGGAGCACAACGCAGCTTACTGGGATGGCTACGCGTCTGTCCAAGCGCCACAGGAGCTCGACTATACCGATCAAGAATAGCGCCAGGCTTGTCTGGAGCAGAATCGGGACAGACGACACGATCTCCGCGACCCGCCAGCGCTCGAAGCCGTCGTATTTCAGCTGACGGACGGCCAGTGTTTCGGCAGGCGTCCTTCCAGAGTCGCGCTCGTATTCGCGGATCCATTGCTTGGCGAGAATGCCAACAAGCGCGGCGGAGAGACTGAGCGTTAACGAGAGAAACCAATAAATGTTGATACGCGTGGAAGGGCCATCGGCTCTGGACGGCGATGCAGACAGCACTGGGAGAGAGGTCCCGTTGAGATGGGAAGGATGAAGAGTCGCCGCAAGGTGGGCGAGTAATATCGTCGTGGTGGTGGACTCAGAGTCGTCTTGTAGCCATGTATAGCTTTCGGCGGCGAATGCGGTGACCACTGCCGAGAAAAGACCGGCCTTTTGTACAAGAACATGTGAGACTCGGAGCAATCCATCGAGAGCAGTGGAAGACTCACGAAGACCAGGAGTGTATCAATCTGTTCGCGATAGACCTCGCTGAGAGTACCATCGTGTTTCCTCACTAAGGTCCAGCATTTTTGCCATGCATCTCGCTCGCTCTCCTGCGCGAACGAGTTTCCGGGTAATGTGTCGAAATTGCTGGAGATTCTGGCCCGAGCCTTGTGGATGCGCTAGAACATGCTTAGTACACGCCCGCCTGCACAGGGTTCATCACCGTACCTCAAAGACATCCTCAGAAAGCGCAGCATCATCCTTGAGCATGGTATCGTAGGAAGGAAAGGGTCGTTTGCCCGCAGATACCTGTGCACATGTCGCCCTTATCTGCCTTGGGAGCAGAAGGCTCGTGACACAGGGCGACAGGCGGGGGATTCATTAAACAAGTTGTGCGACCATTATGCTACGAGTGCGCACAACGTTTGAGAGTGGAATGGGGTAGAGGGGCGAAGCGGAACTATGAAGATCAGCACTGCTGCTCTGGTTCTACGTGTACAACCCTGGCGGGAGTACTTGTAGTAATGGGATCTGATGGGATCTGTTGGCGTCCGATTGACGTGGGAAATGAGCGCAAAATTCTATTGCGAAAGCCTCGAACTACTTCGTCAAACGAGGATGGACGCGTGAGCTAGGATATCGGTTGCTCTATCATCGTCGAACTCTGGCAGGGCTTGAACTGCCGCGCAGAGCCGCTAGTGTCGGCAAGGGGAAAATACCAGGCGGAATGGACTATCTGAAAGGTAATCCGGCCTGGTTAGCTGGTAGATCGAGAGTCGGGGTGTCCCTGCCAGCCTGGTGAGCGGAGTTTCGAAGTGCCACCGCACCGTCTTTTTCCTCCGCCATGCGCTCGGTCCCAGTCCCACAGCCGCATCCCTCCCAGAAGATCGCAGGTACCGCGTCTATATGCACATAACCACTTTTTGGCCCTGAATTGGCCGGCGCTCTTTCGAGAGTCAAACCAGTCAAGGAAGAGGGCAGATACCCAGTGTGCTCATCGCTCGCGTGACTCACACTCGCGGTCGACCTTCTAATATCCCCCGGCGCGTTAAGCAGATATACGACCAGCATTTGGACATCATTGAAATGGGTTTCGGTTACCATAATTCTGCTTCGAGATGCTGGAGACGACCCGACGGCCGTCGACATGTGCCCTCCCAAAGCACTCGCTACTTTCCACCGGAACTACGATGCTCAGCGGCTTGCGACACGGTATATGGCCATTCTGTCACCGTGATGGGGTCCGATATCAGACTTGGCTCATCTGCCAGATAGGCCGAATGCCTCATCTATCTTTGGGTGGCCGACGAACTGCTAGTGCTTCGCTTCCTTTGCCGGCAATGTTCTATTGTCCCATTGCATCAGTGGAATCACGACTGGCTGGGCTCTCTACGGTATTGCCCAATACCCGGACGGAGAAGGAACAGAGCGCTCCGGTTATCGCTTCTATGGGCACCGCCTGTCCAGTCTTATATCGCCGCATTCTTCTGTACCCACGTGCACGCTCTAACAGCATGACCGATCGAATGCCGTTTTCGGCAATTCGCTCGATAACCGGAATCCTAGCGGAGGTACGCACCGCACCAACTTATATCTCGGATACGGAAGTCGCTCAGATACGGAAGTCGACGACCATGCGCGCGCATATGCAGGCATGGCGGAGAATCGACACTCCTCTCGATAACGCAGGCGCTGCCGCGAGTGCATCCGACCTCGACGGGCGAGCCCGGAATTCTGCACAGGCGCGCGCATAGCCTGGCGCGCAAAGAATGATGCTCACCAGTCCCGGTCTGCTTAAATGGCCGAGGCAACCTGCGTTCTCGTCTTGTGCTCAGATGGACCATGTGCCCCCTTATGTCCAAGGTCAATACCCCGCAACATGCACTTCTCAATTCCCCTGGCTGACCATTTGATAGTGGCTTCGTGCACGTGGTTTTTGTATGACTACCGTACGTGAGCTTACCCGTGTACGCGGCAGACTCTCACCGTATACGTAGTGCTGAACTTCAACGAGGAGGTCTGTGGTTACGCAGCAGCACAGCACCCTGCACTCCCTCAATGTCTCATATATATTTCAGGTCGAATTCATCTGGGTTCGGTTACATCGTTTCAATCGACGCAACGCGTCTCATAGTTGTGCAGACACAAGGTCGAAGACGGACGACAACGACATACGTTGCCGTCGGTGTTCTTCGTTCTTAATGCACGGAATCTTCTCACAGCAGCCTCCGCAGACCAAGATTGTCACCGTTGTTGCGCTCGCCGCGGGGTGTTTGACCATAAGCAACGAGAGGGTCTCTAGCGACGTGAGTAGCCTCGACGGATGCCGCATTCCTTGTGTGACGAATCCCTGATTCGACGAATTCACGCGCAGAAGTATGTCCTACATGGATGCCCCGCTCTGAAAACATACTCATAGTCCACGCAGCTGCCTCCGTTTGGCGACCTTCCTGGGTATCGCCGGCTTCATCGTCACAGCCTATGCTGATCGTACGTTCTTCGGCCAGAAAACTCTTCCACGGGCTGACTGAGCTGTTCCCTATCAGTATTACTTACTTTTCGGTGAGCGCAGGAACAGCGACTCAAGCGTCTCCTCCTCATACAATGCCACTCAGGCTACACTACATGTACAACTGCGATCGGAGGCTTCTCGCATTCAACTTGATTATCTACGCCATTGTCGTTATTTCGTCCATTCTCATCAACGTGCTCAACTTCCCATCCGCACGCGGTAATGTGTCGTCGCTCTGAGACTGCTTGAAGGACGCTGACACGGCCTAGATTACTTTTCTCCATCATCCGGAGCAGGATCCTGCATGGTTCGCCTGCGCCCGCAAATGGCTGCTAGCTGGCTTGTAGGTACGGTTCACACGCTCACCTCCGTCGTTCCTCTCTGACAGCATCGCAAGGAATGGTATTCCAGATTTATCTTTCCATCCTTGCACTCGCCAAAGTCCGAAAGGCGCACGCCCAACAAAAGGTTCTCGGCGGGCGCGTCAGTTTGCTCGCCCTGCTCGTCCAGGGGAACCTCCAGTACTATGTCGTGTACGTGTCGCCCGTATTCTGCGTCTGCGAACAGGTGATCATACTCGTTGTAGCATCGTTGCAGCGTACTGTGCCACGACGGTTCTCACTCTGCGCCTTCCGGTGCGCCACCCCCCGGCGCCGCCTATCTGTATCCCGCGGCGAGGGCTGACTTCTCAACAGTACGATCAGTCCGGATCTTACAATCTGTGCGTCTATCCGAGGAGTCCTGCCAAGTTGGCGCCTCACTCAACAGCTTCGCAGACTGACAGTCGCCGCAATGGGAATCTTCGGCCCAAAGCTATTCCGCGATATGCGTCGCATGCTCCTGAACTCCGGAGGCTGTGATCCCACCTTCAGTACGATCCAGCCGCTCGAGTTTGGCTCCACCGCGCGGGCGCAGGGTAGTTGCTGAGAAAAAAGAAATGGGCTGAGAATCGTGACTCTTTTGGCTGCGTCGTGATACTATGCACTTGTATCTATGCATTCTCTTCCCTCGAGCAATAACAGCCGCGATGAAAGCTGAGACAATGCCTCACGTGCCACACGTGCGTGTTCCCACCGGGACACGTTCCAGCGCCGAATTTCTCGTAACAGCTCGCTACAGTATCAGGAAAGAACACTTCCGCAACGCATGAAGACACCATCAGGCTTTGTCGCCGTCTGCACCCGGACCCCTCCCGCGAAGCTTCTAACACTTAGCGAAGCCAAGTGAACACGCGCTTCCGCTTCGCCAGAGCGCTTCTTGCACCGACTCTGAGTGTCGGTGCCCGTCCTTGTGCATCCAGCCGCAGCATGATGACCGAGGGATCAGGGACGGTCCGTTTGGAAGCCATCTTTCGGTATCTCTCGAAGGTAGTGAAGGAGCAAGTTGAAGACAGATTTTCAGCGCCCAAAATGTCTACTAGTTCCTAAAAAATTGCTGGGGGTAGTCCTGCCTGTTTGAGCGTGCGTTTTGGAGCAGCCCCCGGCCAACTGTTTTGTCTCCGATCGCGTCAGCTGTGCCTCCGCCTCCTAAAAAGATCAGCGTCATAGAAATGCAGAATGAGGCTACGGAACTTATAATAGTAAGTCTAACAGTTAGTTATACCACGTTTATGGATCAATCAGAGTATTGGGAGGAGAACAAGGTCGGATTTCCAAGTCCGACGTCCGGCCCTCTTCCTCGTAGTTTTTCGTTCGAAGGCACAGGCTGCCATCCCGCCTATACTCATACGATACGACACCATTGCCCGTGTATACCCCTCTCAGGGTGCTTTCTTCGTGTTCGGCTGCGGCCAAGCTGCAGAAAGGGACGGACTTGTTCCCGACCATCGGGGAACTTAAACCTGCGCCAGCCATTGGGGCTTTGCCTCTTGGTTATACTTGAGACTTTGCAATAGGCTAAACTTTCCCCAGAACAGCCCTGACCTGGCTAGCCGGCGTCTTCGCGAACTCGCGTGTCAGCCCTCGATTGCTAGCCTATCAATCTGTCGACCTGAATCAACTCGGATGCACTGTGATGCTAATCTGCTTTCAAAAGAAGCCCCAAGAGACCTGCTGCGGGCTTGTTATCACGCGATATTCGATGAAGGATTGACCCCCCGGCATCCGAACCATGGCGCTCAAGACATCCACGCGGACTGATGCCGCACCCGACGTGTACACTGTATTGCTCAGCTGGAATGCAACGTAATCTTGGTCTCGACCTCTGACTGACGACTTTGCCTTCCTTTGCATATGTTTCTGAGGTTGTCTCACTATCTGCTGCCAGTGACTGGGGACGTCGCGAATGGTTGTCGGCCTGGATATCCATTCCCACGTTCATACCTTCTATGCAGGATTTCTCTCGTCGATGATTGCCTATTTGGTAACTCGGAGCCTGTGCTCGAGCGCTCCTCACGGAATCCTCTTAAGCGCGCGCACACAGCCTGACTCACTGCGCCATAGGATTTCCCGACCTTTTAAGTTTTAATGGCCGAGGCGTCCCGGAATGCACCCCTCTTCCCGATGGACCATAGCCTTCCACCTTCCATGCAGGGTACGCGCTCCTGGATACGCGCCAACTAGGGTTCTGACGGCGTCCAGTGGCCGCATGCACATGGTTCCTGTATGACTATCGTGAGTATCGTTGTCGCCATGTCGCTCTATTTAACGTTCCTCGCAGTCTTAAATTTCAACGAAGAGGTATGCAAATCTTCCTGCGGCATCAAGGATCGGCTCCTCAGATTCCTGCGACTTCAGATCGAGTTCATCTGGGTTCGGTGAGACCCATCATGCGGCGTACACGTTCTGATTCTCGTCCAGGCGCAGGGCAAGACTCGCAAGGTTACGACGGCGGCTTACATTATCGTCAGCAATTTCCACCCTCGCGGTCTATGGATGTGCTCAATGACGTGTGACTGTGTGTAGATCAAACTAGTAACCCTCGCAGCTCTGATCGCGGCATGCGCGGCCATTGGCAACTACAGTATTTCTGCAGATGTGAGTGTCCTATACCTGTACCTCCCCCAATGTTGATCGAATCTCCCATTACAGAAGTGAGGGAACCTTTGTTACGTCTGGATTGGAGATGGACTCGATGCCAACATTCCCACAGTTGCCTCCGCCTGGCATTCTTTTTGGGAATCGCGGGATTCGTAATCACTGCATACGCTGATCGTGCGTCGTCCAACTCGATTGACGCCGTGTACCCTGACGCGAAGGCGCTGGTCCAGTACTGTTGACATTTCGGTCAGTTGATCCCATTCATAATCTTGTCCAGAGCGTTCTCACAGTGTCTGGGCAGGTTATACTTCATGTACAACTGTAATCGTAGGCTGCTCGCGGCGAATCTGGCCCTTTACGGCCTCGTCGCTATCGCCTCTATCACCGTCAATGTATTGAATTTCCCTTCCGCGGATGGTCGGCAGCTTCATCACCCACAACTCCTCAGATGCTAACCTGGGACGCAGAGTACAAGTATTCCACGCCGAGCGCGGGGTCTTGTATAGTCCACCTGCGTCCGCAAATGGCTCTGGGCTGGCTCGTAGGCGCGTCTCTTCTGCCGAAAGCGCCCAACGCGTAAAGAAACGATTGCTGACGCTCATGCATAGCGATGGTATTCCAGATCTATCTTGCCGTTCTCGCGCTGGCCAAAGTCCGGCAAGCTTACACGCAGCAAAAGTTCCTCGGCGGCCGCATAGGTCTGCTTGCCTTGCTGATCCAGGGAAACCTGCAATATTACGCAATGTGCGCATCGCCTTGCTTTACCCGTCCACCGACCTAACCCGTCGCTGGCAGCACCGTCTTCGCCTACGGGATCAGCACGGTACTCACTCTCCGGCTGTCGGTGCGCTCCGTCCTTCGCCGTGGCGGGAACGCTGGCCTGAGCCTTCTCCCCCTCCAGGATGACCAGGCCGGATCATACAATCTGTGCGCCTATCTGAGCAGTTCATCTGAGCAGGCGTCTCTGAGACTGTGGAACTGCGCAGACTCACCCTCGCGGCGATGGGCATCTTCGGCCCCAAGCTCTTCCGCGACATGCGGCGCATGCTGCTGGACTCTGGCGGGCACGACCCGACGTTCAGCACGATGGAGTTCGCCGTCGTGGCCTCGCACTCACACTCGCGGACTGACGGCGGGTGCTGAGTGACAGCAGACGCGCACGTGGACATGTACATGTGCGCGTGTTTGGCCACATCTGTACTTGTGTTGTTCTTCTCTCGAGAAAGAAACGCCGCGAAGCGCGGGGTCGGACTAAAGAAGCCTCCTCTGCGCACATGCCTGCCACAGCATGATCCCGCCGCGACCTCGTGCTCGTCCCCCGTATCGTCGCGCTAACCCCCCGACGCGCATGCATATGACGCCGCCTCTGACGCCGTCTGCACGCGCACTGCACCCGTGTCTTCTCCCATTCAGCGAAGCCATGCAGGCATCGAATCCCATAGCTTCTTGCACCGACTCCGAGTATCGACGGCCCTGCCCCTCGAGGTACATATCCGTGGATCGAGCACGCGCACAGCGGGAGAGAGGCTCGGCCTCGAGCCTGGAAGCGGGAGACGCCCGCCGCGCAGTGCACAGTGCCCGCAGAGCGCGTGACGATCCCTCTCCCGCCGCCAAAAACACCGTCGGGCGATCTTCGTGCTCAATCCGAGTCTCTCGCCACTGTATGAAAGAGTCAATTCTCCGGCCCCAATGATATGTACAACGACAAGGACAATCGCCGTCCGCGCCGCGTTTCAGGTGCCACTCACGCCAGCCATCTGCGGCCGCGCGTGCGCAAATATGGCAGGCCATGGCAGATCCACCAGCACTAATCGCTTAGTCGCGCGCGAAACGCCAATAACTGAGTGTTAGCGACCCAAACGGTTTCAAATATTTGAAGGTCGTGCGACTGCGGACGCGTCCAACGCCAACACGCACTCAGACTCTCTCACACTGTCGCGGCGAACTCATCTAAGCAGAAAACACACCCTGTATGCTCGAGCCAATGTACCCAGTCTCTCACGCAACAGTCGAGGGAGAGGTCAAGAGGAACACACTATATCGTCAAGCGCACTAACCTATATACCAAGGACGGGACAGGGCGGGGCACTATGCAAAAACGGGCGGCAAGATAGCTAGCTGCGGCGGGCGGATTACTACACTCGTCACGAGGGGAGAGAGAGGGCGATATAACAGTATGTACCTCTGAAAGCGGACTTACAACTGGCGGGGACACGGGCGGTGGCGGTAGTACAAGGACACGGGCGGGACGGGAGGGGAGGGGGCGAGGTACTAGGTGTACTCGTATCTTTCATAGTGAGGCGATTACGCAATTACTAAATGAACTCGAACTCGAACCGAAGCGCGCGGGGACGGGGAAGAGACGGGAGGGAGGACGGGAGGGGAAAGAGGGAAAGAGTCAGACCCTCACCCCGCGCGGTGATACGGGTGGAGCATTCCCTGCGGCGCCCCCTCCGAACTCGCCGCGCGTGGGCGGAGGGCTGGCGGAGGAGGATACGCTGCTCCCGTCGCCGCCGCCGCCGCCGGCGCGAGGGGATAGGCTGGCGGAGTCGCGCTCGCTCCCGCGGTGGTGGTGGTGGACGTGCTGGCGGTGCCGCCCGAGGGGTCCTCCATCGCCACGGGCAGCCCGTCCATACCGATCATACCCCCGTCCACCATCATCAGCATATCCATAGCCGTGGGCTCGTACGACCGCGGGCTCGTCTGCCTCGCGCATCAGTCTCAATCATACAACAACGCGCAAGGAGGGGTGGAGGCGCACCTGCCACGCTAAATGCGAATGGCCCGCCCCCTCGGCGCGGCTCGTCGTTGCTGTCTGAATCTGACGAAAGATCTGCGGGTGGTGGTGGTGGTGGCTGAGCGAGTCGCCGTTGGTCGCCGAGACCATATCCTGCTGCTGCTGCTGTGTGGAAGCCGGCGGGACGATAGGCACCTGCGCGTGGCCCCAGAACTGCTGCGTGTTGTACATCTGCGGGTCCGGCGCCGCGTAGAACTGCTGGTAGTCCTGCGCGTACGGCATCACGGGCGAAATCCCCTGCTGCTGGTGCGTGTGCTGGTGGTGGTGGGAGTGCGAGTGCGCCGAGTCCGGGTAGGGCGACATCAGCGCCTGCTGCTCGTACACTTGATGCTGCTGCGGGTCCGGATAGGGCGGGTAGTAGTACTCCTGCTGCTGCTGCTGATGGTGGATGGCCGCCATGTCCAGATAGAGCTGCGGCTGATGCTGGAGGGGTTGTGTCATTGCAGAGCTCCATGAGGGTGAGCCGTCGGGACTGGGGTCGGCTCTCGGCGGCATTGGCGGTCCCGGGTGGATCGCGCTGATGAGCGGGGGCGTTGTCCCGCTCGTCGTCGTCGTCGGGGTACCGCCGCTTGACGCCTGCCGCCGCGGCGGGCTCGGGGGGAGGGTGGAAGGAAAACGGTGAGTCCCCGAGCCCGCCGACGCTGAAGGCGAAGGGGTCTGCGCTGGCTGCTGCTGCTGCTGCTGCTGCGGGACCTCCCCCCATTGCGGAGGGTAGGTCGGCGCCGCGAGAGGAGGGGGGCCGGCCGGCGGGGTGGGAGTGGCCGAAGAAGGAGAAGAAAGCGGCTGGAGCGGTGCCTGGGCGAAAGGATGGGTCGCGCGCGCCGGTGGGCGGCCTGAGGTCGAGAAATCGTCCGGCGTCGTCTGCGCGAGCTGTTGGGGGTCGAAAGTCGTCGGGCGCGGGCCCGGTGGTGCGGCGGGAGCTGAGCGGTCGAAAAGGCTCTGTTGGGGGTCCGGATGGCGCGGCTCGAAAGGGGCCGTCGCCGAGAGCGTGCGGGGGGCCTCGAAAGGGCCGCTGCTGGCCGTCGGGGCCGAGAAAGGACTGGGCGGCGGGGGAGGGCGCGGGGACGACCGCGGCGAGCGGCGGGAGCGCGCGCGCGAAGCTCTCGAACGGCGGAGCGGGCCCGCGCTGCTCTCCACCTGCGCCTGGGCCGGCGCCTGGATGCTGCTGCTGGCTGCGGGGGGCAAGAAAGGACTGGCCGGCTCCGGGGGAGGCGGGGGAGGAGCCGAGAAAGGACTGGCCGCCGTGCGGCGACTGGGACGGCGGGGAGGGCCGAAAGGAATGCCGGGCCGGCTGCGCGCCGGGCGGCCACTCCTCGTAGCCGGCGCTCGTGCCCGGCCGCACCGCGGGCTGCGCGGCGACGGGCGAGATGGGGCTGGGGCCCGGCGGCGACGCGTCCTCGGTCTTGACGACGATGAGGCCGTCGTCCGGCGAGAGCCGCTGTCCGCCGCCTGGCTGGCCGCCCGTTGTCGCCCCCGCCCCCGTCGTCGCCGCCGCTGCTTGCTGTTGCTGGAGCTGCTGCTGGGCCTTGGCGGCCGATGTGCGAGGGCGCTTCGCGGCCGAGATCATGGACGAGTGCAGCGAGGTCAGCTCGCGCATCATCTTTTCGTTCTGCTCGGGCCGGTCTGCGTGCACGGTCTGGGCGTGCTGGCGGAGGTTGTCGAGCCTGGAGAACTGCTTGCCGCAGTGGCACGAGAAGGGGCGTTCCCCGGTGTGTTTGCTGTCGACGGCGGCGGCGAAAGTAAGACAGCGAGTTAACCAAAAAGTAACTCGACGGCAAACGCACCGGACATGTCGAGCAAGGTGCTCCGAGCGCGAAAAGACCATCCTGCACTCGCCGTAGCCGCGACACTGGAACGTCTTCGCCGGCGCGGCGCGATAGCGCTTGACGCCGCCCTGGCTGGCCTGCTGCAGCGCCTGTGCGCCGGCGTCGAGGGCTGAGCCCATCTGGGGGGCGGGGCCGCCGCTGCTGGCCGCATCGTCCATGGGAGCACCGAGGGGGTCCGTGCCTGGGAGGATCAAGCGACGGCAACCAAGCCCAAGCGAGTATAAGCGGGCTGGCGGGGCGCGGAGCTCGAAATCAGCCATCCGGCGCCGCCGCTGCTGCTGAGGACCGTTGCACTTACCGTCCGTGAAAGTGGGACGAACGGGGAAGAGAGGCGGAGTCGGCGCCAAAAAAGGAGCGCAGGCGCTGGGAGGGGGTCGGACTCGCTCTGTGTGGAGGGACGCGGGAAGAGAAGACGTCGCGGGCGCTCTGATCGGCTACTGCCGCGAACATCTGCCCCGAATCCGGCACGGGCAGACGACATCTCCACTCCAGGCACGCCCACGCCCGCCCGGCTGCGCGTCTCTCCGTGGTGATGGGCAACGCCCGCCAAACATTTATCCGTGATCGGCATGTTCCGAATAGAGGACCCTGTCAGATTGTTTAGTGTACATTTTTTGTTCGAATGGACCTTTCTCAGGTAAATAAATAGGTTCCTTAATGTATGAGAAGGACCGCTGTTAGCTAGAATTGCGCCTTTCGCCCTGGGTCTTGCACAGTGCAAGGAACAATGCACCGGAAGCCACCGAGGCACGAGGATTTGTCTCCTGCTCTATAAGCAGCTATCAGAAGACCGCCATTCGAGCTATGCATAGTCTTATTCCCATTATGAAGCTATTTGTTAAATTTTTGTATTTCTAATTCCACAAGAGACAATGCTGGATGACACCCAGCTTTTGCCTCCATTTGGGGCCGATCCTGCTGACATAATCGACGAGAAGCCTGGTCGGGGGCTATCGCGTTGGGAAGCGTGGCGCACCAGCAATGTAAACGTCTTTATTCAACGTAAAAATGATGTTTCAACACAATCAGACGTCTCCGCACTGAAAAGAACTCACCCCGGGCCATTGTAGCCTCACACCGCCGCAGTGAGGCCCCAGGTCTCCCAGAACTCGAAACCCGTATTGGAACGCAATGACGCCGCACAGAGCCGTGTTTAGGACAATTGGATGGTTGAGAAGCGTTGAGAAGTGCAACGGGACCTTGTGTCCGCCAGGCAGCCTGATTTCACTCTCTGAAACTCACTCCTCGGATATTGCAGAGCTATATACAGTACCAGGAGCGTCAGAACTTGGTTTGTGGGACCTTCCATGTATATAAAGTTGGTTAAAATAGGTTTCACTGCTAGATAAAAATTTCAGCCGGTGAGACGAGCCGCGAGCGGTGGGCGGGCTCGGATTCGGCTATCGCCGGGCAGAACCCGCTGGTGGGCGTTGCCCATCACCACTCTCCGTCGCCCTTCTGATCCAGCGACCACACAACACAACACGGGCACTGCCACGCCAGGCACACCACCCCCCATCCACACACACCCAACACTGCTCCCGCACAACCCCCGCGCCCCGCCCAGCCATCACCCGCGTGCCCCCCCTGCAGCCAGCCATCCCATCATCATCACCACGATTAGCCGACGCGGGGATGCGCAGGGGGGCCCCGATAGGAGATGGGGGGCGGTGCCCCGCTGTCTAGGCGCCGGTGCCTGGGCCCCCACGGACTCAACTGACTCTCTCCAAGCCACGCGTGAATCGGGCCCCTGCACCGTCCCCGACCCAAAAGTCTCTCTCACTCTCTCTCAGCAGCCAGCGCGACGACGCGTGCGCGAGAGCTTCGGCCCCACGTGCTGCACGTCATCGCGCACGCGAGAGCCACCACGTCTCCTCGTCTGCTTTGTCCACCACACACGCTCTCTGAGCCTCTCACTCGCTATCCTCCCAGCGTGCGTCTGATGGCCCCGCGGCGCCCGCGCCCTCGCTAGCTCGATCTGCCACCGCGCGTATCCGAGCTCATCGGGCGGCGCGTTGACAACGGGGCTAGTGCGCCCGGCCCATTGACCATGATGATGATTGAGTCTGGCCGGCGACAAGCACGCCTGGATGCACGGATCTGATTCGCTGCTTGCGGTTGCGGGATTCGTTTGCTGCTGCGAGTACTGACGACAGTTGGGTGATTACAAGCTGAGAACGAGACTGTATGCGTCGACGTGATAGACTCGACTGAGACCGATCCCAGAATCGAAACTGTAACTGCGCCACCGTCGCGTGCGCTGGCAGATGGATTGAACTATGAATGAACTCTCTCCACCACCATACGTTTGTCTTGGCTCGCGACACAGTATGTACCGCCTGGGTGAGGACAACCTCGCAGAGCCGCTGAGACTCAGAGCGAGTCCTCTTTCCCACCGCGGCCGAATCCGCGGTTGGCAGCTGACACACTGACACAACCTCTTGACAGTGACAGCGTGCTTCGGACTTCTGACGCCAATCATACACAGCGATTGGCAACCGCGCACGTCATGGCACCTGTCAGCACGAGCGTCCTGTTGGCTCAGCCTCTGCTGGCAACGAGTCTGTCCTCAGCCTGTGACAGAACTCTTGGTTCAGCAAGCGGCACGACGGCCCGCGATGCTCAGTCTGATGATGAGCACGGGCGGGCCAGCCAATCAGCAGCAATACAAATTGCGTTGTGTGATTGGATGGAAGACTCACACTCGGACAAACCAAACGCCCCCTGCAAATCAGGGGTGACCGCTGTCCCGGCCCGGCGCCGCACGCGTTCCCACGGCGCTGCGGCCCATTCAGTCACGCGCCGCTGCTGGAATTCGGATTGCCACTCTGCCAGTGCGCAGACTGAGAGAAAATCTCGCTACCCAGCCGCGATGGGGCTGGGGTTTGGGGAGGGCGACGCGACATTAATCAGTGGCAGCGCCGGCGGCGCGGCGCTTCGCGTCGCATCGCCGCGTGCCACCCGACCAGTCGCCAGCTGCGCGCCTTCGTCGCGTCACGATCGAACCAACCACCCATAGAACGCGCCCACTGCACGCCTCTAGCTTCAACACCAAATTACACTCTCCAGCACTTACAAGTTACAAATCGTTTCACGCGCATCTGCTCGAGAGTCGCCGGATATGAGCGCGGCCAGCGACACAGTACACGGCGATCTCGGCCCCGGCCCGCAGTGCCAGTGTACGTAACGCGCGCGTGGCGCAATCGCGATCAGTCGGCCGTGATCACCGCTGTCCATCCGTTCCTGCATGCAGGGGCGCCGGCCGGACACACACAAGGACGCGGTGCAGGAACGACAAACGCGGGGCGATCGCGCGAGCTGAGCCTGGACTTCTTGGAAGTTGGAAGCCGGCTTTTCTCGGCCGTTCATTCTGAGCGGCGTTGGAATGAATGAAGCGGTTCGGTTGCAACTGTACAGTTCAGGGTTTCGGGCCCTGAGAGTGAGTTGCAGTGAATCGGGTGCTATGTCATTGTGTATGGATACGCCCTCGGCCCGGCAGCACGGCGGCTGGCGACTGAATTGTGGCGTCCCCAGCGCCCGGAGGCGCGGGCCCTGCATGCTTGATGCTGGCGCGGGCGCAGTCCTTCGCTATAGCGCCCGTTGCGCGAGCACTCATCCCAGAGAACTGGCATTCTCTTCCTATATACCCCCAAAGGCGTATTTAGCACCGAAACTGAGCCAGTATTCCAATCGTATACAGTGGAATGCACCCGCAATCGGAGCTCGAGCCACAATCTCACCCCTCAGTTCTCGGCCTCAGATTCACTCACCCACTGCAATACATAGCATATATAACCCAACACCTCCCGAGCACCCGCGACCTTCGCTCGCGGTCACGGGACCGCGGCACAGCGGTCCGCAAGTGCATTCCTGTCGCAACGCTGCTTGGTCAGCAGGCAGCGGGCTTCCGCTCCAGTTGCGGCAGCTGAGCCCCTCTCCCTCTTGCGACGATGGCCCAGCCGCTCCCCTCGTTCGACGAGCTGCCCGCGTTCGACGGCAATCCTGGGTGTGCCTGGACGGTGTGGGGCCCTGACGATCAGCTCGGCACGATCAACCTGCTCACGCCGGAGCGCGTCAAGAGCGCCGCGGAGGAGGAGATCAAGTGCGTCCGTCCCGGAAAGCCGTGCTGGAACTTGAGCTGACTCTGGGCGATGTATCTAGGACTGGGAGGAGTGTGTCGCTTAGCTGGTACGTTGGCTATGGAGTGTACTACCGGCGTTGGATTTGAAGTTTGACTGCCATGTGCAGGCCGATTAATTTCCCCAAGAAGGTTGCTTTAACCCTCTGATCTGGGACTCGGGTAACCAGGCTAACTACTTTCCCCAAGGCTCTGTTCTTCCGCGAGAGCGCGAACATTACCCTCAAGGCAACGGCTGAACTGGCGAAGGGAGACGATGTCATCCACATGGTAAGCTCCCGCGCACCCACACATTGGCTCATCCGTTTCACCTAATACATACTTCCAGAACAGCCAGGCCGGTTCTCAGTGGGATGGCGAGCATGTTCGCATTTCGGCTTGGATACGAGACTCATCATTCTCAGGCATGCGGCACTACGGCCTCTTCGAGCACGGCCTCTTCTACAACAAGTGCGTGCGCCCTTCCCTCCCCCCAGACTCACCCACTGAGCCCGAAGCCGCGTTCACACAGCACACCGCGCGCGGCGATCCCGTTCGGCAAGATCGAGATCGCGGACCCGGCGAACATTGACCCCGCCTACGTCAAGCTCGGCATCCAGAGTGCGCTCATCCCTGTCACTGTTTCGCCTCATTCATATGCATATGTCGGCCGGCAGACTGGGCGGAGCACGGCATCTGCGGGCGTGGCGTGCTGCTCGACCTCGTCGCGTTCTTCACGCGCGACGGCGCGCCGCTGCCGTACGACCCGTGGGAGTCGCACAGCTTCACGGTCGACGAGCTGAAAGCGTGCGCCGAGTATCAGGGCGTGAATTTCCGCACGGGAGATATTCTGCTCGTGCGGGGAGGGTTCATTAAGAAGTACCTCGAGTCGACGGACGAGGCGCGCGATGCGATCGCCGAGCCGAAGCGGGACCCGCCGTTTCAATTGTGCGTCGATACGCGTGCGCAGCGAGGGTGGCTGAATAAGGAGTGAACAGCGCCGGAGTCGATCCCGGCGTTGACATGAAGCGCTTTCTCTGGTACGCACCGATAGAGTGCTATTGGTGGAGTTAATCCTTACACTCCGCGAAGGGACAACCACTTCGCGGCCTGCGCGTCGGACCAGCCGACCTGGGAGGTGTGCCCCGTCATAAACGATGCGATGATTGAGGACCAACCCGGTCAACCACCCCAGCACTGGCCGCCCAAGAAGGAGACCATGAGCCTCCATCAGGTACCATACTTCCGCGCAACGATTTCCACACTGACCTACGTTGCCATTAGACAATGCTGAAGTACGCCACTTGATCATCTATTCGCAGCATCTGACGCGCATCACGTGATCCCTCAGCCTGTGGGGAATGCCAATCGGTCCGCGCTCATACTCTCACGTGCACCGAAGCCGAAATTGACGTTTGACTTCACAGGTGAACTCTTCGATCTCGAGGCCGTCTCGCAGATCTGCAAGGAGACCGGGAGGTACACGTTCTTCTTCTCGTCCTGGCCGCTGAGGATGTAGGTTTTCCATGACACACACGGATCACGTGCTCACGCGTATTGTCTAGCATTGGCGGATGCGCTGCGCCGCCGAATGCCGCAGCGTTCTTCTAAGCGAAGTCTCGAATTTGAACAAGAACAAGGGGGTACAGTACGAGAAAACGGCGCGAAAATGTAGCAATGAATCTTGGTCAATCATGTATCATATCGAATCTGAACAAACTTGCACGTGATCTACTTCTCCTGCTCCCCCCTCAAGCTGCACGAAACGTTGGGTAAACAAGAAATGGTCTACGTCGGCGGGGAACACGAACCTTAGTCGTCATCGACGCGTTTGTCGCTGTGGAAAACTTGCGCCTTCGCCTGCACGGCACTTGGCATGGCGCGCGTGTTGTGATCTGAGATTGAGTTCAGCTTTCATCCTCATAAAAAATCGACGACCTACCGCAATTTGCGGACTTCAAGCGTGTTTCTCTGACACGCTGGCCGGACGCGCAGCTTGACTCGGAGGGGCCGGCGAGATCCTCTCGCCGGGCTAACCTTCAGTTGTCGTCTTCGTCGTCAGTGAAGAACTCGTCTTCGCCTTCCTCGCCTCCGTGGAGGAGTTCGAGGTCCAGTCGGTAGCGCAGAAGCCCCCCGATGCCGCCGAAGCCGCGGACGAATTGCGCACCGTCCTGCGAGCGGTCGGTCACGAACTGCGGGCAGCGTCAGTGGGTTCAGTCACGGAGATGAGTGGTCATGGAAGACAGACCTCGAGCTTGGCGCCGAAGCGGCTGTAATTGTCAGCGAGCCATTCGAGGAGGCTCTGCGGCTCGGTGTCGGGTGCGCGCTCCATCTCCCGCCCGGTCGACGGGTCGATGAAGGCGTCCTTGGCCTCCTTTCCTTCTTGGGCATGTACGACGACCTCTTCGCCCGCGGCGTTGAGGAGCACGTGACGCGTTACCGCGAGACCGTCCCAGACGAGGAGAGTTTCAACGGCGCCGAGCTCCATCGCCTTGAGCGTGTCCGCCACGCCGAAGCAGTACTTCCCCGTGTCGCGGCTGATCTCGTCGAAGTAGCGCTGAATCAGCTGCTTCTCCTGTACGAGACGGATGTTGGCCAGGGAGTCGGCTGCCAAGTCGATCGCCTGCCAACGTGCAGTATGTCAGCCGTCTCAGCACCGTCTCACTCCCTACGCAGCACGCGCACCTGGTTGAGCCCGTTCTCACCCCCATAGCTGACGTCCACAACGCGTATGACGACCGCAGCCAACCGCGGGTCGAACAGCTCGCTCTTCGCAAGCTGGTTCTTGAAGTCCGCGCTGCCAGCGAGCACGAGCCCGACGACGTTCGGGCGCTCGTCCGCTCCGAGAAACGCCTGCGCGGCGAGCTCTGCGACCTTCCTCACGTAATTGTGCCTGGCCTCATCCCGGAGACGCGAGAAGCGCGCGGCGGACTGGCCGCCGCGCCCGTGTTTCTTCGGGAGGTCGACGTTGAGTTTGTGTAGGACTTCGCGCGTGCTGCCTGACAGGGCGGCGAGCAGCGCACCGGAGCCGTCCATCACGACGAACCCGACGCGCGAGGCGTCGGCGTCGAGCAGCTTGCGCAGCTCGGCCGTGTGGAATCGGCCTCCGCAGAAGTACACGAACCTGCAGCCGCGTCAGGACTCGGTGGCAACGGGCAGCCTGGAGCGCACGTGCTGACCGGCTTGGGCGGCTCGAAGTCGAACGAGACCATCTTCTCCTTGCCCTCGTCCGTGAGCACAGTGCCGACGAACACCGCGAGCCCGTTGGGCGGGACGCGAGCGTAGAGCTTGAGGCGCGCCTGCGCGCTGGCGATCGCCGCCTGCACGGACAGCTTGTTCACGTGCGACTTGATGTTCGCCGCCGCGCCGTGCTCCTGCGTCAGCATCGCCGTCGTGCGCGAGATTTGCGACTTTGATAAAGTAACGAGGGTGAGAGGGAGCATATGGACGAGAGGCCGCGCACCTTCGCGGGGAGGATCAGCGAGATCATCGACGTGCCCGCGCTGAGCGGCCCGGGAGTCAGACTGCGAACGCAAAGCCCGCAGAAAACAGCGCACACACCCTCGAGCAGCGTCCAAGCTCTTGATGAGCCGCCGCAGCTTCCAGGCCTCGATATTTGGGTCTAACACGGCGGGGGCGGTCAGCAAAGGGCATATCACGTCTCAGCGAAGACGAGGCTCGCACCCGACATGGCGGTGAAGTGACACGCACTGGCAGACAGTCGACACTCGATCTTCTACCGGTGCCCGCTTTTAGAGACGAGCCACTTTGGGAACGAAGTCATGCAAGCGGAACTGCGGCTCCGCGGCGACGTCGGCCGGCCGCTCAGGGTTGGGCAAGTCAGTCACCGACGCCGAGTGCTGTGCGGACAGCGCACCGGAGGCAGAGAAAATGAACACCAAGCACCGGAGGTTAGCAGCATGATCAGGGTCTTCAAGTGAGTTAGAGCAACAGTATAAATGTGGCGCGCAGCGGTTTTTGTTTCTGAAATTGTGTTCCGACCGGGCAGCGTCCTCTAAGCAGGCTCGTCCCACACAGAGCAAGTAGAATACACGAAAAGGAAAGACTGACATCCCAGGACGCAGCCCGGGTTCAGGTAAAGAAGCCCAAGAGTTCAGGTTCGCACAGCCAATCCAGGCGAGCGAGAAAACCGGTCCTCGCTCACGGCCGGCCGCCATTCTTGTTGTTGTTGTTGGTCGGGCTGCGCTCGTAGTTGTACGCGGGCAGCGGCCCCGCGACGAGGCTGAAGCGCGCGCCGTACAGGTCCGCCTTGAACGTCTCGGACGTGTGCAGCGGCTCGACGACGTTCGGGCCCGCCGCGCGCGCGGCGTTGCCGAACGTGTGCGCGCTCGCGATGTCCAGCGCCGTGCCCGTGCCTGCGCTCGCATTTGCCGAAATCGCAGGAGACTGCCGGGAGGTGGCGCCGGGCGTGTGGCCGTACGCGCTCATGATGTCGTACGCGTCGACGGTCGACGTGCCGAGCGAGCGCGGCGTGTCGGAGCCCATGCTCATGAAGTTCGTCGGGTAGCTCTTCGCGCTGCCCGCGGACAACCCACTATCCGGCCGCGCGCGCGCGCTCATGATCATCGAGACGTCGCTGAGCGCCGTGGGCGGCGCCTGCGCGCGCAGCGCGGGCACCGGCGGGAGCGGCGCGTCGCGCGGCTCGAGGAAGGTGGGGATCGTCGCGCCCGTGCGCAGCGACGTCGACGCGGTGAGCAGGCGCGACGTGCTGTCGTAGCTCGACGCGCTCGATGCGCTCGACATGCGGTCCAGCCCGGACGTCTGCAGCATTAAGGGGCGCGGGCCCGAGATGGGCGCGCCGTTCACGCCCTTCTTCGCCGCCCGCGCCGTGTTCGTTGCCATGGACATGGGCATGGGCGTGCCGCCGCGGGACTGCGCCTCCTTCTCCTCGTCGACCTGCACGCAGGCCGGCGTGACGACGCCGTCGGGCATGATCGTCTTGCGCGTGAGCACGAAGAGCACGACGTCCGCGAACCCTGAACTCCGTGCGCGGCGGACACAGCAGGCGGTGTGGGTATATTAGGCACAGACACGAGTGGCGGGCGCAGACGCAAACACCGGCGATCGGGAGAGAAGCAATGTGTCGTCCAAACGTCAGCGGGCGCCACACATCGACGGACGGATATAAAACGCACCCGTCAGGGCGTACACGGTCAGGGCGAACGCGACGAAGCCGAAGGGCTGCTTGTCGCCCGCGAACTGCATGAGCCGGCTGACCATCACGGGCGACCACAGCAGGAAGTACGACATTGGGAACCTAGCGAAATTTTAATAAGCATGGAGATCGACACGCGCAGACGGCGGAGGGCGCACCAAATCATCCGCTGCACGGTCGCGATGATGTCCTTGTCGAGGTCGTCGCGCATCATCTGGATGTGCCAGGCGTCGTCGCCGTGCAGGAACAGGCGCAGCTTGAGGCGGCCGTTCGTGAAGTAGATGTTGCCGCGCAGGTGCAGCAGCGTGAACGCGAGGATGATGACGCTGACAAAGGGCGCCAGTCCGGTCTTGGTGACGTGAGAACGCCGCCCGTTGTAATGTAAGTAACAAACTTACGGGGAAGTACTCCAAAAGGAAGCGGGCGTTGGGATGGCGGTCGGTAATCCAGCAGGACGTCCCGTCCTTCTCGTGCCCGTCGAAGGGCCCGTAGAACGTGAGGCCGAACGCGACGGGCCCGACGAGCACGTCTGCGAGGAGCAGGGACCAGACGGACGCGATGACGGCGGGGAGGGACCATTTGATCGGTTTGAGCGACAAGAAGAGCAAGTTGAAAATGTGCAGCGAGATGACCTTAGAAACGCGATATTAACGCATGCAATGTAATAATAGTTGGATTGGTTATTGTACTTGTTACTTACCATGGACCAAACGGCGGTGCCGACGTTGCCAGTGAGCTTGAAGGCGGCCTGGAGGGAACAAAAGGCGCTCGGCATCATCGGGCCCGAGACCCATTTTGCGGACATGATGACTGAGAGGGCCTTGAGGATGCTGGAGAAGAGGAGCGAGTAGAAATAGGCCGTCATGTGCTTGTCGCCCATCATCTTGCGCCGCTCGCCGCTCGGCGCGGGATGCCGGAACGTCCGAACGACCATGAACAGCAGGAATCCGACGACGGCCACCAGCGAGATGCAGCCGGCGACGACCGTGCACTGTGCATTTTGGTTTCAGATGAGGGCCAGATTTCAGTTGAACAACGCACAATAATGCCCGGCCTGGCAGAGTCTGGCTCGTTGAATGCAGCAGCAGCAGTAGCAACCATCGTGAACAGGGAAACGGGAATCGGGAAGGGGTCGTTGAAAGGAGAGTGGGAGCGCGCTGCGCAACGAGGCGGCCGAAAGACTTGCTCGGCGGGTGGAAGAAGAAAGACCTTCGACTGGACGGCGGAGAAAGCCGGGCCAACCTGGCCTCGCGCGGCGATGAACTGCACCCGCGGCGCTCCGTCTCCTAGCTACCAATGCCTGGCACCCTGCCGGCGTCCCCGGCCCTCCCACTGCGGCGCATGCCCCGATCTCGCCGTGCGCCCGCCTCCCGCCCGCCACTGCACCTGCCACTGCCGATCTGCAATGCCCCCGTCCCCGTGCAAAAGATCACTCCTGGTCCATCTCCGCCTCTAACACCCGCGCATCTAGACCCCCTGACCGGACACCAGCGCTCGCGCTATCTCGGGAGTAGCTGCCCCCATTTGGGAACGGATTCGCTCTCTCTCATTGTCTGACAGTGTGTGATGCCCCTCAGGCCACGCACCTCGATGGCCCTGCTGGTCTTGGAGCCTTCGAACCGTCGCCGTGTCAGTCAGCCCACGCTTCTCCGCGCCCAAACGGGGAGTCATGATTTCATCTTATCGCAGAACGTTCTGATGCACTGACACCCATGACATCGCTTTGAGCCTCGTCACCGCCGCCTGAACAGCTAATAGGACGGCAGTGCGCTGAACACACTTCGTGCACCGATTGCCGGCTCTGCGACCATGCCCTTGAACATGTACTGGATCGACTGTAGCAGGTCGACGTCGTCATCGCACATCCTGTTTCACCAGCAACTCGAACTTCTTGGACAATCGACATGCGGCACACCGAACACCGAACAAATCTTGACGACCCTGACGGCTCCCGGGCCCCCGATCAGATACTCCGACGCAGTTTGGTTTGGTTCGGTTCTGGGTTCAGGTTCTAGGTGTTTGCTTCACTGCCGGCCGATCACTGAGCGTCTGGCGTCCCTAATAAACCATAAGTCAAGCGCACTCTGCTCACTCGAGATGCAACTGCTGCTCCCCCACACCGCACGCAATCAGGGACACGCGCCCGCAGCACTCCCGGTAGCCCCAGCCCTGCGCCTCCCTATCACCACCTCATGAAGCTACGGTAACGTCGCATGCGTAGATGCCAGCGCGATCGAAGCAGAGGTGCGCACGCACGCGCGAGTGAGTGGGATCCAGAACCACACGTTGCACCACAGCATGCTCCCGAACTGCAGGACAAACCCAGTTCTCAGACTTCTCGCAACGGGGCCCTGCGCGCCCGCGCTCCGAGTCCCTGCGCGGGTGCGATTCCTGCTGCAAGCGGGCTGTGATCGCGCGTCCCCGGCTTCGATCTGCAACGAAGTAGTGGCATAGCCGTGTATGAGAGGACCCGCTCTCAGGCTGTGCAAGTGCCAAGTTTGCCACATCTCGGGGAGTGAGCTAACTGTGCCACGCAGGGCAAAAGCATTGCAAGATGCAATTCCCCGGGCTCGGGGTGCAGGGAGAAGCATTCACTGTTACTCGGGGCCGTCGCGAGCATGCGGTTCTCAGCGAGCGAGAACTCCGAGTCTCAGAAGGACTTCTACTGGCTAGTGTGATCAACGTCGGCAATGCTATCTAATGAAGGTTCTCGCGCCGACCCCAAGCGGTGCCTACATCCAGGTACAGAACCTGCACCTGTCTTGCCACCCATGCCAGTCAGCTATTATATTTCTCTGACCCACGAAGAATCCCTCTCTCCCGCTCCAAACGTGGGATCCGCGATCTCGCTCGGTTACTGGTGCGTGGATTCATTGTGCTCTCAGAGACAGGGCTGTGACCCGCCTTCAGGTTCATGGCCACACTTGCAGACCCTGTTATCACACCGATTGCACGCTCATCTCACTGCATAGAGCCCGAGGTAAGAGCGATGCCGGGTCTCCTGGAACTGCGCCCAGTAGTTTCTCATTTCTCGAGGCTGGCTCGGGGCTCGGAGCGCTCACAGCCGACTTTGCTGATCGGGACAGGCCCGTCGAATAGTCTCCTTCGCAGACTTTACGTTCGAAGATAATCGTTCGAAGTAAATTGTCGAACGGGAATCTAGATTCGACCTGCAGTCCCCTTACGCTGAGTGCACGACTACATTCGGAACTACGCTCTCTAGTTCCGCCAGATCGCCGGTGACCTCGACGCGATTGAGCACCAAGCTTTTCACGACGCCGGGGACGGCCACCGCCTGCAGGAATCGGAGCACTGCCGCTACAGACATGCACGGGAACCTACCAGCGCGCTCGAGTGGTTCTCCAGATAGCAAGAGCTCCTCGAGCACCGGAAACGCGCCCGGGGACGCGAGCGCGAGATCGTCCAGGTCCGCGGCCGACGAATCGAACATGAGGTCGAGCTTCTTGACGTGCCCGCGGACGTGCGCGGGCACCCGCAGCGCGGCCCACGCGCGGACATCGACGCGCAGCGTGTCTGGCGGGGCGGACAGGTGCGTCCAGACGGCGCCGATCTGCGCGTCCCCGGGTGCCGTGTGGAACTCGAGCACGCGCTCCCTGCCGTCCGGCGCGCGCGCCGCGACGCGGCGACGAGACACGCAGAGCTGCGCGACGCGCTCGAGGTGCCCGAGGGTGCGCGCGCCGTCGACATTCTGGCCCTCGGCGTACGCGAGCGCGATCCGGCGGTGCCGCGCGCCGTCGCCGTCGCCGAACACGGCAAGGAACGCCGCGTCGCGCCCCGCGGAGAGGTCGCCGATGTCGACGCTCATGCGGCGCCCGGCTGCCAGCTCGCGCGCCTGGGCCAGGACTGCTGGAGGCTGCTCGCGCGGGTTCTTGATTGGCGACTGGACGTGCACCTGGCGCAGGGCTGGGGCGACCTTGAGGTACTCGAGCACGTCCTGCGGCTCCATCCGCGATCCCGTCACATACAGAGACTCCAGCACAGGGAGCGTGTCGGGCATGATTCCGCGGGAGTCCATCGTACCGATGAGACGGAGCGTCCTGAGCGCAGGCAGACGAAGAGGGCGATAGAGGAAGCCGGCGCATTTGCGCGGTGTGGGACATAGGTAGTCGCAAGAACCCTCAAGTAGGCGCAGCATGGGGAGGCAGTCGAAGAACTCGAGAAAAAGCGGGAAGACCTCTCCGTCGTTGGGGGCCGTACAGCGTATCGTGACGAGGCGATCCACATACGGTTTCAGCGCGGTAGCGAATCGTTCCAGCTCGTCCCGGCTGCTATATTCGCCGAAGACGGTCATACCGAGGGAAATGGGTAGGGTATTACCACTGCGAGATAGGAACATCTTCACGGCACCCAGATTGCTGTTCCCAGGCCCGTCCTCGCATCGCGGTCTGCCGAAGAAACCTGGGTCGAGATGGCAATCGCAGTCGTCATAGTGTATATCCGACTCGTACTCGATCCAGCACCACAGTTGTGAGCAGCCGAGAGCAACGTTGCGCCATCTACGGCACACGTGCGTCGCCCGTACGAGCGCAGCCATGGGCAGAAAGGACCAGACCATGCACCATACTACTCGTTCGAGACGCGGCCAGGCAGCGTCTTTTCTGCGTTGAAAGCGCTAGACATATTCGACAGGGCCTCCTCGACACACGCGCGTAACTCTTGCTTCAGTTGCCGGTGCATTTGCTCGTCGGCCCTGCTCGTGAAAATAGTCTCAGCAAAACGCAGGACAGGCGCGCGTGCTGGTAGCGTACCCTCCTGACGCAGTGTTGCATCGCAATGCATCCGACGCAGCGCGATTCACGGCGCTAGTCAGTCCGTGAGCGACATCGGGTGGGAGGAGTGGCGTGGACATGTTCAGGGATGTTGGCGCGGGATCTGCCGAACTCAAAAGGTTACTTAAAAGCTGTCTCCGACTCCGAGAGTCATTCATTCCTATGCGACAGTCGACTGTCGCATAGCTCAACGGAATGAGATCGCGAATAACACACTCTCTTGCGATTTTGCGAAAACTCCTGAGCTTACATGCCTCTCCCCGGCTCTACTTCAAAGTCGATTCGCTGCGACCGGAGAGCTTGCATTGTGATCATTTGCATGGGTATCTTGAATAGCGGACGCTTCTAAACTGGATGCACGACTATTTCTGGAACCGCTCCTTCGACAGCGGCCATATCTCCTTCGACCGCGACGCGGCTGAGCACGAGCTTCTGCAGGCCGCCAGGCACGAAAACCGCGCGCAGAAACACCAGCAGCGCCGCAGGCTTCACCCACGCGGGCCCCGCAAGCTTCAGCTCCTGGAGGCGCTCGAGTGGGGTGCTAGAGAACGCGAGCGCCGCGAGATCGGTGGACGGCTCAAGGAGGACGGTGAGGGTCTTGATACCCGTGGCGATCGGCTGCACCACCGCCCACGCGCGCACGTCGACGAGCAGAACGTCGGGAGGCGCGGCCAGGTGCGTCCAAAGGCCGGCGAGCAGCGCGTCCGAGTCGTCGACCGGGAGCGTCAGAGTGCGCACTTTGCCCGCGGAGCGTGCGGAGACGACGAGCGTAGGCAATCCCAGCATTGAAAAGCGAAGGTACACGGAGAGCTGCTCGGCGCGGTCGAGGTGGTGCAGGATGCGCATGCCGGCGAGCGGCGCGCGCGCGTAGGCCGGACGCCGCGAGGATCCGTACCCGAATAGAATCCTGCTGTGCGCGGCGCTGTCGAATGCCGCCAGGATGGGAACTTCGGATTCCGATGAGAGATACGAGACCTGGACGTCCATGACGCGGGCAGCCGCGATTTCTCGAATGAGCTCCGGGATGTCTTTCGCTTCGTCCCTCAGATAGGTCGGTGCTTGTACCCGCAACTGGCCCAGGGCGGGGGCGATCTTGAGGTAGTTCAGGATGTCGCCCAGCCCCGCGAACGGGAAGGATAGACATTCGAGAGCCGGTAGGTGGTCGGGGAAGTGGCCCCCAGGCTCCAGAGATCCTACCAAACGGAGATTCCGGAGTGCGGGAAGGAGAAGGGGTTGGGGGAGAAAACGGCCGCCGCCGTCGGCTGGATGACCCAGTCGGTTGCAGCAATGACTGAGTGTATGCAACGCAGGCAGACAATCGAAATCCCGTAGAAGTCCTGACAGCGCCTCCTCATCCTCTTCGGCAGTGAAGCGAAGGATGGCAAGGCGAGGCACGTACGGTTTCAACGCGTCGGCTAGGCGGCCAAGCTCCTCCTGGTTTGCATATTCACCAATGATACGCACGCTGATTGAAATGGGCAAGACGGTCCCGCTACGAGATAGGAACGCTGTGACAGCCTCGAGGTTGCTGCTGCCCGGGCCGTCCTTGCAACGCGGCCCGCCGAAGACAGAATCATGACAGCCGCAGTCGTCGTAGTGCATGTCAGACTCATACTGAACACTGCGCCACAGCCGAGCGCAGCTAATCGCAACTTCGCGCCATCTGCGGCACACGTGCGTGGCCCGCACGAGTGCAGCCATAGGCAGGAAAGACCAGACGATACACCACAGCTCGTTCGAGAGGCGGCCGGGAAGCGTTGTCTCGGCGTTAAAAGCGCTGGACAGGATCGAGAGGGCCTCTTCGAAACATGTGCGCAGCTCTAGCCTCAGTTGCTGGTGCATCTGGCCGTCGACCCTATAGAAAACTGCTTCAGAAAAATTGCGCGGGGCAAGCGCGCCCGTCGTGCTGACAGCGTACCGCCCGGATGTAATCTTGCACCGCAGTGCCTCGGAAGCAGCGCACGTCACAGCGCTAATTAGCCCCTGAGCGACATCGGGTGGGAGGAGTTGCGCGGACATCATGGTGATTTGTTTGCGCGGGATCTGCCGGGCTCAAAAGGTTAAATGTTGCCTCCGAGAGTCATTCCTCCGTTTGAAGAATTGAAGTATGGAACAACAAGGGTATTAATGGCCCTTGGTAATAATGGCGCGACAACGGCTCAAGGACAAAGTCGTTTACTCTACGAAAAGTTGTAACAGCGACCCGATCCCACTTGAAAGCGTTTATTGGACCAAGATGGCCGGTGCTGCGCTCTGAAGCTGCGATACATCACCTTCTATCTCGACGCGGGTGAGCACGACCTGCCGCAGGATGCCAGGGATTGACATCGCCTGCAGGAAAGACATCAATGTAGCCGCCGACACACGCGGCGCGTTGCCTTTGAGTTGTCCCACGAGTCTGAAATCCTCCAGCAGGGTCATGGGAGAGGATATTACGAAGGTGCCGAGGTCAGTCGAAGGGCCGATGAGAATGGTGAGCTTGGTGATGCTCCGGAGCATGCTATCGGGGACCTCGAGCGCCGACCAGAGACGGGCATCTGCGAGCAGTGCGTGCGGAGGAGCCGCAATGTGCTGCCAGAGGTCCCCCAGTCGAAAAGGAAGCTTCGTTCCTTCAGTCTTGAAGGCGATGGTGCGCGTCCTCCCCGAGGAGCTGCGCGCGGAAACGACGAGGCGGTCGAGGCCCGCACCAAATGGGCGGCGGTGTATGGAGAGTTCCTCGACACGGTCTATGTGGCGCAGGATACGAAGGCCCTCGATAGTCGGGTTCGAAGAAACGACGCCCTGCGGCTCTGCATATGCAAGCAGAATCTTGCTATGCGCCGAGCTGTCGAACAGGGCAACGATCTGGGCCTCACAGTGGGATGAGACATTGGTGACGAGGACATCCAGGACGCGGTCGGAGGTCTTCTGGAGCCCACGGTGCACGACGTCCTGAGGCTCGTTTCTCAAGTAGCTAGGCGCTTCCAGGCGTAGCTGGCGCAGCGCGGGAGAAATCGTTAGGTACTCGAGGATGTCGCGTATCTCTGCAAATGGAAGTTGAAGACACTCCAGAGACGGCAAATGATCCGGAAGCAGTCCCTCTGATTCGACCGATCCTTTGACCTCGAGTGTTCGCAATTCAGGAAGCTGGAGAGGCCGGGATAGGAACCGGCCGGCCCCACCAGCATCAGGCGAATAACGGAGGCGGTCGCACTGATTATGAAAAGTGTGCAGCGCGGGAAGGCAGTCGAAATGCTTTAGGAAGACGGAACAGGCATCCGTGTCGCCAGAGATAAACCTCAGGAGTGCGAGGCGAGGCACGTAGGATTGCAAGGCGCTGGCCAACCGCCCCAATTCGTCATGACTTGTATCGTCGCCTAGAATGTCCACGCGCAACGAAATGGGCTGAGTGGACCCACTTCTAGACAGAAACGCTTTCACGGCGTCTAGATTACTAGTGCCGGGCCCATCACCACACCGAGGCATGCCGTAGAAGATCTCGGCAAGATGACAGTCGCAGTTGTCGTCGTGCATGTCAGAGACGTAGTCGATGTTGCACCACAGTTGTGCACAGTTCAGAGCAACGTCCCTCCAGTGGCGGCAGACATAGGTAGACCTGACGAGGTCTGCAGCAGACAGAAACGAGAGGACAATACACCACAGTTCGTTCCAAAGTCGGCCCGGAAGTGTCGCTTCGGCGTTGACTGTACTGGCAAGATCCATCAGGACCTCTTCGATACAGTCGCGTATTTCTTCCACTAATATCTGGGGGGTTGCGGTGGTCATTCTACACGTGCGCATGAGCGATCGAACCATAGTAGTATACTGCCTCTGGGCAGCCATAAAGAGCCTACCCGTTGGGCGCAGCCCTAGCAGCGCGAAGAGCCTCAGATGCAGCATTATTCACGGCACTTTTCAGCTCCCGCGCGATATCCAGCGGGATGTGTGTCGCAGCCATCGCGGTAAGGTTCGCACGGAAATATTGAACCGGAGCTGCGTCAGCCGGACGGATTTGTTGTGTCCAACTCCAATCGCCCAATCACTGTCCGACTCGGACTCAGGTCCGACTATAGTAGTGATCTGTCAAAGGGTCGAGACCGTCCCGGCGTCTGAACACAGCTTCTTCGAGTTCCGACCTGTCGGCGGGGCCGCGGGATAATCATAAGTACGTGCCATGATGATTCATGAAAGAGCTCTACGACCCAAGGTATCCACGGTAAGAGGCTCTCAATGGAACTCCGTCAGTGGTACACGACGGCGCTACATACTTGGCACAGGTTCTCTACACCTCCGACGATTTCGACACGGCGAAGAACGAGTCGAGGGAGTATCCTGTCCGGGTTCATCGACACAAGCAACGAGCAGAGGGGTGCCTGGGGGACTCCGACTGCAGGTCCGCCCTCAGGCACTTGCCCGTGTAAGCACACCTCCTCTAGCTCCGGGAAGCCCGTCACCTGGGTGATGATCCCGAATGTGATACCTTGGTCAACGTGGAGCGTGAGGGATCTGAGGTGTGAAACGACGCCTGGTGGTAACTTGAGGCTAATCCACATGCTCACGTCAACGACGATAGCACGCGGTGGGGCCGCCAGGTAGTCACAGATCCCGAAAAAGCAGTCGTCGTCCACGCTGCTCTCAACCCACGGTACGACGAGCGTGCGCGTCTTGCCGCCCCCGCAGACGGAGACGGTCAGAGTCAGACAGTTCAGACTCTCGCTATCTCCTATGCGAACGGAAAGCTCGTCGGGGTGAGTGACGTCCTTCAAAACGTCGAGTCCGGAGAAAACGGGGTCGTCGTCGTATGAAGGATCGAGCGTGAGGTAGACGAGCCGGAGCTCCGCGCGCGCGGCAGCCCCAAACATCGCGCGTATGATGGCCTCGCTTTGAGGACACAGGTTGGTCGCCTCGACGCAGAGGTCTGTCGCAGCGTGGTCGCCTACGCGCGCGCAGTCATCCAGATCTATCTCGAATTCCTCGTCGCTGAAGCCATCGGGAGGCATGGACAAGCAAAGGCGCTTCAGCCGGGGGGAGATGCGTAGGAGATTCCGTAGGCGCTCTGTGCCCTCGAATTGACAGCGGAGTGTGACGAGCGCGGGTAAATCGCGAAAGGGTAGATTGACTGTGCCCCGCAGGTCGAGTTCCTGGAGGGCGGGGAAGATCCGCGGGACACGACTGCGGATGGTGGCAGCGAAGAAGCTCGTGAATTGTAACGACGCCTGTCTGCCCAGGTGGATGTGCAGAATACGCACAGCAGACAGATCCGGCATGATGTCCGCGAAGAAGATGTAACGCGCCTCAGGGTCGTCGGCACGGAAGCGCAGCTCGACAACGCGTGTCAGATGCCTCCAGAGAATGTCCCGCAGCTGTGTAATGGCGGAGTAGCTCTTCGGGTTACCGGGAAAGTCCAGAGAAAGAAAAAGGGGCTATGTCTCGGAGCGACTGACGGAAAGCGAAACGGGCGCGAAGTTTTCGTGCCCCCGGCACGAAAGGGGATCACATCCACAGGTGTCGGGCATCGACGAACGGAAGTCGATATGGCGCCAGAGTCGAGGGGTAGCCAGCGCCAGGGTGCGCCAAGAATGGCAGACACGCGCAATGCAGACGCGGTCCGCCAGAGGCAAATGCGACCAAATCATGCACCAGACTTCATTGGGGATGTTCCGCTGCAAGGCGTGCGTCGCGTTATGCTCGCGCGAGAGGCCGACCAGCGCGGCATCGAAGTCAGCACGGATTCGCGCGAGAATGGCTTCGTGTCCCCGTGCATCTCGAAAGCTGGTGTGATCGCTCAGCACGGAGCATTGCGCCGATACTTCCGGCACTCACAGGGATCCTGCGTTTTCAGTCGCCAGCGCGGCCTTAGCCAGACTAGTGAACGTCCCTCGCAGTCTGCGCTTTGCTCAGGCGGCATCAAGTGACGGCGCTGCCGCAGCTGTCCGCTTCGTACTGGTGGCTTTGCAGATCCGGGGAGCAGGGAGAAGATCGGAGTTCGAACGCGCCCTGCAGAAGTCAAGTGGGGCGAGTCTGAATAAACGGCAGTGCCCACAATCATTATATTTATGTACATAAAACAATTTCACACCATTTTATAAGCTCGGCTGTGTTCCCACTGAGCTCCACAGCGCGAATTGATACTATGAGTCGAGTAACGTCTCGGACAGGCTGCAAAGCCTGCAAGAAAGCCAGCAAGGATGCTGTCGGAAGTACAATAGACGGCATATCGCAAAGAGAACGTCCTTCTATGAAAAGCCTTTCTAACGATGGAGCTTCCACGAAAGTTGGCGCAGCCGGCGAGAACAGCTGCGCCGCCGGAGTGAGATGTAGCGTGAGCGTTTTGAGGTGACTCGTGACCGTCTGCGGGAGATTGAGCAGGGGCCAAAGACGCTCATCGACGACGATCGCGCGCGGAGGTGACGCCAGGCAGTCGTATATCTCAGAGAAGACAGCGTCATCGACGCCGCCCTCGCAGTCCCAGGGCAGGACGAGAATGCGTGTCTTTGCGTCTCCGCAAAGAGAGACCGTCAGTATGTCGCCGTTTGTTTCCGAGGCACTGAGGAGCAGGGAGAGCTCGTCTGGACGGGAGACATGCTGCAAGGTGTCCAGCCCTGACCAAACAGGATCCCATGCATAGGTCGGTTCGAGGGTCACGTACTCGAGCCTGAGCACCGCGCGCTCGGCCGTCCCAAACATAGCAAGCACAAGGGCCTCGCTCCGGGGACAGAGGTTTACGGCTTCTACAGAGAGACCGGGCGGAGCACGTTTGCCCACGCGCGCGCATCCCGACAGATCCACGTCCCCGACCTCGGCGTCGGGCCTGTACGTCGGCATGCGCAAGCAGAGGTGCTTCAGCGCCGGCGCATTGCGCATGTAATTCCCAAGCCGCGCTATATCCTCGTATAGACATCGGAGCGTCGTGAGAGACGGTAGCGGTTGTGGTGGAAGCTTGTCAGAGCCGCGCATGTCGAGCTCCTGCAGCATAGGGAGATGACGCGGCCCCTGCTGCAGCCAGCCGGGATCGTTGAAGCTGTATGGCCAGTAATCGCAGCAGTGGATGTGCAGCACACGCAAGGCAGGGAGGTTGTGCAGAAGATCGAGAAAAAACACGGTCCGCGCCTCTTCATCGTCCGCGCGGAGACGCAGCGTGACGAGCCTCGCCGAATGCGGCTGTACGGCGTCCCGCAGCGCCGCAATGCTGCTGTATGGTCCGGGGAGCCCGCGGACATCGACAGAAAGCGTAAGAGGCTGAGTGCCAGAACGAGAAAGGCAGAGGACAACCTGGCCCAGGTTGTCGTGGCCGTTGCATGCCCGGCGTCCGCATCCACAGGCGCTGGAGCTCTCGCAGCGAAAGACAATATCGCGCCAGAGCCTTGGGGTATCGAGCGCCAGAATACGCCAGGAGTGACAGACACGCGCTATTATCACGCGGTCGTCCATATCCAAGTGTGCCCAGATTAGGCCCCAAACTTCGTTGGGTACGTTTCGCTGGAAGGCGTGGGTCGCATTGTGCTTGCGCGCGAGGTCGACCAATGCCGCGTCGAACTCGGCGCGCAACTGCGAACAGACAAGATCATGAGCCGCCGCGCACCGAAGGCTGATCTTATGGCTCAGCCCAATCGCACTAGCGTTCACGCGCCGCAAGTACTCACGACGGTTCCAGCTGGTCAGCCTTCAGAGCAGCATTAGCTATCCGGGTGACAGTCCCTCGTAGGTCGTCTCTTGGCGCTGGAAACATGCCACAGGCGTGTCCAGGGCGTGCCCGTGATGGGGTCGGGCGAAGAGGGAGGATCGGAGTTGGCGCGTCCTTGATCCGTCCGACCCGGTTCCTGTTCGTCGCAGATGTGAGATTGTTTTAAGAAAGGTCGCGATAAAGTATTTTGATTATAGGAATAGTCATATTACTGGTACACGATGTCTGTACAGAGATCGCGTAGCTCCTCAATGACTCCTGAAAGCACCACGCGGCTCAACACAAGGCGGGGAAGTCGACCATGCGGGTTCAACGATCTCAAGAAAATCACAGCTGTCGACACTGGAACATCTACTGCTGGATCAGTCTCTAGAGCCTGCCCCTGGAGTCGAACTTCCTCTAATGAGACGAAATCAGCACCGCGCGGGACAGCGGTCTTCAGGTTGCCATCCGTGGGTAGAAGATGCAGCGTCAGCTTCTGAAGACCAGCTGCGATTGCGGCGTTGAGTCCGAGAAGAGTCCAGAGGCGCGCGTCCACAGTAATCGACCGCGGTGGGCTCTCCAGGTAATCGCAAAGTTCGAAAAAGCCGGCATCTTGCAGATGGCCCTCGCCCTCAGTGTTCCATGGCACATCGAGCGTGCGCTTCTTGTCCCCATCTCCGAGGACCGTGACAGCCAATCTGTGAGACCAAGTCGGCCCGGAGTAATGTGCGATGCCGGAGAGCTCGCGTGGATTCTTGATGTGGCGAAGGATCTGGAGCCCGGAGAATACGTGCGGACTGCCGGGGTCGGGCGCAAGACACTCGTAGTTGAGCCGGATCCCCTGGAGCTCCTCCGCCCCGAACATGGCCAGCATGACGGCCTCGGTGCGCGGATCCAGCTCGCTCGCCTCGAACGAGAGGCCGGGCACGGCGAACGCGCGGACGCGCGGGCACAGATAGAGCTCGCTCGGCGAGCTCAGGCCCGTAGACTGGAAGCTCCGCACACGCAGGTGCAGGCGGCGCAACTTGGGCGCTTGACGCATGAACTCCAGTAGATACTCGACGCCGTCGTATTGGAAATCGAGAGAGACGAGCGCGGGCAGCGGCTGGGCCGGAACGTCGTCGCCGCCGCGCATGTCGAGTTTGCGGAGCTCGAGCAGACCGCTCGGCCCCCACGGCGCGCTGAGGAAGAGAGGGTCGATCCGCTCGGACGCGCAGGGAGTCGATTCTATGAGAAGAGTGCGCAGCACCGGAAGGCGCTCGAGCCCGGCGCGGAAGAAGAGGTACCGCGCGTTGCTGTCGGCCGTGCGGAAGCGCACCGACACAAGCCGTGCGACGTGCGGGGTCAGCGCATCCCGCAGCGCAGCGACGGCAGGCTGGCGGCTCGGAGACCCCACATCGGCGCACAGCGTCAATGGATACATGCCGGTACGCGAGAGGGAAAGCAGGATCTGGGCAAGGTTGTCGTACCCGTCCCCCGCGTGCTCACTGGCTCCGCGGCAACGGAAGTCCAGGTTGCACCAAAGCCGCGGCCTAGAAAGCGCCAAGTCTCGCCAGGAATGGCAGACGCGCGCAACGGAGATGCGGTCCCCAACAGGCAGGCGGTCCCAAATCAGGCACCAGACCTCACTGGGGACGTTGCGCTGGAAGGCGTTCTTTGCGTTGTGCTCACGCGAAAGGTCGACCAGCGCGGCTTCGACGGCGGCGCGCACTCGCGAAAGCACAAGCTCGTGCTCCGTCGCGCATCTAGATCCGATTTAACGATTCAAAATGCGACCATCGCACCGACATCCGCAGCACTCACCGAGAGCGCAGGCCTGGGTTCTCTGCCGACAGCGCAGCCTTGGCTATTCGAGCGGCAGTCGCTCGAATATCAGCGTTGTCCTCAGGTAGCATGGACAGGCGGTAGCCGAGCGACGGTGGCTTTCGCAATGTAGACACGGACGTCCGGATCGAAGTATGGAGGATCGGAGTTTGCACGTCACTCCGCTTCCCCTTCGGACCAGTGAGGATTTTGATTTTCCCCTTCGCTCACTTTCTCATGGCGCATAGCCGACAGATTCCTACATTGTTGGTGTTTCTCAGTTCGATTCTGAGTATGTTACTACTTAATATACAGCGATGACACAGCAATCTCAACGGCTCCTGAGAGCCCAATGCGGTTCAATAGAAGGCACGGACCTCAACCATGCGGTCGCCATGACTTCAGAAGGGTCTCAAATATAGATACATGGACTTTAATTACTTCTGCCAGTGATGTGAAATCAGTGCAGCGCGGCACTAGTGGTGTTGACTCGTTCGTCTCAGGCGGGAGATGCAGCGCCAGCGTCTGAAGGCTGTGTGTGAGATTCAAGCACACAGATATCAGAGGAGTCCAGAGGCACGCGTCCAACGTCATAGACCGCGGTGTATTCGCCTGGTGCTCGCAGAGTTGGAATAGGCCAGCCTCTCGCAGGTGCTGCTCCAACTGTGCGTTTCTTGTAGACAACCCCGATGAATGAGAAAGCCAGGATGGGCCGGCCAGCGTCGGGATCGTCCCCTTCGACAATCCCGGTGACCTCGAATGGCTTCTCTATGCGACGCAAGATTCTCAGGGAGGCCATAGAGTGAGGCAACGGTCTGGCTGGTCGTGCGGCTGAGCGTTTCATAGTTGAGTCGGAAATCTGCGCGCTCTTCATCCCCGAACATGGCCAGTATCATGGCCTCGCCCTGGAGCTGCAGGCCGTCCACCTCTACACGGAGGTGAGGCGCAGCGTGTGCGCGGACTCGTAGGCCCTGGTTGGCCCCCCACGCACGCGTTGGCCCGTATACTCAGGGTAGTTCCCCACGCACAAGCGCAGATAGCGCAGCATCGGCGCAGTACTCGAGTGGCTCGCCAGTTCCTCGGCGCACCTGTATTGGCAGCGGTACGAGACGAGCGTGGGGAGCGGCTGCGGCCGCACCTCGCCCGAGCCGCGCATGTCGAGCTCCTCGAGCACGAGCAGGCCGCCTACATAGCTCGCAGTCCACAATCCGGGGGTCGTGCTAGGGCAAGTAGATACCGGCGTCTAAGATGAGAACGCGCACCGCGGGCAGTCGCGCGAGACCCTCCGGGAAGAAGATGACGCACGAGTCGGTGTCGCACGACCAGAAGCATCCGGATGCAAGCCGCGCGACGTCCGGCGCCAGTGCGTCCCGCAGTGTCGCGACAGCGCTGAGGCGGTCTGATTCGCGTTCGGAAATGTTCGAGAAGAGCGTCAAAGGCTGGTTTCCGGAGCAGGAAAGACAAAGCAGAACTTCAGCAATGTTGTTGTAGTTCCCATCACCCCGGCCCTCGCTGTTAACAGAAAGCTAGGTCGCGCCACAGCTGGGGCGTGGAAAGTGCGAGTGCGCGCCAGGAGTGACAGCCGCGCGCGATGGTTATGAGGTCTGCGATCGGTAGGAGCGCCCGAATCATGCACCAAATTTCATCGGGGATGTTGCGTTTGAAGGCCTGGAGTATTGCTCGTTGTGTTGCCACGAGACTTTGACAAACGTGGCGCTAACATCTGCAAGCACCTGGGAAATCAGCATCTACGGTACGCCTGCGTGGTGTAAGTAACCTGGCGCCTGGTCGTCAGCTACACAGCTTACAAAGGCTTGATGTCCCGTGCCAACCCACTGTCACCTGTGACCCATGGTACTGCGCGGCGTTGAGCGCGCTCTCCGTCACCCGAGTAGCCAGTTGCATGCAATTTCTCCCTGCCTCGAAGAAGCTTAGTTGAATGCTTGACATCGGTCGTTTGGCAAGAACCAAGAGACGGGACGGAGCCGAAACTGGATCGACACCCATAAAGCCATGCCTTTGTTCCCAGCAAAGTCGAAATACTATCTAATGGCAGTATCTTTTGCAGGCGACATGAGAGGAATATGTGACCTAGGCGAGCTGAAATGCGTTTGTCGGAGAGACCGGGAGGAAAGAAAGGCTCGTTGTTTGTGCTAGACAAACAACAGCTCCTTGACCGGTCACCGGTCACCGGTCACCGTTGACATCCTCCTCCGCGGATTACTTACCAATACCAGACCTGGGATTGGGGAACACTTCACCTTTCATCATTTCGGCTTGCTCAAACTTGCCGCATCGCTGTCATCCCTGGCCGTGTCCCACGTTGTCAACGCTAGCTGTTGCACCGACGATCCAGCAGCATGATGTGCACTAGCTGGCATCGTCTACCTCTTCTTGTCTATTCCGTGTTGAATAATTTTGCAAAAGATCTTTATATTGCTCGTCGCACACGGTTCTCCCAACTGGCACTCGGCGAGCTTCTCGCGTCGGTCAACGGCTAGTAGCCCGTCCTAGCTATACGCCGTGTTTGGAAAACGGCTCAGACATTCCTCCCTGCTCTCCTCCCCCACTATTTGCATCGCTTGGCCCGAAGTGGCCTCGATGCCACACGGTATGGATCCTCGACCACCGTGAAGCCCGGTCACTCCAAGTTAAGGGAGTGCAGCGGCGGCTCTAGATGCCCATATCTCGCTATGAGCTTCGATCCCAACTTCGGCATTCACGGTACCTTGCATTCGCGGTGTAGAGGGTCTGTCCATCCTGGAGCTCACGGGCGATCTAGTGGCCTCCTGCGCGTGCGTTCTCTACGACAACAGTACGTTGATATTTACCCTGACTCTAGTCCCTGAATTGTACTCATTGACCGCGCCTGGCTGCATAGTCCTGAGTTTCGCGGATGAGGTGCGTGCATATCGCATCATCAGCTACACCACTCCCTCGTTGACCGTGGGCTGGCTGCAGGTAGAGTTCGTATGGGTACGCTCTTCTCGCGGTAAACAGGCCGGAAACTGCCTTGGCTGAAATCGCCAAAGACGCGCGGCGTGTCCTGGAGTGCTGCAGGATACCTGTGTGTACGTCCTCCCTGTCGTAGCCTTTTTCCTGTTTCTGCACACAACCCTTCAAACCCATCCCAGGCGAAGATAGCGAGGCATCCACAGGCCACACTTTCTGGTATAACCCCCTCACATTTGTGGTAGTACCTCAAGTCCGGGCCCCCCGAATGCGACGGCCTGCGAAGAGGTGCCCCCCATACTTGGTGTACCAAATATGTGGGACACCTCATTGTAGGTGACCGCATTCCTGGGGCACCAGATTCGGGGCCCCCACCTTCACTAACTCGTCTCCTGTATATACACCAAAGTCGCAAAAGCGCGCTGTCCGGCGCAAATACAGGAGCAGAAAAAAACGTCCTAAGTACAAAAATGGTACAAAGTGCTCAGGGTTCGTTTTCTAATAGACCACGGGGCGCTTGCGAGAGCCATGAAGGCGCCGATCACGGTTCCAAGTCGCCAGATACGTGCGAACGTAGATTATCGCGCGACGCTGGGACATGTAGCGCAGGGGACGACGGATCTTGAGGAGGCCGCGGTTGCCGCACTCGGCAGCACTGGAATTGACGGTGCAGAGCTCGGAGTCCTTCTTGAACGTCGACACGAAGCAGCACTTCGTACAGCGCGTGTGACCCTTCGAATGGAAGCCGTCGATGAGAAAGCGCGTATTCATGAAGAACTGTGGTTCCCGGAGCATGCAGTAGTGGGCGAGGGCGCAGGCAAAGTCGTAGATGACGGTCTTGGGCGGGGTCTCCCAGCGAGTGAACAGCGCTGAGAACACGTCGTTGCGACCTTCGCCGAGAGGAATGAAGTGGAAGCCAAGGCAAACGAGATGAGGGCACCACACAGCCATGAGACCGCCGGACAGGCCCTTGCGCGCGTAGGCCTCGTAGAACTTCGAGCATCCGATGCCGCCGGCGCCTGTCTCGGTGACGGTCGAGCGGTCCACCTTCTTGTCGCCGGGCAGGTGTGGGTACTCGGGGCGTAAGCGAACTTGAGGTCGACCATAATAACAGCCGGTCTAAAAAGCTGTCAGTACAAAATTACACATATCTCACAAAACACACCTCCTCCAAGTTATCGCTGAATGCCTCTGGGTTGGCGTTCTTGACAGGGTGTTCACTGAGGCTGCATTTGACTCGCATAGCACGGTGCCAGACGAAGGACGCAACCCCGCGAAGGACTTCAGAATAGGTTCGGTGGTCCCGCCACTCCAGCTCGGCTACTACGCCCAGCGCTGGAATAGTACGCGACAGCACGGGACCAGCGAGTTCCTCATTCGCGACGAGTGATGCGAGCGCGAGCCATGTCGGCTCGGGGGCTAGAAGGAGCACCGATTCGTAAGCCAAGACCTTAACTGTGTGAGCAAGTGTTACAGCGGCAGTAGCAAGCACATACCTGATTCAAGAGCTCAAGGTAGAGCTTCCTGTACTTCTCGCCTGGAGCGTAGCGTGGGGTAACGAACGTCTCGAACATCTGGCCGAGCGACTTGTCCACCAGTGACAACTCGTGTGCGATGGACGGCAGACTCTCGCGGACGGCGCGGTCCGCGATGTCCCGCAGGGAGAGCCGTTCGTCGGTCGCGCGGGTGGCGGCAGTCGCGTTGGAATCGGCGTCTGGTACAGCGCGCGAGTTCTGCGTGTCATCAACATCGGGGGCCACGCCCTTGGCCCGAGTCGAGTTAGTCTTCGTCAGTTCGAGACGCCACCGAACCGCCTTCTGGGCGCGCTGCCTGAGATAGCCCTTCACGGCAGAAGTCCCCTCCACGGGCGTACGAACAGTCTCCCGAACCGGCGCGCCAGGCATAATCAAGGTCGGGGGAGCGAGGGAATCTGTGATCTGAGACTTGGGGATGCCAGCCGTGAGGCCGTCAAAGATAGCGACAGGCGGATTAGGACCACATTCCACACACTGGAAACTGTCCGAGAGTGCCTGGATGCGAAGGAAAGTGTACCAGACGCGGCGAAACGTCTCGTCGGACACGAAGTTGTTGTGTTGCGGCCAGCCGGCAACCGCGCAGAGCGAGAGCCTACGAGTGGAACACCACCCGCAGCCCACCCTCACACGGACCGCATCTCTCTCTCTAGGAGACACCCCAACCCGACCCTTGACTCTCGCCCGCAACGGTGGAAGCGCAGAGCAGGCGTACGGAGGGAGAGAGACCCCCGAGAGAGTCCCGACGGGAGTTCCGCTCGAGTCTCTGGAGGGGACCCAGGGCTGATGAGGAGTACTCGCCTCTACTCCCACGCACCCAAGGTCTACGACGTGTGGGACCCGAGGCCTCGGACCAGAGGTGGGGCGCCGCCGCGGCCCAGAGGCGCGGCGGTGCTGGAGGAACGCTCCCAGGCCAAGTGCACGCACAAAGACTCTGAGAGACCAAGAATCCAAAGACTAGAGTACAAGCGGGGACGCTGCTCGTCTTAAGTAGTACGACCCTCTACGGAACTCGCGTCGGGACTTCGTCCCTATTAGTCCTAGTGGAGCGGACCTCCGTCGGAGGTGACCGCCCGCCTCGAGATCGTCCTTCCTTCCCTCTTGCGCGGAACATGTTGGCAGAATCGTGCTCCATATAACTGCGATCGACGGTGGTAACGAAAGCATGAAAGGGCAACTCGTGGGCGGTCATGGCGCTGGTAAAGGCGTTCAGGAGCTCGTGCGTGTATATGCTCCTGTTGTTGAAGTTGAACAGGCCGAAATTGCGCAAGTCTGGGCCAGCGAACTTCTGCTTGTTGCCGCACGACCCGCAGACCCGCACCTCCACGGAACGTTTCCAGGCTCGATGAGACCCGTAAACAATGCAAGGAAGCACGCGCTTGGGCATACTAGCATCTGCAACTGCACCGCAAGTACAGCGCCCCGCTGTGGTCAACGGCAAGACCTCGGGGATGGGATCGACCAGAGGGACCCAAGCAGGATCGCCGGGCAACAGACACCAGCGCGGCGGACTGACAGGATCCACAGACACGCTACGTTCCTTAAGAACGCTGGCGCGAACCTTCTCCTCCACTACAGACGAACATGAAAATGGCATCTAGCATATAGCGTGGACAACGTACCCTTCGTGCGATCAGCTGGGAGTAACTCCTCCACCGCCGCCTCCTCCGCCTCGTCCTCGTCGTCCGAAACAGGATCTGCATTACCGTACTGTTGCTCCACCTCGCGCACACGCTCGCGTACACGGGCGACGTGATGACAGTCGCTGTGACGATGGACACTGCACGCCCAAGTCCCCGTTGACACCGTTGTGCCCGCGTGGCTGACGAAGACCGGCTGCTTCTCGCGAGACAGACACACGAAGGTCCACTGCTGCGAACCGGTGTCTTCTTCCGGACACCCTTCCAGCGGTACCACATCGTCTCCATCTGCCGTGCTTTAGTGAGAAAAATGTAAGAATTATTTTGAATCACGAACAATCTTCACACAGTATGCGCCAGTCCAACCCGTGCTTATCCGTGACGAGACGAACATGCACACAGTCTCGATGGGCTGCAAAGTCGGGGCACGGCGAACAACTGTACTTGCATGTACCGTCGAGCTCAGGCTCGGCGACGACTACTGTCCATCCGTGTACGCCACGGTGACGCTCATCGCGGTCGAAGTCGTAAAGTTGAGCGGCCCACGTGCGCTGCTCGAGTCGGACGAAAAGGACTTCGCGATCCAAGACAAAATCACGGTAGATGGGATACACGGAGTTCAATGGCAGAGAGCAGGCGACGGGTTGCACACGATGAAGCACACGCCTTGGAGTCGTGCGCGACGGGGTAGCCGTGGACATGGAGATCATCCGGTTCTTGGACGGCGTGCATGGCACCTTGGCGGACGTGCCACCTGCGGCGCAAGCAGTCTCTGCAACAGAGTGGTCCGCCGTCGACTGCGTGCCAACTTCCTGAAGTCCCGCCCCTGCTGCAGGTGCGCGAGACTTTTTTGTTCCGCCGGGACTCCCGAAAGCAAGGACGATCCGCTGACGACTCAGACGGAACTCTCACGGAGGCCCGTGGAGGAGGTATATAGGCAAGCGCGAGACCCACGATGTACCCTAGTCTTTGGATTCTTGGTCTCTCAGAGTCTTTGTGCGTGCACTTGGCCTGGGAGCGTTCCTCCAGCACCGCCGCGCCTCTGGGCCGCGGCGGCGCCCCACCTCTGGTCCGAGGCCTCGGGTCCCGCACGTCGTAGACCCTGGGTGCGTGGGAGTAGAGGCGAGTACTCCTCATCAGCCCCGGGTCCCCTCCAGAGCCCCGGACGGAACTCCCGTCGGGACCCTCTCGGGGGTCTCTCTCCCTCCGTACGCCTGCTCTGCGCTTCCACCGTCGCGGGCGAGAGTCAAGGGTCGGGTTGGGGTGTCTCCTAGAGAGAGAGATGCGGTCCGTGTGAGGGTGGGCTGCGGGTGGTGTTCCACTCGTAGGCTCTCGCTCTGCGCGGTTGCCGGCTGGCCGCAACATAATCCAAAGACTAACACACCATCGCGGCGCGGTGTAACGATGCCCGTGCCGCCTCGCTGCTCCCTCATCCTCACGAGACCCGAGGCCAAACAACTCTCTCCCCATATACCAATTCTCACTCTTCTCGACCCGACCTCTCCCTTCGCACCACGCGGTCTCGGCGAAGGACAACGACACCTCCCCGAACGACCTAGGACGAAGGCGCCGACTGTTCCGAAACGGCTCTCGCTTGCAACCCGCACGAAAGGTGCTGTGACCGACGAACGGGTCCCGACGCCAGCGGGCGCACGAGTTGCCACCGAAGCGAACACAGAACACCCCGGCGCGCGCACGTACGACAAGGACGGTAATGGCGAACCGATCCCGCAGAGTGACGGCCCCATACGCACGGGGCCGCACGCCCAGCCACCACACCCAGGGAGGGTCCAAGCCCTCGCCGCAGACCTCCCGCTGAGTCGCTTTCTCTTCGCTACCCGCGGACCTCAGGCCGGCTAAGCCCCACTACGGCAGCGCTCGCCCGGACGTTCGCACCCCCACATTTTATATATTCAAGAAAAACCAGCACGCGCTTAGACGAAGGAGAAAGACTACGCTAAGAGGACTCGTCCGTCGGCACGGAGCTGAAGCCAAACGACAGCGAGACGAACTCCAACAAGGCGGAGAACCGCGCCCCTGTCTCTTCCAGGCTCGAGCGCAACCCGGACACCTCCGCGCGGAGGTCCGCGTTGGCCTGGTTCAGCGCCGAAACCGACTGCTCGAGACGCGAAAGGTCGTCCACGCCTCCACCCAGTTCCGAGGGCGAAGACGGCGGCGGCGCAGTCATTCCTTCCCATACGGCGCCACGGCAGCGGATCCGACGGACCGCGCACCGCTGACACACTCCGGGCACCCGAGTCGTGAGGTTGAGACGAACGGTGCAGACCTGTCCCGCGACGTCGCAGTTCTCGCACTAGGAACGACACGTCGTCAGCATCGCGTCGTGAAGCCTCCCCCGGCGCAAGAACAAGAACGCACCGCGACGAGGGCGGGGTCGCCGTTCGACCACCGGCTGGGACGAGCACGAACGTCTTCGACGAACTCGAAACCCGACTCTTCGCCTTCGTCGTCGCCCGAGTCGTCGCCGGGAACGAAATCCTCGTCGGATGGTGAGGCGTCTTCGGGCAACGGCCCAGCCAGGAGCGATCGCACCCACAACGACGGAGACGCGAGTCCCGCCGGGACTCCCGCGTCAAGCAGCGACGTCGCCGTCATCCTCCTAACCCTCGAAGCCGGCGGGGGCGCCTCCTCGAGTGCCTCCAGGTGGCTCCGCAGCTCGCCCACGTAGGCGCTGAAGGCGATTCGTTCGTTGCGCAAGTCGGGCCCGTGGTAGCCCACGTCCCACGTCGCACCGACCGCCTCGTCAATCGGCGACCGATACCACTCTTGCTCGTTGGGAGTGAACGTGGCGCGCTCCATGATCGTCTCCTGCCAGCGGAAGACGGCCGTGGTAACGGCAAGGTCGAGCTCCTCGCGGTCCGCGGCCAGAACGTCCCCGGCGCGCGCGCATGCGACATCGAACTTGTCCAGGGCGGCCACGACGTCGGCGCGCAGCCCCACTTCGATCTCGCGGGCGCTCGGTGTCTCCACGAACTGGTCGAAGAGGATCCACCGCTCGAGCTCGGAGCGCAGTATTAGCTCCCCTGTCCCGTTCGGACTGTACAGGTCGTCCAGACGACCGAAGAGGAACTCCCGAGCGCACACTTCGGTAAATGCGGCGCGGACCTCGTCGAGGGACAGCCGCGTGACCGCCGACAAGTCGGGGACGAAGCGGGGCATGATCTTCATAGGGAACGACGCGACGACTGGGCGGCCAACAACAAGTGATGAAGGGGGGGGGGGAAGAGGCCTCACACGTCGCGACTGGCCAGTACATATACGCCGGTAACCACATGCGACGGAACTACGGACGGAGGCGCCAGAGTCCCGCGTCCCCCCTGTCTGGACCCCCGATGGCGCGCGGACCCCCGTCGGAACTCTCGCTCGGGAACTCTCGCTCGGGTCCTCCTCGTCTCCCTCGTCTTCTTCGCCCTCCTTGGCGCTCTTCGGCATGAACGACATGCCCACTTCGGGGGACAACCACGCGTCGGGGAGTCGATAATACTCGAGCCCGGCGCGGAGGTCCGGCCGGTACCCGACGCACGAACACCCGCACGCGAGGCAGCGAGCGCACGATTCTTCCGCCACCCAAGAGAAGCACATCTCCCCGGTGAACGCGCAACGGGCGCACTGCGCGCATCAAGCGACTGGAAGAGGAGGGACTGCATGGAGGTACGCACCTGGTTTACCGAGGAGTACACACTCTGGTGGCGCGTCAGAAGCTGCGGAACCCGTACGCCCCCGACCCGAGCGGGGAACCCGAGCTGGTACAAGTGCTCCTCCCTCGCGCGGTCGACGAGCGATGCGTCGCACGAAGGAACCGTCTCCCACGTCTCGCCGGGTTCGAGGGAAGAGAAGCGGACGGCACCGGGAGCATCGGGGAAGTACTGGCGGACGCGCAGGGCGTAGTGACGAGCGGCACCCACGAGCACGCGGAGAAGCTCGAGCGTCGCGGTCGCATCTGGCAACCCGAGCGAGCCGCGCGACTCGACCAAGGAGACGCGGCCGCGTACCAACATCTCTCGCGCGTGCATCTCCGCGCGAACCCCGGGGCGATCGAAGCCAACGCGAAGGCGCATCCACTGCTCGGTGAGGGACATCAACTGGGTGCCGACGAGGCGAGGAAAGTACAACGCGACAACGCCAAACAACCGCTCGCTGTCGGCAAGGATCGCGAACTCCTCGACGCGGTCGACAAGAGGACCATCGAGGGTAGGTTCCATGACACAGACGGCTCGTCGCGGCTCGTCCTTGGGGGGGGGTTATGTTCCGCCGGGACTCCCGAAAGCAAGGACGATCCGCTGACGACTCAGACGGAACTCTCACGGAGGCCCGTGGAGGAGGTATATAGGCAAGCGCGAGACCCACGATGTACCCTAGTCTTTGGATTCTTGGTCTCTCAGAGTCTTTGTGCGTGCACTTGGCCTGGGAGTGTTCCTCCAGCACCGCCGCGCCTCTGGGCCGCGGCGGCGCCCCACCTCTGGTCCGAGGCCTCGGGTCCCGCACGTCGTAGACCCTGGGTGCGTGGGAGTAGAGGCGAGTACTCCTCATCAGCCCCGGGTCCCCTCCAGAGCCCCGGACGGAACTCCCGTCGGGACCCTCTCGGGGGTCTCTCTCCCTCCGTACGCCTGCTCTGCGCTTCCACCGTCGCGGGCGAGAGTCAAGGGTCGGGTTGGGGTGTCTCCTAGAGAGAGAGATGCGGTCCGTGTGAGGGTGGGCTGCGGGTGGTGTTCCACTCGTAGGCTCTCGCTCTGCGCGGTTGCCGGCTGGCCGCAACATTTTTGCTTTGGGAAGACGGAACGGCGGTCCCGTCGACTTCAGCGTTTTTCCGCTTCCTGCCCCTGGTGGGCCGCGGTGGCGCTTCTTCCATCACGACAGCGCTTCACCACACTTCACCAAGCGCCAACCGCCGACAACTGTCGTGCGGATGGCCCCTCGGTTCCGTTGCTGGCCGCTCACACTAGGCTGTGATGCGGTTCGCAGTGGATCGGACACAGGCGGAGAGGGAGGGAGGCAGGGAAGGAGGGGAAGTGCGCGGGCGGGCGGGGACTGCGGGCGGGGTCGACGATGTCGAGGGGGTCGAGGCGAAGTGCGGATCGGCGGCGGTGGCGGCGAAGACGAGGGGCCGGGGACGACGACGGCGGCGAGGGGGAGTCGGGGACGGCGGCGAGGGCGAAGGGGGTCGACGGCGAAGGGGGTCGAGGGCGAAGGGGGTCGAGGGCGAGTGCGGGTCGGCGGCGGCGGCGGCGGCGAGGAGGACGAGGGGCCGGGGACGACGACGGGGTCGACGGGCTCGAGGACGAGTCGGCGGCGGCGGCGAGGACTTGGGAACGCGGCGAGCGCGCGGCGGGCGAGGTTGAGGGGACTGCGGGTCGGCGGCGGCGGCGGCGAGGACGAAGGGGACTTGGAGCGCGGCGAGCGCGCGGCGGACGGGGGAGGAGGAGAGAAAAGGAAAGAGGCAGAAGTCGAATTGGGTCTCCGCCCCATTTGACGTTGGCCCCGAAACTCCGCCCGAACTTTAGTTCGGGGGGGCGGGCTTTCATACTCTTCTTGCCTCTCCCGCCCCCGCATCACAGACAGAGTGTGAGCGGCACGGCAGCGCAGGAACCTGGGCCGGCGGATAGCACAGCTGTGCGTGCGCGGCGAGGGGATCGCGTGGAAGGTGTTACAGGTACAATAACTGTCCGCGCGGCCCCCGACTTGGGGCCTGTCTCGTCTTGGGCCTAATACTGACGGTCTGGTGTTTCTTGCTGGTGTTCTCGCGCCCCTACCATGGTGTAACCATCGCGCATGTCGGATCTACCTCGTGTATGTTCCGCCGGGACTCCCGAAAGCAAGGACGATCCGCTGACGACTCAGACGGAACTCTCACGGAGGCCCGTGGAGGAGGTATATAGGCAAGCGCGAGACCCACGATGTACCCTAGTCTTTGGATTCTTGGTCTCTCAGAGTCTTTGTGCGTGCACTTGGCCTGGGAGTGTTCCTCCAGCACCGCCGCGCCTCTGGGCCGCGGCGGCGCCCCACCTCTGGTCCGAGGCCTCGGGTCCCGCACGTCGTAGACCCTGGGTGCGTGGGAGTAGAGGCGAGTACTCCTCATCAGCCCCGGGTCCCCTCCAGAGCCCCGGACGGAACTCCCGTCGGGACCCTCTCGGGGGTCTCTCTCCCTCCGTACGCCTGCTCTGCGCTTCCACCGTCGCGGGCGAGAGTCAAGGGTCGGGTTGGGGTGTCTCCTAGAGAGAGAGATGCGGTCCGTGTGAGGGTGGGCTGCGGGTGGTGTTCCACTCGTAGGCTCTCGCTCTGCGCGGTTGCCGGCTGGCCGCAACATAATCCAAAGACTAACACACCATCGCGGCGCGGTGTAACGATGCCCGTGCCGCCTCGCTGCTCCCTCATCCTCACGAGACCCGAGGCCAAACAACTCTCTCCCCATATACCAATTCTCACTCTTCTCGACCCGACCTCTCCCTTCGCACCACGCGGTCTCGGCGAAGGACAACGACACCTCCCCGAACGACCTAGGACGAAGGCGCCGACTGTTCCGAAACGGCTCTCGCTTGCAACCCGCACGAAAGGTGCTGTGACCGACGAACGGGTCCCGACGCCAGCGGGCGCACGAGTTGCCACCGAAGCGAACGCAGAACACCCCGGCGCGCGCACGTACGACAAGGACGGTAATGGCGAACCGATCCCGCAGAGTGACGGCCCCATACGCACGGGGCCGCACGCCCAGCCACCACACCCAGGGAGGGTCCAAGCCCTCGCCGCAGACCTCCCGCTGAGTCGCTTTCTCTTCGCTACCCGCGGACCTCAGGCCGGCTAAGCCCCACTACGGCAGCGCTCGCCCGGACGTTCGCACCCCCACATTTTATATATTCAAGAAAAACCAGCACGCGCTTAGACGAAGGAGAAAGACTACGCTAAGAGGACTCGTCCGTCGGCACGGAGCTGAAGCCAAACGACAGCGAGACGAACTCCAACAAGGCGGAGAACCGCGCCCCTGTCTCTTCCAGGCTCGAGCGCAACCCGGACACCTCCGCGCGGAGGTCCGCGTTGGCCTGGTTCAGCGCCGAAACCGACTGCTCGAGACGCGAAAGGTCGTCCACGCCTCCACCCAGTTCCGAGGGCGAAGACGGCGGCGGCGCAGTCATTCCTTCCCATACGGCGCCACGGCAGCGGATCCGACGGACCGCGCACCGCTGACACACTCCGGGCACCCGAGTCGTGAGGTTGAGACGAACGGTGCAGACCTGTCCCGCGACGTCGCAGTTCTCGCACTAGGAACGACACGTCGTCAGCATCGCGTCGTGAAGCCTCCCCCGGCGCAAGAACAAGAACGCACCGCGACGAGGGCGGGGTCGCCGTTCGACCACCGGCTGGGACGAGCACGAACGTCTTCGACGAACTCGAAACCCGACTCTTCGCCTTCGTCGTCGCCCGAGTCGTCGCCGGGAACGAAATCCTCGTCGGATGGTGAGGCGTCTTCGGGCAACGGCCCAGCCAGGAGCGATCGCACCCACAACGACGGAGACGCGAGTCCCGCCGGGACTCCCGCGTCAAGCAGCGACGTCGCCGTCATCCTCCTAACCCTCGAAGCCGGCGGGGGCGCCTCCTCGAGTGCCTCCAGGTGGCTCCGCAGCTCGCCCACGTAGGCGCTGAAGGCGATTCGTTCGTTGCGCAAGTCGGGCCCGTGGTAGCCCACGTCCCACGTCGCACCGACCGCCTCGTCAATCGGCGACCGATACCACTCTTGCTCGTTGGGAGTGAACGTGGCGCGCTCCATGATCGTCTCCTGCCAGCGGAAGACGGCCGTGGTAACGGCAAGGTCGAGCTCCTCGCGGTCCGCGGCCAGAACGTCCCCGGCGCGCGCGCATGCGACATCGAACTTGTCCAGGGCGGCCACGACGTCGGCGCGCAGCCCCACTTCGATCTCGCGGGCGCTCGGTGTCTCCACGAACTGGTCGAAGAGGATCCACCGCTCGAGCTCGGAGCGCAGTATTAGCTCCCCTGTCCCGTTCGGACTGTACAGGTCGTCCAGACGACCGAAGAGGAACTCCCGAGCGCACACTTCGGTAAATGCGGCGCGGACCTCGTCGAGGGACAGCCGCGTGACCGCCGACAAGTCGGGGACGAAGCGGGGCATGATCTTCATAGGGAACGACGCGACGACTGGGCGGCCAACAACAAGTGATGAAGGGGGGGGGGGAAGAGGCCTCACACGTCGCGACTGGCCAGTACATATACGCCGGTAACCACATGCGACGGAACTACGGACGGAGGCGCCAGAGTCCCGCGTCCCCCCTGTCTGGACCCCCGATGGCGCGCGGACCCCCGTCGGAACTCTCGCTCGGGAACTCTCGCTCGGGTCCTCCTCGTCTCCCTCGTCTTCTTCGCCCTCCTTGGCGCTCTTCGGCATGAACGACATGCCCACTTCGGGGGACAACCACGCGTCGGGGAGTCGATAATACTCGAGCCCGGCGCGGAGGTCCGGCCGGTACCCGACGCACGAACACCCGCACGCGAGGCAGCGAGCGCACGATTCTTCCGCCACCCAAGAGAAGCACATCTCCCCGGTGAACGCGCAACGGGCGCACTGCGCGCATCAAGCGACTGGAAGAGGAGGGACTGCATGGAGGTACGCACCTGGTTTACCGAGGAGTACACACTCTGGTGGCGCGTCAGAAGCTGCGGAACCCGTACGCCCCCGACCCGAGCGGGGAACCCGAGCTGGTACAAGTGCTCCTCCCTCGCGCGGTCGACGAGCGATGCGTCGCACGAAGGAACCGTCTCCCACGTCTCGCCGGGTTCGAGGGAAGAGAAGCGGACGGCACCGGGAGCATCGGGGAAGTACTGGCGGACGCGCAGGGCGTAGTGACGAGCGGCACCCACGAGCACGCGGAGAAGCTCGAGCGTCGCGGTCGCATCTGGCAACCCGAGCGAGCCGCGCGACTCGACCAAGGAGACGCGGCCGCGTACCAACATCTCTCGCGCGTGCATCTCCGCGCGAACCCCGGGGCGATCGAAGCCAACGCGAAGGCGCATCCACTGCTCGGTGAGGGACATCAACTGGGTGCCGACGAGGCGAGGAAAGTACAACGCGACAACGCCAAACAACCGCTCGCTGTCGGCAAGGATCGCGAACTCCTCGACGCGGTCGACAAGAGGACCATCGAGGGTAGGTTCCATGACACAGACGGCTCGTCGCGGCTCGTCCTTGGGGGGGGGTTATGTTCCGCCGGGACTCCCGAAAGCAAGGACGATCCGCTGACGACTCAGACGGAACTCTCACGGAGGCCCGTGGAGGAGGTATATAGGCAAGCGCGAGACCCACGATGTACCCTAGTCTTTGGATTCTTGGTCTCTCAGAGTCTTTGTGCGTGCACTTGGCCTGGGAGTGTTCCTCCAGCACCGCCGCGCCTCTGGGCCGCGGCGGCGCCCCACCTCTGGTCCGAGGCCTCGGGTCCCGCACGTCGTAGACCCTGGGTGCGTGGGAGTAGAGGCGAGTACTCCTCATCAGCCCCGGGTCCCCTCCAGAGCCCCGGACGGAACTCCCGTCGGGACCCTCTCGGGGGTCTCTCTCCCTCCGTACGCCTGCTCTGCGCTTCCACCGTCGCGGGCGAGAGTCAAGGGTCGGGTTGGGGTGTCTCCTAGAGAGAGAGATGCGGTCCGTGTGAGGGTGGGCTGCGGGTGGTGTTCCACTCGTAGGCTCTCGCTCTGCGCGGTTGCCGGCTGGCCGCAACATTTTTGCTTTGGGAAGACGGAACGGCGGTCCCGTCGACTTCAGCGTTTTTCCGCTTCCTGCCCCTGGTGGGCCGCGGTGGCGCTTCTTCCATCACGACAGCGCTTCACCACACTTCACCAAGCGCCAACCGCCGACAACTGTCGTGCGGATGGCCCCTCGGTTCCGTTGCTGGCCGCTCACACTAGGCTGTGATGCGGTTCGCAGTGGATCGGACACAGGCGGAGAGGGAGGGAGGCAGGGAAGGAGGGGAAGTGCGCGGGCGGGCGGGGACTGCGGGCGGGGTCGACGATGTCGAGGGGGTCGAGGCGAAGTGCGGATCGGCGGCGGTGGCGGCGAAGACGAGGGGCCGGGGACGACGACGGCGGCGAGGGGGAGTCGGGGACGGCGGCGAGGGCGAAGGGGGTCGACGGCGAAGGGGGTCGAGGGCGAAGGGGGTCGAGGGCGAGTGCGGGTCGGCGGCGGCGGCGGCGGCGAGGAGGACGAGGGGCCGGGGACGACGACGGGGTCGACGGGCTCGAGGACGAGTCGGCGGCGGCGGCGAGGACTTGGGAACGCGGCGAGCGCGCGGCGGGCGAGGTTGAGGGGACTGCGGGTCGGCGGCGGCGGCGGCGAGGACGAAGGGGACTTGGAGCGCGGCGAGCGCGCGGCGGACGGGGGAGGAGGAGAGAAAAGGAAAGAGGCAGAAGTCGAATTGGGTCTCCGCCCCATTTGACGTTGGCCCCGAAACTCCGCCCGAACTTTAGTTCGGGGGGGCGGGCTTTCATACTCTTCTTGCCTCTCCCGCCCCCGCATCACAGACAGAGTGTGAGCGGCACGGCAGCGCAGGAACCTGGGCCGGCGGATAGCACAGCTGTGCGTGCGCGGCGAGGGGATCGCGTGGAAGGTGTTACAGGTACAATAACTGTCCGCGCGGCCCCCGACTTGGGGCCTGTCTCGTCTTGGGCCTAATACTGACGGTCTGGTGTTTCTTGCTGGTGTTCTCGCGCCCCTACCATGGTGTAACCATCGCGCATGTCGGATCTACCTCGTGTATGTTCCGCCGGGACTCCCGAAAGCAAGGACGATCCGCTGACGACTCAGACGGAACTCTCACGGAGGCCCGTGGAGGAGGTATATAGGCAAGCGCGAGACCCACGATGTACCCTAGTCTTTGGATTCTTGGTCTCTCAGAGTCTTTGTGCGTGCACTTGGCCTGGGAGCGTTCCTCCAGCACCGCCGCGCCTCTGGGCCGCGGCGGCGCCCCACCTCTGGTCCGAGGCCTCGGGTCCCGCACGTCGTAGACCCTGGGTGCGTGGGAGTAGAGGCGAGTACTCCTCATCAGCCCCGGGTCCCCTCCAGAGCCCCGGACGGAACTCCCGTCGGGACCCTCTCGGGGGTCTCTCTCCCTCCGTACGCCTGCTCTGCGCTTCCACCGTCGCGGGCGAGAGTCAAGGGTCGGGTTGGGGTGTCTCCTAGAGAGAGAGATGCGGTCCGTGTGAGGGTGGGCTGCGGGTGGTGTTCCACTCGTAGGCTCTCGCTCTGCGCGGTTGCCGGCTGGCCGCAACATAATCCAAAGACTAACACACCATCGCGGCGCGGTGTAACGATGCCCGTGCCGCCTCGCTGCTCCCTCATCCTCACGAGACCCGAGGCCAAACAACTCTCTCCCCATATACCAATTCTCACTCTTCTCGACCCGACCTCTCCCTTCGCACCACGCGGTCTCGGCGAAGGACAACGACACCTCCCCGAACGACCTAGGACGAAGGCGCCGACTGTTCCGAAACGGCTCTCGCTTGCAACCCGCACGAAAGGTGCTGTGACCGACGAACGGGTCCCGACGCCAGCGGGCGCACGAGTTGCCACCGAAGCGAACACAGAACACCCCGGCGCGCGCACGTACGACAAGGACGGTAATGGCGAACCGATCCCGCAGAGTGACGGCCCCATACGCACGGGGCCGCACGCCCAGCCACCACACCCAGGGAGGGTCCAAGCCCTCGCCGCAGACCTCCCGCTGAGTCGCTTTCTCTTCGCTACCCGCGGACCTCAGGCCGGCTAAGCCCCACTACGGCAGCGCTCGCCCGGACGTTCGCACCCCCACATTTTATATATTCAAGAAAAACCAGCACGCGCTTAGACGAAGGAGAAAGACTACGCTAAGAGGACTCGTCCGTCGGCACGGAGCTGAAGCCAAACGACAGCGAGACGAACTCCAACAAGGCGGAGAACCGCGCCCCTGTCTCTTCCAGGCTCGAGCGCAACCCGGACACCTCCGCGCGGAGGTCCGCGTTGGCCTGGTTCAGCGCCGAAACCGACTGCTCGAGACGCGAAAGGTCGTCCACGCCTCCACCCAGTTCCGAGGGCGAAGACGGCGGCGGCGCAGTCATTCCTTCCCATACGGCGCCACGGCAGCGGATCCGACGGACCGCGCACCGCTGACACACTCCGGGCACCCGAGTCGTGAGGTTGAGACGAACGGTGCAGACCTGTCCCGCGACGTCGCAGTTCTCGCACTAGGAACGACACGTCGTCAGCATCGCGTCGTGAAGCCTCCCCCGGCGCAAGAACAAGAACGCACCGCGACGAGGGCGGGGTCGCCGTTCGACCACCGGCTGGGACGAGCACGAACGTCTTCGACGAACTCGAAACCCGACTCTTCGCCTTCGTCGTCGCCCGAGTCGTCGCCGGGAACGAAATCCTCGTCGGATGGTGAGGCGTCTTCGGGCAACGGCCCAGCCAGGAGCGATCGCACCCACAACGACGGAGACGCGAGTCCCGCCGGGACTCCCGCGTCAAGCAGCGACGTCGCCGTCATCCTCCTAACCCTCGAAGCCGGCGGGGGCGCCTCCTCGAGTGCCTCCAGGTGGCTCCGCAGCTCGCCCACGTAGGCGCTGAAGGCGATTCGTTCGTTGCGCAAGTCGGGCCCGTGGTAGCCCACGTCCCACGTCGCACCGACCGCCTCGTCAATCGGCGACCGATACCACTCTTGCTCGTTGGGAGTGAACGTGGCGCGCTCCATGATCGTCTCCTGCCAGCGGAAGACGGCCGTGGTAACGGCAAGGTCGAGCTCCTCGCGGTCCGCGGCCAGAACGTCCCCGGCGCGCGCGCATGCGACATCGAACTTGTCCAGGGCGGCCACGACGTCGGCGCGCAGCCCCACTTCGATCTCGCGGGCGCTCGGTGTCTCCACGAACTGGTCGAAGAGGATCCACCGCTCGAGCTCGGAGCGCAGTATTAGCTCCCCTGTCCCGTTCGGACTGTACAGGTCGTCCAGACGACCGAAGAGGAACTCCCGAGCGCACACTTCGGTAAATGCGGCGCGGACCTCGTCGAGGGACAGCCGCGTGACCGCCGACAAGTCGGGGACGAAGCGGGGCATGATCTTCATAGGGAACGACGCGACGACTGGGCGGCCAACAACAAGTGATGAAGGGGGGGGGGGAAGAGGCCTCACACGTCGCGACTGGCCAGTACATATACGCCGGTAACCACATGCGACGGAACTACGGACGGAGGCGCCAGAGTCCCGCGTCCCCCCTGTCTGGACCCCCGATGGCGCGCGGACCCCCGTCGGAACTCTCGCTCGGGAACTCTCGCTCGGGTCCTCCTCGTCTCCCTCGTCTTCTTCGCCCTCCTTGGCGCTCTTCGGCATGAACGACATGCCCACTTCGGGGGACAACCACGCGTCGGGGAGTCGATAATACTCGAGCCCGGCGCGGAGGTCCGGCCGGTACCCGACGCACGAACACCCGCACGCGAGGCAGCGAGCGCACGATTCTTCCGCCACCCAAGAGAAGCACATCTCCCCGGTGAACGCGCAACGGGCGCACTGCGCGCATCAAGCGACTGGAAGAGGAGGGACTGCATGGAGGTACGCACCTGGTTTACCGAGGAGTACACACTCTGGTGGCGCGTCAGAAGCTGCGGAACCCGTACGCCCCCGACCCGAGCGGGGAACCCGAGCTGGTACAAGTGCTCCTCCCTCGCGCGGTCGACGAGCGATGCGTCGCACGAAGGAACCGTCTCCCACGTCTCGCCGGGTTCGAGGGAAGAGAAGCGGACGGCACCGGGAGCATCGGGGAAGTACTGGCGGACGCGCAGGGCGTAGTGACGAGCGGCACCCACGAGCACGCGGAGAAGCTCGAGCGTCGCGGTCGCATCTGGCAACCCGAGCGAGCCGCGCGACTCGACCAAGGAGACGCGGCCGCGTACCAACATCTCTCGCGCGTGCATCTCCGCGCGAACCCCGGGGCGATCGAAGCCAACGCGAAGGCGCATCCACTGCTCGGTGAGGGACATCAACTGGGTGCCGACGAGGCGAGGAAAGTACAACGCGACAACGCCAAACAACCGCTCGCTGTCGGCAAGGATCGCGAACTCCTCGACGCGGTCGACAAGAGGACCATCGAGGGTAGGTTCCATGACACAGACGGCTCGTCGCGGCTCGTCCTTGGGGGGGGGTTATGTTCCGCCGGGACTCCCGAAAGCAAGGACGATCCGCTGACGACTCAGACGGAACTCTCACGGAGGCCCGTGGAGGAGGTATATAGGCAAGCGCGAGACCCACGATGTACCCTAGTCTTTGGATTCTTGGTCTCTCAGAGTCTTTGTGCGTGCACTTGGCCTGGGAGCGTTCCTCCAGCACCGCCGCGCCTCTGGGCCGCGGCGGCGCCCCACCTCTGGTCCGAGGCCTCGGGTCCCGCACGTCGTAGACCCTGGGTGCGTGGGAGTAGAGGCGAGTACTCCTCATCAGCCCCGGGTCCCCTCCAGAGCCCCGGACGGAACTCCCGTCGGGACCCTCTCGGGGGTCTCTCTCCCTCCGTACGCCTGCTCTGCGCTTCCACCGTCGCGGGCGAGAGTCAAGGGTCGGGTTGGGGTGTCTCCTAGAGAGAGAGATGCGGTCCGTGTGAGGGTGGGCTGCGGGTGGTGTTCCACTCGTAGGCTCTCGCTCTGCGCGGTTGCCGGCTGGCCGCAACAGTGTACTGCCCGTGTACTGTATTGGTGTCCACCCCTCCCCTTTTTTTTTTGAACAATGGTTTTTTTTTGTGAACAATGGCCTCTGGCTCGTGTGACTCGTGAACCCATCCCCGTCTCGTGCATGTGTATCAACATTTGTATCCCGCACCTCAATCGCCACATCGCGCAACTGGAGAAATTTATTATAGCCGTTGGCAAGCGGCAGGGTATTATGAGGGAAAAAAATTAAAATGAACTACCGATATAACTAGGTGAGGGCCTTGAGCCTGGCAACCTCCTCGCGAAGTCTAACATTCTCCTGGTCCCTCTCCTCGGCCAGCGCTTTCCAATGGTCCATCTTGGCCTGGATCGCCTTGTGCTCCTCCTCGACGGACGCCATGTACCGAAGGCGGACCGGCTCCAGCGCACCGAAGACTTGGCGCCGAATCTCCGGCATGAGGTCGGGCACGTCGGCCTCCACGCGCTCGGAGTGCCACGTGCGCATGATGCCAGTCCCGGCGCGAGGCACAAAGACGCAAAGGGCATATCTGCCCGTGCGCGTGGCCAGAGTGTCGCCCTTCTGCGCCATGGCCTGGAACATCCTGGGCGTGCACTTGGCCTTCTCCGCCTGGGTCGGATACTCGGCACGCTTCAGGCCGTTGCCCTCGAGGTCTGCACGCGCATCAGTCCCGTGCGTAATTGGTCGAGGCACGACGTACCGAGCGGGATATCTCCACCGCGCGTTGTATGGCAGGGTTCGCGTCTACAGGTTCTTTTGTTTTCGCTGCAACGGATCAGGCGAACGGAAATAAGTAAACAATAGAAAGGTCAATAAGAAAAGGAATCCTTGAGTCGGAGGTAAAATTCCAAGGTCAATTTGCAGATATACTTAGTGTCAGTCGTCTTAGAGAGGAGTCAGAGATTCAGTTCAAGTCCTTGCTACCTGTGGCACTCTGCTCTACCCGGACAGTTTCCGCTTGGTAGATGAACAGATCTGGATGCCAACAGCTTAACAATCCTTGAGACTGCAGCTCACTGATCTCTCAAGATCTTAGAGAAGGAGGGAGCTGGGGAGCTCCTCCTGAGGGCGTTCAGGATGAAACTGTGAACTCGCTGGTTCCTTGATTTTTGCAACTGGGTCGGAGCTGGCTCCTTATATACTGGTGAGATTCTATTGTTGTCCTAATAAGGAAAATGACTCGAGCAGGATACCAGGACAATAGACACGACTACAGGATGCTACACTTGCTAGGATACATGATGAGTTGCTATGAGGATGATCTAATTTTGTCTACATGGTTAGCAATCCGCTTCTGTTGTCTGAGAAGTGTCGCTGCCACGTAAACTAAGCATAGCCACTGCAGATCGTTGTCATGGAACGCTTCTAGGATATGTGATGGTAGATCAGGGGTTGTGGTCATGAGATAGCATGCAAGGGTTATTTTGGGATTTGAGAGAATGTTCTGGAATTTTGAGAACAATGGTTGCTAGGAAGAACAATAGGCTTCCATGAAGGACAATAGGTTTCTAGGGAGGACAATAGACATCCAGAGAACAATAGAGGATGAGCACAATAGAGAAGCCCAGAGGACAATAGGGATTCTCGGACATGCTGACTGTAAGAGTGCGATGACATCGTTGGATGAGTAATTCGTGCTTCTCTGCTTACAGATCTGCTGACTAACAATAGAGAGCACAATAGCGTCTGAGAACAATGGCAGAGGAACAATAGCGTACAGCGTGGACCTCCAACCGTTGGTGAGTGAATACTTCACGCGTTTCTTGACCGGCTTGACCGTGACTAGGACCGGCGTCTTGGCGCGGGAATCGGGCTCCGAGCTTTCCGTCGGCGTGACGTCCATCGCCTCGGAGTCAGGCCCGGGCCCCTTGGTCGCAGCAGGCGGTCCGGGCGACGGCGGGCCTGGAGTTGCTGGCGGCGTCGGGAGGTTGCCCCCGTCGGTGACCGACTCGGTCCCCTCGTCGTCCTCCTCGGGGATGTCAGGAACATAGTCGTCGAGCGACTTACCGTCGGGGATGACAAGTCCCGCAGCAGCGATGGCTTCCGCGATGGCGCCGCGGTCGACCTTGCCGTCGGCCTCCTCGAGGGCGCCCGCAACAACGGCGTCGATCTTGCGGGACACGAGGTCCTTGTGCGCGGCGAGGACGGCCTCTTCGGCGGCAGCAGCCTTCGCGTCGAGCCCGCGGTGTCCGTTGCCAGCCATCTGCCTCGGCGTCAGCAACATGAACATGCAAAAAAACAAAAAACAACAAAGAAGTACGTACGCCACAAGCTGTCTTCGCGTGGCCTAACATGGGCTCGCCGCAGGTCTTGCACTTCGGGGGAGCCCTCGTCGACACGGGGGCCGAGCTCTGCGTGCCGCGCGTTGAGGCCCGCATCTGACGAGGCGTCGCGGCCGCGGTGGGCGTGGCAGGCGGCAGGCTCGTGTCCGCGGTCTGCGCGGTCGGTTTTGTTTTACCTGGTAAGCGTCAGCTGGTCGTTGCGCACGTCGGAGACCAGGGGACTTACGAGTTTTCTTGGCCTTAGGCATATTCGCAATGCAAGGAGGGGCGGACGACGACGACGGGAGGTGAACGAACGCGAAATGACAGTGGGCAATGCCGCCAAAGTCCCCACGCGCGCACGCCTTTCATACCTCTTGCCGCCGTCTTTGTGGCGTGGGAGCGGTCTCGAGCCTGCAGTCCGGCGCGCATCACCGGCGTCCGCAGTGATTACGCATGCTCGGCAGTCAAAGAAGCAACCGATCAGGTATGCAACTGCCTTTAGACTTCCCAACTACCAAGCCATTTTTTTTTCTTATAACGTTCTGGCAGCAACGAACGCAGCGAGGATTGCATTGCCTCGGTACAGGCATTTCTCCGAGTCTGACCGCTGGTGGAGAGCAAGCCATTTTCTTGGTCAGTCGTTCTTAGGCGAGCATCAATCCCGCGTTTACATACTCGCAGCTTCTGACATACATGAAATCATGACGTTGTCGGCAGCATTGGATAATATGTCCCAAGGTGGGTTTCCTGAATATAGAGTCTTCTCCAGCTCACAAACGGAGATTGCAGGATTTGCAACGTGCAGGCAGCTACATCCCGAGCTCACAGAGGTGCTCATGGGCGTGCAGTTCGATGGTGGGGAGCATCTCGCAATGGTGTCTCGACTCGCTTATGTCGCCGAAAGCATCCCCTGAGCGTTTCACCGGCCTCGGCTGCTCGCGCTGCGGCGAGACCTTCGCCCGCGCAACGCCAAAATATTCAGGCAACCCCAAGCCGACGCAGGTCAGATGATCTAGGTCGTGACGCCAGGCAACGAGTCTCGTCTCGTCTCCCCTCCTCCACGCCCGCCTTCCTTCCGTCACACCACAACACACCTCTCGTTCTGCACCACGATGTTCGCCAACCGCTCGTTCTCGCCTGTACGCCCTCACGCTGGGCCTTCCAATATACGCGCCAGCGCCCGTCGCCCGTCGACCTTCAGTCCATCCGCGCAGACCGACCGTGCTGAGCGGACAAAGCTGGTCACCTGTATGGAGGCCTACGTCCATTATCGTCGCACCCACCACCCGCACGCATTTGTCGACAACCCCGAGTACATTTGCGGCCCGCATGATCCTAAGATCTGCTTGTCCAAGGTGCTGCCGCCTAATTTTGAACAACTCATGTGCACCTTCTGCGGCGAAACGGAGCGCCTGCAGTCCTTCGAGGGGCGCGACTTCTGCACCTACGTGAAGGTGCGCCCAGTCCTGCTGTCTGAAATTTGCTCGTGATGCTGAACTTGTTGCAGTGCCTATCCTGTAACACGCCTCTGGAACCGGCCAGCGGGGATATTTGCCAGTCGTCGCCGGGAGCCAAACCACGCGGCCCCTTCGCTGTGTACGACAAGGAGAAGTTCCAGCTTCGCACGTGGGTCGCAGGAGAATCACCAGGTACGCCGTGATAGCCTGCATTTTTACATGTTGCGATTCTGACAAGTCTACACCAGCTGTGCGCGCCCCACATCCCGTGGCCGCGTCGAGCAGTCTGCTCTCCGAGCAGTCCAGCTCTGAGAATGAAAGCGAGCACGGGGAGCGCGCTTTTTTCCGCGCCCACCGTGTTCGCGCTTCGTCTCCTAGCCCTCTGCCGCCAGCGCGCCCTGGCCGCCCCGGCCTGCGGTCGTCCGGCCCAGTCGCATCGTCCACCCCGCCAGTCACCCCATCGTCTTCGCGTGCGCCCTCGACCTCCAGCATAGGTGCAAAGACAATCGCGGACATTGCTACCGCCCCGCGCGCCCTTGCTCCACTTCCGAAGCGCACTGCGCGCACCGGCATCCAGACCATCAGCTTCGACATCGAGCTCATCGTACGTGTTGTCAGTTTGTCCTGCTGACTAACGCTCACAATCTCTCAGTCGGGCAAGTTCAAGAAGCTGCACCGTGTCGGGATCAAGAACAACAAAGTCACCTGGGAGAACATCCACCCGGCGGTCGCGGACCACTTTTCCACTGGCCGCTACGCAATGGAGGCCTACGACAACAAGCTCGGGCGTTGGGTCTGCTTCGGCGCAGACGAAGTCATCAACGTCGCGACGAATCAGTCATCGGTCAGCGCGCGCATCATCAACGCTCACCCTTCGTCTGTCGATCCCGTCGAGCTCGCCAGTGAGCCGGAGAAGAGCAACGCCCGAGTTCTTCCCCGGGGCAAGCGCCCCGCTCCGGAACCGTTGAAGATGACCAGGCCGACCAAACGTCGCTAGGACCTTTTTTTTTTCTTTCAGGTCAAGGTCGTTTAGTTTCACCAGTCCACCCACCCATTCCCCCCCCCCGTAATACTGCCCCGAAGTCATTTGGCCATTCATCCCCGCCGTCCATCTTTACCTCCAACAGTCTCGATTAATTTTTAAGAAATATGTTGTCCGTTTTCAATGTGTCGCGTGAATTTTGTGTAGCAGCCGTGGCCAGCGCTCGCCGTCACAGTCCATGGCGGCATATATCGCGGCCGCCGCAGCACCAACATCTGGAGACCCGCCGAAGACACTCCGCGCGCCAGTAGCCATACCGGTTTCGCGCGGAGCATATCACGCCCTCCGTGCAGGATGCCACTCTACACAGCGCCCATCCACTGCCGCGCATACCGCGGTGCCCGCGGCGTGTGACAATCAGGAGAGAACCTGGCACGGGTCGCAATACCCGTACCAGTCTACCGCTGAGCATACCGCGCGCACCGCGGCGCGCAGCCATTTGGAGATAACCTGGCGGCAGTCAACCGCAGAGCATACCGCGGCGTCCGCGGCGTGACACACGCAGAAGACAACCTGGCACGGGTCGCAATACCCGTACCAGTCTACCGCTGAGCATACCGCGCGCACCCCGGCGAGCAACCACTGGAGCCAACCTGGTACGGGTCGCAATACCCGTACCAGTCTACCGCTGAGCATAACACCGCCGCCCAGCCGTGATCCCGACTGGAGACGAAGTTTCGCGCAGAGCACAGGCGCGCGTTTGATTAGAGAGGTGCGCAAGGAACGGCTGTGTCTTTCCTCAGTTAATCTTCTCGTGTATTTTCGTTCATGGCGCTAACAGCTCAGGGACGTGCATTGCCTACTCGCACGGACATTTCTCGAGCCACGAGCCCGAGACCCGTTTCATCTACCGTATGCTCACGCCGAAGGTCGTGCTGCTCATTTTCATCAACTGCAAGGTGGTCCTCACTGGCGCCAAGGTCGGTTGCTGTCGTCGACCTCCACTGCGCATCGTACTGAACGCGCCCCAGGTCTGCGAGGAGATATTACCCCGCGTTCAACACGATCTACGCCGTGCGCTGTGAATTCTGCAAGCCCTAGACGTAGATTGGCCATCGCCACACGGACCCTCGCCCCGCGTCCCTTATCCCCATCTCGCTTTCCGTCCGTCGCCGCGCCCCTCGCACGCTTCGTCTGTTTCGCACAACAATGTAACCTATATCTATGTGCCAACAGCAAGCCACCCCCCCCCCCCCCCCCCCCCCCCCCCGCTTTCACATCGCATCGCATCCCCCCCCTCGCCCCGGTCGTCGTCGTGTTGTCTATGTACACCGATCTCGCGGCATGATCGCGAGGTGGCGCACTGGTGGCGCATCACGGCGCCAAGTTCTCGGCGCGGACCCTGACCCGATCCTGACCCCGGGCGGAGTTCGATCGGGGTCAAAGCGCGCGGGCGGCTGATTCCGCTTCTTCGCTTCGCTCCCTGCGGCGACGTGACATTGCAATCTGCAAGTCGCGTTGGGCACTGTAGCGCGGCACCTGCAGACGGCCTAGTTGGTGTACAGTCTGTACCCGACGAAGGGGTCTTGCACGCGATCTTGCACTGATCGACGCTGATGGCATCGCCGACGATAGGCACGACGGCAGCCAGGTACGCGTGATCGTCCGATCACCGCCTGTTCTGCACGCTCAGATGCTTTGACAGCTCGGCCCAGGCATCCAGTGGCGGCGGGGCAACACCCCGTGCCAACCAGACCTCCCTGTAAGTCGAGTCAACAGCACCGACCCCGTCGCTGACGCGTACCACCAGCTCGGCGCAGGGCGCGAACACGCATCAAGATGGACCCAGGTTCGTGCATGTGTCGTGGCCCGTCCTCCCTACTCATCACTGTGCAGTACGCAACGCGACGGTGGCACCGATGTGTCTGCGGACGCCGTTGCCAGATTGTAAGGACTGGCAGCCCCTACTTCGTCGCAAACACTGACAGTAGCCTGCAGAGAGAGCCGGACGTCCGATCCAACGATGGACCTGTTCCAGGCCGTCGAGGACGACGATACGACGTACGTCCAGACTGAGATTGTCTGGCGCATATTGAACTCGCTCAGGCCCATTGACCCGACCACGATCGACGCGGAGAAATCGCCCTGGGTCAAGCTCTACCCAGTAGGCACAAAGGACATGTGCGTTGAGCCTCTGAATACAATGTAATCTGACCGATCTCCCCAGTCGAACGTTCAATCAGGACCCGCCTGTGCCGGATGCGCCGCCACCCACAAGGCCTCGCGATCTTATTCGGGACCGGGCTGAGCGCCGCGAACGCGAATCGTGCGTTATCTCCTCACGGGCCAAAACTTGCGCTTACACTCGCATGCAGGTACACCTTACTGGAGCAGGGCATGTTGGTCCCCCTCGCAGAGTACCGCTTCGAGGAGGACTACCAAAAGCTCTCGAGAACGCACACCCTGTCGTTCATCGGTCATTGCTTCTGGCTCGAAAGCGACATGTGCACCGAGCTCACGCGTCACTCGCGACCTTTCGTCGTCAGAATGCGCCACGGCCTGGGCATGGGCCTGCTAGATGAGCCGCGCCCCGGGATGCCCGTGACGGACGAGTTGCGCGCATGGTGGCTTCAGCCGGACAAGAAGAAACGGGACAAGGAGGCGATCCCAGAGCAGCCGTACGAGACGCCGGAAGACTTCCTCGACGCGATGGCCGAATTCGCCTGGGACGCGCAGAGCTGGCTCGTGCGGCGGCATATGGAGGCTGTCAAAATCAAGTTCGCCCTAGTGGCCGAGGAAATACCGTGGCCCAAGGAGGTCAAGAAGGTCGATCTCCTGCAGGGCGTAGTGCCGATACGCCTGCAACCTGAAGTCCTCGCCGCCGATCCCACTGCTCCTCCTCTCCTGCGCAGCCATCACTGGTGGAAGTACGCATACATCGACCTACCCGGCTCTCCGCAGGATCCCAGCGGCAAGCTGCGCCGCATCGTCATCCTGACGAACACCGATTATATCCCCCCGCTCCCCTCTACCGATCACCCGCTGATGGCCCTCGACGGGTTCTACGGCCTCCTGGAGAAGTGCCGCTTCCCATGGTGGCACATCCAGGGTGGCTACCACATGGCCTTCATCCCCGCACTGCGGCGCGGTGGCATACATAGTTTCTTGCACAGCTCCAGCAACATCAACAAGATGGAGTACTACGTCCCCGACTACGCCAACCATTTCCTATCGTACAACGGCACACAGTTCTGCCCGAAGACCGTGCTCAAGGACGCGATCACAGCGCGTTGGGACGCGCTCGTCAAGGAAGTGCACTCGGACGAGTTGAAGAAGTACGCCGGCCAGGTTCCATTCAACGCGGAGACCGTTGGCGCGTCGGCGATGAGGTACTTGTTCAACCACGACCTGACCAGGCGGGAGCTGCTGGAGACCTTGGCGTCGTGGCAGCGCTCTGCCGCCGAGCTCGTTGGCTGGGTCAAGTATTGCCACAGCCGCTTGTGGCTGCAAGCCCAGTATGACAAGTACAAGGGCAAGCTCCACATCGCGGCCGACCTGCGCGTCCGCGGCATGAGACTCGGCGCGCGCGGGGTGTTCACGCACGACCCCAACGTTGCTGCTCGCTACGCGCAGCACTGTGTGCCGGTCTGGCTGGTACAGCCCGCGGACTACGAGTTCTGGGTGGCTGGAGGCCTGGCCGACCAAGCCAAGATCAGCAACCCCTTCATCTGCGAGACAAGGATCTACTCGGACGAGCTGGCTGCCAGACAGCTTGCGCATCTTGCGCGTAACGAAGAGCACTACGCCGTCAGCCGTGGGACCTACAGACTTTCTGACCAGGCCGACACGCATGCCGACACGCATGGCAACACGCAGGGCGACCAGGAGAATGACGTAGTCATGCACGACGACTTCGCGCCGCTCGACGACTTCGCCCCGCTCCCGCTCGAGCCCCGCGAGGGTGAGTTTGTTCTGATGGACCAGGCTACGGTGCTAATGAAGTTTCACAGACGATGACGACGTCGTCATGGACGAGTACGTGCCGCGCCAGCGTCCGAAGTTGAAGCGCAAGGGTGAGACTCATGCCTCACATCCTGCGCAATGCTTACACATCCCAGCCGACGAGCCTCCGCCTCAACAGCCTCAACCCCAGCCCGACGCCCCTGGCAAGAAGAGGAACAGAGCGGCGAAGCTCCGCCTCCCCAGCTATCCGAGGAAGCGGCACAACAGCGAAGAGAAGTTGCCATCGTGGTACCCAACGCGCTGGCCCGTGGCCTTGAAGGCCGTGAAAGAAGTAAACCCTACCGACCCCGTCCGCATCAAGTCCCTGCGCCGCGACAAGTACTACCCCATCCCGGCGCAGCAGCACAACAAGGGTGTCTACGCAACGCCTCCGTTGGAGATGTTCCGCGCAGAGATGAATCCCGACGCCCTCCCCGCGAACACGTCCGCCCTTTTCGCGCGTTACGCTGCTGGGCGGGAAATCTTCCTCGCAAAGATATCGAAGACCGCATTGGAGGCGCTGGAGACGTTCTCGGCAATGAACTGGAAGGAGATCCTGGGAGGGAAGGTCAAGGTGGCGGAGCAGCTGCGGTTTGCAGTACGCCTCGGCTTCGAGATCGAGGAGCCCCAGATCATCGACAACCCGCACGACTCGATCCCCCGACTCCCCGATGCGCTCGAGGCAGCGCTCTCGGCAGGCGAGTCCCCTGAGCAGACGACCACAGTCCCGGCGATCGCGTCTCCAAACCCTTCGAACGTGCCCGGTCCCTCGACCGTCCCCGTGCCCACGCCTGAAGAACAAGCCGCCGAGGCCGAGCGCGCCGCACGCGAGGAGTCCAAGCGGATTCAGCTCGCGGCGCTCGAGGCCATGAAGACCACATACTTCGAGCCGCTCGACATGTCCCTCTCCCCACGACTCATGGTTGAGGATGAGCGTTATCTGGCGGAACCCCCTGCCTGGCGTTTCACCGGGCTGGGAAAGAGACGCGCGATGAAGAGCTTCTCCTGGTTTTCGGAGCAAGCGACGGACAACAGCGACAACGACGGCGTGCTCGAGTTTGTGCTCGTTGGGAACGATCGGCGCATCGAAATTCTGGAGGACGAAGACGTTTCGCTCTTCTGGGACTACGAGAACGCCATCGTCTTCATGTTCGCCGAGGAGCCAAGGAAGAAGGAAGGCCCCATCCTCGGCGAGCGTCTCACCAAACCGTACCGCCTCTACACGCCGGACGGTGGAGGCAAGCCGAACTACATTCGAGGCACTAGCTTGCACAAGTCGCACCAGTCTCGTGTTTGGCGGGCGCAGCGATGGGACGTACCGTAAGTCGTTTCTGCAATGAGAATACCAACATGCTCACCTCATGTAGTGTTTCTTTGCCGGTCTCTCCTCTGGGTGCCGTGGGATGTCGTTCGGCTCGATCGCTGCAGCATTCGTGGTGCCTTAGCGAACAGGACTATGTCGCCCTTTACCCCAATGCCCCGCGTCCTCGTCCTCCCGGTCCCGGTGCCGCGCGTAACTTCAACGTTTCAGATCTGCCCGAGCTACCTGAGCTTGCTGCCGCGTCGTCGTCCTCATCCACCCCACCGCCTAATGCGTCGTCGTCCTCGTCCTTCGCCCCGCCGCCTGGCCCATCGTCATCCTCGTCCTCCGCCCCGCTGCCCGATCCGTTGTCGTCCACTTCGTCTGCCGCTGCTACCACGTCGGCAACTACTCCGACCGCGGCGTCACCATCTACAGCGCCTGAGCCAGAGGCTCCAAAGCCAGGCGCTCATCTCGGCCCTGCGCCGCTGGTCAAGCTCCTCGAACCGCGTCGCGTTATGTACTTCAACGGGATCCAGCTCTCGGATTACAACCCTCCGCCGGGAGACAAGCAGTATCGGTGGCCCACGGACGATGAGCGCGCAATGATTGTCTGGGACATCGCCGAGCTCGCATTCAGGCTCGAGCTTGCTCAGTTCGACGACATGCTGCGCTGCATGTACCGCGACGACGAGAAGCTGTGCGCGCAGAACCCAATGGAGCGCGAGAAGATGGTATGCGCGGTGTGGGACTCGGACACCGTTGTGCCCAACTCGCAGAGCAGCCTCACCAGCTCGGTATGGTGGCAGCGCATCGTGCCCATCCTCGCGTTCCACACACTGGTCTCCACATGGCCGCGGACGGAGCTACCGGAGCAGCCTGAGAACGGCTTCAAGTCGGAGGACGATTTCCTGCAGTTCGAGTACGCTGTGTGGCAGCAATACGCACGCACATATGCGGACTATATGCAACGCGAAGCTGCTGTCCCTCTTGTTCCCCCGGGCGATTATCTGGCTCCTCCTAAGGTAGATTAGCTTTTCTCGCATGTGAACTCCCAATCTTGGTGTACACAGTTGCTCGACCTGACAGTTCCACTCTCGCCTTCGAAATCTCTCGCTCGTCTTGTGCCTGGCGCGCTGCACAATGACAAACATTTTTGCTGCTTATACTGACGCTCACCCATGCACCGGGTGACTTGTGTGTTTGCTAGGATTTCACTTGCTCACTGTCAACTTCATCGCACACATATGTGCATCCAGTAGTGTACGAGTTGTACGCGCGCGAATTACTTGTGCGCACTTACTCGCCCTTAGTTACTCGCCCTTACTGTCTCGCACGCACTTACTCGCGAGTACCATCTGACTTGCATGCAGTACCATGTCACTCCGGGAATGTCCGGTGCAGTGGTCCCGGCCGGCAAAGTCACTCACTCTCAAAGCCCTCAGTGCTCAACTACCTGTGGTAGTGAGTTGTCTTAGGGTATATACAGGAGACGAGATAGGTGTGGGGTCCCCTCCTTTAGGGTACCACACATGTGGGGGGGTTATACCGGAAATGACCTGCGTCGTATACCCGAAGATAGCCGCCCTCACCGGCCTCGTTGCCGATACCCTCGCACACATGGACCGCGGATATGATATCTCAGTCAGTCTCATTCCCCGGGCGACGTTCTCAGGATCTAACCTCCGCCACTCCAGGAGTATGTTGCCCAAGCGTACGCGACTGCCGTTGATTGAAATGCGCGCAGCTGCGGCCGCCTCTTCGTCGTCGTGGCCGCTACTTGGGTCTTCATCACTGCGTACACGGACCGTGCGTAGCTCACAGTACACCGAGTGCCGCGTAACGACTCCTGACCTGCGGCCAGTCATGTTGATACTGAGGTGTGTGTCGGGAGCACGGCCGCGGGAGACTGATAAACCGCAGGCTGTCCTACATGTACGATTGCAACCGACGCGTCCTCTGGGCTGCTATCGGCGCGTTTGCCGGCCTCGCCGTCGCACATGGCGTCCTCAACGAGTCTAGAGACGATCGCTCAGATTCGCTTGGCATCAGGCCGGATATGACGTCCGTTGCGTCCGGTGTGCTTGATATCTCCGGAAGGCCTACAGAAAACTGGGACATAGAGCATACGTACATGCGCCCACCGTCTCAAGTAAGCAAGTGCACGTTTGGGAGGGACATTTCCCTGGAAGTGCTCTCAGATTTTCTAATAGTCTGTCGGCAGGCTTCAGCCGAGTTCTGCGGTTGCCCCGGAGAGAAGGGGCTGACGAAAAAGACACTCGCATGACAATAGAGACCATATTTGGGTCGCATGAGAGCCGCATGGGATGTGAAGTAAGCCTCCGGCTGCACCTGGCCTGCCCGACCTTGAGAGTTGCAAAGATTATTAAGACTGTGGCACACAGGGACTGGGGATTGCACAAAAACTGACCAGATGTGGTGAGAAATATATTCCAACCATTGTATCTGCCTTCACGGGTATGCCGGGCTGCCTGTGCGCAGAGGGCGAGCGTACAGCGCGGGTATCATCCACCGATACCGCCGGTCAACGGCGCCGCAAGGGCCGCAAAGTCCGGGGCCGACGCCTGCCGTGCCAAGCCAATGTAAGCGATCGTCTGAAGACTGGTCCTCAACTATGGGCCGCGGTCCGGCGGCACGTCTTCTGTTTTCTGCCTGGCTGAGTTTCTGTCTCCTGACATGCGTGTTGCAGAAGCCGCGTCGATGTACACAGACGGAGGGGCGTGCGTCTACCGCGCGCCGTTGGCCAAGATCCCGCTGCTACTGTGTGCGTGGCTTTCTGCCTCCATAGGTACTGCGTCTGAACATGAGACGTCCCAGGGCTAGTGTACCACGTCCTGGGCGCCGCGCTGGCGCTCGTCAAGGTCGGCCAGGCACGCGAGAGAGAGAGGCTACTCCGGCCGCGCACCAGCGTCCTCACGCTGCTGGCGCGGGGCAACCTCGCGTGCTACGTTGCGTGCGTGCTGTCTCCAGACTGCGGGCCACGATCGCGCAACTCGTACTCACCCCGCCGCAGGGCGGTCGCGGGGCACTGCGTTCCTATCTTCCTCGCATTCCGCGGACAGGTGCGCTGCTTCGCGCGCTCTAGCATCTGGATGAGATCTCACCTCCATGCCGCGCAGACGGACGCCGTGAGAGATGCGTTCTACCGGTGCGCGGCACGGCGCGCGGTTGCACGAGCTGAACGGGTGCCCCAGCGTGCAGCGCTTCACCTCCCTCGTCTCCCTGCTCGTCGCCACGCACCTCTTCCGCGCCATGCGCCGCATGCTCGCGCGCGGCGGGCCGGAGCGCGACACGACGTTCGGCAGCCTGCCCCCACCCCCCACCGCGCAGCCCGAGGCCTGAGGGGTGGCTTCAAGCTTCTCCGCGGAGCGAGCTTCGCAGCGGGTGAACCAGGGGCGAACTCCGGAATCCCGCGGTCCCCTCCCGAGTCCAAAGAGTGATTTGTGCCGGTGCGTGTACTGTCGTAGCCAGCGGCAGATAGAGAAGAGTGTCCACTGGTCCCCGCAGCGGGCGGGTGCAGATCGGGTCGAATTCTCTGGGGTATGTACAGTACTCCGACTCGTCCAGAATTGCTGCTGCCACGGTCTCCCGAGCCGTGCCGGTGGACTCGGAGAACTCGATAGACAGTCGATAAACGAGGCTGAGTGAGGCAACGGGCTCCTGACCGCGGCGCACGTGCTCACTGGCAGGACAGGCCCAGGGTGGCAAGGCGAATCAACGTTGGAGCGCATGAAACCGCCAGGGGCTGCGAGACAGCTCAGAGAAGTTGACGCATTCTTCGAGCGCGTAGGCAGGTATTTCAGGGCCAACAACCAGCCCGACGCTCGCTTCTTGAACGCGGTGGCACCGGTATGTACTGTGCGTGGCGAATGCTTTTCGGGGAGCACGAAAGGAATGCCCCGGTGATGTTTCAGACAGCCATTTTGTCACATACAGCCCATTCATTACGAATTGTGTTGAGGGAAAAGACCGGCAGTGGGGGTGTCCGAGTCCGAGAGCAGCCCTGCCTGAGTTCAATCCAAAGACGCAATCACACATGCGGACAACATCCTGCACTGCATCGTCGAGTTCGCAACGACTGGAGCTTTCCGAGACATGATTGCCTAGGGACGTAGACGGGCAGGGTGGGAGGTGCTGGGATCAGGGGCAAGTGCATTGTGCAACAAATGCACGGGCCAGTGTCAGACGGGAGACCCGGGCGGCTCAGATGACGTCGAGCAACCGAGGGGTAGGAAGTCCAGCAATAGAGATGTGGCGGGGAAGTCCTTGTAGCGAGGACCACGACTTGATAATTATGGTCTCGCGAGCGGAGGCATCCACCCAGAAGCGCGCGCTACGATAGCCCGCGGAAAGAGGACCCCTCCAGTCTTCGGGAGCGTCATCTAAGCGTCAGCGCCAGCGTCAAACAGACTCGTCGCACCCCTTGAAGCCGAGCCAGGGGAGGGGGTGGCGTGAAGCGTGCAGGATCGCAAGTAGGCTGGGCGATATGAAACGGCGTTAGCACGGAGTCAGGGGGTGATGCGTCCGGTCGTAGTCCCGTAGCAAGGAGCGCGCTGCGCGCAGAGCGGGCAGGCGAGCCCGCCGCGAGTTCAACATTCATCATCATGAGAGAGAGAGAGAGGAACAAAACAACACGACGTCACTCCACTGACTCTGAGCGGAGTTTCGCTCATTTGCTTCCGCGCAGCACCCGGTCCATTGTTCGACCCGGGCGACGCGTGCACACCCACCCACACCGCATGTGCATGCCATCTGCGCCTGCATGATAAGCTCGCGCCCCTCTGGTCGCCGCCACCGACGTCATGCTGTTGGACGGTTCCGCGCACCGCCGATTTGATGCCGGATCACTCTGAAGGCCGGATTTCCGTCAAGGCGGCAGAGTTTGTGGCGGATGGCGGGTGGCGAGTCACAAAGCAAGGCACTCGGGCAGAGGGTGCAAGGGCAGAACTTGGATGATATTGGGTGCACGTACATGGGCCACGGGACGGGACTACTAGGATGGATGCGGACGGATGCTAAGAGTCTGACTGAAAAAAAAAAAGAAAACCAGAACGAGAGTGGGATGGCAGATGCTAGACTTCGGACGAGAGGCGCGACGGGACGTACGGCCGCGGCGCAGCATAGCACAGCAAGCGGCGCGCAGGACACAGCGGCCGCGCGCGCACGCGGTTGAGCAGCAAGCCGGCGACGAGCCGGCAGCGCCCCTCGCGCAGCACGGCGGCCTCCGCCTGCGCCAAGGCAGCACCCGTCGTGGCCGGCGTGCGGAAGACGGGGCTCGTCGGGCTGCTCAGCGCGCGCGGGCGCCGGAACGCCGCGGGCGGGATGCCCGCCGGCGCGCCCGGCGGCTTCGGCAGGTAGAACGAGTTCGCGCGCGGCCGGCCCTGCGGCAAAGGCGCCAGCGGGACCCGTGGGACGTCGAGCTTGGCGGGCTTGACGAGGAGCGGCTCGAGACCGGGCGGGACGTCCGCCGCGCTCCATTGCTTCTGCGGTGGCGGCTTGGTGGTGGGTGCGGGTGTGGGGGCGGGTGCGGGCGCACGGTCGCGGTAGACGCGGAAGGCGCCTTGGCTCTGCTGCGCGTGCTGCTTCTGGCCGCGGCGCCGCGGGCGGCTCGCGCTGCCGCTGGCGCTGGCGCTGGGCGGCGGTTGGTTGGGCGCGGGTTGCTGCCGGCTCCGGCGGGGCCGCTTGCTGTTGCTCGAGCTGCTGCCCGCCACCGCCAGCTTGTCCTGCACAGGCTGCGGGCGCGCAGAGGTGGAGGGCGCACGGGAGCGGGGGCGCGAGACGGAGCGTGCGCGCGGGCGGGGAGCCTGCTCGTGGGCGAGGGCCAGGGCGTGGCTGTAGAGCTGGTGCATGGGCGAGCTTGTCTGCCACACAAAGTAGTACATCGTTAGCGATAGCTGGGACGAGGAGGACAAGGAGGAGGGGGCAGGTTATAAGCACCTTGTGTTGGGTCGTGGTCGGTCGTTTCGGAAGGAGAGGTGTGAAGGCGTCAGCCCGCCGGAGGCAACCCCCGTCCCGGAACTGAAACACTACAGCACTGCCACCGCCCGGCCCTTGTCCCTGCCCTGTCCAGCCCCCACCCAACACAACTGGCTCCGCCCCGCCTCCAGGCCCGTCTGCTGACCGCTTTTGCTCTTGCACGGCATGCCACTTTGCACAGTCTCTTGCACATTGCACAGCGCGTGCGCGTCACGTGTCTCGCTCCGCTATCTGCGCTGGCTGACTGAACTCCACCCGCCACCCAATTGTCCTCCCTTGCTGACTTGCTGTCGTTGCCACAGTCTGGATCCCGTCAACCAAGTAGATCCTGATCAGCACCCGCCAGCACACAACGCTCTCTCCGCCGGCCTGACGGACAGGTTCCGCAGGAGAAAAACAACCTGTCGTTCCCCAATCCGGCAGTGTTTGTCCGCCGCGAGCAGTGTGCAGTGCGCACAATGGGTCCCCTGACCAGTATGGCAATAGCAGCCCGGGTCTTGTCATATGAACGCTATTGTGCTCCCAATTCGACCGGCCGCGTTGTTCTTCCTCATATGCGGAAGCGTTCATTCATATTATCGGACTCTACTAGTACGCAGTGCTATGCCAACCCTCATGACCACGCCCGGAATGTGCTACAGTTTCCGCTGCCGCCCCAGGACAGGACGAGGCAAACAAAGCGGACATCTTGTGAATGCGATTCGCGAGTGGGGCTGCAGGGAATGCGCCCGCGTCGAGGCCAGTCGTTCGTACCGCCCCGCTCCACCCACATTTCGGGACACCATCCATCCTGTACCCTGCTCTGCAATGCCCTGAGGTAACAGCGACAGGATGCGCTCTGGCCGCCGTCAGCGCATTCGGACGACCGACTTTGAGTTCTCGTTTGAAGAGACCCGCCGCCCCGCCACATTCGGAGCTTGCATCCACACTCCCTGCTTTGTCACGCGCTGCATTTCTCGACTTGTTAATACATTGAGCTCTACACCGGTATCTGCGCGAAGGACCCTCCTGGCAAACAACCGGAACCCTCGGCGCTCGATTCGCGAGTGGAGCTCCAAGGATCGCGCCTGGGTCGAGGCGAGTCCGTCGTACCGCCCCGCTCCACCCACATTTCGGGACACCATACATTCCTATACCCTGCCTTGCAATGCCCTGAGGTAACAGCGACAGGACGCGCTCTGGCCCGTAGAGTCTGCGCGCACACGTGAATGCGCCTTGCCTCCCACTCCGGGCCTCTCAGGGCGCACGTTCCTCTCCTGCTCTGACGCCCGCCGGAAACCGCGCGCATTCCAGTTCGTTTTAACCAGCGCCCAATGCTCATGAGATCCGTCGTACCGGCCCTCTCCACCCAGTGTTCGGGCCACCGTACGACACCTGGGCCGGCGCCGCCGAATTTCCGTGAGGCCGAGTCCCCGCTCAACCCGCTGAAACTTCATGTTCACGAAATCGTTGATGCATCTTGGGAGCGCGTTCACCTGCGAGGCGCTTGCTCACTCGTCTCGGAAAGGGAATCGCCGCTCGGCGCTCGCCTGGGGTCGGCTCCGACGAGGACGAATGCGCCCGCGCCGGGGCCAGTCCCGCGTTACCGCCCCTCCATACATCCTGCTCCCGTCGCGATGTCACTTCTCGTGCGAAATGTCCCGTCAGTACTTCGGAGCCTGCATTCGTGTGCTTTCTCACGAGCGCGCCTCCGGACAGACCGCGACTCGCGGGTGGCAGAGCGTCGAGGGTACTGCCTCTCCGCCCAGATTTCGGGGACACCATCCTGTACATCCTGCTGCCGTTCCCTGCGCGCTCGCCGTCAGCGCCTTCGGACGGATGGCCGATTCCTCCCGCCCACCGCCCACCGTCGCTCGACTACCCGCCGGAGGTCTCACACAACTCATGTATCGCGCATTCGCCGATCCTGCTTGCTCGTACGAATACGTCTTCGATGCTTGCTGCATTCGGTTTCTCCGACAGGCAGCACGTAAGCGCGCGCCTCTCTGAAATCACGTTCCTACCCGCGCAAGCGTACACGGCGGGCGTCGGGCGCTGTGTTGGCGGTTCCGCAGCCTGTTGACCTACTTACGAAGCAGCGTGCTGGGTGCTCGTGCCGAAAGTCGCCTCTCGTGCGTAGTGGATCTCACGTTAGGCAGGGCGCCGGTCCCGCCGAACGCTGTCTCTGCTGGAACGCAGACCGCACCAAGCTTTTCCCTAAGACAAAGGCGACGGCGGGACGCGCTCTAGCGAGGTTGTCCAATATCTCCACATGCAGCACACGGTGTTTCTCTCTGCTCTTCCCGTCGCGATCGCGATCTGGAACGCATCCTGCAGTCGTAGCCCCTGCCCTCCGCGGCTCTCGTCCCATCTGGACTGCGTCGCGCTCCAGTTTGCTTGCGCAGGAGCGATCCGGGAGCGTCCAAACCGGCAGATCCGCCCGCCATTCCAAGTTGACGCTGGGCGCTTCGCAGTTTCATTCCGCACGGCGCCATCTCATTCTCGTTGCCCCACACAGCTTTCTCTCAGGGTCTCCCTACCGTTTAATGGCATGACCTCATCGGTCTTATATCCGTCGTCTGCCCATTGCTCCCGCTCGCTTCTCGGCAAATATAGACCGTTCCGCGGGACTCTAAAGGACCGGGAGGGCCTGCGGTTCCCAACTGGTACAAGTTGTAACACTATCTCTCTTCACGCTCATGACCGACGACACCAAGGCACTTCTGCACGATCTCCTCGCGGTGTCCCTGCACTGTGCTCCATATGTCCTGCGTCATCTACTATCTCGGCTCGACCCCAAATGCGCCGGACCCAGCGGCAATGCCTTGATAGAAGTTTGCAAAACCCCGAGCCCTCCTTTTGCGGTATTCAAACCAGACGTCTGTGCCGTTCCCGTGGTGCTGGACCTGATGCAACAAATCTTCTGGCCCGAGCCGTCCCGCGTCGACCGTAAGATGGCGATCTGCGTCAAGGTACCTATCTCGAGTACCATTCAAGACAGCTAGGACTTTGAAAATTGATCAAGGCGGTCTCAGAGCTTGGTTGCGTTGCCGCACAGTTCACTAGTTTCCGTCGCGACCTCGCCGAGATGTCGCCGTCACCGTGCTCAGATAAGTCTCCCGCGCGCTGGGCGAGCTGATCGCGGAGCAAGGGCGACACACGGCGGTCGAATGCGGTGCTCTCTAGACGCGCAACGCCTATTGACCAGAGCTGGAACCGCTCTGGTCACCTCTAATAAATGTTAGAAGCTTCGCGGGGGAGGGGGCGCGGGCGAGTGTGATGGTTTCCGCATGCGTTCCGGAAGCGTCGTGCGCGGATAATAGATTATGTATTAAAGGCGCGAGGAGTCGCCACGCGTCGCGGCGGGAACCTGCACGTGGCATGAGAATGTCTTTCAGTCGTTCATCTCAGCATGCCTTGCCTGAGGGAAGAGAAGAGAGAAACATAGATACAGGTGCATAGTATTTATCACGGCGCAGCTAAAAGGGTCCCAACGGCACGCACATTATGATTGTTCTCAGCGACTGTCACTGCCCGGCACCCGCGAGCTCGGGCCAAACTCGATCGGCCGGATCGTACTGAAGGTGGGATCACAGCCTCCAGAGTTCAGGAGCATGCGACGCATATCGCGGAATAGCTTAGGGCCCAAGATTCCATTTGCGGCGACTGTCAGTCTGCGACGCTGCTGAGTGCGGTCGGCACAGGGCATGGCCCCTCGGATAGACGCACAGACTGTATGATCCGGACTGATCGTACTGTTGAGAAGTCAGCCCTCGCCGCGGGGTACAGATCGGCGGCGCCGGGGTATGGCGCACCGGAAGGCGCAGAGTGAGAACCGTTGTGGCACAGTACGCTGCAACGATGCTACAACAGTCATGATCACCTTCTCGCAGACGGAGAATACGGGCGATACGCACACGACGTAATACTGGAGGTTCCCCTGGACGAGCAGGGCGAGCAAGCTGACGCGCCCGCCGAGAACCTTTTGTTGGGCGTGCGCCTTTCGGACCTTGGCGAGTGCAAGAATGGATAGATAGATCTGGAACACCATTCCTTGGGATGGTGTCAGAGAGGGACGACAGAGGTGTACGTGGTTGAAGCGTGCCTACTAGCCAGCCAGCAGCCATTTGCAGACGCAGGCGAACCATGCAGGATCCTGCTCCTGAGGACGAAGAGAAGTAATCTAGGCCGTATAAGCGTCCTTCAAATTTGCTCAAGCGAAGATACATTACCGTGTGCGGATGGAAAGTTGAGCACGTTGATGAGAACAGACGAAATAACGACACTGCCGTAGATAATCAAGTTGAGTACGAGAAGCCTCCTGTCGCAGTTGTACATGTAGTGTAGGCTGAGTGGCATAGCATGGGTAGGCGCAAGCTTGAGCCTTATCCCTTGCGTTTACCGGAAAGTGAGCAATACTGGTGGGTAGCGTCTCAGTCAGTAAGTGAAAGGATATGCTGGCCGACGAACGTACGATCAGCATAGGTTGTGACGAGGAAGCCGGTGATACCCAAGAAGGTCGCCAACCGGAGGCAGCTGCGTGGAATATGAGTGGTTACCGAGCGTGGGATGTTCTATCTTGACCATACTTCTGCGCGCATTTTCGAGTGAGGGAGTCTTCACGCAAGGAATTCGGAATGCGTCGAGGCTACTCACATCATTCGAGACCCCCTCGTTGCCTATGGTCGAACACCCGGCGGCGAGCGCAGCAACGGTGGCAACTTTTGTCTACCGAGACTACTGTGAGCAAATTCCGTTCACTGGGAACGGAATATACTGACTGCGATGTATGCCGCTGTCGTCCGTCTTCGACCTTGCGTCTGCACAACGATGAAACGTGTTGCGTCGATTGAAACGATGGAACCGAACCCAGATGAATTCGACCTAAAAATAGATACAACACATTAATGGAGCGCGGGGTGCTGCGTTGCGGTGTAACGGCAGACCTCATCGTTGAAGTTAAGCACTATGTATACGGTGAGAGACTTCCGCGCGCACGAGTAAGTTCACGTACGGTAATCATACAAAAACGACGTGCACGAAGCCACTGTCAAATGGTCAGCCAGTGGCACTGAGAGGTATCTTGAGGGAGGTAGTCACCTTGGACATAAGAGGGCACATAGTCCATCTGAGCACGGTGCGAGAACGCAGGTTGTCCCGGCTATTTATGCAGCCCGGAAGGGTGAGCATCATTCCTTGCGCGCCTGGCTATGCGCGCGCCTGCGCAGAATTCCGGGCTCGCCCATTGAGGTCGGATGTACTCGCGGCAGCGGCTGCGTTGTCGAGAGGAGTGTCGAACCGCCGGCATGCATGCACATGCGTGCACGCATAGCTATGGACTTGCGTATGTGGGATGTAAGCTGGTGGGTGCGGTGAGTACCTCCGCGAGGGTTCCGGTGCAGCGAACGAATTGCCGAATAAGGCACTCGATCGGTCATGCTGTTAGAGTGTGCACGTGGGCCAGAGAAGAATGCGGCGATATAAGACTGGACAGGCGGTGCGCATAGAAGCGATAACCGGAGCCCGATACTTCTCCGCCCGGTGCTGGACAATACCCGTACCGTGAGGAGCCCAACCAGTCGTAATCATAATGCCACCGATGGCATGGGATAGACGATAGCCGGCAAAAAATGCGAAGCAATAGCAGTTCGTCGGCCACCCAGAGACATCGGAAGAGGCATACGTCCTATCTGGCAGATGAGCCAAGTCTAATATCGGGCTTCTTCAGGATCAAAGGGATGCAAATATACTGTGTCGCACGCAGCTCGGCATTATAGTCCTGGTGGAAAGTCGCAAGTGCTTTGGCGTGCACGTGCCCGTCGCGGTGGGTCGTGTTGAGCGTCTCGAAGCAGGATTACAGCAACGGTGACCCAGTTCAATGCTGACCCGCTGCTATGAGCATTTCTGTCTAACGCGGTGGAGGATATTTGGAAGGTAGAACGCGAGGTCACGCGAGCGGCGAGCACGCTGGGTGTCTGACAGCGCTCGTTCTCGACTCGTCCGACCCTCGAGGGAGCGTCGGCCAATTCGAGATTATGAAAGGTTGTGATGTAGATGTAGGTGGTACCAGCGATCCTATGCGGACGCTGCGGCTGGCCATGGGACCGAGCGCATGGCCGGAGGAAAAAGTGAGGAGTCACCGAACTTGCACCGAACTCCGCTCGTCAGTCGTTGCAAGTCTCTACCTACCTACAATACAATCACGGAGCTTATAATGCGAGCGTTTATAAGGACACAGTGCTATATTGCAAGAATGACGCGTGATTTTTCTCATCCTCTCCTCTCGGCATGAAGAATTGGCGGTTGATCGGCGGGAAATCGTTTGGGTTGGCACTGTCGCGGTACAAGGGCGTGCGAAGGGAGTTCTATCCAGGGCCGAGTACTGTATTCTCGATGCCGCGACAGTTAGCACATCAGGCGGTGGGTCCCGCGGTGGAGGCCATCTGTGACGGGCGGTCTAGCAGGACACCTGAGTTGCGAAACGGATGGTGCCAAATGTGGGGTCGTCCTCCGAGTAGGTGAGCATGCGGCGCATGTCGCGAAATAACTTCGGGCCGAATATGCCTGTCGCAGCGGTGGTCAGTCTGCATACATGGGTCAGCACGTCGCTCCGAATTGTGGGAGGAGCGCACAGGTTGTAGGATCCTACTTGGTCTGGCTGAGAAATTGTCAGTAGGCGAAAGCCTCCTGCAGATGACGGACATACCGGTCCAAGAAAAGTAAGAAGAGTAGTCAGACCGTACGACACGACCATGCTTCGACTGAAGTTAGGAGAAATACGCGAAAGCAATGATGCGTACTGACATTATGTAGTAGAGCAAGTTGCCTTTCACGAGCAGGACGAGGAGACTGACGCGCGCTCCGAGGATACGATAATGAGCGTACGCTTGGCGCACTTTGGCCAGCGCCATGACGCCGAGGTAGATTTGGTACGCCAACCCTGCGGTCCGAACAGTCGATGAGATCGAGTCGCGCGCGGCGCTGAGTGTGCGCACCGAGGAGGAATGCTGACGGGAGCACCCAGCTGAGGCGGATGAAGCACGGCCCGACGCCCGGGGCAAACTTGAATTCTCGTAGCGTCTCAGCGATTGCTACTCGGCAAGCGGCGCGCTCACCGTGCGGCGACGGGAAATGGAGAAAGCTGAGTACTGCGTTCACGAGGACTATTGCCGCGTAGGCGGTCAAGCTGACGTAGAGAAGGCGTCTGGAGCGATTGTACATGTAGTACAGCCTGCGAATCGAGTTAGGGCCGTGCAGTCCGAACGGCTCGACTCTCACCGGAAGGTCAGTAGCACTGCGAAAGAATGAGGACTTCTATCTCGAAGGCATCCGGTAGAACGCACAGTCAGCGTATGCTGTTACGAAGAAGAACGAAATTCCTAAGAAGGTGGAGTAGTCGGCGCAGCTAGATGATTGCGGCCGTCAGCTGCGCCCATGGCTACCTTTGGGGTGCGTACGACTGGGCGCAGCGTCAGTGGCGCCAATCTACGAATGATTGTGACTCACTCTTCCTGAGACGTCGCCTCGATTCATAATGAACATGCTTGCCGCCAGCCCAGAGACGCTGATCAGTTGTGTCTGCGCAGCGACGTCAGCGGAGTCACCGGTCTTTAGGCCTTTAGGCATGGCCGAAAAACGCACTGCCTGGTATGCGAGCGTCGTCCAGCGCCAACCGGATTTCTGCATCGCCCGATCAACTCCCGCCCACCGTCTGCGGTGACCAGCGTACCCAAATGAACTCGACCTGCCGAAGAAGTAAGCATAGTTCTGTTTCGCTGGCTATGCTTGGAAGGGAAGCAGACCTCGTCTGAGAGATTGAGCACTGCGTGATGACGGGTCAGAGGACGAAACGGAGCCACGAAGACTCCTGCGCTTGCCATAATCATATACGAAGCACGTGCTCGCCGCCGCTACCACAAGGAGATGAGCTCCATGTGCCAGCACTATCAATGATCATGCACTTAAAATGTAAGAGGGTAACCTGTAGTCCATGGATTAGCCAGACCTGCCTGTGGGGCCTTTATGAGGCGCTCTCCCTACACAATAGGCAGTGCTGACCGCGTCCGCATCCATGTGGAATGAAAGTTTGACTGGTCGACGGATGCTATCGGGACCGCCGTTGTCGAGCAAACATCCCATTTTGGGACACCTGCCGGGACTCCTCGTTGCTTGGGTCGCGGTTCCTGTATGAAGCTCAGCGACTCCTATCACAGGACGCAGTTTGCGCCGGAAAATGTTGTTTTGCCTGCGCGCCGAACAGGTGATGGAAGAAGCACTGTGTCGGCGCTGGTAACAAGACAAGTCGGAGTGATACGGTCCGAACTCCGATTCGTCCCTTCAGCCTTTGTCACGGCCATATCGGGCATTCACGCGGTCGATACGACTCAGATATGCGCCGCATCTGGGCATAGCCTACGTAGCATGCTGTGAGGGGGCGTATGAGCGGCGACTGTACTCCCTGGACGTCGATAATATCGCTGGACTCTGCTCGACAGTCTGGTAGCTATTTCACGCATCTATGCCTGGCCACACTCAGCTCTCAAGACCCCTTGGGATATGCTACTGCTATACAGGGTATGCGCTCCGCGGATGACCTGCTCCACCCGGCGTTAATCGGGCGAAACGGCAATGTTTGCGATGCGCTGTCAAGAGGCTTCGGCATCCCAGGGCGAAACGGCAACGTTTGCGATGCCCTGTCAAGAGGCTTCGGCATCCCAGCCCCAGTCGAGGCCTCGGAAAAGAGACATATCGCTCCCCGCGACATCCGTTTCTGGGCGCACGCGGGGATAACGACTCCCACTTTCTCATAAACCGTGCGTGGGACACGTGCTGTTCTCTGGCCGCATCCAGCTCATACTGATCGTCATGTCGCTCTGGGACGAGATCGCAGGCACATTCTCGGCGTAGCGCTCGATCTCTAGCGCTCTTTGAGTAAGCATCTCCCGAAAGAACCCATCTGCGTCGTTCTGTGTTGATATCCGACCGTTGCGGATGCGATGTATTCGATCCTGCGACGCGATGAATCTACAAACGGCACTCGACGAGTAACATGACAGCGCGCAGACTCACGTCATGGTGCAGCGTCCTCGCCAGCGCCGCGTGTGTGCTAGGACATACTTGGCTCGGACCTGAATAAAAGGGTGCTGAACGTTGGATCCTCGCCCCCGGGAAGGAGCATGCGGCGCATGTCGCGAAATAATTTGGGGCCGAAAATTCCCATCGTCGTGTTCGTTATCCTTCACTGCCATGAGGGGCGTTCGTGACGGCTGGTACAAGTGCGCTCACAGATTGTACGAGCCTATCTGACCCTGTGCCCAGGTTCCGAGGTTATAGGTCGCACTACAACTCGACGAGAGTGCAACTCACCGGCCCGAGGAAAGTCAGCGCGGTCATTGTTGCATAAGACGCCGCAATTCTGCGGAGCATCAGCTCCTGCGAGTTTTAAGACGAGCTCCCGCGTAGTGTGACGTACACAAGGTAGTACTGAAGGTTTCCCTTCACGAGCAGACTGAGGAGACTGGCCCTGACTCCGAGAAGCTTCCGATGCGCGTAGGCCTGCCGCACTTTCGTGAGAGCCAATATGCTGAGGATGACCTGATACCCAAGACCTCAATGAGACCGCAATCTCATGGCTTGGGCTGTCAGACGTACAAAGCAACCACGCGGCCGGAAGTTCCCAGGGAAGGCGAACGAAACAGGATCCGTGTTGAGGTACGGTCGAGTAATCTGGCGTCAGTTAGCGGGTCCAAGGAGTTTGGAAATCTCATACCGGACGGGGACGGAAATTTGAGGAAGCTCAGCACGATCGACACTGCGATGATCGCAGCGTAAACCGCGAAGGTGGAAATTAAGAGTTTCTTGTTGCGGCCGTACATGTAGTATAGCCTGTCAAGAGGAACATCAGCATGCACAATATCACAGAATGAATATGACGCGCCGTAAGGTCAACAGTACTGCCACGCCGCACTGGCCATTAACAGCCGACAGGCAGGGAGAGGGTGAGAGAGACTGACTATCAGCGTACATCGATGCGACAAAGGACGCCATTCCGATGAAAATGGAGTAGTCGATGCAACTGCAAAGGAGGTTATTACCACTTCACGCCCGCCGCGAACGAGGCTTACATCTCCTGCGGGTCAGCAAGGACCAATCCGATCACGCTGTACATACTATTCCGGGAAGATCGGGGCTTCTCATGGCTACCAATGCGCAAACAAGTGCGGCGAACGTGACTAGCTTGGTCTGGTGGACCCTTAGTCAACAGGTCTCGCGCGGCGGGGGGCGAAGCGCACGAGAAAGTATGTCGCCGTCGTCCAGGTTCGTCTTTGACTCTATCAACAGATTGAATGGCCACTCCCGCGCTGAAAGGTCATGAGACACATACCCAGATGAATTCGGCCTGGTAATTCGATCCGTATAATGAGTTTGTTCATAACAAGGCTGTCGTGAGATTGTGCCACTGGGGGCGCACCTCATCCGCAATATTGATAACTGTAGTCACTGGATTGGCGCTGTGGAACGGCTCGGAAGAGGGAGCTCACCATAGTCGTAGACGAAGCATGTAATCGACGATACTGCGTGAATGTCATTGGCTCGTAGGACCGCGTGCGAATACGTCGGCCTACCTATTAGGATGGACGGTACGCTCTCGTTCATACTGCGTAAACAGACCCCTTGCAGACACCCAGACGGCCTGTGGAAGCCCTACTTAACAAGCTTCCAGCTCGACTGATCTTCGGGTATCCGCTTGGCACCGCATGGAAGCGATCGGCGCGCACAATCGGAACCGAGGGATAGGCAATGCCGGCGGGTTACTCGCGCGGAGCAGACGTGCAGTGCTGTCCTGCGCGACGGTACTCGCCATTCTAAGCCGCTCCCACGCGTATAGGGGATGGCGACGGGGCAGGGTTGGACCATCAGCGCACAAGTCTCAAGGCTGGTACGGGCATCGCGTTTCAAGTCAAGGGATAGGTACCGACATCGCATGACCGGGAATGCAAGCGGTGAGACGCGCTTCCAGGGCCGGAATTACAGTTGCAGGCGTCTGTGGTGCCGGTACGTCACCTGTGAAGGATACAGATGACATCAACATGTTCATGAACGTGCGCTACATAGCCGCCCGTGCGTGTAAATGTGTTGCCCAGAGCGAAAGCAGGCGCGACCTTGCCCGCGGCGAACAAGTTTGGGGACGATCCAAGGACGATATTCGCTGCGCAGCACGGGACATATCGACATATCCGAAAGATCTGCGAGATCGCGGCGCCCTTTGAGCGTCAGAGGTTTTGAGGGCCCCGGCGGCCAACCAGCAGACTCGGGAGTAGCTGGTTGATTGTCCCGTCCAAACCTCGGGCCTTCCACCAATTTGTGTACATCTGTTCCGCCATTGTAGAGTCGACGGTTGTCAGTTGGTCCGAAGTTCGCTCCCTCACTACTCATACATTCAATAGCCCAACTCGTACACATTCGCCCGACACTCTACTTCTTATTCATGAACGTGGTGCCGAGTCTTCATCCTGCCAGAGCGTGCTCCCGGCGGGATGCTGAGACGCGAAGTGAATCGCGCTGAACGTCGGATCCTGGCCGCCGGGCACGAGCATGCGGCGCATGTCGCGAAACAATCTGGGGCCGAAGATGCCCATTGCCGTCATCGACAGTCTGTCCTCGTGAGCATGCGACAGATATGCAGCTGTGGAGCCGATCTCACAGGTTATAAGAGCCGAGCTCGCCCTGGCAGATAGAGCAGCGTGAGTAGCGTGTCGCAGGAGCGAGACCGACCCCTCGTACCGGGCCCACGAACGTCAGCACCGTCATTACGCAGTACACCGCGATCATGCTACATGATGGATCTCAGTAGCGGGTGGAAGAGAGTGTGCCAACGCACATTAGATAATACTCGAGGTTTCCTTGGACGAGCAGACCAAGTAGGCTGAGCCGGATGCCCAGGAGCTTGCGATGCGCATACGCCTGCCGGACCTTCAGGAGAGCGAGCGCGGCTAGGTAGACATGGTAACCCATGCCTCCGAGGAAGATCAGGACGAAGCCATCAGTTGCGACCAAGCCGTACCTAGTAACCACGCTGCGGGGAGCTCCCATACCAGCCGAATGAAGCAAGAGCCGACGTTCGGTATCGTCGTATAATCTATATGTTCTCAGGCGTCGTGGTCAGGGTTCAGAATAGCATCCTCACCTTCTGCTGAGGGGAAGTTCAAGCAGCTGAGGATGACAGATGCTATGTCGATCGCCGCGTAGACGGCGAGACTGAAGTAGAGTAGGCGCCGGTCGCGGCCATACATGTAGTATAACCTACAACACTGGTCAGTCGATGTCCGAGCCCCTTCAGCATAACCCCACCGGAACGTCAAGAGCACTGCGTTCACACACGATCAGCGACGGTGTCCCGCGATCGGCCGCAGTGCTTACCGTCAGCAAATCCAGAGACTACGAAGAGCGAGCCGCCGATGAATATGGAATAGCGAACACAGCTACAGAGGCGCGTCTCTCAGCCTTTCGGGACCCCCAGCCTTCGATGACGGGCGCACAGCTATGGGTCCGGTGAGGCGTCGTAGAAAGCGCGTCTGGACGTGACGATTACCTTCCCCGGAAGGTCAGGATGTCTCATTGCGATGAGCCCGCAGACTAACGCCACGAGGGCTACTGTCTTTGTCTGGCGTTGTGCCGTTCAGGTCCATCGTATATACGTCATAGGAAGCGCAGACCAACCACGTGATATGCCAATGTGGTGCAATTCCACCGTTGTTTCTAGGAAGGAAGGTCATAGGATATCTTGATATCTGGGAACACGATACCCATATGAATTCTACCTTTCCGAATTCATGAGAAAGCACTGCGAAGCGGCGGGACGGAAAGGTGTCACCTCGTCCGCGATGTTTAAAACTGCAACTGCATCAACGCTCTTATCATTTATGTACTGACTGGGATTCTAGCAGGACCATGGCGTACCGTAGTCATATACGAAACATGTGAAAGCTGAGGCTGTAAGATGATGAGGCTATGCAAGCGTCGGACGGTCAAGACCGCTGCGTACGTACCGAGGAGAAGCGTCGGGAGTCTGCCGTCCATGGCACGTTGTGAAACAGACGGCCGGTTTCTGCTTAGTTCGGGCGCGTGCTTTAAGACTGGGGCTTGACTTCTGAACCCGAAGGCTATGTTTCGTGACGCACACCACAGGTTGCACACGGGTGCAAATGAGACATGCTTGCACTGGCCTGCACCGTCGGGAGCGCGAGTTCGGCTCCGGGATGCGTCGCCGAATTCGGCGTTGGTGAAAATTCTGCGCGATACAGGCCTGGACAGATTCTAACAATCGTCCTATGAGGACGAATCGTGTGCCGAACCTATGACGCTGAGAGCGAGCCATGAGTGCCATGATATCAGACAACCGGGGATATACCAAAACCAGGGCCGGAATTCCAACTGCTGTGCGTGCATTAGGAGGTGCGGATGTAGAGTAACAGTTGTTTGCGACAAGCTAACACCCAGGTCATGTCCCGCTTGTTCGCGACATCCGCAGCACTCATGCTGAGTGACGCCGTAGAGAAATGCGTGCCGAGAGCACCAGATACATGGGAAACCGGCCGCCGATAATGTGATAGGTTGGGAGCTGGGTGCCAGGGCACAAGGGCCCGTGGTCGTGCGATGAAGCCCGAAAACGAGAGCTGACGACCGAGTGCCTCGAATCCTGCGACTCTCGACGTTGGCATCCTTGCAGAAGATACACAGACACGAAATCTGATATCCGACGGAGCAGGGATGAAGAGTGCTGTTGTTTGTCTTGTACAAACAGGTTGAAACCGGCGCTTGCATCGGAGTTCGGTCCAGACTGCCGATTCCTTCGCAAATTACCTCCATGGCATTGACACCATTAGAAGATGACAGGCAGCTACATGAGCATATTATGGTACTTCAATCTGTGCTCCCTCTAGGTTTCTGTCTGACAAGGCGCCAAAGCGGATATTGCAACGGCTTCGTCTTCCCAACCTCGCCCAGTCGCCGCCCGGAACGGCAGAAGATGCCTGGCGCGGCTGCTCAGAGCTGGCAGAAAAATACGACAAGGGCATGTGCGAAGCTTACCGCGAACAGATCGACACGCTGCTCGTTTTCGTGTGTGGCCATAGGCGCATCGTCATCCGAACTACTCACTCAGTCAAAACAAAAATAGGCTGGCCTATTCTCTGCCGTAGTCACCGCGTTTACCGTAGAAAGTTACCAGTGGCTATCTAGCGATGCAGGCGACGCATCAGTGCTGCTTCTGGCGCAGATTGCAGCCAGTCTCGCGCAGAACCACTCAACCGTCTTCCCGCCGCCGACGTCTGCGCTGCCGGATCCCAGCGCTACTCGCATCAACATCTACTGGTTTCTGTCATTAACGCTCAGCCTCTCCGCTGCTCTCGTTGGTATACTGGCGAAGCAGTGGATCCGCGAGTACGACAGGGATGCGGGCCGAACGCCGCGGGAGGCGCTCGGCATTCGACAAATGAAGTTCGAGGGACTCGAGGCCTGGAAGGTCTCGGACATCGTATCTTCAGTACCTCTACTGCTGCAGGTCGCGCTTGCTCTCTTCTTGCTCGGCATTGTGGAACTACTCTGGCGGCTCGATATCCGTGTCGCGGTTCCGGTCACCGTCGTCTCGTCTCTCGCCGGTCTGTTCTACCTTGCAACCACAGTTCTGCCGAGTCTGAACTTTATTATGTGGTATTTCACGCCCGCGTCGTTGGCGCGACAGTGCCCATATAAATCTCCGCAAGCATGGCTCGTTCTTCGCAGTCTTCACGGGGCCGTGGTCTCCCTGGGGCCTCGTAAACGGTGCGAAGCGCGGCGCGACTCCGCATTCCGAGATCAGTCATCGACCTTCGCGGCGAAGCTTGCGCTCCTACGTCGTGCGAGCTCCTGGATTGACTTCGATCTCGGATGGACGTCACTTAGCGACATGGAGGATGTTGCCCGCGCGGAGCACAGATACTCAGCACTGGCCTGGCTAAGGAGCAATTTGGACCACGCATCCATCCACGCATGGACATGGCACTGCCTTTGGGACAGCGTCACGCCCGGACATCGGTCCAGCCGATCCGAATATAACGTCGCGCGCGTCACTGGTGACCTGAGCCCTGGGGAGAAGGAATACCTTCCGCCGTCGAGCATGCGTGTTACGAGCCTCTCCTGGCTTCGGCCAAGCTGTCTACTCTTGGTACACCTCTTCAAGTTTCCCACCCGTGCATCCGAGAACCCCATCCTTGCCCTGATCTGCAACATGTATCTTGGAGAAATCATGGCGTCTACGTCGTTCAACGCCTTCATCATGGGCTGGATTCGCCGGGTGGAAGAGCGCGGGATGGTTGGAGAGGTCAGTGTCTAACAGTCTTCCTGCGATGGTCCCCTCCTCATCGCGGTGTAGGTTCCGCCCGACCTGTGCGACGACCTGCTAGCAACTATCAGTCTCATATTCGGGACGGACAGGTCGCATCCGGCCTTTGGGCCGACGCTGTTGTCTGCTGCGCGGCTCGTCTTTCCGCGCAACCTGCGCGACCCGCAGCAGGCCGGCGTGGCGCTCGGCATGTGCACGCTCTGCCGACAGTGGATCGAAGCATGCGCGGATGCGCCCCTCAACGCGGTCCCGCTACTCTCGCGCATCAACGACGGCCTGACCATGCTCCACTACGTTCACGCCGCGGCGTTGGTGTTCGAGGTCGACCCGGGGGCGCTCGGTGACGGGCCTGTAGGCCTCCTGGCGAACGCTATATCCTCGTCGTGGCCGCTGTCGGGGCGCACGGTCACGCTGGAACAGCACATAAGCACCTCCTTCGAGACGTTGGTCGAGGTCTTCCCACTATGGCTGTCCCAGGTTGACCCACGCATGCACCTCGATCGCGTCGGCGTGGATCGCGCCGCCTCCATTCGGAGCACACGTACCGGGGAGCTTGATCGACCATCGCCTGCGGCAGAGACAGGCACGGCGACAGCGGGGGAAGTCTCCGCACACAATGCGGAGCACGGCGGCGTGCGACGATTCGACGTGCCAGTGGATGGCAGCAGCGGGTCTCCGTCAGGCTGAAACGCCCCAGTTTCATTGCCTTGAAACACCAGACGTCGCAGGCATATGTGAGCATACGAGGGCGCGGTTACTCGCCGCACGTGGGTCATGCGGCGGGCTCCGCACAAGTCAACATACATTATGCAGCAACAATTCGTCCAGCACCGCGCGTAAGATCGTCTGGACCCGTTGCAAGCATCCCGAGTGTGTGCAAAAGAGATACAACCACAGCAAATCATCTGGCAAAAATGATACCACAGTGACGTGCAGGCGTCCAATGCGGCACGTTCTCCTGCGAGAATCTTCTCAGGGACTCAGATCGCGCTACCAAATGTCGGATCCCTCCCTCCAGGGGTTAGCATGCGACGCATGTCGCGGAACAGCCGCGTTGCGAAGACCGAGAATGCAACCGAGGACAAGCTGCGGCAAACTCAGGTACCGTGACGGCGCGCACGCAACTGAGAATTTACGCACAGATAGTAGGCGTTGGTCACCTCCGTCTGTAAACTTCAACTTAGGAGATCGATCGCACGCTGGGAACGCGGTACGCACGTGTCCGGAGAACGAAAAAATGACCATCGCGGCAAGCCCGGGACATGTTCTTCCAGCAGTTCCTCAGCTTCAGGATGAGCTTTTCCGCCACCATTTCACGTACATCGCGTAGTAACTGAGATTCCCGCGCACCAAGAGGGTGAGGATGCTGATGCGCGGACGAAGCAGCTTGTCGCGGACGCGGGCTTGACGAACTTTGGCCAGTGCCAATATCAAAAGAAATAGGTGATACACGAGCCCTGAGGGACGCGCATAAGTAAAAATCGTTGAACATAGAGACTGACGGTACCCACATAGAACAGGCGGAAGTCGCACAACGGGAATCTTGTTGATGCATCGTCCGTGTTCTGCCGAAATCGAAGACGGTTCTTGAACCGCAGATTTAGCTTAAGTAAGCAATTACTTGGTACATACCTTTTACCCCTGTGATAAAGGCGGAGGTGACGGTAAGGCACCCATATAGCCCCAGGACGAGCCACAGAATGCGCCGATTGCAATCATACATAAAGTATAACCTGTGGCAGTGAACTTTCGCATGGTGGCTGCGATTCTGGCGATAGCACACACCTTGATATTAGCATGACTGGGTGGTTTTAGGACGTCGTCTACCGGCATCAATCAGGAGGGTACGTACGATCCGTGTATACCGTAAGTATGACTGAAACAGCCGCCACGACGATCGCAAAACGCGCACAGCTGCGGAGAAGGCTAGGGTGAGACTTCTGGGTTCTATCTTATCAACGTGTTTGGACGTACTCCTGAAGGCGAATCAGCTATAAGAGGCCGGTCAAGGTGATAACGAACCAGTCTCTCATTGCCAGATCTCATACGAGCGAGGGCATCGACCACAAGGCCAGCGAGTGTGACTGATTTGGCCTATATTGGAATGGTTATCATGCAACTGCCTAAGAGCTTTCGGCGCACCAGAATGTACGCCAACGTATACCAGGACTTGGCTCTCTTCTTCGGTTGAGGGTGAGATCAAAGACAGCTCCTGACAAGAGATGGTGGCGTACCCAGACGAATTCCATCTTGGTAATCATTAGACAGGGAGGGGATCGAGCTCGTTGCGCACCTCGTCCGCAAATTCGAGAGCTAACGCCACGCGAAAGGAGACACAGTCAGATACTTAGGGGCTCGGTCTGAGTATAGAGAAGCAGATACCATAGTCGTATGCGAACCATGCCGTCGCCGCCGCTAGTCTGTTTAACATTTGCGATAGCAGCCCGGTGTCAAACGCACCATGGACTGCATACAGTGCGTCGAAGCTCATAGCCAATGGATACCAGCTCTGCGACTCTCCAGGAAGCCCAGTTATAAATCTTCCAGGGAAGCAGTGCGGGCGCCGCCCAGTGACGACTGAAACACAGTTTAGGATCGTCTCCATGCGAGCCTAGCCTCCTTTGCAGAGTTTGGGTGTACGACAGACATTCCATTGTGCGAGCCACAGATCGCCGTGATTTTCGGGCATTCCTGGACATTGTTGTCGATCATGGAGGTAGCACACGCTACGAGTGGCCTGACAGGGCTACGCAATGCATACGTTGAGAGAGAGGAGCTGGGAATCACGAAGATGTACGGCGACGGCGGGTCAGTCGATGCAGGTCGACGAGTAGTGGACGTATATTCCTTGCAAGCAACTTATATCACGACAGCGGATCGTCGCAAGGGCAGCAGTTGGTCAGGAGCCCAGCGATTTAGACCACCCGAATCCGTCGGATCATATGGGTCAATCGGCTGGTGACACAGCTGTAGCCTGTCCCAGAAGAAGCAGCTGCACGAGAAAGAGGTGATCGTCGGATAACCTAAGCGTGGGTTATGGCCTGAATGGGTCACAGAGTCAAGAGGCAGTTGTTTGTTCCGTCCAAACGATGCGCCTTGTTTCCCCACCGACCATCCCACTCATCGTACAGCCACGGAACTCAAGATATCTACGTGCTTAGTTATGGTACTCTAGACGTGAAGTCTCGCGGAGGGCCGTCGCCGTGCGACGCTGAAACCCAGAGCGAAGCAGATTCTGCCATATGTGAGCATAGTTTGATATGTAATGATGCTGCATTGTGACGTCTCAAAGAGTCCAAGGTCACTAGACTGCACGCTCCTCTTCGTCGGCCGCGACCCGATGCCTGGACGCGCTCTGTCGCGAGGCAAAAAGTATGCTACTAAAAGTCGGATCCTGCCCTGTCGGGGCGAGCATGCGGCGCATGTCCCGGAAGAGTTTGGGACCGAAGATGCCCATTGTCGTTATCGTTATTCTTCATAAATATGAGTATCCACTGCGCGGATGGGCGTCTAGGTGGATATCACAGGTTGTAGGAGCCGATCTCGCTCTGAAAGGGGTCATGAGATGAGCGACTCGCGCGCGCGGCACATCTTAGGCATGTCTACGCACCGGGCCGAGGAACGTGAGCACCGTCATGGTGCAGTATGCAGCGACGATGCTAGGAACCGTCAGCATGAGACGGTGTGCAACCAGTCGTATGTCTTACATGATATAGTATTGCAAGTTCCCTTGCACTAGCAGCGCGAGGAGGCTGAGTCTGACCCCGAGTAGATTCCTGTGTGCATAGGCCTGTCGCACTTTGGCAAGAGCGAAAATGGCGAGGTACACATGGTATCCAAGCCCTGAAGATGTCCCATAAATAATCCGGCCGAACGGCGATTGACGCTTACCGAGAAGCCATGCGGCAGGGAGTTCCCAGGTCAGCCGGATGAAGCACGACCCGGCGTCCGACGAAGCGAAGTCTGTCGCGCGGGTTACCTACCACTGGGCCAGCTGAAGCGCTTGAACTTCTCACCCCCCGCAGACGGAAAATTGATGCCGCTCAGGACGACGGAAGATGTTATCACGCCCGCGTACAGCACAAAACTAACGCTGAGCAGACGCCGATCGCGGCCGTACATGTAATACAACCTGACGACGCATCAGGTCAGTCCTACAGGTCCACGCTCGTAGCATGAGCATACCGAAACGTCAGAAGGACTGAGAGGCCATCAGCGAGCGCTCCTGCACAGCGGTACAGCATGAAGCGCTCACTATCGGCGTAGATGGAAGCCACAAATGAGGATATACCTAGGAATACCGAAAAGCGAACGCAGCTGGGAAATAAAGTTCATGAATTCATGCCTGCGCACCGTGTCGCAGGTACCTACGTCTGTGGGAAACGTCAGCAGTCGTTTGACCGCCCGAACCGGTGACGCACCGCTCCTGACAGCTCCGGCGTTCTCATTGCGATCAGCGCACAAACCAAAGCAGTGAGCGTGACAGCCTTCGACTGCCAGTGCAGGCTATGTTAGGATCCCGGCCGCGCGGGCCCGCAAGGGGGACTGGCGGACCGAAAAGTAGGCCAAGGTCGTCCAGTTGCGTCGCTGTGTCTGCAAGTCATGAGCGCGACGGCGACAATATTAATGTCGCCGAAGACGCTACCCAAATAAACTCGACCTGTTGATTCTCAGTATATCAGGGTATCCCACTGTACAGATTGTCATACAGACCTCGTCGGCGAAATTGATCACTGCCCAAGCTTAAAAGCGGATAAATAGCAAGGGATTATGTGCACATACAGTAATCGTAGATGAAGCAAGTGCATGACGCAGCTGAGAGCCTTGTCAAGTAGTGGGCGGCACGGGGGTCAATGCTTGCCGATGAGGGTGGACGGGATACGAGAGTCCATGGGAGTACGCAACTTGCGACCGCACTGACGATGAGGCAGTCCCATTTATAGGAATAACAACCAGCGTGCTATAGGCAGTGCTGTAGTCGGAATCTGTGCGCCACAGCCGAGATCGGGTCGCACGAACGGAGCCGTGCAGCAAAAGAGCGTGTTGCGGCTGGCCTCGAGCAGCATCAAATGTCGTGCGCATAGGGAGACTTGTTGCCTTCCTGAGATCCTCCCACCCGACGGTGCAATATTCTAGGCCCTGAATGAGCGACCGCGGCGGCTGAGGAAAAAAAGCCTTTCGGGCAAGAAGCCAGATACGCCGCGCTGTTCGCCACAAGACGGGTATACACTGCAGTTAATTCTGATTCCGGCGCGTAGACGATCCCCGCACTTGGCTATACGGAGTCAATGGGCATATGGGATGGGAGCGGAAGCTGCATTGTTTGTGTCCACGTAAACCGCGCTCTTCCGCTATGATCCGGGGGACCAGTCCCTTTGCGCCGCATCGTTCATGTCGGACGAAGGGAAGCGGCTGCTCAGCGAGGTCTTGAGTGTACGCCCTTCTCGTACCACCCCAGTTCCTCGCCTCTGACCCCAGCAGGACATCGACCGAAGGCGGGCCTTCGAAGATGGGTTATCAGACCTGAAAATACGGCACCATCCACCTGGAAATGAAAGCGAGTCTTGGCAAAAATGCTTCAAGCTTGCGGAACGATACGATAGAGGCATGTGCGAGGGCTACCGGGAGCAAATTGACACACTACTAGTCTTTGTGAGTGCTCTCTGTGATGCGCGACCCATCGGCGTCATGGCCCAACAGGCCGGTCTTTTCTCAGCAGTCGTCACCGCTTTCACCGTCGAGAGCTACGGATGGCTTGACAGCGGTCCAGACGATGCTTCTGTGCTACTTCTCGCACAGATCGCGAGCGCCTTGAACGGGGCCGTTTCTCCGACTGCGGTACCCAGACCCTCTACCTCCGCCCTGTCCGATGCCGTATCCACACGCATCAACATCTACTGGTTTCTTTCCCTGACTCTCAGCCTCTCCGCCGCGCTCGTGGCTATTCTCGCCAAGCAGTGGATACGCGAATACGACCGCGACGCCGGGAGGACACACCCAGAGTCTCTGGGCGTCCGTCAGATGAAATTTGACGGTCTTGAGGCATGGAACGTCTCCGCAATCGTATCCTCTGTTCCTCTGCTGCTGCAAATGGCGCTTGCCCTTTTCTTCGTCGGCGTCATCGACCTGCTCTGGCACCTCAATCCAATTGTCGCCGTTCCCGTCACCAGCGTGGCCGTGCTGGTATTGGTATTCTATCTGGTTACGACGCTCCTACCGACTTTCGGTTTCTTGGGCTGGTACTTGACGCCGGGCTCAATGACCCCGCAATGTCCCTACAAATCGCCGCAGGCCTGGTGCGTGCTGCGCGGCTTTCTGGCTCTCATTGCGACTTTTTCGTCTCGGAAACATTGCGAACCAGCGAAGGGCTTCGAATCTGCGCCGTTTGCGGAACAGGAACGGCGCAGATTCGAGGGCGCGGTGGCCGCGATCCGGCAGGCCAGGTCGTGGATGACTCTGGACCTCGCATGGACCGCTCTGAGCGACACAGAAACGGCGCCCGATCGGCCCGAATACCGCTTCAAAGCGCTCGCGTGGCTCACGCGGTCGCTCGACCACCCCGATTTGCCCGCCTTTATTTGGCACTGCCTCCAGCGGACGACTTCGGTTGCAGGATTGACACACCGCTCGTCGGCCAACATCCTATCCTGCATGCCTCTCGCACAGGATGACCACAGACCCGAGTATACGAACATGCCGTGCATGAGCCAGCTGAGCCCGCTCGGCCGCGCACACTTTCAACTCCTCGATTATGCGCGCCTGGCGTCGCTGCCGCGGGATACCGCGGTGGATTTGCTGTGCAGAATATTCGTCAAGTCCTCTTGGAGGTTCGACGAAAACGACTACAGTGCGTTCGCTGACCTAGTGTCGACGATTCCGATGGGGAATATACCGGTGTGTTGACTGCATATCGCTCGTACACGCATGCGCTCACGGTCTCACAAGGTGCCCGACGATGTGTGCGACAGCCTATTCCGCGTCGTCTACCTCATGATCACGCGGAATCCGTCGAGCTCCCCGGTGGGCGACCGGATGATCGCGACGCTCGGCTGGCTGCTCAGCTTCAGCCCGCCCTCGCAGCACCGCACGCGCCTTTACCTCGCAATGTGCGAGCTCGCGCGAATATGGCTCGTTGCGGACGGCGAGTGTCTCAGCGACGGCGATCGGAGACTGCGCCTCGAGCGCTGCACGCAAGTCCTCGACTCGAGCATGTGGGCGGTGGGAGTTTCTGACAGTCTGCGGAGCCAACACGTCGAGGAATCCCCGCCATATAACACGACGACGCTCGTACTTGCCGAGCTCGCGAAGGCCATCGACGACGCGTGGTGGCAGTTACGATCTTGCGGGATTGCTTCACCGGACCCCGATGCCCGGATTGAGGGCTTTCGCGCGCTAGTGGACGTCGCGACGTCCCGAATGGAGATGGCCGTCGAGGTTCCCGCACAAGCTCCGAATTTCACTGCGTCTGATACACCAAACAAAACCCCGGGCGGCTCTACCAGTGTCACTGCATAGAACGAGATTCTCGTCACCAACAGTGTAGGGCCTCATGAAGCTGCTGCGAGGTAACCATGTTTTACTGGTCACTTTGAGCGCGATTGTGACAGTGCATCGCCTTGCATGGTTCACGCCCAGTTCACGCCTTATCGTGGAGTACAACGCAATCAATCAATCAACACAAAAACGTATTGCTTGGGTATGAAACAGATACCGCGCGTCTAAGCGGGACCGAGGAAGCTATACGGCCAAATCTTACCTTCGTCCCACGTCCTCCATGGCAGACGACGTTGAGCAACTGCTGGATGGGTTTTCACTGGTCTGCTTGCACTTATTTCCTTCCATTGCCTTCAACCCTCGCGCTGAACCTCTCTAGGCCATTCGTTCCGATGGAGACTACGAAGGAATGTTCAGCAAGCTGGATACGAAGCATCATCCACCGGGGATGGAAAGGGAATCATGGCAGAAGTGCTCAGAACTCGCAGAGAAGTACGACAAAGGCCTATGCGATGCTTATCGCGAGCAAATAGACACTCTCCTGGTTTTCGTGAGCCACCGTCCAACTGCCCCCGCATTTCTTCCTGACGAAGATACATAAAGGCTGGTCTATTCTCGGCGGTCGTCACGTCATTTGCTGCAGAAAGCTATCAATGGCTTTACAATGATTCTGGCGATGTTTCTGTTCAACTCCTTTCGCAGATCGCCAGCATGCTGAACGGGACGAGCCCACCGTCCCCTCCGCCAGCCACAACCGCCATATCAGATGCAGTGGCCGCGCGCATAAACACGTACTGGTTCCTTTCTCTCAGTCTCTCCCTCTCTGCTGCTCTTGTGGGCATCCTGGCCAAGCAGTGGATTCGGGAATACGACCGAGACGTCGGCAGGACGCACCCAGAATCGCTCGGCGTCCGTCAGATGAAGTTTGACGGACTGGAAGCGTGGAAAGTCTACGAGATCGTGTCTTCGGTGCCACTGCTACTGCAATTCTCACTCGGCCTTTTCTTCATTGGAATCGTCGAGCTTCTATGGCAGCTCAACTCCACTGTCGCCATCCCCGTCACCACTGTGGTGATCCTGGTGCTGGCTTTCTACTTCGTCACGGCCATACTCCCGACCGTCCACCTTGCGAACTGGTACCGTACCCCGCGCTCCACGGCCTCCCAATGCCCCTACAAATCGCCTCAGGCCTGGATCATTCTCCGTGCTGCCCTCCGGTTTATCATGTCGCCTGCACCGGCGAAGAACCAGAAGCAATACTTCCAGCGGGACCCCGAGCGCTTCCAGCGGGCGGAAGAGTCCATTCGCAGACCAAGGTCATGGATATCGTTGGATCTGGCGTGGACCGCGTTGAGCGACGCGGAGACTGCGCGCAACCGGCCAGAATACAAGTTCCAAGCGCTCGCCTGGCTCAGGCAGTCTGTGGACCACGCCGACCTGTCCTCATTCATCTGGCACTGCCTTCGCCAGCCCGCGTCACTTCTGGAATTTTCTCACCGCTTCCGCGCCAATCTCCTATGCTGCATCCCCGGGGCCGATTCAGAAGATAAGGGCACGGGCAGCGCCGTCGTGCCGTACCAAGATATACCGTGCGTGACAAAGCTCGACCCACTGGAACTGTCCAATCTTCTCTCTCTCGCCTATGCACGCATGACCTCGATGCCGGAAATCATTGTGGTCGAGCTGTTCTGCCGCCTTTTCCTTGGATCTTTCCAAAAGTTCAACGAGGAGGATTTCTATTGGTTCGCTGAGCACTGTATCTTGATCAAGACGCTGGTACGTCCGTTGCATCTTGTCGTCCCACGTCTCCGCGGCCTGAAAGCTCAATACCACCTCTGCAAGATACCCAGCGATCTGTGCAGGGCGATCTACGTCGCGGTGCGAGAAATCACCCGGAGCAACGCCGTCGTTGCGGCGCCGGTGTTGGACATCGTGGACTGGTTCATCGCGTGCTGCGAGCCGTCGCAGCACCGCACCATGCTCATCCTCGCGATGTGCGAGCTGGCGCGGCGGTGGCTGGACGCGAACGGGGACTACGGGTCGGTTGGCGACGAGGACCGAATCGACCGAATCGAGCGGTGCCGAGCCGTGCTCGCCTCGAGCGTCAGCGCGCTGCAGAGCCCGGGCTCCCGCCCGTTCAAGATCCCGGAGAACCCGCCGTACAACCTGACGACGCTCGCCCTCGCGCACCTCGCCAAAGACGTGGACCTTTCCGGCCGGTACTTACTGACACGCGGCGTCGACGCTATGGCGAGCTGGCTTCCCGGAGAGCGACACAGGCTGCGCAGGCTGGTTGGCATTGCCGACTCCTACTGGCAGACGAGCCGGACCGTCGTCAGCATGTCGGCGAGCATTCGCGCACGCACCGCGTCGGCGGACGCCCGAGCGGGAGCCCGAGAAGCGGAGCGGGGAACGCGTGAGGCCGCCGGAGAGACACCGGCCCCGCCGCAAGGAGCGCCGTCTGCCGTCTCACAGAATCCGAACGCAGACGGCACGTGGCAGCCTGCACGAGATGTCCGTCCTTCGGAACACACAGGCGGCATTCCGAATCCAATGGGCCAGGAAGCGCCTCCAGTGGTGCCCGGGGGACATTTTGACGGAACCCCGCCTACGCTGATTATCACGCCTGCGACGGGCGACCAGGACCGCATGATATTGGGCGGAGAGCGCGTAGCATCTCCCGAGACGATGTCCGCCGAGGATGACATCGGCGGCGGGGCCCCGAGCTCTTCTGCTAGAGCGACTGGGCATCCCGTGGTAGAGTAAGTGTCAGGAACGCCGTCTGGGCCTCGGGAGCCAAGCATCGTTTGACCTCGAGCCTAGGAGAGCAGCGAGCGAGGGATGTCTGCTGCCGCATGATGGATGCAGGGCTATGTCTGATGAAGCACACTCTGTGACGAGCGCGTTGAGCACACGGGGCGTCGTGTCTTGCGCATGGACACTGGTGGGAGTTGAGCGACCGGTCCCACTCGACGAAGGGGACGGTCACTTCCCCGCACGATAGGAATCGTAGCGCCGCTGTATTTCGCGGCAGTTCACCGACTCCGGGGAAGCCGGACTATTTTTTGAACCCGCGACCCAGACAGCGCGCCCGATTTCAAAGTCAGACGCGCGATTCATTTCTTCACTGCTTTATACTACGATGTACTGGACCGGCACATACAACCGTCCGTGGGCGCGAAACAACCCTAGCGCCGTATCCAGCTCCGCGTCCCAGCTGCGATTTCGTGTCAGACAGACCAGGATCGCGAACAATCTACTTGCCTCTGTGGTTCGTTGACCTCGCCAAGTAGGACCTTGCGCCGCGTCGTGGCGCAATGTCTCCGGAAAAAATCTGCGAAACCAGGCGCGGCCGTGTACACTCGGTGCAAGCGGTGGACGTCGAGGACTTCTGCGTCGATGACCAATCGACAGGAACCGTCCCGGTACGCTGGGATGCGGATCTCCCACGTATTCCGCCCCGCGTCGGCATCGTAGCGGCCGCCCGCGATAACGAAGCACGCAGCGTCCCTGAACGCTCTTTGCACGACAGTCACGCCGCAGGGCGGTATTCCACCACGGGGCGGTGTGCCGATGGCCCGAACGAACAATTCACGGTCCTCGGGCTCAATCTCCCAGACGCAGCCGTCGTCGAGCGTACCGCGAGGTCCGTACCGACCCAACGCTGGATACATATCTACGAAACTGAGACCGTCAAAGGCCTGCATGTTTCGAACTAATACATATAAGCCCTCAACAGCCCTGGGCGCTAGTAGTAGCAAACTCACGGTACGGCGATTGAATCAGTAGTTGCAGCGAGCTGCGCTTCGCGACCACCACCGCGATTGCACCGGCACCGGTTGGACCTCCAACCATAAGGTGATAGTCAATCGCCAGGCCGAGGAACGTGCGCAGCTGATGTTCCAGGTCGCCACACGACGCCGCAATGGAATACCCTTGCGACGATAGGTGTGCGAGCAAGGCATTAGACTGCTCGGGTCCCACTAGCAGTTCGCACTCCGTCCCCACGTCGAACGTGTGCATGAAAGCGCGCACGCCGATTCCCGACACCAACGCGCCGGTGGCTTGCAGTTCGGCGCACATCGCGGCCTGGTCCACGAACAAGCGTGATAGAAATCGTCGCGGGTTATGCAGTATTTGTAGTGCCCCGTCGATGTAACACGCCGCGTCGCGCGAGAGACGCTTCAGTCTGGGTGTGGTGAGCGTTAACCTTCCGTTCAGCTCGAGCAACTTACCGATACACCGCGTCGGCCGACCCCACCAGTCTCAGGACGTGGCAGCACAGTTCGGCGACCTCTAAGACGCGATAGAGATGAGCGTGCTGGCCCAAGGCCTGCCCATTCGCGCGCGAGGCTAATGTCATCTGCCAGGTCAGCAACCAACACTCCGAAGTCCGCGTGATCCTCCGCGCGGCCTCCCGTGCTCATTGCCTGCGTCTCACTGGCCTGTTACTGCTGTCTAGACTCTGGTGTGTGCTGCTTGTGTCTGGACGCGCAAGGGGGAGGTATTCACTGGTCAAGACATATATTTTGGCATAAGGATGTTACGAGTCTATGCTAGTTGTAAAACTACGCGTGCTTTGCCTTCTTGCCGCCGCCCTCATCGTCAGAATCATCCCGAGGCCTCTTGCCATCGCGATCGTCCTCGCTGCCAGACGAGAGGGTCTTGTCGCTGCCGCTCGCCTCCTTGCTGGGATCGACCTCGGGTTCTTTGCCTTTGTCGCCGGCCGCCTTGTCACCCTTTAGGAGCTCTTCTTTCGTCATGGACGCGTACGAGAGTCCCTTCCCCTCGAGCCCCTTTCCACCCTCGAGCATGGAGGCCGTCGGGAGCCTGGGCAAGACGACCATGCTGTCGACGGCGAGCTGGAACGTACGGACTGTACCCGCATCGTCCGTCATGTTCCACCTGCGGTACCCAGTCAGATGAAGGACTAGAGCGGGCGGCTAGAGCGGGCGGCGAGCAACTCACACGATCATCTCGCAGTTAGCGCGGACCCAGCGACCCTCGGTAAGCTCGCGCGAAAGTTCGGAACCGGTCCGCCCGACACGCGACCCATCGAGGTGGCGAATTGGCAGCTGATCGTTGTGCTTGAGGAGCGAACCGCCGTCGATGCACTGGGTATAGTACTTGGGGTCGTCGACGATGTTCGGGACTGGCGCGGACGCCGACGAGGGCTTCGCTTTCGTAGGGCTGCGCTCTACAAAACCGGGGACACTCAGCACCCTGGACTGCAGACGCGCGTGTTATACGTACTCAAGAACTCCTCGGCCGTTGTCTCTTTGGCGATGGGGGTGAAGACGAGCCCGAGCGTGGTGACCATGCAGCCGGTCACCTCGCCGTTGTTGTCCGCAAAGCGCACGGCGTTATTGTACCGAGTAGCTGTGTACCTCGTCAAGCTGGCGAGCGACCCGCGCATGCCGATGGTACGTACCTTCCAAGACGCGGCTGTTGACGATCTTCTGCATGTCCGAGAGCCTCGCCATCTGGTTGATGACTCCCTCGGCGTAATCGACGTCGGGATGGTCTGCAGAGAAGGCGGGGAACTTAAGAGCGACGATGAACTTGCAGGCCTTCAGCTTCTTCAGGGTCGGCTTCGCAAGGGTGAGTACCATCTCGCAACGCAGACAACGATCGCGCTCACATCGGTGGTCTTATCCAGGTTGCCGTACGACCCGAGCTTGCTATTGGCCGCGTCGACGACGCCGATGAGGGGAATGACGAGCTTCTGTCCTGTCGCCTGGCGCCAGACGCCGCGGACGGTGCCGCGCGGATTGGGCTTGGTCTCAGCGCTGGTGCCGTCGCCGAACTCGGGACAGACGAATCGAAAGCGCGAGAGGTCGCCGGTGGCGTTCTTCAGCAGCGCATTGGCGTCGCGCTCGACGTCCGCATAAGCGTCCCGCACGGGCTTGGAGAGCGTCGAGGGAGCGGGGGCCATGGTTAACGAGGTTATCCTCACTCGAATCGGGGGGTGGATTTATGACTGCCCAGGCAGAAGGCGTCGAGACGTATCGGGCGTGGGCCTCCGAATGCTGTGGTGAGCACGAGACGACCGGTCGCCGCGCGCGTGGTCAAGAATTCTGACATCTCTCGCAGTCTGACGGCTTGGCATTGAAAAGGCGTCCGTGTGCGCAGGTATATTGCTTGGACACATCGTGATGGACATATCGACGTGGTGCGCAGACGTATCGTGCTGGATGGAAGCCGAACTCTCGGCACTCACGGTCACAGCATGGCGCGCGAGATAAACATATTTCAGTACGGGCGAGACATTTTTATACGCGGGACTCACTGCCCCCCCCCCCCCCCCCCTAGATGGCTTCAACGCAAGTGTTCAATTTTACCAGTTGGGCGCGACGGGCACTTGTTTCTCCTCGACGCCATTCGGAAGGAGCCGAAGTAACGCTTGCCGGAGTTCCGCGACGTCGATCAAGGAACCGCCCTAATCACCCCCTGTCTCTAGGTCGGGGAATATTCCCCCACACTACTATTCGGCACGTAGGGATGACGACACCGCAATAATTTGCCATCCAATTTCCGGCAGAAAGCGCGCGTCCATAATCCTGTGACGCATCGAATACGGCATGCGCGCGAGCATCGAGGGAAGGGGAACTCTCATCGCCCCACGAAGTCGCCCCGCAACCCCCCATTCCCATTCCCATTCCCTTCCTGAACGGCTCGCAACGGAGGGTTCTACACGATGCTCGAGATGCCTGAGATAGTCAGGCTGCGACTTCGTCAACTTGCGTTGGACGAGACGTCTCTTCAGGCCCCCAACTTCGCCGCCGCGGACGTTGTCTATCACGAGCTGAAGCGCGAAACCCACTCGCCGACCACCGGCGTTTGGTCGATCAACGACTCGGTATTCAGCTTCAGACTCATTGGACAGGTCTCCGCGCACCACACCTTTCTCGGGGAATATGGAGATCTGGTGCGCACCAACCGCATTGCATTTGCGCTGCGTCGCTCTACGATCCGTTAACTAAGGTCTATAGCTCGCTTTCGCCAACATCGGGTCTGTAGGCCTAGCCGCGTTCATGCGGGCGAAGTGGAAGATTACTCTGGTCATCCCCGGCTCCACCGACGGAACACCAGAGGGTGCGGCACTGCGCAGACAAGTCGACGCTCTCGAGCAGTTGGAGGAGAGGTCTTGCGCCGCGTCGCCGCTAAAGGGTACGCCAACGAACGCTAGTAGTGCTCAGTGTCCAACTGGCTTCGTCTCACGACGCAGCAGGCGGAACGATAAAGGGCTCATCGTTCGTGTTTCGCGGCCGGGATTCGGTTCGCGCGTCAGCATACTCGGACAACATATTCCGACACGCTCTCGTGCTCCGTAACGAGGAGGTGTCGGCCTCTGTGTGGCCCGACTCGCGTAACGTCTATCGCGATATCTGCGACGAGCGCAAGGCGACCCTGGCGGTGCGGCCGCTCGAGCTGTTCACTACCGCGGGGGATCCCATCGACATGGCTGCCGCCCCCGCCGCTTTATCCCCCGGAACGTGGGTCGAACTCAATTGCACGCTTCGCATGTATGTCTCCCGCGCGCGCACGGTGGCCTCGCTCACGATTCCACGTATACAGGTGGGACAACACCGGCGTTATAAGCCCCCGGCGCCGCTCCGACCACGAGCGCAGGCCTAGAGTCCGGTCGTTCCAAATCGGCTTCGACTCGGGCCAAGTACTAGGCGCAGGTCGGTTGACCGAAGGCCCTCGAACGACGCCGCCGTCGCGCCCGGCGATCAAACGCCCTTTCGGTTCCTTGACCATCACCACCGCCGAGTCGCGTCCGACCAAGAGAAACAAGCCCGACGACGAAGTTCAGGGAGAGTGATTGACGGTTGACCACTCGAGTCGACGGCGACGGCAGGATTAGCTACCCGTGTCCGCACACTGAAATATATGCCCCTCTCGAGATGATACATGCGAACGAAACCCCGCAATACCTCTTGCCGTCTGCCATCGCAAAAGTCATGCCGCCCCGAAGCTCACTCGCGAACCGATATGTCATGTTTCCCGTGGCAATTCCTGGCGTGAGAGCGCATTCGCCCCGTCGTAGCGTCTACATCTCAATGCCCGCACAGATCTGGAAATTATACAAGCGGTTGGAGGAAGAGGTCTGGAGCATCGAGGGGGTCACGCTCGACCTTTCTCTGCCGGTTGACGGCGCATCTCACGCGATCGTGCGCGTTCTGCTCGCCATTGCAACCAAGTTGCGTGAGGCCGGAGCAGCCGAGCGTCTAGGACGCCTTCGACCTGGAACTGAGGCCGGCTGCTTTATAGGCCTACAAATCGCAAAGTGCGCGACTAACGTTTTCCCTGAACGAAGCTGACGAACCACAGGGAATACGTTCATTTGGAGGCCCTCGCTACAGTCTTGGATACGGAAGCCACACGCGATGGAGCCGGTTTGGCTGATACACCACACGTCTCCGTCAAGCCCCTCGACGCGTGGCTGGACGAATCCGCTGGAACCGATACCGCGCGTCTCTCCGCCATCCTGCTGTACTACCACGCGGTGTGCCACATGGCGCAGTCTCTGTCCGCGGCGGGACGTGGAGTTTCAGGCACGGTAATGAACAGAATCGAGCGTGACCTCCAATTATTCTCGCTTTTCGCGGTGTCCGTCCACGCTTTTGTCACCGATCGAAGCGCAAGAGACACGGCCGCGGAGCTGAGCGGATTGGCGCTGGAATGCGCTCGCGCGCTTGAGGTCAGTAACTGAGACCGGCCGCCGTCGAAGTCATCTTCTTACAGACATCTCTGCAGAGCGTCATCTGTTTCGACGTGTCGCCGCTCCTCAGCGAACATCGGTTCCTTCTGGAATTCGGCTGTACGCAGCCGAATATGCCTGACGTATTCTAGCTGATGAGATTAACAGGTCTCGATTCGGTCAACGTCCAAGTCCCACGCGAGACTATCAGAGGCTCGTCATTCACGACTGACGCTACATTTTGATTCATCCGACGGGCGGGTCGTCACGCGAAGCCCCAAGTGCTGTAGTTACAGTGAGAACGCTCCACTACAAAGGTCTCATCCGACGCATGGAATTGATAGTCGAAACCGACGCGGTAGCAGTCGAGGATATGATCTATTTCACTGTCGTAACTGCGACCTGTTAGCATACGCGCGTGAGATCGAGGTCCAGTACCACTTACTCGTCGATGACCCCGAGATGTGGCCCGAGAATATCCGGCGATCCTGCAGCGAGACAGTCGCGCATGCGGTCCAGCACACGCCTGGCGTACGCAACCGCGGGTGGAGGCCCTACGTACGACGTTTTGAGCAACGAGTGGCGCAGACAACGGGATATCGTGTCGGTCCAGAAGTGATGGTGCATCGCGCCATTTACCCTCTGCACGCGGAGACGGATCGTCCAGCCCTGCCGCACAAGAGAGTCGTACGACCTGGTCTCCGGGTCGATGGGCGCGATCCAGGACTGCCGGTCGCCGAGCCAGCGCTCGATATACGAATTGACGGGTTGAGACAGCATGTCGGGTTCGAGCGAGAACGTTTCCGGCGGGAGATGTCTGAAGCAATCGCGGGGCGTGAGGAGGTGGGTGTGTTTGCCGTACGACGCCGCGAGCGGGGGGCCGCATCGGCCAAGCTTGGGATACAAGTCGCAGAACCGCCATCCGTCGCAGATCTGCATCGCGTAGGCTGGGAAACTATTAGAATAGCACGAACAACCGCGATAAGTGCTATACGCACGCCTGATAGTACTGAATAAGGTGCGCAGCGGATCGTGGATAGTGACCTGGACAGAGACGTGCCATTCCCGCTGCTCGTCGCGAAGTTTGAATCTGTAGCTTATGAGAGCGCGACGGCAGAGACGAGGATGTACGGGGTCGAAGGGGACGTAGGTATCGTAGCATTCGTAGCCCTGAGATTCGACGAAAAGAAGAACGGCGTCGGCGTGCTCCTCGTTCACCATGAAGACAAGCCATCCGTCTGCGACCACTAAATCGTGGATGTACTGCCTAACCGCCGACCCGGTCATTATGGCACCGGTCTGCTGCACGAGTTCGACGGCGGCGTGCGCGTTGCTGAAGAACTGGCGCGTGAACAGCCTAGGAGTGTAGAGACTGTCCATGGCCCGATCGAAGTAAACAGAGAACGACTTCGACACAGTTCGCAGGCTGATAATTCGTCAGACCAGAGTGAATATGAGACGAGATAAAGAGGCGAACGCGCCTACAAAAAGTCCGAGGACAGGCAACAGCTCGAAAGAGCATGTCGCGTAGCTCGGCCACGTCGAACGCGCGCTTGCACGCGTAGTCGGACATGCGAACCAGCGATGGCGCTCAGCGTTGACAAGGAAGCCGGCCGCGAGGTGAGACGAGAATACGGGGAAGGGGGGATGCAAGGTACGCGCGAAAGCGAACCGGCCGTTGGGTCGAGTTCAATAAGTAGCAGAGAACGTGCCGCGAGCCTTTCAGCGACCCAGGAACGCAGACAGTGTCAGCGAGGGGTTATCTGCAACAATTCTTGGCATCTGTAGATTCCGAAGACGCAGGTCCTGGACGGTATCCCGAACCAGGTCAGAATCAAGCTGGGATTGCCGACCGCATTAACGGGACACCGACCGTGGGGATCACAGCTGATCTGGAGAAACGCGACCGTGACGCTCGCAGTTGCTGTACAAAAGCATATCCGTTACCCAGGTGTACAGATGAACGCCGTCGGGCGAGCACGCAGTCGAAATGCCACCGGCGCACGTGTCCACTTTGGCGGGCTCACCCGCAGACTGGGCCGGCGTCCTCGATGTCGTGAACTCACCAGACCTCGTGCGACACATCGTCTGTTTCCTGCCCAACGCAGGGCAAGTGCATTCGTGAGCCGACGTCCAGCACGCTTGTTTCTAATCCCGCTAAACGCTGGCTACATTCAGGTCGAGATACGTCTCGCGCGCCTGGTACGGCGCATGCACGCTCCACCTGCCAGCCAGGCTCGATATCAATCACCATATAGCCGGCTGGTTCAGCGACGTCCTTGGCTTCCGTCGTCTCCAATGCGAGCTAGAGCTTGGAATATCAGGATCCTTCGCTCTCAATTTCTTTCGCGAGGCCGCCGACGATTACGCGCCGACCGTCCCAGCCTCGTCTGACATGGACCTCTTCGTCGAATGGGTGTCGGCGCGCGACCTCTTATGGTTCCTGGGCGACGAGGGCTTCACTCTCGAGGCGTGCTTCGAGAACAACTTCACCGCGTCCTACACGACAACTCGCGGCGCATCCATCCCGGACGACTCGTTCGAGCGCGTGCTTCGGTACAGGCGGGGCGACAAGCGCATTGACGTCGTATGCACGACGTCCACGCCGATATACTGCATCTTTCGGTTTCACTCGAGTGCGTGCCGCGCACACGCGACCTGAGCTACGTTCGCAGACTGACGGCGCCGCAGCTGTCGTAATGAACTTCATCACGTGGAACAAGGCGTACTGCATGTACCCCTTCGACACCCTGGTTCGCAGCAGGGGATTGATCCTGCGAGAGAACAACGACCGGACTCGGCTGGCGCTCGAGAAGTACCGCGGGCGCGGCTTCGTTCTCATACCGTGGTTCGAAGGCGAAGGCCGCTCGCTGTCTCGCGCATTTCGAGCGCAGCACCGCTGGGTCGGCGACGCCTACTGCTGGAGCGTCGACCTCGACACGACGGGTGTGATATCTCTCCGCGACCCCGTTACACGGCTTCTCGTCGACTTGGCGCTGCCATCGCCGTACATCTACGAGCTCAACGGGTTCTGCCTAGAGTTCGTCAGAGCCCACGGACCTACGCAGACGGGCGAACCGGTCTGGGTCCCCGAAGTCGACTGCGCGGTACTCGAGGACGAGGCGCTGATGTTCTCGTATGCCGCCGCCTCTTCGTTCTCGACCCAGGCGGCGCGTTACCTCGCGCGCCACGCCCGCTTGTGCGGAAACTTCTGGTCCCACAGGCGCCTCGACCCAGCGCGAGACGCAGTCCTCTTGCATGTCAAGGCGGAGCACGGTCGTCAGATAGAGTATCCTGGCGTTGCAGCTCACTGCTTGTACGGCTAGACCAGGTTGACTATTGTTAGCATGACGTGCGTACATTTCCTGGGAATGCATTTAGGTCGAACATCTCTCCGTACTTCTATGGGCAGCCGGACACGTTTGAGCTTGCTGTCAGACATACAATGGCCGCGCGTCAAGAGCAGAAGACCTGTAGTTCGATGGTGACGAGTGGGGCATCCGGGGACGCGCTTGGTAACTACATGACGCCGTGGGTGAAGACGATATCGACCCGCCTAAACGGGATGATCCTAGGGAAGCAAGCGAGGGGGTAGGACGTGCCACTGCGGTAGGATGCTATAATACTGTCCAGCTCGTCGTCCCAACTGCGGCGGGCTGTTAGCACCGCTCGCAGGCACAAACACATGCGCTGTCTCACCTAGGCGGCACCGGGGCGACTCCAATCGCAATCAGAGACTGGGCGTAGTTGAGCGCCCTCCCGATATAGAAGTTGAGGACCGGGGATTCCAGGTACGCACGCGAGAGAATCGCACTCGCGAGTATTTCAGCGTCGAGGACGAGCCAAGAGCGCGCATTCGGAAGCCGATCTGGACCGGCGTGCAGGCGGACGTCCCAGGAGTTCCTAGAAAGCACGCGCGGCAGAACCGTCGATGGGACGGCAAGACATTGATTGTCCCCGAGGTACCTGTGGACGATGGTGATCGCGCGATTCGGTGGGACGACGCTCCCGAGCCTGGCCGTCGCAGGCACGAAGAGCCGCAGGTCCTGGTACGCGAGACGCCAGAGGGCAACGTCGTTCCGTGTGCTCTCAGGCCCGTGCTGACCCAGGGCCGGATACAGGTCAATGAAGCGGTCGCCGTCAAAAGCTTGCATGTTCTGGACTAATGGCGCGACGTCAGACTGGTAAAGCTTCGAATACGATACTCACGTAGCGGCGATTGCATAAATAGATGTAGACTGCTGACAGTGGCCACCACTACGGCGATCTCCACACTGCGGCGGGGCCCCCCCACGAAGAGGCAATATTCGTCCGACAGACGCCGCGTCTCGCGCTCGTACTGCGCCAGGTCCCCGTTCGACTGTGCGAGCAGAAAGCCCTGTTGAAAGAGGTGAAGAATGACGTTGATTTTCTGCCCAGGCGAGACCAGCAGGTCGAACTGCTCCGGGACGCAATCGAGCGCGTGCATGAGGTCCCGAACGCACGTCCCGGACAGCAGCGTCCCACTCTCTCGGAGCATAGTAGCCGCCCGCTGCACGTCGGGGAAGATCTTAGAGAGCAGGACGCCGCCGGAACAAAGGGATGAAAGACCGTAATCCACGTAGCGAGCCGTCGAGCGTGACAGGCGACGGAGCCTACAACGAGATTAGCGGTCTAGAGGACGCAGCAGAGATGGAGTCTCACCGATAGAGAACTGTCGCAGAGCTCACGTCTCTCATAACGGCGTCTCGCAGTTCAGGGACGCGCATTACTCGGTCGTAGGCAGACGCGTTATCGCGCGACATGAGAGACGCGGGGTCAATGATGCAAAGGTCGGGCACTCGCTGTTAATACACTTCCCAAGGCCAAGAAAAGGTACGCAGACCCGGCGCGGGAGCACGCTCAGTTTTATTGGCCCCAAATCCCTACGTAGGAGAACCATCGCTATCGGTATCACTGACAGATGTCGCCTCATCCTGCGACATGTCACTGCCGCTGTCGCCGTCCTCATACCAGGTTAGCAAGCGAGGGATAAGTTCGGCTGCTTCGCACTGCTCCCCGCGCAATTGCATCTCGTCCACCAGGGATATAAATCTGGGGATGACGTAGTCTGGCACAGCGTAAGTATGCGCCGAGAGTGCCGGATGCTCCAGTGGCGACGTCTCCAATCTTGCGACCCAGAGGGGAGCCTGACCAGGAAGACGGGGTCCCTGCACCTCGACGTAGTCGAGCTGCACACCGCTGGCATGCCAAACACGGTCCCCGGCGGTCTCACTGGTGGCAATGCCGTCGACGGACAAGGAGATGCACCATGAGTTGCTGTCCCCGAGCCAGCGACAGCTGCCGTCCAGCGAGTCGTACGCGGGTCCGGCAGGTGACTCTTGCCACAGAAGCACGCGAAATCCACGCGATTCAGCTGTGGCGACGCTGCGTGACGAGGTCCGATGCTGCGCGCTCATGACCGCCGCGACGTGATCGATCAGAGTCGCTCTGGGGAAGAAGCAGAAGACGCTGTCCCAGGTCATAAAGTTCATATCAGCCGCTGCGTGGGATCAGACATCAACACGTCGGGAATCGGCAGGCACGTACTGCAGGCAAAATGGAACACAGCCATAATCGGGGACCAAGCCGTGATGCCGACATCGATAAATTGACTGCCGTTCGACCAGCGCGTAACGCGTAACACGAAGCGGCGATGCAGGTCGAGGAGGGAATGGTATGGGAATAAGAGCCGCGAGTGCGCGTCGAAGCGGCTCGCGTCGGCGAGAACCATCGGATTGCGTGCGCTGTCTGCAATTACAACATAACCCTCTTCCTCGAGGTATTCGTGGAGAGCATGTGCATCGCGCAGCTCCACGAATAAGTCCAGCCCAGAGCGGTCGGTAAGCAAGGACGATCCGAAGGGGTTGAAGAGCTCGAGGATGCGCGATCCGCCGACCACGATGTTGTAGTCAGCCATAAGCGAGCGAAACGCGTCGACGACACGGAAAAAGGGCGAGAGGGCGCGGGAGGGAGAGAGGAGTGCGACGATTACCCCATCGCTCGCGTCTGCCCAGAGAAGACACACCCGCCTGGCCCTGTAGCGCAGTCAGCCGTCGCGCCGGAACGCAAAACGGTTTGAGACGCACCTCACGACGTCGACGGGGCGGAGGCGCCGGAGGACCAAGTACACGACGTCGTAGACGTCCACGGCTCTCCTGAGAGGGGTAACCATGTCAGGGAATCCGGATCGCCCAATGCAGATGATCTATATGTACCTCGGGACTGGGGATCGAGCGATCCGAAGCCAGCACGCGAAGAGCGTCTCAGTTAACACACGACGGCATATCGCCAGACTGTGAGCAGCAAATACAGCCTGCGGGCATCCAGCACTTGCCGTGAGGGGACCGTGCACACTCGGGCGAAGACCAACAGACAACGGTGCCTCTATATTTCCGAGAGAAGTCTAGTACACCGTGAGGTCCACTTGTCTCACGTACGCGCGTAAACGAGGGCGCAGGCCTTGTTGTCCCCCCTCTTCTCCAGCCGCAATTCGTCGGACACCGTGCCCTCGGCCTGAACGACGCCGGAGTGCAGCTGCCCGTCGTAAAACCGTACAGCCCCCTCTTCAAGAAGGCGAACGGAGAAATGGGCGGGTGCCCACGGCGTGACGTAAACTACCCCGACGAGGCGATAGATGCTGTTCCCACCCACAGAGGGGAGGGTCAGCCTGGTCCTCATTGATACAGTAAGGCTCTGATGGATGCATAACACGAACAAGGGAGGGAGGTTCTCGAATGTCGCGGCTAATGAACGACCCGGGCAGCAAGGCGGTATAACGTCAATCCGCTGCCAAGCAGGTTCGAACAGGCGCGCGGACAGCCAGGACCCAAGGGCGAACTCGGTACGGTCGTCCAGAGCATCGACATTGGACGCCAGATAGAATTCATCCACGAGTACGGCAGCGCCGCAACCAGTACAGGCGTAACGAACGTCAAACACGATGTCAGAAACGTCGCTCTCTGCGGCTGTCCGCGAGCAAATCTGTAACATCTGGAACAAGTCGGCCTGCATCCCTGCTCCCGCTGGGAAGGATATCGGATCGAGCAGATTCAGCAGTTGTCGCAAGCGGTCCCGGTAGAGCTCCACTGGCGTGTGGGGGTCGGGCACGCCGCCATCCAGAGCTTCAAACGCGCGAGACAGCAACGCAGACACAGAAGAGAACGTCCGCCATTGAGCTCGAGCGGCGGGGGACATCTGCTTCCAAGCCATGCGGAGCGCCATAAATGTGGCATCGTAAGCACATGACCAGCGTACAGAGTCCCACAACGGCCCTCGCGCAGGAGGAGGGTCGCCACGGACGCGCTCTGAAAGTTGTAGAGCACCGGCAGCATCGCAGTCGGCCAGAGTACGTTCTGAGGCCAACGGAGCGCCCGAAGCGCTCGCCGCAGCCTTCCGAAGTTCAGCAGTCCGTCGGTTGAGCGCCATTATCGTATTCCTCTGGCCATTTCTGACAGCGGCAGCGCGATCGTTGGATAGCCCCAGGTGGCGGCGACGTTTCACGGTAGCTGTTGAGTGTTCGGCCTCGCCCGAAGCGGAGTCGCTGACGCGTTTGCGTTTTCTACCAGGGTTCGCCGCACTCGAGTCCACCAGACGGATCGTTGCTCCTCGGGAGCGCTCCATCTCGTGGACTGGGACATCTTTCAAAGGCGCATCCGAATCCCCACACAAGACGGCAGTGTTGTGAGCGAGAACCGATAGCCGAAGCAGCTCGAACCGAAGCGGCTGAGGAAGGGGCTCGTTCAAGTCATCGAGCACGACATCGCGCACGAAAACAATATCATCCAAACATCTCGCACGAGAAATGCTGACATACGAGTAGAAGCCCGATCGCCGAGTCGCGGGATCCGTTACAACCTTGGGGAGCGTGCGACCCTGCGCGATGTGTCCCGTGATGCAGAATGCTGGTTCCACTGCCAACTGCGAACGCGATACGCTGAGACGCTCGTCGCTGGACGAAGCCTCGTTTTTCAGGATAACACTAAACACCGATGTCTGCGGCGCCACCGGAAATATGCCCGGGCGAAGGCGGGACAGGTCCACGGCGCTGTCAGGTATTTCGATCAATGCGAGTCGCGGGACATTCTCACCGAACTCGTCCGTAGTGCACAGAATCTGCCGCAAAGTGCCCTGTGCGCCATTCGTAGCTCTCAGACCGACGGATAGATTACGGCGCCTCATGATAACCGGCATTCCGGTGAAGTAGTTCAACCTCCCCGGGGATTGAGACGGAGGGAGCTGAAGATCCAGCAGACGTGAACGCAGCTGCGCTGTCATTTTCATGCCGCTCCGCGCTCCCTTCAAAGTGTCCCCAGCAGAAACTTCGACGTAAGACGGGAGCGCAGCGCCCAATGATTTCGTCTTTGCCGCGTTGATTTGGACGCGTGTACGGTTGGTAGCGCTGATGACGCATGCTTTGCTCATCTCTGGCGTAGACATGTCAACGCCGTCGGGGCGCGTAGCGCTTTTCATAACTCGAGTATTGAACATCCTCACGTCCGCAGGCACACACTCCCGAACCCGCAACCTATTAACCGCCGCCGCAAACAGAGGATCTCCGATCATGCGCTGCTGCGAAGAGAACTCGATAACGTGAGTAAAACTCTTATATGCCAGTCTACCCATTCGGTTGAGGCTTGCAGCAGTCGGGTTCTTCGCCGAAAGATTCGACACAGGCCAATATACCGCTTTCTCCATTACGGGGGCGTACTGGCACAGGTCACCACAGAGAACCACAGCCATACCGCCGAAGAATTCGTCGAAACACTGCTTGGCCATACGCGTACCGGCATCAAGTTGAGCGAGAAGTTTCAACGACGCCATCGAGAACTCGTCCAATAGCACTATGTGAGCTGGCCCAAATACCTCCTCGATCTGTTTCCTGTCGCTCGCGTTCCAGTCTAATTCAAGGACCTCCGCGTCGCCAGACCCACGAGCTCGTCGAACCTTCAATTTGAGAGCGCTGTGGAGGGTACGACCGTCGATGAGAGAAGCGGCAGTACCGGTGGGTGCAACACGAACAACCGCAGACTGCATCCCGACCGCATCAAGCAAGTCCTGCAAAGGCTTCAAACAGTGAGTCTTTCCTGTCCCGCCCGGTCCGTGAAGGATGAGCCGCAGCGTAGAGTCGGTAGATCGAGCTGACCCGTGCCTAGATACGCCGGATCCGTCCGCCACTCTGGCAATCAGCGAGCGGACGATCAGCCTGTACGCACGCTTCTGCTCGGCGTTCAGGGTATACTTTTCGGCGAACACCTCAGCTATATCCATTGTGAGTTTCGGAACCACTGCCTCTCGCAGAACACTACTCGGTTCGGCCTCAAGGACGCGCAGCGGATCCGAACCGAGGCTTGTCGACGCGTCGTTAGCGTCCGCGATTACTGCAGTGGCGACGGTCGACCCGAGACTACGGACAGCCTGTTCCTGTTCGCGCAGCTGTACGCGCCATTCCTTCCAATTTTCTTTGAGAACCGCCTCGCTCATATCATCTCGAAGTAGAGACCCTTCCGTCGCGACCGTCACCGGCGTAGGGTGTGCGAACCAACCCGCGTATTGCAGGGACGACCAGAAGTCGAAGGATTCAGGGTGATAACCCTTCTCAGGAATCATCGCAGGGTCTATGACGAAACCGTCCTCGGCCCCCGCCTGTCCCCCGAATGGCGCGATCGCACCGTGTTCGACGCCTTTCGCCGACTGCCGTTTGAGGCGCTCCGCGTCACGCTCATCCTCGCACTCGTGGATAGCCTCCCAGTTGTCCATGCGCCGTTTAGCATCCGACGAGAACTGGTAAGAACGGAAAACCCGGGATATGTCATGACCCGGCGCGATCAGGGGAATTCCGAGCCCAAACGGCTTAAAGTGCGCCAAACAAAACAGCTTGTAGTACGCAGTGTCGCACCTTCGTGGTACAGAGCAGCCCATGAACGTTGGTACAAACTCCTTAGGACGAATACCGCGCGCCTGAGCATCTCTAAACCGGATGCAGTGTGTGGTAGAGCGGGAATGGCCCGAGCGAAGGCCGAAACGCTCCTGCGGAGCACCTTTAAGCGAGACGATCGAGAACGTGCGCACGAAGTCGTAAAAGCTGTAGCTCCTGAGATTAACGTCTCGATACACGTAGTCCTCCACTTGATTGGAATAACGCATCCTCCCGTCGGTATCCGTATAAATCTGAATGTAGGGGTCCACTTCGTCCTCCTCGACCGCGTCCCGCGGCTCGGGCTGAACAGCGCCCCCTTCTCCTTCGTCATCATCGGATACGTCAGGGTGTTCCTCACCATGCGGTTCAACGTCACGAAGCGAATACGCCGTCTTGACGTACCTCATCAGCATACCGGACATGAGCGCAACCATATCGTGGGATAGAAAGAAGTCGTCCCTTCCGCGGATATACCGCGCGGCGCGCTGGGCATGGAGGGTCTGATTTCGAGTGAGTTGCGCCAAGCACTTGTGTATCAACGTCTGCACGGGAACTCTCTGTCCGTCCGCCGGCGGGCGCAACTCCAGGTTCATTACTGCGTCGGACATCATGTTCAAAACCTGATGGGTGTTGACGTCCTGTTTAGTTATGTAACCGGCAATATAGCATACGGCTGCCTGGGCCGAACGACCGGAGAGTATGTTCTTAATGTCATGATTGAATCTGCAAGACACCATAATTTCCGGGTTGAAGTAATTGACCCAAGGATCGAGACACTGCATAATCACAGACTTTCTCGCAACGTCATAAGACGACTTGTGTACCGGCTCATGCGGAAAAAGGAAACGGCAGTCCCCTTTGAAACCGTACGCCTTGCAAACGGCCTTGTGAGCGTGCCGCTGTACTGTCTCACCGACGATCTTGACTTCGCTCTCGAATTCAAGATCCCACTCGTCCAAAGCCGTAGATTGCTCTGCGGTAAGCCTACCTGGTTCCAGCCGACCGTTCGCGGAGGGGACAAAACGGTGCGCGAAGTCCGGAGGGCGAGGCGGCCGCTGTTGCTTCGGATTTACATTCGGATCTGGCTCGTAATAGACGTCAGGCAAATGGTGTCTAATCATGCCCTCAAACAGCTGAAAGAACCGAGACTGAAAGTCCTCGTCGTGTTCCATTTTCTCATGAAACGCTGCAGGGTTAAGCCCTCCGAGCAAACGGATCACAAAATGTCCGTGAGGAATGTGTCTTCCTGTCATTTCGACTGAACCCGCAAAACACTCGATGCGTCCCAGGATCCCACCACGTTCGGTGCTCCGATTTTGCGAGAAATCCCATCCGAGGAGATGCTCGAAGACGAGGCGGATGCTGAGATCAAAAAAATCAGCGGCAGCTGTGGGGTCTTTTGCCACCCGAATGGATCGGGTCATGGAGTCGAGCACCCGGGGATATCGTGCCGTCAGGTCCACCGTAGTATCCCCGAACATGAGCTGAAACACGGGACTGTGGACGGGACTCGGGTTAAGAGTGAGAAAGACGTGAGGAACGCCGAAATGACGCATGAACGAGTATATGTTACGTCGCAGGGTAACCTTCGTCGCATGACCTCCGGGAACCTTGGCAGCCACAGCCTCTACCAGCTTCAGAAGCTCGAGCACGTTTCTGTCATCCTCCGGCACGCCATCGTACGCACCGCGTGTGCTGAGATGCAGACCGACCCGCTTGATTTGATCAGACGACACAGACTCCAATCCGGCAGCCAGTTCTGCCACTTTCGAGGATTTGACGCGGAAACGCGTCTCGAGATGGACCTTCCGGCGCTGCATGATATTGACCACCATGAACACGAACGAGCGATGGTAGGCAAAAGATCGATCTGCAAGATCGAGGAGATAGCTCGCGTGAGTTTGAAAGCCAACGCGATGGGTTTGAGACGCGTGATCCTCCAGACCGCCAATTCCGAGAGGAAATAACGTAGGGAACAGTCCCGGAAAGTAGTCGTGGTTGTTGTATTCGCCCACAGGTCTGCTGCCTCTGTGCAACGTGAGGTCCGGGGGCCTCATGCCATTTGGGAGTAGATTAATCAGAGCCGCGCCCTCGAACGTGTGAGCGGGCACGCTATCCGAAGTTGCGTCCGTCAAGCCCAAAGCCTCCAAGAAAACAAAACCTTCACCGCTATCTGCTGATCGAGCGACGTTAGCGAGCGCGGGATGCTCCTCGAAGGCCGCAGTCTCTTCGTCAACGAGCCGTTCAGGTATTGCCCTTTCGTCGTGCACCACTCGGGACCCGATACCAGGAAGCGCACCGTCCTCGGGGTAAGCGGCAAGGCGGCCCTCGTCGATAGGGACATTCTGGTAGAGCTTGTTATTGATCTTAAGCCAACGCAAGAACATCATAATTTTCAGCCTGCGAACCCGGAACGTCTGCTCGAACACAGTCGGGCGGTACGTGCCCGGACCCACAAAAATCACGGCGATGTTATCAGCCACATCACCAACCGTCCGCGGAAGGACCTCCATCGTCTGAAGGACATTCTGGGGGTGAGCGCAGGTGTTCCCGTAAAACACAAACGGGTTGCGAGGGTCGCTGCTGCCGAACAATCGGGTAACATTGGTGGAACCCACGTGCAAAGCACAGACCTGCTCCTCTACCCAGGTCAGATCTCTCAAGTAGTCCGGGAGCTCTCCACGGTAGAGACCGTTCGCCAGCGCGAACTTGGGCACGGAACCGCTCCGCAGCGACAGATTGCAGTCGAAACAAAGGTCAAGTTCGGTCCCGAGCTGGCCACCGAAGCGTAGGCCATCCTTGCAGAACATGAGCCCGTCTAGAGTCGGGTCTTCGGGGTATACGAAGAGGTCTGGTGCGCGGGTCTCCAGCCACGGATTGCGTGAGTTGCACCTCAACTGATCCAAGTCGACGGGCAGGTTTTCGAGGGTCCGATAGGTCACCAGCTCCTGTCCAATTCTACGTCGCCCACACGAACAACACGTCCCGGGAGCGGCGAACGCAGTAGCTTTATGATAGTCAGACATGCAGGCGATTTTTACCATCCGGGGAACCTTCTGCGGCCATTCGGCCCCGAGACGAGCTTCCGTCAGAACGTCTCGCAATAGACGTAGCCTCGCAAGTTGAGCGGCCCGAGCGTGGTCTCTCGACCGCTCGTCAGAACGGAGGTCCGGATCCGTCGATGCAGTCATGAGCGTCACAAGCAAATCCTCCGGCAATTCAGCGTCCAAAACGCAAAGCAACAGGTCCTCGGAAGACAAGCTAGCGGGAGGATCACATTTGTAGATGTCGATCAGCCGATCCTGCAGCCGCACGCGATCCTGCACTCTAAGCCTGTGAATCACTAACTCCAGGCAGGCCACGATATGCGTCATGAGCTGGTCCTTGCGATAGGCCGATACCTTCTCCACTGCATCAAACGAAGACGCGAAACCCCGAAGGACAGGTATAGTGAAGCTGTCGAGGACGGATTTCAAGACAACAACCCTCACAGGCAACGAATGCCAGGGAACCGCGAGGGTCGAACTATCCTCGGCAGGATCCCGCAGCACATATTTGACGAGCGAGCCCATCCCGTTGTCAAACAGCGAACGCGCCTCAAGGCACGACACACCAGCGACGGCGGCTTTAAGTGCACGCGCGCGGTCCACAACACGACCGGCAATCACAGCTTTCGTCAGATTGGCGGCACACGGGACACTCGCCTGCCTACACATCGTATGTATATTCTTCAGACGGACAGAATCCAGAGCGGACGCAACCACGGACGGTACCTCCAGAGGTAAGCAATTGTCAGGGTCCTAGACAGTGCAGATGATATGAAGCAGCGCAGACGGCAGACAGCAGACAGCAGAAAGCAGAACACGGCAGTCGACAGGTCGAAAGATGCAGTCAATGCGGCACGTCCGCGACGCGAGTACGCAATAGGAGGGGACACAGCCAAGAGAGAGGATTGCGTCAGCGCTGGCCACAGCTGCGAGAATGGGCACGTACAGGGCATAGATCGGTGTGGAGGTCTCCCATGTCGGGACGCAGGCGAGAAGCGAGGAGGGGCTAAGCGGTGCTATTCAACTCCGCCATCATCAACGCCCGGTCGTAGAAAAACGGATGAGACGCGAGGACGACAAAGGAAGCGCATACCTTCGGGAGGGATCACAAGAGTGCAATACCAGAAGAGGTTGATCGCACAAAGCTCGTAAGCTGAGAACAACGGGGCGTTCCAAACGACCGTCACGACGGACACGGAGGCAACCGGACGTAAAGCACCAATTATTCAATTGGCTCGGAGAACGGCCCGAACCGCTTTCACTGATCTTAAGGAGCACCCCACCCTAACCTACCGACCTTACGTAATCAGGTCAGACTTCGTCTTACCTAATTTCGGAGTCGGTGACTCGGAGTTCGGACCGGGAGTCCGATATAAGAAGACCAACATCGTCACGACTGAGGGTTGCGTTCAGTAAGCGCAATTAGTGAAGTTTGAGGGAAAAGTGAGTGCCCAGCATTATATGACGGTCTCTTTGCCAACCATAATGACGGCTGCGCTGAGTTGGAAGTTGCAAATACAACTTGGCTTCCGCCCGACTTGATCGCAGCTTCAGACAGTTACTCATTCTGCCATGTCCCCGCCCAGCGTGACCGCGCACGACGCGAGTCTCTGGGACATTCTGCGTGCTACTAGAAGCGCGGGGCATCGTGGGCTTGTGCTATTCCGCTCTGGCGAAGCAGTGAACGCAGCCAACGCAGCCGACCATCGATTATTGCACATGGACTTTAGCCACACTCTTCGGGGCCTATTGTCTCTTACCATTGTCACCAGAACAACGGTACTATATGACGCTGTGGCATTCTTCACTGTCCTGGCTCACATGCCCCAACTGGAGGAGCTCGCGCTCTCGCTCGTGACCTTCAAGCCCTACGATACCGTCGAACTCCCTGTGCCCGAGTTTTCTCTGCGGAGATACTCTTATCACAACGCCCATATTGCGATGGGAATGCGCAACGCGCCCAAGATACTCGATACGATCTCCGGCCGGTCTCTGCCCCTAACCGTGTCAGCCAAAACGCTCCGCCATCTCTCCCTCTCGCTCCGCCACCCAGACGAGCTCGAAGAGGTGCTCCACGGCCCGGATTTTCTGCGTCTTGCGCGGCTGGAATTGCGGCGCAACCACACCCAGCACAGCTCCGCCGAGCTGCAGGAGTACGCGCGGCTCGTCGCGCGCTGCCCGCGGCTGGTGCACATCGCGGTGACGAACATCGGCGACGCAGACCTCGCGCACAACGCGCATCTTTTCGTCGCGGCGCAGGCGCCGCTGCGATCCGTCGCGCTCGTGCTCAGCCCGATGTCCAATACGCGCACGTGGATGCACCTGCTGCACGACCTCGCGGACGGCGCCGTCGCGCGTGTGCTGCAGCATGCGCCTGCGCTGCGAGGATTGCGCGTCTGTGCGTTGTCGGTACCGCCGGCGGAACACCTGCCCATCGCTGCTATGCTCCCGCTGACGCGCGCCGTCTGCGCTGCGGGCTGTATCGAACTTCGGCTCACCGTTCTCTAGGAGGCTACCCCATCAAGGAGTGTGCAGTGCTACAGCCACCTCTTACTGGATCCCTTGGTCCTGCGTCCGCAGTACTAGCGGGCCTGCAGCCACTGGCATGATTGCAATTGCAGTCTTAGAGTGCGACTTTACGAATTCAACATCACCTGGCTTCTAGCGGTTTTTTTATTTGTTTTGTATACTATCATGTACAGCAGTTTATATATTGATGTGGTGCCTCCAATGACCAACATGCATCACTCTCAGCAGGTCCTCATATTGGAATCCAGACGGTCACGATCAGCGAGCTCGAGGTACTGCAGCCGAGCCGGGAAACGTGTGTGTGACGGCACACGCCGCCCCCCGGGCCGTGGTTGACTACGTACGTTGACTCCGCACCTTACCCACGATGTCAGAGCAAGACGAAGATCAGCGCCTGCTCGATGAATTTATCAAGGTATTTTGCTCCTTCTATCATCGCATCGCCATCCCGATCTATTTCGATAGCCCATCAATGCGAAATACGAGGGCAGGAGTGACGGTATAATAGTAGAACACAATCCGCCAGGGACTGAAGAAGAGTCGTGGCAAAAGTGCTACCAGCTCGCGGAAAAATACGACAAAGGTCTATGCGACGCGTATCGCGAGGAAATTGACACGCTCCTCGTTTTCGTGAGTGCAGTTAGCGTGCTGAGCTGAACCGCTAAGCCCCTTGCATAGGCGGGTCTATTCTCGGCTGTAGTGACCGCGTTCACCATCGAGAGTTACCAATGGCTGCACGACGACTCTGGAGACGTTTCCGTCCAGCTCCTTGCGCAGATCGCGTCGGGTCAAAACTCGACATCTCCAATCCAGATCCCTGCTACATCCGCTCTATCTGACGCCACGGCTACACGCATTAACGTCTACTGGTTCGTTTCGCTCGTCCTCAGTCTCTCCACCGCTCTCGTAGGCATCCTTGCCAAGCAATGGATTCGGGAGTACAACCGAGACGCGGGAAGGACTCACCAAGAGTCCCTTGGCGTCCGCCAAATGAAACTCGAGGGTCTGGAGGCATGGAAGGTCTCCGAGATCGTCACTTCTGTTCCATTGCTTCTTCAGGCGGCGCTGGCCCTCTTCTTTCTTGGGATCATCGAGCTTCTCTGGCAGCTCAGCACGGCAGTGGCTGTCCCCGTCACCATCATCGTCTTTCTCGCATTCTGTTTCTATGCGACTACAACCGCCCTCCCAGCATTTCACCTGTATTGGGATTCGCTTCGGGGGACACTGGCTCAGTGCCCCTACAAATCCCCGCAGGCTTGGCTGGCTCTACGAGCCACTATGTGGTTCTTCAAGACTTCTCTAAATCGACGTCTCAGCCAGCCAATCGAACACCTAGTATTTGGCAAAGATATCAATCAGTTCGAGCAAGCCAAGGAGTCTGTCCAGCGGGCCGGCTCGTGGATCATGCTGGACCTGGCGTGGACCGCGTTCAGAGACACCAGATCGGCAATTCCTCATCCAGAATACCGTTTTCAGGCGCTTCCCTGGCTCCGGCGAGCGCTCAATCACACCGACATGCACAACCTGATTTGGCACTGTCTGCGACACACTACAACATTGAGATACACACGCCAGTCATCCGCCAATATCCTCTGTTGCATCCCAGAAAACATACGCGAGTTTCTTCCCACGTTACCGCCCATCTGTCTGAGCGACGAGCGTAGGCAGCGCCAGATTCATCTTTTTCACTACGCTCTTGCTGCTTCCATGCCACCAGCGACCTGTACGGATCTGCTCTGTCAAGTTTTCCTCAGAGCCGAGCGGAATGAATCGCTGACCCCAGAAGATTACGTGGCATTCGCTCGCTTGTTCCGCAGGTTGCCAACGTCCAGCCAAGGAGTAAGTCTGGTCTGATTATCCCGGACTGCGCGAAACTCATGGTCTCTCAAGCTTCCAGAATCGGTGTTAGATGATCTATTTCTCGTGATTTGCCGCATGACGGAGAGGGGGATCGACGACACTGTCGCCTACGCCATGCTCGGTCAGATGAACGATCTCCTCAGCTACAACCAGCCATCGCAGCACAACACCCAGCTTTCTCTTGCTTTCTGCGCACGTGTGCGATGGTGGCTGGATGCTGAAGGTGCATTGGAGCGCGGTGGTCCTCGACTCCGTGACGCGGCGGACCACGCAAACATATGCGCAAAGATCCTCCAAACGAGCGCATTCAATATTCACAAGACACCGTACGAGGTGGAGGATGGCCCACCATACTGCCCCGAGACCGTGGTCTTTGCCCACCTCGCAAGGGACATACGTTTGTTCATGCGGAGCTTGCGGCTCGACGATCCCCAATGTCTTCGCGACATCCACGATATGTGTTACAAGCTGGTTGACGTGGCCGCCTCTCACTTGAGCGGGTCGATGCTCGACCCGCCAGTGGGTCTTCTCGGAGACGACTCGGACACCTTGTCCGACCTGTCGCTCCTAGACCTAGACGCCGATCAGAGCCCGGACGTCTCTGTCGCCACGTCTCGAATGCCACGGTCCGAGGTCACACGGGCTCCACACGCTTCAACTGGCCGCGAGCATGCCGGGCCCTCGGTAGAGGCTGCAATCCCCCCGCTGACGCCGGGAGACACGAAGACGCCTCGTGCTGCGCCCCGCCGCGGAGGGAACCTGCGCTCGGCTTCGCACGGGGGCACCGAGTCTGCGGCTGGGCACGGAGCGCCTCCACCTGGCGAGAGCGATGGCACGACGACGCCGGCGGGCGAGCACACCTCGCCCGAAGGCGCCCACGTCGCAGCCTCGGGCGGCACAGACGCGGCTGGCCGGGGTGCGCAGGCGCATAGTCCTCACGCCGCGGGCCCGTTCCTCGAGCACGGGGACAGCGACAGCGAGCCGGCGCCTCAATCTGCACAGGACACCGGAGCGGACCAGCCGCTTGCCACTCGCGCGAGCGAGACACGCTCTTCCGGGGGTACGACGCCCGCGCCGGCGCGTCCCAGCGAAGGATCCTATTCTGGCAGCGCTACCGCAATGAGGCCGGATACCGGTACGCGGGCGTTGGAGGGAGAACGGGAGGAGGACCGTGACCTGGACTTGGAGGCGGGTTTGGGTCGTCGTGGGGAGGGAGTTGGCGGCGTTGACTAGGCTAGGAGAGGCGAGATGGGATCGGATTGGATTGTACCGCGCTCAGTGGCAACGAGACGAAGACGGTCGAAGCAGAGATAGGATACATACATAGGCACTTGTCTCAGCAATGCAGGGGACGCGGATGAGATGGGAGTGCGTCGCGGTTGGAAGAGAGTGAGGAAATGCACGGGAGAACGAGGCACTGCGAGGTCTTTGGCCCGTGGATCCCGGCACGTCGGATGGACCGGTACATACTGTATTGTTCGCAACGACCGAGTCCGTGTGTCAGAAATCACACCGAGGGTAGGAGAACTTGAGGCTCGAGCGTCTGAGGCGGACGGGACGGCGCGGCGGCGCGACACCGCGACGGATCCCAAGCACCTCAGCGCAGCGCTGTGACCTTGGATTATTACGTGCCATTGGCATTGGGGAGACCACGGGAGGCGGGGGGCGAGTGCGGTCTTCAGGAGTTGCGGTCTACAACGGAGTAGACCGGGACAATTCAGTGTCGGAGGGATGCAAACGACGATCGAGCAGTCTTGACACCGACAGAACAGCCGACGCAGTAAGATCTCAAGGCAGCACCCAGGTGACCCGGGACGATCTGAAGCGCGTCTATGTACTTCGCAGGGTCGATAGGTCGAGCCCGCGCAAGTGCGCAGCCCACGGAGCGCGCGCTGGCGCGCCCACACGCGCCCACTCCCCGGTCTCTAAGGCCCGGCGACGCGTGGGGGGAGGGAGGATAGAATAGGATACGATAGAAGGCGGCAAGGTCCCAATCACGAACACCGCTCCGAGCCACTCGAACCCGGACGCCCAGCATCAAGTCGGTCCGAGCTTCCCTTGCGTAACGCGTACACAAGCGGATTAAGTCTACACCGATTGCCGCTGGGCGCTGGAATACAGGACAATAACATAAAGTGCCATTGGGATACCTCCGAACATCTTCAAGACCTTGTACACATATCTCGCGAACATAGCCAGCATCGCCTCGTGCGTCGACAACACTCGTACGGCCTCCAGGTAAGAAACAGCCCCTATGAAGTGCACAAGCGCCGCGCCCTCCGTCTCCGGCTGCATGAGAAACTCTGCGCGCATCCCCACTAATTCCGCCGTGCCGTTGCAGCGCAGCAATGCGTGTACCGGTTCCTCCAGAGCGCCCTGGCACAAGCGGCAGAGGCGTTCCGCACGGGGAACACCCTGCAACCTCAGTCGTTCAATCGCGAGCTCGTGTGTTGACAGAAGTAGCCGTGTCAAAATGTAAGACCTGGCGCTGCCACTAGCGCATACGAATCTACGATGCCTCGAAAGCAGTGAAGGCCTAAGACAGCATGCTGACAACGTCCAACGTCTGGCATGCCTGCGCGTCGTATGCGGATACCGAGACAGGAATAGGCGTTCGTGGTACGGCTGGGACAGAATCAGAGTTATCTCGTACGAAAATCACCAGTTCGAGGATGCGAGGATAGCTCAAGATAGCTGCCACCAAAGTGCGACCAAGGAGCGCACAGAGGAATATTTGGGGTATAATACCAGGAGAGAGACGCAGTCCGAATGAGTCCATGCTCACAGGAAAATGTTATGCAAACGGGGAGACGCGGGAGGAGGAAGAGCGCGCGCTTGTTTGTCCCGTCCAAACGAACATTCCTCCGTTCCGAACTCATCCATCCCGCCACCGCCGGCGCTTCCGCCGCCCACGCCCTATGCACGCATGGCCAACTCATACAACTCATCCCACTCACAACTCCACCCGGAGCTCTCTCTGGGCTCGCTGAACTCGTCGATCTCCGGCCCCGCCAGCAATGCGCGACGCTCAACGATGAGCGGCTCGACCGCGGCTCACAACGATTCGACGCCGGACGAAGACCCGACCAAGACGCCCATCGCGACGAGCAAGCCTGGATTGCACAGACGAAGAAGTAGCGCCGCGACGGGCAAGAGCGGTGTTAACTTGACGCTGCGCGAGCAGGAGAAAGTAAGCACCGTGTTCAACTTGGTCATTCACTCGTCTTGTATTCGCCTCTGTTACTTCGCGCGCACGCGTTATACGCGGTGTGCACTATGCTGCGCCAGACGCCAGACGTATCGGACGCGGCGGCCGCGTCTGGGCTCGCGCAAGCGCTGGCGCGGACGCTAGTGCTCACTGCAATAGCTGGCGCTTCACGGCCCCCTGCGCGGGTCCTTCACGCGTCCCGTCTCCCCGAAGCCGCCTAGCAGCGTCTGGGACCTACTCGGGCGGCGTAGGCGAGCCCATGCGCGTCGTTGGCGGCCGGCCTGCTGAGCTACTGGACACTGGCCTTGCGCACCAGCTCTCGCGCGGCCACAGATTCAGCTCCGATTGCGGGCCTCCTACGCGCAGCCGCATGCACGCCCAGTCATGAACTCGTCTGGGACGCCCGCAGCATGCCTGAGCGGCGTGGGCTCAGGAGCGTCGGGCGCAGTCGCGGCGTTCGTGGACATGGTCGCGAAGCGCTTGCCCTTGCTCCATGTCCCATTGGATCCAGGAACTGGTCTGGGCAACGCGACCCGGGCGATATGCCCGACGAGGTTACGCTGGGTGTCTCGTCGCCCCTCCGACCGCTTGCGCTGGAACGAGACGGCAGCCATGCGATATCAGGCGCGCTCGGTCGCGCAGTGTCACGTGGGACCAGCGTCTTGTCGAGGTGTGAGCAGATGAACCGGGCGCCCCATCTGAGCAGCGGGCGCTCTTGGGCGTCGCGACGCGCTCGCGGCGTGGTCGGCCGCGTCGAGCTTCTCCACGATGTTCAAATGCGATCGCTTCACCGTGCCGTCGCACCGCCTCCGTCTCCCGCGGTGTCCTTACCTTGCCCACTCATTGCTCATCGCGGCCTCCAGGTCATCGACTCACTGAAGAAGGAGAACTTCTCGCTGAAGTTGAAAGTCCACTTCCTCGAGGAACGATTACAAGAGAACAACCCCGAACACGTCGAGCTCGCGCTCAAGCAGAACATCAACCTCAAGGTCCGTCGTCGCCTGCATACACAAGCCACACGAGGCTGACTCTGCTGCAGATCGAGGTCCAGGCGCGCGGCGTCGAGATCAAGCGGCTGAAGAAGCAACTTCGGGAATACGAAGTACGCCGCGACTTCCTGTGCGCCGTCGAGCTGCGTCCTGACCCTACACAGTCGCGTCCACCAACTGCAGCGTCGGGTACAACATGCGCCGAGTCGCATTTCGACCGCGAGCGCGAGCTCGAGGCCAAGCTGGATGAGCTCGACCAGGAGCTGCGCAGCGTGCGGCGCCGCAGAGGCGGCGTCGGGCCCGGTACGTTTCTCCCATATTCCTCTTGCCCGTCCGGCGGCCGCCCCATCTTCAGCTCCACCCGCATCGCCCGCGACGTTCTGCCTGCCGCCATCGCATTTGCCTTTACCTTTACGCACAACCCTCCATGCCCCGCGCGCCTGTTGTCTTCTGCTAAACTGACCCCTTCCAGGCGACGCGACGGAGGCGCTGCACGCGGAGCTGGAGAACGCGCGCGCGGTGATGGAGGAGAACATCGCAGAGCTCGAGCGGCTGCGCGACGAGGTGGACGCGCTGCGCGAGGAGAAGGACGACGTGCTCGACCAGCTCGACGGCGCGCGGCTCGAGATCGAGGGCCTGCAGCGCTCGCAGGACGGGATCGCCGCCGAGCGCTCCGCCAGCCGCGCGGAGGTTTACGAGGAGCGGCAGGGCCGCGAGGCGCTCGAGGTGCGTACGCTGAGGCAGGGCCGCGCTGCCCGCCGTCGTAACTTCTGGACGTGGTGTCCTGGCCTGCGGCCCTGCCGATTGCATAACACGTTTACTGACGCACAATGGCTTTCGCAGGAGGAGGTCAACGCGCTGCGCGACCGGCTGGCGGCGACGGAGATCGAGCTGCAGACGAAGGAGGAGGAGCTCGAGGCGCGCGACGCAGAGCTCGACCGCGTCGTCGAGACCGTCGAGGTCGAGTGGCGCCAGGAGGTGCGGAGTGTACATAGGGTGTTCATCAATAGACGTTGTTTCTTCCTCGGATCAGCGGCTATTTCCGACACGGTCTTTGTTTTCAAAGAAATGAACTTCACGGTATCTTTTCCTGTTGGACGTTTTGTAAAAACTGACATGGATTCTGCTATCAAAATGACCTTAGGGGTTGTAGCAAAATGACATGGCTTGCCCCCGCCCGAAGGCCAGGCAGAGAGCGAGGTACAGTTAAGGAGACAAAGACACAGCGAATGGGGTACCATGAGAGACAAACCTTGGATGAAGATATGCCTGCTGGATTAGTGTGACGATGGGCAGTGGGCACCGACCATTCAGGGCTGAGGGAGCGTGCTGACCGTTGAAGGTGATGATGACGAAACTGGAATGGAGGACGGGCAGCACGACGGCGAGAGGAAATGAGGAGAGATGGGCGTGAGAGACGCGCTACCCTTCCTCTGCTTTTATACGCCCTACGGGGAAATGGCGAGGCCGCGGCGATGCAACGCGGCGAGATGCGACCGTGGCAACGGCTCCAGGCTCGGGCCTCTCGCCCGTCTCAGAAAGCCGACCTTTTTTCCGGCGCAGCGGTCTGTGCACTGACATGCATGCGAGAGAGCCTTACAATGTGCTTGGGCACTGCCAGAAAACCCATAAAATGCGAGAAAAGGCGAGTGGGAACGTGAGCGGATGTCCGCTTTGGGATCAATCTCGCCGAGTCTCGCCCACCGCCGCAGCCCTCGGTCCAGTTCCGTCTTAATAGGTGTTTGATAGTCCTTTCTCACCCGTTCCTCCATTTCTCTCGTCTGGGTTTCCACACTGCTCTCTCAAAGCCGTCCGAGGTCTGGTCAACTCGCGCTATCGACGGCAAATTCTATCACGCCGCATTCTGAATACATGAGCCAAGTGACTGATTATTGCATCATCAATCGCCCGGCTGGACATTCAGATTGATGTCTTCAATGCATGCGCGGACGCGCGCGATCGTATTTACTACTAGTACTTTGGCTGAGAACTCTGCAACAGCCGCTGAGCGCGAACTGCTACAGCATTTGAGAGATGAGAATGAGTGGGATGTGCGCTCAGAATCGACAGTGGTGAGGGATTATTACTAAGACTGCGGATGGCGACCTCGAAGCCCAGACCGACGTTCTCAACACGTCCTCGTCCCTGAGCACCAAAAAATCACTGGATACCGCGGAATAGCAGCATTCTCACGTCAAGTGACCGATTCTCATCCTTTCCCACCTACATCCATAATGCTATCACCGTTCTTGCGCACGTTGAATGCCGCCGCAGCGCAGCATATGCATCAGACGTCTTCGAGATAAGCGTCAGCATATTTCAAGGGCCCAGCCATTCGGAGAACCTCGGGTTGGTGCCCTAATCAGAGCTCTCCGTTTAGACGCCTGCGGCGAGCAACTTTTAGATGTTGCATTGCTAGGGAGAGAATGTGTATGTACACCGGACACTGGCCTTGAGGTACAGGTCGAGTATGTGGACTCGGACACCTCGCACGTCTGGGCGATGCAACCGTGGGAGCAGAGCCTCTGACGCCGGCCAGCCCTGCGATGATTGACGATCCCGTACATTGCTCGCAGTGATGGCCACCGTTGGGTGTTACGTGGGAGACAGAGGCGATGCCCGACAGCCAGTACACAATTCGTTCAGGCGCCGGCGAGCAAGGGCGGTAGAGAACGTTCTATTGAATATATGGACGTGCAATGAACGCGACCCGGGCGCCAAGGGCTAGTATGTACTACACGGTACGTGAAGTGTAACTACTTGGAGATCAAGCATACAGAATGCCCCAGGCCTTCACGGCGAGCATTGCGAGTACATTGCTCGTGATGGCAGAGACTCTGAAGCCGGCCGGCCTTGCCCCCATTGACGAGCACGGCGAGCCTGGCCAGTCCATTGCTGGTGATGGCCGCTTCGCGTTGTGTAGAAGACGGATGCACCGGTCAGCCGGGGATCGCGACGCCAGCGCACGAGCCCAACCGGCGAGACTCATCGGACGGCATTCATTTGCAAACCGCCTCATCCCCCATCGAGGCCCGTATGTTGCTCGTGATGACTGCCTCGCGCATCCCGGACTGGCTGAAGTCTGGCCGTCGCTCGTCAGCAGCGTTGTGGGACACCGAGGGAGGTCGTCGGACGATCCATTGCCGGAGTATCTAACGACACGGTCTGGACCTTCGGGCGCCGAAGGGAAGTGGTCAGCGGTCGTCGAAGGGGACAGCGGCGACGAGCTCACCAGGGTGATACTGCCCGAGGACCGCCTCAGCGACGGCGCCACCGCGGTCGTTGCGCGCATGACGGTCTGACGGGCACGCGGGCTTCGAGCGTGGGAGCGATGTCTGTGAAGAGCACGGTCAGAGACGGAATGGTGCGGCGCGAAGAGCTCACCTTGTGGGCTGCAAAGCGACGAGACGTGAACCGCCGGAAAAGCTTTGTCGCGAAGGTCAGGTCGAGAATAGTGAGAGCCCATGAGCACGCACACCAGGGTAAGGCCGCGATCGAGATAGTCGTTCACCTGCGCGGCCGTCAACCGGAGGACCGCCCTCGCACGATGGAACGCACCCTCTGGACCCTGGTCTCGACGCCCCCGCAATTCGATTCCGCTGGCTCACGCTGTTATGCATGAGATGGGCCTGTGGTATGTGGGCGCAGCAAACTCAGCGGAGAGCGACTGTGAAATGCATGTCAGCAGGAGAAAAACGGCGGGAGAAAGGACAGTACGTACGCAATCGGGACGGTGCGCGAGAAACGGTCGTACAGGATGCTGGACGGCGCTTGGGAGCGCAAACGGATTACTACTGGGAGTTGTGTCAACCGATGCCCACCGAGAAACGCGTGGCGTACTCACCGACGAGCTTGAGCACAGCGGGGCTCGCCATCTCCGGCACGCCAGGCGTGCGACGTCGTTACGGGGGTTCTATCACTGCCGGAAGATATGTCAGCGACGCAAAAACGCGCTGGAAAAGGGTATACGCACTCCAGCATCGTTTGACAAACAGAGCCCAGCCTCAAAGCGCAGCGTCTGAAGGTCGATTCTGGTGGCCTTCATTGAACGTCTCAAATACAGTGCTTCGTACGCGCCACGAATGAGTCCGGAGGTCACTGCGAGGAGGCAAATGTCAACGTCGAGAGCGGCGAGATGGACGGAACAATCGCTTACGGAGCGTAGGCGCAGGCGGGACGGCGCCAGCGGGCCTAGGCGTCCAACTTAAATGACTTTCTAATTGGTGCGTCAGCTTTTGTGCGAGACGGCGTCAGGGAACTAGCACATACCGTCTCCGAGTCCAACGCTGAGAGACATTGGTGTCGCCCGCGCGCAGATCCCGAACAGCGCTCGCAGCGTCCTAAACGGCCGTCAGCAACCGGGCCCGTGATCATAAGAGAAAGGACGCGTACCAACGGAGCATGGGCCGCGAAGCGTGAGTCCCGACATGCAGAACGCAACCTGCGGTGCTCAGCGCGAGGGAAGCAATCGCGCGCGCCAGCGGCAAAGCGCACGGAAACAGCAAGAAGTGGAACAGGAGAGCATGCGCGCGGGCGCGGTATTTGAGGTGGCGGAACGAGCGCAAGAGGTTGAAAGATTTCGGGTCCCGCCGCAGACGGCTCGACCGCGGAATCTCGACCCGCGGCGCCCCATCAAATACATAACAACCGTCTAATCTTAGAGTTTGATGCACCGGCTGTGTCTCGGCATGCGCATCTCAGTGCTCATTCCGAGTGAAGTGCTTGCAATCCTAGCACACAGAGCGGTTCTCCCACGAGCACCCTTCTCTCAGGATTGAATTGAAACGTTATTTGGATGCCGTTAGTCCTCTGCGGTGGGATGAATGTCGAGGAAATTGGAAGTCTCCTGCGTTTCTCTCGCTGAACGAGAAGTCTGGCAATCGAAATGGCGACTCGTCTGGTCGTTTTGCGAGACGATCATCGAGGAATATAAATGGCTGTGCATTTGAGACGGTCCGCCTGAGTGAGACGTACTCTGATCGAGTCTCAGTACGATGATCGTCGTCGAAGAGATGCACCGAAAACGACTCCCGCTGCACTGTCAAACTCGTGTTCCCCAGTCGAACGGGGTCTTTGGAAGAGCGAACTGACCATTCAGACAAATCAGTCAGTGAGAGAGTAAATTCATCGTCATAGAACGAAAGGTGAGTAAACTCGGGCGCCGACCTGCAACGATCCTTCTCCCGACGGGCGTTTTGACGCCGTAACCCGCGCATTGCGAGCTTTCCGGGCACCCCGTCTCCGCAGGCAAACGAGCTGCTGATCAATACACGCTACGCTGAAGACGAAACTGGGGCATCTCCACTGGGCATACGCAGAGAGCCCGCGGGGTTGCCTGAGCAGCCCGAGTCCTCGAACACGCCTCCCGCCTGGGCCACGAGTCGATCTACCCGCAATCTCCACACAATCGCCGCACTCAAAAGAGGGGAATGAAGTAATACTGGCTTAACATACGCCGCTGAGAGTCACCCGAGGATCAGGAACTGCGGGTATGTCGGAGACACGCGCTATGGCATTCGGCAATGACAACGTGCTGCGAGCGACTGCGCTCGTCCCTCCGAGTCGGTTCACGCACTCCCACGCGCTCCCTTGCAGCTCAGAGCACGCGTGATGCTGTCAAGCTGTGAGAAACGCCGTTTAATGCGCTCCCCGCCGGGAAAACGCTCTTGAGTCCAAGACAGATATTACAAACCCAGACCTTTTGCACCATCACGCGGCACAACAGGCTCAGACCCTGAGACCGTGCTGACTCCGTTGGGAACGGCCCCACCGGCGCGCACACGGTCCAAATCCGCACGCACACGTGCCCGCGGCGCGTTTCGAAACTCCGCTCCCGCGCGCATACCAGCGCCGCGCACGCCGGCGCGCCGCATCCCGGTCTCGCCCCAGACCACATGAAATGCTGTGCGGGTCTGGATCTGGGCCATGGCAACGCGATTGGTTTGGGATTCGAATTTGGATGCAGAATCTCGCCCGAACGTTTCCAGCGGCTTGCGCCTGGTTTCTCCGGGCGAGACTTCGCTCTCGCATCAGATGCTGTGCGGGCTGGACCGTGCTGTCTCCTGGAGACGCGAGAGCGCGCGTCGAGACCCCGGTGCGGTTGGATGTTCCGCCGCCGAATGAGGGTATGGGGGGGTACCCTCGCCCTTCCCCGCCGCCGTTGCTGCTCCTGGGTCCCTGACGGGCGCTTACATGGTCGCTTGCGCAGAGTGCTGCCGACGTATGGGTGAGATTGTGTTGCGGGCAGCGCGCGTTTCGCGTGCGGTGGCGAAACACTGTGGCAATCCGCGCCGATCGAGACCTCTGGCGTTCTGGAGCACACTATACGAACCCATCTCGCAGCATCACAACACGCTCTCGCCAGGTGGCCAGACTGGGCGCCCCGTGGAGTATATAGGGAGATGCACGGCGGCGTGACATTGCAGCACGCGCTCGAATTCCGCTTCATGGCCTGTAGGTCCTTCTCCGCGCCGCACGCTGCATGTTCGCGATCTCTTTGCTGATTTGCATTCGCAGGTGTCGATCGGCACGCACGTCCTCCCTGAATCGTGCTCATTGCCGCTGCAGTCACGCTCTCAGCCTCGTTTCGGCACACACACACACACCGTATGTTCTCACGCGGACCCGTCTACATGCGCTCGTTCACCGTCTATGTGTCTAGCCCGCGAGGAGCCTGGATATAAGGACCGCTGGTATGCCGTCACTTTGTCCCTTGCGTTCGTACTCGGCACTCTTATGACACCGCATGCAGCGCAGTGTCGCAGCGCGTGCCGCGCAGACATTTCGTCCACACGGAGTCGTCGTCGAAGAGGCCGGGCGCAGAAACCAAGGTCAGTGCACGCTCATTCTTTCCCCATGCTCGATGCTCGTGATAGGCGGGCCCGAGGGCTGACGGACCCTTTTTGCGTAAAACCGCTCGTGCACGACGTGCATCGACGCAGATAGTGTAGATGGGTGGGAAGCGCGCATCGGCGGGCGACAGACCCGGCGGGCAGCGCGGGCAGCAAAGTTGAGAGCAGGCGGGTGCTGACTGACGGGCCGTGAGCGCAAGCTGCATGCACCGCGCGCGCCAATAGATGCCGAGCGAGATAAGATATCGCCACGACGCGGGCGCGTCGTGGCGGCGCTGACGGCAGATGCGCAATCGCCGTGGATCGGCGGGCGGGCGTGCATGCATGGCTTGCAGGTCCGGCGTCTGGTTCAGAGCTGTCGCGGGTCCAGGGCACGGCAGCGCGGGCCGGCACACAACTCGCAGCCAAGCAGCAGTCATCGCCAGCGTCGTAGCTAGCAGCCCCTTGCAGCAGGAAGCGGGGGGGAGGGAGGAAAGGAAAATGAGATTATGATGCAATGGACGAACTGAGCGAGGCGGTTGTTTGTCCCGTCCAAACGAACATTCCTCCGTTCCATCCCGCCACCGCTGACCGGCGCTTCCACCGCCCACGCCCTATGCGCCCATGGCCAACTCATACAACTCATCACACTCACAACTGCACCCGGAGCTCTCGCTCGGCTCGCTCAACTCGTCCATATCCGGCCCGGCGAGCAATGCGCGGCGGTCGACGATGAGCGGCTCGACAGCCGCGCACAACGACTCGACGCCGGACGAGGACCCGACCAAGACGCCCATCGCGGCGAGCAAGCCTGGCTTGCATCGAAGACGGAGCAGCGCCGCGACGGGCAAGAGCGGCGTTAACTTGACATTGCGCGAGCAGGAGAAAGTAAGCACCGTGTTCAACTTGGGTGTTCACCCGTGTTGTATTCGCCTCTGTTACTTCGCGCGCACGCGTTATACGCGGTGTGCACTATGCTGCGCCAGACGTCAGAAGTATCGGCCACGGCGGCCGCGTCTGGGCTCGCGCAAGCGCTGGCGCGGACGCTAGTGCTCACTGCAATAGCTGGCGCTTCACGGCCCACTGCGCGTGTCCTTCACGCGTCCCGTCTCCCCGAAGCCGCTTAGCAGCGTCCGGGACCTACTCGGGCGGCGTGGGCGAGTCCATGCGCGTCGTTGGCGGCCGGCCTGCTGAGCTACTGGACACTGGCCTTGCGCACCAGCTCTCGCGCAGCCACCAACTTCAGCTCCGATTGCGGGCCTCCTACGCGCAGCCGCATGCACGCCCAGTCATGAACTCGTCTGGGACGCCCGCAGCATGCTTGAGCGGCGTGGGCTCAGGAGCGTCGGGCCCAGTCACGGCGTTCGTGGACATGGTCGCTAGGAGCTTGCCCTGCTCCATGTGCCATTGGACACAGGGACTGGCCCGGGCAACGCGACACGGGCGATATGCCCGACGGGGTTACGCCCGGGTGCCTCGTCGCCCCGCCGACCGCTTGCGCTGGAACGAGACGGCAGCCATGCGAAGTCAGGCGCGCTCGGTCGCGCAGTGTCACGTGGGACCAGCGTCTTGTCGAGGTGTGAGCAGATGAACCGGGCGCCCCATCTGAGCAGCGCGCGCTCTTGGGCGTCGCGACGCGCTCGCGGCGTGGTCGGCCGCGTCGAGCTTCTCCACGATGTTCAAATGCGATCGCTTCACCGTGCCTTTGCACAGCGGCCTCCGTCTCCCGCGGTGTCCTTGACTTGCCCGCTCATTGCTCATTGCGGTCTCTAGGTCATCGACTCGCTGAAGAAGGAGAACTTCTCGCTGAAGCTGAAAGTACACTTTCTCGAAGAACGATTACAAGAGAACAACCCCGAACACGTCGAGCTCGCGCTCAAGCAGAACATCAACCTCAAGGTCAGCCCCCGTCTGCAGCCCGACACAAGGAACATGCTGACCCTGCCGCAGATCGAGGTCCAGGCGCGCGGCGTCGAGATCAAGCGGCTGAAGAAGCAACTTCGCGAATACGAGGTACGGCGCGTCCCCTCCGTGCGGTGTAATAGTGCATACTGATCTCTCGCCAGTCGCGTCCACCAACAGCAGCGTCCGGTACAACATGTGCAGAGTCGCACTTTGACCGCGAACGCGAGCTCGAGGCCAAGCTCGACGAACTTGATCAAGAGCTGCGCAGCGTGCGGCGCCGCAGAGGCGGCGTTGGTCCTGGTACGTCCTTCACTTCTCGTCTCTAGCCCAGCTTGCGGTCAGACGGGCAACGCGCTGTGTCGGTCCAACATTGGCGTTGGCGTACGTCCTTTCCAAGACGGAGTTCGCACCGGCACTCAGTGGTCGGGCGGACCCGTCGCATTTCCCCCTGCTCTACCGCCAGCCCGCACCCTGTACCCGTCTTGCATCACTGACAGAGCTTCGTGTGCATCCGCAGGTGACGCGACGGAGGCGCTGCACGCGGAGCTGGAGAACGCGCGCGCGGTGATGGAGGAGAACATCGCGGAGCTGGAGCGGCTGCGCGACGAGGTCGACGCGCTGCGCGAGGAGAAGGACGACGTGCTCGACCAGCTCGACGGCGCGCGGCTCGAGATCGAGGGCCTGCAGCGCTCGCAGGACGGCATCGCCGCCGAGCGCTCCGCCAGCCGCGCGGAGGTGTACGAGGAGCGGCAGGGCCGCGAGGCGCTCGAGGTGCGTACGCTGAGGCAGGGCCGTGAGTCGCACCGACATGCGCAACCCGGATGCGACGTTGTCGGTCACCTGCGCGTGTGCTGCACCGTGGTAACCTACGGACGAGGTGTCATGGCGCGCGGCCCTGCCTATGCGGCAAGATTGCATAATGCGTTGACTGACGCAGAATGGCTTTGTAGGAGGAGGTCAACGCGCTGCGCGACCGGCTGGCGGCGACGGAGATCGAGCTGCAGACGAAGGAGGAGGAGCTCGAGGCGCGCGACGCGGAGCTCGACCGCGTCGTCGAGACCGTCGAGGTCGAGTGGCGCCAGGAGGTGCAGGAGACGCGCAACCAGCTCGAGGACCTGCGCGACGTGCGTTCTTCCCCTTTCCCCTCTCCCCTTCACCCTCCATCTCCCCCTCCCTCTCCCCTCCCTCTCCCCCTCCTCACTCCCTCTCTTCTCTACATACGCTAACGCACACGCCCCTGGTAGGCCAACGCCGAGCTCGAGTCCGAAGTGACGGACCTGCGGCAGGTGCTCACGGAGCGCGAGGACGAGTGCGCTGCGCTGCGCGCGGACCTGGCGGACCTCGAGGCGGACGCGCGGGCGGTCAACTCGGAGCTGGAGACGCTTGCCCAGGCTGCGGGCGAGCTCGAGGAGGCGAATGCGGAGATTGAGCGGCTCAGCCAGCGCGTGTTTGAGCTGGAGGACGAGGTCGACTGTCTGGCTCGGTGCGTGATTCCTGGCTCCGCTGCCTCCATCGGGAATGTGTGTTTATGAGATGGGGTAGAGAACGAGACGACGCGAAGACTGAGGCTGAGCGGCAGGAGGGTATCGCGGGGTTGCTGAAGGAGGTACGCCGCCCTTGGACCACGTTGGACAGGGCCTCATAACCTGTCATATAGCGGCTAGCAGCGGCGAAAGATGCGTTGAAAGAGGCGCGAGCAGAGGCAGACGCCAACCGCGAGTCGGCGCTCGCGCACGCAGCGCGGGAAGCCGAGCTAGCGCAACACGCCGCAGAGCTCGCAGCGGACCTGCAACAACTGCAAGGCGAGCTGCGCGCGCTGGAAGCCGACTTCGCACAGGCGGACGGCGCGCGCAAGCGCGCGGAGGACGAGCGCGAGGCGGTGCGCGCGGCGCTCGAGCGCACGGAGCAGGCGGCCGGCGACAAGTTCGCGCTGGAGCTCGAGCTGGAGACCGTGCGGCGCGAAGTCGCCCGGCTCAGCGACGACCTCGAGCGCGCGCGCGGCGAGCTCGCCGCGAAGGACGCGCGGCTGCGCGACAAGGAGGCCGCGCTGGACGCCGCCGCGGCCGACGCGCGCGATGCCGCGGCAAGAGACGCCGCGGCGGCGCAGGCGCGCATGAACCTCGCGGAGAAGCTCGACGCGGCGCAGGCCGCGCTCAAGGCGGCCGAGCGCGACCGCGAGCGCGTCGCGGAGCTCGAGGCGCGCATGGGCAAGGACCAGCGCGCGCTGCTTAGTGCCGAGGGCACGTTCCGCGATCAGATCTCGGAGCGCAATACGCTGCTGCTTACTGTTTGGGGGTACCTCGACAAGGTGCTCGGTGCGGCCGGCACGCCGGTGCGTCCACTCTTTTCCCCTCCCCTAAGTGGTCTTGCGCGTCTGACGGCCGTTTTGCAGAAGAAAGCGCAGGCGGGCGGCGGGACGACGAAGCCGTTCACGAACTTCGCCGTATTCAACGAAGGGCTGCTCGCGCGGCTCAAAGCGCTCGCCGCCCTCCACTCCGAGTTCGACAAGCGCGTGAAAGACGCCGAAGCGCGGCTCGACGCGCGCGCGGGCGAGCTGCGGCGCACGCTCGACGCGCGCTGGCGCACCGTCGAGCGGCTCGAGGGCTCCGTCAAGGCGCTCGCGGACCACAAGGCCGCGTGGCGCCGCAAGCTGCAGGCCGCGCAGGGCGAGCTCGAGGGCGCCAAAGCGAGCATCACCGAGCTCACCGCGCAGCTCTCGCGCGATTCGAAGTCGCGTTCTACCGCGGCGCATGAGGCGGAAGTAAGGGCGTTGACGGCGCGCGCGACGATGGCCGAGCGGCGGCTGGCCAATGCGCAGAATCAGCTTGCTAGTACGGAGGAGCGCGTCGCGGTGCAGGCGGACCGTGCTGCTGCTGCGGACGGGAAGTGGGAGGCGAGGGTGAAGGAGTACGAGGCGCGCATACGGGCTGCTGAGGAGCGGGTTAAGCGCGAGAGGCAGGGGGCGAAGGAGAGGGTGGGCGAGCTCGAGAATGCTGTCAAGTGCGTCTTTCGTCCGCCGCCCGTCTTGCTATTGGGTGGACGGCTGACGCGCGCGCAGGTCGTTGCAGCGGCAAGTCGAGATCGCCAAGGAGCGCCAGCGGCGGATGGAGAAGGACAACAAGGACCGCAGCGGCGACTCGTGAAGCTTGAGTTCCGCGTCAGTGCCAGTGTCTTCATCTCCCCGGGTTGTTCTTGTTCTTGTTCCTTGGTCCTCTCGCGCTCGCGCTCATGCTGTGTGTACATACATACGTTCATCTCATCCTCATGGCTCATGCATGCACTCCCTCGATCGCATCTCGATCTCGATTGAAAGTGGCGCTCCCCTGTCTGACGTTTCCTGAGGAGTGGCAGCGAGAGGCGTTGTTCGAAGGGGTGTGTAGTCGCACGTTGTGCGGCACTTGCTACACCGACCCGCTTTGAGTCGGGTGGCACGAACTGGACCTTGATGTTGAAGTGACACACGGCTTGCCTGGGTACATAAAAAATATGCACAAGCGTCAAGGGAGGGCGCTGTGCTGTGAAGAGGACCGAGTGAACGTTCTCCCAGCACGCGAGCTGGATCGGGATGTCAGACGTTTGACTCTCAGGGTCGGGTGTGATAGAGTTGTAGGCGTGTGACAAACAGGGTGGCCGTGGCGCGAGATTTCCCACGCACTCTGCGGACCTGATTCGAATTGCGACCTGACCCAACCCAGGGTCTCTCGAGCCACTCAAAGTCGGCCACCTTGCGAGCTCGTGTTTCGCGTTTTCGCCACAGAATAGACTCGGACATAACGGAGTCATCTCCGGATCCTCAGCCCAAGTCATCGTCGACCCAAGCGAGCGAGCCGAAACGTAAACGTAAGGGCGCCGGTCGCGTGCGTGCGGTGTGATAGAGTTGCAAGCGTGCGAGTCCGAGGGTCGCGGTGAAACAGATCGGCAGCGGGACTGAGTGATATTACTTCGTCTAGGGTAGGCAAGGCAAGAGCACGGGGGGAGCACGGGGAAAGATCCAGCCAACGGGGCGGGCGGCGGGGGCGTTGTATATGTGTACATTGCGGCTTGGGGAGGCAGGGGGCAGAACGAACATATTAGGGCGCTACGTGGATTAAAAGAGTCGGTCGGCCGGCGAGAGCGACGGGGAGGGGACAGAAGGGGCTACCAGTGCAGCTTGTGGGTGGGGCAGTGGTAGCCGTTCGGGTTGGTGAAGAGGTACTTCTGGTGCTTCTCCTCCGCGTCCCACCACGGGAGCTCCGCGGCGTCGACGATCTCGGTCGCGAGCTTCTTGTCGAGCGGGTCGAAGCGGATCTTCTGCACCTCGGCCGCGATGCGCCGCGCGATCTGCCGCTGCTCGTCGTTGAGCACGAACAGCGCCGAGCGGAACTGCGAGCCGCGGTCCGGCCCCTGCGCGTTGCGCGCGCACGGGTCGTGCGAGCGGAAGAAGAACTCGACGAGCGCCGCGTAGGATATCTGCTTCGGGTCGTACTCGATGCGCGCGGCCTCCGCGTGCCCCGTGCTGCCCGACGAGACCTGCCGGTACGACGGCGCGCGCGTGCGGCCGCCGATGTAGCCCACGCACGAGTTGCGCAGGCCGCGGTGCGAGAAGTGCTGGATGAAGAGCCGCTCCGTGCTCCAGAAGCTGCCGGACGCGAAGATGGCGACTTCGGCTGTGGACGCCCAGGGTTTAATAAGCATAGATAGAACCAACGACAAGAGCAACACGCACCGCCGTCCTCCTCAGCAAAGTGGCCCTTGGGCACAATGTCCCGTGTCGCCGACTGCGGCTGCAGCCCAGAAAAGATCCGCGTCAGGAGCCCGGTCATGAAGCAGCAGCAGCAGGCGTCGAAGAATAGGGGCCCAGGCGGAGTTTTCGAATGGGGGCTGAGCGGGAGGCGGGAAGAGGGCGGGCGGAGGATGGGGAGGAGGAGGAGGAGGAGGGCAAGGCGCGGGCGGCGGGAGTGGCCGGGGCCGGTCGCCTGCCGCCTGCCCTGTCCTGCCGCCCGCCTGCGCGATCAATCTTCTTGCACCCTCCAACAGACACAACACGTTTTTCTCATTTTCCAAGCCTTTCCCCCGTCTTTCCTCCTCCGTCTCTCCATGTCTCCCTCTGTCTGCTCGCTATCTGGAGGAAAGGAGAATCCATCCAATCCATCGTTGTTGCCGCAGCGCTGATACCGGGCCGGACGCGCCGGGGGGGAATCGAGATGATCGCCCGCGCACCTCGCCTCGCCTCCCCGTGCCCGCGTTCTCGAAGAGGAACCTAGAAGAAAAGTGTGGCAAGGAATCCTGGCCGACGGGGCGCATCCCTGCGGTTCTGGCGGGCTCTGTTTGCGCCTGCGGACGGGACGGACTCGGCGTGGCGGTGCTCCCGTCCCCGAGTCCGGATCACCGCCCCATGCCTGCCGCCCACGCCGACTGTACGTACAACCTGAGCACGATGACGTCGCCAAGCCCAGACTCTGGCCATTCCCACGCCGTCCTCTCCCACCATCCCACACCCACCATCGCCGGCTGCCAGACACGATGACGGAGGATCTGCACGGACATCGTCCTGGCGACGCGCAACTCAACTCTAACGGCGGGGGCCAGACCGCGCCCGCCGGGTGGCGCGCACGCGCACACTTTGTTCCGCCACCGCGTGGGAACGTCCGCGGCAATCTGCGCGACTTCCCCTGGGCTGCATATTGCGCTATATACGACTGCTATTACAGCGGATAATACCTCTCTCGGTCTCCTGGTCTCTACTGGTTGCTTGCCCGCGCTTTCAGATGGAGCTGGTCGTGCACTGGCAGCACTTGTTCTCGCCGCTCGGACGCGCGCCTAGTTGTCACTGCGGCCGGACAGCAGAGCAGGTAACACGACAAGGGATCTACAGCTCGCCGCCGTCCGCATGCGGACAGCGAAGCTGCTGTCCCAGTCGCCACCTGGACGTTGCCACGGCACAGTCCTTTGTGCTTTCAAGCCGTCGTATACGCTAGACTACCACACCAGCGCCAGGTCCTACATTCTCCCGCCTCTGGAGCTTCGAGCCCGGGGAGTGGGCGCGTGCGGGCGCGCCAGCGCGCGCTCCGTGGGCCGCGCGCATGCGGGGGCTCGACCCTGCAGACGCTCTTCAGATCGTCCCGCGTCACCTGGCTGGTGTCTTGAGAGTTCACAGCAGCCGCATGCCTGTCGGTATCCAGACTGCCCGATCGTCTCCGTCACTGAACTGTCCCCCAGTGCCGGCAGCTCTAGGTACTCCGTTGTAGACCGCGACTCTTGGAGACTGCACTCGTCTCCATCTCCCCGCTGGCAGTCCAGGTCAGTCTGAGCGCAGCGCTGGGGGTCTTTGGTCCCATCCGCCTCGCACGCTCGGGCCCGAAGTTCTCCTACCCTGTCCCTCGGTGTGATTTCTGACAATAGGACTCGGTTCCTTCGAACGATACGAGTCCATTCGACGTCCTGAGATGATCTACGGGTCAAGGACTTTGCAGTCCCTCAGCATGCTACCCCAGCTAGACGTTCACTCAGCCGTCCCTTTGACGGGCATGCGGCTGGGACACGCTTTACGGCGTCCCTCGTTCTCCCGGGCATTCTCTCGGTCTGGTGAGGTCGCGACGCGCAGTCCCGCTGACCGTCTCTTCTCATACCCGCGGCTTTAAGCGGCTGCCATAAGTCCCTCTGGATGTACACTGTCTCTGCTTCGACGGCCTGTGTCTCCCGTCTTCGTCTCGTCGCCACGGAGCGCGGCACAGTCCAATCCGATCCCACTTCGCATCTCCTAGTCAACTCCACCAAGTCCCTGCCCGCGACGACCCAAACCCGCCTCCAAGTCCAGGTCACGGTCCTCCTCCCGTTCTCCCTCAGGCAGCACCGTCGCCCTCCAAGTCGTACCCGCATCCGACGTCATGCGCGCGGCATCAACGCCAGCGCTGCCGGTGTAGGATCCAAGTTCGCTGGGACGCGCCGGCGCGGCCGAGAGGAGCCTCGTATCCTCGGGAGTGCGGGTCTCGCTCTGCACCGACAGCGGGCCCGCGGCCGCGCGAGTACTAGTGGCAAACAGCTGGACCGCGATGCTACTGTAACCGGGCGCGATGTGCGCAGATGGAGGCGTCGGCTGGCTGTCCCGGGCGTGGGGCAGTCTGCCGTCCCAGTGCTCGAGCGACAGGCCCGCCGTCTGTGCGATATGACCGGCCGCGTCTGTGCCGTCCGAGGCTGCGGCACCTGCGACTGCGACTGCGGGAGAGGTGTGCTCGCCCGCAGGTGTCGTCGTGCCATCGCCCTCGCCGTGTGGAGGCGCTCCGTGCCCAGCCGACGTAGACTCGATGCGCCCGCGCGAAGCCGATCGCAGGTTCCCGCGGGGGAGTGCAAGAGGCGTCTCCGTGTCTCCCGGCGTCAGCGGGGGGATTGCAGCCTCTGCCGAGGACCCCGCATGCTCGCGGCCAGCCGAAGGGTGTGGAGCTCGTGTAACCTCGGACCGTGGCATTCGAGACGTGGCGACAGAGCCGTCCGGGCTCTGATCGGCGTCTAGGTCTAGGAGCGACAGGTCGGACAGGTTGTCCGAGTCGTCTACGAGAGGACCCGCTGGCTGGTAGTGCATCGACCCGCTCAAGTGAGAGGCGGCCACGTCAACCAGCTTGAAAAACATATCGTGGATGTCGCGAAGACATGGGGGATCGTCGAGCCGCAAGCTCCGCGTGAACGAATGTATGTCTCTTGCGAGGTAGGCAAAGACCACAGTCTCGAGGCTGTACGGTGGGCCGTCCTCCACCTCGTACGGCGACTTGCGAATATTGAATGCGCTCGTTCTGAGGATCTCTGCGCATATACTTGCGTGGTCTGCCGCAGCACGGAGTCGAGAACCACTGCGATCCAATGCACCTTCAGCGTCCAGCCACCATCGCGCACGTGCGCAGAAAGCAAGAGCAAGCTGGGTGTTGTGATGCGATGGCTGGTTGTAGCTGAGGATATAGTTTATGTAACGCAGCATGTCGCAGGCGAAAGTGACGTCGATCCTCCTCTCCGTCATTCGGCACATCATGAGAAATAGATCATCTGCCACCGAATCTGGAAGCTTGAGAGACAATGAGTTTGCGTAGTCCGGGATAATCAGACCAGACTTATTGCTTGGCTGAACGTTAGCAACCAGTGGGAGAGGTCAACGAATGCATCGTAATCTTGTGAGGTCAGCGGTTTATTCCGCTCGGCACCGAGGAAAACTTGACAGAGCAAATCTACATAGGTCTCTGGCGGCATGGAAGCAGTGAAAGCGTAGCGAAGAAGGTCAATCTGGCACCGCCTACACTGGTCGCTTTGATAGATGGGCGGTGACGCGGTAAATATCCTCAGAGTCTTCAGTGTGCTTTCTGGCATGCAACAGAGGATATTGGCGGATGAGTGGCGTGTGAATCTCCGCGTTGCAGTGGGTAGCAGACAGTGCCAGATCAGGTTGTGCATGTCGGTGTGATTGAGCGCTTGCCGGAGCCAGGCAAGGGCTCGGAACCGGTATTCTGGATGACGATTTGCCGATACGGTGTCTCTGAACGCGGTCCACGCCAGGTCCAGCATGATCCACGAGCCGGCCCGCTGCACCGACTCCTTGGCTTGCTCGAACTGATCGATATCTCTGCCGAATACTAGGTGTTCGATTGGCTGGCTGAGACGTCGATTTAGAGAAGTCTTGAAGAACCACATAGTGGCTCGTAGAGCCAGCCAAGCCTGCGGGGATTTGTAGGGGCACTGAGCAGTTGTCCCTCGAAGCGAATACCAATACAGGTGAAATGCTGGGAGGGCGGTTGTAGTCGCATAGAAACATAATGCGAGAAAGATGATGATGGTGACGGGGACAGCCACTGCCGTGCTGAGCTGCCAGAGAAGCTCAATGATTCCGAGAAAGAAGAGCGCCAGCGCCGCCTGGAGAAGCAATGGAACAGCAGTGACAATCTCGGAGACCTTCCATGCCTCCAGGCCCTCGAGTTTCATTTGGCGGACGCCAAGGGACTCTGCGTGAGTCCTTCCTGCGTCTCGAGTATATTCCCGAATCCACTGCTTGGCGAGGATGCCTACGAGAGCGGCGGAGAGACTGAGGACGAGCGAAACGAACCAGTAAACGTTAATGCGTGTGGCCGTGGCGTCAGATAGCGCGGAAGTAGCGGGGATCTGGATTGGAGATGTCGAGTTTGGACCCGACGCGATCTGCGCAAGGAGCTGGACGGAAACGTCGCCGGAGTCGCTGTGCAACCATTGGTAACTCTCGATGGTGAAGGCTGTGACTACAGCCGAGAATAGACCCGCCTACGCAATGAGCTTAGTGGTTGAGGTCAGCACGCTAACTGCACTCACGAAAACGAGGAGCGTGTCAATTTCCTCGCGATACGCGTCGCAGAGACCTTTGTCGTATTTCTCCGCGAGCTCATTGCACTTTTGCCACGACTCTTCTTCAGTCCCTGGCGGGTTGTGCCGTACTTGTATGGGGATATCATTCGCGGCCTCGACCTCGTGTTTTGCTTTGATGGGCTATTCAGGTGGACTGTGAACCGGGTTGTCAGAACAAAGAAGGGGGGAATACCTTGAGGAAGGCATCAAGCAGTTGCTGGTCGTCGTCTTGCGCCGGCATCGTGGATGTGGTGCGGAGTCAACGTTGTGGACATTGCCGTATTGCATCCACGTTTCCAAGCTTTGCGGCCCCTGTTACCAACCTGTTATAGTACAGTGTCTCATGCATTGCATCCGCACGCATTCACAGGCTACGTCCCGGGCGGCGGTAGTAAACGCGCATGGTTCTTCCCCTCTCCAAGATGCTAGAACTGTTGCAATCGGGGCGCGAGGCCCTACAGCATGGTGAGCCGAAGTTCGATACGGCCCGCAGCGCAGACGCCATGCGTCATCGGGAGAATAGCAGCAACGGTCAGGTGCTCGGCCGGCGGTACCGACAACGCAGACAGGCGCAAGCCACACGAAGCAGGCGCATGCTGCAGCACGCGCGCGACGGCGGCGTCCGCGAGGTCATGCAGCAGGTGCATCCACGTGCGCGTATTGGACACCGGGCTGAGCGCGAGCGCGACGGACCGCAGCGACGCCGCGGCCGCGACGAAGAGATGCGCGCTGTGCGCGAGGTCCGCGTCGCCGATGTTCGCCACCGCGACGTGCGCCAGCTGCGGGCAGCGCACGACGAGCCGCGCGTACTCCTGCAGCTCGCCGGAGCTGTGCTGCGTCTGGTTGCGCCGCAGTTCCAGCCGCGCGAGACGCAGAAAATCCGGGCCGTGGAGCGCCTCCTCGAGCTCGTCTGGATGGCGGAGCGAGAGGGAGAGATGCCGGAGTGTTTTGGCCGACACGGTTAGGGGCAGAGACCAGCCGGAGATCGTGTCGTGTATCTTGGGCGCGTTTCGCATACCCATCGAGATATGGGCGTTGTGATACGAGTACATCCGCAGAGAATTCGGGTAATGGGAGTTCAGCCCCGTCGTAGGGCTTGAACGTCACCAGCGACAGCGCGAGCTCCTCCAGTTGAGGCATGTGAGCGAGCACGGTGAAGAATGCCACAGCGTCGTAGAGGACCATTGTCCTTGTAACGATAGTCAGAGACAATAGCCCTCGCAGAGTGTGGCTAAAGTCCATGTGCAGTAATCGATGGTCGGTTGCGTTGGCTGCGTTCACTGCTTCGCCAGAGCGGAATAGCACGAGTCCGCGATGCCGGGCGCTGCTAGTAGTACGCAGAATGTCCCAGAGACTGGCATCGTGAGCAGTCACGCTGGCCGGGGACATGGCGGGATCAGTATGTAATTGTCTGAAGCGCGATCAAGTTGGGCTATTTGCAACTTCCAACTCAGCGCAGCGCGTCATCATTGTTCAAATCCTACAAACCGTCATATAATCATGGGCGCTCACTATTCCCTCACAACGGCACCAATCGCACTTCCTCTGGGTCGTGACGACGTTGGTCTTCTTATCGGACTCCCGGTCCGAACTTCGAGTTCCTCTCGTGCGTGCAAGTGGCCCGAAAAGGCTGTGGATCGACGATCGCTGGCAAAACTCGGTGTTATCATGTCGAACGAGCATTCTGGGGTACGACGCAGGGGCTGACATCCAGTTTGAAGGTGTGGTAGCCAATGACACTCGAAGCAGGGCCAGCGCCTCGCGACCACGCCCACGACCGCCGCAAGTGGGCCTGACGATCCTGAACCCATGCCGCTTGAGCATGTTGCGGGCGCCACAGGCGGGCCCAGTGCGGATGCTCGATGGCGAGTAGGAGTAGAGAGCCGATAAATATCTGGCGCCGACGTACCCGGCCCGACGCCGCCTCTGCGGCGCCGCACGCTGCGCAGCTCCTGGTCGAGCTCATCCAGCTTGGCCTCGAGCTCGCGCTCGCGGTCTAAATGCGACTCGGCGCGTGTTTTACCAGACGCGGCAGTTGGTGGACGCGACTGATGACGGTCAGGGTCAAGAATCAAGATGCAGACTCAGAGGACGCGACGCACTTCGTATTCGCTGCTTCTTGAGCCGCTTGATCTATACGCCGCGCGCTTGAACTTCAATCTGCGACAACGTCGGTGAGTTATGGGGGTCCGGCTCGAGACAAGGTCGTACCTTGAGGTTGATGTTCTGCTTGAGCGCGAGCTCGACGTGTTCGGTTGTTCTCTTGTAATCGTTCCTCGAGGAAGTGTACTTTCAACTTCAACGAAAAATTCCCCTTCTTTGGCGAGTCGGTAACCTGGGGATATCGCGGTCAGCAAGTGTAGCTTGGGCTTGGGAGGCGCTTGTCGTGCTAGAAAGAACGAGGAGGCCGCGCTGTCCAGAGCGGCGCCGGAGGCAGCACTCGACGCGTACAAGAGCGACAGCGAGGCAAGAAGGCGCCGCGCGCCGCGCGCATCGGCGAGATACGTTTCCCGCCGCAGCCGGCAGGCCCTTGTCTAATCTCCGTCTTGATACAGAAGGCGCAGGCGAGTGGCAGGGACGACGATGCGGTCAAGCACATCGCCCACGTCGGGTCGCCATGCCAGGCTTTGTGTCCAATGACACTTGAACCAGGGCCAACGCCTGGCGACCACGCCCAAGACCGCCGCAACTGCGCCCGAGGATCCTGGATCCATGCCGCTCGAGCATGTCGCGGGCGACACTGGCGGGCTCAGAGTTGGGGGAGGCTGGTGTGCGTGGAGGTAGCCCGCAATCGGAGCGAAGCGCGGTGTCTGTGCGAGGGCCGGCAAGCACGGCCTGCAGGACGGGCAAACGACACGCCTCGGGTCGCGCACGTGGCCCGAGCACGTCGCGGACGCTGCAAGACGACCCAGGCGCGACATGACGCGTCAAGGACACGCGCAGTGGGCCGTGAGGCGCCAGCTATTGCAGTGAGCACTAGCGTCCGCGCCAGCGCTTGCGCGAGCCCAGAGGCGGCCGCCGCGGCCAACGCGCCATAAATTTCGTGCAGCGGCGTAGCGGGATGTGCGCGGCCTGAAACGCGTGCACGCGAAGTAACAGCGACGAATACAACAGCGGTTGAACACGGTGCTTACTTTCTCCTGCTCGTGCAGCGTCAAGTTGACCCCGCTCTTGCCCGTCGCGGCGCTACTCCGTCTTCGATGCAAGCCGGGCTTGCTCGTCGCAATGGGCGTCTTGGTCGGGTCCTCGTCCGGCATCGAGTCGTTGTGCGCGCATCGTCGACCGCGGCGCATTGCTCGCCGGGCCGGATATGGACGAGTTCGGCGAACCCAGAACGAGTTCTGGGTGGAGTTGTGAGTAGGATGAGTTGTATGAGTTGGCCATGCGCGCATAGAGCGTGGGCGGCGGAAGCGCCGGCGGTGGCGGGATGGATGAGTTCGGAACGGAGGAATGTTCGTTTGGACAGGACAAACAACCGCGCGCTCTTCCTCCTCCCACGTCTCCCCGTCTGGCACGAAACTATCCTTTTCCTCCAAACCACGGGAACTGGCTTCACTGAGCTCTCATTCCCTTGTTCTGGCCTTACCACCATATTTTTTATATGCGCTAGTTGCTCGCGCCCCGGCTCCATTGCCACCAAGGACGAGGCAGATTTCCCTGTCTTGTTGATATCGCTGATTCTGAGAAGATCTGTCTATATCACAGTCCTCCTTGTCGACTATACACCCCTAAGCCCTCACACGGGTGGCAACTTGTGGGAAACCGCAACAGTATCTCAAGAGGATGAGAGTACGAGAGTGTCCTAAGAGTATTCCTGAATACTCTTGGGATACTCTTACCGTGTACCACACACGCAGTACTACTGCTACTCGATTGTTCAGATATGCTTGGTATTCCCAGTTCTGCCCTGACTGTCGCGACTCGCCAGATGTCCGCTTCTCGTATCCCGCGTTGCGATTGCGGCACATCATACACGGCACGGGACCAGACTGAAGCACGCGATATTGTCACAAGGACGATCTACAGCCTCTGTCGCACGCAGATCGAGAATTCACATTCATCCGGGCAAGGCGCGGGCATTCCGGACCTGGAGGCGCTATCGCGGGGCATGCCCAGCTCCAGGTCCACCGACCGTCTTTTGGCACTACAAGTTACCCTCTGGGCATTGCCCGAGCAACAGTGTCACTATTAGACGTGCTCGGTATTCCGCTCGAATCACGTCACTGCCTCCGCGCTCCGAGATTATGCCCAGAGCGCGATCCTTCTGGTCCATGCGCGAACTCGGGCGTTCGCACTGGCCCCATGCACTTGATGTTCCCCGCTGACCTGGCGACTGGGCGGAACCTGTCCCACTCGTCAGTCATGGACCGTGCGATCTCGTGAGATTTGTAGATCTAAACAAAAGCAAGATGTGGGCAACAGGAGGATGTTCGTGTGTCTCATATTTCACCCGATCTCAGCGATTTCCTATCCCCCGCAGCCTTGTCACTCTCGGCGAACCAAACCTGCCTCCAGGTCCTCCCACCCTCTCTGGCCCAGCGCCGTCTCCCTTATTTCCGCCGCCTGCAACAAGTCTGCTTCCTCGGCGCCGGGTGTCTCGCTGGGACGACCCTGCGCAGATGGCGGGCTCGACGGCATCTGGGCAGAGATGCAGGTAGCGCTAGAGGAACCGATCTCTGTCGCGCCAGTCTCCGTCGGCCCCTGCATCTGCCGCGCCGGGCAAGCAGGCGCGCGCGTTGTTCCGCCAGTCGCACGAGGTGCGGGCGCTACCGCGCTGCATCGGGCCGGCCCACCGCGACTGTCCTCTGGTGCCATCGCGGGGCTCCGATGCTCCATGGACGCTCCCAGAGACGCTGCGGGATGCGCACTAAACCCGCTCGATTCAGTGCTGCCCGGGCCCGGGGAAGCGACTGACCCCGGGCTCGTGTCGCAGAGCGCGCGTGGCGGTGAACCTTCGGCAGCACCAACTTCCCGGGACATTGCAACCCCTTCTGCAATGTCGTGCGCGCTCGAGGCCGTGGTCGTTCCTCCCGGAGCGCGTTCTCCATCCCCGTTAGGTGGCGCGCACGGAGTCAATGGCGGTCCGGCCTCGGGGCGCCTGCCGACGGTCGCGTTTTGCGGCGCCAGCGGGGAACTCGAAGCCACGAGCCCTTCGTCTACCGCCGGGCGTACCATAACCGCCGAATGGCGCGGAACCGAATCGGATTGTGGCCTTCCCGTCGACGGACGCAGTGTCAGAGCAGCGTCAGCCCGAGAGACAGTGCCGTCTGCATAATCCTCCGAGGCGTCGGTGATCAGGCCGTCGGACAGCCCGTCCACGTCGTCTGCGAGAAGGCCCTCCGGCAGGCCAAGCACGGATCCGCCCAAGTTCGACTTGACCACGTTGACCAGCTTAATAAATGCGTCCGTGGTGGTGAATACCGGGATAAACACTTGCTTGGGGTTGATTCCGGGGCCGGGTGAGCTCTTTAGCCTCCGAATGGCGGTGTCTATGTCCCTCGCGAGGTAGGCAAAGACAACTGTCTCTGGGCTGTATGGAGGGCCGTCCTCAACCTCGTACGGCGGCTCGCGCAATTTATCCATGCACAATTCGAGGTATTCTGCGCATGCATTGGCGCGCCGAAGCGTAGGCTGAAGACTGGGCTTGAATGTGCCGTTAACATCCAGCCACCAGCGCATACGAGCGCAGAAAGCCAGGATCATCTGCGTGTGATGCTGCGATGGCCGTTGCGTTCGAAGGAACTTTGTCCAAATCCTGATCATCATAGCGAAAGCCATGGGGTCGGCCCTCGGTCTGGTCGCGTGGTAAATCACGAGGAATAGATCATCGAACGATGTTTCGGGGAGCTGGATAATGGATATGAGTTTCTCGTGAATTGCATAAGCGGTAAATCGACTTACTACTAGTATTATGGAGAACCAATCCATCATATTACTGTAATCGGTTTCCGTGAGGGATTCCCAGCTCTCGGCTCTGAGTAAAACCTGAAAGAGCAGATCTACATATGTTTCCCGTGGCATCCGGGCCTTGAGCGCATAGACAAGCAGGTGAAACTGGCTTCGCATCCACTCGTCCTCATCACAGATAGGTGGTGGGCGTGGATTCCCATATTCATAGCGGTCTGCATATGCAGGCAATCTACTAGCAAAATCATCTGCTGCACGCGTGCAGCAGATGATATTAGATAATGAGTGACTTCCGGAGGAAGAGTACTGTAGGGTCTGTTGGAGACAATGCCAGATCATCGTCAGCATTTCGGAGGGACCAAGCGCTCGGTGGAGCCACGCGAGCGCTTGGAAACTGAATTCTGGTTGAGTGGTCGGAGCGACGGCGTCTCTGAAGGCGGTCCACGCAACGTCTAGCATCATCCACGACCCGGCTTGCCGAACCAATCGCGCAGCTTCTTCGCGGTTGGACGGATAACCGTTCGGCCGATGCGGAGAACTCTTCGTGAACAACATGGTGGCCAGTAGGGCAAGCCAAGCCTGTGGAGACTTATAGGGGCATTGCGCGGTCGTCCCTCGAGCCATATCCCAGTGCACCAGATGAAATGCTGGAAGAACAGTTGTCGCCACATAGAAACATAGAACCATGCAAATACCGATCGTAACTGGAGCGGCCACTCCAGCGTTGAGCCGGGACAGGAGCTCGATGATGCCGATGAAGAAGAGGACCAGCGCAGCCTGAAGAAGCAGCGGAACACAAGTCACAATCTCGGAGACCTTCCATTTCTCCAGGCCCTCGAGTCTCATTTGGCGGACGCCCAGAGATTCTTGGTCGGTTCTCCCCGCGTCACGACTGTATTCCCTGATCCACTGCTTGGCGAGAATGCCGACAAGAGCGGCGGAGAGGCTGAGGACAAGGGAAAGAAACCAGTAGAAGTTGATGCGCGCAGCGACGGCGCCTGAAAGCGCAGACATAGGCGGGACCTGAATAGGAGCTGAGTGATTCAGGATTGTCGCAATATGCGCAAGGAGCTGGACGGAAACGTCTCCTGAGTCGTCGTGAAGCCATTGGTAGCTTTCCACCGTAAACGCCGTAACTACCGCAGAGAATAGACCCGCCTATTCAATATATGAGCTAACTGAGCGCACCGAAAGTGTTGACTACACCCACAAAAACCAGGAGCGTATCGATCTCCTCGCGATACGCGTCACATAGGCCTTTGTCGTATTTTCTCGCAAGTTCATAGCACTGATGCCACGATTCTCTTTCGCTCCCCGGTGGGTTGTGTTGTAGTTCTATCTTGTAACGCGGCGGCCGATCGTACTCGTATTTCGAATCTATACGCTATCAAAAGCTATCGAGATGACGTTGCGAGGATGGGAAAAGAAAAAATACCTTGATAAAGGCATCCAGCATGCGCTGGTCCTCGTCTTGGTCTGACATCGTGGGTGTGGTGCGGAGTCAACCACGGCCCGGGGGACGGAGTGTGCCGGCACGCCCACGTTTCCGGGCTCGGCTGCAGTATGTCACGCATCATGGCCAGGCCCGCGGGAAACCTCATATGAGGTTGTATCCAGCCAACTTGGGGGTTCCAGCAGGTACCCTCAGAGCCCTTATTGTGAGGGGTCCCGCATACCTACAACCTCAAAAGCTTCCGGGGACTCGGGAGAGCGCGCTGCGCGGGGCCTGTCGACCAGTATCAGCCAGTATCGCGGATATTGACGATAATAGTACATACATATATCAATTATAGTCAAACAGGAAACGCTCCCCATTGTATTGTCTCACTCACTGGAAGCCGACCGAGCAGCGCTGCAGACCTCGATAGGCTTGCGGATTCGACCGTGGCCGAAATCGGCGTATGAATTCCAATATGGGGAGCCGCTGAGAGTGATCTGTGTTGGCAGTTTGAGGCACCAAACCCATCGATAAACTTTTACACACCATGGCATACAAAAACCTCCTGGAGCCATGTGCGATTGAATTCGCAAAGTCGGCCTCTAAGTAACAATCCGCCGCTCCACAACAGACGCAGGGCTGAGAACCGGGTAGCCTCCTACAGCACTGTGAGCCGAAGTTCCATACGGCCCGCAGCGCAGACGCCGCGCGTCAGCGGGAGCATAGCATCGACGGGCAAGTGTTCCGCCAGCGGGACCGACAAAGCACACACGCGCAATCCGCGCAGCGCGGGCGCATGCTGCAGCACGCGCGCGACGGCGGCGTCCGCGAGGTCATGCAGCAGCTGCATCCACGTGCGCGTGTTGGACACCGGGCTGAGCGCGAGCGCGACGGACCGCAGCGGCGCCTGTGCCGCCAGAAAAAGATGCGCGCTGTGCGCGAGGTCCGCGTCGCCGATGTTCGAGACCGCGATGTGCGAGAGCCGCGGGCAGCGCACGACGAGGCGCGCGTACTCCTGCAGCTCGGCGGAGTTGTGCTGCGTGTGGTTGCGCCGCAGTTCCAGCCGCGCGAGACGCAGAAAATCCGGGCCGTGGAGCGCCTCCTCCAGCTCGTCTGGGTGGCGGAGAGAGACCGAGAGATGCCGGAGTGTTTTGGCCGACACTGTTAGGGGCAGAGACCAGCCGGATATCGTATCGTGTATCTTGGGCGCGTTGCGCATGCCCATCACGATATGAGCATTGTGGTACGAGTATTTCCGCAGAGAAAACTCGGGCACTGGGAGTTCCACGGCGTCGTACGGCTTGAAGGTCACGAGAGACAGCGCGAGCTCCTCCAGTTGAGGCATGTGAGCAAGCACGGTGAAGAAAGCCACGGCGTCATATAGGACAGTTGTTCTGGTGACGATGGTCAGAGACAATAGCCCCCGAAGGGTGTGGCTAAGGTCGATCTGCAGTAATCGATTGTCGGTTGCATTGGCTGCGTTCACTGCCTCGCCAGAGCGGAATAGCACGAGCCCACGATGGCCGGCGCTTCTAGTAGCACGCAGAATGTCCCAGAGACTGGCATCGTGAGCGGTCACGCTGGCCGGGGACATGGCAAGATCTGAAGGTGCGATCAAGAAGTTGGGCGGAAGTCAAGTTGTATTCGCAACTTCCAACTCAGTCGTCATTTTTGTCCAAATCCTGCAAAAGAGACCGTCATATAACCATGAGTGCTCACTGTTTCCCTGATACCGGCACCAATCGCCCTGTCGTACGACGCAACCCTGAGTCGTGACGACGTTAGTCTTCTTATCGGACTCCCGGTCCGGATTCCGAGTTCCTATCGTGCGGGGAAGTGACCCGAAAAGGCTGTGAGATCGACGTTCGCTGGCAAAAACTCGGCGTTATCATCTTGAACGAGCATTCTGGGGTACGACGCAGGGGCTGACAGCCAGTTTGAAGGTGTGGTAGCCGCAGATAGGCCTGTCGCAAGCACCCCATGATGGGCGACAATCAGCCCCATGACCCCCAAGCCGATGGAAATGGCAGTACGTTGTGCCTTTGCCTCGCGCAGATCAGCTTCCGCACCGTCGAAGCCGACGAGGACCACGCGGAGAAAGCTCGGCCGGCGAAACCTCGGCACTGCCTGCGTCTCTGCTTTAAACTGCTCGCCGTGCCGCGCCAGGCCGTGCGCTCCTTGTCCCCTCTCCCACAGCTCCTATTCCCCAAACAATGGCGCTATCTGACTTCGCCAACGCCGACATCGACGCGCTGCTCGACCAGCTCACGCACGACGAGGCCGTCGCGCTCATCGCCGGCGTCGGCTTCTGGCACACTGCACCCATCCCGCGGCTTGGAATTCCCCAGATCAAGGTCGGCCGTCGTGCCGAGCATTCAGTTGGGGGCGCGCCGCTGACGACGGCGTCGGCGTGCAGGTCTCCGACGGGCCCAACGGCGTCCGCGGCGAGCGCTTCTTCATGGGCACGCCCGCGAAGACGATCCCGGTGCGCGCGATGGCCCCTAGTCTCGATCGTGCCATTCTCACGCGGCCAATCAGTGCGCGACAGCGCTGGGCGCTACCTGGAACCCTGCGTTAATCAAAGAGGTTGGAGCTCGTATCTTGGCCGTCGAGTCGAAGCTGCGTGCCGCGAGCGCGCTTCTCGGACCCACGGTTAACATCCAGAGGGTACGCAACAGTATCCTCGCGGCGACTGCTCTGTCTCACAGCGTCACAGTCTCCACTTGGCGGTCGCGTGAGTCGGTCCTCACTGCCCGTGACGACTTTGACATAGGCGCTGACTGCTGGCAGAGCTTCGAAAGTTTCTCAGAGGACCCTCATCTAAGCGGTACCATCTGTGCGGCGTACGTCAATGGCGTCCAGAGCGGGGGAATTGCGTGCACTGTCAAGCATTTCGTCTGCAACGACCAGGAGAACGACCGGATGGGGTACAACGTTATCGTCTCCCCCCGCGCCCTCCGCGAGGTGTACCTCATGCCCTTCATGGCCAGTATCTCCCGTGTGCTTCCTTCCGCACGCTGATAGGTATCTCAGATTGCGCAGCGGGACGCAAAACCCTGGGCATACATGACCGCCTACAACCGCATCAACGGCATTCACGGCTCGGAGAACAAGGAGATTATGACCGACATCCTTCGCAAGGATTGGGGCCACGACGGTCTAATCATGAGTGACTGGTCTGTGCACCGAGTGTACCTTTCTATCCCCTATTGACTCTGCCCAGGTTCGGCACGTACTCTCTCGACGAATCCATCAAGGCCGGCCTTGATCTTGAAATGCCCGGCGAGCGCAAGTGGCGCACTCAGAACCTCGTCGAACGCGCCGTTACCGCTCACAAGCTCACTCCGGCCGACGTCAAGGCGCGTGCACGCGAGGTGCTCAAGTTCGTGCAGAAGTGCGCAAAGGGCGCGCCGGAGGTCCGTCTCCCGTCCAAGTCCAGGGCTGACTGGTCGCTGACGACGCGTAGATTCTCGAAGGAGACGGCACGGAGAAGTCGCACGACACGCCCGAGGAGATTGCACTCATCCGCCACCTCGCCGCGTCCTCCATCGTGCTACTGCGCAACGAGGGCGACGTGCTGCCGCTGGACAAGACGAAGCTGAAGAAGGTCGCGATCATCGGGCCCAACGCGAAGGAGCGCATCATCAACGGCGGCGGCTCCGCGTCGCTGCGCGCGAACTACGTCGTCTCGCCGTACGAGGGCATCGTGAATGCGCTTGGGAGCGACGTCGAGGTCGTTTACGCCGAGGGAACGCGCTGTACGTCCCTCCCCTCTGTGCTCCTTGCACACCGCATATGATCTCACATCACCCCCAATAGCTTTCCGCAACCTCCCCTCGCTCGACTTCGAGCTTACGACGCCGTCCGGGCAGCGCGGCTGGCACCTCTCGTGGCACGCGCACTCCGCCGAAGACCCCATGAAGCCGCTGCCGGACGCCGTGCGCGAGATGGACGTCGACGAGACGTACGCTTTGCTGAGCGACGCGAAGACGGACGGGCTGACGGAGCGCTGGTCGCTGCGCCTGCGCGGCCTGCTCGTCCCGCGCCCCGAGGACTGCGAGTTCGAGTTCGGCTTGACCGTCGCGGGGCGCGCGAAGCTGTTCGTCGACGGCGCGCTGGTTATCGACAACTGGACGCGCCAGCGCCGCGGCACGTCGTTCTTCAACCGCGGCTCCGAGGAGGAGCGCGGGCGCGTGCAGCTCAAGAAGGGCGTCGCGCATGAGGTTCTTGTCGAGTTTATGAACGTGCGCGCGCCCGCGGACGGCGACGAGGACGAGCTCGTGCTCACGGACGGCGCCGCCGTGCGCCTCGGCGGCGCGGTCGTCGTTGATGCTGATAAGGAGATGGAGCTCGCTGAGGCGGCCGCGCGCGAGGCGGACGTCGCGATCGTCGTTGTTGGGCTCAACTCGGACTGGGAGACCGAGGGCGAGGACCGCACGACGCTCGCACTGCCCGCACGCACGGACGAGCTCGTGCGCCGCATCGCCGCAGCCAACAGCCGCACCGTCGTCGTCAACCAGTCGGTAAGTATCTGTTACTGCTGCTCCTGCACTATCTCACCTTTCTCAGGGGTCGTCAGTCGAGTTGCCATGGGCGGAGGAGGTCGCGGGTCTGCTGCAGGCGTGGTACCTCGGGAACAACGCCGGAGATGCGATCGCGGACGTCCTGCTAGGCAAGGTGAACCCATCTGCGCGTCTCAGCCTCACGTTCCCCCGCCGGCTGCAAGACACGCCGAGCTACAACCAGTTCGGCAGCTACTCCGGCACCGTGATCTACGGCGAGGACCTCTTCGTGGTACGCTTCCCCCCTCCTTCTCGAAACTAGACACTCAGAGCGACGCAGGGCTACAAACACTACGTCGATCGCGCGCTGCCGTCGCACTTCCCCTTCGGCTTCGGGCTCTCGTACACGACGTTCGAGTACTCGGACCTCCAACTCGCGCAGCCGAGCCTGAAGCCAGCCTCCGCGTCCGACATCCAGCTCAAGGCGAGCGTGCAGGTGAAGAACACCGGCGCGCTGGCCGGGTCCGAGGTCGTGCAGGTCTACGTCGCCGCACCGGCGCACCCGCTGGGCGAGGCGCAGCCCAGTCGCACGCTGCGCTCATTCACGCGCGTGGAGGACCTCAAGCCCGGGGAAACGCGTGAGGCGTCTGTTGTCTTGGACAAGTACGCGTTCTCGGCGTGGGCGCCCGAGCATAATGCTTGGATCGTGCGTAAGGGCACGTATGGCGTCCTCGTCGCCACCAGTGCGGAGCACGTGAAGCTCCGCGCGGACGTCAAGTTCGAGAAGGACGTTCTCTGGACTGGCTTGTAGTGAAGGAGTAACATAACTGATACATGTGATGTGAGAAGAATGTAACAACACTGTTGAACCCACCGGCCTTTCACTTGAGTCTCGATGGCCACGACTGCGACCCAAGAGTCAAAGGGAAATGGATACGATTCATCTGCCAACAAGGCTTCAACTACTATATTAAGTTCATTAATGAAGAAAGCGTGCCTCGCTTCCCGGTATACAAGAACCATTACAAATGAAGGGAATGTACGGAAATGAGAGTGTGGATATAGTCAGTCACAGTGTCCATGAAGAAAGTCCGCGTTTCGTCAGCAAGTGTCCTTGGCCGTCTACGCCACCCATCCAAACTGCACAGAGACGTGCACGTCGTAGTCCTCGGCCTTCTCCGGGTTGCCGAACGGCCGGAGAACGCGGATGAGGACCTTGTACTGCCCAAGCGGGATGGTGGTGCCGTCCGCAAACTGCTTGAGGCGGATGCGGTACTATTTTCGCTGGTCAGAACAGAGACGCATGGGCATGTGGTGCGACGTACGAGCTCTCCGCGGCGGGCACCGCGAACATTCTGGTCGAACACGGCGAGAGGGCCGAGGGTCGGGTACGTCGGCGCCGCCGCAGCGATGCGCTGCGAGCCCGGTGGCGACGGCAGCCAGTTGGACCAATCGCGCTTGGCCTTCTCAGCGTGCGGCACAGTAGACTGGATAGTCGTGTTTGCGTCGACGAGGTCGATGAGGACGTGGGAGCTCGGCAGAGAGAGGCTGAGAAGAGATCAGCCGCTATCCACCACGTGCTAAAGAATATCCATACCCGAAGTAGTAGACCGGAGTGACAGACGGGTCGCGGACAGTGTAGTTCTGAAAGACGGTGTCACCAATGACAGAAATGTTATATGTGAGCGATGACCGTACCGCAGGCCCATTCTGGAAGCCGGTCTCGCCGAAGATGTTGGGCACGGCATCGCGCCCGTTGCTGAGCCTGACCGAGGTGCTGAGCGTCTGCGCGTCGTGGTACCGCGCGGCAAGGCCGAGGTAAGATGCCTTCAAGACCTCTCCAGATTCCGAAGTCGCGGTGATCCAGCCAGACACGATGGGGAGCGTGCGCGGGTCGGCGTTGTCGGGCGCGGAGATCCTGATATCGAAGGTAGCAGACTTTCCAGCCGAAAGGGAAACGCGCTGCTTGCCGAAGGCGACCTTGGCCGGCGCATTGACCAAGGGGACCGGAGAAAGGTTCAGCTCAGACGCATCCTATGCGAGAAGGTCAGTCACGAATAGCGTACACACGATGCGGGTGCGTACCACGGGCTTCGTAACGGTCGTTCCCGCAGGAACGTGAGCCAGCGTGTAAACCTGCCTTGTCGTTCCCTCGTTCTTGATGGTGAACGTATGCCTGGAATGCCGCGTGAACAACGGGTCTTGGCTCTCCGGAATCCCTCTTACCTCGTCTGCCAGTTCGCAGTGTCGTTTAACTGCACCATGGCAGGCGAGAGCGTCGTCTTCGTGTTGACCGCGGCCAGCATGTTAATAAGGCCGGCGCCCTGGTGCGCCAGAGTCTGCGGAAGAGCACCGCTGTCCCTGGACGAAGGGAGACCTTGCGACGTCGACTGGAGGATGGAGCGGACATTCGAGGCGGCGCCCTTGCCTTTCGCCTGCAGAAGCAGCGCGGCGCTTCCAGCAACGTAGGGCGTCGACATCGAGGTGCCGGACAGGATCGCCCACTCGCCGTCGATATAGGTGCTCATGATGTCGCCTGTAGACAGTTCAGCTCTGGCGTCCGGCGTCACTTTCACGGTGAACACGCTCACCTCCGGGCGCACTCACAGCGGGCTTGAACTCCAGACGGCTGCGTGCAATGCGTCAGGTACCGCCTCTGGACGGTAATGAATGGGCGAGCTCACTTCCCAGGCCCCATGCTAGAGAAGTCGTTCATCAGGCCGCCGGCGTCGCCCGTGGAGTCCTCCAACGGCGGCCCCGGGAACTGGATGGTGAGGTTGCCTGATGCCGCCTGCTCGGCGAGCCACGCGCCGTCCTCGTCCGACACGACGATGTTGGCGAAAGGCGAACCGATCAGCAGGTACAAATTCCTATCCTGACATCAGCGATCGCACGAGACGCCGGAGCCAGCTAGAACGAACTTGTAGTTGATGACCAGGGTGGCATTCTGCGCACGTAATTAGCCAGAGCGCACGTGAAGATCCAAATACCGTACCCTCAGCTTGACGAGCTCGACCTGCGACGATGGGTTAGGCATCGGCTCTGGGTGGGAGAAAGCGCGCGTACGACGGGGCACTCAAAGTTGTCGGAGCCGTACAGCACGACGGCGAGCCCGGAGAGGTCGGCGGGGATGCCGTCGGGGAGATTCTGGCATTCTGTAGTCGGGGTACCGTCGGGGACTGCAGATGATATGAGGAAGCACACAGCGAGGGTGCGCCACTACACACAGGGCTTCAGCGCGAGAACGGGGAGAGGAGTCTCCGGCATGCCCGGAACCGGCATGCCGGGGATTGTGGGAAGACCGAGGTTTGTGTATTTCTGCAAGGATTAGACGTCAAGACGCAGCGCGCGGGCGGTGTCGGACGCACGATCGGGTTGGGCGACGCGTTCGTCAGGAGGGTCTGCCTGATGAGTGCCGTGCTGAAGCCGCGTGAGACGAAGCATGTTCTCAGAAAGCGTATCAATGTGAGGCCTACTTTTCGACTGAGCCGACGGAGATGACGTTCTCGCCCGTGGCCGGGGTCGAGAAGTACATCAGCCCGGCCTCGCCGTCGTTGCCCGCGGACGCGGTGACGACGATGCCCTGCTCGGTGATGCGGCTCGCGACGGTCGCGATCGCCGAGTCGGCCCAGCCGTTCGCGGAGCCGAAGCTCATCGTGATGACGTCCGCGCCCTCCTCCGCCGCGCGCAGCAGCGCCGCGATGATCACGTCGTCGCCGATGCCGCCGCGGCAGCCGCCGACCTTGTAGACGAAGAGGTCCGCCTCCGGCGCGACGCCGACCATATCGTAGATGTTGTCGGGGTTCGCGCCAACGATGCCCGTCACGTGTCTGAAAGATCCACGGTTCAGCCTTCTTGCATGAAAGAAACGCGAGTCAGGGTTGGTACTTACGTGCCGTGTCCGTAACAGTCTTTCGGGTCCTGCTAGGAGTCAGCCAATCGCCTGAGAAGGTGGCGCGCCGCTCACATTATCGGGGACAGGTGTGTTCTCCCCATCGTAAGCGTCGCCGACGAGATCGTAACCACCTTGGAACAGCTTAGTGAGAGAAAGAAACGCTGTGGCTTTGATGCTTACCAGCAACCTTGAATCCCGGACCAAACCCACCGCCGAGAGCCGGGTGGGTGTAGTCAACGCCGCTGTCGATGCTGCATTGGTGTCAATGAGCAACGAAAATTATTTCCAGATCCGACAAACGTCTCACACGGCGATCTGGATACCCTTGCCCTTGATGCCAGCGGCGTGCAGTGCGTCCACGCCCTGTGATAGAGATGAGCTGCAGGCTCCACTGGTTTGGGAGCACGAACTGTCATCTTGTGGACGCTTCCGCCGAGCGCGGGGTGTTCTTCGCCTTGCGCCACAACGCGCTGCGCGACGGGCCTAGGTTCACACGTTCAGCCAATACGATCGTGTATGTAAGACAAACGTGCTCACTCTGGAGCGGGGTGAATGTAAAGCGGGCGGACGGCTACCACGTTGGGTAGCGACGCGATATCGACGAGATCCTGCACAGCGACCAGAGTGTAAGCGACAGTCGTTTCGAAGCACATCAAGATTAGAACGTACCTCAGGAGACTAATCACAGGGTCGAAAGTCAACTCGTGAGTTACATGACTGCCGACAACGCACGGTCAACTGCACGGCGATACCGTTGAAGAGGTCGCCGCGGTATTGCTGGCGCGTGCGGAAGTTGCCCGCGGCGCGCTTGTCGAGCGCGTCGAGGAATTCAGCGTGGGTCTGAACGCGTCGAGGCATCATCAGAAGGCCGAAGCGACAGTGCAAATATGGCGCCATACGTCGAGAGACCGCTTGCTGGACGAAACCGAGGACAGCTCGACCATGTACCCGCCAGGCATTACGCGTTGCCTGCACTGCGGTTCAGCCCGGCGCCAGCACTAGAATCCAGGCAGACGCACGCGGCAACGGCGGCCGCGCAAAGTATGGGAGTAAGGACGGCACGCATCCTGGAGCGGGAGGGCCGGCGCGAGAGGGAATAGGAGCGCCCAGATTCACGGCGTTCGTCTTTTATGGGCGTGCAACGCGGGATCGGCCATCAATCCAATCTGTAGATCATGTCGCGTTCGGAGCTGCGCCGCAGTTCCCCCAAATAGCCCGGGCCCGAGGCGCGGTCTCGATACGCCGGTGATGCATGCAGAGCGGCAGAGCAGTAAAGCGCGAAAAGAAAATTTCTGGAGGCATTGTAGCGTTTTTGAGAAAAGGCACATGGGTGGGCGGAGGCAAGATGGAGCGTGTCAACTCCGACCCGCCGGCGTTTCGCGGAGCAACTGTTTGCACGGCGAGTATTCGTCAGCGTGCCTAGAATCTTGCTTGATCGGATTCATGTGTCAGCACCACATCAGACTATCTGGCATGCAGGTTCTCGAGTCCTCAGTCTACAATTGGCAAGTCATGTACAGCAAGAAGCCGATGAACTCGGACTCGGGCATGTTGAGAATGTCAAATTCTAGGTCATCTTTGTCGTTCTCAGTCCGTCGCGGCCCTAACGAATCCATCGAGTACGGCATGCGGATGCGGACGCGGCGGCGCAGTAGTGTGCCGAGATCAAGTCTCGCTGAGCACCGCTTTTTGCCATTGGTGTACATACAATACGTAGAGTTGGGATGGTGCCTTGGCCTTACAACAGCATACGATATGTACTGTAAGCTAGGATCTTTCGTCAATCCCAGCTATTTGACATGTACTAATCAGTATCGGTGGCTTCTCTTTCAAGGGACCACAGATCACTTTGAGATATTTCCCAGGTCGCCCAAGTAAGCATAGTCCTAGCTGGCCACCATAGATGATAGGTTACGCTGAAGCTGTATGTATCGAGCTACGGTATGTTTATGAATAAAGACGGAGCATAGCCGCCCGGGAAAGTGCAAAAAGATATTTCTTCACCATCCCAGGCTACCAGCTGAGGAAACCTGAAGGAAATTGTCTGTGTATCCTGAAGGTTATCAGCCCTCCGGAGCCGCGGGACAAAAACCCGGCGCGGACCGGAGGACCGACGGCTTGACCATCGACCACCAAGTCGTCATTCTACGCATCCTGCCAATGGCGTCTTGCGCTCATCTCCTGACAGGGAGCGTGTCTGCAGCCTATCGTTAATGTGGCTTGGTGATCGCGTAACTCTGGGGATGCTTTTATGGCTTAGACTCGCGAGTACCTCTTGGCCCGCACGCGCAGACTCCTGTCGAGCTGGGCCACTTTGGCTAGCACGTGTACGTGAGTGCAGGTTCTTTTATTCCTTTTTAGTTCTAACCGTCATTATCAGATATGCAGCTGTTTCTAAATTTGTAGCACTCCTCAAGCTCGCACAGCAGCGGCTGCACAGGAGCGCCGTTCACGGCCATCGGTCGGTTGACTGTCAGTCGACCTTAATCAGACTTTTGGCTCAGATGCGGAGACCGCTTCATTGATTACCATCGTCTGGGGGGTTGGACCCTCGAGACGCCTCATCACGGTCGCCCCTATCAGTGGCGCGGTGCGTCCTGGATCCCGGTGAGTATCACCGATGCAACCTGCGTCCTCTACTGAATCCTTCTAGGTGAAACCCACAGTGTTGCAATGCTGCCCCGCAAGAACAGTCTCCACAAGCTCTGTCGCCTTCTGGAATTTCGTACTCGATCAAACGTTCAGCCTGCAACTCATCTTCATATGCACTAGTCTCCGCACTAAGCCTGTCGCCATCGCGGTGCCCCGTAATCCCCGACAATCTCCCCCGTCGCAGGCGCCCGTTCTCCGCGCGGCGTGGGTGCAGTTTGACTGTACAGTGGCGCCTCCTCCGCGAGACCATGCAGGGCGTTGACTAGGTTTTCAGCCCGCGGCGGACACCGTCTGTCACTCCGGCGATCGCCAAGCGATTGCTTCCACGCTGTTTCCCACCCCCTTGGCGCTCTGAGCCCGGGATATTCCAATCTCACGAAAGGTGCCTAGTCTAGATGTGTGTAGGCCGGGTCCCCGGTTGTGGAGAGCTAACCCGTGATGGGCAGTTTCCTTAAAGACGCCCTGGCGCGCAGGATCATCTTCCCGTGGAGCCTGTGTCTTTCTCTCGTCCGCCCAACATGTCGATGGACCTCACTCCCCAGGTACGATCGTGCCGGCGCTTCCTCATGCTCTCCGCCTGACCGCAAACGCAGGCCGGCATGCGGCTGATGGCCGCCTGTGTATTCGCGTACGACTGGATTACGACGCTGCCCAGGTCAGCCTCACGCGCGCAGCTCTGCTGCCTTGTTTGACCCAGACTCAGCGAGTACCGACTATACAAGCGCCAAAGAGCCTTCCGACCCTCCATCGCCTGCTGGCTGTTCATCTCGGCACGGTCCGTCTCTCCTTCAGGATGCGCTTTCGTTTCCGCTGACACGGACCGCGCAGCTACCTGGGGGCCGCGTACATCATCTCCACGAGCGCGCTCTTCTTCTCGAAAAACTTCACGCCGTCGTCGTGCAAGTCGATCGTGCCCCTGTGAGTCGCCATGCCGTCCCACGCGACAGGAGCTGAGACAGTTGCGCCAGTGGCGGCTTCTTCCGCGGCTGCGTCTCGACGGCGTCCGCGCTCACTTTCCTCTGGCGGACGTGGGCGATTTGGCACAAGAACAGGGTGCGCTTCAGCTCCGTTCTCGCGCGACCTTGGTCTCTCTCATACTCTCTCCGCATGCGCAGATGATTTTGATCATAATGGGCCTCGCGTTGATACCGCAGATAATCTTCTCGTACCCCTCGGCGTTCATGCAGATACCCATCTCCGAGAACGGCGGCTGTACGGGCGCCTCCGGGGATGACAGCGTCTTCGCGCTCAAATGGCCGTTCGCGCTTGTCAACTTGGTGCGTTCGCTCGACCGTACGGGTCCGCTCCGCTGAACCTTCGCTGATAGCTGTACGACGTTCTCGCCTGCGGCCTCGGCACGTACAAGCTGTATCTCAACATCAAGGCTGGCGTCAGCCGCGTTTCGTTTATCCTCCTCGGAGAGTGAGTCACTGGCATACTACTCTGCGCGAGTTCTGAGGCTGAAGCCTCGTCCGCAGCGGCCTCGGGTTCTTCTTCCTCATGGTCGCCATCCACATTCTGAACTTAATATTCCTTCTCATGCCAGTACGGGACCTGCATTCTTCCTGCGTGTCTCCCTCGTATCTCACCTCCGCGCGCGCAGGATCCGAAGAAGCAGACCGTACTGGTGACCTTTCAGGCCGTCATCACGTCCATCCTGGCACAACGCATCAGTGCGTCCACTCTCTTTCCCTCTCACGCGCGCAGCCGTCGCTCACCGCGGCGCAGTCACCTCGCTGACGGAGCGCATCGAGATGATCGCGTCATCGGACCACGGCTCGAACCACACGCGCGACCGCTCGCGCTCTGGCTCGCGCAGCCGCGGCGTCTTCTCGGGCAAGATGCCGCGCCCGCCGCCGTCGACGTTCATGACCAAGTCGATCAGCGGGAACGAGGGTCAGACGGGCGGCGAGGCCGAGCCCGTGCGCATCCAGATCGACGTGCACAAGCAGATCCGGCACGACGACAACTCGAGTCTGGACATAAAGGACGAGCGCGGGAGCCGCAAGCAGGACATTACCTTTGTGTAGATATAGGGCGCGAGCGGCGGGATGTGTATAGGGTCGAGTGCAGACATATCCTCGAGACACAGTTCATTTGGGCTATGAGAAACTTACGCTACAAGACTCCTATTTGCGGGAGTTGCACGCGAGGACTGATCAGCTCCGCGTCCACAATGGGTTGCGCCGTGTCTCAAACTATGGCGCATGCCACCTGTCGATCAAACGCTCAGGGACTCGATCTCACTCGACGGCAGTAATCACAATACATTCATGCCCCAACGCACTGAAGTGCACTGTCTAGTCGTATGTAGCTGTTATCAGCATAGCCCGGAATAACTGGCCCGCGGCACTGTAAACGCGTCTCCAAGAATCGTGTACAACGAGATGCGCTTCCACTACCGCGGGAATGCACCCGCCCCGAAGGATCCTAGCGGGCGACGGGGCGCAGGTGAGCAACTGGGACCTGCCCCATCAGGTTGTTGTCGTAGCGCACAGTTGCCTGCATCGTTGGGACCTGGGTAGAAAATCGGTTAGTCTTTGACTTGCTGGCGCGTCAGAGGAGATAAGGCGAACATTCACAGAGATCAGTGTGGCGGGGAACAAGTTCCCTCCCTGAGAAACGAGGACGCGGTCTCCGGGCTATGGTGTCAGGGAGTGAGTCTCGGCTCTCGCAGTGCGGTGGGCGGAAGTAGCTTACGCGAAGAGCAGGCTTAAGGGTGCACCGGTGAGAGAACCATCCTCACGTGCTTAGAAAAAGCCAGCGCACCTGAATAGGCTGGTAGGACATATCGTAGAAGGTTGAGTGCTGGAGATGGTGAGGATTTGTTGGTCTGATGACCTCGATGGGCCAGCAGCCAGCATTTTATACTGTCCTCTTCAGCGCCGAGCAAACGCGGACGGGAACATCCCGGCCTCCCCAAACCCGGGTGAGACGCTGGCATCTGTCTCATTTCTGAACGTTGTATTTGCTGTCCCGATGAGCAGTAGATATGGTAGCGGATCTCTGGCAGAGAAACAAGCGCCAGGCCTTAGTGCGAAGACTCGCGCCAGGGGCACTGCCACACAGCTTACACAGACTATTTGCCTCGCCTTAACGCGCGTGCAGGGATCTTTCGCGATAGTCCATGCAGTGAATGCCAATCAGGCGTCGCTGTCTACGTTATTTCAACCGCGTCTCGCCCTCTCCCTTTGGCGATATCAGTCTCCAAGACTTGCAGTACCTCTAACTGGGAGCAGGGCTGGTGTTGGAGGGGGATTCCGCGACAATTGCTAGGCTGACGCAGGATCTCCTGGTTATGAGAGTGGTGTTTCCGAACGGTTGTTCTCTCCTCTCTAGAGAAAGGCGCTAAAACTTCGAGCTACAACTGACGCCGATCCACGCCTGCTTCAGCATAACGATCCGGGCGCACTGCCCGCGAACGGAGGTGGAAGGTCAGATTGCCCACTGCACCAGGGCTTGAGGTTTTGCAGTCGGGGATCCGATTGACAGCCACCGCAATGTTTTCTGGAGACCTTTGCCCGATGCGGCCATCCGTGCAGATTAAACATGTATCGCAAATACGACGATGGCGCGCGGTGGTAGTGATACGCTCGATTGCATACTATTCTTATGGCGCGCGGGAGTCTGGGGGTGGTACGACCGGGTATTCACTTGGGTGATTAGTGTGCGACAGACGGTGCCTCTCGACGAATCGTCTGTTTCAACACACAACGACACAACGCCTGGCGTTCGGCCGCACGGTGAGAACACCCTCGGCCAGCATACCCCTCTTTTTTCCTCCGAGACACAACATAGAATGGCCGGAGACCGTCCGCTGGCCGCCCCAGGAAACGGCGCCCTCAGCGTAACCGGTACCCGAAGCTAATCACGTGATGCACCGCTGAATGCCTTTGCTGCGTTGTATGTGGCTACTATCCCAGAATATAGACCTCATGTGTGTGAAAGCTTCACCGCCAGAGTTGTATGGAATGTAGGTCATGAGTTCGATGCCGCGATCTAGGTCACGTGATCGCATTCATGCGCCTTTGACGTGTTGCAGATGGGCCGGGGATGCGCCGCTCATCAGTAAAGCACTGATACCCAGCGCTTGGTATCTACTACTAGTGGCCCATCGTCAAGGAGCACACGGCAACGTCGCGGACTGGGCCTTCGGGCGAACCAATTGCCGTTCCAAAACAACCCTGCACATGCCACTGCGCGCTCACGACCCATGTAGTCTTACTAACCTCATGGACAACCCCCAACACATTGCTGCAGATGATGTGCATATCACGGTTTTGCTCGGCCGATGACAGGACGTCCAAAGACCTCAAAGCCGCTCTGTGCTGAAAGGACCCTGGTCAAGGCGAGATTCAAGAGAGAAGCCTACCCCTAGTTGCAATACACCATCATTCGAACAGCTCTCGTGTCGGCAAGCGACGACGCGACCAAGCGCACATAGGCAAGCCGGCTGTAGGTTAAGTACCTACTTTTTTAAGTGGTACGTTTGAAGGATCGACGCAGCGTCGAGAGAGAACCCCGTCGCATGCGTCCTTGGCGTACCAGAGGTCCTCGGTGCGATGCTGTGCCGAGACGGGGTACCGCACGCAGTACGGCACAATTCCTGGGATGAAACCGCAAAGAGAACGCACAGGAAAACGGCCAGTTATCTTGCAGCGGAGCGGTCGGCGCGATGGGGCGAAGGACAGGCAGTGGGCGGGGGTGAGAAATTGGCCATATCATGATATCACCCCGAAATCGGAGTTGGATAATGTTCTCACGACGGAAGACGAGGTAACCCATCTCCAGACAGTCAGGAGGTCGGAGCTTCTGAGCGAGGTGACGGGGTGGAGCAGAGTCTGAGGATCAATTGGACGTTATGTAATGGCGTGTGTGTTCACGAAGGATTTGACTGGCATTATTGGTCAAACGAGACACTCCCCCGGTCAGAGCGTCCTCACGGTACTGTACTGCGAGTGCCTCTCAATCCATTATCTACAGTGAGAAGCCTTCGCACCACCGCGGAAGTATGCACGAGTCGACCAGCGCTTAACGGCCACCAGGGCGCAGGTTGGCAACCGGGACCTGGGCCGTCTGGTTGTTCAAAAAACGCACAGTTGCTTGCATATTCGGGACCTAGAGGCGGTTCATGTTACCCCATTATTCTCGAAACTCGCGAATATGGCGCACGTCGACAGTTACGAGTGTCGCCTGGTAGGTGGTACCGCCCTGAGCGACGAGGACGGGGTCTCCGGGCTAGATAATGCCACTTTGTGAGCCTGGGCTACCGCGATGACGGAGTTCAGCGTACGCGAAGAGCAGCCTGGAGGGTGTGACAAGTGAGAGAGCCATTCATGAGCTTTGGAAAACTGAGCAAGCGTACCGGGGGATACTGGAAGGACATTTTGTAGCTGATTGGTCGAGTATACTCTGTGAGAACTGCTGGATCTGATGAACCCGAGCTGGTATCTTTCATTTTATACTGTCTTCACCAGCGCTGAGGGGACGCGCGCAGCTAGCGCGCAGCACGCTCCCTACTTCCTGAAACCCATGAGAGACGCTCACATGCGCTGCGTTTCGTCGTCTTTATTGTACAGATGAGCAATAGATATGCGCTCAGGCTCTTGTCGAGCGCCTAAGCGCTGCGCTTAAACTCGACGACTCCCGCCGCGGGCACTGCCACACAGCGCTGCCTCACCTTGACGCTCGTTCAGGGATCTCTCGCAAAGCGGAATGCAGTGGCTGCCTAAACCATTGCTTCCGTATCTCCCGCCAAATGGTTGCGCGAACGCACTGCTTTCGATTCTTTGAGCGACGAAAGAGGACATTATGTTGCACAGTAAGTCGCCGAGAATCACCACTCGCGGGTCCATGCAGCGTGCCCTCGCCAAGTGTTTAACGTTTCCAAAGGTTGTTCTCTCCGCGTTGCCTTCTAAACGCCCTAAAATCTCGGGAGACGATTGGCGTCAATCCTCACGTGCTCGAGCACCGCGACCCGGCCGCACTGCCGGCGAACAGAGGTGAAAAGTCAGATAGGCCACAGCACCAAGATCCGGGGCATTGCAGCCGGGGATCCGATGGACAGGCGCTGCAATGTTTTCTGCAGACGTCGTCCAGATGCGGCCGTCCGTGCAGATTAAGCACGGACGAGCAAGACGCCCGGCGGTGGTGATTTGCTCGATTAAATCCTATCCCGATGCCGCGCAGGAACTCAAAGGTGAGACACTGAAGTGGTCGGGTATCTACTGCAGGATAGACGCTGTCCCCCGATCGCAGTCTGTTTCAGTCCACAAAGGCCGGGGCTCGGCCGCAGGGGGGAAAACGCTTTCCGTTAGCAGATTACCCCCTGCCGAGAAAAGAGGTCCGATGGCAAGAACTATGGAACCCCTCGGTGAGACGAGGTTCTTGAGAAACTACCAGACCATGCCGAGCACGAATCTCGCGGCCGGTCGCCCGACCGAGACTAATCACGTGACACATTCGCACAACTAACAACACAGTGTGTGTAATGTCTTGCATCTCAGGTTACCACCATCTCAGTTTGACAACTAAAGCTCCAGTACCTCACCATAGGTGGAAGCTTGTCCTGTTTCTCCGATGCGTGCATCCCAACTGTCTGGCCGCAAACGCAAGTCACGTGATGAATGCTCGTCGCTGTTGACAGGGCGAGGACGGGCAAAAGGATGAGCCATCCATCAACAGGGCGCTCTCATACGGTGATAGTTGCCCGGTTCTCTGTAGCCATTCTTGGGAAGTGCGGGACAATGCCTAGTCGGTGATTGAACATCACAAGTCTCGAGTTCCAGCCGCGCGACCGAATGCTGCGCCTCGAGAGAGGTGTGTCAGGGGGGCGTTCGTGGGTACAGTAGGCGCCAAACTGACGATGTGTCTGGTGATATTATCGCGCTGAAGGTGGGGGGATAGCAGATGATGAGAGCCGCAGCGGTGGGTGCCAGGACGAACGTGGCCGCCGCAGCGTGCCTTTTATATCTTTGCGGAGGCCATCATGCACGTAGTTCTGGTACCGAACCGTCATATCGGGACTCGCAACACGCGGCCGGGGGAGAAGTGCAGATGACGCCGATACAAGGGATGGAAGAACCGATCGACCGCCCGCACACATTCACTGCCGCCGGACGCCTCTGCCTGGGCCAAGCCTCTCCGCTCCAGATGTCGCTTCCTGCTTACTGTGAATGCTGTGAATAAGGACGCATTCGGAGCTCGATGGCTTGATGCTTGCGCCGAGTCCGTCCCCGGTTCGAGTTCATTCTACTGATGTTTGATGAAAGCCAAGACCCCGGGGACGAGTACACGTTGTCAACTGCTGGAGATAATAGGTTTTGCCATCGTCGTGTAGGAGGGAGCAGCAGATGATGAGAGCGCTGTGGGGTTCTGAGATGAGAGATGCCGTACCATGCTTAGCGCATTTATACCCTCGCTTCGGGAGCGATCCTCTGCGCGTAGTCCCACATCATTGGCCGGTTTCAGGACGAGGCACAGCCTGAGATGCGCCGATGGAAGGTGGTCGCGGTACTGGACACTCTGGGTGCAATGTCCCGTACTACGGCACTTCGTAACGATATTCGGACGGCCCGAGGAGAGTGGCGCGCGCGGTCCGGGCTATGACTGATTATGCATCGTCTTTGTCCGCGCATTCTCAGCGAACCGCGGAGTCGAAGAAAAGCCGAACCCAGCGGGCTCAAGTGCCATACGCGCCGTCCTATCTGTCCTTGGGCCACAGGAGCTCGTCCAGTGACGAGGGCCGGACAGGAATTCTTCGACCGTCTGTGTGCAGTCGGCCTCTCAGCGGCGCACCAAGACGTTATAGCAGATGATGAGAGCCGCGGTCACGCCAATGGGTGCTGCCAGTAGAGGATGCAGCAGGTTTCCCTATTATACTCATCGCGGGGGGCGATCTCATCTCCATGTGCAGATAAGATACTAATCGTGCATGCTTCGGGAGCGATCGTGTGCAGATGGCTGGCACAGCACAGAGAGTCAGACGCTCCCCGCGCGCCGAGCTTGCGCACCGCGCATTCCGACAGATGAGAAAGTTTCTGATGCACTGGGTACGAAGCCGGCCATCGTGTTTCGCACGTCCGCTGAATCCCGCATTCGAGGTGGACACTCTCCTGTGCCCCGTTGCCCCGCATCTCCACTGCGACCCAGGGCGGAAGGGAATGACGTTCCGACGCGTCGTGGTGTGGAAACGACCGACAATCCCGAGAGCACCGTCTCCGCGCGCGGTGACTCCGGTTGCGCAGGTCGCCGTCGTTAAGGTGATAGCAGATGATGAGAGCCGCTGTGGCGAGTGGCGAGGGACCAGGGAAGAGGAGCGCCTTTATACCTTTGCGCGGACTCCGGATGAACAGCGCGTCATCTGAGCACTGAGACTCCCATTTGCAGGACGAGCCGAATCGCCTCGCAACAGCCAAATCGTCCGAGCATACCGAATTGGCGCCTACTCGATCCCGACACCTCCGACACGCGTGCACTCCCACCCTTGCAGATTAATCTAGGGTTGATGAATGGGTTGTCCGTGTGAAAGAAGCCCCCATCCAGCGCTAAGGGCATCGACGACGTCCGATGGAGAAACTAAGGACTTGTGTGGGCAGCGGTGCCGAGGGACGGTGCCAGAAGCAAGGCGGCTTGTGTGCGACATCTGCCACTGAGCGGCGCACGAGGGCGTAGCAGATGATGAGAGTGGGTGTCTGAAGAGGGTCGCACCCCCTTCGTGGTTTTATACTCTTCGTCTCGGGGGCACTCGGGAGATCGTCGTAGGCGCAACTCTCCCCATCATCCCAAAACCGCCGAGACGAGTTGCCGACTCGGACGCGCACTCTCATCGAGCCGTACGTTTCAGGTGCAGTGGGCCCGGGCACGACGCCTGCCACTGAGGGGCCCCGTCCGCGAGTAACGTATCCTGCGCCCTGCACTCCCACCCGTCGGGGGAGCCAGTTTCCGAACTTCATTAATCTTATGGGGTGTGCAGACGCGGAAACCCCAGCAATGTACACACAGCCTGCAGCGAGTCCTTTTCCAAACGTTTTCGGTGGCACAAAAGGCATTGAAAACGCATTAGGAAGCATTTTCAAAGCATTTTCGGCTATTTTAGCGTTTTCGATGCCTTTTGTGCCTAGGGATGTCAACCGTACCGTATTACGGGTACGGCCGTACAACTTACGGGTGCATACGGGGACATCCCGTACACCTGACGGCCGTTCATAGAGGTGCTACGAAGCCCATACGGTACGGTACGGGCTCGTACACGGCCGTATTACGGTTACGGGCGGGTCACGGTTCAGCTGATCAATGACCGCATAATTTCCATACTTTAAACGGTCTAATTATCGCTCTTTGGACCTTAAAACGATGTCTCACAACTCAAAGTCACGAGGGACGTGTGTTCTGGTGGCCAGACAGGTCCTCGGAACTAATTGTTATGGTTCCGTGCCGGCGCCAGTGTCCCCTTCCGCTCGGCTGGACCACCAAGAAGCGATTAATATTACGCAGGAGTTACATTTTATGCCATTCTGCATGATTGGGCATCCTTTGAGTCACAATCCAGTGGTTTCAGTTACCCTCAGTCATCCTTCAGCAGACCTCAACTCAGACTCAACCTATGGTACACCCAGTGGCAACACATGAGGGAAGGCAATCGGGTATTTATGTGCTCAGTTGCATTTGTAACAGAGCACCATCGTGCCTAGAGTGGTCTGCTACCCGTATAAAACCTTACGGCCGTATACGGCCGTACAGGATACGGGCTCTACGGGTCAAGCCCGTGCTCTCTCCCGTACCGTATGACACCCTCACGAGAAGCCAGACGGTACGGGTTACGGTTCCCGTATTACGGGACCGTATTTACGGATTGTACGGGTACGGTTTGCATCCCTATTTGTGCCCCCGAAAATGGGTGGAAAAGGACTCGCTGCAGGCTATGTGTGAAGTAGGATAGGTGTCAATCAAAGCCCAGCTGAGCGTGAGTATGCTGATGTTGACCGTGCGCTAGGGGAATAGCAGACTCCGAGAGCGGATGCTCAGTGTGAATACGACGACGGGTTGCACCGCTGCGTCGTCTTTTGTACCTTCGCGATGCACGGCGGGAGCGATCCGCGATCCTTCTCGTCATCCTGCGGAAGATGAAGCGCCTCACTCAGCTGCGAACCGGCCGGCTGCCGGCGCTGGCATGGATTGCAGGTGCACTCCCACTCAATGGTGACTCCGTAGTAGTAATAGTAGTAGTAAACAGGCGTATGGTCCTACATAGAACTGCCCGTGAGGTCTCAACGGCTGGGCGCATCATGCCGGAGACCCCTTTCCAGAGGGCACTACATATCCACCCCATTCATGTAGACGCGAATCCACGCTCCGCGCCTGCACTCCGTAGCACCCTGCCCCGACCCAGCGATTTACCCGTTTCCTCCAGGGTGTGCACACGCTGCGACTTGACGTGCTGTTTATCGCTGTGCGCCGAAGCCGAAGGACGGCGCGCGTCGAGGACGGGCGGGAGTCCCATGGCAATATCCACCGTGTACGAGGGCGAATAGCAGATGATGAGAGCCGATGCTGCGGTGCCGATGAGGGGACGCACTACTGCGTGTGTCGCGCTTTTTGTACCTTCGCGGGGCGCGGGAGCGATAGCGATCTGGCGTGCGCACGCCGGCTTCCTCCTCGTCATCTGACAAGTCGCTCGGAGCAGCAGAAGCGCCGCACGCGGCTGAGATCTGAGATTCGGCCGTCGCCCGCGAATGCAGGCGTTCAACGGCCCGCGCCCCGCACCTGCGAACTCGCGCGCGGCATCGCCATACCGCCCACCTCGAATCACCCCGGCCGGCCCAATCGCAGAACAAATCCAGACATCAGACAACGAGGGAAGAACGTGTGCGTGCGTGCATTTCCGGTCGTGGACGTATATGCGGGGGGCGTGAGGGGGCGGACAGCGGACAGAATATACAATCCGACAGAGGTGAGAGAAGCGAGGAGAGGTCCACAAAAAGGCAAGAGGGCTGAATCCACAGTCAAAAAAGTAACTAAAGAGCGACGCGAAAGGGCAAGGAGACCAGCGCATGCGACACGAATACGGCAAGGGACGAGAGCAGGGTAAGATGTGTGTACACGAAGGAGTGGACGGGGAAATGAGAGAATATAACGGAAACGGAGACGCGAGACGGGGGCGAGGGCGAATAGACAACGGAGAGGATCCCATAAAGAACCGATAAGAACAACAAACACTGGAGGAGGACGGGGAGAGGTGGATGTAGAGGATCGGGGAGAGGGGAAGGCGAGGGAGGCGGAGGACAGCTTACTCGTCCATCACCTGCACGAATGTCTTGATGCTCGGCGCGCCGCCGTTCCACGTGCGCGGCGCCTTCGCCGCGCTGGGCGGCGTCGAGCCCGCGCCCGCGCGCCACTCTTTGCCCTTGCCGCCAGCACGTTCAGAGCTCGCGCCGGCGCTCAACATGCTCTCGCGCGGGCCCGCCAGCGGCGACTGCGAATGCGAGTGCGTGGCGTGGCTGAGCGGCTGCCCATAACTCGAATTCGAGAAGCTCGTCGCATGACTGAGACTACTCTGCGCGCGCGGGAACGGCACATTCTCCGCGTCGAGCAGCGCCACGCTGCGCCCAATCTGCACGACACTCGGCGGCGCGGTCGTGGCGGTGACAGGTGAGGACGCGCCGGAGCGCGCGATGTCCATCCCGCCGTCGAACGGCGTGTTGGCGTGGTGCGTGTACAAAGGGGTGGCGGCGCCGAGCGAGCGGCCCGCCGTCGTGTTCGTCGCCGTGCCGTACCGGAATTCTTGCTCCGCGCGCCGCCGCGCGGCCAGGCGGCTGAGCAGGCAGTAGAGTGCGATGCCCGCGAGCGAGAGCGCGAAGAGCGCGCCGAAGACGATGGCGAGGATTTTCGGCAGCTGGTCGGACCTGTGTGGGGGGCGCGCGCGGTCAGCATGCGGGATAGAGAGCGAGTAGGGGAGGCAAGGACAGAGCGCAAGTCCGGCAGTGTGTCCAAAGACACAGGAACTCTTCTGCATGCATGATGCATGCATGAATCGCAGACGCAGGCGGCCGCTTGGGCAGGCGCGAGAAGGCGCATGGATCGAGGACACGGGGCGTGAAGCAGGCGCGCCGCGCGTTCGAGAATCGGCTCGACGGGGCAGAGCGCAGATGTCCTTTAGAAAGAGAACGGCGCGACAAATGAGTCCGAACGTCACGAGTGCGTGGGTCGGCCTCTGCGCGCACATGAAAGTGACGGGGTTTGCAGCATCTCCTCTGCCCGCGTGCGACGCGTGAACAGATCATCGCCGGCTGCGCTGCCAGGCAGGCTCTCGTAGGTGCGCATCAATCTTCGCGCGCGCAGCCTGTGTACGCCGCGAAAAGAAACCTCGTGCGCGGCGCGACGGTTCGAGCGGGCACAGCTGTAGCGCGATGCGCCCACTCACTCGCCCCACCCCGCCGGCGCCGCACCATCAGCACGTCGGCGCGCGGCTGCACACAGCTCTCGTAGGTCGCGGCAATGGGCTCTTGGAGCGGTGCGTGCGCAGGACACGGGTCAAGACGCGACGATGCCCAGTGCCCTGCACGCGCAACTGCTCGGGCGGACATCCGCCTGGCTACGCGTATGTACGCCCTCGAACGGCGGGCGGGTGCGGGCGCCCAGACGACGTCGCGCGCGCTCGAGAGCGAGCGTGCCGGTGCGAGGAATCATTTGCGCAGCCGCGCGAGAAGTGCCAGCCCAGGAACGCTGGAGTCGTATGCAGCCCCCCCGTTCCCACGTTGCACCTCGAGCGCTCAACGTCGCAGCGCAGATGGTCGACGCTGCGGGCCACGACCATCGCCACGCTCGCCATTTGATCCATTCTGCGCGGAAGGACATCCTGGCACTGAGTCCCGGGCCGGCCATGAGTTCTGCACGGCGGCGCACGCGAACACGGCTTCGGCCTCCATTTGAAAACGACGGCCACGACCTGCCACGGGCGCGCCGTTCCGCCCCTCCCGGTGCCGACTCGCAGCCTGCTGGAGCGCCTCGCACGGCCGACGACGAGAAGCGTGCGGCGGGCGCAAGACGTGCGCGTAGACATGCACGCGGGAACGGCAGGGTACGCTGCAGCCCAGGGACGGGGGCGCTCGCGCCAGTCGCGCCCCACGCGCCGTCGGCTCGACGGGGCCGCGCACGAGGCCAACGACCCCGATTCGTACATCATGCGCACCCGCAGGCCGCGTCTGGCGCAGAAAGGCGAAGAGCGCTTCGCCGCGCCCTCGTGCCAGGGCCAAGCTAGTATACGAGTCGCGCGCACGAGTGATCTGCTCTGCGCGCAGGGCATCGCGGCTGCAGACTCGTGGCACGGAACGATATACGGCAGCTCGGGCGCGCGGAGAGCGAGAGTGCGCCGCGACGACCTGCGGCCTTTGCATACGACGAACAACCCCCTTTGCGCTAGCCGCTCGCGAACATGGCTTCCACCTCCGTTCGTGAGCGACGCACAGGATTTGTACACCTAGAACGCATGCAATGGGCTCCGCAGCGTAGGCGTCGTCTAGAGCGCGCTGCACAAGACTGCGGCCGCTCGGGACCGCGCGACGAATGATGGGTACGGGTTGTGGACGAAGCGAGGAAATAGGCGGGCATTGCACATCGTGGGCGCGGGTTGCGCAGGGGCACGGGGCTGCGGTGCGCAGAGCGAGGGACACGGGGCTGCGCTGCGCTGGTCTGTGTGGCATTCTGGCGCGAACATGCGGCGGTCGGGGCGGAAGAACAGTCGGCGCTGCTCCTCGAGCAACCCGCCAACATGGCTTCCGCCTCCATTCAACACGACAACCCAGATGAAAACGCGCTGGATAGCCGTGGACCGCGTCTGGCAGCGCAGGCTGCAAGCGGCCTTGACCGCCGCAGGCGCCGTTTGGGCGCGATGACATGTGAACTGGGGTCGCGCGCATTTGGCTGTCTCCCCGGCTCGCCAACCATGGCTAAGAACTGCACGCTCTGAAATCATAGTGCGAGCTCTGCAGCGTAGGAGCGGTGCGCAGCGCATGCTGCACAAGACTGCGCCTGCCAGGGAGTGGGTGACGCAGGATGGCGACTGTTCGTGTACGAAGCAAGGAAATAGGAGCATGTGGGAGTGGGAGGAACAACGGATAGGGAAGAACAAGACCGGGCGACTGTACTCACGAGGAAGAGGAACCGGCGGCAGCATTGTCGCCTTGTGGGCTTGGGGTCGGCGGCGGCGCTACGGAGCTTCCGCCTGGGACAGTGCGTGTGGTGGGGAACGAGCCAGGGTTTGTTTGCGGTTGCACGCCGTCTGGCAGACTGTAAAGAAGCAGAAGATCAGGTCAGGGCGGCGGCCCGTTATCGTCGCCGAACGCACGGAGTAGTGACCATAAAGAAGTCAATATCAAGCCACGCTTCAGGGTCCTTGCTCTCGTTAGTGAGGACGAGGGTGTACGCGCCCTGGCGCAGGCCGATGCCGAAGAGCGGCTGCTGGAACTGCTGCGTGGGCGCGTAGGCGGGCAGGTAGAACACCCTGTCGTCGATCTGCACCGAGTAGTTCGCGTGGCCGGGGCCCTTGGAGCCGTAGAGGTAGATGCCCGCGCCGTTGAACGTCAGCCGCGCGCTCGCGCCGGCGGACTGCGAGGCGTGGTACGTCGCCTGCCAGCTCGAGCTGCGCGTCGGGTCGTCCGGCGGCTGCACGCGCCATTCGGGCGAGTACGTGATGTACGCGGACGTGTCGTCGAACGAGACGTTCATGGCGCCCGGCGCCCGAGGAGGGAGGCCGCGGCAGTCGGGGGGGAGGGGGCGCTGACGGACACTGACAGAACGGCGCGGCCGGGCGGATGCGGTGATCCAGGGAGAGTGTGCGAAATGATACCCCCGTCCAACTCCGATGATCCCAACTCTTGCCTCAGCTCACTTCCCCTCCCATTGCATCCCCCTACATCGTACAGCACAGTCTGCGTGTCACTGCTTTCTAGCCCCGGAGCACCCTGACCGCGCCTGTGCCTGGACCTTCGAAATCTTGATCTCGGGATGAATTCGTCCTTCTCTCACAGCCCTGACCCGCTCCCTGATCGCCCGACGCTCGCCACTCCTCTCAATCTTCGGCCCCGGCCGTCACTGCTCGCTGTCTGGGAAGATCGACGACGCACAGGTGCCAGCACGCCCTTGACACTGACGTGCGCTGACTGTGATCGCCGATCTGCCATGCCATATGAGCGCAAGGCGCTCGTACCCACGATGGGCTGACAGTGACATCGTCTCGCCGGCCTCCGCGCCATCTGTTCCGCCCTGCTCTGCTCGCGCACCCCACATTCGTCCTGTGCACGATTAGATACCGCATCGTCTGCAAGCGCGACCGCATTCCTCCCAGTCCGATATCGCATAAAAACCCTCGCTCTCATCCCTCCTTCTCCCGAGCACAACCCGCTCTCACCATCTGCTACGTCCTCCCCTCCAAATCGCCACCACACGTTCCCGCGTCCATGTCCGTTGCAAGCCCCACAGCCCAGTCATGCTTCGCCGTCATTGCACACATGTACAGCACTTCTGCAGATACCCGTACCGTAACGCGACGCGGGTATTTACTTCGGACGAGGACAGTACCATACTCGAAATGTAGGCGCGAAAGACGGCTCCCGGCTTTCAATATTTAAGTTTTTCCTTGTGTTCCCGATCCTGCTCGGCGGCGCTCTGGTCCATCCGACGAGCGCGCTCCCCAGTCATTCCCGTGCGCTCAGATATGCCACGCCGCAGCCTTACGAGCTTGTGCTCGTCAGCCTCCGCGCCATCTATCGGCTATGCTCAGTCCCGCGTTCACAATTCCCTGGGCCGAAGCTCAAATTGCGCGCACACCATGTCCGAATAGACACCCCATCATCCCGGCAACACCGTCCACCATCCCGCACGCCCCCCAATCCCAATCGCATAAAGACCCCCACCCTCGCTCTCATCCCACCTTCTCCCGACCCGCTCTCGCTCTCATCATCTGCTACACCCTCCCCTCCAAGCCCCCCGTGCATGCCCGCGTTCAGATCCCACTGGACAAGTTATGCACTTGTCCGTTCCCTGCGCCGACACGCCGCTTTCTTATTGCAACTATCGCACACCCGGACGGGGGGTGCGCGGGCGTTGAGGAGCAGACTCGGACACTTCGTGGCGACTGGACATGCGTGCAGCGAGCCCGACGGTGCGCCCCAGAATGCAATGGGGCTCGCCGGCATGAGGCTGGGGATTCCTACTAGCGCGAACGAGCAGGATAATTGGGGTCGGATTCGCCGCGGAGCGTTCCGGCAGCATCTGACGCCGTGGAAATCGACAATGGGCAGGCGTCCACCCTCGCGGGCCCTGCCCAGAATAGAACGCCTCGAACCATCCTGCTGTGTACCGGCCCCAGACGCGCAGCCATTCTGTTGCAGCAGTTCGTTCCGTGTACTGCCATTGGAAGCAAGGCGCCCATCCCGCCGGAAACCAACTCGGGAACGAGTTAATCTTCATTCATGATCAACCGCGCAGAGCTCTGGCTCTGAGGGCCGACTTTACATGCTGTCACGGCGTAGTCACAGCGAGACGCCCGCCCCTCTATCCGCAGCTTGCCAGTGGCGCCGGAGAATTGCTCTGACAGGACGGGATGATGCTGGATTCATACTGAGGGTCAGAGTGAGGGGCATCCGGTCCGTCATTCCACTGCAGGTCGGCATGTGCAATGACGAGTCGGCCTCCGCCCGTACTTCCAGTATATAAACTGGCAGAACCCCACCACCCTGGCAGACCGTGGCACGGCTCTCATCATCTGCTGTAATACGCCCACTCCCGCAGCGCCGGGTACCCGGCACACGCAATGCACCATATCCTATAACCAGATGCGTGCGTCGTACTAGTCACGGGCGTTTTGATTCTGGGGGACGACTCGTCGGCACAGGATGGGAGATTGCAGACGGCGATAACGAGTGAGATAGGTATCACGATACCGTCGAGATTGTTCCACGAGCCGGGAATAAATGGACATTCGCAGTGTCTGCGTCTCGAGATGCCGGAGAAAGAGATAGCGGAACCTTCAGACTCTCACAAGTTGCCTGCGAAGGCCCCGTGAGCTCGCTTTATATTCGATTTGGACAGGCGAGATGCACACGGGATCGTACTCCCCACATATGTAGTAGTGCTAGTCCACTATTTCCGATTCGCGGCCAAACGCCATTACAAAGTCTGAGGGTACGTAGTGTAGCGATAAGTACATGAGAGACGCAAGAAAGTACGAGACATCAGAGAGCAAGCCAAGAAAGCAGCAGAGATCAAGACAAGAAAGTACCACAGAACAAGACAGGACACACACTCCCAAGCGCGCTCGCTCGCAGTCAACCCAACCCGCTCAGGCTGCGCGTCCCGCGCAGCGCCTGCGTTTCTTCGCGGGCCCCTCTCCGTTCGTGACGCCAGAGTTGAATTCATTCGGCGGCGGCGGCGGGGTCGGCATGTCGAGTACGGCCATCATTTCTGGAGGCAGCGGTAAGGGCGCCCACGGCGGGTCCTCGCCCAACTCCGGCGTCGAGGGCGCGGCGCGCTTGCGCTTGGACGACCTCGTGCGCGCGGGCTGCACGCGTGCCTGGTCGGCTGAAGTACAAGCCGGGGCGCGCTCCTTTACAAGCTTGGGTTCCCAAGACGCGGCGGGCGACACGGGCCGCGCAGGCGTAGGCGGCGACGAGTTGAAGCAAGGTTCAACGGATGAGTCCATCGCGGGCGTTGGCAGCGATTCGGGGCAAAGATTTATGTTCGGCGGGCGCGCGCCAGCCTCGCGTGCGTCTGCGTCCGTGTCTTTGGGCGCTGCCTGCCTGTCCATCGATGGGCGAAAAAGTGGTGCACGCCCGCCCGGTGCTAACCGCACGTCAGACGCTTTTTGCGCCGCGGCAGGTCGCAGTGGTCTAGTGTCCTGGACGGCCAGACTACGCTCCTGCAGCCACACTGCGCGAATCTGAGCAAGAACGACATCAGCGGCGCGTGCGTCGGTCGCAGTTGGAAGGTCTGCTGGCTGCCCTGGAGCCTTGCGCTCGTCGTAAAAGCATGATCGACTCCCCAGGAGCGCGCGCAATCCCAACGCGGCGCACGCACCCCGCCGCGGAGGCCATCCGCCTCTGAGGGCGAGCGCGTGCGCTTGCAGTTCTACCCGCGCGTGCCGAATCGCGCCTCACGCGCGCCGCAAGAATAGCATAGCACCAGGTGGACGATGCTGAGGCGTCTTGTTCGCGCGGAGGGCGCGAAGCCGGGAGGGTGCAGCACATTATGGGAGCGCACGAGCATCGACGCAGAGACATGCACCTGCGGGTATAACATGCTTTACCGTGAGCCCTGCGCGGAAGCCATATATGAGAGGGAATGCGCACAGAAGACGGAGAGGCGGCGTCCCGCGGGTCGCTCGCGCGCGCTGCTGCACAACGCGGCGCTCCCGTCAACGCGCGATGTGTTGCAGCATGAGAATGCATGCACCGCGCGCACGCGTGGAGGCACGGCGCAGGTAGCGTCGTCGACTAAGACAGCGCGACCAGGCCAAGACGCAGCTTTTGGAGGAGGGCCAGACGAAGGAGATTGCGCAGTTCGCGCCTGGGCGCGCAGAGAGCCAGCAGAGCGTCCCGTATACCGAGAAAGACAGTGCTCTGAGCCCACGGACCAGTTTTGAAATGTTGAACGCGCCGATGGAACGCTGTCACTAGTCGCAGTAGCCAATCTGATCGGTCCGGCAACACTGAGGCACAAGGCAATCGCGGCTACCAGCATGTTGGCATAGAGTGTGTCAACGATATCACGTCGGGGGCACGTCTGAGACAATTCCAGGCGGGAATATGTTTATACCAGGACCGTGGTAGGGGAGAAGGGGGTGACGGCTGATAGGTGTCCGGCCTCGGCGAGGTTCGCGCACGCAGATTCTGCAAGCCAGCAAGCAGCAGCGACAGATCCAGAGCCTGCACATTGCCCTTGCAAGTCCCGGGCGCACTCGCGGCGGCGACCACCAATGTCATGGCAGCCGTCGACGAATGCGCGTTCTGGCCGCCGTTCGACGGTTCAGCATCGGTCACCTCGGGCGTCGGCGCTACAGCCTCGGCGACCATCTCTAAATGCTCTGGTCGCGTCGCCGAGGCTTACCCGAGCGTATCGAGCGCAAGGCGCCCGGTGGTGGAGGTCGCCGAGCACCAGGACGACCGAAGCTCGGTCGGCGTCGTTCTCGCCAGCATCAGCCATCGTCGGTGAGCACCTTATGCAGGTCGCCGACCTTGTATATCGATGCGCGTCGTCTGCGCGCCGCGGTCCTCGTAGGCAGAGGGCGTCGGTCGATGCGCCGGCGCCAGCTGGCCGACCACCGGCCAGGGAGCAGGCGTGCAGGCCGGTGCGCGCGGTGCACGTGGTCGGCGAGGTAAGGCGCGTTCGTCCGCGTGCATCTGCTGCAAGCGTGCACCTCGCCGAGGTGCGCGGCGCGACGAGGTCGGCGACCACGTTCGAATCAATCCAAGTCAAACAACTCCAAACATCCCGTCGGAAAACAACGATTTCCTCTTTCAGTCATCGCAAACATAACGGAAGAGGTGGAGTACTTTCTTCTCTGAGAGCTCCTTTCATTTCACAGTGTTACGCAGTAAGCGCGTTGGCAAACGCCCGCGCCTGGTGATTTACTGACAGACAGAGACTCTCGGCTCGTTCAACGTCCGCAGACCAGACGCGTGTACAATTGCAAGGAAGTAATCTTACTCGTCTACTGAGTCAACGTCTTTCGCACGCACCACACTGCAGGACCCGAGTACGTCCGAGACGTACCTGCGAGTGTGCTGCGAATACCGTTTCACCCGTTCGCCCGCCCCCTAGCGTTTTGGGACCTGAAATGAGGCAGCGGAAGACTCGTGAGCGGAAATGACACGCTCCCAGGACCTACATATGTCATCCTTGTGCCGACACTTGAGGCAACTGTGTTCCTCGAACAAGCGCAAAGGTCTGCGCGAGCACGAGCCTTGCTGTCATCCTCCGCGAAAGTCTGACGAAAGGCGCTAAGGTCATCAATGGTCAGTATACAGTCTGGAGGCCTGTGAGCGGCAGCATGTGCACTATTTGTCGTAAGGTCATGTAAATTTGTCGTGACGTAGCGAAACAGTGGAGAAAGAGACAACAGATTGACGGGAGAGACGGAGCAGAGAGACCGAGATCTAGAGGAGAGAAAGATAACCGACGCCTGACGCGTGGTAGATAGCGCGGAGCAGCACATCGAGGATGCAGCACCGCAGAGTGCGGGCGCAAGGAGAAGAGAGAGGAGAGAGACTGGGAGGAGAGGAAGGGAACCCACGCCTGGCGCGTAGTTGATAGCGCGATAGCAGCACATCGGGGATGCAGCACCGCGGGGCGCGGGCGCAAGGAGAAAGCGAGAGAGACCGAGACAAAAGGAATGGGGGCGCGGTATAACAATACGCGAGACGGAGAGGCGATTGGACACGGATGGAAACTGCGACAGGCTAGAGCGATGGATCCGTACATAAATGTAGCAGGGATAGCGCCGGTGGACGAGAGCATAAAAATGCAGGACGGGAGATGAGTGGACAGCTAGCAGTACGAGAGAAAGCAAGGAGAGGAGATGGAGACAGCAAGGAGTGACGGGAGGTGGGGTAGTACAGATGAAACCGAGAACAGGTCCGATGATGGAGCGGGAGGCAGGGCGCGCATTTACAGCAGCGGCGGCATGCCGATCCCGCTGCGGCGCCCGAAGACGGGCGCGCCTTCAGTACCGTCGTACAGCGAGATAAGGCCGCTGAGAACGGTCACGGGCCGCCTGGTGAGGACCATGCGGAAGCCCGCGGCAGACGGGCGCGGCGGGGCGGTGCGGATGCAAGGGGTTGGCGGCGAGGGCGGCAGGTCGGGTTCAGAGCCCGCATGCTCGTGCGGCAGCGGCGGGACGTCCGCATTGCTCATATCGACGCCGGTCCCGTCGACGGCGCGGTGCCACGAGTCGTCTACCGCATTGCCGCGCTCGCGGTCATCCGCCTCGGGGCGCTCGTAATCGCCAATGGTATCGTCGCCGTCAGACTCGTCGTCCGTGTCCGAGTCCTCGCTATCCAGCATTGCGTCGCGCTTCGCCTGGCGCTTCGCCTCGTGCTTGGCGTGCGCCGGCGCAGAAATCCGCTGGACATGGGGGGCCGTGACCCTGGACCGATGGCGGGCGTGCGGGGCGGGCGATGGCTGAAGAGGCCCGCGAGACGCGGTGGCGGGCATGGGGGCCCTGCGAAAGAGCGGATTGGCCTGGACGGCGCGAGCGATGACGGGCGGCAACTCGGCGGCTGCGGCGGGAGACGGGGCCGCCGCCTCCTCGGCCGGCGGCGAGGACGGCCGCGACTTGGGCGAGTCGAACGCGTCATAGGCGGGCGTGTCGCGCGCACTCATGGACGTCGGCTCCGTCGACGCGCTGTTGCGCAGCGAAGTCGTGGACGACGCCGGCGATGGCGGCGCGGGCTTGAGCGTGGTTGCGGGCTTGAGCGTGGCTGCGGGCTTGAGCGTGGTTGCGCGCGCGACGGTCTGCACGCCGACGTGGCGCAAGGCCGGGCCTTCGGTCGCGGCGGCCGCGTCCTGGTAGCGGGCGGCGCGGCCGGCTGGGGCGTTGTCGGCTGTAATTGTACTACGCAGTCGTCAGACACGCACACCAGTAGGAAAAGCGAGCGTACTGGTAGCGTGTGCTAGAAAATTTCATCTTGTTCTGGCGTTGTGCGGCCGTGGTTGAACAGTCTGCGACGACGCCGAAGAAAATCAGAAAACACCAACCCGGCGTCGTCGGGAAGGGCAGCGTACGGCTAGGAGCAGGTGTATCACTCGATGACACAAGTGTGGTGGATGCTTTCGAGCGGTGAGTCTCGTCGGCGGTGGGGGGAGGGAGGAAAGAGGTCGGGCGGCCTTTGAATCGGAAATGAAGAAAATTTGTAGCACCATCACGCCCGGCCGGGACCAAGACACGGAAGCAGAGCAGGCCGCCGTGCCGGGTGCGCAGGACGTCCAGGAAATGAGAAAAAGCCTTCATTTGGGTTCATGACGCGCTGGCGGCGAGCATTAGTACCAGCGAGCAACGGTCGTAGTCACCTGTGTTCGTCAGCGTGCGGTCCCGCGGTGACACCACGCTGCAGGCGCGCACGCTGCTCTCGAGCGCCGGCGAAGGGTACTAGGACATTGACTGGCCATTAAATTTGAATTCTGACCGCTGCCAGGGGTCAGGCCAGGCCTGGACTGAGCGCAGCGAGCCCGATGTTGCACACCAACGTAGCAGTAGCAGTCAGACGAAGCAACCCAGCTACAAGCCGCACCTTAAGATGCAAGGAGACTGCGTTCCATCCGAACACGCGACCTGGGTACGCAACTCCGCGGAGAAGATCAGGGTTGCTGTCCACGGCGGCGGTTCTTCGGAGCACGCGGTCGAAGGTCTGGTCCATATTGTATGCGCCGCGGGGTGCACAATTCTGGCATGTCAACGAAGAAGTTTATACTCGCTGGAGCGACGCAGCGGAGAGCAAGTCGTTCAGAGATCACAAAGGCCGCAAAGCGGAGTAGCTCGTTCGTACGGAATGTCCAAGAGTATGATCCTGTGCGCGCGTCCTGGGATGCTGCGGGCTGCCGAAGATGGGGTGATGAACGCTCTGCAGACGAAGCCGTTGCAGGTTCGGGGCGGGACCAGGTCGGCGTGGAGAACGAGCACCAATAGGCCGTTGCACTACGACGAAGACACGAGCGTGATGAGATAGAAGAGAGTCGCCGTCTGGTCTGTGCACGGTGGTCGCGTGCCGTATGACGATGCAGGTCAAGGGTCAGTCCGCCTTTCGGCTTGATAGCCGTTCGCGACGCCATTTCAAACGAGAATTGAGACGCGAAAGAGCGAAATCAGCGAGCGCTCTGGGAGCCCCGCCTCGCAAAAACGGCTGATCGAGCCGCGGCTATAGCTGTTGCAAGATTGGCGAGACGACGCGGGGGCCTGGTTGATAAGCCCGGCGAGATCCCCTGTACACCGCCGATGAGGCGCTGTGTGGGTGCGAGACCGAATACTCGGGCCAGGGGAAGCTCGGAGTGGCATCGCCGGCTCTGACTGAAATGCGCAGTGGGCATAGAGGCGGTTATCCAGTATTAAATGGTAATCGAGACGTTCAAGAGGATTTCTTGCGAGTCGACTGAGGGTTGCCGACCCGAAATGAACTCTGAGCGAGCTGCCTGAGCGAGTCTCGTTGATGTGAGCCAGGTGGGAAGGCGCATGGGTCAGTCGGCGCCTGGCCTTGTCGCCCGTGTCGTCCCGTGTGTAGTCGGCTGCGCAGGAGCCCGTACCGCATGTTTGACGCGGACCGTGACGTCGCGCGCTGCACGAGGAGGACGCGGAGGAGCAGACCCGGAATGATCAAAAGGCATCTACACCGCTGAATACGCGAGCGCAATGACGCGGGTGCGAGCCCTGGGAGTGGGGGATAGGCTAGGGCGGCGCCAATGGGTCTTTGAAGGCATCAAAGACGTCGGGTCACGTGACGGTTTTCGCAGAATGCGGAAGTGATTGGAGATAGCCAGGTGGATGGAGACACTCCTCGGGGCGGTGAGCATGTGATGCTCCGGGACTGAGCCTCCGCGGCGGAATGCTCGAGCGCTGGCCACCAGCGTTTCGCTGCCGGTGAGTACTGAGAGAACCAAGTCATCAGGGATGTTGTGACGATGAGGGTGTAATGCAGATGCCACTGCTTAGCCGTACGAGATATACCGTAGCGAGATACCATTGCGAGCGTCGGGCCGACAGATACGATGGAGGAGAGAATCCAAGAAGCAGTTAGTGAGTGTCGTGACTGGGAGAGCATTCCGCACCTGTGGCTTCAGGAATTCGACCAACAGGGAAAGCTGCGCCGTGATCAGTGTTGCACTTCTTGAGTGGGCGTATGCCACTCGAAGCCGTCATCGTCCTGCGTCAAAGTGAATATTCAAAACCAATGCAGTAGATTGACAGGACCTACGGCTCTCAGAAGCATCGCAATATCTTGATACGGGCTAGCCCGAGGACGGCACGGAGGGGTACAGAGGCCCTTCAACGTAGCCACGAGCGACCACATCGGCACCAGAGGGTGGGATGAGCTGCTGTTAAGCTGCTATGCGTCTTCAGGTGGTATCGCAGCGCTCTAGGGTGCGTTCCAGGGAATTGCGGGACTGTGTATCCCCACTCTGGTTCCCAGGAGGTGATCTGGATCCCTGCGCACCAGCGGGACGTGTCGACGAGTGAGTGGAAATAAAAGGCCGAGGAGCCGTCGGACGCAACTCGAATTCCCGATGACGCCCGTCCATTTGGCTCCGGGTCCATTTTGAGTCCATTTCCGGCGGACCGTTTACTCTGACACTGGGAAGATAACTTAAGGGTTAATAAGGCTTAGGTTCCTTCGTCAGAATCCCCACCGTTAATAACCGTAAGAACACTTAACTTCGGAGGCTAATAGGTAGTAATTTGGCAAGAAATTGGTTGAGAATTTCGTAGAGATACAGCATATGAGAATTTCAGGGCCCCTATTTGGTCTCATAGATCAGAGAAGACATGTGAGAGTCCCTTTCAGAGTGTGCGAAATGATGACTAATCGGTATTCTCCCGCGGGTGGAAACTGGCACCATAGGCTGACTGTAACATCCTAGTGGTAGGATACACGTTGCCAGCCAATAGATGGACCTACAAGACCTTCCTGGGCGAGCATCAGCTGCAGCAACTTTCGGGCCTCCCACCCCGCCGTTCATCACACCCACCTTTGCTGCTAGCATATCTCCCATTCTGCTGGCAGTCGGGCAACATCGTGCTAGCATCAGCTAGCATCGCCAAGATCCGGATATAACCGACGTGCCGGATAAGAATCTGCTAGCAGATCTCCTGGTCGCCCGTCAAACCAGATATCCTGCTAGCATCGTTATCGTCAATCTGGACCTTGTGAATCTATGCTAGCAGAGGATGACCCTGTACTGCCCTCATCAGATCGCCTCTTCACCATGCGGGCGCTGCAGCTTGGCCACCATATAATCCGAAGGCCGCGCGCGTTCTCCAAGTTCCCCCTCCTCCCTTGCCCGACCATCTGCCTCGCAATGTCCACGTCCGCTCTCGACGCCGTCCCCACCGACCACGACTTCTCTTTCCTTCTCGGTCAGCTTCCCGAGCTTCGCCGCGGCATGCTCGAGCGCGCGCGCTCCGGCCAGTTCCTCGACAATTTCAAGGACAGCTCGCTCGAAGACCGTACCAAGGTCGCCGAATGGCAGGCAAACATGGCCACCTTCCTCGAGGTCATGGAGGAGCGCGACCTGGAAGCGCAGAGGGCGAAGGTCCTCCTGAAGCTCGTGCGCGATCTTCTTGACCAGGGGGAGATCAAGCCGCCCCTTCGTCGCCTTGCGCGCGAGTACACCGACGCCGTCCGAGATGCGACGTCTTTCGACACTACCATCCCTCCCGTTCCCAGGGAGGACGGCAACTTCGTTCGCGCCCTCTGGCTCTCGGGCCCGCCGTACGTTCCCTTCCTTTCCTTTCTCATCTCGGCTTCCACTGACTTGACTTACCCACAGTCCCCCGCTCCGTTTCCCGCCCGGCGGCGCTGCGCACCTCGCCTCGCTCTTCGATTACGCGCTCCGCCGTGCGGCTGGTCGGATCCCGAACCCTTGGACGACCTTCGGAGATGATGACGTCCCAGAGTGCGTCTCCGTCGTTCTCACTATGTCCTCACGGCACCGCTGACGCGGAGCACCAGCCTCGTCGATGTCACCGACAGCAGCGACGACGCCGACGTCAACGTCGACCCTGAAATTACCCGGCTCGTCGCCAGGCGTGAGCTCCTCGACCACTTCGCCGCCAGGGCTGCCACCAACGACGGTGTCGGCCTCAACAGCGCTCGTGCCACTCCCGCCGCGCCGGCTCCCAGCCCCACTCCCGCCGCGCCGGCTCCCAGCGCCACGCCCGCCAACCCTGCCATCAACGGCCGCGGTGCCGTCAACGCCACAGCCACCGACAGCGTCAATCGCGTCGACGGGACCTCTCGCCGCAGCCGTCACCGCGGCTACGCCTGGGTTGAGGTTGAGGAAGATGCTTAGTACGCTTGCTTGCGGTCCTGTCTGTCACGTACGGTCCACATTGTCCTACCCTGTCGCTCGCATTATCAAATGTCCATTTGTAGTCGCGATGAGCAAGGCAGTTCGTGATCATAACGCATATTCAATTATCAACGTCATGGATCTCGCGACCCTCGCGAATCTGCTTACGTCCTTCCTTCCTCCGTTCCTCCTTCGTTGTGGCTGCAGCATGCAACGAACGCATGCGCCCAGTAAGCTCTGCTCTCCACGCTCGCATGTCTCGCTGTTGAAGAAGGCTCGGCGTGTCTGATGTCAGCAAGCTCACCAGATCAGCGGCCACAAACGGTCCGCAGTCGTACCAGTTGTCCTGCCGCAGCTTGCGCTGTCATCGCATTTGTCAGCATCGGCAGCCCATGGACACATGTGATTGACTGCGCACCTGCTCAGGGACCCATTCCCATTCCTCGGCCTCCGTTCTGTTGTTCCGCTGGGACTTCCGAAAGCAAGGACGACCCGCTGACGACTCAGACGGAACTCTCACGGAGGCCCGTGGAGGAGGTATATAGGCAAGCGCGAGACCCACGATGTACCCTAGTCTTTGGATTCTTGGTCTCTCAGAGTCTTTGTGCGTGCACTCGGTCTGGGAGCGTTCCTCCAGCACCGCCGCGCCTCTGGGCCGCGGCGGCGCCCCACCTCTGGTCCGAGGCCTCGGGTCCCGCACGTCGTAGACCCTGGGTGCGTGGGAGTAGAGACGAGTGCTCCTCATCAGCCCTGGGTCCCCTCCAGAGCCCCGGACGGAACTCCCGTCGGGACCCTCTCGGGGGTCTCTCTCCCTCCGTACGCCTGCTCTGCGCTTCCACCGTTGCGGGCGAGAGTCAAGGGTCGGGTTGGGGTGCCTCCTAGAGAGAGAGATGCAGTCCGTGTGAGGGTGGGCTGCGGGTGGTGTTCCACTCATAGGCTTTCGCTCTGCGCGGTTGCCGGCTGGCCGCAACATCTGTGCGCGAAGATCTCGCCGCAAAGCTCCAGAAACGCTCGAGTCGCATTCTTCACGTCGTCCGCGTAGCCGCCTCTCTTGGTGAAGCTGTCATAGAAGAGCAGCTCTTTAGAACACCACCGAACCTCGACAAGAACCCAGTGGCGCGGAGATATTATACGAACGACGATCAACCACTTTGCCGCTGTGCGCGGGTGTGGTACTTGCGCCTTCGACAAGTCAGATTAACCTCCCTGTCTCCAAGTTACCTATGTACCAGTGTCAACTTGGATGCAATGAAGTTCGTCACATTCTCCATGCGCTCGCTGTCGCCGGCCTCCTGCGCGCTTGTGTAGTCCGCGAGATCCCTGTACACTGTCGAAGGCAACACTGCGACCTGCGTGCGGTCCACGTTGACCATGTATGACGCGGCCAGTACTGCCAGACCATCGCCGCTGAGCCAAGCCGTGCAGCGCGCGAAACGAGAAACGTCCTCGCCGGTGCACGTGTATGGACCGCACATCCGCCCACATTCATTGCTCGTCACCTCGACTACAGCGCCCTCAGACTCGCTGTCCGCGCTGTAGTCGCTGCTGTCGGACCCGCCTCTGGTCGGTCGAGAACGCGTCCCTGACGGGGTCACATCGGCGGCGCGCGCATTCGACACGTCCGGCGACTCCGCGAGGAAAAGCGGCGTCTGCAGGCTCGAGCTGTCGACAGCGCTCTCAGCCGGGTCGTCAACGCGGACATCAGTGTCGCTCGGCTCGCGCGAGCCATCGCTTAATCCCGCTGCGTCGGCGAGGTCGTCGAGTTGGTCGGCGTCTGGTTCGTCCTCCTCCTCAGATAGAAGGATGGCGCTATCGTCGTCCCTCTCGTCGTCGTCAAACTGGTTCGTTATGTCCAACGCCTCCTCGTCCGCATTGTCGGGCGGGCTGGGGGTTTGCACCGCCGATGGCAAGCTTGCTGTGCCCCCAAATACGATGCTCAGCCCGCTTGCGGCAATATCGCTGGTCCATCGCCGAGCCAAGGCGTCCAAGCACCGAACACGGAGCTCTATCTCCAAACGAACAACACCAGCTGCATCCCGCGCGCACAAACAGAGTCAGTCAAATGCCCAAATGCCCTCATAAGTTCTCGTTGCTACGCACCTGTCTTAACGCGGCCGAGAACTCCACGTTCCTCGTCCCACCACCTTGCAAGCGCGTCGGCCTCTGCAGTGACGCGCTCCAGCTCTTCGCGGCAGCGCTGCACCTCCAGAAGCGCGCGGATCCCATTCTGGACGCCTTCCTCCACCTGCCAGCGAGGAAGATCGCGCTCGTCCTGCGGACCGAGGCCTGGATCTTCCTGCCAGATGTCGTCGTCGACGTCAAGTTTGAACAGCTGCTTCGCATCGAGCATTCGGGGTGCACGAGCGCGGCGGGCAGCGGGCGGCACCTTGCCCTGCTTGATAAGAACCCGCATTTGCTTCACGTGCGCGTTGAACTTGCGCACGAGGGCCCGATGCGTTTCTGACGGCGATGGACCAGATCCTTCGTCTGCGAATGCTCCTTGTTCTCTGCCACGCTCGATAAGTCAAATGCACCGTGCGTGAGCAAATGCCGCAGATGCTCACGCATGACTTGTCGCCGATATGCCCTCTCGAGACGCTCGCGTTCGAACTTGTGCGCCCTGACCGCCTCGCGGATGTTCGCGCGAAGTGCACGCGCGTTCACCCGCGCAGACAGATACGCGCTGCCGCGCAGCTCCTGCAGGCGACAACCAGAGTCCGTTCCGAGCGCCGCTCCTGCGGCCTTCGTCCGAGCTTTCAGGACCTCCATGTCCCGAACCGCCTGGTCCATGTCGATAGTGAGGCGCTCAAGATCGTGCGCGCTCATCTTGTGCGCGTTCTTACGCAACTTCGCCTGCTGCTGCTTTTTCAGAGCGCGTAGCTCGTCTAACTCGGCGAGGTCGACGATGATCTTGTCGACCTCCTTGTCTCCGGCGTTCTTAGACTGGCCTGTTCCAAATCAAATAAGCAAACTTCACGTCAGAAAACCAGGGACATAGCATCTGCAAGCAACCACACTCACGAAGCAGCGGTTGCAACTGTGACGTGCGCTGGTCCTCCCACTCCTTCGCGAGCACGTCCTCGGCGACTCCGCAGGCCTTGAGTGCGTCCTCCGCTGTTTGCAGACGTGTCATTGTATCGCGCCAGCGCTTCGCGAGCCATTTCCCGAACTTTGACATGCCGTCGTTGTCGATGAAATGGAACTGTCGGTCCAACACAAAGAGCCTTCGAAAGAACTGCAATGTGGAACGCGTCAGCACACCGTGAACGTTCGAGCCAAACCCGCCCGCCCCGCGCACTCACCCCTGTGACACGCAGCACACCGATAAGCCGCCGAATTGCGCTCCAGAACCTCTCACAGCCCTCGCCGTCGGTTAAACCGAACCCGCGCCGCTTGCGTGGATGGTAAACGAGTTGGCATGCCCATTGGTGGCCGTACGCGTGGAAGACTGACACGGCAAAGGACATGCGTGGCGCAAACTTTTCGAGATAACCGAACTGCAAGTATATTAATTCGTGGACCACCCTTGTTACCCCGTGTTCTAATTGCGCACCTTGTCGATACTGCGCGACAGCTGACAGGCGATGTCATAAAGTAACCCGACGCGCCAGTCGTCCGGAAGCTGGTTCATGAGCTTGTCCAATAGTGCCAGCGCGTAGAACTGTCGCTCGCCCGGAGTGGTCATATTCACCACCCACAGCACACGGTCATGACGGCAAAGAAGCACCATCAGGCCGGTGTCGGCGTAGTAATTCTTCGAGGCCTTGACGACGCCTTCTTGCGCAGTGATGAACGACGTCTGGCATTCATCCAAGACGTCGTCTGGCAGAGCGTCGCTGCCGGCGGTAGAGCGCGCGCGCCGTTTGCGCGGCGCCTTGCGGAGACGATTGACGTCCTCCTCCATGCTGTCAACCTCGCTGCGAGGGACGAACCGCGAGCCTGCGAATTCCACGGGCGGGTCCTCCTGTCCACTCTTGCGTCTCTTCTGCGCGAAGTTCGTGTCAAGACACACAAGCACATGCGCACTGTGGATTGCACACTCAGCACAAGCGTCGCGGGGGATAGATAATCAAGCTCTTACTCTGTGTGTTCCAGCGTTGGGCGCTCTCCCCCAAAGCAGAGCGGGCATCGTGCGCGCAGCAACCGCGAGGGACGCTCGCGCCGTGATGTGCCGCTGTCGCCCGGCGTCCGCGCGTCGTCGTCGATGTCCAGCGCATCTGCAGCTGCCTCGCGCGGCAATGACGACTCGCCGGCGTCGTCCACGGACAAAGCGCGCGGGTCGGAGCCTCGAGGTGTGGCCATCTCCTCCTCGTCAGGCACTTCCTCCACCGTTGCGCGCCGTCGCTTGCTCTTGCGCTGCGCGGCCTCGGCGACGAACCCCGCGCCGTCTGCCGCCGTCGCTGTTGCACCGGGCCGCTCGTCGGCCTTCACGTCGTCCAGCGTCGTGCGCCTGCGCTTGCCTTTGCGCGGCGTGGCTTGCGGTGCACCTGGCGCGCACGTGGCATCGGATTCTATAGAGCAAGCAGTTGCTGTGGTGGTGGCAGGTAGGTGAGTGCCGTTACTTCCCGAGCAACCAACGCAACCCGCTCACCTTCGACAAAGCCATCGACATGTGCTGCAGCCTGGTTCTGTAAAACCTGGAACCAGTGCAGCACACTCGAAAGTCGCTTTCTGAAGCTTTCCTGTAAGCAAGTCCTGCAGCGTCAGTAATGGATTTTCGTGCTGCACCTGCAAACTCCCGCGCACTCACCGCACTGTCCACCGTCATGTTGCGTGTCTGCCAGAACATAGCAAGTGTATCCGCCCATGCTGAAGAGTTCGGGGCGACGTTGAGCGAGTGTATCGATATAAATTCGAGCAGCGGCAAGCTGAACGCCAAAGACGGTCGGTGAGGCGCGCAAGGAAAGTAACCGAGGTTGACAAGCTGAGTGGCGGCTGTTGCGCAGTCGCAAATAATTAGACCGATCTTCCTTATCTCTGCTTTGGTCCAGTCAGCATATTGTCTATCTTCCAGGCCCGGGGGCCAGCAAAAGCACCGGGAACACTGGTCAAGTATTGCCGTGAAGACCGACCAGTTACATTAGATTATTCTCATGAGACGGTCAAGCTCAACAGCCATATAATATCCATTACTCCTACTTGATGGATATTCTGACCGATTCAAGTGTCCTCGGAGATGAGTTTATTTATATTTGAATCATATGCTGCCGGCTCTAACGCCTTCATCTTGATATCTTGTGTGATTACAGTGCGATCGTCACCCCTCCGCAGGATTCTTGCTATACTTCGTTGTTGAATATTTCCCTCAATCATAAAGCACCTGCTACCCGGGAGCTGCCATGGGCTTCTGACAGCTGACATCGGGATTTGGCAGCTGATCTGCTCGGTCTCGGACGCTGTTGTATTGAGTACGCGCGCGTACTTGGGTACTGGCCGCCCAAGCCAAGTACGGTCCCAGGAGCAAGGCTAACGCCTTGCAAAACGGCTCATTTGGATGGCCCACAGTGGTAGCTAGTAGCAGAGACTTTTCTATTGTTGCAACGATTCAAGCGTCCTCGCAGATGTGTTTCCTACCGTTTGAATCGTATGCTGCTAGCTCTGATACCTTCTTGGTGATTACTCCGGGATCGGCGTCTCTCCGCAGGATTATTCGTATACTTCATTGTCGATTATTCTCTTCGATTATCACAAGCTGCCTGAAAGCTGTCACGGGGCTTCTGACAGCTGACGTCGGGATTCTCCAGCTGATATGCTCGGTTTCGGATGCTGGAATATTGTCTACCGGGCCACATTTAGGCAGTGGCCTCCCGAGCCAAGTACGGTCCCAGGAGCAAGGCTAACGCCTCGCAAAACAGCTCATTTGGACGGCCCGTACTGGTAGCTAGTGGCGTCGATTATTCGATCACTTTCAGGCCGAAACTGGCCATAAGGGGACAGACACAATTCAAACACACGCCTTCATATTTCACAACTGTAGCAGCGACGTGCCATTCGACGACCCTACGGTGCAGCACTACCGCAGCCTTTGCCTGGTCGCACATCTTGCAGTGTGATCTCCATTGGGATGGGTCCCTAATTGCTGTGTTGGCTCCGACTCACCACTCGGCAAGAAGAGGTTGACGGTGCTACGGGGCGATGCGACGCAAGCATTGTAATCCTATGTCACACGAACACGTGGGGTGAGGATCGTAAATTGGGGCATGGCGCATGCGAGAAGGTCTCCGGTGAGGCTTCCGAGTAGATACCTGCGCGTTAGAACAAACAGGGAAGCCAACTGAAGTGTCGGTGCATGCAAAATTACACTCAGATACATGGCAGATCCTAGCTCTCTCCGTCCATCGGCGAGCAGCTTATTCTAGCATCGTCCTCAGGGGGCAGCTTTCCCTCGACCAGCACGACGATGCCGTGTTTGTACGGCTCGTGCCCAGACCGAGGTGCGGCGAGGTTGACCGATACGTCCGAAGGATCGGCGGCGTCGCCGGCCGTTTGAGCCGCGACTGTGCCAGCGTCGGACACCGAGGCCACCGGGCTTGCGTCGGGAGCTGAAGCGGCGTGAACGGTAGCTGGGCCGGCAGGAAATGTGCCAGCGGGGGAGGCGTAAAAGGGGGTGGTGGGGGCGGCCTGGGCGGTGGCTGAGGTAGAAGCGATGGATGCGGTGGCGGCGGCGGCAGGAGCAACGGAAATCGCAACGATGGGAATAGTGTTAACGGTAGCGGCGACGAGAGAAGCGGCCGGAGCACTGGTGGTGAGTGCGGTGGGAAAGGCGGGAGTGGCAGGAGGGGCGGGAACCGCGGGAACGGAGGCAGATGCCCTAGACAGCATATTCAGTATCCGCTACATCGACCGGTATTGAAGGGCGTACGCGTTCTTTGCAGCCCATCGAGCCTTGAGCTTCTTCGACTCGTTCAACCCGGTGTACAAGTTGACAGTGTCGGGCTCGTATGCAAAACGCGAAGCGGCGTCGACGCCGCCATCCTTATCGAAGGAGAGGTAAACGTGAGCATAAAGCTTGCGGAAATTGGCCTCCTCCATGAACTGAGGGTTGCCGAAGACGACTCCCTGCGGAAGCCTCTGAGGGCCGACGAACTCGCTTGGGCGTGCCTGCACAAGTGCCCAAAATGCAAACTGGTCGAGTTGCTCGAGTTTACATGAAACTAAAACGAGCGGCGAGTCAATCAATCGAGCCTGAGAACGGCAGTAGAATGCTTACCCTTGAAAATTTTCTCAAGGAAGCATGTCAACTCGTTGCGGTGAACAAGAATTTCAACCGGCGAAGCGTTGGGGGGAAGCGGTTGGAGCTTCTTGATGATGAGGCCTATTCACATGTTGAGCCATCATTCAGGCCTGAACGGTGGTACCTGCCTTTGACAGAGTCGTTGACAAAACTATTCCAGGCAGGCTCCGCTTTTTGCATATACGACGGCGTGTCGAACCAGTCTGGCGATGAACCGCAGGTTGATACCTGACCTCTGCACCGGTTTCAGCACAGGTAACTATCGTGGGCGTTACGACGTACCGAAACTGATCCAGGCTGTTGTTGAGCGGGTTGATGCTAAACCCGCTCCACTCTAGGAACACGTCGCCCAGGGCGTGGCTGGTGACTTGGTTCACGACTTGATCGAACACCCATTCAGGTATAGTAGCCTGCTGGCTGGGTGTCCCATGAACACGAGTACAGAGGAATGTAGCCGTTAGACGCACCTTTGCACTGCGACGAAATCGGTTTCGCCGCGTGCCATGGCGCGCTTGCGCTCGGCCGCCAGCGCGCGCCAATCGGCTTGCTCTTCCGCGCAAAGCTGGGCGAACTCGCGCTGGATGATGGCCTTCCGGCGATGGCAGAAATTGGCGGGCAACTGGGCGTTCACGGCTGTCGGTGGGATGCCAAGGTCGGCGCACGTGAGAGCGCGAATGCGTGGCTCCTCAGCGGCGGCCCAGAATTCAAGGGCGGTGGTTGGGTCGAACGGGCTGTCTTCGCTGATGTTGCCACTGGCCTCAAACTTCATCAGGAGCCTGAGATTGTGCTCGCTGCTGTTCTTCCTGAGAAATTCAACCGCGCGCTGCAAGGAAACGTATGAGCCTTAAAGCAACCTGTCCAATAGGGTCCATTTCCAGTACTTACAAGGCGCAAATCCTCCCTAGTGAAGCGAATCTGCCCGTTCCTCCCGAGGTTGGCCACAAAGTCGGGACGGGCGAACGGCAGGGTTTCATACTCCGCCAAGTGGTGACGAATGAGGTCTAGAAAGTTGGTGGGCAAGGCATTCCCAGCCCGAGCATCCTTGGTGCGCGCCTCGTAGAGGCCACGGAGCTTTGGCACGGCCCAGTTGGAGAACTGCACTGAGGCGTCCTCCATGGCGGATGCGAGAGGGGATCTTTCGGAGTTCGGCAGCGACTCGCGGTATTTATGGCGGTCGACTGATAATGCGGTCAACAAGAGCAAGTTCTCCATTGGACAGTGAGCGTTATCTGTTGCGTGCCTGTGTATAGCCCTGTTGGTGGGGTTTGCAGGGGGTTTGTGAATAATGCCCTGATCTCCGACCAACGCGTAGCAGCCACTTGCTGATCGTCCCTCCCTCAACGACGACGCCTTCGCTACAAGCACTAGAGGTAGTTTCCAATGCTTCTGAGGTGCAGCATCCATGCTGTCGGAGTGGTCGCGGGCCACTCCGACGATGCATTTTGTGCCTTCGCTGCCTGTGTCATTCCAGAAGCTATTATTAGTGTTGTGATTGCAGATCCTCCCATGCTTCTTGGCATGAAAGAAGATAGGCGCTGAAGGCGGAGAACCTGACTCGAGGTCCGAGAGCTCGCGTTGGCCATGGTCTCCTTTGCAAACCTTACGTTCGGACTTTCGAGCACGATAAGAGCAGAGAAGGGCAGGACACTATGTATCGGCGAAAGCATCCAGGCAAAGGCGTCAAACATCCTTGTCAATGGGGGAACCAGGTTTCATAAACACAAAGAACGATATGTCATGTGTCAAGAAGGAACGCCCCAATTGCACTCACACCTCACAGGGACTGACCCACCAGCGTGATCAACGATAACTACAATCCTAGCATTTCGAAAAGGATGGAACGTCCTGTTCGGAGATCACGCGCGATTTCGTTGCCCAAAGTCCCTGCGAAAGCCGATGCAAGGGGTTGATTGGACGGACAAGAAGAGGCTAACTCTTGGAGGTTGAACGAATTACACAGTAAATCACGCACGGCTGGAGTAATCTACTAGTTCTCACCGGCGCGACACATCGTTATCTCATTCGCAGAAGAACCCGGGTCCCAGCTCGATATGCTCGCGCTAGTTCAACGTCTCGTTTGCGGCACCAGGGAAGACGGGGTAGGCGTCGTCGAATTCTGAGGTATCGTCCATATCCACGCCGGGGAGATCGGCTGCAGCGACGACGCCGGTAGCGGCAGTGCGGGTGGCAGAGGCTGCAAGAGCGCTCGTACGGGCGGCGCCTCCTTGCAGAGCATCATGGGCGCCGCTAGCTTCTCTGAACAAGTTTAATCCCCATGCGCCCGTCTACATAGAGGCGCGTACCTTTCTTTTGCGCCCCAGCGGGCCTTGAGCTTTCGCGCGTCGTTTATCCCTATGAAAAGATTGATGGCGCTTGCCTCATAGGCGAAGCGCGACCTGGGATGGACGCTGTCGCGGTCCTCGAAGCATCGCCAGACGTGCATATAGAAGGAGCAAAATTCGGCGACGCCCATAAACCGAGGGTTGCCAAAGACGACGCCGGCTGGAAGCCTCTGTGGGCTGACGAATGTGTGCGGGTGTGACTTGGCAAGAGACCAGAACGCAGCCGTGTTCATCTGCTCGAGCTTGCACCCCACTACGGGCATTATGAGCGGACATAAACGTGTGAAGGTCTTATGGAGACGCACCTCTGAATAATTCTTCGAGAAAAGACTCCATTTGCTCTTGTCGCTCGAGGATATGCTCGGCGCCAGCACCAGCGTCAAGCACCAGCAGCTTGGTGATGATTTTGCCTGCACGCACGTTGGATGAAGTCATCACAGTACTCAGGTAAGACTGACCGGCGAGTTGTTCATTCACAAAGGCCTCCCAGGCCGGCCCTGCTTGCTGGGTGTATGCCGCCGAGTTGGACCAAAGAGGGCACGAATCGAGCGTTCCGACCTGACCGCTGAGCGCTGTCAACCAACGTGTTTCCACCGCAGATGAAGATACATACTGGAAGCTGCTCAGGCTATTATCTTGTGGGCCGACACGGGTGCCTTTCCATCTAATGACGATGTCGCCGAGGGCGATGTCGGCCAACTTCTTCGTAACGGCCTGATACAGCCACGATTCAAAACTTGTCTGTGCGCTATGTGCACGAGCTGTGAGCTGGATGGCCATCAAGTATGACAGTGGACGTACTCTTGTACGGCACCGAAGTCTGTCTCGCCGCGAGCAAGGGCGCGCTTGCGCTGGTCTGCCAGCTCTGCCCATTCCGCCTGCTCGGCTTCTGACAGCTTTGCGAATTCGCGCTCGGAGACCGCCTTGCGCAATACGCGGAAGTCGGCGGGTAGATGGGAGTGACTAGTCGTTGGATCGACGCCCAACTCGATGCACGCCAACTTGCGGATGCGCGATTGCTCCATGGCAGCCCAGAGCTCGACCGCAGTAGTCGGATCCAGCAGGCAGCTCTCGCTGGCGCTGGTATTGCGGTCGTACACGCCGAGGAGCGCGACACGGTGAGGAAGGCTGTTCTGCCTGAAGAATTGTTCCGCCTGCTGCATGGCGACATATCAGCCCAACAGCCGGGTGCCGACCAAGGCCCATGGTGGCCTTCGAGGAAACGCACCTGACGCAGCGCGCGCGCTGTGGAGCGCACAGCGCCGCTCGCGCTGAGGTTGCCTGCGAAGTCTGGCCGCGCAAAGGGTTGATTTTGAAAGTCCGCCATCTGCTGCTCAAGCGACGAAAGGAACTCGACCGGTATTGAGTGCCCGGCCCGAGCGTCTCTGCAACGCGCCTCGTAGAGGATACGCAGCTTGGGCAGGGCCCAGTACATGAAATCGACGCGCTCCGCTTGCATGTGTGAGGCAGACGGGGGAGCTTCTTCGCTCGCGGGCGCTAGGCGCATGATATTTATCCGACATACCTCGTCACAGCTCAGGCTCTGGCAACGCATCCACCCGGCCGCGAGTTCCCGCTATCGTGGCCTCCTAGCTTTCTTCCTTCTAACTGGGGTCATGTCTGGATGCAGTCGGCGTACTTCTTACTGCGAAGCTTTTCCTTCTCCCATCGAACACTGGCATTCTCAGATCCTCCCCGTGTTTGCTTGTTAGAGCTACGTCAGAGCCTGCACACGCATTCAGTACCGTCGCAGGTTCCTATTCAATGATAACCGTTTCCGGAGATCGGCTGGCAGCTTCCTCCCCGACGGGATGCGCGTCGACAATCAGCACCCCGGGATAACTGTTCATGATGATCACACCCTGATTACCTGTGTCACACACAATCATTACTGCTTCTGCACCTCATGCTCGTGTTCTCATGAATCTCACGTCTGGCTCAGATCTTCATGTCCCCTTCCCGCACTCCGGCGCCACAGAGCTCATCTATTCCGCGTTACGGCGGCTTTCACGAGATGCACTTCTCAGACCCCAGGCGCTCGGTCTGAGCCCTTCGCCCCCTGGTACCCCAGTCCCCAATGCGAACGCGGTCTGGCCTGTTGACTGCGCCTCTCCGAGACCGTGCGCGCGCAACCCGCCTGCCTGGGCGCACCATCCAGCGTTTTCTTTGCCCAGTCGATCGCTGCAACTGCTTTCTGGAGGGCGAACGTCGCGCTGACGGTGCGATCGAGTACTGCGTACGCGCTCAGCGCCGTCCTCCGCTTGTGGGTTTACGCCTTCGACAGTGCGTCGTTGGAGGCCACCGCCAGATTGCGATAGAGAATGACGGGCGGACGATTATCACTGCGCCCGTGGTTCTACAGCCGGACGGTCGTGTGCTCGTCCTCTCGAACCGTCCTCGTTGCAGGATCTGCAAGCGACCTTGTCGCACCCTCTGCAGCCGCCAGCTTTGCCAGACGCACTGCGTTACAGAGCTCGCAGATTGTGGTTCCAAGGATCACGACAAAATCCGTGAGGCACGACGGCGCCGTCTGGGCACGCTACCTGCCACTGTCCACGACCCCTGGACCATCATCCGCTGGGAAGGAAACGTTCCAATCTGGGCTGCACCCGCGCCGAGCCGAGTGAGGGTTATGCTAAAATTCATGGACGAGGTGAGTTTCTGCTGCAAGTTGTCGCATGCCGAATGCTGATTAGACAGGGATTCTCCACTATGGCCGTTGTGCCCTCCGACAACTGGGGCTTCGAACTAGTCTCACTCCCCATGGAGGCTAGGGTGGAGCTCTGCTTGGACCACGTGATGCCAGAGTCTCTGGAGTACCTCGACGCCGGCGGCGAGTTCGTGAAACACATCGGCGGCCCGCTGCCGGTTTGCCCTTTCGAAGAAGACGGGGAGCTTGGAAACGTCTTTTTACACGCATCAACCGCCAGGGATGTCAGCCAGTTCCCACTGCCTTTCTATGCCGACACTGTCGCCATGCTGCGCCACATTTCCGAGCTCACCGGTCACCCCACCAGCCTGGCCGTCGACGCAGCTTACGCCTCTCTATTTCACCACGAACCAACCGCAGACGATCTGGAGGCTGTTCGCGTCTGCCAGAATATCTTCCAGAACGCCCCTTTGGCCGTTCGTGAGGCGTGCGACTCGCAGGGCCGTCACACCACAAACCTGTGGGCAGGGTTCGTCAGATCCTGCGAGGCAGCCGCTCGAGGCGATCCGCAGACTTCAGAGGACGCGCTCGCCCTGTATCTCTCGCCGCTTGCCTATCGGCAGCGCCGCCCGCGCGGGAAGTCGACATACCTAGAAAGTTCTGCCCCCCTATCCCCACTTTAGAACAGCGTGTCCCACCTACAGTGTCGCTGCCAATTGTTTCAAGCTCATGTCTCCGCTCATATCGAATATTGCTACGCCTCGGTACCTGGTTGATTTTTCCCAGTATGGTTCGATTGAAAGAACGTGCATGAGATGACAAACAAGCACATGTAAAAACGATCAATGAACAGAGTGGTGCCATCCCCAGTACTTGCTTGCCGAACCTGTCGGGTCTTGCATCACATACAAAACGACGCCATCGGGGCTAAGAAAATTCCGAGCCGAGTTTCACTGTGGTCCAGGCAAAGTAACCGGAACGAGGTTCGAACCGACGGACAAGTCTCGCACGCCTGCGAACGCTACAACTGAGACAAAGAAGGCAACATGGGCAGTATAGTTACTCCTCGTATATAATCCTGCCAACTGTAAGACTCGGATCATCCTGTACTCGCGAGTTATTACATTGTGACACGACAGTGATGGTTTGCGGCCCTTTCATGGGTCGGCTACGCAGGCGGCACGCCCAAATCACCCTGAGCGAGCAAGTCGCAGACTTGGGCGATAGCCGTCGGCTCCAACCCTGCAGGCAATTCCTACTGCGGAGCAGCCGGAGGCAAAGTGGAACCTGTTTGATCACGTGCACCACTCGCGAAAAGTATGCCCAGATCATATAAGACTGTGAGAGCCTGACTGGCTAGCTTTTGGCGACCTGAAACCGCCGTTCAATACGGTTTTATCATGTGAGCACGGCGGCTGAGACCGGCCGAACTTCATGTTGCCGCAGGTTGCATCGACCGACAACGGCGACTGTGAAGTATTCTGCGTCCAAAACGGCACCTATGGGTGCATCCTGTTGCATTCGACTCATTCCGACCAAGTTATGGTCCATCTTTGTGGGGGAGCGGCGGGGAAATGGGGCTATCGGTGATTTATTGCACCCGAACGTGCCAGACAAGTAATGACCCGCACGTCTGCTCCCAGACGGCTATCGCCGGCTGCCTGCCAGTCAGCGCCGCCTGCGTGCGGCCGGCGAACACTCGTCTGCCCTTTAGGGAGACTAGGGTCGGCCTCAGGATTTGAGCTATATAATTAGGCTTTAATTGGAGATGAGGCCGATGAGATAAGGGGGCGTTTCCGCTCCGTTGACGAGCAGAGCGGTAAGCGAGGTAGCCGCTGGGCAGCCCACACAAGATGTGCCAACGGCAATCTGTAACCCAACTCTTCAGAGAAGCAAACTTGAGTGCTCACAACATTCACAGCAATGGGTGGGCAGCACGGCAAAGTATTTATTGTGGCTGCCGGGAATATCTACTCAGTGACATGGGGTAGAGTTACGCTGATACGGGGCGTTGGGACGTATAAGCAAGATGGCACAGCATGAGCGGCATCAAGAAGCAAGATAACACAACAGCAAGACAGTTTACAGACGGACAAAGCTAAGCGGCGAGGTCACACAAAAAAGCACGCGCGATACATCAATGTTTCAGAAGGGGGTGGGAGCCATCGGCGCAAGAGGGGGGAAGGGAGACGAGAGTCACATCGGGCATGAGCGGGGAGACGAGAGCAACTTGGGGCGAGACCGAGAAAGGAAGGCGAGAGCGACTTGGGGCGGGAGCGGGAAACGGCGGCGAGAGCGACTTTGGGTGGGAGTGGGAAACGGCAGCAATAACGACTTTAGGCAGGAGTGGGAAAGGACGGCGAGAGCGACGTGGGGCGGGAGCGGGAAAGGACGGCGAGAGCGACTTGGGGCGGGAGCGGGAAAGGACGGCGAGAGCGACTTGGGGCGGGAGCAGGAAACGGCAACACGAGGACGGCTGTCATACTTGGGGGCTGCTTCTACGCGGCGCCCCGGGCGGCGTCAAGGGCGTCGTCGACTTTGGCTCGGATGAGGTCAATCGCATCCGTCTCGCTGAGCTGGACGACGGTGGTCAGCGTTACAAACGCATCGGCGGCCGTCATCGTCGTCAGGATTTGGAGGACTTGTTCGGCAATGACTTCATCAAGACCCAGTTGCGCGACGCGTCTCGGGACACGGGCGCTCGAACCTGCATCTTGAGCTGCAAACAGTTTAGCCTGCTGGATGCCTCAGGCTGCTAAACGCGGACATACTATGAGCGACCCCATCTCTCACACCCGCGAGAACGCCCTGAAGGCCGGCAGCGGCGCGCCGTGCTGCGAATGTCTCCACGTGCGGGGCGGTGAAGATACGCCGGAAGTAGTTCTTGAGGTCTAGCACGTCCGCTCTCCATTCGGACAGAATGGTGCCGCGGTGCTGCAGCGCCGGCGGCACATGGAACAGCGGGATTTGGAGAAACATTGGGTTGAGGACGCGCTGCACAAGTGGGTTGTCCGCGACGGGGCCGACGTTGTCAGGATGAGCCTCCGGGCGAAATGAGATGACCCATGTCTGAGAGTCCGTGATGCGGTCCAGAGCCAGAGCCTACGGGGGACGATCAGCTTCGCATAGTTATTGCGATCGTCATTGACTCACAGCGCGCCTGAGATCCTCGTACGCGAGGGCGCAGTAGTCCTTGCGATCCTTTGTGTTGCCCTCGTACGAGACCGGGTCGAAGCCACCAGCATTGAGCTGGTTCTGCCCATCGGAGGCGCAAAGAGCATTCTGCCGGGCGCGCGCGGCAGCGTGGTCGGCGGCTGTTGTCTGCAAGCCGGCCAGCAGGCGAGCGCGCTCCCAGGCTTGCGCGGCGGCCTTGTTCAAGAGCCTCCCAGCCGGGACATAGGGCCATAGTAGGTCCTCTGGTCGCATGCTCAGCGGCGCGTTGAAAACATGGGAGTAACCCGCGAGTACTCACGTGGGACGGGCACCGACGACGCCGTAGCCTGGGCACTGCGCAACGCAACCCCGCCCGGCGTGCCACGAATCGATGGGTTATACGTGCGCGAAATCGTCGGCGTGCTTGGCAGGGAAGGAATGGCGGCGCTGGGGGTACTGGGCGCCCCAGGGGTCCAGCTCTTGACCGGCGTGTTTGGTACGATCAAGAAGTTGTCGGGGGACGCTGGGCGAGGACCCTGCGTACTGCCTGCGCCGTCCACGCCGGCATTTCGCTCGCCGGAGGAGTCCTCACCGGGAGGGGTGCTCGGCAAGTCCTTGGACGTTGTGGGAGGCTTAGACGTGCCTGTGGACGGCGGAGCGATGAGCTTTGCGTTCCACCAAGACCCACGCACCCAGCTCTTACCTGTGTAGACCTAGTAAAGGCACGGCGGTCAGTAGTGCACGGCGGACACGGCCCTCGAGCTCACCATCGTATGCAGGAGATGGTTGTGGAGCCGTGCGAGATCAAGATGCAAAGCGTCCGACCCAACAAACAACAGTTAAATACCCAGAAACCCGTCCAACCGAACAAACAATAAAATACACAGAAATGTGGCCGACAGAGCAAATAATCAAGCCCTCCGAAACCGGCCAACCGGCCAAACAACACAACACAAATGCAAGAATTACGACCGAGCAAAAAGCAAAAAAGGAATCCCTCCCCATGAATCGAACGCAGGACTGCGAAAAAACAAACTAGCCGCCGACACCTACCGTTAGTCACCTGACGCATCCACTCAGTCATAAGGTCACATTAGCAACCTGTCCTTAGCAATTACTCACATGCTTCGTTTTCTCATGCCCATCGAACGCCACCTGGATTTTGAAGTTCGAAGCCTGCTGACGTCTCGCAGACTTGCTTGGCTCTGCAACAACTGCGGGCAAGAGTAAGAAGGATTCCTGTTCGACAATTCGTTTCTGCTGGGCCATTGCAGCCTTTGGCGGGAGATCTTTGCCAATGCGTTCCCTTGGGAAGCTAGTCGAAGGGGGCAAAGCTCACAGCTTTGCCCCGCCCTGGCTCATCTGGTGACTGATAATATATTTAGATAGGCACCAGCATTGTTTCTTGAGCACATCGCCTGCCCATTCTCGTTGCTCAAGGTGTCCAGGATCCAGCGGTTCAGCCTGTTGAGCACTCCGCGGAACCGAACCTTACATGGGGCATGAGCCCTCTGTATGCTTTACCAAGTGGGTAAGATACTAGCCGGTTATTCCGCTGCGATGCCTATTGAGGCCTATTGTAGTAATCTCAGTAATCGTGGCTTCCGAAGGAGACTTCACGCCCGGATTCTCCGATGCAATGACTTGGTCGCATCGCCTGGCTCCCGACCCGCCCCTCGCACTACCCCGGACTCCTCGCCATCTCTGCCGTTTGTTATGGCCCTTCCGTAGTAATCCTGCTTTCGTCTCGTTCCTCCCAGGCTCCGATGATCTTATTCTCCCGTAGACTCTCAATGCTCGTATGTAGTCTGCTGCCTCGTATCTCATGCGAATTGGTCTTGGAAAGCGATCTAGCTACTCTCTGCATCCTTGACACCCTTACATCGACCATGAGTGAGATCGCTACGACCCACCTAGCTCTCGCATCTATGCGACCCAGGGCTCATCCATGTATACTCGTTCCTCTCGCCCTCGTCGCCTCCTGACCTCAGTGCTCATTGTGGGCACAACGCGTCGAGCTCCCATCGGAATTCGCTCAGTCTCAAGGAAAATAGATGGCTAAGTCTTCTCGTAGTATGCTTGGTCCCCTGTCGCCGTTGCTAAAGTGCTATAGAAGTTTTGCCGGCGGCTCATGAAGCTGTAAAATCAATACTTGATTCGTGGCACCAATTCATGTAGCGTCTGGTCCCTGAGCCCCGGATAACTGCGCTGCCCGCCCATCACACTGCATGCGCTGAAATGAAGCGGGAATCTCCCTTCGTCCCATCGACCCAGAGCCCAGCTCCTCACGTACAAATTCCATGCAGCAGAAGAACTGAGGGGCTCCGAGCAAAACAGCACTACGAAGACGGAATTTTCGGGTGGTCAAAACTATGTAACATCAGATGGACGCCGTCCGGGAACGATCTATTATAACAAGAAAGAAGCGCACTGCCCCTCGCGGACATAGGTACCTCTTACCCCTTGCATATCTAATTCAATTGTTAGCCCGGTTCGCTGAATCCGATAGATGAAAGCTTCCTTACCTATTTTCGAGGCTCTGGTGCATTGCCCGCAGAAGTATTTCTCCTTACTCTCGCCGTAGAGTCCTCGGGATGTTGGAAGCGGGCGGCATTGCGGATGAAGCAATGGGACCCCAGTGTGCGACAAAAGTCGGCCATGGCGTCGCAGCGGCTTCGATAGAGAGCACGCCGACGGGGCCGGAGGAGGCCCCGTCCGCGATGTGTGGTGCAGCCAGCTCATGCGGGTTCTCCGCGGACGACGTGATGGCGGGCGTTGACGCCGAGGCAGTTCGGATAGCCAGCCTCGCGGCGGACGACGGTGTGACCCCGGGAGAGCTCTCGAATACCGGGCATGCCGTAGAGCTGCTGGTTTCCTCAGGTAGCGAGGGCAGAGGTCCGAGCTCGGGGTCGGCGGGCGGGCGCCTGGATCCCCGCAGCGCCATCGCGATATGTTGGGCTTGAGGCCAAGACCGCTCCCTTACGAACACGGGCGGGTGGGAGATTATGTCCATAGCGGCCATGAAGCTGAGCCACAGGCAGCAGGTGAAGATGATGGTGGCGAGCAGCGCCAGGGTGGGCGCGTAATACTGAGCATACGAGGTCGCATGGAAGAGCGTCATCACGGTTGGAGGTTGCGCGCAGCCCAACCTATGGCGGGGTTGCATTTCATGTCTTCGGGATGCGCGCTCCTGCGCATGCGCCCCAAAGCCAGATCTACGTCATAGCCGGCGCAATCTTCCCGCACCTGCTTGCTATCCTCACTGATAGCACCAGAACCGCACATCCTTGGCACCTGGCTGGGACGTCTGTTCGCACCCGTTCAAGAGTCTATAAGGGAAAGGCAGGTTGAATTTCAAGTAGCGCCCGTACAGCGGGTACAATGTCAGAGCGCTCGGGAAGATAAGCCTAGCGTGCTCTCGCGCGCTGCAACACGCGGCCCTAATATGCAGGTATAGGTCAATAGTACGTCCACTCGTAGGAGTATTTGCCATCTTCTCCATGGTCAGCACAGCTTTGCGATATCTGCAAGCAGCGTACTGTGCTCCTTGCGCCTGCGGGTTTTCTTCTCTGCAGGCAAGAAATTGTCCTTCAAATGCTGCGCCGCCAGGCAAGACTGATCGGCGTCCCGCTCGCGCTGCGCGTGAATGGAAGCTTGCTTCAATGCATAGGCTCGTCGCCCCTCGACCCTGTTGTTGACTGGTTGAGCCGACTGCAGCGACGCCTGAGTTTCGGAGCCACTGTACCACGAGGGTACTGGCAGGTGTGCTTCGATAGGCTGCTGCAGGGACAGCGTACTCCAGATGCGTTTCATGCTTCCGAACATTCGACGCGTTCTCAAAATTTCGGCATGCAGAATATCGACTTCCTCAGAGTAGCGGTCCTTGTTCGCACGGGCCCGGAACCAGCGCACGCGAATATCTACTCAGGGTCAGTGGGCAACAAGGGGCGGAAATGATGGGGCACCTTCAAGTGTTAATTGTTCAAGATCCTTCAAAGTCACGTCATCAGTGTCGTGATCACCGCCCCAGTACCAAGCCTGCGGTCGCTGGCTCTGGCCAGGTTTTTCGGAATTGCCAGAGTGGAGGTGCAGGTTCTGCAGGTCCGAATCGAGAAGCGGCTGGTACCAGCGTGCGTCCTCTGGCTTGACGCCAAGATTCGCGAGGGCTTTGTAGTGGCGGCGATAGACGGTAGCGTGATCGTGGATGTCCTTAACATTCGTGTTGACCTGGGTCTGAGCCCGTGTCCCTTGTTTCTGCCCGGAGACGTTCTCGTATTTCCAGGAGAGAAATGCGTTGTGCGCGTGAATGGCGGCGCGCATGCGAGCGAGTTCCCGAGCGGCCCATCCGAGACGAATCTTGTACTCGACATCTGCAATATCTGAGAAGCCGTAGCGCGCACGTTGCGCTGGGTTGGCAAACTCTGACGGGAGGTTGAGGTGCTCGACTTCTGGGAAGCCAAAGTCTTCATCAAATGCAGAGGTGTAGATGTCGTCCGGCGTCGGGCCCAAGGTGGGCATATGAATGCGCTGAAGTAGACGGAACGCCGTGATGTCGTCGCGGAGGTGCCGACGGCGGAGGCATAGATCATGTTGGCGGTCGCGGTCGAGCTCCTTGGGCAGCTTCTTAATATGGTCCTGGAGTTCGATCCTGATGGCGGGTCAGACCAAGCTAATTCCACGCGCCTAAGACACGAACTGGTCTTCCTCGAGATCCAGGCCTAACTGCACGAATGCCGTGGGCGAGAGGGCTTGGTTATCCTCCGCCGGAGCAGCGGCGGTATCGAGATCAGTGCGCCGCAGAGCTTCCACTACGGAATCGAAATTTGGCACTGGAGGGCAACCGCAGCCATCAGCCAAGCTTGTAGGGATAGGTCGTGGCGGCTCACGCTTGTTCCGATTTGCCCTGTATACGCTGCAAACCTCGCCTCGGTCCACGCGTGCTTCGCATGACTCGCGAGACCAGGCAGCAATGTTCTCGGCGCCCACTGCGCGGCTGAGGGCGTCGAAGTTGTCGACAGCTTCCGCGCGCTTCACGTATATCTTGCGCAGCGAGCAAATCAGGGCCCCAGCTTTTAGGCCCGGTTAGCACAGAGCAAAACGAACAGTAAGCACCGCGTACACATGTTGGAGCCTTTCCTGTAGTTCCATGCATGGCTCGCGTCGTCGTAGGTGTCTTTGCGATGGCCAGGGTTCTGGTCGCGGGCGACTTTCGAGACCTTGTTGCATTCCGCCCACGGCCTCTCTACATACTCGCCATCGGTGCGGCCGCAATGGGGCGTGTAGTTGAGGGAATGCTTGTAGCGGCAAATCTCGACGTGCCCTTGCAGGTGCAACTTGGGCACGAGGACCTTCATGCGGTCGACGATGGGAACGAGGTCTTGAAATGCTGATTTGAAGCGAGTCACGAGGTTGACACCGTACTGGCAGCCTTTATCGTACGTCAGAACGCGGCGGAGTCGCGGGTGTGGGTTGGCCATGATGGCCTGGGCGACTACATAATCTATGATTCGAAACCTGAAGGGGTCAGAAGCAATGCGCGGACCAGGCCGGCAGACGCACTTCTCGCCCAGTTTCAAATCAACCATAGCGCCAGCCAGGTAGGTCCCGTGACGGCAGAAGCCTGCAGCGGCCCCAGAGATGACTATGCCCTTGCGGCGTGCGAGTGCTTTCATGCTCTTGAGGTTGCAACAGGTCGAGCGGTGCTAATTTGCAGACATCTGAGCACGGATAGTCTAAGCAAAAGATGGCTCACCTCGCCCGGGTCGTCAGTCTTGTGCTCCTTGGTATAAGCCGCGAAGCTCTCAGTTGACGCGAAGTAGCCGAGCCCATCAAGCAAGGGGCGATCGTTCGGATCGAACCTCTTTCGCTTCAGCACGGCTTGAAAGTTGCCATCGACGCCAATGAAGACTGTGTACACATGGCTATTAGAGTATAAGCGTCGCGTTTGTAGTAGGGGAGGGAATTGAGCCACGGGAGGGAATTGAGCCACGCACCAGTTGTCATCACTGACTAGTCGATCCCAGTTGGGCTCCATGTTGTAGTCGGGCTGTGGGCAAGCTGGGCATAGAAGTGCGGCTGATGCGCTGCCGTTTGGAAGTAGTCGAGCAATTCCTAGCGCCTGGCCACTCCGCTTCCATCGCTTTAGCGCTCGCCATTCTCGAGAAACTCGTAGGAGATCCTCGTAGCGATTCTGCGGCATATTCAGCGCCGCTACAAGCGTTCGCGGGCAGGCGCACCGGCACCGCGTCGGCGCGCGTGTTATCGGTAAGAGCACAGAGAACAGCCCAAAAGTCGTGCCCGGGAGTTTTGGAATGCAGGCTATCCAGGTGGTACTTGTTGAGGAGGGCGAAAGAAAACACCGTTGCGGGTGATTCCCATGTGGCAGGATATAGGCAGGCGCCTAGTAGCTGGAGCGGATTTATTTGGCGAGGCGCACATTCGCAGAAGACGACGGCCAGCCGGTGGATGCCATTCGTGTGAACGGCGACCAGCGTAACAGGATCCCGAGCATGAGGGCAGCATTCGCCGTCGTGGCCGAGATGTAGTTTAGCTCCGACGCTGTGGAGGGAATCGCGAGCAAAGTACGACCCCGTCCAGCGCTGTACGTGGTGAAACGGAGAATGAGCGTGTGCTGCGACCAAACAGCCCTTGCACAGCGGCAGGGTGCAGTAGCAGTCGACGCAGCGATAATTGCGAAGCTCGCCTGATGAGCAGCAGGGGCTGGACGCGCGCTCGTTGAACTCGTGGGCGAACAGTGCGTCCATGACGCTCTGGTGACGCTGCAAAAATTCGCCCATCGCCGCACTTGCGCGCTATAGCGAGTATGAGGGCTAGAATTGGCGGGGTTCCATGGGCCACTGCACCTTCCGATGGCTCTCCATCTCCGGCGTATCGTCTTCCAACCCATCAGAGTCGGAATTGTCTGAGGCGTCTGAAGAGTCCTGCCGGGGAGGACGGCCCGCAGCGCTGAGGCTGGGCGCCCGTTTGGCACCCGTTCCATCCCCGGGCGCGTCTGCTGCTGGTGCGCCGCCAGGCAGTCCGGGCTCCAAGGGGTGGAGGGGCGGAACTGGTACGCGGGCCGATGGCTCATGCAGCCCGCGGAAAACGTCTTCGTATTCGCAGTCCATAGCGTCATCGCCCGTGACATCCTCCATTGCAGTGTGGGAGAACACCGTGGTGCGGCATCTTTTTCGCGCACGATGGTCGAGCATTCGTGGTGCTATAATGCGGTCGGAAAGGTCCTCGCGCGGATGACGCCGCAGAATATCTTGCAGGAACTCAGTTTGTTTGGCTGCCGTTTGGCCTCCGGAATCAGTTCCAGCGCCACGCAATGTGAGGCCGACAAAAGCTCTGGAAGCTGTCCTCAGGCGCCTGCAGTAGCCCTATTCGCCCTAAATGGCAAGAAAAATGGCTGGAAGCGTGCTCTGCAGGTGCCAGGCGGCGGCGAGTCCTGCCAGAGCCGGGCGCTTTGATGTGAGGCACGGCCGCGCAAGCGCCCACACCCGAGATGAGCTCCGATTTAGGCAAGCACGATGAGACCTCGTTACCGGGACTGCTCAGGAAAAGTAGGCTACAGCTCCGTGAGATACAAGGATGCTTCACCGTCATCGTGGGCCAGCATGATGGGGAAGCACTGCCGTGCCCTAGCTTCGTAGTCCGCCATGCCCCCGGTTGCAGGGTCCCTTTCTGAGGTACGGGAGTGCATCGTAGACTGTGTGAACCAAACGGAGCTCCCGCGCCCTCCTGCCGGAAGCTTGGCCCCCTCTGGAAGCTCCGTGCTGTTCTGCTGCGTCGGCTGCTCGCCTTTGCGGCACTTCACAACCCGCACGTTGAAGTGGAAGAAGAGGGCCGACGGGTAGAGGAGGAAGGAGCCCCGCGGCAGCTGAAGGGCGATGCCTAGCTCCCAAACGACAATCCAAGACCATTCTTCTTCCCCGACCCAATCTATACCCGAGCCCTGAGCAGCTGCGCGTGGGAACGAAGGCTTGGCTCACCCTTAGGCCAGAACACAAAGACCGCGCATAGCAGGACCGCGCAGTTCATGGCGTCGATGTGGGGCTTGCAGAAAACGCGCTTCACCCCTGCTTCCGGCGAGGGAACATTCACGCAGTAGTTCCAGAAAAGCCCAAACATCGGCTCGATGTTGGAGTTCTCCTTGTGCCACTCGTGGTTTTCGCGCATGCGTGCAGCGATTTCCGGGAAGCGGTGCTCGATAAGCTTTGTCAAGTATCCCCTTCTGTGGGTTAGGCGCGAGCAGCAAGCGGTCCAGGGGCTCACGTTATTCGAGCAGCAGGCCCGTGCTCGCGGAAGTACCAGCTAATCTCCTCCTCGTAATCGCGCTGGAATCGGGTTAGGAAAGGCTTCTGAAAGAAGGGTCAGCGCCCTGCTCCAAGCGAACGAAAGAGAACTTGCCTGGGCATATTGCCGATGGTGCCCGCATACGCAGGCATAGTGCTCTCCTCGGGCGTTGTGCTTGCGGTCCCCTGGCTTGATGGGGCACAGGCATGCGAACAGGCGGGATTCCTCGGCGAAGTCGTCAATGAGCTGGTCGTCCAGCACCGGCGTGGTGCGATAGAGCACGACGCGGCTGTTCATGTCGCAGACGGCGGTGTTGGAGCCCGTGTAGGGGATGAGCGTAATGTGCTGAAGCAAGGCCTGCAGCTTCGGCGTTGCCCATACGCGCTGGACGTCGTCGATGAGCGGTCGATTGGCGGCTCCTCGCCAGCCGGGAATGGTGCGATTGACGGCCTCAACAGCCAGTGCGGGCTTGTCATCGACGAGTTCCTTGGCGGGCCGGAAGTGCTCCACTTCGTGGGCGGCGTAGCGCCGTTCCGCGCGCGACCGGCTGCGTCGTCGGCGCCGCTTCTCGACGTGGAACGACGGTATGGGCGGCGGTGGCGGCACGAAGGCCGGCTTGGTGTAAACCAGGTCGCTTGTGCTGAAGCTTGCGAGGCTATATTCGAAATCGCCCTCGAGATCCGCGGCGGGGCCGGCACCTTGGGCAGAGGATGGGCCGTCGCCGGGGCCGGCACCTTGGGCAGAGGATGGGCCGTCGCCGGGGCCGCTTTGGGACGCGGGAGTGGGCTGGCCTGGGACGTCGTTGCCGGCGTCTGCGGGGCTGACGAAGGGCTCGCTCCCGACGGCAGGAGGTGCGCGCGTCGTCGCTGCCGGCCCGGGGCTACTGCCGGCGGCTGCGGAGCGGGCGGAGGGCGCGTCCCCGTCGGTCAGGAGCTCGCTCGACGTCGTCGCCGGCCCAGGGGGGCGAGGGCGGCGCGACCCGTGCCGCCGGCGCGGCGGCTTGTCGCCCTCGCGGGGGGCGGGCCGCGGCTTTTCGACGCGGGGAAGCATCTCGCGGGCATACTTGTACGACGGGGGCGGCGCTCCCATTGGCGTCGCTGGCGTCGAGCTTGTGCTTGCTGAGCGTGCCCGCTTGGGCCGGCTGACGGCGGCTGCAGTCTTGGGGGAGCTCTTGGCGGCATGCTCAGACCGACGGCCGTCCTTGTCGAATAGCGGAGGTATTCCCGCCAGGCGAAAGCTTCGGCGCAAGACGCGGTCTTGCACGTCCTGTGGGACGCTTCGGAGGTCGGGGTCGGGGTTCAGGCCTACGTCGTTGTCGCAAAGCGCGCAATCAGCGATGACCTCCGCGATGTCAACGCCGTTAACAACGTGGGTCCGGGTGCCTTGCCATCCTGTGCTGGGAGGAAGCCTGCCAGAGGCGTCAGGGCCGTTTTTTTCGCGGCAGTTCGCGCCGCTTACATGGCGGCGAGTTTTTGGGCCTCCCGCAGCACGCGCGCCCTCGTCTCCCCAGCAGCTGCCACGGGCATCAAGTCTATTCTGATGAGCGCATAGGGAGAGTAAGCATCTGGCCGCTCGGACAGGGGTGGGCCTACCACCTTCGTCGGCCGGGCGGGCGAGGGCTTTTTTACCGGCTCGTGAGGTTTTTCCAGGCAGCGCCCGAGTGGGGTCAGGCAGAGGCTCGGGGATGGCTCGGACCTGCGCGGTCTCGGCAGCACTGTCTCCGGGCGTGCAGGCTGGCTGGGGTCGCTCAAGGCCCTTGGGCGGTGGGATCAAGTTTGAGGCTGGCAGGCTCCGGCTAATCCCGAGGACCTCTCGTGATTAGCGCGGACGTCGATTCTTCAAGAGCGAACACCCCAGGAACACCCTCTTCATTTTTTTTGGCAGCGCCGATGGCTGGGGAAAAAGCGAGCAGCGTATTCGCTCTTGAAAGGATGAATGCCCTTGTGCCGCCCGTGTAAAGCAAGCCGCCCAGGCACGTATGCGCAGTCTTTGCGAGCCCCAGAGGCCATCTTAAGCCCGATACGCCAATTCAAGCGACGGCATTGATAGAAGCCCGGGCGGTGATGGAGAGCTGGCTCAGCTATTCTAACGGGAGGCAAGCGTCATCGGGCGGGCAAGTCAGGGACTACGAGGAGGCCATGCCGAAGGCTGCAAAGCCAGGAGAGCACGGCGCACGGGGCAGGGAATGAGCGAGGCGGCATCGCGAGCGGCGCGTCCCAGAGCGGGCGAATTAGCCCTTACGTTGATATCGCGGCGCTACGGGCTGCTCTGACGGGGCTGCATGCCTCGCCCTGGCAGAGCAGTCGGGCCACGGAGCTAGCGAGCTCTGGTCTTTCTTTTTCCAGCCCTCCTTGAGCGGCGCGGCGAAGAAGGAGGCCTTGTCGCTCATCGCCGCCCAGCAGGCTGGCCGGGGCCCCGGGCGCGCTGCACGAATCGACCGTCTGACAGAGAGCCCGGGGGCGCGGCGTCTGCGGGCCCATGGCGACGTTGTCCTTCGCGGGCGCCTGCGCGACCGACTTGGCAAAGTGGTGCGGCGGCAATGGCAGCGCATCGGAGCCGGCGGCGGCGCTCGGCCCCGCGGCTCGAAAGCGACGGCGCGCTGGGCGAGCCTGAGCAACGCGCACCGGCTTCCTCGCGGTCGTGACGGGGGCGGGCGGCGGCCGCGCGGGCTCGCTGTCGGGCGGGTGGGAGGCGGCGCGATTGCTCGACCCGCACGGGCAGAAACGGGCGGCTGAAGAGCAGCTTGACGCGCTCATGCTTGCTGAGGGAGCGCTGAACTGAGAGCCGCGCCTCCTGAACGAGCCCGAGCCGGGCCGGGCCTGCGACGATATTCGTGGCGGGCGGGAGCTGCTGCGGGCTGGTCGTCCGCTGCGTCGCTGCGGCGGAGAGCGTGTCGACGACATGCGGGGCGGAGCTCTGATGCTCGCCGGCATGGTCGGGCTCTCCGGAGCGCTGGCCGTCGCGAGCTTGTCGGCGAGAGCGTGCGAGTGGGGGTCGTGCCTTGGCTCCACGGCGAGCTGCTTGCACAGCAATGCCGGCGAGGGCGGTGTGGGAGTAGCCGCCCGGTCTTTGCGCCGGCCTGGCGCTTCAAGCAATCGCTCCGGCTCTCAGCATCGCGCGCCTTTACAAGAAGCGCTTGCTGCTCCTTCTCGTCGCGGCCTTGCTGCGCGGAAAGCAGCCGGCGCTTGTGCTTGGCCGATCGCCTGGTCTATGTCAGAGCGCGTCTGACGGAGCCAGCAGTCCGCCCTCACCATGCGTCGCTGAGATCTTGCGCGCCCTGCTCCAATGGCTCAATGGCAAGGGCAGAGCGCAGCGGCTCGCCTGTCGAAAGCTGGCTTCTGTGCATCCTGCTCTCGTCTTTGACGTCTGCCGCTGCATTGAGCAACCGCAATGCGCTGGCGCGTAGGGCGTAGGCTTTAAGCGCTAGAATCTGCTGGCGGCGCCTCGCGCGGCCGGGCGCCTCTTGATTCTGGAAAGCATCGCCGCCGTCAGCGTGAGCTTGATGGAGCGACGGTGCAAGGGCGCCCGCGCCTTCTCGGCGCCGTCCGCGATGCCCGGAGGCCTCGCCTCGAGCTCCTCGACCTGCTTGTCGGGACCGGGAACACGAGCCTGCTTGAGCCGGCCCTTCTCCTCGACGGGAAGTGGCTTCTTGAGCCGCGCGGCCTCCTTCTCCCACTTGCGCGGGTCGCCCCTCGCGGGTGTTCCTGGCACTGTTCTCGACACGGCGCTTAGTCTGTACGCGGACCACGTCAGCCCGCACGCAAGAACAAGTAGATGCGGCTCACGCAGTTCTCGAAGTTGGGCACGTCGTCGACGCCGCGGCTACGCACCGCGCTGTGCTTCTTGCCCTTGCTGTTACTGAGCGCGTCCTCGAAGGCCTGGAGCACGGCCTCCTGGCTCGTCCGTCACCTCGCTGCAGAAGAGGAGTGTCAGCCCAGATCAGATCGGACGTGCGTTGGCCCACACTTTGGCCAGGTCAAGCTCAACCCGCCCATCCTTGATTGACCCTCTCGCCGCAGCGCCGATGGGCTCCGAGGACAGCTTTTTCTCCACGCCCGCCCCGAAAAACAGCTGCTTGCGCAGGGGAGCACGGAGCAGCCCAGCTTTCATTTCGACGCTCTTGGTCGCGAGCTGCGTCTTTTGCGCCACAGCCGTCGTCTCGGTTTCGCCGAGCCGCCTGCTTGCAGTTGGGCACTCCGCCTCCGCCTCCGCCGCCTCCCAGTCCTTCTCGCTGGAGAGGCCTGTGTGCGCGCAACACCGGGCGGCGAGACTCAGCGTACGACGTGAGGCGGTCCACCTCGCGCTCCATCGTCGCCGGCTGCAGGCCGTCCCCGAGAAGGCGGCGGTCCTTGACAGCGTTCGTGCGCAGACTGTTTCCGAGCCAGCACGGCGCCGTGGATGGAGGGCAGAACGGACGGCGCCTGGGTGTCAGCCTGGGCCTTAGCCGCCTTGACGCGGTTGAGGTCGAGGCTCATCTCGCGGCTCTCGCGCTGAAACTCCTTGCGTCGCGCGTCGGTTTCCTGCATGCGCCGCGAGCTCCGCGATCTGAGCGGCGTGCGCTGCGCTCTCCGCCGCGCGCGCGCGAGAGTCGCGCCGTCTTGCCCTGCAGCTCGGCCTGCTGCGCGGAGAGCGCGGGAAGCGCTGATCAGCTGTTCGAGCGACCGCGTCGAGCAGCTGATATTCGATAGCCGCTTGTTCTGCATGCCGTTAAGTATTAAGGACGTCAAGCAGGAATAATGAGGAAAGAAGAAGGTTTGAAACGTACAAGCTCGTCGTGCAGAACATCGCGTCGCTCCTTGGGCTTCATCGCCGTGCACGAGGCCGGGAAACGCGGTTGCGCCGGGGCCGGAAATGCGCCTAGCCATCCTCTTCGTCCTTTGAAGATGAGCGCGAGCCTGGCGTGCTTCAGCTCGCCGGCGATGACGCCCTCCGAGTGCATGTAGCCGATCTACCTGATCTTGAGCACGCCCTTGAGACACCCGACTTTCCTGAAAAGCGAAGAGCAACGTGCTGGTATTCGCGACTCATAATGAGGAGTGAGCGCTGTTCAGAAGGCTTGGTGCGGGCGAGCTCCTGCAGGCTCTTGTCGCCCTCGAGCGCGCGCTCGATCTGGCCGGGCAGCAAGCGCAGGCCGTCGATGATTTGCTTGAGGCGCTCGAGCATCGAGACGCGTTCGTCGCAGAGACGAGGGCCATCAGGTGCAGGGGGATGAGCTGGGACGTGCGCGCCTCGGCACTCGCAACGCCGATCTCGGGGCCGGCGTTGATGCTCGCGCCGCAATGAGTCTTGCACGAGAGCGCGGAGCCGACAGCTTTGACGATGCCGACGCACGGCGCGCTGCGCTCGAGGCAGTAGCGAAGGGCAAAAGGCTTCGGCCGCCTCGCCGGACGGCGACGCGAAGATGCAGACGTCGCGGAAGATCGGCGTTTTGCGGTCGAGCAAGTCGCTCGCGAGCTCGACGGAAACGGGGATCTCGGCCAGCCCCTCGAAGACGGCGAGGGCGGCGAGTGCAGAATGATAGGAGGTCCCGCAGGCGCAGAAGACCAGGCGGCGGCCGCGGCGGATGGTGGGTAGGAACGAGCGCAGGCCGCCGAGCGTGACGGCATGATCGTCGAAGTTGACACAACCGCTCATGGCGTTGACGAGCGACTCGGGCTGCTCGCAGATTGCCTTCGGCGCGAAGTGGCGGAACTTGCCCCGAGCGTCTCGATGGGTCGCGTCGAGCTCTTGGTGCAGTCTCTGCGGCCGAGGCGGCGGACGTGCACCCCGCCAGGGGCGATGCAGGCGACGCCATTGCCCAACACATGACCGGCAGGCGCCTTGCGATTCGACTTGTCGGGCGACGGCTCTGCGTAACGCGCGGGCGAGCCGCCGTAGGCGCCGAAGGTGCGCTCGTTCAAGAGCACGGGCGGGCGACGTCGCACCGCTGCTGGGCAGCCTGGCTGCGGACGACCGTTGTTGCTCGCGCAGCGAGACGCGAGCTTTGCTGTTGTGGCGCCGCAGCTTGAGCTCGTGGGGCCGCACAGCGATGTGCTTGGCCGGTATCCGGACGCTGCTCATCGCGCGAAGGGCGTCACCAAGTGCGTCCGATGCGCGCGAAACTGGCCGTGGGTGAGCGAAGCATGGCTCGCCTGTATCCCGAGGAGGATTTCGGTGACAAGGTGGGAGCGAGCCAAGGGTTCGGAGTTGGACCAAGCGCGGAGTGCCTCTCGTTGACCTTCGCTGGCCCGCACGAAGTCTGCACCTCGAGATCGCCGCGCCCTGGACTGCACCCGCCCGCTTGTTCCCACGACTCCGTATGACGTCTGTCATTGATAGGTTCGCCGGAGAACGGCCTTGTCGTGCATAGGCCGGGAGTCCTAAGCTCTTTTCCAGGCTGCCGTTGGAGGTGCTCGGCCTCATTTTGGTGGAGCTGCCGGCGAAAGACCTGCTTCAGGCACGACTGGCCTGTCGTTTCTGGCGGGATGCCGTCCAACAGTGCCCGGAATTCTGGCGTAGGGCGGTGCTGGACGTGGGCGTTGACGCGCTCAAAAACGGCGAGGCTCTGTCCGCTAGGACGGCCAGAGGCTCTGCGGTGCCTGGCCTATCATTGGGGCTTCAGTGCCCAACGTACTTCGATTTCCGCTTTCCGTTCTCAGGGACGACGCCGCCAGCCAACGCTTCCGACATTGCCCGCGCATCAATCGAAAAAGCTCGCCCCTACTCGTCGTTGGTAGTGGACCTGAGAATCACTGGGACGACCTCAGCAGAGCTGCAGGCATTGCCCTGGCTGCCGCTGCAGCATGCGTACCCGCGCCTGCGTAGGGTCAGCCTGTTCGGATTGCGCGGCCAAATGCCCTCCGCTGGAGAAAACCTATTTCATACGGTCTCTGAGCTCGCCTTCGACTCGGACGCGCTTGATATACAGCAGCTATTCGGGAGCCTCAATGCCTTTGGCGCCGCCTTTCCGAACGTACGGGACGTCTTGATATTGTGGCTACCGCACCAGCACCTCGAGGCGGCGGGTCATTTTGGCAGCCGCAGACGCAAAGCCGACCCCGAAGCACAGCAGCAGACCCTCTTGCTGTCTACGGACTCCTTCAACAGCTTGGAGCGGCTGGAGTTCCACGCGGTGTCCTATTCTTCCCTCCTCACGTTCCTGCCCATCATACGCGGTGCGCGCGAGGCCAGCTTGGCTATTGTGGAGGACCTGTCGGACCTACGGGACATTGCTCTGCTCCATGCTGCAGCCGGCCTGGCCGTCGGCGTGTCGGTGACGTCGTTTCACTGGGCTCCAGCTTCGGGAGAGTGCGAGCATGTTGGCATGCTGTGGCTTTTCACCGAAGACCTCTTTCGCCTGCTACGCACCGTGCAGTTCAACGGACTTCCGGCTGTCTCCCGCTTGCTGGCCCAACCCATGATCTGCGCCCTAGAGATAGACCTGAATCTTTGGCCCGCATCCGAGGCGGGCGCCGGGCCGGTTGATATGCCAGCCCTACGCTCGCTCTGCATCAACATCCCTTTCAGCTATCGACCGAACCCAGACGACGAGGAGGATGAGGACGCTTGGCCGCTTATGCCAGAAGACTGCGATCCGGGCGCTCTCCGATGCCCCGGTCTGGTCTGTCGGTCATCGCATTCCGCAGCGGTTGGTTGGAGCTGTACGACGACTGCCGCGATATCGACATGGAACTGGAGCAGTGGAGTCTGTTCGTTGAGCGCTCGCTGCTGGGCCTGCTACGGCCATTAGCGATGCATCTCTTGCACAGCGTGTGCCTGAGGGTCGAGGACGGAAGGAACGACCTGCCCCGCTGGCTGGGCAAGGTTCATAACATGCAGTCTGTGGACAGCTTCGAGGAGTGGCTTGAATACTGTGATTAGTTGGCACCCAGGGATATCAGAGCTTGCCAATGCTATTTATTGTCCGTTTTCTGAGTCAAATCCGGGGAGACGTTACTTTCTAATCGGTCACGGCGTCGACGGAGGAGGCGAGGGTCATTGAAGCGGAGCTTCAAGTGTCCGGACTGGGCCGAGCTCGCGCTCTCGAGGAAAGAAATGGTCTTGTGGCTCGAAGAGAGAAACAAGGTGAGCGGACGTCGCCGAGTGGAGCCGTAACATCCGGTCAAGGCGCAGTTCAGTGAGCATCTTCTCTTCAATTCTCATCTATGTGAGCCTGGCACTCTTTCTTTCCCTGCGGAAAAAATTACCCAAGTCATGGATTTGCAGAATTGTAATATAAACTGAGGCACAGCGGCGAGTGTCAAGAAAAGACGACGTCAGCAGGATTTGAACCCTGGGCAACAGCTACATAATGCACGTACTCTACCAACTACGACAGAGGAGCCACATAAATTAACTTTCTTAATGAGCCAGATATAATCTTTTGTCCAGGGATTTTACCACTTCAAATAAGAGAATCCCTTTTATTGCCAAGAAAGAAGCATCGTCTCATGACTAAGGCTTCGTTATCTTTCACAGTCAGAGTACATTGAAACCCAGGTCACAGGTCTGAATCTAAAGTACGGCGCGAAGAGCTGGCCTGCGAGGCTGGCGGGCCCTCCCAGGTGGGGCGGCCTTGGTAGGGAGGTGTTTTCTCATACAAACTGCCCGTGTCATCATGCACGCTGGCGGCGCGTAAGCCATTGCTACCCTCGTCCTCAAACCAGACCGCAGACTCGCGACCACGCTGGATGAGGCAAGCATGTACGAACGCAGTCCACGCCCCTTGGGGCGTAGTGCCGGCCGAGGCAGAAGTTTCACGTAGCTTCTTGGGGGCGTTCGTGATGAAGGTGCGGCAGAGGTTGAGAGTGTCGATGTCGTGCGGCCGTGGCGGGAATTCGAAGAGGCATTCGAATGCTTCTGATGAAGACATAGCGGGGCCGTCCTCCCCGCCGACGAAAGCGTCGAACTTGCGTATGCGGTCCGCCATGTCAATGTAGTAGAGGAGAGGGAAGCTGGCAGCCGTTGCAACAGTCTTGGTGCGGAAGCGAACGAGGCCATCGCCAACAGCAATGGGTGTCAGAGCGTCGTCGCGGATCCAGTACCCATCGTCAAAAACTTCGAGGGAGTCGCGGTCGACTTCGTGCAGGTGCAGGAGGTCGTTGACGTGAGACTTCTGGTCGTCGAGGCACAGGTAACCCCTGATTGCCAGGGCGCTAGCTTCGACACGAAAGTCCTAGGTCCAAGTGAGCACAATGATTTACACAAAGGTTGGGCGCACGTACGCGATCCGTAAAGTGAATCTGAACCGTCACTTGAGCTACCAGCCGTGCGGCCGGCGACGAGGATCGGCTCGGCGCCGGCGACGCAACGCGTGGCGCTCTGCGGCGCCTTGCCTGCTTGCCCAGGGGCTCCACCAGGCCATAGCGCCGGGCACGCTGCGTGTCGTGCTGCCGTTCGCCGCAGTTCGACCGGAGCTCAAGGCAGTGCGTTCGACAGTACTTCCGATCGCAAGCTGAGTTGACAGGCTTCCTGCAACCCGGCAGAGCACAGTAGATGCGGAGAGGCACGACGTGGTGGTTGGGAACGAGCAGCGTCCGCGCGACAAGCTCAACCTGGCCGTTTCTCCCCCTGGCCACGAGCCCGTGGCGGTTGATGAGGCACTGCAATGTGGGTGAGATCATGATTCCATTCTAGCGACAAGGCCGCGCACCCGATACACATCCGCGCCGTCTGAGGCGGGCGAGGGGTACAGGAGCGTACCACAGTCATCGATCGGGCATGCAATGACCAGGACACCGTCGAGGCGCTCCCAGCGGTCCTCGCGTTCAGCAGGGGAATGGTCACGCCAGGACGCGTTGCGGGCGTGAGCGACTCTGCCTCGATGTGGAGCCTGCGATCTGCGTGTCGACTGCCTGCGAGTCGGCTGGGTACGAGCGGCCGGCGGGTCAGGCGAAAAAAAGTCATAGAACCGGAGCACGCGGCGGGTAGGAGAGCGGCTGCGCGAGGAGCGTTCGCAGTTGACCCCTGGTCCTCCGGCGTGAGGTTGGCTGAATGCACCACTGCGGTCCAGATGCTGGCGCTGAGTGCCGCCTGTGTTACGATGAGCTGGCTCCACAACACGCTGCACCGGCGAGCTGCGGCGACGAAAGCGGCGGTCTGTGAACATTATGAGCTGCAGCGGCGCGGGTGAGCAGGTGGCCCTTGCTCTACCTTGGGGCCAGCAGCTTTTGCTATAGCTTCTCGCCGTGGGTGGGCGTGACGCGGATTGCAGGCGGAGTGAGCATGGCCGCCGGCGTGTATCCGACCGCAAACATGATGCAAACAAATGACGAGCATCCGCCCATCATGTTCCCTGCTGCCATCTTCCAGAGAAGGGCGGCGCTGGAGGCTGCAGCAGCAAGAGTCTCACGCACTCAAGGCCCCGAAAGCGCGCAGTCCCCCAAAGTAGGCTCGGCCGGGACCTGAAGGCCTATCAGCCCATGTGGGATCCAGTCTTATCGCTGTCAGCCGGATCCAGACACGCGTTCTTGATCAGATCTTGCCATGACTAAGCATTGACATCCAGCAAAGAACCAACAATATCCTGAACTACTGATTCCCGGTGCCCTCAGGGCCCCTGGCTCAGATAGCTACTTCCTCATCGCATCCGGCATTGACGTCGCCGTCCGATTAGTTTGCAATCTTATCAACATCCGAATTGTATTAACCTGCGCTTCTCCTGCCAGAAGCGCGGCCCTTGGGGCCAGACACACAGACGGGGATTGCGCTTCTAGAGGGGTGAGCCGGGTTGAATTGAATCAGCTGCGCTTCTCCACGCAGGTTGACAGCAGGTTGACAGGCAGGAAATTGCAGCATCAACTCTACGTAACCATCGTGCTGAAGCCCACATATCGAAGTACCAGCCTTCTGTCGTGAGTCTGGGGTATCCTAGGTGCCAGACAGCACAAATCAGCGCGTCTTGTCCACGAGAACGCTACGGTGAGCGGGCACAGTCACGCCGGGAGAAGCCGAGGCGCCCCGACCCCACCAGGCGGGGGGAATGCCTGCTACGATGGTATGCATCGCTCGCTCCCGTTTCAAAACCGCCCCTTGATCATATATCACAGTTTTCAGGATTTTCACTACCGAACTGCGTCGAGGTTCCGGCCCGGCATCCAGCCCGTAGGACGGCTATCCTTCCCACCTTCCTCATCGCTTCCGCGCAGAACCCTCTTTATCCAAAGCCAGCACCTTCTCTGATCTTAATACACTGCTAAGTTCTTGGCTTGGTTTGAGCTGCGGTCGCTTCTCATGTGCATTCTGAGCCGGTGCCGCTGATCGCCCCAGGGGCCACCCTGGATGATCCCGAACGGGGATACGGGCAGACGAGCTGTGCGAACACGCGTGACACCCAGTGCGGATAGTTGGATGTACGGGCTGTGATAGGAAGGGCGTACTCTGGTATCTAATATGATGCAGCCCGGCAGTCTTCGACAAACTCGCACCCGCATTCGCCCCCGCTCAGCTCGCTCCATCAAGTGCCCTCGCCGCCGTGTGCATTCGTACATCGTCTTCATGTCACCACGCCAACCGCCTACGAAGGACTTTGGGCAGTGGAGCTGTGCACGCCTTCGTTCTCTCTACGAGGCGCGCTGCGAAGACCATCGCCGTGGAACAGCACGCAAGGACAGCATGTTCGGCAGTCTGATGCGCATCTACATGCAGGACTACGACAAGCAGCCCTTCGCGCGCGCCTCGTACGCAAAAGTGCACGACAAGGATGGCAACCTCATCACAAGTGATGCTGAGCTACGCAAGGTACACGCATTGCTGTCGTCCTCGGAGACGGCTTTTAACATGCTCCGCAGAAGGGCGACACGTACCTCCGCAACCACAGCAAACTGCCCCTCGCTCGACTCCGGCTGTTCGAAAGCAAAGGTGGCATTGCCGCTGAGCATCCTTACAAGGCCTCCCCCGCCATGGAGCTCTGGGCTGGTGCTCACAAGGATCTTGTCGAGCCGCTTGTGTGTGGCAAACTCGATATCCCGGCTGACACCGCGCCAGCGGCTAGGCCGGACGGCTGGATCGCCGCACGCAAAGCTGTCATCGCACGTGAATTCGAGCTTCTTCCCGAGGCCGAGCAGCAGGAATGGCGGGACACTGCAGACAGCTTGAAGGACATAGCAGCTGCGGCAGTCCCGCTCGCCGACGCTATCCAGTCGTGAGCGACGCTTCCATCTCCAGCATGTTTATTACTGATATATGCCGTCCAGTCGACAGGAGGAATTTAGCGCACAAGTCGCGCAGTCATTCAACAAGAAGCTGGCCAACCAGGCGTACGGAAAGACGTTCTTTGTCACCTGGAAAGGATTTTACACCGGCGCTGCAGACCATTGCATCCACCGTTTCAAGTAGGCTGCTTCGATCAAGCTGTAACTCGATCTCGCAGGCTGATGGCCACGCAGAGGACAATCCGCTTCGTACGACGCCCCCGTGTGGTGTCAGACTAAGCAGTACAAAGAGACCGTCTTCCCCATCTGGGTCGACTTTGTCCGCGAGCAGACGCAGGGTGCGATTTTCTTGTCCTCTGGGCTCTAAAGGACGTCGCTCATCGTGCTGCAAGGATATACCGCGCCGCGCCTTCCCAAGTTGAGCAAGGGCGTGGGCTCCGATGAGCTGCACAAAATGCGCGCCTTCCTCAAGGTCTATTTCGTGACGATGTTTGATTGTACGGACATTGTCACACGTTGAAGCTCAGTATCTGACTGGGACATGCAGTCGCCGTGGACGACCCAGAGGTCAATGTCGATGTTGACAAGTTCTGGAGCGATGTTGAGGAACGTCCGTTCGACTTTGTGGCCTCAAGCCGCATCCCAGAGGGCACGCGCTTCGCCGACCCCACGAAGCTGGACGACGATGAGTTCAAGATTCTCTATCGTCATGTATATGACACCCAGGTCAATCGCGACGAAATGGACCCAGATGAACGCTTCGCTTTTGAGCAGTCGGCTGTGGAGGCAGCGCGGGTGGAAATTCGCGCCCTGATGCTGAAGCACACGCAGGGGAAGAGACGGTGATTACCTCCTTTCTTCCCTACATCCACCGCTCAGAGAGCTCATCGTATCTCAGCAAGGAACTGACCGCGGCGGCAAACCCTGACGCTGATTGCGGAGAAAAGACCCCAGCGCCCGCGGCCGCACCGGCGGCTCTTGAGGGTCCTGCTCTGCCGCCCGTCGCACCTGACGCGGATCTGCTGCCGCCCGCCACTGCCACGGATGTCCCTGCGCCCTCAGCTCCAAATACCGCGCAGGGCCCCGAGACGGCGCCGTCTCGGAAGCGCAAGTCCGTCCAGTCCTCAGCCTGTATGATCTATGACTGATTTTACAAGGCGCCGCACCTCGATCGAACTGGTCACTGACGGGCAACCTCCGGAGACTGGCGAGAGCCTCGGTGCAGGCGTTCGCAATACCCGTCGCCGCAGTCGCGTGGTCGCAAGCGAGTAGTCGGAATAAGGAAGTGATTGGTGTGCAAATACTGGCCCCTTTGTCGAACACTGTAGATAGAACGTTCATTTTTTTGGTGATAAGAACTCCCTCGCGAGAGTTGCTCGCAGAAGAGCCTCTACAACCAGGCATATCCTGTCAATTCAAGGCAAAAACTCACGTGACACATGGTGCTCTGGCACCGGTGGCTAGCCCCTTTCAAGCAGCTGCAGCCCCTGGTCATAAGTTCGATACGGGCCTAGGGCTATTTATTTCATGCCCTCGTCCCTGAACCATCGCGCTCTTTGCCTCCGTACAGACAAAGCGCAACTGTCGCCGTGGATGACCAAGCAACCGCGGGAATTATAATACTGTTTGTCATGAATAGCGAATGATTGAAGAATCGCCTTTGTTATCAAGTTGTATAGCTTGTTCAAGTGCGTAGTTTTGACACTCCTCGACCATGCAGATGGGACATACTTGCTTGCGCAGGCAATGTTCGAATAATCGCCGGCTCAATGCATTGGAACGTGCACGGTCAGTCAACACCGAACAGAAGACTGAATAGAACAAAGTACATTGCGGCAACGACGGCCCAGGACAAGTTCCAATGGGCGAACAAGAAACTATTCTACAGTCAGGTTGCCTTGATTCAGGCTTACAAAACAAGGACGTTATCGACGGTATGATGCATTCTAGTTGTCCTTTACCTCCGACGCGCGATGAGTTGTCGCGTCATCGGTGGAAGACTTCTTGACAACCTTGGAGCACGTCTCCAATGGCTCGGAGGAGCCGCGTTTCCCGGACGGGGTGCTGGCGGGCGCCGCGCAACTTGGCGCGAGGGCGACGACGTCGCTGGCGCCGGTGTCCTCGACTTTGACCGGGGTGTTGGTCGCTGGTACTGGGTCGCTGATAGCTGGAAGGACGGTGGTGACGGTGCTGAAGGATACGGCTCTGCGTGCCGTCCTTCCCGAGCTAGAGGCGGCTCCAGAGGGAGCGGGAGCGGCGGGGATGGCGTGCGCGGTGGTTGCGGAAGCGCTGGGAACGGAGATGATGGAAGCGACCTGGGCGGCGACGTCGGGGACATATAGGATCTTGCCGGGTGCGGCGTGAGCAGCGGTGGCGGGAGCGCCGCGAGTGGCCGAGGCGGGTGCGGCGTGAGCAGCGGCTGCGGGAGCGCCGCAAGTGGCCGAGGCGGGTGCGGTGTGAGCAGCGGCGGCGGGTGCGACACGAGCGGCCGAGGTGAGTGCGGCGTGAACACCGGCGGCGGGAGCCACGCGAGTGGCCGCGGCGGGTGCGGCGTGAACAGCGGCGGCGGGAGCGACGCGAGCGGCCGGGGCGAGTGCGGCTTGAGCAGCGGCGGCGTGAGCGACGCGAGCGGTTGGGGCGAGTGCGGCGTGAGCAGCGGCGGCGGGAGCGACGCGAGCGGCCGAGGTGAGTGCGGCGTGAACACCGGCGGCGGGAGCCACGCGAGTGGCCGCGGCGGGTGCGGCGTGAACAGCGGCGGCGGGAGCGACGCGAGCGGCCGAGGCAGGTGCTGGATAAACAGCGGTGGTGGGAGCGGCGTAAACAGCAGCAGCAATGGGAGGGGCACTGGCGGTAGTGACGGGAGCGGCGCCTGCGTGAACAGCAATGGCAGCGGCAGCACAAGCTCCGTGAGCAGCGGCGGAGTGGGCGGCGGCGCTACTCAGCAGTCAGCATCTGCGGTAGACGAGAGTGTTACAATGCGTACGCTTTACGGGCATCCCATCGAACCTTGATCCTCTGCGCTTCGTTCAACCCAGTATATAGGTTGATGGCATCGGGTTCGAAAGTAAAACGAGAGGCAGGGTCGACGCTGTCGTTCTTGGCGAAGCAGAGCCAGACGTGGCCATAGAAGACGCGGAAGTCCACCTCGCCCATGTGCTCGGGGTCGCCGAAGACGATGCCGCGCGGAATGCGCTGCGGGGAGACGAACACGTACGGGCGTGTATGCACGACGCTCCAAAATGACTGCTGGTCCAGCGTATCGAGTTTGCACAAGACTAGAATGCAGGGTGAGTCGAGGAAGAAAGGTTTAAGAACGTCCGAAGGGTGCGTGCCTTTGAAAAGGTTCTCGAGGAAGGACTTCAACTGCCTGCGGTAGCCTTGTATTTCATGAGCGCTAACGTTGGAGGGGAGCTCCTTAAGCTTTTCGATGATACGACCTAGCCGCCTGGTGAGCAATCGCTCGCGTCGTACAGCTCTTACTCACCGCGAACATGTTTGTTGACGAAGCTCGCCCAGGCAGGCTCCACGTCCGCCACGTACTGTGGCGCCTCGAACCAGCGCGGGGCCGGATGGGTAGTTGTGACTTGCCCGCTGAGCACAATGTTAATGTAGGTACCAATCGGTGGCGTCACAGCGCACCGGAACTGTCTGACGCTGTTGTCCAGGGGGTTGATGGAAAAGCCAGTCCACTCCAGGACGAAGTCCCCAAGAGGAAGGCTACTGAATTTCTCCACGACGTCGTTGAATAGCCAGCCGCCAATAGCTGCCTGCTGGCTGGGTGTCCCATGAACGCGAGTACAGAGGAATGTAGCCGTTAGACGCACCTTTGCACTGCGACGAAATCGGTTTCGCCGCGTGCCATGGCGCGCTTGCGCTCGGCCGCCAGCGCGCGCCAATCGGCTTGCTCTTCCGCGCAAAGCTGGGCGAACTCGCGCTGGATGATGGCCTTCCGGCGAAGGCAGAAATTGGCGGGCAACTGGGCGTTCACGGTTGTCGGTGGGATGCCGAGGTCGGCGCACGTGAGCGCGCGAACGCGGGGCTGCTCCAGGGCAGCCCAGAATTCGAGGGCGGTGGTCGGGTCGAGCGGGCTGTCTTCGCTAACGTTGCCTCTAGCTTCGAATCGTTTGAGAACCGTGAGGTCGGACGGGATGCTGTTCAGCTTCAAGAACTGAACGGCTTGCTGAAAGAGCAACATCAATTTTTGAACGACACGGCAGCCCGCATGGAGCACTGTAAGCACGTACACGGCGAAGAGCCTCGGCGGTATAGCGGACTTCGCCGCCAGTGCCAAGGTTGCCCACGAAGTCGGGCCGAGCGCAGGCAAGCGTTTCGAACTCCGTCATGTAAAACTGCAGCAGCTCAAGAAAGTGGACGGGGAGCGCTTGCCCAAGTCGGGCGTCTTTCTCCCGCGCAAGCGCGAGAGGGCGAAGCTTGGGGTGAGCCCAGTCCGTGAAACGAATAGTGTCCGCTTCCATGCAGGGCGCGGGTGTGGCGGATTGGGGTGTCGTGCTCACAATGAACAACCCTTCTATTTATGAACAAGGCCCCGTGCGCTGCTAGAAAAGCTCCCCATTGGATAGCTGGGGTTATCCGACGCGTGTTAGTGGTTGCCCCCGTCGGCGGGGTGATTTGAATAGAGCCGTACGCCTGCTGTCAAGGGCCCTTGCACGTGCAGTGACATGCGATCGATCTACCGATCGTCCCTGCTTCCATCGAGCGATAAGGGACCATTAGAACACAACTCCGCCGTGATCATCGCCGGTGTTAAGTCTATTCTCCCCTGCTGCAAACAGCCGCCTAACAGTGCCACGACCCCTCAACTCGCAATATATACGCATATATTGCTTAAATCGTGTGAAATACAGAGCACATTCAGTGTGGATATAATGAGGCTAAAAGGCAGCGTGCGTGCGCAAGGAGGACGCAATACTTGTGTGACGCCATGCTCGAGACCTGTCGCTACAGACAGCAATCGCTGCAGTTCCAAGTTCATTACACCAGATCACACACGAGCGGCTCTCGTTCGTGCGGCCCAGACGCTGTGTTTCATGTTGCACGCCGTAGGCCGCTTTTTAATGCCCCGTGTTGCATGCATGGGTGAAGGCGGTGACACGGCATCCGGGGTTAAGAGACGGACAAGTCCGACGGGGAAAGGCGCTCAATCGCCGGAAGACAAATGTGAAAGAGTCAGCGAACGTCAATTGAGCAAATCAACCCGTCCTTCAACAGGCAATACTATGCATCGCGCCGTATATATCTCCTGCACGAGGTCCCAAGCCGATCTCCCTGAATCCGATGGTTTCCGAGACTTAAATGCGTGAAATGCCAAATTGTTCGGCTGCCATAACTTTGCTCGCTCTTGAACCGGATCAGAGCTATGCCACTTGCATATATTGCCTCGTCGGATTGTTGTCCTATTGATTCTCTAGGCCCTTCCGCTTTGCAGGTGCCGAAGGGTTTGAACCTGACAGCATTAGAAACACGCAAACTGCGCAGCTTTGCGCAGCCACATTGCAACTCCTAGCCATCGAAGTCCCATAGCTGATGGCTAGTCAAGCCCATAACGCTTACCCTCAATGATTGACGTCGTTCTACTGAACGTCTGTTGCTCCCGGCTGGCACGCGCCTGCCGCAAGTCTGTTCGGCGCCGCAAGTCTGTTCGGCGCATGACCCGCCTGAAGTTGGCATATCATCCCGTCCTCATAGCAGTACCAAGTTTCCTCCCATCCCTTTCGCTCGGTTCAATTATTCGCATTTGGCGGAGGAGGAACCGCAAGGAGAAGACTCTTCAGGACAGCCGCATGTGCAGTTAACGATCGTAGCCCTCGGTAGGTGAGCGTTTTATGATCATAACGCCTGGCACTTTCTGAGACCCTAAGCCGCATGCTACTTGGCAACGTAAGCTTTATAATTTTCTCATCCCCCTCAGAGGGACTCTCAGCACAGGAACATCTCCTCGCAGAGGGAATGAGAGTGTCATCTCCCGAACTGCCGGTGCTTGTAGGCAATGCATCGCCCTCAATGTCCTTCCCTCTTGACCGTCGTACCATCTGAGCTATTCTTACCAAGCAAGAAACATGGCTCTATCTTCAGCGTTTCCCACGCGTTCCTGGTGTCCGGGCTGAGTCAAAGTGGAAACAAAATCTCCAGCGGCAGAGCCGTGTTTCCCTTCCAACTCCATGCAATGACGAGTCGGGCACATTCCGTAGGCTGCTCACAGTATTATACTCGCCCTAGAACGATTCTCTGAAAGCTGGTGGTATCACGGGGCGCCTCAAGCTCCGCCGAAGTATGAAGCCCGCAAGCGTTGAAGCTTCTCGAGGAGGGTAAAAACATTGCGACAACCAAAAAAATGTTACATATTCAGTTACACTGTGATCAAGACGTGGCAAACATCAGGTGTTTACATCCCAAGAAACGAATCACCTTTCACACTGCGCGATGAACATCCCACTAATACGCAACGCCGGTCCCCATCTGCCTCTCGGCCGCTGTTCCCTCCGCGGCGCCCTCGAATACACTCGATGAGCTAGGGGTCGCCGCAGCGAACAGATCCCATGGAGCTACAAATTAACGTCGGTCATGGCATTGCGGAGAGGGTGAAGCAGCATACCTCTGCCAGCATTGGTCGCAGAAACACCGTGCACGGTGTGGTCTGGAGGGCCAACGAACCCATGGGGCGAATTTTGGCAGGCCTCCGCATTCTTGACGATCAGCACATTGGTGGTATCGAGGGCCACTGAGGATGCGGATGGGACATCGTTCGCGGAAGACAAAGATGCAGGAGGTGCGACGCCAGTTGAGGGTGAGGGCAACGTCCCGAGCTCGCAGTCTTCGATCGAGTGCACATCTCCTCGCAGCCCGGCGGTGAGCCGACGGGTAGCAGCACGAAGGTACGCGTAGGCTTCGTGCGACCAAAGCGGCGCATCGGGAGCCGCAAACGGCACACGCGGCCACCCCTGCCCGGCCAGAAAAGAGGGCGGGTGATCGACCAGATAGAGGGCGAGTACGACGGCGGTCCACAGAGCTGCCGTGCCCAGGATGACGCCGAGGAGCATCAGGATAGGCACCTTCACGGAGGCCTTCGAGTGTGCGAGTAGGTACATAGCTCGACAATGGGAGTGGTCTGAGGGGCAACGCTCCAACCTCTGTCGGGGTTGAACAGCACGTCTTCGGGATTCGCGCCCCTGGATCGTCGTGCTCTCCTGAGTACGCTGCTGGTGCTTCAGTGCCCACAGGAACAAGGATCTATACGAGCTACGCTCATGGGATGAATCATGTGCAGGTCTATAGTCTCGAAGTGCCGGGGTCACGAAAATTGAATGCGAGCCACCGGTGAGAAATGCACCCGACCGGGTAAGCCGGCCCTGGCGCCGTTCAAGGAGACCCTGTGCGAACCAATCTTCGACCGCTGAGAATGAGAAAAAGAAATTCCTCCGCGTTGCGGCACCGACTGGCAGGAAAGCCGCCACTGGACCTATACTGAACGTAAGTAACTCCGGCATCTCATGCGTAGCGCCAAGCATCCCAGGCACGGTTTGCAACATGCATGCCTCAATGCCGCAAATGAGGTGAATTCAGATTTGGATTGGCCGAAAGTTTAGGCCCTTATGTAAGCTGTGCTGCTGGGGACTAGCGTACAAGCGCAAAAGCAGAGCGGCGAGGTGACCATGCTCCACCACTACCACGGCCTTGACAGCGAATTCTGAGGTAGAATAAGTCAGGATGGACGGAGCCTGGGGAGGACACGCACCCGGCCCTTGAAAATGATTCGAACGGCCGCCTCATCCGCGCATGGCTGCGAGAGTATGACTTTGGAGGCAGCGAGCTCCCTGGGGAAAGGATGTGTGGGCCACGTTGCCATGGCCGCAGAAACTGCGCGTGCATAGCGACGCTTGCCTATCGGTACCGTAAGTCGACATGGGGCCTATAGCACTTTGTCCGGCAATCTCACCGGCTTCGTGCAGTATAGGATGGTGTAGAGCCTGTGCAACGGGATGGCGACGCGCCTGAACGCGAGCAACTTGCTGACGTCCAGCTCGAGGTCACCAAACTGTCCATGGCGACGATGCACTAATCAGATCAAACAGGACGGTGGCGGCAGATATGAATGAGCGTACCCAAGATACATGAATACCGTCTGCGACAGCGCGTGAAGCAGCGAGAGACAGGCAACGAAGGATGGTCGCGCCGGGACATGCGAGCAGCGTGACGGAGTTGCGCAGATGGCCCGTGCGCTCAGCGTGAACCCTGCGCGGCGGGCAGACGCGGGCGATGGCCCGCCCGTGGCAGTCGTATGCTGTGAGGCTCGAGGTGCAGGTGATGGGCTGGACGGCTAGGGAGCCTCCAAAGCGCGGTCGCGACGCAGTTGATGGACGGAGGACGGATGTCCGTGTGCGCAGGCCGTTTCACAGCGGGTGAGTGCTTGGCTCTGCGCGGGCTACCGAGTTTGGGGACAAGACCAGCGGTGGGTAGCAGGAAGCCTCCACGAACGGGGGGATGGGGCCGTCCTGGGCATGAACCGTGGCTGGCCCCGCAGCTCTGCGAGTGTGACGACGAGTCGGCGGAGTAGGAATAATTTGCGGCGTGCGGATCCACCGGCAACATAAGCTCTGATGGCGCCACCTACACGAGTGGCCCAACTGCCAGTGGGGGCTTCAGACTGCACGAGGCGCCCGGGTCCAAGAGCCCGGTGAATGGGGCGTGCATCAATACAGGGCCTGTTTGCTTTGCCGGGGTCTGAAGGCCATGCGAGTCCAACCGGTCCACGCGGTTACTTGCATAGCCGCTTGCTCGATTGTTACGTAAATCTCATGCTGCTTCTTCGTTCGGTGTCAGCCTTACTTTCCCACAGCTTGCCAATATTGCATTTCGAACAAAATCATCTACGGACTAACAGCGACGGGAACAACCTGGCGAATTTGCTCAAGAATATCCTGCGCCATATCCCTGAGGACCCAAGCGTGCGCTCCACTGCCTTCCCTCAGATAGTCCTCGAGAATATCGGCAGGGAGACGTGACGTCACAGTCAGGTAGTTATCCGTTCCGGCTTCATCTTGTGGCAAAACGCCTTCGTCTCCGATGGAAACCCAACCGGCTGCCTCCAGCTGCGCAACGAGGGTGGCAGCGTCCCGCTTCTCGAGCGGACGGAGAAGCCGTCGATCGCTGGGGAAATGCGCGACCACCTCCTCGTAGCACGAGTACAGGGCGGAAAATGCCGGGGAGCGCCCAGACTCCGGGTGCGAGTCAGGGGGCATGCCGGGAGCCAGGCAGTCCCAATCCGCGCACAGCATGCCCGACCAGAGTGTGAAGATGATGGCGCGAGCGTGCAGGGGGAGGGCTTCCCATTCGACTAGGGACGTGAGAGGCACGGCTGCTGCCGCACCGCCTATGTTGTGGGTGGGAACCACCTGCCGTTGGTGAGACGTGCCCCGAGCTGGTCCAGCGCGTCTGCGAGCATACTCTCTTTGGCGCGATTTGTTCTCCTCGTGGTTCCTGGGAAGTCTCAGCCTGGATAATCGCCAGGACGCCCCGTGCTCACATGAGGTATCTCTCCCGACGCTCCCTTCGTTTTCTCACGGATCCCTTCTTCTTGACGGGCATTTTCTTCTTTGACATGGGAAAAGTGGGGGCGCGCGAAGACTGTCGGTAAGTTTTTATCTCTACAGGAGAGATCGTACCCACGGATCCTCAGTGCGAGAACACCGGGCGATCTCAAACGCAGGATCATGGCAGACGGAAGGCTCCAACATACACGAACGCGACACCACCTTCTAGTACGCACACTTGTCATTGGCTGCACTCCTATCTATGAGCCGGCCCCGATCCGTGTCTTATGCTTAGCCCCGGCGCGCGAGTTCGTCTCTCACTTCCCTCCACCCCACCGTCGCATCGTTTCCAGCGATTCCTCCATGCCACCACGCTCTCCACCTACAACCGACTTCGAGTTGTGGGCCTGCTCGCATCTCCGCAGTCTCTACGAGGCGCGCTGTGATGACCGCCGCAGCGGAGCGTCTCGGAAGCGGGGCAAGTTTGGCGCTCAGATGCACGCCTGCATGGCCGACTACGAGACCCAACCCTTCGCTCGCGCCTCTCACTCAGATAGATTTGACGCTAAGGGCAAGCTCATTACAAAGGACAGCAAGCTGCGCTCGGTGGGTTATTTTCCCGTCCCCTCCTTCGGCGTCGTGTCTCATCAGTACTTGTTTGCCACCACAGATGGCCGACAACTACCTCCGCAACCACAGCAGGCCGCCGCTCACTCGCCTTACCGCATATGAAAATCAGGGTGGGCTCACATCTGAGCATTCACCTCGCGCGGCTCCCGCCATGGAGGTCTGGGCAGGCGCTCACAAAGAGCTCATAAATCCGCTGGTGTGTGTTGAACTCGGTCTTCCGGCTAACACGGCGCCCGCGGACTGGCCGGACAACTGGATCGGCGCTCGCAAAAAGGCCGTCAAACGTGCGTTCGAACTCCTTCCCCAGGGCGAGCAAGAAGAATGGCGCGGTGTAGCTCGCGGCCTCAAGGCCAGGGCGGACTCAGACGCCTCGCTCCCGGCCGCCATCCAGGCGTGAGTGTCTCCACCATCCACCGTGCGCCAATTTGTTTACGCTCCCTTCCAGCCGGCAGGAGGCGCTCAGTGTACAGCTGACTAAGCAGCTCAGCCGGAAGCTCGCGAACGAGGGCCTTGGGGGCAGATTCTTCATCAGTTGGACTGGATTCTATTCTGGGGTCGCGGATCACTGCATCCATCGTTTCCGGTGCGCTCCCTCGGTAACGCTAGGAGATGCATGGAATAACCTGTGTCGCAGGGGACAAGCGTCTTCGTACGATGCTCCGGTATGGGCCGAGACGAGTCGGTATACGGAGGAGGTTTTCCCTCTTTGGACCGAGTTTGTTCGCTCGCAGACGGCTGGTATGTCGCATTGTGCGCCTCTTATGCTTCTCTCACCTTGGATGCACTAGGCTGCTATGCTCCACGCCTGCCCTTGCTTGCTGACGGAATGTCGGCTAGCGACCTCCGCGACCTGCGCTCTTACCTGAAGCGTTATTTCACAATGATGTTTGACTGTAAGTTTGCTTAGTCATCCTGGGCCTTGGCCTGAAAGCATCCCGCAGGTGACGTGGGCGAACCCAAGGCCAAGGTCGACATTGAGAGGTTCTGGAAAGATGTTGCAGCCCGGCCATTTGACTTTGTAGCCAGGGCGCGCATCCCGCCGGGCACGCTCTTCACCGATCCCACCACTTTGGAGGACGACAAATTCAAAATCCTCTACCGTCACGTGTACGACACTCAGAACAATCGCGACAAAATAGATCCCGACGCGCGCTTCGCATTCGAACAGTCGGCCGTCGAGGCGGAACGAGTTGCAATCCATGCTTTGAGGCTGAGGGAAAGGCACGAGAAAAGGCGGTGAGCTGTGTATGCTTGATTTATGTATCGTTACTCACCTCCGACTTCTCTGGCAGCGCAAATGCCCAGGACTCAGCGGTGGGCTCCGTCGATCCTGAGGGCGCCGGAACCGCACCGCCTTCGGGCGAAGCCGGACATCCCTCGGGCTCTGCTCCCACCCCCAGGAAGCTCGCTGGCGTGCCGGCACGTGCACGCCCGCGCCATGCTGCGAGCGACGACAGCGCCCCAGCCAGCATCGTCCCGAGCGCCGTCACGAATACCACTGGCAAGGACGCACCCATGCCCGCCGCCGCCCAGAAGGCGCCAGCTCCGGAGCGCAGGGCAGCGGCCGCGCCCGCCGAAACGCCCGTCGGAACAGGCGCTGTCAAGAAGATCGCTCGCGGCGCTGCAGGCGCAATGAATGCCCCTGCGCCAGTGCCCGCCTCAAGGCCCGCCGACGGCGTGCCGGCGACCGTCGTCGCGGCCACCGCAAGCATGCCAGCGCACCCTCTCACAGCTACCCCTTCAGCACTCGCTATCCCAGCTGTCGCGCCGGGCCATGGGTCAGTTGCTACCCACGCGAACCAAAGTGCCCGCAAGCGCAAGTTAGTCTTGTTTCTCCCTTCCATGTCAAGCGCTTACTCTTCTAGGCGCCGTCTCTCCGTCGACTTTGCCACGGACGACCCACCTCCGGACGTAGGCAGCCTGCCTCCGCGCATTCACAACCTGCGCAGCCGCAATAAAGGGCCCGGAACCGAGGGCGACGCTGCCGCAGGCACCTCTAGGAAAGGTCGAAACTCGCGGCCGGGCTGATTGCACAACTCGAGTAAAATCGGATTGTTGAAGTGCTAATTAGAGCGTACATAGAATCCTGTGACGCCCAAAGCGACCTGCGCGCATCATGCCTGCATCGTATTATTTGTCTCAGAAGCTTTAGCAAGCACCATCGAGGCGTACTTGAATCCCTTCCAGGCATTATAGAATACAGGCTTCCGGGCCCTCAGCTGCCATGAGCACGAGAACGAAAGCGATCATCGCGCTCCGATGATGTTTTGGGAGCTGACGGGCAAATATACACATGCGTGGTTATTAGCAATACTCGCTCGGCAGGCAATGCTTGAAAGATCTCCACTAATAGCCACCAGTACGGGGCGTCCGAACGGGCCGTTTTGCAAGGCTTTAGCCTTGCTCCTGGGGCCGTACTTGGCTCGGGAGGCCAATGCCTAAATGAGCCCCGGTAGATAATATTCCAGCATCCGAAACCGAGCATATCAGCTGGAGAATCCCGACGTCAGCTGTCAGAAGCCCCGTGACAGCTTTCAGGCAGCTTGTGATAATCGAAGAGAATAATCGACAATGAAGTATACGAATAATCCTGCGGAGAGACGCCGATCCCGGAATAATCACCAAGAAGGTATCAAAGCTAGCAGCATACGATTCAAACGGTAGGAAACACATCTGCGAGGACGCTTGAATCGTTGCAACAATAGAAAAGTCTCTGCTACTAGCTACCACTGTGGGCCATCCAAATGAGCCGTTTTGCAAGGCGTTAGCCTTGCTCCTGGGACCGTACTTGGCTTGGGCGGCCATTACCCAAGTACGCGCGCGTACTCAATACAACAGCGTCCGAGACCGAGCAGATCAGCTGCCAAATCCCGATGTCAGCTGTCAGAAGCCCATGGCAGCTCCCAGGTAGCAGGTGCTTTATGATTGAGGGAAATATTCAACAACGAAGTATAGCAAGAATCCTGCGGAGGGGTGACGATCGCACTGTAATCACACAAGATATCAAGATGAAGGCGTTAGAGCCGGCAGCATATGATTCAAATATAAATAAACGCATCTCCGAGGACACTTGAATCGGTCAGAATATCCATCAAGTAGGAGTAATGGATATTATATGGCTGTTGAGCTTGACCGTCTCATGAGAATAATCTAACGTAACTGGTCGGATTTCATGGTAATACTTGAATGTGGGCCTTGGGACTTATGGGGCCAGCGCGCATGTCCAAGTTGGCCACTGACCATCCCAGTGAGCCAGCGACACCGTAATCCTGCGACCGTTTCCGCACGTGCAGCCTGCCCGAGTCGAAGGCTCCTGGCGGTGTTTGGCCTCGAGGAACGGCACTATCAGCTTGGGAAGTACAGTGTTCATCCAGCTTGCGTGCTGAGCAGCCCGACGCAACGAATGCCGGGACTGTTTTGGTAGCCAGTCCATCGAGATGCCGTTGGCGTCCAACACTGGCGGGGACCCAGCATCACTGTCCGCAGGCGCATAATCGGCAGGCGCCAGTCCGTCGACCAGCTCTGACAGCTGTGACCTGAAACTCGACGTGCCGCCGGGGACCGAGAAGAAACGAGTAATTGGGTCGGGTCCACGCGCGGTGCTTGCTAATCCTGGAGCCTGACTGAACTTGCGTGTCGTGCCAGTTGCAACATATACGTCCGCCGCCTCGCGCAGCGCCTTCGGCATTCTGGGCATGTGAGACGCGCGCCGTTGCTTCGGAAGGTCGGCAGTCGGCATTAAAACAGGTGTCGACGCCGCTGGCTGCGCCTGGCCTGACGTTGAGCTGGCGCTCGCCCTGGCTTCGAGGGCAGCTTTCGCAGGCGCATTTCTAATGCGGAAGGCTCTGCCGCTCATGAAGAATCGGAGGTTGATGGTTGCGACACAGCACCCTGTCGGAGTTTACACGCTTTCCAGCATCGCTCGCAATCCTGCTGAATTCTGCTGGGTCAAGACGAGCAGCCCTCAACGAATAAAATTGGCTTTTGTGATCTTACTACACGTGTGGCGATAGAAACCAGTCCATTTTTATGCCTCTGAGGCACTATTCCGGATGATGTGGCGCTGTTTCTACTGCATCCTCGATGCTTACGCTCGCTGTACACTTCTAGATGCCCAAGAGGCGGTTTTAAGTTTTCTTTGTCCTTATTGATTGTCTATGTACCACTGAGAGAGACTGCCGGTACGCTACTGACGGCTCGTGGCCCGATCTCTTGTCGGTAATTTCGTCCGTACGCGGCAGACGCAACCTTCAAGCCTCACTTACACACTCAGAACCTGCCTCAACTAAATTTTCTGGTTCTAAAGTGTTTTCCAATGCTTTGTATGTGTGATATTCTGTCAATGGGGACAAAAATCGAGATTGTGTCAACGTTACGTCGGAAAGCGGACTTGCGTGCAACGCCTTTCCACCCGACTTCTCTCTTTCGCCCGTATTTTCTCGTTCATACTCCTCTTTCCGACACACCGTCAGCGCTACATCATGGGCAGGGGTAGACCCCGCATATACGCGGATGACAAAGCCCGCAAACGTGCTTTCTATGTGAAGTACGCATAGCCTGGCCTGCAAAGTCGAGGTTGCCGACCGCACGCGATTCCCAGACACGCCGAACAGGAAAAAGAGCGCCAACGCCAGTACCGACTCGACAGGAAGAAAGCGAAGGCCACCGCCTACCTCACAAGGAAAGAGCAGAAGAGAGCGCAAGTAGACGAGCGCGCGACTGTGATATTGCCCGCAACTAGTAGAGTTCGTCATAGCCTCATTACGCTGTCCCCACATTTGACTGTCCTCTAGGTTACTGGGGGAACATATACACCATCCCCCGACACAGACCTCGAGGCGTTGACGAGCGCCCTGCACGCTGATTTACAGTCATGGGTCACGCTCGGTTGCGAGAAGGCTCAATGGCAGTGGTACACTTCCACTGCCATTGATATGCGATACAACGGCGAACCCGCAGCGTCACTTGAAGGAGTCCTATCGCAGCCGATGTCTCTGGCAAACGAGATCATCCGTCTGGCCGACTTGGGACAACGCGAGGGATGGCGGCGCGATGCTGGCGCTTGTGCTCAGGAAGGTTCGACCTGGCATGCGCTGCGCCGCATTGAGCAGGCGGCTGGGCGAATCGAGAACGGCCTGAGCGAGCTCATTCTGTTGTTCAGTGTTGAGGAGGATACTCTCGAGGATAGCTATGCGGGAAAGCGCTTGATTTGGCAGTGTACATAGCCCGACCGCCGACTACTGCGTCTATGAATCGCTCTGTGCACCTTCCTCCTCATCGGCTTGCGCGTCACTCCCCGGCAGCGATGAGACAGGGTGATCGTACCAACCGGCCGCCTCGGCCGCCTCCCGCTCGCGCCGCTCTCTCGAGTCAGACCGCGCGCGCAGTCCACGTCCGACGACGTCGAGCATGACGCGACCCGCCTCAGCGCGCTTGAGGAGGTCCTGAAGCTTGGCCTCTTGGGACCGCGTGAGCTCCTCCATCTTCTGCGCCTCGATGCGCGCACGATCGACTCGCCGGCCGCAGTGACGGTGCAACTGCTCTGCGCGCCCCCAGCGGCCGAGGGTGTACTGGACATTCGGAGTATCCCTCGACGATCCGGAGAGCACGCTGAGAGCGTCGTCGTCGTCGCCGCTGTCCCCGTTCTCGGCATGACGGGGGATGGGGTGCGGCGGCGGACGGTCATGGCCCAAGCTGCGCCAGCGACGCGAGATTCCCTCGCCGTCCTTGGTGCGGCCGTAGACGACGGCTGCACGCGGGTCGACGCTGCAAGTCATATGAGACGTCAGCCGCGACGCAGATAAGACTAAGTAAGCGGCAACTGACCAGAGCATGACCTCCCGAAAGTCGACGAGACAGTGTTCGCGCATGACGGCCGCCATGCGCACGATCTCTTCCGGATGGAGGATCTGGAGCTGGAGGAGCGCCATCTGGATGCGCGGCGGTGCGCGGGAGTGTCACAGCCACACAAGATCGAGTTGGGCATGCAGGCCGCGGAGCTCGAGCTCGGTGAACGTGGGGACGTGGAGGCGAGCATCGAAGATCTCATCCAACGCCGCGTGGACCTGATCTGGGGCGATATGGCGCTGGGGACCGCGACCGTACATGAAGATGTTGAATTCATCCTCTCGATGCCAACACATGTTGAGACGGGGCACCGTGTCGGCCCACTGGAGGGCCTCATCGTACTAGAAAGCGAGACGCGATGGTCAGCGAAGCCGGTGACCGCGAAGTATGTGGCATTGGACATACGGCGGCATTGAACATGTAGGCCGCGCCCACTCCGTCTGCCTTGATCCAGTTCGTCGAGGCCACGTCTGCGTCGTAAGACCAGACGCGATCCCAGACAGGAACCGGTCGCGGGACCGCGGAGGACGCCCAGCCGAAACGGCGGCCATCGTCCCAGTCGCTGTCGGCCCAGTCGCTCATGAAGTTCGGGAAGAGGGAATCCCAGCCGCTGGGGTTGAGAAACGCAGTGTCGAGAGGATGCGGAGACGGAGGACGGTCGGAAGGGGGAAGGCTCTCTATGAGCTCCAAGGTCCACGGATGTCTGGGAAGCGTCAGAGATGCCGAAAGGACACCAAGGGCGACAGCCGCACGTACTTGCGCGGCGGTAGGATGTTGCGACGAGGGGTGGGCGTGGCTGCGATCGGGAAGGTAGAAGGTCCGGGCGGGACGTCCATTCGCATGGGAGACGGATAAGGCCTGAGACAGCGGACCTGCTGCTCTTGCCCCAAAGCAAGAGGGGCTGTGTCGTGCCGCACTGACAAAGACTCTGCTAGCAGACCTCCCAAGAGGAAACGAGCCGGTTGCGCTGATTGATGAGATGCCGGTGCTCATGTGGTTGATAGGCCATCTTCGCTGCCGGCATCGTCTGAGACCGAGAGAAAGGCAATGCTAGCATAAACGGACAAAATAGAAGACGGACCGTGGGACAGGAAAAGCATGGGGATCAAGAGCCAAGAGTGATCGATCAGTCCAGACAATCGTGAGCGGACTGTGCTAGCACAAAGAGAAAGACTGCTAGCATAGTCAGGAGCGGACGCTGCGATCCGCAAAAAAGATGCTATCATAGTCCGCGGACGAAGCGGGATCATGCTAGCACCGTTCCAAGCAGCCGTGATCTGGCAAGAACGATGCTAGCAGCGTGCAGGGCGGAGAGCGAGACCATGCTGGCAGAGTTTCGCACAGGTAAGAACCCGAGACAGGGATGCTAGCATAGAGACGACCTTTGTGCCAGCACGGGTTGTGGCAAAGTTCAGGGAGCACGAAAACCTGCTAGCAGTGTTCGCCCCGGAGACCGTTTGGGCGCAAAGTCACGCTAGCATCGTCTAGAGAATGCAGTTGGAGGGCCCAGCATGATCCCGCAGAGCGCAAAGGGCGCACTCAGGGGCCTGAATGACGACTCTGCGCAACGCAGAATATGATTAAAGGATGGACCTTCCTTGAGCCGCGCAGTCGCGCCGTCCGTCCCTCCGCAGAGACGACTCACAGACTTCTCGTGCACGCGCTTTCCCAGTACCCGCATCCTTGCTCGCACTCTCCAGACACCCAGTACCTCGTACCTGAAATGGCCCAGTCATCGGCTTCGCAGTTAGAAAACGTCGCTGGCACGGACGTGGTAAGCTGCTCTCCGTGCTGGGAATTTCGTAGACACTGATGGATTTATCCCCAGGCAGCCGCGCAATCCGACGCGCAGATGGAAACGACGGAGGAAGTCCCGGTGCAGGAGGAGGCTGCCGAGGTGAGTGCTGGGCAGGACAAGTCCCCGAGCGACACGCCCGCTTAGCGATTCACTTTTAGCCCTCTGGTCCTCGCCGTTCGTCTCGAAGGAAGGCTCAGGAGATAGTCGCCACCGAGGGGCAGCAGGTATGTCATTCCGCGCCGAGAGCGTCGGGTCAGCGCGCTCAATGAATGGAACGTCGCAGATACGCGTTGTGACAGCGCCCCCGGGTTGGAAGCGGATGAAGGGATATGCGTGGGTTGAAACCGTGGAGCCCGGTGCGGCAGGGCCCAGCGCGCAGACAGATCAAGAGCCCGAGGTGGCCGACGCGGGCGCCTCTTCGCCGTTAACGCCGATTTCCACCGCGGCGGAGGAGTCCGGTCCGCTCCCAGCACCGACCACCGATCAGCCTCAACCCGTCCGCAGGCGACGTGGTCGGAAGAAGCGCACGGCGAATGACGGCACGACGAGCAACGCTGATGCTCATCATGCTGATGGCGGCCAGGGCTCGGCGCCGCCCGCGCCGCCGCCGCCGCCACCGCCGCCACCGCCACCGGTGTCCGACTTGCAGCAGCAGGAAGTGGCCCCAGCGCCAGCGCCGCCATGGCGGCCTCCGAAGCCTTCGAACAGGAAGCAGCGCCAGCAGCAGGTGCCCGCGCCGCCAGCGTCCGACTCGCAGCATGGGGTGGCAGCAGCAGCACCGCCGCCGCCGCCGGCTCTGTAAGTCGCCCTGCCCCACAAGTCCACCTGGAATTCCAGGTGGAAAAATGAAAGTTGCTCCAAATGAACTAAAAGACACTTTTGGATATTATTGTTTTTTTGGGGGCACCTGGAATTCCACTGGAATTCCAGTTGGAAAAGGTAGCCGTTTTGAACCTGGACGTCCTGGACGTCCAGGTCATGTGACTCTAAAACATTTGAAAAACGCGTATAGTTAAGTTAGGTTAGGTTAAATTAGGTTAGGTTAGGTTAGAGGTTAGGTTAGGGGTTAGGGGTTAGGTTAGGTTAGGTTAGGTTAGGGTATGTTTTAAATTTCAGTTCCAGGTGGAATAAAAAACAAAATTTTCTAGAATTGCATTTTAACAGTTTTGGAGTGGGTGGACAAATTGGAATTCCAGGTGGAATTCCAGTTGGACAAGTGGGGCAGGGTAAGGTTCTCCGCCGGCTCCAAACAAGAAGCAACGGGCGCCGCCCGCGCCGCGCGCGCCGCCCGCGCCTCCCACGCCTCCTACGCCGCCGCCACTGGAACAGCAGCAGACGTCGCCGCCGCCGCTGGAGTTCAACAGGCAGGACGACACTCCGCCGCCGCCAGGGCCGTCGCCGCTTGCGAAAAAAAACCTGTCTCGGCGGCCGCAACCCGCGCCGCCTGCACCGCCCCCGCCGCCGGCGAAGGAGCCTGTGCCTGATCAGGGCAGCCTGCGGGGAGCATCACGGCATTCCGGCGCGCCGCCAGCAGCCAGCCTGCCGCAAGTGGGACCGAACGGGCCGCCGCCGCCGCCGCCGTGGTCAACGCGACCTGGAGCTGCAGGCGCACACCCGCCGGCGCGCCCGCCCGCTCCGCCAGCACGCCCTGCTCCGCCCGCTCCGCCAACGAGGCCAGGCAGCGCGCCGCAGCCAGCGCCAGCCGAAGTTCAGACCGGCGGTGGCAATGATGACGACGAGGCGGTCGCCTACAATGGGTGGGACGAGGAAGATATGGACTCCATCGAGGACGCTCTCGGCCAGCTGGGCGATAGTCTGATGGACGATGCCGCGAAGGACCGCGATGACGACGACAAGGACGAGGACGCGGACGAGGTCGACGCCGAGGAAGACGAAGATCTTGCCGACAATGCGAAGGAGGGCACTGCCAGCGACGACAACGGTACATCTACGGACGCTGGCACGAAGAAGAAGAAACCTGGCCCGCTCAACGCAGCCAAACGCGCGGCATTGGAAGACACGCGCGAGAAGATCTGCGAACTCGTGAAGAATCTCGCAGCATTCTGCGGCAAGTCGGAGGCCTTCATCTGGCGGGAGCTCAACTTCGCGGAAATCCTCGGTCGCGCAGAAAACCTCTATAACCTGTACGTCGAGCACTGGTGTGCGGATCCCGGCAACAAGATCGGGCCCGACGGTGAGTGCCCTATCTGACCAGAGCGCGCGATGATTCTGACGGTTCGCAGAGCGTTTCGCAGATTACGTCAAGCGCTTCGGTCGAGCGTATCACGCCGAGGTCGACCATCTTGACAAGGCGGGGCGTCAGGAGCTTTGCCAGACGCTCTTGACGTGGCGGGCAGGACGGTGCGAGGTGTTCGGCAAGGAGGTTGTCACCCGCGGCGACGTCTACAAGGTTATGCTGAAGGCGAAGCTCCAGCACCTCGGGATTGTGAGTTGACATGTCCACGACGGCCCGAGTATGTTGATTGACATGCAATGCCACAGGCTGAAAAGTGTCATCGCGAATTCGGCATCGTCTCCTTCGGCGGCATCGTCTGCGCCGTCCCGGGAGATTACAAGGGCAAGATGGCGAGCTGCATGTGGGCGAGCAGCCCGGCGCTCAACAAGCTCATCATTAAGCAAGGGACAAAAGTCAAAGAGTTCCTTGACTTTGTCGGCGCTGTCATAATGTGCGCCGTGTGATATGAGCCTGATCGATGCAACACCGCGTGCTGACGACGTCGCAGGATCAACAACGCCGGCAGCTTGGACAACCTTCCGGAAGAAGAGCGGTACTCGCACGAGACGCTTGTCCAGCTGTGTCGCGACCAGGGCAAGGCGCGGCAGGAATTAGCAAGGGTCGTCGCAGAATGGGAGGGTACGTGGTTCATAACGAAATGTTGACATCCTGAGCGTGTGCTGATGCGCCTCAACAGTCAATGTGGGTTTATTGGCGCCTGGGTCAATTACAACGAAGTGGAAAATGGCTATGACGGCCCTCCGATCTGCGCGCAAGCGGATCGTTGGCTGGAGTCCCGAAGTTCCGACGCTGGATCAGAAGGACGTTCTCGACACAACTGCCGGCTTCACCGTCGCGCTCGAGTGGTTCTATTCGATGTACCGCGGCGAGACGGAGTGGCCGACTGTGGAACCCATGACTGCCAGTGCGTGCTCAGATTGGTTGACTGGGAGCGGAGCCGTTAACAATCTCGTGCAGCCGAATTCGGATACGCCAAGGGTCGCGACGCCAAGAGTCAGGCGTTGTTCGGAGACGTCGCGCTCGTGGTCTCCGCGCCCGACGACGATCACCCCGCGGGCAAGACGCTGCTGCGCGTCTCCGACACCCTCAAGGCGAAGGACAGCGACAAGGACGCCGCCGCTGACTGTCAGGGTCACCGTCGATATCGCTCGCCAGCGAGGGGCCCAAGGGCGGGGGGAAGGAGAACGAGCGCGGATAAAGCGGTAGATAGACCAGATCAAACCTAGGGTACAAGGGGAGGGCCGGTGCCCGTATATATAGGTATCACCCACGCCGATGCCGGCTCGGATCCGAAGTCCGCGAACACCTGCGCGGCGAACCAAGCCATCACCCATCACTCCTTGCCCCGCGTCGACCGCCGTGAGATCGCGAAGGGTGGGCGACCGCGGAGACGAGGTGGGACGAGGTCGGCGAGGTGCACGAGACGCACCGAGTTGGATCGCGAAGGGAGATCGTTCGATGGCGCCCTCGAAGTGGTCGAGAGTGCCGACATCTCGCGGGTCTCCACGCGATGGGCCATGAGGGTTCTGAGGGGTGCCGGCATACCGAAGTGCAAGCGAGGGGTCGCGGACATCGAGGGAGACTTGCCGTTCGAGGGCCCGCACATCGAGGTCACTCACCTGCTCCCCATCCCTGAACTGATCGGGTCGTGGAGGTTGACGGAGCGGGGCAGCGAGGTCGCGATCGGGGCAGAATAGGTCGGCGACCTGTCGAGGCCTTCGAGGTACGCGGAGCGGTTCGCGGCGCGCGAGCGGGAGGTTCGAGGTGTGTCTTCGGGCCGCGAACTCCTTCTCGTGCGGCCGGTTCCTGGGCGGGGCGCCGCGCTGTTCTGGGTCGCGTTGGGCGCGTCGCGATGGTCGAGCCGGAATGACAGAGATCCCAGTGGGGCCGGCGGATGGACGGAGACGAGGGCGCGGGCAGGTGGGTGCGGGAGACGAGGCGCGACGTGGTCCGAAGGAGCAGGGAGAGTATGTCAGGCCGAGGCCGAGAGCGGCGATAACCTCCAAAGAGCGCGAGGAGCTGGTAGAGAGGTGGTAGAGAGGCGTCGTGGATGGGAAAAAGCTCCTCGAGCTCAACATAACCCCCCTACTAGCCGCTCGAGGCGGATGCTGACTTCGACGAACTGCGGTAGAAGGTCGGCGAAGTATGCCGGACGTTCCGGGTGCCCCGACTTTCGCGGGATCAAACCTAAGTTTAGGTCCCGCGCGCGGTTGGTTGACTCGGGAGCAGCCGGTCTTAGTTCGCTCCCCCCCCTTCGCCTTGACGACGATGCCCCCGAAAGCCGCTCCCTTCGTGGTGCCCGACCTCAAGACCGGCACCGATGCCGAGCTCGTGGAGTACTCCGCAGAGCTCAAGCGGGTCATTGGCGACCTCGACGAGCGTTCCAAGTCGGCGGGGCGCCCCTCCGAGAAACTACAGCCCCTCATCGAGCGTCGCAAGCTGGTGGAACGCGAGCTGAACCGTCGACGGCGCGCGGAGCGGGTGGACGAGGATGTGGACGACGCCCTCGCTCGCTACCTGGGGCCTCCGGCCCCCAAAGGCGGCAAGGACAGCTCGGCGAGGTCAGGGGCGTCTGCCGCCCCCGCGGCCAAGGAGGCGAACGCACCGCGGCTGACTCGAACCTCGACCCGGACCGCCTCGAGCGCCCCCGCGACTTCGACTGCCGCGGCGGCGAGTTCGTCGTCTTCCCATCGCGCTGGCGGGTCGACGAAGTATCCCCCGTCGCCGTCGGAGCCTGACGACGAGGAGTTTGTGGAGGCCGGGATCCACGGGGAGGAGTTCGACGAGGTGCGCTCTTCTCTGCGCCGATGCCTTCGAGGCGCGTCGCTCATGCCCCTCGCCTCGTAGCCGTGCAGCACCTGCAAGGAGCGCGGCAAGGTGTGCCACCGCCAGACGTCGGCGGGCGCGGCCGCGTGTTTCGAGTGCAACCAGTCGCGTGCGCGCTGCCCTTTCGTGGGGAGGGCTTCGGTCCCGCGGCCGGGCAACAAGAAGCGTCCGAGGTCGCCGTCCCCGGTGCCGTCTGCAGGCAAGTCCCACAAGTCGAAGAAGGCCCGCACCGCGGCCGAGATGGCGGCGGGCGAGTTCGGGGTGCTGGGCGACACGCTCGCGGTCGAAATCCGCGCGGGCTTTGCTGGTCTGCTGCGCGAGGTGCGCGAGGGATTCGTCGAGGTTCGCGAAGTCTTGCGCGCTCCGCGCAAGCGCGTTCGCATCGCGGTGCCGGACGAGGAGGACGAGGCGTTCGGGGAGGTGGCGACCCCGCCCGCCGGCGTCGCCGGGGTCGAGAAGGCGGAGCAGGAAGGCGAGTTGGACGACCGCGCGAGCCAGCTGATGCAGGGGCTGGACATCTCGACGCCGCGCCCGGCGCCCGAGGACGAGGGGGCGAGCGTCGGCGGGTCGCCTAAGGTCGCCGACCCGAACGCCGAGGGTACGGACATCGCGATGGAAGGTGCTTCTTGAGGGGGGGCGGGTTTTCCGGGCGAGCGGCAGCGGGGTGGTTCGCATAGATTTTGTGTATACCGGGTTTGAAAGGCGAACAATAAACAAGTGGATGAGAAAGATCGGGATCGCGATGTCGACATCGCGAAGGCCGAGCGGAACGAGCGAAGTGCCGGCCGAAGTCGCGAGCATCGGCGAGGCGAAGGGCGATAGATAGAAACGAGCGTGGGCTAACTCCGAGCAAGCCGGGTTACTGTACAGGAGGGTGGGTGTCGGGCGCGCCTACGCCGGCCCGGCGGGGCGGGGCGAAGACACACGGATTATGAGGACGTCATCGGCGAACTCGAACACGGCGCCTCCCTCGTCTTCGTCGAGGTGGGCGACGAAGTGGACGATCTGCAGCGATCGAGCTTCGGTAGGCGGTTGCAGGACGTGACGGCCGAAGCGGAGGGGTAGGAGGAAGGCTGTCATCTGGAGGGTGGTGCGCGTCGAGCGGGTGTTGCCGGAATGGGTGTAGAGCGGGCCAGTGATGTAGTAGCGGTCCGCGAAGACCGAAGCCTGGTTCGCCTCGACGAGGTTACCCTCGCGCGTGAAGCGGTCAACGATCCAGAGGTAGTCGCGCGACAGGGCGCTCCCCCCGCTAGCGACGAGGCCGAGGTCGGCGAGGGGAGGGGAACCGATGCGCTCGATGAGCGGCACAGGCGGGGCTTCCGGTGGGACGTATTCGACTTCCTCGAGGGCGGGCATGTCCGCGTAGTCGTCTTCGTCGTCGTCGTCCATCGGCTCGTTGCGGGGGGAGTAGGCGGGCGACCAGGGGAGCTGCGGGTAGCCGCCGTCCTCTTCGTGATCCATCGGGTTCGCGACGGGCGAGTAGCGAGGCGAGTAGCGAGGCGAGTAGCGAGGTGACTGCGGGTACGGCGGCGGCGCCGGGGACGGCGTGCGGATTCGCTCCGCGAGAGGGACTCGATCTTGCGGGACGAATTCGTAGTCGTGGGCGGCATCGAGGGCGTCGATGTACCTCGCGTTGAATTCGTCGACGAGGTCCGATCCCAGAAGCGAGGCCGCGGACTCCCACGAGGCTTCTTCTGGTCGCGCTCCGCGCCAGCGGCAGAGATACTGGACCGCGCCGTTTCGGCGACGTCTTCCGATGATGCGTTCGAGAGTGTAGCGCGCAAGGAAGTGGGGCATGGTGTTTTTGGGCGGGATGCGAGGGAGTTCGCGAACTGGGGCGGGGAGATCGTGACGAAGTCGTTCGCGTGAGCGGGTTCGTGATTTTATAACAGGGGTCGGGAAGCCGAGCGATGGCTGGGGTGATGGATCTACGATCTGCGGCGGCATGCGTCCGGTCCTCCTCGAGGGCGGCGAGCTCTTGCTGTCAGAGTAGGTGGAGTGGGTGCGGCCAGCGACGTTTAGAAGAGGTCGCCGAGTCGAGCGGGCCGCGCGGGCATCGACTGGAGGGAGGGATCTCGCCCCTGGGGTGGGGCGGTGCCTTGGGCGCATGGGGCCCCGGCGGCGTGCCGATGATGGGAGAAAAGATGGGCGGGACGCCTTCGAGCCTCGAGCTCTTCCCACGGGATAGGGCAAGTCGCGGGGACTGATAGCGCCGGGTATACGGGGGCTCATCGGTGAGGTCAGCGAGGGCGGGGAGCGCGAGTTCGAATGGCCAAGGATGCTCGGCGAGGTTCGACCGACGGATTCTAGCGCTGACTCGCGGAAGCGGGAGGGGTTCCGCTCGAAGTTCGGATTGAGGAGAAGTCGGAGGGGGAGGGAGGAATGCCCTTGAGCGTCGGTGGGGAGGTTAGGTTTGATCTTATGTCAGGGTCACCGTCGATATCGCTCGCCAGCGAGGGGCCCAAGGGCGGGGGGAAGGAGAACGAGCGCGGATAAAGCGGTAGATAGACCAGATCAAACCTAGGGTACAAGGGGAGGGCCGGTGCCCGTATATATAGGTATCACCCACGCCGATGCCGGCTCGGATCCGAAGTCCGCGAACACCTGCGCGGCGAACCAAGCCATCACCCATCACTCCTTGCCCCGCGTCGACCGCCGTGAGATCGCGAAGGGTGGGCGACCGCGGAGACGAGGTGGGACGAGGTCGGCGAGGTGCACGAGACGCACCGAGTTGGATCGCGAAGGGAGATCGTTCGATGGCGCCCTCGAAGTGGTCGAGAGTGCCGACATCTCGCGGGTCTCCACGCGATGGGCCATGAGGGTTCTGAGGGGTGCCGGCATACCGAAGTGCAAGCGAGGGGTCGCGGACATCGAGGGAGACTTGCCGTTCGAGGGCCCGCACATCGAGGTCACTCACCTGCTCCCCATCCCTGAACTGAGCGGGTCGTGGAGGTTGACGGAGCGGGGCAGCGAGGTCGCGATCGGGGCAGAATAGGTCGGCGACCTGTCGAGGCCTTCGAGGTACGCGGAGCGGTTCGCGGCGCGCGAGCGGGAGGTTCGAGGTGTGTCTTCGGGCCGCGAACTCCTTCTCGTGCGGCCGGTTCCTGGGCGGGGCGCCGCGCTGTTCTGGGTCGCGTTGGGCGCGTCGCGATGGTCGAGCCGGAATGACAGAGATCCCAGTGGGGCCGGCGGATGGACGGAGACGAGGGCGCGGGCAGGTGGGTGCGGGAGACGAGGCGCGACGTGGTCCGAAGGAGCAGGGAGAGTATGTCAGGCCGAGGCCGAGAGCGGCGATAACCTCCAAAGAGCGCGAGGAGCTGGTAGAGAGGTGGTAGAGAGGCGTCGTGGATGGGAAAAAGCTCCTCGAGCTCAACACTGACGGGCAGAGGCAGAAGAGCAAGAGCAAGCCGCCGGCCAAGCCCAAGGCCGTCGCGCCGCTCAAGCAGGGCGCCGCACCGAAGCCCGGTGGCGCATCGAAGTCCAGCGCCGCACCGAAGCCGAGCGGGCTGGGCAAGGGCGCCCCCTCCACAGGGCAGAAACGGAAGCGCCACGACGATGAAGACGAAGAGGAGGCACTCGAGAGTAATGCAGGCGACGAGGAGGAGGACGAATGGGCCGTGTCAGGCGAGGAGGTTGATCAGCCCCCCGAACCACCGCGCAAGGCGGGCAAACGCCAGAAAGTGTTCGACGACGACTACGAGGACAGCAACGAGCAGGATCAGATCGGAGGCGGCGACGGTCGGACCACCGATCTCGGGGCGGAGGTGCGCCTTGGTCTGCCTTCCTGCACAGCTGGTTCTAACTAGTCTATGCAGTTTGCGTATGCCGAGAGCAGCGCTCCGAGGGCGTGGAATGGGCCCGCGCAGAACGGGCCCTTGCAGTCGCGCCCGCCAACGCGCGCGACACGACCGACTCAGATCGACGGACGAGGATCGAACGGCCAAGCCCAAGCCGGACCGTCATGGCTGCCGCACGCAGGACGCGCCGCGCCGACTGCGAGACAACAGCAAGGTGTCCCTCCCCAGTTCAACAGACACTTTCCAGCGCAGTACGGCGCGCACGGCGCGCACGCGCAGCCTGCGCTACAAGCTGGCCCCAGCGGATGGCAGACAACCGGCGTGGGCACGCGCGGGCCGGTACCGCAAGGGCTCCCGGGGCCGTACCAGCAGCACACGCGCATGCACCACCCGACGCCCATGTTCCACCCTCAGTTTCGCGCCGGGCCCGGAGCAGTACGCCCGGCGCGACCCATGTCGACCCGCACAGAGCGCACGGACGAATCATCGTCGTCGGGATCATCGGCGATGCACGCGAACGCGTTTCAACGGCAAGGTCTTCTCCAGCGATATAGCGCTTATGCTGGGAGTGGCGAGAGCGTCAACGTCGGCAGCGTCGGCGGCAGCACCAGCGGCGGCGGCAGCAGCACCAGCGGCGGCCCGGCGCTCAACTTCGAGCAAGGTTACGGTGCGGCAGAGTTGAACGTCGGGCTGGGTCCAATGACTGCGAGCAACGTGGGGGCGTGGACGTCCGCGCAGCAAGTGGATCAGCCTTGGCAGTACGGGATGGAGTGGGACGACCACGGCTCCGGAGACCAGGACACGGAAAGCATGGGTCTGGGCGATGCCTTCGGGATGCAGTCAAGTTGTGCGCGTGCTTTGTAATCCGGGTCGGTCAAGCAATCGTAAAGCGAATCAGTCACGTTGTTCCTCGATTAGTAATGGCACAGTTGACTTGATCACTGAAGAGTTTAAAGATCGAATAGGCAGAAATGCAAGTCCTCAGCGCACTGCTGAGGAGGGAGGCAGACAAATAGAACTCGGGCATGAGGGCCATAGTGCGCCCGCGAGCAATAGTTGTGTTTGAGTTTGACCAACAACGTAATTGCAAGTTGGGGAAGGGCGCGAGATTTGCTTTCGCGCGAGCACCTTGTGCACTTAACACGGACGGTCATCTTGTCACAACGCGAGCCCCTTCTGCACGAAGTCTAAGTGCGGTGCCCATGAAAACCCGGATGGATCCCGGGGCTATAACACGTGGTTGATGTCTTCAGAAAGGTGGGAGAGGAAATACGATGCTAGCATGGGCGGAGAACGCTGCTGGCATAGAAGGCAACCCGGTGTCGCAGAATATCACGACAGCAGAGATCGGAGGAAGCGGGCTGGATCCAGCATCTGCTAGCACGATCTGCACCGGCAATCTCGCACCTAGGGTCAATGAGGACTGTGATATGATCTGCTAGCAGATGATAGCAGGAGGGACGCTGCCAGCATAGTCGCCCGAAACCGCGTCTATCATCTGCTCGTTGTAGGGGATCTAGGAGACCTAACCATGGCATTGATACCGTGAAGTCTACTGCATAATGTCTAGATGACAGCCTGAGGTGAAACTGGGGCAAAAGCAAAACGACTGTTGAGCGCAGTATTGGCAGCTTATAGCCATACAGAGCATTGGTACGAATTTATCGTACCATGGGATGTCTTCTCCGATGGCTTTCGGTGATATGGGTTCTGTCGTTCTTGTCTCTCAGGTTCATAAGGGTTAATAAGGGTTGAACTTAAGGGTTATTAACTTGTTGAGGACTGCAATCTCTCCCGGTTGACCGTGCATACATACTACTACTATGACTACGGTGCGTTCCTCAAGATTTTTTGATACTGTTTTGACTCAGGAGTCATGAAGGAGGCGAGTTGCGGTGCATTTGAGGTGCTGGAAGCACCACCTCAGGCGTAGGCAACGGAACGGAATTGGTAGGCTTTTCGGCATGTCGAAAAGTAGGTTAATGGTACTATTGGTATTAGTGATGGTGCAGCCGCGAGGCCACCATCGACTGTGCAGCACCCGTACCCCACCAATGCAGCCTGCACCGGTGGCTTTCGAATGGTTACAGCGGCTGCACCTCCGCCATTGCGGTCGTTGTCGGAGCTTTTCTATGGGCCTGTTGCCGGCGCTTATAATGCGCCGTCACCAATGCAGCCGCAAACCCAGCTAGCCAGGGGCGCTGGAAATGGCTAGGTAAATGGTACCGGCCTGAAAAGCATCACCATCGTCGGCGCCGCCTGTCCACCAAATGGTGAAAGCGGGTCACCATTGATATTTCTCCTCCAATGCACCTTGCACATTCGCCCCCCATGACGCTCCTGATGGCTCTGTGGATGGTGCCGGTCTGATGCGGAGGCGTCCGTACAAATGCACCCAGCAATACGGCCTACGCAGGGGCGCCCCCAATGGCTTTGCCAATGGTGCCGGCGCGACTAGGATCGCGCCATTGCCACTGCCCCTGTCACTGCCCCACGCCCGCCAGTGGTGCCCACATTGAGCAATACCAATGCGGGTTCGGCGTTTGCAGCGTATCACCGCCAGTACGCCCGAGCTGACCGGTATTCGCCGGATTACCCAGTCGGGATTTGCGATGGGCCAGCCGTGCGCACGCAGATCACTGATGACGCAAGTGAGGAGGCCAGTGCGTGGATAGCTGCGCGCTCGTATCCGATGCTGAGCGGTTTCGACGGGTTTCTCGCGGGCTGGCCAGGAAAATACCTCATGAACATCGCCGGCTGCGCAGCACGTCATTAACGAACGTTTAGAGTACCTACAAAAGAGCTTCATTCCATGCACCTGGCATCCGAAAATAACGCCAATGGTGCGATGGAATGGTGCAACCATCCCTGCGCCACCATCGCCATTTGGCCGTGCAGACGGCCAGGCGCCAATGAAGAGCCGTTTAGGTGCGCCTCGTCACCATCGCAGCTGTGGTTACCATTCTGAAGATGAGCGACACGCAGATGCGATCACGCTATCACCATCACCATTGCGCATTCCGAATCTTGGCAGCAATCCTATTCCAGTAGTTGCAGCGTGGGAGCGACGGAGATGGTGTCCTAGAGTTCACCGGGCAAGATGCGGCGGACAAATATCAGAAATTGAATCTCGTGCAACGCGTCGGCAACGGCTGCGTAACCATCCGCTCGAAGATGTCATTGTTGAATTATGGGCAAGATGAGGCGGTCCGATGTCTGGGTCATGCGCGACACAATGGTACTAGATTTGTAGCTGCACGTTTGAAGATGTCGTTGTCGAATTTCGGGCAAGATGAGGCTGACCGACGTCTGGATCTCGCGTGACGTGATGGTAATAGCTTCACGGCCTCACGCCATCGCTGTCACCATTGAACCATCACCATTGTACCATCTTGCTAGACCGCGGGTGCGACGGAGATGGTGTCCTTCATGAGTTTGTCGGACCGATGTCTGGATCTCGCGCGACGCGATGGTAATAGCTTCAATGGTATTTCGCCATCGCCGTCACCATTGCCATTTCGATAGTGATGGTGTTCTTATGAGGGTTCACCGGACAAGATGAGGCGGTCCGATGACTGGATCTCGCGCGAAGCGATGCAACAGCTTCGTAGCTATGCGCTTGAAGATCTCGTTGTCGAAATTTGGGCAAGATGAGGGGGACCGATGTCTGGATCTCGTGCGACGCGATGATAACAGCTTTGCAGCGATGCGCTTGAAGATGTCGCGGTCCGCCTCATCTTTCCCGGTGAACTCTCGAAGGACGGTATCCAAGTCAGAAGTTGGAACTGTTCGAATATGATATTAATGTAGGCATGCCAGGCAAATCGAAGTGCACGGGCGATGGTGATGGCTGCAGCTTGCCATCATGCGCGGCGCCGCCGATGGTACCAATGCCGTTCCGGTGTTTTGATCACTGCGATATCTCCATTCGGTGAGCATGCCCTCGCCATCCCTTGGCCAACCTCCATTGGTAATGGTAGGCAGTCCAGCGTCACGGGTGCAACACCAATGCTGATAGCAGGACCGGTAAAGACGGCGTGCCGCCGTCATCACTCCGTAGCCATTGCCATTGAGCATTGGCTACCAACCGAGATGGCATGTGTCTCGAGTTGGCCAAGCAGGTTGAGGCGGGCCGACGTCTGTACCTTGCAATTTCACTGCAGACTGAGGCGGACCAAGGTCTGTATCTCGCAATTGCACTGCAGAATGCGGCAGACCGAGGCCAGGATCCCGTTACATTATTCATCATTCCCTCGGAGACACGTCACCGGCATCAACCGGCGCTACCATCGAAACTATCGCGCCCACACCATTACCACTTCCTTTCTGTCTTGAGACTTTGTCCTTGTCCATACCGGATGTAACAAGTTGACAACGGAGAATTCACGGTTTCGGAACCAATACCTTAATTTTGGGATCCTTCCGTCCCATCATCATCATCATGACCCCGCTTCCCCCGTCCGGGACCGTTTTTCGCATGACCCACCTCTACCGACACATGCGGCGGCGCAAGCCCTCTACTACCACAACATCTGCCCCAGCGCTGGGGTCTACGCTCATACACGCGCAAAAAAAACGGCGGCAACGGAAAAAAAATGGCGAGCGGATGATGGACCCTGTCTTCGCAGTTCCAGTCATTCCGCTGCAAGGTTCCGTCCATCATAGCCGTCTTGTCCATCCGCCTGTTACTGCACAAATGCTCACGGATGATAGTCCCAGGATCAAGCCAGAGTTCATACCCTTTGGTCCGGCCGACGATTACGAATACTTTCCCCCGCGGCCCAAGAAGAAGAAGATCGCTTCCCCTCCCACAGCTAAGAAGGAGAGCGAGTACGCAAAATGGAACGAACTCTTGCCCAAGCTTGTCAAGCCCATCCTCCGCTACTCCGTGTCGTCGTTTGGGACAGCCTCCGGCGCGGCTATGGGCGAGAACGGCTATACGACTGGTGAACCCGATGGTATGCCATCACCATTGAGCTCTCACCATTTAACACCATTCAGGGTGTGCCGGCGAGACTTGCACCATCGAGAGTCGCATGCACCGCGTGGTTGCAGTTTTCCTACGGCGTATGTCAGCAGCCTTGCGTCGTGATTTGTGGCTAATGCTCCTACAGACTGCGAGGTTCGGAACGTCAAGGCGTGCAGCCACTCGGGGGTTGTGATCAAATTGGCCGAACAAGGACTCTTCGGCTCGAGCCCTTTCCTCCCTGGTTACGCGTACAGTATCGACGTTCTGAATCTGTTTCTAGATTTAATGCGAAATGGCGGCAATTCGATTGAATCCCTCGCTGCATCGCTTCACGAACAACACCGTGCGAATGGATATATTCTGAGGAACCGAAAGGTAAATCTCCTTTCTCTGTGATTTCTGTAAGTCCAACCATCCGTAGGGTGTGCCCATTCAAGAGGGATTCCGTCGGACTCTAGGCCAAGCGATCCTGTGGTACGACCAGGTGCGGGCGAGGCAAGAAACCACCGTGGAGGAGTGCATTTCTCGGGCACGGATGTCAGTACTCTACCCAGCGCCAGGGGAGCCCACCGCGAACGCCGTCCCTCCAACCGTTCTCGCCACGCCGCCGGTCACTCCCCGAAGCCGCATTCCGTTCCCTACCGTCGAGGATGTACCTGACGAAGAAATGGACACGCGGCCGGACAGTGCAGGGAGCGAGCCGTTTCCTGCACCCCCGCCATCGCCCTCTCCTCCGGCTTGGCATCCTCCTCCGCCGCAGGGAAACCCCCGGTCGATTGACCTCCTTGCTGACGCCATCGCCGGCGCCGCACGCCATTGGATCGCGGTGGCCGCTAAATACGGTCTCTCGCCGCGAGGGCGCAAGCACATCGATCCGTACCTGGTCCGCAAGTGTCCCAGATGCTTCGCAGCAGCAATGACTGGACGGCCCCTTTCAGAGTAAGTGTATCGCGTCACGTTTGTTTCACAACTTACCGTTCCGCAGATGTGACTTTCATTTTGCAGTGGACGCATGCTTCGGCCACCGTCACAATGTCAGCGCCGGCACCAGCCCGCATATCGACTATACAATGCAGTCCTTTGTTCCCAAGGACTTCGTCGACACCGTCGGAGCTGCGCACGATGAATGCCGGCAGGGTCGCGCTCGCGCATACGACTCGGTGGTGCCACCCTCCGCGGTCAGCGCCTGCGAGAGTTCACATACCGCTGCGGATGGCTCTCGCGTCAAGGCGGGTGGCGAGAAGCACGATGACCGTGCCGTCGGGGCACTCGTTTGTCGCCACGACGTGCCACTCTTCGTGTGCAACATAGACACGCCGGGCGAACAGCTCAAGTACGCGCTGGCGCTGCTCATCTGGGTCACGCTTCACCTCCCCGACGATGCAACAATTCTTGGCCTCTACGACATTGGCTGCGTCGCGCACAAGGCCGTCCAGTCTGTACGTGCCATTACCATTGCCCGTGCCATTACTCATCCCAGCAGTACGACGTGCTCTCCGAGCTCCTCGAGAGCCGCATCGCGTTCGCGACAAGTGCGATGCATGCGTATGCTCACCAATGGGAGTGCCAAATCGTGTACAGCCCGCGCCTCAATCCTAGTTATGGCCTTTCGGATGGCGAGGGCTGTGAACGCCTCTGGTCGCGAATTCGCAAGCTCATCAGCAATCTACGGTCTGCAGGAGTAAGCAACACCTTCTAGCTTCGAATCATGCGCCATATTTACCCTGTCATAGCGCCAGATGCGCCTGATCACGCTCGATCGACACGTCCAGTTCGTAGCTGACGCTCTTCGCGATGAGTCCGGCAAGTGGCTACGGGACAAGTGGGAAGCGCTCAAAACGCGGGAGTTCGAGGCGAAGCAGGAGATACTGCTTTCGGGTCACAGTGCAGAGTTCCTGAGGACGCAATGGGCCTCGCAGCGGGAGGCTCAGCTGGAAGTTCGGCGCAGTGAGTGCTTCGCCCTTGCCATTGCCATTGGACTGCAAGTTGACCTTGGTGCGTAGTGACCGCACCCCGGCTCCGAAAGGAACTCGAAGCTGTCATGGCCGTGCAAGACCAGATAGAGGCGGTCGAGGAGTCTATCGTGAGCGCCCAGGCCGCGATCAACAAAAGCGAGGCACCGTCAGACGAATCGCGCGAGCATCTGGCCGAGCTGCGTGCCACGCTCTCGCAGCTCACCCGCCAGGCGGAGGCTCTGTACGCCTCTCTCAACGTCGAGCAAGCTTTTCCCGCAATTCAGGAGTTCGGGACCGACTTTGTGCGCGCACTGATCATGTGCTACGACGCAAAATGCATCGCCCGGCGCAAGCTCACAGGCCCGTTCTTCGAGTGGGACCACCTGGACCAAGCGGTGGGAGGCGCAGGGGAAGCGCTTGGTGAGCGTCACGCGCATCGCTCCCAATACCCGCCTCACCAATGCGCATCAGGTACCAAGCAACATCAACGGGTCCTCCAGTCTATCCAGCGGCGCACGCCAGCCATACATAACGCAATTGCGCGGTACAACGGATATTGCGCACGCGTCCGCGAGCTCGTGCCCGCAGGACGAACGTATCCGCTCCCCCAGGAGCTGCCAACCGATATCTCGAAGCTGCGCAATGATCCTGCCCTCCTCGAAGATGTCTGGGTATCAAGAATTCCGACAGGAAGAGCGCGATGGCTGACAGAGTCGGGCGTACGCGTTGCCATTCGGGCACAATTATCCCTCGACCGGTGCAACGTGGAGCGCGCAAGATTGGTCCGCGAGGAGAACCAGCTACTTGAGTGGCTTGCGCTCGAGTCCAAATCGGTGGCAGCAGCCATATACCAGCCCCAGAGTGCGTACGAATGCAGTGTGTAGTCCCAGGCACGCTAACAGGCAGACACAGATGCATTGTATGTTCCCCTGCTCAAGCGGGCCTATGCACGGCTGGAAGATATAGCCCTGGGATGCAAGGGCCTACATAATGCGCTGCCGTGTTGGCTCGACGCGGTTCGGGCACCATTAGCGGCGGCTGAGGCGCAAGCCGTGTCGACAAGCGGCTTTGGCACAGACGCACAGCACACGCGAGCGGTGGCGCAAGCCCACCCATTTACGCCGGTCGTGGAGGAGCAAGGGCGACTCGGGCGCGTGTCCGTGAATGGTCCGACAGTGTTTGGTATCCAAACACCGCCATCTACACCTCGACACCATTCCCCGGCGATGGCGCGACACGACGTGTTCTGCGAGGAAGAAGACCTCTCTGACCCGGAGGACACCTCGGCGGCCGTGGCGGCCGATGACGATGACGACCCATTCTTGGACGGCGCCGCAGCGGCGGATATCGAGGATGAGGGTGATGCCCCGCAGCTCAAAGTCGTCTATCGCGAACCCAAGCCGGTACGTCCTGCTCCTACGTGCGCTTTGGGTCTCTTGTGACATTTTCCCCGTAGATCAAAGACAATCAGGCTGACGGAGATCTGGCAAGAGTCGTTGCTGCCTGGGACTCATCCCTTCCGCCGCCCGACGTACGCGATCTCCATCGCAAGCCTCGCGACGGCTTCCTTCACTTGGACGTGCCCAGAGCGTCCCTGAACGCGCTCAGGCACCCCGTCGAGCTCGATATGTCGGTCGTCTACGCTGGTCTTGCGGCACTCGTCAACGAGCTCTGCCCCGAGGGAGCCCCCCGCGATCGCGTCGCCATCTTCACGCCGCGCGCCTACACCACCTGGATCGACTTGCGCCAGGTCATCCCCGTCCTGCGGCTCGTCGTCGATACGACCTTTTGGAACAAGGAGGTCATACTCGTCCCCGCCGTCGAGTCTTCGCATTGGACGCTCGCCGTCGTGTATCCGCGCACTGGCAAGATCGACTACTATGACAGCCTGGGCGAGTCCCCGCGCTGGAAGTTCCAAGCAGATGTGCGTATGCGCGTCGTTACTACTGTTTTCTGTTGCTAACTTTCCTTTTAGGCAATTGCTCAACTAATCGATGCGCTCATGGAAGCCGCGCGCCAGCAGCCATCCCGCAACGTCTGGCCGCGGCCGCTAGCTTGGGAAGCGCGACCGCTGGTCATGCCTGCCGCTCCCCACCAATGCCTCTCCACGTCGGACAGCGGTGTGTGGGTGATGGCGTGCGCCGCCGCTGTCATGCGCAAGTGGCGCACGACGAAGTTCCCCGAGGGCCGCCTTGCCCGGTTTCGTTTCTTCATGTACGAACTCATTTTGAAGCATGTACCAGCTGCCCCAGATATTACAACGTCTTGAATGTGACAATCGCTTTTTTGTTATGACGCAGTCGTGCAAGCCGCAACAAGGAGGACCCGTCTGAATCACTATGGGACCAGCTCTCAGCTTTGATTATTATACGAGTACTGAGTGTTGACCTGCATTCCGTTAGGTTAACGGATAGGTTAATTAGGTTAGCGGCACGTAGTTTTCCAACAGCCCCACTACATTTGCATTGTTTATCGCAGTTCATCGCCTGGGACTCATATCTACGGGTCCTTGGTACAGTGTGTCACATCCCGGGATGTTTGTCCCAAGGGAGGGGCGAGGATGTTGCAGGGAAGGGCAAGAGACATGCGTTGCAGACGAATGGATGGAGGGGCAAGTGAGATGCGTCGCAGACGAATGGAGAGATTCCCCCCGACTGAGGATGCCCTCGTGTGAGCAGAATGAGCTGCTTGCGCGGACTTGTACTTTCCTGTGTGCGGTGAGAGCGTGTTTTGGAGACCTGCCAATAGGTTCATGAATCCAAGCCCGTGTTAGTAATACCCCTTCCCAACGTCGCGTGCGGAGGCCAAGTCGCGGGGATTCGCTACAATAGGCAGATATAGACTAATAATGTACTCTCGAACCGCACTTACGAACCAGAGATGGTGTGGAGTGTGTTTGTTCTGCGAGCGAACAGCTTTCGAGTGTTTGGAGCTGGCCTCTGCATTTCCCGTCGTATTTTCATCGATTTCGGTACCTCCTCGGCATGAGAGTGAGGTTAATGAGCTTTGTACACGATTTGAGGCTCCAATGGGTGGAATCTTTGCATGGAGGGTCTGTATGAGCGCAACTTGGCCAGCTCGAACGCGATTTGCAACTCCGCCGGCTCCTCTGCTCGTCACCACCAGTCGCCATCTGCGGCACGTCCACGCCCGCGCACCCACCAGCGCCATCTCACGCGCAGGTGAGGTGCCATTCTGTGCCGTGGCGCATGTGCGCTGGCGCTGACTGACTCCCAGAATGGACATATCCAAAGCGGGCAAAAAACGCGACCTCGCCGCGAAAAACAAAACGAAGGCCGCAGAGCAGGACACCGTGCCAGAAGCCGAACCAGGGCCTGCGGTACGTTTGAACCCGGCGAGGCATGGGCAATAAGCTTATAAAATGCCAGGTTGGAACCTGGAACGGCGAAAGCGACAGCGAGGAAGAGGCGGACGACACCCAGGGCACTGCCAAGGCCGAGCAGGGCAGCGAGAGCGAGCTCGAAGACACCAACGAGTGCTCATCTGTCAGCGAGCATGCGGACGCGAGCGACAGTAGCGGCTATGACTCGCAAGCAAGCCAGGAGGACGAGTCCGAATCAGCGCGCGACAGCGACGCGAGCGCCGCACCGAGCAGCCCGCCTGCCGCGCATTCCGGGGCATACGAGACGCCATCCGAATCAGAACAGAGTGTCGAGGAACAGACACCCGTGCGTGTTCATTTTTTGTTGTTGTTGCAGTCTCTCACGTTCGCGCACAGAAGGCTTCGCGTGTTCGTCAGATTCCAAATGAATCTGAGCTCTTCGACAGCGAGGTGAGTGCTGCACACGCTCACGCCTTTCACAATCTGAACCGCTATCCGCTTTAGATATTCCCCACTGCGGAGGAGCTGAGAGACGTTGGCAAGGTTGTCCGCTCCATCGACCTCGCGCTGAGCAACGAATTGCTCAGCGCAAGCGTCCTCCGGTCAACGATGTCGCGCACAGACCTGAATCAGCTCCCCGCGCTTTACAACAAGGCGCTCGATAGCATCAACGCCGCCCCGAGCAGTAAACCGCGGGCCACGCTGCAAGGTCACGGACCTCCGCCCACCCAGCGGCGCGTTGCATCGACCGCTACGCCACGCAGCGACACGTTGGCTCGCAAGGACTCCAACCGCGCCGCATCGGCGCGTCTGGCCCCTTCGGATAGCGCGAGCCAGACACCCAAACCCCGCCAACCGCCTAGTACGAAGAGTGCGGCATCTGCGAGCTCGCCAACGCGACAAGCTGCGTCAAATCTGGCGCCTCCCGCTGCAGCGCGCGCGAAGTCTGCAGCCCCTGCACCGCCGCATCCTGCTGTCCCGCACGCACCCAAGCCCGCCCCGCTGCCGTCCGAGGCCCCGCCACCCGCGCCCAAGCTCCCTATCGCGCCCAAGCCCGCTGCCACGCTCGCCCCGCCGCCCGCTGGCGCCCCCGCCCCGCCACCCGCGCCCAAGCCCGCTGGCGCGCCCATCGCGTCCGCCCCGCCGCCCGCGCTCAAGCCCGCTGGCGCGCTCGAGCCCGCTGGCGCGCCCAAGCCCGCTGGCGCGCCCGCCCCGCCGCATGTGCCCAAGCCCGCTGTTGTGCCCGCCCCGCCGCCCGCGCCCAAGCCCGCTGTCGCGCCCATCGCGCCCACCCCGCTGCCCGCGCCCCAGCCCGCTGTCGCGCCCACACCGCCACTTGGCACCGCGACTACAGCGCTCGCGCCGGCTCCCACATCTGCCCTACCTCTCGCGCCCGCCGAAACGCCCGCGCCTTCCGCTACTGCGCCCGCTCCCGCGCCGACTTCCACCCCCGCCTCACCTCGCGCGCCAGTCGAACCTGCTCCAGCAACTAGCACGACCGAGTCGGCGCCCCCCATCACGCCCGCGCCCGCCGCGACGGGCATCGCACGAATGACTCAGGACTTCGATCTGCACGACATCCCGCGACTGGTCGACGAGTACGACTCAGATGGCGACGATCAGGCTCGCGCAGCTCGGGAGGAGGCTGCTACCGCCCTCCCTGTCGAATTCCCCATGCTCAGCCCTCAGGAGGTAACGGCGTGCTTTGCCGCCGTTATGCAGACACTTCACCGCGAGGGCAAGAAGCAGCATGAGCCAATCCGCGGGCGGCCGTCTGCTGACCAGGCGCGCGCGATGCACATGCTCAGCAACCTGTTCACGCACATGACGGCATATGCGGCGGGCACCCTGGGCATTGGTACGGAGCGCATCCGCCGCCTGATTGGTGAGCTCCAGAAGCCGCGGCAGGTCAGCCGTTTTGCGCTCTTCAAGAGCTTTTTGCGGAACTGTAACGATGGTACGCATGTTTGCCTGCGTTGGTACCGTTTGCTGATTGTGCGTATCTCTAGGATATCACGACCGTCGCCAGTTAGACGACGTGTTCGGCCGCAAGCCCAAGTATCCGCTCGAGGAGGCCAAGGCGCATTACGCCACCTTCTGCGAGAAGTACGGTCCCGACCAGCAGGACGGCATCCTCATCAAGCACGAGCTCGCATACCCGTACGGCCCGGACAGGGGCACGCCCACCGACCGCTTCAATACGTTTCAAGCAGAGGCCAACTTCGTCATCAAGCTTGTGAGTTGCTCGATGCTGCCTTGCCATTACCATTGCATTCTGACGTGCGAGTAGCTTGAGTACTTGTCCGCGTTCCTCCAAATCGAATCGACTGTCCTTCTCGCGGGCTCACGCCCTGAATACGACGCCGACGCTGCAATGACCGCTGTATATTCAACATACATGGCGCGCGACTACATCCCGCATAAGCTCTGTGTGACGCCGCAGACCGCGCTAGCGCGCTTCCAGACGCACGTACAGTACGTCTTGTTTTACTTTCTTGCGTGGGTTGTGCTGATATCCCCGGCAAGCAACAACGCGCACAACACGCTCGCTGACATGTCGGCTATCGCAGCTGGCCAGCCGCCGGCTGGCACGCGGGTCAGCATGCTTTCTGCTGTGCCTCCCAGCGCCCCCACGGCGGACAGCCACTTTATCCCGCGCCGGGCAGGCAAGGGCGCGAGCGAGACTGGCGGTGCTGGTCCGAGTGCGCCCGCAAAGTCACGCGCCGCGTCTACCGTTCCCCGTGGCCCGAAAGCAGCGCGGCCGGCGTTGCAGGACGGTACCGTCGAGCATGATGGATCGCTCTCGTTGGATGTGGTCGAGCCGACCACGCTCGCGCGGGTGGCGATTCAGCCAGGGAAGGCTACCGTCTGGACACCCGTCCACTCATCGTCCAAGATGATGTCCATTGTCTTGGACTACGACCAGCGGATTCCGCCATCTTTCGATTACACGCTCGTGTTCACTTCGGAGGAGAAGGGTGCTGCCATCGACAAACTGGTAGCTTTGTTGTCTTGTGAGTCATTCATTGCCTGTGCCGCGTTGCCCGCCCGCGATTCCAGACTGATGCTCAGAAGTTGCAACCGTCAACGCCAAGAGGGCGTCTATGCCGCTCGGGCGCATGGTCGACATCCTCATCAAGCATAAGAAGATGCTCGTCAACTGGCCCCCGTGGGTCTATTTCTACAGCGAGCACACCACGCGCCAGGCCTTCGACGCGATGTCCACCCCGAATCAGAGCGCGATCGTCATGTTCCTCCTCATGGATCTGATGTACATCGACGATGCGCTAGAGCTCGACAAGGCGTCCGCGGCGGAAGTCGTCAAGTCCACAGGCGAGCACAAAGGTATCCCGGAGTTCGTCATCTGTCTCAGCGCACCCTACCCGTCTGGCGTCGGGAACCCGAACTGGGCCGGCACTGTTCGCGCTATGCTGAACAACCGCACATACATTGGGTTGCCCTCCAGGGCACTTGTCCCAAACGCCCGTCCCGTTGCCGCCATCCCCCCAGCCAACCACCCGAAAGGAACAGGCGCCGCACTGCTCACCCTCCACTCCGAACTCGCCGTCGCCGAAGCCCCTACTGCCAGTACCCCCGCTTCGCCTGTTCCGTCGCGCGCGGCATCTCGCGCTGCCACCGCTCCTGCTGATGGTGACATGGGGGACACGGACGACGAGATGCGCATGGCCGCTGTGCTTCCCGTTGCCAAGACAAGTGCCACGCGCGCAGCGTCTGCTGTGGCAAAGCGCAAACGTCCTTCAGCGACGCCGCTCGGCCCGGCGGAGAAGGCGGAGAAGCTGCGCCTAGCTCAGGAAGCCATTGAACGGCGTAAGCAGCGCAAGTATGTGGAGATCGGCGACGATGGCGATGGCGAGGTGCGCCCTGCACCACTGCGTGAACACCGCTGATATTTTGGTACAGCGGGAGGGACAAGAAATGCAGCACAATCTGGAAGCCGTCGAGGAAGCGCCCGCCGTCGAGGACCAACTCGCCGTCGAGCAACAGCCCGCGGTTGAGGAAGTGCGCGTGGTCGAGCAACAGCCCGCGGTCGAGGAAGTGCGCGTGGTCGAGCAACAGCCCGCGCTCGAGCAACAGCCCGCAGTCGAGGACCCGCATGCTGTCGAGGAACAGCGCGCCGTCGAGAACGAACCCGCCATCGAGAACGAGACCGCCGTCGCACCGCAGGACAAAGCGTCCCGCCGCCGCAGGATTGCAGGTGCACCCACGCGCACCTCGCCGCGCAAAGCCGGCGCCGCTGTGGCACCCGATTCGACGCCAACACCTACGCCACAGCCAGAGCCGGAGGAGGCGGCCGCCTCGGAGACCGAGGTCTTCATGCGCGGCGCCCAGAAGCGCAAGGCGGCCGAGGAGGATGCCGACGTCGACCCGCCCGCGAAGAAGACCAAGGACAAACGTGCGCGCAAGACCGTCCTGGCTGAAGGCAGCGAGCCTGCACCCAAGCGCGTCACTCGCAAGACCAAGGAGGGCGACGTTGGCAATGGTGCGGGGAATGGTGAGGGTGCCGACGTTATGACCCGGCCGATCATTGACGTCGTGTAACCACAGGTCAAGCTCCAAAGCGCGGCAAGGCCAACGCCCGAAAGGATGACGACGCGGGCCAAGCGTCTACTAGCAAGGACATGGGCGACGACGGGAACGCCGATGACGGCGGCGCGGGCTGTAAGTGCTTCAATCTGTTTCTGACGGTGGCTGACATCTTGCAGCTGCAAACCGCACCCGTAAGGAAAAGCGCAAGCGCGATGCCGGGGAGGTAGCCGAGGATGCCCCGCCAACCAAGGCACCCCGCACTGGCTCGTCCACGAGCACCCCCAGCGCCGTTTTCAAGCACGGTCCGTTCAACGACAAGGACGGGCACCCCTGGAGCAAGAAGGGGCTCAAGAACCTCAAGTACATCCACCCCACCACCGCCATCGTCACGCGGTTGACCGCGAACAAGGAGCGCCTCACGCCTGCGACCGGCGGCGAGGTAAAGCGCGCAGCCTTTTGGCCGATAGGTTTAGAGATTCCCATCGGGCTGGACGACAACGGGCACATCTTCTGGTGCACTCTGCACCGCGCGTTCGATCGCACGCATCTCGTCTCCGACGAGGAGAAAACCCTCATCGACCACATCTACCGTGTATGGCCGGAGGGTACTCCCATGTCTCCGGAAATGCGGGAGATCATCATGAAGGTTCTGCTCGGATAAATGGCCGGAGTCTGACTGTTTTGCATGGAATAGAATCTCGTTGCCCCGCCATTACCAGTGCCCGATCCACCACAATGCACGCGACAGAACGTAGGTGAATGGTAACAGACTCGTTGTTTCCGTTCTTTGCGCCGTTCCCATCGCCATCGCCATTCCCGTCGTACCAAGAACTATGCACGCGACGGTAATGTTTCGGAAGGGAACTGAATGGTGACAGACTCGTTGTTTCCGTTCCTCACGCCGTTACCGTCGCCATCGCCATTGTCGGACGCACGCAACGGCAATCTTTCGGAAGGGAACTGAATGGTGACGGACTAGTTGTTTCCGTTCCTCACGCCGTTACCGTCGCCATCGCCATTGTCGGACGCACGCAACGGCAATCTTTCGGAAGGGAACTGAATGGTGACGGACTCGTTGTTTCCGTTCCTCACGCCGTTACCGTCGCCATCGCCATTGCCTTCGTACCAGTCGGACGCACGCAACGGTAATCTTTCGGAAGGGAACTGATTGGTGACAGACTCGTTGTTTCTAGCAACTCTGTGCGTAATGAGAACGATCCTGCAGCGCGAGACCCAGACGTCGGTCCGCCTCATTCCGTGCCTTGAGCTCTGAAATCACCGACCACTGGCGGCGTTCTCGATGGCGATGGCGAGCAAACACCATTACCAGTGACAGTGCACTACTACGTTGGCGCGGTGCCATCACCATTGGTAAACCAAGTAGAATCAAATCATAATCGAACAGTTACGGGTCTGTATGAGGCGGACCGACGTCTGGATCGTGCACAAAGAAATTGCCCCTTTGGATATGCGCTCGAAGATGTCGTTGACGAACGAGTTGAGGGTGAGAGGGTAGACTCGAAGATGTCGTTGATGAACGAGTTGATGGTGAGGTGTAACGCTCGAAGATGTCGTTGACGAACGAGTTGAGGGTGAGGGGTTACGCTCGAAGATGTCGTTGACGAACGAGTTGACGGTGAGGGGGTACGCTCGAAGATGTCGTTGACGAACGAGTTGAGGGTGAGAGGGTAGACTGGAAGATGTCGTTGACGAACGAGTTGATGGTGAGAGGGTAGACTCGAAGATGTCGTTGACGAACGAGTTGATGGTGAGGTGTAACGCTCGAAGATGTCGTTGACGAACGAGTTGAGGGTGAGGGGTTACGCTCGAAGATGTCGTTGACGACGGGCTTGACGGCGCCTGCATCGGACCACACCAACGTCGCCAATCCGACGTATCAATTCAATCTGCAATGGTGACTACAGTGTCTCCATTCCCTACAATGGCAATGGAGACGACGCCGAAGACGGTCATGACGCACAGCGTCGCCATTCCCTACAATGGTGATGGAGACGTCTCTATTCGTTTCACCAGCGTAACGGCATCGATGCTGCGCCATCACCCTTGAAAGGCCATGGTCCGGTGCAGCATTGGCACCGACGCCGGGCAAAGTACCACGAATGCTGCACCGACGCCGGGCAAAGTACCACGAACAGCAAAATCCCGTCGCGCGAGATCCAGACATCGGTCCGCGTTCTCCTAAAGACAACCCTCCGTCTCATCTTTCCTAGTGAACTCTCGCTGCACACTATCTCACCTGCATCCAGGCTGCAACTGTTCGAATATGATATCCTTCACTTTAACGCCGCGATGGTGACGCCGAGATGATCGGGCGGATGGCGATGGTTCCCCACCGGCGTGGCAGCCCGAGGGTGCCGTCATTCCTGCACCATGAACGAAGTAATTCTGCATTACCGCCTGCAGCGAGTTTGACCTCTGAGTACCCACAGATGACGTGTCACGAAGGCCCAGAAATTCAGCTACGCCTTTGTATCTGCCGAGAGAGCCCCGCTAAATCCGTCCGCTACGGCCAATTGCATACTGGATCCCCAACTTCCACCGTGGTAGCTATTTCATTTTATATGTGTGCGAGGGCGGCCCAGCCCCAATTGCAGCGGGCGATATCGGCAAGTGCCGGACAATTCAGCGGTGGTGAGCCGCAAACGCCGAAATGCGATGGCCACCATCACCATTGCGCGGACGGCAGTGTCGGGCCGGCACCATTTACGGAGCCATACCTGGCTGCCTGGTTCTGTAAGCAATGGCAATGGTGACCGGCTGTCACCATTTGGTGGACAGGCAGCGCCGACGATGGTGATGCTGTTCAGGCCGGCACCAGTTACTGGGCATTTCCAGCGCCCCTGGCTGGCTGGTTTTTCGGCTGCATTGGTGACGGCGAACTCTAAGCGCCGGCATCCGGCTCCTAGAAATCCTCCGAAATTGACCGCAATGGCGGAGGTGCAACCGCTGTAACCATTCGAAAGCCCCCGGTGCAGGCTGCATTGGTGGTGTACGGGTGCTGCACGGCCGATGGTGGCCTCGCAGCTACACTATCACCGATACCATTAGGACCGTTAACCCACTTTTCGACATGCCGAAAAGCCTATCAACTCAGTTCCGTTGCCTACGCCTGAGGTGGGAAGCACACAATGCCGTCGGCATTCCCGCCTGATTCCTCTCAACCCCCGCCAAAGCATGATGCGCCACTGGAGCTCCATAGGGCGCTGGATAGTCTTACTCCGGCCGAGAAACACTATGCAAACGATCGGTGCTGGTATGTGTTGCGATTTTCGAGGTCTTCGCACGCTCAAACCTCTCATCGCTCGAAGTCTCGCCTCTTCGCAGTCTCTCCCACCTACCCATTCAGTTCGCCGTTCTCAAATCTCGTTATCCCGCTTAGTCCCTCGGCTCTAGGGATGCGGAATCGCGAGCCGGATCGATCTGGCGGGTGAGACTCACGCCCCACCCGCACCCCATCATGCGCCGCTGCCTTTATGGGACGACTCGACCTATCTCGACGACGACGACTTGCCTCGGCGACCTCAGACCCGGAATCTGCTCGTGGAACGGATCTCATCTCGTCTAGAGGGTGAGACCCTCGCCGCCGCGCCTCGGCGGCTCGCGCTCGGCCGGTTCGCCCATATCCGGCCTCTGGTCCCGCGGCCCGATCTCGAACCACTCGTTCGACATCCCCTCGTGTCTCTTGCACCCGGGATATCTTCGCCCACCCTCTCTCACCTCTAGGGTGTTGTGTATGCGCCGGCATCTCGCGTCGATGGCTCGCAGCGCGGTCCGTGCTCTCCCCAGCTATACCCCTCAACACTGTTCTCTCGACGGAGGCGCTCCCCTGACTTCGTGTCATCCGGGATATCTTCAGAACACCTCTCCGATGTCCTTCGCACGCTCGCTCTACATCCTGAAGACCTCGACGAGCCGCCACATCGCGATGTACGCCTGCAGCGGCACCAGCTCGCGTCGCATCTTCGCCCCCTCGCGCGCTCGGGGCTCTACGATGGTCTGCGAGTGGCTGTTGCCCTTCGAGAAGTCTTCGATGCATATCCCGGTATGTCCAACGCCTGCTCGATCGCTGGTTCGCGGGGACGAGTTCGGTTATGGGTTATTCGTCGAGCCACTTCGGGCTTCGAGGACATCGCGGGCTTCGGCTCAGATCGGCGACCTCTCTCGAGGCAGTACGGTGATCCGGGATAGTCTCGTTCCGGCGTTCTCATGATGTGTATATAGGGCGGATGGCCTTCTGGGCTGATCCCCAGATTTGGTCTGGTCAATGCACCACCCATGTTCTTGCTCGCATAGTTCCCCTCCTCAGCGCCAGTCCTGGCGAGTGTGGTGTGCTCTGCCGTGACATAAGACCAAATCTAACCTCCCCTCGGACTGGCGTCCCTTCCTCCCTCCTCGCCCTCTTCTTTCCGCTCTCCGGCTCCCCCGCGGTGCGATGTGTCGCGCAGTTCGACGAAGTATCGGCCGCGCTCCCCCTCTTCACCGACGACGATCCTCTAGCAAGTCGGAATGGCCGATAAGGCTCGCAGCCTGGGCGCCGATGGGATCCTCTCGACGGACAACCCGCTCCCCTCCTCTCGGTTTCATAGCGTCAGCGACGCTAGCCCGTGCACCGACCTCGCCGACCCCAGACGGGCAACCTATGTCTCTCCCCCTCGCCCCGGGGGCTCGACTCGCGATGTGCACGCGTGCTCCCTCGCGATCCGCCAAGTCTCTCGGATCTTCGGCACCAGGATCGCACCGCATCCCATCCCCCTGGGGTGTCCTTCCTCCCTCTATACCCTCGACCCTCGTCGACCTTCGACGAGCGGTGCGTTATCAAAACCCGACCACCTCTGACTGTTAGCGAGAATGGAAGAACGCGCAGTCACTCTCCCCGCTCTTGACCATCGAAAGATGGGGGCCTGGCCGTGATCCGACGAAGGATGCATGCGCTCGCAGTGCCTGAGCACCGCCGACCTCACGAGACGAGGCGCGAACGACTCGAGCGACGCACGATGCCTCGCTCACAAACCCGAACGAACGACACGATGTCCTACGACTCGAAACGAACACACGGCAGAGCCGAACGAACCTCGCCGAGCACTCCTAACGCTCCGCGATCGACGCCATCCCTAGCCCGCACTCTAGCGCGGCCTCCACGATCACTACATGACCCCTAACGCGTGAGCGCTGGTCTCGCTCCTCCCTCTATCCCCGCACCGCTCTGGGGATCTTTTCGACGCCTCGACCGAGATAACGCTCTCGAACTCGGGCTTCGCACACGCCCAGCTTCGCGATTGACATCGCGCGACTCGCGGCACTTGACGCCGATCGACAACCGCTTCCAAACGCATTCGCTGGGCCTGACCCTTGTCGCCCTCCCCGGACGACCTCGCCGACCTCAGTGAACGCAGACTCGCGCTCGAGACAAGCTCCCTCGATCGTCAGCAGGCTCGCGAAGTCGTCACGCTTCGCTGTTCTCACTTCGCTTTCACCCCGGACTCGGCTTCGGGCCCTACACTCGTTCCAAGAAACACCTCAATCCTTATTTCCTATCCTACTTCGCCCGTTGCGACAAGAAACTACATACATCAAGAAAACATACCAGAACACCGCCCCGGGCGGCTTACACGTCGGCCTCGTCCTCATCGTCCTCCTCCTCCGACTCCGGGTCGTCGGCCTGGCGCTGGCGCTCGAAGAGCACCATCCGCGTGGCGTTGCGGTGATCGGCGCGACGGCGCTGCAGCTCGCGCAGCCGCTCGCGCGCCTCCTCAACCTCGGGAGTCCTCACCGGACCCGGCGATGACGAAGTCGAGCGGCGCCGCCTCGAGCGGCGCGAGCGCGACGACGACGGCCTCGACGACGACGAGCCGCGCGACGTGGGCGGCGGCGACGAACTGCGAGCGTCCGGCGGCGTCAGAGGACGACGCGCCCCACGGTGCCCGCGAACGACCCCCGCGTCCGCGCGGAGAGCCTTCCACGAGCAGGCGATGTGGCGGCGGCTGCACTCGCTGCAGGGCAGCACGCCCGGCTTGTCGCGACACCACTGCGTCATCTTCGCCTTGACGCAGCTGTCGCAGGGCTGTGGGGGCGGCGTCAGGCACCTCGCCGACCTGCGGCGCGTCGATTCGAGACCACTCACCCGAAGAGGCACATCGTCCGGCCCCAGCTGCTTGCGGGCGCGGCGCATGGCGTCGAGATCCGCCTTCCTGCTCTCGCCGGGCGGGATCTTCACACCGCGGCGGGCGGCGCGCTTGGGCGCGCGACGCGGCGACGGGTTCTTCTCGCGGGAGCGTCCGCGGGTCGCCCCAGCACGCGCCTTTTCAGTACGCGCCTGCTCGGGCGCAACAGCCGACACGGGCCGCGACGCCGTCATACGAGCAAACGGACGACGGCGGCGCCGCACGAAGGGCTCGTCGTCGTCCGAAGGCAACGGCGGCGAGGTCGCCGACGTCGCCTCCGGCGCCGGAGCAGATCGCGGGGCCGACGTCGTCCAGTTCGCGGGCACGGGCGGGAGGTTGAACACGAGACGCCGCCCCGGCGGCGGCGCCCTCCCACGCACGGGTGCGGGCGAAGGACGAACTGACGGCGGCGGCGCGAACGGAGTCGCGGTGGGCGAACGTGCGGGCCCCAAGAAATCGTCGATGTCGTCCTCGGACCCGAGAGCAGGCGCTCCCAGCGTCGAGGACGGCCCAGAGGTCGCAGACGCGGCGGACGGCTGCGCCGGCGCAGAGCTCGTCGCCGGCGCAGGGTTCGCAGACGGCGCAGACGGTGCAGGAGGAGGCGGCGGCGGCGCCGCAGAGGTCGAAGGCGCCGCGGACGGCGGCGAGATCGCCGACGTCGACGGCGGTGGAACGGAGCCCCCAGACTCCGGAGACGGGGCGGCAGCACGAGCGCGGGCGCGAGTACGAGGAGCGGGCGGCGGCGGCATCGCGCCCGCGAAGCGCGCGTACGACGGCGCCGTGAAATCCGGCTGCAGCGCCGGCATCGCGAACTGCCCCGGCGCCGCTGCGTTCCACAGCGCCCACGGCGTCGCGGGCTGCAGAGGCGGTTGCGCGGACGGCGGCGCAGGGGGTGGGAAGAACGTCGTGGGCGGCGGGAACGACGACGGCGGCGGCGGCGGCCTCGACGAGCCCGCCTGCGTCGACGGACCCGCGTTCGAGGGCCCAGCAGACGATGACGGCGGCGGCGAGCGTGTGCGCGAGCGCGCGGGCGGCGGCGCGTCCTTCTTGCGACGGCTGTCCTTGCGGCCCATGGGGGGGGATCGAGAACAAGAGACGTCGAAGGTCGTCGAGCTTATATGGTCGACGAACAAACTTCGAGATCCCAAACAACGAGTCACCCGCCGATGCCGTGTTCACCCGGGACTCAATACGCCCTCGATCTCCTTCACGCTGGTCCCCAACACCTCGCCGAGGCTCTCCCTCGCTCCTGGAGACTGCTCGAGGCTTGTAAGGGGGGCTATGTTGCGATTTTCGAGGTCTTCGCACGCTCAAACCTCTCATCGCTCGAAGTCTCGCCTCTTCGCAGTCTCTCCCACCTACCCATTCAGTTCGCCGTTCTCAAATCTCGTTATCCCGCTTAGTCCCTCGGCTCTAGGGATGCGGAATCGCGAGCCGGATCGATCTGGCGGGTGAGACTCACGCCCCACCCGCACCCCATCATGCGCCGCTGCCTTTATGGGACGACTCGACCTATCTCGACGACGACGACTTGCCTCGGCAACCTCAGACCCGGAATCTGCTCGTGGAACGGATCTCATCTCGTCTAGAGGGTGAGACCCTCGCCGCCGCGCCTCGGCGGCTCGCGCTCGGCCGGTTCGCCCATATCCGGCCTCTGGTCCCGCGGCCCGATCTCGAACCACTCGTTCGACATCCCCTCGTGTCTCTTGCACCCGGGATATCTTCGCCCACCCTCTCTCACCTCTAGGGTGTTGTGTATGCGCCGGCATCTCGCGTCGATGGCTCGCAGCGCGGTCCGTGCTCTCCCCAGCTATACCCCTCAACACTGTTCTCTCGACGGAGGCGCTCCCCTGACTTCGTGTCATCCGGGATATCTTCAGAACACCTCTCCGATGTCCTTCGCACGCTCGCTCTACATCCTGAAGACCTCGACGAGCCGCCACATCGCGATGTACGCCTGCAGCGGCACCAGCTCGCGTCGCATCTTCGCCCCCTCGCGCGCTCGGGGCTCTACGATGGTCTGCGAGTGGCTGTTGCCCTTCGAGAAGTCTTCGATGCATATCCCGGTATGTCCAACGCCTGCTCGATCGCTGGTTCGCGGGGACGAGTTCGGTTATGGGTTATTCGTCGAGCCACTTCGGGCTTCGAGGACATCGCGCGCTTCGGCTCAGATCGGCGACCTCTCTCGAGGCAGTACGGTGATCCGGGATAGTCTCGTTCCGGCGTTCTCATGATGTGTATATAGGGTGGATGGCCTTCTGGGCTGATCCCCAGATTTGGTCTGGTCAATGCACCACCCATGTTCTTGCTCGCATAGTTCCCCTCCTCAGCGCCAGTCCTGGCGAGTGTGGTGTGCTCTGCCGTGACAGTATGATGATCGGCGGCCAATCGGCGGCACGGCAATGCCCCTCCTTATCGACGTTGGCTCTGCCTACAGCACAGGGAGGCAGAACTGCAACCAATCAAACACGCCGTCCAGGACCGTCACAGACAGGGCTGTCAGGGCTGTGCCCCCGTCGAGTAGGTGCGGCCGCTCGTCCCGCGCAAGCGCACGCGCTGGCCGTCAACTGACTGTCCGATTTGTCGCGGCGCCAGCGTACGCCGTCTGAGAAGCACGGAGCAGCCGCATCGCCAGTCGCCGTGCACGATGCGCCGCCTTTGCCAGCGACCGTGCGCTGGCTCGCGCATACCGAGGCCGAACACCAACAGATTCCGGACGTGCATGCTCTACGCACACGTCGGCCGCGTGGGAATCCCATCGTCCTTGCGCAGAAATTGCGACGGTGGGCGCCTGCCTGCTGTTGTCGATCTGACAACTCGACGCTGGTCTTCTGACATGTTATTACACCCGCGTGAGTTGCCGTCGGGGCCGCGGCTCCGCCCGTGACTGTCCACTGTGCTATTGCAGGATCCAGCTCGACGAAAGCCTGTGCCGGACGTCATGAGGATGCTGATCACGCGCATGGACAAGGTGAGCTTTCTCTTCAGCATGGATAGTGCTGGCAATGACGCTGTAGACTGGGCGACTGGCCGCAGTCCAGGTCACATCTCTTCCCGTCGCGATCGATGTTGCGCATGAAGCCGAGGCCATCATTACGAAACCTGAGGCGGCGCGGGACGTGCGGAACTTCGAAGTGGAGAACCTGGCAGACGAGGCTACTGCGCGGATCGACGGATTCTCTCTCCTCCCTGGCGGGTGGTCGCACCTCGAGGAGCTCTGTATCAGCCGGATGGACGTCCAGCTCTTCCTTCCGCACCAGGTCGAGCCTCCCTCCCAGATATACCCGGCTCTTCAGGCTCTCGAACTGACCAACATCCCAACACCTCTCGACAGTCTGTCTGTGTTCTGCAGTCTTTCCGAGCTCCCCAATCTGCGGCGGCTCGTCCTCTGGCTGATCCTTTTCAAGAAGCGGCACGAGACTCCTCCCACCATTCCGCCCCTCGCGTTCCGCTTGACCCACTACACGTACATGAAAAAACAGGTCGATGATCCGGACGGCACCACGTCTGGTTGGCACCTCCCCATTGTACAGCCCTCGCAGTCTCCGAAGGAGCTCTCGCTGCTGCTGCACGACAAGGAAGACCTTTCTCCGGTTCTCGACCAACCGAGCTGCCTGGACGCCGTCGAGACGCTGCGCCTGTGGGACGACACCGTCTGGTCCAGCGGATGTCTGCCTCTGGAGGCGTACAGTGGCATCGCGCGACTGTGCCCGCGTCTGAAGGCACTCAGCCTCTTCGGCCAGTCGAAGGCCGTCCTTGCTGCCCTGGAGACGCAGCTAGCGAACATACGCGTCCCGCTGCGCAGCGTCTCTGTCGAACTCGCCGCAGAGCCAGTACCGACGCGGGAGGAGCTCGCGGAGGACGAGCGCGCGTTCGCCGAGCTGCTGCGCACGACAGATGCGCTGCGGCACCTCCGCTCCTTCGCCCTCACGACTTTATGGGAACAGCAAGGCATCCTGGGCGTCAGGTTTCCTGCGATCACAGCGCAGTGTCGCTCGCGCGCGGTGAGATATGAGCACAATGCACGTTGATATCGAGGGAGCTTGTCGAGTTTCACAGCTATTCCTGTACCAGACCTCTGTGCCGTGTACCGTTTCAACGGCGGTAAATTGTGTCTGCCAGAATTCAACCCCGCCGCCGCTCCTGCTTCTGCACGTTCTGACCGGAAGGACCGTGCGCTGACAGAACCCTGGATTTCGCCGACAACGTGACCGGCCAGCGAATATCCACGGACACAGAATGAATCACATGGCTAGATATCGTTCATTCATAGGTCGTGAGAAAACATCCTAGTTCGTGAAATAGTCTGTCTCACCGAGGATTACGCTGCTCAGAGCGGTCGCGTTGCCGCAGGTCGTTCAACTCTTGATACGGAGGGATGAGAGTTCTTCCCAGGGACTATCAAGCTCAGGGCTCCGGGCGGTGGAGGTCGCTGAAGTCAAGGATGACCGGCGCTCGGCGAGCGTCGGTCTCGCTGGTTTACGGCGTGGAGCAGCCGTCACTGGCGAGTAACTTCTGCGCATCCTCAGCCTTGTAGAACAACGTGAGCTGTCTGCGCTCCGCGCTCCTTGTAGGCAGAGGGTGTTTGTGTCGGTCTGCGCGCCGGCTGCCGTGAGAGGAAAGCTCGCCGACCACCGGCCCGCCCGCGGGCGTCCCGGCCAGTGCGCGCTGTGCATGCACTGGACCTCGGCAAGGTAAGGCATGTTCCTCCGCCTGCATCTGCTGCAATCCTACACGTCGCTGAGGCTCGCGGCGACCAAGCGCTTGGTCGCCGCGACGTTCGAACCCAAGTCAAACAACTACAAATATCCGAACCGAAAACAACGCTTTCCACTTCAAACAATCGCGAAGACGATGTACTGTAAATGTTGCAGTACTCACCTTGACAGCAATACTTCTGGACTCGGCAGAGCCAATGCTGTCGATCGAGCTCGAGTTCCACAAGCCGGAAATGAATAGGCATGCGCAGTGTCTGCAATTACATATGCTTTCCGAATAATCGGAGAAAAGCGGCACCTTCAGAGTCTCGAAGGCAGACAGACCGGCATAGTGCTCGCGAGATATCCAATTTGGACAGGCCGAGATCGTACTCCCCAACCTGGCCCGCATAGTAATGCTAGTCCACCATTTCCTATTCACGGCCAGACGCCATTGCAAAGTCTGTAGGTACAGTATTGATACATCATAGACTCAAGAAAGCACCTAAGAGCAAGAAAGGACACACACACACACACACACACACACACATCCGGGAGCGCGCACACTCGCAATCAATCCACCTCGTTCAGGCTGCGCGGTACTTGCGTTTTCCCGCGCAGCGCCTGCGTTTCTTCGCGGGCTCCCCCTTCGTTGGCGTGTCCTTCACTCCATTGCTGAAGCTGAACTCGTCCGCGGCGACCTCGTGCGGCGGCGGTGGGGTCGGCATGTCGAGGACTGCCATCATTTCTGGGGGCAGCGGCAAGGGCGCCCACGGTGGGTCCTCGCCCAACTCCGGCGTCGAGGGCGCGGCGCGCTTGCGCTTGGACGACCTCGTGCGCGCGGGCTGCACACGCGCCTGGCCGGCTGAAGTCCAGGCCGGTGCGCGCCCCTCTGCAGGCTTGGGCTCCAAAGACGCGCCAAACGCTCCGGGCGAAGCAGGCGTAGGCGCCGACGAGTTGAAGCAAGGTGCAACAGCGGCGTCCGTCGTGGGCGTAGGCAGCAATTTGAAGCAAAGATTTATGTTCGGCGGGCGCGGGTGGGCCTCGTGTGCGTCTGTGGGCGTGTTCTTGGGCGCTGCCTGCCTGTCCATCGATGGGCGAGGAAAAAGTGGTGCCCGCCCGCACGGTGCTAACCGCACGTCAGCGCTGTTTGCACCGCGGCCGACGGCTATGGTAGGGTTTCCTGGGAGGCCAGTCGACGCCCCTGCAGCCATAGAACCTCGAGCCGCGCAATTCTGAGCAGAAGCGATGTCAGCGGCGCAGGAAGGCGCGGCGCGTGGACCGGTCGAAGTTGGCAGGTGCGCTGGCTGCTCCGGATCCCAGCTCTCGTCAAAAAAAGCATGGTATACTCTCCAGGAGCGCGCTCAGACCCAGCAGAGCGCACGCCTCCGAGTAAGAGTGCGTGCGCTCGCGTTCTGTGTAGCGCCAGGGAACTATGTCGTCGTCGTGAGCTTCATGATCGGGGACATGAGCATCTGGCAAAACACACACGCACCGGTCAAAGGAAAGTACGAGATGCACACGGGTGATGAATGCGCGCTGCAGGGACAGCATCGCGCAAGACCGACAACGCGATACGGGCGGCGCGGCATCATGTTTGTTGCGATTTTCGAGGTCTTCGCACGCTCAAACCTCTCATCGCTCGAAGTCTCGCCTCTTCGCAGTCTCCCCCACCTACCCATTCAGTTCGCCGTTCTCAAATCTCGTTATCCCGCTTAGTCCCTAGGCTCTAGGGATGCGGAATCGCGAGCCGGATCGATCTGGCAGGTGAGACTCGCGCCCCACCCGCACCCCATCATGCGCCGCTGCCTTTATGGGACGACTCGACCTATCTCGACGACGACGACTTGCCTCGGCGACCTCAGACCCGGAATCTGCTCGTGGAACGGATCTCATCTCGTCTAGAGGGTGAGACCCTCGCCGCCGCGCCTCGGCGGCTCGCGCTCGGCCGGTTCGCCCATATCCGGCCTCTGGTCCCGCGGCCCGATCTCGAACCACTCGCTCGACATCCCCTCGGGTCCCTTGCACCCGGGATATCTTCGCCCACCCTCTCTCACCTCTAGGGTGTTGTGTAGGCGCCGACATCTTGCGCCGTTGGCCCGCAGCGCTGCTCGCGCTCTTCCCAGCCCTACCCCTCAGCACCGCTCTCTCGACAGAGACGCTCCCCCGACCTCGTGCCATCCGGAATATCTTCAAGACACCTCTCCGATGTCCTTCGCACGCTCGCTCTACATTCCGGAGACTTCGACGAGCCGCAACATCGCGATGTACGTCCGCAGCGGCACCAGCTCACGCCGCATCTTCGCCCCCTCGCGCGCTCGGGGCTCTACGATGGTCTGCGAGAGGCTGTTGCCCTTCGCGGAGTCTTCGATGCATATCCCGGTATGTCCAACGCCTGCTCGATCGCTGGATCGTGGAGACGAGTTCGGTTACGGGGTATTCGTCGAGCCACTTCGGGCTTCGAGGACATCGCGGGCTTCGGCTCAGATCGGCGACCTCTCTCGGGGCAGTACGGTGATCCGGGATAGTCTCGTTCCGGCGTTCTCATGATATGTATATAGGGCGGATGGCCTTCTGGGCTGATCCCCAGATTTGGTCTGGTCAATGCACCACCCATGTTCTTGCTCGCATAGTTCCCCTCCTCAGCGCCAGTCCCGGCGAGTGTGGTGTGCTCTGCCGTGACATAAGACCAAATCTAACCTCTCCTCGGACTGGCGTCCCTTCCTCCCTCCTCGCCCTCTTCTCTCCGCTCTCCGGCTCCCCCGCGGTGCGATGTGTCGCGCAGTTCGACGAATCATCGGCCGCGCTCCCCCTCTTCACCGACGACGATCCTCTAGCAAGTCGGAATGGCCGATAAGGCTCGCAGCCTGGGCGCCGATGGGATCCTCTCGACGGACAACCCGCTCCCCTCCTCTCGGTTTCATAGCGTCAGCGACGCTAGCCCGTGTACCGACCTCGCCGACCCCAGACGGGCAACCTATGTCTCTCCCCCCCTCGCCCCGGGGGCTCGACTCGCGATGTGCACGCGTGCTCCCTCGCGATCCGCCAAGTCTTTCGGATCTTCGGCACCAGGATCGCACCGCATCCCATCCTCCTGGGGTGTCTCTCCTCCCTCTATACCCTCGACCCTCGTCGACCTTCGACGAGCGGTGCGCTACCAAACCCGACCACCTCTGACTGTTAGCGAGAATGGAAGAACGCGCAGTCACTCTCCCCGCTCTTGACCATCGAAAGATGGGGGCCTGGCCGTGATCCGACGAAGGATGCATGCGTTCGCAGTGCCTGAGCACCGCCGACCTCACGAGACGAGGCGCGAACGACTCGAGCGACGCACGACGCCTCGCTCACGAACTCGAACGAACCACACGATGTCCCACGACTCGAAACGAACATACGGCAGAGCCGAACGAACCTCGCCGAGCACTCCTAGCGCTCCGCGATCGACGCTATCCCTAGCCCGCACGCTAGCGCGGCCTCCACGATCCCTACATGACCCCTAACGCTTGGGCGCGGGTCTCGCTCCCTCCTCTATCCCCGCACCGCTCTGGGGATCTCCTCGACGCCTCGACCGTGGTCACACCCTCGAACTCGTGCTTGGCGCACGCCCAGCCTCGCGATTGACATCGTGCGGCTCGATGCGCTCGATGCGGAGCGACCACCGCTTTCGAACGCATTCGCTGGGGCCTAATCCTCGTCGCCCTCCCCGGACGACCTCGCCGACCTCAGCGAACGCAGCCTTGCTCTCGAGACAAGCTCCCTCGACCGTCCGCGAACTCGCGAAGTCCTCTCGCCTCGCGGTTCTCGCTTTGCTTTCACCCCGGACTCGGTTTCGGGCCACACACTCATTCCAAGAAACACCTCGATCCTTATTTCCTATCCTACTTCGCCCGTTGCGACAAGAAACTACGTACATCAAGAAACATACAGGAACACCGCCCCGGGCGGCTTACACGTCGGCCTCGTCCTCATCGTCCTCCTCCTCCGACTCCGGGTCGTCGGCCTGGCGCTGGCGCTCGAAGAGCACCATCCGCGTGGCGTTGCGGTGATCGGCGCGACGGCGTTGCAGCTCGCGCAGCCGCTCGCGCGCCTCCTCAACCTCGGGCGTCCTCACCGGACCCGGCGATGACGAAGTCGAGCGGCGCCGCCTCGCGCGGCGCGAGCGCGACGACGACGGCCTCGACGACGACGAGCCGCGCGACGTGGGCGGCGGCGACGAGCTGCGAGCGTCCGGCGGCGTCAGCGGACGACGCGCCCCACGGTGCCCGCGAACGACCCCCGCGTCCGCGCGGAGAGCCTTCCACGAGCAGGCGATGTGGCGGCGGCTGCACTCGCTGCAGGGCAGCACGCCCGGCTTGTCGCGACACCACTGCGTCATCTTCGCCTTGACGCAGCTGTCGCAGGGCTGTGGGAGCGGCGTCAGACACCTCGCCGACCTGCGGCGCGTCGATTCGAGACCACTCACCCGAAGAGGCACGTCGTCCGGCCCCAGCTGCTTGCGGGCGCGGCGCATGGCGTCGAGGTCCGCCTTCCTGCTCTCGCCGGGCGGGATCTTCATGCCGCGGCGGGCAGCGCGCTTGGGCGCGCGACGCGGCGACGCGTTCTTCTCGCGGGAGCGCCCGCGACTCACTCCAGCTTGCGCCGGTCCAGCACGCGCCTGTCCCGTACGCGCCCGCTCCTTACGCGCCTGCTCGGGCGCGACAGCCGACACGGGCCGCGACGCCGTCATACGAGCAAACGGACGACGGCGGCGCCGCACGAAGGGCTCGTCGTCGTCCGAAGGCAACGGCGGCGAGGTCGCCGACGTCGCCTCCGGCGCCGGAGCAGATCGCGGGGCCGACGTCGTCCAGTTCGCGGGCACGGGCGGGAGGTTGAACACGAGGCGCCGCCCCGGCGGCGGCGCCCTCCCACGCACGGGTGCGGGCGAAGGACGAACTGACGGCGGCGGCGCGAACGGAGTCGCGGTGGGCGAACGTGCGGGCCCCAAGAAATCGTCAATGTCGTCCTCGGACCCGAGAGCAGGCGCTCCCAGCGTCGAGGACGGCCCAGAGGTTGCAGACGCGGCGGGCGGCTGCGCCGGCGCAGAGCTCGTCGCCGGCGCAGGGTTCGCAGTCGGCGCCGACGGTACAGGAGGAGGCGGCGGTGGCGCCGCAGAGGTCGAAGGCGCCGCGGACGGCGGCGAGATCGCCGACGTCGACGGCGGTGGAACGGAGCCCCCAGACTCCGGAGACGGGGCGGCAGCACGCGCGCGAGCGCGAGTACGAGGAGCGGGCGGCGGCGGCATCGCGCCCGCGAAGCGAGCATACGAGGGCGCTGTGAAGTCCGGCTGCAGCGCCGGCATCGCGAACTGCCCCGGCGCCGCTGCGTTCCACAGCGCCCATGGCGTCGCGGGCTGCGGAGGCGGTTGCGCGGACGGCGGCGCAGGCGGCGGGAAGAACGAGGTGGGCGGCGGGAACGACGACGGCGGCGGCGGCGGCCTCGACGAGCCCGCCTGCGTCGACGGACCCGCGTTCGAGGGCCCAGCAGACGATGACGGCGGCGGCGAGCGGGTGCGCGAGCGCGCGGGCGGCGGCGCGTCCTTCTTGCGACGGCTGTCCTTGCGGCCCATGGTGGGGGATCGAGAACAAGAGACGTCGAAGGTCGTCGAGCTTATATGGTCGACGAACAAACTTCGAGATCCCAAACAACGAGTCACCCGCCGATGCCGTGTTCACCCGGGACTCAATACGCCCTCGATCTCCTTCACGCTGGTCCCCAACACCTCGCCGAGGCTCTCCCTCGCTCCTGGAGACTGCTCGAGGCTTGTAAGGGGGGCTATGTTGCGATTTTCGAGGTCTTCGCACGCTCAAACCTCTCATCGCTCGAAGTCTCGCCTCTTCGCAGTCTCCCCCACCTACCCATTCAGTTCGCCGTTCTCAAATCTCGTTATCCCGCTTAGTCCCTAGGCTCTAGGGATGCGGAATCGCGAGCCGGATCGATCTGGCAGGTGAGACTCGCGCCCCACCCGCACCCCATCATGCGCCGCTGCCTTTATGGGACGACTCGACCTATCTCGACGACGACGACTTGCCTCGGCGACCTCAGACCCGGAATCTGCTCGTGGAACGGATCTCATCTCGTCTAGAGGGTGAGACCCTCGCCGCCGCGCCTCGGCGGCTCGCGCTCGGCCGGTTCGCCCATATCCGGCCTCTGGTCCCGCGGCCCGATCTCGAACCACTCGCTCGACATCCCCTCGGGTCCCTTGCACCCGGGATATCTTCGCCCACCCTCTCTCACCTCTAGGGTGTTGTGTAGGCGCCGACATCTTGCGCCGTTGGCCCGCAGCGCTGCTCGCGCTCTTCCCAGCCCTACCCCTCAGCACCGCTCTCTCGACAGAGACGCTCCCCCGACCTCGTGCCATCCGGAATATCTTCAAGACACCTCTCCGATGTCCTTCGCACGCTCGCTCTACATTCCGGAGACTTCGACGAGCCGCAACATCGCGATGTACGTCCGCAGCGGCACCAGCTCACGCCGCATCTTCGCCCCCTCGCGCGCTCGGGGCTCTACGATGGTCTGCGAGAGGCTGTTGCCCTTCGCGGAGTCTTCGATGCATATCCCGGTATGTCCAACGCCTGCTCGATCGCTGGATCGTGGAGACGAGTTCGGTTACGGGGTATTCGTCGAGCCACTTCGGGCTTCGAGGACATCGCGGGCTTCGGCTCAGATCGGCGACCTCTCTCGGGGCAGTACGGTGATCCGGGATAGTCTCGTTCCGGCGTTCTCATGATATGTATATAGGGCGGATGGCCTTCTGGGCTGATCCCCAGATTTGGTCTGGTCAATGCACCACCCATGTTCTTGCTCGCATAGTTCCCCTCCTCAGCGCCAGTCCCGGCGAGTGTGGTGTGCTCTGCCGTGACAATGTTTCCGCAGAGGGGCCACCTGCCGCTACAAGACAGGGCAGTCGTCCCTGAGGGCGCAAGCCTCTGCGTCGATGTCATTTAGCTCCCATATTGCCAAATACATCGTCCTGCACGCTGAAGCGAGCGTTCAAAGCGCAGACGAAGACTTGCCCAGCAGCGCCGGGCACAACATCCCGGGACAGCCAGCATTACTGCTCTACCGTGACCTCTGCACGGAAAACAAAGACGAGAGAACGAGTCAACGCAGAGCAAAGAGAGGCGAGCAAGGGTGCGCACTCGAGAGCGGCGCCCGGTTCGCGCTGTTCGCGCAGTTCGCGACGCAGTTCGCGCCGCAGTTCGCGCACGCGCCCTGCGCGCCGCAATGGCTTCAACGCGAGACGCGTTGCACTACGAGGATGAATGTATGAATATAGACGGGTGTGGGTAGGCTGTATCGACCCTGATACGACGCAAGAAGGTGCCTAGGCCGGAGACGTGTTGGTAACGGACTAAGGAGCGGATGTACAGCGGGATGGGACTACATGACGGAGTCCGGACCGACGGAGCCGACTGCGCGCGTACCTCTACCTCTCACACTCCCACTCGCGCAAAGGAGGCGAGCTCCCACTGCTGCGGCAGAGTCTACGCGGTCAAATGGACAACGGGCTTGCCGTTGGGCCCCGTGCGCTTGCGTCCTTGGTGCGGGGTGTCGCGCAAGGGAACGGGAGCGGGAGCGCGCGAAAACGCAGCATGGGCATGAGCCGGGCGACGCGAGGCGGAAGACGATGGGCGAGTACTGGCCGGACGGAGGGTGACGAGCGTGTCGTCGTCCGGGTCGTCCTCGACGTGGAACGGGCCGGAGGACGCAAAACCTGCGACGAGTTCGTCGTCGTCATCGTCGTCGTCCAGGACGGCATTGGCCTTGTACTGGTCGCGCCGCGCGCGGACCTTGTCCTTGACGTCGCTCGGCATGTCGTGCATGCAGTAGCGGGCGATGTGGCCGTACTGCCCGCAGCGGCGGCAGTCCTTGTCTGTGCGCGGGTCGAGCCAGCGAAGGTCGTACCGCAAGTCCGAGCGCCGGCGAGAGCGCGTGTCCGAGTCCGAGTCGTCACGACGGCGGCTCGGCTTGCCCCTCCCACTGCTGCGCACCTTGGTGTAGTGGGCAGCCTCGGAGTCGGGCGAAACACCAAGCGAGCGCTGGTGCTCAAGCAAGATGTCCCGCAGCTCCTGGATGTCAGGGTCACCGTCGATATCGCTCGCCAGCGAGGGGCCCAAGGGCGGGGGGAAGGAGAACGAGCCCGGATAAAGCGGTAGATAGACCAGATCAAACCTAGGATACAAGGGGAGGGCCGATGCCCGTATATATAGGTATCACCCACGCCGATGCCGGCTCGGATCCGAAGTCCGCGAACACCGGCGCGGCGAACCAAGCCATCACCCATCACTCCTTGCCCCGCGTCGACCGCCGTGAGATCGCGAAGGGTGAGCGACCGCGGAGACGAGATCGTACGAGGTCGGCGATGTGCACGAGACGCACCGAGTTGGATCGCGAAGGGAGATCGTTTGACGACGCCCTCGAAGTGGTCGAGGGTGTAGGCAACTCGCGGGTCTCCACGCAATGGGCCATGAGGGTCCTGAGGGGGTGCAGGTATACCGAAGTGCGAGCGAGGGGTCGCGGACATCGAGAGGGGCTTGCCGTTTGAGAGCCCGCGCATCGAGGTTAAGTCCCCCCCCACACACTCACCTGCTCCCCATCCCTGAACTGAACGGGTCACAGAGGTCGATGAAGAGGGGCAGCGAGGTCGCGGTCGTGGCAGAATAGGTCGGCGACCTGTCGAGGCCTTCGAGGTACGCGGAGCGGTTCGCGGCGCGCGAGCGGGAGGTTCGAGATGTGTCTTCGGGCCGCGAATTCCTTCTCGTGCGGCCAGCTTCTGGGCGGGGCGCCGCGCCGTTCTGGGTCGCGTTGGGCGCGTCGCGGTGGTCGAGCCGGAATGACAGTGATCCCGGTGGGGTCAGCGGAGGAACGGAGGCGAGGGCGCGGACAGGCGGGTGCGGGGGATGAGGCGCGAAGTGGTCCGAAGGAGCGGGGAGAGTATGTCAAGCCGAGGCCGAGAGCGGCGATAACCTCCAAAGAGCGCGAGGAGCTGGTAGAGAGGCGCCGTGGATGGGAAAAAGCTCCTCGAGCTCAACATAACCCCCCTACTAGCCGCTCGAGGCGGATGCTGACTTCGACGAACTGCGGTAGGAGGTCGGCGAAGTATGCCGGACGTTCCGGGCGCCTCGACTTTCGCGGGATCAAACCTAAGTTTCGGTCCCGCGCGCGGTTGGTTGACTCGGGGGCAGCCGGTCTTAGTTCGCTCCCCCCTCTTCACCTTGACGACGATGCCCCCCGGATATGCCAGTGCCTCTCCATTCCATATACTGGTCCCGACTTCCCCATGTATATTCTCAGGTCCCAGGTCCCTGATCCCAAGTTTGATTTTTCCCTGCCTCAGTCCCAAACTATCCCATGTCCAGAATTTTTGACTAGCTCCTTAATAGAGTCACACTGCCATTTGGGACCAAATCCCAACTTTGCACTTCAACAATGTGTGTTCCATTCCGATTTCTTCGAACCGATACTACAAAAATCAAGCCTAGTAGGGTGCATAACAACAACAAATCCAAGATATTTACAAAGGCGAGTCTTCGAACGGGGGAGGGGGACGAACATAGGGAAGAGGTGCTGCGCGGCCGCGGTGGTCATAATACGACTGAAGGTAGCAATACCAAGCGCTGCGCTCCAGCTCTTCGTACGCGTTGGAGTCGAGAGGGGGCGGTACGGCTGTCTCTCCCCAGTGCTTCTCCCAGGGACCCAGCATCTCGTCTGCGCGCGGCCAGTACCGCATCACCTCCACGAATGCCCTGAGTGCCGGGATGCGTCGCTTCGGGTCGCTGGAACAGAGCCAGTTCTCGCCCCGGGGCTTCAGCGCATCGAGGCCCTCGCTCCAGCACTCCTTCACCAGGTTGAAGTACTCCAGGTCGGGCATTTGCTGCAGGTCGGCCTTCTCGGGGTACCAGCCGCGCATCTTCACCGCGAGACTAAGCATCTCGTAGCGGAACTCGAGCTCGGAGATGTCCCACAGGACGTAGCGCTCCCATTCGAGCGACAGCCAGGACTGGTCCGACTCGTCCTTGGGCGGCGTGAGCTTGTGGCCGTCGAAGGACAGCTCGTCTTTGATGCTGTCCAGAATCTGGCGCAGCGTCATCTCGGGCAGCTCGGTCGACATCATCGTCTCGAGTTCCTCCTCTGTCACCGCGGGCGGCTCCTCCTTGCGGATGACGTCGAGCCCGAGCCGCTTGACGATCGCATTCGAGTCGTGGTCCAGCAACATGCACCTGTTGATCCTGCGCCACTGCTGGTTCGTGAACCCGTCGTCCTCGCCGATTTCTTGCACGGCCGTCGCTGCGAGGTAGTACCCCCGGATCTCCAGCCAGCGGAACAGAGAGCGGAGGACGTTCTCCTGTTTTGTTCGGCTCGCGTCGTCCTTCTCCGACCAGGCGTTCATGAAGTACGCCAGCGTCGGCATTTTGTGCACGGCCTTCTGGCCCTTCGCAGAGTGCGGGACAGCGAAGTTGCCGACCGCCAGCTTGAGCTCGCGAGTACGCGTCGTGTCGACGGTCCGGCTCACTTGCTCCGGGAACTCGAACTGACGCGGCCACCAGTCGGGCAGATTGCGCGTGGGTTCGTGATAGGACGTCAGGCGCACAGGGACGTTCTTGTAGAGTCCCGGCTCGTCCATCGCCGCGACAGCCTGCTTCAGGACCCACCCTCGTTTCTTCCTGTCGCGATCCTCGCTTGTCGGCGACGGCGGTTCTACGTGTATTTAGCTATTGCCCCTGTTCTTGCATTCCATACATACCTTTGCGCTTTCCCGCGCTCGCCTGCGTTTGCGCCTCCTCGCCCGCGTTCCCTGTCACCGTGCCCGGTACAGGCTCGTCCGCTCGTGCATCTATGAGCCGTGAGCGTTCAGCCCTTCTGACCACAATCAAGCAACTTACCTGCTGGATCGCCGATCCGGCCCTCGTGCATCTCACCCACCCGGTCCTCCCCCTCCACCGCGTGTTGCTCGTCGCCTGACCTTGCTGGTCTCTCGTCCACTTCGCCGTAATCCAGCGTCACGTCTTCCTGTTGAGCGGCATCGCTCGCGCTTGCAGCGACGCGTCCCTTTCCGCGCGTTTTTTTCCCCCGTCTCTTCCTCTTCCCGACAGCCTCGGAGCTCGTCCCAGGCGCGGACGTCTGTACTGCTCGGCCGGCGTGCGCTCGTGGCGGCTCAGGCGCGGCGTCGTCTTCGGGTGGCGGCGGAACGCCGTCTTCGGTGTTGACATAGTCGTCGTAATCGTCCATGACGACCTGCGGCGACGGGCTTCGCGCTCGACGCGCCGACCCGCTCGCCTGAGTGCTGGCAGACGTGCGGGATGTTGAGGTTGACGCCTTGCTCGGCGGGCCAGCTTGCGCCGGCCGTACTTGCTGGGCTCGCAGGCGAGGGTCCCTCGACGCTGAGGGACGTTCGGGGCGTGGCGAACTTGCGCCGGCGGCGAGAGCGACCGCCTCCCTGAAGGCTTCCTCCTGCTCCTTCTTCTCCTTCTCCTCCTTCAATAGTGCGCGTAGCTTCGCCATCTTGAGATACCCGTCCGGGGGCTTCATGTTCGGGTCGCCGGGCAGCATCATCTCCAAGGGCGCAGTGAAACCCCCTGAACCGTAGTACGCAGCGGCATTCCCTCGCAAAAAGTCACTCTCGGCTGGGAGGTTCACCGGGTGGTAGCGGAGACAGAGCCACACCGGGACGTCGAACGCTGCGTAGTCCTTGGCGAGCGCAGAGTCGCCGCGCACGAAGACACCGCGGCTGTGCCGTGGGGGGAACATCCTGTGCATTTCCGACACTTGCGCCCTGCTGTCCCCCCATGGCGATCGGAGGGTCGCGAGGCCCGCCCTGCGCAACGCAGCGCTATAGCTTAGCCATCCGCGTACCTCCAGCGTGATTCGCTGGTACGCTGCCAGGGCGCCGCGCACTTCCCACGACGGCCCCGCCTCGCACAACAGAAACGCCATGGCCGCCTTCATCTCCGGGAACTTGTCGGCGGGCGAGTCGAGGAGCCACTGCTCCTTGAGCTCGTCCTGAATCATCGCCTTCTCGTTGGTCCACGCGCGCCAGAGTTCGCGCGCGCAGCGGACGATCGACTCCTTGAGTGCGATCTTGAGTTGGAAAAGGCCCTTCCCGCCCCCGCGTATGAGGTGGTCGAAGTTCATGCGGTACCAGGCTAGGTCGTCCTTGAGCGTCATGTGAGTTGCGAAGTACCACCCGCCGACCTCGCGGAGGATTCGATGCTCTCGCGGGGTGTCGGGCTCCTTCAGCGGGATGAAGGCCAGATATGGCTTGTGTTCCGGGTGGTGCGCCCATCCCGGAATAGACGTCCACTCCTGCGTCCCCTTCAAGGCGTCGTTGCGCAGCTTCACGGGCGTATTTGTGGGCGGCGGCAGCGGCGGGTGGTTCGCGCGGTTCCAGCGCACCACCCACTGGGGATTCGTGGCGTCCGGCCAGTACGTCACCCAAGGGAACCATTCCCCTTTCTCCTCGTACATCGACGCGGCGTACGTCCCCGGCCGGGTCCCCGCCGGATGCGTGTCTCTCGGCGGGGACTCGCTTCCCGCATTGCGCAAAGGCTGCTTCTCGTCTTCGTGCTGTATCCAGGCGCTCACGATGAGGTTCTGGAGCCGGGCGTTCTTTTCGAGCTCACGCAGAGGTGGCAGTACTTGCGGATACAAGTATTCGTCGGGTGGCAGGGATTGTTGAAACTTGAAGTATCCGTATATTCTTGTGTTTGCCCGATACTGGGCCCACGTCATGTTCGGCCCCGGCTGCCAAGCGTACGGTCCGTATGTCGGGTTTCCGCTGCACGCGGTCAGTACATAGATCACAATTTTTTTCCGCGCTCACTGCAAGAAGAGATGGTCGCCCTCTTGCGCAAGTTCATGCTCTTGTTCGTCGGACGGGCCTGGTCTTCATGCGCGTCAATAACTACACAGAACCTTTTTATCTAGACTTACGGTTCGGGATCTGGCGTCGTCATACTGGGCGGCGGGCTGGATGCGCGCGACGGTGCTGTTCTGGAAGAAATAGTCAGAATGGAGTCCTTTCCCAAGTCGGCGCCGCCGCCCACCACCACCTGCAGCGCTCTATCCGCGCAAAGAACGCGTGAGCGTGCCGCAGGTCGTCGGCAGCGCCGACCCCACAGCGCTCGACTCACGTGTGTTCGGGTTCTGGCGTCGTCATACTGTGCGGGATGCGGGATGCGCGCGACAGTGGCGTTCTGGATAAAAGAGTCAACATGTAGTCCTTTCCGAAGTCGGCGCCGCCGCCGCCGCCCACCGCCTGCAGCGCTCTATCCGCGACAAGACCGCGTGAGCGTCCCGCAGGTCGTCAGCACCGGCGGCGCCAACGCGCTCGACTCACGTTTTCGAGAGCGTGCGGGTGCGGCCAGAGACTGTGTTCGCGAGACCGCCGAAAAGTTCTGGATAAAAGAGTCAGAATACAGTCCTCTCTGAAGTCGCCGCCGCCGCCGCGGACGACCTGCAGCGCTCTACCCACGGCAAGACCGCGTGAGCGTGCTGCAGGCCGTCTGCGGCGGCGGCGTCGTCGCGCTCGACTCACCGTAGTCGAGCCCGTGTGCGTTCGCGCGAGAGGGAAAACGTGCGGGACTTGCGTAGTTCTGAAAGAAAGAGTCAGAATACAGTCCTCTCTGAAGTCGCCGCCGCCGCCGCGGACGACCTGCAGCGCTCTACCCACGGCAAGACCGCGTGAGCGTGCTACAGGCCGTCTGCTGCGGCGGCGCCGTCGCGCTCGACTCACCGTAGTCGAGCCCGTGTGCGTTCGCGCGAGAGGGAAAACGTGCGGGACTTGCGTAGTTCTGAAAGAAAGAGTCAGAATAGAGTTCTCTCCAAAGTTGGCGCCGCCGCCGCGGACGACCTGCAGCGCTCTACCCACGGCAAGACCGCGTGAGCATGCTACAGGCCGTCTGCGGCGGCGGCGCCGTCGCGCTCGACTCACCGTAGTCGAGCCCGTGTGCGTTCGCGCGAGAGGGAAAACGTGCGGGACTTGTGTAGTTCTGAAAGAAAGAGTCAGAATAGACTTCTCTCCGAAGTCGCCGCCGCCGCCGCGGTCGACCTGCAGCGCTCTACCCACGGCAAGACCGCGTGAGCGTGCTACAGGCCGTCTGCGGCGGCGGCGCCGTCGCGCTCGACTCACCGTAGTCGAGCCCGTGTGCGTTCGCGCGAGAGGGAAAACGTGCGGGACTTGTGTAGTTCTGAAAGAAAGAGTCAGAATAGAGTTCCGGCCGAAGTCGGCGCCGCCGCCGCGGTCGACCTGCAGCGCTCTAGCCACGGCAAGACCGCGTGAGCGTGCTGCAGCTCGTCGCCAGCGGCGACGACATCGCTGTCGACTCACCGTAGTCGTGCGCGTGTGTGTTCGCGCGAGGGGGAGAGTGTACGGGACTTGTGAAGTTCTGAACGAAACAGTCAGAATAGAGTTCTGGCCGAAGTCGGCGCCGCCGCCGCCGACGCGCTGCAGCGCTCTATCCACGGCAACACCGCGTGAGCGTGCCCGAGGGCGTCTGTGGCGGCGACGCCATCGCGCTCGACTCACGTCGTCGAGCTGGTGGGGGTTCGGGCGAGAGACGAGAAGTGCGCGACCGCTGGGGTTCTGAATTAAAGCGTCAGAATGCAGTCATTTCTGAATCCCGCGCCGCCGCCGCCGCCGACGACCTCCAGCGCTCTAGCCACGGCAACACCGCGTGAGCGTGCCAGGGGCCGTCTGCGGCGGCGCCGCCTTCGCACTCGACTCACGTTGTCGAGATCTTGGTGGTCCGAGCGAGACACGAGAAGTGCCCGAGCCGATGGAGTTCTGAATAAATGGGTCAGATTAGAGTTCGTTCTGAGGTCGGCGCCGCCGCCGCCGACGACCTCCAGCGCTCTAGCCACGGCAACACCGCGTGAGCGTGCCAGAGGCCGTCTGCGGCCGCGACGCCATCGCGCTCGACTCACGTCGTTGAGCTGGTGGGGGTTCGCGCGACTGAGAGAAGGTCCGCGGCCGGTGGGGTTCTGAATGAAAGAGTCAGAATGAAGTTCTCGGTGCCGCCGCCGCCGCCGCCGACGACGAGCTGCAGCGCTCTAGCCACGGCAAGACCGCCTGAGCGTGCTGCATGGCGTCTGCGGCGGCGACGCCATCGCGCTCGACTCACCGTAGTCGAGCTCTTCGGGATTCGCGCGAAGCAGAATACGTGCGCGGCCGGTGGATGTTCTGAATGAAGCAGTCAGGATAGAGTTCTTCGCGCCACGACCGTCGAGCACGACCTGGAGCGCTCCATCCGCGTCAAGAACGCGTCTGCACGCCCCGGGCCGTCTCCCGCGGCCTGGAGACCTCTCTGCACTCACCGTAGTCGTGCGGGTGGTGGTCAGGGCGAGACCGTGAACGCGAGACGTCTGGTCTATATAACTGAGTCAGAATAGAGTCCTTCCAGCCGGTGCCGCCGCCGACGCCGCCGCCGACTGCCTGAAGCGCTCTGGCCGCCACATTCACGCATGAACGAGCCGCACGCAGTCTGCCGTGGCCGCGCGTTCACGATTGACTCACTGTCGTCGTCAAGGAACGCTCTTCTCCGTTCCTCTGGCCTGTGACCGGGACGAAGTGCTAATTTCGACTGCTGCGAAATTCGTCAGATCCAATCGGGCCCTCTGCACCGTTCCTGCTACCAGTCCAGATACCCTCTGAGGCGCTCGATCCGCGAGAAGACCACGTGAGCGTGCCTCGGGCGGTATCTGCACTGGCAACAGGAACGGCACCATCACCACATACCTCAGAAGCGCGTGGGACCCGATTTTCCGTTGGTTGACCCTATTGGCAGAACCGCGGGCGGCAGCTGGATCGGCGGCGCTGTCTGCGCGCGTTGGAAAGGGTGCGTATGCGTGTGTGGCCCACCGGGGTTCCGCTGAGTGCGGTGGCGCGAGCACAGGTCAGAGACGAGCCGGCGGACTTGGCCGAATTTCGAGTGCAAGTCGAAATTCGCCTAAGTCCGCGCCGGCTCGTCTGCCTGGTGGCTCTGGCTACCCACCTCGCCGTCTATCCACTCTCTCCTCTGCCCTCGTTTCTCCTGTCATCCTCGACCCGGCTTTATTCTTACTTTCCTGTCATGCAAATTATTTGACCTCATTTGTTGCCTCCGGCAAGACCTCATTTCCCTGGCTAACCTTCAATTTTTGTGTCGCATGTCATCCTGCTTTCCTAGGGCTGGAAGTTCTGCCCATGTCCCTGGCAAATTCGGATTTCCTTCCGGCTCCCACGGTCACGTGACCAGACGCGTCACTTGTCGCGTCCCTGAGTTCGCGTCGCGACGCGTCGGCCCGTGTATTGCGCGCGTTCTGGCCTCCCGCAGGGCGCCGTAAATTGCAGCTTCATACAAGGGATGCCTTCCAGCGCAACATATTGCGCTTTCCGACTGCTCCGGGCTCGACGCAACATATTGCGTGTCCCCCGGTCCCCCGTACTCTGCCGCTCTCAACTCGGCGCCGTGACGGCGGTTCAGGCTGCGCTCGCGCGGAAATGGCTTCTCGCCCCTTTGGGTAGCATATCCGCATGGTACGTCTGACAGTCGGCTGGGAGCACGACTGAGCGCGGTCGAAGACGAAGTGATAGGAGCACTGAACTCCGCCTGTCTATTGAAGACGTCACGACCAAATCGGGCTTATCGAGCCCGATTTGGAATGCCTCCGCGCCACGCGCTTGCCTCACCTCTGTCGTGAGGCCTGTGCCGACCTGCTGTGTTGCTCGTGCGGCATCTTACCTTATAAGCCTGCACTGTGCAGTCGCATTCCGGCCGTCTCCCATTCCCGTCGCCGTACTCTCACCCATCGTCCTTGCTCTCATGTCTGCCGATCCTTCCGTCCGTTGTGCGCTACCCGTGGGCCTGCTGCACTTCAAGGCTGAAACTTACGCATTTGTAGTCCCTTTTCCGAGTGTTGTCGAGATCGACGTCGAGGACCTGGTATCCTCGGGCCGTCTGGATGTTCCCACTATAAACTCGGAGCACCTTCAGGCTCGTGCAGTGTTAGCGCTGCCCGGCGAAGATATCTCGCTCCCACAGATCGCTCGCCCTCTGGATCCACCTTTTCCCAATATGACGTCGGCTTCGTCGGGTCAGATGCCAGCCGACGAACTTGCGCCCCCTGCACCGTCCTCCCCGGAAATCCCGCTGCTTACTCAACTCGAACAGCGCCGCGCGGACAGCAAGCCGAACGAGATTCAACCTTCCTCTGAGACGATTACTAGCTCCTCTGAGGAAGTGCCTTTGAAAGTCCAGGCTGACGAGCGCGCTCGTCTTGCCCAAGTGCCGTCGGCAACCCAGCAACCCCGCGCCGAACCTCACACTTACATTGCCAGCCTTATACCTGACATTCCGACTCCCAGGTATGACCCCGTACTCGCCGCTGGCAGGTATCTCACGGACTGTACCTTTTCTAGCGCTGGGCCCGCTCATCCTGCGGCTTCCATCTGCACCCAGCCTGCACTCTCTGCTCGCGCTGACCCGGCCTCTCAGTGCGTCTCAATCGATTTTTGCATCGTGCGCCTGACAATCATGTCTAGAACCGCCCCTTCGCGAGACGACATCCGTAGGGCAAAGCGCCTGTGGCTTCGCTGGCGCCAGACGAACCGAAAGAAGGTCTCGGAAGCGCTCGCGCAACCTCGTATGTATTTCTCTTTCGTGCTTGCTGTCTTCATCCCCACTCATTCTACTGTGAAAAGTATTGTGTCCCGGGGTTCGTCTCAACGCCTTTGCCGACGCAGAGCAGTGCGAGTGGACCTCTGCTAGCGTTCCCGAGGGTGGGCCCCGGGTACGGGTTTCCGGATCCCAACCCCACGTGCTACTTGGGGAGGACAACGTCCCACTTGGCTGGGTGTTCCCCAATTTTCTTGGGGAAGACGCGCATGTGAGCACGACATGTTTGTACTGAGACATCTCACCCTGATCGCATCCTCTGGCAGCGCATCCTCTTTGGCGAGCTCCAGCAGTTCGCCGACGACGTAGAGCTCACTCCTGAGAAACGCTCGGGCGCAGACGCCAACACGAGGAATAAGCGAAGCTCCTACAAGCGAACGGCTCGCACAGGGGAACGTTCGGGGTGCTTTCAGCTCGTGAACATCTGGGGCGCGATCGGCCACCCGGTACGCACCGCATATTGTCCCTTTCACCTCTGTCTCACATTCTAGTTACACAGGACGGACAGTTAGGCCCTGCCACAGATGTTGTTGGCGGTCGTGTCAAGGACTTTAACGCCGCCGCGAAGCTCATGGACGAGCTGCGAGTTGTTTCGAAGCGCATCGATCACATGATCCAATGCGTCGACCCTGCTCAGCATGCAGCGCTCCACAAGGCCCGGAATGAGCTGAGAGACCTGTTCCCTGCATACAGGCTGCTCTCGCAGTTCGACCCATCCTACTTCCACGGCCGCTCGCTCATCTACAACCGCGCCACCCCGCGGCACAGAGACATGCGCGACAAGAAGTTTGCCTGGACTCCGGTCCTCACCCTCGGCAAATACACGACCGGAACGTTCAGCGTGCTCAATTTCGACATCGATTACATGCCGGGAACGCTTATCCTCCTGCGAGGGGCCGTCTTCCCGCACGAGGTCACCTACGACGGCGGCCCGCGCGTCTGCATTGCGCACTTCACACACGAATATGTGCTCGATCGCACTTCCGTCCGCGCGCTTCCGCTGATGACTGGCGGTGACGTCGCGGCGAGCCTGGAGGCCTACCGCGCTCAGCGTGCAGCATCGGCCCTTCCCAAGAATAATAATCCGAAGAAGGCGCGTCGTCGCCAGCGTGACGCCGCCGCCGCTTCCTTGGCCCCCGGGTTGTAATTCACACCTCCTGCTTCTCACTCAGTTCTTCTCTACCCACCATGAGACTACCATTCACGCGAGTTTGTATATATCTCTTGAGGCCGTTTATGAACTTATGCACTGATTCACCACCACTCCGGCGATAACGAGACCGAACACCATAGAATGCATATCTGGGAAAGTGGCATACATGCGAGTCGTTGTGGCTACTATACGCAGCTTTTGGGGATTCTGATCTACCATTCTACTCGCGCTTCTTCTTGGTTACCTTCTCCTTCTCAAGCTCGGGCGCGGCGGCCGCCTTCCTCTTCGTCGACGTCTTGTCCGCTCGCGGCGCCGAGGACTGACCGGTCTTGGGCGTGGAACCCGCGGTGGCGGGGGTCTTCGGCGTCGAGCCAGCAGCGCGCGGGACCGCGGCGGTCTTCGGCGCGGTCTTGGGCGTCGAACCCGAGGTCGCGGCGGTCTTCGGCGTCGAGCCAGCAGCGCGCGGGGCCGCGGCAGTGTTCGGCGCGGTCTTGGGCGTCGAAGCGGTCTTCGGCGTCGAGCCAGCAGCGCGCAGCGCCGCGGCAGTGTTCGGCGCGGTCTTGGGCGTCGAAGCGGTCTTCGGCGTCGAGCCAGCAGCGCGCAGCGCCGCGGCGGTCTTCGTCGCCTTGAGCGGCTTTCTGGCCGGCACGTCGTCCTTCTCGCTGGTACGCTTCTTCTTAGGCGGAGGGGGCGGCGACGTCACGAAGCTGATGTTGTCGTCCGACTCGTGGGCCGGAACTGGGACGTCTTCTTCATCGCTGAGCGTGAGGTCGACCACGGACGATGTTGACTCGCGCTGGCTCGTTTGCGCAGCCGGCTGTGCGCCTGTGCCAGCCAAGGCACTGGTGTTGACGGGCGACGCGGGCGGCGGCCCTTCGGGATGACCGAGCGGGTGGGTGGCATGCGTGACGCGAAGGCGGACCATGTCGTTCGCAATGCGCACACCGTGCCAGCGAGTGGCGTCCGAGAACGGAACCCATTCGCGTTCCCCGAGCGCGTCGAACGCCTCCAGCGCATAGACACCTCGGTAGTGTTGCATGTACGTCTCCACCTGCAAAGGCATCGAGTAGTAGAAGAACCACTCGCTTACGGTCTTGATGTTGAAGACGAATTTCTTGCCGTTCTAAGCACGGGAGTGAGCAGATGCGCACTGAAAAGACCGCGCGGGGCGCACCAGCTTTTCCAAGGAGATCGTGACGTCGCGGCGCGAGTCGAACCACTCAGTGTCCGGTGAAAACCTTGGCAGCGGCGGCGGCTCCAGGTCATCGTCATCCGTCCACCCATCCTCGCCGTCGTCTGCGCCTTGCATGGGGGCAACGTCTCCGTCACCCTCGCTGCCGCTGTCGCCACCGTCGCCGTCGCCGTCGCCCTCGGTGTGGCTGTCTCCGCTGTCGCCGTCGCCGTCGCCACGACTAGTTTTGTGCGCGACCGGAGCGTCACCTGTGGTGGCGGCCGGCTGTACCGCCGCCGTGCGCTTGACTGGTGAGCTGGCCGCCGAAGCCGAGGCCCGGACCGCGCTCGGCACCCAGGACTCGAAAAGCTTGATCTTCTTGTCGCGCGAGGCGAACGTCGACGAGTACGTGCGCGTGTCTTCCGGCTCGCGGTTGTTGACGAGTTCCCTGGCCAGCTGGTTACAGGCCCCGGCGCACTGGATTGAGACGTCAGTCATGCCAGTAATCGCAGTCCACGCGCGACCGGCACTCACGCCGAACCAGGTCTTCTCTTTGCCGTCGTTGCGCCAGATACCGTGCCCACCGCACCCCGGACACTCAAGCTGGGCGAGCGATGGAGTCTTCGCCAGCGTGATCTGGTTGACGGGATTGGCTTTCGAGCAGAGCAGACCAGCAGGCGGCGACGTAGGCGCGCCCCCCTTGCGACTGCGCTTCGACTGCGTTTTCGCGCCGCGAGCTTTTGTACTCGGAGCGGGAGTGTGCTGGCGGCGGCGTGGGGCAGACGCTTTGGCGGGCATCGTCGTTTGCGGAGAGTCGAAGATGTGGGGTGTGCAACTCGTCTTCGTTCCACGGATTATGACTGGGCTAGGTCGCGTTCACGTTAGCAATAAAATCCGATGACCATGGTGCTGAAACGCACCGACGAATTGATCGAGAAGGTTCCGTTCCCACGCGCCAGGGCAGCAATTTGACGGCCGCGGGATCGGTCATGTCATGATGGATCTCAAAGAACTCGCCCTGGAAAAATTATTATGGTCGCGAAATCCCGCGCTTGTCACACGCACGCATTTCATGGACTGGTCCCAGACTTTGTCTTTGCGTTTCGGCTCTCTGTCTTGCCCCAACACCCTCGTCCGGTTGCATCCCTGCGCGCGACCTCATCGATGCCTCCCAAGGTTCTGCACTCGCCCAAGACGAGGCGCCAGCGGGCCTCGTTCTCTCGGCAACTGCGTTCGCGCGCATCGGCTGGGAGTAATGGCCGCACTGCACCGTCGGCGGCGTCGGCGAAGAAGCAGCCAGCCGTTGTGAAGAAGTCGGCGCCGCTCTGCAAGACCTGCACGACGACGGCGCGCAAGGTCTACCACCACTGGAAGCAGTGCTCAGTAAGTCCCTTACACCGCGCGGTTCGTTAAGACTGACAGACGTTACCTTAGAAGCAAAAGGAGCGCGCCCCTCCGGCGCCCAAAGCTCCAAAGTCGCGCAAGTCGGCGCGCGCGATCGAGACGGATGCACGTCACGCCTCGCTGCTCGCAGACCTCGCCGAGACGACGAGCCGCCTCCTCGATCGAGCGGACGACGCCATGTCCGTCGATTCCGACCAAACCACCTCCGATGTGCCGGACACGGCGCGCGAGCTCTCAGTCTCCCTGGGAGCGCGCTCTGACACCTCTGACGAGGATGCCGGGAGCCAGCTCGATGGGGGCCGCCTGGAGGACGACGCCGTTTCCATGGCCGCGAGCGCGCAAGATGGCGCGAGCATCTCTGGCGCCGAGGAGGACGTGGCGCCTCCGTCCAAGGACGTGCGCATGCACGACTTCTTCTCGGACAGTGACGAGGTCCCCGACTCGGAACCCGAGCGCGCCGCGGCTCGAGCACGCGCTGCGGCCAGACACGCCAGTAGCCCGTGCGACGACGAGTCCAGTGACGCCGCTTCCAATGCTGGCGACGCCGCGTCCGGCGAAGACGCTTCCAGCGACGGCGAGTCCAACGCCGGCGACGAGTCCAGTGACTCCGCTTCCAATGCTGGCGACGCCGCGTCCGGCGACGACGCTTCTAGCGACGGCGAGTCCAGCGACGACGAGTCCAGCGCCGCGCAGGCGACTGATGCCGAGGCTCAGGCCGGGGACGACGATCAAGAGGACGATGAGGCCGACGACGCACCCGAGGATGCCGACCTCGACGCCCCCATCGACGAGACCGGCGGCGCGTACTTCAATCAAGCCGCGCACGTCGGACGCATCGATAGTGACGACGACATGGACTCCGAGACCCGGGTGGAGAAGCTGCGCAAGACTGTCAACAACGACGCCGACATTGAACGCGTCAAGATGCAGCGCGAGGTCGAAAACCCGTCGCCGGAGAAGGTCAAAGAGCAGGCGCAGCTACTCGCCGCCGTCCAGGGCGCAGCGCCGGCCGGCAGCGACACGTCTGCTGAAGGGCAGAGGCGAGATGCCCTGCGCCTCATGCTGTCCCAGACGGTGGAGGAGCGCGCTGCTGCCGAGACCGCGAGCGGCGGCTCGACCGTCATCTTGAACGGCTGGAAAGGCAACAGCGCCGCGGGGGACAGTATTGGTAGGTCGCCGCGCGCCATGCCCCCAGTCCCTACCGCTGACGCATGCCCGCTGCAGAGTACAAGAGGAACACGCCGCTGCGTTGGTCGCGCGTGAACAAGACGCATAAAACCGTCAAACACGACTTCAAGCCGATGATGCAGTCCATCGTCCAAAAGGTGCGCGTGTCCGAGTTGTCCTTCTGCATCGACAGAGAAGCTGACCGGCCCCCAGGGCGAGTACCTCGCGGATTGCCTGGGGGCGTCCGTGATGATCGTCGCGATGCCCAAGGGCGGCCTCGGCAACGCGCACACCTGGCACAGCGACCAGATCGAGGTCGACGCGCCGGGACTGCCGCAGGCCATGCGCGACCTCTGGTTCCAACAGCTCGCCGGCGCCCGCCAGCAGCATGTCACCGAGATGGTGGCCTCGCTCGAGACGCTGCGCGCGGAGCAGAAGCAGATGCAGGACGAGCTCATCGCGCTCAACCGCGAGAATGAGAAACTGAAGAAGCGGCTCGTGAAGGCCTCAGAGGAGCTGCGCGGCACGCGCGGGTCTCGTGTTTAGAACATGAACATGTCACATTTCCTAGTTGACCCCACTGTGAGAGTCGTAGTCCACCGGTTTCTTTGAAAATGCAATCAGAAAAGCGCAGATTCGCGCATGCAAATGACTTCGCAGACGCATGACTAGTATCCAGTGATGCATCCCGGGAAGAAATTTGTAACCGCTCGAGGGCAGTAATGGACGATGAAACAGGCACAATTTCAGGTGCAGGGCGTGGCGAGAGACCCTCCCGAGTAAGGAAATCAAATCACGGATTTTTATTAGCCCGAACAAGGGATGCTCCCACATGTGACGTGTGCCAAAGCTACGAGCAGTGGGGAACAGGGCCAGAGGCGGGTATGGGCGGCCATCGAGGGCGCGCACCCGTCTCGGCGGAATGGCGTCCTTGCCTGCCGTGGCCACCGAGTCTGCTGGCTCAGACGGTGGTGATGACGATCAGGCATGACGCCCACGACTGGCCGCAGCAAACGCCATCAGAATGCGACGCGGCAAGGCCGACGAACGCGCAGATCTGCGGGGCCCGATTTTGCGCGGCGTTGTCGTCGGGCACAGCATCGCGTTGCCGCCTAGTGGCATCGTGTGACTCGATCGGACGCACTGCGTGACACTGGCGCGGCCTAGCCCCGACAAAACCAGGTGCCGGCGCCAATGCCGCTGCGCGACGAGGACAAGTCAGTTGGGACTCCGCTCCACGGAAGCAAAGCAGGTTGACACGCACATCGCGCGTCCCGCACCGAACCCACGCCGGCGCAGAGACACCTGGCTGTTTTCCAGTCGTAAGGTCTGCGTGGCGGGCTTACTCCCGGCTATCTTCCTGTCTACATCGCGCTGCACGTGGTCGGACTGTGCGTCCGATTCTTTTGGTCTGACGCCCCAGCCTCCTCCCCTCCTTCTTAGGCGTAGACCCCTCTCGGTCTTAATTTTCCGTGTATTAGTTGTACTATGTCGCAAAAAACCGTGTTTCTTGAGCCAGCAGTTAGGAAAGGCCGAGGACGTTCCAAGAAAGCACCCAGCGTCCCTACTTCCAAGCCGGAAACCCCTCCTGTGGCCCAGAAGCATGTATCCCCTTCCCCATGTCCCTCTCCTTCCAAAGTCCCAGCCCCAGCCCCTCGACGCCGTATTCTCGCTCCGTGCCCACTTCCCCGCAAAACTGTGTATCCCGAGTATAGGCGTGCTGTGGAGGAAGGCCGCCTGGGCTTCTTCCAGATAGACCCCAGAACGTGGGTGGCCCAACTGTGCGAGTGGGATGACCTGGAGGCAATCCAAGGGGTCGACGGCTGGACGGTGTTGGAGGCAGAAGTTGACGCGCACCACCACACATCCTACAGTTGCCGGCCCTGCGCGGATTTCGCGCAGCACAATCGCTGCGTGCACACGGAGTTCATCAAAGACCCCGACGAGTACCCATTCCGGGAATTCTCGCTGACAGGTACGTGTTCGGGGGTCTAGAAAGTATCACAGCTCTTATGCTGGGATCAGACAGCCCGGAGGCCGTGCTCTTCCATCGAGCGCGATTGCCGCACAGCACAGAGATACTCTCGATGTTCCTCTGCTGCTCAAGCCGCGGCAAGTGCGTGGTCTCGCACTTCGGATCGCAAGGCACGCCAGGAGAATGGGTCTGTCGCAAGCACAAGGGAGCATGCGAACACATATCGGCGGCGAGGAAAAACCCTGTATTTATGCACTTTACGGAGCATTCGACCGGCGACGAGGAGGAACGCGCGCACGGTGAGGGCGATGAGTCTGATGAGCAAGGTATGTTACACGTCTCTTTGCTCAGCGAGCTCGTTGCTCACGCCGTCAATAGGCGAAACGTCGACGATCCATGCGCGACTGCACGAGAACAGCGTGTCGCACCTGCCAGTGGCACCGCCGCGGTGGGCTCGTCTGCCCCGAGACGATCTTACGTCATACACCCTGGCCGATCCCATTCCATCCCGATTCGGTATAGGAGAAGAACCACGTTGTGCATGTGGCGGTGCTCCGAACCCTGACGCGCCCATTCAAGACAAGGAGTGCATTCTGTACACAACACGACGCGCGTTTCGCTCCCACATTGAAGTACGGCGCTGCGGCTCATGTCGCCGGCATTGCGGCCCAGATCTCCGCGAGTACGGAATCTTCAACTACAACAACTCGCGACTCTACAGTCACGAGTTGCTGAATGCGTTCACCAGCGTCATGTCGAACTTCGAGGCGCCATTCCACGCGTTTCGCAAGCACGTCGCGAACAGCTACAAGGAGAATGAGTCCCCGCTACCGTTCATCAGCGATACGACTTGGCGCGCTGTGTGGTTCTCGTTCCTCCGCGTTCAGCACCTGATCAACAGCTTCGCCTGCTCAAAGTGCGGCGGCTGTCCCGAGGTGCTGATTTTCGACGGCATCAGCGCCGGGTTCGCCGTAGATCAGTGCACGGACTCGCTTCGACCGCCGACGGCGCACGAGTCCAACGACGGACCCGTTCGCGACAACGTCCGCCCGCCCGCGGAAAAGCTCACGCTCGTCACGGGAAAGCTGCGAATCATGGCGCAGAACGCCGTTCGCTGGAGGATGAAGGTGGGCGCCGGGAACAAGAGCCAGCTCCCAGCACAAGGCAAGGACGGCGGCGGCGACATTTTCGAGACGCTGCTTGTAGACGAGGATGTCGACGGCAAGGGCGCGAAGAAGCGCGCGAAAACCCGGCGAGCAGAGCTTGACAAGAAGGACGTCGCCATGGAGAAGAGCCTGCCGGGCATCGCGAAACAGCTAAAGGCCATCCACCTGGGCCTGGCCTCACTTTTCGAGCGGCATGTGCTCTCAAAATGGGACAAGAAGAACGAGCCCCACACCGCGCTTTATCTGGCCCTATTGGAGCAGGTATGACTGGTTCAATTGCACTTGTGACACGAGATCTGACATCTTTGCAAAATCAGCTGCTAGCGTACGAGTCGGTGCTACAGTTCGCCCCGCGAGAGTCTTGGGCGTCTTTACAGTTGGTCGCCACCGAGGGGCACACGGTTTCGGCTCAGGCGCTGCTTCGCACTGTTCCAGCACTGGGACGGGTCCTACGACACGAGCTCCAAGTCGAAAGGCGAATTTCCCAGGAAATGAGGGACATCGCAAGTTTTGTTGTGCAGCGCGCAACCCGGGCCCTGGCCAGTCTTGCGCCGAACGATCCAGACTCGGCGGCGATCCCACCGGTGGACGATGATTGGCGAAAGGTGAGAATCAGCATAATAGCGCGGGTGCGCGGGGAACTGACTCTACAACGACAGACGGGAACCTTCTACGGGAAGCCGCGAATACGCGGGCGCCCGACGTACCCCCATCTACCGACGGACTCGAAGACGGAACGAAGCACAGTATCGGATGCCGGCGGCGCGATTGGATGCTCGAAGTACTATGAAACATACGGTCAGAAGGGCATCACGGGCGGTCTCATGGCCGTTTGGTGCACGCACAGCATCTGCCTCGGGTTTCATGTCATACCCAAAGGCGAAGGGCGGAACGACGTCTTTTCCGCCCTGTTCACCCATTGGCAACGCCCGCCGAAATACGTCATCTACGACTTCGCGTGCGCACTGGCGCCCTACTGCATGCTACGAGAGCCGGAATATTTCAAGGACACCATCTTCCTCATCGACGCGTTCCACGCGGGGGGCCACACACGCTGCTCACCGGCGTGTTTCATCTCGAACTACCGCGATGTGAGCGCCGAGCTCCAAACGGTCAACTCGAGCGCGGCCGAGTGCGGGAATGCCGGGTTACACCGCATACGGAAGACATTATCGTACATGACGCAGGAACATGCTATTGCCTTCAGGTATGCTTTCCTCGCCATATGGAATAGGCAGCGGGAAGTCGGCTCCGCGGCGAAGGAACACCGGGCGCAACAACGCGGCAAGAAGCGGAAGACGGCAGAGGAGGAGGGCTCGAACGGCTCCAAGAAATTGAAGAGACAACCACAGTGATCGTTGGCTAGTACAGTAAGTGCTTTACGCTGCGGGACCGACAGAAACTGATACAAATGCACAGATTTTGGATAGGGATAGAATGTGTACCATATGTCAGGCGTATCCTGTGGAACGGTAATGAAATGATTGTAGAGAGGAAATGCTAATTAGCACACAATCAGTTTGGGCATGGACCGAGGAGCCAGACTGGGTACGAGGAGAAGATGCCTCGCGACAAGTCACACAGAATTAAGGGCGGGCGAGACGCATCGGTCCAGGGAGGAACAGATAAATGAACTGCTTATGAAGACAGAAAAAGGTCGGAGGTCCAGACAGGAACCCCGGATGGTCCATAGCTTCGACAAGGTAAGCCGAGCAGTTCTGTGCGTAGAAAGCGGTCTGATAGGCAGTATACGGGAACCAGAATAGGAGTACACGGGGCCGGCATGGAATGCGACAGCGACGCCGAAGCAGCCCGCGCAACGCACGGAGCACACGTTGGGTGAGCTCGCGCTGACCCTCCTGCAGAACGACCCGGGCGCCCGCGCGATCTCGACCAAGACGCCGGCGCGCGCGCAGCAGACGGACGCCGGCATCGCGGAGGTCCATGTCGGCCAGCGCGCGCTCACCGACCTGCCGAACGCGCCCAACACCTGCGCGATCTCGAACCCCCGGCCGGCGCAAGCAATGCACACGACGCACATGGTGCGTACGGCGGCCGAGCGACGACGGCCGCCGCCGTCGTCGCGGAGGAAGAAGTTGAACAGCTCGGGCTTACCCACATGCAGAAACACAGCCCGCGCGCGACATCGGCCCAGTCGCCGGCGCCCGCGCAGGACACTAACCCCCTGGTGCGTACGCCGTCCGCGATGCCGGCCGAGTCGCCGCAGAGGGGCGGGAAGGCCGGCATCGCGGAGGTCGACGTCGGCCAGCGCGGGCTGACGGACTTGGAGAACGAGGCGGCCGCGAGAGCGAGTTCGTACAAGACGCCGGCGCGCGCGACGGACATCATGTCGCTGGTGTGTATGCCGTCCGCGGTGCCGGGAAGAATGGCGGGGCTGGCGGCACCGCGGAGGACGTCGGCGGAAACTCGCGCTGAGCGACTTGCAGATCCACCACGACCGCGCGCGGGCGAACTGGACCAAGCCGTCGGTGCCCGCCCTGGAGGAAAGAACCCCGGTGCGTATGCCATCCACGACTTCGACGACCCCGTCGCACAACTGCGCGGGTCGGACCGCAATCGCGTCGAGTATGCTTTGCAAGTTCGCGCTGACGGACTTGCAGGTGGAAGGCGCGATCTCGACCAACAGCGAGGCATACGAGACGGTGTACCAGTGGATCCGGATGTCTGTACATACACCGGATGTATTCGTCGGGAGATCCCATATCTTAGCTCCGTTTCCCACCGCGAGCGACCGCTGCGAGCCCCGCTGGCTCTTCTCCTGCCGAGACTGGCACACGTGGTGTCCCACCGCGAGCGACCGCTGCGAGCCCCGCTGGCTCTTCTCCTGCCGAGACTGGCACACGTGGTGACAGCTGCAGGACTCGAACCTGCGCCCTTTCGGACCGCGGCCCCAGCACGCGGCCTTCCCTTTTTTTTCTCTCCCACTCTCTCGAGCGCCCGCACCGAGCGCACCAACCGATCCGAGCGCTACAGCGCGCCCAATCCGTCTCCAGTCTCTCCTCTCGACTCCACCTCTGCCCTCGACCCCTTACTTGCCGACGGCTCCCCCTCGTCGCGTTTTTTAAGCCGTGCCATGGCCGACCCCTTCCCGACCGACACTACTCCCCCGACATTCCCTGCCGCCAGGCGGCGCACAAAAACAGCCGCTCAGCGCCGTGAGCAGACCAAACGCTCAGCCGCTCGCCTTGCTGCTGCCGTTGTAGCAACTGTAGGGTCTGTGGAGCCTTCGGGCCTGCACCTGCATGCTACCGGCGCTACGTCGCCGCCGTCCACCTCGTCTAGCGCCGCTGCACTCGCGGCCATCGCAACAGCTCCCTCTCCGACGTGCCCACCGGCTTTGGCACCGCCTCTTGCCCGCGACTTCTCCTGCCTATTGCCATTGGTGGCCCGCAGCCCATGGCGAGGTCTCCGCGTGCGCAGACGGCGCACTCACCGCCCGCACCGTCATGAGCGCATCGCTCGCGCAGCTGCCGATGCCCAGCGCCACCAGGGCATTCAGCTGCAGCATGTCCAGGCGGAGCACGCCATCTTCGAGCAGCTCCGCAGTGCATGCTATGATGCTCTCGGCCCCTTGTACGCACAGCTCGAGCTGCAAGACCCTTGCAGCCCGGGAACCACCCCCTTGGCCACGACAACCCCTGTGCCCTCATACGTCCCTCCCCCTGGGCGACTGCTCGTACATTCGCGGGACGATGCCGACACATGCTGGGCGGAAATCGTTCACCTGGCTGCTATTGGGGCTGAAGCCCACGAGCCGGACAACCCATGGGCCGCGCAGGAGGCTGTTGATGCCTTCTTCCGGCTCGAGGATTTCTGGCGCGACGAGTTTGTGGCAGCGCACACAGCGCTCATCCCGGACGCGGACGCTTTCGATGCTCAACAACTTGGCCCCTTCAAGTTGCGGTACGTCTTGGGCCTGGCAAACTGGTTCCTCGACCCCGGGAATTAGTCGCGCAGTACTACCCTTGGATGATGCGCCGGGACGGGCATCTTTGAGGGGGGGAGCCTGTACCAGTGGATCCGGATGTCTGTACATACACCGGATGTATTCGTCGGGAGATCCCATATCTTAGCTCCGTTTCCCACCGCGAGCGACCGCTGCGAGCCCCGCTGGCTCTTCTCCTGCCGAGACTGGCACAACGGACGCCGTACACATGGTGCGTACGCTGTCCGCAGCGCCGGGCGGCCAGTCCCAAACGGCGCGTACGCCCGGCAGCGCGGAGGAGGAGGGCGGGGAGCACGCGCTCAACGACTTGCAGAAGCACCATAGCGGCCGCGCGATCTCGAGCGACAACGCCGCGCGGGCCATCGACGCAACACGCACGGTACGTACGCCCTCCGCGGCGCCGGGCGAGCCGTTGCAGAAATGCTCGGCTGCCGGCGTCGCGGAGGACATGTTGCACGAGCGCGGGCTGACCGAGTTGCAGACCGAGCGCGACCCCGCGCGCGCGATCTCGACCAAGACGCCAGACCCCGCGCTGCACACCACACCTCTGGTGCGTACGCCGTCCGCGGCGCCGGGCGAGCCGTTGCAGAAAGGCTCGGCCCGCCGGCGTCGCGGAGGACATGTTGCACGAGCGCGGGCTGACCGAGTTGCAGACGGAGCGCGACCCCGCGTGCGCGATCTCGACCAACGCCGCCCATCACGCGCTGCACACCCCACCGCAGGTACGTACGCCGTCCGCGGCGCCGGGCGCGCCGTTGCAGAAAGGCGCGGCCGCCGGCGTCGCGGAGGACGAGGTTGGCTGGCACTCGCTCATCGACTGGCAGGTCGAGTGCGCGAACTCGACACAGCCGCAGGTGCGCTCGCAGGACTCGACGCGCAAGGTGAGCACGCCGACCGCTGCGCCGGGAGGTCCGTCGCAAAACAGCTCGCGGCCGCCGGCGTGGGGGATGACGACCTCAGGGAGCGCGGCTGAACGACTTCCAGAAAACGGCCGCGCTCTCTCTCTCTACACAACCGCCTACACCCGCGCATGACTGGATGGACACGGTACGTACTACGTCCGCCGCGCCGGGCGGGAAGTCGCGGAACGGCGGGCATGCCGGCGTCGCGGGGAACGACGTGGGCAAGAGCGCGCTGAGCGATTCGTAGAATGAGCCGTCGCGCGCTCTCTCGATCCAACCGCCGGCGCCCGCGAATAAGACGACGCGCACGGTGCGTTGGCCATGCGCTGCAACGGCAGGCCCGTCGCAGAGAAGGACGTTGAGCTCACCGACTCGCAGAGCGAGCCCGGCGGCGCTCTCTCAATCGAACCGCGGGCGCCCACGATGGACTGCACAGGAACGGTGCGTACGACGCCCGCGGCGCCGGCAGGCCAGACGCAGCACGGCGCGTGGCCGCCGGCGTGGTGGATGGCAAGTCAACTGACGGGGCGCTCATGGACTTGCAGAGCGTCCGCCAATCCTCGGTGACTCTGCGCCCACCGACACAGTCGACTGATGCGCAGACGAAGGTGAGTTCTGCGGCGGTCGGGCAGCAGAGGACGACATGCTCATCGACTCGCAGAAGACCCGCGCGATAGTCGGCGTCGGGGAGGGGGAATGCGTCGACGGCGCGCCCATCGACGGTCCGGGCAGTCGGTCGCTCGTGCCCGGACCTCACGGGCCTCAGCTTGCGACAATCACGGTGAGTTCGCAGTTCGCGGCTCGTCAGCGTCGGGCGCAGAAGGGTGCGACAGACGTGGTGCGACAGACGTGGGCCGGGGGGTCCGAAATGGTGCAACGAGCTCATCGACTTGCAGAGCCAGTTCGACGACGATCCAGTCCGGCGTGAACAGATCGCCGCACGGGAGTCAGCAACGCCCGAACGCAGCGCCTCAACGGTCAGGGTGCCGACCGCGACGACTGAGGTAGGGGAGGACAAGCTCCTAGATAGAGCAGGCACTTATGGACTAACAGCTCGCGCAACGGCCCGCCCTGGTGAGCAACGGCCCCGAACGCGGGACTGTCATGACGGTGCGTCCGCCGTCATCCTCAGCACCACACAGCACGCCGCGGAATTGCGGGGCTGTCGGTGCGGCCGAGGAGAGAACGTGTGAGCGGCCGCTCATTGGGTCGCAGGTCGCGCGCAGACGCGCACAGAGGCCTGTCTCGCCCGCGCGAGCGGGCAAGACAGACGGAGAGGTCACGAGCAGGCTGCAAAGAGCGGTCTGGTGCGAGTTGTCGGATAGCCGCGCGGTAGTGGGCGTTCCGGCCGACGACGGCTACAGCGTCGGCCAGAACGCGTGGATGAGCCAGACGAACACGCAAACGCGTGAATTTTCCCGACATACAAATGTGAGGCCGCCGTCCGCGGCGTCGAACGAGCAGTGGCAGAACTGCGCGCCCGTCGGCGTCGCGGAGGGAGGAAGAGTCCGATGACCGCGCGCTGATCGTTTTGCTCGCAGAACGCCGGGCCGCGCGCACAGGACGACAGGCCTGCCGCCCAGCAAGACTACCAGGCTGCGTTCGCGACCAACGGACCTTCGACGGTGAGCCCCTGTAAGGACGGTTTTTGGAGCGCGGGCTCATCGAGGGGCAGAACATGGCGAGGGCAGAACACCTGGCCCATGAACTGGCAGTGGTGGCCCAGGCGACGCACGCGGTGAGCAAGACGTCCGCGGTGCCGAGCAGGATTTTTGCGGAAGACGAGAAGATGGTCAACCACGCGCGGAATGTGGGCCACGGGTCGCGCGCGCAGGATGCGACGGCGGTGAACTCGAAGAGAACAAGGCGGGCAGCGTCAGCCGCCCCTGCCAAGGATAGGCCGCTATGCGTGCGGCGCGGTGTCTCCCTGCCAGCGGCCGCGCACGGTCAACAAGAGGTGCGAGCAGCATTACACAGAGAAGCGGGCTGATGATGTCCAGCTGGAGCGCAACGAAGCGGCGCATTTCTCTATCACGTACGCGCAGTTGCCAATAGACCAGTGGCCTCCTGCGCCGTCAGCGCAGCAGACGCTGGCGGGTGGTCAGTACATCGGGCTCGAAAGGTCTGTGAACAACGACTCTCAGCAAGCCGCAGGCTGACATAGAGCGCATAGTCTCGGACAGGGCGCGCAAGGCATGGTAAAGAAGGCAAAAAGGACGCGGGATAACGCAATTTTTGCGGTCAAAATCTCGACGCGAAACCGTATGCAAGGGCAGTTCGGATGCCCCACCCGCGAGGCGCTGCTGCATGCGCAGTGTGAACACAGCAACATCGTCGCGTACGAGCAGCACATCGTCGACGGTTTGACCTTCATTTTGGTCCTGGAATACGTACCCCGAGGAAGTTTGCATAACCTCCTGGTGGCAGAGGAGCTAGGTGCGTGCACGCAGGGGCAGGGGTGGCTCTAACAGCGGCACTGTAGATGAGAGCGCGGCGCGCCGAGTTGCGGAAGACGTCGCCGCGGCGCTGCAGTATCTGCACAACAAGCGTATTGCGCATCGCGACGTGAAGCCCGAGAACGTGCTTGTGCATGAGCGCAGGCCGTTGATCGTGAAGCTGGCCGACTTTGGCAGCGCGGAGGTGATTGCAGAGGGGTGTGTGGGTCAGGTAAGGATTAGGAACAGTGCGTCGGTATGCAGTCTGACGAACGCAGATGCGTGCGGGAACGGTGTGCTTCATGTCGCCGGAGATGGGCGCGTACGCGGGGCATGACATCTCGACGGACATGTGGAGTCTCGGCCTGACGGTGTACTGTTGGTGAGTGTGAGTATCATTGCACAAAGCAGTTCCTGATGACTGGTGATCCATAGCCTGGTGCGCGAGTTGCCCGATCTCAGCGAAGGGATCGTGCACGGGATGATCAACTGGATGAAGTTGAGGAATGCGTCTAGGGAAGGTGCGCAAGAGGCGTTCCAAATGCACACTGTGACTGAGATACGCAGCACGAAGCTGGTTACTGGGAGTTCACAGGTGGAATCCGCAATCGCGCTTAAGTGCGCGAGCGGCACTTGCGCATTCATGGGTCAAGAAGTCTGTATGAGGCACTGAATTTCTAGAGATATGAAGAAATGTACATAGAAGAGAGCGAGGGGGTTGGGCGTCCCTCGGAGATTCGGGACCTGTGCTGGATGACTCCGGGAGCGGTTGAAATCTGGGACCGAGTCCCAGATGTCCCGCGCCTGTTGAGACTCCTGACCGGGTCCCGATTTCTGGGGACTCTCAGTTCTGGGACCGGGTCCCAGACTGGTTCTTGTGACTGAGGAGGCCACAAGTTGGAATTTGGGACCTTGTCCCAAAATCTGCACCTGGCCTTCTCATGAGCAAGTCCCAGATCTGGACTTGTGTCTCAGAGCTGGGACCAGTCCCAGAGAAATCTGGGACTTGGGACCCAACTTCTGAGGTAGATAATTAGGTACAATTATACCAAGTAAATGTCCTCTGACATAACCCATGCCCCCGAAAGCCGCTCCCTTCGTGGTGCCGGACCTCAAGACCGGCACCGACGCCGAGCTCGTGGAGTACTCTGCGGAGCTCAAGCGGGTTATCGACGACCTTGACGAGCGCTCCAAGTCGGCGGGGCGTCCTTCGGACAAGCTACACCCCCTCATCGAGCGTCGCAAGCAGGTGGAACGCGAGCTGAACCGTCGGCGGCGTGCGGAGCGGGTGGATGTGGACGTGGACGACGCCCTCGCTCGCTACCTGGCGCCCCCGGTCCCCAAGGGCAGCAAGGACAGCTCGGCGAGGTCAGGGGCGCCTGCCGCCCCCGCGGCCAAGGAGGCGAACGCACCGCGGCTGACTCGAACCTCGACCCGGACCGCCTCGAGCGCCCCCGCGACTTCGACTGCCGCGGCGGCGAGCTCGTCGTCTTCCCATCGCGCTGGCGGGTCGGCGAGGTATCCCTCGTCGCCGTCGGAGCATGACGATGATGAGTTTGTGGAGGCCGGGACCCACGGGGAGGAGTTCGACGAGGTGCGCGCTTCTCCGCGCCGATGTCTTCGAGGCGTGTCGCTCATGCCCCTCACCTCGTAGCCGTGCAACACCTGCAAGGAGCGCGGCAAGGTGTGCCACTGCCAGACGTCGACGAGCGCGGCCGCGTGTTTCGAGTGCAACCAGTCGCGTGCGCGATGCCCCTTCGTGGGGAGGGCTTCGGTCCCGCGGCCGGGTAACAAGAAGCGTCCGAGGTCGCCGTCCCCGGTGCCGTCTGCAGGCAAGTCCCACAAGTCGAAGAAGACCCGCACCGCGGCCGGGATGGCGGCGGGTGAGTTCGGGGTGCTGGGTGACACGCTCACGGCCGAAATCCGCGCGGGCTTTGCTGGTCTGCTGCGCGAGGTGCGCGAGGGGTTCGTCGAGGTTCGCGAAGTCTTGCGCGCCCTGCGCAAGCGCGTTCGCATCGCGGTGCCGGATGAGGAGGACGAGGTGTTCGGGGAGGTGGCGGTCTCGCCTGCCGGCGCTGCCGGGGTCGACGAGGCGGAGCAGGAGGGCGCGTTGGACGACCGCGCGAGCCAGCTGATACAGGGGCTCGACATCTCGACGCCGCGCCCGGCGCCCGAGGACGAGGAGGTGAGCGCGGCCGGATCGCCTAAGGTCGCCGACCCGAACGCCGAGGGCACGGACATCGCGATGGAGGGGGCTTCTTGAGGGGGCGGGTTTTCCGGGCGAGTGGTAGCGGGGTGGTTCGCATAGATTTTGTGTATACCGGGTTTGAAAGGCGAACAATAAACAAGTGGACGAGAAAGATCGGGGTCGCGATGTCAACATCGCGAAGGCCGAGCGAAGCGAGCGAAGTGCCGGCCGAAGTCGCGAGCATCGGCAGGGCGAAGGGCGATAGATAGAAACGAGCGTGGGTTAACTCCGAGCGGGTCGGGTTACTGTACAGGAGGATGGGTGTCGGGTGTGTCTACGCGGTCCCGTTAGGGAGGGGCGAGGACACGCGGATGAGGAGGACATCGTCGGCGAAGGCGAACACGGTGCCTCCCTCGTCCTCGTCGAGGGTGGCGATGAAGTGGACGATCTGGAGCGATCGAGCTTCGGCCGGCGGCTGGAGAATGTGGCGTCCGAAGCGGAGGGGAAGAAGGAAGGCCGTCATCTGAAGGGTGGTGCGCGTCGGGGTGGTCTCCCCGGAGTAGGTGTGGAGCGGGCCCGTGATGAAGTAGCGGTCCGCGAAGACCGGAGCCTGGTTCGACTCGACGAGGTTGCCCACACGCGCGAAGCGGTCAACGATCCAGAGGTAGTCGCGCGACGGGGCGCGCCCCCAGCTACCGACGAGGCCGAGGTCGGCGAGGGGAGGGGAACCGATGCGTTCGATGAGCGGCACAGGTGGGGCTTCCGGTGGGACGTATTCGACTTCCTCGAGGGCGGGCATGTCCGCGTAGTCGTCTTCGTCGTCGTCGTCCATCGGCTCATTGCGAGGGGAGTATGCCGGCGACCAGGGGAGCTGTGGGTAGTCGCCGTCCTCTCCGTGATCCATCGGGTTCGCGACGGGCGAGTAGCGAGGCGAGTAGCGAGGTGACTGCGGGTACGGCGGCGGCGCCGGGGACGGCGTGCGGATTCGCTCCGCGAGAGGGACTCGATCTTGCGGGACGAATTCGTAGTCGTGGGCGGCGTCGAGGGCGTCGATGTACCTCGCGTTGAATTCGTCGACGAGGTCCGATCCCAGAAGCGAGACCGCTGACTCCCACGAGGCTTCTTCGGGTCGCGCTCCGCGCCAGCGGCAGAGATACTGGACCGCGCCGTTTCGGCGACGTCTTCCGATGACGCGTTCGAGAGTGTAGCGCGCAAGGAAGTGGGGCATGGTGTTTTTGGGCGGGACGCGAGGGAGTTCGCGAACTGGGGCGGGGAGATCGTGACAAAGTCGTTCGCGTGAGCGGGTTCGTGATTTTATAACAGGGGTCGGGAAGCCGAGCGATGGCTGGGGTGATGGATCTACGATCTGCGGCGGCATGCGTCCGGTCCTCCTCGAGGGCGGCGAGCTCTTGCTGTCAGAGTAGGTGGAGTGGGTGCGGCCAGCGACGTTTAGAAGAGGTCGCCGAGTCGAGCGGGCCGCGCGGGCATCGACTGGAGGGAGGGATCTCGCCCCTGGGGTGGGGCGGTGCCTTGGGCGCATGGGGCCCCGGCGGCGTGCCGATGATGGGAGAAAAGATGGGCGGGACGCCTTCGAGCCTCGAGCTCTTCCCACGGGATAGGGCAAGTCGCGGGGACTGATAGCGCCGGGTATACGGGGGCTCATCGGTGAGGTCAGCGAGGGCGGGGAGCGCGAGTTCGAATGGCCAAGGATGCTCGGCGAGGTTCGACCGACGGATTCTAGCGCTGACTCGCGGAAGCGGGAGGGGTTCCGCTCGAAGTTCGGATTGAGGAGAAGTCGGAGGGGGAGGGAGGAATGCCCTTGAGCGTCGGTGGGGAGGTTAGGTTTGATCTTATGTCAGGGTCACCGTCGATATCGCTCGCCAGCGAGGGGCCCAAGGGCGGGGGGAAGGAGAACGAGCGCGGATAAAGCGGTAGATAGACCAGATCAAACCTAGGATACAAGGGTGTCACGGCAGAGCACACCACACTCGCCGGGACTGGCGCTGAGGAGGGGAACTATGCGAGCAAGAACATGGGTGGTGCATTGACCAGACCAAATCTGGGGATCAGCCCAGAAGGCCATCCGCCCTATATACATATCATGAGAACGCCGGAACGAGACTATCCCGGATCACCGTACTGCCTCGAGAGAGGTCGCCGATCTGAGCCGAAGCCCGCGATGTCCTCGAAGCCCGAAGTGGCTCGACGAATACCCCATAACCGAACTCGTCCCCACGATCCAGCGATCGAGCAGGCGTTGGACATACCGGGATATGCATCGAAGACTCCTCGAAGGGCAACAGCCTCTCGCAGACCATCGTAGAGCCCCGAGCGCGCGAGGGGGCGAAGATGCGGCGCGAGCTGGTGCCGCTGCAGACGTACATTGCGATGTTGCGGCTCGTCGAGGTCTCCGGGATGTAGAGCGAGCGTGCGAAGGACATCGGAGAGGTGTCTTGAAGATATTCCGGATGGCACGAGGTCGGGGGAGCGTCTCTGTCGAGAGAGCGGTGTTGAGGGGTAGAGCTGGGAAGAGCGCGAGCAGCGCTGCGGGCCAACGGCACAAGATGTCAGCGCCTACACAACACCCTAGAGGTGAGAGAGGGTGGGCGAAGATATCCCGGGTGCAAGGGACACGAGGGGATGTCGAACGAGTGGTTCGAGATCGGGCCGCGGGACCAGAGGCCGGATATGGGCGAACCGGCCGAGCGCGAGCCGCCGAGGCGCGGCGGCGAGGGTCTCACCCTCTAGACGAGATGAGATCCGTTCCACGAGCAGATTCCGGGTCTGAGGTCGCCGAGGCAAGTCGTCGTCGTCGAGATAGGTCGAGTCGTCCCATAAAGGCAGCGGCGCATGATGGGGTGCGGGTGGGGCGCGAGTCTCACCCGCCAGATCGATCCGGCTCGCGATTCCGCATCCCTAGAGCCTAGGGACTAAGCGGGATAACGAGATTTGAGAACGGCGAACTGAATGGGTAGGTGGGGGAGACTGCGAAGAGGCGAGATTTCGAGCGATGAGAGGTTGGAGCCTGCGGAGACCTCGAAAATCGCAACAAAGGGGAGGGCCGATGCCCGTATATATAGGTATCACCCACGCCGATGCCGGCTCGGATCCGAAGTCCGCGAACACCGGCGCGGCGAACCAAGCCATCACCCATCACTCCTTGCCCCGCGTCGACCGCCGTGAGATCGCGAAGGGTGAGCGACCGCGGAGACGAGATCGTACGAGGTCGGCGATGTGCACGAGACGCACCGAGTTGGATCGCGAAGGGAGATCGTTTGACGACGCCCTCGAAGTGGTCGAGGGTGTAGGCAACTCGCGGGTCTCCACGCGATGGGCCATGAGGGTCCTGAGGGGGTGCAGGTATACTGAAGTGCGAGCGAGGGGTCGCGGACATCGAGAGGGGCTTGCCGTTCGAGAGCCCGCGCATCGAGGTTAAGTCCCCCCCCCACACACTCACCTGCTCCCCATCCCTGAACTGAACGGGTCACAGAGGTCGATGAAGAGGGGCAGCGAGGTCGCGGTCGTGGCAGAATAGGTCGGCGACCTGTCGAGGCCTTCGAGGTACGCGGAGCGGTTCGCGGCGCGCGAGCGGGAGGTTCGAGATGTGTCTTCGGGCCGCGAATTCCTTCTCGTGCGGCCAGCTTCTGGGCGGGGCGCCGCGCCGTTCTGGGTCGCGTTGGGCGCGTCGCGGTGGTCGAGCCGGAATGACAGTGATCCCGGTGGGGTCAGCGGAGGAACGGAGGCGAGGGCGCGGACAGGAGGGTGCGGGGGATGAGGCGCGAAGTGGTCCGAAGGAGCGGGGAGAGTATGTCAAGCCGAGGCCGAGAGCGGCGATAACCTCCAAAGAGCGCAAGGAGCTGGTAGAGAGGCGCCGTGGATGGGAAAAAGCTCCTCGAGCTCAACATAACCCCCCTACTAGCCGCTCGAGGCGGATGCTGACTTCGACGAACTGCGGTAGGAGGTCGGCGAAGTATGCCGGACGTTCCGGGCGCCTCGACTTTCGCGGGATCAAACCTAAGTTTCGGTCCCGCGCGTGGTTGGTTGACTCGGGGGCAGCCGGTCTTAGTTCGCTCCCCCCTCTTCACCTTGACGACGATGCCCCCCGGATATGCCAGTGCCTCTCCATTCCATATACTGGTCCCGACTTCCCCATGTATATTCTCAGGTCCCAGGTCCCTGATCCCAAGTTTGATTTTTCCCTGCCTCAGTCCCAAACTATCCCATGTCCAGAATTTTTGACTAGCTCCTTAATAGAGTCACACTGCCATTTGGGACCAAATCCCAACTTTGCACTTCAACAATGTGTGTTCCATTCCGATTTCTTCGAACCGATACTACAAAAATCAAGCCTAGTAGGGTGCATAACAACAACAAATCCAAGATATTTACAAAGGCGAGTCTTCGAACGGGGGAGGGGGACGAACATAGGGAAGAGGTGCTGCGCGGCCGCGGTGGTCATAATACGACTGAAGGTAGCAATACCAAGCGCTGCGGTCTGCAGGATCGTCTTGATGGTCTCCCAGCTCGGGTCGAGGTGCATGATGATGGAGTCGGCGATCTCGATCTCGTCGACAGCGCGGCCGATGGCGGCGAGGTCGTTGGCGGCAGCGACGATCGAGTCGATGTACGCCTCGACGGGCTTGAACGTGTCGTGCACTGGGTTGTAGAACGCCTGCTTGAGCTTGATGCGAGAAGAACGCGTGTTCTTCTGGTACTCGCCGGTCAGGCTGCTCCACCACTCGGGCGCGGTCTTGGTGTCCGGGCAGTGGGCCAGACGGATGGAGTCGTCGGCGATGGTGCGGTAGATGGCGAGCTTGGCGGCATTGTTGAACTGCTGCCAGAGCTCGTAGCCTGCACTGTCCTTGGCCTTGTCGGGCATGGCGAGGTCGCCGTTGACGACGGTCCAGAGGTGCTCGTCCAGGAACGCGAACGCCATCCTGAACTCCTGCTTGTACGGGAGCCAGTTGTTGCCCTTGAACTTGCGGGCCTCGGAGAAGGAGCCTATGGCGGCCAGGATGTCGTGACGCGAAGCGAGGCCGGACATAGCGAAAGAAGGGCGATAGAAGAGGAGAAGAGCGGTGTAGAGGTGCCGGAGAGCGGCGGATACGACGATGACAGTGCGAGTGAAAAAACGCGATACGACGATTCTAGAGGCAGCGGGGGCGCATAACCTATGAATATAGACGGGTGTGGGTAGGCTGTATCGACCCTGATACGACGCAAGAAGGTGCCTAGGCCGGAGACGTGTTGGTAACGGACTAAGGAGCGGATGTACAGCGGGATGGGACTACATGACGGAGTCCGGACCGACGGAGCCGACTGCGCGCGTACCTCTACCTCTCACAGAATGCACCCAGGTTCGGCTTGTACGGGGATAGGGAGAGCGCGTGTGAATGCGTAGGGCCAGAAGCCGTGGCCGCTCAAGCGGTAGCGTCGAAAGCGCATCGCCGACCGAGACAACGACCGGAAAACGTCCACCTGGGAAGCTGCTGCTGGAGGAGGGACTGAAGGAGATAGCGAAGGAGTAGGGGGGACCGGAGAGGTCGATGCAAGTTGAAAAGAGTCGATTCGAGTGGCCACGGGTCAGTTCGAGCCGAAACGCGGCGAATCGAGTCAATACGGTCGCATCGAGTCGAACCGGACCGCATCCAGTCGAAACGGACCGCATCGAGTTGAAAAGGACCGCATCTAATCGAATTAGGTAGCTTTGAGCTGAAACGAGTCGAGGCGAGTCGATACAAGTCGATTCGAGCCGAAACGCGTCGATTCGCGCCGAAACACGGCGAATCGAGTGAATGCGGCCGCATTCACTCGAAACGGACCGCATCGGCTCTAGAAGAACCGCATCGACTCAAAAACTGACCGCATCCTGGATGCGGTCAGTCGAGACGAGTCTAAGCAAGTCAAACGAGTCGAATCGAGTTGGAACGGCGGTCGATGTGCCGGGCGAACCGGTTTCGTGTTCCGACTCCGCGAGCGCATCGACCTTTTCAGCCAGCCCAAATATTCCTCCCTCAAATTTTTTCACGACACCACATCATATCACGGTCCATAACAGTGTGCTTGTACCATGGGCACCAAAAATTGAGAGTCTACACATCGGTTCCGGGAATTTCGGTGCGCAGCAAGAGCTCCGCATTCGCCACCGCACCGTCCGTACCGTCACCGTAACTGTGAAGTCTGCGATGCAATACGTGTATTGACCGTACCGTGTATCCACCGTCACCATGCGAAGCAATTGAGCCCATAAGGAGCCGGTACGGTCCGCGATGCGGTCGCCCCGGTGCTACGAAATAGCACTCTGCAAGGGTCATGGGACATTCCCATGCCCATATACGCTGCTCGAACGTATTTATACGACTTGTGGGATGTCTCAATGGTGCTGCGGTGTTGAAACAGTGAATGCGGTTCGCCCTCAGCAACCGTAGAAGTTGCCCTCATACAGATACGGACCGCCAGTTTCCCACCGTGTCACTGAGTCTACCGTAACCATCATACGGATTGAATGTGAGTCGTAAATGCGGCTGAGGTGCGGAGCCCTCCAAACTCGGCTCAGCGGCGGGAAGTCGCATCCGGTTCGCGTCGATTCACCGGGCGATTCTGCTCACCGCGAGCGAAGGGCGTCGACTCTCGAGAAACAGAGTCAAAATTCAGAGTCTTTGAACCTGACTCAGAAGGTTTGCTTGCGAATTCGAGTCGATTCTGTGGAGTCAACGAGATTCGGCGGATTCGGCTCTCTTAGAACCGGCCGAACCGCACCTTAGGCACGGGGACCGGAATGCAATCGAAGGGTTATTTGATATAGCGAAACCCCATCGATTGCACACGGACGGGAACCCCCCCTGGCCGTCTTTTTGCTTTTTTTTTGCTCCCTGGGGGCGTTCCTGTTGTTACGGCCGTGCCCCACGAGGAGGGTATTAAGTAATATCAAGCCTCCGTGGAATCCCACAGAGACAAGACACTACACAGTGCGTTATTAACACACCGGTACGTGGAGTCCTTGATGCCCGTTGGTGACGACGCGGAGGACAGAGAGGCCTGCAGTCTGACAACTACAGGGACTGAGAGCGACTAGGAGAGATAGAAGAGCGAGGTGTGACCCAGTGGAGGGACTGGGGAGTCGAAGTGGGAACCGAAGTCGATTTCGAAACTGAAGCTACTGAGCTATCATACATGGGCTTATATACTAGTGCCGAGAACCAGATGACAAAGACCAAAGTCCAATGCAGTGTCCTCTGAGTCATGAGGCAGTGGAGTCCGGACTGCTGAGTGAGCGCGACGCGTCAGCCGATATGTCATCGTCTGCGTCAGCACATCGCGAGGCAGTGAGGTCCGGAATCTTGTGGACCTGCTGAGTGAGCATGGACGCGTCAGCCGATATGTCATCGTCTGTGTCAGCGTCTATGTCATGTGCTTGACGAGAGAGGTGTCAGGCTGGCACAGCCCTGACAGTATCCCCCCTTTACGTCCTGAGCCCACGAAGGACTGATGGAACGCTGCGGGCCCCGAGGTGGAGAGGTGTGGCAAGTCTTGTATGCGTGAATTTGATTTTCGACGGGGATCTGAAATGGGGAATGATTGCCGATGTTGTGGCGTACCAGCATTTGAATTTCCGCAGCGTGTGATTCGTCGGCGGAGTGCGGAGGAGGCTGATGCACGGAGCATGGAGTAGAGGCCAGCCGTGAGGCTGGGGACTGATAAGAGCGCCAGTCGACTGAGGAGGAACTTGCGCTGTTCTCCTTTACCATGTCCGGCGTTGGCGTTCCCGATTCCCTCGTGCTCCTCTCCCGCGTTCCGCTTGGCGTCGATATCGCCAGCCGCGTCTTCCTCGAGAAGGCCGACCTCAAGCCCCACATCACTGCGTGGGTCAAGGCCGACAGCGAGAGAAAGTACACGGCGGAGCGTGTTGCTGAGAAGGAGCGCGCTGTGGAGGTCGCAGAGGCGTTGAGCGCGGACGACCCGCTGCGCGAAGTCCACATCGAGGATGCGGTCCGGGAGCTCGAGGCGATGAAGTTTTCGTTGGCCGCACGCGACGAAGGGCTGGGAGCGGTGGCGATCGGTTTCTGGGAGATGTGGGAACATTGGGTACGTCGTCGTGGTCATCCCAGATACTGCTGGTCGCTAACGACCACAGAACGAGGAGAATAAGGCCATCATCGAGGACGCCCGCCTGCAAACGCTCAACAAGGACAAGGAGGAGCGTGAGGCTGCGGTGGGCGTCGCAAGCAAGCAGCGCGAGCGCAAGGGGGCATCCAAGACCATCCGGTCGGGCTGGAAGAAGATGGGGGGCGAGGAGAAGCGTCGCCTGTGCCGGGTGCCCCTCGGGAACGAGGTGCAGGGTGATGTGCGGGTGAGTCCATTCGTCTGAGTCGATGACATCTGACCGACCCGTGTTTCTCTTTAGGAGCAGTCTTGCCACCCCTGTAAGGTCCACAGGGTGGTGTGCTTCGACCTCAAGATCCGCAGCAAGGCAATATGCTGCGCCTTCTGCGCGTTCATGCGCTGCAAGTGTGTGCCGGGAGGTTCGAGCACCAAGGACGTCCCTGCTCCGGAAGTGCAGGAGAGCATCGTGGAGCATGTGGCCAGGTTGGAGGAGACGGCCGAGGAGTGTCGTCGAGTGATCGAGGAGACCGCGGAGTCCATGGCGCGTCAGGAGCGGATGCTGAGCGCGATCGCCGCGATGCTCGGAGTTGGTGGGCTGACCGAGGAGACGATGAGGGATGATGACGAGGAGTAGGAGGATAGAATAAGAGACCGATCTGGAGAGAAATGATGAGTACAGATTTTGAGGAATGAAAACATATCAAGATGTGGGGGGAATGGGATACAGGCTTTTGAACCACAGACCGAGAACCACATCGTATTCTAAATGCAGGAATCATGGGATCCGAGACGTGGATTAATGGAGGAAACCGAGATGTGTGAGTCCATGGGGAAGTACAGGCGGTAGAGCGAGGCGTGCGAGGAGCGAGACAGGATACGAGATGGGTTTTTTAGCGGTTAATGTACGAGAGGAACAATTCATAGGAACCTGGCATAGTTGGGTGGTTTTCGTGGAATTCGCGGACAAGGTCGGGTGCGTGTTCGAGGTCTTGCGCGGAGATGGTGGAGAATTCCTCCGAGGAGTCCTCGTAGCCGAGCCAACGGACATGGTACATGAGTGGGCACCGGCGTCTCCTGCGGTCCATCTTGGACCACAGAATCTCGCTGAGTTCCCACTCGCGCTCACCGTCAACGATGACTGGCTCGGGTGGCTCGGGGATGCGCCCTTCGATTTCGTCCGGCGGGTGAGGTTCGAGCTGAGAGATGTGGAAGACGGGATGGATGAGGCTGAGATAGTGTGGAAGTTCGAGGGTATACGACTGCGGACCAGGCTGAGCGATGATGGTGAATGGGCCGTGGTAGCGCGCAGCGAGCTTCTTGGTGGGCTGAGTGGTTTTGATGTGTTCCGCGGTGACGAAGACACGGTCTCCAACGGAGAGCGCGGGAGGAGGAGCGCGGCGAGCGTTCGCGGACTCTGCGTAGCGAGCTTGCGCGTGCGCAATCTGCTTCTTGAGCTCTGCCTGCAGCTCGTGAATGTCAACCGCATAGTCCCGTGCGCGCACCGAGGTGATGTCACGCTCAGGATACACATCGAGGTTGGGGTGGTGGCCTTTGTTGGCGAAGAAAGGCGAGATGCCCGTGGTGTCCGAGGGCGTGTTGTTGTAGGTGAACTCTGCGAGGGGCAGGAGTTCGGCCCAGTTGGTCTGCTGGTAGTTGCAGTAGATGCGGAGGTACTGTTCGAGCGTCTGGTTAGTGCGCTCGACCTGACCGTTCGCCTCAGGGTGGTGTCCGGAGGTGAAGTGCATCTTGATGTTGAGGAGTGCTCCGAGGGAGCGCGTGAAGCGTGAGACGAACTCGGAGCCGCGGTCCGAGGAGATGTGCGCGGGCGCGCCGTGCTTGCTGAAGACGTGGAGGAGGAAGAGGCGCGCGAGTTCCTCAGAGTTGATCTCGTCGTGGCAGGGGATGAAGATGCCCTGCTTGCTGAGGCGGTCGAGAATGACGAGGATGGCGGTGAAGCCGAGAGATGGCGGGAGCTTCTCGATGAAGTCCATGGAGATGGAGTCCCAGGGGCGAACAGGGATGGGGAGCTGCTGAACGCGCCCATAGGGCTTGTGACGGCGTGGCTTGTTGCGGCCACAAGTGACGCAGGACTGGACGTACTTTCGCACGAATCCGCGGAGTTCCGGCCAGAAGTACTCGCGGGAGATCATCTTGTACGTCTTGTTCTGGCCGGGGTGCCCTGCGAGTGGGTGATCGTGCTTAGCGCGGAGAACGCGGAGGTGGAGGTCCGCGTGGTCCGGGACGTAGATGCGGTTCTTGAAGAGCAAGAACTCGTCCGCGGACTTGGTCCAGTGAGGTTGGTCGTCGGAGCCGAGCTTGGTGAGGACTTCCTGCGCGAGTTCGTCCGAGGTGTACGCGGAGCGAATGTCGCGGTGGAGCGACTCGGTGTCCATGAGAACGACTGCGCGGAGGAAGATGGGTTCCGCGTAGGTCGCGCGGAGCGACGTGATGAGCTGCTCGTGCGAGAAGACTGGTCGAAGGTTCTGCGGATTAGCACTGGCGAAGCCACTATCCCCCCTTTTGAGATAGACGTCGTAACGGCGGGTAAGTGCGTCAGGCTTTCCTCCAAGGCGTCCGGGGCGGAAGCGGATGAGCAAGTTGAACTGCGAGAGGTACTCGGACCAGCGTGCTTGCCGGCGTGTGAGCATCTTCGTGGTGCTGAAGTACTCGAGGTTCTTGTGGTCCGTGACGACGTCTATTGGGGTTTCTGCGCCCTCGAGGTAGTGTCGCCACAGCTGGAAGGCCTCGAAGATCGCGAGGAGCTCCTTGTCGTGCGTGTCGTAGTTGAGCTCCGTGGGCGTGAGCGTCCGAGAGTGGAACGCAACGGGGTGCACCGTGCCGTCAGGCAGGAGGTGCGAGAAGATCGCCGCGACCGCGTAGTCCGAGGCGTCAGTCTCGACGATCCGCGGGAGAGCGGGATCGAAGTGATGCAGGACAGGGGCGCGCGTGAAGGCGGTCTTCAGCGTCTCAAAGGAGAGTACACACCGGGAATCGAAGTTCCACGGGGTGTTCTTCCTCGTGAGCCGCGTGAGTGGTACCACAATGTCCGAGTAGCCGTGGACAAAGCGGCGGTAGAAGTTGGCAAAGCCGAGGAACGACTGAATGTCACGCACGTTCCGCGGCTGAGGCCAGCTCGTGATGGTGTCAACCTTCTTGGAGTCCATCGAGATGCCGTCGGCAGAGATGATGTAGCCGAGGAACTCGATGCGGTCTGCATGGAACTCGCACTTCTCGGGCTTACAGAAGAGATCGTTCTTGCGCAGGCGGCGCAAGACTTCACGGACGTGCTCCTCGTGCTGCGAGGGATCGTCAGAGAAGATCAGGATGTCGTCGAGGTACACGAGGACGGTGACGTCGAGGAGATCCGAGAAGATGTCGTTCATGAAGCGTTGGAATGCCGAGGGAGCATTGCTGAGACCAAAGGGCATGACAAGATACTCGTAGGAGCCGTAGCGCGTGCGGAAGGCGGTTTTCCACTCATCCCCCGCGGCGATCCGCACGTTGGAGTAGCCAACGCGGAGATCGAGCTTGGAGAACCGCTTCGCGGAGCGAAGGCGGTCCAGCGCGGAGCTGATGAGCGGGAGTGGGTAGCGGTCCTTGCGAGTGATTTTGTTGAGAGCGCGGTAGTCGACGCACAGCCGGAGACTGCCGTCAGCTTTCTTCACGAAGAGAACAGGCGCACCGCCCGGGGAGGATGAGGAGCGGATGTGGCCTTTGGCGAGGTTCTCTTGGATGTAGTCGCGAAGAGCGCGCTGCTCGGGCTCGGAGAGTGAGTAGATCGGACCTGACGGCAGAGCTTGGCCGTCCTCCATCTCGATCTTGAGATCGTATGGTCGATGCTCGGGGAGGCGGTTAGAAGCCTCCTTGGAGAACACATCCAAGAAGTCATGGTAGACCTCCGGAATGCCTTCCCCAGTCTCCGAGGCGGGGTTGGCGGACGCCGAGCGCGCCGCGGAGACAGGATCACGCACATAGATCGCGGAGACGAGAGATCCGCGCTGGTGCCGGACATGGTTAAAGGCAGCAGCGCCAATGAACCTGATGTCGACACGAGCGGCGGCCGCGCGGAGCACGGTCTCGGAGAGTGCTGGAGTGATGGAGTTGAGTGTAGAAGCGGGGACAGAAGGAGCGCGTAGAGCGCTTGGAGTACGAGGGTCGTGCTCGGAGGCGAAATCCGAGTCATCCGCAGAGAACCCATGAGCGAAATCATGAGTAACCGTAGGCGAGATCTGCGTGTTAAACTGAATGCGGCCGTTAAACCAGTCAATCCGAGGATTGTAGCGGTGTAGCCAGCGGTGTCCTAACACGGCAGAGCAAGACGGATCCAGCTTGGTAAGCAGGAAGTTGATGGCCATACGCGTACCATCCGGGAATCGGACTGGCAGCGTGACAAAGTGAGAGATGAGTCCGCGGGAGGACCCATCGAAGAGACGCAGCCGGAGAGGCCGGTCGAGTGGATAGCGCGGAAGCGCGTGGGAGTCAGCGAAAGCGAGATCGAGAAAGTTGTCCTCGGAGCCCGAGTCCACGAGAGTACGGAACGTGGGTACGGGATCTGAAGACAGGGGTATAATGAGTGCATCCTGATCGGTGAGCGCGGCAGCGTTCAACCGAGTTGCTTTACGTCCCTCGTAGTCGGAGCAGTCCTGCCGAGAGACGCGGGCAGAACTGCCCTCTAGTTTCCCGACTTCGCGGAGCCCGAGGGCGCCGCAGGAGCCGAGGAAGCCGGAGTGGACGAAGCCGTGGCACGCGCCTTCACCTCGCGGTTATGCGCGGCCTTGCGACAGTCGCGGGCCGAGTGGCCTGCCTTGCCGCAGTAGAGGCAGAGGTTCTCCTTGAGACGACGCGCGCGTTCCTCATCGGTGAGCTTGCCGGTGCTGGCGAGCTTGCCAGAGAGGTCGGGCGCGGAGGAGCGAGGAGTTGACGACTTGGATGAGGGCGTCGCCGTGGGTGCCGAGGAAGACGAAGAGCGAACATTCGAGGACTTCTTGTTCGAGGAGCCCGAGGAATGGTTCTTGCTGTTGTTGTTACTGCTGTTGTTGTTGCCAGAGTTGTTGTTCGAGTGCGAGTTGGAGTGCGAGGAGTCCGAGGAGGACTTCTTGATGACGCCAGAGTTCCATTGGTTGGCGTCGATGGCGAGGGCCCATGCGCGGAGGCGCGTGAGATCCGTGGGGCGCGCGGCGATCTGGTTTCCCATGACCTCCTTGATGCGCCGCGGAAGTCCCTCGTAGAAGCGATCAGCGAGGGCAAGTCCGTCCCAGCCGGACTGGCGTGCAAGAGGCTCGAAGTCTAGAGCGTACTGCGAGACGGTGTGGTCTTCCTTCATGAAGAGCTTCTTGAGCTTCTGGATGGCGACATCCCGTGGGAAGCGAATGCCGAATACCGCGTTGAGCTCGGCCTTGAAGTCCAGCCATGACGCGAAGAACGCAGGGGGCTGGCCGTCGAGGATGGACTCGACGTAACCTTCGTACCAGGTCTGAGCCTTGCCCTTGAGGTAGGAGCACGCGGTGATGATGCGGTTGCGGTGTTCTTGATACGTGCGCAGGTCTCCGAGGAAGTAGTTCTCCAAGGAGACGAGCCAGTGACGGAGGTCTTCGGGCTTCGCGCCGTCGTACGTCTCGGGGTCCTTGACCTTGATCTTGGAGTGCGGCCGCAGCGCGGCGACCAGATTGTCGATCCATTGGTTGCGACGACGCTCGTCGTCAACTGCAGGTTCGAAGTCAAAAGGACCAGGTGCGCCGCCCGAGGGCGGTCCACCACCACCACCACCTCCGCCGCCTCCCGAGGGAGACCCTCCTGAGCTTGGAGGTGGGAATGGCGGGGTGTGGTGGCTACCCGAAGGTACCGAGTGCGAAGGAGTGTGGTGCGAGGCCGGAGGTACAGAGAACGAGAAATGTGAAGAGGAGTGGTGCGAGGACGAGTGGTGCGAGGAGTGATGGCTCGGAGGACCACCGCCTCCACCACCGCCGCCACCTCCTCCCCAGCCACTGCTACCGCTCGGAGTCCCAGGAGGTCCGCCAGGAGGCGGGCCGGGCCCGGGAGCCACCGAGGAGTTCGCGGAAGAGTGACGCGGGTGCGGGGAGCGGTTTGCACAAAACGGGTTCATGCAAATGCCCGGCAGTGCGGCCTGTCCGGAGTGCACGGAAGGGTCAACGTGCAGGAGCGACGCACTGTGGGAGCTTGGGATGGGAGCGAAGTACGGGAGCTGCCCAAGGTTCTCAAAGTTGGGGATTGAGGGGGCCGCGGACGACGAGGAAGTCGTCGTTGGCGGGTGGTGAGATGCCGAGGATGAGTGCACCGTGATGTGCGAGTGATACGACGGAGTTGGAGTGACCGTCGAAGAGTGGTTGGTCGAGGTTGCCGTGGGCGTGGGCGAGAACGATTCGTCCTCGAGGTCCTCGGGGTCGACACGAGCCGAGCCGAAGACTGATCCACGCGAAGACATTGCTGAGGGCGAGGGAGTGAGAGTGGTGAGGGTCGAAGGCGAGGAGAACGCGGGTGCCGCGGATGAGGATGCGGCAGGCGTTGGTTGCTGGTTCTGTTGTCGTCGTCGTCGGTTTGCTTCTCGGAGGATGCGGTCCGGCGAGTTGACTTGTGGTGCAAGATCTTGCGCGTTTTGTTGTACTTGACGTCGTGTCCCAAAGGACATACAGTGACTCGAGCGTACTCGAGTTTCGAAATACTGTTACGGCCGTGCCCCACGAGGAGGGTATTAAGTAATATCAAGCCTCCGTGGAATCCCACAGAGACAAGACACTACACAGTGCGTTATTAACACACCGGTACGTGGAGTCCTTGATGCCCGTTGGTGACGACGCGGAGGACAGAGAGGCCTGCAGTCTGACAACTACAGGGACTGAGAGCGACTAGGAGAGATAGAAGAGCGAGGTGTGACCCAGTGGAGGGACTGGGGAGTCGAAGTGGGAACCGAAGTCGATTTCGAAACTGAAGCTACTGAGCTATCATACATGGGCTTATATACTAGTGCCGAGAACCAGATGACAAAGACCAAAGTCCAATGCAGTGTCCTCTGAGTCATGAGGCAGTGGAGTCCGGACTGCTGAGTGAGCGCGACGCGTCAGCCGATATGTCATCGTCTGCGTCAGCACATCGCGAGGCAGTGAGGTCCGGAATCTTGTGGACCTGCTGAGTGAGCATGGACGCGTCAGCCGATATGTCATCGTCTGTGTCAGCGTCTATGTCATGTGCTTGACGAGAGAGGTGTCAGGCTGGCACAGCCCTGACAGCTGTGCGGGTTCCTGCCGGAACGCGCATACCCCCAGCGCAAAAAATAGGGCCGGGGACCCTGAATATGCATATAGGGGGGGTCCGGCAGGGTTTTTTGGTCCCTGCGCGGGTTCCTGCGCAGGGAGGGGTACCCCCAGGAAATTCTGGTTCCTGCGCGGGTTCCTGCGCGGGGAGGGGGTGCCCCCAGGGAATTTTTGGGTCCCTGTGCGGGTTCCTGGGTGGTAGGGGGGTACCCCCAGGAAAATTTGGGTCCCTGCACGGGTTCCCGCACGGGGAGGGGGTACCCCCAGGGAATTTCGGGTCCCTGCGCAGGTTCCTGCGCGGGAGGGGGCTCGGGAACCGGGTCGGAAACGGAAAATTACGGGTAAATAGGGGTCGGGAATGGAAAAAAAATTGGTTCCGGTGAAAAATAAAGTTTGTCAGCAAACAATTCTTGCTTCTCCTCCTATATTTCTAGATGTGGAATCCAATATTTATTCTGCTTTATACCCTCCAGAATTAATTATTCTGATGGCAAAAAGATTGCCAGGTCTCTGGATAGGGGTATAGAATTGTGCCTTAACATACTATTAGACAATTGGGCCCGCTTTTGTGTCTTACAATTGCATCATTTCATGGTTTTACAATTCTTTTGTATCGAGCTTTATCCTTCTATGGCAACTCACTCTTTGGCGCGAGGCACAAGTTTGTAAGGGTCAACTGCAACGGGAAAACACTTTTACAGCTTGGAACTGCTATTTGTCCACGAATCATGTATCCCGCACCTCTATTTAGCCAGTAAATCCATCTTCCTGGAATATTATATCACAGTTGATGCGATTGAATAGGCATAGGCTTCCCTATAATTTTACTGGGTACAATGCACTGTAGCAGTAACATATATGTTGTAAAATCAAAATTCTGGATACTGTGTGCTGAGCATGTATCTTGATTAGTAACTGTGCAGGGTTCCCGTCCCCGTCCCTGTGCTTGTTCCTGTGGCCGCCCCCGCCCTCAAACTTTCACATAGGGCTTGTCGAGTAGGCAAAATACCAATTGGCTCTGCAATAGTTTTATTGGGTGTATTCCAATAGACCAGGAACATGTATGGTGTAAAATATAAATTCAAGATAGCATGTGCCAAGTACGCAACCCCTTTATTACCTGGGCTACATTCCCGTTCCCCCGTCCCCGTCCCTGTACCTGTTCCTGTGCTGGTCCCAACCTTTGACTGTTCCAAAGTAGATCCCACTTCGTGTAGATAAATCAATACCAATGACTGGAGGGGGTGTGTAAGTGGTTCCTCAAGCGTAACAGGTCCAAGATAATAGGTTTAATTCATTCCAGGGGGCATCAGTGCCACGCTTTGGGCCAATAGGGACTTCTGGATAAAAACTCTCTAGCTAAATAAAACGGCCAGTTGACAGCGAATCCATGGGACACGATATCAAAATGTGATGGACTATAGATGGGCTACATCCTGCGCATGCTTGATTGACCAGTTCTCTTGTGGTTGGATGGTCCTGGCTCTGCCCTTCAAAGATCTAGCAAATATTTTGCTCAGCAAGAACCGTTTAATTATATTTCTCCCCACTCAAGGGGCATGTTCTATACATATATGAGATCCACCAGTGCAATTTTTGTGTTCAGATAATACTCCTATTAGAAGATATAGTGATGGTCATAAAGGAACAGCTCAAGCACCTCCCTAGCAACAACCGTTTAATTATATTTCTAGCGGGACAGGGGGTATGTTCTAGACATATATGAGAGCCTCAGGAAAAATTTTAAGGTTTGGATAATTGTACAATTAGAAGATAGAGTGATAGCCATTCAGGAAAAAGTCGAGCACAATGGTGAACTAAATCAAACTCTATTCCTTTGGCCCCTATAGTATTATTTGCTCGGATATGTGTTCGCAACACACCCCTGGTGTTTTCCCAACTGGATATCAAGCGAATATGCGCAACCTGGAGGTCCTCCTCTGGTCAGCTGGAGGCATTTGCACCCAGCAACAACCGCTCGACAGAAAACGTTTCTGCTCATGGAGCGTGTTGGATACATTGGATATAGCCATCAGAGATGTTGTGCCTGGATACTGGTGCTGTGGTTGACGTTCAGTACATGTGGACATATAGGGAAATGTCGAGCACTCCAGCACACCATCCCCTGCCCCAATCGCAATATTTCCATATAGCAATATTGTCAATTCAATGGTATGAACATCCCCTCGATTGCGGATTGAGATTTGGACAAGAACTGAGCGAGATAGAAAATGCTCGCTTTTTGATGGGAAAAGAAGCATGCACCCTGAATGATCCAATGAACCAATATGAACTCTGCTCACGCTGCGTGGGGGCCCTATTGGTCTCACCCAGAATCCACCTTGTTCCTGGAATATAATTAACAAATGGTGGAGTAATAGGTCGATTATTCGATTTTCGACCACCCACCCCACTGGCATTCACCTAGGCATCCAGGGGTCGATCAGAGGGTTCCATCCTGGTCTATTGAGCTAGGGGACGACCTCCAGCAAGATTCATGTGATTTGGTTCAGGCAGTGTTGAGATATAGCATGCGTACAGTTGGGTTGTGAGTTGCAACAGAACAAGCCATGAATCACTCATGCAACCTACCCCACCTTCCAGAACTGACGGGTGCTCGACCTCACATGTTGTATCCTGGTCCAGGGAAGTGGTCCAAATGCTTCATTGGGTCAGGGATATGCTCTCTGAGGAATGGGAGCCTAACCTATGGCCACCTGGAGCACATCTGGGTCATAGGTTAGGCTCCTATTCAATAGGAAACGCATCCCTAGCCCAATGGAGCACTTGGACCATCCCCTTGGACCAGAATACAACATGTGAGGTCGAGCACCCGTCAGTTCTGGAAGGTGGGGTAGGTTGCATGAGTGATTCATGGCTTGTTCTGTTGCAACTCACAACCCAACTGTACGCATGCTATATCTCAACACTGCCTGAACCAAATCACATGAATCTTGCTGGAGGTCGTCCCCTAGCTCAATAGACCAGGATGGAACCCTCTGATCGACCCCTGGATGCCTAGGTGAATGCCAGTGGGGTGGGTGGTCGAAAATCGAATAATCGACCTATTACTCCACCATTTGTTAATTATATTCCAGGAACAAGGTGGATTCTGGGTGAGACCAATAGGGCCCCCACGCAGCATGAGCAGAGTTCATATTGGTTCATTGGATCATTCAGGGTGCATGCTTCTTTTCCCATCAAAAAGCGAGCATTTTCTATCTCGCTCAGTTCTTGTCCAAATCCCAATCCGCAATCGAGGGGATGTTCAGACCATTAAATAGACAATATCAGTCTATTGAGACTTTGTGATTGGTGGAGGGGAACGTGTGCTGGAGTGCTCGAGATTTTGCTACATGTCAACATGTACTGAACCTCAACCACAGCACCACCCTCCAGGCACAACATCTCGAATACTTAGATCCAATGTAACCAACATGCTCCTTGAGCAGAAACACTTTCTGTCGAGCGGTTGTTGCTGGGTGCAAATGCTTCCTGGTGACCAGAGGAGGACATCCAGGTTAGCAATATTGGCTGGGTATCCTTTTAATGAAGCACCAGGGGTGTGTTTTAAATACATATCTGAGCAAATAATACTATGGTGACCAAAGGAATAGAGTTTGATTTAGTTCACCATTGTGCTCGACTTTCTGCTGAATGGCTATTACTCTATCTTCTAATTGTACAATTATATAGACCTTAAAATTTTTTTGGAGGTTCTCATATATGTCTAGAACATACCCCCTGCCCAGCTGGAAATATAATTAAACGGTTGTTGCTAGGGAGGTGCTTGAGCTGTTTTTGAATGGCCATCACTATATCTTTGAATAGGACTATTATCTGAGCAAAGAACTCGCCCTGGTGATTCTCATACATGTATAGAACATACCCCTCGAGTAGGAGTAAATATAATTAAACGGTTCTTGCTGAGCGAAATGTTTGCTAGATCTTTGAAGAACAGACCCAGGACCAGCCAACCACATGAGAACTGGTCAATCAAGCATGCACAGAATGTAGCCCATCTATGGCCCATTACATTTTGATATGGTGTCCCATAGATTCGCTGTCGACTGGCCGTTTTATTTAGCTAGAGAGTTTTTATCCAGAAGTCCCTATCGGCCCACAGTGCAAGACCTATATATCTAGGAGTGGATTAAACCTACTATCTTGGACCTGTTACACATGATGAACCACTGAGACCCCCCCCCCCCCCCCCCCTTCCAGTTATTGGTATTGATTGGTCTACACAAAGTGGTCTTTACTTTCGATGAGTTGAAGGCTGGTACTAGTACAGGAACAGGCACAGGGACAGGTGCAGGGATGGGGACGGGAATGCAACACCAGTAATAAAGCAGTTGCGCACTTGGCACACCATATCTATAATTTAGGTTTTAGACCATACATGTCACTCATACATTGCAAAGCACCAAATAAAACTATAGCTGAGCCAATTGGTATTTTGCCTACTCCATAAGCTGTCTGTGAAAGTTTGAGGGCGGGAACAAGCACAGGATCGGGGACGGGGACAGGGACGGGAATCCTCCGTTGCAACTAATCAAGATACATGCTCGGCACACAGTATCCAGTATTTTCATTTTGCAACATATATGTTACTACTATAGTGCATTGTACCCAATAAAATTACAGGGAAGCCAATTCCAATTCAATCGCATGAACAGTGATCTGATAGTCAGGAAAGATGGATTTAATGGCGAACTAGAGGTGCGGGATACATGATTCGTGGGCAAATAGCAGTTCCAACCTGTAAAGGTCTTTTTCCGTTGCAGTTGACCATTACAAACTTGTGCCTCGTGCTGAAGGGTGATTTCCAATAGAATGATTCAGCTCGAAGTAAGCAAATGGCAAAATCATCAAATGATGCAATTGTAAGATACAAAATATGGTCCAATTGTCTAATCATATGCCGAGGCACAATTTTATACCCCTATCCAGAGGCCTGGCAATCTTTTTTCCATCTGAACGATTTTTATGGTGGGTATAAAGCAGAATGAATATTGGATTCCACATCTAGAAATATAGGAGGAGAAGCAAGAATTGTTTGCTGACAAACTTTATTTTTCACCGGAACCAATTTTTTTTCCATTCCCGACCCCTATTTACCCGTAATTTTCCGTTTCCGACCCGGTTCCCGAGCCCCCTCCCGCGCAGGAACCCGCGCAGGGACCCGAAATTCCCTGGGGGTACCCCCTCCCCGTGCGGGAACCCGTGCAGGGATCCAAATTTTCCTGGGGGTACCCCCCTACCACCCAGGAACCCGCACAGGGACCCAAAATTCCCTGGGGGCACCCCCTCCCCGCGCAGGAACCCGCGCAGGAACCAGAATTTTCTGGGGGTACCCCTCCCTGCGCAGGAACCCGCGCAGGGACCAAAAAACCCTACCGGACCCCCCCTATATGCATATTCAGGGTCCCCGGCCCTATTTTTTGCGCTGGGGGTATGCGCGTTCCCGCAGGAACCCGCACAGGAACACCCCCAGGGAGCAAAAAAAAGCAAAAAGACGGCCAGGGGGGGTTCCCGTCCGTGTGCAATCGATAGGGTTTTGCTATATCAAATAACCCTTCGATTGCATTCCGGTCCCCGTGCCTAAGGTGCCGAACCGGTCACTGTGGCTTCCCTTCTAAGTGTGGCAGTTTGCTAATAGCGGTGAAAGGAAGCCAAAAGAGCTTAGAAACGCTTGGGAGGATCCCTGTGACCTTCGAGGGCCGTTTCGTCTGTTCGATTAGTGTTCGAGATCCCGTTCGCCGCGGGGAAACCGGCGTGCTTATATCTGCCAGGCACTTTCCCCTATGTGATACCCCCATGCATGTACATTCACACTGTGAGAAGCTATTAATATTCACCCCCATGAGGCCTCCAAGGTGCTCTAGACTCCGGAGACCGCGTTCCGGATCGTTCGATAGACGGGAGTTCGCGCAGAATCGATGCCAGCCTAAGTGGCACGGTTCGCGCGTTTCGACCCGGCGTTTCGACCGTTCTTCCGGCGCATTTCTACCGCTGCGAGCCCACAACTACTAGGCGACCTCACAGTGAATGGATTCGGCCCATCTGAGAGAAGCGAATTGGCTGATTCCGCGGAATCGGCGAATCAATCTTTGGAGTCGATTCGGCCGACTCAGGATCTCGATTCTCTTCCTCGAGATTAAACGCCGTTCGTACTCCCCTACATATTCCAGCCCGGTATTAAGCAGGCCCTGGAATATGAATGTCTGAGAGACTGCTGCGTTGCGAATCACGATTCACCAGCTCACGCACACAGCTCGCACTTTCATACCCGCCTGCCTAGTAGGACCTGAGATGGAGCGAGGAAACTCGTGAAGGCGCCAACGACATGCCCACGAATCCCACCTACGGTATGTCATCCTTCTGCCGGTACAGGAAACAGCTGTCTTCCCTGGACAAGCTGGCGCAGATGCATAGTGTCAGTAACTAATACTGAGCATGAGCCCTGCAGTGATCCCCCTCGGAAATATGAGAATTAGGAGAGGATCTGGATGGGGCAACCTTAGAGAGTTCCTCAGATTACTTGCGTGCACCCGTGAAATTGGTCGCTGGGCTGATAAGGCAGCAAAGTCATCCTCAGAAGTTCAAGCCTCCTTGTGGGAGGTGCCATAAACGCTGTTTGTCGTAAGGTCATGTAAAATTGTCCTAACATAGAGAAACAGTCGAGGAAGAGACAGCAGAATGACGAGCGAGACGGAGTAGAGAGACAGAGATCTGGAGGAGAGAAAGAAAATCCACGCCTGACACGTAGTTGATAGCGCGAGAGCAGCACATCGAGGATGCAGCACCGCGGGGCGCAGGCACAAGGAGAAGAGAGTGAGGAGAGAGGCTGAGAGGAGAGAAAGAGAACCCACGCCTGACGCGTGGTTGATAGCGCGAGAGCAGCACATCGAGGATGCAGCACCGCGAGGCGCGGGCGCAAGGAGAAAGCGAGAGAGTGTGAGAGGAACAATGAATGGGGGCGCGATATAACAATACGCGAGACTGAGAGGACGAGAGTGCGGCGATTGGACACAGGATGGAAACTGCGACAGACGGACGGGGATAGCGCTAGAGCGATGGATCCAATGGAAATGTAGGAGGTGGACGGAGCGAGAGCATAAAAATGCAGGGAGACGATGGGACAGCTAGCAGTACGAGAGAAGGCAAGAAAGGAGATGGAGACAGCAAGGAGTGACGGGAGGTTGGGTAGTACACAAGAAACCAATAACAGGTCCAGTGATGGGGCGGGAAGCAGGGCGCGCATTTACATCAGCGGCGGCATGCCGATCCCGCGGCGGCGCCCGAAGACGGGCGCGCCTTCAGTACCGTCGTACAGCGAGATAAGGCCGCTGAGAACGGTCACGGGCCGCCTGGTGAGGACCATGCGGAATCCCGAGGCAGACGGGGGAGGCGGGGCGTTGCGGATGGAAGGGGTTGGCGGCGAGGGCGACAGGTCGGGTTCAGAGCCCGCATGCTCATGCGGCAGCGGCGGGACGTCCGCGTTGCTCATGTCAACGTCAATCCCGTAGCAGGCGCGGAGCCACGAGTCCTCTACCGCATTGTGGCGCTCGCGGTCTTCCTCCTCGCGGCGCTGGTAGTCATCAACGACATCGTCGCCATCAGACTCGTCGTCTGAGTCCTCGTCCTCGCTATCCATCCATCCCTGGCAATTCGCCCCGCGCTTCGCCTCGCGCTTGGCCTCGCGCTTCGCCTCGCGCTTCGCCTCGCGCTTCGCCTGTTGCTTGCGGCGCGCAGGCGCAGAGATCCTTTCGACACCGGGCGGCCTGATGGGCCGACGGCGGGCGTGCGGGGCGATGAAATGAGCAGGAAGCCCGCCAGACGCGGCGGCGGGCATGGGGGCCCTGCGAAAGAGCGGATTGGCCTGGACGGCGCGAGCGATGGCGGGCGGCAACTCGGCGGCTGCGGCGGGAGACGGGGCCGCCGCCTCCTCGGCCGGCGGCGAGGACGGCCGCGACTTGGGCGAGTCGAACGCGTCATAGGCGGGCGTGTCGCGCGCACTCATGGACGTCGGCTCCGTCGACGCGCTGTCGCGCAGCGAAGTCGTGGACGACGCCGGCGATGACGGCGCGGGCTTGAGCGTGGTTGCGGGCTTGAGCGTGGCTGCGGGCTTGAGCGTGGTTGCGCGCGCGACGGTCTGCACGCCGACGTGGCGCAAGGCCGGGCCTTCGGTCGCGGCGGCGGCCTCCTTGTAGAGGGCGGCGCGGCCGGCTTGGCCGTTGTCGGCCGTAGTTGTACTACGCAGTCGTCAGACACGCACACCAGTACGAGAATCGAGCGTACGAGTAGCGGGTGGCAGAGAAGTTCATGTTGGTCTAGCTTTGTGCGGCCGTGGTTGAACAGTCTGCGACGACGCCGAAAAGAATCAGAAAGGACCAACCCGGCGTCGTCGGGAAGGGCAACGTACGGAGGGCAGCAAGTATATCACTCGATAGCGCGAGTGTGACGGATGCTTTCGAGCGGTGAGTCTCGTCGGCGGTGGAGGGAGGGAGGAAAGAGGTCGGGCGGCCTTTGAATCGGAAATGAAGAAAATTTGTAGCACCATCACGCCCGGCCGGGACCAAGACACGGAAGCAGAGCAGGCCGCCGTGCCGGGTGCGCAGGACGTCCAGCAAGCGAGCACAAGCCTTCACTTGGGTTTATGGCGCGCTGGCGGCGAGAAGTAGGACAGGCGAGCACCGTCCGTCACAGCCGTGGTCGTCAGCGTACAATCTCGCAGCGGCACCACGCTGCGGGCGTGCACGCTGCTCTAGAGCGCGGTCAAAGAGTACTAGCACGTTCAGTAGCCATCGAAGCTGAATTCCGATGGCTGGCAGGGGTCAGGCCAGGCCTGGACTGAGCGCAGCGAGCCCGATGTTGTGCACCAACGCAGCAGTGGCAGTCAGACGAAGCAACCCAGCTACAAGCCGCAACCTAAGAGGTAAGGAGACTGCGTTCCATCCAAACACGCGACTTGGGTACGCAACCCCGCGGAGAAGACCAAGGGTGCTATCTACGGCGGTTCTTCGGTGCACGCGGTCGTAGGTCAGATACTGTATGCACCGCGGGATACACAGTTCCCCACCGGAATATCGACGAAGCGGTCGAACGTTCTCCAGACAAAGTCGCGATATGGATGTTCAGCACAGCACAATGTCGGCGCGGCGAGTGGGCACCCATAGGCCGCAAGACTGCGACGACGACATGAGCGTGAGGAGATGGACGAGAGTCCTAGGACCGTTTGTGCACTGTGAAGGCGAAGCGCGATGCAGGCCAGGGCGCCGACCAGTCTGGGGACTCTGTATGCCCATCCGCTCAGTAGCTGTGTGCGCGAGAACTGAGACGTCAACGACGGGAATGAATTCGTGTGCGAACGGCAAAGCTGCGGCTGTGGCTGACGCGAGAAGCATGTCCAGTTCCCTATACACCGCCGCTGAGGTCTGCCCAAGATGCGGGACCATGTTTTCGGGCCAGAGGGAACTCGGTCTGCGGTGGCCCATTTGGACTGGACCGCTCAGTCGACGTGAAGGCGATTATCCAGTTTGACCTAGAAACGAGACGTGAAAGAAGGCGTTTTTCGAGTCGACCAAGGGTTGACGCCCTGAAAAAGATCTCGACGAAGCTGCCCGAGCACCGGCTCTCGCTGAGATGAGCCACCGTTGGCTACGCAACCCGCGGCTGAGCCTATCGTTCGACTCGCCGCGCGTCGTATCGTCAGGCCACGGCCGTAGCGGGAGCTTGTACCGCGTGATCCACGTGGACGACGACGTCGACGACGTCGGGCTGCGTATGCTGCACGAGGACGAGGACGCGGACGAGCGCACGCGGCATGATCATGGGGTCTCTACACCGCTGATAGTGTCAGCTCAATGACGCAGGTGCGAGCTCTGAGACCCGGAGATAGGCAAGGGCGGCGGCAATGGGTCTTTGAAGGCGTCAAAGACGTCGGATCACGTGACGGTTTTCGCAGAATGCGGAAGTGATTGGGAATAGCCAGGTGGATAGAGACACTCCTCGGGGTGATAAGCACGTGATGCTCCGGGATTGAGCCTCCGCGGCGGAATGCTCGAGCGCTGGCCACCAGCGTTTCAGTGCCAGTGAGTACTGAGAGAACCAAGTAATCAGGGATGTTTTGATGATGATGGTGCAATGTAGATGCCACTGCTTAGCCGTACGAGAGATACCATAGCGAGATACCATTGCGAGCGTCGGGCCGACAGATACGATGGAGGAGAGAATCCAAGAAGCAGTTAGTGAGTGTCGTGACTGGGAGAGCATTCCGCACCTGTGGCTTCAGGAATTCGACCAACAGGGAAAGCTGCGCCGTGATCAGTGTTGCACTTCTTGAGTTTCGTGTGCCACTCGGGGCCGGCCTCGTACTGCATCAAGGTGAATATTCAAAGCTCATACAGCAGATTGAAAGGTCCTACGGCTCTCAGAAGCATCGCGATATCTTGATACGGGCTAGCCCGAGGAAGGCACGGAGGGGTACAGAGGCCCTTCAACGTAGCAACGGGCGACCACATCGGCATCCGAGGGTGGAATGAGCCTCTGTTAAGCAGCTACGCGTCTTCAGGTGCTATCGCAGCGCTCTTGGGTGCGTTCCAGGGTACTGCGGCACTAGAAATTCACATTCGGGTTCCCAAGAGGTGTATCTGGTCCCCGCGCACCAGCGGGACGTGTCGACGAGTGTGTGGAAGCAAAAGGGCGAGGAGCCGTCGGACGCAACTCGAATTCCCAGTGGCGCCCGTACATTTGGCTCCGGGTCCATTTTGGATCCATTTCCGACGGACTCTTCACTCCGACTGTGAGAGGACTGCAATGCCTCCCAGATGATCGTGCATAAATACTACTACAATGACAGTGGTGCGTTTCTCAAGATGTTTTGATATTTTTTTGACTCAGGAATCATGAAGGAGGCAAGTTGCGGCGCATTCGCGGTGCTGGAAGCACACAATGCCGTCGGCATTCCCGACTGATTCCTCTCAACCCACGTCAAAGCATCGTGCGCCACTGGAGCTACATAAGGAGATATAAAGTCGTATTCCGGCCGAGAGACACGATGCAAACGATCGGCGCTGGTATGATGATCGGCGGCCAATCGGCCGCACGGCAACGCCCCTCCTTATCGACGTTGGCTCTGCGTACAGCACAGGGAGGCAGAACTGCAACCAATCAAACACGCCGTCCAGGATTGTCACAGACAGGGCTGTCAGGGCTGTGTCCCCCGTCGAGTAGGTGCGGCCGCTCGTCCCGCGCACGCGCTGGCCGTCAACTGGCTGTCCGATTTCCCGCGGCGACAGCGCACGCCGTCTGAGAAGCACGGAGCAGCCGCATCGCCAGTCGCCGCGCACGATGCGGCGCCTTTGCCAGCGACCGTGCGCCGGCTCGCGCACACCGAGGCCGAACACCAACAGATTCCGGACGTGCATGCTCTGCGCACACGTCGGCCGCGTGGGAATCCCATCGTCCTTGCGCAGAAATCGCGACGGTGGGCGCCTGCCTGCTGTTGTCGATCTGACAACTCGACGCTAGTCTTCTGACATGTTATTACACCCGCGTGAGTTGCCGTCGGGGCCGCGGCTCCGCCCGTGACTGTCCACTGTGCTATCGCAGGATCCAGCTCGACGACAGCCTGTGCCGGACGTCATGAGGATGCTGATCACGCGCATGGACAAGGTGAGCTTTCTCTTCAGCATGGATAGTGCTGGCAATGACTCTGTAGACTGGGCGACTGGCCGCAGTCCGGGTCACATCTCTTCCCGTCGCGATCGATGTTGCGCATGAAGCCGAGGCTATCATTACGAAACCTGAGGCGGCGCGGGACGTGCGGCACTTCGAAGTGGAGAACCTGGCAGACGAGGCCACCGCGCCGATCAAGGGGTTCTCCCTGGCACCGGGAGGATGGCTGCAGCTCGAGGACCTCTGCATCACGCGGATGGACGTCCAGCTCTTCCTGCCGCACCAGGTTGAGCTTCCCGCCCAGATATACCCAGCTCTCCAGGCTCTGGACCTCACCAACATCCCCGCACCTCTAGACAGTCTGTCTCTGTTCTGCAGTCTTTCCGAGCTGCCCAATCTGCGGCGGCTCGTCCTCTGGCTGATCCTGTTCAAGAAGCGTGACGCTCCTCTCGTCATTCCGCACTTCGCGTTCCGCTTGAGCCACTACACCTACATGAAAAAACAGGTCGATGATCCGGACGGCACCACGTCTGGTTGGCACCTCCCCATTGTACAGCCCTCGCAGTCTCCGAAGGAGCTCTCGCTGCTGCTGCACGACAAGGAAGACCTTTCTCCGGTTCTCGACCAACCGAGCTGCCTGGACGCCGTCGAGACGCTGCGCCTGTGGGACGACACCGTCTGGTCCAGCGGATGTCTGCCTCTGGAGGCGTACAGTGGCATCGCGCGACTGTGCCCGCGTCTGAAGGCACTCAGCCTCTTCGGCCAGTCGAAGGCCGTCCTTGCTGCCCTGGAGACGCAGCTAGCGAACATACGCGTCCCGCTGCGCAGCGTCTCTGTCGAACTCGCCGCAGAGCCAGTACCGACGCGGGAGGAGCTCGCGGAGGACGACCGCGCGTTCGCCGAGCTGCTGCGCACGACAGATGCGCTGCGGCACCTCCGCTCCTTCGCCCTCACGACTTTATGGGAACAGCAAGGCATCCTGGGCGTCAGGTTTCCTGCGATCACAGCGCAGTGTCGCTCGCGCGCGGTGAGATTTGAGCACGATGCCCGTTGATATCGAGGGAGCTTGCCATTGCGTTTCATAGCTATTCGTGTACCATGCCTCAGTGATGTGTACCGTTCAAATGACGGTGGATTGTATTTGCCAGCATTCAACCACGCCTCGCCCCTGGTTCTGCACGTTCTAACCTGAAGGACCGTGAGATGTGAGATCGATAGGAACGCTGACAGAACCCTCGATTTCCCCGACGACGTGACCGGCCAGTGAGTGTTCACGGACACAGGATGAAGAACATGGCTACCATATGGGGCATTCATAGGATGTAAGAGGGCATGCTTATTCGTGAAATAGGCGGTCCCACCGCAATTACCTTGCTCAGAGCAGTCGCGCGGCCAAAATCACTCTTAAACTTGCAGTATAGCTCGATTGATGTGAGAACGACTTTCTGTCCTCGGCTCTGACTGTTCAGCACAACCAACGCTGCGCGAAGGCGGATTCTGCCTCGGTTGACGAACTGTAATGTGACTACTGGAGTTTGCAGACATTTAGAGGGATTCGATCATCATCAGATAATCAAGAGTCGTCATAAAGTCATAAAAATTGTCGTAATGTCATAAAGATAATGTACTGTACTGTGTAATGCGAGACGCCGTGTACCGAGACAGTGCAGATAGAAGGACAGCAGAGAGACGGGATAGAGAGACGTAGCAGTGAGACTGAGATGACGAGAGAGAGAAAGTTTACGTCTGACGCAGGATTGACGAGTGGGGTAGAACTGCGCGACGGACAGGCGATAGCGCGATAGCAGCACATCGAGGGCATCGCGGGACGAATGCGTCACCGCTGCGGGCCTATCAGAGAGAGGGGAAAGCAGAGTGGGAGTGTTAGCAATACGCGAGAGTGAGGAGACCAGCAGCGTACAGCGCAAGATGGATGGAATGGGAACTGCGCGACGGACATGGGACAGCGCTTAGAGCAGCATGTCGAGAGATGCATCGACGGAATGCAACGGCGAGAGCGTCGCGCGATGGCGCGAGAGAGCGATGAGGAAAACAAGCAGGGCGGCGCAGGATTGGGGTAGGATGGGAACTGCGCGCGCGGCGGCGGAACAGCGCTAGGGCAGCATGTCGAGCGCGGGATGCAACGAGAGGGGAAGGGGATATGAACACCGATGGAACAGCGATCACAGGCGCGCTGGATAGCGCGAGAGAGCATCCAAATGGAGGATGGGAGATCTAGCAGTACGAGGGAAAGCAAGACGGGGAAACGAGGACAGCAAGGAGCGACAGGAGGTGGGGCAGTACAGAAGAAAACAAGAACAGGTTTAATGATGGAGCGGGGAGCAGGGCGCGCATTTACAGCAGCGGGGGCCCGCCGATCCCGCGGCGGCGCCCGAAGACGGGCGCGTCTTCAGTACCGTCGTAAAGCGAGATTAACCCGCGAAGGACGGTCACGGGCCGCCTGGTGAGAACCATGCGGAAGCCCGCGGCGGACGGCGGCGGCGGGGCGTTGTGGACGGTTTGGGTCGGCGGCGAGGGCGACGGCGACGGCATCACGTCGTCGTTCTCTGCCTCGACCTTGATCGCGTCCTGCGGGCTGCCGGGCCCAGCAGATGTGGGCTCTGTCGAGGCACCGTGGCCGGAAGGCTCCTCGTGCGATTCGGACTCCCAGAAGTCGCTTCCGCCTTCGAACCCGTCGGGCACGCCGTAAGATGTGTCGGACTCGGAGTCCGGATATTCGTCGGGCAGCGGCGGGAGGCCCGCCTTGTCAACGTTCGTCCCGTCGACGGCGCGGTGCCACGCGTCGTCTACCGCGTTGTGGCGCTCGTAGTCGCCAATGGTATCGTCGCCGTCAGACTCGACGTCTGTGTCCGTGTCCTCGCCAGCCATCCTTGCCTGGCGCTTCGCCTCGCGCTTCGCCTCGACCTTCGCCTCGTGCTTGGCGTGCGCCGGCGCAGAAATCCGTTGAACATGGGGAGCCCTGTTTGACCGACGGAAGGCGGGTGGGGCATGCGAGGGCTTACTGGGCCCGCGAGACGCGGCGGCGGGCATGAGGGCCTTGCGGAGGCGATAGAAGGCAGGCACGGGGGAAGACCGCAAGTCAACGGGTGCGGCGCGACGAGAAGAAGTCGCCTTCGAGCCCTTGGTAAGCGGCGAGGCCGGACGCGCCGCTGGCGCATTCGCAGTCGTGGACGCCTCGCGCACCGGCGTGTTGCGGACGCCCACGTACGTCGGCGCCTTTGACGCGCTGTCGCGCAGCGAAGTCGTGGACGACGCCGGCGATGGCGGCGCGGGCTCGAGCGTGGTTGCGCGCGCGACGGTCTGCACGCCGACGTGGCGCAAGGCCGGGCCTTCGGTCGCGGCGGCCGCGTCCTGACGGTAGCGGGCGGCGCGGCCGGCTGGGGCGTTGTCGGCCGTAGTTGTACTACGCAGTCGTCAGACACGCACATCAGCACAAGCAGCGAGCGTACTAGTGGCGTGTGGCAGAGAACTTCATGTTGGTATGGCTTTGGGCGGCCGTGGTTGAACAGTCTGTGACGATGCCAAAGAAAATCAGAAAAGATTAACGCGGCGTTGTCAGGAAGGGCAACGTACGGAGGGCAGCAAGTATATCACTCGACAGCACGAGTGTGGCGGATGCTTTCGAGCGGTGAGTCTCGTTGGCGGTGGGGGGAGGGAGGAAAGAGGTTCGGCGGTCTTTGAATCGGAAATGAAGAAAATTTGTAGCACCATCACGCCCGGCCGGGACCAGGACACGGAAGCAGAGCAATCCGCCGTGCCGGGCGCGCAGGACGTCCAGGAAATGGACAGACTGGTTCAAGAGAGTTCATGGCGCGCTGGCGGCGAGCGGTACTACATCCAAGCAACGTCCGTGGTCATAGCCGTGGTCGTCAGCGTGCGCTCTCGCAGCTGCACCACGCTGCGGGCGCGCACGCTGCTCTTTTGCGCGGTCAAAGAGTCCTAGCACGTTCAGTGACCGTCGAAGCTGAATTCCGACGGCTGGCAGGGGTCAGGCCAAGTCTGGACTGAGCGCGGCAAGCCCGATGTTGCGCACCAACGCAGCAGTGACAGTCAGACGAAGCATCCCAGCTACAAGCCGCACCATAACATGCAACGAGACAGTGTTCCGTCCTAGCACGCGACTTGGATACGCAACCCCGCGGAGAAGACCAGGGTTGCTATCTATTGTGGTGGTTCTTCGGAGCACGAGGCCGAAGGTCTGGTACATACTGTATGCGATACGGGTTGCACAATTCTGGCTGGTCAACGAAGAAGTTTACTACTCGCTGGAGCAACACAGGCAAGTCCGAGAGCAAGCCGTTTGGAGATCACAAAGGCCGCAAAGCGGGGTAGGTCGTTCGTGGAACGTCCAAGAATACGATCGTGTGCGCGCGTCCTGGGATGCTACGGGCTGCCGACGATGGGGTGATGAACGCTCTGCAGACGAAGCCGTTGCACGTTCGGGGCGGCACCAGGTCGGCGCGGAGAACCAGCACCACTAGGCCATAGGGCTGCGAAGAGACGAGCGTGATGGGATGGAAGAGAGTCGCAGAATTGGTCTGTGCACGGTGGGCGCACACTGTAGGACCGTGCAGGCCAACGGTCAGTCCGCCTTCCGGCTGGGTCCTTTCAGAAGAAAACGGAGCCGCAGAAGAGCGAAATCAGCGAGTGCGCTGGGAAACCCCTCGCAAAACCGTCTGATCGAGCTGCGGTTGTAGCTGTTGCGAGATTGACGAGACGACGCGGGGGCCTTGTTGATAAGCCTAGCGAGACCCCCCTATACACCGCCGATGAGGTGCTGCCTCGATGAGAGACCGAATTCTCCGGCCAGGGAAGCTCGGGCTGGGGTCGCCGGCTCGGACAGGACCGCGCAGAGGGGGTAGAGGCGGTTATCCGGTATGAAACGACAATCGAGACGTGCAAGAGAATGTTATGCGAGTCGACCGAGGATTTGCCGGCCCGAGAAAAGTCTGAAAAAGCTGCCTGACTCTCGTTGATATGAGCCAGGTTGGAAAGCGCGCGGGTCCGTCGGATACGCAACCCGCGGCCGAGCCTGCTGCCCGAGTCGCGGTGTATGTCGTCGGGGTACGGTCTGAGCGGTAGTTTGTACCGCGTGTTTCAGGTAAACGAGGATGTCGAGGACGTCGGGCTGCGTATGCTGCACGAGGACAAGGAGGACGCAGACAAGCGCACGCGGCATGATCAGAAGGCCTTTACACCGCCGAATACGCGAGCAAAATGGCGCGGATGCGAGCTCCGGACCGGGGAATAGGCTACGGCCGCGCCAATGGGTCTTCAAGAGATCAAATACGTCGGGTCACGTGCCAAGTCTGGCAGAATCCGGAGGAGGTTCGGGACACCACTTAGATATAGAGACTCCTGAGTGTGAGGAGCACGTGATGCTCCGTGACTGTGTTTCGCGGCGACACGGTCGTGCGCCGGTCACGAGTCTGAGTCCGTCATAGCCTTTCGGCGCCGGCGAGGTGCTGAGAGAGAGCCGAGTTACAAGGGATATGTCGGCGATGATAGAGAGGTGAAGATGTAGTTGCTCAGCCAGATGCGAGAATGGCATCAAGCGTGTGAGGCTCGACAGCTAGGATGTGAGAGCGAATCTAAGACGCGCGCAGAGAAGTTGGTGAGCCTGAGCTGTGGCTGAAGGAGTATTCCGCACCTGTAGCTTCAGGAACTTGACCGAGAGGAAGAGCTGCGTCGTGAGGAGTCTTGCGCTTCTCGAGTTCGCGTGTGCCACTCGGGGTCGGCCTCGTTCTGCGTCAAGGTGAATATTCAAAACCAATGCATCAGATGGAATGGTCTTACGGCTCTCAGAAACATCGCAATATCTTGATACGGGCTAGCCCGAGGACGGCAGGGAGGGAGTACAGCGGCCCTTCAACGTAGCCACGGGCGACCACATCGGCATTCGAGGGTGGAGGTGCTGCTGCTCGACTGCTGCGCGTTTTCAAGTGCTATCGCAGGGCTCTAGAGCGCCCCACAGCGCGGGTGGGTACTCCGGCACTAGAAATCCACATTCTTGTGATAAAGAGGTGTATCTGGCTCCCTGCGCAACAGCGGGACGTGTCGACGAGTGTGTGGAAGTAAAAGGCCGAGGAGCCGTCGGACGCAACTCGAATTCACGCTGGCGCCCGTCCATTTGGCTCCGGGTCCATTTTGAGTCCATTTCCGGCCAATTTCCGGCGTGCTGTTCACTCTGACACCGAGAGGACTGCAATCTCTCCCAGTTGACCGTGCATACATACTACTACCATGAATATGGTGCGTTCCTGAAGATGTTTTGATACTTTTTTGACTTAGGAGTCATGAAAGAGTAGGGTTGCGGCGCATTAGAGGTGCTAGAAGCACACAATGCCGTCCGCATTCCCTCCTGGCTCCTCTCAACCCCCGTCCAAGCAGGTGATGCGTCACTGAGTCTACATAAGGGAATAGAAAGTCGTATTCCGGCCGAGAGACACGATGCAAACGATCGGCGGCTGTAACGCAGATCATCCGGAGATAAGCTGCATGGGGCGGGTTAGTAGCTGGCGAGCGATGTCGCAAGAAGGCGAATCCAGCGTCTACCTCTATCTTCGTTGACATATGAGGAGCTGAGCGCTAGTGGCGGTGTCCTAGACGTGCAGATCGCCCTTCGACCGCATAAAGCACCCGCCACTTGGCCAACGTCCACTACGATCCCATGGCCGCGACGTTCCGATATATCGTCGGTGCACCAAAGCACGAGATTTCCTACATCGGAGTCAGCGACTACGTTTTCCAGCGCGTACCGAACGCACGCCAGGCTGTGAGTACAATGTCTTCTACGCGCCCGCACAGACTCTGATCTCACGTTCAGATCCTGGATTACGTGAAGGCACTGTTCCCCGTATTTCAGTGGATCACCCGCTACAGTGCGCAGTTAAACTCCCACGCAACGCAGCCAGCGTGTCTCACCTATGACGTGCAGATGCGGGGTGGGCGGCTGGCGACATAATTGCCGGGATCACTGTCGGTCTTGTCCTCGTCCCGCAGAGCATGAGCTATGCCAAGGTTCGATTGTCACTCTCGCTGTCGTATCAGCACGTCGCTTATCCCCGGTTTCTCTAGATAGCGACCCTACCGCCGGAGTACGGCCTGTACTCGTCATTCGTCGGCGTCTTTATCTACTGCGTACGTCCGCCAGTCACCTTTCAAAGCTTGTTTTTGACATCATGAGGCCCCAGTTCTTCGCGACATCCAAAGACGTCTCTATTGGCCCGGTCGCAGTGATGAGTCTGGAAGTGAGCAGCGTCATCAAACACGTCGTGGAGTACGTCGCGCGTCTATTAGGCTGCCTTCTCCCGCGCATACTGACGCACCCATCTGATAACAATCCAGGCCGCTGGGAGGGCCCCCAAATCGCCACCACGCTGAGCTTCATGTGCGGCTTCATCGTATTGGGGATCGGGCTGCTCCGCATGGGCTGGCTTGTGGAGTTCATCCCGGCCCCGGCTGTCTCGGGCTTCATGACGGGAAGCGCGCTGTCCATCGCGGCGGGGCAGGTCCCGGCGCTCTTCGGTATCGCGACACGCCTCGAGTGAGGCACCCGTTCTCCGTTCCTGATCGTCCGCTGCTGACTGTCACGCAGCACGCGCGCGGAGACGTACAAAGTCGTCATCAACACCCTCCGGAATCTCAGGTTCGCTAGCATCGATGCGGCATTCGGCGTTGTGGGCTTGTTCTGTGCGTGTCCCTTGTTTGCTTCATTCCGCCCGGCTGAACGCCAATGTTAGCCCTGTACGCGATCAGACTGATATGCGAATCCCTCTCGAGGCGATATCCCGGGCGCGCGAGGTCGCTCTTCTTCGTCTCGGTGCTGAGAAACGGCTTCGTCGTTATCTTTCTCACTCTCGCAGCCTGGCTCTACCTTCGACACAAGGAACATCCCGCCAGCAAATATCCGCCTCCCGCGATCCTGAGGACCGTCCCGCGAGGGCTGAAGGTAGCATCGCACGCCGTGCGCCGGGGCCCCTTCCTGATTACAGCTCTCAGCACGTCGGAGCGCCGGTGATCGACCTCGACCTCATCAAAGCCTTTGCCACCAGATTGCCCGTGGCGACGATCATCCTTCTCCTCGAGCACATCGCGATTGCAAAGTGTAAGCGCAAGCTTGCTTGTCATCCTCAGCAATCTTGTTGACGGCCTCCAGCGTTTGGGCGCATAAACGGGTACAAGATCAATCCAAACCAGGAGCTCGTCGCGATCGGCGTGACAAACACCGTCGGGACGTGCTTCTCCGCGTACCCCGCGACGGGGTCGTTCTCGCGCTCGGCCCTCAAGTCCAAGTCGGGCGTGAGAACTCCCGCAGCGGGCTGGTTGACCGGTATCGTAGTGTACGTCTTTCGGAGACTAGCTTCGTGAGGGACTGACAAGCTGGCGCTGCAGCATCATAGCGCTGTACGGTCTGACAGACGCCTTCTTCTGGATCCCCAACGCCGCGCTGTCCGCCGTGATCATCCACGCGGTGATAGAGTGCGCCAGCGTCCGCTGCCAGTGGGGCCCGTAAAGCTGATGATGCCTCCCAATCGCGCACAGTCTAGTCGCCTCGCCCGCGCAGGTCTACGCGTTCTGGCAGATCTCGCCGCTCGAGTTCCTCATCTGGGCAGCCGCGGTGCTCATGACAGTCTTCACGATGATCGACTACGGCATCTACACCTCGGTCGCCGCGTCGCTCGTACTGCTCCTTGTGCGCGTCGCGCGCCCGCGCGGCGCGTTCCTCGGCCGCGTGCGCACGCTCGGCGAGACGCGCGACGTGTACCTGCCTCTGGAGCGCAGCCACGGCATCGCGAACCCGAGAGTGCAGCCCGAGCCCGTCGCGCCGGGCGTCATCGTGTACCGCCCGGAAGAGAGCTTCGTCTACCCGAACTCGTCGTACCTCAACTCGCAGCTCGTCGACTACGCCAAGGAGACGACGCGCCGGGGACTGAGCGCGGCGTCCGTGCCGCTGCACGACCGCCCGTGGAACGATCCTGGGCCTAAGCGCGGGGCGAAAGAGATCGAAGACGCAGACGCCGACAAGCCGCTGCTGCGTGCGGTAGTGCTCGACTTTTCCGCAGTGTGAGCCCGATCCAGTGTCCGATACTCGAAACGCTGCTGACAGGACGAGAACGTCCAGAGCACACCTCGATACGACGGGCGTGCAGAACCTGGTCGACACGCGCAAGGCGCTCGAGGCGCACGCCAACGGGCCGGTCGAGTTCCACTTCGCGCACATCCTCTCGCCCTGGGTGCGCCGCGCGCTCGTCGCGGGCGGCTTCGGCTTCGGCCCCGGAGGACATCGCACGCGAGAGGTCGCGTCTGTGGTCCCTGCGGGGTACGACGCCTTTGGCGGCGCGGCGAGCGAGAGCAACGTGCGGATCCAACCGCGCGCCGGCGCCGACCTCGAGGCGGCGCCTGGTCCTATCAGAGGCGAGTCCAACGACGCAGGAAGCGTGGACACCGTTCCACTCCTTGACTCAGAGACACCATTCTTTCACGTCGATCTGGCGTCTGCGGTTCGCAGCGCAAGGATGAGCGTGGCTTCTGCCGAGAACGAAATAGAAGACAAGCATGTATGAATCGCAATGTTGCACTGCTGTACCTTTGTCGATCTAGAGCCAGTGTCATACACGCGCAATATCCCGGCGCTGTTTTAGTGAGAGGACAGTAGTATGTGACCAGGATTGCCCGAACCAACGCTAGTAGGAGGCCGCAAGGAACAGGTTGAATGCGGGTCAAGCCATTGTGAGACAGACGCGGCGCGGCCGCTGCGCATTATACAGACAAGGGATACATAGAATGGGACTCAATCGTTGCGTGTCGTCTGAGAGAGAAACGAAGAAAATGACCAAGAACGAAACGAAGCGGTGCGAAACTAAACTGGACGGTGATCACAAGCGTCCTCACGCCTTCCCGTGGTCGGCGATGTCCATCTCGTCCTGCGCGCTCTTCTGGACGATCCATCGCCCGTCGTGGCGGCCGATGCCGTCCTTCTCGCCGTCTTCCTCGGCGACCTCGAACGAGTTCTCGAACGGCCCGAACCACGCGCTCGCGCGCGACTCGAAGGTGTACGCCGAGAACGGGCGCGCGTCCCCAGCACCGGGGCTGACGATGCGCACGTGGTCTCCCGCGGCGCCGGCGCTCTTGAAGTCGCCCGGCTCGCCCGCGCCGACGAAGGTGCGCTCCGAGCTGACGCTGCCGCGCTCCCGCGGCTGCACGGCGTCGCGGCAGCTGAAGCTCGCGTGCCGTGCGCGCTTGACGCGCGAGCGGCGGCGCAGGTAGACGAGCTCGCACGCGATGCCGAGCGTGAGAAGGGCGGCCAGGATAGGGATGACTGTGTGTGCCGCGGCGGGGATCATCAGCTCAGGCACGGGTAGGTCGTACTGAGCGCGCACCAATGAGCAAGGTCGTCCTGAGCTTGTCGGAAGATAGGGGAGCTCCCGTCGTCGAGGGAGACGCTGTCTCGAAGGGAGCGAGCGCGAGCGTCGTGGGCAGCAGATAGTGTGGCGAGGGTGTACTGCCGTCGGACAGGGTGAGAGCTGCCCCGCCGTCTGGCGCAGAGTCGGCGACAACAGGCATGTTGTTGCTGCGATAGGAAGGAGGGCGATCCGTCGAGGGAAGAGTGCGCTTTTGCTGCGGTAGCTGTGGCGGTTGTGGAATCAGAGACGGTACTTTTGCGGCGCAGAGGCCTCCGCTGTCATGAAACGTCGCGCGTCGTAAGGGTAGGAGGTGAAGGTAGTGCCCCTATGGCTAAGCCGCGGAATCGAAGATGCGAAGCGTGCCCCTTTACTAAGTGCCGCGGACTTACCGCTCTTGGGATACGGTGAAGGTCCGTCCATGCGGACCCAGGGCACCAGAGAGCTAATTTCCTGGTCACAACGAATGCATTTTCCGCTCGAGTCCGAGTGGCACTCAGCGTGTGGCGCCAGTCTTTGTTCATAGAGTCTTTTATACAAGCGTAAGAAGCCGTCGGAAGCAACACAAATTGCCGACCGCCCCTCCTTTCACCCCTCCACCGCGTCTGGTGCCCATGCTGTCGCCCGTACCGACGCCAGGGCGCTTTGACACTCCTCCGAGCCATCTCTTCGCAAGCCCACCCAAGGGCAAGCGCAAGCGCGAAGCGTCCGGGAGCCCGTACGCCTATTTCATTTGATGCGCTGATTTTTAATACTCACATTGATGCAGGACGAAGAGGTCAAATGACATCATCCATTTCAAGAGACGCAGAATCGATCACGACGCAACTCTCTCTGTGGTCGAAGACTCCGACTCTCAATCGGTTCCTGACGCCACAGAGACGAAATACGCCCCCAGTCACAGGCGGGACATCATGTTCACTAAAAGCTTGCAGAGGGTCTTCGATTTTCTTCCACTCGAAGAGATTCTTTCCGCATTGGCCGTGAACAGGAAATGGCACGAGCTGCTTGCGGAGAAGCTCTTTCGGGATTACCGTCTCATCCTACCCGCCAAAGCTGTCGAGCCTCATGCACACGGGATTCTCGCGCACTCTACTAGCTCTGTGCCTCTGCGTCTCCAGGTCCGCGCCAAGACCTCTCTTGTCGATTGGCTTCCTACCCACCTCGCCCGCGCGGAAACACTCGAAATTGCTGCGATGCTTCGCCTCCCAAGGGCAGAGAACCTGTGTCTGACCAGCGCAGCGGCTTTGCCGAATATCGTGACCTTCAGCCTATCGGTACCCAAGGCCCATGACTCTCCATTCACCATACCCACGGGCCTCTTCCCTGGCGGCGCGCCGAAGCTGCAACAGGTCCGTCTTCGGAACGTCCATCTCCCGAACGACGACGGCCCTGTCGCAGCGTTCCGGAACGTACTATCCCTGGACTACACGCTCGGCGAATCAGTATCCGAAGTCTACCTCTCACATGCTCTCAAACTCTTCCCATCTCTGGAGCGCCTGTCCCTCTCGATCCACGACCTCTCGGGACCGGCCCGCGTGACCTCCGAGTCAATCTGTATCTCGCCTCTGCTCTCACACGTCTCGCTCTCACGACCTCTCACGTCTCTCGTCTCTCTCTTCTTCAACCGATCCGCGTTTCCCTGCCTGAAAGAACTGTCCATCCCGGAATGCCCGCCAGACCTCCTCGACGCCCTACCCGCCGACCGCGACGTGCACTCGCTGCTCCTGCAATCTGCGCAGCGCGGTGCGATCCTGAGCTTCAAGTTCTCTGAGTCCGCGAGCCTTCGTATCAAGATCGCGCATCTCACGGACGCCGCGCCGCTGCGTCTCGAGGCGCGAGTGCTTGCCGAGTTACGCTCCCTGACTGTTCCCGCTGCGCTGGTGCCCGCAATCCGACTCGGGTCGCATGATCCCGGCGTGGCCTACGCCCGCGAGCCGTTGAACCTGTGCATTGACGGCGCGGCGAACGGAGCCGTCAACAGCTTCGTCATGGCGCTCAAGAAATGCGTGCGCGGCCGCAAGGTGGTGTTGCAGACTGGCTCCCTGCCGACGACCGCGATTACGACCACGAACAGTGTTTCCTTGTAGAGTACTGCACGCCGCCGGCGTACCATGAACCCAATTGGATACTGCGTTTTATGTCCTAAGCGTCCATCGGACTCGGCTGCGCACTTCTCACGCGCCGGCTTGATTGCGCTACAGTTCTTCGTTCCCCCGCCCAGAGTTATCCCAGCCTGGCAAAGCTGCTAATTTTTGTGGTCCTGATTGAACGCTGAGCTCCACGGCCTGCAGACTGAGAGTCGGCCTCGGTGTTTGTTGAAACCTACGCTTATTAAACAGAAGCCCACAGCGGAAATTCGGTCGCATAGCAGTAAGGAATGCAAATGCTCGGTCTTTACGCGCGGTGAAGAGCCACCACAATGGCCGTCGAGCAAGTAGAGCAAGCATAGCGACGACGAGATGTCCATAGGGTCCTGGAGAATCACCTTGGAAAGAAAGCTCTATGAATAAAGAACGAGTACGCGTATGTGCCCGGCAAGTTGCAGCAAATTCGGAGCGCGCAGAGCAGGAGTCAGGACAAGACCAGTCACAGCAGCTTGATCAGTGCTCAACCTCATGAGGTTTGAGTGCTGCCAGTCCGCTCAGGCAACATGGAAGAAGTAGCAGTCTCATAAGAGCGAATACAGCTCGGCAAATGGGCGGAGATAGCGAGTGTGAGAGTTACTGTCAGTGATCTTGTGCTGCAGCCGGAACGGATTAATTGCGGCTCTAGAGCGTGTTTAATGTTAACTGCAGTGCTGCGGCAAGGAGTATAAACATTGCGAGCTTCAAGGGGCGTGTGAGGGCTTCCCGCGCACCAGCGGCCCCAGGACGTGTTGAGAAGCTGGCGCAAGTACAAGCGCAAGAAGCCGTCGGACGCAACTCTAATTCTCGGTGATGCCCGTCCCTCCTCTATCTCCTCCATCAGCCGTGTTTGATGGCTCTGTGGACGCCCGTGTCGACGCGGAGGGGCCTCGACGCCCTCTCAGAGTCATCTGTACGCAAAGCCGTCTGAACCAAGCGCGATCCCATCGCTTCTAAGAGCCCGTACGCATTTTTTATATAATGCATTGAATCTGAATATCTACATTGATACGGGACGGGCCAGCTCCGAGTGGTACATGCAAGTTCAAGAAGTGCTAGACTGGTCGCGACGCTGCTTTCCCGGTGTGTCAAGTTCATGAAGCCATAGATACGAGCCGGGCATCCTGAATTCTCTCCCAATTCAAGGTCTTATTCCAGCATTGGGAGGGAAACGGACATTGCGTGAGTCAAGTTCAAAGTGGCCCAGATAGTGACGGGATCTCAGTCACTTCCAGGTCTCCAGCTGTCCAGCATTATGCCTACGACGTTCTCTCGCATTCTGCTGGGACCTTCGACCGCCTCTCAACGTCTCCCCCAAGACGTTTCCTGCGAACAGACTCTCCCGCCGCCTCGCCGGCGGTGAAACTATCTAGAATGCGGCCACTCTCGTGACGAGCCCATGGCACTTACGGCCAGCGCTCGAGCGCGCTGCGGCCGAGATACAGTCGTGGTTCGCCGCGTGCTCCCCATCCCGACGGGTCTCGATTCCCACCGGGCCGTCCTCGATCCTCTCCACATTTCTGCATATCATTCACATCACGCCCAAGTTCGACACGTAACCCGACAGACACCCCCGGATTAACGCCTTCGAAGGCGTGTTGGCGTGCAGACTTTCCTCGCACCGAAGCTCGCTCCCGCATCCCACGCTCACCTCATCAGCCGTTCAGAGGTCTTGGGGTCATGATTTGCTCATCAGACCGACCTCTGCGCCTTTCCACGCGTCCGAAAACGGCGAGAGCGCTCTGAGAGCTTCGCTCGCACGGCTTTGCGGGGTGGCAATGCTCATTGGGCCTGCACAATATCGTCTTGCACGTCTCGGTTATCGTTCTAGACTCCATAACAGCCTCCATATCGATTCGGCCCAAGCTGAACGTCCCACGCCGAGCTTCCTCTGGCACGAGAACGCGGTCCCGCATTATGGGATCGTCTCATCGTCGATGTATAGGAGATCTTGCCACACCTATCAGACAGCGCGGGAGCGCAGTCTCGCCAGTCTCACATCAGCGACAGCCGCAGCTTCACCCAGACGCCTGTGCGAGGCGGTAAACCTCTGCGCACTCACCCGTTTCCCTCGCCATGTCTCGGTTCCTGTTTAAAGCAGCTTCGTACATGGTCTGCGTTCTCGCTTAGAGACCTGCATGTCACTGCGCCTCCACCGTGCTCAAACCGGTCCCATGACTCTCTTCTATCTCGTCACGCTCGTCATCGCGCCTCACGTAGCAGTTCTCGGTGCCGACCTGGTGCCGCGCTGGACGTGCACGTTTTCGTTTGCAGAAGCGTCGACGGCGGCCCGGCGCAGCATCCCAGGACGCTTGCTGACTGGATCATAATATTCTTTCATGTTCCGCACGAACACCTACCCAGACGCTTCGCGGCCTCTTCGATCTTTGTCGTGACGGTATTCGCCATCTCTGATAGACACCCCACATTGCCTGCGTCTCGCTCCCGCGGCCTGATCAAACCTTTTCGTCGAAATGCCAGCAGGAAGTGCATACATTGCGACCGCGTGCTCCAAAGAATAGCCGCAGACAGCAACCGTGGTCTTCTCCGCGGGCTTGTTTGGATCCATGTCGCGCGCATGCACGGAATATAGTCTTGTGGTTGGTTGTGGTCGTCCGGGGTGCGGCTCGAAGTCGGGATACGTGGTTCGCATGTCGCTGCCCTGCGTCGGGCTGGTTGCGCGAAGGCCAGCGCTTGGGCCTACCCCTGCGAGCCATCGGAATTCAGTGTCGACGGCGAGTCGAAGGTCTGAGGCTGCTTGCTGGCGCTCACGGGCAGCGTGCGATCCCGCAGTGTGGTGCTGCTGCAGGTTCGCACGCTGACGACCACGGGTGTGACCACGGACGGTGCTTGCTTGTACTACTGCTCGCCGCCAGTGCGCCATGAACCCAAGTGAAGGCTTGTTCTCATTTCCTGGACGTCCTGCGCGCCCGGCACGGCGGATTGCTCTGCTTCCGTGTCTTGGTCCCGGGCGGACGTGACGGTGCTACAAATTTTCTTCGTTTCCGTTTCAAAGCCCGCCGAACCTCTTTCCTCCCTCCCTCCACCGCTGACGAGACTCGCCGCTCGAAAGCATCCACCACACTTGTGTCATCGAGTGATATACTCGCTACTATCCGTACGCTGCCCTTGCCGACGACGACGCGTTGGTCTTTTCTGATTAACTTCGGCCGCGTCGCAGACTGTTCAACCACGGCCGCACGAAGCCAGAACAACATGAAATTGTCTACCCCAGGCTACCAGTACGCTCGCTTCTCGTACTGGTGTGCGTGTCTGACGACTGCGTAGTACAACTACGGCCGACAACGGCCCAGCCGGCCGCGCCGCCCGCTACAAGGACGCGGCCGCCGCGACTGAAGGTACGGCCGTGCGCCACGCCGGCGTGCAGACCGTCGCGCGCGCAACCACGCTCGAGCCCGCGCCGCCATCGCCGGTGTCGTCCACGACCTCGCTGCGCGCCAGCGCGTCGACGGACCCGACGTCCGTGAGCCTCCGCGACACGCCTATGCACGACACGTCCGAGGCTCCGAAGCGTCCGTCCTCTCCGCCGGGCGAGGACTCGGAGGCGACTGATTCTCCTCCCGCCGCATCCGTTGACTTGCTCTCCTTCTCCGTGCCCGCCCTTCATCTCAATCCGCGCTTCCGAAGGGCGCTCATGCAGACCGCCGCGTCTCGCGGGGTTCTTGAGCTATCGCCTGCCCAGTCGGCCCGCCTTTGGTCCATCAGGCCTTCCCGCGTCGCCAGGATTTCCGAGCCGGCGCACGCCGCCTGCCAGTCGGTGACGGATAACGAGAACGAGGGGGACGACCACGACTCGGATGGCGAGGACGCGAGTGATTCGGACAGCGAGGACGAGAGTGATTCGGACGGCGAGGACGAAGACGGCCCGAGTACTCCTTCGCAATCTGCGGTCTCGCCCGATGGGAATGCCGCGCGTATCCCGCTCAACTTCACAGAAATCGAGACCTTCGGCGCGGCGTTCGCGCGTAAGCGCGCGTCCGAACTGCACGGCACAGGCTCGCAATTTTAGGACCTCCAGGCCGTCCGCGCCGGCGGGCGAGGGCGGTACATTCTGCCGCTGCAGTAGCTGCGCCGCCTGCGCTCCCCTTTTCTACCTTTCTTTGACGAATGCATGCTCCTGATTTGTTATGTACCACCCCGCCCTGCTCGTGTCCCCACCCACCCTCAGTCGTTCCTTGCTGTCTCCGTTTCCCCGTCTTGATTTCCCTCGTACTGCTAGATCTCCCGTCCTCCATTTGGATGCTCTCTCACGCTGTTCCATCTCTGTCCATATTCCCCTTCCCCTCTCGTTGCATCCCGCGCTCGACATGCTGCTTCAGCGCTGTCCCGTCGCCGCGCGCGCAGTTCAATCCCATCTCAATCCTGCGCCGCCCTGCTTTTCCATCATCTCTCTCTCTCGCCATCGCGCGACGCTCTCGTCATTGCATTCCGTCCATGCATCTCTCGACATGCTTCTCTAAGCGCTGTCCCCTGTCCGTCGCGCAGTTCCCATTCCATCCATCTTGCGTCGCTGCTCTCTCATCACTCTCCCGTATTGCTAGCTCTCCCACTCTGCTTTTCCTCTCTCTCTCTCTCATAGGCCCGCCGCGGTGACGCATTAGTCCCGCGATGCCCTCGATGTGCTGCTATCGCGCTATCGCCTATCCGTCGCGCAGTTCAACCCCACTCGTCAATCCTGCGTCAGGCGTAAACTTTTTCTCTCTCTCGTCCGCTCAGTCCCACTATTCCGTCTCTCTACTCCGTCTCACTACTCTGTCTCTCTGCTCTGTTCCTTTATCTGCACTGTCTCGGTACACCGCGTCTCGCATCCACAGTACAGTATCTTTATGACTCTACGACACTGTTTATGACATTATGACAACTCCACCCACGCTCCGGATGTGAGTTGAATAGTATCTGATCACGATCGAATCCCTCGAAACGTCCTCAACCTCCAGTAGCCGCATTGCACGTCGTCTGGCGGATGCGTCCTGTTGGCCTTCTGAACGTGAACGCGTCCGAGGCAGAACCCGCCGTCCCGCATCGTTGGATGTGCTGCACAGCCAGGGACGAAGACGAAAAAAAATCATTCTCATGCCAGTCGATCTTGCCAGCGGTAGACTGCAAGTTCAATCAGTCCCTGGGAAGAACTCTCTGACGCCCCCATCTATCAAGGGTTGAGTGATTTAGGTAACGCGACTGCTCTGAGCAGCGTAATCGCTAGGTGGGACAGTCTATTTCACGATGTAGCATGTCTTTTCACCTCCTATGAATACACCATCTGCTAGCCATGTGCTTCATTGTGTGTCTGTGAAGATGTACTCTCTGGCCGGTCCCGTCTTCGGGAAATCGAGGGTTCTGTCAGCGTTCCTATTTATCTCACATCTCACGGTCCTTCCGGTCAGAACGTACTGAAGCAGGCGGAGGCGTCTTTGGTCAAGTTCAAGTTTGTCTTCTTTGGTTCAATTCTTCAAGTTGCAAACACAATCCACCGTCTTTCGAACGGTACACATCACTGAGGCATGGTACACTAATAGCCGTGAAACGCAATGGCAAGCTCCCTAGATATCAACGCGCATCGTGCGCAAATCTCACCGCCCGCGAGCGACATTGAGCTTTGATCGCCGGAAACCTAACACCCGGGATGCCTTGCCATTCCCAGACCGTCGTGAGGGCGAAGGAGCGGAGGTGCTGCAGCGCATCTGTCGTGCGCAGCAGCTCGGCGAACGCGCGGTCGTCCTCTGCGAGCGCCTCGCGCGTCGGCACCGGCTCCGCAATGAACTCGAGGCGAATGCTGCGCAGCGGGACATGAATGTCTGCCAGCAGCGCCGCCAATCCAGCAAGTATGCTCTTCGACTGGCCGGCGAGACCGAGTACCTTCAGCCGGGGGCAGCGCCGCGCGACGCCAGTGTATGCCTCCAGTGGCAGAAACTCTGCCGACCAGGCGCTGTCGCCGGACAGATCCAGCGTCTCGACAGAGTCAAGGCAGCTCGGCTGGTCGAGCAGCGGGGCAAGGTCCTCCATGCTGTGGAGCAACAGCGACAACTCTGTCGGCGACTTCGAGGGCGCGACAATGGGGATGTGCCAGCCGGTAGGGGTGCCGTTTGGATCCTCGATGTCTTTTTGGACATACGTATAGTGGCTCAGGCGGAACGCGAGTGGGGAAAGTGCACTGAGCGGGGCTTCGAACTTATTGAACAGGATCATCCAGAGCACCAGCCGTCGCAAATTGGGCAGCTGAGAGAGACCGATGAAGAAGTTCGGGCCGTCGATCGGCACAGGGATGTTGGTCAGATCCAACGACTTGAGAGAGGGGTATATCTGCGGGCTGAGTTTGATCTGGTGCGGCAGGAAGAGATGGATGTCCATGCGGTAGATGTAGAGCTCCTCGAGGTGCGGCCATCCGCCAGGGACGAGCCAGAACCCGTCGATCAACGCGGTCGCATCGTCCCACATGTTCTCCACTTCGAAGTAGCGCAAGTCGCGTGAAGCCTCGGATTTGGCAATGATAGCTTCTGCTTCACGCGCAATATCAATCGCGATGGGTAGAGATGTGACCCGGGCTGCAGCCAGTCGCCCAGTCTACAGAGTCATCGCCAGCACTATCCATGCTGAAGAGAAAGCTCACCCTGTCCATGCGCCTGGTCAGCATCCCCATAACGTCCTGCACGTAGACTTTTGTTGATATGGATCCTGCGATAGCACAGTGGACAGTCACGGACCCGGGACGAAGCCGCGGCTCCGACGGGAACTCTCGCGGGTGCAATAACTCAGAAGCTAGGTGTCATAGGACCATTGTCGAGTTCTCAGTTTATTAAGAGCAGGAACGCGCTCACCGTCGCAATTCTTGCGCAAGGACAATGGAATGAGCACGAGGCCGGCGTGTGCGCAGGGCATGCACACACGCGTCAGGACTCTGGTAGTGTTCCGCCTCGGTGTGCGCGAGCCAGCACAAGGACCCTGGGGACGGCGGCGCATTGTGCGCGGCGACTGGCGACGATGCTGCTCCGTGCGACTCAGTTGGTGTGCGCTGGCGCCGCGGAAGTCGGACGGCGAGCGCGTGCGCTTGCCGTTGTGTCTCTCAGCCGGAATACAGCTTTCTATCCCCTTACGTAGCTCTAGTAGCGCATGATGCTTTAGCGGGGGGTGAGAGGAATCAGGCGGGAATGCCGACGGCATTGTGTGCTTCCAGCACCATGAATGCGCCGCAACTCGCCTCCTTTATTGACTCCTGAGTCAAAAAAGTATGAAAACATCTTGAGAAACGCACATGGTTGTATTATTACTACTTATGCACGGTCAACTGGGAGGGATTGCAGTCCTCTCACAGTCAGACTGGACAGTACGTCGGAAATGGACTCAAAATGGACCCGGAGCCAATTGGACGGGCGTCACCGGGAATTCGAGTTGCGTCCGACGGCTCCTCGCCCTTTTGCTTCCACCCAATCGTCGACCCGCCCGGCTGGTGCGCAGGAGCCAGATACACCTCTCGAGAACCAGAATGAGGATATCCAGTCCCGCAGATCCCTGGAACGCACCCTAGAGCTCTGCGATACATCCTGAAGACGGGTAGCAGCTTAACAGCAGCTCATCTCACCCTTTGGTGCCGATGTGGTCGCCCGTGGCTACGTTGAAGGGCCTCTGTACCCCTCCGTGCCGTCCTCGGGCTAGTCCGTATCAAGATATCGCGATGCTTCTGAGAGCCGTAGGTCCTTTTCATTTGTTGCATTGGTTTGTAATATTCACCTTGATGCAGTACGAGGCCGGCTTCGAGTGGCACCCGGGACTCTAGAAGTGCAACTATGATCACGACGCAGCTCTCCCTGTTGGTCGAGTTCCTGAAGCCACAGGTGCGGAATGTCCCAGTCACAACGCAGGTGCACTAACTGCTTCTTCGATTCTCTCCCTCCCAGCTGACGGGCCTCACACTCGCGATGGTATCTCACATACGGATAGACATCGATATCGGCATTACACCATCCTCGTCAAAACATCCCTTGTGACTTGGCTCTCTCTCAGCATCTCACCGGTGCTAATGATGGACCCAAACCTGTAGCCAGCGCGCGAGCGTGTCGCCGCGGATACCCCGTCACGGAGCATCACGTGCTCATTACATCGAGAAGTCCATACTCACCTGGCTGTCCCAAAATCACCTTCACGTCCCGCCAAATCCGGCACGTGACCCGACGTAGTCGACGCCTTCAAACGCCCATTGGCGCCGCAATCGACTTTCCCCGGCTCCAGAGCTCGCTCCCGCGTCACGGGCTCTCCTCATCAGCGATGACGAGGTTTTATGATCATACCGCGTGTGCTCGTCCGCGTCCTGCTCGTGCAGCGTGCGCAGGCCGACCTCTTCATTCCCACCGTCCGCGTCAAACACGCGGTACAGGATCATGAACCGTCCGTGGGCCGACGACGACGCACGCAGCGATTCGGGAGACAGGAGGCGCGGGTTACCTGTCCGACGCACCCACACGCTTTCCCACCTGGCTGACACGAAATTTGGTTCTCAGGCAGCTTCGCTGACGGTTTGGCATGACGGCAAACCTCAGTGGACTGGCATACCACCCTTTGCGCGCCTCGACTATCGTTTTATACTGGACGACCGCCTCCATGGCGACCGGCCCGTCGAGTACGCGCTGGCAGCCGCCATCCGACCTTCCTATTGCTCGAGAATTCGGTCTCGCATCAAGGGCGGCGTACAGGGGCCCTGGAACTGCTTATCGGATGGGCCTGCGCGTCGTCTTGCAACAGCCACTCGCTCAGACGGTTTTGAGAGGCGGAGAACCTCAGGGCACTCGCTCATTTCGAACGTCCGCGTCTCGGTTCTCGTGCAAGGGGGCTTCGCGCATAGCTAGCCGGACCAATTCCTCTTCCTAGTTGCGCCCTGCGACGGCTCCGCGTTGCGCGGATCGGTGCTACGACTTTCTTCTACGCCCGTTCCTCCGTCGCTGCCCTACGGCCTATTTGTGCTCGATCGTCGCGTCGACCGGGTGCCTCGCCGAACATGCAACTGCAGCGTCTGCAGAAATTGCATTGTCCCATCGTCGGAGGACCGGTGCAACATCGTCATTCTCCCGGAGATTGCGTATGAAAGTCCCGCCTGCACGTTTTGCGGCCTTTTCGCTATGAGACGGTGTTCGTTGTCTCTGAAGTACTCGTCGCCTGCCTGTATCTCGCGCTCCCGCGCCCTCACGTCGATAGTAAACCTCCTCGCTGATGAACCATCGCTCGCTGGCCGGGGAGAACCCTGCATACCAGACCTACGACCACGTGGAGTCACTGCCCCGAACAATCGCCGCTGACAGCAGCCCTGATCTTCTCCGCGGGCTTGTGCTTCCAGGTCGAGCGTTTGGACGGAAAATAGATCCATATGCGCCTCGTGATGCAGCTCGTCGTCGGGATGCCTGGTCTGACTGTCCCTGCTGCGTCGTGGTGCCCACCGTCATCAGGCCCGCGACGCCAGGTCCCAGCTAGCTTCGCGAGCCGCCGGAATTCTTCTTCAGCGGTGGCGCGAACGTCGAGGGCGTCCTGGACGCAGCGTGCGCGCCCGCACCGTGGTGATGCGGCGGGACCGCACGCTGATGACCACGGCTGACCACAGACGGTGCTCGCTTGTCCTACTGCTCGCCGCCCGCGCGCCGTGAACCTAATTGAAGGCTTGCTCTCGCTTCCTGGACGTCCTGCGCGCCCGGCACGGCGGCCTGCTCTGCTTCCGTGTCCTGGTCCCGGCCGGGCGTGATGGTGCTACAAAATTTCTTCATTTCCGATTCAAAGACCGCCGAACCTCTTTCCTCCCTCCCCCCACCGCCAACGAGACTCACCGCTCGAAAGCCTCCACCACACTCGTGCTATCGAGTGCCATACTTGCTGCCCTCCGTGCGTTGCCCTTCCCGACGACGCTGCGTTGGTCTTTTCTGATTTTTTTCGGCCTCGTTGCAGACTGTTCAACCACGCCCAAGGCAATCGTACCAACATGAACTCTTCATCTGACTACTACTAGTACGCTCGCTGCTTGTACTGCCGTGCCTGGCTGACGACTGCGTAGTACAACTACGGCCGACAACGCCCCAGCCAGCCGCGCCGCCCGCTACCAGGACGCGGCCGCCGCGACCGAAGGCCCGGCCGTGCACCACGTCGGTGTGCAGACCGTTACGCGCGCAGGCACGCTCGAGTCGGCGTCGCCCTCGCCGGCGTCGCCGACGCTGTCGCTGCGCAACAGCTCGTCGACGGAGCCGACGTACGTGGGCGTCCGCAACACGCCGCTGTGCAACGCGTCCGCGGCTGCGAATGCGCCAGCGGCGCGTCCGGCCTCGCCGCCGACCGAGGACTCGGAGGTGACTTATTCTCCTCGCGCCGCACCCGTTGACTTGCGGTCTTCCCCCGTGCCTGCCCTCTGTCGCCCCCGCAAGGCCCTCATGACCGCCGCCGCGTCTCGCGTGCCTCGCGAGCCATCGCCCGCCCCACCCGCCCGCCGTCGATCCAGAGTCACGGCTCCCCACGTCCAACGGATTTCTGCGCCGGCGCACGCCAAGCACGAGGCGAAGCGCCAGGCGAAGCGCGACGCAAGGATAGATAGCGAGGACGATTCGGATGGCGGTGATGCCCTTTGCGACTACGAGCGCCGCGAGGCGGACGACCGCGAGCGCCGCAATGTGATAGACGACGCGGCCGCCCGCCTGGCGTGCGCACGCGACGGGGCCGATGCTACGGGCGTCGCGGGAAGCGCCGCATCCGCCGCTACTGGTGCGCAGAATGACCCGCGTCGGACGGGCGTGCAGACTGTCGCTATCCCGACAGCTGCGCTCGCGGCCGCTGCAACGCCCGCGTCGACCGCAGCTCCTTCGCCCACGCCCTCGCTCCGCGAAGGCGCCTCTCCGGGACCGACCGCCGCGATCTCCTGCAGCCCGCGTCTCACGCCGGCGGCAGGGCGCAAGGTGGCGGGTCGCCCGACACGGCGTCCCGCCTCGCCATCGCTCGCGACGCCGGTAATCGTCGACTCGTTTTTCCCGCCGCAGGTGTCGCCTGCCAACAAGCGCTTCCGCGCGAAGCTCATGGACACGCGCGAGCAGGTTTCATACCTGGTCGCGGAGGTCCTTGGCTCGCAAGGCGTGCGCAGCGACTGGCGCGAGCGCGAGGAGATGCTGCAGATGCAGTAGACGCCCGCCGCGCTCACCTCTTCAACTTCTTCTTGATCACCTTTGTACCACCGGCTCGTATCCCTACCCCACCTCCCGTCGCTCCTTTCTGTCTCGGTCTCCTTTCATCGCATTCCCCTCGTACTGCTAGCTCTCCCATCCCTCCATTTGGATGCTCTCTCACGCTATGACGCACAGTCTCGCGACGCTATCCCTGCTGTATTGCTGTCCATTCTGTCTCGTCTATTACTCGACATGCTGCTCTAAGCGCTGTCCCCCATCCGTCGTGCAGTTATCATCCCATCCATCCTGCGTCGCGCGCTGCTTCTCCCATATCTCTCTTGTATTGTTAGCTCTCCCGCTCTGCATTTTCCTTTCCCTCACTCTCTCTCTTACAGGCCCGCAGTTGTGACGGATTAGTCCCACGCTGCCTCTCGCTGTGCTGCCATTGCGCTATCGCCTCAGCCTGTCCGTCGCGCCGTTCCCAGTCATCCATCCTGCCCTAGACGTAATCTTTTCCTCTCATCATCATCTTAGTCTCTCCACTCAGTCTCACTCCTCCGTCTCTCATCTCGGCTCTCTCTCATCTCTGCACTGTCTCGCTACATTGCGCTTCGCATCCACAGTACAGTACAGCATCGTTACGACCTTACGACAATGTTTATGACTTTACGACAATTTGCCGTCCAAAACGTGAGTTGAAGCAGTTTCGGCGCTACTAATACATACGAGGTCTCGTACACAAGCTGCGAGATGCGAAAAGTGCTCTCGTTCTCAGCGCACGACGTGGTCAACGACCATCGTGCGCGAGCGGCGGCACTGAGCTTCGATCTCCGGGAACTCGACGCCCTGGAACCCGTACATACCAGTCCCCGGTCTCAGCGTGCATCGTGCTTAAAGACCACGCCGCTCGAGCGACACTGAGCCTTAATTGCCGGGAACTGGAGGTCCAGGATGTCCCGCCAGTACCAGTGCGTGTGCGTCAAGAGGGCGAAGGAGCGAAGATGCCGCAGCGCAAATGACACGCGCAGGAGCTCGGCGAACGCGCGGTCGTCCTCCGCAAGCGACTCGCGCGTCGCCGCCGGCTCGGCGTCGAGTTCGACAAAGATACTGCGCAGCGGCACGGGTATCTGCGCGAGCTGCGTGCTCAGTGCAGTAAGCACGGCCTTCGGCATGCCGAAGAGACGCAGCGCCCTCAGCCGTGGGCACAGTCGCGCGATGCCACCATATGCCTCCATAGGAAGAAATTCGGTGGGCGACCACATGCTGTCGTCGAACAGGCGTAACGTCTCGACGGCGTCCAGGCAGCTCGGCTGGTCGAGGACCGGGGAAAGATTTTCCATGTCATGTAGCAAGACGCAGAGCTCCTTCGGAGACTTCGAGGGTGATACGATGGGGAGGTGCCAGCCAGACGCGGTGCCGTCCGGGTCAATGTACTGTTTCTCCAGGTACGTGTAGTGGCTTAAGCGGAACGCGAGGTGCGGAATGGCGGACGGAGTGTCGCCTTTTTTGAACAGGATAAACCAGAGGACCAGTCGCCGCAGATTGGGCAGCTGGGAAAGACTACTGAAGAGAGATAAACTGTCGAGAGGTTCGGGAATGCAGGCCAGGTCCAAGGCCTGGAGAGCAGGATATCTCGATGCAGGCAGCTCGACCTGGTGCGGGAGGAAGAGCTGTATATTCATTAGGGTGACGCGGAGGTCCTCAAGGCGAGGCCATCCGCCTGACACGAGGGAGAAGTCGATCAACGCGATAGCACCGTCCATTGTGTTCTCCACTTCGAAGTACCGCAAGTAGGACGCGGCCGCGGCATTCGCAATGATAATCGCAGCCTCGTGTCCAATATCAATCGCGATGGGATAAGATGCGAGGCGGACCGCGGCCAGTCGCCCAGCCTATTAATGGAGTTGTTGCCAACGCTATCCACGCTGAAGATAAAGGCGCACGCTATCCGTACGCCCGATGATCTTCTTCATGGAGTCCGGGGTCCGGCAGCAGCTGCAGGCCTCAAGTCGGTCAAATCGGACTCTGCGAAAGTACAGTGTCCCGGACCGAAGCCCGGCTCCGAGTCACGGAATTACACGCCGATCCGGGGGTAATAGCCTTGAAGCCTTTACCGTTGGCGACCGATCGGCACTGAGTAGACTCGGACCGATCGGCTGAGCGAAGAGTGGGAGGGCCTGAGAAACATGATTAGCCAACGGTCTCAGTCATCGAGATCTATCATCGGTGTTTCTATAACGGCTTATGATATATTTAAGGTGCATTAGAGCACCTCTTGTGGCGGCCTATAGTCGATAGCACTGTGTGTTCGAGCTTTCTGAGAAGCGGGACAGGATTTATCACGATAGATCGAGTATTCCTTTCCCGGCCTGGCTGGGAAATGTAGTCTGAATGTGCACAAGTGAGCGGCATGTGTGGTTGATGGCATGTGACTATAACCGACTGTTGGCATCGTCTCAACGCCGCGAGATCCAAACGAGGACGGAGATCCATGCTCCGAGCATGGGATCATGTCGTGATCGCTTGCTGTGGCAACGTCTTTCCCGGGTTCGTATCTTCCTCCATCCCGACGCACCAGGCGTCTCCTATGTCTGCGAGTACTCGCCGCCTGGCGGCGTCGTTGGCGCAGTTGGGTCCCTCACAGCGTTCCAGGGCTTCTGGTACCAATCTCAGACATGTCTCTGCGGTTGGAACGTGGAGAAGTAGGCGGGGGCATAGTCCACTGCCGCTCGAACAGTCCGCATCTACGGGGTCGCCTACACGAGTGAGAGGTGTTCTCAATACTAGTGCGCACCGTGCTCAAAGACCACTCCGCGCGAGCGACACTGAGCTTTGATCTCCGGGAACTCGAGGTCCGGGAGCCCGTGCGATTCCCAGAACGTCAAGAGGGCGAACGAGCGGAGGTGCCGCTGCGGATCTGACGCGCGGAGCAGCTCGGCGAACGCGCGAGGGCCTCGCACGTCGGCACCGGGGCAAAGATGAATTCGAGGTGGACGCTGCGCAGCGGGACGTGGATGTCGGTGAGCAGCGTCGCCAGGCTGGCGCACATGCTCTGCGCCTGGCCAACGACACGGAGCGCCTTCAGCCGCGGTACGCCGCCAGAGGAAGAAAGGTTCCCGTCGACCAGGCGCTGCCGTCGGACAGGTGCAGCGTCCAGGCAGCCCGGTTGGGCGAGCAGCGGGGCGAGGCTTGCAGCGTCGCGGAGCAACAGAGATAATTCCTTCGGGGAAGTCGAGGGTGCGGCAATGGGGATGTGCCAGCCAGCAGGGGTGCCGTCCGGATCATCGACGTCTTTCTGCGCGTACGTATAGTGGCTCAAGCGAAACTCGAGCAGCCGGGCGTCTCGTTTTTGGAACAGGATGAGCCAGAGCACCAGCGTGGCAGCTGAGCGAGACCGGCGAAGTCGGAAGAAGGTCGGGCCGTCGATTGGCGCAGGGACGCCCGTCAGGTCCAACGCCTGCAGAGCGGGGTATATCGGCGCCTCGAGTGGGAGGAAGAGACAGACGTCCATCCGCGTAATGTTGAGCTCCTCGAAGTGCCCGGCGCCAGAGAGAATTCGAAGCCGTCGATCAAGGCGGTCGCCTCTTCCGTCATGTTCTCCACCTCAAAGTACCGCAAGTCGCGCGCCACCTCTGCTTTCGCAGTGATAGCTTCGGCTTCGCGCGCAGTTTCAATCGCGGTGGGTAGAAATGCGACCCGGGCCGCAGCCAGCCGGCCAGTATAAAGATTTAGGATCGCCAGCACTACAGATTCTGTGGAGAAAAACTCACCTTGTCCATGCATCTGATGAGCATCTTCCGGGTATAGAGGCTTGGTCAAGTCGGAGTCTGTGACATCACTGCACGGACTCGAAAGCACGACTCCGACGAAATCCCCCGCTGATTCGGGGGTAATCAAATGAACAGTGGCCTATCTCTTGTCCTGCTGCTGCTGACTGCCAGTGGGGCGGAGACTACTCAACGAGTACATACGTCGTTGAGCGCCCAATGTCAGTAAGAACCACGAGTCCTGAGATTGGTAGCAATCCAGTCAACAGTTGGTCACCAGTGAACGACTGAAATTTTAAATTCCGTGAACTGCGCATTAGCTCGTGTCACTTGCCATTCACAGTCTCTGCATTATCCGAAAGAGGCGATCGTTGTTTTTCAGCAGTTGTTTGCGGGTTGTTTGACATTTGACTTGCCGGCGCCGGTCGGCGAGGCGCGGAAAAGATTCCCGACCACCGTGTCACACAGTTCGAGTGACTGAATTTTGCAGGAGGACCGTCAACGCGAACGCGCCTTCGGACTCCGTCCACCACGCTCTCTCCCTCTCCCCCTCACACATGCACGGCGGCGGGCACTGGAAGGCGCAGCTGCGGGCGCAGTGGGAGTCGACCCGGCGGCGCGCGAACGCCGGCGCGCAGACCGACGCGCTCTACGCCGACGCCGGCGCCCAGACGACGCGCCCGGCCTACACGGACGGCGGCGCCCAGACGCTGCTCGGCGCGGACGACGAGGACGCGCGCCCCGCGCCGTCGTACGCCAGCGACGACGAGGCCGACGCCCGCCTCGCCGCGCGTATCGCCGCCCCCGCGCCTGCGAAGCTCGGCCTCGTCGCCGCGGCGCACCACGAGCAACCGCCAACGCTTGCTGAGGTTGTAGCGCCGACACTCGACGCGGCCGATGGCAAATCGGCGCCTGCGCGGCCGCGACGACCACGGAGTGGCGCCCCGCCGCAGACGCCTGCCGCGGCCTCAGGAGCGCCCAGCCCTGGCACTACTACAAAGGGCGGGCTGCCTGCGTCGCACAGCGCACGATCGCCGCCTCCGCCGTACGCGCCGCCTGCATCTCCCCTCAGGCTGGCTCCGCCATCTGCATCTCCGAGTCACTCTGGGTCTGGGTCTGCATCCTCGCCATCCCGCTCCCGGAAGGCCATGTCCCCGCGCGTTACCGTGCCCCAAAGCCCTGCTTTGCCTGTGCCTGTGCCTGTGTCTCCGTCTGCGCCTGCTGTCGAGCCGCAGCGGGAACGGCTGTTCATCAGGATCCCGGCCCGAAAACGCCCCGTACCCGCACCAGCGCCTGAGTGGCACCCGGCAGAGCAGCAACTTGCGTCGCCCACGCTTGTTCACTCGCCGCCTGCTCCTGCTCCACCAGAGGCGGTAGCAGTCAGCGGGCGCAAGCGGCCGCGCGCGCGCCCGCTTGACGATGGTTCACCCGCAAAACGGGCTCTGTGCGTTGCGCGCTTGCTTTTGACGCGCGGAATACGTGCTGACGTTTTGCAGCCCTGCATCCAATGGCCATTCAGACTATGTTTCTGAGCCTGTTGCTGGGCCGTCGAGGTTGAACGGCGAGCATGCTGCGGTCGACAGCGTCCGCGCAAAACGGCAGACGAAGTACGCGCGCATTTTATCTTCGTTATTCACGTTGCGCAATCTGGTTTATATTGACACGGGATGCAGGACTACAAAGTCGCGCGTCGCGCCGCTGCCGCCGCCCGCGCCGACAACGGCTGTGTCCTCGTACGCCGCGGCGCCGGCGCGGCGGTGGCCCTCGCTTTCAATGACGACACTTCCACCGTCTGCGCCTGCAGCAGAGCCAGAGCCACCCGGTCCCACGCTCTCCGTCGCGGAGGCGCTGGCTGCACCGCTTGTCCCGCGCAAGCGCACGCGCTCACCGTCTGCCACTACAGTAGAGCGCGCTGCCGCCACGCCGCGGCGCGAGGGCACGCCGGTTGGCACGCACCCAGTAACCGAGTCGCCGGTCGCCAGACATGCAGCCGCGTCGCCAGTCGCCGCGCACAATGAGCCCAGTGGACCGCCGTCGCCAGCTCTCGCGCAGACAGAAGCAGAGCACGAACAGATCCGTTCACGGTGCGCCGCGCCCTCTGTCCCCCATCCTGTTGGCGCGCTCACGCCGCCTCGCGCAGGACCCCGCCCGGCCTTTCTGACGCCGAGCTCGAGGTGTATCGTGAACTCGAGCGCGACGTCCGCGAAATACGAGAGGGAGCGTGGGGTCCTCGGCTGGCGGCTGCGCTGCAGGCGCAGATCGCTGAACGGCGCGCGGAGGGCCTTGAACAGCGCACGGAGGGCCTTGGACAACTCGCGGAGGGCCCCGGACAAGCGCCCGACGCGACACCCTTGCGCGATGCGCAGGCGAGCAGTGTGCGCGCGCCGGCGCCCCCGTCTACTTCAGTTGCGCCCAGCGCGCCGATGGCCGCGGCGACGGACAGCGTGCAGCCTGCCGCACACCGCAAGCATGCAGCAAAGGCCACATCTTCGCCCAAGCGCGCATCGACGTCTACCCATCCTAGCCCAGCAAACGGAGGACCGAGCGCCGCGCCCACCCCATCTGTGTCCACCTCGCCCGCGCGCCCGAAGATCACGCTGCGCCTGAAGCTCCCGCGCGCGCCCTCTCCGCCCGTGCGCGACAAGACGGAGTCGCCCATCGGCATGTGCTTCCCGTCGCCGCCCGCACCCCCTGCGCCGGCGCAAGTGCCGTCGCGTGCTGTGCCGCCTGAGTTGCTGGCGGCGTTTGGTGGGCCCGGCGAAGAGGATTCGCCCGTTGACGTGCGGGCTCCGGGACCGGATGCGCAGGCACGTTCGCGGAAGAGTACGCCGGTGCCAGCGCGGGTTGAGTCTGTGACTGTGGAGGAGCCTCGCGCGCTGTCGCCCGCGGCGGATGTGCGCCAGGAGGACGCGCCGCGCGAGCGCTCGCCTGCTCGCCCGGAGTCGCCGTTACCGCTGTTACTGGACCCTGCGGTCCTGGCGGACGCGCACGCGCGTCCTGCGGAGGAGGGTGTGCCGCGCGAGTCCGCGCCGCAGACCGCGTCTGCTGTTGGTGTCCAGGATGGCGCGGACGCCGATGTGAACATGGGCATGCCAGACGACGGCGCGCCCGCTCGTCCATCTGGTTTAGACGAGACTGTCCGTCCGCCGTCCGCGCGCGCAGGCTCGCCCGATCTTGCGACCGCGCTTTCTTCCCTGGATGCAGAGGACGAGGATGCGGATATGAACTTGGCGGAGGACGGTGCGCCTGCCCGTCCCTCGGCTGTGACGCCCCCGCGCGCGCCGTCGCTCACAAAGTCGCCCGAAGCTGTATCTGGCTTCTCTCCTCAGGGCGCAGAGGACGCGGACATGGGCGTGGAAGAAGACAGTGTGCCGTCCCCGATGCCCGCTCACGACGCGCCCTCCCCGCCTGCTGCGCCCAACACGGCGGCCCCGCGCAAACGCGCGCGCACGCCGTCGCTCGAGCAGCGCGCGCTCTCCTCGCCGCGCCGCTCTTCTACACCCGCCTCCCCGTCTCCCGCCTCTCCCCTCGCCTCCCCATCTCCCGCCTCTCCTCCCGTCCTCCATTCCCCTCCGCCGCAACCCCACACCCCACCCCCGCCCCGCTCCTCACCCCAACCCGACCCCTCGCCCAAATCCGGCCCGATGTCGCCCCCCTGGTCGCCCGTGGCGCTGCCAGACGAGATGATGCAGCTGCTGATGCTCGGCGGCGAGCCTCTTCCCATGCCCGTGTTCGACCCCCTCCCCCCGCCCCCCGCGCCGGACGAGGAGGACGAGTTTAATTCGGGCGTCGAGGATGAGGTCGAGCGCATGCTTGAGGTTGCGCCCCAGCCCGAGGAGAAGCAGGCGAAGAAGCGTAGGCGGCGGGCAAGCGCGAAGCGGAAATCGCGCGCGCTGGTGGGGGATTCGGATTGAGTGCGCGCGTGCAGGAGTGTGCTGGGGAGTTTGGTGCGTTTTTGTTTTGTTGCTTGATGTATCGCTATTGTATATGCAGAGTTTGTAATGGCGCGCGGCCGTGAAATTAATAATCACTGTGGAGTGGCGGAGGCAGCACGTAGGGCGGGGAGGGGGTCTCCGTTTCCGCGCACAGGTACCTGTGCGCAAGATCCACGACATGGACTAGCATGTGGTCGCCCCGGCGCTTATGCCCATCATATCGCTGCTATCTGGTCGACTTGTGATTGACCGAGCAGGTAAGCAGTCTCATCGCTCCTCGAAACGCTCAGGAGTGTCAAGGCAAGATTCTCATTCACTCCAGCTGGGAACGTAATGGTGCGTCAATATTGGCCTTTGCGTCCATTGGCACCTTGCAGCTCCGAATCAACGTCTTGTCAGGAGCCGCGCGTCGTCCGCCACTGTCCACACACCGCCTCGCATCATCCACGCCCAGACAGACCCAGCTCTTTTCGTGCGAACGGCCGTCCGATCTTTGCGTTTTCAACGACTGAACACCGCACACAAACGATCTGATTCTATCGGGCGCGGGAACTATGGGGGATTGCAAGTATAAGGTAAATCATTCTCTCCCGTGCCTATGATTCAGTCAATCACTCCCTGTTCGTCCAGAGGTGGCAACTGGCCGCAGCCACGGTCAACTCAATGCGCGCGACCCATATCGTGCACGAAGTGGCAAAGATGATGGCGAATGCGGAGGCTGCGCGCGATCTGCGATACCTTGGAGTGTGCAATCTCTGGGACATCGATCCCGCCGCATTTCTCGACGGCTTCTCTCTGGTGCCGGGCGGATGGCCTTACCTTCAAGAACTCAGCGTCAACTGTATTGGTGTCCACCTCTTTCTGCCGCAGCAGATCGAGGTCCGCGCGCCGATATACCCAGCCCTTCGGTCATTGTCCCTAGTCAGCATCCCAGGGCCGGTTGACGGCGTGACCCTCTTCTCCGGTCTTGCCCAACTGCCCAACTTGCGGCGTCTGGAGCTCTGGTTCATCCTCTTCAAGAAGTGGGACAGCATTCCACGGCTCCACTTTGGCTTGATCGACTACATGTACGCGCAGAACACAAGCATCGATGATGACCCAGATGTCACTGCTGCTGGTTGGCACATCCCCATTGCCTCCGGCTCTCTGCAAAGGCTGTGCCTGCGGCTTAACAACCAGATGGACCTCTCCCCGATTCTAGACAATCGGAGCTGCTTAGCTGGCATCGAAACGCTGTACCTCTCCAACAGAATTGGCTGCCTCGGCAGGAACTCTCTCCCATTGGATGCGTACGCCGGCGTCGTAGGATCGTGTCCGCGACTGAAGACACTCCGCATCCCCGGGGAGTGGAAGAGCATCCTCACCGCGCTGGTGAAATTGCTGCCCGCGATTCGCGCCCCACTGCGCAGTCTCGTCCTGATATTCGTCGGGGAGCCGACGCCGACGCCAGAGGCCCTCGCAGAGCTCGACTACACGCTCGCTGGGCTTCTGCATCTCTCTGCTGCCCTTCGGAATATCCGCGTATTCAGAGTCATCGATAGCTGGGAATGGTTCATGCGTCCATTCTCCGTCAGGCTCGTCCTGCCGGCCGTCCAAGCTCGGTGCCGCCGGCGCGGCGTAATCTATGAGAACGAGGTGCGCTGTTCACCGCTCCCGTGCCGAGATGTTGACGTGCAAGGATAATTACAGCGTCAGCTCCCGTAGGATGCACATATTCATACTTGAAGAGCCGTATGTTTTGAACAGCAGTGGTGGATTCTGTGCACCGCGCGCCGCGGCACTCTCAACATAAATGCTCAGTAATGGCCGCTTTGTGTCTCAGTTAGCCCGAGTAATAGACGATAGTCTTATCAATAATAGCTTCCGAGTTATTGCCCCCGCGTAGGTTCTCGGCTTCGTCCGCGACTGTCTACTGTGCTGTCGCACAATCCAATTTGACCAACCCTCCTGCCATTGGTGGATTTCATGCGGATGCTCATTGGGCGTATGGATAGGGTGATTTATTCTCCACCGCGTGGATAGCGCTGGTGACAACTGGCTACAGACCGGGCGGGCGGCCGCCGTCCGGGTCACATCTCTACCCATCGCGACTGATGTTGCGCGTGAAGCCGAGGCAATCATTGCTAAACCCGACGCCGCCCGCGATTTGCGGTACTTTGAAGTCGAGAACTTGACGGACGATGCTACCGCGCTGATCGACAGGTTCTCTCTCGTCCCTGGCAGATGGCCGCATCTCCAGGAGCTGTACATCTACCGGATGGACGTCCACCCTTCCTGCCGCACCAGAACGAGCTCGTCCCGCCGATATACCCCGCTCTCCAGGCGTCGAATTTGACCAAGATCTCTACGCCTATCAACGGCGCGAGCTTCTTCATCGGTCTCTCTCAGCTGCAAACCCTGCGACGGCTGGTGCTCTTGATGATCCTATTCAAGAAAGAGGACACCCCGCCCAGCTTCCTCCGCCCCCTCGCGTTCCGTCTGAGCCACTATACGTACGTTCAAAAAGACATCGCGGATCCAAACGGCACCCCTGCTGGCTGGTACATCCCCATTGTCACGCCCTCGAGGTCTCCGAAGGAGTTGTCTCTGCTGCTCCACAGCATGGATGATCTCTCCCCGCTGCTCGACCAGCCGGGCTGCCTGGAAGCCGTGGAGACGTTACATCTAGCCGACGGCAGCGCCTGGTCGCGCGGAAATTTTCTGCCACTGGAGGCATATGCTGGCGTCGCGCGTCGCTGCGCCCGGCTGAAGGATCTCTATCTCGCCGGCCAGTCGAAAAGCATGCTTGCGGGACTGGAGACGCTTCTGGCTGACATGCACGTCCCGCTCCGCGGCGTCGGCCTTGAATTCGTCTTTACCCCAGTGCCGACGCGCGAGGCGCTCGCGGAGGACGACCGCGTGTTTGCAAAGCTGCTGCGCGCGTCCGCCGCGCTGCAGCGCCTCCGCGCCGTTGGCCTCCTGACGTTCTGGCAAGGGCACGGGCTCCTGGACCTCGAGTTCCCGGCGCTCAAAGCTCAGTGCCGCTCGCGCGCGGTGATCTTTGAGCACGATGCCCGCTGATATCTATGCGCTTCGTGCGTCTGGTAGCTTATCGTGGAGGGAACCCCGCAGATGTGGACTGTTCGAGCCACAGTGGACTGCGCCCCCCGCGTATGTACACCTCTCCAACGTTCTAACCAGGCAGATATTTGTGAGATCGGTACTAGAAACCTTGGAACGCTGTGAGGAACTCGACCGCGCCACCGACGACGCCAGGTGGCGAGTACTCGCAGACATAGGACTGGTTAATCCATAGGGTGAAAGAAGATACGAACCACACTGTCAGCACGCGATCACGACACGATCACGAGCATGGATCTCCATCCTCGTTTGGATCCCGCGATGTCATTAACCACGCATGTCGCTTACTTATTGTGACTACACTACCCACCCAGACCGATTTGCGGCAGGCAAGGGATACTCTATATATCGCGATAAATCCTGTCCCGCTTATCAAAAAGCTCGAACACACAGTGTTATCGGCTATAGCAAGAGATGCTCTAGTGCATCTTGAAGCTGTCTTGCAGTGTATCATAAGGTGTGATAGAAAAGCCGATGATAGATCTCAGGTGACTGGGACCGTTGGATAATCATGTTTCTCAGCCCCTCCCACTCTTCGCTCAGCCGATCGGTCCGAGTCTACTCAGTGCCGATCGGTCGCCAACGGTCAAGGCTCCAAGGCTATTACCCCCGAATCGGCGTGGAATTCCGTCGGAGCCGGGCTACGGTCCGGGACACTGTACTTTCGCAGAGTCCGATTTGACCGACTTGAGGCCTCCAGCTGTAGCGGGACCCCGGACACGGTCATGAAGAAGCTCATCAGGCGGATGGATAGGGTGCGCCTTTATCTTCAGCGTGGATAGCTCTGGCAACAACTCCATTAATAGGCTGGGCGACTGGCCGCGGTCCGCCTCGCATCTTATCCCATCGCGATTGATATTGGACACGAGGCTGCGATTATCATTGCGAATGCCGCGGCCGCGCCCTACTTGCGGTACTTCGAAGTGGAGAACACAATGGACGGTGCTATCGCGTTGGTCGACTTCTCCCTCGTGTCAGGCGGATGGCCTCGCCTTGAGGACCTCCGCGTCACCCTAATGAATATACAGCTCTTCCTGCCGCACCAGGTCGAGCTGCCTGCATCGAGATATCCTGCTCTCCAGGCCTTCTTCAGCAAACTGCGTTTTTGGAATGTGCGGCCGTTGGGATGTTTAGTGCCAAGAGAGCGGCGCATCAGTGCTCCGGAGGCTCGACCGCGCTGCCGAACCCGCTCGAACTGCCGGCGTCAGCTCCATCGCCACCTTGATGCACTGCTCCGATAGTCGATGACGCATATGCGATCACGCTCCCGATGTTTGCACTTGTGAGCGTCTCGAGAGTCCCGCCACGGGTCTGCACAGCGTCAGCGCGCGTTTCAAATGAAACTCTCCGCTCTGGTGTGCACTGATCGCTCGCCTGGATCGTACCGTGGGACCCAAATTCAAGTGGACTTAGGCAAATTTCAGGCTGTCGGTGGCTGCAACACAGTACAGTAGTTAACTGTTTCCTATACATATAAATTCTAAGTATGCCACCTTCACAATGTGGATAAGCGCATTCTTACTAGGTCACAAAGATCAATGGACTCTCGGACTGCCGAGGTTTTACTTATCCTGCGTCGAGTTGGGAGGCGCGTCGGACTTGGCTTCGTTGACAAGCCGGCGGTTGGTTTGCGATTGTTTGGCTACGGCCTCGTCCGCTCAAATTTTCTCTCGTCCGCCGTCATCTCGTCTTTGCGCTGTACGATCACCATGGCCGCGCGCCCGACTTCCACGCTACCGAGTAAGCGCCAGTATGTGCTCTCCGTGGTTTACATACTCATTATTGCCCAGAAGCTGTGCGTCAGCATCGCCAGCCTCGGCGGGGCCCACTGGCTCGTCTGCATTCGGTACGTTTCTCTTGACCTCCATCCGTGGCCTCCTCTGATTCATACCAGTATTTGTCTCGGACTAACTAACCATCCATGCCGCTGGAAATCGGTACGTCGCGTGCGCCATTCTGCTCCCAGTTATTTTCTCTACCTCAGCCGCCATCCGCGATACGCCATATTTCTCTGTCTGCTCCATTCATCCCCCAGCGCTACCCATGCATCCCCGTCCCCCCGTCACTATCTATCATCCCAGCCGACATTCCATGTGGTTCCCTCCCGCGGGTATACGTGCTCTCGGCCTTGACTATGTGTACTCGTATGTCCTTGTCTGATTGCACGTAACCTGAAGTATATCCTAGTACCCCAATGCCAGCCATTAATTGCATCCAGAGTAAATTTTCGAGAACGGCAGGACCGTTTGATACTCTCTAATGTGCGGAAGGGTGCGAGCCCCTGTTGCCCATGTCCGCACCAGGCCGCTCTGCGGCAAGTCTATCTCGCCCTAAAATAGGGACCTAGGTCCTGCGCTCTGACCGCTATGGAGCCTCCATTGCGCCACACAGCGTTTACGCAGTTTCCTGAAGTTGGACCTGGCCTGCATTCCCGAACCTCTCGACAGTCTATCTCTCTTCAGTAGTCTTTCCCAGCTGCCCAATCTGCGGCGACTGGTCCTCTGGTTTATCCTGTTCAAAAAAGGCGACACTCAGTCCGCCATTCCGCACCTCGCGTTCCGCTTAAGCCACTACACGTACCTGGAGAAACAGTACGTTGACCCGGACGGCACCGCGTCTGGCTGGCACCTCCCCATCGTATCACCCTCGAAGTCTCCGAAGGAACTCTGCGTCTTGCTACATGACATGGAAAATCTTTCCCCGGTCCTCGACCAGCCGAGCTGCCTGGACGACGTCGAGACGTTACGCCTGTTCGACGACAGCATGTGGTCGCCCATCGAATTTCTTCCTATGGGGGCATATGGTGGCATCGCGCGACTGTGCCCACGGCTGAGGGCGCTGCGTCTCTTCGGCATGCCGAAGGCCGTGCTTACTGCACTGAGCACGCAGCTCGCGCAGATACCCGTGCCGCTGCGCAGTATCTTTGTCGAACTCAACTCCGAGCCGGCGGCGACGCGCGAGTCGCTTGCGGAGGACGACCGCGCGTTCGCCGAGCTCCTGCGCGTGTCATTTGCGCTGCGGAATCTTCGCTCCTTCTCCCTCTTGACGCACTGGGAACAGCAGGAAATCCCGGACCTCCAGTTCCCGGCAATTAAGGCTCAGTGTCGCTCGAGCGGCGTGGTCTTTAAGCACGATGTACGCTGAGACCGGGGACTGGTACGGGTTCCACGGCGTCGAGTTCCCGGCGATCGAAGCTCAGTGCCGCCACTCGCGCACGATGGTCTTTGACCACGTCTTGCGCTGAGAACGAGAGCACTTGTCGCATCACGAGACCTCGTATGTATTAGTAGCGCCGAAACTGCTTCAACTCACGTTTTGAACGGCGAATTGTCGTAAAGTCATAAACATTGTCGTAAGGTCGTAACGATACTGTACTGTGGATGCGAGGCGCGATGTAACGAGACAGTGCAGAGATGAGAGAGAGACGAGATTCTAATCAGAGAGACGGAGGAGAGAGACTGAGTGGGGAGACTAAGATGATGATGAGAGGAAAAGACTACGTCTAGGGCAGGATGGATGAGTGGGAACTGCGCGACGGACAGGCTGAGGCGATAGCGCAATAGCAGCACAGCGAGAGGCAGTGTGGGACTAATCCGTCACAACTGCGGGCCTGTAAGAGAGAGAGAGGGAAAAATGCAGAGCCGGAGAGCTAACAATACGAGAGAGAGATGGGAGAAGCAGCGCGCGACGCAGCATGGATGGGATGAGAACTGCGCGACGGATGGGGGACAGCGCTTAGAGCAGCATGCCGATTAATGGACGAGACAGAATGGACAGCAATACAGCAGGGATAGCGTCGCGAGACTGTGCGTCATAGCGTGAGAGATCATCCAAATGGTGGATGGGAGAGTTAGCAGTACGAGGGAAAGCGAAAGGAGACCGAGACAGCAAGGAATGACGGGAGGTGGGTTAGGGATACGAGCCGGTGGTACAAAGGTAATCAAGAAGAAGACTAAGAGGTGGCCGCGCGGCGGGCGTCTACTGCATCTGCAGCATCTCCTCGCGCTCGCGCCAGTCGCTGCGCACGCCCTGCGAGCCAAGGACCTCCGCGACCAGGTATGAAACTTGCTCGCGCGTGTCCATGAGCTTCGCGCGGAAGCGCCTGTTGGAAGGCGGAATCTGCGGGGGAACGAACGAGTCGATGATGACCTGCGTCGCGAGCGATGGCGAGGCGGGACGCCGTGTCGCGCGCCCTGCCACCTTGCGCCCTACCGCCGGCGTGAGACGCAGGCTGCAGGAGATCGCGGAGATCGGTCCCGGAGAGGCCCCTTCGCGGAGCGAGGGCGTGGGCGAAGGAAATGAGGTCGACGCGTGCGTTGAAGCGGCCGCGAGCGCAGCTGTCGGGATAGCGACGGTCTGCACGCCCGTCTGGGGCGGGTCATTCTGTGCAGTAGCGGCGGTTGCGGCGCTTCCCGCGACGCCGGTGGCATCGGCCCCGTCGCGTGCGCACGCCAGGCGGGCGGCTGCCAGGCTACGGAGGACCTCGCGGACGGGGTCGCGCCCCAGCTGAGGCAGCAACTGGGCGTCATGCTCGTCATGCTCGACGCCGCGGCCGTAGCAAGCATCATCCCAAGCCTCGTCAACAGCCGCGTTGCGGTCGTAGGCAGCTGTAGCGTCGAACGCCAAGGGCGGCTTCTCCTTGAGGTCCTCTGCGTCGATCTTGCGCCCGATCACCTGGTCCTTCCAGTCGTCTTCGTCAACTGGGGGCGAGGCGGGCCGCGCGTCGTCCTCGTCGGACAACGTGAGGAGGTCCCACCGCTCGTCGACCGAAGATCCCTCCTCTGCCTCGTTCACGCTGAAGTTCATGCGGCGGGACTCTAGGTCCACGTCCGCGTCGCCGGTGACGACACCATTGCTGTCAGCGTCGCCCGCAGTAATGGCCGTCAACTCCATCGAGCCCGTGTCGTACCAGACCATGCGCCAGCCAATGACTGCGACGCGGCCTGGCTCGAGCGTCTCGGGAGCCGGCGCGCCAGACGTCTCGTCCGCGCCAGTAGGAGTATCGAGGCCAGGACCGGCCTGGGCGGCGACGTGGTAGGCGGTGGCGGCGGGGCGGTCAGCGGCCCTAGCGACGGTCTGCTGATCATTTGGCGCGACGTCTTCGCGCTGGAGTGGGCTACTTCATCGTCAGATACGCACGGAGCTACTAGGGCAGAGATTACTTGTAAGGTGTAGTTGGTGATTCCATGATGTGGAAGAGTTGTGGTTGAGTGGTTTGGCAGTCTGCAATGGCGACGAAGAAAATTAGAAAAGACCGGCGCGGCGTCGTCGGGAGCAGCAGCTTACAGGCAGCAGTTGATAGATCAGTCGATAGCAAAAGTGTAGAGGGTGCTTTCGCGTGGTGAGTCTCGCGCGAGGTGGAAGAAGGCAGACAAGAGGTCGGGCGGGCTTTGAACCGGGACCGACGAAAATTTATGCCCTCATCACCGTCGCCCCGGGACCAAGGCTTAGGAAGCAGCCAACCTTGCCGCGCCGGCCGAGCGGCCAGGAAATGAAAAGAATGACTCAATTGGGTTCATGGCATGCTGGCGGCGGGGCAATGCTCTACTACTCTACTACCAGCAAGCACCGTCCGTGGCCATAGCCGTGGTTGTCAGCGTGCGCTCCCGCGGCAGCACCACGCTGCGGGCGCGCACGCTGCGTTCTACCACGGCCAAAGCGTCCTCGACGTCCGCCGACAGACGTGCAGAAGCTCGCGTGCGTAGCAAATCAAGCCTGGACTACGCACCGCGAGCTGGGTGTCGGGCACCAGCGCAGCGGGGAAAGTCAGATATCGCAATCTCGCGGCACGCCGTACGCCGAGGCGTAAGGGGACCGCGTTCTGAGCAGCAAACGCACCACCTAGATGCACCAGTCCGCGGAGAAGATCAGGGTTGCCGTCTACGGCGATTCTTCGGAGCAGCCTGGTCGCAGGTCTGGTATACACTGGTTCTCCCGGGCCAGGAAGCGCTGGTCCATGGACGAGGAGATTTTCCAACGACGAGGAAAGCAGACGATCAGCGTGCATGCGAGGTACAGGTCCCGCTGTGAGAATTTCAGAGATAGCGAATCCTGTCGCATAGAATTGGAAAAGCTCCAAAGCGGTATATGTTGACATAGAACCTCCAAGATATACCCGCTAAACGCGCGCCCTGGGGTGCTTCATTTATGAGGAAGATGAAGATCCTGCATAAGAAGCCGTCGCAAGTTCGGGGGTTGGCGTGGCGAACTAGAACCAAAGCGCCGCGTGAACTGAGCTGACAAGCGCGACGGGATAGCAGGGCGTCGCGAGACTGGTCCAGAAGACTCTATCTGCGGTTCCGAGCAGGCGCTCGGGAGAAGGAGCGGAGGGAGGCAGAAAACCGAGACGTCGAAGAGTGCTGCGAGCGGGGTGTTTCCGTCGCGCAAAATCGTTGCGGTGAAGCTGCCTGAGCGCCGTCTCTCGCTGATGAGATACCGACGAAAAACAGTGCAAGGCTGGTGAATATGAAAGGCATGATCATACAACCTGCACGTCACTGATGAGACGAGCGTGTAACTCAAGCAAGTTACGGCGGCACCGATTGGCCTACGAAGACCGTGATCCCGGGCGTCAGGTGTCGAGTCTGCGCATGGTGCGAATGTATGCAGAATGCAGGAGTGACTTGGCATAGTCGTGTGGATATGAAGACTACTCGGGCGGACCAGGGCGCAGCGATCCGCGACTGCGTCTCCGCGGCGATGCGCTCGCGCGCCGGAAACCAATTTGTGTTCATCGGTAGCATGGTTGCGATCTCGAGCATTCCGGTATGGGAAAGACGGCGAGAGATTCGGACCAAAAGCAATATGAGAGTCGCTTGTAGACGCAAGAGCCCAGCAGAATGCGACGGAATCGTGGATATGAGGCCAGAGAGGTGGGATGGTGCGTTCAAGATCAACTTGCGCGGCACATCTCTCCCCCTCCCCGTGCTGAAATGAGGGCCGAAAGTGAGAGAGAATCCAAGACGGCCGGAGAAGTCGGTGTGCATGCGGTTTTGGGGATGAGACTGCGCGCGTATTTCCTCCCTATGACCTCAGGAACTTCGGCGACTGAGTTGGCTGTTTCGCCACCAGCCTTCCGCTCCTTGAACCCGCGAATGCCGCACGGAGTCGGCCTCATCCTGCATCAAAGTGAGTATTAAAATCAGTGCATCAAATGAAAAACGTGTAGAAGCTCGCGGAAGCTTCAAACTTTCTCTTGCCTTTAAACGGGCTTGTGTAACTGGCACTGAGGGTGTATTAAAGCTCCTCAACGTCGACACTGATGACCGCAGCGGTACTAGAGGGTGGGGGAACAAGAAGCGCGACGGGCGTCACCGGGAATTTGAGTTGCGTCCGACGGCTCCTTGCGCTTGTACGCTTCCCGCGCACCAGCGGGAAGCCAGTATACACCTCTTGAGCCTCCGTTGCCCGGTATCAGTGCTGAAGTACTTGCCCGCATGGGAACACGCCCTATAACTGCGATGGCTATGGCACAAGTCGCCCAGCAGCTCGCGACACCTTTGGACTCTTGGAGTGGATAACCTGGCTGTCTGGACTGCATTGATTTACGACTTCTCGCACGCCTGGTGGATGACCTTGCCTTGAAGAGCGCTACATCATCCGAAAGGTCGTCCAACTGATTCTGCGGCACCCTGTGAAAGCTTGACTGTAATTCCCGCGCCGATATACCCAGCTCCCCAGGCCTTGAACTGTTTCTGACTGGGATACATCAACAGTGCATCCTAGGCTCCGCGAAGGGGCTCTTTCTCTGGCTTGAGGGCTACACGGAGTTCGACCGTTCCACAGGACAAGCAGCTTGCCTCCCATCAAGACGCTGCGCTTATCCGACGACAGTGGCTGGTCGACCAGCGGCTGTCTGCCTTTGGAAGAATACGCTGGCATGGTGTGAATCTGCCCTCGTCTACGGGAACTCCGTTTTTCTGGCCAAAAATAGAGCATACTTGCCGCCTTGAAGAGACTGCTCGGGTATTCGCATCCCGTAGCGCAATATCCTCCTTAAACTCGTGGCCGACCCGGTACCGACGCGAGCGTCCATCGCAGAGGATGACGGCGCTTTCTCTGAGCTGTGGCGCGCCACCGCTGCTCTGTATCATCTGCGCTTCTTCGGCTCCTTGACTTTCTTGGAACAGATCGGGCACCCCAACCGCGCGCGGCGATCGTTGAGCACGACGCTGAGCACGACGCGCACTCCCAGCTCGTCTCATTCAGATACAACAATACGCCTAGTGGCTTATATAATGTGCATGCTCGAGGATGTGTACAGTTCGAACAACAGAGCGATGCATGGTCCATCGCAAAGGGTGTGCGACGTCTACTTCTGCACGTTCTGGCTGCACAGAGCGTGAGATTTCGGTCAAACGGATACAGATTTGTGGAGACTCACTCGAATTGGCCAATGACGTTGCCAGCCGGCGAGTACTCGCAGACATAGAACGCAGCGTCGGGCTGGTAAAGTAGCGACAGACTCGGTCAGCGTGGTAGGATAGAGAGGAGAGGGCAAGACGTACGAAGCCCGGGAAGATGTTGCCGCAGTGCGCGACGGCACAGCCCAGGTCGGTCGTGCTCTTCCACACGACCTGCGTCCAGTGCGAGTACTGCGGGTTCGACGGGTCGTAGTCGGCTATCACTGCGTCAGCCTCGCGTTTTTCAGTCACACACGCGGCTTTGAGTACGTACGCTCCTCGGCGTTCCACGACGCGATGGCGCTGCTGATCGGGTAGCCGCTGGCGGGCGCGCCCGCCGCGAGGTTCTCGCCGTAAGGACCGAGCGAGCCGCCCGAGTGCTGGAACACGCAGCCGTTCGCCCACTGCTGCGCCTTCGCCGCGAGGTCGCCGTTCCAGCGCAGCGGGTTCGCGCCGTGCTGCGCGCGCTCGTCGTTGTGTCCCTTGAGGTACGCGTCGATGTCGCCCTGCGAGGGCTCCTGTGCGAGCGCCGCGGGGACGAGGGAGAGGGCGAGGGTGAGGAGCGAAAGGACGAACATTGCTGGAATCGAATGAAGTAGTGAATGAGGGATGTGACTGTGGTGAGCAACGTCTTTTTATACCCCACAGATGGACCCGTTGAGGCTATGAGGTCCGGACGGCGCTCGCGGCTGGGTGGCTGCAGCGCCAACGCTCAGCGCCCGCCAAACATTGACGATGATCCCGTGGATCCACCACCCGCAGATGAATGACGCATGCAATTCCCAAGCCGACCCCGCTACCACGAGCCACATGACGGCGGGGCTTGCGTCGGAATTACGTTATCGTACGTCTCATACAGCAGTAGGCGAAGACGCTTGCAATAGGCGTGGGTAGCATGCGAAGTGGCGGACGTTCGTGCATCGGCTCCCGGAGCCGAATGCGAAGAAGGTGTTTCGCACTGACCAATCCGGTGTCAAACGCCCGTGGAGTGGTCATGCATCCCAACAAACAAATAGGTGCTGCGATTCGCGCTGCGTTGACGGCGATTAGTGCAGAAACCCTGAACTGTGCTGGGGACCAGCCGGTGTGTGCAGGGCTGTGAGGCCGAACCCGGTCCAGTAACTAATGGTGAATGTGAGAGCAAGAATGCTGAAGACGCTGGTGTGCGTCCACCGCGCCAATTTCGGCGCGAAGAAGTGTGGATCATGACGAGAGCTTCTCCAGTTACGACGATGCCGCCGGTTTGTGTATGCTCACGCGCTCCCGGCGCAGCCTCGCGGTCCCGCTCGCTGGGTTGGGCGAGCCACTCTATCCGGTGCGTAGGATACAATGTCCGTTGCCATAGTTCTCGAACAGTGCCATGCGCGATCCAGCTAGCCAGCCAGGGAGGAAACGATGCACTGGAGACCCATGGTCGAGCGTTCGAGGATCCACAACACAGCATGTCGAGTAAACAGGAGAAAGAAGTCGACCTGAGCAAGCAGAAGCCCAAGAAGTGTGCCGCACGGCACGCAACACGGCTCGTTGTTCGCGCACGAAGCTTTGTCTGTTACAGTCGCAGGCGTCTGGTGGACGTGGCGCGTTGTTCTATGAAAAAAGCGCTCTAGAGCAGAGTCCCACAGCAACGCAAACCCGGGGTAGACCACTGCAGGGAGGTTTGATAGCTTGCCGCGGAGGCAAGTCGAAGCCAAAGGCGTCTCGGCGGAGCGCAAACTCTATTTGCATCTTGTTCCGCTCATCCGCGTCTGTCCGAAATTCGAGCCTGATCACCTGTCTCCTGTGACAATGATGACCCCGGGCGAGGCAATACCCTCCCTGTCTTCATAACCGGTCCAATGAAATTTGTCGCAACATAACACGGGGATATATGGACGGCTTTCGGGCACACCGGCTGAAGATGCAGTACCGAGTTTGGGCGCTAGCTGCCCGAGTGTGCTCGGAGAGTCTGAGAAACCGGCATATTTCGGCGGGAAGAGCACAGGGCTGCTTGAAACCGACCGAAATCTCCGAGACTGGTGCGTTCATACTACTGTACATCCCGGCGGCCGCGCTGATACAACGGGATCTCCAGCCCGCGTGCCGAAGACTCGTCAACCCGTTTGGGCCATTAGAAAACCCGCCGAGTGTCTGCAACAAGTACGTCGATTCGTTTGCAACAATGCTAAACCGTAACCGGTCCATTATCGCTATGTTGGCTGCTGGACTGGTTCCTTCGAAGGCTTCCACTATCTCTCAGTTTGACTGCGGCTCGTGATCGACTCTGCCTCGACGATCACCCAGGTGCAACTCACTGTCGACCGAAGGCTCTGACCTGTCGCAGAAGCGCGCTTGCCCTGGATTCTTTGCCTGCCTCCCTGCATCAACAACCATGTTATCAGCTGCCTCAGCCTGTTCTACGGCAGTCTGACTCCCCTCTCAGCGGTAGGAACAACCTTGCTGCAAGAGACAGCCCCTTGGTGGCTACGATATTCAGTCCCTGCAGCAAATGTCTTCACGGGCGAGTGCTATACTGAACTGCTCCGGCTGTGGATGCTTGCTTTGACAGTATTCAAGTATCGGAGTCCTTCCAAGTCCCACGTTGATCCTGGCGGCTAAGCGCTGTTTTCTGGTGTGACGTCATCAAATTTAGTGTCATCAGCCGTCGCCCTCGTGAGACTGTTTCTCGGATGCAGATACCCTTGACAGATCTCGGATACATCTGTCATAAATACGCGAGCTGCGTATCGGACGGAGCTGGCCACTGGAACAAAGAATCCGGCTGTCCTGGACATCCCAAGTCGTGGTTTCCACGACGTTCTCCGTAATCAGCATTCTCTTCATATGTATAAGCTCAGGACGAGGGCCCCGCCGCCGGGTACCTGCATGGAGTTTGATCACCGGTCCCCGGAGATCTTCCGCTCGGTTAACTTGTTCTCGCGCTTCCACCCCTGACTTGGCTACGAGACTCTAGCCTATCCCTTCCACTACTAGGCAGAGCCTATCCCGTCCTCGAACGACAGCACAGATTAGGCTGACCTGTTGCACGAGATAGACTCACCGATGACTACGTAAGCCGCGGATATCTGAGATCAGGCATCAGATTCGCGGAAAGATTTTCCAATTCTAAGAACCCGGGGCGCAAGCGCTCCATTGAATAAAGGGCGAGAGCGCCGGCTGCGCGCGTAAGCGCAACGCCTCTTGGAGTCTTGTTGTTGCTCGCGCGGCCGGGCGACTCGAACTGCTTGCCCCCTGCGCTCGTGCCCGCCCACGTTCCTTGCTCCGTGCTCAAAACCGCGCGTTGTCAGCCATGATCGACTTCAAGAGCCCGGTCCATCTCGCGAATAGCTTACGTACGCACGACGAGGCCGCCTCCAGCCCTGCTGCGCTCACGACCGACGCAGATGCTTATATTCTTTGCGTCCACATAATCTTCGGCGCATACGTCTGGGAATGGGCGACGTCGCTCGACTTTGACTTCCTCTACATCCGAGGCAAGAAGCGGTGGACGCTGGCCGCCGTGGTACGCTGCTTTCTTCCTGTCGCCTCGCCTCGTTCGCGCTGCTCATTGTCGCGCGCACAGAGCTACTTCCTGACGCGCTATCTGGGACTCGCCGTCTGGATAATCGGCGTCAGGATATGCAACGTCTTCGAGCCGATCAACTGTCAAGTGCGTTGCCCTTCTGGCTCTCGCTTCCTTCGATTAGCGGGCTCACTCGCCCGTGCAGAATTGGAACTATGCCGTTTCAGTATGTGGGTCCCACTTTGATCCAGAAGAATGGGTTTGAACGCGGACTGCAGATAACAGCATATGGAACGGCGGCATTCACCTCCATGCTGCTCCTTCTTCGCGTGTGCGTCTTCTCCTACGTTCTCTCAGAGCATAATCTCACAAGCACAAGGGCTGCGCTGTCGGATCGCAATCTCTACGTGATTGGGTTCCTTGGCCTGTTCTACGGCTCGATGTGGGGGACTGTCATCTGGGGAATGTACCACGTACGAGAGCTCCCCTCGATGTCAAGCCTGAGAACTAACAACCTGATAGTCCGACGGCGTGTACATCCCTGAGTTCCACATCTGCGGCGCCATTGGCATCAGGTCCCACCAGGTCAACACCGTCATGGCGTTCGCGTTCGACGGGACCTGTCTCGCGCTCATGATGTTCTACCTTCTCCGCGCCCGCGACGCCCATCTCGGCAGCCTCTGGTCCTTCATGTTGCAGCAGGTGAGATAGCATGCTTGTGAACACAGCGTCGTCCTGATTCTCACGCAGGGTGTCGCCTACGCGATCTGCATCGCGACCGCGTACATCCCGGTTGTCGCGCTCCTGTACCTGGACCTGAACGACGCCATCTCGCAGACCGCAAACAGCTTCGCGCGTCAGTGGTTACCCTCTTCTCCCTCTTCAGTGACTGATGCTTTCCGCAGTGACAATCATTACTATCTGCGCCACACGCATGCAGCGCGCTCTCGTGCTTTACCACGAGCCGTCGTCGCGGATGAACACAAGCGTGACGACGCACGCGCACACGGTCAGCGCGTTCGGCGCGCCTCCGCGCCGCCGACGCGACACGCTCAACGTCACCGTCACCGTCGACAAGTTCGACGACGACGACCGGATCGAGATGCACAAGAGCAGCCGGGCGTTCCCCGGCGCAGACTCGTTCCAAAGGTGCGCCCCGCCCGCACTTTCCCCACGCTTTGTGTTTGTGGCTGACTAGGAGGACGCAGCTCGCAGTCGCGCAAGGAGGACGCGGACTTTGCACAGGTGTAAGGCTGAGCCGGCGCCCATTTGAAGTACTGTAGATCGCACCGTTGTATTACTTACGCTTTCCATTAATGTCGACATATAGTCTTCCCCTCGTTAGCTCCCAGGGTCCGTCACAGATGCTGAGGCGCTGAGGTCGCAGGCAGCCGGCGCTCGCGCGAATTTGATCCCGCGCCCCCCGCGGACATTAGACCGTTAACTGCGAGCAGTGCCCTATAAAAGCCACCGACCGGAGCTCGAATCCGCGACAACGCTCTCTGATGTCGTTTCACGATGCCGCGCTCCGAGTCAGCCTCACTGCTCAGTTCAATGAGCTCACGCGGGGGATCAAAGAGTAAGTTTCTTTCACCACCTACGTGTGCGTACGGCCGTTCACCATTCACGATCTATGCGCAGGGCCGCACAAATCAGTCGCGTCCTGCTGTCGCTTCCAGACGACGACGCGTCTCGCAAGATAATTTCGGGCCTCGCGCGCCAATGGAACGCGGAGCACAATCCCATGCGCGTTCTTCCCGCCGAGATGCTCGCCTCGTGCTTCACCTACCTATCGTTCCGCCGCCGGATATCGGCATCGCACGTTTCGTCGGCCTGGCGTGCAATTGCGCTGGCGCATCCGGCAGTGTGGTCAGAGATAGACTTCTCTGGAACGCTTCGCAACAAACCAGCGCTCTTCCGCATGGCGCTCTCGCGGACGGGACAGCGCGCCGTCGTCTTGCAGCAAGCTCCAGAACCAGATGCGGCCGGCATGGTCGAGTCCTGCCTCATCGAGCATATGCACCACCTCAAAAGCATTACCTGGTACTGGCCTGAACAGATCATCCCGTTCCATCTCCCCGCGCCGCTGCTTGAGAAGGTTTCGGGGATCGGATATAGTATGGAGATCACTAGAGACTTCCTCGGCGGTAGAAAGGGACGGCTGCACACGCTGCACTTATCCCCTGCTCTTCTACCCGTCACTTGCCCCGCTCTCTCAACCGTCGCGTACTTGAATGTCGAAGTACCAGTATCGGTGGAACACGCAGCGACCTTTGGCCGCCTCTTTCTCCTTTGCCCATCTCTGCGATCGCTCTCTCTCGGCAGTCTCCAACCTCACCATGCGCGTTTTCTGCCTTCTGGACCTTTTCCGCGCACTCTCGAGTCGATCACCTTACAGTCCTACTGTTCCGACTACGACTTGGTGCGTCATTACGCCGAATGGAAGTCGGGAAGCAATCTTCGCGAGGTCATTCTTGAGCTGGACGCCGAGCCCGGACCCAATTTCCACATTGCGGACGTCATCTCTGGCGCCGAACGGGTGACCTTCTGCGCCGGCGAGGATCGGTCCTTCGTCTCGGCTTTTTCCCCTGAGCTGGCGCGGCACATCGAGTTCGAGGACACCGACGACGGCGGGCGGCACGTGGCCAATCTGTTCCTCTGCGCACGTGATGCGCTCGGCGGCGTGCGCGAGCTGGAGATCCCCGCCGAGGCCCTCGCGCCGTTCCTCCAGCTACGCGTGCTGCACGCGATCGGGCAGCTCGCGTGACTCTCGCTGATCAGTGAGAGCAGATTGGATGAACACCAGTACGACTGGACGCCGCTGTCCCACCTCGCGGAGGTCAGGCCCGTACTGTAGTGCCGCGACACATTACCGCCTGCCGGGGACCGTGACATGCGGGGAGCATTACCGCGGGCAGGGTGTGACCAGTGACGGTTGCCTCAGGACTCCAGGAGATCAAGACTGTGGACAGTCCCGGACATGGCTCGTATGTGTTCAGGTGCACTGACAGCTGTTCATTTGGTCATTTGAAAGCTCCAGACGTATGCTGAAAGCTTACTAATAAGTATGGAATGAGGTAAACCGATCTCACATGGGTTCGCGCGAAGCGCGAAAGATTTTGTGCTCTGGGACACCTCCGTGAGACCCTGTGACACTGGGCAACCCGTTACCGCCGTCCCCCCGTGACATGGTACAAATGGGATTTATTACCGTGCCGGCGAGGGTGCGTGACGCGCTTCACGGTAATGTGACGCGGCACTACAGTATGCCCGCGCCTTACCTTGGTTGTCATTGTGGTCGAGTCGTGGGACTCGGATGACGAAGGCCATGTCCCACCTAACGCAGACCACGCCCGCGAGCTCCTCGCCGTACTAGCGCATTTGAACGCGGCCGCTCTGCCGGACATACGGATCGAAGGCTTCCTGGATGGCGCGATGCAAGACGTAGTACCCATCCCGGAAGACCTGCGCCTAGAGTTTGAAATGTAAATAGAGAAATGTCCTCAGCACTCCTCTTGTAGAACAGGACTCATGAATCCACGAAGAGGTCAAGTGAAATGATATGAAGGAGAGTGTTATGGGGGATTAATACGGTGGGTTTGAGACGGAATGGAGTTCTGAGCAGCACGAGGAGATACATAGGAGACAGGCGGCGTAGTCGAACTCTATGACAACAATTTGGAACAGAGGTGCGGTTCCCACATACCGCAGACATTTTGGACCTCATCCCCGCAGTTGCCCCCAAGCAAGGCGTATCGTCGTCACCGCTGTCAAGCACGACCGTCGTTCTGCGTCACACCTGCACCACGAACAGACGCAGACTGCGCGCGGGGAATTGCGCCACGCGTCGTGCCCGTCTTGGGCACGTTATCTGGAGCGCAGCTCGCAGCCTCTGTGGAGGTCTGCGACGTCGAGTCGCCATCGCGATCTGACCGCGGGAACCACGATGATAACGGGGACGGTCCAACCTGGGGAGCCAGTTTATCGTCACCATTGAGACGTTGTAAGCCAGCCCCGCGCCTGGACCGATGCTTGGTGACTTTTCCAGAAGCGACCTCCGGACTCCGGTTCCTCGCGTTTGCCGGTAGCAGGTTTCTTCTTGAGGAGGGCACCGCGTTAGACGCATCCGTGAGAACAGACCTCGTTGTGCCAGCCGCGGAATCCTCGACCGGTCCTCCGGACGTCGCTGAAGTCGTGCGATCAACACGCACGGAACGACGAAACGACGACGGAACAGTAGCCGCAGGCTCCTGCAGCTTCTGAGACTGCTTGCTGGTACCAGAGCCAACCGCCTCATGTTCACAGTCAACGTCCGAGCGATCATCCAGCAAGAGAAGTGCTGCATTCGGTTCGAGTGCGACCCCGCGCCCACTGGCAGCGGCGTCCCAGTCGTCGTCCACGACGTCATTGACGCAGAGCGGCGCCTGCAGGTCAGCCAGAACCTTCACGACGTCCTTGTGCTCGCGCTCCGAGATGCGCAGCGCAGCCCCAAGAGCTACCGGTTCCTCAAGGCGGTGATGGGCGGCGTACGCCTTGAGCAGCTCGACGCACACAATCCTCAACCCGTTCGTGTGCACTTCCACTCCATGAATGGTCCATTTTCTGAGTGTGGACCGCGTCGAAGTTGGTTCCTTCGAGACACGCGGGAGGTCAGCTTCCGAGGGTGCTAGCTCCTCGTCGAGCACCGCAGCAGTACCAGAGATGGTCACGTCCTGGTCACAGCCGTCTTCCAAGGGATCATCCAGCCAGGCAAGTGCAGGGTCCGATTCGACCGCGGCGCCGCGCCCCTCGGCAGCAGCCACCCAGTCGTCATCCACGATGTCATTGACGTAGAGCGGCGCGTCGAGATCTTTCAGGACCTCCTTGAGGTCCTTGCCCTCGCGCTGCGAAACTCGCTCGGCGGCATCCAGCGCTACCGACTTTTCAAGGTGGTGATGGGTGGCGTATGCGATGAGCAGCTCACGCCACTTGACGTCGTCCATTGTCTCCTGAGCCGGAAAGCTCAGCGCGCTGTCCAGACGTCAGCTGTCGTCGCGCACGCAGGGGGATCTTTCGGAACGTACGGGTCATCCACGAGGTTAGCTCTCATGGACTTCATGGTTCACGGGTGTTTCGGTAGTAGCAAGGACTCGGAAGGGCGGGAGACAGGAGCGATGACGGCCAGGAACTCCGAAACAAATCAAAGAATCCTGCGTCTGGCTGTGCGACGCCACTATGAGCCAGAGCCAGGTAACGGCGGGCCCGCGGGACAGCATTCTCGATGAGACGTATCGTCCGGCACGTACAAGCCGCACTCGCCACTCGAGATTCAGCTTCGGGTTGGAGCTCCTGAGACAGTGGCCTCAGCGTGCGAGACAGACAGCCAGAATGCAGGAGCGCCCAGAGATCGGAGGAACCAATTCGGCCAGCGTGCCTGGCGCTGAAATCGCGCAAACGCATCGCTGACACGAGTGAATAACGAGCGCAATGGTCATGGATGCCTGCCAAACGACCCCAGCTGCAGTTTCCCAGGTCGTAATCGTCGACGCACGTCTTGGAACGCGGACAACGGCCGCGGAGAGCAGCGAGAGGGAAAGGCGCAACGCGCTCATTTTGCTCCGACCGACGGCTCTTCTCGAGAATCCTTCCGTCCCGCGTGGCCTCGCTCACGTTACTTTTCCCTGCTGCGCAAAAGAGTCTGATAATTAGGGCAGTGTATCTCGGGGTATAGATATAGAATGCTCTCGATGGCCCTCAAAGCAGCTGCGTGCAGAAGAAGCTGTTCAGATGGTCGTGGTAGTTGATGCCGTTCTGCACAAACTGCGAGGGCCTGTCGATGCCCGGGTAGCGAATTGGGCCGAGCCTGGGTTGCGACAGTCAGTCGTCGCACGGCACGATAATGAGGGCATTCTGACCCTTGTCCCTGCGAGCAGCGACCATCGGTGTAGCCGAAGCACTATGAAGGTTGTTGTATGAGCCTGGCGTCGGCGGCGAGAAAGCGCCGAGGCTGACCTTCAGCCCTTTGTCTGGCCCGAACGAGCTGATGGTGTTAGTGTAGCTGGGCACCGTGCCGTAGCACGCGCCCAGCTCGATCTCGGCAACGTAGCCTGTCAGAAACGTGAATGAGAATCGGTGCCGAGGGCGGCACTTCACGACGCACTGCACGGGGCGTTCTGCGAGCGCGAGTAGAATTAGAACCGAGGACTACGCGGCGATGAGGAGACACGCACGAAGTTCGCGTTCTTGCAGAAGTATACGCCCGGGCCGGCGCGTTTCTACGACACGGTTTGATCAGCCGCCTGGGATCACTTGGAACCCGTATCACTACCTCCGTGGTCGCGTTCGCCGCCTTGACGAGGACAAAACCGGGCTCCGAGTCGACTGCGTCGGTTGGGAACGGCACGTCATTGCTAGTCTGAGCAGCGGAAACCGAGTCGAAGGCATCGGTTGTGGAAGGAGCGTCATTGTCAGTCGCAGCCGGGGAGGTCGCAACGGCGAGACCGACACAGAGGGCGACGAAGATGGCAGAGAGCTTGTACATGATATCGATTAGTGAGCTGGGGTTGCGAATACAGAATGGAGACGGGACGTACGCATTTTATAGCTGCTCGAGGTTCCCGTCCCGGCGATTCCGAGTATAGAAGCTGTGCGGTTGAGTGCGCATGCGCGGGCATCCGAGGCCGAGGAAGCCATGCCACCCGGCGATCCGTTCGGAGCATGGATTCTGCGCATGGAGTTTGCGCATATGACACTGTAGAGGCCCTCTTGCGAGGATGAGGGGCATACTGATAAAGTAGAAAAAATACGGCCGCGTGATGTATTTCCAGAGATGTTCTCTTTCCGGTCCAAAAACAACGACGGTGCCCACCGATGACCTAGCCGCGTCCCAGCCCCGTCCAGGCAGACGTCTTAGCCAAGAAAAACCCGGCGATCCATTAGACATCGGGATATTTAGTGATAAGGATGCGACCGTGGCAACGAGCCTGACTTGACTGAGGCCGGATCTTGAGAGCGAAGCAAGGTGGACGAATACTGTGCGACCCGAGGGACTAGCGCATTCTGAGATATATAAGCCTTCTGAAGATGAATACTCTGTATCTGGAGGGTTACCGCACCAAGAGGAGGTTGCGGTGTGCAATCCCGGGGCACACGTGGGAATGTTTGTCAGACAGAGAGCCTGTGCAGTTGTATTCCCGCCACTGTGCCTTCGCACGGATGCGCTTCATAGTTCTTGTATCCATGCAAGAAAGATCCGACCAGGATGGCGCATATCGCGCGAGACAGGACCCCATGTGAGCAATGCTAGCGACGCCGCATCGCACAGCACCGACAAGCGCATCCGGAGCACCAACGCAGCTCAAATAGGCCGAGAGTAGTATGATTCCAGTTTGGCGCATTTGAAGACAAAGAAGCCTGCTGCAGGCGGACGGAGCGAAGAGACATGGCGGGGTTTGAACTGTCATTGCAACAGCAACTTTCGCTTCCTTTGCACCGCGCCGGCGCGACCGGCGCCTGTACGTTCAGGAAGTGTCCGCTACGTGTAACACCGCGCACAATACCGGGACCAACTAAGCGGAGCGCATTGTTGGCTGCGCCGGCCCGCCGCGAAAGCTTGTTACAGTCGGAGGCCGGCTGAGATAGCCGTGATCTCGTAGCGTGCCTCTATTGTAGCAACTGCCAGGCATTCTTGTTTCTACCGACATGATTCTGCTCGCCGCCGATATTATCTTTTCCTAGCGCTGATGGATGGATGCCCCGGTCGGAGCTCGCGTTGTTTGACGTGATCTTCTGTCAGGCAATACTATGACCAAGTGCCCATCCTGAGCTTCCTCCTCCGGGAATTAACATACTACGATGCGCCCAAAGCTATTAGCTGCGAACAACGCAACCGGCTGAGCCACAGGCTGATCGTTGCTGCTCCCAACATTGGCGAACACGCTTCGCTGCTTCTGCGTTTCGCTCCGCGAATTCCATGAACTCGAGAAGGCCCGCCTTGTCACTCGTATTACGCGGCTTGAGGATCTTGGACTGCGCCGGAATCGTTCCCACGGGCTCCCAGAGCTCGGCGGGCTACTCCAGGCTCGTCGCGGCCACGTCGTCTCTCACTCCACTGGACTATCTACTCAGATATCGCGCGAGATCCGGATCTTTGCTCCTTCTCTATACGTGCTGCGCTCTGTGACATCACCTTCATCGTCTCGCCGCCTGAGTGGGAGCAGACACTTGTCGATTCCGGGGCAACCATCGCGCGGTGCCTGCTCTGACTCTGGGATGGCTGCGCTGGTCATGTTCCCTTCCCGCCACGCTACCGAATCTGCAACGGGACTTAGGGGTCTCAGTCTGTTGGTCTGGTACGCGGTTCGCCATAAACACGCGCCGTTCAACTGCACAGTAGCATCATTCGCCTCATATCCCCCAAAACTGCAGATTGATTATTACCAGTGGGGCTGCATCGAAGCTATATAGATATCTCGAAATGAACGGCGAGCGGTAGGCGCTCAGTTTCCCGGGATCGGCGGAAGTCTCCAGCAGACGAAACTGTTGATGCGGTCGTGAAAGTCGCGGCCGCCCTGCACGAACTGTGCCGGGGTCTGGACGCCGGGGTACTTAATGGGCCCGAAACTGCGGGGTCGCAGTCAGCCTCGACGACCACGAAGGCAAGGAGTCTCACCGGTTGTCTATATCCTTGCAGCGCGTGTCCGCGTAAGCGTAGCACTACGACGACGACGCATGAGCGCTGCGGACCTCCGCGAGCTGCAGCGAACACCGACCTTGATGCCCTGGTCGGGCCCGAACGAGCTGATCACGTTCATGTAGCTCGGGACGGTGCCGTAGCACGCGCCGAACTCGATGTTGGCGACGTAACCTGCGTGAGTGTTACTTGGCATTAATTAGCAAGCAGGGGATCCTTGACGGACTGCAAGGCTGGTTCTGTGAATGGTATGAGGAAGCTAAGACGCGTGTCCCGTGCGGAGGGGCTCACGAAGTTGGCATTCTTGCAGAAATAGACTCCGGGCTCGGCGCGTTTCTGTCATGCGCTCAGCACTGTTGACCTAGACTGAGAGCAATACTGCGGCTACCTCCACGCTGGTAGTCACGTTTGCCTTGACGATGACAAAGCCTGGCTCCCCGTCGACGACCGCGGTGGCGGGAACGTCCTGGCTGGGCTCCGGAGCGGCTGGAAGAGCTCCTGCCAGACCGACAGTGAGAGCAACGAAGAGGGCGATGGGCAACTTGAACATGCTCGAAGAGAGGGAATGGAAGGAAGATTGTGTATGCAGTTTCGACGGGCGTTGTCAGCATTTATAAGGCAAGCAAAGAACCCGCACCGGAGAAAGAGGCTGATGATGCTCTGCCTCTCTGTTGCACCCGGGCATCCGAGGCCGAGAAAGCTGGACAGCACCAGTGATCCGGAGAGCGCGAAGAACCTGAATAACTACGTCCCCCAGTGTGGAAGGAGCAGCATTTCCATGTTGGAGTTAGACGTATCCGTCGTGAGATGAAAGGGAACGGAATCGAAGTGAAATGGCAGTACTTACCGACAGGCACAGACCCGCAGAGGAGCAGCTCCGTGGTTGAGAAGTCCGGCGAAATACAAAAGGCAAACACTTGGCGTGTTGCTTACGCTCAATGTGCACTGTGACGCCGGTGGGTGGCAACGGGTGTGAACGAGCAGCCGCATCGATTCGAAGATCGGGAAGGGCAGAGACGACGGCGTCAATGGAAGCCAGAGCAGAGCTCCTGCGAGCACACCGATATCAGGCACTCCAAGTATAATAAGCCAGTGACACTTTCTAGCGATGTCGTTGCGACTGCGCAGTCATCCAGACTGCACGTGGAAAGCATCTAAGACCGGGGCCAGTGTAAGTACCTGCATTCCCGACACAGATTGGGGCAGATTCCTATGCTCCGCCGTGATATATCCAGGATCCGCGGCACACGCTGAATCGGAATCCCGAGAGATGAAACCGGAGTATTACGAATGGCCCATATCGCGCGGACAAGACCCTTGCCGGAACGATGCACCCTCTACTGTAGCTGTGCAGGTGAGAGTAGGAATCCGCAACTTCCGCGGGGAGGATGAGAGCCTGCCACGCGCCGCAGTGACTAAAACAACACAGGACACCGATAGCCCATAGAGCTAGTGCACGTCGAAGTTGCCAGGTGTAGATTAAGTAAGCTGGAATGACATGTACCGGAAGCCAGCATCGACACCGTGGATATGATGCTCGTCGAGTGCGCTCATGTTCCATCCTTGATTGACGGGACGCGCATTCGTCTCGCGGCCCTGCGGGTCGAGTCTGTACGTCGCGTTCCACTACGACTGCGACGGCGCGAGGCGCCGAGCTCGCAGCGTCAGCTTCTCGTGTTGCTCGCAATCACGGTGTTGCCCTTGAGGGAGGGCACGCAGTGCGCCCCGCCAGACGCGGAGCACGCGCGCTCGCTGCCCAAAATACTGATGCTGCTCGAGGTCGCGCCCCGGGCACCCTTATGACTGAATGTGTTATAGGAGGATGGTTGTGCCGCGAGGGTGCGCAACGCATCCCAGCGGCGCTAGAGGCTCGAGACGGAAGAAGATCGTTAAAGCGGGGTTTCAAACGGAACAATAGCCCCTTAGTAATTTCCAACGAGGGACAGGAGTATGTTTCCGTCATTCACTAGCGGCCCCAGGAAGTTATTCAAGGGTAGTGGGATGTGAAAATTCACATTGCGGCTCGAGCGCGCCATTGTTGACAGACGTCCGGCCGGTCTCTCTCCATTGCAAACTGTCGGGCGGGACATCGCACTGACTGCAGAGGCACGGGGACTGCGATATCAAGGGTGGATGTATAGACGCATATGGTAAGGAAGTACATGAATCGGGAATTCGCTTAAGAGTTCCAGCAAATGATGCTGTTCACGCGGTCGTGGTAGTTGACGCCGTCCTGGACAAACTGCTCCTTGACCTCGATGCCGGGGTAGTTGATCGGGCCAAGGCTGCATGAGAAACGGTTCAGCAGAGGCATTCGGCAAGAATCTGCACTTACTTCGGGTGGGCCGGAGTGCAGTTACTGTTCAGGTACCCGTAGCACTGTGGCTTCGGTAAGAAAGACACATACTAGTAGGCGTGCGACGGAAGAACGAAATGCGTACCTTGAGGCCGCGGTCCGGGCCGAGCGAGCTGAGCGAGTTGGCGAAGACGCCGGTTAGGGCGTAGCACGCGCCGGGCACGACATTCTCAATGTACTCTGATGAACCATGAGCATGGCATCCCTGCACGCTCGAAGGCCTCACCGCAAGGCTCAAACTGCACGCTTCTGGTCAGCACCGCCGTTCAAGTCGCAAGATACAGGATGTGACTCACGAACTGCGAGTTGACGCAGAGGAAGACGCCCGGGGTAGCGAGAGCCTGGTTCAGATTGATCAGAGACGGCCGGCGCGATAGTTCGAGAGCTGTAAGTACCACCAGACCATCGGTCTTGCCCGACTTGTAGGCATCGAGACCGGGCGTGACGTGTCCAGACGCGTTGGGGACGTCCTGGCTGGGCTCGGGGGCCGCAGGCACGGCATTGACGATGCCAGCGGCGAGGACGAGGAGGACGGCAGAGAGTTTGAACATCACTGAACTGAGTTTCTGAGCTTGGTGAGGGATACTGAGACGTATCCTCCTCTGCTTTATATACCCTCCTGCGTGTGAGCGTCGGGGTCAGTTTCTCTAGGGCTCAGGGAGTCGTGAATCCCTAACATTCCGATGCCGACAGCACCCACGTTCGGATGTGTCTGCTGTTTGAGTGATCGAGCCGGATCATGCTGAATAACAGTCGATCTGAGCGGTGAAGCCAAGCTGCCGTCGCTGCGAAGACGGGCGAATGTAGCACAAGACGGACGTTTCATCAGGCACAGTAAATCAAAGAACAAGAATTTCACGTACTGCGAAAGATCGCCATATGCGCTCACGGCGTGCTCGAGACCGAAATCCGACGTCGCGCGATGCACGTTCCTTGGTCGCTACTTGGTCGCCGGGAGCACGCAGTCTGCCGTTGAAACAGGAGAAATTCACCGGAGCGGTCCCACCTGATCGCGTCTCTGAATCATCGAGAGTGTCAGGAACCATGCCGGCGTGTTTGAATCGGGAGTACGATGAAGGTCGAGTGTTTGGTTCCAAGAATGCCGGGAGGAGACGCCTGGAACGGAGAGCACGCAATAGATACTCCATGGACACCCAACCAGGGCCGATGCAATATCGGGGTCATGAGCCGAATATGCCCGGAAAACAGGGCCGCCGGTTGATCCAGGTTGTGTACAAAACCCTAGCAGGACTGGAACCATACCAGGCGCCATGATCCGCTCAAGCAATCCTGAGTCCCTTGTAGGAGGAGGCGGGACCTGCAGGCGCCTGGTTGTCAGCGCACGAAAGACCCTGGCTGTGGTCGGAGGAAGAGCAGACGCGCGCTTTGCAGCTCCGACGTTGCTCCGCTCGTCCGGTGCCAAGTTCTCATGTGAAAGGTCATACTGTAGTGCCGCGTCACATTACCGTGAAGCGTGTCACGCACCCTCGCCGGCACGGTAATAAATCCCATTTGTACCATGTCACGGGGGTGCGGCGGTAACGGGTTCCCCAGTGTCACAGGGTCTCACGGAGGTGTCCCAGAGCACAAAATCTTTCGCACTTCGCGAGAACCCATGTGAGATCGGTTCAACTCATTCCATACCCCTTAGTAAGCTTTCAGCATTCGCCTGGAGCTTTCAAATGACCGAATGAACAGCTATCAGTGCACCTGAACACATACCAGCCATGTCCGGGACTGTCCAGTCTTGATCTCCTGAGGCGACTGTCACTTGTCACACCCTGCCCGCGGTAATGCTCCCCGCATGTCACGGTTCGCGGCAGGCGGTAATGTGTCGCGGCACTACAGTATGGCAGCCTCGCAGCATCAAGACACGTGTAGCTCGTTTTCAAAGGAGCTCACTGGAGCTTTTGTACAGTCATGACAGTAATCTATACATACTGCAGGTATCTCCCGCGGTTCTGGGTACAGAACGGTGCAATGGACAATTGGGAGTGAGACGCTCGGTATCCGTGCGGACGTTCCAGCGGCTCAAGCTTCGCGATCTTATCCGCCGTGTGCGACGCAAGGCTTGTGAAGTCGAATTCTATATCGACACCGACCCACATATGCTTGAGGCGCGGAAAGGCCCAGAGGGCGACGATCTTGACACGATTGAGGCCGACGGTGCGCGCCTGCCCTAACTGTGCCTGCTGCTCTGGCGTTCTGCAGCTGATGTCGCTCAGTGCGCGATACTGGTCATCTAGCTTTGCAAGATCGGGAAGCGCCAGCGTCTCCAGGCGGCGAAACCCGCGCATGGCGGCTATTGTCTGAGTCGCTGTCAGGACCCCCAACCGTCCAGAGTGGCTCAGCCCACCTCCGAGGAGTACATCGACGTTCTCGGGTCGAAAACGAGGGTTCGGATGTTTGGCATACATTCCTGCAGCTCTGGAAATTGTCGGCTGTGAGCTTCGCTATGACTTCACGACAGAAATGTACTCCGGACCTGCGAAGACTGACTCTTCCTCCATCGGCGGAACCACGAAATATGCTAGGATGAGCTTGGTTATGAGGGCAGAGCGCGGCCAGGCCCCTCGAAATCGGAAGATTCCCGTTGATATGGCATCCAAGTCGGGGCAGAGTTGATGGAGGTTCAGACCGTCCATATACGCATCGAGTAAGCGTACGGTGGGCATCTTCTGTGCGCTAGAGAGCAAGGTCTCGACGACCTGCTTCAACTCCCGTCCACTTAGAGCGGATGAAGGGATGAAGCTCAGCGTCTCCAGCTTGGTGAAGGACTGGAGGAGAGCCGAGAGCAAACATGCACCGCGGCTAAGTTGCTCTGGAGTCCATGCCGCGTGAGGCCGTTCTTGCGCGGGAGATAAGGCCCGGTCGAAGGAGAAATTCCTACAAAGTGAGTGAGCTGAAGGCGATCTCTGAGTCACAGTGATAGCGCCGGACCGGACGTGCGGATGAATGGACTTCAACTCCAGCAGCGCACGGAAAGAGTCTGCATCCCAGTAGCGGTGCATGTGGATGGTCTGAAATAGCAATGGAGCAGCTCGTCCGCGTAGTACTCGACAGGTCATTGAAATATTGCTCAGAGCGCCCCTGACGCGGACGATGTCGCAACGGACGATGTCGCAGATATACCACAGGATGTCGAGATTGAGGCGGGTTCCGTGATCGGATGACATTCGGAGGCTCGAGGCAAGGGGGGTGGGGGGAAGGGGTATGGGATGCGAAGAGAGACGCACTGTCATTGCGGCCCTGAGTTGCACGGATGCGGCCTCGGTACCGGGCGGGTGCGACGTCCGGTGCTGTTTTGACACTGAAAGACACGAACGAGCATGAAAAGCAAGGACATCGTCCCACCCAACGGCCCAAAAAACAGTGCAGACCATCTGCCAATTGCAAATATCAAGCGGACACCGCACATACATATGCCGGAAGAGAGTCAGAATGCGGACATTGAACAGGCGACCGGGCGTATAAGAGCCGCCGACGGACCTTGAATTTGAACAATGCAACGCTCCATGGCGCATTCTCCGGACGAAAATCTTCGTAGTGAGCTCACAGCCCAATTTAATAGCCTCACACACGGAATCACGGAGTGCGTTTGCTTCACACGCCTCTTCATGGTGTCCGCTGATCTCAAATGGCAGTGCGGCAGAAATCAGCCGTGTTCTGCTACCACTCGCAAATGGAGAAGCATCCTCGTATATTCTGTCGGGCCTTTTGCGTTGCTGGAATAGGTCACATTGCGTCACTCGCCACCTTCCGCCCGAGATGCTCGCAGGTTCCTTCACCTTCCTCCCGTTCCGCGCCCGGGTCTGGGCATCGCACGTGTCGTCTTCCTGGCGCTCCGCCGCACTGGGAAACCCTTCAGTATGGTCCAATATAGAGCTACGTGGCAAGCTCCGCAACGAGGCCGCGCTTTTGCGCATGGCGCTCTCCCGGACTGGCCAACGGCCTGTAGAATTGCTCTACTCCTCCAAGCCCGACGAGGACGGTGTGGTCGAGGCATGTCTGGCCGAGCACATGCACCACTTCAGGACCATTGACTGGTACTCGCGCCAGTCTATTGTTCCGTTCACTCTCCCGGCGCCGCTGCTCGAAGAGTTCTCTGCAGGCGCTTACGATTTGGAGATTCCAGACGACTTCCTGGGAGGCCGAGCTGGACGTCTGCGCAAGCTGCATCTCACCCCCAATCAACACTATATGCACATGCATCATCTGTCCACCTCTACCAGTCTGCCCGCGGTCTGCCCAGCACTTTCGACCCTCACGTCCTTGTCTCTCCACATGCCAGAGTCTCCCGAGCATTCCGCTTCGTTCAGCAGGCTTTTCCAGCTGTGTCCTTTGCTAGAGTCGCTTTCGCTCTGCGGTCTTGATGACCTTCACGCCGATTCGCTACCTACGGGCCCGGCACCGTGCACTCTGCAATCTCTCAGTCTGCAGTCTTCCTCGCCCGATTACAACGTCGTCCAGCACTACACGGCGTGGAACCCCGGCACCGCGCTCAGCGACGTGCGCATCAGCCTGGACAGCGAGCCGGACCCAGATTTCGACATCGCCGCCCTCTTCACGGGCACGGAGTCGCTGAGTCTCTTTCTGGACTGGCGCGGCGGACACGTGCTCCTCACGGCGGACTCGTCCAACCGGTCCCTGTCATTCGACGACCCCGGAGACGGCGCGGAGGCCGCTGCAGAGCTCGTGCTGCGCGCGCACGCGGACGCTTTGCACGAGCTGTGCATCCCCTCGCGCGCGCTCGGGGCGTTCCTCGAGATGGGTGTGTTCGACACCCTGGGCGAGCTGAGCCACCTCTCCCTAGTGGTCGACCCGCTGCCGGAGCACGACTGGACGCCGCTGGCGCAGCTCACGGACGTGGAGGCCGCGTGCCCGCATCTTGAGGACGTGCAGATCACGGTCTGGCCGATGGAGTCTACCAAGAAGGGCGAGGATTTCGCCCCGCTCGACGCCGAGACCGCGCGCGTGCTGCTTGCGGCGCTGACGGCGCTGGACCCTGTGCCCCGCGTGCCTATCCGCGTCCGTGGCTTTCCGCAGAGCGCAGTGGAGGACTTACCGGCCATTGAGGGCTCCGGGGTCCGCGTAGAATTCGAGGCCTCCAACCGTCTGTAGGGATCATTGGAATAGCGGGGCATGGATGTGTTTATTCATCTCTAAGTCAAGACTAACAGGAAAAACCCTCTGGATCCCTGAGGATGTCTCTGATTCAGTAATCACATAAGATATGATCCTTAGGAGTTCCAGCAGATGAAGCTGTTGACGCGGTCGTGATAATCGACCCCGTCCTGGACGAACTGCTCCTTGACGTCAATGCCGGGGTAGTTGATCGGCCCCAGGCTGGAAAGGAGAGCCATTAGCCTGATAGTCAAGATGGGACAGAAAGAGAGCGAGCGTACTTCGGGTGAGCGGGGGTGCAGTTATTGTTGAGGTACCCGTAGCACTGTGGGAGGCATCGTCAGAACGACGGCAGTAGTGAGGGAAAGTGAAACTCACCTTGAGGCCGCGGTCTGGGCCTAGGGAGCTAAGCGAGTTGACGAAGAGGCCGGTTAGCGTGTAGCACGCGCCGGGGGTGACGCTGGGGATGTAGACTGGTCAAAGGTAAGCACGGGCACACTCAGGCTTGCACTCCGAGTCTCGGAATTCTCACGGCAAGGCTCGAACTGCGAGCTATGGCATCAGCACGATGATCACGAGACGACGCGGGTTGAGCACTCACGAACTGCGAGTTGGCGCAGATGAAGACGCCCGGGGTGGCGAGAGCCTGAAACGGAGTTCAGAGAGACGACCGGCGTGACAGCACGGTAGACGCAGTACATACCACCAGACCATTCGTCTCGCCGGACTTGTAGGCGTCGAGGCCGGGAGTGACGTGTCCATCGGCGTTGGGGACGTTCTGGCTGGGCTCCGGCGCCGCAGGCGCGGCGTTGACGAGGCCGGCGGCGAGGACGAGGAGCACGGCAGAGAGCTTGAACATCGCTAAACTGGGTGAGGAACGCTGAGACGAGCGTATTCCCGCCGCCTTATATACCCTATCGAGCGTAATAATCGGGAGCCGTTTCTCCAGGGCTCAGGGACGCGGATCCCTAACATGCCGATGTCGACAACACTCACGTTCGGACGTCTCAGATATTTGCTCTCCGGCAATAGTGATCGAACCGGGGAGTTAATCTGGGCGGTGAAGCCAAGCCACCGTGGGCGCTGCCAGAGTCCCGATAGCTGAGCAACGCCAGGCAAACATAGTGTTCTATCCACGGCGCAAATTAGGTGCAAAGCAGGGCGGGAGAGGGTATAGACCAATCGCAAATTGGATGGTAGAATATCTTCAATTGACCCGGAAACGCTGCTAGGGGTCTTCACAGAGGGAGAAGGAGCCGGTGGAAGCGCACACACTGCCCTCAAAGCAGTTCCTGGTCGCCGGTTCCGTCCGTCTGCGCGCAGCACTGAAACAGCGAGACTGTCAGGAACCACACCGGCGTGTTTGAAGCCTGAGCACGAGGAATATCGCGTGGTTTTGCACCAACAATGATGGACGGGGGCGCCGAAAGGATGCTGGAGTGTTATGAGGCGTAACCTGGCAAAGAACGGCAGAGGGACAACTGGAGGAGCGCGTCCAATGGGCGCAAGGCTTCCTACGGGCTAGGAAGCACGCCCCCGCCTCGTTCGCGCCGTTCTTGTTCGAACCAAGGCCACGACGAAGTACGGTATCGCCAGCCTAGCAGAAACCTCATACCCAGCCAGGTCGAGCCCCTTGCCTCGGATTACTTACTATACCGGCGCTTCTCCTTCATTGAACGTTCATGTTCCGTCGAGATGACCATTCCTGGATAATGTGAGTTGCAGCCAGGCAGACCGCGGGCATGCAGGACGGGTGGCGGTTACATTGCGCAGCTCCAGCGTCGACAATTATAATGATATAGTACAACGCGCGTATGTCGATTCCAGTGCGAGTTTTGCGTTCGAGCGTCTCTGCGGCAGCAGGCGCAGCTACCGCTGGTCCTCGGGCTTGCGCAAATCCTCGGCCGTCGCGTCGCGCGCGAGCTTCGCACGCGCGCGCGCCTCGCGGTACGCCTGCAGCGCGTCCTTGATCTCTGCGCGCCCGCTGGGCGGCCGCTGCACCATCCACCATCGCGTCGTCAGCATGGGCGAGATAAGGGGACGGCAGGACGCACGTTCATCCTGCTCTCCGGCGGGAAGAGCTGGTCGCGGAAGGGGATGACGTTGTCGATGTACCAGTACGGGTTGCCGTAGTGGTACATCATGAACACCGGGAAGAAGATGTACACCCCGAACTTGAACACTTCCAGCGAGCCTGCCATCGGTGCTGTTCGAAGGAAAGGTGCGGAGCATGCCGGGCCAGACCGCCGGCTTCCGCGCCGGATGAGTGGATTTCGCCAACATGTAATTTTGGGGGTGGGTTATAATACAGTAGACACCGCGGTTCAGAAGATATACAGAGGAGGTCATTCAGTAAGTAACGATGAGGGAGTCCTACAGCAGCACAACACAGCAAGAAAGCAAAAAAAAAGAGGCCCGAGCAACAGCAAACACTCCAAGAAAAAACACCTGTCCTTCACTCAACGCCGGTTCTGAAACTGCGCACAATCACAAGCAGGATGCATAGCACTCCCACAAAGACTACACGCGTGCGCATGCCCGCACGGCGCGCCGGCGCCGCCCTTAGACTTGCGCCGCCGCGCGCGGCACGGCGCGCCCGAGTTCCACACCCAGCACACCGTCGTGCGCCCGTCGGGCAGCGTGAGCCGCCCGCCCGGCTGGAGCACGAGGTGCGGCGCGCGCGCGCGGTTCGGGCACCGGTTCGCCTCGTGGCCCCACTCGCCGCACACGAAGCACCCGCCGCGCCGCGCCGGCCCCGCGTCGAGTCGTGCGTCGTGAGAGGGCTCCCAGTGGTCCGCGCGCGGGTCGTTCGGCACGTAGTGCCCCGCGGGGCTGGGCGACCGCGCCCACCGCTCCGTGGGCCGGTAGTTGTTCTCCGTGTTCGTTGCGCCAGATGCGCGCCGGCCGCGGACGGGGCTGCGGCTACGGCTGTGCGAGCGGCGCGCGACGACGTGCGCGAGCGGGACGCGCGTGTGCACGGCGGACATGACGGGCTGCGAGTACGAGAACTGCGAGTCGGCCGACGCCGCGCTCGACGACCTTGAGCGCTTCCTCTTGGTGCCCGACTGCGGCGACCGCCCGCGCTCACGCTCGCGCTCGTCGTAATCGAACGGTGTGACGTGCGCGGGCGGCATCCACGCCACGTCTCCCCTCCTTTCCCACTCACGCCCAGGCGGCGCGGGCGGCGGCGGCGGAGGTGGCGGCTGCAGCGGCGGCGGTGGCGGCTGGTCATACGGCGGCGCATTCCACCCCGACCGCCGTTCAAGCGCGGCCATGGGGTCCTCCCACCCGCGGCCGTCCCAGCCAGACGCGACGGCGCGGTCATCCCACCCAGACGCGCGGTCGTCCCACCGGCGCTCGGCGTCCTCCCAGCTCCCCGACGCGCGCCGGTCCTCCCAGCTCCCCGACGCGCGCCGGTCGTGCGCGTCCCACGGCGCGGGGCTGTAATGCGACCCCGACCCGCCACCACCAGCCGACGGGCTGTAGTGCGACGACGCGGCCGACGGGCGGCGCACCCTGCGCCCCGCGCGCCGCCGCCGCTTGTACGCCGCCGCGGCGGCCGGCTGGCCCTCCATCTCCATCGCGCCTGCCACCCATCAGCACCCACACTCCCACAGAAAGGAGAAGACGCACATTTGTCCTCCCACACGCGCCTTGCGACGTCGCGGTCGTACCCGACGAGCGCGTCCAGCTCCACAGGCCACGGCACGCCGCCATCCGGCATGCGCAGCATCTCGCGCGCGACTATCACCCATCAGCACCCTCAGCACGAACATTCACCCCACACATGACGGAGACACGTACTATGATCCATCACCCACTCCTCCAACGCACGCTCGTACTCCGGTCCCGCGGGGGCACTCTCCCCACGCGGGACGAAGCCCGCGCGCATCCCCATCCCACTTCCACTCTCCGGTACAAAGCCCGGCACGGCCGTCGCGGGTCTCCTCGGCAGCGCTGACGACGACGACGGGGGACGAGGCGGGGGTGGGGGAGGGGGAGCTTTGGTGGGCGACGGCGGGCGCGGCGAGATGTTGCTCGCGGCGGTGGGTAGCTTGTGCGGCGTGGACGGCGAGAGCGACGCGACGGCCGTCGTCGCGCGGCTCCCAGAGGCAGTGTCGAGCGGCCGGGGCTTGAGCGCGATGGGCGCGAACGCCGGCTTCGCGGGCAGCGGCGCGGACGCGCCGGCGGGGACGAAGCCTGGCACTTTCGTCGCTGGTCGCGCTTGCTCTTGTTGACGTTGCGCCTGCTCTTGCTCTTGTTGTCGGCGCGTCTGCTCCAATTCGTGTTGACGTCGCTCCTGCTCTTGCTCCTGCCGCTCCTGCTCGCGCCGCGCCTTCTCCGCGAGCGCCGCCGTTTCTCTGCGCTCGAGTTCCGCTTCCTTGCGTGCTTTGTCTTCGGCTTCCTTGCGCGCGTTCTCTTCGGCTTCCTTCCTCGCCTTCTCTTCAGCTTCTTTCCTCGCTCGCTCTTCAGCTTCTTTACGCGCCCTCTCTTCAGCGTCCTTGCGTGCCTTCTCAGCGCGCTCAGCTTCACGTTTGGCATGCGCCGCTGCACCACCATCCTCCATCAGCACTGCGCGCCCGTGCCGACGGGAAGAGAGGACGCACCCTTAGTCTCGACCCAGCTCCGCGCGCCATCGTACCGCTCCGTACGCGCAACGTCGAGCGCAGCGCGCGCGACGCCCGCATCGTCCGCGTCGAGCATGCGCGCGAGCCAGCGCCGCACGTCCGTACCCGCCGGCAGGATCGCGTCTGGCAGCGCGAGCGACAGCGAGCCACACCGCGACCACGACACCACCGCCACCAACACCAACAACACCAACAGCACCGACGACGCCAACAGCAAAAGACACGCAAAGTCAGCTTCGAGCAAAGAATCGGGAGAGGCGTGGACAAAACGCACCCTGCAGCAACGCCCACAACTCCACAGCGAGCGCATACCGTCCGCGGTCGACATCGCGCGGGACGAAGAACGCGCTGAGGTCCGCGCCCTCGTCCTCGTCCGCCTGCGGGAACGACGACGGGACGAAGCCGGCGAGCCGCTCGCGCGCTGTCTCCGCGAGCACGCGTGCTGCGCGTGTGCTGCGCTTGGCGTCTGCGGGCGGGACGTTAGTGAGCGAAAGCGAATGGGTGGGAAAGGGAGGCGTGGGGAGAACGTGTGGCGGGTCAGGAAGACGAGGGTGGGTTAGGAAAAAAAAAGGCGAGGAAGGATGGTGGTTGAAAGCGAAGGAGAACGCACCCAACGTCGGCCTGAGCGCAAGTGCGTCCGCGCGCGCATGCGGCGGGGCAATCTGCGCAGCCACAAACGCAGCAAGGACCCCACACGCCTTCTCCAAATCCTCCCCCTGGAGCCTCTCAATCGTGCCGAGCGCGTCGGACGGCGCGAGCGGCTGCAGCGCGCCGTCGTCCTTGTTCCGCGTGCTCCTCACCACTGCACCCAACCCCACATCAGCACCATCCACCAAAAAAACCAAACCCACACCACACAGCAAAAACGCGACTCACGCAGATCCCAAGTCCACAGCTCGACCATCTTCGCATACGCCTCGGACTCAGGTGGTGCCGGGTATCCCGCGCGTTTGGGCGCGTCGGCGTCGAGCGAGGCGGGCGTGAAGAACACGACGTCCATTTGCGGCTCCGACGAGGAGGAGGAGGAGGAGGGGGAGGAGCCGCTGAGCGGGGCGAGCGTGCGGCGCATTGAGCGCCAGAGCGCGAGCTCCACGTCCATGCGGTCTGGGGCCCATTCTGCGCGCCGAGCGTCAGCGTGCGCGAGAGAGGAGAGGGGGGAGGACGAACGCACCTTTCATCTCAGCATAGCTACACCCCGGCACCCTCAACGCCCCCCACGCCCGCACATGCATCGCCCTCCTGCCCGCAACATACTCCGCACCGCGCAACCCATCGAGCATCCGACACTCGTCGAACGCCTCGCCGTACGCGACCAGCCGCCGCTCCGCCTCCTCCACTGCACCCAAAAGCGTTAGCGCTGTTCCCCCAGACGAATACACGCTACAACAAAAGGAATAGAAGAGACGCCGCAAAAAAAGAAAATAGAAGAAACACAGCAGAGAAAATAAAGTTGAATAAGCACCGCAGAAAAAAAAAAGCACTTACAGCGGAGCAACACACGCGCCTCCGCACTCGCAGCCTGATCGCGCGCAAAGGCGGGCCGGAGCGCGAGCGTGCGCGCGGCGGACGCGAGCGAGAGTTTGGGGAGTTCGGCGAGCTGCGGCCGCTTTGAGGGAGCGGAGGTGGATGGGGTGGAGGTGGATGAGGAGCGGAAGTCGGCTTCGGCGGCTGCTTGGGTGCGTTCCCATGCGAGGGCTGCTTCTGTTGGGATAGGAGGGGTGCGTGAGTGTCTGCGGCGCGAGGAGGGAGGCAGGGCGGCGACGAGACAGGACGGGCAGAGGAGACGGACCTTTCTTGTCGTGCCACGCGACGAGCCGCGGCCGCTTCTCGCGCGCCCAGAACCAGCGGCGCGCGGCGGTCAGCGCGAGCTCGAGGTCGCGGCCGTTCAGATGGGTACGTAGGGTTTGTTGGAAGACGGGGTGCGAGGGCGGTGGGTGTGTGAGCGGGAAGTCCACTGCGGTGCGTGGGTGCTGTCAGTGAATTGGCGACGCGCAGAGGGGGAAGGCAGGCGTACGCTGTTGTACGGTCCACATTTCGACGAGACCCTCGTATTTCGAGCTTGAGCTGGACTCGTGCGAGGGGTCCGTCGGCCGCGCGAGCTTGTACTTTGCGCGCGCGGACGCGGGGATGAAGCCTGCGAAACTGTACGGGCCTGTGTGCATGTCAATCATATCCATGAATGTGGGATGGCGACGAGCCGTACCTTTAGCATCTGAAGTCGCAGCCGTCTGAGCTGGGACAGCGGCGGGTGGCGCGCGCGGCGTCGAGGCGGACGACGTGCCGCGGGATGCGGACGACGCCGAGCGCTCGATGTCCCAGCGCGACGGCTTCTGCTCGACGGGCGGCGGCGGCGGAGGCGGCGGTGGCCCACTAGGCTGCGGCGGGCTGACGCGCGCGGGCGTGCTGGCGCTCGTCGCGTGCAGCTCCTTCCAGTCGGGCAGCGGCGAGGCGGCGCTGCCGGGCGAGATGAGCATGTCGTCGTCGCCGGCGTCGGCGTGCCCGTCGACGGCCATCATCGAGTCGTTCCCGTCGTCAGCCTGCACCTGGCTCGACGCGTAGCCCGGTGGCACCGCGGCCTGCGCCTGCACCTCGCAGCTGACATAGCGCGGCAGCGCCTGCGCGCCGGCCGCCCTATAACTCGGCCTCGCCTCGACGCCGGCCTCTCCGCGGCCCGCGCGCGGGTCCGTCTGCACTGCAGCGGCGGCGGCGGGCGGCGGGGGCGCGGTCTGCGTGCCGAGGCTGAGGAACGCGGGCGGCGGGTCGGTCTGGACGCCGACGTCGACGCGCGCGGGCAGCGGGTCCGTCTGCACGGCGGCGTCGCGGCGCTGCTTCTTTTTGGGGCGGGCCTGGACGGCGACCTCGACGGGCGGCGGCTTGGGGCGCGACGCCTCGAACGCGACGCGGATCCGCGTCTTCCAGAACCCGTTGTCCACGAGCGCCCCCCGCCCGTGGCTGCCACCCGCGTTAACGATGACTCTTGAGCTGTGTCCGACGGAGCGCACCTCATGCTGGGGACGGTCGCAGCGGCCAGGATGATGATCTGCAGGACGCGCCACTGACGCGGTAGCCGTAAGAGCCGGGTTCGTGTTCGCACTCCGCAATCTGGCTCTCCTTCTCCTCGTGCTCTCGGATATTCCTTCTGGTCCTCTTCAGATACTAAGGGGTGCGCCTAGAGTCGGTAACGGCGTCAACGGGCCCTGGCTGCTCTGCGCTGGGGAAAAGCGGCCTTTTCCTGGCGCGGTCTCGATTTCCATGGCTACCAACCCACACTCTCAGAACAGGGTTCGAAGTCTGTCCGCCCCGTGTCTTGACATCGGATAGTCCTAAGTTTTTCCCCGCTGCGCCATGTGCACCTTTTTTCCAGCCAATGCATTCCGGGGCGACTCGTTCTCGCGCTTGCTCTTCCATCCACGATCTCTGTCCGTTTTAGACTCTCTGCCGCCATAGTGCACGGCTTATTCCCCTGGACACCACGCGATGCATACGAGGCGCCTGGAATGACAGTTAGGAGGCACCGTCCCAGGATCTCAGTGCTCTAGAATCTCCTCAACGATCTGACACTCAGATATTTTACTCGCGGCGCGCTGCATCCTCGCGCGCCATGTCGTACCTTCACAGTCTCTGGCGAGTCCAAGGGTCTCAAACACGTCGCCACTGGAAGTGTGAGCTTTCATAGACGTCGTTGAGTCAGGGCCCGGCATCAGTTTTCCCCGGTAGACGGGCAGACTGCGCGGCTGTGGTCTGCCTTGCAATCGCTCGCTAGGACCAGCCATCCTGGAGCCATGAATCATACACACTCTACACAAGCGTTTCGGTCCCACTCTCTCCTATACCAGCTCATGGGGCCAATCGCGGCCGAAGCGCACTGGAGGGAGCAGCCGGGTCACTGATGACCCAGCTCAGTTGAAGCACGCAGGCCGTTCTTTCTCATCGCGTACCCGTATGCGATCAGCGGCCCCTGTCGGAGTGCCTTCTGCATATTCTTCTCGAGCGCGTGACCACTGTCTTTCCATGAGTCAGTGATATCGGCGTTCGCGCGCGTCTAGCACCTGCTCGTCCACCGACCACTGCCAGGGCGTACCATGATCAAGTGACGGACCTCAGTCCAGGGCGTATGGCGCCCTCCAGCTCCGATTGCCGCAGAGGTCCAATTTGCGTCGGGCACATTCCCTGGCTCGACAGGGGCTCTCTGCTCGCGTGCTCACCAGGTTGGGAGGCCTCGTTCCAATGCATTCGACTTATAGTATGCTGACTCCCTACGGCGCTTTCTTATGGCAACCTTGTCTCCCAACGTCTGACGCTATGTCCTCGGCTCCACTCAGCATGTCGTTCGGTGCCCGGATATCCGAGCTCCTCCGCGGGACTCGAGATCGTCAGCTGCCTCTCCTGTAGCGCTTCAGACGCGCATGCAGCAAGGATCTCCGCACGTGCAGGTTGTTTGCGCCGGATTGTTTGGAGCCCTTCGCGCCTGCATGCAGGGCCCATCTGATTCTCACCTCAAAACAACAGTATAAAACGGTGCCCAGTTGGCCTTCAGAACGCTCACCACCGAGTCCAACCATGTTCAAACTCTCTGTTACAGTCGCTCTCCTCGTCCCTAGCGTCGTCAACGCGATGCCCGCTGCTCCGCAGCCGAGCCAGAATGTTCCGAATGTCTCAGGTCACGTCACCGAGGGCCTCGAAGCGTACAGGTCCAACAAGACTGAGGGCCTGAAGGTGATGCGCTAGCGACGTCTGACTCCTTCGTGTTCGTGTCTGATGCTTGGCGACTTGGAGGCTGCCGCGTTCCCCGGCGTCTACCTCTGCGTCAACTCGCTTTTCGTGAGTATCTGACCAGTACCCCGTGATAGCTGTGGCATTGACCTGTGTTATCAAGACCGAGCCATGCAGTGAGTCTGCTGTGCAGATGCGATGTGCGGAAATGAAGATTCACGATTGTTTAGCGTATATCGCGAACATCACCCCCGGCGCCTGCTACTACCTCGGCGGGATCTACTTCAACTCGCTCAGCTCGCTCGGGCCCGACCCCGGTCTAAAGGCACGCCTCTTCTGTCTCCGCGAGGCGACACCCACCTGACGATCACGATGGCGGCTGCCGTGCTACGGCTACCTCAACAGCGACTGTACTCCCGCGCACCCCAAGTGAGTCTATCGGTACCCTCTGCACTTCATTTCAGCGTGTCTGATGTACCGCTTAGCCTCGGGCCTGTTACCTACCCAGGGATCGACGTCAAGGAGCAGTTCATCCAGGACGGCGTCAATTACCACGACCGCGTCAACGGGATCATTTGCTGGAACTCCTGAGTGTTGTTCCTGACTGCTCGCGCAACTGTGACTGTACTCCTCTTTGTAAAGTTTCTGAATACACATATCCGAGTTTCTCAAGCTCCTTTCGTCCGGAATCTTGAGCGAAACCAAAGCCATTGTTTTACTTGAAACTCCGCTCTTAGCTCGTCTTCTTCCGCCTCAGGCCGCTCCGCGGGCATCGGCGCACGGAAGACGGGCGTTCCGTCTATCTACTACTTTGTCTATCACAGAGCTGTGTCAGAGGCCACTAAGGACGCCTGGAAGCCTCGAATTCAACACGGACTCCCAAGCCCTGCATGTCGGGCAAGTCCTCCAGCGCGCATTGCGAGAATCCAACGACGCGTATGGGCACGCGGGGTGCAGGGTAGAGCGCCGTCAGCGCCGCGAGCAGCGCGCGCGCGGTCTCGGCGTCGAGCGGGGCGAAGTTCTCGCCCGTCTTGTTGGACTCCATCCGCCATACCGTAATCTGCACGCCGTCGAGATGCGGGCACACAGCCTCCACATCCGTGAGCTGTGCCAGCGGCGCCCAGTCGTGCTTCGGCAACGGATCGACCACCAGCGAAAGGTGCCTCAGCTCTGCGAGCGCTTCGAGCACACCCATCTCGCGAAACGGCCCGAGCGTGCGCGAGGGAATGCACAGCTCGCGTAAATCATCTGAGTGTGCGCGTAAGACGAGCTCCGCAGCGGCCTCCGCAGCGCCTCCGGACTCGTCGAACGAGACGGATCGCAGCGAGCCCTTGGGCGGCGGGTACGCCGTCAGGAGCACGCTCCCGGCGCGCCAATCCAGCATGAGATCCAGCGCCTCCGCGCCTGCGAACAGGCCCGCGATGTCGAACTCGGCTCCCAAACTCTATGCGCACGTCGCGAACGGTGTTGCCAGAGTTCCACTAGATGTGGTGCTGCACCAAGTTGTAATCGCGAGAACAAGAAGACTGCAGGGTGAGATATTGCAGAGTGCGTGGGGCCGGACCGGGGGGCAACACGTCCGCGTGGGTTTCATCGAGGCCTTCAAGTGAAAGCGACTCCAGGGACGGGAAGAGCTGAAAAATTCGGCTGAACGACGCAGCATCTCTGGGGGAGTCCGGCACGCGTATGGACAGGCACACGACAGTCGAAAGCGCGGGGCAGGCAGCGGGCAGACGGGTCGAGACCGTTTGATGCAGCATGTGCAGGGGGTCTTGACCGTGGTTGAGATGCAGCCTTCTCAGGCGTCCAGCGCGCCCGCCTAGGGAGTTCTCGGGAACCTCGAATTCGTAATCGACTGCCAAGAATTCCTCGAGCAGCGGTGCCTGGAGAGTAAACGGAGCGAGCCATTGACAAAAAGACATATCAATAGTCTTGAAGTGGTGCATATGCTCCGCGATGCAAGATTCGACAACGCCATCCGCGTCGGGCTCTGAGGCGTAGAGCAAATCCACGGGGCGTTGTCCGGTCCGCGAGAGCGCCATTCGCAAAAGGGCGGGCTCGTTGCGGAGGGTACCATTCAGATTTATAGTGGACCACACGGAAGGGTAATGCACCGATGCCGTGCGCCAGGAAGAGGACACGTGCGACGCCCAGACCCGGGCGCGGAACGGGAGGAAGGTGAAGGAACCTGCGAGCATCTCGGCTGGAAGGTGGCGAGTGACGCAATGCGTGGCATTCCAGCGCCTCAGAAGATCGGAAAGAATATACGAGGATGCTTCCCCATTTGAAAGTGGTGTAAGAATATAGCCCATTTCTGCCGCACTGTGTTGGGATTAGCGTTGACTGCCCTGACACCGTGACGACGCGAGTGAAGGAAGCTCACTCTTTAATTCAGTGTGTATGGCTATCAAACCGAGCCGTGAGCTCAATACGAAGATTTTCGTCCCCAGAATGCGTCATGGAGCGTTGCATTGTTCCAACTTCGAACTCCGTCGGCGGCTCTTGTACGCCCGGTCACCGTTTCAAGGTCCGCATTCTGAGCGTCTTCCGGCATCCATATGCGCGGTGGGCATGCTATATTCTCAACCAAAATATGGTCTGCGCTGTGCCTGTGCTGATTGTGTGCTCGTGACGGTCGTCCTGCGGTGCCAACGGCCATCGCTTCCGATCGGCACCCTTCGGCACCGAGGCACACCATGGCGCCGTGTAGCTGAGTATTACGATTACAGTGCACTCTTCTTCCGCGTCCCAATCCCCGCTTTTTCTCGATCATCCCAATGCCGTCCGTTCATGGAGCCCGCCTCAATCACGATGTCCTGTGGTACATCTGCCGCATGGTCCATTGCGACCGCGCGCGCCTCCAGGGCGTCCTGAGAAACATTTCAATGGCATCTCGACAACTCCGCGCTCTCGCATCTCCGCTTCTGTTTCGCGCCGTCGTCCTGCGCCGGTCCTGGGGCGGCGACGCTTTCCGCGCGCTCCTGGACTTGACGACCATTCACCCCCACGTCCGGTCTGCCGGTGGATTTGTTGCTCAAATACCTGCGAACTGACTGGCTCGTAGGAGTTTCTCCTTCAACCGCGCCATAGTCTCCGCGCGGAGACAGCCTTGCGCTACACCGACACCAGTGCAGTTCGCGGACGATGTACGGTTGCTCGCCGCTCTCCTCCAGTCATTCTCCAAGCTGGAAACCCTCAGCTTCAATCCGGTACTGCCCCGCGATTCACCGCAACTTCGGCAGGTCGTCGAGGTCCTGCTGTCCACCGCACTGAAGATGCCGACTGTGCGCTTCCTCCATGTCGATATGGACGCTCTGTTCCTTCATCAATGCTGCCCTAACTTGACTGCCATATCGACCGGGATCTACCGTTCTCAGGCGGCCTGGCCGCGCTCTGATCTCATAACCAAGCTCGTTTTAACATATGTGCTGGTGCTGCCTATGGAAGAAGCGTCTATTTTCGCAGGTCCGCGGTACCTGTCCGAGTGGACTCATAAGGAAGCTGACCACGACCACTTTAAAGAGATCCAGGAACGCATGCCAAACATCAGGACCCTCGTCTTTAATCCCATAAAGGCGTCTTTTTGCGTGGAGGTGTGTTCTGGACCGTCGGGCAGAAGTCGCGTTGGTCAATGACAGCTACTCAGACATTCGTGCCGACACTCCGTATGGAAAGATAGAGTGGACAGCTTCGGAACAGAGTGGACAGCTGCGGTGATGCGAGCCACCGAGCTGTGTTCCGAAGTGATGCCGCTGTCGGCGGGGGTCGGGGAGCGATATCCCCGCACCCAGAATGTCCCCGCTGTTGATCAGCGGCCGTGGCCGCCGTCGTCGCCGGCGGCGGCGACGAGCTCAACTCACCAGCGAACCGCCTGGCAGAAAAATATAGCGTTATATACCTTTCTGCACAGAATGAAATTCTCTATTCGATGGTGTTGTTGTCCATGATAGTCCCCTGAAACCTGGTACTAGGGGAAGTGCCTATCTTGGACCAATATGGCCGAATTAATTATCTAAAGCTGCCATTGCAGGGCGAATTGGAAAAAAAGGTGTGATAAACGCGGCTTATAGCACATATAAATAGTGAGAACTGTGTAGAACCAGCGGGGCTGCGCGCGTGCTCAGGCTGCACCGCTGTCGGGGTGCCCCGCCCTGGCCCCGCCACTTGAAGCAATTAATACCGCCTTGAGACCGGGGCGAGCCCGCCAAGGTCCCAGATCACGCAAATGGTCCTGACGGCTCGTAATCTGCTCCCTTACACACGGAGATCGGTCCTCCTGGCATGGGATGGGTGCACGGAGGTGACTGGGCACGAGTCCGGCCGATCTGGCTATTCCCGCACGTTGTTCCTGCACCGGCATGTGCGGCCGACCTTCCGGTGGCAGGCCCCGTCTTGACTGTGCCCTCCGCCTTCTGCTACTAGCGTTCCTCCTCGTGGTCGCGCGCAGGCGCCGCGGTTATCACCCCGTCGGACGGGTTTGTATTTGCAGGCCTGACATCCGCTTCGCGCCTGCATTCGCGAGTGCCACCGTCGTTCTTCCCGCACCTCGAGTATGTGTCGCACAGCGTTTACATGTGCAGGCGTGCTCTTGTACTTCCTCCGACTGCGCCTCCTACTCGTTGGCCGCGCATCCCCGTTCTTTACATCGGGTCGCGCGAATCGGCGTGCTGTGGCGCAGAATTGCGTTGTTCGAGTACGCCGGTCTCTACATTGGGTTTCTCCGAAAATGCTGACCCGTGTGACTGAGAAATGTGAACGCTGCTGTTATCAGCCCGGTGTCGTGGGCTCTAACACACACACGGATATTTAGCCAGTGGGATGCCCTCTTCAGGTGAGTTCTGCATTCCCAACTGCTCTAGATGAGCTCCGTAGACAGCATCGTGCTGCGTGCCCGTTTCTCTGGCGAGGAGGTCCTCTGTGCATTGGCTGCGCGTTTTCCGATTGATTCTCTGCTGGTGCGCCGTGCGGCGTGCACGGCGCATACGGTGATGATACCGTTGCTCACTGCCAGGATGTTCAACTTCGCCGCATCGCATGTGCACAGGCGCGCCGAGACGCAGCTCGTGTCCGGAAGCACAAGGCGCCTCGTGCGTGTTCGTCTTTCGCTCGGTTAATGAGGGGACACATAGACGTTGTTGTGCCTCAGGCTAGTGGTACCTCGGCCCGTGGATGGGTATAGGGTGCATCCGCCCAATGTCTATGCAGATAGTGTGACTAGGACTGAACCCCGAAAAGTGTGTTGCCCTATGTCTCTGTATCGGGTCGACGGGACCACTCCACGCAGGCCATACGCTCGCCAGCGGATGCTTCTCGCGGAGACTGTACTTCTACGTCGAGATAGCGTTCGCAGGCCCGCTGTTTTCGCTAGCGTTCTTCTTCGTCGAGGAGACGATGTACAAGCGCATCGTGCCCTCGGGCTCGTCGACGTCTTCGATTGACGAGGGCAAGGAAGAAACGGGTGGCAAGGATGCTGATTTACAGGATGTAGAACGGTCTCAGCGTGCGATTCCCGTCCGCAAGCAGACGTTGAAGCCGTAGACATATGTAGATCACGGAGTCTAGTTGTTCGTGACTATGGTTCGCCCATTCACGTATTCCTCCGCCCCAGCGGTCTTCTGGGTCATTCCGACGTTAGTGCCGATGTGATTCCGCTGGTTTATTTGCAGACTTGCGATAGATACGGAAATTTACATCGGCCTCGATGCCCTCCGTACGGCTGCTGATCGTCGTTAACGCCGCGGAGCAATGTGCGGGCACCCGCGGCATGGCCAAGTTCGAAGTTTTAGGATATGAGAGCATAGAACTGGTTCTTGCAATTGATTACTGATAGTGAAATCTTGCTGGAACCTCGGGAATCACTGCCAAAATCAAACGAATGCTCGGGACAACGAACAGTGTCGGGAACGGCTACGCCAGGTACTTGTCCCGCAAGCCGGGCCTTCTCACCAGCGCACTCCATTTGAATCTGTGCTACCTGTGCTTACGGCCGTATATGAACACTTCTATGACTACCAGACGCGGCAGGAAACGCTCGACATCCGCATCGCGCAACGCAGCTGTCGCACGGGACTTGTATACCAAGGGCCTGCATTTAACCGCTATATCACACTTTCGCTGGCCGACCGACCGCTAGGAATCAGCAGGTACCGCTTGAATGTTGACTGGCGAGCTTCCGGCGCTGCTTGGGCGCTGCCTGAGCACGCGCGCAGCCCCGCTAGTTCTACACAGTTCTCACTATTTATATGTGCTATAAGCCGCGTTTATCACACCCTTTTCCAATTCGCCCTGCAATGGTAGCTTTAGATAATTAGTTCGGCCATATTGGTCCAAGATAGGCACTTCCCCTAGTACCAGGTTTCAGGGGACTATCATGGACAACACCATCGAATAGAGAATTTCATTCTGTGCAGAAAGGTATATAACGCTATATTTTTCTGCCAGGCGGTTCGCTGGTGAGTTGAGCTCGTCGCCGCCGCCGGCGACGACGGCGGCCACGGCCGCTGATCAACAGCGGGACATTCTGGGTGCGGGGATATCGCTCCCCGACCCCCGCCGACAGCGGCATCACTTCGGAACACAGCTCGGTGGCTCGCATCACCGCAGCTGTCCACTCTGTTCCGAAGCTGTCCACTCTATCTTTCCATAACTCCGTGGATTCCGCCGCCTGGAGACGCTGGCGCTTCCCGAACTGCGAAATCTACATGTTGGATATTCACCGCTAACCTGCGTCAGCACGAGGTCGCCAGAACAGCGGCTTCGACTGCGGCAAGAATGGACTGCTGGCATCAATCGTGTCAAGACTGTCGTCGTCGCGGTCTTTCCACACCTCAAGCATCTCTGGGTCGGTATCAATACCAAATTCGATCTCACAATGCTTGCGGCGCACACGGCGGATGAGATCGCGGGGCTTGAACCGACGGTTCTTCAGCAGGGACACCGACTGCATTGGGGCCAATGAGGCCGACGGATGGCAGAGATACTCGCTCTATCACCCGTGAGCGTATTGTTTGCTCAGATACAGCGGAGGCCGATAAAGTGCAATGATCCCTGTCATAATTTAATCTCGTGTACGTCTGAGCATGCGCGCGTCCATGGCTGTGCACAAGTACGTATATCGTCGGCCCGAGAATTTCGCCAAGTCCAAGCTCTGAGTAACACCGTACTGGGGGATGAGAGGGCACTTGGTCGCCCTTCGGATTGCTGGGAGCCGTATTGTTGGAAACATCTCCTATCAGCTCGTCCTCAAATGGGCGCTCTGGGGCACCGGCTCGTCGAGAGTTGATATGATTTATGGGAAAATATTGACACATTTCCCTTCGTTGAAACAGCAATCCCCCAGTACACGTGAACTCACACGCGTCTGGCCGTCATATGATCCTACACTTGAGAGCTTGGCGCCGGCCGAGCGGAGCAAAGTCGGAGCTGCAAAGCGCGCGTCTGCTCTTCCTCCGACCACTGCCAGGGTCTGCCGTGCTCATGCGGTCAGCCGCCTGCAGGCCTCGCCTTTGGCTGCTTGGAACGCAGGATTGCTACACCGAATCTTGGCGCGTGCTAGGGTTCCGCTCATGCCAGGGCTTTGTACACGACCTGACAGGACCTGACTCAACTGGCTCTGCTTTTTTTTTTGGCACGCTATGGCTCATGATCCCGAACTTGATCGATCCACGCTGGGTTTACCTACGTATCACTTTCTCGGAGCCCCAGGTGTCTCTTCCTGGCATTCTTGGTACCGAAGTCGAGACATTCCTCGTACTCCCGCTTCAAACACGCCGTTATAGTTCCTGACAGTCGTTCTGCTTCAGCCAGGCGCTCAGGGAAAACCTTTCCGGTGAAATGGATCTGTTTCAAGGGTAGGTTACACGCTCCCGGTGATCAAAGAACGTACATCGCGTAACATCGGACTGTGGGCTTCGTTGAGCACTCCGTGCGTGCTGCAGGCTGCGTGCTCGGGTCCTTCGCAGAATTTATGGCATATTATCCCGGTTTAGTATCTCCAACTCGAAGCATGACCGCGTCTCGTGTCCCGCATTTGCTCGACTGGGCGCCGTCGGCAGCTTGGCTTCACCGCTGTGATCTGCTCTCACCCTGCATGATCCGGCTCGATTGCTATCGAAGTCCAAACAGCATACACATCCGAACGTGGGTGTTGTCGGCATCGGAATGTTAGGGATTCACGGGACCCTGAACCCACTCCAGTTCACTCACGCAATGGGGTATATAATGGCGGGGAAACCACGTCTCACTGTTCCCCACCAAGCTCAGCAACTCAGTTCAGCGATGTTCAAGCTCTCTGCTATCCTCCTCGTCCTCGCCGCCGGCCTCGTCAACGCCGTGCCTGCGGCCCCCGAGCCCAGCCAGGACGTCCCCAACGCCTCTGGCCACGTCACGCCGGGTCTCGACGCCTACAAGTCGGGCAAGACTGACGGTCTTGTGGTACTGTGTCTCCGCTGTCGCGCAGGCGGGCCGTTCTGACGCTCTGCCCAGGCTCTCGCCACCCCGGGCGTCTTCCTCTGCGTCAACTCGCAGTTCGTGAGTATCGGATGGGCTCTGTAATCCTGAGTCGATATTTACCCTCGCGCGATTCGTGCAGTTTGAGCCTTGCGGTGAGCGCTGAAGTCTCCGCGTGCAGCGGCACCGTGCTTATTGTGCACCAGAGTACATCGCGAACGTCGTTCCCGGGGCGTGCTACGCCCTGACTGGCGTCTTCGCCAACTCGCTCAGCTCTCTCGGCCCTGACCGCGGCCTCAAGGTGTGATTTCGCGCTGTCTCAGTGCCGCTCTGTCGTTCTCACCATGCTCTTCACAGTGCTACGGGTACCTGAACAGTAACTGCACCCCGGCCCACCCCAAGTAAGCGTCCTTCATTCGCTGTCGTCTATTCGAGTCTCACCCTTCTCCCTCTCAGCCTTGGGCCGATCAACTACCCTGGCATCGATGTCAAGGAGCAGTTCGTCCAGGACGGCGTCAACTACCATGACCGCGTCAACAGCATCATCTGCTGGAACTCCTAAGCGCCGTTGTAATTAGTAATCCATTTCTGTCGTCCCGCGCTTGATATGCGTCAATACAGTCGCCAATGATATCGTAATTCGTCTGCACCCGCAACGCGGCGTCCCGTGGTAAAGCATGGAGTGAAGAAACGAAACGCAGGTAACCACATTCATTCAATCTGTGGTCCTCTTGTGCTTCCACAGCATGCTCTCTGACTACTCCTTCACGATTCACTGAGAACCAGTTATGACTGGCAGACAAACGGGATTCAGAAGCCGTCGGTTGGTACAAACAGGCTTATTCTCGCTCACACGTCCCTCATTCCCGTTTACCGTTTTGCTTCTCGGATACCACGGCACGTAGGCGCACGCGCACAGGTTGGACCGCTCACTAAGTCTCAGTGACCGATTATCCCGCCGTCCGAGCGTTGTATTGGCTCTGCGCTCGCCGGTCCGGCGAGCGCACTCCTGGACGCCTATTCGTTCACCAATCTGTATAGAACCTGCCCTGCCATCTAACACGCGCTGCGTCCGAAATGAGCTTCGTGCTCCACTGCCTCACACCCTTGGGCCATCAGAGAACCGGCTGTCTCTCCGATCTGTTGAACCGCATTCCCACCTCAGTCGAAGGGCAACACACGCTCTCTCCGCGGACATGATCGGCTGTTGACCTTCGTATCGGAAGACTGCGATCAGGCCTCTTGTACCAGAACGAGACTTACTCTGGCATTCTTATACGTCTCGCCCGTGAACATGATATGTGTCGGCATGCCGGTGCCTCGCACCTCCATCGTCAAGGGCTACCCTGGCCCAGTACTTACTACCGCGGGAAGCGCACGCACAGCAACGATCTATGCGCGTGGTGTTTGTATTCGTGAAACCGTTCAGGATGTGGTGCGCCTGCATGCAGGGTCCAACTGATCCGGTCCGCACCCTCGAAGACAGGGCTATAAAGGTGGTTCTGCTTTCCTTCGGCAAGCTCATCAACCATGCTCCGACCATCTCCAGCGCTCATATTCCTCGCTGTCGGTCTCCGCGCCGTCAATGCCATGCCCGCGCTCCCCGAGCCCAGCCAAAATGTTCCTAATGTCGCCGGGCACGTCACTCCGGGCCTGGATGCCTACAAGTCCGGGCGAAAGGACGGTCTGGTGGTACTGCCCGTCCCATGTTGCACCGCAAATTCTCTGTGACGCGCCGTTCAGGCTCTTGCCAGACCGGGTGTTTTCCTCTGCGTCAACGCACAATTCGTAAGCATTCAATCGTGGCTGCCAGCTAGGACAATTCCGACGCCGCTCGCAGGTCGAGCCCTGCCGTACGGTCTCCGAACGCGAAGGGGCTTCTTACTCACCCTGCACTTGCCAGAGTACATCATGCACGTCGTTCCCGGCGCATGCTACTCTCTGACCAGTCCCGTGATCTTCGCGAACTCCCTCAGTTCGTTAGGCCCTGACCGCGGCCTCATGGTGAGCTTCTCTATTATTCTGTGGGATGATTCCGTTTCTGATGGGGCGCATCGCAGTGCTACGGGTATCTAAACGGCAACTGCACCCCCGCTCACCCGAAGTAAGCGCCTTCTTTCGGCTGTTTTCTATCTAACCCCTCTTTCTCTCTTCCAGTCTCGGGCCGATATACTACCCCGGCATCGCTATTCCAGCGCAATTCGTCGAAGACGGAATCAACTTCCACGACCACATCAACGGCATTATCTGCTGGAACTCCTGAGCGGCTTCCTGATTCGCAGGCTGCCCATGTCGTTCCATGCTGTATAGAAGTCTCGTGATATTTCAGTCTACGTACCTTTGCAATGCGAAGTCCCGGGTCAGAGGCGACTCAGGGGCAACGGTGGCTACAGCGGGATTATCAACGAGGCCATCTCCTATTGTCACTCCTCGTTCCCTTGCCCGCGACAGTCTGAGACCGTACGGAGCTGGCAAAGCATGCTTTCTGGTTCAGGATGCCGTTCTGGGACGAACTCTGAGCCCCGTTACGTGTTGCAAAATGGGAGAATCGCTACCGCGATTAGGGAGAAGTGGGCCGTCTCGATTCCCTTGCATTTGTGATGACGACGCCCCAGATCCTTTGTACGATTCAACCCCGAACCAGTTAATGGCCGAGGTGAGATGCCTCATAGTATCCAGAATTGTGGTTGATTATGCGCTCGTAGTTTCGGACTGAATGGCCCACCACCCGGGCACCTGTGTGCGCAACATGGGAGATGAAGGGGCCTCTCAACGGACGCCTCAGTTGATCTATGAGAGATTGCACTGATACGGCAAGATTTATGGATTGTACACTGAGGAATAATGATTCAGGCGAGAGCAGACGAGTAGATTGCATTTAGCAGCCGTCGGTTGGCGCGGAAATGGGGCGCTTATTCCCGCTCGTGGCTCGCCCGTTCCCGTCCTTCCTCCTGGAGCCCAACGAGTCGTCTCAGCTGGTCTCAGTCCCTCAGGATGACAGGTGTGCACTCAAAAGCAGATGGGATCACTCGGAGAGATTAAACGGGACACTGCGCGAGGCATTTTTGTCCCGTTGAATGTCTCCGAGCGACGGTATCTATCACAAATAGGCGCTCACCCCGACGCCTCGCATCTCTGGACGAGCACGCGCTGTGCCCAGCAGTCTCTCTCACCCGTTTACAGCGCTGATAGACTCTCAAAGAACGTGTTTCGTGCCACGACGTCTCTCATCACTCCATCTCCGGCATTGCGCATCTACTATCCGTTTCCCTGCTGCACCCACTTTTCACTTCTGCACTTCTGCAGAGAGCCTGCTGCAGCTGAGATCGCGCGCGCCATGGGACGGATATGGCTAGTGACCTGCTCGAGCGTCCGAGGAACATTCGCGAGTCTGGACCCTGATCTTCTCCGCGGAATCCAGGCTCTCAAAATGGACCTGCTTGTCTCTGCTGTCGTTTGGAAACAGCGGAGGTGCTACAGTGTAGCTGGATGCAGCCGTTTACAGCCACGTCACAAGTTGTCTGCACAGGCGTAGCTCTGCGTTTCCTGTCACTCGACATTACTTGCGCGTGGGACGGCCCCCGTTCGTGCATGCCTCTAAAGCTTCGCCAATGCGCCGAGATCGCAGATGCTTCGTACCCATGCGCACCACGTACTACTACCACGGCCGCAGGCGCTGTTTGCGGCGGTCGTTGTCGTGCTGCCCTCAATGCAACCACGTCTAGCCTGCGACATTCCAATCACCACGGCGTCCAGCTGATGCGCGGTTACTTGCTTCCGACTGCCTGGTCCCGGTGCTGGCTGATGTGCAGCCCAGTTCCTTTTCATTTCGGAGTTTAAGCCCCGTCATCACTCTTGCCTCTCGCCCTTCCGGTCCCTGCCTGGAACATCGAGACGCTTGTGAATCCGACACGCTCCCCAACCCCGCCGTCATCTAGTGAGCCGCTCTACCTGCCGCTGCCGCGCGGCCTTGATACTGATTGATTTCAGCCATCCGCCCCAGCCATTCGACGTCCGGAAAAAATCATGACCTCCAGCTCCGTAAACGACCTGTACGCGCTTCATTGTCGTTTTCTGTCGCATGATGACTGAAGCTCGAGTAGCGCACCCCCTGCGCTGGACAGTGGGACAACGAAGGACGTCGTCGACTCGCTGTCCAGCGGGCTGAGCACGGCGCTTCGCGAGTTTTTGACTACCTACGCCAAACGTCACCGGCTTGCGGAGGACGTAGCGCTCGACGCCGCGACGCGCGTGGCGGAGCGCGAGCACAAGGACCTCGCGACGGTCCTCGTTGACCTCGCCACGCAGCTCGACGTGAATGACATCGTCGACGACGCGTGGATGGCAGCGGCTACAGGGCGCGACGTCGCGCCTGCCACGAAGGATCCGCTTCCGTCGCCGTTTCCTGCAAAGAAGTGGACGATGGCGGATTTTTTCCCGCCTACGAGAGGCGCGAGGGTCGCGCGTTGGGAAATGTTGAAGGCATACGCCAACCGCCACGGGCTTTCGGAGGCTCGCGCCCTAGAAGCAGCAATGCTCGTCTCCCGCCGCGAGGGCGTAGACCTCCTCAAAGTCCTCACCAACGTCCCGGAGCCTGGACGCGACACTGCGCCGGAGTCGACCAAGTCATCCGCCTCGACCGGACCGGCCGCTGGCTCGCGTACGGATCCGCCATTCGCCCCGCTTGCCCAGACGGACAAGACCGCTCCTGTCATACCCACGCTCAACGCCGGCGGGGAAGCCGCAGCTACCGTTGACCTCGCCGAGCAGCCTTTCCGCCGCGAGGCCGGCCTGCCGCCGCTCGTTATCGGCCACACCATGGACACGGCCGAGTCGTCCGCAACGACGCCGGATACGACGTCCTCCTCGTGCTCGCCGCTGTCCGGTCATGACGGCACGTCAACGGAGCCAACCTCCGCGGGCGCACGGAGCCCGACTCCCGCCACAGAAGAAGAACGGAACGACGATGTGCGCAAGACTGTCGATGCAAAGTGCGAGGAGCCTCGCTCGTGCCCTGCGTCGGTGGATGCACCTGTATCCATCGCTGGCAACGACGTGCCCGCGTCGTCTTGCCCGCCAAACCCAGGCGCTCTCTCCTCCGCTATCTCCCTCCCACCGACGCCGACGCTGCCCGCGCGCCCGCGGGTCAGCATCTCGCTCAAAAGCTTGGTCGCCAAGCCGCGTCTCGAGCAGCGCGTCTCGCTCGAAGATGACCAGGCTGGCGCGCATGTCCTTGGGCGGAACAAATGGCGCGGAAAGGGGGCGGCACCGCTCAACTCGGCACCGCTCAAGTAAATCCAGACGTCGCTGCCATTCCCCGCAGCCCATCGACCAACTACCGCTAGCCTATCCTGCGTCCGTGTTTGCCTCTCCCCGAGCCCATCCCGTCCCTTGTCGCCCGTTCTAGTCTCAAACCCAGATTTCTATTTCTTCTTTCTGTTGTTGACGTGCTTTCACCGTTGTCCCACTCTCCCAGTCCGTTGCTAGATAATCGTCCCTCCACATCTCAGAACGTGTCGCCTTCCTTTCCTCTCGCGCCTGATATGCCGCTATCGTGCTCCCGCTGTGATATCCTTCCCGTCTCATCTCATTCCCTACATCATCTCACAGCCTCTGTACCCCTCCGAAGCACAGCCGCGCTCCCAACCTGTCCTACTTTGCCACTAGCTGTACATCGCATGTCCCTTACATCACCGCCATTGAATCAAATGAGCTCCCTCGTTCATTCATAGTGTCGCGCACTGGATGCTGAAGAAGCCCATTCCTGGCTCACGGATGACCCAGTTAAGCAGAGTCGCGGGTATGAAGTGCATCAGCAACTAGTAAACCGTTTCTGCGAGATTTTAGGGTGTCAAATAAACGCAATGCATTCTCCCTTGAGGATTAGGGACCAAAACCCAATGCTATCTGGCCGAGCTGCACTCAAACGGAGTCAGGAAGGAGGAGGACGGTCGGAGTTAGAAACACATTGCCTCCGCTCTTCTCTTCCAAACACACCGCGGTACATGCAAAGAAGCGCTGTTCGAGCATTTATAACCGCGTCTGTGACTATTCAAAGTACTTGGCGCCTGTAGCTTGCGCCGGAGCCCGGGCTTACTGTCTTGGTCCACTAGCGCCTTCTTCGACGTGAATGGGTCTTCGCCTGTCTCGTGCATATCTACATACACGCCCGATGAGCATACGTCGCGCGCTCACTCGCCATATCACCTGAACTTGCGGCTCTTTTGTGACCGTCCTGGCCTGGAAGTGACGAACGGCAGATACATCTCGTTGCCGCACCCTGGAGATGTATCTGCCGTTCGTGTCTTCGGCCTCATGTGGATGCTGCGTCGCCGATGTAGTATATCCTATGTCTGCGGTTTGGATCTGGGTTCTCTACTAGTTCTTATCTGGGATCGACATTCAGGGGGCTTTGCGCCATTGCAGAGAGCGTGGTGCCATCCGCCGTCCTTCATGTGAACCGCGAGCTCACAGCGACGCAGTGCCTGATCTCATACTCCCACGCAAACACGGCTTGGCACTATCCGTTACGTAGGCACTAACTTCGCCGTCCCGTGCAACTATGTTTGGCGCGCACGCTGTCGATCGCAATACCAGCCAGGCGGGGCACATGTTTCCGACGGCACCCAAATACAGCGCGCGGGACTTGTACCCTGACGAGCAGCACGCATGCACGCGCTTCCCTGCTTCGCTTCACACACCGTTCTTGTAGGATTGATGGGAACGTGTTCAATCGAGGATGCGCGCGGCCTTGGGCTTCTCGGCGGAAGGCACGGCAGCACATCCAGCGGCGTCATTGTCGAGTCTCTGGCGTCCCGGCGCTTGCTCGACTGCGTTGGCACCGTGGTATGGCGAAGGCCCGCCTCCAGGACACTGGCGCTCGCGTCACTCGTGTGCGCCGGTGTACCTAACGCGTGGACACTCAGTGGCAAGTTGACGCTGCCCCGGAGTGGCGTGGAACCGCTGCAGTACCCACCCCCGGCGTTCATAACGCATTGCCGATCCAATTGATTCCAATGGCGGTGCGCATCGAACCCCTTTGTCAATCAAGCACTGCGAGCCTGTCACTCTTCGGAAGGGCGGGTACAATGGTCATCGGACTTACCAAGATAGCTGATCGACGCGTTGGCGAGGCACGTCGGTGGTGGAGCAAGGCATGTGAGCGGTCTAAAGCGCTCAGAACCACGAGGAGACGGGCAGCAGTCAGATATTTCTGGCTCTCAGCTATCTCAGAGCTCCTGTGTTTGCACGAGGCACAAACGCCGCCCCAGTGCTGCGTTCCCGAGCAGGTGCGCATACACTTTCCGCTTGGCGGATTTCTCTCTGACGGCCCAGTGCATTGTGCGGTCGAGATGCGACCTCGAATCATAGACGCCGACGGCCGTGATGCACAAACACGTTCGCACGACCAGTGTCAACCTTGAAGGTCAACGCTAGGCACAGGCTGCCGTCCCCCTCGCCCAGGGACCGTTCGTGTATGCTCGCTCGGCACGGATCTCATCTCCAGCTGACCCCAGCGTTTCCCGCGACAAAGCGGGGCGAATTTCTGCCAATCGATATCCGGAAGCACGCTAGATTCGCGAAGCATTCGCATCAAGCAAACACGGATCCCAAACAGCGGGGCAGTGGTCGAGGACGGCCACCCGCAGCGACGCGTCAGCCTTGCCTGCACGCCTCGAGGCAGAGCCCGATACCTTGCAATCCCGTTTCGGGATATCAGTATCACTATTCCGCGGAGACATGCTTGGCCCAGCGGCAAATCTGGGGCGGCTGATAGTGATATGCGGCTTGACTCGCCGAATCGCGCACGGTAGACACGCTGCAAGCCTGCTTCTGGGGCTCCTTGTAATCCCGAGCCATCGCCCTGACTCTGTTGACGGGGCCGCCCGTCGGCTAGGCCGCTTCGGCGCCAGCTTCGACGTCGTCATTTCGGGTATGCAAGGTTTGGCGTGAATCATGGCTGCAACGTGGACCCCGCAGCAGGCCCGTGCGCCGCTGGTGCCTTTACGGGCTCTCTTATAAGACGCTGCGGTGCTCGCGCAGTTGGTCTTCTTGCGCTGCAGTCTGCGAATCGCCCGCCATGTCGTATCCTCCGTACAACCCCAACGTACGTACGCACCCCGAGCCGTTACGTACGCCACTCATCGTGCTCCCCAGGCCGGTTATTACGCGCAGCCCAACAACAACTACGGCCTCCAGCCCCGCATGCCGGCTGCCGGCAACAACAACCCCTTCGCTGTACGTCCTGCCCACCCCGCAGAGGATTCGCGATCTCAGATCTGACCCCTTGCGTGCCTTGCGTACAGGTTGGAGCTCGCGTGTGGGCGCGGGTGACCCTGGACGGCCATGTGAGCTGGGGACAGGCTCTGATTCTCCGCGGATTGGCAATGATGTCTACGGTGCGTCCGCCGTTACTCTTCGAGGACTCGAGCTGACGTGTCCAGATGCTGGGAATGCGATACCAGATCGAGTTCTCCTCAGTGCCCGAATACGGCGGCCCCTCAGTCCATAGAAAGGTCATGGACGTAGACCACGACCAGCTCTACGACAGGCGGCCGTTCTGACTCGAAGCTCGTCGCGCGCCGTCGGACGCTGTGGTCGTATATGCTCGCTTTCCTCCTCGTATTTCCCGCTGTCTCTCGTCGCTGTCCTATGTCCACCGTGTACCATAACCTGATCTCAAGTCTCACCCCGAATGCAACGTTTCCCGGCGACCTGGTGCTGTGCGGGATTACCTGTCCGGACGCACATTCCCGCGGAGGGCAGTTCCGGCGGAATTCGCACCGCCGAGACTGCTTCCGCAGCGCCCGGTGGCTCTCACGAGCTTCACACGTTCTTCTCGGACGGAATTGAGCGAAGCGATGGCGCAATTCTGGCCACGAGGCTGCCAACATGCGTACAAGCTTCGGAATGGCGCATACACGGATATGCTGCCTCACGTGATCGGGCCGCCGCCGTCATCTCTTCAGATACGCAAAGTCCAAAAAAGTGCACTCTGTCATCTTTACAAGTACGCCTTGACCTCGTCGATCTGTCCATCCCAAACAGATTGGATAGAGACAGTCTGTGCAACCCCAAATTTGTTGCTGTGCTAAGTCGTCCTTCAAGTTTACAATCGAATATTAGATCGAAAGTACAGTACGCATCTCAGGGTGCGGCACTGGCTTACGGATTGGCGAGGTGGCAGTGCCAGGCTTGGGTCTGGCCGGAGAATGAACCGTTTCTCCGCTTGCCAACATCCAGGTACAGTCCGTGTCATTTACTAGGCCGCAGGACCACGGCACGCACCCCCTCTTACAGCATATCTGGCAAGATTAGCCCCGCTCCGCGGCAGGGCTTTCTGGCTACAACCATGGAGTTACACTTGCGTCGCAGTACCCGCGAATTTGCAAGCAGCTGCAGGCTCACGACTTGTTGCTGGCGTCCTACCTCGCCTCCGCGTACTCAAATTACAGGCATCAGTATCCACCTTCATCACACTACTCATCTTAATCTCCTTTTCGCCGTTCGGTGCGGTATAAGGTCGCTATGACGATGCTGCATACTAGGCTGCGAGCCCCTCAGGCTGTGTCTCGACGGTACCGAAACCGGACAGGGCTAAAATGGCTATAAGGAGCGCAACTGGCCATTCAATCATTTGGTCCCCACAACTCAACTTCCACCACTCCACGGCCGAGTGTTCGAATGACTCAGTCTGCGGTGCTGTCTTGCGTTGTAAACTTCGACGTTTTGTTACACATTTGTCACGCGGCGCAGCTGGCGGGTGACCTTCAAACACTGAAGGTCCTGTCTACTGGCAGTAGATCGTTTCGCTCTGCTGCTGCACCATACCTTTTTAGGGCTATCCGCATGCATCAGTATTGGAGCGTCGACGCTGTGCGAGAACTCATTGGCCTGCAGGCTGTGCACACACATGTTCGGTGCAGTGGAATCTCCTGATACGGGCTGTATATTCGATTGATCATAGTGCAGGTCTTTCCTCTTCTTTCCGAGGCTCGACGCCCGAAAGCGGCGTCACTGGAGGTGCCCGTCTGGCGACACTCTTGTCGAAAGAATGTCCGAATGTATCTCTATGCTGGCAACGCTCCTTGGGTCTCTACCGAATCTCGAATGCCTATGCCTTGCTCCTCAGATCCCCGACCATCAGCAAAGATATGCCATCGTGGATGGCCTATCAGCCGCAGTCCCGACTTTGCTTCCTCTATGTGTGCTTCGTAATGACCGCGACAACATCTTCCATCTACACTCCTCCCACACGAGGGACTCTATCCCCGTCAATCTCATCCAACACGCGCTTGATCGGCCGGATTCTCCCCATATGAAGAAACTGGCACTCAGGATCTCAGCGAGCGGAAACCACAGGGTTTCCCTTCTTCGAGGTGCGAAAGATGCTCACGCCCTGGTCGAAAGACTGGTCTGATCTGCTGATGTGCAGTGTTCCTAAGGGGAATGCAGAACGTAGAGAGTCTCACGCTTGATGGTGGACGCTTTAACTTGGATGTATGCACCCGACGCTCATAAACACCTTGGTTATATGTGCTGACAGCCATATAGGACTTGCTTACTGCGCTGAGAGATCTTCGTCGCCTGTCAACGCTGGCCCTGCCCGAGTTGTCAGACCTCGAGGTCGGATACTGCGCGTCTGAGCGCGCGTCCGAGAGCATTGGGCTCGCCGAGCGTGAGCGGCAACGGCGTGCCCGAAAGGCGTGCATGAATCGCGTCAAAGTCACTGTCATATCCGCCCTCCCGCGCCTCAGATACTTATGGATCGGCGAGCACGACATCTTCGACTTCACCCGCTTGCCGTCGGAGCAGGGGCACGCCAACGGCGATCAATTCTCGTTGATTTTCGGGGCAGCAGGCAGAGCAACGACTCGTGACGGACTGGCTTCAAAGTGGGATTCAGATGTGCTCGATGAACTGGAGCCAATTCACGTTCCACCGGGGGGATCAGTCTGGCTCTATACCCAAGATAGAGATTCGGAGCGGTTTTCACTCTAATACATAGAATTACTGTACATCCTCTTGATGAAACCTCAATTCGCAAAATGTCTCTCGACGGCGTGCTGCTCATGAGACAGTATGGACGCGGTCCAACAGCACCGCGTTTGCATTTCCACCCGTCCATCTCTTTGAGATCGCCGATGCGCTATTCGTCATGCAACGACGTCGCGAATCCGAGTCCGAAGAACGCTCGAGAGCGCTGAGGCTTCATCTCTCACGGGCCGAGCTCGCTGAAAATGTCCCAAATATGGAGAGTCCACGACAAAGCGCATCCGAATCAAGCGGCCATCTTGTGATCGGCCTTCGAAGACCGGACCAGGTTCGAGCGGCTCTTAGAGCGAAACGTGGCCCATCCTTCAACTAACCTCTTCTCTAGCGTTCACATTGCTCAGACGGTCTCCTGATCATTATAAACCTACCGAGAACTGCAGTACTTGCACCAGGCAACGTACACCGGCATCAAGAAAGCTTGTCTCTGTCACAGTTCGTCGTAGTATGCTTCGTGTCTTTCAGATCTGTACATGATTACTCCTACATGACTCTGCCTTTACCGTCTACTCTCATGCATCGTCTAGAATCATGCGTGCCAGTGCAAGGCGACGCCCGTCTATTACATCGCCGAAATGCTGCATGGCCTTTGCTGCCCGATGCCGCGCTACGTCCTTCCTTCCTCGCCCCGACGCAACAGACGCGGACCGTAGGAGCACAATACCAAGGCCGCGAGAGTAACCGAGACGCTGCGCGGGCAGACCGACGACGTCGACGAGGACCTCAGCGAACTCATCGTCCACGACTTCGGCCAACAGAGCCAAGCAGTGCGGAATCTCAGACGCCTGCCCCGTCTTGAAAAAGATGACCGACGCGCAGATCGCCAGGTTCGCAGCCTCATTTTTGTTCTCTTCAGCCGCCTCGACCTCGCTGAGGACCGCCATCACAGAGGCCTCGATGCTCAACATGTACACCGGCGCCTCGATGATGTCTCTCTGGCGCGTTTTCTCCAGCGCGGCAGACAGGAGCGCGCGCGCCGACTCGACGTCGCCATCCCAGAGCGCCAGCGCGCCGCGCGTGCGCAGGATCGTGCACTCCTCGAACGAGGACAACCCGCCGGCCGCGCTCATAAAGTCCACCTGGGTCATAGCGCCCGCCGCCTCGTCCGCGTTGCCCAGCATCGCGTGCGCCTGCGCGATCAGTAGCAGACACCGCCGGCGATTGCGGAACCCTGCGGCCTGGTGGGCCGCCATTGCCTGCGTCGCGTGCTCAATGGTGTCGTGCGGCCGGCCGGTGTAGAGGTACGTGTCCGCGAGCTGCGTGAGGATGACGCTGACGCCCTGCGCGCTCTGGACCGCGGCGAACGCGTCGCGCGCCGCGCCGTACGACTTGATGGCGTCTGGAACCCGGCCCACGGCGCGGTATAGCTCCCCAAGTTGATAGCGGTTGCTCGCGACGAGACGCATGGGGCGCTCGGGCTCGGGCATCTCCTCCAGGATATCGATCGCGAGCTCGTGCTGCTCGATCGCCTCGAGGGGTCGCCCGTCGCGCAGGAGCGCCGTGGCGAGCTCGAAGCTGCTCCTCAGCATGTTCGTCGTATTATCCCGGGATTTTGCGAGCTCGTACAGCGCGCGCGCCTCGTCGATCGCGGCGGGCGTCGGGAGATACTCCGCGAGGAAGATGCGCGCGTCGAACGCGCCGTCGGCGTTCCCCGCGCGCTCGTACAGCCCTTGCGCTTCGCGGACCAGCGCCTGCGGGTCGCCCAGCACCGAGATGCTGTACGCCATCCGGCCCCACTGCAGGAGCAGGTCCGCGCGAAGGCTGTCGAGCTGCGCGTCGCGCGCGGCGTTCACCGCGAGCGGGAGCAGCTCCGGCGCCGAGCCCATGCCCGTCTGCGTGTAGAGAATGCTGAGCGGCGAGACGGCCTTGACCGCCGCGGCTACCGCACTCGGGCTCGCCTTCAGGGCGTGCCTGACCAGCGACTCAATGTTGGCAAGCTCGGCGGCGACCGCGGCGAAGACCTCGTTGTCCAGCTTGAAAAGCGTGGTCTGGCGTCCGAACTCTGCGAGAGCGAAGTAATGCTCATACACCGTTGCAGTGTTGTCCTCTGACGGTGGGTGATTCGAGAGCATGAAGCTGCGAATCGGAGCCAGGACACGAAGGCGCTGGTCTGGTCCCCGCGTCGCCAAAGACGTCTGCAGGAGAGCCGCGAGAGCTTGCGTGGAATGCTCGATCTTCCACAGCCGAAGGTCCGTGTCGACGACGCCATTGGGTAGAAGCGCGAGAGTGCTCAAAAGACTGTGCGCGGCGGGCACGACGAGCATCCGCGGCGACCGCAGAGAGACGCTGATCGACATATCGAGACTCGTGTGTCGGTCTTGCGCCTTCCCGCGCACCAACATCGAGGTCTCCACATGGTTCCATCTCTCGAGAAGGGCCTCTGCGCTTTCCGTCTGCGCGAGGTTGGCCATGAGAATGACGGCGAGAGGCACGTTGTCCAGTTTCTTCAGCAGGGCGCGCAGGTTCGGATCCGAGTCGGGCACCTCGGCGATCGACAGGAATGCCTGTATCGCGGCGACGTCTGTGAGCGGCGCCAGCGGTGGCAGGAACGGGCGCGTCCAGCGCACGCCGCGAGGCCGCTCAGCGCCGCGCAAGGTCAGGATGAGCGACAGCGACTCGATCGCGTCGAGGAACTGCAGCACGTGCTCGGCCTCCGCGCGCCGCGTAGCATCCTCCCACGCGGACTCGAAGTTGTCAAGTACAAGTACCGCGGGGTCGGACCCGATAGCCTCGCACAGCTTCTGCTGCGTAGTCTTCGCATCCGCCGCGACGACGCCGAACGCAGCCGCAATCGTCCCGAGGCAATGGTCGTGGTCCTCCGCGGCATCGCACGCGACGAAGAACCGCCGCGCGCCGAACCGCTCAGCGACAGCGGGATGGTGTAGCACGGTGACCGCGAGCGACGTCTTGCCCATCCCGGGGCCGCCGAGCACCGCGACGCGGCCGGCCGGCTCGCGCACAGAAACAATTGCGTCCACGACAGCGTCAGTTTCTGCTGCGCGCCCGAAGTGGAGCTGCGGTTTCGCGGGTATCCGAATCGGCGTCTGCTGCTGCGCGTCAGGGTCCCGCTGCACGCTCAGGTGCGCGGTGTCCTGCGCTAGGAGCGTCTCGAATTGCGCTGATAGCGCGACGGCCGCGTTGCTCGCGTGGATGCGTAGTTCGACCTGCGATGCGCATTGGCTTTGGGCCGTAGAACAAAGACCAAAGTGCGCACCATGAGGGTGCTGAAGGCGTTGTTGACGCGCTCAGACAGATCGAGCAGATTGTCCTTGTCGCGCTGTTGCGACAGCAGCTGGGCGAGGTAGCTCCGCTGGCCCTGCGCTAGCAGCGCGTCCTGTGCGTCCACAAGCGTCCTAGACGCGCTGAATGACAGCTGAAAGACGATCGACTAGGCGGGCACTTACTGCTGGAAGACCTGCAGCGCAGATGCGTTGCGCGCGCCCAGCCCGCCATCCTCCAGGATGGACGCGACGGTGGCCGCCATCTCGTTCACGCGCTGGGCAAACGCGACGGCGGCGGCCTTGTTGACGCGGACGTTCTGCGCGATGCTGCCAGATTAGGCGATGGGCGCGCACGCTGGCTGCAGGCGTACTTACGTTCGCGGCCTCCACAATCACATTCGCGATGCCAAAGACGATGTGCGCGCCGGGGACGCCAGATACCTGAGCGGCCTGGGCAGCAATGGCCGCGGCGGGCGCGACTCCAGCCATCGAGACGGTAAGGAGCAGAACGAGAGAGAGGCAAGTATCTTCTTTGATAGCCCAAATTGATGAAACACGCGTCAAATTGGGGCCCCCTGTTTGGGTGCTCAAACCCGAAATAGGACTGGGATGCTGTGAGCGCTGAGTGCCAGACGTGGGAATCGGTGTCGGCGTCAGAGGATCGAGCAAACAGGAAAGAGAGGAAGGAACACGGACATCAGCGATCGCGCCGCAACGCGTCTTCCAGGCACGGTCTTGGCATCAACTCGGACACCGATGCTTCCTGTCAGTGTCACTTTGACCACTCAGACTGTCACTGGTCAACCTGTAACATGAATATAATTTGAAATATTTACATTGGATCGCCGAATGGAGGCCGAGTGGATGGGTTCGCGAGCTGAATTGGCTTTCTAACGCCGCGTCGTTGTGTTCTGGGCAGTAATGAGCAGCTGAGATGGACTCGCGGAGTCGCGCGACTGACTGCAGCTTTGGCAGGGTAGGAGACCCCCAGAAATTTGAGATGTTTCGTGGTGGTGTATTACGAATCAACAACCACCAGCGCTGTGCCGTGTCTGCATCGCACACCCACGGAGCCGTCACAAACACGGAGCAAGAGTGGCTCGGATGTAGCACGTTGATATAGGATCTTGATCCATCAAACGCGTTGTATACTGAGGCGCAGTGTGATCTGCCGCTCGGCGCATACGATGCGCGTGAGGTTGAGCGCGGGTTCTTGTGTGTCGTGCGGGATGGGCAGGATGAGCGCCAGAAGACGAAGCTGGCGCAGAGGGGGAGACGTTCGAAGCACATGCGCGATCGCCCGGTCGGCGTCCGCATGCGCGCGCTCCCAGTCGGGCGGGCGCCGCTCGGGGTTGAAGCTGAGCTCCACGGAACGCAGCCTCGTGCTGGGCGCAGATAGCAGCTCGAGATCGTGGGCGATATGCTCGCGGCTGATCCAGTGAAGCGAGAGGTGGCGGAGGCGGGGACACCGGGCAATGAGGCTCATGTAGGCACTGAGGTCCTCCGGGAACGCCGTGAGCCGGTTTCCGCGCAGGTCGAGACGCTCGAGCAGCGGCATTTCCGAGACCCTGAGCACCTCGTCCAGCTCGTACGCTCTGCATAGCGAAACGTGAAGCCGGCGAATCGTGTTCGCTGAAACTGCGAGTGGCAGGGACCACCCTGCGGCCCTCCCGAACGCGTAGCTTGGAGAGTTGACGATCGGACGAATATTCGAATATACGTATCGGAGGAGCCTAAATGTGGGTACGGGTAGCTCGCCCTCGTATCGCGTGAATTCCACGAAAAACAGGGCGAGCTCCTTCAACCGCGGCATGTGTGCGAGCGCAGCGAATAGGGTACGTGCGTCATGGAGGGCATCTGAACTGCTCATTAGCCTCAGAGATACGAGTTCTCCGAATATATGCCTATGAACCATGTCGAAGCTGGGCGCACTGCCGTTGGCGTCGCGCCAAATGCCGGTGGGTCGGATTAAGGCCAGCCTGGCAGGCGCCAAGATACCCAGAACACGCGGGAGTCCGCCCAAGGAAGCATCATGCACAGTGACGCGCGGTGCGTACATTGTCAATGAGGTGTTCACCGAGCGATGGGTGAAGTTGAGGGAAGAGCGGCATCGGCCCAGTTGAAACCCCGACCGTTGTCTCTCTTCCCACTGATCGTATGTCCGGCAGCTTTCCGTTCTAAAAAGCCTTTGACAGACGCCTACTTCCTAATACCGAACAGCTCAGGAGACCTGGTGCTGCGCTGTAGAGGTGGTGCCGCTGGCAGTGGAATTAATACTGCGGGCGCAGCGCTTCACCTCCTGTCATCGACCGGTACCGGGCGTTAGCAGGGCCGTTACTTATAAAGACAGAGGCTCTTCTTTGTACCGGCCTCTGCAATGTTTTCACTTGGAATGGCGGGAACCGACGTTGATCCTCGGCCGCTCAACTTCGATGTTCTACAACACATTTGCCGAATCTCCTATGCGCAGGGTCCTCGAGGAGCTCTAATGGCTCTTTCTATGGCCTCGACACTGCTCCGAATTGCAGCCTCGCCCTTCATCTTTCGAGTCGTCCGCATGCATCATTATTGGAGCCCGGACGCCGTACAACATCTGCTCGCACTGCAGAATATTCACCGGCACATTCGGTACGAATATTTATACCAAAGGGATTTATCAGAGGGTGATTCAGTAACTGGTGACACAGATGGTTTATCTTCCTTCCGGAAGGCAACATCCAAGATTGGCGTAGCACCACTGCTGAATCAATCGCCCAATGCGCGTTCCTTCTCACGACGCTCTGGTCGTCCCTACCACATATGGAAAGCCTGTCCTTCGAGCCACATGTGCCTCATCCGCTTCGACCTCTCACTGCCTTGGATGTCATCCGTTGCTCAGCACTAACGTTACCTGCCGTGCGGACTCTTCGCATTTCCGATGACGCTGTCTTCATGTGGGAATGCTGCCCGCTGGTTGACTCCATCTCCATTGACTCCGTGGCCGAGGCGCTCGACTGGCCCCAATCCACTCTGGTGACGAAGCTGGCGATCAGGTGTATCGACGGGGACCTAGGCAACGAACTGCCTCTGCTACAAGGTATGCATGTGCATTGACACGCTTAGCGAGAGCTCAGCCGTTTCCCGTGTTCAGCCATCGGAGAACGCCTACCATGCCTGCAAAGTCTCACTATCGAGCAAGGCTTCGTCAACGTCGAGGTGCGCGCTCATTTCCGATTCTCACTGTCATGCCCCTCACTTACCCGCTCAGGACTTATTTGCCGCCCTCCGCGGCTCGCGTCTCAGACTGGTGACGCTGGCGCTCCCAAGCCTGTCAGATCTGGACGTTGGCTATTCCCCGCCGCAGTGCGGTTTCGGGTGGTCTCAGATGGATCAAAGCGCGCGCGAACAACTCAGACAGGCCCAAAAGCTGGGCATGGACCGCGTGAGGGCTGCCGCGCTCGCGGCCTTCCCTCGCCTCAAGTATCTATGGGTCGGCGAGTGCGAGGTCTTCGACTTGACGCGGTTGCAGCCCTGCGTCCCCGACAGCGCGCTCCCGTTAGCCCAGAGCGGGATAGACGTCACTGGTATGGGATTGGGAGCACAGCTTGATCGCCTGGAGCCGATCTGTGTTCCCTTTCGTAGGTCGGCACTAGAGTATATCAGCGACCCGGCCTGTCTCAGATTTTCGGTTCCCCGTTGATATAAATTACTGTCCTGTCTTATCAAAGTCTAGATTAGCACCTCATATACCTCGGCCTAGATTGCCTCTTGCGGGCGTGTCCGGGTGCCAAGTACTGCACTGTAGCATTGTTCCACTCGATCATCGGGATTGAGCGCTTCCCGCATCCATTTGTGAGATTATATTGTCAGGGATGCCGACGCGTTGAAAGGGCCTCGGGTAATGCAGGCGCTGCTGAATGCGCGCCTGGATCGGTAGGTCAAGCAGAAGAGTGGAAAAGGACGCGACGTACAGTAATGTTGGCGCATCACGCGCTGTCCCTCCACTAGACAATCCAACGGAGTATTCCCCGATACGCCAGGGGCTTCCATTCTTCCAGTGCGAGATGCCGAGAATGTGACTGCCGGCATGAAAGAGCGTTTGCTTCACGTTACGGCCGCTTCCCGATCCTATATAAGGTTACCATGCCGCGCAAACACCCTCCCCTCACTTGACCCCAATCCACCCCAGCTCCCACATCCACAGATGCCCCTCCTGCAGCGCGAGCTAGACGGGCTGCGCAGCGCCGTCGACCTCTGGGCCGGCGAGCTGCGCGGCAGCGTCCCCCGGCCGCTCGATGCCATCCGCGCCTTCCTCTCGGACCTGTTCACCGACATCCACCAATCCATGGAACGGGGCGGGTCTTCCACGGGCACGACGACGCTTCCGTGCAGAGTGGCGGTCTCGATGCGCTCGATCGTGTACCTGACGGTGCAAGCGATCATCGAGCGCACGCCGGGGTGAGCGTTTCGTCCGTCCGTTACATTGTGTTGACTATGAGTGCGATCGCAGCGATGGAGCGCTGAAGGCTGAGCTGAACGCGATGCAGGACTGGCTGGATGAGTGTGTTGATGCTCTTGATCGCAAGGTGAAGATGGAGGAGAGAGAATCGATGCTGCAGTGGAATGCATCCGGACCTCCCCCACCCGCGGATGTGCGGATCCAAACACCGCTACAGCACGGTCGAGTAAATGCCCCTCCCGCCCAGCGCAGGACATCGGACAGAGGAAACTCACCGAGCCAGAGTATCAGGCCCACCAGGTATAATGACACGCCGTCATCACCAAGTTCACTGCGCCCGGCGATGAGCATGACGACGCGGCCAATGTCGCCCACGACTGCTCCCGGTGCTATTCCTAGCCCTAGCACAAACTGGGAGAACCCCGCGGTTGCTGTGGGGAATCCGAGTCGGAAGCCTGCTGAGAGACATTCAGGTTCCCCGTCAGCGCATCCTCAGGTGCAGATCGCGTTCTGCGACGCGTTCGCGCATAAGAGCCCGACCGCCGCCCGCCCGCCCAACGCATTCAGCTCGCTGCGTCGTGCGTCGGCCAGCTCAAACGTGCCTCCCCCCGCGCAGCAGGCCAACCCGCACAGACAGCTTCCCCCACCTCCACGCCCTCACGCACCAGCCCCGCTCTGGCCGCAGCAACCGGACCCTCGGAGACGCCCGCCCGCCGAGCACGCAGACGGACATTACGACTCGTCCTTCCCGCAGAGACGCCCGTCGGGAAGCATCATGCCCCCGCCCGCGCCGCCGGCGCCCAGTTACAATTACGGACGGACGACTCCGGGCGCGCGCTCGTACGACGGGCGCTCGTCGTCGACGGGGCGCTCGGTCGATGGATCTGATAACGAGAATTATATGTGAAGGCCTGACGTGAAGTTGAGTAATGAAAGCAATCGAACGTTGTGCATTCTGTGCTCTGCGTCTGGCGCAGAAATCCACTCTAGGCTCAAAGATGAGAACACAGAGCCTAGGGTGCGCAGTGCAAGTTCCCGCGGGGCGAATACGTTCCGCCAGGTAGCGATCCATGCATGCGACACGAGATCAACACAATGGCATCGAGGAAACCGCCTGTGCACGTTCCAGCCCCCTTAGCCGACTACAGTGACTGGAACCATGGTCGTTCGCGTGCTGGACAGTCGTGCGCGCCGCTCGAGAACATGCTATATCTGCCTTGGAACGACCCCACAGAGAGGGAACGTGGGAGACAGTGGCGCCACAAGGGACGGAAGGCAGTCCTGCCGCCGCAGAGACGAGGTCACCGGCCCTGTTGCATCACCAAGCGAAAGACGATGTGGCGCTCAGTGCAGACCGCGCGGGTGAGAGCGAGCTCTGATCGCGGTGTATCGCGGGGGCGCGGAAGCCTGAGAGTAAGCGCGCGCAGAAGCCGCAAGGACGGCACCGCGCAGAGTGCTTGCGCGACGTGACCGTCAGCATCGGGCCGCGAATTCTCTCGCCCGGCCGGGTTGACGCTCAGTTCGATGGAACGCAGGAGCGTAGTCACGGAGCGCAGGAGCTCGAGATCGTGCGCAATATCAGAGCGGTTGATCCAGTGCAGCGACAGGTGGCGGAGCCGGGGACACCGCGCGATGAGGGCCGCGTAACCCCGGAGATCCTCGGGAAAGCCGGTGAACCGATCTCCGCGCAGTCCCAAAACCTCGAGATTCGGGAGTTCGTCGATCGAGAGCGCCTCCTTGAGTTCGCGCGGTCTGCGGAGCGAGACATATAGATGGCGAAGCGTGTTGGCTGACACTGCGATAGGCAGCGACCAGCCCGTGGCTTTGCCGAGCACATTACTCGGAGAGCCCCCAATGACGCGCAGGTTGGAGTATACGTATTTGCGGAGCCGGAACGCGGGGACGGGCAGTGCGCATTCGTATGGCCTGAAGGTAACAACAGACAACACGAGCTCCTCCAACCGGGGCATGTGCGCCAGCGCAGCAAAAAGTGTGACAGCGTCGTGCATGCATGCCGTGTTACTGATGATCCTCAGCGAAACGAGCGCTCCGAACGTATGACCGAAGGAAGGCAGAGCTTCGGCGCTCTCGGGCCGAGTCACCGTGGGCTGTATTAAGGAGAGCCCGCGAGGCGCAGAGAGGCCATGAAGGCGAGGTAGGTCCTCGAGCGCCGTATTGTGCAAAGAAATGAGCGGGAAAGGCATCGAAAGAGCGTGGAACCCGTCGTTGCTGCGTGGAACCCAGAAAAGAGCGTCACGGGCAGTTCAAACCCCGCGGAACCTCTCTTGCTTCCGCCCATCTGCGGTCAAACCAGCCGACACCGAATGCACGCACGATTTTCCCGGTATTCTCACAAAACATCTTGCATACCTCAAGCCATCTGTTATCCCTGTCTTCCATCCTACAATCCGCGTCGGCAATTCCTGTTTCTGGCCCCCTTCTTCAGTTATCCTTGCCACACCGTTCGTCAAACCGGATTGGAGGCTGATGGTTGGGCATGTTCGTCACATGCTATCGCTGCAACGCGTCAAGCAGCACCGGGAAGAGCGGCCAAGCCTCTCCTCCCACGAAGCGCAGGCTGTCCGAAAAAGCAGACTCACTGAGCTACGGGCTCTCTCAGCAGCACAGGCAACCGCTTTGTCCAGGATCAGGCAATGCACTGCGTACTACAGTACGATGACGCGCACGCGCCTCGGGCAGCGAAGAGCCCAACGCGGACCTGCACCGGTAGACCTCGCAGTAACCCATTCTTCTTCATTGGCACACTCCCGCGCAACAGCGCCGCCGTGGACGCCGCATACAAGGAAAAGGAGCCTGGAGGCGCTACATCGCACGGAGGTCGACGACCAGGCGCGACGGACGGTACAGCTCCCTCCTCCCGCCAGGGCCCGCAGTGGCGCCCGTCTGGGAGCATCACGCGCCTCCGAGCGCCGACATATGAACGGACGACGCCGCGCTGACGGGGGTTCGTCGTCCACGGTGGGTGCGTCGTTCAACGCGAACTACATTTGAAGGGGCGTCTCGACCTTGAAGTCGAGCTATCAAAGCAGCTATGTAAATGTTGTGCATTCCATACTCCAGGTTTAGCAGGTGCTGAGCTCGAGTTCGTTCTCCTTGTGCTGCGCGGCGGGATGAAGTGCCGGCCTGATCGACGGAGAGGGACAGCGGGAGCGCGTCGAACCTGTGCAAGAACCATTCCGTCGTGCAGGGCTCCCACGACCGCTCCGTGTGGATCCCAGTGCGGCTCAGACATATACACCACTCTCCGCATGCCACTAGCAGCCCGCGTAGTCGGGAGCAACAATAGTGCACCGCAAACCCAAAGTGTCGAGAGACATTCTGAAAGAGCCAGACAGCCCCTCTTGAAGGACGAACGGTCACTGCAGGACGAGACGCAGCGCGATCTGCCGGTCGGCGCAAGCAGCGCGCATGAGGGTGAGCGCCGGCGCCGGCGGATCGGGAAGGAGACGCAGATCGAGCGCCAGCACGCGGAGCAGGCGCAGCGGCGGCGCATCGCGCAGCGCACGCGCGAGCGCCGCGTCGACCTCGGCGTGCGCCTGCTCCCAGTCAAGCGGCGCATTTTCCGCTGGGAGCTGTAGGCTGAGATCCACGTGACGCAGCATCGTGACTGCCTCAGAAACGAGCTGCAAGTCGCGTTCGAGATCCCCGAGGCGGACATAGTGCAGCGCGAGGTGGCGAAGCCGCGGGCAGCGCGCGACGAGGCACGCATAGCCCCTGGAATCCTCGGGAAATCCATGGACCGCGTTCCCGCGCAGCCCCAGATACTCGACACAGTCCAGAGAAGGGATCGCGTGTACCTCCTGGAACTCGCGGGGCCCGTGGAGCAAGATGTACACGTGGCGCAGCGTGTTCGCCGAGACCGCGAGCGGCAGAGACCAGTTGGAGACCCCGGTGCCGAGCGCATTGGCCCGGTCGAGCTCGAACGTGCGGTAATTACAGTAGACGTATTTCCGGAGGCGGAACGTGGGGACGGGCAGGTCCTTCTCGTACGGGCTCCAGGTCACGAGATACAGCTCGAGCTCCTCCAACCGCGGCATGAGCGCCAGCGCGGTGAACAGCACCCGCGCGTGCCTGTGAATCGGGCCGTGCTTAATGGTCAGCGATACGAGTCCGCGGTATATGTGCCTGGAGTGAACGTCGAAGGCAGGAACAGGGCCGCCGAGCTCGAGCTGGCGCGCGGTGGGCGAGTCTAGCACCAGGCCGCGCGGCGGCGAGCGGCCGAGGATGGAAGGGAGTTGCGGTAAACTAGCACCGACCACCCAGACACTCGCGCTGGCCATCGCCAGGGTGCCGCCGCGAGCAGGTCGGGACAAGCGCTTCGTGAGCAATTCAAACCCCGCGGAGCCTATCTTGCCTCCGCTCGCACTGCTGACGGAGACCGCGTTCGCAATGTCCAGGGACCGACGCCCGGGCGGGGTTTCGATACGAGCATGCTTTCTCACGTATGATCACACCCTCTTTCATATGTACGAGCCTGTTCTTGCTGCAAATTAGCGAGCTTGATGTCGTTAGAAAAGAAAGGCAGTCTATCACAGGTCGCTGGTTCAATGTACTCAGTTATCATCATTTTAGCAGGTTCCGTTGCGTCCTGTGCGTTTCACGGGCCTGAATCTCTTCCTACTCCGTGAGCAGCCCTGCGCCGATTGGAGTCTTCACGTCACTTTGTGGCACCATGATCTCGTGCCTATCCAGTTCTGAGACGCTCCTTAAAAACCTCAGAGTCTCTCTTTATGGACTGCCCATTGTATTATTGGACTCTCAGGCTCTGCTGCTGCGTCCAGGCCCTCAATCTGCTACCGCATCGGCATTTCAGCCGTCTCATTCTCATCTGGCGGTACGACACCATCAGAGGCGTTCGTCCGTGGTTCAAGTTGCAGTACATTCAGGGCTATGTGGGTCCGCAAGCGTCTTCGACTTTGCCGCAGTTACGACAGCCATCGCCCGTCTCGGGAGGAACTGTCGTCTCTGGCATGGAATGAAAGACCCTGCGTGTCTCAGAGTATCCATTTAATACTGCTCTGTCCGGCTAGCTTCGCACAAGCTTCGCACATCACAGGCCGCAGCTGACGTCCCGCCATCGGGCGGAGAGTCTCAGCATCTCCCGCAATATGCGGCCTGTTCACTGTGAAGAATCGAGGGTCTGGGACCCAAAGTTCTGGCGCTGGGCGGGCGCGTGTGCCCACTGCGGGGGGCTACCGCGCCCACCGGTATGGTCTGGGAACAACTGACGGATGTATATGTCGGAGTCCGGATAAGGACAATAACTGTACCATACATCGGACTGACCTCATACTACACAAATACTGACATTCACACCCCAGCCGGATCGCTCAGAGGCTGTATACTCAGCTCTGCGGCACTCAGCGTTAACTGGCCTCTATGTTAGATCGCCCACCGGCGGTGTGTGCTACTGCATCAGGAGAGAAGGGGAACCGCAGAGCTCCCGCCGCTACGATCCGTCGACCCCTTTCTCACCGCAAACCCGTCGGGGTTTCCTATCCTATCTAGGGTTGTCATAAAGCGTCAGGTAGAATCGGCCATCAGGCCGGTCACGCCGATGTCACGCTCCCGAGCGTGGTGGTTCGTCGTCGGTCCATTGAACCGTAAAGTCCGATAACCCCCGAGTCCCTCAGTGTCCCTAAGGCGCTGTGCGCCTCTGGGAGTGACTTTTCTATTAGTTTATGTGGATCTGTAGTACCTGTATCCCATTTTACACCATTCCGCAGGCACCAGTAGTTGGGCGATGGCCATTGACATGATTCTCTATGTACAGTCAGGGATAACCTCGGGCGTTAAAGAAAGAGTTCTCAAGCCCCGCTGTCCCCGGAGTGAGCCTTGCTAGAGAGCCTTGTAATGACTAAAAAGTATGTTCTGGGGCCATGTTGGAATGATACCGGTGGTCAACCGTTGGCATCTGCAGGAGTCCTTAAAACTGCAAATGATCAGGCATTCTACACATCCAGCGACAGCATTTCTGCCTTGTGATACGCCCTCGGAACTAAGGGGTGTGCCCATTAAATACACTCTATATTGTCCTGAGCGCGGACATAACCGCTAACAGCGCAATGTGTACCGTGGTGCGAACCGCGGAACTGCCTTTTTGGGACGTGCGAAGCGAACGTGGTGGTTGGTTGCCGAGCGGTCACACTTGGTCACATCAATTTGATTGCAAATCCAACCTGACGCTTTATGACAACCCTAATCCTATCCACCGATCATGGGGGCCCAGCCTCAGTCCAAGGTGCGTTTGCGGACTGAGGATCGCCCGCCGATCGTGCTTCTCGCACCGCCTCTGCCCATCTCGGGCCGACGCACGTTCATCCGGGTCAGCGCACTGCACACATGAGGGATGGGAGAGCGTTGCGGCTGCGCGGGGGTGAGATCGGTGCTCTATGGCCCCCATTCCCACGCAGGGTCGCTGCGAAGCTGTATGGGGCGCAACCGGGATTGCGTAGGCTGTGCGCAGTCTCAGAGGATTGCCGATGATAGCATGCAAGTCCTACTGCGGAATCCTGGAATTCAGAGAGTCTGAGTCTCACTGGGTCAATACCTGCGCGGAGCGTTCCATTTGGCGCTAGAAAAGGCCAGGATATCATAGCATGGTATTGTGAGATATTTACCCCGAAAGACGGCACCAAACGACGCCGCCATGCCCGTTCCCGAGACGCGACGGGGTTAAGATTTCTGTCTATTTGCATTCCATCGTCAGGGTATGCAGTGCACAGTTTGGTGTGGCGCCACTCATTTGCACTAGCGCCAGAGCCGCAGCACGGCTGGGTTTAAATACCGCGTTGCGACTTCCTTCCGCTCCGTCACGACCGACATGGCGTTCCGTACTGGCGCGCTTGTTCTGCTCTCCTTCGCCGCGCGTGCTCTTGCGCAGGACGACGCGATGCCGCCGCGCCCGGCTGACCCGTACGCGGACCCGGCGAACGACCCGTACAACCTGCTCCGCTACATTTCGAGCGACGCGGTCGTCGGCGTTGCACACGGTACTTATCTGGTGCTTCTGAGGACTTGAATGAGCTCTGACCATTTTCTGTGTACAGGACTGACTCTCCTGGTGGCCTTGCTGCAGCTCAACCTGGCCTACAAGTATCGGACCTGGTGGCTGCTCATTCTGCCGATTAGCTTGCTCTGTGCGCCACTTCGATTATTCACCCCACGTCACCGCGCGCTGACCTCTAGCTACAGTCTTCACCGAAGGCCTGGCCATCCGCTTTGTGCTGTCCCGCGAGCCGGAGTCGCGCAACGCGTTCATTGCCCAGAGCACGCTCATTGTCCTTTCTGTGCGTCAAACCCGTAGTCTCTCGGCGACACAACGCTGAATACGCCTGTAGCCGTGCGCGTTCATCGCAGCGGACTACATCCTGCTAGGCCGGCTCGCGCGCTACCTCGGCGCGGAACGGCACATGCTCATCCTGCCGTCGCGCATCACCAAGATCTTCGTCTTCTCGGACGTGACGACGTTCCTCATCCAGGGCGGCGGGTCCGGCCTGAGCATCAGCAACTCGCCCTCGATGCGCGACATCGGTAGCCACGTGAGTCTAGCCACTCACTCATTCGCAACTTTCTTTCCACTCAACTTTCGGCACCGGCAGATGTTCTTCGGCGGCCTGCTGCTGCAGCTCATCTCGTTCGTGTGCTTCACGGCGATGTTCGCGCTGTGGGCGTACCGCGTGCACAGGCACGAGCCGCACATCTGGCGGCAGAACGAGAACGGGCGCTGGGCGGACGACTGGCGCGCGCTCGCCGGCGCGCTCGCCGTCTCGTGCGCGGGCATCATCGTGCGTCCCCTCTCCCCCTCCCCCCACTCCCCCCACTCCTCCTCCTCCCCGTCGCTGACACCGTTCCTCGCCGCGCAGATACGCTGTATCTACCGCGTCGCGGAGGGCTCGCAGGGCTACTTCGGCCACCTCGCGACGACGCAGTGGATCTTCTACACGTTCGACACGCTCCCGCTCTTCGTCGCCGTCGCGGTCTACGTGCCGTTCTGGCCCGGCCGCTTCATCCCGCGCGTCGTCGCCTCGCCCGCCGCCGTCGAGGCGCCCAAGCGCAACGACCACGAGCTCAACATCCTGCGCCGATACAGCCACCCCGGCCCGTCGGACTACCGCCCCGTGGCGGCCTGAACAACCTGAACGCAGACTCCAGCTCGCTCATGTCTCGTACCCGGGACGATAGAATGCGCAACGTTGCTTGGATTGTCCTTCTGCTTGCCGCGTGGTCCCAGGTCTACAACGCAAGTGCTTCACACATGATTCCCGTCTTCAGACCCGTTCCCTGAGCGTCCCGTCATACCAGCGTCCGCACTGGCCGTGCGTCGGCGCGGGCGGCGGGGTATGTTACTTCTCGACGGGCATCTCTGCGGGGTCGTAGTGTCGCGTCTTTTCCACCCTCCCGCGCGTCCCAAATTCGCCGCGCCCTGTTCTCCTTCATAAGCACACTCCCCGTCCTGGGTGCCGCACGGCAAACAGCAGCGCCCAGACGCGCAAGGTCGTCCAGCCTGACATGAAACAGGTGCACGGGGCGACGGACGCTCGCGAGAACGTGTGCGTGACTGCGCCAAGCCGGCCACTAGAACTGACTCCAGAGCGCAACGGCATGTTTGTGTCTGAAACCAGCCTGGGTGTCGGTGCGTTGACCAGTGCGAACACAATGTACGCGACGGTGGGAGCCAGGTGACTGCCCGAAGCGCTCTTTGACCCGACTTCCACATCAACGACCCATTGCACGCTCTGTAGATGCTTTTCCTCGTGTCTGTGCACCATACGGCGCTCGATGAACTACCTTGTCTATGTGGCCGCTCGGCGCCTCGCGGGCTGGCCTTAATACAACCGACGGTGGTTCGGCCCGATACGACCGGAGCTCTGCCTTCCTTTGACGTCGGCCTCGGTTATACGTTCGGAGCGCTCGTTTCGCTGAGGATCATCAGCAATACGGCATGCATGAAGGACACTGTTACACTTTTGCTGCGCTAGCGCACATGCCGCGGTTGGAGGAGCTCATGCTGTCGCCCGTGACCTTCAAGCCACACGACCGCGCTCTGCCAGTCCCGGCATTTAGGACCCACCATCACCTGTGCTCCAATTTGCGCATTTCTTTGGGGCTCTTCGCGCCGCGTGCTCGAAGAAGCCACGGGCTGGGCGCTGCCTATCGCAGTGTCAGCAAACACGCTTCGCCATTTGCTCTCGCTTCGCAGGCCGCGCGAACTCGAGGGGCCTCTAGACGCTGAGGGATTTGCTCGGCTGCGACTCTATGGATCTGGGAACGGCGATCAAGTATGGCTCTCTCGAGTGGTCAGATCGACATATGGTTCTCGTTGTGGGCCGTCTGAGGAGCGCTCCCTCGAGCTGAAGATGTCCATGTGATTAGTAAGCGCACGCGGGATCCCAACTTTGAACGGAAGCAATCAGACGGGTTCCAGCGCACCATCACCAGCCCTGAAGCTCCACTCGATCGCGCAGCCGCCAAGCCGCGCTACAAGGCTATCGGAACCACCATCGTCTACCTTCCCGTTCTTCATTGCCGATCTGCAATGCATCCTACCGTTGTCGCAAACCGAACTGGAGCTGCGCACTCGACTCCAGAGCCAGGTAACGACACCGAACAAAACGTGAGATCTGATGCTCCCATTCGACGGCTGGCGGGCTCTGATACCCCATTTTTGTGACCCTTCCCAGTCAGACTCTCGCGTCGTTACCAGTCTGACTTACGAGGGAAGAGTATACAAGGTGCTCGTCTCAGTCGACCGCAGCCGGGGCGCCGGAGCATTCGGGGTGGTCTTCACGGCGGACATGGTCGGGCCCCAAGGCGACTCGGGTATTCTGACGAAGGAAACTGTCGCGATCAAGATATTCAGGTCGCTCATCCCCGAGACGCAGCGAAAGGTCGGTCGGTGTCAAACCATAGCGTATATTCTGTCTGAGTCTGACCGCCCGCTCACAGCTGATCTCGCGCGAAGTTGAGAGCTGGAAGAAGCTCAAGCATGAACGCATCCTCCCGTTTTACGGCATGTGCGAGTTCGGCGTGCAGCAGGTCGGCCTCGTCTCGCAGCTTGCGCCGCACGGCAACATGAACGAGTACATCGCGCGGAATCCCACGAATGACAGACTCAGGCTGGTAAGCACGCGCTGTATCAAGTTCATCTGTCTGTCTGACAAGTGTCATGCTCGCAGCTGCAGCAGGTCGCCGAGGGGCTGGAATATTTGCACCATACGGCTGGACTCGTTCACGGCGACTTGAAATGCGTGCGTGGTCGCTGAAAACAGTAGTTTGACCCGCACCCATGTGGCCAACAGTCGAACGTCCTGATCTCATCCGACGAGTCTGCGCTGCTCGCGGACTTCGGCCTGAGCACAGTCGTCGACGCGCGCGAGACGGCCACGGCGACCAACATCCGGATGCTCAACTCGGCCCCCTTCGCCGCGCCCGAGCTGTTCAGCGATGACGCGTATCAAGACGACCGTGCGCAGCAGCCGCGGTCGAAGACGACCTACAGCGACTCGTTTGCTTTTGGCGGGCTCATTTACGAGGTGCATACGACCATCCGTTCTGTTCTGCTGCGCAAAAGCTGATCGATCGACCGTGGAGGCCTACTCGGGCGAGGCGCCCTGGCGTGGCGCCCGTCCAGAGGAAATCATACACAAGGTCGCCATCAAGCATGAGATCCCTCCGAGGACAGTGGGAAATAAACTAGCACTGCCGATAAGCGACGGCGTTTGGGAGCTGTGTAAACGATGCTGGGACAGGGATCCCGCCGGGCGGCCCGATTGCACGGAGATTCTCACAACTCTTACCAGCGGTGTTTCTTCTACGGGAGGCCGCTGGCGTCTTCGTTAATAGCTTGTCATACTGGGAGTGCTCCGGCTCAGACTCAGGCCTCGCCTGCCGCCAACAATCGTGTATGCAGTTTTTCGACTGGCTTTCATCGCAACGGCTTGCTGCTCTATTGTGCTCGCGAGTAGAGATTGTATGTCCATCGGTGCTGCATTCCTCGCGGCTAAAGAACGAAAATTAGGAGACAGACGATAAGATCCAGATTTCTTTGAAATCAGGCATCGACACCAGCCTCCCCTATATATAACAGCGGTGCGAGCACTGCAGAAATCGGTGCAATCGAAAGATGTCGGGGGCGCACCACAACTGGTGGCTCGACTGGGGAGATAGTCTAGACCCTGAGACGCTCAGACCGCGGAGGCACTTGCGATGATTATTATCCCTCGAGGACGGGGAACGAACGCATCGATACCTACGGCCGGACCCTTGTCAGGCTGGTAGATTCGAGCAGCAAAAGCGGGCTCGTACGTATTACCAAGAGCGTGGCCCACCGCCAAACAATATGCTCGTGTTGGTAATGGGCGAGGGTATCGGTGTGTTGGACAACGCGAACTCGGTGGGCCGGCAGTGTGGGCGGAGGCAAGATAGGCTCCGCGGGGTTTGAATTGCCTGCGAAGCGCTTGCCCCGATCTTCTCGCGGCAGCACCCTGGCGATGGCCGGCGCGAGTATCTGGGTAGAGAGCGCTGTGTTACCGCAACTTCCGTCCATTCTTGGTCGCTCGCCGTTGCGCAGGCTGGTGCTGGACCGGCCCACCGCGCGCCAGCCCGAGCTCGGCGGCCCTGTTCTCGCCTTTGACGTTCACTCGAGGCACATATACGGGGGACTCGTGTCGCTGACAATAAGTCACGGCCCAATTCACAGGCACACGCATGCTCTGTTTACCGCGCTGGCGCTTATGCCGCGGTTGGTGGAGCTCGAGCTGTTTCTTGTGACCTTCAGTCCGTACGATGAGGACCTGCCCGTCCCGACGTTTCGTCTCCGGAAATACGTCTACTGCAACGTACGCACCTTTGAGCCCCCTCGGGAAAACGCGCTTGGCAGCGTCTCCACCTGGTCCCTGCCGCTCGCAGTCTCGGCGAACACGCTCCGCCACTTGTGCGTCTCTCTCCGCGGCTCACACGAGGCTCAGGAGGCGCTCTCGCTCCCTTCATTGGACTGTCTCGAGCATCTCGAGCTGCGCGGATACTGGATCTACGGGTTCCCCGAGGACACTAGCGGTTACGCGGGCCTCATCGCACGGTGTCCGCGCCTCCGCCTCCTCGCGCTGCACGGGATGCGCCACTCGGATATCGCACGCAACCTGGCTCTCGTCTCGGAGGCAGTTACTATGTTGCACCAGTTGGATATTAGCTTACTCCGGGAACACGCGCCGGTCGATTGGGAACACGCCGAGTTCGACACGGCGCTCGCGCGTGCGCTGCGTGCGTCGCCGCCGCTGCGCCTGCTCCGCGTGTTGACGCTTCAGCTTCGCCTCCATCCCGAAACGCCGGTGCCGGCTCTCACGCTCACACGCGCTGCCTGCGCCGAGCGGCAGATTGCCTTGCGTCTCACCCTGTATCGGGAGCGGTAATATGTGGTCGTTTCTGGTTAGGCGTTTGGAATGCAGTGGTTTCTCTCCCGACTCCGCAGTGTCTGATAGGCTCGCTCACACGGAGACTCCACATCTTCGCTTAACGGATCGGCTCACCATACAACAGTCGATGGTTATAAGACAATCAGCGTGCTGAAGGCTCCCTTCCTCCGCTTGGATAACCCGCAACCGTCGCCTGCGCGCAGCCAGGCATTCAGAGCATATAGCTGATCCACCAATTGCTTCGGGCGATTCCTTGCTCCTGTTATACCCGTGACGACACCTTCAACACGTGGCCGACAGCGAGCAGCCGCGCGTCCCGCGTACTCTGCAGCGCTTCGCCACTGAGGCTTCTGCTCGTGTGACCCTCAGGCTTCCCTCCCTGAAAGCGCCGCATTACCAGCGGCGCATGGTTTCCTCGCGGCCTCGTGCAAGATCGTTCTCAATGCATGGATTCCGCTCTGTGCGACCCGCGGGATTTCCGCTTTGCATCATAGCCGTACCGCGTTGACATCTGCGGTTTCCAAAGTTTTCCCGACCAATGCGCTCGTCGCGGACGAGTCTCTAAGCACAATCGACCCGCGCGCGCGCGCGGAAATTTGACGCACTTACCGCCTACTGTACGTCCTCCCTGCTTTCATTCATCTTACTGCGTGGCTATTCGGGAAGAACCGACCTGAAGCGCCCTGGCAGGTTGACTGCAGCCGCGCCGGTATAACTTCACCTTGGGCCGAGCGATTCCAGGCATCGTCCGCGCGCACTGCCGCCTGTCTGCGACGAGTCCTATGACGACGAGCCACGGTGAAGCTGGGACACCCGCACACACCAATACGACCGCGAGCGTGAGCATGGATGTTCACATACGGCTCTTCGGGAGACTCACTGACGCACATATGCTGCTGGGCGACAGGATCGCGAGGGCGTATACACCACTACGATCGAATATTCCGGAAGTGTGTCCACGCTTCACGTCTTCACAAAGGAGCACCTGAGCCAAGGCGGCTTCGGCGCCGTCTACAAAGGCGAAATGGTCGGTGGGCGCGTCGAGCGCTCGTTGGTCGCGATCAAAGTCGTCAACGGCCTGGACGATCTGCAGCAGAAAGTATAAATTTCCTCCATTTGCGCCCCGAAAACGTCTGCTCATGGCTTCATTAGATGCTCAATCGCGAGGTCGGACGGTGGAGAAGGCTTGACCATCCCAATGTCCAACCGTATTATGGGATCTCGGGCAGCCTCGGCGTCAGACAGGCCGGCATCGTGTCGCCATTCGCCGCCAACGGCGACATGGAGCATTTCATTCGCGCAAACCCGGCGATAGATAGGCTGCCAATGGTGTGTCAGACGGTCATCAATCGTGAAGTGCTTACGCTCGCTGGTGCCAAGTTGGTACAGGTTGCTGAGGCGTTGCGGTACCTCCATCTCGACGCGGGGATTGTCCACGGGGATTTAAAATGCGTGAGAGTCTGCGCATCTCCGTTGGCAGAGCAGATAATTCAACTCCATTGAAAGAGAAACATCCTGATCACGGCTGAAGGGCGCCCTATGATCTCGGATTTCGGCCTCTCCACTGTTGTCGAAAACGGGAATACCATAACCGCCACGATGATTCGGCGCCTCAGCACGGTAGCATTCGCGGCGCCCGAGCTACTCCACGACAGGGCTTACCAGAAAACTTTCCCTGGCGCTGTGGTATTGCCATTTGTTCGACCAAAGCTACGCTCGAAGACAACCTACAGCGACGTTTTCGCGTTCGGCCGGGTGGTCTACGAGGTTTCTTTCACTCTTCGCTTTCATTCGCGGGCTTATCGTGTTGCCAAAGGCTTACGCGGCGGAGGCACCCTGGCACGGAATCGATGCCACAGAAATCCGCGCGATGGTCCTCCAGGGTACGAACCCGCCGAGAACGGTCTCGAATCCGTGCGCGCTGCCTCTCACCGATGCACTGTGGAAGTTTTGCAACGCATGCTGGGCCAGTAAACCGACCAGGAGGCCGGACTGTCTCCGAATCCTGGATACGCTTCGGGCTAGTGCGCGCTCCCTGTCACTCCCTCAGGTTTTCTCGGAGCACTAATGGGATTCCAGTTACCGAGCCTGCTCGGCCAACAAGCGTCCAACCGATGCTAGGCAGAGTGATAAAAATCATGAGCTTTGGGATGGGTCGTCTCAGGAGGCAGCCGGAATGAACCTCGCTGAGGTCGAGCGCATTCGGACCCAATGTTCTCTAAGACTGCCCGTCCATTAGTACCTATCCAAAGTTGACGATGTAAAAGCATAGATATCCGCCTGGAGAAATTCCAGTACGTCTGACAACCGGAGAACCGAAGCGTCAGTACAGGATAGCCCGGATGGAGGCGGAGAAGAAGCGTGCGAAATGCGCTTGGCAAAGGTCGGATGCCAAGAAGTAATGAACGCACATGGCAGGGCTCGGGTCATAAGATCAAGAGTCGGGCGGGTCAAGGGAGTAGCGCAAGCCGTATCCGTTGAACCGGTACTACGCCAGCCGTAGTACGGGTATGGTGCCGTGCCGAGTGTGCTGGACTAGCGCCCCCACAGCCTGGGTTCATGGAAATACGGCCCTTTGAAATATCTCTGTGAAGCTCGTGTGAGGCTCGTGTGTCCACCGTCGAAGGGTTTGCAGGATCCGCGCTCGCCCCGGAGTCAATTAGTTAAGAGTCGTTCCGCGGTGTTTGAACGAGCCGCGCTTGAGCCGCGCTTGAGCCGCGCGGCTTTTTCATCCTATCAACCACGCGATGGCCACGCGATGTCCACGTGACTCAGGCGCGCGGCGGAGGCCTGCGTCATGCGGCAGCAATCGGTTTGTTAGACGGGTTCCAGCGCGCCACGACCACGCCCCAACTTGCGTTCAACCACACGCAAGCCGGCCAACGCCCAAAGCTGCATAATTCCCCCGTCGCGTACACTCCTGCCTTGGCTGTTTAGCTGCGATGGATCCTATCGCTGTCGCCGACCCAAGTGGCCTCGAGGTCTCAACGCCGCCGCCGACAAGCGATGCCGGGCAGACGGTAAGATCTAATGCTCGCATGCGAAGACTGAAAGTCCTAATATTCGGCTGTGTCTTTTTTACAGTCAGACGCGAGCGGTGTCCCTACCCTTACCTACGAGGGAAGGGTATACCAGTTGTTCGTCTCAAGTTCCCACAGCCGAGGTACCGGAGCATTCGGCGTGGTCTTCACGGCAGATATGGTTGGGCCACAAGGCGGATCGACTGCAGCGACGTCAGAAATTGTCGCCGTCAAGATAGTCAAGCGGCTCGTCCCCGAGCAGCACCAGAAGGTCGTCGTCAGACCATAGATCGTCCAGGAACCCGCTCACGCAGTCGACAGCTTATCTGGCGCGAGGTCGAGACTTGGAAACGGCTGAAACATCCACGTATTCTCCCGTTCTACGGAATGTGCCAGCTTGGTCTGCAACAGGTCGGGCTCGTATCTCAGCTTGCCCCGAATGGGAACATGAACGAGTACATCGTCCGGAATCCCACGAAGGATCGACTCACGCTGGTATGCCTGCGCTGCCGAGCAATACGGTGGTTATACTGACAATTGTACTCGCAGCTGCAGCAGGTCGCTGAAGGGCTCGAGTATTTGCACCGCACGGCTAAACTCGTTCACGGCGATTTGTGATGTGTAAGTAGTCGTTCAACAGGACTTGGGCCTGCTATAATTCGTCAAACAGTCCAACGTCCTGATTTCTGCTGACGAGTCCGCCCTGCTCGCCGACTTCGGCCTGAGCACATTCATCGACGGAGGCGATACGGCGACGGCGACAAACATTCGGATCCTGAACTCTGCCGCCTTCGCCGCTCCCGAACTCTTCAGCGACGATGCCTATGACGAGGGTGCCATAAATACTGCGCAAAAACCTCGCTCAAAAACGATCTACAGCGATTCGTTCGCGTTTGGTGGATTGATCTACGAGGTATATACGGCCACTGTGCCACAACGCAAGCTGATCTGTTGCGAAGGCCTTCTCGGGAGAGGAGCCGTGGCGTGGCTGTCGCCCGCAGGAGATCATCTACAATGTTGCCATCAGGGGCGAAAAACCCCCGAGGGTGGTGAATAACGACCGAGCGCTACCGATGAGCGACCAGCTTTGGGATATGTGCACAAAATGCTGGAGCAGGGAGCCGGTCGAGCGCCCAGACTGCACGGAAATTCTTCAAACTCTGACCAATGGTGCGTTTTCTAAGGACGGCCGCGCGCATCTCGGTGGTATTAATCTCTTCTAGCTCGTCAGACTACGAGATCTTCGATGCAGATCCAGGCTTCATCTTCCCAGTTGGACGTTGAACGGTAAGCGCTCCTCGCACTCTCCTCTCTGCCTCGCGTTGCAATCCACATTGATCTGATTATCTTTCATTGTAGAGCCGAGACGCCTTCGGATATCACAGAACAGGACACGAGTGTGAGAAACACCGCTAAGGTACCTCGTCTTTGTGAAACTGACAAATGCCGCTGATTGGTAGGAACGGACGGCCGGACCAATCACTACGCTGGGCTACGGCGGAAGAACCTACGCGCTCCGCATCCTGCAACGTGAGCGCCTGGGCGAAGGCGGCTTTGGGTTTGTCTGCAAAGGCGAAATGGTGGACGACGATGTCGGGCGCACGTTTGTCGCGGTCAAAATCATTAGTGGCATGGACGCGATGCATCGGACGGTGACGATGTCTCCTTCCTTCGCCCTTCAGAAGGTTGCTAACAGACACGATAGCTGGTCGTCCGCGAGATAGAAAGGTGGAAACAGCTTGACCATGACAACGTGCACCCCTATTATGGTACCTCTGGGAGTTTCGGCGTTCGACAGTTCGGCATTGTGTCTCCATTAGCCGCCAGGGGCAACATGAAGGAGTATATCATCAGCAATTCCACGATCGTAAGGCTCCCACTGGTGTGTACGTGTGTTCTACTGGTCGTTGAATGCTGACTCCATTGGATGCGCAGTTGCTGCAGGTCGCGCAGGGGTTGGTGTACTTGCATCGCTCTGCAAAAATCGTCCACGGCGACTTGAAATGCGTAAGTTTGCCATGGTTATCATTAGGAGCGCACCTAATGGATTGGAAGGCGAATGTCCTGATCTCGGATGACGAGAAGCCAAAGATCTGCGATTTCGGCCTCTCCACCGTTATTGAGAAAGGTGATGCCATGACAACTGCCTCAGTCGTGCGGCGGATCTTGACGGTAGCATTCGCGGCGCCTGAGCTACTCAACGGCACCGCATACCAATATGATATCAACACCGGCAATATGATATCCCAAGTGCGAGGGACGAAGCTACGCTCGAAGACAACTCACAGCGACTCTTTTGCGTTCGGTCGCCTGGTCTACGAGGTCAGTCGCGTTCTCCGGTCTTGCTCGCGGATTCATCCCCTGCTTTAGGCTTACGCAGCCGAGACACCATGGCAAGGAACCGATCCTGAGAGAATCCGCACGATGGTTATCTGGGGCACGAAGCCGCCGCGAAGGGTGTCAAATGCGCGATCCGTGCCTATGAGCGACGAGATGTGGAATTTCTGCAAGGAATGTTGGGTCAGGCGTCCCTCCCGTAGGCCGGATTGCGTCAAAATCCAGTCTAAACTAGAAGCCTGTGCGTATCCTAGCGGTGGTTTCCCTGAGAGCCTGACATGCTGTAGTTCTACACGCTGAGGGTGCTTCCAGTCAAGCACAGGCCTCATCCTGGGGACAGAATATCAGCCGGTTGACGGGTAGCTCGGCCTTCTGGAAGTTCTGGCAGTCGCTTAACCACGTTAGAGAGTGACTCGTACCTCATGTGTAATTGGCATTGGACATGAGTTCCTCCCTCTTCGCGAGCAACGGACGAAACTTACGAGGGCACAGTCCGCCGATGGGACCCGGTTTCGAAATGATAACGATGCGTAGAGAACGACCCTGCCAGCCAATATCACAAATCAGGGTATAGAACTACGAGTGCTGCAGCCGTTGGAGCAATGGAGAAGAAGAGGGCCACCGTCAGCACTGCGGCGGCGCCGGCCGACGAAGCGTTGAAGGGAAAGATTGACACAGGGTCTCAGCTCCTTCTTGCTATAGCAGAAAGCTCTAAAGGCCACCGGGGGGTGCACAGAAACGCCCGGCGTGCAGGCCGGACTGCAGCGAACGCGCGTCGTCCCATGAACTCGCATACTAGTCCATAGCGGCTTCCTTCTGTTAGTATCGCGATACACAGAGCTTTCCAAAATTGTCGTAGACGCATAGAAAGCCCTAAACACGGACAAAACTGGGGAAAACGGACGAAACGACTCCGATGTGTGGCAGGCAGGGAGCTGTGCTTGTCACCGCAACTGGGATCACCCTCACCCTGCTAGCTTTTGGCGCCACGCGCAGATATCCAGAGGTGCATATGGTTATTTTGTGCCTGGATCTTGCTAATGTGGCCTCAGGCCGACGAGTGCGAGTACTACCAGATGCCGCTGGCCTCGTTCTCCCCGCCTCCGCCCCTGCCAGGCGCGATTGACCCACAGACGTTGTTGTACCACCAGTTGACATTGCTGCCGTTCGGTCGGTCGGGCTGCCTGTACGCCGCCTCACCGCCGCCGTGTAGAACCCGAGCCGCCCCAAACCGAGTTGGCTCAAGCTTCGCAGCGCGAGGTGCCGCAGGTTCGGGAAGGAGGGGCATGAGCACTTGAGGAGCAGGAGCTTCGGCCTCGACTGCATGACGCGGAGCGGGTACGGGACCTGGGATTGGTGGTGAAGACGGTCCACGCGACACAGAGCGGGTCGCAGGCGCAGAGATCGGAGGAGACGCACCTGGTGTATCATCCTCGTCGTCGCTGAGATCCTCATCATCACCCCCCCCCGACTCGACTCCTGTAGTGAAGAACTGTCGTCAGTCAAGGAGCGAATGACGATGGGAGAGTTGCCGGGAAAATAGCTTTCGTCGAATTTCGCCTGGGAGGACTCGCGGATGCAGCGCAGTTCTGGATTCCAGAACTTCCAGCACGGCTTGTTGTCGGCGTACCCGACGAATATACACTTCTCAGTGTGATCACCGAGAGCGCCGTCGCGCTTGTTGTCAGCAACGGGGACGTACGCTAGGCAGCCGAAAGCGCGGAAATAGCTGACGTCCGGTTTCTTGCCCTTCCAGCGCGAGTACAGGGTCTCGCCGTGCGGGAGAGCAGATGTGTGCGCGCGGTTGCGCGTGTGGACGAAAGCGGAGGCTGCAAGGGGCCAGAGAGAGGAAGGGAGCTTCGCCTGGTTTAGTAGCGCGATGGTTCCCTCGACGATGGTGCGGTTCGCGCGCTCGGCAACTCCGTTCTGGTACGGTTCGCCGGTTTCGGTGAACTTGCAAATGATGCCCTGGTCGTTGCACCAGGCGAGGAACTCCTTACTAATAAACTCCCCGCCCTTGTCGTTGTGCACGACCATGAGATCGCGCCCGGTCTGGGGCTTGGCTCGCGCCGCGAAGTGTCGAATGGACACGGCAGATTCAGACTTGTTCCGCTGAAGCGCGAGCGTGTAAACGCGCGAGTCGTCGTCCACGGCGATGAGCCAGTGCTGGAAACCTTCGCGAGAGCGCGGCAGCGGGCCCTTCAGGTCGAAGTGCACCATCATCAGAGGTGCGGATCGACGCTGCGCCGGGCCTCTGGGTACGTCATGCCGGCGCTGCTTCCCCGCGATGCAGGGCTCGCAGATCAGATCAGGGGGATCGGCACTGTTAATCTCCAGATTGTCAACAGACGAGTGGCGGATCATGGTGCGAATCGCGTCGTGGTGCAGATGGGAGAAACGCAAGTGCCAGGTCGCGAGGTTTAGCGGCACAGTGGTCGTCGCAGATACGTAGGCGGTAATGGGATGTACGCGCGTCTGACCATCTAGATAGCCGACGTTGCGCTCGTTGACCGTAGCAGTGAACTGGCAGACGCCGTCCCGAATAAAGCGCAGAGTCGATCCCTCGCCCTCGATGCGGAAGCCGTGATGGGACATGAGCGAGAACACGGAGAATAGATTCGCAGCAAGCTTCGGCACATGTAGGACATCATGGAAGACCACAATCCCGCGCGCGACGCCGTCAACCACAGCCAGGAATTCCACAGACCCTACGCCCTCCGAATAGATCACCGAGTGGTCCGCGAGCCGGATGCCGACGCGATGTGGGGAGTAGGAACTGAACCACTCGCGTCGCGGCGTCATGTGACGAGAACAACCGGTGTCTGTGTTCCAGTTAGACAGGGCGATAGAGCTGGGAGCGGCGAGGAGGGCATAGTAGATGGACGTGTGGGGAATGAAGACACTGGCCTCAGAAGCAGACAGAGCAACAGTGGGAGCTGGAGCAGTCCCGGCGACGTTCGCAGATGTAGGTTTACCGCGGCGCAGATTGTTGGCCTTGCGCTTCTGCTCGCAGAACTTGCGCGCGTCTTCGAGCCACCTGCACTTGTTGACCTTGTGGTTAGTGCCGCCACAGAGGTAGCAGGTCTGAAGCCCAAGCGCAGTCGCAAACGCCTCGAGCGCATCGGGAACGGGGAGCGTGCGCAGAGCAGATGGGGCGGGAGACGCGCTGCGACCCGCATAAGCGCGCATCGCGAGAGTACCAGCGTCCGTGCCCTTCGCCTTCGCCTGGGTGTCCTCGCTCTGGAAGAAATTGCGCACGGCTGTGAGAGACAGCGGCGACTGGTCGTTCGTGAGCGTGATTGCCTGGCGGAAGTGCTGCAGGTGCTCGGGGAGTCCACGGATGAGCGTGAAGGCAGTGATCTCCTCCATGAGTTGAAAGACGTCGTAGTCCTCGTCGGTGGGGGAAAGAGCCTCGAACGCCGTCCGAAGGTTGTTGACGCGATTGTAGAAGTCGATGAGGCGCTCGCCATTGCTGTACGAGGACTGGAGAAGCTCGTCGAGCGCAGTGAAGTGTTGCGGCCAGCCGGCAACCGAGCAGAGCGAGAGCCTACGAGTGGAACACCACCCGCAGCCCACCCTCACACGGACCGCATCTCTCTCTCTAGGAGACACCCCAACCCGACCCTTGACTCTCGCCCGCAACAGTGGAAGCGCAGAGCAGGTGTACGGAGGGAGAGAGACCCCCGAGAGGGTCCCGACGGGAGTTCCGCTCGAGTCTCTGGAGGGGACCTAGGGCTGATGAGGAGTACTCGCCTCTACTCCCACGCACTCAAGGTCTACGACGTGTGGGACCCGAGGCCTCGGACCAGAGGTGGGGCGCCGCCGCGGCCCAGAGGCGCGGCGGTGCTGGAAGAACGCTCCCAGGCCAAGTGCACGCACAAAGACTCTGAGAGACCAAGAATCCAAAGACTAGAGTACAGGCACTGCGTCGCGCTCTTCTTATACACCGCTCTCGGTGGTCCGTCGGTTGTCTTGGGTCCCGACGGGAGTTCCGCTTGATGGTCGCTACGATCCTCGAGCTTGCTTCCCTCTCACGAGACGCCATTGGCGGAACATAACCCCCCCCAAGGTCGAGGTCGTAGCGGGGTTTGTGCCCTCCTCTCCTTCCCTGGCGGACCCCTCCGGGATGGAACGGTCGTTGTCCGCGCGTCGGGACGATTTCGACCTCGCCCTCGTCCGCGAACAGCTCTTCGGCCAGCTGGTCCTCGTGCTCCCCTCCTACGTGGAGAGCCCCGCCCTTCTCCTGACCGAACGTTGGCTCCGGTTGCTCGTGGGTCCGGACGACGTCGACTTTTGGCGAGCGATGAGGGCCTGGGAGGATCGCATCCGCGCCCGGCTCAGCGTTGTACACTCCTGTAGTGCCACGGACGGTCCGCTCCGTTTGCCGGTGTTGGAGTTGCTCGTCGAGGTGGGGCTGTCGGCTCGTGCGTACTGCTTGCGTGTCGCCGATACGACCCCCTCTCCGCTCGCGGCGGTTCTCCGCGCATACGGGGAGCGGACACGCTCCCTGTTCGACGACTCTCCGTCGCAGAGGGCCCTCGACAATGCGTCCCCTCGTCGCCTCCACCTCTCCGCTCTTGGCCTGTGGGAGCGTTCCGGAGGCGTGCGGGCGGTAGCGAGTTCGGTCGCGGGGAGACAGGGTGTCCGGCCGGCACTCCGCAGCGTGCGGCTTTCCTCTCGCCGGTCGTTTCTTGTGCTGATCGCCTTGTAGTGCCGCCGTTGCGTCGACGCCGTCTTACCCTGTTTCCTCTGGTCGTGGCAACCCGATTTGTCTTGCGCAGGGTGCGTGGCGACAGGCTTGGCGTGCGAGGATGTTTCCCCGTCCCCTCCGGATCGGTTTGTACTGTTCATCCCGCGCGCCGCCTCGCCGCGGACGTGCGAAGCGACGCTCTCCGAGCACGGGTTGTGACCGGGCGCCCGGCCCGAGCACCGGTACCCGAAGCGGAAAGGCAGGTGCGGGTCAGGTGCGGGACTCCCGTCGGGAGTGCCGTTACGACCTCTTCGACGATTCTCAGTCTTTCTGCGTCAAGTCTCAGGGGGTAGGACGTAGCTCGCAGCGTTCTCAACGCCCTCTGGCCCGGTGGCCGCTTGTGGAATAGCGTTTGTCGGATACTTTTGCGAGTATAAAGTTCGACGTCGAGTCCCGTCGGTGACTCCGCCTCTTGACTTCGTATTTGTCGAATGGCTCGTTCTGTGCTGCCCACCCGACCCGCGTCGCGCGAGCGCTCGCCCTCTCCGATCTCGTACTCGCCGTTGCCGCTAGAGCCGCGTCCCGAGCTTGAGCTGCGAGAGCTCCTTCACCGGCGGCGGCTCTTCTTGGACCTCGTGGCGCTTTTGCCACCCCCCACCGGCCTGGAGCTTGTCTTGGTCGGACTGCTGGAGCGCTGGATCGCGCTGGACCAGTTCCCTCCCCGCGAGCCGGCCTTGGGCCTTGACCAGCTCGAGCTGTATTGCAAGATGCGGCGCGCCGTCCGTCGACTGCGCGATCGCGTCTTGACTCCCAGTGAACACGCCTGGTTCGAGCGCCGCGTCGTGACCCTCGTGCGCCGATGGTACGAGACACTGGACGCGCGTGCCCCGCTCCTGCCTCTGGAGGACGCCTGGTTCGCGTCCGACCCCGAGGACGTGTTCGATCGAACGTGGACCAGCGACGATCCCGGCCCCCGCCTGGATCCTCTTCGACACGCTCGCGACGAGCGCATCAGCGCTCTCCGTCGCCAGCTCGACCTTGCTGACAGTGACGAAGATGGAGAGGGGGAGAGTCCCAGCGATCGGGGCTCCGGCGGCGGTCGCGGGTCTTCGCCCGAGCGGGAGTCCCGCACGCGCCCCGCTCGTCGTGCTTCGCGACGTGCGCGATCGCCCGAGCTCGACGTCGTAGTTGCGGAGGTACCGGTGCGTCTTTCCATCCTTCACGTTGCGCGTGTGCCGACCTCGGCCGCTTTGCAGTGCGCTCGTTGTGCGCGCTTGGAGCGCGAGTGCCTCGGTCGAGTCCATCCGCGCACGAGGCGCGTGAACCGTTCCTGCCGCGCGTGTCGCGATGGGCATCGTACTTGCGCCGGGCCAAATGGCCGTTGGTAGGACGGGAGGGTCGCGCTGTCGGGGAGAGAGTGTCCGCCCTCATGGAGGTCGCGGAGACGCGGGCGCAGGAGGCGAGGGACGGGCAAGTGGATCTCCGTCGTCGCGTTGCGGGGCTGCCTGCTGCCATCACGGAGCAGGACGTCGTCGTTGAGCGTGTGCGCCGTCTCGCCGCCTCTCTCGTGTAGTCGTAGAATGCCTGTGTCGTGTTTTGAAGATTGGAATGAATTGCAAGTTTGGCTTGTCAGAACGGTGTGAAAATCGTAAATCCGAGAAAGACTCAGCGAAGAAGGTCTCCTCGAGTCCCCGGTCGGGTCTCCGTAGGACGTCCGACGGGTTTCTCAAGCGATCGTGTGCTGAGACGGGAGGTGCCTTCGGCTTCGGGATCGGGTTCGCCGAGCCCGTCCTTGTCATACGTGCGCGCGCGGGGGTCTGCGCTCGCTAAGGCGGCATCTCGTGTGCTCGCTCGTGTCGGGACCCGTTTGTCGGTCGCAGCACGCTTTGTGCGGGTCGCAGCAGAGAGCCGATTACAGTCGTCGGGAACCTTGGCCCTGGTCGTGCGCGAGGCGTAGTACACACCTAGGGGCCTCACCGCAAGAAAGCGGTGATTCGTCGGATTCCAAGTCGCGTACGATCGAATCATCCAAATGTCATAATTTATTATCATTTTCCGGTGCTCACGCAAATTCCTGAACACTGGTAGTTGTGATTATCTTAGCCCTGTGATACGTTGATCAGCCACGTGTGCAGAGGCGGGCCGGTTCCGGCCGCCCGGACTGCTTCCTGCTTGCGCGCTTGTCATGGCAGAATTCGACCGCGCCAATCGTGAGCTGGAGCGCGCACGGTACATATATAGCTTGCGCTTAACCACGTCACAGTCTTTACTCGCTCGCAGCGATCTGGACTGTATAGATGCAATCTATGCCCACCCAGCGGCTGGCTGACTCGTGCTCTGGCGATTGCACATGAAGACTGCGAGTTGCACGTCCTGGCGCTTCGTTCTCTTGATAGTCATGCACCTGCCTCAAGTCCCCCACCTGCGCAGGGCTTCGCGCCAGACGATGGTCTCTCCGAGCCAAATGCCAGTCCTCCAAGGCGTACAGCGACCGCTTATGACGATATGGATCCTGACGCCCAGTTCAACTCTTTGCCCTTTCTTCACGGTCCCGCACTTGCCGACGACCCCGATAATCAACTCTACGATAATTGGGGAGGTGAACTGGGTGTTCAATTCCAGGATCTCGAGGCTTCTATGCCCGCTCCGCCACTACCTGTGATGTCTGCAAGTGATCCGGAGAACCCTGGCGCATTCGACGGTCCGCAATCAGACAGTATCAACGAGGATTCGTTTGCCTTTGCCCCGACAGAACCCGTAAATGAGAATCTTTCCGAGAGCCAGGGTAAATAGCCAGCAAGAATCGGCTGCCTTTCGCATTTCTAACAATTATTTAGCTCTCGAACCCGGGCCATCTGCCGGTGTCGACAAGGACGGCGATTGGTTCCCTTGGAAGACTCGACAGGTTTGTTTTTTTATCCTGCTGCGGATAGTGGCTAAATCGATTCTCAAGAAGCTCTCATGCACTTGACACATTCGTTCCCTCGAGGGATTCTCTCTGAGGCGGAACTCGAGGCTATTCGCTGGCTGCTTGATCTGCTTGGAGTTCAGGATATTCCTGGCCAGGACAAGTCCAGTGTCAGGGTCACCGTCGATATCGCTCGCCAGCGAGGGGCCCAAGGGCGGGGGGAAGGAGAACGAGCGCGGATAAAGCGGTAGATAGACCAGATCAAACCTAGGATACAAGGGGAGGGCCGGTGCCCGTATATATAGGTATCACCCACGCCGATGCCGGCTCGGATCCGAAGTCCGCGAACCCCTGCGCGGCGAACCAAGCCATCACCCATCACTCCTTGCCCCGCGTCGACCGCCGTGAGGTCGCGAAGGGTGGGCGACCGCGGAGACGAGGTGGTACGAGGTCGGCGAGGTGCACGAGACGCACCGAGTTGGATCGTGAAGGGAGATCGTTCGACGACGCCCTCGAAGTGGTCGAGAGTGCAGACATCTCGCGGGTCTCCACGCGATGGGCCATGAGGGTCTTGAAGGGTGCCGGCATACCGAAGTGCGAGCGAGGGGTCGCGGACATCGAGAGAGGCTTGCCGTTCGAGAGCCCGCACATCGAGGTTACTCACCTGCTCCCCATCCCTGAACTGAGCGGGTCGCAGAGGTTGACGAAGAGGGGCAGCGAGGTCGCGATCGGGGCAGAATAGGTCGGCGACCTGTCGAGGCCTTCGAGGTACGCAGAGCGGTTCGCGGCGCGCGAGCGGGAGGTTCGAGGTGTGTCTTCGGGCCGCGAACTCCTTCTCGTGCGGCCGGTTCCTGGGCGGGGCGCCGCGCTGTTCTGGGTCGCGTTGGGCGCGTCGCGATGGTCGGGCCGGAATGACAGAGATCCCAGTGGGGCCGGCGGATGAACGGAGGCGAGGGTGCGGACAGGTGGGTGCGGGAGAGGAGGCGCGACGTGGTCCGAAGGAGCGGGGAGAGTATGTCAAGCCGAGGCCGAGAGCGGCGATAACCTCCAAAGAGCGCGAGGAGCTGGTAGAGAGGCGGCAGAGAGGCGTCGTGGATGGGAAAAAGCTCCTCGAGCTCAACATCCAGGGAACTTAGGAAGGACATCACCGAGCGCTTTGGAGCTGAGACTCAGACTGTGGATGGCACGTGCGGCAACGTGTTCTCATATAACGACATCGAGACCATTATTCGACATGTGAGTAGCCACTTCGTCTGCCAATTGAATCCTGCGCTCATATACGCAGGAATGGGCCAATCCGCTGGTCCGGAATCGTATTCAGACGTATGCAGAGCGTTCCGAGAGCCGCCGCGAACATGCTTGCCAGGGCAAGCGCTGGGCAAAAGAGGTCGACGCATCTCTTGTGGGTCCAATGGCCCGCGCGGCAGACCATCAAGACTACTTTGTGGGCGAGGTTGCCATTGCAGCCATTGCCGGCATTTCGGATACCTGCCCAGTTTACATCGCTCGCTGGTTCACTCTTCCTGCCGAACCGCCAAACCGGGCCCCCGGCCAGAGTCTCGATTGCACGCCTCCGTGGAGCTCCTCGATGTGCACGTGTCACCCGAAGGTGCTCGGTTTGTCCGATCGGGGCAAATGGTTGTGGTACCGCTCGCTGCGTTCCAACTATCGTACCCGCTGCTTGCTGAGTCCCACTCCGAGCTCTCTCTGCCGCCTCCCGATAGTCTTTGTGGTGCGTATCGCCCTGTTCAACTGTATGCGATCTCACATTGGTTGAAGGTCCCAACGCGTGGCGTGGCAAGGCTGCCGGCGCACGAGTCCTATCTGTTCCTATCTCCGCCTACTGCGACGACACGTCCGGCAACGTCTCAAAAAAGTGGAACAAGCACAACTCTTTCCTTTTCGTGCTATCCGGCCTCCCGCGCGAGGATATACATCTCCCGTATAATGTCCACTTCTTCTCGACGTCCAACCTAGCCTCCCCGCTGGAGATGATGGAACGGCTGGCTGCTGCCCTCGTGTACGCGACACCACTGAACTCCCATTTTTGTACCACTAAATTCCTGCAGATCGGCCCAGTCGACCGGCTGGTGGGCCTGGGACTGTCTCTATGAGGAACGAGTCCTCCTTGTCCCGTGGGCTTTCGGGCTGCAGGGCGATAATCCAATGCAGAGCGAGCTATCGTCCCACATTGGACTGAATGGCAAACGATTCTGTCGGGTCTGCGAGGTCCGGGACAAGGATAAAGCCCCGGTCGGAGCGTCTCAGGCTGACGCTCGCGCCGCCGAGGCTAAGCGCCTCAATGATTTCATGACGGTATGACTTTAGCTCCTTAATGGTCAGATGCATGCTAATCAGCTTCCAGTGCCATTCCCCGCGATCGAAAGAGAAGACCGTTTCCGCTCTGCAAGAACAGCTGGATGCAGTTCTTGTCCATGCCGCGCCTTCTCGCCTCGACAAACTGGCCACTGAGAGCGGCGTGAAGGACAAATACTTCATGCACTTCTTCGAGAAGCTCGAGGCCGCGTGCGCGCAGGCGAAACACGGCGCAAGTAATGCCGTACTCGAAGCCATTCGGGCCTGTTGCAGCTCGCTTCCGGACAACCTTTTTAACCCGGCGCTCTCTATTCCTGGTATGCCTCCCAGCTTCCTCATAAGTAGTGAGGTGACGGCATACTCACATCACCCAGAGCTCGATCCTGCGCGCGACACACCGGTGGAGATCCTGCACGTCGTCCTTCTCGGCTTCGTCAAATACTTCTGGCGCGATGCCGTTTCCCGACTGAATGCGCAGCAGAAAGAGGAGCTGAAGGCTCGCCTCGCCAGCGTTGACATTTCTGGGCTACAGATCGACCGGATACAGGCGAATACTCTCGTGCAATTCGCTGGCTCTCTTGTTGGACGAGACTTCCGCATAGTCCTGCAGGTTGCACCGTCTGTCCTCGAGGGAATGGTCAGCCCGGAGTCATATCAGGCTTGGCTTGCCCTGTGCGACCTCTCCGCCCTGATATTCCGTCCTGTCATCGAAGATATCGAAGTCTATATTGTACGCATTCCGCGTTCTGGATCGGTGACTGATCTAATTCATTCCCGCACCTCATAGCCCCAGCTCGAGCATGCAATCAACCGCTTCCTGGAGCAGACAGTGCTCTGGAACTACCAGTGGTTCAACAAGCCCAAGTTTCATGTCATCCTCCATCTGTCTCACCATATTCGTCGATTCGGACCGACGCCACTGAATGCAACGGAAACTTTCGAGTCTTTCAATCACGTGATCCGCTTGCGAAGCATCCACTCCAATCGACACGCACCGAGCGCAGATATTGCCCACGTGTTCAGTCAATTGCACGCAGTGCGCCATCTTGTCAGCGGGGGGTGGATCCCCGCATCCGAGGAGCCCGGAGCGCCACTTCGTCAAGCGGGACGGCGTGTGCTGGCCCTGGCAAATGACCCGCGGTTTCGACATTTCATGGGTATGGATGGCCTTTCGCGGACCACTGGTACGCATGTTGCGGTTTCATTTAGCATCAGCTGTCTCACTTTCAGTAGAGCCGCGGGCTAGTCGTGTTTCAGACGCACGAGAGTGGCGCCTCACCGAAGCGGGAAAGAAGGGCATACCTGCCCCCCTGCTGAGCCAGAGCGTCCTTTATCACCCGTGCGCAATGCTCAGGCTGAGCAACGCGGACATTGTACGACCCGGTATGCTCGTGCTATTTGGTCCAGCCTCCAACCCGCGTATTGGGCGTACCATCGAACTGCTGGTCGACAATCGTCCCGGGTCACAGCAATGGGCTGTCATCTCACCATGTTCCATCGGCAGCATCCATCCAAGTTATCAGATGCCGCGGGTCACCTCCAGTTCATCTGATTTGGTCGTCATCGCGAGTTTGGTGAGAGTTCAGTTCTCTGTGTGCGCTGTCCTGCTCAATTTATTTCAGAATATCCTTGGATCAGCTTCCTCATTCCATGCCTGTGCAAGTCACGGCTGCTCGTTGAGCCGCACACGGGTCGTGTCGCAAGAGCGCTTCCGCACAGCCCTTGTAGACGCTGAGATTGTTCACTGCACGCAGCCGAACGATCGCATTCTGAACCTTGCTCAGCTGCGCAATGGGTCGCTTCTGGACAGGTATCGCCCGAAACACGCAGTGCCCGATGTCGCTGCACATCGAATCTCTCTCGTCGAACGTGCACTGGACATTCAGGAGTCACTCGCACGCGAACGCGCTGAGGAGAAGAGACAGCAGGACGAGGAGAAGGTTCGTCGAGGGGAGGAGAAGGCGCGGTGTGACGAGGAGAAGGTCCGCAAAGCAGAAGAGAAGGCACAAAGGGCGGCCGAGAAAGCATCACGGGCGCCGGGGCGCGGTCGAAAGCGGCGCGACCAGCACATCCACGATGGTGACCTCCAGTCGGGTGCATCTCATGACGCCTCAGCATCTCTGAATGAGACCACTAGCGCAAAGCGACCTCGACTCGCGGGAGCAGCACCGCCAGCGTCGCCTCCGCCTCCGCCGCCGCCGCCGCCGCTCACTGCACCACCTGGCGCTTCAGTTTTGCATGGTTCGACGTCTATTACTCCAGATCCCGACCCCCAGCACGATGTGATTCATTTGTATGGTTCTAGGCGAGATACTCGCCTGCAGTAAATCAAATAACTTGCTGTTCTCAGTCTGCACCCAATGAAGAGACCATTCATGCTCGGGCATCCAACACCAATCAAATCCCACTGGGGATCCTTATGTAGGGTGCCGATCATGCTCATTTGGTACTGCCTGGTATCTGGTGGTCTGTTGATGCAAGGACAATTGCGGTTTGGTTCTTCGGTGATGATAATAATTGAATCAAATAAAATGCTAGACGCACCCACCTGTCACAGATACTTTGGTATGGTACCTATATGCATGTGCGATGCCAATTATCTCATGCAAATATCTTAGCCTCGCCGGCCTGGCTAAGTTCACGCTGTTCAACAATGCTTCTGACACGTCAAACATCGCAAGCCACGTTAAATCGTAATCAGTGCGATAGCCGCACGAAGGGATCATCGAGCAAGGGTGCATGCCATGAATGCCGCACAGGATGCAGTACTGCACCTGCGACCTCAGTGGCTGGTAGCGGCCTTGAAGCGGACTTCGAACTGCTTCCTGCACGTGACGTGCTCACTCGGGGGATCCCGAGCACAACACTGAGCAAAAACCGGTCTTTGCCTTGTGACTCTTTAAAAGCTCGCACCTTGCAACAGGATGTCGCCAAACCCACCCGCCCATGTCCTTCCGCAGCGGCAGCGCCAGCCCCACCTTCGACGCCGGCGCCGACCACGCGCAAGACGCGCGGCGCTCCGCCGAATGTTATCATCCCTACCCAGCCTCGCAGCGTCCGGGTCGTGACTGGGGTGCGTGCCACAGCAAGTCGAGCCTAGGAACTGCGCTGATAATAGCGCAGAGCGCCTGCCTGGACCTGGCACGTTTTTCCAGCAGCAGCCTGCGGGTTCCACGCCTGTCGCCCGTCGTTGGGATATCGAGAACCAATACGACACTCAACAGCACACGCCTGTTGCCAGGGGATACACCAGTCGCTTCGAAGGCCCCACGCAAGGGGTACCGCCTGTCAACATCGAGGTCCTTGCCGCTCGGCTGAGCTTGTCCGACGCTGACCGCACAACGCTGCACGACTTCAATGAGGTAAGTTTTTAGTTTCAGTGTGGATTTGCCAATGACAATCAGTAGCTTTCCACTTCTGGACAGCTCGTCGCGTTGTTTGCACATGTCCTCGACACGCGCCAAGGGTTCAAGCTCGTCACCACCGCGCTGGAGGAGCAAAGCGCCAAGATCAGCGAGCTTCAGAAGCTCCAGGCGGTGAATTATACCCCACCAGACACGTCCATTGTGCGTTATCATTCTGCTCATTCCAAGGGTGTATGTCCTTATTTTTATCCTCGTCACGTATAGAAACACATGGGCAAGATGACGCGCCACTACCTCATCCAGCCGCTTCAAAACTACCTCCAGGTCCACGAGGCCACTCAGGTAATGTCCCGCATTCGTTGGGACCATGTCAACTAACCTAGCAAAATAGAATTATTACATGCGAAAGCCCGAGACGTTCGACATCGCGATCTACCCAACGCACAGCGGTGTGCGCGCCAGGGTGGATGCACTCCTCGTCAAGTATGGCGGACAGGCCCGGTCCAACTACCGTAAAATCGTGCGTTGTCACTGTCCACCGGTAGTCATGAAATGTGACGTCTCTGTCTAGGTCTGGAAGTTTGTCGGCCAGAACGCATCGCTTGAGGTTTGGGCCGGCTTCATTATGCGTCGCTACCATTACCACGGCTCGGGCCAGGCGCCAGAGGCAAGCGCGATGGTCAAGGCGCGACTGGCACTCATGGTGCGGTGCTTGGTAACCGTTGAGATTCCTTCTCATTTCGTCGCAGCGCCAGGTCGCTCTGCCGCTTGTTGCGGTCCGCACTACCAAGGGCCAGAATACGACGTTCTGGGATCGCATGCGCGACAGGCTCATTGAGTTGTACAAGCAGCATGGCCCAGACCTCAAGTCGGCATCCTGGAAAGCGTGCGTACCTCCTGTTTTGGTTGGGATGTGTCCGTTAACGGTGAGCAGTTGGGCTGACACGATCGTTGCTGCCGACAAGCGCGGTGGTCATCCCGGACGATGATGACTTGGGCCCCAACGAGCCGAGCGGGGGAGCTGATGACACCGATGCCGCTGGCGCACAGCACACGCCGATGGACGAGGACGCTGCTTGATTATTGTATCTACGCCCGCCTAATCTATGCACAGCCTATTTCTCAATTCTGTCTTGACGTGACGCTCGTGCATTCTCATCCCTTCTCGGCAGTTATGTTTACTTATAGCCGGTTAGAAGTGCCGTGAGAACCTGTAATCCTACTGCTTGATTGTCATGATCAGATTGCTTGCGCCGTCAGATCCGATTACAACAAGTTGGTGAGTGGCACGGCTCACGGGAAACCTGCAATGTATTAGACAAACCCGGTAATCAACCAAATCATCGCATTCTTGTGATCAGGCCCATAGGTGTGTAGTCCTTCGCGTCGTCTGTGTGGTGCGAAGGGAGAGGGCGGGATAGAGAAGCAAGAGTTGGTACATGGTGAGAGAGTTGTTCGGCCTCGGGTCTCGTGAGGATGAGGGAGCAGCGAGGCGGCACGGGCATCGTTACACCGCGCCGCGATGGTGTGTTAGTCTTTGGATTATGTTGCGGCCAGCCGGCAACCGCGCAGAGCGAGAGCCTACGAGTGGAACACCACCCGCAGCCCACCCTCACACGGACCGCATCTCTCTCTCTAGGAGACACCCCAACCCGACCCTTGACTCTCGCCCGCAACAGTGGAAGCGCAGAGCAGGCGTACGGAGGGAGAGAGACCCCCGAGAGGGTCCCAACGGGAGTTCCGCTCGAGTCTCTGGAGGGGACCCAGGGCTGATGAGGAGTACTCGCCTCTACTCCCACGCACCCAAGGTCTACGACGTGTGGGACCCGAGGCCTCGGACCAGAGGTGGGGCGCCGCCGCGGCCCAGAGGCGCGGCGGTGCTGGAAGAACGCTCCCAGGCCAAGTGCACGCACAAAGACTCTGAGAGACCAAGAATCCAAAGACTAGAGTACAGGCACTGCGTCGCGCTCTTCTTATACGCCGCTCTCGGTGGTCCGTCGGTTGTCTTGGGTCCCGACGGGAGTTCCGCTTGATGGTCGCTACGATCCTCGAGCTTGCTTCCCTCTCACGAGACGCCATTGGCGGAACATGAAGCGCGAGCCGGCGGTACGTTTGACGTAGCGATCCTCGAGCTGCGCCCAGAGATTGAAGGGGTCGGGCTGCATAGCGTCGAACTCGAGACTGACTTGGATCGACGGATCGACATTCTCCCAGATGATGCCGCAGCAGATCCGAGCGCCCGTGACCCACGTGCGGTACAGGGTGCTGTCGGACGGGAACGAGGATTCGTCGGCGTCAGGGTCGATGTACTGGATGACGCCCTTCACGGCTAGGCGCGCGTGGATGTTTTTGCGCCATAGCGCCTAGTTGTCGCCGTTGAGAGGTGGAAAGCGGCCGGACTTGTCGGACATAATGCAGCGGACAATGCAACCGGACAATGGAACGGCGAGTAAGAGAGCTGGACAGCGGGGGATGCGGATAGGGCAGCGGCGGGTGCTGTAGGCGCAAATAAGAGTGGATGTTAGAGCGCCGTAGCAAGCTCGAGACGTGGGTGCTGTGTGGCACTGGTGGTGTGGGTTCCGGGAAGCTCAGGCCGTGCACTAGCGGCCGGGGCTCATAACCTATTGAACGAGGTACGAGGGGCAAGGGCCTGAGTCCGTGTGAGAACCGCAGAGAAGATGCTGTATAGGAGCCATACCTGAGTCCGTGTGAGAACCGCAGAGAAGATGCGGGGCCCACCGGACTCAGCCGAAGTGTAAATACACCCGAGACAATGTAACTCTACATAGGCACGATGGTCAACCACCAACAAACATTGGGCCTTTTGCGAGACTGACATGCAAAGGGGGTTGGCGAGCAGGAAGGCCCGCTTTTTACCACGCTGAAGTGGAAGGGACGCCGATACACGCTCCATATCTTCACCTCCGAGCTTATCGGGAGCGGCGGCTTCGGAAGGGTCTTCAAGGGCGAATTGAGCATCGACAATAAGTCCTCGGGGTTTGTCGCAGTCAAAGTTGTCACCACGGAAAACAGGGCGTCCGGAACGGTGAGGATCATACTATTTACTTCCCTAGGCCTTAGGGGCGTTGCTCATTTTTGCTCATTTTCTCTACAGTCATGACCCACTCCTTGTCGCTGTCACGGCAGAGCACACCACACTCGCCGGGACTGGCGCTGAGGAGGGGAACTATGCGAGCAAGAACATGGGTGGTGCATTGACCAGACCAAATCTGGGGATCAGCCCAGAAGGCCATCCGCCCTATATACATATCATGAGAACGCCGGAACGAGACTATCCCGGATCACCGTACTGCCTCGAGAGAGGTCGCCGATCTGAGCCGAAGCCCGCGATGTCCTCGAAGCCCGAAGTGGCTCGACGAATACCCCATAACCGAACTCGTCCCCACGATCCAGCGATCGAGCAGGCGTTGGACATACCGGGATATGCATCGAAGACTCCTCGAAGGGCAACAGCCTCTCGCAGACCATCGTAGAGCCCCGAGCGCGCGAGGGGGCGAAGATGCGGCGCGAGCTGGTGCCGCTGCCGTGACATCGCGATGTTGCGGCTCGTCGAAGTCTCCGGGATGTAGAGCGAGCGTGCGAAGGACATCGGAGAGGTGTCTTGAAGATATTCCGGATGGCACGAGGTCGGGGGAGCGTCTCTGTCGAGAGAGCGGTGTTGAGGGGTAGAGCTGGGAAGAGCGCGAGCAGCGCTGCGGGCCAACGGCACAAGATGTCAGCGCCTACACAACACCCTAGAGGTGAGAGAGGGTGGGCGAAGATATCCCGGGTGCAAGGGACACGAGGGGATGTCGAACGGGTGGTTCGAGATCGGGCCGCGGGACCAGAGGCCGGATATGGGCGAACCGGCCGAGCGCGAGCCGCCGAGGCGCGGCGGCGAGGGTCTCACCCTCTAGACGAGATGAGATCCGTTCCACGAGCAGATTCCGGGTCTGAGGTCGCCGAGGCAAGTCGTCGTCGTCGAGATAGGTCGAGTCGTCCCATAAAGGCAGCGGCGCATGATGGGGTGCGGGTGGGGCGCGAGTCTCACCCGCCAGATCGATCCGGCGCGCGATTCCGCATCCCTAGAGCCTAGGGACTAAGCGGGATAACGAGATTTGAGAACGGCGAACTGAATGGGTAGGTGGGGGAGACTGCGAAGAGGCGAGATTTCGAGCGATGAGAGGTTGGAGCCTGCGGAGACCTCGAAAATCGCAACATAGCCCCCCTTACAAGCCTCGAGCAGTCTCCAGGAGCGAGGGAGAGCCTCGGCGAGCTGTTGGGGACCAGCGTGAAGGGGATCGAGGGCGTATTGAGTCCCGGGTGAGCACGGCATCGGCGGGTGACTCGTTGTTTGGGATCTCGAAGCTTGTTCGTCGACCATATAAGCTCGACGGGCTTCGAGGTCTCTTGTTCTCGATCCCCCACCATGGGCCGCCAGGACAGCCGCCGCAAGAAGGACGCGCCGCCGCCCGCGCGCTCACGCACACGCTCGCCGCCGCCGTCGTCGTCTGCGGGGCCCTCGAACACGGGCCCGTCGACACAGGCGGGCTCAGGGAGGCCGCCGCCGCCGCCGTCGTCGTTCCCGCCGCCTCTGACCTTCTTTCCGCCGCCTGCGCCGCCGCCTGCGCAACCGCCCCAACAGCCCGCGGCGCCGTGGGCGCTGTGGAATGCTGCGGCGCCGGGGCAGTTCGCGATGCCGGCGCTGCAGCCCGACTTCACGGCGCCGTCGTATGCTCGCTTCGCGGGCGCGATGCCGCCGCCGCCCGCTCCTCGTACTCGCGCTCGCGCGCGTGCTGCCGCCCCGTCTGCTGTGCCTGGGGCCTCCGTTCCAACACCGTCGACGTCGGCGATCTCGCCGCCGTCTGCGGCGCCTTCGAGCTCTACGGCGCCGCCGCCTCCTCCTGCGCCTCCCGCTGTGCCCACCGCTGGGCCCACCGTGCCGGGGCCCCCACCGACGTCCTCGACGTCTCGAGCGCCTGCTCGGGAGTCGGAGGACGACATCGACGACTTTCTGGGGCCCGCGCGGTCGCCCACCACCCCGCCGCTGCCGACGCCATCGCCCGCTCGTCCTTCGCCTGCGCCCACACGTGGCCGTGCGCCGCCGCCGGGGCGGCGGCTCGTCTTCAACCTCCCGCCCGTGCCGCAGAACTGGACGACGTCTGCCCCGCGACCGGCGCCGCCGCCGGAGGCGACATCGGCGACCTCGCCGCCGTTGCCTTCGGACGAGGACGAGCCGTTCGTGCGGCGCCGCCGCCGCCCGTTCGCTCGTATGACGGCCTCGCGGCCGGTGTCGGCTGTCGCGCCCGAGCAGGCGCGTACCGGACAGGCGCGTACGGGGGCGACTCGCGGGCGCTCTCGCGAGAAGAACGCGTCGCCGCGTCGCGGGCCCAAGCGCGCCGCCCGCCGCGGCATGAAGATCCCGCCCGGCGAGAGCAAGAAGGCGGATCTCGACGCCATGCGCCGCGCCCGCAAGCAGCTGGGGCCGGGCGATGTACCTCTTCGGGTGAGTGGGTCTCGAGTCGACTCGTCGCGGGTCGCCGACCTGTCTAACTTCATCCCCAGGCGTGCGACAGCTGCGTCAAGGCGAAGATGACGCAGTGGTGTCGCGACAAGCCGGGCGTGCTGCCCTGCAGCGAGTGCAGCCGCCGCCATATCGCGTGCTCGTGGAAGACCCTCCGCGCGGACGCGGGGGTCGTTCGCGGGCACCGTGGGGCGCGTCGTCCGCTGACGCCGCCTGACGCGCGTAGCTCGTCGCCGCCGCCCACATCGCGCGACTCCTCGTCGTCGAGGCCGTCCTCGTCGCGTTCGCGCCGCTCGAGGCGCCGCCGCTCGACGTCGTCGTCGCCGGGGCCGGTGAGGACGCCCGAGGTGGAGGAGGCGCGGACGCGCCTGCTAGACAGGCAGCGGCGGTACCAGGATTACCGCAACGCGACGCGCGTGGCGCGGGTGTCGCAGATGCGCCAGAACGACGACCCGGAGTCGGAGGACGAGGACGAGGACGAGGTTGATGTGTGAGCCGCCCGAGGCGGCGTTTCTCGTTGTATATATAGTCTTCTTGTCGCAATGGGCGTAGTAGGATAGGAGAATAAGGATTGAGGCTTTTCTTGGAATGAGTGTGAAGCCCGAGACCGAGTCCGGGGTGAAAGCGAAGCGAGGACCGCGAAGCGCGACGACTTCGCGAGCTCGCTGACAGGTGAGAGAGCTTGTCTCGAGCGCGAGGCTGCGTTCGCTGAGGTCGGCGATGTCGTCCGTGGAGGGCGACAAGGGTCAGGCCCAGCGAATACGTTCGAGAGCGGTTGACAGTCTGCGTCGAGTGCCGCGAGCCCCGCGACGTTCATCGCGAAGCCGGGCGCGTGCGAAGCCGGAGTTCGAGAGCGATACCTCGGTCGAGGTGTCGAAGAGATCCCCAGCGCGATGTGGGGGATAGAGAGAGAGGAGCGAGACCAGCGCCCAAGCGTTAGGGGTCATGTAGTGATCGTGGAGGCCGCGCTAGTGTGCGGGCTAGGGATAGCGTCGATCGCGGAGCGTTAGGAGTGCTCGGCGAGGTTCGTTCGGCTCTGCCGTATGTTCGTTTCGAGTCGTAGGACATCGTGTCGTTCGTTCGAGTTCGTGAGCGAGGCATCGTGCGTCGCTCGAGTCGTTCGCGCCTCGTCTCGTGAGGTCGGCGGTGCTCAGGCACTGCGAGCGCGGGCATCCTTCGTCGGATCACGGCCAGGCCCCCATCTTTCGATGGTCAAGAGCGGGGAGAGTGACTGCGCGTTCTTCCATTCTCGCTAACAGTCAGAGGTGGTCGGGTTTTGATAACGCACCGCTCGTCGAAGGTCGACGAGGGTCGAGGGTATAGAGGGAGGAGAGACACCCCAGGAGGATGGGATGCGGTGCGATCCTGGTGCCGAAGATCCGAAAGACTTGGCGGATCGCGAGGGAGCACGCGTGCACATCGCGAGTCGAGCCCCCGGGGCGAGGGGGGAGAGACATAGGTTGCCCGTCTGGGGTCGGCGAGGTCGGTACACGGGCTGGCGTCGCTGACGCTATGAAACCGAGAGGAGGGGAGCGGGTTGTCCGTCGAGAGGATCCCATCGGCGCCCAGGCTGCGAGCCTTATCGGCCATTCCGACTTGCTAGAGGATCGTCGTCGGTGAAGAGGGGGAGCGCGGCCGATGATTCGTCGAACTGCGCGACACATCGCACCGCGGGGGAGCCGGAGAGCGGAGAGAAGAGGGCGAGGAGGGAGGAAGGGACGCCAGTCCGAGGAGAGGTTAGATTTGGTCTTATGTCACGGCAGAGCACACCACACTCGCCGGGACTGGCGCTGAGGAGGGGAACTATGCGAGCAAGAACATGGGTGGTGCATTGACCAGACCAAATCTGGGGATCAGCCCAGAAGGCCATCCGCCCTATATACATATCATGAGAACGCCGGAACGAGACTATCCCGGATCACCGTACTGCCTCGAGAGAGGTCGCCGATCTGAGCCGAAGCCCGCGATGTCCTCGAAGCCCGAAGTGGCTCGACGAATACCCCATAACCGAACTCGTCCCCACGATCCAGCGATCGAGCAGGCGTTGGACATACCGGGATATGCATCGAAGACTCCTCGAAGGGCAACAGCCTCTCGCAGACCATCGTAGAGCCCCGAGCGCGCGAGGGGGCGAAGATGCGGCGCGAGCTGGTGCCGCTGCCGTGACATCGCGATGTTGCGGCTCGTCGAAGTCTCCGGGATGTAGAGCGAGCGTGCGAAGGACATCGGAGAGGTGTCTTGAAGATATTCCGGATGGCACGAGGTCGGGGGAGCGTCTCTGTCGAGAGAGCGGTGTTGAGGGGTAGAGCTGGGAAGAGCGCGAGCAGCGCTGCGGGCCAACGGCACAAGATGTCAGCGCCTACACAACACCCTAGAGGTGAGAGAGGGTGGGCGAAGATATCCCGGGTGCAAGGGACACGAGGGGATGTCGAACGGGTGGTTCGAGATCGGGCCGCGGGACCAGAGGCCGGATATGGGCGAACCGGCCGAGCGCGAGCCGCCGAGGCGCGGCGGCGAGGGTCTCACCCTCTAGACGAGATGAGATCCGTTCCACGAGCAGATTCCGGGTCTGAGGTCGCCGAGGCAAGTCGTCGTCGTCGAGATAGGTCGAGTCGTCCCATAAAGGCAGCGGCGCATGATGGGGTGCGGGTGGGGCGCGAGTCTCACCCGCCAGATCGATCCGGCGCGCGATTCCGCATCCCTAGAGCCTAGGGACTAAGCGGGATAACGAGATTTGAGAACGGCGAACTGAATGGGTAGGTGGGGGAGACTGCGAAGAGGCGAGATTTCGAGCGATGAGAGGTTGGAGCCTGCGGAGACCTCGAAAATCGCAACAGTCGCGGACCCACTCCTTGTCTCGTAACCATTTTCCGACCGCTATACCTCATTGACCCCTTCAAAAACTATCTGTAAATTACAATCCCTATGTGTGGTATTGCTCCAAATATTCCCGCGATTTACGGTAAAGTGTGTAGTGTGCAATTGCACGATGAACTGGTGAATCCGGCAACTTTCGGGAAACATTGACCTTCCCGCCCTCATCCCTTTCCATCCCTTCTTTCCCTTCGCGCTCATAGACTCTGAATCAATTCTAAGGACCCCTGGCATTGCTCACAAATTTATTGGGGCATCTAGGTATGCTGGCTGATGCGGGAGGATGTGATCCCTGGTGGCGGAGTTTCTGGTCAGGACAACCTGACGGCGCATTTAATTGTGCAAGGATCGAGTCATATCCCCGCAATCCCCGCACACTCAGTAGTGTACTGCACCTATGGCATCGGATGGGAGCACCAGAGACGCGTCTCTGGCCCTGATCCCATATGTACCAGGTGAGCCAAATGCCGCACCTCTGGTTGCAGTATCTGACGTTCCCTAGCACTGGCATACACATCTAATCCATTTTAATGGTGGATAAATAGTCTAATCCTGCGTTTTGCGGCGGAAAAAAGGGCCTGCGGCTGCTTACTGGTTGTGGATGGCCACCAGCATGCACCGTTCCCCGCAGCCACTCCCGACTTCAGTGGCCACCCTACAGTCGGCCTAGCGCTCGTGGATGGTGGAGATACACCTAACAATGGTATATAGGGCGTTGGAACCGGAGAGTGAGGTACGAGTGGCCTGATAAATTGTTGTGAGAGTGTAGAATGTCCTAGCTCTGTTTATCGGCGCGATCAATGCGATTTTTTGCTGTATACATGCGTGCGTGTGTAAAACGTGATCATGAATATTCTCACGATTTTAGATAAAGATGCTGGCCCGAAACGCGGTACCGCGGTTGCGGGTGAGCGGAGCCGACCCGGAATGGTTCCGGGAGACGCCGGCAACTTTTCACCGCTCCCGCGCTTCTCGATCTGCCACACGGCCCTGTCTGCCCCGAACGCCGCACCATCTATCATGGTGGCTCGGGCCAAGTCCAAGGCGGAGCACGCGCGCTTAGACCGGGCCGTTTCCGATCAGCACTCTGCTGTGGCTCTCGAGGAATATACCGCTCACTGGGATGCAAATCCTGGCACTTCTCGGCGCGGCCATGGCGCCAATGCTTATGCGGACCCTCTTGGAGTGTCTGGCAGGACCTTAAACCGTTATTATAATGGTGGAACGTCCCTGTCAGACTTCAACAAGACCAAGCGGAAGCTGCTGCCGCCCGAGGAGGACCAGCTCCTCCAGTTCAGCCTCGTTTCTGCCGATCGTGGCTTCGGCTTCGACATCGAAGGCTTGCAGCGTGTTGGGAATGCTCTGCTCCACTCTCGTGACCCTGGGGCTGAGCCACTGGGCCACAACTGGATTGACCGGTTCATTGTCCGGCACCCAGAGCTCAAGGGGCACTGGTCTCGCGCGCTTGCGAAGGTCCGCGCCAATGCTGCCAACCCCGAGTCCATTCACCACTTCTTCGACAAGGTGGTCTGGAAGCACATCTACGAGCCTGACAATTGGGATCCCGTCGTACCCGCCTGTCTCTACGCCAGCGATGAGATCGGGGTTTCCAAGGGTTTCCACACCCGTTCTCGCATTCTGGGCCGTGCAGATGCGAAGATGGCCTACCAGCAGGGTGTAGAGGATAGGGAGAATATCACTGTCTTGCCGACCATTTGCGCAGATGGTACATTCCTCCCTCGCCTCTATATCTTTGCTGGTCAGCGCATCCAGGGCGAATGGCGGCGCAACAACATCGTCAAGGCCACGTTTGCAGTCTCGCCTAATGGCTGGACTGACAACGAGCTTGCCCTCTGGTGGCTGGTCAATATCTTCGATCCTTCGACGCGCGAGAAGGCCAATGGACGGATGTGTGTGCTTCTGCTGGATGGCCATGGCTCCCACCTCAGTCTTCCATTCCTCCGCTTTGCCAAGGAGAACAAGATCTGCATCCTCGCCTACCCACCGCACACGACCCACTTGCTCCAGGGCCTTGACCTTGTTGCATTCGCGCAGCTCAAGCGCATCTACGCCCAGGAGGTCAAGGCGTACGAGGAGAGTCATGGAGGACTTGGTTTGCGCAAGCGCGATTTCGCAAAGGTCAGCTCGTTCTGTCGTTGTGATTCCATTGCTGATCTGAGGCAGGTGTTCGGCACTGCATTCCAGCGCGCATTCACTGCAGAGACGATTTTAGCAGCATTCCGGGTCACCGGCATCTACCCGTTCAACCGCAACGCCGTCTCTGAGGCCAAGATGCGCCCCAGCCAAGCTGCGTCTATGCACCACACCTTCCCGATCGAGCAGCCGAGTCCAGTGCGTCGTGTCATGGCCTCGCAGAGCAACAACGTGCAGCCTGCCAGTCCCCCTTCCACTCCTGCTTCACCATTGTCAGAGCTGCCCATCGACCCAGCACTCCTTTCCGATGCTATGCCGCAGACGCTGAACTGCACGGAACTTGCAAGGAACCAGCTAAGACTGCTATCTGAATCAAGGAGAACTACTATGAAGATGATCACTACTAAGAATGAACAACTCCAAAGAAGAACGGCCGCTACTACTAAGCTACCTAGTGCAGAGCACACAGTAGAATCCCAGCAGAACGTAGAAATAGATGTATAGAGGGGGAGAGTGGTCACCACGAATCGTTCCGCGAACGGGATTCGATGCTTGGGGAAGGACGTTCTGAGAAGCCCAGGTTCCGCGCAAGCGAGTTGAGAGTTCAATCCACACACACGAAGTGGAGGACGAAGTGGGTTCGCGCGAGCGAGAGACGGATGATGCACAGATCGACGAACGAAGTGCGCACCTGAGGGAGATTGTTGAGGGTCGAGATCGAAAGCGGAGGCCGACGCTACGGCTGAGACGCGAGAGAAGACGAGAGGACGAGGGCGAAGACAAGTCACGCGACGCGGTTCGCGGAGACGCTGACCGCAACGACGCTGAGAGTGAGGGAGGTGCCGAACTCTACCCGGCTCGAACGGGACTCAAGTTGCAACCGAGCCTCAACCAGACCACTGGGCTGCTCTCACCGGGCTCGATACCGGGCTACGACGTTGGTCAGGAAGTACTAGAGATTGAGTGGGGATCGCCTTCGGGCTATATACATGTGAGAGTCCAAAATCAGGGGTGGGAGCCCCGTCTGCCTTTCCGGGAAGCGAAGACGCGTACATACGGTCCACGAACTGCGGAGACACAGCGAACCGTCATTTCTCCGTCGCTGGAGCCAATGAGAGTGCGCCGAACGAGTCATAGAACGCGACCGAAGGTTGAGGAATGACTCTGCCGATCGTGAACGGCGTGGCGAACGAGTGCCGGGAGCGTGATGGATAACCCAGGCTGTGCCGAACCTTGCGCTAGGGTCCGGGATACTGGTCGACCGGGTTCGAGATTCACGTTGCCAAGGGCGGAATGAGTCTTGGGACGACGGCTGGCCTCCGCCGTGGCGTTGCCGGGCTTGCGCGTTCGTGGTTCGTGCCAGGGCGCCGGTGCAGCTGACCTTGCATCGCGTTCGAGAATGTCCCATCGCACGCGTTCGAGCAGATTCCGCAGCGTCGTTCGTCGATCCAGGAGAGTGCTGAGTGCCGGGGGAACCGGAGAGGGGGCGCGCGAAGGGAGTTCGCGGCGCAGTTCGCGGTGAGCGCACGGAGTTCGCGGTTGACGCTCCTCGAGTGAATGGCTATGAACCATCGTCCTTGTGTGCGCAGGAGCGTGGTGCATTACGCGAGTTGTATGCAGGAACGCGTCGTCGTGAAGTTGGTGGAAGGCGAGGGAGGCGGCGAACCGAGTTCGCGCTCGCGGTTCGCGCTGGCGGGTCACGCCGGCTGGGCCCGAACCGCATACACGGCGCACGAACGAACTTCGTGCAACTGGTTCTGCGTACCGCTGGCTTGTTCCTTGTCAACGAGAGCTTGAATCGAGGTCGAGTGCGTGTTCGCGGTGGTGGTGATCGTTCGCCGCTGCTGGTTCGCGCTGAAGTTGCACCGCGAACTGAGGCGAATTCGCGCAATTTTCGAGTGGGTTGATTTCTGCCCGATCATCCGCGGGGTACTTTGAATGTGCACGTCCCTGTGCATCAACACGCGAAGTCCTTGGCCGAAAATTGCGCGAGCCGTGTTCCGTGACCTTCCTTCTCCGACCCTTCACGAACTGAGTGCGGGGAGGACGAATTCTTGCACCGAAAGCTTATCCTGTGATCCCGCTCGAGGGTCGACGGGAGGCCTCCGGGATGTTCTCCGTCGAACAAACTCTGCCCGATTCGTCGCATGTTTGACTCGCCGCAAAGTGTGGATCCCGGCGGCACTGCTTCCGGATACTGCTCGCGCCAAGGTTCGTGGGAGGCGATCGTTGGGAAGTCGCCCGATTTGGCTAGAAGCCGTGCAAGTGCACGAACCGGGATTTCGGCGGTTGTGGCTTTTGGCTGACTCCGTTGAATAGCAACGCTAGGCTATATAGCCGTTGCGCTCGCTAGTCCTCTCTCTCCTCCAGAGCCCCAGCACCCGCCGTAGCTGCCCGCCATGCCGTCGCTCGAGGCCTCCGTTCGCCGCCACATCAAGATGCCACTCGACACTGAGTTTGCGTACGCGCCCGCGCCGCACGCCGCTTTCGACTGTTGCGTGCTCCCCGGCCAGTACGACACGCTCGTCCGCGCCAACCTCGAATCGCTCGCCTGTGTCGGTCTCGAGGGCGATCACAAGATGGACAACGTGCGCCCCGACCACTTGTACGCGGTGCGTAGTCCGTTCCTTGCGCGCTCTGTTCGTTCTGATCGCCGCTAAGGTTGCGGGCCGCGACCACTTGACCCAACCTTGCGGGTTCGCGCTTGCGTGGGCCGTGACTTACCACGCTTTCTTCGTCCATGTCGAGGGCGACGAGGTCCACTCGCAGCTCGCCGACCGCCTTCAGCGCCTCTGGACCGCCTACCAGCTGGGCCACTCCCTCGCGTCCGCCGAGGCCGACAGCGAGTCCGCGATTCGCGTTCATGACCGTCACTGGGGCGAACGCACCATCGCGATCGTCGAGCAGCTCGCGCCGGACGATTTCGAGCCGTCGTCCCCCATCTACAACTTGGTCGCCGCCATCGGTATGCGCCTCGTCGCCTGCGGCGCCGACCTTCCTGCGTGCTTCGCGCCGCTCGCCGCCGCCTGCAACCCTGCGGGCTTCAAGAAGTTCGACTCGCCGCCCGCCGCGGCTCCCGGGCGTGGCATCGGTTCGTCGCAGCCCCTGCTGACGCGCTGCGACTGCTGCTTCCTCCTCGCCGACCGCTTCAACCCGGTTTGCCTGGGTTTCAGCAACGCCGAGATTTGCTGGACGTGCTTCATGCGCCACAAGCGCCGCCCCGAGTGTGGCTACCCGCCCTCGCGCCGTACGCTGTGGTCCGCCGACGTACGTGTTATCGTCTCCTCCGTGCTCACGCTTGTTGACCATGGGCATAGGACTTGGATGAGGTGCGCGCCTCGCGCCCTCCGGCTAATTCGCCGCGCCTTCGCCGTTCGAGTACCGGGGGACGCGCGCGCAAGCGCGCTCGTCGCGATCGTTCCGAGGACCCCGAGGAGAGCGAGGAGGTCGACCAGGACGCCCTCGTCAAGGCGATTCTCGATGGCCCGCGCGCCGGCTTCGAGATTCGCGTGCCGTTGCTTCGTGAGACGCGCCGCCGCGTCGCCGCTGGGCTGCACAGACGCGCGGACGAGGCACTCCGCGCCGGTTACCTTGCGCACGAGCGCACGATCAACTTGATCCTGGCGTCGAACCGCGCCTCACTGGTGTCGATGGGAGCGACGGAACGCGAGCTCAGCCCCCTCGCCGCCTATGCCACACGCATCGTCAACGCGGACGAGGAGCTCGAGGACGAGGACGCCATCGGGTCGCCGGAGATCGCGCCGTCGCAGGCCGGTTCGCCCGTCGCGGGTCCTTCGCGCCTCGACTAGTTTTTCGTCTCGTTCTTCTTCTTGTTCGCGCCCTCTGTCGATTGTCGCCGCCGCCACATGTAATTCATCTTCGCTTGTCTTGTCAATCCGAGAAAAGGCCTTGTGCCGTTTGAAAAGAATGTTGCCGGAACCGAGTAATGACCGTTCTTGAGAACTCCGTAAAACGAGTGACTGCTTCGTGCGAATAAATAGTGAAAGTCGTCTTGTTCTATGAGTCGCCTTCGGGCGGCTCCTCCTCCTGCTCCTCCTCCTCATCGTCCACCGCTTGCTGGGCGTTCGCGCGCTCCCAGATGTACTGCGGGGTGTTCTCCACAATATGCTTCACGTTGTACCTGACGTCCGCTCTGGCGTGGTAGAGGCGCACTCTTGCGGCCGCGATTCGATCAACGATGACCGACGAATCGAGTTCGGCGAGAATGTACGACCCTCCCGAGTGCCTTCGCAATACAATGAATGGTCCGAGCCAGCGCGGTTTCGGCTTCCGATTGTGCTCGAGCTCGATGCGCGAGTTCTTGACGAGCACCAGTGTTCCCGGTCGAATGTTGTCGGGAGCGCGAAGGCCTTGATAACTTCGCAGCATTCGCGCGGCTGCCTGTTCGCGGAACTTCTTGACTCGTTCGCGCATGGCTTCGATGTCGGCGTCGCGTTTCTCGATCTGGCGCGCCCGTGTCGCAATGAGATCCTCCGTTGACATCGGGGGTTGCATTGGCGGGACGAGCCACGTTGCTTGCTCAAAGTCGAGAGGCAGGACGGGTTCGCAGCCGTGCACCATCCGGTAGGGGGACATTCCGAGGTGACGCTTGGCCGTGATTCGCTCCGCCCAGAACACCGCATGCGCCTTGGAGGCCCACTTCGATGGTTCGGTGCCGCAGGCTTTCATCAGCGACTCGCGCACGTCGAAGTGCTTTCGCTCTACTATGCCGTTCGCCCGTGAGTTATATGCTGAGATCTTGATGTGCCGAATGCCGTGCTTGATTGAGAGGTATTCGACCGCCTTGACTATGTCTGCGCCGTTGTCCGTTACGATCTCGCCTACGACGCCCCATCGGCAGAGCACTTCCTCGAATAAGAATCGTCCCAGTGTCGGACCATTGACCTTTGCGAGAGCTCTCCATTCCGGGTAACTGGCCGTCGCGCAGCGTCCCTGCACCATCGCCTTCTTGCCCTCCGAGGCGACTGACATGAGCATGACGTCGACATGGCACTTGAAGAAAAGACCGGGAATGAAAGGGACAGACTGCGGGATCCGTTGGTGTCCAAGCTGGCGAATCTGACACTGGTGGCAAGTGCGCAGATACCACCTGATGTCCGTATCCATATCGTGCCAGAAGAAACGTTCCCGAATGTGCGCGCGAACCGGAAAATAGCCCTTGTGTCCGAGTTCGTCGTGCGCGAGGCGCATCTTCTCGAGCCGCTCCTTGTTGTCGACAATGACGACCTTGTGCCGGTTGTCTTCGCTCCGCCGGTAGAGTATTCCACCCAGCACGAAGTACTGCGCCGCCTTCCGAACGAGACTGTTGATCTTCTCCCTTGTCATGAGCGGATCGCGCGCGCCGGTGGAGAGGAAGCGTTGAATCTCGGGCAGTTCGCGGTCTCTTCTCCTTCCCTTCGCGCCGCGAGGAATCTGGACTTCCTTGTCCGCATCCGGTGCTTCCGCAATTTCCCGCAGTGCCGGCTCGATCGAGGCTTCTGCCGGTGGTTCTTCCGTAATCACCGCCGCGGGAGTTGCCGGAGCCGTCTTGTTCGCCGCTGCCCCCTTGCGCCTGCGCGCCGTCGTCCGCGTGACTGGAGCTTCTTCGTCCTTGTCTTCGTCGCTGTTCTCGGGCGAATTTTCGGCCGAATTTTCGTCGGAGGCTGCCTCCTCCTCTCCGCGGGGTACTTTGGATGGTTGCGTCCTCGCACCACTCCTTGTCCTTGCTTTGAAGACTTCGGTGAGAAAGACGTCGCGATTCGTCGGTGTTCTTGGCAATGTTGCATAGTCGATACCGAAGACGTCCGCGAGTTGAGTCCCTACGCGGAATACATGATTGTAGACCGGCCTTCGGCCATTCGCGAGCTCGATTGCGAACCCGAGCGCCTTGTCGAGCCATTCGTCCGGGTCATCGGGTTCTCCTTCGTCGTCCTCCGCCGGAGGCCTCCTTGATAAGCCGTCCGCCCCGGTATGACGGGTCGCAGGAACGTGCACAATGCGCGGGTTGAACAGCAAGATCCCCGCGATCCAGCGGTTAATCGTCGCGTTTGGCTGCATGTCGGGGTTGTTGAGCATGCCTTTGATGTACTTCGCGTCGACCTCCATGACCAGGGAGTGCACTCCGTAAATGTAGGCGCGCACGGCTCGCAACGAACGGAATAGACCATGCAGCTCGAGCTTCGCTTGCGAATAGCGCGATTCCCGTTCGTTCCACGTAATCGAGCCGTACCGAGCTGGATAACGCTTCTTGTCATCCCCTACTTGCAAGAGGATATATCCAACCGCGATGAGGGACGAATCCATGGCGAGGATCACGTCGTTGTACGAGGCATAGTCGATCGGTTTGAGACCTGGCGCGTTCGCGACTAATTCCTTGAGCCGTGCGACCGAAGCGTCGCACTCGTCCGTCCATTCGAACTCGACGTCTTTGCGCGTAAGCTGGTACAGCGGCCGCGCCTCCTTCGCGAAGTCCTTGATCCACAGCTTCGAGACGCCACAGGTGCCGAGGAAAGCGCGAACTTGCGTCACGTTCTGCGGCGTGGGCCAGTTGAGGATCTTCTGCACATTGCCCTTCTCTGGGTGCCGTCCTTCGAAGTTGCAACGGTAGCCGACGATTACCGCCTCTTCCTGCGCGATGACAGCCTTCTTCCCCGATACTGATGCGCCCGCTCGTTCTAGTCGATGCAAAATCCGATTGAGCGTCATGGCGTGCTCCCAGACGAATCGCCGGATCCCTTTGTTGTCGGGGTGCGTCTGGAACGAACCGTCTTCGTTCTTGTAGTACGAGCGCGTTCCTTTGCCGACCACGTCGTCGATGAAGCAGTTCGCGAAACGAGGAATTTCGTCGAGGAGAATGAACGTGACATTCTGTTGCTGGATCGGCACCGAATTGGTGTACCCCATGGGCAAGCCCACGTTGCGGAGCACTCCGAGTCGTGTTTGAAAGGCCGTGAGATCGCGGTACGCCTCGTCGATGAGCTGCTGGTCGTAGGAAGAGTAGAGATCGAGCACCGAGAGCAACGTGAAGCCCGAGCACTCCTCTGAGAATTCGTCCGGTTGAGGGATGAGCCCCGCATCGCGAATCGTGTTCTCGTTGAGCGGCTGGAGGTCGTGGACGATGCGGAGACTCTTGCCGTCCTTCTTGACCACACAGAACCAACTGTTCCGGTACGACGAATTGCATTCCTTGTAGACGCCCGCCTTGATCTTCTCCTTGAGTAATTCGACCAAGCCTTCTCGAATCGAGGGCGGAATCAGGATGTGACGCTTTGTCCACGGTACATGCGGCAAGACGGCCAACTTGACGGGCGGAAAGTAGTCCGATCGGAATCGCCCTCGCTCGGTCTCCTTCCACGCGAACGATTTCTCGTTCGCCGCAATGATCGCCTTGAGGAGGCGCTTCTCCTCGTCCCAGAGATGCGCGCTTTCGTCGATCTTGAAACCCTTCATGCGCTCTTCGGTCATATATGCTGTCGGCACAACGTCCGGGGGATGCGCCGTAATGACTGGGAGGGACATTAGCGGATCGGACGGCATTCGACGCACTATTCGATACTCCTCGGGCATCGGCGCGTTCTTCGGGTGCACCTTGAGTAACGCTGACTTGTAGGGACGCTTTCCTAGACCGATCGCGTCTCCGGGTTGCTGAGCGCGCGGCTTGTCTCGGTTCGCGACAATGTTGAAGACTGAAGCGAAGACTCCAAAGCCTAGCTCTCCCACATCTCCAGAGGCCATCTTGAGTTCGCCCAAGCCGACGGGAATGACGCCAGGTTGTCGGTGCGAACGGAAGTCGCGGTACATGCGTAGCGGAGGCGCCACATGCTTGGGGCGTGGAGGCAGCTCGAATCGCTCCGGGTCACCGATAGTGAGCGTAACCGTCATCGTGAAGTCTCCCGGGTCGTCCTCTTCGATGCCTGGCACTGCTGCCGCCTGAATCTGCCCGGATTCAAGGGACAGCACGAATTGCTGGGGTGGAGGACGTGCGAAGCGGTCGTCATTTCGGAGCGCGAAGACCTCAACAGGAACCTGATTCGCGTCCAGGTTCGCGCCGCCTGGGCTCTCCTCCGGCGCATTTCCTTCCTCGTCGCCCGATTCATCGGAATCGTACGTGCCGGTCGCGGCGTCGCCCAGGATCAGCGTCACTTGCTCCTCTGAGGGGCCTTTACACACGGCGTCCGTTTGCCTGTCTTGACCGAGTTGGTAAACTTCCGCTTCTTCGCCCACCAGTTCGCGCCCTTCCTCTTTTACTTTGTCCATGAGGTGCACTTCGCCTATGGGCGTGCGTCGAGTCGTCGTGTACTTCTGGACGAGGCGTCGAGTGTCGCCGGAAATCGCCAGCATTTCCCGCAGCGAAGCGGTGATTGAGGTGTCGAGCATGCGGTCGAAGACGCGCTCCGCCATGGATTCGTCGGCAGCTGGCGCACGGTTACGAAACTGAACACCCGCTTCCTCCATCTTGTCGGCGGCCTTCTTGGTCATCTCCGCGTGTTTGCGCGCAACTTCGTCGAGGGGGATCGGCACGAGCAGATCGGCTTGCTTCTCCGGACTCCGCGGACGTGGAGCTTCTTGAGGCGCAGGCGCCGGCGCCCTCACTGCGGCTGGGACCGGTAAAATTCCGGGCGTCTTCGCGCGATTCTGGTTCGAGGCGGGGCCCCACGAACGGCTGGGCAATTCGACACCGTCGAAGCGCTTCTTGGGCTGGAATCGACCGGTGTTCTCGTAGTTGAGAACGTGCTCGCGCATCAACAGAAAGGCCTGGTATTCGCGCTCCTCCGGAGTCAAGTCGTCGTCCTCGTTGTGGATGAGCGCCTCGACGTCGTTCGGGTACTCGATCATCATGACTTGGTCGAAGTAGTTCGTGTTCTGCTGAGCCGTCCAATAGTCGTCAACGCGCTTGTGCATTGGGACGCTCCGAGGGCCGGGGATCTGAAGCCCACCGGGCAGCGTCGTTCGCCCGAGAATGTCTTCCGTCAACTTGCCGATGCGAATGTACTCGAGCCGCATGGGGCATTGCTTCATGCGGTGCGAAGGGTCGTCGCAGAAGATGCACTTCTCGTCTGGTCGAAACGGCATACTGAGCGCGGTTCGCGGCGCTGCGTATCGCGCCTGCGAATATCCCTGCGTTGCGGTCGTTGAATCGTTCGCGGTCGCGGCGGTTCGCGCTCCGAGACGCGCGTCGAGCTTCTCCTCTAGGAGATGCGCAATGGAGGCGATGAGCCTCTCGTCGGGTTGCTCCTTCTTGACGGTCGGGTTCACCATCGCCGAGACCTCGCGCTGCTCCGATGCCAGCGGCGAGTACGCGTATTTAGTCGTCGCGTCCGTCGTCTCGGTGTTGTGATTTTTTGCCAGGAAGCGAACCTCCTTCGAGATGTCGTCGATCGTCAAATCGCGGTAGTGCTGATCGGGGTGGCGCCACTCAAGTCGCCGCTCGATCTTCGTTCGCTCCTCCTTCGAGAACGCTGAGAGATACAGCTCTTGACGCTGATGGACGATGCCCTGCCGCGAGAGCGATTTCTGGCATGCGAGGAACTCGCGCGTGTAGGTGCTGACAGCCTCGGACGTCCTGAACGGGCCGAGCTCTTTCCACTTCGCGATGCGGTCCTTCAGCTCCTTGAGCGTGTACTCCTTGATCTTCCCGTTCTCCGGGTAGAGTTCGAGCACCGCCGTGCGGAATTCGTCCCACGGGGAATCGTCGGTGAACTCGTCGAGTTGCATCCATTGATTGCGCGTGTCGCGATCGCAGTAATCGACGATCTTCTTCTTCCATTGCCCCTCCGCGACGCCAGCGAGGCGCGCGCGGCTTTCGAACGAATCGAGGAACGTGCCGACTTTGTATTCGTCGCCGTCGAACCGCGGAGCGTTCTTCTCATCGGGGTATGGTAGAGGAACTCGAGGTTGTTGAGCCGCCGGCGCCGCCGCACCTCCTCCTGGCGGTGCTGGCTGCTGCTGCGCGCGTTGAAGCATGTTCATGAAGAATTGCTGGAACATGTTGTCGAGAACGCCTGGGTCGGGACCCGGCGGATTCGGGGGTGGATCGCCTTGCTCGGACATTGCGCGAAGATGATAGCGAAGTAGTTCTTCGGCGAGGATGCGCGGGTTCGGTGGCGATGGGTTGCGAGGTTCGGGTGGATGTCTTCCTTGACGCGGTGAGATGTATTGTTCGCGAAAAGGTGACGGCGGTGGAGTCGGTTCGAGCTCGAGTGTTGCAAACGCAGCGAGTTCGTCGTCGACTTCGGTGAGAGTTGAGAGATCGCCGAACTCCTCGGTGAGGTGTTGGAGTAGCGAACTGGACGTGTTGTCGTCGGGTTGCTGTCGCGTCGGGTCGCCGAGTCGAAGTCGATTCGTGCGAATCCGGGCAACAACAAAGAGTAGAAAGAAATAAAAGTATCGAAATGGCAATCCGAAAAGAACTAAACTAGTAAAACTACTAATTCAGTTCCCTGCGGTGGTCACCACTTTGAACTGCACGGAACTTGCAAGGAACCAGCTAAGACTGCTATCTGAATCAAGGAGAACTACTATGAAGATGATCACTACTAAGAATGAACAACTCCAAAGAAGAACGGCCGCTACTACTAAGCTACCTAGTGCAGAGCACACAGTAGAATCCCAGCAGAACGTAGAAATAGATGTATAGAGGGGGAGAGTGGTCACCACGAATCGTTCCGCGAACGGGATTCGATGCTTGGGGAAGGACGTTCTGAGAAGCCCAGGTTCCGCGCAAGCGAGTTGAGAGTTCAATCCACACACACGAAGTGGAGGACGAAGTGGGTTCGCGCGAGCGAGAGACGGATGATGCACAGATCGACGAACGAAGTGCGCACCTGAGGGAGATTGTTGAGGGTCGAGATCGAAAGCGGAGGCCGACGCTACGGCTGAGACGCGAGAGAAGACGAGAGGACGAGGGCGAAGACAAGTCACGCGACGCGGTTCGCGGAGACGCTGACCGCAACGACGCTGAGAGTGAGGGAGGTGCCGAACTCTACCCGGCTCGAACGGGACTCAAGTTGCAACCGAGCCTCAACCAGACCACTGGGCTGCTCTCACCGGGCTCGATACCGGGCTACGACGTTGGTCAGGAAGTACTAGAGATTGAGTGGGGATCGCCTTCGGGCTATATACATGTGAGAGTCCAAAATCAGGGGTGGGAGCCCCGTCTGCCTTTCCGGGAAGCGAAGACGCGTACATACGGTCCACGAACTGCGGAGACACAGCGAACCGTCATTTCTCCGTCGCTGGAGCCAATGAGAGTGCGCCGAACGAGTCATAGAACGCGACCGAAGGTTGAGGAATGACTCTGCCGATCGTGAACGGCGTGGCGAACGAGTGCCGGGAGCGTGATGGATAACCCAGGCTGTGCCGAACCTTGCGCTAGGGTCCGGGATACTGGTCGACCGGGTTCGAGATTCACGTTGCCAAGGGCGGAATGAGTCTTGGGACGACGGCTGGCCTCCGCCGTGGCGTTGCCGGGCTTGCGCGTTCGTGGTTCGTGCCAGGGCGCCGGTGCAGCTGACCTTGCATCGCGTTCGAGAATGTCCCATCGCACGCGTTCGCGCAGATTCCGCAGCGTCGTTCGTCGATCCAGGAGAGTGCTGAGTGCCGGGGGAACCGGAGAGGGGGCGCGCGAAGGGAGTTCGCGGCGCAGTTCGCGGTGAGCGCACGGAGTTCGCGGTTGACGCTCCTCGAGTGAATGGCTATGAACCATCGTCCTTGTGTGCGCAGGAGCGTGGTGCATTACGCGAGTTGTATGCAGGAACGCGTCGTCGTGAAGTTGGTGGAAGGCGAGGGAGGCGGCGAACCGAGTTCGCGCTCGCGGTTCGCGCTGGCGGGTCACGCTGGCTGGGCCCGAACCGCATACACGGCGCACGAACGAACTTTGTGCAACTGGTTCTGCATACCGCTGGCTTGTTCCTTGTCAACGAGAGCTTGAATCGAGGTCGAGTGCGTGTTCGCGGTGGTGGTGATCGTTCGCCGCTGCTGGTTCGCGCTGAAGTTGCACCGCGAACTGAGGCGAATTCGCGCAATTTTCGAGTGGGTTGATTTCTGCCCGATCAACGCCCCAGCGCGGTCGCCTCCCTTCACATGCCGACTACACGCCTGGCTCACGCTGGCGCACACTCCAAGACTCCCTGTCCCAGTCTGCGACAGCTTCAGTGCTTGTTTCAGAACGTCGCATTACTGCTGCTGAGGTGGATGCTCTAAACGGGTCACCCCGCATGGAGCATCCACCTGCAGCGGTTATACCGTACTGGTCACTGCTTCAGAACCCCGAGGCGACATACGACGACATCCGCAGCGCCTTTGTGTTCCGCCACGACGGGTCTGAGAGTAAGGGTGAGCTCGAGGACGCACGTCCCGCCGGACGAGAAGGGCATTCGCGCCGGCTCCAGTAGAGCTTCGCTCGGCGCGACGGACCTAGCGGCAGTTCCGACGGAACTCTGCTCGGCCGCGCGATGGATCCGACGGGAGTCCCGGTAGAAGTCCGCCTATATAAGACGACTCGTGACCCTCGCTGTACTCTAGTCTTTGGATTCTTGGTCTCTCAGAGTCTTTGTGCGTGCACTTGGCCTGGGAGCGTTCTTCCAGCACCGCCCCGCCTCTGGGCCGTGGCGGCGCCCCACCTCTGGTTCGAGGCCTCGGGTCCCACACGTCGTAGACCTTGGGTGCGTGGGAGTAGAGGCGAGTACTCCTCATCAGCCCTGGGTCCCCTCCAGAGACTCGAGCAGAACTCCCATCGGGACCCTCTCCGGGGTCTCTCTCCCTCCGTACACCTGCTCTGCGCTTCCACCGTTGCGGGCGAGAGTCAAGGGTCGGGTTGGGGTGTCTCTTAGAGAGAGAGATGCGGTCCGTGTGAGGGTGGGCTGCGGGTGGTGTTCCACTCGTAGGCTCTCGCTCTGCGCGGTTGCCGGCTGGCCGCAACACTTTGCTGCTGCCCAGAAGCTATGCATGGTGCAGCAGGGCATTGTGAAGGCCAGCCACGCGACGGCGGTGATTCAGAGCCTGGTCATCAAGAAGCTCAACCTCTCGCTGCACGGCAAGGAGGAGCGGGAGAAGGAGAAAAAGCGCTCGCACTTCCCCAAGGGCCTCGGACGTGCTGTCACACATGACGGCTTGGACCAGGAGATGGAGGCCGAGGCCCAGCGCAAGGGCGACGAGGGACGGGCCAAGGAGAAGGCACAGCAGCGCAAGGCGGCGAAAAAACGGGCGAAGGAGGCGGCCGAGGACAAGTGGCAGGCTATCAAGACGGCGCACGAGCTTGCAATGCTTGCCTGGACCCAGGCCAACGAGGGGAAGGCTAAGAAGGACCAGGAGCCTCGTCCCAAGCGTGACAAAAAGCCCAAGCCCGAGGAGTTTCTGTCCTCTTCGGACGACGACAGTGACAGTGACGATGATATGGAAATTGATTAGTTATTTCATGTAATTAACGTCGCTACCGGACCTGGGGCACTTATAGACCACCTAGCATGCGTCTACTCGAGTTAAAATGAGGTTGCGGCGACTCTGTGGCACGTCCGATGGTGCGGCGACGTGGCCCGGAGGCAAATTGCGGAGCGCGACAAGGACTGGGGAACGGCCGTTTGCGCGTGTGCCGCCGAAATATTCATAACACCAGTCATACTCGCATTTCTCCTCTTAGGATTTTTTATTGTACACTTAAGACACCTTGCTAGAGATCCTGTATGAAATTGCGGTAGGGGAATGTAGGACGAGGTGCAGGGCGCGAGACTGAGTCCTGGTGAGAACCCGCGAAGAAGGTACATGTATATGGCACGTACCTGAGTCCTGGTGAGAACCCGCGAAGAAGGTGCGGGAACCACCGGACTCAGCCGACGTGTAATGTACAAACGGAGACAATTTATCCTAAACAGTGCACTATGGGCAACCTCTAACACACCCCCCTGACCGAGTGCACATGAAGGGAGACAGGAACGAAAAGTAGTCCTACGTCAAGAGATAAGAGCATCGTAAGAGACCGCGAGTCCGAGGAGCTTGCGCATGGCTGCAATTTTGGGCCGGGTGAGCGCTTTCGTCAAGATATCCGCAGGCATCTTGTCTGTGCGACAGTGCTCGATGCGGATCGACTCGCACGCGACCTCGTCGCGCAGCCAGTAGAAGCGGAGGTCTAGATGCTTCATGCGGCCGTGATGGAGCGGATTGCGGGCGACTTGCACTGCAGACAGGTTGTCAACGCAAAGAGTGGACGCGGAGGGATGAGCGTAACCGAGTTGCGAAAAGAAATGGCGATACCAGAGGGTCTCCTGACCGACTTTAACGGCTGCCACATATTCTGCCTCGGTAGTGGATAGCGTGACGATCGACTGCAGGTTACTGGACCAGCTAGTCGTGCCAGTGCCCATCTTCACCACCATACCAGTCGTAGACCTCCCGTTGTCGACATTTCCACCATGATCCGCATCGCTGAACGAGACGAAACGCTCCGATTGCCCGGGGACGGGCGCATAAATGAGCTTCTCATCGATAGTGCCACGCACGTATCGCATGAGATGCTTGACCGCAGCCCAGTGCTGCATGCCGGGATTTGCGCTGAAGCGCGCCAGAACGCTCACAGTGAACGCAATGTCGGGTCTGGTACCAATGGCAAGGTATGCCAGCGCGCCGACAGCTTGGAGATAGGGGATGTCCTTCATGGCATCCTTCTCAGCGTCCGTCTGAGGTCCCATTTTCGCGCTGAGGCGCGAGCCAGGATCAATGGGCATGTAGACTGGATTGCAATCCTCAAAGCCAAAACGACGGAGAACGTCAAGTGCGTATTGGCGCTGAGAGAGCGAGAGTACTCTCTGCTCTCTGTCGCGCTGGATCTCAATCCCAAGGAACCACGTCGTCGGACCCAGGTCGCGAAGTGCAAAGTGACGGCGGAGCTCGTCTTTCACATGCTGTACCTGGGCCTTGTCTTTGGCGGCAATAGTCATGTCATCGACGAAGACGGGAATGATGATTCTCGTCTCGCCTCTGCCAAATACCCAGACACTGCGCTCGCAGACGATGCGCGTGAAACCGAGGGACTCGAGCACGGAATTGAGCTTCTCATGCCAGTTTCGTCCGGCTTGCTTCAAGCCATAGAGCGATTTGAGGAGACGCCAGACCCAGGTCTTGCCGCGCTCCTCGAACCCTTCAGGCTGACGCATGTAGACGTCCTCTTTGAGCTCGCCATTGAGAAATGCAGACGAGATGTCCACAGACTCGAGCTCGAGGTCCTCGAGCGCTCCCAATGCAAATACAGCGCGGAGAGCGGCCCAGCGCGGCGTGGGGGCGAATGTCTCTGAGTAATCGAACCCAGGACGCTGTGAGAACCCTTGCGCGACTAGTCGCGCCTTGTGGCGCTCAATGGATCCGTCAGCGTTGCGCTTGACTTTGAAAACCCAACGGCTGCCGATTGCACGCCTGTCCTGCGGCAGCTCGACAAGCTCAAATGTGCCAGCGCGTCTCAGAGCTTCAAGCTCGTCCTCGGCAGCCCAGGCTGTCCCTAAAGGATACCTATTAGGTGTAACCTATCATATCATCAGATGCACCCTGTAGGTCGATTTGGCACAGGCGCGCCTAGTCGCGCCTGCACTTGCTTTTATATATGGACTTTATGCGGAAAGCCGCAGGCGCACCTGCACCAGAGTCTCATATGCATGCAGGCGGGCCTGCACCAGAGTCTCATATGCATGCAGGCGGGCCTGCGCGAGCCGCTGGCACGCCTGCACCTCTCACCCAGACTTTAGGATTTTCCTTCCGCCCCTGATCGTCGTGCTCAATGATATCTCCCTCGCCAACGTTGAGTCCCTTGGCCCCCGCACTCTTCCCCGGCGCTTAGAATCCTTCTATTAACACTTTCGTCCTTCATCTTACACGCCCCGCCGTGTTATCTATCGCATTCTGTCCTCCTCAAGACAATTGTCTCAGCTACTTCAATGTATTCCCATTTGTCGCTATCAGTCAGGACTATGAATCCCAGGCATTGTACCGACTCCAGGTACCTATGTACCAGCGGCTCTTGCATAGATTCTCGTTGTGCCGGCGGCTCGTTCTCAATGTGCATCGAAACTCCATTGCATAATAGACATAAACGCTTACACGCAACATCTAGTTCTGAATTCCGAGGCGACGCTCGAGCTCCGCGCAGTACGCAGTAAGCCTACCAATTTCCTTGAGGTGGCGCTTCTCCTTGCGGTCGTACTCGTTGTTGTCGGCCATGAGGTTGCAAAGGTCGGTCCACCCGCCGCGCCACTCCGCGAGGTCGTTCCTGTCGAGGCCGTCGATGACGTCGTTGAACGCGGCGCGCAGATAGTCTCTGCTCCCAGCCGGCCTGGTCTTCGGCGGCGCCCACTCCTCCCACATGGTCGGGAGAGCTGTCGGGCCCGCTTTCTCGTCGTCCGGTGCCCCGGCATGCGCGCCTCCCGCGACGGCGGCGACTGAGTCCGCGCCGGTGGTGGCGGTGCCCGCGACAGCGACAGCAGCGTCCGCAACGACGACGGCGGATTCCGCGACGGCGGCGACTAGATGGGGCGGATCGCCGTTCCCTGCGCGCTGCGTGACTTTGCGCGCACGGCTGCGCGTGCGGGGGCCTTCAGGCTCGGCGGGCGGAGGCGGCGGCGCAGCGCCCGTGCGCGTGTTGTCCGCGTCGGGTGGCGGCGGCGGCGCAGCACCCGTCCGCGTGTTGTCCGCGTCGCGACGTCTGCGCGAGTCCCTCTGAATCCGTTCCGCGCGGCGGCGCTCCTCGCGGCGACGGCGCTCCTCGCGGCGACGGCGCTCCTCGCGGCGGTGGCGCTCCTGGGCGTCACGCGAGCCTGGTTCAGGTGTCGTCGGCTCGAGCTCGAAGATGTTGAGGACTGCGTCCTCCGGCAGGCCAATGACCAGCGGGCGGTACGCTGTGCGACTGGGCATCGTACAAAGCGTGCAGAAGCAGGTGGAAAAGCGTTTCGATTCGACAGGTCTGGCAATAAATAAGTACTTGCGAGACCTGTGAGTCTCGGGGCAATTCTGGGGAAGCTCCGGCAAATCCCCGAGCAGGCGCGCCTGCTCGCGCCCGCCACTGCTCTCTCAGGTGGCCGTATTCCTCGCTCGCTAAAGTGCTCCTGTGGATACTTGGGAAAATGCGACTGCTTGGGTCTCATGCTCGTCTCACGGCTCGATATTCCCTTGTCTAGAACTCAGGGACTCTCATCAGGAGCACGCGCGGCCAGGAGCAGGCGCGCCTGCTCCAGATGTGATTGCTGTGTTTTGGTGGTGCTACCCTGACTCTGGGAACGCGTACATTGAAGGGGGAACGCGTACATTCAAGGCTGCTACGTATTGGACGCATTACTGTCCTTATCAATGCCCAGACGACGCTCGAGCTTTTCGCAGCGAGCTCGCAGCCGCTTGATCTCCTTGGCCTGGCGCTTCACCTTCTGCTCGAGAGCGTCGTGGTCCTCGATGAGCTCGCACATCTCGTCCCATCCGTTCTCCCACTCGTCCATGTGCTCGTGCCCGCGGCCCTCGACGATATCGTCGACGGCCTCGCGCACCATCAGCCACTTCTCGCGGTTCATCGGGTCCGGACGCCTTTGCTTCCTCGTTTCCGGGCTGTCGCAGGCGGCGCGCAGAGCCGGGAATTTCGCGGGCGGCGGAATCGCTGGTGGGGGACTGTCCGCGGCGCGCTTTCGTTCTGGAGCACGAGCCGCATGTGTTTGTAGCTCGGCGACAGGGGAGCTCGGCGGAGGAGGAGTGGCCCAGTCGATTTCAGGGCTCGACGGCGGTGCGCTGGGCGGCGAGGAGAAAACGGCCAGCGGGGACGACTGCGGGCTGGACGGCGCGTCCATCGACGTCGCGCGACAGTGGTCGTATTGTGGATGACCCTCAATGCACCTCACACGTATATATGTTGGTATCTGTGATATCGCCCACAATACGATTATCTGATATTCGTTATGATAACAACTATCCACTGCCGCAGGCGCGCCTGCTCGACTTGGCAGCGCAATGAGCAGCCCCGCCTGCTCATTGCGGCTCCCACGGACTTTATGGCGCACCTGCCCGGCTCTCCAATGCGAGTGCAGGTACGCCTGCTCCCCGGTTTCTCACTGAGTCGGGCATCCCTGAGTGGCCCTGCAATGCAAGTGCAGGCGCGCCTGCTCTCTGATCCCTTTCCCGGACTCGATCAGGCGCGCCTGCTCTGTGCATCCCTTCTCGGACTCGATCCAGGCGCGCCTGCTCTCTGATCCCTTTCCCGGACTCGATCAGGCGCGCCTGCTCTGTGCATCCTTCTCGGACTCGATACAGGCGCGCCTGCTCTGTGCATCCTTTCTTGGTCCTGACCAGGCGCGCCTGCTCTGGGCATCCCTTCTTGGACTTGATCAGGCGCGCCTGCTCTGCATCCCTTCACGGACTTATCATCAGGCGCGCAGATCTCATCCCCCACAGGGGCGCTTCATTTGCTCACTGTGCCCGCGCTGATCTTTGTGCTCTCAGCGCACGCCGCCATTCCACCCTTCTCTGCTCTTCCACTGCATGTCTGCTGCGCCTGCACCACCTCGCGAGGCTACGGGATCCCCGCGACCGGTGGACGCGACCTCAACCCCGGGGCTGACTGGCCCGTCGACCGCCGACTCTCCGACGCCCCGCGACACCGGGGACACGCAATCCATAGAGCAGGCGTTCTCCCTTGTTCGTGCTCATTTCCGTGGCGCTCTGGACGACAGCACGGCCCTCGCGCGCGTCCAGGCGATTCTCACCGAGCGCGACGAGCTTCGGGTTGAGAGAGATGCTCTGCGTCACCGATGTCGTTTACTGGAGGAGGAGGTCGCTCTCAGGGGAGAGATCATCGACAGCAAGATCGCATACATTGAGACCTGGATGAACAACATGGACGTCGCCTTCGCTAACCTACGCGATCGCCGGTGCGTGCACCCTATTATTGGGTCGCTTTCACGGCCTAATTTGCTTAGGAACGCCGGGACCGACGGCAACCAGTCATGAAGCTCATAGGAATTAGAATCCTTTGTATGCGCTCGTCTTGCAATGCCACCCTTATCCTTCGAATACACGGTCGTCGTCTCACTGGTGAACGCGTTGCGCAACAAATTGAATTCACTCGCCGAGCCGCGATGTGGGACTTGCAAACCAATTAACTACATGTACGCGAAGAAAAGACTTGACTACAGGCTGCATTCGTAGCTACCTAAGAGAATCCTGCGTGCCCATTGTAGAATCCGGCCCCGCCCTCTTGTGGGTCTTGGAAAGCGGTTGCGTCGCCCGGGAGATACTGCTGAACAACGGCGGGCTGTTGTTCTGCCATGTCTTGCAGGGTCGACGTCTCCCAGCCGTAATAGGTCGGGTACACTCCCGCGGCATCCCCCATCTCGTGGTTCGGCGCGGTCCAGTACGACCGCTGCGCCGATTGCGCAGACCACTCGGGCTCCTCATGAATACCCGCCTGCAGACCGGCCGAGGATTCCATGACGGGTGCAAGGCGCTCAGCAGGCGCATGCGTCGCGTACGATACGAATTGCGATGGGCCGGCCGCTTGAGCTTCTTCGTATCCCTGCGCGAAGGTCGACGCCGTTGGCGGCAATTGCACATGTTGTGCGAGCGGAGGCTCGCCGCGCAGTACGTTGCGCGGTATGCCCGACGGCGGCGGTGGCGGCGGGGCAGGGTAGCCGTATACCGCTGGCGGCTCGGAGGGCGCACGCGAATGGGACGGTTCCACGAATGACTGTCCTGCAGACGTCTGTGGTGTCGCGTACCCGTACTGCTGCGATGGCGCGGGCTGCGCGATCAGGGTGGTGCCGCCTAGAGTGTCGTTGCGCGCAGCTGGATGGGCTGCAGGAGAGGGCTGACGACTGGCGTAGGCGTGGGAGGATGCGGAAGCGTCGAGCAGGTAGGGATTCGACTGTTGGTGCTGAGCAGCCGCTGCTGCATCGCCTTGTGAGTGCAATAGCGACGTCGGCCGTTGCTCCTGCGCAGAGCCGCGCGTCGGGGCCGCCGATTGCGCATGCGCCGGGGCGTGATTCGCGGTCTGGGGCATGGTGAGCGCACCAGCCAGGCTGCTACTCGACGTTGTAGGACGATGATGTTGGTACGCTCTCCGTACGTTCGATGCGGGTACCTGCGGAGCCAGCCCGCGCGCTGGATGTGTAAGCGCCGCTGAGAGGCTGCTGTTCGATGGTTCGGCGCGCATGGGATGCACTGACGCCGATCTTGCGCGCGCAACCATCGCCGGGTCTGCCATATTTCCAGTAGACGAGTGGAGAGCAGGCGGGCGGGCAGACATCGACCTAACGCGCTCGACATGTGTAGGCCGCGCGCCAGCGTCACGAGGACCATCCAGGGCATGTCGGTCGGGCTCAGGATGGGCGTTGGACTCGAGCCGGACCTTGTCGAGCTCGGGGTGCGGCACCTGTTCGACGCCAGAATCTGCAGGACTGGCCGGCTGTTGGAGCCCAGGTTCCTGCGCCTTGCCAAGGCCCCGATTTCGCGACGGCGCTACTGGCTGCGCAGGATCGCGAGAGTCCTGCGCATTGGCGAAGACCGGCGCGGGCGGACTAGCGGCCGGCGGTGCCTGTGTCGGTCGCCTGTCCATCTTCGCCTGGTTTCCCGCGCGCGCTGGGACTCTCCGGGCACCAGGGACAATGGGGCTGGGCGCGGGAGGTCTGGAAGAGGGGCTTCGCCGAGATGCTTTCGGTGTCCGCGGTGTCTCGCTCTCCGAGTCGGCCTTCTCGTCGTCGGAAGACGGTAAGGACTGCTCGTCAGGTCAGTAGGCGAACTATGCCGGCACCATGAGCAACACGCACATGACGCATCCTCTTCTGCGAAGTACCCGCATCCTGGTGCAGCGGGCGTGTCGGGACGCGGGACTTCTGCGCATGGCCGGGCACATCTTCATCATCCGAACCAGAGTTGTCCGCGTCGTCCTCGTCCTCGCGCGACGACGACTTCGCGACAAATTAGCCTAGCTGTCTTGACCAACGCTCATGTTTCACGCACCTGGAAACGACGCTTCCCGCGACCGCTGCCGCCGCCGACGGCGTTGCGCTTGCGCTTGCCCAGCCCCTTGACAGACTTCTTCTGTTCCGGCTGGCCGCCGTCGTCGTCGTCGTCGTCTTCGAACCCTTCGATTTTGCGCTTGCGCGGCCGGATCATCTCCGCGGGGAAGACATGGTTCCCATAGCGTGTGACCTTCTCCACAAGGTCGCCGACGCGCAGTAGCACCTTGCCGGAGAGTGTCGTCCAGATCGCGGTGTTGTACCAGCCGTCCCAATCGTGGCCCATTTTATCCAGATCCTCTGCGTAGCATGAGCTTGTGAATAGCAAGTATGACACTTTGTCTCACCTTTGGGGATGTCCTGCATCATCAGTATCTTACTCGGGTCGAAGTCCGGCGAGTCGCGTTTGACGACAGCCTCGACCCCAGACGAGTTGATGACATCCTCCTCGTCCTCGAGGGTCCCGGTCGCGAAGCGATGCGCTTGGAACAGAAAGCGCATGAGCTTCTTTTGCGCTGGAACGTGCCATTTGCCCTTCGCGGCGCTGGGCAGGGGAACCTCGTCCGGCCAGTTGACGATGCGTTTCCGCGCGAGCAGGACGTCATCGTCCGTTCTGGTCCAGGGGATTTCGTCCTTATCGCCCGGTGCGGGCTCAGCGCGTAACGGCTCTGTAGCTCTGTGAGTGAAAGGTTTCAAAACTGCGGTACAAGAGGCGTACTTCTCCAAAGGCGGAATGCGCGCTTCACCGTGTCTCGACCGGTCTCCTGTGCCTTGCCGGTCACAGAGCGCCCGAACGCGCGCATGAACGCTTCGCGCGTCCAATCGTCCTTTTCGGCCTCGTTCAGGAGGTACACACTTAGTCGGGTAAGAATCTATTCCGTCCCGGTCTACATAAAAGACATACCCGAAGAGATTGGCGAAGTCGGCCAGAAGGGACCGCACGTTGACATGTTTGCCCGTGAGCCACTTGCGCGCGACAGGCGTGTTGGAGAAACAGCCGTTCATCGCGACAGACTCTGCGTTGGACTTGTCGACGCAGAGCATGAAGCCGAAGACTGCGATGTGGTAATTGGACCAGTACGGGCGTGTCTGCAAGCTGTCAGTAAACGCTGTATATAGCTATGACTCTACAGCTTACCAGTCCGTCAATATCGTCGCCAAGACGATGCATGACTTTGAACATATCGCCGGCCTCGATAGTGAGCTTTGCGAGCTCCTCGTCGCACTTGTCCGCCCATTCCACGAGTTCTTTCTTCAACGCGGCCTTCTCCTTCTTCGTCTTTCCCTCCGTTGCTTGTGAGTACGCGCTGCGTCGGCGCTCGTGATAGGAGTCAAGGGACTCGTCTATAAGTAACATGTCAGTAAGGGCAGATCACCGAAAGAATGCGCGCGCACCTTCGGCCCGCGTGTTTTCCATGCTCCAGCGCTCCTGGAACATGTTCCAAAGCGAGCGGTCGCGCTTGAGCTTCAGCTTGATGCGCGACAGGTTCCACAGATATTCGAGGGATTTGCCTGTCTTGACCGCGAAGTCCATCATCCACTGCTCGAAGTCACGGATATGCTGCTCGAATTCTGCCGCCTCCTCCTTCGTAAGCGGCCCCGGCTTCGACTCTCGTTTGACCCGCCGAGCCTCGTCGGCGTCGAGTTCTGCCACGTCGGCGTCCGGCTCGACCGCGGACGACTCCGCGGTGTCACTTTCGGCCGCCTTCTACATAGCTAGTCAGCTCCCTGAGGCCGGTATAATTCAAGCCGGACTGACACGTTTTGCAGAATGCGAGGCTTTCTTGCCTTTGGGAGCTTGCTTCCTTTTATTCTTCGTGGGCTTTCCCACTGGCTCGCCGGCGTCATTCGCGTCGTGCTCGTCATCCGAGTTCCAGTCCTCGACGGTGGCCTTGCGAGGCTTCAGCTTTGCGGCCGCGGGCTTGGGGTTGGCCTGCGCGACGAACAGGCGTCAGTCGACGGGGCAGGCGAGTGAAACAGCGCCTAACGCACCTGCTTGCCCGACCCAGACTTTTTCTTGTTCGCGGTCTTGCTCGCGGTCTCGGCGGCATCATCGTCTGTGCCCTCGTCGTCCGAGTTAACGTCCTCGACGGTGGCCTTGCGCGACTTCAGCTTTGCGGCCGCGGGCTTGTCGTCGGCCTGCGCGACGAGCAGGCGTCAGTCGACGCGGCAGGGTGGAACAGCGCCTAACGCACCTGCTTGCCCGACCCAGACTGTTTCTTGTTCGCGGTCTTGCTCGCGGTCTCGGCGGCGTCGTCGTCCGCGCCCTCGTCGTCCGAGTTGACGTCCTCGACGGTGGCCTTGCGCGACTTGAGCTTTGCAGCCGCGGGCTTGGCGTTGTCCTGCGCGACGAGCAGGCGTCAGTCGACGCGGCAGGCGAGTGAAACAGCGCCTAACGCACCTGCTTGCCCGACCCTGACTGTTTCTTGTTCGCGGTCTTGCTCGCGGGCTCGGCGGCGTCATCGTCCGCGCCCTCGTCGTCCGAGTTGACTTCCTCGACGGCGGCCTTGCCCGACTTCGACTTCGCGGCCGCGGGCTTGGCGTTGGCCTGCGCGACGAGCAGGCGTCAGTCGACGCGGCAGGCGAGTGAAACAGCGCCTAACGCACCTGCTTGCCCGACCCTGACTGTTTCTTGTTCGCGGTCTTGCTCGCGGGCTCGGCGGCGTCATCGTCCGCGCCCTCGTCGTCCGAGTTGACTTCCTCGACGGCGGCCTTGCCCGACTTCGACTTCGCGGCCGCGGGCTTGGCGTTGGCCTGCGCGACGAGCAGGCGTCAGTCGACGCGGCAGGCGAGTGGAACAGCGCCTAGCGCACCTGCTTGCCCGACCCAGACTTTTTCTTGTTCGCGGTCTTGCTCGCGGTCTCGGCGGCGTCATCGTCCGCGCCCTCGTCGTCCGAGTTGACGTCCTTGCGCGACTTCACCTTTGCGGCCGCGGGCTTGGCGTTGTCCTGCGCGACGAGCAGGCGTCAGTCGACGCGGCAGGCGAGTGAAACAGTGCCTAGCGCACCTGCTTGCCCGACCCTGACTGTTTCTTGTTAGCGGTCTTGCTCGCGGGCTCGGCGGCGTCATCGTCCGCGCGCTCGCCGTCCGAGTTGTCGTCCTCGACGGTGGGCTTGCGCGACTTCGGCTTCGCGGCCGCGGGCTTGGTCTTCGTCTACGCGCTAAGTCACTCCCGCAAGCGCATTGACTAGCGTCTTGCGTACCTTCCGGTCTGGCCTCGATGCAGTCTTCTTGGCGGACGTGCTAGCGGGCTCCTCGGCGTCATCGTCCTCCGCGTCATTGTCATGTTGCTCGTCGTCCGTATTCCCGTCCTCGCGGGCGGCTTTGCGAACATTTGACTTCGCGCGCGCGCGCGCAGCTTTGACCTGCGTGAACGAGCAGCATTGAGCGACTGCTACCCGTGCATTAGGACGACTTTGCACTTACCGGCTCAACCTGTTCCTCATCCGAGGCGTCGTCAACGCGCTCGTCGTCCGTATTCCCCTCCTGGCGAGCGGGTTTGCGACTACTGGGCTTTGCGCGCGCGCGCGCAGCTTTGACCTGCGCGACGGGCAGCACTCAGTGACCGCCTCGCCCGCGTTAACCAGACATGGCACGCACATTCTCGGCTGGCTCGGTGGCTTCTGCAGCCACTCGCGCCTTGCTCCCCGCAAGGCGTTTCCGATTCTTCGCTTGCTTGCTGGGGGCACGCGCGTTGATGAACGCGTCGTCTTCGTCCTCGTCGTCATCGTGCAAAGCCTCGGCATCGCCGTCGGATTGGGCCTGTCCGATGCATATGAGATGGAGTTAGGAGTTACGATCCCCAACGGGCACATACCTTTTCATCCCCGCTCGGGGCGTTCTCCTCGTGTTCTTCATGTTCAGCATCGCTCTGTCGATATATAAGTCGAGTTTCAAAGATAACTGCTGAGCCACGTACCTCGCCAGCATTGACGCCGCGTTGTTTCGCCCGCGACGCCGTAGCCCTCTGCCCGGCCTTGGTCTATGCTGAGGCTGAGTGATGCGCAATGAGTGTTAGATAGATGAAACCCACGCGAGGTTTCTTCTTGACCCTCCCTTCATCGCCGTCGCTCGCAGTGCCGGCCTAGAATCTATCAGTGAGGCGAAGCTTCTCGCGCATATGTACACACCTCGGTGACGGCGGGTTTCTTCCTTTTATTTCCGGGCGCTTTCGCGAGCTGCGCGACGTTGAGAACCGTACCGCAAGTCGAGGCGGATAGTACGTACTTTGCTGGCTTCGGGAGGTGACGGCTCGGCGTCAGAGTCGCTGCCGGCAGGGCTCTCGCTCGACGGGCTGTGTTCGGCGTGCGGTGAACCGCCAAGCTGCGCCGTATTGTCCGGGGCAGGCGGGTTCGGGTTGCCGGAAGCGGCGGCAGCGGCGGCAGCGGCGTTGCGAGTGACGGCCATGGGAACCGAAGTACGAGAAGTCGGTGGACTTGAAGCAGGCGCGACTGCGCGCCATATAGGCGCGCCTTTGATGCCAGAGCAACGGCTCCATCGCAAAGCAGGCACGCGCTGTGACGGAAAACGGCGCTGCAGGCGCGCCTGGTCGCACGCGGTGGTGACGCGCAAAGCGCGGGCCACCGGTTATTCCCGCGGCCCGTTCTGCAATCAATCCCTCAGATTAGCGCAAATATCCGTGCAACAATTACATTCTGATCTAAACGATCATCATATGCAACCGCGAAGATCATCAACGATCTTCATCCGGATTTCCAGCTCTTGATGACAGAAATGCCGCCGCGTGAGTGATCCTGCAAGAGACCACAGGCGCGACTGCCTCGCTCGCGCAGGCACGATCTTTCTCTTTATTGCGCAAGTACAGAGCAGGCGCGCCTGCTCTGTACGCAACTAATGATCACAGGCGCGCCTGCTCCGTACGCAACTGATGATCCCAGGCGCGCCTGCTCCGTACGCAATTGAGGATCCCAGGCGCGCCTGTCCGTCGTGACTATTAGGCGCGCCTGCTCTCTCATAATGACTTGCCTAGTTATTCAGGATCAGCGGCCGATAGGTGATTAGGAAACCCTTTGCTGCGCGGAGTCCAGAACCGCGCCATATATGCATGTCACTCGGAGTTGATCGCTCCTTGTCATCGCACCGTCTACCGCCATGGCCGACGCGTCCAACGCTCCCGACCCGTAAGTGCTCGTCGATCTCCTTCTCCAACGTCGCGATACTCATTCAAACCTTGCAGCGCGCGTGACCAAGAACCGTCCGGTCCGTTGATGTTGCGCACTACGCTTCTTCGGTACGTCGTAGCCGTACGTGCACATTGGCAGGTTGGACCTAACGTGACTCTCAGGTTCTCTATGGCAGATCTCCCGCCGGACCACCCGTCCCCCACGTTCGATCCCGACTTCGTGGGGTCTGGTTGGCCGGAGGACATCGGGTCCACCCCCTCTGCGCCGTGGGAGAGATATCCTTCGCCTTTCGCTGCGCATGACAGAGAGTTTGCCGAGGCCCAGGCGAACGAGCTGGCGAAGACGTACGATTCTCTCGTGGAGGATATCGCACGTCTTCGCGCCACTGCCGACACGGAGGAGGACTCGAGCAGCACCGACAGCAGCCAGTCGGGCGACGACGCCCTGCGCAGCCACCTGGTCTGGTTCCAAGACTATCTGGAGTTCATCCTGCAACAGCGCGGCTGCTCGGCGTCCCGGAACGCGCGCGGTCTCCCCGCGATCGACTGCACCAGGCGCTCGCCGTGCGATTCCTGCTGTCTCCATGACGGCTTTCACGTCCCCTCGTCCTTCTGGCACTCGCTGAGCGACGAGGAGGTGGATCTGCACCTCGCGCAGTACCAGCGTGTCCGCGACCGCATCCCCCGCTGGAGCTCCAGTCGTCCGTCGCAGAACCCCGCGCCGCAGCCGCCACTCGACCCCGTCGCCGTCGGCAACCCTTCATCCGGCTCTGGGAGTGCTCCGGGACGAGCTCCCACTCCCACCGCTCCTGCTCTCGCTGCGACAATCGCTCCAACGCCGCTTGCAGCGCCCGCTCCCGCCAGTGCCACGGACGCCCCTCCCACTGCCACTCCCGCTCTCGATGGCGCAGCCTCCGCGTCTACCTCCAACTCTGCCGGCCGGGAGTTCGTCACCGTCGTCGGCGAACCCATCATCGTCTCGGAGCGCGGGTTCCCGGTCCCCATGCGACTCCTGCTCACCGAGGAGGAGCGCGAGACGCTCGATCTCAATGTCGAGGAGTCCCGCGACCTCTGGAATCGCTATCTCGCCCTCCCCTCCACCGCCGACCTCATGGCTATCTTCTTCGATTGCGCGCAAGTCCACGACGGCACTCCAACGATCGCACTCGCGCTCGTACTGCCGAGCGATAGTGCGGAAGCGTCGCCGGTCGATCCTCCAGCGCCGGGGCGCAGCGACAGGCCGGGGAGACGATCTTAGTTGGTAGTGTGTGTGTGTGTCGGGTACGAGTGCATGTATGTACGATGTCCACTACGTACATTGCCAGACAAGCGCGTCCTCGTCGTACAACTCCTGCAGCGTTGGAGGGGGTTCGTGATAGAACGCAACGATCTCTGCAAGGCCCTCGTGGACCCTCTTAGCCTTGTGAGAAATCCCCTCGAAAGCGGCCAATCTGCGGCGGTCGCGACAGAGCCAAGCTTCCCGCCTGCCTATCTCTGCCTGCTCCAGAACTTGCTCCGCGAGCTGAGATTTCAGCGAAATATCGCAAAGAAGAGTCCTTGAGAGGCGTGGCTTTCCTTGCAGAGCAATAAGCCGCGAGACGAGGTCTTCCCAAAGCTCGCACTCGGGCTTCTCGCCGGTCCAGCGCTCGAGGTCGAGTTGCAGAGCCAGAGCGAAGGTCTTGAGGCAGTATTTTTCGTTGAGAATGGGATATCCGACCATCTTAAGCTCCATTTTAGAGAAAAGCAAGGAAGATATGGTGGGGAGACAAGACATACAGCGGCTGTGTTGGGAAGCACGGGCTCCGGGGCAACATCCCCACGTTTTGCTGTCCGGGCTTCACGCGCTCTGTGTTTCTGCGCGTGATAGCGGTCGAGAGAGCGCGTTCTCTCAGATTCAATGTGACTAGGTTGGTTTCAGTAATAAACCCGCGGCGTGAGTGTCTCGCGCGGACCTCTCGTAGTACTTCCTGCGCGAGCGTTTCCGAGCTTCACGGCGTTCGTCGTCAGTCTTGTATTTAGGGGGACGACCCATGGAACTATCTTGAATGGCGCAGCAGAAAGGTGAAGAGAGAGGGGATACGCGAAGCAGTTGGACGAAGCCGATACAGCGAAAGAGCGGGCAGAGACGAAAGCGCGATACGGATTCTTCCCGGATTTCTCGCCGGGGCGAGGTCGAACATCATTTCACAGGCTTGTAGAGGAAACCCTTTGCAAAACAGCTCTGATTAGCTTAGCGTTCATGTGTAGAAGGCCAACGATGTCATTTGCAAGCAGATGCAGTAGAGGGATCTTTCGGGAGATAGACGATACTGACTTCTGGACGGAAACGGTTCACCACTGACACAAATTCACGCGAAACGCGCGGATAGGATGTTGAGAGGAATAGTTCGTGGACTTAAACCGAAAGGTAAGATATCATAGACGATAACTGCATGGCGCTGACTGCGATCTCACCAATGCGGCGACGGCGAGCGACAGTGCAATGACTTCGGGACAGTAATCGGCGAAGACACACAGATCTGCTGCAGTTTGCCAGCTTGATTGAACTGAATTTGCAAAAATATGGGCCTCACAGAGCAGATTGTGTTCCATTGCTTGCCAATCTACAAGACGAGGGAGGTCGGCGAGGATAACATGAGGATCTGTTCCCTGAGACGGCGGCTCAGCGTGCGGGGAAGGACGACACTGCATTAACGACGATGTAAAACGGTCAAATTAAGAGGCTCAGACGAGGGAAAGCGTGATGTCTACAGCTTATAGACGTGTATCCCGCTTCGAGCGTCGGGATTGCTCGCCTGCATGACTGCGAGACGCGTATTCCAACTCCGCGTTCGGCCCTTGCCCATCTCCACCTACATCAACTTTCCCTCGGGCAACCGGCGCGTCTTTCGCTTCTCAATGAGCCGATCCTTGCATACTGGCGTCGCCAAACGTCGGGCGAAGAATCGTGAGGCCGCCGAACGCGCGAGTGCGAGCCTCGCAGGAACGCCTCTTGTTCTGCCAGAACCCGACCTATCGCGATTCGACGTCATCCCTATAAGCGCTCTGCCGAAGGCTCGTCGTAAACCTGGCCAACCGAAGTTACCCGCGATTGCACGCGCCGGCGCGGTTCTGCGTCTTCCCGGAAAGCAGGTTCTCACGCAGCGGCCGTATCTGCCTCCCGCCGCCCAACCTGGGGTAACGGCTCTTCAAGCCTTCCTACAGACTCGCACGCACGGAATTACGGAGGGAATGGCCGATCTTGTCACCGCGGGCGACTGCTCGGATGATACGCATGACATCCAATGGAACAAGTCTGAGGCGCTGCTATCCCGTCATCACCGTCGGAGGATCGCCCAGCATCACAGCTGGGAGGATACTATATACTCGGAGCGCCTATATCGCATTTACCTCACTCAAAAACACGGCGGGGTCACTCAATCTAACGACGAACCGCCCACAAGCGCTTCAAGTTGCTCCTGTTTGTCGAAGCGGCATATAGCAATAACCCTTATTGATTTTGGCGGTATGGATTCTATAATCCAGCTTCTGGTGTACGAACGCTAATGTGGGTCCAGGTCCAGTGCCTTCAACGGTCGAAGCTTGCGGCTGCACTTCGGTTGCAGAGCGCCTCTTGCCGAGAGGTTACTTCCCTTGCGCACCGCGAACCCCGTCGTTGGCCTTCAGCACATCGCTGCTGGACCTTATTTCCATCCACGCGCTTCATGTAGCGCCCAACAATACGGCATGGGCTCGAACGCTGGAGAGCTTTTGGGCTCGTCGCGGCCCTGTGAAAAGGACGACAGTGCGTAGCCGTCCGCCAGCCCGCCGCTATGTCGTTGACCATGATGGCCAGGGGAGCTTGCGCAAGCGTCTCGGGATGGCGCTTACCTGGTACCAGGTGCTCGACAATAGGGCCGAGGACTTCGTGACGCAGTGCTTGCCAGGTACGCAGAATATGCAACGTGTACCAGCCGCTGATGTGCGCGCCGCCAGACCGGACGGTTTCAAAGCGTACCATAGACGCTGTTCGGGGCGTTGGGGGCGACGCAGAACCGAAAGCCAAGCGCGCTCGTCTGGAATCGCTTGCCATTCCCGAAACAGCCGCGGTCGACGGGAAGGTGAGTGCGCGAAGGCTCCAAAGTCATCCTATATCACCGCTTATAGATCTTCAGAGCGCGGTGGAGGCGCGCGAGCCCGGCGCGCACCAGTCGTCAGATCGTGTGGAGCACCCTGACGCTCCAGAGCTCAAGGCGGGCGGGAAGGTATGGGCGACCGAATTGACGTACGCGCCCACGCTCAGATGATCACAGATTTACTGGACGCCTAGTGCCGCAAGACCAGCGCATGGTTTTGGCAAAGAGCGCGCCCGTGACATCGCCAGTTCACCGGGGAGCCCTAGCGTGAGCACAAGGTATCCTTATTCGCATGTATTCGGGGCTCATATGGCCGCAGGTGGGCGTGGAGGTTGCCGCTGGCCGCGCTGCGAACGCTGCACGTAGTACGGAGGTGCAGGACGAGCCCCACGCTGCAACAAGCACTCAGGTAATGAAAGAAGCTGCCGCCGCCGTTGAAGCTCACGCTCATGTCACTTCAGTCTCAGGGAAGCAGTCACACGTGCGACGAGAGCAACGAGCACGCCGCGCGCATGAAGGGTTCGGCGTCCGGCTTGAAGGTCGGATCATCTACCTAGCACGATATGGCGACTCTCCTGATACCGTGGCAGAAGCCCGTGACGCTCGAAAGCGGCGGACCAGACCAGCCCAGCAGCGCAGACAACGTGCGCAGACCGTCCGCAAGGCTTCGTAGGATCTGTCCGCTCTGTTATGGAGGGGACAGACCGTCGTTGAGTCATTCTGAGTAGGCAATGTCATTAACCCGTGGGCGTCCATTGGCTCATTTGCTTTACCAGCGCGGACGTCCTGGTCTGTATCGACGCAAACTTCGCGCAGAAACGCCGCAAATCCTCCCAGATGGACGCAGCGCTCAATTACGCGGGGGGGCGGTTCATACGGGAATCCGCTATCGCATATATGGAGGCCGAAGTCGCTGAAAAACGCCAGGGGCCCGCGAAAAAACGACGTCGTAACGCCGAGGCGCAGGTTTCGGACGACGTCCTTGACGAATGCGAACGTTCTTTCATCGCCGCGCAAGAACACGTCACGAAGGCATCGAAGAACTACTACGCCGACACTGGGTTAATAGCGCTTCTCTGTCCCCACGACCGCGTCCTTTGGCTGGCCAACCTTACGACCCCCGGAGAGCGGCAACACTATGCGCTCGCTTTACTGCGCGAATTTGCACTTGAACTTCCCAAGACATGGCGGATCGGTGTTCTATACGATATCGCCTGCCAGGTGTCTCGTAGCATCGAGAAGGTACGTCGGCGTTGTCTCATGTGACGCGCTGTGCTGATATTTGTGCAAGTGGGGTCTCATCCCGGAGCTAGAAGGTCGCTTGAGCTTCGCGGTTTCCGTCTTCCACGCGTATGGTCACCAATGGGAGTGCCAAGTAGTCTTCCACCCTCGCAAACGAGACGGCTTCGGCCTGACCGACGGCGAAGGCTGCGAACGATTCTGGAGCTCTATTCGACATCTTATCTCGCCTTTACGCGTTTCGGGGGTCTGTTCTCCCGTTTCCAGACGACTGCTCGTTACTGACCGGTCTGATTTAGTACCATCGTCGTCTTTTTGTTCTGGATCGGCAGGTTCACGCGCAGGACCAGGACAGCATGTGGAACCTCGCATCGTGGCTTCGGAAGCGCTACCAAAATGCTCAGAAGCGACTCGTCGACGCGCAGAGCATCCTAGACGCGTGCGGTGAAACCGACCACGAGCTATCCGCGCAGTGGAAAGCCCAGGTCGCAGCGCAGTTGGAAAAGCATCGTAGGTTGCCGGTATCCGGATAAGATATTCATTTGACGTTTTCCTCGAAGGCCAGTCAAGGTCGGCGGCGGACAAGATCCTGGACAAGATATTGGAGGCCCTGGGCACTATCGACGGGCTCAGACAGGACGTCCAGGACGACCGTAAACGCCTACGCAAAGCGCGAAAACTGTCTTCCTCGGAGGCGCATAATATCTCGATTCGCATTGACACTACTCGCCGCGAGATCGAGGCCCTCCAGAATAAGGTGGATACCATGCAGGGCTCCTTAGGCACCGAGCAGTGTCGGCGCCTAGAGTCTATGCGTGGTAACGAATATCTGCGCGCGCGCGTGAACGCGCGAGCTCTAAGAGCGAATATTCGGCAAGCTCTTGTCGCGCACAAGTTCGAGCACCGAAAGCTCGAACGTGCATATCGTCACCAGCTGATGCGTGAGCACACCGAGAACGACTCTTCTTCGCGCTGACTGACGGGGTTCATAGAGGCGAAGGAGCACGCGCAGACTAAGGACGTCATCCACCGCCGTGAACGCAATATCAGCTCACAGGTCGCAAAGTTCAACAAACTCGTCGACCGCATGGTGCTACTCGCTCGCGATGGATACAAGCCGCGTGGGCGCATTGTCATGCCCCGAAAACTCGAGAGCAAGAAGCTCTTCAAGCTGGATATCGACGACGACATCTGGCAGGAAGATCCAGGCCTTGGTCCGCAGAACGAGCAGGAGCTGCCCCGCTATATCTCGGACATGAATGTCCAGCGTGGAATGACGGCTTTGCTCGAGAAGCGTCGCTGCCTGGAAGAGGAGGAACGGCTCAAAGCCGAGGTCGTAGCGTTGCGGCGCTGGTGGGATGAGGAAGAGGAGGTATTGCGCGTCGTGTGCCATGATCCTCGCGGTACGTACGTTCTGCTTAGGGTGTGCATGTGTATTCTAACATTCTGTATCTCACGCCAGAGGAACAGAGCTTACGTCTCGCCGTGAGACGGCGCTACAATCGCCATCTGTTGCTCCACCAAGAGTTTGAGCGCGAACTGGCATACTGCGCTCTAGGGGGCCTTTTCCGGGCACCTGCAAGCGCTATTGCGACGGCGAAGAATTCCGGCGCCGCCGAAGCAAGCGAATATTCGAACGAGCCTCATGAACAAGGCGACGACAGCACGGTCGTCGACAACGCATCGGACGACGCGTCTGACGCTTACTCGGACAGAGACGACGAGGACGAGGCTGTTGCGGACTGGCTGGACGAGCTCCAGAGCGCTCGAGGCTCCGAGCATGGCGCGGATGGCTCTGACACGGAGATGGAGGTGGATCTGGACGCCCCCGGACCAGACGACGATCCGCACGCAGAGGTATGTCCGCAGACAATTGACGCGGACGACTAACAATGGCTTCCAGGGCATCGAAGAACTGGACGAGGGCGATGTGCCCACCAACTGTGGTGACTCCACGGCAGCGCCAGTGCAATCTGCGGCCTCAACTTCCAAAATCTCGAAGCAGAAGAACGTCGCGCGCAAAGAGAAAAATGTTCGCTACGTGGCCGGGAGTTACAGATGCCTGGACGAAGACTTGGATCGCATCTCGCAGCGGCATGCTTGGCTGAGCGGTGACGGGCTGACTACGTTCCTCGAGAGCGAACGATTGAGGCTCGGCATTCGCGATGTCAGCATCGTGCACTCATGCACGCTCTTCGACGTCGATAACTACAACGTCAATCGCAAAAACGGGAATACTGGCGCCGCCGAGGCGAACCTGAAGCACGTCTTGACGGCCCTCACAAAGGTCAGTCTGCCGGGATGACGTCGCGATTGGCATCACACGCCCTGACGTTTGGTAGGCGATCGATGCCCGGAACGCGCGCAAGTGGCTTATTCTGGGCCACGTGCAGCAACCTCCCCATTGGACCCTGATCGAGGTCCTGTGGACTGAGCGCAGGATTCGTTTCTACGATAGTCGGTCGCGAAAAGGGGGCTACGCGTCGAAACTCGAGAAGACTACTCGGCTTTTGCTCCAGATATGCGAGGAGCACGTCACCGCAGACCTGGACGTTGAGACTTTCACCTGGGAAGGAGAGAAGGTGCGTATATAGAGCTGTGCTGAGGTTAGCAACGCACTTCAGCTCACATATCCCAGCGCCAAGTGCGTCAATTCAACGGGTACGATTGCGGTCCGTTCGTGGCGGCCGACGCTGTCAGTCTTCTAACCTCGGACTCACCGAGCCCACTCACGGAGGACGACATGGGGGACTGGCGTAGGACAATGGTATCCCGCGTCCGCGCGCTTCGCGTGGTCGGGGCCGCAGAGTCCTCAGGGAGCACGACTGTGAACAACGCGTTGTCTCCAATCGAGATTGATGACTAATCCATTTATCTGTATGCTTATATGTGTCCAGAATCGAGTGAGAATCAGCAGCGACAGCTTTATCTTCGGGTTCGAATCCAGGTCGACCACATTGGCCGCTGAAACTCCGCTCCTTGCCCTCAGCCGTCGATGAGCTGGAACAGCTGGAACGTCTTTTCCACCTGTTGGGTGGAGGTCAACGAGCGCTTGCCGCACGGTGAGAATCATCGCTAATAAATTGATAGGGAACTGACCCATTTCAAGAAACGGCAGAGGAATACTTTCAGCGCAGAAAAAACGCATATACGGTGCGCATCAGGGCCCTGGCACCCAGCGACAAGCAAAGGAGCCTGGTTATGCTTCGAGCATCGCTGTCGCAGTCCCTGTGGAACGTCTACCGCGTCCACTGGGCACTGACTCAGCGCCTGGGGCTCTCGGGTACGTATCTCGTCGAGTGTTTGCTATTTGTCTCACCAGGTTTCAGAAAGCAACGAGGAGTTCCTCCGTCGCAGGGCTGCGGGATTCTCATGCACGCGCACCATGGACTCGTCCGCGAAGAGAGCATATAGACAAGCCCTAAAACGCCGCATCATAGAACACGTGTTGGAGTCCTGAGGCTGTCGATACGGCGTTGACGTCTCTGTAACTACCTGCTGGACGTATCGGGCGAGTTCAATTTACAGACGAGCATGGCAGTATGGGATGAGTTCGATACTTGGAGCATCATTGAGCAGGCTCGCCTGCATTGAGCGCATCATCGATGCGCAGGCTCGCCTGCTTGAGCAATCACCGGGTCAGGTGCACTGTTAGGGTCTCCAGGAACGTCTGCGCCGACGGATTTATACGATGATGTCTCAATGAGTTGGGAGCTCTATTCCATCATCGACCTACCACATTCTCAATGCCGCCGCCGCCGCCGCCGCCTCCCACCCGCGCCACGCTCTGGGTCCTGTTTTGCCATATCTGGTGCAAGTTGCACCCGCGCGTCCAGGGAGGTAGGCTATATGCGCCGAGAGATGTTTCATGTCATCTCATTTACCGGGCAGAGGATTGGATGAGCTATTACTGGCGGCGCTCGCACGCGTTTCTCAAGGTGACGGGCGACATGACTCTCGAGGAGCAGAGAGCCTTCCGAGCCGCGCTGGTGCACTTCTATCCTTGACTGTAGAATAAGGATGTGTAACGCTCGGTTTGTACTTGAATGCTGCGAATGCATGGAGTCCCGCGTTGAATGCGATATATTTGGGGCTAGGCGTCGCCAGCGCGGGCCCTAGGCCACCCAAGAACAAGCTCCACAATCTCAGACACCATGACCTCTCGAAGTGAGAGCTGCGGAGCACGTCCCAAACCCAGCGTCTGGTTGTAGAATGCCATTCGCCGGCGGGAACGATAAAGTGCATGCGACTCTGCAAACGTGGGTCAGAGATTATTAGTGTGAGAGATGTCTTGCAACCCACCGCCTTCTCGCTCCGTGTTGTACAATGTCCAGTGCGTGCGGAAAACGGTCCAGAGGACGCGTGACCGAGCCGCTCGGAGGATGGCGCTCAAGCAGAACATTTCCGAGACCGTGAGACCCTGAGTATCCCGCAGGAAAGCGTTGTATAGGCGTTGCCGATACGCAGCGAAGCTCTCTGGCTCAAGGTCAGCGCCTCGCAGAGATAATTGGACGAGGGGTTACTTACCGCACCGTCCGGGCTTATTGCGCTCCATCCAGAGCACGGCGTAGTGCCTCGACAGGCGTGCGTCCATGAAGAAGAATGGCGAGAGAACGTGGAGATAGGTTGAGCGCGGGACTGCCGTCGAGCGAGGAATAGACGCGGGATCAATGACTCTCAATGGTATTCTGTCGCCCGTACAGCCACCGCGGTGCAAGCGCTGCCACCGCGATCGTTGGAGGATGTCGAGTTGGGTTACATAAATGTGAGGTCAGACGTTCATTGGGTATGTATTGAATATCAACTGAACATCACGGCGAGGAATTCAATGAAAAGGAGCTCTGCAAGCATATTCATGTCTCGCCGTTCCATTCCCAGGAGAATGTTGAAGATGGCGCTCCGCGCCCGAGCGCGGTACTCGTCCCTTGATTCTGGAACATGGTTGAGTGTTGGTCTGAGATAGCTGGCACCGTTACCGTCGCGACGCCTTGGGTTGCACAGTCTCCAGTGGCACACAAACACGACGTAAAGCCCGCAAGCATTCATGTCGTCAACGGCCTGCGTGAGAGCTGCGCGGGACCGGGTCCTGTACACGTCTTGACGCTCTGGTCGAGAGAAAAGATAAATCGGATGTTGGAGACAACAGGAATTGGCACTGACCTCCGGGACGTGGTCGATTATACGGGCCCCACAACTGGAGCCAGGACCGCATGGAGATGTAGGGCCGCATTGTCTCGTATGCTCAGAGAGGGACGAGATGGTAGCCCGTGCGTGTAGGTGGCAAGGAAGTCGGGATCACGGGCAGTCGCGCCTGCACCACACGGGATAAGTAATGGGCACTCAGATCGCGGCATCATTACATTCGCACGGGATCAGGGTGGGGACGCGAGCAGTCGCGCCTGCGCCGAGCAGGATAAGCTGGGATCACGAGCAGTCGCGCCTGCGTCGAGCAGGATCAGGCGGGATCACGAGCAGTCGCGCCTGGTCGAGCAGGATCACGGGCAATCGCGCCTGGTAAAGCAGGCGCGCGTGGGCGCGCGGGATCATGACCAGTCGCTGAGGATCTCGATCAGGGTCAGGACGGTCGGTCAGCTCATATGACGGGAACAACGATTACAGAGCACAAGATCAAGGACACGCAAGTGTAGTCGAGAAGAACAGTCGCGCCTGCTCACGAGGGCTGAGAGCCAGGCAAGCACACTCGCGTGGAATCATCAATGGCCGTGCCAAGTCGCGCGGGGCGAGGGCAAGGGGCGGGGGGCGAACACAAGTGTGTAGCAGCCTGATCGCGGTTTGATACGGCGACAGACCAGAGATCACGCGCGCATATGCGCGGGATCTTACGAGGCTGAGCAGTCGCGCCTGCTCGAGGATTAGCGCAGCAGCTCGTATAGACGTCAGGGCAGCGTTGGCGGCCAAAGTTGTATGGCTGCTTCCGATGGGAGGCGACGCATGATGTGCATAGAGGGAGACAGGCTCGAGCAGCTCGGCCTTCAAGTTGTCCAGCAGATCGTGCTCGAATGGGCTGGCCCGAACGAGATTGAGCTGCTCCGGGAATGGTAGTCAGTGAGTATAATTGCAGCGCAGGCGCGCCTGCGCTCGACTCGGTATATCAGACGCAGGCGCGCCTGCGATCGACTCAATACCAGACGCAGGCGTGCCTGCGCTCGACTCGGCATGCACCGTACCAGATCAGAATTCGGGAGCGACGCACGAGCCACAAAGTTCAGCATCAAAGCGCAGGCGCGACTGTGCTCAGCGTCCATCAGATGCAGGTGCGCCTGCTATTGATGCATTGGAGCTGAGGGAGGACCACTAGTTTGCTCAATGGGCGACGACCAGGATCCAGTAGCATAACCGTGTATCGACAGGGACAGCGCGGTAGAGACCAGACATGTACACCATACGGATCCCCTTGTGCAGATATCCCAGAGAACCCGTGGTGTCGACGGACGCGCCAGCGTGCAGAGCGGCGTCAACAACGCATGTGCTACGTGGACGCGACCAGCTCGTCATACGTCTGAGCCCACTTGCACAGCGCGGTTTTGAGGGCCGCCCTCTCATGCGCCGTCCTGTTGGCCACGGCGTCCGCGTATGCGGCGCGCAGGCGCGCGCGATATTCGTCGAGCGACTCGCCTGGAAGACATGTTAACGGCTATGTATCGCAAAAGTGAAAAAGCAAACCTTCATTGAGCGCATGCTCCATGGCCCAGCGCGCCTGGAATAGCAGGAAGAGGGAGCGCTGGGGCCTGAACTTGAGCTCCGTGCGGGTCCACAAGTACTCGCGCTCCGAGTTCTCGCTGAAGCGCGCGATCCAGGCGTCCAGCTCGCGGGTCTGGGCTGCGACGCGCTCGAAAAGCTGCGACTTGTCGGCGGGCGCTGTAGGTTGCATGATGGCGCTCTTGGAGACTCCGGGAGGTCAAGACAGGGTCAAGTGCTGCCAGCGAGGGGTTATATGATAATGTGACGAGTAGCAATCACAGTCAGGGCAGGCGCGCCGGAGCAAGACAGCAATAATGATCGGTAGAAATTTGCAGCGGCATCAAACGCAGGCGCGCCTGCGACCTTCTGCGATGCAGCATCAAACGCAGGCGCGCCTGCGACGATCGCGTCGCATTGGACCATGAGCAGATATAGGGGGCGCACGGCGCCGGCGTTATCAGCAGGCGCAGGTCCCGAATGACCAGTTCGGTCCCCCGCACAGAGCGCATGCAAGGAGTGGGGGTGTACGTCGAGTGATGAGCGGAGAGCAATGGCGGGGCGCGTTCTGCGCAACTGTGCGTGATCCGACCAAAGCCTCGCGGCAAGCGCGCCAGGCGCACAGTTCCGAGGGCCAGCGCTCAGCTCTACAGACGCGGGACAAGTTGAAACGGGTTGCGCGACGGACCGCGCATGGGCGGCGTAGTGCAGCGGGAGTTGTGTTCAGCTTGTATTGCAGCCGGCGCGGGCGCGCCCGGCGCCGACATCGCTGTTCCTGGCTTCCATCTCACTGATGCCAGGCGGTGTCACTGAGCCACGACGGCAGGAATGGTATTATCGCGTCGGAGATGGCTGACTACAATCGCACGAGCGGTACAAAGAAGCAGAGCACGAATCCCGGCGAAAGTGACGGCGGACGGATGGACGAGCGCATGCGTGCACTGGCTCCCAGCTCGTCAAAGACGCGCTCGCTCCTGGGGGATTTTACCGGAGTAGGCTTCTGCGTATATTGAGAGGTTAGTCAATGCACAACCCGATGTGGGAACTCGCGCACCGGGAGCCTCGCTCTTCAAGCGTATGCCCATGATCTCGGCGAAGTTGCGCATGAGTGATGGCACGTCCAGTGTTCGCAGCGGCGGCGGCGGGGTTGGTTGGAGGGGATTGCGCGCGAAGTAGTCGATGAGCTCGTCCAGGCTGGGTCGAGCCGCCGACGGCGAGGTGCTTGGTGACACAGAGGGAAGCATGCGCACGGGATATGGGGAGGATCCGCGACTTGGGCGCGTGGAGGAAGAGATTACTTATAGCACAGGATGCGCAGGGAGGAGTCAGTTGGCATCGCGGATACAGCTTAATTGATTATAACTTGTTTCGCGAGGAATCACACTTAGGCGCGCCTGTGCTGAGATGCGAGAGCAGGCGCGCCTGTGTTGAGATGCGAGAGCAGGCGCGCCTGTGTTGAGATGCGAGAGCAGGCGCGGCTGGTCCGAGGATCGATCACGTGCAGGCACGCCTGCTTAGAGGATGTATCACTCACTCAGGCGCGCCTATCACTGGGACCAATGATGCTGCGAATGCTGGGAGATTGGTGCAGGCGCGCCTGCTCGTGGAGTTTAACCATTGGGGCCAAATCCATATGAGAGGCGATGGACAATTGGGTGTAAATGCTGGGCGTGGGGATTATTGCAGTCGAGGCTCAGACACAAATGCTGAGGGGTAGTAAAGGCAGGAAAGAGTCTGCACCTGGAGCGGAGAAGGGGCGCCTGTTTTCAGCTTGAGCAAACTGCAGGCGCGCCTGACTTGCATGTGTGGAAGGCTTGAGCAAACTGCAGGCGCGCCTGACTTGCATGTGTGGAAGATGGGATCACAAGAGGGATTGCCGGGCAATCCGGGTCTGGTCGCAGGCGTGGAGAGGCGCGCCTGCTTGACATCAGCCTCTTGGGCCCATCTCTTGATGGGTAGGGTTACACCTTAGAGGCCTCCGTCCGGGCAGCCTCTGGTGTCCTCGGCGGCGACAATCCAGGGTTGCCGCTGCTCGGGAGGAAGTCTCAGGACCTCCTTCCACGAGCGCGGTTCCTTCTCGACCTGGGGGGACGGTGCATCGTCATGGCGCGTATTAAACGCATATTCAAGCGCTTCATCAAGCGTCAAGACATCTGCGTCGTCAACCATAGTCTGGGCGCCAGCGAGGAGACAGTCCTCGAGGAGCGACATCTCTTCCTCTGTGAGGTGTGAGAATTCGTCAAGCTCCTCCATTTCCACTGCGGCAGCTGCAGTGTAGGCAGTAGAACCAAGTTCAGGAGCAACTGGGTACTCCGAAGTGCGCCGCAAGTCAGGCTCTTTGAGCGACTTGGTTGTGCGCGTAGATCTCACACTGTGTCGCACGCCAGCGACTATGCGAGCAGGTCCAATGACCGGAGAACGAGCGGGCGGGCTTGCGCTGTCAGCGCGCGGCAACCGAGAGCCTGAGACACTGTCCGACTGCACAGTTTGTGGGTCGGGAGAGACTCGTTCGATCTTCGGAGCTGGCGGCGTCTCCTGCTTTACAGCTGGAGGCGTCTCCGGCTCCTCAGCGATGGGAGAGAGTCGCCGGGCAGGATCATGACGAAACGGAGCAGCGGGAGCGGGAGGCGGAGCAGCAGCAACGGGCGGAGGTACGACTGGTATGGCAGGTGCTGGTGGTCCAAGCGAGGCAGAACCTGCGGCAGGCGGAAAATCAGAAGGAGACGCACCTGGGATGTCATCCTCGTCGTCGCTCGAGTCATTCTCACCCCCCCAATCTGACTCCTGCAGTGCAACGTTGTCATCAGTGAGAGACCGAATCACAGTGGGCGAGTTGCCCGGGAAGTAGCGCTCATCGAATTTGGCCTGGCTGTGTTGCGATTTTCGAGGTCTCCGCAGGCTCCAACCTCTCATCGCTCGAAGTCTCGCCTCTTCGCAGTCTCCCCCACCTACCCATTCAGTTCGCCATTCCCAAATCTCGTTATCCCGCTTAGTCCCCAGGCTCTAGGGATGTGGAATCGCGAGCCGGATCGATCTGGCGGGTGAGACTCGCGCCCCACCCGCACCCCATCATGCGCCGCTGCCTTTATAGGACGACTCGACCTATCTCGACGACGACGACCCACCTCGGCGACCTCAGACCCGGAATCTGCTCGTGAAACGGATCTCATCTCGTCTAGAGGGTGAGACCCCCGCCGTCGCGCCTCGGCGGCTCGCGTTCGGCTGGTTCGCCCATATCCGGCCTCTGGTCCCGCGGCCCGATCTCGAACCATTCGTCCGACATCCCCTCGTGTCCCTTGCACCCGGGATATCTTCGCCCACCCTCTCTCACCTCGAGGGTGTCGTGTATACACCGGTATCTCGTGCCGTTGGCTCGCAGCGCTGTCCACGCTCTTCCCAGCCCTACCCCTCAACACCGCTCTCTCGACAGAGACGCTCCCTCGACCTCGTGCCATCCGGAATATCTTCGAGACACCTCTCCGATGTCCTTCGCACGCTCGCTCTACATCCCGGAGACTTCGACGAGCCGCAACATCGCGATGTACGTCTGCAGCGGCACCAGTTCGCGCCGCATCTTCGCCCCCTCGCGCGCTCGGGGCTCTACGATGGTCTGCGAGAGGCTGTTGTCCTTCGAGGAGTCTTCGATGCATATCCCGGTATGTCCAACGCCTGCTCGATCGCTGGTTCGCGGGGACGAGTTCGGTTATGGGTTATTCGTCGAGCCACTTCGGGCTTCGAGGACATCGCGGGCTTCGGCTCAGATCGGCGACCTCTCTCGAGGCAGTACGGTGATCCGGGATAGTCTCGTTCCGGCGTTCTCATGATGTGTATATAGGGAGGATGGCCTTCTGGGCTGATCCCCAGATTTGGTCTGGTCAATGCACCACCCATGTTCTTGCTCGCATAGTTCCCCTCCTCAGCGCCAGTCCTGGCGAGTGTGGTGTGCTCTGCCGTGACAGGCTGGTCTCGCGAAATTTGCGTAGTTCCGGGTTCCAGAACTTCCAACACGGCTTGTTGTCCGCGTATCCGACGAAGATGACCTTCTCGGTATGGACGCCGAGAGCGTGGGGGCGCTTGTCGTCCTGAACGAGAATGTACGCGAGGCAGCCGAATGCGCGGAAATAGCTGACGTCGGGCTTCTTGCCCTTCCACAGCGTGTACGGTGTCTGGTCTGGCGGAAGCGCAGAGGTATGCGCGCGATTGCGAGTGTGAACGAAAGCGGCAGCAGCAAGAGACCAGAACGAGACGGGGAGCTTGGCCTGATTGAGCAGAGCAATGGTGCCTTCAGCGATGGTGCGGTTCACGTGCTCGGCAACGCCATTCTGATACGGCTCACCGGTCTCGGTGAACTTGCACACGATGCCTTGTTCCTTGCACCATGTGAGGAACTCCTTGCTGATGAACTCTCCTCCTTTATCGTTGTGGATGATCTGGAGATCGCGACCGGTTTGTCGTTTGACGCGGGCTGCGAAATGGCAAATAGACGTCGAAGATTCCGACTTGAGTTTCTGAGGCGCAAGCGTGTAGAGGCGCGCGTGATCGTCCACCGCGATGAGCCAGTACTGGTAGCCCTCAATCGAGCGCGGGAGTGGGCCCTTGAGGTCAAAGTGGACCATCACTGCCGGCCCTGAGCGCCGCTCTACCGGTCCCCGCGGCACGTCGTGGCGCCGCTGTTTTCCGGCGATGCAGGGTTCGAGTACGTTTGGTTCACCGGGTTAGTTCACTGGGAGTTTTCTGCCAGAAGGGTGATTCACCCGGTGAAGGACCCCTTTTCACAGGGGGAATGTGCTCTTTCCCGGGAACATGGTGATTCTCCCTGTGGTTCTAATGGGTCAGTGGCCATTATACTCTAGGCCACTGGCCGCTTTCGACCGAGGCGCCGTTCACCCCTGGTAGAATTTTGGTCAGTGTCCTGTTCTATTTGAAAAGGGCATTCACCGCTTTCCAGCAGACCGGGCTGAATCACCACTTTCTCATGGAAGAGAGTCTTGAAGGTAGCGACTTACAGTTGCTAGAAGATTATATCGCAGGAGCTGCGGTTTCTCTGACTGATTTGAGATGCATACATGCTCAGTCTGCGGTAGCCAACCCTTGCATTCTAACGCTTTCCGAGTCACCGGATGGAAACCCCGCCTCGACGTAGCGAAACGGTACTGCAACAGTAGGAATCATATTCAGGACACTCACCTCAATAATTGTCGAAGAACGGTGATTGGCCGTCTTGTAAAGTGACTACTGACCGCTTTTGTGCAACCGGCCACTCTCCCTTTCCTAGAGAATAAGGTGAGTGGTCGCTTGCGAAATCAGGGGTATCACCCCATTGTTAAGAAACGGCCAGTAATCGTTTACCATTTAGAAAACCGGTCTCTGACCTGACCCGGTGAACCGAATGTACTGCAGGGTTCACAGATCGGATCCGGGCGCGCGGCGCTCGTGATCTGCAGATTGTCGACAGCATCGTGCTTCGCCATGGCGCGAATGGCGTCAATGTTCAGATGCGAGAAGCGCAGATGACAGGTGGTGAGCGTCAGCGGCACAGTTGTAGTAGCGGCAACATAGGCCGTCACCGGGTGAGATCGTGTTTGACCGTCCAGATACCCGATGTTGCGCTCGTTCACGGAAGCGGTGAACTGGCACTTCCCGTCGCGAATAAAGCGTAGCGTAGTCTGTTCCCCCTCGAGACGGAAGCCATGGTGCGACATAAGCGAGAAGACCGAGAATAGATTCGCAGCAAGCTTCGGAACGTGCAAGACATCGTGAAAGACAATTACACCGCGTTCGACGCCGTCGACCACAGCCACAAACTCCACTGACCCCACCCCCTCCGAGTAAATGACCGAGTGGTCGGCAAGTCTAATGCCGACGCGGTGTGGTGAATAAGAGCTGAACCACTCGCGGCGCGGCGTCATGTGACGAGAACAACCTGTATCGGTGTTCCAGTTAGACAACGCGATCGAGCTCGGGGAGGCAAGGAGGGCATAGTAAATGGAGCTTGGAGGAATGGAGAGACTGGCCTCGGCAGAAGACGCTTGAGCCGGCGCGGTCGACGCGGCATTCGCAGCAGGCGTGGTGGAGGCCTTCCCGCGGCGCTTGTTGTTGGCCTGACGCTTGGCCTTGCACCAGGTGCGCGCCTCCGCGAGGTAAGGGCAGTTGTGCACCTTGTGCTTCTCGCCCTCGCAGAGGTAGCAGCCGGGGAGGCCAAGCGCGACAGAGAACGCCTGCAGGGCATCAGGGACAGACATGGAGCCCTGGGAGACCGGAGCAGAGCCAGAAGCACGAGCAGAGCCAGCAGGGGTCCCAACATACGCGCGCATAGCAAGAGTACCGGGATCCGCGCCCTTGGAGCGCGCCTGAGTGTCCTCGCTCGTAAAACTATTGCGAATGGTCTCGAGTGTGAGCGGGACCGAGTCAGCGTTGAGCGTAATAGCCTGGCGGAACTGCTGCAAGTGGTCGGGGAGCCCGCGGACGAGCGCAAACGCTGTCAGCTCGTCGATGAGGTCCGAGACGTCGTAGTCCTCCGAGGGGATGAGGAGCTCGAGTGCGTTTCGCACAGTGATCATGCGGTTGAAGTAATCGACGAGACGCTCGCCGTTCTCGTACGTCGACTGCAGAAGTGCATCGAAAGACGCGAAACGCGAGCCAGCGGTGCGCAGGACGAACTTCTCCTCGAGCTGCGTCCACATGTCGTATGGGTCGGGCTTCATCATGTCGATCTCGAGATTCAGCTTCGTCTTGGTGTCGATATTCTCCCAGAGAAGACCGCAGCAGAGACAAGCACCATTCACCCAAGCGGCGTACTCCTCCTTGTCCTCGGGGATCTCGTGCGCGTCGTTATCCGGATCGACGTACTGGATGACGCTTTTCAGCGTGAGACGCGCAAGCATGTCTTTGCGCCACGCGCCAAAGTTCTCGCCGTCAAGGGGCGGGAAGCGGCCGTCCGTTTTGGTCATGGTGGCGTCGAGCTGAGACAAAGGAAGACAATGCACAGGTGCGACGACGGCAACGAGGAGCGAGCGAGACGCAGATGCGGAGAGAGAGGGCGCGAAAGATCAGCGCGAAGTGTGGCAGAGCGCCTGGGAAAGCTCAGCGGAGGGTGTGGAGTGGCACAAACGGGTCCAAAGAATTTCAGTCTGCGCGGCAGCGCAGAAGGCTCATAACCTGTAGGACGAGGTGCAGGGCGCGAGACTGAGTCCTGGTGAGAACCCGCGAAGAAGGTACATGTATATGGCACGTACCTGAGTCCTGGTGAGAACCCGCGAAGAAGGTGCGGGAGCCACCGGACTCAGCCGACGTGTAATGTACAAACGGAGACAATGTATCCTAAACAGTGCACTATGGGCAACCTCTAACAGGGAAGTGGAAATCCGGCGGCTAAATTACAGATGTGCGGAACCGCGACAAGGAGTGGGTCATGACTGTACAGATGATCAAACGGGAGTCCAAGACGTGGCCGAAGCTCAACCATGCCAACATTCACCCGTGCTATGGAGTATCTGCCGGTTTCGGCGCTGAACAAGTTGGCATTGTGTCTCCAATAGCCGCAGACGGCAACCTTAAGGATTACATTATCAGTCATCCCGAGATCCCTCGTCGGCTGCCACTGGTATGTAACTCCTCTTCACCGTTTTATACTGACTCCTTCTCCGCAGGTGCTGTCGGTCGCCGAGGGGTTGGCGTACTTGCATGCCAACAATACGATCCACGGCGACCTGAAATGTGTACGAGCTCGCTAATTTCATTCGCGGCGCACCTAACGGTTTAGAAGGCGAATGTCCTGATATCGGACAAAGGGCAGCCAAGGATCTGCGACTTTGGCCTCACCACCGCTATTGAGAAGGGACTGGACCCGACGACTGCCCCGACCGTGCGGCGCATCATCACCGTGGAATTCGCGGCGCCCGAGCTTCTTAAAGGCAGCGCTTATCAATACAACGCCGTCACTGGCGACATGGAACTGCAAGTGCGAGGGACGAAGCTCCGCTCGAAGACAACTCACAGCGACGCATTCGCGTTTGGTCGCCTGGTCTACGAGGTTACTCCCATACTCGGGTCTTGTTCGCGTACTCATCCCTTGCTATAGGCTTACGCAGCGCAGACACCTTGGGACGGAACACATCGCGATTGGCTTCGCTTTAAGGTTCACTTGGGCATATACCCGCCGAGATACGTCAACAAGCCGGACGCGGAGCGCCTGAACGCCGCAATGTGGAAACTTTGCACGGATTGTTGGGCCTGCCGTCCCTCCAAGCGGCCGGATTGCGACAAAATTCTGGCTACTCTCAGAGGCTGTGCGTGTTTTACGCAGGCATCAGGTGCTCGGAGAACTGACTCTCTTGCAGTCGAGAGTCATTCTACTCGGAATCAGAGCTCCACTCCGCAGATTAGCACGAGTACGCCTATGGTTACGGGGACTGTGCGCCACCGGGCCCGGCGTGCTCGTGATGATTAGCCTGTTCAAAGAGCGCAGAGATGTGATACAAATTTTGCTGCTGCTTTCATCGCAGGTTTCTACCACACTTGCTGCGGCGCAGTCCCCCGGATTCTGGATGAGGGAATGAGATTAAATGCGCCTATCGCCCAATTCCGCGCCGCATGCTTCGCCTTCGGATGCGCGCTCCGCTTCCACAGGTGAAATAAGGAGGAGATACGTTGGAGAAGACGACCGTGCAGCACGGCAGCATACTGTATAGGCGAGGCGCCACAGGAGAAGGGTGGCACGTGCTGGTGATCTGCGGGAGCCGTCACGAGAGCTATAAACTGCCCCGTGCCCTGATCAGGGCGCTCATGACTCCGAGTCATGAGGGCCATACGCGTTTGGCTGAAGCGGCGGAAAAGCGGCAACGGTGAATAGGCTTCGTGAGGGAGTCAGATAACAACACCTAGCACCTCAAAGAATCCGCACTATTCACTGAGGCGTCAACCCGCAGCACCTCAAAGAATCCGCACTATTCACTGAGGCGTCAACCCGCAGCAAAGGATGCGAATCCGCGTACCATTCCCCTGAGCGTCGAACCGTGGGGGTTTTGCAAGGATTGTTGGATTCCCGGAGGCCGACTGCACATCAAATCCTGCGTCGACGAAGCTGGTGCGTATTCTAAAGCAGGGATCGAGCGTCTTGGAGAGCTTAGCCACGTACACAGTAGCTGCGCGTCAGACCCAGGCCTTGGCCGGTACCTTTGACGCCGGCATATTCGCATGGTTTCTGCATTGGTTTGGATCGTAAAGACTGGATTCCCTGCCGTAATCGTGATTAAATGTGATATATGCATTGGTTCTCACACCTTGCGGGCCATGGACCAAGAATGCGGGGACAATAGAAGCCGGGTTAAACGGAATTAGGCCTTGAAACCGGGACTCCCGATCAAGCAACGCCGGGTCGCGCAGTGGATCACGTGGTGTCTTCTGCTAGTACTGCAGCCATGGATTTAGAGGAGAAGTAGAAGACCAGGCAGAATAACAGGACAGCGGCGTCCCTCACCGGGAAAGATGGGGACAGGGTTCCAGCCTTGTAATGCACTGCTGGTGAGCTGAGACGGGAGGTCGGGGACAGGACGGACGCACGTGTCCAGACCAGTCTGTGCGGAGCGCGAGGGAAGCCGCCCTGAAACTCTGGCGGCCATGCGAAGACAGTTGCAGGAGCCACGGCCCGAATACGAAGATAGGTCACGGGTCCGATGTTTCTCTGCGACGCCGCCGGCGCCGACATCCCGCCGTGCTGCACGCTCGTCTTCTCTCTTTCGTATTGCGGTGTCTGCGAGCTGAGAGAGCAGTTGGGAGATGCAGTGGCACGAAGGTCCATCAAGAGAGCCGGCGCGCAGCGAATGCATCCCGTCATTCAGAGTCTCAGATAGGTCCCACAACTGCGGTAGGCTTACTGAATGCGGATGTCCTGTAACAGGGCGGCTGGCATGTCGCCGGCTCGGTATGTGGGGGAAGAGAGTTAGGGCGTCAGCGCTGCGATACAGTGTAAAGACTCGCAACTGTTCCGAGCATCGCGTTGCCGTGATATCTAGCCTGGAAAGGAGACGGCACAGATTCGGAGATCTTCCCAGTGAGACCGGTCCGCACCTGGGGCATGAGGAGATAGCTGTGCAGGATCTCGGGGGCTGGCGGCGCGCCAGAGGGAAGCGCATCAGCACAGCATCCATCTCCGTCGTGCTGTCCTGGAGGGCCGAGAAGGGGGTCGGAAAAGCTCAGACGAGCGCCTGAGACCCACCTGCCTTACGCGGGAGTGAACCCGCAGCGGATGGGTGTTATGGAGTCGGATACAGAGACCAGATAATGGTTTCAGGAACCGCGGCAAGCACACGAACGAGGGACCGGTGCATGGCGGGACCCAGGCGTCCTGACGACGGGAACAATGCTGACGAGCTGAGCGGGTAATCGGTAGACGCGCGGCGGCGCGTGGTGGTCCACGTTGCGCAAATGAAGCCGGAAAAAAAGCCGTCTCTAAGCCGCGCCTCGAACACGAAAGTTGGGCAAACTGAAGTGGAGGAAAGGAAGCGGAAGAGTACGAAGCGGTGTTTCCCGGTTCGGAGCGGTGGTCCGAACCGCGATCCTGGCGCTAAAGCGTAAACTACCCTTCCCTTTCGACCCTCGCCGCCCGACGTCGTCGCCGCCACGAGTAGACATAGAGCGGTGTGTAACCTGTGCCTGGATTTTTTGCGTGGCTGACAGGGACTCAGGCCGACGAACGAGGGCTGCTGCAGGGCTCGCTCTCGCCGCCGCCGCCGCCGCGTACCTTCACCGCGCGGCCGTCATTATACTCCAGGCCGCTGCAGCCGCCTCCCGGCGTGCCTGTCTACATGTACCCTGCACATTGAGCAGCGCAACACGCCACTCAAGCCTAGACACAAGATACAACCAGCCAGCACGCCCGCATACGAGCCGGACGATTTGCAGCGCCCACAGCCCGACGGCAACGATATTTCGCTGCTGCATCGTTGAGCGAACAACGCTCCAGGTACACGATGCATGCAAGGGTGTAAGAGGGACTCAACCCGTTGCTGTTCGGCGGCGGCATCATGCCCGATGGCGAAAAACTAGCCGCTTCAAGACCATCACGCGCGACAAGTGAGTCTTGTCGTCCATCGGTCTCCTAACCTTGGGCGCTCATGTATTATCAATGCACTCAGGCCGCTGCATGCCAATCCTGTCGTCGACTGCCCCGTGCCCAAGTCATTGACGTGTGCGCCATGAAGGACGACCGCGGGTTCACCCACATTGCCTACACTTCGGGTCACCCGCTATCCGAACGACTTGCGGCTCGAGGTACGTCGAAATCACGGCCCCATCACCCTCCGAGTCGCGCTCGCCCTTGTTCTGCTTCTGGCCGTCCTTGAAATTGCCCGCTGACATTCATTCTTCGTGCAGGAACAGGGTTACAGCGCTGTAAGACCCGCCGCGCAGGACGGCGTCCAACGAGCACGAGAACGCCCTCGTTACCGATAACAGTACGTGCTCTTTCTGTTTCCACTCCGTCCTCTCCATTGCCTTTCCTCTTCCACTACCTCCTTCGACGAGAACAAACGGCGAGCTGTACTCCGCCGTCTCGAGCCCTGTCCACGGCGCAAGCGCGGCCACGAACGCGCTGCGCGTGGGGTGCCGTGTTTTGCGTCTCGGACGGGGAGAGGGCGACCAATTTTTTTCGAGCGCCTGCTCATATCGTCCTGCACCCCAAAATCACTTGCGCGTGGCGTCCATTCCTAGCCTCCTGCTCCGGCACTGTGTCCGCCGTTCCCGCTCGCTTCGGGACCGCGGCAGTTGGACTGGTACGGGACCTGCAGCTCCACGTGGCCCCCTTCTCGCCAGCGCTTGCGCCGCGGCGCCTATTGGAGCCGCTTTGCTGCCTGCTGCACACCCGTGTCCCCCCCTTTCCAGATCTCCTTCCCGCGGTCCGCGTGATGCCAGACCTTGTTTGCCTGTGTCCCGCGGGCGTGAGGTGGCCGCATGCCCGACACGCTCTGCGTATAACCCGTATCACCCCTGCTTCCCGCCGCTGCGCGGAAGAGGGCCTGCACCGCACCGCGAGTCCTTTGACCGCGTTCGTCCTGCCCCTGCCCTCGTTGCCCTCCTCGTCCAATCTTCTTGGGCCCCTCGTCCGCCGCATGACGCTGACTCCCTTGCTCCCATAGTTGAGCACCTGATCAAGCGGACGAGGGGCGGAAGAAGGTCGTGGTGTGCGCTGGGCTCGACGCGCGCACGCTGTCCGTCCTTGCCGCGATGGACGACAACTATGCGAAGAACGTCGTCAATATCAGGGCGGTCACTGCGCGTTGACGAGGACGCGGCGCAGGGTGAGTTGCGCGCTGTCTCTCTGTTGCGCTTGCGCTGGGCGGTGGTCGGCCCTGGGCGCTGCCGCCGGCGCACGAGATATAGATGCCGCGGCGCGCACATCTACAGGGCGCCGCTGCTTGTCCAATGCGGCACGCCCGCCGCGTCGCCGTCGCCGTCGCTTGGCGCTCGTTGGTCGCATCGCAATGTCATCCTGGATGCTCACCCGCGCGCGCCCCGCAGTGTTGGTCACGCCGGCGCTCAAATTTGAGGGTGCAGCACATATTCTGCCGCAAGAAAACAAAAACGGAAGTTGAACTGCATCGCTGGTCCTCCAGCGCGTTCTGGCTCTTGCGCAACCCAAGGTCGGAGCGCTCCTCGGTACGTGGAGACGATGCCTGGTGCGTGCGCGCGCGCTCCGCCCCGCGCCTCGTCGCTGACTACGCCGCGCAGGACTACCGTCAGCTCGAACGTCGGCGGCGCGTGTGGCGAGGACTGCTGCGTCTGTCGTGGCGACGCAGGACTTTGCTCGCGATGTTTCTTTCTGCGGTACATGTTCATGGCGCGGAGCCACGTCAGCGCGTCCAACGTCTATGCTTTGCGTCCCGTCGACGGGTAAGACCCAGAACGAGGTCGAAGCGGTGGCGCGAATGACATCAACGTTGGACACCGCTCGCGACGTGATCCACGTGCTCGGCGCGCTGCCCAACGTCGAGGCGAAGGTCGACAAGGAGACGTACAAGGAGGACGACCACCGCCCGTTCTGCACGAGGTGCGTTTTTATCCCCTCTGTCGTTCACCCGTGTTGCTGACCTGGCGCGATGCAGCCTGCTGCTCATCTGGACGCTCTCGAACGGCATCCTCGCTGCGTCGTCGTCCCCCGCACCGGCGACCAAGACCGTCAACGGGCACCTGGCGTTCGCCCTCTCCTCCGCCGCGGGTCTTGCGGGTGCGTTTCGCTTCTAGCTCTGGGGCCATGCTGATCCGTTTTCCTCCCCGCGCAGCGTTCTGACGCCGTACATACATGATCATCCGCCTCTTCGCGGGCGAGTAGACGTCCTGCCGCTGCCGGTGGACGAGGAGGAGAATCAACGGTACGGTTTCGATACGAGTATGATGACGCCACGAGAATACGCGGCGACGTGTGCGGGACTGCCTGCGAGCACGCGTCGGTGCTGCGCGGTATTGCTGTTCGCAGTGACGGCTTGCGCGCGGCAGTAGCACGCGCTGCGCGACTCTCGCGGACGCGCCGCGCCAGGGGGACCGCGCAGAGTCGGTCCTCCGGCGTCTGCGGTTCGAGATAGCCTACGCGTGGGTGCCCGGCGCCCGTGCTGCCCGCGCGCGTCCTCTGAGGCTGTGGGAGCGCGTTGGCGTGCCGCGGCCGTGCGCTTCTCCCGTGCGCCCGTCCGCATTGCACTCCGCCCGAGTAACGCATCTCCCTTCATGGTCCGCGTTCGCTCGCTAGTATGTACTCTGAAGCTCTCCCGCACCCGTGTACGGTAACCCACGAAGCGTCTCCACTGTATCCTCGGGAATCCATTTGCATATGATCCATATGCATTGCTCACATCGAAACCTGCGGATTCTGCGGTTTAGTCTGCTTCTTCGAACGGCCATTCAGATAGGAGAGTCTGCGTGGATTTCGAGCTCGCGCAGCGAAGCACGGCGAGTTGGAGTGAGAGATGCTCGGCGTTGCGCGAGCGGTCCGACCCCATGATAAACCACGCGTTCGACAGCGACTGGTTCCGGTCAAAGGTCGCGATGGATATGCCGCGTCAGTAATAGTTGGGGAGAAGACTGGGCCTCGCGCCGAAGTGTGGCGGGAGAGGTATGGGCATTCGGCCCGCACTCCGGGCAGCCGGAAATACACGCCTTTGTATCTAACCCTGAACTGGGATATGCGTGCGCTGCATCCCACTCTGCGGAGGAGCGCCAAAATTTCTGATAGCTTCCCACTCCCGCCGTTGAGCGACAGTACTCTCACAGAACCATCTGCTCATACCAGACTCCAGAGAGGATAATTTACGGCCAATTGGTGCCGGTTGAGCGCTCGAGTTCGCCAGGTTGAGCGGAGTTGGCGCCTGACCTGCCTCCTGCCATCGTGTTCCGAGTACCGGGCTGTTTCGATGGTACGCCGGGAGCGCGATACGCGTTCTGATTCTGATTCGTGTTCCAGCCGCATACTATACCAATCACGTTCTCCTACGCCGGAGACGGGGGCCCGGACCAGGAACACCTGGTTCGAAGTCCATCCTTTGTGAAAGAGCACATATCTGTGGCTCGCGATATTCCCAAGACCGATGGCGCTCCCACACACGACATATTCGGACTCTCGACATTGCCGTCCCTGAGAGCTCTGCGGGTGGAGGTCCGGCCACTGCGGGAAAGACTGGTCGATGTGAAGCGCAGCTTGCCATTTGCGGCTACAGGGCGATTTACTCAACTTACCACGTTGCGCATCGTTGGGACACCACTTGTCATGCTGCAGGCATTGCCTCTTTTCTCGGTGCTGGCATTCTTGCCAAACCTGAACGCTCTGGCATTTTATCATGTCGCGTTCGAGAACTACCGGGATACCCTGCCTGCGCCTTCCTTCCGCCTTCGCAAATACTCTTTTCAAGCCTCGGGCCTCGCAGCCTTTTATACCTCCGCATTCAGCACCGTCAAAGGCTGGGCGCTTCCCCTGGCATCTTCTTCGCCCTCTCTAATCTACCTGAACGTCTCACTCAGTCGTCCGGAGGAGTTCCAAGAGATTCATGCGTACCCCGCCTTCGCAGCGCTGCGCAAACTCGAGTTACTTCCTCCCCTAGGAGGTAGCCACATCAACCACCAGGCTTACCGTGCTTTCCTGGCAACTCAATGCACCGTGCTCCGCGACTTGCTGATGCCATTCACATCGCCTTCGCGGCTGGAGGAGGAACTGCAGCTGATCGCTTCCCTCACGACGCCGCTCGCCACGATGGAATTTGGCATCTGGCGCGAGGACGAGTACGATCTCTCGACGAACAATGACACCTGGCTGGACGGCGTGCTGCAGCATGCCGTCGCGTCGCACCCCGCGTTCAGGCAGCTCCGGCGCCTCAGCGTCCTCGCGGCGTTTGCGGACCAGAGGCCAATTTCGCTTCTGAACACTCTCTCACTGTGCACGTCGAGGAAAATCGTGTACTCGCCTCAAATGAGCACGGCTGACGATCCTTGGTTCTAAGACATGTTATGTCCACCCGGGCCGCTCGAAGGCTTGCCTACTAGCTGTGACTTCAGAGATGTCGTTGCCAAGCATTCCATAGCACGGGCAAAAAATAGACGCCTGCACTATGGTACGCACGATGATGCCGGTGCAAAGACCGTGAGACCGCAAGCACGTGCGTGTCGCTCCTCCGCGCCATCGACAGCGATTTCACACGCGATGCTCGATCGCGTCGTGCGTCGCCCCGCCACTCGCGTGCGCGAGCTCGCTGTCTAGCCTACCCGGAACACGAGTTCTATTAACCGTGCCACTCCGAGCGCTGCCAGAGGAGAGCGGCCCCGCCGCTTCGCCATCCCGGGCACCGACGCGTGCGAGATTGCGCGCCGACGGAGCATCATGCGCTTTGTCGCGACGGCTGGACACTGACAGATTCCGCGAACGGCGCGAAGGCCTCGGATTGGACGTGTTCTGGGAACCCCGTGAACGCCAGCGCGCGCAGCTTGCGCTGTGCACCATGGCGGAGCATGAAGACGATCTGGAAGAACATGTACCCGCGGCTGCGCGGCCCCGGTTTGCCCTTGAGCCGGAACTCGAGCGTCTCGAGCGCAGGTAACGGCGGGATGCCGCCCGGCGCAGGTGTCGCGACGAAGGGCATTATGACGACGAGCCCCGTGAGCGCCCCGGAGACGTCCCTAGGGACGAGCGCAAGGAGAGCCACGTCGACCGCGGCGCGCGGCGGAAAGTGCTGCGGGGTGTAGCCGGGCCATGTGGATTCCAAGGCACCTCGGGGTACCCAGAGCGAGCGTTTGTGCGACGCGTCGTCGACGGTGAGCAGCACGCCGTTGGTGCCGGTCTCCGCCGCCATGTGGGTCCGGATCCGGAGCCATGCCGGACGCTCAACGGTATTGAGAATATCCATGGTGACATATTCGGACCATGGAGCATGGATCATGGTGAATTCGGGATGCTCGAGTGTGCAGAGGCGCGACGCGTAGTCGCTAGTGTCCGGCGCGATGTTCGAGATGACGATGCGTCCGATCCGCCGGGAGATATCGCTGAGCCTTGCGAAGTCTTCCGCAGGACTGAAGCGCGGGGTGCAATCAGGGATGCGGAGATTTAGCATCTCGAGGCTGGGTGCAGCGAGTACAAGGGGAAGAAGGCTGTTTGCTGAGACGTATGGCGCGGCCAGAGTCTTGAGCAGCGTCGTATCCAGCGGATCGCTGCCTATTCCCGCTGATATCTCCAAGCACCGCAGAGCCGGGAGGTGAAGCTTCGAATTCTCTCCGTGAGTGAGTGCCCGTCCGCCATCATCGAGATCTTCTGGACACCGGACAGCAAGATGCTCGAGTACCGGAAGAGATGAAAATCGTGGGAAAAATACCAGCGGGGCGTCGACATCATCAGACGTAAAAGAAAGCGACGCTATGCGCGAGCTGTGATCAGCAAGCGCAGCAGCGAGTGTCTCGATAACGCTGTGGTCGGCATATAAATGGTATACGCGGATCGTCAGTTTGAGAGGCAATGAATGGCTCCGGGGGAGGACCCCGGTAATCACACTGAGGTTACTAGGGCCGGTGGTTGTACTCGAGATCTCGTCTGAGCCCGTGGCGTCGCACTCGTCGCACAGGCAGCCCGCAGCAGCAACGTACGTCCAGAAACGAAGATAGCACCACAGGCGTGGACACCCAATCGAGAGAGAGCGCCAGTCTCGGCAGACGTGGGATACATCCACGATACTCGCAAGCGGGAGACACGCCCAGATCATGCACCAGAGTTCGTTCGGGATACGAGATTGTGCAGAGGGTGAGTTTGAACCAGGTGAAGTCAGATCATAGGCGCATGTATGATCCGAAATCGGGTCCCGGTTATGTGTGCTGTGGCCCGCAATCAGAGGGCGAGAGAGCGAACCGTCGGCAACATACTCCCTGACTGCCAGGGCAACACATGGCGCCAGATCCCGCGTCTCGGCGCAGGCCAGAGTAACGTCTTCTCCGTCGAGCGTCTGTGCTGGCATGTGGGCTTTTTGGATAGCCAGCCACGGGGTGGAAGCGTAAGGGAGAGAGCCGGCGGGCGGAGTTTGTACTTCTTCACTTGCCCGGGAGTCACTATTTCGGACCGCCGAGTGCAGGGAGTGAGCCGATTGGCGTACAAGTCAAGTTTAAATGCACTAGCTTTATATTTCGGACAATAGGCATTTGCAGTATGCACGATGAGGCCGAAGACGATCAATTGCAATCGCGCGGCGATGCACTGCGCTCCCCAACACAATTGTTTGTGCACTGAATTGTGCCCAAGCTCTGTTTCCAGAGTCCCCGCAATTCGAGGTCATGCGTGCCCCACGCCACACCCACTGCCACTTGAAGCGCGTGATGGGCGCGTAGATGGCATAGTTTCGGCCTCATCCAGGGGACGCTCAGAAGTTACAGTTGGACCTGTATTAGTCCCACATCACGCGGAAAAGCGAAGACAGGCAGGGTTGTCGATGTACGCTAGTCCGGAGCCGCCCAACGGGACCTAGATCGGCTCGAGTTGGTCCAGTGCATCACATCGCCCGTTTCCAGATGGAATTTTGCCATCCTGTATACCGAGGTGTGTCATATCAAAGTCCTCGTGGCTGCCGATCACAGATAGTTGAGGCGCGGGAACGCCGCGACGGCGGCGGTCTTGACGCGGTTCCGCGCGGTCTTCTGAGACTCCAGCAGCCGTTCGCGCTTCTCCTTGGTCATGCGACACCCTATCCGCAGAGGGTATCCGACCTCGAGGTTCTCCAGCTCCGGGAGTCCCAGGGTCACCAGCCTCAGGCGCAGAAAGCCGCGCATGTCGCCCAATAGCCCCTGATTAATGCGCGGGCAGCGTTATTCAGGCATGCGACGACGGGCGCAGGCGCACCTCGATACTGAAGTAGCCGCTGTCGAGGGTGAGACTCTCAACGTTCGGCATGCGCTGCAGGATGGCTGTGCGGGAGTCACGCGTCAAGCCCGAGTCACTCTCTGCCGCCAGGGTACCCACCTCGGAGATAGGACCGCCCCTCGGCCACATCTTTCGGCATGTGGGCGATCCCCAATCTCTTGACACCAGGCAGATGCGGCCAGTCGTGCGTCCAGGCCACGGTATCGACGAATAGCGAGTCGACCATGGGCGCACGGTTGCACAAGAACAGCGCATGTTCCGGTACGCGGAGAGTGCGCAGCGCAGACAGAGGCGACGGCGCTGAGAAACGCAGGATGGTCATGACATCCAGGTGCTGTCGCACACCGGAGAGCTTCGGAATGAAGCACAGAGTCGCGAGATTCGGCAGCGACGCGAGGAGCTCCGAGAAAAGCGGTGCACACTGAGATACTTTTTCGAGAACAGTGTCGCTAGGGGCTCGGACGAACCCATCGACGCAGCTTGGGAAGTATTTGAAGTGTCTGGCAGTTCCACGGGGTAAATATCGGTGTACCATTCGAGGGGTGTAGACACAATCATACCGAATGTGCTGGTGTATGCCAGGCAGGGAGAGCAAAGATTGGAGAGCGGTCGCGCTCCAATGGTTGTGCATGGTTATGACTCGGAAGATAAGCGGGGCGCCAGCGATCCGGAACGATCGTGAGGTTGTGGAAAGAGCAGTCAATGTCCCACGAGGGCTCTGTGCGTAGCAAATGCGGCAGATGTGCTGCAAGACGTCGAAGTTGAGCGCGTGAGAGATATCACTGGATCGTTCCATGACAGATGAGAGGTGTGCAAAAGCTGACAGACAGGCGAAACAGGCTCTTTATAACAGTGAATCTGCTCGGCTCTCGGTGCCGTCAGATGACAGGACCGCAGTAGCGGCGGTGGCAGTAATAAACAACTCAAGGGACCATTCGGACGTTAGACCCCTTTGGCACAGAGAATCGAAGACACGCAGGGTCATCAATGTACGCCATCGCAGACTGGCCAGACGGGACGTAGATTGGCTGGACTTCGTCCAGCTCGTCGAGTTTCCGGTTTCCATAGCATTCGTATGACGGTGAGGGCGTCTTGTCACCCGAAACCGCCGCTGTCTGCTCGGATCCGAGGCGTGTGAAGTCGAAGACGGAATTGGGGCCTATCCACAGGTACTTGAGGCGCGGAAATGCGGCCTTGGCGGCGGCCTTGACGCGGTTCTGCGCGGCCTTCTTCTCCTCGCGCAAGCTCGTGCCTGCGCCCATGAGCCGGCGCCCGGTACCGCACCACCCCGTAGAGTGCCAGTCGACGTCAAGTTTGGCCAGCGCGGGCAGCGCCAGTGTCACCAACCGCGGAAAGCTGCGCAGGCCGCATAACAGCCCCTGAGGGGGGACAGATCATTAGCTGTGCGTGGAAAAGCATCGGGAGCGCACCTCAATGCTGAAGTTCCCGTTGTTGATCGTGAGGCTCTGGACGTTCGGCGCGCGCTCCTGGATGGCTACACGGGAGACGTCAGGGATAGTCCTGACATGGCGGTCGACGGCGGATTCACACCTCGAAGAAACGCCTGTCCTTCTTCCACTTCTGGTCCCATGTAATCAATCGCCAGACGGTTGAGAAGAGGTGCGTGCGGCCATTCGTGCGTCTGGGTCCTCGTATCGATGAATATTGAGTCGACCATCGGAGAACGGTCGCATAAGAACAGGGCGTCGTCCGGGACGCGCAAAGTTCGCAGCAAAGGCATAGCCGGCACTGAAGAGCGCAGGGTACCCATGACGGCCTGGTAATGCTGCCCGTCGGAGAGCTCAGGCACAAAGGCTAGACTCTCGAGATTCGGAAGGGACTGGAGGAGCACTGCGAGAAGTGTCGCACAGTCAGATAGCTCTTCCAGGAGATCATCTCCTGCGGCTCGTTTCCACTGATCCGTTTCCATGAAGCTCGGGAAGAATGTAAGCGACCTAATTTATGAATCAATACTTATTTTGCTTCGAAGGTTATGAAAATGACTGTACCTGACGTGTTTGTGTATACCTTGGAGCGAGAGGAGATCCTGAAATGTGTCTACGTTCCAACGTTTGCGCATCCGGATACTGCGGAAGATAAACGGGACAGCGGCGGCTCTGAAGAACCGGGATGTTGTGGAAAGAGCGATCAGTGACCTCGCCCGCCGCTGTGTATAGCAAGTGCGGCAAATGTGATGCAAGACATCAAAGTTGAGCGCAGGAGAGACTGTGTCGCTGGATGTGTCCATTATTGACGAGGTGGGTGAAGCAGATGGCAGCAAGAAGAAACAGGTCCTTTATAAGCGTAAGCAGGCACCGCTCGGCTCCCGGTACCGGTTAATGACAGGAGCTGAGGTGCCGCAGTAGTACACATCTCAGGGTCCCGTTACACAGCACCGGCAGACGCACGTCTCCAATCGGGAAAATGCACAGCGCGGGCCCCGAATGTGCACAGATGAGCGAATTTGGAGCGAATTCCATGGAACCTAGTGCCAGAGGAGGCACGATCGTTTGAATGACCGACGTAAAGACCCGGCGGTAGCGGAAGAAGACAAGAGATGTTCCGCGGGGTTTGAATGGTTGGCGGTGCCCTTCGTCCTTGACTCTCTCTCTCTCGGCAACAACCGAATGCGCGCCTTAGAAATGACCACTGCGTGTCTTGCCCTGCACAACGCTTCATTCAACGAACTGCCGTGCGTTCCTGGCAGCCCGCCGCCGCGCGCCCTTGTTTTAATCCGGCCCACCGGCATCCGGTCCGATGGCGATGCAGCTCAGTTGAACATGGGCAGCCCTGCATTCGGAGCCCTTGTAATTCTGAAAATAACGGGCAGCACCGCTTTGATGCACGACTCACTGGCCCTCTTCACCGCGCTGACGCATATGCCCCGGTTGGAGGAACTGGCGCTGTTTCTCGTGACCTTCAAGCGATACGCCGGCGATCTACCCATGCCCGCATTCCGCCTCCAGCGGTACTCCTACTCCAACGTGCAAACGACTGGCAGTTCTCCAAGCAACTTGCTCGGTAGAGTCTCGGGCTGGTCCCTGCCGCTCATTGTGTCTGCAAGCACTCTCCGCCGTGCGTACATCTCGCTCCGCGGGCGCCAGGGACTCGAGGAGGCTCTTTCAATACCTGAACTGGGACAGCTGGAGCGTCTTGGTCTGCGCGGGAACCGGTTCCTTGGGTTCCCCATGGATCTGACGAGCTACGCGGGCCTCATCGCGCGCTGCCCGCGGCTTCGCTACCTCGCGCTGCACTGGATAAATCGCTCGGACGTCGCGCACGATCTCAAGCTGCTGTCTTTTGTTACCACGCTGCTGCACACGGTCGAGCTCAGCTTCAACCCTGAACGCTCTCCGAACGACCGGGAGCAGGCGCACGCGCAGGCGGACGCGGCCTTCGCGGACGTGCTGCGTACCGCCTATCCCCTGCGCAGCCTGCGTTTGTTGACGCTCAAGCTCCCCGTTCCTCCGGGCGCGCGGGAGCCCGCGCTCCTCCGCACACGCGCCGTCTGCGCCGAGCGGCAGATCTCACTGCGCATCATCCTGCAGCGTGCGCATTGAGCCTACATATGCGCCTGACGTCGCCCCCCATGGCGGAAGGAGACTTGTCAAGGACCTGGTCTACCATTCGGACCCGCGGGAAGCGCTCACATGCCGGCAACATAGCTCGGCCGGCTCGGCGGGCAGTTTCGACGTGCAGCATCACTTTCTCCGTGATGTCGTTCCCCGTCATAGATTCGGTCGGTCCAAGTGACCTCACTATCAGCTGCAGAGGTAGAAATGTAGAAGTATGACCACCCCAACCAGATCTGGGCTGACGTCGTGTAGCGAAAGTCACCCGTCTGTGACCAAAGGGTGCAGAACGTCATTAATATTCATGAACCAACAATGCAAATGACTGTTTCTCGCAGTTAATATGGTACCAGGCTTGTAATCCTGTCTCAGATTGGCCCAGGGGGACACTTGACGACGTTGAGTTTCCTTCCACGTGACCGTTGCTCACGGAAATCTCATCCGCAACCTTCTTATGACCTTAATTCTCAGTAAGCACCTACAGGAGTCACTTATTCCATTCCTTCATACTCGCATTCGTTTGAAGGCATAGGGGTTGGGGAAAACAACGGCGGAGTTCAAATCGGCCGCGGATGCACTGACCCGGACCTCTATCAGCACGTCGACCGCTGGCGCTGCGCTCTTTCGAACCAGGTCGCTTGCTTTGCCAGGACTGTAGCTTTTGGTAGTAAATACCATGGTAAGCGTCAGTGGTCATTGCAGCGGGTTGAGCGACCCGTCTTGCCAAAGTAGTCCCTTTGCTGCCCATATGCGCTGTCCGGAATCGACCACCCCGGGGTTCCCTGTCTCGGTTAAAACTCTGTAGGTGTATTGAAGAGCACCCACACACACTTTCAGGGTCAAATATGCTTCCAGCGCCCAGGCCTCATGTTCTCCTGCTGGTCTCGGACTTCGTATACCCGGTGGCCATGCCCCCTCGTACATGATTTGCCTGCCTGACTCTCCTGGGGCCAACATCGCCTCATCCAATCCGTCCGTGTGGCGGCCATGTGTCGGGAGACTTGCCGAGCGGCGACACATACCCGCCACAATCGTCCTGATGGGGCTCTATATATTCTGCGCGCCCCACCCAGGCCTCTCTACAATCTCCCACAGAACACTCGATGTTTCCTAGCGACGCTGCTATCGATATGGCTGCCAATCCCGCTGCCGGCTCCGTCACGGCGCCGCCGGATGCGCTGCTCGAGAAGTGCTATGTTCCGTTTTCGCACGACGCCGCTCCCACTCTGAACGGGATCCCTATTGCGCTGACTGGGGAAACTACGACTGTGGACTCCCAGGCTATCCTCCTCTCCCGCGGGATCACCACTCTCGCACTCCGATTGCTCGAAGAAGAGTTCGCACAGCCCGTCGAGCCTGATTGTCTGCGCGTCACGGCGCTTTGCGGACTCCACCTCGACTGTCCCCTCGCTGTGGACGCATCTGTCCGCTACTTTTCGCACAGGCTCGAAGCGGACCTCGTCGTGCTCGACGCCGACGACCTAGCTGACGGGCGTCATGGTGCCCTTGGGGAAGGTGCGCTTCCCGTCCACGATCTATCAGCGTCTTATTCTCATTGTCTTCAGAGTTCTCCGGCGCGCTATGGAAGCTTTACCAGAAGCACTACGATATCAAGGACGAGCGCAACGCGCTCAGCTCCCTCGAGAGTTCGGCTGCGAGCGCGGAGTACGAGTTGTCTGAGTACAAGGATACGCTACAAGACCAACAGCGTCTGCTTTCCGAATACATGGAAGCTGATGCAGGCCACAAGGTGAGCTCTACTGATCGGCCCACAGTTCCCGCTTGTGCTGATCAGCTCCCAGCCTCAGGATGAAACGCCGGCCTCTCCAGCGGACGTTGACACGTCAAACCCCGGATCGACCGAAGACGACGCGCAGGTTGTTGTCGACGAACGCCTTCAAGAGCTCCAGAAGAACGTCTCGGACGCCGAATTGAAGGTTGAAACTGCGCATGCCGAGTCCGAGCGCTGCGTGCGGGCAGTCGGAGAGCTCAAGGCCGAACACGCAGAACTGGCCGCGGCCCGTTCCAAGGAGTATGCCGCTGCAGTCAGCCTCCTCCGCGCCTTCCTCACAGCGAGCACGACCGTGACGTCTACCTCATGTTCCCGCCGCAGAGTGCTGTACCTGCGCAACTGGGCCGCAATGAGCCACGTCTTCGCGCCGCTGGTCGACGCGCTGCGCCAAGCCGTGGCCGACTCCGGCATCCCATTGCTCATCGTCGCGGGCGTGTGGCGCACACATCGGCTGCCGCAGAGCGGCGACGCGGGTCGTGACAGCCACGCGTCGCGGCACGCCAAGAAGCACGACGACTACATTGGGCGCTTTGAGTCTAGCGACGGCGGCGGCCTGCAGCGATACGTCGTGCGCAAGTTCTCGGCTATCTGGCGCCGCGCAGACAGGAACAGCGGCCGCTTTACGAGCATCGAGGACGCGTTCTCCGCGGCGATCATGCACCGTTATTACGCTGCCGGGCTGGACCGTGGATACGAGACGGAGGACTTGGAGGTCGACCGGGAGGTCCAGCTCACTATCGTCGCTGCATTTGCCGCTGTGGCAAGCTCTCGTACGCCTCAGTCACCGGACGTCAGTGCGATCGAGCGCCGGCTCGCAGCCTCGAACATATCTCGTCTCAGAGCTGAGCTACTGGACCACGGAAAAGAATGGTCGGGAAGTACGCACGAGTTCCGCGAGCTCCTTCGCGCACAGTCCTCAGGTACGTCGTCATTCCGAACATTGACAGTTGAGATTTCAACAAATTCCTTACTGGTTACACAGGCACCAGGCCGCTATGCTCCACCGTCATACAGCTCGGCCAGGTCGTTTTCGCCGAGGCGGAGATCAGCGCACTCGCCCGGCGTCTCGTGCCATGGCTGCCGACCGGCGACCGTATCAGCAGCGCCGACATCCTTGAGGCCCTTGGGCGTAGCGAAGAGCTGCACGACGAGCTGAAGGCATCAATGGCCACCGCGCGCAAGGGCTCGCGCCCCCACGGGCAGGAACGCGGTCCATCCATTGTCGAGAAAGTCAAGAACGCCGACGATCTCGACGAGTACGAGCGGCGCCTCTTGGGCTCGATAACCGACCCAGGTACACCTCTCAGGCTTTCCCCTATGTCATGACGCCTTGCTGATTCGCCATGTAGACACGATCACCACGACATACGCCGACGTCTATGTGCAGCCTCACATTATTGAGACGCTGCGCTCTGTAGTATCACTGCCGTTGCTGTATTCCGAGGCGTATAGCACCGGGATCTTGGGACGGGAGTCGATGGCAGGTGTTCTGCTGTATGGTCCGCCAGTATGTCCCGTATTCACATTCACTGCGCGGCACTCGGTACTGAGCTACTGGTACTCTCATAGGGAACAGGGAAGACGATGTTGTGCCGTGCTCTCGCGAAGGAAAGCGGCGCGCGGATGCTGCAGATTCAGGCGAGCAGCATCCGCTCGAAATGGCACTCTGAGGATGAGAAGCTCATCCACGCTACCTTCGTGCGTCACGACGGGACTCCTGCAATTTTCACCTCCTGACGTCTTGCGTAGACGCTGGCCAGGCGACTGGGCCCTTGTGTCGTCTTCCTCGACGAAATCGACGCGCTGTTCGGAAGCCGCGAGAAGAGCGGACACATCCATCGCGCGACGCTGACAGAATTCTTGCAAGTGCGTATAGTATTCTCGTTCAGCGTGTACCCAGGCTAATATTCTGCGCAGGAGATGGACGGATTGAGATCAGGCACAGAGAACCGGTCGAGCAACGTGATCGTGGTCGGCGCGACCAACCGCCCGCAGGACCTGGACGATGCGGTCCTGCGCCGCCTCCCGCGACGCGTCATGGTCGACCTGCCCGACGTCTCTGAGCGTGAGAGTGCGTCTCCGGTATTTCGCAGTGCCTGCAGCGTGACTGAAGTTCGCGCAGAGATCCTCAAGCACTACCTGACCGGCGAGAAGATCGACGCTACGGTCGACGTGACTGCGCTCGCAGCGCGCACGGTGGCGTATTCCGGCTCGGACATCAAGCACCTGGTCTTCTCTGCCGCACTGGCTGCGTTCAAAGACACCGTCCCCGACATTTGGACGGCGAGCGCGTGCCAAGCACAGGACGGGAAGGCAATTGCACCGCGCATCATCAGCTCGCGCCACATCGAGCTCGCATTGAGTGAGATTACTGCGAGCGCCAGCGCGCACATGGCCGGGATCGCTGCCCTGCGCAAATGGGGCGGATCCATGGGCCATTAGGTACATGTCAACTTTCGTAGAATTGTTTCCCCTGGTCCCTGGCGCGGAAAACACCATACCCAAGAGTCTTTGTTAATCAAAAAAAAAAATTCTCCGTACGCAGGTCTGCTCGCAGGTCAACCACGAAAGACCTAAAGCTAGAAGTCTGTCCCGCGATCAGTTGATTGGGCCACGACAGTCTGTGTCAGGTTTGTACCCCGGCGACAGGCCTCACCAGAGGCTGTTGCCTACGAGGCAACCAGTGGAAGCTCCTGGAGCCTGAAGGGAGCCAGCCCGCCACGACCTTTGACAACATCGCCAACGAATGCATGCGCTCTCATGGCGGCGAGTCATTGAAGAGTCCTCCGAGGCTTAGATAATTTTTGAAGGTCATCACAACCCACCCGCTTTCCCGTAGACGCGTTGTACCGCCGCATCAACTCGGAGCACACGCTCCGGGGTCTACCGCGCAAGAAAGGACACCGACACTCTGCACGGAGCACACACCAATCTGGAGAGATAGACCGCAATAATCATGATTAGCCGAACCAAAAGGACAACACGTAGCAAGCAAACGTCCATGTCAGATATATCGCAGCAGCACATCGCGTCGCGTCGTCATGTCTCGTATCGAAACCCTTGAATTCCCTCCTCGTCCACCAGAAGCGGCTGGACGTTTACTCGCCCGCGAAGAGGCGGACGATCATGTACGACGTCGCGCCGATGAAGCGGAACGCTGCCACGGAGAAGCGGCATGAGCACACGAGAACAGCGGAGCGGCGGGAGATAGGAGCGCAACGCACCCGCAAGACCCGCGACGGAGAACAGGACGAACGCCAGGTAGCCGTTGACGGTCTTGGTCGCGCCCTTGGACGCGGCGTCGCCGGTGCCGGACACGACGGCGGCGGCGAGGATGCCGTTCGAGAGCGTCCAGAATAGCAGCACGCTGCGTCACATCAACACGAAGAAACGATGGCGGGGGGTAACGACGCACTTCGTGCGGAACGAGCGGTAGTAGTCCTCCTCGGCCGTCTTCTCGTCGATCTTCGCCTCGACCTTGGGCGGGCGCGTGCCGAGGACATGTATCGCGTCGTCGTACGCGGCGTTGATGTCCTTCTCGTCCGTCGGCACGACCGCCTCGACCTCGTTCTTGTTCTTGCCCGTCGTCACCACGCCGAGGTCCGCCGCCGGCTTGTTGTCGCCCTTCGTGCCCCACGAGATGTCGCTGCACAGAGATGGATCAGTTCACGAGCACACCCGGCGCGCGCGAAGGATGCGCACTGGACGTTCGCGAACTAAGCAAGGTGTCAGCACAACGAGGCAGCAAAGCAAGGCGCGCTCGACGTACGGCATAGACGTTGAGCACGTTGATGTAGCTCGGCGCCATGAGCGTGTACTGCAGGAAGCTCGTGATCATATGCCACGGCTCAAACTACAAGCACGCGCGCCATCAGCAGCCGCCCAGAGTTGCATGCGGCATGTACGCACGAAGAGCAGCGACGCGATGAGGTACAGCCCGATGGTGGCGAGCAGCGAGATGACGATGTTGCGGAAGATGGCGTTGTCGAAGATGTCGGTGACGTCGAGCGTGTTGCCCGCCTGCTCCTCCGCCTTCTTGATGTTCTCCACGCCCTTGAACGCGAGGAAGAATGCGGCGAACTGTGCACCGCGCAGTCAGCAAAAGGAGCAACAACACAACGCGGACGCAAGAAAAAGAAAGACGCCAACGCGCTCGCCGGTGCAGCAGCAAGCGGCGCAACAAATAGGAACGGCGCGAGCGCGCAAGGTAAGAAAAGGAAAGCGCACGCACCGTCATGTAACACGTCACGAGCGCAAAGCCAATCATCGCGGTCGTGTATCCCCATTTCGAGCCTTGCGGCCGGTTGCCGAGCGAAAGGAGGAAGCAGAGCACGAGCAGGCCGAGGTAGAAGTACTCCAGGACGATGTTGGCGACCTTGATGCCGGGTATATTGAACTGCTTGTCCTGCATCGCGTTGGCCAGGATTTTCTACACAACCCCACCCCCACATCAGCACCTCTGCACAGAAGGAAAAGAAAATAAGAAAAGACACATACGAAAGCGATATAGTAATTCCCGAGCGCGAACCAGGAGAAGATGAGGTTGAAGACCTGGTACAGCATCTCGACGTGGATCCAGAACTTGCGCAGCGGGGTATGGGCCGACCGATATATGTATCCGAACTTGACGATGGAGTGGATGCCGGCGAAGAACGAGCCGTTGAGCCAGCGGCGGCGCTGGCTGATCAGCTCGGGCACCTGGTCCGGCACGTCCGTCACGGCGTACGCGCTCTTGACGTAGTGCAGGATCCACGAGCCGCCGCGCTTCGAGACCAGCTCCCAGCACAGGATCCGGTCCTCCGCCAGGTACATGTTCGCCGTGAAGATGTCCGCCCCCGCGCCGTGCTACACCCCACCCCACCCACACATCAGCCCCCGACCCCACACCCAAACCCAAGACACGGCGCACCATCTTCTCGCCGAGGAAGTACTTCTGCAGCGGCCCGTTCCCCGTGGCATCATTCTGCAGCGCGTGGTACCGATACGCGGAGAACGCGCCGGGCAGGACGGAGATGAAGCCGAAGATGGACTCGAGCGGCTTGTCGAGGATGTTGCTCATCTTGTACTCGAAGTTCTGCGCCGCGACGAGCGGGTTGAGCAGGTTCACGAGGTACTTGCCCTTCAGCGCCACGATCTCGCCGCACGCGCCGCCCACGTTCGAGTTGATGTCGAACGACTTCCATAGGTGGTAGATCGACGTCGGGCCTGCGCGCGCGGGGAGGGCGGGCGGGAGAGGAGGCGGGCGGGGGCGGGAGAGGAGGCGGGCGGGGAGAAGGGCGGGGGCGGGAGATGGGCGGCGGGAGAGGAGGAGGGGGAGAAGAGGAGAGGGTTAGCGAGGAGGCGCGGGGAGTGGGGAGAGCGCACGCACCGGGCATGGTCCCGACGTCGAGCAGCACGCAGACGTTGGGGTTGAGCACGGGGCCGAACGCGTTGAAGAACCAGCGGTGCGAGTTGATCTTCTTCTGGTTCTTCTCCTTGAGGCAGAACACGACCTGCACCGGGCACACGCCGCGCTCCGCGCCCTCGATCTTGAGCGACGGCGTCACGGACACTGCAAGACCGCGTCAGCACTCATGCGGAACGACATCAACCGCCAGCAACATCGAGCGCAATCGCCAGCGACAAAGGCGCCGCGTCAGACCAGACCAGTGGCGGAGCGCACTGGACACACGCGCCGGCGTATCTTTATGCGCGCCGACCACACGCCAGCACCTCAGAGATGAAGCGAAACGCACCCTGCGTAGTATACTCGTAAACATGGGCAGTGACCTCCTTCGTATTGACGACGTTCTTCGCGACGCCGTCCTGGTAGATGCCCATGGCGGCGATGACGGACAGCGTGCGCGCGTTGATCTTGAGGCGCCCGTCGGACACGACGCACACCACCACCTTCTTCCACCCGTCCTTGCCCCACGTCTTCGAGCGCGTGCGCGTGATCAGGTGGGCGACTGCGCGGGGGGCGGGGTGTCAGCGTCCTGCGGGGACGAGGGCGGCAAGAGATGCAGCAAGCCCGCGCCGTTCGGCCTCGCGTAGCCGGGAAGCCCCGTCCCCGTCCCCGTCGCGCCGAACTGCGCGTCCGGGCCATGTGGTAGCGGACGAGGGATTGAACGCGACGACGGGCGCCGCCACCAGTCAGGTAGTACGCTCGCGCGCCCTCGACAACGCCAGAGCAGCGCGAACAGTCTCGTCACCGCGCGCACCCCATTCTAGCGCCGCAAGAACGCGCGGGCGGGCGAGAACCCACACCGTCCGCGCCGGGGACACATGGTGCAGTTCTACGCGCGCGCGCGCGTTCGCGGTACACCCGCATGCGCGCGCGCCGGCCGGGCTCGAGGCGCCGGTCCCCAGGGCTGCCGCTACAGGCGCACGCTGGCAAAGGGCCGGCGCAGTCCCGTTCATGCCTGCGCTCTTCGCACGAGACGACAACTGGAGAATGTGCGGGGAGGGATGGGCCATCGGACGCGTCGAGGAGCCAGGACGCCGTCTCTTCCTTGCCTCAGGAGCCCCTACACCACGGGCAGAATATTCTGGCGCAGCGGGACTGGACGCGCGCACAGGCGCCCAAGCACCACACGCACAGCGCCCTTCGCGCGCCGGTTCAGGTGCAGCGCGCAGACACCTGCGTACCCTGCCGCGACTCGCACGACTCGAATAGACAGACGCAGGGGAAGGCAAAGCAGGAAGAGCACGCACTGTTCTTGATGACGCCGTGCATGGTGCGGCAGAAGAGCTCCTCGTCCTCGTTGTACATGGTCATGACGATGAAGAGCTCCGTCCGGCGCGGCGGGTCGTACAGCACCTGCCGCAGCGTGTAGCCCTCTTCCTGCGCGGGCCAAGGGTGTTAGCATGCTTGTAGCAGTTGACGAGAAGCGTGAAGATCGCAATGTGAAGACCGACGAGCGCGTCTCGAACACTAACGCCGGCCAGCGACTCGGCGAATAGACCAGTCGTAGAAGAAAGAACACACCTTGAAGTCATTCGGGTCGCACGTAGCAGCAGTGTAGCGCATGTGGGTGAACTCGCGGTCGTCCTTCATGGCGCACATGTCGAGCAGCTTCTTGGGCACGGGGCAGTCGACGACGAAGTTGCCGTGGAACAGTCTGTCCTTGTCAGCCCCCAGGGCGACGTGGACGGGCGGGGAAGGGAGAGGAAGACTCACTCGACGCGCTTGATGGTCTTGAAGCGGCGCGGGACGCGCTGGGGGATGCGGCCGTAGTGGATGTTGTTCTCGCCGTCCGCGCCCATCTCGCCGTCCGCGAGCCCCAGCCCGCCCGGCACGAACCCGCCCGGAAACTGCGAGGGACCTACACACCGTCAGCGCCCGCCCATCCTCTCCTCTGTGCACTTGGGATAATCCCGCCAGTGCACGCAGAGGCGTACCTGGCGCATTATTCCCGTCGCGCTGCAACAACGGGATATCATTCTCGTCCATCTGCGCATGCTGCCCCTCGTCCGCCTCATACGCCGGCGTGCTGACGGGTCTTGCAACCTGGTTGTAGATCGGGTTGAGCGGCGTGTTGTGCCGCTCGATGGGCACGCCCGTGTTGAGCGGGAACGGGTTCTCGCTGTACGGCGTCGCGAACGGGTCCTGGTGCGCCTCGAACGGGTTCGGCGTTGCGCCCGCGGGGTAGGGGGGTTGCTGTTGCGCGTGCGGAAACGGCGGCGGCGACGCGGGGTGCAGGTACCCCGCGCCTGCGCCTGGGGGAGGAGGGGGCGAGGTCGGCTGGTGGTAGGACGACGGGCGCGGGTTGAACGCGCCCGGCGGGGGCGGCGGCGGCGGCGAGAACGAGCCCTGCGGCATCTGGTACGGCGAGCCGTACCCGCGCTCGTCGGCCTAATGCGCCGTCAGCAACAGGAAAATCCAGGCACGGGACGCACCTCTGGATATCTGCTCATGGCGGCGGGCGACGGCGAGGAGGAGGGGACGGGGAGGAAGACGGTGCCGCTGGCAAGCTACTTTGGCACGGTCGCTCGCGAGCACCGCTGCGAAACGGTAAACACCGCCTTGGAGCACAGCCCCGTCCGCAGTGCGGGCGCTAGTTTTTTTAGAACCGAACCTACGCCAAGTGCGTCTTGCACGACCGTTCCTCGCTTCCTTCCCAAAATTCAGTAACCCACTTTCAGCTTAAGATATTCACTGTCCATAGATCTCTTGAGATAACTGAGCCCGGACCGCAGGCCTGCACACACGTTCGTTGCCACGGCCGAACCGGCGCAGGGCGTCTATGCTTGTCCCGACCCCTGCCGGCTCGCCAGCACAGCCAACACGCGCTGGACCCTATGTCGATCCTTGCTCGTGGCACCTTCCGAACTCTCGAGCGCAACTCGCGCGACACAGTGCAGGAATTCGAGTCCCATCGGCGGTGTGATGGCTGGCCGAGAGAATCCCTGCGAGCAAGAAAGCGCGCCCGAGCCTTCCAGTCGTTCCTGAAAACATACGAATCTCTACACGCACGCTATTAGCGAATCTCTGCACCACCGCGCTACGCGACGACAATGCCTCGTTCGAACGCAGAAGACGACACCGACCCGACACACAAATGCAATTCCCGCGACAACGGAGAGCCCGTCGCATCTCATGGCCGAGCTGCACATCCTGATGTTTGAAGGAACAGTGAGCTGAGTGAGGGTCTGATCTCAGGTGAGCTCCAGTCACTGATCCGCGAGAGACGCAACGTCCCTTCCGACGTGCACTGAGAAGACGAGGCGCGAGGGCGTCTCGACTCTCGATGATCCTGAAGAGCGCGGCGGACCAGTCGACGGACGCGCTGCATGGGGTGCAGCATAAATTAGTATCCCCTGCTGCAAAGCTTGCTCAGCGGGGGCCGGCTCCAGCGGCGGGGATGCGCGAGCGGATTTCGAGCGCACTGCGTCCTCAAGCCGAGCGGCCTGTCTACTCTCTGCGGGCGCTGGCCATCCGCCAAGTAACGTGATGCCGGCGCGAGGTGCCGCAATCGCGTAACAGCCCGACGACCGCTCAGGATACAGCGTCTCGACCCTGAAGCGTCGTTTCGACACCGGGAACGACGATGATTTTGAAGATGAGAATCGACGCCCAGAAGCGGAGCTGAGCCGGAGGACACAAGTAACGTGATGCCGGCGCGAGGTGCCTCAATCGCGTAACAGCCCGACCACCGCTCAGCGCTCAGGATACAGCGTCTCGATCCGTTCTCGACCCTGAAGCGTCGTTACGACGACGAAGATGAGCCTCGACGGCCAGAAGCGCAGAGGCTGACTGAGCAGACGGACGCGGAGCAAGTCAAGAGTCACCGCCGGCCGAGGGAGGAGAATCTTCAATCCAATGGCAGTCCGAAAGGCCAGGCCAGGAGGACGGCCGCGGAATCATACCAGCGAGGGCGAAAGGGACACTGCAGCGTGCCAGTGTATCATGTCGATAGGGCAAGACCACGAGAGCAGGCAAAGAGAGCAACCCGGGACCTTCGAGCAGGGAGGGAGTCAAACACCGACTTCACAGCGGGCCTGGAGGGGGTGAAAGGGGACAAGGAGCGTCTGGGAGAAAGTCGCGCGTTGCGGACCTCGTATGCATTTGCTCAAAATCACACGCATGTCGCTCAAATGTCGCGCTTTCCAATCCCAACTAAGATGCGCAGGTGCCAATGCGTGTTGCAGTGGGGCAGATCGCTGACGTCACGGTCAGAAGAAGACGAACATGGACGCAGGAAGAGATCGTCGCTTGCGGAGTCTGAACTGCGTTCCTCCCACCGGTTCCATCATCCTACTAGGTAGTTGCCGACGCTATTTGCCAGTCCGTGTAGGAGGGAGGAACGAGTGGAGACACGGACTACAGTCTGTGACTAGTGGGACTAGCGCAGCCGTCCCTTCTTCTCCTCGTGACAGCCGTCCTCAGCTTGTACAGCCTATAGCGTCCGCTGCTCATCTCTGCCGTTTGTCAAACAATGCAAGAACCCGTGCGCATCACTCGCGATCCGACGAACGACGTGCCGCCCGACTTCGCGTCTCCGGCTTTCGCTTCCGTCATCCCGGGCGGAACAGACGAGCGCCAGAAGGTCATCGACGACCTCACGTCCGCCTGGCAGCGCGAACACAAAGCCAGAGTCGACGCCTGGGAGAAGCAGTGTGCCGAAGACGCTGCGGCCGTTGCAGAGGCCGAGGCCCGTGTCCGAGCGGAAGCACAAGCTAAGGCCGCCGCCGAGCAAGCCCGCTTGTCCGCGGAGAGGAAGAAGGCGCTGGCCAAAGCTCCGGTCGTGCAACCGGGGCTGGCGCACGATAGGGACGACATCGTGCGACCCTGCCAATTCGCTGAGGAGAGAATGAAGGCCTTCGAGTTCGTCGAGCTGCACTATTTCCACCCCGACATCTGCTCGCAGACTTCGGCCTCGACCACTGAGTCCGACCGAGAGATTCGACTCACCGAACGACCAGACGGCGGTCTGGCGGTGTCAACCACGACGAAGAGGAAGGTGCTCTCAGACAGGGACTTGTCCTTCGACCTTCTGTCCGAGTCCAAGACAGCGCTCATCGACTGCATGGAGCGCGTCGGATGGCCGCGCGAACTCATCAAGAGTCACGCGGAGCTCTACTTGGGCTTCGACAACCACCGTTGGAAGAGCGACAAGCTCAAGCGACGGGCTCTGGTTCGCTATCACGCTGAGATGCGTAGCCGCTGGTACTCGGACTTCAAGAACAACGTCAAGCCCATGTGGGACCTCTCTGTCATCGACAAGGCGTTCCTGAACGAACTTCGCGACGAGATCCGCGACGAGGATGAGCGGGCGAAGGCTATCATGGTATGTCGTCAGTATGTTCGCGCTAGAGTCCTTTTCTGACGTTTGGCTACCTTCTGCAATCCTGCTCGGCAATCAACTTGCTCCCACTCGTGGCAATCAACTTGCCTCTCCCCCACTCACTCCTGGCAATCAACTTGCCTCTCTTCTCCTGGCAATCAACTTGCCTCTCTCCTCTCCTGGCAATCAACTTGCCTCTCCACATACGGTGCTGCCTCTACAGAGGGACCGGCAGTACGAACGCTCTGCGGATCGTGGTTCTCGCGGTCCCTCGGCATCGCCAAAACGAGGCTCCCGTTATGCAGATCCGCGCTCCGACGATCGGGATCGTCGTTCCGAGCACCGCAACTCGCGCTCGTCAGGGCCGTCGCAGTCTTTTCGCAGCGACGCTCGCCCGTCCGTCCGGGGTGCCTGCGTCATTTGCCTCGGACGGCAGGATCACCCAGACCGTGTCCAACGCTGTCGCGCGCAGACCATCCACAACTCCAGCCACCCCACCCGGTGCATGCGCTCCGACGACTACTCAAACATCATGCTCCGCCTCACCAAGGACCTCGTCTGCTTGCACTACAATTTGCCCAGAGGCTGCGGATACAAGCCCAGCGGCTCCAGTTCTCACCCGCTACACCAGTGCTCCGGTTGCGGCTCGAAATCCCACAACGCTCAGGAGTGTCCTCTTGGACAGGATGCGTGAACCACTCACTCCACTCGTCGCGGATGCCTGGGAGTCCCTCCCTGTTCAGTCGAATCTTCTCAAACGCTACGCTTCTATTCCCCGCGGCATTCGCGAGGGTTTCTCTTTGGGCATGCGCACGTTCCACTCCACTTTCAGTCCACCTAATAATCCTTCCATTGCCACACATGCCGACAAATTCGAAACCATCATCGCGAAAGAATTCCTATCTGGTCGTTATCTCGGTCCATACACTGCTTCAGAAGTCGAGTTTCTCATTGGTCCCTTCCAGTCTTCCCCACTCTCCCTCACTCCCAAACCTCATAAGCCTGAGTCTCTTCGTCTTGTACAAAACATGTCCTTCCCACGTATTCCCCGTAATGGCTTCTCATCGGTCAATTCCTCTATCGACTCGTCTCTATACCCCTGCACGTGGGGGACCTTTTCTGCCACATGCCTTCTCATTTGCTCCCTTCCTCCAGGATCGCAGGTGGCATGCCGCGACATTGCCGAAGCCTTCCGCACCATTCCCGCACACCCTTCGCAGTGGCCCGGCATGGTCGTTCGCCTATCAAACAGCGTCGACCTGCTCGGCATCGACACCTGTGACATGTTTGGCGGGCGCTCATTGCCCGGCGTTCACGGGCACCTCGCCGACGCGGGTGCTGACCTCATGCGAGCGGCGGGAATCGGCCCGCTTCTCAAGTGGGTTGACGACCACTTCTTCACCCGCATCCTGCGCCGGTACCTCCACCAGTACAACCGTCGCTGAGAAGCGGCCCACCGGCGCATCTCTGGTCCTAAGCACTCTGGCGGTCGGATCTGGTTTGAGGGCTCAGCTCTCCCAGACGACACCTTGGAGGAATACACAGAAGACTGCTCCTTTCCCATCCGCGACCTGGCGCCGCGCGGCGACAGCGATGCTCCCTACACATATGGGTTCGCGGACATCGACGACTTCTCCGCAAAGGTCGGCTACGTCTGGGGGAAGGACAAGGACGTCCCGTTTCAGTCGGTTTGCCCGTACACCGGCTTCGACTGGAACCTTGACACACGCACGGTGTCTATCTCCAACGCGAAACGCGAAAAGTACATCGCGGCCATTCTCGCCTTCCGCTCGGCTCGCACGCACACTCTGGCCGACGCTCAGAAGCTCTACGGCAAGCTTCTCCACGCCACAACCGTCATTCCAGCTGGAAGGGCATACCTCACCAGTCTCGAGGCCTTCTTGGGAGTTGCAGGTCGTCGTCCGCATGTGCCACTCACTCCCCCAAGGGAGACCCCTCGAGACTTGGACTGGTGGGCGGCTCGCCTCGCAGAGCCCGCACGGTGCATCCGGCCGATACCTATCCCTACCGAGGTCTTTGACCTGGACGCCTTCTCGGACGCTAGCTCCGGCTTTGGAATCGCCATCGTCATTGGCGCACGCTGGCGGGCCTGGTGTCTCAAGCCAGGTTGGAAGTCTCACGGCCGAGATATCCAATGGGCCGAGGCTGCAGGATTTGAACTGCTGGCACGCACCGTCGTCACGCTCGGCGCTCCCGGTGAACACGTCAAGCTCTTCGGTGACAATACTGCCGTCGTTGAAGGATGGTGGAAGCATTCCAGTCACAACGGCGCCGTCAACACGGTCTTTCGCAGGATGCACGAGCTGCTTGAAGATGCGCACCTCACCGTGCACTCACGGTGTGTTTCTTGGCACTGGATGTCATGCCTCCTGGCGAATGGCAGCTTGTTCCGCCACGACGGGTCTGAGAGTAAGGGCGAGCTCGAGGACGCGCATCCTACCGAACGGGAAGGACACCCGCGCCGGCTCCAGAAGAGCTTCGCTCGGCGCAACGGACCTAGCGGCAGTCCCGACGGGACTCTGCTCGGCCGCGCGATGGATCCGACGGGAGTCCCGATAGAAGTCCGCCTATATAAGACGACTCGTGATCCTCGCTGTACTCTAGTCTTTGGATTCTTGGTCTCTCAGAGTCTTTGTGCGTGCACTTGGCCTGGGAGCGTTCCTCCAGCACCGCCGCGCCTCTGGGCCGCGGCGGCGCCCCACCTCTGGTCCGAGGCCTCGGGTCCCACACGTCGTAGACCTTGGGTGCGTGGGAGTAGAGGCGAGTACTCCTCATCAGCCCTGGGTCCCCTCCAGAGACTCGAGCGGAACTCCCGTCGGGACCCTCTCGGGGGTCTCTCTCCCTCCGTACGCCTGCTCTGCGCTTCCACCGTTGCGGGCGAGAGTCAAGGGTCGGGTTGGGGTGTCTCCTAGGGAGAGAGATGCGGTCCGTGTGAGGGTGGGCTGCGGGTGGTGTTCCACTCGTAGGCTCTCGCTCTGCGCGGTTGCCGGCTGGCCGCAACACAGCTCACATGTTTCGATAGCTATGTCGCCTCTGCAGGCAACCCAGCAGATGGACCATCGCGGGGGAAATACCCAGCACTTGACCTCCTACTCCCCCCGATTGACCTCCCTACTGAACTCGGCCAGTTCCTCGTCGACTTCAACGACCCCTCCGCCCCTCGCATCATTGACACCGACCTGGCTACCAAAGTCATCCCAGACGCTGAGCGTGCAGCACGAGCCGAATGGAACCAGCGCTTTGAGCGCACCGGTGCAGCTCTCGCCGCTGATGAGCTATACTGGTGGGACACGGACATCCCGTACGGAGATGACGGCGAGGGCTCGCTCTGAACGACCTGCGCGCCCAAAGCCCCAGCCTCGGCCGTATCCTGCTCGTCTGGCCGCCTCGCCGCTCCGCCCACACTGCCTTGCCCGTGAACGTTTGCTGCGCTGGGTACCCGTCAACCCAGTGTCCGACCCTGAAGAACACCCCGAGGACAGGCAGAGAGTCTTCGAGGTCGCATCACGCGCCTGGAGCGACTCAACGCTACAAACTTACGGGTCCGGGCTCCAACTCTTTCACTCATACTGCGACGACCACAGCATCCCGGAGTCCGAGCGAGCGCCTGCGCTTGCGCGCCACCTGTCCGCCTTTGTCGCAACGCTCAGTGGTGTGTACTCGCCGTCGGCCATCACCAATTACCTCGCAGGGCTGGCCGCGTGGCATACCCTGCATCGCCTACCTTGGCGCGCAGACGAGCGCGAAATTGCGGCCTTGCTGAAGGGCGCCCGCCGCATTGCACCTCCTCCGAAACCGCCGCGGCCGCCGCTGACAGTCGACATCCTGCGCAGCGTCATGCGTGCTCTAGACCCATCCACTCATCTCGACGCTGCGGTGCGTGCGGCTCTTACTACCTGCTTCTGGGGCACAGCTCGCGTCGGCGAAATCACCGTTCCGAATCTCACCGCCTTCACGCGCACACTACACTCCACGATAGACTGCGTCTCGCGCTCCCGAGACGTGCAGGGTCACTCGGTCATGGTCATCAGAGTACCGTCAACGAAGTGCGCGCCAGACAGAGGCGAGGACATTTATTGGGCTGCGCAGATCGGTGACGTCAATCCGGAAGCGGCGCTTGCTCACCACCTCGCATTCAACAACCCGCCGCAGTCGTGCCATCTCTTCGCCTACAAGACCGCCAGCGGGGCGTTCAAGCCAATGACGCGCCAGACGTTCCTGTCGCGCATCAAACGCGCTGCGCAAGACGCAGGCGTCACAATGCCACCAGGCCACAGCATCAGAATCGGCTCTACCACCGAATACCTGCTGCGCGGGGTTCCTTTCGATGTGGTCAAAGCTAAAGGGCGATGGAAGAGCGACGCATTCCTGCTGTACCTTCGCAAACACGCCGAAATCATGGCGCCCTACCTGCAGGCCAATCCGGCGGCCCTCGCGGAACTGAACCGCATCGCTATGCCGCCCGTACGGCGATGACAACGTACGTCGCGAGCTCCTTGCTTTGGGGGGATCCTGCTTCGCTGGATGCGTCGCTACGCTCCTAGTCCTGGGGAATCCAAGCTCACACGATCCTCCGTTCCAGACTCTTCGTGGGCAAGCCGGAAACGCGCAGACCGCGGTTTCACCCACAACACAGTCCTCTCGTGCACAACCCAGTCGCGAGGAGAATGCCGGCACAGATGCCAGTCCGTGTAGGAGGGAGGAACGAGTGGAGACACGGACTACAGTCTGTGACTAGTGGGACTAGCGCAGCCGTCCCTTCTTCTCCTCGTGACAGCCGTCCTCAGCTTGTACAGCCTATAGCGTCCGCTGCTCATCTCTGCCGTTTGTCAAACACCGCCCACCCACCCGTCAGTGAATTGTTCCAATTCATCTATTTTCTTGCTGCAGACATTTGGGCTTCGAAGCGTCGAGTCTGTCCCGGGGAATCCAAGCTCACACGATCCTCCGTTCCAGACTCTTCGTGGGCAAGCCGGAAACGCGCAGACCGCGGTTTCACCCACAACACAGTCCTCTCGTGCACAACCCAGTCGCGAGGAGAACGCCGGCACATTTCGTTCACTGACTGTGCGCTAGACTGGCGCCAAAGGATTTTAGATGACTGAGTCTTTCGGTGCCATGAGCGCTTATCGCCAGTCTCGACGCAGCTCATGGACATTGGATTTACCCCAGCAAGCCCCAGCAGTTAGGGCTCCGTAAGTAAGTCACAAGTAACTTACTTCTGTAAGTAATTAATTACTTACATTGTAACTTACAATTACTTACACCCGTCCTCGAAATCGACGTGTAAGAAAGTGTAAATAATACTGCTCCTGACTGTTGCGGCCAGCCGGCAACCGCGCAGAGCGAGAGCCTACGAGTGGAACACCACCCGCAGCCCACCCTCACACGGACCGCATCCCTCTCCCTAGGAGACACCCCAACCCGACCCTTGACTCTCGCCCGCAACGGTGGAAGCGCAGAGCAGGCGTACGGAGGGAGAGGGACCCCCAAGAGGGTCCCGACGGGAGTTCCGCTCGAGTCTCTGGAGGGGACCCAAGGCTGATGAGGAGTACTCGCCTCTACTCCCACGCACCCAGGGTCTACGACGTGTGGGACCCGAGGCCTCGGACCAGGGGTGGGGCGCCGCCGCGGCCCAGAGGCGCGGCGGTGCTGGAGGAACGCTCCCAGGCCAAGTGCACGCACAAAGACTCTGAGAGACCAAGAATCCAAAGACTAGGGTACAGGGGACGGGAGCCGTCGTCTTATATACTTGCTCGTCGGTAGTCCCGTCGGATGTCCTTCCAAAACGGTCATAGCGTCGTCGCGTGCGCAGTCCCGTCGGAGGCGCGACAAGGCGGAGACTGGATCTCGGCCAGTGAGAGCGCGTCCTTCCTTACCACTGGCGGAACATAACCCCCCCCAAGGACAAGCTCCAGTGGCCGGGATCGGATGGGGAGTGGTCAGTCTTGCGCCTCGCCGTCGCCGTCACGGACTCCCCGCCCTTGTCTCACGAAGCGCCTCCCCCGCCTCGAGTCTCCGCTGTCTTCTCCCGAATCGCCATTGCGCCCTGCAGTGCCGGCGCCGCTCTGCACCGGGACACCGCGCCGACGCGGGCGACGTTGTTGTCAGGGGAGCACGGTCGTGGCGCCGCGAACGACTCTGTGCACTCGTCGTCGGGTCCCTCGTACAGGGATCTCCCTTCGTCGGCGGCGAGACGCGGCGGGTGCCATGCCATGGTGGTTGTCCGGCCGGGCACAGCCACTGATCCGTTGTGCGGGGCCCCGGCGATCCTCCGCTTCTCACGTCGGGATCCTCCTTCACCCTCCCCGCACGCCCTCGTCGAGTCTCACGGCGCGAAACCCGGCACAGAGCGTCTGGGGAGGCGGCGGCGCCCAGTTCCCGGTTCCCGTCTGCGTCCACGGGCTCAGGCGGCGGTTTAAAAGACGAAGCGGCGAGGCCCGGCGGAGGTCCGCATCTTGTCTTCGTTCGTGCACCATGCCTCGCCCCCGCGCCGCATCGCACGCGTCGCCGTCGCCGCCGCCTGCGCAGGGCCCCGCCTTCGATCTCTGGCACCGCGCTCGCCGCCGGCGCCTCTTCGAACGGCTCGCCGCCAAGTTCGCGTCCGCCGACGGCGCGCGGCTCGTCATCGTCGGCCTCCTCGAGCGCTGGGTGCGCTTCGACCAGTACGCGGCGACAAAGCCAAGCCGCGTCGTCAAGCAGACGATCCTGTTGGGCCGTCTGGAGTCCGCGCTGGGGAGCCTGGGCCGCGATCACGGCGCGTCGGGCAGTCGCGCCGCGTTCGACCTCCGTGTCGTGACGTGCGTCTGCCTGTGGCGCCAGACGGTGCGTCGCCGCGCCGAGTTCTCCGTCTTGGAGGAGGAGTGGTTCGCCGCCGACGTGGCGGAGGCCCTCGTCCTTGCTTGGCCGCCGGGGATCGCGGGACCGCCGCTTGACGACATCCGCCTCGCGCGCGCCCGCGAAGAGGGCATTCTTCGCCGCGCTGCGGGTGCCCACGACGCCGCCGTGGTGGTGAATCGCGGTGCCGACGACGAGGTGAGTTGGAGTTGGCTTGGGGAGCGAGGGGGGGGGGAGCGCGCCATCGTCTCGCCTCTCACCCCAGCTTACTCCTCAGGTCGCCGGCGACGCGCAGGTCCGGGAGCTCGTGGAGAGGATCGCAGCCTCGAATGCCGAGCTTCGGGAGGAGGTGGGGGCGCTGACGGTCTTGGCGCTGTCGAACGGGGAGGCGTTGCGCCGGATCGGGGACTTGGTTCGCTCGCTTCCGCTGCCGTGAGATACCTAGTCGTTGTTTTCTTGAGTTGCTTTGCTGTCCTCGCGAGTCGTGCACCCTTTGTGTGGTTTTAGGTAGCAAGAACGGAATTGAGAATTTGTGTAGAACTCAGCGAAGTGGGATCGCTCGGGGCGAAGATCCGGCACCTCCGTCGGGACTCCCGCGATTCGTACGCGATGTGAGTCGTGCTTCGGGATCGGGTTGTTTTGCCCGTCCTTGTCATACGTGCGCGCGCGAGGAGAGGTGCGCTCGCTAAGGTGGCATCTCATGCGCTCGCTCGTGTCGGGACCCGTTCGTCGGTCGCAGCACGCTTCGTGCGGGTCGCAGCAAAGAGCCGGTCGTGGTCGTCGGGAACCTTGGCCCTGGTCGTGCGCGAGGTGTAGTAGTCCTTCGCGTCGTCCGTGTGGTGCGAAGGGAGAGGTCGTGGTAGAGAAACAAGAGTTGGTATATGGTGAGAGAGTTGTTTGGCCTCGGGTCTCGTGAGGATGAGGGAGCAGCGAGGCGACACGGGCATCGTTACACCGCGCCGCGATGGTGTGTTAGTCTTTGGATTATGTTGCGGCCAGCCGGCAACCGCGCAGAGCGAGAGCCTACGAGTGGAACACCACCCGCAGCCCACCCTCACACGGACCGCATCCCTCTCCCTAGGAGACACCCCAACCCGACCCTTGACTCTCGCCCGCAACGGTGGAAGCGCAGAGCAGGCGTACGGAGGGAGAGGGACCCCCAAGAGGGTCCCGACGGGAGTTCCGCTCGAGTCTCTGGAGGGGACCCAAGGCTGATGAGGAGTACTCGCCTCTACTCCCACGCACCCAGGGTCTACGACGTGTGGGACCCGAGGCCTCGGACCAGGGGTGGGGCGCCGCCGCGGCCCAGAGGCGCGGCGGTGCTGGAGGAACGCTCCCAGGCCAAGTGCACGCACAAAGACTCTGAGAGACCAAGAATCCAAAGACTAGGGTACAGGGGACGGGAGCCGTCGTCTTATATACTTGCTCGTCGGTAGTCCCGTCGGATGTCCTTCCAAAACGGTCATAGCGTCGTCGCGTGCGCAGTCCCGTCGGAGGCGCGACAAGGCGGAGACTGGATCTCGGCCAGTGAGAGCGCGTCCTTCCTTACCACTGGCGGAACACTGACTTGCCTCACAGAGACTCCGTCGGGACATGCTTCTGTGAATGTTGGACCTGTGGACAACGATAGTCGGGTCTTCTCAAAGGTGAAAATTCGTTGCTTTGTGCCAGTGACCGTCAAAGATCAATACCAGGTGTATCTCACCTCGACGGCCGCCCGTGGCTAGCTCCAGAAAACGACCTGGTATGTAATCCCTCAGTCAAAAAAGCAACCACAGGTCAGGGCTGAGTCCATCGCCATGCGGTTGCTAAAGCCACACCTCTGCAAGAGCGCTCCGATCTCCTGGAAACTCAGGAGATCAATGGCATGTATTGACGAACTCGTTGAGGTAGGTCAGAGTGAGGTGTTAATATAATATATTGGACATTTCGGGGAGCGCGGGGGTCGGGGAGCCGAAAATTGCGATGAGAGGCCGCCAGTATGATCCTCTGCACACAGAATTGAAGGCAGAGGCGAATATAGATCGTGCGAGTTACTTACAGTTATTTACAATGTAAATAACTTACTTACATCTGCGTCAAAGCCCTGCCTGTAAGTTACTTTACTTACATCGACCTCCGGAGTTACTTACGGAGCCCTACCCAGCAGCAAGTGGGCCACCACTTAGGACTCTTCCCCCGTGTCTAGACTTCACAGCTATTTGAATTTCTCCCCCGTCGGCTGTGCTCGGCCGCCGCCGCGGGTTTGCGTCGTACCAACACGCCCTGGCAGCTCTGCAAACCCGAGCCACAAACCGCTGAATCGGGCACCTGTATACACAAGACGTCTGTGCGCCGTTCTTCTGTATTTTGGTTACGACCAACCGGGGCTTGCACTGCGCGTTCACTGTTTGGGTCCCCGGGGCGGCGCACCAGGTTTTTGATACCGCCTCAGGCTATGTCTTGCTTCTACGTTGTGCCCCATGTTGCAATGCAACTACTCGTGCCGTGTTCCGCTGTTCAGGATCTCCCCAAGCCTGCCCGCGCCCGCTTGCGCGAACTCCAAACAAGCGGCTTGCGTGTCTTTCCCGCGTTGAACATCTCGCTATCAAGGGGCTTCTTGACGCGGCTTTTCCATTCTCAGGATGCAGTCGCCGTTCAGGGTCTGTGGGAACGTGGCGGCTAGCGACTCTCACCGTTCGGGCTGCTGCGATAAGGACTGTCGTGCGAGGCGTCTTGACAGAAGTCTTATCCGCGTCAACGCCCATACCAGGCAATGCAGTCCATAATTGGCGATGACATGGTTGCAAACAGCCGGGATCGTAGCTCACCTTCATAGTGCGGCCGGGCTTCACGCGTGTTGGGGCGAGTCTGACGGCGCGACCCAAGACGTAGCTTTAAGTGCGTCGCTACCTTGATACGTACGTGGCTGAGAAGGATTCTACATCGAAGGCCAACACAGGGTGTCCGGGATTGTGCTCCGTCGCCAACCAACCGTTTGTTTGGGTCACGCACAGCGGCGCTGTGCGTACTGACCGGCCGCGCGGCGCGGACAGCTGCTTGCATCTAGGGCCTACGCAGCTTCTCTATATCCCGGAGCACGAGAAACCCGCACAAGCGCACAAACGGCACGATGGGCACTATATCTATCCAGGTACCCAGCCGCGTTTGTGTGTCACCACTCACAATGGACGTTCTTCCAGCAATCCAGATCAGCCTCACCAGCTGCGACGTACACGATGTCCAGGCGCCTTTGCGCGCGATCGCCAACACAGACGCCCCGACGGTGAGCTGGGCGCTTGAGGAAGACTGTGCGTTTCTCACTCGTCTACAGAGGGCCCGGCGCAGGGAGCCCGTGGTGACTCAGATCATGCACAAGGATGAGATCCACGAACTACGCATCTGGTCTTCGCGCAGGCGCGGATCGGGCGCGCGGGGCACAGTTCTGGAAGCTGATATGGTCAGCCCGTCCGGGAGGACGGAGCTGGTCGCAGTCAGGGTCTTCAACTCATTACTGAACGAGAAAAGCTTGAGGGTAAGCAAGACTCACTGCTCGACCGCATGAACGTCTGGCTCACGTTTTCGATAGCTTCTTCCGCAAGTCGTTTCTGCGTGGCAGCGAGTCGACCATCCGCGAATTCTCCCTTTCTACGGACTGAGCGCGCCATTCGGGCTTGATCAGGTTGCTATGGTGTCTGCCTTTGCGCCCAACGGGAACATGAAGGAATTTATTGCCAAGAATCCCACGAAGGATAGGCTGCGCCTGGTGCGCACTCCGTGAATGCATGTTCATAGCTGACAAAGACGCGTGCAGTTGACGCAAGTAGCCGAAGGGCTGCAGTACCTGCATGTTACCATGGAGATTGTCCATGGTGACCTGAAATGTGTGCGTCGTTCGGTGCGCCTGGGCTGGCTGACTGACACATGAGAACAGGCGAACGTCTTGATCTCGGCCGACGAAACTGCCCTCCTCGCCGACTTCGGCCTGAGTACCCTCTTTGAGCGAACTGAGATGCCGTCAGCAACCAGCATCCGCATTCGCAGCATGGCACCCTTTGCGGCCCCTGAACTCTTCAGCGATCGGTCCATGAGACGGGCAATGCAAGACCTTTCTGCTGCCGTAAAACATCAGAAGACCACCAGGAGCGATATTTTCGCATTTGGGGGCCTCATTTACGAAGTGCATATCTTGCACCGTGCGCGTCGCGACCTCTGAACGCCATTTCAGGCCTATACCTGCACAGAGCCCCGGCTAGCAATTCGGACCGGCCTCAATGGCGAAGTCCCGCCGAGGAACTCGGCGGCTCCGCTGGCGGTGGCACTTAGCGATCGCATGTGGGACCTCTGCATGAGGTGCTGGGACAGGGACCCTTTCCAGCGACCGGACGGCAGCGAAGTCCTCAACTCCCTCAACCCTGAATCTTCGAAGATTGCCGCCTGCACGGTAGCCGACGCTCCCCTGGAGCAGGAGACACTCGATCAGACGGCGCAGCAGCTCTATGACCAGTTTTAACACGGGGCAAGTGGCGTTATGAGCTGCCCGGTGTGAAATTACACCCAGTTTCCCCGCATTGCCGCTTCGCAGACGAACAACACATCTCGGATCCCTTATGTGCCGAGTACTATAGTCCAGAACCTGGGAGGTTCCGCACGAATAGATGGACCAGGACCTGTCCAAGCGCCTCGTCTGCGTGCACATTCTGCGCGGCCTGGATGATGATGCGCTTAACGGAGGAGCATAGTAGGTGAGCGAAGCGCTGCAGCTGCGGCACTCGCCGCGGAGGGGACCTGTGAACGCCTGGGTAGCCCGCTTTTCTACATTTCAATATTGGCATCCGACAATGAAGCTATGGGGACCGAGCGGGAAAAATACGTCACGGCGCATGTGCCGCTGCATGTCGTAACTGCTGGTCCCATCGCCCAAGGCAGCCAGTCGTTCTGGGCTACTGACCGGGTCTGCGCTGTCGGCCAGATCCTCGGACATGCTCCGTCGTCCCGGAGGAACGGCGTCCGGCGCGCACGTAAGCTCAGCGAGCACGCTGCAGGATGATGTGAAGTGAAATCCGCCGGTCGGCGCAAGCGGCGCGGGTGAGGGGGAGCGCGGGCTCCTGCGCGTCCGCCGGAACAGGAAGCTTGAGAATCAGCAAACGCAGGCTGCGCAGGGGATAGGAAGTACGAAGCACGTCCGCGAAGGCCGCGTCCGCGTTCGCGTGTGCCTGGTCCCAGTCAGCGGGCGAGATTTCGTGATTAAAGCTGAGTTCGACTGTGTACAGTGGGGTTTTCGCGAAGGACAGCAGCACGAGATCGTGTGCGACGTCCGAGCGGCTTAGCCAGTGCAGCGCGAGGTAGCGGAGGCGCGGGCAGCGCGCGATGAGGCCCAAGTAGATCATCAGATACCTCGGGAACCCGAGTAACCTGTTGCCGCGTAGGCCTAGACGCTCCAGCTGCCCCAGTTCAGGTATTGAGAGAGCCTCCTCGAGTCCCTGGCCCCCGCGCAGCGAGATGTACGCACGGCGGAGAGTGCTTGCCGACACCACAAGCGGCAGGGACCAGCCCAAGACTGTACCGAGTAAGCTGCTTGGAGAATTGCTGGACGTTTGTACGTTGGAGTAGGAGTACTGTCTGAGGCGGAATGCGGGGACGGGCAGATCGCCGGCGTGTCGCTTGAAGGTCACAAAAAAGAGCGCGAGTTCCTCCAACCGAGGCATGTGCGTCAGCGCGGTGAAGAGGGCCAGCGCGTCGTACATGGAAGCAGTGCTGCCCATTATTTTCAGAGTTACAAGTCCTCCGAATGTAGGGCTGAGAGCCGGGTTCAACTGAGCTGCATCGCCATCGGACCGGATGCCGGTGGGCCGGATTAAAACCAGCGCGCGCGGCGGCGGGCTGCCAGGGGCGCACGGTAACTCGTTGAATGAGGCGTTGTGAAGGGAAATGTACGCAGTGGTCATTCCTAGGCCGTGCAGTCGGTGGTAGCCGGGAGAGAGTCAAAGACGAAGAGCACCGCCAACCATTCAAACCCCGCGGAACCTCTTGTCTTCTTCCGCTCCCACCACCGGGTCTTTTGTTTGAACGATTGTACCCCCAGGCGCCGTTTATTACGGAATTTGCTCATATGCGCGCAGTATTAGCCCGCGCTATGCATTTTCCCGATTGGAGACATGCGCGCTGTCGTGTACTGTCGCAGCAGTGTCGCTTGCGGCTACAAGTGTCAAGCATCATGGTTCTAAACTTGACTACTGCCGGTGCTGTGATACGGGACCCTGAGCTGTGTACTACTGCGGCACTTCAGCTCCTGTCGTTACAGTACCCGGCACCGGGAGCCGAGCGGTACCTACACGTATAAAGAGCCTGTTTCTCCCTGCTATTACCGTCTGCACTCCCTCCATCACGCATGGACCCATCCAGTGGCACTCCTTCTAATGAACTCAACTTCGACGTCTTGCAGCACATTTGCCGGACTTGCTACGCGCACGGCCCACGGGGGTCGTTGATCGCTCTGTCCACAACCTCCAAATCGTTCCGAGCGGCTGCTCTCCCATTCATCTTCCGAGTAATCCGCATGCTCGAGGATTGGAATGTGGCCGCTTTCCGAGATTTTCTGTCCCTGCGCGGCATACACCGCCACATCAGGTACAGTTATGTCCGTAGCTCCTTGAGACGACAATATTTACGCGCGGAATAGGGCGTTCACATTCTTCCCAGGCAGCATCGGGATGCTCCCGTGGGCCCAAGCAGGGAGCGACGCGGTTTCGGAGGAACTCTCTCAATGTGCACCGCTTTTCTGGGAGCTTCTCCAGTCGCTGGCAAACCTTGAGAGCCTATGCTTCGTGCCCCATCTCTCCAGCATGCAACACCACCAATCTTTCATAAATATTCTGCGCTCCTCGGTGCCAGCCCCGTCTGCGCTGCGCACTCTCCGCCTACCGGACGATGCGCTGTTTCTGTGGAGCTGCGCGCCGTTGGTCGACTCGATATTCCTTGATCCCGTCGCCTGGACGCACGACTGGCCGGATGCGCCACTCATCAAGAGAGTGGGGATTGGCCACCTGCCCAGTGATCTGGCCAAAGGACGGTCGTATCTCCAAGGTGCGATCATGTTCTACCGCGCGGTCACTCTTGACCTCCCGCGCAGCCATCCAGGAGCGCATGCCGAACGTTCAGAATCTCGCCCTCGAAAGCGGCCGCTTCAGCATCGAGGTGCGCCCGCGCCCTCATCAACGTATACGGGACTAACCCTGCATGCGCAATGACCAGGGACTGTTGAGCGACATTCGCGGCCCTCTCCGGCTCAGACTGGTGACGCTGGCACTCCCGGCGCTGGCGCAGCTCGAGGTCGGGTACTACCCGCCGATGTGCGGCTTCGCGTGGTCGCGCATGACCGACGACGAACGCATCGGCCTGTCGGAGTCGAAGAGGGCCTCGCAGAATCGCGTCAAGGCCGCCGTTGTCGCGGCGTTCCCGCGCCTGAAGTACCTGTGGATTGGAACGCAGGAGGTCTTCGATCTTACACGCCTCGGGGGTGAAGAAGCAACTGGAGCTGGCTGCGCCGCGAGCAAGTTGGACCGACTTGAGCCCATCTACGTTCCGTTCGGCCAGTCCGCGCTGACGTACATCAACGACCCTGCCTGTCTGAGATTTTCTATGTGATGCACGCCCAATAAAACTCGTCTTTCCTGGATAATCAAGGACGAGCTGGCGCGCAAGGGCACAAGGGTGTCCGGGTCGGTGCACGAGGCGATGGCATCGCGTGCCATGAACTCGCCGTCGATCGCGTGGAGAAGCGATATGCATGCAGTTGCAGTCTCCTGAGGTCTCCGTTCCCATCATCATCGTGCATACCATACTGCAAGCGTCTATACCCCCGTGGAATGATAGGCAACGACATGATGATCTCTGAGCTGACACCCAGTAATAGGCAAGCCTGCGAGCGACGTACATACAGTATGTCTTAGAACCAAGTTGGTTACCCGGATGTTCGCATTCGAGGAGAGTATACAATTCTCCTGGCCACGCATGCGGAACGAGTCTCAACGAGGGAAAGCGGCCTCCGGTCTGCGAAAGCAGTCCGCACGTTGAGGCATCTAAGCCGCCTGAACGTGGGGTGCGATGCGACGGCCTGCTGCAGCACGCCGTCGAGCCAGGCGTCACTGCTCGTCAAAGCATTGTACTCGTGCTGGCTCCATATGCCGAATTCGATCGTGACAAGCGGCGCGGTGAGCGAAGAGATCAGTCGCAGTTGCTCTTCCAGTCGCGCAGGTGACGTGAAAGGTATTACGAAGTCTCGGAGTTCGGTACATTGCCTTGCCAGGAAGGCACGATAAGCGTCGTGGTCGAGGCCTCCTTGAAATGGCGGACGCAACACGAGTTTTCGCAGTGCGACGAAGGCGGAATACACGTGAATTTCTTGGAAGTCCTCCGCTCGAGGCAGTGCGACGTCCAGGGAGAGCAGGGAGGGTGCAGAGGAGGCCAAGGGAAGCGCCCAGCCTTTGACGGTGGTGTGTCCGGAAGAATACGCCACGGGCGGATCTGGGTGATGGAACGAGTATTTGCGAAGGCGGAAAGAAGGCACCGGCAGGGTATCCTGGTATTCCTCAAACGCGACGCGATGAAGCGCCAGACCGTTTAGGTTCGGCAGCAGTGCCAGTGCGGAGAAGAGAGAGACAGCGGGTAGCGCAAGCACTGGGTCACCGATGATGCGCAAGGTGATCAGTTGAGTGAATGATAGCCCCGTGGCAGCGGGTGGCGCGATGGGCTGCAATTCGAGCAGCCTTCTCCTCAGTGGCTGGCCGCTGATGTGCAGGATCCTGAGTGCTGGCAATATAGAGAGACCGAATACATCGTGTGTGGCAGCCGCATCGTCCCTAGGAAGATCAAGAGCCTCCGATATGCGTGATTTCACACAGGAGGGACTTCGAATGAGATCTTGCAGGTCCTCGCTCCAGTAGGCGGGATAGGATGAGAATTTGATGGGTACAGTACGCAACTGGAACATGAGTCAGGTGCTGACAGTGTTTCGCACTAGCCGTGTCGGCGTACCATCGAAACGGCCTGATACTCGGAACACGATGGCAAGAGGCAAGTTGCCAGCGCCAACTTGAACTCCGCCGTACCGAAACCGAGCGTTGAGCCGGCACCAATTGATCTCGGTCATATGATCTAATAAGATTGGAAACTCTCCTGTGATGGTACTGGTACCGGTTGCATTACGATTATATTCGAACGTAAAGTCTGCGAAGGAGACTACGGTTGCATCGCTCAACAACGGGAGAGGCAAGCATTCTCAGACTCGAGCAACAGTTTGTTATCTTCTACCTAGACTGAGTGCTGGAGCCTAGCTATTCAGCTCATATATGAGTTGAGTGTAGCGGAAAAAGACAGCAGTACAAAAACTCATGCGGGATTTTATTTTCAACTCCGACTTTCTTCCTCTCGCCTTCTGCTGCACGCGCGGAGCGATGGCCGACAAGCGCGTCTTGCGCCGGACGCGATCTACTGCCAAAACCAAGGATGACGCTGTTCATCGTCTGCTTAGTCTTCCGAACGAGCTCCTGGACGAGGCGCTCGCGTATCTATCCCCGGAGGACCTGCGGCGCGTTGCGTCCGTCTCGAGCGCGCTTTACCGTGCCGCATTGCGCGCAGGTCTCTATATACACTGGAGGATCATGTGGATGAACTTCACACCTGACAAAGAACGACTGCTGGCTCAGCTCAACGAGCTAATTGACCACGCCTTGCAAAAGAATATCGGGCTCTGGCTCTCTATCTGGATGCACTTTACGGGAAACGGTCCAGCCGGACTACGCGAATTGGCTACTCAAATGGCAGCTTCCCTCACCAGGGCACTGCCCCGGCTTGTTGGTCTTTCGCTGCGCGTGTGTGCTGATTTCCTACCTCTGATTTACCCTGCTCTTCACAACCCCATCCCGCTCCTGCGCATATTCACCATGATAATCCCTGGTGAATCTCCGACCAAGGAGCCGTTCCCGACTTTGCCGACGGATATCTTTTCCGGCGGCGCTCCCCAGCTTCGTACCGTCGCACTGCAAGGGTACCTGATTGGATCCCGTCCCATTCCCGCATTCCAACGCATCAATCATTTGATCATTGAGCGGTTCACCGCGCTCCCACACACCCCAATAATAACATGCTTTCCGCGTCTCTCGACTGTCCAGGTCTACGCGTGCAGCACCGCCAAGGACATCACGCCTCTGGACTTCTCCGGCCTGCAGTTGCGCACCCTCGTCGTTCGCGGACACGATCCCTTCGAGCGCATCTACGAATTGCGCAACGTGCAGCTCGAGACCATCCCCGAGGTGCACCTCGTCCAGTACTACCCGATCTGGAAGGGCCGACTCTGGGAGCGCGAAATCGGCGATTTCGCTGTGCATCTACGCGTCTCGGATACGTTGGAGGGATGGCAGATTTCCGTTATTCAAGCGCAGCGCCCCTGGCTATTCGTATGCCACATCATCGACGAGGACAACCCGTTTCGCGTCGGCGGGTTAGAAACCATCCCGGGCGCATCGCAGCATCTCACGTCGCTGCGCATGGGCAACCAGTGCCTCCACGGCTTCCTGCTCCGAGAGGGCATCTCGTTCCCTGCGCTACGCGAGCTGCGAGTCGACCTACTCTCATCGAGCAAGGCAGGCTCGATGCTCTGGCCTCCTGACAACCCGACGCTGTTCACGGACGGCAGGATTCCCGCGGGCGCGGGCTCAGCAGCGACGTTCAAAAGCGCGCCGAAGAGCTTCTACAACGTCGCGTGCCCGGCGCTTGCGACGCTGACGGTCTTCGCGCTCGACAAGCCTATGCTCGTCCAGGCGTCCGCCGCCGCGTTCCTCGGGCGCGCGCTCGGCTGCCTGGAACGCGCCAAATCGGACCGGCCACTGCTCTCCCTCGTTGGCGTAGATTTTGCGCCGCCCGCGGCGCGCGCTCTCGTCAACACGGTCTTCTCGGAGGTGAGGAAATCGGCGTTCGTGGGAGGCGTGTCCGAGGACTACGCCGACATTTTTTGCTACCGGTTGTGATCTCGTGCTATCTGGCCACCTTGTAGCTCCCGGTTCGTCCATCTATTCAGTGTGTGCATCGTACCTCTTCGAACCTCGTGCGCTACATGGTCTGGAAGGCGACTATCGTATCGCGTTCCCGAACCATCGGACCTGGAACGCCGCCTGGGTGCGCTGCGGGGTACGAGTCCGCATGCAGCTTCATCTTCTCAGACCCGCGTCTCCCTTCTGCATTCCGACCGCCGCCCTCGAGAATTCGAAGCAGACTGCCAGGACGCTATGCTTGCGGGCGCAGCCTCTGTTTCCGTGTAGGTCCTACCGATTGGACACGGAATTGTTACGATTCGAGGTGGCGCGGCGGATTCCTATCTTCGAGGTCAGAAACAGTGTCCGGAAACCGAGTAGGTCTCAAACTGGTAAGCACCGGAATTTGACACATCGTTATCCGACCCCGCGCAGGATACTAGCATGCAATGTGGTCTAACGACTTTGGAAGTCCCGACCGGTTCCACCCGCCGGGATATGTCAAGTCCGTCTGAGGTGCCTATCGCTGGCGCAAGCAAGCTCGTATACGAGAATCCTACAGGACGGAGCCATGTCCCGCGCGCCATCCTGCGGAGCACCGCCCGAATCAAAGGAGTGTAGCTGTGCCGCCATTCCCGAAAGGTTCATACATAACCAGCGCACGTCAACCTTGACGCAAAGCAGAACTCTCCCGACCCTGCACAGGCCCTGCACGCGATTGGTCGTCTGCGCCTTTGAATGGTCGATGCAGTTGGGCTTGTCAACTTGGCACTGCACATCGCGGGTCAATCACTCCTAGTGCGTCGTTCGTAGTCCAGGGCTGGCATGGGTGCCTACCCGACCAAGCTACGCGACCAGGTCGATGAGCGGAAGCAGGCTCTGTCCATCCTCGGCGGGAAGATGGAGAGAGCCTATATGTCGCTTAGGACGTCCGAGAACGACAAAATCGAGTCGGCGATCCTTTCCCCGTGCGTGGAAGCTGCGAGATTCGCGTCTGAAAGCTTATCAGAACATGAAGTATCCTTGATCAAGCTCTCGCCTTCTTGGAGCATGCAGACCGCCGCTCGCGAAAGCGGAGATTTTTGTTTGCACCGATGCGCCCCGCGCATGACATTGCATCCGCGCACGAGCTCTCCAAAGCATTCGACGACGCCTTGCTCCATATTGAGGCATGTCCCGCTCTCTTTGCGATGCCCTCCCGACGAATACGTCTAGTTGTGCCGCCTGTCACGGAGAAGGGATGCCGGGTGCGCTTGACACTACACTGTCATTATCCCGAGTTTGATGATCACGTAGGCCATCCAGCCAGAGCTCCCTTCTATCGATAGGGGATGTTGGGGTGGTATCAACGAATCATGCTGCGCATACAGCCGTGTCGTGAGTCGTGAATTTCATATCGTGTCTGGTGTAGTCTGACCATCCCGTCGCACTCGCAGCATGACAAACCCGGTATCACGTGTTTCATCTCTAATATGTTGGTGCTCCCTCATGTTCCTGCCCATCTGTGTCATATTCTCTATACGCATCAGCTACCTCTTGTTGGAAACACCAAAGGGAGCTGGTGCTTACGAGAATATGGGGGAGGTGGGGAGGTGCGATAGCCAGTTCTGACCCAATTTCAGGGAGAGATCTACGCATTCCCTGTGCCAGTTTGCAAGTGGGTGCACAGAGTGGGTGCAACATAAGCGATCGCTCGCTGATCCTGAGCTTCAAGCTGGAAAGCATATCCAACGTTCCATATCGTATATCCCTTCCACTCCTTTTCGTTCCAGATTACTAATGCCCAATGCTCATCGTATGCGTTTATGCGGGGTCTGGGCTCAGTGCGCTCTCAGCTCATATATCTGCCGCAGGTCTCCCCCGCCCCTGATCGCTATTACGCCTCCAGTTAATCATCGTATGCCTGTCTACCGCGTCTGGGCTTAGTGTGCACCCAGATTTTAGCTCACATAGCTGCCGCAGATCTCTCCCCACCCGTGGTCGCGATTCTGCCTCCAACACACCCATGAGACCAGATTCTCTTGATGTCTCCCTTACAACGGGTATGTGATCCGCTGCCTAGGAGGTCTCGCTTCGCTGATTTTACGCCACCGACTCCTATGCTACGTCCAGCCCGTATAGACAACGCCAACGCCGGGTCGTCTTCGAGTTATTCCGACGCCGATACATGAAGCAGACAGATGAATCACCTCAGTCGTGCGCGACAGCTGGAAACCTCGCGTGCTCCCAACCGTAGCGGCAAGTCATTTGCGCACACTAAGCCGTCCAACCGTCCTCATGGCCCTTTATAGACGTCAATGTGATCTGTCAGGGTTTAGGCTATCTGTACCCCGTTTTCCTATGCACGTGTATATGTAAATTCTGCGTACCTGTTATGTAATACCTCTGGGATTGTTTTCTGCGCTGTATGACTCTGCTGTTACGATCACTTAAGGATGTTCTGACTACCCAATGGCCTGTTGGACTGTCTCGAAAATCGCACGGGCCTTCTCAAAGGACTGCACAGGGATGCTGCACATGAGCGGCGCTTTATTAAACCTCCTGAATGCCGCTGCTACGTGCGTCTGATCCCCTCCAAGCCGAAAAGAGCAGCATTGGCACGAGGAAGGTGGGGTCACATGGGGTTCGGAGCATTCTGCAGTCGGGTCTTCATCATAGCGGCTCGAGTCGTGCGGGTACGGTCGGTACAGAACATATATACCGCCGGAGTAGAGGCAATCCGCGGCCGCAGGTATAGGCGATTCACGATTCATTGTCCCAAGTCGCGGAGTTGCGTTCGTCTCCGCGCCCTGTCACAATATGAGAAGCTGTGAGAAGCTGAGACACCCGGACTACATCAAGGTGGAGAGTCTGGAGGCAAGACGTTGAACTGACCGACGGGAGAGCGGCGCGCGCGAGACGCCAGCGGTGACGGCAGGCGCGTGCTTCCCTGAGATTTTTCGTCGCGGAGCAGTGTAACGAGCGGCGCCACCACGGCGCTGGATGCCGCGTAGTTGCGCTCGCAGAGGATGCCGTCGATGAAGACGGTGCAGTTCAAACTCCGCCTGCCGGCTCTTGCCCTTCCGCCTCGCGCCTGCCAACCGGAAAAGCCACGATGTTAGCACCGGGGGTCGACGGAGAGGAAGCTACTCTTGCCGACACCGAGGTTTGGGATATGGCGCATCGTGTGGTACTGCCAGATACGGAGTATGTTGTCGAACCCTCGTTTTCTTTTGGCCGCTGATTGCGTGCAACAGCACGGATATACCGGACTCGCTTTCAGACGATACATCAACTTATACTCTTGCTTTATCTGAGCTTGATTTGCGCTCTGCTCTGTCTCGTGTTCCACCCGAATTGTGGTGGATCATCTGGGCTCGTCTCCCGCTCGAGAGCATTGTCAGTGTCACCCACGTATGCCAATATTGGCGCATTATCGCGATTGGTTGTCCACGGCTCTGGTGTTCTCTTCGTTTTCGGACGTCTGTCTCTGCTCCCGGCTGCCCGTGCGATCGTTACACTAGTTCTAGCAACCTCCGTCTGATGACTGGGGTCCTCTCCCGAAGCCAATCGCTGTCCCTCAAAATATCGATCCGCGTGAAGACTTTCTATTCCGACAACAGCGTTATCGCAAAATTTGCCGCTGCGCTTGTTGATCATACGCCGCGCATTGTGTCCATTTCTTTCTCAACCAAGGACGTAGACGCTCCTCTTGCCTTCTTCCCGCGATTTTCTTCTCTCCCAGCACTCGATCATCTTGATGTACGGTGTCCGGAAGATCTTGACGACGGCGGGCGGGCATTAACTCATGGAGAAAATCCGAAGCTTTGGCTCCCAGCTCTGCGGAACTTGGAGCTCTCCGGGGGGATAGGCAGCGATCCGCTGGATATGACGCTGCTAAAGAGGCTGGTTGTGCCATACATCTCTGCTCAAAGTGTTCTTCCTCTCTCAATGGCCGCACCAAACCTCAAGATGCTGCAGCTCCGCCTCCCCGACAACCATGAGCACCTCGATCCCTTCGACGATTGCACAACCCTCAACGAAGTATGCATGCGGATCGCCCGCGTAGCCATATTCAACATTACTCCGGGCACCAGTGCATACGCGTCCCGCCTCTGCACATTCGAGCATCCCGACATCTCTCTCTTCCATTCGCCGTGCACCGCAGAGGCAACAATGGAGTTTTTGAACACCATTGAGCGACCGACGTGGCTGAGCATCCGTAGCCACGCTGCAGACTCGGAGATCAACGCCGATGGCGCCCTGCTCACCGCCGCCGACGCGTCTCGCAAACGCTCGCTCTGGGTGCCCCGCCGGCTGATGACAGCCGCATGGTCCAGCTACGCGCCTGATCACTTTCCACCGCTCGTGGCGATCCACATCGACCTCCTCGCGCTCGTCGCGAGCAACGTCGCCGCAGCTGTAGTGACCCTCTCCATCTGGATACCCTCGAACGCGCGACTGCCACCTAGCGACATCCCCCCGTTCCCCGCTCTGAAGGCGCTCGAGTTGCGGCATACGGGCGCGCCGGGGCCGCAGACCAACGGGCGCATGTTCCCGCACCTCGTCAGCATGCTCCGCTGCGGCGCAAAGCGCAAGCTGCGTGTCTTGACGTTCAAGAATTTCCCCGAAGACCTCGATCCCGAAGCCTTCTCGTCGTTCGCGGATTCCGTCAGAGTCAAACTCGAACCGCGACGACATGGCGCATGATCCTCAAGCTCCGCGTCCATTATTCTGCCCACGCAGGCGTCTCTGGCCGTCGACGGACTATTTCTCTACGCATCCGTGTTCCCTGACTGACTCTGTTCGTTTTGTATGTTCTCACAATACAAGCTGATCGACTTCCGCATCCAAATTCTCCTCTGCGCGAACGCTATCGCACCGAGGTGCTCCTTTAGCGTTCTTTTACCTGAGCTACGACAGCCACGCACCGTTCATCTCTGTGGCCCCTCATTCCGGCTGCAAATGCTCGCATCCATCTACGGCTTTCTCCCCTGGACCGCCGTTTGGCACGCACCCTCCCGGCCAGCCGCTATCCACCTGCGTGGGTATCGGTGCCGCGAGCGCTGCTAGCGTGTAGAAGAAGAAGCAGACGGCAGAGACGGTGAGCTTCATGGGGCCGTATTGTGCGGTCTGGCTGGTGGACAGCGCAAAGCGCAGGCGGCTTTATAGTGCATGGTCCGACAATCCACGCCGCCCTTCTAGCCGCATAGGTAACGGGATCTGCGGTGTCTGGCTTTGCACTTGCGATTTCCAAGGACAGAGTCGACGGTTCTAGCGACGCTGTCATGCACTCGCAGCTCGAACGTCGATCTTGTGCATGCGGCGTCGCGCGCGAAGCCCGAGCCGACCGCATCCTCTCTGGATGTGGAATATCTCGCTCTATAAAGAACCCTGTCACTCCTCCTCACCCATATTCATCATTGATCGCAAGAAGGCACCCATGTCCGCCGAACATGTCGCTGCGCTGTTCTCTGTCCTCCAGATCCATACGCATAGCAGACCTGAGCGTTCTCACTTGCGAACGGCTTGACCGCGACTGTACATGTGGCCAGAACAGGCGACACCCACAGCATCGTGGAGGCGAGGATCTGCCGCCGAAAACTATTATACTGCAACCGCCCCCTGAAACGACCAACTGTCAATCTGGGGACCTGTCTCTTATCTACTGATACGTACAGGGAAAATTTTTCTGCCTAGGGATGCCTTTTTACATTAGGAAATTGACCGAAAGAAAGCCGTTGACGAATGACAACACTCCCGTACTAATGGCTCTTCCGCACCCGGAGCACACGCCTCAGTTAAGCCCGCAGTTAGCTTCATTTTAGTGGGATCCTGATATTGTTGGTCCGCGGAGGTGCTGTGCGCCCCCACGCAGGGTTTTGAGTTCCGTGAGCTGTGTGCTAGTGCACACACTGCTCCCGGAACTCCTTGTCCGAGCCGAGTACAGGACGTCCAGGGCTCAATGTGCTGTAAAATTATCACTTGTCAGTGGCTATGTGCGCGCGGTTGTATGTGTGCGGCTGCGAGTGATGACGCCGGCTCGGGTGAGCGGAGAAAAAGGGTATAAACTCCGCTCGGCTTTCTCCTCTCACTCTGCCGCCTGGCATTTTCCGACCTGCCAGGTTCAGGCGTCTGCACGGAAACTCGACGGCCGCGAGATGTCTTTCCGTGGTGCAGATTCCCAGGATGCCGCACCACATGCCGCCCTGCCAGTAACGAAGTATGTAATCAATCCTTCGTTTGCTAATATTTTTCGCTGATGGTGTAACTGCAGAGCTAGTCGGGACTCGGATTCCTCTACCAATGCTACCGCTTTACCCGAATCCGGATTGCACTCGGCTCAGCTTCGTGTTCCCAACGAACTGTGGTGGATGATCTGGGCCTATCTTCCGCTCGAGGGCATTATGATCGTTTCCCACGTATGCCGAGCCTGGCGCTCCCTCGCAATCGGCTGTCCGCGTTTGTGGTGCTCTCTCCTTTTTCGGACGACCATTCCTGCCCCAGAGTGCCCTTGCGACGAGTGCGATTCCAGGAATGCATGCTCAGATGATATCCTGGTCGAAGCCGCTGGGTCTAGCAATCTCCGCACAATAACCGAGGTCCTCCCTCGAAGCCAATCACTTCCTCTCGCTGTAACGATTTTCGTGGAGCATCTCTATGCCGAAGAAAGCGTCATAGAGGCACTGGCAGCTGCTCTCGATGATCACGCGCCGCGTATTCGATCAATTTCATTCCTGTCCGAGGATGCTGACGCCCCGCCGGAGTTCTTCCCGAACTTCTCATCCCTCCCAAACCTCAGGTTTCTAGCCGTTCGGTGTCTAGACGACCTGCTGGCCGGCGGGCGGTCGCTTGTCCATGCAGACGATACTACAAAGCTCAGCCTCCCGGCCCTGGAATGCTTGGAGATTTCAGCGGGCATAGGGTGCCAGCTGCAGGATCTGGTCTTGCTCAAAACTCTGGCTGTGCCATACATTTCGGCGGATAGCGTGCTTCCTCTCGTGCTGAGGGCGCCGAACCTCGAGGTGCTGAAGCTCCGTCTACCTGATTTTCACCCGTGGCACGACGTCGACGACGTATGCACCCGCCTTAACGAGGCTTGCAGTCGAATCCGACGCATCAGTGTGTTCAATATATCTCCGGATGCCAATGCATACGCCTCCCGCCTCTGCACGCGCGAGCACCCTGATATCACCCTTTTCTATTCGTCGTCGTCTGCGCGCGTCACCACGGAGGCCCTCACCACAATCGATCGCCCCATGTCGCTCTCGATCCAGAGCCGCGCCGGAGATGCCAACGCTGACGGAGGCAGCACCGTCGCCGGCGTGCTCCTCACTCTCTCCGACGCCTCTCACAAACGCACACTGTGGGTGCCCCGGAGGTGCCTCCCGTCCGCCTGGCGGGGTTACACACCGAAGCACTTCGCGCCGCAGGCCACGATCGACCTGGGCCTGCTCGCGCTCGTCCCGCCCAGCGTCGCCGGGGGCGTCACCGCGCTCGTCATCATGATGCCCTCTGCCGCGCGCCGCGTGCCGGACGACGTGCCGCCGTTCCCCGTGCTCGAGCGCGTCGAGTTCCGGCTCAAGGGCCGGCCGCGCTCGGGCAGCCGTGAGGGCATGTTCGTCGACATCCTCGCCATGCTCCTCTGTGGCGCAGAGCGCAGACTACAGGCCGTGACGTTCACGAACTTCCCCGAGGACGTCGGTCCGGAGCATTTCTCTCCCTTCGCGGAATCCGTTGCAGTCAGACAGACGGATGCCGCGCCTGGGGCATGAGCATCGAGGGGACGCAACGTTGGGTCGCAGATCTCAGGGATGCTCGCGTTCATCGCTCACGGTTGGGACTGCTCTCCGTGCACCCGTGTTGTCCAACTCTCTGTTCTCGATCTGCATATCCCGACATATCATGTTCGTACATGCCACATTGGAATTTCCTCTTCTCGAGCTCGCACGCGCAATCCTATGCTCTCAGCCTTTCCTTCCAGCGATATAGATCTCCACTCACAGATGCAGTTTAACTGTCAAACCAGCATCCTTCGCCTCGTTTACCCAGTCTTTTATTGGAGTGGCAAATCCCTGGCCAACTGCTTTCTGCTGGTGTGGGGATCGGAGCCGCGAGCGTAGACAGCGCGTAAACGAAGACGACGATGGGCGCGGCTGGCAGCTTCATGCGGCGGTCTCGTCGAACGGTATGTGTCTTTATACTGCAGCACGCCGTCCGACGATCGGCTAACGCTCTTCTAGCCGACCAGATAGCGCGATCTGCGCCGTCATGATTCGTGTTTGAGAGGAGACCGTGCTGCTTCTAGGGGTGCCATTCTGCGCTAGACACTCGAACGCCGATCGCGTGCATGCGTGAAGTCCGAGTCGACCGGTTTCTCACGCTCCCTGAACTCTATAAATGACGGAGACGGACCTGTTCACTCAGCGCGTGACAGCGTAAACGAACAGTGCTGCACACCACACGCACCGGAGGGGCCTAATGCAAGAATCCAGCCTTGCTCTTGCACCCATACCGTACGCGTCGGCGGAGAGCAGCGGGAGCGGGACGAGGGCGCGTCGCGTCTCAATGATGTTCGGCTGCATGCATGATGTAAAGCAGACGTCCGCGTACGTCGTGCCGATTGTCGCTGGGTCCATCTCATCCGGAGTCAGCATAGCACAACCCGACACTAGCAGACGCACCAGGGTCGATGATCGCTTCAAGAGTCCGTCGCTCGTACCCGTAGACTACTGGGCTCCGAACGCTCTCCGCAGCGAAGGGCTCACTCGTTGCTTTCGAATGATGTTGCCGCGTCCCATGCGCCGTGTCGCTAGGCTGGCGCGCAGCGAAGATATCCGCCGTCCCGAAGGGCTAGTTCGAGTCCAAGGCAATAAGCCACGCCGACACGCGCTCTGCACGGCACTGTGTAGGGAATTGGTGAGCTTCTATGCGGGAGTCGCGTCCGAAACCGATTTCAGCATTGTCATCGCCGGTGCGAAGAAGACTTGCGTACCAGTTACCAGAGTGCTTTCACGTAGACCATCCACTGGTTGACGATCTGAGATGGAGTGGCCAGCCATATGCGGGTGTAGTGGTCGGTCTGCACCGCGTACATCTGCGGGATGTCACACCCGATCGCGAGCGCCTCCTGCTGCGCCGCGCCATGAGGCCGTCTCTTTACCCCGACTGCCAGCGCAACGACGATCTCGAGGCGCAAGGCGGAGTAGATTCGGAGGGCTCCGCGGTGTCCGCGCATGCACGACTGGCCCTGTGTGCGGTGCGCCAATAACTTTAAGGATACGAATGCAAGGCAAACGACGCCCGAGCATACCAGTCCCAGACCCCGTTCTCGCCTGCGGCGAGATCTTCATCTTCGAAGACGTCCAAGTAATTTTTCAAATGATGAGAAAAGTGCCAAGCAGCTGCTTCCAGAGAAACCTGAGAGTCGAGCTGGATCGTACAGGCGTGACGGGCAGGGTGTGATTGTTGGCCGGGCGGTCCATTTCGGCGTCGAGCACGCGCTTTTCAATGTTTATAGGCACAATAAACAGTCGTATAGCATCGGAAGGCACAATATCTGCGTTGTGCCTATCGCCAAAGACGATCGAGAGCCCATTCAGACTGGAACGAATCCGAACGATGCACTTCGCGACGAGGGTTTGGTGGGAACCGGACCGGATGCAAGCCAGAGTTAGAAGCACTACCTCTTGGGCCAAGAGCCCCGCGTCGGACGGGAGGAGGGAACACGGTGCGCGTCTGCAGGCGGCGGACAACGGAGACAACCAGGGTACGCGATTCGGTTGTTGCCGGATGATTGACGTGCCTTGTTCCGAACAGCCATGGCGCAGACGCGCAAATCTGGTTTCGCAAGCGCCCGGCCTGGCATCCTGTCGTCTTGCCTTTTCAAAATTATGCTTTTAACAGGATTATAGGTTGCTCCGACGCGCTGTACGGCCAATGAACGACTACCCCAGTCCCTATCATCAGTCTTACGGCATATTGCTCCCATATTCATTCCTTTCGTGCTGTGGAACTGTCCGCTGGTCGCTTGTGTTGCTGTTTACACTGGGGTGGCATTCCCGGCAGTCATAACATTTTCCGCTCTGCTCGGGGAATCTCATGCACTCTCCAAACACCTGAGATTGATCATGATTGTGCCGACCACTTCAAGGGTCGGATGCGCAGCAAAGGTTTCACGACGCCCCCGGGTTTGAGGCTTTTCCGCATCGAGCCGGGTTCCACTCGTGCTTCCGTGCCGCCGGCATCCCGGAATCTTGTGTTGACGTCCGGCCTGCTTCTCTGTGATGTCGTCGTGCCGCACGGATTATCTGATGCAACAGGTACAGTCCTCATACTGTACTTAACGTACTCCCGGTAGCCGCCTAGGTGCACCCGCCTATCCCGCACGGCGCCCCAAACGCCACGATGCCCATCCTGGCATTCACGGTCGGCTCGTTCGGCGATATCGCCACACTCCTGCGGCTGGCCTGGCAATTTCGCGCCGCACTGAGTGAAGTTTCGGGCGCGTCTTCGGAGATTCAGGCGCTCCTCGCGGACATCGACTCGTTCACCCAGGCGGTGCAGCAGATCAAGGCGACGCTGGCGCTGGCACACGGATCTCTCCCGGTGGACGCCATGAATGGGATCTCCTTCGCGCTAGAGGGCTGCTATGAGGCGCTTCGCGCGATTCAGCAGAGAACCCTCTTGTTCGAACGCAGGATCTCATCGGCGGTTGGCTGTGCAGCATGGAAGAGCTACTGGGCTGTTGCGGCGTGGAGTATCCTTGGTGGGAAGGAACAGGTGGATGCGCTCAAAATGCGGCTGTACGAGCACCTGAGCGCCGTCAACACATATCTAGCCCTGGCTCGAAGGTAAGCTCCTCCAGATACCGTCACACCATGGACTCTAACGGACCACAGCGATCATATGCACACTGTTAGCGACGAGATGATGGAGCACGACGATGCGCTTGACCAGCTTCACGACTTCGTCCACGTGGTAGCTTTCAAGTTAGCCCGCCAATATTGCCTTCCTCGCCCCGCCGTCGGAACACTGGCAGAAGTCCCTGCAAAATGATAGGCGCCGCGCTGACAGAGGCGCCGTGTTCCAGGTACGCCCGCGCTCCCGCTGAAAATGACAGAACGGCTGATCCGTCCTTACCCCCAATTCCAACGATCGTTGCTGTGGTCCCAAACAGGTACCACATACCCCGGGCGCCTGAGTTCGCTATTCTCCAGCATTGTCAAGCAGAACCCCGCTGCAAGACGCTCAAATAAATCGTGTTGCCGAGGTGCAGTTTGCCCTCCCTTTCAAAGCCAGTGAGCAAGTTGTAGCCACGGTGCATAAGCAGCCCGGAGTGTGAGATACCACATGCTGTGCGGGCGGCCCGTCTAACATCAGCATCTGTGCCCACCCGTTTTGCAGAGATCATGGGACGCGTTTCACCGAAATAAGCGGGAACAAGGCACTGATGGGATGCATGCATGAAGTTTTGACAGCCATGACAGAATCGAAGTTCACGGCGCGCTCACTTAAGCTGGACGATCTCGCCAATCTTCGACGTCTGCAACAGCATTTACCGGATCGCCGCGCCATGGCCGTTGCCGCGTTCACGATAGGCTCAGTGGGCGACATCGCGCTCGTTCTCGAGCTTCTCAGCCAACTGCGAACGGCGTTGAGCAGCGCGACGGGTGCATCGGCCGAAATCCGCCAGCTCGCCGACGATGTTGCCGGATTCGCTGCCGAACTCCAGCGTGTCTCGGGGTTTGTGGCCTCGCGGTCTCACACTCTACGGCCCGACGTTCTCAATGGAGTTGTCCTCGCGCTGGGGATCTGCTACACCAGTCTTCGCAGCATGCAGGAAAAGGTCCGTCATGTTCAGGATCGTATCACGCGCACCGTCGGGCAGCGGGTCTGGAGAGAATACTGGTCCGCGACCGCATGGAGCATCCTCGGGGGGAAGCGCGAAGTGGATGCGCTGCGTCTGAGGCTCTCTGAGCAGCTACGCGTCATTCAAACATACCTGGCACTGTCGCAGTGGTAGGTCCTGAGCACACCTTCACGAATACTTGGATTGATCCCTTGCAGCAACGATGACAAAAAGCTCCGTGATCTGACCCGCGGCAGTGGGCAGAAGCTGAACCGCATAATGGCCATCATGCGCGACATCGACGACTTGCTAGACACCGGCATGCCGTCGTTTCAGTTCTACGACGCGGCGTCAGACGTTTACTACCGACCGTGCGCGCGCACCTCACTTCAGGCAAGCATTCATGCATAGCGGCGCGTTGCCAGACCTTGCTGAGTGTCGAACAGCGTTTCCAGAATTTGTACCTCGCGTATTCGGGGCAGCCATTCAAGATTGACGTCGAGTCGCTCAATGGTGAGGGGGAATATAGGAGGATATGGTCAGTGAGACAGTGTGGTCCAGACTTCGGCAATTGATTGATACCTTGCGAAGGCTGAAGCCACGTGAGGTCGACTTTATGCGCCCTCCCCTCGCCCTCGACTGCCTCTTCTTCAGAGAGCGCGCGTTCGGGAAGGCTCAGGTACTGCTTGGTTTGGGATCTGCTAGGGGTAACACCCAGGCGGGCTCCACTCTCAGGCTCCTGGTCAGCAGGAAGCACGCGATCGGCGCGCGATGCAACTGCGACGGGAAAGCCTGCGGAGAACGCTATCTTCCGCATCCCACGCTCTGCGCATTGTGGACGGAGTGCGCAGAGTGCTACACCGAGCTGGCCGATGCGATTATGGCGACGATCGCTTCGCCATGCAGCTCCGGAGCTGACCCGGCCCCTTTCCAGAGCCTGTCGCGGGGGCTGTTTCAGTTTCCCGAGCCGTCCGTGCCGTACGCTGCGTCAGCTCCATCTCTCATACCCTCAATAGCCACTACATCCGAACCAAAATCATGCCGTTGCTGAATCAGACAGCAACTTCCCCCGTCGACGAGGTCATGATTCTTCTGCAAGAAGCGCCGAAACTAGCCGAACAGCCAACATTTCCCAGAGGACTCCTTTGGGTGGGGCGACAATCTTTTGGCATGACACGGTGCTAATACGCTTTAGCCCAACAAAAAAGGCGGCTTAACCTTCACATTTACGGACCTGCATGGTCTTTTTGTCGAGTTCATATGACAGCCGCGTCGCAGATGTAGCGTTATCAAAGCCATAAATGATCACGATTTGGTGGGTAGAAAGATTTTCACCGCTCTTATGATTAAATAATTTGAGTTTTCGACTCCTGGGGGTCGCGGTCGAGTTGAATAGGAGAAAAACTCGTCGGGCTTTCCGCCGTTTCTAACTCCGCTGTATTCCTTCCACCCGTTTTCTTCACCACGCGCGGAACGATGGCCAAGAAGCGCGTCGCGCGCCCGACCAGTACCGCCGTTACAGCTAAGGATAACGCTACCAGCGGCCTGTTCAGTCTTCCGGACGAGCTTCTGGACGAGGCACTCGAATATTTGCCTCAGGACGACCTGCGGCGCGTTGCGTCTGTCTCGCGCGCGCTTCACGACTCAGCATGGCGCGCCGGACTCTATATATTCCGGAGGATCCATTGGATGAATTTTACGCGCAACAAGGACGCGTCTCTGGCTCGGCTCAACGACCTGATCGACCTCGCTTTGCAGAAAAAACTGGTGCTCTGGCTCGCCATTTGGATGGACTTTAACAGCAACGGCCCGCCCGGAGTACAGGAATGGGCTAGCAAAATGGCGGGTGCCCTCACGAGGTCATTGCCTCGGCTCATCGGCCTCTCGCTCCGCGTCTCCGACAATCTCCTGCCTCTGATCTATCCAGTTCTTTCCAATCCCACGCCTATTCTGCGCAATTTCATGCACACCATGTCGGGACTTTCTCCGAGGAGCGGGCCGTTTCCAACGTTGCCGATTGACTTGTTTTCCGGCGGCGCTCCCCAACTCCGTGCTGTGGCGCTCCAGGGGTACATGATCGGCTCCCGTCCCATTCCCGCATTCGCACGCGTGCACACGCTCATTATCGAGGAATTCACCGTCGTCCCACATACCCCAATAAAAATGTGCTTTCCCCACCTCTCGAACCTTCACGTCAGGGCTGACCGCCACGCGACGGACCTCACGCCGTTCGACTTCTCCGGCCTCCAGTTGAGCAGGCTGGTGTGCAGCGGGCACAATCCCTGGGAGCGCATCTACGAGCTACGCAACCTCGAGCTGGACACCATCGCCGAGATACACCTCGTCCAGTTCTTCCCAATGTGGACCGGCCGGCTGTGGGAGCGCGACATCGGCGAGTTCGCAGTAGCACTCCGCGCAGACGACGAGCCCGACTCGGATCCCGGGTGGCAAGTCGCGGTGATCCCTGTGCGGCGGCCCTGGCGGTTCGTGTACCACATCGGCGACGACGACCAGCCGCTGCGCAGCAACGGGCTCGAGAAGATCCCCGGCGCGGCGCAGCTGCTCACCTCGGTGCGCATGGACAACTTCTGCATCCACGGCTTCCTGTCCCGCGAGGGCGTCGCGTTCCCCGCCCTGCGCGAGCTGCGCATCGACTTGCACTCGGCGAACAAGGCGCAGGGGATGCTCTGGCCGCCCGACCGGCCGGAGCTGTTCTCGAGCAGCACGATGCCGGCCAACGCGCGCTCCGCACCGACGTTCGACGGCTCGCCGAAGAGCCCGTATAGTGTGCCGTGCCCGGCGCTCGCGACGCTGACGGTCTTCGCGCTCGACAAGCCCATGATCGTGCACGCGCCGGCCGCCGCGTTTCTCGGGCGCGCGCTCGGCTGTCTCGACCGCGCCAGCTCAGAGAGGCCCGTCCTGTCTCTCGTCGGCGTGGACTTCGCACCCCCCGCACGCGCGCACGATCTCGTCAACAGCGTGTTCTCAGCGGTGCAGAAAACGGCGTTTGTGGGAGGCGTCTCTGAGGACTACGCGGACATCTTCGCGCACCGCTTTTGAGCTTATGCTGTCCATCAAGTCTTGACTCTTGTCCCAGCCAGCGCAATAACAAATCGTCTGACATCGTCTCACTGCTAGCGGCCGGCGTTATCCTCGCCTTGATCTCTCCATGTCCTTTATTCCGCACTAGAAAACGCGAGTACACCATGCGCTCCGAGCCCTTCTCTCCGCCATGTCAGGTTCCAAAGTAGACCTTCATATAATCGCACACTACTCGAGGAACGATGCCTTCCGCATTATGGTGCATATGTACCAGGACTTCGACCGCCGGTCACGGTCCCCAGCAACTGCCATGCATGATGAGCCCTGAGACGACCAGGACGCATCAAACGGGAGAGCCGTCTCACCACGACTGATGCAGGGCGCATGCGCGCCCTGCACAGGGACGGCCCACTTGGCCGAGTTACTGCCCGTGCGACGAAACCACTGGCAACGTTTCCAATCCGGACGCCCTCCTATCGGCTTTCCCGCACCGTACTCTGGCTCACCACGCGCAAGTCTCGGACTGCCTGGAAAAGAAGAGTGGGCCCATGACAGGGGTACGGCACGCAGCGCCCTCTCACGGATCGAGGTGCTCGATAATCAGGTCCCGCGAGCATGCCATTGTGCACACTGCTCCCGCGCTTCTCCGGGCGGCCGGGTACAGTTACTGGCCGACAGGGCTCGAGGTGTTTGGCGATTTGCCGTTTGGCGTGGATGGGTGTGTGCGGGTGTATATCTGCGAGCGAAGCGTCCGATGTCTCGCATACGATCGCGAGTTGTCGGTCTCGCTCCCGTGCACCGCAAGTTTAGGAAGGTGATCATGAGGTGCGCTAGCAACGCACGCTCCATCGTCGGCGTTGGCAGCACCGACGCTCACGTGCGGAACAGCCTGAGCTTGTGTTCATTTGCATGGTCCGGCGCTCGGGCCGGCGGCCGCACAGTCAACTCACCACGCACGCCGTTCCTTTCATCTCGGGCTGCGCGCAGCGTCCATCGGCCAGTAGCATGACGACGGATCTCGCATGATGCTGCGTCAGAGTCGGCGCGTGTCCCGAATCGCGGGATGAAATTGCAATCTGCACTGGCTCAGCGCGCATGCATGATTCACGAGCAGTCGCCATCGATAATCTTACCCTGAGCCCAGCATGAAGTCATACCGTCATAGTCTCAGTCTGGGCTCAGGAGATGAGCAAGTTACTTCATCGTCCCTCCACACGCCGGGTCGGAACCCGGTCTAAGTGGCAGAGTTTGCAGCGACAGTGACAGCTCGAACTGAGACGAAATAGCCGTCCGCACGTCACAAACAGAGATGCATACGGCACCGACACTGCCAGATTCAGGGTGCATCTACGTCGGCCGATATGGAAGGCGAGGCCCGGCGACACGGCGCCTGCGCGGGAGTACCCTAAGATGAAGCCGCGCATTGTACCAGGGGCACATGTCCGGATCCGTGCATTATCAGTCCGGCCCGCAGCTCCTTGAATGAACGGCGCGCGGCGCTGCCGTTGCACGTGTTGCGTTGAGCTGAGTGCCGCGGGAAATGAAGGCTGCGCATCACGAGTTATGGCTATCAGTATGCGGTGGCCCGGGGAGTTGCATCGGCGTCTGGGCGGATTGCGATCACGCGCTGGTACGGTTGTGCTCCAGTCATCTGAGCCAGGCCAGTACGGAGACTGTGTCGGGCGATGGACCGTGCAGATCATGTGCGCCGTCCCCGCGCAGCTAGCCTGCACGGAGCATACCGGAAGAGGTCATCTGCACCGTGAGAGAGCGGTCGACCCACCAGTAGACATTTCGTTCATCTCCACACGAAACTTCCAATCCAAGGCATTGACAGTGAGATCCCAAAACACGGACAAGGAAGCACGAGACAAAGAATCAAGACAGAGCAGACAAGACATCTATCCGACCGAGACCTGGCCGGAGACACCAGGAAGCTATCAGGGGCGCCGGGCTGCGGGAGACTTCCTACCGCATTACGGCGCGCGCCATGGTAACCCATTAGTGATTCCAGAGCAGGGAGCCTCCCTTTTCTAAGCACCGAGACTCAGGCTCTGACTCAGATTGAAGTAGTCAATGGGTGCCTTGTTGTGAATTTTCAGGTGGATTCCGTGTCATTACGAGTTAAAGTCCACGAAACATACATTTAATGCTCAATACTTCAATTCATGATCACAGAAGGTCAAGTGGGGCAGTGTAACAGAAAAACTCGTCGGGCTCTCCAAAGATTCCAGCTCCGACGCGGGTCTTCTTCTTCCCGCCTTTTGCTGTACGAGCGGAACGATGGCCGAAAGGAAGGTAGAGCGCGCCAATCGTTCACTCGAGCTTCTGGACGAGGCACCCGAGCATTTGACCCAGTACTTGCGTCCGTCTTGCGCGCGGGACAGCCTGGCGAGGCCCAACACCTCGACTTCCTGTTTATGGATAGCCCGGTGTCGCGCGACCGCGTCGCATTCAGCGCGCTGCGTGAGCTCTGGATCGACGTTCTATGATCCAGCAAGGCGGCCGCGATGCTCTGGCCGCCCGGCAGCCCGACGCTATCCCCTGACTTCGGGAGCGCGCTCTCTACGTCCGTGTTTGCCTCCACGCCACAGAGTCTCTACAGCGTGCCGTGCCCGGCGCTCGGCCTTCGCTCTCGATAAACCCATCCGCCGCATTGCCCACTCGGCTGTCTCGAACGCGCCGAATCATACAGGCTGATTCTCGCACTCGTCGGGGTTGATTTTGAGCCTCCGGCGCGCGCATGCTCCTGTCAACGGCGTATTCTAAGCAACGGCGTTCGTGGGCGGCGTCTCCGAGGATTACGCGGACATCTTTGCGCATAGCGTTTGAACTCGCCGGATATGTATGCACCGTTGCATCTCCTGAGACGTGCAGGCAGATAATCAGATTGTTGCCAGCATGCTCTTTGCATGTCTCTGCCACTGCCAGCGCATAACCTGGATATCCTCTTCTCAGTACCTTTCATTGCAGCTGCACATATAGTACACCCTCTTGCGCTCTATCTCCATCCGCCACCCACCTCGCTCATTGTCACGCTTGCAGCCGTCGGGATTCTCTGCACCGACGCATGAGACTCGCCGCCAGTCACGAAACCTGCACGTACGGGCTCACTGCTCGCACTCGCAGCAGATGTCAGGCTCAAAAGGGAGCGAGCAGATTCCCGGCCAATCTCCAGAAGGGACGGGCGCCGCCAGCGCCGTGTAGACGGAGAGCAAGAGGACGACGGAGAGTCTCATGTCGGTGCCTCGTTCCTGGTGGAACCGCATGTGTGTGTACTATGGAAAGCCGGAGAGGTGTACAGTACCTTTATACTGCTGCACCCTCCGACGATCGTCTAGTCTGATCTTCTAGCTGCTGCTCTGCGGTCGTTAATTGGGATTTGCGACAAGCTGACACATTCCCTGGAGCAATAAGGGCTTTCTAAAGATGCTCGCCGGTCCCGTCAATCTACACTTTGCGCACCTCTGCGCGTGTGCCACCAGAGCCGGTACCTGTCCTCCTTTGCTCGAAGTCAAATATACCCTCGCAGGGACGCGGACAGCGTGCCTCTGCTTCACGTATGTAATCGTCATTGACGGCAACATTCGTGGAAGGACCGCGCGCGCGCGAGGTGGAGTGATACACGTCTCGAGCTCTTCGTCTATCCCGTTTCGTCTTGCAGAGGATCGTCCACGCTAAAAATCTGCATGTACAGTATCCTGAGGAGACCGGGACACCTCAAACGGGAGAACCGTCTCAGCGCGACTGATGCAGGGAACGCACATTCCCTGCCCAGGGACGCTTCCTTCATGACTCGGCCGACGACGAAACCATTGGCAACGTTTCCAATCCGCTCGAGCGCGCCCTATCGGCTCTCGGAAGTCCCTGACTGACCGAGCGCGCATCCTATCGGCTCTCCCGTCCCGTCCCACACCACGCACTCCGTACCGGAACGTCTGAAAAAGAAGGATGGGCCCACAAGAATGGCACGCTTTTCCCGTGCTGGCTCTGGTCCCGCGAGCGTGCCATTGTGCACACTGCTCCCGCACTTCTCCGGGCGGCCGGGTACAATACGTCCAGGGCTCGACGTGTTTGGAGATTTGCCGTTTGGCGTGGATGGGTGTGTGCGGGTGTATGTCTGTGCGTATGGGTCCGGGAGAGTAGTCATGAGAGCGATGTCGCGCGCCGAGGTCCGCGAGCTGCCGATCCGCTGCAAGCTGATCATGAGGTGCGCTAGCAACGCACGCGCCATCGTCGGCGTTGGCAGGACCGACGCTCACGTGCGAACAGCTTCAAGCTTGTTGTGTTCATTTGCAAAATTGCATGGACCGGCGCTCGGACCGACTGCACAGCCGCCTCACCACGCACCCCATCCCGACTGTCCTTTCATCTCGGGCTGAGCAACGACCAGTGGCAAGCTAACGGATCTCAAAGCGTAGTTCGGAGTGCGTGCCGAATCGCGGGATGAAATCGCCATCTGCACTGTGCACGCGCAGGGATGGGATGAGTCGCCATCGAATCGATAATCTTACCCTGAGCCCAAGCTGCGGCATGAAGTCATACCCTCCGTTCCTGCACCCAATCTCAGTCTGGGCGCAGAGTAACTTGAGTTTCTCGTCACCAGGTTGCTCGTCTCTTGTCAATGCACGTCGTCCGGCTCGGATCCCCGCCACCAACGTCCAGAATAGCACAAACTGACAGCTGAACTGAGACGAAATAGCCGTCCGCACGTCACAAACAGCGATGCATATGATATGACGCCGCCGGATCCAGGGTGCATCGACATCGGCCGATATGGAAGGAGCGGTCCGGCGACGCGGCGCCCACCCTGAGCTCTGATTCCCGTCATAGGAGATGAAGCCGCGCGCATTGTACCAGGGGCACATGCCGCATCCGGGCGTTATGGTGATCACGCAGTCCCCCGGTCCGCTGGCCCGCAGGTGCTGGGATGAACGGCGGCGCTGCCGTTGCACGTGTTGCGTTCTGCGGGGAAATGAACGCGCGGGATCACGAGTCGTACATGTGCGGGATCGGTGGCGCGGGGAGTTGCGTGCGGCGGGGTATGGCCTCGGGTGGAATGGAATCACGCGCTGTTGTGTTCATCTCATTTTGGGCAAGCCGATGAACAGTGAGTGCGGCGGCTGTGGCGGGGGAGGTCACGTGAGGCAATGTACGGAGCGTTCATATGAGAGAGCTGAGCACGGAGAGTGTGTCGGGCGATGGGCGGTGGCGGTCACGCGCTCAGTGTACCAGTTCTGCCGGTTGCGTTCATCTGAGAAAGCTCAACGTCGGGCGATGGGCGGTGTAGATCATGTGCGCCGTCCCGCGCTGCTATCCTGCACGCCGCACGGAGCATATGCATGCCGGGAGGGGTCATCTGGACCCCGCGCCGTGCGCTTCATTTCCCCACAGAGCTATACGCACAGCGACCGATCTACCAGTGGGCAGTGAGACGTTGTGTTCATCTCCGCATGTGAACTCACGATCCCGGGCGCTGAGAGTGAGAGTGAGAACCTGAGACACTGAGACACCGACAGATAATCAAGACAACCCCGCTGACAAGACACCTCCGACCGCAGACATGCATTGCGCAGAACAGACATCTCGCTGGCATCGACATCCACAAGACACAACCGAGACCCGGCGTGAGACCTGTCAGACGGGGCGCCGTGCTGCAGGAGCCTTCCTGCCGCATTGGGCCGCCCCGGGATTCGCTATTGTGCACCGCGGCCATCAGTGATCCCGGAGGGCAAGGGGGACCCTGCGAGCGCGCCCCGTTTCCTAGCACCCAGACTCAGGCTCGGATTCGGAGGCGGGGGGTGCCTGGCGGCAGAGGGGGATGGGCAGAGGGGACTCGAGCCGGGCCGTGCGTCCGCAGAATGAAATCGGCATCGTGCAGAGTAGATTGGCAGTGTAAGTGAGTGTGAGGCAATGATCTCATACTCTGAGTCGAGCCGGAGATGAGATCGAGATTATCTGTTTCATTTTTGAAGTCGAGTGCACGGGGCGGGGCCAGGCGCACGCGATGATGGCGGCGCGAGCACAATGGCGCGCGAAGCCGCGGCATCACTCGAACAGACACCCATCCGGCGGGCAATCCGCAGGTCCCAGCAAACTGATTCCGCGGACGGCGAGGGCGGGTGGCGTTTTTTGAGATGGGGCTCAGGCTGTGACAAGGGTCGGCGTAGATACGAACGAGCATTGCAGGGACGGTTTGAGTTGATTTTTTTACACGGGGAGGAAGGGAGACGAGCGTTTTGGCGGACAGTTGGGTTGGCTGATGGACCTGCCGGCAAGCCGCAGGCTGATATATACTACGGCGCGCAGTGTGGCACGCGCGCAGCGGGATATTGTGGCAAGCACGCGGCGGGTGCGGCGGGACCGAGGGCGGAGGCGGGGGCAGGCAGAAACAGCCGATCGGCAGGGGTCCGGAGTGTGCGCGTGTGTGTGGCGGAAGGGCCGAGCAGAAATGATGTGATCGCAACGTGTTGTTGGGCGGGCGGGGGCAAAAGCGGTTCCCCCCGCCCGCTCCTTGTCTTCCTTCCCCTTCCTTCCTTCTGTCATCTCCCCCGAGCGAGCGCCGAGCACCCCGTTATATTATAAAAGCGCGCTACACCAGACACACACAGACACTCCCACTCACGACCCCTTTTTGCGCCGACATGGACTGCTTTGCGAGCGACGCGTCCACGCTCGTCGGCGACGCCGCCCCGCCGCTCAAGCACGCCGCCGCCGACGTCGAGTACGTCAAGCCCGAGCCGGCGTGGGACCCCAAGGAGGCCATGCGGCTGCACATGCGCCGCAAGCGCGACGCGGACAAGGCCGAGAAGATCAAGAACAGGTCCTTCATCGTCGACCGCGTCCTCGCCATCAACCGCACCCGCGAGCCCGACCGCTCCCACTCGCGCTCGCCGGCCCGCCCGTACCCCCATGGTGCGCTCCTGCTCCTTGTCGCCGTCGACAACGCCCGCTAACGCCGTGCACAGTGTCAATCTGCCGGTCGTTCGTCAAGACCGGCAGCTGCCCGTACGGCGCCGCCTGCTCGTTCGAGCACCCCGCACCGCCGACGCCGCCCAGGGCCCCGACGCCCAAGGTCCAGGCCCCGCCGCCGCCGCCGCCGCCGCCGCCTCCAGCACCCGTACAGCAGCAGCAACAGCAGCAAGAACAGCCCAAGACGGTGTACCTGCCCGTGCCGGCCGTGCCGCCGATGTTCTACTCGACGTACCGGCGCGGCAGCAACGGCGAGCTGATCGACCCTGCGCTGCTGCCCGCGCCCGTGCAGGCGCAGAAGAGCCTGTACTACCGCACCAAGCCGTGCCGCTACTGGGCCCAGGACGGCGCGTGCCCCAAGGGCGACAAGTGTACTTTGTGCGTCGCCTGGATACCGCCCGTGCCTGGCTGCCTGACTCACGCGATGTGCAGCATCCACGACCCTTCGCTCGCCCCGCCCGCGGAGCCCGCTGCGCCCGCGCCCATGCCCACACCGCTGCCGCAGCGCCGCCCGAGCGCGGCGTACGCCAAGCCGCCGCGCGAGCCGCACCCCGCGTGGCGCGTCGTCGGCGGCGGCGTCACCCTCGCCAACGCCCGCGCCCAGGCTGGTACGTACACCCCTCCACAGTCATCTTCGTTCATACAGGCTGACTCATGCGGTCTTTTTTTTCGGGTCCAGGCGGTAACGACACCGGCGCCGACTCGGAGGAGGAGGCGGCGGTCGAGTGCCTGACGGGGCTGTCGGCCTCGCAGCAGTCCCAGCAGTCGCAGTCGCAATCGTACGCCCCCCAGCCGGCGTACGCCCCTCCGCAGTCCTCCCAGCCGGCGTACGCCGCCCAGCCCGCACAGGCGTACGCCACCTCCCCGCCGCCCCAGCCGCAGCAAGCCTACGCCGCGCCGCTCCCCTCGCCCGTCCTCTTCGACCCCGCGTCGCCCTACGCCGTCCCCGCGCCGCCCGGCCAGCCAGTCTTCGCGTACGCGTACCCCGCCCCCGCGTACATGTGGAGCCCCCCGCCCCTTCCGCCCGGTGCACAGCCAGAGGGCTTCGTGTACTACGTCGCGGCGGCGCCGCACGCGCTCGAGCTCGGCGTGCCGCGCGTCCCTGCCGCGGTGCACGCGCTGCAGGACGCCGGGCTGGATACGTCTGGACTGGATGGGAGCGGGCGGCCGCTTGATCCATCCGAAGCTGCCCAACCGCTCACCTTCGATGTGGATGGGGGAGAGTGGCACGGCGAGGAGGACGAGGAGCTTGAGGTGTCCCAGGGCGGTGTGCTCATGGACGTTGAGGAAGAAGAGGGTGCGTTCCCGTGGGGCGCGGTCGAGAAGCTCAGCTGGGCGGACGACGTCGAGATGGAGGAGGCCGAGCTGCGTCGTGCCCATGCACTGGACGATGGAAGGCGGACGAGCCCGACGACGCCGAGGGGGCCGACTGCGCGGTTGTATGAGGTCCGTGTCTCTGCCTTTCTTCCCTTCCTCTCTTTGCTGACGATGGACGATGCAGCTCTTCGCCGCCGCCGAGTCGCCCTGAACGCGCTGCGCGCACCGCCGAATGAATGAATCCGACCCGAACGACCCGCCCTGACTTTTATTCGTTTATGCCCCCCACCCCACAATGCCCACCTTCATGCTTTCGTTCGCTCTGGTACGCCCCCCTCTCCCTTCCCGCTTCCTCTTTCCCACTCGCTCACACGTAACGCAGCTCTCGTCGTCGCAACCCGGAACGTCTTGTCTTGTGTGTCTGTCAAACGCCTTTTGTCTGTAACCACCACCACCCCTCGAACACCGCACACGCACAACAATTCTTCGCCCTTCGCACCGGGCGCAGCACTTCGTTGAGACTTGCGCCCCCCTTCGTCCCCGTCTTCGCTTCGCATAATCTTGCGCGTTCGTTGTCGCCTATTCGTTCTCTCCCCCTCACCCCAATTTCCCCGACCACGTATGCCCCTATGTGCGACGACTATGCTTCTTCCTCTTTGCTGCTCCGATATGCTGCCCGCTCCATCTGTGTCGTATCGGACTGCTCACCCCACACGCCCGCTGCGCTGATGTATCTTGCGCGCGGACTCTCTCGAAGAAGTAGCTTAGTCGTTTTTCGTTTCGTTTCGCTCGGTTTTTTGTTCGCCAGCTCGCTTAGGCTCGCTGGGAGATGATTGATGTACGCTCATCTAGGATGCTGGGTCTTTTTTGCGCAATTAGGAAGGTTTGCGCGATGCTTGCTGCGTGATCTGACTTGGCTCTGAGTCTGACTTCAAGTCGGTGCCAGGGTACCGTCGGCTGCGCGCTGTTAGGGTAAAGTCGGCTGCGCGCTCTGCCTCCTCTGACTCAACCAAATCTCGATGGACGCGCAGATGCAAGTGGCGTCACCCTTCCCTTCCCTTTCGGCCGAATCTGGCCCACACAATCTCATTGACAGCCGCAGAGCCAGGTATAGATCCCTATTGTGTCGCGTGCGAAGATCCGTCAGCCGTGCTTCGCGAGCCGGGCGGAGTGATTGTCTATTGTGCTGTCGCCTGGCGTGAGAATGGATTGTCGGGCGTTGTTTGGCCGCGACGGTGGATGGATGTGTGGAGGGGAGGGAGGGGAAGGGCTTTTGTCTGTGCGCGACTGGGTGCGTGGATGGGAGGAGTGGGCGATCGGGTGTTTGGGTGAGGGGACGTCGATCGCGAGTGCCAGCGACGATTCCTCAGTCGACGCAGTGAACAAATGCGTGCGTGTCGCAGAGAGGGGGTACGCGATGCTCAAAGAGACTCTCTCCAGAGTAGGCTCTCTGTTATCTCAGCGCTTATGTAACCTCGCTCATTGTTGGGCACCGATCGGCCACTGCGGCTCGCGCCGCAGCATGTCAGACTCCCACGCTCGCGGTGGCTGAATAGGTAATGAGTCTCAGCGGCGTGTGGGAGTGGGCGCAATCGCTGCTTGAGCGGGGTGACTGCGCGTGCGGTGTCCAAGCCGCGGTTCTTCCTCCGAGTCAGGGTTGAAGCGACTCGCGGGCGGTTATAATACACTGCCAATGCTTGCTTGAACTCCCTCACTCTCCGGCTTGTGACCTGAGAGAGGATGAGTCCATAAGCCTCATTCGCTGCGCTGCATTGATTGCGTCTGACTTGCAAGTTACTCAGCGCGTCGGAGGCGTCGCGGGAAAGCGATCCGGCATACAGCTCGCGCATCGAGTCTCCCTTCTCCGGCGCGGGGGAGCAATGGTTACAATAGCAGCGCGTACGTAACCGCAGAGGACCACGCGCTAAATCAATGCAGTGCTCCTCGATTTATACGCTCGAGCTGGATAGATGATTCGTAAAGAGCGTGCACAGGATAAGCCTGGGTATACTCTCGATGATCTCAGCACTGCTCTTTTTCTCCCCACGTTCGCGGTGGACGAAAGATACTCGGGTGTTTGGTTCTCTGACAGACTGAGACGCATGCGAGAGTGGTGCTTGAGCGGAGTGACTGCGCGTGCGGTGTCCAAGCCACGGTTCTTCCTCAGGGAAGCGACTCGCGTGCCGGAATATATTCCCGTGTGCTTGCTTGTCCCGCACTCGCGGGCTGACTGCTGGGCTGAGAGCGCTTGATCTACTGGGCCTCATTCGATACGCTGCACTGACAGCGTCCTTTCAGGTTACTCAGCGCGTCGGGAACGTCGCGGAGAAGCGCTCCGGCATTATACGGGCGTACAGCTCGCGCAGCGAGTCTCCTTCTCCGGCGCGGGGGAGCAATGGTTACAATGGCAGCGCGTACGTACACGCGAATCACGTGCGCCCGAAGACCCAGCGCACGCCCCGCGCCGTCTGCGTTGGGACACTGGCACGGGCAGAACGCGTGCCGTTCCATTGGGACCGTCCTTCTCTTCTGGACCGCTGCCGATCGGCGCGGGGACAGGGTTTGCGTGTGGGTCAATGCAACGTCGCTCTTTGTCTCTGAGCGTCTGAGAAGACGCGTTCAGGGCGCCGCGAGGACCTGCCAGTGTCACGTCCCGGGCAGTCTGGGCAGGTTGAACTGAGGCACGATCATTCACTCGCGGAAGGGGGACTGGGGAAGAGGCCCCGGCCGCGTCTGATGTGCACAATAGCGGGACGGCCGGATGGGGAAGGAAGTCTCCTGCAGCGCGGCGCTCCGCGTTCTGGCATCATGATCTGGCACTGGCAGCTCCAGGCGCTGGCTCTCGGCGCTTGCTTTGGGGGCACTTCTACACGCGCCGCACGAGGACTGAGACGAAAGCAGAATCATTGCGAGCTCCAAGTTCCCTCGCAACTGTGGGGTGGGGAGTTCGCGATCATGGACTGGAGAGTCGTTTCTATGGCACAATGCAGCAGCCGCCAGCGCACCGGGCAGCACCTGCCTTATCGGCCGATAATCCTGACGCCCTGGCCTAAAGCAGTTCGCGAAGGCAGACGCGTGCATTGGGGTTCCTTGCTCTGCTCGTGCGCTGCGCGGCATGACTTCATACCGCATGCTCCCGCTCAGGGTCGGATTATCGATCGCGGCACCGTGCATTGGAGCGTCCTTCTCGCGAACACCCAGAGTTCAGAGTGGGATCACGAGACCGTGATTGCGTTCGAGAAAGCTCTATAGAAGGTTGCTCGGGCAGAGGTACTGTACTGGACCTGAGCTGGGGAATACAGTATCGCTGTGCGCGGCCGGCTGGACGTTGATCGGCGTATACCTTCGTGGTGCGGCCGGCCCGATCGACCGAGCGGGCGACCACGCAGCCCTGAGTCACGTGAGCGTCGGCGTCCGACGCCGCAGCTTCCAGCAGCCAGCCACGCCAGCTCATCCAGAAGTTCTGATTTTTCGCCCCGTCTTTCGGGGTACACAAGTCTGAGACTGGGGGATTATCAAAGCGAGACAGCAAGTGGCGAGCATCACCGCCGCGACAAGACAGCGGCCACACGTCCACGGCAAATCGGCAAATCATCCGCGCCTTGCACCGGACCGAGGGTGGCGGTCACGTAAGCTCTTGTGCCGGGAGCTGTATGCACAATGGCGCGCGGGATCAGGAGCACATGCCGCGCGGCCGGGGACGCGCTGCGTATCCCACCCTGTAGCGCCCCAGATCGGCGTCCACATGCTCCCGCCACAGCGCACCGTCTGCACTGCGCCGAATGCGGAAAATGCGGAAATGAAGGGCGTACCGCACCTCTGGGCCCACCCTTCTTTTTCAGGCAGGTCTTCGACGACGGAAATTGCGCTGACGTTGGCTCCCGCTGGCTGAGGCGGGATCCACTCCGCCATCTAACCGATCGGAAGAACGGCGCAATGCAAGCGGAACCGCCTTGACTGGGCGGGCAAGCGGTCAGAGCAAGGCTGAGTTCATGTTAATGGCATAACGCTCCTTAAACGCTCCTGCAGCGTTCTTCGGGGCACATTTGGACCAATGGATTGCGAGGGGGGAAAAGCGTAGGGCGAGTCCTGGATGCCTCTGCGTATAACCAGGGCACATACAGTACTGGCATGCGCTGAAGGATCCGAACGAGGCCTCTGTAGTTGGCCATCTCACGGGCCGGGGGTCTAGCAGGCCAAAATCGTCATAGAATGTGGCCACTGGGGGCGTGATGCGTAAAACTGGCGCGTCGCTCGACGGACGGGTTTCAAGTTGACCTGTGACAGCAGTTAGCTCATGCGAAATAGCAGCGTCAGAAGTGTCATCCCTCTTCCTTCGACGTGCCATCATGCAGTCAGGCAAGTTCTAGCTCTCATTATTCAGAGCGCTGTGGCTAGAAGAGCAGGGACGATCGTCAGCGCGAGCACTATAAAGTTGTTCGGGTGCTTGGTCCCATTTTTGCCACACCGTCGAGCAAGACGACCTGATGAAGCTCTCTATCGCGACCCTGCTCCTCAGTTTTACGCTGGCTGCGCTCTCAGCGCCCATTCCCATACCAGCAGAAAGCGGCTGGCCGGGACGTTGCGTGAGCGACGGGACAGTGGAGAAAGGGTTGGATGCATGCGAGCATCAAGCATGACACCTTGCTGAGAACTGTCCGTGAGTGAAAGTCGCAATCCTGGTACATAGCAGCACGCTGAAGGCATCGTTTTGCGAGTAGGGCTCAGGCACACGACCTTGAATTTGGCCTTACGAACCTGATATGGCGGAGAGGTGTATGATGTATCCGCGTGTGCTATTGCGGAATAAAGAACACGTCGCTGTACCGCCGTATCGATGAAAGGAATGATAACGCACGCCGCAAGATGCGAGGAACTCTGTTCTTGCGCTGGAGCGCACAGACTCGAGCAAGAGCTACAAGACTGAACGGACAGCACCAGCTCAAAAGCGGTGCGCGAAGATGTCCGCATAGTCCTCAGAGACGCCTCCCACAAACGGTGTTTTATGCACCGCTGAGAAGACGCTGTTGACGAGAGCGTGCGCGCGTGCGGGCGGCGCGAAGTCGACGCCGACGAGGGAAAGGACGGGCCGGTCCGGTTTGACGCGCTCGAGGCAGCCGAGGGCACGCCCGAGAAACGCGGCTGCGGGAGCTTGCACGATCATGGGCTTGTCGAGCGCGAAGACCGCGAGCGTCGTGAGCGCCGGGCACGGTACACTGTACGGGCTCTTCGGCGAGCCGTCGAACGTGGGTGCAGAGCGCGCATTGGCCGGCATCGTGCTGCTCGAGAACAGCTCCGGCCGGTCTGGCGGCCAGAGCATCTCCTGTGCCTTGTTCTCTGAGTGCAAGTCGATCCGGAGCTCGCGCAGCGCGGGAAACGCGACACCCTCGCGGTCCAGGAAGCCGTGGATGCAGAAGTTGTCCATGCGCACCGAGGTGAGCAGCTGCGCCGCGCCGGGGATCTTGTCAAGCCCATTGTGCCGCAGCGGCTTGTCATCATCGACGATGTGGTGTACGAACCGCCAGGGCCGGTGTGCCGGAATTACAGCCACCTGCCACCCGGGGTCAGAGGAAGACTCGTCGTCCGCGCGCAGCGCCACCGCGAACTCGCCGATGTCGCGCTCCCACAGCCGGCCGGTCCACATCGGAAAGAACTGGACGAGGTGTATCTCGGCGATTGCGTCGAGCTCGAGGTTGCGCAGCTCGTAGATGCGCACCCACGGATCGTGGCCGTTGCACACCAGCCTGCGCAACTGGAGGCCGGAGAAATCAAGCGGCGTGAGGTCTGTCGCCTGCAGCTCCGCCCTGACATGGAGAATCGAAACACTCGGAAAGCACAGTTTTATAGGGGTGGGCGGGACGACAATGAAGTCCTCTATAATCAAGGTGTGCACGCGTGCGAAGGCGGGAACAGGACTGGATCCTATCATGTACCCCTGGAGTGCGACGGCGCGAAGTTGGGGAGCGCCGCCGGAAAACAGGTCCATCGGTAATGTCGGAAAAGGACCCTGCCTCAAAGAAAGTCTCGGCATGGTGTGCATAAAATTGCGCAGGATAGGTGTCGGATTGGAAAGAACCGGATAGATCAGAGGCAGGAGATCGGCGTCGACGTGGAGCGAGAGACCAACGAGCCGAGGGAGTGACCTCGTGAGGGCAGCGGCCATTTTAACAGCCCATTCCCGTACTCCTGGAGGGCCGTTGGCGTCAAAGCTCATCCAAATAGCGAGCCAGAGTGCGAGATCGTTCTGCAACGCGTGGTCGATCAGGTCGTTGAGCCGAGCCAGAGTCACGTCCTTGTTGCGCGTAAAATTCATCCAATGGATCCTCCGGAATATATAAAGTCCAGCGCGCCATGCTGCACCGTGAAGCGCGCGCGATACAGACGCAACGCGCCGCAAGTCGTCCTGAGGCAAATATTCGAGTGCCTCGTCCAGAAGCTCGTTCGGAAGACTGAACAAGCCATTGACAGCACTATCTTTAGCTTTAGTAGCGAAGCCAGTCCCGCGCGCGACGCGCTTCTTGGCCATCGTTCTGCGGGCGGTGAAGAAAACGGGTGGAAGGAACGCAGCGGAGTTAGAATCGTCGGAAAGCCCGACGAGTTTTTCTCCTACTCAACTCGACTGCGGTCCCAGCAGTCAGAAATTTGGAAATTTCACTCAGGAATGCAGCCACAATTGTCGCAGACTATCGGATTTTGAATGAGATGTAAGTCCGCGCGAGCTTTTCTCTTGCCGTGCTCCCCTCAACCTTCGGGGACCGTGAAGTGACGTATCAAATACTGAAAGAGCGATCAATTGATTTGGAACTGTACCTACATGGGAATGCACCAGCATCACAACGACGTACTGTGCTTGTCAGGGATTCGCATTACTCGCCAGCCCCATAACCCTCTAGTCGTCTGCAGATATAATAATGCTGGATAATGCACCATTTCGATACATCGGAGGATGACATGCGGTGAGAAGCACTCTTTCGGCGGACTGCTTGAGACAATGCATCCGGTCCTTCGGATCTTGTGTACAAAGTAGACTTGAACACTGACATCTCGCTGCGTCCGAAATAGATCATGCGAGATCTAGAGGGAAGAAGGCCAGAGGTAGATTGAGGCTGTGTTTCAAGCTGAGAGTATATGTAAGGGAAGGCCGAGAACTACATATATGCGATCAGAAGATCGAGGCGGATACACGACAGGATCATGAGACCAAGAACGGATCGATACATATCCCAATCTACGCAGAACGGAATGAGCAGCGCGCGGTTGTCCTAAACGTGGTCGAGTGCCGGGTGATGCATCGGGCCCGACGCATCACATTTTTGCGATCTGGAGATTGTGACGTGATAGAGTCCTAGAGGCATCGCGACATGGCACATGCCATGAGCTGCGATTCCACGAGAATCCACACGTACACATCCGCGTGCAGCTCAGGCGAGTTGCATGCTGTCCAGGATCTGAACGAGCTCTCCGGAAGTTGGTCGCCGCCTAGGGTCGCGCTCCCAACACCGCAGACAGAGGTTCCACATTTCGTCGCTGATGGAAGCGCCCTCTCCCGGGTTTGGTCGTTCGGGTAACTGTCCAGAAGTAACGGCCTTGATGACGCCGCTGTCACTCTTGTCCCGCCATGGTGCATAGCCAGTGTGAACCTAGACGTAAGGTATGAGGTGTATGAAGGATACGCCGCAGAACAACGCAAACCTGATATATCAAGCTGCCGAATGCGTAGATGTCGCTTTGTGTTGTTTTTGACCGTGGTGGCTCGGATTGAAGCGGCCCGTAGGCTGCGTCCTCGAGCAGCTCTGGCGAAGCGAATCGAGTGGTGTGCTTGACACGCAGGTCTGTCCGAGTAATATTTCCCCGCCGGCTTACGTAGGTGCTCAGGCCGAAGTCAGTGATGACCGGGCTGCCATCCTCTGAGATAAGAATGTTCTCCTAGTGGAACGTTGTCAACAGTGACGCTTCGGCCAATTGCAGGATATTACCGCTTTTATGTCTCCGTGTACCACACTTGCCTCTGCATGCAAGTAGTTGAGAGATTTCGCAATCCGTTTCAGCTGTAATATGATACGTCAGACGCAGATCGCTCCCGTGAAGACGCAGCTTGCCATTGATAGTCGTTTATCTGGTCCAATCTCGTCCAGGGCCAGGTCCGCGAGCGTGCCACGGGACTCCCACGGCGACAATAAGCCAAATAAGCCCTCATCCCCACGGATGTCGACAACTCCCAGGAGCTGCGAAACGCCGGGATATTTGAGGCCTTGCCATAGTTGGATCTTTTCCCAGAGGTCCTGAGCCAATAATCAGCATGCAACAGATGGAAAGACACCGCGAAGCTCCACATTAGAAGTCATCTCAGACGTTACCTGTACAACCTTCAACGCTAGACGTCGTGGGTCGCGCTGGCCGGACATGTCCTCAGCATCTACTTGAAACACCCGCCCTTCTGCGCCTTCTCCAAGTTGCGGTCCTATGCGCAACTTGATGGGTCGTTTGGTTTCGGCATAGTTTGCTTGGAAGCTATCGCCGTCTATCAGGTGTGCAACTACAAGACATGCATTAATAAAATAGCTTTCAGCGCCCCATGACGTACGAATATCGTGGGGGATTTGCGTGGAGAAAATGTTCGGCGTCCCATGACCTAGCACATTAGGCAGTCGTCGTGGCGACCGGGGAGGCACTGGATCATCATCCATGCACTGAATACCCTTCTTGAACGCAGCTTTGAACTCAGAAAGTGAGTAACGATCATCACTCAGCAGATACTCCATGCCCCTAGAGGGGGCCTGTGGGCGAAGAAGGTATGCTGAGTTTTCCGCCGATTGAGACAAGCTGGACTATAAGAAGGGTACGCGGAATTATGAGGGGGATTGCGACAGCGAGCGTCCTGTCTACCGGGTTTTCAGTGTTATCCGTGAATTGAAGGAAATCGGAGTGGGAGAACGTATGCAACTGACATGGCAGTGCCAATGTCCCGTTGTGCGCGGCAGGTCGGCTGAGCCACCCTGGCACCAAGTAATAGCACCCTGTACGCCGCCAGGAATAACACCCGGGTATTGCGATTGAGTTCCACATCTGGACGCATGCGCACAGGATAGACATTTCCGCGGGAAGTACGCGGAAGTGGCCATGTCAAGCGCCTCGGATTTGGGCAGGGACCTTGCCACGGTCGTGCCCACTGCCACGGTCGACAGAGATGTGCATGCGTTACTTAGAATCGGAGACGTCTCCGTGGTAGTACAGCAAGGGCGGGTGCTTCAAAGACAGTCCGAGGGCAGATCCTCGTCAATTCAGTAGACTCTGCAGTCGGCAGGGTTTTCGCTGCTACCAGAACGGCATGGAACAAGGATCGTCAAACATCCGGCAGCAGCCGAAGCGCGTACCCTGACGATGTGTATCCGCAGCACGGCTTGTCTCCGCACCGTGTCGACCGTCTGCAGACGCGCGGCATGTACCCACCTCGCGTCCGACTAGGAGCGCCTGCTCCGGGCGGCACCTCTTCCAAGTAGTGATTTGAAAGCCCGGCTCGGCCTGGCTCGGCTCGGCTCGGGCTTGCAGAAACTCAGGCCGAGCCGTAGGCCGTACCCAAGCCGAGCCGAGCCGGAGCCGGCAGCTCAGGCCGCGGCTTTCCTCCCACCGAGTACCGCGCTTGTGTCACATTTATATGACAAGATTTGTGTACTATAAATGCACTATTAACTCTTTGGGAACTTTTGAGGCGTTTCTATGCAAGGGAAACGGTCTATTCACGCCCGCAGAGTTCCTCGGAGTCTCGATCAGCGGATGCAAATCCCACCGAATCTTGTTCGGGCGCGGACTGTTGTCGCTAACATGAAGCCAAAGTCATTTCAATGCCTCAAAGGTGTCTCTGACGTGTGAAAAAGGTCGTAAAAGTGCTTACAGTACATTTAAAATGACTTGTGGATCCACTATGCCAGGCCGTAGGCAAAGCCGCCGGCTCCGGCTCAGCAAACCACGAAGCCAAGCCGCAGGCCGTGTGCACGGCTCGGCTCGGCTCGGCCTAAATCCGGCCGGCTTACGGCTTCAGGCCGGGCTTTTAAATCACTACTTCCAAGTCTGGCTCCGATCCGGTCCGGCTCCCGCCAGCGCTCGTCTCGAAGTGCATCGTTCCACACGCCCGTCATCTTGCGCCAAGTCTGAATGGGCAGCCGATCGTCGTTGGCCATCGGAATGGCACAGATACAGCTCCTTCCGATGCCATACGACTGTCTCCCGTGCTCGTGGACCTTGCCCAACGCGTGCTCAAAGCCGAAATGGACCGCCCGGCCGACAAGCACAACCTGCGCGTCACGGCGCTTTGCACGCCCCAGCTCGACTCCCAAGTTGCTCTGGACGCGGCCGTGAGGCACCTTGCGCACCATTTCAAATATGACTTGGTCATCCTCGACGCTGAGGACCTTGCCGACGGCGAAAATGGCGTATTCGGAACTGGTACGCCTGTCCGTTGATCCTAGGCGTTTCAATGGATATTCATACCTGAATAGAGTTTTGTCGCGTTCTCTGGTCGCTGTATACTATGCACTACGAGCTCAAGACGGAAACGGAGGCTCTGGCTCCTCTTGAGCGCGCACTGTCCGAGGCTGCTGACACCCTTGCGCACTGGAACGGCGTCTCTCGATCCAACATGTTGTCTGTATCAGAATCTCCGCAAATGGATGCGCAACTTGTAAGTGACCTCAGTAATGGCTTACACGAGAATTTAACGATCGGTCGAGCAGGCGGATGCTTCCATCCTCGACGCGCCCTCTGGGTTCCGCGGTAACAATCCCTTCTTAAACTCAAAGGAGGCGCACGAGGGGCCGCTGCTCGAGCAGGAATATGCCGCTTCCGTTACGCAGGACGCAGTCGCAACTGGCGGCAATCTCGGCCAACTTGCCACAGACAAGATCCCAGCGTTCCACTCCGACGAGGACTCAGACGACGGTCTCTCAGCTGCAGACCTACGACCTGCGGTTGCACCATCCCCGGAGCCATCCCGCCGCAACGACGAACACGGTTTTTCCGACTTGCAGTCCGCGCGCGACCGCTACGACGCGTGTGCAGCAGCGCTGTCCGACCTCAAAGCACAGCACGCTGCGCGCTCCGGCGCACGCGCCGTGCACTACGCCACGGCACTAGCCTGGCTGCGCGCGCTCCTGCGCGCGGGCGGCTCACCGTACCGCAAGCGCATCCTCTACCTACGCAACTACGCCGCGTCCAGCGCAGTCTTCGCGCCGCTCATGGCTCCTTTACTCGACGCCTTCTCCACCCTGAAGCACGCGCCGATGGTCGTCGCGGGCATCGGGCGCGCGCAGCTGCTTCGGTCCGTCGACGGGAACGATGCGGAGCTCGAGAAGCTCGGGAAGACGAAGCACGAAGCGTACCTTCGGTCGTTCGACACGAACGCCACGCTGCTCGACTACGTACGGCGTCAGTTCAGTGCGGACTGGCGGCAGGCGGACACCAGCGACGGGAGAGCGACTTCGATTTCAGATCTATTCTTCCGCGCCGTCATGGCGCGTCGTGCGCTTGGCCAGCTGCGTCGTCGAGGGCTCCGCGAGGCGCTGCAGCTGGATTCTGACTCGCGCTGTGAGATTGTTGCTGCGCTGGCCGTCGGCGTCGAGGACGAGAGCTTCGTATCGTCCGAGCCGCACCGGGATGCGCTCGCACGCAGAGTGCTTGCGTGCCATGTCCCACGGCTGCATGCAGAGTTGACCTGCGAGCCGTACAACCGCGAATGGCTTGCGACGCCGCACGAGATCGTCGAGCAGTGGATGGTGCTCCTTCGCTCCAGCGAATCAGGTGCGCTATTCTACCAGTACTGAACCAAATCTCGACGCGATTCCAACACTGACATCTCGCACATTTCAGCCGAGATGACCTCCAACTCATCTGCAGCGAAGCTCACCCAACTCCTCCACACCTCAACGCATATCGCGTCCCTCGCCGCGCGCCTCTCAGCCTGGCTCCCGGCCTGGGAATCCCACCAACCTATCAAAACCGCAGATGTCTTCGCCGCGCTCGCGCGGAGCGACGCGGCGCTCGCAGAACTGCAACCTCTCCTCTCTATCGCACGCGCTGGGCCTCATCAGCACAACCCCAAAACACCGCACGCAGAGCGCGTGCGGCACGCCACGGACCTCGACGAGTACGAGAAGCGGCTCCTCGGCGCCATCGTCGACCCCGGTGCGTCTTACTTGCTGTGAGGTGCAGGGCGGGGTGTGCTGATTTGTGGGGCGATGGATGTAGCGACGATCAGCACGACGTACGCAGACGTATGCATGCAGCCGGCCATCATCGAGACGCTGCGCTCGGTCGTCTCGCTCCCGCTGCTGTACGCCGACGCGTACAGCACGGGCATCCTCGGGCGCGAGAGCATGGCGGGCGTGCTGCTTTATGGGCCTCCGGTGTGTGCACCATAGTGCGGGTTTACTGCCTCTTGCTCAGAACCTCAACACTAGGGAACCGGAAAGACGATGCTGTGCCGCGCGCTCGCGAAGGAGAGCGGCGCCAATATGCTGCAGATCCAGGCTAGCGCTGTGCGATCGACGTGGCATTCTGAGGACGAGAAGCTCATTCATGCCGCTTTCGTGCGTCCTCAACTCCCGGCTTGGTGATCTGCCCCGTCTGATTCATCCCGCAGACTCTCGCACGCCGTCTGGGTCCGTGCGTCATCTTCATCGACGAGATCGACGCGCTCTTCGGGAGCCGCGCGCACGCCGGGCCGACGCACCGTGCAACTTTGACGGAGTTTCTCCAGGCAAGCAACCATATCCGATACTAATCTCGCCTCTGAGACGGCGCTAACGCTGAGTACAGGAAATGGACGGCCTGAAGACCGCGTCCGCGAACAAAGCCAGCAAAGTCGTCGTCGTCGGCGCGACGAACCGGCCGCAGGACCTCGACGACGCCGTACTGCGCCGGCTCCCGCGCCGCGTGCTCGTCGACCTGCCCGGCAGTGCCGAGCGCGAGAGTGCGTCCCTGCTTCCTTTCCACCACACAATTTCTCATAACTCTGACGTGCCGCTCTGTAGAGATCCTGCGCCACTACCTAACGGGCGAGCAGGTCGACGAAAAAGTCGACGTGGCCGCGCTGGCGGAGCGCACGGTGGACTACTCGGGGTCGGACCTCAAGCACGTCGTGTTCTCCGCTGCGCTCGCGGCGTTCAAGGATACCGTGCCCGACTTGTGGAACGCCGCGGCTGCGCGGCCGTCACTGCCGCTGCCGCAGCGTGTCATTGGCGCAAGGCACTTCGAGCAGGCGTTGCGCGAGATTGGGGCGAGTGCTACCACGCAGTCGGATAGTGTTGCTGAGCTTAGGAGTTGGGGAGGGACTGCCGGAGAAGCTTGATGCTGAGCCGTTGTGTTGATATCACGTGACAGGCAGTAATCCCGGAACTCAGGTGTGCTGGATCCCCAAGTTTCGCGGGACCCGACTGAAGTAGTCTCGTTTGCAGGCTTTGAATGGAAGACAGTCTTTCCACTCTAAGTGGTGCGCGACTACTCTTTATATATCGTGCTCGAATTCTTATCGACATGGGTCCACAGTGCGTTTATCTACATAGCCGATACCCTATAACACGAGCATCACACGTTGCTGGGAAATTCGTCGGCGATGCCAGTCTCTTTGATATACGACGCGATCGTGCGACGCATCATCGGAGTGAGCGGCCAGCGCGCCATTTTGACGCGCTCGAGGTACCGATCCATCATGGGCACGTAGTGCATGCCGGACGAGGCGTAGCGCCTCAGCAAGTGGCCGTCCGGCTGCGCGTCAAGGTGGATCATGCTGCGCGCATACACCCAGCGCAGCTCCTGCTTCAAAAGCTGCCTATCCCCAGCGACCGTCTCGGTCTTCTCGCCCTGCAGGATGCCCATGACCTCCTTCGCGATGTCGAGGCTCAGCACGTCGCAGATCGACGACGTCTCGACGGCCTCGTCCGACACGCCCAGGGTGCGCGCGCCGCGCGCCGCGGTGAGCAGGACGGCGACGCCGTGCGAGTTGCCCGTCATCGTCCGGAACTGCACCATCAGCGTCGTCTTCCCGACGACGAGCGCGCGCAGCCCCGGGTCGACCTTCTCGAGGTACTGCATGATGTACTGGCGCTTCAGGCACATCTCGGCGAGCGTGACGTCGTCGGGGTGCATGCCCTCCGCGCGCAGGCCGGCGAGCAGGTCCGCGAGGCTGTGGCCGAGATAGCGCCAGGTGCCGTCGGCGAGGTGCCGCGGCGGGATCTGGACGTCGTCGGTGATCGTGGCAAACGCTACGTAGAGGTGCTTCCAGCGATCCACCGCCAGCGTCCCGCGCCAATGCGCCCACCAGCAGAGCGCGTCGCGCATGACGAACTCGCACGCCTCGGCGACCGACGCGTCGCCCTTGCCCGTGTGCAGAGAGTAGTCGCCCGGCTGCGGACCGGCGGGCAGCGTCTCGAGGCGCGCGTCGATGTAGCTGACGAGCGCGCGGATGTCGTAGCACGTGCACGGCGGCTGGCGTGTCTCGCCCATCACGGTGAAGAGGGAGAACGTGTCCTCGTCGAGCTCGACGCCGTAGTGGTGGCACTCGTTCTTGGTCGCCGGCCGCTCAATGTCACAGACGTGAACGTCGAAGCGGAGCGGGCTCGACGCGTCCACGAAGCCATCGCCGAAGTACGCCTTGCATTCTTGCCACATCTGCCGCATGGTGGTGTCTAGCTGGGACTCTCGTGGGATGACGAGGACCTGGGACCAGATATGAGCTGGTCTGATGGACTAGGTGTACGTGGGCGAATTTTATACACAGGTCGTAGGAACACGTACCAATCAGATTCAATGCAGCCCGCGTCTTCTGAATGTCACATACGGGATATGATCGGTGGCTATGTGAGAGCGTATTCTGCTTCAACCTCCGTGATGAAACACACCGCGCTAGCAATGAAACCGGGGAACATCGGCTAGCCGATGCTCGTCCTTTTGGGGACGCATCGGCTAGCCGATCCTCGTACTTTCGTGCGAGGATTGCTCGCCCCGGAGCCACCTCTCTCTTGCCTTCCGGGGTGTTCTCCCTCATGTACATAGGTCTCACACATAGTACAATGAACATTTTTTAAACCTCCACAAACGTAAGGCCACAAACCGGTGCCGGCACAACCTCTCTAAACGGCCCGTTCCGCGGCCCTTACATAGTTGCTACTCTATGTAGAGTATCCTCAATATATTCATTGATTCGTAGTCACCGCCGCTCAGCAGCGCTGCATGCGCTCGTCGGGGACGGGAAGAAGCTCTATAATTGCTCGCATAGCTACTCGACCACCGTGTACCTGCTCAACAGCACGGACAGTACACAGGGGCGGCGTCACGTGCACTAGGAGCTGCCGTGCGCCTGTGCAACGGCGGCGGCATCGACGATCCCTGTATGCATCCCCGCGGAGATCGGCACGCACTGCCGGCGGTTGCCGGTTTCGCGTCTCCGTTCCCCTTCGCCACTCGCGTTGCGCCTTGCCGTCACGCACTTGCTTCTCCGCGGACTCAGTCTACATTGGTGAGTCCTACTTTCTATTGCCCGTGATACGCTGTTCGCTGACTATTTTGGTTCTGCTTGCGTGCGCACCTTCGTTCGACCTTCTCCGCGCCGATCTCCGCATATATTTCATCTGATTGTCTTGATCGTCCTATCTGACCTTCCCCTGGGCTATTTGCGACCTTTTACCACCCTCAGCTATGGCCGCCCCGCTCCCGAACAACTTCGAGCGCCGTTTTCGCTTCGCTCGCCCGCTCGGAATTCGCGTACGTTCTTATCTTCGTCTTGATCTCAGTTTCGCCTTGCTAACCGTTCATACGCAGATTCCGCTTGACTTCGTCGCCATCGCCGCCCGTTTCGGCATCTTCCGTATGCCCGGCGCTGGAGTCCCCGCCGTCGCTGCTCATCGCGCGGTGCGTCACTCATATATTACTTACTGAATTGGACTTCATATTATTCCTAGCGCCTCGCTATCAACGGCGTCAGAGACGGCGTCAGAGCCATCCCCGAGCTCTGGCGCCGTTGGGTGCTCTGGCCGCTCGCGCGCCTCATCCACTACGTCCCGGCGCTCGTCCCCGTCCTCGCCGTCGCCTACCAGCAGGGCAATTCTTACGTGCCGGACCACTACGGCGACACCCCGGTCTTCGGCACATTGCTCGCCCTCGTCGCCCTCACCTTCGCCTATTCGGTCCTCTGGCGCGCTGAGGAACTCCACCGCCGCCGCGAGGTCCCGGAGTAAATTGTGAGTTTTCTTCCAATTGTCTCCTCTCTTCTGACCATTGTAGCTGCTCGAGGTTTTTCTTTCTTGATATGTTCCATAGACTCTAATGTAGTACCACCTTTCTCCCCATTTTGAACATGTAACACCACCTTCAACTACCATTCCCCCCTGTAACTCCCTTCCTCACCTCATTTGACCGCTTTACACACCTACACAACACCACCCCGCTGCTCACGCCCCGCCCGGCGCTCTCGCGTCACCTTACACCCTACATCGCCCGCTCCTGCTCTCCCCTGTCCAGGTGCGTCATATATTTCATGCTGGAACATCTAACACCGTCTCTGTACCCACAGGCTACACCACACACCACACGCTCGTCCATGATCTGTACATACAATCAGTTAGATTAGATAATCAAATATAGATTTACCCCACATCCTGATTCGGCGTGATTCTCCATTGATTCCTTCTAGATTAGATAACAGCGATCACTGGACCCGGACCAGTGACGTCTCCCTGGTGTCTTTCACCGCGTCGCCAGGCCCTAGCGACTTGGAGAATACGATGCAGCGGGCTTTGGCTTCGCGTGTTTGGCCAGGTGCCCATGTGCATCGCAAACTCATAGAGCGCGCAAATCCGACGCTCGGGCAGCTCGGGCGTCAGCCAACCCTTCTCCTCCACTGAGATTTCCTCGCTGCCGTCGCCCCAGCGCCGTTTGACGCACGCGTACTGCGGCTTCTCGGCGACGAGCCCCCGATGCATCGGATGCGCCTGGCCGGAGCTCGTCCTTGCATCGGCTAGCCGAAGCTCGTCCTTGCATCGGCTAGCCGAAGCTCGTCCTTGCATCGGCTATTGCATCGGCTAGCCGAGCCTCGTACTTTCGTGCGGGGATTGCTCTCCCGCAGCCGCCTCTGCGTCGCCGTCCAGTGCTATCGCTCATGTACATACCTCTCTCACATAGTACTACTGACGTTTCTTTGCAGAATGATAATCCTCGTAGAGGCTCGACCGATATATAGCTGCAAAAGTGCCGCAACCGACCTTCTACAATTCCCCCAGTGTGCGGCCCTGTCTTACAACTAACTCCGTATCATAAACTCCTCAATATGTTCGTCGCCGTCGGTCTTCGCCTATGCGATCGCCGCGGAGACGATGTACGATACCTTCCCCACATACGCGAGCACCGCCTGTGCTCTCGAGCACGTCCCGCACACACGCCTTCCTGTGCGGCTTCACGCCCACTATCAGCGGCCCGTGCGCGCGTCCGAGGACCGATGATCCCGTATGCATCCCCGCGGAGACGCGCACGCGCATCCTCTTCGCCACGTCCCTTCCGCGTCAAGTCAACGCGTCTTCTTCAACACATCTTCACTCTATAACGGTAAGCACACCTTTCTATTCGCGTGATCAGCTCCTAACGCACGATTTCCGTTCCGCCTTCCTGCATGCGCGTTCGGCCACCTTCCCCTTCCCCGTGCTGATCTCGGCTTATCTCTCGCCTGTTCTGGACGGTTGTGCTATACGTCATTTCCCTGCACCGGTTTCCCGCGTTTCCCCACCTCAGCTATGGCCGTCCCGCTCCCGAACAACTTCGAGCGCCGTTTTCGCTTCGCTCGCCCGCTCGGAATTCGCGTACGTTCTTATCTTCGTCATTACCTCAGTTTCGCCTTGCTAACCGTTCATACGCAGATTCCTCTTGACTTCGTCGCCATCGCCGCCCGTTTCGGCATCTTCCGTATGCCCGGCGCTGGGGTCCCCGCGGTCGCTGCTCATCGCGCGGTGCGTCACTCACATATTACCGGCTGAATTCGAGTTCATATTATTCCCAGCGCCTCGCTTTCAACGGCGTCAGAGCCATCCCCGAGCTCTGGCGCCGTCGAGTGCTCTGGCCGCTCGCGCGCCTCATCCACGACGTCCCGGCACTCGTCCCCGTCCTCGAAGTCGCCTACCAGCAGGGCAACTCATACGTGCCGAACCACTACGGCGATACTCCGGTAGTCGGCACTTTGCTCGCCCTCGTCGGCCTCACCTTCGCCTACTCGGTGCTCTGGCGCGCCAAGCTCCTCGACCGCCGCCGCGAGGTCCCGGAGTGAATTGTGAGTTTTCTTCCAATTCTCTCCTCTCCCCTGACGATTGTAGCTGCTCGAGGGTTTTCTTTCTTGATATGTTCCATAGACTCTAATGTAGTACCACCTTTCTCCCCATTTTGAACATGTAACACCACCTTCAACTACCATTCCCCCCTGTAACTCCCTTCCTCACCTCATTTGACCGCTTTACACACCTACACAACACCACCCCGCTGCTCACGCCCCGCCCGGCGCTCTCGCGTCACCTTACACCCTCCATCGCCCGCTCCTGCTCTCCCCTGTCCAGGTGCGTCATATCTTTCATGCCGGAACATCTAACACCGTCTCTGTACCCACAGGCTACACCACACACCACACGCTCGTCCATGATCTGTACATACAATCAGTTAGATTAGATAATCAAATATAGATTTACCCCACATCCTGATTCGGCGTGATTCTCCATTGATTCCTTCTAGATTAGATAACAGCGATCACTGGACCCGGACCAGTGACGTCTCCCTGGTGTCTTTCGCGCCACCGCGTCGCCAGGCCCTAGCGACTCTTCCAATTCAACGCAGCGGGCTCGCTGTCATGGTGCCGCGCACAATTGTAATAGCCCTGTCGATTCCATTCCATATAGCGCCCTTTACCCCATGCTAGCGCTGGCCCAACGTGCTCACAATCCGAACTGCACAGTTGTCCATCGACATTCCCTTGCTGCCGTCGCCCCAGCACCGTTTCACGCACGCGTAGCGCGCCGGCGGCTTCTCGGCGACGGATGCGTCGGATGCGCCTGGCCGATGCTCGTCCTTGCATCGGCTAGCCGACCCTCGTGCTTGCATCGGCTAGCCGACCCTCGTGCTTGCATCGGCTAGCCGACCCTCGTGCTTGCATCGGCTAGCCGACCCTCGTCCTTGCATCGGCTAGCCGATCCTCGTACTTTCGTGCGGGGATTGCTCTCCCGCAGCCACCTCTGCGTCGCCGTCCAGTGCTATCCCTCTTGTAAATAGCTCTCTCAGATAGCACAACTTCTTTTTCCTTGCGCTATGATTAACATCGTACCTATCGACCTGTAGATAGAAGTCAATGAGTGTTGTATTCCGCGATCAGTGCTCGTCGCCAGATACAACTACAAAATACTAGTTAGTTGCTTACGAGCCTATCGACGTGTAGTTAGAAATCAAAGAGCGTTGCATTCCGCGGTCGGTGCTGATCGCCAGACGCAGCTACGACAGACTCGTGAGTTACCCATCAATCCTCCGCGCGCTGCGCCGAACCTCGGCCGACATCGTCGAGAGCCCCAGGCTACCGTCGTACCCGACGCTCTCGCGAGACCCACTTCAAGCCTATCGATGTGTAGATAGAAATCAAAGAGTGTTGTATTCCGAGACCCACTTCAAGCCTATCGATGTGTAGATAGAAATCAAAGAGTGTTGTATTCCGCGGTCAGTGCTCATCGGCAGATACAACCACAACAGACTAGTCAGTTGCTTACGATTGCATCAATGTGTAGATAGAAATCAAAGAGTGTTGTATTCCGCGGTCAGTGCTCATCGCCAGATACAACTACAACAGACTAGTCAGTTGGTTACCATCCTCCGCGCGCTGCGCCGAACCTCGGTCGACACCCTCGACAGCTCCGGCTACCGCGGTCATTGCATACCCTTCACGCACTTTCAGCTAGTTTGTTGAACTTTGCACGACTTCAAATCCATCCATTGCTGCGGAAGACAAGTTGATAAATACATGTTACGATTCAACCTTGGGCTTCAGGAACGGTAGGGCGGGCGCGCACTGCCTATAGTAGTAGAACGTTTGGGCATAGCACCGCCAGGCCTCTTCCTCCAGGCGTGCAAACTCGGCGCCGCCGAACTCCGGCACGTCTGCGTCTGGGTTCTCCAAGTACGGCGCCCATCCTTCGAGTAGCGCTCGCGTGTTCGGCCAGGTGCTCATGAGCATCGCAAACTCGTACAGCGCGCAAATCCGACGCTCGGGCAGCTCGGACGTCAACCAACCCTCCTCCTCCACCGAGATTCCCTCGCTGCCGTCACCCCAGCACCGTTTGACGCGCGCGTATCGCGCCTGTGGCTTCTCGGCGACGAGCCCCCGATGCTTTGGATGTGCCTGGCGCAGGTACATGTCGAACGCGACGAGCTCGTGCCTGAAGTCGTGCTCGGCGATGTCCCAGACGATCACCTTCGCGCAAGGGTGCTGCAGCCACTCCGCGTCGCTCGCGTCGTTGCTCGGCAGCTCGCACAAGTTCGACGTCCGCGAAGCACTCAGCGCGTCGAGCAGCTTGCTCCAGACGTTCTTGACGCCCTTGTGGTTCGCCGGCAGTGCCGACACGAACTCGTCTAAGCTGCCAGCGCCTAGCAGATTCGACGACTGCTGCGCCGTCTCTCCCTCGTCCTTCTCGAACGCCGCCAGCAGGCCGAGCTCGGTGATCAGGCGCTCCGCTTGGTCGTCCTTGACCATGCGCTTCCCCATTTCCCGCCAGTCTCCCGGCCCCAACCCTCGACGCAGGCTCAGCGGGTTGCGCTGCAACTCCCATGCGACGTAGTCTCGCACAAGCGACCAGAGGCGCAGAGAGTTCGCGCAGTTCTTCTCGACTGTGTTTGCCATCCAGCTCAGCATCGGCACGCGGTGTCGTATTGAAACGCGGCCTGCCCAGCGTGGTATATTGTGCTCGAGCGACCCATCGTCCGGCACCTCTTGTACGATGCTGAGCGCGCCTCGCGCGGCCGACTCCAGTGGCTCCGGGAACCAGCTGGGCGTGTTCTCCGCCGTGTATACGACGAACGATTTGCCGCCCTTCTGTGGCCCTTGTATCCCACTCGTCAGCACCTTCACCATCGTACTACCGACCCCAAGCTTCGTACCTTTCGTCTTGCTCGCCCCCTCCTTCTGCCTTCCTATCGTGTTTCCTCTTTTCCCGCCCCTCCACCATGACCTGTAGTTCGCGCGGATCGGCTCGTCGTCTGCGAGCGCATCGCTCTCGGATTCGCCGTCTCGCGAAGCCGCGTGGGCGTCGCCTGCCGGCGCGGCGTCCTCCTCGGCTCTTGCATCCCAGACCGGGAGTGGCAGGCCTTCCCGACCCACAGCCCAAGGAGCCCTGTCCAATGCGCCGTCGACGCCCGGTGCGCTGTCCCACTCCAGGACGCCGACACATTCCATTGGCTCGGCCAGCTCGCTGACCCAGTGCTCGCCCAGCCAGTCGTCGTCTCCGAAGTAACGGACGTCCGACCCGGTAGCCGCAGCCTGCCCAACGTGCCGACTTGCGCCTTCTTCGTTGGGCGCACTGTACCCGCCCAGCTCGACGTCCGCAAGCGCGCGCATAGGGCTGTCTTTCCGCCCCGCAGCGGCTAGCCGTTGGCGACGTTGATGTTCCGACTCCATCGGGTCTGCGAGCAGGTCCTCGATGTCGTCGTCGGCGCCCGGCTTCACCTCCTCCGCATCGTCGTCGTAGTTCACTTCGCCCCAGTACTGCGGCGAAGCAGGGCGCGCGTCTGTCGCCGCGCTGCCTCCTGCGCGCGCCTCTGCTGCGCGCGCCTCTGTTGCCGCGCCGCTTGCTGCGCGCGACGCTGTTGCCGAGGCGCTTGCTTCCTCCTCTACCGCCGAGGTCCGCGGGGTCTGCGGGTTGTACCCGTGCGCTGCGGCTAGGTGTGGCAGCACGCGTCGCTCTCCGCGCGGCTCGCGACAGATCACGTCGCACATGCGCGCCTTCTTGGGCTTGACCTGCTCGCCCTTCAGCGCCGGATAGTAGTGGATCTGCGTCGCCCATGCGAGCTTATTCCTCCGCATGCCCTCGAGCATGTCCTCCTCGGCCTTGACGGTGTACGGCTCCCAGAGCCACACCGGCACTCCGCATTTCGCGTACGTGCGCGCGATGTCGTGCGCGCTCCACGCTACCGGTTCGTCGGCCAAGTTCGTCCAAGGCGTAGTGCCCGTCGAGCCGCCGATGTGCCAGCTCGCACGGCGATCCGACTTCGCCGGAAGCTCGAACCGCCTCGGCGTGTACTTCATTGAGGAGTCGACCATCACGCCCCGACTGAACCAGTCCGGCCAGTGAAGGCGCGACCTGTGCAGCGTTCCGGCGCTGTTCTTCGGCGGGAGGAAATATTGCTCCTTCTCGAGCATCTTGCAGTACTTGTACCATCCCCGGATGTCGAGGACCGCGCGCTGGAAGCTCACGATGACGCAGCGAATCTCCCACGACGTTCCTGCCTGCTTGACGAGGTAATTGTGCGCTGCCTTGAGCTGCACGTTCTGACCTCGCGGCGCGTATGCTCTCCAGTGCGCCGTGCGACCTTTGACCGGCTCGCCGTCGCTACCGTCTTCGATGCGGCCCTGGCTTCTGCGCATAGCAACCTGGATCTTCTTCATGCCGCGCATGAACTTGGCCATCCGCCAGAGCGCGCGGGTCGTGCGGAACGCAACCTCGACGCTCTTGCGTAGCTCATCGCGCAGGAACCACAGCCCTTTCGACGGCGAGTTGAAGTCGCGGTCCCAGTTCAATTCGCCGTACCAGGCGAAGTCGCCCAGCGCGTCGCCGTGCGTCTTGTAGTACCACCCGCCGGGCACCTTCTGTACCCAGTCCTCGTCTTCGCCCAGCTTCGCCGCCGACGGGATGAACGCTCTCCATGGCGCCTCAGCCAGGGCCCACATCGGCAGTTTGGACTCTTCCGCCCTGCCGCTGGTGGCATCGTACGACGCCGGCTGAGGCTCCTTTGGCGGGCGCGGCGGAATGAACGCCCGGTTCGTGCTGACGATCCACTGCGGCCTGCCGTCGCGCCCTGGCACGACGTCCCGGAACGGCAACCAGTTCCCCTTGCCGTCCGGACCGACGTCCAAGCTTGCGCTTGCAGCCGTTGCTCGAGATCTCGACGTCGTCGCCAGGCGCGGCAGCGCCTTGCGCGCCGCGTCCGCCCGCTCGCGGTCGCGCTCCAGCATCGCCCAGGCCTTGACCACCTCGCTCGTGGCATCTTCTTCGAGGTAGTACATCGAATCCAGCGGCTTGAGCTCGAGCAGCATTCCGGTGGCCTCCTCCTCCCTGTTCCGGTACGCCGCGTCTCCGGACACGCGCGCGTTCATCCTCCACTGGCGCCAGCTTATTTGCTCGCCTGGCACCCACTTCAGTGGCCCCAGTGTCTTCCTGTTTCCCGTCCAACGTGCGTGTCAGCCGCCTTTCTTTACGTACGCCTGCCTGGCACCGTTCCATACTCACGGGGATGGCGGCCTGTAACCTTCGGGCTCTGACATCGCATCGAAGTCCAGGTCGCCCTCGTCGTCCCTCCTGTTTTTTTTTTGTAATCAATATATATAACTATTCTATTTTTTGCGAACAGGCCAATGCATACCCAAACGCTCCCAACGGGCTGCCTTCCACGGCTCCAGCATCCTCATTTCCGTCCACAATCCTGAGTACTCGTTAAGCCAAACTCTGTGAAACTGCCATGGCTGTGCTGCACGCACATAGGTTCGTCGTACCCCGACGTTCGAATTTCGAGGTCCAGCCCCGCGTGCTGCGTCACGTCCGTGGCCTGGTCGTACCGTTCTGACATCCTGGGCGCCGTGTTCGCTTCAGCACCTTGAAGTCTGGTTCAGATCTCGCGCCTTACGTTCCGTGCGCGCGGCGTTCGATATGACGCCTGGGAGGTGACGTCTAGCTGTCTCCTTTCCTGCAGCAGAAACAATGACTGTCCGGGCTGCAGTACGGGATAAGGCTGTGGAACGCTTTCAACTCCGCCCGGCGCTATACGCTCCGGCCGCCCGACCCGTCCATACGCCGCGCGCCGCCCCTCCCCTTCGCCTTTATTACGCGTTCTCCGACGCGTAAACTAAGTCTCGCCTGCCCTCGCATATTCTTAATTACGACAATCTTGGCCCAACGCTCAACCTCGGCATGTATTCTTCAGCACTTTCGGCCGCTCGGCCCGATCCGGGTCCTTTCTACTTCATCCCACGCACTCGAGCCCCGGACGGTCATCGTCTCTGGCTCTTGCTGCGCAGCTCGCCGCCAAACCCTTACGGAGCGACTGCTCTGTTATCACTCGTGCAAGAAGCCTGCAGATCTCACGTCACCGCCACCATCTCACGTCAACCCCACAGTGTCATCCCCCTGTCACGCTTACACCGTACTCTTCTCCAACCCCGTGCCCTCACACCGGGTCTTTACCTTCCCACAGTAGCACATGCAACGGAATGGGTTGGAAAACTAGGTTAGAGGCTCGAATGCATCAGCTTGAACGGAGAACTAGCACATGCAACGGAATCTCGGGTTGGAGCTCAAGCGTGCGGTAACTGGGGCTGAGCTCGAGCAAGTGTCTCATCTGGAGCTGAGCTTGAGCGAGCGTCTCATCGTCTCAGTGAGGACAGAGCGCTGGCGGATAGGACGCAATTTCGGTTTGGACCTCGAGCGTCTCAGGTAGAACGGGGAAGCTGCTGGCAAATGCAACATGCTCTCGAGTTCGAGCTCAAGCGTGCGGTGACTGGAGCTGGAACGGTCTGCGACGCGATCTCGGGTTAGAGCTCGAGCGTCTCGGCGGGAACGGGACGCTGGCAAATACGACGCGGCCTCGAGTTGGAGCTCAAGCGTCTCAGGGAGGGCGGGGAGCTGGCAGCAACGCGATCTCGGGTTGGAGCTCAAGCGTGTGGTGACTGGAACCGGAACGGTCGACGACTCGACCTCGGGTTGGAGCTCGAGCGCCGCAGCGAGAACAGGGCACTGGCAGATACGACGCGATCTCGGGTTGGAGCTCGAGCGTCTCAGCGAGGACGGGGAACTGGCAGATACGACGCGATCTCGGGTTGGAGCTCGAGCGTCTCAGCGAGAACAGGGCACTGGCAGATACGACGCGATCTCGGTTTGGAGCTCAAGCGCCGGCGGTACAACCTGTTCCCCTTCTACGTTTTATACTCCCCCATCTTCCAGACTAAAAGTTAGGAGACCGTCAGCATGATTCTCTACAAAATCAAATTCGGCCCCTTTTGCTAAATCTGTGCTACAAGCTCGGACCACATCCCGTCCCTAGTCCGTCCGCAAGCGATCAGAACGTCCCTCACGGCCTCCGGCACCCTCTCCCACACCCTAGCCGCCTGAGTGTACTCTGCTTCCGACCACTGGCAGTGGGGGAATGCAGAGTCGAACGCGGCGGGCAAGTGACCCTCTGCAGCGCACCTGTCCAAGCCCGCGGCCATGTCGCAAACGTACTCTAGCGGGAAGCCTACCGCCTCCCTAGCGCGCAGCAGCACCGCCGTTGACCCGTGAACCGTCAGGGGCGTCACCCACGTGCACCTGTGCCAGTTCCCGGTCGCCGGGTTCTTGAACTCCAGGCTCGCCGCCACGGCCTTTTGAAGCCCCAGGTGAACCTGCGCTTCCACGCCCAGGTCGCACAGTCGCATGGTGCTACCCGCCGCCCGGTGGCGCCAGGTTGCCGCGTCTCCCTGAGATTTACGTCAGCACGCGTCTTGACCCAGACACGGACGAAATGCTCACCCTGCGCCCTGTCCCCGCCCTCTCAAGCTGCAGCACGACCTCCACCGTCCCTGCCGTCGACTGTCGGTGTGCATCCTCTCCGCCGAGCGCGATCGCAGTCCCCTCCCGCCATTGGCGGCGATTTCGCTGCCCCGCTCCGGCGCCCCTGTTCGCACCGTGGCCTGACGCACGGCACCCGGCCGATCTGCAGCAGTCGATGCAGTACGACGACGCGCATCGCACTGCGCCGTTTCGCTCTCGGCGCAGCGCCAAGCACACGTCGCCCATGCACCGAACTCGCGGCCGGAGCTGCTGCCGCACGATGCCGGCGGCAGGCCCAGCTCCGTGCGTCTCCCAGCGGACGACCACGTCTCCGAAACGAGGGCACTGCGCCAACCGTTAGCCGCCGCGCTCCTCGCGCAGATGTCGAGACGCACCCGCACCACCCAGCCGAGGGCGAGCTCAAACGCCGTCCTATGCTCGCGCGCACCGCACGCGCCGTGCGTGCAGGCCGCAGATCTCGGCACGTCTAATGCATGACCGCGGGGCGCCATTGTTGTTCCGGCACCTCCCGCCCATAGTCCATCCTGTATAAGTGACCTTACCGGGCGCAGCACTTATCCGTTACGTCACGCCTGGCCCTGCAATTCAATTTCTACCTTATTTCCCTTTTTGGCTGCATACCCGGCAATCCCGCCGAGCTGTCGGTCCATTGAGTTATCTCACCGAGCCACCGTCCCCGCATCTCCAGACTCCAGAACTGCACCACGTCCAGTTTTCGCCTCCCGATTGTTGTAACTGTCGCTCACTCAGCTGTGTGCCGTTCGCGATTACCTAACGCCTGCTCTCCCCAACCGCGCCTCCTCCCGCCGTCGACTTCAGCATGGCCCGCACACAGCTCAGACGTCGTCCTCCGCGCAGAGTTTTTTGCCCAGTTTTCGATTGCTTTCGTATGTGCCGCTTCTGTCGCCCGCGCAAGTCCATAGACATCGACGTCGGCGTGGTGAGCTCGGTTGACCGTCCCGCACTGCTCAACATCTCACTCCCACCCTCCTAGTGTTCCCGCCACGGTGTCATTGCCATCCTCAGGCCCGGAAGACACGTCGTCACCCTCAGCTTCGTCCGCGAGCTGCATTCTCTCCAGACCATCACCCGCTGCCTCCTGTGCCGCCGCAACCGCAACAGCATCGCCTGCACCTTCCTCCTCTGTGAACAATGCTGCGCCAGCCTCCTACTCCGCTGCCGCGTCCCCCAACATCGCGAGGAGGCGTGCACGGAATACCCAAACGCGCCCCAGCATCGCGTTCCTCTTGATCACCCGCCGCCAGTCCAGCTCTCCTCGATCTCCTGCACCGGCAATGTCAAAATCAAACTCACTTGCGTGCACGCGTGGTGGGTACGTCATCCATTCTACCTATCTGCTCTCCGTTCTCTGCTACACATCTCGCCCAGCCGACCCCGCTCCGTAAGCTCGGCTCCGCCGAGTACACCGCATACGTCGTCCTTCCGCGTCTGCCCGACAACCATATCCGCTATGTAGATTTCCCGCCCTCCCTTTTGGAGTCCCTGAGGCTGGACGGTGTTCCAATGCATCGCATCCGCCGCTCCATACTCTCGCAGTACTATCCCGCCTTTCCCGACGGAACGGCCAAGTTTGTAGCCGGCCCCGAGCCCTCCATTCGCTTCCGCGTCACCCTCCGTGCCGGGGAGCGAGCCTGGGCGGCCTGGTTCAGCAAACACGTCCCGACCCTGCTGCCCGAAGAGCGCAACCTCGACGCCGACTACGACACGCTCGGTACAGTTGCGGCGGTAATATATTGCACCGCTCCCAACCCAGCCCAGCCCGTACGCACCTCTCCCCCGCCGCAGTGCGCTCTCTAACTCTGACACCCAGCTCGACTTCAAGGAGACGTGTGTCAGCACGAAGCTCAAACGCCGTCGCTACGCTCTCCCCCACTGCAAGTTCTACCTTTCAGACCTCGCCCCGTCCGACCGCCTCGCACTTGGCATCCACCGGCTCTCCGACCTCCAGATCATGCCGGACCCTACTAAGCCGCTGACGTCGCGGATAGGCGGATGGACCATGCACGACTTTGTAATCATAGACATCAAGATTCCTGCGCTGTAGACTATACCCCTATACTACGTCCTTTGCACACATAATACTTTGACCCTCTGCAACCCGTCCGATGTGGCTGCCACGGCCCCGCGCCGACGATCCAGCATCACCCCTCGGTGGCGGTGCCGCGACGTCTTCCTTCGATAACTCAAAAACGACCGTGATCACACGGATCCTGTGATAACTCCCACCGCGGGAACTCAGGATAAGTCCCTGATCCGCTATGTCCGCAATAATCCAGGATAACTCCCTGATCCGCTATTTCCGCAATAAGCTCTAAATCTGCATAACCCCTCCCGCTCCATCGGGTCATCGTCCGGCTTATCTAATCAACCTCCCCTTTACACTCTGATCGCCGCCAGGCTACGCGCACCTCGACCATTCCTGGCCTGCTGCATAACACTTCCCCGCCACTCTCACCATCTCACAGCTCTACTATCATCTCTCTCCGCGCCTCGCTGTCCTTTTTCACACCGTCCCTGCCTCCGCACCCGCCAGGTTCGCAAGCAACCAGCGTTCGTCGACATGCCCAGCGCCCAGCCTCTACTCCCCACCCTGTCCCCCTTCAGTTCGATTTTCTGCTCTATCCCGCACTGCTTTCGCGAGGCTCGTTGGTTCACCGGCCCACGCGCTCGCGGTCGCCGCGAATTCACCGTCGCCGTCGTTGGTACCGTCCGCGCCGCGCATTCCCCCAAGCTGACCCGCAGGTAGTGCCGCAATCACGGGATTGTCGCCATTCGCCCCGGGCCCGGCGAATCCATCATTCTTCTGGACTTTGTGGTTATGCCCGTCCTCCCCGCCGTTCTCGCCGTCATGCTCCGGGACCTGATGCTCTGCGTTCGATGCCGCGTCTCGAACAACACCAGCAAGTGCACGTATCTAATGTGCCCCGAATGCTGCAACGAGGTCGGATTCGAGTGCTCGCACCCTCCCCACATGCGCCGTTTCCACTCCCTGTTCGACCCTTCGACCTTCCTCGGCCGCCTGATGCCCATTCCCGAGATCTCGATACGCCACGTGCTCTTCGCCGGCCGCGTCAAGACCATGATATCGTGCACGCACATGTGGGAGGTCAGTCCTATATTCGGCACTTCTGCAGCCCTCCGCTCACATACGGCAGGCATCTCCCGTTCGCCCGTTCGGCCGCGCGATCTACCACGCCTCTTTCGTGCACCACTACGATTTCAAGCCGCCGCACTTCATCCCGTTCTCCGCTATCCCCGCCCGCACGCTCACCATGCTTGGCCTCGACGACGTCAACCCCGAGCGCCTGGTCGACATCGACGCAGGCGAGCTCCAAGAGCCCGCGGTGCAGTACGCAAGCGTCACCGAGCGACAGGACCGGCACGGCATCAGGCGCATGCGCTGGTCTGTCTGGGTCAGCCTGGACGAGCTTGGCAGGCACACCATCCTCAAGCCCGAGGAGCGCGATCCGCACCGCGACTACGACAACCTCGGCGACATCGAGGCGCATTTTACCGTCTGGTGGGAGGATCGCCCAGTGCGTTCTTCTTTCAACCCCTTCTCCTCATAAGCTTACCGCTTGTTAGAACACCGAATCACACACAATTCGTCTTCCCAGGCGGCGGCTCCTCGTCGAGGACTGTACGTTCTTCCTCGCCGACCTCACGCATGCGGATCGGGTCGAGCTCGGCATAGACACAGTGTTGGACACCCGGATTCTCAGCGACCCCACTGCCCCGCTACTGAGCTACCCCTACCGACATGGCAGGGAGCAAGACGCCGTTCAGATTTCCATGTTTGTGGCTCTGTAGTTCCGCCTCCCACCCGGTTTTTAAAATGCTATTTTTTCTCCCCGCACAATGTCACTTTGAACGCAATCACAGGCACTCAAAATACCCAGATGCTCATTACTTCACATATCTCCTAGTCCGACAGTATCTTCGAAATGGTAAATGAGCAGTCACATGTCTTTAAAACAAGGACATGCCGAACCTGCACTCTGTGAACTCACCGACATCTTACCTGTCCTCGTGAACACGCCGCAGAGTTGACTAGCAGAGCTGTACATAAGAAGTTCTATGTGTCTATCGACGTCTCTTATATTACCGGTCTTCGGGACGCAATGCGAGGAGCCTCTCAGCGGGCGCTGTGCACCCGCACCGACGTCCGACGTTTCGTCGCGAAGCTCCCTCCCGCTGAACTCGATTCACGTTCAGGCAGATACTAGAGCTGTACATACGGCGTTCTATATGTGTATCAATGTCTCTTATAGTACCGGTCTTCGGGACGCAATGCGAGGAGCCTCTCAGCGGGCGCTGTGCACCCGCACCGACGTCCAACGTTTCGTCGCGAAGCTCCCTCACGCTGAACTCTCGATTCACGTTCAGGCGTATACTAGAGCTGTACATACGGCGTTCTATATGTGTATCAATGTCTCTTATAGTACCGGTCTTCGGGACGCAATGCGAGGAGCCTCTCAGCGGGCGCTGTGCACCCGCACCGACGTCCGACGTTTCGTCGCGAAGCTCCCTCCCGCTGAACTCGATTCACGTTCAGGCAGATACTAGAGCTGTACATACGGCGTTCTATATGTGTATCAATGTCTCTTATAGTACCGGTCTTCGGGACGCAATGCGAGGGGCCTCTCAGCGGGCGCTGTGCACCCGCACCGACGTCCGACGTTTCGTCGCGAAGCTCCCTCCCGCTGAACTCGATTCACGTTCAGGCAGATACTAGAGCTGTACATACGGCGTTCTATATGTGTATCAATGTCTCTTATAGTACCGGTCTTCGGGACGCAATGCGAGGAGCCTCTCAGCGGGCGCTGTGCACCCGCACCGACGTCCGACGTTTCGTCGCGAAGCTCCCTCACGCTGAACTCTCGATTCACGTTCAGGCGTATACTAGAGCTGTACATACGGCGTTCTATATGTGTATCAATGTCTCTTATAGTACCGGTCTTCGGGACGCAATGCGAGGAGCCTCTCAGCGGGCGCTGTGCACCCGCACCGACGTCCAACGTTTCGTCGCGAAGCTCCCTCACGCTGAACTCTCGATTCACGTTCAGGCGTATACTAGAGCTGTACATACGGCGTTCTATATGTGTATCAATGTCTCTTATAGTACCGGTCTTCGGGACGCAATGCGAGGAGTCGCTCAGCCTGCGCTATGCAGGCTCACCAACATCCCACGTTTCGTCGCGAAGCTCCCTCACGCTGAACTCTCGATTCATGTTCAGGCGTATACTAGAGCTGTACATACGGCGTTCTATATGTGTATCAATGTCTCTTATAGTACCGGTCTTCGGGACGCAATGCGAGGAGTCGCTCAGCCTGCGCTACGCAGGCTCACCAACATCCCACGTTTCGTCGCGAAGCTCCCTGACGCTGAACTCTCTATTCTGTCTCCCTTTGCACCGCGCTGTCTCTGGGATGCGCCTGTCGCTAAACTGGCTTTCGCGACCAATGCGATCAGCCGACCATGTGCAGACGCACCGACATGCGAAGATGTCGCACAGAAAAATGCATACTCCTGCCCCCAATATCCCTGCTTCTGTCTCTCTCACTTTTACTCGGTTTATCACCCTCTCGTATACCGGCGCTCTTCGCGACCAGCTCCGACCAGCCGCTCAGTTCAACCCACAAGCATAGTCCTCAAGTACACATCCGACCAGCTTTCAAATTTGTCACATTTCGCCCATGCTTCATGCACGTCTCCCCGTTCTGGGCGTTCCAACGCAGGCGTACATGCACAGCCAGCAGCCGCCTCTGCTGCCGGAAATCCCTGACCGTGGCTGTGCTCGCAGGTGTTCGCGGGATAAGTCAAGGATAAGTCCAGCCATGCGTCCCTGATCGATCATCCGTTCCCACGGATGGGATAACCTCTGATCTTCGACATCCTCACTCGCGCATGACAAGCACTACTACGCTGCTCCTGCTGTGCCTCCGGCCCTCAATACGCTTCGCATTGTCTGTCCCCTGTCGGTGCTCTGCATCCAGCCTCTGGCCCACGTCTTGCCTCGTCCCCTCTCGCCCTCATCAGAGCTCTCGTCATGCTTCTCACACGCAGTATCGCTCGCGCTCGTTGTCCCTCGCCTCCGCCGCCCTGCCTCCCGTCGATCTATTGCTCTATCGCCAAATGCCCCCGCGAAGCTACCTGGCACTCAGGCACGCGTGACTACCGTCAAGTCCAGGTCGCTGCCGTTAGTTCCCCGTCTTGCCGTACAGCTGCATACCCTGACGCACACCTAGTGCATCGAACACGGAGTCGTGGCCATCCATCACGGCCACGGCGACGCGATCGGCCACGGCGACTCGATCATACTGCTGGACTTTGTCTACAAGGCCGTCAACCCCGAGACCCTTGAACTCCTCGTCACCACCCTTACGCATTGTTTCCGCTGTCACTCGGAGAGGAACAACCCCGCCTGCACGTACTACTTGTGCGGCCAATGCTGCGTCAAGTCCGGCTGCGACTGCGCCCTGATGGCCCACTGGTATCGGTTTTGGCTGCCATTTGACCCTGCGGAGCCTTTGTCACGGCTCACGCCCAGGCCGGAGGTCCCCATCAGCCAGGTTTCCTACGCCGGTCGTTTCAAGGCCGTGGTCAAGTGCATGCACGTCTGGCCGGTGAGTAGTTCCTGCCCCTCAGCGTCCTCCCCAGCTCACCCCTGGCTCGCACCACTCAGGCTTCCCCTGTCCGCAAAGCCGGCCGCCGACGGTATCTGTCCTCGTTCGTACACGACTTTCCCGATCACGTCGTCCGCATTCCCTTCTCGGCCATCCCCGAAATCACGCGCATCCTCGTCGCCATCGACGGCGTCGATCCCAGCCGCATTTGTGACGTCCGGGCCAGCGGCGCTCCCGCTGTGCAAGACGGATACCTTACCATTTACAGCCGGCCGGACGGCCTCGGCCTCATTGATTTGCGTGTGTCGGCCGTGCTTTCCGAGCTTCACAGGCACACCAAGCTCAAGATGCAGGAACGGGAGCCCCACCGAGACTATGCCGACCTCGGAGACATTGAGGCACACGTCTTCGTTCGCGGCATCGGTTTCAAGGTTTGTGCTTTGGCCCACGCGGGCTCGCACACGGCTGACATCTAAGTGCAGTCGGAGAGGCGTGTTCTTCGACTTCCACGCCGTCGCCTGATAGTCGAAGAGTGCAAGTTCTATTTGAGCGACCTCACGCCGGCCGATCGACGCGAGCTCGGCCTCGCTGGCATTGAGGACGCCCGGATCCAGACCGCGGTCAACGAGCCTCTCCCCAGCCTTCCGTATGACTCCGGCAGTGGTCAAGATGCCGTGCAGATTTCCATCTTTGTCTATAGTATTTAGCCGTGTCCCCATAAGTTCTCGGGTTTGCCATCATTCAATACAATTCCTTCTACTGTTTGTATGACCAAATCCTGTTGGGGTTAAGGATGGCAGCTTATCTTGCTTAACCTGGTGGAATTAGAGCAATCTCAAAGTGATAGCCGACCACCGTTGCACTCTGAGCGTCGCTCTTGCCAGCCCTCACGTTTCAAGATTTTCTATCATAAATGTAGAGACCCATGTGCCCTGCTCGCTCGACGTTTCCCCATGTCTCAGTCACCGTCGAACTCCCCCGCCGTCGACGACCACTGTCGGCCGTCACCCGACCAGTTCTACCTCTGCACCGCCGCCCGCAGATTTCTCATAAAGCCCATCCTCCGCCTCGCGCTCGCCACCTACTCTGGCAACATATGGAACATTCTCTATCAGCACGGTCAGCTCCTCGAGGCTTGGCGAACCAGCGAGTTCGCGAACCCTGCACATGCCTGCTACCCGACCGTTGACGACACCGCGCTCTGGGCCGTGCGTAGACCCGTGGTCCCCCCCATCCTATGCCGACGGCTGATGGCTTTTTCAGCACGTCTACTCCTATGTCATGTGGGAAATCTCCGAGCTCGCCGCTCCCGTGAGCTACCCCTGCACTCCTATTGTTCCCATCTCACACGCTTGCACCGTAGGGCGCCGCCCTCGCGATTTTCGGTCCCGTCGCGCCAGGCGTACTCGAAGCGCACGCCCAGCACGGTCTGCAGTACCTCGCCTCGCAGCTCACGGAAGCTCTCAACCCCGTCGATCCCGTGATCAACGCTCCAACCGCCGAGCCGGCCCAGTATAGCGGCCTCACGGCTCGCGACGCCGACGAGCCACCCTCCTCGCAGGAGATGGACTGCTCCTCCACCGCGGATGACAGCGACCAGAGCGACGAGGACGCCCCCGTCGAGGAGGACCAGTACGAGCAGGCGGACCAGTACGACGAGCAGGACGACACGTTGACCGCCGACATCACCCCGAATGATGGCAACAAGACCGACGCGCACCCCATCAGCGACACCGCTGGCACCTCGCCCGGTCTCGTAAGCTTCTACGCACCGGTGACTTACTTCGGGTACCCCAACATCCCGATTACCACGACCGAGACCGTCCCTCAGACCGTCCCTCAACACGTGACGTACGGTGACCAATGGTCCACTTAGAATTACCACGGTCTCAGTAGACCGTCCTCCAATACTAGTATATGCTCTATGGTCAGATGGTATCCCACTGTCAGCATGTTTTGCATGCACCGCCAAGCCAAGATCGCCAAGCCAAGCATGCCAAGCTCAATGTCGATGCTATCAAATCTGAGTGCTCCACCAGACACCGCAGACTGAGTTACGTTTACACGAACCGACCCCGGAGGTTTCGTCAAGAAGCTGCCGCACGCCGAGCTCTCTCGTCACGTTCATTGGCATAGTAAAGACGTATACATACGTTGTATTTGTTTACCGAGCTCTCATAGTACCGCGCTTCGCGACGCAATGGAGCCGCCGCTGAGCCGACGGTGTGCAGACGGACAGACATCCGACGTTTCGTCGCGAAGCTGAGGCAGACTGAACTCTCTACTCAGGTTCAGAACGCAAGAAGGAGTGTGCATACGACGGTGTATGCGTCTATCTCTCTCTCTCATATGACCGCACTTCGGGACGCAATGGGAAGAGCCTCTCAGAGTGCGCGGTGCACCCGCACCAACGCCCGACTTATCGTCGCGAAGCTGCCGCACAGCGAAGTGTCTACGTGCGTTGTTAACATCCCCCAGTGTCTCCATTTGCATCTCGCTGTGTCTGATGCGCCTCTCGCTCAACTGGCCTTCGCAACGCAATGCGAGCCACCGCTGAGCCGACGGTGTGCAAACGTACCGACATCCGACGTTTCGTCGCGAAGCTCCCGCACGCTGAACTCTCTATTCACGTTCAGGCGTATACCAGAGCTGTACATACGGCGTTCTATGCGTGTATCGATGTCTCTTATAGTACCGATCTTCGGGACGCAATGCGAGGAGTCGCTCAGCCTGCGCTATGCAGGCTCACCGACGTCCGACGTTTCGTCGCGAAGCTCCCTCACGCTGAACTCTCTATTCACGCTCAGGCGGATACCAGGGCTGTACATACGGCGTTCTACGCGTTTATCGATGTCTGTTATCGTACCGGTCTTCGGGACGCAATGCGAGGAGCCTCTCAGCGGGCGCTGTGCACCCGCACCGACGTCCGACGTTTCGTCGCGAAGCTCCCGCACGCTGAACTCTCTATTCACGTTCAGGCGTATACCAGAGCTGTACATACGGCGTTCAATGCGTGTAACGATGTCTCTTATAGTACCGATCTTCGGGACGCAATGCGAGGAGTCGCTCAGCCTGCGCTATGCAGGCTCACCGACGTCCGACGTTTCGTCGCGAAGCTCCCTCACGCTGAACTCTCTATTCACGCTCAGGCGGATACCAGGGCTGTACATACGGCGTTCTACGCGTTTATCGATGTCTGTTATCGTACCGGTCTTCGGGACGCAATGCGAGGAGCCTCTCAGCGGGCGCTGTGCACCCGCACCGACGTCCGACGTTTCGTCGCGAAGCTCCCGCACGCTGAACTCTCTATTCACGTTCAGGCGTATACCAGAGCTGTACATACGGCGTTCTATGCGTGTATCGATGTCTCTTATAGTACCGGTCTTCGGGACGCAATGCGAGGAGTCGCTCAGCCTGCGCTATGCAAGCGCACCAGCATCCTACGTTTCGTCGCGAAGCTCCCGCACGCTGAACTCTCTATTCACGTTGAGGCGTATACCAGAGCTGTACATACGGCGTTCTATGCGTGTATCGATGTCTCTTATAGTACCGATCTTCGGGACGCAATGCGAGGAGTCGCTCAGCCTGCGCTATGCAAGCGCACCAACATCCCACGTTTCGTCGCGAAGCTCCCGCACGCTGAACTCTCTATTCACGTTCAGGCGTATACCAGAGCTGTACATACGGCGTTCAATGCGTGTATCGATGTCTCTTATAGTACCGATCTTCGGGACGCAATGCGAGGAGTCGCTCAGCCTGCGCTATGCAAGCGCACCAACATCCCACGTTTCGTCGCGAAGCTCCCGCACGCTTAACTCTCTATTCACGTTCAGGCGTATACCAGAGCTGTACATACGGCGTTGTATGCGTGTATCGATGTCTCTTATAGTACCGGTCTTCGGGACGCAATGCGAGGAGTCGCTCAGCCTGCGCTATGCAGGCTCACCAACATCCCACGTTTCGTCGCGAAGCTCCCTCAAGCTGAACTCTCTACTCATGTTCAGAATGCTAACACAGATGTACATACGACGTTCTATATGTGTATCGAGCTCACTTACTGTACCGATCTTCGGGACGCAATGCGAGGAGTCGCTCAGCCTGCGCTATGCAAGCGCACCAGCATCCCACGTTTCGTCGCGAAGCTCCCGCACGCTGAACTCTCTATTCACGTTCAGGCGTATACCAGAGCTGTACATACGGCGTTCTATGCGTGTATCGATGTCTCTTATAGTACCGATCTTCGGGACGCAATGCGAGGAGTCGCTCAGCCTGCGCAATGCAAGCGCACCAACGGCCGACTTATCGTCGCGAAGCTACCGCTCAGCGAAGTGTCTACCTCCATTTTTTACATCCCCAGGTGTCTCCCTTTGCACCTCGCTGTCTCTGGTGCGCCTCTCGCTCAACTGGCCTTCGCGCTGCCGGAAATCCCTGGCCGTGGCTGTGCTCGCAGGTGTTCGCGGGATAAGTCAAGGATAAGTCCAGCCATGTGTCCCTGATCGACGATCCGTTCCCACGGATGGGATAACCTCTGATCTTCGACATCCTCACTCGCGCATGGCAAGCACTACTACACTGCGCCTGCTGTGCCTCCGTCCCTCAATACGCTTCGCGCTGTCTGTCCCTGTCGGTGCTCTGCATCCAGCCTCTGGCCCACGTCTTGCCTCGTCACCTCGCGCCCTCATCAGTGCCCTCGTCATGCGTCTCACACGCAGTATCGCTCGCGCTCGTGGTCCCTCGGCTCCGCCGCCCGGCCTCCCGTCGATCTATTGCTCTATCGCCAAATGCCCCCGCGAAGCTACCTGGCACTCAGGCACGCGTAACTACCGTCAAGTCCAGGTCGCCGCCGTTAGTTCCCCCGTCCTGCCGTACAGTTGCATGCCCTCACGCACACCTAGTGCATCGAACACGGAGTCGTGGCCATCCGTCACGGCCCCGGCGACGCGATCGTACTGCTGGACTTTGTCTACAAGGCCGTACACCCCGAGACACTTGAACTCCTCGTCACTACCCTGACTTATTGTTTCCGCTGTCACTCGAAGAGGAACAACCCCGAGTGCACGTACCTCTTGTGCGGCCAATGCTGCCTCGAGTCCGGCTTCGACTGCGCCCACTTTGCCCACTGGGATCGGTTTTACCTGTCGTTTGACCGTCAGCAGCCTTGGTCTCGGCTCATGCCCAGGCCGGAGGTCCCCATCAGCCAGGTTTCCTACGCCGGTCGTTTCAAGGCCGTGGTCAAGTGCATGCACGTCTGGCCGGTGAGTAGTTCCTGCCCCTCAGCGTCCTCCCCAGCTCACCGCTAGCTCGCACCACTCAGGCTTCCCCTGTCCGCGAAGCCGGCCGCCAATGGTATCTGTCCTCGTTCGTACACGACTTTCCCGATCACGTCGTCCGCATTCCCTTCTCGGCCATCCCCGAAATCACGCGCACCCTCGTCGCCATCGACGGCGTCGATCCCAGCCGCATTTTCGACGTCCGGGCCGACGGCGCGCCCGCTGTGCAAGACGGATACGTTGCCATTTACAGCCGGCCGGACGGACTCGGCCTCCTAGACTTGCGGGTGTCCGCTGTGCTTTCCGAGCTTCACAGGCACACCAAGCTCAAGATGCAGGAACGGGAGCCCCACCGAGACTATGCCGACCTCGGAGACATTGAGGCACACGTCTTCGTTCGCGGCATCGGTTTCAAGGTTTGTGCTTTGGCCCACGCGGGCTCGCACACGGCTGACATCTAAGTGCAGTCGGAGAGGCGTGTTCTTCGACTTCCACGCCGTCGCCTGATAGTCGAAGAGTGCAAGTTCTATTTGAGCGACCTCACGCCGGCCGATCGACGCGAGCTCGGCCTCGCTGGCATTGAGGACGCCCGGATCCAGACCGCGGTCAACGAGCCTCTCCCCAGCCTTCCGTATGACTCCGGCAGTGGTCAAGATGCCGTGCATATTTCCATCTTTGTCTCTAATATTTAGCCGTGCCCCCACAAGTTGTCGGGTTTGCCATCATTCAATACAATTCCTTCTACTGTTTGTATGACCAGATCCTGTTGGGGTTAATGATGGCAGCTTATCTCGCTTAACCTGGTGGAATTAGAGCAATCTCAAAGTGATAGCCGACCACCGTTGCACTCTGAGCGTCGCTCTTGCCAGCCCTCACGTTTCAAGATTTTCTATCATAAATGTAGAGACCCATGTGCCCTGCTCGCTCGACGTTTCCCCATGTCTCAGTCACCGTCGAACTCCCCCGCCGTCGACGACCACTGTCGGCCGTCACCCGACCAGTTCTACCTCTGCACCGCCGCCCGCAGATTTCTCATAAAGCCCATCCTCCGCCTCGCGCTCGCCACCTACTCTGGCAACATATGGAACATCCTCTACCAGCACGGTCAGCTCCTCGAGGCTTGGCGAACCAGCGAGTTCGCGAACCCTGCACATGCCTGCTACCCGACCGTTGACGACACCGCGCTTTGGGCCGTGCGTAGACCCGTGGTCCCCCTCATCCTATGCCGACGGCTGATGGCTTTTTCAGCACGTCTACTCCTACGTCATGTCTGAAATCTCCGAGCTCGCCGCTCCCGTGAGCTACCCCTGCACCCCTATCATTCTGATCTCACACACTCGCACTGTAGGACGCCGCCCTCGCCATTTTCGCGCCCGTCGCACCAGGCGTACTCGAAGCGCACGCCCAGCACGGTCTGCAGTACCTCGCCTCGCAGCTTACAGAAGCTCTCAATCCCGTCGATCCCGTGATCAACGGTCCAACCGCCGAGCCGGCCCAGTATAGCGGCCCCACGCCTCCCGACGCCGCCGATGAGCCGCCCTCCTCGCAGGAGATGGACTACTCCACCGCGGATGACAGCGGCGAGAGCGACGAGGACGCCCCCGTCGAGGAGGACCAGTACGAGCAGGCGGACCAGTACGACGAGCAGGACGACACGTTGACCGCCGACATCACCCCGAACGATGGCAACAAGACCGACGCGCACTTCATCAGCAGCGACACCGCCGGCACCCCGTATGTTAGCTTCTACCCGCCGGTGACGACTTACTTCGGGTACCCCAACGTCCCGATTGTTGCCACGACGGAGACCGTCCCTCAACAGCCGGCGGCATACCAGCCCGGGTCGCCGTACCGTGACCAATGGTCCACTTAAAATTAGCACCGTCTCAGTAGACCGTCCTCCAATACTAGTATATGCTCTATGGTCAGATGGTATCCCACTGTCAGCATGTTTTGCAAGCACCGCCAAGCCAAGAGCACCAAGCCAAGCATGCCAAGCTCGACTTCGTCGATCCTACGCTGTGTGCTCCACCAGACCTCGCAGTTTACACATGTAACATAGACAATAACCTGCTTTGATGCTGTCAAGGCAGAAACGGCCGGCTTATAATAAAGTTCTTCGGGACGCAATGCGAGCAGCCGCTGAGCCTGCGCTGTGCAAACCCACCACCGCCCGACAATTCGTCGCGAAGCTGAGGCTCACTGAATTCTCTACCTACGTTCGCAACAATACCAGAGCTTTCCATACGTCTTTCTACCAGAGAAGCAAGCTCTCTTATAACACCGATCTTCGGGACGCAATGCGAGGAGTCGCCCAGCCAGCGCTGCGCAGACGCACAGACCGCCGACGTTTAGTCGCGAAGATGCCGCACGCGGATGTCTCCTCTGACGTTCAGAACGCTAGCAGAAATCTCCATACGCTTTTATAGCAGTGAGCCAAGCTCTCTCATACTACCGTTCTTCGGGACGCAATGCGAGGAGCTGCCGAGCCAGCGCTGCGCAGACGCACAGACCGCCGACGTTTCGTCGCGAAGATGCCGCACGCGGATGTCTCCTCTGACGTTCAGAACGCTAGCAGAAATCTCCATACGCTTTTATAGCAGTGAGCCAAGCTCTCTCATACTACCGTTCTTCGGGACGCAATGCGAGGAGCTGCCGAGCCAGCGCTGCGCAGACGCACAGACCGCCGACGTTTCGTCGCGAAGATGCCGCACGCGGATGTCTCCTCTGACGTTCAGAACGCTAGCAGAAATCTCCATACGCTTTTATAGCAGTGAGCCAAGCTCTCTCATACTACCGTTCTTCGGGACGCAATGCGAGGAGCTGCCGAGCCAGCGCTGCGCAGACGCACAGACCGCCGACGTTTCGTCGCGAAGATGCCGCACGCGGATGTCTCCTCTGACGTTCAGAACGCTAGCAGAAATCTCTATACGCTTTTATAGCAGTGAACCAAGCTCCCTCATACTACCGTTCTTCGGGACGCAATGCGAGGAGCTGCCGAGCCAGCGCTGCGCAGACGAACCGACCGCCGACGTTTCGTCGCGAAGCTGCCGCAGAGCAAAGTCTGTACTCGCGTTCGGAAGGCTCACACAGGCTTAAATACGTCGTTATCGGCTCATACGTAGCTCTCTTATAGTATCGCACTTCGCGACGCAATGGGAGGAGCGACCGAGCCTGGGCCCTGTCAACGCACCACCACCAGACGTTTCGTCGCGAAGCTGGCACACACTTATGCATATGCTGGGATTCTCAAAGATACCGGAGATCTCAAAACAAGTTTCTACTCGTGAATGAAGCTCCCCTATGATGCCGTTCTTCGGGACGCAAACCGAGGAGCCACCGAGCCTGCGCTGTGCAGACGAACCAACACCCGACGTTTCGTCGCGAAGCTGCCGGACGCCGTTGGTTCCTCTCACGTTCAGAACGGTACCAGAGGTGTCTATACGATTTTTTCTGTGCCTGTCAATCTCTCTTACAGAACCCTTCTTCGCGACGCAATGCGAGCAGCGTCCGAGCCTGCGCGTTGCGAGCCCACAACCACCCGACGTTTCGTCACGAAGCTGAGGCACACTGAAATCTCTCTCACGCTCAGAAGTCTAACAAAGCTGTACACAAGACGTTCTATGCGTCTATCCAGCTGTCTTATAGTACCGCTCTTCGGGACGCAATGCGCGGAGCCGCTCAGGCCGCACGGTGCAGAATCACCAACACCCGAGCTATCGTCGCGAAGCAACCGCACAATCACCTTCCTCTTCGAGTTCAGAACATTAGGAGATGTCTGAATAACACTTTTCGCGTGCCTATCAAGCTCTCTTATAGTATAGAGCTTCCCGACGCAGCCCGACGAGGCACCCGGCCTGCGCCGTGCGGACGCACCTGCGAGCGCATGGTCGTCCCGTAGTTCGCACACTCAATGGCACACCGCCGTTAGTGTCAATACGACATTCCGGGTCCATACGCAGGGGTTTTATAGTAGCCCGCTTCGGGACGCAATGCAAGCACCCAGCGAGCCTGAGCCGTGGAAACGCACGGGCAGCCGATCTTTCGTTACGAAGTGCGGGGCAGAGTCAGCTATGTGCGCCCTCTCGACAGTTGTCTATGTCTTCATTTCCGGTGCAAGATGCCAGGCACTCCGTTCGGGTACAGTGTTCACTGGTCGCCCTCTGCTGCGATCTCGTGTGTGGTTTCTTACGTAAGCTGATCCACTGGTCGGCATTTGATCTTGTGTGTTCATTACGTAAGCTGATTCACTGGTCCTCTGTTACGACCCCGTGTCTGTCTTATGTAATCTACATGCCAAGCGCGCTCGCTTAGTGACGTCGAGGCTTCTTCAGCGTCTTGTACTTCCTCTGAGCGGCTTTGTAGCGACCTTTCGTGCGTTCGACAGTAGCTCTTAGGGTAGAAATGGGGACGATCGCGTGCGTTTCAGAGCTCCTCGCCTCGATGATGGCGGCTGTTACGAGTTTTTTGAAGTACGGTTGGTCTCGCCTGCGGGAGTAGAAGGTGGATGGGCTTATAGACCCTGGTACCTGCAAGGGTGTTAGACTGCGGGCACACAGTGGTGTCAACGGCGTACCGCGAGGTGCATCAACTCCCCGGTGAGCTTGACGATGGCAGGCTCCGAATCATCCGTGCACATTCTCACGGTGACCCATTTGAGAAACGCGATAGCCCAGCCCTCGACTTCCTTGTAGGTCATGGGGCAGGTCTGCGGGACGACGAACGCCGGCCACGGACACTGGGCGTCGTCTCCGGCTATGTGAGCTTCGTCGTCTGCATCGACGACCTCATCATCGCTCGGTTCGCTCGCGCTCTGGCAAGAAGGCTTTGCATTAGCAGAGCCCAGCGATTCTGGGTGGGGGTGCCGATGCTCGCCTCGCCATGGACTTGCAAATCAATATCGCCGTCGTCGTCGGCGTCGCCGTCGCCGCCATTGCCTTGCTGTTCCTCTGGACCCTCCTCCTCCTCATCGCCGCTCAAGGGCCCGGTGTAAGTGCCGTGAGCGTGGTATGACGACCTACTTTGTCAGTTTCGCATCGTGGTCACGTGCCCAAGAGACCGTCGCGCTCACCTTCGCAGCAAGAATTTTTCCCTAGCCTTGGGGACGTCGTTGTTGAGGAGCTCGTGAATGTAGGTGAACGACATGATGGTGCCGCTTGTGGCGGCGAACGTCTGGTCAGCCTTCGTGATTTTCTCGTCTACGAGGATGATGTCCGCGGCGTAAATATCCTCTGTGACGCTTCCTCCCATGGCCTGATAAATCTGTTCGGTTGCATGCGGCCGCTAGGCGCGCGCGCACTCGTGCCAGAGACGATGACCGTCCGGGACACGAGGACGCGCGGCCGCCACCGCTGACGCACCTGTATCTGCTCTTTGAGCAGACGCCGCTGTCCTGGGTGCCTGAAATGCACGCAGCGCTCGACGTAGACGGCCTGTCCATACAGGCGCTGACCCAGGGACTTTGGCATGGCTGTCGCGGAAGGAAGCAAACAAGCTTTCGCCGAATTCGGCGCACTGTATCCGCGCGCCGGGTGGCGCGGCCCGCGCCACCCGGCGCTCGCAGATCCCCTGGCTCCGAGTGCACGGCGATCCGGGCCTGCGGGTGGCGTCGGCCACAGCCAGTAAACTGAAAGCGAAATGGGTAGCTGGTAAATGAACATCTTTTGAGAGCGCCCTGCAACGGGCGCACGACAGTGTCAGGACAACGTTGCGTGTAAAGCTCAAGTAAAATGGTTGAAACCTGACTGCACCGCGGTGGTTGCCTGACGAGATCCGACCAGCTAAATGTCTTTCTATTTCGTGAATGACTTGCCGAGGAGTCGGGTACGCAGAGAGCGCGCGAGCGTCGGCCATACGGGATTTTCACTCTGACTGCTATTCATTTGATCTCCGCGAACAGGATGCTCCGCCGGCTTTGATTCATACCACGTGCACGTCCCGATCAGCACAATGAGGGGACGCCCGCGCATACATGACGACGCCAATGCGAGGAAGCGCGCATATCGTTTGCGGTATTCCATGCTCAACCCTCGCGGGTCGGGAAGCTGACGACCAGTAAAACCAGAAACGTCGAGCTCGAGCGCGAGAAGGCGCGAGAACGCTGGCGCTCACGAACGGCCAGGAAGCAAAAGCGCGACGCGGTCGAATTGCAGCGCCAGGCTGCCACGCGTGCAGCTGCAGGCAGTTTGCCTAGGTCGTGCGAGGTATGGTCAGGTCACCCGTACCCTGTGAAGCTGACGTCTCTAGCTACTGGGTCGGGAGTTGACGCTCACACGGAAAACGATCGGACGCCTCTGGGCCGCTTTGCGGGATGATCTCGCATGCTGGAGGCTCCGCGACTCAAACCGCGCAGAGCTCGAACACATCACGAACACGGCGCTGGACCTTGATGACGCTAACGTCCCGTCTGGCGAGCTGCGGAGGGTACTACAGGACCGCTTGGACATTGTCAATTCGGCCGGTAGCCTCGCTGCGAGCGCCGCCGCATTTGCATGGTCTCAGGACGCAGACGCATCGATGATGGAGGGCTCCCCTTGGTCAGTATACTGTGAGCTCATGGAGGAGGCGGAATGTCTATCCAGATCCCTCAAGGAGATTGTCGAACTGTACGCGAACGACCCGCACTTGCTTAGATCGCGCAGCAGGGAACAAAGTCTGGCCTGGTACACCTTGTTCTAGAATATAGTACTTGTTGATCTTGGATCCAGTGGGGATTAGGAACCATCAAGCAAGTCTTGCCCGTGGGAAAGGATAACCCCATGCTGCGCACGCGGCAAAACTTGTGTGCGCGTGGGCGGCATCAATCGGGATAAGTCCATGCTGTGCAGAGATCGTCGGAATTGATGCCGTGCATCCGAGGAAGGGAGCACGGGGTTAATTATGGCCACCTCGCGTTTGAACGCGAGTTGCGCGTCACCGGAATCTACGCACGATGGATGATAGAATGTCCCGCAATGGAATGCAGACAAATCAAGTTGCATGCCGGGGAGTTGAGGTACACGCGCTAGTGCAACCGACGCGACACGCACGGCGAAATCTCCCTCCCACAGTTGCCGTGCAAGAAACTTCCTCGCTCGTCCATGGCTCGTCCTGCTCCCTCAAACGGCGTCCGCCGGCGCGCACGCGACCCGAACTCCCCGTGTATCAACGTTCCCGACGAGCTCCTGGACAAGATGAGGCCCCTGCTGTACCACTTCGCGCTCGCATTCCCCGGGGTCTTAGACAACAACAAAGTCGCGAAATTCAGTGCGGAGTACCTGGAGCCCATGTGGACGGCGCTTCAGCTCGACGACCCGTCGAAGCACCCGGATCGTTATGTCGAGAAGGACACGCGCCAGACGGTGCGAAATGTGAGCTTCTCGCTTGTGGGGACGCGTGGGTCGACATTGAAGTATGGCTAATGCACGCGAAGGCGTTCCTGGGACAGATTCGAAACGCAATACGGTACGACGGCTGGAAGAAACGGTGGGATAGGACGGAGGGTTTTATGTGCGTAAAACACATCCTGTCCGAGCGAGCGACGTCGACAACGCGGGTTTCAGGGCGGATATGGATCGCATGTATGCGACCCATCCGAAGTTGGTCCGCATGGTCCCGTCCGCGGACAGCGCTCCGGGGGAGCCCGCCGAGCCGGCGGACGCTGAGAACGTCGCGCAGCCCGGTCGGAGTGCAGGAGCGGACGGTGGCACAACCGAAAGCGGCGTGCAGACCGTCGCCGAGAAACGGTCGTCGCGCGCCCGAGAGCTCCTCGCGAGGGAGATCGACGAGCAGCTGAGAGCTGACGTCGAAAAAGCGCTCGATGACGCCGACCTCACGGGCGACGATCGCAACCGGGCACGGCTGGGAGTTCGCAGCAAGCTCCTCGGCGATAGGTGGAAAAGGTTGCAGCCCGTCGAGCGTGGCATGTACGAGGCCAGGTGCAACGACTATAGGAAGGCGTTGGATAAAATGTAAGTGGGAGGCGGACTGTAGGTCGAGAAATCTGACCCTTGGCTCAAAGGGTGCGAGACAAGCTGCTTAGTGAGGCGATGGATTTGGTGCGACGGATGAGCAACATGTCGGCTTGCTTCGCGGTGTTCCACATGGCGTCGTACTCGGCAGAGTCAGGCGAGACGGACATCTCGATGTGCGTGTATTATGTTATGCGCGTACGCCGGGGTCCAGATGATCTTACGAATTTTCTGGGGCCACCTGTAGCGTCGACGGCAGCGCGCTCCTGCCAAAGGGCATACCGCGGTGGGGGGGATCAGACGACCACGACGAGGTAAGACGCATGATCGGTGAGTACGGCAGCAAAGTCCTTGCAGGTGAGACAGCCCGGCATGAGTATGCAGTGGTTGGTTGCTGAGCAACAAGCAGACGTATTCCAACGCAACGTGGTGACAAGGGAGCCGAAGAGGCTGCAGCAGCGGAAGCGTCAGGCGGAAAGAGGTCAAGTGTCTTGGCGTAAGATATGTACATGATGGCTGACGACGACGATGAGCAGAGGCCTCGTCCGGCGAGCAACAGCTGGAAACGAGCCTGGAAGACGATGGCACGCTCTCCGAAGACAGCGGTGTCCGCGGACAGCCAGACCGCGGCGGTCCAGAAGATGAGACGGTACCACGGGCGGGGAGCCAAGCCTCAGCCGAGGATGGCGCGTTCGGCCGATCGCTGACGGAGGGCGAGCTCAGCGCGGGGCCGTCAGCCACGCTATTCGACGATTGGGAGCAGTCCGGCTCGGAGGGCTACTTCGATTTCGACGGTATGCTCGGCAACGGCGACGACGGGAGCTCCGGGCCACGGTCTGAGGCGTCCGGCGCAGACTACGCGTTCAACGCGCCGTTCGCGGCGCAGTCTGGTGATCTCGGCTTCGGGCTCGATGCGCTGTTCAGCACGTCGGCTTCGTCGGGCCAAGAGGCGGCCGACCCGATGTCCCTCGACCTACAACTGCCCGGGCTCTACGACTTTTCAAGTACCGCGTCGCTCTCGAACGGGTTGTCCCCGGCAGGGGGAAACCGGTTGCTGGACTCATGGCTGACATCGACTCCAGCATCGTCGTCTGGGCGGGCGGGCGGACAGGGCCCGTCACCCTACGTGTCGCCGTCACGGCGAGCTGCTGAGCACGGCGCGGGCCACGGCGGGCGGGGTCTTGGGTCGAACGCCCGCGGAACATCAGACGGCGCAGCATCAACGCCGGGCAGCGCATCGACCCGCGGTGGCACGGAGGTGGAAAATCCACGAGGAGACGACTCCCGCGCCCAGTCGGAGCGAGACGACGCGGACGTTGAGCTCGAGGAAGACGACGACGAGGGGACGGAGCAGGAGACGCGCGCGGTTGCAACGCCGGAGCCATCGACTACCCGCAAGGGACGGGTCGCGCGCAAGACTACCGCGGCGGCGGCGGGGGCGGGCAAAGGCAGCAGAGGAGCAAAGTGAGATGGCACCGTAGCTGCAAATGTGGGATGCTTATGTGTTCGCAGGCGGCCTGCCGACGACGACGAAGTCCCAAGGCCTGCCAAAAAAACTCGCACACAGGGCTCGGGCTCGGGCTCAGGCCCAGGCCCAGGCAAAAAGGTCAAGGGTGGCTCGTCGCGCAAACCGGTCCGTACCACCAAGGCCGCTCCCGAACCGGTGGTGCTTCGGCCCAAGAGGCGGCGCCAGGCAAAGAAAAGGGTGCATTACAAAGGCATGTAGTAGCTCCTGAGGTTGGAAGAATAGCATATCTCTATCGCAATGATGGCAAAGCACGCGGCTGTGACGCAGTGAGGCACGTGAATTAGACTTTAGAGATTGCAACGTGGGAAGTGATCTACATATCACGGTGTAGGTGTGGATCTCGAGCCAAAGAAGGGATAGGGGCGCCCGGGCCAGAGACGATGACCGTCCGGGACCCGTGCGCCCACTGGAAATAGCTGGCGGCGAGACATGAGCCTAGAGGGAAGCGCGACGGGACTCTGCGCGCGAAGGGCGTAACGACCCCGAGAACTCGCATGCGGGATTCATGGAGCAGGGCGGAGTGGACTTCCCAGAGCGGGAGGATGAAGTAGATACGGCGACGGTGCATGATGGCGGTGCAGGCACCAGGCCGGCGAGCACAGACAAGGTCGATCGGCTGATGCCGGCACGAGCGGCGATAACGGAGGTAAAGCGTCTCAAAATGGACCGCTGCTTGTTTTCTGAAGAGACACACGAGGAAAGTAGAAGAAAACCGCTATAATTCTGCGAGATCGTTCATAGGTAGTACATTGGGGAGCCATTTTTTTGGTATTTCTAACATAAGACGGCGACGGCGAGGTGATGGTACATTGCGGACAGCTGGAAGCTGGTGAGGTCGAATCTGTGGTGGATGAACTCAAGGCGTACCTTTACAGCCCCCTAGTTGGGCGACTGGAGCGCCTCTCTGAGCGAGGCGAACATCTGCTCGAGCTCCTCGACGCGCGCGCGAAGGACCTCGCGCTCACGCCTCAGCGCGGCGAGGCGCGACTTGGCGTCGCACTTCGCCTGCTCGAGTTCGACGTTCTTCTGTGCAGGAGTTGAGTACCAGCGGGCTCTCGTAGTAGCTGGACTTACGGCTTGGAGGTGCGGGTAGATGCTGGCCATAGCCTTGACGGGATCGACATCCTTGCGAAAGAAATCCTGGGCATAGTAGAGGACGTCCTTGAGCGTGGCTTGGGCGGAGAAGGCGGCGGCGGAAGCGTTGGCGCTGTCGAGCGCGCGCTGGATCAGGCGAGGCGCGTACGCGTTCCAGTCGTTGTGGCGCTGATCGGCCTCGAGCTGGTGCTGGCGCTTGTGGGCGAAGGTGGGGCGCAGCGTCTGCCACTCGGACGCGGAGCCATCGTCGGCCTCGTCGTCGGCGGGGGTGATAGAGAGCGTGACGGTGTAGTCGGGACGCGCCTGCAACATGGCTGGAGTCAAGGAGCAAGTCAAGAAGGTTTGACGCGAGAACCCTGGTAATATAAACACGGAAGCAATACTGACGGTTGTGAGAGCCACAGGGCAAGGAAGCTATACGACCAGAAAGATGCTTCAAGGTCGCAAGGGAGACGACGACGGGCATGGTGGTCACTGAGAGTGGGTGGGATCTGATCGCAGCGCGCTGGATCTTGCGCCACAGTGGCACACTAGAATAGACTTTAGAGACAACACGTGCCATCTGGGATGATGTACAGGAGGATCTTCATTACATAAGATGAAGGATATGGGTCCACGGGCCAGAGACGATGACCGTCCGGGACCCGTGGGCGCACAGGGAAGGGCTAGGTGGCAGGCGCTGAACAAGCTTGCACGAGAGGAAAATTTGCTATGAAGAACTTGTTATTGATCAAACGTTCGGCTGATTGTTGTACATGGTCAGGAGCTTTTTTTTCTATTTTCTACGGCGCGTTTAGAAAGATGGTGGTACATGCGAGCGGAACAGATTGCACTACGAGCGCATGTGCTGGGTGAGCATCAGCTTGGGGATCTTTACAATAAACATCCTCAGCGCGTACCTTTACGACGGCCTAGGTGCGCCCGTAGAGCTGCTCGTTGAGCTCATGGATGTAGAGTTCGAGTTCTTGGATGCGGGCGCGCAGGGCGCTGCAATCGCGCTGGACGGCGAGGGAGCGCCTGTCTGCGTTGACGACGTCCTTCTCGAGCTTGCGGTTCATCTGTAAAAGTGTCATATTGGCCGTGCCAGCGGTGATGGCACGACTTACCTCGTCCAGCTCAGCAGCGCGTGTGGCCACGCGCTCCGCGGCGTAGAACTCGTTGCGAAAAAGCTCATGGATGTGGGGCTCAATGTCTTTGGCGGTGGGTGGGGCGCGCGACGCGTTGGCAGAAGAGTTGCCGCCGGCGAGCGCGCGCGGGGCGCGCGGGACGAGCGCAAGCGTATTGCCAGCCGCGCTGCGAGGCGTATCCTCCCAGTCGGCCTCGTTGCCGTCGTCTGCCTCGTTGCCGTCGTCAGTCTGGTCGACGGGCGTGTTCGGGCGCGTAGGGGTGTTGTCGGGCTGCGCGTGCGACATGGCGGGAGACAAGGATCGAGTCAAGAAGAAAGTTCGGCGGGAGAACCCGGTGTAATATAAACACGGGAGCAATACGAGCGTGAGTACAGGACGGCGTAAATGGATGATAGAAAGGTGGGAAGCAGTAGAGAGACGAGGTGGAACAACCGAGACTACGGAGTGGTGGCGAGAAGAGAATTACTAGCGCTTGTGTGCAAGGGACTTCCAGTACGTGATGAGCTGATCGTGGGTGAGGAGATTGCTCCAGCATTTACGGATAAACTCGTGGGCTTTCTCGCGATATGTTGCACGCTCTTGCGGGGTATTCAAAGACTTGAGCGTGCGACGGCCCGCCACTTCCCACCGGAAGAGCCCGCCCGCGGTGTAGAAGGTGAGAGACATGCGTTGCTCGGCGTCGGTCGCGAGAGGGATGTTGAAGTGCGTGACGACGGACGACATCACAAAGAGCACGTCCCCGGGGCGAAATTCGACGAGGACCCGGGGTTCGCGCATGACAAAATGACCGCCGGTCTGCGGGTTGAAGAGGCCGAGTGCGATGATGGCGCAGATCCCGGGCTGCAGATTCTTGGCGTCGCGATGGGAGATCGTAACTACCTGCAGGGCGCTTTCAGACGAACTAATCGCTTGTGAACATCAAGGCACTGACCTGCGGGCCAAGGTTGAGCGTCGTGGCTGCAAAGAGAAAGTTCAAGTCGTCGGGGTCGTCGCCGGGCTTGCAGAACAGGTCGTTTAGGCCGAGTTCGGCGTTGAGCTTGGTGTACTCTTTGTGTACGAGTGGGAAGTTGCGCTTCAGCTCGTCTGGGGTGGGAAGGGTGAGCGCGACTGGGATAACGAGGGACGTACACGTACCTGTCATGTGCCGGACGACGACGCGGGTATCGTCGTCCCAAAAGAAGCCCTGCATTGCATTTTGGACGCGGAGTGAGTTATTGATCTGTGTGGGACGCTGGGAGGGTGTTGAGAGGATGGGGCGCGCGCAGTGAGAGGCGCAATGAACCTTTTGACCGCCGCCGAAGGAAGTACCGTACTGGGCGCGCGAAAAGGCGCCCCGTGGGTTGTTCTGCAAGTTGGGAGACTGGCAGCTTGTCCTGACGGCGGTCGCCTTGAGGAAGACGCGGCGGATGGTCTCGTCGTAGCCGGGAGTCGTGCAACGCCTGCCGACGGCGGCAAATACAACGCCGTTTTTGTCGGTGATCTGAATCCCGCTGAAAAAGCTGGGGTGAGCAGAGAAGTGAGTGTGAACTGGAGAACGACGTTACGATTGACCGGGTCTGATGTAGGTGAAAGACTCCTGCTCGACGAGCTTGCGGACGTCAGGGTGTGCCTGCGGGTGCAGGCGTACTGGGCGACTGTTCGAGGATGGAGGAGCGCACTGCCCGTCCCGGTAGCGTGCAGGCGTTAGAAAGCCGGCTTTGTCACCGTGTGAGGTAACGTCGACGTCGACGCTGACGACGGAGGCGGTCTGGACCACTTTCAGGCTGTGAGACGCGCTGCGACGCTCCTTGAAGCGTTGAGTGCCTCGCCGCTCGCGGTTGCGCCGACGATTGTTACTCCTGCGATTGTTGTTCGCCGTCGTTTCGTCGTCGGCGTCGTGAGGATCCGCGGACGGGCCCGTGGCTGTGAGAGAAGCTCCAGCGCGAGGTCACGTGATTAACTGGCGGACCGACCTATTCTGCCGCCGCTTTGAGAAGACCTCGCGAACTTGGCCGGGCGTGCTGGAAAATAAAGTGAGTAGGGGACTGGGAGGGTCGCGGCAGCCATACGAACGTGGGGACTGTGCGTGTGCGGCGGCCGGGCGGGGCGGAGGAGGGGCCGGAGAGAACGTTCCGGGGTGAAACGAAGGGGCAGTGGGAATGGGCCGACAGTGAGGTTCGGGGTGGGGCTGGACGACCGGGGAAGCGCAGACGCGCGATGGGAGGGGTACGGAGAAGGTGAATGGTTCGCAAGTTGCGGCGTTGTTGAGGTCGTCGGGCGGCGAGACTGGAGCTGAGCGGGCTAGCATGCGTTTGGCTGTGAGTGAGCAGTGAGCGTGCGCATGCGACCCGCTTGGCAAAAGGAATACCCGGAACGGTAGACTGGGACTGCTCTGGGTCGCTCGAGGAGTGGTCGGACGGCATGTAGTCTGAGCCACTGTCATCGTCGTTGTCGGGAAAATCGTCGGTTGAAACGTCAGAGCCATCGGCGTCGTCGTCGAGCAGGTTGTCTGGGCAGGAGGTGAACCCGGCTCGAGCGGGGACGCCAGAGTCGAGCGTTCGGGCATGCGCGCGAAGGGCAAAACGGGTGCGATAAAAGAGCATGGGCGGGCAACGGGAACGAACGTGAGCGGCAGCCGCGGGGCCAGAGAGAGAGAGAGAGAGAGAGCGGCGGGACGAGGAGCTTGCCGCAGGCAGTTTAGGGGAGGCCTGTGGTCGGCTGGACGGCACTTGGCGGGTAGAAGCAGGGCCGAGGCATGTGCGATCTGCGCCACATTTTAGGCGCTCAACTAGGGATCGACACGGCGCATCTTCCCGGACTCTGCTCATTCGCGTGTCTGCACGACTTAACTCTCAAACATGACAAACAACGAATCTCCGCGCGCGCGTAGGGAGACAAAGCGCGACGACGACAAGGAGCGCGCAGCGGCGGCGGCGAAACTCAGGGCGAAGAAGAAAACGGCGTTCAGGATGTCGACTGGGGGCAAGCCGCCTCGACCGCAAGCGGAGACGGCGGCACCAGAGGCTGCACGGGCGCCGGCTGCGGCTGGCAGGTACGGCGCACGCCCTCTGAACGCGGGCAGTCTGGGGAGTCCGACGCGGGCGCGCATGCTTCTCGCGATGCCAGAGGCAATGCGCCTGTACAACACCGAGACAGCTTACGGGGAGTGCAATTACGAGAAGGCACTGGAGTATCTGCAGGCCGGACTGCACGAGGAGACGAAGCAGGGGTGCCGCTATGGATACGTGAGTACGCGCTCGAAGGGATCGACGGCGCTGATGAGCTGCCGGCACCGTTGCAGGACGCAGTTACGCAGCGATTCGTGTTGAAGGCGGCCAAGGCCTGATGGATAAGTCTGAACCGTGATGGCTAGAGAGTTATCTGGGAGTTATCCTCATGTGATTATCAAATACCGGATACATGTTCAGTCGGATCTGCGATCAGGGCGAGAATCTAAGGACTTATCCCGGAACATTCGGATGAAGACAAGGCGCGGGGGGATCGCTGCTATGCAATCACGAGCGTGCGCACGAATATAGCGAGGGAAACAAAAGGACTAGGCGGAACGCTTGAAACAGAAAGTGAACGCTCCGAAAGACATGGCGCCGCAGGTCAAGACGCAAGCCGGCACGAGCGACGGGAGGCAGGCCCAGCGGCACTCGACCGTCGACGTGCAGGTGGGTAGACTGCAGAAAGCGGGACTGCGGCTGACGTCGTTGCGCGCAAGGGGCGGGCCGAGACGATCTTGGTGTACGACAGCGACGAAGATCAAGCGCAGGGCGGCACAGCGTCGCAGCAACAGTGGTCGGCGGGCGCGCCGAACGCGGACAGCGGGGCCGTGCCGGTCAGTGATGCGCCGCGCTCGCGCGATGTGCTCGGCTGACGCATCGCAGATGAATCGTCTGCGGCGCTTCCCTATGCGCAGGGACAATTCCGGGGCCATTATCATCGACGACGGCGAGGATAACGAGGCCGACGGCGCCGTCTTCGAGCCGATCGCGTACAGAATCGTGGACGGCGTCATCGTGATCGAGGACGACGAGAACGCCGAACCCAGCGGGTCGAACGAAGCGCTGGGCTGGAAGATCGAGGGCGGCGTGATCATCATCCTCGACGAGAACGAGCTGCCGCTCAAACTGCTCGACGTCACACCGGACGGGTTCAAGGCGGTCCAGGGCGACGGAGGCAAGACGGTCTACGTGCTGGACGACGGCGGGGAGGTGGGTCGAGCGGTAGCTTGCTTCGGGAATGCTGACGGCGGCGTCCAGGGAAACGAGCGGGCGGGGACCCCTGTCGGCGTCTCGAGAGCGCCAACCCCTGCGGGACAGGGACGCAACGGCGGAGCGCTGACTCTGGCCAGGAAAGCGTTGACGTGCATGATGTGCTACGAGGTCGTGCACAGGTTGATAATGTGAGCGTTTATTCGACAAGCAGGGGATCTATGCACAGCTAATATGAACAAAACTCAGGTTTACTTGTGGTACGTTGCGGATTAACAGGTGAGCAGCATCGAGGGCAAAGTTCTCACGGAGGCGGGGTGCAGGACACGGGCCGGTGCACGTCCATTGCGCAAAGCAGCTGGTCAACGGCTCCGGGCCAGGCGAGAAGACGAAATGCCCGATGTGCCGCAAGAAGATCCAGCTCGGCGCGCCGGCATACGAGCTCAACGACTTCGTGGCCGCGCTGGCCGGCGAGGCGGAGGACGTCGACGTGGCGGAGGGCGCCAAGAGTCTTGCTCAGGAGATCGACGAGCTCAACGCGTCGATCGACGCTCGCGTGCGCCGGGAAGAGAAGCGCCAGGCCCGCGAAGCAAACGAAGTCGAACAGGAGGAACGCAGGAGGCGTCGGCGGGTTTATGGTCGTCGTGAGTGCGACAGAATTTACTTAACGGCCTGGTGCTGAGCGATATCTCGCAGGCTACATTTAGTATAGGCAGGCTAGATTTCGCGACGACCGTGGGCGGCCTTCGAAGCACAGAGGAGGGTATTCGAGTTTGCATAATATAATCATAATTACTGTACACTCGAGAGCGGTGTGGAACGCATCGTGGGCAGGCTGGAGCAGCCCACGGCCTGAACGTCGCCGAGCACGGCGTGTGCGGTGCAACGAAGGCGAAGTAAGCCGAGTGGAAGATGCTGTGTAATGCTGCGCCCTCGCGCCAGAGACAATGACTGTCCGGGACGCGAGGGCGCGGGGAGAAGGGAGAGGTGCGGCTTCGGTCCGATAGGGCCGAATCGGAGAGGAAGATACATCCGTGACGGCGCAAGCCGGGAGCGGTTGCCTTTGCACCACGTCGAGTCCCGGACGGTCATCGTCTCTGGCTCGAGGGTGCAATGGGTGATAGCTTCCGAAATTTACACATGCACGCGTATCGCACCAGACGGCCGACTGTGCGACGTTCATATGGAAATGAGGTGCGAGCGTGAGCAGAGCCGATGGGAGATGAGCGGAAAGAGAGTGGAGCCGCGCCAGTAGCAGTTGCTGGGCGCCGGCTTGAACGAGGACTGTGCCCAGTGCTTCGATGCACGGATGCAGGCGTGTGATTGACGGTGGTTGATAGTGCAAGCGTGCTGATTGAAGATCGCGAGCAGCTTATCTGTATCAAGGAACCCTGGCCGCGGGGACAGGGTCAACGCCGAGACGTATGGAAGCAGAAAAATTGTCTACGGCGTATATTTCCTATGGGATGGCCCGGCAGGTTCAGTGGCTCTCTGGTGCAGTGTGTAGCTAGGATAGGGTCACTAAATCGAACGACAGTAGCATTTTCTCACGTTGACACAGCAGAATGAAATAGAAACACTGAAGCAGGTCCAGGAGCACAAAAAAGCAGCAATGCGGCCATGACGGCGGGATGACGGGCCCTTAACGCCGTGAGCGTTTGGCTCCGGCGCCGACGGGTGGGCGCGCGCCGGCCCGAACGTAACTCAGTTTCTGCCACAATGTCGCACGAGCAACAGAGCGCAGACGCCTACGATGCGACCACGACGGGCAAGGTGTTGCTGTCAGTTCTTGAGAAGGACTGCAACACCTACAAGAGCGTCGAAGAGATCCAAGAACACATGGATCAGATGCTCGCGTCTATGCGCGCCAGGCACCCGGACCTGACCAACGCGGCGATCCTGCGCAAGGCGATCGAGCAGCGCGCCGCCGTGGCGGCCGTTGTCAAGTTCGAGCACGACGCGGTCGAAAGGGCGCTGCAGGGAGACGGTACTGTGAGTAAAGAACGGCAACGACTACTGAAATTTGACGCGTCTAGGAGGAGACCGCTGCGTTCCTGAACGAGCACCATGCGAGCGTCCAGGAGGTCAGTGACGAACGCGTGACGAACGCGGTCAGGCGGGCGAGGCTCTTATCGAACAACCGCCAGAGCTCGCAGCGTCTGTTGGCTGCGAAAAATGCCGCAAAGTGCAGGCAGTGCGAGCAGAGCAGGAAGACAACCTGGATGTGAGTAACGACGTTTTATTCGCGGTACGGCGGTGAATGGTATCGAGCAGGGCCGTGGACTGCGGGCACAGTTTCTGCGCGGGCTGCATCGTGCGCATTCTCGACCAGGATGGGAGATGTGGGGTGTGCCGGGAGGAGATCGCGTGGCCCCCGGCGCAGAACTTCCAGCTGAAGGACGCCATGATCGAAGCAAACAGGCGAGGTGGCGAGACGGAGGAGGGCGAGGGAAGTAAGTCGGACACCGTGCTGCAGGCGTTTGAGCGGTTCTGCGCGCGCCGGGAGAGGGGTCGTCGCGGGATCGGGCAGGGCGAGGTTTTGGAATAGGAAGGCAATCGTACAGTCTTGAAAGTTACGCAAAGGAGAGCAAGTTGCGAACTGAATACACGAACGATCACTTCGGGATATCCAGGTGTGGGGCTCGCTAGCAGTAAGATGCTCGTTATTGCCGCCGTGAATGTATTGAAGGCACGGTGTTAGTGGAGGCCGTGCCACAAACTCAGCAGGCCTCTCAAACTCTGCTCGGTACACGCTCGTCCGACGCAACCCACGCTATGGACGACGCTCAGGCGCAAGCTGCGGCAGACAAAGTCATCGAGGAGTCGCGCAAGGTCGTGAAGGACAATCATGTCGAGCTCGACGAAGGCGAAGAAGCCTTCCTGCAAGCGCAGCTGTTGGCGATCGAGCTGGGGATCGCCAACACGCCGGTGGTGACGAACATGAACGCGAGGCGATTCATGGTGCGTCAGGTAGAGAAGGGCGTCAATTCTGAACTGACTATGCAATTTTCAGGGCGACCAGGAGGACAGGGCGGTAGAACGCGCCACTCAGACAAGGGCGGTGAGTCTTTCATGAACTGCGTCGTTGGCAGACGATGACTTTGAATCGCGCAGATGCGAGAGCGCGTGGAGGCGGTCGAAAAGGCGATCGCTTGCCGAGTGTGCTTCGAGACGATGGAGAAGCCTTGGACGTGAGTGATACGACGGTCCGGACTCGCCATGCAATATTAATGGCTGAGATTTTACAGGTTGGCCGACTGCGGTCATAGTTTCTGCGAGACGTGCGTCAAGCGGGTGGTCGGGTCACATGTGGGGTGCCCGCTGTGTCAAGAGGCGATCCTCAACCTACCGGCAAGTAACTGGGCCTTGGCGGAGGTGTCTGCGGCGATCAGGGGACGCACAGTATCGCCTGCTGATGAATGGGACAGGGAAGGTGTGATCGGGTCGTTCTAGTGACTCGGGCTTGCTGTGGTTGAATGTACAGACGATTTATAACATGTGAATTTCTTTGATTTATGCACCCAATTCAGTAGTAGATAGCTAATGAAGATTTAAATGATGGGACACAGATCGCGTGGCCCGGCTAGCCGATGGCAACGGCTAGCGGCGGAGTTCGAAAGCGTTCCTCAGGTTCCGGTTCAACCGCGTCCCGGACGGTCATCGTCTCTGGCATTTGGTCGAATAGGATAGAGCGAGTGCTGTATTGCAGGGCGACGCGTTGGCGGAGCGCAGGTCGCCGGTTCGGTTAAGGATTTGCCGAAACGCTCAGTGCACACATGCAGGGATGCAGGCGGGCTTGTGATTGAACACGATTGATAGTGTGATTACAAAGCAGAATCAAATTGAGGCAGTGAGGGAGGTCCACGCGGCCAAAAATGCGGCAGCACGCCTATGACGGCGGGATGACGGTCCCTTAACGCCGCGAGCGTTTAGCTCCGGGACCGAAAGGTGGGCGCGCGCCGGGCCGAACAGAACTAACTTCGTACCACCATGTCGCACGAGCTGCAGACCACAGACGCGGACGCTACCATCGCCACTGGCAAGATTTTGCTGGCGGTTCTCGAAAAGGACTGCCAGACGTACAAGAGCAACCAGGAGGTCGAGGACGACATGGCTCAGATGCTCGCGGCTATGCGCGTCAAGCACCACGACCTCACCGAGCTCGAGATCCTGAAAAAGGCGACCAGGGAGCGCGCCGCCGTAGCGGCGATGGTCAAAGTCGAGCACGACGCGGTCGACAGGGCGCATAACGGAAACGGCAGTGTGAGTAACGAACGACAGGCAATCGGTCGAAATTGACGGTTTTAGCAGGAGGTCGCCGCCTTCCTCAACGCGTACCATTCGACAGCCGAGGAGGTGCGTGACGACGGCTGTGGATCGCATGGAGCTGTCGTTGAACATCGGTCAGTACTCGCAGAGACTGTTGGCGGCGATGAAGGCCGCAAAGTGCGCGAGATGCAAGAAGGGAAAGACGACGAGCTGGATGTGAGTAAAACCGTTTTATTCGAGATACTAGCTGAATGATATTGAACAGGGCTGTCGACTGCGGGCACAGCTTCTGTGCAGGCTGCATCGTGCACATGCAGGACACGGATGGGAAATGCGGGGTGTGTGGCGAGCCGATCGCGTGGCCGCCCGCGCAGAACTTCTCGCTCAAGCACGCGATCGTCGCGAACACGAAGACCGGCGAGACGAAGGAGGGCAAAGACAGCAAATCGGTCGAGGTGGGGGAGGCGTTTGCACGATGCAAGGCCCGCCGGGAGAGAGCACGTGAGGATCGCGGAACGGGCGAGGAGGGGGCCGCGTAAAACGAGTAGTGTATTTTGTAGCCATATAACTACGGGAGAAGAGAAATGGACTGAGAAAAAATAAGCAAGGTAGACTCCAGATACGCCGCGTGAGGGCTCGGTAGTAATAACGATGTGAGACGCCGTTAGTTATTGCCGCCGCGAATGTTTGAAAGCAAAGGCTGTGCTTAAACTCAGCAGGCGTATCAAACTCTGCTTCGTACCACCACATACCCACACGTAGACGACATGGACGCAACGCAGGACGCCCGCGCGCAAGCTGCGATCGACGACGTCCTACAGGAGTCGCTGAAAATCGCGCAAGACTCTTTTGGCGGCCGCGATTGCACCGAAGAGGAGCTGCGCCACCAGCAGCTGCGGGTGATCGAGTCGATGATCGCGAACATGCCGGCGGGGACACGCGCCAGCGCCATAAAGTTGATGGTGAGTGAGGTAGAGGACTGAGCAGAATCTGGCTAACTGTGAGCTATTCAGCGCGACAAGAAGGACAAGGCCGCTGAGCTTGCGGCTCACTCCAAGTCGGTGAGTTTTTCTCAAAGGGCGAGGTTGCAGGGGATGACTCGATGGGCAGCTTCGAGACCGCGCCGACATGGTCGAGAAATCGATCATGTGCATTGTCTGCATGGAGACGATGGAGAAGCCTTGGGCGTGAGTGATACCACGGTACGGGTCGCTCGGTCAACATTAACGGGTGAGATTTTATAGGTTGGCCGATTGCGGCCACAGCTACTGCGAAACGTGCATCAAGCCCCTCTTGGTCAGGCCGGCGGGCTGCCCGCTCTGTGGCACCGCCATCCTCGGCGCGCCCGTCGAGAACTGGTCATTAGCGGAGCTGTCTGCGGCGATCAGGGGACGTGCAGGACAGCCTGGTGATGAGTGGGACGTGGAAGGTGTCTTGGGTGCATTCAGGGCTAGTTTCGGGCTGGAGGCGGGCGAAATCGAGGAGTAGTAGGCAGTGAACGTACGGTACGAACAAATTAGAACGGATGACCTGCAATTTTTCCTGGGTGTGGGCAACAAGCTGAGATTGAATACCGGAGAAATAAATGAGACTTCTATAACACAATGATAGGTGGGCAAGACGTGTGGCCCGGCTAGCCGATGGCAACGGCTAGCCGCGGTGGCAACGGCTAGCCGCGGAGTTCGAAAGCGTGCCTCTGCTTCCGGTTCATCCGCGTCCCGGACGGTCATCGTCTCTGGCGTTTGGTTGAATAGGATAGAGCGAGTATCGGATTTGATGGCGACCCGTGAGTGTATTCCAGCGAAATAAGACGCTCAAATTTCTGACACACGCGATGGGTGGGCTGCTAGGAAAATCGGCAGCAAAGAAGTTGCCGCCAGTATCGACCACGGTTTTCGGACCGTCGTCGCCTACAAAGAGGGATGCGGCGAAGCCAAAGACGAGCAAGAGAAAGGCGCCTGCGATGCCGGCGGTCGCTCATGCCAGTGTGGCGCCGTCAACCCCAAAGCGAACGTCGAACGCGACGCCGATGGGAGGCTTGGACATGGAAGACGCTGGGCCGCAGCAAAGCTTCACGGAGGGCTCTCCATCAAAGAGTCCGAGTAAGAAGGGCAAGGGCAAGGGCAAGGTGGGCACTGAGCAGCGGTTTGTTATTTCGGCTGACGGGACGGTGCAGACGGTGCCGCAACAAAACGACGATTTTAGCTCGGCACGCGACGTGCTTCTGAGCGGAATGATGTCCTTGGAGTGGCAGGAAGGGGTGGGCTCAGCGTGCGAGTGCGCCGGGCGTCAGGCGAGGATCTTCAGATGCATCAACTGCTTCGGAGGCGGCTTGCTGTGCAAGGAATGTGCAATATCGACGCACTTGCAGCATCCGCTTCATAAAATCGAAAAGTGGAACGGATTCCACTTCCAAAAAGCGTCTCTCGGCGATTTAGAAGTCAAGATGCACCTCGGGCACGAGGGGGAGCCATGTCCGACCACGCAAAAGGAAGGGACGGGAGATCAGAAGGACGGGTCCCGTATGACGGTAGTGCATGTGAATGGCCATCACGAGCTCAAGGTCGTCGAATGCCGGTGTCGGCAGGCGAGGGAGGAACCGGAGGGAACGTTGTCACAGTTGATGCGGGCGAGGTTGTTCCCGGCGACGTTCTCACGCGTCCAGACGGTGTACACATTCGAGCTTATGGAGCACTGGCATCTGGAGTCACTTCAGAGCAAGAAGCCGACGTGGGACTACTGGCAAGCACTATGCCAGAAGACGAAACGCGGCCGTGATAGGGTGAGTCGTCGCAGATGCAGGCTGGTATAAGTTGCTGAGACCGTCGAGCGCAGAAAGGCTACTCGGTGTTCCTTCGCGCGGGGAGGCACTGGAGGGCGCTCAAGATGCTGTTGAGAAGCGGCCAGGCGCACGGGATCGACAAGCTACTGCCCAAGAACCGATGGCCGGGAAACACGGCGGTCGTGTGCCCGGCGTGTCCAGAGCCGGATTTCAATCTGCAGGAGGGATGGGAGACGCTGGTGGATGACGATAAACTGAGGTAAGCCGCTCGGGAAAATCGAATCGAGCGGCCGGGCGCTGAGAACGGATTTGAATGTTAGTAGTATGGTTGCCCGCGGCCGCACCACCTGTATCTCCGGCTCCGGCCCGTTATTGGAACTCCGTCGTTTGCCTCGCGCCGTTCGCGTCTGCTCCGTCCAACAGGTTATGAGCCCCCGGCTGCCCCTCTGACCGCTTGTTTTGCGTGTTACAACCCCTATCTGCGTGCCACACCCTTGCTCTGCGTGCTACACCCCCCATTTTGCGTGCCACATCAATTTTCACCGGCCCAACTCCCGACGGCCACTGCCTGCTGCCGCCAGCATGGTACCCTCGTATCCCCCTCCCTGAGGCCTCAATCTTCGACGGCGACTACCGGCACACCTTTTCCGCGGCCTACCGTTGCCTGCCTCGTCTTCAAGTTGTTCAAGTTCAATGACAACCAACAAGAGTTGTTCAATTCGGTGGGAGCCGTCACAGCCTCCCCCATTTTACCCCTTTCTACTGGCATATTTTCCCCTTTCACTCATTTTCCTTGCTGCGCCCTTGGTCAGGTGGGAGTGTTAGTAGTATGGTTGCCCGCGGCCGCACCACCTGTATCTCCGGCTCCGGCCCGTTATTGGAACTCCGTCGTTTGCCTCGCGCCGTTCGCGTCTGCTCCGTCCAACATTGAAAGATTCTTATTCATGGTCTGGCTGGGGACGGACGCCAGCTTCAAGGCGTACTTGAAAAACGGCGTGCAGAACATCAACGACGTCTCGCTATTGGACGGGTTGTCGTTTTTCCCGACCAAGGAGGCCTGGGAAAAGTACGTGAGAGACAATAAGGATGTGAAGCAGGTATGTTATGATGGGATGAACCGGAGGCTAGCGCTTACAGGGAGCGTCTTACAGGAGAATGGACCGTGTCCGAGCTACGACAGGATGCACAAGATTCACAACATGAGCAACAGACGGGTCTCGGGAACGTCGGCGGTGTCGTGCATAAATCACAGCATATTCTCGCCCATGGGAATGGTCGATCTGGAGCTCGGAGAGAAGTAAGTAGACTCTCTCGCAAAGGCGTAACCGGGCTGATGGCTGGACGAAGGTACTTCATGATCGACCACGGCTGGGCCATGGCGCAGGGGCCGCACCCGAATAAGAAGCTGCCGCGCGGTTTTTCGAGCGATCGCGGCTGTTCGCTGTGCAAGAAGATGTCGGAGCGACTGTCGAGGGAATTCAAGGATCGCAAGGACTTGGTGGAGATTGTTGAGGAGCTGGTGTGGGTGATCCCAAAGATGCACATCCAGGGACATTGCGAGAAGTGTCAGTACATGTACCACCTTCTGTACACACCGGGTGCCGGTCGAGCTTGCGGAGAGGGAGTGGAACGGCCGTGGGCCGAGACCAAGCTGGCCGCTGCGATCTGCAGGGACGCGGGACCGGGGCACCGTCAGGAGATCCTGAACGACGTGCACAATTTCTGGAATTTCATGAAGGTGGTGGGGATGGGTGCGTACGATCGCGCGCACGGAATGACATACACAGGACTGATAGTTACAACAGCGCTGTACTTGTTTCGGCAGGCCGCGGAGGCCGCAAAGCATGTGAAGCGGACAGAGGAGCTGCTCGCGGACTTTGTTGCCCACGTGAAGCCCGAGGACATTGCGCGATGGAAGGCAGCGTACCCGGGAGAGGGGGCTACGCTGGGGAGAAAGGGTGAGATCATCTCGCGTTATCGCATGGACGACAGCAAACGTGAGAGCACGAGTGTGCGTGGGGATGACAGCGAGCTGAACCACACGCAGGTCCGAATCAGAAAGATGTGATCGCGCGCCTGGAGGCCGAAGAACGGCAAAGGCTGAAGCAACAGAAAAAGAAGAGGCGGACGGCGGTGGGTATGATCGCGAAGGGCGTCGAGATCTCGGGTAACCAGTGGGTGGTTCAGCTGCGCCGTGTGAGATGAGATGACCGATACACGGCAGAGCTCGGCTGCGACACAAGACGGGGAAGAAGAAGAACCAGCGCACCGCGGCAGCCGAAGAGGACCCAGAAGAGAACGTCGACGCGGCGTCGCTGTCGTCAGACTCCGGGGACTCGTCGGGCTCGGAGTCGTCTTCTGAGGACCGCGAGCGCAAACAGAAGGTCTCAAATGCCGTGAGACGGGCGCGGCGTGCCATGGCTGCGGAAATAGAGGAGTTCAGGACGATGCAGAGGCCGCACATGGCCTTTGTGTCGGAGCTGGTCGGCGGGGAAGAGGGAACGGCGGGAGAGTTGACCGAGGAGATGGAGCCGGAGAACGAGCCTTTGTTGCTACCTTCGCACTTTGAGCCGGACGAGCGCGCGGAGCACGGCATCCCGGACCGAATGGTAAAGATGGAACGGGACATCAGGGAGGCGCACGCGGAGACAGTGCTGGCCGAGCTGCGAGTATTGATCTCGACGTTCGGCGGGTTTGCTGGGAGAGCTCGGGAGATGCTCGACAGCGCGAGAGACAAGACAAGGTCGTCGAAGAAGATGAGGAAGATGCGCGGGCAACAACAAAGGCTGGTGGACGTGTACAACGAGCACTACGAGGCGATGCTCAAGCTCGGGCTGGCGGAGGACGATAAGACGTATCAGCGGGTGACCTACGCGATGCTGAAGGCGAAATCGGTGCCTTCGAGGCCTCAGGGGCTGGGCGTCGGACGTGGCAAGACCGACGACGCCTGGTTCTGGCGCGGCGGCAGGACGCTGGGCGAGATCTCACACGTGGACAGCAAGAAGATCGCCGAGTTTACCGACGACGGTGAGTGAGAGCACATAGAATGTTGAGCACAGAGTCTGATCGGGTATATGGGAGCAGAGCTGCGCGTGCGATACTTCAGGCTGCTGGGGCATCACCAGCGTTGGGTCGAGCAACAAGCCATTGTCGGTGCCGAGTTTGGACGGACGGAAAGGCATTTCTGCAAGATGAAGACAATCTGGCAGACGCTCGCTGGCGAGTACAACGTGAAGGCCGTAGATCAGAGCCGGAAGGTCGCAGAGAGTCGCGCTGCGGCCATAAGGAAGGATGTGTCGGTGGAGATGCAAGAGCCCGTGCACCTGAAGGCGATCGAAAGGGAGCTTCGCGGTTCGGCAGCGTATGCGTACCAGAAGGCCTCGTTTTTCAAGGGGTTGGAGGTCGAGACGAGAACGCTGCGGACAAAGGCGGCAGCCCAGTGGGATAAGGAGGGGAAGTGGGCGAAGTTTGACGGCGAGGGTACGTCTGGCTGGAAACAAAGAACGCAAGCACTGACAGCAGATGCTCCGCAGGAGAGGAGAGAGCTTCGAAGAGGGCTAGAGAGATTTGATGAATGTATGATGTGGATTTGTAGTTCAGTATGTGTAAGAAATGGGACTCGGCGACATGGTTGCCGTTGGCGCTGTCAAATCGTGTAAAAGGTCCCGGTGCAAGAAGCAGGCGTGCGGGGAAGATTGGCTATATCGGTGGACCTTCCATATCAGGACGCATCTCAATTACATATCGGGATGCATCTCAGTTCCATATCAGGACGCATCTGACTGTTACTGGGGGACGATGCTTCGTTGGGCAGCGTCGACAACTAGCTTGTGTGGAAAGAGCTTTGAGATGAGCATGGGGTGAGGAATTGTGTCCATGTGGGGTCCGATTGCGCAGGGGTGAACGGAGATTGATGACGAGGCCAAACGTTCGCTCTCGCGCATTGGCTGCTCTGCGCTGGGGTCGGGCAGCACATGGACAACGCAGGGAAGACACGTGGGACACACGTGCGCCGCCGAATACAGTCGGTAGTGCGCGGGGACACAGTGCTGTGCTCAGATCCGACGAAGTGTAACCGCCGGTTAGACTGCAGCGAGTCTAGAGCGCTCGAGGGTGCCCTCAGGGGCGCAGGGCAACGTCGGCGGGTGAGGAGGTTCATTCACGGCCAGGGAGAACGGCGAATCGTCGGGACACGCAGCGTTGTGCTCAGATCCGACGAAGTGTAACCGCCGGTTAGACTGCAGCGAGTCTAGAGCGCTCGAGGGTACCCTCTGAAGAACGGGGAAACGTCTCCGGGTCAGGGGGGACCATCAACGGTCAGTGAGAAGGGCGAATGGTCGGAACGCGAGGCTCGACGCGGTCGTCGGCGCGAATTTCCACACTCAGGGTCCAGCCTTTGACAGCAGGCATGTTTGGTCAGCATGGGTAGGCCTGAGGGGAAGACTGGGATGTAATAGGGAGAGTTAACGTCCCATATTGAGAATGCTGTGGATCTTGTAGTGAGCTGCCGGCTGACGATGGTGGGTTGTACGCGCAAACGTGTTTTCTATGTGAAGGGACCATCGGGATGTACAGCTAGAGCTGGTTAACGGTATGAGGAGCGATCAATGTAACAATAGAGATGGTGGAGAAGTCGAGCGATACGTGTTGGGACGGGAAACGTTTGCATTGACGGCGAAATCGATGTACAAACTGCGACCAAGACTATGTACATATGTAGTACAGAAAGAGGTCGAAATGGAAGGGCAATAGCGTCGTAAAGAGCGCCTGAGGGTGGATGCTGGCAGCGCGCCAAGGGCAATCCTGCACCGAAAGTACGAGGATCGGCTAGCCGATGCGTCCCCAAAAGGACGAGAATCGGCTAGCCGATTTTCCCCGAACCAGCTGGCGCTAGACACTCTACAGGGAAGCTCAAACTGCTCCGGAACCGGAAGATTCGCTTGATTCAGACGCAAGTCCCGCCTCGCCTATCTTCCGATTGTATGTCCTCTCATCGATCGGTTGATGGATAAGACGGTAAACGAGTAGCGGCTCGCCACTGCCACATACTCGTCAGCCTACAACGATTCCCCCCAGCCGCGTCGTACAGCCCTGATATTGACGATCAACCCGTTGCATAATATACATCAGTTTCGTAGTACAAATTAGAAACCGGGACGGTCACAGCTTCCCACGGGTAAGCTCGGCGGACGGTATCTCTCAGGGATTTCCCTGTGTCGGGGGAATACGTTCTCTCAGAGTCTAGGCCTATGTAAATGGTGCTGTGATATTGCAATGCAGAGTTTAGTCTTGCGATCCATTTATCCGCGCGATGACATGATGGATACTGGCCCCAGGTTCACCCAACCAGCATGGGCTCACCAGGCTTTGAGACAGTATCAAGTGCTGAGTTGTACTATCTAGCGCTTCAGATGCCTCTTCTAGTACATGGAAGACCGGGAGCACGTTCGGTGACCGTCGGGATCTTCGCCGCAACAGGACGTCCGGTTGTAAACAGCGGATGTTATTCCATCCCCCGCACGGTCAACATGGAACTGACGGAGTAGACGTGAATGGTCGAGTTTCAAGCGGTCTAATCGTTTGCGTGGGCATGCAGCGGCACAAGGCCCAGCGAAAACAAACACCATCCAACAAACTGAATTCTGACGGCCGCGGACACCTAGGCGCTTCCTCACCTAGGCGCTTCCTCGGGGGTCTAACAGCAAACATATCGTGCCGGCTCAATGAACATGCGTTTTGTGGTGCTCTCACTGGAATGCTTACTGATTGCAAGCGTCTGTGGCAAAGATTCCAGGCAGACTTCCACCGAACGGGCGGAGCAAATCCATTTCAGCCCGACACTGAGCGTAACTGTTTGACATCCATCTCGGGAGGGTTGGTCTAGACCAGGTTTCATGTTGGATACATGTGCTACCCTAACAGTGAGAGTTTGTGGCATTGCGAACGTTCACCAGACCTATGGAACTTCTGCCACCGTGAGTGCCACGAGTGTAAGAGTCATTCTGCATCTAATGGTAGTCGTTGCGGTCGTTCATGGAATCCTTGGGCTATTCTACAAGCCAGTCGATCCTCCCCAGTTCCTCAACTCGGCGATGCTGTCCAGATGCGTCGTGGCGCTGGCAACAATCTCCCCGAGCGCCGTTTCGAAGTGATGCGACCCGATAATACGCTGCGATGGCGTCCCGGCTTCCGTGGCTGCTGTAGCCCTGCGGCTGTGAATCGTCCAGAGATCCGGCACGGTATCCTTGAACGCGCAAAGCGCGGCGGAGAAGACGAGGTGCTTGAGATCCGAGCCGGAATAGTGCACTGTGCGCGCTGCGAGGGTCGGGAGATCGACCGTCTCGTCAACCTTCTCGCCTTTGAGATAGTGCCGGATGATCTCTGCTGCGCCGTCAGACGCTGGAAAGGTGATCTGGATATGCGACACGCACTCTCGCGCTCAGTGGTGCCGGGAAGGTCAACCAGCACGCGGCGCGGCAGGCGGCGTAAGACGGCCTCGTCGAGATCCTGCGGCCGGTTCGTCGCGCCCACGATGACGATTTTACTGTTCTTGTTATCGGATGCGGACTTGAGCCCGTCCATTTCCTGACGACAACCACGCGTTGACATGCATAAACAGTCTCGTAAAACCGTATCTCACCTGGAGGAACTCTGTCAAAGTGGAGCGATGTATCGAGCCGCTGCGCGAGCGCTTGCCGAAGAGCGCTTCGATCTCGTCGATGAAAATAACACAGGGCCCAAGCCGGCGCGCAAGGGTCTGGGTGTGCGTCAGCAGCTGCCTTTGATCAAGCAGGGAATCGTTACACACGAAGGTCGCACGGATCAGCTTCTCGTCCTCGGAGTGCCACTTCGAGCGGATCGTGCTGGCCTGGATCTGCAGCATGTTTGCGCCGCTCTCCTTGGCCAGCGCCCTGCACACCATCGTCTTGCCGGTACCCTGAGCAGACGCTTAGCTACTTTGAGAATCGATAGACGAAAGCTCACCGGAGGACCGTAAAGCAAGACGCCGGCCATGGATTCGCGCCCGAGAATGCCGGTGCTGTACGCGTCCGTGAAGATCAACGGTAGAGATACGACGGAGCGCAGCGCCTGGATGATATGCGGCTCCAGGCACACGTCCTCGTACGTCGTGCGGATCGTCGCTGCGGAAGGAGCAGTCAGAACCGCATGTCATTGTCAACGGGGAATGGTGGCGCGTACTCACCTGGATCGATGATGGAGCCCAACAGCTTCTTCTCATATTTGTTCAAGTCAACGGCCCGCTTGACCTGCTCCGCCACGGACAGCGCGCCTTCGATCGCCTTCGGAAGGGCGGTGCACTCGGTCTTGATGTACGCCTGCAGCTCGCTCTGCGCGCTGTCGCTCTTCTGCATCGCCGCGAAGACGTCGGCGGTCGTGAGGGTGTCCGTCTGCGGGAGCCAGGTCGCGGCGCGCGATGCGATGGCAGCCAGGCCGCTGTCCTTGTGCACCAGGGTGGTCAAGCGCACGACGGCGGCCTCAGCATCTGAGTGTCCGCGTCAGCATCTGTCGGTAAAGGGAGTAATGATGAGATAGCTGCATACCCGGGTTTTTCGTCTTCAGGAGCTCCAACCACTGGTCGACCGCAGCGTCGTTTGTGGCCGACCAAGTCCGCTTGTGATCGTCGCGCAGCGCTGCCTTCAGTACCGGGATATGCGCCGCAAGCACCAGGCGCGTCGGCGACTCGCTGCGATTGAGAGGCTCGGAGGCGAGCGTCGCAGCGAGCGCAGCGACAAGCTCAACCTGTGCGTCGGCGTCCACGCGCAGCGTCTCCTGCGACTTCTCATGCAACTTCTGCACACTGAAGCGCTCGAGCACCGCGCACGAGAACAACTCTGCGAGCGACCCCGCGCGCCCGTCGCCCGCAGCGAGCTTGCGCCACTCCGCCGCACACTCGCGCTTGACGTAGCCCAACAGCGCGGCGGGCGCGCCGAACGCCTTAAGATACGCGTCGTGGCCCTCGCGGTTCTTCTTCGCCAGCCGGTCCGCGTCGGCGTCCGCCGCGCGCAGGACGGGCACGCGCCAGAATCCCGCGACGGCGGTGACCGGGATGCCGCAATCGGAGATGGCGGCGAGCAGTGGGCGGACTAGCGGCAGGAATGCGGAACTGGACGCGCCGAAGTTGCGCAGGTAAAGGAAGCGGCGGCGCGTCGAGCCGCCCGCGCGGAGGAACGCGCGGAGCCAGTCCAGCGCGTTGGAGTACTCGTGCGAGCGAGCCTCGGCGCGCTGCGCGTGCTGGGACTTCAGGTCCTGGAGGTCCGTGGCGCAGGCGTCGGCTTTCTCGCGCGCGTTGGAGACCCAGCGCTCGGCGTCGGCGACGTCCTGCTTGAGGTAGCGCAGCTCCTCGTCTTCGGTGTCGACGGCGGCGTCTGCGGTCTTGGTCTCCTCCTTTGGTGTAGAGTCGTCACCGTCGTGCTGCGATGCTGTATTCGCGGATGGGTTGATCGAAGACGCCGTGTCCGGGACATCAGCTACCTCAGTCCTTTCAACGGCGGTGTCCACCGCGTCGTCATTGCAGACGCTATCAGCCTTAGAAGGACCGGCGGTATCATCCGCTTGCGCATCCTGCGAGTTTCATATGAGTCCGCGAAACGCAATGCACTATGAATAGGCTCTGAGACGCACCGAGATCCCGTTGTCTTGCACGTACTCGGCTAGCGCGCGCTTGCGGTCCGCGAGAACACCTTCCTGATGAGCGAGCTGATCCTTCGCAGCGGCCTCCTCATTCACTAGAGGTGTCAGCGCGTTCTCCTCGTCTACAATTTCATAGTGCCGCGCGAACAACGACCAAAGCGCGCTCCCAAACCCTACAACCTGCGGTCAGAGCGAGTCATGAAACGGCATTAAGTACACGGACCGGTACCAAGGACGCCACGTTCCCCGTCGGCGAGGTCGTTAGCATCAAGGACGACGACGTCAGACTTGAAGTGGTGCGCGAGATAGCGCACGGCCGCGTCCACCGCAAGCGGAGAATCGAGTTTAGGCGTACAGAGCGCCGTCACACGGAGCACGTCAGAAGATGGCGGCTTCGCCAATTCCGTCTTCAGCTCGCGCACGGCTAGTTCCATGAGTGACGGAGACAGCAGCAAGGCAGAATGACCGTCCCGCGCAGCCGGCCCCTCTCCCTGCACGGCGATGGGATACCCATGCAGCGTAGGCTCGGCGTTGCGGCTGAACGGGACGAAGCACTTCTCGAGCAGGGCATCGGGAAGCTGAGCAATTTTCGTCACGTAGAGCGGAGGGGACATGTTGGGCTGCGATGTCGATTACGGGCTTCCAGCGCGCGCGTTTTAACGCAGCAGCGTGCACCCGGAATTACCTCACGCTCGCGCAGAATGTGGCGGGCAACGTGTGCGGCTGGCGGGACGCGATCCCGACACGCGAGGTTGGCGAAGGCGGTGCCGGGCGAGCGGAAGAACACACCCCGCGATGAGCTTCAGATAGCAGGGCTTGAGCATCCAGTGCAGGTAGAAGTCCTTCGAGCATAGATCCAGATCCACAGTGCGCGGGTTTAGGCAAGCGTGCATCGCGCGGTGCGGGCGAGAAATTCGAAAGGCGAGCCGAACACGTGCCGCGCCAGTCATGTCATGGCATCGGGTGCGGACGAGATTCCAGCCAATGCCGCGACAGATTCCCGTACGTGATAGAATACCCAGGCCGCTGATTGGAAAGACTGGCTGGTGTCCGGCCAGGCGCGCTGTTTCAGTCTGAACATTTTTTAACCCGATGCCTCTGTGCGTGCTGGCTCTCTTTGCATCCGCGCACGTGAACGGGCACTGTCCGGGTTTCTGCAACACTTCTTCGAGAAAAGGAAGCAGTTCAGCGCGTGCGCACCGGACGACTGAACGGCCTGGGCCACGAGGTCAGAAGCAAGAGGCTGGAAGAGCGCTAAACTCCGCCTCGCACGATGCCGCGCTAAGCCGCGAGCACGGTTCGTACGCCCCCGCAACGGACATTACCAATTTCATGATCATCCGATTCAAAATCACTAGGCTCACAGGACTTTTATCAGCGGTCGTCGTGGACCCTCCATTAAATGTGTAAGAGACGCGCGCAGTAGCCAATCGTCATTTGAATGCTCCAATGCAGGACTACTGTACGTGAGAGACTCGGGATGTGCTTATTGACATGAATCGTCAGCAAACTCACCGACCAATGTCGGCCGAATTCGCCGCCGGTGCTCTCCCTATGAATCTGAAGGTTCTCTCAAGGTTCTCACAGATTATACACTGGCGACTGTAAGTGTACTGAAGGGGGAAGCAGCAGGGAAACCACGTTAGCACCCGAGAACAGCCTCGGCTTCCCGCGCAACTCCGGAGGCCGTGCCGAGCGGAGTTTAGCCCTCTTGCTTCCTGCCTCGTGCGTCGTGCACTTCAATCTCCCGGCGTGCGTGCTACGGGCTGCAGTCTTCGCGCGGAGATGATACACGGAGCTTATCATTGCGCAAGTGCGCGCGCCAAGCCGACTCCGGCAACAGCAACTGGGTGAAAGTTGTTCACAGATGGCTCGAGGACACCCGCCGCCCCGGCTACAAGGCAATCGGACCAACGTGCATTTAGTGCGACCATTGCGTCGCCTACGTGTGGACTTGTTATCTGCATCGATGTTATGTGAAGCATCGTGCCAGGCGTCGATCGTGACATTTCCGGAGGCCGTCTTCTATCCGGTCTGTGCAGGCGTGGCTTACGGAATTCCGAGTTCCTATGCGCGAAGAACTTCCCAAAGCTCTGCAGGTGCTGCTCCACGCTCCACGGCTTTTTCTGGGGTGTGCATGCTGCTCGTTTCCGTCTGCTAGTCATCGCCTCTCCATATCTGGAGCGCGATCTCGTGTCGGAATCATTCCCCGAAACGCCCCTCGCTATGAACCAATCCCGACCTCACGTTTCGTCTTATAACTGTCGCGCATCTGCATCGTACCGGCACCGCGGCAACGATGGCTCCTCCCGCTAACACGAACGCCCCGGTCACTGCGTCCCCAACGTGTTCGTCTGCCGCACCAATCGTTCAACTGCCGGATGCTCTGCTCGAGAAGTGCTTCGTGCCGTTCACCCGTAACATCGCGCCTACGCTCCATGGATCTCCTATTGCGGTTCAGACTGCCAAGGCGATTACGCCCGACAACGCGCTCCAATTGATTCCCTCGCTTATCGAACTGGCGACGCGCGAGATCAAGAAGGAGCTGGTTAAACCCTCAAAGGTCCCGACGCTGCGCATAACGGCGCTCTGCGCGCCGAAGCTCGACTCCGCGCTCGCCGTGGACGCCGCCGTGCGCTATCTCGCGCATCAGTTCAAGGCTGACGTGATCATTCTGGACGCCGACGACCTGGCTCATGGTGAACATGGCGTTCTCGGAAAAGGTACAGTACGCACCGCAGATTAAGTCGACGCCTGATGCTCACATCGGCTGTAGAGTTCACCGCCGCGCTTTGGTCGTTGTACAAGAGGCACTACGAGATCGCCGACGAGATCACCGCGATTTCCGCCCTCGAGCGCGAGGAGAACGCGACGAAGGACCGGGTTAGGCGGCAAGAGAAGATCCTCCAAGATTGCAAGCAGGCGCTGGTGGATTATCTGAACGAGCACGCAGCTGTGGTACGCCATGCAACCTCGGCCTTCTGTCTCACGGGTACTCATGTCAGACATGCAGAGCGGACCCGATGACGCTCCCGCAAGTGCGGATACTGCAGACAAAGAACACGAGGAGGCAGCATCCGTGCCTGAGAGCGGGGAAGACGCCGCAGATACTGCAGCACCAAGCGCTGACGCTACATCGCCCTCCGTCGAGGTGTCCGCGGCTCCCATTGACGGAGAAGAGGGAGAGACCGCTGAGACGCCGAAGCCACCAGCACTGGACGAGGACATTCAACAACTCGAGCGCGACATCGCCGATGCCGAGCGGGCGGTCGAGACCGCGCGCGAGAAGGCAGCCGCCAGCGCGCAGGCCGTCGCCGACTTGAAATCACAGCACGAACAACGCGGCGATGCCCGCGCACTCGCTTATGCCGACGCGCAGCGCTGGCTGCGCGCATTCCTGCGGGCGGGCGGGTCGACGCGCCGCCGCTTCCTGTATCTGCGTAACTTCGGCGCGACGCACTACGCCTTCCTGCCGCTAGTGCACCCGCTCACGCGCGCGATCGAGGACTGCGGGCTGCCCGTCACTGTCCTCGCGGGCGTCTCGCGCGTGTCCTCCATGGGCACGACCGACTCGGACGCGCGGAAAACGCAGGACAAGCACGCCAATTTCCTCAAGGCGCTCGAGACGCGCACCAGGCTCGTGAGCTACATGCAGCACCGATGCGCCGCGGAGTGGCGCTACGTCCCCGACGGCGACCATCGCTCCGCCTCGCTTTCTGAGCTGTTCTCCCGCGCTGTTTTCAAGCGATACCGCTCCCCGCAGCTTCTCCAAAGGTATTATCAGACCTCTCTTCGCGTTGATACCGACTGCACGATGGAGCTCGTCACTGCGCTTGCTGTCTCGTTGGTCTCGGAGCCTCCTGCGACGCCCAGCGCATTCCCCACCACGCTCGTGCTCGGACACAATATCCGCGCCCTGAAGAAAATCCTCCGTGATGAGTACAAACACAGCTGGGAGGGCACGGCCGGGACGATCGTCGGTCAGTGGCAGGAACTATCCAAACAGAACGAACGAGGTGCGCATTGACTGTCGCGCAGTAGGCGCTCTGAGGCTGACTGTCCATTCGATATTCAGACGAGAAGGTTTCGGCGGCAAGACTGAGCACAAGCCTGCTCAAAAAGGACGAAACGGCCGCCCTCGCCGCCGGGATCGCGGAGTGGCTCCCCGATGCGGAACTCGTCACCACCGCCAACGTCTTCGTGGCCTTGGAGAAGTGGGACGCCGCGCAGACTGTACTCCACGCAACGCTGAACGCGGAGCACGTCGGGCCCCAGAAGAAGGTCGGTGCTGCGGCGTCCATCGCGCAGCAAGTCAAGAACTCAGGAAACCTGAACGAATACGAAATGCGGCTCCTCGGCTCCATCATCGATCCCGGTGCGTGATGGCTGGCACATTCTATTCTATCCGACGCAGGTGACTGATGCAGGTTCGCAGAGACAATCAACACGACGTACCAGGATGTCTGCTTGGAGCCTCATATTGTAGAGACGCTGCGCTCCGTCGTTTCTCTGCCGTTGCTTTACCCGGACGCGTACAGCACCGGAATCCTTGGGCGCGAGTCCATGGCCGGCGTATTGCTCTACGGTCCACCGGTAAGTTCGGTCCGTCCTGGCACGCAGCTGGCACTGACGATACTTGAAGGGGACTGGAAAGACGATGGTGTGCCGGGCGCTCGCGAAGGAGAGCGGCGCGAACATGCTGCAAATCCAAGCCAGCACGATCCGCTCCAAGTGGCACTCCGAAGACGAAAAGCTGATTCATGCGACCTTCGTATGCAACGGCTTTCCTGCCCGATGTTTGAGCTCACATCTGCACAGACTCTTGCGCGCCGCCTGGGTCCATGTGTCGTCTTCATTGACGAGATCGAGGCGCTTTTCGGGAAGCGCTCTGAGAGCCATTCGCTTCACCGCGCCACCCTGACCGAATTCCTCCAGGTGAGAAACCCTTCTTTCATCTCGCGCGGTTGGCCTGACGAGTCGGCCCCTTACCCTGCAGGAAATGGACGGCCTCAAGACTGCGGCTGAGAACAGGGCGAACAAAATCGTGATCGTCGGCGCGACGAATCGGCCGCAGGATCTCGACGATGCGGTCCTGCGCCGTCTTCCGCGACGCGTGCTAGTGGACCTCCCGGACACCGCCGAGCGTGCGAGTGCGTTCTCTCCCTCTCGCTCACCGGCCATTTCGAGAGTCTAACAGTTGCACAGAGATCATCAAGCACTATCTCACTGGCGAGAAAATCGACGATACAGTCGACATTCCAGCTCTCGCGGAGCGCACGCCGCATTACTCCGGCTCAGACCTCAAGCACCTGGTGTTCTCCGCGGCGCTCTCCGCGTTCAAGGACAGCGTTCCGGACCTCTGGTCTGCGCACACTCAGAAGAAGAACGTCGTCGGCGATGATGCTGGCAAGAAGCTCCCGCAGCGCGTCATTGGGTCGCACCACTTTGACAAGGCGCTGCTCGAGGTCGTCGCGAGCGCTTCGGCGCATCTCGAGAGCATCGCGGAGCTCAGGAATTGGGGCGGGTCGAGCGGCGTTTAGCATGATGTGTTCACGCGAGAGGAGTTGTCTATAGTTGCTATGGCAAATAACACAACGCAGCGCATGTAGCGCGTAGATCAACGACGGTGCGGTGCATAACTACGTTTCACAGAAGCCATGCCCGTACCGTAGGCCGGATGGATGTAAGGGTCAGGTCTCGGAGAGCATCGTGCTTAGCCGCACACGGCGCACATCGCAAATCGCCTCCAGGACGGGAAGACTAGGTGTCCCGGGTTCCACGTCAACGGTGATCCAGCGCAGACGCAGCATGTGCGGCAGAAGGAGGGCCCTGGAAAGAGCTAAGTCCAGAACATCGTGTTTCCGCATCGGCTCGTCGATGAGCACATATATCGAGAACAGTGGACATGAGAGGTACAACCCCGCCTGAAGCAGGTCAAGGACCTGACGGAGTGACCCGGAAATCCGGAGCTCGCGGATGTGCGTGCAACGTAAGATCAGCGGCTGGTATGCCGCCAGAGGAATGCGCGGGTCGTGTTCCCCTTCGTCCAGGTCTCCCTGCGGGCCGCTGAGGCGCAGATCGCGGACCGAGGAGAGGTCGACCTGGGGATCGCAGAGCACAGCAAGATCGCTGACATCGCAGAGCGAGATTTCCAGGATCTCCGGGAGGTAGGTGCGCGTCGGGGTCACGATTGGTGCTGCCCACTCGCTCGCGCACCGAGTGTCGCAATGTCGGATGCGCGGCACATATATGTGTTCGCAGACGTAGTGGAAAAGAGTATACGACATTTCGAGAGGTGCATCGACGTGCTCCAGCCCTGAGGGTTGATCCGCCGGGTGATTGCCTACGAGCTCGAGGAAGGATAGATACGGCGTGTTCCTCAGTTGGTGGCAGAGAACTTGAGCGGAGTGTGGTCCTAGAATAACAGGGATCACAGAAAGATTGCGAAGACGATATACTGTGACACCGGGATCGGGTGGCCAGGGCTGGTCGGCAGGCGTCCTACCAGTCTGGGAAGCAGACAGGGAGTGAAAGCCAGCGAGCTCGACATCGCACAGATTCGGAAAGAAGCATAGGAACTCATTCGTCAGGTCCACCTTCGCCGACTGCCCCGGTCGGTAATCCAGTTCAAGCACAAGAGATTTCAAACTGTGCCGGAAGGGGGGCCCACAACCAGTCAAAATTTGATATAGTCGCTGCAGCTCTTGCAGGTCGCCGGTGAAAACGACGGCAGTCGGTGGATTCTATAGAGCCGATATAGTGCAAGTCAGCGGGTACAAGATGTAGTAGTGGGCAGAGCGAACCTGCAATGGGGCCGCCATGTGCCGGTAGTATGAGTCACGCTGCCAACTGTATTTTGAGCCCGAAGCTCCGAACCGACGGGCCATCTGAACCTTTGGTCGATAAAGCTGCCGGTGACAGGAAAATCAATACGGAGTGAGAACTGTGGTCCTACATGCTGTACTCGCGCGCAGGCACGTTCGGCCCTACAGGGCGGGCAGATCGTACCTAGTACAGTCGACTCCCTCGTAATGCATAGCTCTCATAATGCATAATATGTTGTAATGCATAGGAAAGTCGGGGAACGGTGACCGTTCCTATCTAATAATTTCCCATAACGCATAATGCATAATGCATAGCCGAAACTAAGTTAGGGAGTTATGCATTTTGAACTGCGCGCTTGAGCCACCACAGGGCCGATCTGTGATTGAGACATGTTCAGGAATGGAGGGCACCCGTCGACTTCAATGCGTAGGACCCTGGATTTTGGTGACAGCGGCGCACGGCCCGCAACACACAATTTTCGCCTCTCTCCATGTCCAAACCCTCGCCGCTCGCACGGCTCAAGCGTGGCCTGTTGAAGCTCAAGGAGAGCATTAGCACGCGCAAGAAGCCCTGCTCGCCAAGCTCCACAATAAGGAGCCCGTTTCGACCGAGGCTGCGGCAATGTTACTGCAGCGGGACACTGCAGAGCTCGACGGAGCCTTTGGCCGGCAACTTGAAGCGCAGCTTGCGCGATTCGGCCGCGAGACGCGTTGGGAGGCTGCTTCCCGTCTCCAGGACCAGCCCATCACGCATTTCTTCACACCTATGTAGAAACATTTTTGGGCGCTCCTTCGGGAGCAAATTTAAGCGCTCTCTCGTACTGCATACTCCCTTATAATGCATAGGCTGGAGTGGGAACGGTCGGCTATGCATTATGAGGGAGTCGACTGTAGGTGCAATCAACGATCGAGGAAAGGGATGCGCCGTCATTGGCAGGACGCGCTGCCAGGCGCCGATCGCAGCTCCGGCGAACGAGACGTCCACTCACTTGGCTGACAGAACAGTGAGGGGTTCCGCTGAGATTCAGGCGCAGTCTTGGCGCAGCATACGCGTGTGCACCGCGTGTTCCGGTCGTCGCGGGAGAGGGACTCGTTTGGCATATATAATGTTTCCGAGACGACACTCTGCACGTAGCCACCATGTCCACCGCACCGAACAGCAAAGAGCCTACGCCCGATGAGCAGACAGGCTCAGATGGTCCGCCAACGGACGGCAGCGACGTCTCTGAGCCGCCCAGCCGCAGCCCGAGCCCCAGCCCCGCCGCCGAGTCGGGATACGAGAACCGGCAGCTCGATGTCACCGACGCGCTCGCGTTCCTGGATGCGCTCAAGGCGCACTTCTCCAGCGCGCCGGAGGTCTACAATCGGTTTCTGGACGTTATGAAAGAGTTCAAGAACGAGCAGTGCGTCGCGCGCTCCAGAGGCCGCGCGGCCGTGCGGCAGCTGACGGCGGAGGCACAGGCTGGACACCCCCGGCGTCATGGAGCGCGTGGGGACGCTCTTGGCGGGAGCGCCAGACCTGCTTTCCCAGTTCAACATATTTCTTCCTGCGGGATATCGCATCGAGTGCACAGCGCCGACGTACGTGGAGACTGCGCGGCCCTTGGGCGACCATCCCCCGCGCATGGCTGCACGGCTTTAACACGCGCAGAGTTGGAGATGGGGCGTCGAACAGGAGAGAACCGATGTACCACAAGTTGTACTAGTAGCGTCAGCTCAGACACAGACTGAGAACCGTGCAGAAATCCGGGGAACGGATGGTAGGTGCTAGTTTGTCGGCGGTTATTTCTCGAACGCAATGGCTGCGAGCCGTGGTGAGGTCTAGAACCTCGTATGGGCCATACAAGCTACCCGCAGACAACAAGCGCATTGTCGAGAATGGGCACGACGGCGAGCACGATCCGGCGCGGGACGACGCACAATTCGACGAAAACAAGGTGCTTCAAAAACAATTCGACGAAAACACTGTATTTCAGTGACTCTCGACCCCTGTATCTCAGTGACGCTCGATCACTGAGACTTGAACGTGAATGTGACTGACCACTATGTACTGACGGCGTCAAAGTCGAAAGCGCCCAGCAGGACCGGAACATTATCCCGCACGGCCGGTTTAGTGTGTTGCAATTGGCCAAGGCTGTGCCGCCCGGTTCCTTTACGGCCGTCACCTACTGACCACTGCTGGCCGCCGCCCAGGTCGATACGCACTCGACAGTCACATGGAGGCGGGCGCCAGGGATTCCAGGGTGCTCGCGGCGTTATTGGAAGGCCTGGAGGCCTGTCTGGGGGACGTCTCGCCTATGGATCCTTCGCTCTGTCCAATCTGCGTGATCTCGGCCATCTATAGACTGTCACACAGCCTTCGAGAGCTAGAGCCTTTTCTGAGGGACCGCCAGGTCCTTTGGGATGCCTGTATTCGCGAGCTCGCTGCCCCGCGCACCAGTGACGCCGAGGACGAGCTTCGCAAACAGTTGGAGAGTAACATCGACAGCTGTCCCCGCCGCGCCAGGCACAGCACGAGCGCTGGAGATCCTCTGCTTCACTTTATCAACATGCTCTGCGTGCTTCTTTGTGTCTGTTGCTATGGCCTGCAGGATTCCAATGGATGGAGCAGATTCAGCCTAATCTTGACTTCACGGAGGCGGCTCGAACGCCTTTGTCCATCCAAGGGTTTTTGGGTGTCCGCTACAGAGCAATTCTTCCCGTACGGCCCCGCGCGGACGGTAGAGGTACTCCTAAATGCATGCGAGACCGTGGACGACGTGACTCCCTGGCGGGTACTTAAGGCCGTCATTCGCGTTGCTCGTCCGCAGGTATCCAGCATCATTTTCCACGACCGCACGACGAAAATCCGTCTCGGATCGGCAATTCTGGCGATTTTATTTCATGGAACACAGTATAATTTCTCATTGTGCAATCAGGACACTCCACTACAGGTATTGCGGCCTCGCAACCTGGACGTACCCTGGATCCTCTCGGGACTGGGACGCCGCTGTGTCATATCACTCCTGAACACCATGAAGTTTGGATCTGGAACTCACTGTGACGACATGTATCACTTCTGCTCGGTCGATATGCCCACGTACGGCGCAGCGTACGATGCTGCGCACCAGCTGTGGGAGAGTACCAGGGAGCCGGAGTGGTTCGATATCCGCGCGAGACTCCTCTGCGCCTTTCCCGTTCTGCAGAAGGCCCGCGTCATGTATCCCGATCCCGAAATCATTGCCGCAGTTGAGCAGCGGCCGCGCCGCCGCGCGGTGATCGACGCCATCAGGAGCGCCATCAGCACGCTGAGTGCGCTCTCCTGCTGTAGGACGGACTGCCCGGACGCGGCGATCGACGTGCGCGCGAAGAAGATGTGCGGGCGCTGCAGGTGCGCCAAGTACTGCAGCAGGGAGTGCCAGACCGCCGACTGGGCGCGAGAGCACAAGCGGCTCTGCGCTGCCATTGCTGAGTTCGAGGCTGCTGCGGCAGCCGCTCGCGACCCCGCGATTGGCGTACCGGTCGAGCGTAGTAGCGTTTCCAACGAGCAGCTCGCGCTGCTCGGCCGCTGGGCCGTCGCTGGCAGCCAGGCGAACCGAGACTTGATTCGCATGGCTCTCTTGGTAAGAGCCCTGGCAGACGTCGGCTGGCTAATTCGCAGCTGATGCCCTCCTGCAGAGTCCCGAATTCCTCGAGATGGCTGCATGGGCTGGTTCATCCGCATCAGAAACAACATGAGAGCGTGGAGGCAGAGACCGTGTTCATGTAAAGCCCCGGGCATCGCTGATACTGCAGTCGCCAAATCCACTGACCCGAAATCATGCCATCCATTGCGCGACTCGAGCCTGCTCACTGCTGAATTGGATCACGTCGCGGTGGTACAAGCCGCCGTCTTCTATCACTTTCCTATCGAATCTACAGTACATGGCGTACTCCTAGTTGATGCCACACTCGGACACATTATTGTGGACGTATTTATCGATGATCCCGCGCGCCGCGGACGTGAGCGGCAAGCGGGCCATTCGCATGCGTTCCAGGTACCGATCCATCATTGGCACGTAATGAAATCCCGCTGACGCGAAGCGCTTGAGAATCTGCCCTTCTGGGTGCGCATTTAGGTGCATCATGCACCGCACATACACCCAGCGCAGCTCCTGCTTGCGTAGCGACCGGTCGCCAGCCACCGTCTCCGTCTGTTCTCCGCGCAGGATGCCCATCACCTCCTTGGCTATGTCCAAACCCAGGACATCGCAGATCGCGGACATCTCGACGACCGCGTCGGAGACGCCGCGGGTCTGCACGCCGCGCGCGGCGGCAAGGCAGACGGCGACGCCGTGGCCGTTCCCGGTGATGTTCCTGAACTGCGCCATGAGGGTCATCTTGCCGACCAACAGCGCGCGCAGTCCCGGGTCCACCTTCTCCAGATACTGCACGATGACCTGGCGCCACAGGCACATCTCTGCGAGCTTGACGTCATCCGGGTGCATGCCCTCGGAGCGGAGACCGTCCAAGATATCGGCAAGCGTATGGCCGAGATAACGCCAGGTGCCGTCGACGATACGTCTCGGCGGGATCTGCACGTCGTCGGGAAGCGTCGAAATGGCGACGTACAGGAGCTTCCAGCGATCGCCGGGCTCGAGTGATCCGTGCATGTGCGCCCACCAGCACAACGCGTCGCGCATAACGTAGAAGCTAACCTCCTCAACGGAAGAGTCTCCCTTTCCCGTATGCAAAGAGAAATCACCGTGGAGCGTCTCGAGAAGCTCGTCGATGTAGGCAACGAGCGCCTGCATGTCGTGGCACGTGCACGGTGGCTGGCGCGTCTCCCCCAGCGTGGAGAACAGCGGGAAGGCGTCCTCGTCGAGCTCGACGCCGTAGTGGTTGCCATTCTTGATCGGCGGCCGTTCGATGTCGCAGATGTGAACGTCATAGCGGAGCGGGCTGGAGGCGGATACGAAACCGTCTCCGAAGTACGACTTGCACGCTTGCCACATTTGCTGCATGGCGTGGAAGGTGAGAGAGGTGGTTTCAAGCGGTTATGAGCCTGTCTGACCATTTGGGATGATTTATATCCATGCTTTGGATGTCTGACTCAGTGTTTTCAGCGACCCCTGTGGCTTGTGTGAAATCTCCGGGCAACTCAGCTTTGTGTTTGACAGCATTTCCTACCCTCATAATCACTTACAGAGATGTCGTACGATCCGCCTCACTCGGGCATTCTCACAGAACCAGAGACTGCGGCATAATCCGACGCTGTGAAACCGACAACCCGCACACCAACACACTTTGATTTATTCATCTTCGTAATGATCAACCTCTTCTCATCAGAGGGACGACGCACGTGGGAAAGGCTCCAAATACCGATCATTTCGCGATACAATGTCGCAGCCACCAGGAACCGTAAGTTAGCGCGGGCATGTCGCCGCGTTATCACTAGACGCTCTGCGGTATCATGTTGGAAGCTGGTTTCATATAATAACGCTACAATGACAGAGAAAGTTCTACAGATCGAATGGCCGCGTCTCACAAATCCGTGATGATACTATAGCTCGCATGCCAGGGCTACAGTACCTCACTCGGTCTCAATGGCATAGCGCGCCATGTTCCCAGGTCTCTACGGCGGCCTGAGCCAAACGATGCGAGCGCTACGGCCTCGAGTGTCATCTTCCAGCACGTCGGAACCGCGCCACCAAGCCCGTCTGCAAGCGCCGATGTTTACTATCTCCATAGAATTGGTGGCTACGCGCGCCTGGATTCATTGGGATCCATCCTAGCGCGATTCGCCCTGAGTCAGATCTCCGCTTGTGTAGGCGCAGTAGCCGGAATTCGACTCCCACAGCCGAGGGCGTTCTCGCTTCCGCATACACATAGGGACCGGGGAGGCAGCGAACCATCCGGCCCTGGTACTACCGTGCTGAACAGCCGAGAGTCTGATGAGTCTACGCGCATGCAAGTTCCCAATGTATCTGGGTCGAGTTCGGAGCAGCAGCAGGTGCTGTTGGTACTGTATGGAAACATGAGCCGCAGCTGCCCGTGGCAGGGACACCATGACTAAGGTTCAATTCTGAGCGTCACTGTCAGGACCTGAGGTAAAGGCGCGACTGATATTGTATAGTCTTGTTCGGAAGGTATCCAGCGCCATTGGAAGCGCCGTTGACAAATCGACGTTGGGGATGCCAAAGCAATGCCAAGCTGGCATGACGGGAAACACACAATCCGGTGCTTCGTACGGGCTCTGACTCTGAGTCTCGCATTCGCTCTTCCGAGCGCCGCGCATTATGTCCGAGTACGATCACCATGCATGCCGGAGCCTCATTCCAAGTCAACACGACCCGTATACAAAGCGGCAAGCCCATCTGACCTCGCGTTCGCAACCAATTTTCGCTCATGATCAGCGGCATAGAAGGGCACCCATCCTCCGGGTCTGCGCTCACGGATGTCTGCGCTTGCGTACAACCGGCGCCCCGACTGCCAGGCCCCGCAGCCCGTAAACACCGTTCCTGGCCTGTCGCACAGCGAGCGTAATAAACGAGGATCTGCGCACCGGCTCAAGAGACGCAGGCACGGCTCCCGGATCTGCGTTCCGCCGCATACAGTGTGTCCTCCCAACGGAGTCCGGGCGAGGAGAGCGGCGCATATGTCCGTGTGCCGTCCGCGACTCAATGGGACTGTCGCACAGGAGATGCTCCCCGTACAAGGGCGAGTCAACCAGACTGTAATGCTACTGAGCCCGCGCTTGTGCCTGGTCTGTGCGCAGCTGGAGCACCACATCTGCCGTCGCAGTCGCTCACCGGCGCCTGGGTGAGGTCGCCCGCGCGTCAGCCCCGACACGTCCCGAGCCCCGAGACGCTCCTCGTGCGGGCTACGCCTTGCTGGCGCGTTAGATGCGTTCGTACCCCAGCGACCGACGCTGGCGCCCGCACCGTCTCCCCAGAGAGCGCGCAGACGACTGTCCCGCACGGCTGGGGCGCAGTTCCGGGAACCGAACAGCGCGGGAAGGGACGGGGGTAGAACTGCGCGCGTAACAGAGAACGTCCTCGCCGCTCCCAGGACACTTCAAGCGCAAAGAGACGAGCGACGGGTCTCCCGTGGTGCATGACACCTGTGCTCATAGTCTGCGCGTTGGATCTGGGAAATTAGAGCCAGATCGCGAGCGTGTATGGCGCCGGAGGAACGGCTGCCGATGCCCCGCGGACGCAGGCGATCAGCGCATGAGCTGCAATTGGGAAACGTGTACGCGTTGCGCATGCGCATGGCATTGACACCTCCGAGACGCGCCACCGTGTACTCTTCAGCGCGCTGCGCCTCGCAGACGCAGACAAGAAGCGGCATTGAATATGTGCACAATCGGCGGAGTGTATGCACGGAGATCCAGAAATGCGGCCTGCGAGTGACGGGAGATGCGAAGAGAAGGCCTCAGAGCGTCGTGAGGCCGAACATCATTCCTTCCTGTACGAAGGCAGACAGCTTTCCGGCAAAAGACGGCCAACGAGCAGAAGAAGCGCAAGGAAATGATTTTCCATCGCCATGCTGCGCAAAGCAGAGGAGGACGAAGTCGCCGAGAGCACAGTTCCGAGGGAGCCGCAGCGAGGTCACCGACGGAAGGACGGTGGTTGGTGCATAGCGTGCGAGAGAACGAAGCTGGGAACCCATATCGCAAGAAATCAACGAAGAAGATGCATGGTACGCGAGTCAAGAGCCGGGGCCGTGAGTCGAACGGCGCATATCACAGATCGAGGTGAGAAACAGTGCCAGTCGCAGAAAACACCCGTTTCACCGGCAAGGGTAAATGTGAGACCTCAGTTAGAAACCGTGTAGGACCGGGCGCGCGCAGCTGGACGGTCTCCGTAGAGTATGGTGCGGACAGGGAATGGCGGTGAATCGCAGATTGCGCAAACCACCACCAGATAGAACGCTCCATCAGAGGAATCGTGCGGTGCGCGGGGGAGAAACGGCTTCCCGAGCCCAGCTCGGCTGGGAGTGCCGCCTGCCAGCTTCAAAATGCAGATGAAGATGTGGGTCGCCGCAGGAGCCAGTTCGAGTGGCCAATACTTACGATTCTGATGGCACGTAAGGCGCGGGAATCACGGCGAGCCAGAGTCGCAGCCATCAGTGGAATTGTACGTCACACAGCCATGTACCTCGGACTCTGAGCGTTCCCCGCCGCGACGCTGATGCAGGTCGTGAGAGCCGGCTGATGACGCACGGAAGCGAGAGATCAAAGGGGAGAATGACGGACGGGGAAATGCAAGAGGCAACTGGGACTGTCTGTGATCGGTCGAGCGAGACATCGGGCAGGGATGCATAGCGGAAGCGGGGTGGTAAAACGGTAGGAAACAGCGCTTGTTATGTATCAGGAGTGCACCTGGTCTCGACAAAGCGATGAGCCTCACGAGCCGGAGCCATCAGTCAAACGACGCGGTGGCAAACAGATGTAGCACATCGACGCATTCAGGGGTGAGAAATAGCCGCACTCGGCTCAATTTGACCACATAATGGTTCCCGAGACAGTGAGACTGCGCAAGGGAGCCGAAATTGTCCCCGATCGCTGCGTGGTGGTTGGAAGCGGCTCCGGGCGGTGGATAGAGCCGATTGCAACTCCGCAAGAGTCACGTGTTCAGATTGCGAGGCCTTTTCCTCAGCACCACGACCGCCGCCCGGGCCGCACCCTCGCCATGGCCGCCACCGACGCCGAAGCTGGGCCGTCCAGGCTGCCCGCTGCCGACGAGCGCGCCCTCAGCAACGGGCACGACGACGAGCACGACGGGGCACAACAAGAGGACGACGAGCCCGAGCCCGAGCCGCTGAACGATGCCGCGATCGACGATATCTACCACCGCGTGCTGGGCGAGCTGGGCGACGGCGACGAGAGCGGGCCGTCGACGGCGACGAGCAGCAGCAAGAATTTGACGGAGCGCGAATCCGCATTCGGACATCTTGTACGTCCCGACCCACCCAACCCGCCACCGCTGACGCCGCCGGCGGCCGCGCAGATAATTCGGCTCTGCGAGCATGCGAAGGCGCTTTCTGAGCAGCTCGAGGCGCAGGCGGAGCACATCGGGCACCTGCAGGACCAGCAGGCGTTCCTCGTCGACCGCGAGCGCGAGGAGCGCCTCCGGTTCGACGTCGAGCGCCGCGCCTGGGCGCGCACGGCCGAGGTCCTCGTTTACCAGGCACGCAAGGCGGGCAACAACGACCGCCGCATTGAGGTGAGTATTTCATTTTTTATGACTCTGTCTTGAACGAAACACCACGCCGCGGCGACCACGGCCCGGACGCCACAACGCACGTCGTCGTCGGCGATGGCGACGGCGCCAGCGCTCAGGAGCGTGGGTGACGTCTCCCCAGAGGGCATGCTGCCCTGTTGGCTGCTCGACGCTCGTGTCGAGGGCGGTTGGACACCACGCTGCGGCGAACACGGCCCCAGCGCCACAGCGCTCGCCGTCGTCGGCGATGGCGACGGCGGTAGCGGTCGTGTTTTCCGCGGAGCGACTCTGGATCGCTTGCGACCGGGCGCCGCGGCAGGGCCGCCGTTTGGAGCGTCGGCGTCGGACACCACGCCGCGGCGACCGCGGCCGAACGCCACAGCGCACGTCGTCGTCGGCGCTGGCGACGGTACCAGCGTTCAGAAGCGCGGGTACCGTCTCCGCGGAGGGCGTGCTGGCTCGTTTGCGGCTCGCTGCTCCTGGCGACGGCGCGGTTCGCAGCGTCGCCGTCGGACACCACGCCGCGGCGCCCACGGCCAGCACGCCACAGCGTACATTGTCGGCGCCAGCGCCAGCGCCAGGAAGCATGGCTTCCCGCCGCCGCGGCGGGGCCCTGGCTCGTTCACGACCGAGCGCCAGTGACGACGGCTCGGTTTGCAGCGCCGCGGCTGGACACCACGGCCGCGGCGGTTCGAACGGCGTAGCGCACGGGCCGGCACCGGTGGCCGCTTCTGGAGGGCGGTCGGAGACGCGGGCCCGTGCTGCGCGCGGCCCCGTGGACGGCTTGAATCCATGCTCGTCGCGTTTGTCGTGGTCGACGGGCGGCGGTGTGCGGGCCTTCGTCTCGTGGGTCGGCGACTGGCTGCTGCGTGCACGCCGTTGCCGCCGCTATCCCGTCTCCTGCTGCTGTGCTCTGCGCAATAGCAGACACTGCCGGCGGCACGGTCGGATGGCCAGCCCACCCCGCGGAGCGGCGCGCGGGCTCCGCTCGCTGCGCAGAGCGTCGTCGCTGCAGCTGCTGTTCCATGCGCCGCGGCGGACACGCATGGTGCCGTGGAATTTCTGCTCCTCTTCGTGTCCCGGGGCAGGAGTCGGCGCGGTGCGCTGTCTGCGCCGTGGCAGTCTCTGTCACTGTCCTTGGCCTGCGTGACCTTGCGCGGCAGGTTGCAGGACGATGAGTTTGCGCGTATCGTTCTACGTCCAGGCTGAGTACGCTGCACCCGCGCCCGCTGTGTGTTTGTGGGTTCTGCTGTGCCTCCCCCATGGGTCGTCGTAGCGACATAGTCGATGTCGCTCGCGAGCGCAATTATGCGCGTGACCGCGAGGTGTGCCAGACGCAGAGCTGCACCCGCGTCTTCAGAGCACGCGGGTGTGCGTGGAAGGCTTGATGCGCTAGTCACGACGCGTGCTCTCCATCCGGGCTGGGCTCCGTCTCGAGCGCGGGGTAATGGATAGCTGGCGGGCTCCTACGAGCGTCGTGCGGTCGAGCATCTACTGTTGCCGCAGCGTCGCCTGCTGCCCCCCCCTGCTCCGCGCGACGGCGCGCGCGGGACGACCGGGGTGTGTTGCTGCCTCCTGCGCCAATGAAGAGCCGCGCGCGCGCCGCGCCTGCGTCGTTGGAGCACGCGGGGAGCTCAGCCTGTGCTGCGCGGCAGCATGGAAAGCTTGATGCATGGGCTGCGAGGCGTGCTCGCCCGGGCTCGCTCCGTCTCAAGCCCAGCGTCATGTCCTTCCGCCAGCTAGTTGTCTGACGGTTGAGCATCTACTACTGCCTCATCGCTGCCTGTTGCTCCTCTGCTAGGCGCGACGGCGCGCGCGATACGACCGCGGTGTCTTGCTGCTTCCAGCGTCAATGACAGGCAACCGCTAATCGCTGCGTCCCGTTCGACGCCGACGCCCAGTCGCCGCCGCCGTGAATGTTCTTGATGTCGTCCTTTCTCGTCTTTTTTCGCCGAGTTTGAGTCTCGTTTATTGACCATCCACAGGACTTAGAACAAGCGCTGGCAATGGCCAAGAACGCCAACAAGCTTCTCCGTCTTCGAGGGCCAGGTCGTCAACCTCGGGCCGTCCATCACCTTCCACCCCGACGTCATGTCGAGGGCATGAAGCAGCTCTTTGTCTTCATGACGCGGCCGCCGCTGCACACTCGAGAACTCGAACGGCGCCAATTGTGAAACGCGTCCGACCCGCGCGAGCATCGTTCCCCGAACGTGCGTAACGCGAGCAGCAGGTGAGTGTCTCGTTGTATTGGTCCCGGTTCGAGCTCTTGCGCGCTCCTGTTGGGTCCTGGTCTCCTTAAACTCGTTGTGGAGTTGCATCGTCTGGGACAGAGCGGGTGCACTCCCTTGAACTGCTCGAGCAAACCAACAGCTGGGGATACCCAGCTATCTATGTCCCTCCTTATACGGGCTGCCCCGCCCGCGGCCTGCTTGCCAGGGCCGGAGCGGGGCCTGCGTTGTCTTTGAGATCGTGCGCGCCGGGTGCGCGAGCTTTCTGGCGTGCTGGCATGCCGGTATGGGCTGCAGGATCTTTGCTGCGGCATTCCTGTGCAATTTTCCTTCCTCTTCTGCCATATCTCCCTCCCTGCCCCGGCGCGCGGTATACCTAGTACGGCCGCGGTGACCCGCGGCGTCATGCGCTGGGGTGAAGGCACAGCGCGTCGTTTTGTTGGAGAGTGGGGCCGTACAGACGGTGGCGGCCGTCGTTTGTGTTCGAAGAGATAAGCCTCTTGAGCAGGAGCGCCATACGGCGAGGTCGTGCAGTCCCAAACCCAGCATCGTTTCCCGTTCTTTTCCCCAAATGTCCGATGCTATGGTCACTGTGACCCTCGCCACTCAAGGCTGTCGACTCGCGCCGTGGCTTCGCGCTTGCGGTGGGGCAGGTGGGATGCCCCTCTTCCCTTTCGTCTCGGTGGGCTTGCAGTCGCGGATGGGTCAGGTTACTTCGAGGGCTGAGCTCCGGCGTGCGTGCGCCGCTGTCACTGGCTAGCTTGGCCGCCGCTGCCGCCGGGCTGCCGGGGCGACGCGTGTTTGGTTAGCGTTGTGGCATGTCATTGTATTGCAGCACAAAGTTTGTTCCTGCCACTGCGGCCCCCAAATCATTTCGCTTGATGCAATGTGATACGGAAGCTACATTTGGCTTGCTGCGGAGCCGGGACCTGCTGGCGCCCCCGGCGGGGCGTGATGGCTGCGTGTGTCGTCCATGACACTGCGCGCGCGCAGGGTGGGCTTGTGTGATCTATCGCAACATTCGCACGTTCCCGTCAGGCTTTATTGGACCGCTATAGAATGTACGGGCTCCGTCGCGAGCAGAGGTCTGGAATGCATAGATATACCTGGCTTCCACATGAGATGGGGTATTCAGACGCGAGTTCTGCCTGAGCCTTAGAACGATGTGCGCCAGACTACGATACACGGCGATTTTCTGAAATGCGATCTGCGTCCGCTGCCTGACACATTTCTGCAAGCAGATGCAGGGCTTCGGCGGCTGTGGGCCGCGAGGCTGGATTCCGTGCCCAGCAGCGCTCACACAGTGCCCAGAGAGCATCGCTCAGTGGGGCATGTGTGAATCCCGCGCGCACTCTGGGCGGCAACTTGCCCTGGACGACATTTATGATCACCTGTGGGACAGGCAACCTTGGCCAAGGCGGCGCGCCAGTATACGCCTGCGTCCCGTCAGTGTTGAACATGAGGAACAATGTGCTAACCTGGTAGATCAACCGTCCGAAAGCATACATATCGCTGTGTACCGTCTTGGACCGCGGACAGTCTGTGGAACCATGCGACGGCGTCGAAAAGGCCTCGTCCATGAGGAGCTCGGGGGACGCGAAGCGGATTGTGTTCCTCGAGCGAATGTCGGTGCACGTGGGGTTCTCACCACTGTCTATCCACGTGCTCAGGCCGAAATCGGCGATGAGAGCCGAGCACTGGTCCGAGATCAACACGTTTTCCTGGGAATTCCGAGCGTGAGCCTCATTATAGCGATCTCTCAGTGGTCCGACATACGCATTTGAGGTCACCGTGAGCAATACGGGCAACTTGATGCAGGTAGACCAGACCCTCGGCGACTTCGTTGATCTAAAATTGTTTCAATGTTAGCATGCGATTATAGCCGAGTTCCTGCCAGACGTACTAGTCGAAGTCGATTGGGTGCTTTATTTGTGAACAAGAATTGCGCCATATTGCCATTGGACATGAAAGGCGAAACGAGACCAATTTGTTCCAGAGTAAACTCCACCGACCCGTAGAAAGGTAGAATCCGGGGAAAGTCGAGAGTGACCCACACCTCTATTTCCCTCCGTATGAGCTGAAGCAGGTCAGTCATTTGCTAAGGTAACGAGTCAGGGGCTCTTACCTCGCGAGTCGCGTCGGATGGAAAAGCTGGGGAAATTTTGACGACGACGCGTTCTGCATGCCCGGCGGCGTGCAGATCCCCTAGAATTACGCGCCCATTCGCTCCTTGAGCTATCCTGGCGGATGGAAATAGCCGCAGGGCGGCCATCTGCCCGCGCCACACGGACATGGGGAATTCTTCTGCATAGTCCAGAAGGAGCCACGCGTGAGAACGTCAAGAGATAAGAGCTAGTCACAGGTAAAGCTACTTGCCTATACCGTGGGAGCTCCCGGTGATAGTACTGCGTTTCATTTCCCCAACGGGAGGCGCAAGAAGGTGGATGCGTCGCAGCAGCTCCGATACGCGCTCGCCGAACCTCCAGTGCTCACCCTTGTGAGAGATCTGGCAGACTCCCCGATCGCAGTTGCAGGATAGGTCGCCCGTATTCTTGCGACGAACAAGCGTGGCCAGCGTCGTTTCAAACGGTTGTGATTTTATACCATTGGCGACCCTTAGCTGTACGACCCACTCATCGACGTTATCCACGTCGCGCCGAAAGATACAGTCGACCATCTCCAGATGATCCGTGAACGAAGAGTCGACGGAATCGCGTAGGCTTCGTGTACTGATCAGACACAGGGTCCCGGACGAGTCAGAAAACGCCGACCTTATGTTGGTGGCCAGCACCGCGCGGTCGTCTACTTGCAGGCAAGAGCAGTCGAATGACGCCCCAGTACATTGCTGGTAGAGCTCCAGGAATTTCTGCTAAAATGAGCAGGGATTGATTAGAGGCCGGCCCTCAGACGCACAGATAAAGTGATGCAGTTCAGCTGGGATCGCTCTGTTCTGCATTGTGAAAGATCGGCGAGGATATCGAATACTTCCAGGGGGTCCCGCTCGCGTTCCACGAGAAGTGTATGCAGCTGAACAAAAGCGGGATTCCTATGTAGGTCTTGTCAGCACTTATGCGACATTTTAGGTGACACAAACCTCGTTGTGCAAAGAAGGACACGGATTGCAGCCGCATCTCGCAGCAATCTCATCCGTGTTTGATTATGGGCACAGCATAGCTTGACCTTTGGAACCCTTGCATTCACGATCTTGCTGAGTCTCTGTGGATTGTTAACACGCGTGGCTTCACGGAATCAAGTTACCTGGAGAGGTATGCTCGCCGGCGAAGGCGGGACACTCCGCTGCAAGCAACGGCACGACGATCTCCCGCACCAGAGCTCGGGGCTGGATGGAATGTCGCTCTGCTGAAGCTTGGCCGTAAGGTTCGCCATCGCCATGGGAATATTGACTTCTGCAGTCAGCAATGCCGTGAGCTCAGCCATACGCTCAAGGTCCCCGGTCGGTTCAATGACCGCTTCCCACTCCCCGGACGCGTTCTGAGAGAACACACATTCCATGCGTAGTGATTTCTCCCACTGGTCTCTTCCGAACCGTAAGCTATCGATCAAACGTGAGCTCTGCTAATCTGGTGTCGTGAAGAAGCAATGGCGTACAGTAAGGGGGCTCTGTAAGATGAGAAGGGCGTAGGGGGATATCGAGCGAGCGACGCGTCCCAGTTTATGTTCCGCTTCATGTCGGACGAGTTGCACGCCGCATATACAGTACAGAGCATCTGTCGGTACGGTTTGTGATGCACCGTTTCATCTCGGATTGTTTCTTACCTGGAGCGACGTCTTCAGTGCCGACCGAACGTGTGCGTGTCCTTTCCCGGTGCGGACGATCGGTGAATGCATGCAAATCCTCGTCGGGTCTACCTCTCTGTATAGTATTGGGGCCGCTGCGAGTGTCACTGATAGTATTCTCCCGGGAGTTTTCAGCGCGTACCATTGGCAGAGGGGAATGCCATCAATTGACCAGTATAGGTTATCAGAAAAGTTTCAAGGCTCTTAAAACCTCCGCTTATGCGTGGGGGCCGCCCAGTGGCGCCCACGAGCCGACGTAGCCACCCGTGGGATGAAAGTTGCTTGCGAAGAGGGAGCTGCTTGGCGTTGAAGATGGCGAGCATGGCGCTGGTCTGAAGGAGGAAGGCGTCCTTCTGCGTAACATTGGGATAGCGCAGATCCCGCAAAATCATCTCGAACTCTTCGAGCAGTGAAGCGAGCCTGAAAGTTTTCATCGACATGGACGTAGACAAGAGCGCTGCACAAAGCTCCCGGCAGTTCGTCACAGCAGCAGCGAGTTCAGCTTCAACCCTCGCCGCGTCGATGTCCGTTGGCATGGTAGGCAGAAAGATCGGGGAGGAAGGGCGACGTCGGAGACTGAACCACCCAGCACACATGACGGCAGCTGATAGGCTGTGCAACTCGACCGACTTCCGGCATGCTCTCGGCCTTGGCCATCCAGCGCCCGTCGGATTCTGTCAGATCACACCAGAGAAGCTGGCGCTTCTCACGTCCTGGATTCGAGCGGCGAGCGCACGCACGACAGTGGCAGAGTGCGCGACGTCTGTGAGGTCGGTGCGAATGGAGAGGCTGGGAGATTTCTGAACGTAAATCTAGGTCGCACGCCACACGAAACCCGCGCGTTCCAGAGCAAAACGTCCGACACGCAAACAGCGTGCTCCACGCACCGCGAGCCAGCACTCCGGGATTCCAGCGGCAGCTTAGGGCTGCAACTCGGGAACGGTCTGGACGATCGGCGGGACTGGGGTGGGCGCACCTACGAGTAACGCCGTCAAGCTTCCGCGTTTAAGCCACACCAGTTGACCCTGCATGCGCGCACATCGTCAGCGACGGAGGACAGGAGAGAAAAAGAGACGGACCTTCATGCGCCGGAATCCAGCTGGCGCGTGCACTGCGGCGGCGGCATGTGCATCAGCATCGGCATCGGGTGCACTAGTACTGGGCCGGGCGGACAACAACGCCGCCTAGCTCCTCGCCGCGGGCGGCGCGTTCCGTACCCATGCCGCGCGTCACACGAAACCCGCGTGTTCCACAGCAGAACACCTGACGCGCAAACAGCGCGCCCAACGCACCGTAAGCAAGCAACTCGGGAACGGTCGGGTCGTCGCGAAGCTCGACGCGACCGGAGCGCGCACGCCTACAGATGACACGGGAGTATATTCAATCAGACCAAACCAAGCTAGAGACAAATATTCAGCGAGCAGGACAGCGAGACAGACACACAAACAAGTCAAGAGTCAAAGATTCAACGATTCAGTACACCACCGACCCAAGCCAGCCCTTCCCTCCTATCATCGTATTCATCTTCAGCGTTTATGCCACACCGTCTGGCCCTGCACAGCGTAGCGTCAGCATCGAGAGAAAAGGAAAAAGAGGAGTGGGAGATAGAAGGGAAGGAAGGGAAGAGAAACGGACCTTCATGCGCCGGATGCGCGCGGGCGCGACGGGGCTGTCCTCGAGCCCGCTGCCGTTCACGTACGGCGGCGGCGGCGGCATGTGCATCAGCATCGGCATCGGGTGCGGCAGCTGCGGCGGCGGCGGGGCGGACGACGACGCCGCCGGCTGGCTCCTCGCCGCGGCCGGTGGTGGCGCATTCCTCGGCGGCGGCGGCGGCTGGTTCCTCGCAGCAGGCGCCCGAGCAGGCGGCGCGTTCTTCGGCGGCTGCGCGTTCCTGCCCGTCTTCGCCGGCGGCGGCAGCGACTTGGCGCTCGGCACGCGGTTACGCATGCCCCTTCCGAGCAACTGCACGGGCGGCGGGTCGGGCGGCTCGTCGGTGTCGGTATCGTCGACGAGCTCGTCCACCTCGTCCTCCTCCTCGCGCAGCGTCGGCAAGCTCGAGCGCAGCGGCGGCGCGTCCTCCTCGCTCTCGAGCAGCTCGTCCTCGTCCTCGTCCGACTCGGACCCGACGGCCTGCGCGGCGAGCACGTCGAGCGCGCTCATCGGCGCACCGGCGAGCTTGCGCCGTTTGGACGGGGAGGGCCGGGAGGGTGATTCTTGCTCGAGCATGCGCGCGGCACTGACGAGCGAGTCGAGCGGCGTGCGCTGCGTGCTGCCCGGGGGCGCCGTCCGCGGCGTGACGGGCCCCGCAGGCGCGGCCCTCTTGCGTGCGGGCGTCCGGGGCGGCTCCTTCTGCGGCGGTTCCTTCTCCTTCTCCTTCTCCTTCTCCTTCTCCTTGTTCTCCTTCTCCTTTTCCTTCCCCGGGGCAGGCGCAGGCGGCGGCGGCGGGCCCAGCGGCACAGCCTGCTGCGCGGGCCCGCGGTACGGGATGTACCACGTGTTGTGCATCGGCTGGGGGTAGCTCGCGATGAGCTTGCCCGTCGCCTTAGCGAGCGCCGCGCGCTCCTTGGACAGCTTGCGCGACGCCAACAAAAGATGCTCCGTGCGCGCGTCCGCCGACAGCGGCGCCTTGCGCCGCGGGCCCGGCCCCGGGCCCGGCTGCGTCGGCGGCGGCTGGTAGACCGCGATGGGGCGCGGCGGCGGGGGCGGTGGCGGAGGTGGATCTGATGCCTTGCGCTTCGTGCCCGCGACCTGCTTCGACGTCGTCTTCGCGACGGTGCCGTTCGTGTTGGCGTTGGCATTCGACGGTCCCGCCTGTGGCTGGGGCGGCAAAGGCGGCCCGGGGATGATCATGCGGTTGTCGTACCAGAGCTGCTTCATGCCCTCGACCATGACGTCGGGCTGGAAGGTGATGGACGGCCCGAGGTTGACGACCTGGCCCTCGAAGACGGAGAAGGAGTGCTCGGAGAGGAGGCAGCGCGCCTCCCATTGCTTGTTGGCGTTCTTCGCCATCGCTAGCGCCTGTTCGAGGTCCTGGGTATGGTCAATAAACGAGATTAAAAGACGGCTCGAACGGATGATGAAGGACGACACGCGGAGCCCAAGCGGCGCTGTTGCGAGCGCTCGACCCCGCGACGAGTTGGCGACGCCGTCTGATAGCACGAAGCGATGCGTGTCGCCAATCATTGGCGCTGATAGCAGTAAGACACCGCGGCCACACGCCGCTGGCCCGCGGTCGCCCCACGCTGCCATCGCGCAGGGCAGAGCAGCATCGGGCACAGAGGGGGCGATAGACATTGAATGCGAACACGTGCAACGCCTAGCTGTTGGAAGAGGGCTGCCAGCCTTTCACCACGCTGCGCTCGACACCGAGCTGAGCGACGAGCACGGCGAGCACGCGCCGTAGCCAGAGTACCCAGACGGGGCGGCGCAGCGCGAGCTGATGGCCCCGCGTGCGCTCCAGACGTGCGTGCAGCGCGCGTAGCTGAGGCACTGGCGCATGCGCTGCGGCATTCGGAGCGCCGCCGCCACGGCGTGGTGTCCAGCGCCGCAAACGGAGCCCTCGTTACAGGTACTGGCTCGCGGGCCATGCCAGTCACCCCCGCGGCGACGTGCGCCGCTGTCGCCATCGCCATCGCCGACGACGACGTCCGCTGTGGCGTCCTGGCCCGCGGCGACCGTAGCGTGGTGTCCGACGCCGGCGATGAAAACCGGGCCCTCGTCACAAACGTCGAGTGGCAAGCAGCCATACTCGCTCTACAAGAGCGAGGGCTGCTGCTGCCGTCGCTATCGCCGACGACGACGTGCGCTGTGGCGTTCGGCCGGGCCGTGGCCGCCGCGGCGTGGTGTCTCGTTCCCGATGGCAAAAAAGTCGGACGCTCACCTCAATTCGGCGGTCATTATTGCCAGCTTTGCGTGCCTGGTAGACAAGGACCTCGGCGGTGCGCGCCCAGGCGCGGCGCTCGACGTCGAACCGGAGGCGCTCCTCGCGCTCGCGGTCGACGAGGAACGCTTGCTGGTCCTGCAGGTGCCCGATGTGCTCGGCCTGCGCCTCGAGCTGCCCAGACAGCGCCTTGGCGTGCTCGCATAGTCGAATTATCTGTGCCCGGCGGCGTCAGTGGCGGCGAGCAGCGGGCGAGTGGTCGGACGTACAAGATGTCCGAATGCGGATTCGCGCTCCGTCAAATTCTTGCTCGCCGCGGTCGACGTCGGGCTCTTGGTGCCGCCGCTGTCGGCGGCGACGTCGCTTCCCAGTTCGCCCAGCACACGGTTATATATATCGTCGATCGCCGCATCGTTCAGCGGCTCGGGCTCGGGCTCGTCGTCGTCTTGTGGTGCCCCGTCGTGCTCGTCGTCGTGCCCGTTCATGACACTGCGCTCGTCGTCGGCGGGCAGCCTGGACGGCCCAGCTTCGGCGTCGGTGGCGGCCATGGCGAGGATGCGGCCCGGGCGGCGGTCGTGGTGCTGAGGAAAAGGCCTCGCAATCTGAACACGTGACTCTTGCGGAGTTGCAATCGGCTCTATCCACCGCCCGGAGCCGCTTCCAACCACCACGCGACGATCGGACATATTTCGCCTCCCTCGTGCGATCTCACTCTCACGAATATTGATAAACAATACGTTTCGTACAACTGTGACTCTTTCTCACCCCAGAAAGCCTCGATCTGAGATAGCTGTTTGCCACCGCGCCGGTCGGCTGATCGATCCGGCTCTCGGGGCTCTTCATTCTTTCCACTACCAAGTACATTCCTTATCCACTTTAAGCGCTATCTATGACAGTTTTACCACCCCGCTTCCGCTGTGCACCACTGCCCGATGTCTCGCCGCGCCGCGGTCGATCGTCCCAGTTGCCTGTTGCATTTCCCCGTCCGTCTTCTCCCCTTTTACCTCTTGCTTCCGTGCGTCATCAGCAGGCTCTCACGACCTGCATCAGCGTCTACTGTGACTCGCGGCGGGGAACGCTCCGAGTCCGAGGTACATGGCTTTGTGACGTACAATTCCACTGATGGCTGCGATTCTGGCTCAGACGCCGAGGACGCCGTGATTCCCGCGCCTTACGTGCTATCGGAATTGTAAGTATTGGCCACTCGAACTGGCTCCTGCGGCGACCCACATCTTCATCTGCATTTTGAAGCTGGCAGGCGGCACTCCCAGCCGAGCAGGTGGATTGACTGGGCTCGCGAAGCTGTTACTCCCGCGCACCGCACGATTCCTCTGATAGATCGTTCTATCTGGTGGTGGTTTGCGCAATCGAGCACGACTATGCCGTTCCCTGTCCGCGCACTCGTCTCCTCCGTACCGTCCAGCTGCGCGCGCCCGGACCTACGCCGTTTCGGCCTCGCGCGGTCTCACATTTACCCTTGCAGTCGAAACGGGTGTTTTCTGCGGCTGGCACGTTTTCTCACCTCGATCTGTGATATGTAGCTGTTTGCCACCACGCCGTGCGACTCATCGCCCCGGCTCTTGACTCGCGTACCATGCATCTTCTTCGTTAATCTCTTGCGATATGGGACCCCAGCTCCGTCCTCTCGCACACTATGCAGCACCGTCCTGTCCATTGCGGCTCCCTTGCGTGGCTTCGGGACTGTGTTCTTCGCGGCTTCGTAATCATTCTTTGCACGCTGCATGGCGATGGAAAACTATGCCCAGGCTCGCAGTTGCTCAACTGCCATCTATTTCGGCAAAGCTGTCTATCTCCGGACAGGCCCGGATGATATTCAGCTTCGCATTTCCAGTCGCGTACAGGGGAGATCTCTCGAACTCCACACTCTTACACCGCCGACCGTGCGTCATTGCCTGCGTCTGGCTCCTGATTCTACGAGCATGCGGGGTGGTCTGGTCGATGATGGCCCACTGCAGCTCGCTAATGCACCAACGGGCGCGAGCTGCCTGTGGCGGATGACGCGCACATCTCCACCGGTGCGGCCAGAACACTCGCCAGTCCGCTGGCCCTGGGGAGCCTTTCGATGCTGCAGGCACATGACACGTCTGTGGCTCGTCAATCCAGCGATTCTGCTTCCGATACTCGGGTCTCTGAAATGCAGGTCAGGCCGGCTATCTACGCTCGAAGTCTCCTGGGTACAGCACGACGCGCACGCGCACGTTCTCTGCTGCGCGTGCGGTTCTACTCCCGCCCCTTCCCGCGCTGTTTGGGCTTGAGCTGCGAGATCTCCGTTTCGGACGCGGTTGCAGAATCTGAGCCCCAGATGGGGCGGGACGGTCGAATGCGCGCTCTCTGGCGACGGTGCGTCTGTCGGTGGGGTACGAACGCATCTGACGCGCCCGCAAGGCGCAACGCCGCTCCCGGGACTCCTGACACGGGCGACCGCACCCAGGCGCGACGGCCAAGTCCCCGGGCGCCGCGGCTCATCTTATCCTGCCGCACCAACCATGGCTACCTGAGGGGCATTACAGTCTGGTTGACTCGCCCTTGTATCGGGGGTGGCCCAATATACCTCTCCTTTGCGACGCCGCGTCATGGACTGGACTGTACACGGACACCTCGACGCCCGGACTCCGTTGGGAGGACACATATGCGGCGGAACGCAGATCCAGGAGCCTGAGCCATTCCCGAACTCACCCCTGCGTCTCGCGAGCCCTCGTTTATTACGCTCGCTGTGAGACAAGCCAGGAACGGTGTTTGCGGGCTGCGGGGCCTCGCAGTCGGGGCGCCGGTTGTACGCAAGCGCAAACATCCGTGAGCGCAGGCCCGGAGGATGGGTGCTGAGCGGAAATTTGTCGGGAACGCGAGTCAGATGGGCTCGCAGGCTGGCTTGGCGCTTTGTATCCGGGTCGTGTTGACTTGGAATGACGCTCCGGCATGCATGGTGATCACCCGGAGAGACGTTCTTGGCACTCGAACATAATGCGCGGCACTCGGTGAGACTCAGAGCCCGTACGAAGCACCGGATTGTGTATTTCCCGTCATGTCATGCAGCTTGGCATCCCCAACGGCGATTTGTCAACGGCGCTGGATACCTTCCGAACAAGACTACACAATATCAGTAGCGCCTTTACCTCAGGTCCTGACAGTGACGCTCAGAATTGAACCTTAGTCATGATGTCCCTGCCACGGGGAGCTGCGGCTCAGGTTTCCATACAGTACCAACAGCACTGTAACCTACTGCTGCTCCGAACTCGACCCAAATACACTGGGAACTTGCATGCGCGTAGACCCATCACACTCTCGGCTGTTCAGCACCGTAGTACCAGGGCCCGATGGTTCGCTGCCTCCCCGGTCCCTTGCAGTTAATGTGTAAGTATGCGGAAGCGAGAACACCCTCGGCCGTGCGAGTAGAATTCCGGCTACTGCGCCTACACAAGCGGAGACCTGACTCAGGGGGAATCGCGCCTAATAGGATGGATCCCAATGAATCCAGGCGCGCGCAGACACCAATTCGACGGAGATAAACATCGGCGCTTCAAGTTGGTGGCGCGGTTCCGACGTGCTGGAAGATGACACTCAGGCCGTAGCGCTCGCATCGTTTGGCTCAGGCCGCCGTAGACCCGGGAACATGGCGCGCTATGACTGAGTGAGGTATGTAGCCCTGCCATCCGAGCTATAGTATCATCACGGATTTGTGAGACGCGGCCATTCGATCTGTAGAACTTTCTCTGTCATTGAAGCGTTAATATATGAGACCAGCTTCCAACATGATACCGCAGAGCGTCTAGTGATAACGCGGCGACATGCCCGCGCTAACTTACGGTTCCTGGTGCCTGCGACATTGTATCGCGGAATGATCTGAATCGGTATCTGGAGTCTTTCCTACGTACGTCGTCGAGTGTGCCACCTGTCTGCAAGGACCTCAAATGAAAGAATTGGCGCTCCAGAGGTTGGTCAGTACGAAGATGAATGAATTACAGTGCGTAGTGTGCGGGCTGTCGGTTTCACAGCGTCGGATTATGCAGTAAGTAGTATCAGGTTCTGTGAGCGTCCTCGAGTGAAGGAAATCGTACGATATCTTTGCAAGTGATTATGAAGGTAGAAAATGCTGTCAAACACAAAGCTGGGTTGCCCGGAGATTTCACACAAGCCACAGGGGTCGCTGAAAACACTGAGTCAGACGTCCAAAGCATGGATATAAATCATCCCAAATGGTCAGACAGGCTCATAACCGCTTGAAACCATCTCTCTCAGCTTCCACGCCATGCTGCAAATGTGGCAAGCGTGCAAGTCGTACTTCGGAGACGGCTTCGTATCCGCCTCCAGCCCGCTCCGCTATGACGTTCACATCTGCGACATTAAACGGCCGCCGATCAAGAACGACAATCACTACGGCGTCGAGCTCGACGAGGACGCCTTCCCGCTGTTCTCCACACTGGGGGAGACGCGCCAGCCACCGTGCACGTGCCACGATATGCAGGCGCTCGTCGCGTACATCGACAAGCTGCTCGAGACGCTCCCCGACTCCGACGCGGATGATTTCTCTTTGCATACGGGCAAGGGGGACTCTTCCGTCGAGGAGGCCAGCGTCTACGTCATGCGCGACGCGTTGTGCTGGTGGGCGCACATGCACGGGTCGCTCGAGCCCGGCGATCGCTGGAAGCTCCTGTACGTCGCCATTTCCACGCTTCCCGACGACGTGCAGATCCCACCGCGTCGGGTGGTCGACGGCACCTGGCGTTATCTGGGCCACACGCTTTCCGAGATTCTGGACGGCCTCCGCGCAGAAGGCATGCACCCGGACGACGTCAAGCTCGCCGAAATGTGCCTGTGGCGCCAGTTGATCGTGCAGTATCTCGAGAAGGTGGCCCCGGGACTGCGCGCGCTGTTGGTCGGCAAGATGACCCTCATGGCGCAGTTCAGGAACATCAGCGGGAACGGCCACGGCGTCGCCGTCTGCCTTGCCGCCGCGCGCGGCGTGCAGACGCGCGGCGTCTCCGACGAGGTCGTCGAGATGTCCGCCATCTGCGATGTCCTGAGTTTGGACATAGCCAAGGAAGTCATGGGCATCCTGCGTGGAGAACAGACGGAGACGGTGGCTGGCGACCGGTCGCTACGCAAGCAGGAGCTGCGCTGGGTGTATGTGCGGTGCATGATGCACCTGAACGCGCATCCAGAAGGGCAGACTCTCAAGCGCTTCGCGTCAGCGGGACTTCATTACGTGCCAATGATGGATCGGTACCTGGAACGCGTGCGAATGGCCCGCTTGCCGCTCACGCCCGCGGCGCGCGGTATAATCGATAAATACGTCCATGAGAATGTGTCTGAGTGTGGCACCAAGTAGGAGTATGCCATGTACTGCAGATTCGATAGGAAAGTGATAGAAGACGGCCGCTTGTACCACCGCGACGTGATTCCTATTCAGCCTTGAGCCGGCTCGACTCGCGCGATGTCATGATTTCGGGTAAGTGGATTTGAAGACTGTACAATATCAGCGATGTTCGGGGCTTTACATGGACACCGTCTCTGCCTCCACGCTTTCATGTTGTTTCTGGTGCGGATGAACCAGCCCATGCAGCTGTCTCGAGGAATCCGGGGGTCTGCGGGAGGGCATCAGCTTCGAATTAGCCAACGCCGACGCCTGGGCCCTTACCAAGAGAGCCATGCGAATCAAGTCTCGGTTCGCCAGGCTGCCAGCGACGGCCCAGCGGCCGAGCAGCGCGAGCTGCTCGTTGGAAACACTACTACGCTCGACCGGTACGCCAATCGCGGGGTCGCGAGCGGCTGCCGCAGCAGCCTCGAACTCAGCAATGGCCGCGCAGAGCCGCTTGTGCTCTCGCGCCCAGTCGGCGGTCTGGCACTCCCTGCTGCAGTAGTTGGCACACCTGCAGCGCCCGCACATCTTCTTCGCGCGCACGTCGATCGCCGCGTGCGGGCATTCCGGCCTGCAGCAGGAGAGTGCACTCAGCATGCTGATGGCGCTCCTGATGGCGTCGATCACCGCGCGGCGGCGCGGCCGCTGCTCGACTGCGGCAATGATGTCGAGATCGGGATACATGACGCGGGCCTTCTGCATAACGGGAAAGGCGCAGAGGAGTCTCGCGCGGATATCGAACCACTCCGGCTCCCTGGTACTCTCCCACAGCTGGTGCGCAGCATCGTACGCTGCGCCGTACGTGGGCATATCGACCGAGCAGAAGTGATGCATGTCGTCATAGTGAGCTCCAGATCCAAACTTCATGGTGTTCAGGAGTGATATGACACAGCGGCGTCCCAGTCCCGAGAGGATCCAGGGTACGTCCAGGTTGCGAGGCCGCAACACCTGTAGTGGAGTGTCCTGATTGCACAATGAGAAATTATACTGTGTTCCATGAAATAAAATCGCCAGAATTGCCGATCCGAGACGGATTTTCGTCGTGCGGTCGTGGAAAATGATGCTGGATACCTGCGGACGAGCAACGCGAATGACGGCCTTAAGTACCCGCCAGGGAGTCACGTCGTCCACGGTCTCGCATGCATTTAGGAGTACCTCTACCGTCCGTGCGGGGCCGTACGGGAAGAATTGCTCTGTAGCGGACACCCAAAAGCCCTTGGATGGACAAAGGCGTTCGAGCCGCCTCCGTGAAGTCAAGATTAGGCTGAATCTGCTCCATCCATTGGAATCCTGCAGGCCATAGCAACAGACACAAAGAAGCACGCAGAGCATGTTGATAAAGTGAAGCAGAGGATCTCCAGCGCTCGTGCTGTGCTTGGCGCGGCGGGGACAGCTGTCGATGTTACTCTCCAACTGTTTGCGAAGCTCGTCCTCGGCGTCACTGGTGCGCGGGGCAGCGAGCTCGCGAATACAGGCATCCCAAAGGACCTGGCGGTCCCTCAGAAAAGGCTCTAGCTCTCGAAGGCTGTGTGACAGTCTATAGATGGCCGAAATCACGCAGATTGGACAGAGCGAAGGATCCATAGGCGAGACGTCCCCCAGACAGGCCTCCAGGCCTTCCAATAACGCCGCGAGCACCCTGGAATCCCTGGCGCCCGCCTCCATGTGACTGTCGAGTGCGTATCGACCTGGGCGGCGGCCAGCAGTGGTCAGTAGGTGACCGCCGTAAAGGAACCGGGCGGCACAGCCTTGGCCAATTGCAACACGCTAAACCGGCCGTGCGGGATAATGTTCCGGTCCTGCTGGGCGCTTTCGACTTTGACGCCGTCAGTACATAGTGGTCAGTCACAGTCACATTCACGTTCAAGTCTCAGTGGTCGAGCGTCACTGAGATACAGTGGTCGAGAGTCACTGAAATACAGTGTTTTCGTCGAATTGTTTTTGAAGCACCTTGTTTTCGTCGAATTGTGCGTCGTCCCGCGCCGGATCGTGCTCGCCGTCGTGCCCATTCTCGACAGTGTGCTTGTTGTCTGCGGGTAGCTTGTATGGCCCATACGCGGTTCTAGTCCTCACCACGGCTCGCAGCCATTGTGTTCGAGAAATAACCGCCGACAAACTAGCACCTACCATCCGTTCCCCGGATTTCTGCACCGTTCTCAGTCTGTGTCTTCGCCAGCGCTACTAGTACAGCTTGTGGTACATCGTTTCTCTCCCGCTCGACGCCCCATCTCCAACTCTGCGCGTGTTAAAGCCGTGCAGCCATGCGCGGGGGATGGTCGCCCACTGGCCGCGCAGTCTCCGCGTATGTCGGCGCTGTGCACTCGATGCGATATCCCGCAGGAAGGAATATGTTGAACCGGGAAAGCAGGTCTGGCGCGCCCGCCAGGAGCGTCTCCGCCAGGAGCGTCTCCACACGCTCCATGACGCCGGGGGTGTCAAGCCTGTGCCCACGCCGTCAGCTGCCGCACGGCCGCGCGGCCCCAGCGCGCGACGCACTGCTCGTTCTTGAACTCTTTCATGACATCCAGAAACCGATTGTAGACCTCCGGCGCGCTGGAGAAGTGCGCCTTGAGCGCATCCAGGAAGGAGAGCGCGTCGGTGACGTCGAGCTGCCGGTTCTCGTTGTCCGTCTCGGCGCCAGGGCTGGGGCTCGGGCTGCGGCTGGGCGGCTCGGAGACGTCGCTGCCTGTTGGAAATCAAGTTCCGGGGCAATCTGGAACCCGTGAGAACAATCTTAGGATACTTCCGGATCATAGCAGAATATTCTAGATACTGTGTATTCTCGTGTATATAAGGCCCCCTCTGAGGTCTCTAGGACCTCAGTGGATTGGACCGGACGCCTCACGGCTACTGTGAAGTACTAAATTACAACACAATCCACTAGTACTATCACTTGCTCTACTTCTTACTCGTCCTCTTCTTCTTATGTCGTCTAACCTTTCCAACTCCCTTCTGTCGGCCGTCCCGAAGCTCAACGGCACGAACTACCTGGACTGGAAGTTCGCCGTGTCCATGGTACTTCGCCGCGCGGGATGCTGGGAGATCGCATCGGGCACGTCCGCCAAACCGGCCCGAGGTGATACCTCCGATTGGGAGCGCAAATCCGACGAAGCGCTCACGATCATCGGCCTCTCGGTCGATCCGAGCCAATACGAGTACATCCGGGACTCGGAGACCGCGCACGACGCCTGGAAGGCCCTACAGGCCAAGTACGAGAAAGCCAGCCGCGCTAGCCGCATCAACCTCAAGCGCCAGCTGTATAACTTCAAGCACGACCCGTCGAAGCCCGTGCAAGTCTATATCGACGGCATCAAGTCTCTCGTCCGCCGCCTGCGCGCAATCTCGGTCAAGATCGAAGATAACGACGTCATGGACGTGCTTATCATCAACCTCGACGAATCGTGGGGCAGCATCGCTGCTGTGCTCAGTCAAACGATCGAGGATCTCAGCAGCGTTGACGACGTCACGAACGCGCTGCTCGACGAGGAGGGCCGCCGCGGAGGAGCTCCGAGCGTGACTGACTCCGATTCGGATCTCGCGATGCTCGTCTGTTGGCGATGCGGCAAATCCGGGCACAAACAAGCCCGTTGCCGATCCCGCAAGACTCAGGGCACCCACGTCAAGGAGGAGCGTGCCAATCTGGCCGCCTCCGACTGCGAGGATGAGGCACATGTCGTGGGAACCGTCTGGTAACTCCCCCACCGCTGCACTGCACCGGTAGTGCGGGAAAACCGGGAAGTCCGACGCGCGGATGAGGAAAGCGCGAGCCGCAAAGGTGGCAGAAAACCCTGAAGTCCTGAGGTGGGACGAGGAAACACCGAAGACGTTTGGGACCGTCAAGGAAAGTTCCAGATTGAGGAGGAGTGTTGGAAATCAAGTTCCGGGGCAATCTGGAACCCGTGAGAACAATCTTAGGATACTTCCGGATCATAGCAGAATATTCTAGATACTGTGTATTCTCGTGTATATAAGGCCCCCTCTGAGGTCTCTAGGACCTCAGTGGATTGGACCGGACGCCTCACGGCTACTGTGAAGTACTAAATTACAACACTGCCGTCCGTTGGTGGACCATCTGAGCCGGTCTGCTCATCGCGCCGCGTAGGGATGTCAACCGTACCGTATGACGGGTACGGCCGTACAACTTACGGGTGCATACGGGGACATCCCGTACACATGACGGCCGTTTATAGAGGTGCTAAGAAGCCCATACGGTACGGTACGGGCTCGTATACGGCCGTATTACGGTTACGGGCGGGTCACGGTTCAGCTGATCAATGACCGCATGATTTCCATAATTTCAACGGCTCAAGTATCACTCTTTGGACCTGCCAACAATGTCTCACCACTCAAACTCACGAGGGACGTGTGTTCTGGTGGCCAGACAGGTCCTCGGAACCAATTGTTATGGTTCCGAGCCGACGCCAGTGTCCCCTTCCGCTCGGCTGGACCACCAAGAAGCGATCAATATTAAGCAGGAGTTATATTTTATGCCATTTGGCACGATCGGCCATCTTTTGAGTCACAATCCGATGGTTTCTGTTACCCTCAGACATCCTTCAGCAGACCTCAACTCAGACTCAACCTATGGTACGCCCATTGGCAACACATGAGGGAAGGCAATCGGGTATTTATGTGCTCAGCTGCATTCGTAACAGAGCACCATCTTGCCCAGAGTGGTCCGCTACCCGTATAAAACCTTACGGCCGTATACGGCCGTACAGGATACGGGCTCTACGGGTCAAGCCCGTGCCGTCTCCCGTACCGTATGGCACCCTCACGAGAAGCCGGACGGTACGGGTTACGGTTCCCGTATTACGGGACCGTATATACGGATTGTACGGGTACGGTTTGCATCCCTACGCGCGAGTACAGCGTGTAGAACCACAGTTCTCACTCCGTATTGATTTTCCTGTCACCGGCAGCTTTATCGACCAAAGATTCCGATCGCCCGTCGGTTCGGAGCTTCGGGCTCAAAATATAGTTGGCAGCGTGACTCATCCTAATACCGGCACATGGCGGCCCCATTGCAGGTTCGCTCTGCCCACCACTACATCTTGTACCCGCTGACTTGCACTATATCGGCTCTATAGAATCCTCCGACTGCCGTCGTTTTCACCGGCGACCTGCAAGAGCTGCAGCGACTATATCAATTTTTGACTGGTTGTGGGCCCCCCTTCCGGCACAGTTTGAAATCTCTTGTGCTTGAACTGGATTACAGACCGGGGCAGTCGGCGAAGGTGGACCTGACGAATGAGTTCCTATGCTTCTTTCCAAATCTGTGCGATGTCGAGCTCGCTGGCTTTCACTCCCTGTCTGCTTCCCAGACTGCCAGGACGCCTGCCGACCAGCCCTGGCCACCCGATCCCGGTCTCACAGTATATCGTCTTCGCAATCTTTCTGTGATCCCTGTTATTCTAGGACCACACTCCGCTCAAGTTCTCTGCCACCAACTGAGGAACACGCCGTATCTATCCTTCCTCGAGCTCGTAGGCTATCACCCGGCGGATCAACCTTCAGGGCTGGCGCACGTCGATGCACCTCTCGAAATGTCGTATACTCTTTGCCACTACGTCTGCGAACACATTTATGTGCCGCGCATCCGAAATTGGGACGCTTGGTGCGGGAGCGACTGGGCAGCACCAACCGTGACCCCCACGCGCACCTCCCTCCCGGAGATCCTGGAAATCTCGCTCTGCGATGTCAGCGATCTTGCTGTGCTCTGCGATCCCCAGGTCGACCTCTCCTCGGTCCGCGATCTGCGCCTCAGCGGCCCGCAGGGAGACTTGGACGAAGGGGAACACGACCCGCGCATTCCTCTGGCGGCATTCCAGCCGCTGATCTTACGTTGCACGCACATCCGCGAACTCCGGATTTCCGGGTCACTCCGTCAGGTCCTTGACCTGCTTCAGGCGGGGTTGTACCTCTCATGTCCACTGTTCTCGATATATGTGCTCATCGACGAGCCGGTGCGGAAACACGATGTTCTGGACTTAGCTCTTTCCAGGGCCCTCCTTCTGCCGCACATGCTGCGTCTGCGCTGGATCACCGTTGACGTGGAACCCGGGACACCTAGTTTTCCCGTCCTGGAGGCGATTTGCGATGTACGCCGTGTACGCCTCAGCACGATGCTCTCCGAGACCTGACGAGAGGATGCCGAGGAGCGTGCATCTTGATGGTCATTAGCGAGCGACATGGAGCCTTACAGGCTGTAAATGCCACATTTGCCGCCGCAATCTCCTCCTGCGGCGACGCGCACAGATCGCCCAAAAGCATCTGCAACCTGGTGCTGGCGGGCGGATCGTCAGCGGCTCAGTGACGAGCCCGTGCTTCCGATAGGTGAAGCTGTTTTCCAGTCGCACCGCACGGCTATGGCCCGTGATCACTCTCTGATAGAGCGCTCGAGTTTCTGGTGTTTGGCCCTCTCAAAGGATTATCCGCGTCTGCGCTTCAGCTGGTGTTCCCTGTGCACAGTCGTCTACAGCAACACCCCTACGTATTCCAGTGACACTGTCCGCCTTGCCCATCCGCGCGCGCGCCCCCCGCAGCAGGCAGTGGTACGTGTTTTCTACGCTGTGCCGCGCCGTTTCGGCTTTGGCTTGAACGGCGGGATCTCCAATCCAGGCGGCACCTCTCGCATCTTCGGGCCGCGCGCGACAGTCGTCCTCGTCCCGTCCGGCCTCTTAAGCACAACAGCCCCGTCGGGCCTATGCTCCAGCGCCCAGCTGCGCGGCAGGAACCTGTTGAAGTCGCGCAGCAGGCGCGGCGCGCCCGCGAGCAGCTGCCCGACGCGCGTCAGTGTGCCGGGCGTGTCGAGTCTGCATCGTGATCAGGCCAGTGTTCAATACGACGCCGCGATCAGAAACGGCGGGGAAGGAGACGCACTGCTCGGTCTTGAAGTCCTTCATGATCTCCAGGTACTCGTTGTAGCGCTCGGGCGCGCCGAGGCCGACGAAGTGCTCCTTGACGTCGTCGAGGAAGCGTAGCGCGTCCGCAACGCTGCGAACGTCCGTCGGCTTGGAGGCCGGTGTCGCATGTGCGGGCGGCATGTCGTGAGAGTAGCGGGGGAAGAGGCGGCTCGGGATCATCCCCGACGCACTAGCGGGACAAGCGCCGGCCTCTAATAGCAATTCTTACGGACCCGCAACCGGATGTGAGATGCTCACTGCTCTTTCAGACGCGGGCGCTTGTGCGTGCGCATTTCATCCGCCATCAGCAAAGTTGGTTTCCTCTCGACAATTCTCAGAACCTCTCGAGGCTCTCAGACTTGTTTCCCCGAGCTTGAGGTGCTTGATTGAGCAGAACAAGCTCGACGGAGCTCGGTGATGCTCACAAGCGTACTCAAGCTGATCAAGCACCCCCAAGCAGCCCAAGCACCGGAAGCATCTGGTCGGCTAACGGCCTTCTTGTCCCAAGAAGGCATTGCTAACCCTCGCAAGCTGGTCAAGCTGGTCAAGCGGTACGCGCTCGGCCGAGCTTGAGCTGCTTGACCGAGCTTGAGCTGCTCAAGGCCGCTCAGCGGATTTGCATCCTCATGAGACTCGGTGAGACTCGTGAGAGTTCACAAGCTGGTACCAACTTTGCTGATGGCGTCCGGGACAGCGCGCGATTCGCTACTTTAATTCGTCTATAGTAACACTACAAGTCTGCAAGTACGTATTCTATTGACAGTGCACATTCGAACCTTGCACGAGGATAGTCCATCTCGTATCTAAAGTCCTTCCCTCATCCTCTACATCTCCGTGCTCTGGTGATTCGGTTTGAACGGCGGTATCTCCAATCCAGCTTGTGCCTTCTGCATCTTCGCGCTCTGAGCGTTGGAGGGCGCGACGGTCTTTTTCGTGCCGTCTGGCATCGCGAGGACGACGGAGCCGTCGGGCGCAGGCTCCAACGACCACGCGGGCGGCAGGAACGTATTGAACGCGCGCACAAGGCGCGGCGCGCCCGCGAGCAGCTGTCCGATGCGCCCCACGGCGCCGAGCGTGTCGAGTCTGCGCCCCGCGTCCAAATTCCAATCAATCCGAGGCGGCGAGGGGAAGGAGACGCACTCCTCTGTCTTGAAGTCCTTCATGATGCCCATAAACTCGGCGTAGCGCTCGGGCGCGTCGAGGAAGTGCTCCTTAACGTCGTCGACGAAGGTAAGCGCGTCCGCGACGTTGCGTGCGGGCGGGGCGGGAGGCATCCCTTGAAGTTGTTCGGCGTGGCGGTAATGGGTGAGGAGAGGAGGAGCGTCGGAATCGTCCCCAGGCACTAAACGAGACAAGCGCCGGCCCCTATGTACATACTACATAGATCCCGATTCCGCGATTTGTCCAACGGCCTGCGTGTTCCCGAGCAGCAATAATCCCGCCACCCGTATTAAGCAGCTAAATAATCGGCCGCACGGCCGAGGAGGTCCCGGCGCCGAGCGCCAGTTGGCAAGTGGAGGAGTGGCGCCTGTGCAAGCGTGTCAAACACGCTGTCATCCAACGGCCACATCTCGATTCGCGACGGTGCTCGAACATGGTGCGTTATACCGAAGGTGTGTTGTTTTCTCCATCATTCATGCAGACTCGTCCCTTGCTATCGGCGCTATAACAATAGGCTGTACCTCGTCATCATCTAACCTGTCAGTAGGCTGTTTCATCTGAACGTACAGGGCCGAGCCATTCCCGCGCGGACACACTGATCAGTCCTTTCCGTCGTGGAGCGCCTTTCAACATTGGAAATCGCTTGCAGGGCGTGCTATGTCATTGTAGAGGCGCCTCGTGATAAGGACGCGAGACGCGCACGTGCGCGGGAATGATGTTGGGATGATCCTGGTGGCTAAAGGATTCCTGCCGACAATTGGCGCCTGAGAATAATATATAAACCCCCCTTATGAGAAGACATCATTATCCCACGCCTCACGAGGACTCACATTCCTCGCTATGCAGCAAATGTGGCGCACGTGCAAGTCGTACTTTGGAGACGGCTTTGTACCCGGCTCCAACCCGCTTCGCTACGATGTTCACGTCTGCAACATAGACCGACCATCGATCAAGAATAGCAGCACGTGCTACGGCGTCGAGCTCGACGAGGACAGTCTGCCTTTGTTCACCGTCTTCGGAGAATCGCGCGCGCCACCCTGCTCGTGCAACGACATCCGGGATCTCGTCACGCACATTGATGGCCACCTGGAGACGCTGCCGGATGGCCTCCCAGGTGACTACTCCTTGCACACAGAAAAGGGAGACAAATCAGTGCATGCTGCATGCTGCTACGCTCTGCGCGACGCACTGTGTTGGTGGGCGCACTGGCACGGGACGCTGGCGGGGCACCGCTGGAAGCACCTGTACGTCACGTTTTCCACTATCCCCGACGACGTCCAGATACCTCCGAAGCACATAGTGGACGGCACGTTTACATTCCTCGGCCACACGCTCGCGGACGTTCTGGCCGGCCTCACCGCAGAGGGCATGCACTCGGAGGACGTCAAGTTCGCAGAGATGTGTCTGTGGCGCCAGTACATCCTGCAATACCTGGAGAAGATCGACCCGACGCTACGCGCGCAGCTGGTCGGGAAGACCACGCTGATGACGCAATTCCGCGCCATCACGGCGAACACGCACGGCGTCGCCATCTGCCTGCGCGGGCGCGGTGTCGGTGTCTCCGACGAAGCGGTCGAGATGGCCGCAATCTGCGACTGCCTCAGCATGGACATGGCCAAAGAGGCTCTGGGCATCCTGCGGGGCGAGAAGACGGAGACCGTCTCAGCAGACCGCGCGCGCCTGAACGAGGAGCTGCGCTGGGTGTACACGCGGTGCATGAACCACCTCGACGCGCAGCGCGACGGAAAGCGGCTCAGGCGCCTCGCGTCATCCGGCTTTCATTTTGTCCCCAGGATGGATAGATATCTGGAACGCGTGCAAATGGTGCGATGGCCACTCACGCCCGCGATGCGCGGCAGGATTAGCTGGTATATCAAGGGCGATGTGATAGCTGGCCGTGAATACATGTAGTAGGGCCGATCTATCGATATTCAGCTAGATTGTAGAGTAGAGCCCTTGCATTAGTAAATCTTGTACCCCTGACCACTTTTTTGCGTCCTTCATAGGCTCCCACGCGTCCTCTGTCGTTCTCCCACATTGCCCAACGCGTAAGGTAAATGACTGGGTATGTGAAGACTCTGATCTCACTTGTCGGAAATTGCACAGCGTTGATTGGGGCATAGTTCTGTCCGATGAGATGTTTCTACCTCGTTTTACACGCCCATTGACCCTCCCCAGTTCCTCAGCTCCGCGATACTAGCAAGATGTGTCGTAGCGCTTGCAACAATCTCTTCCAGGGCTTTCTCAAAGTGGTGGGAGCCAATGGTGCGTTGCGGAAGCGTCTTGGGTTGTTCCCCATCTTTGTTCTTGCGCGCATGAGCAGACCAGAGGTCCGGCACGGTGTCCTTGAACGCGGACAGCGCAGCAGAGAACACGAGATGCTTGAGGTCGGACCCAGAATAATGCGGCGTGCGCTCTGCGAGCGCCGTGAGATCGACCGAATCATCGATCTTCTCGCCCGTGAGATAGTGCTTGATGATTTCTAGAGGCCCGTGAGACTGTGATCGCTCATTTACGAGCGGAATGGCACGCACTCTCGCGTTCTGAGGTGCCGGGCAGGTCCACAAGCACGCGTCGAGGCAGACGGCGTAGCACCGCTTCATCCAGGTCCTGCGGCCGATTAGTGGCGCCGACGATGACGATTTTGTGCGCCTTGTTCTCCGAGGCTGACTTAAGGCCGTCCATTTCCTTGAAGCAGTCGCAATGTCAGCTAAAATCTAAGGAGATTCAGCCAACACACCTGAAGGAACTCTGTCAACGTCGAGCGGTGAATGGACCCTCCGTATTGACGGCTGCCAAACATGGCTTCGATCTCATCTATGAATATCACGCAGGGTCCGAGACGCCGCGCTAGCGTCTGAGAGCTCATCAGTCGCAGTGAGGGAGATGAAGGAGGTTACGCACGAATGTGGCGTGAATGAGCTTCTCATCCTCAGAGTGCCACATCGAGCGAATCGTGCTGGCCTGAATCTGCAGCATGTTCGCACCGCTTTCCTTCGCAAGCGCGCGGCAGACCATCGTTTTTCCTGTTCCCTGTAACAATGCGTGAGGCGCCGTCAATGGCGAATTTCCAAACTCACCGGCGGACCGTAGAGCAAGACGCCCGCCATGGACTCTCGCCCAAGAATTCCGGTGCTATACGCCTCTGCGTACAGCAGCGGCAGCGAGACGACGGAGCGCAGCGTGTCTATGATGTTCGGCTGCAAGCACACGTCTTCGTACGTCGTCGTGATTGTCGCTGCGTGCAGGACGTTCAGCATCGGCGTATATTATAGAGACAGTAGAAGACGCACCGGGATCTATGATCGCACCGAGCAGACGCTGCTCGTACTCGTCGAGGTCCTTCGCGTTCTTGACCTGCTCCGCGACGGACGGCGCGCTCTCGGCCTTCTTTGGCGGCCCGTCGCGCTCGAGCGCGAGGGAGGCCTGCAGCTCAGCATCCGCGGCGTCGCTCTTCTCGATTGCGGAGAACACGTCGGCCGTCGTGAGAGTGTCAGTTTGCGGGAGCCACGCAGCGATACGGGCGATCAGGGCCGTCAACTCCGCGTAGTTGTGTACAGTATGAGTTGTCAGCTTCGTGACGGCCGCCTTCGCGTCTGGCAACGATGCAATGCGCGGTCAGAGAAATAACAGGCTGCCGGAGTGCATGCGTACCTGGCTGCTTCTCCTTCAACAGCTGCAGCCACTGCTCGACAATCGTCTCGTCTGACACAGCCCACGTCTGCTTGCGGTCGTCGGTCAGAGACTTCTTCAGCTGCGGGATGTGGTCTGCGAGAAGCGCGCGCGTGGGGACCTCGGGGCGGTGCGCAGCTGGGGGCTCAGTGACGAGAGTGACAGCGAGCGCCGCGACGAGCTCTATGCGGGCGTCCGCGCCAACGCGCAGCGTCTCCTGCGCGCGCTTACGGAGCTTGTCAACTCGGAAGCGATGCAGGACCGCGCAGGAAAACAGCCCCGCGAGCGAGGCCGCGCGCGGCCCGGGCGAGTGCGACGAGACCTGGCGCCACTCCGGCGTGCACTTGCGCGTGACGTACGCGAGGAGAGTAGTGCGCGTCTCGAGCGCCTTCAGATACGCATCGTGCTTGCGTTTGGTCGTCTTCGCATCCTCCGCGGCGTCCGAGTTGGTGCACGGCATCATCGTCACGCGCGAGAAGCCCGCGAGCACCGTGACGGGGGTGGCGCAGTCCGCGATCGCGGCGAGGAGCGGCTGAACGAGCGGGAGGAAGGCGTAGCGCGTCGCGCCGAAGTTGCGCAGGTACAGGAACCGGCGGCGCGTCGGCGAGCTGCCCGCTCGAAGAAATGCACGCAGCCAGCTGAGCGCCTGCGCGTGTTGGTGCCTGCGGACTTCGGCGCGCTGTGCGTGCTGATCGCGGAGCTCGTCCAGTGCGGCAGTGCACGCGTCGGCCTTCTCGCGCGCGTTCGCGACCCATCGATCGGCGTCGGCGACGTCTTGCTTCAGGTAGCGCAGGTCCTCGTCTTCTTCATCCTCGGCGGGCGCCTCGGCTGCTTCGGGTGAATCTCCCGCGTCAGGGGAATCGCGTTCTGCATCGCCAACTGCGTCGCCATCGTCGCCTGCATTTGCATCTTCCTCTGCGTGTTTGGGTGCAGCTGAGTCTACGTCTGCATCCGTGGAGAGTTCCGCTGAGGGCGAGACCGCCGCTAAATCTGGGGCGCCTGCAGCCTCGTCGGCAGACGCGGTAGATGTGGGGGTGGGCTCCGGTTCAGGTTCGGGTTCCGGTTCGACCTGCAATCAGTCAGTCAGCCAGACAGTCATGAGGCACCGGGATCGTACCGCAACCGCGTTGTCTTTGAGATACTGAGCCAGGGTCGCCTTGCGCTGCTCGAAATAGCCTTCCTGGCGCGCAAGTTGGTCCTGTGCATTCTTCGCCTCGCGCTCGACGGGGGACAACGCGTTCATTTCGTCGGTCAGCTCGTAATGGCGCACGTACAGCGACCAAAGAGCACCTGCAAACTCTGCAAACCGCGGTCAGTCTGACTCGATGCCCCTGCAGGGGCATCCCACGCACCTGCACCGAGGACGCCGTGCTCTCCTGCGGCAAGGTCATCGGCATCGAGTATGATGACGTCCGCCTTGAAGTGGTGAGCGAGATATCGCACCGCGGCGTCCACGGCAAGCGCGGAGTCGAGCTTCGGCGTGCAGAGCGCCATCACACGCAGGGTCGGCGGTTCGGACGGCTTGCTGATTTCCGTTTTGAGGATGCGCAGAGCGAGATCGATCAGAGAGGGCGAAAGCAGGAGAGCATTCTCGGGCGGGGCGGTCTTAGTATCCTCCTGCACGGCGATGGGGTGACCGTGCAGTGTCGGCGCGGCGTTGCGCGTGTACGGCACAAAGCACTTCTCGAGCAGAGCGGCTGGGAGCTGCATCGTGCCCGAGTTCGAGGGAAGAGGCGACACCGAAACGGCAGATGAGTTGGTATTGGCGGGAGGGGACATGCTGGATGCGATGTGGGCAGTGGGATGCAGAGGCGCGTGTGCTTTATGCAGCAGCGCGCGCCCGGGATTACCTCACGATAGGCAGGATTGTGGCGGGCAACGTGTTACGGCGTGCAATCCCGACACGCGAGATCGCGCTCCAGATTGGCGATGGCGGTGACGGGGCGGACGGAAACGCAGACCGAAGGCCAAACACAGCGCAAGGGTCGTCCAGAAAGATGTCCGGCTGATGGCGAGCGAACCAAAGACATGCCCCATGGCCGCGGCGCGCGGAACACGTGTACCGGGCGAGTCATACGCTGGCGCGGACGGAATCCCGGCCATTGGCGACGGCAGCCTCATATAGCACGTATCCAGACGCGCCGACGTGATGGGGTGCCTGAGGGCATTCAGAGACCTGCATGCGCGCCGGCACGCCACCTTTTCTTCAGACCCGGCACGTTTGCCGCATCGCACAAGGACACGCGGCATGGTGCTTGCCGCGTGCTTTACGGTCCTTTTACGTGGAAGAAGCGACCCATTGCGCCTGGGCTGGGAGCTCGCCGCTCCTCGATGCAGTGATCGGGAAGAAAGAGTACAAGATTGCTGAGTCCCCAGGAGCGGCTCATAAATCAGAAACAGAGCTATGGAAAGTAAGCCGTGTCGGTCAGAACGCAATGATTGCGACATCGGCACCTTGATTTACTCTGGAAGTCTTTTCACTTGAAGAGTCAGGATCCGAAGCGGCCTAGCCGGGAAATGATCCAGGTTTGGTAAAATGCATCGGCAGTATGCGATCGACCGGGAGCATGAGTCAGGGTGAACTGCAAAAGCCTGTCGAGTGGCAATTCACGCGAGCGCCGGGATCTACCTTTGCAATTATGCAACTGGCAAGGCTGATGATAACGCGCTTACAATGTCTATCTTTAGGAAGGGCCAAAGGCTAGGTATACAGAGCGGCGCGCTCGAAAGAGGGCGCGGTTGGCAGCGCAGGCCACGGAGATGAGAGCAAGAACGATTTCATTCTCCGATGCTGCGGGTTGTCTTTCTCCGTCATCGACGTTCAATCCTCGCGCCACCTGGAGGAACGAAACCGCTCAGTCTCATATATCCTCGCGTTTGTGTCTGAGGGGGTTCATGCTGCGCTTTACATTGACTCGTCATATTCAGTTCTTCCCATTCGAACACTCAGCAAAAGCGTCCGAACCGGAACATCATCCCGGGTCGCCGGTTTGTTGACATATAATTGTCTCAGGCTGTGTTTCTCCCGTTTCCTTCCACCACTTGCCAGGTCTATAAGCCGCTGTACGGTCCAATGGCAGCGGGGAACGACAACCTGCGGACGTTTAAGGCTCTCTTCGAAGCTCTGGAGGCTGGTATCCAGGACATGTCACATGCTGACTCATTCTTCTGTCCCGTATGTGTACTCTCCGACATGCGCGGGCTGAAAGACGGCTCGCCCGGGCTGGAGCGTCTTATTCAGGACAAATCAGGTCTCTGGGAGGCATGCATGCGTATTCTCGTTGCCCCGCGCACAACTGGCGAAGAGGACGAGCTTCGCCGGTGCTTGGAGCGTAATGCGGATTGCTGTCACCGCCGTGCCAGTCACGACACGATCGCTGGAGATCACCTGCTGCTATTCAACACCATGCTCTGCGCCCTTCTTTGTGTATCCATCTACGGTCTCAAGGGTTCCACGGGCCGGACCGGGTTCAGAGATTTGCCTCCCGCGAGGTATCCGCTCCGGACCTTTTACAACTCCAGGGCCTTGTGGCCGGCCGACCCAGAGCAACTCTTCCCGTACAGCACATCACAGACGGTTGAGGCTCTGTTAACTGCATGTGAGACCGTTGACGATGACAGTCCCTGGTGGATCCTATATGCGGTTATTAGCCTCGCTCGCGCCAGAGTAATGATCAGCATCTTCGACGGCCCCACAACGCGTTTCCGGCTCGGATCGGCAATTCTCGCCGTCGCGTTTCACGGAACCCGCTACAAATTTGCGCTGTGCGATCGCGAGGCGCCACCACAGGTCTTGCAGCCTCGCAACCTCGACGTGCCTTGGATCCTCTCGGGACGCGGGCGCAACTGTGTCGGTAACCTCCTCGCAGAATTGAATTATGCACCTCTAGCGCACCCAGACGATATGTACCGCTTCTGCTCGGTCGACATGCCCACGTACGGCGCAGCGTACGATGCTGCAGGTCAGCTCCACAGGGCCACTGACCAGCGGATGTGGAACGATATCCGCAATAGCCTCAAGTGTGCTGCACCAGATCTGCAAACGGCCCGTGAGGCATATCTCGACCCGCAGATCATCACCATCGCGGAGCAGAGGCCGCGCCATGGTGCGGTGACCATGGCCATCGAGAATAGCATCCGCACGATGAACGGGTTCGCCTGCTGCCGCCCAGACTGCCCGCGCACGATAGACGACGTGCCCGCGAAGAAAATTTGCGGGCGCTGCAAGCGGGCCAAGTACTGCAGCAGGGATTGCCAGGCCGCCCATTGGGCATATGAGCACAAGCGCGTCTGCGCGTTCATTCCCGTTTTCGATGCTGCGATGCGCGCGACGGGTGGCTACCTGAACGATGAACGTGGCCGGCGCACCGCCATCTTGGACGAGCAGCTCGTGCTGCTCGCCCGCTGGGCCGTCTCGAGCACACAGGAGAATCGCGACCTCGTCCGATCGGCGATTTTGGTACGCGCTCGAACCAGGGCTATGTCCCAGCTGATGACCTCCTTCAGAATCCCAAGTTGTTCGCTTATAGTAGCGAGGATGATGGGAGCATCCTGTGACCTGCTCAAGGCGTAACGGAAACATGATCACGTATGTGGAAATCTTTGGATATCAGTTAGTATTGGTTCTTGAGCTATGTTCTCCGCAAAGCGCACCTCCCTCTGCTGTCGGGGCACCAACAGACACAGGAATGTACAGTAGTTCTGTTTCCGTGTGCGATCCAGACGACTCGCACAGCACAGGCCGCACGTTTACATATGTTCACAACGCGTCAGCCGTCGCGGAGACGACCGGCGAGCGCGAAGTGACCCTCTGCTTTCAGATTGGCACTCTCTCCCGCGCAACCACTCGGCGTCAGACCGCGAAGCCCGAGCCCACAGTTGCGCGGGGAGCTTGCTGGTATAAGACACAGCCATTGGACGTCATATGGTTCCCAAGCCCCGATGCTCGTAGACCGTCGTTTCCTGCCCGCACTCGCGTGATAACTGCATCATGGTCTGAGAGGAAAACAAAATGTGATAGACACTACTACGGATTGCACAGGCAGTAGCTTAGCGTCGTGGTTACTTCATCTCTACGTCGTTGGAGGCAACATTTCATCACGGCTCTTGGATGGAGCAAAGAGGTTTGGAAACTACTCAAGACGTTAGCACCGAGCATAGCATATGAGGGACAACGAACCACGAAGTCGGTGCAGATGACATCACGGTAGCGCACACCTCTGGACACGGCCCAATGTCCCAAGTGGATGAGGTCCTGATCGGAGATCGCGCTCTGACGGACACGTGCCATGTATTCCGGCGTGTCGAACAGATCCCTGAGCTGCGAAAATGGCCCGCAGAGCTTCTTGTGAGCGCGTTTCCAATCCGCGCGCTGACACTCCGCGCCGCAGTACCGTGGGACCTTGCACCTGGAGCACGTGGGGAGCGGCGGGCGGCCTCCGCTGTGGTCGAGCGTCGACTGTGCGCAGTCGGGCCCGCAGCAGTACTGCTCGGAGTGCAGGCCCGCGACGGCGGTCCGGATGGCCTCGAGGACCGCCCAGCTGCGCGGGGCGCGCGCGACCAACTCCAGAACCTGCTCGTCCGAGACTTTCGCGCGCGCATGCTGAAAGTGCGCGGCCGCAGGCGTGAGGCAGACGAGGATCTCCTGCCACTCCTCCGCGCCGGTCTGCGCATACCGTTCGACGGCGACCGCGTACGCGTCGCCGAAGACGGACATATCCGGCGCGAGAAAACGGTCCATATCGTCCGCGCGCGCATACGAGCCATGGTGCAGAGTCACTAGCAGCGACGCGACGCTCCGGAGCCCGCAGCCCGAACGAAGCCAGGGAGTGTCTTGCGCCGGCTGGCGAGGAGTGCCGTACAAGAGGAAGGCCTGGATTGCTTTGCTCAATTGCGCTCGTATCGCAGTGTCCGCGAACAGGAGGTCGGTGAGGCGCGGGCGAGCGAGCAGGACCACCGCGCTGAGGATCCACCAGGGACCATCGTCTTCCCAAGCCTCGCAAGCTTTGACCAGAGCAGAGACAGTTTGAGTGGTGCCGTACGGAAACAGTTGATCGGGGTCACTCGGCCACAGCCCAGTGGACGAAGGAAACCGTTTGTGCGGATTCTGGGCTCGCGCGAGAACGTTGGACTCGGTCGGGCCGGCGTGGATACAACTCGACAGGAAGATGCAAAGGAAGGAGTTGAATAGCACCAAGGGGTCAATGATGTGTTGCTTTTTGGAATCGACAATGCACCCGTCATGTATGATCGCTGCTCCACAGTTGTCAATGTTCCGTTGCAGGTCCGTCCGGAGCCTGCTCTCCTGCTCAGCGGTGCGCGGTGCAACGAGCTGGCGCACGCATGCGTTCCAGAGGCCGTGACTCTTCCGCAAGAGAGGGCGTAGCGCCGGCAAATCCTGTTGCAGGATCACGCCCGTTCCAAGGTTGCAGACAACACAGAAAAGCTGGCTTGTGACGCGTAGCGGATCCTGAAGCCATGTCTCCAACTCTTCAAACCAAAAGGCAAGGTCGGGAAGATCGTTGTCCGAACGATGCTCCATGATCGAGCTGGATCGACGGTTGGGCGGTGTGAGTTGGCGGGAGGAAAAAATGTAGCCGCCTGCACAGCCATCGGTGCCAGCCGATCATCAGATGCCCAATCGGCGCTCATTGGCCCGCCATCACTAGCACATAGCTTTGAAAACTTGTGACCCATCGACATTATTCGTCAGTCAAACGGCACAAACAAGTGAGAACACCTCGAAGCTGCGATATAATGCCTGCCATTCGCAAATTCTTCGCCACCCGGCCTATCATTTGCAACGAAATCCGCCCAGAGCTACAATCTACGTAACCACAATGTACCTTTTCGCAAAACGCGCAAGCTCCGCACAGTCTGAGAGCTGCGTGACCGCGTAGCCAAGATAATCGACGGTGAGCGTCTCAAGCAGCTCCGCGTCGTAGACGATCATCCTGCGGAAGTTGCGCAGCAGAACTCCGAGCGTCCATTCGTACCGGCGGACGTCCAAGCAGACGTGCTGCAGGTTCGGCGCGTCGACGTAGTGCGTCCCATGTGCGTCCGCCGGAAGGACCGTATCGTCGGCGGGCAGATACCTGAGGTCGAACCTGAGGGACACGAGATGCGGCAGGCGCGCGCGGGCGCTGAAGAACGCGCAGATGCGTTCGTTCGTCACGCAGATGCTGGGGGCCGCAGTATAGACAAGCATCGTGCGCATCTCTGCGCCGCAGTCATGCCGCCTCCACAGCCCATCCAGCGTGGGGACCTCCCAGACATATCGCGCGTCCGGCGCACTGGCAATCTTGAGCTCTCCCGCAACGTCCAGGCGCAGCGCGCTGCCGTGCGTCGAGACGAACGCGCGGGCGATGTCGGAGACGAAGCCTGCGCCGTGGAGCACGAGTCGCGGGATGCGCTCTGCCGCCCAGTGACGGAGACATGCAAAGTCTTCGTCGTACGTCCATAGACCAGGCAGACACAGAGCCCGTATGGTGATGCACTCGATGCTGCGTGGCAGTGGCCCTCGCGGCAGGCGTATCGAGTCGTCAACGCCAACAAACTCGGCGGTGACGAGGTTTGGGAAGCAGTGAAATAGATCCCCACCGTCGTATTCCCGGCTTACGTCGCAGACGAGGTGCTGCAGCCGTTCATACGGCCGTCTCTCCGTCATTTTCAGCATGGGCGCGACCAGCCGCCGGAGATTCGGGAGACGCTGCGCGGCCCATTCCGGCCGTTGGACGATGTAGTCACCGTCATCATAGTCGTCGTCATCCGAATTGGAAAAGTCAAGCGAGGTGAGCGCCGGTAAGGGCCTCCTGGACGGGTCGAGGTCCAGGAACACATTATAGGGGCCGGCATAGCCCTGCAGCCTGTGGATGTGCGGCGCGACCAGCGCTGTGATGCGGCTCCGACAGTCGCTATCATCGGCGTAGCACGTATGCGGGAAGCGCAGGCGGATCGGCAGAGGCGACGAGCGCTGCAGCAGTGCGTCCAGCAGGCCGAACGCCCACGCAGTGCGCTCCGTTAGAGGGCAGTAGATGTCGTTCCACAGCCGCGGGTCTGAGACGAGCGCTGAGCGCCAGGCTCTAGATACGTGGCTGGCTCTGACGCGGGTTTTGAAGTCGGTGTAGCCCAGGCAGGCCGTGATCACTTCTACGGGCAAGCGTTTCGTGAAGGTACGCGCATTGCGGTCGTTCCATTGGGTCGCAAAGCCGGCGCACGAAGAATTGGCCGCAGACAGAACCGCATCCAAAGCCGCAGACACAAAGGTCGCGCTATAAGAAGCACGTAAGTATCGCAATCGATCATCGTGTGATGACAAGTGAACGTACGATGTAACACCGGCTACAAGATCCCCTAGAATGGACGTAAGGCAGCTGGACAACGCCGCGCGCTGACGTTCATCGAGCATCGGCGAGGAAGCAAGCGTCGGTAACGCCATTGCACCAGTACTCTGCCTGTCTGCCCGCAGGATTGTGGCAACGAGACGAGCCGGGTGTGTTTGTCCGTGCTTGCGCACCAGCTGTCATTCGGATCGGATTCCGGAAGCTGTAAATGGGAAAGCCCGCCCGCGTCGAGCGTCGAGCGTCATCTGGGGGTGCTCATCCTCCTCGAGAGCAAAAAGTGTCTCTCAGACGGCTGTTCAGTTTTTAGATTTTGCGGACTGGGCGCGCACGTACATATAAGCCGTTCACCGTTGATGCGGCGGCGGCGAACACGCGAGGCGCTTCTATTGTCGCGCCATCCGGGCACAACAGCATCTGCAGCAAACTGCTCGTGGATCCAGGGCTGTGAGACATTGGAATCGCACGGGGGAACCGCAACCTCATCGCATCCGGGCCAGCGTCGGCGTCAAGTTGTTAGCAGCTGAGTGACTCCAGAAGCTCCCCGTGCTCTCGTGTCTACTGTTCTGGGCTTAAGATGAGCCGTACGGCCAGTCACCCGCCGCAATAGAGTAGCTTGGCGAGATCAGAGACTCGGATGTTGTCGCGCAATAAACTCCGCTCCGCGGCTTGCTCTCTTCCATCCCGTCGCCGTTCTGCATACGGCGAGCAGCGACCCGCGCGCACACTCAACTTGCCGTCACGCGCTGCAGGAGGTGTAGCACCTGCGTCGCGCGGACAATGATATCCGCACAGCGCAAGCGTACCTGAGCATAGTCACCCGCGGTGCTTCAACGCCCACTTCCGCAGCGCGTCATTATCAGGTCTCATCATCTTGATAAAGCAGTGTGCGAGGTTGTGGGGAGTGCTACGATGCACCTGGTTAGTATCTCAGAGAGCGCTGAGGAATCGGGGCGGGTCTATGAGCGTGTGAAATAAGCTGCAGTGCGTAGAAATCACGGATCGGCTTGAGATACTGTATCTAGCGCGAGTAATCCAGTGCTCTGCATCTAGATACACGCACAGCTTCCAGTTATGCCGAGAACGCAGTCTATGGCTGCAGCTTACCTAACCTCGGAGTACTGTTTCGCAAAGCGCGCGAGCGCCGCGCAGTCCGAGTCCTCCGTGACCTCGTACCCGAGATAATCGATGGTCAGCGTCTCGAGCAGTTCGGCATCGTAGATGATCATCTGGCGGAAGTTGCGCTGCAGCACGAGGAGGGTCCACTCGTTGCCACGTATAGCCAGGTCAACATGCTGCAGATTCGGCGCCTCGACACGATAGTGCGACGCGGAGTCCGGGTCGACCTGCAGGAGATCGCCGGGGAGATCGCTGAGGTCAAACCTGAGAGAAACGAGATGCGGCAGGCACGCATGGGCGGCGAAGAACGGACGGATAAGGACGTTTGTGACGCAGATGCTCGGGGCCGCTGTGCCGACGAGCAGAGCGCGCATCTCGGCTTCGCAGTCGGACCGCTCCCACAGGGAATCGCGTGTGTGGACCTCCCATACGTGCTGGGCGTCCGGCGCGCTGAAGATTTTGATCTCGCCCCCGATGTCGAGTCGGAGGGCGCTGCCGTGTGTCAAGGCAAACGCGCGGGCGATGGCGGAGACTAGGCCCGCATGCCGCAGCACGAGCCTCGGAATACGCGCTGCAGCCCAGTCCTCGAGACATGCAAAGTCGGCCGCGGCGTCGTTGGGCCATGCTCCGCGTAGATCCTCCGCGCGTATCGTGATGCGCTCGACGCTGCGGGGGAGCGGCCCCGGGGACAGGCGCATCGGCCGCTCGTCAACAACGAGCTCGGCGGTGACCAAGTTCGGGAAGCAGCGAAAGGAATCCGCGTAGTCGGTTTCATTGCGCAAGCAGCAAACAAGGTGCTGAAGCCGTTCGTATGGTTGCGGATCTGTCAATCGGAGCAGGGGCGCAACCAACCGCCGGAGATTCGGAAGACGTTGTGCGCTTAGTTCCGGTCCCTGGTCAACGCATTCGTCGAAGTCAGATTCGTAGAGACATTCAAACGAAGTGAGAGTCGGTAAAGGGCGTCTGGATGGGTCAAATGCCGCGAACACAATGACAGGACCGTCATAGCTCTGTATCCTGTGAATGTGAGGAGCGACCCGTGCAGCGATCCTGTTACGGTATACGCTGTAGTTGGTATAGTGGGAACGAGGAATTCGGAGGCAAAATGGCAAGGGCGAAGAGCGTTCTAGCAGTGCTTCCAAGAGCTCGAACGCCGCGTCTGGCTGCCGTGTGATAGGGCAATAAATGTCGGTCCACAATTGCCGGTCCGAGATGAGAGCTGAGCGCCAGGCTCGAGAGACGTGGCTTGCTCGTAGACGCGTTTCGAAGTCAGCGGGGGCCAGGCAGGCCGTGAGCACTTCGACGGGCAATCGCTTCGTGATGGCACGTGTGTTCATGTCGTTCCAGTTTGCTGCAAAGCCGGCGCACGATGACTGAACAGCATGAAGGACAGCCTCAATGGCTGCAGAAACAATAGTAGCTCTGTGATAGAACTAGTCAGTATGACAGTAGACTATATCACAATAACAAGTGCTCTTACGATGTAGCACCTGTCGCTAGGTCTTCCAAAATGGACGCCACGCAATTAGACAGTGCCGCATGCTGAAGTTCATCGAGCATCACTGAAAGCGCGGGGATAGGGAGCGCCATGGCACCAATGTTTTGCCTGTATGGCCGCAGCGTTGTGGTCAGAAGACAAGTCGGGTTTGTTTGTGCTTGCTTGCCCACTTGCTTTCATCCGGGTTCCGGAAGCTGTAACGTGGGAAAGCTCGTCCACGTCGAGCGTCTACCACGCGCGAGGTTATTGCGAGTTCTACAACCCAGTTAAATATAATCTCACAACTAAAAACACGGGGCGATGCCATGGACGTGCAACGAAGGCGAGCGATTGAGACATTCACTCAGCACTGATCCAGCGCGAGTCCCATATTATTCTGAACACTGCATCTGTATATGCGCACTGACGCCATATGTGACGTGAGCTCCATCCAACGCCGAAGTCTACCTAACCTCGATGTACTGTTTCGCAAAACGCGCGAGCTCCGCACAATCCGAATCCTCCGTGACCTCATATCCGAGATAATCGATGGTCAGTGTCTCAAGCAGCTCCGCGTCGTAGATGATCATCGCGCTGAAGTTGTCATGGAGCACACCCAGAGTCCACTCGTATCCAGATATTTCAAGACGAACGTGCTGCAGGTTCGGGGCCTCGACGTAGTGCTCCCCGTCCGCGTCTGCCGGCAGAGTATGGAAGGAAAAATACTGGAGGTTGAACGTGAGAGACGTGAGATGCGGTAGGCGCGCTCGGGCAGCGAAGAACTGATAGATGAGACTGCTTTTCACGAAGATGCTGGGAGCCCCTGTGACGGCGAGCATGGTGCGCATCTCGCCTTCGCAGCCGCGCCGCTTCCACACACGATCGCATGTGTGGATTTCCCAGATATATCGAGAATCCGGAGCGCTGACGATTCTGAGCTCGCCCCCGACTTCCAAACGCAACGCGCTGCCGTGTGCAGACACAAACGCGTTGGAGATGGCGGAGACCGTGTTCGCACCGTGGAGCACGAGTCGCGGGATACGCTCCGACGCCCAATCCTGGAGACAGGCGAAGTCTTCGTCACTGTCGTACTGTACCCGCGCGTCACATTACCGGCGGCCAGAAGCTGTGACATCCGGCGAGCATTACCGCCAGCCACTGGTGACGTGTGACATGAACCTGTCGTACTATTCATGAATCTGAGTGAGGGCAAGGCGGGAACCATTGGACCAACCTGAATCAATTGGAATCGGCCCTCAGACCTGATATAATTATGCGATTACACACCTAAGGCTGCAATATCCCATTTCTCAGCCTTTGGAGGACCTTAATGGGAGCTACAGGGCAAAGGATTGATGAAAAACTCAACGGAGTTAACTCAGAAAAGTCCGGGAAGCTTCTTGCGCGAAGCGCAAGCGAGAAATTGGGTTATTTTGGTCCCGTGGGGTCCCTCAGAAAGGCTGTGACAGCGGGGCTAGCATTACCGCCGACCCCCTGTGACAGCGAATAAATGGCGATTATTACCGGGCCGCGGGGGGTCTGTGACACGTGACGCGGTAATGTGACGCGCGGGTACAGTAGGACCATCTCCCGGGCAGACGGGCAGCGTGTATCGTAATGCACTCAATGCTCCTGGGTAGCGGCCCTTCCGGCAGGAGCATAGGCTCCTCCCCAGCAATGAACTCGGCGGCGACTAAGTTTGGGAAGCATCCGAATAGATCCCCGTAGTCGCCTTTAGCGCAGAGACCACGGACGAGGTGCTGAAGGCGTTCATACGGCTGCGTCTCCTTCTTTTTGAGCAGGGGTGCGACCAGCTGCTGGAGATTCGGGAGGCGCAGCGCACTCCATTCCGGCCGTTGGACGATGTAGCCATCGTGGTCGGATTTGTGGCGGCAGTCAAGCGAGGTGAGAGTTGGTAAGGGTCTGCCGGACCGGTCAAGGTCTGCGAACACATTGTAAGGGCCATCATAGCTCTGCAGCCTGTGAATGTGAGGAGCGACCAGTGCAGTGATGTGGCTACGACAGTCGCTGTAATCGGTATAGTCGGTATGAGGGAAGCGAAGACGGATCGGTAGAGGAGATGAGCGCTGCAGCAATTCCTCCAAAAGTCGGAACGCCCGCGCTGGGCGCCTTGTTATAGGGCAGTAAATGTCGTTCCATAACCGCGGGTCCGAGACGAGCGCTGAGCGCCAGGCGCGCGATACTTGGCTGGCTCGGACACGTGTGCCGAAGTCGGCAGAGCTCAGGCAGGCAGTAAGCACCTCGACGGGTAAGCGCTTCGTGATGGCACGCGTGTTGAGGTCGTTCCATTGTGTCGCAAAGCCGGCGCATGAGGATCTGGCAGCAGAAAGGACTGCGCACATGGCCGCAGAAACAGAAGTTGCGCTAAAGAAGCAATTCAGTATCGCAATGGACTATTTTGTAATGACGAGTGAACTTGCGATGCCACACTTGCGACGAGTTCTTCCAGAATGGACGTCACGCAGTTGGTCAGCGCCGCGCGCTGACGTTCATCGAGCATCGGCGTGGGCGCGAGGCTCGGCAACGCCATAGTATCAGTAGTTCGCCGTTGTGGTTGCAGTGTCGAGGTCAGAAGACAAGTCCAAATTGTTTGTCCGTGCTTGGCCTGTGGCTTTTATCCGCGACGTTGAACGTGGCACAGATCACACGGCGGCCGACGACATCCTCGCATGCTGGGGCTCGTTCTTAGTAGGCCTCGTGATCCCGCAAAGACGACTCAGCCTGCTGCGATCGAGCGTGGCAGCGTCCTATATCGCTGTGGGGCGCCTTAGCAGTCGTAAATGTTGGATGAAGGCTTTGTCATCAGCGCGATATATATAAAGGTATAGAAAGAAAGACGATCGCGCGTCCAACAAAGCGGGAAGGTATCAAATGGAGGGGTAGAAAGGGAAAGAAAATGCTCGCAGTTACGCGAGCCCCGCCGCCTTGCGCAGCGCCTCGAAGTGCGGCGTGCCAAGACCCGTCACCTGCGCGAACGGTCAGCAAGTGCAGAGCCGCGAGGAGCGCGAAAGAACGCACCGGGTCCCAGCCGCGCAGCGCCTCGAAGCCCGCGGTGTTGCACCCGGGGTTGCTGCCGTGGACGACGTCCATGAGGCCCTTGACGCCCTCGGAGTACAGCCAAGGGTTGAGGAAGCCGAGCGCGGGCTTGCCGGCGGCAGCGAGCTCGTCGTTGATGAGCGCGATGACGCTGGCGAACAGCGGCGCGCTGGCGCTCGTGCCCCACATCGTCTTGGTCTGCCCGCCGACGACGACCTGGAAGTTCACGCCCTGCGTCGACACGTCGGGGAACGCGCGGCCCGTCGCGTTGTACATGCCGCTGTACTTGTCGCCGAGCTGGTCGAGGTAGCCCTTCACCGCGGCCTTCTGGTAGTCCGGCATCGGGAAGAACTCGCTGAAGCCGCCGCCCGTGAACTTGGCCGCGCCCTCGGGCGCGAAGCGGTACGTCGAGCCGACGGATGTCACGCTGCGCGGGCAGTCAGCAGCTGCGGGTGGCGCGCGAGGAAGGCGTGCGGCGAGACGTACTACGGGCAGGTCGACGGGAACGTCGGGACGAAGCGGTCCGTGCAGGTGCCCTTCACGTCGCCGACACCGGAGTCGCCGGACGCGAAGATGATGGACACTCCGCGGGCAGCGAGTTGCATGTACGCGTTGCACATCGCGCTGCGCTGGTGCGTCAGAGCCGCACGGTACTAGACGCAGAAGCGCGAAAGACGTACGCAGACAGCTTGACACCAGCAGACGACTCGCTGCCACCGTACGACGTCGTGACGACCTGCGGCGGCGACTCGAGGTCGATGAGCGCATTCATCGTCTCGATGAAGCTCGTCTCCTCGCCCTCGTCGCCGACGCTCATGTAGATCGTCGGCACGCCGGTCGCGATGCCGATGGTGTACTGCACATCCAGGTTCTACGTACGCCCGTGTGTCAGCGCTCTGAGCTCCAGCGTCGCGCCGCACAACGTACGGCTTCGCGGCCCGCAAACTCAGGGCCCTGCGGGTTCCTTCCGCCGACGATGAGCTGCTCCTCGAACGTCGTCTTGGCGTCTGCACCCCGCGCGCGTCAAGCCCCCCGGACATACACGCACAGAGACACAGAGCGCATACCGATGTCAGTGCGGTACGTCTTGAGGAACGCCTCGAGGTCAGCATGCTGCGCCCACTCCTCGCCGTAGCCCGTGACGACGAGCTTGTTGGTCTTCTGCGTCGCGGGCGTCGTCGGGATGTGGTAGATGTCCTGCAGGCACTTGGGCGTCATCGCGTCGATGCAGCCGGGGTCCGCCTTGCCGGGCGCGAGCGGGCCGCCGGGGGCGGGCGCGGGCTCTGTGGGCTCGGGCTCGGGCGCGGGGTCGGACGTCGGCGCGGGCGTGGGCTCGGGCTCCGGCGCAGGGTCGGTCGGCTCCGTCGTGGGCTCGGGCGCCTGCATAGTAGGTTGCGCGTCAGCGTGCATACGAACGCGCATTCGAACGCTACGCACGGGCGGCTCAGTCGGCTCCTCGGTCGGGGCTGGCACAGGCTCCTGCACGCAGACGATTAAAGTCAGCAACAGCCCGGTGCAATCGTTCAGGGCACACGCGCCTCGGTCGCCGGCGGGGCCTGCGCACGCTAGTCAGCACAGCGCAAATGAGCGTTGACCCAGACGCGCCTGTCCTCCACCACCACCAGGGGCAGGCGCGCACGTCGTCGCCGGGGGCGGGCTGACGCCCGTCGTCGGGCCGGGCGTCGCGCCCTGGATGAGCTTGAAGATCTCCTCGAGGATCTTGCGCAGCCACTCGGGCAGGCCGCTGAGGTCGATGTTGTCGAGGTCGAGGTCGACGCCGGCCTGGGCCTCGGGCGTGAACGTCGCCTGCGCCTTGGCGGCCGCGCGCAGCTGCGAGAGCACGCGCGCGGCGTCGCCGTCGAGCGTGCCGCCGAGCGTGCCGTTCAGCCGGCCCAGAAGCGCGTCGAGCTTCGCCGCGTCCGGCAGCACGGGCACCTCGCGCCGCTGGCGCTGGCGCGGCGGCGCGACGGCGTGCATCGGGAGCGGGTTGCCCGCGAAGAAGCTGCCCGCGTCCGCGCGTCAGCGAAACAGCACCGGGCGTCGAGAGCACATAGACGCACGAAGTCGACGGGTACACGACGTCGATGTGGCCCTGCAGCTCCTGCGGCAGGCTGTACTTGAGCGTGCGCACGAGCGACTCGCCGGACTCGGCGTTCTTGTACACGCGGTAGTCGGCCGCGAAGAGCGAGTTGGCCGCCGGCGCGGGCACCTTGACGCGCAGCCAGTCGCCCGCGCGGTTCGCCGCGGTCGCGTTCAGGCCGCGCGACGCGAAGTACGCCTGCACCGCGCGCAACGACTCCTCGCGCGGGCGCGTGAACGCCGCGACCTGCGCGTGCGTGGTCAGCGCGATGTGCAAGAGACTGGTCGGGCGTGCTGGCACGCACCTCGTCGCGTGTCAGATGCTTGCCGTAGCGCGGGCTGCCGGGCGTGCTGGCGGCCATGAGCGCCGCGCGCAGGCCCTCGGGGTCGCGCTGCGCGAGGCGCACGCGCATGTCGATGACGTGCGTGGCCGCCGCGGCCTTGACCGGCGCGAAGCCGGCCGGCGCGACGCGCTCGTCGTGCAGCACCATCTTCGGCTTGGTGAACGCGGCGCTCGCGCCCGTCGCGGCGAGCGCGGACACGGCCAAAAAGGAGAAAGCAACCATGTCGAAAGGGTGCAAAGGCGAACGGCGAAGAACGAAAATGAAAAGGCGGGGAAGAAACGAAGAGTGAAAGATGGGCTGTTCGGCGGGCAGCGGGAGAGCATAAGTATATGACCGTCAGTCGAGACGGCGCGCTGTCAGCCAGATGACACTGTTGGCATGGTGCATGCTGGGATGCAAGATGGCCACGTGCCCGATTTGGGCGAGCGAAGCTTCGGCATCACGATATCGACACGTGCGGTGGCAGGACATTCTATTCCCAGAGCGCGTCAGTTCTGCTGGCGGGCGGTGACGCTGGTTACCGTACCTGGCATCTGCACCGCCCAGCACGCGGGGTAGGGCGGCTGAGCGCTGGCAGAAGTCGCCGGTTCATCGCCGACGCGGGATGGCGTCCAGAACGGTGCAGCGATGTGGCAGGTAGCGCGTGGTACTGGCAGCGGGGAGGTTCAGGTGGACGGCCGGTCGGGCAGGAAGGCTCGTCGTCGAGGGGCGGTCCAGGCTGTCGGCGTTCCCGGGGAGCTGGATGATGCATCTGTCTGGGCAGATATGGACGAAGGACGCCGGACTGGAGCGCTTGAGCGGATACGGAACTCGGTCGGCGATCAAGAGAATGAAGCGATCGTGACTGTGTTCGGTGAATGCCAGCTCAGACCTGCAGAAGCGCACAAACCTGTGGGGAAGATGCAGGGTGACAGCCTAGGCGGCACCCGATGGCGGCAGCCAGTTGCGGAACGCGAGATGGGAGTCTACGCTTCGATGACGGCGAGGCGCGATGGCGGCGCGGCGCGCGAGAGGTGCGTCAGAGGGCAGTTGCCCTGCGAATGCAGCTGCTACTGTACCCGGGATGGCGCAGAAAAAGGATGCCTACAGAGGCAGCATCGAGATCCCAGCTTCAAAGGACGCCCGCTTTGTGTGGATATGGATGTCTTCGACCATGAACAAGTCAGGTTCCAGTTCAAAGGAACCGTCAGCAGACGCACCAATTGTGGACGCGCATAGACTGGGGCGTATGCGACGGACTCTCATCGGTCTTGAAGGGTGCTGCTAACCAGGGTTTTCGTTGAGCCTTTGCTTTGAGGCGAGGTTGTGCTCGCGGTGTAAAATGCATCTGAACTGTCTACAAGATTATATCAGACCTTTTACCCATAGCAAAAACTTACACTCACTATTTCGTTCAAATGATATGATTGTCCAAGTCCGCGTGAGGAAGCGATCGTTACTGTTTTTCTGGTTGCGAAGGAACAACACTCGGATAGTCTGCTAGACCACGTAAGACCTTTTTAAGGCATAGAGGAGATAGAATCCAACTTTGCTCGATGTTTCATCCACGGGCGTGCGGGCTGGGCATACGGGCTGGCGTCACCGCTGCGCGTCACGCGATGGTCAGCCAACATTTGCTGACTGCAATGATAGCGGACCTGATGGTCCGCGCGTGGCGCATACTGCGGCTCCTGCAGCGCGTGACGGCGAATCGGGTGTGCGCGCGGACGTCGATGCTCGCCGCATGCAGAACGTCGACGGGACGGAAGAGAGCAAGCCGCGGAGCGGAGTTTGATGCGCGACAGCATCCGGATTTCTCTCGGAAGCATTGATCTTGCCGCCCTACTCCACTCCTGCAACAGAGGGTAAGTACGATTCAGATGCACCTCTCGAAGGAGCTCCTTAGACATCTTGCCGGTGTTTGTGTTCGAGATAGCCGGAGGGTATCGGCGTTCTCGGGCTTCCTGAGTGACTTCGAGCAAGTTACTCGTGTGAATAACTTGGTTCGCCACCGGACCGCAGAACATACAGGGCAGGGACCCTGCGCTGCCGGATGTCTCGACGTTGTGTCGACGTCAAGGCCGTCGGCGGCGGCAGACGAACACGATGCTACTTCTACGCACTGTAGCTTGTTTCACACGCTCATAGACCAGCCCCGATTCTTCGTCAGCTCTGATATACGCACCAGGTGCATCGTAGCACTCGCCACAACCTCGATCACTGCTTTATCAGGATGATGAGACCCGATAATGACGCGCTGCAGAACTGGGCGCTGAAGCACCGCGGCTGACTATGCGCAGGTACGCTTGCGCTGTGCGGACATCATGATTCAGCCGCGTCGCGCGGCTCCCATTAAGCCTGCGGACGGACGTTGCGGCGGGTCTTGCACTGGTACGTCGATTGCTTCACCCTCGCGCGGCTGAACACGCGGATCGGCGGACCGTCTAGCGCATCCGCAGCAGGCGAGCGTGAGTATGTGTCTGCTCGAGCCTGCGATGATAGGCGACGCGGGGAACAAATGCGTTGCTGAAAGTTTTCAAGGTGGCGACGGGGGGACCTTTTCTATTATACTAATGTGTTTGTGCTGAGGGGAATGCACTGTGGTAACGCATACGTTCCACGAATCTCTCCCTCCAGCGTTTTTTTTTGGCTACGTTCCACCGTCGGCGCTAATGTACAGCATATCCGCGACTATGTTACATCTCTCCAGTTTCGGGAAGATTTGCCTCGAGTGCAATTCGGTGTTGCTCACATTCGAGACAATGATGACACTGTGGTGGCTCACATTCGAGACAGTGGCACTTTTTGTTTGAGTTCATTACGAGACTACCCCACCATCCCCCTTCGTCGGTATCGTCCAATGAGATGTGTGCCCAGTCGGGAACGAGAACTCGCTGCCGCACGGTTTTTTTAGAAAGGGGCAGCCCCACGAGAGATTGAAAGAGCGTGGCGCCATCCGCAGTGAAACAGACCGCATGAGGTTTATACTTTGTTCATATCAATATTCCGTCAATTTTGACCAGATTGAAAGACCATACCCCCCATCCTACTGGGTGACCCGGCTTGGGATCCTTGGGGGTCTTGGAGATGAGATCAACCATCTCGCCTGGGGTCAAACGTTGCTGTGCGAGGACAGTCGGGACGGTCGATCGCAAGTGTTCCCTGTAAAGCCGATTATCAGCAGGGATCGAGCAATATACTGTTGCTTTTACGCACGGATCGGGGCAATCAAGGAATGCCATTATGAATGAGTTTAGCCACTCAGGTTCGAGCTCGGTCGGTTGTAGATGCTCAAATAGGAGAGATACAACCTCAGAGTATGCTGTTGATCTTTCAGCGCGCCGGATCATGACGTTCACGTCGTCCTGATATCGGGTGCTGCAAGCCACGGGGCAATTGCAATCGGCCCCAACCCTGTGATTTCGCTCGAGGAGAGTCTTGAAGATTCGATCCGAGGACGGGCCAACAAGCGAAGGCCCAACCAGTACTTGCCATTCGCCAAACGCCGCTTCTCGGAAGAAACAACCTCCAACAGTGACATGGAAGGGGGCCGTGTAGTGGGCAAAGTTGAGCCTGTGCCGCCGTCTCAGAATGCGGTCACAAGCGTAAGGAACTTACGGTAGTATGGCTTGGGTAGATGTAACTGAGAGATTATTAAGGTCTTCCCCAGGGATCCAATTGTAGTCTGTCCCCATTTCAGCGTCAGGGAATCGCAATGCTTCGCAAACATCGCGGAGCCTCTGCCAGTTTGTCAGTTAGTGTCGTGGCAGGTCTGGGGCAGGTAGGCCTGGTGTGGGTCGGAACAAGCGCTACGATCGCACATCACCCACAGACAGTCCGTGAGACTTTGCGATCGGTCGAAGTGCACTCGATTCTGAACCCATACTATTACGCCTGATATACGAGGACAGGCGTACCTGAAATGACGTCCTCGCAAGTGGCGGGTAGTACCGTTCCGTGTCAGGGTCGTAGAAATGGAACCCTGGGACACCGACGTCGAATCGGAGCTGAATATCCTGTACAACGGTGTATATGCGCTGTAGGGTGGTGCCCTGGGCCTCGATAACCTCTTGAACGCGTTCCTGACAGTTGCTGCTCCGAACGCATAAGCATCACGAAGCCTGGTCCTGTGCATGCGCGACGTACGCCTCGGAGAGCGACAGGTAGAGCTGGATGATACCAAGCTGCTCGGATAGACGCGCGCGGAGCGCATCGACGTCTTTCTTGCCTCCGAGGATACTCCACGCGGCGGTGCCCCAGTACTTTTGCCAGCCGGAGCTGGACGTCTGGGCTCGGGCGCGCTCGATGCGTCGTTGAATGGTGCTCAGAACATCTCGGCACCGCGAGAGAGCGGTAGCAATGCCATTGTCGACGTCCGGTCGAAGGCTGCTCCTGCGGCGCTCAATGTTCGCCTGTACGTTTTCCAGCGTCCGCGTGAAGGCCTCGACGTCGCCCACGAGAGTGCGCAGCTCGGCCGACGCGCCTGCGACCTCATTCAGCGCAGCCCGGAGATCCCAGGCGAGTTGTATAACGGCGACAATGTCGCCGAGCGACCCGACTGAGAGACAGACGGTCGGAGGGGAGACGGGCATGGGAGCAAGGGATAGGGGAGTACGGCCGCTGAGGGCGAGGCATTATATCCTGGCCCCGGAAATAGATATGGGCGGTGACTGTGTGCAAACGGCGGGTTTGTAGCGGCCAGAACAGAGGCCACTATTCCGAAGGATGGACAGGGTCCACTCGCTCATATTGTGATGTTGAACGGCGCTTTTGCGCGCGCAGTCGCGCCTGGTACCGGCTTTGGGCACATAAGCAATGTGTCAAGCACGATAAGCATCAGCTGCCGCGCCTTTCAATCGCGCACGCACTTGATGGGAACTCACATTGCACCGCTTCGTAAGTCCCGGGATATGTCTGTGGAGGTTGTTGTGACCTGGGAACGTGTATATTGCACCCGGGCCCTCTCGAGTCTGGCGGCAGCGCGCGCAGCAAACAGCGGGATTGTCTGGATGCATGAGGGCAGCATGTGGGGCCACTTTCCCGCTGAGCAGAACCGCAATCCCGAAATGGCATGATAGACTGTCGATGTCACGCGCACACAATGCTAACACGCTCGTCGCGGCCGTTCATCCACCACGTGCTAGAGACGGGTAGTTCCCAGGCCGTGCCCCGACTGCGTCTGCGCAGATAATCGTCCGGGTCACACTGTCAACGTTGACCACATCTCTGCGACGCTGGACGTATGTGGCCTCCGAGGTCGCGAACAACATTCCAAGCACGCCACGCAAGACCCGGCGCATGCATTCAATGTCAACGCACCGTTTCTCAATTCCCGGCGCACAGCACAGCTGCGCGGCTCGGAACGGATGACATCTAAAGGGAACCTTGAAGAATAGGCTTGCAGTTCAGGAGACGCGCTACGACGCGAGAGGGCAAGAGCGCAACCACACCGGACCTCCCGATCAGCACGGGAAGAACCTATATTCCCGTGAGGAAGGCGCCCCTGGAGCACACATGCATTGGCGATATAGTGAGAGGACGACTGCCGCAAAGCCAAGCGAGCTTCCGGTGTGACTGTCGACGACGTATGAATCATACTGCGCGTGTTCCCCGCCTCACGAATTTGGTAGGGTAATCTCGGGAGTAGAACAGAGATCTGGGCCGGGCGCCGCGCGGGATAGGATGCGAGGGGCGCGTGGAACCTGCGTGAGTGATTCGGCGAAGTGCCTCGACTGGAATATGACCGCCGAGGCGGCCATTGCAGGCAGACGCGGCTGGAGGGAGTTTTGCGAAAGCGGCACAGATCCACTCGCGCGGAAAAGCGCGCAATCCCTACAGGTTATGACGCTGGAAGATGGCGTGCAGGAGACCGGGCAGCTGAATGACCGTGCTGAGGAGCCACCAAGAACCGTCGTCTTCGAAAGCCTCGCAAGCCTTAACCAGGGCCGAAACCGTTAGAAGGCTACCGTACAAAAAGAGCTGCGCGGGCTCGGTCGGCCAGAGCTCAGTGGACGAACGAAATCGTTTGTGAGGATTGCAAGCTCGCGATAGTACGTCAGAGTCAACAAGGCCAGCACTGATACACCTGTTCAGCATAATGCAAAGACTGGCATTAAAGAGAGCCAGGGGGTCGGTGATGTGCTGTTTTGTGGAGTTGACGAGGCACTCATCGTGCGTGGCAATGCTGGCGCAAATGTCGATGTTGCGCTGCAGCTGCGTCCGAAGCATGCTCTCCTGGGCAGCGGTGCGCCGCGCTACGAGCTGGCGCATGCACGCATTCCAGAGACCGTGACGTTTCCGCAGCGCCACATAATCCAGCGCCAGGATGCCGCTCAATCCGAGGAGGCAGACGACACAGAAATTTTCGTGCGTGACGCGTAACGGATCCTGAAGACGTGCCTCCAATTCGTCGACGGTGAGGGCATGTTCAGTCCAATTATTATCCAGACTGGGCTCCATGATCGTGCGAGAGCAGAGGTGAGCGGTGTGCGGTGACTGTCGGCGGGAGGAAAAATGGAACAGTTTGCACAGCCTCCGGCCCCAGCCGCACAACGCCGGCCCTTATAGCAAGCCGTCGACTTGAACGCTCTCCCGAAGCTGAATTGTCTAAACTAAATCACACGCGCCAGAAAGGAAACTATACAAGCCTAGACGCACAGCCTCAGATACTGTCCTTGCATAACCAAGCCTCTCTGTCCTGCTATCATCTCACAGACTGCGCCGAACCTCCGCGTAACGCGGTACTTGCAATTAGAAGGCTTTACTACTGTCCCTGAGGTATTTAGTAATTGCATCCAGCGATCCAGTATCCAAATTCGTCGGTACCGCGTATTCGAGAGAAACGCGCATCCGCCGCATCTCGTCTCGAATGCCTGAACTGGGCCGTGGAATAGAACTGGAACCAGTACGTAAAGGGAGGTACGGGGCATATCTCTCGCGGTTTATCCGGGGCGCGCGCGTTAGATGCCCATCTCGGCGTCAAGCAGTAGGGATCCCCAAGCCGACTCGTCCTTGTGTACGATCAATCACTGGCAACCCTGCGGGCTCCTCAAAGGGATCCGGGAACCTAAAAAAGACCATCAGCTACAGACAGACTGACGCCTGAGCACGCACCAAGAGCGCCGATCGAATCCAATCGCGGTTCTCCTGCGTGCTCGCGACGGCCCATTGGCCCAGCAGCACGAGCCGCTCGTCGGAGATGCTGCTGCGCTGGACGCGGGTGCTCGAAGGACCCTCAGTGTTGTCCTTCGCAGCCTGGAACTCGGCAATGGCTGCGCAAAATTGCTTGTGCTCGCGGGCCCAATCGGCGGTCTGGCACTCGCGGCTGCAGTACTTCGCGTGGTTGCACCGCCCGCACACCTTCTTCGCGCGCATCGTGCTCGGGCAGTCCGGCCGGCAGCAGGCGACGAAGCTCAGCGCGCCGATGCTGTTCTCGATGGCCATGATCACTGCGCCGCGGCGCGGCGCCTGCGCAACTATGGCGGGCATGTCGGCGTCAGGGTATGTCCGGCGCGCGTCCTGCATCGTGGGTGCAGCGGAGACCAGGATCATGGAAATGTTATGCCACTCCCGCAGCCCTGTGCTCTCCCACAGCTGACCCGCAGCGTCGTACACTGGGCCGTACGTGGGCATATCAACCAAGCAAAAGTTGTACATGTCGTCCGGGTGCGGTCGGGATGTATGCCTCAAGGTATCCAGGAGCGCGATGGCGCAGCGGCGCCCGCGGCCCGAGAGGATCCAGGGAACGTTCAGGTTACGTGACTCCGAGACCTCAGGAGGATCATCTTCGCCGCACACCGTAAAGTGATACCGCGTTCCGTGAAAAATAACCGACAGAATAGCGGATCCGAGACGGATGCGCGTTGCGCGGTCGTGGAAAAGGCGGCTGGATACTCTGGGACGAGCAAGGTGGACGACGGCATTGAGGATCCACCACGGGCTGTCGTCGTCAATAGTCTCGCACGCCTTGACCAGGCCATCAATCGTCTGGGCTTCACCGTACGGGAAGAGTTGCCCTGGATCGGACGGCCACAGAGCCTTGGATTTTTCAAAGCGTTGGAGCGGCTGCCTCACGCGAGGCAAGACTCGAAACCCGGTCCGTCCTGTAGAGCCCTCCAGTCCGTACATGCACACACAGAGAAGGACGCAGATCCCAGTGTAGAAGAGCAGCAGAGGATCTCCGACGATCGCGGCGTGCGTTGCCCGTCGGGGACAGCAGTCGACGTTGCGCTCCAAGCAACTGCGAAGCTGGTTCTCTTCGTCATTGGTGCGTGGGGTGACGAGATGACGTATGCATGAGTCCCAGAGGTCAGGGCTATCCCTGATGAGACGCTCTAGCCCGGGAAAGCCATTATCCAGCCCTTGCATGTCGGAGAGCGCGCACACGGGGCAGAGGGACGAGCCACCAAGCAAGGTATGCTGTAGGCCAGTCTCCAAAGCTTCAAACATATCGTAGAGCCCGTCCCAGTCGGGGTTGGCCACTGCCATTGGGCCGTATAGCTGCTTGAGACCTGGAACGTGGCTGGCGCGAGGAAACCAGCGAGCACAGCCGTACACAACGGCACATCAACAAATCGATGATGCGGGATTATATTCCGGTCCGGGACGTCCGAGCTGGAACGCTTTCAGGTTTTCTGAGTCTTCAATTTGAAGAAAAGGAACAGAGTGCGAGAGTATGGCCATGAGCGAGTGGTCTGTTGTCCTGCTTGTGGAGCGTTGTTCAGCTTTCTATGTACGTATCTGTAGGCCCTCGGCAAACCTCATATGAGGTTGTATTCAGCAGTCGGCCATCTACGCGCAGGACGGACCCCAGCATTGCTGCTCGGGATGCAGAGCCTCGACGGCAAGCCGAACGGGGTGTAGCACCCGCGCGCGTACGGGCTGTGTTGGACACTTTGAGAGGCAGCCGTGACGCTGCAGAGCCCACGTCCCAAACCCAGCCAAGGCGCGTTGTGGGCCGGAAGATTCTCGATATCCCGCGTCGAGTCGTCTACGCTGACCAGTCTGCAGCGAAATGGAGTGACGCAGAAGATAAAGGCAGGAATGGCCGAACGTCCTGTTTCCGACTGGCAGGCTCGTCGTCCTCGACAACAGATTGTTCTGCCGCAACAGCCTGCGGTGCGTCAGAGCTATCGTGTTCGCGGTCGTAGACATCGTCGAGCGAGCTCTCAACGTCTTATGGATCGGAGTCATTTCGGTCTGCGCGTCTTGCGCCTTTCTATGAGCAGACGGTGTGCTCTCGCCAGCGCCCGCCTCGTCAGAGGCCATCCATGCCGGATGATGACCGTCTGAGCCCATGTTTCCACATTAGCAGACTGTACTCGGAGCAGATAGACGGTCAGAAACGCACCACGACAGCCTTATCATCCAGATGTTGTGCCAGGGCGCGGTTGCGCTGTTCGAGGGCTTCCTCCTCCTTCGCGAGCTTGTCCTGCGCGGACTTGGTCCTTCTCGACTGCCGACATAACTACCTGCACGTCAGAGATTTTGTTACGACCAGAGTGCGCTCGAGAGGTCTAGCAAAGCGCAAGTCAGTTTTCAAGCGTTGAGAACGAGACGGAACGTCGAGCGCACTAGCGCCAGAAACGCCGTGTTCCACAGCAGCGAGGTCGTCGGCGTCGCGAGAAAGAAGAAGGGCATTTCGGGCGCGGCAGGCAGGGTCTCCGTTCCCGAGCTGGATACAGGACACGCGAGACTGGCAGGCTCTGCGGCGCGGGGGAGGACATCTTGGCAGCGCTGCGTGCACCGGGAGGCCTGGAGAGTGCTTTATTCAGCAGCGCAGGCCGTACTTTGCATCAGCATCGTCGGGAATGTGGCGGGCAACGTGTTCGGGACGCGAGATCAGGGAGACTATGTGGCGCCCGGACGGAATCGCGCGCCGCAGAGCGAGAATCACAGCGCTGAAAGCAAAGGACTGCGCACAGGGAGTGCAGATAGAAGAGAAGGTAGCGCTCCTTCTCAGAGCGGCTGGCGTGGACCAAAGCACAGACATGGCCGCGGCCGCGGAAGACCAGGCGCAGAAGAGTCAAGACACTTCAGCACGGGAAAAATCCCAGGCATTGGAAATGGCAGCCTTGTACCGGTGTGCTGTGGCGCCCTGACTCGCATAAAGATCCGCATCCGCCTTGGCGCGCCGTTCTGGACGTCCGGCATGGCACACTGGATGTTCTGGACGACCGAGCGCATAGAGGAGGAAACCCGTGCCGCGTACGTCGGCAGCTTGGCGCGACGCGATGCAATGGTAGGCGTCGGGTTGAAGCAAGAGACTGAATCTTCAACTCCGCCATCCACCGCGAGAGGAGCGGAGTTCTGAATTCAACCCTCTTGCTTCCTGACGTCGACCATCGCGTCGTATGCACCATACGCTCGACGCACCTACCACGCGCTGCCTCTTCCCCGCACTCTGGAATCAGGAACATCCGGCGCACCCTGTCGCGTCTGCTCCGGCTGTCCGAACAGAGCGCTGACTGATGAGCTTGCGGTGGGTAAAAAACGTACATAACGGCGCGCCAAGGAGTCTGGGCATCTCATCGATCCGATGCGCCTCTACATAATATCAAAGGCTCCCATTTCCAATGCCTAGGATTTTGTCCGTCCCTCTGGGCCCCGGTTGGATGCGGACGCGTCTATGTCTGTGCTGCCCTCTCCGCCTAGCCCTCATTGCAGCTGTGCTGTGGTTAATTGGCTCGGAATCATGGGCCGACATTGTTCTGGGTCCAGCGCTATGATGTTCGTTTTGCGTATTTCCGTCCGGGCGTCACCGCCTCTCTGATTCATTGATCTCGCGTCCGACCCCGCCTCAAACACGTTGCCCGCCACAATGCTGATGTAAACGCCGGCGCGAGCTGCTTCATAACGCGCGCGCGACGCGTCCCGGCGCCCTCATCGCAGCCAAGATGTCCCCGCCCGCCAACAACTGCGGCCCGGCGCCTGCTGCTCCAGCGTCATCCGTACCCGCGGCAACTATCCAACTACCTGCCGCTCTTCTCGAGAAGTGCTTCGTGCCCTACGCGCGCAACGGATCGCCGACGCTGCATGGCCATCCTATAGCGGCGAATGCCCAGACCGCCGCGCCCGACAATGCCCTGTTGCTGTCGCCTTCCCTGATCGATCTCGCGCTCCGCGTTCTCAAGACTGAAATATCCAAACCTTCGGAAGCTCAGACACTGCGCGTCACAGCGCTCTGCACCCCCAAAATCGACTCCGCGCTTGCCGTGGACGCCGCGGTGCGCTATCTCGCGCATCACTTCAAAGCGGACGTGCTCGTTCTCGACGCCGACGACCTCGCCGCTGCTGAACATGGCGTTCTCGGACCCGGTGCGCTCGACGCCCCGTCTCGTTCTCCTTTGCGTATAGAATTTGACCTGCTCTGCTATCAGACTTTTCGAACGCGCTCTGGTCGTTTTACGCGCGCCATTACGAAATCTCTGACGAGCTGACGGCGATGTCAGCCGTCGAGAAGGACGTGAAGTCTGCGCAAGACACGCTCGCGCGGGAGGAAGCAACTCTCGAGCAGCGGAAACGCGCGTTAACCCAATATTTGAAGGATAACGCTGTCGCGGTGCGTTTCTTTGTGTCCATTTGCGCCGCGTACCGTCGGCTAATGTGGAAACATAGGAGCAGACGGAAGAGGAACCGGTATCTAAGATCTCTGACGAAGCTTGCGCGGGCGAAAACACACAGGGTCCCGCCCCTGGAGCCTCAGAAGACACGCAGATTGCAGAAGACGCCGAGGCACACGAAGTCGAGAGCTCGCGCGACGCAGTACACGACCACGACCACCATAGCTCTGACTCACCTCAGGCTCCTCTCGCGGACGAGCCTTCCGTCGAGGACGACGAGCTCGCAGGTCTGAAGCAGGACGTTGCCGACGCCGAGCGGTCAGTCGACGCCGCGCGCACGAAGGCCGAATCCAGCGCGAAGGCTCACGCGGATCTGAAAGCCGAGCACTCGCAACGCGCCGAAGCCCGGGCATCCGCATACACCACCTCGCTCGCCTGGCTCCGCGCATTTCTCCGCGCCGGCGGCTCCTCTCGCCGCCCCTTCCTCTACCTGCGCAACTTCGGCGCGTCCAGCTACGTCTTCCTCCCTCTCATCCACCCCCTCCTCGACTGCGGCCTCCCCATCACCGTCCTCTGTGGCTTCTCGCGCGTGCCCATCATGCAATGGACCGACACCGACGCGGACGAGAACGCCACGCGCGTCAATACCAAACACAGCGCGTACCTCACCGCTCTCGAGTCGCGCGCCAGCCTGCTGGCGTACGTCAAGCGCAAGTGCACGCCAGAGTGGCGGCAGTCCGCCGATAACAACGGACGTGCTACGGGGTTGTCGGATTTGTTTTCGCGCGCGGTCATCGAGCGGTATTTCGTGCGGAAGCTTGCGCGGGGCTCTGCGGAAACGTTGCGTGTTGGTGAGGACGCGCAGTTTGACTTTGAAGGCGCGCTGGCTGTGGCGCTCGTCGCGGAGCCGCCGACGGTGCCGCGAGAGTTTCCGACGAGATTGGTGCTCGCGCGGCATGTACGGTCGCTGGCGAAGACGCTCTCCGACGACTACAAGAAAACCTGGTCCGGCTCGGTGGAGACCAATGCTGATGAGTGGCTGGAGATTCTGAAGGAGAGGGATCCAGGTACGAAATTGCACTGATTAGACATTACACGCCGTGCTGATCGTTCGCCTCGTGATTCTCAGATGCAAAGGCGTCCGTGCGCAGGCTGACCGAGATCATGTACAAGGACGCCGCGATGTCCACACTCTCAGCCGGCATTGCACCCTGGCTGCCCGAGAAGGACGCACTCACGACCGCCGACGTATTCACCGCAGTAGAGAAATGGGACGTCTCGCAAGCCGAGCTCCTCGCGTCGCTGGCTCTGGAGCGCGATGGCGCCGTGAAAAAAGCTGACAGCGCGCCGTCTATCGCGGAGCAGGTCAAGAACGCAAAGGATCTCGACGAGTACGAGAAGCGCTTGCTCGGCGCCATCATCGATCCCGGTGCGCACGATGCGTTGACTCGGACGCACGCGGCTGAATATGGCCAAAACAGCGACGGTCACCACGACGTACGAGGACGTGTGCATGCAGCAGCACATCATCGACACGCTGCGCTCGGTCGTCTCACTACCCTTGCTATACGCCGACGCGTACAGTACCGGCATCCTCGGGCGAGAATCCATGGCCGGCGTATTGCTCTACGGTCCACCGGTGAGCTTCTCATTATCAAGTCGGTCTGCATTGCCTGATTGAGTCGTGTAGGGGACCGGCAAGACGATGGTGTGCCGCGCGCTGGCGAAGGAGAGCGGCGCGAACATGCTGCAGATCCAGGCGAGCACGATCCGCTCGATGTGGCACTCCGAAGACGAGAAGCTTATCCACGCGACCTTCGTCCGTCTTCTCTCTCCGTCCCTCTCTTCCCACTGACGTCCGTGCAAAGACGCTCGCACGCCGACTCGGCCCCTGCGTCATCTTCATCGACGAGATCGAGGCGCTCTTCGGGAGCCGCGCGCGCGCCGGACATATCCACCGCTCGACCCTCACGGAGTTCCTCCAGGTGCGTCTTGTCTTGCGGCTCAGCATATCGCTAATAACCTGGCGTCATGCAGGAAATGGACGGTCTGAAGTCCGCGTCTGAGAACCGAACGAACAAAATCGTCATCGTCGGCGCGACGAACCGGCCGCAGGATCTCGATGAGGCCGTGCTTCGTCGGCTGCCGCGGCGCGTGCTCGTTGACTTGCCCGGAACCTCCGAGCGCGAGAGTGCGTATCATCCTTTCCGTTCGCAAATTGCAGCAGGCTAACGGTGCCACAGAGATCATCAAGCACTACCTCACAGGCGAGAAGATCGACGAAACAGTAGACGTTGCGGCTCTCGCAGCACGCACGCCGCACTACTCGGGCTCCGATCTCAAGCACGTCGTCTTCTCTGCTGCGCTCTCCGCGTTCAAAGACACCATCCCGGACCTCTGGGCTCCGCCAGCACGCACGAACGGGGAGAAAAGCAGGCCGCTCGCGCAGCGCGTCATCGGGTCGCATCACTTTGACAAGGCGCTTCGGGAGGTCGTCGCGAGCGCTACGACGCATCTTGACAGTATTGCCGAGCTGAGGAACTGGGGCGGGTCCACGGGCGTGTAAAGGAGCCAGAGCCGTTTGGTCGGACGACAGACTGCTGACTGGGAACCTGTTTGGATACTGTCTCGCCGGATAGCGTCTCGAAATACGTCAGAGACAGTACTGAGCACTTAAATATAAGTATGAGTGCAAGTAACGCGTTACGCGGAGATGTTCGGCGCAGCCTGGGAGATGATACTAGGACTCAGACGGTCAGATCTGCAGGGAAGGCATCCGTGCCTGCACAGGCTATAATAATGTTGTTTCTAACGCGCGTGAGGTATTTTTTATAATTCACCTTCGGGAGAGCGGTGAAGTTGACGACTTGCTATGAGGATGAGGTGCGGCTGGCGCCGAAGGCTGTGCAGCTGGCCACATTTTTTCTCCCGCCAACAGTCACCGCACACACCGCTCATCTTTGCTCTAGTACGATCATGGAGCCCCTTTTGGATCATGATCATCCAGTATTTCCACTCATTCTCGAGAGCCTGGAGCAAGGTCTTCAGAATCCGTTACGCGTCGCCCACGAGAATTTTTGTGTTGTCTGCATGCTCGGTTTGGGCGTAATCCTGACAAAGGACTCGCCGGCGGTGCGGGAGCGTCACGGTCTGTGGAATTCGTGCATGCGCCAGCTCGTCGCACCGCGCACCGCTGCCCAGGAGAACAGTCTTCGGACGCAGCTGCAGCGCAACATCGACAAGTGCGCCAGCATTGCCAAGCACGACGAGCACCTTGCCGACTCCAAAAGGCAGCACATAACCGACTCTTTGGCTCTATTCAACTCCTGGCTTTGCATCATGCTGAACAGCTGTATCCGTGCTGGCCCGGCTGACTCAGGTGTGCTATCGCGAGCCTGGAATCCCCACAAACGGTTTCGTTCGTCCGCTGGGCTCTGGCCTACCGAACCCGCACAGCTCTTTCCGTACGGTAGCCGCCAAACGGTCGCGGCCCTGGTCAAAGCTTGCGAGGCTTTCGAAGACGACGGTCCTTGGTGGATCCTCAGCACGGTCATCCAGCTAGCCTGCCCGCAGATTTCCAACCATCTATTCGAACATACTGCGATACAGGCCCGACTGAGCTCGGCAATTTTTGTCTTCATCTTCTACGGCACGCCCTTTCGCTACAGACTAGTCAGCGTAGACGACCCGACGCGGGTCATTGAGCGTCAGGCAGCCCAAGACACGCCTTGGCTACGTTCCGGCCGTGCGCTCCGCTGCGTCACGGCTGTCCTCCAAAGCCTTCACCACGGCCCGTATGCGCGCGCGGACCACATGGATCGCTTTCTCTCGACGGAGATGGACCACTGGTACCTCGCGTATGGCGTCGCCGCCCAACGATACGCAGAGACGCGCCTCCCAGAATGGGACGAGATGGTCACTTGCTTGACCCCCGCGGCCCCGTATCTCAAGCAAGCGCGCGCCGCCGTGTCCGATGAGCAGGTCCTGGCCCTCGTCGCGCAGCGCCCGCGCAGCTGGGCCGTGCTGCACGCCGTCCGGCTGGCCGTCGCGGCCCTGTATTCCGAGCAGCACTGCTGCGGTCCCGCCTGCGCGCAGTCGGCGCTCGACCACACCGGCGAGCGCCCGCCGCTGCCCACATGCTCGAAGTGCCGCGTCGCGCGGTACTGCGGCACGCTGTGCCAGCGCGCGGACTGGACGGCCGGGCACAAGCGTCTCTGCCGCGCGTTTTCGCAGCTCAGGCCGCTCTTCGACGGCCCGGGCTACGCGTTCCGTGCGCGGCAGACCGGCCTTTCTGACGAGGAGTTCGTGCGCCTGGGAAGGTGGGCGGTCGCGAAGGGACAGATCTACCGTGACGTCGTCCGAGCAGAGTTCACGGTGCGCTTCGCTCCATCAGCGCATCTCGCTCCTCTCGAGACTGAATGCAACATGCAGTTTCCAGCCAAATTCGAGGAGATGCGGCGCGTTGATGACGCTGATCCTTCTACGCCGTAATATTCGGACTCGGACGCACGTCGAGTCAATGTAGACCTCAGTCTCGAGCAATTGCAACATCACTTGCCGATCCCCGTAGCGAATCCGGAGCTCAGTTCTTCCCGCGGATACGTTTCGAAGTGCGCGATGATGATACGTGTAGTATGTACAGACACGGGCGGAACGATGAATTGCGACAACTGCGCCGCTTCGGGCCCGCTGCGCCGCTGAACGCAGAAGCATATGAGGTCAGGCTTCGAGAGCGATCATGTGCGGACGGTTCACCCGACCGGGCAATGCGCGGGTCTCAAGCGTGCCGTGCACAGGCCACAACCAACGAAGCGGGGCAGATCGTGCGGGAGGAGTATGAGTTTGACAGAGAAGAGAGCCTAGAGAGGAATGATAGGCACAGCGCGGATAAAGACAACTCCAAACACTGCGGCATGTCTGCTATTGCTGGACCGGCTCGGCGTCAAGCCACGACACCTGCGGCTCTATATTGTTAAGGATACACTGAGTGTCACTGTGTCAGCTGACCCTGACTGCTGGGACTCAGCGGATTACAGAAGCGAATCGGCAAGGATCATCTCAACGCGGGTTCGCGCGGTCGTCAATGCAGGAGTGGTGCTGTAGGAACGTCGATGGAAGCACTCTCTACCGGAATACCAGACCGAGGGAGGTGACCAAGCAATGACATCTTAGGCAATTCCAGTTCAGTCAAGCTGGCTTCGTTGCGCCGATCACGGCGGCTGCCGAGTAACCCACGCGTCGGCGCCACGCGGGCGGACAGATTGTGCAATAGATTCCGGCAGCTAGGGAAAGAACAGAGCAACGCGAGTATGGTACATTAACCCACGGAAGACTGTGCAGTGGACCCGAAGAGACGCATCCAGTAGCTAATGGGTTTCTGCGAGTCCGAAGCATTAAATCAGCCGGTTCAGGATCAAGCGGGAGGTCGCAGCAGTCGCATATCGTATTCTGAACTGACATGCGTCGCCAGCAGTCGGACGCGAGCGGCCGTAACGGTGGGCTGGAGGAGTCAGCAGCGGGACCGGACAAGGGACGGAGGTCCGTTCCGGACTCCGGTGCATGCATTGGTCCCGGGCGGGGAATCCACACTTCCATCCCTTTCCCGCTGTTCTATTTTGTGCACACGGCTGGGAAAAGCCAGGTCAGAAGCCCCACATATAACTGGACGCGGCCGGACGTGTGAGTCCCCGGCGGGGTGCCTTCCCCTGCGCTGAGCATGGCGGACCCCACAGGCTTAGTGTCGCTCGGACTGGGCGGAGCGGGACGACTGCTGAAGGTCAGACCACTCAGGCGCCCGTCAGCGCGTGCTCATCGCAATTCTTTGTGAGATCCAGATTAGATCAGCCATCGCGCACCGCAAGAAGCTCATCGCGCAACTCGCGGAACGAGTCGACGCAGCCGATGCGCTGCTTCAGCGCGAGAAATCAGGAGAATATGCCGCAATCTATTCAGATGTACTGTCTCCGTAGGTTGTCCGCTCGGGTCCGTCCTGCGTTCGCTGAGACTGGCCAGACTCATCGCCGAGTCCGTCGCCCTCCTCGAAACCATCAATGCCCGTGGTCGCATGCAGACGTTCAAATACGCTCTTGCTATCCCTAATCAAGATTCGTCTCAGGCGGACCGCCTGATCAAGGCTTTTGACCAAGCACCGAAAGATATCGAGGTGAGCTTCGTAGTCTAGCCGCTCTACACACTCTCATGCCCCTCTGCCAGCTTCGCTGTATCCATCAAACAATGAAGACGCTGGTAATGGTCCACAGGTGTGCCGTAGAAGCACACAATGGAAGTATCTCATTCTCTGGTAGTGCAAATCCCGCTCCGACCGATTCCGGCACGAAGATTCGCAACGTGCATTTTCTGTCCGTACCATCGCCCTTTGTCGTCACTTCTCGCCTTACCTATCTGCAGTATCGTCTCATTTGCATGTTTTCTTTCCTCGGGGGAAGCCAGCGTGACCCCGCAGCGCACTGAAAACACCACACCCCTCCTCCTCTGACTTCGCTCTTACATAACCTTTCCGACGCCGTTCAGACCTCCGGGGTGTGCTAGACCGGCCGGCGCATAGCGCATCTGCGACTTGCGCCGTCCCTGCTTCCGCTCCCCGGAGGAGCCGTGATACCCGCCACCCGCACGCTCGCGGCGCTGGACCCGACCGTGCGCCGGTGCGCGGGATAGACGGCCTATTTATGCCTTTGTCGCTTTGAACGGCGTCGTCTCGTGTATACTATCTGGAAACGTACCAAGTACTTTAGCCGTTGTTTAGTTAGCGGACCGTGGGAGCCGAGATCGGTACGCAGACGAGACGCAGTTAGATCGAACATCGCACCGGTCGCCGGAAAAGCAGCACAAGGGTCCTCGTCTGTAGGTGCAAAACACAGCCAGCGTGAGGAGCGAGAACACAGCGCGATAGCTTCCGACCGCTTGCGAAGGCACAAGAGGATGACGCGGAAACGAATGCACGGCTTCCAAGTGGCCGCGGAAAGCGGCGTGGTTTCCCGCGGGCAACTTCAGCTGACACCGGGAGGCGCTGGGCAAGATGTCGTAAGGCGCAGAGGCCCAGAAAAGGCTCGACGCGACAAGTCGTGCCATACTTGAACAGCCGCGGTACGTTCGAACAGCATCGCGCGGGAGTGCAGCTTCGCTCTGGCAGAGAACCCACTCGGCCTGACGGCGTCACAATACCGAGGCGGCCGGAGGCCGAGCCCTTCGCCGCCGCATTGAAGGGGCATTCCTCCGCTCGTATTCCAGTAGGCCGGACTGACAAGCCGTCTAGCTGCACATACGCACGGAGCCACCAGCAAGGGGCAGACTCCGCAACGGCCGCGCGCGAATAGACCTGCAGACAGTGCGTGGGAAGGTGCACACTGAGGATCTCGAGGCGACAACAGCCAGTTCCGCCAGACGCGACAGGCGCCGCTGCAGGTCATGTTCTCAGCAGAGAGGATCCGTACGCGGACTCCGACCGCCGAGCGTGCGGCCGCCGGACGCAAAATCGCCGCGCTAAGATCCTGCATTTAGCACAGCGCCTCGAAACGCTGGGCCATTGCCGGCGTTCATACGTGCCGTACAACGCGTTTTCTTATGATGTAGGCAGTGAGGCGACCGCGTAGGGGTTGCTATAGCAAATTCCCAGAGACACAGGGCAGATCTAGGCCTAATATTTCAAGACCATCGGCACGATATGCAGCACCGTGGCCTCAGCTCGACGGGTGCCGCTCGGGAGGGAGAATCATGATTCATGACCATCGTCAAGGGAAGGTGCACCTGAAGATTCAGTACCAAATGGGACGGAAAACCAGGAGGCTTTCGGGCCACGATTGACTCAGTGTGGATGGAGCGCAGCTGCTCCATCCTGCAGGTAGTGCGGTCGAAAGATATTGCGTCTGCGGCCGGGTGCCACTAGATGCGACGCCAGTTGTGATGCTGACGAGGGCGCCACCAGGAAAACAACTTGTCATTGACGGACTCGTTGGAACGAGCCAGTAGCCAGTAAGTCCGGCGAGGCAGATATCCTGCGCGGGAAGCCACCTGGCTATCCAACTCCAGACTATCCAGGTTAATAGAGATCACAGCCCCGGCGGAATGCCGATGAGAGCTCCCCGCATCGAGGATTCAGGCGACCAGAAAGAGCCGCAGCGCGGATACTTGGATGCATCCACCCCGAGAATCGCGGCATCGAGGCACCACTCATCGCGCATGGCTGATTAACAACCCGAATCATACTGAAGCGGGCTATAGTGCGAGCGCGTGAACAAGTCATCCCGCCTGTCGGCGTCCAGTACGTAGCGAAGGCGGTTGTGTCACGTGCAAATACAGCCAGGAAGAGCGCGCAGGGCCATGGACCATTCTCTTTGTGATACGGGGATAGCGAAACGACAGCGGCGACGAATGTCACTGTGGTGGCGGGCTCTGCGCGGCGGACGGAGGGAAGAGACGAGCGCGGGAGCAGAGCGGAGTATTCGACGATGTTTCTCCGGAGTTCGGCCCGCGTATCCGATCTCGCACCTCTCTTCGCGCGACGACGCCCGGCCGCCCGGCCGCCCGCGTACACGTCCCTGTATGACTCTGAGTCGCCCGACGCGCGACGCGACGAAGTTGCGAAGTAGCGCGTTCCTTGTCGACGCCAGTGTCGACGGCAACGAAGCACGGACGCTCGGTGGTTGCGGCGCACGTCCCCTGTTTTGCAGCCCCGTATCCTTCCAGCCTCGTCTGACTGTTGCTTTCATGGCCCCGCTGTTTACGCTGTGTTTCCATCGACGAGCTACATGCGGCGCGTATCGAGTCTCGCGGCTTGTCAATTGTCCCCGAACGAGTCCGGGTCCTGGCTGGCATCGGCATCTTTGACTCTCCTCCTGGATCCTATACAGCCCCTTCTACGTTCAGCTTGCGTAGAGAACCCTAGAATCCGGCTCCCAGTATCGCCGCTCCTTCTGCGCCTCGGCGGTCACAGTCACGGCTGTTCACCGAACCTCCCTCACAGCTGTCTGTGTTCCTCCTCTTACGTCGCTGTCGGACCGTCGAAGATCTATCGCTTCATTTTTTCTGCGCATGGTTGGGCGGCTTTTGCGAGTTATCCCCATTGTATTCACAGAGCAGAGTCTGCTTGCGGTCTCCCTGGAACTGTCTACTGCAATCGCCCCCACTTCTCGCTACCCACTTTCTCTTTGCCGTTCGATTCTCCACGTTCACGAGCTCCGGCCTCCCGCACGAGGTACATTATCGCTCTGGGCGTCGTCGCATTTCCTGCGCCGTATCCGGTCCAATCTGCACCGCCTGCATACACGCGCGCGCTAGATCCGTATCGCACTTGCCGGATGACCCCCGGACGGACAGTGAGACCGCCGCGTCGCTCGATTTCGTCCAGGAAGGACAGATATCTGCACGCGCGCAGTATTTTGACACGCACATCGACGGCCTGCGCGGCCGACGCCGTTCCCCTCCCCTTCGCTGCAGCCTCGGCCGACGTCGACTTCGCTGTTTCTGCAGTTCGCATTCAAGATCCCTGTCCTTCCTCCGCGCTGTTACAGCCTGCCTGTGCCTGTCTCAGTCGCTGTGATCGTCTCGTACTGACCTGATTGTGCGGCATGTGCCCAAGGCGTTGGACAACTTCAGACGGCATCGGGCTGCACTTGCGCGAGCAGTTCAACGGCTTCACAATCACATGCAACTCCGTGGTGCGCGGACACTCGCTCTGTTGAGATGAGCCTGGCCCCGCGGTCTCCCTCGTCTGCGTGCTCCGATGCTCTGTGCGGCGTGCTGCCCGGGAAATGCGATGCGATGGCTAGCGAAATCCGACCGCGCTCAGCAGATTCCGATCGGGTGGCGTTCCCGCGCAAGCTGCTCTTCCGGTACGCTCCTACATTCCCGATGAGCTGTTTCGGCTCCATTAGTTCGCCCTGCATCCTTTGCGCCCGCGGTGAGAGTGGCGACGGGCACTGCGATTGGAAGATGCGTGCTGGCCGGACGACATGAGGCTGCGCTCGCGTAGAACGACTCGGCTCCGAATTGAATACGCCTAGACGTCGGGGCAGCAAGGACGTTTCTACGCGCGGCTTCTGATGGTCATCCCTGAGCATTCCCGGGCGTCTAGAAGCCACTCATGCCAGCACGTGCCGGGAGCGTGCAGGACGCGAGCGCGCCGCTGTAGGCGGGTGTAGCGGGAGATTCGTCTGCTGGATCTGGGCGGTGGGAGACTGCCTTACATTCTCTCATGCCCCAGATCTAGCCAGCCGAGACAGGGACCTACTGAATGCGGTGCTTAGCACCCGCCGTTCGGTCGCGTCTGCCAGATTCCGGTCTTCTGTTGCGAACCCGTTGCTTTCTGCACCCCACAACCATTTTTGGCGCGCCCGATATAAACACCTATGCGGCCAGTCTCACTCCCGTGCACGTTACTTCGATGCCCATCTCCGCTCCTACCGTCGGTCTATCTTTCGGCTCGTTCGGCGACATCGTCGCCGTCTTGCAGCTCGCGTGGGAGCTGCGTGCTGCTCTGGACGAGTCCGCCGGCGCTTCCGCTGAGCTGCGCGCGCTCGTGAGCGACATCGATGCCTTCACGCGCGCTCTGCAGGACGTCCAGGCCAACATCGAGCGCCGCCGGCGGACTTTCCGCCCTGACGTCGTGAACGGCATTGCTGCCGCGCTGTCGCGGTGCAGAAACGTTCTGGGCGTCATACAACAGCGCATCGAGCGGGCCCGAGGCCAGACTTCTAGTTCAGGCTGGCAGAAATACTGGGGCACAACCGCTTGGAGCATTCTCGGTGGCAAGAAGGACGTGGAAGCTCTCCGGGCGCGTTTATCCGAGCAGCTCGGTGTCATGCAGCTCTACCTGTCGCTATGCGAAGCGTGCGTCGCGCATGCACACTTGGAGATCGCCTTGATGCTTATCCCTTCAGCGCAGCAACAGCCAAGAACGCGTTCAAGACGTGCTCGCGGCGCAAGACACCACCCTGCAGCGCCTATGTAGCTTTATGCAGGACATACAGCTCCGTTTCGACGTCGGCGTGCCCGTCTTCCGGTTCTACGACTCCTCCACCAACGAGTACTTCCTACCACTCGCTCGAACGTCGCTTCAGGTAAGCCCGCTCCCGTCAGAGTCAATCTCTACCCGTACGCCTTGGATTCATTTCTAAGAGAGCGTACTTTGACCACTTCATTGCCACGGGCTCCTCGTGGTTGTGTGATCGGTCGAAGAACACACTCTGAGCTCCGTGGGGATCTACACCGAACTGGCCACGACGCTGACCCATTGACTAACAGCGGCTCCGCGACGTTCATGATGCATTGCGGCCCTCCGCTGACCAGGAAGACATGATCACTTTCTTAAGCCGATTCAATGGCATAACAATGGACGACTTTACACATCGGACCGAGTTGTCTACGCCGGCAAGCTTACGGTACGTTCCGTCCCTCCCCTTCCAAACCGCGCTTAATTGCAAAAACGGCGCAGTCTCAATATTGATGGGCGCGATGATACCATCGGTTACTTGGCTGAATGCTTTTTCTTCCGCGAAGCTGCGTTTGGCGAGTGGCAAGTACTCGTCAGCGCGCGCGGTCTCAGACCGAAGCAGAGCGAAGCTCTGAAAACACTGCTGGAGAGGAGACACACACCCGGCGCTGATTGCAATTGCGCCGTGTCCTGCTCCAGGCGATACCGGGGCTACGTCGAGGCCCTGGTGCAGAGCCGCGATCTGTGCAAACTGTACTCTGAGGTTGTAGCACTGATTCTCAACCGTCTCCGACCGGACCGAGTCGATACGTGGTGGTTGGGGAGGTTAGTGGGCACATTCTTCGCGTGTCCGGATCTGTGCGTATCAATGAGCTACATGGAGCCTGGCGCTTGACCTGATCATCCGTTCAGGGAACAACTACGGTCAACGGTCTTGCCTCAGCTACGCCAGCAACAACTCGCCATGGACGACATGGTCTCTCTGGTCTTAAAGGCCGCACCCTTTGCCACGTGGGATGGTAATGTGTTGTGGAGGGTATGTGTCTCTCCCAGTAGCATGAACACGATGGATAGTGACAGCGAGCACAGTTTGGCGAAGACTTCTTCACATTGACAGTGTACGGTGCCGCACTCGTGTCCCTACTCGTAGGACACGCGGTTCCCGTTTTCGATGAGCTGGATCATCCAGTACGCCTTCCCAACTGGGTGTACTTCAGATTCACGGGGGATGACCCAGATTGGACCAAAGGTTTCATACACATACCAAAGAGGATTGAATCTAGCACTATGGATGGCTCCGCTGTGGATGGCCGTGATACGGATTCCCGCTTGAGCGCGGGCTCGCGTGCGCGCGGGATTAACTCGGAGTAAATATGTTATATCCTGATGAAGTGAGCAGCTGAATCGCGTTCCCCTGCCACAGACCGCCGGAACACAGGGAATGCGGACTATGAGTTGACCTTGGTAAGCGACCGGCGTAAAAACCTTGGAACACGGTCAGCTTCGCCGCGAGCGCGGATCGGAGACGCGTCCATATAACTCGTTCGTCAATGAGGGCATCGGTGCGCCGCAGCGCAACCGTGTGCGCAAGATGCGTCAGCTTTGCATTGCACAGGGACTCCACCGTTAACGATGAAACCTGAGCGTCTGCGGGTGCATGACCAGCTTCCGACGCAGAGCAGACTCACCAGGACGGTCGCCCGCAGGAAAATTCCCGAACGGGGCTCAGACGGTAGCCTTCCTCCAGGGAAGCCGATCATCCTTAGCGGCGCTGCGAGAAGAATGCCGGAACACGAGTTGCAGCACCGCGGACGGCACTAGCACGGTTGAGACATACTGAACATTGATGTCATGATACGCCACGCGGCACCGGCCGGTTCGGCGTGTCTGCTCAGAGTGGACCCTGCCATTTGACTGGCAGACAAGACCCAATCGGGGTGAGACGCCGATGCAGACGTTCGCGCGGTAAAACAGGGGTCGGGCTGGCGTCGCACGCATATCGCGAGGAAGCTGCGTCACAGCACGGAGAAGCCTGCAGAGCCAGAATCCAAGCCATTGGAAAGCTTATACGAGCGAGAAAACACCCGCGCCCGGCACAGCTGCGCGACTCGGCCACGCGGCCGAACGAAGAACTCGGACTCGGTCGCTTCGAGCTAGCCGATGAGCAACCCCGACCGAACCTGGCCAGTACAGCAATGGGAGAAAATGGCACTGAATATAGATCCCCAGTCCCCGTGGCGCACGCGGTGCGCCCGTGACAAGGACGTCCGGTCAACTGCAGGGGCCGGCAACGTAGGAGCATATATCCGGCGCAAAAAGTAACGATTGTTACCGTAATCAGTGAGATCGCATCCGGATAGGTGGCATAGTCATGCGAGCAGCACGAATCTAGGGCGACCGCGCGGCAAATGGGGCGGAGAGTCTAGCAGAGAATGTCTACTGGAAGCCCCAATCGAAGCAAAGCGCTGCTGTAGAAATTATGTGCAAGATGGACAGGCGGCTTACAGAGTCTCCCGCCAGTCTAAAATGCTGGAGGTCACGTCCGACTATCCAGTGCCACCTGAGAGCAAAACTAGGAAAGACCGATAGTTACAGTACTCCGCATGAAGACATTTACCAGAGGCAGCTAATATGCGCGTGGTAATCGTTCAACGTAGATTCGTGTGGCCTGAAAGAGCGGCGTTTGTCGCGCACGGTACACAGCAGTCCAGGCCTGTACCAGGCCTGCATCGACCGAATCAGGTGCAGCGGAAGCCAGAAAGAGGCCGCGGAGCCAGAAGTAGAGCACATGAAAAGCCTCGCGTATAAAAACAGCACCGATAGAGAAGGTTACTTGGTTTCCACTTGCGCGCGACGGACAAAGGGAAGGAAGAGACCGGGAGCGGAGCGGAGTATTTGGCTGGATCAATTTGAGTCCGGGCATCGGCGCCGGCCCGCATCGCCGGTCACCCGTTTCTGCTCGACGCCAACAACGAGCGGCACACATACCTAGTATGACGCGCGCGAGGGGGCAATGCCAGAACAGCCCGTCTTCAGACGCCCGCGTTGCCATCCAGATCTCGAGCACCCGCCCTATCGCGTCGTGTCACCGGGGCCAATGTCTGCGTATAACCTCTCGAGTCACAGTTTGCCGCCATCATCTGCACCTCTCGAAGGCCGGCATCCAGTGGACCTGCATCTATGGCCCGGTCCAGTGCGTGTGATCATGCCAAACCTGGTAACGTACCAGTCCTCTAGTCCTCTTCACTCCGCGCCGCCCAATTCTCCGCTTTCACGAGTTTCGACCTGACTCGCAAGGTATAGCCCTGCTCGTCGTCACATCCCGTATTCCGTGATCAGCATCTGCGCCGACTTTACGCGCGCGGTTTCAATTCGTATCGCACTTGGCTGATATCCTGGGACGAAAGCTGAGACCCTCACTTCGAACGATTATCTTCGAGTAAAGTCTGCAAGGGAGACTAGAGACCCTCACGTCGCTCAGTATCGTCCAGAAAGGACTGAAATCTGCGCGGGGGCGTATGTGCAGTATTTTAGCATGCACATCGACGGCCTGCGCGGCTGACGGTGTTCCGTTCCATTTTCCCTCTCCCTGGCCGACGTCGACTTCCCTTTTTCTGCGTTTCGGATTCAGGATCCGTGCCCTATCTCCGCGCCATTGCCGTCTTGCGGTCCCAGTCGCTGTGCTTGTCGCGTGACAAGATGTTTGTCCAGCATGTGCCCAATGCGTCTGACTTCGCCAGACGCATCTTGCTGCTCGGGTCCGAGCCGTTTCAACGACTTCGCATGCACCCACGGGATGCGCGGGCTCACTCGCTGCGTTGAGGTGAGCCTCAGCTCCCTCGCCGCAACCGCGCCTGCGGGTGTTGCGTGCTGGCCGGGAAACGCAATGCGATGGTCAGGGAAATCCGACTGTACCTCAGCGGAGCCCGCGCGAATGCCCCCGCGCAATCTGCTCTTTCGTTGCGCTCGTGCATGCGCGATTGACTGCTTCGGCTCATTCTCTTTCGATCTGCATCACGGCCAGGCGGGACTGCGACGACGTTCTAGGAGCGGCTTCTGATGGTCATCCCCGTGCATTTCCGGGCGTCTAGAACCCAGTCCTGTCAGCACGGGCCTGGAGCCTGCATGGCACGACCGCGAGCGAAGGCTCAGCGGGAGAGTCAGCAGCCAAATCTGGGGTTGAGAGTGGCCTTAAATACCGGGAGTGTTCCCGCGGAATCTGCGCTTCCGTTGCGCTCGTGTGTTGCCGATCGGCTGCTTCACCTCCTTTCGTTCGCTCTGCACCCATTGCGGTCCGAGGTCCGACCGCGATGGGCACTGAGGTCGGAAGCTGCGTGCCGGCCGGACGACACGGGGCTGAGAAATCCACCATCGAGGCCCGCCCCGGATTGAATACGTCTAGCCGTCGGGACCGCGACGACTTTCTTCGCGCGGCTTCTGAGGCTCGTCCCTGAGCAGTCCCGGGCGTCTAGAAGCCGGTCCTATCAGCACGGCCCAGGAGCCTGCAGTGCACGAGCGCGGGCGCGCCGCAGTCGGCAAGGGTCAGCGGGAGAGTCGGCAGCTAGAACTGGGGTTGTGAGTTGACCGTAGACACCCTCATTCCCAAATCTAGCAGCTGAGAAAGGGTCGGCCAAACCCGCTGCTGAATGAGGCGTTAGGATCCATCGCCGTTTGCTCGCGTCGGCCAGGTACCGTGCCTTCCGCTGCAAAGCCGCTGCTTTCTGCAGCCTACGGCCGTTTTTGGCAAGCGCCATATAAGGAGCTATCCGGCTTGCCTCACTCCCGTGCCTGTCACTTTGATGCCCATGTCGCCTCCCACCGTCGGTTTATCTTTCGGCTCATTCGGCGACATCGTCGCCGTTCTGCAGCTCGCATGGGATCTCCGCGCCGCCCTGGACGAGTGCGCAGGCGCATCCGCCGAGTTGCGCGCGCTCGTGGGCGACGTCGACGCCTTCACGCGGGCGCTGCAGGACGTCCAGGCCAATATCGAGCGGCGCAGACGGACTCTCCGGCCCGACGTCGTGAACGGCATTGCCGCAGCTCTATCGCGGTGCCGGGGTGTGTTGAGCGCTATGCAGCAGTGCATCGATCGGGCCCGAGGCCAGACGTCCGGTTCCGGCTGGCAGAAATACTGGGGCACCGCCGCGTGGAGCATCCTCGGCGGAAAGAAAGACGTCGAGGCGCTCCGCGCGCGTCTGTCCGACCAACTCGCTGTCATGCAGCTCTACCTGTCGCTCTCTGAAGCGTACGTGGCGCGTGCACCATTTCGCGCGCATTCTCACGTCAACGCCGCAGCAACAGCCAAGAACGCGTTCAGGACGTGCTCGCGGCGCAGGAAACCACCCTGAAGCGCCTATGTACCTTTATGCAGGACATCCAGCTCCGCTTCGACGTCGGTGTACCAGGGTTCCAATTCTACAACCCTTACACCAAACGGTACTACCTGCCACTTGCTCGAACCTCACTTCAGGTACGCTGGTATTAAACGAGAATGGCGTTTGTGCTGCTTCGACGGGTCGCATCACCTTGCATCTGCAGTGTTGTTGCTCATTGGTGGTTTGCGATCGGTCGAAGAAAGCTACGCAAACTGGCAGTGGCGCTGACTCAAAAACTGACAGAGGCTCCGCGAAGTCAGCTACGCGCTGCGATGCTCAGATGACGAGGACACCAGCTCATTCTCGAGCATATGCAATAGGATCACTGGGGGCGACTTCAGAGATCTCTCTGTAATATCTACCACAGCCGACACACCGTACGTTCGATTCATTAAAAACGGTGTCCGCTTTGAATTAAGACCGCACAGGATCAACTTCGGCGACCGCATGGAGGCCATACACGGCTCTGTTCAAGCTTATTTCTTTCGAGAAGCGGCGTTTGGCGAGTGGCAAGTACTGGTTGGGCCCACACATTACGAACCGGAACCGAGCCTGGACGGAGTTTTGAAGGCTCTCCTCGAGAGAAATCACACGGTCGGGGCCGATTGCAATTGCCCTGTCGCCTGCAGCACCCGATATCGGGACCATATGAACGACGTGGCATGGCGCATGAAGACGTCAAAAGTGTACTCCGAGATCGCATCTCTACTATTTCGGCATCTGCAGCCGGGAAGATTCGAATCTGGGTGGACAGGTTCATTGATGGATGCATTCCGCCTTTGGCCCGATCCGTGCGTAAATGAAAGTTTACTATGCTTTATCCTTTAACGTTATGGTCTTCACAGAGAACACTTGCGGGCAACCGTCCCGACCGTCCTCTCACAACGACGTTTGTCCCCAAGAGACATGGTTGATCTCATCTCAAAGGCCCCCAAGGATAGGCGAGCTCAATACTCACTGCAATGCTCTGTATGTAGTATGCTTCCTCGTCCGTATCATAATTGGCTGAATACCGCCATTGAATCAAGTATGGTCGCCATATAGTCGGTTTCGATGTGGGTGGAACCGCCCTCACCGAATCTCTCGTAGGGCATCCGCTTCCATTTTCTTCTGGAATCGTGTCTCATGAAGCTCGCCTTCCTGATTGGGGACACAACAAGTTTGACGACACGGACAATAGCCGAGGCACACTGGTCGTGAGTCTTGCACTGAGCTTGAACCACCTGAAAGACTGTCGTTGTGCCGAATGTCTTTATCAACGTTTATTTGAGGAAGATATGGCCTCCGCACAAGATGTAGTATAATATATTCCGTCGCAGAAGTCTAACACCAGAAACCTACTCGTGCTCCCCACGTACGGGGCAATATTCGGAGATGCCGCTCGCGGCCAGTCTCACTCGGCCGTCGAGGCTCGAGCAGATACACACGCCCGGCCGCAGCGGACGCCGGCGCGCTGCAGAGAAGGTGCTGGCGCGCTGCAGAGACCGTGCAATTATCCTAATTCCGGTGGGGAAGCCGCGGGCGGGCGGAGCAGATACGGAGCAGAACCCGCGTCGACGGGCGCCGTCGGCGGGTTGCATGATGTGCGGCGGTGGCGCAGTCTCTAATGCCATGGCGCCCAGGCGTCCAGCCTCCCGGGGGACATAATGAATGGGGTCTGCGCGCCCTTGTTCTCGTACCGCCCGCCACACAACGGTGGATACCCGCGCGCGCTGACGACGGCGTGCAGTCGAAATATCGACCCCGGTGGACGTGCACCAGCGCGTGTCTTGCACGCGCCCGCTCACCCGGCACGCATTTCCACACGGCTCCCATCGCGCGTCCGGCGCGCGAGGGCTAGCGCAGAACGCCGTATGCACGAGCACGAGCGGTTTGACGCGCGCGGTGCGCACGTGCGGCAGATTGGAGTTGAGACATTGTTGTGTCAAGAGCCGGCATGAAACTGCGCGGCGAGTGCACCACAGAGCCCAGGACCCTTTCGCGGCTTGCGAGAGCGGGTCAGGAAACGACGGCGGCAGACCCAGCAGCCAGTCTTCCGAACACTGAGCACGCGCGCGGCGGGATGCTGTGTGTTTGAGTGGCCGGTAGAGTCGCCTGCTGCGGGAGCGCGTCCTGCTTTAACGACCGCGAGGTCAATATACAGACATGCCCGGTCGGCACTAGCTTCTCCGGGATCAGTGCGGCTGGAGCGTCGGCGTATCGAGCGGGCCCGGCGGCAGACTTCGTCGGAATTCGGGTGGCGGAAATACTGGGGCACATTCGCATGGAGTATCCTCGTGGGCAAGAAGGACGTCCAGACCCTGCGCACGCGTCCGTCTGAGCAGCTCGGTGTCATCCAGCTCTACCTATCGCTGTCCGACACGTACGTTGCGCATGCGCCGAATTTCACTCATTGTTTCCGGGGCCACGGATCATTTCGTACGCATCCCCTTATGGGGGTACTTCGATTTCACGGGCGAGAGGGTAAGGAAGAGTTTTGAGAATTGCACCATGTATAGCTCTGTTGTGAAGCCCCTGGCTACCGATTCCTGACGCAGAAGGAGTGTGTCGGACGAGGAGTGAATAGGCTAAAGACTTGCTCGCGAAGCGCCAGATCGTAATGACGTGGCCAGTGTACAGAGGCTGAAGCACGTCCTCGGTGTTAGCGCAGAGTGAGTTACCGCTGGCAACTTGAGAACGCGCACCGCCAGGCGTTTGGGAGAACAGCGCTTCTTGCAGCAAGCCCCGCGATATTGATGTAGGCCAGCCGGTGCAGATCCCAGCAGGCCGCGCGGGCAATTGACAACATGCCGTCATCGCTCGTGGCGCCCAGGAAGGGCGCGCGAGCGGATCCGCTGAAGCGAGACAGTGGCCGCAGCTGGGACAGGCGGAACTGCCCACAGGCGGCGGGGGAGCACACTGCAAGAGGCTGCGTCGGATGGGGATGCACAAGGTGACCATAGCCGGCAAACGCTCCGATACACCGGTGCGACGGAGGGTGTTGTGCCGAATCAGGTCATGACGTAGGTAGAGCGCGGGCAGCGGGCAATGAGTCCATATTGCCGCTCCAAACGTGACACCAGACTTTGCGCCGGATGCGCAATCGACGCGCCTGCATCGTGTCGTTAGCAAAGCAACGCAAAGGGCTGAATCGAGGGCATCTAGAACTACCGTACAGGTCGATGCAGTGGTACGGTTTCCTGGATTTGCCATCGCGAGTGAAGCAGCGCTGACCCGGGAACATGCAGGCACCGCGCTGCCAGCGGAACAGAAACCATGCCCAATAACACTCCGCGCTCGCCAATGAGCAGAGCCACTGCCGCAGCAAGCCTTCCAAGAGCAGGACGAAAGCAGGAGGAAGCTGAGTCAGACCCAGGAAGAGCCCCCAAAGTCGCCAGTAGAGCCACTTGGAAGCATGACGCAGGACGCAACACAAGCTCCGTGGTTTCAAGTCGTGCCGGCGGACGCAGGGAAGGAAGAGACGCGGGAGGAGCGGAGTATTGGACGGGCGCAATTTGAATCCGGGAGCCGGCCCGCATCGCCGGTCACCCTGCTTGCCTTCTGCTCGACGACACTGGCAACAACGAGTGGCATATAGCACGCCCTGCACGCGCACCATTGGGGCCCGCGCGGCTTCTCGGCGCGCACGGCGCGTAAGCTCCGTAGGCCGTTGTCAGAAGAGCCCGGCTTCCGACGCCCGCGCCAGCATCAATGGCGCCAGCACCTGCTCTGTCGCGTCGTATGGGACTGCCGCTGGTCATCGGCGTCAATTTGTGCTTGGAGCTTTCCTCGATGGGCACCTTGATGCTGCACTATGCTCCTACCCAAGGCCAGCATTGAGTGGACAGGCGGCTGCTGTACCTATGGCCGGTGGTCCTGCTGAATTCTAGCTTTGCATTTTTCAGAAAATGCTCGTGCACATTGGCTGGACAGCATGCACGTTTCCGCCCGCGCCTGGGCTGGCGCATTTCCCGGACGTCGACCTGCAGTGCACGTCCAGGCTTGTTATCAACGAGAGTGCGAAGAAGAGCGTCTGGGGCCCGTTTTCTTCTTCCCGCTGTGCCGCCATTCCCGCTGTCATGAGTTCCGCGCTGCAGCGGGTGGAATCTGGCACGGCTCCGCACACAGGCTCACGGTCTATCCCTATCGCACTTGCCCGATGACCCCAGGACAGACTCTGAGACCCCTACGTCGTTCAATTGCGATCACGATGGACTGATATCCGCGCGCGTGTGCAATACTTGGACGAGCACATTGACGGCCTGCGCGGCCGACGCTGACTTTCGGTTTTGTGAACCTCAACGCCACATTGCCGCCGGATAAGACGGAATGACCAGTCGCCATCATCGGTCTAGCAACGGAGACCGTATTCAGCCGCTCGCGCCGCCGGCTCTCGGACATCGCGTTTGCGTCTGCAGCTCTGTATCCCGCCCGCAGTGCTTCACCTTCGAGCATTGCTCGTAGGATACAACCGGCGATGATCACCACTTATTGCACTGAACAAAGCCTATCAGATCTCGCCCGCAGGCGCAGCTGTTGCTGCTCGTCCCCCTCGATGACGGGTACGTCGCATATAGCAATCTGGTGGTGCCGAGGTTGCTGCTTTGCAAGGATGCTGTCGGCGGGGCGTCACAGTCGCTCGTTTTGACGCGAGCGGCAGCCAGGATGGCCGTGCTCGTCGTCCGCCTCAGGAAGCCCGCGCACATCCTGCTCCGCTTTGCGACCCTGAAATCTTTCTGGGCGGTTCGGGTTTCATATCGTCGTCCGACATGCGCAACATGACCGTCTCAACTTCCCCGCCACTGCGATGAGCTGTTGTTCCGGTATTTGCCCAATGCGTCCGGCGAAATCGGACCGCACCGCGCTGCTCGAGCAAGTTTAACGGCTTCGCATGCTGCAACTCGTCCGTCTACGTGCACCGGACACTGTCTCAGCGACGTATTCTCTCCCAGCATCCGCGTCTCCGGGTGGGCGGTGTCTGAACCCGCTCTCTGCGATGTGCTGTACGACAAGGTGCGATAGCTAGAGAATTCCGACCGCGTCTCAGCAGCTCCTTCCCGAATCCCGGGCCGGGAGTGCTCCCGCGTAATCTGCTCTTCGCATTCCCGATCGGCTGTTTCGGCTCAATTTCTTTCGCCCTGCATCGCTGGCTGTCCTAGTTCCCCCGACTGCGCCGGCCCGGATAATAGGCGGCACGGTCTACAGACTCGACAAGCGGCTGCGTTCGCGCATAGTGCGGGCGAAGTCTGCCATGCGTGCCTGGAAGACAATCCGCCTGGACGTCGGGACTGCGACGACGTTCTAGGAGCGGCTTCTGATGGTCATCCCTGTGCACTCCCGGGCGTCTCGATGCCGCTCCTACCAGCACGGGCCGGGAGCCTGCAGGACTGGAGCGCGAGCCCGCCGCCGTTTGGCAAGGGTCAGCGGGAGAGTTGGCAGCTAAATCTGGGTTTGAGAGTTGACCGCGTAAATACTCTCATATCTACTGTAGCAGCTGAGACAGGGTCGGCCAGACCCGCTGCTGAATGAGGCGTTAGAATCCATCGCCGTTTGCATGCGTCTGCCAGGTCCCGTGCCATCGGTTGCGCAGCGGGTGTTTTCTGCACCCCACGGCCGTTTTAAGCCATGGGCGATATAATGACCTCTCCCGCATGCCTTACTCCCGTGCCCGTCATTTCGATGCCCATCTCCCCTCCCACCGTCGGTCTATCTTTCGGCTCATTCGGAGACATCGTCACAGCTTACAGCTCGCCTGGGATCTGCGCGCCGCGCTGGATGAGTCCTCCGGCGCGTCAGCCGAGTTGCGGGCTCTCGTGGCCGACGTCGACTCCTTTACCCGGGCGCTGCAGGATGTACAAGCCAACATCGAGCGCCGAAGAAGGCACCTCCGGCCGGATGTCGTCAATGGCGTTGCTGTCGCGCTGTCGCGGTGTCGAATTGTTCTGGGCGCCATTCAACAGCGCATCGCGCGAGCCCGAAGCCAGACGTCCAGTTCTGGCGGGCACAAATACTGGGGCACCACCGCGTGGAGTATCCTCGGCGGAAAGAAGGACGTCGAAGCTCTCCGCGCGTGTCTGTCCGAGTAGCTCGGTATCATGCAGCTCTACCTGTCGCTCTCTGAAGCGTACGTTGCGCGTGCACCATTTCGCGCGGACTCTCACGTGAACGCCGCAGAAACAGTCAGGAACACGTTCAAGACGTGCTCGTGGCAAACAGTACCACCCTGCAGCACATATATACCGTTGTGAAGGACATCCAGCTCCGCTTCGACGTCGGTGTGCCAGGGTTCCAATTCTACAACGCTTACACCAATCAGTACTACCTGCCACTTGCTCGAACCTCAATTCGGGTACGCTTTATCCCTTCGAGATGGACTGCTATGCTAGCCACTCGCATTATTCCAGAAGAGCGAATACTTCTACCGATCGCATTTCCATGCTGTCGCAGCGCTCATTCTGTGGCTAGCGGGTAAAAGTTAGACCACGTGAACACAATGCTGAATTGCACACCGACAGAGACTCCGCGAAGTTCACAACGCATTGCGATTTCTAGAAGACGACGGAGACATGCACTCTCCCCTGAGAACATTCTTTGGCATGACGATGGACGACTTCCAACATCGCAAACGAATTTCTACACCGGCAAATCTACTGTACGTTATATTCTCCTCCTCTAGAATCGGATGACGGAAACAGTTTCTCAGTCTCAACTGCGATTGGAACGACGTCGATTGTGGCGAATACATTCAGTGTTTTTTCTTCCGGGAAGCTGCGTTTGGCGAGTGGCAAGTACTCGTTGGCGCATGCCATCACTCCCCGTGGCAGCGCGAAGTTCTCAACGTGCTGGAGAGACGGCACACCATAGGGGTCGATTGCAATTGCGCTGTGCCCTGCGTTACTCGATATAGGAGCCACTTGGAGGCCGTAGTCAGGCGTGACGAAGTGTGCAAATTTTACTTGGAAGCCGTGACGCTGATATTTCAGTATCTACAACCGGGATCGATTGATATAGAGTACTCCGGCTCTGGGTACTTCGAGCGGACGGATCCGTGCGTATCCTTGAGGAACCTACGGATTGTTTCCACTGACGCGACCGGCATTTCAGGGAACAGCTTCGCTCAACCGTCTTGCCCGCCCTGCGGCAGCAGCGACTCTCTGTAGACGAGATGATCTCTTTGCTTTCAGCGGCCCCACTATATATCAAGCCAGGTGGTAATGCAACCTGGGTGGTATGTGCTGTTGGCTTTGCCCAACACAATGGATTCTGACCATGGTAGCAGCCTGGCCAACTCGACATCTACTTCGAGGCCGGGCGGAACCGCTCTTCTGGCCCTACTCGCGGGGCCGACAGTTCCGCTCTTCACAAAGCCGCATCATTCACCCCACCTTCCCAGTTGGATGTGCATGGTCGAGACATACGAAGATTGGCCCAAGCGTCTAATAATTGAAGGAGACGGCGCGCCAAGCATCACGTGCAGATCGATTGGGGACTCCCAAGCCATAGATACCTGATCCGGGCCGGGCCAAATTGGCACTTGGATCGATCCCTCCGTGGACTCGCGTCGGCGGATTGGCTCGGAACGATAGAATACACTCCATTACCAGATCCTCACCAGTGACCAAGCGCCGCGCAGCAGCGCCGACGAGCGCGATCTGAATGAGCGAAGGATGTACAGGTCGTGCAGCGCGCACAGAGCGCGCAAGAACTTGGAGAATGAATCGTCCAGAAAATGGACATCGACAACCAGCTTGGTCCAGAACACGCGGCATATCGGAGCAAGCAACTGGATGCTAGAACCATCCCCTGGCATGAACCATCCGCTGGCATGAGCATTCGCGCAGTGCAGCCGAGAATCCAGCAGTGGGCCGAGTAGCAGCAGTACTCGGCGCGGGCGAGGTCGGGCAAGACAACGAGAGCGGCGTGTGGGGCCGCAAAGCGCGCATTCTTCCGCGCACATTCAGGCTCTGGGCCGACGGCCGGCACGATTTCCGCGCTCGCGCAGTGAGCAGGAGGCCATTGTAGAGGTCGAGATAAGAACTGCGCGTGCGCAGAGAGACAGGGCATGCTATTCGGCCGGTCCGAACGGCAGGCGCATGGCGGTCAAGAGACAAGCTGCGCGACGGAGTTTGCGGCCTCGGCGCTCGGCCCGAAGGAGGCTATTTTCGTGCATCTCTCTCTGTCAGCAATGAACGCGGTGAGACGTGCGTGGGGGGATATCCAGTAGCTGGAACTAATGGGCGGAATTGTTGAAAGACAGAGCATCTCATAGGAAGCAAAGGTATGAACGGCACGAACAAAAGTGCGCGGCCAGCACGAGAAAGACTGACAAGCACGAGAAACAGCCGAGCGCGACACGTGGAGACTGTGAAACTGGATCACCTCGAGAGTAAAAGGGAGAATGCACGCAGAGGGTATGAATTGTTCATAGCACTGTCACTGTCAGTTAGCTGGGAGCGCGGCGCGGGGGACGGAGATAAGGGCCGGAAGCAGAGCGGAGTGTTTGGACGCGCGTCACGTTTCGTCGTCTCCCGACCTTCGGTGCTCTGCCAATGCCCCGCGCTTCTTTGACTTCTCGTCGCCCTCCCGCTAGACGGCGGCCACCATGAGAGGCCCGTTGTAACATGCGCGTTGCCAGCCCGCACTCAGACGCGCCACACGCCCGCCCCTGGCCTCTGCGCCGCCTTTGCGCCGCCTACTCACGCGCGCACACACGACGCTGATGACGCGCTAGAGCAGCCAGTGATATGGTATGCCTTGCCTTGCGTGTGCACATGCGCGCATCTCATATTTACGCCGGCATCCGCCTCGACAGTAATTTCGAGGGACTGCGCTCCTTGTTGACAGACGCACCGAGCCGTTCACGACCACCCCTCCTCCGGCCCGCACTCTTGCAGTACCCGGCTCCTCACATCGCCCAGCCGTTTAGTCCGCGCGATATGCCATGCGCTGCACGTCTGAACCCCGTATCATCAGCTTTGCTCCGCTGTCAGCATGCGCGCAGCGAATCTGCAGCTCGCGTTCCACATTCCGCCGTTCTCGGATGCGCGGGCTGGGCCTGGCGCATTCTGCGCCCGCACCGCGCTCTGTCAAACCGCCCGCTGTGCAGTACTGCGCGACCGTTCTGCTCTGATATCCCTCCGCAAGCAGGAAGCTCTGTTCGCCTCGACTTTCACGTCCAGGACAAACTGCCGCGATTCGCACCTCCTTGCTGTTACTGACGTACCCGGATATGCTGCACCTGTGGATTTGCTCAGGCGCGGCTGCGCCGGGCTTGCATTGTTGCGCGATGCCGACGTGTCTACGCCGTGCACGGTGCGGTTGCGTCGGGTAGTCGTCGATTTATGTGCAGCGTCTTCCGGAGCAGTGGAGATTGTCGGCCAGGCAGCTCGTCGGGTAGATCTCTCCGCCTCTCGCGCTGGGGAAGCTCGCTTTACGGTCGGCGCTGTCTGCAGCGCGGTCGAACCAGGCGATACGTGCGGCGGGATGGCTCGAAGAACGGAGAAAAGCGTTGCAGCGGCGTCCTGATCGGTCCACGCCCGCACTCTTTCGCAGTAGTTATGTTTGATCGTTGCCACAATGCACGCTCTTTGCTCACGTCCCGTATCCTGACGCGCGAAGTCTCGATACTGCAAGCTGAGAGTCGTCCGCGGAGGCGCAGTATCACACGGCCGCCATGCTCTCGCGTTTCTGATTGACACGCCGCGGGAACAGACGTCCGGGTGTTCCTCGCGTGTAGCCAGGCGTCGCATTGGCAGTGTATCTGCGCTCCAGTACCGGCGTCTGGCGACAGTTTTCTGTTCTTCCGTTTCGAGCGAGCGTGATCGCGGGCGTGTCGCCGCCTCCGGCGCCTCCGTCGACACGGCAGATTTGCTCTTCGCGGCCACTTGTCCCGGGCTGCACAGGGAGCAGTAGCGCCGGCCCCACGTTTCCGGTCCCTAGCAGTGTGCCCGTGGCATTGCAGGACTCGTTGAGTGGCAGTTTTTCGACTGCTGTTGGGGCTAGCTCTCGCAGGGGTCAAGCGTCACTCTGACCCGTGCCTTCAGAGCTTCATTCGATACCAAGCTATTACGTCCGAGTTTTTGTCTGGGCGCGCTGAGACAGACGGTGTCAGATGCTTAACCGGCGTATCCACGTGCTATGCGGTCTCTCAATGGCAGAGTCCGGGTTCAATAGCAGGATCGGAAATGCAGGGCTTCAGCCGTGTTGTCCGAGAGAGCCACGGGTTCACTGCGGAATATTGTATGGCGCATGTGACCCGCGGGATACGCGAAGCAGTGCGCTGCCGGTGAGACGATGCATTCAGACCCGGCCACGAGGCGGCGGTGCATGCAAATTCCGAGCAGCATAGGGATGTTGAGCCCGCTGAGCTCAGCGCGCTCGTTATCTTCTCCCCCTACCACCCAGGCGGCATGCCGCCGGTCGCTGCGTTCTCTATCGGCTCGTTCGGCGACATCCTCTCCGTGCTGCAGCTGCTGTACAAGTTCCGCAACGCGCTCAACGAGCTAACGGGCGCCGCGGCCGAGATGCGCGTGCTCATCGACGACATCGACCGCATCACCAGGGCGCTCATCCAGGTCAGGGCTGCGCTCGAGCGCCGCGGCAGTCTGATCCAGCCCGATGCCGCGAACGGAATCCATGCCGCGGTTGCGACGTGCGAGGACATTCTTCGCGCCGCATTGGGCTCGATAGAGGGCTTCAAGCGGCGTATTACCCGTGCTACCGGGGCTACCGGCTGGCGCGCCTACTGTGCAGTCCTGGGCTGGAGCGTGCTGGGAGGAAAGCAGCGGATCGACACACTCAGAACGAGGCTCTCGGAACAGGTCGAGATCATCGAACTGTACTTTTCTCTTTCGCAGAGGCACGCCATGTCCCAGGCATTCATCCGTCTACTGATTGGCGTTTATAGCAACGGCCAAGCCGACATACACGATTCGCTGTCATTGCACGGGGTGACGATTCGTCGCATGTACGATGTCCTGCAAGATATCCAGCATCGCTTCGACTTCAAGACGCCATCATTTCAATTCCTTGATCCGAAGAGTGGGCAGTACTACCTGCCTCTAGTACGAACCTCGATCCAAGTACGTTTGAGCAGAGAGCGTGCCAATCCCACTCACGGATGGACAGCGACTCTGCGAGATCTTCCCCGACTACGTGGATTATTTCCTCGATGCACAATTCGTGGATCTGGACGCAACGCAGGCACCGACGGTGCGCGTTGAGTGAGTGTATAATCGTGCTGCCAGTGCTGGACATTGTCTGTCCATTAACGACGGCTCCAGGCACGGCATCCATATGCTCTATGCCACTGAACGACTAAGCAGCAGAGTAACCTTCGCAACGACGGGAATCGGTCTTGACTGCCCATCCATCGAGTGCCTGCCGTTCCGGGAAGAAGCATTCGGCCAGTGGCAGGTTCTAGTGAGCTTGCCACGTGATATCGACTACGCGACGGCGGATTACGCGGCCGTCGTCAGAGTACTCTTGGAGCGCTCACACAGTCCCGGACGCGAGTGCAATTGCCCTGGCCAGTCGTGCCGGTCCAAACTGCAGCCGGTCCTCGAACGGCGCGAGGCGCTCTGGCGGCGATTGCATGTGCTCGACGCTCACGGGGACCATTCCAGGGCGATGTGGGCTGCAGGGGGTGCCAGCGACCCGATCACGATAGACGAACTGCCCGTAATCGGCTCGTATCGTGGGGACTACGATATTTCGTACATCACGCATATCTATCGACCCCCGCTCTCGCCCGAGATGACCTCCGTTCCTGATCCAGGCCCCTCCCCGGCCGAGTATATTCACCCTGCCTGGAAAGGAATTCGGAGGAGTCTGAGTCTCCGGCTCTATCGGATGCGCGCACATAAGAAGAGCTGGTGGGATGTTCCTGGGGATTATCCGGCTATCGGAATGTCGGGTGCGCCTCCGGTAAGACAACTCTGTCTTTACACGCTGTTAACGACTGACCTATCAACAAGTCTAACATTGTCTCGCTTATGGACCCGGTCGGGAGCTTGCTCAAGCTGCTTTAAACCTCGGCATCGGTTTTCCCTAATTTACAATAAGTACAGTCAGGTTGAGAGGGCAATGGGAAAGCGTAGATACTTCGTCCAGTGCCCACAGGTCACATCGAGCCAGCCGTCCATCCATCGAGAATCGAGAAATACAGTCCCCATCCGACGTCAACCGCATATCCGCTTCCTGGCTGGTTCTCAGCTTCGGCGAGAATGGGACGCCGCGCCCGACGCCCACGTGCAGGGCTAACGACTATCTTCCATTCAAGTCTGTAAAGGAGACTAGGGAATGCGCGAGAGCTGGCAGGAAAAGACGGAAGGCCGCCGGATAGATGGCCGAATGCATTCACGACGCCCGCGGGCATACGGCCCAACGGGGATGGAGTCTGAATTCACTCGCGCAGGCGAACTAGAGACGTCAGGTGTAAACGGGGAGTATGACCTGGCACGCAATCGCGCCAACCGCGCACGGAACGACGTAAATAGATGATGCAATGCTGACCTGCAGAATGCACCCGGCACCGCTCTGCGAGACGGCAGGACCCGCGGGTCACTCCACGGCCAAGCTGCATTTCGAAACCGGTAGAAGGGCGATGTCGAACCTGAACATCGAAACAAAGCAAGGGAGATCCCGAAGCACAGGCACCGTGCGCGAGATCCAGAACTAGCACAATATATTTCCCATAAACGACCGAGTCAGCAGTAGAGCAGCATGGGCAGGGCGAGGAAATAAACAAAAGGGCAGCAGAAGCGTCACAAGAACAGTAAGAGGAGCAGTGAGCGGTGAGCAGGGCGGCGGGAGAACAAGAACGACAGCCCGACCGACAACACGAAGTCCGGGTTTTAGCACTACGCGTTCGCGACCTTCATCAAGAGGAACAAAAGGACGCAACGTGAGCGCCGCCGCGCGCGCCGGCATGGTCGTCGCCGTCGCCCCACTCGAAGCTCGCCCTCGGACGTGTTTCCCGCTGGCGGAGCCACCTTCTCGTCCGCGCTCGACGCTCGACTTCGAGAGATAACGGGCAACGTACGATGCGGCGGCGGCGGGGAAGGCGAATGCGAACGCGGCGGCGGGCCCCGGCTCTGCTGCTGCGTCCATCCCGCGCTCTGTACTTCGGCGCGGCGGAGCGCGTGCTGCTCCGTCCGCTGCATCTGTTGGTACGCGTCGCTGCACTTGTCGCGCATACGCAGCGGAGGGCGCGAGAGAAGCTGCGGTGTTGGGCAGCTGGTTGTAGCGCGGGTCGGCGTACGACTGCGGGTCCAAGTACGTGCTGGGGTCCTGAGCGGACGTGCGAGGCTGAGTTGCGGGACCGCCCGCGACGAGAGTGAGAGAGCTGCCCCACGTGCGCAGACCAGCATGTCCCAGGAGCCCGGCAATAGATAGGACGGCCGTTTATCCCAGTCGCGCGACCGCGGCCAGGACTAGCAAGCGCGCCAGAGACACTTGCATCTCGAGCCATGTATCGGAGAATGCAGCGAGGAAGATGTTGAGAGTTGATTGACGGCGGGCTGTACCGAGGCTCAGAACCAGGCACAACTTGTGAGTGGACCAAGAATCAGAGAGCGCAAGCACCAACGACAGTCAAGTCAATACGAGCCCAATGTACTAGTAGCTCGAAGAGAGCAGGAAGTATAAGCAAGCCGAAGTGGCCGTCTGAGCGACCAGAAGAACCGCCGATCCGTTTCTGCGAAGGATTCGGCGCGCGCTGCTAGCGGCGCGTCAGATTCACAGCCTGCAGCCAATCCTTTTCATTGCCTTTTCGGTGGCACAAAAGGTGTTGAAAATGCTTTAGGAAGCATTTTCAATGCATTTTCCGCTATTCTAGCATTTTCAAATCCTTTTGTGCCACTAAAAAGCGGTTGAAAAGGATTGGTTGCAGGGTGTGATTAAGCTGCAAGAATAGAAGGAACCGCTTCGTCGTGCAAGAGGGAAGGGCGGTTCAGGCGAGGCGCGCGATAATGCATCGTGCAAGGGGCACGATGAAAGGGGCGCGACAGGCACGCGTCTAGCACGAGGAGGCCACGTGAGCCGGAGAAATAGGCTAGGGCAGAGTCCAGATGCAGCAATTGTGCCAGTATTTAAGGGATTTGTACGCAGAGGAGATGAAATCGGCGCAGGAGAGAGAGAATTGGCTATCGAGCCGGGCGCGGACAGACGGAACGGAGGCAAGGGACGGGCGGGAGCGGGGCGGGAGCGGAGCGGAGTGTGTTATCCGGGTTCGGGGGCAATCCCGGCATCGCCGCTTCTCCGCCCCGCATCGTCGCCAGGTCACCGACCGTCCCAGTCCAGACACCGACCCTTCGGTGCTCTGCCACACGCTCCTTTGAACAAGCCCGCCTGCGCTCGACGATGAGCGGCATATGGCGCACCAACCTGCGCGCCGTCCGGCCGCGCCAAGGTGCGCCCTGTTGCCCCTGGCCCCTGCGCCGGCTATTGCTCACGCGCGCGCTGTCTTGGTTGATGCAGACGACCCCGATGACCCGCCTGTGGAGCCTGGCCCGACACCGACACCGACGTCGACGTCGACGTCGACAAGGTACGCCGCCGCCATTGTGCACGTGCCCGCCGTCAGTCAGCCAATGCTAATATCTTCGCGCGCGGTGCCACAGTACTTCGACAAGCACCTCGACGTCGACTTCCACTTCCACCTCGACCTCGACCTCAACGAGCGAGAGCGAAACCGAGACCTCGACGTACGTGCCGTACCTGGCCGCTGATCATCACCGCGTGCTGACCGCTCTGCCCGCAGCACGCAGCCGCCCACGACGACCGACTCGACGACGTCGACGCCCGGCAGCACGCTGACCATCCCCGGCGGCGGCGGCAACGGCCTCTCGACGTCGACCGTGTACGGCGACGAGCCGAGCGACATACCGAATAACCCCGGCGGCGGCGCTGGGTTGCCTGACCTCGGCGGCAGCGGTGGTGGTGGTGGGGGTGGGTTTTGGAATAATAAGGGCGCTGTGGCTGGTGTTTTCTGTGAGTTTTCGTCGTTTATGTTCTCGTCTGTGTTCTGCCCGCCATTTCCTTTCACCACCACTTCCGCACCCGCCCGCGTCTGCCCTCGTTGTCATCGCCGCGCCCGCGCACGGCCCCCGAGCGAAAAGCTGCCTCAGACTGCTGTTGCCGCTCGCCGAGGGCGGCGGCGCCAGGCAGCGAGCCGCGTCCGCGACAGACTGGCGCCGGCGCCTGGCCCGTCTCGGCGCCTGGCCCGCGCACAGGCCACGCCCTCGCACCATCCCCTTCTCCTTGTGCGCGTCCCGCGCATGCCCACCGTCTGGGCTGCGTTCAACGGCTGCTATGGCCGCTCATCGCGCGCGGCTGCTAGCTGCATCACTCAGCTGGGCGGCGTGCTCGACAGACTGGCGCCGACGCCAATCTCGCCAGGAGCACAGGCCGCAGTGCTCCACCGCCGCGCGGTGCAGCTCGCGCGGCGTCCCGCCATGCTCCACCCCGCGATCCTCGCCGTCTTCTGTTTCATCTTCCCGCGCGCGCGCCCCACATCCACCCTTCTTCGGCCCGTCCGCCTTCTTCGCGCCCCACCCCGACCGTTGCGTGACGACGAGCTCCCCTTGCGCCCGTCGTCGGGCGCCGGCGCTCGCGGTTGTCATGCGTTCCCGCTAGGGGTGTTGAGCCCGCCGTGGCGGTGTGCTGCTTATTGCTCGCGCCCTGTGGATCCGCTTGCGCTTTTGTGGGCGCGATCTGCGGTCGACGATGACCGGCAGCGACGTCGACGTGTGCGTGGCGGCGTGCTTGTTGGAGGGCCGCTGGTAACGGTCGTCGTCGTCGTCGTTACGGAGCTCGTGCCGTGCGTTTGCAATCGCGGCGGTTGCTGGCTTCAAATGCCATTCGTCAACGTCCACTGCCGCCGCGGCCGTGCGCGCGACGATTTGCGCGCGCAAACCAGCAGCGGCGTCGGCGTCGAAGGTGCGCGGTGGTCGTGCGAGATGTACCGCGCCCGCGCCGCGTCCGGCGTCGTTGACATGTTAACGGAGCTCGCGCCGCGAGTTTGCAATGACGCGCCGTTGCTGGCTTGAAATGCCTTGCGTCGCCATCGTCTGCCACCGCCGCGGCGTCATCGTCGTCGTCGTCCTCTCGTGCGTGCCGCGGGGGTGCAGGACGGCACTCGGTGTCACGGAGCTCGTGCCGCGCGTTTCGAACGACGGCCGTTGCTGGCTTGAAATGCCCTTCGGTGCCCGCGTCCGCAGCGGTCGCCAGCGTCGATTGTGCGCGGTGGCGTGCGAGACGGACCGCGCTCCGTCGGTCGTCGTTGTCGCGGAGCTCGTGCCGCGAGTTTGCGATGACGGCTGTTGCTGGCTTGAAATGCCATTCGTCAACGTCCACTGCCGCCGCGGCCGTGCGGGCGACGATGGGCGCCCGCAAACGAGTGGCGTCGTCAGCGTCGAATGTGCGCGGTGGTCGTGCGAGCTGTACCGCGCGCTGTCGGTTGTCGTTGTCACGGAGCCCGCGCCGCGAGTTTGCAATGATGCACCGTGGCTGGCCTGAAGGGCTTTCCGTGCTCACCGTCTGCCAGCGCCGCGGCGTCATCGTCGTCGTCCTCCTCTCGTGCGTGCCGCGGGGGTGCAGGACGGCAGGCGTCACGGAGCTCGTGCCGCGCGTTTCGAATGACGGCCGTTGCTGGCTTGAAATGCCCTTCGGTGCCCGCGTCCGCAGCCGCGCGAGTGACGCCAGCGTCGATTGTGCGTGGTGGTTGTGCGCGGTACGGACCGCGCTCCGTTGCTCGTCGGAGCTCGTGCCGCGAGTTTGCGATGACGGCTGCTGCTGGCCTGACATACCTTCCGTCGCCGCCGTCTGCCAATGCCGCGGCGGCGCGGGCGACGCGACGCTGCCCGAGCGTGCGCTCCCGCTCGTGCTTTTCAGCAAGTTGCTTCGGCGCGAGGTCGTAGTTGCCTTCGCGCGCTCCCCATCCCTGCACACGGGCTGCAAGCCCTGCACGTCGTCGCGCGCTTTTCGATTCGTCGTCGTTACTATGCCGATGCCTGTGCCCCGTCTTCCCATGCCGATGCCTGTGCCCTGTCTTCCCTCGTGCGTCGACCGTGCTGACGCGACGTCCTACAGCCCTCGCCGGCCTCGCCGCGCTCGCGATCATCATCGCGATCCTGACCAACTGCATCCGCCGCTCGCGCGCAAAGCGATACGACCGCGACCTCGCCGCCGCGGCGTCCGCGCCGCCGGCCGTATCGTACCAGGACGAAGACGGCGGCGACGAGCCGCGGTACCCGCTTTCTAAAGACTCGTACGACATGCACGAGTTCGGGCCGCCCGCGCCTCAGCAGCAATACGGCGGCCACCCGTATGCGAGTGCGGGCGCCGGCGCTGGGATGGCGGGCATGGGCGCCGCGGCGTATTGGAATCAGCACCACGCCCAGCAACAGCAAGATTATGGCGCGTACTACAACCAGGGGCAGCAAGGGCAGCAAGGGCAAGGGGCGTACGTGCAGTCGCACGCGACGGGCATGAGCTACCCGTACAGCGACACGAGCGGGTCGTCGTACCCCAGCACGTACTCGGACCCGCGCTACCAGCAGTACCAGCAGCCGTACGCCGACCCGCGCTACAACCAGCCGCCCAACCCCGCCGCCTCTCTTGCCCCCGTGCAGCAGCAAGTGGAGCCGCGCGGCGCGTACCAGCAGATGCAGCGCCAGGAGCAGCTCAACCGCGCGCTGAGCCAGCGCAGCGCGGCGCCGACGTACCAGAGCGCCGGCTGGACGCAGCAGCAGCTCACCGAGCCGCAGAGCCCCGGCCTCGCGGGGCTCGTCGCTGCTGCTGGGCTTGCCGGCGCTGCTTCTGCCTCGGCCGCATCGCACTCCCACTCTCCGTCGCCGCCGCCGCCGCCGCATCGTACGTTGTCTGTAATCTCTTGATGCGTTCTGGACGAGCTGACGCCTCGCCTCGCTAGCATCGAGCTCGCCGCCGCCGGCGGACGAGAAGGTTGCCCCTCCCGCGGGCAACACGTCCGAGGGCGAGCTGCCGAATCCGTTCCGCCGCTCGCACGAGAGCGCGAGCTACGAGTGGGGCGACGACGACGACTATGCTGGCGCCACTGGCGGCGGGCGCGTGCTCAAGGTGCGTTTCGTTCTCCCTTCCCTCCTTCCCCTGCTCCTCTCCTCCTTCGGTCTTTTTCTGTTCTTTCGCTGACGCGTCCCGATGCAGGTCGCAAACGAGTAGCCTGTGCGCGCGTGTGCATGGTAAAACCCGGACTTGTCGGACTGGTTGTTGTTCTTGTTCGTCCTCTGCCGTCCCTCACCCTCACCGCTCTTCTTGTGACCTTTTGTTTATTGCCTCGCGTTGCTGCTCTAGTTTCGTTTGCTGACTGCTGTTCGCTGACTCGGTCGATTATGGGGAATATATTGTGCTACTTCTGGATCTCATGTGCGGTGCTCTGTGCGTTTCCCAACATTGGCAGCAAGCCAGTGTTTGTGCTCTCGTTTGCCGTTCATGCTTTCTCGATCAGTACTCATCTATTCTCCAAGTGCGGCGTGGTCACTCGTTTGGATGGACATCAAGCGCGGAGCTGCGCATATGCGTGCACCTCGGGATGACCTCTCGCGGTGGTGTCGGCGCCTTGCAAGTCCTCCCAGCACGGCAGCTCCTCATTGATACTCCGTCCGCGCGGCTTCGCGTTGTTGACGCATCTCCCAAGAAAATGTGTGCAGACGCAGAGTCCGCGTGGACGGCCTAGCGTCTTGAGAGTGCCCATGAGCGCCTTCCCTCCGTTTGTGCCAGCTCGCGACAATGCGAACGCGCCGTGTGGAAGACGCGGGTGGCGTCGACACATGCTGTATTTGTCGATTCTCGAGGGATGAACGGCTGGCCCGAAGCGAATCGTACCTGAACTGACTGAGGCGGAAACCTGGAGGTTACCGTGCCCGTCGAAAGCGGCAGAGAGAAGTCCTAGTTTTGATCGGGGCTCTTGGGACTCTACCCTGCCTCTACGGCTTCTCGTGACGTGGCTATAGCTGCAGTATGGTGCGGACCCTGTGGAACACAGGCGAAGCCGTGTGCTCAGCTTGCTGACTCGGTCGCTGATAGGGAATATATCGTGTTACTTCCGGCTTGGACGTGGGATTGTCTGTGCGCCGGAGAACGGAGCTCGATACAAGGTGCATGAACTGCGCTGCCGTGAAGGACGTACGCTAGGTACATCTCACGTGCTGAGAACTCCCATGGGGTTTACAGAAGTTGGAGAAGTACCGCGACCGGGTCCACATCCATCAGATAAACAGCCTACTAAAGGGGTCAGTGGTGAATTGACTGTGATAAACCGCGGCGTTTATCGTACGTTCGGCGTCTCCATCCTCAGTGCAGTCCCAGACGGGAGGTCCCTCTCGGGATCCGGAGTCGGAGGTGCGACGGAGACATGTGGATCGGACGGTTCACTCGCCGCGGGCTCGCCGGCTCTGATCCACGCCAGGTCGACCGCCGCGCTGCAGGGCGGATCGAACGGGCTGTCCGTCAGCAGGTCCACCCAGCGGCACCGCGCTGCGTGCTTGTCGAGCAGCCGCCGCAGCTGGGAGCGGCACGCCTGGCCGGGGCAGGTGCACGCGCTACGGGGCCCGTGCGCGCGCTCGAGGAGTACCCGGAGGACTGCGGCGTAGTCCGCCGCTAGGTAGTCGACGAGGGTCGGCGGGCTCACGAGCACTTGCCACTGCCCGGATGCGTCGTCCCGGAACGGTAGGCATTCGACGGACGGGAAGAACTTGTCGCGCCGTTCTCTGCCGGCCGATTTGGCGGCGAAGGGGGGCAGGCCAAAGTCGTGCCTGTCGCCGTCGTCAGCTAGCGGGCTCACGAACTCGGAATGGCGCCCCTGCACCCACTCGATGAGGACTGTCGTTTTTTTGGTTTGTCTCGCCGTCCGTGAGCCGGAGATTGCGGAAACGGTCCGTGCAGTCGGGGAATATTTCACACAACCTCTGTAAGTCAACGCGTTAGCCGGCGCAGTGAAGCATAGGCGCAGACATACTTGGATGGACGAGCGTGCGAGCGGCGTGGAATACCTTCCGGTCTGTCGATCACAGAATTGGAAAGATGGAACCTTGAAATCAAAGCGATGCTGGATATCTTGAAGCACATCGTACATGCGACGTATAGTCACCTCGTGCGATGCCAGAGTCTCTTGTATTTCGGATTGACCATGACTGTAAACGGGGGTCACGATAACTGCAGCCGGGCGGTCGGACGAGGACGCGCCATTGAGATAGCGCAAGGTACAATTCGATGATGCCGAGCTGTTCGGAGAGTCTCGATCTGAGAGGATCGACGCGCTGCTTTCCTCCCAGCACGCTCCATCCGAGCACGGCGCAATACGAGCGCCATCCGGCCGCTCCGGTAGCACGCGTAATACGGCGCTTGAAGTCCTCCAACGCGCTGAAAGCCGTGCGCAGGATTTCCTCGCACGTTGCGACGGCGAGGTGGATCCCGTTTGCAACATCGGGCTGAATCTGGCTTCCGCGGCGCTCCAGCGCGACCTTGACCTGGATGAGCGCCCTGGTCATCCGGTCGACGTCGTCGATCAACACCCGCATCTCAGCTGCGGCACCCGTGTGCTCGTTGAGCGCGTCGCGGAACCTATACAGCAGCTGCAGCAGAGCGAGGATGTCGCCGAACGACCCGATCGAAAACGCGACGAAGGGGGGCATGCCGATGCAACTAACGCACCGCGCTGAGAGGAGAGGAAAGCGAGACTGCTGAATCTCAGCGTCCAACATCCCTCCGCTCTTCGGAAGCTGTGCGCAAGCCGCAGCCTCGTGACCGGATTTGAGCGCGTCTTCTCGCCGGGCGTGCACAGCTTCGCCGAGCAACGCCGTGGCCACAGCTTTGCTGCGGAATGCCATGTCCAGTTCTTAGAGAGCTGCCACAGACAACGCCCAGCGTCCGGGACGCTAGGTGAGATTCACAACAGCCTCGATTAGTCGTATCAAAGCTCGGCTTTGCTAGGGGATCCGCCTGTATTTGGCAGAGGTATTATCGCTGGGACATCAAGGTGCTCCGCAGATTGCACTGACAGGTGCGATGACGGGTTATACGCAATGGCAGCCTTCATATCAGATCTAATAAGTGCTCGACCGCGTTCATGAATGCTATTTTCCCTCGGGCCTTGGAGGGGCGTCAGTCCACCGCTAAACGAGCGCCCACGTAGACCGAGGGATCTCACACATATGATGACGATCGGATACGTCTCATCGCGTACCATGTTGGGCAGGTAGTTGATCAGCGTCTGAAGCTCGCTCGGAGACAATTGCCGAATTGCAGACTCAAATGACTCTCTGAAGAAAAGTATGTAAGCGCGCTGGGTTCTGCACAGATATGGCACTCACGGGTCTAGGTCGCGGCGCCATCGTAGGATCATACTACCCCAGTGTGACTCTTCGAAGAACAGTGCACTATCAGCCGAAACAGGGGCTGCGCATGCAGCATTATGTACTGTCGCTGGCATTCGGGGCTTCTCGAATATACTCGCTGCGAAAGCGCGTGCCGCGGCTTCGTATGTGTCCAACCGCCTCCGAAACGGCGCGCGGCGTTCGATCAGTGACTGCAATCGGGAGCGGCACGATTCCCCGATGCAATTGCATGAACGTCTGGGGCCGTGGGGACGCTCGAGAAGGACTTTGATGACGGGGGCGGCGTCGGGGACCTCTATGGTGCTGAATGGTGTGCTGACGAGTGCCTGCCATTGGCCGAACGCGTTCTCCTGGAAGAGAAAGCACTCTATGCTCGTGGGATACCCACCCTGAGTCGAATACGAAATTGACGGGCTCTATGAACGATCCATAGGCCATGATACGTAGCCTGGATGCAGTCATGAGTAGCGCATTCGACGGCTTCCGAAGAGAACCAGGACGAAGCATCCAGGCTTACGATAAGCGTCGCACCTCAGTCCCACCATGAGGCGGGAGCACGTCAGTGCACGGGATGCCTATGTAGTGCTCGTAGATCTCACTTAACCTCTGTAACCGGTTTAATAGGTGAGCCAGCAACGCCACTGACCTGCACCCACAGCCAGGGATGTTCTCGCTAGAGGCGTGCAATACCTTCCATTGTCTTTGTCCCAGAACATGAAGGACGGGATCCCGACGTCGAAGCGGAGCTGGATGTCCTGAACGACATCACAGAGTCGACGCAACGTCGCACCCTGCGCCTCCAGAGACTCTTGTATCTTGACCTGCGAGCAGCTATCGACCTGAATTAGGTACATTGGCGATAAAGGCGAAAATAGCGCGTACGTACCTCTGGGACAGCGCAAGATACAGTTGAATGACATCAATCTGTTCCAAGAGCCTGGCTCTGAGAGCGTCGACGCGCTGCTTTCCGCCGAGAACGCTCCATCCGAGAACCGCACGATACGCACGCCATCCAGCTGCCCCGGTGGCACTTGTGATACGACGCTTGAAGCCCTCGATCGCGCTCAGAGCTGCGCGAAGGATGTCCTCGCATGTAGCGACGGCGACGCGGATCCCGTTCGCCACATCAGGCTGGGTCAGGCTCTCGCGGCGTTCCAGCGCGACCTTGACCTGGATGAGTGCCCGTGTCATGCGATCGATATCGTCGATCAGCACGCGCATTTCAGCGGCGGCACCCGTCAGCTCGTTGAGCGCGTCGCGGAGCCTGTACAGCAGCTGGAGCACGGCGAGGATGTCGCCGAACGAGCCGATCGAGAATGCAACGAAGGGTGGCATATCGGCGCAACGAAGGGAGGGGAGAGGATAGCGAGCGTGCAGAGCTCAGCGGGCCAAACAACCCGCTGCTGCTCGGGATTTGTGTGCACCGCCGCCTCGTGGCCGGGTTTGAATGTGTCTTCTCACCGGCGTTCCCGCGGGGTCACACGCGCCGTATGACATTCGGGCCGTAGCCACCGTAGCCGTGACTTTCCCGGACAAGATGCGGACCCTGTAGTTCGCCTGCCATGCTGCGCTTGAGAGCTGGCATAGCAGGTGAGAGTCGGACAAGCGAGCAAAAGATAGAACGAGAGACAGCAGACGCGCCCTCGCATCCCGGAATCGACTTCCTGGGCCCTGAATCGACTAGCGCGCACCCGGGACTCTCTGCGAGCACGTGGCAAGCGCCAGGGTATGTAGCATGCGGGTCTCACGAACGAAATCGTCCGACCTTCGCGATAACCACTTCCAGACCGACTGATTACACTCGCGCGGAGTGCGACTGATACCACGGCTGCAGCCCTGCTGCGAGAGCAGCAGGCAAGCATCCGCATCGACGCAGCGCGCACGCACAAAACGGAAGTTTTGGATGACCTCCGAGTCGGGCGCACAAGTCAAATGGCCGTTGATCCATGCAAAAGCCTGAGCCAGCCCCAGTCTTTCTGCTACAACGGCCGCGGGTCTAGCAAACCAGCTGATGAACGGCAATGTAGACCCGCAGCTGCTTTTCCGGGACGGGGCGGCCGAGAAACCAAGGTTTGTGTGCGAGCAAAACTTGGCGCAGGGCGAGTAGATTTCGCAGCGCATCCCTCGCCAGAACACAGGAGATGTACGTATGCACGGGGAGAGAAACTATATTGCGACGACGGTGCTGAGCTAGCACGGCGCGTGACGAACGCGAACGCAGACAGGGCCCTCCTTCAAAACACCCTGTGAAGAGCGTTCAACGGCGCAGCGGCGCGGACCGTTCGGCCGCCCGGACTGAGCCTGCAGCGCCGGGCGACTGCGCGTTCTGCAAGTACTGTTTCCCGCTAGGCAATGTACCCCGCGCCAGCCAAACGCTGACGCACGAGCCGCACGTGTGCAGCTGCGCAGGAGCCATCGGCGAGCGATGCAGACCGGCGACGGGCAGCGATCGCGCGCGGATAGAACAACCTCCAGCGAGACGGCGCAATGGGCGGCAGCGGACGGCAGGTCGGAACGAGCGAGAGCGGGCAGGGCGAGCGCGCGGATACGTCTGACGGGCTTGATGTCGTGTCGCGGCGAGGCTGGGGAAGTTGATGCTTCCTCGCGGCAGCAACGACGATGAATTGCCGCGCGAGATGCACCGAACCCGTCCCGACTCGTCGAGAAACATGATGGCGGCGAGCAGCTGGCGCAGGTCTTCTTGCGGAGCCGCAGGGCGCGAGCACACCCCGACGGCGGCACGCATGACAACTACAGGCGCACGACGCACACGGTCTACCTCGCCGGCGCTCGTCTTCGTGCAACAGCCCCCGCGACGGGAGGCGACAAGGGCGCAAGGAACAAGAATTTGCGGCGGGGTGCGCGGGCACGAAGGCGAAAACCAGAAGACAACGAGACTCGCGGGGTGGGACACGGCTTGATGCCCTGGGAGCACCCTCGCGCGGCGTGGTTTGTTTCGCAAGCGGGTTGATTCTCGCTACAGCTGGCCCCAATAGCAGCAGTCTTTCGTGCAGGCCTGGCAACTCGCTGAGGCACGCAGCAAACCTCCCGCCCGGCATATTCGACCCAAGCGGCATACATAAACTTCGCCAGGGGCGTCAACTGCCGCGGGTAATAGGGCGTTCGGATTTGCAGGAGATGTATGGGGAAACGTTTCATATTGCAGCGGCGACCGTACCTAGCTAACCCGCAGCAGGCGCAGACGGTTGGCACCTCTACCGCGTTTGCCGGCGCAGAGGCGCGACGTGTTCCGCTCGAGCCGGAAGCACCGGGCCGCGCAGACAGCACGGGTACTCTCCAGATAATGTACAACGTGCGCGCACGCGTAGGCTCGGTACAAATGAACCCGCTGAAGCACAAATCGTGCGTCTGCGGCTTTACACGGGCGATCGGGCAGATATAAAAGCACGGCTCCGCCGCGCGGGGTCCGCATGGGCACGAGGAGCGCGAACGAATCAGCGAGCGACGGTGGGTCAATCACCAGCGACGTGGGGAGGAAGAGAAGAAAGGCGAACGGGAGCGATCGCCATGGCGAACCTGCCCGCGTCGCGGAGACACCGTACGGTGACAAACGCCAGCAACCGCCGTCATTGCAAACTCGCGACACGAGCGCCGCGACGACGGCCGGTGACTCCAAGCACGAAACACAGGACACGCGGTCTACGCTCCACGACGCTGAGCCGGAGATTCGCCGGGAAAGTGCAGGCCAATCCGCAGATCGCGGGCAATGAGCAAGACAACGCCGCTGTACGGTCGATTCGACCGGTGACTCGTAACGCGAACTCATATCAACGACGCGCATGATGACGGACACTCGACGCGCGTCATGGAGCAACAGCCGCGGTGACGCGTCCACGACGAAGGATGTCCGGGCTGGGGCGCGCGCGGGAAGATGAAACAGAAGACGGCGAGGATCGCGGGGTGGAGCATGGCTGGACGCCGCAGGAGCAGCAGCACCGCACGGCGGTGGAGCACTGCGGCCTGTGCGCGAGCGAGGCGCCAGCGCCAGTCTGTCGAGGACGCGGCTCGGCTGAGTGATGCGCTGCTTGCTGCCTCGCGCGACGAGCGGCAACAGCAGCGGACAAGGTGCAGCGGTACAGGGAGGGGAGTGGGCGGTGGGGATGATGAGGGCAAACGGGCGCAGGAGGACGGGTTGGGCGAGGTGTACGATGGCAGACCAAAAATGAACAAGAAAGAAAGACTCACAGAAAACACCAGCGACAGCGCCCTTATTATTCCAAAACCCACCCCCGCCGCCACCACCGCTGCCGCCGAGATCAGGCAAGCCAGCGCCGCCGCCGGGGTTATTCGGGATGTCGCTCGGGTCGTTGGCGAATTGGGTCGACGTCGAGAGCCCGTTGCCGCCGCCGCCGGGGATGGTGAGCGTGCTGCCGGGCGTCGACGTCGTCGAGTCGGTGCTGGTCGGCGGCGCGGTGCTGCGAACAGCGCGGTCAGCACGGGCACGCGCTGACAGTGTTGCTCGTGACGGCCGTCGGACGGACGGTCGGACATGTCTGACGGATCCCGACCGACGCGTCGGGCTGTGCAGTGACGCCGTCAGGCATGCCGAGGTCCGGCAGCCCGGCACAAACGTGCCTGGTGCCGATCTGTGTCCGCCGCGAGGTGCAACTCACATTCCACACCGTCGTCCACTGCACGACATGCCTGTTTCTGAAAAAGAAGTTCACTGTAGTTAGAGGAACCTAATTTAATTTTATCAACGCCTGCACCAACATGCCCCGGGAGTTACAAGCAGAGTCGTCTACATTAATGACCACGAGCTGCAGCTTCAAGAACCTCACCCTCTAGTTCCAAATTGCGAATCCCCCCCTTCCAATAAAGATCCAAAGCGTCGGGCAATGACGAAGCGGGGTCAGTGGGGTAGACAAAGAGGTCGGCCAGTGTAATCTTCGTGAAGCGTACCGATCCTGCGGGATAAACCTCCTCGGCCGCATCGTCGCGCCCGTCATCGACCTCTATGCCTTCTAAAATGGCGTCGAGATCTGTTGGGTCGCAATCGAGGGTGTCGCTAGCGAGCAGGTTGGCTGCCTCGCTAGCTAACGTGTCGGTTTCGTCGGACCCGTCCGCGTCGGTGTCCGCATCTGCCGCAGGGGCCGGAGCTGGAGCAGCAGTGCTTGCGCTCGCACTCGCGTGACCTGCTGACTCTGTCGAGCTGCCCGTCGAGACACCGGTGGCCAGGTGGAGGCCGAGGTGGCGCTTTTTGCGAGGCTGGATGCGGCCCTGCGCGGCATGCCGTTCCTCGACGTGCATCCGCACAAGATTGATGTCGTGCGTCGACTTCACTGCGAGCCGATTACGCAGGCGCGAGTGTGTGATTCCGAAGCCACTGAAGGTGCGCTCGCAGGCCCCGGAGTTGGCGATGACGCTGACAAGCCGGAGCGCTAGCCTAGCCAGAGCATCGTCCGCGATGTCGGTCACGGTCCTCGCATCCCGGCAGCATGCTGCCTCCCAGATGGTGGCGAGATCAACGTCACGATCCTGGCGACCATGAGGCGTGTGCATTCAGTTTGTGATGAGAGCATGCGCACCTCCTCAATCGCAGCCAAGCGGTGGTACTCCAATCCCATAGACTCACGAGAGAATCGACCTTCGGCCTTCAAGTAGCGCATGAACGACGACCAGATCGCAGTGTTGAAGGACTGCCGCATGATGCGCTCGTAGAGGCGCTTGCAGATCTCGGCGAGGCCGTTGCGAGAGATGGCGGCGTCGTTGAATTGTGTGGCGCGGATGTACGGGTTGAACGTAACGGCAAGGATAAAAACCTCCTGATCAGCGCGCTTCCAGCGCTTCTCCGCACTGGCGAGCACACAGGCAGCGATGTCGGGATCGACGTGGGGTGCGCGGTAGAACCAGGCAATCTTGCGTAGCATCATTGCTACATGGTCGAGGCGCGTGCGGTCCGATTGTAGCACATGGCTCGAGATGGCCAGCGGCTCCAAGTGCTCCTTTGCACTGCTGGCTGTCAGAATTAAATAACGAGGCTGACTATATCACATACCGTGCGAGTTCTACCCAGAACTCGTCATCCTTGATCGTGCGGATAACGTCGTCGGTCTTTGGTGCACGGCCTGCGGCATCCTCGTCATCGCTCCGGCTTCGAATGGCACGCCACGCGGCGTCATGGCGGATACATGCGAGCTGAATCGCCTGACGCAGCCGTAGAAGGCGGGAGATCGAGAAATAGTGTGCGCCCCAGCGAGTGATGACCGGAAGAAGCAGCGTGAGCGCGACTGCAGCCCCTAGATAAGTGACCTGCTCGTCGTGGAGGTGTCCGAGCGCGGCGCCGTGGCTCAGGAACCACTTGATGGTGTCAAGAGCGCGGTTCAGGAGCGCCTTGAGCGCGGGGCAGTTCTTGATAAGGTCGCCAATGATGAGCTGGTTCTGGTGGGCCCAGCAGAGAACAACGATAAGCCAGGGCTTGGACTCGCGCGCAAGCCGGCGCATGCGTTTACCGTCCGGACCGTCATCCGTACAGATACCGACGAGATCGACACCGAAATCGTCGCTCATGGTGCGGATGTCGTCCTGTGCCAGCTGCCAAAGAAAATCGCCCGTCTTGGGCTTGCCGAAGGTATCATGCGAGCGTACGAGGTATGGCTACGATTCTATAAGTATCTCCGGCAACAAAAATAAGACCTACTTGCCTTCGTCTGGACGTTCATCACACATGTTATGACCGAGCGGCGAGCCTTGTTCTTCCAGCCATCCCACTGAGCGGTTGCCAGTCGTCCCTGGACCTCGGATCGTATGTGCGCGGTAGCAAGCTTGACCTCTGCCGTAAGCAGCGGGCCAGCCATGGATGCGCGAGCTGGTAGCTTCGCGTCCGGGACCCACTTCGCAAAGAACTCGTGTGTCTCCGGATGACCCACAACGTTCCAGGCAATGTTGACCGTTGCGAAGAGACGAGTGAGGTCCGAAACAAACTCCCGCTGCAGGTCTGGTGGCAATGGGACACGAAGGGCATTGGTGCGGGCCATACGGGCGGAAGCAGGCATCGAGAAGTGCACAAGCTGCCCAAGTGATGGAGCGCCAGCCAAGGATGACTGCTGCGCAGAGCCAGGAAATGTGGGCATGCCCGGAAGCGTCGGTTGGAATTGGAAGGTACCAGTGCCGGGTGCAGCAGCGAACGAGGCGGAGGGTAGCGCTTGCGGCGCGGCGGCGTTCGTGATGTTGATTAGAGCGTTGCGTCCACGAGCCTGGATGTTGGCGAGCTTCTCGGCCTCACGAATCCTGACTAGGCTGTCTCGGAACTCCTTGGTGCCAACCCGCTCGCAGTTGCGCACATGAGCTGTCAGTGTTGATGGACGCGTCGAGATCGGCATGCCAGGAGTGAACAGGTAGGCTGATTGGATTTTAGCTTTCAAGGCTGTTTGTTTACATAGAAGCATACCAGTGCCACGAGCTTCGGCAACAGATCGGACAGAGTGGCGTTCACCGTTGGCGACAGCTGCTGCATCGGCGGCAAGGACAGACTGCACGTGGGCTTGGAAGCAGGCCTGGCACCATGCCTTCCAGTGTGACGCATTGTAGCTGTCCTCGGTGATAATGAAGTAGTCACGGATAGCTGTAGCCTTCTGCGGCAGCGCCATGGAAGGAGACAAAGGGCACACAAGCTCTTGGGGCACGTTGACAACGCTACGCGACCCCAGCGATTGCGCGCAGCGCCGAGATCGTCGGTAGCGACCGTAGCGTATATTGCGCTCGCCGCATCAGCGACGGAAGACGGCGCCTATGTACAGGTACCAGATCTTCTCACGCCCCGACGCCCGCCTGACATGTCAGGTCCGCCGGAGCTGACGCGTCGGACCTGACGCCGTCGGACACATCTGACGGGTGTCAGCCAGCGGCCTCCATCACTGCGCGCTGATGATCAGCGGACAGGTACGGCACGTACGTCGAGGTCTCGGTTTCGGTCTCGGTTGTCGAGGTCGAGGTCGAGGTGGATGTGGACGTCGAGGTCGAGGTGCTTGTGGAAGTACTGTGCCGGCGCGCGCGCGCAGATCGTGAGCTCGGCGGGCACGTGCACAATGGCGCCGACGGTGACGGCGTACCTTGTCGAGGTCGACGTCGACGTCGAGGTGGGTGTCGGAGCAGGATCTGGCGGGTCATCGGGTTCGTCTGCGCCAACCAAGACAGCGCGCGTGAGCAGCAGGCACGGCAGGCGCAGGGGCCAGGGGCGCAGGGCGGACCTTGGCGCGGCCGGACGGGGCGCAGCTGTGAGCGCCATATGCCGCTCATCGTCGAGCAGGACGGGCTTGTTCAAAGGAGCGTGTGGCAGAGCACCGAAGGGTCGGTGTCTGGACTGGGACGGGTCGGTGACCTGGCGACGATGCGGGGCGGAGAAGCGGCGATGCCGGGATTGCCCCCGACTCCGCTCCGCTCCCGCTCCCGTCCCTTGCCTCCGCTCCGCTTCCACGCGCACGGCTTGAAAGCCAACTCGCGCCCCAGCTCAATTCATATTCCCTCTGCGTTTTGTTTACCTCCAGGATGAATAACGGGCACGATTTCTGGACCCAGACTCCGCGCTAGGCTCTTCCCGGCTCACGTGGCCTCCTCGTGCTAGACGCGTGCCTGTCGCGCCCCTTTCATCGTGCCCCTTGCACGATGCATTATCTCGCCTCGCCTTTCCAGACCCGCTCTTGCACGACGAAGCTCTTCCATTCTTGCAGCTTAATCGTACGCGCGCGGCTAGCACTGCGAATCCTTCGCGGAAACGGATCGGCGGTTCTTCTGGTCGCTCAGACGGTCACTGCGGCTCGTTTATGCTCCATGCTGTCTTGGAGCTACATAGGGCTCGTATTGACTTGAGTATCGTCGTCGAGACTCGATGGCTTGCGCTCTCTGATTCCTGGTCCACATACAAGTTGTGCTCGGTCCGGCACCTCGCTACTCCTCGCCTTCAATCATCTCTCAACATCTTCCTCGCTGCATTCTTGCTACATAGCTCCGGATGCAAGTGTCGCTGGCACGCTTGCTAATCTTGGCCGCGGTGGCGTGACTGGGATAAACGGCCGTCCTATCTATTGCCGGGCTCGTGGTATATGCTGTTCTGCGCACGTGTGGCTGCTCTTCTGCTGCCCTTTTGTTTATTGCCTCGCGTTGCTGCTCTAGTTTTCCGGCTGGCTGCTGTTCGCTCTTCTCCTTCGCAGACTTTACCGCTTGAAGATAATCGGTCGCTTATGGGGAATCTATTGTGCTACTTCTGAGCAACGCGTGCGGTGCCCTGTCACTGTCTCTTATGGGGCACGAGGTCCGGGTTGTGGCCATCGTCGCAGGTACACGCTCGCCCTCTCCCACGTCTTGTGACCGTCATGTGTGTTCGAGAAGCAAGCGATGCCTGGTGCGAGGTGGAGGGAAGGGCTGCATTTCACTCCGTCTGTGGAACTTGGACGTTATTTACGAGGCACAGACTGAACAGCGACGAGGGTCTTAAAAAAGCATCCTCAGGAGGCTGCCCAGGGGGTCCGCGAACATGACTGTCTGAATCTGTCATAGTGGGCAGCGGTTACAAACAAATTCAGAGCGACCGCGGCGCTACTCTTACCCTTCTCCGTCTCCGGGTCTGTACGCCAATGACGCCAGCACATCCGACGGCGGTCGAAAGAGCCATAACCTAACGCGTTCCCGCAGGCCGTCAGCTTGCTGATTTTACGTCTGGAACCCGCACGCTCACCGGGAGATGGAGCTGGATCGGTGAATGCGGCATTATTGAGTAAACGCGGAGGCCTATAAAGGTCTAGCGCCTCCCGCCGATGTACACTTAAGCTCTTGTGATGCACGTGCACTACGGAGATCCCGTTAATGCTGAATTCCGTGCTCAAGTCTCGTGCCTCGGGCGCATCGGCCTCGCACGCGAGTAAACGTCGCCAAAGAGCCTCGCGCCTGTCGAGGATCGGTCGCAGCTTAGAGAGGCACGACTGGCCGCGGCAGTTGCACGGCGCGCCGCGATCGTGTGGACGCTCCAGCACTACTTTCAGGACCGTGGCGTAGTCCTGTGTCACGAAGTCGGTGTCGCGTGGCAAACTCACTAAAACTTGCAGCTGGCCGAATGCTTCTTCCCGGAAGAAAAAGTAGTCGAAGGATGGCCAGATGTAGCCTGAACTAACCGGGAAGTGGACTCCGTCGGTGAATTTTTCGAGGGGCCATGTCTCGTGGTGATGCCTATCACCCTATTAGTAGACTGAATATCACCTAACGTCAGAATGATCTTTCCCCACTCACTCATATGGCTGTGGTTCCGCAAGTTCCGTGTCCGGGAAGTGTGATAATGTACGTTCGAGAACCTCTGGCCAGTGCTTAATGATGTCGCACATTCTCTGTCCATCCAGTAAGAGATCCGCCACGATCAGAGCGGTATGCATACTCTGAGGGACGTTCGTGCCAGAGGCACGTAATACTGCTTAGTTTTTTCGTCAAAGAATTTGAACGATGGGACATTGAAATCGAAGCGCCGCTGGATATCCTGAACGACATCGTACATGCGACGTATCGTCACGCCCTGCGATGCCAAGGACTCCAATATGTCGGATGTCCCGTTGCTATGGGCTCTATGGAGCAGATGAATGAAGGCAGGGGACGGGGACGTACCTCTGCGACAGCGAAAGGTACAGTCTGATCATGTCGACCTATTCGGAAAGCCTCGCTCTAAGGGCGTCGACGCGCTGCTTTCCTCCCAGCACGCTCCAGCCAATCACAGCGCAATATGCTCGCCATCCAGCTGCCCCGGTGGCACTGGTGATACGACGCTTGAAGCCCTCGATCGCGCTCAGAGCTGCGCGAAGGATGTCCTCGCATGTAGCCACGGCGACGCGGATCCCGTTCGCCACATCGGGCTGGATCAGGCTTGCGCGGCGTTCCAGCGCGGCCTTGACCTGGATGAGCGCCCCGGTCGTGCGGTCGATATCCTCGATCAGTACACGCATCTCGGCGGCAGCGCCCGTCAGCTCATTGAGCGCGTCGCGGATCTTGTAGAGTAGCTGCAACACGGCGAGGATGTCGCCAAACGAGCCAATCGAGAATGAAACAAAGGGAGGCATACCGCCTGGGTGTGCGGCAGAGCAAGAGGACAAGCGAGTGTGCTGAGTCCCAGCGAACTACTGCCGTTCGGTATCTGTACCTGCACAGGCATGTGGCTGCGTTTGAGCCGGCCTTCTCACCGGCAGCGCAGCCTCGCGTATCCCGCGCGCCACATGGTCAGAATCATACTGCAGCCGCGGCCGCCTCTTAGCCGGAAGTAATAGAAGATTATCATTCTGCGGACGCTACGTGAGAGTCAACAACCTCTATTACCTGTACTGAGGAGATACGAGCAAGCCTGCATTCCCAACGTTCAACCGTTCGACGGTTGTACCACCGCCGACATTTCGAGCCTGCGCCCGAATGTCTCCGTCGGTGAGGATGGCGCGCATCCGATGCTCGCGGAGCAGGCTCGCACGGTGCCAGGATTCTCGGCGCGCGCGATCAGGAGTTGGCATTGCATCTTCACGTCGATTTCCCTCCGAGCAGCATGCTTTTCGCAGCCCCGACGGTGTGCGCGCAGCCGCACTCCGCATCAAACGAGTCTGACAATCGAACGGGTTGCGGCTCTGCATCCTCAATGGGGCTATGGAAGATGTCCGAGGCAGAAGACGCAGTGCCGGGCCCTCGCGACTGCGGGCGCATTTGAAACGGATGGAGACGACCAGCTCCAGACGCTAGTGCACGAAGACTTGCCGCTGCAAAGGGTGGGCACGTCTGAGGCGCTGAGCGCAGTTGGGTAGTTGTACTGCACCTCCAGGGGCGGATTTTCAGAGCGTCAAGGTTTCGCGTGCGAAGAGACAGGGCGTCCGCACCAGAGAGGCATCGCGGCACTGACCAGAGATACCTACCGCCTGGCGCACAGAGCACGCGGGCGATCGTGCACGTCAGCAGCGTGTTGCCCATCTCTTAACGCGCCCCGCCGAGCTGGTCATCGCCGGTACCGCGCCTGCCAAAACGCTACCCTCGAAGCGAAACGCAGCAGCGCCGGATGTAGATGGCACTGGCAGGGGAGCTGGCGGCGAGAATCTGATTCCCGCGAGGAGTCCGTAGGACGAAGCAGGTAAAACGACTAGCAACGAGCGCACACTGCGCAGACACATCGACATCATGAGAATATGTGCGCTTGAGGCCACCACGCCGGGTATGCGACTGCGAGCCGCGGCGGCTACGAGTCGTGAACCGGATGGGAAAAGCGAGCTGCGCCGAACTTGCGCGCATAGGAGAAATAAACAAGACCGGCGGTTGTGCCCGTGGCACTGGCACGGCGACGCGTGCACGGGTGGGGCACCGAGGAGAGTAGCAAGAGCAAGACGGCCACCGCGGGATGCAGAACGAGATCCTGGTTTGGTGCGCAATGCCGAGCGGCGCCTTTGCAGCAAGCGACCACGTCGCGCATGGCAGATAACGCAGGCGCAGAGAGCGGTGTGCGAACGAGCAACGGTCGCTGACACTCAGTGACAAGAAATCCAGAAACGGCACCCGCGGCGTTCCGCTGGAGACAAGCTCGGCCACTGCCCTCCAGCCACGCTCGCGCGGATTGTCCTGCTGTCAGGGTCGAGCCTGACGTCGCTCGGGTCACCGTCAAACACAGCCGAAGTTGCCAGGTCGCCGGCGGATTCCAAGAGTGCTGCCCGGAGGCAGGCCGTCGAGGACGGTTCGCCCGCGGCTGTTAGTGCGGAGCATATCGCTTTTGGCATCGAGGCTACTGTCCAGGCGTCGACTGGGATGCGACGCGGCAAATGTCAGCTCAGTCTGACCGATAGGATACCCGCGCACGATCCCGGCATGTATCGTATCCAAAGCTGTACAAGCAGCTCATGGAGGTCGTTTGTTACGGGGATCGAAGCACGCGCGGGCGAGCAGGCGGCGCAGAAGCCAGGGCTTGCCGTGTCGCGCGTCACGGCGCGCGTCGTCGACGCGCAGGTAACCGTATAACGCCCATAAATGCCGGCGTAGATCTGAGCGGAGGCGCGGAGGCGAAGGATCCTGTGTCATTGTCCGAGCACCGAAGCGTCGGTGGGAGACACGCGTGTCAAACTCCGCTCTGCTCCCGTCACTTTCCGCTGTTCTTCCTGCCGGCCGCAGACCTCCGCAGACCAACAGTTATTTCCACGTCGGTTCCACATTATACGCGAGTCATCTCTCTGAAACTGCCTTGATGGTCTATCAGGTTCTCTCTCCAGCTCAGATCCGTGCATTTACCGTCTCGGTTCTGGGGCAGGTATTCGCGCTTTGCTGCGCAATAGATCACCGCTCTAAGCCAGAATCACGAAGCCCCGGGGATATTCTTCTAATTGGGTCATATGGCTCAATTACAGTCTCCACAGATACACCGTGGAGAGCGGCACAGGGTCTGGTTGCCCGCGCCATTCGACCGTGACTTGCCTCGGACTGACTTGACGCTCGAAAAGGTCCAGTTTCGATCTCTTCCCAGCCGGACGTCTGCACCCATTGACCCTGAGCGCGGCGAACGGCTGTGTCCTACGAATGCCAACAGACTCGGCGGCTCGTCCCCGTGCGGTGCAGGCACCCGCTACAGCCTCTCCACTCTGATAGTACTTTTTCAACTGCCACAGTCCCCACGGAACGTGTCAAAACGAAGCATTTAGCTCGTCGGCATTGCACCTGCCGTCGCGCGACGACAATCCACTCAGCGCTTCGCCTTTCCTTGCGGCTGCTTCATCTTGTCAGCTGCACCCTGAGGCACGGTACGTACACCTGGAATTTGGATCGGCAGCGAGGCGAGTATGCGGTCTGTGCCCCACGAGAGGGCGATTTCCCGCTGCTGATAGGCGTAGAACTCGGTGCTGCCGGCGCGCGTCGTCGCGGTGCTTTCTGCAGTCCAGGCACGTCAGACTCTGTGGCTGGAAGACGTACACCGCCTCGGCGGGTGTGAATTTAAGTACAACACGCAGCGCCGGGTGCTCATGGACTGATGACGACGTTCTGGCGCGCCGACCGCGCTGAGCGTATAGCCTCTACCGAGTGTGTTTCCATGTCCGGCACGGCAGACGGTGAAGCAATGAGAGAGAGAGAGACTCTAGGTGTATTGCGGTTCTATGGCGTCGTCTCCCGGGACAAGATCGGTATCTAAAATGTAGGGTTCTCGGGCGTCTAGCAGTACTATGAGAGCCCGTCACGATCGTTAAGCTAGTAGAGCAGAGCGTGTGGTTCGCCCTGCGCGGTGTTGCCCGTGACGAAAGGTGGACCGGGATGCAGGGGAAGGGTATCTTGGTCATGAGCTACATAGGAGAGCGCGCGAACGTCGGTAGCCTGCGCAGCGGATTCGTCGTTTGGCAGCCCGGCGCGGGCGGAAGGCATGCCGCTGCCTCCAATGAGTGAACCGTCTCCAAGGAAGACAGAGCCCGGCGCGGCTCCAAAGTAAAGCAACGGCGCAGTGTTGTACGGCACAGCGGACGGCGCGCCCGGCGCTGGATAGCAGTCGACAGCCTGGGAACGCGCAATCAGCCAACCGACACTCGCGCGCAGTGTCGACCGACGCACCTCGCTCGTGACAGCGGCGCCCGCGGTGAGCATGCTCAGCATCGCGATGAGCGAAGCGTTCTGCGCGCGCAGCTGGGCGATCTCCTCGCAGAGCTCGCGCTCGCGCCCACGGGCCGTCCGGCGGTCGTCGTCCGTCGCCCAGACGCACTGCGGCACGACAAGCTCAGCCCAGCTCTGGCTCGCGGAGGACTCGGAGCTGCGCACCTCAAGATCGTTCTTAGCGCACTGGGTGCAGACGGGCTGCGTCCCGCCGCACCTCTTCTTTCTACGGGCCGCGTTGGTTCAGCAAATTCTGCAGGCGGACGACGAACACGTTCTTTTTGCGGCAGCTGAGGCACGCGCTCGAGCAGTGCTTGTCGTTCCTCGGCGTGGGAGGCATTGCTGGACTGAGCTGTGGATGAGAAAACGAAACACAGGAAGGTTCCGTGGTTGGTTGGAGACTGAAGGAGCCTTTTCCCGCCGTTTGACAGGTCCAGTCGTGATCCGCGCTGGTCCAACCGCCGTCGCAGCGCAGAAATATCGCCCTGAGTCCACTCGTCTATACTAAAAGGGTTCGATTCACAGTTGCTAGCTTGCCCCGCGCGCAAGTCTCACAGCGTCCAGTGCTCCCAGAGGGAGATGCACGAAAATAGACTCCTTCGGGCCGAGCGCCGGGGCCGCAAACTCCGTCGCTCAGCTTGTCTCTTGACCGCCATGAGCCTGCAGTTTGGACCAGTCGTTGAGCATGCCCTGGCTTTCCGCGCAGGCTCCATTTGGACCGCTTCCTTTACTCTGACCGTCTGCTCGCTGCGCGGGCGTGGAAACCATTCCCGTCAGCGGCCGAGAGCCAGAGTGCGAGCGAAGCAACACGCGCTTTGTGGCCACAAACGCTGCTGAGTCGTTGTCTCGCCGTGCCTACTACACCCACCGCTGGACTCTGGGCTTATTGCGCGAAAGCGCTCACCGCTCGGGGACGTTTCATCATCCACTTGCTTGCTCCGGCCTGCCGCTCTTCCCGTTTCGAGTTTATTCTCGATCTCCAGTCTCTCGACTATGCGTACACCGAGCTCTTACGCCCGAGCGCCCGTACGCCGTTCGCTAAGAGTGCCCTTGCGACGCTCTGTGCCTGCCCGCAGCTGCTACCGGCTTACGATGAGTTCTGCAGTGATACTCACCGGGCTCTGGACTCGCCTGGGCGGGGTTGTATCATCAGTTAGTCGCGCGCGGGGATCTCAAAGTGTTAGGGATTCCATGTGCACGGAGGACACCATCAGCACTGCCTGCACGGACCGTAAAGCCGTCCATCGAACTGACCTGAGACCGGCGTAGTCCCGATAGCCAGATTCCCGAATTGCGCGCGGCCACAGGCATCCACTGGCGCACTGCGCGACCTTGCGGACAGCTGCGCCAACGCAAGACCAAGGCCGCCGGAGCTCAGGAGTCTCTTCACTGGACGTTCACCGCGCGTGCTTCCAGCCGCGCCGAGAGGCTATGATACGGGGATAGCAACGTCGTTTATGGTGTCCCAACTGCGCAAAAAATAAAAATGACCCCCGGATTGAAAACAGCAGCCTTTTGTAGTTTCAAAGGACTCCCGCCGTAATCTCACTTCCCGCCGAAAATTGGTGCCCCCGGTTCAAAGGTGTACTCCCGCCGAAATATGAAAGTTACTTCTCTAAACCAGAAACTCCCGCCGAAAACTGGACCCCTTTGAAACTGAAAGACCCGCCGAAAACAACTCCCGCCGGAAACAATGCCCGCCAAAATTACTCCTGCCAGAATTACTCCCGCCAGAAACAACTCCTACCAGAATTACTCCCGTGAGTACGACTCCCGCGAGAACGACTCCCGTGAGAACGACTCCCGCGAGAGACTCCCCCGAGCACAACTCGCATCAAAACACACTGGCCAAGTTGCTCGTGCACTATAGTCGTGCGCATGCACTGAGGTGGGAAATTAACTATTGCCTAGCCTGTATATGAGATAATACATCCAGAGCTTGCGCCCAAAGAAGTGCACGTGAAAACCAAATATCATGAGGTAGAGTGACAGTCAGTTCACGCGTACCACGGCGACCATAGGAGATCTGCTCAATCTCCTCATACCCATCCGCAATTGCTGCCGTGAAGAGTGCAGGTACAATGCCCGCGTTCTGCACGTCCTGCACGGCAGCAAGAAACTCATTCTCGTCGGCGATAGAGGAGAATGGGGAGTCATGGGCAGGCACACCAACTGGCTCGGCGTGTACGTTGCCCGCCTGGGCCTCCTCAACGTGAGCTGCAACATCTGGAAGATTGTCAGACCATATAATGATGGAGCTCTAAGAACGGAGTCTACCGGCAGCGTCCACCTCGTCGTCAGAATACTCTGCTCCATAGTACGCCTCAATGATGTCTTGATGGACGTCCTGAAGCTCATCGTCGTACATCCCATGCTCTGTCTGTCCAAGGAACATAGCATCCTAAAATACCCAGTTGAATTTCGAATGAATATTATGAAAGGAGACGCACCATGGGGGATACATTGTGACCCACACCGGACACTGGGTGCCAGTTCCATTCAGCAATACAGTCTTCGAGATCGGCGTTAAGGATGTCGAGGAAGAGTGTCTGGAGCAGCCAGAGATGCGTCGGGTTTCCGGCGTCGAGGTGATGCAACCGCTCAAGGCGTGTGAAGAACGCGCGCCAATACTGGCCCACTCGCGCCCCGAACTCCACCCACCAGCGCTCAATGCGCGTGTTGCGTGGAGAGCTTAGCAAGGCTTAGTAGGCCGTGCATGTACATGGCAAGAACACATACCAGCCCCAAATGAACGACGCACGCCGAGGTCCACGATACACGACCATGGCAATGGAGACCTTGGTGTTCTCGCGCCCTCGATTGCCACGAACACGCGATGGCCATCCAAACTTCTTGATAGCATGGCGGAATACACGAAGCACGGTAGACGCGCGGTTATTGTTACTCGCCCGGGCGGCTGTGACCTGCATGCGAACATCAGATAGGCATGTTCAAGTGAATAGATGGAGACGCACCACACGCGAGTAGCCATCAATGAAAGCATGGATAACGATCCCCCATCGAATGAGCTTGTGGTGCCCGTCGACGTGCCACAGTGCGTGAGGACGCTTCACCTTGTATGGGCGACGCTTGATCTTGTTATTGTTGCGTAGGGTTCGCCCAAGCCCATCGACACGGCGTAAACTGGCCTCGATGCGATGTCGGGGTACACGCTGGCCAAGATTCTGGAGGAAGCCCATGACATAACGAATGCCGCCCGCTGGGTGTCGCAGCTTGTAGTGGCGGACAAGCGTATCGAGCTCCTCATCGTCGAGCCGAGAGAACGCGCGCTTGAGCCTATAGGTCTTCAGGTAGTTTTGGAATGTTCGCCGAGACACCTTCGCAGCCCGTGCAAGAGTGGTGATGCGTAGGCGACGTTTTGATGAAACAGCATTTGCAAGCCAGGCGCGGTTAAGGACCTTCTTTGGCCTTCCACGACGACCGTTGCGCACAACCTTGACAGGTGCAATGTATCGGACGGACAGATTGTCACTAGAGATGCTTCAATGTGGTGTTATAACATAATTTAGATAAGACTCACATTCCGCGAGCGGCTTGTGCAGACTCATGGAGCGCTTCGACATGTCGATGGAAAATGCGGGCAGCAAGCTTAGACCATGTTCGAAGGCCAGGGATAACTTCACAGTCACAGAGCATTTGCCGAGCCCTGCCCATGATGGCCTCGAGCTGAAGCTGGAGTCGAATTGGGTCGGCATCGTCGAGGTCGAGTAAACGAACTGAACGATCGTATATTTCGTGCAGCTCCTCGTATGCAAGAAGCACATTTGCAGGCCACACATGACCCTGGGGCAGGCTCGGGAAGCGCATTGTGCTGGGCTATGAATGGAGCTGGAGTGTTGGTGCGTCGAGGAGGGCAAACGGAGTTTGAAGTTTATTTGTCCCTTCGTCCACAAACGTTTCTTGCCTCGACTACTGCGCAAATGTCTGCTCCAACTCCTCCTACCCGCCACCCCGTTTTTTATATGGAGGGAGATACTACAGTCTTTCTTGTGGGTTGCGGCGTTGAGCGTGGTGCATCTGCTGATATATATTAAATAGATTGCTGCCGACAACGTGCTCATCAGGGTCTCCATCGAAATGTTCGCTCGCCGTTCTCCAGTCATTCGCAACATGACAGTCGTCGGTCGGAACACGCCCACTGGCGAGGCGGACAGCGATGGCAACACCCAAGTTGCGTCTCTGGAGGGCAGCTGCGACGAGAACCCGATCTACCTTAGAATGGGCACCATGGCGCAGTATGAGCATTTTTTACCCCTCATTTACCCTCAAGAGTATGTGCTCTGCATTGGGCCATGCACCAGTGGACTTATTATTGCTTTCAGTATCGACATCATGGCCCACTTTGACTTTCGTCCGCCCTCGGAGCTCCTTGACATCTTCCGCCTTTCGCGCTACTACGAGATGTCCAAGGAGATGGACCGCTGCGAGGCCGCTCTTTCTGCACACCCGCACTTCGACCCAGCCCACAAGCTGCACGCGTCCATCGAACTCGGCATCCCCCATTGGCGTCGCTCTGCTCTCTCTGCGCTTCTCGGAATCGGTGCCGACCGCCTCTCGCCCACCCAGCTTGACTGGCTTCATGGCTTCCAGCTCGATGGCCGTCCCTTCTTCTGTGCATTTGCTGCCCTTGACGCCAGTATCAAGCGCCACCGCGTCGAAGTGGCTCTGGTGGGTGCTGTTGCTAGCGCAGCCGAGGGTTGTGTGCGTCATAATCTATGCAAGAAGAACTGGCGTATCACTTGGACGGAAGGCTTCATGCCTCACTATCTTCATCCGACTGCTCCATGCACGGAGGAGGAAGCGTGCGAGATTCTCGAGAACGCTCGCATTGCAGACATGTCGGACGCTTGCCACCGTCGTATGCTTCGCCACTTGATTGAGGTCGAGAACGCGCCTCTCAAGTCCGAGGAAGTTTGGGTGGTTGAGCTTGTTGATCGTCTTCAGGGGGCCGTCACGGTTTAATTGTAGAAGTTTGTTTACACTCGCTCGTTCATCTCTAATACCTAATTACAAAAAAAAAGTCGGCACGGCCTTCTGCTTCTCTAGCTCTGCGAGATTGTGAATGGTCTGGTGTATACTGACCCGACTGAAGTCAAGTTCAGTTCGTGCGAGCTGCTGATACTCGCTCGCCCAGCCGCCAAGAGAGTAACGGTCGGCCAGCTTGAGTGTCGCAAGCAGAGCGTGCGCGCGTGACACCTTGCACAGAAGGTTTTCCACGAGGATCGGACTGAAGCCAATGGCGATCTTCTGGCTGTCCGTCAATTGCGAATCGTAGTGGTGGAAGACAATACTGAAAGCGAGAACGACGTGTTGCTTGTGGGATAGATTCTTGAAGCCCAGTAGTTGCAGACCCCGGTAGGCGCCGCGGTTTGGATGTTCAGCGATCCACTCGCCCATCTCCTGTGGGGTAGGTAGGTCGCAGAATCCGCGCTCGGCCAGGCGATTGCAAAGATGGAGCGCAGAGAGCGAGTTGCCCTTGAAAGGGGCGACACGGAGAGTGCGGATAAACTCACGCATCGCTCTCCAAGAGATGCGCTGGTTGCCTCCGATATACGATGTCCACTTGTCCATGATGGTTGGCGAGAACCACAGGTCGATGTTGGACGCGTTTGGACCCCAAGAAATGCTGCCAGAGGGCGTGCCCCAGACACGCATGTTCTCGAGCACAAGGTACGTCTTGTTCGCGTTGAGATACTTCTCAGTCAAGCGCCCTTCGTCACAGTCAGAATCGATTAACAACCTCAGACAAAGAGAGCATACCTGCTGTCAAGGAAGCGTGTTGCTTGAGGTTCTCATTGTGACGGTGCGCCTGTTGCCAGATATGATGCATTGCGATCGCGTCGCGCGGCAAACCATCCTTCATCCAGCGCTCCCGGAAGAACGTGGCTGTGGCCTCGCTCTGACCAGTAGCAGTCGCAGCAAGCAGGTTTGAAAGGCCGTAGGGCGCAGCCAGCTCGTTTGTAGGAAGGTGCTCCTGGAACATGCGCCACATGGTCCAGTGCTGTATGATCGGGTTCATCTGGTCGCGCGTGAACCGATTCTGCTTTCCCGCAATGTCGGGATGCTGGCCAACGGCGAAGCGGTCCAACGACACTATACCAGAGAGGCGACCACGACTGCGTTCGAAGGCGACAGCGAGAAGGGTATCTGGGATCATGAAGAGGATGTCGCCAGCGTCAGGAAATATGGAGAATGCGTCGAAGGGCACAGTGAGGTTCTTGAGTCCCTTGGACCAAGCACCGTCAGAGCGTTGCGGCTTTGTCTGCGCACGGAAGTACTCCGGTGCACTAGGCTCAGCGTTCGCAAGACGACCAGCCTGAATCTCGTCGAAGTGATAGTTGAGGTGGCTATCGGTCTCCCGAAGGATCTGCTGGATGTCGGGGTGGTTCCGAAACCACTGCTGGAGATACTCGGCCAACATACTGCGAATGTCTGGTGTACGCGACGAAGCACCAGACCTGCTTGTCGTTCGTAGTGGGTTGGCGAATTTCTCGTAGGTATTGTACCCATCGCCCTTCACGAGTCGCCAAGGATTCTGACACAGCAGTGTCCGAAGAGTGGTGAGGGCCCAGACAGTACTGGTGCCAGCCGCACGCTGAAGCTCATCTAGAGCAGTCCCTTGTGATACAACAATGGACATAAGGTGCGTCGTAGCCGCCCGGGATTGACGTGATGAAGTCGAACCACCCTCGCTAGGTGTTGCGACAGGTTGTGAGCGAGTACTGGGGACTGCGCCAGGACCTAGTTCAGCCAGAGAGTCTGATGCCTTCGTTCGGAGAAGCATCTGGCGCAAGGTTGGCTCCATGAAGAGCGCAAAAATCGTCTCCACAAAGAGCGTAACCAAAGCATTGACCAGTTGACCCTTGCCGCGTGGTCTAGCACCCATAACTACTTTCCGCGTCAACACACGTGGGCGATGAGACGAGTCGCCAGGGGTGGTAAGTGCAGGCACAGCAACTGTCCCACGCGGTACCGGCACTGGGGGATCTCCGCTATCTCCGATGTCAGAGTCAGCGTCCGAGTCTGAATCTGAGTCCGAGTCGTCGAGCAGGTCAATGGCAGTGAGGAAGGCGTCTTCGGGGTCATGGAGATCAGCCACAACCTGCTCCTGAGACCGTCCACGAAGGGCGATCAGGTCTGTCGGGTCATTGTGCTCTGGGCGTAGAAGGAGCCCTGGCACTGGTGCTGCAAGATCAGGAACCTCGACAGATACATCGCGCTCAGGCTGAGCTTCTGTCCCCTGGGCCACCGGGGACATGACTGTGCGACCGTAATCGGATAGGTCCTGCGCAAGCTTGTCCAACCAAGCATGACCTGAGCGCTGTGGCGATGCCTCGAGAGAGTGACGCAGTGGCGCAAAAAGATGTTCCGCAAGCTGAGGGCCGTCCTTCAAAATCCATGTTTTCATGTGCACAATGACTGCACACAGCGAGCGAGCACTGTACCAGCCAGTGACACGGGCGATGTAGTTGGCGCTGTCGAGCACCGGATGGATTTTGGCGCATTTCAGGGCAAATTCGAGGCTGAGAATGCCATGGCTGAGACCCCCAGCGACGAGTGCTTGGGAAGCGGTGGAGTACTGGTCAATGAATGCTGACAACTGGGCAAGGTTCTGAACGTTCGCACGTCGGACTGCGTTCTTGGAGAACATTGTACGGCCGTAGACGACGGTACGCAGTAGCTCTGGGAAGTCCGTGGAATCCAGCGCACGAGTGATGTAGTCTGTGTCGAGTGCAATGGTAGACTGCCTGGGCGCGGATACGCCAGTGCCAGACTCGTTCTGATGCGAGTGAGTACAAGCGTAACACAAGATTGCTAGAGTTACCTCATGCGCAGGACCATCTTCCCCTCGTTGATTGCCCATGTCAGAGCCCGTCGTGGGCTTATCCCTGGCCTGACTCAAACTGAGTGGATGCCCAATCAAGACACAAATACGTACGGCTTTGCGTGTTCGCTTGTTCGGATGGTCCCGAGCGGCGTCTGCTGCCTTTCCAGTACCCTGAGAGTAAATTAATATTATACTTTGATAAAAAAAGCACAACATGCCTTTCGTTTCTTCGCTTGAACGTTCCCTGTGCTGGGTGCAGTGGGATCCGCAGCAGGTTCTGGTACCAATTCTCTGCGCAGCCATGAGTGCCACAGAAGCAGCAATAACAATGAGCGCACGATGATCCAGTGCTCTGAGGCGGTAGTGCGAGCGCATGGGGGATCGATATATCACTACCTCAATGTGAGCCACAATACACACATCAAACAAACTGCCACATACCTAATGCAATTATCTGGAGCAAACGTTGGGCAAACTGAATGATAGAATTCGTTCAGACAGCTGAGCTTGTTTTCGGAAGGCGTCCTTTACCGCCGATATCAGAGTGGAGACATCAGGGAATTATAGGAGCTGCGTACCATTTGGCATCGGAAACCCACAACACCTTTCGGGGCTCTGCGACTGTGCGTATAGCAAATGCGGCATAGATCTGGAAGCAGTTAGATTATCTGCCACATATTGGAATGCACATACTCCTCCACCATAGAGACGAGACTCAATGACTTGTAGGACGGGTTCATTGCAAATTCGAAGGACATCGGGGCTGAATTCTGGTATCCGCAGTGGTACTGATGTTTTTGCTGCCCGGCGAGCGTCCTTGACCTGAGCCTTGGTAACATGGAGAGAGAAATGCTCGGCAAGGTGTTCAACCCAGCTCGCAGCGCACATGAGGCGGGCATACTGCGGCCACTCTAGCACTGGGTCCACAATGCCGGTAGACGAACAGGGGTGCAGTTGACCATGTTCGTCGGCCCAAGTGAACGCCTCGATGCGGGCACGAAGTGGCGTGTATCTGTCCATGACGAAAAGACCCTGTGCCTGAGCCATGATGTACGCATTGTGCGCAGCGAACGCCTGCTCTCGTGCATGAAATGTGACCATGTTCTCCTTCGTTCCAAAATGCATAGCAGCATCCTGAAGGAAGTCGCGTTGCTCCTGACGACGTGCGATGTACTCCATCGCGGAGCCGAAGCCGATGGGAGGAGACGTCTGAAATGTTCCAGTGCGCATAACAGCAGGATAGAGAGGGTATGATACGAGCCCAAGTCGCTCGCCCTCGAATGGACCCTCGCAGATTCTACGCAGTGCATCGACCCAGAGTCTTGGACCCATTGAGCCATGGATACTGCGCCCAGAGAACGTGAGGAAGCAAACATGAAAGACGTGCGTGTCGTCCTGATGGAGCTTTATGATCTCCGTCGAATGCGCATAGCAGCCGATCTCAGCAAAGCAGATAGCGCCAGGGTCACTGCCGATCGGCATCCGACAGAGCAGCGTGAACACGGTCCAAGCGGCGATATAGTCATGTGGATCGACATGGTTGCAGCCTTGGTGGACTCCAAGCGAACAAAGCAGGTCGCGCGTATCGTCAGTGATGAAGGAGACATTCATCTGGACCGCGGGGTGGAACTTGTTGCGAGCGTCGCCAGCACCGGGAAGGTTGTTCATATTCCCGGTGAATTCCTGAACAGTGTACTCCTGACGCGAGCACGTAGCCAGGAGCTGAAGCCAAGTGAGTTGCGCTGACAAGGTTAGAATAGAGAGACTACGTATGATGATTGTGCATACCCAAAGCTATATTGAACACCATCCGTCGCCGCCGAGCTTCGTCAGACTCCGCCTGCTTGGCGGGCTGGATATGACCGGCGCCCTGGCCCTCGCTGGACGTCGCTGCCATCGAGAACGCACCCTCGCCCGGACGACGTTGGGCAGAAGGATCGTTTCGGAGGTTGAGCTCGTAGCCGAGCTCGAACATTGGCTTCGCAGCATCGCCTTGAGCAGTCGGATCGCCCCAGATGACATGAATGAGATCCTTCACCAGCTTGGTGACATCCGGACACAGTCCACGGATGAGAGGTATCTTCATCAGCGTAGATGGGAGATGGAGCGCAGCGTACGTCCGGCGTCTGCGAGAATCGGCCGGGTCGACTGCGACAAGTGGAACGCCCGGGGTCATCTGCCGCTGGCCTGGCACACTGTACGTCTGTGGGATACGTCTGTGGGAAACCGTTGGGACCTGGAGGAGGCAGAAGCTCAGGCTGTGTTGCGCTGCGGAGCACACGCTCGGCTTGCTGCTCGACAGAGCTGGCATCAAACTCAAACGCATCGTAGACGCCGGACAAGTACTCCCGACTCTTGAACGAATGGAATGCCGGAGCGCGAGGGTACGTGAACGTGGCCGGAGGCTCGGGAGCACCGGGAACAGTATCGAATCTTGGGCCGAGATCAGACTCGGGCATGACCTCATGCTCAGCATATAGCTGGGTATCTGCTGGAAGAGGGATGGCCGGCCACTCAGTAACTCGTGCGACGCCAACGACGGGAAGACCAGACGGCCCCGTTGGCAGCGCAGTATAGTGCGGAACTACGCGATCATCAGCAAGAGAACGTACTAGTTACTACACAGCGGACCATGCATATCCCGCGGCATGACTGGTGACTGGGGTGAGCAAAACGGCTCACGGAGCGGGCCTACTGATGATTAGATAGATTATCAGTAAGTAGAAACGACGAACGAATGCGATCCAGGAGGTGGTTGAACTGCTGCTCAGGGTCGGGATTCCAAGAGTGTGCCTCCACCACCGGTTGCGGCAGTGAGGCGCCTGTCGAACTATGGAGTGGATCGTCGGGCGCAGGTGGCAGTGGACGTGCAGACTGTGGCTCAGGCGATGGAGTAAGCGAGGATAGTGAGTCGCTATCTGCCTCGGGCGATGTTCCATGGCTCGCCGAGTCATCTGTCTCGCCAGCGTGGATGCTGGCCGCTATCCGACTCCTTGTATCGGCATACGTGCTCCGTCTGAGCCGCGATAATCTAGCCGAGGGGCTGTCCGTGCCTGGAAGGTGATTGCCAGTGCCGGGCTCGTTCGTGCTCCCAGCGAGCTCCCCAGAGGCTGGCATGTCGTCTGTGCTGCTGGGGTAGTCGAGAGCAAGGAGGGCAGAGCGGAAGCCTCGTGTTGTTTGTGTCTGTTATTGCAAGCCGGTGTGGCCTCGGGGGCAAAATCAGGATGGCAATTATCGTACAAGCAAGAAGAGATTGAGATAAATGAGACGGTACACAAGATAGATAGATTGTCCATAGAACTTCTTGTGCACAGGTAAGCTGCAAATACGAGAAAAGCGTGCCTTTCGCAAGTTGCCGAAACGGACGACTGCAGGAGACAGTGCACCCTACCATGTGCATCATGAACCCTCAAACCTGCGTCGATTATGCGGTTCCAATGGCAGAGTACCCGTTCCGGACAAATTAAAACTGAGGGAGTGACTGGGATGTTAGTCCAGACGTCAAGTCAGAGAATCGAGCACTGACAAACGCACCATGAACCTGGAATAGGGCACTGTAAGCCACCCCTGAGGTACGCGAATCGAATTCGGGTCAGAACGGGCTAAACGTGAAGGAACTGAGTGTGATTGAAGCACGTCAGTACGAGGATGAAAGCCGACATCGGCCAGCAGGATCTAACGCACCATATGCGGCGCGGGGGGTCTCGTTGGATGCGCATAGACGAGCCCGTTCGGACGAGGGGTGGCGCGTGCGGAACGGGCAGGAACTAAGCAAGAGGGAGGTTCGTTAGTATGGTGATCAAACCCGGCATCAGCCAGCAGGATATAACGCACCAGATGCGGCGCGAGTGGTCTCTTTTGACGCGCCCAGAAAGCGCGGTTCGAACGCGGGTCATTTTGTGTCGGACGGTGCGAAACTGAGTGAGGGGTGGGTTGGTCAGTACCGGGGGTCAGAGCCGGCGGACAGAAACAGTGCGATCCAACGCACCAAGCACGGCAATTGAGACCTTGTCTTGTGCGCATCAACAGCGCGGTTCGAACGCGACTTGGCAGGCGCAGAATGGGTAGGAACTGAGCGAAAGGAAGGTTCATCAGTATAGCAACCAGACCCGGCATCGGCCAGCAGGATCTAACGCACCATATGCGGCGCGGGGGGTCTCGTTAGATGCGCATAAACGAGGCCGTTCGGACGAGGGCTGGCGCGTGCGGAACGGGCAGGAACTGAGCAAGAGGGAGGTTCGTCAGTATGGTGATCAAACCTGGCATCGGCCAGCAGGATATAACGCACCACATGTAGCGCGAGTAGTCTCGTTTGACGCGCCCAGAAAGCGCGGTTCGAACGCGGGTCATTTTGTGTCGAAAGGTGCGGAACTGAGTGAGGGGTGGGTTGGTCAGTACCGGGGGTCAGAGCCGGCGGACAGAAACAATATGATCCAACGCACCAAGCACAGCAATTGAGGCCTTGTCTTGTGCGCATCAACAGCGCGGTTCGAACGCGGCTTGGCGGGTGCAGAACGGGTAAGAACTGAGCGAGAGGGAGGGTGGTCAGGACAAGGATCAAACCCGACGTCGGCCAGGAAGATCCAACGCACCGTATATGGCCACTGAGGCCTCGTTCGATGCGTATCAATCACGCGATTCGAACGCGGGTCGGCGCGCGCAGATCGGGTAAGAACTGAGCGAGAAGCAAATGCGTCAGTGCCGTATGCAGAGCTGCTCTGGACCAGCAAGAACCGACGCACCATACCCGACGGAACTGACTCACTAATACCAGCATTTGGGCTCTCGTTATATGCGCATGACCTGCGCAGTTCGGATAGGGATTGTGGCATGCCAAACGGGTAGGAACGCGCAGGGCAACTGGCAAGACGAATGAGCGTGCACATGCGTCGGCAAGATTAGGCGGAGTTACTTCTAACTCTGCCTCATAGGTATTCAGGCCGACGAAAATGCAGCATAGCAATTTGGTCACCATTTGGAAGAAAATTATAATATGTGCTGTCCACACGTACTTATCGAAATTCCTATAGCATCCTAGCCCACAAAGGTGCGCAGGAAAGAGGATTTCTCAGCACGTCTATGCTCCGCGCGCCGATGCTTAAGTAATCGCAAACCACCCGCCATCCACTGGACATGAATTCAGATACCAGTCAAGTCTTTTACTGCTCCATTACGTGTGTAGGTTGAGAAATAACAACCATCCACTCAATGAGTCAATACTCATGAAGCATGACCCATGGCCACTTCAGAGGGGGAGCAGAACCTTAAACGTGCAGGGCGACAATGGGATCATCCGGCGAATCCCGTTCTTTGCCTCCGCTTTTTCTTCCCATTCACCTCTACGCTGCTACGACATGGTCTGGCACTGTCGCGGCAATGGCACCCACAACTGTCGCTGCGACGAGTACGACGGGGTTCCTTCTGCAGGGCGCAAATGCCGGGGTTGCAAGCACCCTTTCGAGCGCCATCAGGATCAGTCTGTCACGCCCACCGGCCACGAGTCCGACGATCCCTCCGAGTCTGGGCAGTCTGATGCTCCAGATGCCCTCGAGAGCGGGGATGAAGACGTGAACACGATCTTGGACGGACGTGCACCAATCAAGCTCAAACCTGTGGCGGTCGACCACCACCGCTTACTCAAGGCGGGCAAGAGCGAGACTTCGAAGGGCCTCAAGAGCGGTATGAAGAAGTCCAGTGGCACTGCCCTGATCGACGTGCTGGATGGCGCTGTCGATGAGACTATCAAGGTATGTTTCTACCTCTGCTGTGCGTCGAAGCTTGCAATGTTAATGATCAAAGTCTAAGTCGAAGGCTAAGCCTACGCAGCTCAACAAGGTTGTCCTTTTGGTTGATGGGATCCAGGTCTGTCATCGTATTAGCGGCCATTGCTCATATCATTGACGCGGATGTTGCAGGGTATCACCGACGAGACACGACTTGCGCTGCCGGATGCCAATATCGCCGCTCGTATGATGCGTGCTGGACTCATTATCTCGGGCGAGAAGGCTTCGTTCTTGGAAAGTTGGACGCCGTCGCAATGTACAGACTGGTTCGAACGCGTGTTCCCCCTGGCCGCTGCGTATCTCGAGCAACGCGCAAGTCAAGACAAGCATCATCGCCCTGAAGATCCTCTGTTCCGTGTTGCAGCCACGTCAGCTGGGCGGGGCGCGCGCACGATGGTCATCGACGAGGAGCGAATCACCGGCATGCTCTTGAAGGACAACGTCAGCAACCAGAAGACGCGCGAGAAGCGTCAGGTCGTGCTTGGTATGACTTGCTTTCTCTGTAGTCCTTCATGGCTCATGACCGTGTCAGTATCCAAGTACCATATTCCCGACCAGGTGTGGCGCAAGTGGGACCCGCAGGAGAAGGGAAAGGGGGGGAAGCAGGATAGCCCCATTGAGCTGAGCGGTGATGACGCTGAGACTGGTGCGTACATGTTCTCGCGCGTCTATGAGGCTTTACTAATTGACTTCCAGTTGCATTGCCTTCGAAGACGAAGAGCACGTCCAAAGTGGTCAAGCTAAGAAATAATGGTACGCTGGGCATGTTTCAGGTTATTTCGTGGGACACTGACTTAAATGTGTAGTCGTCACGCGCTCGGTGAAGCAGGCACAGCATGGAAAGAAACGTGCGCGTGAGTCAAGCTCGCCAGAGCCAGGTCAGTTGTAAAATTCACGCACAATTATATGTCAACTAAGTGTGTTCCAGATTCGAAGCGGCTCAAGTTGTCGCACAGTCCAGTGGCTGGACCATCGCGGCTTCCCAAGGACGATGCTGGGGAGCTTCGGCACCATGCACGTCCTCCCCCTCGTGCCACCACCCCGCCATGCCCCTATACGGGAATTCCTCCCCCTCCTATGCTCAAGACGTTTTCCTCGCCGAGGTGATCATCCTGCGCAGTCTTTCCATACAATCCTCCCATTACTACTTTGCACGACCACACCCTCGCTCCAACCACACACTACTTCCCCTCCTCGTCGTCAGGACTAATATGCCTGGTTCATCTATGTCTTTCATATCCATAACCTTTCCCATCCATCACGTTCCATTAATGCATGCTGTTTCACATATTCCACCCCATACCCGCACTACCGTTCTTTCCATAGTACTCCGCATCCAACCCAGCACTCTCTCCCTCCCCTCTCACTAATTCTTAATCACTCCTGTCGTTCCTGGCCATCAGATACACATTGACGTAGCTGCAATGTCACCCTCATTTTGAGCGTAATTTCCCACCTCAGCGCGTGCACATGCGCGCGACTATAGTGCATGAGCAACTTGCAAGTTGTGTTTGTGGGAGTTCTTTTTTGCAGGACTTGTTTCTGGCGGGAGTCGTTCTCACGGGAGTCGTTCTCGCGGGAGTCGTACTCACGGGAGTAATTCTGGTAGGAGTTGTTTCTGGCGGGAGTAATTCTGGCAGGAGTAATTTTGGCGGGCATTGTTTCCGGCGGGAGTTGTTTTCGGCGGGTCTTTCAGTTTCAAAGGGGTCCAGTTTTCGGCGGGAGTTTCTGGTTTAGAGAAGTAACTTTCATATTTCGGCGGGAGTACACCTTTGAACCGGGGGCACCAATTTTCGGCGGGAAGTGAGATTACGGCGGGAGTCCTTTGAAACTACAAAAGGCTGCTGTTTTCAATCCGGGGGTCATTTTTATTTTTTGCGCAGTTGGGACACCATAGTCGTTGCCGTCTGCACGCATGCCGTGAGCAATTTAACCCGCTAGCGGAAGAGCCGCGGGTGGAGCTCTGGCTTGTGAGAGAGAGCTGCGGCGCGCGGGGTCTCGAATAGTCACAGATGCACGTGCGGGAGCGCAGCGATGGTTCTCAGCGGTCTTGGAACTGCTCGCTCTATCGGGATAGAATTGGGCGGTGAACGTGCATGTGGGGTCTGCGACTCTGCGAGCCACCGCTCGCCGGGGATATTCACGTCGGCCGATCTGTACGCTCTTTTTCAATCATGCATTCGGCCGCGCGACTTTGCATACTGTAAGCTAGATGTAATGGACGCAATCCCCCCCCCCTCGCTGTTCACGGCTCTGCCCGCAGCCTCAGTGGATGTAGAGGAATATCATTCGGGCCAGGAGCCATGTCCAGATAGGACAAATCACCCCCCGCAGAAGCCGCTAGCGGGTGCGCTCGACGAGGCCGCGTATGCCCTGCAGCATGCTTCTCGCCCCCGATAGTCTCGTCCTGCACAGCTGAGCTTAGGTGCAACTAGAGTTGTGCGACGCACCTCAACTTCCGCGCCGAGATTCCCTAGGGTGAAGAACGTCCTGTTCGGCGCTTGCGGAAGGCCCTGGGGCAACCGCCCGATCCCGCTGTTCTGAGATGGATGCTGGCCCGCGTCGTGATGTTCGCTCCGGAGGTTCAGGTGTAAGCGCGCAACCATCAGGGAGGTCATCACGTGCGTGAACGACGCGCCCAATGCCGTCAGATCAGCGGGCGCAGACTAGAGTTCTGTCAGCGGGACCAGTGGTTAGCACAGCGTTGCGCGCCTACCCAGTACAAAATCACGTTCAGCAGGTTCCCGCAAAAGATCACGAGGAAATATAAGAGCCCGTCGCGGAAGATCTGCTGCGCGATCGGGATCCTGACGTGGGACTTGCGGTATGTCCATGTGCGGAGGAGCGTCAGGGCGAAGATGCATGTGTCCGTTACGAGCGGTGCAACCCAGAACGCCCCTAGCTGCGTGTTAGCCGCAGCCTAAGCAGCCGAAGCGGGAACCCCTGCCGAAGTATGAGACGGTCCCGGTAAGAACACAGCCCGGGAAACCCGGCGGGAAGTCTACTCCTGTTTGAACATGTGCGCGCTGCACCTTAGGCACGGGGACCGGAATGCAATCGAAGGGTTATTTGATATAGCAAAACCCTATCGATTGCACACGGACGGGAACCCCCCCTGGCCGTCTTTTTGCTTTTTTTTTGCTCCCTGGGGGTGTTCCTGCGGGAACCCGCGCATACCCCCAGCGCAAAAAATAGGGCCGGGGACCCTGAATATGCATATAGGGGGGGTCCGGTAGGGTTTTTTGGTCCCTGCGCGGGTTCCTGCGCAGGGAGGGGTACCCCCAGAAAATTCTGGTTCCTGCGCGGGTTCCTGCGCGGGGAGGGGGTGCCCCCAGGGAATTTTGGGTCCCTGTGCGGGTTCCTGGGGGGTAGGGGGGTACCCCCAGGAAAATTTGGATCCCTGCACGGGTTCCCGCACAGGGAGGGGGTACCCCCAGGGAATTTCGGGTCCCTGCGCGGGTTCCTGCGCGGGAGGGGGGTCGGGAACCGGGTCGGAAACGGAAATTTATGGGTAAATAGGGGGTCGGGAATGGAAAAAATTTGGTTCCGGTGAAAAATAAAGTTTATCAGCAAATAACTTTTGCTTTTACTGCTAGGTTTCTATATGTGGAATCCAATATTCATTCTGCTTTATACCCACCATAAAAATCGTTCAGATGGAAAAAAGATTGCCAGGCCTCTGGATAGGGGTATAAAATTGTGCCTCGGCATATGATTAGACAATTGGACCATATTTTGTATCTTACAATTGCATCATTTGATGATTTTGCCATTTGCTTACTTCGAGCTGAATCATTCTATTGGAAATCACCCTTCAGCACGAGGCACAGGTTTGTAATGGTCAGCTGCAACGGACAAAGACCTTTACAGCTTGGAACTGCTATTTGCCCACGAATCATGTATCCCGCACCTCTAGTTCGCCATTAAATCCATCTTTCCTGACTATCAGATCACTGTTCATGCGATTGAATTGGAATTGGCTTCCCTGTAATTTTATTGGGTACAATGCACTATAGTAGTAACATATATGTCGTAAAATGAAAATACTGGATACTGTGTGCCGAGCATGTATCTTGATTAGTTGCGATGGAGGATTCCCGTCCCTGTCCCCGTCCCCGTTCCTGTGCTTGTTCCCGCCCTCAAACTTTCACATACAGCTTATGGAGTAGGCAAAATACCAATTGGCTCAGCTATAGTTTTATTTGGTGATTTGCAATGTATGAGTGACATGTATGGTCTAAAACCTAAATTATAGATATGGTGTGCCAAGTACGCAACTGCTTTATTAAGTACGCAACTGCTTTATTACCACGAGCACCCGTCAGTCCTGGAAGGTGGGGTAGGTTGCATGAGTGATTCATGGCTTGTTCTGTTGCAACTCACAACCCAACTGTACGCATGCTATATCTCAACACTGCCTGAACCAAATCACATGAATCTTGCTTGAGGTTGTCCCCTAGCTCAATAGACCAGGATGGAACCCTCTGATTGACCCCTGGATGCCTAGGTGAATGCCAGGGGGGTGGGTGGTCGAAAATCATGTAATCGACCTATTACTCCACGATTTGTTAATTATATTTCAGGAACAGGGTGGATTCTGGGTGAGACCAATTGGGTCCTTATGTAGCGTGAGCAGAATTTATATTGGTTGATTGAATCACACAGGGTGCATGCTTCTTTTCCCATCAAAAAGCGAGCATTTTCTATCTCGCTCAGTTCTTGTCCAAATGTCAATCCGCAAACAAGGACATGTTCAGACCATTGAATCGACAATATTACTTTATTGAGACGTTGTGATTGGGCCAGGGGATGGTGTGCTGGAGTGCTCGACATTTCCCTATATGTCAACATGTACTGAACATCAACCACAGCACCACCTTCCAGGCACAACATCGCAAATACTTAGATACAATGTATACAACATGCCCCTTGAGCAGAAATGTTTTCTGTCGAGTGGTTGTTGCTGGGTGCAAATGCTTCCTGGTGAGCAGAGGAAGACATCCAGGTTGGCCATAATCACTGGATATATTTTTGAGAAAACACTAGGGGTGTGTTAGAAACATATATCCGAACAGATAATACTATGGAGACCAAAGGAATAGAGTTCAATTTAGTTCACCATTGTGCTCGACTTTTTGCTGAATGGCTATTACTCTATCTTCTAATTGTACAATTATATAGACCTTCAAATTTTTTTGGAGGCTCTCATATATGTCTAGAACATACCCCCTGTCTCGCTAGAAATATAATTAAACGGTTGTTGCTAGGGAGGTGCTTGAGCTGTTCCTTTATGACCATCACTATATCTTCTAATAGGATTATTATCTGAAAACAAAAATTGCACTGGTGAATCTCATATATGTATACAACATGCCCCTTGAGTGGGGAGAAATATAATTAAACGGTTCTTGCTGAGCAAAATATTTGCTAGATCTTTGAAGGGCAGAGCCAGAACCATCCAACCGCAATAGAACTCTTTAATCGAGCATGCGCCAGATGTAGCCCATCTATGGTCCATCACATTTTGATATGGTGTCCAATGGATTCGCTGCCAACTGGCCTTCTGATTTAGCTGAAGTGTTTTTATCCAGAAGTCCCTATTGGCCCAAAGCATGGCACTGATGCCCCCTGGAATGAATTAAACCTATTATCTTGGATTTGTTACACTTGAGGAACCACTTACACACCCCCTCCAGTCATTGGTATTGATTTATCTACACGAAGTGGTATCTACTTTGGAACAGTCAAAGGTTGGGACCAGCACAGGAACAGGTACAGGGACGGGGACGGGAACGGGAATGTAGCCCAGGTAATAAAGGGGTTGCGTACTTGGCACATGCTATCTTGAATTTATATTTTACACCATACATGTTCCTCGTCCATTGGAATACACCCAATAAAACTATTGCAGAGGCACTTGGTATTTTGCCTACTCGACAAGCCCTATGTGAAAGTTTGAGGGCGGGGGCGGCCACAGGAACAAGCACGGGGACGGGGACGGGAATCCCTGCACAATTACTAATCAAGATACATGCTCAGCACACAGTATCCAGAATTTTGATTTTACAACATATATGTTACTGCTACAGTGCATTGTACCCAGTAAAATTATAAGGGAGCCTATGCCTATTCAATCGCATCAACTGTGATATAATATTCCAGGAAGATGGATTTACTGGCTAAATAGAGGTGCGGGATACATGATTCGTGAACAAACAGCAGTTCAAAGCCATAAAAGTGTGTTTCCTTTCTAGTTGACCCTTACAAACTTGTGCCTTGTGCCGGAGGGCGATTTGGTATACAAGGACAAAGCCTGAAATAGGCAAATACCAAATTCATCAAATGACGCAATTGTAAGATACAAAAGATGGTCCAATTGTCTAAAAGTATGTTAAGGCACAATTTTATACCCCTATCTGGAGGCCTGGCCATCTCTTTCCCATCTGAATAATTTTTTTGCAGGATATGAAACAGAATGTAATTTGACTTTAACATTCAAAAATATGGGGGTAGAGGCAAAAATTGTTTGCCGACAAACCTTATTTTTCACCGGAACCAAATTTTTTCCATCCCCGACCCCCTATTTACCCAGAATTTTCCTTCCCTGGCATGGTTCCCGACCCCGTTCCTGTGCAGGAACCTGCCCAGAGCCCCAAATTTTCCTGGGGGTACCCCCTACCCACACAGGAACGTGCTCGGGGACCCTAATTTCCCCAAAATATGCTTCCGGGACCCCTATCCAGCACGAGAAATATCTGTTCCTGACCCGGTCCCTGCCCCTGTATTGGTCTGGGACGGGGCCGGGAACCCAAAATTTCTGCAGGGGTACCCCCTCCCTGTGCGGGAACCCGCACAGGGACCAAAAAAACCCTGCCGGACCCCCTATATATGCACATTCAGGGTCCCGGAGCGGTTGTTTTTCTGCTGGGGGTATGCGCGTTCCCGCAGGAACCCGCACAGGAACGCCCCCAGGGAGCAAAAAAAAAGCAAAAAGACGGCCAGGGGGGGTTCCCGTCCGTGTGCAATCGATAGGGTTTCGCTATATCAAATAACCCTTCGATTGCATTCCGGTCCCCGTGCCTAAGGTGGCGCGCTGTCAGTTGACGGACCTCTGCGACCAGAGATGTCCACTCACTGACGCCGGTGCCGAGACAGATCCCCATGATTGTTACCTGGGTCAGCAGCACGGCAAGAAGGAACCCCAGAACCCATTGGTGCCTGCCGTAGAGCGCGTACATGCGCAAGATCATCGTCACTACGCAGTCTCACGTAAACGATCCTTCGCGGGCGAAAAGGAGGTGAAGAATGCGACTCACTTTCTGCGACTAGCCGCCACGAGTGAGCCACGAGTAAGGCCGCGGATTAAAGGCTCACCTCCGAAGACGGTGATCGTTCCCGCACCAGGGAACTTGACGAATCTATCGCATTGTTCGGGGGTCCAGGTCGTCTCGTAGAACCCAACCTGGATCGCAATGAACTGAATATGCGTAATGTAGCGATTCAGGACGTGGAGCAGAGACGCGAAGGTGAAGCGTCGCTTCCAGATCTTCTCCACCTCATCGGAGAGGACGAGCACTGCGAAAGCCTTAGCGCACGAGGCTTTCCGACGGGCTCAGCGCCACTCACAATGGTCGTAGCAATACAAAGCGTAACTTGCAGTCTGGAATTTGTAGTTCCCTTGCCTGTGACGTCAGACCCGAGCTGAAGGGCAGAGCATTGAGGCTCACTGGTGCGCCCAAGCTGTGATCAACGCCTGAACCTGCGCGTCCGGGACTGCCTCTCCAGCCATTATCGAGGCGCAGAGAAAACGACCGCAAATACACGCCTGAGGCCCCTGATATAGTACAACCTGAATCAATGCATTTGAGGACATCACACACCTATCTCCTAGGAGGAATCCCGACGGGACGGAGAAACGCGTCTTGTGCCCTGCGTCCGGGGCGATGATGCGACTGCGGGGAGCCGTTAGGGTCTGTAAATAGAAGTCCCGGCGCGGCACCATCGTGCGCATACCCGACGCCGCCGGAGATGCGTCGCTAACTCAGGACGCGCAACACTCTGGCACCGCTCTCGGACGCAGAACGCGCGCAAGCACGCGATGCCGGGTCACGATTGGTCGGCACGTCGCACCCGGAGCGCGCGCCAAAAAACTAGCGCAGTTTGTTGGGGTGAAGCCCTGGTGAAGTTTGTTCACCCTGCGGCATTCGAACAGGCAGCTGTGTGATGCGCCGGGGCCGGCGTGTTCACCTGCAAACGTTTAAAGAGAAACAGTGCACAAGACGGTTTTTGCGCATCTCCACCATCATGTCCCGGCCACCCACACCCAGCAACGCCGACGTGCTGCGCGCTCTCGCTGCCCTCGTCACCGAGAGCGTTGATAAGGTCATCGCCGAGTACGAAGGAGAAGGCCGCCACGTGCCCGGTCTCGAGTGCACGGACGCATCGCAGACGCTGCCCACCGCCGCGACGCGCGAGGCCGTTCGGGTGCTGGAGGCCGCGTGCGCGCAGCTCTGCGCGAGCATCGCGCCCGGAGCGCATACTATGGCCAACGTACGCCTTTCCGCCGCGTTTCTTTCTACACGCCCTGAGCTCACGATAAACACACAGCGCGCGTTCGAGGGACGTACCTCATCCCTACTGCGCTCGGTCCGCCACTAACGGTCCTACAGATGGTCAACCCCGCGTGCATTCGCGTCGCGCAGACCGCCCGAATCGCCGAACATCTACGCGGAGGGCCTCTGTCGGTTGCGGAGCTCTCCGCGCGGTCGGGCATGGACGCCGACAAGCTCGGGCGCGTGCTCCGCAACCTCGCGACCAAGCATTGCTTCCGCGAAGGCGAGCCGGGTGACGGCCATGAGACGAAGGATTGCAGCTGACGCTGCGGGAAATGCAGTCAGCAAGGACGTCTACGCGAACAACCGGCTCAGCGTGTGCCTGTTGCCCAAGGACACGACGAGCGGCCTGGTTGGGCATTTGTGAGTTGTTCCCCGAGCCCTTCCCGCAGACGGCGCATCTGACGGGTCCTACAGCGTCGACGAAATCTACGCAGGCCTCGGGAGCCTGGCCGACGTGCTGACTGACCCGGAATGGGGATCGTCGACGGAGAAAGACAGGAGCGCGTTCGTGCGCGCGCACCGGATGTCAATGTTCGAGATGGCTGCAGTGGACGTGCGTGCTGTGCTTCTAGACCCCCGAGGGATGGGCTGACGCGTCCTACAGCCCATGCGCGGTGCCGTAAGCCGTTTCGTGTGTGCTGCAGGGGTGGCGCTGACGCGGCGCTCGACAGCGGTTCCCGACTGCGATGCTCGGCTGGACAAAGCTGAACGGGGGCGCCAGCGTGATCGCCGAAGGCGAGCCAGTGCTACACGGATACATAAGTAGCATTTGGCTAACCGTGCGGCACCAGCGTATCCTTGGGCGACCGTGCGTGAAGGCGCGACGTTCTGCGACCTCGGCGGAAGCGTAGGCCATGTTGCGATGGCGCTGCTCGACGCACACCTGCACCTCAAGGCCGTCGTCCAGGACCTGGCACCGGTAATCGAGCAGGCGCAAGAGGTAAGGGAGCGGAGCGTACGCATTCCGCTGTGTGAGTTGTTCATTTGTGCCCACGCAGGTCTGGGACAAAGACGCACCGCAGGCAGTCGCAGAGGGACGCGTTCAGCTCGTCCCGGTTGACTTCCTTGCCGGCGCACCGGTCGCCGGCTGCGACTATTACTATGTACGTTTGCCGTGGCGTAGGTTGCATGACGCTGAGCGCGCCCAACTTTCGTAGCTCAAGCACGTTCTGTGAGTGCGCGTTGCCAGAGCCACGGGGGCGCAGTTTCCGACTCTCGTAGGCACGATTGGCCGGACGCGGACTGTGTGACGATACTGCGCAACACGCGAAGGGCAATGACCAGTCCCGGAGCCAGGGTTCTCATCCGTGCGTAGTCAAACCTGCGGCGCGTCGAGCCCGCAGCCAACGTTCGCCCAGACGAGATCATCCTCACCCACACGTCCGCGGAGGGCCAGAACAGCGAGAATCAGGTACGCGCACACCAAAACGCGGCAAGCCGTTTACACCCGCTTATCCGCTACACAGGCACCGTTCCCGCTGCTGCCGAACTACGGCGTCGGCTCGCAGCGCAAGTACAACCAAGACATAAACATGCTGGCCGCGTTCAACGGCCGCGAGCGCACATTGGACGAGTTCATTGCCATCGCGTACGTGCATCAATCGTCGGAGACGCCGGACAGAGCCTTGACCACCGTTCTGCGCAGATCACAGGCAGACCTGACGTTCGTCAAGGTCTGGGAGGCCGGCGACACGTCGGTTGTCGAGCTGGAAGCGACGCGGAGCTGAACGCAGCTGCAATGAGGGTGCGGGGAAAGGAGCGTTGCAAAGAATCGAGCATTGAGCCGTGCGAGCAGCACGCGAGGCATGGAACGGACAGCGAAATTCGACCTTAGGGGTTCAGAGCTGCAGAGCCCGCACCGAGATCGTGAGTTTGTGCAGTGTAGCAGCGCAATAGACCACAGCCGGAGTGGAAAATACCAGAATCGGCCTGAGCGTCCAGATCCATAGCAGTTGACGGCAAGAATCAGCCGATGAACATCAAGTTTTCGGGTCCTGCCGTAAGTCATGCTTGTGTACACGGTGCAGGTTTTCACGACAGGTCTGACGCGCAGATGCGAGAGCGAAGAAATGAAACGGGTGCCCGGGCTCGCAGGTGCGCTATCCGAACTGTTTCCGCCAATGCTGTGCGTCGCGGTTCGGGCCAAGAGGCGGAGTAGCGGGCTCTGAATTCGCGTCCGCTCCTTCGTCCGGCCCGCGACAGCGGTCGGAATTTGATCACACGCGCGCGACCCGGACGCGCCTTCGACCTCGAGCGAGCTCCACCATGCACTCCTTGAGGCGCTGAGCCCTCCGTGGCGGTGTACTGCTTATTGCTCGCGCGGCGCGCCCTGTGGATCCGCTTGCGCGCGATCTGCGCGCGACGACGAGCGCCAGGCTTCTCGTCGTCTGCGTCGCATCTTGTATGTTGAAGGGCGGCTGGTAACGGTCGTCGTCGTCACGGAGCTCGTGCCGTGCGATTCCAACGACGGCCGTTGCTGGCTTGAAATGCCTTGCGTTGCTAGCGTCCGTTGCTGCCTCTGCCGCGCGGGTGACGATGTACGCCCGCAAACAAGCAGCAGCGTCGTGCGAGATGTATCGCGCCCGGTTGGCCGTCGGAGCTCGTGCCGCGAGTTTGCAATGACGGCTGTTGCTGGTTTTCTTCCGTCGCTATCGTCCGCCGCGGCCGCGCGGGGGACGCGACGCGGCCCGAGCGTGGCTTCGCGCTCGTACCGGCCTGCAGGACATCTCCTCGAGCACGCCGGGCAGCTTGCACGCGACGTCGTTTGCGATCATCAATTCGACGGTGTCGTCCCTCATAATGCGCACGCCGTTGGCGCGCAGTCCGCCGCGCAGCGGGTTGACGATGATGCTGAAGAAGGCGAGCGCCTTGCCCTTGCCCCTGCACACTCCGTCGTCGCTAGCTGCGTCCCCTGCACGTCTTTCATTCGTCATCGTTCCTATGCATCATTGTCTACTCGACGCCTTCCCGCGTGCGTCGAATTTGCTGAGGCGACGCCCGACAGCCCTCGCCGGCCTCGGCGCGCTCGCGATCATCATCACGATCCTGACCAATTGCATCCGGCGCTCGCGCGCAAAGCGATACGACCGCGACCTGGTCGCCGCAGCGTCCGCGCCGCCCGCCGTGTCGTACCAAGACGAGGACGGCGGCGACGAGCCGCGGTACCCGCTGTCGAAGGACTCGTACGACATGCACGAGTTCGGGCCGCCCGCGCCCCAACAGCAATACGGCGGCCACCCGTACGCCAGCTCTGGAGCGGGTGCTGGGATGGCGGGTATGGGCGCCGCGGCGTACTGGAACCAGCACCACGCCCAGCAGGAGTACGGCGCGTACTACAACCAGGGCCAGGGGCAGCAAGGGCAGCAAGGGCAAGGGGCGTACGTGCAGTCGCACGCGACGGGCATGAGCTACCCGTACAGCGACACGAGCGGGTCGTCGTACCCCAGCACGTACTCGGACCCGCGCTACCAGCAGTACCAGCAGCCGTACGCCGACCCGCGCTACAACCAGCCGCCCGTTGCCAACCCCGCCGCCGCCAACCCCGCCGCTGCTTCTCTCGCACCTTCTGCTGTTGGAGCGTACCCGCAGCAGGAGCCGCGCGGCGCGTACCAGCAGATGCAGCGCCAGGAGCAGCTGAACCGCGCGCTGAGCCAGCGCAGCGCGGCACCGACGTACCAGAGCGCGGGCTGGACGCAGCAGCAGCTCACCGAGCCGCAGAGCCCCGGCCTCGCGGGGCTCGTCGCTGCTGCCGGGCTTGCCGGCGCCTCTGCTGCCTCACACTCGCATTCGCCTTCGCCGCCTCCTCCACACCGTGCGTTTCCCGTTATTTCTTGATGTCATTCGTCACGGGGGCTGACGCCTCGCTTCGCTAGCATCGAGCTCGCCGCCGCCGGCAGACGAGAAGGTCGCGCCGCCCGCGGGCAACACGTCCGAGGGCGAGCTGCCGAACCCGTTCAGGCGCTCGCACGAGAGCGCGAGCTACGAGTGGGGCGACGACGACGACTATGCTGGTGCCACTGGCGGCGGGCGCGTGCTCAAGGTGCGTCTCCTTCTCCCTTCCCTCCTTCCCCTGCTCCTCTCCTCCTTCGGTCTTTTTCTGTTCTTTCGCTGACGCGTCCCGATGCAGGTCGCGAACGAATAGTGCGTGGTAAAACCCGGACTTGTCGGACTGTTGTTCTTGTTCGTCACGGCTCTGAACTCACCGCTCCTCTTACTGTTCTTGTGACGCTTCTGCTGCCCTTTTTGTTTATTGCCTCGCGCTGCTACTGCTGCTCTAGTTTCGTTTGCTGACTGCTGACTGCTGTTTGCTGACTCGGTCGCTTATGGGGAATATATTGTGCTACTTCTGGATCTTTGTGCGGTCTTGCTTTCAGATTCGACGTTGTTCTTGTTTGCCGTTCATGCCGTTCCTTGCAGTACTCTCATCTGCTCTCGAAGTGCGGCGTGCTCACTCGCTTGGATGGCCATCAAGCGCGGAGCCATGTTGCACCCCGGAATGACCTCTCGCGGTGGTGTCGGCGCCTTATCCTCCCAGCACCGTAGCTCGGCATTGATAATCCGTCCGCGCGGCTTCGACGCGCGTTGTTGACGCGACGACCAAGGAAATGTGTGCAAACGCAGGAGCGCCTTCCCTCCCTTTGTGCCAACTCGCGCCGCGCGCGCAGCGGGCGTGCCATTCTCGGTGTCGGAGACGCGGTTGGCGTCGACACATGCTGTATTGGTTGATTCTCGAGGGGTGAACGGCTGGCCCGATGCACAGGGTGCCTGAACGGACTAAGGCGGAAACCTGGATGTAACGGTGCCCGTCGAAAGCGGCAGAGAGAAGTCCTGGCTCTGATCGGGGCTCTTGGGACTCCATCCTGCTTCTGCCGCTGCTCGTGACACACTGAGATGGTGCGGAGTCGGACCCTGTCACACACACGCGAAGTCGTGCGCTCAGCGGCTGCTTGCTGACTTGGTCGCTCATAGGGAATATATTGTGCTACTTCCGGCTTGGACGTGGGATTGTCTGTGCGCCGGAGAACGGAGCTCGATACAGGGTGCAATTGCATGAACTGAGCTGCCGTGAAGGTGGCCAACATGCAGGCGTAAGTTCGCACATCAGCCAGCGTACGCTAAGTACATCTCACGTGGTCAGAACTCCCCTGGGGTTTAAAGAAGCTGGAGAAGGACCGCGACTGGGTCCACATCCATCAGATAAACAGCCTACTAAAGGGGTCAGTGGTGAATTGACTGTGGCCTTTATCGTACGTTCGCCGTTTCCATCCTCAGTGCAGTCCCAGACGGGAGGTCCCTCTCGGGATCCGGACTCGGAGGTGCGACGGAGAGATGTGGATCGGACGGTTCTCTCGGCTCGCCGGCTCTGATCCAGGCGAGGTCGACCGCCGCGCTGCAGGGCGGATCGAACGGGCTGTCCGTGAGCCGGTCCGCCCAGCGGCAGCGCGCCGCGTGCTTGTCGAGCAGCCGCCGCAGTTGCGAGCGGCACGCCCGGCCGGGGCAGGTGCACGCGCTGCGGGGCCCGTGCGCGCGCTCGAGGAGCACCCGGAGGACCGCCGCGTAGTCCGCCGCCATGTAATCGACGAGGGTCGGCGGGCTCACGAGCACTTGCCACTGCCCGGCTGCGTCGTCACGGAACGGCAGGCACTCGACTGACGGGAAGAACTTGTTGCCCGGTTCCCTGCCGGCCGATTTGGCGGCGAAGGGGGGCAGGCCAAAGTCGTGCCTGTCGCCGTCGTCAGCTAGCGGCCTCACGAACTCGGAATGGCGCTCCTGCACCCACTCGATGAGGACTGTCGTTTTTTGGTTTGTCTCGCCGTCCGTGAGCCGGAGATTGCGGAAACGGTCCGTGCAGTCGGGGAATACTTCGCACAACCTCTGTAAGTCAACGCGTTAGCCGGCGCAGTGAAGCATAGGCGCAGACATACTTGGATGGACGAGCGTGCGAGCGGCGTGGAATACCTTCCGGTCTGTCGATCACAGAATTGGAAAGATGGAACCTTGAAATCAAAGCGATGCTGGATATCTTGAAGCACATCGTACATGCGACGTATAGTCACCTCGTGCGATGCCAGAGTCTCTTGTATTTCGGATTGACCATGACTGTAAACGGGGGTCACGATAACTGCAGCCGGGCGGTCGGACGAGGACGCGCCATTGAGATAGCGCAAGGTACAATTCGATGATGCGGAGCTGTTCGGAGAGTCACGCTCTGAGAGCATCGACGCGCTGCTTTCCTCCCAGCACGCTCCACCCGAGCACGGCGCGATACGATTTCCATCCGGCCGCCCCGGTGGCACGCGTAATACGGCGCTTGAAGTCCTCCATCGTGGTGAAAGCCGCGCGCAGTATTTCCTCGCACGTCGCGACGGCGAGGCGGATCCCGTTTGCAACATCGGGCTGAATGTGGCTTCCGCGGCGCTCCAGCGCGGCCTTGACTTGGATGAGCGCCCTGGTCATCTGGTCGACGTCGTCGATCAGCACGCGCATCTCAGCGGCAGCGCCCGTCAGCTCATTGAGCGCGTCGCGGAGCCTGTACAGCAGCTGAAGCACGGCGAGGATATCCCCGAACGAGCCAATCGAGAATGCAACGAAGGGTGACATATCGGCGCAACGAAGGGAGGGGAGAGGATAGCCAGCGTGCAGAGCTCAGCGGGCCAAACAACCCGCTGCTGCTCGGGATTTGCTTGCACCGCAGCCTCGTGGTCGGGTTTGAATCCGTCTTCTCACCGGCAGCACACAGCATCGCGTATCCCGCAGGTCACATGCGCCGCAGCATACTGCTGCCGTGCCCGCTGCAGCCGTGGCTCGCCCGGGCAAACGGGAGCCATTGCAGTTCGCCGGCCATTGATCTGTGACGCCACCCATATGTAGGCGAGAAGCACGCAAGCGAACAGCGAGCGTCAACTCAGAGACATCTGGGTTGACCATTCATGCAGTCAGCGCTCTGAGCCGGCACACGACAATGTCCCGGGACGGACGCGCTGCGGCTCTTATAATACGGCGCTTGACCTCGCTTGCCTGTCGTACACCACTATGCGCCCAACTGGCTACACGCACGCGGAACGGAGAGGCATAATTGCCGTATACGAAATGGTCAAGTACGACAGATAGTACAGCGTCGACTGCAGCCCCACTGCGCTGAGAGCGTGAGGTAGAGCCCGCCGGAGGGCCCGACAAATCCAGCACCGGGGCATCCGGCGCAGGACGCTGAGAGGCAAGGGCTCGCTGTTTCCTCGCGATCACACCGACAGTAGCAGTCCTTTTGGTTGCAACAGCAGAGGGTCTGGTAACTCGCTGAGGATCAAAAGCACGGACGAGCAGCAACCCTTCCGCGTCGACGCCGCCCGGCATGTTCGAACAAGTGACAGAATAGCCATCGCGGGCGTCGACTGCCGCGGGTAATAGGACACTTGGATTCGCGGCAATGACGCAGCAGATGTATGGGGAAACATATCATATTGCAACGGCGACCGTACCTAGATAACCCGCAGCGGGCGCAGACGGTTGGCACTGTCCGCCATCGTCGCGGCTCTACTTCACGCCGTGCGCTGCAGCACAGGCGCGACGCGTTCCGCTCGAACCGGCAGCACTGGGTGACCGCGATGGCAGCACCGGTACTCTCAAAACAATGTCCACCGTGCGCGCCCACGCAGGGTGGGTACGGACGAAGCAGCTGAAGCACGAATCGTGCGTCTGCGGCCGTCCGCGGGTAACGAGGATACATCGGGGAGAAATAACAGCACGACGCGGCCGCGCGGGGTGAATAAGGGCACGAGGAGCGCGATCGGGGAAGCGGGCAGCGGTGGGTCGATCAACAGCGACGTACAGCGAAGGAGGAAGCAGGAAGAGCGGAAACGGCGGCGTCTCGGCGACACCGTACGTTGACAAAGGGCATTTCAGCGGAGCGGCGGCCGTGGAGCGGAGCGGCGGCCGTCATAGCACGAGCGCGCGGCGACGCCTGCCGGTGACTCCAAACATGCAACGCGTCGGCGCGTCACGACACTGACAATGATGCTCGATGTCCGGCGGAGATTCGCCCGCGAAGTGCAGGCGAATCCGCAAGGCGCAAAACAGCGCCGCCATGCGGTCGATTCGACCAGCGACTCGCAACCTGCGCGCGCGCGCAGGGAGATGAAAAAGAAGACGGCGAGGATCGCGAGGTGGAGCATGGCTGGACGCCGCGGGGGGCAGCGCCGCGCGGTGGTGGAGCACTGCGGCCTGTGCGCGGCCCAGACGCGCCAGCGCCTGTCTGTCGCGGGCGAGGCTCGGCTGAGCGATGCGCTGCCTGCAGCCGCCGCTCGTGACGAGCGGCAATAGGCGCCGACGGTCGTTGGCCACGCAATGGGCGTGCACGGGCCGGGGTATAAGAGGATGGGATGGTGCGGGGCTTGGGCTCGGGCGCGCGAAAGTGCGGGTACGAGGAGATGGGTTGGGCGAAGCGGTCGAACGCGCAAAGAAAATGAACAAGAACGCAGAACTCACAGAAAACACCAGCAACGGCGCCCTTGTTGTTCCAGAACCCGCCCCCGCCGCCTCCGCCACCGCCGCTGGTGTCGGGCAGACCGGCGCCGCCGCCGGGGTTGTTCGGGATGGGGCTGGGCTCGTCGGCGAATTGCGTCGACGTCGACAAGCCGTTGCCGCCGCCGCCGGGGATGGTCAGCGTGCTGCCGGGCGTCGACGTCGTCGAGTCGGTCGTCGTCGGCGGCTGGGTGCTGCGAACAGCGCGGTCAGCACGAGCTGATGATCAGCGGGTCCAGGTACGGCACGTACGTCGAGGTCTCGGTTTCGCTCTCGCTCGTCGACGTGGAAGTCGAGGTGGATGTCGAGGTCGACGTCGAGGTGCTCGTGGAGGTACTGTGCCAGCGCGCGCGCGCGCAGATAGTCAGCTTTCGGATGGGGCACGTGCACAATGGCACCGACGGCGGCGGCGTACCTTGTCGAGGTCGACGTCGACGTCGAGGTAGGTGTCGGGGCGGGATCTGGTGGGTCATCGGGGTCGTCTGCACCAGGGCGCGCATGTATGAGCAGCAGGCACGGCAGACGCAGGGGCCAGGGGCAGCGGCGGACCTTGGCGCGGCCGGACGGCGCGCAACTGGGAGCGCCATATGCCGGTCATCGAGGCCGGCGATGTCGAGCGCGGGAGGGAAAAGGAGCGCACTGGGCCCGGGCACGAAGATCTCACGAATGTTTCACGAGTATTTCATCATGTATTACTGCCAGTTGGCATGAGTATTTCCTGAGATTTGTACCCGGAAACACTCGTGAGATCTTCGCCCCAAAACCCAATGTATCTCACGAGTGTTTCTTGAGTTTTTCTGCGGGAAATACTCGTGGGATACTCGTGCAAAAGCATGACCTATATATAAGCAAATGCACGAGGATCACTCGAGTATTTCCTGATGAAACACTCGTGTGATCCTCGTTGTAAATAATCCGATTTGCCACGTGTGTTCCTTGAGTATTTCCCAATAGATATACTCGTGTGATTCTCGAGGCCTTTCTCAGGCTCTTGCACGAGTATTGTTTGATGGGATTCTCATGGGATACTCGTGGGTATTCATACGGTTTTCCACGAGAGTTCCTCGAGTATCCCGTGTGGGTATACACGTGCAATACTCGTACTATACCCACCATTTTGATCGAATATTTCACGAGAATTTTCAATGAGTCTGGCTCGAGTATTTCACGAGTATTCCTTCAGAGTTTCCCACGAGTATCTCACCGTGGAAACCTCGAGAAACACTCGAAGGAATACATGCCTCATTGCCTGAGTGTTTCATGAGAGTTTCCACCAGTATTTCAGTGTGAGATACTCGTGTGGCAGTATGATGATAGCACGTGATTTCCACGAAAGTTTTCCTTTACAACTCTCGTGAGAAACTCGCATACTGACCAGACTGTTATCTCGAGAATCCCACGAGAGATTCCTTCTGGGATACTCGTGAAATACTCGCACCTTTTCTTATGACATGAGCATGTATTTTCCACAAAGATTTCCTTGGGCCGGGTACTCGTGAGATACTCGAGCCCTTCCCTGTATCATGAGCAAGAAATTTCACGAATTTTTCTCTCGGGGAGACTCGTGAGATACTCGAGCTTTTCCGTGTGTCATGAGCAAGCATTTTCACGAGGATTTCCTCCGGAGATACTCGTGAGACACTCGAGCCTTCCCCTGTAACATGGGCGAGCATTTTCACAAGATTTCCCTGGTCCAATACTCGTGATATACTCGAATAATTCACGTGACATGGGCGATCGTAGGTAGGTCGCATACACCGCGGGGCGTCCCGGGAGACAGCCCCGGGTTGTTGCTGAACTCGGGGCGCGGCGGCGGCGGCGCCGTGGAGGGGTCGTTGAAGTCGCGCCGCAGCGGCTTGGGCGCGCGGCCGACGTTGGCGTTGGTGGTGGGCCCCCTGGAAGTGCGGGCGCGGCGGGCCCGGGGACGGCGGCGGGGCTGCGCAGACGTGATCTCCAGCGCGGCCAGCGGAACTGGCGCCACAGGTCGAGCACTTGAAGTCGTGCAGCATCTTCCGGCTGCACGCAGCTGCGTGGAGAGAGAACAGACAGGCAAGCTCGGGCATCCTATCGATATCTCCTGTAACTTCCCCTATCACCCGAGGCACTCACGCGTTCACAAAGGTCTCGTCGATGCCCTGCGCCTTTATGCGACGGAGTCGTGACACCGGCCTTGGCGCCGATCCGCTGACCATCTAATAAAGTACGAATACATACTACACACGAACTGGGACCAGCGATAAACAACTGCTACAGATGCTGCCCGAAGCTCAATGGTTAGAATCATGCCTTGCCCCAGGCGAACGGCTGCGCGCGCCCGCCACAGCGCATGCACACGCGGTGCAGCTCAGGCGGCTCTTCGAGCGGCGTGTGCGTCAGCACGCTGAGCGCCGCCTTGCCCTTCGCGGCGCTCGGTGTGGATTCGTAGAAGAGGCGCGGCTTGTCGACGAGATTCGACGAGGTGAGCCGCGAAGCGATGCCGGGGAGCAGGGAATAGAACTCGGGCGCTGGTGCGAGCATGCAAAGCGTGCGCCGGCGGTGGTCCGCTATGTGGGGGACATGTAAATGGCAGGAAATCGACGACGGGGCGCACGAACGATTTGTAGCTTCCACTTCCACCAGCAGGTTCTCCATCCCGGTCTTCAGCTCGCTGATATTAAGGGGCGACAGCTGCATGCAGTCTATAACCGACTGGCGCGCAATGTACGCATTGTCGGTCCGGGTCTGACTCGACGTGACGAACGCATGGAAGCTCTCGACGTTCTTTAGCATGCTGAGCAACGTTGCAACCGGAAGAGGATGAAGGAGCAAAAACAACGACGGGTGGGGATTTTTCGGTGTGGCTACGCTGTAGTGAGCTGGGGGTGAAGAAGAAAGAATCATGATCACATACGCGGCGGGGCATCCGGATCGGCCTTGACGAAGCCATCGCCCGCGCGCTGCGACATGGCAAGCAGCATCTCGCCCTCGAGATACACACACTCGCCCGCGAGTCGCTCAACGAGCCCGATCACCCACTTCATCGCCGCGACAAGCTGCCACACGGCGTCTACATCATCGTTAGCACCCTCTGAGAGCCCTCTGCCGAAGATATACTCACGAAGATCCCACGCATCGTCCTCGCCGCACGCGTCGAACATGGTCGCCGCCCCGAGGAGATAGCAGAGGTCCAGGCCCGCCTTGTACCGCGCCTCGGCGTCCTCGCGGCGGTGATACGCCTCCGTGGCGGCGCGCACGAGCTCGGCCTGCTGCATCGCGGGCGCGTGGCCGACCGCGGCGAAATGCGCGTCGAGGAATGCGGCTGTCGCCACGACCGTGTCTTCCAACCCGGAGAGAGGCTGAGAGCGCAGCGCGTGCACGATATCCGCGCACGAGCGAATGCCGATGAGCGCACATGCCAGTTTTTGCGCGTGTAACGCTGCGAGGGTGTGAGAGAGGCAGGGGGTGAGAGTTTGAGGCATACCGGTGGGCGACGGGAAGGGGTGAATCGTCGGTGGATGGTGCGTCAAGCCACCTGACCGCAGCCGACGCCGCCGGCCTCCGTGTCTTTCGCGACGAGCATCCCGCCGGGCCGCGGGGGAAAGTAGTATCCTCCTTAAAGTGTACATTTATTATTTCTAACCAAAACAGGGGTGTCAATCCAAAAAGCAGTGGGCACAGAGGGAAAAAAGGTATGTGACTTGAGGTGAGTGGTGTGTCGACCTGCGGTGCGGTGTGTTGGCACCGGAATGTGCCGATCGTGCACGAGTCGACACACCCCGACCGCAGGTTGACATACCCGGTGTTTGCCGATCGGCCGGTCGCACACCACAACACTGGGTTGACACACCCTCCCCACCCTTTCCACACCCTTCTTGCTCCATTCACATACCATTTGCCATGGGAGTCACACAGAAATAATAAAATGTAATATAAATATTTTGGAAGGCGCACCCAAGTAACTTGGTCTGACACACCCACCCCAGGGAGCAGCACAGGGCAAGTACCTGTGGAGCAGCAGCATATAATAGTTATTATATAAGCTTAATTGTCGAAAATAGGGTTTCCTAAGAAAGGGCAACTTGCTTACATAATCAAGTTTCTTTTGTCGCGACAAAAGCAACTCAAAAAGCAAACAAAAGTCACTTTTTTATTTCTGCACTCCTCATTTGCCACAGGCTGGGCATGCATACCAGTGCATATGCTACATGAATAGGTACTAAATCTTTCCTAATATTCAAAGTTATGCAGAAGTATCTGTAGGTGCCTGTGCTCAGGGAACTGCCCTGCTTATGTAAGCAGATTTCCCCTGAGCACAGGCATCTACAGACACTTCTACATAATTTGGTTTATCAGGGGAGGTTTAGCCCCTATTCTTGTAGCATATGCACTGTTATGCATACCTAGCCTGCAGCAACTGAGGTGTCCAGAGAGTATTTTGTGTTCCTTTTCCCTAAACTGGGGTAATCTACATTATGAAATTATATAAGCAATGTTGTATTTGCCTAAGCAAAAGCAACATAGCTTATATAAGGGTGATTCTAATACGCTGCTGCACAGGTACTTGCCCTCTGCTACTCTCTGAGGGTGGGTGTGTCAGACCAAGTAACTTGGGTGCGCCTTCCAAAATATTTATATTACATTTTATTATTTCTGTGTGACTCCCATGGCAAATGGTATGTGAATTGAACAAGGGGAGTGTGGAAAGGGTGGGGAGGGTGTGTCAACCCAGTGTTGTGGTGTGCGACCGGCCGATCGGCAAACACCGGGTATGTCAACCTGCGGCCGGGGTGTGTCGACTCGTGCACGATCGGCACATTCCGGTGCCGACACACCGCACCGCAGGTCGACACACCACCCACCTCAAGTCACATACCTTTTTTCCCTCTGCACCGACTGCTTTTTTGGATTGACACCCCTGTTTTGGTTTGAAATAATAAATGTACACTTTAAGGAGGATAAAGTAGGCGAAGAGGCACTCCCACTCATCGCGCAGTGGTGTGCTTGCGACGAGGATCGTGGGCGGGCCATACGAGAGCGGTGCGGCGAGGATGGGCTGGGGAATGGGCAGCGCGAACGTGTGGCGCGAAGGGCAGACGCAGCCGATGACCTGCGCCTGCGAGTCGTGCGCGTAGAACTGGACGCAGTTGCGCGACCATGCCACGGGGCTGCCAACGCGCGTCAGCCTATGCATGTTGCGTGTTGCCAGTGCTTCACGCGTACCGACGCGCGCTGTCTGACTGGAAGTCCCACCAGTCCAGCGGGATCGACTTGGGAACGCGGCCCTCGTCACGTGTCTTCTGCGCGCTGGCGCTCGTGCTGGCCGCGTTGGACGCCATGGGCGCGGGACGGTGTAGGCAGGGGGTCGAGAGCGCTCGCCACAATCAGAAGCAAGCAAAGCCAGTTCAAGCGCTCCGGCGTCTGCCATGCTAGCCTGAGCTTCGCCGCTCGCAGTCATGCACTGACTGGCTGAACCCTCGAAGCGCTCGCACAAGCCCGGCCGCGAGCGGTGCCACTTCGCGAGCGGCGACATGACCTGCGGGTGCCCCACGATGAACGCGGGCGAGATGCACAGCGGCTCGATAAACTCTCCGACAAGCTGCACGCGCACACACACGGGAGGTCAGCGTCAAACACCAGCATCTAGACCGTGGTGCAGACCTTGTCGAGCAGGCGCGCGTTTGTGCGCGGCTCGCTGCACTCGACGCCGTGCTGAGTAAGTCGCGGGCGGGTCAGCCTTGCTGGGGGACGCGCGCAAACCTCGGCCGGCGCACCTTATCGCAGAGAGCGCGGAGGAACTTGTTCGATTCCTCGGTATGCAGCTCGTCGCCGTAGCGCTTCCACGGCCGCTTGAGCGGGTGCAGCGGCGGCGGCCCTCCTGGGCGCGGCAGCGGCAGGCGCAGGCTTGTCGGCCTTCTTCTGCTCGCGCTCGCGCTCCTTGGTGCGGCGCTTGAGCTCCCTGCGTGTGCATGCGTCCGTTGCAGCGAGTGCGAGGACGAAAGCGAGACAGAGCACGTACGTCTTGGAGATCATCTCGCCCGTGACAGGGTCCTTGTGCAGCGCGGGCGCGGCGGCTTCGGCAGACATTTTTCGTGCGGCGTACGCGAGGCGAGCGAAAGGGGCAGCAGGGTGCTGGACGAGGCGCTGGCCGAGCCCTTCGTCCGACCGCGCAGTGACAATCAGCACCCGGCCCGGCGGCTGCGACTCGTACGCTGCGTGTTGCTGAAGCGCGTGTGCAGCAGCGGCGAGTGCGGCGTCTGGCTGCTCGCCTGCGAGTCGAGCCTCGAGCTCGCGGACTGGTACGAGGCGTGGGCGCCGCCGCCGTAGCCGACGACGGCTGGCTGACGACGACTGCGGCGGCGACGCGTACGGCGACCCCCCGCGCGCTTGGAGCTTGTTCAGCGGCGAATGGATCGCGGCGAGCGTCGTGGCGTGTGCGCCGCGGTCCACTTGGAGAGCGCGTCGAGTGGCACGACGCGGTGCCGGACTGTCTCATCGACCTTGTCCTCGTCGTCTTTCGACGCATTTGCGGAGTGCTTGATCGCGGCTTTGAGCATTTTGCGGTCGGGCTCTCCGACGAGCGTTACGGACCTGCGGAAGATAGTCAGTGTTTTAGGTCTCAAAAAATAGGTCGTGTGCGTGACATACCGACCGCGGGCTCCTGCACGAGCCGTACGACCGACGCGGTGAAGGTACTGCGCGAGCTGGCCGGGCATGTCGTAGTTGATGGCGACCTCGACGCCCTTGATGTCCAAGCCGCGCGAGGCGAGGTCCGTCGCCATGAGGAAGTCGACCTGACCGTCACGGAACTGCTGCAAGCTCCGCAAGCGCTGCAAAAACGGTGATCAATGGGACGAAATCAGGAGCCCAAATCGAGCGCGTACCTGCTCCTGTGTGAGGTCGCCGTGCAGCTCGCCGGCGTTGAGGTTGAGCAGCGCGAACGCGACGCGCATCTGGTGCGCGAGCTTCTTGCTCCAGAAGAAGATGATGACGCGCGCCCTGAAGGTGCGCTTGCACAGCGCGACGAGCATCCCGCCGCGGTCCTCCTCGCGGCGCACGCGCACAAACTCCTGCACGAGGCTGCGCGCGGTCGTGCGCTTCGCGTCGACGAAGAGGCGCACGGGCTTGTTGAGGCTCATCTTGACGAGCTCGTCGACCGAGTCCGTCATGGTCGCGGAGAACAGCGCGGGCACGCCTGCACGATCTCCGCGAGCTCGTCTGCGAAGCCGTCGGAGAGCATGCGGTCCGCCTCGTCGAGCACGAGGATGTCGACTGCGTCGAGCCCGAACTGCGGCGCGTTGCGCAGGTGGTCGATGAGGCGACCCGGGGTGGCGATCACGACGTCGGGGCGCAGACGCAGAGACGCCTCCTGCGCCTTGACGGACAGCCCGCCGACGATGAGGCAGAAGCGCACGTCCGTGTGTGCAGCGAGCTTCGTTGCGACGTCGAAGCACTGCACCGCGAGCTCACGCGTCGGCACGAGGATCACGCAGCGCGTCGCAGCGGCGTTCTTCGACTTGTCGCGGTAGAGCAGCCGCTCGAGCATGGGAATGACAAACGCCGCTAATTCGCATCCCTACACTCCCAGCTCCCAAGAAAGAAAAGATATATTTTTGATACGATCGCGTTGGCAAATTCCAAGAAAAATCGCCGAGACCGGCGCTCAATCGCGCGCGTAAGCGCCGTAGTCGAAAATCTCATCGAATAGAGCGGTTTGGCCTAGGACGAATGTGATGACAATAGAGCATAGAGGGATTTATTCACATACCGGCGGGACCGAGCAGCTGGACCTCGACGGTCACGATGACTGCGCGGCCTTAGAGCGAGTCGCGAAATGAGAGAGCTAGAGCACTCACCAAAGGCGTGCCAACCACTTGGAACTTGAGCAATTGGAGCCCAGTGGTCGCCCACGAATTCGTAGTCGAGCGCGCCGGCGCGCAGGGGGTCAACGACGAAGCATTCGACGACGACTCTGTGGATTGTGATGGTGGACATGGTGTCTAGCATGGGGTAAAATGAGCAAGATTGGAAGCGTTAAGCAAACGCTCTAGAATGGCGAGCGCACCTTTGGGATACGGCGATGGTGCGCTCGCAAGTGCGGAGGTGCGGGTGCGGGTGACGAAGCTGGAGATCGAGCCGAGGCGTGCGAGGTACGGGCAAGCAGACGGTTCGGCGACTGCCGGACGCGCCGTCGTTGCCGCATCGTCTCTGGGTTTTGGCTGCGCTGTCCCAGAGACGCGGCTCGCGTCACGTCGTGGATACCGTCTACGGCGCAGCGGCAGGCGACGGCCAAATGAGCGACCGTGGCCGAGGCGCCAGAGATCGATACGTCTGGCATAGATATCCGGCGGTCGCGTGCGAGCCCTGTGCGACGTCGTCGAGTACTCAGGGCTGCCTTGAATATGAATCCGGATTATCCGGGATTATCTTGAGTGATTGATCGGGACGATCCCCGATATCGGGATAATCCCGGGTTATCCGGATCTATATCCGACACATGAACGCGCGTCATAGGTCCGGATCCGGGGTGCAGAGGAACGCAATTCGAACCTCGAGTCCAAGCGACAAGTCCGGAGGCGACGGCGGTAGCTGAATTGTTGAGGGGGTCTGTCTGATGCCGCTGTTGACGTATACGCTCGGCTTGCTCAACCGCGGGATAATCTCGATGCATTCGGCGCACCGCAATGCGGAGAAGAACTTCCCGTAGCTCACACTCTTGGTCCGTGCGGCACTGAAGGGGAGAAATGCTCGTTTGGCGTGAGTTGACACGTGCAAGATGGAGACATGACGGACTTGCCTAAATTGGTAGGCTAAACAGACCCTGGATTTGTGATCAACCCCGCCCGGCCCCTACGAAAGTGCTGCCATAGCATTCTAGACGGGTTGAGCACGTTTTCTGGGAGGTATCGATTCAAACAATGTACCGATGTCCGATTCAGAGGGTGCACTCAGAGAGCGTACACGGTCGGCGTGCGCGGAGCCGCGGCATCGAATCCGAGTCAGGTACAGGTTCAGAAGGTGTCAGAGAGCATACACGGTGTCAGAGAGCATACACTGTGTCAGAGAGCATACACGGTCGACTGCATCTCGCACCCGACGTCCGACGGCCACGAGCTTCCTTCATGAATCCGTACCGAGAACGTCTGGCCAACGCTGCCTTGGAGGCTGTACATCCTCAGGGAAATGGGCGAACTGGAGTTTCGCATCGAGCTGTTCTTCCTCGACCTCACGATTCTCCAGGCGTGAGTCCGCGCAGCGCGTCGGGCATGCGTGCCGCGACGCCCTTCGTCGAGTTCATGTACGGCGCCTGCCGCTGCTTGTTGGGGTGCTGGGCTTTTGTGCGCTTCTTGCCGGGACCGGCGAGCGACAGTTGGCTCTGGGGGGCGGACTGGGCGTCGTGCTCGTCATCCTCGGGCGGTTTGTCGCGCTGAGACACGTCCACGGTGCTCTTGCGCTTGTGCTTGACGCCGTTGCCGCGCTGCTGGCCGGGAGTGGCGGGAACGAGGCCGAGGCAGGCGACGAGTGCGGGCCCTGCTGGCGGGCATAAACGGCGTTCGGGATGTGCAGCGCGGGCGGCTGGGGCGGTCCTCCGGGTTGTTTTGTTGCTGCAGGAAGCGGAAGGGCGACGGCGGCGGTGTCGGGTGGTGGGGCGTGTCCCCACGGCCAGGGCGGGCGCGGGGCGTTGGCGCGTCCGGCGAAGAACGGTTGCGGCTGGTGGCTCCGGTGTGAGAGACGCGCGCCGTGCAGCGTGACGTCCAGCATGCCCACTAGCGCGGCGTCGTGCACCGCACAGCCGCCCTTCGGCGTGGATGCCAGTGATGACTATTTGCCGCAGACCGCGGTTATGACGCATGGCACGGCGGGCATCGGGTACGAGATGGCGAAGGCGCTCGCGCTCTCCGGCGCGCGCATTGTCGCGCTGTCGCACAAGCCCGAGCACGGCGCCCACGGGCGCGCAAGTCGACGGGCACTCCGGCAGCGTCGACATCCGTTTCGGGCCTCAACGAGGTGCGTCAGGTCGCCGCCGCACTGTTCGAACATTGGAGGTCAGTGCTCGCTGGCATTTGCAGCTGATCAACAACGCGGGCATCGGCGTGAGGGCTTCCTTGCATAGAGAAAGAGGCCCAGAGCTGTCTTGGCCCGAGCAGACTGTGTCGCGGCGACTGAGACTGCAGCAGATCCTCGCACCTGTGTCGTGCGATAGTTATTAAGGCCGCCTGAGTCCTAGCCCTGGTGCCGGACCCGAACGAACATAATGTCCACACGCTTCTAGGCGTGAAATTACAGTGCAGCCAACCGCAGCCAGCGAGCCCGTACGTCCCGCCGAAACAAGTCCCACGGTAATGCAGACGCCATCGATGGAAGTAAAGACAACTAGGCGGGAGGCGCCGGCCAGAGTAACGAGCTACAACGAGATGCCGGGGTCTCCTGGGAGACCCTGGGATCTCGCTGTAAGTAGCTTTAAGAGTCTTTACGGTGCCAGCATGCGTGCACGCTCGCGGCCCTCATCTCGAAATCCAGAGCCAGGCTACCCGAAACGAGCCCATTGCAAGCCCCCGCGAGCGCTGGAAGGGGTAATTGAAACGCAGAAGGGCCCCATCGCGACGCGGTCGCAGCGCAGAGAGCGAAACCTCTAATTCGGTCGGCAGCGGTAGACAGACCAGCCAGACACGCGCGTGAGCGTTCCAGGACCAGAAATAACGGACGCGCAGAGGGATTTAGGAGTTTCCTTCGCGTAGCCTTGAGCGCAGCTGCGGAGAGCGACGCGCGGATATCATCGCTGACCCGTCCCAAGGCACACGAGCCGCACAATTCGCGCGTGGCAGCGATGGGACGGCGGCACGAATTGGGCGCAGAATAACAGCATAAGCACTCACCGCTACTCCAGCTCTGCGGGGCGGCCGTATACTGCGATCTGGAGCGCTGGTCCGCACACGCAGTTGGACGCCAGTGCGGGCGGTTCACAAGAGGGCAGCACCCACGTCCGATAGTCACGGTGTCGCCCACGGTCAAATGGGACCCGTGGAGTACTAGGCCCCTCCTCGCTGCGGCCGCGGTGCGCCAGAGCAACGACGAATCAGCGGTCGAACTGGCAGTCGCGGCTGTGGCCGGCTCCCCGGACCTGCCTGCGAGCGCTGACCCAGCGCTCGCACTTCCCGATCAAGACATGCAGGCTTCAAATCCGCGACGCCCGCGAGCTGTCCCGGCAACCACCTCCGTGTCTCTGCCGCGAATTCGGTGCGTCTGACGTTTCCCTGAATTTTCACGATATCATACGATCATTGCTGCATGTCTTGGAGCGCGCTCTCGCGACAACCGCTCAGACTGCCCACTGTCAGTCGCGGGATATCATCCATTCAACTCTTACTTTCTGAAAAATGCGATTCCCACAGCGCTCCTTCAGTCGCGAGTCTCATCTCGACTCGCGATGATTACACATCTCCTGACTCGCGATACCCAGCCCGTCTCGCAACTTCCCTTCGCGATGCGCAGCGCGGTCTCCTGACAACCACGACTGCACGCTCTCACCAGAGTGGTCTATGAGCCCGTCAATGACCACCTCGCGAGGTCTGCAATGCGAGCGCGAGACTTAGAGAGCGCGCTCTCGCGACAACCACGATCAGACCATCTCGCGAGACCTATGACTTCGCGATACCCACCACTGGCAGCCCCTATCCCGACTCTCAGCCTTCGCAATTAGCAGCGCCATCTCGCGACAACCACGACAGGACCACCTCGCGCGCAATGCGCTTCGCGACACCCACTACTGGCAGCCCCTATCCCGACTCTCCGCCTTTGCGATTAGCAGTGCCATCTCGCAACAACCACGACAAAACCACCTCGCGCGCAATGCGCTTCGCGACACCCACTACTGGCAGCCCCTATCCCGACTCTCAGCCTTCGCGATCAGCAGCGCCCACTCGCGACAACCTCACAGACTGGCACTTTCAATCACGGGATCCATGACCCTGCCCAACTCTCGCTTTCTGCAAATCGCGATTCCCACAGCGCTCTTTTATTCGCGAGTCTCCTCTGCGCTCGCGATGATTACGCATCTCCCGACTCGCGATACCCAGCCCGTCTCGCAACTTCCCTTCGCGATGCGCAGCGCGGTCTCCTGATAACCACGACTGCACGCTCTCACCAGAGTGGTCTATGAGCCCGTCAATGGCCACCTCGCGATGTCTGCAATGCGAGCGCGAGACTCAGAGAGCGCGCTCTCGCGACAACCACGACCGGACTGTCTCGCGAAGTGGTCCATCAGCCCGTCAATGGCCACCTCGCGATGTCTGCAATGCGAGCGCGAGACTCAGAGAGCGCGCTCTCGCGACAACCACGACAGGACCATCTCGCCGCTATATCTGTGGCTTCGCGATACCCACCACTGGCAGCCCCTATCCCGACCCTCAGCCTTCGCGATCAGCAGCGCCCTCTCGCGACAACCTCTCAGACTTTTTCCACGCACGTAGGGGTACTATACCCCCTCTCAGCAGCCTGGTGCGCACACGAGCGCTTAATTGGAATAAGCACCCGTGAACTATTCTGTGAGAGAGGTTAGAAATGCAGGAGGGAAACCGGCGCGCGCTGGGAAAGCGGGGCGGGCTACATGCCGATCGCCACCGAGTCTCATCTGACAGGCCGGACTCGGCTCTCCGTGTTTCCCCGCTACCTGTGCGGTATCTCCATGCGTCAGCAGCGTGACAAAGACGCCGGGAATCCCGCGGAAGCGGGCACGGCGGGTGGGTATAAAAGCTGCTGCGAGAGACTCCGGGTTCGCGGCAGGTTTCTCCCTCCATTCTGTCCGCACCTCATCTCACCATCGTTCTCCTTCGTTTTGCCTGCCCAGCTTGGCAGCTTCCGCGCGCCGTCGACGCCGCCGAGCTTGCTCTCTTTGCTCGTCGGTGTCGGTTCTCGAGCCCTTGCTCTCTTTGCTCGTCGGTGTCGGTTCTCGAGCCCTCCGTCATCGCGGACGCCCGGTGAGTTGAGTGTCTCATGTCCCTCCGAGTCTGCTCGTCGTCTGACTAAGATATCTCGTTGTCTTAGGAATCATCTCCCAACGTCGACGCGTTCGATCGGTGCCGCAGGCTACGGAACGCTGACAGTCTGCTTTACGCGCACGATCAGGTGCGTATCCTATTTGAACTATCGCTTTTAGACGCATTCATATGCGTCTGTTGGCGTACTGACATGAGATAAACGGTCTTTCTGCTCGATGTGTATCGCCCGATGTACCCATCACTACCTAGCTCCAATGCAATCGAGTGCTTGCCCCGCAAAACGACCGTTAGATGTCAGCACGGTGTCAGAGCAGAGCAGCAAGAACAACTAACGACAATGGATCACATTCACACTTCACGCACACGACATCCAACAAGCCAGTGTAATATATAACGTTGCTAATATGCTCGTATGCGGAAAAAGTAGAAGAGCAGAAGAGAGACGTGGGATCGCTTTTAATGAACCCCTCCATGCGCGGCGTCTACAACTCGTCGTGGCTGCGCCCAAAGTCCTCGTCGCCGCCCGCGCCCGCGCCACCCTCAGCGCCGCCCGCGCCGCCGTAGATCTTGCTGGTAATCGGGCTGACGGCGGCCTGCACCTCTGCGAGCTTCTCCTCGAGCTCGTCCGCCTGCGCGGCCGGGCCCTCCGAGTCGAGCCACTCGGTCGTCTCCTTGAGGATGTCGTGCAGCTTCTTCTTGTCCGCGTCCTCGAGCTGCACAGCGCGCGTCAGCATGCGGAGAAACAGACGGGCAGCGCGCAACGCACCTTGCCGCCGAGCCCCTCCTGGTCGCCGAGCTGGGTCTTGAGGCCGAAGACAAAGTTCGAGAGGCCGTTGAGCGCCTCGATGCGCTTGCGCAGCTGCTCGTCCTCGGCGGCGAACTCTTCTGCCTCGCGCACCATGCGGTCGATCTCGTCCTGGCTCAGGCGGCCCTTCTCGTTCGTGATCGTGATGGACTCGGCCTTGCCGCTGTGCCCCGCGTCAGCACCCGCAACACACCGCAACGACACACAGCACTCACGTTCCCTTGTCGGCCGCGCCGACCTTCAAGATGCCGTTCGCGTCGATCTCGAACGTGACCTCGATCTGGGGCACGCCGCGCGGCGCGGGCGGGATACCCGTGAGCTCGAACTTGCCGAGCAGCGTGTTGTCCTTGGTGAGCGCGCGCTCGCCCTCGAAGACCTGGATGAGCACGGTATTCTGGTTGTCCGCGGCGGTCGAGAAGATCTGCTTCTTGCTCGTCGGGATGACTGTTGCGCGGGATGAGCTTGGTGAACACGCCGCCGGTCGTCTCGATGCCGAGCGTGAGCGGGTTCACGTCGATGAGCACGATGTTGTCCGTGCCCGTCTCGCCGGAGAGCACGCCGCCCTGGACGGCCGCGCCGTACGCGACGGCCTCGTCCGGGTTGATGCCCTTGGACGGCTCCTTGCCGAAGTACTCCTTGAGGAGCTGCTGGACCTTGGGAATGCAAGTCGAGCCACCGACGAGCACGACCTACTAGATGTCAGCACCTGTACGCGCAACAAGCAGACGACGAACCTCGTGGATGTCCTCCTTCTTGACGCCGGCGTCCTTGAGCACCTGCTCGACGGGCTTCATCGTCTTGCGGAAGAGGTCCATGTTAATCTCCTCGAACTTGGCGCGGGTGAGCGTCTCGGAGAAATCGTTGCCGCCCTCGAAGCTCTCGATCTCGAGGCGCGTGCTCATCTGCGAGGACAGCGTGCGCTTGGCCTTCTCGACCTCGCGCTTGAGCTTGCCCATCGCGCGCAGGTTCGTCGACACGTCCGTGCCCGTCTTCTGCTTGTGCAGCTTGACGAAGTGGGACATGACGCGGTTGTCGAAATCTTCACCGCCAAGGTGGGTGTCGCCGGCCGTCGCGAGGACCTCGAACACGCCGTCGTCGATGGACAGGAGCGACACGTCGAAGGTGCCGCCGCCGAGGTCGTAGACGATGATCTGCTGCTCGCCGCCCTTCTTGTCGAGGCCGTACGCGATGGCGGCGGCCGTGGGCTCGTTGATGATGCGGAGGACGTTGAGACCGGCGATCGTGCCGGCGTCCTTGGTTGCCTGACGCTGAGCGTCGTTGAAGTCTGCCGGGGTGGATTAGCATCAGCCGAACGAGCTGGGACAGTCACTCACAGGCCGGGACGGTAACGACAGCGTGAGTGACCTTCTTGCTGAGGTACGCCTCAGCGGTCTCCTTCATCTTGGTGAGGAACATGGCCGAGATTTCCTCGGGCGTCTGGACGGTGCGTTGAGCAACGACGCCCCAGCAAAGCAGAAATGAACGCACAAAAGTACGGTCCTCGTTCTTGTGCTTGACCTGGATGAGCGGCTTGCCGGCCTTGTCGACGATCTTGAACGGCCAGTGCTTCTGGTCGCGCTTGACCTCGGGGTCGCTCGTCTTGCGGCCGATGAGCCGCTTGGCGTCGAACACGGTGTTCTCCGGGTTGGAGTGGTACGCGTTCTTGGCCGCGTCGCCGACGAGGCGCTCGTCGTCCGTGAACGAGACCCAGGACGGCGTGATGCGGTGGCCCTGGTCGTTCGCGATGATTTCTACACGGCCCGCGCGCGCGGAATCTGGGGTGCAGGGCACAGGGCAGACAACACAGGACGAACGATGACCTGCGCCTTGGCTATTTAAAGCCATGACGCGGTCGTCGAGGGGAAGGACGGTGGACGGATGGCATGTGCGCGCGCAGAAGAGAGTGCCGGCTGGCTGTTGCCGGAGCCATTTCCCTCTCGGACCCCTCCCCGGACTTAGGACTTATAGCAGTTTCCCATTCAAAAGTGCACTAATGTTCCGAACTACCACTTCAACGACCGCCCCTACAGTGCGACTTTCCATACAGGGTAGTCGTCCGCGGGCTGCAAGTGGGGGTATGAACCGCAGAGGCCGTCCAGCGGGTTACAGACTCGGTGAACGGAGTACCAGGCCGTGCCTCAAGCCGTGCAAGAGCTCACGAGTTCGTCCGGATGTAGTAGCATGCCTTGAAATGCCAGTGCCGTGGTCAGGGTCTCGAGCGCAGAGTCTTGGGACGTAAACCAGCTGTATTCGTCTCGATCTATTTATAGTGTATCTGTCTCTCGCAGCACACGAACATGGACATGCAGTACTACTTTAAGCGCCGGTCCCCTCCCTCCCTTGTCTACGCTAGACGTCGTCCGACCCACTCTCTCACTCGTTGCTGACAAAGCATTGGTCTGCGCGAGACTGGTTAGCGGCGAGAATCTGCAGTTATAAATGAGAGACTCACCGATGCTGCAAACTCTGCTCCACAAGTGCGAGCAGAACAAGAACTAGCGCCGGTCTTGAGCGCTGCTGTTGGAGGCGTTGACCGCGGCGCTGAGGCCGGCGAGCGCGATGGAGGTGTCTTGAGGACGTCCGCGGCGACGAGGACTTGGGATCGCGGTGCCCAGGTCGCGATGTTTGACCTGGTCGACGATGAGCGCGCTGCACGATGTGCTGTCAGCGGCGGAGATAGCGTCGGGCGGCAAGAAGAGATGACGCACGCGATACAGATCCTGGCGCGGCTGGAGGATGTCCGCGGCAGCGCGGAGGTCGTGCGCAGTCCGATGTTCGAGTTCGTGGACGTTGAGCGCGCTGGATCGGACGCCGTCAGGGGCGGAAACGAGAACGACGAAGGGAACGACGTACGATCAGCGGCGGCGCGCTCAAGGCTGTCCGCGGTGGTGGGGACTGGATCCTGTTGGCGGGCTCTCGATGTTCGACCTCGTCGACGTTGAGCGCACTGCGTAAGACAATATCAGCGCCGTGGACACGGCTGCAAGACGTCTTACATACCTGCTCGCGTGGAAGGCGCTGACCGCCAGCTCAACGGCGTCCGCGGCGTCGAGGGCTTGGGCAACGCACGCCGGCAGCAGGGACCTTGAATGTTGCTCGCGATCCTCGCGCACGGCGGCGCTGGCGACGTCGAGTAAGCCTCGGAGGATGTTCTCGGCGACGGAGACGGCGCCGACGAGATGTCATCTGCGCGAGACGAGTCAGAGATGCAAGAACGAAGCAAGATGAATGAGCAACTCACCGATCAAACTAACCTGCTCTCCAAGTGCGAGCAGAACAAGAGGTAGCGCCGGTCTTGAGCGCGATGGGTGGCCGTTCGAGGGTACGGTGACAGCGCTGCGCCGTGCGCGACGTGTCTTGCACCGGCCGCGACGACGAGGGTCCGGAAGGTGGGTGGCGGCGGGGAAGCCCTGGATCGCGCCGTCGAGCTCCCGATCATCGCCAGCGTCGGCGTTGGCGAGCTCGAGCGCTCTGAGAAAGACGCTGTCAGCGTCGGGGACACCAGCGGCGAGCGATTGGACTCACGTACGCTGCACGGCGTCGGCGCTGGAGGGCAGCGACGACGGCAAGGCGGAGGCGGCGGAGACGACGTCTGGACCGCGCTCTCGCGATGACGATGCCCTGCGCGGGCGGCGGTCGCGACGTTGACGCGGTCGAGGTTGGAGATGCCCGATGACGAAGTTCTCTTACTGCCTGGAACGTTCTCAGCACAGAGCAGCAGCGGACGGAGCGTCAGCTTACCTGGGTCGGCGGCAGCGAGCAAGACTCGCGACTCGAGCCTCGTCGACGCCGGAGACGTCGAGCGCGCAGCGGGAAGCGGGGCGCGGGCGCGATGACGCCCTCGGCGGGAGCCTCGTGTGACGAGCAGACCGGCGGCGAGAGCAGTTGGCAGCGATCGCGCGAGGCCAGCGACCGCGACGAGGACCTGCTGGGCGGCGGCGGCGACGAGCGTGGGCGCCGCGCGCTGCATTGCGCGAGGCGGGCGTTTGCTCTGCAAAGCGAGCCGTCAGCGGCGAGGACGACGGCGGGAATGAATTTGACATACACAGAATGCCGGCAACGCCGCGCGGCTTTGACAGAGCTCGCGGGACGGCGATTGCAATCGGCAGCGTCGCAGAGACTTTGCAGCGGACGCTGGAACGGTCGAAGTCAGCTGTGCGCGCGGCGGCGGGAAGGACAACATCGGGCTTACCATATGCAATGCCCGAGGGCCGTCCGCGACGGCGGCGGCGTTGGGCGTGCGTCCCCGCAGTGTGACTCGCGGTCGAGACAATGACGAGGTCCCCGAGCCTGCCACCGTCCTCGACGGCGCTCGCAGGTGATGACGGAATCGCGCGCGTACGATGTCTCCCTTGCTGTCATGCGCCGCAGGCAGACCCTCAGCCGTTACTGAACGGAAGAAGTCAGAGAAGAACCCGCCGTGGGCAGGGATTACGGACTGACCGAGTAAGATGGGTGCCGGCGGCGAGTACGTCAAGCTGCAAGTGACGCACGACGTCGAGAAGATCTGCAGAAGCAGTCAGGGCCGTTCAAAACAAGATGCACGTGCGATCTGCTTACCAATGATCGACAGCTGACTAAGGACGCTGTGCCAGTAGGCGTTGCGACATTTGGGTTCCACAGCTGCGTCAGGCCTACACCATCGTTCCAGACCTTGCCCTCGGGCACGAGCGTCACGCCCAGCACGCGGTCTGACAGCAGGAGCTGCACGCGCTCGCTCATCGTGGGATTCAACCCAGCCGGGTTGAGCGTGTTGTCGGTGTTTTCCTGCCCGCCTCGAAGTCAGCAACGGAAAGCTGATGCGCCAGCGACACCGAACCCAGCGACACCGAACCAGGCGTGAACGCGACCGTCAGGCATATCGAATTCGAGCCCCACTCTGGGTGGTCGGCCATCAACTTCGCTTGCGCCGTCACGTCCCCGGGCGAAAGGTCAGCCCCTTCGCTTGCTCCCTCCCCACGCAGCCAGGCCGCACAGAACCGATCCACGTCCTCATTGGCGCCCAACTCAAGCAGCGCGGGCAGCACGGCGGACACGAGCCGCACATGCTGCAGCGACGTTGGCGTGGTGGGCCGGCGTCCGGGTCGGGCGGGAGCACGTCGGCCTCGGCGGCGGTGCCCTGGAGCTGGATGAACGAGAACGACCGGTTCGGCGGGCTCGTGATCTCGTTCAGGGCGCGAACGTCCAGGAGCAGCGTCGCCTCCGCATACATGGGCCGCAGCAGCTGCGCCGCGGCGGGCGGCGCGTCGAGCGCGACGTCCAGCCACTCGCCGTGCCGGAGCAGCTCCTCCGCTGTGTCGAGCGTCATCGAGCGCCAGAACTCGAGCGTCTTGACGTCCCACATCCGCGCGCGGCCGTCGGTGTAGAATAGGAGCAGGTTGTTCTCAGCGAGTGCTATCCGCTCCAGTAAGACGGGCGAGCCGGGGATCACGCCCACGCTGCAGACAGGAGAATGAGCGCGGGGAACATGTGCAAGTGGGAAACAGACGTACAGCTCGAGCGGCGATGGGCAGACGATGAGCGCCGTGCCGTCCTCCGCGACGCAGAACGCGTGGCCATCTAATCGGCCGACATGCGGGCCATGCAGCGGGACGACGTGCGCAAGCTTCGAGGTAAGCTTCGTCCATTGCTTCAAGGGTTTCAAGCTTATGCGCCCGTGCGCGCCGGTGGGCGACTTGTCGGCAGCGGCGGACGGCGGCCGCCACGCAGCCTTGGGCTTCGTCGGCTTGGAGCTCGATGCGCTGAGCTTCGCGACGACGATGCGTCGGGCGCCTGTCGACCCCGTGCGTACTGCGACAAGCAGGGCCGGAGAGAACGTGCTGGAGGACGACATGCGTTCCCGGGAGCGTGAAGGCAGTTATTTGCTGGAAGCTACGGGAGGAGTTGGTAAGAACGTCAAATGATGCAGAACAGAGGACGCACTCAAGCGTGGAAGACGAGCGCGACTTGAGCCTGTACGTGGTCGCGTGTGACTGCGTGTTTAGGCCAGGCGGTGAGGTTGATAGGGAGAGTAATGCACAGCACCTCTGTCGCCAGCACGAAGCGGTCCTCCGTCAACCATATCACGACGGCAGACCTCCCGTCCACCGCTATCCACCCCGCGCGGAACGTCTCCGCCGCAAAGCTAATACCTGAGCCCGCATCAGGCCGCCGCTCCGTGCAACGACGCATCACCCCGCCGTCCCGCCTCTACTCCACACAGCGCCGGCACTATCTCCCAGCCTCGCACCGAGGATATTACCCTCGACACGCACGGCACCGAGCAGCCTCTTCTCGCCGAGCTCGACATGCCCGGGCAGCCGCACTCCCTCCTCCACCGGAGCGACATGATGCGCGGTATCGACACCATTCGCGTGGCGCGACAGGTGCTTGAACGGGTTGGGCATTTGCAGCGGGGGGATGTTCAGCGTTATAGGCCCCACGCTGGCCTGCACGGGCGCGGGGTGAGGTGCAACACCGTTCGTCTCGCTGATCGGCGGGGCGACTATTCTGATGGGTTGAATGATGAGGTGCGAGTCGGCGTCGAGGTAATGGAGGGTGGGGGAACCTGGAGGAAGGATGGAGGTGGTCAGGAGATCGTTCTTTCAACGCCCCCGAGAAGGCCCAGCGCACCGGAGGAGTCGAGAAACATGCCGACCGACTCGAGGTGCGCGTCGACGGTACACTCTCCAATCTTCTCGAACTCTTCGTGCGCGTTTCGCCGCACCAGCGCAAGGCGCGTCTTCGGGGGGCCCAGGTTCTCCAACGTTGGGGTCGGCAGAGTGCAGCGTCCAAGACTCTGCTGCTGACGCGAGGATTAATGTCGTCTAACGCAAGATCAGCCCGGGTGTAGCAGGAGGCTAGGACTGGACTCACATCGTCGTGCGGGATGGCGTGCATCTGCCTCCACGCCCATGCGCCTTCCGAGGTGGATTGTGCGTCAGCAGGAGGAGACAGCTGAAGTCCAGCGGCAAGGCGGATGGTGCCAGCGCAGCGTCCGTCGTGGACATCGAATGTGGATACATCACTGGGCAGATAGTCAGCGCGTGTGCCGGTCCCATGAAGTACATATCGTATCCGCTTTCTTACAGAGAGACGAGCGTGGCAGCGTCTTCGAGCGTGCGCAGGACAGCGACAACGTGGGCGGGCCCAACGCGCGCGACAGGCGCGACGTACGGGAACGGCGCCGTCGCGGGCGGCGCAGTGGCCAGCGCGTGTCTATGCGCCGTCGGGACGGGCGACTGAGCGCGGGACGACGCGCGCGTCGACGACGGGCCCTCGTCCGTGTGGCCGTGCTCGCGCTGGAGCAGCGCCGACGCGGTCGCCGTCGGTTTCTGGATGAGCGCCTGCAGTTTCTCCTGCTCCGGGTCGAAGTCGACATGTTCTTCGGCGCCTCGGCCTACTCCTTGGACACGGCGGCGGCGGCGGGCAGGCGCGACGGCGTGAGCGAGAACGGGTTCAGCATCTTGCTCGACCGCAGCGAGCTGTCCGTCGTCGACGGCGGCCCCGGGATGGGCAGCAGCGCGGGCGAGCCGCTGAGGCTGACATGGCTCGTGCCCGGCTCGGCGGGGTGCAGCAGGAAGACGGAGCCGTCGGCGCAGCCCAGCGCGACGCCGGACGCGTTGTTCGAGTGCCAGGCCGTGACGCACGCCGCCGGCGCGTCGCTGCATTGCCGCTCAAAGCTCGTCGGGGCGTCCGAGGGCTGGGCGAAGGTCACGGGCAGCGTCAACGGCGGCGCGGCCATACGGTTCGCGGCGGCATCCGACTCGATGACAGCGATACTCATACTGGCCGGGACTGGCCGACGCGTCTGCGGGCTTCCGACTCTGCTCTTCGGCCGACGGACGCGCTCTCGCAGCTCCTGCACCCTCTGGCAGCCCCTATCCCGACTCTCAGCCTTTGCGATTAGCAGCGCCATCTCGCGACAACCACGACAGGACCACCTCGCGATATCTGTGGCTTCGCGATACCCACTACTGGCAGCCCCTGTCCCGACCCTCAGCCTTCGCGATCAGCAGCGCCCTCTCGCGACAACCTCTCAGACTGCGATGAAGAATCATTTCAAATTGGCTCGGGGACATCGTCGATGGTTACAGGGAGACCCATTTCGGTGCAGAAGAATACAATTCGGGAAGATGCAGACGAAACCCCGCGTGGACGGGATGATCCTGACGATCTACTGCCTTCGCCCAATAAACGCTACAAGCGCTCTCAGAACGTCGAGTGAGAACCCAAGGAACGAGTTCCTCCTTGCTTATGCAGAGGTAGAGGTCTCCAGGCAGCCCAGAGGTACTCATGGGCCTACTTCCCCGAGGTCCAACAAAATAGGTGATGGCATAGACGAAGGCCATTCCCGTTGAGTAGTGGTATTCTCTTCGTGTTATTTAGTTTCGTGGAGCTGAGAGATTAAACTGAACCCACCTCGGTGATTCCAGTACACCCTGGTGCATCGCAGTATGAAAGTGATTGTCGTCGAGCTCATCGATTTCATGATTCGTCCCATCGTAATCAACGACGACCCAGTTTTCGGCCGGGATTTCTGGTGCCTTCCCAGGTTTCCAGAGACTGTAGTAGGGGCTGATCAGAGTGAGACGAACTGCGATCGCGCGTCTATACCTTTGATCCGTCTTCACCATTTCTTGGTCCATGCGTGATTCTGCTGCGTCCTTGGGCGGCCGCGGAGGATTTTATATCCCGGGGAACTGTGGCACTCGATACTGCGGTAGAGATCCAACAGTGGTGGTTATTGAAACGTCAACACTGTAAATGATGTGTCGCGGTGGGAACACGATAGTGGTGGTGGTGGTGGTGGTGCGAAGTGGCGAGCGATGCCGCACATTCACGCTTCCAGGAATCAGGGTGAAATTCGTGGAAGCCTATCGCTCGTGTTGCGGCTCTCCTTTCCTGTGGTGGGACGCAGGGTCGACCCTATTCATTGGATTCACGGCTGACTCGCGTGCATCAATGATCAACAAAACGCAGGGTCCTGTCGTGCGTCTGCCAGAGATGTCTGGCCACGCTGGGGTGCCATCAGAGAGACTGCATTCACCATTTTACACAGTTTTACGCCACGGACGTATCCTCTCACAATTGCCCGCTGAGAAGGTAAATTGCGAGAACTATTGATGTACATGTTCTACTTACACGAGCCTTCCAAAAGCTTTGATACCCGTAAAACATGTGACACCAGCTTTCCGGCCCTTCTGACGTTCAAGTTCAAGAGAAATCAGGTACAAAGGGAGCTGCGGCGTGGTATTCTGCATCGGAAGGAAAACCATCTCCCCCGAGTCGACGCCAGACGGGCGCTTTGGGTCGCCATCAATGGTTGTATTGAAGAACTCCGCGATGGGAATCCAGACAAATGTGTCAGGTATCCCTTCGATAGAGGAGGCGTTCAACAGTGCGGTAGGACAAGTCGTCCCGCGCATGCCGTAATATGCATCGCGCGACTGTGGAGGCGGAAGCACGAGTCCCCATAGGCCGATACTGGTGGGACTACAGTGATCGTAATCCGGCCCGGGAGGTGGCTTGACGATAGCCTGGTGAAGGTAGAACGGCCTGACAGGGGCGACGACAAGACGCCCGTGATGACCGTTTAGATACCAGAGTACTTTGTCGTCAGAGTGAAGACCTAAAGCCGCCTCGGGAATGCTCGGAGGGCCACTGCTGCGGTACAGAGAGTTCCTGACATCTGCGATGCTGATCGTGCGGCGAATATGGTCGATGGCGCTCGACGTCATTGGCGCTGGGACGGATGGAGAGGTGAGCTCGCTGATGACGCGAGCCCCGTTCGAGAAGCAAAAGAAATCGAAGGGTTGGTCGTAGGCAGGGCTGCTGATCTCCCGACTAGACAGCCCGATCCAGAAGTGTCCAAAATTCAGCGCGACAGGATTCTGAAGCCCGGGCAATGCAAAGAACGGGAGAGCAGAAAGAAAGGCAAGGACAAGTACAATGCATGCGGAGGAATAAGACACCTTGTAAATCGGCCCGTCAGTAAAAGTTGGCACAGAAACGAGCGAGGCTGAAGCCAGCTCACATGCGGACTCTGTTGCATGCCAGCGCTGCTGCCGAGAGGGCGCGGCACAGTAGTATGTTCTCTCTTTTGAGGTTCGAGTGGCATCCATTTCTCGGAGTCGAAGCGGAACGACATGGCACGGGGAGACAAAGGTGTCGGAGTTTAAAAGAGCCTTCCCAGAACCAATACGTCGGAGATCCGGAACAAACCAACCAACCAAGCCAACCAAACCGACCTCAACGCCGGGTGCTGCAGCAACGGCACGCTCGCCGAGACCGCAAGCGTGCAGCCCCATGGGCCGCGGGCTATCGAGGTTCGGCCGCCAAGCCGCGCCCGAGAGTGACGCACCTTGCCCTCGGAATACACGATGTTGAGGCCCAACTGGCGATCGACAGTGAGAATCTGCTACTCGCACATGACCTCTCCCCCGAACGCCCTTTAGGTACTTGGCTCCCTGCACTGCAGGGGGTTCGCCTGGCATGCTCAGGAGTGCATCAACGGCAGCGCGCGATATGCTTCTTGCAGATCGCCTTATGCAGGAATTCGTCGCAGAGAATGCGGGCGCGCGCGGTGCTCGTCGTGATGATCATGAGGCCCGACGTGAGGCGGTCGAGGCCGTTCACCGCACCAGCCAGCGGCTCCCCGTCAAATCACGCACTGGATGACTTCCGGTCGCCATTTTGAACAATGCGGCCCTGAGCACATGCTCAGTTGTTAGCTTGTCAAGGAAAATCGCAGGGGCATCGTGTCCAATCTCTTAACATTCTCACTCTGTTCGGGAACCGGCGGGGGACAGGATTGCCAGTGCGATAACACCGCCTGGCCGGCTTTCCAAAGACCAGGAATCTGACAAGGGGGTTACCGTCCTCGCGCGAGGGCTTGCCGTTGATAGTCATGGCGCCCGCCTTGAGGGCATGGCGCTTCGCGCGCGTCAGGACGAGTCCCGGGCTTGCACGGGAGCAGCACGCACGCAAGACTCGACGCCGAGGTCGCGGAACTTGCTCGAGATGAACTCGAGCATCTCGCGGCATAGCCAGCGCACCTTGGCCATCGTGCGCTACGTGTGCCTGTACGGCACTTTCTTGAGCCCACTGCGCTGCTAGATGACCAGCGTAAACGGCGGCGGCGCTTGCGCCGGTGTCTGTAATCCCTCGCATGGGTTATATCCGTAAGTGATGTCCGCAGAAAGAACCGGGATCCAAGATTTGATTATGCGAGAAAGTGGGCGAAGCGAGTCGACAAAAACAGGGCAAAAATTGATGTCACAATGGGGCGTGGACTGGCAGGCGCTGAGGAGGAGCTTGGTCTTCACCCTGAGTCGCATTCTCGAGGGCCGCTAGCCACTATTCCTCAGCCCTGCGATCTCCGAGTCTGCCTGGGGGGCACTCGTTGACAGATTGTCCTCCTGTTCCTTCATAAATCTCATGGTGAATGCAATATGTCGCAGGATCACGTACCGAATGCTTGTACGTTCCCGTTTTCGCTGTCGAAGGGCAAGGCAGGTATCCGAGCAGTTTTTCAACATAATTGCGTGACTCGGGGAGGTGTAGATATACTGGATGGTGCGTCACCCTTTGAGGGGCGAGTCGGGTGCCATCGAGTGCGAAATTGATCGACATTTTGGGAGCTGCTAGCCACAGTTGAAGCGGTTTAGCACGGCCAGTGAAGCAAGGCAGTGATGACGCACGATTTGATAGCGTGGGTCTTGACCCGGGATGGGAAAGACGCAACCCTGCGCTCTGAGATCCCCACGGCCACTTTAATACATTCTCCGCATCGCGGAACCAATCAGGCCCGTTCACGTGAACTGGTGTGTATATCGTTCTCAGACCGCGGGAAATAGTAAATCGTACACTATAACGCGAACCATTATACTCTTATATTAAGCATATGACGGTTATTACAACTTTCCTCCCAAAACCCTTATCCTGTCTTACCGCCCCGTCCAAGCGCGGGCCATGTGAGCTCCCACTTATATACCACTTTCCCTGGCCCAAGCCTGTCCAAGCATAGCATTTTATCACCTGAGACAAAGAACAATGACCATTTTCTACTCCCCGTCGGTCCCAGCAGGTTGCTTGAGTCTCGCGGAGGCCGAAGGCCCGCATGGATCTTGCAATCGCAGGCTCACTCGAGTCTCACGATCACACTCTTGCTTGAGTTTTACGAGCCGCGATGGACACCAGAATGGCTTTCTGAACCAGGCTGCGATAGGGCCGTAGCGAAGCGAGGCTGAGTCTTGTTGTTTCAATCTAGTATCTGACCGTAACGGAAGACGCCAGCCGAAACACCCGCAGGCGTTCCAGGGAAGCCTGGAAGCTAGTGCAAAGAGATCCAGTGAATCTAACAACGCATTCACGCTGTGGCAGACACGGCCAGCTTGTATTCCGAACAGAGGCGAAGAGTACTACAGACTGCACGATCCGTTACTCGCAGTGTCCTCGTTCCCATCCCCCTTTTCTTCAATGCCAGAGGTGAAGTAGTTCCCGCTGTAGCTCATTACGATTTCTTGATTCTTGTGGATGATCCGTTCTGACACCGAGCGATTAGAAAGCCTTATGTAAGGAACTGCCATTTATAGTCGTCACTTACTTGCGTATATGCCTATCTTGAGATCCCCATTTACCCAGGTGTCTAGAGGGATTAATCGTTCAGAGACTAAGGAATGGAACCTGACCATCATGGAGACCCACAAGTCGCGTAGGCATTCGCTTTGCGGCCATCACGATGATTGATGAATCGGGGGCCGTTTCCCGCCTCCAGTGAGTCGACGAAAATCCCGTCATGCTTGATCCAATCGAAGAGGTAGTTACGGCCAATATGGTTGGCGATAGCTCTTGCGATCATGTCAGCAAGGAAAAGACGAAGCTTAAAGTCGAAGCACGTACTCCTGAGAAGATGCCCTCTCCTGGGAGATAACCTCGCCAATGTACTCTAGCCCCACAATAATTTAAGAATTGGAAAGGCAACCGACTTGAGGGCCTCGTACCGCCAATGACCTGCTTAGCCATGATCTTCTCTCGTGCGAACAATCCGTAACCGTGTTCGCTCTCCGCGACCATGTACTGAAACAGCAAATTTAAACAAGCGACGAAGGATGACTCGAAGAATGGGGTTTTACACGATTATGAGGACTGTCGGAGCCTAGCACGCGGTTGAAGCACTTGCCACAGCCCTGATGAGTGCGGCACCCCGTGCACACGCCGGGCTCGCACTCGCGTCCCAGGCGCATACACAAGCATGTCCCCGGCGTGCGACATACCGCCCCGCTTGAGGATGCTCGGCATTCGCACCCTGGGAATTGTCTACCGCCTGTGGTGTCGTCAGTGAATGTGAAAGTCCCGCCTGACATTTGGCGTACAATGACGAGTGCAAGAACAGGCTGTTTGACAGTAATGGCCGGACTTTGCACACGCGCAATCATCTTGCAGAGTGCATGGGCCGATATGAGAGCATCCGAATGTGCTTGACACAGGTGTCAGGCCGAGTGGTATCGATGATCGGACACTCACGGGTGGCTGGGCGTCCTCACAGCTGCTGTCCGCAAGCGTAAACTGTCTGGGAACAGTCAGGAGAACGACTTACATAGGCTGAACACATCTTCCTTTGAGACCTCTTGGGGAGGTGGCCGAGGCTGGAAAAGCGCGGGATTTCGCTTCGTTAACTCGCGCCGAAGACTCGAAACCTTGTGTGTGCGGTGAGCCGGAGCGAGAGCGACCACACGATAACCAAACCTCGCGACAAGGCATGTCCATCACGGCTGCCAAAAGACACACATCAATGGAAGGACACTGGCTCACTACCAACGCTAGTGAGTCCAGGTCGTCCGCATTCAGGTTCATGACCTGTATTAGTTGCATATCAGTCATGGTATATCAGTCGTAATACAACGGCGAGGCGCGATTCTCACCTTCACATTCCCGGGGAAAGGCGAAAACAAATGACAGGTGTTGCTACAAGGTGTTCCAGTTGCGCTGTCAGGTGGAGCCAGGGGTGGCGCTGGTCGATTCCTCAACGGCAGGCCTCGATTTGGAGCTGGGCTTGGCGTTAGCACGATGGAGATTCTTGAGCGTTGCCCTACGATGAGAGACGCAGAAAGGCTCAATGCAGTTGAGCCGGAAGCAGCTTTCGTCAATAAATGACTGAAAATGGTCTCGAAGTGAAAGTTCTTTCGTATCGAGGGCAAGTGAATTTGCGAGATCAAGGAACTCATCGCCAAAGCCGCGGAAAACAGGCCAAGGTGGTAAATCGCTGGATAAAAATGAGCGATCGCGATTCGTGACCACGGATGTTATGTAGGTGGGATTCACCGCTGCCAGCAACGTTGAATTAGATCACCAGGGTCCGTCGAAAAGACGGAATGATAAGGCAGTGTGGACATCGAAGCGCCTTGAATCTTTAGTCTGCGTAGAGCCTCTAGCTGAATTACGTCGATATTTGGGTCCTGGGCTCGAGGAGGAGTACGGGCGCTGTCAGGCTGTGTCCAGAATCCCGACGCAGTGGACGTCGACTCCTCGTCGTGGGAGGGACCAGGCTCGTCATCGGCAAGCAAATCGGTAGCATAGTCGTGGGCGTCGAAGGTCGGGTCGTCCGCGAAAGGGATAGCATGTGGTCGCGTGAGGGTGTCCTCTTGACCGAGGAAGACAGGTTTAATGAGCGGGTCGCAGCTTTCGTAGCGAGGACCGGGACGAATAGTGGGGCAAGAAAAGACTGGAGCGGAAACGAGCGTAGTGAAGGAGCGACCATTGTCGAAAGTTTGGGTGTATCCGCAGACTTCAACTTTCGGACGCTGCGCATGGTGCGGGTAGGAGACAGGATGGACGATATCAACAACGTCGCCGGATTGAAGCGAATTGGAAGACGAAGAATCAGAACAATCAGAGGATATCGAATCGTCGTCTTGTCCAAGACGGTGGAGGATGGCAGCAGCAGACTCGTGCTGCCAGTGGCTAAAGTCGCGCCACGTCTGTTCATAGACCGACTGCATATGATCGCGGTCCAAGTACGAGTTGGACAGCATAACAGAACAGGTGAATGGCGGGGAAATAGGTTGTCCGGGACTAAAAGACGGGCAAGTCAGCCCCAGGCTCGATCGCCAGCCAGCGCCGACCGTCAAAGGCACCCGAACCGCGCAATTCGCGCTTGAGCAGGCGCCTCTGACGGCGTGCAGACCGGGAAAAAAGGTTGACACTCACTTGAGGGTGTGGGCGCGGGCGACGGATTTGCAAAGATACTCGCGGCGGGCTGGAAGTCGATCAGCCCAAGTTCGATCGCCAGAGTCTGCGCCGGCCGTCAAAGGCACCCGAGCCGCACAATTCGCGCGTGAGCACGCGCCCCTGACAGCCGACGAACCGATAGGAAGGTGGAAGAGACTCACTTGAGGATGTGGGCGCGGGCAGTGGGTATTGAAGGACGCGTGCGGCGGGCTGGAAGACAAGTCAGCCCAAGTTCGAATGGCAGAGTCTGCGCCGGCCGTCAGAGACACCCGAGCCGCACAATTCGCGCGTGAGCACGCGCTTCTGACGGCAGAGGTACCGATAAGAAGGTTGAAAAGACTCACTTGAGGGTCTGGGCGCGGGGAGTGGGTGTTGAAGAACGCGTGCGGCGGGCTGGAAGACAAGTCAGCCCAAGTTCGAATGGCAGAGTCTGCGCCGGCCGTCAGAGACACCCGAGCCGCGCAATTCGCGCGTGAGCACGCGCTTCTGACGGCCGAGGTACCGATAAGAAGGTTGAAAAAACTCACATGAAGGTCTGGGCGCGGGGAGTGGGTATTGAAGGACGCGTGCGGCGGGCTGGAAGACAAGTCAGCCCAAGTTCGAATGGCAGAGTCTGCGCCGGCCGTCAGAGACACCCGAGCCGCGCAATTCGCGCGTGAGCACGCGCCTCTGATGGCCTACGGACCAGGGAGAAGGTCCAAGAGACTCACATCAAGGTCTGGGTGCGGGAAGGGCGTGTTCAATGATGCTCGCGGCGGGCTGGAAGTCCATCAGCCCAAGTTCGAACGACAGAGCCTGCCCCGGCCATCAGAGACACCCGAGCCGCACAATTCGCGCGTGAGCACGCGCCTCTGACGGCCTACGGACCAGGGAGAAGGTCCAAGAGACTCACATCAAGGTCTGGGTGCGGGAAGGGCGTGTTCAATGATGCTCGCGGCGGGCTGGAAGACGAGTCAGCCCAAGTTCAATTGCCCGAGCCCGCGCCGGCCGTCAGAGACACCCGAGCCGCACAATTCGCGCGTGAGCACGCGCTTCTGACGGCAGAGGTACCGATAAGAAGGTTGAAAAGACTCACTTGAGGGTCTGGGCGCGGGGAGTGGGTGTTGAAGAACGCGTGCGGCGGGCTGGAAGACAAGTCAGCCCAAGTTCGAATGGCAGAGTCTGCGCCGGCCGTCAGAGACACCCGAGCCGCGCAATTCGCGCGTGAGCACGCGCTTCTGACGGCAGAGGTACCGATAAGAAGGTTGAAAAGACTCACTTGAGGGTCTGGGCGCGGGGAGTGGGTGTTGAAGAACGCGTGCGGCGGGCTGGAAGACAAGTCAGCCCAAGTTCGAATGGCAGAGTCTGCGCCGGCCGTCAGAGACACCCGAGCCGCGCAATTCGCGCGTGAGCACGCGCCCCTGACGGCCGAGGTACCGATAAGAAGGTTGAAAAAACTCACATGAAGGTCTGGGCGCGGGGAGTGGGTATTGAAGGACGCGTGCGGCGGGCTGGAAGACAAGTCAGCCCAAGTTCAATTGCCCGAGCCTGCCCCGGCCGTCAGAGACACCCGAGCCGCGCAATTCGCGCGTGAGCACGCGCCCCTGACGGCCGAGGTACCGATAAGAAGGTTGAAAAAACTCACATCAAGGTCTGGGCGCGGGAAGGGAGTGTTCAATGATGCTCGGGGCGGGCTGGAAGACGAGTCAGCCCAAGTTCGAATGGCAGAGCCCGCGCCGGCCGTCAGAGACACCCCAGCCGCGCACTTCGCGCCTGGGCATGCGCTGCGGGCGGCCTGGGAGGTGCTCGGCTGCACAGATGTCGTGCTTACCCTGGAGGCGCGCGACGAGTGCTCGTCCGACAGTCAGGCCCTCGGGGCCGAGTGCAGGCAACGTCTGCGGGTCACAAGCCCTGGCCGTTCGCGTAGACTGAGGCGTGGGGCGCTCGTCTGTTGTTCGACGGTGTCTCTGGGACGGTGGACGAGCGGCTGCTGCGGCCTGGTCACGGCGGCGGCGAGCACGGTGACTCTGACGCGGACTCTGCCGCATTTCGTCGAATCGGTCTCCCTGTGGGTACTGCTGCCGTCCGCTCGAGTCGATTTTCAATGAATTATTTTTCCGAATTTCTGCACGGTCTCCGCGGCGGCGTATCAGCGCGATCCGGCAGCCGCGACGCCAGAGTGCGTACCGTGCCATCCCGCCCGCTCCAGCAGAAGCGCCGGCCTGCTCAGCGTGCCCGGCGTGCCTCGCGTGCCTGGCCCTGCATCCCGACCGTCAGCGGCGTCGCAGCGAACTCGCGCCCAACGCACCTGGACGCCCGTGCGGCCGGTTGGCAAAAGGACGCCGCCCATCGTCCTACAGTCTCGGCGTTGCCCACGCCCAGAGCTGTCTCCGGGCAGCGCTGGGCCCGTCTTCGCAGCGGCCGCGGCGCCCAAGCGCGACGACGAGTCCGGGGTCAAGCAGCCGCGGCCGCGGACTCTGCGCCGCCTGCCCTTGGCCGGCTCGTCGGCCCGAGCCCCCCGCGAGCGCTGTCCCAGCGCTCGCACTTCCCGATTCGGACATGCTTGCCCGCCTCAGGGTCTCTCCTGCGATTCCAGCGGTTCCTCGCGTCGTCATTACGCCTCCAGGCGCCATTTCGAACAATGGTCCGCATATCGCGAGTCTCAATCGCACACAGCACGATCTCGCGACAACCGCCCCCTGCAATCTCGACCGCCCCGCGATTTCTACTTGGCATCGCGACACTCAGCCTCTCTCACCGGTCGCGACAACCACCTCTGCATCCACTTCATGCCGACGACTAATCTCAGCCGCACGCTCGCCACCAACGTCTCGCTATGGTCCCCTGCCTCGACCTATCGCCACGACGCTCTGGGCAGGGTCAATGAGCTCCTTCCCCGTCTCGAACTCGTCAAAAAGGACCCCATCGACCTTCTCACCGAGAGCGAGCGGAACTACGCTAGCTTTGAGTGGAATCAAGGCTCATTCCGCGGCTTACAATCGTCTAACTTTAGGGCCAAATCCTTATTAATATTCGCTCATTGGGAGGAGCGCGTAGTCGCGGTCTCCACTCGTGTGACTCTCGAGGCCGTCTTCTACCTCATCGCGGGGCGCCTCTCGGACGACTTCGACCATCGCGCCGTTCCCCGCCTTCCCGCGGACGTTCTGGAGGGCATCTCGTCATCTCTCATGCTCGTCAACGCGACGACGTTGGGCACGCCGGAAGGGTTTACGTTTGAAGAGGGGCGTTGTCGACGAGATCGCTTGGGAGGAGGATCCGAGATGGGAGGTCTCGGACGACCTCGGCCGCCTCTGGCTCCCCTTGCAGAGCGAGACACGCCAGTAGTAGACCTCAGGCGTGACGTCAAGCCCCACGCGACCTAGGCCACTTAGGTACGCGTTGGAGAGGGCTCTGGACGTCAAGCGGCCGGAGCCCTATGCTCCGATAGCTCTAAACTCCTACATGCACATGAGGTCTTAATGTATATGCCGATTTAGTAAAGGCAATGCTTCCAGGCAGACCTTACGTATCGAGCTCAGCCATCCGCCCGTCAATGTTGAGCCACCTTCCTGTGCAAGAGCAATCATTGGACGATAGGACAGACTGCGCACTGTGACCTGGTTTCTTATGACGTGAAAAGCCACACTGTCATCTCGGGAAGGCACGTGTGTGTGGTGCGAGACCAGATACAAATGGGTTGCACAAAACCCAGAAGTCGCTCATCATCGTCCTTTACCACCCATTTCAGCAAGGCATGCCCATGGCTGTCTTGAAGAGCGTGTTGCTTATTTTATTATCGCAGAACCAATGGCGCTCGCGATCTCGCTCTGGCGTGCGATCTTCCGCAGGCTGTCCCCTGCGCCTCTCACCAGGACTTGTCTAGTCAGTTACATGGTTTACAGTGTGTGTCTGTCTAATCCCTCTTCATTCAGCCAGTCGGGTGGACCATTGCACAAGACCGGCGTGATTTGTTCGCCGAATTCTGTGCCGCATATCTCAAGGAAGATCTGCAACTTTGGTCTCGTATCGTCCTGCCGGCCAGCGGCCCGGTATCGGAGGTCCTCTCTTATTACGCTGAGACGTGGGATTTCCTTTGCGATGGTCAACGGCTCGAGGCGCAGAACATGCTAAAAGGGGTGAAGGCGGCGTACATCAAGGCGATTGATGCGCGCCCCGTCTCGCTGTGACGACGCTATTCCGTTAACGTTTGCATTGTCGTCGCCAAATTCCCATAGTATCCCAAGCTTTTGTGTGGAGGTTGCCTTGGTTCGTGGTGCAGGTTTCTTCCGGATCTCCGACGGCTTGGCGCCATGTGAACTTGTTAAAGACAATGGAGACCGGGCAGTGGTATTTATCGACTCATCACGGCTCAGCGCTCAACCGCCACCTGTCTCCCTTCTCGCCATGGACCCGTCCCACGCAGAGGACCTCGATCTCCTAGATTCGCCGAAATACCGTCTCATTCATGACCTCGAGCATCTTGAGAGATCTGCCCGTACCTGCAGCAATGGTCTGAAGGAAATGGAGGACTGCATAGCCGAGTTGGACACTCTGACGGAGCGACTTTACAAAATTCCTTCGCCCGTGTTACGTCCCAGCGAACTTCGGCCGCAGCTTGAATCTGCCCTGGAAGTCCTCAGTTCTCACCACGGACACAATGACACTGCTCTGCCATCCCACCGACAAAGCATGCCCGATATCAGACCGGTGTCCGTACTTAGCACGGAAATCCCGGAGACCCTGGTCGCCGTAGAGGGCCTCGGACGGCTCGATGATCCTGAGGCCATGTCGGGGTCTGGGGTGCGTGCGCCGGTGGAGGCAGGCTGCGTCGAGACCACGTCGCGCTCTCCGGAAATCTCGGAGGCCCTGGACGCCACACCGAAGATCCTGGGCGATACAGAGTCGGAGGTTGAAACGCTTGCGCCAGTGGAGGTGGGCTGCGACGAGGTACCGTCGTGGTCGGACAGCGGGCAGCCCGGCAAAGACGCCGCCTCCGGTGTCGATGACCTCCTGGCCGAGCTATCAGTGGTGTCGCAAGAAACGAGTAGCGGAATGCTTGCCTTACGCCTGAACGGGCGTTCGAAGCGCATCCCGAGAGCCGCCAACTCACCAGTCGACCTGGCGACCAGCGTCAGCGGTCTTGAGAACTACGAAGGCTCATTGCCGGTCGACAAGAACCACGGCGAGTTCTGTCCTTCACCCGATTCAGCCAATCTTCGTGCGCCGGTGGAGGCAGGCTGCGTCGAGACCACGTCGCGCTCTCCGGAAATCTCGGAGGCCCTGGACGCCACACCGAAGATCCTGGACGATACAGAGTCGGAGGTTGAAACGCATGCGCCAGTGGAGGTGGGCTGCGACGAGGTACCGTCGTGGTCGGACAGCGGGCAGCCCGGCGAAGACGCCGCCTCCGGTGTCGATGACCTCCTGGCCGAGCTATCAGTGGTGTCGCAAGAAACGAGTAGCGGAATGCTTGCCTTACGCCTGAACGGGCGTTCGAAGCGCATCCCGAGAGCCGCCAACTCACCAGTCGACCTGGCGACCAGCATCAGCGGTCTTGAGAACTACGAAGGCTCATTGCCAGTCGACAAGAACCACGGCGAGGTCTGTCCTTCACCCGATTCAGCCAATCTTCACAGCAAACGACCATGGGACTCCACCCCGACAGTGGCAGTTTGGGTCAGGTGGACTAACGGGTATGCTGTCACCGGCTATCCGGCCGCACGGTATCTGGCGGCCATCGTAGTTGGGAGCGGACTCGTGTACGCGGGATATAGGTTGTGGCTGGCACTGGGGCCGGATTGTTGTGGAACTATCTTCGACGGACTGGCTTGACAGTACGGCAGGCAGATCAAATAAAACGCAGACAAGACCCACCTGAGGGTGTGAGCGCGGGCAGTGGGTGTCGAAGAACGCGTGCGGCGGGCTGGAAGTCGATCAGCCCAAGTTCGAATGCCAGAGCCTGCCCGGCCGTCAGATACCCGCACAATTCGCGCGTGAGCACGCGCCTCTGACGGCTTACGGAGCTGGGAGTAGGTGAACGAGACTCACGAAGGTATGCGCCGGCCGTCAGAGACACCAGAACCGCACAATTCGCGCGTGAGCATGCGCCTCTGACGGCCTACGGACCGAGGAGAAGGTTGAAGACACTCACATGAAGGTGTGGGCGGGCAGTGGGTGTTGAAGAACGCGTGTGGCGGGCTGGAAGTCGATCAGCCCAAGTTCGAACGACAGAGCCTGCACCGGCCGTCAGAGACACCCGAACCGCGCAATTCGCGCGTGAGCACGCGCCCCTGACAGCCGACGAACCGATAGGAAGGTTGAAGAGACTCACTTGAGGGTGTGGGCGCGGGCAGTGGGTGCTGAAGAACGCGTGCGGCGGGCTGGAAGTCAATCAGCCCAAGTTCGAATGGCAGAGTCTGCGCCGGCCGTCAGAGACACCCGAGCCGCACAATTCGCGCGTGAGCACGCGCCTCTGACGGCCGAGGTACCGATAAGAAGGTCGAAGAGACTTACTTGAGGGTGTGGGCGCGGGAAGGGCGTGTTCAATGATGCTCGCGGCAGGCTGGAAGTCCATCAGCCCAAGTTCGAACGACAGAGCCTGCCCCGGCCATCAGAGACACCCGAGCCGCACAATTCGCGCGTGAGCACGCGCCTCTGACAACCAACAGACGGGGAGCGGGTAGACGAGACTCACGTGGGGGCGTGGGCACGGGAAGGGCGTGTTCAATGATGCTCGGGGCGGGCTGGGAGACAAGTCAGCACAAGTTCAAATGGCAGAGTCTGCGCCGGCCGTCAGAGACACCCGAGCCGCGCAATTCGCGCGTGAGCACGCGCCTCTGACGACCGACAGACGGGGAGCGGGTAGACGAGACTCACGTGGGGGCGTGGGCACGGGAAGGGCGTGTTCAATGATGCTCGCGGCGGGCTGGAAGACGAGTCAGCCCAAGTTCAATTGCCCGAGCCCGCGCCGGCCGTCAGAGACACCCCAGCCGCGCACTTCGCGCCTGGGCATGCGCTGCGGGCGGCCTGGGAGGTGCTCGGCTGCACAGACGTCGTGCTTACCCTGGAGGCGCGCGACGAGTGCTCGTCCGACAGTCAGGCCCTCGGGGCCGAGTGCAGGCAACGTCTGCGGGTCACAAGCCCTGGCCGTTCGCGTAGACTGAGGCGTGGGGCGCTCGTCTGTTGTTCGACGGTGTCTCTGGGACGGTGGACGAGCGGCTGCTGCGGCCTGGTCACGGCGGCGGCGAGCACGGTGACTCTGACGCGGACTCTGCCGCATTTCGTCGAATCGGTCTCCCTGTGGGTACTGCTGCCGTCCGCTCGAGTCGATTTTCAATGAATTATTTTTCCGAATTTCTGCACGGTCTCCGCGGCGGCGTATCAGCGCGATCCGGCAGCCGCGACGCCAGAGTGCGTACCGTGCCATCCCGCCCGCTCCAGCAGAAGCGCCGGCCTGCTCAGCGTGCCCGGCGTGCCTCGCGTGCCTGGCCCTGCATCCCGACCGTCAGCGGCGTCGCAGCGAACTCGCGCCCAACGCACCTGGACGCCCGTGCGGCCGGTTGGCAAAAGGACATCGCCCATCGTCCTACAGTCTCGGCGTCGCCCACGCCCAGAGCTGTCTCCGGGCAGCGCTGGGCCCGTCTTCGCAGCGGCCGCGGCGCCCAAGCGCGACGACCAGTCCGGGGTCAAGCAGCCGCCGCGGCCGCGGACTCTGCCCTTGGCCGGCTCGGCGGCCCGAGCCTCCCGCGAGCGCTGTCCCAGCGCTCGCACTTCCCGATTCGGACATGCTTGCCCGCCTCAGGGTCTCTCCTGCGATTCCAGCCGTTCCTCGCGTCGCGATCGCGCCTCCAGGCGCCATTTCGAAGAGGGGTCTGCATACCGCGATTCTCCTCTTTACCCGCCACTCTCCTCCGCGAACCGCAACGTGCCATCCCGACAACCACCGCTGCGATACATTCCGGTCCACCTCGTTATTTCTGCAATGCGGCCCTTGGCGAGCCGGGGGGTTAGGGAGCGCGCTCTCCCTCCTAATACGACTGGACCACCTTGTGTCATTCCGGCCTGACTCGAGCTCACGCATTCTTCGTCCATGGACGGCCTACGCGGATCCCTTGGTCATTAATTGCCGTACCCTGCACTGTCACACTCAGGATCCACACAGCACTAATTCGCCCGCGCGCCCCGAAAACTTTGTCTTCATCGATTCCTGATCCCATGTCGCCCTGCCAGCATCCCGTGGCACACCACGGCTTGAAATCTAAGTCGACGTCACTGCCCCTGACCTACTCTCCCCGTTGCAAATCGCGCCGGTCTCTACCTCCCATGTCTCCGGGCTCCAGGATGCTGCACACTCTCAGTCAGGCAGCAGTTTCTCCCACGATCATAATCATCTTTGCGGCAGACCAATCGCAATTTCACACATCGAAATACTCGATCTCTTAAACTCTCCTAACTCCCTGCCGTTGGCAATCGATCCGTTGCCTGTGACAGCCAGGGTCGTCTCTGAGGGCGTCCGGTCCCTCTTGTCAAGCCTTATCACATATTTCGGACCGACTCTACCGTCGAGCATGGAGCGACACCTCATCCACGTATATAGTTTGAGCCCAGCAAAAGCCTGTTGCTGTATCCCTAAACCGCCACCCGATGGACCGCCGTTGGACTGTCTATTATCTTGCGCTTCACTCAGTCCGCATTCTCGCCCTGACTCCCGGCGAATTCTGCGACACTCTTTCCAAGCTCGCGGCGAGTGACCGCGCCGCAATGGACTACTGCCTGCGCGGAACGTGGTACATCAACCCGCCCGTTGACGAGGCTTCGGAATTCGCAGTAGCGCGCACAAACGCGCTCCTCGCGGTGTCAGCGCTTCTCTTCGCCGTTGCCTGGACTCGGACCGTCGCTGAGAACTCTCCCATACTGGCCAACGTCATCGCCGCGGCGCATGCAATCAAAGCTGTCGGCCCCCCTCTTTCGGAGGACCTCGAGCCTTCTCTCCATGTCGACGTCGGGATAGGCGCTAGCCATCCTGCTAGCAGCCAGGAGCGAGTCACAATCCTGTGCGGGCTGTGGGATGGCATCGGAGCCAAGGTGGAACGCTCGGACGAAGGGTACGCGGCGATCAACGCCGTCAGTCACGATTTTGCGACGCTCTACAAACACGAGAGCGTCGCCGGGTTGAAGGCTTCGGCGTGGGAGCGATTGGCGAAATTTGTTTGCCCGTGAAGTACACTCGGCTTGCTGACCTTTTTCGGACATGTTCCCCTATTCCTGCCATGAAGCCTCCCGGCCTTGCGGTCTTTCTTGTTGTGTTCTTCGACAAATGTATGTTCCATGTGCCATAGAACCCGCACTGCCTTCGTCGCCGCTGGCACACGCAGCTTCTAGGCCGAGAATCACCTGATTCCCGTGGTCCTGGGTGTCGAAAGCCTCCAGGCGCGCGCAGCACCAGGCAGTTCCCGCCACTCCTATCGCCGGTGGCTCCAACGTGTAACCTGACTGAGACTCGTGAATTGGTGATGCATTGGGTGGCAGAGTGGTCCTGATGCCGCGGCCAGGCTATCCAATCTAAACTCACTGGCCGGACTACCATTTTGAACGAGACAGGCCATCGGCCGGGACGGGAGACTGAATGCGTGCTGCGCGGAATTCGAAGTGAAGAATGCCAGCTGTGACATGTGACCGGTCGGTGTTGGCAGGTTTTCAAGACGGTGACTAGATAATCTCGACCGGGTTTCGGGATAATTACAGAAAGAGGTGACTGGAAATATCCTAGCGCATTCACTGATTGTACTTGTAGCGTTCGAAGGTCACCGCAGTCACCCAGCTGACGCGCCTGTCCGCCATGATGACCAGTAGATAGGGCGCCGGCGAGCCGGGTACGATCATCCTAACGGATTTACGGCCGTGGGTTCCCGCTTCCCAAACCCCCTGAGCCGCGACCCACACGTATCGGTGTCCCGAGGCCGTAAGCACGAATATGTCGTCATCCCGCACAGCAGGAATCTGGGGTTTGTCGTACGTGGGCCCACTCTGCGTGAAGAGGGTGTAGGGGACACCAGCTTTCGTCTTTTCATCCTTGCTTTTCACCTAATCACCTGTCAGCTTGAATCAACCTATAAAAGGCTCCACCTACGTCACTGGTAGAGCTGGGGGAAGCCGGGACGGGGGGCGATACCTGCGGGGTCTCCGGGCGGGGCGCGGGTGGCTGCGGGGTCTCCGGGCGGGGCGCGGGTGGCTGCGGAAGACTAGAAACGGCGGTCGCCGCCTGGTCGGCAGCAGCAGAGGCAGTGGGAAAGGGTAGCGGGAACGGAGTCGATGGCGGGGGGGACTTGATTGTCTTGGAGCGTGTCGCTGGGTTGAGACTCGCCTGTGCATTGCATCATGAGCCCGAAAATATGCATATTGATAAATGAATGCGTACGATTTTCTTCGAGCGGGATTTCTTCGTGGCAGTGGGTTGCACAGGCGCTGCCAACGTGCTCCGGTTGGCCTCGGGCGACAACATCAAGGAGACAGGCTCGTGCAGATCGGGTGGAGGGACCGGACCGGCGGACAATGGCTCTTGGGCTTGAACAGCACCAGCCGCGTACGTTGGTGCTAACCCTTGCCAGAGGAAGATCCGATGGGTAGCATTCAGAACGAACGTTGCAGAACTGGTGGTGACGTCCTGGGTCATCCTCGGGATGAGAAAAAAGAAGGGGGCGAGATGGGACACTGCACGACGGTGGCGCTGGATGAGGTCAATTATAAACCGGAGATGCCTGTGGCACTGGCAGACGAGTGGGTTTGCATTGTGGTGGAGGTACTGCACAGCAGATTAGACGAAGAATCAAAGACGGTTGAACGAGGAAGGTCGGATGGCTAATAAATCACGGGGTATAGGCAGGGCATGTGGAGAGACCAGGGAAGACGGGATAATACTTACCTAGAGGCGTGGGCACGGCAAGTCGGCGTATAAGGGCGTAAGCGTCCGCCGCGCTGGAAGTCGAATCAGCACAAATTCCAATCAAAAGGAGGCGCCCACCGTCATAGCCCGTGTTTCGAGAAATTCGCGAGTCGGCATGTGCTGTGGACGCCCTGTGACGAGCTCAGGTCCATGAAGATTGTTCTCATACTGCAGGAGCGCACTTTGGGACAGTCATGTTAAACTTCAACGGCTGCAGCTTAAGCTTCTGGCTTCGCCTGTCGTTCGCGTGCGACTAGGAATCTACAGCCATGAGCCCCGCTCGCAAGGCAGAATCCACGCGCACGTACGTTGGTATTCCCGGTCAGGACAGGACGCGCACCGACACCTCCTCGGTCGCCCGCGCTCACGCCGTCGGCCTCGCCGTAGACTGAGCACGTTCGTTGGATAATGGCGACACCGCCGGCAGTCGCGTTGCCCTCTTCGACCGGCCGTCCACCCATGCAGCAAGCGGTTGTCGATGTTGGCGCCGTTCTGCGAGTCGACACTGGATAAGTAAGGGTAGGGGGCGGCAAGGAAATAACACCATACGTCGATGAGTTTCTCGCTGCGTTGGTGTCTTGCCGATGCCAGGCGGGCCAGTGATGAGCACCGCGCGGAAGACGCGCGCGGCCTCCTTGCCCAGCTTCATGAAAGGTCGTCAAGACGACGGGTGCGATTTATGGATAGGTATAGGGGGAGGGCAGAGGGGCCGGGGACAGCAGTGAGCGAATGCGGACACACAGATGCCAACGACGTACCATTTCTCTAGCCAGGCTGACGCCCAAGCTTCTCGACCACGGAGGTTCGTGAGAGCGTACTTGGTGGTCCAAAGTTGCACGCCGGGGGCGTCTACCCTGCGCAACGAGGACCTCAGCGTCAGAGCGACGAGTGAGCTAGGGGCAGCGCACTTCTTCCCCCCCATGCCGTCGTCGAGCGCTTCCTTGGCAGCATTGATCGCCTTGCGCTCGCGTTCTTCGCGATCGCGGGCATGTTCCTTGAGTTGGGCTTTTCCTCCTTCTTGCGCATCGTCGCTTTTGTCTCGTCGTCGAGGAAGCCCTTGCGCGTCGCGATCGACTCCAGGAGCCCGTCCTCGCCGAGCGCCGGAATGCAGTGCCTGTCGAGCGCGTTGAGGTTCGACGTGATGCCCACAGTGGAAGGGAACGAATGTGGCCGTGACCGCGTTGGACAATGCGCCCGTAAAGACGAACGTGAGGCCTGCGGGGCAGCTCGGCTTGCCGTTCCACACGACCTTGCTGCCCGGCGGCGACGGTTCCGTCGCGCGCGCGGCCTTCATGGCGGCGCAGCTGCGGCGAGTCAGGCACAAGTCAGCGCAGAAAGCAAAGGGAAGAACGTACTTGCCCTTTGGCTGCGGCTTGCCCTCGACGGAGGGCTTGACGTCGCCGTCGCCGTCGTCTGCCTTAGCCCCGCCGCGGGACTCTGGCGCGCTTTGGTCTTTGGCATCGGCCTCGGCTCCTCGTCGCCGTCGTCGCTGCCGCTGTCGACGACCCGCGCGCCGTTCGTCCATGTCCCGGTGGTCGTCGTCGTCGTCCGCCCTGTTCACCTTCTTCGGCGCGGACGTCTTGTTGAGTACATCCGCTTCGAACTGCCGGCGGCGAGCATCTTCTTGGGCGGCGAATCCTCTTCATCCTCGTCCGAGACGGCGACCTTCTTGCGTTTGCGTTTGGCGTTCGCCGGCGTTGCCTTCGCGGCTGCTGCGGGTTCCGCAGGCTCCTTCGCCTGGTCATGAGGCTTCGCGGGCATTTTGACGGCGCTGGCGCTGCCTTCTTTACTCGAGTCGGCGCGTCGTCGTTATCTGCGTATGGACGAATATGAGCAGCCGCCACAACGACCGTCAGCAGGCAGCACGCACCGACGGCAATGGCGTACGTCTGGCTCGAACCCGCGGCCTTGTGCTGGCTGGAGCACGCCTGTAGTCGTTGTCAGCACGAAATCCCAGACTATCTAACTGCATCACGCGCCTGCGTTGTCTGCGACGACGTGTTGCCAAAAACCGAGCGAACGTGAGCACTGACGGGCTTGTCCTTGAGCTTCTCCTTCGACGCAGTCGACGGTGCCGCGGATTGCGAGCTTGGTTTGCGCGCCACGGCTGCCGGCGCCATGAGCGAGTGTCGCGTCGGTGTTGGCCTGCGCGCGTGTGCTGGACTCCGTCGCCTGCCCCACGACGCGGGGGCTGCACCTGCCAATCGGACGCGAGGGCGACGACGAGTCGGGGGTCAAGCAGCCGCCGCGGACTCTGCCCCCGCCCTTGGCCGGCTCGGCGGCCCGAGCCTCCCGCGAGCGCTGACCCAGCGCTCGCACTTCCCGATTCGGACATGTGCATCCTGGCGCGCCTCAGGGTCTCTCCCGCGATGTCAGCGGTTCTCGCGGCTCCAGCTGGGATCACTCCACGTGCACCGGCACTCAAGCAGCTTCGTAAATTGCTCTTGTTATCGCACTCGCGATTCCCACCGCGCTCTTCCATCGCGAGTCTCATCTTCACTCGACACTCCGAGCGACGGCCACCACTGCACGATCTCACCCACGGGATCCCATTGCCTTTTCCCGGACCACCTCTCAGAGTCTGAGCGAGCCCGAGACTCTCACGCATACGAACCGCGCGCTGAAATCGCGATACGCAGCCCCGTTCTCGCGGAACCCGTCCCCGATCTACAGCGCGGTCTCCTGACCAATATCTCATCCTCGGGATCCCATTGCCTTTTACCGGACCACCTCTCAGAGTCTGAGCGAGCCCGAGACTCTCACGCATACGAACCGCGCGCTGAAATCGCGACACCCAGCCCCGTTCTCGCGGAACCCGTCCCCGATCTACAGCGCGCTCTCCCGATAACTACTGCCGGACCACCTCGCGATTTCTACTGTCACATCGCGATACCCAGTCCCTCTCGTGGCCCCCTTTCCGGAACTGCATCCCCCTCTCCCCGCCCCGACGTTAATTATAACTTCCTCGCGCTGCAGCCACGTGCACTTTATGTTCATATATTTCTAATCAGGAGCGGCTCCCACACCGTCCCATCTTTTTCTGGGGTGGTCTGACAACGCGAGATCATCTCAAAGCTGGGCTCCGATGCGTCTGTGCTTTGAACCCTGAGCTGGAATCGCAGCGCGATCGATATCGTGGCATTAAACTTGTCCGATGATACTGGACTTTGGTATGCTATCTAATTCAGAACGGAGAACGGGCGGTAGTATTTAGACATGACGGCGACCAAGGTGAGACAGACGGCGACCAAGGTGAGAAAGCCGGCGACCCGTATGTATGGACGCAACGACGAGCACTTCGCTGGGGGGGCGGGAGGTGGTTTGGCCGGAAAATTCGCATACCAGACCTGGACGACGCCCTTTCCCCCCGGCTCCGAACTCCCGGCCGCGATAGTGAAGCCCTGGTCATCGTAGATTGCCTTGTCCGGACTGTCAGCGCCTGGATTGTTACACAATATGGTTTAACTCACTGCCAATGCTCGGATAGGAGAAGTAAACGCCGCTATTGATGCAGTCAGTCGAGTCGAAGAAGCTAGGCGTCCCTTCTGGAGCTTACCACACGTCTCCAACATCGTCGCCGCATTCTGCACGATTTGCGACACGGCGTCCCGTTGGATATTGCAGATGCTCACACCACCGTCGTCGGTGCCGTGGATAATTGCGTTTCCCTCGTGAACGATCAAGGCGGGAAGCGCCTCCGATGCCTGACGATGGATCGTATGCACATGCAAGCCGCTCTGGATGTTTTTGACCTTATGTTACTGCCGCGAGGTCGCCGTGAAAATTGACGTGCGCCCTACCGAGGTGTCAACAAATGCGGACGAAAACGAAAACATAAGTGATAAAGTACATGCCTTTCGCGTGGAGTCGAAAAGTTCATTTCACTCTGGGCGTGACTACTGACAGAGTTCCATTTGCTGTGCCCCGTGGTAAGGTGATGCTGTTTAAACTGCTAAAATCACTCACAGGAGCGGATGGTCATTATACGCGACACCAAAGATAGTTTCATCCACCCAGGTCATCCCAACAACCTTTACTGGCGGCTCGTCTCGCGCCCTTGGTCTGTGGGAGATACGGTTTATAAGCTTCCAAGTATTTGCGTCTTAACCTGCGAATGAGTTCTGGGTTTAGGGAATCGATAAGCTGGGGACCCACCGCGCATCCAGATGCTCATGTCAACGTCGTCCGCTATTACGAGCTTGCGACTTTGATTGTGCATCGCCATGGACTGAATCGGGGACGAGGCCGCGGCAAAAGAGCATACCTCAATCTGAGGCCGATTGGTGAGCCCCAAACTTCAGACGCAGCGGTCCACAGACCTTGTGGTCCGCCTTTTGATAGTGTACGCATGTCACAGAGCCGTCCATACCCGCGAGGAGCACGCCGTTGTCATCCGTGGGCCAGAGCACCTGCGTAAGGCCAAACTGGGTTTTCAACCCGTAGGCGTAATCCGGTTCTCCGTTCGCGCTGTGGTTCAGAAGATCCCAGACGACCAGCGTAGCCACGCAGGAGCCAGCGCTCGACGTTCCTGCGTCGATAGACGCAAGGTACCGACCACAAGGGCTGAAGGCCATCGACACGATGGGGCCTTCATGCAGACCCGCTGTCATCACGTGGCTGGATTCGTACCGCGCGGTGGACATGCTGGTGGATGGAGAGATCGAATGGAGTATAGCAGCTTTCAGATGGTAGATATGGCGAGCGGTGCATTCCTTTTCATACGGAGACGGGTGGCACAATGTGGCAGTTGTCCATTGTCAGCGACGGCTTGCAATGGCCAAGAGATTGACCACCCCATCTGTGGCGTTAAGGTGGCTAAATGGTGAACAATAATGAGAGAGCTCACCGTCTTATCCACGGGGTCGGAGCGTCCTCCGGATGTTGCTCACTGCCTTCCAACCAAGCGGCTTCAAGAGTGGATCCATATCTCTATGCCCGAGGAATGTCTGGACAAGATCATCTCATGCACGCGGCGATGCACTGCCCTGCTTAACCAACTGGAAGCTGCGGCCGCTCTATACGTCTGTCGTCCATGTGGGTGGAAACGCGCGATATGCTGAAGGAGGTATTTAGCGTGCTATTGGGAAGGTTGTGAGGGACTTGGCTTCCCTTCCTTTGTCGGAGCTAGCGCGGCGCACTCGTATGTCCGCGGCGTTGCGCTTTCGCGCTTCTCACCTGCGCAGTGAATCAATTCGAAACAACACTGGCGCGACTGCCCGTACCACAGTTGACCGCACCACTCACGGTGAGCCTTGCAGCTGGCGTCGTGGGACCTGACTATGACAGGCAACGGGTCCCGCAGGGAACCTACGGGCGTGCAGGAGGCGACATGATCTCTGCAGACATGAATGGACCTGCCGAAGGGGACACTATGTCTGTGCGACAGGAAACGATTGCCGACGTGCTGGGGAGATACGATGCGAACTTGCGGGACGCCGTGGAACGGGCCAGTATAATCGTGGAGCAGCTAGTAAGTACGCTCGTAAAGGATACTGTCAGGCATTAACCAAGACTATTCAGATGTTTATAAAAAGGAGACTTTCAATATTTCTGAGTAGGGTTGCAACAGGCACGCAGGAGGAAGAGGGGTGACGAGACAATCTTGGTGACACAGGAAATTTGGGTGATCATGTACGTTGTCGGGACGGCGGGATATGGTCAACAAGAGACATAAATCCGAGAGGAAGTGCCGAAGTTGGGCAGGGAATCAGGCACAGCTGAGCGCAGGAAGAACAACGCGCGGGGCTGGAAGTCGAGTCAGGCCAACTTCGAAGGACAGACCCAGCGCAAACCGTCAGAGACGCCCGATCCGCGCAATTCGCGCGTGAGCACGCACCGCTGACGGCCGACGAACCGAGGAAAACTTGAAGAGACTCACCTGAGGGTGTGTGCGCGGGAAGGGCGAGTTCAAGGGTGCTCGGGGCGGGCTGGGAGACGAGTCAGCCCAAGTTCGAACGACAGAGCCTGCGCCGGTCGTCAGAGACACCCGAGCGGCACAATGCGCGCGTGAGCACGCGCCTCTGACGGCCTACGGACCGAGGAGAAGGTCCAAGAGACTCACATGAAGGTCTGGGCGCGGGAAGGGCGTGTTGAAGAACGCGTGCGGCGGGCTGGAAGACGAGTCAGCCCAAGTTCAATTGCCCGAGCCTGCGCCGGCCGTCAGACACACCCGAACCGCGCAATTCGCGCTTGAGCACGCGCCCCTGACAGCCGACGAACCGATGGGAAGGTGGAAGAGACTCACTTGAGGATGTGGGCGCGGGAAGTGGGTATTGAAGGACGCGTGCGGCGGGCTGGAAGTCGATCAGCACAAGTTCGAATGGCAGAGGCTGCGCCGGCCGTCAGAGACACCCCAGCCGCACACTTCGCGCCTGGGCATGCGCTGCGGCAGGCCTGGGAGGTGCTCGGCTGCACAGACGTCGTGCTTACCCTGGAGGCGCGCGACGAGTGCTCGTCCGACAGTCAGGCCCTCGGGGCCGAGTGCAGGCAACGTCTGCGGGTCACAAGCCCTGGCCGTTCGCGTAGACTGAGGCGTGGGGCGCTCGTCTGTTGTTCGACGGTGTCTCTGGGACGGTGGACGAGCGGCTGCTGCGGCCTGGTCACGGCGGCGGCGAGCACGGTGACTCTGACGCGGACTCTGCCGCATTTCGTCGAATCGGTCTCCCTGTGGGTACTGCTGCCGTCCGCTCGAGTCGATTTTCAATGAATTATTTTTCCGAATTTCTGCACGGTCTCCGCGGCGGCGTATCAGCGCGATCCGGCAGCCGCGACGCCAGAGTGCGTACCGTGCCATCCCGCCCGCTCCAGCAGAAGCGCCGGCGTGCCTCGCGTGCCTGGCCCTGCATCCCGACCGTCAGCGGCGTCGCAGCGAACTCGCGCCCAACGCACCTGGACGCCCGTGCGGCCGGTTGGTAAAAGGACATCGCCCATCGTCCTACAGTCTCGGCGTCGCCCATGCCCAGAGCTGTCTCCGGGCAGCGCTGGGCCCGTCCTCGCAGCGGCCGCGGCGCCCAAGCGCGACGTCGACGACGAGTCCGGGGTCAAGCAGCCGCCGCGGACTCTGCGCCGCCTGCCCTTGGCCGGCTCGGCGGCCCGAGCCTCCCGCGAGCGCTGTCCCAGCGCTCGCACTTCCCGATTCGGACATGCTTGCCCGCCTCAGGGTCTCTCCTGCGATTCCAGCGGTTCCTCGCGTCGCGATCGCGCCTCCAGGCGCCATTTCCAATACGGGTCCGCATATCGCCAGTCTCAATCGCACGCAGCACGATCTCGCGACAACCGCCCCCTGCATTCTCGACCACCCCGCGATTTCTACTTGGCATCGCGAGACCCAGCCCGTCTCCCGCGAAATTCTCTCCCAACTCGCGACAACCGCCTCTCCCATCTCTCATCTACCCCGCGATGTCTACTTACCATCGCGAGACTCAGCCCGTCTCGCGTCACATTCACTGCGCTTTCGCGACAACCACATCTGCACCCTCGACAACCCCGCGATTCCTAATCCGGACTCGCGACACTCCCTCAGTCTCATGCGATATGCTCTGCGCTCCCGCAAAAAAAGACCTCTGAATTCTCGACAACCCGCGCCCGCGATATCACTGAAATCGCGAGACTCAGCCCCGCTCCGTCGACCTTCACACTCTCACAACTACCACGTCTCGCGATATCCCAACCGCTGAGCTTTCCCCGCCCACCCCGCGATCTCTTCCACATCCTTTGATTGTTGCTCCCTCGGGACTTCCAGCCTTTGCGATTAGTCGGAATGCGCTCTCCCGAGAACCGCGGCCGGACCACCTCGCGATTCCTATGACACCGAACTACCCGGCCTCTCTCACGACTCCCCTTCGCAATATGTATCGCGCTCTCCCGGAAACAAGGGCCGCGGATCAATCTAGGGCCACCCACGAAGGCCAGAATTAATCCTTTGTTCCTCTCCCTCTGCCCCTTTTGAACTGGACGGTGACAATCCCCCTACAGGGCGCTACGGAATCCGAACCCCCTCCTCACACATTCCCCCGTTCTCAGGTGAATATCATACTTTTACCTTCCATGTGTGATCCTGATCCGTTTGAGCCTCGCCCAGTGTCCCCGAGCCTGCCCTGAGCTGCCTTTGAAATGTCCATCTCAGTCTCCGCGACCCGGATCACGAGCAGGCCCAGAGCCCTTGCACAGGACCCAGCAGTCGTATTTCCCCCAGAAATTTTGAACGAATGCTTCAGGCGACTTGACTTTGACGACCGCATCTCCATTTCCCATGTCTGCAGTGTGTGGCGTCTCGTTGCTTTGTCCGACCCCCTGCTATGGAACAGCGCTAGTGCCCTTGGGCGCTACCGACGCACCACGGCAGGGAAGCTCCGTGCTCTTCTCCTCCGCTCCGACCCCTTGCCATTCACCTTCACGTTGGGTCCATCCTGGGCTTTCCCTTCAGTTCCGAGAAAAATCTTCCGAGTTTTCTTTAACTATATGCACCGCATGCAGCATTTGACGCTTAGGGTTATAAGAGGGGTCTAGGTTACAGGTTATTTCCTTATATGGGCAGGTTTCCTACTACCCTAGGTAGGGTACGCTGCTCGCACTGTGCTGGTGCAGTGTGCAAGCACACTCACCGAGACACGTCTCGCACCGCGCTGTTGCAGTGTGCGCTCGCAGTCACCGAGACACTCTCGCGCTTGCACAGCCACTCGCACCGTGCTGGTGCAATGTGCGCTCGCAGTCACCGAGACACGCTCGCACATGCACAGCCACTCGCACCGTGCTGGTGCAGTGTGCGCACGCAGTCACCGAGCACGCACGCTCGCACAGTGCTGGTGCAGTGTGCGCTCGCAGTCACCGAGACACTCTCGCACCCTGCTGTTGCAGTGTGCACTCGCAGTCACCGAGACACGCTCGCACCGTGCTGGTGCAGTGTGCGCACGCAGTCACCGAGTTGTGGCTGTGCACGCACGCTCGCACCGTGCTGGCGCAGTGTGCGCTCGCAGTCACCGAGACACTCTCGCACAGTGCTGTTGCAGTATGTGCACGCAGTCACCGAGACACTCTCGCACCGTGCTGTTGCAGTGTGCGCTCGCAGTCACCGAGCGTGGCTGTGCCGCACGCTCGCACCGTGCTGTTGCAGTGTGCGCACGCAGTCACCGAGCGTGGCTGTGCCGCACGCTCGCACACTGCTGTTGCACTGTGCGCACGCAGTCACCGAGACACACTCGCACTGTGCTGGTGCAGTGTGCGCACGCAGTCACCGAGACACGCTCGCACCGTGCTGGTGCAGTGTGCACTCGCAGTCACCGAGACACTCTCGCACCGTGCTGTTGCAGTGCGCGCACGCAGTCACCGAGACACGCTCGCACCGTGCTGTTTGACCTGCTGTGAAGGCAATCCAATTCCTTCCCTTGGCGGAAATTAAGTGGACCCTGACAGATTGAGTTTTGATTGACCTGAATTGCGAAGCTGTCAATTGCGAACCCCAGTTTTCGAGACAGCAATGTAGATCCCGCCAACACCCCGCTGAATTGGAGCTAACTTCCTTATCTTTGCAGCAGCGTGAGAACTCGGGACGATGTTCCGATGAGCCATTTTCGGTCCAAAGCTATATAAGGGGTGCGTTGCCCCATCCAGCTCGATCACCACATCATACGATCCCCATCATGCAGTCCATGCTTCTTACATTTCACGCCGCCGTTGTGCACGCAAACACGGCCGGCCCACTCCGCACGCGCCTCGCCGAGCTCGACGACAACGACCGCGAGATCATGGAATATGTTTTCCAATCGCGGTGGTACCACCGCCGCGACTTCCTCGAGAACGCGGAGACCGACGATATCGAAGAGAAGCTCCTGCAATCCTTGGTCGGGATGTACATGCTCGTCATTTCCGGTCGCGGGGAGTCCCAGCACATCAGCCTCGCCATCGATCGCGTCCTCGGTTTCGCGCGAGACATGCGCATCGAGCACCCGATCGACGAGGTGGTGCCGAACGTCCCCCGGCTGGAGACCATGTCACCCGAACCCCCCGCCGATGCCTATGAGCGCGTCAAGATCCTGGAGAACCTCTGGCAAGCGCACAGCGAGGAGCTGCTGAAGACGGCCGCAGGAACGGAGGCGCTGCACGCCATGTCGCGCGACCTCGCCACGCGCTGCCTGAACCTCGGGGTTCGGGAGTCCCAGCGCTACATCGACCGGCGCGTCGAAGCTGCAAAGACGGTCGCATGATCGGCCCGGGCGATCCCTCCCCCGCGTGGCGCGGGTACCACGGAGATCTCGGTTTTGCCTTCTCGAACGTTCGCGCATCCGTCCTGTACATACGTCCGACCTCGATGATCTGTGTCCCCGATCTGAAATGAATTCTTGCGTTTAGGGTTGCGATTGCAAGCCTCCTGTCAGGCGGGATCCACAGGAATGAATAGCAGTTTGCCCCCTGTCAATGTCAAGTCGCAAGCGGCGCAGTCTGCCATGGATCGCTGTGTGGTGTTTATATTTCGTGATACGCGGGCATGAGGCAAAAGCGTGTCTGACTCGCTAACCGGGTGATCTGATGAACCGCTGCGAGGACATATAAGGCGGGCATGGGTGGAAGGACCCAGACAGCAGCACGATCCTCCAACGTGCTCTCGTCGACGTCTCAGCCCACCATGTCATCGCCCTCGTCGCCGTCCCCGTCGTTGCCCGAGTCGATCCCACTGCCGCCCACGCCGTCTCAGACCGTCCCTTTGTGGATGGTCATCCAGCGCGTGACGAAGCTGCACGTCCTCGTGTTCCAAGAGCAGCACCGCTGGCGCAACACCGCCGCCGTCGAGGCGCTCTACCGCGACCCGACCGTCCGCGGGGCTCTCGTCTACTACTGCATGTCGGGGTGGATGCTGCGGTCGACGACGAGCTGCCACCCCGGGTGGCAGAAGGCGGTGCGTCGCGCGCACGCCATCACCGGCATGGTCACGCACGCTATGGAGACCGAGAGGATGCGCGTGATCATCGACCAGGAGGAACCCGGCTTCACGCTGCCCGCTGGCCACGCGGCCGACCGCGAGAAGCAGCTGCTCGAATGCCTGCACATGCTCATCGGCGTCGGCGTCCAGTTGCACGCGTGCGGCCCCGAGCTCTTCAACGGGGGGAAGTGGGCTGACCTCGGGGGTCCGTCGGAGGAATGCCCCGAGCCGCACCCGCATCGCGACACGATCATCACGCAGCTCGGGCAGTTCGTCGAGGCGATGGACCCGCCCTGCGAGGCCGCCGAGGAGGCCTTTTTCGACCTCAGCTGCGTGCTGGCCCGCCACCTCCGCGAAAGGTTCTACACGTCCCTCGTCGCGGAGCTCCGCCAATGCCTCGTGGACCTCCGCGACACGCGCTGGGCGATGGGGCTGGGGCGCGTGAACTATTTGCACGGCCCTCAACTTTCCGCCCGCTTTGTGATGACGATGAGTGATGTGAACTTTTGGAAGGACTTTGTCTCTCGTATGTTCGAGCAGCATCGCCGCGAGCTCGAAGGTCTCCTCCTGTAGTCACCCTTTGTCGGAAACAAAAGCAATATGAATGCCGTTATCTGTCGCGTATTGTTTGGACCGCCAGAAGGTCTTAATATCGGCTAACCGTGCCGATATTGACATGTTACGCCTCGTGTCTGATCGACGGCGATCACAGTTTTCAGCCTTTTTACGCCATGCCTGCATGTATGCCTAACAAAGCAGAGAAACATATATAAGGACCGCCTTGAGAGAGACCCCGCCCCCAAAACGCACTATGCACGCCGTCAACGCCCTCTGGTACAGTCCGCTGTTCCTCAACCCGGCACGCTGCAAATACGCCATGCACGATCCGCGCAGCGATAAGCCATTCCGCATGATCGAGACCACGTACATCCTGTACGGACTCAGCGTCACCACGTTCCACAACGTCTCGCGATGGGGCCATGCGAAGGACGTGGAGTGGGTCACCGACGACCGCGTGCGGGGCGCGCTGTGCTATCTGTTCTATTCGGGATGGATGCTGCCGACGACGGTGTGCGCGCACCCGCGCTGGCCGGCCGCAAAACAGCGTGCCCGACTCGCCGCGGAGGAAGCATGGGATGCCTTGTGGCTCGATCACAACCAAGTGGCTACGGTCCTTCCGTCTGGCGAGCGATGTCCGGATTATCACGATAACCGACGGAGGACGCTGCAGAAGAGGCTCAGAGAGTTGGTCGACGCGGGCGTTGAGTTGTGGGGCTGCGGTCCCGAAATCACCGGCTGGTGTCCCCCCGTGCTGCACCTCCCGCCCATCCAGGACCAGTCACTGGAACGCGTCCAACGCCTCGCTCATCGCGACGCGGTGATGGCCAGGTTGATTGACTGGATCGGCGAGCGCACGGACGGTTGCGAGCTGTATGCCACGGTGTACTTTCACATCGGTATGCAGCTCGGAATGCACAACCGCGTCTTGTATGATGCCAGCATTCTGGAGATCTACAAACGCCGGCTGTGCTGGGCTGGATACACCGACTGTTATGAAGACCTTGTTGATATTTTCATACGCATGTCATGTCGTCTTTAACGTATTGGTTTAGATGGTCATGGCAAAATTCATGTTGTTCGACATAACTTCGGGTTGGGGCGGGTGACGACTAATCGAAGATAACCAGATACAAAAAAAGGACGAGGAAAAGGGAGCGGGCAGGCAGGGCTTAGTCCTTCGGCTTCTGCACCAACCTGTAGTGCGCGAGCAGGCGTTCGGCATACGCCTTTATCGCAGGGCCGTCCTCCTCCTTTGGCGCGATCGAGGTCGCCGCGACCTTGGTGCAAAGTGCGGTCATCTCTGGGATGAGCGCAGCGACGTCGTCCGAGCGATCGAGGGCGACGGCCCACAAGCCGAGGATGATGCGGGTGTGCTGCGCGATTTGCTTCCGCAGCTTCGAGACGTCGGCCGTGATCATGTGGAGGACCTTGATGATTTGCTCCTGAGTGGTTTGCGGTTGCTGCAGAGACAGCGCGCCGCATTCCCGCTGCACAGAAGCATAAATGAACGAGGGTCACGGAGCGCGGGGGAGACAAGAGACGCACGTTTGAGATGCACAGGTCATCAGGATGCCCTGGTCCGTGTCGGCGACTTGCTGCGAGCAGCGCCGAATGCAGTCGGTCTGCGCGGCAACCGAGAGCGGCACGTCGGGGAACGATGCGCTGGGAAAATCGCCACCGACGATGTTCGCGCCCTGATGACTTTCCGCGGTCGCACCGGTGGACGGTCCAGAGACACTGACCTGTCCCGGCGTTCCTGGAGCTCCGTTCGATTGCTGGTCGACGCCTGCGGCTGGTATTCCCACCGAGGGCGCGCTGGACGCCGGCGCGATGAACGCCGTGCCCCCGAGGATAGCCGCTGCGCATCGCAAATCAGCTTCTCCGCGAGGGAATGCGGGCAATCACACGAACCGCATCGGCCCTTCAGCGACGGGCAACGCGTCGCGAGGCACGACTGCATCTGCGGCGCCAGCCGCGCGTCGCCGCAGAGACACGCCGGCGGGATCGTTCCGCTGGCAAACGCAACAGCTATGAGCATGCGAGCGTGCGCGCGTGGATAGGTGTTACGCACGTGGATACACACGCGTTCAGCGACGCTGGGTTAGGTTATAAGAGGGGTCTAGGTTACAGGTTATTTCCTTATATGGGCAGGTTTCCTACTACCCTAGGTAGGGTACGCTGCTCGCACTGTGCTGGTGCAGTGTGCAAGCACACTCACCGAGACACGTCTCGCACCGCGCTGTTGCAGTGTGCGCTCGCAGTCACCGAGACACTCTCGCGCTTGCACAGCCACTCGCACCGTGCTGGTGCAATGTGCGCTCGCAGTCACCGAGACACGCTCGCACATGCACAGCCACTCGCACCGTGCTGGTGCAGTGTGCGCACGCAGTCACCGAGCACGCACGCTCGCACAGTGCTGGTGCAGTGTGCGCTCGCAGTCACCGAGACACTCTCGCACCCTGCTGTTGCAGTGTGCACTCGCAGTCACCGAGACACGCTCGCACCGTGCTGGTGCAGTGTGCGCACGCAGTCACCGAGTTGTGGCTGTGCACGCACGCTCGCACCGTGCTGGCGCAGTGTGCGCTCGCAGTCACCGAGACACTCTCGCACAGTGCTGTTGCAGTATGTGCACGCAGTCACCGAGACACTCTCGCACCGTGCTGTTGCAGTGTGCGCTCGCAGTCACCGAGCGTGGCTGTGCCGCACGCTCGCACCGTGCTGTTGCAGTGTGCGCACGCAGTCACCGAGCGTGGCTGTGCCGCACGCTCGCACACTGCTGTTGCACTGTGCGCACGCAGTCACCGAGACACACTCGCACTGTGCTGGTGCAGTGTGCGCACGCAGTCACCGAGACACGCTCGCACCGTGCTGGTGCAGTGTGCACTCGCAGTCACCGAGACACTCTCGCACCGTGCTGTTGCAGTGCGCGCACGCAGTCACCGAGACACGCTCGCACCGTGCTGTTTGACCTGCTGTGAAGGCAATCCAATTCCTTCCCTTGGCGGAAATTAAGTGGACCCTGACAGATTGAGTTTTGATTGACCTGAATTGCGAAGCTGTCAATTGCGAACCCCAGTTTTCGAGACAGCAATGTAGATCCCGCCAACACCCCGCTGAATTGGAGCTAACTTCCTTATCTTTGCAGCAGCGTGAGAACTCGGGACGATGTTCCGATGAGCCATTTTCGGTCCAAAGCTATATAAGGGGTGCGTTGCCCCATCCAGCTCGATCACCACATCATACGATCCCCATCATGCAGTCCATGCTTCTTACATTTCACGCCGCCGTTGTGCACGCAAACACGGCCGGCCCACTCCGCACGCGCCTCGCCGAGCTCGACGACAACGACCGCGAGATCATGGAATATGTTTTCCAATCGCGGTGGTACCACCGCCGCGACTTCCTCGAGAACGCGGAGACCGACGATATCGAAGAGAAGCTCCTGCAATCCTTGGTCGGGATGTACATGCTCGTCATTTCCGGTCGCGGGGAGTCCCAGCACATCAGCCTCGCCATCGATCGCGTCCTCGGTTTCGCGCGAGACATGCGCATCGAGCACCCGATCGACGAGGTGGTGCCGAACGTCCCCCGGCTGGAGACCATGTCACCCGAACCCCCCGCCGATGCCTATGAGCGCGTCAAGATCCTGGAGAACCTCTGGCAAGCGCACAGCGAGGAGCTGCTGAAGACGGCCGCAGGAACGGAGGCGCTGCACGCCATGTCGCGCGACCTCGCCACGCGCTGCCTGAACCTCGGGGTTCGGGAGTCCCAGCGCTACATCGACCGGCGCGTCGAAGCTGCAAAGACGGTCGCATGATCGGCCCGGGCGATCCCTCCCCCGCGTGGCGCGGGTACCACGGAGATCTCGGTTTTGCCTTCTCGAACGTTCGCGCATCCGTCCTGTACATACGTCCGACCTCGATGATCTGTGTCCCCGATCTGAAATGAATTCTTGCGTTTAGGGTTGCGATTGCAAGCCTCCTGTCAGGCGGGATCCACAGGAATGAATAGCAGTTTGCCCCCTGTCAATGTCAAGTCGCAAGCGGCGCAGTCTGCCATGGATCGCTGTGTGGTGTTTATATTTCGTGATACGCGGGCATGAGGCAAAAGCGTGTCTGACTCGCTAACCGGGTGATCTGATGAACCGCTGCGAGGACATATAAGGCGGGCATGGGTGGAAGGACCCAGACAGCAGCACGATCCTCCAACGTGCTCTCGTCGACGTCTCAGCCCACCATGTCATCGCCCTCGTCGCCGTCCCCGTCGTTGCCCGAGTCGATCCCACTGCCGCCCACGCCGTCTCAGACCGTCCCTTTGTGGATGGTCATCCAGCGCGTGACGAAGCTGCACGTCCTCGTGTTCCAAGAGCAGCACCGCTGGCGCAACACCGCCGCCGTCGAGGCGCTCTACCGCGACCCGACCGTCCGCGGGGCTCTCGTCTACTACTGCATGTCGGGGTGGATGCTGCGGTCGACGACGAGCTGCCACCCCGGGTGGCAGAAGGCGGTGCGTCGCGCGCACGCCATCACCGGCATGGTCACGCACGCTATGGAGACCGAGAGGATGCGCGTGATCATCGACCAGGAGGAACCCGGCTTCACGCTGCCCGCTGGCCACGCGGCCGACCGCGAGAAGCAGCTGCTCGAATGCCTGCACATGCTCATCGGCGTCGGCGTCCAGTTGCACGCGTGCGGCCCCGAGCTCTTCAACGGGGGGAAGTGGGCTGACCTCGGGGGTCCGTCGGAGGAATGCCCCGAGCCGCACCCGCATCGCGACACGATCATCACGCAGCTCGGGCAGTTCGTCGAGGCGATGGACCCGCCCTGCGAGGCCGCCGAGGAGGCCTTTTTCGACCTCAGCTGCGTGCTGGCCCGCCACCTCCGCGAAAGGTTCTACACGTCCCTCGTCGCGGAGCTCCGCCAATGCCTCGTGGACCTCCGCGACACGCGCTGGGCGATGGGGCTGGGGCGCGTGAACTATTTGCACGGCCCTCAACTTTCCGCCCGCTTTGTGATGACGATGAGTGATGTGAACTTTTGGAAGGACTTTGTCTCTCGTATGTTCGAGCAGCATCGCCGCGAGCTCGAAGGTCTCCTCCTGTAGTCACCCTTTGTCGGAAACAAAAGCAATATGAATGCCGTTATCTGTCGCGTATTGTTTGGACCGCCAGAAGGTCTTAATATCGGCTAACCGTGCCGATATTGACATGTTACGCCTCGTGTCTGATCGACGGCGATCACAGTTTTCAGCCTTTTTACGCCATGCCTGCATGTATGCCTAACAAAGCAGAGAAACATATATAAGGACCGCCTTGAGAGAGACCCCGCCCCCAAAACGCACTATGCACGCCGTCAACGCCCTCTGGTACAGTCCGCTGTTCCTCAACCCGGCACGCTGCAAATACGCCATGCACGATCCGCGCAGCGATAAGCCATTCCGCATGATCGAGACCACGTACATCCTGTACGGACTCAGCGTCACCACGTTCCACAACGTCTCGCGATGGGGCCATGCGAAGGACGTGGAGTGGGTCACCGACGACCGCGTGCGGGGCGCGCTGTGCTATCTGTTCTATTCGGGATGGATGCTGCCGACGACGGTGTGCGCGCACCCGCGCTGGCCGGCCGCAAAACAGCGTGCCCGACTCGCCGCGGAGGAAGCATGGGATGCCTTGTGGCTCGATCACAACCAAGTGGCTACGGTCCTTCCGTCTGGCGAGCGATGTCCGGATTATCACGATAACCGACGGAGGACGCTGCAGAAGAGGCTCAGAGAGTTGGTCGACGCGGGCGTTGAGTTGTGGGGCTGCGGTCCCGAAATCACCGGCTGGTGTCCCCCCGTGCTGCACCTCCCGCCCATCCAGGACCAGTCACTGGAACGCGTCCAACGCCTCGCTCATCGCGACGCGGTGATGGCCAGGTTGATTGACTGGATCGGCGAGCGCACGGACGGTTGCGAGCTGTATGCCACGGTGTACTTTCACATCGGTATGCAGCTCGGAATGCACAACCGCGTCTTGTATGATGCCAGCATTCTGGAGATCTACAAACGCCGGCTGTGCTGGGCTGGATACACCGACTGTTATGAAGACCTTGTTGATATTTTCATACGCATGTCATGTCGTCTTTAACGTATTGGTTTAGATGGTCATGGCAAAATTCATGTTGTTCGACATAACTTCGGGTTGGGGCGGGTGACGACTAATCGAAGATAACCAGATACAAAAAAAGGACGAGGAAAAGGGAGCGGGCAGGCAGGGCTTAGTCCTTCGGCTTCTGCACCAACCTGTAGTGCGCGAGCAGGCGTTCGGCATACGCCTTTATCGCAGGGCCGTCCTCCTCCTTTGGCGCGATCGAGGTCGCCGCGACCTTGGTGCAAAGTGCGGTCATCTCTGGGATGAGCGCAGCGACGTCGTCCGAGCGATCGAGGGCGACGGCCCACAAGCCGAGGATGATGCGGGTGTGCTGCGCGATTTGCTTCCGCAGCTTCGAGACGTCGGCCGTGATCATGTGGAGGACCTTGATGATTTGCTCCTGAGTGGTTTGCGGTTGCTGCAGAGACAGCGCGCCGCATTCCCGCTGCACAGAAGCATAAATGAACGAGGGTCACGGAGCGCGGGGGAGACAAGAGACGCACGTTTGAGATGCACAGGTCATCAGGATGCCCTGGTCCGTGTCGGCGACTTGCTGCGAGCAGCGCCGAATGCAGTCGGTCTGCGCGGCAACCGAGAGCGGCACGTCGGGGAACGATGCGCTGGGAAAATCGCCACCGACGATGTTCGCGCCCTGATGACTTTCCGCGGTCGCACCGGTGGACGGTCCAGAGACACTGACCTGTCCCGGCGTTCCTGGAGCTCCGTTCGATTGCTGGTCGACGCCTGCGGCTGGTATTCCCACCGAGGGCGCGCTGGACGCCGGCGCGATGAACGCCGTGCCCCCGAGGATAGCCGCTGCGCATCGCAAATCAGCTTCTCCGCGAGGGAATGCGGGCAATCACACGAACCGCATCGGCCCTTCAGCGACGGGCAACGCGTCGCGAGGCACGACTGCATCTGCGGCGCCAGCCGCGCGTCGCCGCAGAGACACGCCGGCGGGATCGTTCCGCTGGCAAACGCAACAGCTATGAGCATGCGAGCGTGCGCGCGTGGATAGGTGTTACGCACGTGGATACACACGCGTTCAGCGACGCTGGGTTAGGTTATAAGAGGGGTCTAGGTTACAGGTTATTTCCTTATATGGGCAGGTTTCCTACTACCCTAGGTAGGGTACGCTGCTCGCACTGTGCTGGTGCAGTGTGCAAGCACACTCACCGAGACACGTCTCGCACCGCGCTGTTGCAGTGTGCGCTCGCAGTCACCGAGACACTCTCGCGCTTGCACAGCCACTCGCACCGTGCTGGTGCAATGTGCGCTCGCAGTCACCGAGACACGCTCGCACATGCACAGCCACTCGCACCGTGCTGGTGCAGTGTGCGCACGCAGTCACCGAGCACGCACGCTCGCACAGTGCTGGTGCAGTGTGCGCTCGCAGTCACCGAGACACTCTCGCACCCTGCTGTTGCAGTGTGCACTCGCAGTCACCGAGACACGCTCGCACCGTGCTGGTGCAGTGTGCGCACGCAGTCACCGAGTTGTGGCTGTGCACGCACGCTCGCACCGTGCTGGCGCAGTGTGCGCTCGCAGTCACCGAGACACTCTCGCACAGTGCTGTTGCAGTATGTGCACGCAGTCACCGAGACACTCTCGCACCGTGCTGTTGCAGTGTGCGCTCGCAGTCACCGAGCGTGGCTGTGCCGCACGCTCGCACCGTGCTGTTGCAGTGTGCGCACGCAGTCACCGAGCGTGGCTGTGCCGCACGCTCGCACACTGCTGTTGCACTGTGCGCACGCAGTCACCGAGACACACTCGCACTGTGCTGGTGCAGTGTGCGCACGCAGTCACCGAGACACGCTCGCACCGTGCTGGTGCAGTGTGCACTCGCAGTCACCGAGACACTCTCGCACCGTGCTGTTGCAGTGCGCGCACGCAGTCACCGAGACACGCTCGCACCGTGCTGTTTGACCTGCTGTGAAGGCAATCCAATTCCTTCCCTTGGCGGAAATTAAGTGGACCCTGACAGATTGAGTTTTGATTGACCTGAATTGCGAAGCTGTCAATTGCGAACCCCAGTTTTCGAGACAGCAATGTAGATCCCGCCAACACCCCGCTGAATTGGAGCTAACTTCCTTATCTTTGCAGCAGCGTGAGAACTCGGGACGATGTTCCGATGAGCCATTTTCGGTCCAAAGCTATATAAGGGGTGCGTTGCCCCATCCAGCTCGATCACCACATCATACGATCCCCATCATGCAGTCCATGCTTCTTACATTTCACGCCGCCGTTGTGCACGCAAACACGGCCGGCCCACTCCGCACGCGCCTCGCCGAGCTCGACGACAACGACCGCGAGATCATGGAATATGTTTTCCAATCGCGGTGGTACCACCGCCGCGACTTCCTCGAGAACGCGGAGACCGACGATATCGAAGAGAAGCTCCTGCAATCCTTGGTCGGGATGTACATGCTCGTCATTTCCGGTCGCGGGGAGTCCCAGCACATCAGCCTCGCCATCGATCGCGTCCTCGGTTTCGCGCGAGACATGCGCATCGAGCACCCGATCGACGAGGTGGTGCCGAACGTCCCCCGGCTGGAGACCATGTCACCCGAACCCCCCGCCGATGCCTATGAGCGCGTCAAGATCCTGGAGAACCTCTGGCAAGCGCACAGCGAGGAGCTGCTGAAGACGGCCGCAGGAACGGAGGCGCTGCACGCCATGTCGCGCGACCTCGCCACGCGCTGCCTGAACCTCGGGGTTCGGGAGTCCCAGCGCTACATCGACCGGCGCGTCGAAGCTGCAAAGACGGTCGCATGATCGGCCCGGGCGATCCCTCCCCCGCGTGGCGCGGGTACCACGGAGATCTCGGTTTTGCCTTCTCGAACGTTCGCGCATCCGTCCTGTACATACGTCCGACCTCGATGATCTGTGTCCCCGATCTGAAATGAATTCTTGCGTTTAGGGTTGCGATTGCAAGCCTCCTGTCAGGCGGGATCCACAGGAATGAATAGCAGTTTGCCCCCTGTCAATGTCAAGTCGCAAGCGGCGCAGTCTGCCATGGATCGCTGTGTGGTGTTTATATTTCGTGATACGCGGGCATGAGGCAAAAGCGTGTCTGACTCGCTAACCGGGTGATCTGATGAACCGCTGCGAGGACATATAAGGCGGGCATGGGTGGAAGGACCCAGACAGCAGCACGATCCTCCAACGTGCTCTCGTCGACGTCTCAGCCCACCATGTCATCGCCCTCGTCGCCGTCCCCGTCGTTGCCCGAGTCGATCCCACTGCCGCCCACGCCGTCTCAGACCGTCCCTTTGTGGATGGTCATCCAGCGCGTGACGAAGCTGCACGTCCTCGTGTTCCAAGAGCAGCACCGCTGGCGCAACACCGCCGCCGTCGAGGCGCTCTACCGCGACCCGACCGTCCGCGGGGCTCTCGTCTACTACTGCATGTCGGGGTGGATGCTGCGGTCGACGACGAGCTGCCACCCCGGGTGGCAGAAGGCGGTGCGTCGCGCGCACGCCATCACCGGCATGGTCACGCACGCTATGGAGACCGAGAGGATGCGCGTGATCATCGACCAGGAGGAACCCGGCTTCACGCTGCCCGCTGGCCACGCGGCCGACCGCGAGAAGCAGCTGCTCGAATGCCTGCACATGCTCATCGGCGTCGGCGTCCAGTTGCACGCGTGCGGCCCCGAGCTCTTCAACGGGGGGAAGTGGGCTGACCTCGGGGGTCCGTCGGAGGAATGCCCCGAGCCGCACCCGCATCGCGACACGATCATCACGCAGCTCGGGCAGTTCGTCGAGGCGATGGACCCGCCCTGCGAGGCCGCCGAGGAGGCCTTTTTCGACCTCAGCTGCGTGCTGGCCCGCCACCTCCGCGAAAGGTTCTACACGTCCCTCGTCGCGGAGCTCCGCCAATGCCTCGTGGACCTCCGCGACACGCGCTGGGCGATGGGGCTGGGGCGCGTGAACTATTTGCACGGCCCTCAACTTTCCGCCCGCTTTGTGATGACGATGAGTGATGTGAACTTTTGGAAGGACTTTGTCTCTCGTATGTTCGAGCAGCATCGCCGCGAGCTCGAAGGTCTCCTCCTGTAGTCACCCTTTGTCGGAAACAAAAGCAATATGAATGCCGTTATCTGTCGCGTATTGTTTGGACCGCCAGAAGGTCTTAATATCGGCTAACCGTGCCGATATTGACATGTTACGCCTCGTGTCTGATCGACGGCGATCACAGTTTTCAGCCTTTTTACGCCATGCCTGCATGTATGCCTAACAAAGCAGAGAAACATATATAAGGACCGCCTTGAGAGAGACCCCGCCCCCAAAACGCACTATGCACGCCGTCAACGCCCTCTGGTACAGTCCGCTGTTCCTCAACCCGGCACGCTGCAAATACGCCATGCACGATCCGCGCAGCGATAAGCCATTCCGCATGATCGAGACCACGTACATCCTGTACGGACTCAGCGTCACCACGTTCCACAACGTCTCGCGATGGGGCCATGCGAAGGACGTGGAGTGGGTCACCGACGACCGCGTGCGGGGCGCGCTGTGCTATCTGTTCTATTCGGGATGGATGCTGCCGACGACGGTGTGCGCGCACCCGCGCTGGCCGGCCGCAAAACAGCGTGCCCGACTCGCCGCGGAGGAAGCATGGGATGCCTTGTGGCTCGATCACAACCAAGTGGCTACGGTCCTTCCGTCTGGCGAGCGATGTCCGGATTATCACGATAACCGACGGAGGACGCTGCAGAAGAGGCTCAGAGAGTTGGTCGACGCGGGCGTTGAGTTGTGGGGCTGCGGTCCCGAAATCACCGGCTGGTGTCCCCCCGTGCTGCACCTCCCGCCCATCCAGGACCAGTCACTGGAACGCGTCCAACGCCTCGCTCATCGCGACGCGGTGATGGCCAGGTTGATTGACTGGATCGGCGAGCGCACGGACGGTTGCGAGCTGTATGCCACGGTGTACTTTCACATCGGTATGCAGCTCGGAATGCACAACCGCGTCTTGTATGATGCCAGCATTCTGGAGATCTACAAACGCCGGCTGTGCTGGGCTGGATACACCGACTGTTATGAAGACCTTGTTGATATTTTCATACGCATGTCATGTCGTCTTTAACGTATTGGTTTAGATGGTCATGGCAAAATTCATGTTGTTCGACATAACTTCGGGTTGGGGCGGGTGACGACTAATCGAAGATAACCAGATACAAAAAAAGGACGAGGAAAAGGGAGCGGGCAGGCAGGGCTTAGTCCTTCGGCTTCTGCACCAACCTGTAGTGCGCGAGCAGGCGTTCGGCATACGCCTTTATCGCAGGGCCGTCCTCCTCCTTTGGCGCGATCGAGGTCGCCGCGACCTTGGTGCAAAGTGCGGTCATCTCTGGGATGAGCGCAGCGACGTCGTCCGAGCGATCGAGGGCGACGGCCCACAAGCCGAGGATGATGCGGGTGTGCTGCGCGATTTGCTTCCGCAGCTTCGAGACGTCGGCCGTGATCATGTGGAGGACCTTGATGATTTGCTCCTGAGTGGTTTGCGGTTGCTGCAGAGACAGCGCGCCGCATTCCCGCTGCACAGAAGCATAAATGAACGAGGGTCACGGAGCGCGGGGGAGACAAGAGACGCACGTTTGAGATGCACAGGTCATCAGGATGCCCTGGTCCGTGTCGGCGACTTGCTGCGAGCAGCGCCGAATGCAGTCGGTCTGCGCGGCAACCGAGAGCGGCACGTCGGGGAACGATGCGCTGGGAAAATCGCCACCGACGATGTTCGCGCCCTGATGACTTTCCGCGGTCGCACCGGTGGACGGTCCAGAGACACTGACCTGTCCCGGCGTTCCTGGAGCTCCGTTCGATTGCTGGTCGACGCCTGCGGCTGGTATTCCCACCGAGGGCGCGCTGGACGCCGGCGCGATGAACGCCGTGCCCCCGAGGATAGCCGCTGCGCATCGCAAATCAGCTTCTCCGCGAGGGAATGCGGGCAATCACACGAACCGCATCGGCCCTTCAGCGACGGGCAACGCGTCGCGAGGCACGACTGCATCTGCGGCGCCAGCCGCGCGTCGCCGCAGAGACACGCCGGCGGGATCGTTCCGCTGGCAAACGCAACAGCTATGAGCATGCGAGCGTGCGCGCGTGGATAGGTGTTACGCACGTGGATACACACGCGTTCAGCGACGCTGGGTTAGGTTATAAGAGGGGTCTAGGTTACAGGTTATTTCCTTATATGGGCAGGTTTCCTACTACCCTAGGTAGGGTACGCTGCTCGCACTGTGCTGGTGCAGTGTGCAAGCACACTCACCGAGACACGTCTCGCACCGCGCTGTTGCAGTGTGCGCTCGCAGTCACCGAGACACTCTCGCGCTTGCACAGCCACTCGCACCGTGCTGGTGCAATGTGCGCTCGCAGTCACCGAGACACGCTCGCACATGCACAGCCACTCGCACCGTGCTGGTGCAGTGTGCGCACGCAGTCACCGAGCACGCACGCTCGCACAGTGCTGGTGCAGTGTGCGCTCGCAGTCACCGAGACACTCTCGCACCCTGCTGTTGCAGTGTGCACTCGCAGTCACCGAGACACGCTCGCACCGTGCTGGTGCAGTGTGCGCACGCAGTCACCGAGTTGTGGCTGTGCACGCACGCTCGCACCGTGCTGGCGCAGTGTGCGCTCGCAGTCACCGAGACACTCTCGCACAGTGCTGTTGCAGTATGTGCACGCAGTCACCGAGACACTCTCGCACCGTGCTGTTGCAGTGTGCGCTCGCAGTCACCGAGCGTGGCTGTGCCGCACGCTCGCACCGTGCTGTTGCAGTGTGCGCACGCAGTCACCGAGCGTGGCTGTGCCGCACGCTCGCACACTGCTGTTGCACTGTGCGCACGCAGTCACCGAGACACACTCGCACTGTGCTGGTGCAGTGTGCGCACGCAGTCACCGAGACACGCTCGCACCGTGCTGGTGCAGTGTGCACTCGCAGTCACCGAGACACTCTCGCACCGTGCTGTTGCAGTGCGCGCACGCAGTCACCGAGACACGCTCGCACCGTGCTGTTTGACCTGCTGTGAAGGCAATCCAATTCCTTCCCTTGGCGGAAATTAAGTGGACCCTGACAGATTGAGTTTTGATTGACCTGAATTGCGAAGCTGTCAATTGCGAACCCCAGTTTTCGAGACAGCAATGTAGATCCCGCCAACACCCCGCTGAATTGGAGCTAACTTCCTTATCTTTGCAGCAGCGTGAGAACTCGGGACGATGTTCCGATGAGCCATTTTCGGTCCAAAGCTATATAAGGGGTGCGTTGCCCCATCCAGCTCGATCACCACATCATACGATCCCCATCATGCAGTCCATGCTTCTTACATTTCACGCCGCCGTTGTGCACGCAAACACGGCCGGCCCACTCCGCACGCGCCTCGCCGAGCTCGACGACAACGACCGCGAGATCATGGAATATGTTTTCCAATCGCGGTGGTACCACCGCCGCGACTTCCTCGAGAACGCGGAGACCGACGATATCGAAGAGAAGCTCCTGCAATCCTTGGTCGGGATGTACATGCTCGTCATTTCCGGTCGCGGGGAGTCCCAGCACATCAGCCTCGCCATCGATCGCGTCCTCGGTTTCGCGCGAGACATGCGCATCGAGCACCCGATCGACGAGGTGGTGCCGAACGTCCCCCGGCTGGAGACCATGTCACCCGAACCCCCCGCCGATGCCTATGAGCGCGTCAAGATCCTGGAGAACCTCTGGCAAGCGCACAGCGAGGAGCTGCTGAAGACGGCCGCAGGAACGGAGGCGCTGCACGCCATGTCGCGCGACCTCGCCACGCGCTGCCTGAACCTCGGGGTTCGGGAGTCCCAGCGCTACATCGACCGGCGCGTCGAAGCTGCAAAGACGGTCGCATGATCGGCCCGGGCGATCCCTCCCCCGCGTGGCGCGGGTACCACGGAGATCTCGGTTTTGCCTTCTCGAACGTTCGCGCATCCGTCCTGTACATACGTCCGACCTCGATGATCTGTGTCCCCGATCTGAAATGAATTCTTGCGTTTAGGGTTGCGATTGCAAGCCTCCTGTCAGGCGGGATCCACAGGAATGAATAGCAGTTTGCCCCCTGTCAATGTCAAGTCGCAAGCGGCGCAGTCTGCCATGGATCGCTGTGTGGTGTTTATATTTCGTGATACGCGGGCATGAGGCAAAAGCGTGTCTGACTCGCTAACCGGGTGATCTGATGAACCGCTGCGAGGACATATAAGGCGGGCATGGGTGGAAGGACCCAGACAGCAGCACGATCCTCCAACGTGCTCTCGTCGACGTCTCAGCCCACCATGTCATCGCCCTCGTCGCCGTCCCCGTCGTTGCCCGAGTCGATCCCACTGCCGCCCACGCCGTCTCAGACCGTCCCTTTGTGGATGGTCATCCAGCGCGTGACGAAGCTGCACGTCCTCGTGTTCCAAGAGCAGCACCGCTGGCGCAACACCGCCGCCGTCGAGGCGCTCTACCGCGACCCGACCGTCCGCGGGGCTCTCGTCTACTACTGCATGTCGGGGTGGATGCTGCGGTCGACGACGAGCTGCCACCCCGGGTGGCAGAAGGCGGTGCGTCGCGCGCACGCCATCACCGGCATGGTCACGCACGCTATGGAGACCGAGAGGATGCGCGTGATCATCGACCAGGAGGAACCCGGCTTCACGCTGCCCGCTGGCCACGCGGCCGACCGCGAGAAGCAGCTGCTCGAATGCCTGCACATGCTCATCGGCGTCGGCGTCCAGTTGCACGCGTGCGGCCCCGAGCTCTTCAACGGGGGGAAGTGGGCTGACCTCGGGGGTCCGTCGGAGGAATGCCCCGAGCCGCACCCGCATCGCGACACGATCATCACGCAGCTCGGGCAGTTCGTCGAGGCGATGGACCCGCCCTGCGAGGCCGCCGAGGAGGCCTTTTTCGACCTCAGCTGCGTGCTGGCCCGCCACCTCCGCGAAAGGTTCTACACGTCCCTCGTCGCGGAGCTCCGCCAATGCCTCGTGGACCTCCGCGACACGCGCTGGGCGATGGGGCTGGGGCGCGTGAACTATTTGCACGGCCCTCAACTTTCCGCCCGCTTTGTGATGACGATGAGTGATGTGAACTTTTGGAAGGACTTTGTCTCTCGTATGTTCGAGCAGCATCGCCGCGAGCTCGAAGGTCTCCTCCTGTAGTCACCCTTTGTCGGAAACAAAAGCAATATGAATGCCGTTATCTGTCGCGTATTGTTTGGACCGCCAGAAGGTCTTAATATCGGCTAACCGTGCCGATATTGACATGTTACGCCTCGTGTCTGATCGACGGCGATCACAGTTTTCAGCCTTTTTACGCCATGCCTGCATGTATGCCTAACAAAGCAGAGAAACATATATAAGGACCGCCTTGAGAGAGACCCCGCCCCCAAAACGCACTATGCACGCCGTCAACGCCCTCTGGTACAGTCCGCTGTTCCTCAACCCGGCACGCTGCAAATACGCCATGCACGATCCGCGCAGCGATAAGCCATTCCGCATGATCGAGACCACGTACATCCTGTACGGACTCAGCGTCACCACGTTCCACAACGTCTCGCGATGGGGCCATGCGAAGGACGTGGAGTGGGTCACCGACGACCGCGTGCGGGGCGCGCTGTGCTATCTGTTCTATTCGGGATGGATGCTGCCGACGACGGTGTGCGCGCACCCGCGCTGGCCGGCCGCAAAACAGCGTGCCCGACTCGCCGCGGAGGAAGCATGGGATGCCTTGTGGCTCGATCACAACCAAGTGGCTACGGTCCTTCCGTCTGGCGAGCGATGTCCGGATTATCACGATAACCGACGGAGGACGCTGCAGAAGAGGCTCAGAGAGTTGGTCGACGCGGGCGTTGAGTTGTGGGGCTGCGGTCCCGAAATCACCGGCTGGTGTCCCCCCGTGCTGCACCTCCCGCCCATCCAGGACCAGTCACTGGAACGCGTCCAACGCCTCGCTCATCGCGACGCGGTGATGGCCAGGTTGATTGACTGGATCGGCGAGCGCACGGACGGTTGCGAGCTGTATGCCACGGTGTACTTTCACATCGGTATGCAGCTCGGAATGCACAACCGCGTCTTGTATGATGCCAGCATTCTGGAGATCTACAAACGCCGGCTGTGCTGGGCTGGATACACCGACTGTTATGAAGACCTTGTTGATATTTTCATACGCATGTCATGTCGTCTTTAACGTATTGGTTTAGATGGTCATGGCAAAATTCATGTTGTTCGACATAACTTCGGGTTGGGGCGGGTGACGACTAATCGAAGATAACCAGATACAAAAAAAGGACGAGGAAAAGGGAGCGGGCAGGCAGGGCTTAGTCCTTCGGCTTCTGCACCAACCTGTAGTGCGCGAGCAGGCGTTCGGCATACGCCTTTATCGCAGGGCCGTCCTCCTCCTTTGGCGCGATCGAGGTCGCCGCGACCTTGGTGCAAAGTGCGGTCATCTCTGGGATGAGCGCAGCGACGTCGTCCGAGCGATCGAGGGCGACGGCCCACAAGCCGAGGATGATGCGGGTGTGCTGCGCGATTTGCTTCCGCAGCTTCGAGACGTCGGCCGTGATCATGTGGAGGACCTTGATGATTTGCTCCTGAGTGGTTTGCGGTTGCTGCAGAGACAGCGCGCCGCATTCCCGCTGCACAGAAGCATAAATGAACGAGGGTCACGGAGCGCGGGGGAGACAAGAGACGCACGTTTGAGATGCACAGGTCATCAGGATGCCCTGGTCCGTGTCGGCGACTTGCTGCGAGCAGCGCCGAATGCAGTCGGTCTGCGCGGCAACCGAGAGCGGCACGTCGGGGAACGATGCGCTGGGAAAATCGCCACCGACGATGTTCGCGCCCTGATGACTTTCCGCGGTCGCACCGGTGGACGGTCCAGAGACACTGACCTGTCCCGGCGTTCCTGGAGCTCCGTTCGATTGCTGGTCGACGCCTGCGGCTGGTATTCCCACCGAGGGCGCGCTGGACGCCGGCGCGATGAACGCCGTGCCCCCGAGGATAGCCGCTGCGCATCGCAAATCAGCTTCTCCGCGAGGGAATGCGGGCAATCACACGAACCGCATCGGCCCTTCAGCGACGGGCAACGCGTCGCGAGGCACGACTGCATCTGCGGCGCCAGCCGCGCGTCGCCGCAGAGACACGCCGGCGGGATCGTTCCGCTGGCAAACGCAACAGCTATGAGCATGCGAGCGTGCGCGCGTGGATAGGTGTTACGCACGTGGATACACACGCGTTCAGCGACGCTGGGTTAGGTTAGGTTAGGTTAGGTTAGGTTAGGTTAGGTTAGGTTAGGTTAGGTTAGGTTAGGTTAGGTTAGGTTAGGTTAGGTTAGGTTAGGTTAGGTTAGGTTAGGTTAGGTTAGGTTAGGTTAGGTTAGGTTAGGTTAGGTTAGGTTAGGTTAGGTCGTGGAGGGTGGCGAGCGCAATGACGACGAGGGGAGCAGTGAAGCTCAACCACAAAACGGCGACGGGGATGAGGAGCGGCCCCATCCCAACGTTTCGTCCTTTATAGGACTCGTCAGGCCTTCTTGTCTTGTGATTAGAAGCCGCGCGGGACGCCGTCGGGGAGCCGTAGGCGTTCCGTGCTTCTTTCCGTTCCGTTCCGTTCCGTCCCGGGACCGGGTATGGCGAGTTACCGGAGCCGGAGGGCCCCGATTGGACGGGAAGCAAACAACCGTGGAGAAGCCACGGTTCCACTAACCTGGGTCCGATGCCGATCGGAGCGCCCGTTGCCGGGCGCTAACCGGACCTAAGTGCCCTATCCCCGTCGGAGATAACTCTATCACCGACGGACCTACGGTTAAGTAAGGTTAAGTTCGGTTAGGTTCGGTTAGGTTGGGTTAGGTTGGGTTCTGAGTATTTGCTTCATCAGATACGGAAACCTCTGTGTTGAGAGGTGTGCATACAGGTTAGGTTCGGTTAGGGTTAGGTTAGGTTAGGTCTGTTGGACTCGGTTAACATAATTCCTGCGTCTCCTACTGTTCTACACTTACGGAATGGCTTTATACATCCAAGTTGAAAGCGCGCCTAATAGATAAGTGCCCACGTGGCGAGTGAATCTCCCCGGGCGACGGTCTAGTGGGTGAAGGTGGCGGTGATGGCGGAGTAAGCTCGGTCACCACGGCCGCGTCAACTTTCGCAGTCAGTGTCTTTTTCCAAAGACTAGTGAGGTCAAATAAGTTGCGAGTGCGTTTGCGACTCACAATTATCTTCTTGTCGAATATTCCAGAACCCCGTAAATCGTAGAAGTTGCCAGTAACTTCGTCAGACGAGGGGTCGGGGTACTCGAACGAGTACGCCAGGGAGTCGTGCTTGAGTAGCCACTCCCTCCAGTATCCGAAGATCACTTCCTGAAGCTTGGATGCCGAGAAGTAGTCCCATGCCCTGTTGAATTCAGTCTTAAGTACCAAAACGTCCTCTGCCTGCGCCTCTTGTGTCGTCGAGAGGCGCGTGTTCCAACGTTTGGCCAAATTGTCCTTAAGCCAGTGTTTAACCAGGTTCTCCGGGTAGCCGCGTTGAATATAAAGGGCGACTAGGCCCCTAACGCTCTCGACGTAAGTCTCTCGAGTGCTACTCAACACGGCTAACCGTGACATCTCGCCCGTGAACGTGCCTTTCTTGACATCGATTGGGTGCGAGGAAGTCCATGGGATTCTCTCTGTGTGGTTGCCTTCCTTCCGATATGGCGCATGCTGGACAGTACCTTTGTCAATCATTATGCGCATATCCAGGAATATTTGGTGGCTCGAGGAGGCGGACCACGTGAGTTCACATTCATTGATTTTGACTTTCTCCCGCATTATGTCCAACGCCTGTTCTTCACTGTCGGCGTACACAATTGCGAGGCAATCATCAATGTATCGCCCGTAAAAAGCGATACGAGGGTCCTGTAATACACCCTCTCGACGCTCGTCATACCAACCGTAGAGGTTTGCGAGGTCGGGGGAGTCTGCTACACCCATGGCTAGGCCACGGATCTGTTCGTAGTGGATACCCTCAAATGTGAAGTTGAGCTTTGTATTGCCCACTCTCAGGCACCAGTAGAAGAGCGCGTGTTCCGACGTGAAATCCGTCGCCGATCTTCCTAGGTGTTCGTACGGGTGCTCGTAATCCCCGTTGACATAATATTCCTCGTACAGCTCGGAGATCCGTGCAATACAGGTGTCTATGGGGATAGACGGGTAGTACGCGACCACGTCGCCGGTAACCAAATATACCTTACGACCTGGGGCCAATGAGAGTTTGCTCAATTTTATCGCCAAGTCCTTGGATCCATGTATAATGGTTGGCGCCGCCCTTACGAGCGGTTTGAGTCGGAGCGAAACGTATTTAGCGGCTGGGTTTATGATGGCGCTATGGCATGGTACAATAGGGCGCACGGACACGGGCGTCTTATGTATCTTGGGTATGCCATAGAACACCGGGAGTTGGTGCTCCTTTCCCTGCTCTGTTATCTGTGAGCGCAGAAACTTCGGCAGGTTACCAGCCCATGGCAGCCGTCCAGCGAGACCGGCCGCTACCTCCATGTCTGTACATTTCGCGTCAGAAATGATACGAGAGTCTACGGGACTCAAGCCTCGATAGTTCCTTACATCATCGAGAAGTTTCTGACATTTCCCCATCAACCAGGTGCGCTCTGACACCGCGATGCCTAAGTTCTTATCCGTCGGAGTAATAATATAGTTATTCTCGAGGAGGAACTTGCGGATACGGGCTACAGGAGGCTTGAGCGCTTGTTTAAGCGTCTCCTGATCTTGGACCTGGATACGAGCGATCGTGTCTGTAACGAAACGCAATCCGCGATCCAAACCGAGTTCCACATATTTCGGTAGCCTGGGCCGTGCGTCGGACTGTGAAGCAGTCCGGTTCTTGGGCTCAAACTCAGGTTGATAGAAGGGGTCTATTTTATCTTGCATAACAAAGAACAGGCGCCATTCAAGGCGCCGGCGAAAGTCCGAGTAAGCGTCTTTCAATAGTTCTGTTCTCAGGGGTTGTTCGAACATAAAGTTCATGCCTGCGCTGAGTTCATACGAGATGTCACGAGGAACGCTCACGCCAGTTGACAGATGGACAGCTTTTTTATATGAGGCAGCCAGTACAATTTCGACCGGTACATACAAAAGGAGTCTCCGTACAGCAACGTGAATCGGAACTTCTAAAAGGAAGTCAGGGATGGACGACGGCACACCATAGCGAAACTTGCCTAGTGCTTCTTCTTGCCGTTGCCCTTGCCCTTGCCCTTGCCGCCCTTGTTCTGCTTGGGCTTCGGCTTGGGCGCGTTCTTCGCCTTGGCGGCCTTCTTGCGGTCCGCCTTCTTCTTCTGTGCGATCGAATGGGAAAATAGATTCCCAGAACGACCGAGTGGGGGTGGCAGATACGTCAGCGGTGCCCACAGTGAGGAAGTTTTGTCGCTCACCGGCGCCTTTGACTTGGCGGCCGGGCCTGTTGGAAGCCGGGGTCAGCGAGCTGGACCACAACGACTCCTCAGCGGACGTACCCTGTTTACCTCGGGCGAGCGACTTGACGCGAGCGGCGACGGCTTTGTCCACCATGGACTGGATGGACTGCCCCGTAGGGAACACGTCCGCCATCTCGACGTCGAGGTCCTTGTGGACCACTACCTTCTTGGCAGCCTTGGCGCGCTTGGCGCCGTCGGCGGCTCGCACCATGTCAACGGCGCGGGCGAGGTAGATCGCTAGGTCCTGCTTGACGGCATGGACGATCTCGGACATGTAGTAGGAGTTGACCCACTTCAGGCCCCCGTCCGGAGACGGCTCCGGCTGGCGGTGGCTCTGGATGAGCTTCTCGCCTTCGGAGGAGACTAGCGGCAGCACCGCCTCGTACATCGTCTGCACTTTAAGGGCGTCGGTCAAGTGCTTGACCTCGTCCACCTTGGCGGCGATCATCGCGTCCAGCGAGTCAGCCATCCATTCGGAGTGCTTCAAAGCCAGAGCCACCTTGTGCTCGGCGGCCTTGTCGACGACGTCGAAGCCCCGCGAGAATTGAATCACGGGGGCCTTGGCGTGCAGGGACGGGGGGTACTTCCCCGCGGCCTTGAGGCCGCGCCACTTGTCCAGAGTGGCTTCCGCAGCGACAAGCTTTACAGCATTGTCGTGTGCCACCTTAAGCGGCATGCGGAGGACGCCTAGGAAGACGTCCGGAACGACGGCGTACAGCTCGGGCAGCGTGGTGGCCGCCGCGACCTGGTGTTGACGCCGCATTACGCTCCATGCGTTGGGCGTCTTGCCGCCGTTGCCGATCTCTCCCGAGACGGCGAGCGGCGACATGGCGCGCAAGAACGCGGGGGTGGCGGAGGACGACTGCATAGCGGAGAGCGGCGTGCGAAGAAGCGAGGCGGTCGTCGGTGTCGAAGGTTGCGCGAGAGTTGGTTAGGTCGTGGAGGGTGGCGAGCGCAATGACGACGAGGGGAGCAGTGAAGCTCAACCACAAAACGGCGACGGGGATGAGGAGCGGCCCCATCCCAACGTTTCGTCCTTTATAGGACTCGTCAGGCCTTCTTGTCTTGTGATTAGAAGCCGCGCGGGACGCCGTCGGGGAGCCGTAGGCGTTCCGTGCTTCTTTCCGTTCCGTTCCGTTCCGTCCCGGGACCGGGTATGGCGAGTTACCGGAGCCGGAGGGCCCCGATTGGACGGGAAGCAAACAACCGTGGAGAAGCCACGGTTCCACTAACCTGGGTCCGATGCCGATCGGAGCGCCCGTTGCCGGGCGCTAACCGGACCTAAGTGCCCTATCCCCGTCGGAGATAACTCTATCACCGACGGACCTATTAATATGTCCGCCCCGCTTCATGGTACGGAGCGGATTTGCTTCCACAGCCTCGTACATACCCCTCGCGGCCCTGAAACATACACAGGACTGTTGGCGCCCCCAAACTACCCCTAGTACATTTTTTTCCCGAATTTAGCCCAAGCCCTCACCCCACAGCGTCTGCCGCAATTCCCCATCAAACCGCGGTGCGCGATCATTGTCTGATCATTGTCCGATCATTGTCTGATCATTGTCGGAGGCATTTTGCCTATTTCCCTCAGCAACGCGGCGCACGCACTACACCCATGGCACATCCGGCAATGGACGTGCAATAGTTCCGACAATGATGGGGCAATACCTCCGACAATGGACGTGCAATAGTTCCGACAACGATGGGACAATACCTCCGACAATGGACGTGCAATAGTTCCGACAACGATGGGACAATACCTCCAACAATGGAAGTGCAATAGTTCCGACAATGCACGTGCAATAGTTCCGACAATGATGGGACAATACGTCCGACAATGGACGTGCAATAGTTCCGACAATGATGGGACAATACCTCCGACAATGATGGGACAATACCTCCGACAATGATGGGACAATACCTCCGACAATTGATGTGCAATAGTTCCGACAATGCACGTGCACTACTTTGCTGCAGCCGCGCGTCACTACTGGTATTGGCCGCTGTGTGCTGTTGTCCCAGCCCTGGCGCTCGCGGCGGACACGGCCATGACGCCCGCCCTTGCGGCCACGTGCGTCCCGCGCAGCGCACCTGTCGTGGTTGCAGGTCCTCGGATGCTGCTCTCACGTCGGCGCGCACGTAATTGCTCAGTCACTGCGGCACTCACGGTGACGCACACTGCTGTGCGTCCGTGAAGTTGTCTCCCCACGGCCGCTCGCCGCCAGCGCACTGCGCCAACATCTCTGGCCGGCGCAGTGCCAGATACGTCCTCAGCTCGGTCATCATGCCGACAACGCTGACAGTGCGCGTGGCATAACTCAAGAATCCAGATGGCTTCCACGCCGCCCGGGTTCTCATCCCAATGTATAATGTCATTCGCACTGCCAAGGATATCATGAACCGCGTTTCCCCACCCGTCTAACGTTCCCGGTTCGCAGCGCACACCCTCGCTCCCACCTTCCATTCGTTCCTACTCACACCCTTCGCACGTCCATTCCAGGATGTTAGTACCCTGCGCATTCTCAGCATTGCGTCCCCCGTTCAACGGCGCTCGTACCGTCTCCCGAGCTTCAGCGTCCAGACAACCTACAGGCTGTCAGGCATCGTCTACCGGTGGCCGCTCCACGTACGCGTGTGCCATCTTCCCAGGCAGGTGCTGCACATGGAGAGCGGTGCGCCCACCTTGAAGGGTCTGTCGCATGCCATGCACGCGCTCGAGGGGCAGAACCTGCAGTGGAATCCACGCCCGGCCGGTTTGATCTGCTCCTTCCAGATCTTCTTCACACAGTCTGTTGCGCGCAGTTAGATGTCGCTCCCTGGGGTGTGCATCCCGTACCCTTGTGATAGTGCCATTCGCATTCGCCGCACGTTACGGTAAGGCGTCCACCCAGCTGTGCATCGCAGAGCCCGCAGCGCCTTGTCTTGCATTTGTCGCAGCGCCAGACCCGCGTTAGCGCCACACCGTTCGCCTTGGAAATCCAAACGCGGCTCAGGATATCCCGCCCGGGCATCTTGTCGAGACATTCTGTCAGGCATCAGCCATCGGCGCAGCTCGCGTCGCCGCCGCCAACGTACCAACATGCACGTGGTGGCCGCATGTGTCGCAGTCCAGCAGCGTGCAGTTCGCCTTCCTCATCATACAGACGTCGCAGGTGTTGCAGCGCTCGCAGACCCAGTCGTACAATGTGTGCGCGTAAGCGCCCCCGGCTTGGCTGCTGAGGCGGGCGTCGTACTCGGCTGGTGTCATCCCGCACTTACGGACCTTACACCCTTCGTGCCGTTAGCGCAGCTCCCGTCCAAAGCACGGTACGGACCTTGGTGGTACGACCGCTTGCAAGATACGCATGCAACAAAGTCCCCTTGCGCCAGGCCCGGGGGCTCGAGGCAGATGGTGCAGCAGCGCGACTCACACATGACACACAGCCAGCCCGCCTTGCCCGCTTGCTCATCCGCGCTGCAGAACCGCCGCGTCTCGCATTCTTCAGCATGTGTTAGAGCCTATGCCCCCACGCGCAGGGCCCACGCACCTGTGCAGATGCGGTCGCCGCAGCCAACGCATTCGTTGTACTCGGAGGTGTATTCGTTGATGTCCCCCTGGCAGCCCGTGCAGCGCTTGGCCTTGCACAGTCCGCAGTACCAGCGGCGAGCGTCCGCCATCGCGACCTTGCCGGGCTCGACCTTCACCATGTCCGGGCGCGGCGGCGTGCCAGCGCATGCTGCAGACCCATCAGCCACCTGCAATGCCCGCGCTTGCCGCAACTGCGCACAGATGTGGAACGGTATATCGCACCCGACGCAGCGAAGGAGCAGTCCATCCCCACTCGCGCACTTGTTGCAGCGGCACTTCTTGCAGATAAAGTCCGCGCCTGCCATCCCGGACATCCAGTCGTCCAGGCATTCTAGAATGGGTCGGTCTGGGTGCAGGAAGGACTGGACGTGCACACGTACTGGCGGTTAGGTGGTACGGCCGGTTGCAGCTCAGACAGTAGTCTGCCGTTGGCGGTTCCGCGGCGAACTCGCCGCCCGGGATGGCCTCTTTGCAGGTCGTGCAGAAGTAGACGTCGTCGCCCGAGGCGCGCTCGGGAGGCTCTGGCTCATCGTCCGTGTCATTGCCAGCCGTCCTGAGACGGCGTCCAGACATGGGGGGAAGCGTGAGGGCGTGATTCGGGATTCAAATTCCGCCTAGCCCGCTGCACAGGAATCCACCCCGGCACGGCCGGCACCCCTCGCAGTGCCGCTAGCCGGGCCAAGCATTATCCCGCCGCGCCGCGCAGGTGTCACATATATTTCGCGCTCCCCACTCCCATTTTGCGTAACCTCTGACCCAACCATTTTTTTGCACACTTCAACGGCTTTCCCTTTCCGATCGCAACCACGCTCAATGTAACTTACGCGCAGGCACCTTCCAGTACATGATCCACAACCGTGAGGAACGCATGCACGGCGTTGGGGTACTTGTCCCCCGAACTCCTCTCCCCAATCCATCCCCAGTACGCTGCAAATGACGACGTCGCAGTCACTGTCGGGAAGTCCTTCGACCCCGCCAGGAAGTCGCGCTGGGTCATCCAAGCCCCGAGACATACCTGCGGGATGACGTCCTCGTAAACGCACTGGCTCCCGTGCCTCGACTCGTAGAGGTGCAGCCCAGGTGTGCGAGGAACCCAGCACCAGATGCATACCACCCTGCCGTCCACATGGCACAGTCCTTTTACGTCCGCATAGCGCGCCTGGCCGCTGCTGCTCTCCACCAGCGCCGACACAATGTTGCCGTCGTGGAGGCACCCTGCGGTTGTGTGATCGGCGCGCCGCCCTCCGCCACGCAGCCAGCATCCGCGGCAGATAGTCCTGTTGGTAGTCAGTTTGCCCCGCTCTCGCACTCGCAGCCTGCACGCACCGTAGCATCTCCAGGCGCTGCTTCATGTATCCTTCCACGGCGGCAGTCTCCTCCCGCCCCAGCGAAATGAGTGCGGCATTGATCCTGAGGGCAGCGTCGCACGAGGGCGCAGCGCCAGGCTCTGCGCTATCCTTCCCAGTTTGTGGCCGTGGATCCACGCGTCGTGCCAGGATCGGCTCCCCGGAGGCTGGGGCCGTGTATAACGGAGCGCAGCGCGAACACGGAACGTAACTCGGCGGTAGGCTGTCGCAGCGCTCGCCATAGCCGTCCAGGTACTGCGACGCTGCCTGTCTAAGGCACATATCGTCGTTCAGCAAGCACTCCATCATCTCGCCGTGGCCGAAGACGTCTGGCCCGGAGGTCATGTAGGAGTTCGACGGGTCCAGGAGGGTGTGCACCTCGCAGTACGTGTCGCCTCGCCCGCCTCGCCCAGCACCCTGAATGTGTGAGATGTAATTCCAGGCAGGGCCGTGCTCCACCACCAGGCGTACGCCGGGCGAGTGATAGCCAGTTCCCAGCAGCGTTGTCGCAACGATGAGCCGCTGCGCACCAGCCTCCCAGGACTCCAGGCAGTGTGCCCTTCTGTCTGGCAACAGGTCGCTGTGGAACGCGTCACATCCCAGTGCCTGCGCGACTGTCTCTGCCTCCGCAATGCCGCGGACGAAGACAATGCCGCGGTCGCCTTCCCCTGTCAGCAAGCGCGCCGCCGCCATCTTGATGTGGGTCACAAAGTCCGCGCGGCGCAGGCGGTATGTGCAGAAGCGCAGTGACAAGCGTGCCGAGCGTTCGCGGAACATTACTGGCTGTGCGATGCTGGCGATCCCGAGCTGCACGAGCGCCCTGTCGTACACGTCCAGAGGTACGGTTGCCGAGAGCAGGTGGATTGGGATGCCGTAGGATGCCATCTCGGACATATCCAGCATTGCGGGGCGATACGAGCTGTCAGTCACCCACGCATGCACCTCGTCCACGAAGAAGCGGCGCAGGCGCCCTGCCGCTGCCAGCTCCCGCAGCGCCGCGTGGAAGGACGCCGAGCTCCCAGACTCTGGTACCACGTACGTAACCATCTGGAAGGTCGGGTTGTCGATAGTCCACATTGCCGCCGCTACCCCGTGTTTACGCGTCGCCCGCAGATGCGCATGGGCCAGCACCACCCATGGAACGTACACAATCGTAACGTCGGTAGGCCTGTTGTAGTGCGCACAGGGAAGCAGCCAGAGGATAGACTTCCCGCCCGCCGTGGGGAGGAATGTCGCAGTGTTCTTCCCGCCGCGTAGGATCTCCTCGAGGGCACTGCGCTGCGACGGCGATCGGAACGCGCCTTCTGGAATACCCAGGAAGTCACGCAGCGACGAGAGCAGGTCCCTACCCCGCAGATCAAGGACCACTGCGGGCTGGACACGCGATGCCGCTGCCGGCGCGGAGTAATGCGGCATATAGCCCTCCCTACGCAGTGCGTCTACCAAGATAGCCCCTACCTGGCCCATTATGTCGCTCGTGAGGGAGCGCAGGCGAGCCTCAAGCAGCGTCAACACGTTTGATGCCAGCGCCGCCTCATCCACCGCGAGCGCGCGGAGCTGCGGCGTCAGCGTCTCCGCGACGGCACTCGCGATTGCTGCTGCTTGCGCGTCCGCGCCACCACGCTGCCCGTCCCCGGCATTCCCGTCCTCTGCCGGGATGTCCTCGACCGCGACTGAAAGCGGCCTGCGCAGGATCTTTCCGTGTCAGACACGGTTGCCCGCTCGCCAGCCTGCGCATGCATACCTTGTGCACGCAACGACTCAGAGGTAGGAACCTGTTGACCAGGTCCGACGTCAGCCCATTTCGCTCGCGCCCGTAGTGAAGCCGGGCCGTCAGTGATGAGTGGCCTTCCTGGTAGTCCAGGTCCTCCTGCAATGCCGCCGTCGTCGCCACGTCCTGGTCGCTGATCAGGTGCCGCGATAGTGATGTCATGATGTGCCGCCAGTCCGATACCGTGATCTCTGTCTTGACGTTCTCGCGTGAATACTTTTGCATGACGCCGCTGACGACCTTGGTGGTGACCGCCGTGTCGAAGAGACCCTTGTTCAGGTACCCCAGGCCCAGCATGACCGAGTCTGCTGAACAGCGGAAGACCTCCGATGCAAGCATCATCGCGAACGGCCGAAGGAACGCCATATCGACCATTACCAAACGGCTGAGCGCACGGTCAAGCCCGCGTATGATGGTCCGATCAAACCCTGCAAGCATGTCAGCCGCTCGATGCCTTATAGGCCTTGCCTTGACCGGACCCACCTCCGGTGACCTCCCCTGACTTGTTATAATCGAGAACCCACAGCAACTCTGGGTGCTCTGTCACGATCAGGCTTCTGCGTCGGTCCGAGTTGACCATGAGTGTCTCAAGAGCCTCAGTCCCGCGTGGAGGTTGGCCGCCGCAGGTGTGCATCAGCGCGGCACGCAGCGCGGAAAGCTCGAGGTACCCCTCGCGCCACTCCCGACACTGAGCCGGCTTCCAGACCGGGCGCGCCTGCCCCACAAGCCAGGAGCAATATTGCCCACTCGCGAGCAGCTGGTCGGTGAATGCCATGCTATCGATGGCGTTTCGTGGGTCGGACACGAATGAGTACCCGACCTGCACACTTGACGGGTCGTCGTAGATCATATCCGGGAGCTCAAGGGCGCTCGTGTCCGCGTGGCGTGTCAGGGATGCAAGGAGCTGATCCGCGCGTGACGCCATTCCCTGCACCATGGACTGCAGCGCAGACAGAGTGATCGGCGTCCCGCAGTACCGAAAGGAGGAGCGGTTCCCCGCAGTCCAGAACACGCGGTCTGGGGATGCCGTATGCAGACTGATATTGCGTGCAAGGTCATGAACCCTAGCCGTAGTCAGGGACCCACTCAACATGGCAATACCCATTACGCACTGTCGCATTGCATCAAACACGTGTGGTTCCCCGACCTTCACCCAGTGCAGGTGACCCGCCATCGCCTTGAACGTGGTCGCGCCCGATGCCGAACTGTCCCTCACAATCTGGAAGTACACCACGCATCGTATCGCAAACGACAGCGCCGCGGTGTACGGTGTCACGTGGTGCGGCGGCAGGAACACGCCATGGAAACGCTCGAGGCTCGCCAGGAAGACGTACGCAATGAGGGCGGTCGAGTGCGACGCGCGCCCGTCATACTCGTGCGCGACCATGGAGAACGCAAGGTCGTGGATAGCCGTCACAGCGTCATCGTCCTGCATTTCGTCCGCCCCGCACAGCTTGTGAAGTGCGCGTGACAGTCGCTCTTGGTCCACCGTCAGTGCGCAGGGTGCCGACTCGCCGAGCAGGCTGCTGCGCACGGTGAATAGCACCAATCGTCCAAATATCGATTGGTACTTCGCCACGGTCTCGATTGGCGAAAGCGGGCGCACGTCGACCTCCGCACTAATCCCGGCATCATCAGCTATTGCATGACCCGCAGCAGACCACGTACGTCTTGCTACGAAGGTGCCTCAGCACCAAGTCGTCCGCGTGGGTGTCCAGGAGCTTCATGCATGTATCGAAGTAGCGCTCGCACAGCGCGGCAAGCCTTGACATCCACAGCGGCGCAGAGTCCGGCATGACGGTGAGCTCGGAATGTCCGATGAGCTCGCGCTGTGTGTACGGCTCCGCGAACTTCGCAATGCCGGATCGGACAATCCAGGGCGATGTCTCCTTCACGCCCATGCCTAGGTAGGAGCCCTGCCTCGCACGCGTAAGCGCGTCCTTGTGCGTGTTCACGAAGATGGCGATGCGGTCGCTGGCGGTCTCTGGGGCGGGTGGTGCTGGCAGCTCGACGACCTCGATGTACTGCTGAAATCCAGGTGCTCGATATGCCTGTTGGACTCGCGCCAGCCTGTACCTGACCTCCCCGGCGTTGCCATGCACGGCTGTGCGGTGGCTCGTACGCAGCCGGTCGACGTCAGCGGTGGCGAAGCCGCAGCCTTCCGCCTCGCAGACAGCGCCGTCCTTGACGTCGATTCCAGCAATGGCCGTGCACGGCGCCGCCGGAATGACCGGTCCCGACGGGATCTTGTAGCGCTCAAGCCACGTCGTGACCGTGCTTTCCCGGACCTCAGCACCATGGCTCTTCAGGTGCTTGCAGATGGCCGAGGACGACGGGTAAATTGCGTAGCCGCAGCCAGCTTGAGCGCAGATGATCATGCGGTAGAACGTGTTCACCGTTAGGCCAGCCGCGCTCAGCTCGCTATCGTCCGCGATCTGACGACCCTTGTCCGCGGCAGCCGCCTCGTTGTGCGCTCCGGGCACGATTGTGGTGATGGCTGGTGTTACACGTACGCGTTTGCGTGCGCGGTCGACGTCCTCTCCATCCGTGTTGTCGCTTGGTCGGGTCCGTCCTGTACCCCTGACTACTTCCGAGGAACCTTCGAGCACACTTCGATATTACATCTACATCTCCCATGATCACGTACCGGCGACTGCTGCAACTCCCGCGGGCCCTGCGGCTTCGAAGACTGACTGGGCCGTTGTTGCACCTGCCTGTCGCCCGACCCTCGCCTCAGCTTGCCCCGCTATTAACCTCCAAATCGCCCGTCTGCAGGTCATGGACACACGCACCTCCATTTACGACGCCTACAGCACCTGCTGTGCTTTGCTCCCCAACGGTTCTTCCGTCGCCAGCGGCTGCAGCCCACCATTTAGCAAACGCGGTGCGCGAGCGAGGCTTCGCGCGCACACAACTGTCCATTGCTTGCATCTGCATATGCTGTATGAGCAAAATGCGTGCTGCTGCTGATGGCACACGCACTTTCGTCCAGCCGAGCGTGCGTAGCCGCATGCTCGTCGTATCCATACTTGCTCCCAAAGCGCGCGGGGCAGTTTGGGCAGCGAAACTACACCACGTTAGATGTGTCACCCTGCCACTGCCATTCCACGCACCATGGCACGGTCCGCCACACACGACACACACACCAAGCCCGGTGCGGAAACTCCCGGCCCAGGTCGTGCAGCGCCGATGGGCGGCCTCTGTCCAAGGCTTATGATCTAGTCTGGGCATCGGATACCCATTGCAAATCACTATAGACCAGTTGTCAAGGCTTGCGCTTTCCATGATCTGTTGACCGGTTCGAATCCCGCTGCTGCCATTTTGTTTTTTTTTTTAATTCTGGCTCTGTTCATGTCACAGTCCTTTCTCATGCATTTGCCCAGATTTATCTTTTTTCTTATTTCTTGTGCACTTATGGTGCAATATTACCCGGGAACCAACAACACATTGATACAAGTTTGACACGGCCAGCGGCACTGTTACTGGTCAACACGTCCACGTGGATTTTCTGCAACCTCGTAGTATATTCCCTCAGCCTTCAGCCCAGCGCTCGTACCCTTCAGCGGCCACTATGGATGCATGCAGAAGTCACAGACCCAGTCCCAGATCGTGCCAGACGGCCGTCTGTCCACCACTCCCACTCCCATCAATTCCTCGTATGAATCGTTGGCGCCCCTCCTTGTCGTGCACTCTGTGTCTGCGTAAGCATCATTGTCCGATATTCGTGCACCATCCGCATACCCTTGTGGAACCTGAGACCGCACTTTGCGCAGCACAGCTTCTTGTCCTCCCGTCCGTCCGGCCGCCTCGTGAAGCAGAATGAACATCTGGATCTCACTGCCGCCGTGCACGGTGGACAGGCCCAGTCGCCTTTCCCCTCCTTGGGGCCAGCGCAGGCTATCCGTCGTCCACGTCAGCGCCGTCCCTCGCACAATGGAATCAGTACCCACCACGGTGGTAACGACCCTTGCATATCGTGCACTCGTCGTATGCCTCCTGCGTGGTTTTCAGGAAGGCGACCTTGCACTTTGGGCAGCTCCCCCGGCGGCACTCCTCGCAACGCCAGCTCCTGTGCAGCAGCTCACCCTTGCGCCGCGCACGGACAGCCTGGACAAAGTAGCGAGGGGCCACGGGCTCCCCGGTGCAGGCTGCACGTGTCAGAGACTGTCGCCGTCTACGCGGAACTGGCTACCCACCAGGGTGTTGCGTTGCTGGGCACGTCTTGCAACGCAGGAGAGGGCGCTGGTCGTCCCGCATCACGGCCCTTTCAGTCATGCATGTCTGGCAGCTTTTGCAGCTCACGCAGAGCCAGTCGTATACCGTGTTCCTCGTGTGGTGCAGCATTGTTGCCGCCTTACGATCGTCGTACTCGTCCAGCGTCATGCCGTGCTGGTGTATGTCGCAGGCTGCTGTTCTCAGCATTCCCGTCCCCGCCGCACAGCTGCATAATTACTCACTGATGTGGTAGGACTTCCCGCACCCCAGGCAGCGCAGGAAGTCTCTCTTTCCGCGCGGGTCTGCATTGCATGTGACGCACACAGTTGGGTTGCACTTTAGACAGACCCAGCCGCCCGTGGCCGCCCGGCCAGCCACGCCTCGTTGGGAGCATCCTGGGCAGAGCGCGTCAGCCCCGTCCGCGCCCCGGAAGCCCGCGCCTACCTGGGTGCGTCCACTCCTTGCACGCTGTGCACTCTCTGCTCGGCTGACCATCCTTGAGGTTGACGCCGCAGCATGCGGCGTACGTCTTGCGGCAGTCCTTGCACGCCCACTGCCCAGGTACTGGCTCCATGTCGGTGCCGCTCTTTGCAATGCGCACGGCGTACTTTGGCACCGGCTGTGGCATACATGCTGGGAGTTCCATAAGCTTGGGCGCCTCCAGCAAATACAGTCCAAGCACTAACCGACGTGTTGCTTGATGTGGCAGTTGCGACACTTGAGCATGATCCCGCCTGGCACGCCGCACTCGCTGCAACCGCACTCCTCGCACAGCCACCCGCGCTCGGGGTGCGCCTTACGTCTGCGGCAGCCTGCCATGTCGTCAGCGCCGTAGCCCAAAGATGCGCATCAACGCTCACCCTGGTGAAACGCAAGCGGGCATTCCCCGCACGTCACGCGCTCCCCGCCGGGGCGTATCTCCAGCAGGCAGCCATAACACCGGTCGATGATCAGTGCCCCCGGCCCCGCGTCCCTGCGCGTGATTAGCTACACAAGCCCCCACGCCACGGCGGGTGCGTACGGGTATCCCAGGCTCGCCGCGCCGAGCACGGCAGACGCCCAGATTAAGTACCGTGTGATGTACGGGAAGCCTTCATCGTCAGGGAGCAGCAGCATCGTCCAGTACTCCGCGAAAGTCGTTGTCGCCGTGACCTCTGGGAGGTACTCGCACGTGATCATGTCCTGGCGGCGCTGGACCCAAACCATGAACATCAACCGAGGGACGGTGTCTGTCAGGTCGCAACCCCCCGCCGGCCCGGCGTGCAGCTCCCGCGGCATGTAGCATACGGGGCAGGGCGCACCGGCGGCACGCATGTAGTCTGTCGTGTCGACCGGGCAGAGCACCATCACCTACGCCCCCATCAGAGCTCAACACGACCAATATCATGCCCGTGCGCACGCACCTCGCGCAGCGTCCGGCGTGAAGCCCCCCACTCGATTGTTGCTGTCAGCACGTTCTCTTGGCCCGCCAACGTGCAGTCGCCATCGCAGTGCCCGCGCGCGTCATACTGCTGGACATAGTGGTTGACGCATCTGTCCGTCCTGGCCAGAAGCGGATAGAGCGCTAGCCACACGGCCTGCGCGCGCACCGAGAGCCCGGCCTCCGTCCATGGCGCCGGAAACCGCAGCGGCGACTGCGGGGGCTTGCAGTCCCCAGGCCCTTCTGAGAGCCGGTCAGACACCAGATCTGTGAAACCGCCATTGTTACTCACTGCGTAGGGCGTCCCCGTCGTGCATGAAGTGGTACCTTATGAGGTGTATATATTTGTCCGAGTCGTGCCGCTGCAGCGCCTCGATCTTGTTGGCGTCGGCGACAGCCACCGGGGTCGCGGCAGGCTCGATCTTGGCTGCGACGGCCACCAGGGTCGCGGCAGGCACGGCTAGTGCGCGTTAGCGCTGTCCATCACAGCCCATGCAGACGCACCATTCCCACCAACGGCCGGCGCCGCCGGGACGTTGTTACCCGCCTGCAGACTCTCGTCCTCGGAGGAGAATTCCTCTGCTCGTTGGTTACTACAGCGTGCACCGACTTGCACTGCGACGCACCAGCAATCTCGCGCCAGCACGGCACGCACATCCCTGGCCCGCCACGCGCGCGCTGGGAGGCCGAGGGCGTGTACGGCAACGAGCAACCCTTGCATATCAGCGTCGCGGTCTCCTGCATCTGCGTCGGCGTGCCTATCATGGCGGGCGCACGTACGTCCAGGAGGAAGAGGTCCGCTTGCGGAGTCCAAACCCAAGCCAGGCTTGCGCCCGCCCCGGCGGCTCCCCGTTATCCGCTCCCGTCCTCCCCTTTCCCGATCGTGCCCTGTTGTTATCATCACGACACTCTCGGTTGTAAGCAAGACTGGCATTGTAACGTAATCATTCCGTCGTAAATCTGGTCGCAACAATCGTAATCCTAGCGCGCTCACGTTGAGCGTTATTTCTGTCCTAACAGTTACTGCCCTCTGGGGTCGTTTCCCCGACTACACATGCTACTACGCGCTCGGGAATCCGATACTATCTATCCCGATCGTAACGACGCCCCATATGACATACTTCATTGCGTTCGAAAACCCCTCGACGTCCAGCAGCTTCAGAATGCTCCAGTATTGCAGGAACGTCGTGTTCCCGTCCACCTCCGGCAGCTCTGCAGCAGCCACCATTGCCTCGCGGTGGTGGAGGTAAAGCATGAAGGCGAGCTGCGGCAGGATGTCCTGGAACACGCACGCGCTGCCATTGCCATGCAGGCAGCGTGGAATCCAACACTTGTAGCACAACCTGAAGGGCACCGGACCCTCTTCCCAGTCGCTCATTTTGACCTGGCGGTTGTCAGCGCTCCCGCGCACGGCTCTACGTGAGCACTAACCTCCCTGTACGTCACAGTGACGCCGTTGCATGGCACTTGCGCATACCACGGGTTCAAGTTGCCGCGCCACGGGCAGCGCATGGTGGCGTGCTCCGTCGCGACCTCGCCCACACTGTAGTGGTTCGCGCAGAACGTGCGGCGCATTAGCAGCGGCAGGATGGTGTCGTAGTACTGCAGGCTGCGCTCGTGGATGTTTGCGGGCCGCACGTATCCGGGCCCTCGTTCGAATGGCGCCCGCACCGGGAACACTGATGGGTGGCGTTGGTCGCTGAACTTAGCGCCTGTACCATGCTTGTCACTCGACTGCCATGGGACCAGGCTCGGAACACTCACGTGCGAGCCGAGCCGCCGCACTGGCGCGGCGCACAATGCGGGAGGTATAGTAGCCCGGTGCGTGGACCTGCACAGCCAGCACCTCGGCACTCGTGGCTGTATTGCCCGCGTAGTGGGCTGGGACAGGCGCTGGCATATTTGCGGTATCGGATACCTCGTCTTCATCTGCGCGGACGTCAGCCCCGGTTACCACAAATGATTGCCACTGCAGCTCACCACCGCCGCCGTTCCCATTTTCGTTGTCTGCGGTAATCACTTCATCTGCGCGAATGTCAGCCCCGGTCACTACAACTCGTTGTGACTGCAGCTCACCACCGCCGCCGTTCCCATTTTCGTTGTCTACGGTAATCAGTAACGTGGTGCCAGACCAGCCCAGCACGCGTACCCGATGTCTCAAAAGCCTGGGAGCTCGATGGAAGCTGTGACGATGACGCATCCTGCGCCTGCGACGCCTGGGATGCCGGGATCTCCGACGCCGGTGACGCGGGCTGCAGCTCTGCCGCTGTCGCTACCCGCAGTCAGCCAATCGCCCCCACGATGTGTGTGGCGCTCACGCGGGCGTGTGACCATGGTGGAGGGCCCGCCCTGGCTGTTTGGGACTGAGACGCCGCCGATCGTGACTGCGATCTCTGTCAGTTGCGAGACCAGCGCCGCTCCGCACACACGTACATGGGTCACCGTTCATGTCCTCGCCGCCCAACGTCTCCTCGACGCAACGACTCTTCTTTGTTGGCGGCGGAGGGCGGCCCGGGGAGCCTTTGTCCGTCACCTCGCGGCGGCGTCCGCCCAGCGTCGACTTGGACGGCGACGGCCGGGGCGCCACCGGCGGCGCGGGCGGGGCAACGCGGTTGGCCTCGTCCTGCATGTCGTCATCGTGTCGTGCGTCGGCCCCATCCGCGGCATCGGCAACGCCAGCGTCGACGCCCAGCGGCGCGCCGTCCGGGCCCTGCGCACTGACAACGGCTGGCATGCAATTAGCTGAACACTCGCACGTGTCGGGGCAACAGGAGACACACCCGGCAGCGTGCTCGCGGCGCCATTCTGGCCGGCCACAACTGGGTCCGTCGCGCCACTCGGGTCTGGCATCTGCGCGTCGTCTGGAAAGCGGTTAGCCACACGCCCGCAGTCGTCCCCAGCACACGAAACTCACGTAGCAGCGCGTCCGCAGCCGCACGCTGGCCGGCCACATAGCCGTCCCGGTAGCTGTTGCGCGTGGAGGCGGCGTTGTCGAACAGCGCCTTGCTGATCATGGCTGAGTGGGCGGGGTCCATGAAGTGAACGCTCGACTTCAGGTGCCGGTCCATCCACTTGGCCTTTTGAAACTTGCGGCCGCAGCACGGGCACTCGACCTCCAGAGGCGGCTCCTGCATGGTGCGTTATGTGCCGTTCCCCAGGGCCCTTGCTTAAATCCAGAGCACGCGTGCGATGGCAACTGCGTGACCGGTCTTTCCCGGTCTGGTGCACGTGCTGACCGTCCCGCTGCGCTCACACCGGCATCACGCATCACCAGCTTGATGCGGCCCATGCAGCAAGCCTGTGAACACCCTTGCCCCTGCTTGCACGTCCCTGAGCGCCCAGCCCTTGCAGATTATGTCATCAACTCACGTTTGCCCAATGGAGGTAAACACGTATTCCATGTCCGATCCTCCCCGGCTTGGTTGCGCCACATTACAGATCCATTCAGCTGCCTAATCCGCCCTGTCTAAACTCCCCTGCTCACCGTCGCTTCCTATCACGCCTCTCGGGTACTCTCATTGGCAATTTCTGTCTCTTCATGAGCACATGTATTCTGCATCATCACAGGCTATGCCGCAGGCTCTGTCCCTTTACCTCACGTGTCATCCCACCGATCTCAAGATCCCACGCTATGTCACACGTTGCAAATGCGATCTATATAGTCCGGGGAACATGCACATGTCCTGCAGTCCCGACGAGTCCCCGGATACCATGCGCGTGCGCCGTGACGTGAGTTTCCATCACGCCCATTTCCAAATTCACCGAGCGGCTTCACAGCATCCATCCCTGCCCGTGGAGATGATCACCAAAGTTCTCAAGTACGCCGCCGAACCTCACATGGGCCGTGCACCCGGCATCATCGTTCGCATGCTGTGCTTGGCCAAGGCGCACCGGAACGCCCTCGAGCGCATGCTTTACGACACCATCGTCCTCACATCAGCGTCTCAGATCTGCAGCTTTACCCAGCTTGTCCAGCAACGCACCGTGTCCGCCGTTCCCACCCGCGTCCGTGCCCTATCTGTTTCCGGTCATGACGGCACCGTCCAGACCACGGGCCACTTTCGTGATTTGATCACGCTCCTTTCACCGTCCCTGCGCCAGCTGCATGCCGGACCCGGCTACGCCCGACTTTCCCTCGCCCACGCGGACGTCGCGCACATGTACCTCGACGAGTACGCCTCGGGCAGCTTCACTCCGCTTGCCATCCCGGCGCGCCCGCTTGCCGCCCTCACGAGCCTCTGGCTGGGCCCATTCCCCGAGAACATCTCCATCCTCGACCTCATGCTTGCCATGATGCCCAGCCTGCGCTGCCTCGGCCTCATCTTCGTTCCCAGCCGCCCGCTGACCGCATGCCGCATCCTCGACGTATGTTCGGAGCGCCGCATCCCGACCGTCCACTTCGTCGTCCAGGAGTGGTCCCTTCCCGGCACACTGCTCAGCGAGATGCGCCTCAAGGCCTTCCTCGGGGCGCACGTTGCGCGCACGTCGGCATTCACCTCGTACACGGTTGTCAGCGCCGACCCTCAACGCTGGGGCGTTGGGCCCCTTGGCGCGCAGAGCCGGCCCGGCCTTTGGATCAGCCATGCGCTCGGTGAGATCTCCCTATGTGCATCCATTCTCTGATTACGTGTATCTGTCCGTGTTTGCCGACGCCGTACCTTTGTATTCCCCCCACACGTAATGCAATCACGACGTGCCCCCCGGCCAGCCAGTTTGCTGTCAATTAGTTCCTGAAGCCAGCGCTGCTCCGTTGCCACTGCACTCAGCGCTCCCTGGCGCGCTCGACGCGCTTTCAAACCCCGCCAGGGACCACATGCGGTCCCTCATCATACGCGCCTTGGCTGCACACGGCTCCGCCCGAGTAGTCCCATCACGCACGGCGACTATATTACCAATTGGCATCCCATACACCCCGCCAAGACGTCTAGCGGTCCCGTGAAAGCTGCGCGTAATCCCGGCAGTCATCTGCAATCGCCAGTGTCACGTGTACATCGCATTCACCGCTATCCGAGTATCGCCGACATCATTCGCCCAGCCACGCATGCGCTGTGCCTGTGGCGTGCATCTGCGGGCGCGGCCAGCAGGTCCCGGCGGCGCCCCAGCGTCCCCGGCATGGTGCGCGCAACTGGGACACGTCTTCTGTCAGCACTATGTCAAACACTGGCCCCAGTGCGAACGTCCCGGAATTCACTATTTCCCCAACTCCCTCCGCTCGTCCCTTCCCCTGACCCCTATTCCTCGGAACCCGAGCACCTGCAACTCCGCTGCGTGATTGTTTCCAGATCGCAATCGGCCAATGAACGTCGTGCCCTTCATGTCCACCCTCGTCTATCGCGTCATTATTTCTCATGCACCCTCGGAAATGTGTCCCGGTTCCTGGTTTCCGTCCGTTGCCGTTTGAGCCGCTCGACGCCGCATCTCAGATCCCCTCCCACCCGTCTGATGCACAGCGTTGCATCCCGTCCCACATGCCCCCGCATATCCAGTCTGACACACCCCGAGATGCCCTTAGATCGTCCCTATTCCGCCCATCGCCGGGTGTGCGCTCTGCCGGGGGGTTCCCATCTCCCACCGCACTCATCGCCGTCTCATCAGCCCTTGGCGTCACGCACAGCAGCATCCGTCGCTGTTCATGCGCGATGTGGCCTCCCTCCTGCGCGAGGTTGGTGCGTGCTCAATGCCCGCGTGCCGAGCAACAGTACCGCATGTGCGAACTCCCGTTGATCTCGCACTAACCATGTGCAGCGCATTTCCAATACTGCCGTTATCGGGCATCCCCGCCTGCCCTCTGCCCATGCCAAGCCACGGGCTATCAGTGACCTTTCCCGGACGCCGGGCCGCCTGTCATCCCGCCTGGATATAAATACTGTATCACGGTCTGCCGGAGTTTCAACATCCCTCCTTCCCTTCTTCCCTCCCACAACATGTGCGCCCAGCCGCCGCAGCACGCCCGCTCTCCCTCACCCACCGCTACTCCCCCGCCCGACGATGCTGTCGACACCTGTACCGCCTGCTCCAACGCCATCCTCCCCGCGCAGCATACCGTCCGCTGCCGCTCGTGCGCCGCTGCTTTCCACGCTTCCATTTGTGAGTCCACCACCTCTGCCAGTCCTCTCAGCCGCCTCACTGACATTCTGTCGTTTTGTTCCGGTAGCCTGCGGCGGCCGTGGCAGCAGGTCTGGTGACTTCTACTGCCGCCGCTGCCTCTGCCACTGCTGCATGCTCCCCGGATTTCTCCTCCACTGTGCGGACTGTGGGCGTCCCTCTCATATCGGTCAGTCTGCGCCCCGCCCCACTCTCGACTTTTGTTGACTGCCAGCAGACTGCTCAACAACCCCCGTGCGCGCCGACTCCATCTCTGTTCTGCCCGGCGCTCGGAACATGACAGACGCCGGTCTCTGGCGCTGCCATTCCTGCGCTGCCCGTCGCTGTTCTCGATGCGGAACACGCACCATCCTGATCGTGCAAGGATGTACCGTCTGTAATGATCAATATTGCGCACGTACGCCTGCACTACCTTCCGACGGCGCTTCGCTGACTCGCGCTGTCACAGGGTGCGCCTCCCGCGACTTCGACGCCAGCCCCACTGCCATACCCGACGCTGTCGAATGCTCTCGGTGCTACTTCCTCGGATGTCCCCGCTGCCGCACCGTGCTCGACGCCCACCGGTCCCGCTTCGTCCATTGCATACTCTGCAGCAAGGCCTTCCATGCAGGTATCCCTTCATCCATTGGTCCCCCATCCATTATTTACACATTTGCCAGGCTGTTGTCGCACACCGTGCGACATATCCGCCATCGAGTACGAGGCTCGTGCCCGGTCCCAGGGCCTTGCCAACGCAAGTTACACACTCTATGACTGGATTTGTCACGACTGTCGCTGCTGTGATGTTTGTCAGATCGTCGGAGACGAAGTTCTGCTGCGCTGCGACACGTGCGCACGCCGCGTGCATGCTGGTACGTGTCTATACAGCAACGCTCTCACGTCCGCCACTTACCTGCCGCAAGTCTGTTCCGGAGCCGACGTCTGCGTCGACGTCATCGCTGCCATCCGTGCGGCCCAGCGCAGGGGCGCCGTATACACACGGCTATGGCGCTGTGACACCTGCAGGCTATCACATTGCGGCCTCTGCTCCGAACCTCAGGCTGAGTCCCTGAGCAGCGCCTGCGCGTGCTGCGGGCTTCGATTTCACCATGGTGCGTCATACCACCTCTCCTCTCAGACCACTCTCATAGCACGCATCCATCAGGGTGTATCCAGCAGGCCGCGAAGCCCGCCGACACCAACACCTTCCGCTGTGAGAACTGTTTCCCGCCGCGGTGCGTAGTTTGCACGCTACCTCTGCTCGCCGACGCACCCGGTGTCACATGCGCGTCCTGCTTCCGTACCTGGCATACCTGTACGTCCCGCTGTATTCCCAGGGCCACGCCTCACCAGTGACCACCAGCTTGCACCGCTGAGTCTCCACGGCCGCAAACGGTATTTCCCTCTCTTGCACGCCTGGCCATTGCGCTCACGCATTCCAGCGCCCCGCCCCTCTCATCTGGCACTGCCGAAGCTGTATTACGGGCCGCGACGCCGACGACGAGCGCGACCCACCTGCCGGTGACAATCGCACACCGCCGTAGTCCTCGGTAGGTGCCACACGCTTCGCGCATTAACCAGGTCTCACCACCCCTTTCAGATCCCTATCCGATGTCATCATGTCATGTCTGCACACATGGTGAGGAGTTCCTTCCGGCAGAATGCATTGTTTGCAGTTCATCCGTCGTCACATGTAATTACCCATTTACCATTAAGCAATTCTGCAGCGTTATGAGACCTTGAGAGCGCGGCGTGGAGGATTGAAAACGGTGCCATCATGACTAGCTACTGGGTACACGGCGCGAGCGGTAATGGAGGGGAGCGCGACTCTATCTTACGAACCGCCTTGCCAAGTCTGGGAGACCTCGAAATGATGGCTCAGCGTCAATCAGCAGAACCGCAGTAGAGAGCCGTACGTGCTCGTGTTGCACAATATGCACGCCCAAACGGTATCTCTCATGTTATAGACGCCGCCCTGCACGCAGCCGGGGTGGGCGACAGGAAGTGCGATCGCGAAAGCACGATGGACGGGACTCACAGACGCGGACCTTGATGAGCGCCGGCATTCAAACTGTCAGGAACGATCGTGTGCTGCAAGAAGCCGGAACTGCAATAGCATGCCGTACTTGGCTTCGTTGCGCCATATGAACAGCCGACTGGGTACCTGCATAAGTTAAACGCCGTCCGTGACGCAGAGGAACGAACCCCGCACCATTCTCGGCTACGGGAAACGTGATTGTCAAAGAGTACGCGATGGTACTTACGACGGCTGTACCTAATAAGCGCCAGTTTTGGCGTGCTGAAGATTCACTGAATGCTGGAAGAAGTATGAGATAACGAGAGACCATCAATGACAAAGAATCCTTACCCGTGACATTGCCCTGCGCAGCAGACTCACCGCTGGCAACGGCACTGCGGCCCTCCTCGTCGCTTGCGCACGGAATAGACTTGCTGTACGTCCCGTGCGTGCGACCGGAGCGCGCAGCCGACGATGCAGCGCTCGAGGATGCTCGCTCGCGGCGGTCGCGAAGCTTGCCCGGACGAGGCGCGCCTGCTTAGTCAGCAACGTGCGTTAGCTCGCCCCCACGTTCGCGCTCGCCCGAGCCGGGCACATTGCGATAGCGGGTGGCGCATTTGGGCACAGACTGTACCTGGGCCGTGATCGGCGTTCGCTACGACCCGCTGGACGTCGAGGGTCGGCGGCAGGGATGCTGCGCGAGGTGTCGGCGGCCGAGCCCGAACCAAACTTGCACGCTGGCCTCCCAGCTCGAAGCCCCCGACTTGGATAATTGGCCCTTGCATTGCAGTCAAATGCATATGTCAGCGCGCGAATCCCCGGGGGTAATTGACGTACATTACCTTTCGTGCCCGCGAGCGACATTGCCGACGACCTCGACGTGGAGCTCGACGTTCCGGAAGTCTTTGCCGCGGCAGCCGCGACGCGACGCCATTTGCAGAACGTCCGCGTCGATAGAGACCCGCCCGAGGCGCTGGTGACGAGCAGATGAGCTGGAAAGGACGTCAGCGTTTGATATATGCAGACTGCCGGCGAGCGCAAATACGTACCAAGCCGCCTTGCCCGCGCGGCGGCGGCCACAACATACCTATCTCCGTTCACGCGCAGCATGTCAAACCGGTGTGCCAAGGCGTTGTCAAGCTCTCTTTGTCACGGCAGCCCGCGGCCAGGATAGCAACCCGGCGGAGAGCGCGAAGCCGCATAGTACCTGCACCCCGAGCCGATGCACGCTCTCCGGAAGATTCTCGCACGCGGTAGGCTCAGGTATTGGCGTGGAGTACATGATAAATGCTCTGCGAAGAGCGCTGCGTCGTCGGTGGGGTCGAGTTTGCCCGAGATTCTGCAGTAGCGGCACTCCTTGCTTGCACATATCCTGCAGCGGAACGAGCACAGCGTCGGCCTCGAGGGCATAATGCCGTGGTGCATGTATGCTTGGCATATCACCGACGGCAACGGTACGCTCGGGGCGCGCAATCCCATGTGGATCGTGTCCGAAATAGCTGTGGCATGCCGGGGGATCCATTCAGCACCAAGACAGCGAATGCCGTCGCGAGCAGAAAAGCCTCAGGTCCCTTACACGTACCTTCCTCGAGGCTATCAAACTCCCGTGTTTGACGTGCGTGAGAGCGCGTAAACAGCGGCGGAAGAACCGTTCTGGACCGGATGTGCAGTTGGTGCATATAGCAGCACCCAACCTCTCTCACCTGCTTTCCCTTCTTCACCAACGCTTAGCTAACGCGTCAACGCTCCAGTGTGACGTCAGGGATGGATACGATGAGACGGCGCGCGTATCCCGCGTGGAATGAGTTCTGTTGCAAGCATTCAGACCCGAAGAAACCGATCCCGGGATTATTCTCAGGATTTTAAGCATAGAACACGTCTGATGCTTACGTAATCATGTGATATATGGTTGAGATTTGAACGAGAAGCGCAAAATGAGCGCCCGCGTGGCGAGAACGCGCGCCGCGGCCGAGATGACACGCATCTTGAAACTCCGCCTCGCGGTGCGAGTATCCGACGGACCCCGGGCCCGGCCGCCGGCCTCACGCACCTATTCAGTCTGACACATTCCTGGCATCTTGTGGGCGCAAGCCGTAAGCCCAGATCGGCTCAGGAAGCGCGGAAAACCGTAGCAAGCGAATGAAGCCGCCAGCGCAAAACGCGCAATTCACTCGCACCTCCCAATTTCACGACAATCAAATGCCGGGTCCGTTAGCGTGGGAAGCCGCAGCCGCGGTCTGATGGCGTGCCGCAATCGCAACGCAACCGGGGGCGCATTTCCCGGGGTGCAGGCTGAGACCTGTGGCCCGCGGACGTCTCTCTCCTGCACCAGGCTTACGTAATCATGGTCCCAGGTTTGGCGTGGGGAAGGCGCCGCGCGCGAGGAACTCGCGCATTCGCTGGAGGAGCTGTCAGAATCGAAACTCCGCCGCTCCTCGTCCCGCGGCCAACGTCTCGAGCCTGCGTGCCGGTCCGGCGGGCCTCATAACCCAGATTCCTTCTGATTGCGTACGGCATGCTGTGCGCGAAGTTCTGCGCGCCGAGAAGGCCCAGAACGCGCAAATCGCGGTTCCAATGGAAACCCGTCGCCAGCGCAAAAGCCGCACACCGGGCACTGCTCCCTGTTTCCCGCGCATCAAACGCCGGGTATGTTAGTGTGAGAAGCAGCAGCAGCGGTCCGATGGGCGCGTTGCGAGCGCAACGCGTCGGGAAATGTGTTTTCCGGGCCGCAGGGTGCACCTGCAGGGGTCTGCCCTCGGCCCCACAGCGCCAGGTTTACTTAATCAGGGTCCTATGTGCTGAGAAATGTAATTTTCGGGCGGGGAAGGACGGGCGCGCGAGCAACTCGCGGCCTGCGCTCGGGCTGAGCGAGTAATGAAACTCCGATGTCCCTCGCCGCGCTGCCACTGTACGGGCGCGATCTCGGGCCTGCCGACCGATCAACCCAGCCTCATGTGTCAGGTGCATTTGAAATGCGTTAGGACGGCTGTGCGCGAAGCGGGGCGCGACGAATTGGGCTGGACAGCTTGCAAATGACGTTCTATGCGAAAAGCGTTGATAGCGCGACGCCCCCGAATCGGGCGGTTCTCCGTGATTCTCGGACATCAATCGCGCGGTCTGTTAGTGGGCCGATGCTCTGTACGTGTTTGATCGGCCTGTCGTAAGGCAACGGCCCGAGTGACACTGTGTCTGAGGTTGGGTTCGGTAGGAACATGCGCGCTTGCTCATGTCCGTCTCTCACACCGAGACCCTGACGGGCGGCTAAATCGCATTGCGCACGCAGACTGAGATGCGGAGAGCGAGACGGAGACGGCGTCGACGCTTTATTCGCGCGACAAAAGTTACCCTCACCATCACAGCCGAACCCGGCATTTCTCCTTCCGCGCAACCTCCACAGTCAGACTCGCGAGCCGCGTGAGTAAGCACGCGCCTGGAGTCATACGGACCGCGCGCGGGCTCTGGGCGCGGTATAAAGCCCCGGAGCGGAACGCTCGAGTCCAGCATTCCGCACGCCGCCGTCCGCTCTCTTCCCCTTTCCTCTACCATCGCCCACCTTCCGTCGTCGCCCCCGTCGCCGCGCAGGCCGTCCGTCTCGAGGTGCGTGCGCGTCAGCTTGTGCATCGTGTTCGCCGCCGCTGACTGTGACCGGCAAGGCTGACACTGACAGTCATCCGCTGACGCCGACGCCGACGCCGGCGTCTGCTCGACGCCGACTTCGCGCACCTTCCTGCCCGCGACGGCAGCAGCCCACGACTGTCTGGTACGTACGTACCTGTGTGCTGGCCGTTTCTATTGCCGTTCGGCGCGCGAGGCTGATATCTGCCGCGCAGCTCGGCGGCATCATCCTCAACGACGACGACGACCACGGCCGGGTCGTTTGGATATTTTTTGGTATGCGTCTGTTTGTGTACAAGACGCTGTGCTGACTGCCGCACGTAGATACTCAAACATGTCCTTGTTCTCATTCAGGGAACCGGCCTGCCGGCCAATGTTGGGGTATGTCCGTCTCAAGCACGTTGTTCGGAGAGCCGTTGACCGCTGACCCCGCCGTTCTTGCAGATTCAAATCGAGCTCTCGTTGACGTCGACATCGACGGGGAGGAGTGGGGACTGGTGTACGAGGTCCGTAGCCTTTTTTCCGTTGTTGTTTTGTGTGCACCGCCCGAGCTGTACCCGGTCTCGAACCACCCGCCCGCCGTACGTCAGGCCCCGGCGGAACGTGTTAGCCGTCGCGCGGCAGTGCTAACCACGTGTTCGTGCGCGTTGAGTGCGTGCAGCGGCGGGGATGAGAGCCGCAGGGCCGATCTCAGTGTGCATATCGGATCAGGGGGCAGGACGAGCACGCGCAGGGTGACCCGGCCTTGATAGAGCGCGCCGTCAGCGTCAAAGATGCGTAGATAGTGCATATACAGGTTGTCATGAGACCCTGACCTCTGCCCGCACGTCCGAACGGAAAACTGTTTGCCACAAAGAACCCGATCGTGCCAACCCTCACGGCAGAAGGAGGCAGCGCCCCTGGTACCAGCAAGTTCGATGGCATGGGTTGTACAGAACCAGGCTAGCCCTGGTGCCCGCCGACGGACTGATGCTTAGTCACTGCATGCAAACAGGCAGCTCTTGCAGCCGCTCGAGCCGAACCCGGGCCCGCGGACACGATTAGACACGCATGCAGCAGACCGCGGAGCAGGACTCGGCGCATACATGGTCGGGTTATTGACTAGATAGCACGCGCAAGCTGGGGCGCGGCACTCGCGCATACACAACTCTGCGCGCAAGTGCACAGTCTGAGCGCGCACCACGCACTCGTCGAGCGGCGAGCAGAGCGCCCCCGACCGGGTTTACGTCCCGCGCCACCCAGTCAGCGCATAGAGTGGGTTGTCGGCGCGCAGTCTCGTTGTATGCGTGATGCGGGCGGCTGACATTCTGCGCTGACAGCTCAGAATTGAGACACAGCGGGTGCCGGCAAAGGACTGCGAGGCGCGCGAGGGTGACGGCGCTTGAAAACACAACGAGAAAAAGACGTACAGGCGGGGCACGCAGCCCGCCCCAGCCACAGAGACAATGACGATGCGCGAGGAGGAATCTGCGGGAGGGATGGGGTGCGGCTGGCGCGATCGAGGCGAATCCGAGCAAGCGCCGGCGCAGCAAAGAGAGTGCACAAGGAGCTCAACAAGGGGCCAGGGGTGGGTAGACGCGGGACAAGTGGCCAATTAACTCCGACTCCGCACGCAACCCTGCCTCGGCCGTCCCACCCACCGTCGTCCGACCCAGCTACTGCGCGCTGCCTGCCTCGACACCGCCCACGACGACGCCCACGCTCTTTTACACGCCGCTCCCGACGACGACAACCCGACAATGCGCGAAAGTAACTTTGCGTTCCCTGCCCAGAACCGGCCTTGTGTCTGCATCTCCTCGCAGTTGTACGACCGTCGAGGTGCGTGGCCTTGTGTCGTGCTCGCCGTCGCTGACGACGAGCTTGCTGCTCTGCTCAGCGCTGGACACGACGTCGGCGCTGCCGCTGTTCAAGTCGCTGAGTCATCTGACGTACCTGACCTCGACGTCGCCGCGCATCCGCGAAATCCTCACCTTCGACGGCGGCCTCGAGCGCCTCGTGCGCATCCTCCGCGACTTCTGCCAGGCGCCGCCGCCGCCCGAGTCGCCCCAGCTGTTCTACGGCCTCCTGCCGCCGCCGCCGCCGTCGACGAGCTCGAGCAAGAAGCCCGTCGCCGACCTCAAGAACCTCGACCGCGCCGCCGCCTACCGCTTCTCGCTCGCCTTCCAGTGCGTCGCGAACATCGGCGTGCGCGGCTCCGAGCCCATCCGGTCACGCGTCGTCCAGGCCGGCACGCTCGACGTCGTCGGCTGCGTCCTGGAGTCGTGGCTGCAGTCGAAGGGCTTCGCCGTGCTGCCGTCGTCGTCCGCGTCGGGCCTGCCGCTCGAGAGCAAGGAGCAGCGGCTCCTGCGACGCCAGCAGCTCGCGCAGCAGCAGCAGCCCCAGCAAGCGGCCGAGATCGCGCGAGCGCTGGAGCGAGCTCGGCAGATCCAGGAGGCCTCGACGTTCTACTACGCCGTCCAACCCGCCGCAGCCGCCATCGCCCCCGTCCAGCCCGCGCCCGCCGCCATCATCATCACCACCAGCTCAGCGTCTCGGCGGGGCCGAGCAACAGCACGTCGGCGAGCGACGAGGAGATGCAAGACGTGTCGCCGGCGCAGACCCGGCCGTCGTCGTCGGTCTCGATGAACTCCCTTCACTCTGTGTCCAGCGGCACCGGCAGCGGCGCCGACACCAGCGCGCACGCCACGCCCGTCGGCAGCTCGACGCCGAATGGCACCCTCGTCGTCGCCGCCGCGCGTGACCGATCAGGAACGGTCGTTGCGCCGCGGCCCGTCGGCGTCGGCCCCAACAACAGAAGACGAGCGCGCACCGTAACACAGCGCAATCGGCTCGCGACGGACGCCGAGGACGACGACGTCGAGATGGACGACGAGGCCGCACGCAACATAGGCATCTTCCGGGCCGACGACGACAGCCCGCCTGGGCACCGGAACTTGCTCATCGGCGGCATCGTGGCGCTGCAGAACGACGACCTCGAGATGGGCGCGCCACCTGGAGCGCCGGGGGCTGCGTCAGATGTGCCCGCGCCGGCCGGCGAGGAGGGCGTGGAGGAGGAGGATGTGCATGTACATACGCGAATACACTTGATTTGCTCCGAACTTGCTTTGTGTGACGTGCCAAGGAGTGAGCTGGGGCCAGGATTTCGGTCAAATTGGTGCTGTTTCTGTTTGTGAGTCAAGTGCTTTGTTCTCTGGCACTACCCTTTTTTGAAAACCATGACACCGCCATCCGTTCTGGGAATGGGTAACGCGGGAATGTACACCTGGGATTACACCCAACGGTTACTTTGGTTCTGGGGTCCTTGTCTTGCACTCTCTGCCTCTTGCATCTGGCTGTGCCGGGGGAGTTGCTGGGAACGTGCCTGAGACGCAGGGAAGACGAGAACTTCCGGATTTGGTAGGGAACTGGCCGGATCGGGCAATATGCGGGGTGAGAGTGAAAAAAATGCGTGGTATTGCGACTAGCTACGGGGTACACGGTGGGAAGGGTACCGGAAGCGAGCATAATCCGCTATAAATGACCATCTCTCGACGTCTGCGAGAGCTGGAAACGATGGGTCAGAGCGGTCCGCGGAACTGCAATGGACCGACGTACCGGCATGCATTGCGCGAGCTGCGCGGGCAAATGGACTCAGGCATCTCATAGACGCCGTCCGCGACGCAGAGGAAGCACCTCCGCGCCATCGTGGGCGACGGCGAGCGTAATCGCGAGGGTGCGATACGCGGGACTCACCAAACGTGGACCTTGATGAGCGCCAGCGCCGGCCAGCCAGGGATTGATCAAGCGCTGCAAAAAGAGTTAGATTATGACACACGATCAAAAACAAACAATGCGTACCTGTACTGTTGCCCTGCGCGGGCAGCGCTCTTGCCCGCGACGACGACGTTGGCGGCGCGGAGCTGCAAGCGCTGGTCTGTGGGTGCGATGCGAGGGTCGCAGCGCAAAGGCGACGATGCCGGGCTCGAGGATGCTCGCCCGCTGCGGCCGCGAGGCTCGCGCGGACGAGGCGCAGTTGCTTAGTCAGCAACGTGCGCTAGCTCGCACGCACCTTCGCGCCCGCGCGAGCGGGCCACCTTGTGTGGGAAGGCGGCGCCTGCGGGCGCAGGCGGTGTCCTGGGACTTGCTGGCGTCCGCAACGACCCTCTTGATGTCGACGATGGGCGGCGGGGATGCCGCGCGAGGTGTCGGCGACCGAGCCCGAACCCAACTTGCATGCCGGGCTCCGAGCTCGAGAGCCCCTGCTTAGATAATTTAACACTGAATTGCTGTCGAATGGATGTGTCAGCCCCCAGATCCCCTGCGTGATTGACTTACATTACCTTTCGTGACCGCGAGGGGCGTTGCCGACGATGTTGACCTCGCGCTCGACGTTCTGGATGTCCACGCCGCTGGGGCCGCTGCGTTGAGGCCTTTCCAGGTCGTGCGCGTCTATGGCGACCGGCGGGAGGCGCTGGTGACGAGCGGCTGAGCTGCGGTGGTTGTTAGCGAGCCCGACATGCGAAGCGCCGGCCAGCTCGGATACGTACCAAGGACACTCGCCCGGGCGGCGTCGAGCATAGGGCATGTACCTCCGTTCGTCCGCAGCGCGCCGAAGCGCACTGCCAAGCCGTTGTCGAGCGCTTGTCCTCACTGCCGCCCACAGCGAGCATAGCAAGTCGACGGCGAGCGCGAAGCCCTGCCGGCTTCGCGCACTGACTCGCACATACAGTTGTTATCGATGGCCGGGGAGCTTTGTTCGCGAACGGGTCGAGGGCAAAGAGCTGCTGGGTTATTGTCAGCAACCCCGAAGAAAAATCGAGATGAAAGTCGAACCATGTAAGCTTCGCGCGCCGCGCGCACGGCTACAGACGCGGGCATCATAGCCCAATGCCTCGCGCCTGTAAGACCAGAGGTCCCGCGCGATGTTGACGAGCAGCATGTCCGACATATCGGCCGCGCAAGCGCGGCCTGCTCCACCCGAACGGCGAGCGCAAGCGCCGGCGCGCACGGGGCATCTGGCTCGGGGACGGGGCCCTTATCTATGCGCGGAGGGCCTGAGGGCTGGGTGCGGCGGCAGCGAGAGCTCTGTCCGATGTTGTAAGACAGCGCGCAGCAGACCTTCGATGTAGACGCTTACCAAGCAGTGGACGACGGCAGGCGGCCGCAGACGCCGTCGTAGTCGACGCGCGAGGCTGCCTGAGCGTTCCCCGCGCCCTTGGCCGAGCTTGGACGATAGCTGCGGCGGCGACGAGGTGTCAGCGCCAGCTGCAAACAGAACATCAAAATGAGACTCACCCAGCGTGAATGAGCACGCGCGCCGCGCATAGACGGTCCTTGGCACTGTCTGGGCTGGTCTGGGCGACGGCGCTGGAGCTGGACGGCCGGCGGCGACGCGATCGGGTTCGCGCAGACGGCTGATCGGCTGCGGGCGGTCTGGACGAAATGGAACGCGTCAGCTCGCGTTCTAGCGCCAGAGCGAGCACGAGACTGACCTGGTGCTGCTGGCGCTGCCCGGGCGCCGGCTGCGCCGGGTTCGGCGCCGCCGATGCTGACGGCGAGAGGCAGAGAGCGCTGCCAAACATCAGCAAACGCGCAGCGAACAGATGCCGCGGCCGGCGGCAGACTCACCGCTGGCAACAGCACTCGGGCTCTCCTCGTCGCTTGCACACGGAATAGATTTGCTGGACGTCCTGTCCGTGCCACCGGAGCGCGGCGCCGACGATGCAACGCTCGAGGATGCTAGCTCGCGGCGGCCGCGAAGCTCGCGCGGACAAGGCGCTGTTGCTTAGTCAGCAACGTGCGCTGGCTCGCCCGCACCTTCGCGCCCGCGCGAGCGGGGCACCTTGCGATGGCGGGTGGCGTTTGTGGGCGCAGACGGTGTCTGGGCGGTGGTCGGCGTTCTCGACGACCAGCTGGATGTCGATGGTCGGCGGCAGGGATGCTGCGCGAGGTCTCGGCGGCCTAGCCCGAATCGAACTTGCATGCTGGGCTCCGAGCTCGAGGGCCCCGGCTTAGATACTTCAACATTGCATTTCTGGCAAACGGATATGTCAGCGCGCGAATCCTGGGGGTTGATTGACGTACATTACCTTTCGTGGCCGCGAGCGGCGTTGCGGACGACCTCGACGTGGAGCTCGACGTTTGAGAAGTTTACGCCGCGGAAGCCGCAACGCGAAGGCCTTTCCAGGTCGTGCGCGTCGATGGCGGCCCACGCGAGGCGGCGGTGATGAGCAGACCAGCTGCGATAGTCGTCAGCGACCCCGACATGCGAAGCGCCGGCGAGCGCGAATACGGACCAAGCAGCCTCTCCCGCGCGGCGGCGTGCACAGTAGACCGATCCCCGCTCGGGCGCCGCATGCCTAACCGCTGTGCCGAGTTGTTGTTGAGATCAGTTGGTGACGGCCACCCGCGGCCGAGATAGCACCGCGGCAGAGGGCGCGAAGCCCTGCCCATCTCGCGCCCTGGCTCGTACATATGGTCGGTATCGGTGGCTGGGGAGCCTCTGTCGCCGGCGGCTCGAGGGCGAAGAGCTGGTTGATTAACGTAAGCAACCTCGAAGAAAAATCGGAATAGCAGACGAACCTTATAGGCTGCGCGCGCCGGGGGCTCAGCAGCAGACGCGGGAATTCGGGCCCTATGCCCTGCGCCCGCAAAACCCAGGGTCCCGCGCGATCTCGTCGAGCAGCATGTCCAGAGTTTCGACCCGGCAGGCGCGGCCTACTCCGCCCGAATGGCGAGTGCAACCGCCGCTGCGCACGGGGCGTCTGGCTCGGGCACAGGATTATTATTGATGCCTGGCGTCCGTGAGGGCTGGGTGCTGCGTCAGCGAGAGCTCTGGCACATTCTGTTAGACGATGCGGAGCAAGCCTTCGAAATAGAAACATACCTTCCATCGGACCGCGGCAGGCTAACACACACGTCGTTTGCGTCGACGCGCGAGGTCGAACGCCCGTTCCCGGAGGCAGTGAGGGAGCTTAGCCGATGCCTGCGACGCCGACGAGGAGTGAGCGCCAGCAGCAATCACAGCATCGTAATGAGACTCACCCAGCTTAAATGGACACTCACGCCGCGCGCCAACGGTCCTTGGTATCGCCTCTGCCGGATGGGGCGGCAGCGCTGGACCTGGCCAGACGGCGGCGACGTGGGCGTGTTCGGGCAGGCTGCTGGTCGGCGGCGGGCGTTCTGGACAAAAAGGAACGCGTCAGCTCGAGTTTCATCGCCAGCGCGCACAGGAGACTGACCTTGTGCTGCTGTCGCTGCCCGGGCACGAGCTGCGCCGTGTTCGGCGCTGCCGATGGTGACAGCGAGAGAAAGAGAGAGCTCGCAAACATCAGTACACAGCTGCCGCGGTCGGCGGTAGACGCACCGCTGGCACCGGCACTCGGGTTCAGCGCCGGCGCGAGAAGAAGACTGACATAACGCTGTCGAGCGTGTCAGTGCGCGAGCTGCGGAGGTCTCGGGGCTGCTGACAGTGACGGCGCGAGGAAGAGGCTGCTCCTAACAGGAGCAAAGTCCCCGCACATTGGTGCCGCGGCAGTACTAACAATGCGGCGGCGATCGACCTCTCCGGTAAGCGGTATTTGCGGCGTGGCTCTGCACTAACCGCTGCATAGGTGAAAATACATAACCAATCTTACCTTCCTGTTACGGCACACCCGTTCCGGCCGGATCTATCGGAGATTCAAAGCGTGTCTTGTTTGGTCGTCTCCCTCCATCCTGGCGCGGTCTGTCCGGCTGGTACTGGCGCATGCCTTGTACGCTCGGCGCAAGCGTTTCTTCCTCTGCATAGCGTACCCGTTGCGCTCCGGCCCATGCTCCCGGCCAAGCCAACCCGGTCGCTTCTCCAGCCGCCCTGCCAGCTCCGCGGTGCCATCCCATATCAACGCCAGCATCCCACGCCACGCGCGGCGCGGATTTCGCGCTCGCCACCACACTCGACCCGCCGCTCCTCCTGCGCGTCCACCGGCCATCGAAACCATTCCAAAATGCGCTTTTACCCGCGACGTCGTCACGTATCATATATATATATTTGTGTTCCAGGGACACTCACAGCACGCTGGGATGCTTGCAAGCACCCGGCCGAACGGGACTTCAAGGACCGTTCGCGCTTCTTTACTTCATGTCGGGCTCTGGGGGATTACACAGCACGCTGGGATGCTCTCAAGCACCCGGCGGGACGGGACGTCAAGGACCGTTTATGCTGCTTTCTATTAATTTTACGGGCTCTGGGGGACTACACAGCGCGCTGGGATGCTTGCAAGCACCCGGCGGGGCGGGACTTCGAGGACCGTTCACTCTGCTGTTATATTACATATCCGGGCATCGGCGCATGGTACGGCACGCTGGGATGCTTGCAAGCACCCGGCCGAACGGGACGTCAAGGACCGTTTATGCTGCTTTCTATTAATTTTACGGGCTCTGGGGGACTACACAGCGCGCTGGGATGCTTGCAAGCACCCGGCGGGATGGGACTTCGAGGACCGTTCACTCTGCTTTTATATTACATATCCGGGCATCGGTGTATGGTACGGCACGCTGGGATGCTTGCAAGCACCCGGCCGAACGGGACGTCAAGGACCGCTCGCGCTGATACACTAAGTACAGGTTCCGCAGCATCTATTCCAGTGCACCCGCACGCTCCCAAGCACCCGGCGGGATCGCACGTCAAGGACGATTCGAGCCCCTCCGATCCTACTTTCCCTGGCAGCGGACGGTCAAACACCAGGCTTGCTTTCACGCAATCACCCTCTCGGAACCCTCGCCGTTGGGATTGATTTAGGGAGCGATCGCGCACCTGCGGTTCAGCTCTAATCGCATACCAAGCGTCGGGCTCGCTGTGGTCCTGTGTGCGCACTCAGAACCCATTCACCGCCCTGACTTTCCACTTCGCCGCGCCTATATTCACATATTGCATTCGGCGCAGCCCATTCAACAACGCTAGTCACGACTCGACGAGGCAGTCTCAATCCCCACCGGCGCCCCGCCGCCGCCTATAGCCGACTGTCAGACGAACGTGAATGTTGTGTGCGTCAAATGGCTGACCTTCTTCGCTGATCGCGGACGTAGTTGCCTGGGATGCGGCCCGTGCACTTGAACGCGTTACGCGGCCTATCCTGTGTATCAGATCTATGACAGCATCCTCCAACGTGTACTCGCCGCTTGAGGCCCCCGGTGCAGCTGCTGCGTCCGATCCACGTATGACTAAGCCGTGGTCAGTCTCCTGCATTCCGTAGCGCGTCGGCGTACAGCGTCTAAGAACCGGGCGGCCGCCGGGCGACCTCCGCACGTTATCTGAAACCCGTTGAGAAGTGGCATCACCCGAGAATTGCTGCGCACCATCGTCCTGCTCCTCCATTGCTCCAGCCTGAGGCTGCGGCCCGCTTTCTTCCTCTGCAACATAAGTCACCTGCATCTAAGGTCGGAAACGGCGCACCGTCCTCATCCATTTCCATATCGATTTCGTCAATGTCGAATTGCTCTTCGTCGTCATCTTCAGCAGCCGCGGCGGCCTTACTCTTGCGACCTGCGAACGACGTTAGGCACAAAGAACAAGGGCCAGGGAGACTCAGACTGACGCAGTGGCGCATCCCGCCGGCCGGTACGACGGCGGCGGCCGCGCGATCTTGAGTCATTGACTGTCGTCCAATGGTAGACCTTGCGGTCGACCGCGTCGACATCTCGCGACATGAATACTTCCTCATCGCGCTCATAGTCATTCGTCTTGTACTTGGCGGGGACGTGAGCGATGGGGTAGAGCGCGCCTGACGCTCGCAGGTGAGCAATGTCCATCCGCAAACGGCGTCACGCACTTGGGACCTTCCCTGGAGATGCATCAAAGCCGGGAGGATAATCACGCGCCATGATGCACCACTCCTCCGTCGTGCCATCCATGCGCCGTGTCATGTAGTTGATATCGAAGACCGTATGCCGCGTCGCGAAATCGAGCAGAAACTCATCAGTGAAGAAGTCGAGCGAGAGGCATCGGTGAGCCCGCCAGTAGGCAAACATGCTGTCCCGCGTCATCGTGTATTTCCAGAGGCTTTTAGCGCGGCGATAGTATGCGTTCTCCCAGTCTGAAAGTGGCTTCGCCTGAGTACAAGACGACCTATAGCGCTGGGACGCACCCAGCTTCGACGCGTCCTGCTCATAAGCCGAGGGCAGAATCTTCAGGAGGCGTTCGCTGCCACTAATGCTGTGGCAACTGACCTCGTCCTGGTACCACTCACGTATAAGGTGGTGGTGCAGCGTAGACGGATAGCCCATGGGCGAGTGCCCTGCCTGCTCCAGCGCCCTGATCTCGCACAACTCGGTGAAGAAATTCGACATGAGCTCGAGGTAGTACGCCTCCCGTTGGCGTTCATCGCTAGACCCGGAGGTGACGTCGCCTTCCTCCTGGCAGCGAACGTAGTACAAATAAGCAGCCGTCTGAAAGAGAATCTGGAGCGGACGACGTAGCCAGTTCGGAACCCTGACGAGCAGAACGCGAGGCGGGTCGACTTTGAGCGGATGGTCGTGTATGAATGCGTTTTTCTGATTGTACTCCCCAGGCCTGGGGTTGCGCTCGTTGCATTCTATTCGGCCCCAGATGTCCTCGGCGTAGCGCGCGGCATATACGTGAAGGAGCCCGTTGACCACGCACAGGCGCATCGCGACGCACGGCACCAGGGCCCAGCCAGTTGAATCGAGCCGTTCCTCATACTCGATATGATCGGGAACGAGTTTCTTGCGCGGAGGGCGGTCGTCCGTTGTCACCTCCTTCATCCCGATGTACAGGATGTCGCGGGACTCCATAGTCACAGCAGACTCGTACGTCCCGAACTGTAGGGCGCGAGCAGGGTCGAGCTTTGTGGTCCTCGTTTTCTGCCCTACGATCGGTACACGCTGTCGCACCGGAGGACGCCTGTCATTATCACCCTTGGGTGTGTCCTCCGGCCTGTCGACTAGACTCCAGTCGATGTCGTCTAGCAGTGGCAGTGGAAGAGACGGCGGGTTGGACCAGTCAAGCTTGGATTCGCTCCAGTGCTCGCCCAGTGACGAGTACGTGTTCTGCGGTTCGGCCATTCCGCAAGATGGAGGGCGATGGGCGAGGTGCAGCAAACAGACCCCAACCGCGTGTTCAGTGTTCGGTCCGACGCACCGGCCGCGGCATCTATTTGCATTGCTCTTTGTCAGCCACCTATGATTCTCGCCTGCCCGACCGGTCCCAGCGCTCGACCTTCGCGCAAGATCGTCATAGTCTTCATCTTCTGCACGCCGGGCAGTTATTCCATTTTCTATACAGCTGGATCCTCGGCCGGTGTACATTTTGCTGCGCTTGAGCTCCCACGGAAGAGAATTCAGGCACCGACATTGATCCCGCGCGCCTCTTGTACCCGCACCGGCATGGTCCTTCGCGACAAGTACAGCATACGCAAGGACCTGCCCAGCGACCCTGCGCGTTGGACTGTCCGCAGGATCACGAAGTTCCCGGTCGCTCGCCCCAGCCTCAACCGCAAGCTGTTCCCAATCGCTCCGGATAGGCTGACGAAAAAAGATCATGCTCTTTGCGCCACCGCGCACAGTGTGACGGATGTTTCCCTGGAGTCCGTTGGGCCAGGCAAGTGTCGTGCGCGCGTTTGTATGGCATGATTCCGCAGAAACTGATTCGCCGCTCACAGTTGGGAAGCCGCTGCTTGGACAAGAGTTCAGTGTGCAACATCCAGGTCCGCGGCTTCGCACGCGCACGCGCAATCTAATGGTCCCTCATTTCAGACCGCCATCCGTTGCATCCCCAGCGACCCAGCTCTCCAAACGACGATACAGATCTCGAGGACACCCAAGGTCTGCTCTTCCGTCCGTTTAGACATCGTCGTCACTGACATCCTGCTTCAGCGCCCAGAGTCTTTGTGCGCCATCACGGGTATATGAGTGCTGTCCCTGACTGCGCACAGGTCTGCGCTGGCTGCGGCAATGCCCCTGGAAACGAGCGATGCTCGAACCAAGACTGCCAACGTTGGTACTGTACACGTCCCGCGGGCGCCACCGACGGTGTCATTGGATGTATAACACCGACTTCCGGGCGTTTTGTGTGCCCGGCTTGTGTGTCTGGGCCCGTCATGGTGAGATGACGGTCGCTCATAATCCGGCGCTAAATGCTATGGCAGTATCGCTACTACGGGGCGCACCCTCAGCACTTTGCGCCAGAAAAGGACTACGACCCGGTGCTTCTCATTAGCATCCTTCGCAAGCGCGCCACGGGCGCAGGAACTGCCGACCTGTCCGCCAAGTTTGAGCGGCATTTCGCTGGCGCCCACGACGACCGCGTGCGTCGCACAGCCCGCGCAGTGTTTGCTGCTAATTCTAGAAACCTCTCCCAGTTCTCCCGCGCCCACACCTATCTTGGTGACGCCGGAAAGGCCATGTCACCTCCCGGCAAATCGTTCCACGACCCTATTCGCAAACACATGCTGCGCTTTCCCCATAGCCGCATCGTCATTCTCACAGAAGCGCATGCTGATTTCGACAGTGGAGCATTCGAACTCGGTAAAGGCGAGTTCGCTACTTGGACTGTGAGTCGGATCGTTTGCGATTCCGGTTTTCCGCTGAGCTGCAGCGTCCTTCAGTACCTCACCAAGATCCTCGGCGACCAGTCCCTTCCATTCATCCTCGCGTCCACTGGACGCAAGGTCCTCACCATGTTTACTTGCGGGCCCGCTTTCACGGTCACTAGCAGCTTCAAATCACTACAGCAACTTCTCACGTGGTGCATAGACAGCATCTTGACGTTGTTAATATGCTGATCTCCTCCCAGGGGCGTCGCAGACATCGTCATCGGCGCGACAGGCCCTGCGTTTATTCCCGCAGACTGCGCCGGGCCCTTGCTTGACCTTACGTTCCGCTCCATCGCGTATCCCCTCACCGACATTGCGAGTCACGCCGCGAACGTATTCTCGCACGACCCCGCCATCGTCAACAACAACTCCCCGATCTACATGCACCGAATCAACGGCGCCCTTCTCTGCGAGACGCTTCATCTCAACAGCCGCCACACTGCTTGGGGGTTTCGCCTCCCCGTATGCCGGCAATGCAACAACTTCACGAACATGAAGGTCTCATATGCGACTGGCGTCGCGAGGCGGAAGGCCAAGAACTCGACGTGTGCGCCACACACCCTCCCTTTGCTCCTTCGATGCGAGGTGCACAAGGGTCAGCGCACCAAGTCATGCGATATGCCGAAGGGTGTGCGCGCGGCCACGGACGACGGGCGCTACGTTTGGCATACATTCGGCGCAGGCGGCGCGGAACCTCCCAAGTGGGTTTGGAGGGACGAGGACGCGCAGAACCAGCATGCGGAGGCTTAGACATGCCCTCTCTAATGCAGTATGCAGTTCACTTGTCGTAATTCCACTTTATCTGCCTACTGTGTGGCCGTCCGGCCGGCCGCTCCTGTTCTCTGTGCCAGGTCGTGTAAGAGAATCAACAGGCTCTCCGCTCACGAATCGCCCGCGTCCCACGCTTCTGGAGCATCAATGACGACCATTTGCCTTATCCACGGCGCAGATTCCCGCCCTTCGTACGAACACGGATCAATGAACTGTACCCATCCGAGCGGGCTACGTTGCTCGGTACGTATTTGCACGCGCCGCTACTTTGCATGCTGGGCTCACTGCCAACGAACATAGTGACCGGGCAAGCGCCATACAGTATTACATCTGTATCTCAAATGGCTTGCTCTGTGCGTCTGCCCAGTCCTCTCCAATCCTCCCCAATCCTCCATGCTGTCGTCTGTTCGATTGACCGCCGTCGCGCTTTGGACTTCGCCTCTCCGCCTAACCTAACCTTGGGCAGCTCATCCTGTACACCGCAGAATGCACGCTAGCGTCGGGCCCATATGCGCAGGCGCCACGACAGTCCCGCACACGTAGTCGCGCAGCAGCTTGGCGTCCGACCGCACGTTGTCGGTCGTCATGGGTATCCACTCGGCCGCGTCTGCGCTGCGCCGTGCCAGTTCTGCATCGCGCGCCATCAGCGCTCGCGGGCGGCGCACGAGAAGACGGCTCACGTACTGTTCTCCTTGACGGCCAGGATGAGCACGTCGCGGTCGACGATCTCGACGTCCCGCGCGACACAGACCACCCTCCGCGGGTTGCCGCCGGTGATCATCATGCACTATTTGCCCGCGCGCGATGGTCGACCGAAAGCGGACGGCACAAGACAGAAAGCAGACAGGAATAACCACGCGCCTCACCCATAAGCCAAAAAGGCCGGCCACGCACTCCGCGTCTCGACCGGGTCATTCAACGGGCCGGGCACAAAGCCGACAGTCAACCCGCGCTCGACCTCGTTGCGGTGCATCTTGTGAGTCTAATCCTTTTCGTCAGCCTTCCAACTCTGGACACCCAGGCACGGACACACCGTCTCATCCCCCGTATTCTTCTTCTCGCGCTACCCCAGCGCGAGAACACGCGCGCCGCGTCGGGTATACCACTTGAACTTCTCGTCGTAGAAGGGCGGCACGCCCGCGGGCATGCCGCAGATCGTATTGGGCGCACCCTTGACAGCGAGGAGCGTGCGCCCGCCGGCGTGCGAGACCGTCCTCATGCGCTTCAGCTCCGAGCTGAACTGGAAGCGTCGGTTTATTGCCAGCCAGTGCACCGGGCCGTCAGTGCGGAGCGTTAGCGAGTGCGCGAGCGCGAGACAGCCACTGCACGTGGACAAGGCAAAGACTGCGCGAGGGCACGGCGGCGGCAGAGGCCAATGATGAACAGGCAAACGGCAGGCGCGGCGCGCCCGCTGGGTGAGGATGGCGGCGGGGCCGGCCAGCGATAGCAATGGGCACAGACGACAGACCCTGCAATGCACAAGCATCGACGGCGGGCAGACGTGGCAGGGCACAGACGAGCGCGCGGCGAACGATAGCAAGAAGACTGCGCGGGACAGAAGCCGCACCATGCATGCTCCTTACGACATCCATCTTTGGCCGGTTCGAGCGCCCACTGCACCGCGTCCAGCGTCGCGCGCTCCATCGGTCACCAACAACGGTCCCGTCCTCGAGCAGCACCGGCACGAGTGCGAGCGGGCTGTCAGGCCTGTGGGGAGCGTCAGCGTCCGCGAGCGGCACGAACGGGGACAGGGCGCCAGCGAGCGGGTGGGAAGGGGGCGCGCAAGGATGTGTGTGAGCGCAGTATGTCTGCCGCGAAGAGAGCACATCAAGGAAAGTACACGCACATGAACCTGGCGATGCCGGCGAGCACGACGCTCTCGTGATGATAGCACCCGTCTTGTCAAAGTAGCAGACGTCGACCTTGCCGGAGAACGGGATCATGAACGGCTCCTGCAGAAGATCGCTATAGGCGTACTAATCGTCAGCGCAGGCCGCGGCAGAAAGGAAGGCGAGCGGCGTACCGAACATGGAGAGCGCGAGAGCTCCATGGACAGCTCGGGCGGTATGACGGATGTGATGGTGAGCACGCAGTCGAGGAGCAGTTTGCCCTTCCCTATCCCGCGCTCGATGTCTATCGGCGGGGGTAGGAGGGCGCGCGAAGGAAAAGCAAGACGTCAGCGCGGGCAGAAAGGACGAAACATCAAAGGACGCACCGTTGACCCAGACGTACCAGCTTGCAGCGATGGCAAACACCATGACGAAGCCGACGAAGAGCAACCACTCGAGCTTGTTCGCGCTGACGCGAACACTGCTGAATATCATCGTGCGCAGTGCGCATGAGGCGCCCCCGCGCGGTACCAATGCCTGTGCGCAGCACGGTCGCGAGCGCGGCCTCTGCGGGTTGGCGTGAGCATGCAAAGCGATAAGACCTCCACTAGGTGTCTGCCAGCATGCGGGGGCTATAGGACGAGAAGTGGGTGTGCGCTGGTCGAGCGGAAGAGGACACGTACCATCCTCCCCAACGCCCTTCGTGTGCATCGTACGACTCAGATGACGTTGTACCGTTGTACCGTGTCCCTGTTGACCGTCATCCGCCTAGCATCGCGCAGGCATTGAATCGCCCGGTGCTTGACGCTCATCGTGCAGCATTCTGGCAGTGTCTTGACGCGCTGCAAAGGACCGTGAGCATCAGGGCTGTGAACAGCAGCCGCGTGCAAACACATAGCTCGACGAGCTGTCCACGAGCCCAGGCCCGTTCGCGTCGAGCTCGCAGTGCGAGCGCCGTGAGTCCAAGCTTCACCCTCGCATGAGCCGGCGTCCGTCTCGGCACGCACCATGGGCCGTTCCGTGTACAAGCACATGGAAGCCATAACGCACCAGAAGAACACAATCTTGAAGAGCGTCATGAGCGACCATTACGCCTACTCGTCGAACATCCCGAAGCCCACGCAGCAGACTTGAAAGACGAAGAACGGCGCGACGGCGGGCTCGGCCAGCAGCGCTATGAATGTCGGGACCGTGACGTCGAATGTCCTGCCGTTGTACAGCGCCCGCATCCGTATCATGTCCGAGAATGGCGGCAGTGTCGCCCCTCTCGTGTAGTTGGCCGGCGGCGGCGCGGACGCGCAGAATTACGGGCTCGGGCCCAGCGTCTGCGTGCGGGGTGAGCGTCCTGACGTCCAGCTCGAACCGTCTGGCAGAAGAGCCCACCGAATTTGGATGGCCCTGGTTTCCCACGTGCCCAGACGTCGGGCGTAAGCGGGCTGCCGCTGGGCCCTATTATGGCATCTGTGGAAGAGCGTCAGCCCGCCGTGGGTGTGACACGCTGTCAAGGACACGGACCGTTGTTCACGCCGCGCTCCTGCCTCGCGTAGCTCCATTGACGCATTAAAGAACCAGACGTCGTCGCGGGTAGGCTGAACGAGCTCCAGGATGACCCCGGCGCAGGCGCGGAGTGGCTATCCTGTGTCCCATGTCAGCGCGCGCACGGAAAGTGCAAAGTTAATCTGCCATACCGGCAAGACGGCCACATTGCCGCCGCCCATGAACAGCTGTACGAACGTGTCCGAGACGCAGACATGCCGCGGCGGCCGTGGTGTGTACGAGCTAGATCTTGTCGTCCTTAGGAATGTCGACGTCCGGTTCCCCGATGCCACTGGCATTTCAGAAAGCCGCGCCTGGATAGCGCGTGAGACGAAAGTCATCGGGTAGGCTGCTGAGGTTCGATTAGAGAGCAGCGCCGCAGCAGCAAGCACGCTCCTTGCGTTGGCGGTGCGTCATTGGCGGTCCGGGATAAGAGGCGATCTGCATCCGGATCCGCATCCGTTAGACTTTTGCTTCCGCTCACCTGTTCCTGCATGACGCACACAGCGCCGTGTCCGGCCTCTGCGGCCCCGCCCCTGCGCAGACCATTTCCAACACATTCTCCGTGGCATTTCTACGGCCAGATCGTTGCTGTTATTGCGTGTCATGGCTGCGGTTCTCGTCTCCCGCTGCTGCTGGGCCCAACTCGGCCGCCTCGCCGCTGTTCTGCTTCTTGGCGCCGATGCGCTGATGCCACAGATTCCTCCTTTACCATCAGGAATATATCCTGTGGCGTCCCCAGACCCCTATCCGAAGCTTCCAACCGGCTAGGAAACGAAGAACTCAGGCTTCGACTACCCCACGCTCGCGCAGGCTGCATCCACACCAGCGCCCATCAAAGCTGTACCTTTGCTTCATTCGACATCTAGATCGCATATGGCGCTGTGCTCCTTGCAGATTACGCCGTCTGCATCTTCCATGTGCGCCCTGCCTTTTCCCGCGTCTTCACTTTTCACCCCGCCTCAAGACGCTGCAATAGTTGCGGACGGGCGTCAACCTGTCCCCGATCCAGTGTCTGCGCAACGGCAAGTGGACGACGTCCAACACGCACGTGCTCTACGCGGGCCACTTCATATCGGTCATGCTCTACCGTGTCCTTCCTGCCGACGCACTCCAGTTGTCCGGCACGCTGACCGTCATCGTGCACGCAGGTGAGAGCACCCGGATTGTTACGGACTCCATTCAGCCGCACGAGCCCGACGAACATCTCGAAATGCACGTCGTGCACCCCTGAAACTCGTCCAAGTCTCTGCAGTGCGCCAATGGCCTCGGAGAGCAGGGTGCGTCCCCGCGCGAAGTCTTCCGCGCATGCCTCCGCGCCTATCACCCTCGGTCCCACACGCTCACGCACTCCATGGAGATGCCTCGCGCATCACTCACGGCGGCGCGCTCGCGATCGTCCTCTGCAGCGTCTTCGGCACCGCGCACAGGCGCCTCGCGCGTTATCTGATCCTCAGTACCAAGCGCCAACAACCTCGACTCCTTCTTCTTCATCTGTTTCCTGCTCGCCTTCGCTGGCACTGCCAGCTGGTACGTCTGGTCAAGGGTGAGTTCTCTCGCCTTCCCTCCTGTCTACCCGCGCTTATGCTTGCTTGTGCTAGGTATCAAGCGCAAGATGTTTTGACCGCATCATCATCGTCACCCCGTACTCCCGCCCCAGATGTGCATGGAGCTTTCGATGGCCCTCAACGCGTTGCTCCTCGCGATTTTAGGGTTCCGTGTCTGTGCAGCTCCCGTGCGCAACGCTGCAGCTGACCCGCGTGCCCAGCTATCTCCTGCACAGACCCGTTCGCCATCCCGTCGTCGCCCCAGCGCACGCGCTCTTGCATGCCGACGATTTTCGGCGACACGACGGAGCGCGCAACGCTTGACGCGCTGCACCGCAGCTCAATCCGAACAAGATCCAACGCCAGCGCGCGCACGCCCGTTGCGATCAACGGCGCGCGCGAGGCATTGCGCATCATGCCCACCGCCGCGCGCGAGGTCTAGCGCGGGAGGTTCCTGTGATCTACCCGCCGCTGCGCGCGCGTTCTGCCGCCCGGGTGGCGCAGGGAGCTCAGTATGCCGCCCAACAAGGTGCACGTTGACGCGTCGACCTCGGCGCCGTTCCAGAGCAAGCTGTCGAACGTGTCTGACTCCTCATGCACTGCGCGCTCCTCATATGCTCCTGCATGCTCCTCCCAATGATCCATATGTAAAGTATCCTCCCGGGCAACTGCCCCATTTCTCATTTCTGCGTACTCGCTGATCGTGCTGTGTGTACCTCGATGCAATCAAGTACACCAAACACCGGCTTACGATCCCCGGCATGCTTGTCTTCGTGCCCGTCTTATTCATCCCTCACTCCTTTCAAAACGCTCAGCTGCGAGCACTCTCTTACTACAATTCATACGATGACCTTTTAACCGCGATGCTGGATACAACTATCTAATTGTGCTTCCCCTGTACCACCTGCGCCTCCTTTCCCTTCTTCCACTCCGCATACATCTGCCTGTTCACCTTCTCCCTTTGCCAGTACGGCATTTTGCGGGATTTCGAATAGGGAAGGCGAGGTGCCTGCTCTAAGTCCTCCAATTCCTCCAGCTCGGATAGTGAAATGACCTTGTCGCTCGACCTCTTGCGCCGTTGGTCTGCTCGCGACTTGGATGGTCCATGCGCTGCAGGTGCTGATCGTAGCGAGACGATTTTGCGTGCTCCGAGGTAGCCGCTAGGGGGTCGCTTCGCCTGATGGCCGTTACTGTTCTTCGAACGTTTCTTGGTCCTTAGTCCCGCATCGGACTCCTGCGTCTCTCGACCATGAGTCACCAAAATTACGATTCGCCATCCGCAACCTAGCATCTACTCACCGTGGCACCAGCATCCTGCTCAAGCTCCGTTACTGGCCGCCGGTGGCTACATTCTCTCGCTGCGTCTCGACAGGCGTTGCAGATGCGCGCCTCGCTCATAAAGGGACGGACGCAGTCAATCGATTTCTTCGAGCACCTCCCACACTGCGTATTCCCTCAGTTACTCCCAGGACGGAGGATGATCGACTCACAGGAGCGTCAAAAAACATCCCCATGCCATCGTCGGAGCCTGTGCCTTCCGAGCTAGCTTCCTGCTCCTACATGCCCTGATTAGATATGCGCCCTCATTTATGTAGTACATACGTGTATCAGTCCCGTCGGGGTCGCATCATCGGTGGCTGAAGCAGGACGCACCAGCGAAGCTCTTTTGAGCAGCACAACGCTCATGACCTGCCAGGCCGCATCACCCTGAATGTACGTGTTGTCTTCGAGTGCAGAGATCATGAGCGAAGGATCCAGCGTGCATTTCGGTTTGTCGGTGAGCCCGCAAAGACATTCAACAGCTCCCCAACGCAACACCGAGATCCGACCAAAGGCCTGCACGGCCTTCACCAGTTCAGGGCTCAACACCCTCGACGCGGTAGCGTCACTGGCGTCATCAGGAGCAGTACCAAACACAGCAGTCCAGGCGGCAGTAGCGGCAGTTCGATAGAAATCGTATCTGCGGCGCATATCGTTGCCCGCGAAAGATTGGTTCGCAAGCACGAGAGCAGCATGCGCACACGCATCACCATACATCTCAGCGAGTCGTGCAAACGTTCGTGGCGCGTCGTCCTTGACGGTCATGGTCAAGGTTCAAGAGACGGAGCTCACAGCCTTCCGTCCATTCATGATTTGACACCGGCGCCGGATGCTCGGGCCAAAGTCTAATGGAACCGGATCGGATCCCGAATCTAATCCCTTTCTGTTCGAATCCGCACCTACACACCCTCCACACCCATTTTGCCGGGCTGCTCAAGCAACTGCTGGCTCAGCTTGCTCGCGTAGGCCGTGACGGAGCCGACTAAACACAATATAAGTCATGCGGCCTGCCGGCGGACTTGGTCTCGCTCGAGCAGTCGCGACACGGAGTGCGGTGCGCACTCCGTTGGGGTTAGCACGCAATATACTGCCGTGCACGACGTCATCATACTTCTGGGTATTCAAGACCTCCCGGGATAGACTGGACGTTGTTGATAACTTCGATAGAGACGCTTCCCAGCCACTGAACGACGGCAGGCGGGCGCAGACGTCGTCGCAGTCGACGCGCGAGGTTGCTACAACGTACCCCGCAACTGTTGTCAAGCTTGGAAGATGGCTGCGATGGCGTCGAGAGGTCAGAGCCAGCAGCAAACAGAACGTCGAAACGAGACTCACCCAGCGTAAATGGACACGCGCGCCGCGCGCAGACGGTCTTGGACATCGCCTCGTCTGGTTGGAGCAGCAGGGCCGCAGCTGGACACGCACCGGCGACGCAATCGCGTTCGGGCAGGCGTCTCGCCGGCGGCGGGCGATCTGGACAAAACACAGCGCGTCACCTCGAGTTCTAGCGCCGGCGCGGGCCCTAGACTGACATAGTGCTGCTGGCGCTGCGGGTACACGGCGAGAGGACTACTAAAGGCGAGCGCAATACGATATAAATCAACCCCTGCCGCTGTTCGGGAGACCTGCAAATGGTGGGTCAGCGTGAATCAGCGGAACGGCAGTAGAGAGCCGCACCTGGCCGAATTGCGCGAGCTGCGCACACAAACGGTTTCCCACATGTACTAGGCGCCAGCAGCGACGCTGGGGACCCAGCCCCGCGTGATGGTGGGCGACGCAAAGCGCGATCGCGAGAGCACGATGGACAGGACTCACTGAGGCTGTACCTGATAAGCGCCAGCTTTGGCGTGCTGCGAATTGTTTGCATGCTGCAAGAAGAGTCACCAGATGACACACGATCAAAAAAAAAAACCAGCATACCCGTGATGTTGCCCTGCGCGGGCAGCGCTGACGTCCGCGTTGACGAGCTAGACTACGACGACGGGCGGATGCAAGCGCCGGCCTGTGCGTGCCACGCGAGGGTGGCTGCGCGGTGCCGACGATGGCGAGGTCGAAGACGATGGCCTGCGGCGGCCGCGAGGCTCGCGCGGATGAGACCCTGTTGCTTAGTCAGCAACGCCAGCTCGCGCACACGCACCTTCGCGCCGGCAGCCTACGCGGCCGGGCGGCGTCTGCGGGCGCAGATGGGGTCTAATGGGTGGTCGGCGTTCTCGACGACCGACTGGAGGTCGAGGATCGAGGGCGGGGAGCCTGCGCGAGGTGTCGGCGGCCGAACCCGAACCCAGCGGGCATGCCGGGCTCCGCTCGACGGCCCCGCCTTGGACAGTTTGCCATTGCATGGCTATCGAGTGGATGTGTCAGCACGCGAAGCCCTGAGGCAGTTGATGGTCATTACCTTGGTGAGCGGTGAGCATCGTTGCCGACGACGTTGACCTCGGGCTCGACGTTCCAGACGTCTGTGCCGCGGGATACGCGACGCAGGGACATTCCACGTCGTGCGCAATGACGCTCTGCAGGAGGCAGTGGTGGCGAGCAGAATAGCTGCGGTAAGTGTTAGCGAGCCCGACATGCGAACCGCCGGCGAGCGCAGATACGCACCAGAGACGCTCGCCCGCGCGGCGGCCGGTAAAGCACTGCTATCTCCGTTCGCCCGCGGCGCGCCGAAGCGCCGTGCTGAGTCGTTGTCGAGCTCCGATGGTGACGGCCAACCGCGGCCGGTATAGCAACCCGACGGCGAGCGCGAAGCCTTGCGGGGGTCGCGCCATAGCTCGCCCACACGGTCGGTATCGATGACCGAGGGGCCTGGGATGCGAGCGTTTCGAGGGCGAAGAGCATCCTGATTGTTGTAAGCAACATCGAAGAAAAATCGGGATGACAGACAAACCGTGTAAGCTGCGCACGCCGCGCGCAGGGCAACCGACGAGGGCATCATGGGCCAATGCCCAGCGCCGGCGCGCACGGAGCATCTGGCTCGGGGACGCGGCCGCTATCTATGCTCGGAGGGCCTGAGGGCTGGGTGCGGCGGCAGCGAGAGCTCTGTCCGATGTTGTAAGACGGCGGGCAGCAGGCCTTCGATGTAGACGCTTACCAAGCAGTGGACGACGGCAGGCGGCCGCAGACGCCGTCGTAGTCGACGCGCGAGGCTGGCTGAGCGTTCCCCGCGCCCTTGGCCGAGCTTGGACGATAGCTGCGGCGGCGACGAGGTGTCAGCGCCAGCTGCAAACAAAACATCAAAATGAGACTCACCCAGCGTGAATGAGCACGCGCGCCGCGCATAGACGGTCCTTGGCACTGTCTGGGCTGGTCTGGGCGACGGCGCTGGAGCTGGACGGCCGGCGGTGACGCGATCGGGTTCGCGCAGACGGCTGATCGGCTGCGGGCGGTCTGGACGAAATGGAACGCGTCAGCTCTCGTTCTAGCGCCAGCGCCGGCAGGAGACTGACCTGATGCTGTTCGTCGTGCCCAGGCGCGAGCTCGGTTGGGTTCGGCGCTGCCCACGGTGACGGAGAGAGGCACAGAGCGCTGGCAAACATCGGTAAACGCGGGGCGAACAGATGCCGCGGCCGGCGGCAGACTCACCGCAGGCAACCGCACTGGCGCTCTCCTCGTCGCTTGCACACGGAATGGACTTCCCAACGTCCTGTGCGTGCTACGCCAGAGTCGCAGCGCGGGGCTGTCGATGCCGGGCTCGAGGATGCCCGCCCGCGAAGGCCGCCAGGCTCACGAGGAGCAGGCGCTGTTGCTTAGTCAGCAACGTGCGCTGGCTCGCACGCACCTTCGCCGCGGGCACCCTGCGAGCACGGGATGCGTTTTCGGGCGCACTGAGCGGCGGTCGGCGTTCGCGGCGACTAGTTGGACGTCGCGGATCCGCGGCGGCGATGCTGCGCGAGCTGTTGACGGCCGAGCCCCAACCCGACTTGGATGCTGGGCTCCGACCTCGCGGGCCCCGGCTTAGAAAATTTAAAATCGGGTTTCTGTCAAGTAAATGTGTCAGCGCGCGAATCCACGGCGTGATTAACTCACATTACCTTTCGTGGCCGCCTGCGGCGTTGCCAACGATGGTGACCTCGAGCTCGACGCCCCAGACGTCTGTGGCGCGGCCTCCGCGGCGCAGGTGCACGCCCGAGTCGTGCGCGTTGATTGAGTCCTACGGGAGGCGGCGGTCACGAGCAGAAGAGCTGCGGTAGTGATTAGCGAGCCCTACATGCGAGACGCCGGCGAGCGCGGGTACGCACAAGGCAACCTTGCCGGCTCTGCGGCTGTCACAGAACATGTATATCCGTTAGTTCGCAGCGCGCCGAAGCGCACTGCCCAGCCGTTATCGAGCCTTTTTTTTGTCACCGCCGCCCGCACCGAGCACATCAAACCGACGGCGAGCTCGAAGCCCTGCCGATTTCGCGTCCTGGCTCGCTCTTACCGTCTGTATCGATAGCATTGGAGCTTGTGACGTAATCGGCTCGAGGGCGAAGGGCTTTTGGATTGTTGTTAACGACCTCCAACAAAAAAAATTATGAATGACGAACCTTTGAAGCCACGCGCGGCGCGCGCGCGGAAACAGACGCGGGAATCATACCCCTATTCCCTGAACCCGCAAGACCAAAGGTCCAGCGCGACGTCGACGAGCAGCATGTACGGCATTTCGGCCGCGCAAGCGCGGCCTACTCCGCCCGAACGGTGAGCGCCAGCGCCGGCGCCTACAGAACGTCTGGCTCGGGCATGGGGTTCCTATCGATGCCCGACGTGGGTGAAGTCCGGGTGCTGCGGGAGCGAGAGCACTGCGGGATGTTGTTAGACGCTGGGCAGCACAACTTCAATACAGACGCTTACCAAGCACTGGACGCCGGCAGGCGGGCGCAGACGTCGTCGACGTCGACGCGCAAGGTTCCTACGACGTACCCTGCGATTGTTGGCGAGCTTGGAAGATAGCGGCGATGGCGCGAGAGGTCAGAACCAACAGCAAACAGAACGTCGAAACGAGACTCACCCAGCGTGAATGGACACGCGCGCCGCGCGCAGACGGTCCTGGGCATTGCCTCGTCTGATTGGAGCGGCAGGGCCGCAGCTGGACGCGCACCGGCGACGCGGTCGCGTTCGGGCAGGCGTCTCGTCAGCGGCGCGCGATCTGCACAAAACACAACGCGTCACCTCGAGTTCTAGCGCCGGCGCGGGCACGAGACTGACCTAGTGCTTCTGGCGCTGCCCGGGCGCGAGCTGCCCCGGGTTCGGCGCTGCCCACGGTGACGGCGGCAGGATGGCAGAGCTGACAAACATCAGTAAATGCGGCGCGAACAGATGCCGCGGCCGGCAGCAACCCACCGCTGGGAGCAGTGGCCGTCACCTCCCTGTCCTTTACGCGTGGAATAGACCTGACATCAAAGGGCTTTCGCCTTAGACCTGAGCGCTGGCGACAGATGAACTCAGAGGGGAGCGGAAAGGCACTTGCAGCACGTTATCTCCGAAAACTTGTGCTGTCTTTGTTAAACAAGAAAAGAGCGTGCGGGTCTACGACACTAGGAAATGCATGATTCAATCGAGGTCCATCTGTGCCTCGACTTCCTCAATATCCTCATCCATGTTCTCACTGGGGGCGGCTGGGTACGGCAGTAAGTATGAGGAAACATAATTGAGAAGGTGACGCACGGGAGGCCTTCTGCGGCTCAGCGGACGTTGTGCGCGCGGACATCGACCGCGTCTGCCTACCTACAGCGACTGTGAGTGTGCTGGCGTCGTAAATGTGGATGATGTTTAACCCTCACGGGTAGACGATCCCTCGCCAGTTTCTTCTACAGCGACAGCGTGCCGGGCTGGTGCTATGTCAGTGGCGCTGTGTAGCGGGGTTGGAGCGACGTACATCGCTTGGCTGGGGGGCCGGCGGTGGGAGAGACCTGCCTAGACGCGTCTGACTCACGGTCAGGGTCTGAATGGCAACGACAGAGCGAGTCCTGTGTGAACACGAACCCTGCTGCTCTGGCGTGCGGACGGCCTTGTCATTGGCAGCTTTCACACGAGCGTCAGAATGATTCACTATCGCAACGATCACGTACAGCGCTTTTGATTTGACGCCCCGCCGGCGGCTTCGTCAGCCGCTGTGCCAGCTGCCTTCTCCGCCTCTGGAGGGCGGCTGTGAGTCGTTTCCGAAGCCTGGCTGTCCGTCTCACCTTTTTTCGCTTTCTTTGCCGCTTTCCTCTCCTTTTCCTCAGCTTCTACATGGTTCACGTCAGCGCTGGGACCAGGATACTGGCACGTGTATTACCCTTTTTCTCCAACTCCACAAAGAAAGGTTTGGCGACCTCGTTGTTGCGCCCGGTACGCTTGCGGCGAGCCTTCTTGGTGCCGTATGCATCTAGAGACGCATGGGCTCAGAGGGATTGCAGAGCGGATTGCACTCACCATAGTCGTCTCGCTCTGTCCAGTAAAATTGGGCCGCGTCGACCTCGTCGTCGGGAGCGTCGAGGAATGCGTCACCGTCTTCAGCCTCCTTGATAAACGGCCCCTTAGCGTCCCTCTTGTATTTAGTAACTGGATAGAGCGTGCCTAGCGGGACGTTGAGTACATAGGCGCCAGTCTCTCGGTGAACATACTGGGCACATCCTCGTGGGTACTGTCAAAGCCGGGCGCAGTGGCGCCCGCCATGATGCACCACTTCACATGCGGTGAGCCCTTGAAGGGGCGCATGAAATTAATGTCGAAGGCGGTGTGGAGCGACGAGAAGTCGAGCAGGAACTGATCGGTGAAGAAATCGAGCGAAAGGCACCGATGCGCTCGCCAGAAGGCAAACAGATTCTTCGTGGTCATCGTGTAGCGCCAGATACCCTTTGCGCGTACGTAGTAATCGCCCTCCCAGTCTTATATAATGAGCACATCAGCGACGAAGGGAACGAGCCGTGCGTTACGCACCGAACGTGGACGGGTCCTGGAAATACGCATACGGCAGAACAGCAAGGAGATCCTGGCTCGCGCCAATGGTGTGGCACATCGGACCGGTCTGGAGCCATTCGCGAATGGCGTGGCATTGAAATGAAGAGAGTGATTCGACGGGACCGTGGCGAAGGCCAGCCTGCTCGAGCGCTATGAGCTCAGCGAATTCAGTGAACATGTTGGACATCAGCTCGTGATAGTAGGCCTCCTGAACGCGGTCGACGTTGGGACGTTTGGTGAGTTTGCCGATGGTCTGACAGCGATGATAGTACAAGTACGCAGCGATCTGGAACAGCATCTGCAGGGGACGACGCATCCATTCTGCAACCTGAATAAGCAGAACGCGGGCTGGCCGGACCTTGAGAGGGTGCGCGTGCTTGAACTTCTTGTCTCCGTTGTACTTGCCCGGGTCCGGGGCACGCTCGTTTGCCTCCCAGTTTCCCCAGATATCCTCCGCGAATCGTTTCGCATAGACGTGGAGAGCGCCATTGATGCGGCAGAGTCGCATGGCGACGCACGGTACGAGAGCCCACCCGTACGGCGCGGGTTTCTTCATGTAGTCGATGTGGGTGTGAGTGAATACCTCCTTGCGGGCGATGACGTCCTTCTGGGTGCGTCGATAGAGCAGATCGCGCGAGTCCATGCAGATGGTAGACTCGTATGTGCCGAAGGTGAGTGCGCGCTGCCGGTCGATGCTGAAAGACGACGAGTCCTGGACCTGAAGGGCCTCGCGCCGATGCTGATCGGTACGCTTGGTCTTCGAGGTGTCACCGGGCTGTTTACGCGGGACGAGCCAGTCGATATCGTCCAGCAAGGGCGGCGGCAGACTGCCGGCTTTCGCGCCGATCGCGGTCCAGTCAAGGTCGCCCTCGTTCCAGTCTTTGCCGAGGCGCTCGTAGGTGCTGTGTGGAGTAGGTTCTCTAACGGCTCTGGGAGGCATCACTGCGCGTGGTGGTGGGTGCAGGACAAGAGCCTTTGAACACGTGTCCAGCAGAAGACGCGCACAGCCGGCCCGAAGGCCGAGTGCGCGTGCAATTGAAACCGACAGTCAGAGAATTGCTAAGCTGCCTCGCCCGAGCCGTCACCACCAGCGCCAGCAAGGAGATTGAACAGAAACTCACTGGGTATGGGCAGACAAGCGCGCAGCGTGGAGCCGCCCCTCAGCGCCGTCTGCCCCGGGCTGAGGCAATGGCGTTTGGGTTGGGTGGGAAGCAACGACGTGGCCGCGATGGGGCGGACGGCTGTTCAACAAAGGAGCATCTGAGAGAAAATGAACGCGTCAGAACGAGTTAAAGCACGGGTGCAGCCAGAAGAACAACCTGGAGCTGTTGCCGATGCCCGGGCTCGATGCCGATCGTAATGCTCAGCGGGAGAGTCGGTCACTTTGGCCGCATTCGTTCTGGGGTTTCCGTCTTGCACACCGTTTACGCGTCTTGCATCTGGCTGTGCTAAGGGACATGCGGGAAACGTGCCTGAGACGCAGGGAAATGCAAAATTGCCGCATCCGGAAGGAATCTGTCCAGATCGGGCAATGCGGGGTGTAGGAGGGAAAAGCCTGCTATTACGTCTAGCTACGGCTCGAGTGCGCGAGCGATACCAAAGTCGAGCACAATCTCATATAACCAACCGCCTTGAAAAGTCTGGGAGATCTAGAGACAGTGTCAGTGAAGCAGCGGAACGGCAATCGAACGCCGTACCCGTTTGCGTTGCGCGTGCTGCGCTCCCAAAAGGTCTCAGGTATGTCGTAGACGCCAGCCGTGACGCTGGCGAACCACTCCCGCGAGATGCTGGCCGACGCGAAGCGCGATCTCGAGAGCACGATGGACGGGACTCACCGGCGCTGTACCTGATCAGCGCCAGCTTTGGCGTGCCGGGGATTGACTGCGTGCTGCATGAAGCCTCAGCATGTGCCGCGCGATCAAAAACAAGCAATCGTACCTGTACCTTGCCCTACGCGGGCAGCGCTGACCTCCGCGACGGCGAGGTTGACAGCGAAAGCAATGGGCAGCAAGCGCCGGCCTGTTCTTGCCACGCAAGGGTCCCAGCGCGGGGCCGACGATGCCGGGGTCGAAGACGATGGTCTCCGGCAGCCGCCAGGCTCGCGCGGACATGGCGCTGCGCACCTTCGCGCCCGCGCGAGCGGGACATGCCGCGAGGGCGGGCGCGAAGGTGCGGGCTCAAGCGGTGTCTTGGCAGCGTTTGGCTGCCGCGAAAAGGAACGGACGCAGGTATTCAAGCCGCATGCCCAGCGCCCCCAAGAAGCTAGGTCCCGCGCGAAGTCGGCGAGCTGCATGTCCGTGTATTCAGCCGCGCGAGCGCGGCCAACTCCTCCCAAGCCGCGAGCGCAAGCGCCGGCCTAGGCAAAGAGTCTGGCTCGGGAGCTGACGCCCCATTGATGCTCAGCCTGAGAGAGGGCCGGGTGCTGCAGCGACGAGAGCCCTGCCCGATGTTGTCAGACGGCAAGGAGCACAACTTCAAAATCGGGGCGTACCGTGCAGTATACCGCGACAGGCGAGCCCAGACAGCTTACGCGTCAATGCTTAACGTTGAGGAGCCATTTACCGTGGCCGACGCAGAGCTTGGACGATGGTAGCTGCAGCGACGGGCTTTCAGCGTCAGCGGCAACTAGAACGTCGAAAACAGACCCACTCTGCGCATGGAAGTACGCGCACAGTCCCCAGATGGGCCTTGACATCGTCTGGGACTGTTTGAGCAACGGCCCCTGAGCTGGACGGGCGACGGCGACGCGGTCAGACGAGACTCACCGCGGCTATACCTGACAAGCGCCAGCTTTGGCATGCTGGGGACAGACTGCGCGCTCAATGAAGCGTCAAAATATGACACGCGATTAAAAACGAACAATGCGTACCTGTACCGTTGCCCTGCGCCGGCAGCGCTGATGTCCGCGACGGCAAGGTCGACAGCGACCGCGGGGAGCAGCAAGCGCCGGCCTGTGCCTGCAAAGCAAGTATTCTCAGCGCCGGCACGAGAATGGAGGGTTCGAAGACGATGGTCTGCGGCGGCCGCGAGGCTCGCGCGGACATGATGCTGCGCACCATCGCGCCCATGCGAGCGGGGCATCCCGCGAGAGCGCGCGGCATCTACGGGTGTAGGCAGTAACTGGGCGCTGGCCGGCGTTCGCGACAAATGTCTTGATGTCGAGGATCGGACGCGGGGATGCCGCGCCAGGTGCCGCCGGCCGAGCCCGATCCGAGGATGGATCTTGGGCACCGACCGCCAGGGCCCCGACTTTGATATTACAGACGCGCATTCCTATCGTACAGATGTGTCAGCGCGCGAAACGCTGGGGCAGTTGACGTACATTACCTTTCGTGGCCGCGAGCGGCGTCGCAGACGATGTTGACCTCGAGCTCGACGTTCCAGACGTCCGCGCCGCGAGGGTCGCGGCGCAGGGGCATTCCCAGCTCCTTCGCGTTTATTGCGCTCTCCGGGAGCGGCCGGTGACGAGAAGATGAGCTGCAAAGGATGTCAGTGCCCGAGAAGTGCGAAGCGCCGGCGAGCGCAAGTACGTACCATGTAGCGTTGCCTGCGCGGCGTTGGGTGACGCACACCGCTCTGCGTTCGTATGCAGCGCGCCGAAGCGCCGTAGCTCCGTGTCGAGTCGTTGTCGAGCTCGGTTGGGGATGGCCACCCGTGGCCGGGATAGCACGCGGACGGCGACGGCCAAGCCCTGCGGGCTTCGAACCCTGGCTCGGCTATACGGTCGGTATCGACGGCCGGGGAGCGCGTGGCGCGAGTGGCTCGAGAGCGAAAGGCTTGTCGAAGTTGAGAAGCAACCTCGAAGAACAATCGAGATAGCAGACGTACCGTGTAAGCTGCGCGCCTCGCGCGCACAGCAGCAGACGTGGATATTCAAGCCCTATGCCCGCGGCCCGCAAGAACCTAGGTCCCGGGCGGCGTCGACGAGCAGCATGCCCGCCATTTCGGCCGCGCAAGCGCGGCCTACTCCGCCCGAACGGCGAGAGCAAGCGCCGGCGCGCACGGGGCGTCTGGGTCGGAGGCAGGGCCGGTATCGATGCTTGGGGTGTGAAAAGACCGGCTAATGCGGCGGCGAGAGTTCTGGGAGATGTTGTTAGACGGCGGGCAGCACAACTTCGATCCACACGCTTACCAAGCAGTGGACGACGGCAGGCGGGCGCAGACGCCATCGGCGTCGGCGCGCTAGGCTGGCTCAGTGTTCCCCGCGGCGGTTGGCGAGCTTGTACGATGGCTGCGACGACGACGAGGTGTCAGAGCCAGCGGCAGACAGAACGTCAAAAAGAGACTCACCCAGCGTGAATGGACACGCGCGTATCGCGCAGGCGGCCATTGGCATCTCCTCGGCCAGTTGGAGCGGCAGCGCCGGACCTGGATGGGCGGCGGGCTCGCGGTCGGGTTCGGGCTGTCGGCTGGTCAGTTGCGGGCGACCTGGACGAAATGGTACGCGTCAGCTCGCCTTCTAGCGCCGGCGTACGCAGGAGACTGACCTGATGCTGCTCCTCGTGCCCGGGCGCGAGCTTGGCCGAGTTCGGCGTCACAGACGGCGACGGCGAGAGACAGAGAGCGCTGACAAACATCAGTAAACCCGGCGCGAACAGATGCCGCGAACGGCGGCTCACCCCGGACACAATGCGATGCTCTCCTCGTGCGGCCGCGCGGAACGAACGTCCTGAGGGAATACGAGAATGATGAACGGAAAGCCTCTGGACGGCGGCACGCGAGACCTTTACACATCTACTGCCGGCCGCGGCATCTATTCGAGTCGAGTTTGCTGCTGTTTGGCAACAGACTCTTCCGCTTACCGGCACCATCGGCAAAGCCGTCGGCCACGCCTTCCGCGCCGGGCATCGCATCTCGTATCAGGTCAGTCCAACAGCTGTCCTGGCGCTGGAACGCGCGGTGACGCGTTCATTTCCGTACAGAACATCCGCCGTCGACTCAGCGACCGTTCCGAAGCCCTCGACCCGCGTCGGCGCGCGTGCGCTGCACCTCTCGTGCTGCAGCTCGACCTCGGCGCCGTATCCGGACATGTGCGCGCGATTGGCGCGTTGTTGCCTGCCCGGTGAGTCTTGTTCTGTCCGATCCAACTTCCCCGCCGTTTGTCTGCAGCTGGTGCGGCTTGGCGCAGCTGCCTCACTGTCTACGACGCTGTTCCTGACGCCAACGACAGCCTCTGTATTCCGGGAGACGAGGAGCTCGCGACCGGCCAGCTGCTCGCCGGGGCAGCCTCTTCGGCTCTCGTCTCGACGCCGGCGACGCGTCTCCGGCTGCTAAAGGTGCCGCCGGACCCTACGGTCAATGTCCCGATGGACTACAAGTCCGTCGAGGCCCCCGATTGTGCGTCATGCTTTTTTTTTTTCGTTTCTTTGCCTAGCTGACCACTCTTGCCGCCCAGTCCGACGCCAAATTCTCGACCGGCAGCAGGGGACGGATGTCCGACGCTGGCTGCAGAGACCGAGCTCGCCTGGGTCCGGCTGACGTCGTTTGCTACAAGGTCCCGGGCAGTTCGCCATTGTGCTCCCCACGATCTGACAATGTCCGGCAGAGCTCTGGCCGCTGCCCCGATCGTCCCTAGTGTCCGTCGTGCATCGAACGGAATGCCGTGCCCGAGCTCGGCCGCGCATACACGCCGGCGCTTGCGCTCCGCGTTTGGGCAGAGTTCTTCAAGTTGCGCGGCCTGCACACTGGGCATAGAGCGCGGCCGCACCTGACAGGACTCCGGTTCTGGTGGGCCGCGGGCGTCGGGCCAGAGTGCCCGCGGCTACTGCGAGCGCGAGCCGCGCCCAGCAAGCACGGTTCGTGCGCGATTCTCTTTTTTTCATCGAGATTGTTTACAACCTCTAGCAGGCTGTTTACCCTCGAACCGCTCGTGCGGCAGCTCCTGTAGGTCTCGATGGGGAACGTCTGCGTGTATTCTTCCGGAAAGGGCGAGTCTGACAGAGCCGAGCAATGGAGGGCTTTTACTGTAGAGTTTGGAAGCAGCTGCGGCACCAGTGTCCGGGGCTTTGCCCAAGTTTGGCAGCGCTTTCCTCTGACTACCGTCACACTGTTGGCTGTCAGCGCCGACCGTCTCGCTCGCGGGTTGGGCAGTGCTTCCGTCGTCGCAAGCCCCGTGTTAGAGCAAACGCACGACGCCGAGCACCGTCCCTACCGCGCTCTCCCGCGCCCAGGAGAGCCATTCAGGATGGCGACCGCTGATTACTTCAGCCCTGGATGCTGGGCAGCAATGGTACGCGCGTTGTCACGATTTTTGTTCGAGGGTGCTAACAATCTTCGTGAGTCTCTCTGCCCCGCTACTGCCCCGGGCTCTGTGACTACCCCGATTGACGCGTACGGTGCTCTAGAGCCAGATCATGGGCACAGGACTGCCGTACTCGGGCTCGACACTGGTCACTGCCGCAGACCTCCAACGCATACGTCAGCCCCGGACCTTAGAGGTTTTTCTGGTGCCGTTGATCGGTGCATCTTAGCTGTGATACTTTCCTTCCCGCGGGTCTCACCCCGCGCGCGGGGTGCCATTATTCAGTGCTTGATTTGCCCCTTCCGTCTGCTCCCGTCCGAGAACTGCACTTTATAATTACCGCCACTCACGAACTTTCCATATCACAATTTGGGAATGATATCACACCATCAGCGCCTCGAAGTCTCTGAATCCCAGCAAACATGTTGAGTTTTGCTCGCACGGAGACATGCACGGCGATGCAGGCCGAGCGGGACCAAACGCCGGATCCGTCGGAGCACGAAAGCGCGTTCTCGTTTGCGTCCGCCCCGTCGCGCGCCGCATGCTTACTGTTCTGTGCCGGTCTGCCAGTACTGTCTGCCGCGCACACACCTACCCCGGCTTTCCCGGTGCCGCCGCCCCTGATCTGTGCCTCGTGCGATCTTTTTTCGCCGGGCTGCTGCACCGACCCACGACCACAGTGCGTAACTGTGCGTTGCCGTGCGCATTGGGCCGTATGTGGCCAGCGCATACCTGGAAATAGGTATGTACTCTATTATCTCTGTCCCACCCCACTTTCTGATGTCCCAGGGACAGAATGATACGATTGCAGTGCTTTTTCCATATATCACCGAACCGGGGGCACATATCACGCCTGCAGGGGCGTTCAAAGCACCCTGCTGGCGACCATTTCATGTGCGCGTCGCGCCCATACACTCTCTTTTGGCTCCGGGGGACACAATGCGCGTGCAGGGGCGCTCAAAGCACCCTGCTGGCGGGGACTTTATGTCCGCGTCGCGCCAATACATTTTATTGGGCTGCGGGGGACACATTGCGCGTGCAGGGGCGCTCAAAGCACCCTGCTGGCGGGGACTATATGTCCGCGTCGCGCCAATACATTTTATTGGGCTGCGGGGGACACATTGCGCGTGCAGGGGCGCTCAAAGCACCCTGCTGGCGGGGACTATATGTCCGTGTCGCGCCAATACATTTTATTGGGCTGCGGGGGACACATTGCGCGTGCAGGGGCGCTCAAAGCACCCTGCTGGCGGGGACTATATGTCCGCGTCGCGCCAATACATTTTATCGGGCTGCGGGGGACACAATGCGCGTGCAGGGGCGCTCAAAGCACCCTGCTGGCGGGGACTATATGTCCGCGTCGCGCCAATACATTTTATTGGGCTCCGGGGGACACAATGCGCGTGCAGGGGCGCTCAAAGCACCCTGCTGGCGGGGACTTTATGTCCGCGTCGCGCTGATCTACTCTATTCGGGACCGGGGGACACAATGCGCGTGCAGGGGCGCTCAAAGCACCCTGCTGGCGGGGACTATATGTCCGCGTCGCGCCAATACACTTTATTAGGCTCCGGGGGACACAATGCGCGTGCAGGGGCGCTCAAAGCACCCTGCTGGCGGGGACTATATGTCCGCGTCGCGCCAATACATTTTATCGGGCTGCGGGGGACACAATGCGCGTGCAGGGGCGCTCAAAGCACCCTGCTGGCGGGGACTATATGTCCGCGTCGCGCCAATAAATTTATTGGGCTCCGGGGGACACAATGCGCGTGCAGGGGCGCTCAAAGCACCCTGCTGGCGGGGACTTTATGTCCGCGTCGCGCTGATCTACTCTATTCGGGACCGGGGGACACAATGCGCGTGCAGGGGCGCTCAAAGCACCCTGCTGGCGGGGACTATATGTCCGCGTCGCGCCAATACACTTTATTAGGCTCCGGGGGACACAATGCGCGTGCAGGGGCGCTCAAAGCACCCTGCTGGCGGGGACTATATGTCCGCGTCGCGCCAATACATTTTATTGGGCTCCGGGGGACACAATGCGCGTGCAGGGGCGCTCAAAGCACCCTGCCGGCGGGGACTTTATGTCCGCGTCGCGCTGATCTACTCTATTCGGGACCGGGGGACACAGTGCGCGTGCAGGGGCGCTCAAAGCGCCCTGCTGGCGGGGACTATATGTCCGCGTCGCGCTGATTTATTCTATGCACATACCCGATCGTTTTCCGGCGCGATTCGTCCCCGCTACAAGTCAGGTTTATTCCCTTCAACAGCGCACACGTCTCTCTCACTCCCTAATTGTCTCTTCCAGCATCCCTGCCGTCCGATCAAGGCCTGTGGGTCGCGGCACCCGAGCCCTTCCTCTGACCCTGAGTATGCCTTTGTCCTCGACCTTTGTCCGTGGACGAGTTTGGTCTGAGCCGTCAACCTGTCCAATGCCCTGCCGCGCGCATCGGACACCCGAACTTCAGGTGAGTCTGATGCACACAGTTTACGCGGCAAAGCTCACACAGTCTTCTCGATCAGCAGCATGCAAGTCACGTTTGCCGTATCAATTTTTTCCCTGACCCTCTGACGATCTCTGCTAGATTGTGGCTGTGGCTGCACACAATAATCGTAGCTACGTCCGCGGCGAGCTAGAGATCGCCCTCATAATTGGTCCCGGTCCGCCGGTCGCACGCTCCCCTTGGCTGTTATTCGCATGCAATACCAGCGCCAGGCCGGCACCGTCGCGCGCGGCGTGTTGTCGGACAAAACACGCGTTCGACGCGGAGGAGTCCCGTGCGACGTGCCAGCCTACATGAGGCGCGCGACAATGTCGGCAAGAGGCGCATGGCCGCTGGCGCGTGCGCGGTTGCTTGCTGCGGACAACTCTGGCGACCCTCCAGGCAGCGTCACGGGCCCGCCGGTCTAAGGCACCCCGCCTGTCCCTCGTCCGGATTGCACCCGCGAGCCAGCGTCAGTGCTGCCCGTCAGCAGCGCGGGCAATGCTGGCAATCAATGTCGTGCTCTTCCTTGCAAGCGTGTGCATCCTCGTCCCCTCATACCCTTTCTTTGCAAAGTGCTAACCCGCCTGTTTTCTCCTGCGCCTAGGTCCTTGTTCTTGGCGCTGCTGCTGTCGTACACCAAGGGGATCGTGAGCGAGGACGACCGGTCGTTCCTTTCCGACCCCGACTACCCCACCGCATCCCCTGCGGCCTGGGCTCTCGATCCGGTTGCCCGTTTTTCCCTCCCCTCTCCCTCGCTCTTGCTCATTTGCTCGATCGCTGACGCTCAGCGCTGCAGGTGTTGATACATTCAACTCTCGCGGCAGAGCGCGGCAACCTGCATCTCCAGCTCGTCCGCCCGCCGGACAACCCGAACCGCGACTACGTGTGCGTCTGCCCCTCCTTTCGTTACCTCAGTCGTTTGCTGATGGGTGCGCCCAGTATGAATGTCTTGCCGACCGCTACGGCCAAGGGCCTCAATATCGAGCTCGGTAACTGAGCTTGAAGCTCAGATGTCTCGCTGTATAGTCGGTCTTTTTCCTTTTTATGTCCGTGTTTTCTCTCGCGCGTCCCTGTCTCGCCTGCGCGGCCGTGCGCAATGTTCCGCGGGGCATGAGTGTTGGCTAACCGTACCGGTGCGCGCGCTAGACCCATTCTCCGGCTTGCGCGTGCCCACAGCATGCTTGTTGTATGGCACATCGTACCTAAGTCGCGCGCGCAGTCGAGCTATGACACATTTGATTCCCACTGCCCGCACCAGCCAATCCGGCATCGCAATCCCGCCAATTCTCACTCTGCAGGGATTCCCGCGAAAGCCCAACAGTGTTTCCCGTCTGTATTTGCGCTTTGCGACTTGCTGATCATTGCCCAGGACGTCGGGGACGTCTTTGCGGTACCTGCATCAACAGTGCGCAGCGCGCCACATCCGTCCGTGCGCCCGTCCGTTCCGCACTCACTCACTTTTGTCCTCGGTAAGACGGCGCCATGTACAGTGAAACACATTGACCCGGTGACCGCCTCTGTAGAAACCTGGGAGCGCACATCGAGTTTAGATGCACATACGTTCTGGTGCATACATAATCAAGGAAACACAGGCACGCAAGCTATATGTGCTTGGTTGAGAATTTACACATCAGAAGGTTGGGAGCTCCAGCGCAAAGGTTGGTCCCGTTTTACAGCCCCGTTTGAGTTTCGCGCGCCGACCTGCGGAGTTTGATCCCGCGACCGTCTTTTTTCGCCGACATGGTACTCCCGAAGGCCGCGCTTCGCGACGAGCTTGTCAGGAATGCTCGACGCCCCTGGACTATCCCTCACTTTACTAGCTTTCCGGCCGGAAAGCCAAGCTGGAACATGCAGCCTGTTGAGCTAGCATTGGACCACCAGGGTGAACCGGAGCGCGCGCTTTGCGCAAACGCCGAGCGTGTCCTACCAGCCGAGGGCTCTCAGCCGCTATGCCTTAATCTGGGTGCGTATATTGTGACCTTCGCAGGGACCCAGGCTGACCCCGCTTTGACATTCTAGACGGCAGCGCTGTCTGCCAGTCGGACACGCAGACGATGCAATCCCAGCTAATTCCAGGTACGTCCCGCTGGTCACAAGCTCTATTCACATACCTAATGATACTCAGGCCGCGCATTGGTCAACCTTGACGTGAACGAGGACCAGAACGCAGACGAGAGCGCCGATGATAGAGAGCGTGCGTGCTCCTGCCACCACAGGGCCCTGTTATTGACCAATGTTAACAGCCGCGGCAATATTTGTCAGCACGTATGCCTCCCGCGTGTCTACCTCTCTGACCTCCATTAGCTCTGCGCAAGCTGCGGCAACGCACCCGGTAACCAACGCTGCTCCAACTTCCGCTGCTTGCGGTGGTACTGTACGCGCCCGGCCGGTGTCACGGAGGGGGCGATAGGATGCGTCAGTGAACAACCGGGTCCGTTCATCTGCCCCGCCTGCACCTGTGGGCGTGAAACGGTACGTCTGCCGACCGCTTGTACGAGACCTTGTTTGACGTCTTCCCCAGTACCGCTACTATGGTACACATCCACAGCACTTCCTGCCTGATCAGGACCTGGGACCGGTGCTCCTCATCAGTATCCTGAGGCCGAACGCTACAGGGCATGGCCCGGGCGAGCTTATCGCAAAGTTGGAACGCATCTTCTGCACCGCGGGGGACAACAGGGTGTGTTCGTCTCTGTCTGCGCTCCCCTGTCTCATCATTGCCCGGGCAGTTCGCCCGTGTGCACATGTACTTGGGCAGCGCCACGAAGGCGTTATCTCCCACAACGGCGCAATTCCACACCGCGATTCGCAAGCACATGGTGGCGTTCCCGAACAGCCGCATCGTAATCATGGTCGAGGCTCATTCGGACATCACAACTGGCACGTTCGAGCACGGAAAGGGCACGTTCGGCCCTTGGGAAGTGCGTGTGATGTTCCTTATCGATTTACTCACTATAACACGCACGCATCACAGAGTCTGCAGACAGTGATCGGTCCGCCCTCGCTGTCCTTGCTGAAAGCATCGAGAGGACGCAAGGTCCTCACTCTGCTGACGTGCGGGGCGGCTTTTACGGTGCCGAGCAGCTTCGCATCTCTGGAGCGGCTCTCACACGCGTACGTAAAGTCGCCTTACGCGCGAAATGATATAACCGTGTTGTAGCGGACTAGCAGACATCGTGCTCGGTGCCGCTGCCCCCGCATTCGTCCCGTCGTACTGCGTTGGTCCGCTCGTCGACCTGACGTACCGCTGTATCCTGCAGCCCGGCATTCCTACTGCCTCGCACGCCGCCGCGGTCTTTGCCAGCGACCAAACGGTGGTCAATCGCAACGTCCCCATCTACATGCAGCGGATCGGAAATACCATGCTCAGCGAGACGATCCACGTCAATGACAGATTCACCGCGTGGGGCTTCCGCCTCTCCGAATGCCCCGTTTGCCACAACTTCGACAACGTCAAGTCGTCGTACGCCAACGGTGGGGCCAAGAAGAAAGCGAAAAAAGCGCCTCGCCGACAGCAGGTCAGGATCTCTTTTCCTCTGCGTCTCACATGCACCGCGCACAAAGGCAAGATGCCTCAGCCGCCATGCACCGGACCTGTGAAGATTCCATCCGGTGTACGGGCGGCGACGGAGGACGGTAGCTTAGTATGGCACCAGTTCGCGACTGTAGCGCCACCAAAGTGGGTATGGAAAGGATACGAGCCGATGCCCTCCGATACTGTGGAAGAGACAGTGTAATTCATGTCCTACGATCTAGCGTTACTTCGTCTGCCTCCTGCATCTATATCAACTTCCCGGGCTCTGGGATATAACACGGCGGTCTGGCGTGATTGCAAGCACCCAGCCAGACGGGACATTAAGGACCATTCACTCACCTCTACTACATGCTGGCTCTTGGCCACAGATCCTTGCGCGCCGGGATGCCCCCAAGCGCCCGCCGGTCAGGGAATCTCTCTGCGCCCCTTTACTGATGTTTGTCAACGCAATGCAAAATGATACGGCGTTTTATGCTCGTGAAACTCGGAGGTTTGACTGCATTGCGCGGTTTGCGCTGGCAGCGGTGTTCGCTCGCGTACGCTTTGCCGTGCTTCCTGAGCCATCTGGGGCTTATCAGCTGCGCGTACGGCATGCCGACAATGTGTCAGACCCGATGGGTTCGTGATGCCGGCGGCCGCGCCCTCGGTTGGTCGAATACTCGCACCGCGGACGGCGGCGACGCGTACCCTGGCGGAGTTTCAAGACGCGTCTCATAACTGCCGCAGCGCGCGTTTTCGCTCTGCCGCCGCTCCTGTTGCTTCTTTTTCAATTCTCACTCAGATATTACGTAATTAATGAAGCACCGGGTGATCCCCAGCCCGAAAATCCTGAGAATACCTGCGGGATCGGTTCCTGCGGTTCTCAATGCTTGCAACAGGTTGCCAAGCGCGCGACAGCTCTGTCCACGCCGTATACGCGCTCCGGGTCACCGTATCGCTCTCTAACGTCACATGAGAGCGTCGCCAGGTTACATAAGTGCCGGTGAGTGAGGGAAAGCAGGCGGGAGAGTGTGCTCATCGGTATATGCACCCACTGCTCATCCGATCCAGAATCATTCTTCTGCCGCTGTTTGCGCGCTCTCACGCACTTCGGACAGCGGAGCTTGATGTTCCTCGAGAAGCTACGTGCAAGGTACATGAGGCATTTCCGCGCGCGACGGCATTCGCTCGCTATCTTGGTGCTGAATGGCTATCTGGGCACGCCACAGCTATTTACGACACGAACCCTATCGGAGCGCGCGCCCCGAGCGTACCGTTGTCATCAGTAAGATGCCGAGCGTATATGCCATACGTCATTCCGTCCCCCAAGCCCACGCGGTGCTCGTTCTGCTGCTCGAGGTGTACGAGCAATGAGTGCTGCTACTGCAGCATCTCGGGCAAACTCGACCCCGCTGACGACGCAGCGCTATTCCGAACGCAGCTCTCACGTACTCCCCGCCGATAACTGAGCCGACGTTGTGCGAGAAGTTGCCCGAGAGCGTGCATCGGCTCGGGGTGCATCTACTGTACCTGAGAACCTGCCATGGCTTTTGCGGCCAAACATCGGGATGCCGAACGCGAACCACCCACAGCCCAGCACATCCTTCCGGGGAAGCAGTTCATGAGCCCGACCCTCGTAAAGGTCTGGGTCGTATTGGCCCTATTTGAGCCGCGGATTAGAGGGTGCAGCTGGGTGCAGCCGATCTGCTACAACGGCGTGCGCACACCGACGTTAAACACAGCGTTCCGAACCGTTTCGCAGGCCATTTCTCATACTAGCTGACGCGCGACGACCGCTGGTCCCTCAGGGAACAGTCTCAGTGAGCCAGCGCCAGCGGAATCGCTGGGTTGCTGCCGATGAGACTGTGTTTGCACCGAACCGGCGGGGTACCGATCTTACGTCTCATCAATCTGGGCACGTTCAGGGCCTTGATCATGCACACCAAATGAACGGCACCTGAGATTGAAGACCATGAGATAGCAGCGAGAATTGCGGCACCGCGCCAGCAGCATTATGCAGCGAATACCAACGGATCGCATGCTCATACGGTGCGCGAACGCCGAACCCTAAGTGTGCATGTAATTGCATTGAGCCCTGGGAGATAATCCCGGCGCGCCGGCATCCCTGGCGCTCAGGAGGATCGGGAGAGAGCACCAGCGGCGCGTGTCAGGGTAGACTGCATACAAGCTGACGGTCTGTCAGCCCTTTGCCTTGCGCCCACGCTGCCCGCGGACGACGAGCCCCAGAGGCACCTCAGGTTCGTCCATCTCCTATTTATTTGCGCGGCTGCACTCGCTCATCGTCGCCCAGCACGCCCAACACGTCCATTCCGCGAGACGACGAGGAGGGCCCGAGTGCGGCAGCCAACGGTGAGTCTGCCGCTGGCCGCGGCATCTGTTACCGCCGGATTTGCTGCTGTTTGGCAGCGCTCTCTGCCTCTCGCCGTCACCACCGGCACGCCGAACCCGGCGCAGTTCGCGCGCGGACACCTCCAGTAGCGTCAGGTCGGTATCCTGTCCGCGCCGCTGCCCGAGTCCGCGCTGACGCGTTTATTTTCGTTCAGATCGCCCGCCGCCGAACAGCCGCCCGCCCGAACCCGACCGCGTCGCCGCCGCCCGTCCAGCCCCAGCGCCGTGGCCCAGACTGGCCAAGACGATGCGAAGGGCGGTCTGCGCGCTGCTCCCAGGCTGTTGTACGCAGGGTAAGTCTCGTTGCTATGTTCTGTTTGGTGCTGGCTCTGACACCTCGTCGCCGCCGCAGCCATCGACCAGCCTCGTCAAAGACAGTAGGGAATGGCTCGTCAACGTCGCGCGTCAACTTCGAAGCCGTCTGTGTCCGTCTGTTGGGGCCTGATGCACGGTAAACCTCTATTTCGAAGTTGTGCTCCCCGCCGTCTAACAACATCGGACAGTGCTCTCGCCGCCGCAGCAGCCAGCCCTCACGCCCGCTGGGAATCGATGGGGATCCAGTCTCCGAGCCAGATGCCCCGCCCGGGCCGGCGCTTGCTCTCGCCGTTCGTGCGGAGTAGGCCGCGCGCGCGCGGCCGAAACACCGGGCATGCTGCTCGCCGACGTCGCGCGGGACATAGCTCCTTGAGGGCGCGGGGCATGCGGCCCGCATGTCTGCGTCTGTTTCTGAGCGCGCGATGCGCGCAGCCTGTCCGGTACGTCTGCTATCTCCATTTTTCTGTCAGGGTGCTTACAATAATCGACAGCCTCTTCGTCCCTGAGCCGCTCACGTCACGCGGTCCCGGTTCATTGCTACCGACCGTATGCACGAGTCATGGCGCGAAACCGCCAGGGCTTTGTGCTCGTCGTCCGTCTGTTATCCTGGCCGCGGGCGGCGGTCACAGACATGGCTCGTCACCGCCTCGGCTCGGCCCTTGCTCTCGCCGCGGGCGAACGGCGATACGAGAGCCGTCCCCGCCGATGTGCAGGCGAAGTTGCATAGTACGTACCGGCGCTCACCGGCGCTTCGCATATGTCGGCCGCTAACATCCTTTGCAGCCCTGCTGCTCGCTACGACCCTCTCCCGTCGGTCTCCGTCGACGCGCACGAGCCTAGAAGGGCCCCGCGCCGCGGCCGCCGCCGCCTCGACGTCTGGAACGTCGAGCTTGGCGTCGAGGTCGTCGGCAACGACGCTCGCGGTTACTAAAGGTAAAGTACGTCAACTGCTCCGGGGTTTCGCGCGCTGACCCATTCATTCGATAGCGATTCACTTCTGAAACCTCCAAGCCGGGGCCCTCGAGCTCGGAGCCCGGCATCGATCCTCAGATCGGATGGGGCCTGCAACACCTCGCGCAGCCCGCGATCCCCGCCGTCTAGCTGGTTGTCGCCAACGCGCAGCACCGCTCAGACACCTCCTGCACCCGCAGACGCTATTCGCCCGGGCAGGGTGCCTCCATCGCGAAGGTGCGTGCAAGCGCGCGCATGTTGCTGACTAAGCAACCGCGCCTCGCCCGCGCGCGAGCCTCGCGGCCGCCGCAGACCATCGTGTTCGACCCCGGCATCGTCGGCACCGCGCTGCGACCCTCGCGCCGGGCGCACGAGCCGGCGCTTGCGGCTCCCCGCCGTCACCGTCGCCGTCGCGGACACGAGCGCTGCCCGCGCAGGGCAACGTTCCGGGTAAGATTTGTTTGTTATAGATCCTGTGTCATTATCTGACGCTTCTTGCAGCAGTCAATCATCCTGCAGCGCGTCAATCCCGGCACTTATCACGGTCCGCGTTTGTGAGTCCCGTCCATCGCGCTCTCGCGATCGCGCTCCCAGTCGCCCACCATTTCGCAGGGGCGCTTCCCCTACGTCCAGACCGGCGTCTCCGATTGCGCAAGTACAGCTTGTTGGCTGGGGAATGCGCTCCTTTCCTTCGCTGCGAGGTGTTCGTCCTCGACCGCGCTCGCCGTGTGCGCTGGGCGCTGCGCTGCAGCGCTGCCCGTCGCGCTGGACGCAATGACGACATCCGTGATCTGCGCCGATCCCGTCCGCCGCCCCGCGCGATCTGGCCCCAGCCCCGGCGCGGCGCAGAAGCCGACTCGCGCGCGCTGTCTGCTCAGCAGCGCCGCGGGCTGCACGACAGCCGCCGTGTGACCGTAAGCCGACCGGTCGTCGAGCAGAAATGCAGGAACAGCCCGTGCGCGACGTGCCCAATGGCGCCCCGGGTTGTGTGAGAGCCGCTGGGCTAGGTCAGCGCAAGCCAGTCCACAGCACCAGTCAGGCCCGACCAGCTCGTATGCAATGACTAAGCAGTCAGCCCCGTATGTCTGCGGCACTGCCTCATTTCGCAAGCGCCAGCGTCCGCGGTCCTATGTTTTCGGCTTATCCGCTGCTGCTCGCGTCGTGCGTGACGTAGGACTCATAACGAATATACAATATATTATGTACTACCCTACGTGTGCACGCCCGGCGATGGTGGTGGTAGGTGGAAGAGAAGAGACGGGACGGCGGATTGTGCCGATGCCCAACCTCGCGCATTCCGCGCGCGGCCTTATACTGCCGCTGAACTTGTGCGCGTTCCGTATGACTTCCGGGGCCGTTTGTAAGCGGTCGTTTGACATGCGCGACTGCGGAGGTTGCGCGGAGTATGCAATCCCGGACTCGGCGGCGATGTTGCCGCACCCCTCGTTGCCTATCCATGCGATTTCACACCCACAATCGTCTCCGTCTCAGCTCTCACTCCTCAGGCTCACTCGCAGCGCCACCATTAAGCGCTCGTTAGGGTCCCACTGAGCGTCAAAATGGAGCAGACTCTCATATCCCCACCCAACCCAACCTCGGAAACAGCTTCAATCGGGCTGCTGCGATGACGACGAGCCGATCAGACGTCAGCTGCGCGTTCCCACACTGACAGACCCGGAGTTTGATTCCCGAGAAACACGGAGACGCGCCCGATTCGAGGGCTTTGCGCTGGCGACGTTTTCTGAACAGAACGCCATTTACACGCGTTCCAGGCCATTCTAGCGCGCCCCGCTTCTCGCACAGCCTGCGTGGCTCATTTTAAATCAATCTGAGCTATGAGACAGGCTAGGTCGGGCGAGGAGGCCGTTCTTCCGCCCGCGCAGTGCCTGCGGCTCGAGGAGGATCGGAGTTCGATCCCGCCTGCGCCTCGAGCCCCAGCGCGAGTTTCCTCGCGCGCGTGTCGTTCCCCCGGCTCCAAAACAACCCCTCTGCAGCCAAAAGACCCTGATTACGTAAGCCGTACGCGAGGGGGGTGCCCATGGCTGCCAGAGACGAAACCACAGGGGGGGAAGAAAAATCGCGTTTTCCGAACGCGCTGCAATCGCAACGCGCCCATCAGACTGCCGTAGCAGCTTCCCACGCAAACAAACCCGGCGTTTGATCATCGTGAAACTCGGAGAACGCGAGTGAATGGGGTGCAGTGGTGTTCTCTCGCGTAACGCTTTTCCGCGCTTCCTAAGCCATCTGTGGCGTTGCAACTGCGCGTACGGCATGCCAAACATGTTCTAAACCCAATGAGCACGTGAGTCCGGCGGCCGGGATCGCGGTCGGCCGGATACTCGCACCGCCGAGGGCTGTGACGCGCTGGCTGGCGGAGTTTCAAGACGCGTCTCATACAGGCCGCGGTGCGATTTCTCGCGTTGCGCCGGCTCCATGGACGCCTCTTTCGTATCTCACTCGCACATTACGTGATTAAGTAAGCACGTGGTAGACTCCAGCCTGAGAAACCTGAGAAAAATCCCGGGATCGCATCCTTCGGGTCTGGGTGCTTGCAACCAGTTGCCAAGCGCTCTACCGCTCGTTGCACGCGGGCTACGTCATAGAGAGCGTTGCAGCGCCAGATAAGCGCCGGTCAGCTACGGAAAGTAGGTGAGAGAGGTTGCCCACTGGTATATGCACCAACTGCTCAGCCGGTCCAGAACGGTTCTTCCGCCGCCGTTTGCGCGCTCTCACGCACGTCAAACACCGGCGTTTAATGGCACCGAGACTGAGACGTGTAAGGTAACTGAGGCTTTTCTGTTCGCGACGGCATTCGCTGTCTTGGTGCTGAATGGTTCTCCGGGCACGCCACAGCTATTTCCTACGCGATCCGACTCGAATGACACCTTCCGTAAGCATTTTTCCGTCGGGGAGATGCCAAGTGCATGTAAGCTACGTCATTTGATGACTGCGCGCGGCGCTGTGCTCGTTCCGCTGCTCGAGGTGTACAGGCAGTAGGAGCCGCTACCGCAGATTCTCGGGCAGCGTCGACCCCGCCGACAAGGCAGCGCACTTCATGACGCATCTCTTACGTATTTCCGACCGATACTCGGGCCGACATTGTGCGAGAATCCGCCGGAGAGCGTGCGTCGGCTCGGAGTGCATGTACTGTAGCTGAGAATCAACAGTTGCTTTTGCGGCTGAACAATTGCGTGCCAAATCGCAACCACCCACAATCCAGCACGTCCTTCCGGGGAAGCGGTTCATGAACCCGACCCCCGTCAAGGTCTGGTTCGTCTTGACCCTATTTGAGCCACCTGTTCGAGGGTGCCGCTGGTCGTTGCCGATGAGCTGCAACGGCGTCCGCACACCGACGTCACAGTAATCCAGCGCAGAGAATTGTCTTCTCTGTGTTTCTCATGCTGCTCGACGCGTGACGACTGCTGGTCACTCAGGGAACCGTGTCAGTGAGCCAACGAGACCGGGATCGGTGAGCCGCTGCCGATGAGACGGTGTTTGCACCAAAACGGCCGAGGGCCGATCTTACGTCTCATCATCATGGGCGCGCTCAGGGACTCAATCCCTCACTCCAAGTGCATAGTACCTGTGATTGACGACCCTGAGATCGCTGCTGGAGCCGCGGCAGCGCGCATGCAGCATTGTGCAGCGACTACAAAAAGATCGAGCTGTCAGACGGACCACAGACGTCAGATTGCATTGAGCCCTGGGAGATAATCACGGCACGCCGGCATCCCTGGCGCGCGCGAGACTGGGGAGAAAGCGCCAGCGGTGCATGTCAGGGCTTGCTGCATACAATCCGAAGGTGCGTCAGCAAGGTTTAAACGCGTGAGAAGCGTGCGAAATGGCTGTCTGATGGGGGGAAAATGAATGCCGCGCAGTTGCATACCACCGGTCTCGGACGCCAGGCGAAGATTTTCGCCCCAGTGATGGTTTGATCCCCGCCCAACCACTCTTATTCCCTCTCCCCATCCTCCCACATAAGCCAGGCGTCGTTTCTCGCCCCCACAACCCGTTTCTCCCCGCGCCCACGCTGCCCAAGCGCGACGAGCCCCAGCGGCACCTCAGGTTCGTCCATCTGCTATTTATTTGCGCCGCTGCACTCGCTCATCGTCGCCCAGCACGCTCAACACGTCCATTCCGTGCGAGACAACCAGGAGAGCCCCAGGGCCGCAGCCAACGGTGAGTCTGCCGCCGGCCGCGGCATCTGTTCGCGCCGGGTTTGCTGATGTTTGTCAGCTCTCTCTTCCTCTCGCCGTCACCATCCGCAGCGCCGAACCCGGCACAGTTCGCGCGCGGACACCTCCAGTAGCGTCAGGTCGGTCTCCTGTCCGCGCTGGCGCTCGAGAACACGCTGACGCGTTCAATTCTGTTCAGATCGCCCGTCGCCGAGCACTCACCCGCCCGCCGCCGACTACGTCGCCGCGGCCCGTCTAGCACCACCGCCGTCGAAAAACCCAGGCCAGTCGATGCCAATGACTGCCTACGCGCGCAGCGCGTGCAGGGTAAGCCTCGTTTCGATCTTCTGATTGCCGCAGACGCTGACTCCTCGTCGCCGCAGCTACCAACGTCCAAGCTCGCCCACGCCCACGGAATACGGGCATTCGACCGCGCTCTTCATCATCGATTACGTCTGCGCCAGTTTGCCGCGGTCTACTGCAAGGTACGCGTCTATTTCCAAGTTCTGCTCCCCGCCGCCTAACAATATCGGACAGAGCTCTCGCCACTGCAGCCCCCGACCTTCATGCAAGTCGGGGGTCGATTGCGACCCTATGTCTGAGTCAGACGCCCCGTGCGCGCCGGCGCTTGCGCGCGCGGTTCGGGCGGGGTAGGCCGCGCTTGCGCGGCCGAAATGCCGGACATGGGGCTCCTCGACGTCGCGTGGGGCTTGGGATTTTGCGGCCGCGGCGCATCAGGCTATGGCTTCCTCGTCCACTGCCGTGCGCGCGGCGCGCGCTGCATGCGAGGTTCGTCTGTCATTACAATTTCTCTTCGAGGTTGCTAACATTATCTCGCAGCGTTCTCGTTCACTAACAATTAGGACCACACGCTCCCCAGTCATTCATACTGACCGTATGAAGGAGCCAGGGCGCGCAGCCCCTCAGGGCTTGGCGCTCGCCGTCGACCTGCTATCTCGGCCGCCGGTGACGGTCACAAATTGAGCTCGAGAACGGCACGGCACTGCGCTTCCTCGCGCCGCGCACAAACGGCAATAGATCTCTGTTACCCGCAGCGGCGATGGGTACGGTCCATGGTACGTAGTCGGGCTCGCCGGCGCTTTGCATATCTCAGCCGCTGACGTCCTTTCCAGCTCTTTGGCTCTTCACCACCGCCTGCCGTCGGTCTCCATCGATGTGCACGACTAGCAAAGGTCTCTGCGCCGCGGCTGCTGCGGCGCAGACGTCTGGAACGTTGAGCTCAAGGTCAACATCCTCGCCAACGACGCTCGCGGTTACTAAAGGTATTGTACGTCCACTGCTCCGGGGCTTCGCGCGCTCACAGATCCTTTCGATAGCCGTGCAAGGTTGAAGTATCTAAGCCGGGGCCCTCGAGCTCGGAGCCCGGCTCGTCCGCCGCTACCTCGCACAGCATCCCCGCCGCCGATCCCCGACGTCCAGCCGGTCTTCGCGAACGCGCAGCACCGCACAGACGCCACCTGCGCCCGCAGACGCCGGCCACCCGTTCACGGTGTCCCTGCCGCCGAGGTGCGTGTGCGCCATCGCGCCTTGCTGACTAAGCAACCGCGGTTCGTCCGCGCGAGCTTCGCAGCCGGCGCGAGCGAGCGTCCTCGAGCGCTGCATCGTCGGCGCCGCGCTGCGACCCTCGTGTCGCTTGCACAGGCCGGCGCCTGCGCCTCCCCGCTCTCAACGTTGCCATCGCGGACGTCAGCGCTGCCCGCGCAGGGCAACCTTACTGTTTGTTATTGATCGTGTGTCATTATCTGACGCTTCTTACAGCAGACAATCATTCTCCAGTGCGCCAATCCTGGCGCTTATCAAGGTCTTCGTCTGTGAGTCGCGCCCTTCGCGCTCTCGGGATCGCGCACCCCGTCGGCCACCATCGCGTGGGGGTGCTTTCTCTGCATCGCCGCTGTCGTCTTCAACATGCCGGACACCGTTGTCCAGCGCAGATCGCGCCCCGCACCCAGGTACGGCATGCTATTGCAGTTCCGCGGACCGCACTGACCCAACATCTGCAGCTTGCCCAGGCATCCAGAGGTGGTCGTTTATACCGCATTGTGCTCGCCTTTAGTACCTTTCCCGCCGTGTACTCTGTAGCTAGTCCCAATAGCACTGTTTTCACAACCACCCCGCATATTGCCCGATCCGGCCAGTTCCCTGCCGAATCCGGCAATTCTAGTGCGCCCCCAAAAGCCGCACCCGGAATGGCTTCCGCGCGTAGTTCCTCTGGACCTCCGCTTGTCCCGCGCCATCTTGTGCTGAATATCATCGTGCGCACGAGATATATCTGCGCGTTGCCGCAGCCGGGCTACCCGAGGCACCCTGGACACCCTGCAGTGGCAGCTCGAACCGGAAAGGAATCCACGCTGTACACAGCAGTAACGGGGCCCTGCGTTGCCGGTGGTGACAGCGCGAATGAGAGCCAAACACGCACACCAACTGATTCCGCTACACGCTCCAATCTCAACGGCGCAGCGGCCCTAGACATCTGCCTCATACATACTCAAATTTAAATCACATGGCATGAATATCCTATACTCCCGAATCTGCTGTTCAGTCAACCCACCCACAGCTGCCTGTCGATCTGTTCCGGCCCGTCCCGCCGGAGATGCAACACGACACGCGTCTTTTGACATGTTTGCGGCACGTTGACCATCGACAGCCATCTCCCAGCCATGTCCGCACCGCACCACACCTACACACTCGTCGCGTCTGCCTGGAGCGAGCGGTCACTTGACTGGGCCAGTATTCGGCCTCAGGGACCTCTCCCACTCCCACTCCTCGACGATATCAACTGGGATCTCGTCAACCGTCATCTACCACCCACGGGCACTTCTAATCAGCCGTTGCGCGTTCCCGTCGGCGTTCAGCGTACTGCCGCCATCCCTGCTGACCACCCTCGCGGCCTACAATTCGGCACGTACGAGTGCGCCATCACCATGCCGTCACGGGACATACTCTACCGCCCTTCTGAGCGCCTCCCTGTGGCCCATGTTTCTGAACCAACTGGCTGGGCTCTTGTGCCCTGCGTTGCAATGCGCCTATGTCGGCTCGACACCCAGCTCCATGTCTATGCCGTCCGCTACGCCGAGCATATCTCGCAACACCCCAACCTCAACTGCGACAGTCCCGAGCCTGGCACCTATAATTCCGAGCATGTTTTTACACACGCCCATCGCCTCAAAGTCGATCCACCGCGTATTCTCCTAATACGCGTTCCCGAGTGGCTCCGCCGTCCGCTGCAGGTGCTTTTCCATACAGCGGCGTACATGTACTACGCCCGTTCCTGTGATGACCCTCCCTCTCTTACCTCCTTCCACTCTGACCCTTCACACGCCGCGTATTACTTCCAGCTCATGTCAACCCTGTTCACCGAGCTCGCCCAGATGAAGTCTCTCGAGCTCATGGGCCATCGCACCGACGGGTATCTGGCCACGTTACATCATCATCTCGTGCGGGAATCCGGCCTTGCGGGCGTGGCCTGTCACACCGTTGACCTTAGCGAGCGCCTTCTCCGCGCCCACCCTTATGCTTACGAGCTCGATGTCTCACGTTTCGGTGCGGTCGACCATCCCACATTCCGTTTAATGACACACTCATTCCTTTAGACTGGGATGACTATTACAGGCGTATCAAGCTCTTTTGGACAGCTACGATGAGCCCGCGATCATCTTTCGCGTACTGGCGCGCGCATCGCTGCCTCTCGCTTGATTTCTTCACCGACAACTTCCTCCTCGACTATACAGGTCACCACCTCCCGGTTGATATGACATACAGAACGCTACACGGCGACCCCAGTACCCATGCGTGGTTCCTCCTCCCAGGTGATTACCCGCCCGGCTTTGATCAATCCCCTTCGCAGGTTCCCAGTACGTCAGCCCCAGTGCTCCTTCTCTCACCGGTCTCAGTCCTTCTAGGTCACCTGTATCCCTTCGTCGATGGCGCTACGGGTGCCACGGCGTCTCAATCTGGTGATGACGACGATCTTGTCCGCTCAACCGATGACGAACATGGTGCCGTTCACTCGTAAGCAGCCCCAGCACTCTCCTACCGGTAACTGACATCCCTTCTACCAGAGAATCAGAATAGATTCGTGTTGACGTTCATTCTCGTAGCGTACGTTCCGCTGTACGGAAGTTCCAATCCAGAGTTTTGTCCTCCGTCCAAATGATTGCGTCGCGCCGAATTAAATCTGGCACTCGAGATTCCAATGACTGGTTCGACTTTGCCGCTGCGTGTTCTCAACTAGCACCAACGCCGCCATCGAACGGCGGCTCATCTTGTATATGGGAGGACGCCTGCTCTGTGCTCGCATCCCATTGCATCCCGTGACCTTCGCATGCGCTTGCGGCTATCTCATCGTCGCTGCAACATAGAGAGTCCTGACCGATCTTGTTACCCCGCACGTACTGTTGCCGCGAATCTGACGCTAACTCTGCAATGACCCCGGCCGGAAGGCCGATATTCTGTCAGCAGACGTGCTACGCGTGGAGAGAACTTTCCCCCGCACTCTCCGGTTCGACAACTCCACACCTCCGCGCCGCGTGGAGAGACGCAGCCAGCATTAAAGACAACATTGAATAAAAGTCAAACTCCAAAGACCGATGATCGCACAATGTGTACAGGATCCTCCTCTCATTCCGAATAGTCTGCGGCGTGGGGCCCTCATGTCGGTACGGCAGCCACGGTGCTGTCGCTTTTGTGACAGCTTCTCTTCTCCAGGAGACCACCTAAGTGACACTGAACGCGATTTCGCGATTTCTACCGGCAGCCCAAGAGGCATACCGATCTTCCGCTCATGGACCTGTCAAGTCCTGCGGATGGTTCTGCTTTGCGCCTGGTGATTATGAGAGGAACATCAGGAAAGCCACAACGGACTCGATACTAACCCGAGACTCACCGCGGGACACAGGAAAGGCGCTCTGAATCGAGCGTGGGGATCGTCGTATGTGGGAAGCCAAGCCGGATGCGTCGGATGCAAAGTCTAACGGAAGTAGATCCTTTCTTGTTCCTGTTCCTGCATGCCGCCGTGTTCGGCCTCTGCGCGCGTGCCCCAGCGCCGACCATTCGAAGCACAGGCTTGACGGCACATCCACAGACAGCTCTTTCCTCCCCTTGCGCGCCATCGCTTCCGTTCCCGGTCACCCGCTGCTGCACCCAACTCGGTCGCGTCGCGGCTGCTCTGCGTCCTACCCGACGATTTGACTACCCGACGCTCGCGTGGGGTGCATGCGCACCCACGCCCGTAACGGCGCTTTTCTTTGTCTTCCAGATCTTCTGTGTCGGCCTCTGGATGCTCGGGCGCGCGGAGCGGGCTGCGTTCGAGCTTGCGATGGTCCAACATTCGCCACGAGAAGAGCAGGTCGCTCTGGGCGGCCAGCAGCGCGCGCATGAGGACATGGTAAACGGTCTGCGCATGGTGCACGAGCGCCAGCTCAATATGACGAGGGCCGAGCGCGAGGAGTACCTCAACGGGCTCGCCGCCGAGCAGAAGACACGCTCGAACGTTCGCTCGCCGACAAGTCCGCGCAGCTCGACGCGACCCTGGTTGACCTCTTCGCCGCCCCCGCAGAGGCCCGACCAACTACGGCGACACCGCGACGCCCGGACCGCGAATGTGTCGGCGGCGCAAACGGCCCTGGCAACGCGCAGCGACGAGCTCGCTGCGTCCCGCGCCGACCTCACCACGACCCACGCCAACCTCACAGTGCCCCGCGCCGACCTCTCCGCCGCCTGGAAAGACCTACACGCTGCGCGGCTCAAAGTGGCCGGCGCCGTCCGCGGGGTCGCGAGCACGCAGACGGAGCTCGACGCGCTCGTCGCCGTGCTGCAAGACGCGGACGAGCAGGCGCAGGAGCTCGCAGACGGGGCGCTGCGCGAGGCCGAGCATGCGCTCGACGTGCACACAGCTGAGCGCGGCTGTGCATAGAGACAGGTGGATGCTGCGAGGATGCAGCGTGACACGCTCAAGACGCAGTTCGATGCCGAGAACAAGCGCCGCCCGGACTGAACACGACGTGCTGTGACTGACCGCGACGGCGCGAACAAGGAACTGGATGCTGCGCGGGCCGAGCTCGAGGCGCGGCTCCGCAAACTCGACGACGCAGGCATACAGCTGGGCGAAGCCACACGCGCGCTGGCGGCCGCGAAGGGCGAGGCCGCCGCGCCCGCGCGCCAGCTCGAGGACGCGCGCGCGCTGCTTTCTGCGGGTATGTCTCGTTCTCGCCCCTTTGTGTCTTGTTATCGTTTCTATTTGGATGGATGCGGTACTGATGAAGACGGACATGATAGGGAACGCCGACGCGGCCGAGATGGACCTCAAGACGCGCCAGCTGGCTGACGCGTGGGGTATGCTCGATGTTGCCAATTCGGAGCTCGACGCACCCCGTACCGCGAAAGCCAACGCAATCCACACGCTGCGCGACAAACTCGAGGCCAATGACGCAGAAGTCAACGACCTGCTCGCCCAACTCGAAGCGAAGGCCGCCGAGGTCGACAAAGCCCGCGACAAAATCGACACCGCGCTGGCCGAGAAGGCGCGCGAGCTGCCGGACGCGGTCGTGGGCGACCGCGACGACGCGCGCGCGCGCGTCGCCGCGCTGACCAAGGAGCTGCGCGCCGCGCAGGGCCGCGCGGCGGGGCTCGACGATGCGCTGCTCAAGCTTACTACGCTCGGGCAGGATCTCAACGTCCCGCGAGCGGCTCGATGCTTAGAAGAACACCAACTGTCCTCAAGAAGGTCTGCGCTCGCAGCTCGACGCTGCACATGCAGACGCCTCGGAGGTTGCGCAGGAGCTCGACGCCGTGCAGCAGCAGCTCGCGGCATGCAGAACCCAACTCGCCTCGTCCCCTCCACCGGCGAGTCATGCGACCACGATGTACGGCTTCCTCGACCTCCAGACGTGCATCGCGAGCGCGTACCCCGCTACGGCGAACGGCGGCTCCGTGCGCGCGGACTCGGTGTTCACGAAAACAACTCCACATGCGTCCGCACGAGGAGCCGGAGCATACGCGCTCGATGGACGTACAGATACCGCGTGGGCAGCTGGAAGGTGCAAGATCGGCTGCGGGTTCAGGTGCTCGATGCGACGGCCGAGCTGGAGGACATGCCCGCGGAACTCGACGAGGCGCGCGCGGAGCTCGCGGTGTTGTGCGCGAAGATGCCTGTCGAGGACGCGATGGGTGAGGTCGGGGCGCTGCAGGCGCGGCTCGAGGACGCGCGCAAGGAGCTCCACATCGCGGACCGGGCCGTGCGTCAGGCCGAGCACGCGCTCCATGTGCGCACTGCTGAGGGCGAAAGGAGTTCGTCGTCGCCCAGAAAGACCTCGCAACGCGCTGACCCGAGCTCCAAGCGCGCCTCCGCAAACTCGACGACGCGCGCGCTGGCGGCCACGAACGGCGAGGCCGGCTCGCTCGCGCGCCAGCTCGAGGACGCCCGCGCTGCTTGCTGACGGTACGTCTTGTCTCGTTCTGTCTGGTCTCCCGTCTTTGTGCGAAACTGACTCTGCGTCTGTGTATGTAGGCAGCGCCGACGCGGGCGAGATGGCCGCGCTCAAGATGGAGCTCAAGACGCGCCAGCTGGCCGATGCGTGGGGTATGCTCGATGTAGCCAACTCGGATCTCGACGCCGCGCGCACCGAGCACGCCGACAAGCTCAAGACTCTTTGGGACGAACTCGACCCGAAGGCCGCAGAAGTGAACGACGTCTGCACGCAACCCAAGTCCAAGGCCGGCGAGGTCGACCAGGTCCGCGACGAACTCGAGCAAGGACCTGTGTGCCGCGGAGGGCCGCGCGGCGGGGCTCGCCCGAGGCGCTTCTCCAGGTCGCCGCGCTCGGCAAGGAGCTCAGCGCCGCGCGCGAGCGGCGCGACGGTGTCAAGACTACAGATACCGCTCAAGACGACCCGCGCAGCTCCACGCTGCCCAGACGGACGCTGCGCAGGTCGCGCAGGAGCTCGACTCTGTGCGGCAGCAGCTCGCGGCGTGCAGGACCCAGCTGGGCGTTGCCAGGAACGACGCCATCCGCATACGCGAGACGAACGACGCCCACCGCGCTCGCGACATCCCACCGCCGGCGCCGGCGCTCATCCAAGATCGGGCCGCCCTGGACAACGAGCTCGCCGCCCTTCGCGCCGAGAACGCCTCGCTGAACCCAGGGAACACGCGCCAGCTCGCGCTCATTGCCAACCTACAACGGTTCCTCTCGGAGTACGGCGAAGTCGTCCCCGAGCTCGAGGCGCGCGTCGATCGGGCTGCACCAGCGCCACATCGCGCGGCTCAAGACGAATTTCCGGCTGGCGCAGGACGCGCTAGAGGACGATGAGGAGATGAGGAGGGAGAGGGAGTGCGTGGTCGAGGATGGACGGATGGTTAGGAGAGGCATGATCTCGTCAGGTGTGTTCTTTCTTTGGTTATTTTTGTTGTTTGAGTTGCGGGCTGACCGGGCGTTGGCTGTTGGTGTGTGGTGTAGGAGGTTGAAGGCGCGCGCCGAGCTGCTCCAGAAAGAGCTCGTGCTCTCCGACCGCGGCACGCAAGATGTGCTGCGAGTCGACACCCTCCGCGCCGACCTCGAGGCGGGGCGCGCGCTGTCTGCCGACCTTGAGTCGAAGCTGGAGATCCTGGCGAACAACCTGCGCGCCGCCCCCACGCAGAATGAACAGGACCGCCTCACGCACCGCGGCAAGGTCCTCGAGCTCAACATCTCGGCCGACGACGCGGAAGAACGCGCGGGCGAGGTCGAGGCGCTGTCGAGCTGGAAGGTCACGTCCTGCTCACTCTAGGAGCGTCTCATCAGCTTGGGGCAGCGTCCCGGGGTGCATCCTCGACACAGAAGGCCAGGACGAGATGCGCCCAACAGTCAACAAACTCGTCACCGCTGCCGCGGTCACCTTGACAGACGAGGTCCGTGCATGAGCGGCCGTGGTTTGACTGATGCATCCAGCCTGTAGGGCCTCATGGACGCCAAACGACGCGTCGCCTCCGTGCAGCTCGCGCCGCGATGCAGGAGCGCGAGCGACACGTCCCCTGTGCATGTGTAGATCGGTTTTCCCTGCTGTTCCACGTTGTGCTCCTGGTTCAAATGTAGCATTCAAGTTCCTTTCTGTCTCCTATGTTGTGCCTCTGCTCCGTTATGCGACACTTTTTGGACCTGTTCTCGACATCTGCTGCCCAACTGTCAAATCCAAGGTGCTCCTGCATGTTCATCAGCATCTCAGAAACTCAACAGTCTGGGGATAGGTGTCAGTGCCTTCGTGCAGTTGCCTTAGCCAGTTCTTGTCAGGTCTAACTTGTCGCTCGGTGTGTATTAACACCTTGGATTTGGGGCATCAGGGTTACATAGAGGTATCGGAGCGGGCTATCGGCGCTCGCTCGTCCCGACGCCGGCGCTCGTGCAGCACACCCTGGGGCATCCTCGTCTCGTTTAACCCGCGAGGGTACGTAACACTCATGGCGGTCGATTGCGGAGCACCAGCACGTCGAGCGTGTCTAGGGCGTGTACGAGAGCGAGCGCAAGATCACCCAACGCTTCAGCGCAGCGCTGCTCGTAAACATCACCCTGCCACTCGCATGAGCGTCCAGCTTATCATGAGACAAAAACTCTATTAGATAGCATGCTCTGAGGCGCGATGTACCCAGGGCCGTTATGGGACGTATGCACGATGATCCGCGCATGTCGGCCTCAAATGACGCAATGATCCGTGCGCCGTCTTTCCTTCCCGCCGCCACATTCACCGCTGCTTGTGCACCCAGCGCAGTTGCTCATAAATGGACACTAGCGCCACGCCAGCGCCCGGCAATTGTATCATCTGTTCCGAGCCGCTTGAAGCTCTGACCGCCCGCGTTTGCGCGACCTGTTGGGGCTGTTGGGACCAACTACTCAACGATGTCTGCATTACCTGCGGGGCCCCGGATGGAGTAAACGCGCTTTTGCTCTGTGCCGCCTGCAGTAATCCCAAACGTTGGTACTGCATCGCTGCGCGTGCAAGACACTGACACCGTTCCCATATAGCCCTCAGCATTGAAGACTTGGAGCGCTCCATAGTGCGGCCCACGCTCAATGGAGAGTCTCTCGCAACCATTCACGATGTCGACCGCGCGTACAATGTCAAGAACATCCTCTATGGGCTCTCCAGCGATATTCTTTACTCGCTGAAGCTCGCCAACAGTCGCTGTACGTATTGTATGCCGACTCGAGGCCGCACGCTGATGTCCTTCAAGATCCTCACGCCGATGCTCGCATACTGGATCCAAGCATTTGGCCCCTTCCCGCCCCCGACGCCACGTGCGACACGGATCTTTCTCTGAGCTACTATCGCAACCGTCGTGTGCCGATTCAAATTCGTTTCCTCTGGAATGCTCTCTATGTCTTCCTGATCCCAGGCCGGCCTATATGTGTCAACCACTATGCACTGCGCCAGCCGGCACTTGGGCACAGCTACGAGAACTGCAATTTGGTAGGGCCCGACAACATTCGCCACGCTGTAGTGCAATGGGGAGACACCGTAGAGACCTTCTGGACCGTGCGTCGTGCGCATTTGCAAGCTCATCTCGCAGTCTTACTCCTGGACAGATCAAACGACGCCCTGGTTTCCTCCTTTCCGACACACACAGGAGTGTGTGTTTCAAGTGTTTCGTCCCAGTGCTCCTTCACAGACCCGATCTCCGTTCATGTGCACTCGGGGACATCATTCCACAGCTTCTCTTTCTGCTCTGGGTCCACCATCGCGAGCATATGGTCGCCTCCGATGCGCTTAGCGAGGTGACCTCCAACACGACGTTCGCCCGCTACTGGTCAATGCTCAAGCTTCCTGACGAGGATGGGTATCGCAATATCATTCGCTACACCCTCTTTGCGGTCTGGGGATTGGGTGTCGAGAACCTGGGATTTGAGGTCGACGAGAACTGCCCCCCATAGGCATTACAGCTGTATTTCATACTTTCAATCCTATTTCCGCTGTGCTTCAGGAACCGTGCAACACCTCTGTGACCTTGCTCTATTCTTCACAACCCGGACTCGCATGGCGTTTGGTGGAACACGTCACTTTCGTCGGCTTGGCGGCCTTTGTTACATTCAATGTCTTCTATATCAGGTAGCGTATCCCAGGTACCCGCAGGTGACACAGGACGGGTGGTCGAGGTCCGTCCAGCGACGGTAGCGAGACGCGATGGCGGTGTTGGTGCGAGACGTCGGCGTGGTTACGGTCGAGAAAGGCGCGAGACGGGACGGAGCGCGTCGAAAAAAAATTAAAGAAAAATGCGCAGGACACTATGTGCGGCTCGGCGGTCGTCGGGGACACTGAGCGGGTCGACGGGGTGCGATGGCGAACGATACGGAGGCGAGGCGGGGCGTGAGCGTGCAGCGGGAGGCCGGGGAGAGGCGATTCGGGCGCACGACGACGCACAGGACGCAGCACATGCTCTGAACGCATCGGGCAAGCGCTGCTGCTCTGCGGGAGGGTGCGCGGGAGGCGGGGGAGGAGGGCGGGATGGTTTCGGGCGAGTCTGGTGTCCGTCGGAAGGCGTACGGCAAAGATTTGCGCGAAAACGCAGCGCACGGGCTACTCGGGACGGCGATTCGAACGCTTCCGGCTGCTCTGCGTGAGCACTGGGCAAGGAGCTGGCTCGATTGGCGACGTCGGGAGGTCATCGCCGGGCAGCTGGAGGCGTCGGCTGGCTCGGGAACGCGGCGAGCGTGGGGACGAATACGTTCTATGGCTTGCTCCGTTCACTGCAAACGCGGGAAGGCGGTGGACATCAGAGCATGTCGGGGCGATGCGGGAGGATGTGTGCTGCTTGGCGGTGCAGCGGGAGCGCGACGGGCGGTGCGAGAACGCGAGACGGGGGCGCAGAGTACTTCACGTGGCACGCAACAACACGCGCGAGCGACACATGTCGGGTGTCAGGACGATCGCAGAGAAGATACGCACGCGATGGCGGTCTTGGCTGTGAGTCGTCTAACGGTCCCGGGCGAGAACGGTGCGATACGGGATGCAACGCATCGAAAATAAATAAAGAAAAATGCGCAGGACACTATCGTCGGGGGTCAGGACGATCGCAGAGAAAGGACGGACGCGATGGCGGTGTTGGTGCGAGACGTCGGCGTGGTTACGGTCGAGAAAGGCGCGAGACGGGACGGAGCGCGTCGAAAAAAAATTAAAGAAAAATGCGCAGGACACTATGTGCGGCTCGGCGGTCGTCGGGGACACTGAGCGGGTCGACGGGGTGCGATGGCGAACGATACGGAGGCGAGGCGGGGCGTGAGCGTGCAGCGGGAGGCCGGGGAGAGGCGATTCGGGCGCACGACGACGCACAGGACGCAGCACATGCTCTGAACGCATCGGGCAAGCGCTGCTGCTCTGCGGGAGGGTGCGCGGGAGGCGGGGGAGGAGGGCGGGATGGTTTCGGGCGAGTCTGGTGTCCGTCGGAAGGCGTACGGCAAAGATTTGCGCGAAAACGCAGCGCACGGGCTACTCGGGACGGCGATTCGAACGCTTCCGGCTGCTCTGCGTGAGCACTGGGCAAGGAGCTGGCTCGATTGGCGACGTCGGGAGGTCATCGCCGGGCAGCTGGAGGCGTCGGCTGGCTCGGGAACGCGGCGAGCGTGGGGACGAATACGTTCTATGGCTTGCTCCGTTCACTGCAAACGCGGGAAGGCGGTGGACATCAGAGCATGTCGGGGCGATGCGGGAGGATGTGTGCTGCTTGGCGGTGCAGCGGGAGCGCGACGGGCGGTGCGAGAACGCGAGACGGGGGCGCAGAGTACTTCACGTGGCACGCAACAACACGCGCGAGCGACACATGTCGGGTGTCAGGACGATCGCAGAGAAGATACGCACGCGATGGCGGTCTTGGCTGTGAGTCGTCTAACGGTCCCGGGCGAGAACGGTGCGATACGGGATGCAACGCATCGAAAATAAATAAAGAAAAATGCGCAGGACACTATCGTCGGGGGTCAGGACGATCGCAGAGAAAGGACGGACGCGATGGCGGTGTTGGTGCGAGACGTCGGCGTGGTTACGGTCGAGAAAGGCGCGAGACGGGACGGAGCGCGTCGAAAAAAAATTAAAGAAAAATGCGCAGGACACTATGTGCGGCTCGGCGGTCGTCGGGGACACTGAGCGGGTCGACGGGGTGCGATGGCGAACGATACGGAGGCGAGGCGGGGCGTGAGCGTGCAGCGGGAGGCCGGGGAGAGGCGATTCGGGCGCACGACGACGCACAGGACGCAGCACATGCTCTGAACGCATCGGGCAAGCGCTGCTGCTCTGCGGGAGGGTGCGCGGGAGGCGGGGGAGGAGGGCGGGATGGTTTCGGGCGAGTCTGGTGTCCGTCGGAAGGCGTACGGCAAAGATTTGCGCGAAAACGCAGCGCACGGGCTACTCGGGACGGCGATTCGAACGCTTCCGGCTGCTCTGCGTGAGCACTGGGCAAGGAGCTGGCTCGATTGGCGACGTCGGGAGGTCATCGCCGGGCAGCTGGAGGCGTCGGCTGGCTCGGGAACGCGGCGAGCGTGGGGACGAATACGTTCTATGGCTTGCTCCGTTCACTGCAAACGCGGGAAGGCGGTGGACATCAGAGCATGTCGGGGCGATGCGGGAGGATGTGTGCTGCTTGGCGGTGCAGCGGGAGCGCGACGGGCGGTGCGAGAACGCGAGACGGGGGCGCAGAGTACTTCACGTGGCACGCAACAACACGCGCGAGCGACACATGTCGGGTGTCAGGACGATCGCAGAGAAGATACGCACGCGATGGCGGTCTTGGCTGTGAGTCGTCTAACGGTCCCGGGCGAGAACGGTGCGATACGGGATGCAACGCATCGAAAATAAATAAAGAAAAATGCGCAGGACACTATCGTCGGGGGTCAGGACGATCGCAGAGAAAGGACGGACGCGATGGCGGTGTTGGTGCGAGACGTCGGCGTGGTTACGGTCGAGAAAGGCGCGAGACGGGACGGAGCGCGTCGAAAAAAAATTAAAGAAAAATGCGCAGGACACTATGTGCGGCTCGGCGGTCGTCGGGGACACTGAGCGGGTCGACGGGGTGCGATGGCGAACGATACGGAGGCGAGGCGGGGCGTGAGCGTGCAGCGGGAGGCCGGGGAGAGGCGATTCGGGCGCACGACGACGCACAGGACGCAGCACATGCTCTGAACGCATCGGGCAAGCGCTGCTGCTCTGCGGGAGGGTGCGCGGGAGGCGGGGGAGGAGGGCGGGATGGTTTCGGGCGAGTCTGGTGTCCGTCGGAAGGCGTACGGCAAAGATTTGCGCGAAAACGCAGCGCACGGGCTACTCGGGACGGCGATTCGAACGCTTCCGGCTGCTCTGCGTGAGCACTGGGCAAGGAGCTGGCTCGATTGGCGACGTCGGGAGGTCATCGCCGGGCAGCTGGAGGCGTCGGCTGGCTCGGGAACGCGGCGAGCGTGGGGACGAATACGTTCTATGGCTTGCTCCGTTCACTGCAAACGCGGGAAGGCGGTGGACATCAGAGCATGTCGGGGCGATGCGGGAGGATGTGTGCTGCTTGGCGGTGCAGCGGGAGCGCGACGGGCGGTGCGAGAACGCGAGACGGGGGCGCAGAGTACTTCACGTGGCATGCAACAACACGCGCGAGCGACACATGTCGGGTGTCAGGACGATCGCAGAGAAGATACGCACGCGATGGCGGTCTTGGCTGTGAGTCGTCTAACGGTCCCGGGCGAGAACGGTGCGATACGGGATGCAACGCATCGAAAATAAATAAAGAAAAATGCGCAGGACACTATCGTCGGGGGTCAGGACGATCGCAGAGAAAGGACGGACGCGATGGCGGTGTTGGTGCGAGACGTCGGCGTGGTTACGGTCGAGAAAGGCGCGAGACGGGACGGAGCGCGTCGAAAAAAAATTAAAGAAAAATGCGCAGGACACTATGTGCGGCTCGGCGGTCGTCGGGGACACTGAGCGGGTCGACGGGGTGCGATGGCGAACGATACGGAGGCGAGGCGGGGCGTGAGCGTGCAGCGGGAGGCCGGGGAGAGGCGATTCGGGCGCACGACGACGCACAGGACGCAGCACATGCTCTGAACGCATCGGGCAAGCGCTGCTGCTCTGCGGGAGGGTGCGCGGGAGGCGGGGGAGGAGGGCGGGATGGTTTCGGGCGAGTCTGGTGTCCGTCGGAAGGCGTACGGCAAAGATTTGCGCGAAAACGCAGCGCACGGGCTACTCGGGACGGCGATTCGAACGCTTCCGGCTGCTCTGCGTGAGCACTGGGCAAGGAGCTGGCTCGATTGGCGACGTCGGGAGGTCATCGCCGGGCAGCTGGAGGCGTCGGCTGGCTCGGGAACGCGGCGAGCGTGGGGACGAATACGTTCTATGGCTTGCTCCGTTCACTGCAAACGCGGGAAGGCGGTGGACATCAGAGCATGTCGGGGCGATGCGGGAGGATGTGTGCTGCTTGGCGGTGCAGCGGGAGCGCGACGGGCGGTGCGAGAACGCGAGACGGGGGCGCAGAGTACTTCACGTGGCACGCAACAACACGCGCGAGCGACACATGTCGGGTGTCAGGACGATCGCAGAGAAGATACGCACGCGATGGCGGTCTTGGCTGTGAGTCGTCTAACGGTCCCGGGCGAGAACGGTGCGATACGGGATGCAACGCATCGAAAATAAATAAAGAAAAATGCGCAGGACACTATCGTCGGGGGTCAGGACGATCGCAGAGAAAGGACGGACGCGATGGCGGTGTTGGTGCGAGACGTCGGCGTGGTTACGGTCGAGAAAGGCGCGAGACGGGACGGAGCGCGTCGAAAAAAAATTAAAGAAAAATGCGCAGGACACTATGTGCGGCTCGGCGGTCGTCGGGGACACTGAGCGGGTCGACGGGGTGCGATGGCGAACGATACGGAGGCGAGGCGGGGCGTGAGCGTGCAGCGGGAGGCCGGGGAGAGGCGATTCGGGCGCACGACGACGCACAGGACGCAGCACATGCTCTGAACGCATCGGGCAAGCGCTGCTGCTCTGCGGGAGGGTGCGCGGGAGGCGGGGGAGGAGGGCGGGATGGTTTCGGGCGAGTCTGGTGTCCGTCGGAAGGCGTACGGCAAAGATTTGCGCGAAAACGCAGCGCACGGGCTACTCGGGACGGCGATTCGAACGCTTCCGGCTGCTCTGCGTGAGCACTGGGCAAGGAGCTGGCTCGATTGGCGACGTCGGGAGGTCATCGCCGGGCAGCTGGAGGCGTCGGCTGGCTCGGGAACGCGGCGAGCGTGGGGACGAATACGTTCTATGGCTTGCTCCGTTCACTGCAAACGCGGGAAGGCGGTGGACATCAGAGCATGTCGGGGCGATGCGGGAGGATGTGTGCTGCTTGGCGGTGCAGCGGGAGCGCGACGGGCGGTGCGAGAACGCGAGACGGGGGCGCAGAGTACTTCACGTGGCACGCAACAACACGCGCGAGCGACACATGTCGGGTGTCAGGACGATCGCAGAGAAGATACGCACGCGATGGCGGTCTTGGCTGTGAGTCGTCTAACGGTCCCGGGCGAGAACGGTGCGATACGGGATGCAACGCATCGAAAATAAATAAAGAAAAATGCGCAGGACACTATCGTCGGGGGTCAGGACGATCGCAGAGAAAGGACGGACGCGATGGCGGTGTTGGTGCGAGACGTCGGCGTGGTTACGGTCGAGAAAGGCGCGAGACGGGACGGAGCGCGTCGAAAAAAAATTAAAGAAAAATGCGCAGGACACTATGTGCGGCTCGGCGGTCGTCGGGGACACTGAGCGGGTCGACGGGGTGCGATGGCGAACGATACGGAGGCGAGGCGGGGCGTGAGCGTGCAGCGGGAGGCCGGGGAGAGGCGATTCGGGCGCACGACGACGCACAGGACGCAGCACATGCTCTGAACGCATCGGGCAAGCGCTGCTGCTCTGCGGGAGGGTGCGCGGGAGGCGGGGGAGGAGGGCGGGATGGTTTCGGGCGAGTCTGGTGTCCGTCGGAAGGCGTACGGCAAAGATTTGCGCGAAAACGCAGCGCACGGGCTACTCGGGACGGCGATTCGAACGCTTCCGGCTGCTCTGCGTGAGCACTGGGCAAGGAGCTGGCTCGATTGGCGACGTCGGGAGGTCATCGCCGGGCAGCTGGAGGCGTCGGCTGGCTCGGGAACGCGGCGAGCGTGGGGACGAATACGTTCTATGGCTTGCTCCGTTCACTGCAAACGCGGGAAGGCGGTGGACATCAGAGCATGTCGGGGCGATGCGGGAGGATGTGTGCTGCTTGGCGGTGCAGCGGGAGCGCGACGGGCGGTGCGAGAACGCGAGACGGGGGCGCAGAGTACTTCACGTGGCACGCAACAACACGCGCGAGCGACACATGTCGGGTGTCAGGACGATCGCAGACAAGATACGCACGCGATGGCGGTCTTGGCTGTGAGTCGTCTAACGGTCCCGGGCGAGAACGGTGCGATACGGGATGCAACGCATCGAAAATAAATAAAGAAAAATGCGCAGGACACTATCGTCGGGGGTCAGGACGATCGCAGAGAAAGGACGGACGCGATGGCGGTGTTGGTGCGAGACGTCGGCGTGGTTACGGTCGAGAAAGGCGCGAGACGGGACGGAGCGCGTCGAAAAAAAATTAAAGAAAAATGCGCAGGACACTATGTGCGGCTCGGCGGTCGTCGGGGACACTGAGCGGGTCGACGGGGTGCGATGGCGAACGATACGGAGGCGAGGCGGGGCGTGAGCGTGCAGCGGGAGGCCGGGGAGAGGCGATTCGGGCGCACGACGACGCACAGGACGCAGCACATGCTCTGAACGCATCGGGCAAGCGCTGCTGTAGTTATTTCCACGTCTACCCCCCCTAGGGTAGACATCGAAAAATGATTTGCCCATATCTCCATGAATTCTTTCTTGTTTCGCGAGATTTTTTCACTTTCTGGACGGCATTCATCCGACCTTTCGTCTCATCAGGTTTTCCCCTCATTCTAGCCAGCCGATAGGAAGCTACGAAATAAGCTTGCAGACCGTGGGAACGGTGCTTTTCATCGTCGATCTGATCGATCTATTTTTGGCCCGCCCAAGGCTGTCACATAAGCAGACCCATCCCAGACCAGTTTTCCAGATTGCCCCCCATTTCCCCCGGTGCAGCAGGTGCCGTCACTCGTTCCGGAGCGCCCCCCATGCCTGGTTCGCAACTACCCCAGGTCAATGATGGCGCACCGGCTCGCCCTGGCCGAAATGTGTGGCTTCTCGTTTCACAAGGATGCATGCCCTGCATTGAAATCGTGCCCTTTTCTACCACCAGGGGCAGCCATACTGTACCCACCGTGCATGTACGACTACATATGTATAGTATCTCGTTAGCTCCCTCCGACTTCGTGGTTTACTGTACCACCGTGATCTAGTAAGATGTAAATCGTCGTAGAGGGTGGGCAGTACGCCAATCAAGTTGTTTCATACAGTTTCGTGTTCGCCTGGCATCAATGTGCGTGACACCGGCCACCAAGACCGCAGTGGCAGCCCAGTACCCCATTGTGCCTCCGATGCGCTCGCCTGCGGCACACTCTCCCCAATCATGCAAGATTACACACGTTCCAAGCTCTCCACATGTTATGGTGGGCCTCTTGAACAAGGGGTTGTCTCAGTGTTCCCAATAGTCAGCGAGGCCTGGGGGCTGAGCGCACACCTCGGATTCTATCGCGGTTTCCAGCTCCGACCTTCCCGTCGGGGTGGGATCACGTGACCGCGCTTAATCCACCTCGCGCGCCTCCGTCCAGCTTTGTAGATTGCCGCCTCTGCAGGCGCACAGCGTTCCCGACGGGTCCCAACATCGCCAGCATATACCTTCCCTTGCTCTTTGAAGGCTCACAGCCGTCGCGCTGAAGCCCAGACAAATGCTATTGCCGCTAGCGTGAGGCGCCGTTGGGGGCGGCGGTCGGCGGGGGTTGACCGCACACCTCGGCCTCACTCAGCCACCTTTTTGCTACAATTCGTATTGCCGCCAGCGTGAGGCGCAGTTGGGGGCGGTGTTCGGTGGGGGCTGACCGCACGCCTCGGCCTCATTCAGCCACCTCTTTGCTCCCGGGTTTCCCATAGGGGGGGCATCACGTGATCGCGGTTAATCCGCCTTGCGCGCCTCCGTCCAGCTTTGTAGATTGTCGCCTCTGCAGGCGTACAGCGTTCTCGATGGGTCCCAACATCGCCAGCATATACCTTCCCTTTTTCTTTGAAGGCTCACAGCCGTCGCGCTGACGGCCAGACACATGCTATCGCCGCCCAGGGTGCGGCACCGTCGGGGCGGCGGTCGGTGGGCCACCACAAACGTTTGGCCCATTCAAACCAGACGGCCTGTGCCTTCGAATTCATCCTTGACTAGCTCGGGCCTGTGCCAGTAGTGTTTCAAAGTCACCGCTCGGAGCCCGGAGACCACGCGATCCTGTCTCTATAAATGCCTTGGAGAGCCGAGCGCAACGACGGGCATTGACCTTCGCGCGTTCGCCGCAAGTCATATACAAGACAGAGTCGACTGCGCCTAAACTGTGCGGTAATGGTTAACGGCTATGTGCCCGCACGGTGCCGCGTCAGTACGGCGGCCTGCCCGCGCAGGAGGCTGTCGACATCCGCGGCACGCGCGCAGAGGTTGGGGTGCTGTGGAACCGCGAGTAGCGATAGCTGTACTGGGATGCAGCACAGCGTCATTACAGTTGCGCCTGTGAGGCCTGCTTCCCCGCTGCGCGGAGTGCTGCCGGGCTATCGGGAAGCCCGTCGTTGTCAGCTCGGACGTGTTCCCACCGGGGACTGATCACATGACTTTCTCGTTGTCCAAGCACCGGGCCTATGTATATTCCTACGTCAGACACCTTCCGGTTGCGACCGCATATTCACGGCATTGTACTCGGCCGCCCGCTGGGTTTTGCTCACTAAAGCCCACAGGATCACTTGGCCTAGACACGAAAAGCCATTTTATACCCCTTTCCAGTGACCCCTGCACACCCGTGAGTGAGCCCTGGCCCGCTTCGCAGGCGATGTTGGCCTAGACCGCATTTAAGGCATCTCTTACAGGTAGCCTCGCAAGATTCTTGCGGCACGCCACGAAATCGAGTCATGTCGGCGTCGGACAGTCAATCCTCCTCGACCCGAACGACGTTCGCGGGTCTGGGAGTCGAAACATGCAGCGTCGTGTGTGTCTATTGTACTTAGTTGATCCTCGGTGTTCCAATCCATAGTATGCTGGCGTGTGCTAAACTGTGCTTGAACGCATCGACCTGACTCAGCCACTGTATTGCTCGCGCGTGTGCTAAACTGTGCCACCATGTACTGCAACGCATCCACCTGACCCAACGGGCTGATTACTGTACTAATCTGTGCCACCCTTGTGCTAGAACGCACTGGCCTGACTCAGCATCCTTATTGCTCCCATGTGTACTAATCTGTGCCACCTTGTGCTTGGACGCATCAACCTGACTCAGCTACCTTATTGCTCGCGCGTGTACTAATCTGTGCCACCTTGTGCTTGAACGCACCGGCCTGACTCAGCGTCCTTATTGCTCGCGCGTGTGCTAAGGTGTGCCTGCTTGTGCTAGAACGCATCCACCTGACTCAGCGAACTGATTGCTCCCATGTGTGTCAACTTACGGCGACCGCGCTCCGTGCGGGGTCCTGAACCCTGAGGTTCGTTGGCAATGGCCATAGACCAGAAAGAGGTGTCTCTGAGAGCCCGACAGACGGGGCGCGAGAATGTGTCTCATGCGCTCTCGGGCGGCTGAAGTTGGGCTGAAGACGATGGCAGCGCCTATCGGCGCATGCCGCGCGACCGCGAGCTTTGACAATTACTATATAAGGCGATTGATCCAAGCTCTGGTCCAAGCAATCTCGTTAGAGAGACCTGAACCAGGGTTCAGGAATGTGTGCCACCGTGTGCTTGGACGCATCGAGCTGACTCAGCTACCTGATTGCTCGCGCGTGTACTACTCTGTGTCTGCTTGTGCTAGAACGCATCCACCTGACTCAGCCACTCTATTGCTCCCATGTGTCCTAAGAGCCTGTTCGGCAACGGCCACGTCCGCCAGTGGGCGGTGGCAGCGGAAATGGACTGACGGTCCGATCATGCGGAGCCGGCGCCGAGATTTTTCGCGCGCGACGCGACGGCGAGCAGCTCGCCGCCGGACTTGAATTTCATGCTCGAGAGAGTACAGTGTACCCCTGATGGGCCCATAGAGGCTCCAACTGCCCCGGGATAACAAAATTGGAGACAAGACGTCCATTCCTACCTGGCTCGCCGCACCGAGACCTCGCTAGGTTAGGTTAGGTTAGGTTAGGTTAGGTTAGGTTAATGTCACTGAAGTCAAGAAATCTGGCTCATCATTTTCGAATTCGGCTACGACCCCATATAGTGTCAGATAGCCCCTTTCAATCCGAGTCTAGGCGTCTAGCCAGGTTCGAGTCTGGTTCAGCCGATCGGCAGGAAATCGCGAAATACTGTTCCCGGTGATACCGGAAGGATCCGGTCACCAAAAAAATTGCTTAATTCGTAGAATATTCCCCTTATGCCTTTCCCTAAATCTCACACCCTTAGGATGCCAGGGGGTATACCTATGGTCTTGGTGGCCAATGTATACTGAAGTTCAGACTGTAGACCGGACAGTTGCTGCATGTCAGCCTGAACAAACAGAATGAATAAGACAAGTGGTGATTCAGTTGGTCTTGAGACCATATGGAGGGCGTGGAACATGTTGAGGAACGCATATATGCTAGAGCTGCAGTTCGTGGCAACAAGGTTTGCTATGTTTTTGCTGTGATCACCCACCACTGCTGATGGATGCAAGGCTGGATATGGACTCTGTAGTGGGTAGAATGATCAATTTACCCAGGGGAGCAGCATGGGACTCTGGGCGGGCCTGAACCCAAGTGATGTTGGATAATCCCGGTTGTTCCGCACGGAGCCGGGAGTATCCAATGTTGAGCTCGAGGAGCTTTTTCGAGCCTTTTCCCATACACGACGCCTCTCTACCAGCTCCTCGCGCTCTTTGGAGGTTATCGCCGCTCTCGGCCTCAGCCTGACACACCTTCCCCGCTCCCCCGGACCACTTCGCGCCTCCTCCTCCACGCCCGTCTGACAGCGCCCTCGTCTCCGTTCCTCCGCTGGCCCCACCAGGACCTCCGCCATTCGGGCTCGACCATCGCGACGCGCCCAACGCGACCCAGAACGGCGCGGCGCCCCGCCCGGGAGCTTGCCGCACGAGAAGGAGTTCGCGGCCCGAAGACACACCTCGAACCCCCCGCTCGCGCGCCTCGAGTCGCTCCGGGCAACTCGAAGGCCTCGACAGGTCGCCGACCCATTCTGCCACCATTGCGGCCTCGCTACCCGTCTTCGGCGACCTCTGCGACCCGTTCGGTTCAGGGATGGGGAGCAGGTGAGTGTGAGGGGACTTAACCTCAGAGCGCGGGCCCTCGAACGGCAAGCCTCTCTCGATATCCGAGACCTCGCGCTCGCACTTCGGTATGCCTGCACCCCCTCCTGACTCTCACGGCCAACCGAGTGGAGACCCGCGAGATGTCCTTACCCTCGACCACTTCGAGGAGCCGTCGAACGATCTCCCTTCGCGACCCAACCTGGTGCGTCTCGCGCACATCGCCGACCTCGCCCGATCTCGTCTCCGCGGTCGTGCACACTTCGCGATCTCATGGCGGCCGATGCGGGGCAAGGGGTGATGGGTGATGGCTTGGTTCGCCGCGCAGGTGTTCGCGGACTTCGGATCCGAGCCGGCATCGGTGTGGGTGATACCTATATATACGGGCACCGGCCCCCCCCTTTTGTATCCTAGGTTTGATCTAGTCTATCTACCGCTTTATCCGCGCTCGTTCTCCTTCCCCCCGCCCTTGGGCCCCTCGCTGGCGAGCGATATCGACGGTGACCCTGACATAAGATCAAACCTAACCTCCCCACCGACGCTCAAGGGCATTCCTCCCTCCCCCTCCGACCTCTCCTCAATCCGAACTTCGGGCGGAACCCCTCCCGCCTCCGCGAGTCAGCACTAGGATCCGTCGGTCGAACCTCGCCGAGCATCCGTGGCCATTCGAACTCGCGCTCCCCGCCTTCGCTGACCTCACCGATGAGCCCCCGTATACCCGGCGCTATCTGTCCCCGCGACTCGCCCTATCCCATGGGAAGAGCTCGAGGCTCGAAGGCGTCCCGCCCATCTTTTCTCCCATCATCGGCACGCCGCCGGGGCCCCATGCGCCCAAGGCACCGCCCCACCCCAGGGGCGAGATCCCACCCTCAAGTCGATGCCCGCGCGGCCCGCTCGACTCGGCGACCTCTTCTAAACGTCGCTGGCCGCACCCACTCCACCTACTCTGACAGCAAGAGCTCGCCGCCCTCGAGGAGGACCGGACGCATGCCGCCGCAGATCGTAGATCCATCACCCCAGCCATCGCTCGGCTTCCCGACCCCTGTTATAAAATCACGAACCCGCTCACGCGAACGACTTCGTCACGATCTCCCCGCCCCAGTTCGCGAACTCCATCGCGTCCCGCCCAAAAACACCATGCCCCACTTCCTTGCGCGCTACACGCTCGAACGCATCATCGGAAGACGTCGCCGAAACGGCGCGGTCCAGTATCTCTGCCGCTGGCGCGGAGCGCGACCCGAAGAAGCCTCGTGGGAGTCCGCGGCCTCGCTTCTGGGATCGGACCTCGTCGACGAATTCAACGCGAGGTACATCGACGCCCTCGATGCCGCCCACGACTACGAATTCGTCCCGCAAGATCGAGTCCCTCTCGCGGAGCGAATCCGCACGCCGTCCCCGGCGCCGCCGCCGTACCCGCAGTCACCTCGCTACTCGCCTCGCTACTCGCCTCGCTACTCGCCCGTCGCGAACCCGATGGATCACGAAGAGGACGGCGGCTACCCGCAGCTCCCCTGGTCGCCCGCCTACTCCCCCCGCAACGAGCCGATGGACGACGACGACGAGGACGACTACGCGGACATGCCCGCCCTCGAGGAAGTCGAATACGTCCCGCCGGAAGCCCCACCTGTGCCGCTCATCGAGCGCATTGGTTCCCCTCCCCTCGCCGACCTCGGCCTCGTCGTTAGCGGGGGGGGAGCGCCCTGTCGCGCGACTACCTCTGGATCGTTGACCGCTTCACGCGCGAGGGTAACCTCGTCGAGGCGAACCAGGCTTCGGTCTTCGCGGACCGCTACTACATCACCGGCCCGCTCTACACCCATTCCGGTAACACCCGCTCGACGCGCACCACCCTCCAGATGACAGCCTTCCTCCTACCCCTCCGCTTCGGCCGTCACGTCCTGCAACCGCCGACCGAAGCTCGATCGCTGCAAATCGTCCACTTCGTCGCCCACCTCGACGAAGACGAGGGAGGCGCCGTGTTCGAGTTCGCCGACGACGTCCTCATAATCCGTGTGTCCTCGCCCCGCCCTGCCGGGCCGGCGTAGGCGCGCCCGCCACCCACCCTCTTGTACAGTAACCCGGCTTGTTCGGAGTTAGCCCACGCTCGTTTCTATCTATCGCCCTCCGCCTCGCCGATGCTCGCGACTTCGGCCGGCACTTCGCTCGCTTCGCTCGGCCTTCGCGATGTTGACATCGCGATCCCGACCTTTCTCATCCACTTGTTTATTGTTCGCCTTTCAAACCCGGTATACACAAAATCTATGCGAACCACCCCGCTACCGCTCGCCCGGAAAACCCGCCCCCTCAAGAAGCACCTTCCATCGCGATGTCCGTAACCTCGGCTGGCGGGTCGGCGACCTTAGGCGACCCGCCCGCGCTCGCCTCCTCGCCCTCGGGCGCCGGGCGCGGCGTCGAGATGCCCAGCCCCTGCATCAGCTGGCTCGCGCGGTCGTCCAACTCGCCTTCCCGCTCCGCCCCTTCGACCCCGGCGACGCCGGCGGGCGAGGTCGCCACCTCCCCGAACGCTTCGTCCTCCTCGTCCGGCACCGCGATGCGAACGCGCTTGCGCGGAGCGCGCAGGACTTCGCGAACCTCGACGAACCCCTCGCGCACCTCACGCAGCAGACCAGCAAAGCCCGCGCGGATTTCGGCCGCGAGCGCGTCGCCCAGCACCCCGAACTCGCCCGCCGCCATCCCGGCCGCGGTGCGGGCCTTCTTCGACTTGTGGGACTTGCCTGCGGACGGCACCGGGGACGGCGACCTCAGACGCTTCTTGTTGCCCGGCCGCGGGACCGAAGCCCTCCCCACAAAAGGGCACCGAGCGCGCGACTGGTTGCACTCGAAACACGCGGCCGCGCCCGTCGACGTCTGGCGGTGGCACACCTTGCCGCGCTCCGCGCAGGTGCTGCACGGCTACGAGGTGAGGGGCATGAGCGATGCGCCTCGAAGACATCGGCGCAGGGAAGCACGAATCTCGTCGAACTCCTCCCCGTGAACCCCGGCCTCCACGAACTCGTCGTCGTCACGCTCCGACGCCGACGAGGGATACCTCGCCGACCCGCCAGCGCGATGGGAGGACGACGAACGCGCCGCCGCAGCAGCAGAAGTCGCGGGCGCGCTCGAGGCAGTCCGGGCCGAGGTTCGAGTCAGCCGCGGTGCGTTCGCCTCCTTGGCCGCGGGGGCGACAGGCGCCCCTGTCCTCGCCGAGCTGTTCTTGTCGCCCTTGGGGACCGGGGGCGCCAGGTAGAAAGCGAGGGCGTCGTTCACGTCCTCGTCCAGCCGCTCCGCGCGCTGTCGACGGTTCAGCTCGCGTTCCACCTGCTTGCGACGCTCGATGAGGGGCTGTAGTTTCTCGGAAGGGCGCCCCGTCGACTTGGAACGCTCGTCCAGGTCGCCAATGACCCGCTTGAGCTCCGCGGAGTACTCCACGAGCTCGGCATCGGTGCCGGTCTTGAGGTCCGGCACCACGAAGGAAGCGGCTTTCGGGGGCATCGTCGTCAGGGCGAAGGGGAGGAGCGAACTAAGGCCGGCTGCCCCCGAGTCAACCAACCGCGCGCGGGACCTAAACTTAGGTTTGATCCCGCGAAAGTCGAGGCGCCCGGAACGTCCGGCATACTTCGCCGACCTCCTACCGCAGTTCGTCGAAGTCAGCATCCGCCTCGAGCGGCTAGTAGGGGGGTTATGTTGAGCTCGAGGAGCTTTTTCGAGCCTTTTCCCATACACGACGCCTCTCTACCAGCTCCTCGCGCTCTTTGGAGGTTATCGCCGCTCTCGGCCTCAGCCTGACACACCTTCCCCGCTCCCCCGGACCACTTCGCGCCTCCTCCTCCACGCCCGTCTGACAGCGCCCTCGTCTCCGTTCCTCCGCTGGCCCCACCAGGACCTCCGCCATTCGGGCTCGACCATCGCGACGCGCCCAACGCGACCCAGAACGGCGCGGCGCCCCGCCCGGGAGCTTGCCGCACGAGAAGGAGTTCGCGGCCCGAAGACACACCTCGAACCCCCCGCTCGCGCGCCTCGAGTCGCTCCGGGCAACTCGAAGGCCTCGACAGGTCGCCGACCCATTCTGCCACCATTGCGGCCTCGCTACCCGTCTTCGGCGACCTCTGCGACCCGTTCGGTTCAGGGATGGGGAGCAGGTGAGTGTGAGGGGACTTAACCTCAGAGCGCGGGCCCTCGAACGGCAAGCCTCTCTCGATATCCGAGACCTCGCGCTCGCACTTCGGTATGCCTGCACCCCCTCCTGACTCTCACGGCCAACCGAGTGGAGACCCGCGAGATGTCCTTACCCTCGACCACTTCGAGGAGCCGTCGAACGATCTCCCTTCGCGACCCAACCTGGTGCGTCTCGCGCACATCGCCGACCTCGCCCGATCTCGTCTCCGCGGTCGTGCACACTTCGCGATCTCATGGCGGCCGATGCGGGGCAAGGGGTGATGGGTGATGGCTTGGTTCGCCGCGCAGGTGTTCGCGGACTTCGGATCCGAGCCGGCATCGGTGTGGGTGATACCTATATATACGGGCACCGGCCCCCCCCTTTTGTATCCTAGGTTTGATCTAGTCTATCTACCGCTTTATCCGCGCTCGTTCTCCTTCCCCCCGCCCTTGGGCCCCTCGCTGGCGAGCGATATCGACGGTGACCCTGACATCCAAGGTCCGACTCCTTCACCAGCACTTCACCCCGTCTGCCCCAATGCTGTCCCACAGGACTTTTGATGCCTGTCCAACATCCTTGCATGCTCAGACAAGAAAGGGGTGGGCCATGGGGCTCTGCAGGACCTTAACCCAAGTGATGTTGGATAATCCCGAAAGATCCGCACCGGACCGGGATTATCCAACATGGTGCCAAAAGCGTCATTCTGTGCTCCCCGCGCCTTTCTGCGCGAGAGAAATGTCTCTGACGCAGTTCCGTGTGAATACTGCACCATTAACCCTGCCGAACCAGGGCAAATCGGGCATCTCCAGGGTCGATTCAGACGGAGGCACCTACCTGCAGGTCCAACGGTCCAAATCGGCACTGCTGAAGGTGTCCTACGCTGGTTGGAATGCGCCGCCCGTGTACAACCGGGTGCGACACGAGAACCACCAGGAGACTTGCTCCCAGCAAGGGAGAGCGGAACCGGGATTATCGCAGATGTTGGATGCTCCCGGTAGATCCGCACGGGACCGGGATTATCCAACATGGTGCCAAAAGCGTTATTCTGTGCTCCCCGCGCCTTTCTGCGCGAGAGAAATGTCTCTGACGCAGTTCCGTGTGAATACTGAACCAGTAACCCTGCCGACCCAAGTCAAATTGAGCACCTCATGGGTCAATGAAGATGGGGGATTGTACCTGGAGGTCACACACCGCACAGAATGACCAGGCGAGACCAGTAAACTGTCCAGGCGAATATCCCGCGCAGTGTGCACCCATGCTATACAATATGTCGTCTGTCTCATTGGCAGAGCGGTGCGGCAGGTGCCAATGGTCGGCAAGGTCCGAGGGATCAAGACTCTGTCTCGGAAGTTGCCGGAAATGCGTCCAATTGAATGCCTTGACTGTACGGTGCGAGTCTGCGCAAGAGAAATGTCTCTGACGCAGTTCGGTGTGAATACTGCACCAGTAACCCTGCCGAACCAGGGCAAATCGGGCATCTCCAGGGTCGATTCAGACGGAGGCACCTACCTGGAGGTCCAACGGTCCAAATCGGCACTGCTGAAGGTGTCCTACGCTGGTTGGAATGCGCCACCCGTGTACAACCGGGTGCGACACGAGAACCACCAGGAGACTTGCTCCCACCAAAGGAGAGCGGAACCGGGATTATCGCAGATGTTGGATGCTCCCGGTAGATCCGCACGGGACCGGGATTATCCAACATGGTGCCAAAAGCGTTATTCTGTGCTCCCCGCGCCTTTCTGCGCGAGAGAAATGTCTCTGACGCAGTTCCGTGAGAATACTGCACCAGTAACCCTGCCGAACCAGGGCAAATCGGGCATCTCCAGGGTCGATTCAGACGGAGGCACCTACCTGCAGGTCCAACGGTCCAAATCGGCACTGCTGAAGGTGTCCTACGCTGGTTGGAATGCGCCACCCGTGTACAACCGGGTGCAACACGAGAACCACCAGGAGACTTGCTCCCACCAAGGGAGAGCGGGACCGGGATTATCGCAGATGTTGGATGCTCCCGGTAGATCCGCACGGGACCGGGATTATCCAACATGGTGCCAAAAGCGTTATTCTGTGCTTCCCACGCCTTTCTGCGCGAGAGAAATGTCTCTGACGCAGTTCCGTGAGAATACTGCACCAGTAACCCTGCCGAACCAGGGCAAATCGGGCATCTCCAGGGTCGATTCAGACGGAGGCACCTACCTGGAGGTCCAACGGTCCAAATCGGCACTGCTGAAGGTGTCCTACGCTGGTTGGAATGCGCCACCCGTGTACAACCGGGTGCAACACGAGAACCACCAGGAGACTTGCTCCCACCAAGGGAGAGCGGAACCGGGATTATCGCAGATGTTGGATGCTCCCGGTAGATCCGCACGGGACCGGGATTATCCAAGATGGTGCCAAAAGCGTTATTCTGTGCTTCCCACGCCTTTCTGCGCGAGAGAAATGTCTCTGACGCAGTTCCGTGAGAATACTGCACCAGTAACCCTGCCGAACCAGGGCAAATCGGGCATCTCCAGGGTCGATTCAGACGGAGGCACCTACCTGCAGGTCCAACGGTCCAAATCGGCACTGCTGAAGGTGTCCTACGCTGGTTGGAATGCGCCACCCGTGTACAACCGGGTGCAACACGAGAACCACCAGGAGACTTGCTCCCACCAAAGGAGAGCGGAACCGGGATTATCGCAGATGTTGGATGCTCCCGGTAGATCCGCACAGGACCGGGATTATCCAACATGGTGCCAAAAGCGTTATTCTGTGCTCCCCGCGCCTTTCTGCGCGAGAGAAATGTCTCTGACGCAGTTCCGTGAGAATACTGCACCAGTAACCCTGCCGAACCAGGGCAAATCGGGCATGTCCAGGGTCGATTCAGACGGAGGCACCTACCTGCAGGTCCAACGGTCCAAATCGGCACTGCTGAAGGTGTCCTACGCTGGTTGGAATGCGCCACCCGTGTACAACCGGGTGCAACACGAGAACCACCAGGAGACTTGCTCCCACCAAGGGAGAGCGGAACCGGGATTATCGCAGATGTTGGATGCTCCCGGTAGATCCGCACAGGACCGGGATTATCCAACATGGTGCCAAAAGCGTTATTCTGTGCTCCCCGCCCCTTTCTGCGCGAGAGAAATGTCTCTGACGCAGTTCCGTGTGAATACTGAACCTGTAACCCTGCCGACCCAAGTCAAATTGAGCACCTCATGGGTCAATGAAGATGGGGGATTGTACCTGGAGGTCACACACCGCACAGAATGACCAGGCGAGACCAGTAAACTGTCCAGGCGAATATCCCGCGCAGTGTGCACCCATGCTATACAATATGTCGTCTGTCTCATTGGCAGAGCGGTGCGGCAGGTGCCAATGGTCGGCAAGGTCCGAGGGATCAAGACTCTGTCTCGGAAGTTGCGGGAAATGCGTCCAATTGAATGCCTTGACTGTACGGTGCGAGTCTGCGCAAGAGAAATGTCTCTGACGCAGTTCCGTGTGAATACTGCACCAGTAACCCTGCCGAACCAGGGCAAATCGGGCATGTCCAGGGTCTATTCAGACGGAGGAACCTACCTGGAGGTCCAACGGTCCAAATCGGCACTGCTGAAGGTGTCCTACGCTGGTTGGAATGCGCCACCCGTGTACAACCGGGTGCGACACGAGAACCACCAGGAGACTTGCTCCCACCAAGGGAGAGCGGAACCGGGATTATCGCAGATGTTGGATGCTCCCGGTAGATCCGCACGGGACCGGGATTATCCAACATGGTGCCAAAAGCGTTATTCTGTGCTCCCCGCGCCTTTCTGCGCGAGAGAAATGTCTCTGACGCAGTTCCGTGAGAATACTGCACCAGTAACCCTGCCGAACCAGGGCAAATCGGGCATCTCCAGGGTCTATTCAGACGGAGGAACCTACCTGGAGGTCCAACGGTCCAAATCGGCACTGCTGAAGGTGTCCTACGCTGGTTGGAATGCGCCACCCGTGTACAACCGGGTGCAACACGAGAACCACCAGGAGACTTGCTCCCACCAAGGGAGAGCTCCCACCAAAGGAGAGCGGAACCGGGATTATCGCAGATGTTGGATGCTCCCGGTAGATCCGCACAGGACCGGGATTATCCAACATGGTGCCAAAAGCGTTATTCTGTGCTCCCCGCGCCTTTCTGCGCGAGAGAAATGTCTCTGACGCAGTTCCGTGAGAATACTGCACCAGTAACCCTGCCGAACCAGGGTAAATCGGGCATGTCCAGGGTCGATTCAGACGGAGGCACCTACCTGCAGGTCCAACGGTCCAAATCGGCACTGCTGAAGGTGTCCTACGCTGGTTGGAATGCGCCACCCGTGTACAACCGGGTGCAACACGAGAACCACCAGGAGACTTGCTCCCACCAAGGGAGAGCGGAACCGGGATTATCGCAGATGTTGGATGCTCCCGGTAGATCCGCACAGGACCGGGATTATCCAACATGGTGCCAAAAGCGTTATTCTGTGCTCCCCGCCCCTTTCTGCGCGAGAGAAATGTCTCTGACGCAGTTCCGTGTGAATACTGAACCTGTAACCCTGCCGACCCAAGTCAAATTGAGCACCTCATGGGTCAATGAAGATGGGGGATTGTACCTGGAGGTCACACACCGCACAGAATGACCAGGCGAGACCAGTAAACTGTCCAGGCGAATATCCCGCGCAGTGTGCACCCATGCTATACAATATGTCGTCTGTCTCATTGGCAGAGCGGTGCGGCAGGTGCCAATGGTCGGCAAGGTCCGAGGGATCAAGACTCTGTCTCGGAAGTTGCGGGAAATGCGTCCAATTGAATGCCTTGACTGTACGGTGCGAGTCTGCGCAAGAGAAATGTCTCTGACGCAGTTCCGTGTGAATACTGCACCAGTAACCCTGCCGAACCAGGGCAAATCGGGCATGTCCAGGGTCTATTCAGACGGAGGAACCTACCTGGAGGTCCAACGGTCCAAATCGGCACTGCTGAAGGTGTCCTACGCTGGTTGGAATGCGCCACCCGTGTACAACCGGGTGCAACACGAGAACCACCAGGAGACTTGCTCCCACCAAGGGAGAGCGGAACCGGGATTATCGCAGATGTTGGATGCTCCCGGTAGATCCGCACGGGACCGGGATTATCCAACATGGTGCCAAAAGCGTTATTCTGTGCTCCCCGCGCCTTTCTGCGCGAGAGAAATGTCTCTGACGCAGTTCCGTGAGAATACTGCACCAGTAACCCTGCCGAACCAGGGCAAATCGGGCATCTCCAGGGTCTATTCAGACGGAGGAACCTACCTGGAGGTCCAACGGTCCAAATCGGCACTGCTGAAGGTGTCCTACGCTGGTTGGAATGCGCCACCCGTGTACAACCGGGTGCAACACGAGAACCACCAGGAGACTTGCTCCCACCAAGGGAGAGCGGAACCGGGATTATCGCAGATGTTGGATGCTCCCGGTAGATCCGCACGGGACCGGGATTATCCAACATGGTGCCAAAAGCGTTATTCTGTGCTCCCCGCGCCTTTCTGCGCGAGAGAAATGTCTCTGACGCAGTTCCGTGAGAATACTGCACCAGTAACCCTGCCGAACCAGGGCAAATCGGGCATCTCCAGGGTCTATTCAGACGGAGGAACCTACCTGGAGGTCCAACGGTCCAAATCGGCACTGCTGAAGGTGTCCTACGCTGGTTGGAATGCGCCACCCGTGTACAACCGGGTGCAACACGAGAACCACCAGGAGACTTGCTCCCACCAAGGGAGAGCTCCCACCAAAGGAGAGCGGAACCGGGATTATCGCAGATGTTGGATGCTCCCGGTAGATCCGCACAGGACCGGGATTATCCAACATGGTGCCAAAAGCGTTATTCTGTGCTCCCCGCGCCTTTCTGCGCGAGAGAAATGTCTCTGACGCAGTTCCGTGAGAATACTGCACCAGTAACCCTGCCGAACCAGGGCAAATCGGGCATGTCCAGGGTCGATTCAGACGGAGGCACCTACCTGCAGGTCCAACGGTCCAAATCGGCACTGCTGAAGGTGTCCTACGCTGGTTGGAATGCGCCACCCGTGTACAACCGGGTGCAACACGAGAACCACCAGGAGACTTGCTCCCACCAAGGGAGAGCGGAACCGGGATTATCGCAGATGTTGGATGCTCCCGGTAGATCCGCACAGGACCGGGATTATCCAACATGGTGCCAAAAGCGTTATTCTGTGCTCCCCGCCCCTTTCTGCGCGAGAGAAATGTCTCTGACGCAGTTCCGTGTGAATACTGAACCTGTAACCCTGCCGACCCAAGTCAAATTGAGCACCTCATGGGTCAATGAAGATGGGGGATTGTACCTGGAGGTCACACACCGCACAGAATGACCAGGCGAGACCAGTAAACTGTCCAGGCGAATATCCCGCGCAGTGTGCACCCATGCTATACAATATGTCGTCTGTCTCATTGGCAGAGCGGTGCGGCAGGTGCCAATGGTCGGCAAGGTCCGAGGGATCAAGACTCTGTCTCGGAAGTTGCGGGAAATGCGTCCAATTGAATGCCTTGACTGTACGGTGCGAGTCTGCGCAAGAGAAATGTCTCTGACGCAGTTCCGTGTGAATACTGCACCAGTAACCCTGCCGAACCAGGGCAAATCGGGCATGTCCAGGGTCTATTCAGACGGAGGAACCTACCTGGAGGTCCAACGGTCCAAATCGGCACTGCTGAAGGTGTCCTACGCTGGTTGGAATGCGCCACCCGTGTACAACCGGGTGCAACACGAGAACCACCAGGAGACTTGCTCCCACCAAGGGAGAGCGGAACCGGGATTATCGCAGATGTTGGATGCTCCCGGTAGATCCGCACGGGACCGGGATTATCCAACATGGTGCCAAAAGCGTTATTCTGTGCTCCCCGCGCCTTTCTGCGCGAGAGAAATGTCTCTGACGCAGTTCCGTGAGAATACTGCACCAGTAACCCTGCCGAACCAGGGCAAATCGGGCATCTCCAGGGTCTATTCAGACGGAGGAACCTACCTGGAGGTCCAACGGTCCAAATCGGCACTGCTGAAGGTGTCCTACGCTGGTTGGAATGCGCCACCCGTGTACAACCGGGTGCAACACGAGAACCACCAGGAGACTTGCTCCCACCAAGGGAGAGCGGAACCGGGATTATCGCAGATGTTGGATGCTCCCGGTAGATCCGCACGGGACCGGGATTATCCAACATGGTGCCAAAAGCGTTATTCTGTGCTCCCCGCGCCTTTCTGCGCGAGAGAAATGTCTCTGACGCAGTTCCGTGAGAATACTGCACCAGTAACCCTGCCGAACCAGGGCAAATCGGGCATCTCCAGGGTCTATTCAGACGGAGGAACCTACCTGGAGGTCCAATGGTCCAAATCGGCACTGCTGAAGGTGTCCTACGCTGGTTGGAATGCGCCACCCGTGTACAACCGGGTGCAACACGAGAACCACCAGGAGACTTGCTCCCACCAAGGGAGAGCGGAACCGGGATTATCGCAGATGTTGGATGCTCCCGGTAGATCCGCACGGGACCGGGATTATCCAACATGGTGCCAAAAGCGTTATTCTGTGCTCCCCGCGCCTTTCTGCGCGAGAGAAATGTCTCTGACGCAGTTCCGTGAGAATACTGCACCAGTAACCCTGCCGAACCAGGGCAAATCGGGCATGTCCAGGGTCTATTCAGACGGAGGCACCTACCTGCAGGTCCAACGGTCCAAATCGGCACTGCTGAAGGTGTCCTACGCTAGTTGGAATGCGCCACCCGTGTACAACCGGGTGCGACACGAGAACCACCAGGAGACTTGCTCCCACCAAGGGAGAGCGGAACCGGGATTATCGCAGATGTTGGATGCTCCCGGTAGATCCGCACGGGACCGGGATTATCCAACATGGTGCCAAAAGCGTTATTCTGTGCTCCCCGCGCCTTTCTGCGCGAGAGAGATGTCTCTGACACAGTTCCGTGTGAATACTGCACCAGTAACCCTGCCGAACCAGGGCAAATCGGGCATCTCCAGGGTCGATTCAGACGGAGGCACCTACCTGCAGGTCCAACGGTCCAAATCGGCACTGCTGAAAGTGTCCTACGCTGGTTGGAATGCGCCACCCGTGTACAACCGGGTGCAACACGAGAACCACCAGGAGACTTGCTCCCACCAAGGGAGAGCGGAACCGGGATTATCGCAGATGTTGGATGCTCCCGGTAGATCCGCACGGGACCGGGATTATCCAACATGGTGCCAAAAGCGTTATTCTGTGCTCCCCGCGCCTTTCTGCGCGAGAGAAATGTCTCTGACGCAGTTCCGTGTGAATACTGAACCAGTAACCCTGCCGACCCAAGTCAAATTGAGCACCTCATGGGTCAATGAAGATGGGGGATTGTACCTGGAGGTCACACACCGCACAGAATGACCAGGCGAGACCAGTAAACTGTCCAGGCGAATATCCCGCGCAGTGTGCACCGATGCTATACAATATGTCGTCTGTCTCATTGGCAGAGCGGTGCGGCAGGTGCCAATGGTCGGCAAGGTCCGAGGGATCAAGACTCTGTCTCGGAAGTTGCCGGAAATGCGTCCAATTGAATGCCTTGACTGTACGGTGCGAGTCTGCGCAAGAGAAATGTCTCTGACGCAGTTCCGTGTGAATACTGCACCAGTAACCCTGCCGAACCAGGGCAAATCGGGCATCTCCAGGGTCGATTCAGACGGAGGCACCTACCTGCAGGTCCAACGGTCCAAATCGGCACTGCTGAAGGTGTCCTACGCTGGTTGGAATGCGCCACCCGTGTACAACCGGGTGCAACACGAGAACCACCAGGAGACTTGCTCCCACCAAGGGAGAGCGGAACCAGGATTATCGCAAATGTTGGATGCTCCCGGTAGATCCGCACGGGACCGGGATTATCCAACATGGTGCCAAAAGCGTTATTCTGTGCTCCCCGCGCCTTTCTGCGCGAGAGAAATGTCTCTGACGCAGTTCCGTGTGAATACTGAACCAGTAACCCTGCCGACCCAAGTCAAATTGAGCACCTCATGGGTCAATGAAGATGGGGGATTGTACCTGGAGGTCACACACCGCACAGAATGACCAGGCGAGACCAGTAAACTGTCCAGGCGAATATCCCGCGCAGTGTGCACCTATGCTATACAATATGTCGTCTGTCTCATTGGCAGAGCGGTGCGGCAGGTGCCAATGGTCGGCAAGGTCCGAGGGATCAAGACTCTGTCTCGGAAGTTGCCGGAAATGCGTCCAATTGAATGCCTTGACTGTACGGTGCGAGTCTGCGCAAGAGAAATGTCTCTGACGCAGTTCCGTGTGAATACTGCACCAGTAACCCTGCCGAACCAGGGCAAATCGGGCATCTCCAGGGTCGATTCAGACGGAGGCACCTACCTGCAGGTCCAACGGTCCAAACCGGCACTGCTGAAGGTGTCCTACGCTGGTTGGAATGCGCCACCCGTGTACAACCGGGTGCAACACAAGAACCACCAGGAGACTTGCTCCCACCAAGGGAGAGCGGAACCGGGATTATCGCAGATGTTGGATGCTCCCGGTGGATCCGCACGGGACCGGGATTATCCAACATGGTGCCAAAAGCGTTATTCTGTGCTCCCCGCGCCTTTCTGCGCGAGAGAAATGTCTCTGACGCAGTTCCGTGAGAATACTGCACCAGTAACCCTGCCAAACCAGGGCAAATCGGGCATCTCCAGGGTCGATTCAGACGGAGGCACCTACCTGCAGGTCCAACGGTCCAAATCGGCACTGCTGAAGGTGTCCTACGCTGGTTGGAATGCACCGCCCGTGTACAACCGGGTGCGACACGAGAACCACCAGGAGACTTGCTCCCACCAAGGGAGAGCGGAACCGGGATTATCGCAGATGTTGGATGCTCCCGGTAGATCCGCACGGGACCGGGATTATCCAACATGGTGCCAAAAGCGTTATTCTGTGCTCCCCGCGCCTTTCTGCGCGAGAGAAATGTCTCTGACACAGTTCCGTGAGAATACTGCACCTAAGGGTTAGGTTAGGTTAGGTTATTTCACGAAGGCTAGGGAGGGTCCCAGGGAGGGCCCAGAAAATAGGTTTTGTGATGGCTGTATTCAAAACCACCACCCAGGACCCCCTCCATGGCTAGTCTCTCACAAACCTGTATGTCTTATTTGTTAACCATACTCGAACTGTTAGTAAAAAACACAAACTGGTTGCACTACTTGGCGACAAGGTGGGGGACCTATTACTATGATTGCCGCACCGAGCCTTCGGTGCCAGGTCGCGTGTTTGACGTGTCCCCTTGTGCCAATTGCTTAGTACGATTTATGCCAGGGCTGGGGAACCCATTGACACGTGTGTGCCAAGTTTGACACGCGTAGCTGCTCTCCTGAATATTTTACAAAAACGCACCTTCCTTTTCCGGACGGGGCGCCTATCTCCGCGAGGGCAGCAATCCCTCGCGGAGAGGGGCGCCTATCTTTGCGAGGGCATCATCCCTCGCGGAGAGGGGCGCCTATCTTTGCGAGGGCATCATCCCTCGCGGAGAGGGGCGCCTATTCTTCGCGAGGGCATCAATCCCTCGCGGAGAGGGGCGCCTATCTTCGCGAGGGCATCATCCCTCTCGCAGAAGGGCGCCTATCCTCGCCAGGGCATCATCCCTCCATCAGAGAGGGGCGCCTATCCTCGCGAGGGCATCATCCCTCGCGCAGAGGGGCGCCTATCTTCGCGAGGGCATCATCCCTCGCGCAGAGAGGGGCGCCTATCCTCGCGAGGGCATCATCCCTCCATCAGAGAGGGGCGCCTATCCTCGCGAGGGCATCATCCCTCGCGCAGAGAGGGGCGCCTATCCTCGCGAGGGCATCATCCCTCGCGCAGAGAGGGGCGCCTATCCTCGCGAGGGATGCATCCCTCCATCAGAGAGGGGCGCCTATCCTCGCGAGGGCATCATCCCTCGCGCAGAGGGGCGCCTATCCCCGCCATTTGTCCGGCCCTCATTCCCTTTCCATCCGCAGTCCGTCATCCTTTGACCGGCGCTTCTCACAAACCCGGCGCCTACTCTGTTACCATCTGTGCGGTGCTTCGCCCGCGCCCTGCGCTCGTGTCGTTCCCGTCTGCCAGTTGACTGGCGCCCATTCCATTGCCATCTGTCCGGCCCTTCGCCCGCGCCCGGCGCTCATTCCCTTCCCATCTGCCGGTCCCTGGCCGACCACCCAGTGACTCTCGTAAGCCCGGCGCTCGTCTGCTCGCCATCTGCTATCCATCGCACCGCCTCCGGTGAACCCGGCGCTCATTCCTTCGCCATCAGTGCTGCGCTTTTCTCCCCCGACCTCTCGTCGCCGCGCGCGCAGGACGGCCTCACCGACGGGCAACCCGGGCCGCCTGCGATGCCATTTACCAGTGTCCAGGCCTCGCACGGTGCTAGGCATAAGAGGACAGTGCCCCAACCCCATTGCTTTGCGTCTGTGCAGGTCCGGAGAACGGCGAGTGCAGCCGGGCTAGTCTTGCACGCTTTCTTCGCTCTGTGTGAGCCTGAGTCATGTGCAGACTTGGCGAGTCTCAGAGCAGGCCAATCGAGCTTGGGGTTAGGAATCTACAAGCCGATCCCCAACCCCGAGCAACAGCCGCAACCAAGTCGGCATGTAAAAAGGTCGAGGAGCTTGTATTTTCAAGTGATATAAATCTACAGAAGTAACGAGAAGTACGTACAGAACTTTAAAAGTGTGCCTATAGTGCTCCTTGCCAACAGCTCGAACGTGTGTCGGATCATTGGTAAAGCCCTGTTCGACGAGCGCGGGAGGACCGAGTGCGATGGCCGTGGGCAAGCATTCCCACCCAGTCATCGTCGTATCCTGTAACATGCCAAGTCCGAGCCGCCATGCGTGCTCTCGGCACAAGTAGCAATATTGATTTTTCCGGGCTCATAGCAAAGGACTCCTTTTTCATTCTGCGGGAAATGACTTGGAAAATGCAGATGTCTCCACCGACGGTACTTAGGTAGCATCTGAACATCTTCGGTCAGAGCAAGCTGAACTATTTGCTAATGATATATGATCGGTCGCTCCGATTCTCATTTGCAATGTAGGGATGACTCGCGAACGTACATATCGGCCGCAGTGCACCTGATGCCACCAAATGCATTGGTACTCAACCAGGCACCGCGAAGACCAGTACACAGAGCGTTTAAAATTCAAACTCACTGAGGCATGCGGTCGTGCCGGCGCAGATCCCCTGAAAGCTCCATATGAGGTCCGATCCGCCCTCGTGTGGGCCTAAATTTGTTAAAGGAGGGTCAGGAGAAATTTCAGACCGACCCCACAGGATGCGGCTGAATATTCTAAGATTTGTGGTGATTTTTCGGGAACTATAGGGGTATACTTACGACCTCCAGGGCCGAAAAACCGTTATTTTAGGCCCACACGAAGAGCCAAATTTTACTGTTTTAGGATCGGACCTCACATGGAGCTTTCAGGGGGCCTGCCGGCGCCAGGATACGGGTTGACAGACAATGCACGTCTCTCGGCGGTCCAACTTTCCCAGACCCTAACAATGCATATGATCGCGGGACACGAAGCGTACCCGCACGCCGAATCATTACTTGGAAATGATTCCCATCGGGCCGCGGGAGGTGTTACTAAGATCGCTGTCCACGCGTCGACGATCCTAACTCTGTTCCCCGGCCAGGTGCCGAGGATTCTTGTTGTCTCTCCTTCCTTTGCGACACGGGCGTCCTGCGGCAAAGGTTCCCGTCCCTCCCCGAAGAGTCTTGAGGTCCATAGCTGTTTCCGATACATCGGTGTTCATAGAGGAATTACCTCTGCTTTGGCCTTGTTGAATGTAGCTCCAGATGCTGAGCACCACTTGCTAAGAATCAAGCTCAGCTCTGCAAGTGAGTCCTGCGATGAAAGGTATATCGTTGTGTCATCCGCATACAGAGTTGCGATCAGTTTTTCTCTCAGCCATTCTATTTTGTATCCTTTCAGATTCGATCTTCTAACCAGGCATTACCTGCGTACGTCATGTACGGCACTACGAGCGGCAATATATAGTCGTCTGCAGAGTTTCCCAATCATGCCTTGGGTCATCCTGGCGAGTCGTGAGATCTGTGATGCATATTTCATACCTTTCGTCACTGCCCGCTCCGCATGTGCCAGAAATGTGAGACCAGAGTGAATGAGGAGGCCCATAAACTTCAGTACGGGGACTCATCGAGTTAGTTCAGGCGGATGTTGGCTTAGAAGAAACAACGAGGGACTATCCATTTACGAAAATGTGAATACACTTTGCACGCGGCGCGATCCCACGCCGCTAAGCATTTTCACGCCATTCAGATTGCGCACGTACTAGCCGAGAGCACAAGAAACAGAAGCTACGAGAGCGGCGGAACTACAGCAAGCACAGCTAAGACAACAACAAGCAGGTACATCATCCAGAGGGGGGCGAGCGCACAGCATCCTCAATGCGACGGTTGCCGTTTCCCAGCGCAAGCACGAGGCTAACGAGCATGTCCAGGGTCGAGCGCATGTCCGCGACCGCGACCTCCAGTCGGGCGATATGGGCAGCCTGCGGATAGGTCTGGGGTGAGAGACGAGACAGAGTGCACCTCCCCTCGCGCCCCAGACAAATCGAACGTACCTGGCTGGACAGCCCATCCTCGGAGAGCGCGGCCGCGCGGGACTGCTCGTAGAGGGCGCTGCGCAATACGGCTCGGGCTCAAGCCCGGGCTTTTCAATTGAACTTTGTGAGTCATGAGCTGATATGAGAAAGCGCTGAGACGCGCTGAATGTGGTGCACTCACATGTATTTAAAGCTTGAAATGCAGCTAGAGTGCACTGAGAGTGCACGTTCCCCGCGGGACGACCCGCAGGGGCCGTGGGAATGGTCAGTGTTTGCTTCCGTACCCTTCGCGTTGCAGCTCTACAGCATCCACAACACCATGCAGACGCTGATTAAGCCCATTGGGAGGTCTCATACTACGTTTCGGGTAATCTTGGGCCACATGGGATGTGCATTGGATGTGAATAGTGCGACACTGAGCCATATAGAAAGCCCGGGCTTCAGCCTCGGGCTCGGGCTTCTCGCCGTCCAAGCCCGAGCCTGAAGCCCTCAAAAGCCCGTCGTCGGGCCCGGCTTGGCTCGGGCTTTATAGGGCCCGGCTCGGGCGGGCTTCGGGCTTCGAGCCGGGCCTTTGAAACACTAAATGCGCGACTGGGTCAAAACGACGCGCCAGGCTCCAGAAAAGTCACGGAGGAGTCGCAAGAAGCAGCGGTGACCATGTAGCCGCTGTGCCTGTGTGCTGTTACCACGACCGTCACCATAATAGACGATTGCACTTACCGCGTGCAACACAAAGCGGTCCAGAGAACCGAGCCGACATGACGCGTGGTACTCCTGAACGCCGTTAGCGCCAGATGGAAGATGGAGAGCGGCAACAAGCACGACTTTACTCGTTACGCTCGCGTTGCCTGTCTGCACCGCAGACTCGCGCCTTTGCCGCGGATTGCACATCACGTGATCGCTTCTCGCCTGCTCGCGCTCGTTCCATGGCACAGTACGATTCTACGGCCGCAGCATGTTAATACCCAGACAAAACTTTTATGATAGAGCGACCCCGCAAACTACGAGCCATTCTCCCTACTCTACATCCTCCAGTGTGGCGAGCCAACCCTCAATCTCCGCAAGGGAGACTTTCTCGATCGCGTACTTGAACGCTTTGAATTTCGAGGTCTTAATTTTGAACACGTTGAATGTGGTGATTGTGCCCGAGTTGTACGTGACGTGGGCGCCTGGGGTTACTTCAACGAGAGGTTCTGACGGAAAGTGTGGAGAACGTTGTGAGTGATCAAAGGAGCGAGCGAGAGAGCGTAGAGACTAGGCGTACCCTTGAAGCAAGCTCCAAATTTCCCGGCGCTGTCCTCGCCGACGTCGAGGACGCGCTGGTGGTCGCGTGCAGCCCACAGCACCGCCAAGTCTACGTCAAGTTTGATCAGGCGAACTCGGGATGAGATAATCGGGAAACTCACCGAGCGTGATGGACGCAGTTGAGCATATGTCGTTGAGTGTGGTCGAAGTCGAGTGCTGCGGCGTGGGCAAGGCCATGGGTGCAGTGTCGGTCGAAGGAGATGGGCAAGAGTCAAGTGGGAATGGCGCAGCCCGCGGACTTTGAACGGCTTTATATCCGAAAACACGTACCGCGGGGGTTATTCGGCCTTATGCGCGCACGAAGATTCAAGTATTACGGCGCCTGGCGCATTTGAGAAGGATGTAGGTCATATGTTATGCACTAGGCGCTGAGCAGATCGGGCAAGCCGTGAGCAAAACAATCCTGATGGGCTCATACATAGCTCCCTGCGTGCGAGTTAGCCACTTTACACCTATGGGGCGAGTCGTGCGCACCTTAATTATCACACTCGATCAAAGGTTGATAAGATCCACGGAAATCAGCCCAATCGGGAAATGGATCCGCGCGCACGTGGCGGTAGCAATCAGGGGCAATGCGGGGATGTTCTATTTACGGTGACGGGTACGGTTCCAGACAGAGAGGAAAATCTGATATAGAACGACGACGTGGCGCTCATTCATGTAGCTTGCAGTGCGGCGGACCTTCTGAATCCCTGAGTTTCCGAGTTCGGCGGCGCTCGAGTTTGACGCGGTGCAATTCGTCGCTCCATTCCTTGTATTGGCTGAGAAAGCAAGCGTGGGTGCAATGTGTGTGCCCTTCTTCGTGAAAGCAATCGAGAACAAATTGCGTGTCAATGCATAGGAGAGGATCTCGAAACATGCTGTACGGCGCGCGCGCACGAGAAGTTGTACAGTGTACATTTTTTTCTCGGAGGTCGTTTCCAGTGTGTATAGAGCGCGGAGAACACGTCGCTTCGGTTCTCGCCTTTCGGGATAAAGTGAAAACCGTAGCCTATGCAGTGAGGGCACCACGCCAGCATGAGCCCGCCGGTGAGCCCTTTCCGGCCATAGTGCTCGTAAAACCTGAAGCAGCCGATCTTCCCAATCGAGTCCGTAACCTTGGCGCAATCTGCGCTCTGGTCTACTGGGAGGTTTGGATAGGTTGGTCTGCTTCCAATGCGCGGTCTGATGAAAGGAGTCAGGCGTGATCTCACCACAAAGGAATCCTCGGTATACGTCATGCCATTCTTCCTCGACAGGTTCTATGAGATGTTGGTCCGGGTTGTGATGCAAGAGGGATGACTATGGCAAAGATTGTGGTGATTTAATCAACTTGGTATAGAGGAGTGATCCGACTTGTATACTGGATTTCCTCTTCCCCCGAGAAGACACTTCAGGCAGTCTCTATCGATCTCCGTGTGTCCCTTAATATGGTTGAGAGCCAAAAAAAATCCCCGATCGGCCGACCGGCGAAATCCCCCCGATAGTTCTGCTGTCTCTTTCCTCCCGATAACTATCCGGCGCGAGCCGCCGTCGCGCTCCCTGCGCGACTTCTCTTGTCCGCGCGCACAATCTCGACTTGCAACCGGCGGCGCGCATGCAGTCAGATGTAGCGCACCGTATGCGCTCGGCGCTGGGGCTGCAGGCGGCGCTGTTGCCGCGCTACGCGTCGGAATGTGACCGCCGCCCGCCGGACTGGTTGGCCATCACCGTGTCCCCATCTTCCCCGCTCGCGCGCGTTGCCCCGGAAACGGCAGCGCGCACAGGATTAGACCCAGGGCATTACGTGGGCTGGAGGTAGCTCGTGGACGTTGTGCGGCCGATGCGCTGGACGTCGGGAGGCACAACCTCCGCCCATCCGCGCGGCGGCGTCTTTTCTGGCTTGATTGGGCCGGTTCAGAGACAGACAGTACATCTGTGTCCATACATAGTGCGTGATGCCCACTTTGGGCCACCCATTCCAACGGCGCTGTGCTTCGCGTTGGGTGGACTTCGTTCCGGGTGCCGGCGCTTAACCTTAGTCCCATCCACCGTGCCCCTCCTGTTCCCTGCGTGGGGGCGCCAGATAGCAACCCGCGCAGCGGATGCAGCCTCTTGGAGAGATAGTGCGCAGGCTGTTGGCGCGATGTGGCCAATGTGCTGCCAATGGATGTCGGCGGCCACTGCCTCGAACTTCGGGGAATACCCTCGCATGCTCATGGATATGCCGTCCGTGTCTTTTGAGCAGAGTACAGCAGATGCTGCTTGCAACGTGTCCAGATGGCGTGGCTGCTGAGCCCACACCGACGCCAAGTTCAGCTAGCTCCTCGTCGCAATCCTCCCAACGGCATCCGCTAGAGTCTTATTTTATCCCACCCGCCTGTGCGCAGATTTGTGGGAATACGGCCTCCAGGGCACTCACCATTATCCCGCCGCCTGCTCCCAGCTTGCGAACGTGCGCGAGGGCCCGCAGTACGGCCTCTTTTGGGCCTCCGGGCGAAACGGTCCGCCTGATTGCCGAATTCCTCAACCGCGGCTCGCACTGGGCGCACTACTAAGTATCAATCAAGCTAAACGTCTGGGCTGTGAGGAACAAGACGCGGTATTGTTTGCGTCTGTTGTGCCAACGCGTCAACTCCGCTGCAACGCGTCAACTCCGCGCGTAATTCTGTTGCAAAGTGAAAGTTGATCAAACGATCGCTACACAGCACTGGTTTCTATTCCAGTTTGAATTTTGATCCCAAAAATATATTGAAATAGACATTCGGTAAGTCCTACCAAAGCACAAAAGAAAATAGCAGCCGAACACGCACAGAAATGCTCACAGCAGGAGCGCAGTTATAGACACAGCCTGCAGAAATGCTGTTATAAGCCACAGGAGCGCCCTGATTGATGACCATTGCAACTCCCAGCGGCGAACTCAAGCGCTGTGCGTTCCCAGACGTCGCGCAACGCTATTATGCATCATGGTCAGGCGATGCGGCGGTGCGGACATGCATCATCCGTACAGGACTCGGAGATCGAGCTCGCATTGCGCCGGATTCAGCAGACTCGAGCCAGCAATGTTAACCTGGCCCGGGGTGGTCAGCACTCGGCCACAAAAGGTCCGATTGCGAACATACTATCAGCATATGAGCGATACGCGAGCGCGTCCGGCCAAACTTTCTTGACCGTGGCGCAGACTCGTGCACTGTGTTTAAGCCGGGCGTGCAGCCTCGGTGTACCGTCGGCGGCGTGGAGTCTTCAACAGGCTACGCAGGGGCTACACTGGGGAGCGCCAGCTCACGGGGAGATGGGCGGCGCGCGGCTCCCCGTGCGCTGGCGCGCGGCGGTGCTCGAATGCGCGGGGCAGGATGGAACAATTAAGATGGAACTGCAGCGCGCTAGTGTGAGTTTGTTGTTACAAAATTAATCCCTAGGGACGTACCTGGAGAGCACAGCTCGCGGGAATAAGCGCAAGCATGCGCGACTATGGGACGAGCTCGCGCAAATTTGAGAGAATGCGCGCGAGATCGGTGCCCAGAGGTCGGCCGCTTGCTGGTGAAAACGGCTGGCATTTATAAGTATAGAGAAACAACCGCGCTGCGTGAATACCCAGAGCCTCGCGCACTGCTATTATCCATGGGCCTGGCGCGGGGGTGCAGGCGGGAGAACGGGTGAACGTCATGCGGCATGGCCGATGTCCAGTACAGCGTCGGATATGCCAGCTTCAGAAGGAGCACCAGGCGCATAGCATGCATCGCATGTCAGGGGATGTGCACCGAGGGCTGCGCACCAGGGTCATGCTTGCGGCGGGAAGGCCGACTGACCGATTCCCACGGGCTCGGTGGACAATTCGCGGTAATCATAGCTTTGCAGGCACCGCTGCTGACGATACGGCACGCCCAAACGAAACAACGAGGCATAGGCCGGCGGTGGATGAGGCAGATATTGAGCACCGGCGCCTGGAAGGGATGCGCCGAACGCGGAGCACGGCGCCGTTGGAATGGTGGGGTGCCGAAGTGAATATCGTGCGCTGTATATGGCCACATATATGCTGCTTCCAATCACTGATCCAACTTAAGCAAGCGATCGAGAGAAGACACCCGGATGGCTGAAGGTGGTGCCCGTGAATAGCGTGCGTAGCTACTCTTGGATCGGGCACACGCAAGCGAAGAATGGCAGCGCGCCGCCGCGGAGATTGGGCGCGAGGAATTGGCCTCAAAGGAAGCCAGAACCATCTCAACGGCCAGCGGGGTGCACCGTGGCACGTGCGTCCGTGTCGGCCCCGCCGACATCCAGCGCGTTGGGCATACCACTCCACAAGCAGCGCCAAGCGCATGTCGCGCCCTAGGCTTGTAAAAGCGCGCCGCGCCGTTTGGGGGGCCGTCGTAAGAGTGGCATAGAGACGGGTCCGGTCACCAGCCGCGGGCGGTCACATCCGACGCGTAGCGCGGCAACAGCGCCGCCTGCAGCCCCAGCGCCGAGCGCATACGGTGCGCTACATCTGACTGCATGCGCGCCGCCGGTTGCAAGTCGAGATTGTGCGCGCGGACAAGAGAAGTCGCGCAGGGAGCGCGACGGCGGCTCGCGCCGGATAGTTATCGGGAGGAAAGAGACAGCAGAACTATCGGGGGGATTTCGCCGGTCGGCCGATCGGGGATTTTTTTTTGGCTCTCAACCATATTAAGGGACACACGGAGATCGATAGAGACTGCCTGAAGTGTCTTCTCGGGGGAAGAGGAAATCCAGTATACAAGTCGGATCACTCCTCTATACCAAGTTGATTAAATCACCACAATCTTTGCCATAGATGACAGCGCCTTCGTGGCCTTGTCTATGTACGACCAACTGTGCGATCTCGCGGATTTATGAGAAGACAGCCGAGCGAGTGGTGAGCTCGTGCTGCGCCACCAGAGTGAAGGCCCGGACGAGCGGCAAGAGAGATTGAAGGATGATGGAGGTAGCCCCGCCCTCGGTAATTAGTTCCATGGCAGCCCAAAATGCTTGGGGGGCACATTGTATGCCAGGAGCTGCTTGGTAAGTATATGAGCGCGAGCCTCGGGAAGAACAACATGGACTGTTCTCACCTTATCGAGCAGCTTCAAGTAGATTGCGACGCCACCCTGTTTGGGTTCCCCGGTCTCAGAGCTAATGTACATCCCGAAAAGCGTCGCGAGCGCGGTAATTTCCCTGGTCAGCAGAGGACCGAGTAACTCGGCCTCCCTTCTCGTTCGGCACGCCGCGCGCCCACCTTTCGTTCCCGGAGCCAAACGCTCGCGGCGATAAGGAACCGTCAGCCGCCGTAGCCGCGCTGCCGCATTTTTGGTCGTGTCGACCTCCCTCACTGCCTCAATTACATTCTGCTTTGTAATCACACTATCAATCGTGTTCACTCACAAGCCCACCCGCATCCCTGCATCTGTGCACTGAGCCTTTCGGCAGATCCTTAACCGAACCGGCAACCTGCGCTGCGCAAACGCGCTGCCCTGCAATCCAACACTCGCTCTATCCTATTCAACCAAACGTCAGAGACGATGACCGTCCGGGACGCGGCTAGCGGCGGAGTTCGAAAGCGTTCCTCAGCTTCCGGTTCAGCCGTTGCCATCGGCTAGCCAGGCCGCACGATCTGTTTCCCAATCATTTAGATGTTCATTAGCTATTTGCTCTGAATCGGCTATATCAATCAAAGAAATTCACATGTTATACAATAAATCTTCTGTACATTCAACCACAGCCAGCCCGAGTCCTTAGAACGACCCGATCACGCCTTCCCTGTCCCACCCATCAACAGGCTGTCCCGTGCGCTTCCTGATTGCCGCAGACACCTCCGCCAAGGCCCAGTTGCTTGCCGGTAGGTTGAGGATCGCCTCTTGACACAGCGGGCACCCCACATGTGTCCCGACCACCCGCTTGACGCATGTCTCGCAGAAACTATGACCGCAGTCGGCCAACCTGCGAGATATCAGCCACAAATACCGCACGGCGAGTCCGGACCGTCGTATCACTCACGTCCAAGGCTTCTCCATCGTCTCCAAGCACACTCGGCAAGCGATCGCGTTTTCGACCGCCTCCACTCGCTCTCGCATCTGCGCAAGTCGAAGTCATTGTCTGTCAACGACGCAGTTCATGAAAGACTCACCGCCCTCGTCTGAGTGGCGCGTTCTACCGCCCTGTGCTCCTGGTCGCCCTGAAAACTGCCTAGTCAGTTCATAATTGACGCCCTTCTCTACCTAACGCACCATGAGTCGCCTCGCGTTCATGTTCGTCATCACCAGCGTGTTGGCGATCCCCAGCTCGATCGTCATCAGCTGCGCCTGCAGGAAGGCTTCTTCGCCTTCGTCGAGCTCGACATGATTGTCCTTCACGATCTTGCGCGACTCCACGATGACTTTGTCTGCCGCAACTTGCGCCTGGGCGTCGTCCATAGCGTACGTTGCGTCGGACGAGGGTGTACCAAGCAGAGTTTGAGCCACCCGCTGAGTTTGTGGCACGGCCTCCACTAACACCGCGCCTCCAATACATTCACGGCGGCAATAACAAGCGACTTACTGCTACCGAGCCTCACTCCTGGATATCCCGAAGTGTCCGTTCGTGTATCCATCTCACCACTTGCTCTCCTTTGCCAGAACGTTCTCTCTACAAAACTGTACGACTGATTTCCTACTCCAAAACCTCGCCCTGCCCGATCCCGCGATCCCCGCGACCCCTCTCCCGGCGCACGCTGAGCCGCGCAAACGCCTGCAGCACGGCGTCCGACTTGCTTCCCTCGCCTTCCTCCGTCTCGCGTCCTCGCGCGTTTGCTGCGATCATGGCGTCCTTCAGCTGGAAGTTCTGCACCGGGGGCCACTCGATCTCCTTCCCGCATGTCCTGCATCTCCCATCCGTATCGAGAATGCTCACGATGCATCCTGCGCAGAAACTGTGCCCGCATTCCACGGCCCTGCTCCATATCATTCAACCCGTACCTCGAATAAAACGTCTTTGCTCACATCCAGTATGTCTTCCTGCTATGTTTGCAATTTCCGCACTTTGCGGCATTTTTCGCAGCCAACAGTCGCTGCGAGCTCTGGCAGTTGTTTGATAAGAGCCTGGCCCACCTGACCGTGTTCGTTCCTCACCTCCTGCACACGCGCATGGTGCTCGCGCTCGAACGCAGCGGTCTCCTCCTGGACGCGTCAAATTTCAGCAGTTGTTGCCGTCAGTTACTCACATTACCGTCTCCCTGAAGCGCCCTTTCGACCGCGTCGTGCTCGAACTTGACAACGGCCGCCACGGCGGCGCGCTGCTCGATCGCCTTGCGCAGGATTTCCGCGTTGGTCAGGTCCGGGTGCCCGGCGCGCATAGACGCGAGCATCTGATCCGTGTGTTCTTGGACCTCGTCGACGCTCTTGTAGGTGTTGCAGTCCTTCTCAAGGACCGACAGCAGCACCTTGCCCGTCGCGGTCGCATCGTAGGCGTCTGCGCTCTGTTGCTCGTGCGACATTGTGGCAGAAACTGAGTTACGTTCGGGCCGGCGCGCGCCCACCCGTCGGCGCCGGAGCCAAACGCTCACGGCGATATGGGCCCGTCATCCCGCCGTCATGGCCGCAGTGCTGCTTTTTTGCGCTCCTGGACCTGCTTCAGTGCCTCGATTTCATTCTGCTGTGTCAACGTGGGAAAATGCTCCCGTCATTTGATTTAGTGACCCTATCCTAGCTACACACTGCACCAAAGAGCCACTGAGCCTGCCGGGCCATTCTATAGGAAATGTACGCCGTAGACACATCGGGAAACCGGGTCTTCTCCCATGTGCGCCATGGAGGGTCCATAGCGGCTTGCGACCCAGGATCCATGCCCCCGGATTATTGAGAACCTTACCCTGCCCCTCCATTCCAGGTGGAGTCCAGGTGGACCCTAGGTGGAAAAAATGATAAAGTTAGTAAACACTAAACAAATACTAGTGATACAAAAAATAAAGTTCAAACTCAGTCCACAGAGCGAGAAATGAAGATAACGTTCTACAAACCTAACCTAACCAAACCTAACCTAACCCAACCTAACCTAACCTAACCTAACCTAACCAACCTAACCTAACCCAACTTAACCTAACCTAACCTAACCCAACCTAACCTAACTGCTAATCAGCGTTTTTGGTGCAACTCCAGGTGGAATTCCAGTCCTCCAGGTGGAATTCCGCCGGAGAACTGGTTAAGCTCCACAGCAAGTCCAGGTGGAGCAGTAGAATTCCACCTGGAGTCCACTTTGGGGTACCTCATCAAAAAATGATGGATTATGGTCCTAGATGTGTTATTTGCACTTTTGTATTTTTCCACCTGGAGTCCACCTGGAGGTGGGGGGCACAGTCACTTACAGGGATTATTGCGCGGATAGGCCGCACCAGAGCGGTCTCATTCGCACTGAAATGATCAATTGGCGCATCTGAGCGCTGTATAAACCATCTGAATTCGATATAAACGGTCCTGTTGTCCCGACCCTCGCAACCCTTTTGCTTCTGTAGCATCGCAGATCCTGGTCCAGTTCCATGTCACAGAGAAGAGATGTGGGAAAAGGTCGTATTCGCCAACGAAAACTACGAGTACACGAGCGCAGACGCAAGCCGACCCAGCATATCAACGCCTAGATCAAACAAATACACACCTACGCGTGGGTGAACGGATCCGGCAGATGCTGGGTAAGGCAAGGTAAGCAAAGACCGATTAGAGCGTGGGTTAGACGTACCAGGCGGACGTGGGAATGATGTTGAAGCCATATGCAAACGCAAGCCGATGAGCCTAGCAACACCAGTCAGATTGTGATATGAGATGTTGAAATTCGTGAGACAGACCATCACGAACTAGCTGAAAGTGTGCGAAGGGTATGCGATGACCGCGGCAGCCGGAGCTGTCGAGGGTGTCAACCGAGGTTCGGCGCAGCGTGCGGAGGATGGTAAGCAACTCACAAGTGTCTCGTAGCTGTATCCCGCGATCAGCACCTACCACGGAATGCGACACTCTTTGATTTCTATCTACATGTCGATAGGCTCATACCCAACTGACTAGTCTGTTGTAGTTGTATCTGGCGATGAGCACTGACCGCGGGATACAACACTCCTTGATGGCTATCTACACATTGATAGGCTTGAAGTGGGTCTCACGAGAACGTCGGGCAACAAGGCTGTCAGCTATGATCATAAGGAGCGCACGACCCTATTCGACTTTTACACATCCAGCGGTACATGCACTGGAATATGACAGGTCCTTGTCTTATTCACAGATGGATAACCGTGCAGTCCTGCCAGTTGCGAGCACGTTGGGCCAGGGCTAGCGTGTGGGAAAGGGCGCCACACAAGGCTTAACGAGATTTATCATATCGGAAAGAAACGTCAGTTGTGCTATGTGAGAGACCGACGTACATGGGGGATAGTAGTGGAGCGTTATGCAGAGACGCCTGCGGGGAGCGCGAAAGTACGAGGATCAGCTAGCCGATGCAAGGACGAGCATTGGCCAGGCGCATCCGATGCATCGCGGGCTCGTCGCCGAGAAGCCGCAGGCGCGCTGGGCGCTGCGGCGACGGCAGCGAGGGAATCTCGGTGGAGGAGGAGGGTTGGCTGACGCCCGAGCTCCCCGAGCGTCGGATTTGCGCGCTGTATGAGTTTGCGATGCCCGTGAGCACCTGGCCAAACACGCGGGAGCTACACGAAGGCTGGACGCCGTACTTTTACGCAGCCTTACCGAAGTTCGACGCGCGCCGAGTTTGCACACTTGGACGAAGTGTCCTGAAGGTCCTACGCCTGACCGTTCTACTACTATAGGCAGTGCGCGCTGCATTGCATTCGAAGAGTCGCTGGGGCATGGCAACGCGATGGCGCAAAAGACACCAGGGAGACGTCACTGGTCCGGGTCCAGTGTGATTTGTGATCACTGTTATCTAATCTAGAAGGAATCACTGGAGAATCACGCCGAATCAGGATGTGGGGTAAATCTATATTTGATTATCTAATCTAACGGATTGTATGTACAGATAATGGATGAGCGTGTGGTGAGCGGTGTAGCTTGTGGGTACAGATGTTCCGGCATGAAATATATGACGCTCCTGGTCAGGGGAGAGCCGGAGCGGCCGATGGAGGGTGTAAGGTGACGCGAGAGCGCCGGGCGGGGCGTGAGCAGCGGGGTGGTGTTGTGTAGGTGTGTAAAGTAATCAAATGAGGTGAGGAAGGGAGGGACAGGGGGGAATGGTAGTTGAAGGTGGTGTTACATGTTCAAAATGGGGTGAAAGGTGGTAGTACATTAGAGTGTATGGAACATATCAAGAAAGGAAACCTTCGAGCAGCTATGATCGTCAGGAGAGAGAAGGGAATTGGAAGAAAACTCACAATTTACTCCAGGACCTCGCGGCGGCGGTGGAGCTCCTCGGCACGCGAGAGGACCGAATAGGCGAAGGTGAGGGCGACGAGGGCGAGCAATGTGCCGAAGACCGGGGTGTCGCCGTAGTGGTCCGGCACGTACGAATTGCCCTGCTGGTAGGCAACGGCGAGGACGGGGACGAGCGCCGGGACGTAGTGGACGACGTGAGCGAGCGGCCAGAGCACCCAACGGCGCCAGAGCTCGGGGATGGCTCTGACGCCGTTGAAAGCAAGGCGCTAGGAGTAATATGAAGTCGAATTCAGTCAGTAATATATGAGTGACGCACCGCGCGATGAGCAGCGACGGCGGGGACCCCAGCGCCGGGCATACGGAAGATGCCGAAACGGGCGGCGATGGCGACGAAATCAAGCGGAATCTGCGTATGAACGGTTAGCAAGGCGAAACTGGGATAAAGACGAAGATAAGAACGTACGCGAATTCCGAGCGGGCGAGCGAAGCGAAAACGGCGCTCGAAGTTGTTCGGGAGCGGGGCGGCCATAGCTGAGGGTGGGAAAAGGTCGCGAATAGCCCAGGGGAAGGTCGGATAGGACGATCAAGACAATCAGGTGAAATATATGCCGAGAGCGGCGCGGAGAAGGTCGAACGAAGGCGCACACGCAAGCAGAACCAAAATAGTCAGCGAACAGCATATCACGGGCTATAGAAAGTAGGACTCACCAATGTAGAGTGAGTCTGTGGCGAAGGAAGGGCGAAACGGCAAGGCGCAACGCGAGTGGCGAAGGGGAACGGAGACGCGAAACCGGCAACCGCCGGCAGCGCGTGCCGATCTCCGCGGGGATGCATACAGGGATCGTCGATGCCGCCGCCCTTGCACAGGCGCACGGCAGCTCCTAGTGCATGTGACGCCGCACCTGTGTACTGTGCGTGCTGTTGAGCAGGTACACGGTGCTCCAGTAGCTATGCAAGCAATTATAGAGCTTCTCCCCGTCCCCGACGAGCGCATGCAGCGCTGCTGAGCTGCGGTGACGACGAATCAATTAATATATTGACGCATGAATACTCTACGTAGAGTAGCAACTAAGTAAGCTTGGGCCGCGGAACGGGCCGTTTAGAGAGGTTGGGCTGGCACCGGTTTGTGGCCTTACAATTGTGGAGGTTTGAGAGATGTTGATTGTACTATTTGTGAGACCTATGTACATGAGTGAGAACACCGGGCGGCGAGAGAGGTGGCTCCGGGGCGAGCAATCCTCGCACGAAAGTACGCGAATCGGCTAGCCGATGTTCCCCGGTTTCATTGCGCGGTCGGCGGACCTATGTCACAACACAGGGCGCAAACCGGGTGATGAACCCAGTTGATTCGCCCGGCTGACGAGTCGCGTGTCGAATCCGTTGCCGATTCGCTCCGGAGGCTCGGGGCTATGATCGGCGATATGTAAGAACCCTCCGAAGGAACATTCGCAAGCTATCGGATCGCATCGCGGAGGCGCTGGTACAATAGACCTGTAGTTATTTCCACGTCTACCCCCCCTAGGGTAGACATCAAAAAATGATTTGCCCATATCTCCATGAGTTCTTGCTTGTTTCGCAAGATTTTTTCACTTTCTGGACGGCATTCATCCGAGCTTTCGTCTCATCAGGTTTTCCCCTCATTCTAGTCAGCCGATAGGAAGCTACGAAATAAGCTTGCAGACCGTGGGAACGGTGCTTTTCATCGTCGATCCGATCGATCTATTTTTGGCCCGCCCAGGCTGTCACATAAGCAGACCCATCCCAGACCAGTTTTCCAGATTGCCCCCCATTTCCCCCGGTGCAGCAGGTGCCGTCACTCGTTCCGGAGCGCCCCCCATGCCTGGTTCGCAACTACCCCAGGTCAATGATGGCGCACTGGCTTGCTCTGGCCGAAATGTGTGGCTTCTCGTTTCACAAGGATGCATGCCCTGCATTGAAATCGTGCCCTTTTCTACCACCAGGGGCAGCCATACTGTACCCACCGTGCATGTACGACTACATATGTATAGTATCTCATTAGCTCCCTCCGACTTCGTGGTTTACTGTACCACCGTGATCTAGTAAGATGTAAATCGTCGTAGAGGGTGGGCAGTACGCCAATCAAGTTGTTTCATACAGTTTCGTGTTCGCCTGGCATCAATGTGCGTGACACAGGCCACCAAGACCGCAGTGGCAGCCCAGTACCCCATTGTGCCTCCGATGCGCTCGCCTGCGGCACACTCTCCCCAATCATGCAAGATTACACACGTTCCAAGCTCTTCACATGTTATGGTGGGCCTCTTGAACAAGGGGTTGTCTCAGTGTTCCCAATAGTCAGCGAGGCCTGGGGGCTGAGCGCACACCTCGGATTCTATCGCGGTTTCCAGCTCCGACCTTCCCGTCGGGGTGGGATCACGTGACCGCGCTTAATCCGCCTCGCGCGCCTCCGTCCAGCTTTGTAGATTGCCGCCTCTGCAAGCGCACAGCGTTCCCGACGGGTCCCAACATCGCCGGCATATACCTTCCCTTGCTCTTTGAAGGCTCACAGCCGTCGCGCTGAAGCCCAGACAAATGCTATTGCCGCTAGCGTGAGGCGCCGTTGGGGGCGGCGGTCGGCGGGGGTTGACCGCACACCTCGGCCTCACTCAGCCACCTTTTTGCTACAATTCGTATTGCCTCCAGCGTGAGGCGCCGTTGGGGGCGGTGTTCGGTGGGGGCTGACCGCACGCCTCGGCCTCATTCAGCCACCTCTTTGCTCCCGGGTTTCCCATAGGGGGGGCATCACGTGATCGCGGTTAATCCGCCTTGCGCGCCTCCGTCCAGCTTTGTAGATTGTCGCCTCTGCAGGCGTACAGCGTTCTCGATGGGTCCCAACATCGCCAGCATATACCTTCCCTTTTTCTTTGAAGGCTCACAGCCGTCGCGCTGACGGCCAGACACATGCTATCGCCGCCCAGGGTGCGGCACCGTCGGGGGCGGCGGTCGGTGGGCCACCACAAACGTTTGGCCCATTCAAACCAGACGGCCTGTGCCTTCGAATTCATCCTTGACTAGCTCGGGCCTGTGCCAGTAGTGTTTCAAAGTCACCGCTCGGAGCCCGGAGACCACGCGATCCTGTCTCTATAAATGCCTTGGAGAGCCGAGCGCAACGACGGGCATTGACCTTCGCGCGTTCGCCGCAAGTCATATACAAGACAGAGTCGACTGCGCCTAAACTGTGCGGTAATGGTTAACGGCTATGTGCCCGCACGGTGCCGCGTCAGTACGGCGGCCTGCCCGCGCAGGAGGCTGTCGACATCCGCGGCACGCGCGCAGAGGTTGGGGTGCTGTGGAACCGCGAGTAGCGATAGCTGTACTGGGATGCAGCACAGCGTCATTACAGTTGCGCCTGTGAGGCCTGCTTCCCCGCTGCGTGGAGTGCTGCCGGGCTATCGGGAAGCCCGTCGTTGTCAGCTCGGACGTGTTCCCACCGGGGACTGATCACATGACTTTCTCGTTGTCCAAGCACCGGGCCTATGTATATTCCTACGTCAGACACCTTCCGGTTGCGACCGCATATTCACGGCATTGTACTCGGCCGCCCGCTGGGTTTTGCTCACTAAAGCCCACAGGATCACTTGGCCTAGACACGAAAAGCCATTTTATACCCCTTTCCAGTGACCCCTGCACACCCGTGAGTGAGCCCTGGCCCGCTTCGCAGGCGATGTTGGCCTAGACCGCATTTAAGGCATCTCTTACAGGTAGCCTCGCAAGATTCTTGCGGCACGCCACGAAATCGAGTCATGTCGGTGTCGGACAGTCAATCCTCCTCGACCCGAACGACGTTCGCGGGTCTGGGAGTCGAAACATGCAGCGTCGTGTGTGTCTATTGTACTTAGTTGATCCTCGGTGTTCCAATCCATAGTATGCTGGCGTGTGCTAAACTGTGCTTGAACGCATCGACCTGACTCAGCCACTGTATTGCTCGCGCGTGTGCTAAACTGTGCCACCATGTACTGCAACGCATCCACCTGACCCAACGGGCTGATTACTGTACTAATCTGTGCCACCCTTGTGCTAGAACGCACTGGCCTGACTCAGCATCCTTATTGCTCCCATGTGTACTAATCTGTGCCACCTTGTGCTTGGACGCATCAACCTGACTCAGCTACCTTATTGCTCGCGCGTGTACTAATCTGTGCCACCTTGTGCTTGAACGCACCGGCCTGACTCAGCGTCCTTATTGCTTCCATGCGTACCAATCTGTGCCACCTTGTGCTTGAACGCACCGGCCTGACTCAGCTACCTTATTGCTCGCGCGTGTGCTAAGGTGTGCCTGCTTGTGCTAGAACGCATCCACCTGACTCAGCGAACTGATTGCTCCCATGTGTGTCAACTTACGGCGACCGCGCTCCGTGCGGGGTCCTGAACCCTGAGGTTCGTTGGCAATGGCCATAGACCAGAAAGAGGTGTCTATGAGAGCCCGACAGACGGGGCGCGAGAATGTGTCTCATGCGCTCTCGGGCGGCTGAAGTTGGGCTGAAGACGATGGCAGCGCCTATCGGCGCATGCCGCGCGACCGCGAGCTTTGACAATTACTATATAAGGCGATTTATCCAAGCTCTGGTCCAAGCAATCTCGTTAGAGAGACCTGAACCAGGGTTCAGGAATGTGTGCCACCGTGTGCTTGGACGCATTGACCTGACCCAGCTACCTTATTGCTCGCGCGTGTGCTAAGGTGTGCCTGCTTGTGCTAGAACGCATCCACCTGACTCAGCCACTGTATTGCTCGCGCGTGTACTAATCTGTGCCACCTTGTGCTTGAACGCACCGGCCTGACTCAGCATCCTTATTGCTCCCATGTGTACTAATCTGTGCCACCTTGTGCTAGAACGCATCCACCTGACTCAGCGAACTGATTGCTCCCATGTGTGTCAATGTGTGCCACCGTGTGCTTGGACGCATCGAGCTGACTCAGCTACCTTATTGCTCGCGCGTGTACTACTCTGTGTCTGCTTGTGCTAGAACGCATCCACCTGACTCAGCCACTCTATTGCTCCCATGTGTCCTAAGAGCCTGTTCGGCAACGGCCACGTCCGCCAGTGGGCGGTGGCAGCGGAAATGGACTGACGGTCCGATCATGCGGAGCCGGCGCCGAGATTTTTCGCGCGCGACGCGACGGCGAGCAGCTCGCCGCCGGACTTGAATTTCATGCTCGAGAGAGTACAGTGTACCCCTGATGGGCCCATAGAGGCTCCAACTGCCCCGGGATAACAAAATTGGAGACAAGACGTCCATTCCTACCTGGCTTGCCGCACCGAGACCTCGCGCAACGCACACGAGAGCCAACCAGCCTTACACAGCGACACAGTACCCTCAAAAATGTCTTTGGTGTCGGCGGTGCCCGACCAGAGCGTGAGCCGGCCCGAAATTGCTGCAGAGCAGGAGGCCGTAGTCTGGGGCAAGTCTGGGGTCATGCAAGACGTCAGAACGAGCAGATATTTCGCCCCAGAAAGCGTCACGTTAGATGAACATGGTCTTTCGGGCAATTTATGACGAGTTTCTTGTGTTCAGACAAGTCCAGCGGCGGGCTGCTCGCCGTCGCGTCGCGCGCGAAAATGTCGGCGCCGGCTCCGCATCATCGGACCGTCCGTCCGTTTCCGCTGTCACCGCCCACTGGCGGAAGTGGCCGTTGCCGAACAGGCTCTAATATGTGCCTGCTTGTGCTAGAACGCATCGAGCTGACTCAGCTACCTTCTTGCTCGCGCGTGTGCCAATGTATGCCTGCTTGTGCTAGAACGCATCCACCTGACTCAGGGCCCTTATTGCTGCCACATGTGCCAATGTATGCCTGCTTGTGCTAGAACGCATCGACCTGACTCAGCGAACTGATTGCTCCCATGTGTGTCAATGTGTGCCAGCGTGTGCTTGGACGCATTGACCTGACTCAGCTACCTTATTGCTCGCGCGTGTACTAATCTGTGCCACCTTGTGCTAGAACGCATCGACCTGACTCAGCTACCTTATTGCTTCCATGCGTACCAATCTGTGCCACCTTGTGCTTGAACGCACCGGCCTGACTCAGCTACCTTATTGCTCGCGCGTGTGCTAATGTGTGCCACCTTGTACTTAGTTGATCATCGGTGTTCCACTCCATAGTATGCTTGCGTGTCCTAATCTGTGCCTGCTTGTGCCAGAACGCATCCACCTGACTCAGCTACCCTATTGCTCGCGCGTGTACTAAACAGTGCCACCTTGTGCTAGAACGCATCGACCTGACTCAGCCACCCTATTGCTCTCGTGTGCGGTATCGGCGCTCTTGGTCAATCCTCCTCGTGGCCCTCTGTCCCGCTTTGTGGGTTGCCGCCTCAGCAAGGCTTAGCGTTCGTGCCGTAGGCAGACCCGACAAACGCGCATAGCATCTGCCTCTGCGTGCAGCAGAAGTCCCGCGATACCGAAAAGAGGCGCGCTGCCGCACGCGGAGCTCACCGCCGCGCTCCGCGACAACGAGTTTACGATACTCGTATACACCCATGGCTCGCTATTATACCGACACCGCGGCGCTGGAGCGATCGTGAGACATAAGGGTAGGACGGTGTACTCCCTGGCCCACTTACTGGGGTATGCCGCGGACGTATATGACGGCGAGCGTCTCACCCCGGTCGCCGCCGCAAAAGCTCCGTCACCATCATCGCGGGGCGCATGAACACAGACATAACTCACATTCGTTTCTTTGCAGACAATGACACCGCCATAGGCCGCGGTATTAGCACAGTTCCTGGCCATTATGTTTGCTGACGGCGTATCCCCCTTCTTGCGAGAGAGCACCACATGCCTGACTCTGTCCCGGGTGCAGGTACACGAGGGCGTGTGGGGTAGAAGTAACGGACAATCTGGCGATGGCGGGGGTGTTGCCGCCCCGTCCCTCTCGGTCGATGTGACAAGCACTCGCGTGCCGCGCGACTCCTCGGTCCGGCCCGCCCATCCCTAACATTCCGTTCGTTTTTTGTTCATCGATTCACTCTGTAGTCTGTTTATGCAGCATGCCACATGTACACGCGACCCCGATTCCAACCCCCACGTGCGACCCTAGTTCGCCTTTGGTCCCTCCATTCTGTCGTTCGGATATGCCTGTTTCGGCTCTCTGTCTCCTGTGAGGTTCCCTTGTGTCTCGGCTTTCCGACACCGAGTCTGCATGGCCCCGTGTCAGGGCTCTACTATCTGTAGCCCGCTGCAGTCATATATTCAGATTCATCGTTCTTACGTCGCCAAAATATACCTTTGCTTTATCTTTGAAACCTTAAAGCCATCGCGCTGACGCCCAGACAGATCCTATTGCCTATCATGGGGCGCACATGCGGGCGCGGTCGGTCGGCCGCCACGAATGTTCGGTCCGTTCGAACCAGACGGCCGGTGCCTGCCAGCCCGTCCCTAACTAGGTTGGGCCTGTGCCAGGTTGTGCTGCTCTATGTCATGTTTGCCTTGTACACTATTGATCACAACTCGTGCAGATCAACCATGTATTAGCCAACCCTGTTCCCACCGGGGACTCATCACGTGACTCCGCTCCCCATACAGTCACCCACGGAAAGTCCCTTCGCTTGCGACACCGTACGTTCGTCGTGCGTCATTTATCGCCTGCAGTACCCTTTGTTGGTTCGTATCTTCCATGTAATGCAGCGGATTTTCTAGCTCTGAACGCAAACCCCTGTCTTCTGGCCAGGGCCCCCACATCACCATCGTTGACACTGTTCGGCGAATAGTCATGTCCCTCTCTGTCGTTTGCTTCTGCATGTCTCGGCGTTCGAGGACAGCATACCATTTCCCCTGTTCTATTATTCTTCCCATCGCTTGTGATATGCGACCCACGTATCTGCGCAGATATCTCCATTGAAAGGTTACCATCAGTACCTGTTGATATATTTCACCCGGTCAGTTATTTTAATCAATGGACACGCAGGCCTTCCTAGCCAACCCACCTCGGTTGTGCTGAAATTTCCGGATACAGATTATCGCCGTTCTTCGTGACGAGCACACAGACCCGGCAATATATTTGTAGGAGGATTTGTAGCATAAACATACCCAGCTGGTGCACAACCAGATGGAACAGCATTCTTCGTCTTTGTTGCGTAGTTGGCCGCTTCGCTCGGGCGGCCGAGCTCGCACATATTGTACCCTGATCATGAATTCAATTTTCGTCCTGTTGCAGGCAAGTCGTCTGCCGGCTTATGTCGCCACACTCAATGTGAAACGGATCACAAATGGGGGTGACAAAAGATGGCACAGGGACTTGACGTGGATCGGCATCCCTCAGGGGAACAGCACACTACCCGAGCGCTTCCCGCTCAGCTGCCACTTGCCAATGTGGACCAGAATGGCAGCATAACTCAGCGCTAGAACGCACTCGGACTGTAGTCTCGCGACGTTCAACCGGTGAGGTGCGGAGTGTGATGCGGGTAAGCTGAGGCCGCGGAGCGGCCAAGGCGCGTGACATATCGCATCGTTAACTATATGAACACGCTTAGTGATAGGTCGCCTGTATCCCAGGCCGACAGCTGGTACAACGTGCTCAGACTACCGGTGCCCGTCGATGCACAGGATTCTGAATGTGAAAGATCAGAGGATGATAAGTAACCATTACAAAGGTCGTCTCTTGTCCGATCTGGGCTTGAAACACTTCCTCCCTTTCCCCTCCTCACGCTGCGTCCGGTCTTTTTTTCCGGTTTACAAAGTATGTCTCTAAATTCCATGCCCTCGCGGGGTGTTGATGCCTTGATTGTGAGTCCTGGTATAGGGGTTATATCCTGATATTTGGTTCCTGGCTATCGTCCCTGTAATATGCGCCCTATAGCTGAGTTCCCCACGCGTCCTCGTGCTGTTTGTGGCGACGATCCCCGTGAACCTGGGTTCCACTACCGTTGCCAATCTAGCAATGCCCACCATGAACACCAACACAGTGTCCCGCTTGACGCGCGAGATCATCGTGATACTATTTGTTGCAGCCATAGACAGTTATGCGGTCACCAACACCTGGCGAACGGTCCCACCGTGCTTGAGTACATTGACGAATACTTTGAGTACATGGACGAGATACAGGTCAGCTCACGCCAGGTGGTTGTTTCCGCACTGATATCTTTATAGGGTGATGTAATGCCTGATCCAGACTATATATCGACACAATCCGACATAACCTGGGACTCGCGCCGGACACTGGTGGATTGGCTCCTGCAGGTTCACACTGTGTTTGATCTGAGACCCGAGACGCTTTGGATCGCGGTCAACATCACGGATCGTTTCCTCACAAAACGTGTGGTTCCTCTGAACAAGCTCCAATTGCTTGGCGTCACGGCACTGTTTATAGCGGCCAAGTATGAAGAGACGACAACACGGAGGCACGTCCCGTGGTTTCTCTCCAATCTTGTCATGTTTCGACGTAACCTGTTATACAGTGTCGGTGAATTTGTTTCTATGACGGCCAACTCTTATTCGCAGGATCAGATCTTTACGGCGGAGAAGGTTATTTTGCAGGCCCTCGACTTCCGCCTGTCGCCGTATTGCTCGCCGCGCAGCTGGGTACCTACACTGTCCACGCTTGTCTGTCACGATAATCGCAGTCGGGTATTATCCGAGTTCATCATGGAGGCGACTCTCTTGGACTATCGGTTTATACGCCGGAAGCCGTCGTTTGTAGCGGCAGTGAGCACATATTGCTCGTTTCGCATGCTATCCGTCCTGCGCAGCGAGATCTTTACCGAATATGCCACATATCCAGTCAAAGAGCTAGAGATCGGTCAAAAGTTCATAGTTGAGACACTCGTAGAGCCTGTTTTTAAGACACATTACTTGTATGAGAAATACGCAGGTAAAAATTCATTCCAGGCGAGCCTTTTCGCGCGCGAATGGTCAATTCGCCAGGGCTGCCTGTGACAACCATTGCGACCATCAGTACGTCCCGTCGACCTTCCTGAAATGTGCAACATGGGATCCCAAAGTAAATGCGGGATACCAACTTCTGTACAAATCCAGCTGCTCGAAAGCAGAGCGGTGTGCTTTTCAGCTTTCGTGTTTTCAAGAGCCACTGGGTCTGCTTGCGAGCGCGAAAGCTGGAAAGCAATACTACGACATGGTGTACTGTAAGTCTCATTACTACCGTAACACCTTATCACCCATGAGGCCTTCTCACCACATACATGAATGGCTTCTCCGTAGCGTCCCTCGCTAAAGGTATACTGAAACCGGTTTTATGAGGCGTGGGAGTAGGACTTTGAGCCCCTGCGGCGCAAAATACGAATCTCTTGTCTCTACTTGCTTCGAAACCGCAACCACGGGGATTGCGGACAAGGCCGACTCCGGAGGTCGAGCGGAGGTTGAGAGCGTCGGCTCTGTTCCCTCCCACCACCACTACGGTCCCCAAAATTGCCTCATCAAGAGCTATACCACGTCCAATGATGCCAGTGTCATGCTTTCGAGCATCCAAAATTTCTACAGAAATTCAATGTCGCGGGTAACGGTCCGCGCCACAGTTATAAAGCTTGAACATGTACAGGATGTTAAAAAAAAAAACCTGTGCAGGTATCGAACCAGAGACCGACGGGAAACTAAACACAGGCGTTAACAACTGCGCCAGAGGCTACTGGTATGTTTAGTTCGGGAAGATGCATATGTCAAGGGTCATGCGGGTCTGAACCCTGTTAGGAGAAAATGTTAAGTCCACTCTTTCAAGAATGACAGTGCCCCTGGCTCGGAAAAGAAGTGAACTTCACCGTACGTGCTGTGACCCGAGGCCCACATCCGATGCATCGCCCAGGGCCTTCTGCATACCCACGGGCGAAGCTGGCGTTGCATCAGCCGTCGGTTTCGCGTGGGAAGATTGATGTCCCTGCTGGCATCGGGCTGCGCGAGACCACGAAATACGTGTCGCAAGGCACTGGTGCCCACCGACAGGATAGGCAAGTATAGAATGGGCGAGGTCTCTTTACGCTGTCTGCGCTCGCTGTCGTCTAGCCCTGCCACACGTTACCGTCCACAACTGTTACACGGGACGGGCGGGCAATGTCCTTACCCGTCCCCTACAAGCTTCACGGGCAAGTATCCATAGGGCCGTGTTGTCGGGGTCTGGGCCGGCGCTTACGGTCTTTGCGCGATCGCAATCGGCGTCTGAAGGGCAAGTAAGCGGCTCTTCATACCGTACGTACATGGGATGAACATACAGCAGATAGACTTCCACCTATGGCCTCCCAAGGGTTACCGGCCATGGCCATGAGCTAGGGTTAGTTTGTACTTGTTTGGTTGCCCCTCTCGAGGTGTAATACTGTCCCCCGCCAAAGAACCGCCTGAACATTTGGCTTTAAAATAATCGAGAGTGCGTTTATACGGACCAGCTGCATTACCACCAAGTTTCAAGCTGTGAGGTCAAGTGGAGCGGCGGGTAGGGTCATAAAGATTTGTTTTTGGATGTATCTGACTCACCCGAGCTGCCTCTTCGAGATCGCCCGCAGCAGTTTTGACCGGGATACAATTATATAAACCATTATAACCAATCCTAGCGAGTCAACTCTGGGGGAAAAGGTGATTTGGAGCCGGTGAAGCGTGGTAAAGTGGTTGGCGCAGATCTCCCTCGCTTGACCCATTCCGCACATTTTCTGCGCACAGAATGAGATTGTCAGTTGAGTGAAGATGGCCAAGCAAAAATAATTTCAGATATTCTCACGACCGAGTTGATGCCGAAAACAGGCGATGCCAAACTTGGACAATTCCATCGCTTAGGCTGAGGTAATATAACAGAGCAGAGGAACTAAGAAAAGAGATATCAGAGGAAATGCACAGAAGCGGACTTGTGGATGGACTTCTCGGTGAACTTAGCAAGAAATAAAACAGCACAATGCCCGCCAAGAGGGTCGAACCCGTGAACGCCAAGAACTCAAAACACCCAGCTTAACTACTAGGCCATAGTTACTTGTCCTCGGGATCCGGTATCATCCTGAGGCTGCGTTCATAGTGCCTGACAACCTAATCCACCGTTGGTGTGATATTAGCCTTTCATGGAGACTTATCAAGTCTTTCCAGCCTGTACCGAGTGCTTGACGATGGTCGTAGAACGGCCTGCAGGGAAGGCTTCCGGGCGGAGTTCCCCAAAAGGCATCCAACTGTCCGTGCTTACAATCCCGCTCCCGCTGTGATATGACATGCTCGCATGGCCCTTGAATATTTCCCCGCGCCTGCGAGCGCCGTGCTCTCAAATGAAAGCACACTGTTGCGCTGATGTTCGCTGGAAGATGGACAAGCCGGGCCGCTGGATCATGGTGTTCCTGCAGTACGCTAGACGCGTCGCGGGAGGGCGGCATATCGGGTTACACGGCAGGCGCACCGTCCTGCCTCTTTGGGAACCTCCGCCGGAGCCAAGTCACGCCCGCAACCAAGTACTTATGTGAATCAAAGGTTGCGGCAAAGATATGTTAAGATTGAATAGAAACGTTAACTTCCAGCTTCCAAACATATTCCTTTAAAAATGACCGCGCAACGACAGGACGAACAGAGAAAGGCAAAAATAGATACAAAAGGTACACCCGACCAGGATCGAACCAACGACAGCTGCCCGCCGCGGCAATCACTTAACGACTAGCCTATGGATATACCAGATACAATGCTTATGTGCGTATCTGACTGGTCACCTCGGCGCGCAGGCAATAAGACACATGCGTTCACCGACTCCTAGAAAGGTGCTAACCTTTTTAGGCTTTCGGTTCTTTATAGAGGGTGTCCTATCTTACATTCCCAACCCGGCCGGGCCAGCCTCCGCAGCCAATCGCATTTCGTATATTTTGCGCCTGATTCCGTCTTTGATCCCGCTTATACCTCCGCTTCTCTCCGTCTTTCACCCCTCCGTACCTGGCATCTCTCACAGTATCTAGATTTGACAGTCACTTCTACAGTTATAGTCTCAACTGTTATATAGATGATGCGCAACCTTTCCTTCTGTTGCACCCTTGCAATCATTGTTCTTGTCCTTTCGTAGCAGCAGTGAGAGCTCTCTTCTCTTTTCTGTCTTTGCATCAGAGAACCTGCATGTCAAAATTACTGCGAGCTCAAATTTGTGCTCGTGTTTGCTTTGTGGGGCCCCCTAGTCTCCTTCGTGTGAACCGCGACGGGGCGCGAACTCGCTGGCGGAGTCTGATCAATCCGACTCTCTCTGCGCGTCTGATGCAGCGCAGTACACTCAAGTTCGTTGCATTGGCACTCGCTCCATGGCAGTCGCCCCTGGGCCTGCGCCACATGTGCGCGTATTTGGTTTTATAGCCTTTCAGCGGTGTTCGTTGCTATCCTTGACAGTTCTGCCCTCGACCCCACCGCCCTATTACCCGTCGCTGCACCTCCCGTCTTCTCTGCTCGCTTCGGCTTGCTGTGCTTTCGGATTCTGGACTCCTTCCATAATACCGGTTAATAGGAAGGATGTCAGATGGCTCGTACACACACGTGCGCGCGGTCGGTACTGTTCGTTCTCCGGCATCCTGCCTCTTTCACGGCACGCACTGGACAATATCGACCGGGTCGTTCCACGACGGCTCTGCTACCGGCAACGCGTAAGCGAGCCGTAGTGCGGATCCGAAATGCGCTCCCTTTCGACTTCGTTTGACCAGCGCTGCGAGAACCGCGTTCGAAATCACACCATGATATCCGGACGCTGCACCTGAACACCTGCGATAGCTATCAGTATTTCTCGTCTCTATTTCCTATTTATGTTTTTCCGCCGCCAACAACGCTCCGGTGCGAGCTCGATCCTCGCAACGTCATTGGAACAGGCTGTTGGGTGTATAGGCCCCTGAGAGCATTACGGGTACTCGTGGGTGCCTTCCATAGGTGTATCAAGGCTCGTTTCGCGCGCTGTGGGCGCGATTCAACGGCACGCTGATGTTCAGCGGTCTCGCGCTCATCGGCGGGCCAGCGCTCACGCCGTACCCTGTCAATCCAACAGCCGAGCATCAACACGCAATCCTGTGGGGCTTCCCGTGTTCGTCCCTTCTTATAATACAGGGTATGACGCTGTGTGTCCAGATCGTTCATCCTACTCGGACTAGTATGTGCATCATCATGCTGCTCCTCTCTTCGAGATTTCCTTCCGTTCTTCCCCCTGGTTCCCCCTTCGACGAGCAGACGTAACAGCGTGCTTGTCTACGCCGCCGTGCTCTCTGTGCATGCACAGCACATGTGCATCGGCGCGGTGCCGCATGAGGAGCAGGCGCCGTACTGCCAATGCGCCCAAGGCGTTTTGCTCCGCGACGTACTACGCGACGGGCAGATCTCAGGGTCCTCTACGAGCGATTCTCGCTCTTGCGCCGCTCACCGCGGCGCTGCTGCCGGAGGGTCACTGCGAGCAACAGCAGCCGATCCGCCTGCACCTCACGTACCTGTTAACGGTTGCCTGGAATTGTGTCTCATACTGTGCGTCGCAAGGCTATAAGGTGGACTATCAGCAGAAACTTCAGGGATGTGCGGCCATTGCTCTTCTAGTCGAACACGGATGATCGAAAACTGCACGAAGATGAATTAATTCACAGATTTACTTGCTTAAGATAGAGAGAAAAGAAATCGCAGCTGTAGAATCTACTGACAGTGAGCAGACGTGAGCGTGAGAGTGCTAGGAGTCGGTGACTGCCGCTGTAGCGGCACTACGTTTGTGTTAGCCTGGCTTTGGTTTCACCAGTATATCCAAGTGCTTTGCACACTGTTCCTCCCGGCATGCGCTCGTCTGCGCTCTCGCCGCCGCTCGGGCAGTTGCAGGCCGTCGCCTGCCGTTCCCACGCCTGCGCAGGCTGTCCCGCACACGGGGGCGGGACTCCCGACGCATCAGGATTCGAGGTGACCCCGGAGCACAATCCGGGGCGTTAGGACGATCTTGGCAACCCTCCGGCACTTAAGGCGTTTCTGTGTGTACCGCGTATGTACCGCGGTTCCTGGTTTTGGCATCCTACTTTTCTCCTGCGTTCCGCTGGGCCGAGTTCAGAGGCGCGCATTACCGGGTGCCCTGCATAGAGGGCACTGGGCGGTCGGGAAGGAAGGCGACGGGACTCCCGTCCACGGTCCCTGCCCCTAGGGATGCCAACGGTATTCGTACAAACCGTAATTACGGTCTCGTATTACGGGAGCCGCATACCGTACCGTCTTGGGTCGCGAAAACGTGTCAAACAGTACGGGGGACGCTACGGGGTTGCCCCGTAAAGCCCGTATCTTGTACGCCCGTATACGGCCGTGACTGATCATACGGGACCCGGGGATCCCTTGACCATGATATCACACGTTCGTAGGTCTATCAAACTCTATTCATACACAATATTTGCCGAAGGGTATGCTGCTATAGGGCATGGTGCAGGATGGGGACCAGTTCAGCCCATCAGGGTCAGGTGCGGGGTCCAGAAACGAGCTGAGAAGGATCAAATGCCACTCGAGTACCCAGGATAGGTCGCTCGATACCTCCCTAATGGTCTGGCGACAGTTTGGTCAATGGGACGGGGGGGTGTCGTTGCTCCGGAATTAGTTGGAGTTGCTTCCGAGTCCCGCTCGGTGTATTCTGCACTTGTAAACCCGCCCCCACTCGCCAACCACCGGTGCTCTCTTCCCGTCATCCTCGAGTGCCTGGTCGCAAAACACACCGTACAACCAGCGCAGTTCACCCATTTTACGTGGCACACAAAGCACTGACAATGCTTCAGAAGCCTTTTCAATGCTTTTTTGTGTTCTCAATGCCTTTTGTGCCGCCCAATATATGTTGAAATGCGCTGGTTTCACGGTGCATTGACGCTTCGGAAGAATACCAATGATTACTTAGGCGTGAAGGCGGAGTTTAAACTTTAACAACCGGTATGTACACGAAGGCCCGGTCCGAGCCGGTCGGGACCATCCATGTTTGCCCTCACTCCGACAGATGGTGCGATTCTTCACCAGGTTGACCTCCGGGGTCTAGGTGGCTTGATATCCCGCTGATTATGTTGGTTTCTGCATACTAAATGTGTGCAAAACCTACTTATTGGAACTTATTTTGCAACACCCGCATGCGAGTCAGCCATGTTGGTGCTAGGCCACAATGGCCTTGGGTGTGGCTTTCTGTGTGAGTATTCGCAGCACTACACATCACCAGGATGCTTGATTCAACCAGCTACAGGTGGCGCTTTGCTCTCCCCGGAACCAAATGTCCAGTTAAAGGGTCTGCCGTGAGGTCTAAGTATGTGTATCACATTGTTTTGGCTTTCTGTGTGAGTATTCGCAGCACTACACATCACCAGGATGCTTGATTCAACCAGCTACAGGTGGCGCTTTGCTCTCCCCGGAACCAAATGTCCAGTTAAAGGGTCTGCCGTGAGGTCTAAGTATGTGTATCACATTGTTTTGCGATCAACCTTTCTAACAAATTGCTGGCAGAGCTATTAGATGACAGGGATGTACTGAGAATCACCATCTGTTGCCTGTTCTACGTGCTTCGATAGTTGACCCTGAACTACTTGGTAGCACGACGACATGAGACATATTCATATATTAACCTCCTGCCGTACCATTGTTTCCCAGTGCATCCATACAACTTGTAGGCAGCTGCTATATGCAGGTACATGCATTTGTAGTGGCAGAAAGAAGCTGAGAGTAGCTGTTAACCACATTGGCACCTTAAGAGATAAAAATCATGTGAGCCACACATTTAGGGCTATGTTGTGTTAGGTTAGGTTAGGTTAGGTTAGGTTAGACTGGACTAATCCGGATGTGGTATACGTAGATCCCCTTAATCGGGACTTGTCAAACAAGTCCGGCATCAACCGAAGCGCCTACTCCGGGCCGGTCGGAGCGCGCGTTCCGATTGTTAGGCGCGCGTGCCGGTTCATCCAGCCCGGCCTTGGTCCTGGTGCATGGTCCATGGCACAACAGCGGTGCAACAACGGCTTGCCGTTCTTGCCGTTCTTGCCGGCTGTCTTTCCCTTCTCCTCGCGCCCTTGGACTCTGTGACCGTAGCCTCTCCGCTTCTGTCCCAAGCCGGTGCAAGAACGCGGCCTTCGGGTGACCCCTGCGGCGGCGCGCTAACGCTCGACGCGCTCGGTCGCGTCTCGCAGCAAATTTGTCTGGATGTCTCGTGCGGCGGGCGCGCGCAGCCGCGCGGCGATGCCGGACCCGGCTTACTGCTACGGCCGAGTCATGTTGTTCGGGGCACCGAAGTCGTGGCCGTGCAGGTAGCGCGCGCCGTAGCCGAGCCTCGCGGCCCACGCGAGCGGCCAGAAGTAGTACGGCAGCCACGCGCCACGGACGCCACGCGCGCCGCTGTTGCCAAACGTCTGCGACCCGAAGACGCCGTCGCGGGTCCCGCGTGTGGAGCTTTCAGGAGCGCGCCGTCGGACACCCTCGAGTACCTTGCCGGCCTTCTACCCATTGCCTTGCCGCTGAACGTCGCAGCGTTCTGTGCCGCGGTCCGACTTGCCACTCTGCCCTTCGCCCACCCGCTTGCCCCGTACGTCCGGCGCTGCCGAGCCCGCGTCCCCCGGTTCTTCCGCTCGCCGCTCCACAAACTCTTCTGCGCTTTCCATTCCATCGGCCGCGTCGAATCCATCGACCCCCCCCCCCCCCCCCGCGCGCGCGACAACATGCTCGTCGCCTGTCGAGACGTCAATCACAGGCTCGGAGAGGCAGCTGCCGCGGCCGTGCGCGAACTCGAGCGCGGCGCGGACTGTTTCATGGTCTATACAGACGGCTCGTGCGAAGGAGGCTTCGACAGCGCAGCGGCGGTGGCGGTCCACCCGATGCACGGCCATGTGGTGTCATCGCGCGCGCCCTCTACGAGCACACGGTCTTCAAGGCGGAATTGTTCGGCATCTTGCTCGACCTCCCAGGAGTCCTAGACGTCGTCAATCGTCTCGACAATCAGGCGACAATCATCCGCGCGCGGTGCCCACGTCCCAAGTTGGACCAGTACATCACGGGCGCGGTCCACGACGCGGTCGAACAACTGCGTTCCAGCCGCCCTGGCTTCAGTCTACGACTTGTGTGGGCGCCTGGACACTTGCAGGTCATGGGCAACGATCTGGCGGACACTCACCCCTTGGCGTCCCTCTCAAGACCTGGGAGACCTTCAAAACTCGCTTCAAGAAGGTACAGGCCGCTTACGATGCTGTAGACCGCGCCCTTCAGATTCCGGTTCTCTCTCCTGCTGATCGTACAACCTACGACCGCTTGAAGAACAACCTGCCCTGGTTTACCAAGCACAAGCGCAGCGTCGGCCCCATGCAACATCCTGACGCCTGTGCCTCCGAGCTATTGCGCCGTGGCTTACCTCCCCGCCCTAATACTCGTTCTTTTTCTGCTTCATCCCTTTCAAACATGCGTCCCCATTTCCCTTACACCCCGTATTACATGCCCTCGGTCTCCCTGAAATAACTCTTCACCTTCATCACCTCTTCAAGGCTGTTTCCCCTCATGAACGCCACGTCCCCCGGCCGTCCTCCGCACCGTGCACATATTCAGGCTCGATAGCCATTGTATACCTCCTCGATGCCCTTTGTGGTAGATAGGATAGCCCTGTAATGCGCAGCCACGTTCCCGCTGAAACCGTTCCTTTCGACGAAAATGTGCGCTGCCTCGGCCGCCGACCCGTCGTCCTCCTCACGGCCGAACTAGAAAGCGGTTGTCGGCTCTGTCGCCTCACCGTCTCCCGCCTCCGTAAGCCACTCCGTCCTTTCTCCTCATACAAAAAATTCTGCTGTCGGACGCTTCTGTCCTCTTGCTGTCAGAAATAGTTCTCAAAGCAAATCTAGGCTCTCACCGTTCCTCTGCCGACGCCACTGCACCCCTTTTAATGCGAACTCTCATCACTGCTGGCCGGTGCTTCCCACCACTGAGGTGCTGATCTGTCACGAGCGGTCCCAGCAAGACGTGCAGTTGACGTCTGCCGTCCGTAACCGCGCCGTTGCAAGGATAGTTGCCCGCCGTCCCTTCACCCGGGTTCCAGGCCAGCACGACGAGCGTGTGTATCCCGTCCCAGACCTCTTCGTCGTCGTGCGAGTTCTGCATTGTTTCACAAATCCCTTCGGACAGCATCGTTTCACCCCGTCGGTTTCACAACCCGTCGACGGTCGAGAGACGATTCGCACGATTCACTGTGAGGGAGAGCGTGAGAGATATCAATCTTTCCTATCAGCTCCAGCGCATGACCCCCAAACTCGCGCACCATGTGGGTCTCTTTAGCCCGTTCCTCCGACCGGGCCATCCATCTACCTATTCCCCACTCTCCCTCCTCCCACATCGATTGACACGCCCCTCTCGCGCCGCCCTACCCACCGGGCCGCCTACCTCCTTCTAGGCGACGTGCTTCACGGCATCAAGTGGGCCGACCATCCCATTAGCTCCTGCCTGCGCTCCTTTATCAAACAGCTCTCTCCCAAGCCCGTCCCTGGCGCCGTTGCCGCCAACCTGGACGCGTCCTCCGTTCCTCTCCCCGTCCCTGTCGACATGATTCTCAATCCGGCTCCTAACCCTTCCCCTTTCCTTGCCACCGAAGCCAAGGCAAGTTTGCTGATCCGTTGTTCCCTCTCAGATCTCATGTTTCTCCGTTTAGTCGACCAACGCTCGACGCGCTGTACCTAATGAACGGTTAGTTCTCTCTGCGACGTCACCCTGCACGCACCGTACTCAGCCTCTATGGCCCCGTTTTCAGTGCTCCCCCGCCCCCGGTGCCTGCCCTCTCGAAGCCCGATACCCTGGCGGCTTGCCTCTCCCACCTTTTCCTCGCTCGCGCATGCAACGGCCTCCCCTCCGCCACCTGGCTCTCGATTGACATCCAGGCTACCCGCGACGACGCCAAGCTCATCACCGAGATCGGCATCGCGATGTCCCCGCCCCTGTCCGGAATTCCCGCCGAGTGGCACATTACCATCCCCGCCAAATTCCCGACGGATCCCAGAGTCCTCTTCTCGACTCGACGGGTTTGGTACCTCCTGCACGTTGACGCAGGATGAAGCCTTCGCCGCCGTTCGGAGCGTTGTTTCGCACGCGCGCGGCCATGGCCCGCTGCTCATCGTTTGCCACGACTACCGAATGGAGAGAGAGTGGGTCCTCTCCCTCATTCTTCTGCTTAACCTTTGCTAATACCACCTTCACAGCCTTCTCCTCCTCAAGCACGGCTTGCTCCCAGCGGACTGCCCCGCTTTCTCGGCCTCGGGCCACTCGCCCCATCCCGTCATGTGGTTCGACACGCAGCTCCTTTTCGCTGGCCTGACCGGCACTCGCATATTTCACACCCCTTTCGAGTCCTCGTCCTTGCACAACGCCGGGAATGACGCAAAGGTCAGTATCTGGAGCCTTCGTGCTGCAACATCTGCGCTCACCCTTCAAACAGGCCTCTCTTCTTTCCCTTCAAGCTCTCCTTCAGGCTGGCCCTCCCCGCTCGTCCCTTCCAAATAGAGCCATCCTTCCTCCCGTCATCGTGCACACTTTGGCTTGCTCGCACCCAACAGCGCAAATATAAATACTATCATTGCCATCCTCATTTGTCCCCAATTACGCGACCTTTAATCCGTGAACTTTGTGATCAAACAGCGAAGTGTCGCCGCCCGTCGACGACAACTGCTCCCACCGGCCGGAGGCGCCCGACGGCGCGCTTGACTTCCAACTTTTCCCCTTGTCCGTGGCCTTCCTCTGTACGCCATGCCGTCCGTGCCTTTGAGCTGGCAGCAGCTCTTGCCCATCCTAGCAAGAACATTCATGCCCAATGAAGTGATCACGAGGATCTTCGTGCATGCTGTCTGCTGTGGCGCTCAGTCGCCCTGGGCGCTCACCCTGCTCTCCCCTCAATGGCGCGTCACAGTCCTCACGACACGCGCCCTCTGGCCTACGGACGTTGTTTCTTCCCTCGTCGATGTAAGTCGCGCTCACGTTGGCTCTGTATGACATCCAGGCTTACGCCCGCCCAACCCAGCGCCTCATTGCTTTCTGGAACAATCGCACCAGCCCTCCTCCCGACGGCCTAGTAGGCCCTCTCCGCGCCTATGCACTTGCCACACTCGGCGCTTGTCCAACTGAGCACGACCTGTGCTTCGCCGTCGAGCTTCTTCTTAAGATCGAACGCTTTCTTGCTTGGCCGACTCCGTCTCGCTCCTGCGGCACCGAAGATGACGGCCCTTTTTACTCGCGCACTTATCCAGCCCTTGCCCAGGCTAACTTCATTGCCCTTGCCCAGGAACGCATTCTTGGTTAGCCATTTCCTTTGTCCACCGCTGTTTCTCCTTGCCGACATTCGTCAGACAGAGCCCTTGACAACGTGCCCCCCGAACACCCTGGCTACCTGCTGTCGGCCGCCGAGGCAGCGTCGTACGCGCAGAGCAGGCGCGCCGCGCTACGCAATGCCAGTCTTCTCATGGAACAGGCGGCCCGGGTTGTTTGCGCCACGCTACGCATTTTGTCGCGGGGCGCCGTGCCATCCTCCACTCGCATACTACGCCTCTCCCACAGACTCTGGCTTTCCGGACGCTGCTACTGTGCAAGCCTCTGGTTGGCACATTTTGACGTGGACACGGACCCCAAGCACATCGAAATGCGTCTCGTGCTTCGCATGCTTACCGATGCCTGCGAGATGGCCCACCCACACGGGCACTGCGCAATGTTCGCGTCTGCAGTTGCCGCAGAGCACATCATGCGCGTCAATCGAGCCAACAACAACGTAAGTATGTGTTCACAACCCCACATAGCCAAGCGCTCACCATAAATATCCCAGCTCATCATCGCGCGCCTCGAAGCTTGGCTGGACGTGGCTGCTCACCCCCACGGCGCCCCACCCGGGATTAGCCCTGATTACTACCTCACCCGGTCCCTCGCCAACCTCTTGTCTCTTGGGCGTGTGCTTGCTTATGCCGACGTCGACCCTGCACATCTCGGTCCCCTCCTCAGCGCCCTTCTCATAGCCTCAGGCGAGCCCGTCGAAGTGGCCAGCCATGACAACAGTCCTCTCCATCATCCCATCCGCAGGCTCGCCTGCGCCGTCCTTGTCGCAGGCCTGTCGGACCAGCTCGGCGATGAAGCACTCGAACCGACCGACCCGTTCCGGGCGAACAAATTTGCTTTATATGTCCTTGGCCTTGCGTCGCCCTCTCCCTGCTCCATGCGAGCGGATGCACCGCCTTGGGCTCACCGCTACGAGCCTGCGCTGGCCGTCGCCCTTGCCGTTCTCTTGGCGCCGCACGCAGTCTGTCCCCACGTTGCCAAAGCCGTTGCCGCCGTCTTTGCGCACGTCGACATCCACTGCGGGCCCCGTGCCTCCCTCGCCAGTGCCCATGCCTTCTGCTACGACGGCCCTGGGATGGGGTACATGTGTGCGTTCTGGGCTTGGAAGAGCTTTGCGCGGCACTCGAGGGCAACAGCATTTGCTCGCGACCATGCCCCATACCCTGCTACTCTGTGGTCACCTCGCGCTCCCGCATGGAACACCCTGGTTAGTGCTGGCTCATTCTCTACACCTCTTGCTGTGCTCGACTGATCGCTCCTGGCACCCAGGTCACGAACGCCATCGATCGTGCCGTCCACTCGACGCCTTCGACCGCTGACTTTCCATCGGACCCCCTCCCTCGTCGCGCCTTTCTATTGTCGACAGTCGCGCGCGCGCGTGCAGCCATTCGAGAGCGCCTGCTCGGTATTTCGTCTGGCATGCCGTGCTACTTTCATACGTGCCAGCCCGAGCTAGTGGAAGACGGTCGCCCCTGCTGCGAAGGCCCGCATGTGAGCCATTTTGTTCTTTAAACATTTCTTGAAGCACTCAGCGCACCCGCCCAACCAATAAATCGAGTGACATGCTCTCTTTCAGAGAGCCGAGCGACCGTGCTCAAGCTGAAAGGCCTCCCGCGTCGGCGCACAAAAGCAACCGATGAGGGGTGTTTGCCAGATGAAGCGAAATGCCGGCTTGAAGCCAGGAGCAAGCCGCGACATGCTGCATGACAGCCTCCCCCCTGTGAACCAGCATCGGATGTTCTATGTGGTAGACGGGGGCAAGCCGTAGAGTACTCTGAGTAATCAGGCGGACCTCGAAAGATCACGGAGTCAAAACTTTTTTTTCTAAGCCGCAGGAGGGAGCCCTACTGCAAGCCTCTACCGGAATGGGGACAGCTGAGAGCTCGAATGAAATTTATCAGCCAGATCTTCGGCGCTCGGATCCGCAAAGAAAGGGTCGTCATTACCCGCAAGCTGCGCCACAGTGGGCCTCTCGTAGCGCCCGGTGAGTTCTTCCCGGCACAAAACTAACATGTTTGTTACTAACACGGTGTTACTAACATTTTTAGCAACAACCAAGTAATAAAATGATGTTAACTTGTTGTTACTATGTAATTTACCTGCGCAATCGTGTTCGAGAGCACATTCTCACCATGAATTCCATGCTAAAGTCTTCGTTTACCCGCAGAGACTGCATTCCCATACCAGACCGCCGATTCCCAACCTAGGTGATGTCGTTCCCACCCTCGAAGGAACCTCTGTACCGGAGAGAAGTCGTGATTGTCATACTTGTCATGGTTCCCAAGGGTGTCTCAGATGCGGTTGGCTGCGTTGAACCACATGATATCCCCTCGAGGAGTTGCCACAGTCTAACATCACGAGGGCCATGTTACTAACACGTTAGTAACTAACGTGTTAGTAACAAAGTTAATAACTTTCTATAACTAACCGGGCGCTAGCCTCTCGCTCGCGACAAGACTTGCGAGCGCGCTCCGCCCACAAGAGACGCGCAAGTGCCGCAGGAAGGCAGATGCAGGTATCTTCCAGCCCTCGTCCCCCTCGCTGGCCCAAAATACAGGGCCGGGCGGACGTGTCTCTCGAGCGCCTTGAAAAGCGTCACGTACCGAGTCTCTGCACCCACTCGCGCCCGCCCTCGTAACGCCGCCACGCCCTACACGCCCATGCGCAACGCCCGCGCCTCCGTCTACTGAGCCCCCTCGCTCCCTCTGCCACAGTGCTGCCACGCGCCAGCCAGCCTGCCACCGCCAGCCGCCATCGCGCCCCGTGCCTCGGTCGTCCGCAAGCCTCCGCGCTGAATTACCAGTGCCTCTCCCGAAGCTCCTCGACGTCCAGCCGCTTGAATCTATGGGGGGGCGCACGCCGGGACTCAGGAGGGGGTCTGCGGACGCCTGGTCGAGGAGACCGATCGATTTCTGGACAAAGTCGTATACGGCGTCGCGGGGCTGTCCTGGGGCAATGGGAAAGAAGATCGTGTCAGAGGTTGCAAACTTGATGGCCTGAACGTCGCCGCCGGGGACAACGTGGCGGGCTTCAAGTGGGCGAAGGTCAATCTGTAAAGAGTGCAAAGATAAGAGCGGCAGCTCGGAGTTAAGACCGGATTGCTCACTTCAAAGTGGTACAGCTCGTCGTCGGGATCGCAGAGAGGGTGGAACCAGGAGCAGGTGACAGCTGAAACGAAAAGCGAGGCTCTGAAATTCGGGAGACCGGCGAGTGCGAGCGCGAGGGGATCGGCGCGCCGAGGCAAGGCGGCAGAAACGGCGGGCAGGTGGCCTTGCCCGAGGAGGTAGTGCTCAACGAGGACACAAAGCTGGTCGAGGAGATCCTTTTCGGCAGGCTCCTTGCGAGAGACCGGAGCGAGGCGCTCAATAACTTCTTTAGGGTAAGCGGGAGGGCAGCATGCGCGAAGGAGGATACGCTTAACTCTCATAATGCGAGCTTCGTCGCTTAAGGGGTATATGCGATCGGCGCTTTGGAACGAGAGCTGGAAAATGGGGAGTCAGCGAGGATGGAGCGCATGGCAGGGAGGGAGAGCTCACGTCAGCAATGTAAGGCGAAAAGTGCTCGTCCTGGGCGCGGCGTTTGCTCGGGAATGCCATGTTGAGATTGAAGCCGCTGAAGAACAACTTCCATTCGGGTGGGGGGAAGGTGCAACAGGTAGCTAGCGTTAGAGCACGATGCTCACCTGGAACGTGAGGAGAGTGGGCTGAGAAGAGGACTCGTGCGAGCGAAAGACTTGGGGCGATCGGCAATAAAAGAGAGACGGACCGCAGAGTATCCGATCTCGGCGAGAAAGGTGTGTAGGGATGCGGCGGCAGGGGACAAATTAAGAGGAGGGATGGGCTTGCCATGCTTGGAAGGCGATAGAGAGAGAATCTGGTAGAGTGGAGGATCGACAAGGGCAAGCCAGGACAGGTCTACAAGTAGCGCAAGACCGAGAACACATGTACAGAAGCACAGTGGAGACACGATGCCTGATGAAGCACCATGCAGTGTGGAACTGGATAACCTTGAGGAGATCGCGGAACAGGACCTCGAAGACCAGACTGACGACGACGATTGTGAGCGCCCAAATTGCGAAAGTGACCGCGCTGAGGTGTGTAGACACCCAAATTGGTGCCAGACCTACGCGAACGACCTGCTGGGAGACATAGCACCCAAATGGAAGCTTGCGACAGAGCAGCCGGATATGGAGCGCGAGATCTGGGACGCACTGATTGACAACAACGACAGTGAAGTAGAGCCGGGGAGAGCATCTCCTTCGAGCCGACCCAGCGTGCCGGCCAGGGGATAAGCGGCCTGTACAGGATTTTCGTAAACTCGCCCGCGCTATCTCCGGCCGATCCGGAAGAAATTATGAGACTCGAAGCAAGGGTTAGCGAACCAGCTCTGAGCCGCAGTGACAGCATCCATGCTATAGCTTGCGGATCCACGATTTATGGACGCACAGCAGATGCTACCGGCGGCATCGCAGTGAGTTTCGAGGGCGGCGAATACGAGAACCAGGATGGAAAGTGCCCCGACGAGCACCAGGCCCAGGAGCGTAGCGCGGCCGCTGCAATCCTTGCAACTGCACAGATTGGGCACCCCGGAAAGACCCTTCATAGCTTAACGAACTAGATGCAAGTGGTAAAGCGCCTGACGACGCAACTACGCCAGCATGAGGATGCAGGCTGGGTGAACTGCCAGAGTCGGCAGACATACTGCGAGCAGCGACGGCGGCCTTACGGAGACGCGGCGCTGAGACGACTTGCAGGCTGGCCAGAGGTGCGCGAGACAACGAATAGGAGGCGCGGGCGCACCAACGGCTCTGCCGACCGCAGGCCTAGAGATTTTCGACAAGCCAGAGGCCCTCAGGGCCATTAAAATTGGCTAATTTGAAGGCATGATTGGAGCGAAGGGCAACGACGCGCGGCGTCCGGAAAGTTAGAGATTACGCCCGGGCATCATCGGGCCGCCGAACACCGACAACAGAACAGATTTGGTGCGCCACTCAAGATAAGGACATATCTCGCAATGTGAGGAATTGGCAATGGAAAGGGATACACGGTGCCCACAAGATTACCAACCACTGGCAGTTTGCCGCCCGTGCGTGCGTCGCGGACGCCCCTGACAAGATCAGAGCCGGCCCTTCGGGACGGCGATTACATAGCATGGCACTTGGATTCGTTAAAGGCGGAAGGACATAATACGCACACGACGCGTCTCACTCAGAATGATCGGTACGGGGCAGCATCCTGCGCAAAGCTTTCAATGTCCACTGACAAGTCCATCAATTTCACCCTGTAGTCGATGAGGAACGAGGTTTTTCTGCGTACCATTGCATCATTCCCGGCGTTGTGCCAGTCAGCGTAGTCGGCACCGATGCTCAGCGACTTCAGGAGCTTGATGAGCGAAATCTGCTCGTAGACGTTCCCCTCGAAAGAAGCGTAGCCAGCGTGCACTAACTGCGTGTCTATCCAATTGACATAGCCTTGCCGGAGGCCATCGCCAGTGTCGGACGGCGGGAGGATATGTAGGGCGTCAAGAAGTTGTCTAGTCCGAGAAGCGGTTCAGCGCGCACTGCTTTGGACCTCTGTGGGGCCAGGCTCACGCTTTCTCGAGCCGAACATCGTGGCAGATAATGAAAAGAGGGCCATCGCGCATGCTATCGCAGACGACCGCCTGCAGTTCGCAGCAAGCGGTATCCAGGGACGCGGATACTGACTCCCCGAACAGGAAGGGCGGCGGGACGTATTCCTGTGGAACTGGAGCGGAGCGCCTGGTCCTCATGCGTTTACGCTGATGTTCGGATGTCAGAAGACAGGCGTTCCCACCACAAGATAGACATACCTTGCGCGGCGGGGGCAGAGTGCGCAGATGCGCGTTCTCAGTTATGACGAAATGTCGCGCGATAATTGGGCCGTTGTCGATAAGACTGTTGGGCTCGGCGATGGCGATGCCAATTTCCGTTATCACCGGCGGCTTCGTGTAACTCATCTCGATGTCCACCGCCAGCCACGTGGCGCGAGGTGAAGCGATGAACTTCTTCAGGTCGCCACGGAGGCGACTTGCATCGAGGCGAATGCGGTCGGCGTGCGACAGGGTCGATCCCAGAGAAATTTGCGGGGCGTGGTGATTCGTGATGGGGGCATGGGTCGCGACGACGTTCGGCTGTCAAGATGACTAACGTGAGTTCGCCAGCATCTAGTGTTCGCGAGGGGAATACGGACGCTCGGTGACCGGGGGTCGAACAGGGCTTTCCAAGTAGAGAACTTTCGAGCGCAAACAAGGCTGTTAATGTCGCCGTCTCGTTCGCCGTCGACCTTCCACGGCCCAGCATCGTGCAGGAAGGTGGGAGGGCATACCATAGTGGCGCAAAGGGTGCCGAGGTCGGGCATAAGAGCGAGCGCTGGGATGACGTCGTCCAGGGCAGAGGTCTGCTGGCGCATAGGGAACGGACGGGCCAAGAGTGCCGCCATCTGAAGTGCGGATATGAACTTCGTTGTCGTACCGTCGCGGCGGGTAGCTGACGGCGAGGTCAGTGATACTGGAAGGCGGATACGGGCGCGAAAGTGAAGAGGACGCAAGAGATTTAGACGTGCCTTCATATATTATAAGGGCACCCCAGGAGCTGTCCCAGAACGGATGGTCCCACAAGCAGGGCAGCGCGAGAATCAGCGAGGGCGTTGGCTGGGGAATAGACTGGTTCGGATATACAACGACGACGTCGACGTCGGCCTGCTCACTGCCGGTGGACTTGGCGTGTTCCAGCGCGGTCCCCAGCGATAAATACCTCAAAGCGCGCCGAACATCTGCGGCAGCGGGGACGTCGGGCAGAACGAGGTGGTTGACGACGTCGTCCACCAGGAAGAAGCCGTTCGGGATGGACATCAGGTCGACAGTGTGCATGACGGACAAGGGCGGACGGCTGACGACGTGAGATCGGCACAGGAGGTGATACAAGACACAGGTGGAACGTTGGCAAAGGCGGCAGGCTAAGTATGTAGTCAGGAATCGGACAATGGCACTTCGTACTCCATCGGGCTAGTATCATCGGGAATGCGCGCCAACGCTCATATTAGAATTGATCTGTCCGCCAGTGACACCGCAGCGTCTGCAGTTCTATGCCACGACAACGCCAGCGTGAACAGGTGGAATCTGAGACGGTGTCTCGCGGGACGCATAGAATACAGCTGGGGCGTGCACGACGTGGCAGTCGGTTTGGACAACACGTCGGCAATGATGTCCGACGCCGACGTGGGGCCCGGGGCACGATGTCGTGGAGGGCAACGAGCTCGCGGACTTGCATTCGAAGCGCGCCGCGGCGGCTGATAACTGACCGCCAGCGAGAATAGACGGGGAATGCTTGCCGGTCAGAGCCGTGCACGTGGCGCTCGGGGCATCTCTGTGCCAGGGCTACCGCCAGCGGGGACGGATCCGCTGGGCTGGCTCTGGGCGGAGGATGGTTTGCGCGATTCGACAGCGCCTCGGCCTAGGCTTGCAGTCCCGAAATAGATCATGGCCGGGATACTCTGGGGCCATCTGGGATGTGAATTGAATACAAATCGTACGTCTGCAGAGCCATATAGACAGCTGGGGCTTTAGCCTCGGCCTCCCAGCCCGAGCATGAACACCGTCAAGTCATAAGCCCGTCGTCGGGCCCGGCTCGGGCGGGCTTCGGGCTTCGGGCTTCGAGCCGGGACGTTGGAACCCCATCTGGGGCCGACGAAGCTGGGCGACAATTCGAGTCCGACTGCGACCAGGTCCTGGTCTCACAATGTAGCTCTGATGGATCATAGATACAAGGGATTGAGAAGAATCATTGATTCCATTTCTCGGACGATGAGTGTAGTTTCGTGGCTGTCCCAGGTTCGGGGTCCACCACAAACCTGGAGCTTTTTCAGGGTTTGGCCTGGATCTGATGCAGTCGGATGATTTACAGGCTGTGGATTTCATATCTAGGGTGCAGTCCCAGGGAGAGACGCGGTCGAGGCCCTGAAGGCCGGAGTCGCGACCACATCCGAGCAGGATAGCGCTCAGTTAGTTACCATTTGTTACTAACAACGTTACTAACTCACACGAGTAACTGGTTAGTAACACGGACCTCGGGGCGGGCTCGGGTTATCAACATTGAGCGAATACAACATCGAAGAGACGGTGCTGCTCCCCTCACATGATAATGGATTCAAGGAAGCTCCCATGCAGCCAAGGGGCATATCTGCGACTCCAGGCACAAACTGTTCACTCACGATTTAGCAGCAAGGTCACTGGGTCAAATCCTGGGGAGGATCCGCTTTCAAATCACCAAGACCAGCGAGCTTCGCTTTGTATACGCGCTACGATAGCTCCACCACGCGCGAGTCGTTCTTGGACGCGCTCCAACGGGTGGCCCTGCGCCGTGTGGAGAAGTTGACTCTCGTCAACACCAAAGCCCAGAACGTATTCAAGAACCATTACCACACGAAAGCCGCCATTGCAAGACGGGCCGCACATGGTGTTCTTTATATTTAGTCCATGGTGGGATGCCTTCCCCCGAAGGAGGGAAAGATTCTGTACATGGGCAGAATAGACCCGCACCTCATTTATGCGTGCCAAATCATGAGGATCTCTACCAGGTTCAAAAGTCGTATCTTCGACGTGTACTCGGAGTACGCAAGCGATCCATGTTGGCCCCGCTGCACAGAGAGACAGGAGTTGGCCCGCTGAAGTTTCGGCGCTATGAGTTGGCTTTACGCTATCTAGATTATTTATGCAAACGGCCTAGCGTATCCTATGCCCATGCAGCTCTTATGGACAGCCGGCGTCTACTATAAGCTCGGTAGCCTTGTTGGCATACTGACCTGCGACGCCTCGCACAGAGTCATTCTCGAGTCAGGCTCGAGTCAGGGAGCTATGGGAACGGCGGGAGACGGGGAATCCGGGCCCGAGGCGCACTAGTGATCACGGTGGCAACGGTTGTTATCTCCGCAGGACCGCGGTTCGCAGCTTGGCCGCAAAGCGGGCCATACAATACAACTGGGCTTGAGCGGGTAGTGATTGTAGTGTGTTTGATCGGCGTAGCTGCAAGAAAGTCGGAAGACATTGAATTTACAAATGGCGATGCTGATCTGGGGATTCAGAGCAACCACGCGGGAAGGAATCTAGGGATGTGGAGCGAACTGCGTCAGAGTCATATTGTGAGAAACGACAGCAGCAAGCAGCCCATTCGTCGGATTATTTCCGCTGGAAGAGCTCGTATTCCCATAATCCCTCGTCATGGTCCTCTGGGGAGTCGAGCCCGGCAAAGGCATACCTGCGGATAGCAGACACCGTTTCCCCAAGCAGCGCGCGCTCGACGGGCCGTGCGAAGTCGATCCCGACAAGCGCGAGCGCCGCTCTCTGCGTCTTCGGTCGCTGCACCTGGCCGAGCGCGTGCGCGAGATACGCGACGAAGCGCGAGTCGGCGTCAGGGATCGGCTCCTCGACGGCGAAGAGCGTGATCTCCTCGAGCGCCGCGCACGGCGCCCAGACGCGTGGTGCGCCACATCCGGAGGTAAGGCCGGTGAACGACTGCAGGTGCGGCGCGTCGTCGTAATCCGGGGGCGCAAGCGATGCCTGCTCCAATGGGTCGTCGTGGATGTCGACATGGAGGTCGCTCAGCGCGGGGAACGGGAGGTCGAGCATGAGAAAGCCTTTGACCACGGGCGTGTCGAGGCGTAGGTACGTAAGGCGTGCGTCGAGGTTGGGCAGCTCACTGACGGGCAGGGGCAGGTCTGGGTTCCAGTCGCATACGCCGTAGAGGCGCCGCCAGCGCCGGTGCGCCGGTACCACAAATACGCACATCTCGTCGTTGTCGCCCGGAATGGACGTGGCGCGCATGAAAAGCTCTGTATCGTCTTTGGTCCAGATTTTGTCGTTCCATCGGATCGGAGGTCGTAAGACCCCGACGGTCGGAATCGTCGATAGATCCACGGAGCGTTCGACCATGCGTAGCACCGAGGCATGGTAGCTGCCATCTTCGACGACAATAACGCGGAGTGAGAGCCCGGAAACATCCAGCCGGTCGGGCACGGTGAGGCCGTCGACCATAGTCACAATGAAGTTGAACCGCAAGTCGGTCAACCGTGGGAAGTGGCGCCCGATGTTGATGTCCGGCAATATGTTTCCATATAGCAGCGAGACGTTATACACGGCCTTAAATGCAGGCAGTGGGTCGTCGGGTAGTGTGACTGTGCCAAGTGTAAGGACACGCAACTGCGGGGCGAAACCGCTGAAGAGATCGAGAGGAAGCGGCGCAGTGCACGGGAATTCGCCCATTGTACGAAACAGTGCCAGTGTACGCAGTTTCGGCGCCGGGCCTCTAAGAGCGTCGTTAAGCCGGGAGCGAAAGTGATCAGGTATCCGAGTGGACAAGTAGACCAGGACCGGCAACGCGGCTGATATCAATGGAAACAGCTCGTCGGCGACAGGCTCTACGGACGCGTATATATCTGGGCGCAGATCCGGGTTGTACTCCCCCTGGAAATCGGCGAGTATCTCCAAGCTGAGGCAGAGGTCCTTGCGTCGTGCATGGTCCAGTACTTCCTTGAACACAGAAAGCTGATGAAAAGGACCGGAGTCGGCTGACCAGTCTATTTGGCGGTGGATGAATAGCCCAGCGCGCCATGCCGCAGCATAGAATCCTTGCGAAACGCGTGCAGTCGTCCAGAGCTCGTCTACCGGAAGAAATTCCAGCACGGTTGTAACAAGCTCAGCGGGCAGCGCGCCAGGTCGCGTAGAAGATCTAGTTCGACGAGTGTGCCTCGTGACAGCTGCGGGTGGTGAGCCCCGTACAGTCATCCGGCGCCGTGCGAGAAAAGGCTTGAAGCGGAGCTTTAACCGGAACAAATTAGAGACCTTGCATACGACCTTGCGTTTCCCGGAAAAAGCCGCTTTACAGGTTGCGCTGTACCTTCCGGATTGAAATTTCCGGGTTGTAGTTACTTCGTTTCCTTACACCCAACTGATACACATCCCTCTTTTAGAGTCATTTACTTATCCCCCGCGTGGCGGCTAGCGGTCAGAGAGCTCGTAACGGACAGGATGGCCTCGCTGTCGATGACATCATCCGGTGGGGCAGAAGCACCGAGACCCCTCGCCCACCCATCGGTTCGACGAGCCCATACACCGCAAATTTCTTATAAAGCAGTGCCTTTTATGTGTCAGTAATACATTGTGCACGCCCATCCGTCGGTTTCTGTGCCACTTCTGTGGCTCATACATTGTTCTCTCAGTATATTAGCATGGCCTTCGAGTCCTTTGTACGTTACCCTCGAAGACCAAGAGACTTGTCTTCTCAGTTCCGTCCTCACGGTCGCAGGCGTCGTCTCACTTCTCTGCTCACTGACCGAGTTTCATACACTAGAGACTACTAGGAAGAGACCGGGAAATTGCAATCCGGAAGGTATGTACAGCCCTGTAAAGCGGCTTTTTCAGGGAAACGCAAGGTCTCTATTATAATGTGTTAAGTTTGAACCGCTTTCCGGCAACAAGGATATGCGTTCGGGTGCCCTATTCAACGTAATATTCCGTAGAAACCCTCGAATGCTAACCAAGTCTTTTCTGGGATCCATCGCGTGTGCCGTTGGCGACAGAGCCGGCCGGCTTGGGCGCTGTTACCTGCCTGAGTGGCCAATGTGGCGGAAATAAAGTTTCTAGATGAGATCAGTTCGGTAACACACAGAGCAAGCCAGAAAATATAAAGTAGTGTTAAAAGGATGCGAGATGGCGCACCGTCGCCCATCCAAGAGGAACGGAGCTGGCGCCGCTAATGCCGTAAGAAAGCCCATCTGCAGTTTCCCCCGGAGATTCGCCCTTTTTGCGCCGAGTGCTCGTCTGAGAGCAGGCGCGGCGCTGCAGAAGTTAGGGCCGGGGCTCCGAGTGCTCCTGGGAGCTCGATCAAGCCGGGCATGCCGATAAGCGAGTGCTCATCACCCACCTCGCCCATCAGCTCCGAATCTACCTACCTACGTACCTACGCATGCGTTGCCAATTCAAGGCATTCGCGGAAGAGCGTATGAGCGTCGATTAAATACAGGCGCACGTCGATCAGGTGGGCGACGCGCTCGCCACCGCCGCTGACAACAAACCCGCCAACAACCCAAGTCTCGGGGGGATTTTTCCTCCAAGGAACCGCTCCCCACTCCGTGTGCTCCAGATGATGATGATGATGGATCATATATATATATATATATATATATATATGTGTGTGTGTGTCTGCAACATGCTTGAGAGAGTAGAGCAAAGATGCAGCGCCGCACAATCGGGGATCGTGGAGCTAAGGGTACGGGACGAGACCGGGGCCGGGACGAGACAAGACAAAGCCGGGGACACAGGAACACGGGAAACGAAACCGGGGAGCACAGAGACGAAGACGGTAATGGGGCCGAAGGCCTACCGTGGGCTCGAGAGTCCGTGCATGTAAAGTACCCCCGTGTATTGATGCACGCAGCGCGAATCTTTCCAGTGGTTCATGATGACATATCGTCGTCGCAATGCGGCCTTGCCCTCAAGTTGGCTGCTGCACAATTGAGACCCGTGTTGGAGAGCGCAAGTCTGAGTTCGCGTTTCAATCGCTTGCCTTGCGATACCGGACAGAGGTCCACCTCCGGTCGATTACTGTAATATTGATCCCGCGGCGTGATCGGCATGTGGTTCGATGGCCGATCCTCATTCCGATCCCCGATGGCCGCTCTTGACCGTGCTGTGCTCGACGCGCTGCAGCTGGACGCGTCCAGCTCGACCGTGTCTGTGCATGGCGGCACTGGCTTCGCCTCCACGTACAAGATACAGGCACGCGTCAATGACGAAGTTAAGACGTTCTTCCTGAAGACAGCCTGCGGGGATGACGCGCGCGTCATGTTCGAAGGTGGCATCCACGCAAGGGTCAGGGCGTTGTGGCTAACGAGCGATAGGAGAACATGCATCGTTGAATGCGATCAACGACGTCGACCCGACCCTGTGCCCGCGCGCACTGGCGCACGGCGCTCTTGCTGGCAACGCAGGTTACTTTCTCGTGACTGAGTTCCTGCACATGGGCGTCAGTGGCACAGCGGGCACCCGCTCTCTCGCTGCAAAACTCGCCAAGCTACACACTACACCCGCACCTAGCGCAGAGTTCGGGTTCCCTGTGATGACTTGCTGCGGCGCCACACCGCAGCCCAACAATCCGCGCGCATCCTGGGCACAATTCTACGCGGAGAACCGCCTGCGCTTTATCCTGGCACAGAACGAGCGGGTCAACGGGGCCGACGGTGAGCTGCGCGCGGCCGTCGAGCGCACCGCTGCCGTTGTCGTCCCGCGACTGCTGGGAAACCTCCAGGACGTCGTCCCTGTCGTCGTACACGGCGACCTCTGGTCGGGAAAGAAGGGGCGCGCGCGGATAGGCGCAGCCGAGACGGTGGAGGAGGTCGTGCTCGACCCCAGCTGCTGCTACGGGCATGCCGAGTACGACCACGGCATCATGAAGCTGCTTGGCGGGTTTGGCGGGTCCGAGGGCGCGTTCTTTAAAGAATATCATTCGATTTGCCCCAAGACCAAGCCAGAGGCGGAGTATGAGGATCGCGTCGACTTGTACGAACTGTGCGCGTGGCTTATCTATCCGAGCTAGACTCGCTGCTAATGAGACACCCAGGTACCATCACCTCAACCACAGCGCGCTGTTTGCAGGCTCGTATCGGTCGGGAGCGATGGCGATAATGCATAACTTGTGGAGGAAGTATGGCACTGAGGGTTAGCATTCGCTACATGAGATTGGGGTCTGGTCGAAGGAAACAGAGAGAGAGAGAGGTGTAGGCTTCGCAATCAATAGTCTATCAATCCCTGTGCCCGAACCAAGGTGTACTGTACCATTTCGACCGTAGCCTCGCTGTAATGTGTAATGTGCCCCTTGGAGAAAAAGGTAGGATAGTGCCAATCGCCTCCGATTAGCTATCGGAGGTTCATCAGATTAGATTTTTCGGGAGCAATGCGGCTACGGTCGAAATGGTACAGTATTCCGCGCAACCACGCGTCTCGCCGCGCTCGCAGATCAACACCCACTCTTCGCGCAAATCCAGAATAGCATGAACAAGAGACCAGGTCCAGGCCGCTTCCGCACCCAACTCAATAAACTGTTCAACGCGTTCCCCACGATCAGCAACGTCGAAGCATTCGACCCCACTCCCCCGGACCCAACTGCCCGTTGTCCCCGGCTACTCCGAATCGCTCCAGGCAAATCTGCTGCAATCGCAGAAGGTACCTCCAAGTACGTATGTATGCCCCGCGTCTTCACTGACGGATCCGGGTTCGAGAATAGCATCGGCGCGAGCACCGCACTCCTCTTACCAAACGGCAACGTACAGTCCTCTCGCCGCGCACGGCTAGGACGAGACTCCGCCCACACTATCTACGAAGGGGAACTCTATGGGGTATATATGGGCATCGACTCACCATCTAACTACTTGGACAAACGCGACCGACACGCGCGCAACGCGCATCCTCCTGGACAGCCAACCTCTCATTCGCACCTCGCGCAGCCCCCTGGCCAAACGCGACCACGCCCTCGCCCAAACAGGATTCGACCGTGCGCGCGACCTCTGCACCTCGAAACCGGGCTTCAAACTGCAAATAGCGTGGGTACCAGGCCACCCCGATGTCCCGGGCAACAAGCTTGCCCACAAGCCGGCCAAAGAAGCGTCCACAGCTACCCTCGCCCTCGCGCCTCAACCCGCGGCACGCGCTTCGCCGCGTTGGACCGGCGCCCGCCATCGAAAACGTACATCAAGACGTACGGCGAGCTCTCGCGCCCACTTGGGATGGAGGGCTTTAATTCTACCAGCGAGGCGTGCATTTGACAAGTAACCACTCTCTGAAGGAGATAGATAGGAGATGACTGCTCGGAGATGCGGGCGGCAATTTCGTCGGCCTGGATTCCCACTTTCCATGTATATAAGGCTCGCTGAGCCGTCTCACTTCGATAGCCAATACACCCCCGAGTTCGGATTCACCCACTTCGCTCCGCGACGGCGCTCGCGCCGTCGCCTCTCACCCGATCGTCCTCCGTGCGATAGCACACACTCAGAAGCCTAGTTACACGCGACGAGTCGGCGGCTGTCAAGCGCTACAGTAATCCCTGCATCCTGCCATTCTCCTGGCTATACAGTATCTGTATTTGCAGGCCTCGCAGCTGGCCTGTTAGAAGTAGCCCGCCGGTCCAGGTGTGAAAGGGCGCATTGGGCAGCAGATAGGATTGCTCTATCGTAGATACAACTAGGCCGCGCCGAATGGAACGGAGCGCACCGTCGAGAACATCTGGTCCATCCCGACGCGGAATAACGACACGCCGGGCAGAACAAGCTCGGCGCGCGCGCCGTCCTCGCGGTCGAGCTGGCCCAGGGCCTCGCTGAGCTGCACGACCTCGGTGTCGCGCACCTGCATCGGCGTCTCGAGCGTGACGATCGCGAGCGCTGAGATTGGGACACGGTACGCTGTACCCTCCGTGGGGAACCCCTCCATTGTCCGGGCTGAGCGCGAGGCCCCAAGCGAGCGGCCAGATCATCGTTGCATGCGCCCCGCGGCGGCGCAGGTCTATTCAGAGCTCGCGCAGGCGCGGAAGTGCGATTCCGCTTACGTGTTGTCGAGCTTGAGGTTGTAGACGCGCTGGCTGTCCGAGTGCAGGTTGAAGCGGAGGTTGTCGTCGAGGCCAAACCAGGGGCGATTCCAAACATCGTCGCGCATGAGCTGCTGAGAGGATGCACAGAGACCGTCAAAGAGCTTGGAAACCCAGCTGGAGCTCATGGAAAGGCCGAAGGTCTGGAGCAAGTCAAAGACGCGTGTGGGAACACCCGCAGCCTTGAAGAAAAGTGCGTTCATCTTCTGCATTTTACTGCGCTTCCAGGAACGAGAGTAGGTGACCATGTTGATGATCACAACAGCGAGCGTGTCGGGGCGTTCTGCCATGTTCGAGGCACGCTGGCGGTCTGTCTGCATGAGCTGGCACAGAAAGGCATATAGGCGGGGTGCGTGCTTCGTCACATCGGCGACAATGGCAGCAAGGGTAATCTCCTGGATAGAGCATATATCGATGTCGTCGCTGTCGAACACAGTCGTTTCCTCGTAGGCACGCAGTTCGGCCAGACAGCACTCGTAGACGTGCTCAAACGCGAAATCGTCCAGAGCCCCAGAAGCACCAGCCACAGACTTTGCACGCGCCTTTCCGGTACGAGGCGGAGAGTAGATTCGTTTAACGAACGCAGGGAGCCGCGGATCGTGCGTGAACGAGGTGCACGCGCCGCGCAGACGCGAATCGTCGATCAAGGCCGCATCGCCCCAGAATAGCGCGTCCAGGACATCCATAAGACGCAGGTAACGCTTTTCAAGGCAGTCCAGAACGGCGTGCGCGGCGCTGAGCAGACGGTCAGCCACTGCTGGCTCGTGCACGATGCTCTGGTTGCCGGTGATTGATTCCAGTCGTTCTGGGATAAATTGACGCGTCGTACGCGATGGGTTCACGCGCCCGTACTACTTCAAGACCTTACGGCGCGGGCGCAATGGCTGTGGGAGGGCCTGACGGTGTCAAACAGCGCCCAATGTGAGTCGCACAGACGGAAACTGGTCCTGTGCGCCCTACGCGTTTGCAAGTGGCGAGGAGAGCGAGGGCGGCAGGGGCGTGGTGCGCGACATGGCCATGCGGGACAACAGGATTGCACAAGGTGGTTGGTCTCGACCGGGTAAATCCGGTCCCTGCTGGACTTGAACCACTGCCAGCCTGCCCGGTCGCCGCCCGCCAGAGCACCAAGCCGAGATTTGACAGTGTGCAACTGACCCAGAGCGCCCTTTTGCCCGTCTCCGCCCGCGGCCCTAACCTGTGGGGCCAGCGAGTCTTTTCTCTGAATGCTCTACTACCACGCCTCAGCGAGCACCCCGGCCGCCCACCCTGATGCCATGGCCTATCCGCACCATCCCAGCTACTCCGCCTGGCCGCCGCAGCCGCAGCCGGGGGGCCCGCTTGGCTTCATCGACCGGGCCGACGAGGACCCCGACGAGTTCCGCCAGTTTTACGCATCGCACCTCGCAGCGCTCACATGTAACTCCCTACCGATGATCCAGACCCTGTCCGCGATGGCCCAGCATTTTTGCCGCTGGGCTTCTATTGTGGGGCAGTGTCTCACGGCCCACATCCGTCGGGTGAGTGTTCAAGCTTGTTCGTCCACCTATGCGCCAGGTCTGCTCAGAGGATTTTTTTCGCAATAATAACAATAAAACAACAATAATAATAATGCAGCGGCTGCAGAGTTTTCGCTGTTCGGCGTCTCTGGCTATCAAATCTGACTGCTGACGTCGTGCCCCTCCCACAGGTTCCTCCGAGCCTCAAGCTCCCCGGCTTCTACTTGCTCGATTCTATCTGCAAAAACTTATACGAGACGTATAGCCCTGTTTTCGCCCCGCTGGTCACGGACCTGTTTATGGACGTGTTTCGGAGCGTGGACCCGTCGACTCAGGGGAAAATGGAGGAACTGCTCGTGACCTGGCGAACCGGAGCGCGGAACGGGAGAGAGCTATTCGGCGTCGTGCCACAGGTCACCCTTGAGCGCAGTGTCTTGGGCGATGGCCCGGTAGGTTACAGCGCCGATTGTCGTCACGATGGCTGACTCCCGCTTGGTCGACATCACGCCAACCGACTCCATCACACACGGAGAGGAAGCAGTTCCTCGTCGAACTCGAAGACATACCCTCTCAGAAGGAACGCGTCTTGCAATACGGCCCGCATGGCACAACTACGGTTCAACAGGTCGCCACGCTGCGGCAGGTAAGCCAAGAGTCGTAGTTCAAACGTTTGGCAAGTGATCAATCCGCCTTATAACAGCTTGGAAGCGTTGTTCACTCGATCGATGTCTCGCCTCATGATCTCAACGCCATGCTGCATCAGCTGCGTGGCTTACCGGCGCCTGCGCCGCCAAAAATGTCATACCCGCCGCCCATGCCGCAACCATTACCTCCACCGGCGGCGGCGCCGATGACTTTCACACCAGCCCTCCCGCTCTCGATGCCAAGCCTTTCCCCTCCTCCTCTGCTCAATCCGATCCCCCCCGCGACCCGGACCCTGGTCCAGCCATCCGCATCAGCAGAACTACCTGACCTCATGAAGCTCTATTCGTCGATGTTGGCGGCAGGCGTTATTGGAGGCGGCTCCGAGCCGACCACTCCCGCATCCAAGGTTGACGTCGAAATCGAGGCAGAGCGTCGCTACGAAGAACAATACATGGTCCTGGACATCCCGACCTCGAGCACGGCGATGTCCCTGTACGTGTCCCCGACTTTACGGACCCTGCTCGCTCTCATGATCAGCAGCAAACGCCCGCCTATCGCTTCTCTGCTCACCCAGAGGCGTTTCACACAGTGCGCTCAATGCGCCCTTCGCTTCGAGAGCAATGCAGCCGGCCATCAGAATCTCCAGGATCACCTTGATCTTCATTTCCAACAAAACATGAAGGTCAGCCGGGGCCCTGGCCGCGGCCACAGCCGCAGCTGGTTCGTCGGCTTTGAGGTGAATTTCTCTTCCAAGCATCCCTGCGTTATTCCAACATCTGAACGTCGCTGTAGGATTGGAGCCAGGAGGCGCTTGTTCCCGAGTCGAGCAAGGGCAAGGCTAACGCGGCTAATGACCCCGGCGCAGAGCGCGAAGCTAAGCTGCGCGCCGCATTCGTTGTAGTCCCTCCCGGTCAAGAAGCGGAGCCTATGCAATGCCCTGTCTGCAAGGAGTATCTCTGCTGTGGGTTCCAGGAAGAAGACGAAGAATGGGTCTGGAGAAACGCCGTCCGCGCGAACAACAAGGCATGTTCGTCTGTCTGGTCTTCACCTAGTTCCTCTCTTATAACGATCCTCTTAGGTGTATCACGCGACCTGTCACGCCGATGCGCTCCTGGCAGCTCCGCTCGTTGCGCGATTCAAGAGCGACGCATCGTCTTCCCTGATCCGCAGTCAGTTACGCGGGCCCGAGTTGCCAGTTCTGTCGTCGCAGTCGTCGATCGCCTCCACGGGGCGAGTGTTGCTTTCTCCCGAGCTTCGCTCGGCTCGCGGTGTAAAGCGCAAGGCAGAGGAGCTCGTGACTGTCAAGCAGGACCACGCTCCAAGAACGCCACCCACAAAGCGGTATGCCGCGGCTAAGTAGACGATCGCGCCCATTGAGTTGGCATCACCGCGCGAAGGGCAGGGCGTCTGTCCGAAAAGTCCGCTATGCATGCGGGCTTCGGGCTTCCAACTTGGCTCATCAGCACGCCGCTGTGGTGGTGCCTGCTTTATAGCTGCCCCGGGCCCTGGCCCAGTAAGTACATTGGATGTAAATACGACGAACAGGCTTCTGTTTACCACCTGCCGCTCTCAACACTGCATGTCACGGGTCAAGGGCCCCTCGAGGTACTGTAATCAAGCCCCCTTTAACGCGTCCAGTAGGCTCCTTTCTTTTTCTTTGTTTTTTTTTTTTTTGTGGAGCGTCAGCGGTGTCGTACACACACAGTGCGCCGGCGGGCCGCCTTCTGTCCTTAGACAGGCTTTTAGCCCGGTCGCATCGACCGGAGGAGTAAAAGACGCGTCCGCCCGGAAAAACGGCCAAAGCCACGCCGTAGTCGGCAGTGTGGGGATTTGGACCGGGGGGAGGCGTCTGATGCGGTTACCCCACACCAGCGGCGTCCCTCGGTGCCAGACCCACTAAAACTCCTGGGCCGTGCTTCAGTTCTGCGTAGTTTGGGGGGGACGAAGGCTCGCTGTCTGGCGGTTCTGGGGTCCCCTCCGTGTCGCCAGCCTGCTGCGACCGGCGCCGTTTCCGGCTCAGGATTTCCCCGTACAGGGTGCGCAACGGAACAATGGCGTTCCACCTCTCTCGGATCTCTTGCTAGCTGTGCCGCCAGTCCTCATCTGCGCGTTCGATCCGCCGTTGGCAGCGCAACTTCCAGATTAGGAAGATCGCTTCGGAGACCACCGTGCGGAGCGCGCGCTCCGCCTCCCTATCGCGCTTGCGTCCAGATTGTTCCAGGACTCTGACGCACGCAATACCCAAAACGCCGCCGTAGTCAAGCCCGGCGGCTCGGATCGAGTCCGGGAGCAGCGGGTCCACCAAGGACCAGACTGTCTGCTGCCCGGAGTCCGTACACTGGAATAAGATGTGGTCCATAGATTCGAGAGTGCCGCACGTGGGGCAGTCTTTCCGCGCGCGCCACGGCTCCGGCATTTTTGCGAAGTAGGAGCCCACTTGGGCACCGTGCACGCACTTCCACATGAAGTTGCGCGCTGTCCGGGAGAAGTCCTTGGAGCGCAGCCCTTGCCAAATTTCAGTAGCCGAGACTCTCACTCCGTGCCGGGTCTCGAGGCTGGCGCGAATAGCATTCAGGTTGTCTAGCGTCACCCAGCGTGGTTCCAGGCTGAGCTCCGCGGCTCTTCGGATGGCTCTGTGCGCACGGCTTTGCCGAAGTCCTAGCACGGCAATCCCTGGGACGTCACACTGTGCCATCCACCCCGGCGTCAGGCGTACGCAGTCGTCGGAGAGTGCAGCATTTCTTGCCTGCGTATTCGTGTTCGCGATCTCTGGCCACACCTTTCCGCGGCGTCTGTCTGCGTAAGTGAACGTGGTGGCGCCCTGGCGAGCGCGCAGGGCCGCGGCGAGTGTGCGCATTACGGCGTCGTCGTGTCTCCGGTCAAGCCAGCCGCTGGCGACGTTTGTCGTGAGTTCCGTCGTAAGTGCCCGGACGACGGAGCGAGCCGGCGTGACAACACGTAGCGTGACGTGCGATGGCACCTGTCCTAGTACCGTTAGCAAAGCGAGCGCGATAGCCCCGGGGTACGAGGTTGGGCGCGTGAAGCAGGCTTTCTGCACGTCCGGAAACTTTGCGCCGCCAGCAGCTCTCGGGAGCCTCAAGGTCTGCATGTTGACTGGCCTGCGCTTCGCGTGGCTCCAGAAAAAGTCTAGCGAGACGTTGTCTAACGCATTTTCCACCTCCGCGGGCATCCCCTGTGCAGCCGTCAGGTATTGGGTGAGGCCCCCCACCACTGTGTGCGTGAGAATGCCCAGTCCGTTCAGGGTCGGGTGCTTCTGCTCCCAGCGGCTGAGGCTGTCCGTGATACGGTCTTTTACGAGGGACCAGGCGGCCGCCGTCTTGACTGCAATCCGCGTCGTTTCGCCATCCCGGGCGATGCGTACTCCCGCCGGGATGACTGGACCGCCCGGGCGGAGCTGCCGCGTGTCGATGAAAGAGCGGCGTGAGTCTGCGTCACCGAGAGGTATTATCTCCGTCTTCTTGACGTTGAACTTGGCGCCGGAGGCCCTGCACCAGACTGCTAGAAGGGTGTGCAGGTGCTCGTAGGAGTCGTCCTCCGACAGGTACACTGTCGTGTCATCTGCGTACAGCGTTGGGCGCGATTGTACCCGCGCTCTTCGGCCCAGAGCTGTTCTTGGATGCGACGGGCAGCTGCTTCGTTGGCTGCCTCTGCCTCGCTTGCCTCGCGGCGGGACTCAGGCTCGTCGCTCTTGCGAGCGAGGGGCGACGTCGGGCGGGCGAGGGACTCCCGGCGCGCTCTGACCTTGCCGGCCGGTTCTGGGTGCGTGCGGGGCACCGTCGGGCGCCGCTCCAGGCGCGGGAAATCACGTTCGTCCCCCGAGCTGTCCTCCTGGAGCTGGTGTGGCAAGTACTGGGTGAGCGGCTGCCAGGGCTGAGGAGAGTTAGCCGGGTTCGTTACTAGATTGACGGTTGCTAACCTCTGAGCGCGCAGAGCGCGAGGTGGCGGCGCCAGGGCCACGTGTTGACGAGCCCGCAGTCGGCGGCGGGCTGGCTCTCCCCGCCATGGCCTTCTGCTTGCCCTTGGCGACGTCGGAGAGGCGCGGCGCTATCCTTAGCGGGAGTGGGGCCGACGCCGACGTGCTGATACTGGGTAGCGTGGTGCCGGCCGCTCGCATGCGTTCGCACTGCTCGCGTGCGTATTCGAAAGGGTCGACCGCCGAGAGCGGGCGAGTCGTGGACCTCGCCGTCGCCAGGCGTAGGTTCGTCCACCTCCATTCCGACGGCGTGGCTGGAGCGGGCGACGGGCAAGAGGGAGTCGCTGTGGAGGTACGTTGGGACGTCCTTGCATTTATGTGTTGACGACCCGCCGTGGCCGGTGGGTTGTCCCGCTGTCAGCAGTGGTGTCAGTCTTGACGTTGACAGGGATCTCCCTGTCGACAGACCGGGATTAGGCCTGTCTTCAGCTGCCTTGAGCTGCGCCGCGTGGTTTCGTCTTTGCTGGATTGCGCGGGAGCGCCCGCAGTAGAAAGTGCGGCGCGTCGTCTGCGCCACTCGGCGTGCGTCAGGGATGTAGTAGACCGGCGCCGTGATTGCTGGAAGCTCCGCGTCCACCAGCGCATTCCACCGCTAGTAGTGGGGAGCCAGTAGGAGGGGTGCAGTGCCATGTGGACGAGAGGTTGGCGGCCTGGACTGGGGTCTGGGAGATCTCTACCGCACTGGTTGCGACCAGCTCTGTGGCGCTTGTCGCGCCGGACAGCAGCGACACCTCCCACACCGCCGGAAAGAGGTGTCGCTGTATCAGTCGTCGCTCTGAGATAGACTACCGGACAGCCGCGTCTCAGCAGGGGTTAGCATGTGGAGGCATTCGATGACTGGGTCCGTATCGAGGGCAGGCATCGGGACATTCGTTTCTGGCTCCGCCCGGACTGCCCAAGGGGTAGCCGTCGGCAAAATCCGGTGCATCACGTTGGGTGGGTGTGTCTGCTTGACCGCTGCTCCAGCGAAATTGACATTCCATTTTTCCTAGCCGGAGCTGCTCCCGGATAGCTTCCAGCGTACTCAGCGGGTCTAAAACGCTGCTAAAAACTGTCAGATAAGGTATACAAGGTGTATAGCTGGTACAAACCTTCGATCAAACCCTGACTGCCAAATTGGGAGTGCCGACGCACGTATCAGTGCCAGTCCGTTGAGCACTGGTAACAGACAATGTGAGGGTCGATTCATTCTTCCTACTGTGAAAATCTGCGGCCTGAGCTGCAATGGCACTCTGGTCACAGTCGAGGGCCGTGGGAACATGCGCCCGGAACTATATCCGCGGAAATCGGAGGCAAATCCGCGGAAAGTGGGTGGGTGTGTCCCCCTTGGGCCCGCTGTGGTAAAAATCAACGTTATGCAATTCATTTGCCTCCGGCTACCCCTTGGGACTGCCTTCCGCCTTTGTCCCGAACGACGTTTCCGCGCTTGCCGCGTCCAATACCTAGTTGTCGCGCCCGCGTCTAATAGCGGTTCGCGCTTCTCTGTCATGTGTCCGCGGCGCTGTCTGCCGAGGGGAATTGTCGTGCGTGTTGTTTCGACGTTGCTCGCGTCGTGGCTCGCCGTTGCTTTCGTCGCTAACGTCTTTGGACAGGGATTTGGCGGGGCGTTCGCTGCGCCTGAGCACGGCCCAGGAACCGTTCCGAGACGTGCAGCAGTGTCCTCGCACCTCGACGCCGTAAGGGTACGGGTTATCGTTCGGTGCGTGCTGCAAGGTGGGCAGGTTGCGCTTGGCTGATGCGGCTGTGTACGTGTTGCAGCTGCCCCTACCGTAGGATGTGCAGCAGCCGTGGGCATGTACCATGCCGTAGTGCTGCTGTACTGCCGTTGCATGCCCATGGTTGCTATCCATCCTTCAGCTCGGGGAGGGCGAACTTGCTCAGAGTAGTGAACCAAGATGTGAGTGGAGCCCTTGGCGGTCTGGAGCTGGCTTTGATGCGGTGATTGATCCGTGATCTGGCCAGGTCCTCTCCTCAAGTTTCCAGCAGCATCCTCGAGTGAGAGTGCTCGTGGATGTTGTCCAACTCTGTCTGTTCGCCGATCCTGGGGCGCTAAAGTGCAGTCCGCATTGGGAGGAGTTCAAAAACGGCGGGAGTTGCCGTGCCTACGTTGCCTGCTCTGATACGATGCCTTGTGACCGCGAATCTCGCAGGCCTGCCGTCGTACCTAGGGCTCAGGGGTTACCGCCTTCTTCTGGGAGCCCGGCGATATCTGTGACTGGGCTATCGATGAGGGTTGGGAAGCATACGTATGGTATTCTAGTCACCATTGTTACCTCGCTCATTGTCTCCCAGCGCCTCGCAATATCGTCTTCATCTGGCTGCTATTGCCAATGGAGTGGATCCTCCTCCCTCTGGCGGTGATGCCAGGGCGCTGGCTCCGGTGGCATCGACTGCCTCGCCCGGCGCAAGTGACGCTCAGACTCTGTTCTGGGTCAACACTGTCCCCCAGCAGGCTGCACCCCATTCGTGAGTGGGGTATTCGCCCTAATTTCTGTGCTGAGATATTCCAGTGTGGACAGTATTCAATCTCCCCCAACTCGTTTCGATTCTCCAGTCGTCAGCTTTGAGGGGCCAGGTTTTGGAGTGGATCCTCCAGTGTATGTGTTCTAGTCCTAGCTGGTCTAGTGCTGATTTGGCCAAGAGCTGGAGTTCGCTCCTTGCTCACCGCTGCTTTCCAGGTGGACGCCCTGGGAGGGGACAGTAATGGTCTGCTTGGGCCCTCCTCAGGAGTGGATCCAGATTTTTGTTTGAGTGATGACCAACGTTGGCGCTCTTTTATTCCCAAATCCTAGTTGCTAACTTCATTCAGGTGTGCGTCGCACCTACCAGCCTGTGGGCGACTTCTCTTGCGCCGGGTGTGGATACGAGTTTGCTCGTCCTGAGAATCGTGAGAAACACTGGGACCGCCATCCAGCCTGTGGGTTTCTGCATGCCCATTCTGGTCCAGCGGGCGAGGCATCCTACTTGGTCTATGTGGAGCGTCGGCGCCGTCAGGAGCATACAGAGCCCCGGAGGTATTGGGCGTACTCTCAGCTTATGTAGGGTGTTATACACTGTCTGACATTCTAAACACTTCCTTGCATGTGTCCGTCTTAGCAGTTCTCCCTAAACTTCGTTCGTGCCATTTGTGACGCACTAGTGAGGGGTCTCGACGCTCTTGCTGGCTTGAGTGACCAACCTTGTGGTCGAATTGCACTCAGGCCAGTGTGAGGTGCAATTTCCAGGTCTGTCAACGTGCCAGTTTCGTTGTTAAGTTATCATGCTTCCTTGGGATTTTGCATCGTCCGTCATGTGACGACTTCACAAGCATGCGGTTCCGCTTTGCTCATTTTTACGTAGCATGGCGCATTTTTGCGATCCTTCGGTGACCTAAACCTTCCTACGGCTCCTCGCGAGGCGTTCCTTGCATGGGTGCAGCCTAGGCATCATTGGGTGACTTCCTGGGATTCTTTGGAAATTTTCGGGATTTTTGGAAATTTCTACGAGAGGGATTATGTGCTGGCAATTACCTCTCTGCTGCGGCGTATGGTCAGTGTTTATGGACAAAAGTCCGGTCACGCTGGAATCCCGGTGATTTCACCGTGAAATCACGGTGATTTCACGGTGATTTCATGCTTGAATCCCGCAAACAGCGGGATTCAAGCGCGATCCAAGCGTGATTTGAGCGTGACACCGGGCGCAAAGAGGATGACGAAACCGAACGATTCGCCCGGCTGAAGAATCCGGGCCGGGAATTGTGGCAACTTCACAACTTGTAATCGTCCCCATGGCAACGATTACATTTTGTGATTCGTGTCTATTGTAAACGGGGATTCTCCGGCCGACTCGTCAGCCGGGCGAATTCGCCGGTTTCGTCACCCCGCTTGCGCCCTGTGTGAAGGCGTGATCCAAGCGCGATTCGAGCGTGATCAGGGCGTGATTCCAGCATGACCGCGATTTTCCGTTCACGCTCCAATCCTGCCCCGTTCACGCTCCAATCCTGCTAGTCTTGGCACGCTGAAAATTTTGCGATCACGCTGCGGTCATGCTCCATACCGTGACCCCAGCCACCTAGGGCTCACCTGATCCGACCTATCCGAATAGGCTGTGATGGTATGCATAGATGCCTATCCGGATAGGGGATCCGCGTCCTCCCGACGCTCAGCTGGCCGCCAGCTGCGATGACGCGTGCCATGCTCGCGCAGTGCAGGAGACGCGCGCACGGGCTTAGGCCCCGTAATATCCTTGAGTCCGAGCTGTGCAATCTCAGTTCCGACAGACTCGCAACGCGACTGTCAGAGTGACCCTGAGTGCAAGCGCCAGAAGCTTGAGCCTACATCAGCTCCCTACGCGTCGCTCGTCGCCCACATGTCCAAGGCCCGCCATGCGGTGCGCCGTGCGCGGGTAAGGATGTCTGTCAGTGCTGTCGACGGCGCTGGCCTCGTTGTGTCCGAGAAGCGCGTCGTTGGTCCGCGCGCGGAGGAGCAGCTTCGCCAGCAGGGCGACCTTAGCAGGGCCGCATATGATAGAGGTAGCTAATCTCAATAAACGCTTTCGTTGAGCCGTTGCAAATGATATTCGTGCAGCGGTCCAAGATGCGTTGTCGCAGGCAACTGCACCCGCCACCGACGGCCCCGACGATCGGTGGTCCCCAGGGGCTGACTCTGACGTTGACGCGATGGACATCGACGCCCAGAGGGTTGGGACCCAGCCTACTCTGCCTGTCCTCAACGCGTTCATGCGTCTAAAGCGCCCGTTCGTCCAACCCGCATCCTGCGTGCGCCGGTATCTAAGGATTGCGTAGACGGCGTCCTGGAAACGCTAGTTCACGATCTTGGACTGTTCGGAACGCATCGGTCCGCACGAACTGGGCGGAGCAGCGCGAGACTCTCGTCTCAGCGTACCTGGAATATCGCCACTCACAACCGGCGTCGGGCGCTCCACCGCCAACGATTTACCCTGAATCGATCCACAGGCTAGGCGTAGGCCAGAGGAGGGATCCAGGACGCATTCTGCTTATCGATATCTCAGGTGCGTCTGGCATCGAACGCGTCGGCTGAAATCTAATACATCACAGGCATTTACACGATCCCTCTCGAGATATTGGGCTCGGGGTATCGCAACGTCGCGCTTTTACATCGTGGATATTTGGGGGCTGCTCCCGTCAAGCCTGGAATCGCGTTCTCCCTTCGGCTATTACTGCAGTACCTTCAGCTGAAGACACGCGGCCGCACGGCTAAGAAGAATTTTATACGTGCGCTATGTGACCTCCACAATGTTCGGCCGCCCGTAATTTGTCTAGGAAATTGCTTACACAAGGTCCAGGCGCCGTACATCGGAACGCTCAACCGGCCATTTTCGGACGCGATGGATGCACTCAACATGATACTCCGGGCCATAGACGACAGTGTCCTCGATGCCCTGGGGAGGGGGGGCGACTGGAGAATGAGGAATGCGTGTCCTCCGTGCAGCTATAAGGTAAATACGATCTTTGCGACGCTCGCGTCCTGATACTGACTTTGCGGGCTCAGTGCGAGGCGGAACCCGCGCTGCGCTTTGCGCGGCAGTACACTATGGATGGAAACAACTCCCTCAAGCGATTTGCGTCGGGGTGGACGCCGTTCGACCCCGTCTACCCGTCGCGGTACATCCTGACGCGCGAGACCGTCAACGAATGCGATAGCGAGGTTGCACGCCGTGCGCCACCTTCAACAGCCGGTCCAGCTCTTGATTCAACATCCCCAAGCGATCCGCACAGCGTCTGTGAGGACCGGTGGAAGAACATGCGTTCCGAATCGCAGAAGAAGTCCTCATGGGAGGCACTCGAAGAAACAGGCGCATTTGTCTGTGTCTGCCGGCACGGCTTTGTATTTGCCGCAGCTGACATGGTGCAGAGTGGCGAGCTGTGCGTTTTACTCGGTTCTTTTGCACCATTCTAACGCGTCAGGTTAGGGCCAAGTATGCGCTCTCGATAGACAAGAAACTCATCGAGTTATTCCGTAACGAGGGGCCCATACAGCTGGGCTACGACGTCAACTGTGGGCATTCCATCACTGCTTCGCGCTCCTCGTTCGGCGCCGACTACACGCGTCACATCTTCCCGGTAAACGGACGCTTGCATGGTCACGCGCATAACCGCCTATGCCAGCTCAAGAACCATCCCGACCTCATCGAGGGATCGGGCCGAGAACCCTTCGAGGGCTGCGAGCAGCTCTTCTCTGTTACGAACCTCATTGCCTCCCTCATCCGACACGCGACGCGTTGGCACAGACACGAAGATATGGACCACGCATTCGCAGCCTGGGAGAGTGAGAAGTATGCAGGCCTCGGTGAGCACAATTCCTCTGCGGGATTTGGTTTCTGACGCGTTGCAAGGCGCTCTTCTGCTCAGCAAGCATCGTGATGCGCGCGCGAGCATCTCAGAGCATGAAGCAGATGTAAAGGAAGCAGAAGACCGTTGGCGCTTCACGGACGCCACGTTTCAAGGGTTCTTGGACGGCGAGCGCGCGTTCTTACAAAGCAAAGCCGATGTAACGCCAACGACGACACAAGACCAACTTGAGGACGAATATGTACGCGTCCTGGATCTCCTTTGGGCTGCGCAGTGCGTCTTTTGTACCCCCGGAGACTACATTCTCACCATGTTCGTGCAGGGCAAAGAAGGAGAAGCTACCGCGTCCGTCCGCCGCCGTGCATGACGCGCTATTGCGTGGACTTGTCCGTGCGCCACGAAACTCTAGCAAAGCCGACAAGGACTGGCTTTCTGCACATCGCGAGGCTCTGCGCTGGGCGCCGCTGGCTACGGACCTTGAAGACAAGCTGCAGCTCGCAGCGTCCTGGACACCGACGTGCGACGAGTACAAAGCTGCGGTGAACGCCAGAGCACAACGAACTTGTGATGCGGCTCTCCACGACCTCGAGCTTGCAGTTGTCGCCCGCATCCATGAGATGGAGAAGCTTCATGTCCAGGGCACCGGTGCGTCGTGCGCTATGATCTCACTACTTCCCTGACGCGTTCCATTCAGCTTATAGTCTCCGGCAATGGATCTCAAAGGAGCTTGTGAGGCGTAGCGGAGCCATCCTCAAGCTACTCGAGACGTATAACCGAGCGGCGAACGCGTGCTCTCCCAGCCGCGAGACCCTGAAAGCGGAGGAACTGATGAACGCTGCCTTCCTCGCAGACTTCTCGCTACTCCGCTATGACACTGGCGACCAACCGTGGGCACAGAAGCACTTCCGGCAGCTGACGAGGGCATGGGCTGCGACGAAGCGTGCGCATGAAGAGATCGCACGCATCCGCATCGAATGTGTGCGTATCCGGACCTGGATTCGGGACGAAGAGGCGCGCCAGGCATCTGTCATCCGACAGCTTGCTTCTAGCAGTGAGCGGGCCGCTCAGCTTCTCGCGCATGAGTTATGTGCACGCGCCCATCTGAAGCATGGTGTCCACTCGCAGATCTTGGCAGACCTCGACACGCTGGACATGGAGGACGGGAACGGTGGGCCGCGTAGCCCTGGGAGACATGTCGGCGGGGGCGAAGCAGATGGCACTGCTGACAACGCGTCTGCAAGGCCGGGACCAGTACAACTTCCCGTCCTACAACCTATCATGGCTCCGGACGCGTTGGATGTACCTGCCGCACCGGATTCCATGCCCTTCCGTACGCACGAGGCAGCCGAGTACTCTGATGTAGACAACGACCTCGAGGAGCATGAGCAGAACGAGCTAGACGCGATCATGGGATTTCTTGACAGTTCTGGGCAATAAATGTATCCCACATGGACGGATTAGCCTGTCTGGTAAAGTCTCACGAATTCCCTCCCTTACGGCTGGATGAATGGACACTCCGTTAGCGCTGGCTGCATCGGATGGCAGAGCATGGACGCGTTTGCTGTCTCAGGTTCTTCGTGTGCATCGAGATCCCTAGCTTTCATGTAGACACGGCACAGAAATAGGGACATATTTGAGAGTTTCACCGTGCCTCACGACCCTCACGATTTTCTCAGGAGTTTTGCTACACCAACGCGCCTGCAGAAGAGATGTGCTGCTACGCGTCACACAGTTCACTGTAGAAATCCTGTGTACTTTGTGAGGTAATAAGCGTCCTTAATCGTGGTAAATACATCACATTTGTATTGAGGAGCAGTAGGGCATAGCCCAGATGGACAGACGCGCTCTCGGAGTACGTTACGTGTCCGATGCGTGCAAGTAACCTCCTTTTCTATTGACAACCATAATTAGGGTGAGACCATTTCACATACATTAGTACTACCTGTGACTACACTCCCAGGGAAAGAGGGAACCTGCCAGGCAAAATTGGACGCTGGGCCTGGTTATTATGTGGAACAGACACAGCGCCAACGCGTCCGGAACACTGGCACGCGCGGACTCATCACATCTCGCAGGGCTCCACGTTATTGGGAACGTTCAACATGCTGAGTCTCACGCACGTATCCCGCATAATTCGCAAGATACATTCAGTCAATTCCCAGGCGGCTCGCGGACCTGCCACACGAACGCCGTGTCCATGCGAAAGCTGAACACCTTGGCTAGTAGTTCCGTGCCATTCGAAATCTGGAGCGTGTTTATTCACCAAGAGACTCAATGCAGCCCATTGGGCCATGAAAGAAAGACGCAAGACAGTGTCTCAAGTCGGATATTGCAACGTGCGACACACAGGTGCGGTTGATTGCCACACTCAGTCCAGCGTCCATTTCTCCATTCACATCTATATACCAGACCTATCTATCCAAAGAGACCGATGCAAAGCAGTAAGGCACTCTTAATGCGTGATCTTACTGACAGGTCCTGCATGCCCTGAAACACCTACTTGTGTTGCATATGTTGCGCGTTCCGGACTTCCTTGTTCGCCTGTAATTGACCAGAAAACGAACAGGAACAATCGATTACATGTCTCCAAACATGGGATAGGACTCTCCCTCGCTACGTACATCTGTAAACTGGGCGGGGGCTAGCTGAGAAGTGTACGCGTCGGGAATTGTGTCAAACCGCAGCGGAGGGAGAAGGGCTAACGACCGTGGGGACAGGGGTTCCAACGATGGTAATGGTGTCAGCTGGGAGATCATAGAGAAAGGGGGTAGGGGCGTGCTGGCTCCAGGATCCATCGGTCCGTGCGTAAACGTGGAGTGCGTACGGGTCGCATCGTCAAACGTCGGGGGGGTATCCATTAATCCCTGCAATCCATGACGCTCTCCCGGGCGTGTTTCAAAAATAAATGAGGTGCCCAGGCCACTCGACGCGTTGGAGTCCGTATGGGCTGGCGTGCTATCGACGTTCGAACGCGTTGCTGGGCCTGAGAATGCGGGGTCAAGCGGCTGTCCGGAAGCGAGTGTGGTGTTCGCAGGTTGCGCCTGCGTGCCTTGCGCTGCAGTCTGAGCATGCTGTGGCGCTGTAGATGCGCCCAATGCGCCGGTCGTGCTGTTGCTTGGACGCGTACCGCTCTGAGACTGAACACGTTCGTAGCGAATGGTACCATCCTTGACGAGCGCCCAAATCTCCTCGGCCTGTCCCTGCGTCATCTTTGACATACTCTTGAAGACGATGTGCGACGGCCACCCAGTGACGGCGACACTGTGCGTCCGGACCAACGCATCCGGGCGCGCCCAGGAAATGCGCGTCGTTTCGGAGCCCGTAAGCTGCCCTATCGCACTGTATCAGCCAATGGCCCCTATTAGAACCACGACGTACTAAGCTGCTTAGTTAGCTCGGCTGAGATACGATGCCTCGGGTCGTTTGCCTTGCCTGTACGTTGCGCGGCGGCTACCACAAAATCCAGTTCGTTTAGGCGCTAGCGCTATGCAGAGTGCAACACACCTTCTGCACCATAGACACAATAGCCTTCAAAGTCGACTGCAATGCTGTTTACTTCGCGTCGGAGCTCATTGGTGAAGAAGAGTTGTGCCGTCTGCGACGCGATGACAGACGCCGCATAGCCTTCGTCACGCGTAGACCGTGAGGTGAATAACGCGTATTCGAGGCCATAGGCAGTTTTGAGGGTCTGCAGCTGTGAGAGAGGATGAATGGTCCCCTTTCAGGACGATGGACATGTAGTGCGTACTTGCTGTTCAACCCCATTGAGCACACGCGTAATCTCAGCCTGGACGCCCTTCTTTGATTGACCTGGGAGCTTTGGCACTGCCTGGGTGTTGTGACGCTGCTTCAGTTCGTTGAGACGCTTCTCCGCGGCCGCATGGAGTTCGTTGTCGCTCTCGCTACGGACGCGCTTATTCACTCGCTCGTAGATCGGCGGTGCATGCTCTTTGGTTATGTCCCGCCACTCCGCATTGGGTTGTGCTACAGATAGTGAGTGAATGAGCTGGAGGATGCGTGTGAGACCGACCGTCGCGTGCGAGGGAGCAGCACGCGTTCCAAAGCGTGGGTGGACGTTTGACCGTGTCCTGACGAATGGCAAGATGGGCCTTCTCACGGAGGTCATGCATTGGGATTGAGTGGCGGTCGCTGATGTCGTTGAGAGCGATGGTGAGGGCCGCGAGAGCGTCTGCTATCTCGTCTGCAATTTGCTGACGCGTTGCGGCATTTTCGGCGCGTCTGCTGGTCGCAGAGGCCTTCTGCGTACCAGGGGCTGCCATTGCAGCGCAGTGGCAGCAGGAAGGGTGCCAAAGACTCCGAGAGACGGGCCCGGAGGGAAACTTTACATCTCCCACTCGCCCGCGCAAGATGCGGGTGCTCGAATGGCTTGTGCTCATTATCTGCGCTCTCACGTTCCACGTCTCGGCTGCGAAACGGCCTATCAAGGGCAAGGGGCGTGGGCTAGCACCGATTTCTGCCCCTGAGCACTCGGAGGCCTCGTTCGAGTCGGAGGAACGCGATGAGGGCCTAGCCCAGCACCAAGAGACGTTGGAGGAGGACCAGCTGGCGAACGATGAAGGCAACGACGATCTATTCGGACCTAGCTCTGCCCAGCACGTCCGCTTCGCTACTACGCCACCAGGCCAGACGCAGAACGCGTTGGGCAACGGCACCATCGAGGAGACGCAGGAGCTCTCCTCGAACACGTCCAACGACCCAGAGGCGTCAGCCCACACCTCGCGCGAGCCCCCCACGACCCCCGGGGGTGTTGGGCGCCTCCACCTTGCTCTAGGCCGGGCACCGGAGGATACAACGCTGTACGAGCGGCCCGGCGCCGCTGAGCGCAAAGGCTGGCTATCAGGCGTCTCGGACGAACAGCTGGATCGCGAGTTCCACAGCTGGTACCAGTTCAGCAAACCAGCACGTCGACGCATCTTCCATGAGGACTGGTGCGAGGTCCGGCGGAGGGTGAGTTCCAGATTCCTATGTGCTGCACGTCCGTACTCACACATTCACAGCTATACGATATCAGTGCAGCAACCGGCGCCTCATTCTTCCTGGCTATGAGCCGCCCAGAGGCCGATCCAGCGCATCCAAACCACTTCGGCGACACGCTCATCAGCCGCAATATCGCACGCAACAGACGCTTTCAGAGGACGACGGACCGTATGTGGACAATGTTCGAAGACGACGTTGCACGCGTGTATCGCGAGGAGCACAAAAAACTGCTGGCAGACTCTGCAGTCGCAGGGCAGGAGGATGAAGACGCATCCCCGCAACACGGCGACGACGACGAAGAGACCATGCAAGTCAACAACCCACCAAAGAAGCGCAAGCGGGAGAACAAGGCCCGGGCCGCCGACGCGTCCCGTTCGAAGGGGAAGACCAAGGAGAACGCGTCCGACGAGGATCGCGCGGACGGTGGGATCGATTCCACACAGTCGACGCCTCAGCGCCCGAGAACACGGCAGCGGACGTCGCGCGATCGTGCTAGCCGCGAGACAAGACAGTCGCCCCCGCGCTTTGCGTTGGCTACCCGCGGACGCGTGCTGGACACCCGGGACATGGCGGTAGACGACGAGGAGGAGGTGGAGCAGCTCGGACAGGCCCTCGTGCACAGTCGCCGCGAGACTGAAGATCGCCAACGCCAGCGAGAGCAGCCAACGGCATCGACATCTCGGCTGGACAGCCAGCCAGAAGCAGGGCCTAGCAGTTCTCGTCAGCGCATCGACATGGCTGCAGGGCTACCTCCTGTCGACGCGCGCGTAAAACTCGAGCAGAAGAGCTCGAAGGGCAAGGGCAAGGAGAAGCAACGCGACGCGTCGCCAGCCCCGAGCAACGGACGCGCCGCTGGCACAAGCACCGGCAGCGTCTCCAGCGCCGCAGGGCCAAGATTGGACACCAGTCGCCCGCCCATTACGGGTGGATCGTCTCGTGGACCTGCTACCGCGGGCCCGGGTTCCTCCAGTCGCAGCACAAACGCGTCAGGACCCGCTCGGACACGGCAGGTCCTGGACGCTGTTGAGCTCCCCCGTCGCTTCGCGGTGCCGGCGCCACCTCGCGCCCAGCGCCCAGCATCCATCGAGCAGGCCCTGCTTCAGACAATCAGCCCGTCGAACGCGTCCTTGTCATTCCGCGCACCAACCCCCAACGATGCCGCGTCAGAGTTCTCCGTCATCCCGCCCCAGTCTCCGCCTGCGTCTGCGCCGCCTACGGAGTCAGAGGACGAGTCCGATGGCGAGTCAATGCTGCCCGCGGTTGTACAAGGTCTCCTGGACGAGTTCGGTGTCAGACGCGTCGCCTGGGATGATATCGAGACCATCTACCTGACTGGTCTTGGGTACGGCGCGGAAGCGCACGCGCGCTGGACGGCGGCCCTGCGGGAGATGCAGGCAGAGCTTAGGCTGACGGACAAACAGGTGAAGAAGGTTGCGCTTGCAATGTTGCGCGCGCAAGCTGTTAAAAAGTCAGGCGCTTAACACTGACTTGAACTGTCAATCTGTATTTATCGTGTGCCGTCCTTTTCTGCATTCAATGAACCATACGGCACCGAAGTACTTCGTCCTCAGAGAGCTGGGCCACGGCACTGCAAGTCTTTTGTCAGACAACCGACTTGCTTATGTCATAAGTTATCCGACGGCCGGTATCCGTCTTAGGCCTAAGATGCATAGCATACAACTCTGTGTGCCTCCAACGCGGCAGGACGGACGCGACGCGGCAGGACGCGACGCGACGCGACGCGCGAAAGATCGACAGGCAACGTGAGAGAAGGAAAGGTACTTCCGCGCTCCGACTGTCCTGACGGACGCGTTGATCCATCAGCTGGACCCAGCTGGGCGCCGGCACCGCGCTGATGGCCTATCCGCGTAGTGATGGACGCGTTCCATCCGGCCCTACTTGAATAGGTCGGATCAGGTGAGCCCTAGGTGACCCCAGCGTGATCCCAGCATGACTGCTGCCCAGGATTGTACCGTGAACGGGGCGTGATCGTCCCAGGATCCCAGCGTGACTGTCCCATGAACGCAGCGTGATCCTGGTGGGATCCTGGCGTGATCGTCCCAGGATCCCAGCATGATCTCAGCGTAATCGTCCCAGGATTCCAGCGTGATCCCAGCGTGACTTGCCCAGTATCCCGGCGTGATTTATGCAACGGACTGTTCCTATTCAAATCCATGGATGGATTGCCTGCTGTCACTCAGGCAAGGTCTAAGCATGATGTATGGTCAGTGAATACCTTCCTCCTGGTCAGTGTTTAGCCACTGTGTGCCTACGATTTTCCAATCCTGTCCAGGTACCTGGCAATTTTCTTTGTGGAAGCTTTTGCGGTGTTGAGGCCAGGCAAGAGCCAGGACACCCAGCCACAAGAAGAGCACCTCCCATGGCCCGCACGGCTCACAGACCCGCATCTCCAGGAGTGCGCATCTGTGTGCCGCTGCTATTGTATGCATGAGGGGCAAGGCCGTGCAACAGGAGAGCAGCTCCAGCACAACTCTGCGAGCAGCAGCGCTTCATCAGGTCCAGAGTGCGCCGCTGCAGTGCTGGGAGAATGGATGCTGGGGGCTCGGATTGTATACCATATGATGCCAAGGGGTCTGTAAGGGTCATCGTGAGGCCAAGCAAAAACTGGTACGAAAGTGGGGAGAGTCCTGAATGGGCCACCACTGAGACACTGTTGTTCGGCTCTCACGAGCCTGAGATATAGGCCGTTCGCATCGAGCCGTCACCACCGGGACGTCGTGCAGCCCAAGGAAGACCTGCACCGTCTCTCACTCAAACAGCTGCGGTGGTGCTGGCGCCAGATTGCTCGTGCGGAAGTCGTTCGAACCCCCCGTCAACATAGGGGTATATCCTGAGCGAGTCCCATCGGGTCCCGTCGTCCATTGTCTGCTCTCATTCGCTGCTCCTGCTGCTGATCCTCACGTCGACCGTGCTAAGCTCATTCTCAGTCCTGGAGTACATAAGGGGCTGGTCGTGCCCCCCATGAACCCCAGTCTTGAGTTTCTCAATCCACCACTGTTGTGCTCTCATTCACCCTCAGCGCCGGTTGAGGCGCACGCCCTCCACCCTGGAGTCCCAGCACCAATGGGACCTGTCGTGTATGGAGAGTGGTGCTCATAACCCCCCGAGGCCGGAAGCGTCTGACAACTCTTCTTGGGTACTCTGTTCAAGCTCCTGCAACGATGGACATAGCTTGGAGTGCGGGTGGTGCCGCTTCTTGATATTCGCCGGGCTCCCAGTGAGTTCGCGATCCATGTCGAACCACCCTCATTGTTGTGCAACTGCGCGCAGTGCCGACCAAACCGCCAGCAACACGCATCAGGGAGGGGCGCGCGCGCCATGAGAACCGGTTGTTGAGTATCAAGAGCAAGAGCCCGATGCTCGCAGCGTGCGCATTCGGTTGCCCTTCGTGTTGGAATCCGCGACGGCTTTGTGGGTGTAAGGTCCGGGTACCCACTTCGAGCAGGACGGAGTCGCTCGCGGTGCCGAGCGCTCGCGCATCTCTTGCAAGGAGGGGTGTGTTGAGAATGAGAACGCGCAGTTGCGCGCGTGCCATGGAGTCTCTAAGCGAGGGACAAGTGTAGACATCCGACAGACAGGGCTCCCAGCGGGATCACGAGCCTGCTTGAAGTGCTCGCCGGACGCTGCACACGGGATGTGAGGAAGGTGGGGAATTCATCGAGCCGCTCCGCCCGGGACCCTCATGCAATGGTCTTGTCAAGGGCAGAGGTGCGAGGCAGTAGGTGACAGCACAAACGGAGGATCCAATCCGACGCAGTCGAGCTTGGGGTGTTTGAGAGCCCAAGGAGCTTTCCAACCGGTTGCTGCCTCGGGGCGCATTGGTTCCCCTCCAAAGCGGGAAGTCGATGGTGGCGCGCTGCGTCAGGTTGTTGTTGTCCGTGCACATTGCACCCCAGCAAGATTCCGGGTGCGCGAATGCGCTGATAGCTCATGCAGCCAGTTGCAGAGACTCGAGCCGCATCGAACGGTGGTATTTAGAGGTCTATTGGATGTCTGGTTGAGCTGTTACAAGTCAGACGCGGCTTGTTGCGAAGTGGTTACCGGGACTGTACATAGGGAGGCGCGCGCTTGAAGGACGGCGGCAGTCTGGGCATCATTTCCACCTGCGTTCGATCGGGCGCCCGACGACGTCACTGGGCGCTCGATCTGGGCGTCCGTGCACGATCGCCTGCTAATTTAATTTATGCACATTTGTTAGTGCTCCTCGATGGTAACGGGTGCGTTATGATATCCGTATCTTGCTAGGATACTGCGAGGATAATGTACGGGCTGTCGTACCTCGACGACAGGGCGGCGCACATCCTCTGTGTCGTTGGCAGGTGGGCTGGCCGTCTCTAACAGCGGGCTGTCTTGACTCACTCTTGTCCCTCCCCCTTCTCTGCTTTTCTCTCCATGCCGCAGACGACGCCCTCGCCCGTTGTGCAGCTTGCGCGCGCGGCCGCCAGCCGTCCGGAGTCGGCCGCTCCCTGTGTTGACCAGGTACGCTTTCGTTTGCCGAACCGTCTTGTCCTGACGGTCTTTCAGCTCCTGTACTCGGCGCGCCGCTGCGCGCTAACCGCTGCTGTCCTTGCAGATGGCGCGTCGTACACAGGTGCGTGGTCGCGCCATGCTCCTGCTCGTGCTGAGACCGTTCGCGTACGCTGCCTCCAGCCGCATCGCCCACAGCGGCCGTGCGTCCTGAAGCGGCGCCAGCTATCGCCGCCTGCTTCTCCGCGCTCATGCGATGGTGCGGCACGCACGGCCCTGGCTCGCAGCTGCGCGGAGAGGACCGTGCGCAGGGCGCGCAGTTCGTGCGCGGTATCCGCACGCTCGGGCCGGTACGCGGTGCTTCTAGCGCCAGCGAGCCCGCCAACCCATCGTCCACGGGAGCTGGCCCTGTCCCCGGGGAGCCGTCGTCCGGAGAGAGAGGTTCGTCGGCCTAGGGCCATCGTGCCAACTTGGCCGCCTTGTTGGCCGCCTACTGCGGCGGAAAAAAAGGTGCGTCGTTGCTTGAGGTTTGATGCATGCCTGGCTTACCTTACGAAGCTCAGGCTCTCGTTCTTTGGCTTGCGGCTGTAGGGGCAGCTGTTGCTGCTGGCTAGATGGCCGAGGTGCTGCGTATTGCGGGCTACGTTCGGTAATGTGATGTGACTTAGATGTCGAATACTACCCCTTCTCCTTGCCCTTGCCGTCGCCCGCGCATGGCGCGCTGTCCGCTATGCGCATCCCTATTGTGCGGGCGTTTGGTTCAGCGCCATCGCCGCTGGTACTGGTAATCTGTGAGCGTTGAGCGTCCTGCTGCACGTACGCAGCTACCGCTTCTCCTGCTATCCGGGCTTGGGCAGCCGCTGCTCGATGAGACGCTGCTGTGTCTTTTTGCTCGCTGCGCTCTCCGCGCTCATTGTTCACTGAGAATTCAGGTCGCATGGACGCGACTTGGTCGTTGTACGACCGCGTCCGGTTTGGGCGCTAAACCAAGATGATGGTTGTTTGGGGGCAAGGTTGCCCCTCTCCAGTGGGCTCCTGGTAATGGGATGTCACTGTTTTTGACGTCCTCCACTAGTACTGGTCCTTTATGTCGAAATTTTGGCCGCCGCCGGTAACAGAGGCCCAAAGTAGCACTCACTTAGATATAGAAAATTGTTAACTTTGTTACTAACATGGTCTGCGGCGGCGGGCGAGGTTACCAACTTCACGATGTCGATGTCCCGATGCTGCATCGCTGCGGGAGGACATCGGGCAGTCCAGCGCCGCAAAATACATCTGAGGCACTCTTGGGAACCCGACCAGAACGCACACTCGTAATTGCGACTTCCGTTTGGTGCAGGGGTCGCTCTGAAACATCGGAGAGGTTGGAAACCGACCTTTCGGCATGGAGATCACGTATCCTACAAGTAAATAATTCATTCGGCATGCACTGCATGGTGAGAATATGTTCCTGGGCACGAATATGTAGGTAAATGTAATAGTAACAACGAGTTAACAGCAGTTATTACTTACCTGTTACCAACAATGTTAGTAACACCGTGTTAGTAACACGAGATGTTACTAACGTGTTAGTTTTGCCCCGGGTAATAACTAACCGGGCGCTAGCCCGGCCCCAAAGTCTAGTCTCCCTAAAGGGCAGACGAGCGTTCGCCGGCCGCACGCAGGCAGGGCTGCAGGCAGCCGGCGAACGCTCGTCTGCTCCCAGACGCGCGGGTCATTACTTGTGTGGCACGTTCGGGTGCAATAAATCACCGATACTGTACCATTTCGACCGTAGCCTCACTGTAATGTGTAATGTGCCCCTCGGGGAAAAAGGTAGGATAGTGCAAATCGCCTCCGATTAGCTATTGGAGGTTCATCAGATTAGATTTTTCGGGAGGAATGCGGCTACGGTCGAAATGGTACAGTATCCTCATTTCCCCGCCGCTCCCTCACAAAACTGTACCGCAACTCAGGATACGCCCATAGGTGCTGTGTTTTACGCAGAATACCTCATAGTCGCCGTTGTCGGTCGGTGCAGCCTGCGGCAACATGGAGTGCGGCTGGTCTCAGCCGTCGTTCTCACATTATGAAATCATATTTAATGGCGGACTCAGGTCAATAAAACCCATCTAGTGAAGCTCTCACAATCTTACATGATCTGGGCCTCGTTTTTGCGAGCGGGGCACGTGATCAAACACGCCCCACTTTGCCTCCGGTTGCTCCACAGTGGTAAACGCCTGCGGGGTTGGAGCAGACGGCTATCTCCCAAGTCTGCGACTTGCTCGCTCCGGGTGACTTGGGCGTGCCGTCTGCGTACCGGAGACTACCAAAGTCTCCCGTCACAAAGCCTCCACGGTAACTGTCCCGCCGTGTCACGGCAGAACGGCCTGCCCTCGATTGTGATCGACTTTCAATAATCGTGGTTGGTGTTTCAACTGCATTTTCAGGGCGTGGAGACCGTGGGAATTGTTCAAGGCCCCCTCCGTAGGCTTCGCGCCTATCCACACCACCTACTAAATATCGCCCAGAGCAGCGCCCGCAACAGCTCAGCATCACACGCCCGTCCACCACAGATTGTGCAAAACGGCACGATCTGCCGCAGGGAAGTCCGCCGGCCTGCCACGGTTTGTCGCGGCGCGAGGACGACTAGCCCGTTGACCTCACGGATCGTTTGCCTGTGTTTGAGTCTTCCATCTTTCCAGATTGGATGATGACTTGGTTACTTGTAGGTAGTGTTTTGAAGGCCGGGCCGGGTTCGAAAGCCCCGGCTTGGGCTCGGCTTTCAAGGGCTCGGGCTCGCTGAACATGAAGCCCAAGCCCGAAGCCGCGAAAAGCCCGAGCCCGAGGCTCGGCTCGGGCTTAAGCCCGGGCTCAGGTATCAACATGAGGGTGCCGTTCATTGCTATGGAAAAGGGTTAAGGCAAGAGCTGGAAGTCTTGTACAATGATATCGGAGCATCTAAGATGGTGAGAGCGTTCGTACGGTCCATTACCGGCGCTAGATACTGAGTGCTGGCCGTGGGAACATTGTGCATTTGCTTCCGTCGTTCTGCGGCATCCAACTTCCGCGTTCCATCGCACAGATATGAGTTCCCTGAGACAATATCAGACAGCTACCACTGATACATAACTCATCAATGTCTCTCAAGACGCATCTGATGTGCAAAAGCTACCTCAACCGTTCCGTATCGCAAGCCCGGGCTCAAGCCTCGGGCTCAGGCTTCTCAACCTTCGAGCCCGAGCCTGAGCCCCTCCAAAGCCCTGCGTTGGGCTCGGCTCGGCTCGGGATTTTTAAGGCTGGGCTCGGGCCGGCTCAGGGCTTTGAGCCCGGCCTTTGAAACACTACTTGTAGGGGAATCGCTTTGTAAAGATGATGGTTGCATATGTCACAAGGTAGCGGGATTTGTCCGAAGGGCCCTCGGGGACTTATAATAGCTCGTGTGGTTACAGGAAATCATCCAAATGCACGCGCCTCGGCCTCTCTGCGACCTCGGCTCTCACGTGTCACGTTGCGGCCACGGCCGATTAAACATTGCGCGCGGACAGGATTGTGATACTCAATCTAACTACCTGCACAAACAGCGATTTCAGAACGAGGGATTTTGCCATCTCATGCCGAAATAGCACGCTTTGCAAGCATTGTCTTTTGCCTCCTTGTGTGTCGTCCCTGTCGAACTAGCGCTCGCAATGCCATCGACTGAGATCCCTGTCATCAGAGAGAGCATATCTCGCAATCTATAATACTCACCGCATATGACGGCCGTCCAAATGGGAGCGTGGTCGGGTCCCGACCTCGTATATTCGACGGTCAGCCTGCGATGCCTCATATTGGCGTCATCGTGCAGGAGAGACGAGTAGTAGCCTTGTGGCAACTTGAAAGGCAGGAGAGGCTTCTGCGCACGCTTTGGAGGCGCCTGGACAGCAACTGGCTCCGGGTCCTTGATTAGGTCGGCGATTATGTTCTCCACTATGTCGAATCCGAATTCGAGCTCGACCGCTCCAAGGTAGGCCGTGAACGCGTCCGCAAGTTGATCCTCCCAGTTTGCCTTGTCGTCGTTGTTGAGTGTCCGCTGTAGGGAATCTGGAAGGCCGTACGCGCTGGCCCACTCTGCGAGATTTGCGCTTTCGAGAAGTTTGGCAATATCCTCCAGCCTAAATAAGCACGCAGGACTCGGACGCATACGCAGCACGCACCTCGCACGGCGCCCCGATACCGTGGGAGAATCTGCCGCCAGCTGCCTCCTGTGAAAATCAGAGGGAAATACTTGACATGTGAGCCACGGTGCCCGCTCACCGCTTTAATCTCGCGGGCGTCCAGGGCTCTTGTGATGGCGCACTGGAGAGAGCGCTGGCCAATTGCCTTAAAGATCCGTCCGAGTCTATCATCGGCGGGCGAGCGACGTCCTTCCGCTGTGCATACAGCCAGTGAAGCTGACTTGAAGGTTGTATCCTTTGCTGAACCGTAGGGCCAGGGACGTACCAGGCGAGACCCGGACAGCGACCCTCATTTCGAGAAGCCTCGTGATCTCGACAAGGCGACGGTAGAAGAACGGGGAGGGAGAGAATGCGAGTAAGAAACCAAAGATCGAGCACGTCGCCGGGGTGTAGCATGCGGCCACGACAGCAAAAGGACCCGGCCCCAAGCAAATGGAGCTCCGACGGCCCAAACATGCCAGCGAATCGGTGAACTCAGTCACCGACGTGATCAACATTAGCATCGACGTTGCGCGGTCGGTCCTATCATTAACAGCAGTCCGGAAGGTGCGAGTACTTTTCTCTGGCTTTCGTTGGAGCTCGTGTATGTAGGGGAAATGTACCTCGCAGTCTCGAATCTCCTCCACGCTGTGATATCAGCATCGTTGTGTTAGCGATGCTCCTGTCATTGGGCGATAATGTCGACCACATGCATTGGCGCTGGATACAAAGACCCCGGACCCCACTGGTGACATGCTTGCCCGCAGTACCTGTTTATATCTACGCAAGCCAAACCTTCGCTTGGCTGATGTCAAATGTAGATGTTCACCGTCTATGTGAACGCAGGCCTGATCATCCTCCTGATAGTGAGAACCCTAGATGGTCCGCCTGTCTGATTTCGGACCCTTTGGCGTGGCAAGCAAATTGACTCCGAACTTGTGTGCCAGTGGACTCCCGCACGGACGACTGAGCATATGAACTTTTGGAGCGACATTTATGTCTCTGCAGCGCACACAGGAAGGTGAGGCATGTAATCACAGCATGTACGCTTGGATGGTGCCTCGAACACTGTCGAAACAAAACTTCCGCTGAGACACTGGCCAAAGCTCGGAGGCGAAGGATATAAAGCAGCAGTGGATGCTGTGCAGAGAAACAAAGAGAACTCGGAAAAGGAATCGACTGAGACCGCGCTAAGGATATGCCTACTGATGCGGTTTGAGGTTTGATCCGATGGTACGCGTATACCATGAACGGACGGGGATGGGTCATTAATAACATAGGCTCAGCTTCTGCGGGCCCCCTGGCAACTCAGTCTAGCTCTCTGAACCATCCTCGGACTTGGGAGTCGGCAGCGGACCGAGGGCGTCCGCCGTTGCGCCGTTGCAACGGGGGGAGTCGGGATGTTTCAATGGAATCTCGGCGTAAAAAACCACATCCTATCCTATCCTATCCTATCCTATCCTATCCCATGCATCCGGTCGCCACTTCACGATTGCCGTGTGCTTCTACAGCTCCTTCAAGTTCTTGACCTCTGCATAGGCAGTAACAATTTCCTTGACCCGTGCCGAGATTTTCTCAGGGACCGCTCTACTCGCCAAAGATCTCACGTCAGGCGTCAGGCGTTACGACCACTCATTGGTCAAAAGGGTTCCGGTCAGCTATCCGTCGGGATAGAACAGGCCCACGGGACCGAGGTCTGATTGTTACGACCCATAAGACCATTGTTCTCGAGCCGCTGTCCGACCTGCTACGCTAGGTTTTCACGAAGAATCCGGACGAGTAACACGAGCCACACTCGAAACTCACATCCTTATCGGTGTAACTAGGAAATGCGTTTCAAACCACTGCCCAGGTTGCCTTCCCTTGAATCGAAGTCCAGGCTTGCCGCTTGCGTCGTTCAGCCGGTTTTGAAAAGCATCACATGCACCCATATCAGGTGCAAGTACTTTACCTATGAGGCTACACAGCCGTCCCGCCCGCTTGCCGGTCAAAGGGACGGCTGTATAGACGTCTAGCTGAGGGAGACTACCTTAGTACCTATGAGGAGCCACTCAAATATCGCGTTTTGAACGCGCTCTGGCGACGAAATCTGAGAACCAATATCGATGTAATTCTGGACGACCAAGGGCTACTCACTAAATACGGCATGTCAGGCTTACGACCATGCGTTGCCAGGAGTCCGACTTACCTACTGCTGTGGCCTGATCTGGGACCTCCTCGGCTCTGGGGCACCGTAGCTGGGGTTCCGATTCCGGGCAGAGCGATCTGAGCGTTTGCATGGCTCGGAGCTAATGCTGGGTGTGGTCCCTTTACCAATCTTGCGCATTCGGCTCGGCGTTGTGCCATCCTCTCCGCGAGGACGTTTGGTCAATGACGATGCGATGGACTCGGCTTTGCGCTTCAACGGGACACCGATATCTTGCGCCGATGCGGTCTGCTTGCGCGTCCGAGGCGCGGATGCGCGCCGCGAGGCGACTTCTTCTTTTGATTTGGACGTCATCTGTGATGGAGTTATGGGGTTGTGAGGAAGGGAGGAGACGCAAAAGACGCACCAGATCTTTATGTGGCTTAATGACCATGGGGTCTTCCTCGTCCTCAAAGGGCACGTGCCGTGCGCGTTTCATCGCATGTGCGCTTGCCGGAGCTTTCGATGCCATGTGCGGGATGGGCGCAAGCCGGCTGGGGTCCTTGTCTCGGACGCTTTCCTTCTCATCGTCCTCCAAATGCATAGCTTCGGTGTCGATTAACTTGCCCTCGGCGTCTTCACGTTCCAAGGCGATCCCAGACCGGTAGCTGGCAGGATTCGTATTCCCCACGTCCGTGTCGTATCCGTCCGAATCGTCGTCTTCTGGAACGACCACTGGTTCGAACACGGGCATGCTCAAAAACGATAGATCGAGCGCCAGCACGTCCTCCATTTCCTGCGGAAGCTTCGAGGGCGAGGTGTGCAGTAGAGCAGATGCGTTGGTGTGGTGCGCTGATGAGCGCACAGTGTGGCCGAGTTCCGTCTCACTACTGGGCTCGGGCATTCCGTCCACCTTTGAATCAGCGTTGAAAGACGAATCCATTTCAGGCACCGTCACGAATTGCTCCAGTGGCGAAGCTTTGGGTGGGGTGGCTGAACGGTCCAACGCCGGGCGCAGGACTCTGCCCATGTCTCCGATCCGTGCCGGGCGAGATTGGGTGGACAGTGAAGGTTTGGGATCACATTGTGATACGCGCTCGTCTTCAATCCGCCCGGAATGTGAAGCTAAATCCCGCAGAGGGTTCTGTACACCGGCCGATGCAGGTGAATTGCTGGCTGATTCGACCGTGTCAAAGGCCGTTAGCAGCTCTGGGGCGATCGATCGTGTCATTGTGCTGCGTGCGGGCCGAGGAGAGAGCGGGGAGGTGTGGTGCGGATGGCTATCGAGCGGACGTTCGTTCGCTTTGCCGATCAGTGCAGAGGACGCCTGTGAGATGCGTATCAGAGGCTGAACTTGCCCCAGGCTATCGCCGGACGTGGGGTAAGCATGGTTTGGGGAGCAGTGAAGACCACATCCACCTGGACTTCCTGAGCTGTACGCCATGGTATTTCGGGCCCTCCAGTGCGCCGCGTTCACTGCCAGAGGCAAGCGATATCAGTACAGAAGACAGAGTGGGACATCGTGAGCAGAGCCTACTTACTCGTTGAGGGCCGGGTACGAAGGCAACTTGGCCGGCGAGGAGTTGTTCTGGCCCTTTTCGAACAAAATGTCCTGTGAGTGGGCAGGCTCCACGCCCGGCTGCGAGCCGCGCTGAGCGGCATGTGCTGTTTCAAAGATCACCACCGTCGTGTTGCCCATAGACATCGTTTCATGGGGTAAGGATGGTGTGCGCGCAACCGGTAGCCCAGGCAATTGGGTGACAGACTGCGGCTCGCCGGAGGCTGTCGTTGTCGCGGACGTCCTCGCTCTCGCGCTGAGAACAGGCATGCTGCATGCCGCCATCGACCTGTGTGTTGAAAAAATCAACAGTTTGAGCTGACTGTCTCGTATCGTTTATTCATTTTATCTGCGTACTGCACTTGGGGGTTTGCCCGTGCGTCTGGCACGGGGGCCGCACTGCCGGCGGCGACCCAGATGGAGCATGTTAGATCTAAACCGCAGCACACCACCAGGAGGAGGGCGACGCACAGAGCCTTGGGCCCCTCTAGTGCCCCGAGTCTTTCGCCGCTTGGGCGTGATGCTGGAGGAGTTGGAGATATCGGGAGATTCATGGGCGGTATCCTGATGATAAATTTCGCGCACGGTCCCGCCCCGCCAATGCCAGGAGAAGTCGCAGCGGGCGCGTGAGACACGGGCTCGCGGGGCCGATTCACATGCGGGGAACTAAGCTGCACCGGCTGCGCTCCTGACTCGCCAGACTCGGTGTTGGTCTTTTCGCAGATCTCCCATGAGCCGCGCAGTTGTGCCTTCCAGTGATGGCCATCCGCGGGACGTGATGGGGGCATGGCAGTGGTATGCTCCCCATCCTTCGAACTCAACTGCGCTCCTGAATCGGCGAGCGCCGCCTTGGGCTGCGGACTAGCCGCCGCGATTGTGTTTCTGGCCCGCCATTCGTCGCGCAGGTTCTTCATGAAAATATAGTTGGGCATACGGCGTGTTGGAGAGACGGTCGTGTGATGGGCGAGATCCAAGCGCTCTGGAAGCTAGGAGCGGCGTCATACTCCGCTCGGCGCCGTGTTGACACTTGAGCGCTTGAGCGGCGATCACATACGGAATTATCCAGCATCGATTCATTTGCCACAATACTTGACGTTGCTGGAATCAATAATTCTATCTTGCGCAATGAGGGTCTGAACTGCACATTGGCACACTGCGTACATGAGAGTGCCAGATACGGACGTATCTGATCTGAATATAGAGGCTGGGAAGGCCAGAATTCCGGCAGGGCACACAGGAGGGCGGCGGTATTGGGGCCTGCGTCGTGCTGTCGGTCCCGTCAGCTACTGCGCCAACCCATGATAGTACCATTACTCTGACAAGTATTTCAATGGGTCGTAACCCATCATAAGTAGTTATAACAGGTCTCTGGATCTGGCACCTCAATTCCTGTAGAGATAATATCATGCTTTGAGGTAATCTAGCGGTGGGGTGAAGCGAGGTTGTGCGCGTGCGAGGTGATTCTGCAGCGTCCGACGAAAAGATTGCGATGACAGAAAGGAAGACAGAAAAGAAAAGAGCGAGAGGGATAGGGTTAGGGAGGCCGTTCAGGCTCGCGTGGATGCGGATGAGGAGGAGGATTGGGTGGGGCGGGTGAGCCCCGTTTGGGCGAGGCGTCCTGTGCGTTCACTGAAAGCCATCAGTGCGTTCAGATCCCTGCGGGTGCCAAGCAAGGTCTTAGCCGAGAGTAACCTTTGAGCTGGGACCGGAGCGTCTGGCGGGGAGCGAGGAAACGAGAGCATCGGAGGAGGAAATGGTCTACCATCTCTGGTTCACTGCAAAGGAGGCAAAGTGGTGAGTCCAGAATACCAAAGCGATGCAGATAGTGGTTAAGCGCGACGTGGCCCGTGCACAGCTGCGTGAGGACCGCAGCCTGCGCGCGCTTCAGGCCTGTGAACATGCGCATAGCCCGCGGCGACGGCAGCGTGTTGTCGAAGCGTGCGTAGCGGCCACTCTCGCCGCACTGCCTGTTTTTGTGACGCGAGCAGAGCGGCAGCGCTGCGTGGGAGGGGGTCGTCGTCGAGCGACGCAAGTTGAGCGTCCTTGCCCGCAGCTGCGTCCTTGGCGTGAATGTCTGCGAGCCCGTTACCTTCTACGCCGTCGTGCCCCGGAACCGAGACCAATGTCAGAGCGAAGCCTGGTCCAGCCGCGCCGAGCTGACTGACCGCGTCGTGGATATCGTCAGTGATGAGTTGGCCGGCATTCGGCCGCGGGTTGTGCCCGCGGATGATCGCCGGCTGGTTGTCTAGGCAGACCACCACGTCGACGACCTCCGGGACATCCATGATCATGCGAAGCGCCAGCAGAATACCGAACAGTTCCCCTTCAAAGACCGTGTGCGTCGAGAGTGTGACCGGGTACGCGCACGGAGAGATGCACCCACGAGCGGGGTGGGCAGCTACGGCTTTGCCGGAATAGTCCGATGATCCAACTCCGACCTTCCCGTCGGGGAGGGATCACGTGATCGTCCACCACCTACATTGCACCCTTAGGGTGAGGACGCCTCACATGTGCGCGGGTTATCCCACCCGAGCTCCCAGGTCCATTTTCTCCGCATTGGCTAGTACTTACTTGTCTCTAACTCCCACCAGCTCCCAGCAGATGGAAATAGCAACAGACCATGAAACCCAGTGCCACAGCTGGCGTAGCGTGGCACCGACCCCTCCCGCCTAGCGCTGGATCAGGCCGTGCCATGTCGTCTTGTCGCCGTGCCAGCTCCAAGTGCCTTGATATTAGATCCGATATTGCTCTCTTGACGCAGTATGACCCTCAGAGGGAGAAGTACCCCGTTGGGGGGCCGTTCCGCCACCATTTCATTATGGCCGGACGTCCCGGAACTGCATCCAGGGGCTTGTATTCACTAGCCAGCCTGGTGGGCACGCGCGCAGAGGAGTTCAGGGTGCAATATTTCACGCGCTTGCTGTCTGTATCATAGCATTGACCACGCGCCCGCGATCCGATCGGGCTCTTGTTCCTGAAGCCGAAGGTGAAGGTCTTAGAAATCGCTTCCAGGGCTGGGAACTTCCGATAGGCGGCTCCCCGGATTTGCGAAAAAGGAGTGTCCCATGAAACATCGCTAATGGGTTCGCCCCTCGTGCCATGTGAGATTTTAGCGCGGGTGTACTGGGCCGCGAGCCCCCCGCTGATGTATTGGAATGGGAAAAAGGCGCCGTAAATACCTCTGGGTACACAACTTGGAGGAGACGGGGCAGGACGGAGGGTACAGCGTGAGCGGCGAGTGCAGCGAGCACAAAACGGATGTGGGAAAGCGAGCGCTGCGAGCGCTTGAGAGAGCACCTGTCGCGGCCGATCCGCTGTCGGCAGCGATCGTGCTGCAGCGGACCCTTGGGCCGAGGTGTGAGCGGTTCGATCGCGAGTGCGTCGTGCACACAAGAGCCTCGGGCAGCGCGCCCATTAGACCGGTGAAATAAAATTTAATCATGATACTTGACGCTCCATATATGGTCAACATCTGACAATTCTTTTGCGTCCCAGCACTACCTTTCCCAATCCTCAAGCGCTCGTGTTCAAAGGCCACAAAGGTCGAATTTATGACTGCAATATATGCTCTACTCCTCTTTCAGTTCAAAGAGCGGCTTCGGGTCAAGATTGACCAACGGAAATTACGCGGACCTTTTGCTTGAACAACTTGGATGCTTTGCACGCCCCCGAGTCTCGCCGGGTCTCGTGAGAGCTCACAAGCTGGTACCAACTTTGCTGATGTTGCATGTCTATGATTATAGCTACGAGATCCACGCAAAAGTGTCACGAACAATCGCCAAGTCGTCCTCGCAGAGGTGCGAGGACGCTATAGCGTCTCCGAGAGACCCTCCTGTGAGTGTGACGATCCTGCGACCATTTGAATCCGTATATGACATGTATGGGAGGTAACTGCGCAACGTCTCCGTCGGCCTCTGTGGATATCGATTCCGCCGCCAGCAACGTTCCAAGCCGCCGGGGAATGCGCGATCTGCTGAGTAAGCTGCTGCCCGGATGCGCAGGGACACCGAGAGCCCTGGTGAGGAGGCGGACCCCCCCCAAGAATTTAAGCAGCCGAGTAAGCGTTCGTCATGTCAGGCTGGTACGGACCGCAAATCCATCGTCGTCGCTATCGGAATAGTTACAGTCCGGTGCGCGGTGTAGAACGAGCTGAAGGCTCAGAGCTCCGACAGGGTGCGCCAGGCGCGGCAGACATGCCACCCTGTCAATGCGCGAACGAGAAAAAGATTCAGAATCACCATAGATCGACTGGAACACGATGTTGTAGTGAGGAACGCCCGTGACGCAGCAAGAGCGTGCGGTCCAGCGAAGCCTGCGGGTCGGCGGGAATTTGCAGCCAAGCGAGAGAGCGCCTCTGATTTGACCACAAAGCCGGGTATGGATTCGTCTGAAGTCCACCGGGGCCTGAGAGATGCGAGGCCTAGGTATTGGGGGAAGGCCTGCTCCGAACGCGCGTCCCCGTGAGCCATAACGGAGGTTGGGTCGGGGATGACATGGTTTGGTATTTTTGTGTTAGGACGAGCCGAGTGAACGCAAAGTGGCCGATGAGTTTCAGTTTGGTGCAGCGCCAGTTACAGCCTGACAGGTACAGCACCGCGCACTGCAGGCGCCTCGAGTTCGTCTTCCCTTCACTTGAGCGTGTTTCTCAGCTCAGCCCCGAGATGGTGCATATGGCCGACCCATGTGTCAACGAGATTAGGGCCACCTTGGTGCCATTCTATCCTCTGGTGCGCCCTCGTTCAACACGGAATCAGCGCGCCTGACATTTCTACATGGGCTTCACATGTGTTACTGTGCTTGGGAGAGATGGAAAAAATTGTACGAGTCGGTTTGGGTGGCATTTGTAGTGTTCCTAGTCCGGGCCACCATGTAAGTCCTCCCCGGAGCAACAGCATTCCCACAACCCGCCCTCATAGTCCTCGGGCGAGTCGATGCCGGCGAACGCGGACGTGCTGATGGCAGATACCGTCTGGCCGAGCAGGACGCTCGCGACAGGCCACGTAAATTCGACACCGATAAGCGCAAGCTTCGCGCGCTGCGTCTCGGGCCGCTGATGCTGGCCCAGCGCATGCGCGAGGAACGCGACAGAGCGCGAGTCGGCCCGGTCGATAGGCTCGTCGAGGGCGAACAGAGTGATCTTCTCGAGCGCCGCGCACGGCGCCCAGACGCGCGGAACACCGGGTGCGGGATCTGCGTCGTCAAACGATTCCAGGTGCGCCGCGGCCTCGTATCCGGACGGCGCGAGCTCATCCTGTTCCGACTCCCCCTCCTGGAGATCGACCTGGAGGTTGAGCAGAGCAGGGAATGCAAGCTCGAGCGCGAGAAAACCGCGGACCACCTCGGCGTCGATGCGCAGATACGCTAACCGCGCACTGAGATCGGGGAGCGTGCTGATGGGCACAGGCATACCCAGGCTCCAGCGGGTGATGTGAAGGCGCCTCCAGCGCTGGTGCGCTGGCAAGGCGAATATGCACAGCTCCATGTGCCCCGGGCAAAACCTGACACGGATGAAGGCCTTCGCGGTATCCTTTGTCCAGATCTTGTCGTCCCATCGGATTGCAGGGCCAATTACCTCGACGACCGGAATCGTGGATAGGTCCAGAGAGCGCTCGACAGCGCTACGCAGCAATTCATCCTCGCTGTCATCGTCGATGACGAGGACACGGAGCGAGAGCCCGGAAAAATCGAGGGGCTGGGGCACCGTGGCGCCACCATCCTCAGTCATGAAGACCTCCAGGCGTAACTTCGTCAAATGGGGGAAGTGACGGCCGACGTCGACGGGCGGAAATTGGTTCGCATATCTAATCGCAGCCTGAGACACAGCTGCGAATGCAGGTAAAGGATCATCGGGGAGTGTGAGTGTGTCGATTGTCACGACGTGCAACTGCGGAGCCGACCGGATGAAGAGATCGCGGGGAAGCGGAGTAACGCACGGGACGGCTACTTCGGTACCAAGCATCCGAAATGTACGCAGCATTGGCGCGGGGTATTGTAGAGCGTCATCGAGCTGGGCACGGAGGTCCTCATCTATCCGAACGGACAAGTAGACGAGGAGCGGCAGCGCAGATGATAGCACCGAGAAAATCTCGTGGGCGCCGGCGTGGACGTCCGCAACTACACGTCCGGGCACGTTTAGGATGGAATCCATTAGACAAACGGACCGTATGCTCAAGCTAAGGCGGAGTCCCTTCTGTTGTGCGTGCTTCAGCACATCCTTGAACACAGACAGCTGACGAGCAAGGCCTGACTGGTTTACCCACTCAATGTTGCGGTGGATAAAAAGCCCGGCGGTCCATGAAGCAGCGTACAACTGCCGTGAAACCCTCGCAGCACTCCAGAGATCGTCTATCGGAAGAAACTCCAGAATCCTCGTAACGAGCTCAGCGGGCGACGCGCCTAGCGTGTTGGTGGATATAGTGCTATCGGTGTGCCCGAGGACAGCTGTGGGCGGTGCGGCACGGGCGGTGGTCATCGGGAACGGTGCGAGAAAGAGTTTAAAGCGGAGCTTTGAACAATGATTGAAGTCCGACTTTTACTCCGGCGACGAATGCGTTCCTTACTTTTCCCTGAGACAATGGCGCTCTGATGGGGAGGAATCATCTGTCCTGGATGTGCCCTGGCACGTTGCGTTCACATTTGGCCAAGTTGAATTCTGCAGGTGCATTTTCCCGGCTGCAAAAGGACACATTTTCCGAAAGTTCCGCCGGCCCAATTACTCCATTAGGCAGTCAGGGAAAATGCGAGCTTTGACCGGGGTCCGCAAAATTCAACTTTGCCACTTGTGGTTGTGCACAAGTCCCGCAGATCGGCAATCCGTGCATCGCCATCGCACGTCGTGTGAGCAGTATACCTATCTGTGTTCTGGCACGACTGGCGCGCGTAATATACTTGACTGGGATGTTTCTGCCTTAAGGTGGTGCGCATAGCATGCAGTCCTTTGCGATCGACCAGTACACATCGCCCAGCCGCAGTCAGGGAGGCGCTCAAGTTGTGGATAAGCACTGCTATCCAAGCGATTGATTAGTCCGAGCACTGTGAGCCGCGTAGTGCAAGAATCAATCGTAAATATCTGACACCAATAACTAAGCCGCGCGGAATGGGACAGAGCGTATTGTAGGAAACACCTCATCAGGTCCAACACTGAAGAACGATACACCGCACAGGATCAGCTGCGTACGCGCCATTCTCACGGTCGAGCTGGCCCAGCGTCTCGCTCAGCTGCGCGACCTCGGTGTCGCGCGCGCGCATTGGCTTCTCCAGCGTGACGATCGCGAGCTTCTCGAGCACGGGAAATGGCACGTTGTACCCTCCCTGTGGATCCGCGGCGTCCTCCGGGCGGAGCGTGACGCTCCACGCGAGCGGCCAGATAATCGTCGCATGCGCCCCGTCCCCACGCAGATCGATTATGAGCTCGAGCGGGCGCTGGAGCACGACGCCGCTCTCGAGGATCACAGACAGCTAGATGTCGGCGAGACGGATGGACGCCGGGGGTGCGGTCATTTCTAACAAGCCACGCGTTGAGCGGTACATGCACGGGGAAAGCTCGAGCGTGGGTGCGTCGCGCGGATCCATCAGAATTCCAGTCGTGTAAAAATCCATTCGTGAAGATCTTCGAAGACACGCGCGATGCACGATTTGCGTACGCATATCGTGGGGGGCAGGCTGCCAAAGACCCCCATCATAGTCCTCTCTCGAGCCGCGGCCCGCGAAAGCGTGCGTGCGGATCTTTGAGACCGTCTGGTCGAGAAGCTCGCTCTCCACAGGTTGGTCAAACTCTAGTCCCCTTCGCGGACTTTACGTTCGAAGATAATCGCAGTCAAACTCGTTTCCGAGTGCGGCTTTCTCGGCCGTGAGCCTACGTGCTTGTCCGAGTGCGTGTGCGAAAAGGCCGGCGCGGCGCGAGGTGGCGTGTGGGATGGGCGCGTCAAGTACAAAGAACGTGATCACCTTGAGCACGGGACACGGCGTGCAGACGTAAGCCGCAGCATCCGGCGCGGCTGGGTCAAACGACTGCAAGTTAGATGGAATGGTCGAGAGGTAGTCCTGCAGCGCATGGCTGATGTGGCCGTGGAAGCGCGACAGCATGTCGATGCGCAAATTGCGCAGCGTGGGGAACGGAGGTTTGAGCTCTAGCAAATTTGCGACCAGCCTACCGTCCATGCCCAGATAGACGAGGCGCGCACTCGGAGGGGGGGGGGGGGGGGGGGCGGCCAATCGGCAGAGGAGTGTGCATCTCCCATGGGCAGACATTGTAGAGACGACGCCATCTCCTGTGCGCAGGAATAGCAATCATGCGGAGGGTATGCACACCCTCGCCGATACACATGATCCACACCGAGAGCATAGCGGTATCCGTAGTCCACAGGCTCTCGGCCCAGCGAATCCTACGGCCCATGATATACCCCGCCACCGCTATGCCGTTTTCGTCCTTTTGCGAAGCACTTTTGGCTGCAAATCTTGACACTTTCTGCGACTAATGGGTCCGCGCCTCGTGCCATGTGTGTGTTTAGCGCGGGTGTACTGGGCCGCAAGCCCACGGCTTTGGAGTGCGAGTGCGACAAGCTCGAGACGAGTGAGGGAACACGACGCGCCGCGAGCGCTCATGAGAGAACCTGTCGCGGCCGATCTGCTGTCGGCAGCGGTCGGGCTGCAGCAAACCCTCGGGCCGAGGTGCGATCAGCGTGATCGTGCGAGTGCGGCGTGGACACGAAGAGCCTCGGGCTGCGTGCCCATTAGACTGGTGAAACAACATTTTAATCCTGAAGATGCCGTGGCGCTCCGGTCTGCCTCCGACTCCTAATCTGCCATGCATCACCTCAGTCGCCCTTGAGATTGGCAGTTACCGGTTTGCAACTCTACTGTTGCTCAGGCTATCTAACGCTGGGAAACGCTAAGAAACCCTACGGAAACGGTAGGGAACCCTCCGCAAGCAGTGAGATGACATCCATCGTTCTGCTTTTGCTGTAGCGATGTCGATGTCATCGACGTCTTGCCGTACCTAACGCTAGGAAGCGTTACACGAGACGAATGTAGGTATGAAATTACCCAATTTGCGATTGCGGGTTTAACCGCATCGCACGTTTGCGTCGATTTGACCGCATCAAATTGAGCGGTTCACTTCCCTCCGCTCACCACTGGGCTGCAGCCAGTCTCCAGCCGCCAACTGGCCTGTTTCTGTGTGCAATGTCCCGGTGGAAATTTACAACTCGTCTGCTCATCGCCTGTGCCCGCCGGCCCACGGCTACATGCTCAAATAGATGTTCCAAGCGGCGCGAGCGCTGGAGATGCGCAAAGCTCGTGGCGACATGAAGCTGAGTTGAGTGAAAGGCGCTTCTGTGTCATAAGACAGTTCATATCTGCCACCCCACTCACAGGTGGGACCGTCTAGGTCACGGTTCAAAGTCTCTGTGTCTTATTGGCCCCTGAGATTCAATCGCGGCTTTGCGTTCAAGGGTTCCGTGGACTGGGAAGCGTCCTCTGAATAATTTGCGATCCAACAATTGCGGCAGTTGCGCGACATTTGGGTTCAGGATGAACTCGAGCGGCTCGATCCGGGCAATGTCCGGTCTCCACAAGGACGCCCAGGGTTCGTGCTATGCTCACTCCTTGCATGCGCTCTCGCTGTTAAACCTCATAAACTGCAAGATACTTTACTTGTCCTTCTTCTATGCGAGCGGTTTGAGGAAGCGGTTAAATTACCGCAAACGGCCGATCCGCTCGAACCGGCAATCGCAAACTCGCTATTGAGAAAAACGAAGCTCAGCGCGTTCATAGACGTTCTGCATCTAGGCAGCTGAATGATGAACAGGTCTTCGTCATTTATACTACCTATCGTCGTTAGCGGAAAGTAGGGCTCCTACCACTCACATCGGTCCAATACAACATTGATTAGGTTTCGTCCCGTACCTCCTTGAGTGACCACGTCCCAGTGCGACCGACGGCTCTATCCCATGCCGCCTTGCACGCGTCTACTAATCAATCCCTTTGACCCTGCACGTGGACAGACACCTTTTCATGCAATTCGACGACAGCATGACTGAGACGCATGGCGGAAGAACATGTGGGATTCCATTGGCCGCCTTGTCCAATTTGCATTATGGGACAGTGTGTCCTCGTCCAGGTGATACGCGTAGGTACGAGCCGGATTCGTGGCAACGGCGTGGGCAACCGCTTAGGAGGTCCTATATGCCCGGCATCTTGCCTGCGTCCGAGATAGGCAGGCGTTCCGCGGTGGCTCGCCGGCCACAACCCCCGCGGCTCGCGCGTTCCCCCTGCTTGGGATGTCGGTCAGGCCTTCTCTCTCGGCCGCACTCGTTGTACAAGACGCGCCCTGGACCGCACGGCCTCATCAAGATCCATCAGCTGGTATCAGCTGCGTATCCTCCGCTCTCCCCCTGTTTCGTCGCCCTCGCGCGCTCCCTCCTCGTCCCTGACCCCTCGTGCCGCATATCTTTCGAACCGCCTCGTTATTTAGTACATATCCCGCTCGTTGGCTCGCTGATTATCGCTCGCTGCGCTGTTCTTCCGATTCTGCTTCCGCCTGCTGTACGTTGCCTGAGATCCGACCCCGCGCGTCCCACATGCTCTCGTCTATCGTGTATATAGTCCCACAGTCGTCTCGATGAGCTCTAGACAATCCTTACTCGGTTTCCCTCAGTACTCAGAGCCAGAAGCTCAAGCCCGGAGCTCCGGAGAAGCCTCACTCCTTCACTCTCGTTCCCAGAGACGGAATTGGCGGCCAACCAGTCCGATCGCACACCAGGCACCCGTACGCAGTCGTCTCTCGCGCGCACAGGGGATATCACTCGTATTCAGGATATTCGGGCTAATACTCCTACCGGGTCCCGCTCATACCTCGGAACAGGCTGCGCGTCAGTAGCCCTCCTCGGGAGGTACACTGCCAATCGCTAGCATTTGCTACGCACCTTCGGGCTCATCGGCACGCACCCTGCATAGCAATTCGAAGATCGCGCACCTGAGACGTGTAGGCGAGAAGCCGACGCGGGACTACTGGCAAGCAGTATGCCAGGAGACAAAACGTGGCTGTGATTGGGTGAGTCGTCGCAGACGCAGGCTGGTATGAGTTGCTGAGACCTGCGCACGCAGAAATGCTACGCGCAGGGTCATTCATGATCTGGCTGGAGACGGACCCCAGCTTCAAGGCGTGCTTGAAAAACGGCCCGCAGACCATCAACGACGTCTCGCTATTGGACGAACTGTCGCTTTCCCGACAACGGAGGCCTGGGAAAGGCATGTGAAAGACAACAAGAATGTAAAACGGGTATGTTATGATGTAAGAAGCGTCGTACAGCAGGACGGACCGTTTGTGAGGTATGACACGAGGGGCACAAAATTCACAACATCAGCAACAAACGGGTCTCGGGAACATCGGCGGTGTCGTGCGTCAGGCCCAGCATATTCTCGCCGACGGGAAGGGTCGATCTGGAGCTCGGAGAGAAGTCAGTAAACTCGCTCGCAAAGGCGTAACGCGCTAAAGGACGGACGAAGGTACATCATGACCAACCATGGCTGGGCCATGGTGCAGGGGCCACACCCGAATGAGAAGCTGCCGCGCGGGTTTTCAAGCGATCGCTGTCGGCTGTGCATGAAGGTGTCGGACCGGCTCTCGAGAGAATTCGACTATGACAAGGACTTGGTGGAGATTGTTGAGGAGCTGGTTTGCGTCATCTCAACTATGCATGCTGAGGGACACTGCGGGCGCCAGGTTCGAGAAAGGTGCGTGTCAAGCAATCCATCGTTGTGTGCAACTTGAGCGGACGTGTCGTTAGTCAGCTGTTGTGGACACGGAAGAGGAACACGTCCCTGGCTTTGTGCTGGGCGTCAAGGACTCCGTGGTTGCCCATATTGGCGCTCGCCAGGCGTGTGAGCTCGCATGTCGGCAGTCGAGCGGCAAAGCAAGATGCCAATCAAGGGCGCCGAGGAAAAGACCGGGAGCGTGATACCGACGCTGCCGAAGACGAGCGACCGCCCGAGCGGCAAAGAACGTCTGATTAGTCCAGGGTTGAGACACTGACTCCGTTACGAGACCTCGCAGGCGGTCCGACATGCCGTTCTCGGAGGTTCAGATTCTACAGATCAGCAAGGAATTCGCCCGTGCAACCGCCCGGCGAGCCTCGCACGTACATGGATTGAAGATCCTAAATCGTTCGCCTATTCGTCTTCTTCCGTTCTCGCGCCTGCGATGCTATCCCAGGGCGACGCACGCTATCCGACCGCCTGATCCCTGGGGAAGAAGGTGCAGGGTACGCATACCACCATGACCTACAAACGGGACAACGTCGTTGCGGCCGGTGACAAGCCGCGCAGCGACCTCATTACATCGGCCGCAGCCTGGCACCAGGAATTCGCAAAGTGGCTGCGCGATGCGGCCAACGATGACAGCACCGCAGAGGACGAGAATCCTGATGCAGTGTCTAGGCATCGTGCCACTTCCGTGTGTGCGTCGTATCAGAGACCATGAGAAGTACTACGAGCGAGAACGACGGTATATGCGCTTATTAGCGTCATGGAACCCGCGGAAACGGGGTATCTGGATAGAATCGATGCACCCCCTCCGGCTCAAGGCATCTACGGAAGAAGGGCTGTACATGGAGCTCTTGGCCTCCCATTGCGAAGGCGAGGAGCCCGGCGATGGTCCACTGGATGGATAGGATCATGATCACCTACGAACGGCAAGGCGGCTTGTTCGGGTATGCGTAAAATGCACGCAGATGTCTATCACGCCCCGGGCCCTCCAATGTTCGTCTCACCAGAGACTTTGTTGAGATTGGGCTAAGTCCCGACCAAACACAACACATGTGGCCAGGAGCTGTGATCGACGTCGTCGCCCGACGAACGAAGGCACACATACGCAGCTATGCCGGTTGGAGAGAACGGTGCCGGCAGATTTCACCCGAATGGGGCTAACTGCGCAGCGGACTAAGCGCAGGGTTGGACCTGGACGCACCATGAGCCGGCTTGAAAGATACTTAGGTCATTGCGCATTCCCGTGAGGCAGGGAATTGACACGCTTCGGGCCAGGAGCATGCCGAAGAGCTCGGTCTCGAAGACGGTGTGCTCGCTCAGGGTGCCCAGATGAGCACGCGCGGCGACGACGCCGCCTTGCGGAAGAGCGGCCACCGCCGCCGCCGGCCGTGCCGGCCTGTCCATTCTCGCCAGAGCCGTCAGAGCAGACGACGAAGGTGTCGCTTCGTTCGAGCTCCTCGACCGTCGCGATGGCGCTCGCGCGGGTGGCGCCGACGAGCGTGCTGAGCGACGGGGTCCAGGTGGTCGCGCGCGGGGTGCGGTCGATCGTTTCGACGTCGAGCAGCTGTGGAAAAGCACGAAACATCTTGTGACGCGGCGACTTGAAGAAGCGCGGGCCGCCGTCTCGGCTTTCCTGCACGTCTGCGTACGGCGGGTGACTCGGCGGCAGGGTGGCGACGCGCAGCGCGGCGTTGAACGACGCCAGATTGAGCTGAAGGTCCATTGGCATGGTACTGCAGCGCGTCAGTCGGGGCCGTCCTGAACGCGCCGGTGACAAGCCTTGTCGCGATGCATTGTACGCGCTCGAGTCTTGTCGGAGCCGCCGCGGCGCGTCGCGCCCGGGACGTTCTGGACGGGGGTGTATCACACGATGACGCCGTACTCCATCTTGGGCTTGACCACCGAGATGTACCGTGCGAATATACTTGTATGGCAAGCCGAATCGCCCCGATGCCAGACGTCCGATAGCGAGCGTCTCCGCCCTGGCTTTGGCGACCGCATTGTCGACTTGGTCGTGCCAGCGCAGCTCCTCATCAGTAAAACGCGTCGGTGTTATACATTGCTCATCTCCCTATATAGCGACATGAGCCACAGGGAAAGGTCCCCGGTATATTACGTCATATCTTCGCTCTCAGATGCATCCTGACGCTCAAGATCGAGCTGCAGTCGTTCTGGCACGCGTTATAGCCGCCGCGACGGACGTAGCTGACGAGGCACCTTCGCGCTCGAGGCTCGAATATGGCTATTTCTTCCATATTACACGGGATTCTGACGACATGGGGCCCTACTAAGACGGTGGTATCCCGAGGGTGCGGAATGGGGGGAGGGAGGTGGAAATCGATGATGATTGAACCGAGAAGTAGGATGCAGCGGCAAGGGGGAAATAAACAGGGGTAGAACAGTGGGTTGAATGATCACACCGACGGCCTGTGAACACGGAGAACGGCTGCGATAGCTCCCCGCATTCAATGAGCATCTCGAGCTGTCAGGAAAAGAGGCGCTGGCGATCCTTCGACCAGATGGGAAACCTCGCATACAGACGATCATCCTGCCGCTGAGACGATGGTCACAGGCTCATGACGCGGAGGGACATGCGGAGCGTGGAGGGAAAATGCGTCGCACGTGACTTTCTTCGTAGTTAACACTGGCCCTACGAAGACGAGGCGGGTCGAGATTGTACGGCTTCCTGAGACTAGGACATGATTCATCATCATGCTGCGACCGACGCACACAACTATAGGTGGGCGGCAGGAGGCACTGTAGTGCCCGTGGATTCCGAACCGTAAGGATGGGCGTACCTATTGCGTCTGGGTGTCTGCATTGCCAACACTCGGCGGGTAGAGCGCCACATGCGATGGCCGGGCTGACTGTCTTGAAGGCTCATGAGGGGAAGAGGGCAAGAGTGGAATTACAATCTGACTCAACCATCAGGCGACTTCGAAGGCGGCACAAGCCGCTGGTTGGATCTTCTCAGATCATCGCTGCCAAAATGCAGTTAGCCAAACCTCGCAGCGACTGCCCGAGCCAGAATCTCGGTATCCCGTCGTCTCTCACCTCCATGTTCGATTTTTGGGTGAGCGAGGGCGTAAAGCTCGTCGGCAAGTGATTCCACTGCCGCTCGAGGTCTCCCTCGGTCCGAATCGCGCGGTGCAGCGCTCGCGCCAGACGCACAAAGTCTCCCTGTGGGTCTACATGAGCGACATCACGACACTGACCCGGCTCAGGATCGATGGGCACTAGACCCTCCAGAGCGCCTCAGCGCACCGATCGTGAGCTTCTGAGCGTCGAGAAACAGCCCAGTCGCGCACGTTGACAGGGTGCTTCTGCAGCCGTGGCTCTGTGCGGCTTCCTAGCCGGGCAATGACGCAGTCGCAGGCGCCCGACGTATGTGCGACGCTGTCTATGCGCTGATCGTCTGGTCGGCTTGGGGAACACGAAGGTGCGCTACCAATAACCTTTAACATGTCATGGTGCTGTCATGCAAAAGGCGTTTTACTCATGCTTGTCCAGCACGATGCCCAGGTGCCTCGCCTTGAGCGACGGGCGTACCATGACTGCGCCCACTTTGAGGGCGGCGTCGGTGGGCTTGGACTTGTTGGGCGTGTGGTGGACCATACAGAACTTGCCGGGGTCGAATTGGCACCGTAAGAATTTGATGTCTATATGGAGACCGTACGGTCCGTTGGACGGTAGCACCGGCGCCCCGCCGCAACAGATAAGTACGCTGAAAGGGTCCCTGGACCTGACTATGCCCACGCACACCCCTCTGGAGCGATGAGATGCATTTTAGAGTACTCCTACGGTGTCTCAGGGTCAAAATGCCCTGAAGCAGTCGATCGTCAGTCAAAGTGGTCCCAAAGGGCCCATACGGATACGGACCGTAAGCTGGCCGCCTTCTTACTGAGGGTACCGTAACCGTCATGCGGACGGACCGTAAAGCGCAAATACGGTTATTGTGCGGAACCCTATTCCCGGAGCTTGTTAGCTTGTTGAGCTCGTAATCGCAAACTCCGACAACGCCCTCTTCGTCCCACACCGACGTCCCTCCCCCCCCCCCCCCCCCCCCGCCTCCCTCCCCCCCCTCGCGCCGATGGCTGCCGCTCTCCCGTCCTCCGACATTGACCCAGAAAAGCTTTTCGAACGCGTCTCCCAGCGCGTATCCACCGCCGAGAGGACGCTGCTGGCAGCTGATAGCCAGATCATTAGTGCCGTGCACGCGCGCCTATTAGCCGCGAAGGAGCTGGATGACTTGCGCGGAGCTCATGAACAGCTTCGAGTGGCCTTGAGGCGTATTTTAAGCCCTCGCCATTTGCCAGCCCCGTATGGATCGCCGATCGATTGCCTTCCGGACGACATCCTGTTCCAGATCTTTGCCTGGGCCCCCTCTTGGTATAACCTCACCACCCGCTCTGATCCCGATACCCTTCATCCGGCCTTTACTATCTCTAGCGTTTGTAAGCGCTGGAGAACCGTCTCATTTCGCATTTCCGCACTTTGGGCCAAAGTTCGCATCCATTTTGGCACGCGGATGCGCGATAATATCCCCCGCTTGCTTTCTGTCGCGCTACAGAGGTGCAAAACTCCTGACATGGAAATAGCCATTATATCCACACCAGGACTCGACTGGTATGGCAACTCGGCCACCACTTCGGCCCTCGCCCGGGCCTTCGCCCGCAGCCGACGGATCTTCTTGTCATGGGCAGAGGATGGCCTAGGATTCTGCGGCTCATGTCTGCCACTGCTCTGCTCTCAGATGCCCTTCCTCGAGGAGTTGGTGATGGCGCAGCATGCCGACGATCCCTCCGAATATTTGTTTGACGATGAAGGGCTAATCCCCAAGTTGTTGACGCTTTGTCCCAACCTCGTCCGGCTTGACTTGGGCCACATCCCCATCAGCTTACTCGATCTATCCTTCCTGCCCAAAATCGAGGTCTTCCACACGTCATGCACTCTGCAACCGTTCGAAATTTCCCTGATCGGCCGAGCCTGGCCGAACATCACTCGGCTTAGCGTTGCGGGTATAGGTCCCGTCGAACACCGCGATCAATTCCCCGTCTTCTCAAAGCTCACAGCACTGTCGTGTTTGAGCAGCGGAGATGGTGACAGCGACAACGGATCTCTTCTCGGCGTCCTGTCGACCGCACATCTGCCCGCGGTCCAATATCTACACCTCGACGTGAAGGACAACAGCACAGCTCACGCTTTCCTGGCCCTTCTCCGATGTTCGCCATGGGAGCCGCTCTGCACCCTGACTCTGACTGGTCAACACGTCTCTTTGCTGGCGTCACGTCTGGGACAACTCGATCTCCCCGGACTTACTGAACTTCGGCTGGTCGGAGTCGAGGAGGACCAGATGCAGTCCACCTTCCATGCGTGGGAGCTGGACGCAGGGGATAACCACCTTCCCAAACTCCGCTGCCTGAAATTCGTCTCGTGTGGGTTCGGCGAGGAAGCCGTTCTCACTCTGTTTCAGTATCTCTCGCGCCGGAACCGAGGATCAACAATGAGCCATTCTCCGATCGACACCATTGTCATCACCTACGATACTCTCGGGGTGCCTCTCGATCGGGTGTTCCCGGAGTGGCAGGTTCCCATGTTCACGCAGATAGACCGAGTCAAACAAGTCTCGTTCTTCTGGATGCGTCGCGAACTTCACTACACGGGCATATAGAGGTTAGCAGCTCTGTTTCAGGTTCCTGTCCAACTTGATTAATCCATGATCCCAGGTTATTGTCGATTACCCGCACTATCAGCACCCCGAACAGGGGACTATTTCTGCACACGGGCCGTGACATGCCTCGACCACATCGCCGAATTTCTTTAACGTTCCATCAAGTGCCCTGCGCCTCACGACAGTCTCTTAGATAGGCCATCATGGCTTCCCCCCTTCTGTCCAGCGCCCTCTATATCTCGTCGTAACCCAAGTTTCAGAATCTCACCGAATTTTCTTGTGCCGTTTATTCGCCTTTGTAGACACGACTCGCCCTACAGCCCCGTTGAAAAATCATATCTCCCAGTAGTCCCGATCCTAGGACGCTTATATAACAGCGCCCGGGAGGCGAATGCCAGGAGGCCCGTGCGGCGTACCCGCAGCAGCTGCGCGGCCGACTGACCCAACTTCACCAGGCTCTACCAGGCTGCACGCTTGCACCTGGCACGGTGGGCGGACCGATTGGACGCGCACGGGTGGCGTTGGTGCGGTGGAGAGGAAGCGGGCGGTGAACACGCGTCACTCAGGCCTACGGCGAACTCGTCGCGCTGGAAGAGCGCGTGCCACAGCGCAGCGGCCCAAAGTGCCCGCCGCCGTTGTCACCCAACATGCCCCGCTGTCACTAACGATATTAGAGAGGTTGCGTTGCCCGAAATTTCGGCCTCGACAGAAAAATGGTGTCCCAAAAGTCGGAACACTCTATTGAGAAACCCCCGTTTCTGTGGTTTCTGCGCAGATAACGACATTGATCCGCTGATTCAGTACTGCGATCAACCGGTCCAACAGCGCGGCGACACTCTACTCTGGGCCGCCTGGGCTCACCGCAGGCACAGCCAAACCCCTGCTTGTGGGTTCATGCACTTACGTAAGACAATTGGTCTCGATAGGTGCGATGTAGTGTATTGACGCATCGGCGGATACCTTCGGCTATCCTTCAAATAAGTAAGCCCCTCAGTAGCGCAAAGCGTCGAGGTAGTGGTAATCATATTATCCTTTGATAATGACCAGTTCAAGCCATCCGCGGCTTACTATTATCTCTGAGGACATCCCGTTCACCATGCAGGAACTGAGACTGTCCTGGACACTGGAACTTGCGGCATGCGTGGCCCGGGTAACTATGTAGTTTGAGTATTCCCGACGACAAAATCCTGTCGGCAGGGAATGGTGTGCCAGCTGCGACTTTAGGATCTGCATCACGATCACTGTTGGGACCGGAACGCCCGTTTCTGCACCTATCACCGTGATAGAAACCCGTTTCTCCGTAGAAATGGGATCTCTGACTAGAATTGTCCGCAGGGTTTCGAATTCGAAAGTTTGGGCAACGCAACCTCTATATTATAAAGGTGCGTTTCCAACGCATGAAGCTCGTCACGTGTTAATAGGTCCCACCGAAAACTCGCCGCAGAACCCTAAGCCGGGTCTAGCACCTGCGGGATATGCGCTCGCGTTCCCGTGGGAGGAATGCCCCTGGCTCACCATGCCCATCCAAGCACATACAAGAGGTGTGGCATGCCTTCCTAGCGCTTCGCGTCATTGTTAAACGCGAACGGAGACGACGGCACCCCATCCGCGGCCAGCCGCGGCCCCGGATGGGGCCAGCCCACCGCACCTTCCAGCCCCGCGTGCACTCTGTCTCAGCAGGTACCCTGCAAGACTCTGCAGCGAGATGCGCAGGGTCGTAGAAAGGGAGACTGCTTTCCTTGGCGAGTCGGACCACGTGAGAGGACGATTGCAAGGGACAGAGGCAAGCGGAGTTTACTCGTTTTTGATACCGCTATCGATGGCAAGATTGCTGTGCCGCAGCTTACGCCAGACTGAGACCCCCTTGGGTTATCAAATCAAAATGGAAGAGGTCCATGGGTTATTGACAATTTTCGTTATCAATTATTCCTGCTGGGTTAAGGGGTACAGTACTTAATGACATTTTGAATTCAAGATATTACGGCTTTGTTCTAGTAATCCAGCCTAAGGCTGGACGAATCCAGTCATTTTATTACGAATTAACCCATTTCAGTGTTGTTGACAAAGACCTTAATCATGAGACATTAAGCCTTGCGCGCTGCTAAGCCTTTCAAATGAAGCCTATCGAAAGGCTTTCACAAATACACAAACCACAGTGAGACCCCTTTGCTACACGGAGAAGTGCCAGTGTCGGTGTCGAGGTGTTCAAGTGTGCTCAACGCAATAGTCACTTCCTTGCCGGCGAGAAAAGCCCTCTTCCCCCTGGTGTCCCTGTCATGGAGATTTAATATTTTTTTTTCTATTTCCACCATTGGAGGTCGCGCTGATGTTCATCCTCACCCTCGGACAACAACGCTCCTTGCTTCCTGGCGCAGCTGAGTCAGCATTTGAAAAGCTTCTGCAGCCGGGCCGGCGAGCTCTCAGGCTTGGATGAGATGCTTCCCAAGGGCATACCCTTGCTTAGTTGCTAAGAGACTACCCTTTCGCAACAACACTGCCCATGTAGTAATTGGAGGAACAACCCATACTGACCGCCCTGTGCTCGGGCTGACCGCTGACGGCATATAAGATGCCTGTTCGGCACAGAGGGGCATTGGGTCTCAAGGGAACAGACACAGCTGCTCTGTGTTCAGCCCTTGAAATCCGGCGTTCATTCGTGGACCGTGCCGTGATCCTTCCTTCCTTCCTTCCTTCCCGGACGTAAACCCGGAGTTAACCCATCAAATCCGCCTGTCACTGCGACGAGAGTTATGTAGACGGAAAAACCGGTGGTGGAATAGGGGATATCACAGTTGTCGGAACTGGTCGGAACTGGAAGTCGAAACTCGAGTCGAAACTGCGGTCGGAACTCGTCGAAACTCGAGTTTCGGCCTGTTTCGGCGAACCGGCTCCAAGAGTCGGAACACCAGAAACGGTTTTCGAAACTCTCCCGTCGAACTGGGTGCTTTGGAGGCCGTTTGGCTACCAGAAACGGTCGGTTCTTGGTTCCCTGCCACGAGCTGTTTCGACTGTTCCGACTAACTGTGATTTCCCCTATTAATGGCTCAACGCACCATGCTGGGATGTCGTGAGAGAAGTTATTTTTTTATCAAGAGGTGATTAGCACAAAATCATTTCAGACTCGCTTTATTTCACGCCTTTCTCGGATCGCGCCAGGGATCGCGGCAGGTAGCTTACACAACAAAAATTGGTGAACAGGGCTGGTTCGAGGAGAAAGGTGGGCGAGCGATCGAAGAATCGCAGAGAGTTACGTCTTGCGCCCACGGAGGGCCTGCTTTTCCCTCTTCTCGACGTCCTCCTTCCTCTTCTTCAGGAACTGATTTCTTGTCAGTACTAAAATGAATATTTGAGCCAAATTACCGCGTTGAGCCCATTCTCGAACCACGGGGCAAACTGTATTTCAATAAGCTCTTTCCATCGAGGGTTATTTAGGATTTGTAACTTACCTCCGGGGACATGTACGTATAGTTGGCCCAGTCTTTGGGAAGCTGCGCCTCGTTCTGTTTATGGGCATATGATAAGCAAATGTAGACGATGTGGGAGAGACTGGAACCTTCTTGCCCCGAATGAGCGTCCCGTTCGTGCCGCGAATAGCCTTGTCGCCCGTCGCCTTATCGAAGACCGTGATGATATCACTGATATCGGGTGCGTCGAACGGGCCGAGGTTGAGACTATCGACGTATTTGATGACATAATCCTTTATAAAATTTAGTACTAAATGACATCTTAATGGCAACATACGTCGGCGATGTCTTGCATGGACTTGGCCCGCTTGGACTGCTGCACTTGGGGCACCTGGGCGCGAAACACCGGAAAGGTGCCAGGATACACACTTGCGGTGACCCTGTGCTGTATGAAAGAGCCGTGGGGGATTTCATTTTCGAGGAAGAGCTCCTGGAACCTCGCAGCGACGCCTGCGAGGTGAGGACCAGGGTCGAAGTCGAAGCCTATCACGTAATGGAGGTCATCGACCTCGGCGAGCTTGACATGTAAGAATTTGGTGCGGCGCCGGATTTCGATAACTGCATCTTCGGGGCAGAAGTGGAAGGCATCGACCGCGATGAGGTCTTGGAGGGCGGCCTCATGGACGAGACAGCCCCAGAAGGCCCGGTTTTCGATGACATCGAACTCCTTGATCCGCCTCGGTGCGCGGTGTGAGAGCTTTCCCCAGCGCTTCGTGGAAATGACCTTGGGCATGGTAGGAGGAGAGAGTGTTTGGTTCCGGCAGTCGCCGCTTCAAATGTGTTATAGACTCCCTTAAGGCTGTGCCAATAGGCGGGGCGGCACCGAAAGGAAGGGCCATACTCGTCAGTTTCCCAACTGTCACTGTGTGATTCGCAAAAACAGAAAGACAATGGAGCCCCCAAATTGGTAGAAAACAACTTGAACCAGAAAAAAAGAGAAGAACGCAGATCACGCCAGGGCCGTCGCTGGTCATCGACATCCTATTTTTAGCTTACCTCAAACCAATGACGGATCGTATCATGTGAAACGTGGAGACTGATTCTCCGGGACCGCGTCCCTGACCGGTGATCAATTCCTTCGGCATGCTGGCCACCACATCCATGTGGCAATTTCCCATTGCTTCCACACGCATTCAGTTCCACGTTGTTCTCGTGATCCGCAACGCCTCCCGTCGTTGCTACTTTTGCAGTCGTGTGGATCCTACCCAGACGCCCGTACCAGACATTTGCATTCATGACACCACCCATTCAGTTCCACGTTGTTCTCGTGATATGCAACGCCTCCCGTCGTTGCTACTTCTGCAGTCGTGTGGATCCTTCCCAGATTCCCGTAGCAGACATTTGCATTCATGACACCCTCCTTCCACACGCATGTTGTTCTTAGACAAATGCGTCCGCGAAAAGTGATATCTCAGTTGTTTCCCTCAACTGTCAACCGCCTCTCTTCCCTGCATGAATCAACGGGAGGTGTCCTGTTAGGCTCGTTCATTGTTCTTCCTTTCACTACTATATAAGGACTTCGTGTAGCAGCACCGTCATATCAGAAAGAAATTCACAGACGCTCTCTTGAAGTCTCACTTACGCACTCGCTCTCATCCCCTCTGTCTCGCACCGAATCTTCCGGCGGTTTTGTGTCCCTCTCTGTCTCCATCTCGCCTTGTCGCACTCGATTTCACCGACGGTACGCACACTCGTCCTCGCGCCGGGGAATTTAAATTTAACGGGCTCCTCCCTCTTCAGCGTCCTCCATTTTCATAGCTCGCACACTCTGATCCGCTTCCTTTTGCCATCTCGACGTGTCGCAGTGAACCTCTGCATTTTGAGTACTACCCCCGCCCACGGTACGCACATTCACCCTCGCGCCTGGGAATTTTATTTAATGCGCCCCACCCTCGCCAGCGTCCCTCTCCATTTTCCTCGAGCGCACCCTCTGCATCGCTCTCTCCCCCAGCCTTCGACTCTCATAAGCCAATGCCTACCGCCGACGAGATCTACGCCGTACAGCTCCATCTGTGCGCGTACGTCCACATAGGTCTTCCCTGGACGATACACGAGCATTTCTGGTATTCATACTGGAATTCGCTCTTTCGGAGAATATTCGATCCGCTTATTTTCGTTGTCTGCGAGCAGTGGCGGTACGCCCTCTCTCACAGGTCACCGGACTTCGTGATCAAGTTCATGCCGAGCGGGCTCGTTGCTCCGAGGACGATTATGGACCTTCCGCTGGTTCTGGGCAGTCCTGTCCTCGTCGTGGAGTGCAAGTCTTCGGAACGCGACATTAAGGCACGTACGGGTCAACTCAGAAGGGCGCTTTCGGAAGCCACCGCGTACGGCCGGGCGGCCACCAACCCGTTCGACTCAGTGCACACGGATGTGTATGTACTGGGTACATCCGGGTCTCAGGCTCAGCTGGCCAAGTTGGAAGGAAACTTCCTGTACGACTGCGAGTTATGGAACGGCCTGGACCGCCCTCGGATGGAGCGGGAACTCGGGGAATTCGCCACATGGCTCCGTAATCAGATCCGCTGAAAGGTAAGCATCACTGGCAGCATTACCATTACCTGATCTAACTTGAATCTGAGGTTGCACATGGTCTTGATTCAAAGTGGAAATTTTTCTTGTGTATCAATGGACTACGGGCGGTCTTTTTTAACATAATTTCTCTCTCTCGGTTCATTTATTGTAGAGGATTTGATAATTGCGGCCTAAGAACCTGTTGAGGTCAATGGTGGTCTTCTCGCGCTTAGTGCGCGGCATCCTCTTAGGGTGTGTTGCACGTCGCAACGACTTAGCGCTACACGTGAGGGTTTGAGGCTGCACACACGGTACGAAAAGAAGTGCGCAAGGACCTCGGTTGGGGGTGTAAGGAGACTCTGAGTGCGTACAAACGAGTGTGAGGACTTGAATACTACAATACTACCGATCCGTGGGGAACCTACAGTAGATCCGCCACAGTTGATGAAATGTCGTGAAAATCGCGCAAATTTGCGCGGTCCAGAAAGTAGAACTGTTGCTTTCCCCAAATTCAGTACATCGCAGTCAATGCTGCCGGTGCTCGTCGATCCACCTCCGTGCGCAGGTTGGCCGCGGAGGCTAATTCCTGCGTAGCGGTGTGCTATCTGGGAGCGTGAGATTTGGATTTAAAAATTGTAACAAGCATCTAACCGGGTGGGTCGGGGCTCCGGCAGGTTTACTGTAGCGTTTCGACTGTGGGTTCAGGCACAACAAAGTTGTCTAATATTTGTGAGCCTAGATAAGAGATCGCGGTCGGTCCCCCGAATCATACGTTATTATAGAGAGGTCCGTGTTACGCGTTATTGAACGCACGGTCGAAACGGTACAGTATGGCCGATACTTCAAGTTGAACAAAAAAAGCTGCCTGCAGATGGATAATCAGAACATGGACGCTGCCGACTGCTACGAAGATAAACCCCTCACGGATACACTCCGATATAGATGATTTATAGTAGAGCGAAGTACTGTGGGGGGTCGCAGTGGGTGAAAGTCAAAGGAGAGCGAGCACGTGGTACGCATCACAATACTACGTTGGCTTTATAGTGCCCCAGCCTCTGACCATATCGTGTGGATGGATCACACGGAGCGTCCGGCACTGCGGCTGCTGTAAGCAGGGAGTCGGTATCTCACCAAACCGGAGAGCCTGGAGCTGTGACATAGGGTCCAACGGTGCGGCTGGCGTATGTACGCCGAACCGGTCCCGTGGTAAAGCAGGGCCAGCGGACCGCCTGTTCGACCTAGTGGACTGACGACGAGCCGGCTCTCGGAGATCCTGGACCTAGACTCGGACGTGCAACTGTGATTCCGACGTCTGCACGCGCAACCGCTCCCACGACAAGGGTCGACCGGTGCGGCTGGCGTATGTGTGCCGGACCGGTCCCGTAGTACAGCTGGGCCAATGGACCGCCTATTCGACCTAGTGGACTGACGACGAGCTGGCTATTGGCGAGCCTGGACCTGTACTCGGATGCGCAACTGTGATTCCGACGTCTGCACGCGCAACCGCTCCCGCGACAGCTCAACGCCTATTTCCGCGCGTCGACCCTGCGTTTCATCTACTTCCAGTAAGCCCAAACCTGAGGATTCATCTGTTGCTGTGGGTTACGGGGTGTAAGAGGGGTGAGAGCGATTTCCTTTAAACTGTTTCGCCAGGCCGTTTAACGATCTAGGGATATCATAGGATATTACATAAGACGGGGAGGACCCTTCAGGAACGACCGCTCTGGGTGTGCTACATGATACAACCACCGCATACACCAAGCAACCAACTGCGCGGACGTTCCTACACAACTTGCCTCGCCGACCATTGGATCGGGTAAAACTCGACAGTGAATCAAAAGCCCTGTGGGAAAAAAAACAGTCTATAGACGATCGCTCACATTGACTCGGCATTGCTGCAGGCTGGGCAGGGCGTCCGTGATAGGTGAGCGTCCTCTATGGCCAGGTTGTGTGGGCTTTGCGGGTGCAAAGCCTATCTTTATCTCTCTCCGTCGTCGTGCACCGGCTCGTCCGCGGTGGTCCCCGCGTTGCAGCAGCGCCCCTTCCTTGGCGCAACACTGCTCACGTGCACTACAGCGACAACGTGCCTATATCCTTGTTTCTGCTCTTGACCTTTGTACTCACTATCCCCTTGCAGGACGATCCCGTTGACGGTCTCGCTTTCCCACGCGTTCTCGAAATGTTTCGCGCGCTCCTGGGTCCCATATTCACCGTCCCCCAACAGTGCTCGCTGCAGCATGCACACTCTACCCGTCCCCGCGACGATCCACAGTTTGCGGCCATGCGCGAGGTGCAGCGCGTTGGATCCCTGACCAGCAAGGCACTACTGTACGACCCGGATGCGGGTGCAATGTTTCCATTTGAAGGGTGCGTACAGCCAGTCCTTCCACAGTTGTTCTCTTTCTGACGACGCATAGGATCTACGTTCAGCGCCTGGGCGGCCAGTACGCCGAACGGTCGCCCAGCAGCTACGATGCGGTCATCGAGCAATACAAGGTCGACGTCTATGGGCCAGACCATGGTCTCAGCCGCGTGCACTGCAACTGCTCGATTGATGGCAAGCTGGTCAAGGATGCGACTTACGTTCGCTGGGTTCAGGACGAACTCAAGAACTGGTTCGCCGTTTGCCACGTTCAGGACAGCGTCGAGGGCGCACGCATCGTCAAACGCGGATGCGGCATGAAGGGTGAGTTTGTATTTTGCATGTTCGGCATGGTATACGTGCTGAGAGGCGTAGTGCCTCTGCGGTTCTATGCTAATCCGGGCAGAGGCCAGATAAATACGGTCGCGATCCCCCCGCAGGACGCGTGGGTGATTAAGGTCGATCGTACGCATAATCCAAATATGTCTCAGCCTTGAGATCACATTACCACAGATCCTGGGCGTGCTCTCGCTCCCTTGAACCCGCGGCGACGCGCATCGTCTCTCTCTGGAAGCAGTGGCGGATCTTCGTCCACTCAGAATCGGCGCCAAACGCTTCGCAAGGTATCTAGCTCGCCGTCACCCCCAAGCCAAGGGAGCTCCCACATAGGTGAGTCACCGGTTTCTCATCTCTCAATTCTTCTACCCCGGGCTGGAAACAGGGAAAAAGCGCAACTATAGCGATGTGGACGATGACAGCGCCCACGAGAGTCAGTCACACCATTTGATTCAATGTGTATTTACCTTTCTTACATCGGATCTAGACGCTCAGGAGGACGAGCATGACACCGCTATGCGAAAGCGGAGGCATTTCATGTCTTTACTTCGTCGTGCAATGGACGAAACGACCGGACTCACCAGCGGCGAAGTCGGAGAGATGGAGCGTTTTATAGAAACCGAGTTCTGCGCGGTGTGCAAAAAGTACTTCTTCCGTGACGAATACCGGAAGCATATATTCAGCCACTAGTCGTTCCATACCAGTTATCCCAAAATCGCAATGACATGCGCGAAATAGGAGATGTACCATTGCAGTGTTAGAGTTGGTCAATCGGAGCTCGCTGTGATACCCGCCGCTGCTCGGTCCCGTGGCATACAGGCGGCAGCCCGCCAGGAAACTCCTATAGAGGTTGTATCTGCCGGGACCCGCAAACTGCCCGCCGCAGGCGCCGCAGGATGTAGGAGCGGGACCCCCATGTTCAAGCTCCTAAAGAGTGACTCGAGACAGTGCCGAGCAGCCCACTGAGGTCTGCAGCGGGGCTCGGATGGCTTCCAGGGAGTGATACAATACAGGGTACTGATTTTCCCGCCTTAATATCCTTGATATACCTAATGTAACTTAGCTAATATCTGCGATACTGGTTGACAGCCGCTCAAACAGCTCCCGCGCAGCGGGGCGCTCCCCGGGAGCTTTTTGAGGTTGTAGGTGTGCGGGTCCCCCAAATTGGAGGCTCTGAGAGCTCCTGCAGGGACCCCCAAGTTGGACGGCCGGTGGATACAACCTCATGTGAGGTTTGCCGGGGGCCGACAGGCGGCCCTACAGCACAATTGATGAATTACTGGAAGACGACTACAGGCAGATATGTTACTTCACACTCCCCATGATCTAATGAGAAACCCACACGAAGGATGGTTCCCTGAATGTGGAGAAATATTAAGCCATACTACTTTCCGGCGCGCCGCACACCGGCTGTTTCCGGAGCCGTCCGATGCAGCCCGCGTGTGTCTCACATGTATATCTCAAATGAAGTAGATATCGAATCATCGAATTAGAGCGTATGTAAGGCTATCTTGTAAGGAATATTATAGCCCGCGATGTCAGGGAACATGAGAGTGTTGTAGATATCGTCCTCGAAGGACTCTGAGAAGAGCGCATCATGGTCGACGAGCCAGTGTACATATAATCAGGGTTAGAGCGCAGACAGTAATGGCAAATGGGTGCGCACCTTCTGCTCTCTTCCCTCCAGAGCGAATGATCGCCTTCGCGCCTTCGAAATCTGTCTGCGGCTCCGTCGAAGCAAGGCTGTACATTGCGGACAGTACCTCGGCCGATACGTATGCCTTGAGCTTCTGTAAGTTCCGTTGGTAATGGACAAGCCAAATGCGGCAAAGCCTGGCGAGGCGGCCGTAGTGAGGTAGATCGCACAGCCGCTTCGACGGCTGGTAAGGATCGAGAGCCGTTAGCGGAACTGAGATATCCACAAGCGCGAGTCCTAAGCCTGCTCATGGTCTAAGATAATGACCGGTTCATATACAGAGACTCACCTTTTCCCTGACCCTCGTGCTCATCCGCGGTCACCTTCTCTATTCCATCGCCATGCAAGTGACGGAAGTGAACGTCTTGTCCAGTGTCCCCCTTGACTATCCGGAAGATCTCATGAACGCGCGGCACAACGTGATTGCTAATCGTGCTCGTCGTCAGCACTAGCGCCCCCGAGAGCGGCGTGACTCACATTGCGCCGTCGCCGAGTCCCATTCTGCCACCTCAAACTCAACTGAGGATTGAACGCGATTGTATTCTAAGTCGATCTCGATGCGTTTTGCCTGGAGGAAGGTCTGGAAGGTCTGCGCTGTGCGCGGGACATACAGAGTACCATCCGGCCAGGTTTCTCACCCGGAACCGTAACCTCTTCAACGAAGCGGACGTACTGCTCCTCGGATGGGCCGGAAAGCTGTGCTTCATACGGAAGACGTGCTCCTGACAGGGTTGAGTACTGAACAATAAATGCAGAAGCAATCTAGCTGCTCACCTGCGAAGTCGTTTCCAGCGGGGTACAGCGGTTTACGAACGTGGTCGATGTGATAGGCCGCGTGGTCGAGGTTATGAAGCGAGGGGTGCAGGTCGGCCAGGATGGGATTGTGGCTTCCGTGCCACAAAAGCGATGTTCGCAGCGCGCTCATGAACCCGCTATCCTGGTCTATACTCCGAGGTGTAGCATCCGCCAAACGCCAGTCCATGTGTTTGAGCATGGCCTCGAATGCGTCGCATTAGGCTGGCGCTGTCAGAGTGTGCTCGGGGGCCGAGTGGGAGTGAGGGCTCGAGCAGAGCATAACGACGTAGGGGTTCGAAGCGAGGTCGACCGGAACGTATACAGCGAACATCGCCGAGCAGCTGCCCACGTGTTTCGCCTTTCTGCCTGGCTGAAGGGAACAGTGCGGCATGCGATGCAAGGTCGCTGTGAAAGACGAGTACTGGCTTGCGCCTGTTCAGAGACACTCACAGCAGCGCTGGGCTTGGGCACGGCCGGAACGTACTTCACAGCAGGGGACGAGCGGGCCATAGCCACGTAAGGAAGGAAGGAAGCAACACGGCATGGTCCACGAGTGAACGCCGGTCTTCAAGGGCCGAGCAAACGGCAGCCTCGTTTGTTCCCTTGAGACTCTGAAGCGGCCTCTTCGACCTTTTACATGCGGGTGTTGCATCTAACCATTTCGAGTGGCTCTCCCAACGCGCAACGGCTCTAGGCAACCGGTCGTATCCGCGGCTCCCTCGAAACCGCTCTGCATGGCCAGGCCCCGATTTCGGAGATCGTCGGCGTCCTCCACTTTACTACCTGGCTGCACCTTGACCTTGGCGCTTCCAGCTTCAACAATCGTGCACTACGGACCATCAACCTTCGCGGAGTCGGCCTATCGTTCGCCCGGGGACGCGAATGTGCGGTCTCTGGTCATTCCCACCCCCGTCTTTCAGCCAGGCTTTACGCAGGATGTTTGGTTATTTCTATGGTCATTCTCGGCACTTCAATCGCTCGCCCTCAAAATCATCCACACGGCCGGCCTGCCGGCTGCACCCAGCCTTTTCCCCACCACGTTGTGCGTGTTTCTGGAGCTCAGCAGCGAGTCTTTGCGGCCTCTAGCGTTGCGCGAGACTTGATTTACTGCGTGTTTCATTTGAAGACGAGCCTTACTAGTTGCCAGACCTGAGCCTCCTCAGTCAGATTGGGATTATCTTTTGAGGTCTGTACATCATTCAGGATTATCTTATCGGGGTCGTAGACCATGTGTATGTACAAGTGCCATGTGATCCAGTCAGAATCTGTCAGATGAGATACACCGGGATAAATCCCAATCAGGAAGATGCCGGAGAGAAAGGAAACGAGATAAATCGAGATAAAATGGGATAAGGGCGCACGAGGTATATAGAGATAAAAACATTGGGTTGCACAGGGTGGCGGGGAGGGGAGGGAAGGAACGAAGGCACAGGCGGGACCAGACAGTCAGAAAACAGCGCTGCGAGTAGTGCAGATCGCTACTCACAATTTACACTATCCCAGCCGGCGAACTTCGCGTCGAGCGCCGCGAGAATACAACGATTACCCGCCACGAATGTGGCGGCCTCAGTGAGCATTGTCGCTAATGCCCCAGGCCGCTAGAAGTCGAAAGGACACGCCCGGACGGTGACACGGTACTGTGGCAACGGCGGCGGCGGCATGGTGAGGGCCTGCGCAGTGCGCACGCGGGTGATAGGGAGGAGGGAGAGGCACCCATGCGGAGAGTGAACTCGTGTTCCGTCTTGGTCCAATGCCACCGTTTCCTCCGTTGCCACAACTGCCATTGTGGCAACTTCTCCGCGTCGGCGTCGAGCAGAGTCTCCACAGATGCAAGCTGGATATGCATCTGGCGGCTGGCGAACTATTTCGACCCCCGCCTCCGTTTCTCCCCCCTCGTTGTGACAGTCTGAGTCTAGCATTGTGCGCGGCGCGGCGGCCGATTCGTCTCGAGGAGCACGGCTCTGCATCCGCGCGATGTCCTTCGCCGCCTTTGTGGGGTCGGTACGCTGCGCTCGACGTGCGTACACGCGATCCTTACCTCGAGGCATGGGCTCGCAGCTGTCTCTCACGGCTGCGTACGTCCGTGCGTCTGCCTAGGTGTGGCGCTGGGATTCCTGCGTCGTCCCATTGTGTCTCGTGTCCCATACAAATTTGCTGCAAGGAGTCTACTGGGCGGTCCTTGACCCTGATTGACATTCAGCGCGGTCCGGAGTGCACAAGGAAGAGCAAATGTGGTCAAGTGTTGGCAATAAGCACCGGCCAGCACGGATAAATCACACTGCTCTGGTGATATGGGCCGCTCAGGCAACATGCTCCGAACCTCACTGCGTCGCTCACGGATCCACAAGCATGGTGTATGACTCTGAAAGGGTCTCGAGGACTACGACCTCAAAAGGATTATCTCGCGAGGTCTACAGACCTCGAAAAGATTATCCCGATTGACTGAGGTAGTTGGAGACCTCAGGCTCGCCTCGGTCCTTCCGCTCTTCCGGGACGACATGCCTGAAGTACTCAAGTGACAGTACCAATCAAATATCTGTCCATCAAACCTTATCTTTATGCATTTTTTTCTGCATAGTATTAATCTTACAAGTATCATGCAGTATCAGCAATGTCTCAATGTTGTGAGTCCTTTCACAAAGTCAAACCTTAATTGCATATCAATTGGAATTTTACCCATATCACCCTGGTAATTATACCAGTATTTCTCAATTGAATTATAGGGATTTATCATAAGGTTCCCAAGAATTTTAGACCCTTCCTTCGTGGTGCTATTAGTGTTTTAAAGGCCCGGCTTGGGCTCGGCTTTCAAGGGCTCGGGCTCTCCGAAACTGAAGCCCGAGCCTGAGCCGTTCGAAGCCCAAGCCCGAGGCACGGCTCGGGCTCAAGCCCGGGCTTTTCAAACAAGCTGTGTCAGTCGTGAGTTGAGATGAGAAAGTGCTTAGACGCGCTGAATATGGTATCCTCAGATGCATTTAAAGCTCAAAATGTAGCTAGAGTGCACTGAGAGCGCATGTTCGCCGCGGGACGACGTGCAGAGGCCGTGGGAATAGTGCGTATTTGCTTCCGTACCGTGCGCGCTGTCGTTTCACAGCATCCAGAACACCAGGCAGATAATGATTGAGCCCCGTGAGAATTCTCTCCATGGTTCGGGTACTCTCGGGCCACATAGGATGCAAATTGACTATGAATAAAGTGTATACTAAGCCATATAGAAAGCCGGGGCCTCAGCCTCGGGCTCGGGCTTCTCACTCTCCATGCCCGGGCCTGAAGCCCTTAAAAACCCGTCGTAGGGCTCGGCTCGGCTCGGGCTTTATAGGGCCCGGCTCGGGCGGGCTTCGAGTAAAGTTTCGGTGCGGCAACGTGCAGGAAAGGATACTGGAACGTGCAGTAAAGGATACTGAGCTGTGTAAGAAGGGATATTAGGACGTGTAAGAAAGGTCAATACAACGTGTAGTAATGGTAAATAAGACGTGTTGGAAAGGATACTTGACGTGCAGGAAGGGTAACTCTACGTGCAGGAAAGGATTGAAATCGTGCAGGACAGGTAATGTAAGCGTGTAAGAAAGGAATGTTACACGTGCAAGACAGGTCAGCCATTGACGTGCAGGAAAGGAAAGTCGACGTGAGTTAACTGGTCTTGCGTTCATGTTCGAGGACACCGGTCCACGTGGCTAGGACACGGTTGGCCGTCCCCCCGTCCCGTCGATCCCAGTTTGTCGAGAGTGTACGGGCCGTTTTTGTACGGCTGTACCCGTATACGGGACGGGTGGCAGCCCTAGACTGCCACTGATGGTGACGGTCCTACATCGTCAACCACTCGGTCGTCGGCTTCTCATGGCGAAGCCTTTAGAATTGTGGCTCAAATTTTCTCAGTTGAAGCCTAATTGTGCTATTGGGCAGTGAATTTTGGCACCATGTGGGCGCCGCTATGTGCTGAAGGGACTCGTCGTGGGTCGACAAGTCAGCCGTGTATCGGATCCCCGGGTTTATTTGTACTTCAAACCGGCGCATGTATGTCACGTTTAAAATACGATAAAGAATGATCTTGATTTTGATGGGAAGGGAAATGGAACTGGTTGCGAAAACGAGGTTGTATCGGAAGTGGGTTCGGAAGATTCCAGCGCAGCCCTTGGACCAAACAACGACCCACGAACGGTCGCCACTGCGCGCGTGCCCCCGGAAAGCATGACTCGCGAGAACAAACGGTCGCGCCGCACGATGGAGACCCAAGACGATGGTATGCGACCCTTTTACCTGCCGTCGTGTGCCGTGTGTGACTGCGGATGCTGATCGTGACCCCGCAGACGAAGAGGCAACCCAGCCCGCCAGACGCAGCACACGCAGTGCCACCGGGTCGCGAGGAGGGCGGACAGACACCTCCAGCAGGCACGTCCGGTTGCTTTCGGCAGTTGACCTGCCATCGTATGACTGACGCGACGCGTACGCCGTTCGAAGCCATAATGACGCTACCCTCGAGCAGCAGCTCGAATCTCTCCGCCAGCAATTCGAAAGCGCGCTCCGCAAACTCGAGGAGAAGGACCGCCGTATTGCCGAGCTGGAGCAGGAAAACATACAGCTCCACGGCGACTTGGCTCGTACTTGCGTGGACCTGCGAAACGTCCCGCGCTTCACCGTGGAGAGGAGCCTTGACGTAGAAGGCACGTGTCCCTGGGTTTGCATACAATGCCTGACATCACCTGGCGTCAGCTTTCATCGATCGGTTTGATCACTTGAATAACGAGCTGAACTTCGCCTCCATCGATCTTATGGACCAGGTTGTCATCCACAGCACCTGGGACGACATAGACCTGGACGCGCTCAGGTGCGAGGCCGGCACGCCATACGAGCACATCGAGGAGCTGCTCCTCGACGCTAAAGAGTGGCAGCGCCCAACCGACGCAAGTCTCGCGCTGGCCGTGCAGGCGCTGTTCGTGCGGACGCTATGGCTCTCGACCTTTGCGCCTTTTGCGCCCGGGCTGGAGGTGGCGAAGAGCCCGGGCCTGAAGGAGTTGGAGGCGGCTAAGAGCGTGGTCGTGAAGCAGTTGAAGGCGGGCGTGCAGATCCTCAGTCCGTCGTCTCGGCGTATTGCATGAAGGCCGGGTCGACTAACGGGCTCCACACGCAGAGCCACAGGATCACTACGCGTGGTTCCACGCGACTGCGCACAAGGCGGCGACGCGACTGCGCAGCATCGACATCGCCTACGAGCTGACCAAGGTGCTCACCGACGTCCTGGGTGTGTTCTGCACCTCGCCGGGCGATGCGATCGCCAAGTGGGCCCTGGGGCCCGGAGTGCAGGACATCATCGCGCTCGCGCTCGAGTGGCAGGACGACGCGCTCAACGGGAACCTCCCGTTCACCTACCGCGCGCTGTACCTGTACCGCACGGGCGACCTGCCCGCGCATCAGGTGGTGCGCCAGCCGGTCCCGCCGGGCAATCGGCCGGGCTCGCACAAACACCTGCATCTCGCGCGCGGTCTCCCGGTGACCTTCGGTCTGGAGGGCAGTAGATCCAATGAACAAGCCAAGGTTCTGCGTCAGGGTCACGTGCTGTAGCATAGCCGATGGATGAGTCCAATCGTTTTGACCTACACAATGTTTATCGCCTGCTATTGTTTTGCCCTCTATTGACTCCCAGTGGCATGGGTGCACGAGCAACGATTTGACAGAAGGCCGCCGTGTGAGCGCGTGGTCCTGATATGATCTCTCAGCTCAGTGACTTGCGTGAGGTCGGATGGAAGAGCATCGACTCTTGAAGCTCAAAGCTTGGGACCGCCCTCGGCTGTACCTTCGACCATGCCCGCCGACATTTGTGGGTATACTCTGAAGTACTGGGAAGGCTTCTTGGGAGACCAGACCAAGGGACGCATTGTAATGCACGAGAAATCTCGCGAAATTGACTTAGTATCCTATCAGGAATGGTGCAAGCTCGCCGCCGCGTACCGCGTTCACTGTCCAGATCGTTTCGCTGGGGCGGATTGTCCCAGCGGGCCGCCAGGTCTAACCCTCTCGGTTCACTGTCTTCGCACAGGCCATGCGGCTGCCCATCGAGTGCATGGCGCCTAACCCCTCGGATGGACGTGCTGCTGAGCCCAAAGGGGCGCCGCGGGGTTTCGCAGAGACCGTGTCATTCTGAGAACTGGAAACCACACGTCTGGAGCGTTCACTCTCTTTGGGAACACTATAATAGTCTCACACCCAGTATTTAAGCTTCTAATACATGTGTGTCTGTCCGAGAATGAAAGCAGTGGACAGCCCAGCGCCTAAGCCCTCCCGTCGGCTTCGAGCGGGAGGCATACTGTAAGCACTCGAATTATAACCTGTCACATGGTCACGCTGGGTCCATGGTAAGGTAATGGAGCCCAAATTTCACAGGTCACACCCTCAGCATGGTTAGGGGTTGTCACGATTCTTGGTCTCCAAAATCGTGTTCCATACCAAAACTTTTGGTCGGCGCGAAGCGGCGGCGGTAAACCAGCAGGTCTCATGGCTTTGGTCACAGGTCACTCTAGTCCCATAGCCTGACCTCCCCCATGTCACACCCGCGACCCCCATGGTTATAATTCAAGTGCTTACAGTACGACCCAAGTAGAGGTTGCAATTCTACAGTGGCGGATGGGCTACAGCTATCTGAGTGAGTAGAGATGGGCCGGCTCCGTCTCAAGCCGTGAGCCGGCCGAGCCGAGCCGCTTTGAGGCCGAGCCGAGCCGGGCCGTCCGAGCGGCTTTGATGGGCTCACGGCTCGGCTTGACCATCTGAAAGCCGTAAGCCGGCCGTCAAGCCCCGGCTCTGCAGCTATATACTGAAGGGCAGATATAGAGCAATGTAGCATGCTATCCCGCACACCAGAATGGGTTACACGGCGATGTTCTCTGCGCGATTCATTCAGTTCCGTGTTTGATGAACTCACGACGGGCGGAGCGAGCTTCGACCCTCGGATCAGGTGAATTCCCACGACCGCTTCGCTTGCGAGAACTGTCCGCAGCAGCCGTACCGACGCTCAAGACCACCCCGCAACGTTAAAATGCCAATTAATTCATTTGTTTGACTCTTTCCCTTTTGTCTCACACATCTGGACATTATCTCATAGTGATTGATGCACTGCTATGAAAGCCGCGGCTCAGGCCGTCTCAAGCCGCGGCTTGCTCGAGCCGCCGGCTCAGGGCCCGGCTCACGACTCGAGTGAGCCTGAGCCCATCAAAGCCGAGCCGTAGCCGGCGGCTTTGAGCCGAGCCGGGCCGGCACATCTCTATGAGTGAGGCGTAACAGAGTCTACAGACCGCGGATTCGGGCTCTGGGCTGACCGAAGGCCAATGTCGAAGCGGAGGCGTGTGGGGCCCCAGTAGTAATAGTAGTAGTAGCAGTAGTAGTAGCGTCAGGTCACGGCGGAATCGTTGGTCCTGGTAAATGTTTCCAAGTCCGCCCGACAACTCATACTGTATACAGTACTTTCGACCGTAGCTTTGTTGTAATATGTAATCTGTCCCTTAGAAAGGAAGGTAGGATACTACCAGTCGCCTCCGATTAGTTATCGGGTTTCCGTCAGATTAGATAAAAGTTGATACATATTGCGACAGCGGACACCTTTACTACCTCAGTACTCCATACAACGGGGCGTGATAAGTGACAGCGGGGCAGGCCAGGCCGGGCAGCCGTCCACGGGCAGGAGTAGGCCTACGCCAAGCACGTGCGCTCGGACTGGAAGGCGCAGAAGGGGATCAGGCTGGCGGCGGGCGGGCGACGACAGGCTTGTTGTTCGGTTTGGGCTGGGTGAGCTTCCGGTGGATGAACGGCAGGACGCCACCACCCGCGATGGTCGCGCGAACCAGCGTATCAAGCTCCTCGTCGCCGCGGATGGCGAGCTGCAGATGCCGCGGGGTGATCCGCTTGAGACGCAGGTCCTTGGATGCGTTGCCTGGAGTGCGCAGGCAGGTGAGGCAGCATTCCGGATTATTATAGCAGTGAGCTCAAGCGCACCAGCCAGCTCCAGGACTTCGGCCGTCACATACTCTAAAATGGCGGCCATGTAAACTGCTGCCTTGGCCCCGATGCGAATCTTGCTCTGCGTGCGACACTTGAGGTAGCGATGAACACGGCCTACGGGGAACTGCACAAGCCGTCAGACGGACAAACCGACAGCATCGAGCACCTACCGATAGGCCGGCCTTCTGACTGCGGGTCAGTATGATCTTGTCAGTCCCATAGCTGGCCTCGACGCCACCACCAGTGAGTTCGCTCTTGCCGCCGCGGTGAGACATGATGAGCGCAAGATTCGGAGAGGGCGCAACGACCAGATTTAAGGAACAGACCGTGGAACGAGGTCAGAGCGTCAGTGGAAAGTCAGACGAGGGTTGGGTGGAGCAGAGAGCCGTGCACCGTGGCGGAGAAAGCTCAACCGGGTCGTCGGAGTCTACACGTCCACCGGCCTCCGAGCTCTCCGGCATCAGCCGCATCTTTTTTCCACCCCTTTCCTCCTTTCCCCTCCGTCGTCATCGTCGTCGGGCGCGACAGCCACACCGTCGGTCCTCTGCCCTCTGCCCTCGACAGCGATGATCCACATACATACCATACTGAACCACATTCGAATCTTCGTCTGGACTCTGGACCACCATAAGCTTCAGCCTTGTCTGACTCTTTATTGGCCCCGTTTTTGTCCTTATCCGTTGCTGGCGACGTGCTCTGCAGGTACCACACGGACATGCAGACTACTACTGGCACTCGCGTAGTGTGGGTTTCATTTCTCTTTGGCCCTTTTGTGACGTATAACTTCGACGGGCGGACAAAGCCAATCCGCTATTTGCCCTGTGTACAGTTAATAGGGATGGGATGGCACTTGTTGATGAATCATCTATTTCTGACTACCCTTCTGTTGCCGTTTTAGACCCGTTTCCTAGATGTTTGGATGCCTTGTGCGCAATGATATATATACCTGTCTGAATACATTTCTTTTTTTGCTATGCACGTCCTCAACTCATTGCACGAAATCTTCTCCATACTCAGTGCCTGCTGCTTCTCCGTGCAGATCGTTGCAAAGCTCAGCTGCGTTGCTTGCTGGGAGTGCCTGCGAGCGGAGTCGGGAACATTCCCTAATCTCCTACTCCAGCTTGCCTCCAACCCGCACACGCGCCGCTATAGGAAGCTCAGACACTTCGCCGCAGCCCTGAGGCCTGAAGTCCCGTGGCTTTTCGCGCAACAGCTATGCAGACTCTTCTACGCCGGGGAATCGAGAACTCGGATCCCGATTCCCGATGAGCTGGCGCAAGCACAAGCCGCGCCACAGCAATCGCTTGATCCAGGTATTATCGATCACATCCTGGGAAAGCCCGATTCCGCTCAGAAGAAGGTGCGCTGAGTCTGAGTCTGAGTCCTTGGCGTGCATGAGCTGCAGACGCTGATGGAGCTGGCGCTCGACGATTCCAAAAGCGAGGACGAGCGCGTCGGCGCGCTTGACGATGTCGAAATGGTGCGTCCAGAGCGACGTTCACATTCCCCCGGGTTTCTCGCTCATATGACGCGTGCAACTGATAGAGTCGATCGACAACGCAAACGGTGCGCCCAAGTCCGAACACAGCGCCCGGCTACTAAGTACTTGCCCCAGCGCTCATGTTCACCCAAGACGCCTAACTCGCGTGCATAATCTTGCGCCCTGGTTCAGATATGAGGAAGTTTAACATGTGGACACCGCTGCTCGCGCTGCTGAGCCCCTCCAGGCTCCGAGCCGATTTTTTGAAGCTTGTTTATTAACCTTTTTTCAAAAAATGCGAGGACACCATCATACATTTGAGCACCTATCGCGGCCGCCGTATGTAAGTGTATATAAGAGAGCGCAAATATCCGGGTCGATCCTCATGGCCTACGTCAAGAGGCTGACGCATTGGCAGGAGACGGCCATGGCACGGGGCGCATTTGGTCTCCTTCACAGACTTTGCCGTTCGAAGATAATCGTTCGAAGGGGCTCATTGGGCAGATAGCGGGTATGGGCAGCGCGATGGGCGTGATAGTGGGTTCGGGCGGGTCGAGGGCGCGGGCGCGCGCCCTCGGAGCGCAGTCGCTGCGCAGGCCTGCGCCAAGGACAGGTGCAGTAAGCGGGTGCCAGGGCGGGTGTGGGTGTGGGTGAACCAGATGGGTCGTGGGCATGGGGCGCTGGTGGGTCACGAGCGCACGCGGGTGCCGTCGGCCGCTGGCTTGACGGTCTTGACCGCGACCGGGCGCCGTGCGCGAGTCCTTGGGGCGGCCCGAGGCCGCTATGAGCCGAGTGATTAGCTCCGCGGGACAGGTAAATGGAACCTAATCCGGGGAATAGGAGGTATTTCCGCGGATATAGTATATATACCCCCCACGTTCAGCCCTTGCAGAGGTTACCGACCCCGCGTTGTTGATTTTGCTTCCGACGCCCCCTTGCTGCCTAGATGCCCGTGGGCGTGGACAGAAGCGGGTCCAGACGGTCGTAGCCTCGGCCTAACGAGCGGAGCAGACTACAATGCTGAGCCTACGGTCGCAGACTTGCGGTGGACGTTGTGGGCGGTGCATTCCAGCAGGTAGTGACGTAAGGATCCCGGGGCAGTGCCGCAGGCGTCGCAGGTGGGGTGTGCGTGGTGTTTGAGGCAAAGGACATGGCGGTTGAGGTGGTGAGCGTGGCCAAGGCGGAGTTGAGTGATAATGCTCGCGGTGACGCGCGGCAGGGACAGAAGGAGCTGACGAAGCTCTGCCGGTGTGTTGGTGGCGTCGACGAGACGATGCCGAGCGTAGCGTGGTGATCGTCTGAACAGGCTGGTCCACTGCTGCTGGAGTCCCTCGGTGTGCGTGCAGCAGCGTACGACGGCGCGCCGACGCGCTCGTCGGTAGCCTGCTTAGCAGGTGCACCATGTCGAGACCAGCGAGCTCGAGCGGCAGCTCGTATGCGTACGAACTACGTCCGCGAGCCGCCAGTTTTGCTGCCCTGTCCGCCGCCTCGTTGCCGATTAGACCCTTGTGCCCTGAGACCCAAGACAAGATGAGTGCCCGTTCTCGCGCGCGAGCCCGGCGCGTAACGTCCTGATCCTCCAGGGTGCGGGGCATCCCCGCCAGTATCCAGTGCGCGGAGCGCGGCCTGGAGAAGAGGTCGCCTTCAGTACCGCCTGACTGTCCGATGCGACGCGCGCGCCGCCGGCGCCCGCTGCCGCGATCGCCTCCGCTTCTTATAATTAGTCACCTAAGTCGCGTGTCGAGCCGAGGTGGAAGTACCTAGAGAGTCTTGTGAGTAGTCCTATCCATGGATAGTACGGCCGCGGCGCCTACTTTGTCGTCTATAGCGGTGCCGTCCGTGTATACCGAATACTTGTATCTAGCGATATCTAGCGAAATCTTCTCCATCTTGGCTAATTGCTGATGGTTTGTCTTTTGCGATGTTGTCTTGGAATAGTCGTGTCCATTTCGTGTCGTCATGGGACCAAGACGACCTTCTTGTTACGCCAGGCGTCTTTGCTCGTCTTGGTTAATAGGTGCAGCGAGTCCGTAGTGCATCGTCGTGGGCGTGCGCCGATGTGCGTTGGTGAAAGGAGGTTGAGCTTTTCGGCCAGGGAGCAAAAGCCGTCTGCCGCGCACGACGAGCCGAGCTTCGGCACCGTGTAACGCGACGGGGCGGAACGGTTTCGGGATGGTGTATGTGGGGCGGCCTGGTTTGCGCATCACGACGGCGATGAAGAAGCGCCATCGTTCGTAGTAGAACCTGTGGCGTGCGACCGCCTCGAATATGCAAAAGAGACATTCGATCAGTATGTCTATACAGCGCTTCAACAGGACGTTGAGGATCCTGCCTTCCCCCGGCGCCTTGTACGGCGCCAGCTTCGCAACGTTGCGACGTATCTGGTCGCGTGTGGGGCTCTGCATGCTGCCGTAGTTGCGCAGTCTTGGGTCGATCGGTGGGAGCTCGAGGTTGTCTGGCTTCGGCGGGAAGAAGCCCTCGTATAAAACCTTGCTCTTCTCGATGCTGGACTTGGCCGAAGACGTCACGTTGCCGCCTGCGTCCTTCTGTATCAGTGTGGGTACGCGCGTCCCGCCGACCGACATTGGCATCTCGCATGACATCTTGTGTACCAGCCATATGGACTGGCCGTCCACCGATTCGAGGAAGTCTTCGAAGTGCTCGGATTTTGACTCTTGCATCGCGATTCCGTGCTCGTCGCGCGCTGCGGTGTGCCGTTCGTGGATGCTGTGGCCACGGGCGAGGCGAAAGTTCTTCGCATTCTTTCCCAGGCGCTCTCAGTTGCGTCGCATTGCCTTGATGTCTGGGTTCCACCAGCGCTTTGGGTATCGCGACGTGTTCGTCCATCGACGCGTACATGGATGGACCCGTACAGGTGGTCGCATAGCACGTCGAATTCCTGCTGAGTGTTCAGTGGGGCGGGTGCAGGCCCAGCAGCGAGCTGCTCTTCAAGGTGGGGGATGAGTTTGGCCCATTCTGCGGCGTACCAATGAAGTTTGCGCTCGTTTGGCTCGGTAAAGATGGGATAATGGTCGGCCGCAGGTGCAAGCCATTCCTCGCGGATATCGCAGTCAATGACGCAATCCTCGAGCGTTGGGGAGGCGAACACCCCGTCCGGGCGTGTCCGCTTGGGAGGGTTGTTGCCTGTTCGACGTGTGATGAAGGTGCCGAGGCCGGGCGGCAGCGCCGTGAGCATGCCATAGTCAGCGACCGGTTGGAACAGCCGCTCGCCGTGCGCGCGACCTGCGCAATTGGCGTAGAGCGCCTGATTTTTTTTCCGGTTCCCAAGCTCCGTGGTGCGCATTGAAGTCCCCCAAGCCATACCACGTGTTCGTCAGCATCGTCCGCGCCGAGGGCCCGTTCCAGTTCCAGCAGCCCCGTGGATTCAGACTCGTCGACGTAGATGTTTTGTATGGCGGGAGGTTGCCCAGATTCAGTCCATAAACGTATTCCGATAAAGGAGCGGCTCCCACTTGTCGGTGGGAATGGACTTGTTGACGAGGATTACCGCGCGCGCACGTTTGTTGGCAGAGTGCGCAGGCGGGATGACGTGTGTGCAGGCATTATTAGCAATGAGATACACGCTGGGGCCCGACCACCAGGGTTCCTGAATGGCGAGCACGTCGATGTTGTTCTCTGCCGCCTGTAGGACCGTGTGCGACAGAGCCTTGCGTGACTTGTTGAGGTTGCAAGACAAGCTGCGGAGAGTACCGCGGGGTCCGGGATCGATCTCGGGTGCCGCTGCCCGACTCGCCGGAGAGGAAGGAAGAGAGGTTAGAGTAGATAAAGGGGATGAAGGAATGTTGTTCATAGACATGGATAAGAAGGGATGGTACGTTACCGTGCGCCGGGTCGAGCTGGTTTGGGAGGACAGAGTGTCTTCGACTGCTTCCACGCTTGAGGACGAGCGGCGTGCGCGTCCTCCTGGGGCGGGCCAGCGCCCACGGTCTTCTTCCCGACCGCATCACCCTTCTTGGAGGGCAGGTCCGCCTGTTCAGCTGGTTTCCAGTATCTCTGTCCGCCGCTGCTAGAAGCCGGCGCGCGGCGTGTCTTAACATTGCCCGGCGTCGCCAGCTTGCTGGCGAATGCGAGCGACGCGCGTCGCGTTCCCTGACGTCAGGAACCCCGGCTCGAAAATCTGCCGGATGGGTACGCTGTAGTCTCTCGAGCGCGCGAAGCCTTGCCGGGCGTTCGCGCGCCCAGGCTGGATGATCAGCGCTCAGCGTCGCAACCGGGAGTAGTGAATCACGTGGCGGATCGTGGTTTATCCCTGGCTGTGCAGGCAGGCGTTCGAGTGATGACCTTTTCCAGCGCAGAAGCAGCAGGCGAAGTCGCCCTTGCATTTGCCCGCGACTCAGTGGCCGTACCTCTGCCGTCTGGCGCGTCGCGGACAGTCACGGATGAGCCGTTCGACGCGGTAGATGCTGCCGTCGAACGACAGGGAGCCCCTGTCCATGATTTCGTTCGCCGATTCAGCGGTTCGGAAGGCGATCACCGCGTGTGCCGAGCGCTGTGGGCACGATCTCCGCTCTGCCGTCGCACGGCTCGCACCTTGTCGATCCAGGCGCGAGGCAGCAGGTTGACAGTGCAAAGCGTGCCGTCGAAGTCGGGGAGGATGGGGAGCTGAAGACCACCCCAAGTTTGCCAGAGCGGAAGGCGTGCGTGGGGATGACGGATGCGACATCGTCAAGCGGGGCAGGTGGGGCGCGCGCAGCGTGAGCTGCTTGGATGCCCATGCGGGCCGTCGCGACGTGCTGGGTGGGTGTATTACTTGACTTCCGAACCTGTCACTGAATCTCTGCCACAGGGCTGTATCGCGCGGGCATAGTGTGCAACAGCAGCCGATGTATTGCGATGCACCGCATTCAACGAGCCGTAGTCTCCCGGAGCTGTGTCCGTGACTAAGTCGAGACGTCGGCGCTTGTCTTCGCGACAGAAGCGGGGTTCGCCCGCCCTACAGATTCCGTCGGGTCTGTTACTTAAACTTCGAGGCGTACCTTTCCTGACTTCAAATTTCCATGCCTCTCCTGCCCCACCAGCGATCTCCATCGGAAACCACCGGTCCTGTCTTGTGGTCGAGAAAGGGCGGCGGCGGACACGGTGGAGGCGGTGGGAGGGGTGGTAGCGCTGGAAAGGGAGGTGCAGCTGGCAAATCCTCTGGCAGTTCTCATGCCTCCATCCCGCTCGTGTCGTCCTCGGGCAGGAGTGCATCGTCCTACTCGAACGGCGGTGGGAAGCCTACTACGGTGCCATCTGGCCCTTTCTCGGGTAGATCACTTGGTGGAGGGACCAGACGCGATGTCTACGGCACCTGGCACTACGGCAGTGGGTTCCCAGCGGGGCCTGCCACAGGGACCGTAGCAGGCGCTGGCTTTCCATTTGGCTTCTGGCCGATCTACACTGTTCCAGGTTACCACGGGTCCGACGAGGTAAGTATCCCCCAATTCGTCGCGTGTCGATGCTGAGTTGTATGTGCTACAGTACGGACCCGCTGCCAACAGTTCTCGCCCAGGAGGGGCGATGTCTACCGCCCTGATAGCCAGCACATCAGCGCTCGGGCAGTTATACCACATCATTGCAGATCGAACCTCGGTCTCACAGGTTCTTCTCGCGTTAGAGAGCGAGTGCCATGTGTCCAACTCGAGCGTGACGCCCTACGATCTGAGCGTGCCCAACACCACTCTGCCTGGCACCGCCCAAATAATCCAGTACTATCGCGCCTCGAGCTTTGCCCTGGCACTTGATTCCTACTCAGGGGACACCGACAGGTCCGCGGCGCTGACTCTGCCATCATCGATCAACCATCCCTTCCTCTTGTGCTTGAACTCCACGATTGCTGCTGCCGTCCCCATCCTCGACGCCCCGGCTTCGCACAATCTGTCTCTTGTGGCCATAATCTGGATCGTTCTGGGCTCTATTTGGGGGCTCCTCTTATTTTTGGTCGTCTTATGCTGCTGCGCGAAGAAGCGGAATTCCTCCCGGCCTACACCAACACCCAATTGAGGGGCGCCCGCGCCCCGCCCTTCCCCCCTCCCTGAATCCACATTGCCCGCCCAATCACACCTCTGCCCGAAACGCCACCGTCACCTCTCCAGCGGCCCAGGTAGCCCCATGCCACGGTTACCCGCCGACGGGTCAGTGTCCTTATGCATGGTTCTTGAGGGGTCTCCCGGATACGTGACCACATAATATTCCATACACACGCTAGAAGTTAACAAAGTAGATATCACGCGTTGTCCACTTAGATTGGCTTTCCGCACAATAACAGCGAGTCTACACACACACACAGACACACACACCGGTTTGGAGTGTATCCCTGAGAAACAGGACTGCTCTGACCCGTCCGACACTGTGCCGTCAACGGCGTCGAATTTGAGGGTTCTGCTTATCAAGGCAGACGAATGAACTGCACTAGAAGATATATATCATCCAGAGATTGGTCCTATGGTGGCTCAAGAGTGCAGTTGGAAGAGCATACCCCTTCCCCCATTGATAGTTATGCACCGGCACCCGCCCCGGGAATCTGCCGCAGATCCTCCACGGTCTGTCTTCCGACATGTTCCTCTGGGACAGAGGTCTGTATCCAAACAGTGCCGACGTCCAATTGAGACTCGTCGCGCACCAGCTGACGACATTCACGGGCAGAGCTACGACGGCGTGCCCGTCTCGCAGCTGTTCGCGGACGAGAAACCCGGGTGGCGAGGGTCAGCGCTAGCGTGGCACTGCCAGCAATCCGAGTAGATTCGCGGTGTACCGCGGCGTGCCACTCAAGATGATGCTGAATGTCGCATGCGGCGGCGTCCAGCCGGATGCGAGCACATCGAGTTCATTGGCGCGGACACAGACTTCAAGTACGTCTGCCCGCTTTTCCGCGAGTCTCATACATACGCGCCGGTTGCAGGAAGGGTCACCTTTTCAACTAAGCCGTGTCCGCGACGTACCGAGAAGTGCGAGCGAACCGCGGCGACGAGGTGCCGAACCCGCGAGTGAGCGATCATTGCGCCTGCCTGACTAGGTGGCGACTCCTTGCAGGTTCTTCTAGCGTGGGAGATGAACGGGCAGCCGCTGCCCAAGATCCACGGTGCGCCGCTGCGCGTCGTCGTCACGGGCTACATGGGCGCGCGCTCGACCAAGTGGGTGTACCGCATCAACGCGCTGCTGGTGCCGTCGTCCGGGCCGGTCCAGCGGCAGGAGTATTTTGGGATGCTCCTGTGTGCGTGACCCGTAAGTGATGAGCATCCAGGGGTGCTTCTGTCCCAGCAGAGAGGCTCCTGAAATGCTCACCGGAGACTCGGTAATAGTCGGCATCCCGGGGTGCTGTTACCCCATAATTCCGCGATGAGCAAGCGCGCCGTGTGCTGCCCGTACTTTCGCGGGTTACCTCTCTTGAGGTCTTCCCCTTCCGCTCTTACCATGTACTGCATTCTCGGGACCGTCTTCCACGCCGTCAACCGCCACCTCCGTCCCGCGAATTGCAGGCTACTCCAACAGTGCGCACCAGATCGGGGCGGTTATGCACCCGAGACTAAGGCGGTTCTCGTTGAGACCGTCACTACGGTGGGATGAGGTTCCCCAGACCGACGCCATCGAGAAGGGCAAGAACCTGTGCCCAGTCGATGCCCCCGGTACGTTGTTCATTCGATACTAGCCTCGACTTCTGCCCGGCGTGTCACCGTTAATGGCTCACGCAGGCCGCTCGCTGCTACCTGGGCAACAAACGCTCCTCTCGTCGAACCCTCGCGATGCTCACGAGAGCCACGCCTTTGTGTCCAAAGAGATGCTCGTCAACGTCTTCAAACGGTCGAACTTGAAGGAATTCATGGAGGAGCTGGCATCTTTGGCCGCGTAAGTGGTCAGGGCATGCGCCGACATGCACTCGAGCTGGAAAGCGGGCGACATCCCGGAATGTGACATCCCGAATGTGTCCACCGCACCATCCAGGGATGCGTACGACAACCATCGCTATTTCCATGTGCTTCACATTCCAGCATGACTACATATATAAGCATGCACCACTCAAAACCGCCAGTCTCCTGTTTCCCCGCCGCAATGTTCTGCATTCTCTGCGCGTTCGGCCGCTTTATTCGGCGTCACTACTATCGCGCGAAGTACAAACTTCTCGGGCGCCGCCCGTCCTACTGGCGCATCTTTGTCAGCGTCCATCTGCGTCGCGCGATTGCGCAGACACCTGACGGTGAGTTGGGGAGTAGACCCTTACTCAAGCTGACTCAGGCCGTCTAGCCACCTTGCTCGGCCTCCAGGCTCGAGTCATGCCGCGCTATCGGGCGTTCAAGAAGCTGCCGAAGGAGAAGCAGCGGAGCATTATCGCTTGTCTCGCGCGCGAAGCAGGTCTTGACAGACGCGCCCGCCTGGTGCTTGCACTCGATAGATATCTCCCTTGACAGGGAGACCGGCGTCCCGACCAACATGCATGTCTACTATCTGCCTGTTTGTTGCCGTAGAAAATATGCCCTCGATTATGAACGTAAACTGCAGGAAAACATGATCGAGGTCAAATGTCAAACATGGTTCCCAGCGGGGACTCATCACGTGACCGACACATTGTACGGCCACGGCGCATCTTCATAATTGTGGACCCGCCTGAGCGTCAACCCACCCAATGGGACAGTCAAGGTCCCGCCACCATGCGACAAGTGCATTTTAACCCATTCCACGCGGCGCCAAATGCATTGGAAACGTTCAAAAGGTTGAAAGGACATTGAAAACAACCTCGTTGACATGTTCAATGCCTTCTGTGCCACGTAAACTGGGTTGAAATGCGTTGGCCGCGCGGCGTGCGTGTTCTCTCCCGCGCCGGTCCGGTTGTTTGTGATTTCTCGTGCAGTTCTTCCAGAATTCCTCGGGCAGTTGAATTTTCAGAATCGATCAGCCCCATCACGCCCACTGTCACTGTGTGTAAAAGTGGGCCGCGACAAAACACTACCAAACACCGTAAATCCGGAGCGGCCGGGCCAGGGTCTGGTTACGAGACTAGGCATATACGTGCACGTATTGCATCGCCAGTGATTGTCCCCGCCGGCGATATGGTTCCATTCGTCCTAAACAGTGTCCGTGGACCCGGACCGTGCATTCCATTTGCCGCCTTGTGTTGCGCTTCGAATTGGACCTCGATTTGGATTACCGTGTTGGGCAACTGTATCCGATGGAAGTTTCTCAATCAGATCGAACTCAGAGTCACCGCATCGCCGAAGTAGCCGCCGTGGGAAGTCGTGGATCCTCCGTTCCAAAAACTGCCGGATTCCGGAGTTCCTGCTGTCGATCGCTAAACCTTGCTCGATAAGGTAGTACGTACTTAACACGGTCCAATCTGTTCGTCGTGAGCGCTGTTTGTCCCGCCCGAACCTCGTTGTCCGCTATGCCACCCGTCGTCGAGCACTCGTTGGAAACCTCCTGCAAGCCGTTCCTCGACACAGTCCGTTTCGACCCTCCCGAGGAGTCTCCCGATTTCCTCTGCGACTGCGTGTCCGGCAAGCGTGGCGGGCGGTTCCTCTCTGACAACGCCCTGTCGCTGTTGTGTGTAGGGGTCCGATACCGCCGGCCCAAGAAGACGGGCATTGTTGCCCGTAACCTCGATGTGCGCCGGGTCACCACTTCGCTCGCGCTCACTATGTTTATTCCCCTCGCAGCTGTCTGCTCCCAACGGCGCGCTCAAGCGGTGCCCGTGCGGTTTCGCCCTCTCCACCGCTGTCAAATTTCCCGTCGAGTTTGTCACCGTGAACGACACGGTCAACCAGGACGCGGTTTTGCTACAGCGTCTCTGGTTCGCCGCGCGCGCGATTCCCGCTCTCGTCGATTCGCCTTCGCCCGAGCTAATCTCCAAGGGGGAGGGTCACTGGGACGCTGTTTGCCGGTCTCTTCTCCGTGACAGGTACCATGCGCCGTTCCCGTCTGACTCGCCACTGGCCAACATCGTCATTGCCGTCGGCCGCCGCATGTTGTCCATTGACGATACATCGCTCCCTCTGTGCTTCGAGAACTTTTGGAACGCCATTCGGACCAAATCGTGGCAAATGTTCGAGGAGGAAGCTCGCACGGCTCTCCCTGCGCTGACTGCTTGTGCGCGCTGCCTAGCCACGCATGAGCAGGACAAACCGCGCATCTGCCTCCGCCTCAGCGGAAGCGAGCAGTGCCATGCATGCGGGCACGACAAGGTCACTACTCCCTGCTTCTCGCCCCGCGATCTGACGCCTGAGGACGCCCAGTCGCAAGAGGTCGAGCTCGAGGTATGCCTGTTGCCTTCGTTTGCGCTCCTTCCCTTTGACGTCTATTTTGTAGGAGGTGGTGATGTCTCCGGCCAAGCGCCAAGTTCCGGAGGCAACCGAGGTGGCGAGACGGCGTCAGAGTGCGCGCCTCGGGTTCTCCTCGAACAAGGAGGCCGAGGCAAACCCAACGGCGTCCACCGTGCCGCCTAGCCCTATTAGGGTCAAGCGCAAGGTCCCGGAGGCATCCTCGGCCTCGCCGCCGCGTAAGAGCGCGCGCCTCGGGTCCTCCTCGAGAAAGCAGGCCGAGGTGAACCCAAAGGCATCCACCGTGTCGCCTAGCCCTATTAGGGTCGAACGCAAGCGCCAGGAGGCATCCGCGGCCTCTCCGCTGCGTAAGAGCGCACGCCTCGGGTCCTCTAAAAAATAAGGCGGCCGCCAACCCGAAGCCCGTCCACCGGGTCACCTAAGCCTGTTAGAGTTGTCAGCGTGGCCAGAAAGCTCGCGAAGGCGTCCATGTCTTGTCCCAATCTGCATTGAATGTTCTTGATGGTGCCGTGCCTCGTGTCGCCGATCGCGATGTTAAAGCCCGTCCCGCGTCGTGTGGCTCGACTCGACACAAACGTCGCCGTCTTGCAATGAAAATGGTTTCTAACATAGACGCAATCTTGTCCAACGTGGAACAAACCTATAAATGCAGGCCGTACTTACTTGCCGATTGGCAAATTTTGCCGTCGAGATGGATATATACAATCGCAGTATCTGGAAGGAGGAACGCGGCTGTCTGCGGAGTCGCGGACCCATCTCCTCGGACCCCTGATTGTCATATAAACCGCATCTGGTGATTGATGCACTCTGTCTGTCTTTCACTCGTGCCGTACACACCGAGTACACTCGCGTGGCGGAAAGCCTGCGTCCCTAGCGGCACATTACAGTATCCTTCAAGTGGAGTTGTGAACGCGATTAGCGTGGAGGCCAAGAGCGCCGCGAGGGCTGGCGAGTCAACAGCTGCCCATGTGATGCTCGAAATTGAGCGCGGGGCGTTTCCCTACATTGGCCTCGGGCGACAAGGAGCAAAGCGGCGCCGGGCCGCTGGCCGGTTGTTGTCTGCCCATAACTTGCCGAAAGTGTGATTTCTCCATCGATTGTTCCTCCGCTTAACGCCGTCTCAAGCATCTGAGGCTGGCTTTCCCGTAGAGGACGCCGCTCGCGATCCTTCTGGGCGCACCGTGAGACCATTGTGGACGTACTGCAATGTCCCGCCCTGCTGCCCACGCAATGCCGGGCTCTACGTCTGCTTCATCTAAGGCACGCTTCTCCGCCCACCCTTCGCCCTTGATCGCGTCTCGTTACCCGAGAGGGGTGCACGCTCACATGGCCGGCACGGGGGTGTTCACTCTTTCGAGAATGAACGCCTGGTTCACTGCCACCAGCTGATAAAAGGACTGAGCTAGGTGTTCGAGTTCGAAACAATGAACACCACCACCGCATACCTCCACTAGGTTGGCGACCAAGTCATACTGCTGTATATATGACGAGGACCTGCATAAAGCCGACCTGCTCGCCATCGCCGCTGGCGTCACCCATGCCTTGACGCAGTAAAGCCATCGCATTGAACACCACCAAAAGACACTGAACACGGAGAGTACAAGAGCTATCTCCGGTGCAGCCGACTCCCACAAGAAGCAGTAATCACAGTTGGCGGCGTCTACTCCGAGATTTCAACGTACCCGCGGTCGCCACGCCCTGCCCGCCCAATCGAAGACACGTATCCCCTCTCCGCTCAGCCTTTCGGCCTGACGGACCAAGAAGCTCTGCTTGACTCCCGACCTGAATCATGCGTCAGCAGGTGGACCGGCAAGTGCGACGCGAGGGACGAACTCGGTGTTCGGCCAGATATCACTTGGATGTGCGAGGTGGATCTCCTTCAGCCCAGGATAGCGGGCGCGGGTGAATTGATCAAGAAACTCAGACCATTCTGTCATATCGCGGCGGTTTCGGGCGCTCTCGGGTCTAGGCACAGTGGTTGGTCGCGAGAGGATGCGGGATGATGTTTACGCACAGTCTCCAGTTGGCTCTCAAGGTGCGAAGCTTAGGGTGCCCGCTCTTGAAGGATGCAGACGAGGCGGTCATGATGCGGACACTGCAAACCTGAATTCTATGATTCCAGCGTATTCTTGGACGAACGCGACGAAACTCACCTTGCCAAGTTCAACGCTCTCCAAGTTTGGACAATAGTGCAGTATATGTGCAGAGGGCGAATCGATCTTGATCGTCCGGACCTTAGCACCGTGCACAGTGAGCAGGTGGTGTGCGCCGGACAATGCGTCGCCGAGCTGCACCTCGACCAGTTGGGCGAGGCTGCGCAAGTTAGTGCGATGCCCGCTTGATAACAGGAAGACGACTGACGTGAGCTGAGCCAGGAGCACGAAGACGGCCTCAGAAGACTGACCCCGGAGGTCTAGAGTCTTGAGGTTACCGAGAGCGTGCGGCCTTACGGCGATGTCCGTGGCTTCCAACCCTGCACTCCACGAGAGCCGTGTCACAGCGTCGAAGTGGTCTAGACAGGAGGGGGAGAATGACGGATACGCCTTCCCATGGAGTGTTAGCTCTGGCAACGACCTCCCCGCCGTCCGGCCGAGCGCGTCGAGCACAGCGCGGTCTGTTGTGACTGCACAGCGCCTGATCTTCGAAATCAATAGCAGGAGTGGCGCTGCGGGCCCGCCAACGGTTTCCTCAAAGGTCTCCACGTTCAACGCGGGCATCTGGTTCTCGTTCAAGTATTCCTGCAGTCTACGTGCCGTCGTAGGCATCTGGATCCTCACGTGGCGGGTAAGATCCCGACGAACCGCCGCCTGAGCAAGTGACATCAGGATGTCAGCGCGTCAGGCCAGAAGACACCTACGTACCCGGAAAGGCCGACAGACGCGGATCAAGGATGATGTCGTGCGCAAATCGAAATATTCAAGGTCATACCAGACACGGCGACCTCTTTCGACGGACGTTTTCGGGTCTCGAATGGCGTGGTGAAGGATGCGCCCCCAGATTTCCGTCCGAATCGATTCCGAAGCGCCGGACATGGGCTGGAAATCAGGACGGGGCAGGACCGGCCCGACCGCGCCCGGAGCAGGGTCTCGCGGCCGACGAGAGACCAAGTCTGAGGACAGAATGAACTCGACGCGGGAACGCAACCTGCTGTCAAGTGCACTTCGTATCTCAGTCAAAGCAGCGCCATTCCGGTGGCTGTGGTAAATTCTGATGCGCCTGAGACTCTGGCTCTTCCCAAGTTCGAAGAGCGATTGAGGCGGCTGAACCAGTAAGACCCAGTCTCGCCAGAGAGAAACGCCTTCCAGCGTCGGGCATGCAGCCAGCGCCTTCACGATGTCCCACTCAAGTTCGTCCTGGTACACGTCGGCCCAATCCTTGGTCCTCGACTGGGAGCGCGCGAACGAAAATTCCCTCTAGGCCGACCTGGAATAAGCAACGGGCGATTTGTCAGCGTAGGTAGCACGTACAAGGTTGCTCCATTTCGGAATCGCGGCACAGAGCTGCGTCCTAAGCGCTGTATTCTTGGGGTTGCTGAGGACCGTGTCGGGGGCGAGCGTGAGGATTACGCGGGCGGGGTTGATTTTTTCCAACGCGGTGAAACCGGCGACAGACTCTCGAGCGCGGACCGCCAGTGTAAAGCAGAATGTCGTGATGCCCTGTGCCTTGACGGCGATTTTTGCGAATAGTTTTCCGTAGGGCCCCTCGAGACGAACCTTCTTGATGAAGCGCCCGAAGTTCTGTGCATTCTCCAGAGCCGCAGCAAGCGATCGGGCCTGCGCGGGCGAGCGAATAATGACCGTTTCGTACAAGTGTGGAGTGGCCACCCGCATCCAGCGCTTTGAGACGAGTAACAGGTCCGACGTGGACCTATCGACGCTGGAAAACGGGGACACACGGCCGGTGTCCGCGAAGAGCTCGTCCGGAACCAGCAGCAACGGAGATAAAATCTCCGTCAGAAGCTCATCGGCGAGTTTGTGAGCCATGAAGCCCAGAATCGAATGGGCAGGACGTCACCGGGCGCCGGTGGTGTCAGTGTTGGACCGTCTTTTTAAGCTCCGATGCCGGGCATATCAGAGGCCCCCGGCTTATGCCTTCAGAGGTCCCATCCGACTTCCGGACCATATCGGGGGATTTGGATGAGAGCTCGCCAGTCGGAAACACTATTTTAGCTCCGGAAGTTAACTGAAGTCTCTCAACGATCCCTGGAACGGGTAATTCGCACTGATAATGACCATTGTGCTCTTAATGACCTGCAGAACTAGAAAGCATGAGAAAGCCTTCCTGTGTCTGAGGGATGACCGTCAGAGAAATCTGGTCCCCCTGGGACCACATTCTCGAAAACACTCCCCGCGCACACCAAGGCATGCATATGTATAATATTTAGGCAGTTTATCTGACCGCCTTTCTCATTGCTGACCCCTGGATGAAATTGCTATACTTACTTGCAGCCCTTCCGCCCGCTTGCCGGTCCCCGGACGGAGGGACGGCTGTATAGCCGTCTAGCCGAGATATACTGGATGAAATTGATGCTATATTCCCGAGTTACCTGAATAACATTGCGTTAAAGAACCTTCGGATGCGGTCGCGTCACTGGGGTCTCGAATCTCGATTGATGGAGTGTTGGCGTGTTCAAGCGGTTCTGTGGAGCTATTGTGCTCACCTCCGTTGTTAAATCTGGAAACAAAGGGGCATAATACCCACTTATGACTTGTCTGTGACTGTCGCATGATTCAAGACGGAGACAAACACCAGTGCTCCCTGGCCAAATAGTCATCGTCAAAGCATCGTTTGGCCCGCGTGATGTCGTACCCTTCAGCGCGTCGCCCAGCTCGAGGGTTGTACGCGACTTTTCCTGGACATCACCACTCTCAGCGTCCTGCGGACACACCCACGCCAGGTCGACCCGTTGGTTTGCCAGCTGTTGCCCCAACATCTGGGAGGCGCGACAGCCGTGAACAGGCCCGCGAGATGCGCGCGGTCATTGTGTTTCCTCTGCTCAACCCCAAGCTCTTGCGATCAGTCGGCATCCATTGTGCAGCCTCCCAAGGGAGGACTGCTCTACGGCTCGCCAAGCACGGCCAAGACCCTTCTCGCGCGTACGGTGCCTGCGACGCTCAACACCAACTTCCGGAACGTCGCGTCGAGCGCGCAGTGTGCGCCCGATGTTCTGCTACGCGCCCGAACTCGAGCCGTGCGTCCTCTTCGTGGAATAACCCGACGCGGTCGGCGGACACCGCTTCTCCGAGGATACGAGCGTCGACCACTCGTTCCCACGCACGCCCACAAAAGCTCCTCAACCGAACGGAAGTCCGCGAGTCGCGACGACGCAGCAAGCCCATCATCCCGATCAACCGCCCCGACACGCCGTCTCGGCTGTCTCGACCGCAAGATCTAAATCCCCCCCAGCGCCCAGGCGAGGTCCTCAGGATTCACGCCAAGCCCTTCGGCAAGAGTTGCGTCATAGACCACGACGCCGTCGTTGGCTCCCGGACGGGTTCAACATCGTCGACCATTGCAATGTTGTCACCGGAGCGGGCAACGTCGCCGTTCGCGACGACTGCGAAGAGACCAGGCAGGAGGACCTAGGCCTTGCGGAAAGCCGGCAGGGCCTAGAAACACGACAGCATGTACCTCATATTAACCCTGTGTTCCATTACTCCTCAAGCCGACTCGACACCCGCCGGTCAAACCTCTCGCGACTACTACTTACAACAACCCGTGATACTGGCGGACCCGACGGAGATGCACCTTTCCGTGGAAAGGATAGATGTACTATATTGGTGAGAAATTCGTGTTTCATCAATTCGCTGGGGCAAAAAATGGGAATCTTCAGAGTATCCCTAGAGTATATGAGTGCGAATTTGTGCTAAGTACACGGCAAGAGTATCCCGAGTTTAATTTTAAACACTCTTGGTATACTGTGGAGATTCTCTTTCCTACCCCCGGTGAATAGAAATGAGAACCAGCCGCCGTCGGGCATCTAGTTTGCTCATTGAAAGTCGTTGAGGGACTCGAGAGGTACGGCAGGACGACCAATATACTAATCGATGTATCAGTTGTCGATCCCATCTGCGCGGACGGAGTGCCGTCATCGGAGCGGCCCTAAGAGTCCTTGTTCATCTGACACCGTATCCTGCGCGCGCGCCAACGCCCCACAAGCTCATTCATGTCGCGGTTGTCCTGCCCTCTATACAAGAAAAACCCGACGAGCATTACGTGAGTGACATGCCGAGTCTGCGGAGTCTCTTCGATCAGCCGCCTCAGAAGCAGGATGACGTCGTGACGGTCGAGCTCGCAATCTGCCCCTTTTGCGACACCCTCGTGCACAAGCTGTAGTGTGCGGAGACAGAGATCCTTCGGCGCCAAGGAAAGAAGACGGACCGTTGTGGGCAGCATGACTGAGTCTGGCATTATGAGATACAGTCCGTGAAGGCGCAACAGAGCAGAAAACACGCAGCCAAAGCGTCTCACGAAGCCTCTCCCTCCCCCAGTCTTTATGCAAATAGTCCTCAGGTGTGGCGCGGCCTCGGCCATCGCGGCAGCGACCTCCCCATGCTCGTCGCTATCCAGCGACCCGGACAATCCGACGTGCAGGTCCTTCAGCGTGCTGCGGGAGCACATGATGATGCGTGCACAAGCAAGCGCGGCCAAAGTCCCAAAGCAGACGAATCTTTCCAGGAAGAATGGGGGATCGCGCAGCCGCATTGTGCGGTTTGCGGGTTGGATCCTGTGCTGGTCGTCCGGTGCCCCCACAACCAATACCCGCAGACGATGCATGTGTGCAAAGGCATCAAACAAGTACTCGGAGATGGTAGCCGATGGGAATGACATGGCGAGGAACGGGCCGACGACCAGCGTATCCAGAGATGTGTAAGTCACTCCCGGCCGAGGCGAACGGGTGGGACCCTCGCGCAGAACGACGTAGCGCAGATCCAGTCGCCGAACGCCCTGTATCCGGTCCAGCACAGCGAGTATTTGCTCCACGGAGACGTCAGCGTAGTAACTGTAAGATGGCCCTCGGATGTCTATGACGTTTGCTGAAGTGCATAGCTGGTCCTCTCGGTATAAGGCACTGTCCTGGGGAAGAACAACGCTCAGGGCGACGGGATGCGCTTCCATACTGACGGCGGTCATGGCGGAAGGCAACTGGCGACGGCGGTATTTAAACATCTTGCTCGATCGTGTGCCTTCTTATCCGCGGGTGATCGCACACACAGATTGTCTGCTCGACACCGTGTGGCCTCATTGATGGTTTGCTCTAGGTCGTTTATTGCGACTTCGGCTGTTCCTCGGAGCATCAAACGTTGTTGTGTTAGCTGTACTGTGCCTTCTCTTCCCGTTCTCCCCAGGAGCTTTGAAGCAGGCCCCCTGCTTATTCCATATGAGGTCTCATCCGCAAGACGCCCCCAGGTGTGCCTCTGCTGGCCCGAATCATGCTACAGAGCCGGACCGCAACCCTTTCGATGCAAGCCATGTATTAAGTTGTCAGGAAACACAGCCGAGTGACCTACAGATGGATTTGGAAGCTCCCCTCCACTCCCGTAGCCAGAAGCGTCATGGCGCATGGCAATTTTCCCTTCCTTCCGCCTTCTGGCCTGTCCGTTGGCCTGCCCAGAGTGCGCAACCTAGAGTCGTTTCAACGACCATGCGCAGAGACCGGCTATAGTGCGGACCAGATCGTTCGGAACCGACATGGACTACAGTTGTCATTGGAACTCGTGTCAGCAGCGTTCTCCCTGAGCGCGTAGTGGGACGCGGCAGGTGGATCTCGCGCACATTCATTCATCGGCCAGGTTGTGCACCACATGCAATCGCTCCAGCTCTGCCTATCTTTTGTTGCAACGGAGAAAGAAGATGGCGCCACCCCCGGCGCGCGCGCATGGTCGGGAGACGGGCCGTGCTCTGCGCGCTCTTGCACTGGCCCCGCGAGTGCACTTTCCGGAGCCCGACCGTCAAACCTGAAGCTCGTCATCCATTGGTGTGTGCTGATGTGATGCAGGTGGCCATTGAGGGGAGTGTGGCCGATGTGCATGCGCGTGATACTGCTGCCCCCGGTTCGGAGGAGGGACACAAGCTGTTGCCTAGGCTTCTACAGTGTGTTTGTCGGAACTGCACTGCGATAGCGCGCATTAACGCGGCGAGCGCATGAATGGGCTCTCCCATGGTTTCTCGAGGGCCACCCTCTCCGTGCGCCGCCACGCCGACGCGTTGGACGGGATGCCCTTCAGTAGACATTCGATGTCGAGTCCCGCAAGTTCGTAGCGGGGGGAGGTCGTGGGCCATGGACCTCCTGCCGCGCGCCGCCCTGATGGAATCGCCTTTCGCAGGCAGGGCCGCGTTGTGGCCCAAACACCACGACCGGATTGAATTGCCACTGGATGCCGATGTTGTTCTCCGCGGTCTGGAGCACGGTGTGTCAGAGCGGCGCATGCGAGTCGTGTAGGTCGCAAGACCGGATGCGTCACGTGTTGCTGGGGTTTGTAGGTGTCGAGCGCTTACGCTGGTTGATGTGCGCCTCTGTAGGCTGGGCGAGTGCCGTGCCAGCTCACCGGCCGCAGGTCCGTTCTCGCCTGCACTTGTTGGCACGGTGCTCGTGCCGTTGATTGCTGTCTCGTTGGTTTTTAGCCGTTGGACCCAGGAGAGGACCATGTTTGGCTTCATGCCGCATTGGTCCCCCAACCTCGACTAGACCTTGTCCGCGCCAGCAGTGTCGTTGCGAAAGGGTGGTCCCTTCGCAAGGCCATAGCCTTAGCAAGGCTTTCATGCAAGCCTCAGAGCTGACCGACCTGACCTCGGAAGCCTTTCAGATGCTGAGTCAGCCGCCCCAGGGGAGAAACGAACATTGTTGTCCAAGGCGGAGGATGGATAGTAGCCTCCCTCCAGTAGTGGAAAACACAGGTTACGACGAGTAGTGCATTCTCTATAAGAGGGAGCCGGGGGGTTTCGACCCCGGGGACGACGACAGCATGGTGCCCACTGGACGATTATGCCCCTCACAATCTGACGATGGCACTTTTTCGTGCACACGGAGGCTTACCCAATGCAGCATCTGGGTGCATACTGACCAGACGACCTGAATATACTAGATATAGTTCAGAGAGCCGTCCAATAGGCTTAATTTGAAAGCCTTAGCGTGGTGCAAGGCTTAACGGTCGATGGAGTCCCGATTAAGGCCTTGATCCACAACACTAGCCCGTGGACCAACGTTGCCGGAGCATGACCGCCAACACAGCTTCACCGCTGTTTCCCGTAGCGTGACACAATGGAGCCGGCGACATTTCGAGAAATTAACGGAATTCCAACCCCGACCTTCCCGTCGGGGGGAGATCACGTGACATACGGAAGCGTTCCCCTGATAGTCCCGTCATAGGAGTCGTTTCCGCACCACTTCAGTTTCATTCGTCTTCAGCTGCATACAACCCGACGTCGCGCTTGTCCATCGAGTGCCAGCACTAGAGGGAGTATGGGACCATAGCTACCGTCATCGGTATCATTGGGCATAGACCCTGACGGCTGCGATAGTTGATGTTTTGAAAGGGATTTCGGTTCTGGTTTCTAACCTCGAGAGTCGTCCTTGTCTCTCGTGTAAGCCTCGAGGAGCAATGCGAAGGGCAACTCCTGGTATTGTATTGGATCCCATAGCACTGAGTTTGTCGCGTACAATCTGGGGGGTTTCGAAACATTGGACAAGTCACAGCCCACTTCACATGCACTTCCATCTCTTTGTCAAAAGATGGTGTATTGCTCGATTCGACCACAAGCGCATGAATCTGTGGCGCTCGACACTTGAGTTCGAGTTACAATGGTCGCCCGGACGCTCTTTTTCCTGTACATGAACAGCTTGCGCGAGTATGTCGTCGGGACCCGGTCGCGGCGTCAGGGAGGTTTCCCTCTAGGCCCTTTTCGAAAAGTGTTACAAACGGCACGTCGTGAATGCGGGAAGACTGACCGGGTTCTCGCATCTGTACTTGTGGTGCGCTTTGCGGTTGGCTTCCTTTACCCACTTACGACACGTCAGGCATCGCCTCTTGTCGCCATCCACGCCGTCTGTCAGTATCGAATACGCGAAGTCCTGTTCGATAAAAGTGCGACCAAAAACGTTCGGCGGGGGAGGGGAACGTGGACCTGGCGTCGCTGTACGCAGATACGCCCAGTCAGGGTCGTCGAGGTCGCCCGTCCCATCCGGGGTGCGGGTGGTCGGCGCCGCCATGGTCGCTGTCGCTGGATAGCCGACGGACCCTCCGTCGTCGGAGCTGGCGATGGACGCGTCTCGATAGCCCAGGACCCAGTCATCCTCCGATTCTAGGTCGCTGGCACCACCACCACCCGCATCCGGATGTGGAGCCTGCTGCCGTGAGCCGATGGCACTGTTAGACGCAGTCAGAACTCGAGCAATAGTAACACTGCAACTGCGCACCCAGGCGCACGTGCATCGGTTTCTGCGTGGTCGGCGGCCTGGCGTTGCTGCTGTGAGGGGCTCGAAGACATCCCGACATCGACGCTAGGCGATGATTGATCGGCAAGGGATGCACGGGCTCACGTCACGTAGGCACCCACGCTGAGTCGCTGACGGGAAGCACGGCACCCTCCGTGGCCATTGTGGCAATGTGGCCTGCGTTGGTCTGTGTCAGTCATGTGCTTATGATCCATCGGTGCTTTTATGTGGCATCGTATGGTTTGAGGTGTGATGGAGGCCCCTCCACGACCATGACGGCTGATCGGCCCAGCGTAGGCCCTAGTTTGGGTCGTGTGTAGCCTGCGTGTCATGCCGAATGAATTGCCGCAGGCAGACAGCGGTTGCACAAGCGCCAATCCAACGTCAACTTCCACCCTGACCCTGCAAATTCACCCGCGGAAGATCTCTGAGCATCTCCGTGCCGGATGGACCTACGTTTGTGGGCGCTTGGGCCGCTGTGACCCGCGTACGCTGGTCATCCTATGGAGTACTCACCCAGTTGGGTCGTTTGTTACACTCTGGCGCTACAAGATATGCCATCATCGTGGCGCCCCCGGTTCGATCTGTCCGGTCGATCTGTCCGACCAACAAACATGCACGGCGCCTCAAACCTGGTCGGTGACATCCCCGCTCATAGATTGGATCCAATTCAGCATCAGTCCACGGCTTACGGCGGGTTCCTTCACCCGGGAAGGTTATGGGGCACGCGGCAATGCACACTGGTGCCGATCCGTAGCCTTCCGCGGGCGCTCAGGGCTGCAGGACACTTTGGGCCGTCCCGCACATCAAGGCAACACCTGCGCAACAGCGAGCAAGGCGCGTCCCGGATAACGCTTGGAAATGTCACGTCCGGCAGAAGTCGAAGGCTCCGGAGACGCCGCTTCGCGCGACCCGCAGCTCCACCGCGCTCGCCCCAGATGCCGCCCAACTTCGGCTCGACCAGCTCTCATCGCGCCAACAGCTGCTCGACCAGCGCATCATCGAGTCCGATATGAATGTTGCCCGCGGCATGGTGCAGTCCGGGGGGCACCACCATGGTCAAGGACACCGTCCGCGAGGTGGTCAACCGCGCGACGGCGCTCGAGCGCGCAGTCAACGAAGCATCCTCGCTCCCCACCCGCCGCGCCGCCCTCGAAGCCTGCGTACGCGACGTCCCCGAGCTTGCGTCAACGATCCAGCCCTTCTCGATGAGCGTATCACCCAGCTCGAGGACGTCGAGGACGTCGCCGGCGCTGCCCAGGCTACTTCGGCTTCTGCGATCGCCGACGTCGCCGTGGCCCGCGCCCCGCTCAAGAACACCGCCCTCACCGACTGGACCGCCATTGTCGCGTCCCGCGAGCAACTCGTGCTCCGTCTTCATGGCATCGACAAGACCCTGCACACACTGGGGGGCAGCATGGCGACTGCGACCCCTGCGCATGTCTCCTCGCCGGCGCCTCGCTCGGCTCATCGCCCCGTCTCTCCTGCCCTCCCTGGCTCCCGGCTACTCGCGCTATGTCTCCTGTCACCGCGGCCAGTCTGCATCTCAAGCTCCTCGCCGTGCTGTATCCCCTCTGCCTCGCGCCCGTGCCGCGTCGCCGCTGCCCCGTGCTCGCGCTACGCTCGCCGCGGCGCATCTCCCCCCAGCCCGTGCTCCTCGCAGCGCCAGCGCGCGCTCCGCCACGCCAGCCTCGACGCACACGTCCCGCACCCGAGCGACGTCGACGACCGGCCCTTGACGCTGTTGAAGGATGGAGAGCTCGGCGAGGCTACCTGGATGTCGTGCCGCATCGGCCAGCCCGTCCGCTCCCACGCCGACGCCTGCATGTGGTTCGACAACAACAAGGCGAACGTGGCGCTCACGTCCGACATCTGCGAGAACCTCTGCGGCCGTAACGGCCACTTCCCCGTCCCCGTCGATACCTTCTCGCCCGTCATCGACGGGCCGTTCTCGACCCGTCGTCCAAACGCCGTCCCACCACAAATGATGTTTAGTTTACTCCATTAGACCTCGATGGCATTCATCCAGAGGCATTTTTCCGTAAAGGAAAGAAATTCATATTATCTTCACCGGAACGCAAAACATCTATCGTCCTTTTTGTTTTCGCGCGTTCTAATCAAGCTCGGCAATTTTTTCTTCAATAGCAAACACGAAGACAGCTCGGAAAAAAACATTGTCGACAATGGGTGCCCTCGCCGTCTTAACTACATGCTCTCCGTCGTCTCAGTAACGCCTACGCCGCCCCCAGTCTCGAGCAACATGGTAGTTCTACGGGCGGGATGCAAAAGAGGTGAGTTCCGGTAGTTCGTTTCGTCATGAACGTGGAGTGTCTGAGGGCCGTCCAGATATATCCTGCAACAGTGCACGAAGGTCGTCCATGTCCCGTTGGCGCAAGGACCGGCCGGACGGAACTCGCGAATTACGCCGTCAGGGCACTCCCGCAGGAGCCTCAACGACAAACGGATTGACTCGACGTCTGCTGGCGTAGGATCGAAACCGAGGACCTGCTTGAACGCGATCGTCTCTGTGCAGTCCGCTGACAACGCTTCCCCGAACGCAAGAAGACATTCGTACATGTCGACGAAGCGGCGCAGCGGGAAGAGGCTGATGTCGGCGCGTGTCTTCGCGCGCAAGGTTATGTAATCCGTCGCCATAGTTAGACAGTTCTGCACTGGGTGACATCCGTCACCGAAATAGGCAGACAGCGAGCCTGGTCGGACCTCAGAAAGGTGCAGAAGATCGCAGACAAGGTATGACTGCGCAGAAAGGTCCACGGTTCCGTTTTTGATGACGATGCTCGCCTGGGTTTCCAAGCCCTATTCAGTGACATGAGACAATGTGTACTCGCCCTGCATAGTCCCATGAAAGAGGACGTACAGTGTCCTCAAACACTATCTTGATCGTGCCACCCATCTCGACGGGCGGACCGGTCTGAGCGCCATTGGGCGAGGGCTCGCGCGGTCCGAGCCGCGCTGCATCTTGGCCTTGCTCATCACAGATGTCGGGAGCGCTGGGGCGGTGATTGACGCAGGTCCCGCAGGTGCAGTCCTGATTGCATTCGTTCTCCCGCCCGACAGCGCAGGGAGAGTCAGTCGAAGTGGCGAGGTCGACTGTTGGCTCGGGGCTACCGGCGTGGTCGGCGCAGGGAGAGTTCGAAATGGCAAGGTCGACTGTTGGCTCGGGGCTACTGGCGCGGGCCACTTTTCGTATTTCGCCGTTCACGATTGTCGCCACCAGCCCATGCCCCCCGACGAAGCACTGAAATCACATTTTCAGTCGCCGTGAACGAAGCAATAGCTGTAAACCGTCTCACTCTGTATTCAAACCGGCCATTGGTCTCAAACGGGTGGAGAATGCTCGCGCAACCTCCCACTGCGCAGTTGAAGCACTGTTCGAGCTCGAGCTTCCGGAGAGATGACCGTCTCGTTCTGGCCGCCATGTCTCTGTTCTCCGGCTGATGGGCTGTCGGAAATGAGATCGCGCTATGGAGCCCACGCGGAAAGTCGGATGTGACCCGGTCCTGGTCTGGCAATATATCCTGTCTCCATTCCGTCAGCGCGCGCATCTCCACCGCGACGCATGGGTTCTGATGTGTTTGGCCCACTCGGTCCCAGAACAAGGGAGAGTGTGTCCGCTCGCGTGTTCCTCGAGGGAACTCTTCGAAGATTCAGTCGCACCGAGGTACCGCATGCAACGGTCCGTTTCCGGTTAGTGGGAGCCCCAACCCTGCATACCCCCAACGCAATCGGGACGGGGCATTCGGGTGTTATGGACAGGGCTCCAGGGTCATCAGCTGCCGATCTTTCCGTCTCGAGCATTGCCGATCAACGGCGCCCACACTGATTCTCGATTCCCCCGCCGTCACAACGATGCTACCGATGCACTTGCCCGCCAGGGCGCCACGCTTCCGCCAGTCGGCGATTTCCACCCTGTTGCCCTGAGCCCTGACCCCCTCCCGGACAAAGGATCTCACTCAGGAACAGTTTGTCGACCGGTAATTCAGTATTGCGGAGATTGCGCGCGCAAAAGCCATATGCAGTACCGCCGGGCGGTACTGATGATGCCTCCTCGTAGAAAATCGATGATATCCCGAATGAGGCCCTCCAAAGGTTGGTTACGAAGGCACTAGACGAGTGCGACGCACCGTCAATCCGGCTTTGGACGTATCTTGCTGCTGGACTGAAGAGGGGGAAACCATCAGACGACCCAGACTCATATCGGACACTCAGCGTGCAGAGCAGGTTCGTCAAATTCATAACCCTACTGTTCCACTTCAGATTGCTGGATTGCATGCACACATACAACATCCTTGCACCTTCTCAAAACAAATTTCGGCCCGGGTTTGGGACGGCGAACGACGTCTTTATCCGACGATGCCCCATAGATTAGACCAGACATCTGGGAAAGACATTGTACGTTGCAACGGTTGATCTCACAAATGCGTTTCCCTCGACCGATCGGGCCACTGTATGGCTGAGGCTATACAGTCTTGGAGTGAGAGGGAACATCTTTGATTGGCTGCGCACGCTCGAAAGCACAATGTCCTATTTTGTCCGTCACAATGGTGTCAATTCACATGCATTCAAGTCCCTCATCGGTATCCTTATTGGAGACACTGCCTCACTGGGCCTCTTCGACGTGTTCATGTCGGATTTCACACTCCCGCGCATGGACTATGATATAGAGTTGAACGGAGTGTACATCTCGGATCTCGAACACGCAGATGATGTGCTTCTGGTAGCAGGACTCCAACGAAATCCTGACCTGTTCTACCAGTGGTGCAGGGAGAATCTCATGCGTATCAATGCCCTGAAGACCTAGATTGCTATACATGTCCAAAGCCACGCAAAATGCCTACTGTTACGGTCGCCCAGCAGCCGTACACCTACCTGGGAGCCGTGTTCACGTTCAATGCCCAGAACATGTTCAAGAATCATCATTCCGCGAAAGCAGCCATCGCACGCAGGGCCGCTGTACTTCACATTGAATCAATGATTGCGTGCCTGCCACCCAAGGAAGGAAAGATCCCGTACGTGGGCAGAGTTGATCCACACTTGATTTACGCCTGTGAGATCATGCCCGATGTCAGCAACTCCCTTGGGATACTCTTGCTATATTCTTGCAGTTTACTGCAAAAACAAGGAGGAATACCCTAGAGATACTCTAGAGATACTCATTCGTGCACCCGGTGAAAGCAGGTAGTGAGATCAGAGACAAAGAAAGCGTCGGAGTAGAAACGGGAGGACGGGGGGTAACGTGGAAACGGCGCGACGAGCGCCGAGACTGTCGCAGCGAGCGCGAATGCGATCGGGACGAGCTGAGCGCTGCGTGCGCTTATGGGGGAGTGACGTTGGCCGACCCGCTGTCGCCAGATATGGAGCTGTAGCGGAATCATCATGATATGACCTTCTGGGAGAATTATCCGGGCGCAGTAGAGGCATATATGGCAAGTCGGAGGGGGCTGGGCGTGCGTAAACACTTGGCGCATGGCCTCGGTTCGGTGTCGGACTTGATCGTGTTGAATTTTCCTAACTCAGCTATCTCGTGTTTGGAGCTGCCTGTTAAGCTCTATCTTGACTCTCTATCCGCATACGAGGGTAGCTTTTGCGCGCTCCCTCTGTCACCAGCTCAACTAAAACGGCAGACGCATTCGGGTTTGTGCCATGGCCGCCCACTGCCCCACAGACATCTTGCTCTTGGTGTTCGACCGACTCGACTTCGTCGACCTCTTGCATTGCACCCACGCGTCCAGGCACTGGCGTGACTCGGGTCGAGCCCACCACGCTTACTGGAAACTCCTCGCACTCACCAACGACACAGTCACCGCCGGCGCTGTGTCGTTGTTCCTCGAGCGCCTCAACTCTAAGCGCGGTCCGCATACCACGTTCGAGTTCACCCTCGCATGTTCCTGGATCGACGAGTTCGGCGCTGCACTCCTCCTCCAAGGGCTCCTCGAACATGTCGAGCGGCTCGAAACGGTGACCTTGATATTCACTCCGCACGTCGCCGCGCGTCTCCGACGCATCTTCCTGCTGAGCCCTCGACGCCTTCGAGACGTCTCTGTGTGTATGATGCAATTGGACAGCAGATTCCCCCCTCTGTCCTCTTTGTTTGACGTCCACTCGCACAGTGCTCTAGAGAATATCACTCTGATCGACGTGCCCGTATCAAGGGCACTTCCTACCGTATCTCACCCGCTCAAGACTATCACACTCGTGTACCATACGTATCTGCCAGTCCTCCGAACTGCCCTCTCGTGGACCAGGGGCGCCTCTTCGCTGCGAATCTCGTCCCCACTCATTATTTTGGATTCCATTGACATCCCGCCTGCCTGGCTTCCCTCTCACAACTTGTGTGTGCGCTGTGCAAACTGGTTTCGTGTCCTCCAGTCGCTTGGCGGATGTTCAGCACTCTCCTTCCTCGTGGTCGGCACAGACACGCTCACAGGCCACGAGGCCAAACAGGTCCTCCCAGCAGGTGACGATCTCTGTGTTTGCATCAAGACCGAGTCTATCAGTACGGACGGCCGCGCCGACATAGAGCGAGGTGTGATCGCAATCACGACCCCAGATCGACGCACCGTCCGCCTGTTCGACAATCTTAGCGTGGCACGTACGCTCTCGCGGCCATTTTTGTCGGAATTCATCCCTGCACAGCGCATAGTCACCCTTGTCGTGTCCCTCACGGACGCCTTCATGGTCATGTGCATTGCGGGGTACGACTTCCCCAGACTCGAAGCTTTATGCCTCGGCATTGCCTTGTTCCCTGAGGCTCCATGGACGTGGGGCTCTGTAGCGTGCCGAAATCTCCACACGCTGGCCTTTCAGTCTTCCCGGGAAGGCCACAGGCCGTTCGTTCAAGATGATATGCTCGAGTCCTTCATCCGGGCAGCGCTCAAAGTACGAGACATGCGCGCTCTGCGGATCGTATTGCGTGACGTTTGTCTGTCTGGCGTCCAGTCAGCATTGCCCGTCTCGTTCACAAGTCCTAAATTACACTGGCTTCGAGATACCGGGGTAGGATTGTCATTCCCCGACTCCGGGAACATTGGGACAGAATGGTTGGATATGTGATAAATCCATTCTCACGGCCCAAGTACAGTACGGCTAGCTTCCCGCGATGTTCTTGTGTATACTCAATGCTCGGCTCAAAACCCGGGCGTCAATTCGCTGTCGACCAGATTCTCGATCATGCGAGTTGTTCATTTGAATACATGAATCTTCGGAAAATCTGCTACACGCTGTCGGGTCTGGGATTGTTCCAGGCTGGTCCGGAGCGCGCAGCGATCGTATAAGTCACAATGGTCGATTCCGAGGCCGATTCTCCCTCGATTTGCGACTCGAGTCGCTAGGGTGATTTTAGGCCGAATCGGATTCGCTTTTGACATCTCCCGATTCTCCAACTTGATTCAGAGTCATGACAATTACACTTGTGATGAATACGGCGGGTTGAATATGTTCATTACACTCTGAACACCACGCGCTAATGGTATATATGACCTTCTGTCCTGATACCAAGCTTCCCAGAAGGTGGTATGTTGCCACCGGCGCGCCGGGCTTGAGTACTTGAGGGCCCTGCGGGCGGAAGCAGGTAGGACTACACTGACGGTAATGAAAGTTTACAACAGCGAAATAAGAAAGGATGAGTAACGAGGGGGGACGGGCGAATCGAGTCGAGAATCGAGGGCGAATCGACGTCTAGAGTCGATTCGCGTCCCAGAATCGGATTCGGGTTCTCGTCGCGAATAGACCACTTGCATCGATGTCGCCAAAATCCACTTAAGCGCCCTCGGACTAGTCCGAGGGCGCGCGCTACCTTTTCCTCGAACAACGTTCGCGGTCTTCGTAGCGCGATGTCTTACTTCGATGTAGTTTAACTTGTAACCAATTTTCCTGCTCGTCTATGCCTACGAGCCGTCCCAACCCACGGAAATGGACATAGCGCAACGTAGTGCACCTCATGGATATGTGCCGCTGAGCTGCGCTACGTTGCGCCACAGTCGTTTCACTACCCTATGGCTTACATGGGAACGTATGCGCTATATATATCGTCACTTCCGCCCGTCTGGTCGCAAAACGCTAATGTTTCGGCCGTGACACCTGAGCCGCCGGAATCAACATCTTCTCCGCGGAGGACAACAATTCCTGCAACCTATTGCCAGGCTCAGTAGACAGAGATACAGCGCCATGTGCGGCTACCACTACCTTCCTAATTGGGAAGATAGTCGACGCTCGACGAGCAGGCGCATAACCTGCACCCTTGTCCTGGGAGCCACAGGGCCTGCACTTCGATGTGGTGCACCGCTGCTCTAGCGACGAGAAAGCCTGGCCTCTGCTCGGTGCTGGTCTCGCCGTGCGGATGAGTATTGTGCGAGGCATCGGATGCAGCGGGTCAGTGGTGCGGGGAGTTCAGGCGCGGGTTCTATCGAGGCGTATCGCACGAGCAGGCGCAGTCCTGCCAGGCGTAGACGGCGGCGTGGGCGCCATGCATGTCGGGTATCCGCGGCGACGAATTGGTTCGCACCGACCGCTGGCCGGGCCCTGGAGTCATGTGGGGACAGCGGCATGGATGGGGTAGCACTGGATTTGTCGGGAATCCCTTGTACGGTAACCACACACAGGTCCACCTGCCGCGGCGTAAATGCGGAGGCGCCCGCCGCATGCGTTCGTATTGCATCATGGGCGCGAAATAAGCCTGGACATCAGGACAGGAGCCCGAATCGAGACATGTACGCCGGGTCGTGGGATCACCTGCATTCTGAACGGCGGAGCTTTCCCACGAGCATTCTGATCATCGAATCGGACAAGCTCCAATGGCACGTCGCGGCCCTTGCGCCCGAGTCACCAGGTCCTCAGGCAGTTCGATTTATGGTGCGGGCACCGGCGGATTACATGATATTGTTCCGATTTTTAGCGCTCGCGAGGCTGGTTGCCGCAGGCCGGAGACTCGCCGGGAAGGGATGCGACCTATGTAGCCGCTGCCATGCTCCGCGTCACTGTGCTCCGAAACCAGTGTTGCATCACCGTTGGGCACATGGCTCTCGGTACGAAGCTCTGGATCGATCGCGGAGAAACTCGCTCGGTACTTATGCGACCATTCGTAAGCCGGTCGTCATTGACGGGATTTCGACGAAAGACCATCAGCAGTATCACCGACTCTAAAACCGGGATTGATGATTGAAAATTTATGACTCCTAGCCAAACGCGTGCAGCAACCCATATCCTCGCACTGTCTGGTTGACTCTATGGGAACCAAACTTTCAACCTCCGAGTGCGCCGTCGGGAGAGGATCACGTGATACGCTGTCTACTCCGGATGCATCGCACCACACTCTCGATACTTCAACCATGCATGCACTGACGCGATGACGACATTTGAAAATTAAAACACCTTTGGTCACAGCTTTACGCGCCATCGGTGATTATTGTGCTGTCATCTGACCTGGCCGACATGGCATTCTGGAAGATGGAATTATAATCGAAGAAATGGGGCCGTATTACGGCGACGCCCAGCGCAGCTGCTGCGTCGAGAATTAGGGGAGGAAGTGCTCTGGTTGTTCGAGCTGTGAGATACCGCATCTAGGCTAATACGTGATCGCTCTTTCGAGTGTTGGTGCCCCATTTCCCGCGTTGTTCAGTGGCTATCTAGTGCTAACCGGCGCTCGAGATGTGTCGGTGTCAATCCTTGCATCCGTTGTTGATCTCGGGCGTATGTAGTACCTGCAAGGGGCTCGAGTTGATATCGAAGAGGGCGTAAAAAGTTCTGTAGAAGTGTATACTCCTGCCCACTCCAAATCCGGTGGAACACAGTGCTGCAGAGCGTCACGCTCGTATAAGACTTGAATGTGCGACATATCCCATCCCAATGACATCTTCGATCAGGCTGCATCGAACAGACTGATTCGTGAGACGTGGTATCCGGTATCTGGCACTTGTATTTATGTCTGAGCCATGCTATCTAATAGGAAAATCAATTTGCACACAATGGACTATAAAACCACGTTATTTGCGTCAGTGGTTCCCTCCCAAGTTGAGTTTCTCGCGACGGCGATGCTGCCCGAGGCTGTCCAGCCACGGGGATATCGCTCTCAAGTCCCGCCAGCGCCGGCCACAAGCGCCAAAAGCGCGGAGGCAATAGACCGACCGGCATCACGCGCCGAAATGAAAGCCCAACGTTGACCGCGCTTACATCGGTGAACTTTTCACCGACGGGGGCCTTTGCCCCTGGTGTGAGCCCCTCCAAAGCCCTGCGTCGGACCGGCTCAGCGTCTTGAGCCCGGCCTTTCAGACGCTACCGGCTCTATGCAGAGAAACAACAGTGCAAGCGTATCGATTCGGAAGGTTCACGTCAGTTGGCGTGTTTGGCCCAGAGGCCGACGCCGATCCACAAGGCAGGGGAGCTTCGCAGCCGTTCGGCCAACCAAAAGCAAACAACACGGTCGAACGGCTGCGTGCTGCTGTTCCAGAGGGCCTGCGAGTTCGCGTCTACGGTTTAGGCATCCTGGCATCCTCGATCTTTCACGCAGCTCGCATAGCAGCTCGACACAAACTGGAAAATCTGGGTCCTTTCAACTAATAGAGGGTATTTTTGACAACTAGTAGTCTCGATACTAAGTTTCTGAGGCCTTTCAAGGATTAGAGCACAATCCGGAGCCAAAACACACTCTCCGATAGCTCCGCGCCATCCGGAAATAGCGGAGATCCCATTCAAATCCCCTCATCTGCGGCCCGTTCACTGTTCAGGGCATTTCAAATCCCCCCATACGATCCCAAGTCTGGATGAGACTTCTAAAGACATAAGCCGGGGCCTCGGGTGACTGAACGAAGCGTCATTCTTTGAAATGTGAACACCCTTGCGCGGCCTGGGCGATGGTGAGCGGGTATCCGGTGTTTTCCGACGCGTATCACGTTCACCCGCCCGTCCATGGCCCGTGCTAGCAACTCGACCTCGATCCAGATCAACTGGAGCCAGCTCGCCTTCCACGGCGGCGGCGGTGCCTTGCCCGTGAACATAACGCAGGCCAACCAGAAGACCCACAAGGATGCCCGCGCAGAGGTCTGCGCGACCTGGGCAAGCATCGTCCACGCGTGCAAGCTCTTCGACGCCGGCGACGCTGACAATGCTTGCATTGCGCTCGCCGACGTCAAGGTTGGCCTCGCAGCGCGCCTGGGGCAGACCCTAGACTACAGACAACAGCCCGAGAGTGCGATGCGATCGGTCCTGGAGGGACTCGCGTTGGCAAAGATTAAAGCGGCGTCTGGTGGTGCGCCGGGGTCTGATGGTGCGCCGGCGTCTCATGGTGCGCGCCCGCCTGTTCTGGCATACTAGCTCTATATTTCCGACCATAACACTCTGGCCAGAGTTCCGAGACAAACGCGTGCGGCTGCTAATGGGCTTTGTCGTCGAGCTCGACAACAAGATCCAGAAGGACAAGCGGACGCTGCACGTCTTGCGGCTCTTGGTCATCCTCGAGCTCGTGAAGACTGGCTATGACATATTTTCCTCCCGGTTAGCATCCTATATGACAATCGTCGTGCGATCTGATCCGCTTTCCAGGGATTGGAACATTTTTTTTGCCCTCGTCGTCTTGGTCTCCCCCCTGGCATTCCGGGCCCGGCAGGACCTCGACAAAATGTCGCTGGTGTCGATCCTCAGGGTAATGCGTTGTTTTTTTTCGACTTCGCACAGAGCTCACGCATTACCAAGGCCGCATACAAGTACGGCAACCAACGCCACTGGTTCCTGCGCACGGAGCTCCAGCTCTGGAAGGAATGTATCGCCATTTCGCAGAGCTGGAACGACAAGTTGCCCGCGGAAGATTGCGATGCGATGCTCCGCGATATGCTCGAGTCGCTAGACTACGAGGATGCGTGCGTCATGGAGAATCCCCACCTACCTGGCAGCCGTTTTGTCACCGCCTATACGACGTCTTCCCCGCCGCCCGGGAGCTCCACAGCCGAACGGGTTGGTATCCCAGATACATTCCGCACTCATCATTATGTTAACCCTCCTACTTCCCACAAGCAGGTTGATGCTGAGCCATCCTCGGACGGCGCGCATAGCTCCGACTCGGAAGAGCAGCGCCCAACTCGGCCGCGGACCGGCGCCTCAGGCAAAAAGGCGCCCAGAAAACGAAAGACGCGCGCGAAGCCTTGTCGCCAGAACGCCGACGCAGAGGAGTTCGTACCCGGGTCGACGGTCCAAACCGAGACGAGCGAGTTGACGTCCCAACCTCGGAGCTCGACTCGCGCCACAGCAACACCGCCGTCATGCCTGGTCCTCTGGAGCCGCGTGTATCGAGAACAACTCGCGCCGCGACGATTGCATACCACTTCAGTCCCATCTCCGGCTGCTCCAGCGTACAAGACGGGGAGGGTGCGTGGTGTCGATGTGGCCTACCTTTCCGACGCGCCGCCGGCGATGCTCTCCCGATTTGCTGGCGACCTCACAAGCTTGCCGACCTGTCTCGTGCGGCGCGAAGTGTCTAGCTTTCCTCTGGATCCCAGCACCCTATGGCGCAACGTCGTGTTCGCTGGGGCCGCGGGGACCGACGGCACCTTCGACGAGTCGATCCTGGATGCCTTCAGTGCAACGGATACGCTCCATTTCCAGGGTGCGTCGCCGTCCAGTTTGCACCTTCCTGATTTCTAATCAATACGATCCAGCTTGCGACAGCAAGACCTGCATGATGCGAACATCTGTCCAAAACTTGACGAGCTCCTCCATCTCGGGCTTCTCCGCCATCCAGGAGGGTTTGACGCATCTTCCCGGTGGCCTGCATAGCTGCACAAGGTAAAGCCACAACTCCCAGGGTCCTTGTCTCAAACCGTCCACAGGGATTTGTTCGACCCCGTCTCGATGTGTGACGCGTCAGACTTCTTACCCGAAAGCCGCCAGCGCCCTGTCTCGACATCGGACGTGTCATACACTATGGTGTTCGGACAAGGCGGTCTGCGTGGGGATATGGTGCCCGCCCCGGGATTCGCGTTACTCGTCGAGGTCCAGGTCGGGACGGTCATATGTTCATTGACAGGCGCATCCCTTCTCCCACGCGACGAGCCGCTGCGCCCGTCGGACTCCGATGTGCGGTACTTCCAGGAGCTCATCGCGGATATCCAACGTGTACAAAGCGGGGCGGCCGACCCCATGACGCGTCAACTCGTTCAACTCCAGGCGGGTGATATTATGTATGCACCTGCGGTTCTTCCTTGGGTATCCGTGCCCGAGTTGACCTTCGGCGCAGGTTCATCCTCCCCGGGCAGGTGCACGCTTTCCTTGCACTATCGCCGTCTGTCCTCTGCGCGACGCACGTTCTGGTACCCGCTGCGATGCAAAGGAGCGTCTACTCGTTCCTAGCGAGAGACGGGTTACATCCAATAGCGACCATGTCGCTGGACGAGGACTTTGTCATCTGGGCTTGCAGACTGACGCTTCGCGTCTTGTTCCCCATCCTCGAGGCCATGGACCGCGAACAGTATGCCGCAGTCAACAACCGCGGAGAGATCGAGTCTGTCATACCTGTCGTATTCCAGCTGGCCGACTTCTTCGAACACCACCCGCGTTCGCCTGGTCTCCAGGGAGGCATCTTCTTGCCCGCTCGCGGCGCTGTGGTCACCTTCTTGACTTGGTTGCGGGCAACATACCGACCGTCCGTTCTCGGCCGGGAAGGCGACGAGGATGACACATGGGTTGCCCGACTGGAGGAGTCGATCCGCTCGCTGGCAACGACATGCCACAAGCTTTTCCCGGCGTGTCGCGCGCTGAAGTTCATCCAGGACGACATGGGGGGATTCATCGAGATGAGACCTTTGTAACGCCACCGGCGGAGGACGACTCGCAGGTCAGGAACATCGCACACCCGTCCCCCGTATTACCACTGATCCTGTTCAAGGCGCCGTAGTTTTACGGGGTACGCACAAGCGCGGCTTTCCAACAAGATATCCGCTTCGTGGATGATCCCGGTTTCTGCATCTCTCCTTCGCTCGCGCTCGTCCACATTTCTTCCTGCTCGCACGTCTGTCCCCCCTTCGCACACTCTCGGCCATAAACTTTCTTTTGTAGGACATTTCGCCGGCTTTTCGAATAGCACATCTGATTTCAGCGGTCCTGACGTGCTTTTCGTTCCAATCAGAAGCGGTCTACTCTGGACGCTCAGGGACCCTCAAACGCAGTGGGATTCCGATTAGCATCAACGCCTGAACTCGGGCCAAATACTTACAGCGCGCTGGCGAGGCGCTGGTGTCAACTGTAAGCTCGCGCTACATGCCATGGGGACCTCCGCAGGTGTAGCCATGAGCGATGCTCGCCATTATGCAAGGACTTACGAAATTTACTCCGGCCGACTTGCCGGGACGTTGCACTCTTGGCAGACCTCATCATACTCCCGTGTCCACCGGCTGCGGCCACTACGGGCAAGGCGACCAGTCAGACCCAACAGAACCACGACAGTTCACGCGCTCGCGAGACCCCTGGAGTGTCTTGCGAGTCGAGTTGCGGGGGATACACCGACGTAGGCACCTCGCGGTCGCGCGAGGCACCGCATACCTTATGAGTCGCTTGATGACTCCCAAATGACTTGGGACTGACAAGACGGCGACTGGTGATGACTCTGATCTACAATATCTGAGTCTCGCCTCGGGCTCGCAACATAATCACTGTAAGTATTTTCTTACTTTCTCTATATTCTCTGTACTGCAGGCCCCCAACATATCAAGAGGGTACGAGTCGCGCCTGAACAGGACGAGAGACACTGTGTTAGAGCTGGTCCGGCATACTGTACCATTTCGACCGTAGCCTCACTGCAATGTGTAAAAATGTGCCCCTCGGGGAAAAAGGTAGGATAGTGCCAATCCCCTCCGATTAGCTATCGGAGGTTCATCAGATTAGATTTTTCGGGAAGAATGCGGCTACGGTCGAAATGGTACAGTACCGTGAAATCTCAGAACTTCCCCGTCGATGTCCTGTAGATATCTGCAGTGCTGGGTCGCACACACAGGACAGTCGTACCTGGTAGGGAATTGCTGCCTGTCTTTGTACATGTCATATCCTGGGGCAGCACGGGCTGCAAGCCGTCCCGTCCGGATAGCCTCCTTGGAATAAACTGGGCGATCCGGTATGGGTCAGACGGGTCTGACCGTTGCCGTCGCTGGGCGGAGCGGCCGTCTCACGGGTTGGGATATTATAGCGTCCCAGGTCCGGCCCCCTGCAACCCCCATATGAGGTTATATCCAGCCGCCGGCCAACTTGGGGGTCCAGCATACCTACTGATGCGTAGGTTCGTAGCGGGGGGGTAGGGAACGGCTCTAGCGGGTGCTCGGGCTCGGTCGGGACCTGGCAGGAGGGCTAGCGCACACGCGCTCGTTGTACGTAGATCCCAGACGCGAATAGAAGGAGTTGGGAACGACTGTGCAATGCGAGCTCGATGAGGTTGGCCGCCTGTCGGGCTTGGGCAACGACTTAAGATGTCCGCTAGCTCAGACTTGCTCTCAACTCCTCGAAGGGAGGGGGGAACTTGTCTGTCTTGTCTCGACGCCGAGATGGTGCTTATATACACATGATGGAATCAGTCAGGCGATTATGAGAGCGAATGGGATGACGAGAGAGGGAGGAGCTGGCTGCACATGGCATGAAAGGAACGAAGTCCGCGGCGGGGAAAGTAGCGGGTTACGTGGCGATTTTCGATGCGAGTCGATTGATATGTACGCCGTGGGGTCTTGAACGAGCGGAGGAGGCGGTAGCAAAAGCCAGGAGCGAGGGAGGCGGTCCTAGTGCTGATAGGAGATATCTGATGGCGACGACAGCTTCTTGGGCTCCGAATCGGCTAGCCCTCGCGCGGCTGGTCGGGAGATCGAGATGAGAAGGCACAGGCGAGCCGCATAGCGACGAGACGCGACGGCGGGCGCAGTGCGAGTGCCGCGGAGCGGACAGCTGCGTCCGTGGCTGTGCCCGTCACGTCCGCATCGGGAAGGCGCATACTGTATGCGCCAGGCCCTGAGCACGTTGCGCGCGTGGCCGCAAACGTGGCGCGTCACTACAACTTCAAAAGGCTCCTGCTGAGCGCTCGCTGCGTGGAGGCTGTACATATATCAAGGATCCTCAGACAGGAAAAGCAGAACCGTGTATTGTCTCACTCATTGGAAGCCGTCCGAGCTGGGCTGCGGACCTCAATAGTCTTCCCGACACAGTCTTGGCATACTCCTCGCTTGAAACAGCACTAGTCCTTGAAACAATTGGGTTCTTCTCGCTTCCAAGACCTTTAAAACTTGCAAATAAATATGACAATTTAGAACTACCAGAGAGGTATGTTGTAGCATTTCCTCGGGATTTACGAACGACCTGGTCGACTGTGGCAAGTCGATGCACGGTCGGGGAGGTCGCTTGCCGGCGGCCCCCGGAACTTCGCCCCATTATCCTACGGTAGCACTGCTATTGAACGTGGCTCACCATTTTAATTCTATTATAAAGACCTATATCGAGATGCCCAACACACTCTGAGAGTCCGGGGACGCTGTGTCCGAGTGGTGGGCAGGCGGCGGTGCCGGTGCTCAGAACCGAACACGCGTTCCTTGAAAACGACTCATTCCAACTTGTATTGTGTTGCAAGAGCACCCTAGATAGTCTGTAGTGTCAAGCAATTCCCTAGAACGACGGTAAACTGGCGCATCGAGCGCATGGCCCTGCTGATCCATTGGAGCATACCAGCCGTTCCCTACGGTTTCCTACAAGCGCAACACTCTCAGAATGCTAGTATGGATCATAAAATACGTTATCAGGGTGCTTCATCGCGTTCCGTATGCTCGAGTCAAGAGGAGACTACAGATACTGCGGCAAGGCCCTGTCATGACGCATTCCGCCTAGGTATGCACAAGCAGCGCATGTGTTCATCGGATACCGATTCTACGCTCCAAATCGGCGCATTGCTTCACGATGGCCCCGATCTCCTTCATCAGCTCGGTCTCCTCCTTCTTCGCCTTTTTGTGCTCGTGGATGGTGTCGCAGATGTTGTTCCACTCGTCTCCCCATCCCTCGAGGTCGCTGTCGGCGCGGCCGTCGTACACATCCTTCAGCTTTTGTTCAAGCTGAGCCCACTCGTCGGGGATTACGTCTGTGACCTCCGCAGAGATCTGGGCGCGTTTGGCCGCTGGCTCCTCACCGCGCGTCGAGGAGTCGCTGGTCGCACTCTCAGCCGCGCGCTTCTGCGTGGTCCGCGTCGCGTCCGCAGGCCCTGTATCGTCGGTGGTCATGGTGGTGGGAACAAAGGCGAGGTAAACGCTGTGAAGTGTCTGAGCAATGCCGTCCCCTTTATACAGTTCGCTCATCTCCCGAGGTGGTGGGCTATGTCTGTTTTTCATAGAACGGTGCTCCTTCAACCGTCCCCCCACCCCCCCACCAAAAGGTCTTCCTCCCCAGGAACAATATACTAACTAGCACGTGCCCCTCTTTCCACGTTGCCATAAGAGTGCGTCTCGAATTACCGCCGAATACTGTCATAGATCCACCTACTATCGCGTCTACTCTTGAAAGGTGTCCAGACCCTATTAAGTCACCGACGGGGCCGGATTGACCTTGCGGTTGGGCAATCGGCGCCCCGCAATGGACCACCTGACCGGCGCCACCACGGGGCGGAAGATGTGAGACCAGCTCGAACAGCTCGATGAGGCCTGCTGGCGGCCTGGGCGGCTTGCCACGCGGCGCGTGTTGTACCGGACCATCGCGGAGCAAGGTGGTGGAGCCCATATCAAAGCTACGTACACTCCAACAGGCCCTCCCGGACGCATCTTTACACCACGGCAGGGACGACGGCCGCGATGTCGGATAGCACGGCAGCGAGGCCGCCGCGGTGATGCGACGCGGCGCCGTTGTCGCCATCCTTTCCGCCGTTCCTACACTTGCCGTCCTGCGGCGCGGGCGCGGCGCGCCGGTCTCGGATGGCTGGGGCTCATGCGGGCCGACGAGTATCGCGTTCAGGTCGAAGCCCATCTCGAAGGCGATGCTGATGTTAGCATTACCCGGCGCTGCGTCGCCGTCAGCGTCCAGGCGGGCGGATGGAGGACGGTGGCGTACGCTAACCACGCGGCCGCTGCTGTGCAAGCGCACGCCGCGTTCGCGCTGATGCAGCCCTCGAGCGCCGTGTGCACCGCCTGGGACGAGCATGCACGCTTTTCTGTCGCGCTGCGGCAAGCGTCAGCGTCTGCACATGGGTAAGGCAGGCGAAACGTATAGGGCGTCCGCGCCCCACGCGGTCGTGCACACCCCTCGAGCGCGTAGCTGATGTTCTCACACAGCTGCTCGGCTGCGTGCGCATGCGCGTCAGCCCCGCAGCGTGTCCCTCCTCTGCTCCAGCACACGGGTCGCTGGCAGGGGAAGAACATCAGGTAAGGACAGTAGCGCAGCAGAGCTGGAACGGAGTCTGCTCGCGCATGGTAACTGTCCTTTGCTCAGTCACACTGGCACATGAGTCTGGATGCTTGTCCATCCATTGCACAACGTTCTAGCTGTTCTGTGTGGTTTTTTCTGCGAATCCCATGTGGGGAGCATCACGTGACGTGTCGGCACCAACTGGGCACCAACGCGCACCCTCCATCTGCAAACCCACGATAAAGCCGAGCTTTCCAGACGCCAGGTGGTCCATCATGATACACAGATACACGTGCGTAGCTCAGTCACAGCACCTCACGATTGATTTTCGGATCGTTGTTTATTTGAAGGTGTTGTGAGTCGAGCGGCCGGGGATACACCCGCAGACTCGTCTCGAGGCCGCGCGAGGCACCGCGTCTCGTATGACTAGTTTAATGACTCCCAACTAGCTCGGGAGTGACTTGGGTATGACTCTTGGATGACTCCCATGTACAGTATATAAGTCTCAGTTCAGGTTCTCGGAATAATCATTGGATTTTGGTGTTTCTCTCTGTTCTCTGCGTTCAAGGCCCCTAAACTTACAGGAGAAGGCTTCGTGGTGCGAATCAACTAGACATGGGACCCTGGCTGCGCGTGTTGCATCATGGACCTTCCTCTGTATCGCTGTCAAACACAGCAAATTCACGGGGAAATGTGGAGCCACCCGCCATACTGTACCTCGTTACCGAGCACGCGTCGCGGTGGCCTGATAAACCTCTTCGCCCAGAGAAATGACGCCGGGCACGCCCTATAGAGCAGCCTCGGGGGCGGGGGAGGTTATGCAATGCCGGCGTAACCCTGGGCAGTATCTGTACCCCCTGCAACTCCGGGTGACTGTCATATGCGCTTGTTCTAGTAGTTCCTGAGGTCCAGCAGGTGCGACCATGTCCCATGCGCATCAAACGCCTTCGAGGCAGGCTTCCCGTGCCGTTGCGTGTTCACCAGAGCAAGATCATGTCTCTTCCTATTCCGGGTCACGCAGCGCCACCTCCTGGCCACCTCCGTGGTCATCAGCCACCACTCTGCGTCTTGACATTGGCTTCGCCTGGGCTTTCACCTCGGTGAGGCGAAACGCCGTCTGGGTCGAAACTAACGCGACCTCCGAGTCTTTGCCCACGACTGTGTGTGAGCCCAGGTGCATCGCCCTGCCTACCGTTGGCTGACGATATATATTATGCCATGTATTACAGTGTTTATCATTTATTTGGCCCCACGGATCATGCATAAACTGGATCGCTTCTGGCGAATGTCAACTCCACAGCCAACCTCGCCCACAATGTCGAAGGCCGTCTCAATACGAATCAATAGCTCGATGCTAGAGACATACCAGGGCAGCCGTGTCACCATTATCGGCAAAATACGCGAGGTCTAGGGATTGGCTGTTCTCGGAATGCGTTCTCATGCTCCCCAGATCGCTCAGGACGTTGCTGTGGTCCAATGCGCGGACGGTGGCCTTATCCAGGCAACATTGTCAGGCCATGTGAGTGAATCACTTTGACGTACAGCGAGAGGCAATATAATTTTCGGTGCCCGCGTCTCCAGATGCCTTCCCCGGACTGCTTTCTGGAACTTCACTGCATGGTTGTATCTGAAGCAACGGTGTCGCTAATTGGCTCGGCTCCCGCTGGTTACGTTTCTTGTATGTCCAATTTGATGTCATTTTCTCTCCGCTGCCGCTGCTGACCTGGCCCAGCGCCGCGCCATATCGCAAAGGTAATCACCTATATGCACGACCAGCGATTCCGGCTGCTCTTTATGGATTGAGCGCCGCAAAACGCCCTGTTGCATTTTGTGTTAGTTTTTTCTTCACCGACGTGCGGAGAATGAGTGTTACCAAGTCTTGGCAGAAATTCCTGAAGCCTTTAGGCTGAAGGTCTTAAAGACGCTACCCCACCCCCGGCAACTCCCTATAGGAAACCCCTTCCAAAACCGCGGACCACCGAAAGAGGGTGTCCCATGTCTCAGTGTCCCATGTCTCATGTCCCAATGTCTCATGTCCGATTTAACTGCCATACGGGGTAATCTGTGAGACCCTCAGTCGGAATGCATTGTTGCGATGCATTTGGCAGGCTCGATGCTCAGACCCCAGTGAAATAAGTACCGTGCTACCAGACCGCCAGAGTTCTTGAGACTCCACATTATACCAGCCCAAAACTAAGCTGAACCCCTAACGCGATCCAAGCGCAATGTTGGCACCGATTCCCAGCCGTCATTTGAGTCGATCCGCAAGTAGTTTCCTCGAATAGGCTTCAGGATCCTGGCCATAAGGTCGGTTCCGCATGTAATAATACAGTTTTATTTGTCCATCGGGTGACCACAGAATCGATCGACATTCCCGCGCGGAAGCAGTCGGGAAATGTAAACCAGTTCGGCGTCGTAGTTGTATTGCAACCATTTCGGGTAGACCGGAAGTTTAGCCTAACGCGCTCGTCGATGACCGCAAGAAGCGGCCCTTGATCTTCAGAGGCGCCTGTCCCAAGGCTGTCCAGTACGCCCTGGATGCACACCCGTGGGCCCATGGGCAACATACGACGCCTCGAGCAAGGAGCGATGCAGGAAACCGGCACTTGTCTCCGTCCAGAAGTTGTGGTGAAACATGTCGCTGCTCAACCGTTGAGCGTGGCTTTGAATTTTCGAAACATGCCTCTCCATAACCCTCCTGTTCGAAGAGAGTTCTTTGGTGTATGTAAAGTCTGCATCAATACGCGCCCCTTGATAGAGACCCCCCAATTCGGACTTGCTGTACCATTTTGTCCAGTCGTTCGGCCGCCCGGTTTGGATCTAATCTGATCAGTCCTCGATGAGACAAAGCGGTCGATTCAGTGCATAAACCCTCCTTCTCAGAGGCCAGCGTTATGCGTTACGCGACCAACTGCTCGAAATGCTGATCACGATCGGGCACTTATTCACCAACGACTCTCTGGACACCGAGCGGATCCCTCTCCTTTGCTGAGACATAACGTAGAGCATACCATACACCCTCACCGACCCGCCAGCCACTATCTATTTATGACGGGTCCGTCCTGCGTCTGAACGTGGCAACGTGGTTGAGCGTTGGTGATTTGGGCCACGAAAACCGTCCTCCCAGCGTAGTCTAAGGGACGCAGACGCTACTGCATCCGCCCGCTCTCCCGGCGCGCGGTTGGGGGTCACTGATGTAGCCTATACGACTACCACCACGCGGGCGGTCATAAGATCTGGGCACACCGGCTTATCTCTCTCTCCACCTCATGAGTTCCTCTTGGCCGTTGATCTGAAAGGAGAGGGTTTGGAGCTGTGATGACCCTTCAGTAGCAGAAATTGGTCATCGTGGGAGTTCAACGCGGAAACGGATGGACCCGACGCTGCCCGCAAGTAGTCTCCGTCACAGACTTTATGTTCGAAGAGCCTTCTCCACAACGCGCAAAGCACTCCGAGCCACAAAACAAGCGTTGCCTTCCCGATTAAACCTCACAGAGTGTATTGGCCATGCGCACGTATAGCCTTCATCCACGACCCCTTCGAGATCTCGGCGGTTATGGAAAGCCGCACTGAAGACCTTCGGATCTGATGCAGGGAGGACACCGGCGCAATCCAGCGAGCATGTTCGCAAACCGAGGATCATGCTTTTCGGTCCCAAGCCGCTAAGGCCGCCAATAAGTGCCCGGACCCATCAAATAATACAATGCTGGTGTACTATCTCCAGGTATGACCAGCGCGAACGGTGGGCTCTACGTACCAAGATAACTAAGACTACTTATTTCATGTGCCACACGTGCCTGCTGTGAGGTGAGAGAACACTGGACTGGGCGGGACGATCACGGGATTCACCGGCTGTATCTTTCAGCACATGCTAGTTTGCGAGCCTTTTCAACGTCTCTACCAGATTTCCCCCATACTATTCCGCCAGCATACAAGGGCACATGAGTCCCGGATCCTTTCCGGCTCTCACAGGACGATCTGGACGATCGTACGACCTGATTAGCCCTCGAGCTGCAATCTCTCAATGACCTGATGGTCTACCTGCCCGAGAAACACGAGGTGTTTCCGCTCAGCCGCATGCGCGTCGTGAGCGGCTGTGAGCTATCCCAGTTCTGAACCTTGACAGCTGGTTCTCCGTCGAGTCGCGCAAGGTGATCTCACTCCTCCCCTCCGCGCCCTTCGTTCCCCATTTGAAATTATAAGCTTTTTCTCCATGGTCTATCGCACCCGGCTCACTGTTCTTCTCCCCCGTGCGCTGGCACCATTTCGCTGGGAATCGACCAGGTGCATGGGTTTGACGGCGGGAAAGTGCGCGACAATGTCCCGCGCGCGCAGATGCGCTTCCTCAGAGGGCAGGCGCCGGCTCTCGAATTGTGGTTCTACGAGCGCGGAGACAACTTTTTGCGAAGTCCGCAAAGTCTGTGCACAGCAACAGGCTATGGATCGTCTGCGCCGTCTGCGCGCGGCCGAGCATCTCAGGCTCTCGCGCCTCGAGCTCGAGGTGCTCGAGCGCGGACCACGCGAACTCGACGAGGCGGAGGGCGTGCAGGCCAACGCCAAGAAGCAACTGGTAGCGGGGACCAGTCCGAGGCCGCACGCTACGTTTTTCTCGAACAAAGTTCGAGGATTTTGTAGCGCAACAGCTTACATCGATGTAACGTAGCCCATTCACGATTTACTTACTCTTTCTCACCCCATGGAGCGGCTCTAGCGGTCGCAAAGACCACGGAGCGGAGCGTAGCGCAACGTAGCGCACCTCGGCGCTACGTCCGGCTACGTGCTCTCATCTGAGAAAGAGACTCAAACGCATTGAATAAGTATGTCTGTACACGGTGCACTAAAAATCGGCGTTAAACGCGCTGTTCAACGCGCATGCGCGACGGCTGCGTCGTGCTACACCGTCTCGTCTCCTTCTAGGTGACCGAGCGGTGCATATTCATCATCTGTTTTACGCCCGCTTTAGCTATCTCAGTAGCGGACTGCGGTAAACAGTGGCCCCAACGAATCAAATGAGCAACACCACAGCTTCGTACCATCGCTGCATGCCTCCGGGTCGCAGTGCTCGTCTGGTCAGAGGCCGCTTCGGGATGAATTGCGAGGGCTGGATGGATAGCCGGAATTCTCTATCCAGCCGGGTTAGCCTGGTGAGGGCGCAGTGCAACTACGCTGCATCAACAGCACAATCCCAGAGAGCATGCTAAAATTTCATTGGTATATGGGACAGGTAGCATAGATGGATGCTGTGTGACCAGAATTATTCGACTTTCGGCTGGAATCGACACCCACAAGCTTTTATTTCGTCCCGACTCCGAGCGTTCCGCTTCAGCGCTGCGACGACGCGCCGGTTGAAGTACATCCGAACTCGCACTCTCCTCGCGAGACGACAGGCAAGGTCTGCATCCATCGTACGTAGTTGCAGGGCAACACGTTGCTTTTTCTGACGCATTGCACGAGTCGCCGGAGCAGTCCTTGGTGCGCGATCGAAAGGAGCGTGTTGTCTGGCCCGCTTCGCGTGCAGGCTGCGAACATCGGCCATGCGGAGATAGCGACCGTTGCCACCGTGATTACTAGTGCGTCTCGGGCCCAGATTCCCCGTCTCCCGCCGTTCCCATAACTCCCTGACTCGAGTGTGACTCGAGAATGACTCAGAATTCATGTATATAAGGCTCGCAGAGCCGTCTCAGCTCGATAGACAATACACCCCCGCATTCGGATTCACCCAATTCGCTCCGCGACGGCGCTCGCGCCGTCGCTTCTCACCGATCGTCCTCCGTGAGATAGCACACGCCAAGAAGCTTCTATTTTCGCGACGAGACGGCGGCTGTCTAGCCCTGATCCCTGCTTCCTGCCTATCTCCTGGCATACAGTGTCAATCCACGTCTCGACAACTCATCCACTAGCGAGTCAATGCCGCATGAAACGGGCTTCTCAGGCGTACAGAAACATGACCCGTCGGTCCGCTTACGCAAGTGGAATTGCGATCGATTGCCAGCATATCGCGCGCGGCGCACGAGGAATGGCGGTTTCTCAGTTGCCACTGGCAGACAGTCAAATGCTGCAACAGCAGGGTCTTCAACAGGTACATGCGTGTACCTGGATTCTGCTCTTAGAGCTCTTTATACAGGATAATGTACGTGAAAGAGCTTTTATGACTAAATATCGACCGGAATGACGAGAAATCCGCGCAGAACCGGCGGGATAGCAGGAGCCGTTCCAGCGAAACCGACGAATCGCCCGCTCAGGGCTTCCCTCACCCCCTGGCTCCACTATCATCTGAGCACTCCAGGCTTTTGGGACTCACACAGTGGGAATTAAATGAGACGCGAGTCCAGAGCGGCACAGAATATGGCAGAACCAGTAGCGGTCGAATGAGTGCATTACGCTCAGAACTGCCGGTATCCATCTACATCTCACATCACGGGCTGCACAGCCTGCCCGGCACATTGGCTCAACCCCCTCACCAGACCTCAGATCTCAGACCCGTCGAGCATCACCTGCCCAGCGCGTCGCCACTTGATCTTCTGCCATCGTCGTTGGAAAGCGCGCATTAACCTCACTCCGGTCAATTCAGGGCTCACCAAGGGCTTCGCACTCCGGGGAGGGGGAGAGGCGGCAGGCCGAGGCCCCGAGTCACGTGGGCCCCGAGAGCTCAGGTGCCCGAACAGGGGGCGCGTATGTACAAAATACTCGCCGATCTCGCGCCGCGAGGTTCATGCGCACTCTGCGGTACCGTGGCACAATTGGGCGAGCTGGAAGGGCGCACAGGTCCTCGGAGACGCCAGGGTGCAATCGGCATTTTCAGATAATCGCTCGCACAGTGCCAGTGGTGAGTTTCACCCTCAAGCACCTCTCCGACCACATCAGCTGTACCGGGGACTTTAGCTGAAGCGGAACCCGACGGCAGTCTCCAACGCACGGCGGCGCGGCCTGAGCTCGCTTCCTCAGGCCCCCAGCAAAAATCGAGAGCGGCGTGTTAGGAACTATCACACTCGAGCCCGCTGGAGAGTCGGCGTCGATGTAAACAAACCGATCTTTTCGTCTGGAAATTTCTCGTATGTTCTATAGCATTCTCGATCTGTCCTAAGAGGTCTCTCCCAGTCATTTCTGAGTCATCTCGAGTCATCTCACATGTATAAAAGCCTAGGTAGTTGGTTCTCCGACAATTTGACCCTTGTTTCGGCTTGCCCTCGACGCATGCGCATTGCCGGCCTCGCTTGATCAGCGACGCCTTGTCCCTCCCCTTCCGTCTGCCGCCGGCCCTCAAGACTTGCCAGACGAGGACCCCGCGACCCTAGGTGCCGGGTCCTAGCGTCATACCTTCGCCCTCAGGCCGCTCAAGGCTAGAACCTGCGCCTTCCGTCGGTGTTTACGCTCGTAAGCTTACAGTCGATCGCGGTCGGCGGACGTAACTAATAGGGCTTCCGTGCAGAACTTCGCATTGTAGCCCGCGGTCACACCATCGAACAATAGAACATCTGGCTCGGGGCCGCAGATTTGTCAAGTCGCGCCCCGAGATTCTGAATATGCGAGAACGAATAGTATACAAATCGAAACGTCTGGTCGCAGACGAACTCGATGGGCGACCTCGAGACCAGATAGTCTCGGGAGGCCCGCGTTTGAAACGCGTGGAACGGAGTCTCCGATAAGGACATAGCGGTTGTGTATCTATTGAGGAGGTTGTGCGCATACAAACGGGTGTTGTGGGGTTCTCCAACAGGACGCAACGCGGGACATCGGACGTACGTCAGACGAGGCACTGGACAGTGGCAAACAACTCGTCCCACCTTCGTCTGAACACATTTTGAACAGGGCCTGTTATCCGAGAGAAGAGCGAGGGCGTGCACACACGAGTGCGCCTCGTCGGCGTTGTAGTCTGCGCAAGTGCAAACATACAAGACGCCGCCATCCACCGCAACCGCGCATTGTACGATGGCCCACCTGTCGACACCACATAGTGGAGCAAGAGAGTGAAGGTCACATATTTCAGCGACCCACGTGCGATGATCGATCTGTAGCTATTAGAAACCGAGGCGGCGATACGATGACATCGCGATACGTTGCCGAGGGGAGAGTGGCGCTGACACTCAAGCGAGGCAAACGACTGCGCTTGGGGGCGCTCGTTCGAGCAACGGATGCAGACGCGCGTCGTTTCCGCGTTGAGGGCACATTTCTCGTAGCGCGACGAGCGCGCGACGTAGATTTCGTCGACGCGCTGGCCGACGTGCTCTTTGAGGCCTTTCGAACCCTCCCTCGCCGTCCGACGGGCACATGATAAAGCAGAATATCTCGGGACATGGCTCCGAGAAGTGAGATACCGATCCCACTGAGGGAAAGGTAGAATATCCCGTGTTCTGCCGTGCGGCTGCGAGCCAAGGCACCAAACCGAAAAACAAACATGTAGTGGTCCAGTGGATAATTACGGGGTATGCAGGTCACAACAGGGGTATCCGATAACTCTCGGGCACACGCACTGCCGACACCCTTCAAAAACTAACACGTTAACGAAGTGCTGCGAGGAGGGGAAGCGACGAGAAGACGTTGATAGGACAAGGGCAAAGAAAAGGGTCGGTTACCGTCTGAGAGCGGAAAGGGCAGACAATGACAAGGATGAGGGAGGGAGAGCACGTTACTCGGGCTCCCACTGACGTGTGGGTGACTTTGCGCGGACCAGGAGCAGCAGCGCATGGACTCTCGCGATGTCTCTTTAGCGGGACGAAAGCGCCTTTGTAAGAACCTGCAGCAGGCAATAGGATTATAGGTCGCTAGCAGTATCTAGTAATAATGCAGAATCGAAGTTGATACCTAGAAGAGACGGAGCTGCTGGCGCGGAAGAGCCTTTAACCAACGGTTTGACGTCGCGGCTGGAGTCCTCCTCTGACGATATGGATGGGTCGTCATTGTCTGAAGCATTGGCGGCTCCATCTACCGCGTTGGTGGCCTTCGGAGCGGCAGATTTGGGAAACATGAAGTCCAGGTCGTAGATGGGGCTCTCATTAAGAAGGCAGGGCATAAGCTAGTACCAGGGGAAGTCGGTCCGAATTTTCTCTATCAAGGCGATGTGTTGGTAAGATACTCAGACCCGTCTGAACTGCAAATTCGTGATTTAATGATCATGCAGCTTCCCATCCCCATCATCTAGAGGTAGAAGGCCTTCCCCAGTATTGCTGAGCGGGTTCTTGGGCGTGAAGAACGCTTTTTGAGCCTGCGAGGAGCAACAATCAGCGTGTGTTCCACTGCGGCAGAAATGAGGCATTTGTCAACTCGGTTCTTAACAGATTGGGTCGCTTCCTTGGGCTGCATTTTCTTGAAGTCAGGGTGCTTGAGTACGACCTTCTCGGCGAGTTTACGGCGATGACGAACACCGCGCACGATGAGGGCGCCTTGCGGATCAAATACGAGCCCACAGCGTATGCCGTTGTCCTCCTCGATGCAGAGGAGGATCCGGTCGGCAAGAGCGTGATGCTCCTCGTTTTGCCACCTGTAAGCTGCTCAGAACGAGGGGCACAGCGCGGCGGCAGCGGTTGCTGTGCCGCACTCCAACAGAAAGTTTCAGCACACTCACGGGATAGTCATCTCGTCTTCAGGTGCCTCGACGACCTCCACCGACGGCTCGCGCATGGTTTTTGACGCCCTGGTCGACTTGAATTGCTTTTTTGGGCGGCTTTGCCGGCTCTTCGTCCGAGCTGACGATCTCAGCCGCTTTCTTGCGCGTGCCAGCACCCGCCGACTTCTTCTTGGCTGGTGGGGGAGTTGACGAGACCTCGCTTCCAGCAGCGGCTGACGTTTTGCCCGGGGGCATGGCTGCTAAAGTCAGTGTCAGGCGATGTGGAAGAGCGCGGGAGTAAAAAGTATAACAAAGTAACAACACGACTGTAATCGTTTGTACACAATTAACATGACACCAAGAATCGGTCCGCGAATCGACTGCGAATCGGCCGGCAAACCCGCTTTGCCGATTCACCGATTCCGATTCCTCTGGTCGACGAATCGACCAGAATCGACAGCTCTGAATTCCCCTATAGAGGGCCGAACAATCACACGCGCTCAACATTGAGCAGGTCAACACATAATTGAAATCATCGGCTACGCTAAAGCACATGAGGCCGATGCATAACCTTGGTAGGTCCATTGGATCGACTCGCCCCCAGACCAAAGGCCACCTGGACGCCGCGCTCGAGATGCTCGTGGTTCTCCGATCCTGGCCGCGTGCCTTGTGGCAGTCGCCCGCGCTCCACCTGCTCCAAGGGCAGGTCTCCCGGGCACAGCGCGCGGTAGCGGAACGGGAGGTGCGCGTTGTGCGCGTCGTCCTGCCAGTTGAGCGCGCGCGCGATCGCATCCTGCACATACTCCCCCAGGGCCCACTCGGTGGCGGCATCGCCCGGCGAGGTGCAGAACACGCCCAGGACATCGGTGAGCACCTCGGCGAGCTCGCGGGCGACGTTGCGGACGAGGGACATGCTGCGCCTTCGCTTCGCCGCGGCGTACGCCATCGCGCGGAAGTGCGCGTAGTGCACCTGTGGCTCTACGTATGGAGCGCGTTAGTCGGCCCGGCCTTTGCGCAATAAGCCGAGACGACGGACCGTGAATCTGCACGCCCGCCTCCAATTCCTTCATGACCGAACTCTCTGCAGCCTCCATCCCGGGCGCAAAAGGAGCAAAGATAGAGAGCCACAGCGTCCGCACGAACAGCGCCCGCACAGCCAGCATCAGAATAATGTCGGTTGGGCGCTGCCACTCTTTAGCGTCAAGGAGCAGCTCTTCGATATGCTCGTATGGCGTGCCGGCCTTGCACAAGAGCGCGTCCACGTTTATGTCATCCCAGGTGCTGTGGATGACAACCTGCTCGAGAAGGTCGCAGGAGAGCTCGCCGATGTTGTCGTTCCAGTGATGAAACCTAAAGATGAAGCCTGCCGCCAGGTGATGTCAGGCATTGTGCATGGTAATGCCAATAAAGGGACACGTGCATTCGATATCTAGGTGGCTCTCCGCGAGGAAGAGGCGGACGTTCCGCAGGTCCTGGGAAGTACGCGCCAAGTCCTCGGCGACCTTCTGGGTTTCCTGTTCCAGGTTGGCAATGCGACGGTCCTTATCCTCGAGTTCGCGGCCCGCGCGTTCCAATTGCTTGCGGAGATTTTTGACCTGCCCCCGGAGGGTAGCGCTGCAAAGGCCGTACACGTTGTGTCAGTCATACGGTGGCAGGTCAACTACGAAGAGCAACTGGACGCGCCTGCTCGAGGCATCGGACGGCCCTTCTGGTGCCTGGGCGGCGATGCGTGTGCTGCGTCGGACGGCCGGGGGTGCCTCTGCGTCTGCGGGGTCGCGCGATCAGCATTCGCGGTCACATACGGCACACGATGGCAGGCAAAAGGGTCGTATACCATCGTCGTCAGTGGCCATCGGGCTGCGCGACCGTTTGGTATTGCGAGCCATGCTTTTTCGGAGCGTGCGCGCGGTCGCGACCGTTCGTGTGTCGGTGTTGGGTCGAACGCCACGCGCGTCCCTGGCATCTTCCGACGCTGCAGAGTCCCGTTCCGATACAACCTCATTTTCTCGACCAATTCCATTTCCCTTCCCCTCAAAGTCAATAATATGTTTTATTGTAGTTGAAACCTGACATAAATGCGCCGGTTCGAAGTACAAATAAACCCGGGGATCCGATATACGCTTGTCGACCCACGACCAGTCCCTCCACCATATAGTGACGCCCACATGGTGCCGGAATTCATTACACTACAGCTCAACCAATCCTCAGCTGAACAAACGTGAGCTACAATTTGCCAAGCTTCGCGATAAGAATCCCACTTCAGCCGTGGACGTGTCTATTGGATGGTAGTCCCCTCCGCAGGAGCAGTATCTGGCTCTTTCCTCGCGCAGATCGCTCGTCTTAGCCTTGAAAGAATACACGCTCCTAATCTCCTGGCATTCCAGTGCCCTGTCCGGGTCGTAACTGGGACCATCTGTGCCCATTCCCCCCGCACGGCGGCGCAACGTTCACGCAGCGCTCGCCCGCCTGGTCACACAGAAACGCGGACCGTATTTGCCATGGACGACTCCAGTGGGATCAAGATCGGACGGTACCCGCGTCGGGTTTCCGGACTTGATCTCACTGAGATAAGCCGCGCGTACATAGCTGCAAGATTTCTGTGCTGGCGGCACATTGCAGGAGGACATATCCGGGGTCTCTACTGCAGACGCGCACAAGCGACAGAACCTGTCTTTAGAGTCTGCGCGCGCTCGGTAGTGTTCCAACATAATCCAGATTCTGAATCGACCGAATCGACCTCGAAGGTGGATTCGTCGATTATTCTTCTGATCCGACGAGAATCGACCGATCCCGACTATGGGACAACCGGTCTAATCAGTCAACTCTGTCTTCCCCTAGTGCCTGAGATGTAATCTGCAGCCTTGAGCCTCCTTTGTGTCCTCGTGGTGATGCCGCGTTGGAACACCAGGAAGGAACCAGGTTACCAACACGTTAGTCACTAATACGTTATTCTCAGTATGGTCCGCTTCGCGTGCAGGCCGCGAATCGCGGCACCATGGGGGGTAAAGACTGTTGCCACCGCAGTCACTAGTGCGCCTCGGGTCCGGAATCACCGTCCACCGTCGTCTTTATGCCTCCCCGACTCGAGAAAGACTCGTATTCATGTATATGATGCTCTCTGGGCCGTCTCAATTCGATATACAATACACCCCCGAGTTAGGACACAACCGCCTCGCGCCGTCGCCTCTCACCCAACGTCCTCCGTGCGGTAGCACGCGCTCAGAAGCTTAGTACACGCGAGGAGGCGGCGGCTATTCAGCACGAATCCCTACTTTCTGTCTGTTTCCTGGCTATACAATACGCCCCCGGCGCTCCTTTGCGCCAGGTCCCGGAGCCGGACGTTCGTCGCCAATGGCCACCGACAAGAAGGGGTGCCTCCGAGAGTCTGACGGACGGCGCGCGAGAAGGCGTCCTGCATCAACTCTGCTGCTGAAGACGACAGCGCCTATAGGCGCATGCCGCGCGACCCCGAGCTTTGGCAATCAGGGGAAGTCAGAGTTGACCGATTCGACCAATTCTGCAACAATCGCGATCGGTACCATCTCGTTGATTCAGAAGAACAATCGAAGAGAATCAACGAATCGACTTTTGCAGTCGTTCCGGCCGATTCAGGATCTCGAGTCTGTTTTTGAGAATCGACGCCTTTCGCCCGCGATGAGCGGAATCGAACTGCGAATCGACTGCTGTCTTTTCGCTAATTATCCTATAGGCCGATTCTTCAAAGCTCTAATCCAACCAACAACGCCTGAGACCAGGGTTCTGCAATGAACTTTGATACTTGAATTCTATATCTGACTGGCCGCTCGGGTACACGATGGGTTTCCCGGCAACGCAACGTTATCATCTTGCCTGGTCTAGTGACCCTGCTCAGTTGACAGGTGCTATCACTCACCGCTCTTATATCTCTGGGCCAGAACGCGCATCTTACCCTCTCATCTCCCTTCAGGTCCTCCATATGGAGTGCCTCTCAGGTGATGGGATCTTGCATGAATACCTCAGGAATCTTGCCACCTGGCCCATCACTGACGTCGTCTGAGCTACCTCCGCGGTTTGGGCGTCCGCAAGGTTCGTATATAGGATCTGAGGAGCCCCAAAGCAGCCCGGGTCCATGATAGAATCGTGCGCCCTTTCAAGTCACACGTCCTGTATATCACCCAATTCGAAGACAAGTTGACTCTTGTTCCCGCACTTTAGGTGCCCTGATTTCGCTTTCACTCTCACAGCGCATGCAGCATCCACACGGCGTTTCCATTTCTGGAGCCTGTCGACGCACCATCTGGTTCCACATCATGCAATCTTGCTCTGCCAACCTCGCTAGTCTCCTTCGCGCGCGTAAGAATGTGCAAGCATCATATTTAGAAGCACACCTCCCGCACGCCAGTGCGCGGGGTACCCCGTTTTCTGTCAAGCCAGTGGTTGCGATGGAGGTACATTCATATTGGCGCCTTCGTTGCGAGAAACGCTCTCTCCGCGTCTCTGTGTTTCATCGTGGGGAAGAACTTGTGTGCCCGAGCTCAATTGTGACAATGATAGGTGCCCACTGATATGGAGGCAGCGACACCATCGAGCTCGTCTGTTCCGTCCGCATAAACCTGATGGTCCATCTCGAGTCTGGCGAGCGGTAGGGGCGCGTGGAGTCTCTGGAGGAGGGCGAGAACGTCATTCCCCTCCCAAGTATGAATCGCGCGTGGCCCGCGTGCCAGCCTCACGAGCTGGAGGTTGGGGAATGGTCTATGTACCGGCCCGTGGTTCCCCATGCCGCGTGGAGATTCGGAGAGATCCAGGTCTTCAACGTCAGCGTCAATGATGACGCAAAGGGCCTTGATGCTCGTACCCTCGTGTTTGGCTGGCAAGACACGGAGGAGCCATGACCAGAGAGATAAATCGACTGTCATTGTCGATGCACGCATCCAGATGTCGTCCATGTTGTCTGGCAATATGCCTGCCAACCCGTCTCGGTGCTCCAGCCGATCGCGATCGATGGAGATGGCACGTGAGAGCGAGCAGTCATCCATGCCCCGGATCGTCAACATCCAGTCGCACAGTGTCACACTCATGTCTATCCCCGTCCCCAGGTCGCATAGGATGTCGACTGCCTTGCCCGGCAGAGGCGCGAGCTTGTATTGCAGTTCCAGTTCCGGAAGCCAGGAGGGGAAGACTGCGCGGATCCATTCTTCGCCGATCGCAGACACGCCTGTGAGTTTTACTGACTCCAACGTGCTCGGGACACCCCGCCGCCACCATGTGAATTCCTCGGAGGACAGGTTTGTCGTCAACGAGTGTGCACCTAGGCCGAGGACCAATCGGGTTACGTTTGGACAGGCGTCGAAGGCAAGGCGTAGTTCCCTGTCCAGGGAATTTGTCGGTTCGAGGGTGAGCGAACGGACGTTACTGTACGATCGGCATGGTGTCGGGAGTATGAAGCCATGCATCAATTCCAGGATTCCCAGAGAAGGGGGGATAGCGTCTCTTTCAAAGGCTATCTGGCGCTGTTCTGGTGCTGCAGGGTGCTCTGCGTCATGCGAGCCACGTTTCGTAGTACCCATCGCCTCGAGACGCAGAGAACGAAGCACGGGAAGACGAGGCAGCCAGCGAAAAAACAACGGCGGTGCGTCGAGGTCGGCTGTTCGCAATACGAGGCCGCGCAGCCTGCTAACGTGGCCTGCAAACAGCGCGTCTGCCACCAATCCAATGTCGCGCAGTTCGACCCTACAGCTCATGATGATGAGCGTCACGTGGAGATCCAGATTGCCGCTCCGTGATAGAAACTCGAGGGCATACTCGATATGGGTGGAATTTTGTGGACAGGTTGTTTTCATGCCACTGCAATAGACGCAACCTCCTCGTGGACAGGCACGTGTACGGGAGTGACGAGTTGCGTAAAAATCCACATGAGCCCAGAGTGCAGGACAGTTCAGTGCAACCTCCCGCCAATGGCCGCACACGTGAGTAATAGCGACCAAGTCGATAAACGAGAGACAGTGCCATGTTCGACACCAGATCTCGTTGGGAACAATGTTCTGCCTAGAACGACGGATATTGTGGTCCCCACGGATTCGCGATATAATGCGGGAGACATGCGAAATGATCCGGGATCCAGCCAACTTGGAAGTCTGAGCGGACGACAGAGATCTATACACCACAGTTTAGTCCTCGAATGCTAGGAACTGCCTGGCCTACCCCGGCTGCTTGGAAATGCTATCATATACCGCGTAGTACGCGGCCATCGTAGCGCGAGTCAGCTCCCGTTCAGCAACGGGCATTGAAGAAAGAGGAGGATACATGGGGCACAAGTGCAAAGATTCGAGCGGAGCTGGAAATTCACGCAAAGCTGGGAGCTGAACCATCATCAACTCATTATAACATGTTAATCAGACAGTTTGCGCCCCCCCGCCCCGGGTCCATCCGGCCGTCTGCGAACACGTTCTCTATAAAAGTCAGTATTTCGCTAAAATTCGGAAGACAGTTATACTTCATGATCATTGAGCACTGCCCGGAACGTACCTGGGCGCAACACAGTGAGGTACAGCAGCACTTGTATTTACTTTTGTCTCTTGTCGTCTCACTTCTCAGATCCCCTGCGACCCCCAAGGCCGACAAGGAACTCAGTCTGTCGGATATAATCAGATCTGATCCATCTCGTGCAGAACGTGTACAACGTGGGCGGCGAGGTCCGCGAGGGGATTCAAGGTGTTGTCCAGACCCGGGTTCGAGTGCGCAATCTGTCTATTGCATCACTTCAACGCAACCATGATTTAAGCAACTCAAGGCGTCGTGTTACAGAGCCCTAGTCGTGTACCTTCGTCGAAATTAGAGTTGCAATCGTTTTAACACTCCGGAGTCCGGAATCCACGTTGGCGGAGGACCTCGCCTTATCCTGCTAGACGTTCGATCCACCTAAGCGCCCATTTGGGGCACGGAAAGAGGCCTCGGGAGCTGGCTTTGGGGGGACGGCGCATAACCAACTACTCCCAAGGTGAATGACTAGTGCTTCGATCCCAATAATGAAGATCCTTCTGAAAACCGGACGACTCGGAGCAACACACGGTCTGATTCCAAGCGAATAGCGAACTGATTCACAGCTTCTAGCATGCTTCTAGTAGAACTACACGTGGACGATGGCATTAGTGCATGCACTGGAGCGCCGGCGGCGGGACACAAGAGGGACGTCCCAAAGAAGCAGGTGTATCATGATGTACCTCAGAGCTCTGTAACCTGCAGCTCATGTCCACGTTGGCCTCGCCTCACGGGTAACATGGCTATGGAGGTAGCGGCGCGCCCGACAACGTGGCACCGCTAGCGAACGTTGACGCCTGAGGCATCCCTGGTGTCACTCACCACCAATTTTTCATCTGTAGAGGTACCGGGACAAGCCAAGAAAGGGCCCTTGGGTCGTTCTGCCATCTTGCTCACTGCAGGTCGTGCGAACATCACAAAGCTGTCTACACAGGCCTGCTGCGACGTGTTCCGGGGCATAGTGCAACATTATTTGCGTCTTTGCGTGCGCTCTTGCAGCGTCGAGGGTGTGACGGGCATCGGGAGTCGACCGCGTGTCACGTGATCCCCCCCCGGCGGGGCGGTCGGAGTTCAAAGCAAGGGATGGATCGGCAAATCCCGCTAGGCGGATGAGGTCCGGGTCGCCGCGTGATTGCGCAAACGGAAGGAGCTGTGCAAAGAATGCCGCTGCGCTGCAGGGACAGCGCTCCAAAGCTAATGCCGCGCACCGACACAGGGTAAGTGGCAGCATTACCAACATATCGCATCCCAATTCACATGTCCTGCCAACGCCAGCCCAAGTACTTTCCCCACAGTCGCGCCGCTAAACGTACAAGCGCAAGCACAGGGGCTCAGAGCTCGCGCGTCATCGGTCCACGTGGGCACGGAAGGAGTATTTCAAGTTCTTCGACCGGAAAGTTCGATTCGTTGCCTTCCAGTTGTAAGCTACATTAAGGCCCGCGATATGCTGTTACAGTTCCAGAGGCCGCGCACAGATGTCCTGGGGAAGAGGATTAAGACGGATGAGGATGGGATACGTGACGTCAGTCGAGCGGGATGGTGCAAACACAGCATCAAGGTAGACGGGCTTCAGCGCACCTGCCCATGGATTCATCCCATCTTCATCCCCGGGGGCTGTAGGTGTCTGTGCCAATGCCTAATTGACTGATGCTCATCTTCTGCAGGCATTGGTCTCTCTTTATCGGCCGGCAGACGTCTGGTTTGGGTCGTCGGTTCCATGACGCGCGAGCTCGCGATGGGTAGGCCTGCGGACGAGATCAAGTTTCCGACCAGCCTTCCTGTCTGGCGCGATTCCAGCATCGGGTGGATGGTCGACAGCTATTCCTACATGGCAGCCCGGAGAGATATCGTTCAGCAAGCGTGTGCCAAGTGTACCATTGGCGATCTTGATCTATCGTGGGCAAGCTTGACAAGTGACGCTACACGACAAAACTTCCAAGATGAGAAGAAGGAC